>CM060449.1:0-5495000 GCA_030545235.1 Helianthus tuberosus
GAGTCGGGGCTGTAGCTGCAGTCAGAGGGGATTTAGCTGCAGTCAGAGGGGATTTAGCTGCAGTGAGAGAGGATGTACAGTGGATGGTCGAGGCGATTGTGCTATGCATTCTGCCGCGCCCCTACCTCCACGAGCTGGCGCTGCACCACCACCACCACCACCGCCGTAGCTGCTTATTGTATTATTATTATTTTTTGTTATTTTACGTTTGAAACTTTGTAAAAGTTTATCTTTTTTTTTAGATGTAAAACATTATAAATATTAATCTTACGTTTTAGATGTTAAGTTGTTTGTTTAATAATTGTTGTCGTAGTTTATCATAATCATATCACATATTTATCGTTTTACATAGTGGAAACTTACTAAACATTATAAATACGTTTAACTAGAAACTCGTAACATAATCCAATATATACAATACTATTTTAAAATTTATAAAACTTATTAAATGGTTTCCCGATTGCAACAAAAATTAACTTTTCTATACATATTTATCGTTTTACAAAGAGAAAACTTATTAAACATAATAAATACGTTTAACTACAAACTCGTAACATAATCCGATATATACAATACTATTTTAAAATTTATAAAACTTATTAACGGTTTCCCGATTGCAACAAAAAATTAACTTTTCTATACATATTTATCGTTTTACAAAGAGGAAACTTATTAAACATAATAAATACGTTTAACTACAAACTCGTAACATAATCCGATATATACAACACTATTTTAAATACAAAAATTTATTAAACGGTTTCCTGATTGCAACAAAAAAGTTAACTTTTCTATACGAGCTATACGGGCCGTATAACATTATACGGCCCGTATACAGATTCCAAAACTAAAAACCCTTGGCAAACCTTCGAAACAAAATTATGCAAATATGTATACGGCCAGTATATAACTATACGTCCCGTATACATATAAAAACAAAAAAAAACATTCCACCGCATAAAATTATGTGCATAAACATTCTATACGGCCCGTATCAGTTTATACGGCCCGTATAAATATAGGGATGTGAAAATAAGATTATAGGGGATGTGGAAATAAAACAACCCTAAATTTATTAATTAACTTTAGTTGGGCCTACAACCATAAGGTTACAAGTGGTCTACCAAGAGTACGGCATCGTTTTGCTACATATGTGGTCTACCATTTCATATCTCTATATAAACCCTAGAATCAATCATCATCATCCTCCGAGGGTGTTTGGGGTTCCTTATTTTGAAGAAAAAAGGACTTTTGGAGGGGCAAAAGGACTTTTGAAAGTGTTTGGCTTTCCTTTTGAAGGGCAAAAGTCCTTTGCAAAAGCCAAAAGTCAGGATTTCCTGACTTATTTTTGGCAAAAGGACTTTTGGAAAAGTTGAAAATAAGCTAAGCCAAACATGCCCTCCATAACCAAAATCAAAATGTCAGACAACATTCCCTTCGATCTCCAAGAGATAATCCCGGTGGAACTCGAAGAGATAATCCTGAACAAGCTTCCTGTGAAACCGTTGATTCGATTCCGATCGGTCTGCAAAGCCTGGAACTGGAAGTCACTGATCGACAGTTCTGATTTCATTCTTAAGCAACGACAACATCAACATCTGCTGGTAAGGTATTAAGACGCTGTTAATCTCGAGCTAAAATATGTTTCAATTCCTGACACTGATACTTTCCCCCAAAATACGGTTTCTGTGACTGTACCCCAATTGGTAGTTAATTTGGATGAACCTTATACAACAATTGACAGCTCCCACGGATTATTGTGTTTGTTCGGTATAACCGACAGGAAGGCGGTTATTTGGAATCCTTCTCTTAGGAAAGCGGTTGATGTTGTTCTGCCTGATATCGCTGATGATGAGATGTGTAGAACTGTTCTAGGGTTTGGGGTTTGTCGGGAGACTAGAGACCCAAAGATTGTTAAGATTAAGATAGATACAAATATACATATGGAAGGAGGTGTTTACGTCTTTACGTTAAGCACGAGGATTTGGAGAAGTGCGTATAATAGCAATGTACTGAGTAAGGTTATTATATTTGGTGAGGAACAGGTGGTTGTAGGTGGAGTTGTTTATTGGCGTGCTATTCCTAGGGTTGATGGTGGAGACGGCGTGTATGTAAATTTGATTGTTTCGTTTGATCTGACAAGTGAAGAATTTGGAGAAGTGAAACTTCCGGATAGACTAGCTCATACTCATTGTAATTTGTCTATGCTTAAGCCAAGGGAGTCGCTTGTAGTGATTGAAGGCTGTGTAGAGGACTATAAACTGGTTTACCATGTATGGGTGATGAAAGATGGTGTTCCAAAGTTGTTTGAAAAGCTCTTCACTATCAGTGGTCACTCACCATATGGATCATTGAATTCTGTAAGGGGCTTTAGGAAGACCGGTGAAGCTTTAGTCGAATTGCAAGCTCATCATTCCATTAGAACACTTGCTGCTTATGAACCCTACTCTAAATCTATAAAAAATATTGGGACTAGTGAAAAACATATTTATGTGTATTCCTACACGGAAACACTACTTCTGCTTGATCAACCCGTTATTACAAATTAGGAATAGGGTAATGCCACTTTCCCTAATTAGTCTTCAGTCCCTATGCGTTCAATGTAGTAAATGTCTTTTTGAATGAATTTTGTACAAAACATTATGCATGTTGTTTAATTGTGAACTTGTTTGAGTTATATTTGTTGGTGCAAACTTCAGTTTTTTCGTTGTTGGTTTGTAGACCAATGCAATTTCCTCAGTCGCCTAAATTTTTATGACCAATGCTATGAAATTATGCTTGTTTTTTTTACCAGTTATCCAAGAAACAAGACCCAACCCATTTTGACCAATGCTATCTGGATTTTGTGTTTTGTTTTTACCCTATTTTTTTTTAATCTGGTTTGCTTGTTAACCAGTTAATAATTCTGCTGTTTGGTTGGTGGTGGTAGGATTGTAGGAATAAGGATGCATAGGATATGCAAAACCCTGAGAGTTATAGACGGACAGTATATTTCACTGCAAATGTTTATATTTGTAGAAACATATCTTGGGCTGCAAGACCAACTCATAGGCCTAAACAGATTTGTAAGCTACAATTAAGTATTAAGTAAATAAAACAGAAGAGACCAGTATAAGGAATTGAAAGTTCAACGTTAGGGTTCTACAAAGTTGGTTAGATTTTTTAAAAACTAGATCTCAGTTGCTTTTATTTCTTTATAAAGGTGGTTTCTGGTACAGTCCAGAACCAGATTTGAACCAGTTATTTATTTAATTATTTATTAGGTTTAGAAACTTGAAAAAGGATTTAATTAGGCTTAGTTAACAGTCCAGCTTTTGGACTGAACCAATTCAAACGGGTAAAAGTTAAAAATAGGAATGGGCCAAAAGATGCTTAAAGTGTACTTATAATGCATACAACTAGAGGTGGGCAAAAAAACACGGTTAATTAACCGGAACCGGTTATTAACCAGTTAGATGTTAATTTTAACCGTTGGCTAGTAACTGGTTATAGATATATAGTACAGGAACCGGTTATTAACCGGTTAACCGAAAATTCCAAAACAAGCAGGCAAAAAAAGACCGGTTAAAGTGATTAACCGGACCAGTTAAAGAAAAAAGTCAAAATTAACGGCCATAACTGGCTAACCGAACCGGTTATGGAAATTAACCGATTTGTGCACCTCTACATTCAACTTCCTAAATCTTGTATCTAGAAAAACCAGATTTATACTGGCATAATATAACTTTTATAATTATATTTGATAAAATATTTGTTTATATGAAAATTATTATAGTATTTATGGACGAGAAGTGTTTCAGAGTTGACTCGGCGCATTCTGACCAACGCAGCTAAAGCAATACAATACCTGAAGAACACTCTCACTTAAATTGGAAGGAAGGAAGGTCTCAGTCTCATACAACTTAACTTTATTGTTTTCACTGATTCTATCTGTACCTGTTGGTGATGAATGATATTTACTTAAGACTGTAAAAGACCCCTTTTAACATTATAAGCAATCGAGTATATTGACACCTCACATCCGAAGATTTATATCCAGAACAAGCAGCAGTTTATCAACTCTCAGTCGCAGGTATGTTGTCATTTAGTTATTTATCTTTGTAAAGTTCTTTGATTTTTGAAGGCCCTTAATGTACACACAACTTAAGAATTCAATGTCTATTGTCGTTTGGATCGTTTGATGTAGCATATGAGGCGTAAGTTTGTCATGACGAGGCAACAAATCATCATGGCAAAGCAAAATGAACATCATAACAACTAAATCCACAACAAGTAGTACCCAAATAAACCCTACCCAAAGTACCCCTTAAACCCACTAACATTCATTTACACTGCTTCATGGGTTGATATAGGTAGGATATTGATGAGGATGTATTTGTTACAACTATTAACCATGGGAAGCTGTTGGTTTGACCAGTTAAATACCCAAATTTGTCCAGTGAGTCAATGCCATATGAACCATAAAATTGCTGACTTTCAACAATGTGGTTACAGCAATATCTTAAAAGGTTTAAGTGGCCTCGTGCAAATAACAGAGTTTTTTCTAAGACCAAGTGCCACGCAGATGATGGTGACCTCCACCAAACTCAAATTTCATCAGTTAAATCACAATTGGAGTTAGAGCACACGGGGCGGTTCCGTGATAGCCCAATATAACGAGTGATGGGTTTTGTCTTTCCACCGCCACTCAAAGTATAAAGCGTTATTGTATCACGGTTTCTCGATTCCGTGATATTTTCAACACCGTGATGATATTATTTTGTGAGGGTAGTTGTTGGTTGGGGCCTGGGGGGAAATTGTTGGGTGTGGTGGTGAGTGATGACCACCCCCACTAAAAAAAGGTTGTGAGTGATGAAAAAATGGTTGATGACATGGCGGAACTTGATTGGTGCTTGTGAGTGATAGAATTCTATCACTAGTGACCACCCCCCTCCCCTTATTAAAAGTCATGTGTTGACTTTCAGTAGTCAAACAGATCAGAGGGTCCACATTTTTTTGGTTAGTAGATTACTGTTGAAACCAAACCCAACCCAACCCTTTAGTTGATACCACTTTGCGGAGGTACTTCAGAATTTGTGTCAAATTCAACTAAAGGGTTCATTAAGTCCTTTAGGGGTTTTGTGGTCTGGTTAAGACTCATTGGTTGAAAGGAATCTTTTTCTTGGTTAACTCTTGATTAACCCGACGTCTTGGTGCATACTCATTGTATACTTGGTTCTAGTAAATTTTTGTTTACTAGTAATAAATTTTTGGGGACCAAACATGTGCTCATAATTGTTTTGGAAATCAATTCCAACATTTGTCGTAAAGTTCATGAATTTGAACTTACTCATTCTTTAGATGTCAACCATCATATTTATTGAAGTCATTATTAGTTATTATGACTAACATGATGAGTTATTATGACAAAAGATGCCATAATTCACCGAATGTTTACAAGACTTTGAAGTATCTTGTTTACTAAAGCAAATGATTTTTGAATCGTTTGTTTTAGATTGTGAAATCATTTCACTGCAAATGTTTATATTTGTAGAAACATATCTTGGGCTGCAAGACCAACTCAAGGCCTAAACAGATTTGTAAGCTACAATTAAGTAAATAACACAAAAGAGACCAGTATAAGGAATTGAAACTTCAACGTTAGGGTTCTACAAAGTTGGTTAGATTTTTTAAAAACTAGATCTCAGTTGCTTTTATTTCTTTATAAAGGTGGTTTCTGGTACGGTCCAGAACCAGATTTGAACCAGTTATTTATTTAATTATTTATTAGGTTTAGAAACTTGAAAAAGGATTTAATTAGGCTTAGTTAACAGTCCAGTTTTTGGACTGAACCAATTCAAACGGGTAAAAGTTAAAAATAGGAATGGGCCAAAAGACGCTTAAAGTGTACTTATAATGCATACAACTAGAGGTGGGCAAAAAAACACGGTTAATTAACCGGAACCGGTTATTAACCAGTTAGATGTTAATTTTAACCGTTGGCTGGTAACCGGTTATAGATATATAGTACAGGAACCGGTTATTTAACCGGTTAACCGAAAATTCCAAAAAACAGGCAAAAAAAACCGGTTAAAGTGATTAACCGGACCAGTTAAAGAAAAAAGTCGAAATTAACGGCCATAACCGGCTAACCGAACCGGTTATGGAAATTAACCGATTTGTGCACCTCTACATTCAACTTCCTAAATCTTGTATCTAGAAAAACCAGATTTATAATGGCATAATATAACTTTTATAATTATATTTGATAAAATATTTGTTTATATGAAAATTATATTTTTTATGGACGAGAAGTGTTTCAGAGTTGACTCGGCGCATTCTGACCAACGCAACTAAAGCAATACAATACCTGAAGAACACTCTCACTTAAATTGGAAGGAAGGAAGGTCTCAGTCTCATACAACTTAACTTTATTGTTTTCATTGATTCTATCTGTACCTGTTGGCGGTGAATGATATTTACTTAAGACTGTAAAAGACCCCTTTTAACATTATGAGCAATCGAGTATATTGACACCTCACATAGTCACATCCGAAGATTTATATCCAGAACAACCAGCAGTTTATCAACTCCCAGTCGCGGGTATGTTGTCATTTAGTTATTTATCTTTGTAAAGTTTTTTGATTTTTGAAGGCCTTAATGTACACACAACTTAAGAATTCAATGTCTATTTTCGTTTGGATCGTTTGGATCGTTTGATGTAACATATGAGGCGTAAGTTTGTCATGACAAGGCAACAAATCATCATGGCAAAGCAAAGTGAACATCATAACAACTAAATCCACAACAAGTAGTACCCAAGTAAACCCTACCCAAAGTACCCCTTAAACCCACATGAATCATAATCAACTTGCAACTAAGAGTTTAATATATACCCTAGTTTTGATTGTGTTAAGTTAATATCACGGTTTATGGTTATCCGAAACAAGCTTAATAAACACGTTTCACATACGCACCGGCTCTGTTTCTATGGATAGTTCGTAATATGAGGCCGAGAGTGATGGAACTTGACATTAATCACAATCTCAGTCAATCTACATATGAAGTTCATCCTAGAGATTTCATGTAATGGCAGCGTCGTGTCGTGTCGATAATTTGATAGAATTGTGATATTTTTTTCATAATGATCTTCAAGAACGGTTTAACCTTAATAAATAAGGTGTTACAAGATAACAACGTAAATAAATACTGTAACTTCTATATGTATTTTCAACTACTGTTTAAAATTTGAATAGCTAACAAACTTGAAGATATTGACCCAATAATAAACAAAAATAATATGTATTTTCAACTACTGTTTAAAATTTGAATAGCTAACAAACTTTAAGATATTGACCCAATAATAAACATAAAATTTGAATAGCTAACAAACTTGAAGATATTGACCCAATAATAAACAAAACTAATAATAACAAAATGCAAAGTGTATTCTTCGATATCTTAAGATAGTGTTTGGTATACAAGAATGAGGGGTGGAATGGAATGGAATGGATGATTACAAGGGAATGAAGAAAAAGGTGTTTGGTTGGTCAATGGAATGGAATCACCCATTCCAAAAGAGATTCCATTCCCTCAAAATCATTCCATCCACATCCTATGTTTTTTTTTCATTTCATCCCCTCTTGCACCATTCATCAACAACACCAAAACCCACCATCTTCGCCACAACCCACCACCACCACCCACCACCGACGCCATCGCCGCCACCCGCCACCACCTCACCCCGACAGCCACCGTCGCCGCCGCCGCCACCCGCCCGCCACCGTTATCACCAACAGCCGCGACCAACCGCCAACGCCACTCGCCGCCACCGCCGCCCACCATCGTCGACGCCATCACCAACCGCCGCCACCGCCACCCACCGCACCTCCGCCACCACCAACGGCCGCCTTGCCGTCACCACCACTAGTCGTCGCCGCCGCACCGCCACTCACCGCGACCACCACCACCCATCGCCGCCGCCGCCCACCACCGCCACCACCACCACCCATCGTCGCCACCGCCCACCACCGCCACCTATAACCACCTACAATGAGTACCACCGACCACCACCACCACTCACCGCTGATTTTATTACTTCTTATTTTCTTGCTTACCTAACAATACACAATAATAATTTATTCCATTCACACATGGAAACCAAACAAGACATGGAATGGTAATGATCCATTGCATTCCCCCATCCATTCCATTACCTCGTCCATTCCATTCCTTCGTCCATTCCATTACCCCATACCAAACAGACCCTAATAGACTATCACAAGTTTTCATTTCTAAGACGTAATGGGTATTATAAGAGTGTGAAGGGACTTGATAACACCCCTAACACCGCCTTTGTGGGTATTATAGGGGCATAAATGGGGAGAGACATTTCTAGTATAACGTCAAACGAGGAGAAAAAAATTGGAAACTAGTGACTGAAAGGGCATTAAGGGGCGTTAACCATTACACATTTTCTGAAGGGACATTATGATACTGATGTGGCAGAAAATTTCCCCTTAGACTACACGGTGTGAGAGTGGAAAAGTGACGTGGTGGCCCTTCCATGTCACACCCCGACCACGTAAAACAACAAAGCGTGGCGGAAACGTCAGGGCGCGTTACAACAGAATTATCGTTTCACAACCATGGATACAAAAAGAGTTTCGTTTTATTGATAATATTAAACATTAACATTGTTTTAACACATAACAAACATGTTTTATATCGACTATCATTGTTTTATGTCACTAAGGCCTCGTCCAGATCCTATGTGACTCATGCATCCTAGAAATCATCATCAAGCATCAACACCTGAAACATATGTGAAAACAAAGTCAGCAAAGAAATGCTGGCGAGTACATAGGTTTTATAGGAGTGTCGGATTCATGGCTAGTTTAAATGTTGCAATACTTTGTTAAAAACCTTGTTTTGAAAAGAGTATAATATTGCAACTTAATTAACCAACTCAAATCAAGCGGGTTATAGTTTATAAAACCTCGTAGCCATGATTCTTAACCCAAAAACATTTGTTTTAGTAAAGCAAATTGTAAAACATCTCGTATTAAATCGTTAATAAAACTCGTTAATAAATCTTGTATGGTTTATATCATTTCGAAAACCTCGTTTGTGTAACATTGTTCCAAAATCGTTTACCCAAGTGAACTAAACAATGTCACGGTATGTAATACGATGAAAACACTTATATATAGGAAGTACCAGCGGCGTATCCACCATGCTTTCATCACATTACACCCGTCCCGTTATCTAAACACTTAACCAAAAACCAATGTATACCCAAATTGTTTAAATCGTTAAAAATCGCTTTGAAACCATTCGTTTACCCAAATCGTTAATTCGTTTAAATCGTTAAGAATCGCTTTAAAACCATTCGTTTACCCAAATCGTTAATTCGTTTAAATCGTTTAAATCATCCTCGTTTTAAGTGTGAAAACTATTTGTGGTCGCCTCGCTAATAACATTCAAACCTTCGTGACTCGACTACCTCGCTTTTCGCATTAATAAACCACCAAAGGGTAAATTAACAATCACAGATTCAGTCGTCACCCACCTAACCCACTCATAACCATGGGCGCAGTCTGATAACGGGATTTGTCAGATCCTATGGTACCATAACCAAATACTGGTCGGTTTGGCCAAAATTAATAAATGTTATTCGTTATGTAACTACAACCAACAAGTTTGTTCACATTATAGAAATCGTTATTAGTTTAGTATAAACCATCTTAATCGTTTTTGAAACCATCGTTAAAATATCGAAATCGTTTTGATACATATGAATCACCCCAAAACAATTAAAACAGTAAAATAGGGGAACTATGTACTCACTTGGAGTGCAAAGTATCCTCAATCAATAGAACTTCAACAAACTTGAGCAAACCAGAGAAATCAAATAGCGCCTAGTAATTGTATCACTAGTCAAACAATAGACGCCTAAATCGGAAGATCAGACAGAATGAGGTCTTGTAAACCAAATGAGTGTTGGAACTCATGTGATATGGTTTAACAAAGCCTACATCCTAAATGAAACCTAGCCTAAGTGCTTTCGACCCATCGCGACCCATCAAGGTAGCTTACGCTACTTTAACGCGTCGTGTGCGCAAAGCGCGTTCGAGACGTCTAACTAGACCTATGACAAGTATTATATGCCTATACAAGTCTAATAATGTTGTATAATCAGTTATGTGACAAAATTTTAGGTTACATATGCTAAATTACCAATTATACATGAAAAGGGTATTCTGGTAATTTACCTAAGGCATAGAAACTACTTATCATACAACTACCTAAACTAGGTGACCATAAGGTATAACCTCGGAAGGTTATTCCCTATACTACTATGGTCACTAACCATGTTTGGTCGGATCCTAAGATCGACCAAACGGGTCGTGTTCGAAAGTCTAAGCGGGTGTTAAGTCCGCTTGACTTACGACTCTACACAAGCACCAAACTAAAAGTGACGAGCTAAGCATGTTAACACATGCTTAACTAAGTTAGAAAACAGGTTGGGTATCAAAACAAACGGTTTTGATACCCACAAGTAGTTTGGTTACAAAATACGCAAGAATACGTATTCTGGCCGAAACTACGACTCGTCACTGAGCCTAGATAACGTGGTAATCAGTAGGCATAGTCACAAGGGACTATAACCATCGTGATTACGCTCACGTTATGAAGTTCAACCGAACTTCGTGTTGACCATTAACTGGTCAACGTAGAAAGTCAAACACAGTTTGACTTTCGGACTCGAAAAGCGATAAAAGAACGAAGGAACACTTACAAAGGGTCCTCGCAAGCTAATCTTGATCCAAGTAGCTCAGGTATGAAGCAATGGCTTCAACTTAGAGCTTTTAGATCAGATTTTGTGGGTTTAGCAAAAGAATGGGTTGGGTATTTATAGTGAATGGACCACCGTTAGGATCGTTTCTTGAAAACCGGGCTTTAATCTCATCCCTACACTTGTTGAAATGCTATGGTATGTCAAATGGCCCCCCCCAACATCAGGGATCAACATGTGGAAATGAGATTAGGAGTGGGTAACAGCTGTTAACAGGCTGTTTAGAAGTTTCTGAGGTTCTGGCATAAGCTTACGGACCGTATGGTCCTCAGCCTTACGGTCCATAAGGACCTTGCAGACCAGAAAGTTTGAAAAAATGGCAGAACATGCCCCTGCAGCTCCAAACTTGGTTTTCGATGCATTTTTGACACGTTTAAGCCCCGTTAACCCCATTTCAAAGCTCTAAAATGAATTTAAAGTATCGGGAACTCAAAACATGCTCAAAAATATCTCGGATGTCAGTTCGTTTGGCCGTACGATTGCGTTGTTCGGTTAATTACGACGGAAGTCGTAACGGACGCAAAAACGGTCCAAATTGCGCGACGAAGGGATTTTTGACAAGCCAATCACTAAAACATAATATTTTAATGATCACATAAATTTTTGGATGTCCGGATGTATTCAGAACGTAAGATATGCGCGAAAGTGCAAACTTGTGCACTTTTTGACGCTTTTAGTCCCTATTGATCAATAAAGTTTATTTTAGCATACCGAACCTTTCAAAGCCTATTTCTAAGCTATGTAAAGGATATTTAGGGTATTTTTAACTTATGATCAAGTTCCGGAATGTTCGTTACAGTACAAATCGGCATACTTTCACAGTTTGTCAAAATTAGTCCCTGTAAGCGAATAAACTTGATTTCGCCACACCAAACCCTCCAAAACTTATTTCTAAGTTATGTAAAGGTAATTTAAGGTGTGTTAAGCCTATGTCACTATTCCGGAGTGTTCGTCGCATTAAACTGATTATATTTACACACCAGTTCACGTATAACTTTCCAGAAAGCGATTTAGAGCTCGAAATCGAACAAGAATTGATATGTGCAAATGATACACATATTTATACAAATCACAAGTATGAAACACAAAATTTCATTGGTTTGGTATTTGTTTGATGGCCGTGGAGGCACAGATGTCACAGTCTCCCCTACTTTAGGAAATTTCGTCCCGAAATTTAATTAGAGGAAACTTATGAGAGCTCAAAACACGATGTCGAAAAGATAAAACAACACTGGTTAGGGTTCTAAACTTCTAATAACTTTAAATAACATTATGCTTGCAATGTAAGAGGGACACTTATATACAAGTATATGAAGCGCCATTGGTGCGTCCACCGTACCTCCATTACATTGTTCACGTTTCGTTATTGTTGTCACTATTGGTTCTTACACATGATAAATCTTACTGTGGTTTCCATGCACTGAATTTTTATAATTATGTACGCGTCCATAATTACGTAATTCCTTGCATAGTCCACACAGTGTATTTAATAATGTGTAGGGGAAAACCAAATGAATGAACCTGTGATGAGTGTGACTGGACCACCATAGGGTCCTTTCAGCTGTATCATCACATGCCATTCTTAACCAGATCTTGAATCAATCTTTAACTAGACCACTCAAGGGGTCTCTTTCGAATCATGGAATGGTACTATATAACCCAAGGGTCTTAACTACCACGTAGAAGCCCATTAGGGATTTAAAGTAGTACCCTTTTGAATTTCCTACCATGAATCCCTCATATGAAGATATGGAAGATCCTATGAGTATTTGGATAACGAAAATCGGATCACACTAAACATAGAGGAGAACACATAAACACATAATCACATAATTGTTTAATTTGGCCTTTAATTTGTTATCTTTGGACACGGGTATTTAAAGCACACCAGGAATCCAATCCGTGGATTTCATTTGGCACTTTTAAATATTTTAAAGAATCTAACTATGAAGATAGGAAGATCTTAATAGGAATTCGGTTTGTCCTAATTGAGTTGTAATGTACATATTAAGGTGTACATGGAATCCAATCAGGGCTCCGATTTGGGCGATAATCATCCACAAGGATTCTTAAAATAGAGTAACCCATCGCCCCTTTTGTTTCGAGTTTAAGCTTGAGTTGAAGTGGTAGCTCATATTTCAATAAGCCTTCGTTTACACAAAATCGTTGTGCTTGAAGGGCAAAAGATTTGAATATCATATAGAGTTTGAACAGAATGAAGCTTGTCTCGCTCCTCTCGACCAAGCGAATTGGCTACGACATTCGCCTTACCAGGAAGGTAGCGAATCTCGAAATCGTAATCGTTCAAGAGTTCAACTCATTGTCGCTGCCTCATGTTCAGCTCCTTCTGATTAAGAATATGTTGGGGGCTTTTGTGGTCTTGTGAAAACCACACACTTCGTTCCATAGAGGTAGTGTCTCCAGATTTTGAGAGCAAATTCCACAGCACCTAAATCAAGATCAGGAGTTGTGTAGTTCTTCTCGTGAACTTTCAACTGTCTTGACGCATATGCTATGACTTCACTTCATTGCGTTTAGAACGCAACTAAGGCCTAGATTCGATGCGTCATAAAAGACAACGAAATCATCATTTCCCTTGGGCAAGGACAAAACAGGAGCATCACATAGCTTCCGTTTCAGCGTTTGGAACGCTTCTTCTTGCTTGGGTCCCCACTCAAAAGGCTTATTCTTCTGAGTCAAATCAGTGAGTGGAGCCGCGATCTTCGAGAAATTCGAAATGAATCGACGATAATAACCAGCAAGACCAAGAAAAGATCGAATCTCTATAGGCGTCGTCGGTGTATTCCAGTCCTTAATAGCAGCAATCTTGGATGGATCCACATGAATACCCTGCTCCTTGACTATATGACCCAAGAATTGAACTTCTTTAAGCCAGAATTCACACTTGGAGAATTTAGTAAAAAGTTGTTCCTTCTTCAGGAGTTCCAATGTTAAGCGAAGGTGTTGTTCGTGCTCGGCTCGAGACTTTGAATAAATCAAGATGTCATCAATAAAAATAATGACGAACTGATCCAAATAAGGCTTGCAGACCCTATTCATTAAGTCCATAAAGATAGCTGGAGCATTCGTCAAACCAAAAGGCATGACAGTGAACTCGTAATGCCCATATCTTGTGCGGAAAGCAGTTTTGGGAATATCTTCTTCGAGAACACGAAGTTGATGATACCCAGAACGCAGATCGATCTTGGAAAAGCATGAAGCACCCTGTAGCTGGTCGAAGAGATTGTCAATTCGAGGTAGGGGATATCGATTCTTGATGGTGAGCTTATTAAGCTCACGATAATCGATACACATTCGAAAAGATCCATCTTTCTTTTTCACGAAGAGGACAGGAGCTCCCCAAGGTGAAAAGCTCGGTCGGATGAATCCTTTATCAGATAACTCTTGAAGCTGTTTCGATAACTCTTGCATCTCCGACGGTCAAGACGATAAGGTGCTTTTGCAATCGGGTTGGCATTGGGTATAAGGTCAATATGAAACTCGACTTGACAAACTGGAGGCAAACCAGGCAGTTCATCAGGAAACACCTTCGGATAATCCCGAACAATCGGAATATCCTGAATACTTTTGCTCTTGTCTTTCTTCTCGGCGACATGTGCCAGAAAAGCAACATATCCTTTTCGCAAATAACTTTGAGCTTCCATACACGACATAAGCTTCAATCCACCAGAAGGTTTCTCGCCACGAACTTCCAGAACATCGCCAGACGAAAGAGGAATGCGAACAATCTTATCGAAACAAATCACATCGGCATGATGTTTGGTTAACCAATCCATCCTCATGATAATGTCGAAACTTCCAAGTTGCATCGGTGTGAGGTCAAAAGGAAAAGATGATTACTCAAATTGCCATTTCGTTTCTTAGAATGAAACGAGCACTTAGAATTTTCGAGGAAATCATGAGTGATCATATGAACGATAGAACTATAAATACAGTTCTTTGGTGTAGGTATCGTAGGGGTATGCCATACACACATGCAACTATATTTATACATCAGAATTGCAAATAAAGATTTATTTATAAACAAAATCGATTGTTTCCGAGTTCAAAGGAAAACACTAGAAACATAAACATAAGATTCAGATTATTCAAAGCAGCAGCTTCTTCTAATCGGCCAAATGCTCATCCGTGGGTCGGATTTGCATTGACAAACTTTGGGCATTTGTTCCTGAAATGACCCATCTCGCCACAGTTGTAGCAAGTACCAGGCGGAAAACGAGCTCGTGCTGGATCTGCAATAGTTTTATTTTGGATCGCAAAACGGCATGTTTTGACCAAAAGTCCCCATCGTCCACAGTGGGTACATTTGAAACATGGTGTTTGAACTGGATGATGACCATTGCATCGATTGCACAAGGAGCAGTTCCCAAGTACGGCTTCTTGGCTGGTGGTGCTGCCACCTGGCTAGGTGCTGCCACCTGGCTAGGTTCTGCTTGATTTGGTGCAACGGCCACGGGATCCTTTAAAGTTTTACGTTTCTTTGACCTTTTCGAAGGCTCGGCTTCTTCCTCCTTTGATGCTTCTTGGGTGGCTTCATTATTGAGACGAGACATGGCGACAGCTAAATCCATAGCCTTCAGGATTACTTCGCCTATTCGCTGGGCAAATTTGGCAGTTTGCTCGGACATTTGAGTGTCGTTGCGATGAAGAGACATTCTAGAGGAAATGAAAGACATAGGAGAAAACAAGTGAAATGTTATCGGATAACAGAACAACAACGCATAGAAATTACGATCATTTGTTTGTTATTTAAAGCAAACAAATGAGACGGTGAATAATAAAAGTAAACGGGTCATATTAACGTATCACTGAAGACATGCTTGCCTATAAGTGAACACTCACCCCAAGAGTTCCCAGGTAAGAGTGACTGGTCCGATATTGCGGATTTGTACGAACACTCTAGCCTTAGACAGAAAACTCAGGGTACAGGCATTCACCCGTCCAGTTTGCACGTGTTCACATTACAAGACCCAAACTTTGACGAGATTTTGAAAACTTAGAGGGTTCAAAACCTTGTAATAGAGGGTTCAAAACCTAGCAATCAATCATCCTAGAACGGATGATTAATTTTCGAAGCGGATTTGAATTTGTGTTCTCGTTGTGGTTATCACCTAAGGGTAGGTGACAGTTTTGTTTTTAAAAATCTAAACGCAAATTTCTTCGCGTTAAGGTCCTAAAAGTTATAGTCTAGGTCAAAGCATTACTAATAACCTAATTCCCTATAACCATTGGCTCTGATACCAACTCTTCTGTCACACCCCGACCACGTAAAACAACAAAGCGTGGCGGAAACGTCGGGGCGCGTTGCAACAGAATTATCGTTTCACAACCATGGATACAAAAAGAGTTTCGTTTTATTGATAATATTAAACATTAACATTGTTTTAACACATAACAAACATGTTTTATATCGACTATCATTGTTTTATGTCACTAAGGCCTCGTCCAGATCCTATGTGACTCATGCATCCTAGAAATCATCATCAAGCATCAACACCTGAAACATATGTGAAAACAAAGTCAGCAAAGAAATGCTGGCGAGTACATAGGTTTTATAGGAGTGTCGGATTCATGGCTAGTTTAAATGTTGCAATACTTTGTTAAAAACCTTGTTTTGAAAAGAGTATAATATTGCAACTTAATTAACCAACTCAAATCAAGCGGGTTATAGTTTATAAAACCTCGTAGCCATGATTCTTAACCCAAAAACATTTGTTTTAGTAAAGCAAATTGTAAAACATCTCGTATTAAATCGTTAATAAAACTCGTTGATAAATCTCGTATGGTTTATATCATTTCGAAAACCTCGTTTGTGTAACATTGTTCCAAAATCGTTTACCCAAGTGAACTAAACAACGCCACGGTATGTAATACGATGAAAACACTTATATATAGGAAGTACGAGCGACGTATCCACCATGCTTTCATCACATTACACCTGTCCCGTTATCTAAACACTTAACCAAAAACCAATGTATACCCAAATTGTTTAAATCGTTAAAAATAACTTTGAAACCATTTGTTTACCCAAATCGTTAATTCGTTTAAATCGTTAAGAATCGCTTTGAAACCATTCGTTTACCCAAATCGTTAATTCGTTTAAATCATCCTCGTTTTAAGTGTGAAAACTATTTGTGGTCGCCTCGCTAATAACATTCAAACCTTCGTGACTCGACTACCTCGCTTTTCGCATTAATAAACCACCAAAGGGTAAATTAACAATCACAGATTCAGTCGTTACCCACCTAACCCACACATAACCATGGGTGCAGTCTGATATCGGGATTTGTCAGATCCTATGGTACCATAACCTAATACTGGTCGGTTTGGCCAAAATTAATAAATGTTATTCGTTATGTAACTACAACCAACAAGTTTGTTCACATTATAGAAATCGTTATTAGTTTAGTATAAACCATCTTAATCGTTTTTGAAACCATCGTTAAAATATAGAAATCATTTTGATACATATGAATCACCCCAAAACAATTAAAACAGTAAAATAGGGGAACTATGTACTCACTTGGAGTGCAAAGTATCCTCAATCAATAGAACTTCAACAAACTTGAGCAAACCAGAGAAATCAAATAGCACCTAGTAATTGTATCACTAGTCAAACAATAGACGCCTAAATCGGAAGATCGGACAGAATGAGGTCTTGTAAACCAAATGAGTGTTGAAACTCATGTGATATGGTTTAACAAAGCCTACATCCTAAATGAAACCTAGCCTAAGTGCTTTCGACCCATCGCGACCCATATAGGTAGCTTACGCTACTTTAACGCGTCGTGTGCGCAAAGCGCGTTTGAGACGTCTAACTAGTCTTATGACAAGTATTATATGCCTATACAAGTCTAATAATGTTGTATAATCAATTATGTGACAAAAGTTTAGGTTACATATGCTAAATTACCAATTATACATGAAAAGGGTATTCTGGTAATTTACCTAAGGCATATAAACTACTTATCATACAACTACCTAAACTAGGTGACCATAAGGTATAACCTCGGAAGGTTATTCCCTATACTACTATGGTCACTAACCATGTTTGGTCGGATCCTAAGATCGACCAAACGGGTCGTGTTCGAAAGTCTAAGCGGGTGTTAAGTCCGTTTGACTTACGACTCTACACAAGCACCAAACTAAAACTGACGAGCTAAGCATGTTAACACATGCTTAACTAAGTTAGAAAACAGGTTGGGTATCAAAACAAACGGTTTTGATACCCACAAGTAGTTTGGTTACAAAATACGTAAGAATACGTATTCTGGCCGAAACTACGACTCGTCACTGAGCCTAGATAACGTGGTAATCAGTAGGCATAGTCACAAGGGACTATAACCATCGTGATTACGCTCACGTTATGAAGTTCAACCGAACTTCGTGTTGACCATTAACTGGTCAACGCAGAAAGTCAAACACAGTTTGACTTTCGGACTCGAAAAGCGATAAAAGAACGAAGGAACACTTACAAAGGGTCCCCACAAGCTAATCTTGATCCAAGTAGCTCAGGTATGAAGCAATGGCTTCAACTTAGAGCTTTTAGATCAGATTTTGTGGGTTTAGCAAAAGAATGGGTTGGGTATTTATAGTGAATGGACCACCGTTAGGATCGTTTCTTGAAAACCGGGCTTTAATCTCATCCCTACACTTGTTGAAATGCTATGGTATGTCAAATGGCCCCCCCAACATCAGGGATCAACATGTGGAAATGAGATTAGGAGTGGGTAACAGCTGTTAACAGGCTGTTTAGAAGTTTCTGAGGTTCTGGCATAAGCTTACGGACCGTATGGTCCTCAGCCTTACGGTCCGTAAGGACCTTGCAGACCAGAAAGTTAGAAAAAATGGCAGAACATGCCCCTGCAGCTCCAAACTTGGTTTTCGATGCATTTTTGACACGTTTAAGCCCCGTTAACCCCATTTCAAAGCTCTAAAATGAAGTTAAAGTATAGGGAACTCAAAACATGCTCAAAAATATCTCGGATGTCAGTTCGTTTGGCCGTACGATTGCGTTGTTCGGTTAATTACGACGGAAGTCGTAACGGACGCAAAAACGGTCCAAATTGCGCGACGAAGGGATTTTTGACAAGCCAATCACTAAAACATAATATATTAATGATCACATAAATTTTTGGATGTCCGGATGTATTCAGAACGTAAGATATGCGCGAAAGTGCAAACTTGTGCACTTTTTGACGCTTTTAGTCCCTATTGATCAATAAAGTTTATTTTAGCATACCGAACCTTTCAAAGCCTATTTCTAAGATATGTAAAGGATATTTAGGGTATGTTTAGCTTATGATCAAGTTCCGGAATGTTCGTTACAGTACAAATCGGCATACTTTCGCAGTTTGTCAAAATTAGTCCCTATTTCGCAGTTTGTCAAAATTAGTCCCTATTCCGAATAAACTTGATTTCGCCACACCAAACCCTCCAAAACTTATTTCTAAGTTATGTAAAGGTTATTTAAGGTGTGTTAAGCCTATGTCACTATTCCGGAGTGTTCGTCGCATTAAACTGATTATATTTACACACCAGTTCGCGTATAACTTTCCAGAAAGCGATTTAGAGCTCGAAATCGAACAAGAATTGATATGTGCAAATGATACACATATTTATACAAATCCCAAGTATGAAACACAACATTTCATTGGTTTGGTATTTGTTCGATGGACGTGGAGGCACAGATGTCACATTCCACGTCGGGAACACCACCCCTTGTGGTGGCGTGGACATGGTGTGGTGGTGAGGGCGGAGAGTTTTCCACCGGAGTGGGGGGCATTTGGTATGTGAGGTGGATGCTCTTGATTGGTGGATGGATTTTGGGTGTGTTTTAATATATTGATGTTTATTTTTATTTTTATAAAAACGCCAGTAACCACTCTGCTCTCCCTCTTCCATTTTTTGCACCACGTCACTTTTTCTGACGCGTGTGAACGTGACAGACACATGTCGATTGACGTCACTCTTTCATGCCCCCCACTCTGTATAGTCTTAGGAGACATTAAGCATTACAGATGGTCTAATTTGTATTTAGTATATGTTCTATGTGAGGTTATTTAGTTAGAGTTGTGTTTCAAACCGAGATGGATTGTGATGAACATATGGTGGGGTAGCCGGGTATGTGGTGGACAATTCACAATGGTTAATGAAGTTTTTTTTTGATCATGTGTAGTGGCAATGTGAAGATCAAGCCTCTCCCTTGGGGGTTATGTGACACATGGCATCAAGACCAGAAAAGCAAAGATCAAGCCCCTTCTAGCGTTTTCACAATCACGCCAAGAGCAAAACACAAAAAATCACTCCCACGGGGGCGGTGTTCCTGCGTTTTGAAGTGTGAAGTGGCAAAGATCACACCACTCCATATTGCCACCAGAGATGATGTTATATGTTAATTGATTCAATCTCAATCTCAAGAAACTAATATAAATCATCTTAATACATTCAACGAAACGAAATAATTTCTCACTCTCATCAAATTTTAATTTTTGAATTTTAAATTTCTAACTATGAAAAGTGAGAGTTTCAGGACCCGTTATCTAATAAAGAATGCCCAAGAACCAAGTGAGACACGGCCCATATTGTCTTCAACTCTTTAAGAGGCTTATTGGTCTACGAAGACCAGACCAAAATCCCAAACTAAATGAGCCCCATTTACTCCATCTTTTTTTATAAGGTTTTGTTTGTTTTTGAGGAGGTAAAATGTCTGCAGTCTGCGGAACACATCTGCAGACATCTGTTGAAGAAGAGGTGGACCAACTGTTTGCAGTCTGCAAGAAGAAGACTGTTTGTTTTTTTAACATATGTAGACTTCTAAAATAAACTGGTGGAGGTGTACAGACGGTGGTGGGTGGTGGACAGTGATGGTGGTGGACGGTGGTGGGTGGTGGATGGTGATGGTGGTGGTGGGTGGTGGACGGTGATGGTGGTGGTGGTGGTGGATGGTAGACTGTAGTGTGGTGGGTGGTGGATGGTGGTGGTGATGAACGGCGGTGGGTGGTGGTAGACGGTGGTGGTGGTGGGTGATGGTAAGTGGACGGTGGTGGTGGGTGGTGGACGGTGGTGGTGGGTGGTGGCCGGTGGTGGTGGGTGGTGGACGGTGGTGGTGGGTGGTGGCCGGTGGTGGCCGGTGGTGGACGATGGTGGTGGGTGGTGGTGGGTGGTGGCCGGTGGTGGCCGGTGGTGGCCGGTGGTGGACGATGGTGGACGATGGTGGTCGGTGGTGATTGGTAGTGGTGGGTGGTGGTGGGTGGTGGTGGGTGGTGGCCGGTGGTGGGTGGTGGACGATGGTGGTCGGTGGTGGTTGGTAGTGGTGGGTGGTGGTGGTGGTGGTGGTGGTTAACCCTCTGCAGACCTTAGAAGATCTTAGAAGTGGTTGGACCAAGTCTGCACCAAGAAGACCTCACGCAGACCTTTTTTAATGAAACGTCTTCGGAAAAACAAACAGTCTGCGTGTGGTCTGCGCCGCGCAGACAGAAGAGTCTGCGGAGATGTTTTATCAAAAAACAAACAGTGGTGCACAAACTAGGGAGAGCACCACTATGAAATATTTTGTAGAACCCGGTCATACCCGAACCCGGTTTATTAGATGAAATTGTTGGAAATCAGGCCCTTGATCGAATAAACAAACACGCAATATGAACAAACTTGTTCGACTCTTTTATTAATTTATCAATGAGAGCACACTAATAACAATAGACCTAACCATCTATTTATACTAAACCTATTCTAGTCCTAACCCAACTCGAACTCTATAAATACAAATAAATAAACCAACTAGATAAACTTATCTAATTCGAACTAACAATTATCCCTATAAAGACTCAATAAATAATTCAACACAATTATCTATAACCCGTCTTTATCCTTATCTCTTTAATTCAAGATTAACGTCTTCATTCTCCCCCTTAATCTTGAATTCGGTTCATTCTACTTGCTTCGTTTCCTGCTTGCATTTGTTCTTTCTTTTCTTGCTTTAACCGGAATCGGTTTTCTTTCTAAAACGTGCTTTCTTGCTTGATTCGAAGTTGTTCTTACTTGCTTGCTTCGAATCAACTTTCTTTCTAACTTGCTATTCGAACCATACGGTTCGGTCTTTCTCGTTCTTTACGAACCACACAAGTCCGCTTCTTTCTTTCTTTCTTTCTTTCGGTTATCGATTATCTTTCTTCTTTCTGATCGACTCCCGTTCTTTCTTTCTTGTGGCTTGCTACTTTCTTACTTTCTTGCAACACCATCTTTCTTTCTTTCTTACGAGGCCATCTTACTTTCTCCCGAAGCGACGCCCATTCTTTCTTCTTTCTTACCGCCGCTTGCACTTTCTTTCTTACTGCACCGGTATCTTTCATACTTTCTGTTTACCGGTGACTCTTTCTTTCTCATGTCGGTCATGACTTTCTTTCTTCTTTTGATCACTATTAACAGCCACGGAACACAAGTGTTTATCACCGGTCACCCCCGTCGTCTTAACCGGTACATCTATCACAACAACGGCATACCGAAACACCATAACGCTTCCATCTAACGTTGCAACACAGTCCTGAACAGCCACCTCCGTCGGTTAGACTCTTATTACGAACAGGATGATCAAGAGTTGAAGTATTGTTGGTGACCATTCGAACGACTGTTTGCCACCACGAAACTACCAATGACAAACTAACCATTATTTACCATAATGTTCATAAAAGGTTAATTGTTGAACCACCCAAATTTACGATTATGCCATTGGAATTATTGTCAATGCACTTGAATGCAACAACACCCAACCAGAAGCATGCAACCTTGCTGTTTTTCCACTTTTTCTCTACATGATCGGTGTTGCCAATAATTCCACCGATAAGCCTTTTTAAAACCATGCATATAACCCACAATTAAATAAGTTAACCAAAAAAAACTTCGTCTTCAACCACCGCGATTCCGCCAACCCCGCTAGGGGTGCTCCCCTTCTTGAAAACGACTCTCAAAACGGCCAACTAGCTCTGATACCAATTGTTGGAAATCAGGCCCTTGATCGAATAAACAAACACGCAATATGAACAAACTTGTTCGACTCTTTTATTAATTTATCAATGAGAGCACACTAATAACAATAGACCTAACCATCTATTTATACTAAACCTATTCTAGTCCTAACCCAACTCGAACTCTATAAATACAAATAAATAAACCAACTAGATAAACTTATCTAATTCGAACTAACAATTATCCCTATAAAGACTCAATAAATAATTCAACACAATTATCTATAACCCGTCTTTATCCTTATCTCTTTAATTCAAGATTAACGTCTTCAGAAATTAGCCTGGGTATGTACAATTCTAACTTCACAAAAAAAAAAGTTTATCACCACTGCCTACCCACATCTCCTTCTCCTCCTCCTCATCATCATCATCGTTCACTCTCTCGGATTGAGCCGGAACTACCACCCTCGACGCCAACTTCACTATTCCAGCGATCACTGCCCCCGTTCATCATATCACATCTTCGCACCCAGGGCCGACCCTTTAGAGTGATTTGGTCAAGCAAGAGCATAGGGCGAAGTGGAGTCACAGGCACTTTGCTGCTTTACAACTTTTCTTAGTTCATAACTTTCTTGCCTGATTATTCTGATACTCTGAAATATGATAGATGATTGTTACTGATTTTTAAGTGTTAATTAGTAATTCTTCGTCGCTAAAGGTTTCATACTTTGTATTTAGCAGAATTGGTTTTTCTATTCAAAAGGGGGTGGCGGCGTAACTTGTTGCCCGACTACCAGCCATTGCTTTGTAATTGCCCTTATTCTTGTGGAATGATAAGAAATCCTTTTATTAAAAAAAAAATTATTAATAGATTGATCATTGATTTATAGTTTCATGGTAGAACATTACAAATTTGTTTATAGATTCTGTTGACCGATTTTTTTTTATTGATTACAGGTATTAAGCTTATGTGATTTCAGATTTCTTGCTACTGGGCTTCTTGAAATGAGACTTTTCCCTTCAATCTTCAGGTTATATACATACTTATTACATATAAATTGCAAATTATTGCCTATTTTTCATATATGCTTATTACTTACTAGATATGCATAGCTGATTGAAACCAACCTATCAGTATTAACCAAATTGCTAAAAATGCTCATAAATTTGTTGGTTGATAATGAATTGATTTTGCTAAAACTGATCAGGAATGTTAAAATTAAGTGAAACTTATTTACACCAATTTGCTGCCTGATTTCTAATTACATCTCACATAAGTTCACGTTATGCAGCACAGGTTCAAGTGGTTTTAAAACATGAGTAAAAAAAGTAGTATCAGTTGTTCCACCGCCTCAGTAATTTTTTCACACTTATCCCGAAGCATCGAGGACGGTGCTGAATTTTAAGCTTGGTGAGGTTTGATAGGTATTTATATTATTTTTTCTCTTGGTTATTGCATTTTAAGTTAAATCATCTCCATTACCGGTTAGCTTAGCTGGAAACTAAAGGGGATCTTTGCCACTGGAGTTGTGCTTGGTGATTACACTTTTTGGTGAATTGGTACCACTTAGAACAGGTAATCATTGATTAGCTTTTTGTGCCAAAGATGGGGGAGTAATTGTACTCTGTGAACAAAGTATCAAGTCTGGAGAAGATCTAATTTAATTGATTTCTCCATGTTATATCAGTTTTGTGTTTGAGTGAGTTGCATGTGCAAGAATGATACATGAAAACTGTGGTAGTAGAAGAAGAAGGTGAGAAAAATAAGCAAGAGAGTGTGTTTGACTAAATCAACACGCAGGGATCCATAGACCCTGAGGTGGAGGGCATTTTTGGTTGCTCCTCCCCCCCTCTCAGGTCAATTTTAATCTTTATTATCGTATAGTCATTTGATGTGATTTATCTATTTGTTGTGACTAATAACAGTATGCCTCAACAGTCAACATTTATTAGGGTGGATCAAACAGGCATAACTTCAGTTGCAAAAGAAGTACTGAAGGTTAGCTGTCTATCAAGTATGTTGTGTAGAGGATTACCTTTATTATATTCAATGTCGTTTTATATGTCATATTGTAACCTTGAAGCCTCTTGCATATGGAATTTAATGTAATGCTTAGCCAATATATCTAATTCTTGTATCGGTTAATTGATTTCCTTAAGGCTTGGTTATTTTGCAGGTTTGACCCAGGTCTTTAAGTACATCTTAGAAGTTATCATAATCTTGGGAAACTAATTTCAGGTAGGTACAATGCAAGTTGGCTTCCTTTCCTTGCTAAGCATTCAGAGTCTAAGAATCATATTGGATTGAGTCTGAACTGAAATGTACCTAATTTCATTATTTGTTATTCGTTGGTTATTTGGTTTGGGAGACCTAAAGCATTTTCGTTGTGATATCTTTATCAGATTAGATACAAATCTGATTGTGAGGAGTTGTTTGAAAGGTTCTTGACAACTGTAACGTTCTGTTGAAGAAATTGGTACCAGATTCACAAACACAGAAAATCAAGGTGATTTTGGAACTCCCTTCTCCAAAAACTTACAATTGAATGAAAGAAAAACTATCTTACTTATTGTTGAATATGCCTTGCCCATCAAGCAATTAAAATTGATAATGTGTTTATTATTTGTTAGGGAACTACCCTTATTGGGATGAATATCATCCGATTCACTTTGTTGGGCATTCAATCAGTGCTCAGGTGATTCGAATACTGGAGCAGATGCTGGCTAGCCAGGTTTGATCTTTTGTCTCAGATTGATCTCAAGATTTTTTAGGCTTTTTAGACGTAGAAAATGCATATGATTGATGTCACACCCCGATTTCCACGTGTCACCGGTGGGCCCGGTGGGGGAGTATCGTGACGTGGTTGGCAACGTAATAGTCAAACAACACAATATAATAATGCACAGCGGAAGCAAATTTAAAATATAATACAACCGAATTTATTTATTGTAATCAAAGTCACAATATCCGGTGTTTATCCACAGTAGGATCGAAACAAAATAACATTTAATGGTTCAACAGACTTCTGGCATCCTAAGCTTGCGAGACTTTTTATTGATGCTTAGGAGACAATCCAGCCAAATTTCGTTTAGTACATGCATTCAGTCTATTTGGGAAAATACGTCAGTTTACACTGGTAAATACATTCAACTGACTCATTTTGGAAAATGATTGAAAATTTGTTTGGATGCACATGGCATAAACATTTTTATAACTTGGGAGAATTATTTAATATTATAATCTTGTGAACGAATTACATGTTACTTATGCGTTCAGTAGCCCGGATCTAGTCCGGGTTAAAGATCAATAGACACACCACGTAATTGAGTTATACACGACAGGTGTACGCCTACACCCCGTGCTCAGGTCGTGGCCAATCTCGTAAGATGATGCCAAGGATATCCGGGACATGGTCATTAACCCCCCAAAGGCTGTAAAGTAAACAAGACTGTTTAAACGAGCCGATCAAATTATTCAACTACCCACTTAATGTGGAGATTTGATGCCCGATCAAGCGGTATGCTATATACCGTAACCCAAGCCCGTATAGGAAAAATAAGTTAAAAGTATTTACCTGATGCAAGTATTAATCACAATAAGCAAATAGCACGTAGCTTTTACTGGTTCTCCTAATCTGGAACGAAGGTTTAATATAACCTATTAGAATACTAACGGGTCTTTTATTAAGCTTAAGCTAAGACCGGCTAGTTTCAAGATACGGTTCGTACGCACGATTAAGCGAAGACCGGATAGAATGTGATTCAGACCCGACAAGTTTGAAGACTTGTTTAATATGGGTTTATTATTCACATTCTGGATTTTGAGAGAAAACCGTTAAGGTTTGACCCGTTTCGGCTAATTTATGTAAACTTGTTACATAAACCAAACCGTACGCGTAATAGGCGTGACGGGTAGCCATGAGAGCTATATACAGGTTTCCTAAGTTAATTATGTCTCAAATATGTTGTGACATCAGTAAGGTGTCTTTCGTTATGCCCGAAACGTGTTTAGACACAAACTAGGCCCCGTAGGGGTAGTTTGGTCATTTAAGAGTTTATAAAAGAGTTTAAGTGACAACCTGAGTTACAGGTCTGATGTAATCAGCAAATATACTCAATTTGCTAAGTTATATCAGTAGGTTAAAGCATGTATGTGAAACTTATCATTTTTAACCAAACTAGGCCCCGTAGGGGTATTTTGGTAATTTCACATAAGCCGAAAAGCTCAAAACTGAAGTCTGAGTTTATCAACCTTTGCTTACTGTTAAAATATTATAATTTGCCTCTTATATCAGTAGGTATCAACCCGGGTATGTCCAATATGATTTTAAAACATACTTTGCGCTAAAAACGCTAAATAAGGCGATTAAAGGTCATTACCGGGTTCGATACTTAAATCTGATATTTTTATATTTCCAGAAGGCTTAAAATAATTTATTTATCATAAGAAATCAGTGGCAAAAGGTTTGGGGTCGTTTAGATATGTAAAACTCATTTTATGGCCCGTAAGGGCAAAACCGACAATTACCGGATTAAGCCTACGACTACGAGTTATGCTCAGCCTAAAATTAATTAAAAATCTTTAAAAATCCCAAAATAATATATTACATCAGTGGGTAATTCGTTTGATACCAAAAAGTATGTTTAATTAGACTATACGCTAATTACGCCATTTTATTAACATAAAGCACCGTAATTACGCTAATGAGCATAACTCTTATTCTACAATTCAAACTGATGTCAAACTTTGCATACAAGTCTATATATCAGTAATTAAGGTTTCTACACTTTTACTTTTCCAAAAATCACGTTTTAAGGTAATAAGGGCATAATGGTCAACATATGAGCGATTAACGGAAACATGTATATTAATTGGGTAATCAACGAAACAAGTAAAGAGGCTTATACTATCATGTAACCCAACCCTAATGAAGCATTAAGGCATTTCTAATTCCATCTAACTCGGGCTAGAACTGAAGTCAACGTAAAAGTCATAGTTTCGTGACTTTCGGTTCCGAACCGGTTTAAAACTGAGAGTTGTCGAGTCTAACCAGTTTAGACATGTCCGTACACTTATTACCAAGTTATATTAAGTTTAAAACAGGTTACACGCATCACGTATTGCTAATCGTGCATTAAATCGTAATTTACATAACTGTTGACTTTTTCGGTCAACGTTTGACTCGACAAATGACTTAGTTATGTCTGGAATCAGTAAGCGCCCTTATAAGGGTTTAATACCCATATGATTACCTACTTAACGGTACTTTTAAATCGAGATAAGGCTGAGTTATCATTAATTAAACTCGAAGTCAACCCGTGTTTACGTCGGTTTGACTTTTAACTAAATAACTAAGCTAAAATTTATTATAAAAGGTTAGGCAACTTACAAAAGTGTTTAATGATGATTAGAGAGGCCTTGTAATCAGCTTGAAAGCTCCTCAATTGATCAGAATTGAATTGAGAATGGAATGATCAAAGAGTTGCAACTTATGAGGTTTATATAGTGTTCAAGGCACCATGATTTATTGACAACAAGGTCTACAACTCTCCACAACTGATATACACATGTTACTAGTGCTTAGGGGGTGCCTAGGGTCGTTCATAAGTGAGAAGAAACCGGCCAAATGGGTCAGATTCGCGTTAAACAGGCAACAGCCTATTTTCTGATCGCTGTGCGCAGCTTGCGCACCGTAAGCACATCTGCTTACGGTCCGTAAGCAGTCATCAGGGGCTGTTTTGCTTGTTCTTTCATTTATTCGAAAGGTAACCCCATTTTCCGCATATGGGGCATCAATTATCATCTAGGGACCTTCCAATAAGTGCTTAATACTATTCTAAACCCTACCAATTGAAGTTGTTTCCTTGAATTCAAATTAAAGTCCCGAAAACAAAGGTTTATCATTCATTTCTTCGTGGGAATCACATCATGCATTACCAATTCCATTCTTGTCAACCCATTTATGGATTTAAAACTTAGTAGATGTTAAATATGTATAATAACCTGGGTATTGGGATTTATCAATGAGGTGTTCAGAGGTAAAAATTAACATGACGCCCCTTTTTAAATTCCGCCAGAACATCTTTATTTAAATCCGGGTTTACAATGCGTTTTTGTCGTACATGACACGTGTCGTTATCTTATTAAACACGAAATTTTTGAGGTGTTACATCCTCACCCCCTTAAAATAAATCTCGACCCGAGATTTACTGAAACAAATGAGGGTATTTTTCTTTCATGGTGGATTCAACCTCCCACGTATACTCGGGACCTCTACGGGCATCCCATTTGACCTTTACAAAAGGTATATGCTTCCTTCGAAGCTTCCTTACCTATCGATCTTCAATCGACAAAGGTTTTTCAACAAATTTTAAGCTCGCGTCTATATGCACATCCGTGTGTGGTATAACCAGCGATTCGTCTGCGAAACACTTCTTTAGATTGCAGATGTGGAACACATTGTGAATTCCACTGAGCTCTTCCGGTAAGTTCAACTTATAGGCAACTGACCCGACACGTTCGATAACCTCGAAAGGTCCTATATATCTCGGGCTTAGCTTGCCTTTCTTACCAAATCGCATTACTCCCTTCCAGGGCGAGACTTTAAGTAGGACTTTGTCACCTACTTCGAAGTGAAAATCCTTGCGACTTGGATCAGCGTAACTCTTCTGCCTATCTCGGGCAGCTTTGAGATTTTCACGAATCTGGACAATCTTGTCCGTCGTTTCGAACACGATTTCTGGTCCCGATAACTGGACTTCTCCAACTTCCGCCCAACAAACTGGCGATCTACACTTTCTACCATATAATGCCTCAAAAGGCGCAGCCTTAATGCTGGTATGGTAGCTATTGTTGTAGGAGAATTCGATTAATGGTAGGTTCTTATCCCAACTACCTCCCAAATCGATCGCACATGCACGTAGCATGTCTTCCAACGTTTGAATAGTACGCTCACTCTGACCGTCAGTCTGAGGATGGTAAGCCGTACTAAAGTTCAAACGTGTGCCTAAAGATTGCTGGAAGCTCTTCCAAAAATGTGACGTGTACCTAGTATCTCTATCAGAGATAATAGCTACAGGTATGCCATGTAAGGCTACAATCTTATCAACGTATAACTGGGCTAACATATCGGAGCTATAAGTCTCCTTGATGGGTAGAAAATGAGCTGACTTAGTCAGTCGGTCAACTATAACCCATATCGTATCATTTCCTTTCCTTGTCTTGGGTAACTTGGTGATAAAATCCATAGTTACCATTTCCCACTTCCACGTAGGAAGTTCAGGCTGTTGTAGCAAACCTGACGGTTTCTGATGCTCGGCTTTGACTTGCGCACATGTCAAGCATTTTGCTACATGGGCGGCTACAGACTTTTTCAAGCCATTCCACCAATAATTTGCCTTCAGATCCTGGTACATCTTATCAGCTCCAGGATGAACGGAGTATTTGGAACTATGGGCTTCCTGGAGGATGACATCTCGAAGTCCTCCATAAATTGGAACCCATATTCGTCCGTTTAATCGTAAAATTCCGTCCTTGCTAAGAGTTAACTGCTCCTCAGTCACTCCTAACTTTTCATTAGGATAGTTAGCTTCCAGCACAGCTTCCTTCTGTGCAGCTAACAACCTTTCCATCAAATTATTCTTGATCTCCATACGTTTGGCGTTAATTCGGATGGGCTTAACCCTTTCCTTCCGACTCAAGGCATCGGCGACTACATTCGCTTTGCCGGGATGGTACTTGATTTCACAATCATAGTCATTCAAGGTCTCCATCCAACGGCGTTGCCTCATGTTTAATTCTTTCTGGTTAAACAGATGCTGGAGGCTCTTGTGATCGGAATAGATCACAAACTTGATTCCATAAAGATAATGCCTCCACAGTTTTAGTGCGAACACAACGGCACCCAATTCCAAGTCGTGGGTGGTGTAATTCTTTTCGTGCACCTTTAACTGTCGTGATGCATAGGCAATAACCTTGCCTTTCTGCATAAGCACACACCCCATGCCGGTGTGTGAAGCATCGCAGTAAACTACGAATTCTTCAGTGCCTTCAGGTAATGTAAGCACAGGAGCGTTGCTCAACTTCTGTTTCAAAACATCAAAGGACTCTTGCTGCTTAGGGCCCCAAACGAACTTTACTTTCTTCTTGGTCAGGGAAGTTAGGGGTGCAGCAATCCTTGAAAATTTTTCAATAAAACGCCTGTAATATCCTGCCAATCCCAGGAAGCTACGAATCTCCGTAAGCGTCTTTGGCTCTTTCCAATTCATAACAGCTTCAACTTTAGCGGGATCCCCTTGGATACCACGCTCACTGACCACGTGTCCAAGAAATTGGACTTCTCGTAGCCAAAATTCACACTTAGTGAATTTGGCATAGAGCTTCTCTTGATGTAAAAGTTTGAGAATACAACGAAGGTGTTTCTCATGGTCAGCTTGATTCTTAGAATAAATAAGGATGTCATCGATGAAGACGATAACGAATTTATCTAAGTAAGGCTTGCAGACGCGATTCATGAGATCCATGAACGCGGCTGGTGCATTAGTGAGCCCAAAAGGCATCACTAGGAACTCGTAGTGACCGTAACGAGTCCTAAATGCAGTCTTGTGCACGTCTTCATCTTTGACCTTCAATTGATGGTAGCCTGACCTCAAATCAATCTTCGAGAAGTAACTTGCCCCTTGAAGCTGATCGAACAAATCGTCGATTCTGGGCAAGGGATACCTGTTCTTGATCGTGACTTTATTAAGCTCGCGATAGTCGATGCACAGACGCATCGACCCATCCTTCTTCTTGACAAACAAGATTGGCGCTCCCCAAGGAGATGAACTAGGTCTAATGAAACCTTTAGCCAGCAATTCATCTAGCTGCGTCCGCAACTCCTTCATTTCTGTGGGTGCCAATTTGTATGGTGTTCTGGCAACTGGTGCCGCTCCGGGGATGATATCGATCCTGAATTCAACTTGTCTATCTGGTGGTAGACCAGGTAGATCTTCTGGAAACACTTCAGGATAATCAGAAATGACAGGGATGTCTTCTATCTTCGGTTTAGGCTCATCCATAATCACTTGCGCCATGTAAATGACACACCCCTTCTTCAAACACTTGGAATCCTTGAGCATAGTCACCTGCTCAGGCAGCCCATACTGGGTATCTCCCCGAATGGAAAGTGATTCACCAGATGGAGTCTTTATTACCACTTGTTTCTGGTTGCAGACAATTTGGGCCTGGTTATGAGATAACCAGTCCATACCCAGAACTATGTCAAAACCGGCCAACTTAAAGGGAAGTAGAGATAGAGGAAAAGAATGGTTCTTAATGGATATAACACATCCATCTAACACAGTAGAGACGGTTTCTATGGTACCATCTGCTAACTCTACCTCATAGTTTGCGTTTAAGGTTTTGACAGGTAAATTCAACAATTTACAAAACTTATGATCTACGAAAGACTTATCTGCGCCTGAATCAAAAAGTACTCTTGCAAAGACATCATTTACAAGGAATGTACCTGTTATGACATTATCGTCCTGCACAGCTTCTTTCGCGTCCATCCTGAAGACTCTGGCATTAGTCTTCTTAGCCTCCTCAGGCTTCTTGTTGTATTTCGGGCAGTTGGTCTTGATGTGCCCCTTCTCATTGCAACGGTAGCACGTTGCGTCTTTTATCTTTTTGCAATCCAGGGTTTTGTGATCCGTGGACTTGCAAATTCCACAAGCAAAGGGTTTCGACTGGTTCTGAGAGCTCGACTCCAGTCTGCACTTTCCATAGTGCTGCTTCTTGCAAATTTTACACTTGGGCTTCTCATCAGACTTATGCCCATCCTTCCTCGATTCAGATCCCTTCTTGTTATCACCGTTCCCACGGTGTTTCTTGTTCGACTTTCGTGAACCATCATCTTCACGCTTCCTCTTCTCGGCCTCCTTATTCCTCAGCGATCTCTGCCTGACCGCATCAAGAGTGAGGGATAAGGAAAGGTCAGTTACAGACCTGAAGGTAACTGGCCGAGAAGCTTTTACACTGGCCTTGATCTCCGGAGCTAAACCACCAATGAAGCGAGCGATTCTTTTTGGCTCCGGGGTTACCAGGTAAGGAACCAACCGGGACAGCGTATTGAAGCTTGTCAGGTAAGCTTGACAGTCGAGATTCGTCATCACCAACGATAGAAAGTCAGATTCTATCTTCTCCACCTCATGTTGAGGGCAGAAATTATCCTTGATTAGGGCAATGAATTGATCCCACGACATATTATACAATGGGATCTTTCCGGAGGCCTCCATCAGAGATCTCCACCACGCTAACGCTTCACCCTTGAAGGACTGTGACACAAACTTAACTACATCCCTTTCAGCGCACCCGCTGATATGTACCACCGTGTCCATCTCGTCCAGCCAAGTCATACAGTCGACAGCTCCTTTTTCCCCAGTAAAATCCCTGGGCTTACAAGACACGAAGTACTTATAGGAGCAACCCTTGTTACGGGGTTCTTGATGCAGTACTATATGCTGAGATGGGACACTTTGACGGTTGGTGGACTGACGGTCATCACCATCTTTCTTGGGTCCATTCTTTTTTGGAGGAGGCTTGTTATGAGCCTCAGAATGTGTCCTGGGCTTTGAATGTGATGCAGAGTGGGTCCTACTTCGAGTACCACTATATTCTTCATACTGTCTCTCCAAAGCCTGTGTAACAGCGCCGTCTATGATCGCTTTTAATTCAGCACCCGTCATCGTAATCTGGGCGTTCACATTTGGCTCCACTGGATGGCTATTGATTTCATCTGATTCAGCCATTTGAATTGAACTGTTGCAGAAAACAAGGTCAATATTTTATTTGGGAGTCTATTATGGAATTACCCCTTAGGGTAACTCGTTAACCATGGTAAACAGAGACCATATTTGGTTAACTTATTAATCGTATTAATTTAGGATTTCAATTAAAATTTATCCTAAACATAAACAATAACAATATATATTAGCACATAAGGCTTAGTCACATGGACAATTTAAATTATAAGCTATGATTTCAGAGAATCAAGACTTTTTAAGGTTTGAACCTAGTTCATTACCTTTATCAGACAGGGAGTCATAGCTACCTCTGTCTTATGGCTCATATGGAAGTGAGCTGGGCCCGTAGGCATCATATTACCACGTATGGTAAAATATGATCATCTTATTTGATGATCTTAACCCATGATTCAGAGATCATATAACTGGGTTTGGAATCTTCTAAAGAATCCTTATACATATAAGAATGACATGTGATTTTTAACGAATCACTTCTGCCAGGAATGCTAACATGTTTTAAGATGTTAACAGGGATTTGAATCTTTGTAACAGGTCTTACCATCTTGGCCCGGTCTTATATTTGACACGTGGCTGGGTTTCACTCTTTAAGATTCTTAATTAAATAATTACATAGGCAGATTATTTCAAAAGGAATGATTTTAATTTATTTATTTCATTTATATATTATGTATGCACAAAATGGCAACCATGAAATTCATAAAAACAACATTCCATTAATTATACATAGGTTACATGTTGCCCTAAACGGGTCTTTTTAAACAAACCATTACCCACGTAGGGGTTTTAAACAAGTACTTGCCCACGCAGGGACCTTAACAACTAAACATCATACCCACGCAGGGGTTAACGGAAAATGGAAAGATAGGCCCACGCAGGGGCTCAAAACAAACATACCACACACATACCCACATAGGGGCTTAACAACCAAATACACCCACGCAGGGGCTTACACAAAAATGGGAGGATTCAATGATCCTTCTTGTTCTTCTCCTTGATCAATCCCACTAATCCCTAGAAGAATGTCTGCCTCTCCCTGCGGTCCTCGTGAACTACCCGTTCTACCTGATCCAGCCTCTGTAGAAGTTCCTCATGCTCGGGTGGGGAGAACCTAGGCGACTGTGAATGAGTCCGTATGATAGGCCTAGGTGGTATCTGGTACCCTTGTGTTGGGTACTCGACTCCCCATGGAGCTCCGTATGGTCCTTCTGGTTGCAGGGCGTTGTAGTTAGCTGCCATCAAGTAGGGGTCGGCCTCTGCATATCCATAGTTGTGGTGGACTGGCGGCTCGAACGGGTTATAAGCCATGGAACCGGTATAAGCTGGGATTGGGTTGTCAAAACCCATTGGCGGCGGCTGTGGCATCGCGGGGTTGGAAGGTCCACCCATTTGTGGGTCCTCCTGATATGGCGGGTAGTGACTAGCACTTGACTGTCGTGGGGAACTGAGACGGAAATTCCCTGGTCGTGCCGATATGCGGGCACCGGTTCTCCTGCGCCTTGGCGGTTGAGGAGGTGCCGGCTGAACTGGTGGCGGTGGAGGTGGTGGCGTAACTGCCACAAACCGGTGATCCTCTGATGAATCTTGATGATGCGGCTGCGGCTGCTGAGACTGCTGCTGCTGTTGCTGCCCATGAGACGACGAGTGGTGAGAAGGTGTATAGTACCACTCGTGCTGGTTGAACAAGGCTTGGAAACTGTCTGGACCACCATAAGGTGATCCGTGAAAAGACGATCCGTCGGAGATCTCGATCGGATGGTTTGGAGTACCACTTGCCGGCATGACGGGGTCCGTATCCTTGTCCATATCATCTGCGTGATCTCCTGAAAAGTGGTCCTCTGGACCCAGTGGGTTAAAACCCACGGGTTCTTGTAAGTAGTTGGCCGGGTTAAACTGGCCTCGGAAAACTGGAGTAGGGTCCCCATAGGAATGATGGGACAAAGATCTTTGTAGCGGTATGTAGGAGGGCAGAGGGTTGTTGGGCTCGTCTTCCGAATGTGGTCCGTATGAATTGTGGACCGGAGGTGTAGAGCTGTGCGAAACAGATCGTCTCGCTGGCTCGAACAGGTTTCTCCTGTTCTGACGTGGATTTTCGCTCTCCGTGGCAGTTGGAGCTCGTACATTGGACGATCCAGCTTCATGGTCATTGGGGGCGGTGACTGGCCCCTTGCCTCGTCCTCGTGTCCTAAAGAATCTTGGAGGCATTTTGATGTTCCTGTCAATAAAGCATGAGATAACAATAACAAAATATAATATTCAAAGGACAAAACAAAAACCCGAAAAAGGTGGAATTTGTCCTATGTTATAAGTCTAGACTCGAAGGTTTAGACATGTGCAATTGTGTAACTGAGATTAAACACAAAAGGCTAGTGTTTAATTCACTCAGTGTTGGCTCTGATACCAACCTGTCACACCCCGATTTCCACGTGTCACCGGTGGGCCCGGTGGGGGAGTATCGTGACGTGGTTGGAAACGTAATAGTCAAACAACACAATATAATAATGCACAGCGGAAGCAAATTTAAAATATAATACAACCGAATTTATTTATTGTAATCAAAGTCACAATATCCGGTGTTTATCCACAGTAGGATCGAAACAAAATAACATTTAATGGTTCAACAGACTTCTGGCATCCTAAGCTTGCGAGACTTTTTATTGATGCTTAGGAGACAATCCAGCCAAATTTCGTTTAGTACCTGCATTCAGACTTTTTGGGAAAATACGTCAGTTTACATTGGTAAATACATTCAACTGACTCATTTTGGAAAATGATTGAAAATTTGTTTGGATGCACATGGCATAAACATTTTTATAACTTGGGAGAATTATTTAATATTATAATCTTGTGAACGAATTACATGTTACTTATGCGTTCAGTAGCCCGGATCTAGTCCGGGTTAAAGATCAATAGACACACCACGTAATTGAGTTATACACGACAGGTGTACGCCTACACCCCGTGCTCAGGTCGTGGCCAATCTCGTAAGATGATGCCAAGGATATCCGGGACATGGTCATTAACCCCCCAAAGGCTGTAAAGTAAACAAGACTGTTTAAACGAGCCGATCAAATTATTCAACTACCCACTTAATGTGGAGATTTGATGCCCGATCAAGCGGTATGCTATATACCGTAACCCAAGCCCGTATAGGAAAAATAAGTTAAAAGTATTTACCTGATGCAAGTATTAATCACAATAAGCAAATAGCACGTAGCTTTTACTGGTTCTCCTAATCTGGAACGAAGGTTTAATATAACCTATTAGAATACTAACGGGTCTTTTATTAAGCTTAAGCTTAGACCGGCTAGTTTCAAGATACGGTTCGTACGCACGATTAAGCGAAGACCGGATAGAATGTGATTCAGACCCGACAAGTTTGAAGACTTGTTTAATATGGGTTTATTATTCACATTCTGGATTTTGAGATAAAACCGTTAAGGTTTGACCCGTTTCGGCTAATTTATGTAAACTTGTTACATAAACCAAACCGTACGCGTAATAGGCGTGACGGGTAGCCATGAGAGCTATATACAGGTTTCCTAAGTTAATTATATCTCAAATATGTTGTGACATCAGTAAGGTGTCTTTTGTTATGCCCGAAACGTGTTTAGACACAAACTAGGCCCCGTAGGGGTAGTTTGGTCATTTAAGAGTTTATAAAAGAGTTTAAGTGACAACCTGAGTTACAGGTCTGATGTAATCAGCAAATATACTCAATTTGCTAAGTTATATCAGTAGGTTAAAGCATGTATGTGAAACTTATCATTTTTAACCAAACTAGGCCCCGTAGGGGTATTTTGGTAATTTCACATAAGCCGAAAAGCTCAAAACTGAAGTCTGAGTTTATCAACCTTTGCTTACTGTTAAAATATTATAATTTGCCTCTTATATCAGTAGGTATCAACCCGGGTATGTCCAATATGATTTTAAAACATACTTTGCGCTAAAAACGCTAAATAAGGCGATTAAAGGTCATTACCGGGTTCGATACTTAAATCTGATATTTTTATATTTCCAGAAGGCTTAAAATAATTTATTTATCATAAGAAATCAGTGGCAAAAGGTTTGGGGTCGTTTAGATATGTAAAACTCATTTTATGGCCCGTAAGGGCAAAACCGACAATTACCGGATTAAGCCTACGACTACGAGTTATGCTCAGCCTAAAATTAATTAAAAATTTTTAAAAATCCCAAAATAATATATTACATCAGTGGGTAATTCTTTTGATACCAAAAAGTATGTTTAATTAGGCTATACGCTAATTACGCCATTTTATTAACATAAAGCACCGTAATTACGCTAATGAGCATAACTCTTATTCTACAATTCAAACTGATGTCAAACTTTGCATACAAGTCTATATATCAGTAATTAAGGTTTCTACACTTTTACTTTTCCAAAAATCACGTTTTAAGGTAATAAGGGCATAATGGTCAACATATGAGCGATTAACGGAAACATGTATATTAATTGGGTAATCAACGAAACAAGTACAGAGGCTTATACTATCATGTAACCCAACCCTAATGAAGCATTAAGGCATTTCTAATTCCATCTAACTCGGGCCAGAACTGAAGTCAACGTAAAAGTCATAGTTTCGTGACTTTCGGTTACGAACCGGTTTAAAACTGAGAGTTGTCGAGTCTAACCAGTTTAGACATGTCCGTACACTTATTACCAAGTTATATTAAGTTTAAAACAGGTTACACGCATCACGTATTGCTAATCGTGCATTAAATCGTAATTTACATAACTGTTGACTTTTTCGGTCAACGTTTGACTCGACAAATGACTTAGTTATGTCTGGAATCAGTAAGCGCCCTTATAAGGGTTTAATACCCATATGATTACCTACTTAACGGTACTTTTAAATCGAGATAAGGCTGAGTTATCATTAATTAAACTCGAAGTCAACCCGTGTTTATGTCGGTTTGACTTTTAACTAAATAACTAAGCTAAAATTTATTATAAAAGGTTAGGCAACTTACAAAAGTGTTTAATGATGATTAGAGAGGCCTTGTAATCAGCTTGAAAGCTCCTCAATTGATCAGAATTGAATTGAGAATGGAATGATCAAAGAGTTGCAACTTATGAGGTTTATATAGTGTTCAAGGCACCATGATTTATTGACAACAAGGTCTACAACTCTCCACAACTGATATACACATGTTACTAGTGCTTAGGGGGTGCCTAGGGTCGTTCATAAGTGAGAAGAAACTGGCCAAATGGGTCAGATTCGCGTTAAACAGGCAACAGCCTATTTTCTGATCGCTGTGCGCAGCTTGCGCACCGTAAGCACATCTGCTTACGGTCCGTAAGCAGTCATCAGGGGCTGTTTTGCTTGTTCTTTCATTTATTCGAAAGGTAACCCCATTTTCCGCATATGGGGCATCAATTATCATCTAGGGACCTTCCAATAAGTGTTTAATACTATTCTAAACCCAACCAATTGAAGTTGTTTCCTTGAATTCAAATTAAAGTCCCGAAAACAAAGGTTTATCATTCATTTCTTCGTGGGAATCACATCATGCATTACCAATTCCATTCTTGTCAACCCATTTATGGATTTAAAACTTAGTAGATGTTAAATATGTATAATAACCTGGGTATTGGGATTTATCAATGAGGTGTTCAGAGGTAAAAATTAACATGACGCCCCTTTTTAAATTCCGCCAGAACATCTTTATTTAAATCCGGGTTTACAATGCGTTTTTGTCGTACATGACACGTGTCGTTATCTTATTAAACACGAAATTTTTGAGGTGTTACAATTGAGGCTCTTACTGAAACATGGATATAATGTGAACTTTCAAGCATTTAGGGGACATGAAAACACTTCCGAAACTTAAAGATTTCAAAATTATGCATCAATGTATGTGCTAATCATGAAATAAGATGAGAAATCTCAACTTTAATCATCCAAGTTGGTTACTGCAAGTCAAAATTATGTTTTTTTGTTCCTGCTCTAGAAAGGTTGGTTACCTAATATTGAAAAAACAGGGCCTAAGTTGGTTACAACAAATGAAAATTATGATTTTTTTCTGCTCTAGGTTTAACATAATAAAATTTTAGGTCAAAGTTGGTTATTTTTTTAATGCAATTAGCTATGAAAACTGTTGTTGTCCATTACACCCTTTCAAGATATACTAGATGGTCTAAATTGGAGTCTAAAAACCTAGATTTTTTTGGGTGGAGCATTGAAAATGATAGGTAACTGACTTTTGAATTCATCATACTTGTGGATGGGATGGTAAAATCTAGATTTCCAAAGGAATACAACAATGATTTGTTCTTTGTGCAGTAAACTTTGTATATTGTTTCAAGTTTGTTCTGCTTTCCTTACCAAAAGAAGCCAAACCTTTTTTACATTCGTGTCTGTGTAATTTCAGGTAATTATGTTACTATTAGCACTCTACTTGGGTCAAATGGTCAAGATATACATTATCTGCCTTAAAGGTTGGTGTAAGGACTTTCAAGAATATCCCAAAACGTCCCGTAAGTAAAAACCCGGGGCCCTGAAACCTTACTATGCATGAAAAACCAAGAAATCAAGAATCTTGGTCTTCAGACGGGCCGCGTAAAGGTAAGCTTAACCTTACGCGGGCCGCGTCAAAGTGAGGGTTGACCGGATAAGCGTCCGGATCCACGTGTCACATGCGTGGTAAGTCTAGTGGTGACACACTAGCCCTAATCTACGAACTAGACCTCCTCGCGGGCCGCGTAAGGATCGGCTGAGGGCTCACGCGGGCTGCGTGAGACCCTAATTTCACCTATAAATAGATTTGGTCCCGAGCTATCATTCTGTGTCAAAATCAACTTTCAAAAATGAAAGTATACTGTCCAAAAGTCGAATTCACTTTCAAAATTAGTGAGGCGCTGCTCCGATACCTGGTATTAACTCAATCGCTGCTACGATTCAATATCCGATCAATTGAAACTATCCGACCGGATGTTTAAGTGCTGCCCAACCTCGGGCTTTCCTTTGTCATTAATCGTGATTCCAATGGGATGTTTGAGTGCCACCCAAACCTGGGGAATACTTTGTCATTCGTCGTGAAAATGGTGGATGTTTAAGTATTGCGCTCTGTCATTCGTTGCGAGTCCGATGGATGTTTAAGTGTTGCACTTTGTCATTCGTCGTGAGGGTTTTAATCTCGTGAGTTATCGTAAATGCTGTATTAGTTACTAACCTAGTTCGTGTGCATTGTTATTTAAATTAGGTTACAAGGCTAATCAGTAGGCTAAACTCTGCTCGTATAAACTTGCAATGTGAGTCATTCTCTTTTTATCAAAAGTATTTTACAATACTCCATTTTCAAATGTTATAATTACAGGGATTAAGTCGTGGTTATCTTGAATCACTGGCTAGTGGGGTATTGTGCACATGACTAATTTCTCACGGTTAGGCTAATAAATCCTAACAGTGATAACCGTCACTACTTGGGGAAATACCCAATAGTGGTATGACCATCGTCACCAGGTGACACGGCGCCAGATAAAAATAAGATAGAAGCCATTGTAATTGCTCTTATGCTGTAGTTTATAACTATGTGTCATATTATGTAAAATGAGTGACTCGCCAGCATTTTCCCCGCTGATAAAATATTTTTAAAACATGTTTTAGGCGACCTGCTGTGAATCAAGGAAAACATGCTACGGAGCACTAACCAGCTTGAAGTGGTGGCTCAGTTAAAATGAATTAAACATGTTTTAATAAAACAGGGAATTTCCTAGTTAAATTCCTCTATTGTAAATCACGGGGTTTTATCCCGAATTATGAAATAAAATAATCGGGCATTTTCAAGTTTTAACAGATCTTGGTAAAATCTTCCGCTGTCAAACTCAATTAATAAAATACCATGGGTTCCTGTCCCGCGGCTCCTGACCGGGTCAAACCGGGGCTGGGGCCGTGACAGGAAAAGGTGGTATAAGAGCTACTGAAAGAGCCACTGATTTAAGCCAATTAAGTATTTAAAACACTTAATTTTCCTGATTGCCATTTTGTGGTTATGTGTTTCTATCTTGACTATCTGTTAATTTACAGTATGGGTAAGCAAAGAATTTCGGATATCTATCATAAATTAGATAGTTCACCGAAAGATAAGGGAAGTTCATCCCAAACAAATTCCTCTAAATACTCAGCAGAGACTGAGGAAGGAATATTTGTTCGTAAGGCACAGTTTGAAAAACCGCTTACCACTAAGAAAAGAAGTTGGATTCTTAGAAAAAGTCAAGAGAAGATAAAGAAGTCACAATCAAAAGAATTGACAAGTGGTATGGAAACCCAGAAAATAGGCAGTAACCCACCATGTGAAGGTGAATTAGACGAAAAATGGGCAAATCTCTACATGTTAGCTACTATAGCAGTAAATGCTAACTTCTAGTTAAATCACCAAATCAGTACCAGCACCTCCAACACCTACGAGCCAGAAACTTTAAACTATTAAATAATCACTAGTATATTTCAAAATTTCAGTTGTAATAAATATCTCGCAATAAGTTCGTTTTAATCAAATAAATTTAAGTTTCTAAATTGCTATTCTGTGATTCCGTGAATTACTAAATTTTAATTTAGAATTTTGTGTGTTTCTTCATATCTACTAAACAGCATGAATGAATTATCTGAAGCTCTAGAGAATCTCAATCTCTATCCTGTTAATGTGGAAGTTTCCCGAGAATTTACCGGTTATTTCGCCGACAAAGAGGAACCTATGGAATTTCAATCCCAACCACCGGAAAAACCTAAACCCAAGAAAAGAAGAAGAATTGTGGGCTGGAGGCGTGTACGCAGGAAGAAGCCAGTAACAAGGAAAGTTACCAAGACAGAAGATCCCAAAGGAAAAGGTAAGGAAATAGAAATTGGGGAAAGTTCCAGGCAAAACAAGGAAATGCCACCCTGGGAAGTCCTAGATCATAAGCTAGCACTTAGTGACCTCATCGGACCTGCTGATGGAAACCTCGAACCTGTTAATGAAAACTTAGGACTGGCCGAAGAAGACCTTTTCAATTACCATGCTGAAGCCCAACTTCCAGTCAATCTAGAACCTGCTATCCCAGATCCTATTATCCATGCACAACCTCTACCAGTAGATCTAGAAGAATGGTGGACCACCGATTGGCAATTCCAGAACCTCTTGAACAACCCTGATACATTTTTCCCTCAGTTTGACCCCGAGCCTCCACTACATCCAACTATGAGTCTGGAGAATCTGGCAGAACTCCGACACTATGGCGAGGAGCTGATTAATGCGGGAAACAGAATTAGGGATGTGGGAGAAAGAATCACCTGGAAATACGACGAGAGGGAGCGTCATTTCTGAAAGGCCAGCTGACATGATAGTGTGTGGTTGAAGGAATGCGTGTTTAATAATAATAATATAATCATAAAAATAAAAAGTATGTGTAATAACTTAAAAATAAAACGTTTGTAAGATATCAGCGTGTACGGATGCCTATAATATACAAAATATCAAACGTTGAAAAATCAACAATTTTGGCTATATGTGTTAAACGTGATTATGTGAAATTGTGTTGTTATAGTTGATATTAATTAGTATATGCTAATCATTTATATATTAATTACCAGATGGAAAACATTGATAATCAACCCGTCAATGAACCCGTTAACGAAGTTAATCAATCTGAACAAAACCAGGAAGAATTTCTGAATAGGCAAGATATCAAAAATATCGTTGCTGCTGCTCGAAATCCAGCAATACTTGCTGCTGCTCGAAATCCAGTTGAACCTCCAATTATCCTTAGCAAACGCACTCATGAAGACAATTTCAGTAATAGTGTAAACGGAGGCGGCAATCACAACAATAACGATAATATACTGCAAGCCCCAATTCTCAAAAGAATGAAAGCTGCAACACCTGGTTGCACTTACAAGGAGTTTCTTGCCTGTAAACCAGTTGAATTTGCAGCCCATGAAGGGGCGACTGTCACGGCCCCAGACCCGGTTTTACCCAGTCAGGAGCCGCGGGACAGGAACCCATGGTATCTAATTGATACGACAACGGAAGAATTTTAACAGGATCTTTTAAAACTCAAAATGCCCAATTTCTATTTTATTCCATAATCTGGGATAAACCCCGTAATTTACAATAGAGGAATTTAACTAGGAAATTCCATGATTTATTAAAACATGTTTATTCATTTTTAACTGAGCCACCTCTTCAAGCTTGTTAGTGCTCCGTAGCACCTTTCCTTGATTTACAGCAGGTCGCCTGAAACATGTTTTAAAAATATTTTATCAGCGGGGAAAATGCTGGCGAGTCACTCTAATTTGATAAAATGACACATAGTTATAAATTACAGCATAAGAGCGATTACAATGGCTTCTATCTTTTTTTTATCTGGCGCCGTGTCACACTGTGTGACGATGGTCATACCACTATTGGGTCCTGTCACCCAAGTAGTGATGATTATCACTGTTAGGTCAATGAACCTAACCGTGAGAAAATTAGTAATGTGCACAATACCCCACTAGCCAGTGATTTCAAGATATCTACGACTTACTCCCTGTAATTATAACTTTTGAAAATAATTTGAGATATTGTAAAACAGTTGAGAAAAAGAGAATGACTCACATTGCAGATTTATACGGGCAGAGTTTAGCCTACTGATTAGCCTTGTGACCTAAATTAAATAATATGCACACGAAGTAGGTCAGTAAGTAATACAGCATTTACGATAACTCACGAGATTAAACCCTCACAACGAATGACAAAGTGTGATACTTAAACATCCATCGAATTCACGACGAGTGACAAAGCATAACCCTAATGTGGGCAGCACTTAAACATCCATTGGATAGTTTCAATCGATCGGACATTGAACCGTAGCAGCGATTGAGTTGATACCCTGTATCGTAGCAGCGCCTCGCTATCTAAATTGAAAATTCATCTTTTGGAGCAGTGTAATTCGAGTTTTGAACTGAATTATCGACACAGAATGATAGCTCGTGAACCAAGCTATTTATAGCTGAATTTTAGGGTTCACGCGGCCCACGTGAACCTTGACTTGATCTTTACGCGGCCCGCGAGGGCAGGCTAAACGTAGATTAGGCTTGGTGTGTCACAGGTAGGTTTGCCAGGTGGTCCACGCGTGGCTCGGATGCTTATCCGGTCAAACCACACCTTGACGCGGCCCGCGTAAGGTATGCTTAACCCTTACGCGGCCCGCCTGAAGACCATAGTTCTGAATTTCTTGATTTTTCATGCAGAGTATGGTTTCAGGGGTTCGGGTTTTTACTTACGGGTCGTTTTAGGACAATTTTGAGAGTCCTTACATCCTCCCCACCTTATTTAAAATCTCGTCCTCGAGATTTAATGAAATAAGTGAGGATATTTCCGCTTCATTTCCGATTCCAGCTCCCATGTGTATTCGGGTCCTCTTTTCGAATCCCACTTGACTTTGACAAGTACTAATCGCTTGTGTTTGAGAAATTTGACTTTACGGTCTTCTATTTGAAGAGGTTTCTCAACAAATTTTAACTTTTCGTTTACCTCTATATCTTGTAGAGGTACTACCAAAGATTCGTCTGATAGGCATTTCTTGAGGTTGGATACATGGAATACATCATGTACTCCAGCCAATTCTTCTGGTAGTTGTAAACGATAAGCAACTGGTCCTATACGTTGGATTACTGGAAATGGTCCTACGTATCTTGGACTTAGCTTTCCTTTCTTACCGAATCGAACTACTCCTTTCCAAGGAGAAACTTTTAAGAGAACCTTGTCTCCAACTTGAAATTCTAACGGCTTGTGTCGATTGTCTGCATAACTTCTCTGGCGATCTCGAGCCGCCTTTAATCTTTCCTTGATTTGAGTAATCTTGTCTGTAGTTTCTTGCACAATCTCTGGTCCTGATAATTGACTTTCTCCTATTTCTGCCCAACAAATCGGAGTTCTGCATTTACGTCCGTATAATGCTTCGAACGGGGCAGCTTCAATGCTTGAATGATAACTATTATTATAGGAGAATTCAATTAAAGGTAAATGGTTATCCCAGTTTCCACCAAAATCTATCACACATGCCCTAAGCATGTCCTCCAGGGTTTGGATCGTCCTTTCACTTTGTCCATCTGTTTGAGGATGATATGCAGTGCTTAGATTTAGTCGAGTTCCCATGGCTTCTTGGAAACTTGTCCAGAAGTGGGAAGTGAAACGACTATCTCTATCTGATACAATGGAGAGTGGAACTCCATGTAAGGATACTACTTCATCTACATATAGCTTTGCCAACCTTTCCATGCTAAAGGTTTCTTTCATGGGTAGAAAATGAGCTGATTTGGTTAATCGATCCACAATTACCCAAATCGCATCATTACCTTTTCCGGTTTTGGGTAACTTAGTAACAAAGTCCATTGTTATAAGTTCCCATTTCCATACAGGCATTTCTAATTGTTGTAGTAAACCTGAAGGTTTCTGGTGTTCTGCCTTAACTTGTGAACAAGTAAGACACTTAGAAACATATCTAGCTATGTCCTTTTTCATTCCTATCCACCAGAAATTGTCTCTTAAATGTTGGTACATTTTATTGTTACCAGGATGCATGGTATACCTAGATTTATGGGCTTCCTCTAGAATCTGATTTCTTAATTCTCCCTGCTTAGGTACCCAAATTCGTTTCTTATGAAATCTCCAGATTCCATCACTTCCTTGTTCTAAGTCCTTAATTCGTCCTTTCATTCCTTCAGCATCATCCTTGATTGCTGTTTCTTGAATGCTTTTCAGTTGGTTTATTAAGTCTAATTGTAAACTTAATCTAAGAGCACGAACTCGTCGTTGTTTCTCATGATACTTACGACTTAAGGCGTCAGCAACTACATTTGTTTTTCCTTCGTGATATTGAATATCACAATCGTAATCACTTAGGATTTCCATCCATCTCCTTTGCCTCATGTTTAATTCTTTTTGCCCAAATATATATCTTAAGCTTTTATGATCTGTATAGACAGTAAACTTACTTCCGTACAGATAATGTATCCAAATCTTAAGGGCAAAAATTATGGATCCTAACTCTAAATCATGAGTCGTATAGTTTTCCTCGTGCTTTTTCAATTGCCTTGATGCATACCCAATTACCTTTTTGCGTTGCATAAGCACACATCCTAATCCTAGCTTTGAAGCATCACAATATACTTCAAAATCTTCTGTTCCTTCTGGTAAGGCTAGAATTGGAGCATTGGTTAATTTCTGCTTTAAAATCTTAAAGGCTTCATTTTGTTTGAGTCCCCACTCAAACTTTGTTGCTTTACAGGTTAGCTTAGTTAATGGTACAATTATTTTGGAAAAATCCTTAATAAACCGTCTATAATATCCGGCTAATCCTATAAAACTTCTAATTTCCATAGCTGATTGCGGAACCTTCCATTTGGTGATCGCTTCTATCTTAGCAGGATCTACGTGAATGCCGTCGTGATTCACCAGGCGTCCTAAGAATTGCACTTCTTGTAGCCAAAATCCGCACTTCGAGAATTTGGCATAAAGCTTCTCCTTTCTTAACAAAGTTAAGAGTATATGCAAGTGCTTACAATGTTCCTCCTAACTTTTGGAATAAATAAGTATATCGTCAATGAAGACAATTACAAATTTGTCCAAATACGATTTACAGATTCTATTCATCATGTCCATAAATGCTGCAGGAGCATTTGTTAACCCAAAGGGCATGAATGTAAACTTGTAGTGACCATACCTAGTTCTGAAAGCAGTTTTAGGTATGTCTTCTTCTTGTACCTTCAATTGATGATATCCGGAGCATAAATCTATTTTCGAAAAATATCTAGCTCCCTGAAGTTGATCAAAAAGATCATCAATTCTAGGTAATGGGTATCGATTCTTAATTGTAACCTTATTCAATTCCCTATAATTGATACACATTCTCATCGAACCATCCTTTTTCTTTACAAATAACACTGGCGCTCCCCAAGGGGATGAACTAGGTTGTATGAATCCTTTGCTTAGTAATTCATCTAACTGCTTTTTCAGTTCTAGCATTTCAGTGGGTGCCAACCGATAAGGTGCTTTGGCTATCGGTGTAGTTCCAGGAATTAGATGAATTCTAAATTCTACTTCCCTATCAGGTGGTAATCCAGGTAGTTCTTCTGGGAATACATCCGAACTACTGGAATTTCCTTAAGTTCTTTACTTTTCGTGTTAATGATTACTGATATCATATACACCATTTCTTGTTTTCTGGAATAACTGGCCAATTTCATTTCTGAAATGAATTTAGTGGCTTTCGTGGCTTATCTCCTGTAATCACCACTAATTCTCCTGTGGGTGTATGAATTTCTATAGAATTCTTATCACAAAGAATTCGAGCATGGTTGGCTACTAACCAATCCATTCCTAACACTACGTCGAATTCGGCTAATTTCATAGGTAACAGGTTTGCAGAAAAATTATGTCCTAAGAGTTCTATCTTTCCTTCTTGCAAAACCTTATCTATGTTAACAGAATTTCCGTCTGTCGTTTCGACTGTAAAAATCTGCCTAAGTTGGGTTAAGGGTAAATTAAGTGCTTGGCAGAATGAAGTATTTATAAAACTTTGGTTTGCACCAGAGTCAAATAATACTTTTGCATAAACGTTGTGAACTAAGAACGTACCAGCTATCACATCCGGGATTAGCTCTGCTTCCTGAGTAGTCAGTTGGAAGACTCTTACGTTCTTCTTATTAGTTCCGTCTGCAGGTTTGACTTTGTTGTCAGCTGGTTTGACTAATTTAGGGCAGTCTGGCCTAATATGTCCAGCTTCTCCACAGTTGTAGCATACTGTGAATTTCTTCTTCCTGCAGTCTTCCTCTTGATGCCCGGAATTTTGCAAAAATTGCAATATCCCTTGCATCTTCCAAAATGCTTCTTTTTGCAAGAATTGCAAAATGGACCAGTGGAAGATTGCCCAGTCCCCCTTCTTTTGAAATTGTTACAATTACCCATACGGAATCCTTGGGTAATCTTTTGGGCTACTTCCTTCTTTCTATTTTCTTCTCGCGTCCGTACCAGTTCGTCAGTCAGAGTATTGGCTAAATCCACCGCATCATCAATCGTGCGGGGTTTCGCAGCTTTGACGATATTACGGATTTCGCCAATTAATCCCCAAATATAGCGGGAAATAAGTACTGGTTCTGGCGAAGCCAGGTTTGGTACTACTCTCGCATACTCGAAGAATGTCGAAGTATACCCTCGGCAGTCTACATCCACCATCCGGTGGGTCAGGAACTTATTTGTCATTTGTTCCTTTTCATACTCGGGACATAATTTTCTTTCCATACGACTCTTAAATTCTTCCCAGTTCATAGCATACGCCACCGCTCTTCCTTTGGCTTATAGCACCGTGTTCCACCATTCTAGCGCCCCTTCTTTAAAAAGATTCGACGCATACATGACCTTGTCTTCTTCAGCACATTTACTTATGGTAATTACTGCCTCAGTTTTCTCTAACCAACGCAGTGCTGCAGTCGCCCCTTCGTTACCTGCAAACTCAGCTGGTTTACAGGCAAGAAATTCTTTGTAAGTGCAACCAGGCGTTGCAGCTTTCATTTTCTTGAGAATCGGGGCTTGCAGAACATTATCGTTATTGTTATTGTTATTCTTATTGTTGCCGCCTCCGTTTACACTATTACTGAAGTTGTCCTCATGAGTACGTTTGCTAGGAATAATTTGAGGTTCAACTGGATTTCGAGCAGCAACAAGTATTGCTGGAATAGCATTGGCTATTCCTTGAGCAACGATATCCTCGATATCTTGCCTATTCAGCAATTGCTCTTCCTGATTTTGCTCAGATTGATTTACTTCGTTAACTGGTTCATTACCAACGTTTTCCATCTGGTAATTAATTTATATAACTGATCAGCATAACTAATTAATAATTAAACATAACAAAACAATTGCACATAATTATATTAACACGTATAGCCAAAATTATTGATTTTTTCAACGTTTGATATTTTATATATTATAGGCATCCGTACACGCTAATATCTTACAAATGTTTTATTGTTAGATTATTACACATACTTTTATTTTAATGATTATATTTTTTTTATTAAACATATATTCCTACAACCATACGACCCCCGTCACCTCATCTCCCCTCAGCTGGCATTTCAGAAATGACGCTCCCTCTCGTTGTACTTCCAGGTGATTCTTTCTCCCACATCCCTAATTCGGTTTCCCGCATCAATCGGTTCCTCGCCATAGTGGAGGACTTCAGCCAGATTCTCCAGGCTCATAGTTGGGTATAGTGGAGGTTCTGGGTCAAACTATGGGGAAAAACATATCAGGGTTGTTCAAGAGATTCTGGAATTGCCAGTCGGTTGTCCACCATTCTTCTAGTTCTGCTGGTAGAGGTTGGGATTGGACAATAGGATCTGGAATAGCAGGTTCTAGATTGACTGGAAGTTGGGCTTCTATTGGGTAGTTGAAGAGATCTTATTTGGTAAATACAAGGTTTTGATTAATAGGTTCAAGGTTTCCATCGGCAGGTCCGATGAGGTCACTAAGTACTAGCTTATGATCTAGGACTTCCCAGGGTGTCATTTCCTGGTTTTGCCGGGAACTTTCCCCAATTTTTATTTCCTTGCCTTTTCCTTTGTCCTTGGGATCTTCAACTTTGGTAACTTTCCTTGTTGCTGGCTTCTTCCTTCGCACACGCCTCCAGCCCACAAGTCTTCTTCTTTTCTTGGGTTTAAGTTTCTCCGGAGGTGGAGCTTTAAATTCCAAAGGTTCCTCTTTGTCGGCGAAATAACCGGTGAATTCTATGGAAACTTCTATCTTAACAGGATAGAGGTTGAGATTCTCTAGAGCTTCAGATAATTCATTCATGTTGTTTAGCAGATATGAAGAAACACACAAAAATTCTAAGTTAAAATTTTAGTAATTCACAGAATCACAGAATGGCAATTTAGAACTTGTTGATACATATCGTGTGGATACGGCTCGGCTCGGTTCGACTCGGCTACGAAGTGAAGGCCGTAGTCAAGACATCCTCCTGTCTTGACTCGGTATGATAGTGACTTCGTAACGTTCGATGTAAATGCAACTGCGTGTGTGCAGTTTGCATATTAGATTACATTTATGTATTTAGGTGTTATAGGCTTATGTTGTCTGTTAGTTGTTTGGCCCAACATATGAAGTCCAAGCCCATAACAGATGGTGAAATCCCTTGGGCCCAACATGATTACAATGAAATCCCATGCCTAACCTGTTTGGCGAAATCACTCTTGTGATGGAAACACCTTTTAGGTGAAAACCAAATGGGACGAAATCAGGTGATTTCGTCCACATCCTTGATTTCGTCGATGTGATTTCGTGGGTCTTTTGATTTCGTTAGTCCTTTACTATATAAACACAAATAACAGACATCACACAGTTAGGCAAATCTGAATAGATTTGAGAGCGAACACTGTAAACACACACACACAACTGAGAGTTTATAGGTTTATCTTGTAAACATTGCTTTGTAACGGTTTCATACGAGTTAATACAATGGAGTGTTAATCGTTGAATCTTGTGATTGTTTCACTATGAAACTCATCAATGTTGTCATGGTCCGCACCGATTACCGACGTGCCAACTGATTTTTCCAAAATTCGATAAACCAATTCTGATTAAAATCAATTCTGATAAACGGCATTGAGGTAAAGCAAGAGTAATCCACATCGGAAAATCGTTTTTGTAAATATCTTTGTATTTTTTAAATTATTTTAAGTTTGTTGATTTTAGGGGGAGTAAATCCAAAATTTGAAAATTCAAAAACATCGAAAAATTTCAAAATGCAAAAACAATAGAAAAACAAAAATAAGTTTCCTGGCGAGCAAAAGAGAAAATGATAGTACATCAGTGGTCTGTCTAAACCTTTATAAACTGAAATGCAAAATGAAAAATGTTAAGCAGCTCTATATAAGATGTATCGGTAGGCTCACAATCATCTTAAAGTGTGCAGGGTGATATAAACCTAAATCGACTGAAGACCAGGTGGGAACCACTCATTGGCATATGGTCTTAGTACTGAAATTTCGTTTGAGAGATTGCTGAGGTTCTGAGATATGTGGTCTTTATGCTGTTTATCATCTGGGTATCATGGTTGTTTCTTTTACCGAAACAAACGGAGACGAAGTCTAGATCTTCCATGATATCATACATACGTGTACATACTGCATTCGACCTCAATAAGTGATCAACAATCACATGTCCACAAAACAAGTGATAATATATCACATTTATCCGGGAGTCAAGTTCGTCTCTCTGCAGTACGAAAGTACTGACCTGTTCACGGACTTGCTCTTGTGCCCTTCATGCATCTGAAAATCAAGTTCCTCATCAATAAGTGATTCTATCACATAGGGCTTGTTTTCAATCAAAATAAGTGAGTTACTCACATCTTTTTATACGGCAAAACAGATGATAAATGGTATACTCACCCGTAAGATGAAATCCTCGTGCATACCTTAATACGGGAATGTGTCGTGATGTGGATGAACACCGGTCGGTAAGTATAAATCATACCTTAACGTATCCCCTCGCCATGATTACATATGATAAGTTGAGTTTATGTGGATAACAATACCGATAATCGTTATAGGATGTTTATCTAATTGTTAACTAAAAGAACAACAAGAGCGTTTTGGCATGACCGTACACTGATATGATTCTCTTACCCTCGAAACCCGCAAAAAGAATGTTTGTATATATTTACTTTTCTTAGTTTCTGCAACTCTGTATATATTTATTTACTGCTTTCAGTCTGTATGTTTGAAATATTCAAAATTCCAAAAAGATTTTAGGTGTGTTTTAATATAAACTTTATAAAAGTCAAAAAGATTTTATTTCTACTTTAGTTTTGATTAACCGATGTTGGAACTCAAGTCTTCGTTGCCTGAAATCTGAATGAAAACCAAAACGACTGAATCTTCATAAACGGCCAGAGTTTGCAAGTTTTGAAAGTTAATAATCAAAATTGAAAAATCTGTTAACTTTTCAAACTAACTGTCGGACGGTAGTTGAAAACATGGTCACATGTGTGTTATTTGTTTAATGTTAACTATATTCCAAGCAGTTGTTCTCATTACGTGTTTAGCTTTCTTGCATGTGCAGATGCTAAAGGCGAAGAGAACATGTTCGATGACAAGCTGCTGAATGAAGACATGACATGAAGGCACTCAAATGATAAAGATGATCGAGTTGCCGCTGGCCAATCATCAACACCACAAGGATCTAAATCATTGAAGATCAAAAGATTCACGAGCATAATCAAAGGGGGAGTTTATTGATACACTTCCTAGATAAAAGCGGGAGTTTGTTGATACACTTTCTACTTACGACACGTGAAGACTTTGAAGATCCTCCGACATGGAAGATATGGGAGACGAACCTCACGAGTAGCGTCCAAGGGGGAGTATGTTGATACATATTATGTGGTCGCGACTCGGTTCGGTTTGACTCAGTTTGGTTCGACCCGGTTAGGTTCGGCTCAAGCCCGACGTCACGACATTCTTCCGTCGTGCGCCCCAGAGTTCGACACGCGAAGCACGAAGCGCCGCGAGCCGGTTCCCACTGCCACATCATCATGATGATGTCATGATGATGTCACTTGTTGACTAATGTCTTACAATATTCGTATTTGAGAATTCATGTACGTGCATGTACATGTATTTTGGACAAATCTCACATGGGCCAATCAAACTTGGATGATCAGAATACAACTTGGGCTGATACAACTCATGTGGGCCGAAACTCTTTATGATTTGTTTGGGCTTCATATGAGAATTGACCCAAAACAGTTGGGACGAAAACAACATGTGTGCATGTGACGAAATCCCTTATGATTTCGTTAAATATATTGAGTTTTCGTCCAGTAACTGATTTCGTCGATGTGTTTCACTATATATATTCAGATAGAACTCATAGAACATAGAACACACACACGAGAGAACCAGAGAGAGTTTACAGAGATTATTTTGTAAACCTTGTATTGTAACCGTTTCAAGTATTAATACAATGGAGTGTTAATCGTTGAGTCTCGTGTCTATCATTTACGTGTTCGAACTTGGTTTAACTTACCCGTTTGGATTCCGCACTTTCGGGTTTGTTGGAAAACAGGGAATAGAGGTTACTCGATCCTCCGGGTGGACCTACAATTGGTATCAGAGCTAAACGAAGACTTGAGTTCCAACATCGGTTAATCAAAACTAAAGTAGAAATAAAATCTTTTTGACTTTTATAAAGTTTATATTAAAACACCACCTGGGCCTTTCATCAGTTTAGGCCGAAATCTCTTATTCACCTTATCACCTCTTGTGGGCCGAAAACACTACCTGGGCCTTTTATAAAGTTGGGCCGAAATCACTTCCTTCATCAGCGAAATCACCTTGTGCTTTTGTCTCCAGCCGAAATCACTTATCAACAAATACCAATTTGTCCTTGGCCGAAATCTCTTATCCACGAAATCATCTCTTGGTCACCACAAGTTGCTGGACGAAATCAGCTTTTTGTTTTCGTCAAACATCAGCTCTCATCAGCCGAAATCATTCCCTTATTGCCGAAATCACTTGTATTTGTTTTGTATTGGATGAAAACACTTGTTCTTGAACGAAATCACATCTGATTTCATCAAACATAACATCAACGAAATCACAATCGGATTTCGTAAAAAATTCTCATACTTTTGTTATTTTTTTTAACAGGAGACTTGTAAAACATTGTTAACTGTTTAATTTGTGTGATTTGTTCAGGTATTAGTCATTAAACATAAAAAATGAGTTCGAACTGGTGGGGTAATCCGTCACATTTATCTCCATCATGGGCCGAATCTCCCGCACCCGCATCTAATACAGAAAGCAAGTATACAAACACGCGTTTGTCGCCATCATGGGCTGAATCTCCGGCACCCGCATCTTCGCAAGCGAATCAAACATCGACCGGTCAATGGGCGTTTGTTTCAAATCAAACTCCAAGTATTCAAAGTATACTCCTCAGCGAAAGCGAGACCGGAAGTCTGAATCGTCCACCGAAACTGATGCACCTAAACGAATATCCTGGTTGGGTTGATAGATTTCAGACGTATGTCAATGGGCAAAACACGGAACTGTGGTTACGTTTTACTACAGATTTCGATCAAACTCTTGAGGTTGCCGCTTCAACTGCCGCTACATTTGCAGATCTTTCGGAAGACCAGAAAAAGGTATATGATTTAGAAAAGAAAGCATATGCTATTCTGACTCAGGCGTTGAGCAAGGATATATATCATCAGTTTGTCAGTTTCAAGACGTCAAAGCGATTGTGGGATGCTCTGAAGACAAGAGGTCTAGGAAATGAAAAGTCACGTCAATTGCGACATGATTTACTCAAGAAGGAGTTTGATGGTTTCACTTGTATGGAAAATGAATCTTTGGCAGATATGACAAGTCGATTTCATCACTTGCTGACTGAATTGAGCAATTATGAGGTAGTAACAACTGCAACACAGGTTTTCACAAAGTTTGCCGATGCACTGCCACCTCACTGGAATAATTTCTTGGAAATCCTTAATTACAATGGCACATTAGCTACGACAAACATCAATGACTTCGCTCAGCTCTTGGAGAACAAAGATCAGGAAGAAATCCTAAAGGCAAAAAGGGTTCCAGTGCGACAAAATACTGATATGTATTATGGAACTCCTAGCACTTCTGCAAAACCTGTTTCACATGCTCCACTTCAGACGGCGTTTGTCACAAGCACAGATTTGTATGGCAATCAGATACAAGTTCCTGTAAAGCCAGCTCCAACAACAGATATGTATGGATATCCACTTCCACCTTCCTCAATACCAAAGGTTGTTGCACCAACCACAGATTTGTACGGCAATCCACTTCCTGTTCAACAACAAGCTTGTTATGGAAGCACATCATCTGCTGGTCAGCCATCAAAGTCAAATACAGTACGGCTTGATACATCAAACTTCTCCAAAGTTAGCGTTGAAGTAGCTAAAGATCATATGGAGATACTAAACACATTGGTGAGCTCGTATTGTGGGTTGATAGCAGGTCAGATCGGGAACATCAATCTGACTCAAGAAGATTACCAGCAGATAGATAAAGAGGAGATGGATATGATGGACATCAAATGGGCTTTCGCCAGTGCTGTAAGGCGAGCTAAAGACTTCATGGAACGGACGGGTCGAACCAGCTTGGAAAGCAAGAAAGATACCAAGTATGGGTTCGACAAGCAATCCGTCAAGTGCTTTAACTGTGGTGAACGTGGTCACTTCAAGAGGGAATGCACAAAGCCAGCTCAGCATGGGAACCAGAATCCTTTCAGAGGTCAAGGAGGCAACCAACAGAATCAGAATCAACCCAGGAATGATGATCGCGCTTTGGTCCCTACAAACAATCAAGCAGGACCATCGAACACCAATCAAGCTCTTGTGGTGCAAGTAGATGAAGGTTGTGACTGGTCAATGCAATTAGGAATTGGTGATCAAGGAGGAGCAGCTTGTTTTGCTGAAGCTGCTAAGGATTTGAAGCACGCCATTGGTGGAGAATCTTCCACCAGTGGTGGTGAATCTTCAGATGAAGAGAGTTCTGGTGATTCAAGGAGTTCAGATGAGGAAACCTCAACTTCAGGCGATGTCAATGTATCTAGTGGGAGAATCGATGAAGATATCGATGAATTATTAGGAGAAGCTGCAGCAAGAAATGATAGAAGATCTATTCTGGTGGATCAAGCTGCTTATTCTTCTTCTTCTCTTCTTTCAGCCTTTATGGCTAATGGCAGCAGTTCATCAAGCCAGGTATGTGTCGATGAACCAAATGTTGTTAATTGTGATAATTGTGCTAGCTTAAGTGTTAAATGTGCTGATTTGGATGCTAATATGTCTGAGTTGCAAAGCAAACATGATGCTTTAAATGCTAAATTGTTTGACTTGCAAAACAAACATGTTTCATTAGATACTAAGTGGTGTGATTTGCAAAGCAAACATGAGGATTTGCAAAACAAATTTGAAGTGACAAATATGCACAATCAAAAGTTGATAGTGGATCTTTCTAAATGCAAAGAGGCTAACATGTTTTATGAAAACCATGAAAAGGAATTTAAAACGATGGTTGAAACTTTAAGAAAAGATAAAACCGATCTGACAAAAATGGTTTCAAGAAAACAAACTGACATAAACCTTTATATCAGTCGTCTTGAAAGCATGCAAAAAGAGTTAGCCTGCACAAAGTGTGAAAGTGAGGCGATCCGGCTTAAACTAGACAGTTATTCTAACTCTAGATATGTGGTGGATCACATCATTGGGACACAAAAAGAGAAAAAGGATGTCACGTGCATTGGATATAAGAAATGTCCACCACCTGTTAGACAAAATTATGATGCACTGCCTGATGAGGAGTTTAGAACTCATTATGAAGAATCTGTTCCTTTAGACATTGAGGAATTTGCAACGGGACTTGGATACAAACAGGAAGTATCATCAGATTCAGATGTGTCAGCAGATACTGTTGTAACTGCTGAACAAAATCAGGATCCTCCAATCATTGTTGAGGATACTGATTCTTCAGATGATGAATCTAATGATACTGACTCAGCACAGTCAGATGCGGTAATCAAAGAATAGGACATACCTCTCGAGAATCATATTCTATGTGATCCTCCCGCAAAACCTGCTACGACTGTTCTGATCGAGTCCACGTCTACTTCCTCACAAGAGTCTGAGAGTGTGAATTTACTGTACACTCTTATTGGTGATGATAAAATCTACTCTGACAAAGATTTTCCTATTAAGAATGTTAATCAATCTTTAATAAGTAAAATTTTTGAGGATTCAACAAGTAAGTTTTTGGGAAAGACAGGATCACACGTTGTGGTAACACAGTGTCCTCCTATCCCAAAGGCTGAAGTTAGAAACAATACGACAATAATGAATGAACCATCAAGAGATGGAGAACGAGATTACGAACCTCACGAGCAGCATCCAAGGGGGAGTTTGTTGATACATATCATGTGGATTCGGCTCGGCTCGGTTCGACTCGACTACGAAGTGAAGGCCGTAGTCAAGACATCCTCCCTTCTTGACTCGGTATGATAGTGACTTCGTAACGTTCGATGTAAATGCAACTGCGTGTATGCAGTTTGCATATTAGATTACATTTATGTATTTAGGTGTTATAGGCTTATGTTGTCTGTTAGTTGTTTGGCCCAACATATGAAGTCCAAGCCCATAACAGATGGTGAAATCCCTTGGGCCCAACATGATTACAACGAAATCCCATGCCCAACCTGTTTGGCGAAATCACTCTTGTGATGAAAACACCTTTTAGGTGAAAACCAAATGGGACGAAATCAGGTGATTTCGTCCACATCCTTGATTTCGTCGATGTGATTTCGTGGGTCTTTTGATTTCGTTAGTCCTTTACTATATAAACACAGATAACAGACATCACACAGTTAGGCAAATCTGAATAGATTTGAGAGCGAACACTGTAAACACACACACACAACTGAGAGTTTATAGGTTTATCTTGTAAACATTGCTTTGTAACGGTTTCATATGAGTTAATACAATGGAGTGTTAATCGTTGAATCTTGTGTTTTATGTGTTCGTCACTTGGTTTAACTTACTCGTTTGGATTCCGCACTTTCGGGTTTGTCGGAAAACAGGGAATAGAGGTTACTCGATCCTCCGGGTGGACCTACAGAACTTAATTTATTTGATTAAAACAAACTTATTGCGAGATATTTATTACAACTGAAATTTCAACATATATTAGTGATTTATTTAATAGTTTAAAGTTTCTGGCTTATAGATAATATGGGTGCTAATACTGAGTCGGGGTGTTGGTAGTTTAAAGGTTAACATTTACTGCCACAGTAGCTAACATATAGAGATTTGCCCATTTTTCGTCTAATTCGTCTTCCCATGGTGGTTTGCTGCCTACTTTCTGGGTTTCCGGTGACTTCCTTATTTTCTCTTGACTTTTTCTAATAATCAAACTTCTTTTACTAGGGGTAAGTGTTTTCTCGTACTGTGCCTTACCAACAAATATTCCCTCCTCATTATCTGCTGAGTATCTTGAGAAATTTGATTGGGATGAACTTCCCTTATCTTTCGGGGAACTATCTAATTTACGATAGATATCCGAAATTCTTTGCTTACCCATACTGTAGATTAACAGATAGTCAAATAGAAAATCACAAAATCACAGAATGACAATTAGGAGAATTAAGTATTTTTAAATACTTAATAGGCTTTAAATCAGTGGCTCGATCAGTGGCTCTGATACCACCTTTTCCTGTCACGGCCCCAGCCCCGGTTTTACCCGGTCAGGAGCCGCGGGACAGGAACCCGTGGTATCTAATTGATACGACGGCGGAAGAATTTTAACAGTATCTTTTAAAACTCAAAATGCCCAATTTCTATTTTATTCCATAATCTGGGATAAACCCCGTAATTTACAATAGAGGAATTTAACTAGGAAATTCCCTGATTTATTAAAACATGTTTATTCATTTTTAACTGAGCCACCTCTTCAAGCTTGTTAGTGCTCCGTAGCACGTTTCCTTGATTTACAGCAGGTCGCCTAAAACATGTTTTAAAAATATTTTATCAGCGGGGAAAATGCTGGCGAGTCACTCTAATTTGATAAAATGACACATAGTTATAAATTACAGCATAAGAGCGATTACAATGGCTTCTATCTTATTTTTATCTGGCGCCGTGTCACACTGTGTGACGATGTTCATACCACTATTGGGTCCTGTCACCCAAGTAGTGATGATTATCACTGTTAGGTCAATGAACCTAACCGTGAAAAATTAGTAATGTGCACAATACCCCACTAGCCAGTGATTTCAAGATATCCACGACTTACTTCCTGTAATTATAACTTTTGAAAATAATTTGAGATATTGTAAAACAGTTGAGAAAAAGAGAATGACTCACATTGCAGATTTATACGGGCAGAGTTTAGCCTACTGATTAGCCTAGTGACCTAAATTAAATAATATGCACACGAACTAGGTCAGTAACTAATACAGGATTTACGATAACTCACGACATTAAACCCTCACAACGAATGACAAAGTGCGATACTTAAACATCCATCGAATTCACGACGAATGACAAAGCATAACCCTAATGTGGGCAGCACTTAAACATCCATTGGATAGATTCAATCGATCGGACATTGAATCGTAGCAGCGATTGAGTTAATACCCTGTATCGTAGCAGCGCCTCGCTATCTAAATTGAAAATTCGTCTTTTGGAGTAGTGTAATTCGAGTTTTGAACCGAATTATCGACACAGAATGATAGCTCGTGAACCAAGCTATTTATAGCTGAATTTTAGGGTTCACGCAGCCCGCGTGAACCTTGACTTGATCTTTACGCGGCCCGTGAGGGCAGGCTAAACGTAGATTAGGCTTGGTGTGTCACAGGTAGGTTTGCCAGGTGGTCCACGCGTGGCTCGGATGCTTATCTGGTCAAACCACACCTTGACGCGGCCCGCGTAAGGTATGCTTAACCCTTACGCGGCCCGCCTGAAGACCATAGTTCTGAATTTCTTGATTTTTCATGCAGAGTATGGTTTCAGGGGTTCGGGTTTGTCACACCTCGATATTTCCACGTATTACTGGTGGGCCATGTGGGGAGTATCGTGACGTAGTTGATATCATCATAGTCAAACAACACATTATATAAATGCACAGCGGAAGCAAAAGATAGATTCATTTCAACTGAATAAATTGTAATATCAAGTATCACAAATAGTTGAAACAGATCCACAGGCGGATCAAAATAAAAAGGAAACATTGTTCAACAGTTTTATGACATCTAAGCTTGCGAGACTTATTGCGGATGCTAGGAGAAAGCCAGCCTATTACGAGTAGTACCTGCACTTAATCTTTTTGGGAAAATACGTCAGTTTACACTGGTAAATACAATTAACTGACTCATTTTGAAAAAGTTTAATAAAATTGATTTGAATGCACGTGGCACAAAACTTTTATAACTTGGGATAATTATTTATAAATATATATAATCTTGTAAAAGAATTACATGTTTCTTATGCGTTCAGTAGCCCGGTTCGTGCCGGGTTAAAGTTTAATAGACACACCACATGATATAGTCCCGCGGCGGGTTATTCCCGAAACCAGCGGTTATACCTTATAATTTTCAAATGCACTAACGGGTGTACGCCTACACCCGTGTGCTAAGGTCGTGGCGATTTCTTTGAATGATGTCAAGGATATCCGGGACATGGTCATTAACCCCCCAAAGGCTTTAAGCAAACAAAACATTTTTAAATAGGACATTTCAATGATTTAACCTTCATACAATTAAAGATTTCAATGTCCGACCAAGCGGTATTTTATAAACCGTACCCCAAGCCCGTATAGGGAAAATAAGTTAAAAGTATTTACCTGAGCAATTTATACAATTTTATCCCAGCCTTATATCACCAAGCAAGTACAGATAGCTTTTACTGGGCTCCTATATCTGGAACGAAGGTTTTAATAACCTATTAGATTCCTAACGGGTCTTAATTAAGCCTATGCTTAGACCGGTTAGTTTTAACAGAGGATTCGGTTCAAACGCATGAATAAGCGAAGACCGGAATAGATTGTGATTTAGACCCGACAAGTTTGAAGACTTGTATAATATGGGTAAACTAAACACATTCTGGATTTTGAGACAAAAATGATATGGTTTGACCCGTTTCGGCTAATATATGCAAACTAGTGACATAAGCCGATCCGAACGCGAAAAGTGCGTAACGAGTAACCATATGAGTCATATACAGGTTTCCTAAGTTAATATGCCTTAAACATGTTGTGACATCAGTAAGATACCTTCTATTATGCCCAAAACAGATTTAAACTCAAATTACGCCCCGTAGGGGTATTTTGGTCATTTTAAAGGTCATAAGAGAGTTTAAATATAAATCTGAGTTTCGGGTGTGATGTAATCAGTAAAAATACTTAATTTTATAAGTTATAACAGTAGGTTAATACATATATGTGAAACTTATCATTTAAACCCAAACTATGCACCTTAGGGGCATTTTGGTAATTTCACATAGCCTTTAAAAGTCAAATCTGGAAAACTGAGTTTAAAAATTTAGCTTTCTGTTAAAGTATAAAAATATACTTAAAATATCAGTAGGTATCAACCTTACATGTTTAAAATAGTTTTAATACATACTATGCGTTAAAAACGCTTAAAAAGGCGATTTGGAGCCATTTCCGGGTTCTATATATAAAGCTGATATTTTTATTATTCCAGAAGGCTCAAAATATTTTATTTATCATATAAAATCAGTAGCAAAAGGTTTGGGGTCAAAAGGATTTGTAAAACTCATTTTATAGCCCAAAAGGGCAAAACCTGCAATTACCGAATTAAGCTTAGAACTCTATGTTATGCTCAGCCTAAAAATAAATAAAAATCTTTAAAAATCCCAAAGTATTATTTTACATCAGTGGGTAAAAAGTTTGATATTAAAATTGGGTTTAGATAGGCTATATGCTAATTATGCCGTTTAATTAACAAAAAGCTTTCTAATTACGCTATTGAGCATAACTCTTAATCTAGACCTCAAACTGATATCAAATTTTGGGCACAAGTTTATAAATCAGTAACCAAGGTGTCAACTCTTTTATATTTTCAAATATCACATTTTATGGTGAAAAGGGCATATTAGTCAACATTTAGGCGATTAACGGAAACTTGCATAATAATTGGACAACTCATGAACCAAGTCGTATAATCACAGAGGGTTATACTAACATGTAACTAGGTTCAAAAGAAGCTCTAAGGAAATCCTAAACTAGGCTTAAACGGGTCAGAACTGAAAGTCAAAGTACAAGTCAAACTATGCGACTTTCGGTTCCGAACCGAACCTAAACTGAAAATTGTCGGGGTGAACATGTTTAGACATGTTCTTACATTAATTACCAATTTATATTAATGATAAAACAGGTTGCATGGATCCTACATTGCTACTTATTCATTAATTTGAAATAAAGCTTCCTGTTGACTTTTTATAATCAAGTTTGACCCGACAATTGACATAGTTAGAGTGGGAATCAGAGGGTACCCTTTTAAGGGTTTATTACCCACATAATTACCTACTTATAGGTACTTTTAATTCAAGATTTGACTGGACAATTATTGATTAATCTTGAAGTCAAACCTTAATTACGATGGTTTGATTTTTAGCTAATTAACCAAGCTAAACTGAATTAAAAAGGATTAAGGACACTTACAAGAGTCCTAACTATGATTAGGGATCACTAGGAAGTTGGTTACTGATCAGAGAAGCTCCAGAAATGAAGTTGCAAATGAATGAAAAAATGTTGCAACTTGTTCTCCTTATATAGTGAACCCAATCTCACAAGATCATCACACATAGGTCTATAAATGTTGCAAGATGATCCCAGGTGTCCTATGATGCTAAAAACCAGTTATAGAGGCCTCAGTATTCGAATACCACTCAAGTAAGGCGGTGCAACAGGCTGAACAGGCAACTGTCCAAAACCTGCTGCCAGCGACGGTCTTACGGACCGTAAGACTTAAGCCGTACGGACTGTAAGCGCCTCTTACGGACCGTTAGCCCTTGGCCTTGCGGTCCGTAACCGACTTTCAGAAAATATCGCCCAGTTGCTTTCTTACGGACCGTAAGGGCTAACCTTTGCGGTCCGTAAGCCTTCAGCAGAAGACAAAAATTTGTTTAACATTGAGGTCTTGACCATGCAACTTTGTAACTCCGAATCTTGGGTCTTTTTAATCAGTATGGGACCACTTGATCAGTCTTTGCATGCCTAGCCATGCACTTTCACAACTTGGATCCTTATGGAGGTTTGGCCTTGCATTTATATGAAGTTTAATTCTTTTTAAACAAGAATTTTAATTAGAAACTTTGTAGTAACATGTTAATGAACCCAATTTCCTTAAAATGGAATTTATTTATTTAGGAATAACCGGCTAAATGTCTCAGATGCTTATCATCACGATTTAAGGTCTTGGGATTTATAACTTGGGTCGCTCAGAGGTGTTTTAATAACATGTCGCCCTTTTAAAATCCTACCATACATCTTTCATTTGATCCGGGTTCCTGACACGTTTGTCTCACATGACACGTGTCTTTATTTCATTGGGTATGATTTTACGAGGTGTCACGGGGTTTTTACTTACGGGTCGTTTTAGGACAATTTTGAGAGTCCTTACAGCGACTGCGGCACTGCGTTGGTTAGAGAAAACCGAAGCAGTAATTAAGGAAGGAATGTAGCGTATGCTATGAACTGGGAAGAATTCAAGAGTTTAGTAGAAAGAATATTCTGTCCCGAGTATGAAAAGGAACAAATGACTAATAAGTTCCTCACCCACCGAATGGTGGATGTCGATTGTCGAGGGTATACTTCGACGTTCTTCGAGTATGCTAGAGTTGTGCCAACCCTGGCTTCGCCAGAACCGGTACTTATTTCTCGTTATATTTGGGGATTGATTGGCGAAATCTGTAATATCGTCAAAGCTGCGAAACCCCGCCCGATCGATGATGCGGTGGACTTAGCTAACACTCTGACTGACGAACTGGTACGGACGCGAGAAGAAAATAGAAAGAAGGAAGTAGCCCAAAGGATTACCCAGGGATTCCGTATGGGTAATCGTAACAATTTCAAGAGAAAGGGGACTGGGCAATCTTCCACTGTTCCATTTTGCAATTATTGCAAAAGAAAGCATTTTGGAAGATGCAAAGGATATTGCAATTTCTGCAAAATTCTGGGGCATCAAGAGGAAGACTGCAGGAAGAAGAAAGCAACAGTCTGCTACAACTGTGGAGAAGCTGGACACTTTAGGCCAGACTGCCCGAAATTGGTCAAAACAGCTGATAACAAAGCCAAACCTGCAGAAGGAACTACCAAGAAGAACGTAAGAGCCTTCCAACTGACTACTCAGGAAGCAGAGCTAATCCCTGAAGTGATAGCTGGTACGTTCCTAGTTCATGACGTTTATGCAAAAGTATTATTTGACTCTGGTGCAAACCAAAGTTTTATAAATACTTCATTCTGCCAAGCACTTAATTTACCCTTAACCAATCTTAGGCAGATTTTTACAGTCGAAACGGCAGATGGAAATTCTGTTAACATAGATAAGGTTTTGCAAGAAGAAAAGATAGAACTTGTAGGTTATAAATTTTCAGCAAACCTGTTACCTATGAATTTAGCCGGATTCGATGTGGTGTTAGGAATGGATTGGTTAGTAACCAACCATGCTCGAATTCTTTGTGATAAGAATTCCATAGAAATTCATACACCCACAGGAGAATTAGTGGTGATTACAGGAGACAAGCCACGAAAGCCACTGAAATTTATTTCAGTAATGAAATTGGCCAGTTATTCAAGGAAACAAGAAGTAGTATACATGATTTCGGTGATCATTAGCACTAAGGGTAAGGAACTTAATGAGATTCCAGTAGTATCGGAATACCCATATATATTCTCAGAAGAACTACCTGGATTACCAGCTGATAGGGAGGTAAAATTTAGAATTCATCTAATTCCTGGAACTACACCGATAGCTAAGGCACCTTATCGGTTAGCACCTACTGAAATGTTAGAATTGAAAAAGCAGTTAGATGAATTACTAAGCAAAGGATTCATCCAACCTAGTTCATCCCCGTGGGGAGCGCCAGTGTTGTTTGTAAAGAAGAAGCATGGTTCGATGCGAATGTGTATCGATTATATGGAATTGAATAAGGTTACAATTAAGAACCGATACCCTTTACCTAGGATTGATGATCTTTTCGATCAACTTCAAGGAGCTAGATACTTTTCTAAGATCGACTTACGCTCCGGATACCATCAATTGAAGGTACAAGGAGAAGACATACCTAAAACCGCTTTTAGAACTAGGTATGGTCATTACGAGTTTACAGTCATGCCATTTGGACTAACAAATGCTCCTGCAGCATTTATGGACATGATGAATAGAATCTGTAAACCGTATTTGGATAAATTTGTAATTGTCTTTATCGACGATATACTTGTTTATTCCAAAAGTCAGGAAGAACATTGTGAGCACCTGCATGTACTCTTAACTTTGTTAAGAAAAGAGAAGCTTTACGCCAAATTCTCGAAGTGTGAATTTTGGTTGCAAGAAGTACAATTTTTAGGACACATGGTGAATCATGAAGGTATTCACGTAGATCCCTCTAAAATCGAAGCGATCACCAAATGGAAGATTCCGCAATCAGCCATGGAAATTAGAAGTTTTCTAGGCTTAGTCGGATATTATAGACGGTTTATTAAAGATTTTTCTAAGATAGTCGTGCCATTAACTAAACTAACCTGTAAAGCAACTAGGTTTGAATGGGGACCTAGGCAAGAAGAGGCCTTTAGGATTTTAAAGCAAAGATTAACAAATGCCCCTATTCTAGCTTTACCAGACGGAACAGAAGATTTTGAAGTTTACTGTGATGCTTCTAAGCTAGGATTAGGATGTGTGTTAATGCAATGCAAGAAGGTAATTGCGTATGCATCAAGGCAATTGAAAAAGCACGAGGAAAACTATACGACACATGACTTAGAATTAGGGTCGATAATTTTTGCCCTTAAGATTTGGAGACACTATCTGTACGGAAGTAAGTTTACTGTCTATACAGATCATAAAAGCTTACGATATATATTTGGGCAAAAAGAATTAAACATGAGGCAAAGAAGATGGATGGAAATCCTAAGTGATTACGATTGTGATATTCAATATCACGAAGGAAAAGCGAACGTAGTTGCTGATGCCTTAAGTCGTAAGTATCATGAGAAACAACGACGAGTTTGTGCTCTTAGATTAAGTTTACAATTAGACTTAATGGAACAATTGAAAAGTATTCAGGAAACAGCAATCAAAGATGATGCTGAAAGTATGAAAGGACGAATAAAAGAATTAGAGCAAGGAAGTGATGGAATGTGGAGATTTCACAAGAAAAGAATTTGGGTACCTAAGCAGGGAGAATTAAGAAATAAGATTTTAGAGGAAGCCCATAAATCTAGGTATACCATACATCCTGGTAACAATAAAATGTACCAAGATTTAAGAAACAATTTCTGGTGGATTGGAATGAAAAAGGACATAGCTAGATATGTTTCTAAGTGTCTAACTTGTTCACAAGTTAAGGCAGAACATCAGAAACCTTCAGGTCTACTACAACAATTAGAAATGCCTGTATGGAAATGGGAGCTTATAATTATGGACTTTGTTACCAAGTTGCCCAAAACCAGAAAAGGTAACGATGCGATTTGGATAATTGTGGATCGATTAACCAAATCCGCTCACTTTTTACCCATGAAGGAAACCTTTAGCATGGAAAGATTGGCAAAGTTGTATGTAGACGAGATAGTATCCCTACATGGAGTCCCACTCTCCATTGTATCGGATAGGGATAGTCGTTTCACTTCCCATTTCTGGACAAGTTTCCAGGAAGCAATGGGAACCCGATTAAAATTAAGCACTGCATATCATCCTCAAACGGACGGACAAAGTGAAAGGACAATTCAAACCCTGGAAGACATGCTTAGAGCATGTGTTATCGATTTTGGTGGAAACAGGGATGGCCACTTATCTTTAATTGAATTCTCCTATAACAATAGTTATCATTCAAGCATTGAAGCTGCCCCTTTCGAAGCACTGTACGGACGCAAGTGCAGAACTCCAGTTTGTTGGGCAGACATAGGAGAAAGTCAATTATCTGGACCAGAGATAGTGCAAGAAACTACCGACAAGATCACTCAAATTAAGGAAAGACTAAAAACGGCTCGAGATCGCCAGAAGAGTTATGCAGACAATCGACGCAAGCCGTTAGAATTCCGAATCGGAGATAAAGTACTCTTAAAAGTTTCCCCTTGGAAATGAGTAGTTCGATTCGGTAAGAAAGGAAAACTGAGTCCAAGATACGTAGGACCATTTCCAGTAATCCAACGCATAGGACCGGTTGCCTATCGCTTACAACTACCAGAGGAGCTAGCTGGGGTACATGATGTATTTCATGTATCCAACCTCAAGAAATGTTTATCTGACGAATCTTTGGTAATACCTCTCCAAGACATAGAGGTAAATGAGAAATTGAAGTTCGTTGAAAAACCACTTCAAATCGAAGATCGAAATATCAAATTTCTCAAGCACAAAAGATTGGTACTAGTTAAAGTCAAGTGGGAGTCAAAGAGAGGACCCGAATACACTTGGGAACTGGAATCGGAAATGAAGCGAAAGTATCCTCACGTATTCCAATGAATCTCGAGGACGAGATTTTAAATAAGGTGGGGAGGATGTAAGGACTTTCAAGAATATCCCAAAACGACCCGTAAGTAAAAACCCGAGGCCCTGAAACCTTACTATGCATGAAAAACCAAGAAATCAAGAATCTTGGTCTTCAGACGGGCCGCATAAAGGTAAGCTTAACCTTACACGGGCCGCGTCAAAGTGAGGGTTGACTGGATAAGCGTCCAGATCCACGTGTCACATGCGTGGCAAGTCTAGTGGTGACACGCTAGCCCTAATCTACGAACTAGACCTCCTCGCGGGCCGCGTAAGGATCGGCTGAGGGCTCACGCGGCCGCGTGAGACCCTAATTTCACCTATAAATAGATTTGGTCCCGAGCTATCATTCTGTGTCAAAATCAACTTTCAAAAACGAAAGTATACTGTCCAAAAGTCGAATTCACTTTCAAAATTAGCGAGGCGCTGCTCCGATACCGGGTATTAACTCAATCGCTGCTACGATTCAATATCCGATCAATTGAAACTATCCGGCCGGATGTTTAAGTGCTGCCCAACCTCGGGCTTTCCTTTGTCATTAGTCGTGATTCCGACGGGATATTTGAGTGCCACCCGAACCTGGGGAATACTTTCTCATTCGTCGTGAAAACGGTGGATGTTTAAGTATTGCGCTCTGTCATTCGTTGCGAGTCCGATGGATGTTTAAGTGTTGCACTTTGTCATTCGTCGTGAGGGTTTTAATCTCGTGAGTTATCGTAAATGCTGTATTAGTTACTAACCTAGTTCGTGTGCATTGTTATTTAAATTAGGTTACAAGGCTAATCAGTATGCTAAACTCTGCTCGTATAAACTTGCAATGTGAGTCATTCTCTTTTTATCAAAAGTATTTTACAATACTCCATTTTCAAATGTTATAATTACAGGGATTAAGTCGTGGTTATCTTGAATCACTGGCTAGTGGGGTATTGTGCACATTACTAATTTCTCACGGTTAGGCTAATAAATCCTAACAGTGATAATCGTCACTACTTGGGGAAAGACCCAATAGTGGTATGACCATCGTCACCAGGTGACACAGCGCCAGATAAAAATAAGATAGAAGCCATTGTAATTGCTCTTATGCTGTAATTTATAACTATGTGTCATTTTATGTAAAATGAGTGACTCGCCAGCATTTTCCCCGCTGATAAAATATTTTTAAAACATGTTTCAAGCGACCTGCCATGAATCAAGGAAAACGTGCTACGGAGCACTAACCAGCTTGAAGTGGTGGCTCAGTTAAAATGAATAAAACATGTTTTAATAAAACAGGGAATTTCCTAGTTAAATTCCTCTATTGTAAATCACAGGGTTTTATCCCGAATTATGAAATAAAATAATCGGGCATTTTCAAGTTTTAACAGATCTTGGTAAAATCTTCCGCTGTCAAACTCAATTAATAAAATACCACGGGTTCCTGTCCCGCGGCTCCTGACCGGGTCAAACCGGGGCTGGGGCCGTGACAGTTGGCATTTACCATGAATGCATATGAGGGCATACCATCTATCAGGCCATACCAGGTCATTTATGCAAAGTGCACTATCTCCAACCTTGCTTTTCCAAGTTTGTAGAAATATTATACTTGTAAATGTGGACTCATTTGATGAGTTCATATCCACACGTTTTGGATTATTTCTAAACAAATAATGTTTTCTTATAATGTAAATTGAAAAGTTTGTCATTACGACACTAAAAAACCCGTCCACCGGACGGGTATACTACTAGTTTTTTAAGTACGTAAAGAGAGAATCAAAAAAGACAAATTGCAGGTTGCAACTCCACATAAGTGGCCGCTAATTCTTTATCTTTATAAAGAATGCCAAGTCCAAAGTTGGGCCATTGGCCCATTTTGTCTTTAGGAGGCTTATTGTTTTTAGGAGCCCGTTGGCCCAATGGGAAGCTCGGTTGATTAGTTACGATTCACTCTTTGGTTACATACACGATAGTTGCAAAATTCTGATTTGGTTACTTAGATCTTCCGTAGTCGAACGTTTTTCGGCGCCATACCCTCCCAAAACGCCCCATAGCGTACAGGAACACCGCCCCGAGGGCTCTATGTGTAACGCCTCGTATTTCCGCATTACCATACTTTTAGGAAATACATGTTTGTTTTTTTAGAACCACAGTCGAAATCAGATTGAGCATCAGACAAAACGACAACCGACACATTTCACGCACTTTTAACTAAACCGACGAACGAGCACCACACGCATCGATTTTTTTGACAATATTAAGGTATTTTAAATCCTAAAATAATAATTTTACGACATTTTGGTAAACTAGTTCGTAGAGCGTTGCGGGCCACTTAAACACAGAGTTTGGGCTTGTAGGCCTTGGGCCCAAGCCCAAAGCCCACTAACTAAACCCAATATATAAAACACTAGTGAAACCCCTAAGTATATGTAATTAACCTCATCTTATATCTATTTTGAAATCTCAGACACAAGCATACGCACAACACCACTGGTCTCACCATCTTCCTCATTTAAACCCTAGCTCATTCTTCTATCTGCAGCTCTTCAAATACACCACTGACCTCTCCATCTTCCACAATTGAAACCCTGAACAACCTAACTCAGCCAAGCTCACCTCCCTCTCCGTTCGATCTCTGGCGAACACCCACTACACCTCTCACCTTCCTCTTCTTACATCACCTCGCAACCCACCGTATTCCCTTAAATAACCGGCCGGCCACCACCATCTGGTGGTGGCACTCAGCGGCAAGCAGCGCGGAGAAGAGAGATAGAGATGAGAGAGAGAGATCGGAGCAGGGAGAAAGAGAAAGACGGCGGAACCGTCGTTTTCCGGCGAACCTCGTCTGCGGTGGTCTCACGGCGTCTCGTCTCGCGGCGGCTCGTCTTACGGCGTCGCACAGCACCGGCGGCAGCAGCAGCGACGTTGGTGACTGATGGTGACGGTGGTGTTCTCCGACGAGATTCCCGGTAAACACTTTCCCTTTCTCTTTATTTCTTACAAAACTGAAGACTGGTAGTGATTTGGTTGTTGCTATTGATGACCAGTTCGGGTTCGGGAATATATCGGGTCTCGTTGGTTCAAGTCGCGGGTCACCAGCTCAGTTACTCGGGTCTCGTGGTTTCAGTCGTATTTCGGTTCAGGTTAACTCGGTTCAGCAGGTTCGGGTTTCGTTTCGGTTCAGCCAAACCTGGTCAACATAAGTCAACGCAGTCAAAGTCGGGCAACTGTTGGTCAACATCAGGCTCGGTGTTGGGTTCGGGTCAAACCTGGTCAAACAGTCAAATCGGCCAGATTCGATGTTCGGTAAATTCTAACGTCTTGAAATTCGTCATATTATTTAGCGTCGCAAACATTATTTATAGTGTTTTATATTTCGTTATTGATTTAGTCGACTAATGAATTTGTAAAAAACACAAACTAATCAAACGCTAACCATGTTACGAAACGTATACATAGACATATTTATATTAATTTTTTAATTTATTATTTCGTATCGTTTCATATCTATTCATTGTCGAAGAAAATTATATATTTATATACGTTGATTGACGAAGGTTATATATTTATACGTATTGACGAAAATTATACATTTACGTACATTGTCGACACAAATTTAGTTTACATTATCTAGATAAATATTTGTTGTTTCGAAAACGCATTCAAAACATTATACGTAGTGATTACTTACGTTTTGACATTTACGGTAATCATATACATATATATTGTTGATTGATTGATGAGTTTTGAAATTATATCGACAAATCGTATTGTTGGGATCGTCCAAAAACAAAGGAAACTCTGCCCGATTTTCGTTAAAATATATTTATACTTTATATTCGAACCACTAACGAAAACGTATCGGATTCAATTAATTTTTACAACAATAATTATAAATGTATATTTATTTTGACAATACTTCTATAATATTTTTCGATAAACTTAATTTAGAAGTGTTGCGTAAACTATATAAATATATATATATATATATACTTATCCATCGACTCGATATACTTTATACTTCACTTCAAATCCTCTGTCGAAATTCCGTTTACTCATGCACCATCGTTTGCCCTTATAGGGCGGCCTCGGTGTTCCATCCTCCTAATCTCGTACACTCGTCAACAATTGGATAATCGGAAGACTTTGCAATTTTGTGAGTATACTCGATCCATATTTGAAACATGAAACTATATGATGCTTGTTAATCTCGTATGTGATGTTAAACTTTTCGTGTCTATATGCTCATTAACTTCGTACAAGCCTACCTTAACAATTATAGCGCTATAGGGGTAATGCACCGCCCACGATTCTTGGGGTATTGTTAAGTCAAACATATTAACCTCCCTTTATTCTATCCGGGGATAGGCTCTTTTAACGCATTGGATTCTTGGGTTTGAACATATACTTGACACCGTTACGACATACTAGTAACTTGCATATTGTGATTCATGTTGGATACGAGCCTTTAACTATTTTAAACCCATTTTTATGCTATGTATCAAAACTTGTATACTCGCCTTTGTGAGAGAAAGAAATCGGCTTTTTGTTTATGAGATTAGGGTTTGTGTGGGTTTGCGGAGAAGAAATCGAATAGAGAAAGAAAGATCTGTTGTTTGATTTTGGAGTGAACAAGGGGTGACGGCTGAGTACAAGCATTTTAAGGGTTGGTGGTTAAAAAGTCATAAATCAATTTAATAAAACTCTTGACGTCCGGATTTTAATTTTTCAAAACTTTTGAGGACTTTGAAAATGTCAAAGTTGTGAATTAAAGTTTGAGCTCTATTTTAATATTCTAAGTTGGACTTTGTGATTAGGGGTGTTCACGAACCGATCCGAACCGAGCGAGGGCTAAGTATATGAAAGGGCCTTGTATTTTGTTGGGCTATTTTATGCTTATATTAATTAAATATATATTAATTATTTAATAAAAAATAATTCGAGCGAAACCGATCGATCGACGAGCGAGCGGACCCTTGCTCATGTTTGGATCGTTTTCAAATCGAACCGATCCGAGCGGCTCATTAACAAACTGAGCGTGAATCGAACGATCATTTTTCGAGCAATTTTCGAGCGATCGTCGAGCGATCTTTGATCGTCGAGCAGTTTGGACAGCCTAATGACAATGTCACAATTATTGATGGACACATGTTTCCACTGTAACACTGTTGTTACATATTTTCAAATAGTTTAGTTGCTGAAATTCCCTGACTTTTTTTATTTAAAATCACAAAACCGTTAAATCGGTTCATATAAAATCCACTATATTTACAAATAGTTATATACATGAATAGACAAAAGATCAAATACAGATACTCTTACTATACAAAACGGTCGAATAGGGTGAAAAGATAAAAAATACGGTGGCATTTTCGTAATTATTTACTCGTAGACTCACCAACAATCCAACATCACACTTAATCATCTACAATTAACCTGAAATGCTACACATCGGTTTTTTTTAAATAAGTGTAAACTTTTAAAGCCGATAAATAAATAAAACAAGTAAACCATTATATAATAAAATCACTAATCAAATCATTCATTACTTCCTTTCATAAGATTGCAATCAAATCATTCATTACTTCCTTTCATAAGATTGCAAGTTAAGATATATGATTGCCAACAGGCAACTCGTCATAAGGTCGAGCCTATCATTTTAATTATCGTTTTCATCTTTGTATTTGTCTTTATCATGTCATCTTTATCACTTGGTTTTATTCAAACCATTCATCTTTCGTTGTTCTTTTTTTTTTTTTTTTTTTTTACTTTTATTGTAATATTTACATTGTCATAAATTAAATTCACATGGAGGATAGTCCACTACACCCGACTAAATGAAGGAGCACAAAGCACTTCATGGTTGTCGTTAGCCGTCATCCGTAGACAACAACAAGCACTAGGGGTGTTTAATAAGTCACATTTAGGGCATGTTTGGCTAAGCTTTTCCACCCTAACTTATTGACTTTTACAAAAAGCTAATAAGGAGATTTAGGTGGTGTTTGTTTTTTGCTAGAAGCACCTCAGAACCTCTTATGTTTGCGCCGCGCAGACCACGCGCAGACATAAGGGTCTGCAGCTTGTTTGTTTTCTCGCAGACCTTTCATTAAAAAAGGTCTGCGAGACCTCTGCTTCAAACAGACATGAACCCATGTCTTCACAACCTCTTCTCACTATTCTCCCTCCACTCCAGCAGACAACACACATCCTCTGCCACCACCTCCACTCCGCCACCACCTCCCACCCTCAACTGCCGCCACCTCCACTCTGCCACCACCTCCACTCCGACACCACACCCTCATCTGAACCAAAAAAAATCCCCAAATCTCTTAACAAACGAAAAATCCCCAAATCAACATAATAAACACATAAACCCTAACCTGAAGATTCCGACACCACTCGCACCACCACTGCAGCGCCGCTGCTGCGAGCTCGAATCAAGAACCACCACCATCGCCATCACCGTTGACACTCCGTCTTCAGCATCGTCGGCATCATCAACATCTTCAGCATCACCGTCACCGTCACCGGCAAACGGTTGCCGGAAAAACGGCTTTGCCGCCGCTCTGGTGCGACGAGGATGGGTGTTCGGGTGGGAAACAAGACAGGGGAAAGGGGTTGTTGTTGAGGCTGTGGTGCGACGAGGATGGTTGTTCGGTGGTGGTGGTAGATGAGGTGGTGGCGGTGGTGATGGTGATGGTAGATGAGGTGGTGGCGGTGGTTGTGATGGTGGTAGATGAAAGGCAGAGAGAGATGAGGTGTTGTGTGACCTGTGTGTGAGAAGAGAAATAAGAGAAGGGTTATATATAAAACAAACACTCTTCTCCTTGCAGACTGCAGACATTTGGACCACCTCTTCTCCTGCAGATGTCTGCAGATGTGGTCCGCAGACTGCAGACCTTTTCTTGCAGAAAAAACAAACAGCACCTTAGTGTTTGGCAAACCCAAAAGAACTTTTCAAAATGACTTTTTATATAGGAGAAAAAATCATTTTTGAGAAGTGAGAATGTTGTGACTTTTTGATGAGCTATTAACTTTTCAAAAACAAAATTATCATCTTACATTAATAAGCTAAACCAAACACTTTTAAAAAAACAACTTATTGACTTATTAGTTTTTCCCACCCCATAAGCTATTCCAAACACTTTTTTAAAAACTCATTTTCAAAATATCATAACTCAATAAGTTCTTTTCATAAAAAGTCATTTTTAAGTTAAATAAGCTTAGCCAAACATGCCCTTAGAATTACCCGAATTAATATTTGAGATCTGGGCTCGCGGCCTTCACTTTAATAATTGGGCCTACCAACATCAGGTACTAACAGCTTTAAGCAATAAGATCCTGGGTTGCAGCCCAGTGGTCAGAGGCAGTGATGGTTAGAATGCCTGGGGACCGAGAGGTCTCTGGTTCGAATTCTGAGCCCAACCCGAGTTTTCTATTACAGTGCATTTACTTCAGAGAGTATGTGTCTCTTGTGGATGGTGCAACTCCTGTCAAGTGGCAAGGGGCTGGAAATTTTCTCAGGGAAAGCTAAGCCAAACTCTGATGCCAGGCGTAGACCCGGTTAAGAAACATAGTCCTGGCCGGAGTGGGGTGGCGGCAGTGGCGGAACTAGAACATTAACTCAGGGGTATCCCTCAAAAAAAATTTCACCGTGCAATCATACAATATTAAAAAAAGTAAAACAAATACGTAACAGATTTGTCCTCTTCTTTTTTTTTATCGCTTGAAATCATTCAATCACATTGTCGTCTTTTACTTCATGTAAAAAATCCTTTTCGATCGCACAAACCACAATATTGTTCAAAAAATCCGGGCCCACTCGATTACGCAAATCCATCTTGACAAGCTTCAATTTCAAAAAACATCTTTTAACGGTTGCGGTTGCAATCGGTAAAAGCAAAGCAAACTTCACTACCCGATAAACTAAAGGACAAGAACAATGTGTTCTCGTTTCAACCATAAAAAACGAAAGATCACTTATTCCATTCAAGTTTGCAAAATTATTATCATCACTTATAGTGTGACGAAAGTAGAGAGTAGAGCCGGAGCAAAATTACTAATTTTAGATAAAAAAGGGGAAATGTTACAAATCAACATAAGGAAATTTTTAGAGACTTACTTTAGATTTCTTTTACTTGTAATTTATATTTTTTGTTTTTTGTTTTTTGATTGTTAAATGAAAATGTTGTTTTATTCTTTGCTTTTTTATAATTTTTTTATTACTGATCAAAACTAAATTTCTTAACCCATATATCACACGGGTAGATAACCTATTATATCATAAGGTCAGGGGGTGTGTATAGCGCTCCTGGCCAAATCACGATTTTTAGCGCCCCATAGCCACCCCTTGGGCGACAAGGAGGGGGGGGGGGGGGGGCATGGAGAGGGCTCCATTGCAGTTCTTTTCAACCAATCAAATCTTTTCCTCTTTATTTATTATTATTAATTTTTTGTATTTTGTTTAATATGGGGTTTTAAAGGGACTTTAAACCATTGCATGCAAGTTAAAGAGATGGAGTTTAAATCATTGCATCCAAGTTAAAGAGAAGAGTTTTAAAGCCCCCTATGTAACATAATGCTGATATGACACTGGCGTAAGGTGATAAACTCCTTAACTAATATGTGAAGTCTGAAACTCCATTTGATCATTAATACTGACATTTATTTGTGAATTTTATTCCCACTCATCAAAACACAAAATTTACAAAAAATTATTTGTGAATTTTGAAGTTAACTTTGACCAGAAGACTTTTTATTAAAATTTAAACATATATTATTAAATACAGCACTCACAACCAACATGTGGCTGATTATGATTGGTCAGTGATACAACTTCCTGTCAACATATTACTACTTGTCTTTTTTGTAACTTCATCTTCTCCGAAGTCCAAACAAAAGTTGCCGCTCCTGCTAGCTTTCACCGACCGGATTTTCGTTTTCATCGGCCGAAAATTTCATTTCATCTCATCTTCACATACACTCAGGGGTATCCTAATATTATCATCCACAAAGAAAACGAAGATGAAAAAACAAATTTCACTACGCCAAGAAAGTTGAGGGTATCCCGTGCACCCCTGACATCCATATAGATCCGCCCCTGGGTGGCGGGCCTGCGGTTTGCAGAAGTTCACCGTTCAAAATATTGAAATTACAAAATACGGTGACGTTTTGCTTCCAAAATATTGAAATTACAAAACGTATATATCTCACATCTTTGATCTTCGATTTCATAAACCCTAGAAATATCATATCTCTGTAAACCCTCCCTAGAAGAAGAATCAATCATCAAAATCAAAATGTCAGACAACATTCCCTTCGAACTCCAACAGCTAATCATGAACAAGCTTCCAGTGGAACCCTTGATTCGATTCCGAACAGTCTGCAAAGCATGGAAGTCCCTCATCGACAGTTCCGATTTCATTCGAAATCATATCAAGCAACAGAATCAGCAACATCTGCTCGTAAGGTATCACGACCCTCCTCATCGCGAGCTAAAATATGTTTCAATTCCTGACAATGATGATGATACTTTCCCCCATCATAAGGTTCCTGTTACTGTTCCCCAATTAGTAGTTAATTCGCTTGATCATTATACAATAATTGACAGCTCTCATGGATTATTGTGTTTGTTCGGTCCCGACAATAAGGCGGTTATTTGGAATCCTTCTATTAGGAAAGCGGTTGATGTTGTTCTGCCTCATATGGTTGGTGATGGGATACATGTAAATGTGTTAAGGTTTGGGGTTTGTCCGGAGACTATAGACCCGAAGATTATTAAAATTAGGATTAATACGAAAGATGTGGTCCCGTGGCAGGTTGAGGTGTTTACGTTAAGCACGAGGGTTTGGAGAAGTGCGTATAGCAGCAATTTACCGAGTAAGTGTTTTTGGTTTGGTGGGCATCAGGTGGTTATAGGTGGAGTTGTTTATTTTCTTGTTAGTGATAGGGTTGATGGTAGAGATGGGTGTGGTAATTTGATTGTTTCGTTTGATCTGACAAGCGAAGAGTTTGGAGAAGTGAAGCTTCCGGATTAGCCTAGCTTATACTCGTTGTAATTTGTCTGTGCTTAAGCTAAGGGAGTCACTTGCTGTGATTGAAGCCGGTCTAGAGGAACTCAGTCCAGAGGAAGTCCACCTCGGTCGAGGATACTATAAACGAGTTTACCATATATGGAGGATGGAGGATGGTGTTTCAAAGTTGTTTGAAAAGGTCTTCACTATCGACTACTCACCAGATGGACCAGACGTTGATATAAGGAGCTTTAGGAAGACTGGTGAAGCTTTACTCGAATGGCTAGCTCCTCCTGACTTCATTAGTACACTTGCTGCTTATGAACCTTATTCTAAAGCCATCACTAATCTTGGGATTAATGGAAGATATATTTCTGTGTATTCCTTCACAGAAACACTGCTTCTGCTTTGATCAGCCCGTTATTACAGTTTATGAAAAAGGTAATGTCATTGTTTCTAATAAGTTTTCATTCCCTATACGATCAATGTAGTAAATGCCTCTTTAATGAATTTTGTACCAAATATTATGCATATCGTTTGATTGTGAACTTATTCGAGTTATATATGCCGGGTGGAAATCAATTTAAATGATATAATGAAATGGGTTACACATAATCTAAAGAGGGTTAAAGGCAATCCAGGTCAAAGTCTCAAGTATAGATGGACCTGTTAAAAGTCAAACCTTCTTATGCCTGTAGAAAAGAACTTAAAGTATAGACTTGTTCATTCACCATCGGTATTTCTTTGATTTTAGGAAATTACTTTTGATCGATGGTTTAGGATACATGCTATCTCGTTTGACCAATTCAGCGGCTTTTACAGGGATTTTAGGATGTTATGGGGAGCATTAACTGTGGAGAGATATGGTCGGACTTGGCTAATGTCTATAGGAAATTTACTTCGCCCCATTTACATTTTTTAGCACCGTAGAATGGCCAAGGAACCCGGTTTTAGTCAGTTTTTTTGTATGGCTATTTTATTTTGGGTCTTGAGTCTATCATGTGTATTGGACACTTGTCCGAGGTGGTTATGGGGTTAAGCATCTGGGTTTATTTAATTATTTATTAGGTTTAAAAAACTTGAAAAAGGATTTAATTAGGTTCAGTTAAGAGTGGGACTGAACCAATTCAAACGGGGTAAAAATTAAAAATAGGAATGCGCCGAAAGATGCTCATAGTGTGCTTATAATGCATACAACTAGAGGTGGGCAAAAAAACAGTAGAGCATTAACCAGTTAGTGGTTAGTTTTAACTGCCGGTTATAGATATTTAGTATAGGAATCGGTTGTTAACCAGTAGACTGGTTAACCGAAAAATTCCGAAAAAAGGCAAAAAAACTGGTTAACTAACCGGTTAATAACCGAACTATTTAAAGTGATTAACCAGACCAGTTAAAGCAATAACGGTTAAAGTAATAACCGGTTAAAGCAAAACGTAGAAATTAACCGCCATAACCGGCTAACTCAACTGGTTATGGAAATTAACCGGTTTGTGCACCTCTACATACCACTTCCTAAATCTGATATTTAGAAAACCCAGATTTATATTTGCATAATATTACTTTTATAATTATATTTGATAAAGTGTTTGTTTATATGAAAATTATAATATTTATGGACGAGAAGTATTTCAGAGAATCAGAGTTGACCCGGCGCATTTTGACCTATGCAGCTAAAGCAATACAATACCTGAAGAACACTCTCACTTAAACTGGAAGGAAGGTCCCAGTCTCATACAATTTAACTTTATTATTTTCACTGATTCTAACTGTACCTGTTGGCGGTGAATGGTATTTACTTAAGACCTTAAAAGAACCGCTTTTAAGAGTATGAGCATTCGAGTTTTGACACCTTGCATCGAAAGATTTATATCCAGAACAAGCATGAGTTTATCAACTCTCAGTCGTGGGTATGTTCGTCGTCATTTAGTTATTTATCTTTGTAAAGTTCTTTGATTTTTGAAGGCCCTTAATGTACACACAACTTAAGAATTCAATGTCTATTGTCGTTTGGATCGTTTGATGTAACATATGAGGCGTAAGTTTGTCATGACAAGGCAATAAATCATGGCAAAGCAAAATGAACATCATAATCAACTTGCAACTAAGAGTTTACTGTGTACCCGAGTTTTTATTGTGTTAAGTTAATATCATGGGTTATCCGAAACAAGTTTAATAAACGTGTTTCACATATACTCTGGCACTGGCTCTGTTTCTATAGATAGTTCGTAATATCAGGCCGAGAGTGAGAGAACTTGACATTAATCACAATCTCAGTCAATCTAGATATGAAGTTCATTCTAGCGATTTCATGTAATGGCAGCGTCCGTGTCGATAATTTGATAGAATTGTGATATTTCTTCATAATGATCTTCAAGAACGGTTTAACCTTAACAAATAAGGTGTTACAAGATAACAACATAAATAAATATTCTAACTTCTATATCTATTTTCAACTACTGTTTAAATTTAAATAGCTAACAAACTTGAAGATATTGACTATATAATAATAAATAAAATGCGAAGTGTATTCTTCGATATCATACTAGACTATCACAAAGGTAAATTTTATATTATATAAAATTTTAAATAAAATAAGAGTAAAATAGTCATTATATAATTTATATTTAATAAATTATTCAATTAGTACTTGAAAACAAAAATTGTTGCAAATAAAAATGTCATATGATAACTAAAATATTTTGCAATTGGTCGACATGAATACATTTTTTCCCACCAACTATTGTCACCGTCTATTGCCGATTTAAGTTGGTCTTTTTTTTTTTTTTTTTTTTTTTTGTCTTCAAGTTATAAATCAATTTTCCTCCATTACTTCAACAAGAAACTCTCAATCATCTATTTTTTTCTTTAGATCCTTCTCCTCAACAACTAAGTACTTGGTCCAAAAAATTCCTACCTAATGGCGAGATTGTTGGAGATGTGACAAAACCTTATAACTTTCATTACAAAATCAATAAACCGGAAAAAGATGGATTATTTTATGAAAGAACTTTTGGGTCTGTTAAAAGTGGAATTTGTGATTATGGAAATAATCGAGTAATCGGAGATGAACACGAAGACCCGCAATTTTGTGATTAACCTCTACTCATTTTAAATCTCTTTGTTTCTCAACTCTTAAATAGTTTGTCTCATTGCCTTTATGTTCTTTGCTAGTAACATATCCGCCTTTCCTTGATACGTAGGCGTCTACTCTCACAAAACCAAAGTTGGCTAGATTCTTGAATGGCTTTGAAGTTTAGTTTTTGCTTTCAGCTAGAGGTGTTCAAAATAACCGGTTTGAATGTTTTAGTGTAGCAAACGGTTAATAAAAACCGGCTTTTCTTAAAACCGGTTTGGATATTTTAGTGTAGCAACCGGTTAATAAAAACTGGCTTTTCTTAAAACCGGTTTGGATATTTTAGTGAGGCAACCGGTTAATAAAAACCGGCTTTTCTTAACTTGTAATAGCCAGTTAACCAGCCTATATATGTGCAAAAAAAATGCCCAGCCTCACTGAAGCTTCTCCTAAGCAAAAAACGGTAATGTTACCGTTATAATGCGGTTAGGATTATTTTTGTGGGTTTTTAAGCCCCACAACATGTATAAATAATGTATTGATGTATTGCTTATTTAGTTTAGTCCCACTGTATTTCTAGCTAAAAACCCACTTACAAAACGAATTAGGCCGTTCTTATTAGATATTTTAGTGTAAATGAGATTAACTTGTTGACTAAAAGAAATTATAATAAATATCAAACAAAGTAGGAGATGCAGGAGTGCACCTTTGTTCGAGCTGAATAAACCGAATAAGCTTTAACATATGTTTTGAAGTTTGAACTTTTTATTTGTGTTTTAAGACTAATTTATATTAAGAAGACTGTGTTTTGAAGTTTGAACTTTGTATTTGTGTTTAAAGAGTACTTTTCAGGTTTTGTATGTTTATTGTGAATCTAAGTTAGTAAAATGTTACAAACCATAAACTAGAGTAAAAATAAAAAAAAAACAAAAAAAAACCTTGAAAAATTGTCATTCGCTTTAGTTTGGATTATTTGGATATCCGTTCGGGTTATTTGAATTTATCCGAATCCGATCAGAATGAAATTCGGATCGGATGTGAATATTTCCAATTTGGATCGGATAGGATTTCGGATAGGTTCCTAAAATTTTCAAATCCAAATAATCCGATTCGAATAATCCGTTATCTGATAAACACCCCTACCCGAGCCCCCAGCTACTTGTTAAATTTATTTAACTTTAGTTGGGCCTACAACCATAAGGTTACAAGTGGCTTCAAGAGTAGGGCATCGTTTTGCTACCAAAATGTTGAAACAATACAATACGCATATGTGGTCTACCATTTCATATATCTATATAAACCCTAGAATCAATCATCATCATCCTCCATAACCAAAATCAAAATGTCAGACAACATTCCCTTCGATCTCCAAGAGATAATCATAAGCAAGCTTCCGGTGGAACTCGAAGAGATAATCCTGAACAAGCTTCCTGTGAAACCGTTGATTCGATTCCGATCGGTCTGCACAGCCTGGAAGTCACTGATCGACAGTTCTGATTTCATTCTTAAGCAACGACAACATCAACATCAACATTTGCTGGTAAGGTATAAAGACGCTGTTAATCTCGAGCTAAAATATGTTTCAATTGCTGACACTGATGATACTGATACTTTCCCCCAAAATACGGTTTCTGTGACTGTTCCCCGATTGGTAGTTAATTTGGATGAACCTTATACAACAATTGACAGCTCCCACGGATTATTGTGTTTGTTCAGTAAAACCGACAGGAAGGCGGTTATTTGGAATCCTTCTCTTAGGAAAGCGGTTGATGTTGTTCTGCCTCATATCGCTGATGATACTGATACTTTCCCCCAAAATACGGTTTCTGTGACTGTTCCCCGATTGGTAGTTAATTTGGATGAACCTTATACAACAATTGACAGCTCCCACGGATTATTGTGTTTGTTCAGTAAAACCGACAGGAAGGCGGTTATTTGGAATCCTTCTCTTAGGAAAGCGGTTGATGTTGTTCTGCCTCATATCGCTGATGATGACATGTGTAGAACTGTTCTAGGGTTTGGGGTTTGTCGGGAGACTAGAGACCCGAAGATTGTTAAGATTAAGATGTATACAAAAATACATATGGAAGGAGGTGTTTACGTCTTTACGTTAAGCACGAGGATTTGGAGAAGTGCGTATAGTAGCAATGTACTGAGTAAGGTTACTATATTTGGTGAGGAACAAGTGGTTGTAGGTGGAGTTGTTTATTGGCTTGCTATTTCTAGGGTTGATGGTGGAGACGGGTATGTAAATTTGATTGTTTCGTTTGATCTGACAAGTGAAGAATTTGGAGAAGTGAAACTTCCGGATAGACTAGCTCATACTCATTGTAAGTTGTCTATGCTTAAGCCAAGGGAGTCACTTGTTGTGATTGAAGGCTGTATAGAGGACTCTGAACTGGTTTACCATGTATGGGTGATGAAAGATGGTGTTCCAAAGTTGTTTGAAAAGCTCTTCACTATCAGTGGTCACTCACCATATGGATCATTGAATTCTGTAAGGGGCTTTAGGAAGACCGGTGAAGCTTTAGTCGAATTGCAAGCTCGTCCTTCCATTAGAACACTTGCTGCTTATGAACCCTACTCTAAATCCATAAAAAATATTGGGACTAGTGAAAAACATATTTATGTGTATTCCTACACGGAAACACTACTTCTGCTTGATCAACCCGTTATTACAAATTAGGAATAGGGTAATGCCACTTTCCCTAATTAGTCTTCAATCCCTATGCGTTCAATGTAGTAAATGTCTTTTTGAATGAATTTTGTACAAAACATTATGCATGCTGTTTAATTGTGAACTTGTTTGAGTTATATTTGTTGGTGCAAACTTCAGTTTTTTCGTTGTTGGTTTGTAGACCAATGCTATTTCCTCAGTCGCCTAAATTTTTATGACCAATGCTATGAAATTATGCTTGTTTTTTTTACCAGTTATCCAAGAAACAAGACCCAACCCATTTTGACCTGTGTTAAATATGGCATGTTTTGGTTTTATCGTAAACTATTTAAAACCGTTACATTGAACAATTTAAGGATGTGAACCGTGTCGGATTGATAGGTTTGAGGTTAGCGGGTTGAATGTGGTTATTCGTGTTGTGTCATGTTGAACCCATTTAATATCTAAAATTGTGTCGTGTTCTCTGGTCGTGATTTGTTTAGCGTTCGTTCGCGAATATGAGTAATAACTTGTGACTTTGTAATAATTTAAACGACAATTATCTCGACTCAAGTGAAACTTTTTGTAATTGTGTGGTTTAATTAAATGTTTTTGTGTTTCTTTATCTATCATTTTCAGTTTCAATTTCAAACGTGGATTTGTATATTGACCTCGATATTAGAAGAAAGGAATGAAATGATTGGTAAACTGGTAGTTGAACTTATAAAAATAATTTTTTTTTTGAAACAGCAGGCGATTTCATATAAAATTACTCAAGCAAGATGCTCAGGAAAGTACAGTACATCAAAAAAAAGAAAAGAGACTACAAAATGGAAACACGATACCTACTAACAGTTGGACTAAAACTGCAGAAAAATTGCTACCAGACCCTTTTAAACTCGCACCAGGTTTTCCAATCGATCTTCAAGTTCTTTGACCTCGAGTTGATCCAAAGGAAAGACAATGCCTTTATCTCACCAATTATCTTCTGCACTTGTTTAAACTTATTGTTAAAAATTCAATCATTTCGTGTCCGCCATAACAACTAGCATACTGTTGCAATGATTGTGTAGAAAGCCTTCTTTTTATTGTTCGAAATCTGCTGTTGTTGTGCGAATTCGAGCAGTTCTACCACACTCAGTAAGTACCTGGGCAGGGGTATTTTACCCCATAACGAGATTGCCACCCATACCTGTTGCGCATATTGACAAGTCACTAGTAGATGGTCTGCAGATTCTTCTACCAAGTTGCATAGAACACATGACGCTGAAGGCAGTGGAATCGAGTTTTGACACCTCACATCCGAAGATTTATATCCAGAACAAGCAGGAGTTTATCAACTCTCACTCGTGGGTATGTTCGTTGTCATTTAGTTATCTTTGTAAAGTTCTTTGATTTTTGAAGGCCCTTAATGTACACACAACTTAAGAATTCAATGTCTATTGTCGTTTGGATCGTTTGATGTAACATATGAGGCGTAAGTTTGTCATGACAAGGCAACAAATCATCATGGCAAAGCAAAACGAACATCATAACAACTAAATTCACAACAAATGCTACCCAAGTAAACCCTACCCAAAGTATCCCTTAAACCCACATGAATCATAATCAACTTGCAACTAAGAATTTAATGTGCACCCGAGTTTTGATTGTGTTAAGTTAATATCATGGATTATCCGAAACAAGCTTAATAAACGTGTTTCACATACACTCCGGCTCTGGCTTTGTTTCTATAGATAGTTCGTAATATATGGCCGAGAGTGATGGAACTTGACATTAATCACAATCTCAGTCAATCTGGATTAACCATTACACATTTCTGAAGGGATGTTATGATACTGATGTGGCGGAAAACTTTTCTTAGGAGGTATTAAGCATTACGGATGGTCTAATTTGTTATGTGGGGTTATTCAGTTAGATTTGTGTTTCAAACCGAGATAGATTGGTGGGTAGTCGGGTCGGGTAGGTGGCGGATGGTTCACAATGGTTAATAAAGTTTTTTTTTTCTTTTATATGTTAATTGATACAATCTCAAGAAACTAATATAAATCATCTTAACACATTCAACGAAATAATTTCTCACTCTCATCAAATTCTAATTTTTGAGTTTAAATTTCTAACTATGAAAAGTGAGAGTTTCAGCCCATATTGTCTTTAACTCTTTAAAAGGCTTGTTGGTCTACGAAGACCGGATCAAAATCCCAAACTAAATGAGCCCATTTACTCCATCTTTCTTTTCTATTATGTTTTCTTACCAAATTCTGAATATCAAATTATCAGTTACACAATTCTCTACATATAAGTACATGTTGTGAAACTAACCTAATATAGCAAAGAAGAAGAAGAAAATAATAGGGAGAAATATTTCATTGATTTGAGGTGTATATTACAAGATATACAAAACACTATATATAATTGAGGAAAACTTGTGGAGCAAGCCTAATCTATTTTAGGTGTTGATAACCACATTAATAATAAATATATTCATAACACTCCCCCTTGGTTATCAACATAATACGCTCGATGCTGCCTCGTTAAAAACCTTGCTAGGAAAACCCGGTGGGAGAAACCATAGCTAAGGGAAAAAGAGTGCAGCGTGTAATACGCATTATCTCCCCCTGATACTTCTGGATCAGGTCTATTGCCTCATTAAAAACCTTACTAAGAAAACCCATTGGGATAAAACTTAGTTAAGGAAAAAAGAGTGCAACTTGAATAAATCCCCCCCCCCCCCCCCTCATTATAATATGTATCCTTTAAGTAAAGTGTGTCCATCAACCTCGAAAGTTGCTCAAAACTTTTGTAGAATGATTTTCCGTCTGATGCCTTGAAGTGCAATCCTTTATATTGATTAATGTTGTAAAATCTTCTTGTGAGACTTCTAGTGCTTCCTCTTGCAAACAAATACCATAAGATCCAATACTATTTGTGTTACATTCTTTATATCTACAAGACTAAGAGAACTAGCTTTCATGGGTTAGTAAAATATAGACACATATCATTCTTACCTTTAGGGTATCGACATATCTGCTTTACCATTCAAATGTCTCCTCATTTAGACATGTGCTATATCATGTTGATAAATTCAAATAAAAAATATATTATCATGCATAGCTAGAAAGTTAAGTTAATGCACAATTGCACTTTAGCCATGGTACTTTTGAAATGAGAATCTCTACTTTGTAGGAGATGATAATAATCATTTCTTATAAAAAGTGTCTGAACAACCTTTAACATACTATAAGGTTGAGCTCTCTACATACTAAAATGTCCCACCAACATCTTCTAGATGTAGTTTGATAGATGAATAAAAGTATGATTACAAATATACTCGAACTGCAAGTCGAGTAATAATTAGACCGTGCTAGGGTCATTAAAAAATTCCTCTTCTAAAAGCTCGCCAGTTTCTCTTGATGATGCTCAGACATCATCACTGTAAATTGCGATTATAGTGAACTTTTAAAAAAGAACATTTGATAAAGATGGATAATATTATCAAACTTATATTGCTCTTTATCAGAATATATCATGAGTTGTACAACACTCAACGTGACTATTTTAGTTCATACTATCTTTAACTTTATAAAGATACATTCTTGAGGACTTGAAATCAATGCTTCAATCATTTGTAATCATATACATACTTCTTTCAACTTTGAAAAACAATGTATGTGCATTCACTCTTTAGGAGTTCTATTACATATACATCCTCATTGATTTCTATATCATATGCAAGGATGTCTTGAATATTTCATTCATATTGTACCATGCTTATACATTGTACATTAAGATGCTATAATAACCAGGCACAAGTTTTCTATGTATAGTTATTGGTGCACAAGAATTACATCCTTAAGATGTTTCAACTAACCTTATAAGCACTTAAATGCATTACGATACTCATTAGGAGTTCCAATTATATTCAACATATTCAAATATGAATTTGTATAGAACGATCATATCGTTCTCGAGAACTCATTTTACATGATTTTTGATAATTCAAATCCTTGAGGGACTTTCATGTAAACTTTTAGTATCAAGTGATACATAACATTCATAAGACGCATATAAATTCTCTCTTTATATTACCAGACTAATAAAATATTGGAAAGTCATTACATCCACCACTAGAGAATATGTCTCATTATAATCAATCATGGGTTTTTGCGAAAATCCTTGTGCATCATATTTGCCTTATCTCATTTACATTGATTTTCACATGATTCGCATAAAAGCCCCATTAATATCCAACATACTTTATAAATTCAGTTGTATGGACTATTGGTCCGAAAACTTTCCATTTCATAAGAGAATTTAAATCTGCCATACTTTGCGTCTTTTCATTTTGGCCAATCGATTATGTATTTTCATTCATAGGCAGATCTTAAATCTTGATCCTCGTCATTTCATCATTTCAAGCACTATATTATATACAAAAGTATAACGACGTCGATTTTGTTTCGATTCCATACATATCTTAGACATGATACAGTTTATCGAGATCTCTTTATTTTCAGGTACCTGTAGTTCTTCTTGAACCATCATGTCTACTGTCTTTCCAGAAGATTTTATTACTATAACCTTGACTTGACCATCTTAATTACTTGCTCCAATTTTCGAGGAATTGTATTACTGGAATCAACTAGTCTACCACGCTTCAGGCGTGCAATAGACTCATTTGAAAATATGTGGTTGTCCTCTTGGGACACAAATATGACTGGAGCATAAGCAGTTGATTATGTGACTTACTTAGTCACTCTATTTAGGTCAGTGAATTTGTCTTGTAATTTGTTCTTTAATTTTGGTAAATGAATTATCCTTTGAACTTTTGGTTCACCGTTTATAGTCTGAGGATCAAGATGACATAATAATTCATTCCACTTTTCATTTTCCAACTGTGTGTTATCTCCCCCTAATGTTGGGAACATTCATTCACTAAAGTGAAAACCAATGAGCCGTAAGAAAATCTTTCACCAATGGCTTTAACTATTTAATCATAGACAATTTTTTTTTACCCAACATATATTCTCGACCCTTTTAGAAGTCCCATCTTTGTGCAGTTTGGTGGATTAGTTTCAATATATGTCGCACAACCAAAATCTTTGATGAGACATCTTTGGTTCCTGACCAAAACCAACCGTATGAGGAGAACTATAATTTTTGGCTTGATGTGAATTAATGGTACTATATGTAAAATTACATGTACCTAAATGACCTTTTGCTCCTCTCATGATCATTGGCTTTGTAATCAATAGTAGACGTTTAGTGATCATCTCAACAGTAATACTTATTCCAATGATCATTAATAATTTGGGAATCAAATTCATTATTACTAAATAAATATACTAATCTGGATTAATATGCTTGCTATCACATTAGCTAAGCCACAATCGCACAAACTTCAGGTTGTGGATTTGATAACCATTTAGACCATGCATCGATTTTAAAACACTAAATGGTATCATGTTAGGATATGCATATCTTTTAATCATTTCCAGAATATCTAGGGATTCTCACCCTACTTTGGTTGGTAAATAATGAATTTCCCTTGAGAACAAATATTGCATGCGATTACCAACTTGAAGAGTCTTCTAGTTCTTCAATACATTTCACATCATCATTGACACGGTGTGGTCTAACCGGCCATGCCAATTAATTAATTAATTATGATCCATAAACTTCTCGTTTATGATCAATAACATAAAACGTGAGATAACAATGTGTTATCATTTGAAAGTATCATGTTATATTACTTTGTATCCTTTATTCACATTATGTTCTCATTTAATCACTCTCATAATTTGTCACATCTAGTGTTCAATCTCGTTATGACATTTTTACAATTCTGATAGTTGATCTCATTATTAACCTAGCTATCATAACATCTGATGGTCAATCTCATTATCAACTTAGCTATCATAGTACTTCTGATGATCGATCTCATTATTAACATGACCACCATTACAAATTTCTCAATTATGTCCATGAAATTTTCAATGATCATCATATAATCACATCTACTTCAGGGAATGGAATAATCAGGACAAACTTGATAGCTTTTCATTATTTACTCGGCCACACGGATATACAATCGTTTCAGCCTGTTAATATCCTCTCAATGATATTGCTACTTCGGGAGCATGTCTCACGTGTGATATATGGAAAATTGTTATCCATATTTTCTACATAAATAATCTTCTATTTTATTGGTCTAATATCTTATGACCTTTTATATGTTGATAGTTAATAATGAGATTCAGGGAGTATGGCAATTCAGATGCCATATCTAAGCATATTTATATTCTTTCATGATAATGATAAGAAACCACAGTTTCGATTAACTTGTTCTATTAAATACTATCTATGTAATAAATAATAACATATAGAATACAAATACAAAATATACATCAAGTTAAATTATACAATACTTGATGTTATAGCATGTCACTATATAGAACGAGTTGTAATTGTAATAATACTTTATGAAATAATATTTTTTAACATCACTTACAACCAAACATACAAAACTTGTGCTTATCATGTCAAAGTATAACCAATCACAATATATCTTATATACAAATATTTGTCACTCTAGTTTGAAATATTTACAAATATTAGTATCAGTTTTTCATGATTTTTTAAGAAAAAAAATATAATCCTTTATTACTAACACGTATTTTTCACAAGAATGTTTTTTTCATTATAGATATCATAAAATATATCATGAGGGTCTCAATGTTATGTTCATATTTTATAAAAATCCATATCTACCAAAATCACAGCAAAATAAAAGAAAGATAACAAAATCAATTTAAATTAAAGATGATATATACCTTGAGATCTTGATAGTAAATTGATGGAAGATTTAGAGCTCTAAGCTTAATCAAAGATGCTTTAGCTGTGTCATCTCCATGTGATAATCAACATTGAGAATTCTCAATTTTCTCAATATAAAACAATGGTTACGGCAAAGATCAAATAAAAAAATTACTAAGATAATTAAAATATATGTAAAATATTTTTTCATGATTCCTATGAGTCATACTAAATATAATTTAGACAAATTACGAGTTTTTAACGAAAGTATTTATAAATAACACCAAAATAATGGCTCCATTCAATTTTCAAATCATGAATAGGCAATAAATATTTAGATCATAATACATAGTTTTTAACAATCCTTGACCTTAAAATATATATAATATTTTATAAATATATTTATCCAATAAATCATATGTTATCTCCGTAACTACAATCCTTCGTTTTAGATACTAAAGTATGTATATCTGTCTTATAAAATAAGATTCAAATAGTGGCATAACATAATCTGGTCGTATTCAATTTTATCAATATTTAAGCTTTGCCAATTACACATTTAACAATTCATAAACAAGGATAGAATCCTAATATAGTTTTGTATGTGAGTTTATTATGAAAAACTAAATAAAAAGTACCTTGTAGAACTACAAATTTCAAAATAACATGAACTACGTACCTTTTGTGATCCGTCGATATTGTTGGTAATTGACAGAGGACAATAAATACCATTCATGAAGTTGAAGTATAATAAAATAGTTACGTGAATCCTTATCCAACAAAATGTTTACAAGGAAAACAACACATGAATAAAATAGATATTAGTTTAGTTATCTCAGCATTTTTAAGCTTTCTTTTTGTTTGTGTTTTGTTTGTGAATGAAACAATTAACATACGCGAACGCACAGGAAAGTAAATAAAGAATTAAAAATATTATGATGCTGGTTAACTAAAACGATGATGTCAACATTTTTCATCGATTTTAATCTCGAATTAAACCCATAAAATATCAAGAGAGCCCAAAGTTAAATTTCAACTTTTACTATACCAACAACATATGAGAATAGATAAAATAAAATTAAGAAAGATTGAATTTCATACCAGTTCTGCAATTTTGCTTTTAACCTCTTTTGTCAACATTGATACCGTGTCGTCTCTAACGCTTTCCAAGATGGACAGTGGTGGAGGTTGTGTGCGGTTGCGGTAACAAGGGTTTTTGGAGAGAGTACTTTCGTGCTGATAACGTGTTGTGAAACTAACCTAATAGCAAAGAAGAAGAAGAAAATAACAGGGAGAAATATTTCATTGATTTGAGGTGTATATTACAAGAGATACAAAACACTATATATAATTGAGGAAAACTTGTGGAGCAAGCCTAATCTATTTTAGGTGTTTATAACCACATTAATAATAAATATATTCATAACAGTACATGATTATTTTCTATTAGATTCTATAATATTTCATATAGGGAGAGCACTGATTGGTTCATAAAGATATTACATATTATTCATAAAAATTAGTATTGGTTTTAACTTCACAAAATGAATTATAACTTATCAATCAATAATTTATTTCTATTCTGATTTTTATTTTTAGTTATAAGGTTTAGGGTATATTAGAACATTCACGAATGGATCCCTTATACTTATGTGAGTAAGTTATATTATAAAGAATGGTTGTGAGTGGTTTTGAGTAGAGGCGAGAGAAAATATATGAGCATTCTATTGTTCATCTGTAAATATATGGGAAACGTTATTCACCCCATACAATTTTTTAAATATTTTTAAAGGTAGTTGTGGGTAAAGAAGAGAGAAAAGGTAAATGATAAAGGTATATAAAAAATACTAGTTAATTGAATAAGAGAGAAAATGTAGTAATTATTAGTGTAGCTATATAAATATGGATAATATTGGTATCTTTTATTTTAGGATAGTTTTATGGCTTTTATTGGTTGCTTGTTTTAAGCCATTTATTTTCGTTATATATGTGGGGTCTTCTTCGATTCCTTTGTATGAAGAAACAGGGCATATGCCAATTGAATAAAAATCACTGATTACCAATTTCTTATGGTATCAGAGCATAGATCCTAAACCCTATCCTACTCAAAACCCACATAACAAGAATAGAAGACATCTTACGCTCAAAGCAGAAGTACGTTGCTGTTGATTTTGTGTTCTTCGGAACAGAAGAAGAAGAAGAAGATACGGTCAATATCAGAACATCGGCATCGGTCAGTGCAGAATCGCCGATATCATACCATCCACACGTTGGATTTATCTTGTCGGCCATCGGATTTGCTTTCTCCTTCGTTTTGGCAAAGAAAGAAAGCAATGAACGAGGCAACTGAAGAAACCCTAATTCCTAATTTCACTTCTTGAACAAGCCATCTGCAGATTTGAAGAAACCCGCATCACGTGGTCTCGTGATTTGGCTACATAAAAAAATGGAAATTGCACGTGATTTAAGAAAGGAATTGAGTAGTGAACAATACAAGCAATTCATCAGCTTGTTCACTAATGACAAGATATTCCAGTTGATGGCAAACATGGGGGCTAGATTGGACGATGATGGCAACTGGATTGTCGATTCAGGATGCACCAAGCATATAACCCACCTTCTCAATCTGTTTCATGGCAACTTAAAGACAACACATGAACTACCAGTAAAGATTCCAAACGGAGACTCTATACCTGTTAAAGGGAAAGGGCCATCCACCTTACCTAATGGGACTAAAATCCGAGATGTCCTATACGTCCCAGATTTTACGTGCAACCTATTGTCGGTTAGTCGACTGACTCAAGACCTTCATTGTGCAATAACTTTCTTTCCGGATTTCTTCATAATGCAAGACTTGAATTCGAGAGAATTGATCGGAACGGGTAAATGTCAACATGGTTTATACCGGATGAAGATGGTGGGACATGAAAGGAAGGCTATGTCGGCTTCGGTGGAAGTATAGCATAAAAGACTCGGTCATGCTTCAAGCGGTAAACTTTCTTGTTTTGACTTTGTGGAGAATGCTTCCTTTAATACTGTTGATTGTGATTCGTGTGCTAAAGCCAAGCACACCCGGTTGCCTTTTCCCATAAGTTGTATCAAAAGCAAAGAATGCTTCAAATTGTTGCATTGTGATCTTTGGGGAAGGTATAGAACCCCATCGCTTTCAAGAGCAAACTATTTTTTAACGATCGTGGATGACTATAGTCGGGTCTGTTTGGATTTTCCTTCTAAAACATAAATTTGATGCGAGTGACCATCTGATGTTTTTTCCACAAAATGGTCAAAACGCAATTTGGAAAATTGATTAAAAGAATCCGTTGTGACAACGGGGGAGAGTTTGTTTCAAACCGAATGCGTAACTTTTATGCTGAAGAGGGCATAATTCTCGAGACCACTTGCCCACACACACCACAACAGAATGTTGTTGTTGTCACACCCCAACCGATGGCGGAATCATCGGGGCATGGCACTGAGCGAAACAGATTGTCCAGAAGTTTACATAACAATTATCATTACTATTCGATTTAAAATAACATGTCCCATACCATGCCTCAAACAGTAAACAAATTATTACAGATAAAATCTAGGCAAATAATTCTGTTCCGACAACTCAGATTAAAATAGAGCAATTGTTTATCTGCTTCTAGAGACCCTTGATTCATTTACTACAGACAACTATTTGTTGGGCTCTAAAGCTTTATTCTAGCTTCGACTTCCTATCATGTGTGCATCCTAAGCACCTGTCACATACGTTAAAATAAAGTCAATACATATAATGTAAATGTGAGCATACAAGTTTGATAATAGCATATAGAGTTCAAATTCGTTTACGCATAACCAGCACTTACACATAGAGAAATGAAGCACGTTAGTTATCGACATAGATCCATCGATACCAATGACTGCGGGTTGACTGCCCGAGGCAGTTCGCAATACATGATTACCACCGTAATCCATGCAAGTAATTGTCCTTAACAACCCCCGTGTGAACGGGTGCTGAGTCCAAACTATAGTACTATCGTTGCTAAGGCAGGTAGACAGCATTCCATGTGTAAACATAACAAACAAGCATTCATAAGCCACGTATAACATGCATTAACGGTTAGCGTTCAAATAGTATTGAGTAGTGTGTTTGATGTGATTTGAATAGTTGTAACGTATGTAACACCCAAAAGTGCTTAAAGCAAAAAGGGATCGAGTATACTCACAGCGGTTGATGGATTGAAGGGAGCGCTTAGCGAGTAGGGTTAGCCTGAATAGTTTGATAGCATAACGATAAGTGACTCGTAAAACGATACAAAGTGTGAATGGGTAGGATAGCAGTTCGGTCGGATGGTAATCCGATCGGACGGCTTGTATGTGCGGATGACAATTCGTTCGGATGGTCATCCGGTCGGATGGTAGTCCAGTCGGATGACTATTCGAGTGGATTGTTTCTTCCTATGATGAGGATGTGTTTGTGTATGATGGCTTGTCCTTTGAAGTTTTCGTTGTAGCATTTTAAAAATATTGAAGTATCTCTATCTTTCAAGTCGGTCGATCGGGCGGTCAGTCATGCGGACGACAATCCGTTCAGATGGTCATCCGGTCGGACGGTAGTCCAGTCGGACGGCAACCCTAGTGATGAGGTTACTTTGTGAGAACAAATTCACAGCAGGAGAGTCACTCGGTCGGATGTCCATACGACCGGGTGGAAACCCTGTTAATGAACATGCTGAAAATTGTTTAAGTCTTTAAAGTCCTAGTATCTCATGATCCGAAGAGTAATCCGGTCGGATGGTAGTCCGATCGTGTCACACCCCGATATTTCCACGTATTACCGGTGGGCCCGGTGGGGAGTATCGTGACGTAGTTGATATCATCATGGTCAAACAACACAATATTTAAATGCACAGCGGAAGCAAAAGATAAATATATTTCAATCCGAATATAAAGTAATATCAAAGTATTACAACGGAAAATAAAGGATCCACAGGCGGATCAAATAAAAGAAAAACTGTTCAACAGACTTCAGGCATCTAGAACTTGCAAGATTCCTTATTAACGCCCTGAGCTTCCAGCCAATTACGTTCAGTACCTGTCACTTAACCTTTTTAGAAAATACGTCAGTTTACACTGGTAAATACAATTAACCGACTCATTTGAAAAGGTTTAATAAAATTGATTTGAATGCACAAGGCACAATATATCTTTTATAACTTGGGACAATTATATAAATAATCTTGTATACAGATTTACAGGTTCGTTATACGTTCAGGGCCCGATGTAGAAACCGAGTCAAGATTAACAGACACGCCACAAGTATAGGCCCACAAGAGAGTGAGATACCGTTTCCCTTATGCACTGTCAGGTGTATGCCTACACCCCGTGCATAAGACGTGGCCATTTTATAATACAATGATGTCAAGGATATCCAGGACATGGTCATTAACCCCTAAAGGCTTTTATTTCAAACAATACAGATTAAAGCGGGTTACCTCAATAATTTAATCACAATACGACTAAACATTCAATACCCGACCAAGCGGTATTATTATAATACCGTATCCCAAGCCCGTATAGGGAAAATAAGTTAAAAGTATTTACCTGAGCTAGCAAACGCAATTTATACTCAGCCGTATATTCTAATCAGCAAGTACAGGTACTTCTACTGGGGCTCTCAATCTGGAACGAAGGTTTTATTAACCTATTAGATTCCTAACGGGTCTTATTTAAGTCGTAACTTAGACCGGTTAGTTTTAAGGAAAGGTTTACGGTTCAAACGCATGATTAAGCGAAGACCGGAATAGAATGTGATTTAGACCCGACAAGTTTGAAGACTTGTATAATATGGGTAATCTAAACACCTTCTGGATTTTGAGATAAAAATGATAAGGTTTGACCCGTTTCGGCTAATTTATGCAAACTAGTTACATAAACCGAACCGAACGTGTAAGAAGCGTAACGGGTAACCAAAAGAATCATATGCAAGTTTCCTAAGTCAATATGCTTTAAATATGTTGTGATATCAGTAAGATACCTTTCATTATGCCCAAAACGAGTTTAATCTCAATTTAAGCCCCGTAGGGGTATTTTGGTCATTTACAAGGTTATAAAAGAGGTTTAATATGAATCTGAGTTTCAGATCTGATTTAATCAGTAAAAATACTTAATTTACTAATTTATAACAGTAGGGTATTGCATATATGTGAAATTTATCAATTATAACCAAACTATGCACCGTAGGGGCATTTTGGTAATTTCACACAAGCTTAAAAGCTCAAAACTGAACTCTGAGTTAAACAACTTTTTCTTACTGTTAGAATATTATAATTTACCTAAAATATTAGTAGGTATCAACCCTTATATGTTTAAAATAGTTTTAGTACATACTATGCGTTAAAAACGCTTAAAAAGGCGATTAGGAGCCATTTCCGGGTTCTATATAGAAAGCTGATATTTTTATTATTCCAGAAGGTTTAAAATAATGTATTTATCATATAAAATCAGTAGCAAAAGGTTTGGGGTCAAAAAGATATGTAAAACTCATTTTATAGCCCAAAAGGGCAAAACCGACAATTACCGGATCAAGCTTATAACTCTAAGTTATGCTCAGCCTAAAATTAATTAAAAATCTTCAAAAATCCCAAAATAATATATTACATCAGTGGGTAAAAGTTTGATATCAAAAAGTGGGTTTAAATAGGCCATATGCTAATTATGCCGTTTAATCGCTAAAAAGCTTTCTAATTGCGCTAATGAGCATAACTCTCAATCTACACCTCAAACTGATGTCAAATTTTGGGTACAAATTTATAAATCAGTAACTAAGGTTTCTACTCTTTTACATTTTTAAAAATCATGTTTTATGGTGTAAAGGGCATAATGGTCAACATATAAGCAATTAGCGGAATCATGCATATTAATCGGATAACTAATGAACCATGGTGTATAATCACAGAGGGTTATACTAGCATGTAACCTGGTCCTAAGGAATCTCTAAGGCATTTCCAAATTATACTAAAACGGGTCAGAACTGAAGTCAAAGCTTGCGACTTTCGGTTCCGAACCGGGTCTAAACAGAAAATTGTCGGATCAAACAAGCTTAGACCAGTTCTTATACTTATTACCAAGTTATATGAATGATAAAATAGGTTACACGCCTTCTACATTGTTAATTATGCGTTAATTCGAAGATTAGCATTCTGTTGACTTTTTCTAAACAACTTTGACCCGACAAATGGTCTAGTTAGAGTGGGAATCAGAGGGTGCCCTTTTAAGGGTTTAATGACCACATAATTACCAACTTATAACTACCTTCAATTTGACTAATCTATGAACCATTAATGATTGATTGCTAATTCAAACGGTAATTACGACGGTTTGACTTTTAAGCTAAAACTAAGTAAAAACTCAATTAAGGAAAGATCAAGGATGCTTACCAAGGTCTAATGCACGACCAGGGATGCTTAGAGAAGGACCTTGAGCTCCAGAATTGATCAGAAGAGGAGTTGTGAATGTATGATCAAAATGGCCAACATGAGGGTCCTTATATAGTGTTTGTGATTGCTCAAGATCATGACAAACAAGGCTATACATGATCCCTGATGATTAACAAGTGTCCCTAAGGCCTAAGAATTAATTTAGGCAGCTCTTGGTGGTAATAAAGGGCATATATGTCGTTTACATGGGCTGAACAGGCAACATAAATGAATTTCTGCATCTGGGCATGCCCACGCGGGCCGCGTAGACTCTTAAGGAGTCTTACGCGGGCAGCCTAGCCCCGGCTGACCTGAACACAACTTTCAATAATTGCCATTTTGGTCCCTGGTCCTTCTACACTTGATTTTAACATGATTTCTTGCACTTTGAGCCCTCTAACTTGACTTTTAAGGGCCTTGAGACATAACCAAACTTTGTTAAGTCCTTGGTTAACTTTATGGTTACCCGAAAAGTCATAAATTTCAACGTTGGCGCTTTTAACCCCTCGTATACGAATATTGTCATAACTTCCTCATTCTTTATCGAAACTTTGTGAAATTTTAATCACTTATTCTAGTGAGCATAATTAATCATTACAAAGCTTCAGGTTTGCTAAAAGGTTACTCAGGGTATATCTTAAACATGTTGACACATTTACCCCCTGTAGTTTGTAATCTCTCACTTTCTTTTGCAATTAGCTTCGTATGATCCATGATTCATTCGTTTAAGGGTATAAACATCATGTAGAGTTATTGTAAAGTATATTTATCCATTGTTGACATTTTGAACCCTTATATTCACATACTTTCTATTTTTGTCAACTTCAGTCCCTCTAGGGTATTCTTTTATACGTTCAAAGTTTATGACACGTGTCAATACTTTATTGGTCATGAATTTTAGAGGTGTTACAGATCGGATGGCAATTCGTTCAATACTCAAACTTCAGATGGAGTTGATTAAGTGTGGCACCCAAGGTGTTATCCGTTCGGACAGCAATCCGTTCGGGTGGCTTATCCGCTCGGACAGCAGTCCGGTCGGACAACATTCGGTCCCGATTGTTCCGTTCGTCCTACACTTGGTCGTTTTGATTGTTTGTCGTTTTATCGAGACGTTTTGACAACATGTTAACCAACAGAATCCCATCTTGATCCAAGTAGCCTGATCGACCAGGAATCACCCTAGCTCGGCTAGTTAACCGGTTCAAGACGGTTATTCTCGTTTAACCCGAAATCGGTGGTCTCGTGGGTAGAATCCAGATCTTGAGCTAGCACAACACTAAGAATGAGTAGAAGACTAGATCAGGGTCGGATCCTATCGGTTTTGAGTGTATTGAGTGAAAAAGAGTTGAAAGAAAGTTAGAAACCATCTTTCAATCCTTTTTCACTATATTTAAGCTTAGATCTATGCGAGATCTTTGTGTATTTGTGTGGAAATCTATCAGATCTAAGTTGTTCTTGGTGGATTAAGGCCAAAACAAGAAGTTCTTCAAGAACTCATGATGACATCATCCTAGAACACCTCAAATCTAGTGATTTCACGGTTAAAAGTTAAGATTCAAGAGATAGAAAGGTGTAGGATTGCATGTAGATCAAGAAAGTACAAGATTTAGGGCGAGATCTTACCTGGATTGAGAGAAATCGAAGAAAAGGTGGGGAGCACGAACTGTTCGGACAGAGGATTTCCAAAAGTGGAAATGATGACAATGACAGGGGTATTTATAGGATTCCAAAAGGGGAAAGTGTGGGTCGGTCGGATGGCATCCCGCCCGGATGACTGTCCGGTCGGATGTCATCTCGGTCGGATGACGACCTGACACCACAATCAAGTGGCAGCCCGGTCGGATGGCAATCCGGCCGGATGGCACTTGGTTCGGGTGTTTGGCGCGACGATTTTTGCTGTTTCGATTTCGGTTGCGAGCGATTCGATGTGATAGATTTTCCTAGTCAAATTACTTTTAATCCCAACTACTACATCTATCATAGTTCGATTTCGATTGAGTTCGATTGCGTTTCGAGTTCGATTGCGATTCACACATAACATAAATGAACATGCACAAGTAACACATAAGGCACACTCACACGTATAATTAATAATTAAAATTCGTAGTTCGAGTTGCGATTTGAAGTCGATTCGATTTAGCATAGTTTGATTATCGTTTAGCTTTATCGCATTGTTACTTCCTATAGTTCACAGTCGTAAGTCGATTAGTTTGCGAGCAACGTACGTCGATTATTGTAATTATTGATACTTACTCCACATAATACAACTAAAATAAACATCCAAAAGAAATCTACTACAAGTCAGGTTGCGCGAAATCGGTCGTTGACTTTGACCTTGACTTTGACTTAGACTTTTCGAAAACACGGGGTGTTACAGCCTCCCCTTGTTTAGGGAATTTCGTTCCGAAATTAGGCTGAAAGTTGTATACCATCGTGAATCACTTTTCTCTCTCTAGACTTTCTCTTTAAATAACTGCGGGTACTTCGCCTTCATGTCGCTTTCGAGTTCCAAAGTGAACTCTGCGCCTCGTTTGCCTTCCCATCGGACTTTCACAATAGGAATGCGCGAGCGTCTGAGCTGCTTGGTTTGGCGGTCCATGATTTCGACAGGCTTTTCCACGAAGTGCAATGTTTCGTTTACTTGAAGGTCATCGAGAGGTACAATTAGATCATGCTCAGCCAGGCACTTTCGGAGGTTCGAAACGTGGAAAGTCGGGTGGACGTTACTAAGTTCCTCCGGTAGTTCGAGTCTGTAGGCGACTTTTCCGATCCTTTCCAGAATCTTAAAAGGTCCAACATATCGAGGCGCGAGCTTTCCTTTCTTGCCGAATCGGACCACACCCTTCCAAGGTGATACCTTTAGGAGTACGTAGTCACCAACGTCAAATTCAAGGGCTTGCGTCGTCTATCGGCATAACTTTTTTGTCGATTCCGAGCTTTCGTTAGATTGTCTCGAATTTGGAAAATTTTGTCTGTCGTTTCTTGCAGTAGCTCGGGACCGGTTAATTGCGAATGACCGATCTCGTGCCACACAATAGGCGATCGACATCTTCTTCCGTATAAAGCCTCGAATGGTGCCATTTGAATGATGGAATGATAACTGTTGTTATACGAGAATTCGACTAACGGCAGGTATTTATCCCAATTACCACCGACGTCTATGACACACGAACGGAGCATGTCTTCAAGAGTACGAATCGTTCTTTCAGTCTGACCGTCGGTTTGAGGGTGGAAAGCGATACTTAGATTAAGCGATGTACCGAGTGCCGTTTGAAACGTTTCCCACAGTCGCGAGGTGAACCGAGCATCACGATCAGAGATGATGTCGCGAGGCGTACCATGATTACAAATGATCTCGTCGGTGTAGATTCGGGCTAATCGTTCTACCTTGTAGTCTTCCCGTATTGGCAAAAAGTGAGCAGATTTAGTCAAACGGTCAACCACAACCCAAATGCTGTCGTGACCTGATGACGTGTGCGGTAGCTTGGTTATGAAGTCCATAGCTATACTCTCCCACATCCACATAGGGATTGGTGGTTGTTCGAGTAAGCCAGAGGGTCTTTGATGTTCAGCCTTGACTCTTGCACATGTCAGGCATTTTCCAACGTAGAGGGCAATATCCCTTTTCATGCCGGGCCACCAGTACTTGTAGCGAAGATCCTGGTAGATTTTTTCGGCACCGGAATGAATAGAATACCGGGATTTGTGGGCTTCGTCCATCAAGATTTGTCGTAAATCGGTTCGTTTGGGGATCCAAATTTGGTCCAGAAAGTGGAATATTCCATTCGATTTGCTCACAAGCTGGGCTCCATCGTGGTAGATTCTTTCCTTCTTCAGTGTGCGCTCATTAAAACATGCATGCTGAGCTTCGCGAATGAGGGTTTCGAGATCGTGTTGGTCTTGAACATTATGAGTGCTAAGCAGATAACTCCGTCGGCTGAGTGCGTCGTGTAAGACCCTAACTCGTAATTGACAAAAAGTCGCAGCGGAAGTTTAAGCCATAAAAATTCTTTCATTATAAATACCTTAACTTATTTAAAATTTAACTTCAACATAACTCCTTCACATAGATCCATCAATCGACTAATTTATTAAGTAAAAACATAGCTTATGTTTACTACATTATATACATCAACGTTCCCGTACAATCTCACTAGTGACTCGGTCCTTGATCTCTATCCCTTAAAGATCCTTCGTATCTCGTACTACCTGCGCTCACAACATAAAATTCATAAACATCAGTACGCATCATAAACATGCAAGATTTATTCACGTTTATTTTTCATTCCGTTAACTCTTTACATTCCGGCTTTCCATCTGATCATACGACCCGCGGTGAGACTTCTTGTAACACCCCAAAAACGGGTTTGGTAATTTTGAACCCGGTTAAGAAAAATAAGTGGGTAAGGTACCATTAGTGGTAAAAGTGAACCCATAAACAAAATAACTAGGGGTAAACTAGCCTAGTGGTGTCATTCATATAAGTAACAAGGAGGTGAGTTTTAGTTCCATATGTAATCAAAACGAAACTTGAGGGACCAAAACCATTAAGAGGAAACATGGGTTTTATTTATGAAAAATTAAAACACACAAACACACACTTTAGTGTGTTCTAGAAACGAGCAGGAGGCTCCCATGGAGCCAAGAACCCTAAGTTTCCTCTAAATCACCAAATTGAAAGGCTAAATGAAGCTCAAATTCATAACCAAGCATGGATTAGTGATCACCTTCTCATGGGGATCATAAGGTATGTCTTAAAAGTTGGATTGGTGATCTTTCACGAAGTGGGTTATGATGTAAATTGCGAAATTTTATGAAATTGAGAATGAGTATGTGTTAGAATGGTGATATAGAACATGGATTATGCATGGTTTAAGTTAATTTGATGTTTAGAGATGAAACCCGTTGATTATGGTGATGATGACTACTTGAATGAATCATCCATGTCTAAATTCTTGCTTAATGTTGATGTATTTTGATATGTATGGTAGATTCTTGTTGGAGGAATTGAAAGAAATGTGATACTAGTATGTTTGATGTTTATGCATGTATGATTCATGTTGATTAGAAGGAGGAAATTGATGAATTATGTATGAGATTAGAAGGATATGCACGAACTAGTTGTACACTATGCTTAGGAGGTAGTACACACATCAAAAGCATGAAGAAATTATGAAGAACTTAAGATTAGATCACTTGTAAGTGATTAACAAAGTAGTTATGAAGTGGATTTTAGATGATGTAATGTAAATTGATGATTTACTTATGTTAATAATGTTTGGAATTATACATGTGTGTGAATGTTTAAAGAAATCGGATAAGAAATGATAGATAAGCATGTTATAAGGTTGAATGATAAATTCCATGTAAGATCCGTGTAATGAAAAGGTTGTGATGAATAATGAATAAGCTAACTATCTTGAGAATGATATATGATAGTTGATGCTTGATAAGCGATATGGAAGCTTGGAAAAGAAGCGGGTCAAACGGGACTAATGCGCACGGGAAGCATGTCCGGATGCTAGGTAAGTTAAGCTTACACCCTCCTTGTAGAATATCTATTCATTTTATAGATTATGAATATGATAAGTTTATAAATGAGGTATGAAGTTCCGACAAGTTTTGATACGGGTCGGAACATGTGTTCATGACAAGAAACTAAGTTTGATGGTTAAAAAGGGATAAAAGGGTATTATGGTAATTTTGGTTGCAAGTTAACGAAGTAATAAGTTACATAGATGGGATGATGAATAACTAACATCCCACAAGGATAAAATGGACATTTAGACTTAACGGGTCAAACGGTGAAGATGTCACCCTTTGGCGTTATCGACTAATGAATTGCTTTGTTAAGTATTATGAATTTGTAGAATGTATAGAAAAAGGATCTGCGTTGCTATTATCTAGCAATTTAGCGGATGAAGTATTAAAATGGGTCATAGCTTTGATCCGAGCCAGGTATGTGCATATACAAGTGTAGATAAGTCGCATGATTGGTAATTTATGCAATGAAGTCTTTAGTAGTAAGGGATGGGTCAAAGTTGACAAAAACGCCCTTGATGGGTAAAATGGGCAAATGGTCTTAAAAGTTGATTACAAACAAGCTATTTGATTAAATGAATGTTTTGAAAAAGTAAGAAAGCAAGAAGTATGATTTTCGTAAGCTAAGGAAGGACCTTAAAATGCGCAAATACCCTTAACGGGTCAAAATAAGCTCTTGAGCGAAAATGGGTCAAGAGGATGCAAGACATCCGAGAACTTAATCTTTTATGATAGACAATGTTGAAATTTTAGGGTTCATGAGGAATTTAGGTCAAACAATCAAGTTATGTTGATAAATGCATGAACGGGTCAAAATTGGTAAGAGGGTAATAAGCCGAAGAGTTAAAAGTCTGAAATTTTATTATACCGGATGTTGGATTTCAAGTTCATATGATAGAATGTGAATTTACAAGCATGTAGGAAGAAACGGGAGGTTAAACGGGTAATCGGTTCAAAAGTTATGCGCGTTTTAGTGCGTACGGACGACGAAACGGAACTGCAGAAAACTGCAGTTTCTAGAGGGCGTCGCCGACGGGTAGGGGGCGTCGCCGACGGGCACGGGAAAGTCAGTTTTTTTGCTGACGGGTTATTTGCCTGCCTACGGGATTTTTGGGCTACGGGCTTTTGCAAGGGCCGTCGCCGACGGCCTCCCCATGTTCAAAAACCTGAAAAATGTTTTCTAAGTTGATTTGGGTATAGTAGGCTTCGGTTTATCATTCGTGGACCACGACGGGCCTCCCAAACATGATTTTGATCATTCCTTTGACGTTTATGGGCTATAAATCAAAGTCTAAGTCCCATGTAATTAACGTACGAGTATGTAAGAAGTATGCAAGATCTTGTACGTGTATGTAGATGTGTAATTATGTATATATGGAAGATATGTATGAGTGTATGAATGAATGTAGAGACGTACGAATGTAGGTACGTATATAGAAGCGTATTTATGTATATATGAAGATACGTAGGATAGTATGTATGTAGGTGAAGGCGTAGGAATGTATGTACATATGCAGATGAGTATTTATGTATGTATGGAAGTACGTGTGATCGTATGCATGTATGTAAAGACGTAGGAACGTAGGTACGTATACAGATGTGTATTTATGTATGTATGAAGATACGTATGAGTGCAGGCATGTATGTAGAGAGGCATGGATGTATGCACGTGTATATGTAAGTATGATTTTGGATACGCTGAGTGTTAATGATATTAATTGTGTGCCTGGAAAACGAAGATTTATGCAGGTACATTATTGAAGGCTCACCAGGGAATGGATATGCGAATGATATGCTTAAAATTAGAGAGAAATTTGAATGGAAAGTGTACATGTATTGAATCTTGTTTATGTATTGTGTACTAATGTGATGAATGTATATGGTGAGTGCAGGTTGTACAAATCACGGGCGGTTATCACGAGGAATAGAGATCGAAGACCGAGTCACAAGATAGATTGTACGGGAATAATTGAGTATGTACTATTAGTAAACAAGACTTATGCTTTATTTTTGTAAAAGATACATATTAAGACGAACTTTCAAGTAAGTCTAGATGTTTGTAATGAAAGAAATTTTATGGCACGAATTTCCGCTGTGACTTTTTGTCAAATACGAATTAGGGTCTTACACTTCTTTGCTATTCCTGCGTTACACTTCATTCACCATGGCACGCCATTAGTAACATGACCATTCAAACATGTTAGAGCCATTTATATAAGCATATATACAAGACCCTTTCTTTCATGCACAACAAATCCTACTTCATGGATAAGTACCTATACACGTATGTTCATACACATTTCATACCTACATACATACATGCATACATACTTATGTACATACATACTTATGTACATACATACTTACTTACATACATACATATATACTTACACACATACGTACATACGTACATACATGCTTACATACATACTTACATACATACATACATACAAGCTTTATTCCTTTGTGTACATTCAATCCCATTTAATACATATGTACATACTTTCATATATGTATACTCATACATCTATTTACATACACCCGAAAACATACATGCAAACATAAACACATCTACACGTACATGCTTACATACTTACATATAGTTATATAATGCATATAACGTAGTTAGATAGCCTTCACACAAGTTTGGAGTTGAAGAATGCGAAAAATACGAAAGAACCAGCAATTGGCGCAAGAAGAAACCAATCTGGCGCAAACTTGTGCCAGTTCTGGCGCAATACAGAAGACATCAGTCAGGGGCGCAACCTTGTTCCAGGGGGGCGCAACCTTGTGCCAGGGGGGGCGCAACCTTGCGCCTGGTTCAGACCTACAACTTTCAGCATGACGAATTTTTACAATTTTGGTCATAACTTTCTCATTTCTTGTCCGTTTTACCCGATTCTTTTTCCTACATGATCGTAATTTAATCCTCTATCATATGGACTTGAAATCCCACATTCGGTTTAAGGAAATTCTTAACTTACGCGTTTTCGGCTTAATAATCATTTTCTAATTATTCGACCCGTTTATGTTTTCATCAAACCACTCATTTGTTTTACCCCAAAACATACATGAACATTATAACCATAATACTCTTATTTTATCCAGAGTTTCGTACTTGGGGATTACGCACCCGACACCCGGTATTCATTAAACTCATTCATTCCATTTAAATCTACGAATCAAACTTTGTTACTAAAACCTCCATTTGCGCAAATGTATATCTATTAAACCAAACTCACATCTGAGTCTTTTGACTATTAAACCACATCTCCGATTCCCGGATTGCGTACTTATGTGCAATTCTACCCATTAACCGGTTATACTACCGTAGCCATTTCTTATACAACATTTCGATATAATCATAAGACCTCATTTTGACCCGTTTGGTCTACTTAGAAAAATTCACCGATTTCATTCAACTAAATCCATATTTGACATTAAACATCATGTTTAATTAATTAAAATGCTACATTACTTAAACAAACTAAGAAGTGATTGCGGAATCACTTACCTCGTGCATCCGGGTTCGTATCTGATTCCTTGCCTCCTCTTGACCCGTTAGCCTTTCATGCTTGAGTCCGTCTTGACATGATTCCTATACTTTCATGTCACCAAATCACATTTTCGTTAGCATACATCATTGTACATGTTAACAATCATATCAACCGCATATTTCACATTTGACTTCCTTTAGTCACAACTAACAAGCATAAGACATATAATCAATTTCATATCCTTTCAAACTAATGTATTTCATCACGTCATCACAAATAACGCGTATTAACACAACATGTACCATGCGACTTCCTATGATCCTTCCTTTAAGACAACAAATCAAATCATGCTTCTAATGCGTAGATGCGTAGTTGACTTTCAGAAGTCAACGGTTTAACATATAACTAACGACATAACCTCATATATCCGTGTTATTATTTTAGGCTATACAAGCATCACTATATATATATATATATATAGCAATCATGATGAAATATGCTCACATCTACACGATCACCTAACTATATACACATACGCATTCACATACACATGCTTTCACATGTTAATGCTTTCATTATCTCACATTTGACCACCACATACAAGGTGAGCCTATTTAAACGAAGTCATAACATCATTACTAGCAAGTTCACATGTTTTGTATTTAGTGTACATCAAATCCTACATTACCAATAAGAAATTGATCCAATACATGATGTGCATCCTCATCGTTCAAGCATACGGTACAAGCTCCTAATGCACATTTCCACCCAAATGATATCATCAACAACACCTTCTCATGAATTCCTTCTACTACGCGTCTCTTATATTCAATTATCATTAATTATATCATTACCATACTCAACACATATTTATTCATTAGTTAGCATGAAATTTCCCACACTATCCTACACTAGGCATTTCATCAAACACTTGGTGTGCGTACACCGTTTGATGCACAATGTACAACCAAATCATGCTTTCATTCCTATTTCTTATCTTCCTTCATCATCACCACTAAGAATTACATAAATTTCATACCATCCTTCAATCTAACCTATATTGATGCATCACACACTAACTAGTTCATAATATTTACACAAATTTCACAACTACAAGATCATCACATAACATCATACAACTTGAACAAGTGGGTTTTGCTTCAAACCATGAAATTACTCAAAATCACACACAACACAAGTTCTATTTGGTGATTCTAATTCACAATCTTGCTTAATTTCATATCAATTTACGAATTGATCATAACCCATTTTATTCAAGACCTCCAAATCATAAAATTTAACTTACTTGATGTTAGAACTGCTTAAGGGATCATCATCCTTGGTTCATGCATTCGATTTCGTGTCTGATTTCATCATAAATTCTTGAATTTCTTGTGAAGAGTTGAAGGAGTAGGGTTTCCCCTTCCTGCCCTCTGGTTCGCGATCCACACACCCACAAAACACTGGGTTTTTAATTTTTATCATACTTAATAACATATTTTACTTGTTCTACCCCTCAAAGTTGCTTATGTTGTCATTCTTGCATATTTTCTAACCCTTTTTAAACTTCCTTTATTTATTTACAACTTAACTAATCATTTGAAGCATTTAAGCATTAAGATAAACATTTATGAAATTTTGGGGTGTTACACGTCGGCAACAACATTTGCTTTGCCTGGGTGATAACGAATCTCACAGTCGTAATCATTGAGAAGTTCTACCCATTGGCGTTGACGCATATTAAGTTCCTTCTGATTAAAGATATGTTGTAGGCTCCTATGATCGGTGAAGATCGTACACTTGGTACCATACAGGTAGTGTCGCCAAATCTTTAACCCAAAAACAACTGCGCCTAGCTCGAGATCATGAGTTGTATAGTTCTTCTCGTGGATTTTGAGCTGACGAGATGCGTAAGCTATAACCTTATCCCGTTGCATGAGAACACAACCAAGACCAAGGTTGGAAGCATCACAGTAGACAATGAAATCGTCGTTTCCATCGGGCAAAGTGAGAACAGGAGCATTGCAAAGCTTATGCTTGAGGGTTCGAAAGGAGACTCTTATTCAGTTCCCCAAACAAAAGGCTTGTCTTTATGCGTGAGAGCGGTAAGTGGTACAACGATCTTTGAGAATCCTTCGATAAATCGTCGATAGTAGCCTGCTAGTCCGAGAAAAGAACGAACTTCAGACGGGTTCTTAGGCGTAATCCAACTCTTAACAGCTTCAATCTTCGCAGGATCGACGTGAATACCTTGACTATTAACAATGTGACCCAGAAACTGAACTTCCTCCAACCAGAATTCACACTTTGAGAACTTGGCATAGAGTTGGTTCCCCTGGAGTAGCTCGAGAACCAAACGTAGATGTTGCGCGTGTTCGGCTTTCGATTTGGAATAGATCAAGACATCGTCGATGAATACGATGACGAAACGGTCAAGATATGGTTTGCACACGCGATTCATCAGATCCATGAAAACCGCGGGTGCGTTGGTTAAACCAAAGGGCATAACAACGAATTCATAGTGGCCGTAACGAGTGTGAAACGCGGTTTTGGGTATATCCTCCTCTTGAATGCGTAGTTGGTGATAGCCTGAGCGTAGATCGATCTTTGAGAAGCACGTAGCACCTTGTAGCTGATCAAACAAATCATCGATGCGAGGTAGGGGATAGCGGTTCTTGATAGTTAGCTTATTCAATTCCCGATAGTTGATACACATCCTGAACGACCCATCCTTCTTTTTGACGAAAAGGACTGGCGCGCCCCAAGGAGAGGTTCTCGGGCGAATGAAGCCTTTCTCAAGTAATTCCTGGAGTTGGTTTGAGAGTTCGCGCATTTCGGACGGTGCGAGTCGGTAGGGAGCATTGGCAATAGGGTTGGCTCCAGGAATGAGGTCGATACGAAAGTCAATGTCACGACTTGGTGGTAAACCGGGAAGATCCTCTGGAAAAATGTTAGGAAATTCTCGAACAACAGGAACGTCTTTCACTTCCTTCCTCTCTTTCTTTTCCTTCTCCGCCACTACGATGTTAGCCAAGAAAGCTCTGTATTCCTTGCGGAGATACTTGCTAGCTTGGACACATGACATGAGCTTGAGACCTTTCGAAGTGGTTTCACCGTAAACACACAATAAATCACCATTCGCGAGCGAGAATCGAATCATCTTGTCGAAGCACACAACTTTAGCATGGTTCTCGCGAAGGAAGTCCATGCCTACTATGACATCAAAACTTCCGAGTTGCATCGGAATAAGGTCGATTGGGAAAATGTGATTGTCGAGCTCAAGAGTACAATCACGAAGAACATAATTAACGGCGACGGTTCTTCCGGTAGCGACTTCAACATCAAACGTCGAGGAGAGTCGGGAGCGTTTACGACTAAGGAGCTTCTCGAATTCGAACGACACAAAGCAATTATCGGCTCCAGTATCAAATAAACACGAAGCATAAATACCATTCACAAGGAACGTACCATTGACCACGTTGTTGTCGGCTTGGGCTTGACGCACGTTGATGTTGAAAGTTCGTGCGCGTGCTGCTTGTTGTTGCTGTTGCTGCTGGTGTTGCTGCTGCTGCTGGGGCTCTTATTTTACCACCCTGTTTGGGCACATGTTGGCAAAGTGGTTAGGATCGCCACATGCGAAGCAGGCTCTGGCGTTGACCGCGGGTGCCGGAGGAGCTTGTTGACCCTGAGGGGTGGTGAGTAGAGCTTGATGAGCAGGAGCTTGTTGAGCACGGCAGTTAATGGCCGAACATATTGCAGTGAGCATAAAAACGGCAAGCAATGGTAGTCGGGTGATGGTGGGTACACGTAGGGCAGAGCGGGTGTGGCCCAGTGTATGCACGCTTAGCAGGCGGTGCATTTGCCACAGGCGCCGCTACTTGACGTTGTTGGGCTGGTACAGCTTGTATCGGTGTAGCAGTGATCGCATAGTTCTTGTTGCTGGAGCTGCTCTTTCTCTTGTTCTTCCTCTTGTTGCTCGATGAGGTGGTGGTTTCAGCAGTCGGTGCGGTGGTGGTAGCTTGATGCAGGTGCTTTGAAGTTTTATCCCAGACACCAGCCTTGACCCGCTTGACTTTGATTTCAGCGGCCAGTAGATAAGTCTCTTCGATCGTCGTAGTCTTAGCCGCTTGCACGAAATCGGCAACACAGTCAGGCAGGGCCCGGATATACTTCTTGATTGCCATATCTGGAGTCTTGACCTGATCGGGACAAATGATGCTGAGCTGTTTGAAGCGAGCAGTGAGCGCAGCATTTTCACCATCCCTTTGCTGTATGTGCCAAAATTCATCCTCTAGCTTCTAACGTTCGTGAGGAGGACATAATTCTTCCAGCATGACTTCCTTGAGTTCGTCCCAAGACAGACCGTAGGATGCATCGTTCCCTCGCTTGTTCCTCTCGGCCGTCCACCAGTTTAGAGCACGGGACTGAAAGACGCCGGTAGCGTTCAGAGTACGGAGGTCATCAGGGCAACCGCTTTGTCGTAGAGTGACCTCAATGGAGTCAAACCATTGGAACAACGCTGTGGGGCCTCCCTCGCCAGTGAATTCTTTTGGCCCACAAGACTTGAATTGCTTGAAATTGAAGGGAGCTTTGGTGGTAGCTTTAGGGGCTTCGGTTCTCGACTCCTCAGACGACTTGCTGACGTTCTCGTAGACCTCACTCACAGCCTTTGATACACTTTTAGCGATGATGGCAGCAAGGCGTTTGTCTCTCTTTTCTTGACGAGAAAGTAAGGGATGACGGGATCCAGATGACATTGTCTGCAACAGACATCGTCACAGGACTCAACTCATTGTATTCAAATCTCACCTCACACGTCTACTACTTACTAAAGCTCAGTAACACGCATAATCACATAACACATAGACACATAACCACGTAGAACACAGAATCACATAAACACATAAGCACGTAGAGCACAGAAACACATAACCACATACGCATGTAATCACAGAGGCGGTCGAAATACAGAAACCTATCATTTAAAGTCTGCGATTTGTTCGAAGGTAACGGTCTCATCTAGCATATCGAATAGTGTAGTATAAGCGTATATCGTAGCATAAGGTCATCCGCAATTCAACGATTTGTTAACGTTTTGAGATAGAAATGCAGTGCGAGTCGTATGTGTTGATCGAAGTGAAAGCAAAAAAATCGAGTAAATCTCCAAAATTTAACACATAAACAGGTAAACACATATATAAGCACGTAAAATCGACGAAACATCAGAGCCGACGGTTTTAAGCTCAGAATAGAAATCGAGAAATAGATTGTCTGCGGCTAGTAGACTTCGACTAACCAAAGTGATTCAACTATTAGCAAGGATCCGTTATGCACATTTGACCTTCAGGACTATGCCTTTGCCTCGATTCTTGGGCGTTTGGCACACATCCCGTTAGTCATATTGTGACTTCAGGTCGTTGGAGTCCGTCGAGACTTTGGTGAGAGTTTGTAAAATGAGCGGAACAAGTCGTCAAGGTTAGGGTTTCACCCCTGGCTTAACAACTTCGCTCCTGTTTTGATAAAATAGAGGAGATTATTCATCAAAATACGGATCTCACTCCTGATTTGACATAATTCTCCCCATTTGTAAGTAAAATGCGGGTTGTTTAAGAAACTTTAATCGGGAGTTTGCGGTTTTCACACCTAATCTCGACTGAATTGCTCATTCATGATTGGAAATTCGAGTGCAGTGATAGTGTAGTGAGAACAACGAGAAATAAGCTCGTACATAGTCCCTACTGGATATGCACAAGTCGGTCTGTTGGTTCCTAACTATAGACTAGGTATCTAAGACATCGACCTGGACTAGGTCGTGTCTTGCCTAATTCCCTATAGTTATGGCTCTGATACCAATCTATCACACCCCAACCGATGGCGGAATCATCGGGGCATGGCACTGAGCGAAACAGATTGTCCAGAAGTTTCCATAACAATTATCATTACTATTTGATTTAAAATAACATGTCCCATACCATGCCTCAAACAGTAAACAAATTATTACAGATAAAATCTAGGCAAATAATTCTGTTTCGACAACTCAGATTAAAATAGAGCAATTGTTTATCTACTTCTAGAGACCCTTGATTCATTTACTACAGACAACTATTTGTTGGGCTTTAAAGCTTTATTCTAGCTTCGACTTCCAATCATGTGTGCATCCTAAGCACCTGTCACATACGTTAAAATAAAGTCAATACATATAATGTAAATGTGATCATACAAGTTTGATAATAGCATATAGAGTTCAAATTCGTTTACATATAACCAGCACGTACACATAGAGAAATGAAGCACGTTAGTTATCGACATAGATCTATCGATACCAATGACTACGGGTTGACTGCCCGAGGCAGTTCGCAATACATGATTACCACCGTAATCCATGCAAGTAATTGTCCTTAACAACCCCCGTGTGAACGGGTGCTGAGTCCAAACTATAGTACTATCGTTGCTAAGGCAGGTAGACAACATTCCATATGTAAACATAACAAACAAGCATTCATAAGCCACGCATAACATGCATTAACGGTTAGCGTTCAAATAGTATTGAGTAGTGTGTTTGATGTGATTTGAATAGTTGTAACGTATGTAACACCCAAAAGTGCTTAAAGCAAAAAGGGATCGAGTATACTCACAACGGTTGATGGATTGAAGGGAGCGCTTAGCGAGTAGGGTTAGCCTGAATAGTTTGATAGCATAACGATAAGTGACTCGTAAAACGATAAAAAGTGTGAATGGGTAGGATAGCAGTTCGGTCGGATGGTAATCCGATCGGACGGCTTTTTTGTGCGGATGACAATCCGTTCGGATGGTCATCCGGTCGGATGGTAGTCCAGTCGGATGACTATTCGAGTGGATTGTTTCTTACTATGATGAGGATGTGTTTGTGTATGATGGCTTGTCCTTTGAAGTTTTCGTTGTAGCATTTTGAAAATATTGAAGTATCTCTATCTTTCAAGTCGGTCGATCGGGCGGTCAGTCGTGCGGACGACAATCCATTCGGATGGTCATTCGGTCGGACGGTAGTCCAGTCGGACGGCGACCCTAGTGATGAGGTTACTTTGTGAGAACAAATTCACAGCAGGAGAGTCACTCGGTCGGATGTCCATACGACCGGGTGGCAACCCTGTTAATGAACATGTTGAAAATTGTTTAAGTATTTAAAGTCCTAGTATCATGATCCGAAGAGTAATCCGGTCGGATGGTAGTCCGATCGGATGGCAATTCGTTCAATACTCAAACTTCAGATGGAGTTGATTAAGTGCGGGACCCAAGGTGTTATCCGTTCGGACAGCAATCCGTTCGGGTGGCTTATCCGCTCGGACAGCAGTCCGGTCGGACAGCATTCCGTCGCGATTGTTCCGTTCGTCCTACACTTGGTCGTTTTGATTGTTTGTCGTTTTATCGAGACGTTTTGACAACGTGTTAACCAACAGAATCCCATCTTGATCCAAGTAGCCTAATCGACCAGGAATCACCCTAGCTCGGCCAGTTAACCGGTTCAAGATGGTTATTCTCGTTTAACCCGAAATCGGTGGTCTCGTGGGTAGAATCCAGATCTTGAGCTAGCACAACACTAAGGGGCTGTTTGTTAGCCTCTGGATGGTCATTAAGAGGCTACCTCTTAATGGAACCATTAAGAATTTTACCAATGAGAAGGTAGAATAATGTGACATGTGATGATTTACCATTCAGATGTTACCTCTTAACCATTCAGACTTGAGGTTACCTCTTATTCATTCAGAGGTTTTAAACCATTAAGTGTAACACCCTAGTTACTAATTAACGATTTTGTATGTAATTACCAACAATTAGATGTGTAGTTAAGACTACACATGCTATAAAAATACGGGTTTATTAAAACTTTTACAAATCATAAGTTATTCTACATAACGTGATCAAATTCGTTGTTTAAAATTTACAACGTGGCAAAGTGCGGAAGCGTGTATCTTTATCGTGTTCGGTTCTTCGCTGAGCTTGATCGTCTTCCGGCATCCAAAAGTACCTACATTGCATAAACATGAAATGCTTTAGTCATACGGGGTTTAAAACGTGTCTAAACGAATCCGGGAATTTAAACTAAATAAAGTATATTTTGTTACTGGGTCCACCGTAACTTACGGTGGCACCGTAAGTTACGGTAGCCCCTGAAAGTCTAACCTTCCACCGTAACTCAGTATGTAACCACGTCGCCGGCGGTCTCTGCTTTGTGCATAAGTTAAAAGGTGTTCTGTTAAACTCCTCTTATGTTAAGATGTGTTTCTTTTGCACTCCTCTTAAGTTAAGAGGTGTTTCTTTTGCACTCCTCTTAAGTTAAGAGGTGTTTCTTGCTGCAGATTCGTTTCGTCGCCCGAAAACGCTAAAACTTGCGTAACTTTTAAACCGTTTACCCGTTTAACCTACCGTTTCTTCCTACGTGATTGTAATTTGATTCTCCACCTTATGGAGTTAAAATCCAACCTCCGGTTTTACAAAATTTTAGACTTTTAAGTCTTCGGCTATTTCCCTTTTTACCAACTTTTGACCCGTTCTATTTTTATCAAACAAACGAGTTTGTTTGACCTTTATTTCCCATAAACCTATCAAGTTCAAAAATGTTTAACATAATAGGTTTCAAATTACAGGTTTATATACCTTCTTAAACCCATTTTTACCCATATGCTCATTTTGACCCGTTAAGGGTATTTATGCATATTTTAAGCACCAATCTCTTTCATTCGTTTCTAAATACATATGCCCACATTTCTTATCAAATGACCTCCCACCACAACTATATTTGTGGTGGATTCAATGTGGTGATTTATATATTCCAAATTACACACTTCAAATCATTATTTTACGGCAAGGACTCTTTATAGAGACTTTTGGCCAATATTTTACGTCTTTTGCTTTTCATACTTATTCAAAGTATTTATTTCATCCTATCGCTTATTTCCCAACAACCTTTATGATTCGTTTGCTCAATTTCACTTACAAGGGCGTTTTAGTCAATTTTAGTCCTTCATTTACGACGAAGGACTATTAGTACATATTTGATCCCAATTTACGACCTTTTAACTATATTCTTGTTTAGAAATCAATATGTTTCTAAAACACCTTAATCATAACTAAATTTATTCGGTTTACCTAAAAGATAACCAAATATCTATATTTTAACCTTGTCTAACTCTCGTAGAACTCCAAATTTTACATGATGAGTTGTATCATTATACATACCTGGCTCGGGTTCATATATTGACCCGTTTCAATACCTTTTCTTAGTGGCCGTTAAGTGATAGCGATGTAAGCATCCATGTGCTATTTATTTCCTAAAATAATACAACTTGACAACCCATTAGTCAATATTGTCAAAAGGTGAAGTCTACACCTTTTGACCCGTTTGGCCAAATTGACCGATTATATTAGCGAGATGACATTTATTATCACCTCGTATATATGACTCGCTCCGATTTACACCGTGCGGTCACTTTACTTATAATTCCACTTCTTAACACTTTTTGGCCTACTGTGGCTTGCGTCCTAATTATCTTTTTCGTAACACGACAAAAGAATGTTCTGAAATATTTGACTAGTGTAAGATATACTTACCTTGCATCCGAATTACGCTTTTCCTTCATACTTGCTTCGTTCGACCCGCTTCCTTTCCAAGCCTCCACCTAGCTTGTCAAGCGTCAAACTATAATCATAATTCGTAAGACGGTTATATTAGTCATCATTAATTATGACTATTCCATCTTACGTATTTTCTATCAAAATTATCATTCGCTCTTATTAATGGTCGGTTTGACTTTTTAAAAGTCAAATCACCAATTAACACATATGATTGCACTATCAAGTTCACAAGACTCAATTAGGCACATTATCAACACTTAGTTCTCATTTAAACATTTTAACAAACACCTAATGTGCATAATTTTACATATTTACTAACTAGTTCATAACTAATTATTTTCACCAAGATTTACATAACAATCAAACCTCTAAGTCTAGTGTTCATGAATTACATCAAGAACGTATATTATAACACTCAATTTTCATCAATTTAATACTCTAACCCAAGTGTTCATCATATTGTCAATAAACCCACTTAACTTATCAATGGATCATTATGAATTTCATAGATAATCCAATAATCCCACATGTTATTGACTAGGGTTTACTCCTAGACATCATACTACTTCAAGATTCATCCATGCATGACATAATCAAGCTCAATTTCAGTTTCTTACAAATAACCTAGAATTTAAGATGGATCAAAACATCACAATTTTACATACCTTGTGATCCTTTCAACTAGGTGTTCATGAATTTGTGCTTGAAATTCGATTTGGACTTGATTAGAGGCTCCAATTTGGGAGTTTTGTGAGGATTTTAGGGTTTAGATGGAGCCTGGGGGTCGCCCCTGATGTTGATCGATTTCCACAAAACACAGACAATTGTGTTTTGTGTTTTATTTTGTTATTTCTATACAATAGTTTTCATTTAGACACATATGGTCCCTCATTTTTCACTCTTAATTCTTTTGAACTCCTAACTACTCATAAGTGACTAACTAACTTAGTTAGTGTCATTCCTAGTTAGTTTAGTAGGTTCGGGAAGTCGTAACCCGTTTACTTTAAGTCCCGTTAAATCGGGCCTTTTATCCATCCTATTTTCTTGAAAGCTCTTATTCACTATAAATAAATATTAGGATTATTCACTTAAATTCCTAATATTTGTCGGTTTACTTTTACCACTAACGGTACTTTCCCCATCTTTAGTATTAACCGGGTTTAATTACCAAACCCGATTTCGGGGTGTTACATTAAGAGGTAGCATCTGAATGGTCATTAAGAGGCTACAGAACAGCCCCTAAGAAGGAGTAAAAGACTAGATCAGGGTCGGATCCTATCGGTTTTAAGTGTATTGAGTGTAAAAGAGTTGAAAGAAAGTTAGAAACCATCTTTCAATCCTTTTTCACTATATTTAAGCTTAGATCTACGCGAGATCTTTGTGTATTTGTGTGGAAATCTATCAGATCTAAGTTGTTCTTGGTGGATTGAGGCCAAAACAAGAAGTTCTTCAAGAACTCATGATGACATCATCCTAGAACACCTCAAATCTAGTGATTTCACGGTTAAAAGTTAAGATTCAAGAGATAGAAAGGTGTAGGAGTGCGTGTAGATCAAGAAAGTACAAGATTTAGGGCGAGATCTTACCTGGATTGAGAGAAATCAAAGAAAAGGTGGGGAGCACGAATTGTTCGGACAGAGGATTTCCAAAAGTGGAAATGATGACAATGACAGGGGTATTTATAGGATTCCAAAAGGGGAAAGTGTGGGTCAGTCGGATGGCATCCCGCCCGGATGACTGTCCGGTCGGATGTCATCTCGGTCGGATGACGACCTGACACCACAATCAAGTGGCAGCCCGGTCGGATGGCAATCCGGCCGGATGGCACTTGGTTCGGGTGTTTGGCGCGACGATTTTTGCTGTTTCGATTTCGGTTGCTAGCGATTCGATGTGATAGATTTTCCTAGTCAAATTACTTTTAATCCCAACTACTACATCTATCATAGTTCGATTTCGATTGAGTTCGATTGCGTTTCGAGTTCGATTGCGATTCACACATAACATAAATGAACATGCACAAGTAACACATAAGGCACACTCACATGTATAATTAATAATTAAAATTCGTAGTTCGAGTTGCGATTTGAAGTCGATTCGATTTAGCATAGTTTGATTATCGTTTAGCTTTATCGCATTGTTACTTCCTATAGTTCACAGTCGTAAGTTGATTAGTTTGCGAGCAACGTACGTCGATTATTGTAATTATTGACACTTACTCCACATAATACAACTAAAATAAACATCCAAAAGAAATCTACTACAAGTCAGGTTGCGCGAAATCGGTCGTTGACTTTGACCTTGACTTTGACTTAGACTTTTCGAAAACACGGGGTGTTACAGTTGTAGAACGCAAGCACAGACATTTACTCGAAACTGCACGAGCACTTAGATTTGAGGCGAATCTGCCAAAGAAGTTTTGGGGCGAGTGTGTTATGACAGCGGCCTGCATAATCAATCGTCTCCCATCGAAAACCATTAACAACAAAACCCCATTTGAAATTTTACATGAAGAAAAACCTGATTATGAACATATGAAAATTTTTGGTTGCCTCGCTTACTTTCGAAATACCGACATGGAGGGAGACAAATTTGAATGAAAAGGGAAACCTGGGGTATTTTTAGGTTATCCATCGGGAACAAAAGGGTACAAAATATATGACATTACCGATAACAAAATAGTGGTGTCAAGAGATGTGAAATTTGTTGAAAAAGTCTTTCCTTTCAAGTTCATGGATCGTATTGACAAAGAAGAAAATAAGAAGCTTTTTGATTTTCCACCTTGGTATTACAACGAAACAAATGAAGGCGAACCCTTAGCCATCCCTCACGTTAATGGGGACGAAGAGAATCAGAGTGGTGACAATGTCCACAGTCACGAGAATGATGGCGAGACCATTAGCTATGAAGATTTGGTTGAGGCATCATTGAACACCTCTAACATTAATGGTCAAGATCTTAATGATGCGCAAACTGCGGAACATGAAATGCGAAACACCGCTGGTCCTTCTGAACAAAACACTTTGGTTCAAAACGAAGAAGATGCCCACGTTCGACCGTCCAGAGTTCGAACCCAACCAGCACGCTTCAATGATTACAATGTCAAGCTTCCCCCATCGATAGACCACACACGACCCACGGCTAATCAAAGTTCCTCCACGGTACATCCTCTAGCTCATTACATTTCTTATGATAAATTTTCTTCCACTCATAAGGCTTTCCTGTCGGCTATCGATTCACACGATGAGCCCAAGACTTTTCGTCAAGCATCATAGGACCATGAATGGCGAGAAGCCATGAAGAAAGAAATCAAGGCGCTTGAACAAAATCGTACTTGGACACTTGAGGCGTTGCCTAAAAACAAAAGGGCGATTGACTCAAAGTGGGTTTACAAAATCAAGTACAAATCAAACGGAGAGGTGGATAGATACAAGGCGAGATTGGTGGTGAAGGGTTTCACTCAACTCGAAGGGGTTGATTATCATGATACATTTGCACCAGTTGCAAAGTTGGTTACTATCCGTACCTTGTTGGCTGTAGCTGTGAAAAGAAATTGGATGATTCACCAACTTGACGTGAATAACGCTTTCTTGCATGGAGATCTAGAAGAAGAAGTCTACATGAAGATTCCAGAGGGTTTTGCAAAACATGGGGAGACTCGTGTTTGCAGATTAAGAAAATCGATCTATGGTCTGAAACAGGCGTCACGTAATTGGTATCAAAAGTTCACAAAAGCCCTCGTTGACCTCGGGTTTAGACAGTCAAAGGCTGATTATTCTCTATTCATTTATAAGTCAGAAAGGTCCAATGTAGCTGCGCTTATATATGTTGACGATGTTGTCATGGTTGGAAATGACTCGGTGAAAATTCAACACACTAAAGATCAGCTCGACGAGATGTTCAGTATCAAAGACATGGGTCCGTTGAAGTATTTCCTTGGAATCGAAGTCTCTCGCATTAAGGAAGGTTTGGTCTTGAGTCAAAGAAAATATACGTTAGACATCCTGAAGGATAGCGGCCTGGAAGGGTGTAAACCTAGTTCCTTTCCCATGGAACAAAATCTTAAACTTGGAAAGGGAGAAGAAGAAGATAAGGTGGATACCAGTCAATATAGGAGGTTAGTTGGTCATCTCCTTTACCCGCAGGCCACTAGACCAGACATCACCTACACAGTTAATGTTCTCAGCCAATTCGTGACAGACCCTCGCCAGAACCACATGGATGCAGCAACTAGAGTCTTGTGGTATTTGAAATCCACTCTAGGGCAAGGTATATTGCTACCAAAAGAAGGTGGCATGAGTTTATTGTCATATTGTGATGCGGATTGGTTAGGATGCCCAATGTCAAGAAAGTCACGAACTGGTTACTTATTATCTCTTGAAGGAGCGCCCATATCATGGAAGTCAAAGAAGCAATCGGTGGTTTCAAGATCGTCTGCAGAGGCAGAATACAGAGCCATGGCTGCTACTGTCAGCGAAGTGCTTTGGGTAAGGTGGTTGTTAAGTGAATTGGATGTAAAACAAGGAGAACCAACCATTTTGTTTTGTGATAACCAGGCGGCTAGGCATATTGCGAACAATCCAGTCTTCCATGAGAGAACAAAGCACGTAGAGATGGATTGTTATTTTGTCCGTGAAAGAGTTGAAAGCAGAGAAGTTGAACCAGTTTACATTGACTCCAAAAATCAAATTGCAGATTTGTTAACCAAGGCTCTTGGAGCTCAACACCTCAGCTCTCTTCTGAGCAAGTTGGGCATGCGAAATCTACATGCTCCAACTTGAGGGGGAGTATTGGTATCTTTTATTTTAGGATAGTTTTATGGCTTTTATTGGCTGCTTGTTTTAAGCCATTTATTTTCGTTATATATGTGGGGTCTTCTTCGATTCCTTTGTATGAAGAAACAGGGCATATGCCAATTGAATAAAAATCACTGATTACCAATTTCTTAAAGAATGCTGTGACAACTCGAGTTTCCGACTTTCACTTTCGTATTTATTTCGCGTTGACTTTGACTGTTAGTTGTTTGACTTGTTTGACTTGTAACTGTACACGTCGTGATATACTATAACGAATTGTGATTGTTACAAATATATGTTTGCTGATATAACTTGTATCTTGCTTGGAAATACTTAAACTAATTAAGCTTTATACATCTCGACGAAACAAGTGCCATCCATCATATACATCTCGACGAAACAGACTGTTTCGCCGAGCCCAGTTTCACCAAAGCCCATTAAGGGCCCAGAACACTGTTTTGGGTATATTTAGGGGAAACGAGTTCAGTCTCACACGTTTTAACAATCTGAAACCCTAAAACTCTCCCAAGTGTGACGGCAGCTGTGTGTTTCCCCAAGCCCTCTCTATAGCGATCAAACTATCATTCCGAATATCTCGGTTAGTGCGTAATAATCAGATGTGATTTCTTATGTTGCTCACTTGATTGTTATGAGAATCTCTCGTGATCTTGAAAGGGGCGAATCTGAATGTAGGATATGGTTCTATTATGTGCAAATATTGAATATCGATTTTGGTGATGATGAGCACATGACTTGCATAATGTTGTCAGCCATTATGTTTTTATTTACATGTGTGTGTTGTCAGAATATGTTAGTCCAGATTCACTTGTTAATTGTTTGCATATATGTTGTCTAGTTGTATGATAAAGAACACCACATGGTTTGTCGGTTGGGAATTGATAAGATTTTGGAAGGTAACATGGGATGCTCATTGTAATCGAGATGGTGGGACAAATCGGTGGTCAATGGGTGGGGATTTATGAACTGCCGATTTATAATGATGATGTTAGTTAGTGTTTTGATGATTCACCTTAAAGGCCCAATGTGAAACTTTGATTTGTGTTTAGGTCCAATGAGTAACTTGGGTGGTGCAAAAATTTGGTCCAATGATGGTTGGGCGGTGGTTGCTAGTTGTCGGCCATTAGGGCCTTTAGATATTTTTGTGACATTGTTTATTCATTGCTGATACAGAACCGACGAAACAGAGTGTTTCGCCAAGAGTAATCGACGAAACAGAGTGTTTCGCCAAAGAGTAATCGACGAAACAGAAGTGTTTCGTCGACTGGGTAAACTGTTTGGTAATTAGATTCTGTTGAGCTTAACTGAGTTAACTAACTACTGTTAGATGCAACGCCTGATTATGTATACGTGCAATGTGCTACTTGGTGATTTTTGATGCGTTGTCCACTATGATTTAATTTGCGAGCTAACTTCGTAAATACAAACTGATTAAGTATACGTGCGTACTTTAGGACGTGATTGACTTACTTTGAGCACATACTTAGCATACCGAGCAAAACAAGGTGAGTTCACACTCTTACCAAGGCATGGGATTCCCGGGGTTGGGAATGAGTTGATTGATTATTTATGCTTAAGAGTTATCGGAATTACATACCATTGGCCTCGGGAGAGGAAGGTCAATGGTAGATACCAATAGACTAGTGATACATATACTTCTCTTCGCAAACATGCCGGGATCGGCCGCGATACTAGAACAATCTTCGCAAACATGTCTGGAATGGCCGCGAACTATACTTTAATCTTCGCAAACATGCCTGGAGGGCCGCGATACAAATATACCTAGTCTAGAAAACATGGGAAACCCCCACTAAACTTCGCAAACATGCCTAGAGGGCCGCGATGCTATTACATACGATACATGATTACTAAACGAACATACGATATAAGATACGGACGTTATAACTAAATAACCAACTGTGAACTCGCTCAACTAGTTGTTGACTCTCTGTTACATGCCTTGCAGGACCTTAGGTACTTTTGGAGCTTGCACGGGAGGCACGGTCGTTGTGGACATGGATCGTGAATGTGTTGTTAAACATTATGACATTTTGTACTTAAACTTATGCTGGGTCTTACATTATTGCTTCCGCTACACACTTGTTTTATGTTTGGTTTGAAAACACCTATCGTATTGATGAATGACTTTTACTATATACTTATGTTCAATATGATTGGTGGCTTGATCCTGGTCATGTCACGCCTCCAAGCGGTGGTACTCCGCATGTGGATTTTGGGGGTGTGACAGATTGGTATCAGAGCCATTGGTTATAGAGAACTCGGTTTTAATAAGGAGAAAACGTTTTTATTAAAACCAGACTATAACCAGAACAGTGCTCAACGATCCACAACGACGCCTCGCTCCACGTGCAAGACTCAACATCCTAGGTAATATGGTACATGTTTTATTGCCTACTTGATAGAATTGCATAGAACTTTGCTCAGGGTATGCTTAGATTAACGTAACACTATTGCATGAGAACACTTGTGTGCTTACTCTCTTCTGTCATCGCACTATTCGCGAACCTCTCTCACTTATGTTATCTTTGCTATGAAGATCATGTCTGGACGTATCAACATGACACAAGCCCAACTGACGGCTCTCATTAACGAGCGAGTTGCTGCGGCACTTGCAGCCGCACAAGCAGGAGGTCAGCACGCTCAGCCACCTGTTTGCACCTTCAAAACTTTCATGGACTGTCGTCCTACAACTTTTAGTGGCACGGAAGGAGCGGTTGGACTTCTCCATTGGTTTGAAAAGCTCGAGTCCGTATTTGAAATGTGTGAATGCCCTGAGGCTCGCAGGGTGAAGTACGCCACTGGTACTCTAGAAGGCATTGCGCTGACTTGGTGGAACGCGCAAGTTCAGATATTAGGGTTGGCTGTTGCTAACGCCACACCCTGGAATGATTTTAAGGATTTGATCAAAGAGGAATACTGTAGCCGTGATGATATTCATAAGCTGGAGGTAGAGTTTTACCACTTGAAAATGACGGGGTCAGAAATCGAAGCGTACACCAGAAGATCGAATGAGTTGGCTATTCTGTGTCCTACTATGGTAGACCCTCCCATTAAGCGAATCGAACTGTATCTCAATGGTCTAGTGCCGGAGATTCAAAGCCACGTAACCTCAGCGAATCTTGGCACCATTCAACAGATCGTCAAGTTAGCTCATCGCCTCACCGATCAGGCAGTGGAACAGAACAGGCTGCCTAAACGTATCAGCTCTACTACTACCGCTACCACTCCAGTTACTCCTGCTACTCCCAGTGACAACAAGCGGAAATGGGAAGGGGATTCAAGCAAGGGTTCAGCTACCGTACAGTCTCAAGCACAGCAGCAGCGCAAGACTAGTGATTACCAGAGTCCAAGTCAGCAATCGTCTGGTGGTCAAGGACAGTGTGGATATAGGGGAATTCATCCACTGTGTAACAGGTGCAACAAACACCACAGTGGTCAGTGTCGTAAAGGCCGCTGTCAGAGATGTCTAAGGGTAGGTCATGAAGCTAAAGATTGCAGAAGCTCAAGGCCTGCGAATCAGAACCAGCAACAACAGCCACCAGTTCCACGAAACCCGCCACAGCAACAACAGCAAGGAAATAAGGCATGCTTTCAGTGTGGGGCTGAAGGTCACTTCAAGCGGAACTGCCCCCAGTTAAACCAGAATCAAAATAACAACAACAATAATCCGGGCAATGGGAACAATAATGGGGGAAACAACAACGACAATGGTGCTAGGGGTCGTGCATTTGTGATTGGTCAGGGCGATGCAAGGAACGATCCTAATGTGGTTATGGGTAAGTTTCTTCTCGACGACTTTTATGTTACTGTGTTATTTGATTCGGGTGCGGATACCAGTTATATGTCTCTGAAAGTTAGTCAAATGCTTAAAACGCGCACCAACACTTTTGAACACCAAACATGTCGCAGAGTTAGCTAATGGTAAAAGTCTAGAAGCCACACACATAGTTCAGGGTTGTAATCTTATCCTCGCTGGTCAGACTTTCTCTATCAATCTCATTCCTATAACTCTGAGTAGTTTTGATATCGTCATTGGTATGGATTGGTTATCCCAACAACAAGCAGAGATCCTATGCAAGGAGAAGATCATTCGTATTCCTCGTTCTGGCAAAGAACCTCTTGAAGTTCAAGGCGACAAGAGTGGTGTCGTGAGTGGCATCATCTCCTTCTTGAAGGCTCAGAAGTGTTTGCGAAAGGGCCACGTAGCTATATTAGCACTCGTTACTGATACATCGCAGAAAGAGAAAAAGATTGAAGATATTCCTGTAGTACGCGGCTTTCCTCAAGTGTTTCCTGAAGAGTTACCTGGGCTACCGCCTCATCGTCAGGTCAAATTTCAGATCGAGCTAGCTCCAGGAGCAGCACCCATAGCTCGAGCACCTTATCGCTTAGCACCAACTGAACTGGAAGAACTGTCTAAGCAATTACAAGAACTATTGGAAAAGGGTTTCATACGTCCTAGCTCTTCGCCCTGGGGAGCTCCAGTATTATTTGTGAAGAAGAAAGACGGTACCTTTCGTATGTGCATAGATTACCGCGAACTAAACAAGGTGACTGTGAAGAATCGCTATCCTCTTCCATGCATCGACGACTTATTCGACCAGTTGCAAGGGTCGAGCTATTACTCGAAGATTGACCTAAGGTCAGGTTATCATCAATTGAGAGTCCGGGATGAGGACGTCTCCAAAACAGCATTCAGAACTCGCTACGGCCATTACGAGTTTTTGGTCATGCCATTCGGGCTAACGAACGCGCCTGCGGTTTTCATGGATCTTATGAACAGGGTGTGCAAACCTTATCTTGACAAGTTTGTTATTGTTTTTATTGACGACATTCTGATTTATTCGAAGAGTCAGGAAGAACACGAGCATCATTTACGACTTATTTTGGAACTCCTACGAACGGAACAGCTATACGCTAAGTTTTCAAAATGCGACTTCTGGCTTCGTGAAGTCCACTTTCTAGGCCACGTGGTAAACACGGATGGGATTCATGTCGATCCATCCAAGGTAGATTCGATCAAGAACTGGCCTGCACCTCGCACACCGACAGAAATACGCCAATTCTTGGGTTTGGCGGGTTATTACAGACGGTTCATCAAAGACTTCTCAAAGATTGCACAGCCGCTTACATTACTGACACAGAAAGGTGTTGTTTATCGTTGGGGTAATACACAGGAAACAGCGTTTCATCACTTGAAGGATAGACTTTGTAGCGCACCTATCCTCTCATTGCCTGAAGGCACGGACGATTTTGTAGTCTACTGTGACGCATCCATCCAAGGTCTTGGATGTGTGTTGATGCAACGGGATAAAGTCATTGCTTATGCTTCACGCCAACTTAAGATTCACGAACGGAATTACACTACACATGATCTAGAACTGGGAGCTGTTGTTTTTGCGCTCAAGATATGTTGACATTACCTGTATGGCACTAAGTGCACCATTTACACCGATCACAGGAGTCTTGAGTATATTTTCAAGCAGAAAGAATTGAACATGCGACAACGTAGATGGGTCGAGCTACTGAACGATTACGAGTGTGCCATAAAGTACCATCCGGGCAAAGCCAATGTGGTGGCCGACGCCCTCAGTCGAAAGGATACTACACCTAGGCGTGTACGAGCGTTGCAACTCACTATTCAGTCTAGTCTTCCTTCTCAGATACGAGATGCTCAGGTAGAAGCATTGAAACCAGAAAACGTCAGGGCTGAAGCCCTACGCGGCTCAAGGCAACGGTTAGAACAAAGGGCAGACGGTAACCGGACGCATCTGGGTCCCACTCTATGGCAATTTACGCGAGCTTGTAATGGAAGAAGCTCATAAGTCTCGCTACTCAGTACATCCTGGTTCAGATAAGATGTACCACGATTTGAAAACTACATATTGGTGGCCTAGCATGAAAGCTCACATAGCCACTTACGTTAGCAAGTGTTTGACTTGTGCGAGAGTCAAAGCGGAATATCAGAAACCATCAGGCCCACTCCAACAACCTGAGATACCACAATGGAAATGGGAGCAAATTTCCATGGATTTTGTTACTGGCCTGCCTAGATCTCAACGTGGGAATGATACTATTTGGGTGATCGTGGATCGACTCACAAAGTCTGCTCACTTCTTATCTATCAAGGAAACGGATAAGTTCTCCACTCTAGCAGACGTATACCTTAAGGAAGTTGTCTCGAGGCACGGGGTGCCCACCTCTATTATCTCCGATCGTGATGCACGTTTTACCTCAGAACTGTGGCAAGCAATGCATAAATCTTTTGGCTCTCGATTAGACATGAGCACAGCTTATCACCCTCAGACAGATGGGCAATCTGAGCGCACTATTCAAACTCTAGAAGACATGCTTCGGGCGTGCGTAATTGATTTTGGCAAGGGCTGGGAAAAGCATCTGCCACTTGTGGAATTTTCGTACAACAACAGTTACCACACCAGCATTAAAGCTGCTCCATTCGAGGCATTGTACGGGCGTAAATGCCGATCACCTCTTTGTTGGGCAGAGGTGGGTGACAGTCAAATCACAGGTCCAGAAATGGTAGTTGATACTACTGAAAAGATTGCTCTAATACGACAACGCATGGCGGCAGCTCGTGACCGTCAGAAAGCATACGCCGATAAAGACAGGAAACTACTCGAATTCCAGGTTGGGGATCGAGCGCTACTCAAGGTTTCACCCTGGAAGGGTGTGGTTCGTTTTGGCAAACGAGGCAAGCTAAATCCGCGATACGTCGGACCATTTGAAGTCATAGAGAAAATAGGCAAAGTGGCCTACAGACTGAACTTACCAGCTGAACTCAGTGCAGTTCACAATGTCTTTCACGTGTCGAATCTGAAGAAGTGTCTGTCAGATGAGACCTTCATAGTTCCTTTGAAGGAGCTCACTATCGACGAACGGTTGCATTTCGTCGAAGAACCAGTTGAAATCACGGACCGGGATGTTAAGATCCTCAAGAACACCAGAATACCTCTTGTTCGAGTTCGTTGGAACTCCCGTCGTGGCCCAGAGTATACCTGGGAACGAGAAGATCAAATGGAACTCAAATATCCCCAGTTGTTCGAAAACAATGCTACTACTACTGAGGCTGAAGCTACTACAGAATTTCGAGATGAAATTCCAACTCAACGGGGGGATGATGTGACACCCCAGGAAAACCAGTAAACGATACAACTCACCTAGCTTCCTCAGTAACCGCAAGCTAAATTTCGGGACGAAATTTCTTTCAAGTTGGGGATAATGTGACAACTCGAGTTTCCGACTTTCACTTTCGTATTTATTTCGCGTTGACTTTGACTGTTAGTTGTTTGACTTGTTTGACTTGTAACTGTACACGTCGTGATATACTATAACGAATTGTGATTGTTACAAATATATGTTTGCTGATATAACTTGTATCTTGCTTGGAAATACTTAAACTAATTAAGCTTTATACATCTCGACGAAACAAGTGTCATCCATCATATACATCTCGACGAAACAGGCTGTTTCGCCGAGCCCAGTTTCACCAAAGCCCATTAAGGGCCCAGAACACTGTTTTGGGTATATTTAGGGGAAACGAGTTCAGTCTCACACGTTTTAACAATCTGAAACCCTAAAACTCTCCCAAGTGTGACGGCAGCTGTGTGTTTCCCCAAGCCCTCTCTATAGCGATCAAACTATCATTCCGAATATCTCGGTTAGTGCGTAATAATCAGATGTGATTTCTTATGTTGCTCACTTGATTGTTATGAGAATCTCTCGTGATCTTGAAAGGGGCGAATCTGAATGTAGGATATGGTTCTATTATGTGCAAATATTGAATATCGATTTTGGTGATGATGAGCACATGACTTGCATAATGTTGTCAGCCATTATGTTTTTATTTACATGTGTGTGTTGTCAGAATATGTTAGTCCAGATTCACTTGTTAATTGTTTGCATATATGTTGTCTAGTTGTATGATAAAGAACACCACATGGTTTGTCGGTTGGGAATTGATAAGATTTTGGAAGGTAACATGGGATGCTCATTGTAATCGAGATGGTGGGACAAATCGGTGGTCAATGGGTGGGGATTTATGAACTGCCGATTTATAATGATGATGTTAGTTAGTGTTTTGATGATTCACCTTAAAGGCCCAATGTGAAACTTTGATTTGTGTTTAGGTCCAATGAGTAACTTGGGTGGTGCAAAAATTTGGTCCAATGATGGTTGGGCGGTGGTTGCTAGTTGTCGGCCATTAGGGCCTTTAGATATTTTTGTGACATTGTTTATTCATTGCTGATACAGAACCGACGAAACAGAGTGTTTCGCCAAGAGTAATCGACAAAACAGAGTGTTTCGCCAAAGAGTAATCGACGAAACAGAAGTGTTTCGTCGACTGGGTAAACTGTTTGGTAATTAGATTCTGTTGAGCTTAACTGAGTTAACTAACTACTGTTAGATGCAACGCCTGATTATGTATACGTGCAATGTGCTACTTGGTGATTTTTGATGCGTTGTCCACTATGATTTAATTTGCGATCTAACTTCGTAAATACAAACTGATTAAGTATACGTGCGTACTTTAGGACGTGATTGACTTACTTTGAGCACATACTTAGCATACCGAGCAAAACAAGGTGAGTTCACACTCTTACCAAGGCATGGGATTCCCGGGGTTGGGAATGAGTTGATTGATTATTTATGCTTAAGAGTTATCGGAATTACATACCATTGGCCTCGGGAGAGGAAGGTCAATGGTAGATACCAATAGACTAGTGATACATATACTTCTCTTCGCAAACATGCCGGGATCGGCCGCGATACTAGAACAATCTTCGCAAACATGCCTGGAATGGCCGCGAACTATACTTTAATCTTTGCAAACATGCCTGGAGGGCCGCGATACAAATATACCTAGTCTAGAAAACATGGGAAACCCCCACTAAACTTCGCAAACATGCCTAGAGGGCCGCGATGCTATTACATACGATACATGATTACTAAACGAACATACGATATAAGATACGGACGTTATAACTAAATAACCAACTGTGAACTCGCTCAACTAGTTGTTGACTCTCTGTTACATGCCTTGCAGGACCTTAGGTACTTTTGGAGCTTGCACGGGAGGCACGGTCGTTGTGGACATGGATCGTGAATGTGTTGTTAAACATTATGACATTTTGTACTTAAACTTATGCTGGGTCTTACATTATTGCTTCCGCTACACACTTGTTTTATGTTTGGTTTGAAAACACCTATCGTATTGATGAATGACTTTTACTATATACTTATGTTCAATATGATTGGTGGCTTGATCCTGGTCATGTCACGCCTCCAAGCGGTGGTACTCCGCATGTGGATTTTGGGGGTGTGACAAATGCAATGTAAATGCTCTTGATTAGACCATGCGTAGTGGTAAGGGTGAATAATGCCCCTACCCTTGGGCGTTTTTCACCATGTGGCAGTACAGTCAGCAAGGGGCATTATTAGGCGTTTTTCTAAGGACATTATGTTAAAAGGGTGTAGAGAATTAAATAAAAATAAAAAATCCAACAAAAAAAGCTATTGGCCAAGAAAAAGGAAGATTAAATGTGATTGGTGGTTGAAATTTGGAAAAAGCGTTATTTAAAAAACGCCTAGGGGAAAAGTGATCAATAACGCCCAATAATGCCCAGGGGGTGGGGAGGGGGCGTGATTAGGCGTGTTTGGTGGCAAATTTTGAAAAAATATCGCCCACTACGTATGGTCTTATAAGATTTAGGTATATAAATGCACCATGTATTTTTATTCAATAAACTATGTTACACACTCATGGTTTGAATAAAGAAACTATTAAGAGTTATTAGCTAAAATGGTCCCTGAGGTTTGCTCACTTTTGCCACTTTAGTCCAAAATCCAAATTTTTTAAATCTAGGTCCCTGAGGTTTGCATTTTTTTGCCATTTTAGTCCAAATTTCAAAAAAGTCAAATTTTATCAATTTTTTTACTGAATTTTGTCTTTATCCTTATTTCTCACAAGGGCAAATTTGTCATTTTATATTATTATAAACCAATGGTTATTTTTATGATATATTATAACAAACCCTCTTCAAGAACCCAGACCTCTCAAAGCAGATTAACTTTCTCTCTCTCTCTCAAAGCACCCTCTGTCTCTCTCTCTTCACCACCACCGCCACCTCCTCCCCTTCTCACCACCGCCACCACTACCTCCTCACCACAGCCGCCACCACCACCTCATTCTCACCGCGACCTCTCCTCCGCCATCGCCATCACCTTCCTCCGCCTCGATCGCCTCAAAGTGCACGCCGCTCCGGTATCAGTCGATATCGAGCCAGGTGTTCGAATAAAAGTTCGTAATCCAGATGTTTAGTCGCTCGATTATCGTCGCTCAATGTTTTGGTTGAGTATAGAGGTGAACAGCTAGGGTTTGTTAGTTCGGATGAGGGATGCGTGAAGGTCAGGGGTTCGATTCTATTTACTACGGTTACGGGGTGGGGTGGGGTGGTGCAGGTCAGGGGTTCGGTGGTGGTGGCGGTTTGAAGACGAGAGTTGTGTGGACGGAGTTCTGTGAGTAAACTGCCATTTTGGGGGTGGCCGGAGTTCTGGTGGTGGTCATAGTTGCAGGTGTTGATGTTCAGTTGTTTGAGAAGATGATGATGATTCAGTTGTTTGATGATCTATTTTGAGAGAGATGATCTGGGTTCTTGATCTGGGTTTGTAATTAGCTGTTTGTTAATAACTCATAAAGAGGCGATGATGATTTTTTCGTTGTCTGAGTGAATCGAGTGAAGCTTTGAGACTTACCGTATCTTGGCGGGTTAATATCCGGATGTTGAAGCAGCCGCAATGTTTGCAGCCATGGCGGTTAGTTCCTCTTTGTTTTGATTATTATTAACAGATCTGAGCCTCCTAATTCTTCTTTTTCATATTTTTCGTTTTTATTTTTATCAAGGGTTTTGACTTGATATTTTCGGGGTTAATTAGTGTTGTTGATTTTGTTATAGTTGCAGGTGTTGATGTTCAGTTGTTTGAGAAGATGATGATGATTCAGTTGTTTGATGATCTGCTTTGAGAGAGATGATCTGGGTTCTTGATCTGGGTTTGTAATTAGTTGTTTGATGATCTGCTTTGAGAAGATGATGATGATTCAATTGTTATAATATATCATAAAAATGACCAAAATACCCCTGTATAAAAGGACAAAATAGGCTGGTTGCAACAGTAAAAAAAGGGGGTTTTTTGAAATTTGGACTAAAATGGCAACAAAATGCAAAACTCAGGGATCCAGATTTAAAAATTTTGGATTTTGGACTAAAGTTGCAAAAGTGAGCAAACCTCAGGGACCATTTTGGCTATTAACTCAACTATTAAATAAATGTACATATAAGAAATAGAATACATATGAATAAAATAAAAAAGCGGGATCTTTTTTTTACCAAGGCATATTGTAAATTTTTTACTCAAGGCATATTGTAACACGTGATGTAGCAATTTTTTAGTGATATTTTCTTTTTGGGTTATTGGATTTTATGATCCCTAATTATTGGTCATTGGCTCCTGCCACTTTCAACTAACACTTTGACGTCTTATTCATGTGGTGGTGGAGGTGCTGTCGTGGAGGGGTGTTTGTGGGGATGGTGGTCGTGGTGGTAGGGTTTGTGCGACGGAGATGTGGTGGTAGTTGAAGCCGGTTTTCAGGTGTGAGTTGTGAGGGTGGCGGTGGTGTACGGCTGAGACGTGGTGGTGGTTGGTGGAGTAGTTTGTGGAGGTGGAGGTGGCAGGTTGTTGTTTTTTTAAATTATATTATAAAAAGCCACGTCACCTTGCTACATCAGATAAAAAAGCCATGTAGGATAAAAAACTAACTGAGTTAGTATTTGGTTAACTCCAGGGTGACAGAACAAACAAAGTGTTAAGTTGGGAGTGGCGGGAGTCAAAGTGCCAATTAGAGGTGGCAACGACCGATAGCGATTAGTCGGGGGTGATAAAATCCAATAAACATGTAATACTAATGTATCTGATGGGGTACGGTATTAAACCCGACCCGAACGGTCAGACTTCCCGTTACGTTTTTCTTTTATATTAATTATTTATTATTGTTGCTACTAACCCAACCGCGAGGCCCACACTACTTTGGGCCGGGGCTTGTAGAGATAACCCCTAACTGGGCCTGGCCCATTGAGGTTAGGGGAGGCCCATATCCCCCTATATAAAGAGGTCTTCACCTCTTGAATAGGGGAGAACATATGGAGCCGCCACACTTTTTGTAGCTGGAAACAGGAGAGTCTTCTCCTACCGGCAATCTCTACAGCTCCACCTTTTCTCTTCTCCATTGCAGATCTAGGTTCAAGAGGAAGAACAAGGTGTGATTCTTCACCCTCATGTAGAACGCGGTCTAGTCATCCCGGCGGTGAACCCGTGTTTCTTCATTGGCGCCCACCGAATATTTTATACATTTTGTTGAACACAACTGGTTCTCTCCCCGGCTCTTCAGATCTGTATGCTTGAAATCACACTCTCTATCTTCAAATCGAGAAACCCCACAGGTGTGTTCATTTAAACTTTTTAACATATTTGTTAACAGTCGAGCCATTGTAATTTTATATATACAATATTCTATCAAAAAACTAAAGTTTCGGATTTCCTCTCGAGATCTGAGTTTTTTTTTCGATTAAACCCATTTCCCGGTAATAAAATGAAAATCCAGAAGTTACTTTTTCATCTACCGGCCTATTTCAATTATCTGACGAAGTTGAACAACATAGGCATCATTCTCAAAGTTTTTTTAATTTATTAAATACAAAAAAAAAATTGAGAAGCATGAGACATTCCATATGGATGAGCATTAAATCCATTTTTATTAAAAAAGAAAAAAGAAAAAGGGGTGTCTTGACAGTTGTAAACATCTCCAAACAAAAGGTACAACAGCTTTTTAGAAAAGTAATGTTTAGTAGTAATGGGAAAACATATAATCAATACTGCACAAGGTACTACCACACACAACTTTTTGGGTAAAAGAAACACATACTGACAAAACTGAAAAAGGTGTACTAGAGATGCTAATATTTTTGTCGCATGTCCTGGTTACACCATCTTGAATTCACCTCTCTAATTTACCTTCGGAATAACCATTTAAACCGGAGTCCGGTCACGCTTCCACCAACTGCCATCAATGGAAGACATCTTTCCCACGACGTCGCGCGCCAGCCAACCACCTGCCACCTCCGGCATCAACAATGTCGCGCACAACCACCCGCCTTCTCCGGCATCAACAGTGTCGCGCATAACCACCAGCCTTCTCCAGCATCAACTACGTCGCGCACAACCACCTACCATCTCCGCCATCAACCGCGCGACTCCTATATGTGATGCAAGTAAGCTTCAAACAAGGTACGATTTTTGCCTTCATCTCTATTATGTCTCAGACAAAGTACAACCTCACCACGCGCGAGCATGCAAGTTCCGCATGCGCAAACACAACCCATCGTCGCGCGAGCACACACCCGCCTGCTGGATACACTCCACCGCCGCGCAAGTGCACCCCGCCTGTTCGCGCATGGTGAGCAAGCTCCACCGACGCGCGCGTCATACATAATTCACACCTCGCGCGCAGTTAATAAGCTCCGCGACTCGCGCGCTATACATGATTCACAAGTGTGTGACAGAATTTATATATTCATACTTCTCAATTCTGCATCATAGATCCATCAGAAAAAGACAAACAACTGTTTTTATCCAATGATTTCAAATCACAAAATACTCAAGTTGTACCTTATGCATGTTCATATGTACATTTCCATTAAACATAGAACAGGCTCATACCCGATCATATATTATGTGCATAATATCACTCATCATCATTCCTATTATCAACAGCAACATTAAGACTTTCATCATCATCATCATCACTATCTTCTTTTATTCGCTTATTGGGTCTAATATCAAATACACGATTATATAATATCAAGCCGGTCTAGTGTTATGTTGAAACGGATTCATCAGCATCATCGATTTAGAACTACAAACAAAAGAAATCATGCCTTGACTCTAATCTTTCAACCGTGCATGACCAGGTTGTACCCTGAGCATGCATGGTTGTACACTTTCAAGAAGGCCCAGATAACAGGCCGTAAATAGATTCACCATTTTTAAGCATGTATTTCATTATCATGCACAAAGTTTTAAACTCCTTGAAACATTCACATGAACATCATCATCTTTATTATTTATCAATCATAGCATAAAAGAGGCCATTGTCGTCATTTAAAGCTCGAAAGGTTTATCAAAATCGTCACTTTCACATTAAACACATTTAAACGTCAAACAGAGGCTTATTATTATCACTACGAGCACGTACGGCGGTAAGCTTTCAAGAAGCCAACAATCAAAACATCAACATGAATCGCTTCTGTTCATATCATTCAAGTTTAGCACACAAACGAAGATGGCACTCTAACCTGAATTTGTTGCCGTTACCCCGCGCGCGTACCTCGCCAGACGTTATCCCCGCGCGAGTAATTCCGTCACGCGAGGACACCACCGACCAGACACCACGCCGCGCGAGTAACTTCATCACGCGCGGGTGCACCACCTGCCAGAAACTACTCTGCGCGAGTAACTTCGCCACTGACTCGCGCACCGTACGTGCCTTACACCTCGCGCGCGGTAAAAAACAGCTCCGCCGCGGACATGCTATTCACCCCCGCGCTTGGTAAACAAGCTCCCACTCGCCACTCGCGCGATAGACAAGTGCCACTCGCACGATAACCCATGCCTTACACATCGCGCCCGAAAAAAAAAGCTCCGCCACGAACATGCCTATTTCGTCGGACTGTGCACACTGCGCAGCCTACTTCGTGGGTGGTATGTAGAAGTTGATAAGTGTGAAGGAAGATTACAGCTTTAAGACTAACTACCTTATTCGAATGAGACAGATGATTACTTTTCATATTTGAAACCTTTTTGCCTACACAATTTCATATTTTTCAAGTTTGGTCCTTGACCTTTGAGTTAACTGCAACTTTCGGTTGACCCTACAGTGTTTAACACAACATCCACATTCCACAGTAGCCATGCTTGTGTTTTAAAAGCTATCCATGTCACTTAGAACCACACTTTTCTAGTGAACTAATTGACTTTTGGCACTAGATTTTTTTTTTAAATTGAATAAAGTATACATTACATCACGGATTTTTTTTAAGCCACATACTTATAAGTGGGTCTAAAAAAAAAGAAGAAGGCATGAACACAAGACTTCATCGCAGATCGCACATGCGTATGACCGTCATGATCAAGCAACCATGAGACTTACGTATCGTGTACGAGATACTCTATATAGTTGTCATATTCGTTGATAAACGGCATATACCTTTTAGTGCGTTACGACTAGCATTATTTAACACGCCTTACTTCCTCCTCAAAAGGGGTGATTAAGAAAACCGTCGCGCACAGCCGACAAACAACAACTTCTGCGTGGCAGCATCTCCGACGCACGAATCAGTTCTACCATTCGTTTGTGGAGGTTTAAAAGGGATAATTTGAACTTGTCTTTATTTAGTTCACATGTTTGCCTTTTAATATAAATCTTGCACCATTACTTCCAATTTATGGCTCAAACACATTATTACAAGCTACAACAGTTAGTGTGCGATTTTCAAAGATGCATTTGGGCACATATCATTTTGGCTAATATATGGATAAGGTTCATATGTACTTTACTCTGAACACTTCAATCACTTAGCAAGGCATTGTTACACGCTTACCACGATAAAACAAACCGGCTAATGTCTAGCAATGGAAATTATTCAACAACACGGTTAGTAGTTCACCATCTTAACGACTACTAATCTTGCGATATTTGCGACACATACTATTATTCAAGTTTAGTATTATTATTCAAGTTTAATGTTACTAACATTTTATTTAATGGCAATAAATTGAGAGACTAACATGGTGCAACACCATTTCGGGGGTCAAAATTGCTTTCGCATATTGCGAAGTACGGATGCACGGAACAAACACCTCCTAAGGATGAAGTTTTTGGTATAACGCTTTCCACATATCACTCTTTATTACAATTTACCATGTCAACTTATTTGCAGGATAGGCAATACATTCAATCGGTGAAACGCAACGAGCGATCCTCACGCACACCGATGAAAGCCTAAAAAGCGCCTTAACACATGAGCACGCAAGTCGCCGGTTGGCGCATGCTCTTTTACATACGAGCACGTAAGTCGCCGGCTGGCGCATGCTCCATTACTTATGAGCACGTAAGTCACCGGCTGGCGCATGCTCCTTTACATTGAGCACGTAAGTCGCCGGCTGGCGCATGCTCCATTACTTATGAGCACGTAAGTCGCCGGCTGGCGCATGCTCCTTTACATTGAGCACGTAAGTCGCCGGCTGGCGCATGCTCCATTACTTATGAGCACGTAAGTCGCCGGCTGGCGCATGCTCCTTTACATTGAGCACGTAAGTCGCCGGCTGGCGCATGTTCCATTACTTATGAGCACGTAAGTCGCCATACGCGCATGCTCTTTTACATACGAGCACGTAAGTCGCCGGCTGGCGCATGCTCCATTACTTATCAGCACGTAAGTCGCTATACGTGCATGCCCCTTTACATACGATCATCTCAGTCTCCATGCGAGCCTGACGCTCCTATACATACGAGCCCGTTAATCGCCTTGCGCACACTCCATTACTTACGAGCACGTAAGTCGCCACGCGCGCAAGCTCTTTTACATACCAACACGTCGATCCCCATACGAGTCTGTTGTTCTACATATGATCATCTCAGCCTCCATGCGAGCCTTGCCGCTACACAGGTAAGCACGATAATCTCCACGCGACCTTGCTGCCTTACATACGAGCGTGTGTGTCGTCCACACGCGCATGCTTAGCCATATGTGAAAACGCTTACAAAACGTAAACTGTGCTACAAATGCACGCACCACTTTGGGTATACGCAAAAACGCTTTGGCTGAAATAAAGTTTCGCTTACACCTACAATCTTCAAGACAAGCCACATCTCCTTGCGTCATGCCACATTGTTGTTATGTCACAGCAGAGGATTAGCACAGGCTCGGATCTCCAGTTCATTACTCCTGACGTAACTTTATGCCAATTCTCATTCGCGATACCTTTTCAAAGTGGATTAACACGTGCAACTATTGTAGACAACAGTTTACAAAGATTCAAACACTATAAATACATACGCTTCATGGCTTAAGAGACGCGCGCACCTTGCGCTAACCAACAGAAGTCACACCATAGGGTGAATATTTTACAATAGCCACACGGCTGCGTGCGCACCGCTAAAGCTGGGCCACACTCACCTGACAAAGGCGAACCGTCAGTGACAACATAATGATCGCCGTGACCAGCAGCCAACTCAAGGGTCACCACAACGACATTTGCACCATGTCAGAATTTAAATTTCGAGAAATTTCTCGCCTAAAATTACAACAAAACTGCAAGTTGAAGTTAGCAAGGGTTGCGCCGCATGCTCCATCAACCAAGGATCATGCGCGCCAGCTCTCAAAAGCAACATGTATCAATTAACAAGCATGGTAGCCGCGTCGTAGCAATTGACAAACACTTACACGCGCGCCAGCTACCAAGACCTAGCAAATGCTTTAAAGACCAGCACGCCTTTCCTTTTTTCCTTTTTCTGAGTCCAGAGTTCCAACCATTCACTTCGCGCATGGAAGCAACACTGGACTGGGGGGACTTGAAGGGGTACGGTCCCAAAAAGCCGTGCAGACCATACTCCTTATACGTTAATCAAACTAATCTACTAATCCGCGCTCGAGGTTCAAATAGGATTGAAGATCAGCTTCAGCACTTAGCATCCTGAATGAAGGCCCTCAGTCCCTAAACCTTGCGCCGGCTGGTTGGACACACACCAAAGGCCGCGCAAGGTTGGCGGCGCAGGGGCAGAAGGAACGCAAGGACGCCTACGTGGCTCCAATCAGGGTGCGTCAGCACCGAAAATCTTCTAGAAGACACCAACGGTTGGCACCAAAGGAGCAGGGCGGATATTCCTTGTCGTCGTCTTCAGGACCAAGGCCCATCAGCCCATTTCCTTCTAAACTACTCCAACTAAAGATAGGGTCCTCCATACACAGGAAGGACCGTAGCTAAGCTCAGGAAGGATTAAGAAGACCCTTATGGTCGAAATATAAACCCAACTAATAAACCTAAAATTAGTTACGTACGCGCAACCTTGACAAGCTCATGGCAATGCGCCAATAGCAACTACCGCAATCAAACAGCGTGCGCCAGGTTTGCCCAATCAATTCCCACGATGAACAACCAGGGGATATTCATTATCCCATTTATCTCTACCCACAGCTAAGGACAGACGCAACAAGCATGGACAACAACTTTCCCGCATCTGGGCGACTGGTAAGCCTAAAACTCAATCTTTACTTTCGAGCACTCCTAACAAGTCTAGTACTCCTACCACGCTTGCACGCGGAGCAGCACTAGACTGGGGGACTTGATGGGGTACGGTATTAAACCCGACCCGAACGGTCAGACTTCCCGTTACGTTTTGCTTTTATATTAATTATTTATTATTGTTGCTACTAACCCAACCGCGAGGCCCAACGCGATGTAGTTTACACTACTTTGGCCCGGGGCTTGTAGAGATAACCCCTAACTGGGCCTGGCCCATTGAGGTTAGGGGAGGCCCATATCCCCCTATATAAAGAGGTCTTCACCTCTTGAATAGGGGAGAACATATGGAGCCGCCACACTTTTTGTAGCTGGAAACAGGAGAGTCTTCTCCTACCGGCAATCTCTACAGCTCCACTTTTTCTCTTCTCCATTGCAGATCTAGGTTCAAGAGGAAGAACAAGGTGTGATTCTTCACCCTCATGTAGAACGCGGTCTAGTCATCCTGGCGGTAAACCTGTGTTTCTTCAGTATCCATATTTATTAGGTAGTTGATTATAGATATCAGATAAATAGTTTGCAAAAGTTATCGGTTAAATCAAGAGATAAAATTGAGAAGAAATCAAATTTGATAATTGAAATAACAGATTGGTCAAATTTTAGTGACAAACATCCATGTTTATTTGATAGTTTAAATTTATAGTACATACAGATATAGATTTATTATTTGTTTTGTAATATTATCCCCAAATCAATAATCCCCCCCAACATTAATCAAAGCAAGAATTACCTTCTTCCTCATTATCCCCCAATTAAACCCTAAACCACCGCCACCATGTCTTCATCCCAATCCGACGAACCCCCAAACCCATCACCCGATCCCACAACCAAAACCCCAGATCAAGAATCCACAGACCCACCTCCAACAACAAACCAAAATAACCAACAAGAAGAAGAAGAAGAAGAAGAAGGAGAATGTGGGTTTTGTTTGTTCATGAAAGGAGGCGGGTGCAAAGAAGTATTCATCAACTGGGAAAACTGCATCGAAGAAGGCGAGATAAACAAGGAGAATATAGTGGATAAATGTTTCGATGTTACTTCCGCTTTGAAGAAATGTATGGAGGCCCATTCAGATTATTATGCTCCTATTTTGCAGGCCGAGAAGGCGGCCGAACAGGAAGCTATTAATCAGTTGAATAAGGAGAAAGAGGCGGCTGCGGCGGTGCCGGTGGCCGGAGCATCGGATTCAGGGACGGAAGAACAGAAACCGGCGACTTCTTTAACAAATTGAAGAATTTTTTGAGTTGATCAGTGAAAATGTTGTGTCTTTGAAATAAGGTACTTGAAATTGATGATTTTGCATACAGTTAATTGGTTAGTTGATTGATTGATGATATTACACAGAAAGTTATTCGTTTAGCTTTTATTGAATGTTGATATGAGTGTACTGTGTTAGAAAGTTATTCGTTTAGCTTTTATTGGTACTGATATTATCGGTGATATTGACCGATATAACTGATATATCACTGAATTATTAGTGTTAAATTGCTATATCTTAAATATCGGTGCTTTACCGATACTCAAGATTTTACCGCAATTAACTGCATAGCATGGGTTATCGACATTCGTTTAGGGTGGGTTGAACGTTTTGTTCTCCTGAGCAAGTTTATCGAAATCAAAGCAAAGATTTGTATTTTGTATTGATGTTCGTTCATGCACGTTTTGTTTTTTCTTATTCCGATTTACACTCTGGCCCTATTTGTGATCCACACGAAGCTTAAGTGCTTGATCCTTCCTAGAATGTTATCAACCTTCACCGGCTCTTTGTTAGACACCATATTGTTCTTCGCGAGCCGTAGATTAAATCATTTTTCTGTTGTGTTGCTATCCTGGTATATGTTTGTGAAGTTCAAAAAGATCATGGATGGAAAACACATAGATCGGAGGAATGTTACTTATGTTTTGCCACACCACCGACGCCATATGGCAAGAAGTGAAGATATGGTCCACTGACTCGGATGAAGAAGACATACAAAGGCTGCATATGTTCAGGCATGTAAACACCCTTCTCTTAATCAACGCCCCTTACGCCCATCGCCAACCTCACCTTTAAAACCACCCTTGGAAAGAGATCGGGCTTTCCAACTCGACAATCTGCCATCAAACGTGTCGATAATAGGCTGCCAATTATCGACATGGTTCTTTACAGTGTAAAACCACCACCATTCTTTTAACCTCATTTTTTTGGAACTTCAATGCCTTACAGGTTAGATTTCTGCAAATTGTTTTTCAGTCCAGAAAGAAGGTGGAAGCACCTAAGCAAACGAGTCAAGTTCCTAGCATTCTTTTAATTATTATAGATGATTACAGTAAGGATACAATTACAATTTACAATATTAATCTGTGTATCTGTTGCAAGTTTAAAAATAATTAATATTGAAGAAAAACAATAATCAAGTATTATTAAAATGATGAATTCACTATTCATCATAGTTGTGAATGTGAATTTGTATGTAATAATGAGATTCCTTCGCGATGGGAATTTGATCGGTATTTGTTTAGTTCGTTATGGTATTGGTACTCGTTATAGTAAGCGAAATAAAAAAACTTTACATAGATCGAAAACAACAAAAATGAATATCGATACCGGTACCAATGTTGTTAAGTTGATACCGCCCGGTAAACAAACATCCCCTTACTGGTTCAGCACTTAATGGTTCAGACCTCTTACTGGTTCAGCACTTAACCAATAGAAAGAAAGTCATCAGGCATAGGGGCTTAGATGGTTTGCTAAACAAACTTGTACATGGTGGTGCACTGGTGCTTAATTAACTTGTAAATCGTGAATAGTGGCAATATGCGAGACATACAACAACAACAAAACGAACTCAACTTGTGGTGATGATGATGATGATGATGATGATGATGAAAGTTTTCGCTCTTCAAAATAGGAATGTTTTTTTTTTTTCCCAAAATACCCGTATCTTTACCGTATTTGTACCGATCATAGGTTTTCAGGATTTGTACCGATCATAGGTTTTCAGTACATGTAACGGTACACAAATTTATTCGTTTCGGTATTCGTACTTACGGTACGGATACAAGTAAAAAATTAGTACTGATACCAACTTTTATATAGAACTTAGTTTTCTATATTATGATTTATTTCGTATTATGATATTTATGGTGCTCATATCGATTTTACTTATCTGGTACCCGTATGGTATTGGTATTCGTACCATTTTTTACCTATTTGGTACATGTATTGTATGATATTCATACCGATTTTATCTATTTGGTATCCGTACCAGTGCTAAAAAACAAAGTGGTACCAAAAGGGGCACCGTACCAATACATGTACCCGTACTCGTATTGTACCAATATATTCAGTACACAGTTTTGTTCAAATTAAGTACCGGTACTTATACGGATACAAGTACCGTACCAATCTCATCCCTACTTCAAAGTTCCTATCCTCTCAATATATATATACTCACTTATTTTGTCTTTTCAAGCCGTAGACGCCCCCAACACAACTTTTGTGCCCAACGGAAAACCGACCACCACAACCAAGAACGCCGACCGTCCTTCCACGGAGCTCAATTATCACAAGACCATCAATCATTAGCTTTCCACTCACTTTTTGAGTCGATGTTGCAGTTTATGTTGATATCTCACTGGCGTACGCGGTATCTTTACATGTAATTGTTATCTTTTAAATCGTTGGGTTAAATGTCTAAATTATGTCGATATCTCACTGGCGTACGCGGTATCTTGACCATCAATTGATTTAATCAAGGGCTAAGATTAAATTAGTGAAATTGAAGAGAAAAAAGAGAGGCGCGTGGGTTTGTGTAAGGGCATTCTAGTCAATCCAGGACAATAGTTTCTCTCTCCTCCAATTCCCCCCCCCCCCCCCCCCCCCATTTTTAAAACGTGATATTGTGAATTTACAGTTAAAGGATCATTATGCACCTACAAGCACTGACGAAGTTCGACTTTTAATGTTCACACAAAACTTTGATCAATGGCTTGAACAATTTAAGGTCAAATCGATAAGAGATTTCGACCTCCTGTTTTTCCCCATTTTAGCTTCAGAACATTATTACGTCGTGTGTTTCAATATGAACACTTCTAAAATTGTGTTGATCGATAACACAATTACTTTACTATTTATATTTATAAATTACACTTCAAAACCACCACCCACCGTCACTCATTCTTCACTCCGGCCATGTCGTCCCAGTGTGAACCATGTAAGCTTCTAGATAATACCGTTTGCCCAGCCGATTGTATCTACCGGAACTCTTTCCCCGATGACAAAGCGAAAGCTATCGATTCGTTTCTCGCCATCAGTCGAGAAAGAAACATGGAGAGTGTCAGAGAAAAGCTTGTCCGTTTGGACACCGACGAAGAGAGGAAGGAATTTATCGATTGTCTTCTTTTCGAAATCAAGATCTCGAAAACTCATCATGTTGGTGGTGTAAAACAATTTATGGAGCTGAAAGAAAAAGAAACGAGGGAGTCATTGGTTGCGATGGATGCGCAACATGAGTTGCAACTTAAAAATGAAAGAAAGCAGTCGAATCTCGTTATCCAAGAGTTAGAGAAAAATATTTCTGAGCTTGAGCGAGTGAATCGATCTTCGTTTCATGAGTGACATCGGATAGGAGCAGATGCGCCGCGGCGGCTGCTAGGGGTGGCCGGCGAGTAGTGCGGATAAATAATGGATGGTGAGTTTGCACGTCCTTTCGTTTGCTTTGCTATTTCAGTTTTTATTAAATATAAGACATTTTCCGGATTTGTTTCAGTATTATTAGTGTTTATGGTATTACATTTTCGGATTTGTTTCAATATAATTAGTGTTTATGGTAGGAATTCCCTACATAGTGTTCATGATGTGCCATTAAAACTTGTTATCGATTTTCAGGTCGGACCTAAAGTAATCGAGTACCGGACCGATAGTTCACCAAAACTGACCCGATATGTAGTACCTAAGTTGCTAGTTGGTTGCCGGTTCCGTTCGGGTTATGGCTCGGTTTTCGCGATTTGACAGTTTAACCAAATTATTGTTTTATCTTTGGGGTTAAAAAAACGATTTGACAGTTTAACTAAATTATAATATAATGATAATGAAAAAAAAACGTTATTTTGAACAGACATAATCGGGTTCTGGACTGTACCCAATACCTTGGGTCTTAACAAGTTATTTGTTTTTTATAAGTATTTTTTTTTTTCTCAAACAAGTCGGTTGTGTGTGGTCATACGAACATACATAAGTTTCTATTCAAACAAGTCTGTTGGTGCATCTACTTAGCTGTCTTATTTTATTCGAACGTTGTGGTCTGTGATCATATAAACTTAGATTGGACGAATTTTGTTGTCTTAAGTCCGAACTTGTGGAACGGAGTTAATTGGACGAACTGATTGCCACACAATAATTTAACCAAGTTAATTGAACAACTTATTTCAACCAAGTTAAAGTGGGATTTAATATTGTTTGTCTATTAGACAAGTTAAGGTGGGATTTAATATTTTTAAGGGTTTGATATGCGTTTTATCTTTGTCATTTCAACATTTTGGAAGCAAAACCATGTCCTTAAAAGCCAATTAAAGCCTGATATTGGTAGGCCCAATCATAATGGAAGTGATAATTTGGGTCTTCGAGCCCAGAGTAATACACGGGTTTCTCACCTAGTATTTAAAAAAGTAGCAGATAGCTTTGAAGTGGGCTCAAAACAGAACCAACAAGCTCATTATTTGGGCCATAAGTTGTATATAATCCACATTTTGAAAATCTTATATAAAAAGGATTAAAAACTAAGTCGTGTAAATTCTATCGTACTTTTAAAGGTGGAGTTAATTGCTCGGATGGTCCCTGTGGTTTGTTATTTACACCTATATTCCCCAACTTTTAAAAATAGCATGTTTGCTCCCTATGGTTTACTCATTTGTTACTTGGGTAGTCCCTACACTGGATGGGCATTAGTTTGTTCAGTTAAGTGAACCTAATTTGACCAAATTACCCTTTCTTTTTAAAAAATAAATAAACATTATTAAAAGTCAAATAAACAATTTAAACACCACTGTTGCTTGACCTGCAACTTTGTCCAAAACAACCACAGCGGATCGTTTCTCCGATCCAAACAACCACAGTGAATCGTTTTTCTGAACTGCTACCACCTTCGTTTCAGCATAACAACACCATCTTTGCTAGACTTCATTCACACCTTTGCCTTTAACTAGTACTGAAATGGTTTGCAAGAAATTAGGGATTGAAGAAATTTGAAAGTTTGAAAAAATAGTGCACATGTGATAAGTAAGGTGATGCTGATATAACGATAATATTGAAGTAAAAATCAGAGTAAAACCCAAATGGGATTTACCTCTGAAACAATACCCAGTATGATTTTAACATAAACACTCCAAATTGGTGACTAAAATCGAGTAATTTAAGAAAAAAGAAAAAATGGAAGTCTAAAAACAGAGTGCTCTCATTTTCATGGTGGTTATAGCAATATAAGTTAGAATTTCATAACGGAATCAAACAACAAAAGAGCTAATAAATGGGTATGTTTAGCTTTAAAGAGTTGCCCTGTTTTATTGTTGAAAACAGAGTGAATATGGAGTTTTATTGACTGTGATTATCAAGAAAGAAAGATGATGATTAGATGATGTGAGTGTTTGGATGTTTGGGACAGGAAGACATTAAATTGGGACAATCTGATAATGTTCATTGGCGGCTATAAATGGTTTGCCGGAAAGTGGGGTGGACGACTGGTAGGTTTGCCGGAACGAGAGAGAGAGAGAGAGAGACGGGATGGGGTGGGGGTTGGTTTTCGGATTACAGTTTATAATTTAATAAAACTAGGATTAAGAACCGCCCGCGTTGCGGCGTGTGTACATCGTAAACATCGAATGAATTGGTCCAAACGTTATATGATGCATTAACCATATGAAAACACACATTTCAACGTATCCAGTTGAACTCAATGTAACTTGTATAAGCATTGCGATTTGATTAAACGTAAAGTAAATCAAATTCATATCGAACAATCATAACGTATTATATGTGACCCAACTCATACATAGAAAACGTAAAGGGTATAAAGGAAAATCTGCACATGTAATCAAAAGGGATTAATTAGAGCTTTCGAAAAAAAGGAGAAAAAGAAACCATAATTTGACTCCACTCGGTTCGAAACAAACTTTACGAAACATACATAAAATAAACACGAAAAATGTTATATTTGACCTGAATCATTTCCCAAAGAAACAACTTGAATTTGTACCAAAACGTATATAAAAATATGCACGTAAAAATGGTTTCTTTAAACGAAAACGTATTGTATTTGATCTGACTCGTCTATAAAAAAAAGTTTACGTCAGAATGTAGAACAAATCATATTTATACCTACCCGTACATAAAATATGCACGTAAAAATAGTTTTTAAGTAAAGGAAGTATAGGGGTAAACCGAAACAAAATATTAGTAAAAAATTTAATAGGTTAAAAACGTTCGTAAAACAGTGCCAAGTAGCACCAATGCCACAACGACATCGATTCTCAACATCGTAAAAATAAAATAGATAAAATGGAAAAAATTACACTGAACGAAAAGCAGATTTAAAATCTTTAAACCACGCACACACGTTACAGTGTGTTAATGCGAAGAAATTAACCAGAAACGGAAGACGTAGAAAATAATAACTTAGTCGATCTAGGACTCGCCTGTTGCGGCGAACTTGTCAAAAAGGAAAAAAAATAGACACGTTGCGACGGGTCTGTCAAATATGAAAAAATAGAGCAAAAAACGTTGAACCTCACATGCACGCTACGACGTATTAACGTGCAAAATTTAGAACGGAACGTAAAACTTACGAAAGATAAAAAATATGGGTGACCAAAGTTGTAAATAATAAAGTGTTGTGTTAAATTATAAAAGATGAAAAAGTTTGGGTTAAAAGTAAAAAAATTAAAAGGGGTTAAAATACAAAATATGAAAATGTTTGGGTTAAAAGTGAAAAATCAAAGTTTTTTTTTTTGAAAACTCCCTAAGCCCATGGTACAACCAACATATGCACAAAGTTGTTGCTTATTTATATATGGAATAATAGTGCGGCCCACTTAATTAATCATATCCTTTCATTTTTTATAATATCCAGTGCTATTTTAGTCATTTTATATATATTTAACTGAGAAAATCAATGTTCATCCACTTTAGGGACTACCCGAGTAACAAATGAGTAAACCACAGGGAGCAAATATGCTATTTTGAAAAGTTGAGTACTATAGGTGAAAAAAAGACAAACCACAAGGACTATTCGAGTAATTAACTCTTTAAAGGTGCCAACACTAACCTTATGTTAATTTTGCTAGAGGTGTGCAAATGTCGGTTCGATTCGGTTTTTACCTTTAACCAAATTTGTATGGGACTTTAACCAAATTTGTATGGGACTTTCTTATGCATGGGTTTTCCCATATAATATTAGAGTATATACTTGGTTGTGTGAGTAATCTACTCACCCACAAAATCATCTTTTAAAAGGGTGAACATGGATATATTTTTACCACTATTGTCACCGTCTATTGCCCATTTAATTGACTTTTTTTGTTTTTGGATTAACTTTTTTTATCACTTCAATTTCTTAAACAATTTTCCTCCATTTAGTGCGCTTTTTCCTTTCGTCCTCTAATAAAAGTCTACCTTCAATAAGTAACACTCAATCATCTATTTTTTTTCTTTAGATCTTTGATCAACCTCTACTCATTTTAATCTCTTTGTTCTCAAATCTCATTGCCTTTATGAGCAGTGAGTTCTATAGTAGTAACATATCCGCCTTGCCTTATACGCAGGCAAGACGGCCAAAGAGGCTATATTTAAAACCACTAAAGGGTGTTTGGGACTGCTTATTTTTGTGACTTATTGGCTTTGAAGTTGAGTTTTTCTTCAGATGGGCCTACAAACATAATACGACATCGTTTTGCTACCAGAATGTTGAAACAGTACACATATCATATGTTTCCATTTCACATCTCATAAACCCTAGAAAGAAAGTTGATATCTCTGTAAACCCTCCCTAGAAGAAGAATCAATCATCAAAATCAAAATGTCAGACAACATTCCCTTCGAACTCCAACAGCTAATCATCAACAAGCTTCCGGTGGAACCCTTGATTCGATTCCGATCGGTCTGCAAAGCATGGAAGTCACTGATTGACAGTTCCGATTTCATTCTTCATCATATCACCCAACAGCAACATCAACATCTGCTCGTAAGGTATCAAGACGCTGTTAATCTCGAGCTAAAATATGTTTCAATTCCTGACAATGATACCGATACTTTCCCCCAAAATACGGCTTCTGTGACTGTTCCCCAATTGGTAGTTAATATGCGTAAACATGAAATAACAATTGACAGTTCCCATGGATTATTGTGTTTGTTCGGTTATTGGAAAGCGGTTATTTGGAATCCTTCAATTAGGAAAGCGGTTGATGTTGCTCTGCATCTGTTTGATAGGGATGTTGAAGAGATGTATGCATTTTTTTTAGGGTTTGGGGTTTGTCCGGAGACTAGGGACCCGAAGATTGTTAAGATTAGGATAGAAGGTATGGAAGGTGTGGTCCCGTGGCAGGTTGAGGTGTTTACGTTAAGCACGAGGGTTTGGAGAAGTGCGTATAGCAGCAATGTACCGAGTAAGTTTGTTATTGGTGGGGAACAGGTGGTTGTCGATGGAGTTGTTTATTGGCGTGTTAACGGGGATGTTAGTGATAGGGCCGATGGTGAAGGTGGGTATGGGAATTTGATTGTTTCGTTTGATCTGACAAGTGAAGAATTTGGAGAAGTGAAGCTTCCAGATAGATTAGCCAATACTCGTTGTAGTTTGTGTATGTTTAAGCCAAGGGAGTCACTTGCTGTGATTGAAGGCGGTTTAGAGGACTCTAAACAGGTTTATCATGTATGGGTGATGAAGGATGGTGTTCCAAAGTTGTTTGAAAAGCTCTTCACTATCAGTGGTCACTCACCAGATGGATCATTGGATTCTGTAAGGGGCTTTAGGAAGACCGGTGAAGCTTTAGTCGAATTGCAAGCTCATCCTGGTTCCATTAGAACACTTGCTGCTTATGAACCCTACTCTAAAGCCATCAGTAATCTTGGAGTTAGTGGAAGACATATTTCTGTGTATTCCTACACGGAAACACTACTTCTACTTGATCAGCCCGATATTACAAATAAGGAAAAAAGTAATGCCACTTTCCCTAATTAGTCTTCAATGTAATAAATGTCTTTTTTAATGATTTTTTTACAAAATATTATGCATGTCGTTTAGTTGTGAACTTATTTGAGTTATATTTGTTGGTGCAAAATTCAGTTTTTTAATGATTTGGTAAGCTCTCTGTTACATATGAACTGTTTAATTGGGGTTTTGTTAGATCATACTAATTGGGGATTTTTAAGTCTGATTGGGGTATTTGTTCAACTAGGGTTTCAAGGTGAGGGTTTCTTGCTTTCCAAAGTTTAGATTAGGGTGAATTTTAGGTATGATGCAGATTGTTCTTGGAGTGTTAGTTATAATTGTAAGTGTTTCGAGGTTTTCATCGGCTGGTTTCTTCACTCACAATGAGGATATATGCAAGCATTTATATGGGGTTAAGGATGTTTACGAAGAGTTTGATATTTGAAGCTGTTCTTGATCAGGCAAGTGATTATGGTCCAGAGTAGGTTTTTAACTACTTTTTTATCAGGCTAGTGATTATGGTCTAGATTAGTTGTTTAATTTCTTCGATTGTTGCTGAGTTGATGACTTGTATTGCTTTTTAATGGCGTTTCTTGATCAGTCTAGTGATTGTGGTCCAGATTAGATGTTTAGTTGTTTTAATTGTTTCTGAATCAATGGCTATTAATTGCATTTTGATGATATTTCTTGATTTCTTGATCGGACTATTGATAATGTTCCAGATTAGTTGGTTGATTACTTCAATTGATGACTTTGAATAGCTTTTGATTGCATTTCTTGAATTCTTGATGAGGCTAGTGATTATGGTCCAGATTTGTCGTTTAAATACTTCAAAAGTTGCTGAATCGGTGGCTTTCAATTGCTTTTTGATCGCATTTCTTGATCAGGCTATTGATTATGTTCCAGATTAGTTGTGTAAATCTCTGAATATGGTTTCTGTTTTCAGGTATTTGGTGAAATAGCATTTGAGGAATCTGGGAAGTTCATCTCTGATCAGCATAATAGTGTGTCGCGTGTGGCGAAGAAGATATATAAATATATAATAGTATAGGGCATGGGTGTGTGTCTGTTAAGAAAGAGCTTCAAGTGTATTTGGATTATGATATCGGGTGGTTTTGTAAAGATGATCGGAGTAGCACAGGGTCTTATTAAAAAGTTGTGTTTCAAACCCACGAGTTTGGGTTTTATAGCACTAATGTAGAAGTATAAAATCTCCAGGAAAATAAAGAAACTAGTATGAGGAAATAAGTGAACTGGAATAACTACTTAGCAAATAACTTAAGAAATGCAATAGAACATGGACATGGGGTGTATGGCCGTATGGGACGTGTGTTGGAGACGTGCATGGGACACGTATCGGTCTGTATGATTATGAAGTATTGGATTGTATCGGATCGGATCATCAATTAATGTTTGGTTTGTAGGGAAGTGGAATGCAGTACTAATGTTTGGTTTGTAGGGAATTGGAATGCAGTACATGAACTAAGGGGATATACTAGATACACAACCGGTTCTGGGCGGAAAAATTTGGCCGGACCGGTGACTAAGGTTTAGGAAAGCATCAAACAAACTGGCAAGCCGACCCGTCAAAAAAGGGTTACGTTCCACCGGTTTGCCAGTTTGGGCCAGTTTATTTTGATACCAGAATGGACAGCAATCTATTATCTATATTAAAACAAAACAACTTAGTGCCACATGTCATGTTCTTAAACCTCTAATTGCCACCTGTCCTCTCTACAGCTTCTAACTTTACAAAATCCCGCTCAAACTAAAACCCTAAATCAAAACACGCGTAGATGGCTCTGTTCCTTCTCCTACAATCTTCTTTCCCCCTTTTCCTTCATCCGCTCTTTTTGCTGAACATCAATTAATCAAAGATTGATACAAATTCAGTTTCCTTTTAATCTTAATTCCAATTACAAACCCTATGCCAAACGATTTCACCATCAATCTTTCTGTTAATTGTTTTCTTCAAACCTAGAATTGATTGTTATTTGTTGATGCTTGATCTAGGGCTCGAATAGATGTTTCAGATCTGTGAGCCGATTCTTATATATCTTCGATTCATCTTATACTCAGATTCAGGTCCCATCTATCGCTGATTTCTTTCACAAACACTAAATCTATACTAAGCGATTCTCTCACGCGGTTATCAAAAAACCCTAAATTGGAAGGCTATGAAAGTGGTAATAGGGTTTGAATCAGGGCTGGAGAATAAGATTCAAAAGAAATTGATTTTGTCATTTGATTCGTCTGTTCTTGATATCAACTTATTAGTCAAGAGTTTAGTGTAAGCTATGTTCTGGTTTTTAGATTTCAATTTGTTGTTTTGATGAGATTCATGGTTTTTGGTTTTGCAGTGAAATTAAGGCTTTTGATTTCCGAGTTAGGGTTTCTTCTTCATATGCGGTCTTCTTTTGCTTCATACTTTCAGGTCACTTACTTTATTTCTTTAATTTAATGTCTCTATGTTATTTCTGTACATTGGATTGCTTGTGAAGACTCTGATTTCTACATGAAATTAAGGCTTTGATTTCTCATTTAGTTCGGAATCTGTTGTTATGAACTTCGTTGCGTTTTGATATTGTGAATTTTAGATTAATTAGGTTAATTTGTTTTCTATTGTGAGTTTTTGCGAGATTAGGGTTTCGGATCTACGATTTAGGTTATGAGATATGGAGAAGGGAATTGATTTTTTTGCTTAGATCTAACTGGTTTAGAGTTTAATGTGATGGATTGAACTTGTGTAAAGATTTGTTAAAAAAAAGATTTTATAATTTTGGTGATTGAATTTATTTGACTTAGGTTTTTCTTGAAAGATTTGTTAGTTTTTTTGAACTCTTAAACATATAACAACACTCGTGATTATTGTTTATTTCTTCTAATTCTAAAAGTTCAGTTTCATGGCAATGGAAGTTTGTAAAATTTCTTGAAAATATGCCGAGCAGTTACTTGACTATACGAAGGGTAAGATTATTTACCATGGTATGAACTATCAGCTGTCTATAAGGGAAGGTGGGTCGCTCTTAGTATTTTTGAGGGGCCTCCCTATTCCGTCGTAGGAGTATCTTTTTTGTCTGTAGGAACGTATGTTTACAATACTTGACCAACCGACATGTAGAAAACCCCTAAAATGTATGGACTATAGGTGTTCTTTTCAATAATATCTTTAAGCTGCCAGGTCTTTATGCCGGTCAGTTCAAAAGAAGATGACATATGGATATCTTTGTTAACTTTTTGTAATTCTTTTTCTTAACAAGTTGCATTTGTAATCTCTTTTTTTTCCTTAATTGTTAATTTAATTGTTAATGCAGAGCAACAATATGTGTCTGCAATCATTGCTGGTGATATGGTTCTAGCATCAGTATATGCTCATGAGTTGCCGAAATATGGTCTTAAGGTTAGGCTCACATGTTATGTTGTAGGTAGGTATGCTCTAATCCAATTTTATTGTAACTTCAATAATTACGAAATTAGAAAATTATTAGGTGAATTCATATGGGAAAGAACATAAACTTTTAGACAACCATCTTTCATATACGTGCTATTCTATAACATAAAAAAAGCATTTTGAATCCTTCATGATCAAGGTTCAAATGATTCGTAGTTTGTTTACGCAGGCTGCTCACACCAAAGGGCAAGAAGCTAGCGTCATCACAAATTATAATCACTAGGTATGATGGATGAAGTGGAAAAAAATGGGTTAGGTTGGCCCTAAACATGTATTCTCTCTTAAATCATTTTTTTATGTTATTAGTGTGTCAAATATAACTACAAAGAATTCTTAAATAGGTTCAACGTGTCATTTTCTTTCAACCAAGCTATTTTTTTTTTCTCTACCAAAAGGCTAAACTGTGATTATTTATTACCCCGGGGACTAATATCCTAAATTGTGTTTATTTATTATTCCAGGTGGAAACTTTTGGTGTTATGGCTAAAACTAAAAAGATTACATTTCAGACAAGTAGGACAGTATGCCCTCGGTGTTGAAAATAAGTAAGCATGTTGTCACACTATATACCAAACATGTAGAGTTCAATTATCTTCTTTCGACTACGGAAACATTCTTCTTTTGACTTTATAATAGTTTCGATTAAAGCAAGTCATTTACATATAGGGTATGATTTCAATATTTATGTATGTTTCTAAGGTCACCCACCAAGTGTTCGATATATTGCCTGAATGAATAGACTTTAAATGGTATCTGCATTTGGTAAATGAGATCTGAACATTGGCCAATGATCCAGTTAATGGATCTACTACAGTGTTTCAGACTATATGAGCTTTCAGGTTAAATTTTATACTAATATCGTGCCATTCATTGCTAGGATTATTGACAATGAGATAGAACACCCCCTACATTTTATAAAAGAAAAAGTCTTCAGAAACCATTTATTATGTTTTGACGTTAATGAAGAAGATATACCAAGCTGATGATTCAAATTGCTTTAACTTCTTTATGTTCTTTTCTATAGTTTTTATATTGAAAAAAAAAGCTCTTAGTTTTATATATATTCCAGTTTATGCTAAATGAAAAAAGGGAAAGGTTTTATACATTTTAAGGTAAATTGGAGTAATCTGATTAATCAATGTGATTCTAGGTAAACAACCCCTATGTATAATTCGAATAGCTATCACCAGTCGCATGTCCCATAACCAAAATATAATGCTAAAATCTAGGTGCTTATTGTGTGAATTTGAATACGTGAACTTAGTTTAGCTGTCCATTTTTATGACGTCTGAATGTTGCTCTTTGGAGCTTTCTTGTGTTTAAAATTTATAAAGAAGGCATTTAACGCAACCTATGATAAGTTCTTTTAGTTTGTGAAGCATCAAATGCCTATCAGACCGCATATTGCACAAATTGGATCATGTTGTTCTGCGGACGCTATCTCCGATGGTTAATTACCTTGCTGCTAACCTTGTGGACTCGTGAGTAGTTCTTGGTTAGGAAGTTTGCGATGGAGGAAAGAATAGATGCAGAGAGTTTCTCCAGAGATCATATTGTTTTGTATGAGGAGGTGAGAAGGGAGGAAGAAGCACGACATTCTGATGATTCACATGTTATATACTGCAGAGGAGTTTGGACAATCAGGGTACAATTCAGGTATTATGAACTCAGTTAACTGTCATATTACAAACTAAATGAGATATTTTATATTTAGACTTCAGTTAGAGCCCAATTTATGGTATGATCATAGCTAAACAACTAACATCTATTATATGATGGTTTCTTGAATGACGTTTATTGTTGAAATTTAAGCTATTGACAGGAAGAAATTTAACCATGTTTGATTTTGACGTTGAACAAGCATCATTTGACATATTGTTTTCCACTTGCAAAAGTGAAGTTAAGAAATTAGGTGCCCTTGGTCAATGTTCTCACATGATGCTGAACTAATATGTACATTCATCAAAAATTTCTATGCCTAACTAACAAATCATTAAAATAATAGGCGTAGCACTTTTCAATTTCCATATCACTTCTAATCACCTCACTTTTAGACCTTTTCCGTCTTTGCTTCTTGTAATGATGATGATTCTTGACACCATGGAGCCAAGTGATATGTAAATTCTTTAGTTTTTTTTTTTTTGAAAGGTGAATTTCGATCTAGGTTGTGAACGAATCCACAGCCCCCAAGTCGGGAGCCCCAACCGCCCCACGAACTCCAGGGTCTTGCATGCAGAGGACCCTGTGCCGTTTGACTCGGCTTTCCCCGAGAAACTTCACCACCCCACATCCGTATAGGTGTGGGTTGCCCAGCCGGGGGCTGAGCGCGGTTACTCGAAAACTCGGGCGGTTGCTCAGATTCGAACCCACGCCTGTTGGGATGTGTCCGAATCATCACTGCTTCCTGGCCACTGGGCTAGAGCCAGTGGTTATGTAATTCTTTAGTTAATTGTGGCATCTTATTCTTAATACTTATTGTCCATTTTTTTTAACTTTTGGTTGGGAAACGGTTGTGTGGGTATCAGCAATAGCAGCCCATTTTGTTTCAAATGGGCCGAGTCGGGTTATGTTTTAAATTAGGTGCTTTTTGTTCTATTAGGGGGGAACTGGTCAGGAACATTATCCAATCCTCAAATGTTCACGTCTCCTTAAAGCTTAAAAATAAGGTGCTTTTTTTCTTTTAGGGGAACTGGTCAAGAAATTTCTAAACAATAGTGCAAATCAGCTCCACTATATATTGGTATGTCTTGCTTATTAGGTTATTTGACACCTCGCGCTTCCTTGCGTATTAGGTTATTTGACACTTCGCGCATCAAACGATTGATACTTTCTGTTTTCTAACTCAGGTTGTTCACGAGCTGAGCTCGAGTCAGGTGAGCTTAAGCTTGGTTCGAATTTTCAACCAAGGTGGCTTGCAGCTCAGCTTAGCTCAGCTTCTTTACAAACCGAGTCAAGTTGGCTCTGCTCGCTTTAGCTCAATTGCTCAGATATATTTATACATATTATTTGAAGGCCAGCCATCAATCATTTGCCTGAGCCTTGAGCTTGGCTTGAATTCTGAATCGAGCTTAGTATTTGAGCTATGAACCGTTGGTTGTGTATCTAACCCGTGTAATACTCCTTATCCGAGTTGCATGGTGAAATAAGTTGCTTTCATTGGGTTGATTATTGGTTTCTGCTTATAAGATTTAACATATACCAATTATAGTTGCTAGATCTCATAATCAGTCCTTTGCAATATTCCTTTTTTTTATAATGATAACCTTTTTTTCTAAGTTGTGTGTTAGTTGTTACATCAGGAGTTAAACATAATTCAAGACTATAAAAAGTTGATAGAAGTAAGTGGAGGATTTTATTCCATGATTATATTTAGCTTAGGGTCCTCGGGTTTGTTTAGTACAGTTACTTCATGCATCTCTAAATTATATGAAACTTCGAACCTCTGCCGCCAGATAAAGACATGACGAAAATGAGAGGGAGCAGCTAAGGAAGAGGTAATCATGTTTTAATCATTTAGTTTGTAAAGAAATCGTTTTTAATAGTTACAGTTTCAGTTCTGCAGGGCTGTAGCAAGCTCTTCAGTCAACAATCCGACGGTTGTTGTACATTACCATGGAATTGGGGCGATCGGCTCATGGATATAGTGAAGCAACAATTGCAATTACGGACTGGCATGTCGTATAAAGGTGTGTTTAACCCAGATTTTAAGGACTCTAACCAAAATTGGATTCGCCTAATGATGAATTTGAACCGATTTAATTGAGCTTTTTATTGTAGATGCAGATTTTGAATTCCATGATGTTAAACATATTAGTTTGAGTTTCTAAGCAAATTAGAGTCACTTTCAACTTCCAATAATATATCCTTCATTATACTACAACAGGTACGCATGTAAATTCACATGCTCCCATTCATGAGTGTTGCCTTTTTGAAAGTTTTATGTGGATAATAGATTATATGTAAATTTTATATGATCTATTTTTAATTTATGTTGTTCGAACTTTTTGTATTGCATGAACTTAAAAGCCTTTTGGATTATCTAAACCAAACAAACCTCATGCTTAATAAATTGTTAAAATACAATAATTAAGATAAAGATGAAGCTCATGCATCATTCAGTACATAAGTGGTAGGGAATTTGAGACTTTTTTCTTTCTCAAAGTGCAATTGGAGCTAATTCTTTTGATGCTTTATATTATTGTTTGCTAGACTTGCTTCATTTAACTTTATGCTTTGTGATACTAACGTTGTTTAGAAAATTTTGTGCTCAGGTAGGTTGTAGGGTGCTTGGAACACTTACAAGAGATCCCTATGCATGGTTCATGCTTAAAGTATTACTTGAACAATTCTATATTTGTATTGGTTGAATTATATATTTCTAAGACCAATAGATTAGAAATATATGTATGTAAATTTCATGCTAATTCTTTACTTTTCAAATCACACTATTTACTATTTACATTATTTTATAGAATTCTATAATTTTTGTTTCTAAAATGGTAAATTTTCATGGCTGCGCTAAAAATATACTACCTTAACAAAATGAAGCATCATCAAAAGTATATTACCTTCTAATGATATTTTTCTTTCGTGAACAATTCATCTAACTTTTTCTACGATTGGTCTTAATATTTTGCGGTTATTGGAGTATTTTCTTTTCCTTTTTTTTGTTTTTATTAAGATTTTTGTGGTGTCTTGAAATTAGGTGGGAATCGTGATGCTTTGTTGGATAAACCACTAAAAAGAGAAGTTGAGAAGATTAAGGTGCGTGAGTGAAACAAATGAACTCTCTCATTCCATAGTCAAGCAATATGCAAGCAAGAGAGCTCGGCTTCCCAAAAGGGTGTCGGCAAAGAGGGTGGGCAAGTTTGGTCAGGTAATGGGTCAAATAGAGTTTTAACAATTACATGTTTCAATCCATATACAAATGACAAAATTGAGGGGTCGGGTAATTGGTCTAAATGAGTAACTATTTTACAAAGAAGTATTTCGTGACTTGTGATCTCCATGTACTCATTCATCGTTCGATCATTCATTCCATGTAACTGTTCTCTAAAATGATCCATAACATTTTTTTGAAGTCATTTAATGTTTATTTTTTGTTGTTTTTTAATGAATTTTGTTAACGTAATACAAAACATGTATACTCATACACACACTTAAATATTAACCTAAACTTCTACATAAAGAAACAGTACGTTGACTTATAATTCGCTATCCATTATCTTCCATAAACACAGTATTAAACAAATTTGCATCATCATGTATCTCGAGATATTAAATTATTTGTCTCATTGTATTTTATTAATTTATTATTACTTGAACGGTCATTTAATTCAAACGATTAGTTCAATAAATTAAAGTTACTCATTTGTGTTTTAGTCCACCCGCGAACCTCGCGGGTTCTTAAACTAGTTATTCTAATAAAGCACAACATATTTTCAAAAATCAAAACGAAAATAGAGGTGTTTGACTTTGACTTTTACGCTTTTGGTCCTTATTTGTGTAGAGCCAACCATGAATTTAGGACTGCCAGCTTTGAATATCAACACTTTCGTCTCTAAAATCCATATATAAACATTTTTAAAAAATCTTTAAAGGGGTTGACGCAAAACATTTTCTTATATCTACATATAACCCACTTTTTTTTGGACCAACAAAACAAGTTTATTCGAACGAAATCAGAATAATGACCAGACACCCGAAGCATTTTACAACCTGACTATCCCAAATTTTCAAGGTTAAAAGCTTTCCATTCCTCCCAGGTCAATGCCATAGATTTTGACCTGTTTTTCACCCACATGAACTTAGAGTTTTAACCTCTTCAATTACCGCAGCCACTGAAGGAACTTTTGACTCGAACACAGCCATGTTTCTCGATTTCTAGATGCTCCAAAGAGAAGTGAGTAATACCGCGTGGACAACCTTTTTGCCTCACTTTGATCCGCTCCAAAGCTTGTAAGTAGAAAGCAAATCCTTCATCTCAAAAGCGTATACGGGGGAGAGATGGCACCAAATACTGATAATACTCCATACCGTTTGAGAGAAATGGCACGTGATAAAAATATGTTCCACTAATTCTTGGATTTTCCCACATAGACGACACATGGGGTTTTGGACGTGGATATTCCTCCTACGAAGAGCATCCATAGTAGGTAGTCTCTGAATCTCCGCGCGCCATGTAACAAATCTCACCTTTGCTGGGACCCAACTGTTGGAAGGGAACTGAATCTGAGCAGAAAGGCTGCCAAACTCATTAAGCGGCTCCTTTAAACTTCCCACGGAGAACAAACCGTCATTTGCCTTAGTCCAAACCCAACCATCCCGACCATTTGAAAAGCTGAAATGCATCAGCAGAGCTGAGAGATTATTCAGCTCTGATTGTTCCACCTGGGTCAAATTTTGGCGGCTCCAATTCTAGTAAAAAACTAGCCCGTTTGTCCCTTGGCTAATACATATAACCCACTTATTTTGCGGGTTGTGTTTGAGTTAATTCATTTATTAAATATGCGATGTACCCATGGCATTATAGCCTAGTGGTATCTTGGTGGTGGGATAAGGCTTATGAGCATTAGGTCATGGGTTCGATTCCCACAAAGGGGGTTTTCCCAGATTTATTGGGTTTCCTCCTGAATTGGTGTATAGGCATTATTGCCTAGTGGAGATGGATATGATCGGGTGGTTCTGCTGGTGGCACGATGATACTCCAGTGACCGTCAGTGATCCAAATTTGCCGTTCAAAAAAAAAAAAAAATTAAATATGCGATGTTTATTAAATAGGCCGTATTCGGATTGACCTTTTTAATAAATGGTCCCACCGACTCTATCATCTATGTCTATGGAAGTGGTTCCAAGAGGCATGTCCTAAAGTGGCCCAAATTAAAAAAGTGTCATTTTTATATTTGAAGTAATAAAAGTGACATAAAATAAGGGACCATTTTTGGCATTTTACCTTTAATTTATTCAGTTGGGAATTGGGACTACAAACATACCACGACATCGTTTTGCTACCAAAATGTTGAAACAGGACGCATATGTTATCTTCCATTTCATATATCATAAACCCTAGAAATCTCATATCTCAAAATCAAAATCAAAATCAAAATCAAAATCAAAATCAAAATGTCAGACATCATTCCCTTCGAAATCCAAGAGCTAATCATAAACAAGCTTCCAGTGGAACCGTTGATTCGATTCCGAACAGTCTGCAAAGCATGGAAGTCCCTCATCGACAGTTCCGATTTCATTCGAAATCATATCAAGCAACAGAATCAGCAACATCTGCTCGTAAGGTATCACGACCCTCTTCATCGCGAGCTAAAATATGTTTCAATTCCTGACAATGATACTGCTACTTTCCCCCATCATAAAGTTCCTGTTACTATTCCCCAATTGGTAGTTGATATGGATAAACATTATACAAGAATTGACAGCTCTCACGGCTTATTGTGTTTGTTCGGTATCGACAATAAAGCGATTATTTGGAATCCTTCTATTAGGAAAGCGGTTGATGTTGTTCTGCCTCGTATGGTTGGTGATGGGACACATGTAAATGTGTTAGGGTTTGGGGTTTGTCCGGAGACTATAGACCTGAAGATCATTAAAATTAGGATTAATATGGAAGATGTGGTCCCGTGGCAGGTTGAGGTGTTTACGCTAAGCACGAGGGTTTGGAGAAATGCGTATAGCAGCAATGTACCGAGTAAGTGTTTTTGGTTTGTTGGGCATCAGGTGGTTGTAGGTGGAGTTGTTTATTTTCTTGTTAGTGATAGGGTTGATGGTAGAGATGGGTGTGGTAATTTGATTGTTTCGTTTGATCTGACAAGTGAAGAGTTTGGAGAAGTGAAGCTTCCGGATAGCCTAACTTATACTCGTAATTTGTCTGTGCTTAAGCTAAGGGAGTCACTTGTTGTGATTGAAGCCGGTCTAGAGGAACTCGGTCCAGAGGAAGTCGGTCGAGGGTACTATAAACGAGTTTACCATATATGGAGGATGGAGGATGGTGTTTCAAAGTTGTTTGAAAAGCTCTTCTCTATCGACTACTCACCAGATGGATCAGTGGTTTATATAAGCGACTTTAGGAAGACTGGTGAAGCTTTACTCGAATGGCTAGCTCCTCCTGACTTCAATAGAACACTTGCTGCTTATGAACCTTATTCTAAAGCCATCACTAATCTTGGGATTAATGGAAGTTATATTTTTGTGTATTCCTTCACAGAAACACTGCTTCTGCTTTGATCAGCCCGTAACTACAGTTTATGAAAAAGGTAATGTCATTTTTTCTAATTAGTTTTCATTCCCTATACGATAGAGGGGGCAATCTTGACCCAAAGCCTTTCAAATGGGTCAATTTGGGTTGCGTTTAAAATTATATGGGTTGATTTGGGTAAAATATTTTAACTAATTGGGTCATAATGGGTCACTTGAAATTCCATGTTGTTATTTTCGGGTCAAATAGGGTCGACAACATTAAAGAAATGGGTCGATGTGGGTTAGTGTCTTAAAGAATGGGGTCGGTTCGGGTCGGATTTCTGCACGGACGGGTTTCAGATCGCAACGGGTTTTGGGCCGGCACGAGTTTCCGCACGAGACGAGTTTCGGGTCGGGACGAGTTTCGTACCGTTTCGACGCGAATCGTTTCGACGGGAACCGTTTCAACGCGAACCGTTTCGACCCGTACCGTTTCGACCGGTACCGTTTCGAATCGAACCGTTTCGAATCGAACCGTTTCGACCCATACCGTTTCGAATCGAACCGTTTCGACCCGTACCGTTTCGGCCAATACCGTTTCGACGCGAACCATTTCGACCCGTACCGTTTCGACCAGTACCGTTTCGAACCGAACCCGTTCTAATAAATCAACTACAGAAAAACGAATTCTCAATTCTAATTCAGTAATTCCCAAACCAGACGTCTATACCATATAACTGATCATAGAAGCTTATAAATTGCCTACATTGTCATCGTGTTTAAAACAAATGGCCACTCATAACAAAACTATTACCAGGGCTAACAATAGCCAGGTCTAGACAGTACATAACCGTGTCTAAAACCCTAAAATTGCGTACCATTTTGATTTTGGGGATTTTGCCGTGAAGCTCTACGAACAAAAAATGGAGCGAAATGTTATTGACATTTTAACCCTCAGGTTTATAGAGTTATCCTCTTTTAACTCAAAACTTTTGTTTTTTTTTCTCCAAATGGAAAAAAGGGTTAACTTGTATTACTAGGCTGCAAACATTTTTTAAAAAAGAACATTTTTTTAGCTAACCTGACCCGACCCGAAACCCGTTCTGACCCGAACTCGTTTCGACCCGAACCCGTTCCAACCCGAACCCGTTTTGACCCGAACCCGTTTCGACCCGAACAAAAACAACCCTTTTTTTAATTGACCCTTTTTGACCCGAACCCATTTCGACCCGAACCCGTTTTGACCCATGACCCGACCCAACCCAACCCGACCCGTTTGCCAGGTCTACTATACGATCAATGTAGTAAATGCCTTTTTAATTAATTCTGTACCAAATATTATGCATATCGTTTGATTGTGAACTTATTTGAGTTATATATGCCGGGTGGATATCGATTTAAATGATATAGTGAAATGGGTTACACATAATCTAAAGAGGGTTAAAGGCAACCCAGATGGACCTGTTAAAAGTCAAACCTTCTTTTGCCTGTAGAAAAGAACTTAAAGTATAGACATGTTCATTCACCGTCGGTATTTCCTTGATTTTAGGAAATTACTTTTGATCGATGGTTTAGGATACATGCTATCTCGTTTGACCAATTCAGCGGCTTTTACAGGGATTTTAGGATGTTATGGGGAGCATTAACTGTGGAGAGATATGGTTGGACTTGGCTAATGTCTATAGGAAATTTACTTCGCCCCATTTACATTTTTTAGCACCGTAGAATGGCAAAGGAACCCGGTTTTAGTCAGTTTTTTGTATGGCTATTTTATTTTATCTGGGGTTAAGCATCTGGGTTTATTTAATTATTTATTAGGTTTAAAAAACTTGAAAAAGGATTTAATTAGGTTCAGTTAAGAGTGGGACTGAACCAATTCAAACGGGAAAAATTAAAAATAGGAATCGGCCTAAAGATGCTCAAAGTGTACTTATAATGCATACAACTAGAGGTGGGCAAAAAAACCGGTAGAGCATTAACCGGTTAGTGGTTAGTTTTAACCGCCTGTTAGTAACCGGTTATAGATATTTAGTATAGGAATCGGTTGTTAATCGGTAGACTGGTTAACCGAAAAAAGGCAAAAAAACCGGTTAATTAACCGAAATTAACCGGTTAATAACCGAACTGTTTAAAGTGATTAACCAGATCAGTTGACCCGGCGCATTTTGACCTATGCAGCTAAAGCAATACAATACAATACAATACCATACCTGAAGAACACTCTCACTTAAACTGGAAGAGTGGAAGGAAGGTCCCAGTCTCATACAACTTAACTTTATTGTTTTCACTGATTCTAGCTATACCTGTTGGCGGTGAATGGTATTTACTTAAGACCTTAAAAGAACCGCTTTTAAGAGTATGAGCAATCGAGTTTTGACACCTTGCATCCAAAGATTTATATCCAGAACAAGCAGGAGTTTATCAACTCTCAGTCGTGGGTACGTTCGTTGTCATTTAGTTATTTATCTTTGTAAAGTTCTTTGATTTTTGAATGCCCTTAATGTACACACAACTTAAGAATTCAATGTCTATTGTCGTTTGGATCGTTTGATGTAACATATGAGGCGTAAGTTTGTCATGACAAGGCAACAAATCATCATGGCAAAGCAAAACGAACATCATAACAACTAAATTCACAACAAATGGTACCCAAGTAAACCCTACCCAAAGTACCCCTTAAACCCACATGAATCATAATCAACTTGCAACTAAGAATTTAATGTGTACCCGAGTTTTGATTGTGTTAAGTTAATATCATGAGTTATCCGAAACAAGCTTAATAAACGCCTTTCACATACACTCCGGCTCTGGCTTTGTTTCTATAGATAGTTCGTAATATGAGGCCGAGAGTGATGGAACTTGACATTAATCACAATCTCAGTCAATCTGGGTTAACCATTACACATTTCTGACGGGACATTATGATACTGATGTGGCGGAAAATTCTTCTTAGGAGGTATTAAGCATTACAGATGGTCTAATTTGTTATGTGGGGTTATTCAGGGGGTGTTTGTTTTTCGTGAGAAGCACTTCTGAACCTCTTATGTCTGCCCCACGCAGACGACGCACAGACATAGGAGTCTGCAGAGTGTTTGTTTTTTGGAAGTGATTTCATTGAAAAACGTCTTCTAGACCTCTGCTCCAAGAAGATGTGGACTCCCCTCTTCTCATCTCTTCTCATATCTTCTTCTTCCTCTGCTCTTTCAATACAAACTCAAAACCCTAGCATCCACCTTCCAGCCGACACCTCCACTTACACCGCCACCACCTCCACTTCCTCCGCCACCACCACATCTCCGTCACCTCCACCTCCTCCGCCACCACCTCCACTTCCTCCGACAACCACCTGCTGCTTCGTCACCCAGCCGACACCTCCACCTCCTCCGCCACAACAACCACATCTCCGTCACCTCCACCTCCTCCGTCACCTCCTTTGACGACCTTGTCCGATTACGATCTACGATGACTGAAGTAGGCAAGAGCAGAGGCGTCCTTTACCCCGGCAAATCATCCTTCGCCACCTGCACCTGTCACTTACCAACCTTTAGGTCTTCTGCAACCTGTTCCTCCTCAGCACATCGTTCGATTATTCACCGGCAAATCATCCTCCGCCGCCGGCAAATCGATTATTCACATAGCTATCAAACCGTTCCAGGTACATGTTTCCGTACCTAATTTGTTTGATCTAGTTTTATATTGTAATAGATTGTATATTATGATCCTGATGTAGGTGATGATTTGAGGATTAGTTTATGTTTATGTTTATGGATGGAGACTGTTGAGGTTGTTAGGTTTTGATTTGTTTTGGTAACCTAGGTTAGGTTAACTCTTTGAAGTATGAAGTTTGAGGTTTGGTAGTACAATTAGGGCCGGTTTATTTTCAGAATTTAAGATGATTTGAGGATTAGTTTGAGGTTTGGTAGTACAGTTGATTACCTTATCCATTTGCAGAAGTTAAAAAACAAACAGTCTTCCTCTTACAAACTGCAGAGGTTTGGTCCACCTCTTCTGCTACAGATGTCTGCAGATGTGGTCCGCAGACTGCAAACATTTTACCTCTGAAAAAACAAACAACACCTCAGTTAGATTTGTGGGGTAGTCGGGTAGGTGGCGGATAGTTCACAATGGTTAATAAAGTTTTTTTTTCTTTTATATGTTAATTGATTCAATCTCAAGAACTAACATAAATCATCTTAATACATTCAACGAAATAATTTCTCACTCTCATAAAATTCTAATTTTTGAATTTAAATTTCTAACTATGAAAAGTGAGAGTTTCAGCTTTCAGGACCAGTTATCTAATAAAGAATGCCGCCAATGATCTCTAGATCAAGTGGTGGAATGCTTGTATTTCTCTTGAGAGATGCATGTTCAACTCTCATTAGTGCAAAGAGTGAGGCACTAGTGGACAATGATAGGAGACCCAGGGAAACCTGGGTTGGATTCTTGAGTCAAACGGGTTTTACCGGTAATTTCACTGTCGTGTTTACGGGCGGGTGGGTTACCGGGTTTTCTCCAGAATTGATGGTGGACTAGGGTTACTCTTGGAGTACTTCGTTTGTTCAGTGGGTGCCCCAAGAGTGCTCGGGATTAATTCTCTTGGTCGTTCAAAAAATAAATAAATAAATAATGCCCAATAACTAAGTCAGACACGGCCCATATTGTCTTTATCTCTTTAAGAGGAGGCTTATTGGTATACTAAGACCGGACCAAAATCCCAAACTGAATGAGCCCATTTACCATCTTTCTTTTCTATTATGTTTTCTTACCAAATTCAGAATATCAAATTATCTGTTTACACAATTCTTTACACATAAGTACATGATTATTTTCTGTTAGGTTTTATAATATTTCATATAGGGAGAGCACTGATTGGTTCATTTCATTTATGTGTTAAAACGGAACAATGTTTTAGTTTTTATGTTTATCTTACCTATTGATAAGCGTATGGATTAACTTGGTTATTGAAAAGTTGGGTTGGTTCATTCGGCTAACCGAACTTTCAACTTTGAACGTAAGTGTATTTAAGCTAATTTCATCTAATAAACCCAGACACCCTGTTATATAGTGTGTAAAATAAAGCATTCAGTTATCGTAATTTATCGAGGTGATTAAGCAACAACTCTATGTTATCGTAAAATTACAACAAAATTCATCAATATATAACATATTTTTTTATAAAAAAATTAAAAATAGTATTGGTTTTAACTTCACAAAATGAATTATAACTAAACGATCCATTTATCAATCATTTTATTTGTATTCCTACATCTGTTTTTAGTTATAAGGTCTAGGGTATATAAATTTTTCAAGTATCTTTATTCAATAAACTAGGTTAGAAACCATGTATAACATGGATTGAATAAATAAATTATTAAGTAGTTATTGATAAAGATTTAAAAATAATAAACGATATATCGAGATATAATATAACTGAAATTACATATAAGAAATAGAATACGAATGAGTGAAATAAAAAAATAGGAATTTTTTTTCAGCCTCATGGTATTGTAACACATGTCGCAGTTACTTATTATTATTTTGGAGTTAAACAAGCAATCCCAAACTTCCTCTAAGATGAAAACCTTTGAACGAATAAAACTTAGTTTTACTTTTGTAATTTTGAATATAACAACAATAATACTAGATCAATCTATGTTACCAATATAGTTTGCAATTGTAACTATTAAGAGAGAAAATGGAGAGCAATTTGAATTTATAAGAGTAAATTATGATTTTGGCCCATGTGGTTATATCACTTTTACCCTTTTAGCCCAAAAATAATCTTTTAACATCTGAGCTCTCAACGTCTTTTTTTCTAACCCTTTTGGTCCCCAACGTCTTTTTTTCTAACCCTTTCATCAACAACAAGAAGAAGAAGAAGAAGAAGAAGGAGGAGGAGGAGAATGTGGGTTTTGTTTGTTCATGAAAGGAGGCGGGTGCAAAGAAGTGTTCATCAACTGGGAAAAGTGCATCGAAGAAGGCGAGATAAACAAGGAGAATATAGTGGATAAATGTTTCGATGTTACTTCCGCTTTGAAGAAATGTATGGAGGCCCATTCAGATTATTATGCTCCTATTTTGCAGGCCGAGAAGGCGGCCGAACAGGAAGCTATTAACCAGTTGAATAAGGAGAAAGAGGCGCATGCGGCGGTGCCGGTGGCCGGAGCATCGGATTCAGGGGCGGAAGAACAGAAACCGGCGACTTCTTGAACAAATTGAAGAATTTTTTGTGTTGATCAGTGAAAATGCTGTGTTGTGTCTTTGAAATAAGGTACTTGAAATTGATGATTTTGCATACAGTTAATCGGTTGGTTGATTGATTAATGATATTACACAGAAAGTTATTCGTTTAGCTTTTAGTATCGGTACTGATATTATTGGCGATATTGACCAATATAACCGATATATCACTAAATTATTAGTGTTAAATTGCTATATATATAAATTCTGCATGATTTTAAAATTACCGATATCCCACCGAGATAGCCTATATCTCAAATATCGGACCTTTACTGATACCCAAGATTTTACCGCATAAACTGCATAGCATGGATTATCGACATTCGTTTAGGGTTGGTTGAACGTTTTGTTCTCCTGAGCAAGTTTATCGAAATCAAAGCAGAGATTTGTATTTTGTATTGATGTTCGTTCATGCACGTTTTGTTTACTTCTAGCCCTATTTGTGATCCACATGAAGCTTAAGTGCTTGATCCCTCCTAGAATGTTATCAACCTTCACCGGCTCTTTGTATTGATGTTCGGTACCGGTATATATATAGATATTTTTTGCTTTCAATAAGCTAAGATCGTATGGCTACCATACCATACCGGACCGAACAACATTGATACCAATATGTATTATTTTTTATGGTTTCTTGTTTGCAGGGGCGGACTTAAGGGTTGTCCAAGGTGGGCGGGCGCACCCCCGGGAAAAAAAAAATTTAGTGTTAAGTTCTGTCGAAAATCCCGTCCGCACCCCTTGAAATTTTTCGTCCGCACCCCTTGGAATTTTTTTGTTCGCACCCCTTAGGTAAAAAGTGTTATCCATTTATATTTTAAATTTTTTTTAGTAAACTCTTACTTTTTTTAAAAACACTACCTAAATTATATAACTTTTAATACCTAAATAACTAAACTCAAATACCCAATACCTTTAACTAGCCCACTACTAAGTCTTAGTGATAATATTTTATTTTGTGGTGGGTTATATATTTATATTTTGTTAGTGACGATGGTGATATTTTGTCTTTTTTATGGTGGGTTATATACGATCATGTTTGGTTTTTTTTAATGGTGTATATGATGTTTAGATGATTTTTAGTGTGATTTACATTATGATTTATAGTGCTTGAATACTTGATACATTATGTAACATGTTACGGAGCCATGAACTTATAGATCAATTTGTTTGTGATAGCCGATAGGAACCATGAGTAGGGACGTTATGGCGCGATTTCTCAAGAGGAAAGTTGATACATCTTCCGAATTCGTTGATGTGGATACTCTTCCTCCGGATGCAAAATCGCAAGCCGATTGAATCATATAACGTGAATCAACGAGATGAGATTAGAAGGGCATATCTACTAAGAGGACCATATCAACCATTTAGTTTGATGTTCTTTTGTTTTACATGACCCGACCCGACTCGAACCGACCCGATACAAACCAATTTTTTTTACTTATATACCTTGGGCCGGCCTAAAATTTTTAAAAATGTTCCGCACCCCCATGAAAAAAATCCTGGGTCCGCCACTGCTTGTTTGATAACATATACGGTGCCGCTACCGTAGTGAATTGAACCAAAACCGAACGAACATCGATTCAGTACCGGTATTTATTATTATTGTTTTTTCTTTCGATAATAAATGACATCGCATTGCTAGCGTACAGTACCAAACAGCATCTGTACCAATACCTGTATTCATTTTATGGTTTTCGGTTTCCATTTCTTTTCATTTATACAACTCTGTTAGTGATGATAAATGAATATTGGTATCAATACCATGACAATTTAAACTGATCGACACCATTCGGACATTCGGTATTACCGCCCGGTTGACCCATTTATGAGCCCTTCACGACATTGTTTAAAAACTGGTTTTTAAAGTATTGGGTTTTACGTTTGAAAACAAACCTAAAAAAGAGATTAAAAAAAAGAAACAAAAGCAAAAAAAATAAAAAATAAACAATGAATACACATAATTTTTTTTTTTTGAAAGGTGAACTTCTTAATGGTGACCATTGTCACATCCGCAAATCGCGGACCCTCGTCAAGAACGTGGGTCCAGATAGCAAGGCCAACGCTGGGTTAACCAGTCTTGGGTCGAAGGCTTTCCCCCGGAAACCGTACTGCCTCTACACGAGTTGCCTCGCTAGAGTAACAGCCGGATGAAAACCGGAGTGACGCTCAGGATCAAACCCTCCTCGGTAGGTTTTTCACCATCATTGCGCACGGGTGTCCTTACCCCCTTTCGCCACAAGCGGGAGTCGAACCGGTGACCTCTAGGAGGACAAACCGGCCCCCAACCACTGGGCTATGAAGGAATACACATAATTTTAATATTGAAAGTAAATCCATCCATTTATCAATACACACCGAAATTGTTTTCGTTTTGTTACCAAAAGTTGATTTAATTTTTTTACAAAATTGTTACTTTTCTTAAAAGTTGTATGTAACCCATATCTTAATTTTTTAGTTAAAGTATGTAACCCATATCTTAATTTTTAGTTAAAATTTTGAATTTTAGTTGGTAACTTAAAACTTTAACCATTATTTCAACAACCATTAATTCAAAAGTAACATCCACCAAATCTGATGATGAAGATACATATATCTGATTTTTATTTTCTTCTTGGTTTTGCTCCATTCTTGCCCTAAAAACTTCGATTATAAAGCCGTCGCATGCTTGAGAGAGAAAGAAAGATAGAAAGAAAGTCATCAGGCACAGGGGCTTAGATGGTTTGCTAAACAAACTTGTACATGGTGGTACCGTACCGATAAAAAAAAACAAAGTGTACCAAAAGGGGTACCATACTAGTGCTAAAAAAACAAACCTGTACAGGGGCTTAGATCTATTTGGTATCTGAACCAGTGCTAAAAAACAAAGTGGTACCAAAAGGGGTACCGTACCGATACATGTACTCGTATTGTACCAATATATTCAGTACACAGTTTTGTTCAAATTAAGTATCGGTACTTATACGGATACAAGTACCGTACCAATCTCATCCCTACTTCAAAGTTCCTATCCTCTCAATATATATACTCACTTATTTTGTCTTGTCAAGCCGTAGACGCCGACAACACAACTTTTGTGCCCAACAGAAAACCGACCACCACAACCAAGAACGCCAACCGTCCTTCCACGGAGCTCAATTATCACAAGACCATCAATCATTAGCTTTCCACTCACTTTTTGAGTCGATGTTGCAGTTTATGTCGATATCTCACTGGCGTACGAGGTATCTTTACATGTAATTGTTATCTTTTAAATCGTTGAGTTAAATGTCTAAATTTTGTTCAATATACTTGATAAGTTGATAAAGTTCTGGATGTATTAACCATCTATACTAGTTTAATTGGGCTTTAATATTTTTAAACCAATTGAAATGTTAAGTTCCTGTACAAATAAAATAAATGTACTAAACGTATGAATGGAAGTTTTTGGCGGTGGCATTTTAGTAATTAAAAATACTCGTACTGTTTGTCTTATTTCCTCCCTTTTCCACAAAAAACCGTCATTTCAAAAGATCAAAGCCCTAAAAAACTTCCAAATGCTCTGATTCAAAGTCTCCAAATCTTCAAAATACTCTTTGATTCTACCATTAGTCATGTCTACAAAAGGTAATTTCAACGACAATCAAGCATTTGTAGGGTAATTTTGAATCAGTTTTATGTGTTAATTTGATTGAGTGTACTATTGTTATGTTGTTGGGTAAATTTGTTGAACTTGTAGGGTAATTTTATCAATAATTAGTTATCAATTAAAATTGTGTATTTTGTATATTTAGTTTCTATTAAAAGGAGGAAAAGTCAGAGAACTTGTTCAAAATCACTTAAAAAATATGCCAATGATGCAACAAACCCTGTTTGCTTTGATGTTGATGAAATTGATGACAGACAAACATTAGCAGGTTAGAAAAGCCTAAATTATGTAGATAAATAATCTATAGCAAATATAACAATTGATGATTTTTTTACTCTATGTTGAAACAGAAAATATGGCAAAGAGAAAGAAGGAAGATAGAAAAACACATCTTAAAAGAAAACAAACAACAGTTGTTGTTGCGAAGAACGATGGTGTGAAGGAGAAGGACGCTGCAAAAGAAAAGCCTGGTGTGAAAGAGAAGGACGCTGCAAAAGAAAAGCCTGTTGTGAAAGAGAAGGACACTGCAAAAGAAAAGCCTGTTGTGAAAGAGAAGGACGTTGCAAAAGAAAAGGATGTTATGAAAGAGAAGGACGCTGCAAAAGAAAAGTCTGTTGTGAAAGAAAAGGACGCTGCAAAAGAAAAGCCTGTTCTGAAAGAGAATGATGCAAAAGATAAAAAAGTTTGTGAAAAGGACACTCGTAAAAGAAAGCAATTAGACTCACAAGACGATTTTGAGTCTCCGGTTGAACAATTGAAAACTTCAAAATCTACACCGGTAAAAACTGTTGTGAAAAAGAAATATAGTAGGAAAAAAAAAAAGAAAAACACGAAAGATGAGCAAGTTTTTGAAAAGAAGAGTGGCAAAAGAACAGAAGTGGACTCTCAAGACGATTTCGAGTCACCAGTTAAAAAAATAAAAGCTGGAAAATCTACGGAGAAAGTAAAAAACATCAGTAAAAAAACACCTCAAGTAGTGGACTCTCAAGATGATTTTCAATCCCCTATTAAGACCAGAAAAAGAACACCCCAGATAGAATTCCCACAAAGGAACTTTGTAGATTTCACTAGCAATACCCTACGCATGAAATGCAAGTCATCTGGTCTATTGGATGCTATAAGTTCACTTTCGGATGAACAAAAAAAAGTTGTGATAGAAATGGGGTTTGAAGCTCTACTTTCACTGAAGATAAATTATGTGCCAACAATGTTAGGACATTGATCGGTAATGAACTACGATGAAGACAGGCAAGAGATTAATACAGGAAATCATCGTATAAAAATAACTTCAAAGTTAGTAGAAGAATATCTCGGAATACCAAGGGGTAAGATTTTAGTGCTTGAGAAGAACAAACCTAGAAAAGGTGTTGGTGAGAGTTGATGAATTTAAGAATCAATTTGATAACCCGAAAATCAGGGTGATAAAAGTTATTGATTTGATCAAAGAATCTTCACAAGCAGGAAAGTTATTCAACACAAACTTTCTTGTTGTGGTGAATACTTTGTTGGGAGAAACAACACAATCAACAACAGTCAACCAGAGGTTTATAATTGGTATTGAAAAAGATTCAGAAATACCAAATATGAACTGGTGTGGCTACATGCTCGAATGTCTAAGAAGATCAAAGAAAAAATGGAAATGAGGAATTGATCAATTCACTGGCCTAATAATATTACTTGCGGTATGGTAATTACTCTACTTATAATTTGTAGCTAATTTAGTTATTTTTTTATAAATAATTTAATTTAAAACTTATATTTCGTTAAATTAATGGCAGGTAATATTCGCACATTCATACTTCAAGAGGCATAAAAAATCAGGTTTTAAAGTTGAAACACCAGCAGTGAAGTATATCACAACGGAGCTACTCAACAACTTGCAAAAACATTTATACAATAATGGCCCATTGACAGACGATGAAGAAACAGATGATGATGTAGAAATGAATGAAAATCCGAAGAATGTTGAATCTGATACTAAAGATAAAAGCAAAAAGAATGTTCAAGTTTCAAATGTTGAAGAACCTATTGGTGATAATACAACTGAAGAAGGTCGAAATGAACCAAATGATGATATCACCACATCAAGTATGTAGTTTCATATTATTACACTATTATGCAATCAAAAGATCAAAAAACTGTTTTAACCATTTGTTGTTTTACTTGTTCTATGTAGTGCCTTATACAAGACTGTCCGACTCAACTTTTGACATCAATAAATTTGGGATTGGAACGTCAACTCAAAAGATTTTCGATTATTGTGCTACACCACAACAATTATCTGGATTATCCTACTTAGGCCCTGATTATAGATCAAATGAAAAGGTAATAATTACTCTACAAACAAAAACAACGCTGTCAATTCAAAATAGTTACTATACTTATATATTTTTCATTTATTAATCATGTGTAGCAATGGTTGATTACTCTTGAAAACCATATTGAAAAATATGAAGAGTTAAAAGAAGTAATTAATCAAATGGTGAAGGAGGGAAAATCAAAGTTTCCATGGAATCAAAATGTACAAGACATGTGTAAGGAATGGGAAGACAAATTTCCATTGAGTCAAAGTACAAATGATGATACTAACATCATCGATTTGAATGAACCACCTGAAATAACTCCATCAATGGAAAAAGCTGATGAAGAAGGTACATATTTACACTAGTTTTATAAAATAGTTATCCTACAATTAACATATGTATTATTTGACAAATTTGAAGGTGTCTTCATCGAAGAAGCGGAGGTCGAACAAACAATGAAATCACGTCATGAAGAAAGAAGTCTAAATGATGATAAAAATAAAGATGGTGGGCTAGAAGGTATAATTACTCAACTGATAAAGATCATATATTGTTATTTGTTATAATTCTAATAATTACCCTAGACATTGCTATAATTACTCTATTGGTAAGATCAAATGTTGTTATTTGTTACAATTCTGATAATTACCCTACACATTGAAATAATTACTCTACTAATAAAATGAAATGTTATTTGTTATAATTCTGATAATTACCCTACAAATTGAAATTATTACTCTTCTTATAAGATCAACTGTTGTTATTTGTTTTAATTCTGATAATTGATCTACTGATAAGATCAAATATTGTTATTTGTTATAATTTTGTTAATTAACCTAGACATTGCTATAATTACTCTACGAATAAGATCAAATACTGTTATTTGCTATAATTCTGATAATTACCCTACACATTGAAATAATTACCCTACTGATAAAATAAAATTATATTTGAAATAAAGGTGACAATGCTGAAAACGATCAACCAGAACAAGGGATGCTTCATTGGGATTCAATAAGTTTTCTACTTTAAAGGATCAATGGAAAGTAAATTCTCTTGAAGGTGATTCTTCTACAACAAAAAACAAAGATGAAAACAAAAACAAGATACAGTCAATTCTCAATTCTCGACACATTTCCTTTTCTTCAAGTACCCATCACCCAAGAAACAACTGAAACCCACACTACCCCTGAACAAACAAAAGAAAAGAGAATATCTAAGCCAACTTCTGCTTATAAATCGCCTTACGTTAACCGGAAAGTTTAACTTGGAACAAAGCTGAGTGATGATGAACAATTGATAGTAGATTACATATTTTCTCCAACAGGTGAATTGTAAGTACTATTTTAGTTGTTTGCAAATGTTTTTTATATATCTTATTAATTTTTCTATCTTTTTTAAAACAACAGAAAGTTTGTATACAAGTCAGTTTATGGGACAAATTCAATCAAAGTGGTGTTTGAAGCAATGTTTGATGGTGTAAAAATTACATCCGTCATCATTGACAATTGGCCTGAAGTGCTAAACAATGAAGAAAAAATGAAAAGACGGTATTCTCTTAGTAGGTTTTTTTTGCTCATCGCTTCTATTGGTACGTTTTCAGACTTACTCTTTTATATTCTGTTTTGCTATTATGTAGATTATTCTGTTTTCTGCATGAAATTTCATTTGTATACGAATGGGATCAAAATAATGCCGTTTGCTAATTTGATGAGTGTCATAGGATTTTTTAGTGTCAATCTTGTGTTAAATAATTATGTTAAAATGATTTTATAATATGAAAACGGATAATTACTCTACATTTGGATACAATTACTAAATTGATAGATCCATTGTTATTGTTATATTTCATACAATTACTCTACCTATAGCTATAATTACTCTACTGATAAGAACAACTGTTGTTATTTCTAATAATACTGATAATTACCCTACACATTGATATAATTACTCTACTGATATTATTTCTGCAAAAAAATATAATTATAGCTATAGGTAGTATTGTAAGTATAAAATTTCATTTCTATAGGAATAGCTTCAAAATTACTCAACAAAATAGCTATAATTACTCTATTGATGAGTATCATAGGATTTTTTAGTGTCAATCTTGTGTTAAATCATTATGTTAAAATGATTTTACAATATGAAAATGGATAATTACTCTACATTTGGATACAATTACTAAATTGATAGATTCATTGTTATTGTTATATTTCATACAATTACTCTACCTATAGCTATAATTACTCTACTGATAAGATCAACTGTTGCGATTACTTTTGATATTGTGAATTTAGAGTTAAAGGATCATTATGCACCTACAAGCACCGACGAAGTTCGACTTTTAATGTTCACACAAAACTTGGATCAATGGCTTGAACAGTTTAAGGTCAAATCGATAAGAGATTTCGACCTCCTGTTTTTCCCCATTTTAGCTTCAGAACATTATTACGTCGTGTGTTTCAATATGAACACTTCTAAAATTGTGTTGATCGATAACAGCAAAATGGGTGAAAATTTCCATGATAGATATCAAGGGATCCCTAATATGTTGGTATGACTAATAATAACTTTATAGTTTTACTAACTTTAGAATTTTGAGAAACTAACATATTTTATTTTTGATATATTGTAGAGAAATGCATTGTGTGACTACCTTGAGCTCAAGAAGATCAGATTCTCCAAAAAAAAAAACTAAGAAGGGTAATCATCAAAAGATTGGAAATGCCATGGAGGACAGAAGAAAACTACATTGACTGTGGCATTTATGCAATGTGCCATATGGAATATTAATTTGAATCTAATAAATAAATAACATGGAATATATACGTAACTAATTACCGTTGAGTAAAAGAAAAGACAAAACGTTATTTACCAAAAATCGTTATTGCGTAAATCAAGAAGGGCCCCACCCACATAATTACTTTACTATTTATATTTATAAATTACACTTCAAAACCACCACCCACCGTCACTCATTCTTCACTCCGGCCATGTCGTCCAGGGGTGAACCATGTAAGCTTCTGGATAATACCGTTTGCCCAGCCGATTGTAACTACCTGAACTCTTTCCCCGGTGACAAAGCGAAAGCTATCGATTCGTTTCTCGCCATCAGTCGAGAAAGAAACATGGAGAGTGTCAGAGAAAAGCTTGTTCGTTTAGACACCGACGAAGAAAGGAAGGAATTTATCGATTGTCTTCTTTTCGAAATCAAGATCTCGGAAACTCATCATGTTGGTGGTGTAAAACAATTTATGGAGCTGAAAGAAAAAGAAACGAGGGAAACGTTGGTTGCGATGGATGCGCAACATGAGTTGCAACTTAAAAATGAAAGAAAGCAGTCGAATCTCGTTATCCAAGAGTTAGAGAAAAAGATTTCCGAGCTTGGCGGAGTGAATCGATCTTCGTTTCATGAGTGACATCTGATAGGAGCAGATGCGCGGCGGCGGCGGCTTGGGAGTGGCCGGCGAGTAGTGCGGATAAATAATGGAGGGTGAGTTTGCACGTCCTTTCGTTTGCTTTGCTATTTCAATTTTTATTAAATATAAGACATTTTCCGGATTTGTTTCAGTATTATTAGTGTTTATGGTATTACATTTTCGGATTTGTTTCAATATAATTAGTGTTTATGGTATGAATTCCCTACATAGTGTTCATGGTGTGCCATTAAAACCTGTTATCGATTTTTGGGCCAGACCTAAAGTAATCGAGTACCGGATCGATAGTTCACCAAAACTGACCCGATATGTAGTACCTAAGTTGCTAGTTGGTTGCCGGTTTCGTTCGGGTTATAGCTCGGTTTTAGCAATTTGACAGTTTAACCAAATTATTGTTTTATCTTTGGGGTTAAAAAACGATTTGACATTTTAACTAAATTATAATATAATATAATGATAATGGAAAAAAAAAGTTATTTTGACCAGACATAATCGGGTTCTGGACTGTACCCAATACCTTGGGTCTTAACAAGTTATTTGTTTTTTATAAGTATTTTTTTCTCAAACAAGTCGGTTGTGTGTGGTCATATGAACATACATAAGTTTCTATTCGAACAAGTTTGTTGATGCATCTACTTAGCTGTCTTATTTTATTCGAACGTTATGGTCTGTGATCGAAATCACATTCTTGTTAGCATACACAATTGTACATGTTAACGATCATATCAATTGCATATTTCACCTTTGAGTTTCATTAGTCAATTATAACAAGCATAAGACATATAACCAAATTCACATCCTTTCAACTCATGTAATTCATCATGTCATTCCATATAACACGTCTTGATATAACCTGTACCATTCGACTTCCTATAATCCTACCTTTACGACAACAAGCCAAATCATGCTTCTTATGCGTAGTTTACTTTCAGAAATCAACAGTTCATCATATGAACTTTCGACTTATTCTCATCTATCCGTAACATCAAAATAGGCTATACGAACGACACTATATACATCTCCTACTCACGATGCAAATGTGCTTACAACCACATTCAAACTAGTAATTTAACATGATCTCAACATCATTTTCATATTTCATTCCTATATATACCAAGCCATTTCATACAATCTCGCATCCTAACCTCACTTAGGCATTTCATCATACACTTGGTGTGCGTACCATTAAATAAGCATAGTGTACAAATATCATTTGCATGACATGGCCAATTCATGTCAATATCATCAAGAACATCAAATTTAATAGAATTTCACATAACTTTTCTTCTAGTTCAGTTCTAGCTAACAATTTATCAATATGAACAATCATCATACATACTCTCATACAATTTCACACAAAATTCCACATTACAACTCATACCCATTCTACTCTAAGTGGGTTTTCACTTCCAACATTGATTTAATCAATTTTAAGCATTCATAATGTTCTAGATGGTGATCTTAATTCAATATCATACTAATTCCATATAAACTCATGGATTTTCTTGAAACCCAATATATTCAAGATCATCAAAATATCAAATTCTTCTTACCTTAAGCTTTAGTAGGCCTAGATGATCAAGAAATCACTAACATGCATGTGTAATTGCCATGATTAGGGCTTCAATTAGCCGAATTTGTGTGATTAGAAGGGTTTCCCCTTCCTTCTCTGGCTCTGGGCGTCGAACACACACACACACACCTGATGTGTGTGTGTTTTATTTTGTTTTCATTTTATTATTATAACTTTCTTGACATGTCACCTTTAACCCCTTAAGTTTAGTGTTCATATTTTGAGGCAAGTTTCTTTCTTAACTTGATTAAGTTTCATTTATATACTTAACCGAGTTCATAATTAGTAATTATCATTTCTATACTTAGTCTTATTTTTAACATGAACACACATATGTTATTATGTGTGTTATAACTTACTTGAATATATTATAATAACATCAAGATGTGCGATATTAAAATTTGGGGCGTTACAAGTCTACCCCTCTTAAAGGAGGTTTCGTCCCCGAAACCTTGTTCATTTCCACTTGACATTAAATATCTTTTCTTTCCGCCCCATTCGGTGACGACCTCTAACTCCAACAACCCGACCCAAAGTTTTTAACAGTGTCGTCATTGTAAAATGCTAGTTTCTAGAAAAATAAACATAAACATAATTATACGTTTTCACTCCTATCATACAATACCTACTTTCGCTTTCCGATTATTATCAACTCAACAACCGAAACGTTTAGGGCACACCCCTAAAATACATCTCCTTAAATTTCGGATTCCTATATAAAGTTAGTCTCTAGTGATCATCATCACTATTAGTTCATTCCTTTACTTTATTTTAAAATTCATATTATCTTCATCGACTATATGAATTCGTAATTTTATACATACACATCTATGTTTAACTTCTGTAGATACATCATAATAATAAATAACTATCCAATCTCGATTCATAAACCATTCATACAATTGACCCCTTTCCAACAAGTCCATACCTTTACGTTAGACTCAAATCATCTTATTCATATCACTTTACTATAGTTCTCACATCATGCATTACTTATTCTACATAAGTAGCGTGTCGTGCAAGTTCATCATACTAGAGTTTAATCAATACCCGGAACTTTCACTCAAGACTTTTGAGATTTCATTTTTAATGACATAATTTTCTTCTTATGTTGACTGTTAAAAATCAAATATCCCATACCGTATCATACCAATCATATCATTCATTTCGTAGGTCGTTTTCGATTTACCAATTCATACCTATCCAACATGGGTTAAACATTTTACTAACCTCGATTTCATTGCATAAATCAACGATCCGTAAACCAGATCGATCCGCTCCTTCACAAGTACTCCCCGTACCAGACCAGATTTCATTCGTCCGTGTAATGAGCTTCCGTTCGTGCACATCCTTTCACCAGTTCGATTGGTTTTACCACATTATGAGTTCTACCACTATCATCTACAAAATTGGCGGTTAGCACATTTCATTCAATATTCATACTACTATGTGATTATTCACCTATAATTCTTCTACAAATTTCCTACGTACATGCTATAACATATCATACATTCCATTTGCTACATGCAATTCTTTCATTTTGTTAGTTGTTTCGCCAACCTTTTTGCAGTTTGACTTTTCAAGGTCAAACTGACATTTCTTACTTATCGTGGATGTATTAAAGTACACATTCGTACTTCTTTCCATTCATGCTTACTTGCAAAGACTTTATTACATCATTTCAATATTCTTGCCAAAACCTAACCTTCCCGTCCATACTTAAGTTATTGTCCGGGTCGTAGCCCGTCATTCATTCTGACTCCCAAGAGTAAATTACTAACACATCTAACACGTAATTTTATTCAATACTTCTTTCTTTCAACTAAAATTTAGGTTTGCGTGCCAATTACAGTCATTCTTTTGTCATACTATCGTCATTTACTTTATACTTACTTATATGACCCATTTGACTCAATCATGGTCAAACGGTCAACACATTCTTACGTAGGTTAATTTCATCATTTTTATGTTTTAAACCCGTCTCGTGGATTCAAACGTATCATTCACACCTTTCATTCCTTCTATATTTTGAATCCGTCTCACGGATTCAAACATATCATTAATACATTTCATTCCTTCTATGCTTTGACAAAAAAAAAAAAAGTAGAATCAGAGAATTTGACAAAGCTACAAGCCTTTTAATTTGTGCTTAATCTTTAAGTGGACTAAACTACCTTCATAAAGGTGCAAACGCACAACGGTGTTGTCGAGAAGTTTACATTAAATTACTGTTAAGTTACATTAAGTTACGTTGTTGTCAATTCTTATTATTATAATCATTAAATTCTCAGCTAATTCACTAGATTAAATTAAGTTACAGTTGTATGAAAATTGATTCTAACATGTTACTTTATGAAAACTGGTTGGCTAGTGCATAAAATTTGATTTTATGAACCCAAAAATGTTCCGTAACATGTTACAGAATTAAGTAATATAACAATATCAACAGAACCATAAAGATGTTGATAACTGAGCATGATATTATTTAATATATGATATGTTTGATCTATGTTTATATGCTACTTATGTTTCAGAACAGAGTGAGAAAACATTTATTTAAGATATGCATATTATTGGTTATGTCATGATAGTTTATAAATACATAAATATTTATATATAGTGACATGTATTTTAAATTGATCGGAAATTATAAAACTGAATGTTTGTAACAATTCTAATAGCACTGATACATGTGATGTTGTTTGATGACTTGGTCAGTTCATCATGGAACCAATATTGCAACAGCTCTAAAATTTTAAAGGATTAATTTCATATATACCCTTACAAACTTGAAATATTTCATATACATACCCAACAAAAACGAAAAATATCATGTATGCCCTTACAAAAACTAAAAATATCATATATGCCCTTACAAAATAGTTAAAATATCAAATATAGCAAATTTGTTAAAAACAATTTAATAAATAATCATTTTACACTTATTACACTTATTTTTTTAACTTCTAAGTTTTCATATATACTCATCTTTTAACTTTATATTTTTATATGACACATTTTAAGCTTAAATTTATTTTTACCTATTTTTGTTTTTATTTTTTTATTTTTACCTATTTTTGTTTTTATTTTTTCCATAATCAATTTAAGCTAAATAAATTAAGCTAGAAAAAAGTAAATATGATATTTCAAGTTAAAGGTCACACATAAGATTCAAAGTTATAGAAAAATAAGGGTAAAATTGTCTTTTATTAAATTGTTTTTAATGAATTGGGTATATATGATATTTCAACTACTTTGTAAGGGTATATATGATATTTATAGTTTGAGTGGGGATCCTACGGAAAATGTGTTTTTCCTAGAAAGTCTAGGAAGCGACCTGGGCCATCCAATGGGTGTATTTAATGGTTGAGATCATCTTGGTGACATTTTGGTAATATGTGTTTCTTAAAAATAGGATTATTTAATTAATCAGGGGTACATATGTCATTTAGCTTGTTTTAAATATGGAAATAATTGTCATTCCATAACCACCCCACATTTCTTGCGATTTTTTTTCTCTCTCTCTCTCCCTTTCTCTCTCTCTCTCTCTTCCTTCTATCCTTCTATCCTTCATGAAGAAACACATCAAGAAAACACATCGTATTAATCTGCTTGCTGTTAAAACACAGCGTCAAGAAATCCTCCAGCATTACCAGCATGGATGGTAAAACACAGCGTATGAATCTGCTTGTTGTTAAAACATAACTGCATGAATCTGAATGCTAAAACACAACTGTATGAATTTGCTTGCTGTTAAAACACAACTGTATGAATCTGAATGCTAAAACACAACTGTATTAATCTGCTTGCTGTTAAAACACATCTGTATGAATCTGCTTGCTGTTAAAACACAGCGTCAAGAAATCCTCCAGCATTACCAGCATGGATGGTAAAACACAGCGTATGAATCTGCTTGTTGTTAAAACACAACTGTATGAATCTGAATGCTAAAACACAACTGTATGAATTTGCTTGCTGTTAAAACACAACTGTATGAATCTGAATGCTAAAACACAACTGTATTAATCTGCTTGCTGTTAAAACACATCTGTATGAATCTGCTTGCTGTTAAAACACAAATGTATGAATCTGCTTGCTGTTAAAACACAACTGTATGAATCTGAATGCTAAAACACAACTGTATGAATCTGCTTGCTGTTAAAACACAACTGTATGAATCTGAATGCTAAAACACAACTGTATGAATCTGCTTGCTGTTAAAACACAACGTCAAGAACATTCTGGTGGTTTCCAGACATACTTAAAAATCGATACAGACCAGATAATAGTAAACAGAAAAAGAAGGGTATTTGCCATATCCGCAATCAAGAATTGTGTTTGAAGCCATAACTATCTCTCACGTAAAAAATGTTTTACGAATAAAGTTGATCAAGATTGTGAAAGGAACAAATGAGAATTTGATTGATATTTACATCTGGTAGTAATTCGCAAATCATGGAGAATCAGTTACCATAAAATCGTGCATAGTTAGTTAATGAGATATAAATTCTAAAATTAAAATAAAATGTCAAATTACACAATTGCCCTTTTAGTTAAAATCCTTCAATGCCACATGTCACGTTCTGATTGCTTCCTAGACTTTCTAGGAAAATAAGGCTTTCTACCCAACTCCTACTCTTATAGTTTTGCAAGGGTATATATAATATTTTGCAAATTTGTAGGGGTATATGAAATTGCCCCAATCTTTCTATACTAATAAACAAAAATCCTTTTTGAACACGTGTCATTCTCTTGTAATTTCTCATCCTTATTTTTCTATTTATTCTTTTGTTAAATAATAATAATAATAATAATAGTAAACATCAATTTAACTAAATCTATTTATCTCTTTTGTTTTCATAATCTGAAATTGATTTCTTTTTTAACTCTAAAGTTTTAGTCTTTGGCAATTTAAGTCTAAAGTATCAATCTTTGGTAGTTTAACCCCTTTGATTAATTTGATTTTTCACTTCTAATTTAAAAGTTTTCATCTTTTGCAATTTAACCCCTTTAATTTTTTTGTACTTTTAACCCACAACTTTTCATCTTTTATGTAACACCCCAAGTTCTCGTATGACCTAAAAGTATAATGTGTAGTGACGATTTAATAAGTTAAAATGGAAAATATATAGAATTATGTCAAAAAAAAAAGTTAGTAAAAGAAAGATGGTTAAGTTAGAAGGTAAATTACTAAAGTGAATAGGGATTAAAAGATGAGGGACTAGATGTGTAAATATTGTTATAAAACATGATAAAAAAAAGAAACCAGACTTAGTCTGGCGTGTGCGATCGTGAGAAGCCAGGGGGGACTCCTTCCCTCTCAAAACCCTAAATCACAAAAATTCCATCAATTGAAAACCAAATTAGTGAAGAATCGAATGCATGAGCTAAGAATTCTGATTATCTAAGTATTCTTGATCTCAAGTAAGTGAAATTTCTTGATTTGATGATGTTTGATTACGTGGGTTTAGTGTAATTCATGAATGTAATGCAAAATTTAGTATGATTAATGGTTGCTATGAATGTCTAGACATCAATAGATGCTAAATTTCGAATATGAGCATGATTAGGGCAAAACCCACTTGCATGTCAAGTAATGGTTAGAAATTGTGAAGTTCTACATGTTAATTTGATTGTTGTTGATGAAATTGTTATAAATAATCGATTTGGAACCATATGTTCATAGTCAAAATAGTAAGTTATGGATTAGGGTAATGATTATTATTATGAAAGATTATGATTAACCATTGATGAGATAGGATGGACATGTTATAACTACTTGTACATCATGCCTTGTAGATAGTATGCACACCATGTGTTTGATGAAATGTCTAAATGAATTTAGATATGATTATGTATGAAAATTCGCTAAATTGATGAGATGTAATCATGGTGGGAATGTATGTAAATTATAAATATCGTATTGGATAATAAAGAATGTGAAAGTAATGGGAGCTAAGTGAATAAAGTTATGATGTTCAGGAAATAAGAAGGAAGAAGGAGCAAGTCACTCCAAAGCACAAGGAGCTCAGGTGTGACAACCCTCATTAAACCAGGTATCCGTACAATTAATTAATATTAATTAAGTACTTAATGACTGTGCTGTATTACTTAATTGCTTTCTGATTACTGCGTCATACTTACATGTGCATCACATATTACATAATGTCACATCATTATCACATACAGACTTTATTGACATACCTGATGCACAAAGCACAGTTAGCACAGTTAACGGATAAAGCAGGAAAATGCTGACGGGGTTCAGTAAATAGTCAGACAGTGTTTTGAGACCCAGTATGGGCCAGGGACAATGTACTACACTAGTATGGTGTGTAGGGAAGTGAGGAACATAAAACTGCGTCATTAATGTGATAGTTTGAGTGCCGGAAAGTGCCTAAAACTCACTTTAAGTGCAGAATTCTGCATTTTTCAACAAAATTCAGCTTTTTAACATACTAGTATTATGCAGAAAATTGACTAAATGGTCCTGAATGCTTTCCTAAGTGTCGGGAATTAATAGTGTCACAAAAAGTTACATAAAAGACACTATACGGTACAACGTAGCACTTTAACGAACCGGTATCTAACCGAACAACCGGACATTACCCGGGACACAAAAATTTGACCAGAGACATTGTTTTATTATTTTTGAACTAATTATGGTCCCCGAATACCCCAACACATTATATAATGTGCCATACACATATAACACTAGATTTTTACAATTAACCTCCTAACCATTTACCTACTTACCATCAAATTTTACAATTAACCCCCCCCCCCCCCACCATTTACGGTCACAAGGGACCCCACACCCCACTCAAGATTTTATTTCATATTTTATTTAGATTGTTGCTTGATTTGGTTGCCATATTATTGAGTAGGGGATTATAAGTATGGTTCTTGTGATCTTCATCATATCATTCTTACACTTCACAATCTTCACACCATCTCCCTCATACTCTCTCTCTCCCTCTCAGCCCTTGTTTGTGCCATCACCACCACCACCTTGCCGCCACCATCCATCCATTTTCAAGCTTATTTCAAGTGCAAGAAGGTGATTCATGGAGCTTGGTGCTTGAAGAACTTGAAGAACCTTCATCCATAGCTTTCATCCACCATTTTCATCATCTTTTTCTCTAGTGATCTTCCCAAGCTTTTGAGCTAGTTGTAAGCTTCTTGCTACTAATTTTTACTTCTCATTTTGTTGGTTAAAAAGATGTACATTGTTATGAATCACAAGAACACTAAAAGACTTAAACAAGAATCATGAACATGAAACTTAAAGATGATGAAATCTTGTTAAAATAATGTTGTTAAATACATGCATGGCACTTGATTGTTATTTACTTGAAATTATGATGTTGATCATCATAAGGAGCTTGCTAGATTGTGATTAAACACATGATTTAGAAAGTTAGAGGATGATTATGTGTTAACCCAAGAAGATCATCCTCACTTATGAACATGAACTTGAAAATAAAATGATTTCTTGAAAAATAATAAATAAAGTGAGCTAGTAATTTTGTGAATCTAAGATTTATGAATAATTTTCCAAGAAAACCAAGTTCAAATTATGTTTTTTAGTAAGAACTTGATTCTTACATAAATGTACATTGTTTTGGTGATAAAATAAGTGTAAGAACACTTTATTTACAAGAAGAGTTCAAAAAAATAATTTGTAGAATATGTTTACAAGTTGTAAACATCTAAAATTTTCAAGAAGGAAGTTTATTAAGAAATAAACACACTTTAAGGGGTAACTAAGCCTACTAAACATGTTACCAAGTTACTACGAGTTTTTGTAAAAGTTCATGTTCATGTTGTTATATACATTGTATAATTTTTACACTTGGGAAGTGTAGTTTGATTATTGATTGTTGGGTTGATTTTTGAAAAGAAAATGATATGCTTTAATAGCATGGACACCTCCATTTTTAGGGGAAACTATGGCAAAATTTTCTAAAAATACAAACACTTAGAAAAATATTTGTTAACAAATACTTACAAGTGTATTTTGATCATAAGTCTTCCATATAAACTTTGCCATAATTTTTGTAACAAAAATACAAATATTGGAGGTTGGTTTTTGTAAATGAAAATGGATAAATATATATTTTGAATATATATTTTATATTTAAGACACTTGTGTGATTATTTGTATACTTGGTGAATTAGTTATATTATTTTGGAGTAAAATAATATCACTTAACAAAGTACCATGAAATTTACCATCCAAAACAATACCGTTACATATATATTTGTGGTAAATATTATTTTTGGTACGAGAAGCGAAAATATGATTTTTGTATATATTACAAAGTTATGTCACACATTGATAAAAAGGAAAATATTATTTTTGGGAAGTTAAAATATATTTTCCTAGTATATTTAGAAGATATATGATTTTCGAGAAAAATATATATTTTCTGGGCAATACATTATTTTTGGACAAAATGAGTTTACAAATATATTTTCTAAAAGTGAGACTTAGAAATATATTATTTTCAGAATTACAAATACATGTATAAGATACCCCATCTTAGGAAGGAGATACAAAGTTAAATACTAGAGAAGTATTAATACAAAAATATTGATTAAACAATTATTCCAAAACTAAATATAATTTAAGTTGAAATATTAATTATTTTGACAAATAATTATAACTCGGAATAATATATGAAACGTAACTCAAAACGCAAATACTAAGCAAAGGCACGGCCCGTTTGTCCAATAGACGTTAGTACACTGTAGGTAGTCGTGTTTGCTGACAAAGTTTGGGTTACGAGCTGAGGACGCAATACTGTGAGTTCATGTCCCCCTTTTCTTTTACTGTTTTCAGTTTTATACGTCGGGGGTGGAATACATGTTACAATTATTATAGACATTTTTATACATGGTATGGTTAGCCTAAGGAGGGTTTACTACTAGATCATGTGAAGGGTGGGTACAACACTTAAGGCCATTAATCCTCGTCGTAGGACCGAGGGACATGAGTGATAGATCTATTTGGGTGTAGCGAGCCCACACCCATGAGGCCGGGGCGGCCCATAGTGGTGACTATGTCTTCCAGCCGGAAGCCCGGTACAAATTTGTTAGGTTTGAGTTTTCCTACTACTTTTCACACATACCATTGGCTTTGCAACTCATTGGTGATCTCTTTTTCCTTATTGCTACATACCAGGGACATTTATACATATAAGACATACTTGAAAGGTTTATACATACTCACATACACATGAACTCGCTCAACTTTTTTTGTTGATATTTTTAAACTACATGTATTTCAGGGAACTAGTGGATCTGGCAAGGGTATGCATATGTTTTCAAGTTGCGCTTAAATAAAAGATGTTATCCATGGCTGTTGAGTTTAGGGGTGTATCCTATTCCTGGACGGGATACATGTTTCCAAACTCAGGTTTTATTCAAAGTCGTTTATGGAGTCTTTATGAACTCAGTTAGACAAGTCATGGTTTGTATCGTATTTTGGTATCGATGTTTTCAAGACAAGTTGTTGTGGTATTTTCTAAACATAATTAATGGATGAATGCCTTTTAGTTTTATCATTTAGCATTGTTATGATTTGATGCTATGGTATTAAGAGGTCACACCAATTAACCACGCTTCCGCAAAAGTCAGGGTGTGACAGCTTGGTATCAGAGCCAGGTTCATAGCGAACTAGGATTCTTTCTCGAGTCTAGACTATGATCATCAGGGCTCTCACGAAAATGTTTTCAAACATGTTTACATTGCATACACAAAAATGTCCAGATCCAGGGAACCAACATTTTTACAAACAAAAAGGCACAAATACACATTTCAAAATTTATATTTTAGTCTTAGAGACTGAGGGAGGTTCAGTCTTAGAGACTGAGGGAGGTTCAGTCTTAGAGACTGAGGGAGGTCAGCCTTAGAGACTGGGGAAATTTAGTCTTAGAGACTGGGAGGTTCGGTCTTAGAGACCAGGGAGTTAGTCTTAGAGACTGGGAGGTTTGGTCTTAGAGACCAGGGAGTTAGTCTTAGAGGCTGGGGAAGTTTGGTCATAGAGACCAGGGAGTTAGTCTGAGAGACTAGGGAGTTCAGTCTAAGAGACTCGGTGGGATAGTCTGGGAAGACTAGGATGATTACTTGCTTACATTGTTATTACATACATGCTTATTTGCTGATCATTGATATATGGGCATATGTATGATTGTTTTGTCACAGACACCATGTCATCATCCTCCGAGAGTGGAGTGTCAGACACCATAGACCCGATAGCTATAGTTTCAGATGATGAGATCCTTCCAGAGGGCGAGGTTTACACTTCAGATACCACGAGTAGCGACGACGACGACTTCCTGCCCTTCGCCTTACCGGATTTCGGAGACGATTTACCTTTAGCTGATGGTTTTCTTGCTGGGGATCTACCTCTTGCTCAAATCCCTGCACCTATTCCTCTTGCTGCTTTTCCTGTTGAGGATCTGCCTCTCGACGATATGTCAGACGATGACGTCAATCTCTTCATCGAGGGTCCCCCTGAGGATGACCAGGATGGCGGGGCTCCGATTGATGACCATGTCGCTATTCCACTTGCTGATATTCCGGTTGATGACCTTGTTGTCCCTGTTGATGAGATTCCTATTGTCAATGCCATTGCTTTTCCACCTGTCGAGGTTCCTGCTGTGGAGGTTTTATCCGACCCGCCTGGTCCCAACTCGTTTGAGTCTGTATCATCTGCCACGTTACATGCACGGGGCGAGCATCAATACCCCACAGACACTGATTCTGATACTGCTATGTCTACAACGCCCGTTCCGCAGCTGGGTTTTGGGTTCGTCCCTGACTTCCCACACGATTTTGATCCAGACCATGAGATGGAGTTTATCCCTGAGGAGCAGCCTGTTGAGGCACCTGTTATTCCTGATGATCAGCTTCTTGATATACCCACTGATCATGAGCTTGCTCCCGCCGACTCAGAGCCTGAGATAGCACCAGAGCCTGTTCTTGTTCACGACCTTCCACCTGTGCATGACCCTATCCCTGCTGATGTTCCAGTGGTTGCACCACCACTGCCCGACCCGATACCTGTGTTTGTTGACCGTGCACCTTTTGCTACCCACGTTGATCCTAGATATGCTCACACCCGTAATGGGCGGATTGAGGATGACGACGACTATCCTACTTTTGTCAGACCAGTTACTCCCCCTTTTGCACCTGTTCAGACACCCGTTGATGTCACACAGTTTCACCCGCACATGTCAGATACTCACCGCACAGATTTGCCAGTTACCTTTCTTCAGGACATTCCTCCTCCCCGTCCAGGGGAAGGACCTTCTAGTCAGCAGCACACTCACATACCTTTTGTGTCAGGATCCGATCAGTTCATGCCACAGTTTCCTCACCCTGCTTCTTCTTCAGCACCCACGGGCGAGCCATTTATGTGGTCTTCGCCCAACGTCATGCCTTTATCTGATCCGTACCATCCCTTTCATGTTGGGTATTCGATGGATGATCTGCTTTTATCCCTGTAGCTCCAGCAGGATATGTTGAGTCGTAGAGTCGCTGAGCTCGAGAGGATCCCGCGTCCTCCACCTTTTGCTGATCATCACAGTCTGCTTTTCCACCTGCCCCACTATTTCCTTACCCAGATTTTGATATCCGTTTTCTCACGATGGAGCAACAGATTGGCTGTTTGTTGCAGCTTGTTCATACTCTAGAGGAGGAGTTAGTGTGTATGCGCCATTTGCTTTTCATTCCTCCACCTCCTCCCCCATCAGCTTAGAGGTTATTGGTCTCCTGCAGATAGGCTACTTTTGGTGAGAATACAGCTATTGAGCCATGATTGTGAAGACTTTTGAAGACCACACTTTTAACTTTTGATTACTGTAGTTGTTAGATGGTTTGGACAAGGGAGATGTGACCCCTTAGTCCCATTTTGATGTATGATACAATTGTAAAACTATACTTGTGGTCTTAATATATGAAAAGCTCAATCGCAACATTCTCATTACATGCATTGTTGATTTACTTGTTTGTGTTATGACATGAGATGTTATGTATTTACTTGTGTTAATGGATGTTATTACATATGCGTACTACATACTTATATGCATACGACCTGACCTATACAACCTTCTTATAGAAGATGCCTCCACGAAGGAAAACCCGATTACCTACTACTGAGGCCGAACTCCAGGAAAGGATCTCCCGAGCAATAGCAGATTACGAGGCCTCACGCGCCGAAACTAGCGGGGGTTCCTCAAGGAACAACCCACCACATGGTAATGCTTAAGTCGCTTGAGACACATTATGTTACAATTGGATATTCCATGTGCGGTTGCTAATGCTTTCTGTGAATGACGTTACTTGTACAGGCTGTACCTTTAAACAATTTCTAGAGTGTAAACCGCTGAATTTTGACGGCACCAGGGGTACTGTGGGTTTTGTTCGATGGGCAGAGAAGACCGATTCGGTGTTAAGGATGAGCAAATGCGCACCAGATCAGCAAGTTACCTACATCTCCGGTTTGTTCATAGATGGAGCGCTTTCGTGGTGGAATCTCCAAGTCCAAACTCTGGGGGAGGCAGCGGCTTACACGTTGACTTGGATCGAGCTGAAGGAGCTCATGCGAAAGAAATACTGCTCCAGGGCTGAGATCCAGAAGTTAGAAACCGAATTCTGGAACCTCAAGATGGACGGCCCGAAGATCGCCGAGTATGTGCAAAGATTCCACGATCTGTCTCACGTGGTACCATACATGGTTACTCCGGAATTTAAGCGCGCTGAGCGTTTAATTTGGGGATTGGCACCCCAGATCATGAGTATGGTAACAACATCCAAGCCGCCGACAATTACTGAAGCTATCGACCTGAGCGTGTCACTGACTGAAGAAGCTATTCGGTTAAACAAGTTTTCAATCTCGGACCCGAAAAAGAAGGAGACACACGTTGAATCATCGAGTGAGAACAAGATGAAGTTCTCAAACTTCAAAAAGGGTACCAGCAATGTCAGCAAAAAAGAAGAGGGAAGCGCACCAGCCAGGGCCAGAACTGGCGCCGAAAACAAAGGAAGAGGGTACATGGGCGCTCTACCCAAATGTGATGTATGCCAATATCATCACCCCGGCCAGTGCAGATTTAGGAAATGTGAGTCTTGTGGGAAGACTGGCCACTCAAAAGAAACATGCTGGGCTGGTACTGGTGTTGGTCGTGGTAATCAAAGGGGTTATGGAGGTGGGAATAGAAACCGCCAACAGGGAGGAAATGGCGGGAATGGAAATCGTGGAAATGCTGGGAATCAAGCTGGTAACCGGGGAGCGAACATCAATCGAGGCGGTAATGGTAATGGGAATGGTCGAGGATCAGGGTGTTTCAATTGTGGAGATATGGGGCACTTTAAGCGGGAATGCCCGAAACTCAATCAAGCACAAGGAAGAGTTTTCAATATCGGTGCGAGGGAGGCACGCCAAGATCCTAATGTGGTTACTAGTACGTTCCCTATTAATCAACGCTTTGCATCTGTTCTATTTGACACTGGTGCCGACTATAGTTTTGTATCGCTAGAATTTAAAAGTATGCTTGGGTTAACTGCTAGTAAGTTAGACATTCCGTACTCAATTGAACTGGCTAATGGGAAGCTAGTTGAAACGAATGAAGTCATCAGAGGATGCGTAATAGAGCTGGGAGAGCACGAGTTTACACTGGATCTACTGGCAATCGAGTTGGGAAGCTTTGACGTGGTAGTAGGAATGGATTGGTTGTCAAGCAACAGAGCCGAAATTGTATGTCACGAGAAGACCATTCGCATCCCAATGGCGGATGGAGAAACGATTGTGGTACACGGAGAGAAGCGCGATACGCCCTTAAGGATCATTAGTTGCTTGAAGGCTCGAAAGTGTTTGCAGAAAGGATGTGTCGCCTTCTTGGCACACATTGTGGATAAAGAGGCTGCTGAGCCAAAGATAGAAGACATTCCAGTCGTGAAGGAATATCCTGAAGTCTTTCCGGAAGACTTGCCAGGATTGCCGCCGCAACGACAAGTCGAGTTCCACATTGACTTAGTTCCAGGTGTTGCGCCTGTGGCTAAGGCACCTTATCGACTTGCGCCCTCCGAGATGCAAGAACTGTCAACGCAACTTCAGGAGCTATTGGATAAAGGATTTATCAGGCCAAGCTTCTCGCCTTGGGGAGCTCCAGTGCTGTTTGTCAAGAAGAAGGACGGTAGTTTTCGCATGTGCATCGACTACCGCGAGCTGAACAAGTTGACTATCAAGAATAGATATCCTTTGCCAAGGATAGATGACCTGTTCGATCAACTACAAGGTTCGAGTTGTTACTCCAAGATCGATCTTCGATCAGGTTATCATCAGTTGCGTATACAAGAGGAGAGTATTCCGAAGACTGCCTTCAGAACTCGATATGGACATTACGAGTTCCTAGTAATACCGTTTGGTCTGACAAACGCGCCAGCTGTATTCATGGATTTGATGAACAGAGTTTGTAAGCCGTATCTCGATAAGTTTGTGATCGTGTTTATTGATGATATTTTAATCTACTCAAAGACGAAGGAAGAATACGAGCAACATCTAAGAGCTATCTTAGAGCTGCTCAAGAAGGAGAAACTATACGTAAAGTTCTCTAAGTGCGAGTTCTGGTTACGCGAGGTTCAGTTCCTTGGTCATGTAGTAAACGGAAATGGAATTCATGTGGATCCCACAAAGATCGAGGCAATCAAGAATTGGGAAACGCCAAAGACACCAACCGAGATCCGCCAGTTCCTAGGTTTGGCAGGATACTACCGCAGATTCATTGAGGATTTCTCAAAAATCGCTCAACCTTTGACCTCCCTTACCCAGAAAGACAAGAAGTACGGATGGGGAGACAAACAAGAAGAAGCATTCCAGCTGTTAAAGAACAAGCTTTGCGACGCACCCATCCTATCCCTACCCGAAGGTACTGACGACTTCGTGGTATATTGCGACGCTTCGCGTCAAGGTTTAGGCTGTGTGCTGATGCAACGACAGAAGGTTATAGCCTATGCTTCAAGCCAGCTGAAGGTTCACGAGAAGAACTACACCACGCATGACTTGGAGTTAGGCGCAGTGGTGTTTGCATTAAAAATCTGGCGACATTACTTGTACGGCACGCGATGCACAATCTTCACTGATCACAAGAGCCTGCAGCATATATTTGATCAGAAAGAGCTCAACATGAGACAGAGGCGATGGGTAGAGTTGTTGAACGACTATGATTGTGAGATTAAGTATCACCCGGGGGAGGCGAATGTAGTCGCCGATGCCTTAAGTCGGAAAGAAAGAATCAAGCCCATAAGGGTTAGGGCTTTGGAAATGATTGTTCAGACAGACCTCACGTTGCGCATTCGTGCTGCGCAGAGGGAAGCTCTTAAAAGGGAGAATCTTGAGAATGAATATCTCCGGGGGATGGAGAAGCAATTAGTACCAAAGGAGGATGGAACATTGTGTTTCTTGGGAAGAATTTGGGTTTCTTTCTTTGGTGGTCTGAGAGACGTTATTTTTTATGAGGCTCACAAGTCACGGTACTCGATCCATCCAGGATCGGATAAAAAGTACCAGGATTTAAAGGATTTCTATTGGTGGCCGAGATTGAAGGGCGATGTTGCGACATATGTTAGCAAATGTTTGACTTGCGCCAAGGTAAAGGCCGAATATCAGAAGCCTTCAGGTCTTCTGCAACAACCCGAAATACCCAAGTGGAAATGGGAGCAGATTTCAATGGACTTCATAACGAAATTGCCAAGAACGCCCAAAGGTCACGATACGATTTGGGTAATTGTAGACCGTTTAACGAAATCTGCACACTTTTTGCCAATCAAGGAGAAAGACAATACTAGCAAACTTGCTGAGCTGTACCTGAGAGAGATTGTTGCACGGCATGGAGTGCCTCTCTTGATCATTTCTGATAGAGATGGAAGGTTCGTGTCAAGGATTTGGCAATCCTTCCAAGAAGCCTTTGGTTCTCAGTTGAATCTGAGTACTGCATTCCATCCACAGACAGATGGCCAGAGCGAGCGAACGATACAAATGTTGGAAGACATGTTACGAGCTTGCGTGATGGATTTAGGTGGTAGTTGGGACACCCACTTACCCTTGGTAGAATTCTCATACAACAACAGCTACCATGCGAGTATCCAAGCTGCACCATTTGAAGCTCTTTATCGACGCAAGTGTCGATCCCCGTTATGCTGGGCAGACGCGGGGGATAGACAGCTTGTTGGTCCGGAATTGGTTCAAGAGACTACTGATAAGATTGCACAGATCCGAGAGCGCATAAAGGCGGCTCGTGATCGACAAAAGAGTTACGCGGACCGAAGAAGGAAACCTCTGGAATTTGAGGTAGGAGATATGGTTTTGTTAAAGGTTTCACCCTGGAAGGGTGTAGCACGCTTTGGGAAGCGTGGGAAGTTGAACCCAAGATACATCGGACCATTTAAAATCCTGGAAAGGATTGGTCTTGTAGCTTACAAGTTGGATCTACCCGCAGAACTGAATGGCGTTCATGATACATTTCATGTATATAACCTGAGAAAGAGTCCAACTCAAGAAACAGTTGTCATACGTGCCGACGAAGTCCACATTGACGACACACTCCACTTTATTGAAGAACCTGTTGAGGTTACTGATTGGAAGGTTAACAAGACGCGACGGAGTAGTGTCAAACTCGTCAAGGTTCGTTGGAACGCGCGACACGACCCAGAGTTCACTTGGGAGCGTGAGGATCGTATGAAGGAAAAATACCCACATTTGTTCCCTAAGACCCCTGCAACTAGAAGCAGAACTTAAAATTTCGGGACGAAATTCTCTTAACGGGGGGAGAATGTGACAACCCTCATTAAACCAGGTATCCGTACAATTAATTAATATTAATTAAGTACTTAATGACTGTGCTGAATTACTTAATTGCTTTCTGATTACTGCGTCATACTTACATGTGCATCACATATTACATAATGTCACATCATTATCACATACAGACTTTATTGACATACCTGATGCACAAAGCACAGTTAGCACAGTTAACGGATAAAGCAGGAAAATGCTGACGGGGTTCAGTAAATAGTCAGACAGTGTTTTGAGACCTAGTATGGGCCAGGGACAAGGTACTACTCTATTATGGTGTGTAGGGAAATGAGGAACATAAAACTGCGTCACTAGGTGATAGTTTGAGTGCCGGAAAGTGCCTAAAACTCACTTTAAGTGCAGAATTCTGCATTTTTCAGCAAAATTCAGCTTTTTAAGTGTCCGGAATGCTTTCCTAAGTGTCCGGAATTAATAGTGTCACAAAAAGTTACATAAAAGACACTATACGGTACAACGTAGCACTTTAACGAACCGGTATCTAACCGAACAACCGGACATTACCCGGGACACCAAAATTTTACCAGAGACATTGTTTTATTATTTTTGAACTAATTATGGTCCCCGAATACCCCAACACATTATATAATGTGCCATACACATATAACACTAGATTTTTACACTTAACCTCCTAACCATTTACCTACTTGCCATCAAATTTTACAATTAACCCCCCCCCCCCCCCACCATTTACAGTCACAAGGGACCCCACACCCCACTCAAGATTTTATTTCATATTTTATTTAGATTGTTGCTTGATTTGGTTGCCATATTATTGAGTAGGAGATTATAAGTATGGTTCTTGTGATCTTCATCATATCATTCTTACACTTCACAATCTTCACACCATCTCCCTCATACTCTCTCTCTCCCTCTCGGCCCTTGTTTGTGCCGCCACCACCACCACCTTGCCACCACCATCCATCCATTTTCAAGCTTATTTCAAGTGCAAGAAGGTGATTCATGGAGCTTGGTGCTTGAAGAACTTGAAGAACCTTCATCCATAGCTTTCATCCACCATTTTCATCATCTTTTTCTCTAGTGATCTTCCCAAGCTTTTGAGCTAGTTGTAAGCTTCTTGCTACTAATTTTTACTTCTCATTTTGTTGGTTAAAAAGATGTACATTGTTATGAATCACAAGAACACTAAAAGACTTAAACAAGAATCATGAACATGAAACTTAAAGATGATGAAATCTTGTTAAAATAATGTTGTTAAATACATGCATGGCACTTGATTGTTATTTACTTGAAATTATGATGTTGATCATCATAAGGAGCTTGCTAGATTGTGATTAAACACATGATTTAGCAAGTTAGAGGATGATTATGTGTTAACCCAAGAAGATCATCCTCACTTATGAACATGAACTTGAAAATAAAATGATTTCTTGAAAAATAATAAATAAAGTGAGCTAGTAATTTTGTGAATCTAAGATTTATGAATAATTTTCCAAGAAAACCAAGTTCAAAATATGATTTTTAGTAAGAACTTGATTCTTACATAAATGTACATTATTTTGGTGATAAAATAAGTGTAAGAACACTTTATTTACAAGAAGAGTTCAAAAGAATAATTTTGTAGAATATGTTTACAAGTTGTAAACATCTAAAATTTTCAAGAATGAAGTTTATTAAGAAATAAACACACTTTAAGGGGTAACTAAGCCTACTAAACATGTTACCAAGTTACTACGAGTTTTTGTAAAAGTTCATGTTCATGTTGTTATATACATTGTATAATTTTTGCACTTGGGAAGTGTAGTTTGATTATTGATTGTTGGGTTGATTTTTGAAAAGAAAATGATATGCTTTAATAGCATGGACACCTCCATTTTTAGGGGAAACTGTGACAAAATTTTCTAAAAATATAAACACTTAGAAAAATATTTGTTAACAAATACTTACAAGTGTATTTTGCTCATAAGTCTTTCATATAAACTTTGCCATAATTTTTGTAACAAAAATACAAATATTGGAGGTTGGTTTTTGTAAATGAAAATGGATAAATATATATTTTGAATATATATTTTATATTTAAGACACTTGTGTGATTATTTGTATACTTGGTGAATTAGTTATATTATTTTGGAGTAAAATAATATCACTTAACAAAGTACCGTGAAATTTACCATCCAAAACAATACCGTTACATATATATTTGTGGTAAATATTATTTTGGGTACGAGAAGTGAAAATATGATTTTTGTATATATTACAAAGTTATGTCACACATTGATAAAAAGGAAAATATTATTTTTGGGAAGTTAAAATATATTTTCCTAGTATATTTAGAAGATATATGATTTTCGGGAAAAATATAAATTTTCTGGGCAATACATTATTTTTGGACAAAATGAGTTTACAAATATATTTTCTAAAAGTGAGACTTAGAAATATATTATTTTGAGAATTACAAATACATGTATAAGATACCCCATCCTTGGGAAGGAGATACAAAGTTAAATACTAGAGAAGTATTAATACAAAAATATTGATTAAACAATTATTCCAAAACTAAATATAATTTAAGTTGAAATATTAATTATTTTGACAAATAATTATAACTCGGAATAATATATGAAACGTAACTCAAAACGCAAATACTAAGCAAAGGCACAACCCGTTTGTCTAATAGACGTTAGTACACTGTAGGTAGTCGTGTTTGCTGACAAAGTTTGGGTTACGAGCTGAGGACGCAATACTGTGAGTTCATGTCCCCCTTTTCTTTTACTGTTTTCAGTTTTATACGTCGGGGGTGGAATACATGTTACAATTATTACACATTTTTATATATGGTATGGTTAGCCTAAGGAGGGTTTACTACTAGATCATGTGAAGGGTGGGTACAACACTTAAGGCCATTAATCCTCGCCATAGGACCGAGGGACATGAGTGATAGATCTATTTGGGTGTAGCGAGCCCACACCCATGAGGCCGGGGCGGCCCATAGTGGTGACTATGTCTTCCAGCCGGAAGCCCGGTACAAATTTGCTAGGTTTGAGTTTTCCTGCACCTTTTCACACATACCATTGGCTTTGCAACCCATTGGTGATCTCTTTTTCCTTATTGCTACATACCAGGGACATTTATACATACAAGACATACTTCAAAGGTTTATACATACTCACATACACATGAACTCGCTCAACTTTTTTTGTTAATATTTTTAAACTACATGTATTTCAGGGAACTAGTGGATCTGGCAAGGGTATGCATATGTTTTCAAGTTGCGCTTAAATAAAAGATGTTATCCATGGTTGTTGAGTTTCGGGGTGTATCCTATTCCTGGACGGGATACATGTTTGCAAACTCAGGTTTTATTCAAAGTCGTTTGTGGAGTCTTTATGAACTCAGTTAGACAAGTCATGGTTTGTAACGTATTTTGGTATCGATGTTTTCAAGACAAGTTGTTGTGGTATTTTCTAAACATAATTAATGGATGAATGTCTTTTAGTTTTATCATTTAGCACTGTTATGATTTGATGCTATGGTATTAAGAGGTCACACCAATTAACCACGCCTCCGCAAAAGTCAGGGTGTGACATCAGGATCACGGTAAGTTCATATGAACTTAATCCTCCTTTTATGTTGTTCTACGGACGAAAGTTTATTTATTAATCCTAGATGTTGAGTTGTGTGTTGATATTGGTTCAAATGTCGATATGTTATATGTTATAAAGCGGATAAGTGACACAATAGTGTCGGATGTATAATGATCACTCAAGTTAGATGAAGTTTGATGGAAAGTAAGATTATGAGATGATTAAGTAACGAAATGTTGTAAACGGGTTAAATATGTTTGTGTTAAGCATGTATGATAAGGGTTACCCGTCGTAGAGGGGTAAAATAGGACAAGCATGACGATTTCGGTTGAGGTTTGATTATTGGCTCATTACGAATGGGTTGAATGATATGGATGTATGAATGTACCGAGATGTTGGTTTAAAAGAAAGTTAATGGAAAGAATGTTTAATGAAAAGAATGTTGTAAAAAATATTTGTTAATGATTGGTATATTGTTAATGGTTCGATTAAAAGTATGTAGGGTATGTTATGGATTTTGTTTGAGTTTTGTGAATTTACTAATGTTTGATGTTGTGCATGATAGGTAAATCTCATGTTTGAAGTTGGCGAGCTCGGACGAACACACTAAATAGCCCTTTTTGCGCTTCCGGACTATGTTATCTTTTACTAATGGGTCGAAAATCATTTTGTTAATGTAAATGTTAACCGTATGTCTAGAATAGTAGTAAGTGTTTTAAGAACGTTTGAATCCTTTGGGTTGATTTTAAACTTTATTGTAAAAACAGGGAAACGTAAATGTTACGAATGGGTCATACCCAATTTTTGTTAAAAATTTTGTATGTTTGATCGTTAAATAAAGCGGATGCCACAAGTTCAGAGCCGAAGTTTGAGGGATTCAAGTATTTGGGTCAAATGCTTGAACTCAAACTAAAAGCTCGTATAAGATGTGTTCGTTCCGAAGCGCTACGCAAGTAAGTAAATTGTAAAATTTATTATGTTGTAGTTAGAAATAGAATGGGATTTATAGGTTATTTGTTCTTAAACCGAGTCATACGGCTAACGAATATGCTAAACGGGTCTGCAATTAAATTACGGACGCGTAGGAAAAAGAATCGGGCAAAACGGACTTGTAGAACTTGAGATATGATGTTTTTAAGAGTTAAGTTTGAGAATTTATGGAGTTGGGCATCAACAGCAGCAAAAAACGAACATTCTGTCAAAATATGTTGCTCGCGCCGCGCCACGCCGAAGACCCATGTCCGTCGCGCAACGTGACGTTGCTGGCGTCGCGCGACGGATGGGCGGGTAGGCCCTCGCGCCACGCGAGCGTCCCATCTGCTCCCAATTTTTTTTTGTTTCGATGATTTTGAATGCGGGACTCGTTCCAATTGATTTTAAAGGCCTTATGAATAATATTTAAGGCAAATTTGATAATCAAATGATGAAAGAAAGGTACATGTGAATGATGGGAAGGAAAATTTGTTATGATTAAAGAATTCGGTCGATATGATACAATACAATCGTCAATGACGATAAGGCATGAAGTATGAATGATGAATGGAATGTGTCATGATAAAATGATGTTAAAACATGATGATGGGAAGTATGAAATGAAGTCTAATGAATGTAATGAATGTTTTATGTAGATGGCTGATACGGTGAATGTAAATGATGACGATGAAGCACGCCGAAATGAAATGAGAACAATGATTGTGGAAGAAGTTGAGAAAGCAATTGAAGCTAGTATTTACCGACTAGCTCAAGAGGTGGAATGTCAAGTATTGGGAGTAGTCGATACTCTAGTAACGACCAAGGTGGAAGAACTAAAGGAGATGATTAGTGAACTACAAACAAAGAAAAGTACTCGAAGGTGCACATACAAGGAATTCATGGCATGTAACCCTTTGCCATACAAAGGGGAAATTGACCCGATAGCTTGTCAAAGATGGATTTCAAGCACCGAGGCAGTGTTTGTAAGAAGTAGATGTGAAGTGGAGGATCAAGTAATGTTTGCAACGGGTCTCCTACAACTCCAAGCAAAGGATTGGTGGGACGCACATTCGAAGGAATTGGGGGATGCAAAGTACAAACGTTAACATGGCAAGAGTTCAAGGAGCCATTTCTGAAATATCATAGCCCACAATCCGCACTTGATAAGATTCAAGAAGACATCTTACGTCTTCGACAAAAGGATGAAACGATTGATGAAATAACGAATAAGTTCCTCGAGAAGGTGAAATTTTGTGGGGAGATAGCGGGGACTGAGAGGTTGAAAATCATACGTTATCATGCTATGTTAAAGGCTGAATATTGGGAGTTCGTAAATCCCTCCAAGTGTGCAACATTGAATGAATTAATCGACTGGGCAAGAGATAGGGAGATCGAGTTAAGAAGGCAGGTCGAACGGGGAGAGAAAAGGGTGGCGGAGAAGCCTACCAACACAAACCCATCGAAAAAGGCAAAATATCAAGATCAAAACAAGAAAGGGAAGACAAGTAGTGGGATTCCGACTTGCAAGACGTGCGGGAAACACCACTCGGGTGAATGTTTGCTTGGAAAGAAAGGGTGCTATAAGTGTGGACAAGAGGGACATCGGTACTACAGATGTCCAGATAATCAGAAAACGTGTTACAATTGTCATCAAGCGGGGCACATGAAATCTGAATGTCCAAAGCTCCAACAAACGCCTAGGAAAGAAGGAAAGAAAGAGGAGCCGTCAAGGGCTCGTGGAAGGATGTTTCAGATAATGTTTGAAGAAGCAAAGTCTCACCCGGAAGTAGTTTCAGGTATATTCCTAGTAAATTCAATACCTGTAAATGTTTTATTTGATTCCGGGGCTAGTAGGTCATTTGTTTCGAATGAACTTTTATGTCATCCTTCCTTTAAGCTTGAAAAGATGTTAGTACCTTTAGAAGTGGAAGTAGCAGATAGCAAAAGTTACCTATTGCATGATGTATGTAGAAACTGTAAGATCTAGATTGAAGATGAGGAATTTAGCATAGGCCTTGTTCCAATGTGTATGGGGGAATTTAAAGTATTTGTGGGAATGGATTGGCTGGCCCAAAATCATGCTGAAATACAATGTGAAAAGAAAGTCATTCAAGTAGTAACCTCGGAGGGAAAGCGGGTAAGTATTCAAGGGGATAGGGTCGATGAGTCGAAATTTTGTTCTATTATTGAAGCCGTCAAGTATGTAAAGAATGGGGGAAAGCGTATCTGTCTTACGTGATCGATACCAATCAAGTTGTACCGAAGCTGGAAAATGTAAAAGTAATGAATGAATATCCGGATGTATTTCCGGAGGATTTACCGGGGCTTCCGCCCGAACGTGAAGTGGAGTTTAAGATAGAGCTTACCCCGGGAGCCACACCGGTAGCTAAAGCTCCTTATCGGTTGGCCCCAACCGAAATGAAAGAATTGATGACCCAACTTCAAAAACTGCTCGACAAAGATTTTATTCGACCAAGTGTTTCGCCATGGGGAGCACCCGTATTATTCGTAAGGAAGAAAGATGGTTCGATGCGAATGTGCATCGACTATCGGGAGTTAAACAAGTTAACAGTGAAGAATCGTTACCCCTTACCCAGAATTGATGATTTATTCGACCAACTATAAGGGGCGAGTTGGTTTTCAAAGATTGATTTGCGATCAGGGTATCACCAACTGCGGGTACGAGAAGAGGATGTGTCGAAAACTGCATTTTGAACGCGGTATGGACATTACGAGTTCCTAGTAATGTCCTTCGGCTTAACAAACGCGCCAGCTGCATTTATGGATCTAATGAATCGGGTGTGCCGGCCTATGCTTGATAAGTATGTAATCGTTTTTATTGATGATATACTAGTGTACTCTCGAAGTGAAGCAGAGCATGCTTCACACTTACGTGATGTGCTGGAGACGCTCCGTAAGGAAAGGTTATATGCGAAGTTCTCAAAATGCGCCTTTTGGATTAGAGAAGTACAATTTTTGGGTCATGTAATCAATGCGGACGGCGTTCATGTGGACCCGTCCAAAGTAAAGGCAATAATGAATTGGGTACCCCCGAAGAATCCAAGCGAGATAAGAAGCTTTTTGGGCTTGGCTGGTTATTACAAGAGATTTATCCAGGATTTCTCCAAAATAGCATCGCCCATGACAAAGTTAACGAAGAAAAGTGAGAAGTTTTTATGGGGCGAAGAACAAGAAAAAGTGTAGGACCGGTTTTGACTCCGAAACGATTGCGAAACAAACGTATGACGTGCGGAATCCGTACATGAACGCGAACTAACACACACGATGTAATATAAACGTGATTCTATTAAAAATCTAACAAGAACAAGCACCTTGAATCACTTTCTCTCTCTAGATCTAGAGCTCTCCTAAACACAAATGAGCCAAAAGTCTAAATTCTAATACTAAAGCCCCTATTTATAGGCCAAGGGGAATTAATGAGATTTCTCATTAATTACAGAACTGCCACCTTGCCTTTTGACTAGCTATCTCTAATATTACAATATAAAGCTCATTTTGAACTGTTTCTCGCTACGGCTCGGATTGACGAAGGCGATAGACATAAATGCACTAACAGACTCACCCTTGGATATTGCTGCAGTCAATCTCGTAGCGTCTTGTCTATCTCTATCTCTTTGAGTCTTCTTGAAGCTTTAACACGTTTTCATCAACGTAGACTCTCTCTTGTTTGAACAAAATCCCCGTGGATCTGTCTTCAGCTTCAGCTTCTCCTTTCTGTAGACTCTTTTCTTCATCAGGATCCCCCTTTCGTCAAACTTCCGTGCTTTGGGATCGACACCTTGCTTTCCACGCTTCCTCTTGCGTTAATCTCGTCTTCAGACTCCCCCTTAGACTCTGCTTTTGGGATCGTAGTCTGGTACAACATCTGCAATTCTCAAACATTTATAAGTAAAACATTTTAACAATGAAAATAACTTCGAATTTCCAGAAATTGTAATCTGGCTCTATTAAACTTTCTAAATTTCACTCCCCCTATCAACAATCTTTACATATTTGGCAGTGTTAAGTATCCAAAATCCCTCACAGTTAATCATCCAAGTCCAAACTAATGACCTTGGAGATATCACAAACTGTTTTTTATTTTTGATTTTTAATTCAAGTTTCAAATTAATGAACTTGTTTTATTTTCAGAAACACAATCAGGTTACTTAGATTTTGAAACTCAGCATTTCAGACATCGGTTGTCGAAAATAAAGCAGAATCAAAAATCTTTTTGTATTTTTCTGAAAATATAAAGCAGTAAAGAAATATGTACAAACATATTTACAGACAATATTTTTGTTTGAGTTTGCGTCAGAGGATCATATCAGTTTCTGACAAGTCACAAGTACCGTTGAGCTGATTTACACATTAAGAATTAAACAATTCACTTAGATTGTCGATATACTTGTCCACTTAAATTTTCACACAAGTTTCAACTGATTCAGGATACGAATTAGATGTTTTAGAACTTAAACTTATTCATGTGTCCCACCTCTTGAATATACTCCCGTATCCAGATCCCAATATTCAGGCTTACAGGTGAGTATACCTAGATGATATCTGTAAGGGGTTAGATGCGAAACCGTGAGAGCTCAGGTCAGAACTTCCGTTCAGCAGAGAGATGACGGCGCGACTTTTGGTGTGTCCCCTTTAGAGGATCTTTTCTTCAACATCAATGATTATCAATTTTATTGTTTCATCATTTTTGCTGAGGGCTGCGCTATATTTCAAGCAATGCGTAAAGTATTATACGGGGACTAGGCCATTGCTTCCGCAAAATCAGAAGTCCCGGGATAATACCCCAGATATCACTAAGCATAAAGACCTAGTATCTCAGAAAGAGGGGTCCTTCAAACGAGATTTCAGGGGTTACCTATAGATCCAAGTAGTGTTCCCCACGAAATAAGCAAGTTTGAATTTAGATTTATATCCCGAAAAAGTTTACTAAATGTATAAAAATCTACCGTCATATCATCAGTGAGTCTGTTTAACGCTATATAAAACATTACATTTTTTTAGCATACTGTAACTGTCTACTGATGTACTATCATTTCCTCTTTTTACGCAAAAACTCAATTTTCGAATTTTATCATGTTTTTGGCTATTTCAAATAGGTTTTTATCATGTTTTTTGTCATTTTCAAATGTTTTTGTATTTTCTAACAATATTACTCCCCCTAAAATGCAAAATCATTTAAAGAAAATTTGACAACCAACACTGATAGCTTTGTCTCGCCATCCATTTTCTGCTTAAAGTGCTCTGTTTTGCAGAAAATATAATGTACCCCCATGATTTACAACACATTGATATTTACAGTTTGAAAACCGTTTTTCAATCTTGTGAAATTAATCATGTTTGTTCAGCCGTGAGGGTTTCGGCGTATTCAATCAACATATTTTTGGATTTTTGAATATTTTTGACAAAAATAAAAACATATTTTTGGTTTTTCAAAATTTTCAATTTTTAGGGTTTTTGAAATATTGTTTATTTATGTACAGAAAACAAACAAACTCCCTGTTCAACCAAACCAGGGTTCAGCAGCCTCCTCTCCTCGTTGTGCCAGGCTGCTCCAACTTCCATTTTCACAATATTTGGTTTTGTTGAGCACCTGCACAATCAAACTACTTGATTACTTGAACAATTTAGCCCAGGTCTGTTTGACCTTAGGCATTTCAACACAATATGCATCATTTAACTTTGGAAAATCTTTATCATTCTGAACAAAGACTTTTTCATCTTTAACTTCAATTTTCTCATCTTTTACCGAATTCACTTGTTTCTTAACACTCCATGTTTGACCTTTCGGAGTACCTCTTTTGTAAAAATGTGATTCTCTTTTAACACTTTGTTTTTTATCAACATTTGGTTCCCAAAACTCATTTGGTTTTGTCATATCAACTGACGTTTTCCAACTTTGAGTTGTTCTAAATCTGGGTCTGTGAGAATTCCAGGTTTGTCTTAAATCAAACTTATTCAAGTCTGATTTCCAATTTTGATTCGAAGCAAACTTGTTTGTGTTATACCTCCAAGTTTGTTTTGAATCAAATATGGTCGACCTGTGTTTCACATCCTCAGATTTCTGTTTCTCAACATTTTCAGACTCCTTTTTGTCAACATCCACAGATTTCAGATTTGGACACTTTCGTGCAAGATGTCCTATCTGATCACACTTGAAGCATGTTCTCTTGGACACATCTTTGACCTGTGGTTGTTGCTTTTTCTTTTGAGCACAAAACTCTTCATTAGACTGTTGTCTAAATTTGAGTTTTTCCTCTTCTTCAAAACTTTTTCCTTGCACAAAACTCATTTTTGTCTGAAAATTCGAAGTTTCATTTCTTTTCCAACTTTGTTTCTTCTTATAACCCAACCCAGCCTTCATGTTTTTCTTTTTGTAACCAGATTTGTTATAAAAAGGTTTGTGACCTTTTCCAGCAAACTTTGAAATCTCAGATTTCTCAATCTCAACCATCTTAAAAACTTTGTCAACCTTTTCTGAAATCACATTCTGAATCGGGAATACAACATCTAAGAATAATTTGTCCGATCCAATCATGGTATAAACCAATCCTTTTGAATCATCGTTCAATTTTTTCTCGGATTTTGAGTTCTTCAGATATCCATCATGAAAATTTCCTTCATTTTCATCCTGTGATTCAGACTTACCTGTATCAACCGACTCTTCTTTCAACACACTTTCAACGACTTTACCTACCACCTCTGAATCATGAGAATCATCAGATTTGGAATAGGTTATATCAATGTTGTCTGGCAATTGATCTACCATGTTGAAAGCTTTTTCGACCTTTTCATCATCATAAAACACAAACTTTTCCGGTGGTGGAACTTGATGAAACTCTGAGCCAATACCTTTCGTGTTTTGCTCAGAATCTTTCCCATCCGGTTTTATGTTGAAAATACGTTCAAGCACATATGACGACGCGTGATAACTTTTTAATTTGTTGTTATCCTGTTCTAAATCAGCAATCTTACGCTTAAGTTTAGCAACATCTTCAACATAAGAATTTACAACTTGTTGTTTTATTTCATACATTCGTTTTAGTTCATTTGATGTTTCAGAACAATATTTCAATCTTGATTGAACAAGTTTCATTTCACTTTTTACTTTTTCATATGATTCTTTTGTAATGTGATAAGCCAATTTTATTGAATTATACTCCTTTTTCATTTCTTGGCAAATATTTTCTTTTTGAAAACATTCTTCTGTCATTTTAGAAACATTTTCTTTCAAAACTTCATTCTCTTTTTCTAATTTTTTATATTTTTCTGAAAGCGTTTCATTATTTTCTTTTAAAACCTTTTCATTTTCAAACATTTCTTTGTATTTACTTTTAAAAACTTCTTCGATTTTGGTAAACTCAAGATCTCTTGTTCTGATCTTTTCGTCTTTTTCAGTACAAGCACTGCACGTTTCCATGCATTTCTTGCACTGTTCAACAATTTTAGTCAAGATGTTAGAATCAGAATTTACCTCAGTGATTGGCACTTCGGTGTTTGTTGCAGTCTCTGTCTGCTTCTGATCAGCATCATTCTGCTTTTCTTCAACACTAACTTCATCACCAGCATCACCAGCTTCCAAATTCTCATTCTTGACTACTTCAACTTGTTGTTCTTCAATAACAACTTCTTTTTCTTCAACCTTGACTTCCTCGGCAGCTTTCTTCAAATTATCAACTAAATTCTCAATGTTCTTCTTCATTCTTTCTTCATTCCTCTTCCTCAGTTTTGTTGTCATAGCATCCCTGATGATTTTATCCAGCCTTTTCACATATGTCTTGTCTTTTGCAACATTGGAATAATATTCGCCGGATCGAGGAATAACAAGGTGAACATCATCATGAACTATGTCACTTCTTGGAACAACCGGTTCACCTTGTTTGTTGACATAACATTCTTGTTTCTTATCCCATCTTTTGTTCGCAACAGCATTCTCATATTCTTCCTGCATTTTCTCCATTCTGCACCCCACAATGAATCTTTCTCTGCATGTTTTCTCATTCAGAATCTCTTCTCTGGTTTTCTCTTTGATTTCAGCCATGATGTTATCTCCTTGAATCACCTGAATATAAACAACAAGATCAGTTCAATCACTAATAATCAACTTAATCAAACAAATATCCGATCAAGTGAGTCAACAAAAGTCAACAGAATGAATATGCGACAATGAATCGGGTGGGGATTCGCTTGGACGAGTATCCGACGCTTTGACCTGAATCACAACAACAAATGAAATGATTAGGGTCGGGTGGTAATCCGTTCGGATTGCCACTCGATTTGTTGCACTTTAAACTCGAACAAAATGCCTTGAATCAGATTGTGACCCGATCGAGTGGGTCAACAGGGTCAAACTTTTTAATGAAATATAATGACTTTGTCCAATCGGGTAGCTAACTAAAGTATGGCACAAAATGACAAACACTTTTCAAATATACAAACTTCAATTATTATATCACATACAATTAATGAACGACATATTCTTTAATACATCACATGCAAATTTGAATGTTTAATTGATATACTGTCTGTTGGAGATATATGTCCGATGTAATTAAATGTCAACGTAACCAACTCGGTACGATCCGAAGAGTTACACGTTGGTACACGAATCGTATATGTTCACGAAAGGTGGGTTATTATTACTGAAATAATAATATTTGAACTCGAGGGACTTAATATTAATTAGATTATTGTTAAGAAGGTTATAAGAGTATAATCTAAAGGGGTTTGGCGTAAGGTTGAGTTTTATAAATATAATGTATCAAATATTAGACTATTTGATAAATGTTATATTATAATTCAATCATATCTTTTTGGTTTCTTTTGTCGACAATCCTATCATTTTGTATTTGCCCACTAAATGTTGATAATGGCACACTACTTTTGGTTGGCCACTATGATATAATTGAGCACTTACTAAATAAATAATTGAATCCAATTTGATTTAAAGAGGCACAAGATCATGCAGATGAAAGGAATGAAATACCAAAAAGGGAAACTCATTCAAATGCCAAAAAACCATACCTAACCTCCTTGACATTTTGCTCGAGCATTCATTTTTCTGAACTTCCTACTAGCGAGGATTCGTTGTAACCCACGTGTTACAATCCCGGTGTAGTCGTCAAAGGTTGATTACTAAATTCTCTATGTTTGTTTATTTATTTGTTTATACGTGTGTAATATTGATCCTGATTGGGAATATTTATTAACCGGGTTAATAAATTTAACTATGAGTTTTTATATATAAAATCGGACTTAATGAGTTTTATATATAAACCGCTTCCGCTATTTTGAACCACTGATTCCCAACAGTGGTATCAGAGCCACGGTTACACGCGTATAGACGGTAAAGGATATAAATTTTGATCTATGTTTTATTTGTCAAAAGTTTTTTTTTTTTGACAAAAGATCAAAACTTTTGGTTGTCTTTGGATTGTGATGTGAATCGAGCCCTAGGTTACGACCCTTGTCATGGTTGTGTTTGTTGCATTTTATTATTTTATTTTATCTTGGTTTGTATTATTTTGCGGATATTTGGATCCGATGTAATAATTTTATTTTATTTTTATTTGTATTTTTGGCGGATAATGGATCCGATGTAATAGATAGGATTAGATTAGATTTGTTTTATTGTAATTACAAATCTTATTGTAATCTCAAAAGTACAAGATCAAGATAAAGATAAATATCAAGATAAAGATAAATGGCGAACAGGTACCATGAAGATATAGATCGCGGGTCAAGTGGGAGATTTCAATTTTTAGATTTTGAAACCCTTTAGACTAGTTCGTTTCGTTTCTGGCTAAAACGAAACGGGCAACCTACTAGGGGCTCGATTCAATTATTTATTATTGTGTGGTTGTTTTTTTATTTATCGTAAATAATATAGATAACCCAAAACTAAATAATTTTACAATCAAGACAACAGTTTTATTAAAACAAGTTTTATAAAACTGAAAAGTAAATTTAATAAAAGAGTTTTATTAAAATTTAAAACAAGATTATTCGCGATATAACAACCAACATAGTTTAATAGGGTATTTAAAACTATATCGAGTCGAGTGTGGAAAGGAGTTCCTATTATCACGAATCAAATAAAATTGGATTTTATAAACCATTGTATAACTCTCCTCATGCTACAAGTTATTCAAAATATTTTTGATAAATATTAAAATAAATACCAAATTTTAAAATTGATGTTTTATGCCACCCTTAACAAATTAACACTTCATTCTAAATCGAACCCAAATGTTAGTGCCATACCCTGCATCTGGGAGTCCATCATGAAAGAAGGTAATCATCGCGTTTCCTGTGTAACATAGGCCAGTGTTACAGTTAATAGTAAAGGACAAAACATCACTTGTTTGACAAGTGGGCATAGTTGGGGTTAAACATACTTCGCTTTTAAACAAAAACCCCAAATGGAGAGTTGTGTAGTGGACACAATTAACAATCGTTGTTTACCTACATAATCATACCAGTGGATAGTGCTTTAGACAGTTCACTGTGTTTTGATGAATCGGGGTCTCGTCTTAATTAAAAATTTTGTATTTGGGTCATAAAATTATATTAAGATATTTAAAACATAAAATACTAATTAATTAATTTTGAATTTTGAAGATGTCAAACGAAAACAATTCCTCCCAATTTTCTCTCAAGTCCATCTTAGAGAAGGACAAACTTAACCAATCCAACTTCATGGACTGGCACCGCAATTTGAAAATTGTTCTCAAAGCGGAGAACAAACTGTACGTTCTTGATACGCCACTCCCTGATGAACCCATCAATCAACAAAGTGTTGCATACAGAAACTATGCAAAGCATTATGGTGACTCTATGAAAGTCTCATGTCTGATGCTGGCATCCATGATCCCTGAACTTCAAAAGTCCAAGGAGGATATGATGGCATACGAAATGAATGAGCACCTGGTAGAAATGTTCCAACAGAAGGCTCGTCATGAAAGGTTTGATGTGATGAGATCACTCATAACCACTCGTATGCAAGAGGGTACATCAGTTAGCGCTCATGTGCTAAAAATGAAGGCATATGTTGATCACTTGGCTCGTCTGGAATCCCCCTTGAGTGATGAGTTAGCTGGAGATATTATCCTCAACTCATTGCCCAAGTCGTATGATCAGTTCACTATGAACTACAATATGAATGGGATGGAGAAGACACTTGCAGAGCTGCATCAGAAGCTCAAAACTGCTGAGGTGAATATACCCAGCAAGACTACACCAGTGCTGATGATCAAGGAGGGTCAGATCAAGAAACCTAACACCAAGAAAAAGGGCCATCAAGGCAAAGGAAAGGGCAAGGGCAAATCTGTTGCAAACAAAAAGTCTCAGAAGGATGCCAAATGTTTTCATTGTAATGAAATTGGGCACTGGAAGAGAAACTGTCCTAAGTATTTGGCTGAACTGAAGCAAGCCAAGGCTTCAGGCGGAGAGTCCTCAGGTATATTTGTTATTGAAATCTTTTCTTTTTCTGGCAAAACATGGGTGTTTGACACAGGATGTGGTTTTCACATTTGTAATGCTTTGCAGGGACTAAGAAAGATTAAGAAGCTGAAACAGGGCGACTTGGAGGTCCATGTTGGCAATGGACAAAGAGTTGCTGTGAAGGAGATTGGAGAATATGTTCTTTTACTTCCTTCTGGTTTAGAACTTGTTTTGAACAATGTTTATTTTATTCCTAGTGTTACTAGGAATATTGTTTCGGTTTCTGTTTTGCATGGACAAGGTTTTAATTATCATTTTAATGGTGAATTTATTTCTGCTTATTTTAATGATATATTTTACTTTAATGCAAAACCAAACAATGGAATCTATGAGATAGAAATCCAAGACAATAACTTATTATACAACATCTCTCATAAACGTAATAAGTTAGACTTTAATGATATGTATATGTGGCATTGTAGACTTGGTCACATAAGCGAGGACCGTGTTAAACAACTCAAAACCGCAGGAATATTAGATTCAAAGAGTTCTGAGTCGTTTAGGAAATGCGAATCTTGCTTAAGTGGAAAGTTAACAAACGCACCTTTTTCAAATGTTGGAGAAAGAGCTAATGATCTGTTAGGACTTGTACATACAGATGTATGTGGTCCATTCAGAACAATGTCAAGACATGGAGAAAGATACTTTGTTACATTTACTGATGATTTCAGTAGATATGGTTACGTTTATCTTATGAAGCATAAACATGAAACATTTGAAAAGTTCAAGGAATACCAAAACGAAGTAGAGAATCAGCTAAATAGAACTATTAAGATGCTTCGATCAGATCGAGGCGGTGAATATCTTAGTCAGGAGTTCATCGACCATCTAAAGGATTGTGGAATAGTTTCACAACTCACTCCACCTGGAACACCACAACATAATGGTGTGTCTGAGCGGAGAAATCGAACTCTATTAGATATGATTCGATCTATGATGTGTCGAACAACCCTCCCACGCTCCTTTTGGAGTTACGCTCTAGAAACTGCCGCAAGAATTTTGAATATAGCTCCAACAAAAAAGGTTGACCAAACGCCTTATGAGATATGGCATGGAAAGAAACCTAAAGTATCCTATCTTAAGGTCTGGGGATGTGATGCTTATGTCACTCTAGAATCTTCGGATAAACTAGATCCCAGAGGTGAAAAAGTGGTTTTCGTCGGATACGCCAAAAAGATCGGTTACCTATTCTACCACCCCACTGAAAATAGAGTTTTCACTAAACGCAGAGGCACTTTCTTGGAAGAAGAGCTTCTGGCGCGGGGGATTGGAGAAAACCATGTGGATCTTGAAGAAATTCGAGAATCACAAGTGACTGAATCAAATGTTGAGTCAGAACCAAAAGTAACTGATCCAGTTGTTGAAGTTAAGCCTGAAAGGACTCAAGAAACAACAGAAACACCAAGAGTTCGAAGAAGTATTAGGGATCGTCGTGCACCTGAAAGGTATGACGATATCTTCATAATTGATGAAGCTGAACCTGCTACTTACAAAGCTACAATCTTGGATTCAGAATCCAAGAAATGGCAAGAAGCCATGAATACAGAGATGCAATCCATGTATGATAACCAGGACTGGGATTTGGTTGATCTTCCTACCGAATGTCGGACTGTAGGAAACAAATGGATCTTCAAGAAGAAGACCGACATGGATGGAAATGTGCAAACCTACAAAGCAAGGCTTGTAGCAAAAGGGTTCACTCAAACTCAAGGAATTGATTATGAGGAAACTTTTTCGCCAGTAGCCATGCTTAAGTCTATTAGAATTTTGCTTGCTATTGCTGCATATTATGACTATGAGATATGGCAAATGGATGTCAAGACCGCGTTCCTTAATGGACACTTACTTGAAGATGTCTATATGGTTCAACCTGAAGGTTTTGTTGATCCAAAGAATCCTAATAAGGTGTGCAAGCTAAATAAATCCATCTATGGATTAAAGCAAGCATCTCGCAGCTGGAATCTCCGTTTTGATCAGAAAATCAAAGAGTTTGGTTTCATTAAAAACGAAGATGAACCATGTGTTTACAAGAAATCTAGTGGGAGCTATATCACTTTTCTTATTCTGTATGTAGACGACATACTAATCATTGGAAACAATATCCCTATGCTAAAAGAAGTTAAGGCTTGGTTGGGTAAATGTTTCGCAATGAAAGATCTTGGTGAAGGCGCTTATATTCTGGGAATAAAGATTTATAGAGATAGATCAAAACGGTTATTAGGTCTAAGTCAAAGTACATATATTGAAAAGGTCATACGACGCTTTTCAATGCAAGACTCAAAAAGGGGGCTCTTGCCCATGGCACATGGAACCATTCTTAATGGCGAGCAGTGTGCTAAGACCGAAGAGGAAAAGAAGAAAATGGAAAGAGTTCCATATGCTTATGCTATCGGTTCCATAATGTACGCCATGTTATGTACCAGACCTGATGTCTCGTATGCTCTTAGCATGACGAGTAGATATCAACAGAATCTGGGAAAGAGCCACTAGGCTGCAGTGAAGAACATTCTTAAGTACTTGAGAAGGACTAAGGACATGTTCTTAATATATGGAGGGCTGGATGAGGAGCTATCAGTTAAGTGTTATACTGATGCAAGTTTTGAGACTGACCGTGACGATTCAAGATCACAGATGGGATATGTTTTCATTCTGAATGGTGGGGCTATTACTTGGAAGAGCTCAAAGCAAAGTGTGGTTGCTCAATCCACCTATGAATCAGAATACAATGCTGCATCGGATGCTGCTAAGGAGGCTGCCTGGATGAAGAAATTCATTACTGATCTCGACGTTGTGCCTAGCATAAAGAAACCAATCGAGATGTTGTGTGACAACACTGGTGCCATTGCTCTTGCAAAGGAACCAAGGTCGCATCGAACCACAAGGCATATACTCAGAAAATTCCACTATATTAGAGAGATAATAGAGCGTGGAGACGTCGTAATAAGCAAAGTTCATACGGATCTAAATCTGGCTGACCCCTTTACTAAGCCTTTGCCTCAAGCTAAACATGAGGAGCATGCTGAAAAAATAGGGCTTAGATTTGCTAGACAGTGGGCATGATCTGTAGTTAGTATTGGTGTTTTAATCTTGAACTACAACAGTTACATTGAAATAGTTATTTGATTTATTGGTTAAATGCAAGTTTAATTATTTTGTAACTGTGTTCGTTATTTGTATGTTTATATCCTTGAATAAGCGTATTCTAAAATATCCGTAGTCGATCAAATTACATGGGAATGAATTTGAATGTAAGACTATTGTGAATTGAGATGATTGTATTCATGAGATGAATAACTCAAGAGTTTGAGAATCAAAATTCACAGATATCACTTGGGAATGATATTGGATGTGACTCGCTTAAAAACGATCGCCATGGATCTAAGTCATGAGATGTTTTGATATTGATATGTTCAATATGTCCTTTTTCCTTAGGCACATATTAAACTACGTTGATCAAGGACAATCTTTGATGTTATCTAACACTGTCCTGAAACATGGATAGTAATCCGGGTAGCATTGGGAAAATCCAAGATTAAGTGGGAGTTATATGATGCTGATGGAATTCTGTACTTCTATGTGATTAGAAGTTTAGGCATTCTGGCACCCTCGTTAACTCAAACTGGAATAAACGCGTGGCCACGCCCGGACTAAAGAGTTCGGTAGACCATTTTGAATTAAGGACGAGAATAGAGAATGGTTGATAACTATATAAGAATGAATGATCCATGTCTTATGATCAACGAATGTTCTATACAGAAGGGACTTATTGATAGGAATATCAGGGCTAAAGTATTTGGTTAAGTAAAGTGTTACTTGAACTCAAAGAACTAGTTGACGACTGTAAATTGTCATACCGTGTTAGGAGCAGTGCGATGAAGCTAGTCGTCCAACTCTGCACACGTTGACTCATTTTAATTAAAATCGTCCAAGTGGGAGATTGTTGGAGATATATGTCCGATGTAATTAAATGTCAAAGTAACCAACTCGGTACGATCCGAAGAGTTACACGTTGGTACACGAATCGTATATGTTCACGATAGGTGGGTTATTATTTCTGAAATAATAATATTTGAACTCGAGGGACTTAATATTAATTAGATTATTGTTAAGAAGGTTATAAGAGTATAATCTAAAGGGGTTTGGCGTAAGGTTGAGTTTTATAAATATAATGTATCAAATATTAGACTATTTGATAAATGTTATATTATAATTCAATCATATCTTTTTGGTTTCTTTTGTCGACAATCCTATCATTTTGTATTTGCCCACTAAATGTTGATAATGGTACACTACTTTTGGTTGGCCACTATGAGATAATTGAGCACTTACTAAATAAATAATTGAATCCAATTTGATTTAAAGAGGCACAAGATCGTGCAGATGAAAGGAATGAAATACCAAAAAGGGAAACTCATTCAAATGCCAAAAAACCATACCTAACCTCCTTGACATTTTGCTCGAGCATTCATTTTTCTGAACTTCCTACTAGCGAGGATTCGTTGTAACCCGCGTGTTACAATCCCGGTGTAGTCGTCAAAGGTTGATTACTAAACTCTCTATGGTTGTTTATTTATTTGTTTATACGTGTGTAATCTTGATCCTGATTGGGAATATTTATTAACCGGGTTAATAAATTTAACTATGAGTTTTTATATATAAAATCGGACTTAATGAGTTTTATATATAAACCGCTTCCGCTATTTTGAACCACTGATTCTCAACACTGTCAACAATGTAAGATCAATTAATGTCTTGGGCCAAACACAATCACATGGACTGATAACAAGTAGTGGGCTGTTGAAAATTGGGTCGACAATATCTAATTTCAATTTAATTTGGACCTTTAATTGACATTCACATGGGCTGCTCACTTGTATTAAGACTCGATTTAAATTGGACCTTCTTTTTAAATGTGGCCGACAACTTTTTAAATGTTCAAAATATGATTGGGCCTCTACTCTTTAAGTCACATGCAATTATTTATAAACCCAATACAATATTTCAGTCAAGGGCCGACAACAACTTTTAATAATTGCTTTTAATTGGACCGTTATTATGTATTCAATTGAAACACTCAACAACTTTAAATGTTCAAACGCTGATTGGGCCGTCAAATCCACTAAACCGACATTTTCAAATGTGCATGAAATCTGATTGGACTGCACTTTTTAATCACGTGAACTGACTAGATACTTTCAAACGAGAATATGCCTTTTCAAGCGGAATACTTGCTCAAGCGAAATCAGGCAATAATTTTCAAGCGGAATCTGATTTTTCAAGCGAAAACAACTTTTGAAGCGAAATCACTTATTTCAAGCTGATTTCGCTTGAAATTACACAAGCTAGTTCAAGCGGAATATGCTTTTTCAAGCGAAATTAAACGTTTTTTTCAAGCGGAATCAGGCTGTTTACACGAAATCGGACCAAAAAACTCAGATTTCTCCTAAAAGGCTTGGAATTAGGATTTGAAACTTTGTAGGGTTGTAGATCAGGTGTTTTCGCACAACATATCAAAAAATCAGCCGATTTGGACCGTAAAAACCCGTTCAATTTGACGAAACTCAGTTAAAAAAGTAAAAAATATGAAAAAGATGAAGAAATAGATGAAATCCGGATCTGAAATCGATGAAATCACGAGCGGAATTGTGTGTTGGATCAGTGCAATCGAGCTCCTGCTCTGATACCACTTGTAGGACCGGTTTTGACTCCGAAACGAACGTATGACGTGCGGAATCCGTACACGAACGCGACCTAACACACACGATGTAATATAAACGTGATTCTATTAGAAATCTAACAAGAACAAGCACCTTGAATCACTTTCTCTCTCTAGATCCAGAGCTCTCCTAAACACAAATGAGCCAAAAGTCTAAATTCTAATACTAAAGCCCCTATTTATAGGCCAAGGGGAATTAATGAGATTTCTCATTAATTACAGAACTGCCAACTTGCCTTTTGACTAGCTATCTCTAATATTACAATATAAAGCTCATTTTGAACTGTTTCTCGCTACGGCTCGGATTGACGAAGGCGATAGACATAGATGCACTAACAAAAAGCGTTTCAGGCACTGAAAGAAAAACTCTCAAGTTCTCCTGTATTGACATTACCGGATGGAACGGATGATTTGGTGGTATATACTGATGCCTCCCATCAGGGTCTTGGGTGTGTACTAATGCAAAGGGGTAAAGTCGTTGCCTATGCTTCAAGGCAACTCAAGCAACACGAAAATAATTACCTAACCCACGATCTAGAGTTGGCGGCGGTCGTGTTCGCCTTGAAGATATGGAGACATTACCTATACGGGGTGAAGTGTACAATCTTCTCGGATCACAAGAGCCTCAAATATTTTTTTGAACAAAAAGATCTTAATATGAGGCAACGAAGATGGTTGGAGCTTATCAAGGATTACAATTGTGATATCCACTATCACCCCGGGAAGGCTAACGTAGTGGCGGATGCTCTAAGTCGAAAGGAGTACCCGCCCCCAATTTGGGTAAGATCAATGAAAATGGTAGTCACTTCCAAACTCCTTGAAGAAATATGAGAGGCTCAAATTAAGTCCCTGGATGCCGAGGACTCAAAGAAAGAAAGGACGAAAGGATTTATCCACGAGTTGAATGAGAATGTGAATGGTATGAAAACGAGGTATGGTCGAATCTGGATACCTCGGGAATGTGATGTGAAAGAATTACTTTTGAATGAGGCACACAAGTCTCGATACTCCGTTCATCCAGGAGCTACAAAAATGTATCGAGACTTGAGGATGAATTATTGGTGGCCGGGAATGAAAAGAGATATTGTCAAGTATGTGGCTAAGTGTTTGACATGTTCCCAAGTAAAGGCCGAACACCAAAGACCGTATGGGAAATTCCAACCGTTGGAGATACCGGCATGGAAGTGGGAGCATGTAACGATGGATTTGGTGACTAAGCTTCCCAAGACAAGAAAAGGGCACGATGCAATATGGGTGGTCGTTGATCGACTGACCAAAAGTGCACATTTCTTACCCATTCGGGAAACTTATAATTCAGAAAAGATGGCAGAAGTTTATATGAACGAGATTATATCCCGACATGGGGTTCCGGTGTCTATAGTATCCGACCGGGACATCCGGTTCACATCCCGTTACTGGAGGAAGTTTCATGAAGAATTGGGGACCCGGTTACATATTAGCACCGCTTACCATCCTCAAACCGATGGTCAATCGGAACGAACTATACAAACATTAGTTGATATGTTGAGGGCGTGTGTCATGGATTTTGGGGGAAGCTGGGATGATCATCTACCCTTGGTAGAATTTTCATATAACAATAGTTATCATAACAGCATAAAAATGGCCCCCTATGAAATGTTCTATGGAAGGAAATGTAGAACCCCGGTTTGCTGGGGGGAAGTGGGTCAGCGCGAACTCGCGTCAAAAGATCTAGTAGCCGAAACGAATGAAAAGATTGATATGGTTAGATCGAGAATTAAGGCGGCGCAAGATAGACAAAAGTCTTATGCAGATCGACGAAGGCAACCAATTGAGTTTCAAGTAGGAGATTATGTGTTACTAAAAGTCTCTCCATGGAAAGGGATAATTCGTTTTCGTAAACGCGGGAACCTAGGTCCTCGATACATTGGACCATTCAAGATACTCGCTCGGGTCGGGGCGGTGGCGTATCAGTTAAAATTACCACCCGCGTTGGATGGGATTCATAACACCTTTCATGTGTCGCAATTGCGAAAGTGCCTCGCGGATGAGACCGCATACGTACCTTTGGATGATATTGAAGTGGATGATAAATTAAATTATGTTGAAAAGTCCGTCGCAATAAAGGATTTTAAAGTAAAGCAACTCCGCAACAAATCCGTTCGGCAAGTGTTGGTCCAATGGCAACATCGAAAAGGATCGGATCTCACGTGGGAAGCGGAGGATGAAATGCGAGAACATTACCCAGAATTATTTGGTACGTATTCAGGTTTCGGGGACGAAACCTTCTTTAAGGGGGGTAGACTTATAACACCCTAAGTTCTCGTATGACCTAAAAGTATAATGTGTAGTGATGATTTAATAAGTTAAAATGGAAAATATATAGAATTATGTCAAAAAAAAAGTTAGTAAAAGAAAGATGGTTAAGTTAGAAGGTAAATTACTAAAGTGAATAGGGATTAAAAGATGAGGGACTAGATGTGTAAATATTGTTATAAAACATGATAAAAAAAAAGAAACCAGACTTAGTCTGGTGTGTACGATCGTGAGAAGCCAGGGGGGGACTCCTTCCCTCTCAAAACCCTAAATCACAAAAATTCCATCAATTGAAAGCCAAATTAGTGAAGAATCGAATGCATGAGCTAAGAATTCTGATTATCTAAGTATTCTTGATCTCAAGTAAGTGAAATTTCTTGATTTGATGATGTTTGATTATGTGGGTTTAGTGTAATTCGTGAATGTAATGCAAAATTTAGTATGATTAATGGTTGCTATGAATGTCTAGACATCAATAGATGCTAAATTTCGAATATGAGCATGACTAGGGCAAACCCCACTTGCATGTCAAGTAGTGGTTAGTAATTGTGAAGTTCTACATGTTAATTTGATTGTTGTTGATGAAATTGTTATAAATAATCGATTTGGAACCATATGTTCATAGTCAAAATAGTAAGTTATGGATTAGGGTAATGATTATTATTATGAAAGATTATGATTAACCATTGATGAGATAGGATGGACATGTTATAACTACTTGTACATCATGCCTTGTAGATAGTATGCACACCATGTGTTCGATGAAATGTCTAAATGAATTTAGATATGATTTTGTATGAAAATTCGCTAAATTGATGAGATGTAATCATGGTGGGAATGTATGTAAATTATAAATATCGTATTGGATAATAAAGAATGTGAAAGTAATGGGAGCTAAGTGAATAAAGTTATGATGTTCAGGAAATAAGAAGGAAGAAGGAGCAAGTCACTCCAAAGCACAAGGAGCTCAGGATCACGGTAAGTTCATATGAACTTAATCCTCCTTTTATGTTGTTCTACGGACGAAAGTTTATTTATTAATCCTAAATGTTGAGTTGTGTGTTGATATTGGTTCAAATGTCGATATGTTATATGTTAGAAAGCGGATAAGTGACACAATAGTGTCGGATGTATAATGATCACTCAAGTGAGATGAAGTTTGATGGAAAGTAAGATTATGAGATGATTAAGTAACGAAATGTTGTAAACAGGTTAAATGATATGTTTGTGTTAAGCATGTATGATAAGGGTTACCCGTCGTAGATGGGTAAAATAGGACAAGCATGACGATTTCGGTTGAGGTTTGATTATTGGCTCATTACGAATGGGTCGAATGATATGGATGTATGAATGTACCGAGATGTTGGTATAAAAGAAAGTTAATGGAAAGAATTTTTAATGAAAAGAATGTTGTAAACAATATTTGTTAATGATTGGTATATTGTTAATGGGTCGATTAAAAGTATGTAGGGTATGTTATGGATTTTGTTTGAGTTTTGTGAATTTACTAATGTTTGATGTTGTGCATGATAGGTAAATCTCATGTTTGAAGTTGGCGAGCTCGGACGAACACACTAAATAGCCCTTTTTGCGCTTCCGGACTATGTTATCTTTTACTAATGGGTCGAAAATCATTTTGTTAATGTAAATGTTAACCGTATGTCTAGAATAGTAGTAAGTGTTTTAAGAACGTTTGAATCCTTTGGGTTGATTTTGAACTTTATTGTAAAAACAGGGAAACGTAAATGTTACGAATGGGTCATGCCCAATTTTTGTTAAAAAATTTGGATGTTTGATCGTTAAATAAAGCGGATGCCACATTTTACAATTAATCTCAACACTTTTTTTACTTTCAACTTTGATCACTTGTATACTTTTCATCTTTGATAAATTCTCCGTTTAACGAATCGTTCTAAATTTCCGAGTTAACACGTCGCAACGTGCGTGTGTGGTTTAACGTTTTTTCATCTATTGCGCGTCTATTGGTCTGTCGCAACGTGCGAGTCAGAGATCGACTTAGTTATTTTTTTTTTTTGGTTTTACACATAGGCTCGTGGTCATGTGAGAAATATTTGCCTTTCATTTAACATGATATATAATGAATCCCCCGCCACATTGCGGCGGGTGGTAATTCTAGTTTTAAATATATAATAACAAACTGTAACTTAATAAGATATTTCTAATGCTAATTAATCAAAAAAGAAAAACAAAAAAGTTATATTCTAAAAAAAGTAATTAAACGTAGGGTTAGGATATAATAGGAAGTTTTTTTGGCTAGCAAGGCTACGAAGTAATCTTGACCATCAATTGATTTAATTAAGGGCTAAGATTAAATGAGTGAAATTGAAGAGAAAAAAATAGGCGAGTGGGTTTGTGTAAGGGCATTCTAGTCAATCAAGGACAATAGTTTCTCTATCCTCCAATCCCCCCTCCCCCCCCCCCCCTTTTTTAAACGTTAATAACTTTTTCATACGACATTATTTTTTATAAAAATTGCACAAAAAAACGAGCGTTTTTTATCTTTAAAACGAGTATACTATTGCTATATTTTCGAAAAAAAAATTGAAAACCCAGTTGCATAAAACGCAATGGACAAAAAACGTAAAAAATGACTTTTTTCTAAAACGCACTGCACAAAAAAACACAAAGAAATGTCTTATTTCTAAAACGCAATAACCAGAAAACACAAAGAAATGTCTTATTTCTAAAACGCAATGGCCTAAAAACACAAAAGAAAGTGTTCTTTCTAAAACGCAATGGACTGAAAACACATAAAATATGTTTTATCTAAAACGCAATGGACTAAAAACACTTCAATTTTTTTTTTCTAAAACGCAATGGACCAAAAAACACTTTAAAATGTTTTTTTTTCTAAAACGCAATAGCTTAAAAACACAAACGAAAGTGTTCTTTCTAAAACACAATGGACTGAAAACACATAAAAATGTTTTTTTTACTAAAACGCAATAGACTAAAAACACTTCAAAAATGTGTTTTTCTAAAACGCAATGGCCAGAAAACACTTAAAAATATCTTATTTCTAAAACGCAATGGCCTAAAAACATAAAAGAAAGTGTTCTTTCACAATGGACTGAAACACATAAAAATATGTTTTACCTAAAACGCAATGGACTAAAAACACTTCAAAAAATGTTTTTCTAAAACGCAATGGACCAAAAAACACATAAAAATGTCTTCTTTTTTTTTATTTTCTAAAACGCAATGGCCTAAAAACACAAAAGAAAGTGTTCTCTCTAAAATGCATTGAACCAGTGTATGTTTTGTTTGTGAATTGTCTGAAACAGGAAATAGGAGATCAAAACTGTCTACGAAATGAGTCAATTTCCAGAAAATTAAATTTTCTGATGCAGTTTTATTAAAGCAATTTAATCAAAAAAAATTTATTCAAAAATGTGTTTTTCTAAAACGCATTGAAACAGTGTATGTTTTGTCTGTGAATTGTCTGAACCAGGAAGTAGGAGATCAAAAACTGTCTACGAAATGAGACAATTTCCAGAAAATTAAATTTTCTGATACAGTTTTATTAAAGCAATTTCCAGAAAATTAAATTTTCTGATACAGCTCGACCCCAGCCAAGGGCTCTGCCCCTTGGACCCCGCCAGGGGCTGCCGCCCCTTGGACCCTGCTCCCAGGGGCGCTGCCCCCGGACCCCCGCCAAGATTACTTTGTAAAACGCAATGACTCAATTCAAAAACCGAGATCGTAAAAATGTAATTCAAAAATTTCTTACATAGATCGAAGCCGATTTCTTCAGATTTCTTCACCGATTTACGAAATTTGAATGTTAGAAACACTTATCAGCGATCGAATCGAACGAGTCGAGTGATTCGCTTCAAAATCACAGGAAAAAAATGAGATATTGTATGAAATTAAACTGGGTTTCTTCAAAAAAGTTGAAGAACACGTTGATTGGGTGTTTGAATCATTGATTGGTGACGAAAATCGCACTATAATGTAGTGATTATTGAGATAGAAAATGAAGAAAAGGTTGGAGATGGTGAGTTTTGAAAATGGTGGGTTTTGAAGTTACAGAGAGAAGAAGTGAGAAGATTGGATAAAATTGATTAAAATACATTTCCTCTTTATTTTAAATTTTGCCACAAGTCATAATCCTATTGTTTTCTATCATTTATAGCCAAAATAAACTTCTTATTTGATCATCTCCCATTAAATGTATTAGTTTCTTTTTTTAAGAAAAATATATAAAGATTGTTAAATTATTACGACCTTAATGTAAAACTGTTTTTAATAATCCAAGAATACGGTCCGTATTGAAATTAATTAAAGTTATTAATTAGTTAAATGGCGACCTGGCCCGTAAAATCCACTCCTCATAACCAACGGGAGGCTCTAGGGATGAGCAAATCGTTCCCGGTACCCGTGCCGAACCAGTACAACACCAGACGTCGCACAAATGGCTGGTGTGGCGGAAAATCTCCACCCTAAGCTTGATGATGTGGTGACGGGCCAATCTTCTAAAGGTTATCTTCTGTTCGGTTACACTCTTCGATCCAATCATTATGTTGTTGCGACCGGAGAAGGTTGAGGTCCAAAACGGGCGTGCAAAACTGTTTTCAATAAAACAATTATTTAAAGCTTTAATGTAGTTTCGAGAGTTGCCAATATGCAATTATCAACAACGATTTGGGTTTGCTTTGGATTTTGGTTAATTGGCTGCATAAATAAAGAGAAAAAGTACCAGGTTAAAAAAGGAGAAAAATATTTTCTAATCACATTGAACATAATATAATAATACAATAAACCAGACTAAAAAGTTAGGAAAATTATATAAATAAAGAGAATGGCCAAAATATCCCTCATTTAACGTTAGTTTTTAACAGGGTTAAAGAAATGGATGGATCTAGCAACGATTTTGAAACATCAGTGGTGGTCTAGTTGAGGAAAAAAAACATTTTTTAATAGATCTCACAATTATAGGTAAATCTCAGGGATGATTTTGAGTTTACTCTTTATTTTATTGATATTATTATTGTTATTTTAAGCATGATAACTCTAAGCAGGTCCTTGGGTACATCCAAGGCACGACATCCCTCGGCATAACTCTGAGCAGGTCTACTAATCTCTCTCTCCTTGCTTGCACGATATTGACTGGGCGGGGTGCCCGGACGCACGCCAATCAACATCGGGTTATTTTGTCTACTTAGGTGACAATCTCCTCTTATTGCCCTCTAAACGTCAACCAACAATTTCTCGTTCAAGCGCCAAAGCCGAGTACCGTGGTGTCACGAATGTAGTGGCAGAAATATGTTGGTTGCGTAACCTTCTGCTCGAGCTCCGCCGTACATTGTCACACGCTACACTTGTCTATTGTGATAATGTTAGCGCCATATACTTGTCCGGTAATCCAGTACAACACCAGTGGACAAAACATATTGAGCTAGACATTCATTTTGTTAGAGAACAGGTGCAACAGGGTCGGGTTCGGGTTCGCATTCTTCACATCCCGACTTGCCATCAAATTGCAGACATCTTCAATAAGGGTCTACCACGGTCCTCTTTGAAGACTTCCGGATCAGTCTCAGCATTCGTTCCCCTCCCGCTTCGACTGCAGGGGTGTGCATATGGTTAATATGATAGAAGATGGTGTCATTATATTTGTAATTATGTAGGAGATAATCAAGAAAGTGATTACTCAATTCCTTCAATTAACCCAAACATGACCCGCAAAATAAGTGGGTTCGCGTCAACCCGTTTAAGGATTTTTTTTAAATGTTTATATGGATTTTAGGTATGAAAAGTGTTGATATTCAAAGTTGAAGGCAGTCCAAATTCATGGTTGATTCTACACATATAAGGTCCAAAAAACGTAAAAGTCAAAGTCAAACCCTTAGTTCATGTACTGCATTCCAATTTCCTACAAACCAAACATCATTGATTGATGATCCAATCCTTCACAACAACCAAATAGACCGATACGTATCCCATGCACGTCACGTCCCATACACCCCGTTTCCATGTCCCATGTTGTACTTGTACTGCATTTCTTAAGTTATTTCCTAGTTGTTTGCTAAGTGGTTATTCCAGTTCTGTTGTTTCCTCATATACTAGTTCTTTATTTTCTAACATGTTGAGGAGGCTATACAAGCCTAACGGTCGAATTGTTAAGGTATGGAAGATTATATTCCAGCAAACACTCCAATCATCTTTACAAAACGACGCGATATCATAATACATATACTTTGAAGCTCTTTCTTAACCGACACACACCCATGCCCTATACTATTATATATCTTCTCACTCACTCCCATATATCATATTACTCTAGTTCTTCCCCACACCGACACACACTATTTATTATGCTGATCAGAGATGAACAACTCCTCAAATGCTTTTTCACCAAATACCTGAAAAACAGAAACCATATACACAGATTGTAATCTGACGCATATCATGTTTTAGCTCATTTCTCCAAGTTTATAATATCCATCTATACTGGACCATAATCACTAGCCTGATCAAGAAATCAAGAAATGCCATAAAAATGCAATTCAAAGACATCGAGTCAGAAACAATCGAAGTAATTAGACTTTCAGACAACTAATCTGGAACATAATCAATAGTCTGATCAAGAAATCAAGAAATGTGATCAAAAAGCAATTGAAATCCATCGATTCAACAACTAATATGGACCATAATCACTAGCCTAATCAAGAAATGAATTTAAAAAGCTATTTAAACTCATCAATTGAGCAACAACTAAAGTTATCAACCAACTAATCAAGAAATGCCTTTTAAAAGCAATTTTAAAGCGATCGATTCAGAAACAATCAGAGTAACTAAACATCTAATTTCAAGATATAAAGAAATGCCATTAAAAAGCAATAGAAGAAGTCATCAATTCAGCGACAATCAAAGAAATTAAACAGCTAATCTAGACCATAATCACTAGCCTGATAAAGAAATGTGATCAAAAAGCAACAATCAAAGTAGTTAAAAACCTAACAAACTAAAATTTAACACATTTTGCCCCTCCTTCAACAACAAAAGTGAATCCTCACCTCCTACACATAACAAACTAAAACTCTTCTCGAAAACCGAGTCCGCCCAAGCTAGGGTTAGTGTCTCGTTCTCTTTCTTACCAGTGAAAAAACAATTAATATTATTAATACACATTACATCAAACTCTCTTCATAAACATCCTTAACCCCATATAACTGCTTGCAACACTTACGATTATAACCAACACTCCAAGAACAATCGCTCTATTCTAAACTTTGGAAAGCAAGAAACCCTCATCTCGAAACCCTAACTGAACAAAAACCTCAATCAAACATAAAAATCCCTAATTACTATGATCTAACAAAACCCTAATTGAAAAATTCATATGTAACAGAGAGCTTACCAGATCACTATAGAAGGTAACAGGAAGCCTATACGGCCAGATCACTACCGCACGCTTTATAGGGTACCTTACCCCTGCAAATTTCCTTTTACCGACATCCCGATTTCTACCTCACAGATTATTCTCTCAACACTCATAAACAAAATAAGAGTAATAATCCCCACCCCTGCTCTCCCGAACACCCCAAAACTCACTAGACACACTTTGAGTTCTTTTATGCAAGCATAAGCAGGTTTGATTCTTGACACGTTGATCTATACTTTAACTTTGACCTGGATTGCCTTAACCCTCTTTAGACTATGTCTTCTAACCCATTTCACTATATCATTTAAATCGATTTCCACTAACAAATATATCCCATATAAATACACAATTAACGACATTCATAATATTTGGTACAAAATTCATTCAAAAACACATTTACTACATTGAACGTATAGGGATTGAAAACTAATTAGAGAAAATGACATTACCTTTTTCATAAACTAGCTGATCAAAGCAGAAGCAGTGTTTCTGTGTAGGAACACACAGAGACAGAAATATATCTTCCATTAATCCCAAGATCACTGATGCCTTTAGAATAGGGTTCATAGGCAGCAAGTGTTCTATTGAAGCCAGATATAGCTTGCACAGGATTAGCTTGCACGATTAAAGCTTCACCTGTCTTCCTGAATCCCTGTACAGAAGAAACCAGTGATCCATCCAGTGTATGACCACTGATAGTGAAGAGCTTTTCAAACAACTTTGGAACACCATCCTTCATCACCCATACATGGTAAACCCGGGGTTTATAGCCCTCTGGACAGCGTTCAATTGCAACAAGTTGCTCCCTTGGCTTAAACATACACAAACGACAATTATTATAGTCTAATCTATGCGGAAGCTTCACTTCTCCAAATTCTTCACTTGTCAGATCAAACGAAACAATCAAATCCCCATACCCACCTACAGCATCAACCCTATTAATAGCAAGCCAATAAACAACTCCACCTACAACCACCTGTTCCCCACCAAACCAAAAATACTTACTCGGTACATTGCTGCTATACGCACTTCTCCAAACCCTAGTGCTTAACGTAAACACCTCAACTTGCCACGGGATTACACCTTCCTCCATGTCTTTTCTAATCTTAACAATCTTCGGGTCCCAAGTCTCCCGACAAACCCCAAACCCTAAAACAGTTCTATACACATCAATCTCAAAATCAGCCATATCAGGCAGAACAACATCAACCGCTTTCCTAATAGAAGGATTCCAAATAACCGCTTTCTCGTCGAAATAACCGAACAAACACAATAATCCGTGGGAACTGTCAATTGTTATTTCATATTGAACCATATTAGCTGCCGATTGGGGAATAGTAACAGGAACCTTATGATGGGGGAAAGTAGCATCATCATTGTCAGCAATTGAAACATATTTTAGCTCGAGATGAAGAGCGTCGTGATACCTTACGAGCAGATGTTGCTGATTCTGTTGCTTGATATGATTTCGAATGAAATCGGAACTGTCGATGAGGGACTTCCATGCTTTGCAGACTGTTCGGAATCGAATCAAGGGTTCCACCGGAAGCTTGTTGATGATTAGCTCTCGGAGTTCGAAGGGAATGTTGTCTGACATTTGGACTTTGATGATTGATTCTAGGGTTTACAGAGACTTGAAATTGACGATCACACATGCGTATCATTCGTATTTCAGCATTTTAGAGGCAATACGATGCCGTAACTTTATATTTTATTTAGGGTAAATTACTTTTTGAGTCCCTGAGTTTTATAGGTTTTAACCACTTAAATTCAAAAGTAAAAAGTTTAACGACCTGAGTCCTCATAAGCATTTTCTTTAAGCATTTGAGTCCAAATTTCTAACACTGTTAGAATTTTTTGGTTAACTATTGTTAAATGACCAAAATACCTTTATAACTAAAATAAATAAAAAATATTTCTCTGTCTCTTTTTTTAACGTAATTAAATCCCCATTTCACATATCCTTCATCTTCAATCCCCATTTCAATCTCTCTTTTTAACCTAATTAAATCCCTTTTTCATCACCCACAACTTCAATCTCTGTTGCATTGCAGATAGAAAATCAACCAACATGGGTCAAGAAATCATCGCCGTAGCTACTCCAGCAACCGCCGCAGCCCCACCACTGAAAGTTTTTTGAAAAGTAATAAACAGTAGACTAGTAATGGTCCTTGAAAAGTTGTAAAGAAGATGCCCATTGTTGTGCCGATCAAGCATTCTACAACTCATGATAATGACCGACAGCAGTGAGCCTATGAGATTCACAAGTTCCGTCAGATAAGATAATGACAATTTAGATTATCATAACAGGATAAAAAAATACGAAGAAAGTAATTGAAGATAAAAGAGTACTGTGGCTGGGCTTACATGCTTGTAGAAATAAGGCTACTAAATCATAGCAAAAGAGGTACAACCACTTTCCAAAAGATAAGGCTACTCTGAAATTTTTACAGTGAAGGTATTGGATTGGGGAGAGGACGGTCTTGTCACTGCTGCCGAGACCGCAAATCTGCGTATGTCTTTTCGACAAGAGGTTGTTGTGTGGCATAAACTTTGATCATCCAACAAAAACCCACAATAAAGGTGATAGTGGTGGGGGTGCGGTAGGGATGGTGGTGGTGGTGTAGTGGTGGTGTGGTGGTGTTAATGGTGGTGGTAGGGGTACAGAGAAAGAGAGGAGGGTTGCATTAAAGACTTGTTCCTTATACTATTGTGCTTATAAGATTTGTACTTTGTGTGTAAATGACCAAATTACCCTTGTAGTTAACAAACTTGGTGGATTGAGTTAGGAATTTGGACTCAAATGGTTAAAGAAAATGCTTATGGGGACTCAGGTCGTTAAACTTTTTGCTTTTGAACTCAACTAGTTAAAACCCATAAAACACAAAGACTCAAAAACTAATTTACCCTTTTATTTATTTATTTATTTATTTAAAACATTATATTATATTTTAGTAATTTTGGTATTTCCTATAACTACAATTCCCTGGCCGGGAATAGTACCCGCCTCCAAATGGTGGAGGTGGTCGGCTCCAGCCTCAATTGGTTGGTGGAGGAGGCCGACTGGGTTTTAATTTTTTTTAATAGCCATCGTTTTTATGGCATTTTATATAAATTAATTTTCAAATCTTTAAATAAATTGTAGTTTGGTATATTGGTTTGATGACACCTTGATTAAAGCTGGCTTTTGAGTTCGACTCTTCAACCAAACAATTTTTTTTTGCTTTACACATTTTCTTCTATTGTTATTTCCGTGTGATTTTGTTTTTTTTTTTGCTAAAAGCAAATGTCAATATAATATTGTATAGTAACGAGTTTACATTAACCCGCGCGTTGCGGCGGGATATTAACTATGAATTTTTAGTATCACTATATGAGATGCGAAAATCTTTAAGTTTATGCAAACACTATTTTCATTTTTCTTTTATCCCGGGCCTACAACACCACACTAAAACATTAACAATAAATAAACATGAAGTTTTTAAAGAATGTGTTGCGACACCCTAAACCATTAGAAAATTAATGTTCTCGAAAAGTCGAAATCTATAAAATAAAATTAAAACCTTTACGTAAACCCTCCCGTGTTTCAGTACACGTCATACCAAGAAATTAAATTTCACTTAACAAAAGCATGGTTTATTCCCAAAGTTCATATCAAACTTATATGCTATATTTTAATTTTTTATTTATTTTTGGTTTTAGTTTTTTTTCCAATATCCTTTGTACGTGAACCTATTTTCAAATTAGATTTTGGGTTTAATATGAAATTTGGTTACTTTATGCATATGGCATACATGTGGTCATTTTAGTTTATTTCTTTGGTTATGGGTTTTCTGGGTAATATTCTGTGCAAATCAAAAACTTGGGTCTAATATTCAGGCAGATAGGTTATCTTCAAGATTCAACAGAACAGAAAATGAAAATGAAACACAGCATTTGCATATGCTACTCCTATATCTTTCTTTTTCTACTTCCTACCCCTTCTCTAGCACCGGAAAATAATAAAGGAAAACAAACCCGATTCGGCTGCAGTCACCAGCCGTCAGAGCAACCGGAAAACCGCAAGAACCGGTCGGTTTAAGTAAAAAAACGGCTAGAATATGGCGGTACCGATTACCGCTTACTGATTGATCTTCTCAATCTCCGTTTGCCGGCCAAATTACGTTTTTTTCTGGCCAAAAAACCAAATCGAAAAATTGTCGCCTCCAGCGAAAGCGAATGAAACAAAATCAATCGAACTAAAGTCAGAAATTTAAGTTTTAATCTTCGTCTTCAATTGGTGTTAAGCATTACATATTTTTCAACGTACATGATACAAACAAATATTTTTTATCTACACCCATTTGGGAAAAAAAAAACACTACTTATTTTGATGTTCTTCGGTTCGGGAGTACAGATTTCTATATTTTTGCGTAGAACTTACAGAAAACAGGGATTGGATAAAACAATGTTGGACCATTTCAATTGCGCAATAATCAATCGTCTTCTTACATGTAATTGCCTTTGATTGAATCAATTTTAATCCATATAGATTTAAGTAAAAAGATGAAGAAGAATTCTTACATGAAAATGGTGGTGGTGAAAAATCAGGACGTCGTTACAGAACCGTAATTGGGGTATGTGAGATGGTGTCTTTTGATTAATCCGTTGTATGTGTCATATGAATTAAACTTATTAATATAAATTAAGTTATATACGTGATTCGGTGAAGGGTGGCGTAACCCTTTATTTTGTTGAATCGATGCTTAATAAAAAGAAACGGCGCAACCGCACCGACTCGTATTGCACGGAACTTTTCGTTGGTGTATTATATATATGTATAGTATAATATAATAATAAAATGAAATGAAAGGGTGCGACAAAAATGAACCAAAGGTTGTGACTTTTAACCAAATAAGACATAACCCAAGTTGGTAATTGTATAAGGGTATAATTTTATACTAGTTTTTTTTAACGTTGCGCGTTGCGGCGAAACTGAGCAAATGATAATGAAAAAACGTGATTTTTTGAAGAAGTACAAACGTGAGCAGAGATTCAAGGCTATTTCTGAGAAAGCTGCGAAGATGGGATAGTTTAAGTGGAAGAGACCGCCGCCAACAGATCAAACGCCAATCGAAAAAGAAGAAAACAAGATTCCCAAGTGGGACAGAAAGCGTGATGGTGATCCAGTGTACAGGAAATGGTGGATTGAGGAAGGAAGGCTTATAAGACGCAGAATGTTAGAAGAAAAAGCTGAACAGAGGAGACAGAGGGCCAAGGAACGAAGACGTAAGAGAAAGGATTGAAGTCTATGCTGGAAGGAAATACAGCTACATCCAATGGGGAGTCTGTTAGTTCATATGTCTGTAGCTTCCGTCAGCATTGAGTCTTATTTTGTACTGTATATGTCTTTTGTAAACTTGTATGTATATGTATGTATGTGTGTACTATGACAGACCAGGAAATGGCTTTGAACTGTAAAGGTGATGTCCGACGGCTGGCAAAGTGTCACCCGATCGGATGGCCATCCGACCGGATTGCCATCCGAGCGGATTGCCATCCGACCGGACAGCACCTATCTCATCCCTGAGTTTGCCTATAAATACCCAGCTTGGGTATGTCATTTAGAACTTTTGAAATTTTGGAGACTTTAGCTCATTCTGTCAGGAGACTCGGTCAAGTCTGACTCTCTACTGGTTCTTGTACTTTCATATCAATCTAATAGAAAGATCGGACGGATTTAATCGTTGAATACATTGTTGTGATTCTGTGACTTGATCCATGGATTCATCCACGTTCGTTACGAAAAGATCCTGATCTAAAGGCCCCCAACAATTTATGTAAGATATGCATATGATTGGTTATGTCATGATAGTTTATAAATACATAATATTTATATATAGTGACATGTATTTTAAATTGATCGGGAATTATAAAAATGAATGTTTGTAACAATTCTAATAGCACCGATACAAGTGATGTTGTTTGATGACTTGGTCGGTTCATCATGGAACCAATATTGCAACAGCTCTAAAATTTTAAAGGATTAATTTCATATATACCCCTACAAACTTGAAATATTTCATATACATACCCAACAAAAACGAAAAATATCATATATGCCCTTACAAAAACTAAAAATATCATATATGCTCTTACAAAATATTTAAAATATCAAATATAGCAAATTTATTAAAAACAATCTAATAAATAATCATTTTACACTTATTACACTTATTTTTTTAACTTCTAAGTTTTCATATATACTCATCTTTTAACTTTATATTTTTATATGACACATTTTAAGCTTAAATTTATTTTTACCTATTTTTATTTTTTTTATTTTTACCTATTTTTGTTTTTATTTTTCCCATAATCAATATTATTCTCCATATATATATATATATATATATATATATATATATATTTAAGCTAAATAAATTAAGCTAGAAAAAAGTAAATATGATATTTGAAGTTAAAGGTCACACATAAGATTCAAAGGTATAGAAAAATAAGGGTAAAATTGTCTTTTATTAAATTGTTTTTAATGAATTAGGTATATATGGAGTATATATGATATTTATAGTTTTGCAAGGGTATATATAATATTTTGCAAATTTGTAGGGGTATATGAAATTGCCCCAATTTTAAATATATAATAACAAATTGTAACTTAATAAGATATTTCTAATGCTAATTAATCAAAAATAGAAAAACAAAAAAGTTATATTCTAAAAAAAGTAATTAAACGTATGGTTAGGATATAATATGAAGTTTTTTTTGCTAGCAAGGCTACGAAGTAATCTTGACCATCAATTGATTTAATCAAGGGCTAAGATTAAATGAGTGAAACTGATGAGAAAAAAAATAGATGCGTGTGTTTGTGTAAGGGGATTCTAGCCAATCAAGGACAATAGTTTCTCTATCCTCCAATCCCCCCTCCCCTCATTTTTAAACGTTAATAACTTTTTCATGCGACAATATTTTTTTATAAAAATTGCACAAAAAAAACGAGTGTTTTTTATCTTTAAAACGAGTATACTATTGCTATATTTTCGAAACAAAATTCGAAAACCCAGTTGCGTAAAACGCAATGGACAAAAAACGTAAAAAATGTCTTATTTCTAAAACGCAATGGCCTAAAAACACAAAAGAAAGTGTTCTTTCTAAAACGCAATGGACTAAAAAAACACATAAAATATGTTTTATCTAAAACACAATGGACTAAAAACACTTCAAAATTTGTTTTTCTAAAACGCAATGGACCAAAAAACACTTAAAAATGTTTTTTTTTTTCTAAAACGCAATAGCTTAAAAACACAAAAGAAAGTGTTATTTCTAAAACGCAATGGACTAAAAACACTTCAAAAATGTCTTTTTCTAAAACACAATGGCCAGAAAACACTTAAAAATGTCTTATTTTTAAAACACAATGGCCTAAAAACATAAAAGAAAGTGTTATTTCTAAAACACAATGGACTGAAAACACATAAAAATGTGTTTTACCTAAAACGCAATGGACTAAAAACACTTCAAAAAATGTTTTTCTAAAACGCAATGGACCAAAAAACACAAAAAAATGTCTTTTTTTTCTTTCTTTCTAAACGTAATGGCCTAAAAACACAAAAGAAAGTGTTCTCTCTAAAACGCACTGAACCAGTGTATGTTTTGTCTGTGAATTGTCTGAAACAGGAAATAGGAGATCAAAAACTGTCTACGAAATGAGTCAATTTCCAGAAAATTAAATTTTCTGATGCAGTATTATTAAAGCAATTTAATCAAAAAAAAAATTATTCAAAAATGTATTTTTCTAAAAAGCATTGAACCAGTGTATGTTTTGTCTGTGAATTGTCTGAACCAGGAAGTAGGAGATCAAAAACTGTCTACGAAATGAGACAATTTATTAAAGCAATTTCCTGAAAATTAAATTTTCTGGTACAGCTCGACTCCAGCCAAGGGCTTTGCCCCTTGGACCCCGCCAGGGGCTGCCGCCCCTTGGACCTTGCTCCCAGGGGCGCTGCCCCCGGACCCCCACCAAGATTACTTTGTAAAACGCAATGACTCAATTCAAAAACCCAGATCGTAGAAATGTAATTCAAAAATTTCTAACATAGATTTCTTCCGATTTCTTCACCGATTTACGAAATTTGAATGTTAGAAACAATTATCAGCGATCGAATCGAACGAGTCAAGTGATTCGCTTCAAAATCACAGGAAAAAAATGAGATATTGTATGAAATTAAACTGGGTTTCTTCAAAAAAGTTGAAGAACACGTTGATTGGGTGTTTGAATCATTGATTGGTGACGAAAATCGCACTATAATGTAGTGATTATTGAGATAGAAAGTGAAGAAACGGTTGGAGATGATGGGTTTTGAAAATGGTGGGTTTTGAAGTTACAGAGAGAAGAAGAAGGGAGGAGATTGAATAAAATTGACTAAAATACATTTTCTCTTTATTTTAAATTTTGCCACAAGTCATAATCCTATTGCTTTCTATCATTTCTTGCCAAAATAAACTTCCTATTTGATCATCTCCCATTAAATGTTAAATGTATTAGTTTCTTTTTTTAAGAAAGAGTTAAATGCCATTTTAGTCCCCGTGGTTTGGGCCATTTTGCCAGTTTAGTCCAAATGTTTCATTCTTAACCTGTGGGTCCAAAAAGGTTTCACAGTTGCCATTTTAGTCCACTTGGTTAACTTCATCCATTTTTTCTGTTAACGAGAAGGCCAATTTGGTCATTTTGTATGTAATTCTGTTAACTAAATGGGCAATTCAGCCATATAAAATGACCGAATTGGCCTTCTCGTTAACAGAAAAAATGGATGAAGATAACCCAGTGGACTAAAATGGCAACTGTGAAACATTTTTGGACCCACAGGTTAAAAATGAAACCTTTGGACTAAACTGGCAAAATGGCCCAAACCACAGGGACTAAAATGACATTTAACTCTTTAAGAAAAATATATAAAGATTGTTAAATTATTACGACCTTAATGTAAAACTGTTTTTAATAATCCAAGAATACGGTGCGTATTGAAATTAATTAAAGTTATTAATTAGTTAAATAGCGACCTGGCCCGTAAAATCCACTCCTCATAACCAACGGGAGGTAGCGGTGCACAAAAAACCCGAACCCGGACCCGAAAAAAAAACCCGGAACCGGGTATTATAAAACCCGGGTTTTTTATACCCGAACCCGACCCTACCCGTAGGGTAGGGACCGGGTATGCATATTTGATCTAAAACCCGAACCCGGAACCGGTTTTTTTTTATACCCGGTTTATACCCGAAACCCGGTTTTATAAATACCCGAACCCGGAACCGGGTTTTATAAAAACCCGGAACCGGTTTTTAAAAAAAACCCGATTTTGATGTAATCTTGTTTAATTATGTATGCATTAAGACTTCTAGTTCTTATGATTTAACAAAATTATGTATGCACTTTGATGTAATCTTGTTTAATTATTAGGTTTCTAATGATATTTGCCACCGCTACTTAATTATTTAGTATATTTCATTACAAGTGGAAACAAATATGGCAATATATGTTGGCCCTTCTATTTTCTTTGTTTGTTTAATATCATTATTAGTTTTTGTATTTAATAAATTGTGCCTCTGTTTATAAAGTTCAAGAATAACCACATGAAGAACTATAAATTGTGTCTCTGTTTATAAATTGTGCCTCTGTTTATCAATAGATTTGATGTCTATGTGTGAGAGTTATGTTTGATACATTTTATAAGCATAGTTCCGGTCGGGTTTTTTTAATACCCGGTGCGGGTTTTTTCCCAACCCGATGCATACCCGAACCCTACCCGATGAATACCCGAACCGGACCCGAACCCGGAAATAGGGTTTTATAATACCCGGGTTTTATAAAACCCGACCCGAACCCGGGTATATAGGGTATACATTTTTGGTAGAGAACCCGGACCTGGACCCGACCCGGTTTTAAAAAAAACCCGATTTTGTAAAACCCGATCCTACCCGAACCCGATCCTACCCGAAACCCAGTTTTTTAAAAAACCCGATTTGTGCACCACTAACGGGAGGCTCTAGGGATGAGCAAATCGTTCCCGGTACCGGTACCGAACCAGTACAACACCTGACGTCGCACAAATGGCTGGTGTGGCGGCAAATCTCCACCCTCAGCTTGATGATGTGGTGACGGGCCAGTCTTCTAACCAAAGGTTATCTTCTGTTCGGTTACACTCTTCGATCCAGTCATTATGTTGTTGCGACCGGAGAAGGTTGGGGTCCAAAACGGGCGTGCAAAACTGTTTTCAATAAAACAATTATTTAAAGCTTTAATGTAGTTTCGAGAGTTGCCAATATGCAATTATCAACAACGATTTGGGTTTGCTTTGGATTTTGGTTAATTGGCTACATAAATAAGAGAAAAAGTACCAGGTTAAAAAAGGAGAAAAATATTTTCTAATCACATTGAACATAATATAATAATACAATAAAACCAGACTAAAAAGTTAGGAAAATTATATAAATAAAGAGAATGGCCAAAATATCCCTCATTTAACGTTAGTTTTTAACAGGGTTAAAGAAATGGATAGATCTGGCAACGATTTTGAAACATCAGTGGTGGTCTAGTTGAGAAAAAAAAAAAACATTTTTTAATAGATCTCACAATTATAGGTAAATCTCAGGGATGATTTTGAGTTTACTCTTTATTTTATTGATATTATTATTGTTATTTTAATCATGATAACTCTAAGCAGGCCATCAGGTACATCCAAGGCACGACATCCCTCGGCATAACTCTCAGCAGGTCTACTAATCTTTCTCTCCTTGCTTGCACGATAATGACTAGGCGGGGTGCCCGGACGTACACCAATCAACATCGGGTTATTTTGTCTACTTAGGTGACAATCTCCTCTCATTGTCCTCCAAACATCAACCAACAATTTCTCGTTCAAGCGCCGAAGCCGAGTACCATGGCGTCGCGAATGTAGTGGCAGAAATATGTTGGTTGCGTAACCTTCTGCTCGAGCTCCGCCGTCCATTGTCACACGCTACACTTGTCTATTGTGATAATGTTAGCGCCATATACTTGTCCGGTAATCCAGTACAACACCAGTGGACAAAACATATTGAGCTAGACATTCATTTTGTTCGAGAACAGGTGCAACGGGGTCGGGTTCGGGTTCGCATTCTTCACATCCCGACTCGCCATCAAATTGCAGACATCTTCAATAAGGGTCTACCACGGTCCTCTTCGAAGACTTCCGGACCAGTCTCAGCATTCATTCTCCTCCCGCTTCAACTGCCGGGGTGTGCATATGGTTAATATGATAGAAGATATTGTCATTATATTTGTAATTATGTAGGAGATAATCAAGAAAGTGATTACTCAATTCCTTCAATTAACCCAAACATGACCCGCAAAATAAGTGGGTTCGTGTCAACCAGTTTAAGGATTCTTTTTAAATGTTTATATGGATTTTGGGTATGAAAGTGTTGATATTCAAAGTTGAAGGCAGTCCAAATTCATGGTTGATTCTAACACATATAAGGTCCAAAGACGTAAAAGTCAAACCCTTAGTTCATGTACTGCATTCCAATTTCCTACAAACCAAACAACATTGATTGATTATCCAATCCTTCACAGCAACCAAATAGACTGATACGTATCCTATGCATGTCACGTCCCATACACCCCGTTTCCATGTCCCATGTTGTACTTGTACTGCATTTCTTAAATTATTTCCTAGTTGTTTGCTAAGTGGTTATTCCAGTTAAGTTGTTTCCTCATACTAGTTTCTTTATTTTCTAACATGTTGAGGAGGCTATACAAGCCTAACGGTCGAATTGTTAAGGTATGGAAGATTAAATTCCAGCAAGCACTCCAATCATCTTTACAAAACGACGTGATATCATAATGCATATACTTTGAAGCTCTTTCTTAACCGACACACACCCATGCCCTATACTATATTACTATTATATATCTTCTCACTCACTCCCATATATCATATGTTACTCTAGTTCTTCCCCACACCGACACACACTATTTATTATGCTGATCAGAGATGAACAACTCCTCAAATGCTTTTTCACCAAATACCTGAAAAACAGAAACCATATACACAGATTGTAATCTGACGCATATCATGTTTTAGCTCATTTCTCCAAGTTTATAATATCCATCTATACTGGACCATAATCACTAGCCTGATCAAGAAATCAAGAAATGCCATAAAAATGCAATTCAAAGACATCGAGTCAGAAACAATCGAAGTAATTAGACATTCAGACAACTAATCTGGAACATAATCAATAGTCTGATCAAGAAATCAAGAAATGTGATCAAAAAGCAATTGAAATCCATCGATTTAACAACTATTAAAGTATTTAAACAACTAATGTGATCAAAAAGCAATTTAACACATTTTGCCCCTCCTTCAACAACAAAAGTGAATCCTCACCTTCTCCTTCTCCTTCACCTAACAAACTAAAACTCTTCTCAAAAACCGAGTCCGCCCAAGCTAGGGCTAGTGTCTCATTCTCTTTCTTACCAGTGAAATACAATTAATATTATTAATACACATTACATCAAACTCTCTTCATAAACATCCTTAACCCCATATAACTGCTTGCAACACTTACGATTATAACCAACACTCCAAGAACAATCGCTCTATTCTAAACTTTGGAAAGCAAGAAACCCTCATCTCGAAACCCTAACTGAACAAAAACCTCAATCAAACATAAAAATCCCCAATTACTATGATCTAACAAAACCCTAATTGAAAAATTCATATGTAACAGAGAGCTTACCACTTACCAGATCACTATAGAAGGTAACAGGAAGCCTATACGGCCAGATCACTACCGCACGCCTTATAGGGTACCTTACCCCTGCAAATTTCCTTTTACCGACATCCCGATTTCTACCTCACAGATTATTCTCTCAACACTCATAAACAAAATAAGAGTAATAATCCCCACCCCTGCTCTCCCGAACACCCCAAAACTCACCAGACACACTTTGAGTTCTTTTATGCAAGCATAAGCAGGTTTGATTCTTGACACGTTGATCTATTCTTTAACTTTGACCTGGATTGCCTTAACCCTCTTTAGACTATGTCTTCTAACCCATTTCACTATATCATTTAAATCGATTTCCACTAACAAATATATCCCATATAAATACACAATTAACGACATTCATAATATTTGGTACAAAATTCATTCAAAAAGACATTTACTACATTGAACGTATAGGGATTGAAAACTAATTAGAGAAAATGACATTACCTTTTTCATAAACTAGCTGATCAAAGCAGAAGCAGTGTTTCTGTGTAGGGACACACAGAAATATTTCTTCCATTAATCCCAAGATTAGTGATGGCTTTAGAATAGGGTTCATAGGCAGCAAGTGTTGTATTGAAGCCAGGATTAGCCTTCACTAGGATTAAAGCTTCACCGGTCTTCCTAAAGCCCCTTGGAAAAACCGTTGATCCATCTGGTGAGTGACCACGGATAGTGAAGAGCTTTTCAAACAACTTTGGAACACCATCCTTCATCACCCATACATGGTAAACCAGTTTAGAGTCCTCTACACTGCCTTTAACCACAGCGAGGGACTGCCTTAGCTTAAACAGAGACAAATTTAAATACGTAGGGGGTACTCTATCCGGAAGCTTCACTTCTCCAAGCTCTTCACTTGTCAGATCAAACGAAACTAACAGCTTATCACTATCACGAACAACCATATCACGAGCAAGCCAATAAACAACTCCACCTACAACCACCTGTTTTCCAGTACCAAATCTAACAAACTTACTAGGTACATTGTCGCTATGCGCGCTTCTCCAAACCCTAGCGCTTAACGTAAACACCTCAACTTGCCACGGGATCAGACTTTCCATATCTATTCTAATCTTAACAATCTTCGGGTCCCTAGTCACCCGACAAACCCCAAACCCTAAAACAGTTCTATACACAATCCCATCATCATCAGCCATATGAGGCAGAACAACATCAACCGCTTTCCGCTTCAAAATAGGCCAGGTTAATGACCTTTAGCAAGATTTATGTTGTGCATACTTTTGATTTTAGCGATCCGAATCAATAATAGAATTAATTCCTTAGGCTTTCAGGTTGCATTTTGGTCATTGTTGCTAGCATTTCAGAACAAGTTAATTTTAGCGGGCCATATTACTGCTTCAAATCTTGGTCAGCTTTCTTGGTAACGGGTCAGATTGCATATGGTAGGGTAAGATTACAGGTTGCTGGTCAAGTTGTTTCATATAATGGGTCAAAAATAGGACATAGTGCAAGTGGCATTTTGTTGATTGCATCTACCTTGGCTCTCGCTATACAAGGTTTCATTGTTTTGTTTCATTTGTAACAGGTGAGATTGCACTTTCCTCATAATATTAAATAGGTCCAAACGAGTGAGCCAAGAACCAAACTTACCTTGGCTCAAGCTCGGCTCATTTACAAAAACCACGCAAAACCGGCTTCGACGAGCCGCTAGCTTTTTAAACACCCTAATTGTATCAAATTCGCAGAACACAAACTTTTGAATACACTCCATACAAAAGCAAAAAAAGGTAACTATGTTTAGCTTCAAGTGAAATTGAACTTGAATTTTGCTACAATAATATTGCCTCGATGCAACATCTCATCGTTCAAATCAGCACAAATAAATACGTAACATAAACGTATCATGATCGGTTCTTATTCAAGTATTCCCGCCTCAAAGGCCAAGTTATTCACAAAGAAATCAGAATCTCCAAAGAAGCAAAAATCCTGTATAAAGCAACAAAATGACGAAAACCTCTATCATCCAAGCTTAGCAATGACAGCATCAACGACTTCCTGAGTGGTGCTGTTCCCACCAAGATCTTTAGTTCGGTATTTTCCCTCCAAAATTACACGCTTCACAGAGTTCTCAAGTCGGTCTGCAAACGAAGGAAACTGAAGATGTCTAAGCATCATGGCTGATGACATCAGCAATGCAATGGGATTTGCAGTCTTTCTCTCTACAAATAGAATACTCGGGCATTCTAATTTGTAAAACTTACAAGCGATGACCAAAACAAATTCCTAAACTGAAGTAAATGATTAATATGCATTTCTTCATCTATGAAGCTCAAAATCTCCAAACACACGTTAAATTAACCAGAGTTTCAAACACTCAAAAGACATAAAAATATAATAGCAGAAATCTACTCACAAAGCTAAAGTTTTCAAGAAACAATATTCTTCTATATCAAAAGTATGCAACAATTCATCATTGAAACATGCCTGTCAGTGGGCAGGAGCAGGAGCTGCACTGGTACTACCACCCAAACCCATCTTTTGACCCAATATCGTAAGCTGGTCAACAAACTCACCACCTGTCAAAATCTCCGTTGACCCGTATATTATATGCTTCGCAGGCTGCTGTCTTTGTGCAAGATCTTGCAAGCTTCCATACTCCACATAATTCCCACCACCAATCATAAACACAATCGCTTCTTTAAACGGCCCTTTCATATGACTACCGCCCGACACAGAGTTTGACTTTGGAGCACGCGGGTCAAACATGAGGTACGATTCAATCTCGGGATTCGGTTTCCCTTCCATTAGAGCTTCAACCGTTCTTGCCATCGCCAGTTGATGATCACTAGATAGCAAATTCTTCACACCTGCAGTTACGGCACTGATGGATTGACCGTAAAGCTTCTCGGCCCAGTCAACGATGTTGCTTCTGCTAGCGGAATTTGCCGATGCTAACGAAACGTTTAAAGATTTTATCTTTTTGACGTATTGGAATGCACTGGTGTCCACCTCAGCTTCTCGTAAAGCGGATTCAACCGCTTCGACTTCCAACTGTGGGATCGTTTCCGTTGAAATAAGGAACATGATCGCAAACCGAAGCTTATCCATTTTAGTACCTTTTCCTTTAAGAACCGCAAGAAGCTCACCGCGATCAATCCCGCCTCTAACCATCATTTCGTATTCTTTTTTCGCAAACGAATCGAGAGACCGCTCCTTAATTTCACCCAACAAGACAGTAGCAATGTTTGTGTGCTTATCAATCACTTGTTTGCGCTCAGTCAACTCGGGTAATGAGTTGACCGCATTCATTAAATGCTTTGTGTTCCCGATCAGATCTGTGCCGTCGAATTCGGCTCCATCGTTACCACCGGTCCGCCTGTTGACTTCATCTACGTCTTTTTTATACCTGTTCAATTGCGTCTCGATCTCAACCGCAACTTCCGGAAACTCCAGCGACCCATTAGCAACCCAAAACGGGTCGGCCCGGTCCAACTCGTATGATTTCATCCCACCTTTATCTCCCGGTACGTTAAGTCGGTTTAGTCTCAGCCCGAGCACATCATGCACAAGCGGTCGATACCTAAAGTCATGTTGAATAGCAACAGACAACTCCAGGTTCCGATCAAACAAACATAAAACGGGCCTCTGAAACGAGCTGGAAAAGTTGCCACTTTCGGAAAACAAATTATTCTTAACAAGTAGATGATCGCGTAGACGTTGATCCAGCAATGACGCAACCATCTCAGCCGGTCCGCCACGTGGGCACCTGATAATCGGAACAACCGCGAGTGTAGCCAACACACAGAACAACCCACTCACGAGCTTCTCGATTATTTCTTCAATCTCGCAGTCATTTGCTTTAGGATCGTTTAACTGCACATAGCAAGATTTATCCGCTAACGAGAACAGATTATCTTCTAGGGTTACAAACTCTAAATACTGGTCATGAACCTTCGTAATTCGGTCAATCGATTCGGAATTCAGAGTTCCGGAAGAGAGATCTTCTAGAAGGGGGCGCGGTATGGATGATGAGAAGTTTAGGTGGAAGTAATCGTAGAGAGAATTTGATGCATCGGAGATGATTCGTTGGATGTTGTGTTGGGTTGGTTTGACGAAGTAAACAGCGGGGACATCGGCAACGGGCTTGCGGTTTTTATCGATGAGAAAATATAGTGTTACACCGTGCTTGCGGAGATCCTTGACGTGAATCAAAGGGGATAAAATGTCTTGACAGAATTTGTCGAAAATCAGAATCTTGTATACTTCTTCATTTGCTGTTCCGCTTGCGTTTATGGGTTGATTCAGATTCAGCATCCGCGCTATGCATTCTGAAAGTATAAAAAATGGTGTTTAAGCAGTGTAAGTATATAATTCAGTGATTGCATTAATCAAGGGTAGGTATCCAATTCAGTGATTCACATACAGACCCATAAATAACAGAAAACAATTAAAATAGTTTTGTTCCTCTTGCGGTATATGAATCTTAATCGATTAAAACTTGGTTACGGGACTAGACTCCAGAGGAACTTTTTCAAATGCCCATGGCTACTACATGGCTCCAAGATCCTTCAAAATATTTTAAAAAATGTCTATTAAGTTGTATTATGCTTAGTCACGGATCATAAACTTTTCGTCAGTGGGGACCAAAATAGGTAATGTTAGAACTGGTCGCGTCAAAATGGGTCAGTCAAAACGGTCAGGTAAAAAATTCGTAGTAGCAAAAAAATTCAGCATATATTCTTTAGTAGTAAAACACCAATACATACTGCTAAAGTTATGCAAAAGATTCATAATAGATAATACATGCTTCAATCTAATCTATGAAGCATTTTAATCCTTTTTCACAACTTAATTAACAGATTCAAAATATGAAATTTTAATCCTTCCTAATGTATTAAAATTTTCAAATCCTTAATTAAAACCGACCTTGATAAGATTTGAAATCAGAGACCAAATTTAGGGAAATAAAGCATTAAAAAAGCCTTTGGTCAGATGTGCCATCGATTACATGCATATATTACATATGATGCTAAAGCCTAAATGGGAAGATAGTAACTAAACAAAATTACAAAAAAGAGAGAGAGAGGCCAAACCAACTCTGGCCTAATTCTAATGATTTTGTCATCTGTTGCACGACATCAAAATGTATTAGTTGTGTGTGGAATGGATACGCATGAACTTTATGGGTACATATAAGAACTATAACTAATTTTTATATACGTGGAAGAATGCGTAGATAACCAACCCGATTTAGGGCTGCCGTAGTGCTAAGGTTTGTGACGGACCCTCATATATACTAGAATAAAGCTTGGGTTCCTAGTCTACTTTTTTTTAAATATCGACTTAAATACGCCCATGATTACGCTTAAACTCAGAGATGGCATTTGATATTACTTGAGGGTATATAGCATTATAATAGCTCATATGCTGTTTATTAAACTTTTGCTACCATGATACATCAAATTCACCAATAAGTACTGTTCTACAGACTATCATTTCATATGTATCATATCAAGATCCATGAAATTTGATGTATGTTGTTTGTTATTAAGGTAAGATCATACTTAAATGGACTCAGACAGACATGATTCAGATTGAACAAAATGCAAACAAAAAGTCGGTTGATAAACCTAAGACCCAAACCCTCCTCAAGTGAAATTGGATGGATAATAGGCACATTGATTCTCAGATTCAGATTGAAATCGCGTGTATTTTTATGAATTAGGTTAAAATAGACTACAGATGCATAGATATGATTTGAGATCCGGTGATGGGAGTTGAATAAACATTAAATTGGATCGAGTAAAAGACAGGGAGAGGAAGAAAAGACGAACCTGTCTGCCTTTGACGGAGATTGAGCGCCATTGATGAAACTTGGAGAGCAAGATCGATCTACCAGATGAGATGGGGAGAAGAGATACACGGTGATGCGTCTGGGTAGTACTCCGTTTGGGCTGAACTAATATATTATTATATGAAAATAGATGTTTTAAATAAATCTACATGAATCATTGATTAAATAATATAAAATTGTAATACAAAAGTAAAACTGTAATAGTAATTTATAACTATCTAAATACATCTTTGTAATATTCGAGTCAAACAATGTAAATTATATATATAAATAATAAAAATATAAATGAATAAGTGAACGAAATTTCACGCAATGCCAAGGTATTATACAAAAATAATGTCTGCAAAATAGATAATCATTATACAAAAAGAAAAAAACAAATATGGCGAATCATTTGTTTATCTATAAATGCTTCTCATATTCTTCTTTTACGGCGAATGTTACAATAAACCCAATTCGTAAATTACACCAAATAAATCATAATCTATCACATGCGGATTTGAATCATGGTCTTCTCCAAAAAGTAGAGAGTCTCTACCACCAAGCCAAAGTGGAATGGCGGATGAAATTACATTCAATCGGGCCTTCGAATAGTTTATGAGGATGCTGTTTTATATAATAAATATTAATCAAGAGGTCCTTCAAATGCAAGTATGCAACATATATAGCAAGTGGTGGTTGTTCCTTTCTTCCAAACCTCCCAACTTCCCAGATAGCTGCCAGAAGCTTAAATAAACAAAAATGGATTCAAGCTATTAGTGAAGTGTCAAATGCATAAATTTTGAAGCAACATATGCAGTTAGAGATGTAAAAAAAGATATACGGGCTAAATTAATATATTTTTTAAATATATTTCTCGAACACTGACCTCTAAAACTAATATATGATTTGAGAACATCACAAGAGTATAAGCTTTCTTGTAATGGATTATTAAAGATGTTTCATCTGAGAAATACTATCTAAACTAAGATATTTTTTGTTTCTTCTCCGGGAAACATTGAAAGCAAAATTCATTAATTTATTGAACAATCTCATTTTTTAGGTGCCACTATTGCTATTATACAAAATTCATTAATTTATTAAAAACCTCATTTTTTAGGTGCCAATATTGAACAAAATTCATTAATTTATTGAACAACCTCATATATTAAACATTGGATTCAAATCAAAATAAGAATCAAAGTCCTACCTTCTAAGAAATTCAAAATTGTGCAGGCAAGAAGCTTCCATTTTGTGCATATTGATCATTCAGTTCACGCTGAAGGTGCAGTTGTTAACATACTGAAATATAAACTTTTTCCTCAACAATTAAGAATATACAAGCCGTATTCCTCAAAAACCTTTTCCCATCCACTTCTTTAAAAGAAGGATCGGTTACTTTCTATAATTTTCAGTTTCTATGTCCTTCGGTCATTTGTACATACTAGTCGTTTACCCGCGCGATGCGGCGGGAGTGCGATTTACAATAGGATACTCGTTTACCGTTAGTTTATCAGTCGTTTCGTGATATATTACATTGTACGTCTCTTAGTTTTCTTAATTGTAGCATCGGTATAAAACATCGGCTCACTTTTCATTTTTGGAATATACAGTGCAAGTTATTACACATGTAAATTTCTTGGTTTAGTTCTATGTTCTAGGGTAGCATCTAAGATCGCAAGCTATGTTTTAAACTGTAGTTATAATTTGACATTAATTCATCTAAACCAAAGTTGAATGATAAAAGGCTTGAGTTACAAAGAAAAAAGACGATGATAAATAAAAGTCCCAAAAACCGTTGCATAGTATCTACATATAGAAAATAAAATGTCATAAAAACTTTACCACAATAAAAGAAAGGGAGAAATAACATTAGTTCAGTATCATATGCATATGTGCCCTGTCCAATTACATTTCACGGGACCTCCGGTTGGGAGCATGACTGGAGCAACCGAAGCAATAGGAAGCGAATCCATTGTTTTACAGTTAGATCACCAAAGGGCCTGATGTTTGTGATATGCTACTGGCCCATGTAGACTAATGGAAAACAAAAAAAGTCTCATAAACATGATTAAAATGCGTAAATGACATATAAGTATATAACAAGCTGGGTTTATAAATCTAAAATTTAGATACCTGCAATCTTGGAGATTATGCTAAGTTGTCAAATTGGGAATTGTAGGTTGCATAAGCTATAGTTGATGTTGAAGCTGAAAATCGCCTATTGAGACAACATTTGAGCCCAGCTGTAGCTGATTGAAGCCCAGCTGCATCATTTGATGCTTGTCACGCTCAGCAGAACCCTGTTCCGTTATTCCTACAATTAAAGATGGCCATCGTTTAATCATTTTCACAAGTGATCTCCCTGCAAGCCTGAAGAACAACATACGATATAAAAGTAACAAAAGAACATTACACCAGTAAAGTTAACCGGAGGGTATGTAAAAAAGAACTCACGTCCGAACGGCATCATAGCTATGCACACATAGATTCAGAAGATCATCCATCAGAAGATTCACATTGTCTGAAGGAGATACTAATCCATTCCTCCAGTAGAGTCAATGAAGAATGGTTTGAAACAGACCTGTAAAGTCAAAGAGCATAGAATTTGATATGATGCTTGTATTATTTAGAGTAAAATGTCATTTTCGTCCCCGAGGTTTGGCCAGTTTGGTGACTTTCATCCAACGGTTTATTTTTCCGCATTTGGATCCAAAAGGTTTGAAATATATGTCATTTCATCCGGCTCGTTAACTCCATCCATTTTTTCTTCGTTAAGTCAGGGGTATTTTCGTCTTTTTCGTAACTTAAAAGGGAAATTCAGTTTTTTTTACTTTATGTACAAGTATTTAGCATAATGTACAAGCAAGTCCTTAAGTGAAAAAGACCGAATTGCCCTTTAAGTTAATAAAAAAGACGAAAATACCCGTGATTTAACGAAGAAAAATGGATGGAGTTAACAAGCCGGATGAAAATGGCAAAATTTCAAACCTTTTGGATCCAGATGCGGAAGCCGGAAAAACAAACCTTTGGACGAAAGTCACAAAACTGGCCAAACCTCAGGGACAAAACTGGCATTTTACTCTATTATTTATCATTATCGTTGTCATTGTTACTATCATCATGAAACCACCAAAAGAAACTTACCTGTACTGATCGACAGGATAATAGAGAACCAGACTTCCAAGTAGGGACCAAAGGACTTGATCACCAGCTATGTTAACCTGTCAAGTTACGAAAATTAAAACAAATTATTTAGTCCACCAAAAAAAAATTTAAAAATTAAGAACCGTAAATACAATAGATTTAATAAAACCTTCCAAGATGGAGATTCAAAGGCAGAATGTATAGCCTCCTTAAACTGGTCCTTGTAATGAAGAAGTGACGGGCCACCATAGCTGTATAGCACTGTAGTAGATGCAGTTGTGGTAAACATGGGAGTTTTAATCTGCAGTCACAAGAAAAGCATAGTATGTGAGACAACCAAATTAGTACCCAGTACCAAAGTGGGAAAACATGTTTATTTAATGAGATCTTGATCACACAAATAAGCTTCATATATAACAGCACAACCACCAGACAGCCAGAAGGTTACACCCAAACACACACTACACAGAAGCCACTCCCCAAGTGGTGAACCAGCTAGACACCAAAACACACCCACACCAAGACACAACCAGTCCCAAACCCAAGATTCAGCCCCCACCCCACGCAAAGACCACCACTCTGACCTATTGAATTACTTCCACCAACCTTGGGCAAAAGTTGTCCCATCACCACTAATATCATCTTGGGCAACAGCTGTTCCTGGATTCATAATGGCAGTTGGATTTTGAATTTGCTGCAACCATAGTATAAAATAAAAATACAAAAATCAATTTTTACAAAAGAAGCATGATGGACAGATGGAGATGTAGTAAAACAAGCAATAATGTACCTCATCAGAAGGCATAGAGCCTCTTGCATCATCTTGCCCCATTTGTCTTTTTCGATATTCGAACCATAGCTCTAAGCCACGGTATGGTAGAGGGGGCGGTCTGGGTAGGATAGTGCCATTAACATACTGATCTCCTGTATATATATATATGATACAAATTAGATATATTGTTCAGAAAAATAAAATTGACAAATCTATTCTCAATCATACCTCCATACTCTTTCTTTACGGGATCCACATATGAATCGGGCAATACATACAATATGCCCGGTAGACCTAAATCATACATCAACAGCAAACAACATATCAGAGGTGTGGTAGTAAAAAAAACTCTATCGCTCAGAAACACAACACAATTAATCAACAATACTATTTCACTGTTCTAATTTTCTACATGTAAGTAAATGGCACACCAGCCAACTTAAATAAAGTTGAAGCAAGTACAAACTGTGAATCAAATGGGTCACCTTAATTCATAAACAGCTGAACAATGAGATCCAAGCTAATCCATACCTAAGGATATGAACGCCATAAACAGGGTATTACAGTCTTATGAGTCTTTGATGAGACATTATCATGAACTTACATAATATGCAGCCCAATGACAGACCTCATGCTTCAATTCAGAATCCAGTTTCTTGAGCAATCCGGAAAAGTAGAGGAGGAGAGCAGGCGGAAAATGCGGATGTCACTTCACTCACATCACCCTGGTCGTTCTTCGGAACCCTAGTCTCGTCCCAAAATTTCAATCAATAAACAAGAACACAAAACGAAAAAAAGAAGCATTTCTTGAATTTATACACAACACTATAGAATCAAAGTAAACCATTTTACACACCTCATAATCAACACCAACCAACAAAACATGAAAAACTTACATAGGGCGGATATCATGTTACCAAGCTCTCGCTCGCGTTTCTGCACAAGCTGTCTTTGAAGGGCTTGGTTTTCTTCCGACATTCTGATCCTCCTGGCTCGAACCTGAGACTGCACACGGGCTAGAGTCTGCATACATCTTAAAGTGGTTATTGCTTGTCGTTTGACCGATTGACTTTGAACCAACACTTTTAATCTCACAAGCCCTTTCAAAGCCCGCAACTTTCTTCATGCCTAATAACAACCAGAATCTTTGTGTCAGCATATTTACAACACAATATTAAGTGGAGGCTATATAGAAAACACTACCAAGAAACGCCGAAAAGCTGTCTGAACCTTAATGGCGGCTACATCTTCCTTGGATTTACCTAAAAAAACGTCTAAACGCTGCTGCTGCTACTGCTACCCTTGAGGTATAACCAGGCTTGCTCGGTTCATTCTCCGGTTTTGTGGTCTCAACCTCTGGTTTTGTGGGTTTGCTCGGCTGATCTTCAGGCTTTGCGGGCTCGTTTCGCTCATGTTCTGGTGTTATTGTGGGTTCTGTTTGCTCGCTTTCTGACTCTGTGGGTTTAATCATTTCGGCCTGTGATTCTGCAGGTTTGTCATCATTTTTATGAGGATTCTGATTCGACATTCGTTTGCCTTCCAAACCATGATTTCTTAGAAGCAGTTTTCTGAGGTGGTTTCTATATTAAAACATTAGACATAAACAAGTGTTATAATCACATTGGCATTTCGTCGAACGCATGGTGTGCACAAAATAAACAACAAAATTGATAAAATAAAATAAAAAAAAGAAACACCTTTTATTCTGTACTTTCCTTTGAATCATTACTATAGACAAATGCCTTCCTCACTGCAGAAAACCATCCACCCCCTTTCTTCCCCATTAACTCTTCCAATCATCTCTGAAAAATTGAAAAAATTAGTTAATTTCAAAAATTTTAAAATCCCAATCAGATCAAAATAGAAACAGAGAGACCCATGAATTCAATACGGAGAATATGATCAATTAACGTTAATTTTTAACAGGGTTAAAGAAATGGATGGATCTGGCAACGATTTTGAAACATCAGTGGTGGTCTAGTTGAGAAAAAAAAACCATTTTTTAATAGATCTCACAATTATAGGTAAATCCCATAGATGATTTTGAGTTTACTCTTTATTTTATTGATATTATTATTGTTATTTTAATCATGATAACTCTAAGCAGGTCATCAGGTACATCCAAGGCATGGCATCCCTCGGCATAACTTTGAGCAGGTCTACTAACCTCTCTCTCTCTTTGCTTGCACGATATTGACATGGTTGGGTGCCCGGACGCACACCAATCAACATCGGGTTATTTTGTCTACTTGGGTGACAATCTCCTATCATTGTCCTCCAAACATCAACCAACAATTTCTCGTTCAAGCGCCGAAGCCGAGTACCGTGGCGTCGCGAATGTAGTGGCAGAAATATGTTGGTTGCGTAACCTTCTGCTCGAGCTCCGCCGTCCATTGTCACACGCTACACTTGTCTATTGTGATAATGTTAGCGCCATATACTTGTCCGGTAATCCAGTACAACACCAGCGGACGAAACATATTGAGCTAGACATTCATTTTGTTTGAGAACAGGTGCAACGGGGCCGGGTTAGCACTCTTCACATCCCAACTCGCCATCAAATTGCAGACATCTTCAATAAGGGTCTACCACGGTCCTTTTCGAAGACTTCCGAACCAGTCTCAGCATTCGTTCCCCTCCCGCTTCGACTGCGAGGGTGTGCATATGGTTAATATGATAGAAGATATTGTCATTATCTTTGTAATTATGTAGGAGATAATCAAGAAAGTGATTACTCAATTCCTTCAATTAACCCAAACATGACCCGCAAAATAAGTGGGTTCGCGTCAACCCGGTTAAGGATTTTTTTTTAAATGTTTATATGGATTTTAGGTATGAAAAGTGTTGATATTCAAAGTTGAAGGCAGTCCAAATTCATGGTTGATTCTACACATATAAGGTCCAAAAACGTAAAAGTCAAAGTCAAACCCTTAGTTCATGTACTGCATTCCAATTTCCTACAAACCAAACAACATTGATTGATTATCCAATCCTTCACAACAACCAAATAGACCGATACGTATCCCATGCACGACACGTCCCATACACCCCGTTCCCTTGTCCCATGTTATACTTGTACTGCATTTCTTAAGTTATTTCCTAGTTGTTTGCTAAGTGGTTATTCCAGTTCAGTTGTTTCCTCGTACTAGTTTCTTTGTTTTCTAACATGTTGAGGAGGCTATACAAGCCTAACTGTCGAATTGTTAAGGTATGGAAGATTAAATTCCAGCAAACACTCCAATCATCTTTACAAAACGACGCGATATCATAATCCATATACTTTGAAGCTCTTTCTTAACCGACACACACCCATGCCCTATACTATTATATATCTTCTCACTCACTCCCATATATCATATGTTACTCTAGTTCTTCCCCACACCGACACACACTATTTATTATGCTGATCAGAGATGAACAACTCCTCAAATGCTTTTTCACCAAATACCTGAAAAACAGAAACCATATACACAGATTGTAATCTGACACATATAATGTTTAAGCTCATTCTCCAAGTTTATAATATCCATCTATACTGGACCATAATCACTAGCCTGATCAAGAAATCAAGAAATGCCATAAAAAAGCAATTCAAAGGCATCGAGTTAGAAACAATCGAAGTAATTAGACATTCAGACAACTAATCTGATCAAGAAATGTGATCAAAAAGCAATTGAAATCCATCGATTCAACAACTATTAAAGTATTTAAACAACTTATATGGACCATAATCACTAGCCTAATCAAGAAATGAATTTAAAAAGCTATTTAAACTCATCAATTGAGCAACAATTGAAGTTATCAACCAACTAATCAAGAAATGCCTTTTAAAAGCAATTTTAAAGCGATCGATTCAGAAACAATCAGAGTAACTAAACATCTAATTTCAAGATATAAAGAAATGCCATTAAAAAGCAATAGAAGAAGTCATCAATTCAGCGACAATCAAAGAAATTAAACAGCTAATCTAGACCATAATCACTAGCCTGATAAAGAAATGTGATCAAAAAGCAACAATCAAAGTAGTTAAAAACCTAACAAACTAAAATTTAACACATTTTGCCCCTCCTTCAACAACAAAAGTGAATCCTCACCTCCTACACATAACAAACTAAAACTCTTCTCGAAAACCGAGTCCGCCCAAGCTAGGGTTAGTGTCTCGTTCTCTTTCTTACCAGTGAAAAAACAATTAATATTATTAATACACATTACATCAAACTCTCTTCATAAACATCCTTAACCCCATATAACTGCTTGCAACACTTACGATTATAACCAACACTCCAAGAACAATCGCTCTATTCTAAACTTTGGAAAGCAAGAAACCCTCATCTCGAAACCCTAACTGAACAAAAACCTCAATCAAACATAAAAATCCCCAATTACTATGATCTAACAAAACCCTAATTGAAAAATTCATATGTAACAGAGAGCTTACCACTTACCAGATCACTATAGAAGGTAACAGGAAGCCTATACGGCCAGATCACTACCGCACGCTTTATAGGGTACCTTACCCCTGCAAATTTCCTTTTACCGACATCCCGATTACAACCTCACAGATTATTCTCTCAACACTCATAAACAAAATAAGAGTAATAATCCCCACCCCTGCTCTCCCGAACACCCCAAAACTCACCAGACACACTTTGCGTTCTTTTATGCAAGCATAAGCAGGTTTGATTCTTGACACGTTGATCTATTCTTTAACTTTGACCTGGATTGCCTTAACCCTCTTTAGACTATGTCTAACCCATTTCACTATATCATTTAAATTGATTTCCAACGCCCCGCTTGCGGTATGCTCATATAATGTATATATGCGTGGGCGCTCGGGGGGCAAAAGTGAAAGTGCACTAATTTTAACGTTATTTTACTAATTTCGTGAAAATAACGTTAAAAGAGGGGGACGGTTAATCATGCATCATGTGGTGGCGTTGATAGCCAAAAGACAAAGGGGTGCATGCACTAATCGGCGTTTGTCTCAATTGCTGAGTGTTATGTGCCTTATGTCCAAGGCTTGATGCAAAACCACAATCGAGCCGGGGGTCTCATTGGAAGCAGCCTCTCTATTCCTACGGGGTAGAGGTAAGGCTGTCTACATCTCACCCTCCTCAGACCCTACCTTAGCTTTGCTATTGGTGGGATATACTGAGTATGATGATGATGATTTAAATTGATTTCCACTAACAAATATATCCCAAATAAGTACATAATTAAACGACATGCATAATTTTTGGTACAAAATTCATTCAAAAGACATTTACTACATTGAACTTATAGGGATTGAAAACTAATTAGAGAAAATGACATTACCTTTTTCATAAACTGGCTGATCAAAGCAGAAGCAGTGTTTCTGTATAGGAACACACAGAAATACATCTTCCATTAATCCCAAGATTAGTGATGGCTTTAGAATAGGGTTCATAGGCAGCAAGTGTTGTATTGAAGCCAGGATTAGCCTTCACTTGGATTAAAGCTTCACCGGTCTTCCTAAAGCCCCTTAGAAAAACCGTTGATCCATCTGGTGAGTGACCACGGATAGTGAAGAGCTTTTCAAACAACTTTGGAACACCATCCTTCATCACCCATACATGGTAAACCAGTTTAGAGTCCTCTACACTGCCTTTAACCACAGCGAGGGACTGCCTTAGCTTAAACAGAGACAAACTTAAATACGTAGGGGGTACTCTATCCGGAAGCTTCACTTCTCCAAGCTCTTCACTTGTCAGATCAAATGAAACTAACAGCTTATCACTATCACGAACAACCATATCACGAGCAAGCCAATAAACAACTCCACCTACAACCACCTGTTCTCCAGTACCAAATCTAACAAACTTACTAGGTACATTGTCGCAATGTGCGCTTCTCCAAACCCTAGCGCTTAACGTAAACACCTCAACTTGCCACGGGATCAGACTTTCCATATCTATTCTAATCTTAACAATCTTCGGGTCCCTAGTCACCCGACAAACCCCAAACCCTAAAACAGTTCTATACACAATCCCATCATCATCAGCCAGAGGCAGAACAACATCAACCGCTTTCCGAATAGAAGGATTCCAAATAACCGCATTCCTAATAGAAATAACCGCATAACTGTCGGTATAACCGAACAAACACAATAATCCGTGAGAGCTGTCAACAGTGGTAAAATGTTTACCCATATTAACTACCAACTGGGGAATTGTAACAGAAACCTTATGTTGGAGGAAAGTATCAGTATCAGTATCATTGTCAGCAATTAAAACATATGTTTCCTCGACATTAAGAGCATCTTTATACCTTACAAGCAGATGTTGATGTTGCTGGTAGGTGATATGATCAAGGATGAAATCGGAACTGTCGATCAGTGACTTCCACGCTTTGCAGACCGTTCGGAACCGAATCAACGGTTCCACCGGAAGCTTGTTGATGATTAGCTGTTGGAGTTCGAAGGGAATGTTGTCTGACATTTTGATTTTGATGATTGATTCTTCTTCTACTAGGGAGGGTTTACAGAGAAATCAACTTTCTTTCTTTCTAGGGTTTATGTTTATGAGATATGAAATGGAACATCACATGTGTGTACTACTGGTATTTCAGCATTTTAGATGGAACATCACATATGTGTGTATTACTGGTATTTCAGCAATTTAGAGGCAAAACGATGCCGTATTGTTTAAAGCCATTGTAGCATCTTCAAAATTGATTTACTTCATACTTTATATTTTATTTAGGGTGAGGGTATTGGTACATCCCCCAAAAGTAATGACACACCCCCCCAGAGGTTGCATATAGGGCAATAAGGGGCGTATATAGTGTGAAAACAATTAATGTGCCAGAAAAAGGGTTTTGATAAGCCTCACATTGCCCTATGAGAGTCATATAAGGTTGTGGTAGTTGGAGCATTTATCCCTATACGCCTCTCATTGAGCAATGAGAGGCTTATCGGCACGACTTTTGATGAATTTAAGGTATAATTACTGACATGAAAGGAGTTCAGTCTGAAAAAGCGTGAAAGTGACTCATATGACCCTTATCGACCCTTATAGACCAAAAATGTTTATTTACCCAAGCACACATGATTTATTTGATTCAAAATTTTTCAAACTCATAATAATAATAATTAAAATAATAATATTAATAATAATAATAAGAAGAATACTTAATAAAAATAACATATGCACATTTAAAAAAAACGATGATATAACTAGACCCGGCAGACGGGTCGGGCCGGGGGTCGGGTAGGGTCTTTGGGTCAATTAAAATAATAATATTAATAATAAGAAGAAGAAGAATACTTAATAAAAATAACATATGCACATTTAAAAAAAACGATGATATAACTAGACCCGGCAAACGGGTCGGGCCGGGGGTCGGGCAGGGTCTTTGGGTCAAGACCCAAAGACCCTGCCCGACCCCCGGCCCGACCCGTCTGCCGGGACTAGTTATAACATTGTTTTTTAAATATGCATATGTTTTTTTATTAAGTATTATTATAATTATTATTTATTTTTTTATAATAATAAATATGTTGTGAAAGACTAATGCATAAAGTTAACTACGTTTTCAATGAGCATTCTTAAGGAACAGAATATTCAAATCTGTTAAAAAATTTACAATGATCAAGTAAAGGTGTTTTAAACTAGATAAATGTCCAATTATGTTAGTGAAAAACTGAAAAGGGTTAATTAGAACATTATGCATTCAATAAAAAAGGAAAACAACATGAAGAACCGAACCTAAACTTTGTATTATCAGCTAATTTTGCACCATAAGTTAGAACAATATTGTGCATTCTCCCATGGACAAGATAGCTCTTTCTTAAACTTTGTATTATCAGCTAATTTTCTAGTTTTATTCTATTTATAAAACATCCGAGAGATCGGATACAAAAGCAAATAAAACTAAAAACTATAAAATTTCAATAACATTAATCATAAATTTATACAAATTTACAAACAAAAAATGTATAAAATCTACTAACATAAAGAAAATAAAATTACATATTCCTTTAACAAATTCAATAACATTAACCCACACCCATCTCATTTTTCAGCTCTGGAGAATCGAAACCAACATCGAACACCTTCCGAGCAACTCAGCAACTCAACATCAGCAACTCAAGTGGTGAGAAAAGAATTCCATTTCATTCAGGCAAATCATCGAACACCTTCCGAGCATTAAAAAACATCAAGTTTCAGACTTTCATTCAATTAAAGTCGGAACCTGTGGTGGACGAACAACAAGAAGAACAAAAACAAGAACTGATTGAAACTAAAACTGCCGGAACCTGGTATCGGTACTATCCCTGCCATCGCCACGTCAGTAAACGGCACCTTAAAAATCCCCACCACCTCCTCAGCCCCCACCGCCGCCTACTATCGGTACTATCCCTGCCATCGGTGGCGTGGTGGAGGCCGGAATATTTGTTTGTGAATCGAATCGGCTCCAATGGGTCTTTCAGGGATGTAAAACCATACAACTCAAGCAACAGCTAGACCATACAATATAATAACCTGCATTCAATTGAAAAATGCTCAGAGGAAGATGACTTATGCCTGCACTTTTTTATATCCAACAATTCCTAAGATCAAGAAAAATACACTGTATGAACTTTATTTTCGCGATTCACCTTAATTTGGTACTATGTGGGCCAATTTTCTGTACTGAAAAATTGAAATAAATTCATGATTTCAGGGTAAAATGTTGTAGACTAGAATACGATTTTGATGATTAGGGAAATTAAAGTGGATATTGGTGCAATCCAGTCACTAACATACCAGAAATTATAAACCAAACATTCTAAGCATCATAATCTTACATTGAAATCACCAACAAATAATCAATCTGGGAAAACGATAATACTTGAAGAAATCACATGAACTTGATTGATTGCTTCAACATCGATTGCCTGAAAGGACTTCGATCGGGTCACACTACTAGAAAAATTAAGGATGGGGGCAGGGATCTTGGGGTGTGCGTGTTTGAGAGGTTATTTTGTGTTTAAGGATTTTGTGTTTCTAGAGGTTATTTTAAACCGTTGGATGAGGGGTTTGAATGGACGGTGGATGAGAGGTTTGGGATTGAGATCCGTGTGGTGTGCTTTCTCGCTGAGGGTAAAAGGTGTGTTTAGAGTTTAGACATGTGCTTTCTCCAGTGATGTGTTATATTAATATAGTTTAATTTTTTTTATCAGGTTATTTGTTTTTTCTTATTAAATTTGATGGTTACTAGAAAAAATAATTAGGGGCTGTTTGGCTAAGCTTATTGTTTTGACTTATTTACTTATTTGCTTATTTGAAAAGCAAATAAGTCATAATGGAATGGCTTATTTACTTATTCCTCTCACATAATAAGCTAACCCAAACACCTTTTAACTTTTCAAAAAGCAAATAAGTAAATAAGTCAAAAAAATAAGCTTAGCCAAACATCCCCTTAATGTTACAAATGAAAATGAAAGTTTATTGATGTCTTGTTGTGTGGTATAATGGTATTATTAAATAGTTCGTTAGGAACGGCCGAAATACATAAGATTAATGTATCTTTTCTTAGATTTTATTAATTTTTCACTATGTCATATGTCATGATAATCTCGATTGTCTTGGTGGTGGGTCGGCTAGGGTGGTAGTGGTGGTGGTGGGTCGGCTATGTTGGTGGCAGTGGTGGTGTGTCGGCTGTGGTGGTGGTGATGGTGGGTCGGCTGTGGTGGTGGTGTGTCGGTTGTGGTGGTGGTGGGTCGGATGGGGTGGTTGTGGTGGTGGTGGTGGGTCGGTTATGGTGGTGGGTCGGTTATGGTGGTGGTGGTGGGCCGGCTATGGTGGTGGTGCTGGGCCGGCTAGGGTGGTTGTGGTGGTGGTGGGCCGGCTAGGGTGGTGGTGGTGGGCCGGCTATGGTGGTGGTGGTGGGCCGGCTGGGGTGGTTGTGGTGGTGGTCGGTCGGCTATGGTGGTGGTGGTGTGCCGGCTGGGGTGGTGGTGGTGGTGGTGGGTCGGATATGTTGGTGGCAGTGGTGGTGATGGTGTGTCGGCTGTGGTGGTGGTGGTGGTGGGTCGGTTGTGGTGGTGGTGGTGGTGTGTCGGCTGTGGTGGTGGTGGTGATGGTGGTGGGTCGGCTATGTTGGTGGCAGTGGTGGTGGGTCGGTTGTGGTGGTGGTGGTGGTGTGTCGGCTGTGGTGGTGGTGGTGGTGGTTATGGTGGTGGGTCGGCTGTGGTGGTGCTGGTGGTGGGTCGGCTGTGGTGATGGTGGTGGGTCGGCTATGGTGGTGGTGGTGGGTCGGCTGGGGTGGTTGTGGTGGTGGTGGTGGGTCGGTTGTGGTGGTGGTGGTGGGTCGGATGGGGTGGTAGTGATGGGTCGGCTGGGGTGGTGGTAGTGTGTCGGTTGTGGTGGTGGTGGTGGTGATGGTGGTGGGTCGGCTGTGGTGGTAGTGGTGGTGGGTCGGCTGTGGTGATGGTGGTGGGTCAGCTATGGTGGTGGTGGTGGGTCGGCTGGGGTGGTTGTGGTGGTGGTGGTGGGTCGGTTGTGGTGGTGGTGGTGGGTCGGATGGGGTGGTTGTGGTGGTAGTGATGGGTCAGCTGGGGTGGGGTGGTGGTGGGGGTGGGTCGGCTATGGTGGTGGTGGTGGGTCGGCTGGGGTGGTTGTGGTGGAGGTGGTGGGTCGGTTGTGGTGGTGGTGGTGGGTCGGATGGGGTGATTGTGGTGGTAGTGATGGGCTGGCTGGGGTGGTTGTGGTGGTGGTGGTAGGTCGGTTATGGTGGTGGTGGTGGGCCGGCTATGGTGGTGGTGGTGGTGGGCCGGCTATGGTGGTGGTGGTGGTGGTGATGGTGTGTCGGCTGTGGTGGTGGTGGTGGGTCGGTTGTGGTGGTGGTGGTGGTGGTGGTGTGTCGGCTGTGGTGGTGGTGGTGGTGGTGATGGTGGTGGGTCGGCTATGTTGGTGGCAGTGGTGGTGGTGGTGTGTCGGCTGTGGTGGTGGTGGGTCGGTTGTGGTGGTGGTGGTGGTGTGTCGGCTGTGGTGGTGGTGGTGGGTCGGCTGTGGTGGTGTGTGGTGGGTCGGCTGTGGTGATGGTGGTGGGTCGGCTATGGTGGTGGTGGTGGGTCGGCTGGGGTGGTTGTGGTGGTGGTGATGGGTCGGCTGGGGTGGTGGTGGTGGGTCGGCTATGGTGGTGGTGGTGGGCCGGCTATGGTGGTGGTGGTGGGCCGACTGGGGTGGTTGTGGTGGTGGTCGGTCGGCTATGGTGGTGGTGGTGGGTCGGCTGTGGTGGTGGTGGTGGTGGTGGTGTGTCGGCTGTGGTGGTGGTGGTGGTGATGGTGGTGGGTCGGCTGTGGTGGTGGTGGTGGTGGGTCGGCTGTGGTGATGGTGGTGTGTCGGCTGTGGTGGTGGTGGTGGTGATGGTGGTGGGTCGGCTGTGGTGGTGGTGGTGGTGGGTCGGCTGTGGTGATGGTAGTGGGTCGGCTATGGTGGTGGTGGGTCGGCTGGGGTGGTTGTGGTGGTAGTGATGGGTCGGCTGGGGTGGTGGTGGTGGTGGGTCGGCTATGGTGGTTGTGGTGGGCCGGCTATGGTGGTGGTGGCCGGCTGGGGTGGTTGTGGTTGTGGTGGTGGTGGTGGGTCGGTTATGGTGGTGGTGGTGGGCCGGCTATGGTGGTGGTGGTGGGCCGGCTGGGGTGGTTGTGGTGGTGGTGGGTCGGCTAGGGTGGTGGTGGGTCGGCTATGTTGGTGGCAGTGGTGGTGATGGTGTGTCGGCTGTGGTGGTGGTGGTGGGTTGGTTGTGGTGGTGGTGGTGGTGGTGTGTCGGCTGTGGTGGTGGTGAAGGGTTCATTTAAAATCTCAATTGATGAAGGGTTCATCAAATCGACATTGTGTTGTATTTAAAATCTCAATTGATGAAGGGTTCATCAAATCGAGAATCAATTTCTTCATCATATTTTTCATGCATTTCCATTAGCCACAGTTGTACGAAGAAACTGTTCGATTTCACGGTTTGTTTGAGAATCTGATTCAGATACACAACGGGTTCGTGTGAATCTAAGTAATAATATGTAATAGTTAGCGATTTAGTGTGTAGGGTTTAGGGTTTCGGCTATGTATTGTATTACATTTTGTATTAAAAAAATGTTGACGTTTTATAATAATAATTAAAAAAAATGTTGACGTTTTATACTAACACTTGATAAAAAAATGTAGAAGTTTTATAATACTAATTTAAAAAAATGTTGACGTTTTATAATAATAATTAAAAAAAATGTTGACGTTTTATACTAACACTTGATAAAAAAAATGTAGAAGTTTTATAATACTAATTTAAAAAAATGTTGACGTTTTATAATAATAATTAAAAAAAATGTTGACGTTTTATACTAACACTTGATAAAAAATGTAGAAGTTTTATAATACTAATTAAAAAAATGTTGACGTTTTATAATAGTAATTAATTAATAAAAATGTTGCCATTTTTCTAAATATATTAAATAAAGAGTAAATTGCAATTTTACCCCCTGAGGTTAGGGGCCATTGGCACTCTTACCCCCCTAAGGAAATAAATGCAAAATTACCCCCTACTGTTAACTGTTATGTCGCAGTTCTACCCCCTAAGCTCAGTCAACGGTAGTTTGACCATTATATGTAAGGGTATTTTGGTAATCTTACCCTATATTTATTTTTATTATTATTTTTATTATTATTTATATTATATATAGAGTAAACTGCAAATCCATCATCATCATCTTCAACCATCTGCAGGTTCCATGACCGTCATCTTCAAAAACCTCCATCATCATCACCATCTTCAACCATCACCGCCAAATCCATCATCATCATCTTCAACCGTCGCCAGCTAAACCGCCACAACCACCACCGTCGCCATCATCACCATCCCCGCCACAAACCTCCATCATCATCATCTTCAACCATCACCGTCGCCATCTAAACCGCCACAACCCTAATTTTAAAAATACGAGACTATTGTCGTTCAAACTGTTGTTGATCGGTGGAGAAGTTGTTGAAGAAGTTGCGTGGGAGAAAGAACGGTGAAATTGTTGCGAGATTTGAACGTTTGATAGTCAATCACGGATTCCGGTGAGTTTGATTTTGAGAAATTGTTGTTAATTTTGTTTGATTTGAATGTTTTTGAGTGTTTTCTAGGGTTATGTATCTTTTCACTAAAAAAGTCAAAATGGGTTGGGTTAGAGCGCTTCACCCCTGTTTCTGTTTCTATCGAGCCTAGTAATGGCGGCAGCCATGTCAGGCAACGGTGGTGGCAATGGCAACCACTGGTGGTAAAGTGTGTACACTTTCGCCCACTGTTTTCTTCAATCTGATATGATCCAAGAAATCTATACGGCCAAATTTAGTCAAAATTCTATTAAAGACTAAGTTTTAATTGTTTTGGACATATTCTAGACTTCTAGTCATACTTAGACGATGGCATTATGGTTTAATGTCATATTTAATAACTTGTACAAACCTTTGTATTTCAACCCCATTCAAAACCTCCAAGAAAACTAATAACCAAAAAGATTCAAGTCCAAGCAATAACAGTACAATGATCTATGATTTAGTGAAGCAAATTGAAGTCTAAATAAGCCTGTAAACTAGCTACAAGATTGTAATTGCCTGTCACTTTATGTTCTGGCCCTTTTCGATTGTGTTTGCCTTGTCATCCAATCAACGCATTCCTCAGCAGTTCCAGAAGGATAAGCGAGCTGCCACTGTAGCAGTTTCCGTTGCCATTCGCTAACAACTGGACCTCCTCTTCCAAGCTCCAAAAGCCATATGTTGTTTTCACCTTTTCAAGGATCTGCAATTGGCCAAGTTGTTTAAAATGGGTTTGAGTTTATGAAGAAATTTGTGATTGAATTAAGGGTTTTTGGTGGTGGAATAAAACAGAGCATGGTGGGTTTTTATAGAGAGAGAGAGGGGGGGAGGAAGAAGATGGCAGTGGTGGTTGTGGTGGTGAATGGCGGTGGCAGTGGTGGTTGAGGGTGGTGGCTGGAGGTGGCAGTGGTGGTGGTGAATGGCGGTGGCAGTGGTGGCAGGGGGTAATATTACAGAGTAAACAAAACACAGGGGGTAAAATAAAAGGGTAAAATAGTCATTTTACCACCAAGTCAACAGATCAGTCAACAAAATTGAGCTTAGGGGGTAAGGTTGCGACATAACAGTGAACAGTGGGGGGTAAAATTGCAATTATTTCCTTAGGGGGGGGTAAGAGTGCCAATCACCCCTAACCTCAGGGGGTAAAATTGCAATTTACTCTTAAATAAAAAATGACATTTATATACCTTCCTTTTATAACAATAAATAATAATAAATATAAATGTTTATATTTTTTTTATTTTAACAACAATTGTTTTTTTAGATAATATTTCACCCACTTGAAAACCCTCCATACCCTTCAAATTTTTTCCACACAAAAGAGCCAATGATTGGGCAATCATTGGCTGACACCCAATCATTGACAATTAATAGGACGTGTGAAAAAGTAATCAAAAAGTAAACGTATAGGGCAATGAGGGGCTTATCAGGTGGGTCCATTTTCAGGCGTATAGGGCAATGAGAGGTGTATAGGGTTAGGGGATGTGTGGATAAATTGAGGGGGATGTGTGAATAACCAAAGCCTTTATTTATTTATTTAAAACATTATATTTTAGTAATTTTGGTATTTTATACATCCACACAAAAAGATCAAGAACTATCGTATTTTATTTTTAAAACTCGTTGAGTATTTCTAATTTAAACAGTCCTTTAAACTATATTGATTTTGGCGGCGCAGTTTGTTGCTCGTCTATCTGCTATTTTTATGTAATTTGCCCTGTTGATTGGAATGAAATACAGTCCTTTAATAAAAAAAATAGGGTAAATTACTTTTTGAGTCTCTGTATTTTAACGGTTTTAACCACTTGAGTCCAAAATCAAAATGTTTAACGCCCTGAGTCCCTATAAGCATTTTTCTTAACCATTTGAGTCCAATTTTTTAACTCTGTTTGAATTTTTTGTTAGTTTTTCATTAAAAGACTAAATTGCCCCTATATATTATTATTATAATTAACTTACATACACACACTGATTTCTCATCTTTCTCTTCCTTCTCCCTCTCAACCCTAAGGGTACAAGGGGCACTCACCTAATAGGTGAGTCCCCTCTCTTACACACCACCAATCAGATAGTGCCACGTCAACTCCCCTCTTAAACTCCCCTAACACCACATTTTGATGGCGGCACTCCCCTAATAGGTGACTTGGGTTTTTTTTATTTTTTTATTTTTATTTTTATTTATGCATGTTTATAAATTAAAAAAATATTAATAAAAATAAAAATTAAATAAAAGACATTTCATTAAATAAAAAAAAAAACAACCTAGAAAAATAAAAATTACATTCAAACTAGAAAAATAAAAATTACATTCAAACTAGAAAATAAAAATTACATTAAAACTAGAAAATAATAATTTTAGAACTCGATTGGCCACCCGTACTTCTTAGCGATGTCGCGTTTTCGGGCGAGGATGAACGGCAACATACTTGGCGGAGCATCGTCGTGCGGCTTGATGAATATTTCCATATCTCGATCGTAGTTGTAGTTTTTCATCGTCTCGCGTTGTTCCGATAAGAGCTCGAGAGCCTGCTCCTCTCTTTTCATCCTCAATTCAGCCGCCTTATATTCAATCGCGGTTTTCTTTTCTTTCATGGCGGTGTACTCTTTGAATTGTGCCGCCAACTCGGCCGAGCTTCCCTCGGACGATGTCGCTTGACGCTTGTCTCGCCGTTGTGCTCTTTGTGGCGAGGGGTCTTCGTTCATATCGGGTATGGAAGGGTCCACCTCAACGGGCTTTCTTTTTTGTCCCGAACCTTCCCCTTCCTCACCCAACAATGGGACTTGTGCCCATTTGTCGTGTTTTTGAACGACCTCCCACGCCTCGATATGTTGAAAACCGTTCGGAAATCTCTCTTTAAAGTCGGTTAAAGCGACTTTCATCACGTCGAGATCCTTGACTCCGCTTCCTCGTGTGCGATCCTACATATTATAAAATAATAAGTGTTAAAAAAATATGAACTTAGTAAAAAAAATTAAAAAATATACAATGTTAAAAATATAATTTTTACCGCTTGTTGGTACAGGCCGTTGAAAAAGTTTATTTTCGTGTGCATCGGGCCCCATTTAGACCGTACTTGATGCACGGTCCGGTTACTTCCACCGAGGGTGGCGTTAAAATGATTTAAAATCGCACGCCAAAAACTTTTGCGGTTTTGTTGATTGCCCTTCTTTTTGTTCATAGAGCAATGTACCCACGCCTTCGCCAACGCCTCTTCTTGGACCTTTGTCCATTTTTCGCTCGCCGTTTTTCCCTTTTTTTCCCGATCGTCATCTTCTTCGTTGCCGCCGTCTTCGTCATCGTCCTCGTCGCCCAAATTTTGAGTTTCGGGCACTACCTCATCGTCCTCGTCGTCCCAAACAGGTAGAGGACGTTCAACATTTTCTTGGACCGATGGAACTTGTGGGGAACGAAAACCATATGGGTCGAAGGCGGGGGATAGAGGAGGAGCATCCATTGATAACAAATTTTGAAAACCGTAGCCGAAATTGGGTTGAAGGTTGGTTGCTTGGGTGTTGTAAAAGGAGGGGTGTGAAGGTTGTTGGAAAAAAAACGGGGGTTGTGGAGTATATCCGAAAGGGGGTTGTGATTGTGCACTTGCACCGCTCGAACCACCACGAGACGGTTGCTTGCCTCGTCCCTTAGTTTTTTTCTTGGCTTCGCGGGGTTGGTTCTCCATTGCTCGGTTTGAGAAGTGGGTGTGGTTTGAGAATATAAAAGTTTTTTGAAGTGGGTGTGGTTTGAGAGTATAAAAAAATGAAATTTGTATAAAAAATGGGGTTTGATGAGAGTGGGGTTTGATGAGAGTGTGAAGGTTTGGTTATTTATATTTGTAAAAAAATTGAATTTTTTTTTTTTTTTTTTGTTTATGACCGTTCAAAAAGTGACCGTTACTCGATTAGTGTGCAAAATCAATCGGTGGACATGGGCCGAAAACACACCCCGAATCGGGTCCCCGCACCGACGGCGGCGGTGTTCCCGATCGGGGACTATGGTCACCGAAGGGGTCCCCGAAGGGTGCCCCGGATACCCTAACACCACCATCACCATCACCATCACTGCCACACCACAATCACCACCGCAGCAGCACTCATCTCCGGCAACACCATCACCGCACCACCACCAAACTTGGTGTTTTCCCAATAATCTTTTAGGCCTATCTCCCATCCCATTTCTTCTCGTATTTAACCAAATAAACTTTTAGAACTTCACTCAGAATGCCATCTGCCATAACCATAAATTTTAGAAAACGGATTTAAAGTTATACACTTATAAATCAACTTAAGCTTTGAAATCAAGCTGCTTAAAACAACACCTTAAGCTTTTAACAATAATATGATTAAGAAAACAAAAAGAAGTATACAGAGTTACAAACTAGTATACTTATACAATAACAAAAACTAGTAATTTACAAGTGTTCCATCCAAGTCAAGGATCACACATGAAACTAGTTTCCTTATACAATTCATTATCAGGTTTGTCAAGACTCGAAGCGGATTTCGGACTCACAATTACAAAATTCTGCAATAACAAAACAGATTGGTTTAGACTTTAAACATATCCCAATATAAAGCATTTAACAGGGAGTATGAAAACATAAAACAGAAGCAATTTGAACTGAAAAATTTCATTCAGGCATTTTATCAAACATCTTATCTTCATGATATTTGGTACCATTATAGGGCTTATGAACACCATCAACAAACAAGAACAAAGTAGGATACCCTTCAACATTATACTTCTAAGCCAACTCAGTCTCCTCACCGGCATCCACCTTCGCCAGCACCACCTCCTCCGCTTTCAACTCCGTTGCCGCCGCCGCATATTCCGGCTTCAACGCCATACAATGCCCACACCACGTCGCTAAAATTAGACGTCGTCAACACCACCACATCACTTTCATCGATCTCAGCTTCCAATGCCGATTCAGAATCCTCGTATTCTCCCTTCCCGGTTTCGAAATCATCCAGATCATAGTTTTCGAAATCATGGTTATCGTAACCGTGGTGGTTTGATTCGGTGTCGTCGTGTACGGCTTCTTCTAGGAAACTGAGATCTTCTTCATCGAGATCATGAGGTTGTTTGGAGGAAGCTGTGGATCGGAGATGATTAATAGGGGATTGATAATGAAAGTAGGGTGCAGGTGTTATTATATATAATTTAATTTAATTTTATATATAATATTAAAACCATGCATTAAATACTTGTTCTTTTATTTTGTGCATTAAAGAGTTGTATCTTATGTGTAAATGACTAAAATGCCCTTGTAGTTAACAGACTTTGTGGATGGTGATGGAAAATTGGACTCAAATGGTTAAGAAAAATGCTTATAGGGACTCAGGGCGTTAAACATTTTGATTTTGGACTAAAGTGGTTAAAACCGCTAAAACACAGGGACTCAAAAAGTAATTTACCAAAAAAAATATTAAATTATTTTTCATCCAGTTTTTTTAAACTGGATCGATCCAGGGGTGGACTTAGAAGGTTAGTAGGGGTAGCACGGGCTAAAAATGCCCCTTAACTCCGTTTTCGTAGTGTAAAAATGTCCCTCAACTTCGTCTCCGTTATACAAAGGATACCCCTGGTCTAAAAAATAAAAAAATAGGATACCCCTAAAAAATAAAAAAAAATGTATAATTCTCGGACGTTGCGGTGTAAAACCATAAAAGTAATTTAAATAAAGGAATTGGAGTGTTGTAGAAACAATTGGGGAGTTAAAGTTGTTAAACGTATTATTCCAAGTAAAAATATCTTCCATCTTTGAAAATATCCTTGCTAATTCCATCTGAATGAGGCATCTCTTCTTCTTCTTCTTCATAAACATATAACTTTCAAGTAGTGACCAACAACCCCTACAACGATTAATGAAACAACATCATAATAAATTAAATAGCAGTTATAAACTTATAGTGAAAGTGTAAAATACAATATGCCTTATCGTACAACGCGTATGCGATTTTAGTGTATGACATGCGATTTTTTACATTTTGGTTGTCCGAGTTTGTGAGTCCGAGGTTATGACATGCGATTTTGTGAAGCCATGCGATTTTGACTATATAACATGCGAACAACCATTTTGTAAGTCCGAGTTTGTGAAGCCATGCGATTATGACATGTCCTGGTTCGTGAAGCCATGCAATTTCTAATCGCGTACGCGTCGTACGTTAAGGCTAATTGTACAATAACTGGCCTCTAAACTTATAATACCCAAATCAAAACAAAACCTTCTCTACTGTATATTTTAAACTACTATACCACACTTGTTAAATGGTTTATTTCAAACTGTCAAAATTGAAAAGAAAATTAATTAATCATGTGAAACTATACCTCATCAATGAGACCCTTTTCATAGGCTACTTCTAATGGAGAACCTAATACATATGAGCCCACTTTGTTTGTGATTCGAGGACAACCCGATGTCACATAGCTAAAAATGATCCATCTTGAACTGGACCCGTTTGACCCGTGGACAGACCCACCAAATCAGCCAAACTTGCACCTCGGCTTTTGGGTCCAAAACGCCATGAAGCGACTGGCGCTTTTGGGTCAAGATCTTTTTGGTAGAAAACAAAAATATCCTAGATTACAACCAAAATAACTTGAGCATCTTAATTATGCATAAAAGCATTAATAAACATATCTGGCGCAAAGAGTTGGTCTTTTGATTACATTCATCACTTGTGAGTTTGATGTACATCAAGAACTTGCAATCTGCTAAGAAGACGGCTCCAACGTTGTAGCAAGTTCACGAAAGCACACACTTAAACACCTTTGATTCTCATCACAATCCATCTTTATACAATCTGTTATTATACTAGTGACAGTGTCAGCCTCTGCACACAAAGTAGAAAAAGACGGTTGAATGGTAGCTTGGTTTGATGCAGGCAGCTCTGTCAGTAATCCTTTAATCTCTTTCAACTTTGACATGATGTGAGAAGCCTTTTCTTTCCCTTTCTTAATCTGCGAACTCATATATTTCCAGCGCATAACAATATACCTATCAGTATAGTTATCAATACGTTCAATAAATCGCGAGTTCCCTAGTTCACGCATCTTTGCCATTTTGGTCCCAGTTCTAGCTTTCTCTTGCTCTAGCAGCGCCCGTAACTCTGTAATAAGATTTTGTGCCAGCTTGCCGTTTTTCATATTTCTCGCAGCCTGCAGTGTTTCCATGGTATTAATAGATATAAAGAAACCATAATAATACTCAACATTTTACAAAACTTAGTGCATAGCTAAATTAATATCATATAAGACTGTTGTACGTGTAATCCGAACACAAGGATCTAAACATTCTAGCCATAATATTCTTTATAATTAGAACAGTAAGTATGATGCATGACAAATAAGAATAAAGTTAATAATGGTAATAAAATACCTCATGTGTAACCATTAAGAAGGTGGCACCTCAAGAACTTTCTAGCAGATAGCGTCTGACTTCTGCAGAGAGCTTTACTCTTTGACGTTCTTGCACCTTCGTAAGGTTTTCCAGTGGCAAAATCTTTAAACTCTTTAAGTTAGCAAATGGAGAAGGTTGATTTGACATTAGTTCCACATATGAAGAAAGAAGCTGCACAAAATCAAATTCATAAAAAATCAATATTTCTTAGATTGAAAGTCATTGTAAGATGCACATTACCAATCACCTCAACAACTTCCGTGTTAAGTGTAAGAGATTTGACATTGTGAAGCCGTTGAAGCAGATGTAGAACTTGTTTTAGCATCTTTTGGAACTGGTATAAAAATACTTGCTTTCTCCAAAGAACGGAAATCGTCAATAGACGCTTGAAAATATGAGTAACTGTGGTAGAGCAAGGATACAAGGTCAGCTGCAGAAATTTGAATGTCTTTCCATAGAAAATCTCTAATACGGAGATCCTTGAGTTGAGGTGCAACAATACTAGTAATGTCCACACTCCCATAATTATCTACAAGTGTAAGATTAGAGAGTATAGGGAGACAAATACTTAAACGCTGAAATCCCCTCGTATAGCATTTTCTTAAGGTGAGATTCTTCAAGTTTGCACATGTGGAGAAAAAACCAAAGCTCTTATCTGTACTGTTATAACCACACAAAGTGATACCATTGAGATACAATGTTGTTAAGGAAGGGAGCTCCCAAGTGGATGTTGCTTTGATAATATAAGGAAAACCAGGTCCGCTAGATAATGCTTGCTTTGTCAAACTAAGATGTTTGAGGGTCCGAGAACTAAAGAGAAAAAGAGGGAATTCAACATAATTCTTGAGCAAGCATGTAACATTTTGTTGTTGGATATTGTGAGAGAACGCATACGTCATAATTTGTTTGACAAACACATTGCCATCCTCTCCATCAAAACGAACATGGACAGAAGACAAGTTCGTTTGATTATTGCGGTCAGAGAAGACATGGGTAACAAATTCGGAGAGCTTGGACAAACTAACGAAATCATGCCTTGAGAAATTGAGATAAGGCATTGAAGTCCAAATAAACCTCCATCGAGATGACAAAACACTCATTTGAATAGCATGTTTGACAAGCTGCTTAGTTTATCGTCTTCTACATTCATTCTCGTTCTACCATGGCTAGAATCCATTCTCCTTTTGACTCTAAAAGCTGCAACTTAAAAAAAAACTATTGATACATAAAAACAGTTTGTATAACTTGACTTTCTAACAGGAAACTAGACATAATGTTGGTTGTAGTGCCAACAAATAAGTTTTTATCATATATAACAAATCTTCCATCTTTAATGATTCACAACATAACAAATCTTGTATCTTTATTGATTCACAACAGATAGATGGATGAAAACGTTAAAGGGGTGACAATAGAAGAACATTCTTGATAAAAACAAATCAATAAAAGGATTATTATAATAACAACAATAATATGAAAAAATAACTCTTAACGAATTCGAAATAGTTGAATAGAATTTTTTGATTTTTTTTGCTTAAATTCAAATTCTATTAAAAGTTTACTAATTTGATTTGAAATTAGTCTTTGACACTCGAATTAGAATAAATTCAAATTCACCTTAAAAATGTCAAAGAGGTCATCTTTTTGTTTTCCATGTTATGCAAGATTCAAATAATAGGAGAATTGAGTAAGTTTCGGTAATTTAATTGCCAATATACTTTGAAACATTCAAAAGCTTACCGAGTGATGGTGTGAATCGAAACGTGTTAAGAAACGAAATCGATTTCGTTTATATCAAACATGTTACATACCAACACACGATGAGAGTTTCAGTTGACACAGGGCTGTTAAGACCTCTCCAGTCAGCAATTGCGGATGGCAAAAAGGAGGATTTATATGGCAAAATGTTCATACTAATCTTATGTGTTACAAAATTATTACCATTTCAAGTACATACTAGGATTTAAAGTTCATACTAATCTTTATATGCTACAAAATTATTACCATTTGAAAGAGTTGTTAAATGTTCTACTTAAACTTTATCGAAAAAGACTCAAGAAATTGATGTTCATTTTAGAATGCTAACAAGTAAATAATAAAATTTAAGAGTTAACTGTCATTTTCGTCCTTGTGGTTTGTTCACTTTTACCATTTCAGTCCAATTTTTCAAAAAAGCACCAGTTTCCTCCCTGACATACTGGAAACGTGCCACTTCAGTCCAAAAATTAAAACCCAGTTAAGTTGGACAGGTTAAATGAAGGGTATTATTGTCAATTCAAGATAGGAGAATGCGGACCATTTGTTTACGTCTTGTTACTTTGTAGCGGTAATGTGGAATAAAGTCACTTTGTAGCGGTAATGTGGAATAAAGTCAGTCGGTGGTGCGGTGTCCCGGAGATGTATGCATTTTAAACAAGGGATTTATCAGGTCTGTATAAACGCTTGGGTTTGAGTGGCATTAAAAAAACACGTTTTTCAAGGCATTGTCTGGAACACGGATTCTCATCGACAGATTTTTTGGCGAGATGGAGGAAATGTCTTATCTTATCTATGGTTCAAAAATAGAACCAGGAACTCGATGGTGGATTGGGATTTGTGGCGTACTTTTTCGATGGGGGTTTTTCCTGGGTTTGATACACCGTGGTTTTGGGGGATGGACATGATGTCTACCGGGTGTGGTTTTTGGTTTTGGTTGGTGATTCTAGTGAATCAGATTAACAATAGAGTAAAAACAAATGGACTGCATTCCAATTTCCTATAAACCAAACAACATTAATTAGTGACCAGATCCAGATCCAAATCCAATCCTATCCTTCACAGCAACCAAACATGGCAACCGAATGGTAAATTGGTAATGGGCCTAATGGCTCATTCAATAATTATGTTCGTTCCAATCCCAGGTTCATTCATCATGACATTCAGACTGATACGCGTCCCATACACCCCGTTTCCATGTCCATGTATATTATAAATAGCAATACACTAGAATTTTTTATTTTATTTTATATGTATATTATACCAAAATACCGACGTAGCACACTATAGCGATTGCCATTATCGCCGCTATTGACAACTATGCCATGTACTACTGCATTTCTTACGTTATGTCCTAGTTGTTTGCTAAGTGGTTATTCCAGTTCAGTTGTTTCCTCATTACATGTAGAGGAGGCTACACAAGCCCAACTGGAATTGTTAAGGAATGAAAGATTAAAATTCCAGTAAACTTTCCAAATTCATGGTTTTGAAACATAACTTTTTAATAAGACCCTGCGCTAGTCCTATCATTTTTACAAAACGACCAGATATCATAATCCATATACACACTTGAAGCTCTTCCTTAACCGACACACATCCATGTTGATCAGAGATGAACAACTTCCCAAATTCCTGAAATGCTTTTTCACAAAATAACTGAAAACAGAAACCATATACAAAGATTGTAATCATGTATTAGCTGATTCTCCAAGGTTATCAAATCAACACCATAATCACTAGCCAGATCAACAGATGCCATAAAAAAGTAACTCAAAGACATCGAGTCAGAAACAATCGAAGTAATTAGACATTCAGACAACTAATCTGGAACATAATCAATACTCTGATCAAGAAAGGTTATCAAAAAGCAATTGAAAGGCACCGATTCAGAAACTATTGAAGTATTTAAACGACTAAGTTGAACCATAATCACTAGCCTGATCAAGAAATGCAACCAAAAAGCTATTCAAAGTCATCAATTGAACTATTGAAGTAATCAACCAACTAATCAGAACCATAATCACTAGATTAATTAAAAAAAATAAAGAAATGCCATCAAAAAGTAATTTTCAGCCATCGGTTCAGAAACAATCAAACTAACTAAACATCTAATCTGAACCACCATAATCACTAGACTGATCAAGAAACATCATTAAAAAGCAATACAAGTCATCAATTCAGCAACAATGGAATAAATTAAACAACTAATCTAGACCATAATCACTAGCGTGATCAAGAAACGCGATCAAAAAGCAACAATCAAAGTACACAATTTACTACATTGAATGTATAAGGATTGAAGACTAATTAGAGAAAATGGCGTTACCTTTTTCATAATTTGTAATAACGGGCTGATCAAAGCAGAAGCAGCGTTTCCATGTACGAATACACAGAAATATGTCTTTCACTAATCCCAAGATTTTTGATGGAGTTAGAGTAGGGTTCATAAGCAGCAAGTGTTCTAACGAAGCCAGGATGAGCTTGCAGAGCTTGCAGTTCGACTAAAGCTTCACCGGTCATCCTAAAGCCCCTTACAGAAACCATCAATCCATCTGGTGAGTGACCGCCGATAGTGAAGAGCTTTTCAAACAACTTTGGAAAACCATCCTCCATCCTCCATACATGGTAAACCAGTTGAGAGTCCTCTAGACCGCCTTCAATCACAACGAGGGACTCCCTTAGCTTAAACATAGACAAAGTAACATGAGTATGGGCTAATCTACCCGGAAGCTTCACTACTCCAACCTCTTCACTCGTCAAATCAAACGAAACAATCAAGTTATCACACCCATGTCCACCGTCAACCCTATCACTAGCAAGCCCACTAGCTAGCCAATAAACAACTCCTCCTACAACCACCTGTTCCCCAGTACTAAATCTAACAAACTTACTAGGTACATCACCGCTATACGCACTTCTCCAAACCCCCGTGCTTAACGTAAACACCTCAACTTGCCACGGGACCGCATCTCCCATATCTGTATCTGTATCTATCTTTATCTGAACAATCTTCGGGTCCTTAGTCTCCCGACAAACCCCAAACCCTAAAACAGTTCTATACCTCTCAATCTCATCATCAGCCATATCAGGCAGAAGGACATCAACCGCTTTCCTAATAGAAGGATTCCAAATAACCGATTTTCTGTCGGTTTTACCGAACAAACAGAATAATCCGTGAGAGCTGTCAATTGTGGTATAATGTTTACCCATATTAACTACTAACTGGGGAACAGTTACAAAAACCTTATGTTTGGGGAAAGTATCAGTATCATCATCATTGTCAGCAATTGAAACATATTTTAGCTCGAGATTAAGAGCGTCTTGATACCTTACAAGCAGATGTTGCTGTTGTTGTTGCTTGATATGATGAAGAATGAAATCGGAACTGTCAATCAGTGACTTCCATGCTTTGCAGACCGATCGGAATCGAATCAAGGGTTCCACCGGAAGCTTGTTGATGATTAGCTGTTGGAGTTCGAAGGGAATGTTGTCTGACATTGTGATTTTGATGATTCTAGGGTTTACAGAGAAATGAACTTTCTTTCTAGGGTTTATGATCGAAGATGCGTTTTGTTATTTCAGAAGCAAAACGACAGCGTATTGGTTAAAGCCGTTAGAACCTGATGTTGGTAGGCCCAATTATTAAAGTGAAGCCCGCGAGTCCATACCGGAAAGCCGTTAGAACCTGATGTTGGTAGGCCCAATTATTAAAGTGAAGCCCGCGAGTCCATACCGGCTCAAAACATTTCGGTTTTTAAGCAACCGGTTCAGTTAAACGATCCAACTGGTTTTTTTTTATTTAAAAAATCGGTTTCTACTTGTTATTATACATTTTTTCAACGTTAAAACCATCTATAGGTTAAAAAAAAATTAGTTATCCTATAATCGGTAAAAAAGTAACCGGCAATGTTTTGACAAACGTGACATTAATGTAGAGTTGGGTGCGGATGCAAGAAATGTACCACAATTCTTGCACCGAGCTTTTTGACTACCATTCGTTATTTCGCATAAGTTGAAATGTTGAAATAGTTTTGGATCGCTCATCGTCTTTTGGATACTCTTCATGCTTACATCACTCGAGGAACTACCAACACCAACCGAATCATGACCACTCGAGCTAGCTAATCAACGTATAAAAGTTTGAACGTTCTTTTGCTGTTTTTGATTTCTTAAGTGTTTATTCTTTGGTTTGGAAGAGTTTGTGACTAACCCAATACACAAATATATACACATGTTATGTGGGTGGAAATGGTTAGAAAAAACAATCTATCGATTCTATAACGACCATAATGTTGTTTTACATCGGCTCTATAATGTTAAATAACAACTACTTTGGCTAAAAAACAAATAAATTGGTTAACCAGTTAAATGGGGTTAGACCAGTTAAAAACCCGATTATTGCTGAAAAATCCCAAATTGATTACTAACCCATAGTTAAAAAATCCGTCATCAGTTAATCCTCTACCGGTTACAAACTGGTTATGATATCGGTTATTAACCGGTGTTGGTTAAAAAGCCGGTTATTGTGTGCACCACTAGATGCCATAGCTTTGCGAATTTGTCAATTTATATCATTAGTCTATTAAGTGGATGCAAATATAATGATTTTCATTCCATCTTTTGTTTTATTTATTATAAAATCTCCAACCATTACTTTATCATAACCCGAAGTTTAAACCCATTAAAAATCTAGTAAACTTTGAAAAAAAAATCTTTCAAGTGCTTCAATTCTTGAATATAAAATCCGATTTTGCGAGAGTAGTTTCAAATGCAACCTCCTTGGCCATCTCGTCTATGTGTCAAGACAAGGCAGATATGTTATTAGCAAAGCGCCTAAATCTTAGTTATCAACTCGATACAACAATTCCATCTACTTCTCAATCTCCTCAAGCTTTTTACACCGCTCATCCTTAAAAAAAAAAAAAAAAACAACCAAAATGGACCGGGTCGGGTCGGCCTTCAGTCAGGCCCACCCACCGCTCATTCTCAAAAAAAAAAAAGAAAATAAAAAAAGGCACATTCTATTCCCACCCCCCTATTTACTAATTACACCCCCCTATAAAAAACATCACATCCATCAATCATTTACTTTTTGTTTTTAGTCTTTTTGTTGTCTTTTTTTTATTCTTTTATTTAATTATTAGTTATTTAGTATTTGTTTATTATTTAATTAGTTAGTATTATTATTATTATTATATTTATTATTATTAGTAGTAGTAGTAGTAGTAATGATATATTATTTATTATTAGTTTTTATTGTTATAATTTATCAAATTATATTTATAGCTGTAACAAAAGCTATATAAAAATAAGTACTTTTTTACAAAATTATTATCATTTAATAATTTACATACCGAGGTTTAATCTATACACCCCCCAAATGTAGCAGGTTGTGCTATCCAAGACTTATACATATTTTGACGTGATTCAAATATATTCTCCCAGCCAGCTGCATCATTTTCTCTCATTAATTTCCATAGGTTGTTTGTGCTGGCAATTGGATACTCTCTTTGCAATTCTACCATTATAAAATGGTTACCATTCACGTGTGCAATTGTAATTATTTTTTTTTTCTGGGAACTCGTGAGGGCCTCTTCAAAGCGAAAAACAAGTAGAACTGTTTCTTTTTTCTTGAGATAAAAAATGAACGATCACATTAAACTTGTTCGCAATCAAGAATCCTGCCTCTGACATAATCATCCAGTGTTTTTCAGGTGCAAACCCCGATCCTGACCAAGCTAAGGACGTGAACACATCTTTGAATGAGCCTAAGAAAGCCTTAGTGTACTTATTTCTAAACTCGAGTAGCTCTTCCATCAGTGATCTCCGGATAAATAACCATTCATCTTCACCGTACCCGAGAGCAGAAGCTGTCGCCCGAAACCCACAATTTCCATCACCTAACACGTTATGTATGCGTGTAACATACGCATGGAAGATTTTTGGAATTAGATGAATATAGTTGTGTATCGCCTGTGATGCTTGATCTTGGTTCAACCCTATGAAGTCATCGCCTGGCGCACTTGTAGAGTTGGCGAAAGAACTTTGTCCGACAATATCTTGGTTCAACCCCATGAAATCATATCCCGGTGTGTTTAAAAGGTTGGTAAAAAAAACCTTGTCCGTCTGTATCTTGTGTCATCACGCTCCTTCATAACACCTAAAATATCTTTTGGGAACACACCCTTCCCCGTCAACTCTGCCACCAATTGGTGTTCATTAGGTGTCAATCGTTTGAGGATTGGGTGACCCTCCATATATTATCCGGGTGGATGATTATGTTCACCAGGTTTTACTTTTAACGTCTAAGAACCATTCTTTTTTGAAAATTTCCCTACCATTTCAAACGGACAATTAATCTTTCTAGTGCCGGTCTCTCTACCTGAATCTTTAACTGAATTATACACACCACCACGATCACACATAAGTACAACTTTAGACACGTAGCCGTTTTTCGCTTTCGATCTTTTAGTCACCATAGCGTATAACCAAGACTACGTCCGGTGTTTCTAACCCAGTCCATCAACTCTTCACGAGACTTGAACACCTAAAAGTGAACTAATATTAGTTACAAAATATTAGGTGAACAAGCTTGAGTGGTTACAAAATATATATTATCTAAAACAAGACCCTTAACCTAGCTAGATTATATAACTAAGTTGAAACCTGAAACATGGGAATTAAAAACTATACCTGATCCGTTGAAAATCCAGACATCTCTTTAACTTTTCTGAATACTATGATGAAGCATAAGTAGATCACTTTTTGAACAAGTAAATTTATGCAGCTCTTTGAATAGCTTTCTCGAGTATATCTTAAAGAAACTGAAGTGAATGCACCGATAATATGAGAATTATGAAACTGAAGTGAATGCACCGAAGAAAGTGATGGACGGAAAGAGGGAAATATAGTTCATCGGAAATTTCCAGAGAAGACCAGTGGGCAGGGCAAGCTTGATTGTTTGTGCGTGGAAACTAGGGAAATGATTTATTTTATTTGGTAGATAGTCTCGAATAAGCAGCTACTTTTCTTCATAGGCCATATGCCTAGTCTAAGTTGTAGTGTAAGTTGTCAACAAAAACAAACTGGTAAAAGAAAAGGAAATTTCAGGAAGGTATGGTTATGGCATGTGTAAACATTACCATATCTTCTTTTGACTTTCAAAGCTTGTGGCAATATTTTAAATAAGACTCCAAAACTGTCCAATTATCGTACTATATTTGTTATTATATAAATTATATATTGGCATTCGGTTCGTAAATCCGGTTCGACCGGTTCAACCGGTCCGACCAATAAACCAGTACAACGACCGGTTCGTTGTCTAGCATAAAAAAACTAAAAAGGTAAAAAAATAAAAAGATGTCTAGCATAAAAAAACTAAAAAGGTAAAAAAAAAGTTTAATGCTTAAGTAATAAGCTTAATAATAATAATAACAAAAAGATAATAAAATATAACAAAAAAAAAGACAACAAAAAGACAAAAAAGACTAAAAACAAAAAGCAAATTATTGATGGATGTGATGTTTTTGATAGGGGGGTTGGGAATAGTATCACCCTAAAAAAACCAACCAAAACGGACCGGGTCGGGTCAGTCTTCAGTCAGGCCCACCCTCTCAAGTCTCAACCACCCCGTTTTGTTTCGTGTTCTTGAAAAGTGTAATTAGCGGTTCGACCCAACAGCAGGACTTAATTTCCAACCCAAATCGATCTCGGGTTCGACCCGGCCCACCTTCTTGTTAACACATGAATATCAAAAGAACATAAATATGAAGACTATAGAAACCTCATTGACTCTTGGTCATCACGAAATCATCTCCTTCCTTTGCTAGATCCCCAAATCACTACTCAAAATCATCTTCTGCAGATCAATACATCTGTCAACTATGAAGCTTCAAAGATCTGCTCTCTGTTTCATTGCAATCATAGGGCTTCTATCCACAATCGCTCACTCAATTCGCTTCGAGATCGAATCGGGTCACACAAAGTGTATAGCAGAAGATATCAAAAGCAATTCGATGACTGTTGGTCATTACTCAATTGTTAACCCTAATGAAGGACAACCTTTACCTGAATCTCACAGAATCACTCTCAGAGTCAGTTCAATTACCAATGTTTTAACCTAATTTTGCTTTTTTATTAGCATCTTGTAATATAGATATTGCTTCTTTGTTTATGTTATTATTTGTTTAAAGTTTTGATTTTTACAGCTTGTATGCTTTGGATTGTAGTATTTGTATTCAGGGTTTTTATATACTGAATTGTGGGATTCTAAATTTGCCTAATTACTTTGTCTTGTATGAATCTTGTGTTCAGTATATGATGCTGCATAAGATATTTCAGTTTGAATGAGTCTTTGTTTAAATTTGTTATTATATATATATATATATATATATATATATATATATATATATATATATATATATATTGGTTTTTTTCTTAGTTGGAAATTGGGGATTTGTTTGTGTTTTTTTGTTGGAATCTTATGTTTTTCGGTTTTGGTACGCATATATGATTCTTTTGTTTTATGTTTCTGGCATTTCATTGAACTGAATTTTTGCGTAGATTGCTGTTTCTTGTATGAATGTCTGTGTTATATATATGATGCCCCATAAGATATGTCATTTTCAATTACAGGTTTACGTCATGGTCTTTGTTTAAGTTTGTTGTTTTTATATAGATATTGCTTGAATTTTTGTTGAAAATTTTAGATTTGTGTGTATTTTTTTTGTTGGAATCTTTATGTTATTCTGTTTTGTTACGTATATGTAATTCTTCTGTTTTTTTTTTTGTTTCTGGCATTTAGTGAATTGAATTGTTGTATTGGTTGTTGTTTACTTGTATGAATCCTGTGTTATATATATGTGTGTGTGTATATATATGATGCTTCATTAGATATTTCAGTTTGAATTACAGGTTTAAATCATGGTCTTTGTTTAAATTTTATATTTTTATATAGATATTGCTTGAATTTTTGTTGAAAATTTTAGATTTGTGTGTATTTTTGGTTGGAATCTTTATGTGTTCGGTTTTGGTACGTATATATGATTCTTTTGTTTTTTGCCGCCTGGCATTTAGTTGAATTGAATTGTTGAATTGGTTGCTGTTTACGTGTATGACTCCTGTATTATATGCATATATATATGACACTTCATAAGGTATTTCAGTTTAAATTACAGGTTTACATCATGGTCTTTATTTATTTTTGTTGCTTTTATATTAGATATTGCTTTCGCTTCAGTTTTTGTTGGAAATTTTAGATTTCTGTGTATTTTTTTTGTTGGAACCGTCTGTTATTCGGTTTTGGTACGTATATATAATTTCTTTGTTTTTTGCCTCTCGGCATTTAGTTGAACTGAATGGTTGCATTTGTTGATTTTTAATGTAATGCAGGTGACATCGGCTTACGGGAATAGCTACCATTCATCTGAAAATGTGCAATCGGGTCAATTCGCTTTTCAGGCTGTTGAGGCTGGAGATTACATGGCTTGCTTTTTTGCCATTGATCACCAACCGCCGCTTAAAATTCCGGTTGAGTTCGATTGGAGGTCTGGTGTAGCGGCTAAAGATTGGTCAAATGTTGCCAAGAAAGATTCAGTTGATGTAAGATTATCAATCCGTTTTTGTTATCATATATGACGTTATGCATGCATATTTATATTTTTAGTTCTCTACTTTTTAGTTTGAACTCAGCTGACCGATTACCTTTTTAGCTAACAATTTAACATTTATTTGTTTGCCATGTAAGCAATATAACATATCTCTAATGTGACTATGTGAGGCGTGCGTTACAAAAGTATGATGTCACAGTATAGATGAATAGATGATACTCCCTCATATCACACCGTATCTTTTTTAGAATGTCCTGTGAAATAATAATTATTTTTTTCAGAGTTTTCTAGTTAATTATATACACACGCATGCACATATAGCGTCACATCTGAAATTAAACTAAATGCAAACATTAAACATATAGGTAGAAAAATCCATACCAATCATTTTTATTACTCACAATATTATAATCACCCCCTAATAGACAGTTTTCTATAATAAGTTGAGTAGTTGAATATTTATTAAATTTTTGAATACTTCTTAATATTAAGAGATCATAAGAACTGTGTACCAATATAGATGCTGTCAGTATCTTGTAACGGCTACTTATAGGCTTATTGCAAATAGGTCATCTGCTTAAAACTTTGCTAAATGATTAAACATTTGACATAAAAGATAGATCAATAGTTAAAAGCAATAAAACAGAGCTCGTGGTTAAACTAAAATAACTTAATTAATAAAGCTCAAAAGGTAGATCGAAAGAATTATTGTTATTGACTAGGGTTACATGAGTCCTGGCTCACGAGTATTGGCTTATTTGTTCCGCGTCGATTCGACTCACTTAATATCGGTTATCGGTCCCCATGTAAAATATTGGTGTCAAATATCGGTAGTGATGTTATCGCCGATATTGACCGATTTTCCCGATATTACCTTTCTTATTAGTTCTACCATTCGTCTTTCTTCTTATTGCTGCTATTAGTGTTTTAAGTCTTAATTGTTAATTTGTTAGTGACTTAGTGTTGAATGTTAGTGTTTTAAGTCTTAATCAATTCCTACTTGCTACAATTGTAGTGTTTTGCAAGTTGCAAAAGTTGAATTGTTAGTGTTACATTGCTATATATGTAAATTCAGCATGATATTAAAATTACAGGTATCCCACCTCGATAACCGATATCTCAAATATCGGTCCTTGACCGATATCCGATTTTTTGCCGCATTAACTGCTTAGAACCCGAGTTGACCCATTCATAAGTAAATGGGATGAAATTGAAGATTTGTTTTTTACCGTTTCCTTTTTGGCATTTTTGCTTATTTTCAGGCAATGGAATATGAGCTGAAGAAACTTGCAGATACCATCACTTCAATTCATGACGAAATGATATATCTCAGAGATAGGTTAGTGAATAATCTACCAAAATATTCATACTTTATCTCTTGTAGGGGCAAATTTGGTATTTCAGAAGTCGATAATGTTGGTTCAAATATGGAGTTTAGCCTTTTAGAACGTCAAAAACTAAATTAAACACTTTGAAAGAATATATGCAGTAATACATGATGCTTGACATACTACTTTATTCGAATTGAAGTTTCTTTTTCTTTTTTCTTTTTTTTGAGTAAAATGCCATTTTCGTGTCCATGAGGTTGACCAGTTTTGTGACTTTTGTCCAAAGGTTTGTTTTTTCGCATCTGGATCCAAAATGTTTGAAATATTGCCATTTTCATCCGACTCGTTAACTCCATTCATTTTCTCCGTTAAGTCAGTGGTGTTTTCGTCTTTTTTGTTAGCTTAAAGGGCAATTTAGTCTTTCTCACTTTACGTACAAGCATTTAGCATAATGTACAAGTATTCAAAAGAACGAATTGCCCTTTAAGTTAACAAAAAGAAGACGAAAATACCCCTACCTTAACGGAGAAAAATGGATGGAGTTAACGAGCCGGATGAAAATGGCAAGCTTTCAAACCTTTTGGATCCAGATTCGAAAAAACAAACCTTTTGACGAAAGTCGCAAACCTCAGAGACGAAAATGACATTTTACTCTTTTTTTTTTGCAAAAGTTTACCTCTACATATTGATAACAAACAATAATTTTGACCTGTAACCATTTCGGCACATCATCAAGGGTATATACGTCTTCGTTTTTTAAGGCATTTTTGTGATGGGCCGTATTATTTTAAACACACATTTCATATGTTATATCACAGGGAACGAGAGATGCAAGAGCTTAACAAAGTCACAAATTCGAGAATGGCATGGTTGAGTTTTCTCTCACTTTTCATATGCTTATCGGTCGCGGGTATGCAAATTTGGCACTTGAAATCTTTCTTTGAAAAGAAGAAGCTCATTTGATACCGATCTTTTTTAGTTATAAGGATGGATTTTAATTCAAATACATGTAGCATCAACAAATTAAATGACTGAGAGAATCAACTATGATATTTTATATTTGATCTTTTTCTATTATCATTATTTGTGAGTCTTGTATTCCATTGTATGTGAGTTTTGGTTCTTATTTTCGTCAACAAAGTTGAATATGTAGGCCTAGTAAGGCCATGTGTAGTCGCTCGTTATGGGGCTCCATCTTGGGCCATAGCGCCCGAAACACTGCTCCCGGGTTTTGTGGGGCTCTATCCACTATGGGGCATGATGTGTATAAGCGGGGTAGGGATGGCAAAAATACCCGAGCCCGACGGGTATACCCGAAAACCGACACAAATGTGACGGGTATACCGATACCCGACGGGCATTGGGCCGGGTATGGGATTAGTTTTAAAAATTTTCGCGGGTATGGGTCGGGTATGGGATTAGGTGATGCCCGACCCACTTACCCGAAACCACATACCCGTTTACCCGAACTATATACCCGATTTTTTAATTTATACTTGTATTTTCCATTAACCCTTCTCTATTGGTGATTTATTTTAGTATGTTCATAATGTGAAAACATAAATTTTCTTTTAGTATATGCATTTGATAATAGTATTTATATTTTGTATGTTGTGAAGTATATGCATGTAAGTGTATAAGTATTATAAAGTTATTATTAATTTATGATAAAACTTATATGTATGTAATGTACATTTTTAATTTATAATAGTTGTATAAATAAAATAATATAATAATTACAATAGTAAAAAAAATGTATTTAGAAATTCCAACGTATATCTTTAAAAAAAACTAATGGGTAAACCCGATACCAGCGGGTATACCCGATACCCGACGGGTAATTACCCGACAAATACCCGATGGGTATTGGGTCGGGTATGGGACGCGATTTTATAACCGGGTACGGGTATGGGATTACCAATACCCGACCCGAACCCGACCGATTACCATTCCTAAAGCGGGGTGATGTGTTTGGTTTCTCTCTCTCATACACACCATTCAAAATGCGTAAATTATGGTTGGAAAGAGTCACATTAGATATTATAATCAATTTTACGTGTCTTTATTAGTAACTGGGCTGTGATAACTCATATCTAGTAATTGATTGATCATCCATGTTTTATTGGATCAATACATCTCCTAATGTGGTATTTTGGACCTTAATGGTCATGATTGACCATCAATGACTCTAATTGATCATCATTAACCTTAACTAACTTTCATTTGACCCTTTATTTAATTTAATTGATCATCAATGACCTTAATCGGCTATTGACCCGGATTGACCACTAATTTTGTGTTATTAACCATCCCTGACTGTGTATGATCACCATTAACCATAATTGAGCATCAACGACTCTAATCGACAATCATCAACTCTAACTGACCATAAGTGACTTTGCTTAATCACATGCATCTAACATTATTAACCATCAATGGCAATGCTTTATCATATGCCATTATGGGTCGAGGGTAACATACGTTGATGACTTGGTCAACAGAACACCGTTTTGGTTGCAACTAGGATGAGATTTTTCCCCAAATACACGTACTTGTACAGTACTCGTACCCATACAGTACCCGTACCGATTTTGGTTATTCGGTACATGTATCAGTACCCACTTTTATTAATTTCGATTTTTGGTAATTTTGGTATCGGTACTGGTAAAAATGGTACTTGTACCGAAGTTGATTAAAAATGAATTTGATATTTTGTGTTATTTCGGTATTATGGTATTATGGTACTTGTATCGCTTTTACATATTTGGTACCACATTATATCACTACTTGTAGATATTCTATCTTATTGGTACCTGTACTTTACTAGTACTCGTACCAAATTGTATCTATTTAGTACCTGTATGAGTGTTTAAAAAAAGAGAAAAACAAAATAGTACCAAACCGGGTACTGTACCTACCGGTACCTGTACTCGATAGTCCATACTATACCATAATATTCAGTACTCGGTACTAGAGTATATTCGGTACCAGTACATGTACTGTATCGATCTCATCCAATGATTGCAGTTCCAAATTTCATTAAACCTCTTTGTTGGAGTTGCTATCATGTGCTAAGACTATGGGGGTATGGGGCTTGGGTTGGGGGAAAACGCCCAAGCCACCACCCCGGGTGGGCTTGGGTTGGGGCGTTGCCCTTGGGGCTTGGGTTTCAAGCCGGGCATGGGGCGGGGGAGCAAGCTGACATGGCGGGCTGTGAATGGCCAATTCAAACTAGCCGTTGGGGGTAGTTTAAAAAAAAATCCTTTATAAATACCTTACCATATTTAACATTTTTCTCACACAATATCAAACACATAAAACATAATCTTGCCATGAGTTCTTCAAGTTATAGTGAATCGTCATCATCATCTGACGATGGGGCGGAAATATTTCTACAAACGATCGCGACGGTGGTGAAAGCTATCGTAAAATCGTTCACAAGACACGGTACCACAGATCCAAAGAGATTAAAGTTTAACAGGGTCCAGATGGCTGCACGTAAAGACGTCGAGCGAGCATTCGGTGTTTTGAAGAAAAGGTGGCGAATATTGGCAATGCCTTGTCGACTATGGGACAAGGATCAGATTGGAAACGTGATGTACACATGTATCATTCTTCACTACATGATTTTAGAGGATGAAGGTAGAACGGTCATTACCTACTATGATGACGATGACCCCCAACCAGGTAACGTAACAGACGAAGATAAAGCGGCAAATGAATTTTTGATAAAGTCAAGGGATATACATCACAACCTTCGATCTGATTTGGTGGATCATGTTTCAACGATTCCTGGGTTCGAAACCGACGAAGACGAGGAAGAATGATAGTTTTTTATTTTGATAATTATTTTGTATGTTTATTTTAATAATTATTTTGTATGTTTATGTAGTTTTTGGTTATATATATATATATATATATATATATATATATATATATATATATATATATATATATATATATATATATAGGGGTAGGTTAACATACAAAAGGGCTTATCATACTTCACGTACGCTACGCTTCCAACCGTCTGATCTGGGTAAAAATAACGCATGGAGCCCTAATAACGCATGGGGAGCAGTTTTTTTGTGATAATCACGCATGAGAGGTGATAATCACGCATGGGTAGTTAATCACGCACGTTATAAATGGCAAAAAAATAATCACGCATGTTGTGTGTATTGTCGCGTACGATAATGTATGATAAGCAGTTTTGTACATTATACTTTCTCTATATATATATATATATATAGGATTATGTTCAAACGTGAACAAAATCCCAAGCGTGAACTGCGTGAACTGATCTGGGTCCTTGATTTTTATCATCTTAAGATTTTAAGTCAATGGCATGATGGTAATTATTTGATTAATTGTTACTAATTAATTAAATGAATAAGGGTATATGTGTAATTTCTATTTTAAACTGATTCCATAAATCTCGTTCTCTCCACATTTTGGTTTCAAAATCCCACAAAACTCTTTCTCTCTCACATATCATTGAAGCAGAGGATGACGAACCCTAAATTGATCCTCGTCGTCCGCCTCCCACCGCCACCACCACCTCTCGTCGTCGACCTTCCATCCTATCGACATCAAACATCACCGCTCCTTCGAAGATTATTCTCCTTCCGATTTGGGCCCTCAATCGATGATATAGGCCCTCAATCGAAGATTATTCTCCGTCCGCCTCCCACCGCCACCACCACCTCTCGTCGTCGACCTTCCATCCTATCGACATCAAACATCACCGCTCCTTCGAATATTATCCTCCTTCCGATTTGGGCCCTCAATCGATTTTCACTCACACACAATAATCAATCAGTTACACTTCATTCATATTATTCTTAAATTTGTTTATGTCGCCGACGGGTAAGGAAGCACTCCAACTGTGTATTCATGTGTTCATATGTTATGCAGTTTTTTGTTTGGTTTACGCTCTGTATTGATTTGTTGTTTGTTGTTTGTTGTGCTTTTCGTTAGGGTTTTGATCTATTCAACAATGGCAGCTCCAGTTTCGGCAACGCATCAACCTGTTTCTGCTCAAGTTGTATGTATTGTTTATGTGATTTTTTTTGTATTTTATTATATGGAATAATATTTGAGCATTTTATGGTAATGTATGATTTTTTTGTATCCATTTGGTTGACAGTTTATAAACTTGAAGCTAGCGATGTTTGATGTTTTCCAGCAAAAAGTTGTCAGCGGAAGCTATTCTAGTTCGGTAAGCCCCTGTTTTGTTCTTAAAGTTGTCAGCGGAAGCTGTTTTTAATGCGATGTACACATGTGTATTCTGATTTTGCTATGTTTTTAATGCGTTGTACACATGTGTATTTTGATTTTGCTCTGGTTTTACTGCGATGTACAAATGTGTATTCTGATTTTGCTCTGTTTTTAATGCGATGTACACATGTGTATTCTGATTTTAACGCGATGTACACATGTGTATTGCGTCTGTTTTTGTGATATCTCATAATTTTTCGTGTATTGAATTATGCAAAGTATTAGTTGCTGAGTTTTTTTGTGCTATTATAGGAGATGTTGTTAACGAGAAAAGTGGAGATGAAAGGTCGATAAAGATGATTCACGTATGAGGTCGATAAGGATGATTCACATATGTTTGTTTGCTTGGTCGATAAGGATGATTCAGCATACAACGTGGCGAATAGTTGTAAAAGATTATGTTTTTTTTTGTTTTTTCGATTATGTTGGGTTTATTTTTTTTACGAAACTGGAACTTGTAATTATATGTTTTTTTGTTTGGTTTGGAAAACATTATGGAACTTGTAATTTGTTAAATATAAAATAGTTTTAAAGGTATTGTTTCTATGTATGTATTATGTAGCTAATTACACATATGTACGATGCTGAGTACACATGTGTACTGTTCTATTTATATCCAAGTACACATGTGTATACCGTTGAAATATGAAGGTTACGTGGATCTTAAAAATCAATATTTGAATTCTGGTGATGAAATCTGAAATAAAAATTAAAATTGAAATCTGGTGATTTGTTGTTTGTTTGGATAATTATATTATTAATAAATAAAACATAATGTGGATAATGAATTTAAAATAGGAAAGATGTAACTTAATTCAATTATTAAAATAATGATTTAAATCTTTTTTTTTATAATTACAATCCTACCCTTAACAACTAAAAAGGAAATCAAGGGTCCAGATATGTTCACGCAGTTCACTCTTGGGAGGTTGTTCACGCTAGAACCCTACCCTATATATATATATATATATATTAAAAAAAAAAGCTGATGTGGCTTGGCCACGCCCACCATACCCCATCCAAAGTGGGTTTGAGAATTGAGTTTTGAAATTACACGTGTCAACCCATACCCCAACCGAAGCCCCACCATACCCCACGGTGTAATGGGACTTCAAGTTTCTGACGGATTGATTATGAATATCTCCAACTTCATTGCTATCATGTGCCAATGATGAATATTCCGAAAGATTTTGTGTGTTGTCTTGTTTTCAGGTTCTTAATTGGCCACTTTAATTACTCTTTATAATGAAATTCGCTGTTAAAAAAAACAAAACCATCATTTTTCGTTGTCACACCTCTAGTTTTGCGAATTTGCTTAACATGGAAACTACTAAATATAACAAAGAAAAAATATATCGTATAAAATGCTTTAACGTACGTAATGGTAAAATCGCACGTTATGTTACCAAAAAATGAAAATCGCATGTACATTAAGGTAAATCGCATGTTCAATAAAAATTCAAATCGCATCTACAGAAGAAAACTGAAATCACATGTGGGAAAAAAATGAAAGTCGTATGTTATAAACCAAAAATCGCATGTTGATACTGAATCTCGTACGCAACGTACGTTAAGACATTTTGTACAATAATCGCCCTCTATAACATAAGACATATCACATTAAAATAATTTCGTTTATGCCACTTAAGCTATAGCCTAGTGGTCAAGAAGAATTATCTCTTATGGGGAGACCAAGGTTCAATCTTTGGGAGGTGTAAGTATTTATAGGGGAAATAATTAGCCGTTAAAAATCTGTTTATCAAAGTTAACTAAATGAATCAGAGTTTAACGATAAATATATGTAATAAACTATCTTCAAGACTAGCTAGTTGACACCCTTATTCGTTTTAACTTTTCCTCAAAGCAATAAGTAAATGTTTTTTTTAACATTAACCCCCTTTCACTAATTAAAACATTTAATTACCTTCATTTTAGCTTACATTGTTTGCCCTAAGCATCCAAAACTATCAGGCAGTGGTGTGGGATAAAGTTTATCACGCCACATCAACGCCACGTATGCGCCACATAAACGGAGGGTTTTATCATTAACTTGCACGGTATGTGATAACGTCTCCTTGAAAGCCCCTTTAAGCATATAAAAAAATAAAAACAAATAAAGAGATCTGATTGGATATGCACAAGTCTTCCTCCATAGCATTCCATCACCATGGCTAAGCAACCATGGCAGGAGGCGCGGTCCGACGCCGCCTAGCCCTATACTTCCATTTCTTACTCTCATATAACTATATAACTGAAACTACGGTTTATATAAATTTATTGACACCATGTTTAACCATTTTAAACTAAGCACAACACATTTCTATGGAACATGCGTGAACTAGTTGACCCGCTCATGAGCTACTTGAGATCGACTCGCTAAATGTTCCAATCAAATTATGGTTAAACAAGTAGAGCCTATTCTTGAGTTTTATATGCTTATTTTTATGTACAGCAAGTTGATTGGATGGTGAAGTTTTATATTTTGTGCAGCCCTGAGAATTCATGTACCCTGTTCGAGCTTGAAAAAACGTGCCCTTAGGCCTTAACGAAATTGGTTATTGGGCTCACTAAAGGTCTAAACCTAATGTGAGTGAGCTAATAACTAATCTAAACCATAAAAATAGTTTTGTAAGTGGGGCTATATTGGTGTTTGTATAGGTATACCCTATTAATTTATTTATTTTTACATATACATAGCGGAGTTTTTTTAAAAATAACGTGTCCATCGAAATATCGGGCCCTGGCCGGTGGTCCTCACCGCCCACCTTCAAGGCCGGCCATGATATTATGGGCTGGAAGATTGCTGGAACTTTCAAGGATATGATGCAAGGATCATCTAGGCCATGGAATTCTCTAGAATAACCCATAAAAATCAGCCTAGAAATATCCAAGATATTATGCATGGAAATCTCTAGATAGAGAATTCTCTAGAACTAGCTTAAGACTAGTATAAATAGGTGATGGGGTCTCGTTTGGAGATCACCCAACATCATAGCAAGTTTACATACTTGTACTTGTAACCCACTCTTGTAAACTCTCTTGTAATTAATACTAAGTTGTTTATTTGAAAGCAACACTTGTAATAGAGGTACCCTCCCAAAGGACCAAAGCATAATATGATAGGCCCAATTTGCACAAGTCCAATCTTGGCAAACCCAAGGTGGAGGTGGCCCATTAGGATTACATTCACCACACCCTTATAAATATAGGCCCTCCTCTTCAACAAGACAAGTTTTTATCCTCCCCCAAACACTCTCTCTGCATACTATCATACATACATACACTTCTATACTCACACACATATATCAATGATTAAATCCAATACTGATCAGAGCGTCGAAGATTCCGGTCTCTGGCCCCTTTTAACAATGGAAGAGCTTGATCAAAAGTTTCCGCAGGGGCGGAAAAGTCATTGGACCCAAAAAAAATCTCCATCTCGCTATGTTTTTGGTTATATGTTTGGGTCGGCTATTTGATCCGAATCGGGTCAAACAATGATAACTCCAAATAAAATCCTTAAACTCATTCAATCAAGCCAAAAATGAACCCTCAAGTTTCATTTATATAAAAGAAAGTTTCAAACTTTATTTAAACTCACTTCAAGTTTTAAATTTTTTTTATATATAACAATTGACGTTGAAGCTTGTGAAGAGGGCAAGAATTGCCTAAAATTTAAAGCTTATTTACATTATTCCCATCATTTCATTCGGTCACAACTCACGAATTATTTTTGTTTCTCAAATAACTTTTCCTTTTTTTTTTCTTTGTTTCTCAAATAACTTTTCCTTTTTTCTTAGTTTCTTCATAGTTCATTCTCACACATACAATACACTACTTAACTTTTGACTTTCAGTTTGTGGTTTTGTTTTTTTAATTCGTTCACTCGCACACACAAACACTTGGTTTTTTTTAATTATTTATATTATTTTTTCAATCTTTAATATTGCACATATGTTGTGTTTCGATTATGACTTTAAAATTTTGCACACTTCTAATGCTACTACGTACTTACCGATATCAACGTCTCGGTAAGTGAGCCAATCTACGTTTCGACGTAAATTATAATCATAACTGAGTTATTAGTATATTTTTATTTCATTTTTTAAATACACTTCCATTTTTAACACTTATTTTTACGACGTGACATTTTTCCTTGATCTTTGAATGTACGTAGTACCTTTTGTATCTAAGTTTCAATCGCTTTCATTTTCGAGTTGTCTATATTTCGATGTAAATTTTAATCAAAGCTGAGTCGGGTCATATATGTTATATTTTTTTAATAAGCTTTTATTCCTAAAACATGACATTTTTCTTGATTTATGAACTTTTACGTTATTTAAGAAGCAACTTGCTTTTCTATTTACATTTGAATTTTTCTTTTTACATTTGAATGATCATCTACATTTCGATGTAAACATTAAACACTCATATATAACCCTACTCGGTTTTGATTAAAATCGCAAACAATAACAAGGTACCTACGTTTTTTAATGTTATTGTTGTTTTATGTTGTTTTTAGAAGAAATAGAGTTATAGAGATGATAAAAAAAATGTTTGAAATTTTATGTATTTTGATGTTTTTTTTGGTTGTTCTATACTTTAATAGTGTGATATTGTTGTTTAGATGAGTTTTTGATTGTTACAACTTAAAAGACATAAGTAATCGACAATTAGTAGGTCTTGAAAAAATTTGAAAATTATGGAGCGATTCATATGTTTACTACTTTAGTGTTGTTTTATGAACTTATGGATTGATTTATATGTTTGGATAGATTTATAAATTGAAAAGTAGCTCTAGATGATGTTTTGTAAAAATTTCAAAAAATGAAAACCCGTATGGTGATATCTTAAATATGTTTCTTAACGACGTTTGACGTGCTTTTGATGATTATATAAATTTTAGCTTGATGTACTTTTGTTTTTTACATGACCCGACCCGACACGAACCGAAATTTTTTTATATACCTATGTGCCTAAAATCTTTAAAATTTTCCGCACTCTCGTAAAAAAATTCCTGGGTCCGCCACTGGGAGCAAGAAATTTTTAGACAAAATAATTGGCAGGGCGGGCCTATATATTTTCTTTAAATTTCAGCCGAATATTGGGAAAATTACACAACTAACCGAAATATTGGCAGGGGCGGAGGCACCCCCTTGCCTCTTATAAGTTACACCCCTGCCTTCTAACGTGTTTCACAACTGTGCAGATCTGGGATAAAACACAAAAGACGAGGTGCGTTCATGTTCATATTGAGCGATGGAGTACACAAAAGCTAGTTTCAGCCTGATCATACCTCTCATTATTCCATCTACTACTCGAACCTACCTTTTCTTTCCCTTTCTTTAAGTTCTTCAACTTTCGTTGAACTTCCTCAGAAAGCTGAATACCGTTTCCGAGGTGACTCCATGTAGGAAGTGCATGCATCCCATCAACTAACCCTTGCACACACACGAGTAACTGCATGAGGGTCATGGCCATGTCTTGATTCGGATCGTTTTTTACGAGTACAACTTGCTAGCACATTGTTCAAATATGTGGAAGGGTTCGATGAAGTACTTCCCGCCATTTGCTTCAATTCACAATAGAAAGAAAAGATCGTTTCAAATATTTTTTTAAATCAAGAAAACATAAAAACCTGGGAATGCGATCGATTCCTAATTAGTATCTAAAAACTTTCTGGTTTCTGTTTTCAAAAACCATGCTTTTAAGTAAAATCTTTAGGGTTTCTGTTTTCAAAAATGATGTTTTTAATCAAGAAAACTCACTAATTACAAATGAGAAAGAGAGAGAAAAAGAATGTAGCTTGAACAACATCATAAACTAGATATTGATAAAGATAGAACAACAACAATGATCACGTTGTTTGTAAAATCTTTAGGGTTTCTGTTTTCAAGAACCAGTTTTCAATCATGAAAACACCCACTAGAATCATATATCAAGAAACAGAGAATCCATAACTTTACTTGCATGCATGAATGGATTTAGGACGTACCTCACTAAAGAAGCATTATTCGACATATCCAATTATTCAATGTAACCTATAGAAGCATTAGGTACGGTTGAATCAAAACATATAGTAAACTCGAAACTTTATAAACTTAATGTGTTATAAAAAGGGTTTTTTAACTCAGTAACAAGTTAGTTCTTTTTTAAATAAAGGAACAAAAGGGATAAACTTGAAACTATATAAACTTGAGGGGTTACAAAGTTATAAACTCAGTAACAAATTAGTTCTTTTTATGAAAGAGATTAGAGAATGAAAGTTATTGACTAAAAAATAAATTAGTAAAAAAAATTTGTTCAAGCTCTTTGAGATAGACAAAACCCCATTTTTTAGACTAAAAAAACCCTCTTTTGCAAAAAGTTCAAAACTAACATAACCTGATCATGACTGAAAAGAAAACAAAGTTGATATTAACTTTACATGGAACGTTCAAAGTTCAAACAAGATATGTTTGTTTATGTTGTTGGAAATCAGGCCCTTGATCGAACACACAAACACCGGATGAACGAACTGGTTCGACTCTTTGTATTATTTATCAATGAGAGCACACTAATAACAATAGACCTAACCATCTATTTATACTAAACCTATTCCAGTCCTAACCCAACTCGAACTCTATAAATACAAATAAATAAACCAACTAGATAAACTTATCTAATTCGAACTAACAATTATCCCTATAATGACTCAATAAATAATTCAACACAATTATCTATAACCCATCTTTATCCTTATCTCTTTAATTCAAGATTAACGTCTTCATTCTCCCCCTTAATCTTGAATTGTTCACACCGCTCATTTATGACACCCGAATCACGTTTCCTCTCGAACCATCTCGACTTCTACCCGACACCCGACCTTCACTCGGTCACGTCCAACGTCTTCTCGGTTCAACCCAAATCAACTCCACTACACTTGTAACATATCACATGGCATCACGTTGGAAACGTTCACTAACATCTTGACTCATCACGGATTGACGACCTCTTCCCCGGCCAAATCCAAAGCCACCCGACTTGAACTCCAACGCCATTTTTTTTCTTCCTTTGACTCCTTTTCCGATCAAACCCGTTCAAGAGCTCTATTCACCCGACCAAGAAAACAAGCAACCGCTTATACCGTTTTCTTTAACCCGCTAAACGAACAAATCCAAAACCAACTGTTTTGACGGATCTTTCACGTTCGTTTTTCACGCACCTCCGTCGGTTAGACTCTTATTACGAACAGGAAGATCAAGAGTGGAAGCTGCTTTCGCTTCCCGTTGCCCACAAAGTAGCAAATATCTTCCTTATCCTTTAACCATCACACGTGGCCCAATTAGCAATCCCAACCACAAGGAAGGTTTACTATACACCAAATCCCAATTGCTATTTGCAAATAAATAATACTGATGACATTTGCTTACAAATATATTTTTTGAAAACCTTGAATATGACCACGACTAAATTCATGGAACCAAAATTTCCATCCATACGTTGTCGTTGGATCTCTTTTCCTTTCTTGTTCTACGACCGGTATCATCGCCATAACACCCCGCTAGGGGTGCTCCCCCTTCTCGGAAAACGACTCTCAAAACCGCAGGCACCAAGCTCTGATACCAATTGTTGGAAATCAGGCCCTTGATCGAACACACAAACACCGGATGAACGAACTGGTTCGACTCTTTGTATTATTTATCAATGAGAGCACACTAATAACAATAGACCTAACCATCTATTTATACTAAACCTATTCTAGTCCTAACCCAACTCGAACTCTATAAATACAAATAAATAAACCAACTAGATAAACTTAACTAATTCGAACTAACAATTATCCCTATAATGACTCAATAAATAATTCAACACAATTATCTATAACCCATCTTTATCCTTATCTCTTTAATTCAAGATTAACATCTTCATATGTACATCCAAAGAAACACAATTAAACAACAATATGTTTGATTATGTACATCCAATATGGTCGAATGTGATTTTGCTAATAAGAAAGCTTGTAATACAAGATAAAGAGGATTGCAAGCACAAGGGCTCCAAACAAAGAGGCAAGGATCCACTTGTTCTTTGACATCCTTCTTGACATTGGCGTGATCAAAACTTTCCTGCTCTTATCAACAACATTATCGATCTACGTACACCATGGAGCTGACAAAATAAGTACAACAAGTGCTATAGATGTCAACGCACGAAAATTGATTAGTGTTATAGATATCAACGCACAAAAATTGGCAAGTGTTTATCATCTCGTCAAACTTGGAATGTAAATAATGGTCATTTTGAATATTATTGTCTTTTGATAACCATGAGAACCTGTAATCACACTACAAGAATATTATTGTCTTTTGATAAAATGCGTTTGCAGCCGTTTAACATTTGCGTTTACGCCAAAACTACAATTTAGTCTAGAGAAACTGTTTTCATCCTGCATTTACTTAAAAAGAGAAACAAATGCATTTGAAAATGGTGTATAATCAAATTCTTTACTAATGAATGTGAATATTGACAGTAATTAGTTTTTTTAACCGCAAATTTTGATCACTGACGGACCACTGGAGTATCATCATGCAACCAGCGGAACTATCCGATCATATCCATCTTTACTATGCAATAATGTCTATACACCAATTTAGAAGGAAACCCAATAAATTTGAGAACCCCCCCCCCCCCCTCCCCTTTGGAAATCAAACCCAGGACCTCAATGTTAGTTGGTTATATATAGTATAGGTATATGTAATAAGATTTTGTTTTGTCATATGAAATCCTAAGGGTCTGTTTGGTATGGCGTAATGGAATAAACGGGTGAATGGAATGTACGAGGTAATGGAATGGACGATGTAATGAAATGGATCATTACCATTCCATGTCTTGTTTGGTTACCATGTGAGAATTAAATCAATCATTACTTTGTGTTGTTTGACAGGAAAGAATAGACGAAGTAATAAAATCGGTGATGAGTGACGGTAGTCGGTGGTGATGGGTGGCAATGGTAGCGATGGTCGGAGGTGGTGGCAGTGGCTGGCGGTGGTGGGTGGTGGCGAGTGACGGCGGGGGCGGAGGTGTGGATGGTGGGTGACGGTTGGTAGCGGCGGAGGTGAGTGACACTGGGGTTGAGGTGGGTGGTGGCGGTAAACAGCTGGGGTGGAGGTGGGTGGTGGTGGCGGCGGCGGAAGTGGGTGACGGCGGCGACGGTACTCACGGCGGCAGCTATGGCAGTAGTGGTGTCGCACGTGAGTGAGTTATTAAAACCAATAAGAATAATAATAATAATGGTAAAAAAATATAATAATAATAATAATAATAATAATAATAATAATAATAATAATAATAATAATATATCTTTTCATTCCTTGAAGGAATGAAAAAAAAAACACCACCTTACCAAGGAATGAATCTATTATATATAATAAATGAAAGTTATTTGGGTCACGTGTCACTTGATTAGGGCATCCTCAGTTCTCTTTTCCCGCCCAACAGTGCCATCCCTTTTTCCTTATATAATCTCTCTTCTCACTTCTAATTTTTGTTTACAAACCTTGGGTTCTTTCTCTCTCTATATTCAGGCGATTCAAATTCAAATTTCACAAACCCTGCAAATTATTGAGATAATTCTTTCCATCCAAACCTTAATCTTCTTCAGACGCCACCATAAAATCTTCTTTTGTTCATCGATTACTTCATCAAAAGGTTTGTTCTTTTTTTTTAGTTGAAATACTTTCATGATTTCCTCTTATTTACACTAATCCTAATTTCTACTCGTAATCTAATCATATGGTTCCAGGGTTGTTGTCATCAAAGTTGAAATCCGCTTAGCTGCGGATAGATTTCTGCCATAAGCTGGTATGTTTGAATATGTTTTGAAATTAGCGTTTTTTTTTCTAGATGGTGATGATATGAGTATAACATCTGTTGATTATTGATGTTTGAGTATGTTAAGCCATTATTCTTTCTGAAATTAGAGTTTCATTTCCAGTTCTCGAGGTATTATCTGTTTGTAACAGCAGTGGTTCAGCATCTACAGTGGATTCAACATCAGGTGTTTGCTATTATTGTTTGATGTTGTTTGCTATTATTGTCTGATGTTGTTTGCTATTATTGTTTGATGTTGTTTGCTATTGTTGTTTGCAGTTGAAGATATCTTAATTAAGGTAATAATTGTATTACATCCTGTTGAAAATTAGAATTGATAAATTTAGGGAAAGTGAGGTTGAAAGTTAATAACCCAACAGTGGAGCATTTCATTCTACAGGTTCCATAAATTAAGGGTATTCTCATATAATGATGATGATTGTTCCACGGTTGTTTCCAGTATTATTGTTCCAACATCGTTTAAAGTATGTGTTTTTTGCTACTCTGATTTTCAATTTTGAGTTTTTTATTTTGAAGTGATATACTCTAATTCTCGGTTTATATTTCAGTCTAATCACAGTTGTTTGAAATTCATACAATCTGCTGCGGGTTATTATAGGTTTGTATTCAAAGAAGCATAAAGTTTAATTAAACACAAAGAAAGATTATTAAATTTATAGTTAAAATAATTTTTGCTTCTGTCTAAATGATGATGATGATTATAATTGACTTGTGCAGAAGATGATGATGGAGAACCCACAGTAGTTCCTACTAAACGCAAGAAAGGATCTGCTATTGTTGTAAGATAAGATTTTATGTTACTAGAGAGTCTAGAGTAATGGTGTTTCCTACCTTTTTTGTATTAAAAGAAGCATAAAGTTTGTTTTAAAGGAGCTCTTTATGAACAAAGACTGATGAGGCCTATCCACTGTTGAAGACAAGGTCCTGTTAAAGACAAGCACTTTATGTACCTAGAGTTTGATTAATCAAAGGAAAACGACTGTTTAGTATCAGCAGTGGTTCAGCATCTACAACGGATTCAAATTTAGTATTTAATTATCAGTGGTTCTTATGTAACTTTAGTATTTCATTATGAGTTTGTTTCATGTTGTAAGAATCAGTGAATTCTCAGATAATAGATTGCTTTGCCGGATTAGATTATGTGTTAAATTATAGTTCTTTAAGTGATTGTTTCGTTTTCTTGAATTCTATGTAATTTTGTAAAGAAGTACAATAACAAACAGTGGTTTTAACATCTGTTTGCAATTTGGTCAATAGTTAATGGAAACCCCTGTTAGGTTGAACAGTAGATGTTATTAACTTAAACATCTGTTCAGGAAAATGACTGTTTGCACTTTATGTACCTAGAGTTTGATTAATCAAAGGAAAACGACTGTTTAGTATCAGCAGTGGTTCAGCATCTACAACGGATTCAAATTTAGTATTTAATTATCAGTGGTTCTTATGTAACTTTAGTATTTCATTATGAGTTTGTTTCATGTTGTAAGAATCAGTGAATTCTTAGATAATAGATTGCTTTGCCCGATTAGATTATGTGTTAAATTATAGTTCTTTAAGTGTTTGTTTCGTTTTCTTGAATTCTATGTAATTTTGTAAAGAAGTACAATAACAAACAGTGGTTTTAACATCTGTTTGCAATTTGGTCAATAGTTAATGGAAACCCCTGTTAGGTTGAACAGTAGATGTTATTAACTTAAACATCTGTTCAGGGTTAAACAGATGTTTGGGCTTTAACAGATGTTTGGCTCTAAACCAAACATCTGTTTAAGGTCAACATCTATTTGAGTATTGGTCCTGTTGTGAATTTTGTTTGACCCAACAGTGGTTTTAAACCACCAGATAAACATCTCTTTATGTGCAAACACCTGTTTATGGTCAAACTTCTGTTTATGGGCAAACTTCTGTTTAAGGCGAAACATATGTTTCTTCAAAATCTGTTGACCATTGACTGACCAAACATCAGTGTTTAAAAAACTGTTGGGTATCCACTGATAGGAAAAATAGCCACTGCTCACTTTTTTTATTGTTGGCATTTATTGATATTGACCATCAGTGGTTTTCCTAAAAAAACAGCCACTGCTCACTTTTTTGTTATTGATGGTGTTAATTAGTGATAGATTGAAATTATCAAATAAAAACTAGAATTACAATGAAATTACCATTTTACCTCATCTTTACATACCAATGAGGTAAGATTTCCTCCAACATTGTTTTGATCATACAATTTAAAAAATTCTTTATAACTATTTGTTGGAAATCAAATCAGTAATTAATGCTAATTTCTTGAGCTTTGGACATTTAAAACATGCAAAATGTGAATTTCAAACTCACGGTTTAAAAATTAGAAAAGTCATCATGACAATGACAGTTGCTTTCAAATCATCATCAGTAATTACTGATAATATCAGTAATTACAGAAAAGTCATAATGACAATTGACGTTCGGTATCTACTGATAGGAAAAAATAGCCACTGGTCACTTTTTTATTCTTGACATCCATTGATATTTACCATCCATGGTGTTAATTAGTGATATATTGAAATTATCAAATAAAAACTAGAATTAAAATGAAATTACCATTTTACCTAATCGTTACATTGCAATGAGATAAGAGTTCCTCTAATATTGTTTTCCTGATGAAATTTAATGTTAAATTAAAAAATAAAAAAAATACTTGATGGGTATTTGTTGCAAATCAAATCACTAATTAATGGTAATTTCTTCAGCTTTGGACTTTTAAAATATGCAAAATATGAATTTCAAACTGACGGTTATTATCTCTTAATTAAAGTTAAAATAAAAATTAGAAAAGTCAACATCACAATTGCTTTCAAATCAGATCACTGATAATATCAGTAATTTTGAAATTTTGAAATTAAATTTATGCAAGATGGTAATTTAGAATTGACGTTCTCTTTTTTTTTTTTCCTACTTTGCATATCATTACTAATATTTATTTACTTTAATAAGGAGGGATATAAAGATATACACTACTTACCTTTCAGTTCCCAATAAACATCAGTTCCCAATAAACATCATCACAATTGCGGTCAAATCAAATCAGTAATTACTAATAATATCAGTAATTTTGAAATTCAAAATTCAAACCATATATATTTTTATCCTTAATGTTAAATTAAAAAATAAAAAAAATACTTTTTGACTATTTGTTGCAAATCTAATCAATAATAATTAATTGTAATTTCTTGAGCTTTGGACTTTTAAAATATGCAAAACTAGAATTTCAAACTGACGGTTATTATCTCTCAGTAATTTTGAAATTTTGAAATAAAAAATATGTAAAAGGTAATTTAAAATTGACGTTCTCTTTTTTTTTTTTTCCTACTTTGCATATTTCAGTTCCCAAAAAACATCATAACAATTGCTTTCAAATCAAATCAGTAATTACTAATTAATATTAGTAATTTTGAAATTCAAATTTCAAACCATATATATTTTTATTATTCTATAAATAAGATACAATTATCTGGTTTCACATTCAAATCTCGCTCGCTCATATATGTGACCGTATCTTTCTCTCTCAAATGCATATTTCTTGTGATTTAGCAGCTAATTTCCCATTACACTTCTTTGTTCGAATGTTTGTTGATAATGTTTACGTGTTATCGTTCCTGTATCATTGTTCCAACATCGTTGTTTCAATGTAAATTCGCATCCCACATCAACCTTTCAATATCGATGCTGCAGTATCATTGTTGCAACATCGTGAAAAGTTGCATGTGCTACCTTTTTTTATGGCAGAGATGCAACTTTAAAGTTACATGTGCCATTTTTTTTTATTTCTGTTAAATCCAAAGTCACGTTTTCTTGCTCCAGGAAGATTTTCTTCTTTTAAAGAAAGCATACATTCGTCCAAAGCTCGTGAAAACTCAGATGTGCAATAAAAATGAAAAAGACACGTTTGAATTTTAGATTAGTTTCTTATTCTTATTTGTGTTGTCAGTAATATGGAGTGTGGTGATAGAGACGTGCAGTTTATGGCGATGCTGAAGGACATATATCAAGAGGTTCAGCAATAGATGTAGTGGAAACTAAAGTTTATTAGTTCTTGCTGTTATTCTTAGATTTGAACTTGAATATTGTTCAGTATGTTATGTAATTATTGGACTTTTAGTTTTAAGGTCCTGAATAAATGATTAAATATAATTTTATGAATCTTTGTTGTGTTTTATTTTTACTTATTATTTATTGTTTCAGTAATATTTAGATTATGTTGATGTTGAATTGTGTTTGAAGATCTGTTTGGTAAGTCAACAGAGGATTAATAGTGTCAAGGATTTGTTTAATGGTCCAACTCTGAAAGGGTGGTGTGGTTATAACAGCTGATCATGCTAAGGACTGTTATAATTAATTCATGCTCCATATAAAGACTGATGGGCTTATTGTCTCATGAGGGCTATGCACTGTTGAAGGCAAAGTCCTGTTAAAGACTAGCACTTATGGTGTAGTTATAACAGCTTCTACAGCGGATTCAACTTTAGTATTTATGTATCAGTTTTTCTTATGTAACAGTGTTTAGGACAAACATTGGTTCTCTATACTTTATCTCTCGAGACAAACCTATACAAACTCAAAGATTAACCATTGCCCAACAACAAAAGTGGTTCATCATCAACAGTAGATATTCTATCTTTGTTTTTGTTAACAGTATTTATATGTCCAAACTGTTAATATTATATCTCTGTTTATGTTAACAGTATTTATTTAATTTCAAACATCTGTTTATGTTCAAACAGATGTTTCAGGTCGAATATTTATTTAATTTCAAAATTTTGTTTATGTCCAGATTAGATGTTTAACAGTATTTAATTTAAAACATTGTTTTAATGATAAAATGGCAAGTTAAATTACAAAATAAAAAATATTCTTGATGACTATTTGTTGCAAATTAAATCAATATCTATCCACTGTTAGATAAAAAACAACTACTGCTCATATTTTGGAGGTTGACATCCATTGAATAAAAGTGAAGTACACTTGGATGATTATTAAGCTCCTCATTTTGATTGTTTGGGTATAGTATTCTTCAAATTGGTCTTTTCTTGCAAACAGTTTTTAATGTCAAACATTTGTTTAAGCGCAAACATGTGATTGTTAAATGTTATCCACTGCTGAAGACCAGCCTCTGTTTCTTCATTTTTCATGTTGACCACTGACTGACCAAACATCTGTGTTACATTTTATTGGGTATCCACTGATAGTTAAAAAATAGTCACTGCTCCCCTTTTTATTGTTGACATGCACTGAAATTTACAATCATTGGTTTTTCATCAGCGGTTCACACGTGGTCAGTTTTTAGCCTTCAGATCTTTGTAACCGCTGCCACATCAGCACTTACTTTTCCCTAAATAAAAGCCTGATCAAAACCCCCAAACAGGGTTTTACACTGTGGAATTGAATTCTCAAAGCAGTTTCCAGCCTTCCATTTCGAACCATTCTTCGTCTTCTTCATCAAAATGATGAAATCAAAGTCAAAATCATCAACATCTTCCAAAGAGGTCGCTCAAACGGCAGGTGAACCCATTGAAATTCCTTACAAATCCTCTCACAATTACTTGGGTCTACTCACAAACCTCACCATCAACCACACCTTTGATTCCATCATCGACACCATATCTGCATCAAAGTACAAAACTTTGCTTACAGCAGATTCTCCCATTTTCCAACAAACTCAAAGAGAGTTCTGGAAAAATGCTACCGTTGAAAAACAAGGAGACATCGTCATAGCCATCAATTCTTCTATACAGGGAAAAGCAATTCAGATTACTCCACAATCAATCTCAGAAGTCTTTAAACTCGATGATCAGAAAGGTAAAACTTCTTTTTCTAAAACCGACTTGAAAACTGATTTCTTGAAAAGGGGGTATGCAGAACAACCAAAAAGGGATACCTTACAAAAGGGTTTCTTCCCTTCTGCACCTAGGTTTTTATTCCACACACTTTTGATGTGTGTTTCAAATAAAACAACTGGTTTTAACGAAATACCATTGAAGATCCAATGTCTGGGTTATGCTATTTTGAATAATGAAAATTATAACTATTCCCAGGAGATCTTTAATGACTTAGTAAAGAATGTTGATAGCAAATCATTTTTACTCTTTCCAAGGTTTCTAAGCTACTATTTCAAAGAAAAATTTGGAAAAGAAAATGAAAATTTACTCAAACAAGGTGCATCTTTTAAAATAAGTGGTTTGACAACTGAAACATTTTCTAGAATGATGGCACCTATAAAAACAAAAGCAGAGGTGCCTGAGCAAAATTTAGCAGCTACCACTGCTCCTCAGGCATCTACTGTTGAGCCCACTGCTACAGGTGATCATAGCAGCACAACCACTGCTTTGAAACCCACACCTGCCATTACCAAAAGGACCAAAAAGAAAATCTCCAGAAAGCCCTCAAAACCCAAATCAAAGGCAACTCTGGAAGATGAGATCCCAGAGCAACTGCCAGTGACAACACAAATGTCACCAAAAACCACTGCTGCTACTTCCTCACAGCAGATGGTAGAAAGATCTCCACCTTTACCTCAAACTCCTCCTGCATCCTCACAAAAGGATCAGGTTGTAAACACAGGGACTCCACATTATGAAGCTCTGGATTCACTCGGATCCATCTTCCACAGTCTTGATCCCAAGGACATGTCTCTTTCAACACCCTTATCCTCACCCCTCACATTACCACAATGCATGATACCTTTGTTGCATGCAGTTAACATAGCTCAGACACAAACCAGTTCCTCTCAATTACCTATCACTGAGAGCATACTCCTACAAGTGACTGGGTCTGATGATTTTACCTCTGCTATCCCAGCAGCAACTGAGGAGGTTACACCCCTTGAGTTACAAGTAACTCTTGGTGGTAGTTCAAGTGGAGCAGCAACTACAAGTGATGGATCAACAGATCTACATTTGGACAGTTGTTTCATTAGTAAGACTCCATTGAAGGCAATTTCTTCTATAGCACCTCTGGTAACCACCAGTGAGTTTGTTTTAACCACTGGTACCATTGAAAGGTTATCAAGTGCTGAAGAAAGAAGTCCCCAGTACCAAGAACAAGGGGCATCAATGGATGATTTCTGGGCTTCATGTCCTAAGTCACACATTGGTACAACCACTGCTGGTGGGGAAACAGATGATTCCATTAAATTGGATTATCATTCAAAATATCAGGAATTAACGGGCAGAGTTGAAAAACTTGAAACATCAGTTACTGAAATAAAGGATATGGTGCAACAGCTGTTAAAAGCTCAAAAAGCACAATCCACTGCTGTTCCAGCTCAAGCACCTGCACAACCTGCACTTGCTGCAAATGAGCTATGTAGTGTATTCCAACCCCTGCTCCAAAAACAAAAACAAGCGGCTGATCACCAGCATGCAATACATGTACAAATGCTGACAAACATGTTGGAGTCTAGGTTCAAAGATACTCAAGCATACATCAAGGCTATAAAGGCCAGTATCCAAAACACCACTAGCAAAGCTCCTTCCACTCTAATATTCTTTAATAACCCCCCTGCAGATAATGCCAAAAAGGGGGAGATAATGAAGCAGTTGAAGAAGAAGGGAATAGAACATGGCTTGTGTGTTGAACCTGAGCAAGAAAAACAGACATCTAAACCACCTCCCAAAGGCTCCAAACCTCAAACCACAAAAACTCAAACTTCCATTCAAACTGTTGATATGGCAGTAGTTTCAAAAACTGCTAACCAAACATCTGCCATCTCTTCAACACACACCACTACAACACACACTACAACCACTGCCCTACCAGAACCTAAAAGTACAACACCATCCACCAAATTACCACCTGCTCAAAAGCAGAAGACATCTACTGACACATCAGTAGTTGTAATGACAACAGAGGTTGAAACACCAGTTGTTTCAACAGCTGTTTGCCAGTCATCCACCACTGCTCTCATCAATGTCACATCACCACCATCACCTCCTGCGAAAAAGCAGAAGACATCAGATGTTTCATCATCTGTTGTAATGGCAACAGTAGTTGAAACACCAGTTGTTTCAACAACTGTTAGTCAGCCACCATTCACCACTACCCTCACTTCACTTCAAACCATCTTCACTCCACTCAACAAATCACCCAAAAGCACTCCTTCACTGAATAAAATTTACTCCAGAAAAAGAAAAATAACTCAGCCAGATGAAGACAAACATGATCCTAATGCTGCAAAATATCCACTGGAACTGGAAGCTGTAAAAAATGAGATGAGACAATTCTACACCAAGGATGATCCTTCAACAAGAAGATTCCCTTCTCTCATAGGCTTCATAGTCCCAGAAGATATGGATGAATATCTCAAGCTTAAAGCAAGGCAGGCTAAAATAAGAGCAAAAGTTGAATGTGAAGGTCAAAGTGACGAAGCCATATCTGAAAAATTGGAATTCTTGCTCAGTAAGGTCAAGCAGATGGAAGACTATGCACAAGATCTAAACAAAGAAAAGACAGATCAACGAAATAAAATGAGAAAAGAATATCTTGCATATATCATGAAAGAAAAATTCTATCCTGCTGAAGAAAAACAATTTGAAGAATGGCCAATAGTTGCTTTAAAACATGAGGCAAACAGAATTCAAAGAATTAAAAACGATCCAAGAAAGAAGAAGACAGCTCCAAATTGGAACAAATACAAAAAGCTCATTGCTGACCTTACATCTGAGTATAAAAGAAAGAAGCAAGAGCTGGTGGATGCTAAGGTGGATACTGCTGAAGCCATAGCAAAATGGACAAAGCAGTATACCGACGAGGCTTATGAAAGGCTTAAGAAAAGAAGCATAACAGTCTCAGACACTTCTAAGAAGCCTGACTACAAAAAGCTAGAACAACAGATTGATACTCTTAAAACACAGATCACATCAGCAGAAAACCCTATCATTGTGGAAAACCAAGAAAAATGAAAACTGCTGACCAGTGAAGAAGAAAAAGAAAAGAGAGCTGAGTACTTCACAGAAGCCATCAAGAAAATGGATCTAAAAGAAGACAAATCAGCAAAGCTTCAAGAGCTTGCCAAAAAGGTATTAACCAAACCTGCATCACCAAATACTTCAGACATGACAGACTTTGAACTAGATCAAAAGAAGAGGCAAGAGCAGATTGAAAGAGAGACTGCAGAAGAGACAACTGCAGCAAATAATGTCATCGAAATGGCCTTCAAACAAATGTCTGAAAGTTTACAACTTTTCACAAGATCAATTTCTCCAAACTCATCAGAAAATAAATCTCTCCCAAGAAACCCATTGGGTTCAAAAGTACTAAAGTGGATGTCTGATCAAAAGACCCACGTATTGACCTTGGTCAGATCCAATGGCCAAGTGAAGTACATATCAAGGAAAGAAGCACTAGGTCTTGGTGTTGAAGATTTGCAGGATCTCCTTGAACTTTCACTGTGCAGGGATGAGGATGACTCAAGTTCCAAAGACTTTGAAGAAGAATTTAAAAGACAAGCTAGGGAACTTTTGATGAGAAATAAAAATCCAGAATAATGAAGGGTTTTGGCATTATCTGTTCCAGGGGGAGATTGTTGGGATTGAACCCTACCAGAGGAACAGATAATGAAAGCGAAAACTGGTTCACAACAGTGGATTCATAATAAGCAGCTGTTTATACTATACTTCTCCCTTGAAAGTGATCATAACAAGTGATGGCTCTCTATCCACTATCCGTATACAACTGTTGCTACCATTTAAACTGCTGACAAAGCCCTGAAGAAGTAAACACTGCTGATTCTATCTACTGTTGACAAAGCACTGCCCACTCAAAGACTGATCAACTTTAAGGGAAGCACTGTTGGAAGAGCATAGCAGTAGTTTAGTATATTACTTGTTTTATATAGAATCAGTGGTTAAGAATAGCAGTGTTTGTATAGGAACAGTTGTTACAGGTTGTTAGGCTGTTAGACGTCGGTTTCATGGTGACGTCAGCTGAGATGCTTCAGTGGTTTGGATTGTCTATAAATGGAGCAGTATCCTGTACTGTTACATTTGATCGTCTTGAGTGAGTTTTTCTTAATTCAATCCTTTCATCTTGTGCAACCAACCATGGAGTAAAAGGCTGAGGGGGAGTTTAGTTTGTAAGCATGCTTGTAATCTTTTGCTTTGATTTGTAATCTTTCAACTTAATGAAAAGCAAATGTTTATCAAAACTATCTTCCTCTTTGATTGTGTTTACAAAGTTTGTTGTTCATTTCCGCTGCACTTAAACTATGTTCATTTCTATTTGATTTGTTCAAATTATACAAACAAACACAATCACGAAAGCCTCCGATCCTAACAAGGTTAGCTAACGGACTATCTAGCGGTGTCTGTGTTAGTGTGTTGCGTGTTCTGCAGCATCGCACGGGTTCCTTACTATAATAATATGGTAACTATTGATTAATAAGGATCACATATGGAGTTACATTTTGTGAATTTATTGTTTGTTGAACGTTTGGATTAATTAATTACCCGGGAAGCAATCCCGGGTAATTAATTACCCGGTGATGTGAAAACATTGATGTTGAATCCAATGAGATGCTTGATGTAATGAGGTCGTATTAATAACAAATAATAATTGATATAACTAAGTTTCCCGAGCCCGGGAAGCAATCCCGGGTAAAAACCTAGTATTATTATATTTGGAAGGTTTACATTCCTTGTGGAATGCTCCATTCCATTACCACTTGACAACCAAACATGTTTCTTTTCATTCCAATAGAATGATCCATTCCATTCCGCCTTCTATTCATTCATACCAAACACTACCTAAGGGTCTTTACTGATGAATGTGAATTTCCAGGAATTAGTAATAATAGTTTATTTAAAAGGAAAACCGAATATGATAGTTTTAAAAATCGTATAATTTGTTGCCTACTACATCCCATGAAAGTATACATTTGACCTTTACATGTATATGAATACAATTATAGAAATATTCATAAAGGCATTTTCAAAATCTTAATTTGTAGTTCTACAAGTCAACCAATGATTTGACTTTTTAAACTTCACTTTGAATGAATTATGTCAACCATCATGTTTTACTGCATATATTCCTTCAAAGTGTTTTTTTTTTGGTCCAAAACCTTGCTTTGAATTAATAAATGACAAATAACATCTACCTCTACCGAACTAAAATGTATACAAGAGATGCAGGAGCTTAACAAAGTCACAAATTCGAGAACGGCGTGGCTGAGTTTTCTCTAACAAAGTCGATTTAAATAACCCCAACTTTCACTAACCGACTAATAGTACTCCCAACGATTTGTACCACACCACTCCCAAGTTTTAACTTATTAGCTGATGGCACTCCAAAACTAACAAAACAGTAATCCAGTTTGCTGACATCACCTGTCATGTCACCTAACTAACGCCACATGACATCAGCTGTCACGTCATCAAAAAAAAGCCACGTCAGCTGCCATCTCATAAAAACCATGTCAGCTACCACGTCATCGACCACCTCATTTCCCACATCATCAAAAAATTCCACGTTAGATGCCACGTCAACACACAAGTGCCACTTTAGAAAAAAAAAAAAAAAAAACTAACTGGGTTAAGGTTCAGTTAGTTTGGCAGTGCTATCAGCCAATAAGTTAAAAGTGGAGAATGATGTGGTACAAATCGAAAGATGAGAGTGTTATCGGCTACTTGGTGAAAGTTGGGGTTATTTAAATCCAAAATCCCACATACTAAATGACTGAGAGAATCAGACTATGATATTTTATATTTGGTTTTAGAGTAAATTGCCATTTTAGTCCATGAGGTTTGGTCCAAATTGTCATTTTAGTTCAAATAGTTTTTTTTCTTCTTTGGGTCCCTGACTTTTCTATTTTCTTGTCATTTTGATCACATTGCCTAACTCGGTCTAAAAATCTGGTAATGACCAGGGGTATTTTTGGCATAACTATTGTGTAGTGATAACCAGCGGTAGTTTACAACATAATTTATAAACCTCATAATAATTTAATGCCAAAAATACCACTGATTATAACATGGTTTTTAGACTAAGTTAAGCAATGTGATCAAAATGGCAAGAAAAGGGAAAAGTCGAGGACCCAAAGGAGAAAAAAACTATTTGAAGTAGACATGGGCAAAAAAACCGGTTTTTTAACCGAAACCGGTTAATAACCGTAACCGAAACCGGTTTTTAACCGGTACCAAAATAACCGGTTTAGGTTATTTAATAACCGGCGGTTCCTAACCGGTTTTAGTTATTCTTATCAATAACCGGTTTTTAACCGGTTAATTAAAAACCGGTTTTTTAGAGTGTTAATAATAACCGGTTTTTAACCGGTTCCTAACCGGTTTTTAACCGGTTCCTAACCGGTTTTTTTTACATGTTAACCGGTTTATTATAACCGGTCGGTTATTAACGGTTAATGATGTTCAGCTTGAATAACCGGTTATTAACCGGTCGGTTATTAACCGTAACCGGTTTTTTTTTCTTGGCCCATTAACTGCAAAAACCGGTTAACCGGTTTCGGTTAAGAAATTAACCGAAATGTGCACCTCTAATTTGAAGTAAAATGATAATTTAGACAAAAACACAAACACTAAAATGGCAATTTACTCTTGGTTTTATGACTTTTATCTATCATCGTTACATAGGAGTTTTGGTTCTTACTTTCTTCAACAAAGTTGAATATGTAGGCCTAATAATGACAAAGTTGTCAACTTCTAACTTCCAACCAAATTAGTGGGCCCCATTGTGGGCTGTTCATAACATACAGAACTTGGTCTTACAACCTGGCACTGTATGACCCGTTACATTGTCCCAATTTTAACCTTTGGGGGGCTTAGTATGGACACTAATTAATTAATACATTAATGATGTCAACATTCAATATCATGGAAGAAGTCAATGTTTTCAAGATAATATAGAATAAGCTTTGAATAATTGATATATATCAAGGATACACAGGTACGAACCTATAGAACAGATCATGTTCAAGTAAGGTCGTAATTGATATATATATATAGATGAAACTTAAATACAACTAGGTTTTCTCCCACGCTACACGGCAGAAGTTTGGTCTTTTTTTCCGGTGCTAAGCAACATCACTTTGGTCGTTATCGGCTCAATTAATCGGAAACTACAAAAGCGAATATGGATAGCTGTTCTGATAACACCAGTATCTTAAAACCTAAACTCTAATAATTAAAAAATAAACTCATTTAACTTTTGTGGTAAAGTTATAAAAAAACCAAAGTTATGTTGTAGAAATAGAAACCCTAAAGTTATGGAAAATTGATTTTTAATAAACCAACCTTTGACCCGTTGGTAAATAATAATCTTACCTACGTAATTGGTATACAATAATCCTACCTATCAACATGTTGGTACTCAATGAACTTCCGTTAATTTTTTAACTGAAGTTAATTTTTAAGTTTTATTTATTATACAAAAAGTCCCTATAGTTGTAATTTACTAGTTTTAACTATTTTATAAAACAAAAAAAAAACCTCAAGGGACTGTAATTTACTAGTTTTAAAATAGTTAAAACTAGTAAATTACAACTACAGGGACTGTTTGTGTAATAAATAAAACTTAAAAACTAACTTCAGTTAAAAAAAATTAATGGAAGTTCATTGAGTACTAACATGTTGATAGTTAGGATTATTGTATACCAATTACGTAGGTAAGATTATTATTTACTAACGGGACAAATGTTGGTTTATTAAAAACCAATTTTCCTTTTATATAAAACCGCTGTCGTTCGAAAAAAAAAAAACAAAAAATCATGTATTTAAAGCTCACTTGCGGTAGATTGGTGGTCCACCAAATTCCTTGTGAATTATGAAGGAAATTAATTGGGTTGGGACCTCAGAATAAATGAAGGGTTATATTCGGTAACGGCCCGCATGACTTTAATATGAGAATGAAGGTTTGATTATTGGATGTTTTTTTCACACACATATAAATAGACAAATATGTCGGTTGGGGATGTTCATTTGAGAAGAATCTTCTTAAAAGAAGAAAAAAAGAATTAATCTAGACCCTATATTTTTTTGATCAATAGTTATGAATCAAGATATCATTTTTGTACACTTTTAATTAATGATTTAATCACTAAGGGTAGTATAGACATTTTGAGGTAGAATATTAATAAATATTTTAAAGAGTTACTCAAGTCTTATTAATGCAACTATAAATTTCTCATTCACCATCGTTAATGTATTGGCTCCTACACAAATTTTATTAGAAATGACAAAATTATTTAAAAATTTTGTGTCCAACATATATTTTATTATGAATCGCAAAATTATTTAAAAGTGTTTGAGTCCTACACGTTCTGTATCCTACACATGTAAGATCATGTGCATGATTGTTTTTATTATGTAAGGTGCACAACTATTTTATAAGATATGCTGAGTAAATGATTAGAGTTCATTAATTTGAATAACAAAAATAAATAATAGACTCATTAAATAATTTGTTCAAATTACATTTGTATCATTTATTCTTTTTATTCTTAATTTTTAATTCTACTCATTTGTATCTTATATTAAAGTGATTTTTTTCATATGAAACACATATAGAATTTAAGACGTGACATGTGCATTTTAGTGCAAGACTTTATAATTTTTCTCATTTGTATCCTATATTAAAGTGATTTTTTCATATGAAACACATATAGAATTTAAGACGTGACATGTGCATTTTAGTGCAAGACTTTATATGCGTATGACTATCAAATAAAATGCGGGTTTTAGAAGCAACCTTATACATCAGACACACGATCGCAATTAGTTTTTAGGAAAATTGGTTTTTAATAAACCAACATTTGTCCCGTTGGTAAATAATAATCTTACCAACGTAATTGGTATACAATAATCATACCTATCAACATGTTGGTACTCAATGAATTTCCGTTAATTTTTTTTAACTGAAGTTAGTTTTTAAGTCTTATTTATTACACAAACAGTCCCTGTAGTTGTAATTTACTAGTTTTAACTATTTTAAAACTAGTAAATTACAGTCCTTTGAGGTTTTTTTTTTTTTTTGTTTTATAAAATAGTTAAAACTAGTAAATTACAACTACGGGGACTTTTTGTGTAATAAATGAAACTTAAAAATTAACTTCGGTTAAAAAAATTAACGGAAGTTCATTGAGTACCAACATGTTGATATGTATGATTATTGTATACCAATTACGTAGGTAAGATTATTATTTACCAACGGGACAAAGGTTGGTTTATTAAAAACCAATTTTCCTAAAGTTATTACGGTTTAAAAACAACAAAAGGCAAAAGAAAAACTACATATTTACATTCGTACAATTTGATTTAATTGTGGTATATAAATTGGTTATGTAGTCGTTTATTAACCTATTATTTTTTTTTTATTTATTATATTGTTAAACACTACCTCTAAGTGTATTATTTGCCTTTTTTATGATAACATATATATTGTATAATGAAAAGCTACTTTGTATACGATGATGTATAACAGAACACCGACCACCTATTTTTTATTAGATTATAGAGTAAACTGCAATTTTACCCCCTGTGGTTAGGGGTGATTGGCACTCTTACCCCCCCTAAGGAAATAATTGCAATTTTACCCCCCACTGTTCACTGTTATGTCGCAACCTTACCCCCTAAGCTCAATTTTGTTGACTGATCTGTTGACTTGGTGGTGAAATGACTATTTTACCCTTTTATTTTACCCCCTATGTTTTGTTTATTCTGTACTTTTACCCCCTGCCACCACTGCCACCGCCATTCACCACCACAACCACCACTGCCACCTCCAGCCACCACCCTCAACCACCACTGCCACCGCCATTCACCGCCACAACCACCACTGCCATCTTCTTCCTCCCCCTCTCTCTCTCTCTCTAAAACCCATCACCCGCTTTCATCTTCAACAATCACCACCGTCATCTTCTTCATAATCACCACCTGCAACTTCTCCATAACAACACCTACTTTGAACCATACACTAAATTTGGGAGCTCTATCGCTACAGCTTCATATCGCAATCGGAATGAGAAATCGGTTCAAATGCGGAAGCAACTAACCTATAATTCCAGACTTCCAGTTCGAGATCTAAACCTCATGTTCCCTAACATCAACTACACAAATCAACTGACTATATACAAATTTGATTCCTAATAACAACTTCACTAGAAGCAGAAACAAATTCACACGCACATCAATCAAATCCGGTCACATTCATCAAACATAACGCATATATACACACAAAACCACTGCAAATAGTAATCAAACACAAAAGATTCATCGAATTAACACCTATAGAAATCAACAGATTTGATCTTGGCTGATGAAACCATGGCGGTGAACTGGATCTGAGAAACGAGACACCAAAAGATTGAATCCAGTTAGGGTTTCCTTTTGGTGTTATTCAGTTAGGGTTTCCTTCACAAACAAGAAAATTAACCACTGATTTCAAGTTCGGAACCGGCAGAAGCATGAAGATGATGATGACAGAGGTTTGTGGCGGGGATGGTGATGATGGCGACGGTGACGGTGATGGTTGTGGCGGCAGTGGTGGTTGTGGCGGTTCAGATGGCGACGGTGATGGTTGAAGATGATGATGATGGAGGTTTGGGGCGGGGATGGTGATGATGGCGACGGTGATGGTTTGGGGCGGGGATGATGATGATGATGATGGAGGTTCAGGATTCTATATATAATAAAATTAATAATAAAAATAAATATAGGGTAAGATTACCAAAATACCCTTAGATATAATGGTCAAACTACCTTTGACTGACCTTAGGGGGTAAGGTTGCGACATAACAGTGAACAGTGGGGGGTAAAATTGCAATTATTTCCTTAGGGGGGGTAAGAGTGCCAATCACCCCTAACCACAGGGGGTAAAATTGCAGTTTACTCTAGATTATATAAGTCACTTTTGACCATAGAAATTCATATTTTGTTGTGTGTTCTCTTAAGTAACTCAAGAAAGCATACTAGTTTTGATCCATAAAATTCTTTAAATATATCATGCCGTATTATTATTTTCAATATTGTTATTTGTGATACAGGCACATCTATTTTTATAAGAAGAGGCGTCTCTGAAAATTCACATACCCTGTTCGATTTAAAAAAAAAATATGCTCTTTCGTAATGTTTTATTATTATTTGAAAAATAATATCAAATTAGTATTTGGCTCAATAAACCTAATGTCAAGTAGGCTAAATTCTAAAGCATAATTTATTTGTAAGTGAACTTATATTGGAATTGGTATGTGTTTACTATTTAAAAAATAACATATACTTATTGGATTTTTTTTTAAATCGCATTCCCCTTGAAATCACAGAACTTGTGCGAAGGTCCTTCCCGCACACCATCAAAGCTGCCACTATTTATAAGATCCCGCCTCGTTTATGAAAGTTGATGAATAATTGTTAACTAGGATTGCGACCCGCCGCATTTGCGGCGGAGATTCTTTAGTTATAACTAAGTCGATCTAGGACCCGAATATTATGTTAAACCTGTCAAACGGGGAAAATGGACGATGTAAAAACATTCACCCACAGACGCACGTTGCGTCGTGTTAACTTGCAAAATTTAGAACGAAACGTAAAAACGCTAAACTAAAGACACACGTTGCGATGTGTTAAGTCACAAAATTTAGAACCAAGCATAAAGCGAAAAATTTGTGGAAAATGAAAACTATAAAGGACCAAAGTTGAAAGTAAAAAAAGTTATGAGGATAGATTGCAAAAGATAAAAAGTTTTGGGTTAGAAGTAATAAAACAACTAGTTTTGGGTTAAAAGTAATTTATGAAATACTTTTGGGTAAAAAGTAAAAAAAAAATCATTTTTTTAAAACCCCCAAAGCCAACGTTACGACAACCATATGCATAACCATTTTTTCTTTGAAAACCCCCCAAAGAACACTCCGCGTTGCGGCATGGCGTAAAATTGTGTCAAATAGTACTAATGTCACACAACCGTCATCATCCACCAACACTGACTCGACCTAGGGTATGCACGTTGCGACGAACCTGTCAAACATGGGAAAATAGAGATAAAAACGTTGAACCACACATGCACGTTGCGTCGTATTAACTCGAAAAAATTAGAACTATACGTAAAACGAAAATTTGCGAAAATGAAAAGTATAAGTTACAAAAGTTGTGAAGTTAAATTGCAAATAATGAAAATTTTTTGGTTAAAGTTAAAAAAACAAATTATGTGAGGTTAAAATTGTAAAAAGGTAAAAACCTTTGGATTAAAACTAAAAAATTAAGGTTTTTTTTTTGGGAAAATGCCTAAAGCACAATGTACAACTTATAATGCACTAAAAAGTTGCTTCTTTATATATTATTGAGTAAATTGCCATTTTAGTCCCTGAGTTTTGTCCAAATTTGCCATTTTGATCCAAATAGTTTTATTTTCCCCCCTGGGTCCCTGACTTTTACATTTGTTGCCATTTTGATCACTTTGCCTAACTCCATCCAAAAACCCAGTTACTCTTTTCAATTTAAACCTTTTCAGTTGCCATTTTGATCCAATTCCAAAAAATCAAAAAAATTCAAAAAAATCAAAAAAATTCTAAAAAATTCTAAAAAATCTAAAAAATTCAAAAAAATCTAAAAAATTCAAAAAAATCTAAAAAATTCTAAAAAATCATAAAAATTCTAAAAAATCATAAAAAATCTAAAAAATTCAAAAAAATATAAAAATAAAAAAAAATTCTAAAAAACCATAAAAATTCTAAAAAATCCAAATAATTCTAAACGGTTCGCGTCGAAACGGTTCGGTACGGTACGGGTCGAAACGGTTCGGTTCGATACGGTACGGGTCGAAATGGTTCGGTTAGAAACGGTTCGCGTCGAAACGGTTCAGTTCGAAAGGGTTCGCGTCGAAACGGTACGGTTCGAAACGGTTCGGCTCGAAACGGTTCGGGTTCGAAACGGTACGGTTCGAAACGGTTCGGGTTCGAAACGGTGCGCGTCAAAACGGTTCGGTTCGATACGGTACGGGTCGAAACGGTTCGGTTCGAAACGGTTCGCGTCGAAACGGTACGGTTCGAAACGGTTCGGCTCGAAACGGTTCGGGTTCGAAACGGTACGGGTCGAAACGGTTCGGGTTCGAAACGGTTCGCGTCGAAACGGTACGGTTCGAAACGGTTCGGCTCGAAACGGTTCGGGTTCGAAACGGTACGGTTCGAAACGATTCGGGTTCGAAACGGTTCGCGTCGAAACGGTTCGGTTCGAAACGGTTCGCGTCGAAACGGTACGGTTCGAAACGGTACGGGTCGAAACGGTACGGGTCGAAACGCTTCGCGTCGAAACGGTTCGGCTCGAAACGGTTCGGGTTCGAAACGGTACGGGTCGAAACGGTTCGTGTCGAAACGGTTCGGGTTCGAAACGGTTCGCGTCGAAACGGTTCGGTTCGATACGGTACGGGTCGAAACGGTTCGGTTCGAAACGGTTCGCGTCGAAACGGTTCGGTTCGAAACCTTACGGGTCGAAACGGTACGGGTCGAAACGCTTCGCGTCGAAACGGTTCGGCTCGAAACGGTTCGGGTTCGAAACGGTACGGGTCGAAACGGTTCATGTCGAAACGGTTCGGCTCGAAACGGTTCGCGTCGAAACGGTTCGGTTCGATACGGTACGGGTCGAAACGGTACGGTTCGCGTCGAAACGGTACGGTTCGATACGGTACGGGTTCGAAACGGTTCGCGTCGAAACGGTTCGGTTCGATACAGTACGGGTTGAAACGGTTCGGTTCGAAACGGTACGGGTCGAAACGGTTCGTGCCGAAACATTTAATGATTTTTGGATTTTTTAGAATTTTTTTGATTTTTTAGAATTTTTATGATTTTTAGAATTTTTTATATTTTTTAGAATTTTTTAGAATTTTTATGATTTTTTAGAATTTTTTGAATTTTTTAGATTTTTTTGTATTTTTTAGAATTTTTTTTAATTTTTGGAATTTTTTTGATTTTTTTTATTTTTTGGAATTGGATCAAAATGACAGCTGAAAACATTTTTTAAGGAAATCCCCAAAATACTCCTGTTACAAACTGGGTTTTTGGATGGAGTTAGGCAAAGTGATCAAAATGGCAACAAAATGTAAAAGTCAGGGACCCAAGGGGGAAAATAAAACTATTTGGATCAAAATGGCAAATTTGGACAAAACTCAGGGACTAAAATGGCAATTTACTCTATATTATATGGAATAATTTCGTTTATTTTGTACGGAATTAAAAAAGGAAATACTTGAGGGTAAAATTGGAAAAATATAAAGACAAAACAAAACAAAGATGAAGACGAGGCGACCCAAACTCGAGCCTGTCTTAGTCAAACTTGGCTCATTTTACTATTGAGAGCTCAAACTTAGATATATTTTAGCTCCATATTTAAAGTTTGAGCTCGGTTTATAATTTATTTTTTTAGTTTGAAATTGGGTAAATACAGCAAAATATATAATGTTTACAACTTTTACTATCAATGATAAATAAGTTACTTGAGTTGTATTAATAAAAGGCTTGTTATGATCATAAGCCTATCTTAATATATGAAACTCATATTTAAACTCTTTTATCAATGAGCTTCACTTCACGTTTGAGTTTATTCAAATTTAGCTTGTTTCGGATTTTAACAAGCTTATTTCTAATCGCTTACAGGTAACTTCTCGTTTAATCTCATTATAATATCTCCTACTAGGTTATAACCCCGTGTATTACACAGGGTTGAATAAATAAATTTTATATACAAAATAATATATTTTTAAAAACCTCATTTATTATACAGGTTGAATAAGTATAATTATATATTTTAAATAATAAAAAGTTATATCTATAAGAACCATATTGTACGGGTTGAATAAATGTCATTTTATATAACAAATAAAAAAGTTATATCTTTAAAACCACGTATATTACATGAGTTGAATAAATATAATATTGTTTACCAAATAATAAAATAATACATCTTTAAAAAACCTAATTTATTACACGGGTTGAATAAATGTAATTTTATATACCAAATAATAAAAAAATACATCTTTAAAAATATGCGTATTACACGGGTTGAATAAACGTAATTTTCTTTACTAAATAATAAAAAATATATATCCTTAAAAACCCCTTGTATTTTACGAATTGAATAAATCTAATTTTATACATCAAATAATAAAAGTTATATTTTAAAAAACCTCATGTATTATATGGGTCAAGTAAATGTAATTTTGTATAGTGAAAATAAAAGTATTTAATATATTAATACAAAGTTTGGTTTTCGTGATAAAAATAGATTATTCTGTTGTTGCAAAATTTGTTAACGAAGTCTCAATAAATTTAACTTTTTATTTAAAACTCCGTAAATGTATAAATGATAAATAATATTAGTTAATTTTATTTTAAGTTTCGCAAAATCTATTTGATACCAAACTAAAAAAACGTTCAAATATAATTAATTCAAATAAATAATATTATAAATGAGATGGAGATTAAACTAAATAATAATTATCCATAAGATATTAAACTAATAATATTTAATAGGAGTGTTATGTATAATAAAAGATATTAAATTAACTAAGATTTAGTAGAAGGGTTATCTATAATTAATTAGAAGATGTTAAATTAAAAAGATAATTATTTATAAGAGATGACCTAATATGATGACAAGTGTCCCTAAAGTTATTTCTTTTATTATTGTTAGTTGTAAATAGTTAAAGGGCCTAGTTGTTAACTAGAGGTCCCTACATGCAATTCTAGGTGTCCTTGCATGCAATTATAGGTATACCCTTATGTAAATAGTTATTTACTTGTTGGTCCCTCATTCCCCTATAAATAGAGGGATCCTCTTCATTTGTAACCACAATTCAATCAATACAATTCAGATTTCCTTTCTTTCCATACCAGTCTCATTTACATGGTATCAGAGCTAAATGTAGTTTAGCTCAAGAATATCCTCATTCGGGTGACCATTTCCGTCTCTCAGTTTAGAAAATTCGTAGTATGCTCTGTGGTTGCAGCTCAGTCTGACCTTCCACATCAGAAACGGATTCTCTTTCATACCATTTCCGGTCACCACCAGTTCCGTCCTAAAAACCCGTTCCAGATCTGTTCAAACACCCAAAACCACCACAACCCGTCACCTACTTTTTCAGATCCGTTCCTTTTTCCGGCGAGTTAACATACACCACCACCACCATCGTGTTCGCAATTGCCCGATCTACAAAACCCCTCAAAAAGCGCCGCCGTCCGACCTGTCACTCGCCCCCACGCGCCACCCAGACTTCCGCCACCATACGTCACGCGCCGCGCGTGACGGCGCGTCAGCCACCCTCCGGCCACTGTCTTTTTTTTCAGTTCGGTTGGAATTACCTCCCCGTCCATCCTGTCAGGTTAATTTTTCGATCCGAGAACTTTTTCGTTTCTGCCTCGTTTAGCGTGTTCGTATTCCAGTTCAGATTTTTTCGAGGTTACTGTTCACCAGTCCCAAACCTGTTCCAGATTTGATCTGCCAAGTTTCAGATCTCACCTCCTCAAAACCACCAGTCCCAAACCTGTCCCGGGTTACTGTTCATCGCAGTACTGTTCATCCGTTGTTACTGTTCATCCGGTACTGTATTTTTCAGCTTCGTCGGAATTTATTTCCGATCATTTCCGTGAAATCGGTTTTCCGATCTGAGCAACTTTCGTTTTCTGCCTCGGTTCGCGTGTTCGGATTTCATCTCAGTTTTCCGCTTTTCTGCTTGAACATCTTTTCAAATGGGTGACGAACGAAATCACACCATTTCATGCACCAAGGAGGAGTATGATTTGCTTCAACGGTTCCTTGCTTTTTGGTCATCGAGTCCTCAAACCAACTCAGTACAATCAGGTACGTTTTCTGGCTTTGACTTATCCTGGATTATTGATTCTGGAGCTACTCATCACATGACTGCGAATCAAGAGATTCTCACTAGCCTTCATAATACCTTTTGCTCACCAGTTCAACTTGCAGATGGTTCCTCGTGCCCCGTTCGCGGCATTGGATCCATTCAGAACCCAGATAGCCTAAACCTGTCTTCTGTTCTTCTTCTTCCTAATTTCCCGGCCAGTCTTTTATCTGTCAGTCAGATTACTAAACGAAATAATTGTTCCGTTACCTTTTATCCTACTCATTGTACCTTTAATGAACTAGGTACTAACCGAGTAATTGGTACCGGCCTCGAATCAGAAGGTCTCTATCGAATGTCCTCATTGTCGCATCCCAAAGCGAACATCTGTGAGTCTAGTATCTTTGAAACTCACTGTCGGTTAGGCCATCCCTCAGCAGCCGTCCTACGGCAAATGAGACCTGACATCTCTATTCCCGATAACTTCCATTGTGAGTCATGCCAGCTCGGTAAACATACTCGACGTCCTTATCCTCCAAAAGCGTCAAGCCGAACCGTCTCCATATTTGAACTTGTCCACTCAGATGTATGGGGTCCATGTCCAGTTAAAACTACATTGGGTTTTCAATATTTTGTTACCTTCATTGATGATTACTCTCGTGCTACATGGGTTTACCTATTGAAATCCCGTAGTGAAATCAACTCGATCTTTCGTGAATTCCATGCATATGTCAAGACCCAGTTCAAAACATCCATTCAAACCTTACGCACCGATAATGCTAAAGAATATTTGTCCACCGATTTCTCTACATATCTCAAATCACAAGGTATTATTCACGAGACTTCTTGCGCATATACATCCCAACAGAATGGTGTTGCTGAACGCAAGAACCGCCATCTGTTGGATGGTACTCGCACACTCATGATTCATTCTCATGTTCCTCGTCACTTTTGGGGTGATGCCGTTCTTACTGCGGCTTATCTGATTAATCGTATGCCATCATCCGTTCTTCGTGGTCAAACCCCGTTCTCGGTTCTATTTCCTAGAGGAACTCCGTTTCCTCTTGAGCCACAAATTTTTGGATGTGTAGCTTATGTCCATGATCATCGTCCCGGAGTCCCTAAAATCGACCCTCGAGCCATTCGTTGTGTCTTTGTTGGTTACTCGCGTGTCCAGAAATGTTATCGATGTTATAGTCCTTCCCTTCGCCGATACTTTACCAGTGCTGACGTCACTTTTGATCCGTTGCGTCCTTTCTTTCCAGAATCTTCCATTCCAGATTCTGATCTGTTTCCCGATCCTGATATACCTGAGTCTCACATCATCCCCACCTTTCCTGTAACTCATGTTCCATCTGTCCCTCAGGTCTCAGACACCACAACCCAGGGTCCTACTGCTGAGGACCTACCAAACGATCCCCCGCCATTACTCTTTACATATGCTCGGCGAGGAAAGGATCACACATCAGCAACCATTGATCCCCAACCTACCCATACCTCTGGTACATCCGTTCAACCTGCCATGACTGAACCAGATACACCCTTACCAGTTCCTACCCATACTACCTCGGATATCCCTTCGGATACTCCTGCTTATGACCCTCCAGGTGCCCCATATCCCGATATACCTATTGCCTTCCGCAAGGAACCCAGACGCTCCACTCGTTATCCCATTCAGGATTACGTTGCCTACGCTCATCTCTCTACTGAGTCTCATGCCTTTACCACTTCCCTGGATTCCTACCCGATTCCCAAGAATGTGATGACAGCTCTGGCTCACCCAGGATGGCGTCAAGCCATGGAAGACGAGATTGGGGCCTTACAGGCCAATCAGACTTGGGATCTTGAACCGCTTCCCCCTGGTAAGCGTGTTGTTGGTTGTCGTTGGGTCTTCACTGTTAAACTCAACCCTGATGGTTCTCTGCATCGTCTGAAAGCTCGCTTGGTTGCCAAAGGTTACTCCCAGGCTTATGGTATAGATTATGACGAGACTTTCTCCCCAGTTGCCAAAATGCCCTCTGTGCGTATTTGTATTGCTCTTGCTACCATTCATCATTGGCCGCTCCACCAGCCAGATGTCAAGAACGCCTTTCTCAATGGTATTCTTGAGGAGGAGGTTTATATGGAGCAGCCACCTGGGTTCATTGTTGAGGAGGAGGCCTCAAAGGTATGCAGACTACGTCGTTCCCTATATGGCCTTAAACAGTCTCCAAGGGCATGGTTTGGTCGTTTCTCTAGTGTTATGGGAGAGTTTGGGATGGTTCGTAGTGCATATGATCACTCTGTATTCTTTAGACATCATCAGGGCCAAAGGATCATTCTAGTTGTTTATGTGGACGATATCATAATTACAGGGGATGATGAAGATGGGATTACCAAGCTCAAACAGTTCCTTCAGTCTCAGTTTCAGATTAGCGACTTAGGTCGACTTCGGTACTTCCTTGGCATAGAAGTATCTCGTTCCCCACAAGGAATACTCCTTTCTCAGCGGAAGTATGTCCTTGATATGTTAACTGAGTGTGGCTTATTGGGTTGTAAACCGGTTGATAGTCCTATGCTTCCTACGAGGAAGCTCATTCCAGAGGACGGAAGTCCAATGAAAGATCCTGAGCGATACAGACGATTGGTCGGAAAACTTAACTACTTAACTGTCACCCGACCAGATATCTCCTTTGTCGTTAGTGTCCTAAGTCAATTCATGGCCACTCCATACACAGGACACTGGGATGCTGCTCTCCGTGTCTTAAGACATCTCAAGAGCACACCAGGCCTAGGGATCTTATATTCCGATCAGGGTCATTGTCGTGTAGGTGCTTTCACAGAAGATGGAGATGGACGTATATCTGGATTCTCAGACGCAGATTGGGCAGGCTGTCCTATTTCCCGTCGATCCACCACTGGGTACTGTGTTTTCGTTGGAGGAAATCTTGTTTCCTGGAAGAGTAAGAAACAACACACCGTATCTAGATCAAGTGCCGAATCAGAGTACAGAGCTATGGCAGATGTTACATCAGAGATGATATGGGTTCGTCGTCTTCTCAGAGAACTTGGGGTTATCTCTGAAGACTTGATGCGATTATACTGTGATAATCAATCAGCTATACATATAGCCAAAAATCAAGTATTCCATGAGAGAACTAAACACATTGAGGTTGATTGTCACCTAATCAGAGATCGGATAGTCGGAACTCAAAAGGATCCTCCATCAATTCAGCCAATCCATGTTAAGACGGAATTCCAACTAGCAGATATCTTCACAAAACCACTCCGAAAGGCACAAATAGATTTCATATGTAACAAGTTGGGCATGATTAACATCTATGCTCCAACTTGAGGAGGAGTGTTAGTTGTAAATAGTTAAAGGGCCTAGTTGTTAACTAGAGGTCCTTACATGCAATTCTAGGTGTCCTTGCATGCAATTATAGGTATACCCTTATGTAAATAGTTATTTACTTGTTGGTCCCTCCTTCCCCTATAAATAGAGGGATCCTCTTCATTTGTAACCACAATTCAATCAATACAATTCAGATTTCCTTTCTTTCCATACCAGTCTCATTTACAATTATATAGTAAGTATAGATTGGTGACCAATCTTAATAATAATAATAATAATAATAATAATAATAATAATAATAATAATAATAATAATAATAAGGGGAATTGGTCTGTAATAATCTCACCTAGACCTTATTGGCCATTAATAATCACGCCTTAGAATATTTCCCTCACCAGTCCTACTTTTCACCTATTTTTCCTACAATGGTCCTCCGTTAAAAATAACTTAACGGAGAAAGGTTTTTTTTTCCAAATTACAAACAAATTTTTTAGGGTTTTTTATCAGAACGACGATACGAGTCCATTGATGTAAAACTTGCCTTGAAACGGTGCTCCAAACGATGAAAACGGCGCTTCAATTCGGGTGTTTAAATTTCCAATTAACAAAAATCAAGTCACTTAGAGCACTGTTTCGATGCAAGTTTTACATAGAACACCGTTTCGATCAAAAGCCCTAAAAAAATTGTTTGTAATTTGGAAAAAAGCTTAACTCCGTTAAGTTTTTTTAACGGGGGACCATTGTAGAAAAAATAGGTGAAAGGTGAGACTGGTGGGTGGAATATTCTGAGGTGTGATTATTAATGGCCAATAAGGTTTAGGTGAGATTATTACAGGTCAATTTCCCTAATAATAATAATAATAATAATAATAATAATAATAATAATAATAATAATAATAATAATAATAATAATAATTAATTAATTAATTAATTGTTTCATCATAACCCTTGTGAAATAGTAACCTACAATATTTCACCCATTTTAAAACACAGTTTTCATTTTTGCTCCTCATTTTCCATCTAATAAAATGATGGTCATAAAAAATCTTGACTAACCTTTGATTAGTCGCCGATTAATCGCAGTCCTAGGTTTACTGAGTAATTTTTATCTAATCGGTCAATTAATCAGTAGATGGTCAAAGTGGTCAAGTTCAATCCAAATTGGCCAAAAATCAGTGGCAATCTAGCAATTCCGATTCTTGACCAAAACTTGTAAATTCCAGCAATTAATCATATCTTCTTGAAAATATAGATCGAAGAAGGTGTTAAAACATGTTTACTTAATAAAAATACATATAAAAATGTATGTATACACATAATACTAAAAATTACATACAAAATCATAATTCGACTAATCATTAGTCGATACCTCAACGTTCAAGCGCTCCGCGATTTTTACACCCTTGGAATAAAACTTAACCGAATAATTCAAATGTGACCTCACACTAGCACAAACCGCCACGTAAGCCTCTCTTGTAAAAAATGTTTTTAAAACAACAAAAATCAAATCACGCCCTCACATAACAAATAAGTCAACCCCTATGGCCCTATACCCACAAAAACCGTCACAAATAATACAACTCACCGCCATTTTTAAATTACACACTTTTCTCCGGCGACCAATTCTCCACCTGCATGGATGGCCGCCGCCACCACCATCCTCCTCCTCCTCACCCTCTTCACAACCACCCACTCCACCACAATCTACACCGGCTCCATCACACCCAACTTCACCACTTCCCAATTCCAACAAATCGATAGTTCCGGCGAGTTTCTCCGATCACCTAACCACACTTACACCGCCGCAATCCGCAACCCACAATCCACATCCCCATCATACTACCTAGTTATCTACCACTCCGACTCCCACACCATCGTCTGGGCCGCCAATCGCAACCACCCCATCTCAGTTTCCGGCCAAATTCGCCTCTCCTTCACCGGAATCACAATCCATGACGAAACCGGTCAAACCGTTTGGTCAACGCCGGAACTTAACTCCACCGTAGATTCTCTACAACTACTAGATTCCGGCAACTTAATCCTTGTTGATCGGTCTAACAAAACTTTATGGCAATCCTTTGATCATCCAATGGACACAATCGTCTCCGGTCAAAGACTTCCGGTCGGTGGAACGTTAATCTCGACCAACTCTCCGGCGGCTTTTTCCGACGGAGATTACACGTTTACGGTCACCTCCGGCGACGGGATATTACAATGGAAAAACTTAACGTATTACAGCTTATTACTCGATTCAAAATCGGTAATAAACTCAAACGGACCCATTACCTCTTCAATGGTAAACGGGTCGGGTTTTTACCTGTTCGGATCCCCGGAATCCGACGTGGCAATAAAAGTTATGATAACATCAACCTCAACGGATGCAGATTCCGATTACCGGATTTTAAAAATTCAAAACGACGGTAGTCTTGTCGTTTTGAGATACGTGAAGTTAAATAACGATTGGGAGACGGATTTTGTAACGCCGTTAGACAGTTGCCGGCCGACGTTTAAGTGTGGTAAGCTCGGACTTTGCTCCACCGGTAGTTGTTCTTGTCCTCCCGGGTTTCGGGTTGACCCGGTTACCAAACCCGGTTGCTCGTTGTCGGATAATTCACTGTCGTTGCCGGAATCTTGTGATAAACCCCTCCGGCAAACGAACTCGTCGGAAAATTATGTTTATGTTCCGCTCGGAACCGGAATGAAGTATTTTCCGGTTGATTTTGTAAACCCGGTTCGAACCGGGGTCAGTTTGTCAACATGTAAAGATTTGTGTTCTTTAAATTGTTCTTGTTTGGGTTTGTTTCATGGAAATCAATCTGGATCATGTCATTTGATTGAGAATCATTTGGGGTCTATTGTTTCAAGCTTGAACAATCAAAGTGATGATAAGTTGGGGTTCATCAAAGCAATTGAGTCGTTATCGTCGTCTCGAAATCTCGATGATTCGAGTTCGGGTTTTCCGGTGATCGGATTGATACTGCTTCCGGCTTCCGGAGTTCTAGTTATAGCGATTTTCGCGGTTTGGATGAGAATAAGAAGTAGGAACAAGAAAATGAAAGATAATTCGAAGAAATCGAGCGATTCGGATGATCTCGACATGTTTTCGATAGCGGGTTTACCGGTGAGATTTGATTATGAAGAGCTTGTCGAGGCGACCGTGAATTTTAGTACACCGATTGGTTCGGGTGGGTTCGGGACGGTTTATAAAGGCGTGCTTCGTGACAAGACGGTGGTCGCGGTGAAGAAGATCACCGCGTTAGGTGCTCAAGGGAAGAAGGAATTTGGTGCCGAAATCGCTATTATCGGGAACATTCATCATGTGAATCTAGTTAAGCTCAAGGGGTTTTGTGCGCACGGGAGAGAGCGGTTATTGGTGTACGAGTATATGAGCCGGGGTTCACTCGACCGAACCCTTTTCCGCCCCGGACCACCAATGGAATGGCAAGAGCGGTTTGAGATCGCAGTTGGGACCGCACGTGGTCTTGCATACTTGCATAGCGGGTGCGAGCCTAAGATCATACATTGTGACGTTAAGCCGGAAAACATTCTTCTAAGTGATAACATGCAAGTGAAGATTTCAGATTTCGGGTTGTCAAAATTTCTAAGTCCCGAGCAATCCGGTTTGTTTACGACAATGAGAGGAACCCGCGGGTACCTAGCACCCGAGTGGCTCACAAACACGGCTATATCCGATAAAACCGATGTCTATAGCTACGGTATGGTTCTTTTGGAGTTGATTCAAGGTAGAAAGAATTGCGTACAAGCCCCGAGCCATGGCTCGGGAAACCCGAGTACTAGCACTGACGGTCATTCCTCGGTTTCATCCGGGTCCCAGAACCGTCCTCGTGCACATGCTTTTTATTTCCCCTTACAAGCATTGGAGATGCACGAGGAAGGTCGGTACTTGGAACTAGTGGAACCGAGGTTAGCTGGCCGTGTGACAAATGACGAAGCCGCGAAGCTAGTCAAGGTGGCTCTATGTTGCTTGCACGAGGACCCATCATTGCGGCCCACAATGGTTAACGTTGTGGCGATGCTTGAAGGAACTTTGCCGGTGGGTGAACCACGGTTAGAGTCTTTAAACTTTTTGCGATTCTACGGTAGGAGGTTCACCGAGCCATCAACGGTTGTAACCGGGGCCGAGATCGAAGTGCCAAGCGGGTTTATGGTGGCGGCCATCGATAGTAGTAGTCCGAGTGCGTCGCCGAACTCGTTTTCGTACATGTCATCACAACAAGTGTCGGGACCTAGATAACATCGACAAAAATACTTGTATGTGTTCTCATTGTTAGAGTATTTTATTTTTCGTAACGTTAATGTTGCGAAAATAAACATTCAAAATCTTTGTACGGTAGTTTTGAGTTTTGGATTAATTTTTGTCATTTTATGTAAATCATTATATACCTCATATACAATGGATATTGTTAATATATTTGTGAAGTATTTATGTTATTACATATGGGGAAGGATCCACTAAAAAGTGGATTTTCCCTAAGTAGCTTAAGAAGGAATCTTAACTATTCATTTTTTAAATCAATGGTTAAGATGAAAGGGTAGGAGAAAGGAGGAGTGCAAGGGTATCTTGGGAAAATCCTATTTATGGATTTTCTCTCTCCACATGCAAGTTACATACATATTCCACCCTCATTTTTTAAACGTTTATAACTTTTTTATACGACATTATTTTTTCATAAAAATTTCACCGTAAAATCGAGCTTCTTTTTATCTTTAATTTGAGTACCATATTGCTATATAAAATATGAAGACTAAAAATACCCACTTAAATGTGTTGTATTTCTATGTTATATAACATTTTTTGTGTTGAATTTTTTGTACTATATTTTTGTGCTAAATTTTTTGTGCTGAATTTTTTTGTCTTAAATTTTTTTTCCTCAATTTTTTTGTACTAAATTTTTTTGTACTACATTTTTTGCTAAATTTTTTCGTGCTATATTTCTTTGTACTAGATTTTTTTGTGCTAGATTTTTTTGTACTACATTTTTTTGTGCTATATTTTTTTGTACTACATTTTTTGTACTAGATTTTTTGTGCTAGATTTTTTTGTACTAGATTTTTTTTGTTTATATTTTTTAAAAACAAAAGGGGTGCCACATGTCATTTTAACTCCTATTTATAAGGACCAAAATGTCCTTCATTCCTACTTATTAGGAGTGCCACATGTCAGCATCACAATCTTTCTTAGACTACTTAGGCAAAATCCACTTTTTAGTGGATCCTTCCCCTATTACCTATTACCTATATATTACTTATATATTAATATTAGAACTGAATCAACAGTAAGACTATATATTAATATTATAACTAAATGAACAGTAAGACCACTAAGTGATGAGGAAATGGTATCGGATACCGATACCGGTATCAAATTTATCAAATCGGATGTATTTTCGGTACTGGTTTGGCACCGGTATTCACCAATTTTTACCCTTAAATACCGGTGCGGTACCAGTACCGACCGGTGCCAAACCATACAGTACCAGGTATATTCGGTACCGGTACCCACTTTTGGGGATTTCGGTAACGCTATTTTCGGTACCGGTTGGTACCGAGCCCATCAAATCCTGTAGCAATGCAAGTAATTCTACCGTTTAGATTACTTTCCATACACACAGTAAGTAAAGTATATTTCGTTTGAATGAATTTTTATATACACAACAACTTATTTTGCTTTCTTTTTTTTGTCTTTTACTGTAATGAATGAATTGTAGCATGTAAAATTAACTTGGATATTTAGATTATTGATGAGCAAATCGTATCAAATCCTGTAATTAAATCGGTATCGTATTAGTACCAAATTTACTATACCAAATCATTTTTGGTACCAATTTGGTACCCGCCTTTTGATGTTTTCAGAATCGTTACTTTCGGTTCGACATCGGTCTACCACCATACCTGTATTTATTGATTTTTACCTTCAAATACAATACCATACCGTATTGTACTGAGCATTTTCGGTGCCGGTAAATAATTTTGATGATTTTCCGGATCGGTACTTTTGGTGCCGTTACCGTACCGAGCTCATCCATATTTTAACGTGTTCACACCGTAATAACTGGACTGAAAACAACCGAGTTTTGAACGTGTAAGACGTGTGGGTCCTATTATTAAATATTAGGTTATTTAAAATCTCTTTTTTAAGACGGAGTGGCTATCCTTACCCCGTCATTTTTATTTATATTTTGGTATCTGTTTGCCGTTGCTGACACGCGTTTTGCAATCATTGGGTCCCGGCGCAACGCGCGGACGAAAAATCAACTAGTTAAATATTAATAACTTGTGTTAAGCCTCCATGTTGTGGAGCAGGGCGTAAAGCCATAACCGTCCCCCCCCCCCCCCCCCCCCCCTTGGGGTTTATCGGTGCGGTTAACTGACCATGAAAGCAAATATCGATACCGGTTCTAATAATATCAATGTCTAAACCTTAAACCGTGAAAAAACTAAATTCATTTAACTCTTGTGGCTGAAATTATAAAAAACCAAAAGTTTGTTACAAAATTCAAAAACCCTAAAGTTTAGCATTCTTATGAAAAAACAAAACAAAATACACAAAAAATTTAGACACCATTCATTTAAATATGAAAAAAAAAAAAGAAACCAAAACGAAATACACAAGAAAACAATTTAAACTAAACACTATTCATTCAAACGTTAGAAATTAATATGAACAATTATTGTCAAAATATTTAACAAGGAAAATTTCATATCTACTTAAAGCGTGTTTCAAAGACGGGAACAATATGTGATACTATACAAATCAAAGCATGTAATATGTGATTCTCTATATTTAATATTTTCTACAACCAAATAATGGTCATTTGTTAATTGTTAATTTGTTAGAGATGTGAGATGTTCTATACTCTCAACCAATTATTACAAGGGGGAATGAAACTGGTCATCCATTTGATATTTTAAATATCCATTTGGATTTCAAAATAATGGTATTATTGATTGCTTCATGTGTTAAATAATACAAAATTGAATTTATCATTTTATTGGTTGGGATGGTTAGTTTGAATCATAAATTCAGGAATCACCCCCAACTTATTTTCTAATATCACTGCTAAACTAACCCAACACTGACCCAGTTTGCTGAAGATGTCACATTATCAAACCAGTGCAACATCGGCTGCCATGTCATAAAAAAGCCAAATCAGAAGCCACGTCACCAGTGACGTCATAAAAAAATCCAAATCAGCTGTCACGTCAGATGTCACATCACCACACAAGTGACACATCAGCAAAAAGCTAACTAGGTTAGTGTTGGGTTAGTTTGAGAGTGATATCGGGAAATAAGTTGAAAGTTGAGAGTGGTTATCTATAAATCGAAAGTTGGGAGTGTTATCGACCAGTTGATGAAAGTTTGGGTTATTTAAATCCAATATCCCTATTTTATATTATATAACTTTACAAAAATATAAAAGAAAAGTACATTATAAAGTTGAAAGAAGTTGAAAATTATTACAAAACTAGGAAACAACCCCGCCGCGTTGCGGCGGGTTTGGTAGCAATTGCCGTTAAATTGTGACGTAATGTGCATAGGGCGCATTTATTTTAAAGATTGCCACCACAACTAAGAAACACCGGCAACAAAAAATCGACAAACATTTTGAAAAAAAAAATGTAAGAAAAATGAAGCTCAGATCAGTAAGTGTATGAAAACAAAGACGATTAAAACTGCCATGGCTGCATGCTTCTCGGCAAAATTCAAAATATCTGTTCAACTTCCGCCTGAAAATACCCAGCCAAGATGCGGCAAATTTCAACCATGACCAACTTCCTTAGACACTTTACAATAAATCATCATCGCCTACAAAGTGCAATGAAGAACAACCACAAACATTACAAAAAAAAAATAACTAAACCAACAAACTCGGATCTAAAAGATCGTTATCGTCTTCACGGCTCAGTGCCGCCTAGAAATGTTGTAAGTTATACTTATATATAAGATTGAGTTTTTGTAATAGGAGATAAATTTTAACCATATAAATCATAAATAGATACGGTAGCCCCGGATTTGATGAGTAATGAATAAGGTATATTAGGTCATATATACACAACTTATAATTGAGTCTGAGATTAAAATTACAATAGTTAATAAAACGTCTCTTACAATGCCTATAGTTAAAAACAACGTAACCTATCAAACCTATCAATCAATAAGTTGAAAGTGGTATGACACAAATTGAAAGTTGATAGTGCTATCGGCTAAGGGATGAGCAAGGTACCCATTCGGTACCGAAAAACGAAGAAAATGAGAACTGATACCGAGTATACCTGGTACGATACCAAATGTTCATCTCTATTATTGGCCAGTTGATTTATTTAGATATAAAATCATTATTATTAAACTATTGTTAAAGTATACTACAAATCAGAAATTCAAGCAAATTAAACAATTGATTTATTAGAAATTCTGGACTCTAGTATTAGGCAGAGGCCGCGCGAACGCAGGCCTCCACTGCCACAAATTATGACGTAGGCTCGACCACTTGGGCCGACCTTAGACGGGCACCCCTCCTAAGTGCAATGGAGGTCACCAACCTAGGACATGGACATTCATGATCGCCCATTGACCCCGTCCAGGTAAGTGAGTAACCCAAAGGCCTCTTTTCCGTTTTATATCACACCACTTACCCTTGGTATGTATGTCTCACCGATGTGGGATACCCTCAAATTTGCTACTTCTATTTCTTCTTCAGATTTACCACAACTTGCAAAACATTAGCAACTACTCTTTCGGAATATGTATAATTGTATATTTTCTTTTTTAGATGTTTATGTTTTGGTAGTTATATGTTCTTAGTTATATCCTTCTTTTCTTAAGCTGAAGTTATAGGATTAGTTTTGTATTTGCCAAGTTTAAAGTCAAATAACCTTAGTTCTGTGTTTCGGTAATCTTATTTGACCCAAATCAAACCGATACTTACCCGCTTGTTCCAACAACGATAATTGGAACATTATTGGAAAAATGAAGAAAAAATCAATCAAAGATCATGAGAAAGCATGACGAACAAGACGTGTACTATTGGATTGAATACGACATCAAAAAATAAGTTGTTTTCGCTAAATGTGAAACCGTTGTGCTTGTTATTGATGTTTTATTTGTGGTTTCACAACTAGCCAGAACAATTTTCTTGAAACAACTATGCTTTTTAATTAATGTTTTATTTATGTGTCTACTTTTATCAAACATGTTTTAATCATTTTCTCTCAGCTGTCTATTATTACAGTTTTAGTTCATTTCAAACAACACCTTGACAATTTTTGTATTATCTCGCATAAAATGATAAATAGATGCTCAACTGTTTTCATCCCATATGTACTTAAAAATGAGAAACAAAGTGTACATAACAAAAGGTGTATAATCAATAATAAAAATCTTAACCAGATGATTACTTGGTTATATACACTTTATATATAGGTATGTGTTGACGGTTAACCTTTCTATTGTTCGATGTTCTGCAATACGCTTGTTCCCCAAAATTATTACCCTAATCCTTATGATAAGAAATGAAACCCCTCGATTTGAAGCACGCTAGCTCAACTTCGTCAAGCACTATGACGAAATGATTGCTATGTTTGATCGTTCAGTTGGTCGACGACTTACTATTACTATATGCCAATCTTGACATTGTCAAAATTATATTGTTTAACAAGAAAAAAGGACAAAGATATGAGAGTAAATTTGAGAAAAGGGTTAAATAGTCATTATGTTCAAAGTTTGAATAAAACTTGGGATGTTTTAGATGGATGCTTCTGAAATTTACCAAAACAAAAGACAATTTCAACTCTTAAAATTGCAAAGTACACGTTTACCAAATCAAATCTAAAATAGAGTTATTTATGGTGAAAATAAACTAAAAGCCAAAATTCCTTTAACTATTTGTGTTTGAAAACATTGCCAGATAGAAAGGGTCAAAAGCTGAAAATAAGAAAACCTTATTTTGTGTCTCAATATTAGAACACTAACGGAAAAACATTGAAAAATGGATCGAAGATCATGAGATGACATCAAACTATAAACTGTTTTTGCTAACAGTGAAACCACTTGTGCTTTTTATTCAGTTTTATTTGTGGTTTCACTATTAGCCGCAACGGTTTTCTTGAAACAGTTGTGTTGTTTCATTTGACATTTCTATTGTTCGATGTTCTACCACTTTAATTGATTACGGGTGTAGTTTTTAGATGACTTAGTTTTGCTATTCAAAACGTGGTAGCAGCTCAGCTTGTTGCCAGTTTATCTTCTATTTCGATGTAATTTCCAAGTTTTTAAGTTGAAATTAATCAGTTGATTATTTGTGACTGCAGTACGCATAAACAATTCGATCATTGCGAGCACGATGATCCTTCTTGATGATGAGAAATGAAACCCCTCAATTTGAAGCACGCTCATCAGATCATCCACCGACTGTTGGTGAATGCTTAGCTCAACTTCAATAAGCACTATGACGAGATGATTGCTAAATCTGATCGTTCAGTTGTCAACGACTTACTATTACTATTTGCCAATCTTGACATTTTTAAATTATATTTTTTAACATGAAAAAAAGGACATAGATAGATATGAGAGTGAAATTGAGAAAAAGGGTATACAGCCATTAACTTCAAAGTTTGAATGATACTTGGGATGTATATGAAATTTACCAAAACAAAAGACAATTTCAACTCTTGAAAATTGCAATGTACACACCTTTACCAAATCAAATCTAAAATATAGTTATTTATGGTGAAAATAAACAAATAGCTAAAGTACTTTTTAACTTGTTTTTGAAAACATTGCCAGTTAGAAAAGGTCAAAAGTTGAAAACACAACATAAAAAAATCAAGCAAAACAAAAGAAATTCTAGACTAAAGAATTGGGAAGAGGCCGCGCGAACGCAGGCCTCCACTGCCACAAATTATGACGTAGGCTCGACCACTTGGGCCGACCTTAGGCGGGCACCCCTCCTAAGTGCAATGGAGGTCACCAACCTAGGCCATGGACCTTCTTGATCGCCCATTGACCCCGTCCAGGTAAGTGAGTAACCCAAAGGCCTCTTTTCCGTTTTATGTCACACCACTTACCCTTGTTTTTTTTCTTTCACCAATGTGGGATACCTCAAATTGCTACTTCTGCTTTTTCTTCAGTTTTCATAGCTTGTGAAACATTAGTAACTACTCTATCGATATATGTACAGTTTCTTTATTGTATGTTTTATGTTTTTGCTGTTATATGTTCGAAGTTTTGAGACTACTTTAGATCTGCCAACTATAAAGTTTAGTAACCATAAATCGTGTTTTCAGTGATCTTATTTGGTCCAAATCTAACAACGATAACTCGAACATTAATGGAAAAACAGACAAAAACCAATCAAAGATCACGAGAAAGCATTGCTTTGACGAACAAGACGTGTACAACTGGATTGAAAACGACATCTAAAAATTTATTGCTTTGGTTTAACTGTGAAACCACTTGTGTTTTTTTATTGGTGTAAAATTTGTGGTTTCCCTATTAGCAACAGTTTCCTTGAAACAATTGTGCTTTTTATTTGGTGTTTTAATTATGTGTCTAGTTGTATCAAACATGTTTGTCATTTAGTAATTGATTGTTTGTGACTGCAGTTCGGATAAAATATTCAAACACGGTATCCCTTCTTGACGATGAGAAAGTAAACCACTCGATTTGAAGCACACTCTCATCAGATCATCCACCCAGCGTTGGCGAAACTTCATTAAGCCCTATGACAAGATGATTGCTAAATTAGATGGTTCGGTTGGTTAATGACTTACTATTTACCACTCACATGTTCAGAATTTTCTTGTTTAACATGAAAATCAGGACAGATTTGGAGAGAAACTGAGAAAAAGGGTTAAATAAAAGCCAGATTACTTATAACTGTTTGGTTTTTGAAAACACTACCGGACAGAAAGGGTCAAAAGTAGAAAATATAACCAAATCACGCAAACCGAAAGAGACTTTAGACTTAAGAATTGGGAGGAGGCCGCGCGAACGCAGGCCTCCACTGCCACAAATTATGACGTAGGCTCGACCACTTGGGCCGACCTTAGGCGGGCACCCCTCCTAAGTGCAATGGAGGTCACCAACCTAGGCCATGGACCTTCTTGATCGACCATTGACCCCGTCCAGGTAAGTGAGTAACCCAAAGGCCTCTTCTCCGTTTTGTATCACACCACCAACCCTTGCTTCTTTCTACCCACTGATGTGGGATACCCTCATATTTGCTACTTCTGTTCTTCTTCAGTTTTCACAACTTGTGAAACATTAGTTAAGTACTGGTTATTCTAATTATATCGAAAATGTATCGAAAATGACGTTATGAAATATACTGGTTATCCTAATTATGAAACACTCAATTCAAATGTAGTTATTTCATGTTCATATCTTTTAACAACTATAACTTTTAGGAACTTGTTTGAAGTGGTAGTCTTCTGTTTATGTTCAGACTGTATGTGAGAGGTGATAACTTTTATTTTAAGCTTCAAGAATCTACTTCATATAGTTTTTTAAGACCAAATACACTTTAATTAGCTACACTTGTCGTTTAGAGACGATCTATACCAATTTGAAGCGAAAGTAAGTCGTGTTTTGGTGGTAATAAACTGTTAATAATCCTGCACTTACATTTAGCAAATGAATTACTATATAGATGCTCAACGGTTTTCATCCCCCATAATGAATTCGAACATTGTATCCCTTATTGACGATGAGAAAGGAAACAACACGATTTGAAGCACGCTCATCAGATCATCGACCCAGTGTTAGCGAATGCGTAGCTCAACTTTGTTAAGCCCTATGAGTCTACTCTATGACAAGATGATTTCTAAACAAATGAACAAGAACAATAAATTTCGTTCATTTAGTTAAATAAATGAACGAAGTTCGCATCACACTAACAAAGACAAACAAGTTCATTTCCAGATGAATCTCATTAACAAGCCCTACAAATCAGGCAAACAAAAAAGACTTTAGACTAAAGAATTGGGAAGAGGCCGCGCGAACGCAGGCCTCTACTGCCACAAATTATGACGTAGGCTCAACCACTTGGGCCGACCTTAGGCGGGCACCCCTCCTAAGTGCAATGGAGGTCACCAACCTAGGGCATGGACCTTCTTGAACGACCATTGACCCCGTCCAGGTAAGTGAGTAACTCAAAGGCCTCTTCTTCTTTTTGTATCACACCACAACCCTTGCTTCTTTCTACCCACTGATGTGGGATACCCTCATATTTGCTACTTCTGTTCTTCAGTTTTCAAATTATATCGAACATGTATCGAAAATGACGTTATGAAATATACTGGCTATCCTAGGGCATGTTTGGATGGGCTTCTCAAAACAACTTATTGGCTTATTGACTTATCAAGAAGTCAATAAGTTGTTTTTGTGTTTGGATAGACTAAAAGGACTTTTGGAAATAGCTTTTTGCAAAGAAGGAAAATGAAATTTTGAAAAGCCAAGATTTCATGACTTTTGGATCCAAAAGTGACTTTTCAAAAATGAAATTACTAAATTACCCCTTCTTTACCCCCTTATATCTAAAAGAATGCACATTTTAGTCATTTTACACCAATAAGCTAATCCAAACACTTTTTTTAAAAACTCCTTTTCAAAAAGTCCTTTTCCCAAAAGTCATTTTCCCAAAAGTCCTTTTTAACTCTAATAAGCTTAGCCAAACATGTCCCTAATTATGAAACACTCAATTCAAATGTAGTTATTTCATGTTCATATCTTTTAACAACTATAACTTTTAGGAACTTGTTTGAAGTGGTAGTCTGGTATGGCATGTTCTTTTTAAGGTTATCTAGAAAGTCTTCTGTTTATGTTCAGACTGTATGTGAGAGGTGATAACTTTTATTTTAAGCTTCAAGAATCTACTTCATATAGTTTTTTAAGACCAAATACACTTTAATTAGCTACACTTGTCGTTTAGAGACGATCTATACCAATTTGAAGCGAAAGTAAGTCGTGTTTTGGTGGTAATAAACTGTTAATAATCCTGCACTTCCATTTAGCAAATGAATTACTACATAGATGCTCAACTGTTTTCATCCCCCATGATGAATTCGAACATTGTATCCCTTATTGACGATGAGAAAGGAAACAACCCGATTTGAAGCATGCTCATAAGATCATCGACCCAGTGCTGGCGAATGCGTAGCTCAACTTCGTTAAGCCCTATGAGTCTACTCTATGACAAGATGATTTCTAAACTAGATGGTCTAGTTGGTCAAACAACTTACTATTTACCAATCTCACATTTTCAAAATTTATTGTTTAACATGAAAATAAGGACATGGATATGTGAGAGATTGAGAAAAGGGTAAATAGTCATTTAAGTTAAAAGTTTGAATGATTTTTAAGATGTTTTAAAAGGAATGCATCTGAAATTTACCAAAACAAAAGACTATTTCAACTCTAAAAATAATAGTAAGTACACCTCTACCAATTCATTTCAAATCTAGAATAAAGCTATAAGTACTTTAAACTAAAAATTGGGAAGGGGCCGCGCGAACGCAGGCCTCCACTACCACAAATTATGACGTAGGCTCGACCACTTGGGCCGACCTTAGGCGGGCACCCCTCCTAAGTGCAATGGAGGTCACCAACCTAGGCCATGGACCTTTTTGATCGCCCATTGACCCCGTCCAGGTAAGTGAGTAACCCAAAAGCCTCTTCTCCTTTTTGTATCACACCACCTACCCTTGCTTCTTTCTATACACCGATGTGGGATACCCTCATATTTGCTACTTCTGTTCTTCTTCAGTTTTCACAACTTGTGAAACATTAGTTAAGTACTCTCTCCATATATAGTTGAATTTGTAAACTTGTGAATTATATATTTATTATTATGTGTTTGTAGTTATATATCTATGTTTTGTAAGCAGACGTTTTAGGATTAATTTTGGTTTGCCAAGTTTAAAGTGAAGTAACCATATTTTGTGTTTCAGTGATATTATCTGGCTCGAATCAAACTCTCAGAATTGCCCACTTTAAATGTATCTAACAACGATAATTGAAAGATTAGTGGAAAAAAGGAGAAAATCAATCAGATGCAGGACGTTGACAAACAAGACATGCACAATTGTATCGAAAATGACATTATAAAATATACTGGTTTTCCTAACTGTGAAACCCTGGATTCAAATGTAGTTATTTCATATTCATATCTTTTAACAACTATAAGTTTTCGGAACTTGTTTGAAGTGGTAGTCTGGTATGGCATGTTTGGAGTACATGTTCTTTTTAAGGTTCTCTAAAAAAGTCTCAGGGGCGGATATAAATTAGAACAAGGGGTAGCCCCCGCTACCTTTGACACTCAGGCGGTAGTTTAAATTTTTTTTTCTTCAAAATTTGACGTTTTCTTGATTTTGCTACCCCTATAGATTTTTTTATTTTTGAAACGTTGCCCCTATAGTAATTTTATAGATCCGCCACTGTTTATGTTTAGACGGTATGTGAGAGGTGATAACTTTTATTTTAAGCTTCAATAATCTACTTCATATAGTTTTTTAAGAGTGGGGATCTTTTACAGACCAAATACGCTTTAATTAACTACACTTGTCGATTAGAGAGAAAGTATACAAATTTGAAGCGAAAGTAAGTCGTTTTTTGCTGGTAATAAACTATTAATAATCCTACATTTCCATTTAGCAATGAATTACTACATAGATGCTCTACTGTTTTCACTTTTCATCCCCCATGATGAATTCGAACATTGTATCCCTTATTGACGATGAGAAAGGAAACAACTCGATTTGAAGCACGCACATCAGATCATCGACCCAGTGTTGGCGAATGCGTAGCTCAACTTCGTTAAGCCCTATGAGTCTACTCTATGACAAGATGATTTCTAAACTAGATGGTCCAGTTGGTCAAACAACTTACTATTTACCAATCTCACATTTTCAAAATTTATTGTTTAACATGAAAATAAGGACATTGATATGTGAGAGATTGAGAAAAGGGTAAGTAGTCATTTAAAGTAAAAAGTTTAAATGATTTTTAGGATGTTTTAAGAGGGATGCATCTGAAATTTGCCAAAACAACAGACTAGTTCCAACTCTTTAAAAAATTAGAGCAAGTACACCTTTACCAATTTATATCTAGTCTAGAATTAAGTTAAAAAGGTAATTTGTGGTGAAAATTAAATAAAGGAAAGATTACATACAACTGTTTGGTCTTCGAAAACGTCGCCGGACAGAAATGGTCAAAAGTTGAAAATATAAGCAAATCAGTAGGGCTGCAAACGAACCAAATGCTCGGCGAACAGTTCGTGAACCATTTGGTGGAAAGTTTGTTTATTAAACAAAGAACACAAACAATAAATTCCATTCGTTTAGTTAAATGAACGAAGTTCATCAGTGTTCTTATGATTAGAAACTTCAAAAGAACAATTACTTGCATCACACTAAAAAAGACAAACAAGTTCTTGCATCACACTAAAAAAGACACACAAGTTCATTTCCAGATGAATCTCATTAACAAGCCCTACAAATCAGGAAACAAAATAGACTTTATACTAAAGAATTAGGAAGAGGCCGCGCGGACGCAGGCCTCTGCTGCCACAAATTATGACGTAGGCTCGACCACTTGGGCCGACCTTAGGCGGGCACCCCTCCTAAGTGCAATGGAGGTCACCAACCTAGGCCATGGACCTTTTTGATCGCCCATTGACCCCGTCCAGGTAAGTGAGTAACCCAAAAGCCTCTTCTCCTTTTTGTATCACACCACCTACCCTTGCTTCTTTCTATACACCGATGTGGGATACCCTCATATTTGCTACTTTTTCTTCTTCAGTCTTTCAGAGCATGTGAAACATAAGCCAATTACTCTCTTGAGATATATGCTTGTATTTCTTTATTATATAGTAATGTTTTTTGTGATGACATATAGAATTCGTTAATAATTATGGTTTACCAAATGCAAAGTAAACCATATTTTGTGTTTCAGTAATATTGTTTGGCTCGAATAAAACTGCCTGAATTTCCCGCCTTTTTTATCTAACAACGTAATTGGAACATTAATGAAGAAAAGTCGAGGAACTTGACGAACAGGACGTGCACAATTGTATTGAAAAATAGATTGTTTTATTATCTTGATAACAAAACCCCTCTATTCAAATGTAGTTAGTTCATGTTCATTTCTTTAATTAACAGCCATAACTACTCTAAACTTGTTTGAAGTGTTAGTATGGTATGGCGGCATCCCTTGACATGTTCTTTTACAGGTCTTCTGTTTATGAGTGATAACTCTTATTTGAAAAAAAGGCTTCAAAGAGTTCTTTGTAAAAGAGTGGAACCTTTTTGTAGACCAAATACACTTGCTTTAAATAACTACACTTCTTGTTGATTAGAGACCAATGGTGAAGCAAAAGTAAACTCTTAATAGTCCTGCACTTCCATTTAGCAAATGAATTGACGTTCAACTGTTTGCATCCCGCCGCGTATGTTTAATCAAATTCTTTACTACTAACGAATGTGGATTTCGACAGTAATTAGTTGGATATATACAGTATATGTATATTATGTAATAAGATTTTGTTAAAACCTCACAAACTAATCAATGATAAACTCTTATAATTAGTACCTCTAGAGCCTTTTCTGCATCAGGTCCCTACTTAGATATCCGTAGTCCAATATCCTAGTAGAGTTGTCCTAATCAAAAGAAAACTAACACATCTACCATATCAATAATAATAATAAAAAGAATCAAAAAGAGGGATAAAACTAATGTTGAATATATCTGGCCGGTGAACTTTCTTCTTTCCTTAGGCACTTAAACAGAATATCATTCAACTACAAGCTCTATCATGTGATAATTCTCCACTCCCCTGAATAGATCTTTGAGTAAACACCTTTCACCTTATGGAATGCAACACCTTAAATTAGCATCATAAAAGATTAAGACCATAGACATGCATGCCAGTTTCATTTTCTAAAGATATCAGATTGGCATGCCCAAAATAGTGACATAATATAATGCTAAGAAAATAGCACTACAAATTATAGTACCCAATTGTTTTTTCTATAAAATAATGCTAAGAATATAGCACTATAAGCGGGTCAAACATGAATCCGGGTCGAAACGAATCATTTTTAGTACATGTAAAACGGGGCAGGCTGCATTGGGTTGGCCTCTACCAAAACAATCATCAAATCCTTTTAGAATTCAGGAGATTAAATCATGTGTTGAGGATGATTACGAAAGTGGTGTTATTATAATATCTTAATCTTTAAATAAAACAAATTATGAGGCTCTATGCATAAAAAATAGGCTTTGAGCCAATCTCAACCTATTTGATCCATTCTCTTTTAGCTATTAGCATTTAACCTGTCTGAAATACGACATAACCCAAAATCCTAAGTAGCCCATTTCTAAGTAAAACGGACTAAATTGCACCTCTAAAGAAGGTTTTCTTAAAAACTACCCTGTAGTATTTTGAATATGCTCATTGCAGGTTCAATCACATCTAAAATACGCTCATCGGCCACTTCATCAACATGTCCAAGAAATGATGAACCGTATGCTTCCTCTTATTACATATCAGCAAATGTGACACCAAGTGCTGATATTACAAAATTAGAGATAAAATTTGGATATAAAATAAATGAATAACAAAGATCAAGCTCAAATTCTAAGCAGAGTTACAACAATTGCCTTTGTCACATGGCGTAAATCATCCTTGTGCGCGCGTCAACTAATCCTCCTTGTGCGCGCGTCAACTGCAATTCCCACAGCCTCAACAAAGAAAGACATGAGGGAGTGTTCAAATTATACCTTGGGTGCCATGTCTCCCCTTTGTCATTAAAACAACATTATCTCCAGCCTTTAGAAGCTTCTCAGTGAATTAAAACCGCCTTGTCTAAACAACATAGGCCCAAAGAATATGAAGACAAACATCGAAACGTTGAAAAAAATTAGAAGCTTCTCAATGAATTAATCACTTGTATACTAAGGCATCATCTATTTGTACATTTTAATCCGTACGTCAATACTGACCAAGACAAACATCGAAACGTCGAAAAAGCTATAAGGTTGTCATGGTACCTTCAATGTTTCTAATACATTATAGTTTATGAAAAGAATACGTAAAAGGATTAAAAGTTTGTTGTGCAAGGGGAAAAGTGTAACTAATTATCTATAATTTTGTTAAAACTCAAAAATTTAAGTGTAATAAGTTTAGAAGCTAGAAAATAAATAGTGTTAAAAAGACCAAATTACCCTCATTATGTTCCCGAGTCTCATTTAAGAGGGGGAGGGGAGGAAAAATTTTCTCTCTTAATCTCTCCAATTTGGGAGGATGAATATATGGTCATATTTAGTCATATTTTCTTCCCTTTTCCCTCCCCTCCCCCTGTTAAATGAAACTCGGGAACATGGTTTTTCATATTTTCATCTCTTTTCCCTCCCCTCCCCCTATTAAATGAGACTCGGGAACAGAGTGTAAGACGTCTGTTATTATAATATAGGAGGAAAAGTTATTATTTTTTCAGTATTTTAAAATACCCTTCATGCTATATAATATAGTATAGATAGATAGTTAAAATTAATATAAAAATAACCCTAAACTAAACTAAAGCAGCCGTCGTCCTCTTGTCTATCTCCCCTGTTGGCTCCATCTTTTTTCATTCTACGATTCAGCAGGCAGGGCAGGTAAGGTAAGGTTCAATCAGCAGCAGCAGGTATGCTTCGTTCGATTAGCCACCATTTCTTCTCTATTTCATTTGAATTGTTTTTTTCTTATGGTCGTCGGAAACGCGAATTGGATCGGACCAACCAAAACGAAAATCACCAGCGAATTATGTGACTATCTAACTACTGGTTTAGAAAACTTATATTAAAGTTTAAAACTATACGACTCTTAATTATATACCAGAAAAAAAAGTGAGTTAGTAATTGAGTTGTCAACTGTGATTTGCATCTAGTGTTTATGAACTATCTTATCTGTTGGTTTGTTTTGATATGATCTTCTTGTATAAAAGAAAACCTATGCAGTTAATATCGGTGATATTTTGGTTATATCGGTCCCCTTGTATAATAAAGTAATCGCTACCCTTAGGTTTTGGGTTGAGGTTCCTTTGGGGCAATGGATTTGTGAGTGGGTGGGTGTGCATCCGGTTTCTTGTCCAAGAAAATCTCAATCATCTTATTGCCCATGGGCCATAGTTGTCAATAGTATGTAGCGCATAGGTCGAGGCTCGCTATTAGCGATAGATAGCAATAATAGCGACAACCTTAGTTTAAAAAAGCGCGCTTAAAGCGTTTGGCAAAACGCTTTATTTGGTCTGAAGCGTCAAAACACGTGAAGCGTTTTGAGGCGAGCTTTAAGCGCGAAGCGGCCATGGCATGGTTTTTGAGGCGACGCCTCGGCATAGGTTGTTTCAACATTAAAAAAAAGAACAGTGCAAAAAACCGCCTCACGTGGGCCCGGGTTCTCGGAGCTGCATTCGTGTCCGCAGGACGTGCAACCAAATTCCAGTTCAGAAGCTCATTTTTTGCACCCCCCCCCCCCCTGCGCGCGGGTAGGACTTGTGGTAAAACATGTCATAAAGCTACAATGAGGTAGTAAAGGCTTTACCTTACAAACAACCACTCACTTTGTTCCCACACCAATGTGGGACAAAGTATTTACCACCTTTTGAGACTTTCATTCACACCCAAAACTTCCAACATATAAGTCCTAAACTTTTGCACTATTAGTTACATGCTCTTATTGAGTGATGTTGATGGAGATGAATACGTACTTGATTATGATGATTATTGATTAAAGACTGTTTTTATGTTTATGTTTTAAGTGTGTTTCGACTTTAATTTATGTTTTAACTATGTTTTTTATGTGTTAAGTGTGTTTTTTAATCATGTTTTTGTGTTTATTATTGATTAACAAGTAGAATAGGTCATATTGATGTGTATAATATTTTTTTTATTTTTTTTATTTTGAGCGCTTCGAATACGTGAAGCTCTCGCTTCGCGCTTGAAGCTTCGCTTAAAGCTTTTGGAACCAAAACGCTTCGGAGCGCCTCGCGCTTTTTTAAACCAAGGCGACAACTGATTTTTGTTTTAAATATATATAGCAATTAAAGATAACTATAAAATAGTTGGATTTTAGGTTTTTGTTAAATATACATGTAAAATAGCATACATACCAAGGTATTGTGATATAATATACATGTAAAATTTTTTTTTTTTTTTCTAGTGTATCGCTATTTATAAAATAGCCGCCCGCTATTTATTGCTATTCCCTATGTAGCATGGTTGTCGCTATTCGCCATTAACAACTATGCCATGGGCACATGTTTGGTTTCTTCTTTTTTTTTCTTTCTAAATAGTAACAATTTTTATTTCCTTTTATGCACATTTGCTTGTTCGTGATGAAGGTTATTAGTTTCTGTCTTTGATTTAATACATCGACCTGTTATCGGAACTCTTCAACCTATTAGACATTTCTGCTGGAAAAGTGGTCATGTATGAACAGTATGCATTATTATGAGAAAAGATAGGGAAAGACCAGCAAAATGAGAAGGCTTGATGATGTAATCATAACAAAAAAAAAGTGAGTTTGGTGCTTAATGGAAGTGTCTTAGTTTAGGCATAGGCAGACCCAAACTGACATGAGATAAGCAGGTTAGGCAGGATTTGTTAACACTTGAACCTCTCTGATGACATGATCGGGGATATGATTTCGTGGAGAAAACGGATAAAGGTTAGGGTTTGTAGTGGGGCGTTTAGATCTGTTTTAGTTTTGCCTTTAGGACCTTCTCTTTTTCCTACGCCTTTCTTTGCCTTAGCTTTAGTTATTGCTTTTACGAATACGTTTTTGGGAGAGCGTAAGCGTATAGTTACTTAACTTACTTTCAAGTTGGTTAGTGCTACTTTCTCTTTTCTCTCTTCTATGTGACTAAAATTACTAGTATTAGTAGAGACACTACTAATTTCTGTATCAATTTTCTAGTATTATTGTCAGTCTTGCTTATTAATTCTTCTTTATTTTTTTGCAGTAAGTTCTTATTGAGGATTCACCGATAAAATGGCAGAAGTGGTAACAATTTGCATTCTTTTAGCATTGTGTTCATGTCCATTTTGTTATATATCAATTATCAAGTGATATTCTATTTCAGTTTTGCATCATACATTTTGCATAATTGAAGTTTTTTTTAATGATCTCATAAATGCTTTTGAGCTCCAGAAATTCCAAACACTCTTAAAACAAATATTCTCTTTCAAACTTATTCTAGCTTGACTACAATCATCTTTAAATTTTCTTCACTTGATGCATTTGACAATACAGCTGTTCTAACTTCTGTTTATATTTTGGTTGTACCACAGGACTATATGCAGGAAGATGATATACATTTAGACACCACAAGGGCCAGATGTACATCTTATACTTTTTTTGTTCGGATCAAGTTACTATTTTTTATGACTTCAAGAATCACAGTTGTTTCCTTTGTCAGTTGCAAGTGTCCTCAAAAGGCATGCAGAACTCACCGAACGCCTTTCTAGGTATCAACCATTGGAAATACTTAATATCAGTTTTCTAGCATGTAATGTATTAATGTTTGACCTCTACTTCCAACCTTTATACCGTCAGTTTCAAATATTGTTTCGCTCATATGGAGTATTTTACTTATATTATTATTATTATTATTAATTTATGTTTTTTAATAAAAAATGATCAGGGATTCTGATAAAATGATTTTTGAGCGTCTACAGAGGGAATTTGAAGCTGCACGTGCATCCCAAACTCAAGGTAGGTAACTACATTTTTTGTTTCTCCCTTTTGTTGTCACATTTTGGTTATTCTAAGACTGCCTTCCTTTATTCTCAGAGGTTTGTTTAGACAACGAACAGTGGAATGATGGGTTGTTAGCAACTATTCGGGAACGGGTGTGACTTCCTTTGCTTATTCATCTTATCTTGATATCCTATTTTTCCTAAATAAATACATATAATTAGCTCTGTTTGTTATAAAATGTTTTTATTTTTATATCAGGTTCATATGGAGGCCGAAAGAAAGGCAATGCAGTCGTCACCTGTGGATGCAAGCATGCTGCCAATGTGTGAATTTCATGACAAAGTTACATATAAAGTTGGAAACAAGGTATTTCTTCTTCTTCTTTTTTTGTGCAAAGTAAACAGTAACCACGCTATTTTCATGTTCTTAACAACTAGACCACGATTTTAATATATAGTTTTTGTTTAAATAGCATCTGGAAGCCCGTCTATATGTTAACGTCCACATCTCCTTTAACAGGTAATTTGCTGTTTGGAAGGAGCACGCATTGGCATACAATACGATACATTTTTTGCTGGTAAACAGTCAGATTTCATTTCTTATGTTGCAAACTTATAAATCATAACTCGTTTATCTTTAATTATATGGTTTTTTAGGTGAGCCACGTGAACAATATCACTGTGTTCTTGAAAGCAAGTCATTTCTTGAAAAGATGACTGTCCTTGAACACACTATTCCTTTCTTTTTGCCATTACGCGAAGCAGAAAACGATCTTTTATCTTCAAATGCAATGGTAATTCACTAATTCTAATAACACCCCTCAATTCATGTTGTTTTTATAATCTTATTTAATACTTGTGCCTTTTTTCAGAAATTTATTGATCACATTGGAGAACTCTTGCAATCATATGTTGATAGACGAGAACAGGTATTTTTTTTTATATTTTACCAGGTATTTTAATTTTTGTATGGCTGATTTTCTACTTGTTATAGGTTCGTCTTATAAAGGACTTGTATGGTAACCAGATTGGAGAACTTTATCATAGTCTTCCATATCATATGATTGAATTTTTCTTAGAAGATTTTGAATGGTTGGTAATTTCTTGTTATGCATTTACATATTTCTAATAGGGTAAAATGCCATTTTCGTCTATGAGGTTTGGCTACTTTTGCGACTTTCATCCAAAGGTTTGTTTTTCCGCATCCGGATTCAAAAGGTTTGAAATTTTGCCATTTTCATGCAACTTGTTAACTCCATCTATTTTTTAACGTTAAGTCAGGGGTATTTTCGTCTTTTTAAACATTTTTTTGTGATGATTAAAGGGTTTGGGTGGGGAGAAAGTCACCGAGGTGGATCTATATTTCTTATAGTGTTTTTTATTTTATTAAAAATGTCTAGAAAGACGGAAATGCCCCTCATTTAACGGAGAAATGGATGGAGTTAACGAGTTGGAAGAAAATGGCAAGATTTCAAATCTTTTGGATCCAGATGCGGAAAAACCAACCTTTGGACAAAAGTAGCCAAACCTCAGGGACGAAAATGGCATTTTACTTATTCTAATACATGATTTATATATGTGTAAATAATTTTGCTAATTCTTGCAGCAAGGTGACGGTGAGTCTTAGATATGCGGATCTGTTGTCTATACTTCCAACTGGTATAAGTGTTGTGGCATGGCCCATGAGCCAATCAAAAAAGTCCCCAGCCAGGGGTAAAAAGGGAAAAGTAGCATTTGGAAACAACGCGGGTCCCATGCGTTTATTCTACGCAGAAGCTGCACTGCGCACCTTGAGTTTGCCTGAAGGTTATATTCTATCTCCTCGTTTGTTATTGTATACATAATACAGTGGCGGATCTTGCTCGTTGAACGTGCCAGGGCCGAAAGACACGGGCACTAAAAAAAGCCCGGGCCAAACATAGTATATATAAAAAATTTCGATCAAAATGCGGAAAATTAGCACTACGGCCGAAAAACTTGCCCGGGCCGTGGCCCTACCAGAAGCCTTCAAAGAACCGCCCATGATTGTATATAATTAGTGATCTTAATTATAAGTGGGTCACTTTGGGTTGTGTTTTATCTCAAATGGGCCAAACAAAGTTTAAATGTCATCTTAATAGCTATTTAACATCAAAATGTCAACGTACGTATCGGAAAAAACACTAAAAGACGAAATAGTAAAATGAAAAAACAAATACCAGTTCTGATAATACCGATGCCGGTAACAGTATTGTTCAGTTGGAGTTGGTTTGGTTTGGTTCGTCATGTTAGCAAGAAAAAAAAACACTAAAGGTGAAATACAATGAATAAAAGTAGAGGGACTAAACATATATATTAGCAAAGTTAAAGTACAGGGGCTAAACATGTATATAAGAAACGTTAATTAATGGGAGAAAAACTTTATTAAAATAGAGGGACTAAAGATGTATATGAAGAAAATTAAAGTAGAAGGACTAAACACGTTAATTACCAAAGTTAGATGTAAAAGTAGTAAAATTCATGTGACCAATCACAAGACAACAAGTGGCTATGTCGGAATGGTCCATCGACAAAGCCTTTTAAGTATATGAATTATTAGTTAATTCTTATTGGTTTGTGACTGACATCCATCCTCTTATGTGGATGTGGCGTTGTAGCGTTTGCGGAGATCGTGTTGAATCTTGAGGAAGCCCTTGAACAAAATGTTCAACCCAAAGATCCTGCTGCTTCTACTTGACAAAACATCAAGAAATTGGCTTGTAGTTGAAGGTAAAAAAAAGAAACAGATGTAGGCGTTTTGTAAATCTAATATTCGTTTATTTTATTTTCTTTTTAAGAATTTTCAAGTGGAATTTGATATTTCAGCTGACTTATCATTTACATTTTGCATACAGTTGCTGTATTATTTGCAACAATGCCTTTAAAATTTGAATCTGTACAGTTATCAGTTCTAGAGTATACATACATTTCTTTCATCATTGAGGTTTTCTCAAAAGATATGCTAGAGTAAGAGTTACCCTCACTGGCCCACATTATTATGCAGTTTAAGAAAGAAGACATTTATTTTGGATTTGTTCTCAGATTGACCCTTATTAAAAACAGACCGTGTTCGGGTTGACCCTTATAAAAACGGGTTGATCCGTATCTAGACAAAAAAAAAAATTAAGATTATAATTTTTCTTCCATTTTATGTGGTTAGTCATGATAATGTTAGTTTTGTCACTCGAACTTTATACAGAGATTTTATTCAAACATGCGGAAGCTTAAAAACTTAGAACACTTACAAGGAAAACTTCAAGCTATTTAGAGGATTACACAAGTTAGGTATTCTAGGTTGTGTAATCCTCTAAATAGCTTGAAGTTTTCCTTGTAAGTGTTCTAAGTTTTTAAGCTTCCGCATGTTTGAATAAAATCTCTGTATAAAGTTTGAGTAAATTATTTTCTAGCTTTTTGTTACTCTTACTTTGATCCTTTTAATTGGGCTTTTTTTTGGTATCAGAGCTATAAAAAGCTCCGGTATGACAGGCTAAGCCTAGAAGAAGGCTTAATAGTGAAAGGGCTGGGAATGATTTAATTCAATTTTAATCCTGAAATAATTTAACACTTTTTATAATTGTTTCTGGTAAACAATTTCTGAGGAAAATAACTTTATAAACATTACTGTTCGTTCGATTTGGAGGTAAAAATTAAACTATGTTTAAAAAAAAAAAAATTCAAAAGACATGGGCTGTTACCGAAGAGTAGTAAGTAATCCCCCATGGTGAGATTAGTTTGGAAGAAAATATAGGCGGAATTTCAGTTTTTAAGCTTGCGCATGTTTGAATAAATATTTTGAGTGTCTCCTGCAGCTTCTTCAAGAGCATTGTACTCTTGTTTGTAAACACTTTTCCATTGGATCCATGCAAGTTTTTCAACTTCTCCCATGAGATTTTCAATGAAGTTGATTTTTGATCTGTCATTAGGCCAGCTTTTCGTCGGATCATCCACCACATTCAGAACACTTGATTCCCACCTTGATATCACATCTCCCCATAGGCTGATATCAAATGGTAGAACCAAAATACTCCCTTGATTAGACCATGCTGGTGGCAAACTCCACATATTATTAGGCATAGCTGATGCCATTGAAAAAAAAAGCCCAATTAAAAGGATCAAAGTAAGAGTAACAAAAAGCTAGAAAATAATTTACTCAAACTTTATACAGAGATTTTATTCAAACATGCGGAAGCTTAAAAACTTAGAACACTTACAAGGAAAACTTCAAGCTATTTAGAGGATTACACAAGTTAGGTATTCTAGGTTGTGTGAATCCTTAGACACACTAAGCTCTTATATAGGCATAGAAAGACGATTGAAACCGTCTACCGATTACCCGGGTGCACATTGGGCCCCATAGCGATAATTGATAGTTTTCTATCGTGTTGCCTGAGCTGGATATCATAAAGAGACAAACACCTGTCCCTTATTTTAATAATTAAACACAAACGGACGGCACAGCTGTCTCCTGCTTTAATAATTTATCCACGATAAACTTGGACTGTTATGCTTTATTCGGTGCCGTGTTGCTTTTGAGTAGGGTCCACCACTTTCGCCTAAGTCTTCAGAATTATTGCTTGAGAATTCGTCACTGCTTCCGTCATTTATTTCTAGAAGCTGGGCTTGGGCTTTAGTGTTGATTTTCCTGATGGGCTTCACAAATAAGCCTTTTTGCTTGGGCCAATTTGTTAGCTGCTTGTTCCGTTCTTGTTGTGAAGATGTGTGGTTCTGTTCCTTCTGTTCGTATCCACCATCTGCACAGGTTGTATTCAACCATGGTACCATACATACTTGTCACACTCATACTCATCATTAAACACGTTACCAATAACCTGCTTACAACCCAACAACCCGCTTATGAGTGATAACTTTTATTAATCTAACAACGTAATTGGAACATTAATGAAGAAAAGTGGAGGAACTTGACGAACAAGACGTGCATGATTGTATTGAAAAATAGATTGTTTTATTATCTTGATAACAAAACCCCTCTATTCAAATGTAGTTAGTTCATGTTCATTTCTTTAATTAACAGCCATAACTACTCTAAACTTGTTTGAAGTGTTAGTCTGGACATGTTCTTTTTATGGTTTTCTAGAGGTCTTCTGTTTATGAGTGATAACTTTTATTTGAAAAAAAGGCTTCAAAGAGTTATTTTTAAAAGAGTGGAACCTTTTTGTAGACCAAATACACTTTAAATAACTACACTTCTTGTTGATTAGGTAAATAGGGTGGAGATACAATAGGAAGTTTATTTTGCTAGTCAGGCTAGAAAGTAATCTTGACCATCAATTTGATTAATCAATGGCTGAGATTAAATGGGTGAAATTGAACAAGAAAAAAGAGGCGTGTGAGTTAGTTTGAGGGTATTCTAGTCCATTCAAGTCAATAGTTTCTCTCTCCTCCAATTCCCTATCGTTTTTAAATCGTTAATAACTTTTTCATACGACAATATTTTTTTATAAAAATTACACCATAAAAACGAGCGTTTTTTTATCTTTAAAACGAGCACACTATTGCTATACTTTTGAAAAAAAAAATTCGAAAACCCAGATGCGTAAAACGCAATGGATAGAACAACACACTATAACTCAGGTTCTAAAACGCAATAGGTTTTAACATGGTCATGTTTATGTTTTAACATGGTCATGTCTTTGTTCCAACATGATCATGCTTCCCTTGACCATCAATTTGATTAATCAATGGCTGAGATTAAATGGGTGAAATTGAACAAGAAAAAAGAGGCGCGTGAGTTAGTTTGAGGGTATTCTAGTCCATTCAAGTCAATAGTTTCTCTCTCCTCCAATTCCCTATCGTTTTTAAATCGTTAATAACTTTTTCATACGACAATATTTTTTTATAAAAATTACACCATAAAAACGAGCGTTTTTTTATCTTTAAAACGAGCACACTATTGCTATACTTTTGAAAAAAAAAATTCGAAAACCCAAATGCGTAAAACGCAATGGATAGAACAACACACTATAACTCAGGTTCTAAAACGCAATAGGTTTTAACATGGTCATGTTTATGTTTTAACATGGTCATGTCTTTGTTCCAACATGATCATGCTTCCCTTGACCATCAATTTGATTAATCAATGGCTGAGATTAAATGGGTGAAATTGAACAAGAAAAAAGAGGCGCGTGAGTTAGTTTGAGGGTATTCTAGTCCATTCAAGTCAATAGTTTCTCTCTCCTCCAATTCCCTATCGTTTTTAAATCGTTAATAACTTTTTCATACGACAATATTTTTTTATAAAAATTACACCATAAAAACGAGCGTTTTTTTATCTTTAAAACGAGCACACTATTGCTATACTTTTGAAAAAAAAAATTCGAAAACCCAGATGCGTAAAACGCAATGGATAGAACAACACACTATAACTCAGGTTCTAAAACGCAATAGGTTTTAACATGGTCATGTTTATGTTTTAACATGGTCATGTCTTTGTTCCAACATGATCATGCTTCCCTTTTAACATGATCATGTTCTTTGATGTTATTTTACACTCCAGTTCTAAAACGCAATGAAACCCAAAATCAAATATTTTGCACTACATATTCTAAAAAGCAATGAAGTTTTAACATGGTCATGTTCATGTTTTAACATAGTCATGCTTTTTTGTTCCAACATGACCATGCTTTTATTTTGGCATGATCATGTTCTTTGCACCCCAGATTGTAAAACGCAATGAAACCAAAAATCAATATTTTGCACAATAAACTTTTAACATGACCATGTTTAAGTTTTAACATGGTCATGCTTTTGTTCCAACATGACCATGCTTCTATTTTAGCATGATCATGTTATTTGCTTGTAAAACGCAATGAAATCAAAAATCAATATTTTGCACTGTAGTTCTAAAAAGCAATGAAGTTTTAACATGACCATGTTTATGTTTTAACATGGTCATGCTTTTGTTCCAACATGACCATGCTTCTGTTTTGGCATGATCATGTTCTTTGCACCTCAGGTTGTAAAACGCAATGAAAACAAAAATCAATATTTTGCACTGTAGGTTCTAAAAAGCAATGGAGTTTTAACATGGCCATGTTTATGCTTTAACATGGCCATGCTTTTGTTCCAACATGACCATGCTTCTATTTTAGCATGATCATGTTATTTGCTTGTAAAACGCAATAAAACTAAAAATCAATATCAATGAAGTTTTAACATGGCCATGTTTATGTTTTAACATGGCCATGCTTTTGTTCCAACATGACCATGTTTCTACATGTTCTTTACACTCCAAGTTGTAAGACGCAATGAAACCAAAATTAATATTTTGTACTACAGGTTCTAAAAAGCAATGGAGTTTTAACATAGGTTCTAAAAAGCAATGTAGTTTTAACATGGGTATGCCTTAGTTCCAACATGATCATGCCTCTGTCCAAGCATCATCATGTTCTTTGCACTGCAAGTTGTAAAACACAATGAGTTTTAACGTGGTCATACATTTGTTCCAACATGATCATGCTTCTATTTTAGCATGGTCATGTCTCTATTTTAACATCCAGAAGAACAAAATGAAAAGAACTCTAACTAAAACATAATGATGTGAAAACGCAATTGAGGTTTGATAACTAAAACACAATGAAAATAAAATATAACATAACTTACAAAAGAACTCTGATTAACGACGGTGGACGGAAAAAGAACTCTGATACACCGTGGGGAAACTGGTGGCGGTGGAGCGGTGGCGGTGGAGCGGTGGCGGTGGATGGTGGAATGATGGTGTCAGATCTGAAAAACCCAATAGGTGGTTGAAGGTGGTGGTTTCAGATCTAGTTTCCGGCAAGATGGTGGCGATCGTAGGTCGTAGTGGTGGTGGTGGTGGTGGTGGAGGTGGTGGTGGTTGTGATGTGGTAGTTTATAGTTTTGAAAATGGTGGATTTGAGTATACGGGTAAGAGAAATGAATTGCAGATGCTAGGTTTTTTTTGAAGATGGTGAGTTTTGACCAAAATGCCCCTCCTTATGTTTTTCATCTTTGCCACATGTCATCCTCTTATTGCTTCCTATCCTTCCTAGCGAAATTAATCTTCCTATTTGATCTTTTCCCTAGGTAAATAACTACACTTCTTGTTGATTAGAGACATATGTGAAGCAAAAGTAAGTCGTGTTTTGGTGTAATAAACTGTTAATAGTCCTGCACTTCTATTTAGCAAATGAATTGACGTTCAACTGTTTGCATCCCGCGTAAATTCTTTACTACTAATGAATGTGGATTTCGACAGTAATTAATTAGTTGGATATATACAACAGTATAGGAGGTATATGTAATAATAAGATTTTGTTGTCATATGAAATCCTCAGGGTGGTCTTGGTCTTGATCTTCAAGGGAGCGCTTCTTAGCACTTAAGTTAAGCTTAAGGCTTTCTGGTAGCGGAGGTGTTCTTCCTCTCCTAAACAAAACAGCAAGTGCCCTCATCTTCCGGCACAAATCAAATACCTGCATCATTTCATACATTCAAATTCATTTTATGTATCAATCATTGCTTTTTAACTTATAGTTACATCAATTCACTGGCATAAATCAAATTCCAATTGCTAACTGGCAACAGCTTATAATTTCACTAACATTTAACTAGATAAACAGTCCCAAACACCCCCAAATGCAAAAGGCAGATGAACAGTCTTCATTAGCAATCCCAAACACCCTCTTGATACTTAAATTGTAATTACAAGTGGCAAAATGGGCGGGTCAATGGGTCAAGACGTGTGCAAACCAAAATGTGCAATTTTCCATGTCCTTTTTAATGAGTAAATTGCCATTTTCGTCCCTGAGGTTCGGCCACCTTTGCGACTTTCATCCAAAGTTTGTTTTTCCACATCTGCGTCCTTGTGGTTTCAAAATCTTGTCATTTTCGTCTCTGAGGGCCAAACCTCGTGGGACGAAAGTCGCAATAAATTCCCAAACCTTAGGGACGAAAATGGCAATATTTTGAAACCACGAGGACATAAATGCGAAAAAAACAAACCTTTGGATGAAAGTCGCAAAAGTGGCCAAACCTCAGGGACGAAAATGACAATTTACTCCATTTTTAATGGTCATATCAGGCTAACTGAATTCTTTTCTATTTCTTTGTAGATAGTTAATGTGTAAGATACGGCTACAAAGACTCTATTAATAAAATAAAATTATAAGCTTTTATATATAACGATTTACTAAGAATTGAACATTATGAATACACTTTGGACGTGTCTGACCCGTTTGACCCATTTCCCATTCTTGGTTTTAAAAAGCGAGAGGCGAACAAAAGCGACGAGGTCTAAAAATGAGGCGCAAAGCGCAAAAGCGGTGGGCTTTTCGTACCCGAGGCGCAAGAAAATTATATATTTTTTTATATATATCCCATAGGTTTTTAGCATTCCTTATCCAAAATATAGTTATAACTAAGGTTTATTTATGATTTTACCTACATGTACAAGCCAAAAAACCTATTGTCCAACACTTTCATGCATAAAAACAACATAAAACACCCGAAATACATAAGGCGCACGCCTTAGACCTCAAAAAACTCAAAAAATGCGCTTTCTTCCGCTTTGTGGAAAAAGCGCGCCTCAGGCACCCTTAGGCGCGCTTTTTAAAACCCAGTTCCCATTTTTGCTAAATCTTTTTAGTTGACATGTTTGAGAAGAAACATAACCTGAATCTACCTATTTCATAAGGGGACAGGTTAAAATTGCAAACTCTAGTTTAGTAAACAAAATTAAGTAAACCACGGATGGTCCCTGTGGCTTTCCAAAATTTTGGATTTGGTCCCTAGCTTTTCAAAAGTACACGGGTGGTCCATGTGGTTTGAACTTTGTAACGCATTTAGTCCCCACTTGTTTTCCAAAAGTACATGGACAGTCCCTGTGGTTTGCACTTTGTAACGCCTTTAGTCCCCAACTTGGACATGCCGAAACCTTTTAGATTTATTGGCTAGGGACTAAATGCGTTCCAAAGTGCAAACCACATGGACCATGCATGTACTTTTGGAAAGCTAGGTACTAAATCCAAAATTTTGGTAAACCACATGGATCATCCGTGTACTTTACTCTTAAGTTAATAATGATTCTTACCGATGAGGCTTCAACCTCCGCAACTCCTTCACAACCTTGGCCTCCGCCTTGCAACAGATCACAATATTTTGCTGCTTCAGTCTCGTCTTCAAATACCTTTTGGTGACAAAATATCATAAGTTTATTTTGCATGTATCATTTTATATCACGAATTTCGAGTGAAAGTTAAGGTAAAGGTGGACAACTTACAAGCACTCCATCTCTCACGTCTTCAACAAGCATCTGGAACTTGGTGGCACTTGGTTTCTTTGTTTGATTTCTCAACTTGCGTCCTTTGGAAAACAGCATCCCGAGTTCCCTTTCAACTTCACTGTTATGCAAACCATGTTAAGAGGTTGCCAGATGGGTGGGTCGGAGAACGGGTCATAACAGGTTTGCGTTAATTATAATTACAAAGGATTAGTACTACAATGGTTATCCAGATATATGGATAACAACGATTTCGGGGGTTGTGTGCACTAAATATAGACTTAGGACCGAGTTTTAACCCGTTTGCCTTGTTCCCCTTTTAACTAAATTTTCAGATTTGGCCCATTTGACCCATAACATATAGCACAGCCCGTTAATAAGTAGATGGGTCAAAAATGCCACCTAAACATTTATTTATTGACTTGCCTGTTGCACACAAAGAGAGAAAAAGATGCTAAAATACAAAGAAAAATGAGGCAAAAAATAATCCCAACCTTGGTTTTAAAATACGCGATGTGCTCCGATGCGTTTTGATCCCAAAAGCCGATGCGTAATGCGCACGCATCACGTATGCGAGGCATTTATTATTTAAAAAATTATTTATAGATAATATTTTTGCTTGTTAACTTTAAGCACTAAAAATCTAGAGATTAAAACAAATAAATACAAAAAATATCTCTAGTACCATCAAAGAAGTTCAATATAACCATAATAAGCCTTGAACTCTTATGTGTACAAGTAGTCTACACAAAAGGTACAGGAATCTATGTAGGAACTCACTTAAGAACTTCATCAGCTCATTGTACAAGCTTATTAAGCACATTGTATAAGCTCATTGTACATTTTTACTCTATAGTGGTTGATTATAGAAAAATGTGAGCATCAGGATGCATCATGCGAGCGCATTTTGTGATTTAGAGCGCACCATCCTCGCAACATGTAATCGCAGCGAATCGTATCACTAATGCGCTAGCGCATCGCGCATTATGCACTCCTGATGCGCGCACTTTAAAACCAAGATCCCAACTTTCTAGAATAGTAGAATCTGTTTATTTTGTTGTGCTAAGTCCACAAATATACCCTAGGAGAAGGTGGTGCAAGTGCAAGACACACAAACAATTGCATTGATAAGAAAACAGAAGTCACACCTGCGATTCATTCGGGTTTTCATCGTGCAAAGCTGGTTTTCCCTGCGGGTTAATACATAGACGGCTTTTGAATCTTCTCTCCATGGGTTGGCTTCCAATACTGAATCAATAGGGCATAAAAAGAGATATTATTAGATTGGGATTATCTGCAAAATGTTCAATATGGGGGATAATCGACAAATAAGCAAACTAAAACAAATAAATATGCACATTGACACATCAATCCATTGCCTATCATTGTAGTTTATTTCCATAACTAATAAAAGAGAAGAATATGCAAGTGAGGCAGGGGGGAATATAAATCTGAAAACTGATTTTTCTTTTCTTTTTTTAATAAAATACGCTCGTAAACAAATTTATTTTTCCGAATCACATGGGAACAACTTTAATGAACTCCTAAATATCCAAGGAAATAGTTATAACGTGACTGCTCTATCTAGGTTTTAATAAGCGTGAGGTACTCCGAGGCATTTAGGTCCTGAAAGACGAGGCAAAAGTTTCACGAACGCAAGGCAATGCTCTATGTACAACCTAAAGTTGCATCTCTCTCATCTCATTTACCTATCAACCTTAATCAAGTAAACCATTTTAAATCTTTCATTTACCCACATATGCAAGATGTGCAGCCTCATACCCTGAGGTGTATTTCCCACCGCCTCATATACGCTTTGTAAAACGAAGCACGGTGTTAACGTGTCTACACTCTACTTAATTTCTCTTCTAGTGTATATTTTAGGGCTGACAATAGGTAACCTGTAGGTAACCTGCTAAGACACGATAACAGAAAAGTACACCATGTGATTTTTTACGTTTTATAAAATAATCAAAATTTGAAAGTTAGGATCCATTATTTCTCCTTCTAGGTGCATAAAATATACATCTGTCTTATAGAAATTGGATATAAAATAGTTAAACGGGTCGTATTCATGTTTAAAATTTTTGTTCTTCGCGTTATCAATACCTGTTAAACCTGCTAAGACACGATTTGCCAGCCCAAATTTAACATCTTTTTTGCTCAACTAATACATATTAACCAAAATAAACGAAGAATCAAAAAATACAAACTGTTCAACTTAAATATAACTTGTGAAAAGACACTTTCACTTTAACTTCCTTATATCAATAGTTTAATATACAATACAAAACAGTGGAGTATTTTATTTGCAAAACTAGAATATAAAAAAATATTACTTATTTTTTAGTTTAACTTCATAAAAGATCCAGCATGATTTTAACAAAAATAAAAATTAAACTAAGACCGATGCCAAACAAAAAAAACCACAAAACTCAATTCAAACTTTACATGTTGCCCTATGCAATTGCAGCAATTAGATGCAGAATCAACACAATCAAACTGAATAATACCATCATAACTGCTGCTATCAAAAGTTTGTTGAAGATGACGTCGCATGTCGTAAGCACGTGACGAAACTTGCTCAACAAACTCATTAGAAGAGCCAGGAATCGTTCCGTCCAATCGTAACGCCTTATCCACCTCATCGTCGTCATCTTCTCCGTTATCCGATCCTCCTCGGTTCCCGACGGCGTTCAATTTACCGTTAATTCTGGTTCCAAAGGGTTGTAATTGTAACCTAGGGTTTGAAGGAGTGACGGAACGAGAAGGATTCCGGTGATCAGGATGAAGGCATGAAGTAGGATAGGAAGATGAAGATGATCGGAGGAAGAGTCTCCGGCGGTGGTGGTGGTGGTGGAAGGGGGGTAGGACGATTGAGGTGGATACGGAGGAGAGAGATTCCATTATAGAGATGCGTATTAGGTGTGTGTGTGTGAGGCGTGTGGGGGTTTGTATAAGTATATATACAGAGGAAGACAGTTGGGGGCGATGGCGGACGACGTGAACGACTGAAAGACCACCGGAGTGAAACGAAAGGAAGTTGGTTGGTGTAGATTTTTATGTATGCAGACGCAGCGGCGGATCTAGGATTCCGACCAAGCGGTAACGAAATCGAAAAAACGTCAAATTTTTCCAAAATTTACACTAAAAACGTCAAAAATTTTCCGGCCAAGCGGTAGCGGAGGCTACGCCTTGTTCTTGTTCCATAATACATCCGCCCCTGTGCAGACGACTCACGAGTCAAACTCCAAACCACCGAAATTTTACAAATCAACGACAACTATAATATTTGTTTTTTTTTTTTAAAAACCCATATACACCCCACATCAAATAGTCTTAACACAACATACAGTAATGCATACACTTTGCAACCGCTTAAGCTATGAGGTATGGTCATCAATGCATACACTAGTGACCACTTTATCATCATCCTCCATGTTAGTGTCACATTAGTATCCTCTTTGATCATCTCTCCTTCACTATCTACGGATGTGATCACCATCCCCTCCATTCTCCATTCAAATCGATTAAATATATTATCGGCAGATCGTGGAGATCACCACAAACGCGACAACCATGGTAAGGGGGGCGACGTTTCACTAGCGACCACGAAGCCACCTTAGCTTCATGAACTACTCCATAAAGCCAAACCTCACTGCCTTTCCCACTAGGATGTTCCTTTGAGGGAGATCGTTGAAGAGTTGATATTAAAAAGTTGACATTGGTTGTCTTAAAGAACGAATTAAATGTCATGTTTTTTAACGACAAACTAGCATATTCCTAAATACTCTATTTTAGCCATAATGAGAGTTGAACCTTCACTACTTAGGAAGGACTACGCCTTAACAAACACTTTGATATGATTAGACTACAGGCCTTTTGGTAAATAAATATGATTAGTTTTTCCTTTCTAAATTTTTTAATAAATTTATAATCTATTTTTATAATATTTTAATACTTAACAAATTTAATAATCATTTTATTATTTATATTTTTTATTTATGCAACTTAGTTTTCAATAAGATTTATATGGAAGTATAAAAAATAAATAAACAAAACTTTGTATCTAGATTTTTTAAGCATTAAAATTAAATCTTGATGGATAAAAAAACTAGTTGTATGTTAAATATAAAAACTAAAAAAGAAATTAAATTTGATGTTTTTTCAATTTCAACTACTTTAAGATAGTAAAAAAAAAGTAACCACTTTATCTTTAGGGTGGACGATATGGTTGGGGTGAGTTAGGGTGTTTGAGTTTTCTCTACCCAATGATATAATGATATAAAGCCATGTCAACTCCCCCCTTCACTCTCAATTTTCTACTCAAACACTAGGTATGGTTCAAACACCCACTCAATTAATAAATAAAAAATTTTGATTGGTTCTTCTCTCCTCTCTTTGTTCTTCTTCACCTTCGGTGAGTATACACCGAAAAAACACTCTCTCTCCTACTCCCCATTCAAACACCATTCACTCCCCGAATGAAGTCACCGAAACCATACCGACTAACCTTAGGAAGCATATAACATTTATCTTTATAACATTTGCCCAATGAGGCAATGACCCATCTTCCTCTTCTGGAACCCTATCAACAGTTGTGGTATGAGTCGAATTATACTTTATACTTTTGTTTGCTCGTTCAAGTTCTTTTGAGATAGCCAAAACCCCATTATTAAAAAATAAAAAAAATTCACAGATGTCATCAACTAAAAAAAAGCCTCTTTTGCAAAAAGTTCACACAACATAACCAGATCATGTTTGAAAAGAAATAAAAGTTAATATTCATTATACAACGAAGGTTCAAACAAGAGATGGTTTCTAAACAACCAACCAAACACAAGGTTTAAAACAACAAGATGTTTGATGATTATGTACATCCAATATGGTAAAATGTGATTTTGCTAATGAGAAAGCTTGTAATACAAGATAAGGATGATTGCAAGCACAAGGGCTCCAATCAAAGATGCAAGGATCCACTTGTTCTTTGACATCCTTCTTGACATCGATGTCAACACTTTCTTGCTCTTATCAATGGCATCATCTACACCATGAAGCTGACCAAACAAGTACAACAAGTGTTATGAATATCAATGCATGAAAATAAAGAAAAACATCACAGCGAGCGTTTATCATCTCATCAAACTTAAAATGTATATCAACCTAATAAAATGGTCATTCTGAATACTTTTTTCTTTGGATAACTGTTAAAACTCATCACCAGGAAACTCAGACGGTTAGCACCGCCATCTTGAAGACTTGGTGTTAACAAAGTGTGTATTTCTACTTTTGTCGGGTTTGGAAATATATATTTCAGAGAACTTTCTCCAATGAGTTAGCAAATGAAAGTCTCATTACCCAACATTATATTAGACATGTTCTCTGATGGAACAGAAGGCATAAAAGTGAAGCTTGAGATGACAACCAAAGAAAACAACCTCATTTATAAAAAAACATAAGATAAATATGAAATTTTGGTATCCTAGTCTAAAAGAAGTATGTGTGAAATTTTGTAACCCATTTGATGCAATAACATTCCTATACTGATACCAACTTAACAGAAAAGTGGATTGTTGTTAACTTGTTATTGGTTATACCTATTGCAGTGCAAAAACACTAGTACAAGATTCAACTAATGTTGGTTATTTTATGTGAGGAGAGATGAATGACGAATCATGACTCATGATATGAAGATGTTTGGTTCTTTTTGTTTTCACTATAGGTAGCAATTTCGGCTCATTTACTTTGTTAATGGGTTGATTTTGGTTGAGTTTTATCTTAAACGGGGCAAATAAAAAGGTCAGCTAAAAGAGGATCTGATCAAACGGGTGGAACGATTGAAAGCCTATTTTCAATGTACACAACCTCTTATAGGTTGCTTTTATTAAAACTTTAAGATTATTATTGTAATCATAATTAACACAATAACTACTTGTACAAAGTTCAGAAAAAGGATTAAGTGTGTTTGTGGGTAAACCAAGCTAACTTTTCACCCGCAACCATTTTGACCCGTTATCCAACCCACCCAACATTCTCACCCACTCATTTAGTGCCACAGGATACTAAAACATTTGTAGCTTATAGAATACCTTTGCATGAGAATTTAAGAGAGTTTCTCGTTGTTGATGCAAATCTTGAAGAATTGAAACTCCGAGTTCCTCTGTTTCAAACACAGCTCTCCTGCTTTCCTTAATTCTGTCACTAGATTGATTTAATCTCTCAGTTGACATTGTCAGTCTTTCTCGTTGATCTGCAGATGCCTGCAATATTATCTATAAGTGAAAATATATTCGGATGTATATATTTTACATGAAACTCATTAATTCAATTTCCATTAGAACATATTTGGTCAAAACTCAGGAACTTGTTTATTCAGTAGTTCGCATGAACACTGAATATCTACGAATCAACCTCCTAGATCTTATACTTATCTTATCATTGCATTGTTTGTTTAACCATCTTGAAGAAAAACCAGATTCACATGTCAATTGACCATAGATGAGATGAAGTTGATATTTTCATTTTAAGGGAGATAAAACCATCGGGATAGTATGATGAAATGAGATACAGATCATTACAATCTATCAAAAGTATTGTTTGTAATGCATAAATAAACATCTTAATGAAATTAAATCAATAAGTTAGGATAAAAATACATTTTATGACGAGAAAAAAATTTGTCAAAAATAAAAAATTAGACTGGATGTAAACCACAAAATCTCAAATATAGTTTGAAAACGGAATCCTTAGTTAATAAAAAAAATATTAAAATAACAAAAGAAATATTAATCTTAGAATTAACTTTTAACATTATGTTGGTGTGTATATAGGTGAAAATATATGCAGATTAAACATATAGGAAACAATATATAGAGTAAACTAAGAACTACAGTTTTCAACCTAGTAAAAATACAACAAAAGTTAAAAACAGGAAATTTACCATGTGAGCATTGGCCAATCCAGACTCAAGTAATTCCTCATGTGCGGTTTGACTGGATTTAGCAGAAGCAAGTTTTTTGACTTCCCTTTTCAATTTGGTCAAATCAGATTTATATTCACGAAGCTTCGCAAGTAGCATTGCTTTCACACCTGGCTGCAAACTTCTTGCCTCAAGATCCATTTTTCTTATCTGGAACAATTTGTCACATGCAAATTATAAACCAAAATCATCGAAAGCTTTGCAGAAAAATAAGGTTAAATGACTAATTATTACCAGAACGTCTGCCTCATCTAATCCAGATTGTAGTTCCGATATCTCTTTGCTTTTTTGCTCTTCGTATCATCACAATTACAAGTAAAAAATCAGTTTCCAATGTAAGCAATAAAACACGGATTACATAAGCAATATAACACGGATTACAGCATGATATTGCTTTTACAAGTGAGAGCGAGTTTATACATCCAAGCTCAGCATTCCCACATCAAGACAGTTGGTGAATATAGAATCAGAAGTGTATGATTATTAGTCAAATGCCTAAGATACCCTTGAGACGTGTTTTACACACACTAATCAGATGTTAAGTGAACCTTCTAACATTATTGTTATCACATTTAAAAATATGTTGATGTCCTAATATGATGTTGATTACGTGTTATGATGAACTATTAGTATATCCTCTACTAACAAACATTCCATGTATATAACTACCCTGCAACATAAACAGTGTACAAAATCAATAAGTAAAAAAACTGTTATTGCTTGATCCCGCATTCCCGCTATCTAATCATGTTTAAGATGGCTGAAAGCTGAAGAATCTTAGAATCATTACTCATAGTAAGGCTACTGAAGCAAATAAGCAATTTAGAGCGTTTAGATGAAGAAAAGTGCTTATGCCTATCTTTGCTTATGTGAGAATGAAATAAGTCATCTTCAATAAAAAGTTTTGAGATTGCTTCTTTCATCCTTAGCATTCTAGGAGAGCTCCCAAACTTATAAGTTTACACTTCTAGTAATAAGTTGTTTTCAATAAACTGGTCTACTTCTACTTAGTGCTTAACTGCATAACATATATTGTATATATAATCCATCACTAACACCCTCCAAACATCAAGTTAAACAACTCAAGGACAATCTACTGATCAAAATGACAATAAAACATAATCTTCACTGGAGAATAATATACACAAACAGGTCAAATATACCTTCATCAAGAACCGAACCAGCCGCGTTACATTTTCTCGACAAATTTGTAGACAGCTCACAATACTGCCGCTCGTATCCTTCAAACACCTCACTCATCTCTGTCTATCTCCTACAAAACACCCTCACTTACAACCTGCTTCAGATCCAAACAATAATCACAACGCAATCATATCCTAAATTCACAAACTAACTCAAAACTACTTTACAAATCCAAATCCAAATCATATTCATTAAATCAAATTGAATCAAAAGGATCGTTTACACAGATCCGTGATATTAATCTCGATTATAATCTAATTAACTAGCTATTAACATTCACTGAAAGCATAAATCGGTATAACTGAGACTGAATTTTGCTATAAACGATCAGAATTTGAAATTTAAAACCCTAATTTGTGATCTAGTCGATTATAGAGGATTAATTGATGTTAAATGGTGAGATTGAACAGGAAATTGAATTAGTTGCATCGATTGGATTGAGATTATATGGAGTGATTGAAATTGTAGATCGAATACTTACAGAGATGATGAGTCGTTGGAGAAGAAGATGGTGAAATGATATTCGTAAATGTCAGTTGTTGAATGGTACCTTCTCCGCGGGGGGGGGGGGGCACGTATTATTGGGTCCGCTGGGTAATGCCGGTACCATATTGTGTTATTCACACACCCAAGCCTTATTTCCATACCCTTTTCAAGCGCTCCGCTTTGGTCAAAGCGGGGCGTTTTGGTATGTTTTCCGGACAAACGGTGATGTGATGGTGTACGATGTCAGTTGAACCGTCCCGCTTTAGCCAAAGCGGGGCGTTTAGGGTTTCTTTTTTCCGACAATGGGTGATGAGACTTGATGCGATGTTATATTCTGTACGGTGGAATGTTTGAACCCTAAACGCCCCGTTTTGGCCAAAGCGGGGCGTTGCGACCCTGATTTTTGGAAGTTGGTGTCTTCTGTCGAATGCGAACCCGAGAAACGGAATGGAGTTCAAGCAGTTGGTCGATGACATGATAGATAAAGATCTTGACACGATCATATCCATTTTCAAGTATTAGACTAGATAGTCCAAGATGAAATATATTAAAACCATTTAATCCCACCAGTCTACGATGCGGAACATAGTCCCAGATTGTCTAAATAAGCGCTTTTATCATGTGTCATGTGGTAACAACTACAAAGGGGATATTCAAATCTCTATTCGGTCATCTTTCCGAGCTTTTACATGGAAGATATCGAAGATTTGGGTACAACTTCAAGTCACGAAGATCACTCTGCATAGTTGATCATGACGACCATAATAAAACGGAACATAATCTCAGATTGTCTTGAGAAGCGCTTTTATCATGTGTCATATGTTGGATGGAATATATGGATGGAAAGCCCGCATAGATGGTAGCATTCCTTGCAAGTCCTTTAAATTCGCATAAACATATATTCGTTTCATAACCTCCTCCTATAAATCAACCACAACTCACCACCCATAAAACATTATCCCTACCGCTTCTCAAGACAATGTGTTATGGTGAGATTTTTCAAGTTTGCACAGTGGGAGAAAAGACCAGCACCCCTGTCAGTATTGTCATAATGCAATGAGACATAACTGAGATTTAAGCGACGTGTTCCAATCAACGTTTATCGACATTGTTATAGGTGATGAAGAAACCTTAAAACGGAACAGTATGGTTAGTGGATGCAAATTGCAGAGCTCTTTTCTATGCATTATATGCACATTTATGTATCAGCCTGTGATTTCTTCTGGAGGGTTCACCTATGGTAGTGTTTTGGTTGTTTATGAGTTGATTTGATTGTGAAATAGATAAGAAGGATGAGATATCGGCAGTTAGCTCGAAGAAGTTTCTTTCGATTATTGATGAAGTGATATTACAAAAATTGATTTGCACAAACTGTGGAGAACTTGTTTGCGTTATATGACACATGATAAAACCGCTTCTCTAGACAACGCGTTATGGTGAGATTTTTCAAGTTTGCACAGTGGGAGAAAAGACCAGCACCCCTGTCAGTATTGTCATAATGCAATGAGACATAACTGAGATTTAAGCGGCGTGTTCCAATCAACATTTATCGGCATTGTTATAGGTGATGAAGAAACCCTAAAACGAAACATAGTCCCAGATTGTCTAAAGAAGCGCTTTTATCATGTGTCATGTTATAACAACTACCAAGGGGATATTCAGATATCTATTAGGTCATATTTCCGAGCTTTTACACACGAATATGTGGTTCCCAATTTGTGGTAGTTGTATCATACTCAATTGATTCATTTAATTCATTTTGTCATCGACCAACTGCTCGAAATCCCTTTCGTTTTATTACAGTCGTCATGATCAACTACTGCAGAGTGATCTTCGTGACCTGAAGTTGTATCCAAATCTTCGATACCTTCCAATATCAAATTTTTTCGTTTCCCATGATTATGAAACCTCGTTTCGTGAGGTGGTCTTCTTTCATGTTTCCCCGCGGCATCAAAATACAGAGCTTCATCCTTATTTCTGTAAATCGCACAAACAAGCATGCCTTGAACGAGTCTAGAACGCTCGAAATCCTCAACCGGCTTTGGCTTAACAACGATCGATTTGGATCACGACTGCCTCATAGCCCATGGAGCGTCAGCTAACCTTCACGAGCGTCTTTTCACTCTCGGTGACTTCTCGGAGATGCATGTCTGCAGAAGGTGCAAGAGAATGGCGAGTGTCAGCTAACCTTCACCAGCCTTCCTTTAACATGATCCCTGCTGGTGCTAAACCTTTTCAAGCTTGTTTTCAACGGGGATATAATGCAATGATTCCTCTCAATTGAATAGGCAGACACTTGCTTCATATGACTCAATTGAATCGTCTCGGATGTAATAACAGTATGGTTAGTGGATGCAAATTGTAGAGCTCTTTTCTATGCATTATATGCACATTTATGTATCAGCCTACGATTTCTTCTGGAGGGTTCACCTATGGTAGTGTTTTGGTTGTTTATGAGTTGATTTGATTGTGAAATAGATAAGAAGGATGAGATATCGGCAATTAGCTCGAAGAAGTTTCTCTCGATTATTGATGAAGTGATGTTACAGAAATTAATTTGTACAAACTCTGGAGAACTTGTTTGCGTTATATGACACATGATAAAACCGCTTCTCTAGACAACGCGTTATGGTGAGATTTTTCAAGTTTGCATAGTGGGAGAAAAGACCAGCACCCCTGTCAGTATTGTCATAGTGCAATGAGACATAACTGAGATTTAAGCGGCGTGTTCCAATCAACGTTTATCGACATTGTTATAGGTGATGAAGAAACCCTAAAACGGAACATAGTCCCAGATTGTCTAAAGAAGCGCTTTTATCATGTGTCATGTTGTAACAACTACCAAGGGGATATTCAGATCTCTATTCAGTCATCTTTTCGAGCTTTTACACACGAATATGTGGTTCCCAATTTGTGGTAGTTGTATCATACTCGATTGATTCATTTAATTCATTTTGTCATCGACCAACTGCTCGAAATCCCTTTCGTTTTATTACAGTCGTCATGATCAGCTACTGTAGAGTGATCTTCGTGACCTGAAGTTGTATCCAAATCTTTGATACCTTCCAATATCAAATTTCTTCGTTTCCCATGATTATGAAACCTCGTTTCGTGAGGTGGTCTTCTTTCATGTTTCCCCGCGGCATCAAAATACATACCTTCTAATATCAAATTTCTTCGTTTCCCATGATTATGAAACCTTGTTTCGTGAGGTGGTCTTCTTTCATGTTTCCCCGCGGCATCAAAATACAGAGCTTCATCCGTATTTCTGTAAATCGCACAAACAAGCATGCCTTGAACGAGTCTAGAACACTCGTAATCCTCAACCGGCTTTGGCTTAATAACGATCGATTTGGATCGCGACTGCCTCATAGCCCATGGAGGGTCAGCTAACCTTCACGAGCGTCTTTTCACTCTCGGTGACTGCTCGGAGATGCATGTCTGCAGAAGTTGCAAGAGAATGGCGAGTGTCAGCTAACCTTCACCAGCCTTCCTTTAACATGATCCCTGTTGGTGCTAAACCTTTTCAAGCTTGTTTTCAACAGGGATATAATTCAATGATTCCTCTCAATTGAATAGGCAGACACTTGCTTCATATGACTCACTTGAATCGTCTCGGATGTAATAACAGTATGGTTAGTGGATGCAAATTGCAGAGCTCTTTTCTATGCATTATATGCACATTTATGTATCAGCCTGCGATTTCTTCTGGAGGGTTCACCTATGGTAGTGTTTTGGTTGTTTATGAGTTGATTTGATTGTGAAATAGATAAGAAGGGTGAGATATCGGCAGTTAGCTCGAAGAAGTTTCTCTCGATTATTGATGAAGTGATGTTACAGAAATTGATTTGCACAAACTGTGGAGAACTTGTTTGCGTTATATGACACATGATAAAACCGCTTCTCTAGACAACGCGTTATGGTGAGATTTTTCAAGTTTGCACAATGGGAGAAAATACCAGCACCCCTGTCAGTATTGTCATAATGCAATGAGACATAACTGAGATTTAAGCGGCGTGTTCCAATCAACGTTTATCGACATTGTTATAGGTGATGAAGAAACCCTAAAACGGAACATAGTCCCAAACTGTCTAAAGAAGCGCTTTTATCATGTGTCATGTTGTAACAACTACCAAGGGGATATTCAGATCTCTATTCGGTCATCTTTCCTAGCTTTTACACACGAATATGTGGTTCCCAATTTGTGGTAGTTGTATCATACTCGATTGATTCATTTAATTCATTTTGTCATCGACCAACTGCTCGAAATCCCTTTCGTTTTATTACAGTCGTCATGATCAACTACTGCAGAGTCATCTTCATGACCTGAAGTTGTATCCAAATCTTCGATACCTTCCAATATCAAATTTCTTCGTTTCCCATGATTATGAAACCTCGTTTCGTGAGGTGGTCTTCTTACATGATCCCTGCTGGTGCTAAATAATAAACATGTAACGTGCATATAAATACCTATGGTTAATGAAGCGTGCGACGTTTCCAAACAATGTGGCGTCTAAACAAAGGGCCTCTTCATCCCTTAAAAAACCTTCTGAACTCCAATCAGCATCCAATAAGACAGGGTATGTATGCACCTCATTTTGTTCTTTTCATTTCGTGCAAATAACTCACTATTTGTACAATTTCTCCAAAGCAAATCACCGAAGCAATTCGGGCAGCTGTTTTCATCGGATATACGCGCAAGCGTGAACAATCAAATTACAGAGCTTCATCCTTATTTTTGTAAATCGCACAAATAAGCATGCCTTGAACGAGTCTAGAACACTCGTAATCCTCAACTGTCACAATCCCCGATCCCTGTTCCCCGGGAACGAGCGGACGTGATCACAGAGTTTGGTGGTATCAGTTTGTTTAGTCTCGCAGCGGAATTTACATCAGGATCGTAGTTAGGAAATGTTTATCAGAGTAAAACCACCATATTTCATATTAATAAATAACAAGGGCAAAACCCAAGTTTCTTATTACAATACATTTATAGGGAAAAACCCTATTTTATTTAATTTAAAACACCGCTTATTTGGTAACTGTTATAGCCACATTATCCCCAAGCCTTTAGTGCTCTCCAGCTGGCTTTTTAATAATTGGCTGTCACATTGGGTTACCTGAAACGCGTTTTAAAAACATTTGTCAGTCGGAAATACTGGTGAGTGAATCCCAGTTTAATCAAGAAACATTTTATCAAATTAAACAGTATCGAGGACGATTACAATGTTTATGTCTACACAATTACTCCATTTGGTACTATCAATCCTGACTTGTGGGTCATATTACCCATTGGCTAACTCATTGTCCAATGGTAACGTATTGTCATCCCGACTTACTACTCGCAAGTAGTATAAATTTTGTATACAAAACCCCAACATACCGGACAGTAATTGAAGACTACAAAGACTCAATCACTGCTTAATTACATTGTAAAACATTTAAGATTTTGTAAAAACTGTTAATAAAAAGGAGATTACTCACATTGCTGTTTTAGGCTTTTCGTAAGGGTTTCCTGACTATAATCTATAATTTACACAAATGTACATTGATTAGTACCATAACCCTTTGAAATTATTAATAATACCCTCCCCGAGACGGTATTCCAACAACTACGTCGGGCAGAACCACGACAGTTGTTACGGAACCCTAAATCAATCGGGCAGCGTAACTGTTACAAAACTGGGGTTATAATACTTACAACGGAGCAGAACCTCGATAATTAGGGGTATAATACTTGGCTATAATAACTTTCCTACAGAATTTGTGATTCGAGATTTGAGAATGAGTGACGAAAAACGTAGACTGATGGCCTTCTTATATAGTTGCTGATTCTAGTCCTGCCGCGGCCCGCGTAAAAGACAAGGGACCCTTACGCGGCCCGCGTCAACACCAGTCAACGCAGTAGCTTAGCTGGGTCAGATAGTAGACTCGACACGATGTCAACACGTGTCGGCCTCTGGTGTAATCGCGTGCTATGAACTGTCGCGGCCCGCTTCAACTACACATACACCCTTACGCGGCCCGCTTCAACTAAAGAAGTCAGCGAAGTCAAGTCCAGCCTTGATACGGCCCGCGTAAGCTAAGGGTAGAGTATGTCGCGGCCCGCCTCAACCCTATATTTCATGTTTTTTATTTATTTTATACTTATAAAATAACTAGGGCTCGGGTTTCACATACGGGGTATAATATAAGACATATTGGAATATAAATAGAGTGTCAAAGATATTATGAGGGTGTTGGTTTTACCGAGGGTTGTTACATCAACCGGCTTTGAAACCGGACGGAATCTATGAAGAAACTGTTCGATTTCACGGTGAATGGGGAAATTAGCGACGGACATTATTAAAATCTGACATTGTGGTAGTTGTATCATAAGATGTTTGAATTGTTTCAAATATAATTTAATTAGAACTTAAATGTCGATGAACATTATTAAAATCTGACATTGTGGTAGTTGTATCATACTCGATTGATTCATTTAATTCAATTTGCCCTCGACCAACTGCTCGAAATCCCTTTCGTTTTATTACAGTCGTCATGATCAACTACTGCAGAGTCATCTTCGTGACTTGAAGTTGTATCCAAATCTTCGATACCTTCCAATATCAAATTTTTTCGTTTCCCATGATAATGAAACCTCGTTTCGTGAATTGGCTATGGGAAATACAAACTGCAACACATGATAAGTTTAAACTTTATATTGTGTGATTTGACCAGGAAATGATTGGAGGTGATTTCTACTTTTAATAACTTGTCACAATTGTCAAATTCGTTGCGTGCGGTCATATTGTTGAGACAACAACATATAACATTATCCCTACCCCTTCACGAACCACAATATACTCAGACTCATACTACCCACCCTCCCCTGAGGAAAAGTTTTCCCGACGACTCAACCAGTCGTCATGATCAACTACTGCAGAGTGATCTTCGTGACCTGAAGTTGTATCCAAATATTGGATATCTTACAAGATCAAATTTCTTCGTTTCCCATGATTATGAAACCTCGTTTCGTGAAGTGGTCTCCGTTCATCGCTTTTAACGTATTTTAACGTATTTTAGTAGGTTTCGAATATACCCAAAGTAGTTGATCACGTAATTTTAGCGTATTTTGGCGTATTTTTGTGTATTATAACGTAATTTTAGCGTATTCTAACGTAATTTAGCGTATTTTAGCGTATTTTGGCGTGTTTTAGCGTATTCTGACCTGTTTTAGCGTATTTTTACGTATTTTATCGTATGTTAACGTATTTTAGCGTATGTTAACGTATTTTAGCTTATGTTGAAGGATAACGCAAACAAGTTCTCCACAGTTTGTTCTTCAGATGTCTCTTCGGTCATCTTTCCAAACTACAACACACGATAAGTTTAAACTTTATAGTGTGTGATTTGACCAGGAAAGGATTGGAGGTGATTTATACTTTTCCTTCAATTTCGAGAAGATTCTCCGTAACATGAAGACGTGTCGGGTTCTTCTACTAGTGGTATTTTAATGAAGTATTGAAGATTGAATGTGCAAACCGCAACCGTTTTTTACTACGGAAACAGTGGCTATGCGAAATACAAACCGCAATCGTTTGTGACTATGGGAAACACAAGTTTTCTTTTTGAGCTTGATGGATGTCCATTATCTCAGGTGAGGTGTGCATTGTTTAAATCCGAATATAACTAGATGTTACGTGTAACTTCATTAAACCAAAGACAAAGCCTATTTCAAAACACATGTGTTCATATCAGCGTTGTTTATCATCCTGTGTGAGCATTGGAAACCCGACAAACAGTCTTGCAATTATATCGTGTCAAGATGTTTCAGTTTGAACATTTAATATTCACAGTTGCATTTGGAACAAGAAGTCCAACAATCCGTTTATTATCCGTTTGTTGTCTAAACAATATGAATGCATGCAACGAATTTGACAACTGTGACAGCTTATCTATCTGTGTGTGTCACATCCTTCCTGTTATATTAATCGATATGATTAATTTTACAGATTTTTTTCTAATTAGCGTTGTTAACTACCAAAAGAATGCATACACAAATAGTTCTAGTGGACGAAGCAAAGAGACCGTTGTGTATCTGAATTAGGTTCTCAAACAAACACTACTAAAGATGAGTTGGTGATAAATACCGGAGCTGTTATCTCGGTTGTTTAGTACTTTCGTGATAAATACAATGTTCATCTTCGTTATCATTTGCTTTCTGCAATTCAAGCAGGCACGGATGCTAAACGTACTGTTATTACATCCGAGACGATTCAAGTGAGTCCTATGAAGCAAGTGTCGGTCTATTCAATAGAGAGGAAAGATGACCGAATAGAGATCTGAACCAACCGAAATCCATAAATTCCAACAAATTGTGTCTAATGCAAGGATCTTCGAATGCGGTGTGTACGTGAAATACCGTTCACCACTTTTTTAGTTGCTTCTCTTGTTAAGTTTCTGAACCAACCGAAATCCACAAATTCCAACAGTTTCTCCATCGCTAATTTCTCCACTCACCGTGAAATCGAACAGTTTCTTCGTAGATTCCGTCCGGTTTCAAAGCCGGTTGAGGATTATGAGTGTTTGGTTTTGTTTGCGATTGAATCATCGATATCCTTTATGTCGATTTCAACTTCCATTGTGTGACAACCCTCACCAAGCCAGGTATCCGTACGAATTAATTAATATTTAATTAATGCTTAATTACTGTGCTTGCTTACAGTTGTGATTAAACTGCTACTTGATTTCTGATACATACTTATTCATGCATCATACTTTATTGCTGTCACTCCATTATTTACACAGAACTATAGTGACAAACTTGATGCACAAAAGCACAGTAGCACAAAGAACGGATAACCCAGTAAACATGCTGACATAACCAGCATCAGACAGGCACTGTCTCTGAGGCCAGTATGAGCCGGGAATAGATTACTACACTAGTAGGGAGTGTAGGGAGGTGAGGATTGTAGAACTGCGTCACTAGGTGATAGTTATAGTGACCGGATGTGCCTAAAACTTGCTCTAACTACAAAATTCTGCACTTTATGCAAAAATTCAGCATTTGAGCTAACTAGTAAAGTGCAAAAACATGGAAAATAATACTAGACACTTTCCAAAGTGTCGGGAATTCATTGTGTCACTAAAACAAATATTAACGACACTTTAAATGCTTATTTAGCACTTTAACGGATTAATATCCAACCGGACCTTACCCGGAACATAAAAATAATGTCAATGACATTGTTTTTCCTTTTCTGAGCTAGTTAGGGTCCCCGAATACCCTAACACCCGTTATAATACACTACACACTAGTAACTAATTTAAACACCTAATTAACATAACTAGTGCTTAACCATTTAGTTGAAATCAAACCATAATACCCCCCCTTCAACCGAATCGGTCCCATGTGGGGGACATTGCACAATTTTTGGATTATTTTATTTGCCTATGTTTAGTATCAAAAGAACACAATATCCCATGGATAATTAGAAGTTGTGGACTATAAGTGTGCTTAAGGGGTAATCACATTCCATTCACCAACACTTCAAAATTTCTACTCCCTCTCCCTCTTGCCAATAATCTCGGCCGAACACCACTAGCATCATCCCACCATCATTCAAATTTGATCAAGACATTTTACATATATACAAGTGTGCTAGAGTTCATACGAGGAGACCCGGTGCTTACGGAATCACAAGGACCTCTCTACATCGCTATTAACCACCTAGTTTTCGCCTTGATTCTTCCCTAGCCTTGAGCTAGTTGTAAGTGATTCTAAACACTCCCTTGATCTTGTTTAAAGTGGTTAATAAGAAGTTTAACGGTTAAAAATCATGAACACTTAAGATCAAAACTTAAAGACTTGAAAGTATGATGAACTTGTTGGTTAAAGAGTAAATAATGGTGTAAAACTCATATATCTTGTTTTGATATGGTTATTTTATGTTGTTGGTTGCTAGTAGTGGAACGGATCGTCATCTAACCACACTAGGTCATGTTCATGGAACATGAACTAGCATTATGTTAAGTAGGAAAGTTACAAGATGACGAACCCTTTCATACATGAACATGTGTAAAAATAGTTTTTCTTATAAAATGGAGTTTTAAACTAGTAGATCTAAAGATCTACAAGTGGTATTTTCGAAGAACCAAGTGTAAGATGCAAATCATGTTTGAAGCCGGATCTTTCATAAACTAAAGATGTTTTTGTGAACAACCAAGTGTGTAAACACTTGAGTCACAAAAGGATTTAACAAAGAAATATTTTCGTAATTTTTGACTAAGGAGTTGTAAAGTTACATGTTCTTTGAAAATAAAGATTTCAAGAAACCGACTTTATTTTCAAAGATAGAAAGATCTACTAAAAATGTTAGAAAGTTACTACATACTTTCACACAACTTACAAGTTCATGTGTTTGCGATTTATGTTGATTTTGACTAGTTTGACGATTGAACATTGATTATTGATGATTGGAAAATTGTTGATTGAATTTTGAAAAGAAAATGATACGCTAGTAAGCGTGGCCACCTCCAGTTACAGAGGAAACTCTGGCGAAATATTTCCAGAAAATAACACTTAGAATACTTTTGTGACAAGTGTTATGAATATATTTTTGACTTGTTTTCCAAACAAACTTCGCCATGATTTTTATTACAAATAACTAGGTATTCGGAGGTGGATTTTCGTAAATAAAACTTGTTAAAATATATATTGAGAATATATATTTCATAATAAAACACTTGTGTGATTTTATGATTATTTTGTGAACTATATGTATATTATTTTTAGAGTAAAAATAATATAATAACTGGAATACATTGTGAAAGCACGACTCCAAAATAATACCAACGCCTTCACAAATAAATACTTAAGTTACACCGGTATTATTATTACCATCCGAACCTTTAAATGTAACTTACGTATTTTTCGGAAAATTTCTCTTAAATGCGTATTTTGATAAAAGTATTATTTTGGAAATTGTATGGAATAAAATATAATATTTTTGGGAAAAATATGTATATTTTGGAGATAGAATATTTTAGACAAATGAATAAAAATATATTTGATTAAGTGAGACTTAATAATGTATTTTAGAATTACAAAAACGCACGTGTATTAAAACCCCCATCATTGGGAAGGAATGCAACTATAAAATAATTACGAAGTGTAAATATGAAATAGTTGCCTAACTATTTCCCAGAAACGTTAAACCTTAAGCCAAGGCACGGCCGTCCATCTAATAGAAGTTAGTACGTGTAGGTCGTCACGTAGCAGGTTGATTTGGGGATTTACTGTTACGAGACGCACTTCTGTGAGTTCATGTCCCCCCTTTTCTCTTAACTGTTTTCAGTTTTTATACTTCGGGGGTGAAATACATGTTACTATGATTACGAACTTTTACTTACATGGTATGGTTAGCGTAAGGAGGGTTACTACTTAGATCATGTGAGTGGGTAGGCGGGAACTGGAGGCCATTAATCCTCATGGTAGGACCGAGGGTCTTTAGCGGTAGATCTATCTGGGTGTAGCGAGCCCAGCCCCAGGCCCAACAGTACGGACCTCGGGGTTACTTGGTACCCGATGCAAAAATCTGCTAGGTTTGAGTCTTCCTACTGCACTTCACACATATCAATGGCCTTGCAAACCATTGGTGATATCTTTATTTCCTTATTTGCTACATACCAGGGATTTTATACTTACAAAGGTTTTACATACTCACTACACATGAACTCGCTCAACTTTATGTTGACTTTTCAACTTACATGTATTTCAGGGAATTAGGGATCTGGCGAAGTATGCTACGTTTTCACGTTGCGTAAGAGTTATGAGGTCATCCACGTTTAGGGATTGTGACTTTTACCTGGACAAGTCGCAAGTCTTAAACGGTGTTTACTTTATGTTGGTGGTTATGTCGTATGAATAATGTTTTTATTTTGTTGGGTTGTAACTCGTTGCATATGTCAACTTTAAACGATGTTGTCGTAATTTTACTTTTAAAACTTAAATCAACGGATGATCTTCATGGTTTTATTTTCATGTAGCTTTGTTGTGATTAAGCTATGGTATTAAGAAGTCACACCATAATAAACCCACGCTTCCGCAAAGCCAGGGTGTGACAGCTTGGTATCAGAGCCTTGATCATAGCGAACTAGGATTCCTTCTCGAGTCTAGACTATGATCACTAGGGCTCTCACGAAAACATTTTTACATTGCATACACTACGTCCAGATCCAGAGTGCAAAATATTTTAAAAATTATGGCTCAGTCTGAGAGGCTGAGGGAGTAGTCTAGTGGGACTAGGAGGCTCAGTCTGAGAGGCTGAGGAAGTAGTCTAGTGGGACTAGGAGGCTTAGTCTGAGAGGCTGAGGGAGTAGTCTAGTGGGACTAGGAGGCTCAGTCTGAAAGGCTGGGAGGTTAATCTAGTGGGACTAGGAGATTCAGTCTGAGAGGCTGGGAGGTTAATCTAGTGGGACTAGGAGGATCAGTCTGAGAGGCTGGGAGGATAGACTAGTGGGACTAGGAAAATTACTTGATTGCTTATTGGTGACTAACATGTTTATATGATTATATGATTGATTGTTTGTGCATGTGTGTGTTTGTGTTACAGACGTCATGCCTTCATCCGATACTGGAGAGTCGGACACTACAGATCCCATGGCCATAGTATTGGACGACATAGTTTCATCGGAGCACGAGGTGTACACTTCCGATACTACCAGCACAGATGATGACGACTTTCAGCCCTTTGCGCTGCCTGATGTCGTAGCAGAGCCTGCTGATGGCCATCTCACTGGGGATTTACCACTCGTGGTGATCCCTGCTCCTATACCCCTTGTTGCTTATCCGATTGTTGATATGCCACTTGTTGATGTTTCTGACGATGATGTCGACTTATTTGAGGAGGACCCACTTGAGGATGACCTTGAGGGCGAGGCCCATATTGCTGCCGGTGATATCCTACTGCTTGCTGACGCTCCTGCAGAGGAGGCTCATGCTCATTCACCTGTCCCAGACTCATTTGAGTCTGTGGCGTCCGCATCTTTGCATACACAGGGAGTGCAGCACCACTCACACGACGCCGACCCGGACACGGCGTCATCCGCTACACCTGCTCCTGCGCACAGCTTTGAGTTCGATCATGATGTTGATGATGATTCAGATCCTATTTTTCCACCTGGCTTTGATCCAGACCAGGACATTAAGTTCGTACACTTAGACCAGCACTTGGAGGATCCTGTAGCCCCTGTCGACCCTATGTTTGCTGATCCAGCTGATTTTGAGATGGAGTTTGTAGATCCGGAGCCGGTTGTGGCCCCTGAGCCAGGCGTTGCTCCTGACCCCGCATTTGGGCATAACCCTGTTGTCACACCCCGGATTTCCACGTGTCACCGGTGGGCCCGGTAGGGGAGTATCGTGACGTGGTTGGCAACATATTAGTCAAACAACACAATATTTAAATGCACAGCGGAAGCAAAGTATAGATTCATTTCAACCAAACGATATTGTAATATTAAGTATCACAATTAGTTGAATATAAATCCACAGGTAGAACAAAATAAAAGGAAACAGTGTTCAACAGTCTATGACATCCAAGCTTGCGAGACTTATTGTGGATGCTAGGAGACAAGCCAGCCTATTACGCGTAGTACCTGCACTTAACCTTTTTAAGAAAAATACGTCAGTTTACACTGGTAAATACAATCAACTGACTCATTTTGAAAAGAGTTTAAGAAAATGCATTTAAGGCACAAGGCACAAATAATATTTTATAACTTGGGATAATTATTTGAATATAATACTCGTAAAAGATTTACATGTTACTTATGCGTTCGGTAGCCGGATCGAGCCGGGTTAAAGATCAATAGACACACCACATTGAGTATATGAGACACCTACAGGTGTACGCCTACACCTGGGTGCTAAGGTCGTGGCCATTTCGTAAAATGATGCCAGGGATATCCGGGACATGGTCATTAACCTCCCAAAGGCTTTAAGCAAACAAAACAATTTAAACGGTCATCTCGATAATACTTAACCCCCAAAACGATTAAGGTCGAAATGCCCGACCAAGCGGTATTTTATATACCTTACCCCAAGCCCGTATAGGGAAAATAAGTTAAGAGTATTTACCTGAGCAAGTATAAATCAAAATCAGCGAGTGCAAGTATCTTTTACCGGTTATCCTAATCTGGAACGAAGGTTTATAATAACCTATTAGAATCCTAACGGGTCTTTTAGTTAAGCTTAAGCTTAGACCGGTTAGTTTTAAAGATACGGTTCGTACGCATGATTAAGCGAAGACCGGATAGAATGTGATTTAGACCCGACAAGTTTGAATACTTGCTTAATATAGGTATATTATACACATTCTGGATTTTGAGATAAAACCGACAAGGTTTGACCCGTTTCGGCTAATTTATGTAAACTAGTTACATAAACCTAACCGAACGCGTATGAAGCGTAACGGGTAACCATAAGAGTCCTAAACAGGTTTCCTAAGTTAACATGCCTTAAATATGTTGTGATATCAGTAAGATACCTTCCGTTATGCCCAAAACGAGTTTAATCTCATATTAAGCCCCGTATGGGTATTTTGGTCATTTTAAAGATTATAAAAGGAATTAATTTGTCTTCTGTGATCCGGGTCTGATTAAATCAGTAAAATGGTTTATTTTAACAGGTTATAACACTTGGTTATAAGTCTTATATGCCAAAATAGTTTTAAACTCTAACTATGCTTATAATACTGAGCTCTTCAGGTAAGTTTAACTTATAGGCAACTGACCCGACACGTTCGATAACCTCGAAAGGTCCTATGTATCTCGGGCTTAGCTTGCCTTTCTTACCAAACCGCATCACTCCCTTCCAGGGTGATACTTTAAGTATGACTTTATCGCCTACCTCGAAATTAAAAGCTTTACGCTTTGGATCTGCGTAACTTTTCTGCCTATCTCGGGCAGCTTTGAGACGGTCACGAATCTGAACAATCTTGTCCGTCGTTTCGAACACTATCTCTGGTCCCGATAATTGGACATCTCCAACTTCCGCCCAACAAACGGGCGTTCTACACTTTCTACCATATAAGGCTTCGAAATGCGCAGCCTTAATACTGGTGTGGTAGCTATTGTTGTAGGAGAACTCAATTAGTGGTAGGTGGTTATCCCAACTACCACCCAAATCAATCACACATGCCCGAAGCATGTCTTCTAACGTTTGAATGGTACGCTCACTCTGACCGTCTGTCTGTGGATGGTAAGCCGTACTAAAATTCAAACGTGTGCCCAAAGATTGTTGGAAGCTTTTCCAAAAATGTGACGTGTATCTAGTATCTCGGTCAGAGATAATAGACACAGGTATGCCATGTAAGGCTACAATCTTATCAACGTATAACTGGGCTAACATGTCGGAGCTATAACTCTCCTTGATGGGTAAGAAATGGGCTGACTTAGTCAGTCTGTCTACGATCACCCAGATGGTGTCATTTCCTTTCCTTGTCTTAGGTAACTTGGTAATAAAATCCATAGTTACCATTTCCCATTTCCAAGTGGGAAGTTCAGGCTGTTGCAGCAAACCTGACGGCTTTTGATGTTCTGCCTTGACTTGCGCACAAGTCAAGCATTTAGCTACATAAGTAGCTACAGACTTCTTCAAGCCTATCCACCAATAATTTGCCCTTAAATCCTGGTACATCTTATCTGCTCCAGGATGAACAGAATATTTGGAACTATGGGCTTCCTGGAGGATAACATCTCGGAGTCCTCCATAAATTGGAACCCATATCCGCCCATTCAATCTTAGTATTACGTCCTTGCTAAGTGTTAACTGCTCCTCAGTTACCCCTAGCTTTTCGTTAGGATAGTTAGCTTCCAACACAGCTTCCTTCTGTGCAGCTAACAACCTTTCAATCAAATTGTTCTTTATTTCCATGCGCTTGGCATTGATTCGGATGGGTTTCACCTTTTCCTTTCGGCTCAAGGCATCGGCGACTACATTCGCCTTGCCGGGATGGTATCTTATTTCACAATCGTAATCATTCAGAGTTTCCATCCAACGGCGTTGCCTCATGTTCAAGTCCTTCTGATTGAACAGATGTTGAAGGCTCTTGTGATCAGAATAGATCACACATTTGATTCCATATAAGTAGTGCCTCCACAGTTTTAGTGCAAACACAACGGCACCCAATTCCAAATCATGGGTGGTGTAATTCTTTTCGTGCACCTTTCACTGGCGTGAAGCATAGGCAATGACTTTGCCTTTCTGCATAAGCACACACCCCATCCCGGTGTGTGATGCATCACAATATACTACAAACTCCTCTATTCCATCAGGCAATGTCTGTACCGGAGCATTGCTTAACTTTTGTTTCAAAATATCAAAGGATTCCTGCTGCTTAGGACCCCAGTCAAACTTAATCTTCTTACGTGTCAGCGAAGTCAGGGGTGCAGCAATCCTTGAGAAGTTTTCAATAAATCGCCTATAGTATCCTGCCAAACCTAGAAAACTACGAATTTCTGTAGGCGTCTTTGGCTCATGCCAATTCATGACAGCTTCAACTTTAGCGGGATCTACTTGGATACCATGCTCACTAACAACATGCCCAAGAAATTGGACTGCTCGAAGCCAGAATTCACACTTCGAGAACTTGGCATAGAGCTTTTCTTTATGAAGTAGTTCCAAAATGCAGTGAAGATGCTTCTCATGGTTAGCTTGGTTCTTCGAGTAGATGAGGATGTCATCGATGAAAACGATGACGAATTTATCTAAGTGCGGCTTGCAAACGCGATTCATAAGATCCATGAACGCGGCCGGTGCATTAGTGAGCCCAAAAGGCATCATTAGGAACTCGTAATGACCATAACGAGTCCTAAATGCAGTCTTGTGTACGTCTTCATCTCTAACCTTCAGTTGGTGATAGCCTGACCTCAAGTCAATCTTAGAGAAGAAACTTGCCCCTTGAAGTTGATCGAACAGGTCGTCGATTCTGGGCAAAGGATACCTATTCTTGATGGTGACCTTATTAAGCTCGCGGTAGTCGATGCACAGACGCATCGATCCATCCTTCTTCTTGACAAATAAAACTGGTGCTCCCCAAGGAGACGAACTAGGTTTGATGAAACCTTTGGCTAGCAAATCATCTAGCTGCGTTCTCAATTCCTTCATCTCTGTTGGTGCCAATCTATAAGGCGCCCTTGCTACCGGTGCTGATCCAGGAATAATGTCAATTCTGAATTCTACTTGTCTATCTGGTGGCAAACCAGGTAGTTCTTCAGGAAAAACACCAGGGTATTCAGAAATGACGGGGATATCCCCAATCTTGGGCTTCGGCTCATCAATAATCACTTGGGCCATGTAGATGACACAACCCTTCTTCAAACACTTAGAGTCTTTGAGTATAGACATTTTCTCGGGCAGCCCATACTGGGTATCTCCTTGGATAGTAAGTGATTCACCAGACGGAGTCTTGATCATCACTTGCTTCTTATTGCAAACAATCTGGGCCTGGTTATGAGATAACCAGTCCATGCCTAAAACTATGTCAAAACCGGCTAACTTAAAGGGAAGTAGGGACAAAGGAAAAGAGTGGTTCCTAATGGATATAAAACATCCATCTAAGATAGTTGAGGCGGTTTCTATAGTACCATCTGCTAGTTCCACCTCATACTTCACACTTAAGTTCTTAACAGGTAGTTTCAATAATTCACAAAACTTATTATCTACGAACGACTTATCAGCGCCTGAATCAAATAACACTCTCGCATAAATATCATTTACGAGAAAGGTACTTGTTATCACATTGTCGTCCTTGACGGCTTCCTTAGCATCCATCCTGAAGACCCTAGCATTGGTCTTCTTAGCCTCTTCAGGCTTCTTGGCATATTTTGGGCAATTGCTCTTGATGTGCCCCTTTTCATTGCAACCGTAGCAAGTTGCATCCTTTATCTTTTTGCAATCCAAGGTTTTGTGTTCCTTGGACTTGCACAAGCCACATGCAAAAGCTTTCGATTGTGAATTCGAATTCGATTCAAACCTGTACTTCCCAAAGTGCTGTCTCTTGCAGATTTTACATCTGGGTTTTTCACCCGTCTGATGTCCATCCTTCCTAAATCCTGACCCCTTCCTGTGGTCATTGTTTCCCTTCTGCTTCTTGTCTGAACGTCGTGAGTTGTCATCCTCACGCTTCCTCTTTTCGGTATCAGTGTTCCTCTGCGATTTCAGCCTAACCGCATCCAAGGTAAGAGACAATGGTATGTCTGCTACAGACCAAAAAGTAGCTGGTCTGGAGGCCTTCACACTTGCCTTGATCTCCGGGGCTAAACCCCCGATAAAACGAGCTATACGTTTGGGTTCCGGGGTTACTAAATATGGAACCAATCTTGACAAAGTGTTAAAACTGGTAAGGTAGGCCTGACAGTCTAGGTTTCTCATGACCAGTGACAAGAAGTCAGATTCAATTTTCTCAACCTCGTGTTGAGGGCAGTAGTTTTCCTTGATCAGTGCCATGAACTGTTCCCAGGTCATATTATACAACGGGACTTTCCCCGTAGCTTGGATCAAAGATCTCCACCAAGCTAATGCTTCCCCCTTAAAAGAGTGAGACACGAATTTCACAATATCCCTATCATCACAACCACTGATATCCACAACCGTATCCATCTCGTCCAACCAGGTCATGCAATCTACTGCTCCTTTTTCCCCAGTGAAATCCCTGGGTTTACACGAAACGAAGTACTTATAGGAGCAACCCTTATTACGGGGTTCTTGATTCTGTATGACTCTTTGGGATGGAGCACTCCTCTGGTTTGATGAGTGGTGAGAATTACTGTTGTGGGCAGTGTGGGTCCTGGAGGGTGTTCTAGAGTGTGGTGCAGATTGGGTCCTTGCACGGGTACCACTGGATTCATGGAGCTGTCTATCCATAGCTCGATTAACGGCATTATCTATCATTGCCTGTAATTCTGCACCCGCTATATTTACTCGGGCATTATCAGGCTCTCTCCCTGGGTGACTATTGACCTCGTTTGAGTCTGCCATGTGGCTTGAACTGTTACATATCGACAATAATTTATTGGTGAGTTTATTATAGAATTGTCTTTTATGGCAATTTATTAACCGTGGTAAACGTAGACCATATATGGTTAATTTATTACTCACATTTATTTAGGATTTCAAATATAAATTATCCTAATTATAAAACAATAACAGTTTTATTAGCACATAAGGCTTAGTCACAGGGACAATTTAAATCATAAGCTATGATTTCAGAGAATCAAAGCATGAAGGTTTGAACAAAATTCATTACCTTTTTCAGACAGGGTCTCAGACTATTACTGTCTTTTGTCTCATATGAAAATGAGAAGGGCCCGTAGGCATTCTATTACCAATGAATGGTAACAAGAACCAATCATATTTATTGATGATTTAACCCATGATTCAGAGATCATTTAGTTGGGTTTGGAATCTTTTAAAAGATCCTTATATAATAATAACACGTGTGTTTTTGACGAATCATGTCTGCCAGGAGTGTTAACATGTTTTCAGATGTTAACTGGGATGTGAATCTTTTTAACGGGTTTTACCATCTAGGCCAGGTCTTAAAATGACATGCCGGCTAGGTTATACCTTTAAGATTCTTAATTAAAAATACATAGGCAGATAGATTTTAAAAGGAATGATTCTAATTTATTTATTTCACATCAAATTTAATTATGTATAACATAGCAAAGGTGAACTTTATAAACTTACATTCCACTAAAGCTTAAAAGTAGTACATTTTGCCCTAAACGGGACTTTTCACAGAAACACTTACCCACCCAGGAGCTATACAGATAATACATGTCCTCACAGGGATGGTTTGCAAAAGTAAATGTCCACACAGGGACTAATAGAGACAAGTCCTCGTAGGGACTAAGTACAAAGATAGATGTCCACGCAGGGACTACATACACACATAAATAAATGTCCACGTAGGGACTTGATTTAAACAAGGAAATACAATAATACATATTGGGATTTAACGATCCCGTTTCTTCTTTCCCTTCAGCAAACTTGCCAAACCACTCATGAATCCCTCATTCTTCTTACGCTCTCTCTGGAGGTCTCGCTCAACCTTGCCCAGTCTTTGACGGAGATCCTCCTGCTCTGGTGGAGAAAACCGTGGTGGCTGGTACTGTAGTGGTGGCTGAACAGGTACTTGATACCCACGAGCTGGGTATCCCACTCCCCAGGGTGTTCCATAAGGTCCTTCTGGGTGAAGGGCATTGTAGTCTGCTGCCACTCGGTATGGGTCGGCCTCGGCATAGTTATAGTTATGGTATGCCGGCGGTCCGTATGGGTTGTAGGCTGCCGGAGCAGTATAAGCAGGGATAGGGTTGCCAAAACCCGGTGATGGCGGTGCAATAGGTGCCGAATTCACCTCTGAAACTGGAACTGAAGGTCCACCCATTTGTGGGTCTTCATATATTGGCGGGTAGTGGCTGCCGCTAGAGTGTTGAGGGGTACTGAAATGAAACTCCCCTCCTCGTGCTGACATCCTTGCGCCAGTCCTCCTACGTCTTGGTGGTTCTGGAGGCTCTAGATGAACTGGCGGCGGTGGAGGCGGTGGCGTGACTGCCACGAAAGGTGGATCCCCAGAGGGATCTTGCTGCTGATGAGGCGAAGAATGGTGAGATGGTGTAAAGTACCACTCACACCATTCGAACCGTGCCTGATGACTATCTGGACCTTGGTAAGGTGTTCCGTGAAAAGACGAACCATCAGAGATCACATAAGGATGGTTCGGGGTTCCGGTTGAAGCCTCGACGGGATCTGTGTCCTCGTCCATGTCCATCGCTTGATCACCTGAAAAATGATCCTCCGGTCCTAGTGGGTTAAAACCCCCTTGTTCTGGTAGATAGTCTGCCGGGTTAAACTGGCCCCGAAAGACAGGAGTAGGGCCGTCGAAGGAACGCTGCGATATTGATCGCTGTAGAGGTATGTATGAAGGTGGCGGATTGTTGGGCTCATTCTCAGACTGAGGCCCATTGGAGTGATGATATGGAGGCGTTGAGCTATACGACGTAGATCGTCTGGAAGGCTCCTCGTAAATCCTCCAAGGTTCTCGTGGATCTGCACTCCTTGTAAAAGAAGGAGTTCGCCAGCCCGAAGGCCCGGCCTCATGGTCGTTAGGGGCGCTCATTGGCTCCTTTCCTCGACTTCCTCGCCTGAATCTTGGCGGCATTGTTAAACCTGTCAATATAAACAAAGGTAACAACAAGGAAAAATAAAGGACAAAGCTAAAAGTAAAATAAAAACATTTTGGATTATTCCTAAGTTCTTTGTCTAGACTCGAAGATTTAGGAATGTGCAATTGTGTCATTGAGATTAAACACAAAAGGCTAGTGTTTAATTCACTCAATGTTGGCTCTGATACCAACCTGTCACACCCCGGATTTCCACGTGTCACCGGTGGGCCCGGTAGGGGAGTATCGTGACGTGGTTGGCAACATATTAGTCAAACAACACAATATTTAAATGCACAGCGGAAGCAAAGTATAGATTCATTTCAACCAAACGATATTGTAATATTAAGTATCACAATTAGTTGAATATAAATCCACAGGTAGAACAAAATAAAAGGAAACAGTGTTCAACAGTCTATGACATCCAAGCTTGCGAGACTTATTGTGCATGCTAGGAGACAAGCCAGCCTATTACGCGTAGTACCTGCACTTAACCTTTTTAAGAAAAATACGTCAGTTTACACTGGTAAATACAATCAACCGACTCATTTTGAAAAGAGTTTAAGAAAATGCATTTAAGGCACAAGGCACAAATAATATTTTATAACTTGGGATAATTATTTGAATATAATACTCGTAAAAGATTTACATGTTACTTATGCGTTCGGTAGCCGGATCGAGCCGGGTTAAAGATCAATAGACACACCACATTGCGTATTTGAGACACCTACAGGTGTACGCCTACACCTGGGTGCTAAGGTCGTGGCCATTTCGTAAAATGATGCCAGGGATATCCGGGACATGGTCATTAACCTCCCAAAGGCTTTAAGCAAACAAAACAATTTAAACGGTCATCTCGATAATACTTAACCCCCAAAACGATTAAGGTCGAAATGCCCGACCACGCGGTATTTTATATACCTTACCCCAAGCCCGTATAGGGAAAATAAGTTAAGAGTATTTACCTGAGCAAGTATAAATCAAAATCAGCGAGTGCAAGTATCTTTTACCGGTTCTCCTAATCTGGAACGAAGGTTTATAATAACCTATTAGAATCCTAACGGGTCTTTTAGTTAAGCTTAAGCTTAGACCGGTTAGTTTTAAAGATACGGTTCGTACGCATGATTAAGCGAAGACCGGATAGAATGTGATTTAGACCCGACAAGTTTGAATACTTGCTTAATATGGGTATATTATACACATTCTGGATTTTGAGATAAAACCGACAAGGTTTGACCCGTTTCGGCTAATTTATGTAAACTAGTTACATAAACCTAACCGAACGCGTATGAAGCGTAACGGGTAACCATAAGAGTCCTAAACAGGTTTCCTAAGTTAACATGCCTTAAATATGTTGTGATATCAGTAAGATACCTTCCGTTATGCCCAAAACGAGTTTAATCTCATATTAAGCCCCGTAGGGGTATTTTGGTCATTTTAAAGATTATAAAAGGAATTAATTTGTCTTCTGTGATCCGGGTCTGATTAAATCAGTAAAATGGTTTATTTTAACAGGTTATAACATTTGGTTATAAGTCTTATATGCCAAAATAGTTTTAAACTCTAACTATGCGTATAATACGCGTATAAAGCCGTTTTAAGCGACGTACGGGTTAAAATAGGATTCTGAGTTTCCTGATCAGTTAAACAGGTTCAAAACACTCCATTTAATATTTAAAATCAGTAGCAATTGGATTGGCATCAAAAGGATTTGTAAAACTCATTTTATGGCCGAAAAGGGTATATTCGGTATTTACCGAATCAAGGCACTAATCCCAACTTATGATCAGTTTAAAAATAATTAAAAATCTTCAAAAATCCCAAAATATTATTTTACATCAGTGGGTAAAATGTTTGGTGTCAAAAATTGGGTTTAGATAGGCTTTATGCTAATGACGCCATTTAATCACTAAGGATCGTTCTAATTACGTCATTGAGCATAACTCCCAATCTATATGTCCAACTAATGTAAAAATTTACAGACATGTTTAATAATCAGTAACTAAGATTATTTTACTTTCATATTTCCAAAATTCTTGTTTTATGGTCATAAGGGCATTACGGTCAATATTTAGGCGATTAACGGAAACGTCGGACAATTAAGGATTTATGTGGTATAAACGCAGAGGGTTATACACATATGTAACTAGGTCCTAATGGAACTTTAAGGCATGTCTTAACCTATCTAAACCGGGTCAGAACTGAGGTCAAAGCAAAAGTCAAACTTTTGCGTCTTTCGGTTCCGAATCGGTTCAAAACAGAAAGTTGTCGAATCAAACAAGCGTAGACAAGTTTTTATACTTATTATCAGGTTATAAGAATGATAAAATAGGTGATACGCCTTTTACATCGTTAATCATGCGTTAAATCGAAAATAACAATTCTGTTGACTTTTTCTAGTTACCATTGACTCGACAATCGACCTAGTTAGGATTGGAATCAGTGGGTGCCCTTTTAAGGGTTTAAAGCCCACATGATTACCAACGTATAACAACTTTCGATTCGACAAAACCCTGGACCGTTTGTGTTTTATCGTTAAGTCAAAACGTAGTTACGACGGTTTGATTTCTAGGCTAAAAACTAAGCATAACTGAAATAGAGAAGATTAAGCATACTTACACAAGTCTAATGATCGATTTGGAAGTCTTGTATCAGTTCTTGTGCTCCTCAAAATGACCAGAAGTGAATGCAAGATGAATGATCAAAGTTACAAAGAATGTGGGTCTTTTTATGGTGTTCAAACACACTTGGATCATCAACACATAAGTCTAGGAATGTTACCATATCATCAACAAGTGTCCTACCAGCTAAAAACCACCTTAGGGCAGCCCAAGGTATCAAGGAATGGCATTTGAGTCGGTTAAGGGACATGCAGGACACCTGCACATGTATTCTGATCAGACAAGGCAGTCGCGTAGCGCGACTGCTGGGTTGTTTCATGCTCGCGCTACGCGAGCGTGTAGATGACCAGCTCAACAAGTTTCAATCATTTGCATTTCAGTCCCTGATCCTTATAAACATCGCTTTCACTTGGTTTCTTGCATTAAGGGGCTTTAATATTGACATATAGGGGCTTTATGACTTATACCCACTTTGTGAAGCCCTTGGTCACTTTGTGTTTACTCGAAAAGTCATGAATTTCAATGTTGACGATTCTAACCCTCACACACGAATTTTATCATAACTTTCTCATACGGTAACGAAACTTGGTGAAATTTTTATGGTACATTCTAGTGAGCATATTTAATCGTTACAAGGCTTCGGGTTTGCTAAAAGGTCACTCAGAGGTATATCTTAAACATGTTGACACATTTAACCCCTGTAGTTTGTAATCTCTCACTTTCTTTCACAATTCGCTTCGTATGATCCATGATCCATTCGTTTAAGGTTATAAACATCATGTAGGGTTATTGTAAAGTATATTTATTCATTGTTGACACTTTGAACCCTTATATTTACACAGTTTCATTGTTTGTCAACTTTAGTCCTTCAAGAACATTCTTTCACATGTTCAAAGGTTATGACACGTGTCAAGACATTATAGGACGTAAATTTTCGAGGTGTTACACCTGTACATGCCGATGCACCTGCTGTTGCTCCTTTGGTTGATGATGTACCTGTTGATGATCATCCTGTTGTTGTTCCACAGTTGGTGGATGATCATGCTGTTGATGCTCATGTTGATGCTCCACTTCTGTTAGAGGATCATGCTGTTGCACCATTTCCTGACCCTATGCCGGTGATGATCGACCGTGCACCCTTCGCGACCCATATTGATCCACGATACGCTCACACCCACAATGGGTGGATATCTGATGACGATGATTACCCACCTTTCGTGATACCAGTTACACCACCTGTAGTCCCCGTTTTAGCTTCTGTTTCAGCTCCCATTGATGTTCCTTTGATTCCTCCACACACCACAGATACTCACCGCACAGATCTCCCGATCACTTATCTTCAGGACATACCTCCGCCACGTCCTGGGGAGGGTTCGTCACGTCATCCGTTTGGTCATACACCTATTGTGTCAGGAGGAGGCCAGTTTGTGCCTCAGATTGTTCATCCCACTGTTGTTCCCACTGTTGCACCATTTACTGTACCATCCTTCGCTCCATCTAGTGAGCCGTTCCTCTGGACCACGCCCCCCATTATGCCACCGACGGATCCGTATCACCCATATCACATTAGGTATTCTACGGAGGATGTTCTCACATCTTTCATGATACAGCAGGAGGCGCTGACCCGTCGCGTACAGGAGCTGGAGCGAGCTCAGCGATTCCTGTGCCAGTGCCAGACTCCACCTGCGGTATCACACCCTCCTCGTCCGCTTTCACCGGATTCTGCCGCTCGTTTTTGGACTCCCGAGCAGCAGATAGCATACCTATTGCGCGCTTATCGTGCTATGGAGGAGGACTGGCTTCATATGCGACGTTTACTCTTTTCTCATTTCCCCCCTCCTCCACCGCCATCAGCTTAGGCCATTTTGATTCGACACAGGTAGACTTTTGGTGAGACGACCGCGATTGTGCAGACTATACACAGCTTTTGGAGACCACGTTTTGATGATTGTGACTTTTGATGATTTGTATATTTGTTGCTGTTGTCACTGACTAGATAGTTTGGACTAGGGCGATGTGGCCCTTAGTCACTGATGATGTATGATACGGTTATGAACTTGTAAACCTTACATTGTGGTCTTGATTTATGACAGCGCAATCGCAGTATTCTCATTATATGTGATGTTGATTGATTGTTTATGTTCTTTAACATGAGATGTTATGTGGTTGATTTATTTATAACATGAGATGTTATGTGTTGATATTGTTGAATACATACGCACACTTTACTTACTATGACCTGACCTACGTGAACCATCTTTTAGAAGATGCCACCAAGACGTGGAACGCGTATGCCCGCCAACGAGGCAGAACTTCAAGGAATCATTGTTGCCGCCATTGCGCAGTATGCAGCCTCACAAGGAGGAACCAGTGGAAGCAATTCGAACAATAACGGCAATAACAATCCACCACATGGTAATGTTAAGTCGTTTGGGACGTATTACAATACACTTGGATATTTATAGCACGTCCGCTAATACCATTTGTATATTCTAACGTATGTGCAGGGTGCACTTACAAGCAGTTCCTAGACTGCAAGCTTGTAAACTTTGATGGCACCGGAGGTGCTGTTACCTTTGTAAGATGGGCCGAAAAGACGGAGTCTGTTCTCCGAATGAGCAAGTGCGCTCCAGACCAACAAGTGACTTACATTTCTGGGCTATTTTTGGACGGAGCCCTGTCCTGGTGGAACTTACAAGTGCAAACTCTTGGTGAAGCCGCTGCTTACGCGTTGAGCTGGGCTGAGTTAAAAGAATTGATGCGAAGGAAGTATTGTTCTCGTGCTGAGATACAAAGGTTGGAGACTGAGTTTTGGCATTTGAGGATGGACGGTCCCAAAATCGCGGAATATGTTTAGAGATTCCACGACCTGTCTCACGTGGTACCTTATATGGTTACACTGGAATTCAAGCGAATTGAGCGCTTTATCTGGGGTTTAGCTCCACAGATCATGAGTATGGTCACTACTTCCAAGCCTGCAACAATCACAGAGGCTATCGATCTGAGCGTGTCTCTTACTGAGGAAGCTATCCGCCTGAACAAGTTTTTGAATGTTGAGCCAAAGAAGAGAGAGACTCACGTAGAGTCATCTGGTGAGAATAAGAGGAAATTCTCGAACTTCAAGCAGGGTACAAGCAGTGTTGGTAAGAAAGGAGAATCAAGCACACCGGTCCAAGCTGCAACCGGTGCTGGGAAGAAAGGAAAAGGATATATGGGTACTCATCCCAAGTGTAACACCTGCCAGCGTCATCATTCTGGCCGGTGTGGGCCAAAAGTATGTGAAGCTTGTGGAAAAGTTGGCCACTTGAAGGATAACTGCTGGGCTAGTGCAGGCCGGGGAGGCCAAGGAGGTTTTAGTAATCGGAACAATAATCGTGGTGGTAATGGAAACCGCCCACAAGGGAATAATGGAGGTAATAGAAATCAAGGGATCAATGCAAATCAAGTTGGGGACGCGAATCGAAATCAAAACAACAATCAAGCGGGGAACGGAGGAGGTAATGGTCAAAAATTGGGTTGTTTTAACTGTGGCGACATTGGGCATTTTAAGAGGAACTGCCCAGGATTGAACCAAGCACGGGGAAGAGTCTTTAACATCGGTGCAAGGGAAGCACACCAAGATCCGAACGTTGTTACCGGTACGTTCCCTATCAACCAACGCTTTGCATCTGTTCTTTTTGATACTGGTGCCGATTATAGTTTCGTGTCGTTAGAGTTTAAGAGTATACTTGGTTTGACGCCTAGTAAGTTAGACGTTCCGTACTCCATCAAATTAGCAAATGGAAAACTAGTTGAGACCAGTGAAGTTGTCCGAGGATGTGTGATTGAACTAGGAGGGCACGAGTTTACGCTAGACTTACTACCTGTCGAGTTGGGAAGCTTTGATGTGGTAGTAGGAATGGATTGGCTATCGAGTAACAAAGCTGAGATCGTTTGCCATGAGAAGACCATCCGCATCCCACTGACGAATGAAGAAACCATCATAGTGCACGGAGAGAAGCATGATACGCCACTAAGAATTATTAGCTGCCTGAAAGCTAGAAAGTGCTTGAGGAAAGGATGTGTTGCATTCTTGGCACACATCGTGGATAAGAAAGCTGCTGAGCCAAAGATTGAAGACATTCCAGTCGTCAAGGAATATCCGGAAGTCTTTCCAGAGGACTTGCCAGGATTACCGCCTCAAAGGCAAGTTGAGTTCCACATTGACTTGGTTCCAGGTGCCGCGCCTGTAGCCAAGGCACCCTATAGACTTGCGCCGTCAGAGATGCAGGAGTTGTCGACACAACTCCAGGAGCTATTGGACAAAGGATTCATCAGACTAAGCTTCTCGCCTTGGGGAGCCCCAGTACTGTTCGTTAAGAAGAAGGACGGTAGTTTCCGTATGTGTATAGACTACCGAGAGCTCAATAAGTTGACGATCAAGAACAGATACCCGTTGCCAAGAATCGATGATCTTTTCGACCAACTCCAAGGTTCAAGCTACTACTCGAAGATCGATTTGCGATCTGGATATCATCAGCTGAGAATACAAGAGGAAAGTATCCCTAGAACCGCTTTCAGAACTCGCTATGGACACTACGAGTTTCTGGTGATGCCATTTGGGTTGACAAACGCGCCAACTGTTTTTATGGATTTGATGAATAGAGTTTGTAAGCCGTACTTGGACAAGTTTGTGATTGTGTTCATAGACGATATCTTGATTTATTCAAAGATGAAGAATGAACACGAACAACATCTAAGAGCTATTTTAGAGTTGCTGAAAAAGGAAAAGTTGTATGCCAAATTCTCAAAGTGCGAGTTTTGGCTACGCGAAGTCCAGTTTCTTGGACACGTGGTTAATGGAAATGGAATCCATGTCGATCCCACAAAGATCGAGGCGATCAAGAGTTGGGAGACTCCAAAGACGCCAACCGAGATTCGACAGTTCTTGGGTTTGGCTGGTTATTATCGAAGATTCATTGAGGATTTTTCCAAAATCGCTCAACCTCTTACCACGCTCACACAGAAGGATAAGAAGTTTGATTGGGGAATCAAACAGGAAGAAGCATTCCAGTTACTGAAAGACAAGCTTTGCAATGCGCCGATCTTAGCGCTACCGGAAGGAACCGATGATTTCGTGGTATACTGTGACGCCTCGCGTCAAGGATTGGGTTGTGTGTTGATGCAACGCCAGAAAGTTATAGCTTACGCTTCACGCCAATTGAAAGTTCATGAAAAGAACTATACCACGCATGATTTGGAACTAGGCGCAGTGGTATTTGCGCTGAAAATCTAGAGACATTATTTGTATGGTACAAAGTGTACAATCTTTATGGATCATAAGAGTCTGCAGCACATATTCGACCAGAAATAGCTCAATATGAGGCAAAGACGTTGGGTCAAATTGTTGAACGATTACGACTGCGAGATCAAGTATCATCCAGGGAAAGCGAATGTGGTCACTGATGCCCTGAGTCGAAAAGAAAGGATCAAGCCCATAAGGGTTAGGGCTTTGGAGATGATCGTACAGACATATCTCTCTCTGCGCATTCGTGCCGCCCAGAGAGAAGCTTTGAAAGAAAGGAATATTGAAGAGGAATATCTCCGTGGGATGGAGAAGCAATTAGTGCCAAACGAGGAAGGAACGCTATGTTTCATGAAAAGGATTTGGGTTCCTCTGTTTGGTGGTTTGAGAAAAGTTATTTTTTATGAAGCCCACAGGTCGCGGTACTCTATCCACCCAGGAGCGGATAAGATGTACCAAGATCTTAAGGATTATTATTGGTGGCCTAGGATGAAAGGCGATATGGTTGTTCATGTTAGCAAGTGTTTAACATGCGCCAAGGTAAAAGCTGAATATCAGAAGCCTTCAGGACTTCTACAGCAACCTGAGATTCCCAAGTGGAAATGGGAACAGATTTCAATGGACTTCATAACGAAACTGCCCAAGACGCCCAGAGGCCATGATATGATTTGGGTAATAGTTGACCGCCTAACAAAGTCCGCACATTTCTTGCCAATCAAAGAAAAGGACAACACGAGTAAACTTGCGGAAATATACATGCGAGAGATTGTTGCACGTCATGGAGTGCCTCTCTCGATCATCTCTGATAGAGATGGACGTTTCATATCAAGGATTTGGCAATCCTTCCAAGAAGCTTTTGGCTCACAATTGAATCTGAGCACTGCATTTCATCCGCAAACTGATGGGCAAAGTGAAAGAACTATCCAGACATTGGAGGATATGCTGAGAGCATGTGTAATGGATTTGGGTGGTAGCTGGGATAATCATTTACCATTGGTCGAGTTTTCATACAACAATAGCTACCACACAAGCATTGGAGCCGCGCCATTTGAAGCTCTCTACGGACGCAAGTGTCGATCACCACTATGCTGGGCTGATGCGGGTGATAGACAACTTGTTGGTCCCGAAATAGTCCAAGAGACGACAGACAAGATTGCGCAGATTCGAAAGCACATCGAGGCGGCTCGCGACAGGCAGAAAGCCTATGCAGATCCAAAGAGGAAACCTTTGGAATTTCAAGTTGGGGATATGGTTTTATTGAAGGTTTCACCCTGGAAGGGTGTGGCACGCTTCGGAAAGCGTGGGAAGTTGAATCCGCGTTACATTGGCCCTTTCAGAATCCTGCAAAGGATTGGACTTGTAGCCTACAAGTTGGACCTACCTACTGAACTCAATGGTGTTCACGACACATTCCATGTATCAAATTTGAGAAAGAGTCCAACACAAGAAACAGTGATCATTCCTGCTGACGAAGTTCATATCGACGACACGCTCCGCTTTACCGAAGAACCCGTCGAGGTTACGGATTGGAAAGTTAACAAAACTCGCAGGAGCAGTGTCAAACTCGTCAAAGTTCGATGGAATGCAAAACATGGGCCGGAATTCACGTGGGAACGTGAGGATCGTATGAAAAAGAAATACCCTCATTTATTTCCCAAGACCCCTGCAACTAGAAGCAGAGCCTAAATTTCGGGACGAAATTTATTTAACGGGGGGAGAATGTGACAACCCTCACCAAGCCAGGTATCCGTACGAATTAATTATTATTTAATTAATGCTTAATTACTGTGCTTGCTTACAGTTGTGATTAAATTGCTACTTGATTTCTGATACATACTTATTCATGCATCATACTTTATTGCTGTCACTCCATTATTTACACAGAACTATAGTGACAAACTTGATGCACAAAAGCACAGTAGCACAAAGAACGGATAACCCAGTAAACATGCTGACATAACCAGCATCAGACAGGCACTGTCTCTGAGGCCAGTATGAGCCGGGAATAGATTACTACACTAGTAGGGAGTGTAGGGAGGTGAGGATTGTAGAACTGCGTCACTAGGTGATAGTTATAGTGACCGGATGTGCCTAAAACATGCTCTAACTACAAAATTCTGCACTTTATGCAAAAATTCAGCATTTGAGCTAACTAGTAAAGTGCAAAAACATGGAAAATAATACTAGACACTTTCCAAAGTGTCGGGAATTCATTGTGTCACTAAAACAAATATTAACGACACTTTAAATGCTTATTTAGCACTTTAACGGATTAATATCCAACCGGACCTTACCCGGAACATAAAAATAATGTCAATGACATTGTTTTTCCTTTTCTGAGCTAGTTAGGGTCCCCGAATACCCTAACACCCGTTATAATACACTACACACTAGTAACTAATTTAAACACCTAATTAACATAACTAGTGCTTAACCATTTAGTTGAAATCAAACCATAATCCCCCCCCCCTTCAACCGAATCGGTCCCATGTGGGGGACACTCCATAATTTTTGGATTATTTTATTTGCCTATGTTTAGTATCAAGAGAACACAATATCCCATGGATAATTAGAAGTTGTGGACTATAAGTGTGCTTAAGGGGTAATCACATTCCATTCACCAACACTTCAAAATTTCTACTCTCTCTCCCTCTTGCCAATAATCTCGGCCGAACACCACTAGCATCATCCCACCATCATTCAAATTTGATCAAGACATTTTACATATATACAAGTGTGCTAGAGTTCATACGAGGAGACCCGGTGCTTACGGAATCACAAGGACCTCTCTACATCGCTATTAACCACCTAGTTTTCGCCTTGATTCTTCCCTAGCCTTGAGCTAGTTGTAAGTGATTCTAAACACTCCCTTGATCTTGTTTAAAGTGGTTAATAAGAAGTTTAACGGTTAAAAATCATGAACACTTAAGATCAAAACTTAAAGACTTGAAAGTATGATGAACTTGTTGGTTAAAGAGTAAATAATGGTGTAAAACTCATAAATCTTGTTTTGATATGGTTATTTTATGTTGTTGGTTGCTAGTAGTGGAACGGATCGTCATCTAACCACACTAGGTCATGTTCATGGAACATGAACTAGCATTATGTTAAGTAGGAAAGTTACAAGATGACGAACCCTTTCATACATGAACATGAACTTGTGTAAAAATAGTTTTTCTTATATAATGGAGTTTTAAACTAGTAGATCTAAAGATCTACAAGTGGTATTTTCGAAGAACCAAGTGTAAGATGCAAATCATGTTTGAAGCCGGATCTTTCATAAACTAAAGATGTTTTTGTGAACAACCAAGTGTGTAAACACTTGAGTCACAAAAGGATTTAACAAAGAAACATTTTCGTAATTTTGACTAAGGAGTTGTAAAGTTACATGTTCTTTGAAAATAAAGATTTCAAGAAACCGACTTTATTTTCAAAGATAGAAAGATCTACTAAAAATGTTAGAAAGTTACTACATACTTTCACACAACTTACAAGTTCATGTGTTTGCGATTTATGTTGATTTTGACTAGTTTGACGATTGAACATTGATTATTGATGATTGGAAAATTGTTGATTGAATTTTGAAAAGAAAATGGTACGCTAGTAAGCGTGGCCACCTCCAGTTACAGAGGAAACTTTGGCGAAATTTTTCCAGAAAATAACACTTAGAATACTTTTGTGACAAGTGTTATGAATATATTTTTGACTTGTTTTCCAAACAAACTTCGCCATGATTTTTATTACAAATAACTAGGTATTCGGAGGTGGATTTTCGTAAATAAAACTTGTTAAAATATATATTGAGAATATATATTTCATAATAAAACACTTGTGTGATTTTATGATTATTTTGTGAACTATATGTATATTATTTTTAGAGTAAAAATAATATAATAACTGGAATACATTGTGAAAGCACGACTCCAAAATAATACCAACGCCTTCACAAATAAATACTTAAGTTACACCGGTATTATTATTACCATCCAAACCTTTAAATGTAACTTACGTATTTTTCGGAAAATTTCTCTTAAATGCGTATTTTGATAAAAGTATTATTTTGGAAATTGTATGGAATAAAATATAATATTTTTGGGAAAAATATGTATATTTTGGAGATAGAATATTTTAGACAAATGAATAAAAATATATTTGATTAAGTGAGACTTAATAATGTATTTTAGAATTACAAAAACGCACGTGTATTAAAACCCCCATCCTTGGGAAGGAATACAACTATAAAATAATTACGAAGTGTAAATACGAAATAGTTGCCTACCTATTTCCCAGAAACGTTAAACCTTAAGCCAAGGCACGGCCGTCCGTCTAATAGAAGTTAGTACGTGTAGGTCGTCACGCAACAGGTTGATTTGGGGATTTACTGTTACGAGACGCACTTCTGTGAGTTCATGTCCCCCCTTTTCTCTTAACTGTTTTCAGTTTTTATACTTCGGGGGTGTAATACATGTTACTATGATTACGAACTTTTACTTACATGGTATGGTTAGCGTAAGGAGTGTTACTACTTAGATCATGTGAGTGGGTAGGCGGGAACTGGAGGCCATTAATCCTCATGGTAGGACCGAGGGTCTTTAGCGGTAGATCTATCTGGGTGTAGCGAGCCCAGCCCCAGGCCCAACAGTACGGACCTCGGGGTGACTTGGTACCCGACGCAAAAATCTGCTAGGTTTGAGTCTTCCTACTGCACTTCACACATATCAATGGCCTTGCAAACCATTGGTGATCTCTTTATTTCCTTATTTGCTACATACCAGAGATTTTATACTTACAAAGGTTTTACATACTCACTACACATGAACTCGCTCAACTTTATGTTGACTTTTCAACTTACATGTATTTCAGGGAATTAGGGATCTGGCGAAGTATGCTACGTTTTCACGCTGCGTAAGAGTTATGAGGTCATCCACGTTTAAGGATTGTGACTTTTACCTGGACAAGTCGCAAGTCTTAAACGGTGTTTACTTTATGTTGGTGGTTATGTCGTATGAACAATGTTTTTATTTTGTTGGGTTGTAACTCGTTGCATGTGTCAACTTTAAACGATGTTGTCGTAATTTTACTTTTAAAACTTAAATCAACGGATGATCTTCATGGTTTTATTTTCATGTAGCTTTGTTGTGATTAAGCTATGGTATTAAGAAGTCACACCATAATAAACCCACGCTTCCGCAAAGCCAGGGTGTGACACATTGATCAAATAATAAAAACCCTAAGTGAAAATATGATTTAAGAAACCCAGAGGAATCAGTTGTATAGCAGAGGAGAGAGAGAGAGAGAGTGTTTGGGTACTTCTTCTAATGGCGCCTCATTAGTGCTTTAACTACCAAAAGAATGCATACACAAATAATTCTAGTGGACGAAGCAAAGAGACCGCCTTGTTAATTTTAATGAAGCAATGAAGATTGAATGAGCAAACCGCAACCGTTTTTTGACTACGGAAACGGTGGCTATGCGAAATACAAATCGCAATCGTTTGTGACTATGGGAAACTTGGACATCAGACGTAAATCTTGAAGCAAATATGTGGTCCCCAATTTGCGGAACATAATCCTAGATTGTCTAGAGAAGCGCTTTTATCATGTGTCATATGGTAACAAGAGTGTGTTGTTCCAAGATCAATTCCAGTTGCAGTTTTTTCAACTCTCCTGTTCCAAATGCAGCTGATGAAACCGGAGCTGTTATCAAAAACCCTAAGACAACAATGTGAGTAATCTCCTTTTTGCAAATTGTTTTTACAAAATCTCATATGACTAACATTATATTAAACAGTGATTGAGTATTTGTATTCTACAATTATCGTCGGTATGTTGGGGTTTTGTATACAAAATTTGTTACTACATTGTGAGTAGTAACATGACCACAAATCGGGTTGACAGTACCGCGGTTGATAATTAAAGTAGATGGAAACAAATGTAATTGCGCGACCGCCCTCAATACTGTATAATGGTTTTTACAAGTCTTGATTAAACTAAGATTTACTCACCAGTATTTTCCACTGACCAAATGTTTTTAAACGCGTTTCAGGTAACAAAATGTGAAAGCCAAATAGAAGCCAGCTGGACAGCACTGAAGGCTTGGAAAAGTGGCTATAAAGTTACCTAAAATAAAGAGATGTTTTATTTAAATAAAATAGGGTTTATCCCTATGAAAATGTGTGTACTTGAAACTTGGGATTTTTCCCATGTGTTTAATATTATAAAAACATGGTATTTTACTCTGATAAAATATTTCCTAACTACGGTCCTGATGAATTTTTCGCTGCCAAAATGATAAACACCGATACCACCAAAACTGGCCGCCCGTTCCCGGGTTGTTAAGGGACGGGGGTTGCGACAAAAAGTATGAGCCCGGGTTTCACTTAATGCGCTCAAGTTGGCTGGCGAACTTAATATATTAATAATATACTGAATATATATTTATAGAGTTTGGATCAAATACAAATCAAATTAATGTACTAAATGTGATAAATGAAGGAAACGACTAAATTACACGGTGGGAAATTTGTAAATCAAGATCAATCAATTGAAGCTTTGTAGATCATAATTACAGACCAATCAATTGTGCCAAATGAGATTTGAATACTCCCTTTATTCTACATCCATTTGCTTCTCGGATCGGTCAATTGGAGCCTCTTAAAAGTCACAAATCTGAATCTGATGACGCTTTTGCTTGATGAATTGAAGTTTCTGAATGATACTCGCCTTGTGAATCATGTTTGGCAATCAACTTATAGTTACGTTTGGTCCGTTGGGTTTTTTGCACCCCCCCCCCCCGACTTTCTGATACCTGTCGGTATAGATTCGACTTCGTATACTTTTTACGCCACTTTGTGTTAAAAAATCGTGTATTTGTTTTACACATTTTCCGGTTTTGATGATGGTTCAGTAGCTGTTTAGCACGATTTTACGCCCCTGCCCCGCAATGCTGGTAACACGGTTGTACACCCCCTGCCTCGCAGCAGGGGGGCTTAAGACTAGTTTAAAATATAATGTCAACACTTATGGTCCTTTTCAGTTTTATACGATCGGTTTTTGGTATAAACCATGAACCAAACCGTTTGCTACGATTTGAAAATCTGAAACCGATCGACCGAAAAATTCAAAATGAAAACCGATCGTGAAACCAAACCGATGACCGGTTTCACAATTTTAAACCGAACGATCAACACCCCTAGTTGTCAATGTTGATGATGTCGCACGACACTATTGTTTCCAAATCATTTGAGCTTTTAACCAACCATAACCATGTGGGCTTTTAATATTTTGTGTTTATATGGGTTATTGAGTTTTAATTACAGTGACATTTTAATCATTCATTAGTGGTCTTTTGATCATAAATTTGTGGTTGACTTTTCAATAAAAGCCTAATTTTTTTAACGATAGCCTGAATAATCTTACGCTAACACAATTTTTATTAGAGGTAACAAAATACATAAAAGTAAAAAAGATATTTTTACACTTTGTCGTAAAAATTGAGAAACAGCGGGTGCCATCTCCTCCCAAAAAGGTATATCCGCCCTTCGATCCAAATGAGTCGAGCCAAGCCAAGCCAAAACTTACTTGCAAGAAAAGATAAGCCGACATGAGGCATTTGAGCACTCCACGTAAAAAAAAAAAAATTAAAAAAATCTTTCACCAAGTGTCATACATACCATCACCATGTCACGATCCAAAGGCCAATCAAGTCTTGTCTCTCTTTTTTATTTCATAAAAACACTTGTCCCAACATACCGGCGAGGTAGTTGAAATTTTCAAAACGCATCGTACCTCCATACCATACCTGACAGCAAGTCAACGAGCTGATTTCACTACCTACTTTTTTCCGGCTTCCACCTCCGGCCGTGTTTTGGCCACGTATAATCCTCACCGGCGTCGCCGATCGGTCAACGGCAGGCGATTCAAAAGTCAAAAGGCACAATATATACATATATACATATGCGTATGTAGTTATTCCGTTGAGAAGTTAGGTAAAGTTTGTTATTCATTAATCATGCTACTGCTACTTCCGTGTGGATGATTACTTGATTAGGTCTGCTAATTAAATACTGTCCTCATGTTTTACTCGATTGAATTAATCAATTCTCAATGATTAGATGTTAATTCTTTATGTTTGTTAGTAATTCCTTTTGTGATATTGTTGTTTGTGATTATATGGAAACTATGCGAGTTTAACAGGCATTCATAATTGTTTGTTAGGGCGGTTACTTGTGTGTCACGTAACTGTGATTTTGAAATTGTGATCTGTATCAATCTGGATTTGTGAGTTAGTGCTACTGAAGCTGTTGATTTGGTTGTGTTATGATTTTGTAGTAAGTAGTTAGTCAACGCCACAAATATGCAGATTTCTTATTTCTTGTTTCAGTTTCACAGTGACAGTATGATTATATGATTTGAACTCCGGACGTACGGTCCTCATGTTTTGCTCGATTTAATTCAATTCTCAATGATTCGATGTTATTCAATCTGTTTGTTAGTAAATCGTTTGTGATATTGTTCTTCGTGATTATATGGAAAGTATGCGAGTTTAACAAGCATTCAGAGAATATTGATTTGTTATTGTTTGTTAGGTCAGTTAATTGTGTGTCATGCATCTGTGATTGTACTGTTTGAGTGAAAGGTGCTGAAGATTTATCTGGGTTTGTGTGTTAGGGCTGTTGAAGCTCTTGATTTAGTTGTGTTATGATTATGTAGTAAGTAGTTAGTCAACGCCACAAATATGCAGATTTCATATTTCTTATTTCATACGCCCCGCTTGCGGTATGCGCATATAATGTATATATGTGTGGGCCCTCGGGGGGCAAAAGTGAAAGTGCACTAACTTTAACGTTATTTTACTAATTTCGTGAAAATAACGAAAAAAGCAAGGGATGGTTAATCATGCATCACATGGTGGTGTCGATGGCCAAAAGACCAGGGGGTACATGCACTAATCAGCCTTTGTCCCAATTGTTGAGTGTTATGTGCCTTATGTCCAAGGCTTGATGCAAAACTACTATCGAGCCGGGGGTCTCACTGGAAGCAGCCTCTATATTCCTATGGGGTAGAGGTAAGGTTGTCTACATCTTACCCTCCTCAGCAGGAGCGGACCTATAGCTTATTAAGGGGTGGCGTCCGCTACCCCTTGGTCGGAAAAAATTTGGAAAAATTAGTGTAAATTTTGGAAAAATTTGACGTTTTTTCGATTTCGTTACGGCTTATTTATAAAACGTTACCCCTTGGTCGGAATCCTAGATCCGCCACTGCTCCTCAGACCCTACCTTAGCCTTGCTATTAGTGGGATTTACTGAGTATGATGATGATATTTCTTATTTCAGTTTCACAGTGACAGTGTAGGTATATGATTTGAATTCGGTACGTCCTCATGTTTTGCTCGATTCAGTTCTCAATGATTGATGTTAATTCTTTCTGTTTGTTAGTAATTCCTTTTATGATATTGTTGATGGTGAAAATATGGAAGCTGTGCGAGTTTAACAAGCACTCTGCACTCAGATAGTTAGATGCTCAATATTGATTCATGATTGTTTGTTGGGGCAGTTACTTGTGTGTCACGCATCCGTGATTGTGAAATTGTATTCTGTTTGAGTTCAAAGGTGCTAAAGATTGATCTGGATCGGTTAGTTAGGGCTATTGAAGCTGTTGATTTAGTTGTGTTATGTATGGTTCTGTAGCAAGTAGTTAGTCAACACCACAAATATGCAGATTTCATATTTCTTATTTCAGTTTCACAGTGACAGTATACTTATATGTATTCAACTTGGGACGTCTTGTTTACAGAATTACAATGTATTTATCAACTAATCTAGGATGATGTTGGTAGTAAGTTGCATTCAAGCATCGTTATTTACACTCCTGATCTCTATGCAGCTCTGCTGTTGGTTCTCACTAGTCTGATTTCTTCAACAAAATCGGACTACAAAATGATTCTCTCCGGTCTTCTTACGTCTGTAGCAATCAATTTTGCACTTTGTGTAATCTTCTTCACCTTGTATTCAATTTTGAGAAAACAACCTTCATTTTATAAAGTTTATGCTCCACGTATGCTTGCCGAAGGGATAGCCAGTGTCCGTAGACCAAGACATTTTCATTTGAGTATGCTGTTACCCAACGCCGGTTGGATAAAAAACGCATGGCATCCTACCGAAGAACAACTACTGTCATATTCAGGACTTGATGCGGTGGTATTCATGCGAATAATCACCTTCAGGTGATTATGTGTTTAAAATGATTTCCTAATGTTTATTGCACGATAAGTGGTTTCAATTTTTTTTTCAGTTTTAAAGTATTTACCATCGCGGGGTTTGTTGGAATCTTTATTCTGATTCCTGTGAACTGCTCGGGAAATCAGCTGCAAGATGTCGATTTTATAAACTTAACGAACAATACATTGGATGTATTTAGCATTTCGAATGTAAATAATGGATCAAAAAGGTAACATGTGGTACCTTGATATCATAATATGCGTTCAGATGTGTGTGTTTACTGAAACCTAACAGCTGAGTTGAATCTTCTTGCAGTTTATGGATACATTTAGGTGCTGTCTATTTTGTCACCATTATTGTTTGTTGTTTACTCTTTTCAGTAAGTTCTACTATTTCTATTCTTTTAATGAGTAAAATGCCATTTTCATCCCTGAGGTTTGGCCAGTTTTGCGACTTTTGTCCAAAGGTTTGTTTTTCTGCATCTGGATCCAAAAGGTTTGAAATCTTACCATTTTCATCCGGCTTGTTAACTCCATCCATTTTTCTCCGTTAAGTCAGGGGTATTTTTGTCTTTTTTATTTCATAGGGGTATTTTGAATACTTGTACATTATGCTAAATGCTTGTACATAAAGTGAAAAAGACCGAATTGCCCTTTAAGTTAACAAAAAAGACAAAAATACCCCTGAATTAATGGAAAAAATGGATGGAGTTAACGAGCTGGATGAAAATGGCAAGATTTTAAACTTTTGATATCCAAATGCGGAAAAACAGACCTTTGGACGAAAGTCGTAAAACTGGCCAAACCTCAGGGAAGAAAATGGCATTTTACTCTTTTTTAGTAGTAATCATGTCATAAATTGGGTGTGATGCATCTACACAATCATTCACAATGTAACTAGTTGATCTACCAAAAACATCTTTGATTGTGTTCTCTTTTCAGTAAGATAAAAAATTGTACTTTAGATGATTGATTGAGCTTAATGATCTTAATTGGAATCCTTCAGGAATACAAATACATATCTACAAAAAGGATTGATTATTTCTGTTCGTCAACACCTCAGCCTGAACAGTTCACTATATTAGTTAGCAATATACCTGTTTCAAAGGGTAGCAATGTTGGCAACAGTGTTGAAAACTTTTTCACCGAAAATCATGCAGACACATATCTATCTCATGTGGTGGTTCATCGAAAGAGCAAAGTTTGGACTGTCGCTGTAAGTTATATTTTCTTTTTTACATTTCTTTACATTTACCAAATTTTGTAAGTAAATAGATTGCTAGTAGTTTTTACTATTTTTATATTAATATGTCCAGCATGCTGTGAAGAAACTCTACAAAAAGATTTTCAAAATAAAAAAGGCGCAAACTCAGCAACAGTTCACGCGTGATGGTTTTTTAGTTGACTCGAATGGGAAAGTGAAAAAGGACAAATCCAGAGAGGTAGATCCCAACTACAACTTTATACATACACATACATATTTAACAAGTTCAAGTAATCAACATTTACTATTATTTCATAGCATATTTAACAAGTTCAAGGACTTTAGAATTTAAAAAATCAGTTAACGGACTTTTGTGCAAAACAAAAAAGTATGTTGGTTTTTTAGGTATTAGCCCTTCAATATATTGTAGAATAAACACCGTACATCTATCCATAGTATAATATACAGTAAAGGCAACACAATACAGAAAAGTCCAACAGATTATGAATTCTGTAAACTTCAGTATATTATATCAGTTGATGCACCATGGATGAATATCTCTAAAAGAATCCTTCATATGCCGGATACTTTTGGATTCTATTGCTGTAAGTCAACAGAATACAGAAAAGTCAACCAGATCCAAAATCTACCAAATGCCATTAACTAAATATAGCAGAAAGTAGCTAACTGGTAATATGTCATGAAGTTTATGGGGCATGGCTTATTATCACAGATTCCTTTATATGCTAGATACTTCGGATTTTATTGCTGTAAGTCAACATAATACAGAAAAGTCAAAACAGAATATAAAGTTATAAACTCTGCTATATATCAATACCTTGTTAGGATAGGTGATTAATACTAACATATTGGATTTGACATTTATACCCTTATACCACTTCAACTTTTCTCTTTACCTTTTTTGGTGAAAGGGCATAATAGTAAAAAATAACAATAGTTTGGTGGTGTAAATTACCTCCTATACAATAGTTTCCCTTTTCATGATTAATGCAAGCTTAGTTTTGTATATTTATTATAATATCTCAATTATCCATTCATAATAATTATCTATTAATACTTACTTTATTGATAAGAAAGGAAGTCAGAGCTGCCTTCGTGTCATTTAAGTCCCGTTACGGTGCGGCAATCGCTCTTCACATGCTACAGTCAAATAATCCCACGCAGTGGCGAACAGAACAAGCACCTGAGCCACAGGATGTTTATTGGCCTTTTTTTTCTTCAACATTTATGAGAAGATGGATTTCAAGACTAGTGGTCATTGTATCGTGTGTTATACTTACAGTTTTATTCCTTATTCCGGTTTTTATAGTTCAAGGACTTACAAATCTTGCGCAGTTGGAAACTTACTTTCCTGCCCTCAAAGGTATCCTTACCATGTAAGTAGTTTCTGCAAACTATAACATCTTTTCATAACTTTATATGAAACATTGGCCGGTCAAGCGGGTTGGGTAACAGGTCAAAACGGGTTCGAGTCCAAACGAGTGATTTTGGTTCAAATCGGGTTGGGCTGAGCTGACCCTTTATAAGGTTTTGTCCAAAATTTAATATAGAGTAAAATACCATTTTGGTCCCTGAGGTTTGGCCCGTTTTGCGACTTTCATACAAAGGTTTGTTTTGCCGCATTTGGATCCAAAATGTTTGAAATCTTACCATTTTCATCCAGCTTGTTAATTCCATCCATTTTCTCCGTTAAGTCAGGGGTATTTTCATCTTTTTACCTGTATTATTTTTGTTTTTATTTAGTAAGGGTATTTCAAATGCTTGTACATATAGTGTAAAGACCGAAATGTCCTTTAAGTTAACAAAAAAGACGAAAGTACCCCTGAATCAATGGAGAAAACTGGATGGAGTTAACCAGCTGGATGAAAATGGCAAGATTTCAAACCTTTTCGATCCGGATGCAGAAAAACAAACCTTTGTACGAAAGTCGCAAAACTGGCCAAACCTCAGGGACGAAAATGGCATTTTACTGTTTAATATATCTTATAAATAGTTTGTGTAAATAAGATTCCAGAGATCATATTATTTCACGAACAATATAATTTTCCGTACAAATGGATTAGGAGGTTTTTTGCATTAAAAATAAAATATACACTTTGGGTGACTTTCAACCCATTAGAGATTTTACATATTGCGAACCCGTTACAGAAAATATTTATTTTCTAATACATTAAGAGATGCTGAAGTCAACAAATTTTGTGTTCCTGGTGACATGTAATATGTATTTAAATATAAATAAGTACTATAAACTTGTCTATGAGTTAAATAATTTTAAGCTCATATCAGCGGAAATGTTTTGTAATGTTGCAGGTCTATTGTAAGTCAAGTAATCACGGGGTACCTTCCGAATTTGATTCTTCAGATGTCATTAAAGATAGTTCCTCCAATTATGAAAATATTATCCTCTCAACAAGGATATATTTGTAATAGTGAAATTGAAAGGAGTGCTTGTCACAAAGTAATTTGGTTTACCGTGTGGAACGTCTTTTTCGCCAATGTTTTATCTGCATCGGCTGTCAATCTGGTATTCATAATTCTTGAGTTCAAGGAGATTCCTGACAAGCTTGCTATCTATGTACCCGCTCAGGTATAACGAATTTTCTAATTCTGAAATATTCCAATTGACTAATGGAGGTGGCAAAATGGACCGGATGCGTAAGGGTTCAAACTAGGTTCAGGTCAAAAATGTAAATTTTGATACGGGCCAGGTTGTGTTGACCCAAAATAGCTTTTTTCCAAAGTTATTAACTTCAGTTTTGTAAAATAATTAGAGTCAAATATACTTACAAAAGATTTGTAAATTTATTGACAATCTATATTTTTCTACAAGTTGATTTAGAAGGCTTTATGGATTAAAAATACACTTTGGGCAACATTTGACCCGTTTTCCTTTGAGTTTTTGTTTTTCATTTTTTCTGTTTAGACCCCACCTAACCCATTTATTTTGTGTCTTGTCAAGAATTGCCACCCCTAATTCTAGAGTTGTAAGAAGCCAGGACCAACCTGGTTTTTTTTTCTAGCACTTTTTTTTTTTAATTTTGTGACTTGTGAACATACCTTTAAAAATTTTGAAACTGGTTTTGCAGGCATCATTTTTCATCGCATACGTGGTGACATTAGGATGGACGAGCACTTCATCAGAACTCTTTCGTGTGATTCCATTCATAGGAACCTTAATATGTAAACCTTTTTCAAGAAACTCAGATAATGTCACAGTTCCATCTTTTCCTTATCATAAAGACATTCCAAAGGTTCTCTTTTTTGGACTTCTAGGATTTACGTATTTTTTCCTCGCTCCTCTCATCATTCCCTTTCTCTTGGTATACTTTTCTCTTGCATACATCATCTACCGAAACCAGGTTTGTTTAAATTCTCTAGTCTTAGTTTTCCGTGAAATATGGTGGCGTTTGGTTTGCACTCGAGAATCCATATGGGTATGTGGCGTAGAGCGAAAACACAAAAGATAAACATAGTGAAACGTTGATATATTACTTGGAGTAAAATACACCGATGGTCCCTGTGGTTTACTAAAATTTTGGATCTGGTCCCTAGCTTTTCAAAAGTACACGGGTGGTCCCTGTGGTTTGCACTTTGTAGTCCCCTAGCTTTTTCCAAAAGTACACGAATGGTCCCTGTGGTTTGCACTTTGTAATGCATTTAGTCCCCAACCAACAAATCTAAAGGTATTAGTAGGTCCAAGTTAGGGACTAAATGCATTACAAATGCAAACCACGGGGACCATCTGTGTACTTTTGGAAAGCTAGGGACCAAATCCAAAATTTTGGTAAAGTGTAGGGACCATTCATGTACTTTACTCTATTACTTAATACTTAAACCATTACATGAAGGCTCTATTTATAGAGAATTCTAAATTTGGCAGGTATTGTCGAATTTTCGAATTTGCAACTGTCACATATTTAAGACATAAGTTAATGCATAAATTGCGATCACTGATTTACGTGTTTTACACTAAAAAATTATACTGTCAAACCAAACGCCACCTAAGACACTTTCTACAAATTGAATGATCTTCTGTTTGCATTTTTGCAATTCTATCTTTCACATCAGTTAATGAATAGCATATATGTAAATTTCAGTTTGGTCCATTTACTTTGGGTTTTATCTCCAATGTCTTAAAATGAGCGTAATCAGAAAACTTAAATAAAATGGGAACATGTCATAATAATGTATCCACGCTTATAAAATATCTGCTTATTGTTTTTGGATTACATTGTATTAGTGTATTATTGCCATGATAAATGCAACATTATTATGCAGCTATTATACGTCTATGCGCCAAAGTATGAATCTGGTGGGAGGTTTTGGCCCGTTGTTCACGATTCCACTATTTTCTCTCTTGTTTTGATGCAATTCATAGCATTTGGAATATTTAAAATGAAGAAGCTTCCTTATGCAACATCTGTCACTTTCCCTCTTCCGGTCATCACTCTTCTCTTCAATGAATACTGTCGAAAACGCTTTTTACCCATTTTTATGGCTTATTCAACCGAGGTATGTTGTAGTTCATGTTACATGTATATTGTCTAGATACTGTGAATTTACAAATAATAGAGGTGGCAACTTGAGGACGTATACTTATTAACGGGCTGATTGAGGTTATGTTTATCTCTGATGGGTAACGTTAGGTAAAAATAAAACGGGTCAAAAGTCTCCCAAAGTGTATTTTAATGCATAAAACTTCATAATTAATTTTAATAAGTGTAAAGTACATAGATGGTCCTTGTGGCTTACCAAAATTTTGGATTTGGTCCCTAGCTGTCCAAAAGTACATGGATGGTCCCGCTGGTTTGAACTTTTTAACGCATTTAGTCCCCAACTTTGCCAAAAGTCACATGGATGGTCCCTGTGGTTTGCATTTTGTAATACATTTAATCCCTAACTTGGACATGCTGAAACTTTTAGATTTGTTGGCTAGGGACTAAATGCGTTACAAAGTGCAAAAAACTAGGACCATCCGTGTACTTTCTAAAAGCTAGGGACCAAATCCAAAATTTTGGTAAACCACATGGACCATCCATTATTTTTTTTCTCTACTGAAGGTATACAAGAGGATTGTATACATTAATATAAAGTACACTTTGGGCGACTTCTGACCCATTCAACTTGTTTCCTTTTTAGCTATATAGTTTGACTTTACTCATTTGGCCCGTTAGTGAACAGTGACTAAAACGCAACTCAACTCAACTCAAATCGAATCATTCCTACCTAAACGGATTGAAATCGCCACCTCTAGCCACTACTATAAGTTTCTCATTGTTAAAGGATGTTTTTTGGGATTGCTTATAATATCCGCTAATTTCAAAAGAAATTAGTAGGTTGGAATAAGAAATTATTCAAAAAAGTTTATTTCACTCACAAACAGTTTTAATAAGCAATCCCAAACACCCCCTAAATCCCGTTACCTTAATGTTCCTTTTTATAAATGTAGACTTTACGAAAGAAAGACAGAGAAGATCAAACTCTACCTGAAATGCCTCGTTTATTGAGGCAAGTTAGTGAAGCCTACCAGGACCCCGCATTAGTTCCCCTGTCGTATTCATCAAGTCATAATAGTCTTCGTGAACCGCTTATCCCTGTTGCTGAAGTTCGAGGCTAAAACATTCATATTAGTTTTTAAGTCACTGTAAAGAAGCATTAAGTGAATTTTGTGTGCATAGAATAGATTCACATGTAACTGATGCTTGATTTTTTTTTTTTTTTTTTGAACCACAGTAGATACTGGATTTGTAATTTATATTCTAGCTTCTTATGTTGATTGTATTGAGTATTTACACTCCTGACTTTGCGTCCGATTAAGTTTCCAAAAACATGTTTCATGTCGAATTCTAGAATGAGTAGGCCATGCGGGTTGAGACTAATGTTTGACGTGAATAGTGTGGATATAATGGGGGCGTATGTGGGGGGGGGGGGGGGGGGGGGGGGCATGATAATCTCAATCATACAAGTGTTTAATGTCGTAGATTTGTCTCCATAGGTCTATTCGCACACTCACACCAGCGGAACCGTGACTTCTTAGTTGTAGACTTGTAGTGTGATCATAAGGTTCTCTTATTTACTAACTACAACTAATCCAATTCCTCATTTAAACAAAAAAGAAATTGACTTTCATATAAACAAAATGGGCAAATTCTTGTGTCCGGGGAGTCAGTGGACCCTGTTGACCCTCCCTTGGCTCTATCTTGTGTATTCTCTACAAAGGTAGTTTATACCGGTTCTTTATGTATAGAACCTAGACATGTGTAGATTTTGCCTGTATGTGTAGGTAAATGTAAAAAAAAAACATATGAACAAATTAGTTTGATGATTAAGTGCATAGCATTTTGATATGTAAGAAGTACAAATAATTAAAAATATACACAAATAAACCACTGATATAATAAATTAAATAAATTTGTTTGTTCTTTTTGTTCTCGCAATAGTTCAGTGTTTTGTTATCAATCTCTTCAATTGTTGCAACTTGACGATGGTTATTGTCCCGACGAAGCAAGAAAAACAAACTACACGACTTCTAAAACGCGTTTACATTCCACACTCGACGGCTTCTAAACTACACGACTTGCAACTAAAGAAGAAAACTGTACTCATCATAAAATCGATAAGCACCACAAAGCTATACACGAGCACCAAAACAGGTCGTTCCCATACCCTCGAAGACCCATCTCCATTACTTAAACTTTTCACCCGATGCTCAAACAATCCTTTAACAATCGCCATTCCAATCGTCGATCCAACAAATATAACCAAACCAACTTGAGTCTGGCCCCTAATTAGCACTCTAGCCCTCATCAACGCTTGGGGGCCCGAAACATCTTCGCACACCGAAATCACCATACAAAGATCACAAATAATAAGGGTGTGAGCGAAAACCACCAAAAACAACAATCCAGTTACAACAACAATGCACGCGACTGCATTGTGCGAAAACCCGACAGCATAAAGCAATCCGACGACACAGATTAACACGATCACAAACAAAGTGAGAAACCCAACGATCAATGCACAAACCAACATATAAGTTGAAACAACTCGCCTCCAAACGGTTCTAACAATAACAAAGAATCTCGACGAAACAAACTTCTTTCGCGAATAACTACACTCAACAGAGTACACAACAGCAGCTTTTGAGATCAACAACAAAGTGCAATACAAAGGGAAAGAAACCAAAGTTGAGATCACAAGTTCTGAAACTTTCTGACAATATTGTTTCACAAATGGCATTGATGGAAGCCCACATGATTTGGTTATAAACAGGAGTGTTTTAGTGGTTGTTTTTACGATAGATTGATCGATGAACAGATTCGATAAATGTATAGCTGAAACAGGGTAGATTAGAATTGTGATAATAGAAATGAATGTAGCTGGATTAGAGATTAAAATTCTGATAGTTTCTTTCAGGATTTGTAATGAACTAATGGGTCGAAACGATTGATTTGATCGAAGAATGTTATCGAAAACAGGGGTTTGGGTTTTTTGTTTATTTGGTGTGATATCTAGTGATTCCATGGTGTTAATGCATAGTGATTAAGTTAACTGAATATGGGTTTGGATTGAAAAGATGGGTTTATGGTGATCTTAGTGTGATATGTGTATATATATGTATGTATACATTACACAAGAATGTAATGTGATGATGATAAGAAGGTGAAAAGGTGGTGAGTGATTTAGGGAAATGAAAAAGGAGGGAATGGATGATTTCATGGGAGAAGCCGAGAAGATATAGCAATTTAATCAAAACAAAGACATGGGTTGCTGGCCGTTGGACCCTGCTCCCAAGGGCGTTCCCTCTTGGAACCCTTATTTAGAGTTCCGCCCGAACACTTGAAATTATAACAACTCGAACAAACGTGCACTCCCGCACCTCATAACTTGTTTGATGTATATTATAATTCCGCTTGATCACCAAGTTAATCCTGATTACACTAAAATATCTAACACCGAATTCGAGTTTTGCTTGTTTTAAACTTTATGTCTAGGACACTAGTTCAGCTCGTTACACGTTTTGAGATTGAGCTCGATTCAAGATTGGCTAGTCTATTAGTACTAAATATTTAAGTATTTTTTTTATATATGTGTGTAATTATATTATACTATGATAATAATTATATATATATATAACAAAACATATACTATTTATTTAGTTATTTTTACCCTAACTTTATATACAATAATATCTATTATGTGTTTTTATATTATTTATATAAATAATAGGTTCGTTTAGCCTCACAACTTTAGTTAGTGCATGTTTGGCTTTCCTTATTTTGCCTCAAAAGTCCTTATTTTGCCTCAAAAGTCCTTATTTTGAGTGTTTGGCTTTCCATTTTTAGGACAAAAGTCCTTTTTCTCAGGCAAAAGTCATGTTTTTGTGACTTTTTTTTTTCCAAAAGGACTTCTAGAGAAGTTGGAAATAAGTTAAGCCAAACATGCCCTTAGACATGATATGTAAAGCTCAGGTTTATGCTTATTTAAGTTTGGCTTGATTCGTGTTTTTAGCCTTTTAGCGGAACGGCTTCGCTTTTTTATACCCCTTTAAGTACAGAATTTGTTTCAAATTAAATTGATAAGAAAAATTCTATAAAAGCAAACGGAAATTACAATTGTTTATAGAAAGTTTTTAGGTATTTCTAAAAATATACGAATGCACGCCAAGAATGTAATTCTTAAAATATTGATTGAAAGGAGTGTAGCTTTAAACCCTCAATTTATTGCCTTTTTAAGGCACTTATTATTCGAGATTCACATGTTACAATTTTTCTAAGAATCTCAAATGTGTCATGACAAAGTTTGGTTACTTTGCGAATTGAAAGTTTTTACATGTTATTCTATTGGTCTAATTTGTAATGGTTATTTTTTTAATCATATTTATAAACTTTTATTAATGGAAATTGAATTGGATTGGATAATGAATGTTAGATTAGATTAACACTTGAAAAACAATTAGAACCAAAAACCAATTTATTTTTGTTTAGAATCGGATACGTTTCATAGTTATATACACTATATTGAATCATTTGCCTAAATCTTCATGTTAATGTAAATTTTAAGTAATTTCTTCAACCAAAAGTTATCCTAATCATTAATAATTAAATTAATATGACTTTGAAATTTTCTCCCTGTCATATTTATCTTGATTTTTTTAGCTTTATTTTTAGACCTCCCTATCCTTTCTTCCAGTGGCGGAGCTAGACCTTAAAACCAGGGGTATCCCAAAAAAAATCATTAACTTTGAGGGGTTTCCTTTATATAAAATCGAAAAAAAATCAAAAAATTAACACTGCGAACACGACTTTGAGCCGTAGCCCGTGCTACGGCTGGTTCTTAGCTGTCTCCGCCCCTGCTTTCTTCCAAATAAAATTATTAAGAAACTAGTCAATTCACAAACTGAGCAAACATGAACGGAACTTCTTCATGTTTGTTCATTTAATTTTAAACAAACAAATGTACAAGCACAAGCATTTTAAAGAACAAATTTTAGTATTCGTATACGTTAGTTAAAAAAAATAAACATGTTCGTGATCACTTACATGCATTCTTAATATTCCGAACAAACACAAACAAATAGCCGAAAAGAAAGCACCCATGAATCGATGGTCATCATATCCTAGAAAACTCAAATTCACAAAAATAAATAAAAATAAAATTACACGTCTCCTTGACTCTAAAACACAATTTTTTTCCTATACTCTTCACTTTACTTTTCATTTCAAATTCATTAACAACTAGGGTTAAGAACCGCCCGCGTTGCGGCGCGGGTACATCGTAAGTATTGAATGGATTAGTCCAAACGTTATATGATGCATTAACCATATGAAAACACACAGTTGAACTCAATGTAACCTTTATAAACATTGTGATTGGATCAAAAGTAAAGTAAATGGAATTCATATCGAACAATCATAACGTATTATATGTGACCCAACTCATACATAGAAAACGTAACAGGTATGAAGGAAAATATGCACATGTAATCGAAAGAGATTAATTAGAGCTTTCGAAAAAAAGGAGAAAAAGAAACCATAATTTGACTCCACTCGGTTCGAAACAAACTTTACGAAAGATACATAAAATAAACACGAAAACATATTATATTTGACCTAAATCATTTCCCAAAAAAGTTTACGTCAAAACGTAGAACAACTTGCATTTATACCAAAACGTACGTAAAAATATGCACGTAAAAATAGTTTCTTTAAACGAAAACGTATTATATTTGACCTGACTCGTTTATAAAAAAAAGTTTACGTCGGAAAATAGAACAAATCATATTTATACATACCCGTACATAAAATTTGCACATAAAAAATAGTTTTTAAGTAAAGGAAGAATAGGGGTAAATTGAAAGAAAATATTAGTAAAAAATTTAATAGGTTAAAAACGTTCGTAAAACCGTGCCAAGTAGCACCAATGCCACAACGACATCGACTCTCAACATCATAAAAATAAAATAGATAAAATGGTAAAAATTACAACGAACGAAAAAGAGACTAAAATCGTTGAACCACGCACACCCGTTACTGTGTCTTAATGCGAAGAAATTAAGCAGAAACGTAAAATGTAGAAAATAATAATTTAGTTGATCTACGACACGCCCGTTGCGGCGAACTTTTCAAAAGGGAAAAAATGGATGCGTTGCGACGGGTCTGTCAAATATGAAAAAATAGAGCAAAAACATTGAACCTCGCATGCACACTTCGACATGTTAACTCGCAAAATTTAGAACGAAACGTAAAACGAAAAACTTGTGAAAGATAAAAAGTATGAGGGAACAAAGTTGTAAATAACAAAGTGTTGTGTTAAATTATAAAAGATGGAAAACTTTGAGTTAAAAGCAAAAAAAATTAAAAGGGGTTAAAACGTAAAAGACAAAACTTCTAGGTTGAAAGTGGAAAAGTAAGTTTTTTTTTTGGAAAACTCTCCAAACACAAGTTACAAGTGCTAATGCACAAAAAAATTACTAATTTATATATGAAATAATATATTTTTATTTTCAACTAGTATCTATACTTATTTTAATACGATCATGCTATAGTAACATTCATTTTGTGTTATTATGTATATAAAGTTTTTTTACCACCAGATTAACTTTATCAGTAGTGATTTTACGTACGTGTAATCGTTATAGACTTATAGTTGTTTATTTATTTAGTTGACATGATAAAAAAACTGAAATTTAAATTGAATAGCGGGACGTACTTATTTTAAATTAGTTGTAAATGGAACATAAACACTATCTTAAATTTAATTTTAATGAAAAAGGAATCTAAAAGTAAAGCACTAAACATAAAGAAAAGTAAAAAACAAAAACAATAAAGTCCAGAAAAAATAAACCAAGAAAGAAACAAATGGACCAATATGATGAAATCGCTATTCACACACCTTGGTAATTGTAATTTACCTCAAAACGTAGACCAACTGAAAACGTACATAAAAATAAGCACGAAACGTATTATATTTGACCCGACATATTTCCGAAGAAAATTTACGTTGAAACAAAACCAACTTGATTTTATACCGACACGTACATAAAAATAAGCACGTAAGAAAATAGTTACGCCGCATTTCGGCGGTGTCGAAACATAAAGTGAGTTGAATTTATACTGGCTTTCTAATGAAAACGTTTTACTTTGACCCAACTCGTTTCCAAAAAAGAATATTTACGTTAAAACGTAGATCAATCTAAAATGCACATAAAAATAAACATGAAAACGTGTTATATTTGAACCGACTCATTTAAGGGAAAAACATAAAATTTTACGTCTAAACATAAGACAATTTAGGTGCTGTTTGTTTTTTCTGCAGGAAAACCTCTTCTGCTGCAGGCCACATCTGCAGACATCTGCAGGAGAAGAGGTGGACCAAATGTCTGCAGTCTGCAAGGAGAAGAGGGTTTGTTTTTTTTATATAAAACCTCTTCACACACATTACACACACAACACACACCTCTGCTTTCACTTCACCACCGACACCACTTCACCACCGTCACCACCGCCACCACTTCACCACCGCCACCACCGCCACCACTTCACCTGTCATGACCCCCGACCCACCCTGGACGGAATCGGGTGCCGTGAACAGCCCGTGGTACCGGTGATTAATTTTTATAAAACGTTGCAGCGGAAATTTCATCAGGACCGTGAGTTAGGAAAAATATCAGAGTTTAGAAAACACCGGATTTTATTTATTAAATAGATGGGATAAACCCATGTTTTATAAAGTGAATTTTGTTTACAATATTTCTTAATTTGATTTAAATAAAATAAGCCACTTCTTGAAGCCTTTTCAGTGTCGTATCCAGCTCTTATTCCACTTACCTGAAAAATGTTTGAAAAAGGTTTTGTCAGTGATAACACTGAGTGAATTCATTCCATTTTATAAATATATTGTTATACCTTACAATATTAAGGTTTTTATATTTATTCAATTCACTCAGTATTTGTCAAATAATGACAGTTCCAATGTGACAGTAATCATATCAATTTATTGACTCACTTTAGTCCACTAGTGAATTCATCAAATAATTCTATTTGACTATTATTCACTTTATCTGTCACTAGGCGATTCCTGTGACTATAATCATATCAATGTTGATTATTCTTTCAATTAATGATTCTGGTCATATCACTGTTGATCATTCTTTCAACTAGTGATTCTATAACACTGTTGATCATTCTCTCAACTAGTGACTCAGATTATATTACTGTTGATCATTCTTTCAACTAGTAATTTCTATTCATAACACTGTTGATCATTCTCTCAACCAGTGTCTTCGGACATAATGATGTCCCGTGACATTTCTTTGTCAATTATATTACTTTTGGCATAAAACCATTTAATCCAGAAAATAACATATATCAATTTATGTCAAATTACAATAACTTATCAAATATAATACGTTAATTCAATAATTGTAATATCATTATTTAATATTTTAACGTGACTAAGACTAAAATATAATCTTAGTAAAATGCATAATTTCCACTGTTATTGTAATCATAATAATATTAACTAACTTTCTGGCAAATAATAATAATAATAATAATCAAATAATATATAAAATCTTTCATACCAGCAGTTAATATAAAAACTTAATTACTGTAAGTATAACTGGTAATCATTTTAGGATTCTGTAAAATCTTTGTAAATATAATTGTTTCACAAAACGGTGATAAAACTTGTGAGAAAATATAATGGACTCACAAACTGTGAGAAAAGAGAAATGAACTCACATTGCAGATTTCTACGGGCAAAGCTTAGTCTACAGATAATCCTTGATATATTGCAGATTCAATTTGAGCAGAGCCTAGCCTATTGATTAACCTTTTTTAACCTAATGCACATGAACTAGGTAAGTAACTTAATATAGCATTTTACGATAACTCACGAGATCAAATTCTCACAATGAACGACAAAGTGCAATACTTCATCCATCGAATTAACGATGATCCGTCGAATTAACGACGAACGACAAAGTATAATACTTTATCCATCGAATTAACGATGATCCGTCAAATTAATGACGAACGATAAAGTATAACCCTAATGTGGGCGGCACTTAAACATCCATTGGATATATTGATCGATCGGACGATGAATCGTAATAGCGATTAAGTTAATACCCTGTTCTGCAGCACCCCGCTATACTTAATTGAAGATTCGTGTGTGTTAATTGAAGTAAACAGACAACAACTCGAAGAATTTTATGAATTCTCTCGTCGTTTGAACACCAGAAAGCGAATGCCAATGTCCTCTATTTATAGGTGAAATTTGGTCAGCCCTGCGCATCGTAGGCCAAGGACACCATACGCATCGTATGGTACACATACGCACCGTAGGCTTAAAACCCCTGCGCATCGTATGGGTTGAAAATAGGCTATATGATTGCCGCGTGTGTTTCTAGCATTGCTGAGTCGACGATATCATAAATTTCAACTTCCTGAGCACGCAAAATTAGATAATCATCAACTAGGGAATGCCCCCCCTGAGTTTTAGGGGCCCTAATCCTGATTCTGAAAATTATGAAAATTCTAGGGTTTGCACAGAATCACTTGGGTGTCTCAATTAAGGTTTCCTATTGGTCAAATTAATTTAATAATTATAACTTTTGATGAGAGTCGTTACATCACCACCGCCACCACTTCACCACCGTCACCACTGCACCACAGCCACCACCGTCACCACTACACCACAGATCGATGATGATGATGATGCAGATCGACCACCGCCATCAAAACCCACCGCCACCGCCGCCCCTTCTCTCTCTACGATCTCTCTCTCTCTTCGTTCCAGATGTCGATGTTGATGATGATGAGGGTTTTCGATTTGGGGGTTTTGTTTGTGATGTTGATGATGATGTCGGAGGTGGTGGCGGAGTGGAGGTGGAGCAGAGGTGGTGGCGGAGTGGAGGTGGAGGTGGAGAAGATTTGGGGGTTTTGTTTGTGATGTCGATTTGGGGCTGGAGCAGCGGAGGTGGTGGCGGAGTGGAGGTGGTGGTGGCGGAGCAGGGGTGGTGATGATGATGATGATGATGGTGGCGGAGCAGTGGTGGTGGTGGCGGAGCAGGGGCGGAGCAGGGGTGGAGGTGGAGGTGGTGCCAAGAAGAGGTAAAAAGCTTTGTTTTATATCTTCCTCAGGAAGAGGCTGGGGAGAGGTAAAAAGCACTTCTCAAAAAAAAAAAAAACACACTTTTTTGAGGCTAAACCTCTTCCCGCGTCTGCACGGTGCAGACAGAAGAGGCCAGGAAGCTCTTCTTGAAAAAAACAAACACCACCTTAAATTTATACAAACGCGTACATAAAAATAAACACGTAAAACTCAATTACAAAATTTTTAAAACATTAAGGGGAAGTGTTAATGCTGAAAGTTGAGAAACAAATATACAAAAAATTAAAAAGACAAAAGACAGAAATAAAAAAATAAAAAAATAAAAAAGAAAGTTCCCAGTTCATTCAACTTGCAATTGTAATATTATATAATTTCTTGGTGTTGAAGGTGAAAAGATCTACCGAAACGAACATGTAGATATTTTGACACGATTTTACAAATTGTCAGATGTGATCTACTTAAACAACTTTACTAACCCGCAACCAGAAACCATTGTTTGATATTAAAATCCTTAACAATAAACATTGCAAGAAAATAACTAATAATTGTGTAAACGAGCATAGCCGAGCCTGAGCTCGACTCCTCATATTTTTAAACCAAAGCTCGATCTCGACTCGAGTTATTTTGAGAACAACCTCATACGAGCTAAGGCCTCGGCTCAAGCTCACTTAAATATCGCGAGCCAAAGTTGGCACCTCACTGTTGAAAATATTTCAATCAAACAGTAAATTAATATAAACTTTATTAATTACCGAGTTATCAGCCAAACCAGTTTGTTCCAACTTGAACAAACTGATTAAAGAAAGGTAGAAGGAGACTGTCCCGTTATCGGACGAATTTAAAGAACACGCAAAATTAAAACCAACCTGGCGATTTAGAAAGAAGATACTTGAACTGCACGGATGACTCCTGTCCTTAAAGGATTTAAGCACTCGTATTGCTGTGAGTTGCAGCGTAAACTCCCAGGATTTAATGCAGAACTGATCCGGTATTCCAACAGCAATGGAAACCAGAAAAAACGCAGAAGCTGGAGAGGAAAGTGGATCACACAAGGAGGAGGCTGCGAAAATTGTTGTGTAGAATAGGTAGCAGGAAGCTTTTATTTATAGGTTGTGATTATACCAGAGAATGAGAAAAACGGGGAGTAGGATAACCAATTAGGAGGCAATTTTACAATAATGACCCCTACTTGAAATATTTCTGGCAATGGAATAGAAAGTGCGGTCAATTTGTTAACAAGAACTTGGAGTTCATGCACTTGCTCCAGGATTGACTTGTCATCGACCATTTGAAAGTCTAAGTACTGGGAAATAAGGTATTTGTTAGTACCTTCTTCATGAGCCTTGTACTTATCTTCCAAAGCTTTCCATAATTCTCTAGCACTTTTTACCGGCGCGTACCAGTCATAGAGACGATCCGAAAGAGAATTTTTGATGTGGCCCAGGCAAAGATCTTCAGCTTCCTTACGGACAAGTCTTTGCTTTGCCAAATCTTGATTCGGGACCTCTCCTGGCTCAAGAGGAGGGTCTTAAGGGATTTTAGGCAAGCCAGGATCAAGGATATAGTAGAGTTTCAGCACAACTAGCATGAACTTAACCTTGTCCGCCCAGCGGGTATAGTTCTGACCATCTAATCTGTCCAACTTGACAAACTCTTGATTCATGAATCTCAGATTGGCTGTTGGTAGTTCAGAGTCCATTAGTACTGTTGATTAAACACAAAAAATAAAATCCTTTAAGATTGTTGAAAATATTTCAATCAAACAGTAAATTAATATAAACTTTATTAATTACCGAGTTATCAGCCAAACCAGTTTGTTCCAACTTGAACAAACTGATTAAAGAAAGGTAGAAGGAGACTGTCCCGTTATCGGACGAATTTAAAGAACACGCAAAATTAAAACCAACCTGGCGATTTAGAAAGAAGATACTTGAACTTCACGGATGACTCTTGTCCTTAAAGGATTTTACGCACTCGTATTGCTGTGAGTTGCAGCGTAAACTCCCAGGATTTTAATGCAGAATTGATCTGGTATTCCAACAGCAATGGAAACCAGAAAAAACGCAGAAGCTGGAGAGGAAAGTGGATCACACAAGGAGGAGGCTGCGAAAATTGTTGTGTAGAATAGGTAGCAGGAAGCTTTTATTTATAGGTTGTGACTATACCAGAGAATGAGAAAAACGGGGAGTAGGATAACCATCCATAACCAATTCGAACTAGAGATCATGGGATATCCTACACGAATTCGAATTACTAGAGATAATGGGATAACCCCCACTGTTTCGAATTCATCTCTATCTCCTTCTTATCTCATCTCATTCGGTTCACAGATCTAACCCACCTGAACCGGACCTTAGCTAAAAATAAAAGCTCCTCGCGATGATGCGTACGTGCGAAGTGCAAAGTGTGCCTCAAACTCGCCCATTCGCGCCTCAAACGCGACCATTCGCGAGCTCGCGGCTCGGCTCGGCGCGCGTGTGGGCTTCACCCACTTCTCAACCCATTTAACACTTTGGTGGCCCATAAGGAGTAATCCCTTATAAACCACTCAAACTTCACTCACTCCATCAATGTGGGATGAAGGAAACATACCAACTTGTATGTTCCTCTTTAATATTCCCAACAATCCCCCACCAAGTTGGAATGCTTCCTTTCACTTAGACTGGTGATGTCACTAGGTGTCACGAAGATTAAACCCAGTTTATGTTGATAAACAAGAAGAGACATATTTGATGGTGTCCTATGGAATTAAACCATTAACCTGATAGCCCCCTTCGGTTTACCCCCACACATCACCAGCTGACTTTGCGTTCTCACTGAGCGCGAATATGGCAGTGCGCTATAAATCCTTTTCATGACCCTTTAGAAGATAAACCACTAATCTTCACTTGAGGTGGCACCACCCCTAGATCATATAGGCGAAGTTTTACATCATCCACGTTGCTTGGATGCCTCCAAAACTTTGATAAGAGCATAAGCTCACCCTTGTTCTCGGCAACGACGTACTATCATACCTCACATGGATCTATCAAATTTGATAGTACCTTCTATCGTTAAGTGACTTCGTTTTTACCCATTAAACTTGAGAAATAGGAGCACTAAGTTCAAGTTGGGTTTCCATCACTAACGATTCTATTGTGGTTTTAGACCCATGTCTCTCGCGGTATTCACAACCAAATCTCTCGTCAGAGGTTTAGTAAACGGATCTGCCAAGTTCTTACTTGTCTTGACATAGACAACCTTGATGGTACCACTTTCAAGCAGTTGTCTCACATAATTGTGCCGATGACCTATGTGTCTTGACCTCCCATTATACACGGCGTTGTATACTTTAGATAGTGTGGCCTCACTATCACAATACATGGGAATAGACAGCATAAGTAGATCTCTAATCCACTCCGTTTCCTTACCAGCCGCAGCTAGCGCTATGAACTCAGCTTCCATAGTTGAGTGGGCAATACACGTCTGTTTCTTGCTCGCCCAAGAAATTGCTCCTCCTGCTAGAGTGTAAATCCACCCACTTGTAGATTTTGAATCATTGGTGTGATCAATCTAGCTTGCATCAGAATAACCTTCGAGTATTCTGGAAGAAGACGTGTATGTCAGTTCTAAGTTACTGGTCCTTTTCAGGTATCCGAGTACTCTACCCACTGCCTTCCAGTGTTCTGTCCCTGGATTAACAGTATACTGACTCAGTTTGCTTACAGCAAAAGCAATGTCAGGATGAGTGCAATGCGTTGCATACATCATACTTCCAATAGCACTCGCATATTCCAGTTGAGCCACTGCTCTTCCAGAGTTCACTTTAAGTTTCACACTTGTATCAAACGGGGTATTAAACTCTTTAATATTTAAGTGTTGAAACTTAGTCAGAATTTTCTTTTCACCTTGATCCCAAGAATGGTATCAACTTCTCCTAGATCTTTCATTTTAAAGTTCGAGGACAAATATTTCTTAGTTTCAGAAATACTTTCAAGGTGAGTGCCAATGATCAACATAGAGAAAAATCACGACTTTATAACCGGGTTCGCACTTAGTATAAATACATCTGTCAGCACTATTGTGTCGAAACCCGAAAGCAGTCACAGTGGTATCAAATCTCTCATGCCACTGTTTAGGAGCTTGCTTCAAACCATATAGAGATTTAATAAGTCTACACACTTTGTTCTCTTGTCCGGGCATCACAAACCCTTCTAGTTGCTCCAAATAAATCTCTTCATTTAGATACCCATTTAGAAATGTTGTCTTTACATTCATTTGATGGATGTACGACCCTTTCAAAGCAGACACCGCTATTAGAGTTCTAATAGAACTTATTCTAGCCACAGGTGCATAGGTATCAAAATAGTCGATCTCTTCTCTCTGCCTATACCCTTTAGCAACTAATCTCGCTTTATAGGCAGAGATGGATCCATCTGGATGATACTTCTTTTTGAAAATCCATTTGGATCCAATAGGTTTCTTTCCCTTGGGTAGATCAGCTAATTCCCAAGTTCTATTTCCCATAATGGAATCCATTTCATCATTGACTGCCTCCTTCCACAAAGGAGCATCTCTTGATGACATTGCTTCGCTGAAAGTTTTAGGATCATCATCCAAATTTATAGCGAAAATGACCTCTCTCGTCACTTTCTTTTGAGTTCCCTCAACCAGGTAAGAAAAAAAAAATCATCTCCATAACTTTTCTCTTTTCTAACTCTAGTACTTTTTCTTGGTTCATCAACTATTGGTGAGGGTTGGACCCTTTTTTCAGAAGTACTAGAAGTTGTGGTGCCATTTGAGTTTTCATCATCTCTAGAAAACTTGTTCTTAAAGAATTCCACATCTCTGGATTCTACAACTATACCTGATTCGTCATCCAACAATCGGTAAGATTTACTATGCGAAGCATATCCAATGAATACACTCTTGAAAGCTCATTCTCCCAGTTTGAGTGTCTTTGGATCATGTACGCGATAGTAGGCAAGACACCCCCAAACCCTCAAATGCTCTAGGTTTGTTTTTATTCCTTTCCACAACTCATATGGGCTCGTAGGTATCACACGACTAGTGATCCTATTGTGAACATAACATGCGGTTAACACGGCTTCCCCCCACCTATTACGAGGTAGACCCGATTGATTTAACATACAGTTAGCCATCTCTACCAAGGTTCGGTTCTTTCTCTCAGCCAAACCATTTTGTTGGGGAGTATACGGTGCAGTTCTCTCATGTATGATGCCTTCCTCTTCGCATAATGCATCAAACTTTTGGTTAAAGTATTCTCTGCCACTGTCCGAGCGAAGAATTTTAATGCGTTTATCCTTTTGTTTTTCAACCTCAGCCTTATATATTTTGAATGCCTCAAAAGCTTTGTCTTTTGAATGCAACAAATAAACATATAAGTATCGGCTCGAGTCATCGCAGAAAATGATAAAATATCTCTTACCCCCACGAGTAAGAACTCCATTCAGTTCACAAATATCTGAATGAATTAGTTCTAGTAGTGATGTATTGCGTTTATGGACGCTTGGAAAAGGTTTCTTTGTGAATTTTGATTTCACACAAGTTTCGCATTTTTCAAAGTCTTTATCTTTTAATTTTAATAAACCTTTAGTTTGCATTTTTTCAATGTTTTTAATATTTGTATGAGCTAAACGTTTATGCCATAAAGAAATTGAACAAGCGATATAATCAGAAGACATAATTTCATTCAATTCAAAACCAATTGCATTACATTCACCAAAACTAGAACTATCACTATCACTTTCATTCCCAAACCCATCAATCACAGAAACGCCCCCTTCATCCGAGTCTACTTCTTCATCAATCCCATCTTCAGCTAAGTCAAGACGATACATTCCACCCGTGTTCTTTGCTTGACCCACATAGATGTCATTTAGAGAAAACTTCACACGGAGATTCTTGATAACCAGCTTGTAACCATTTCGATCGAACTTATTAGCAGAAACAAGACCCTTGGTGATACCAGGAACATGCAACACGTCCTGAAGGGTAACCACTTGACCATCTTTAAAGTTTAGCCGCACCGTGCTTTTACCACGAACTTCTACACGATGTCCATCAGCACATACCACCACTGTTCTGTGACACCTCGAAATTTCATGTCCAATATTATGCCGACACGTGTCACGGGCTTAAAACGTGTAAAGGATTTCCTTAGAAGGACTAAAGTTGACAAACAAGGAAAGTATGTGAATATAAGGGTTCATGTAACACCCTTAGTATTATTTAACGGTTTTCGTTAAATTTACGAAAGTGAACATGTAACTAAGATTTCGTATCCGTAGAAAATACGGATAATTTAAAACTTTTACAAATTTAAATAAAAATACAACGAAATGTAATATAGTTCGTCGATTAAAATGTGGGCGAAACAATATGCGGAAGCTTATTTCTTTGATCGTGTTCGGTCCTTCCTAGAGCTTGATCTTCATCCGGGAACACTTGGTATTATCTGTGATCAAAACCAACCCAAGAGTTAGTTTTGATGCTTAAATAATAGATTAAACAAGTTCTAAACATCAAACCATGAAATAAGAAGCAAATTTGCATAATCGAAACTATGCTAAAAAAAACAGATTCGATTAACTAAGATATGCAAAATTCAGCAAAGTGACTGGGCTCTACCGTAACTTACGGTAGCCACCGTAAGTTACGGTAGCCACTGGGCAACATTGGTCTGCCGTAAGGCAGTAGAAAGCTGCCGTAACAATTTATTGGCTACCGTAAGTTACGGTAGCTACCGTAACTTACGGTAGCTTTCAAACTCCCGTGTTAAATTTTCAGATTTCAAACTTAAATCACGCTTCGTTTTAGTCTACATCCTATCTCCAATTTTTATACATATCACAAGGACTCGATTTAACAAAACGCTTATTTCTAAACAACTCTTAAAGGGTCGTTTGCCCGGTTTTCCCATCAAGGGCTTTTTGGTCAATTTTAGTCCTTCAATTTACGACGAAGGACTTTCACTAATAGTTGACCCAAAATATCGCTTCTAACTATAATACAAAATATGCGTACCTGGCTCGGGTCAACATATTGACCCGTTTTAAGACCTTGTCTCTATAATATGCTAATTCATAGCCTCGCTAATTCATAAACCAATTATCCTGCGAGCATGAGACTCGGCATACACTTGTTAGTCGTTAATTGTCAAATAGTATAAATATTACCATTTGACCCGTTTGGTCTAGACTACCAAATATTTTGTGCTTAATATTAAATGGTGTTATTTTAAACTTCAACTCTTTTTCGTCTACACATGACTAATTCGTCGTTTTACTCTTTTTATTCGTTTAGGCTTACCTTAATAAGTAGCCATTCAAAAACTCATTTTATATATATGTCATCTCGTGACCAATTACCATTTCGCCCATTTTACCATTAAACATGGTTTATCATTATTTTATATGTCCCGACCCGTTTCATTTCGTGTCGGAACCATATTTCAAATATAGCTTTTGTCGTATTTACAACCTATGAATAAGCACATAACTTACAAAAGAGGGCGTAAGCTTTACTTACCTCGCATCCAAATTACGCTTTCCTTTTCGTACTTGCTCCGTTTGACCCGCTTCATTCCAAGCCTCCATCTAGCTTGTCAAGAGTCAAACTATCATCATAATTCACAAGGTGGTTAGATTAGTCATTATAACCACGACTATTCCACCTTACGTGTTTTCTATGTCAAAACTACTATTCGACTCCGTCCATGGTTAGTTTAACTCTTCAAAAGTTAACTACCCTTAAATATATGATATGTGCATATAAGCTAAATCGACTTCATAATTAAAATTTGTATTACCCCACATCACACGTAATTAGTCGAACTAGGAAATTACGCGTTTGATTCATAATTTCAACATATGAACATTGTGGGCATAATTTATAATATCAACAATCAAGTTTCGTATCACTGAAAATAGGCTGTTTTTGGTGACCTGTTTAACCTGTTTACAAGTCTTCAAAAATTATGATTTTTTTATGTGGCGTACCTCTCGGAGGGTTAGACCTTGTGTTAAAATTTCAAGATCTAACTCTTTACCAAAAACTTGTAAAAATTCATTTACTAAGCTGCAATCAGATTCGTCACTTCTGACTGCAGCTTACGAAAAAATTCATTTAAAATTCCTCGTTTATCCGATTGACGAAATTCCAATTGGAAATTCTTTTAATCACTTAAAAATTTCTACAGTAAGAATTTGAGATCATAACTCAATTCCTAAATTGAGTTATAACATTCGTAATGGGCTGCAAATTCTGCCAGAAAACGCAGCTTGAACCTTTGATACGGAAAAATTCATAAAACGCTCAATTCTCATCGAAAAAATGCGATTCCAGTGGGGTTTTAAAGATATTTCCTGGAATTACATTTTAGACTCAAGAAACATATGTTTTTATCACGTTTTGTCCAGGTTACAGCCGATACAAGTCGGCTGTAAATTCTGATCAAGAGCCGTTTGAATTCAGCTTTCAATTTAAGCAAGTTCTTGACATGATAACACCATTTTAGCAATCAAAAACCCTAACCACAATCACCTTCAATGGTGTTCATGGATTTTTTTACTAAAATTAGGCACGATTTCAACATATCTTGTCTAGGGTTTACTCCTAAACACCATATCAACCCTATTCTACCCAAATAGCAAACATGCAACATCAATATTCAGATTTCCCAATTTCATGAGAATTTCAAACAGAGAATTAACACCAAATTTTACATACCTTGTAACCCCCTTGTGATGAGGATCACTAATCTATGCTCAATTTTCGATTTTGGGCTGAATTGAACCTTCAATTGATCAATTTTTGTGAGAGTTAGGGTTTGGTGAAGAACCCTTGTCGCCCTCCTGCTTCTTGTACGACCAGAGCCTCATTTGAGGTGTTTGGTTTTATTATATTTTTTTTTTGTTTAAAACTAATAATAATAGTTTCAAGTTTAACAACATTGGTCCCTCCCTTTTTGTTTAACATTAAATTTTGGTTATTCTAACCTTATTTCAAGTTATTTCTAGACTTGTAGTTAACTAGGTTATAATTTTCCTAGTTATTCATCTTGCTCAAAAACCCGTTTTATTTTAAGTCCCGTTAAATCTCGGGCCTTTTTATATACTTTGCTTTCTCAAAGTATTTCCCTTCCTTTTAATAAATATTAGACTTATTTATTTAAATCCTAATATTCACCGGGTAAATTTTACTACTAGTGGTATTTTACCCGTCTTTTAGTATTAACGGGGTTTGATTACCAAACCCGTTTTCGGGGTGTTACAGTTCAAAATGTCAACAATGGATAAATATACTTTACAATAACCCTACATGATGCTTATACCCTTAAACGAATGAATCATGGATCATACGAAGATAGTTGTGAAAGAAAGTGAGAGATTACAAACTACAGGGGTTAAATGTGTCAACATGTTTAAAGTATACCTCTGAGTGACCCTTTAACGAATCCGAAGCTCTGAAACGATTAGTTATGCTCACTAGAATGCATGATAAAAATTTCACCAAGTTTCGTTATCGTATGAGAAAGTTATGATAGAATTCGTATACGAGGGGTTAAAAGCGTCAACGATGAAGTTTATGACTTTTCGGGTGATAACAAAGTTAACCAAGGACTTAACAAAGTGGGTATAAGTCTTAAAGCCCTTATGAGTCAATTTGGAGGGTTCATAATGCAAGAAATAAAGTCGAAACAACTTTATATGGACCAAGGACCAAAAGTGCAAAAATCAGAAAGTTTGATTTGGATCAGAGGGGCGTCGCGCGACGCGAGGAACCCTATGGGGGCCTACGCATGACGTGAGGGGCCCTCTGATGCCAAAAATCTTGGCTAAGGTCTGCTAGGTGCATTGTAACCGACTTATAATGCCTTTTCTCAACACCAAGGGCTGCCTAAGCTTGTTTTAGACCTTAGGGACACTTGTTAATGATCCATGATCAGTTGTAGCATTGTTTGTCATGATCTTGAGCAACCAAAAGCACTATATAAAGCCCCACTTTGTTGCAACTTTGATCATTCACTCACAACTCATCTTCTGATCATTTCTGGAGCTCAAGAGTTATCTCTAAGCATTTCCAGTCGTGCATAGGACCTTGGTAAGTACCCTTGACCTTCCTTAATCGAGTTTTGCTTAGTTATTAGCTTAAAAGTCAAACCGTCGCAATTAACGTTTGACTTAGCGATTAATCATTAATGGTCCAGTGATTAGTCGAATTGAAGGTAGTTATAAGTTGGTAATTATGTGGGCATCAAACCCTTAAAAGGGCACCGTCTGATTCCCGCTCTAACTAGATCAAATGTCGGGTCAAAGTTGTTTATAAATAGTCAACAGAAACTTAATTTGCGAATCAACATGTAATTAGCAATGTAGAAGGCATGTAACCTATTTTATCACTCATATAACTCAGTAATAAGTATAAGAACATGTCTAAGCATGTTCGACCCGACAATTTTCTGTTTAGGCCCGGTTCGGAACCGAAAGTCGCAAAACTTTGACTTTTGCTTTGACTTTAGTTCTGACCCGATTTAGTATGATTTGGAAATGCCTTAGAACTTCCTTAGGACCAGGCTACATGATAGTATGACCCTCTGTGGTTGGTTCGTTGTTTGACCGATTCGTTTACATGTTTCCGTTAATTGCCTAATGTTGACCATAATGCCCTTTTGACCATAAAACGAGGATTTTGGAAATGTGGAAGGACAATAATCTTTATTACTGATTTATAAACATGTCCCTAAATTTTCACATCAGTTGGAGGTCTAGATTAGGAGTTATGCTCAATGACGTAATTAGAACGCTTTTTAGTAATTAAACGGCGTCATTAGCATAAAGCCTATCTAAACCCAATTTTTGACACCAAACCTTTTACCCACTGATGTAATATAATATTTTGGGATTTTTAAAGATTTTTAATTATTTTTAACCTGCTCATAACCTAAGGTTATGGCATTGATTCGGTAAATACCGATTATACCCTTTTTGTGTATAAAATGAGTTCTACATAAAATTTTGTAACACCTCGAAAATTCGCGTCCTATAACGTATTGACACGTGTCATAAGCTTGAACATGTGACAGAATACTCTAGAGGGACTAAAGTTGACAAACAAAGAAAGTATGTGAATATACGAGTTCTAAATGTCAACAGTGAATAAGTATATTGCATTAACCCTACATGATGCTCGTACCTTCAAACGAATAAATCATGGATCATACGAAGCTAAATATGAAAGAAAGTGAGAGATTTCAAACTACAGGGGTTAAATGTGTCAACATGTTTAAGTTATACCTCTGAGTGACCTTTTGACAAACCCGAAGCTTTGTAACGGTTAATTATGCTCACTAGAATGCACGATATAAATTTCATAAAGTTTCGTTATCGTATGAGAAAGTTATGATCAAATCCGTATGCGAGGGGTAAAGCGTTAACGTTGAAAGTTAGGACTTTTCGGGTTAACCGGAAATGTCCAGGGACTTGGCAAAGTGGGTATAAGTCCTAAAGCCCTTGTAGGTAAATAAGAAGGGGGCAAATTGCAAGAAATAAGTCGGTTGCCCTTTCGAATGCTTGAAAGGCCAAGCTTTTGCATTCTGCCAAAGGCTTGCGCACCGCAACAAATATTTGTTACGGTGCGCAAGCATGTTGCCAGCGACAGAAAGTTGTTGTTTGCTGTTTTAAACGCATTCTTGACCTTTTAAACGGTTTTCCTCATATCCCTTGGCCCCTAAACAACCCCTAAACACTTAGGGACACTTGTTAATCAGTTGTGGGCACTTATAGACTTGTGTGTCAACTTCTTATGGTGATTACATTCACTATATAAGGCCATGAGTTGCAACTCATTCCTCACACCTTCATTCTGCAATTGAGGAGCCTTCTGGAGCTTCAAAGCAGACCCAAGTCCTTCCTAATTACGCTTAGGACTTCAGTAAGTGTTCTAATCCTTTCTTGATTAAGTTGTAGCTTAGTTTTAGCTTAAAAGTCAAACCGTCGTAATTAACGGTTGACTTTAAGATTAATCACTAATGGTCCAGTGATTAGTCAAATCAAAGGTAGTTATAAGTTGGTAATTATGTGGGCTTTAAACCCTTAAAAGGGCATCCACTGATTCCCATCCTAACTAGGTCATTTGTCGAGTCAAAGATGATTAGAAAAAGTCAACATAAATGTAATCTTTCGTTTAATGCATAATTAACGATGTAAAAGGCGTGTAACCTATTTTATCATTCATATAACTTGATAATAAGCATAAGAACTTGTCTAAGCTTGTTTGATTCGACAACTTTCTGTTTTGAACCGATTCGGAAACGAAAGTCGCAAAGCTTTGACTTTTGCTTTGACTTCAATTCTGACCCGCTTTAGTATGATTTGGAAATGCCTTAGAGCTTCCTTAGGACCAGGCTACATGTTAGCATAACCCTCTGTGGTTGGTTAATTGATTGACCCATTCGTTTACGCGTTTCCGTTAATTGCTCATATGTTGACCATTATGCCCTTATTACCTTAAAACGTGATTTTTGGAAATGTAAAAGAGTAGAAACTTTAATTACTGATATATAAACTTGTATGAAAAATTTGACATCAGTTTGACGTGTAGATTAAGAGTTATGCTTATTATCGCAAAATGAATGCTTTATGTTAATAAAATGGCGTAATTAGCGTATAGCCTACTTAAACATACTTTTTGATATCAAATATTTTACCCACTGATGTAATATATTATTTTGAGAATTTTAAATATTTTTAATAAATTTTAGGCTGAGCATAACTAGTAGTCGTAGGCTTAATCCGGTAATTGTCGGTTTTGCCCTTACGGGCCATAAAATGCGTTTTACATATCTAAACGACTCCAAACCTTTTGCTACTGATCACATATGATAAATAAATTATTTAATACTCCTGGAAATATAAAAATATCAGATTTAAGTATCGAACCCGGAAATGGCCTTTAATCGCCTTTTTAAGCGTTTTTAACGCATAGTATGTACTTAAACTATTTTAAACATACAAGGGTTGATACCTACTGATATTTGAGACAAATTATAATATTTTAATAGTAAGCAAAGGTTGATAAACTCAGACTTCAGTTTTGAGCTTTACGGCTTATGTGAAATTACCAAAATGCCCTTCGGTGCATAGTTTGGTTATAACTGATAAATTTCATATGTATACTTTATCCTACTATTATAACTTATCAAAATAAGTATTTTCGCTGATTATACCAGACCTGTAACTCAGGTAAACACTTAAACTCTTTTATAACATTTTAAATGATTGATTGATTGATAAATGACCAAACTACCCCTACGTGGCCTAGTTTGTGTTTAAATACGTTTTGGGCATAATGAAAAACAACTTACTGATGTCACAACATATTAGGAGCATATTAACTTAGGAAACCTGTAAATGGCTCATATGAATAACCGTTACGCTTATTACGCGTTCGGTTCGGTTTATGTAACTAGTTTGCATAAATTAGCCGAAACGGGTTAAACGTTATCGTTTTTATCTCAAAATCCAGAATGTGTTTAGTTTACCCATATTATACAAGTCTCCAAACTTGTCGGGTCTAAATCACATCCTATCCCGGTCTTCGCTTAATCATGCGTTTTGAACCGTAAACCTTTCCTTAAAACTAACCGGTCTAAGTTACGACTTAAATAAGACCCGTTAGGAATTTAATAGGTTAATAAAACCTTCGTTCCAGATTGAGAGCCCCAGTATAAGTACTTGTGCTTGCTGATTAGGATATACGGCTGTCACACCCCGACTTTCCACATGTCACCGGTGGGCCCGGTGGGGAGTATCGTGACGTGGTTGGCAACATAATAGTCAAACAACACAATATTTAATATGCACAACGGAAGCAATTTAAAAGATATAATTCAACCGAATATGATATTGTAATATCATATCTCACAACTGACGATTGTTTATCCACAGACGGATCGAAAATAAAATGGAAACAATAATTCAACAGACTTTAGGCATCTAAGCTTGCGAGACTCTTTAATGATGCTAGGAGTAGCCAGCCGATTCCGATTAGTACCTGCACTTAGCCTTTTTGGAAAATACGTCAGTTTACACTGGTAAATACAATCAACCGACTCATTTTGAAAAGAATTTAAGAAAATGCATTTAAGGCACAAGGCACAAATAATATTTTATAACTTGGGATAATTATTTAAATATAATACTTGTAGGGATTTACATGTTCCTTATGCGTTCAGTAGCCCGGGTCGAGCCGGGTTAAAGATCAATTAACACACCACTTTATTTATGAGACACTAACAGGTGTACGCCTACACCTGAGTGCTAAGGTCGTGGCCATTTCGTAAAATGATGCCAGGGATATCCGGGACACGGTCATTAACCCCCCAAAGGCTTTAAGCAAACAAAACAATATTAAACGAGACGTCTCAATACTTTCATTATCATTTATTCAATCAAAGATTCAACGTCCCGACCAAGCGGTATCTTATATACCGTACCCCAAGCCCGTATAGGGAAAATAAGTTAAAAGTATTTACCTGAGCTAAATATAAATTCAATCCCAGCCGTATCAAATCAGCAAGTACAGATAGCTTTTACTGGGCTCCTAAATCTGGAACGAAGGTTTATAATAACCTATTAGAATCCTAACGGGTCTTTAGTTAAGCTTAAGCTTAGACCGGCTAGTTTCAAAGATACGGTTCGTACGCACGATTAAGTGATGACCGGATAGAATGTGATTTAGACCCTACAAGTTCAGAGACTTGTTTAATATGGGTATTTCATGCACACTCTGGATTTTGAGATAAAACCGATAAGGTTTGACCCGTTTCGGCTAATTTATGTAAACTAGTTACATAAACCGAACCGAACGCGCCAAAGGCGTGACGGGTAATCATAAGAGTCCTAACCAGGTTTCCTAAGTTAATATGCCTCAAATATGTTGTGACATCAGTAAGATGTCTTTTATTATGCCCGAAACGAATTTAAACACAAACTATGCCCCGTAGGGGTAGTTTGGTCATTTTCAAGTTTATAAAAGAGTTTAAGTATTAACCTGAGTTACAGGTCTGATGTAATCAGCAAAAATCCTCTATTTAATAAATTATAACAGTAGGGTCAAGTATATATGTGAAATTTATCAATTATAACCAAACTATGCACCGTAGGGGCATTTTGGTAATTTCACATAAGCCGAAAAGCTCAAAACTGAAGTCTGAGTTTAACAACCTTTGCTTACTGTTAAAATATTATAATTTGCCTCAAATATCAGTAGGTATTACCCTTGATATGTTTAAAATACTCTTAGTACATACTATGCGTTAAAACGCTTAATTAGGCGATTAAAAGCCGTTTACGGGTTCGATACATAAAGCTGATATTTTTACCATTCCAGAAGGCTTAAAATAAATTATTTATCATTTAAGATCAGTAGCAAAAGGTTTGAAGTCGTTTAGATATGTAAAACCCATTTTATGGCCCGTAAGGGCAAAACCGACAAGTACCGGGTTAAGCCTACGACTATGAGTTATGCTCAGCCTAAAATTAATTAAAAATCTTCAAAAATCCCAAAATAATATATTACATCAGTGGGTAAAGAGTTTAGTATCAAAAAGTATGTTTAAATAGGCGATACGCTAAATACGCCGTTTAATTAACATAAAGCTTTCAATTTACGCTAATGAGCATAACTCTCAAACTACACCTCAAACTGATGTCAAACTTTGGGTACAAGTTTATATATCAGTGACTAAGGTTTTTACTCTTTTACATTTCCAAAAATCACGTTTTATGGTGAAAAGGACATAATGGTCAACATATGGGCAATTAACGGAAATCATGCGTATTAATCGGTTAACTAATGAACCATGGTGTATAATCACAGAGGGTTATACTAGCATGTAATCTGGTCCAACTAGAGCTCTAAGGTATTTCTAAATCATACCAAAACGGGTCAGAACTGAAGTCAAAGCAAAAGTCAAAGCTTTGCGACTTTCGGTTCCGAACCGGGTCTAAACAGGAAATTGTCGGGTTGAACATGTTTAGACATGTTCTTAAACTAATTACCAAGTTATATTAATGATCAAACAGGTTGTATGTGTTCTACATTGCTAATTATGCATAAATTAGAAATTAATTATCCTATTGACTTTTTAATAACAAGATTGACCCGACATTTGACCTAGTTAGAGTGGGAATCAGAGGGTGCCCTTTTAAAGTTTTAATGCCCACATAATATAACAAAATTTGCATCGATAAAATTTTACCGAGCCTCGTGTTGACCGTTGACCAGCAGTTGACCACGTTTGACCGATGTTGACCAGGTTTGACCGAACCCAAAACTGAACCGAGGCACTAACATGACCCAAAACTTCCCCTTGCCCAGTTTTGACCACGTTTGACCTGTTGACCATGTTGAACCGAGCCCGAGAGCGTCCCGAACTTAAATTTTTCACCCGAGTCGAAAGTGGTTCGATGGACTCTACGGGTCACTAGGAGCCCAAAAATATATTTTTCATCGAAAACTGACGGCTGGAACTCGCCAGAACCATGTCAGAAGTCGAGCCCGAGAGCGTCCCGAACTTAAATTTTTCACCCGAGTCGAAAGTGGTTCGATGGACTCTACAGGTCACTAGGAGCCCAAAAATATATTTTTCATCGAAAACTGACGGCTGGAACTCGCCAGAACCATGTCAGAAGTCGAGCCCGAGAGCGTCCCGAACTTAAATTTTTCACCCGAGTCGAAAGTGGTTCGATGGACTCTACAGGTCACTAGGAGCCCAAAAATATATTTTTTGTCGAAAACTGACGGCTGGAACTCGCCAGAACCATGTCAGAAGTCGAGATTTCGCCGGAGAATAGAATTTCTTGAAACTGTGCAGGAATGCTCCTAAAGTCCCGATCAAAGCATCTGCAAAGTCAAAAGTTCAAAACGGACTCGCCGGAATTTGACCGGAATGTCGCCGGAGTTGCCATAGAGCTCAAACCGCTAAGAATTAGCTAAAACTAACCACACCACGCGATCCGGAATGTCGGATATAGTTGAAAAAGTGTACTCTTGGCCGGAAAACGGCCGCCGGAAAAGTCGCCGGTCGCCGGAAAAGTCGCCGGAAAAGTTTCTAGAGAGAGAGAGAGTTTTAGAGAGAGAAAGAGATGGTGAAAAAATGATTTTTATTTTTTTATTTTTTCATTTATATAGTGGAGGTTTTGTGGGCTTGGGCCCAAGGCCCACAAGCCCGTCTTCGCACCCGAACATCATGGAAGCATCGTAGAGCATAATATTAATACTAAAATACGCAAATTAGGATCGGTAGTTGATGTTTGCGTGTTCGTTCATCGGTTGCGTAAAAATCGCGAGAAATTAAATCGTTGACGTTTTTAACCCCTCGTATACGAATATTGCCATAACTTTCTCATACCTTAACGAAACCTTATGAAATTTTTATCACACATTCTTGTGAGTATAATTAAGCATTACAAAGCTTCGGGTTCGCTAAAAGGTCACTCAGAGGTATACCTTTATTTTCACATACTTTCCATGTTTGTCAACTTTAGTCCCTCTAAATAAAATTTCACACGTTCAAGCTTATGACACGTGTCAATACATTATAGGACGTGAATTTTCGAGGTGTTACATCCTCACCCCCTTAAAAGAAATCTCGACCTCGAGATTTGCTAAAATGATGGAAGTACTTTTTGTCGCTTAATGGACTTAACTTCCACAACATATCTAGAGTCTTTCCAAGCTCCTAAAGTGACTCCTATATTAGGTACATATATCCTTTTTGGAGCTTCTTAACCTGTCGATCCTTAATCGATACAGGATGCTCATCACATCATAAATTTGCATAACATTATGTGATAGTGCTTCTTGACTTATTGGCGAAACACACCTTTCAGTCACTAGTGTGTAATGTATTTCGAGCTCCGCCAAGCTCCTTAAATAGGTTTTAGCTTATAAGCTACCTGATCTTGATATATTCGATTTCCTTCGAATGATTCTATATATTCAGAGCTTAACTAGCCTGATAATTTAACAGATTTGGCACACCCTTCCTGTGTGATATCTATTGTTGAACCTTATTCCTTAATCAAGAATTTAGGAGGTTTGCTATTTTCATAAATCCTTGATTTTCTGCCGAATACTGGCACCTTACAGATGATTATGAATTTGCGTGATCTTATTTGTTGTTTCCAATGCAACTTTCAGATCCTGATAATTGGACTTACCAATCTATTGTCCTAACAATAGATGTTTAACATTCCATTTATACAAGGTCTCCAAAGGAGTATCCTTGATACTTATATATCAACTATTATCGGAAAGCTTATCTTAAGGTGAGATGGTTATTCCAACCACTGCTTAACAAATTTTAAGGAATAGCTAATCCTTATAGCTAGTCGAACAAGTCGACGATCCTGGGCAGCTGATGGCAATTTCTTAATTGTTGCCTAATTAGGGTTGCGGTAAAAATGCATAAGCAAAAAAAAAAAAACCGTCTTTCTTATTTAACAATATCAAACTTTCGGAATATCAAGTTAGGCTATATGAACCCTCTATTTTAAAACTTAGTAAATCAGGGTTTCGATTCTTCCAATGATGGTGCTAGCCATCTTGGAGATTTCATAATAATACAGCCTTAAATGGGATATAAACCTTAACTCTACCTGCCCCTCAGGGGTAAACAGGGTAATCTTAGGAGAAGATAATTAAGGTACAAGGAGGTTACAGAGATTTACAAATCTCAGGCTCCAATTTATCCATAATTGCTTGTGTCAATTAAGTGACACACTTATGTTACTAGTCCACGAATTCCTTAATCGGAAACATTTTCTTGGATAATTCCATTTTGGATATCTTCCTTGAATACTACTAGTCGACTTTGGTACAATATGACCATTGGGATATCTCAGGGGTTCCATGCATTAAACCTCCATACTGATCAGGCATGGAAGAAATGTATGGGACACACTAGGATACGCCAATCCTCATATGGCACTTTTATCAAACATAGTTTGGCATTCGCAGTCGATAGAAAACAATGAGAAAATAATAAAATAAAGTAATATATATTGTCGTACTCTATTCGAAGAAAGAGTACTCTCAGATTTTTCAGAAGGATCCCTTGCCGATACTTAGAAGAATCGGTTACTATGGGTTCCTTGGTAAGTTATACCTTGTGGATAATATAAAAGTTTGCTAAGCTTATGGTTTATGAAGATTTATTATTGCCTGTATTAAATCAGGACACTTAGCAGAAATTATCATTGGTAAATGATAAGGAATGTACTTGATGACATCGTGAACTGCCTCTTGGCATTCATCAGGTGAGTTCAGGCGTTTCCTTTCTTAGCCTTTCCAGACTTAGCTGCACCTTCTTTGGCAGCTTTATGGTATCTAGTTTTGATGCGGCCTTACTCACCACAGTCGTGACAGACTGCATTCTTTATGTCCCTACATTCATGGGAAAATGATGACCCGTTCCTTTGCAGATGTCACACTGCTTTGGTCCTTCCAACTGCTGCGTCAACCACAGCTTGGAGATTAACTCCATTGTTATTGAGGTTTACGTTTGTAGCTTTATTAACTTTCGTCGCCTTAATAGTATTGCGACTGTCGTCTACCTCATCCGAGTTTTCCATACTTGAAACTTGGTACCAATCACCAAAATTTAACAATTATTAGTCATCATCCTGATGACCCGACTTAGATTAGCCACGGCATTCATAAACCGTATGGGCTATTCTGTTCCGAACATTCCTAGTGAATGTTATTTGAATGTATATCCATTATATTTAGCCTAGGTCACAAAAGGACCATCAATGGCATTCAAGGTTTGGAGTGAGTCCAATACCTGCTTGACAGGGGACCATAATGTCACAATTGTCTTTGTCACAAGGAGGATTATAAATAGCTCAAAGGCTAGTCTTACATGACTTTGGTTATATATATACATATATGGCGTAGAAGCCTGTTGCGAGGGACGTAGAAAGATATGGCATAAATTCTAGTCATGAAGGACATAAGTAATCATATGGCGCGTAGGCCTTGTCGTAATGACATTCAGATACGGCACAAATGGCCTTGTCCTAGGACGTTATAGGATATGGCACTAAGGCCTGTCACCAGGGATGTTAACATTTAGTATGTTAACTTGACACGAACGACGAATTATAGCTCGGAGGCTTGTTATGGGTGACTTGAAATATAACTTGTGGATTTGTCACAATGACATCAATTCATAGGCTGCAATCCTATTAGATCAGGAGTTTTAAGGCTTGAACATAGTTCTTCACCTTTGGACAGGGAGTCATAAACTACAACTGTCATCGTCTTGAAAGGCGATTCACTTAACAGAAAGGTAAACCAATTAACATCACTAATGAATGTCTATATATAATTATAGTATCTAATGATATTAGTCATGATCACCTCGATCATATTGACTATTAGGTTTGGGTATAATCCCACCATTTTGAATAGGGGATCATAAAGATCACCACTGTTTTGTCTTATCGGCAATAGAGTATAGTATAGCCCGTAGGCATTTCATCACTAGGGATGTCAATATTATGAATTTATGATCATCATACTGATGATACTAGTCAGGATCGCAATGATCACATGGACTATGGGATTTGAGCGTAGCTCACCCCCTTGGGCAAAGAATCACAAAAGATTACAATTGCCTTGTCTTAATTTAACAATATAATATAGCCCTTAGGCAAAACATCATTGGGGATGTTTAAATTTTAAATCATCGTACTGATTATTTTAGTCATGATCGCATTGATCATATAGACTATTAGGCTTGAGCACAGCTCGCTACCTTAAATAGGGGATCGTAGAGATCACAATGTTTGTGTCACAATGAACAATATAATATGGCCCGTAGGCGAAACATCACTAATGGATGTTTATAATAGGTTCATCGTATTAGATGATATAAGTCATTATTTTATTAATCATATTGACTATTTGGCTTGAGCATAACTCACCACCTTAGACAAGGAATCATAAAGATAACAATGTCAATGTCCTAAATGGACAATATATTATAGCCCGTAGGCAAAACATCACTAAAGGGTGTTAAATAATATGATCATCGTATTAGATGATATTAGTCATGATCGCATTGATCATATAGACTATTATGTTTGGACATAGTCCAACATTTTAGACAGGAGGTCAAAGACCACCACTGTCGTTGTCTTATCGGACAACAAGTTTAGCCCGTAGGCACTTCATCACTCACGGATGTTTATAATATAATCATCTTATAAGATGATATAAGCCATGATTCCTAAATCACTAGGCTAGATAAGGGAATTGGAAGAATCCAATATAAGGATGACTGTTGTGATTTTCTCGAATCACATCTGTCAAGAGTGCTAACACGTTCCTAAGTGTTAACAAGGATCTGAATCCCTTGAGTAGGTTTCACCATCTTGGCCGTGTAGGCTAGGTTTCACCTTTAAGATTCTTTCTAAAATGCATACTAACAGGGAAGGAAGGGTATTTATTTTGTTCAGGATTTTTATCATAAATCCTAATTCATAAGTTAATAATAGCACAAATGGCCTAATCGCGTAGACAAGTTAAATTTATAAGCCATGATTTCAGAGAATCGCGACATTAAGGTCTGAATCAAAGTTCATTACCTTTTCCTGACAGGGAGTCATTGCTACCACTGTCTTTTGGCTCATATGGAAATGAGCAAGGCCCGTAGGCACTATATTACCACGTATGGTTAAAATATGATCATCTTAATTGATGATGTAAACCCAGGATTCAGAGATCATTAAACTGGGTTAGGAATCTTTATAAGGATCCTTATATAATAATAACGTGTGTGATTTTAAATGAATCACATCTGCCAGGAGTGTTAACATGTTTTAAGATGTTAACAGGGATTTGAATCTTTTAAACAGGTCTTACCATCTTGGCCAGGTCTTTATAATGACACTCGGCTAGGTTTCACACTTAAGATTCTTAATTTAATTAACGCAGAACAATTTTAAATTGAGGTGTTAATATGGATCTGAACCTAATTATGGAACTACCATCTTGGCCGGGTCTTAATATGACACGAGGCTAGGTCTTGCCCTTTTTAGATTTTGCCATTTTATTATAATGGTAGATCTTGCAAAAGGAAATGTGATTTTCCATTTATTTAATATTCTTGTTTAGAATGAAAGTTTAAACTTAATCATTCCACTATATAAAAATAAAAGTATAAAGTTGCCCTAAGCGGGACTTGAAAGGAATAATGTTGTCCTTGTAGGGACTGAAAGGTAATTATGTCCTTATAAGGACTAATAAGGAAACGATCTTCAGTAAAAGGAGTTTCTTCTTCGTTTTATTTCTGAACGCTTTCTCCTTGGATGCTCGTTTCATTCTAGCCGCGGTACGAAGCTCAGCATCTCAGGGCTCCGGGTGTGGAGAACTCCTATTACGGCTTCTTCGCTTGGCGACGTATCAAATAAAAATTTGGAAGCAAAAATTTATAGATTAGGATTGAGAACATTCCTAAGTTAAGTCTAGACTCAGAAGGTCAAGGAATGTGCTAATGTGTCATTGAGATTAAACACAAAAAGTAGTGTTTAATTCACTTAATGTTGGCTCTGATACCAACCTGTCACACCCCGACTTTCCACATGTCACCGGTGGGCCCGGTGGGGAGTATCGTGACGTGGTTGGCAACATAATAGTCAAACAACACAATATTTAATATGCACAACAGAAGCAATTTAAAAGATATAATTCAACCGAATATGATATTGTAATATCATATCTCACAACTGACGATTGTTTATCCACAGACGGATCGAAAATAAAATGGAAACAATAATTCAACAGACTTTAGGCATCTAAGCTTGCGAGACTCTTTAATGATGCTAGGAGTAGCCAGCCGATTCCGATTAGTACCTGCACTTAGCCTTTTTGGAAAATACGTCAGTTTACACTGGTAAATACAATCAACCGACTCATTTTGAAAAGAATTTAAGAAAATGCATTTAAGGCACAAGGCACAAATAATATTTTATAACTTGGGATAATTATTTAAATATAATACTTGTAGGGATTTACATGTTCCTTATGCGTTCAGTAGCCCGGGTCGAGCCGGGTTAAAGATCAATTAACACACCACTTTATTTATGAGACACTAACAGGTGTACGCCTACACCTGAGTGCTAAGGTCGTGGCCATTTCGTAAAATGATGCCAGGGATATCCGGGACACGGTCATTAACCCCCCAAAGGCTTTAAGCAAACAAAACAATATTAAACGAGACGTCTCAATACTTTCATTATCATTTATTCAATCAAAGATTCAACGTCCCGACCAAGCGGTATCTTATATACCGTACCCCAAGCCCGTATAGGGAAAATAAGTTAAAAGTATTTACCTGAGCTAAATATAAATTCAATCCCAGCCGTATCAAATCAGCAAGTACAGATAGCTTTTACTGGGCTCCTAAATCTGGAACGAAGGTTTATAATAACCTATTAGAATCCTAACGGGTCTTTAGTTAAGCTTAAGCTTAGACCGGCTAGTTTCAAAGATACGGTTCGTACGCACGATTAAGTGATGACCGGATAGAATGTGATTTAGACCCTACAAGTTCAGAGACTTGTTTAATATGGGTATTTCATGCACACTCTGGATTTTGAGATAAAACCGATAAGGTTTGACCCGTTTCGGCTAATTTATGTAAACTAGTTACATAAACCGAACCGAACGCGCCAAAGGCGTGACGGGTAATCATAAGAGTCCTAACCAGGTTTCCTAAGTTAATATGCCTCAAATATGTTGTGACATCAGTAAGATGTCTTTTATTATGCCCGAAACGAATTTAAACACAAACTATGCCCCGTAGGGGTAGTTTGGTCATTTTCAAGTTTATAAAAGAGTTTAAGTATTAACCTGAGTTACAGGTCTGATGTAATCAGCAAAAATCCTCTATTTAATAAATTATAACAGTAGGGTCAAGTATATATGTGAAATTTATCAATTATAACCAAACTATGCACCGTAGGGGCATTTTGGTAATTTCACATAAGCCGAAAAGCTCAAAACTGAAGTCTGAGTTTAACAACCTTTGCTTACTGTTAAAATATTATAATTTGCCTCAAATATCAGTAGGTATTACCCTTGATATGTTTAAAATACTCTTAGTACATACTATGCGTTAAAACGCTTAATTAGGCGATTAAAAGCCGTTTACGGGTTCGATACATAAAGCTGATATTTTTACCATTCCAGAAGGCTTAAAATAAATTATTTATCATTTAAGATCAGTAGCAAAAGGTTTGAAGTCGTTTAGATATGTAAAACCCATTTTATGGCCCGTAAGGGCAAAACCGACAAGTACCGGGTTAAGCCTACGACTATGAGTTATGCTCAGCCTAAAATTAATTAAAAATCTTCAAAAATCCCAAAATAATATATTACATCAGTGGGTAAAGAGTTTAGTATCAAAAAGTATGTTTAAATAGGCGATACGCTAAATACGCCGTTTAATTAACATAAAGCTTTCAATTTACGCTAATGAGCATAACTCTCAAACTACACCTCAAACTGATGTCAAACTTTGGGTACAAGTTTATATATCAGTGACTAAGGTTTTTACTCTTTTACATTTCCAAAAATCACGTTTTATGGTGAAAAGGACATAATGGTCAACATATGGGCAATTAACGGAAATCATGCGTATTAATCGGTTAACTAATGAACCATGGTGTATAATCACAGAGGGTTATACTAGCATGTAATCTGGTCCAACTAGAGCTCTAAGGTATTTCTAAATCATACCAAAACGGGTCAGAACTGAAGTCAAAGCAAAAGTCAAAGCTTTGCGACTTTCGGTTCCGAACCGGGTCTAAACAGGAAATTGTCGGGTTGAACATGTTTAGACATGTTCTTAAACTAATTACCAAGTTATATTAATGATCAAACAGGTTGTATGTGTTCTACATTGCTAATTATGCATAAATTAGAAATTAATTATCCTATTGACTTTTTAATAACAAGATTGACCCGACATTTGACCTAGTTAGAGTGGGAATCAGAGGGTGCCCTTTTAAAGTTTTAATGCCCACATAATATAACAAAATTTGCATCGATAAAATTTTACCGAGCCTCGTGTTGACCGTTGACCAGCAGTTGACCACGTTTGACCGATGTTGACCAGGTTTGACCGAACCCAAAACTGAACCGAGGCACTAACATGACCCAAAACTTCCCCTTGCCCAGTTTTGACCACGTTTGACCTGTTGACCATGTTGAACCGAGCCCGAGAGCGTCCCGAACTTAAATTTTTCACCCGAGTCGAAAGTGGTTCGATGGACTCTACGGGTCACTAGGAGCCCAAAAATATATTTTTCATCGAAAACTGACGGCTGGAACTCGCCAGAACCATGTCAGAAGTCGAGCCCGAGAGCGTCCCGAACTTAAATTTTTCACCCGAGTCGAAAGTGGTTCGATGGACTCTACAGGTCACTAGGAGCCCAAAAATATATTTTTCATCGAAAACTGACGGCTGGAACTCGCCAGAACCATGTCAGAAGTCGAGCCCGAGAGCGTCCCGAACTTAAATTTTTCACCCGAGTCGAAAGTGGTTCGATGGACTCTACAGGTCACTAGGAGCCCAAAAATATATTTTTTGTCGAAAACTGACGGCTGGAACTCGCCAGAACCATGTCAGAAGTCGAGATTTCGCCGGAGAATAGAATTTCTTGAAACTGTGCAGGAATGCTCCTAAAGTCCCGATCAAAGCATCTGCAAAGTCAAAAGTTCAAAACGGACTCGCCGGAATTTGACCGGAATGTCGCCGGAGTTGCCATAGAGCTCAAACCGCTAAGAATTAGCTAAAACTAACCACACCACGCGATCCGGAATGTCGGATATAGTTGAAAAAGTGTACTCTTGGCCGGAAAACGGCCGCCGGAAAAGTCGCCGGTCGCCGGAAAAGTTTCTAGAGAGAGAGAGAGTTTTAGAGAGAGAAAGAGATGGTGAAAAAATGATTTTTATTTTTTTATTTTTTCATTTATATAGTGGAGGTTTTGTGGGCTTGGGCCCAAGGCCCACAAGCCCGTCTTCGCACCCGAACATCATGGAAGCATCGTAGAGCATAATATTAATACTAAAATACGCAAATTAGGATCGGTAGTTGATGTTTGCGTGTTCGTTCATCGGTTGCGTAAAAATCGCGAGAAATTAAATCGTTGACGTTTTTAACCCCTCGTATACGAATATTGCCATAACTTTCTCATACCTTAACGAAACCTTATGAAATTTTTATCACACATTCTTGTGAGTATAATTAAGCATTACAAAGCTTCGGGTTCGCTAAAAGGTCACTCAGAGGTATACCTTTATTTTCACATACTTTTCATGTTTGTCAACTTTAGTCCCTCTAAATAAAATTTCACACGTTCAAGCTTATGACACGTGTCAATACATTATAGGACGTGAATTTTCGAGGTGTTACATCCTCACCCCCTTAAAAGAAATCTCGACCTCGAGATTTGCTAAAATGATGGAAGTACTTTTTGTCGCTTAATGGACTTAACTTCCACAACATATCTAGAGTCTTTCCAAGCTCCTAAAGTGACTCCTATATTAGGTACATATATCCTTTTTGGAGCTTCTTAACCTGTCGATCCTTAATCGATACAGGATGCTCATCACATCATAAATTTGCATAACATTATGTGATAGTGCTTCTTGACTTATTGGCGAAACACACCTTTCAGTCACTAGTGTGTAATGTATTTCGAGCTCCGCCAAGCTCCTTAAATAGGTTTTAGCTTATAAGCTACCTGATCTTGATATATTCGATTTCCTTCGAATGATTCTATATATTCAGAGCTTAACTAGCCTGATAATTTAACAGATTTGGCACACCCTTCCTGTGTGATATCTATTGTTGAACCTTATTCCTTAATCAAGAATTTAGGAGGTTTGCTATTTTCATAAATCCTTGATTTTCTGCCGAATACTGGCACCTTACAGATGATTATGAATTTGCGTGATCTTATTTGTTGTTTCCAATGCAACTTTCAGATCCTGATAATTGGACTTACCAATCTATTGTCCTAACAATAGATGTTTAACATTCCATTTATACAAGGTCTCCAAAGGAGTATCCTTGATACTTATATATCAACTATTATCGGAAAGCTTATCTTAAGGTGAGATGGTTATTCCAACCACTGCTTAACAAATTTTAAGGAATAGCTAATCCTTATAGCTAGTCGAACAAGTCGACGATCCTGGGCAGCTGATGGCAATTTCTTAATTGTTGCCTAATTAGGGTTGCGGTAAAAATGCATAAGCAAAAAAAAAAAAACCGTCTTTCTTATTTAACAATATCAAACTTTCGGAATATCAAGTTAGGCTATATGAACCCTCTATTTTAAAACTTAGTAAATCAGGGTTTCGATTCTTCCAATGATGGTGCTAGCCATCTTGGAGATTTCATAATAATACAGCCTTAAATGGGATATAAACCTTAACTCTACCTGCCCCTCAGGGGTAAACAGGGTAATCTTAGGAGAAGATAATTAAGGTACAAGGAGGTTACAGAGATTTACAAATCTCAGGCTCCAATTTATCCATAATTGCTTGTGTCAATTAAGTGACACACTTATGTTACTAGTCCACGAATTCCTTAATCGGAAACATTTTCTTGGATAATTCCATTTTGGATATCTTCCTTGAATACTACTAGTCGACTTTGGTACAATATGACCATTGGGATATCTCAGGGGTTCCATGTATTAAACCTCCATACTGATCAGGCATGGAAGAAATGTATGGGACACACTAGGATACGCCAATCCTCATATGGCACTTTTATCAAACATAGTTTGGCATTCGCAGTCGATAGAAAACAATGAGAAAATAATAAAATAAAGTAATATATATTGTCGTACTCTATTCGAAGAAAGAGTACTCTCAGATTTTTCAGAAGGATCCCTTGCCGATACTTAGAAGAATCGGTTACTATGGGTTCCTTGGTAAGTTATACCTTGTGGATAATATAAAAGTTTGCTAAGCTTATGGTTTATGAAGATTTATTATTGCCTGTATTAAATCAGGACACTTAGCAGAAATTATCATTGGTAAATGATAAGGAATGTACTTGATGACATCGTGAACTGCCTCTTGGCATTCATCAGGTGAGTTCAGGCGTTTCCTTTCTTAGCCTTTCCAGACTTAGCTGCACCTTCTTTGGCAGCTTTATGGTATCTAGTTCTGATGCGGCCTTACTCACCACAGTCGTGACAGACTGCATTCTTTATGTCCCTACATTCATGGGAAAATGATGACCCGTTCCTTTGCAGATGTCACACTGCTTTGGTCCTTCCAACTGCTGCGTCAACCACAGCTTGGAGATTAACTCCATTGTTATTGAGGTTTACGTTTGTAGCTTTATTAACTTTCGTCGCCTTAATAGTATTGCGACTGTCGTCTACCTCATCCGAGTTTTCCATACTTGAAACTTGGTACCAATCACCAAAATTTAACAATTATTAGTCATCATCCTGATGACCCGACTTAGATTAGCCACGGCATTCATAAACCGTATGGGCTATTCTGTTCCGAACATTCCTAGTGAATGTTATTTGAATGTATATCCATTATATTTAGCCTAGGTCACAAAAGGACCATCAATGGCATTCAAGGTTTGGAGTGAGTCCAATACCTGCTTGACAGGGGACCATAATGTCACAATTGTCTTTGTCACAAGGAGGATTATAAATAGCTCAAAGGCTAGTCTTACATGACTTTGGTTATATATATACATATATGGCGTAGAAGCCTGTTGCGAGGGACGTAGAAAGATATGGCATAAATTCTAGTCATGAAGGACATAAGTAATCATATGGCGCGTAGGCCTTGTCGTAATGACATTCAGATACGGCACAAATGGCCTTGTCCTAGGACGTTATAGGATATGGCACTAAGGCCTGTCACCAGGGATGTTAACATTTAGTATGTTAACTTGACACGAACGACGAATTATAGCTCGGAGGCTTGTTATGGGTGACTTGAAATATAACTTGTGGATTTGTCACAATGACATCAATTCATAGGCTGCAATCCTATTAGATCAGGAGTTTTAAGGCTTGAACATAGTTCTTCACCTTTGGACAGGGAGTCATAAACTACAACTGTCATCGTCTTGAAAGGCGATTCACTTAACAGAAAGGTAAACCAATTAACATCACTAATGAATGTCTATATATAATTATAGTATCTAATGATATTAGTCATGATCACCTCGATCATATTGACTATTAGGTTTGGGTATAATCCCACCATTTTGAATAGGGGATCATAAAGATCACCACTGTTTTGTCTTATCGGCAATAGAGTATAGTATAGCCCGTAGGCATTTCATCACTAGGGATGTCAATATTATGAATTTATGATCATCATACTGATGATACTAGTCAGGATCGCAATGATCACATGGACTATGGGATTTGAGCGTAGCTCACCCCCTTGGGCAAAGAATCACAAAAGATTACAATTGCCTTGTCTTAATTTAACAATATAATATAGCCCTTAGGCAAAACATCATTGGGGATGTTTAAATTTTAAATCATCGTACTGATTATTTTAGTCATGATCGCATTGATCATATAGACTATTAGGCTTGAGCACAGCTCGCTACCTTAAATAGGGGATCGTAGAGATCACAATGTTTGTGTCACAATGAACAATATAATATGGCCCGTAGGCGAAACATCACTAATGGATGTTTATAATAGGTTCATCGTATTAGATGATATAAGTCATTATTTTATTAATCATATTGACTATTTGGCTTGAGCATAACTCACCACCTTAGACAAGGAATCATAAAGATAACAATGTCAATGTCCTAAATGGACAATATATTATAGCCCGTAGGCAAAACATCACTAAAGGGTGTTAAATAATATGATCATCGTATTAGATGATATTAGTCATGATCGCATTGATCATATAGACTATTATGTTTGGACATAGTCCAACATTTTAGACAGGAGGTCAAAGACCACCACTGTCGTTGTCTTATCGGACAACAAGTTTAGCCCGTAGGCACTTCATCACTCACGGATGTTTATAATATGATCATCTTATAAGATGATATAAGCCATGATTCCTAAATCACTAGGCTAGATAAGGGAATTGGAAGAATCCAATATAAGGATGACTGTTGTGATTTTCTCGAATCACATCTGTCAAGAGTGCTAACACGTTCCTAAGTGTTAACAAGGATCTGAATCCCTTGAGTAGGTTTCACCATCTTGGCCGTGTAGGCTAGGTTTCACCTTTAAGATTCTTTCTAAAATGCATACTAACAGGGAAGGAAGGGTATTTATTTTGTTCAGGATTTTTATCATAAATCCTAATTCATAAGTTAATAATAGCACAAATGGCCTAATCGCGTAGACAAGTTAAATTTATAAGCCATGATTTCAGAGAATCGCGACATTAAGGTCTGAATCAAAGTTCATTACCTTTTCCTGACAGGGAGTCATTGCTACCACTGTCTTTTGGCTCATATGGAAATGAGCAAGGCCCGTAGGCACTATATTACCACGTATGGTTAAAATATGATCATCTTAATTGATGATGTAAACCCAGGATTCAGAGATCATTAAACTGGGTTAGGAATCTTTATAAGGATCCTTATATAATAATAACGTGTGTGATTTTAAATGAATCACATCTGCCAGGAGTGTTAACATGTTTTAAGATGTTAACAGGGATTTGAATCTTTTAAACAGGTCTTACCATCTTGGCCAGGTCTTTATAATGACACTCGGCTAGGTTTCACACTTAAGATTCTTAATTTAATTAACGCAGAACAATTTTAAATTGAGGTGTTAATATGGATCTGAACCTAATTATGGAACTACCATCTTGGCCGGGTCTTAATATGACACGAGGCTAGGTCTTGCCCTTTTTAGATTTTGCCATTTTATTATAATGGTAGATCTTGCAAAAGGAAATGTGATTTTCCATTTATTTAATATTCTTGTTTAGAATGAAAGTTTAAACTTAATCATTCCACTATATAAAAATAAAAGTATAAAGTTGCCCTAAGCGGGACTTGAAAGGAATAATGTTGTCCTTGTAGGGACTGAAAGGTAATTATGTCCTTATAAGGACTAATAAGGAAACGATCTTCAGTAAAAGGAGTTTCTTCTTCGTTTTATTTCTGAACGCTTTCTCCTTGGATGCTCGTTTCATTCTAGCCGCGGTACGAAGCTCAGCATCTCAGGGCTCCGGGTGTGGAGAACTCCTATTACGGCTTCTTCGCTTGGCGACGTATCAAATAAAAATTTGGAAGCAAAAAATTATAGATTAGGATTGAGAACATTCCTAAGTTAAGTCTAGACTCAGAAGGTCAAGGAATGTGCTAATGTGTCATTGAGATTAAACACAAAAAGTAGTGTTTAATTCACTTAATGTTGGCTCTGATACCAACCTGTCACACCCCGACTTTCCACATGTCACCGGTGGGCCCGGTGGGGAGTATCGTGACGTGGTTGGCAACATAATAGTCAAACAACACAATATTTAATATGCACAACAGAAGCAATTTAAAAGATATAATTCAACCGAATATGATATTGTAATATCATATCTCACAACTGACGATTGTTTATCCACAGACGGATCGAAAATAAAATGGAAACAATAATTCAACAGACTTTAGGCATCTAAGCTTGCGAGACTCTTTAATGATGCTAGGAGTAGCCAGCCGATTCCGATTAGTACCTGCACTTAGCCTTTTTGGAAAATACGTCAGTTTACACTGGTAAATACAATCAACCGACTCATTTTGAAAAGAATTTAAGAAAATGCATTTAAGGCACAAGGCACAAATAATATTTTATAACTTGGGATAATTATTTAAATATAATACTTGTAGGGATTTACATGTTCCTTATGCGTTCAGTAGCCCGGGTCGAGCCGGGTTAAAGATCAATTAACACACCACTTTATTTATGAGACACTAACAGGTGTACGCCTACACCTGAGTGCTAAGGTCGTGGCCATTTCGTAAAATGATGCCAGGGATATCCGGGACACGGTCATTAACCCCCCAAAGGCTTTAAGCAAACAAAACAATATTAAACGAGACGTCTCAATACTTTCATTATCATTTATTCAATCAAAGATTCAACGTCCCGACCAAGCGGTATCTTATATACCGTACCCCAAGCCCGTATAGGGAAAATAAGTTAAAAGTATTTACCTGAGCTAAATATAAATTCAATCCCAGCCGTATCAAATCAGCAAGTACAGATAGCTTTTACTGGGCTCCTAAATCTGGAACGAAGGTTTATAATAACCTATTAGAATCCTAACGGGTCTTTAGTTAAGCTTAAGCTTAGACCGGCTAGTTTCAAAGATACGGTTCGTACGCACGATTAAGTGATGACCGGATAGAATGTGATTTAGACCCTACAAGTTCAGAGACTTGTTTAATATGGGTATTTCATGCACACTCTGGATTTTGAGATAAAACCGATAAGGTTTGACCCGTTTCGGCTAATTTATGTAAACTAGTTACATAAACCGAACCGAACGCGCCAAAGGCGTGACGGGTAATCATAAGAGTCCTAACCAGGTTTCCTAAGTTAATATGCCTCAAATATGTTGTGACATCAGTAAGATGTCTTTTATTATGCCCGAAACGAATTTAAACACAAACTATGCCCCGTAGGGGTAGTTTGGTCATTTTCAAGTTTATAAAAGAGTTTAAGTATTAACCTGAGTTACAGGTCTGATGTAATCAGCAAAAATCCTCTATTTAATAAATTATAACAGTAGGGTCAAGTATATATGTGAAATTTATCAATTATAACCAAACTATGCACCGTAGGGGCATTTTGGTAATTTCACATAAGCCGAAAAGCTCAAAACTGAAGTCTGAGTTTAACAACCTTTGCTTACTGTTAAAATATTATAATTTGCCTCAAATATCAGTAGGTATTACCCTTGATATGTTTAAAATACTCTTAGTACATACTATGCGTTAAAACGCTTAATTAGGCGATTAAAAGCCGTTTACGGGTTCGATACATAAAGCTGATATTTTTACCATTCCAGAAGGCTTAAAATAAATTATTTATCATTTAAGATCAGTAGCAAAAGGTTTGAAGTCGTTTAGATATGTAAAACCCATTTTATGGCCCGTAAGGGCAAAACCGACAAGTACCGGGTTAAGCCTACGACTATGAGTTATGCTCAGCCTAAAATTAATTAAAAATCTTCAAAAATCCCAAAATAATATATTACATCAGTGGGTAAAGAGTTTAGTATCAAAAAGTATGTTTAAATAGGCGATACGCTAAATACGCCGTTTAATTAACATAAAGCTTTCAATTTACGCTAATGAGCATAACTCTCAAACTACACCTCAAACTGATGTCAAACTTTGGGTACAAGTTTATATATCAGTGACTAAGGTTTTTACTCTTTTACATTTCCAAAAATCACGTTTTATGGTGAAAAGGACATAATGGTCAACATATGGGCAATTAACGGAAATCATGCGTATTAATCGGTTAACTAATGAACCATGGTGTATAATCACAGAGGGTTATACTAGCATGTAATCTGGTCCAACTAGAGCTCTAAGGTATTTCTAAATCATACCAAAACGGGTCAGAACTGAAGTCAAAGCAAAAGTCAAAGCTTTGCGACTTTCGGTTCCGAACCGGGTCTAAACAGGAAATTGTCGGGTTGAACATGTTTAGACATGTTCTTAAACTAATTACCAAGTTATATTAATGATCAAACAGGTTGTATGTGTTCTACATTGCTAATTATGCATAAATTAGAAATTAATTATCCTATTGACTTTTTAATAACAAGATTGACCCGACATTTGACCTAGTTAGAGTGGGAATCAGAGGGTGCCCTTTTAAAGTTTTAATGCCCACATAATATAACAAAATTTGCATCGATAAAATTTTACCGAGCCTCGTGTTGACCGTTGACCAGCAGTTGACCACGTTTGACCGATGTTGACCAGGTTTGACCGAACCCAAAACTGAACCGAGGCACTAACATGACCCAAAACTTCCCCTTGCCCAGTTTTGACCACGTTTGACCTGTTGACCATGTTGAACCGAGCCCGAGAGCGTCCCGAACTTAAATTTTTCACCCGAGTCGAAAGTGGTTCGATGGACTCTACGGGTCACTAGGAGCCCAAAAATATATTTTTCATCGAAAACTGACGGCTGGAACTCGCCAGAACCATGTCAGAAGTCGAGCCCGAGAGCGTCCCGAACTTAAATTTTTCACCCGAGTCGAAAGTGGTTCGATGGACTCTACAGGTCACTAGGAGCCCAAAAATATATTTTTCATCGAAAACTGACGGCTGGAACTCGCCAGAACCATGTCAGAAGTCGAGCCCGAGAGCGTCCCGAACTTAAATTTTTCACCCGAGTCGAAAGTGGTTCGATGGACTCTACAGGTCACTAGGAGCCCAAAAATATATTTTTTGTCGAAAACTGACGGCTGGAACTCGCCAGAACCATGTCAGAAGTCGAGATTTCGCCGGAGAATAGAATTTCTTGAAACTGTGCAGGAATGCTCCTAAAGTCCCGATCAAAGCATCTGCAAAGTCAAAAGTTCAAAACGGACTCGCCGGAATTTGACCGGAATGTCGCCGGAGTTGCCATAGAGCTCAAACCGCTAAGAATTAGCTAAAACTAACCACACCACGCGATCCGGAATGTCGGATATAGTTGAAAAAGTGTACTCTTGGCCGGAAAACGGCCGCCGGAAAAGTCGCCGGTCGCCGGAAAAGTTTCTAGAGAGAGAGAGAGTTTTAGAGAGAGAAAGAGATGGTGAAAAAATGATTTTTATTTTTTTATTTTTTCATTTATATAGTGGAGGTTTTGTGGGCTTGGGCCCAAGGCCCACAAGCCCGTCTTCGCACCCGAACATCATGGAAGCATCGTAGAGCATAATATTAATACTAAAATACGCAAATTAGGATCGGTAGTTGATGTTTGCGTGTTCGTTCATCGGTTGCGTAAAAATCGCGAGAAATTAAATCGTTGACGTTTTTAACCCCTCGTATACGAATATTGCCATAACTTTCTCATACCTTAACGAAACCTTATGAAATTTTTATCACACATTCTTGTGAGTATAATTAAGCATTACAAAGCTTCGGGTTCGCTAAAAGGTCACTCAGAGGTATACCTTTATTTTCACATACTTTCCATGTTTGTCAACTTTAGTCCCTCTAAATAAAATTTCACACGTTCAAGCTTATGACACGTGTCAATACATTATAGGACGTGAATTTTCGAGGTGTTACAACGGCTGAGTATAAATTGCATTGCTAGCTCAGGTAAATACTTTTAACTTATTTTCCCTTATACGGGCTTGGGATACGGTATTATAAAAATACCGCTCGGTCGGGTGTAGAAACCTTTTAATCGGAGATGATTAAATTGCATAATCTCGTTTTAATCTGTATTGATTGATAACAAATAACATTGGGGGTTAATGACCGTGTCCTGGATATCCTTGGCTCATTTTAAAAAGTGAATAGCCACGACGTAAGCACAAGGTGTAGGCAAAACACCTCCTGTTGCATATGTATAACGTATACTCACTCGTAAGGGTATCTTCTTGTGAGATTATATTTGTGGTGTGTCGATTAATCTTGTCCGGCTTGTATTGTATAATCACCGGCCCTAAATGTTGGACAACCATGTAAATCGGATACAAGATTTTTATTAATAAATTTGTCCCAAGTATAAAAGATTAATTTTGCCTCTGTGCATTTTAATCCAGTTATAAAAGATATTTTGTGCCTCGTGCATTCAAATCAATTTTTAAACTCTTTTCCAAAATGAGTCAGTTAATTGTATTTACCAGTGTAAACTGACGTATTTTCCAAAAGGTTAAGTGACAGGTACTATGCGTAATTGGCTTGGAGCTCAGGGCGTCACTAGGGAATCTTGCAAGTTCTAGATGCCTAAAGTCTGTTGAACAGTTTTCTTTTATTGATCCGCCTGTGGATCCTTTACCTTCCGTTGTAATACTTTGACATTACTTATATTCGGAATGTAATATATTTATCTTTTGCTTCCGCTGTGCATTTATTTATTGTGTTGTTTGACTATGATGACATCAACTACGTCACGATACTCCCCTACCGGGCCCACCGGTGAAACGTGGAAATATCGGGGTGTGACAGGTTGGTATCAGAGCCAACATTGAGTGAATTAAACACTAGCCTTATGTGTTTAATCTCAATGACACAGTAGCACATTCATTGACCTTCTGAGTCTAGACTTAACATAGGAATACTTTCAATCCTAATCTGGAAATTTTTACTTCCAAGTTTTTATATATATTGGATACGTCGCCAAGCGAAGAAGCTGTATTAGAAATTCTCCACAATCTGGAGCCCTGAAATGCTGAGCTCCGTAGCGCGGCTAGAATGAAACGAGCATCCAAGGAGAGAGCATTCAGAAATAACTTGAAGAAGAAACTCCTTTTGCTGAAGATCGTTTCCTTAATAGTCCTTATAAGGACATATTTATCTTTCAGTCCCTTCGAGGACACATTATCCCTTCAAAGACCCGCTTAGGGCAACTCTGTACTTTTATTTTCATATAATGGATTGATTAAATTAAGTTTTCATTCTAAACATGAAATATGAAATAAATGGAAAATAACATCCCTTAGAAGGGAAGTGCCTACGGGCTATAATTAACGTCCTCTGAGACTAAAGACGGTGGTAGCCTACAGCTCCCTGTCAAGAAAAGGTAATGAACTTTGATTCACACCTAAATGCCTCGATCCCAAACGATCATGGCTTATAAATTAAACTTGTCTACGCGACTAGGCCATTTGTGCTATTATTAACTTATAAATTAGGATTTATTATAAAAATCCTGAATAAAATAAATATCCTTTCTTCACTGCCAGTAGGCATTTTAAAAAGAATCTTAAAGGTGAACCCTAGCCTACGCGGCCAAGATGGTGAAACCTACCCAAGAGATTCAGATCCTTGTTAACACCTAAGAACGTGTTAGCACTCCTGACAAATGTGATTCGATAAAATCACCACAGTCGTCCTTATATTGGATTCTTCCAATTTTCTTATCTAGCCTAGTGATCTAGAAATCATGGCTTGTGTCATCCTATAAGATGATCACATTATAAACATCCAATAGTGATGAAGTGCCTACGGGCTAAACTTGTTGTCCGATAAGACAACGACAGTGGTGGTCTTTGACCTCCTGTCTAAAAGTGTTGGACCAGGTCCAAGCATAATAGTCGGTAGGATCCATACGATCTCGACTAATAGCATCTGAGAAGATGATCATATTATAACCATCCCTCAGAAGGGAAATGCCCACGGGCTATATCTATTGTCCTAAAAGACAAAAGACAGTTGAAGTCTACAACTCCCTGTCAAGAGAAGGTAATGAACGTGATTCAAACCTTAATGCCTCGATTCTCTGAAATCATGGCTTATAAAATTTAGAACTGTCCTTGTGACTAGGCCTTTTGCGCCACTTTAATATCCTTAATGTTTTATAACCAGGATAAATTATAATGGAAAATACTAATTAAATATAACTAACAAGTTAACCAATATGGTTTATATTACCATGGTTGATAAATCGTCAAAGATGATGATTCAATAATAATCTCTGAATAAATCATTGTTAATATTTATGTAGCAATCAAGCTACATGGCTGGATTAGATGAAGTTAACAGTCACTTGAAGGAGAGCAATGATACTACCAGAATTAATGTAACTGGAGCAGAACTGCAGGCAATAATAGATTATGCTGTTACTCGAGCCCTTGATCGACAGTAGGATGAATCAAATGATACCCACTCCAAGACTCTATCTATGGCTCGTAGTAAGCCCCCTCCTAAAACACATGAGTCAAGGGAGGACGGTGTTCATGACTTGTCAAATCAAAGGAGTATCCCGTCTAGACAAGTTGTGTTTCATCAAGAGGCATCAGTTAAGACCTGTTCATATAAATATTTTGTCTCCTGCAAGCCCAGAGACTTTACAGGAGAAAATGGGGCCATCGATTGCATGACATGGCTCGATGAGATGGACGTTGTTGTTGACACAGCGGTTGTGCTGAGCAAGATGTTGTGAAATTTGTTTCACAATCATTCAAGGGAGAAGCGTTGGCATGGTGGAGATCATTGCTCCAAGCCACGGGAAAAGTTCTATTCTACAACTTATCTTGGGATCAATTTGTTGCATTAGTCAAAGAAAACTATTGCCCCCAGCATGAGGTAGAAAATATAGAATCAGACTTCTTGACTCTAGTCATGGAGGATTTGGATTGTCAGGCGTATGTGACAAGTTTCAACACTATGTCCCACCTAGTTCCTTATTTAGTCACCCCTGAACCTAAACGCATAGCGCGTTTCATTGGAGGCCTAGCACCAGAAATAAAAGGAAGTGTTAAAGCATCTAGGCCAACCACATATAGGTCCGCGATGGACTTATCCTTATCTCTCACCTTAGATGCAATCAGAATTAAGTCGGTTAAGGCTTCTGGCGAGGGAAGAAGAGAAAGGGAGGAGGAAAACTCTCATCGATATAACAAGAAGAAGAAGGGAAATTCTGAGCGCGGGAAGGATTCCGAGTTTAGGAAGAACTCGAGTCAGTCTGATAACAGACCCAAATGCAGTAACTGCAAAAAGCAACATTTTGGAAAATGTACAATCGACCCACGTGCTAAATTGTGTGGAATTTGCAAGACCAAGGGTCACAAAACCTTAGATTGCAAGGGGTTAAAGAACGCCACATGTTACAATTGTAACGAGGAAGGGCACATCAAAACCAACTGCCCAGAGCTTATAAAGAAGCCGGGAAAGGCCAGGAAAATAAACGCATGAGTCTTCCGGATGAACGCCAGGAAATGGTGCAGAAGGATAACTATATAGCAGGTACCTTTCATTATCAAGCAGGTTATGCAGAAATTTACTTGATGCTGGCACATATGATTCAATATTGAACAATAACTATAGAGAACTGTTATCTCCGCCTGATTTGGACTCCGGTCATTTAATACGAGGTAGAAATTGGCCGATGATACTTTAGAAAGTGCTCCAACAAACCTTAGATGGATATTTTATATCTAATAGGAATCACTCTTTTCTGATATTCCTATGGCAAGCTTTCAAGCTACCTAAATTCTTTAATATAATAAAGATAGATGTGACGTTTTGATCCTCTGTCAGAAAAGTGATGGACTAGGTCCAAATCTTTAATGCCATTAATGGTCTTTTGCGACCTAGGCTAAGTAATGTTAATATATATTTTAAATAACGTTCATTAAGAATGTTAGTGCTATATTACCCTGTATGGGTTATTGATACCATGGTTAGTATATATATTAAGGCTATCAGGATGAGAAATAGCAGTTGTTGGATTGCAACTAAGAAATTGTTTTATTGGTATTAGGAACCAATATCGAGTATGGCAAACTCGGATAAGACAACAGTCGATCGCGCCATTGATGGCACGACGCATGCCAATGATGCTGAAATTGTGAACCTTAGAATTTCCAAAGATGTTCTTCAAACTATGATAGACGCAGCTGTTGGAAAAGCTGTGAAGAAGGCTGTGAAAAAGTTCAAGGAGCCCCATGCTGCTCGGTCCAAATTTTATCTAGGACCACACTTCCTTACTCTTAAGGAGGATCCCGTTCATGCCTCTGATGCAAAGGATGAACTAAAAAGGAAAAGGGAGGTAGATAACTCCCAGAGCTCTAAGAAGAAGAACAAACAAAAGTCCAACGAGAAACCTGTATGCAAGACATGCAAGAAGCGCCATTATGGGAAGTGCAGGTTCGAATCAACATCCCAGTCGCAGCCTAGGGCTTGTGGGATCTGCAAAACTAGAGAGCATAAAACATTGGAATGTCAGAAGATAGGAGATGCGACTTGTTACAACTGTAACGAGAAAGGGCATATCAAATCCAATTGCCCAGAGTATGCGAAGAAGCTTAAAAGAGATAGGAAGACAAACGCTAAGGGCTCTCAGATGGAAGTAAAAGAGGTCATACAAGATGACAATATTATAACCGGTACGTCCTTATCCATGATATGTATGCAAGGGTATTGTTTGATGCAGGTGCAGATAAGTCACTTGTGGAATAAATTTTGTAAGTTATTAAATCTGCCTAGTAGAACCTTAAGCATAAAATATGAAATTGAATGAACGCTAAGAGTTCTGCTTTGATTCGGATACCAATCAATCCTTCATAGATGGTGGGTATAACAAACTCTTATAGTCTTTCATAAGAACCCTAGATATTAAGTGTAAGGTAAAACTTACAGACGAAAATCACAGGAACCATTTCTTCTGTTCCTGTCCGAAATCTTCAGTCATAAAATTCCAATGTACTCTCTCTCCAGATAAATGCATTTAAATGAAATTGATATCTCTTTGATCTCTAAACGATTGCGAATACCAAATAGCATGATAAAAGCGCCATATGAGGATTGGTATATCTTAATATGTTCCATAGATTGCTTCCATGCCTGATCAGTATGGAGGTTTAATGCATGGAACCCCTGAGATATCCCAATGGTCATATCGTACTAAAGTCGACTAGTAGTATTCAAAGAAGATATCCAATATAAAATGTCCCTATAAGTATCTCTACTTAGGACATCTTTGCGTTTGTAAAGAGAATGTGTCATATATCCGACACCAACATCGATAGATGAACCAAAGCCTGAGAATACAGACATCTCTACATCTCTGTGTATGTCATGATTATCTTCTTTATAAGAATTACCATGTTTACCTTCTGAGAGGCAAGTGGATGTTAGGACGAACATCCCGCTTAGGGCTACAATTATTGTAAAAGCCTTATATCCGTTAGTATCAACGGAATAGGAAGAACTAAGAGCCAAATCGATAAGCTTTTAGAGAAGATTTCATAAAGCCAAAATTCGAAGTCCTAAGAACTCCGATTTATATAAATAAGAAAGACGGATCATCTTGCTTATGCATTGATTTCCGTAAACCTATATAGGCAACAATTAAGAATCGCTATTACCTGCCCAGGACCGTTGATTGGTTCAACTAGCTGTAAGGTTTAGCTATTCCTTGAGGTTAGTTAAGCAGTGGTTGGAATAACCATCTCACCTTAAGATAAGCTTTTCTATAATAGTTGATATGTAAGCATCAAGGCTGCTCCCTTGGAGACTTTGTAAAGGTGGAATGTTAAACATCTATTGTTAGGACAATAGATTGGCAAGTCCACTTATCAGGATCTGAAAGTTGTATTAGAAAAAACGAATAAGATCATACAAACCCCTAATTATCTATAAGTTGCCATTATTTCGGCAGAAAAGCAAGGATTAATGAAGTTAGCAAACATCCTAAACTCTTGTTAAGGAATAAGTTCAACAAAAGATATCATCCAGGAAGGGTGTGCCAAATTTATTAAATTATCAGGCTAGTTAAGCCCTGAATATATAGAATCATTCGAAGGAAATCGAATGTATCAAGATCATGTAGCCTTTAAGCTAAAACCTATTTAAAGGAGTTTGGCGGAGCTCGCAATACATTGCACACCAGTGACTGAAGGATGTGTTTCGCCAATAAATCGAAAAGCGCTATCACATAATGATATGCAGAACTACGAAAGTATGAGCAACCTGTGTCGATTAAGGATCACCAGGGTTAGAAGCTCCAAAAAGATACATGTGCCTATTATAAAGGTAAACTGTAGTGCCTTAGAGGCTCAAAGGTACTGGGGAAGATTAAGCCCAATATAAGGTAGAAAATACTTCCTTACTTTAACAAATCTCGAGGTCGAGATTTCTTTTAAGGGGGTGAGGATGTAACACCTCGAAAATTCGCGTCCTATAACGTATTGACACGTGTCATAAGCTTGAACGTGTGACAGAATACTCTAGAGGGACTAAAGTTGACAAACAAAGAAAGTATGTGAATATACGAGTTCTAAATGTCAACAGTGAATAAGTATATTGTACATTAACCCTACATGATACTCGTACCTTCAAACGAATAAATCATGGATCATACGAAGCTAAATATGAAAGAAAGTGAGAGATTTCAAACTACAAGGGTTAAATGTGTCAACATGTTTAAGTTATACCTCTGAGTGACCTTTTGACAAACCCGAAGCTTTGTAACGGTTAATTATGCTCACTAGAATGCACGATATAAATTTCATAAAGTTTCGTTATCGTATGAGAAAGTTATGATCAAATCCGTATGCGAGGGGTAAAGCGTTAACGTTGAAAGTTAGGACTTTTCGGGTTAACCGGAAATGTCCAGGGACTTGGCAAAGTGGGTATAAGTCCTAAAGCCCTTGTAGGTAAATAAGAAGGGGGAAAATTTCAAGAAATAAGTCGGTTGCCCTTTCGAATGCTTGAAAGGCCAAGCTTTTGCATTCTGCCAAAGGCTTGCGCACCGCAACAAATATTTGTTACGGTGCGCAAGCATGTTGCCAGCGACAGAAAGTTGCTGTTTGCTGTTTTAAACGCATTCTTGACCTTTTAAACGGTTTTCCTCATATCCCTTGGCCCCTAAACAACCCCTAAACACTTAGGGACACTTGTTAATCAGTTGTGGGCACTTATAGACTTGTGTGTCAACTTCTTATGGTGATTACATTCACTATATAAGGCCATGAGTTGCAACTCATTCCTCACACCTTCATTCTGCAATTGAGGAGCCTTCTGGAGCTTCAAAGCAGACCCAAGTCCTTCCTAATTAAGCTTAGGACTTCAGTAAGTGTTCTAATCCTTTCTTGATTAAGTTGTAGCTTAGTTTTAGCTTAAAAGTCAAACCGTCGTAATTAACGGTTGACTTTAAGATTAATCACTAATGGTCCAGTGATTAGTCAAATCAAAGGTAGTTATAAGTTGGTAATTATGTGGGCTTTAAACCCTTAAAAGGGCATCCACTGATTCCCATCCTAACTAGGTCATTTGTCGAGTCAAAGATGATTAGAAAAAGTCAACAGAAATGTAATCTTTCGTTTAATGCATAATTAACGATGTAAAAGGCGTGTAACCTATTTTATCATTCATATAACTTGATAATAAGCATAAGAACTTGTCTAAGCTTGTTTGATTCGACAACTTTCTGTTTTGAACCGATTCGGAAACGAAAGTCGCAAAGCTTTGACTTTTGCTTTGACTTCAATTCTGACCCGCTTTAGTATGATTTGGAAATGCCTTAGAGCTTCCTTAGGACCAGGCTACATGTTAGCATAACCCTCTGTGGTTGGTTAATTGATTGACCCATTCGTTTACGCGTTTCCGTTAATTGCTCATATGTTGACCATTATGCCCTTATTACCTTAAAACGTGATTTTTGGAAATGTAAAAGAGTAGAAACTTTAATTACTGATATATAAACTTGTATGCAAAATTTGACATCAGTTTGACGTGTAGATTAAGAGTTATGCTCATTATCGCAAAATGAATGCTTTATGTTAATAAAATGACGTAATTAGCGTATAGCCTACTTAAACATACTTTTTGATATCAAATATTTTACCCACTGATGTAATATATTATTTTGAGAATTTTAAATATTTTTAATAAATTTTAGGCTGAGCATAACTAGTAGTCGTAGGCTTAATCCGGTAATTGTCGGTTTTGCCCTAACGGGCCATAAAATGCGTTTTACATATCTAAACGACTCCAAACCTTTTGCTACTGATCACATATGATAAATAAATTATTTTAAGCCTCCTGGAAATATAAAAATCTCAGATTTAAGTATCGAACCCGGAAATGGCCTTTAATCGCCTTTTTAAGCGTTTTTAACGCATAGTATGTACTTAAACTATTTTAAACATACAAGGGTTGATACCTACTGATATTTGAGACAAATTATAATATTTTAATAGTAAGCAAAGGTTGATAAACTCAGACTTCAGTTTTGAGCTTTACGGCTTATGTGAAATTACCAAAATGCCCTTCGGTGCATAGTTTGGTTATAACTGATAAATTTCATATGTATACTTTATCCTACTATTATAACTTATCAAAATAAGTATTTTCGCTGATTATACCAGACCTGTAACTCAGGTAAACACTTAAACTCTTTTATAACCTTTTAAATGACCAAACTACCCCTACGAGGCCTAGTTTGTGTTTAAATACGTTTTGGGCATAATGAAAGACAACTTACTGATGTCACAACATATTAGGAGCATATTAACTTAGGAAACCTGTAAATGGCTCATATGAATAACCGTTACGCTTATTACGCGTTCGGTTCGGTTTATGTAACTAGTTTGCATAAATTAGCCGAAACGGGTCAAACGTTATCGTTTTTATCTCAAAATCCAGAATGTGTTTAGTTTACCCATATTATACAAGTCTCCAAACTTGTCGGGTCTAAATCACATCCTATCCCGGTCTTCGCTTAATCATGCGTTTTGAACCGTAAACCTTTCCTTAAAACTAACCGGTCTAAGTTACGACTTAAATAAGACCCGTTAGGAATTTAATAGGTTAATAAAACCTTCGTTCCAGATTGAGAGCCCCAGTAGAAGTACTTGTGCTTGCTGATTAGGATATACGGCTGAGTATAAATTGCATTGCTAGCTCAGGTAAATACTTTTAACTTATTTTCCCTTATACGGGCTTGGGATACGGTATTATAAAAATACCGCTCGGTCGGGTGTAGAAACCTTTTAATCGGAGATGATTAAATTGCATAATCCTGTTTTAATCTGTATTGATTGATAACAAATAACATTGGGGGTTAATGACCGTGTCCTGGATATCCTTGGCTCATTTTAAAAAGTGAATGGCCACGACGTAAGCACAAGGTGTAGGCAAAACACCTCCTGTTGCATATGTATAACGTATACTCACTCGTAAGGGTATCTTCTTGTGAGATTATATTTGTGGTGTGTCGATTAATCTTGTCCGGCTTGTATTGTATAATCACCGGCCCTAAATGTTGGACAACCATGTAAATCGGATACAAGATTTTTATTAATAAATTTGTCCCAAGTATAAAAGATTAATTTTGCCTCTGTGCATTTTAATCCAGTTATAAAAGATATTTTGTGCCTCGTGCATTCAAATCAATTTTTAAACTCTTTTCCAAAATGAGTCAATTAATTGTATTTACCAGTGTAAACTGACGTATTTTCCAAAAGGTTAAGTGACAGGTACTATGCGTAATTGGCTGGGAGCTCAGGGCGTCACTAGGGAATCTTGCAAGTTCTAGATGCCTAAAGTCTGTTGAACAGTTTTCTTTTATTGATCCGCCTGTGGATCCTTTACCTTCCGTTGTAATACTTTGACATTACTTATATTCGGAATGTAATATATTTATCTGTTGCTTCTGCTGTGCATTTATTTATTGTGTTGTTTGACTATGATGACATCAACTACGTCACGATACTCCCCTACCAGGCCCACCGGTGAAACGTGGAAATATCGGGGTGTGACAAATTTTGACACCAATCCAATTGCTACTGATTTTATATAATAAATGAAGTATTTTGAACTTTATAACCTGATCAGAAAACTCAGATTTCCTGTATAACCCGGAAATCGCTTAAAACGACTTTTTACGCGTATTAAACACCTAGTATGGGTTTAAAACCATTTTGGTATATAAGACTTATCACCAACTGATATGACCTATTAAGTTAAGTTGTTTTACTGATTTATTCAGACCCGAATCTCGGAATTTCCTTTAATCTCTTTTATAATCTTTAAAATGACCAAAATACTCCTACGGGGCTTAAATTAAGGTTAAACTCGTTTTGGGCATAATGGAAGGTATCCTACTGATATCACAACCCATTTAAGGCATATTAACTTAGGAAACCTGTAAATGACTCTCATGGTTACCCGTTACGCTTCTTGCGCGTTCGGTTCGGGTTATGTAACTAGTTTGCATAAATTAGCCGAAACGGGTCAAACCATATCGTTTTTATCTCAAAATCCAGAATGTGTTTAGAATACCCATATTATACAAGTCTTCAAACTTTTCGGGTCTAAATCACATTCTATTTCCGGTCTTCAATTAATCATGTGTTTTGAACCGTGAACCGTTCCTAAATACTAACCGGTCTAAGTGACGACTTAAATAAGACCCGTTAGGAATCTAATAGGTTAATAAACCTTCGTTCCAGATTAAGAGCCCCAGTAGAAGTACTTGTGCTTGCTGATTAGAATATACGGCTGAGTATAAATTGCGTTTGCTAGCTCAGGTAAATACTCTTAACTTATTTTCCCTATACGGGCTTGGGATACGGTATTATAATAATACCTCTTGGTCGGGTATTGAATGTTTAGTCGTATTGTGATTAAATTATTGAGGTAACCCGCTTTAATCTGTATTGTTTGAAATAAAAGCCTTTAGGGGTTAATGACCATGTCCCGGATATCCTTGACATCATTGTATTATAAAATGGCCACGTCTTATGCACGGGGTGTAGGCATACACCTGACAGTGCATAAGGGAAACGGTATCTCACTCTCTTGTGGGCCTATACTTGTGGTGTGTCTGTTAATCTTGACTCGGTTTCTACATCGGGCCCTGAACGTATAACGAACATGTAAATCTGTATACAAGATTATTTATATAATTATTCCAAGTTATAAAAGATATGTTGTGCCTTGTGCATTCAAATCAATTTTATTAAACCTTTTCAAATGAGTCGGTTAATTGTATTTACCAGTGTAAACTGACGTATTTTCCAAAAAGGTTATGTGACAGGTACTGAACGTAATTGGCTGGAAGCTCAGGGCGTTAATAAGGAATCTTGCAAGTTCTAGGCGTCCAAAGTCTGTTGAACAGTTTTTCCTTTTATTTGATCCGCCTGTGGATCCTTTACTTTCCGTTGTAATACTTTGATATTACTTTGTGCTCGGATTGTAATATATTTATCTTTTGCTTCCGCTGTGCATTTATATATATTGTGTTGTTTGACTATGACGATCTCAACTACGTCACGATACTCCCCACCAGGCCCACAGGTAATACGTGGAAATATCGGGGTGTGACATGTTCCTTGAGGAACAGGAGCATAAGTAAGAAACGAGCCACGATTCCCACAAACATGAACAGTGGCTCCAGAATCCAAAAACCATCCTCTACATGCCACAATTCGTGTATATTGAGAAAGCATGTTAACTTCACCAAGACCCACATTGGCCACTAGATTGGTGACTTTCTCAACATCAACAACACTTGTAGAACCAACCGTAGATCCAGATTTCCTTTGAGAGCACTCTCGTGCATAATGCCCGGTTTCTCCACAAACATGACATTTACCAGACCTCTTTGGTTGATGGTTGTTAGTGTGTTGTGACTTCTTAAATTCCTTTTTCTTTGGTGCTGTAAACTTCTTGTTCTTTGATGCCCCTTTTCCCTTTTGACCAGATCCTCCAGCAACATGATTCACACTCGATCCGACTTTACTTCTTTTGTCCCTGTTGCGCGTTTCCTCCTCAATTCGGAGGTGCTTCAACAGTTCGTCCAAAGAGTAGTCCTCAGATTTGTGCATCATTCTCTTTGAGAAATCTTTCCAATTAGGAGGCAATTTTGCAATAATGACCCCTACTTGAAATATTTCTGGCAATGGAATAGAAAGTGCGGTCAATTTGTTAACAAGAACTTGGAGTTCATGCACTTGCTCCAGGATTGACTTGTCATCGACCATTAGAAAGTCTAAGTACTTGGAAATAAGGTATTTGTTAGTACCTTCTTCATGAGCCTTGTACTTATCTTCCAAAGCTTTCCATAATTCTCTAGCACTTTTTACCGGCGCGTACAAGTCATAGAGACGATCCGAAAGAGAATTTTTGATGTGGCCCAGGCAAAGATCTTCAGCTTCCTTACGGACAAGTCTTTGCTTTGCCAAATCTTGATTCGGGACCTCTCCTGGCTCAAGAGGAGGGTCTTCAGGGATTTCAGGCAAGTCAGGATCAAGGATATAGTAGAGTTTCAGCACAACTAGCATGAACTTAACCTTGTCCGCCCAGGGGGTATAGTTCTGACCATCGAATCTGTCCAACTTGACAAACTCTTGATTCATGAATCTCAGATTGGCTGTTGGTAGTTCAGAGTCCATTAGTACTGTTGATTAAACACAAAAAATAAAATCCTTTAAGATTGTTGAAAATATTTCAATCAAACAGTAAATTAATATAAACTTTATTAATTACCGAGTTATCAGCCAAACTAGTTTGTTCTAACTTGAACAAACTGATTAAAGAAAGGTAGAAGGAGACTGTCCCGTTATCGGACGAATTTAAAGAACACGCAGAATTAAAACCAACCTGGCGATTTAGAAAGAAGATACTTGAACTGCACAGATGACTCCTGTCCTTAAAGGATTTTAAGCACTCGTATTGCTGTGAGTTGCAGCGTAAACTCCCAGGATTTAATGCAGAACTGATCCGGTATTCCAACAGCAATGGAAACCAGAAAAAAACATAAGCTGGAGAGGAAAGTGGATCACACAAGGAGGAGGATGCGAAAATTGTTGTGTAGAATAGGTAGCAGGAAGCTTTTATTTATAGGTTGTGATTATACCAGAGAATGAGAAAAACGGGGAGTAGGATAACCATCCATAACCAATTCGAACTAGAGATCATGGGATATCCTACACGAATTCGAATTACTAGAGATAATGGGATAACCCTCACTGTTTCGAATTCATCTCTATCTCCTTCTTATCTCATCTCATTCGGTTCACAGATCTGACCCATTTGAATCGGACCTTAGCTAAAAATAAAAGCTCCTCAGCTCCTCGCGACGATGCGTACGTGCAAAGTGTGCCTCAAACACGCCCATTCGCGCCTCAAACGCTAGCTCGCTGCTTGGCTCGGCTCGGCGCGCGTGTGGGCTTCACCCACTTCTCAACCCATTTAACACTTTGGTGGCCCATAAGGAGTAATCCCTTATAAACCACTCAAACTTCACTCACTCCACCAATGTGGGATGGAGGAAACATACCAACTTGTATGTTCCTCTTTAATATTTCCAACAATCCCCCACCAAGTTGGAATGTTTCCTTTCGCTTAGACTGATGATGTCACTAGGTGTCACGAGGATTAAACCCAGTTTATGTGGATAAACAAGAAGAGACATATTTGATGGTGTCCTATGGAATTAAACCATTAACCTGATAGCCCCCTTCGGTTTACCCCCACACGTCACCAGCTGACTTTGCGTTCTCACTGAGCGCGAATATAGCAGTGCGCTATAAATCCTTTTCATGACCCTTTAGAAGATAAACCACTAATCTTCACTTGAGGCGGCACCACCCCTAGATCATATAGGCGAAGTTTTACATCATCCACGTTGCTTGGATGCCTCCAAAACTTTGATAAGAGCATAAGCTCACCCTTGTTCTCGGCAATGACGTACTATCATACCTCACATGGATCTATCAAATTTGATAGTACCTTCTATCGTTAAGTGACTTCGTTTTTACCCATTAAACTTAAGAAATAGGAGCACTAAGTTCAAGTTGGGTTTCCATCACTAACGATTCTATTGTGGTTTTAGACCCATGTCTCTCGCGGTATTCACAACCAAATCTCTCGTCAGAGGTTTAGTAAACGGATCTGCCAAGTTCTTACTTGTCTTGACATAGACAACCTTGATGGTACCACTTTCAAGCAGTTGTCTCACATAATTGTGTCGAAGACCTATGTGTCTTGACCTCCCATTATACACGGCGTTGTATACTTTAGATAGTATGGCCTCACTATCACAATACATGGGAATAGACGGCATTGGAACATCCCACAGACGGATGTCAGTAAGTAGATCTCTAATCCACTCCGCTTCCTTACCAGCCGCAGCTAGCGCTATGAACTCAGCTTCCGTAGTTGAGTGGGCAATACACGTCTGTTTCTTGCTCGCCCAAGAAATTGCTCCTCTTGCTAGAGTGTAAATCCACCCACTTGTAGATTTTGAATCACTGGTTTGATCAATCCAGCTTGCATCAGAATAACCTTCGAGTATTCTGGAAGAAGACGTGTATGTCAGTTCTAAGTTACTGGTCCTTTTCAGGTATCCAAGTACTCTACCCACTGCCTTCCAGTGTTCTATCCCTGGATTGACAGTATACTGACTCAGTTTGCTTACAGCAAAAGCAATGTCAGGACGAGTGCAATGCGTTGCATACATCATACTTCCAATAGCACTCGCATATTCCAGTTGAGCCACTGCTCTTCCAGAGTTCACTTTAAGTTTCACACTTGGATCAAACGGGGTATTAAACTCTTTAATATGTAAGTGTTGAAACTTAGTCATAATTTTCTCATAGGATTTTATTTTTTGTGTTTAATCAACAGTACTAATGGACTCTGAACTACCAACAGCCAATCTGAGATTCATGAATCAAGAGTTTGTCAAGTTGGACAGATTCGATGGTCAGAACTATACCCGCTGGGCGGACAAGGTTAAGTTCATGCTAGTTGTGCTGAAACTCTACTATATCCTTGATCCTGACTTGCCTGAAATCCCTGAAGACCCTCCTCTTGAGCCAGGAGAGGTCCCGAATCAAGATTTGGAAAAGCAAAGACTTGTCCGTAAGGAAGCTGAAGATCTTTTGCCTGGGCCACATCAAAAAATCTCTTTCGGATCGTCTCTATGACTTGTACGCGCCGGTAAAAAGTGCTAGAGAATTATGGAAAGCTTTGGAAGATAAGTACAAGGCTCATGAAGAAGGTACTAACAAATACCTTATTTCCAAGTACTTAGACTTTCAAATGGTCGATGACAAGTTAATCCTGGAGCAAGTGCATGAACTCCAGGTTCTTGTTAACAAATTGACCGCACTTTCTATTCCACTGCCAGAAATATTTCAAGTAGGGGTCATTATTGCAAAATTGCCTCCTAATTGGAAAGATTTCTCAAAGAGAATGATGCACAAATCTGAGGACTAATCTTTGGACGAACTGTTGAAGCACCTCCGAATTGAGGAGGAAACGCGCAACAGGGACAAAAGAAGTAAAGTCGGATCGAGTGTGAATCATGTTGCTGGAGGATCTGGTCAAAAGGGAAAAGGGGCATCAAAGAACAAGAAGTTTACAACACCAAAGAAAAAGGAATTCAAGAAGTCACAACACACTAACAACCATCAACCAAAGAGGTCTGGTAAATGTAATGTTTGTGGAGAAACCGGGCATTATGCACGAGAGTGCTCTCAAAGGAAATCTGGATCTACGGTTGGTTCTACAAGTGTTGTTGATGTTGAGAAAGTCACCAATCTAGTGGCCAATGTGGGTCTTGGTGAAGTTAACATGCTTTCTCAATATACACGCATTGTGGAATGTAGAGGATGGTTTTTGGATTCTGGAGCCACTGTTCATGTTTGTGGAAATCGTGGCTCGTTTCTTACTTATGCTCCTGTTCCTCATGGAACAGTGGTGGTATGTGCTAATGGACATCGTGTAGAAGTTCGTGGTAAAGGCATGGTGCGGCTAAACTTTAAAGATGGTCAAGTGGTTACCCTTCAGGACGTGTTGCATGTTCCTGGTATCACCAAGGGTCTTGTTTCTGCTGATAAGTTGGATCGGAATGGTTACAAGCTGGTTATCAAGAATCTCCGTGTGAAGTTTTCTCTAAATGACATCTATGTGGGTCAAGCAAAGAACACGGGTGGAATGTATCGTCTTGACTTAGCTGAAGATGGGATTGATGAAGAAGTAGACTCGGATGAAGGGGGGCATTTCGGTGCTTGATGGGTTTGGGAATGAAAGTGATAGTGATAGTGATAGTGGTGGTAGTGATAGTTCTAGTTTTGGTGAATGTAATGCAATTGGTTTTGAATTGAATGAAATTATGTCTTCTGATTATATCGCTTGTTCAATTTCTTTATGGCATAAATGTTTAGCTCATACAAATATTAAAAACATTGAAAAAATGCAAACTAAAGGTTTATTAAAATTAAAAGATAAAGACTTTGAAAAATGCGAAATTTGTGTGAAATCAAAATTCACAAAGAAACCTTTTCCAAGCGTCCATAAACGCAATACATCACTACTAGAACTAATTCATTCAGATATTTATGAACTGAATGGAGTTCTTACTCGTGGGGGTAAGAGATATTTTATCACTTTCTGCGAAGCTTTTGAGGCATTCAAAATATATAAGGCCGAGGTTGAAAAACAAAAGGAGAAACGCATTAAAATTCTTCGCTCGGACAGATGCGGAGAATACTTTAACCGAAAGTTTGATGCATTCTACGAAGAGGAAGGCATCATACATGAGAGAACTGCACCGTATACTCCCCAACAAAATGGTTTGGTTGAGAGAAAGAACCGAACCTTGGTAGAGATGGCTAACTGTATGTTAAATCAATCGGGTCTACCTCGTAATATGTGGGAGGAAGTCGTGTTAACCGCATGTTATGTTCACAATAGGACCACTAGTCGTGTGATACCTACGAGCCCATATGAGTTGTGGAAAGGAAGAAAACCAAACCTAGAGCATTTGAGGGTTTGGGGGTGTCTTGCCTACTATCGCGTACCTGATCCAAAGACACTCAAACTGGGAGAACGAGCTTTCAAGAGTGTATTCATTGGATATGCTTCGCATAGTAAATCTTACCGATTGTTGGATGACGAATCAGGTATAGTTGTAGAATCCAGAGATGTGGAATTCTTTGAGAACAAGTTTTCTAGAGATGATGAAAACTCAAATGGCACCACAACTTCTAGTACTTCTGAAAAAAGGGTCCAACCCTCACCAATAGTTGAAGAACCAAGAAAAAGTACTAGAGTTAGAAAAGAGAAAAGTTATGGAGATGATTTTTTTTTCTTACCTGGTTGAGGGAACTCAAAAGAAAGTGACGAGAGAGGTCATTTTCGCTATAAATTTGGATGATGATCCTAAAACTTTCAGCGAAGCAATGTCATCAAGAGATGCTCCTTTGTGGAAGGAGGCAGGTAATTATGAAATGAATTCCATTATGGGAAATGGAACTTGGGAGTTAGCTGATCTACCCAAGGGAAAGAAACCTATTGGATCCAAATGGATTTTCAAAAAGAAGTATCATCCAGATGGATCCATCTCTGCCTATAAAGCGAGATTAGTTGCTAAAGGGTATAGGCAGAGAGAAGGGATCGACTATTTTGATACCTATGCACCTGTGGCTAGAATAAGTTCTATTAGAACTCTAATAGCGGTGTCTGCTTTGAAAGGGCTGACATCCGTCAAATAGATGTAAAGACAACATTTCTAAATGGGTATCTAAATGAGGAGATTTATTTGGAGCAACCAGAAGGGTTTGTGATGCCCGGACAAGAGAACAAAGTGTGTAGACTTATTAAATCTCTATATGGTTTGAAGCAAGCTCCTAAAAAGTGGCATGAGAGATTTGATACCACTGTGACTGCTTTCGGGTTTCGACACAAGAGTGCTGACAGATGTATTTATACTAAGTGCGAACCGATTATACAGTCGTGATTTGTCTCTATGTTGATCATTGGCACTCAACTTGAACATTGCAAGAAAATAACTAATAATTGTGTAAACGAGCATAGCCGAGCCTGAGCTCGACTCCTCATATTTTTAAACCAAAGCTCGATCTCGACTCGAGTTATTTTGAGAACAACCTCATACGAGCTAAGGCCTCGGCTCAAGCTCACTTTAATATCGCGAGCCAAAGTTGACACCTCACCCCATACGAGCTTTGTATTTCAAGCTCGAGCTCGGGCTTGATAACTAAACGAGCTTTATTTCAGACTCTGGTTCGGACTCATTAAAGCTCGGCTCGTTCGAGTTTTTTAGTAACCAATGGGATAGTGATCCATTGGCAAAGACAAAACCTTTAAACACTCTGGGAGGAGGAGGTCTTAGGTTCAAGTCCCACAGACAACAGAAATAAAAGAAATTTGCCGTTAAAAAAATGAGACGATCTGGAGTAGCTCTCAAGCCTCTGTGCTCGTTTCCACCTCTACTAAATATTTATATTTTACACCCAATTGTATCATCATCATCATCATATCCAGTAAATCTCACCAATAGCAAAACTAAGGTAGGGTCTGAAGAGCGTAAGGTGTAGACAACCTTACCTCCACCCGTTAGGCATAGAGAGACTGTTTCAAGTGAGACCCTCGTCTCGATAGTAGTTTTGCATCAACCATTGGACATAAGACACATAACACTCAACAATTAAGACAAAGACCGATTAGTGCATGTACTCGCTTGTCTTTCGGCTATCAACACCACCACATGATGCATGATTAACCACCCCCTCTTTTAACGTCAAAATTAGTGCACTTTCACTTTTACCCCCGAGCGCCCACACATATATACATTACTAGTAGGGTGCCCGCGCGATGCGGCGGGGATACATTACTAGTAGGGTGCCTGCGCGATGCGGCGGGGACGATGCTTTGCATTGCATTGCGGCACTCGTTTCTAATAGTGACGTGGTAAGAACGGACATTCAATTTAATAGCGAGACTATACAATTTAATAGCGAGACGATACAATTTATGTTTCACATCTAACAGGCTCCATGAATAACACAAATAGATACTATGAAATTTTGTCTAGTTTCCATCTTATGAGACCACGATTGTCCGGTTGAATTAAAAGGTAAGAATGGACATTCAATTTAATAGCGAGACGATACAATTTATGTTTCACATCTAACAGGATGCATGAATAACACAAATAGAACGGATGTAACTCTGCTATATCGTTTACCTATAAAAATACATCATTTTTTTTAAACAATACACTTTTTTGTAATCTTATTTCATACCAGCCTAATTTTGTTAAAGTTTACTTGTTAGCAAAGCCATGGTAGGGATTTTTAAAGTTATAAACGGAAAAAAAAAAGAAGAAACATCAGCAACTATAATTTAGGTACATAAACCACCAAATTCCTCAAAAAATCCTCTTTCCTTTGCCTCTAAAAAACCATCAGCAACCTCTTGAATCTTCAAAAATACACAAATAAAAACAATAACATTGAACCAGCAGAAAAAATAACCTGTTCTGACCCAAACTCGTTACTTAATTTGTACCCATAAACTAACCTTAAGACCTTCATAAGAAAGACATGCAAGATCACATGCTTGAGCAATGTTTGACGTAGCATTGAAGTCGGTACAAACAATGTGGTTCAACATATAGACATGAAACAACTTAATTGTGACAACCTGTTGTGGTAGAGAAAAGTTGGCAGGCTTGTTATATCCAGGCATTATATTTATAGGAATACCTACAACAATCTGCATATAACTAAACATAATTAATATCTGGCTAACATATAATTATTGTTTTAAACAATTCGTTCAAGTAATTGTGTAAATAAAACAACCATTACCATCTTTGCTCCGGCTTTTGCTATACCATTAGCCTCAAACCTGACATAAATAACACGACTCGAATTATCAAAGCCTTGTCTTCCAAAAAAACATAAAAAGCAACAAACTTTAGTAAGAATAAGATCTAATTCAACCACTTACTTTAAAATATTGATTAGCTATTTCGAAACTAAAAGGGTAGATATGTAAAGACTCACATGATTACCGCCCATTCGAGGAGCAAGCTTAGTAGAGATCATAACAACACTCTGATAAACGTTATCTTTAAAAGCAAGTGAAACACCAATGTTAGCTGTAAATAAAGATTACCCAGAAAAAGATCTATCTAAATCCAGCATCAGATGCTTCAAATCAACCTGCAGTTTACAATTATTAAGAACCTGATAAACATTATCCATAACGTTCTATACTTTATTTGTGAATATTAAAATATTAGTCATAACACGAAGAATGAACAGAAGACAAGTTTGGTTTTTAGATTCAAATAGTTAAAATGTACAAACAACAAGGACTCAAAAATGACTTTACTCTAAATTTTAAGAAATTTATTCAACTAAAAATTATCCTAATCATTAATAATTAAATTAATATGACTTTGAAATTTTCTCCCTGTCATATTTATCTTGATTTTTTAGCTTTATTATTAACCTCCCTATCCTTTCTTCCAAATAAAATTATTAAGAAACTAATCAATTCACAAACTAAGCAAACAACGAAACTTCATGTTTGTTCATTTAATTTTAAACAAACAAATGAACAAGTACAAGCATTTTAAAGAACAAATTTTAGTATTTGTATACGTTAGTTAAAAAAAAAATAAACAGGTTCGTGATCATCTATATGCATTCTTAATATTCCGAACAAACACAAACAAATACCGAAAAGAAAGCACCCATATATCTGTGGTCATCATATCCTATAAAACTTAAATTCACAAAAATAAATAAAAATAAAACTACACGTCTCCTTGACTCTAAAACACAATTTGTTTCCTGTACTCTTCACTTTTCATTTCAAATTCATTAACAACTAGTTGATTTCCCCCACGCTTCGCGGCGGGATCTCGATCGGTATTGATTCGGTTTGTTTCCGTACCGACACAATCCATGCATTCGGTATAGCAATCAACATCTGTTCTACATCGACCGAAAACCATAAAACGAACACGGTGCCAATATTGATGTTGTTTAGTCCGGCTCAATATGATACAATAAAGTACAGTAGCGATAGAGTATCATTTTATTGAAACTAAAAACATAAATATAAATATCGGTACCAAATATCGATGTTGTTCGTTTGGTTTTACGTTCGGTACAGTAGCAACACGGTGTCTACTTTCAATAAGATTTACCGAAAACCATAAATATGAACACCATCACTTATGTTGTTCAGTCGGTTTTCTTTTCGATATGGTAGCATCACGGTATCCATTTTCAATAAGATTTAAATCGAAATTTTGGAAAAAAATATATAGATGTGTATTTAGATTATTTTTAAAAAAAGTTAACGTACGCAAATTATTAAAAAAAATATATTAAATGAACAATACTTTAAAAAAGCTATTTATTTTCATGCTCCCTCTACTTTAATATATAAATAAATAATATATGTGATAAAAATATCTTTTAGTTGAATCAAAAGATTATAACAAACTAAAATAATTTAAATAAAAATATTTTAAGAGTTGAACAATTAAAATTAAAAAAAGATAAAGAATTAAGACACCACTAATTTTTTATTTATTTTAGTTACTGTTTATCAAGACTTTGTAATAATATGTATAATATATTTTTATTTTCAACTAGTATCTATACTTATTTTAATACGATCATGGTATAGTAACATTCTTTTTGTGTTATTATGTACATAAAGTTTTTTTTACCACCAGATTAACTTTATCAGTAGTGATTTTACGTACGTGTAATCGTTATAGACACCAGATTAACTTTATCAGTAGTGATTTTACGTACGTGTAATCGTTATAGACTTATAATTGTTTATTTATATTGTTGACATGATAATAAAACTGAAATTTAAATTGAATAGCGAGACATACTTATTTTAAATTAGTTGTAAATGAAAACATAAACGCTATCGTAAATATAACTTTAATGAAAAAATAATCTAAAACTAAAATACCAAACATAAATAAAAGTAAAAAAAATAAAAATAATAAAGTACAGAAAAAATAAACCAAGAAAGAAACAAAGTGACCAATAGGATAAAAACACTATTCACACAACTTGCTAATTGTACTTTACGTCAAAACGTAGACCAACTGAAAACGTACATAAAAATAAGCACGAAACATATTATATTTGACCCGACATATTTTCGAAGAAAATTTACGTTGAAACAAAACCAACTTGAATTTATACTGACACGTACATAGAAATACGCACGTAAGAAAATAGTTAATGCGTGTTTCGGCGGTGTCCAAACATAAAGTGAGTTGATTTTATACCGCCTGTCTAATGAAAATGTTTTATTTTGACCCGACTCATTTCCAAAAGAATATTTATGTCAAAACGTAGATCAATTGATAATGCACACAAAAATAAGTACGAAAACGTATTATATTTGACCCGACTCGTTTTCGGGGAAAATAATAAAATTTACGTCTAAACGTAAGACAATTTAAATTTATACAAGCACGTACATAAAAATAAACACATAAAACTCAGTTACAAAGTTTTTAAAACATTAAGTGGTTGTAAGTGTTAATGCTAAAAGTTAAGGGAAAAATATACAAAATACAAAAAATTAAAAAAAGACAAAAGACATAAAAAAGCAAATAAAAAATCAAAAAGAAAATTCCTATTCATTCAACTTGCAATTCCAATTGTAACTAGAATTACGACCCGCCGTAATGCGGCGGGGATTCTTTAGTTATAACTAAGTCGATTTAGGACCCGCATGTTATGTTGAACCTGTCAAACGAGGAAAAAAATAGACGATGTAAAAAACGTTCACCCACACACGTACGCCGAGTCGTGTTAACTCGTAAAATTTAGAACGAAATGTAAAAACGTTAAACCAAAAACGCATATTGCGATGTGTTAAGTCACAAAATTTAAAACGAAGCATAAAGCGAAAAATTTGCGGAAAATGAAAACTATAAAGGACCAAAGTTGAAAGTAAAAAAAGTTGTGAGGATAGATTGCAAAAGATAAAAAGTTTTGGGTTAAAAGTAAAAAAATCAATTTTTTTTTGAAAAACCCCCAAAGCCAAGGTTACAATAACCATATAAATAACAATTTTTTCTTTGAAAACCCCCAAAGCCAAGATTACAACACATATATGCATAAATATGTTGCTTCTTTATAGTGTTTTAATAATTAAGTTGAACAATGACTCACGCGTTGTGAAAAACCTGTAAGATGAAAAACAATAGACGTAAAAACCTTGAAATACACATGGACGTTGTGCCGTGTTAACTCGCAAAATTATGAACAAAACGTAAAAACGTGGAACCACGCAAGCACGCTGCTCCGTGGTAACTCGTAAAATTTAGTACGAAACGTAAATCGAAAATTTGCGAAAGATGAAAAGTATATTGTGAGGTTAAATTGTAAAAGAAGAAAAGTTTGGGCTTTAAGGTGAACAAAATCAATTTTGTAAGTTAAATTTGCAACAAATAGAAAGAATTGGATTGAAAAGTAAAATTCTCATTTTTTTTGAAAACCACCCAAAGCCAAGGGTACAACTACCCTAAGCTTAAAGATGTTGTTTATTTATAGAGTGTATAATATATTATATAGAGTTAAATGCGATTTTAGTCCTTGTTGTTTGGGCTATCTTGCTAGTTACTTCAAAGGTTTCATTTTTCTGTTGTGGGTCAAAAAAGATTTTATCATTGTCATTTTAGTCCACTGGGTTAACTTCATCCGAATTTTCTGTTAACCATAAAGGCAATTCGATCATTTTATATGGACGAATTGCCCTTCTAGTTCACATAATTACATATATAAATTATAATGACCGAATTGTCATTCTCGTTAACAGAAAAAATGAATGAAGTTAACCCAATGAACTAAAATGGCAGCGATGAAACATTTTTGGACCCACAGGAAAAAATGAAACATTTGGATTAAACTGACAAAATAACTCAAACCACATGAACTAAAATGACATTTAACTCTATTATATAATATAATTTATTGGTGTTGAAGGTGAAAACATCTACCGAAAGATACATGCAGATATTTTGACACGATTTTACAATACTAAGATAAAATTGTGTAATTCTCTAATTCTCAGATGTGATCTACTTAAATAACTTTACTAACCCGCAACCAGAAACCACTGTTTGATATTAAAATCTTTAACAATAAACATACAATAAAACAATTACTAAAAATTAGGGGTGTAAACGGCAGAGCTGAGCCTGAGCTCGACTAGCATCGTGCTCGGCTCCTCATGTTTTTAAACCAAAGCTCGAACTCGACTCGAGTTATTTCGAGAACAACCTCATACGAGCTAAAGCCTCGGCTCGAGCTCACTTTAATATCGCGAGCCAAAGTTCGGCTCATCACCTCATACGAAATTTGTATTTCAGGCTCGAGCTCGGGCTTGATAACTAAACGAACTTTATTTCAGACTCGGGCTCAAACTCATTAAAGTTTGGCTTGTTCGAGCTTTTAACTAACCAATGGGGTGGTGATCCATTGGCAAAGACAAAACCTTTAAACATTTTGGGAGGGAGAAGTCTTGGGTCCAAGTCTCACAGACAACATAAATAAAATAAATTTTCCGTTAAAAAAAAATTAAGACGATTACAAGTAGCTCTCAAGCCTCTGTACTCATTTCCAATTCCACCTCTACTAAATATTTATGTTTTATACGCAATTGTATTATACTAGTTTTTGCCTCGCCCGCGTTGCGGGGCAATAAGCCAAATATTTCTCTCACAACATGTATATCTGTACAGAGGGTAAAATTGTTATTATATTTTAAACTGGAGATGAAATCATACTTTTAAACTGAGAGCAAAATCACAATTTTGAGCTAAGGGGAAAACATAATTTTATTTTGAACTGTGGGAAAAAAACGTAATTTTGAGCTAAGGGCATAATCGTAATTTTGAGCTAGAGGAAAAAACAACATTTTATTTTTAACTGGGGGTAAAAACGTAATTTTAAACAGAGGGCGAAACCGTAATTTTAAACTGGGAACAAAATTAAAAATGAGTTTTTGAACCGAGGGCAAAAGCGTAATTTTAAGCTAAGGCAAAATTCTAATTTTATTTTGAGCTGTGGGCAAAAACGTAATTTTAAACAAAGGACGAAAGGGTAATTTTAAACTAATAATTTTGAGCTAGGGGGAAAACATAATTTTATTTTGAACTGTGGACAAAAACGTAGTTTTGAGCTGAGGGCAGAAGCGTAATTTTGAGCTAGAGGGAAAAACAACATTTTATTTTGAACTGGGGAAAAAATGTAATTTTAAACGGAAGGCGAAAATATAATTTTAAACTTGGAACAAAATTAAATATGAGTTTTTGAACCGATGACAAAAGCATAATTTTGAGATAGGGGTAAAATTATAATTTTATTTTGAGTTGGAGGCAAAAACGTAATTTTAAACGAAGGACGAAACCGTAATTTAAAGCTGGGAATAAAATTAAATTAAAAATGGGTTGGTCCAATGGGGAAGTGCCAGGCAGCCTACCTGGCACTATTCCCCTTAGCTTGTAATTGCGAGGGCAAAAACGTAATTTTGAGCTAGGGGTAAAATTATAATTTTATTTTGAGCTGGGGGTAAAAACATAATTTTAAACGAAGGACGAAACCGTAATTTAAAGCTGAGAATAAAATTAAATTAAAAATGAGTTGGTCCGATGGGAAAGTGGCAGTCAGCTTCCTGACACTATTCCCCGTAGCTTGTAATTGTATGTGTAGGTAATACTATTTAATTAAAATAACATTTTATACTCAATCAACGACGTTGACACAAAAGACACTTTTAACCCTAAACAGATAACCATTCCACCAACACCAAACCCCACCGCCGATCAAACCTCTCTCCGTCGTCTCCACCACCGTAAACAATGACACCAGCCCACACATTAAACCTCCTGGGCGTCCTCTCTGAGTCCAAACGCATCATCAACACCCACTCCCGCCACTTCCTCGCCTTATCCCTCCTCTTCCTCCTCCCGCTATCATGCGCCATCGTAATCTTCCCCACCCTCTATCCCCCCACCCCCCAACACGACGTCGTTTCCACCCAATTCCACCACCCCTTCACCTCCCCTCAAACCCTAATCTTCCCCCTCATATACACCCTCACCACTTACCTTATATCACTCTGTGCCCTCGCCACAATCACCTACAGCACGTTCCACGGGTTCTACGGTAGACCCGTGAAACTCTTCCCCACAATCAAATCACTATTATCCTCATTCTTCCCACTCGTTTCAACCGTACTCGCAGGTAAGTTTCTATTGTGTCTTATATCCCTCAGTTTCCTCATGTTTGTCTTTGTTATTGTAACCTTGATACAAACCCTAGTGTTCGCATTCGTTATCGATTACAATTCAAACTCATTCATATGGTTTATTGCGGTTATCGGGCTCGCTTTGTTTATGGGTACGTTATATTTCCAAATAATTTGGGGGTTAGCGCCCGTGATTGCGGTTACGGAGTCGAAATGGGGGTTCGAGCCGCTATGGCGGAGCGCGTATTTGGTTAACGGGATGAGGTCGGTTTCGTTGTCGTTGATGTTGGTTTATGGCAGTTTGATTGGGGTTTGGGTGTGGATGGGGGTGAGGAGTGTGTCGGGGTTTATGATCGTTGAGGAATGGAGGAGTTGGGAGTTTGTTTTGCAGACGGTTGTTTGTTCGGGGCTTTTGGGGTTTCTCGTGTTGTTGTTGTTGCATTATGTTGCGGCGAATACTGTGTTGTATATGTATTGTAAGGCGTTGCATGGTGAGTTGGCGATGGAGATTGCTGAGGAGTTTGCGAGGGAGTATGTTTGTCTTCCGTTTGATGATGATAAGGTGCCTCATATTGTTACGGTTGTCTCGGGTTGATGTTTGAGGTAATTGTCTTGATTTGTGTACAATATTTAGTTTGTTGGGATTCTGTGTGTATAAATAACCCGAATGTTGTATAATAGATATGGCGATAAACGATCTTTGAATATATGTTAAGTTATTAACTCAAATCTTTACATTCAAAGTGATTGTTCCGCTTGATAATGTATTTGTGTGACATCAATGCATCATAGCTTTCACAGTTTGACCTTTTATGTCAAAGCACTGGTTTTTGGTTTAGTACTGAAAATATATATGAAGGATTAGTCTGTGTCGCTATCTTTATTGGTCTTCGCTCTTCCTCCACCCTGGTTCTTGGGCTGCTTCCTCCTGTATCGCTAGATCCGCATACTCCTTTTATTACAACGTTCTTGACTCACCTATAAGATGACACTTATATGCATTCAATCCAACCGACATGTCGTTCTAACGACAACATTATATTAAACATTGGGTGGTGGTGGGGTGGGGTGGGGTGGGGGTGTTTAGATTTTGGGTGGTGGTGTAGTGGGTTTAGGTTTTAGGTTATTGGACACTTGTCACTTTATAAAGCCTTCTTACACTTCTTACAATTAGGAGTCTTTGTAGAATAATTTAACCATCTTATCAAAACACGACAAATACAAACACATAGTAAAGTGTTTAGTTGGTATATTTTCTACCGAGTCCTCTTTGGTGAAATCTTACAATACGTCTAAGTATGGTTGTGCTGCCCAGGTTGAATTATATCACTATATTATTAAGGCCATAGCATCATATATACATTCTTAATGTAGCATATATTGAGCACATAAATTGGCCATCAACAACATAAAAAGGTAACATTATTAGAACTTAGCTATATTGATAAGGTTTAAATCTAATAATATATTGTTTCAAACTTACCATGAGAACAATTATGTCATTTAACATTTAAGTTTTTTTACCACCATGAGAAACATCATATCTCCCAACAATAAATACTAAGCGAGCATAATAATAGTTATATATTTATTTAATCTTTGATGGAAGAGAAACATGAATAATGTCGTATTCTGTGATCGAATGTTAGATTTGTTATCTTTATTTAACTTTTTGTGGAATTTATAGAACTACTAAAGGTAAACCTAATTTTTTTGTGTAATAGAAGTAGAGATAGATCCATTTCGTGGGTCGACTAATGCAATTTTGTGATTATGTAGTCTTGGTTGTGTGTCTGGCCGCCCCGGGTTTTGGCTGTTTAATGAAGTTCTCTTTAAAAAAAAAAAAGTGATTTTACTCTATTGTCTTTGGACTTGTGTCAAAACTTATATATTTATTAAGCATCATAGACAAAATAAATAGTTCCATGAGTAAACTGCCAAAATGGTCCCCGAGGTTTGGTCAGTTTTGTCACTTTAGTCCAAAACTCAAACCTTTTGAATCTGGGTCCCTGTGGTTTCAATTTTGTTGCCATTTTCATCCAAAATCAAAATCTGGTCAGATTTTTCAATTAACATCCAGTTTTTTTGTCTTTTTCCTCCCTTTTAACGAAGTGCAAAATGGTCTTTTAACGTTATATTATAACAAATTAAAAAAATCTGACCATTTTGCCTGAATGTTGTATAATAGATATGGCGATAAACGATCTTTGAATGTATGTTAAGTTATTAACTCAAAGCTTTATATTCAAAGTGATTGTTCCGCTTGATAATGTATTTGTGTGGCATCATAGCTTTCACAGTCAAAGCACTGGTTTTTGGTTTAGTACTGAAAATATTTATGAAGGATTAGTCTGTGTCCCTATCTTTATTCGTCTTCGCTCTTCCTCCACCATCATCTACCCCGTCAGTGTTGCCATAGCTGGAAATGGGGTGGCACAACCACACGAGGAAGCAGCCGGAGAACATTAGTGGGATAAAAGATTGATCTGCTTTGCAGAAAACAGAGGGGAGTCGTTTTGAGATGAGGTTGAATGGCTCCAGATCGTTGTGGATGGTGGTGCTTGGGACATGGCGTGGAATGGATTATCCAAAAGTATTATTGGTGCAATTCTCTCTAATCGCTATAAGGCTACCTGTTACCGAGTAACACCCCGGCCAGGTGGCAAGGGAAACCGGCGTTACTGGCATTAAACACCGCCCTACAGGGCGTGATCAGAGGCGTTAATGGAGGGGCGTGAAGGGCAAGGGCACCATTGAAGGAGAAGATTGTGGTGGGGCCCCAAACTCTCAACCAATCAAATCCATTCTTTTTTTTATTTTTCTTTTAAATATATTTAATTTATATAAATATTATTTTAATGGGTTGGCGATGGTGAAAACATGTGAAACCATTACACAGTAAATGTGAAAAACTCGTTCGGTCTGAAAATATATGCATTTTAGGGTGTGGTCTGATATGGTTTTCAACCCATAAACGCTCCTAATAGAAGACCGAAAGTCATACGATGTTGAGTCTTATAAAGCCAGTTGTACCATGTCTTAGGAGTTAGGGGCTGTTTGGCAACTTCTGAATGATTAAGTGTTGAACCAGTAAGAGTAAGAGGTCTGAATCATTAAGTGCTGAACCAGTAAGAGGTCTCACTCATTAAGAGGCAATATAATGCTTATCCGTTCAGAGACAAATGTCTGACCAACTCAGATTAGAGGTCTTAACCATTCAGACTTAGAGGCTGTTTGGTAGCCTTTAATGACCATTCAGATGCTACCTCTTAATGGTTTAAAACCTCTGAATGAATAAGAGGTAACCTCAAGTCTGAATGGTTAAGAGGTAACCTCTGAATGGTAAATCATCACATGTCACATTCTTCTACCTTCTCATTGGTAAAAATTTTAATTGTTCCATTAAGAGGTAGCATCTTAATGACCATTCAGAGGCTACCAAACAGCCCCTTAGTATGATGCTTAACCATTCAGAGGCAAATGTCTGAACCATTCAAACATCTGCTCGCGAAACAAACAGTCTGAATTATTAAGTGTTGAATTAGTAAGAGGTCTGAACCATTAAGAGCCTCATTAAGAGACAAACAACCCCTTAATAGTTACATAACATTTGAATTAAGATGTTCTTCTGGTGACATGTTCTGTTCGACACACAATTTCAAATTAACTTTGTCACTGATGAAACACAAGTTAACACTATGGTTAATCTGTGGGGTTATTTCAATGGTGGGTTCAATCTCCTTTCTTACTCGTTGGAAATGGCTCGGCTCCTGCAAAACAGCAACACCGTTAGTCTCGTTAAGAGGGGAATGTGGGGGTTTCCCTCTTAACCAGGCTCCGGCGTGAGAATAAGTACTGTTCTGAGGGAGAATAAACAGTGTGTGTTAAGTGTGAGGGTATAGAGAGCAAGATGATTCAACCTGAATGATGAAGGATCCTATTTATAGCCGGAGGGTGAAGAAGGGAGGGAGCAGCGGTGCCAACTGTAAATGCGCGCCAGCTGTCCGACCAAGGGGAATATCCCCTTGGTCTCCTCTGCTGTGGTCAGTGTAGTGGTACACGTGGCGCGCCCGCATTTGCCTATTTTGGAGACGTCGTACTGGCGTTGTCGGACTGCTCCTGGATTCGTCGCAGGCCTACCTGGCGCCTGATGACTGGTGACACGTGTTGTCCTTTATGTCGGATGGAGCATCTTTGGTGCTACCTTCGTATTTTCCAGAAGCTTCTGGAAGCTTCTGGATGGTATCGTTGATATCAGCGCCACGTAGGATGGGAAAAGTGGTGTGGTCCTTGCCATGTGGGCAAGGAATTGGGACCATACCTCTTCAAGTCCCCCCAGTCCAGTGTGCCTTCTAGTTGAGTTGATCGTCTAGGAGGGATTCTGGACTTATGAGGGTAGTGTGTTTCCTTAAGACGTTTGCACATGATGGGCGTATGGTTTTTGATTCTTTGTAAAAGTGAGCCAAATGGAGGCATGGCGCATGGGTTTTGACTCCTTGCAAAAAGTGAGCCAAATGGACGCGTGGCGCATGGCGCACGGGTTTTGCTACTTGGTAAAGCTGAGCCAATTGGACGTATGGCGCATGGGTTTTGACTCTTTGCAAAAAGTGAGCCAAATGGACGCATGGCGCATGGGTTTTGACTCCTTGCAAAAAGTGAGCCAAATGGACGCGTGGCGCATGGCGCATGGGTTTTGACTCTTTGCAAAAAGTGAGCCAAATGGACGCGTGGCGCATGGCGCATGGGTTTTGACTCTTTGCAAAAAGTGAGCCAAATGGACGCATGGCGCGTGGGTTTGCTGTTGTCTTCAGGAGGAAGCCTTGGTTGTCTTGGGAAGGAGTGACTGATGTGACTGTCTGGTGTCAGGTGAACAGGCGCCTTTTCAGTCACGTCAGTTGCTTTATGTCATGATGGCAGGCGGCTGTTTGCACACGTTTCCGAAAAAAGATGATGGCGTCTTCTCTCTCCTCTGACGTGTTTCGCCTTGATTGGATCCTCTCCTGCACCTCTGACGGTTTACTGCCCATCGCATTAAATGCGATGGGTATAAATTCAAGGACAGTCCCCTCTAACCTTCAGTTTTCAAAAATTGAATCCCGGATTTCTCTCTTCCTCCTTAATTTTCTTTCTTCTTCCCTTGAGTTCTCCTGCCTTATTGTTCGTTTTCTCACAATGTCTGCTGCGAATCCTTCTTCACGGAGAAAGAGAAACAAAGGTAAAACTCCACTGGCCCGGATCAGGCGGTGATAGGGTGGAAAGAGGAGGAATTCCACAACTTGGTAAGGGAGATGGGCTTACATCCTGAGTGGGGTGCTCAGTACCCTATCTCTGGTTCCACTGCCATGGACGCTCCTCCCGGATATATGACTTTGTATGCTGCTTTCTTCCGGGAAGGCAACTTCAGGCTTCCGATGACTCGATTTACTGCTGATGTGCTCAGGGGTTATGGTCTCCACATATCTCAGATCAACGCCATCGGTCCCCCTCGTATTACTCACTTTGAGTTCGTTTGTATGGCTAACCGTTTGGATCCGACGTTTGAGATGTTCAACGTCTTCTATACCGTTTCTTATACAAGTGGTTTTTACTCTTTTAGTGCTCGTACCGGTGTTTCTCCAGTTTGCTCTGTGCCGTTGAAGAGTCTCCATGACTGGAAACAAAAGTTTTTTTATATTCGCCGGGGTGTTGTTCCTGTGGATATGCATTACAGGTCGGTGGATGAGGGTATCCCCAAGGTTGATGTGGTTGCAGATTTTGCTGACCAAGATTGGTATAAGAAGTTGACCCGGAAAGCCACTCCGATTATCCAGCTTGAGGAGATGGCGTTGGTGGGTGCCGGTATGAGCATGAAGTGGATTCCTAAACATCCGTTGGGGGTCCCGGTTTATGGTTATGATGGCAAGCGTACGTTTTGCTCCATATCCTTTTTCTTCTCTTTGTATGTGTTCGTTGTATTGTTGTTGCATTATCCTTTATCTTTGCGTTTTTTGCAGTGGGTTTCACTCTGTTGAATGTTTTGGATCTGAAAGCACCGGGTGCAATGGTTGAGGCGATACAAAAACCGGAGAAACGACCCTGGCTGGACCAGATTCGTGGCCGTTTCCTGCATCCAAGCAATGAGAGTTTCACCGCTTACGTTAACACTTTCTTAGGTGAAGATAGTGAGAATGATGATGATGCATTTGGTTCCATCCGAGAGGAAGTTATCGTTTTCTCGAGTGATGGGTCTGGCAGATCTTTTGAAGACCTAACCTCTCATTCCGCGCGTGCAGGTCCGGCGCAGGGGGTTGTGCATGAACCGGTGAACGAGCCTGTTGGTGATGATTTGGAGGTTCCAGTCGAAACTGCTGACCCGTTGGAGACGAGGAGAAAAGCGAAAGCGGACAAGCCGGAAGGGAAAGGGAAAAAAGCTGAAGAAACTGCCACTGAACCCCCTCGTAAGCGACCTCATACTCATCGTATCCTTGATTATGTTGTCGTTGCTGATACGTTGTCCGGTTTAGGAGTTGGAGAGAAACGTCCTGAGTCGGACCCTGAGGACCGCGCGACTCTAACGGAGATTATGCAGAAAAAGGCCTTCGAGGATAAAAAACGGAAGCTTGACGAGCAGGCTGCTGCTATGCTTGCCTCGAAGAAAATTAAACTTCAAAAAGAGGATCCCCCTGCCCCTTCTGAATCGGAGATTGACATGGGTGTTTTTGCTCAGAAACCTAGGGATCTGTTGCAGAAAATTTTTGAGGCTTCTGGTACTCGTTTTTCCAGTTTGTAGTTTGTCCTTTTGTTTTTGCTTGCCTTCCTTTCTCTTTTCTGAGTGTGTTGCTCGTTTTGGAGCAGGTGCCAAACCAGCCAAGACTGGACACAAGATTGATATTTCCAAAATTACTCCTCCTGCCTCTCCTCCTCCGAGGACATTTGGGTTGTCTCCTCCTCACCAAACCTCTGGTGAGAAAAGGAAGGAAGATGTCGTGAATGTGGAGCAGGTTGGGGAGGGTGGTGGTGGTGCAGGTGAGGACGCTGCGGGTGGTGCTGGTGGTGTTGATGCGAGTGGTGCTGATCGTGGGAAGAATATTGAGGTCGAAGTGGAGACAAGCGAGACCACTCCGCGTCAAACGATCTATACCAAACGCCCACTGGGTGATGGTGGTGGTGCAACTTCCGGGGCGGTTCGCGACCTTCAGTTTGAGAAGGTGCATAATGATTCTTTTGATACAACGAATCCTGCTTGTGATGATCTTCCGCATGCCCCCCGTTAGAACCTGACCCAGGGTTCCAGGATGAATGATTTGGACAATTGTCATGAGTTTTTCTCTCTGTCTCTCCCCCCGGCTGAAAGGATGTTCCAGAAGAGGCGCCGCCGGCTAGAACTTTTGGATGAACATGTTCAAGCCGGGGTTACCTTCTGGTCCACTTCGCAGGAGATTGTACGTGACTGGAAACTGATGGGGGAAGACACTCTTGAGTTTGAGAATGAGAAGAAACTATTTGCGGAAGAGAAAGAAAAATTCAACACTGAGAAGAAAGGGTTGGTGTGGAGATTAGCTAATGCGGAGGAGAAGCTCGCCCAAGAGAAACAAGTCAATGCTGATAAGCAGAAGAATTGGGAAGCGGCGTGCGAGCGTACGAATGTGGAGCTTAAAACTCAACGTGATGCCATTGTTCGTTTGTCTGGTGAGAAGACAAAGCTTGCTGAGGAAGCTCAAGAGGCGCGCGCCGCGTTTGAGAAGAAAGAGAAAGAGTACATTGATCTTATCGCTAAGCTGGAGGAGCTTGCGAGGCAGTATGAGACAACTGAGCGTCTCCTTCAAGAGAAAACTATTGAATGTAGAGCCTCTGAAGTCCTTGCTGAGGAGACATTAGCTGACTGCAATTGGCTGCTGTCGCGCGCGGTGCCTCTGGTAACTTCCGTTATTTTATTTTATGATTTTCGTGGACTGCTTCTCTTATTTGTGTTTTCTTGTAGATTGCTGATCGCATAGTGAACTCCCACGTTGCAGTTACATAAGCTTTTTACAGGTAGCACTTTCTCAGCTGTTGAGCGTTCCAAGTTCGTGGAACCTCCTTGTTGTCGATCGTGCGTAACTTGTAGGCTCCCTTTCCGAGTACTGTGTCGATAACATACGGACCTTCCCACTTGGGGGCCAACTGATATGTGCTAAACAAACTATAAAATATAAACTAAATTAGACTCTCTAAACTAGACACGAAAAGCTTTAAATTTATAACTAAGACTCTCTAAACCTAAACCACACAACCGGCAAGTGTACCGATCAATGTAGTATAACCTAGCAAGTCCGAGTATCGAACCCAAAGACTCTATGTATTACGTAAACTAGACTCTAATAAACACTGACTGACGCGACTTAAACTTGTTTATTTGTTTTGGGGGGGGGGGTTACTGAAAATCTAGGAAATCTATATTAACTAAATTAATTAACTAGACTTAGACTAAGACACGAACGAAAACTGAGTTTTGTATTCAGATGAGATTAAGGACTACCTAGACTCGAATCCAGTTTGACTGAGAATGGACTTCTAATGGTATTAAAGTTGTATGGAGCCGAGATCGTAAGATACTAAACCTTAAGGTATTTCAATGCTAAGACTTCCCGACCCTTCTCAGGAAGAAACCTAGGAAACCCTACAAGGCTGTTGTGAACACCGACTGTTAGACTTCCTCTCAGTCCTCTAACGATTCTAAAAGTGCCCTAATATGACTATCTACCTCTCAGCGCGATAATCTAAGGCAATTCTAGGTTCTAACTTGGTTTACTAGACACGGATGCAATTAGGGAACTAAGATCGACTTCTCTCAAAACCTATCTTAGATATATATTGCACAGCGACCTAATAACTAACTCGAGCCTCTCAGCGACAAGTTAAGCAGAACACTTGATTTTATTAAATTACCGAATGTTACTTCTAAGGTTACTTACATGATTTTCACCCTAAAAGATCAAAGGTTTATTATGTGATATAGACACTCACCAAAACCTAAAACCCTAGCTCGATTCTATTCCGTGATAAAGACCGTCACCAAGATTCAAGCGAAGCAATAAACAGTAGTAAAACAATCGTCAAGCATGCATGTACACCAAATCAGAAATCCTAAAACAATTTACTTTCAGAAATCAATCCATACACAAACAATAAAAACCATTAAAAATCCAAACTTTAATCAAACATTCATCTTGTCTAGGTAGTATCTAGGGTTTAGCCAAGCATGTCTATAAACGAAAACAAATCAAAGATATAATCAAACTAGAATTCATGGTAACAAGTTTCAAGGAAGAAATCAACAAAAACAAGGGACTGAAAAACCCGAGAAATCTTCGATTCTTCGTCTTGAACTTGATCCAATGATTCCGATGCTTCAAGATCTCCAATTGCTCGCCAAAAGTGCTCAACAATTGCCTCCAATGTTCTTCAATTCGTAACTCTCCTTTACAATGATTTTTTTCTTGGTTTAAATAGTAAACCCTAATCAGCAGCAACTCTGGCGTAATTCTCCTACCAGTCGCGTAGCGCGACTGGTCTTGATCTTACTCTCGCGCTACGCGAGCTCATCAAAAGTCAGCAAATCTTGTATCATACTGTAGCGTAGCGCGACTGGTCATACTCTCACACTAGCGCTACGCGACTGCACATTTTTAACAGAATGTTGCCTCCGAAATTCAGCTTTATGTCTCCAAAAATCTCTAAAATTATTCTAACTCTTTTTCAGCTCATTCCAATGCATACACTTCCAACACCAAGCTCGTTTCCACTCGATTTTCAGCCAATTATCATATCAAAACCTGGAAAACCGAACTTTGATCAATAGTACGTAATTCAAACTAAAACTAAACTAAAAATAACGATAGATATAACAAACTATACATGATAAAAGTATGTATTTTGCAATACATCAAATATCCCCACACTTACTCTTTTTTCGTCCCCGAAAAAGAATTGTGCAACGGAATCAGAGACAAATCATCACTTGGATTAAAAATTTATTTATATCTTATTAAAACCAAAACTTGCGTTACCTGCGATTGCGAATATACTGGTCCTTTTAAACCCGAATCTAATCCTAAGCCCTTATCATGTGAATTTAATTTAAGTGCGGTCAATCCACCTAGGGTCTCACACTAGAATCTACAGTCCATCTACTCCCACCTCAAGCTTATAGGACTAAAAGAACGATCACTGGATCAATTCCTAACCGTTTTATATCAAAACCACGAGAGTAAACAATCAAATTTATTTTTTTCTTCCTTTTTCCATTTTTTTTCTTTTTCTTGCTTGTTTTTTTTTTTTTTTTCCGAATTCGTGAGACTAGACGATGCTTTCCCTTAACCCAGCGGTATTCCGACTGTAGAGTCGCTATCCCCAATCACAGATTACATAGGTTTCGGTACTTTTATTCGGCAAATCGATTTCACACATCCCAGAGGTAAACCGGCTGTAGAGTCGCTATCCCCAACTCGGAATACATAGACCTGTGTTACTTTCATTTAGTTTCTAGCTCACTTTTATTCTATTTTTTTTTTCTATTTTTTCTCGCATGATCACAAACTCTAACAGTTTTAACTTATAACGGTGCCCCTTATACTATTATCGGCAGTTTTAATTTTCCATATTTCCCAGGCGAAAACCCACTAGCGGACCGACAATTTAAGGTATATTAGATCAAAGGGACTTAAAACCAAACCCGGGCCTATCCACATATCCCAAACTAGACGCAAGCTCGATTTATTATATTCTCATATTATTATTATTCAAACCAAGCAACAAATCACCTTTTCTATCATTTTCCGTTTTAATTTGCAAACTTCTTTTTTATTCGAAAGACATTTTCTAATTTTTCAATTTTTTTTGATTTTTCAAATTTTTTAATTTTTTAATTTTTTTGTGTTTTTCATATTTAAGACTCAAATATTTACAAGTATCCCATCCCCACACTTAGAGATTGCATTGTCCCTAATGCAAGAACGAAATTACGACTCAATACTACCTAAGAAAAGAAACTGCGAACGAAAATAAAAATACAACAACAACAAAAAGGGAAACGACTTAGCTGGTTAGGACAAAAGTCAGTGCCAGCCGTACGAGTCTTGAATCCCCCGAACGATCGTATAGCATTTCATTCGCGATCGTTGACTAGTCTGCTTGAGTTTATCAAAATGGCAAGCTCAGAATCACCCGAATGGCAATTGGGTACGGGTGGTACAATCCAAACCTGCACAATCAAAGCAAAACAAAACCCAACGCAGTACCGACTCTAAAAAAAAAAAAACTCAAAAACTACTACTTAGACTCATGGTACAAAATAAAAAACTCTCAAAATACAAACTCTACAAACTATTATCAACTTCTCACAAACTTACGGAGGATCATGGAAGCGCAGCTCACCCTCCAACATCGCTCTCACCTTACGGGCTGTAGCACTATCATTCCTAAAACTGCCCGAATCACTCCCAATTTTTTCATATTCTCTCAACTCATCATCTGGTGGTTTGAATCTAAAAGTATCATCTCTATACTTATCCCCACACTGAGCCTTGCTCAATGTCTCAAACCTAGACTCTAAACTCACCACCCTCTCTTCTAATTCTACCAACTTCCTATCCGGAGGATCCCCACACTTAAATCCTAGCACATTCTCTAGACTCGGATCACTCACCACCTTCTCTTCATTCTCACACTCTCCCACTACCGAGATTTCTTCCACTTTACCACTCGAACCTCTCGAATTCATGACGTTAAACACTACCGCTTCCTCACCCGCTCTAAGTGTGATAGTGCCTAAAGAAACATCTATTAAAGCTTTAGCGGTGTTTAAAAATGGGCGTCCTAGAATTAACGGTACCTTCTCGTCGGCTTCCATGTCGAGAACGACAAAGTCGGCCGGAAAAACAAACTTGTCTACCTTAACTAACAAATTCTCAACTATACCCCTAGGGTACTTAACAGACCGATCGGCTAAAGATAGTGTCATTTGGGTAGGTGCAAGCTCTCCTAGGTCTAGCTTCTCATAAAGAGAAAAGGGCATCAAATTAATGCTAGCACCTAGGTCGGCTAACGCTCGAGTGTTGGTATTACTACCGAATAGACACGGAATAGTGAAAATACCGGGATCGGTAAGCTTTTCGGGAAGTTGATTTGAAACAACGGCCGAACACCCTCCATGCAATGGGACATTCGACAACTCTCCTAACTTCTCCTTATTCCTAAGAAGGTCCTTCAAAAATTTAGCATACTTAGGCATGGACTGGAGTGCCTCTATAAACGGAAGATTAATCTTCAATTGCTTGAAGATATCTAAGAACTGTCCGTATTCCTTCGAATATTTTTGATTCTTAAGACGTGAAGGAAACGGAGCATACGCATGGTTTACATAAGGTGACGGCCTAACAACTACGGGCTCTTTCTCAACTTTCTTCTCAACTTGAGACTCACCTGGCTGTGCGGTACTTGCTGGGCTTAGCCTCTTTTGCACTTTGCCAGGAGCCTCCATCTCTATCACTTCATCTATCACATCACCATCCTTATCAACCTCTCTTTCCTCTACAACTCTCGGGTCTCCTACGGTCTTACCACTACGAGTAGTAATGGCATTTACTTGGGCATTAGGGTTTTGTTGGGTGTTACCCGCAAATTTACCGGGTAATCTCTCCTCTAACTTCTTAGCAATATCACCTACAACCCTAGAAAGGTCCTGGACCGCAACTTGTTGATTCCTAAGCATGAGATCATGTTCACTAAGTTTCTTTTGGGTGCTTTGATCCCTAGCAACTAGCTGGCTCATCATAGCCTCCATTCTTTCCATGCTACCCCCTACATCGAAACTTGAACTTTGACCTATTTGACCTTGACTACTCGACCCCCCATTCTGAACCTGCCCATTCGAACTTCCATTAAAAAGTGAACCTAGACCCCTATTTGGATTTTGAGCTATTTGCAAACTAGGAGGTCCACTTGAGCGAAAATTGCTATTATTAAAATTATTATTATTATTAGAATGCCAACCCGAGCCTACATTATTATTACCAAACCCACCAGACTGATTTCTACCAAAACCTCCTCCTACGAAACCAACTTGCTCCTCACCGACTAACAAAGGACACGCACTAGTACCGTGACCGCCTCGACACAACTCGCACTTATCTATCTTAGCCTGAATTTCCTTAAGTTGCCTATCCATATTTTCCAAAACAGAGGCCAAACTAGTATCCATAGTGACATGGTTCACCCCTTGAGAGGGTACACTAGTAGTGATATTTGAATTACCACTTTGATACCTCTGATCGGATCGTGATTGTGATTGAGACTGTGCAAACGCCTCAAATCGCTCTAGACACTCAGGAACTGTAAGAATACCCATCATATGCCCCCCTGCATTTGTATCAAACCTATCTCTAGTCTCTTGGGTAAGTCCATTGTAAAATTTCTCACATAAGGCCCAATCGGAAAGACCATGCTGGGAGCAACGAGCACAAAGGGTTTGGAAACGCTCCCAAGCAAGGTAGTAGGGCTCGTCGGGCCTCATGCGGAAAGAGTGGATCTCGTCTCTAAGCCGTGAAGCTTTAGCGGGCGGGAAATACTTATTCAAAAAGGCTTGACGAAGCCCCGCCCAGGTGGTAAAAGTACCGGTTGGTTGTGAGTCCAACCAAGTAGCCGCACGGCCGGCTAAGGAGAATGGGAAAAGCTGTAGGTATGTAGCATCGTTGGGTGCACCGCTAAGGCTAAAGGTAGCTAGCATCCTAGAGAAACGGTTGATGTGGGCCGGGGCGTCATCATCGTCTCGGCCATGGAATTGGATACTATTGGTGATGGCCTGCATGGCATAAGACGGAATCTGCCATGAATTTTCATTCACTATGGGTGGGACGGTAATGGGTGAAGCTAGGCCGGTGAAATTCTGAGTGGCCTGCTGATGGACGGTTTGCCTAGGGTTAGCCATGTGTTCTAAGTTTTCTAGATTACTAGAGGTACTAGAAGTAGGGCTACCGGGTGGTGAATCCTTAGGTGAGTGGTTAGGCGAAGGTGGTGGTGTGGGTGGTGGGGTGAAATCGAACTCGGGGAAACGAGATGAAGATGTAGAAGTAACCTGAGATGATGACTGCTTGACTGGTGGTGGTGGTCCGTGCGAGCGCAGATGTGGCATCCACTACTAGCAAAAACCTGAACACAAGAAAAGCAAACACTAGTTACCGAGACACAAGAGAAGACAAAGACTCAACAAGACAAAGAAAACACGTAGCACGTATATATCAATTAGGTCTATCAAAGCTAATAAACGCAATCGCCAAGAGTCCCCGGCAACGGCGCCAAAAACTTGATGTGTGCTAAACAAACTATAAAATATAAACTAAATTAGACTCTCTAAACTAGACACGAAAAGCTTTAAATTTATAACTAAGACTCTCTAAACCTAAACCACACAACCGGCAAGTGTACCGATCAATGTAGTATAACCTAGCAAGTCCGAGTATCGAACCCAAAGACTCTATGTATTACGTAAACTAGACTCTAATAGACACTGACTGACGCGACTTAAACTTGTTTATTTGTTTTGGGGGGGGGGGGGGGGGTTACTGAAAATCTAGGAAATCTATATTAACTAAATTAATTAACTAGACTTAGACTAAGACACGAACGAAAACTGAGGTTTGTATTCAGATGAGATTAAGGACTACCTAGACTCGAATCCAGTTTGACTGAGAATGGACTTCTAATGGTATTAAAGTTGTATGGAGCCGGGATCGTAAGATACTAAACCTTAAGGTATTTCAATGCTAAGACTTCCCGACCCTTCTCAGGAAGAAACCTAGGAAACCCTACAAGGCTGTTGTGAACACCGACTGTTAGACTTCCTCTCAGTCCTCTAACGATTCTAAAAGTGCCCTAATATGACTATCTACCTCTCAGCGCGATAATCTAAGGCAATTCTAGGTTCTAACTTGGTTTACTAGACACGGATGCAATTAGGGAACTAAGATCGACTTCTCTCAAAACCTATCTTAGATATATATTGCACAGCGACCTAATAACTAACTCGAGCCTCTCAGCGACAAGTTAAGCAGAACACTTGATTTTATTAAATTACCGAATGTTACTTCTAAGGTTACTTACATGATTTTCACCCTAAAAGATCAAAGGTTTATTATGTGATATAGACACTCACCAAAACCTAAAACCCTAGCTCGATTCTATTCCGTGATAAAGACCGTCACCAAGATTCAAGCGAAGCAATAAACAGTAGTAAAACAATCGTCAAGCATGCATGTACACCAAATCAGAAATCCTAAAACAATTTACTTTCAGAAAGCAATCCATACACAAACAATAAAAACCATTAAAAATCCAAACTTTAATCAAACATTCATCTTGTCTAGGTAGTATCTAGGGTTTAGCCAAGCATGTCTATAAACGAAAACAAATCAAAGATATAATCAAACTAGAATTCATGGTAACAAGTTTCAAGGAAGAAATCAACAAAAACAAGGGACTGAAAAACCCGAGAAATCTTCGATTCTTCGTCTTGAACTTGATCCAATGATTCCGATGCTTCAAGATCTCCAATTGCTCGCCAAAAGTGCTCAACAATTGCCTCCAATGTTCTTCAATTCGTAACTCTCCTTTACAATGATTTTTTTCTTGGTTTAAATAGTAAACCCTAATCAGCAGCAACTCTGGCGTAATTCTCCTACCAGTCGCGTAGCGCGACTGGTCTTGATCTTACTCTCGCGCTACGCGAGCTCATCAAAAGTCAGCAAATCTTGTATCATACTGTAGCGTAGCGCGACTGGTCATACTCTCACACTAGCGCTACGCGACTGCACATTTTTAACAGAATGTTGCCTCCGAAATTCAGCTTTATGTCTCCAAAAATCTCTAAAATTATTCTAACTCTTTTTCAGCTCATTCCAATGCATACACTTCCAACACCAAGCTCGTTTCCACTCGATTTTCAGCCAATTATCATATCAAAACCTGGAAAACCGAACTTTGATCAATAGTACGTAATTCAAACTAAAACTAAACTAAAAATAACGATAGATATAACAAACTATACATGATAAAAGTATGTATTTTGCAATACATCACCAACTTTCCGGGTTTTTCAGCATTTGACGCCTCGTTGTCTCTGAGGACGTATTCTCCCGGATTGAAGGTGCAGACTCGGACTTCAGAGTTGTAATACTTTTCCAGCTTCGTTTTATACTTTGCTTCATTTATTGCCGCCATTTCTCTCCTTTCTTCTAGGAGGTCAAGGTCGATCCTCCTTTCTTCTTCATTGTTGACCAGGTTCATTGAGAGCATTCGTGGTGACGGCAATCCTATCTCCACTGGTATTACTGCCTCTGACCCGTAAACCAAGCTAAACGGTGTTTTTCCGTTGCTTGTCTTGGGCATCGTCCTGTGGGCCCACAAGATGCTGGGCAGTTCGTCTACCCAGCCTCTTCTTTTCTCTCCCAGCCTTGCCTTGATTCCGTCGACAATACTCTTGTTGACGGCTTCAACTTGACCATTCCCTTGCGGGTGCGCGACCGAGGAGAAGGTGTGCTCAATGTGTAATTCTTTGAACCACTGTTGAAGATTGTCTTCGGCGAAGTTGGTTCCGTTATCCGTGATGATCTTGAGTGGTAATCCAAAACGACATATGATTTGTTCCCAGATGAATTTTTTGACGACGGTGGCTGTGGTCGATGCGAGGGCCTTTGCTTCTACCCATTTGGTGAAATAGTCGACTGCGACTATTATGAACTTGACAGCTCCCGGGGCTTCGGGGAAAGGTCCGACCATGTCTATTCCCCATTGTTGAAAGGGCCACGCCGTTGTGACTGGTACCAATTCATTCTTGGGGCGCATCGTTTTGGGAGCGTGTCTTTGGCACCCGCTGCATTTCCTCAACTCTTTAACCGCATCTAAATGCATCCCGGGCCAATAGTACCCCGCATTCATGACTTTCGCTACCACCATTCTTGGGCCGGCATGTATACCGCATATTCCTTCGTGCACTTCTCTGATCAGATAGTTTGCGTCTTCGGGATCGACGCATCTTAGCAGTGGCCCAAGGTAGGACTTTCGATATAAGATTCCATCAACCATCTGATAATGCTCAGCTTTGTACTGGATTTTTCTCGCTTCACCTTTGTTTTCTGGGAGTATCCCTGATTGAAGGTATGCTATTATCGGAGTCATCCATGACGTTGTTCCCACTTGAACAACGCTTACTTCTCGCAGCGGTACTGACGGGTTGCTCAAAACTTCTATGCGCACGTCCTTTGCTAGGTGTTGAAAACTTGTAGATGCGAGTTTACTCAGCGCATTTGCTGGTTTATTCTCGCTTCTGTTAATGTGGTGCACCTTGTAGGAATAGAAGGTTTGTAGCAACGTTTTTGCTTGGCTTAGATAGAGTGCCATTGTATCTCCCTTGGCTTCATATTGCCCGTTGATTTGGCCGGCCACTAACATGGAGTCCACATGTGCTTCAATGTGTCTAACTCCCATTTTGATTGCTAATCTTAGACCAGCGAGGAAAGCTTCGTACTCAGCTTCGTTATTCGTGCTCTTGAAATCCAGACGTATGGCGTAGGTGAATTCATGTTTGTCAGGACTTACCAACCGGAGCCCTGCGCCTGCGCCGTCTTCGTTAGACGCGCCGTCTGTATATAACAACCATGGTTCTTCTACTTGCTGTTTTTCGGCTTTTTCCCTCGCCTTGCATTCTCGATCCTTGTCGTCCGGTACTTCTGTCATGAAGTCTGCAAGTACTTGGCCCTTAATTGCCGGTCTCGGCCTGAAAACCACATTAAGACCCCCGAGCTCTATCGCCCACTTTGCTAGTCTCCCTGAAATCTCTGGCCTTGCGAGGATGTTGCCAATATTGTAATTTGTTAGCACGTGGATGACGTGATTGGCAAAGTACCTGCGTAGCCGTCTTGATGCATGGATCAGTGCGAGTACTAGTTTCTCCATGATTGCATACCGGGTTTCTGGGTCGGTCAGGGTTCTTGACACATAGTAGACTGGTGTTTTGACACCTTGTCGATCAACGAGTAACACTGCTCCTACTGCTCTGTCGGAGGCTGATAAGTACAGCACCAGAGGTTCTCCCTTGACCGGTGCAGTTAATGTTGGCAACTTGATGAGGCAATCTTTCATCTCGCGGAATGCACTCTCGGCTTCCGGAGTCCATTGAAATTGGCTTTTCTTCATGCAGTTTCGGAGAGTTTTGATAAACGGGAAAGATTTGGCTGCATGATTGGCTAGGAAACGGTTAAGTGCTGCCAGCCGCCCTGCCAATTTTTGCATCTCCTTGATCGTCGAAGGTGAGGGCATGCGTTCAATTGCTTGTATTTTATCAGGATTCACCTTGAAGCCATCTTTCGTGACGATGAAGCCCAGGAATTTCCCCTTTTCCATGCCGAAAGAGCATTTCGCTGGGTTCAACTTGATACTCACTCCGCGCAAGGTGTCGAACGTCTTTTGGATGTTCATCAGCATAGTGTTCTCTTCTTTGCTCATAATGACTAGATCGTCCATATATACCTCGATGTATTTGCCGATAGCATCGTGGAAAGTTTCGTTCATGAGCCTCTGATAGGTCACGCCCGCATTCTTCAAACCGAAAGGCATCTTGGTGTAACAGTATAGCCCTGTCGGTGTGCGGAACGCGGTTTTGTCTTCATCTTGCACAGCCATTTGTACCTGGTGGTACCCCTTGTAGCAATCGAGGAAACATTTCCATCGGAATGTGGCAAGCGAATCGATATTTTCATCAATGTCTGGTAAGGCGTAACAGTCGCTTGGACATGCCTTATTCAGATCCTTGTAATCTACGCACATTCTCCAGCTACCGTTGTTTTTTTGGACCATCACTGGGCTTGCTACCCACGTTTGGTATCTGACCTCTCTGATGATTCCCGCATTTAACAGCTCTATCACCTGCTCTTTCATGGCGTCGTGCTTTATGTCTCCCAAGTGGCGCTTGGCATGCACCACCGGCTTGGCATCTTCTAGGACGTTTAATCGATGTTCAGCTATGTGCCGTGGAACACCCACCATGTCTGCTGGTGTCCAGGCGAACACGTCCATGTTTTGGAACAGCAATTTCTTTAGCGCCGCGCGCGTCAGGTCGGACATGGCCGGTCCTAAGGTAACTGTCTGTTCCGGGTATGCGCTATTCAATACCCATTTTTCTGCTTCCGCGCGTGGTGCTGGTTTACTTGCTTTTGCAGGTCTGAGCTCGTCTGTTGCTAATACTTCTTTGCTTGCATATATGATGGCCACTCCTGTTTCTGTTGGGAATCCGACAGCTGAGTGTGGGCCAGAGCAGATCATGCTGAAGTCGCCTTGGGATTCTCTTCCCAGCAGAATATCGTGCCTTGAATGTGCTGGCAGCACCATGAATGTGACCTCTTCTGTTCTTGAGTTTCTTCCATCCGAGAGCAACACTGGGAATGATATCTGCCCTAGAGGAAAAACGGCTTCATTGCAGAAACCAGTGAGCGGGTAATCAACTGGTTCTAAGCGCGCTTTATCCTCCTGATCGAATTGATTAAAACATTGTTCATATATGATATCCGCAGTGCTCCCTGGATCGATGAAAATGTAATCTGTTTAGTAATGCCCTATTACGCCCGAGATGACTATGGGTCTTCTTTCTCGTGGGCCTCCTCTTACAACCGGGAAAACGACTTGTTTCTCACGCCATGAGTCGTCTTGCGCGCGCTTGTTGTAGTTTTTCCTTGGCCTTCGTGGACCCCCTTGAACCATGTGGGTTTCTAACTTCCGGAGTTTCTTGTTATCTGGTCCCTCTTCTCTTCTTTGTATCTGGCGGTAGTCGCGCCTTCCACCTTTTACTAGATGAGTGAGTTTCCCATCTCTTAAGGACCTTTCTATTTCTTGCTTCAAACTGAAACAGTCGTCAGTTAAGTGCCCCGTGTCTTTGTGGAACTCGCAGAAAAGATTCGGGTCTTGGCCCCTTTTGTTGCGCATTTGTAACGGTGGTTTGAACTGGTGGTTCTCGGTGGCCAAGACTTCTGAAGGAGTTTTCGTGAGGGGTGTCCACTGTTTCTCCCTGTTTTCTCGTTTCACGTCTTTCCGGTGAGCTATTTGATTGATCGTATGGCGCGCATCCTCCCTTACTGGGCTTCTTTCTCTGTGACCGGATGTTTTCCATGGTTGGCTTCTGCCTTTCTTGCTATGCCGGTCGTTGTGATTGTATCCGCGCTGACGGTGATCGTCACCGGTCAACTGTCTGTCAGATTGCGCAATGGTTTTGGCTGCTTCAATGAAGGTTTCCCAATCTTTGGGTCCGCCATCTCTTCCTTTTACATGTTTGATTAAATCGTCGCACTTGACTGCCCTCATGAAGTGTGCGCGCATCATCTTCTCACCTGGATCACCAATCTCCAAACATTCTTTGTTATATCTTGTAATGAAGTCTTCCACGCTCTCGTGGTCCCTGCGCCATATGTTTAAACAATCGGCTGGGTCTCTGGTGTGTCGACGTTGCTGAGAGAAGTGTGCGAGGAACTTCTCTCGGAAATCGACCCATGATTTGATTTTTCCTGCTGGCAGGCTGTCAAACCAGGCGCGCGCTGCGCCGACGAAGGTTTGTGCGAAGAGATGACACCAGGTTGGTAAATTCCATCCGCCTGTTGCTCCAGCTCCGTTAAAAACTTGAAGGTGATCGTCTGGGTCTGTCAACCCGTTGTACTTGCCTACGTTGTGTGGCAACTTCGTTTTGTCTATGGCAGCCGTGGCGATCTCTCTAATGAATTTTGAATTCTCAGCCATGTCGTCTGGACGATAGCTCAAGTTGTAATCATGCTCTGCTTTTGGGTCATAACCTGCGCGCTTGCGAGGTTTGTATGCTTCATGCTCTGGTGGCAATCTGCTGAACATTGTGTTCGTCTCTTCGTCGTCTTCAAATTCGTCATTTATGTTGCGCGGACCTAAACGACTTTGTATTGGCTTCTTTGGTTGGTGAGAATATTGTACGTAATTGCTCTCTGTTTGGCCGTACGTATTGCGTGTGTCGTGCGCGCTTGGCCTTCTAATGTGTGGTGGAGGCGTTTGTTCAGGGCGTAAATTGAATGCATTGGTCTGTTGAGGCATAGGTGCGCTCAAAGGCCTTGGCAGTGTGGTGGCGAAAGCGGACTGGTTGGCTTGTGCTTGTAGCAGGGCTTGCTGTGCACTGAGTTGTGTGTAAACAAGGTTTATAGACGCCACTTGTTCGGCATACCAGGAAGCCAGAGTTTTTCCTTCGGGTAGCCCTAGTAGTGCAGAGAAGTTCAGTTGTGCTTGGTCCGATGGAGCTGAGGGACCAGCTCCATGGCTCTGTGTTTGCACTAGTGGGGGTGTTTGTTGGACTACCTCTGACGGAGGCTGGTAAGTAGCTCCGTTTGTGGTTTGAGTGATGATCCTAGGTGGGGTTTGGAAAGTAGCACCAGTTGTGTTTTGAGTAACAACCCTGGATGCACTCCCGAAGATACTAGGAAAATCATTGTTCACCGGCCCTTCTTGGATAATCTCGTTCCTTTGACCCCTTTGGACGTGTACGTTGTCCGAAATGAGTTCAAAAGAAGAAACGTCTCCATCTACCGGGTGAGAAGGGTTTTGTTCAGCCATTTGGACGAGTTTTTCGAAAAGAAAAAAGATGAGTGTGGTTTTTGCTAAAAGCGGATGGCGCCAATGATGAAACACAAGTTAACACTATGGTTAATCTGTGGGGTTATTTCAATGGTGGGTTCAATCTCCTTTCTTACTCGTTGGAAATAGCTCGGCTCCTGCAAAACAGCAACACCGTTAGTCTCGTTAAGAGGGGAATGTGGGTGTTTCCCTCTTAACCAGGCTCCGGCGTGAGAATAAGTATTGTTCTGAGGGAGAATAAACAGTGTGTGTTAAGTGTGAGGGTATAGAGAGCAAGATGATTCAACCTGAATGATGAAGGATCCTATTTATAGCCGGAGGGTGAAGAAGGGAGGGAGCAGCGGTGCCAGCTGTAAATGCGCGCCAGCTGTCCGACCAAGGGGAATATCCCCTTGGTCTCCTCTGCTGTGGTCAGTGTAGTGGTACACGTGGCGCGCCCGCATTTGCCTATTTTGGAGACGTCGTACTGGCGTTGTCGGACTGCTCCTGGATTCGTCGTAGGCCTACCTGGCGCCTGATGACTGGTGACACGTGTTGTCCTTTATGTCGGATGGAGCATCTTTGGTGCTACCTTCGTATTTTCCAGAAGCTTCTGGAAGCTTCTGGATGGTATCGTTGATGTCAGCGCCACGTAGGATGGGAAAAGTGGTGTGGTCCTTGCCATGTTGGCAAGGAATTGGGACCATACCTCTTCAGTCACCATAAGGATTCATCGTAATAACCAGCCGCATACCATCATGTTACGTTGTTTTCTTAACACATGATTTAATAATGTAGTTAGACCTGTATCGCTAGATCCGCATACCCTTTTTATTACAACGTTCCTGACTCACCTATAAGATGACACTTACATGCATTCAATCCAACCAACATGTCGTTCTAACGGTTTTTTTACAACAACAACATTATATTAAACATGTTGGTGTTCACATGATCTCGTCTTATGGTAAGTTGAGAACGTCTGCCTTTTTGAACCTTCATAATTTTGTGGTCATTGTTGATAGTATGATTCAACATTAGCAGCCTACAAGGGCATATATATCTTATCAAAACACGACAGATACAAACACATAGTAACCTTTCAAAAAAAAAAAAAAAACAAACACATAGTAAAGTGCTTAGTTGGATATCTTCTACCGAGTTCTCTTTGGTGACATCTTGCAAAACTTCTTAGTTGGGATATATCAAGGGCTGTAAACGAACCGAACGAACACGAACAACACCTTGTTCGTGTTCGTTTGTTAAGAAATATATGTGTTTGCGAACCATTCACGAACACTTATCAAACGAGATTTTATGTTCGTGTTCGTTTGTTAAGGAAATGAAATTTTTCGTGTTCGTTTGTGTTTGTTTGTTAATTTTAGGCAACGAACAAAAACGAACATTGACGAACACAAATGAGCACAAACTAATGTTCATGAACACAAATGGAAACAAATGAACACAAATAGTCGTTCATAAACAGAATATATAATACACGGACACTTATTAGATATTTAATTTGTCGGAATTTTGAAGTATTTAAATAGATATAAAAACTAAAAACACTAATGAACTATCGAACACAAACAAACACGTTACCGAACGTTCACGAACATAAACGAACGAACACGACATCTGTTCATGTTTGTTCATTTTACTAAACGAACGAAATTTCTTGTTTGTGTTCGTTTGTTTAATAAACAAACGAACACAAACGAACTTCCCGCCGAACGGTTCACGAATTGTTCGCCGAACGTTTGGTTCGTTTACAACCCTAATATATGCTTTATGCCTAAGATGCTAAATCCATTTTTTTCTTCTTTCAGTTTTGAAGCTATAAATAACATATCAACTGGTCTACGATTTAGGTGATAGACAGGAATAATGTAGCCACTCACATTAGATATTGAGTTTAATGACAGGAATAATGGCAAAAATGGATTCTCTATATGATATTCGATCTGTTATGTTAACACTTTTATTTGAAGTATTACAACACATTCTAATTGCATCAGCAAGTTTTCCATTCATCATGTATTTACTTGCAGCTTTATCATTAATGCTACAAAAAAGCATTGCAACCCATTTTCCTACTAATGAATCAATTCGGATTAAATTATTTGATATTGATATGCTTTTAGTATTGATTTAATAAAAGTTAAGTGAATTAACCTTCATGTGTCATATGTACAGGAGTTATTTCTCCATTTGTTCTGGAATGTCGAATAGGGGATTGGCAGAGTCAAGCTACAAGGATTTGAATACATTAACAACTCAATAGTATTTGCTGTAAAATTACCCTCGAGTATGCTTAAAAGATTTTTAGTGGTGTGGTGTCTCAAAATGGGTAATTATTTGTGAGTCAAAACAGGCCTTGGTGGAATCAACCAGAAAACACTTTTTATATTTTTGATTTGTAAATTAGTATGTTGAATATGAGCGTTTAAAGTTTAGAGAGGGTAATCGGTTGCTTTTTATTAGCATTTCATTCCTCATGTCAAACGAGCTAAAGATTTTTTTAATACAACCCATATTAGTATCACTATATTATTAAGGCCATAGCATCATATATACATTTTTAATGTAGCATATATTGAGGACATAAATTGGCCATCAACAACATAAAAATGTAACATTTTTAGAACTTAGCTATATTGTTAAGGTTTAATCTATGGACTAAAATCCTTCTTACCCAGATTATTAATATTAAATTCTACATATAGTGACAAACTCTTGAGTAGAGTTATTTACGTCACTTGTTTAATTTTCTATTAGAATAATAAACTTTTCAAGTGGTGTATTGATGTCTTTTATGACAATTGATTAGAGATTTTATGGCAAAATTAAGTACTTTTCATGTGGTGTATTGATGTCTTTTATGACAACTGATTAGAGATTTTATGGCAAAGTTAAGGGGCTGTTTGTTTTTTGCCCAGAAGCTCTTCTGAGCACTTATGTCTGCGTCGCGCAGAGGCGCGCAGACATAAGGTTCCTGCAGGGTGTTTGTTTTCTTGAAGATCTGCAGACCAAAAACGTCTGCGAGGCCTCTTCCCCAAGCAGACATGTCCACAAGTCTTCTAACCTCTGCAGACCTCTTCACCTCCCTGCTCCGCCACCACCTCCCTGCTCCGCCACCACCACCTCCCTGCTCCGCCACCACATCTCCGCCACCACCTCCCTGCTCCGCCACCACCTCCACTCCGCCACCACCTCCACTCCGCCACCCCCTGCTCGAACATCATCATCGATCTGAAACATCATCATCGATCTGAAACCCCCAACATCGATCTGAACATCATCGATCTGAAACCCACTGCTCGAACAAAACCCCCATCATCGAACATCTGCAAAACCCCCAACATCGATCTGAACATCATCATCATCGATCTGAAACAACACCCCCATCATCGATCTGAAACAAAACCCCCAAATCGATCACGGTGGTGGCGGTGTAGTGGTGACGGCGGTGGCTGTGGTGTAGTGGTGACGGTGGTGGCGTTGGTGAAGTGGTGGCGGTGGCGGTGGTGAAGTGGTGGCGGTGGTGAAGTGCAGATTGTAGAGAGAGAGTAGAGAGAGAGAGAGTAGAGATGTGTTTTAAACCTAGAAGAGGTTTTGTATAAAAAAAAAACAAACCCTCTTCTCCTTGCAGACTGAAGACATTTGGTCCACCTCTTCTCCTGCAGATGCCTGCAGATGTGGTCCGCAGACTGCAGACCTTTTCCTACAGAAAAAACAAACAGCACCTAAGTCTCTAATTATGTTGGACTTTTCACCACCCATGACTCTTGCATACTTAGTAGGCTATGTGTCTCTTTTGATGGGGCTAGATGCAAGAAAGAGAGATGTATGCATGAAAAGTCCTTGGAGAAGAAGTACTTGATGACCCATATGTTGGGAACATATAGAGATAAGTTTCTCTACACAATTCAACTACAATTCTATTCTTAGTTTCCAAAAGTTCTAACACTATGACTTTACCCGGTGTAACCTCGGACGCGTGGCCTTTTCCGGCAGTACAGACTGCTTCGGCTGTTGTACCTTGGGAGACAGACGCGTCGTCTTTAGTAGAGGCGCGAAATCTGTTTTAAGGGAAGCGTGTTGAACACGTGCCTCAGCCACAACCGTCAACATTTGTTTGTTCTTTTTGTAGGAAATTAATGTACAAGAAGACATGGTTCAAGACCTCGTTGAATCATACACAAAGGTTTGAAAACACAACAGACTATACAAGAAGACGCAGTTAAAGCTCTTGTTGACGACCATAGTTTGAATCAATTTAAATACATATGTTGTATTATACGTTATATTCATAAGGATTTGTACACGGTACATATACTATAATTTCCCAAATATGTAAAGAGGATATCTTTACTATTTTTTATATTTATTTATATAATTTTTATTATTATCGTGACCCATGTCCTACAAAATATACACACGTTTTAGTATATATCATATATAAATTCCTATCATGAACTCCATCGTTTCATAACAAAAAAGAATATTTGACATGGGCAATTATAGTGTCAAGTAACGTCCTATTTCATGATTGTTTCTATGAAGAAGAAATATTTAATACGTGAGTAAACATAGATACGTGATACTATTCTTCAATAATCAAATCGCATAAATTTTTGTGACATATCTAGAAACAATAGTACTTATTATCAGGACTGTAAACGAACCGAACATTCAGCGAACAGTTCATGAACTGTTTGGCGGGAAGTTCTTTACGTTCGTTCGTTTAATTAATGAACAAACATGAACATAAAATCTCGTTCGGTAAGTGTTCATGAACCCTTCGCAAACACATTATATCCTTAACGATTGACGAACGAACATGAATAAGGTCTTGTTTGTATTCATTCGGTTTGTTTACATTTACAACACTACTTATTATTTTCTTTTCTAAAAAACGTATGCTAAAAGCGTTTAGATACTAAGACCATGTGTAGTGGTAAATCAAAATAATGCCCCCACCATGGGGCATTATTCGACATGTGTCATCCCAGTCAGTCAGCATAGGGCATTATAGCATAAAGTGGTGTAGTGGGGCATTATTCTAATAACGCCCCTTCCAATCATTAAAAAGAATAAAAAAAAAAGAAAGAAACTTACACTTTTCAACAAAATGTCAGAAACTTTACACTTGTAAAAAAAAAGCAAGTAATGCCCCTTCTAGTCAAACATGTCAGACTAAAGCAACAAGTGTTGAGCGTTTTAAATAAAACGCCGGGGAACTTTTAAAAAAAAAAATAGAAAATAACGCCCTATGTAATGGTGTGGGGGGGGGGGGGGGGGTTGGGCGTTTTTTTTGAATTTAAAAAAAAAAACGCCCCACTACGGGTGGTCTAAAGACCAAAAGAAAACCTTATTCTATTAAGAAGTTTTAATAAACTACAGTCTAAACAGGGATGAGTCTTTGGTACCGGTTATTGATACCGAACCGGTACTGTATCGAGCTATTTTTTGTACCAATTTGATACCCATTTTTTTTGCGTTTTTAGGGATCACTACTTTTGGTTCAGTACCGGTTCGGTACGACACAATATTTTGGGTTGATTTACCTTCGAATACCGGTACTGTACCGTATTGGTACCAGTACCTAACCGTACATCGAATTTCAGTACCAATTTGGTACCCATTTTTTACGTTTTTTCAGGATCAGTACTTTCAGTTCGGTACGAGTTCACTACAGTACATTATTTTACCCACTTTTTACCTTCGAATATTGGTACTGTACCGTATTGGTACTAGTATCAAACCGTACATCGAATTTCGGTACCAATTTGGTACCCATTTTTTATTGTTTTCAAGATCAGTACTTTCAGTTCGGTACGAGTTCCCTACGGTACAATATTTTACCCACTTTTTACCTTTGAATACATTACCATACCGGTACCGTACTAAACACTTTCGGTACCAACGCCCATTTTTGACGATAGTACTTTTGGTACCGATACCGATACGGTACCAAACTCATCCCTACTTTCAGTACCACTTTTCAATACTTTTGGTTCGATATCTCTAGTCAAAATGCAAGGGCTCAATGTGATATCGTTTACAAGTTGAGACTAAAATGTAAAATTTTTGTGTCGACTGAAGAAGTTGCTGAATTTATAGCCAATAATCAGACACTCCGATCATAACCATACCTAACGTCATCACGTCGATTTTCATGGCATTTGTGTATACATCTTCCTAATTACAACATTATCCTCACAAATTGATAGTGGGTGTTGATCAAATTCTCGCAATTTCGCAGCTAGGTAATGATCCTCACATTTTCCCCAATTTACATTTCAACAATTTGACTTAATTGTAATCTGATTGAGTGTTGAATGTTGCTTATTAATTTGTTATTGTCGTGCATTTTTGTTGATTTTATGAATGTGGATAAGGTTGTTTTGATTGAAAATTGTTGGGGGGGTTTGCTTGATGATTTGTAGAATTGGGTTTTGACTTTTGATGTCTTTGTGGGAAGAAATTTTGCATTTTTATTTGTGGGTATTGGTTGAAGAGTGGATTTTAACCTAAATTGTATCAATTTTCTATGGAATAGAAGATTTTTATCTTTACAAAGTATTTTTATCTTCACCATTGTTACTATGTGACAGTTGCTCAGCTGTAAGACAGTTAAATTTTGGTTTTAAAAGGCGAGAAGCGCACCGAGGCTACTAGGTCGAAAACGGCGCAAAAGCGCTTGCCTTTTTGTCCACGTGACGCAAATTGTTGTATATAATTTTTTATATATTTTATACAGGTTTCTAGCATCAGTTACCTGATATTTAGACACAAATAAAGCTTTATATATAATTTAATATGTAAATTACCTACATGTACAACCTGAAAAGCATGTTGTGCAACATCATGCTGCACAAAAATATGGCACGTACATGAGGTGTGAGCCTCAAGGTCACATTTTCGCCAAAAACGCGCCTCATTGCGCTTTCTGTAATACTCGCGAGTTGCACCTTATGTAGGCTGAAGCGAAGAGACCTGCGCTTGAGGTCACTTTTTGCCAAAAATTTCATGAGGTGTTTTTTTCTGATCGCCCCGCGCCTTTTAATACTAAGAGTTTAATACTTTACTTTATTTTCTTGTGTATATACCCATCTATGTATTTTTGCAAAGCTTAATGTGCAAAACTGAGAACATTCTGTTGCCATCATCTTTTCCTCTGTGTTCATCATGTGTCACTTTAAAGTTCTGTGAACCAGAACAGGTAATAATGGTTTGATTGTAAATCGAACACAAACAGAGAAATAATTACAGGGCAAGAAAGGGTATTTCTGGTTATTATTGGGGTGAATTGCAACCGTATATATATGGAGATATGTTCGTGCTACTTGTTGAAGTTCTGATAATTTTCATGGGGATTGTTTTTGGTGTTCTACGTTCGATACTCCGTCACTATTCACTAAAAATAAATTTTGACTTTTTTGGATAATGCTTGCACTCTGCAACTTTTAATTTGAAAAGATATTGCTTAACTTTGTTTAGAGGAAAGTTGATAATATCAAGTCATCAACTTTAAAAAGTAGCACCAACAAAATATTGTGTTTTCGATTTTGTAACATGTTTCTTAAGTATTTTTAAGTTAGAAAGTACAAGAATTGACTTCAAAAGGTTGAAAACATTTGGAATAAATGATATAGTAGTTCATGACAACATTTGAGTATGCCACTAGTTTAATAAGTTGTACCTGAAAAAACAATTGACGGATTTAGGTTCTAAAACGCCTTTTTAATACAAATAACTTGAAACCCAAATTATGTTAACCCACATAACTTCTATCAAATAATGAATAACATGTTGATAGGGGATGAAATGATACTGAACGTTTATGTAAATATTTATGGGACATAATTACGCTTTTATAAAGTTTCCATACTTGGCGTATCACTTATATGGTTTCCTTTTGTTGTTAGTTATATGATTAACTACCTTGTATTTTTATTTTTCAGATGTGATAGTGTATTCAACTTGTTTGGTTTCATACAATACGAACCCTAAAAGTCAAATAGTCAAGATGGAGGAAGAGATGGTTATAATGAGTAACATCATGCCAGTGGAGCTTGCAATTAAAAGGGAGCTAGAGTATCGTAAGAAAATGGAAGCGTTAAAATATCAACATCAAAATGACTTCAAACCGCTCATATCTGCACAGGTAACCTGGTGAATAATGTGTGTTACATCGAGTGGGCCTATGGCCCACATATCCGATATTAAACTGATAATATCGTCAATGATAGTTATCTATAAATTAATTGATTACTAATAACTCTGTGTTACGTAACGTGCCTTTAAAACAAAATATACTAGATATGTACTATTAAATACACGTTTAACATATAATTTCGCATTTATGTGTGTTACATAGATTTCTTATTTTATCTAGAGTAAAGTACACAGATGGTCCCTGTGGTTAACCAAAATTTTGGATTTGGTCCCTAGCTTTTCAAAAGTACACGGATGGTTCTTGTGGTTTGCACTTTGTAACGCATTTAGTCCCCAGTTAACAAATCTTGGATTTCAGCAGGTCCAAGTTAGAGACTCAATGCGTTACAAAGTGCAAACCATAGGGACCATCCATGTACTTTTGGCAAAAGTTGGGGACTAAATGTGTTACAAAGGGCAAACCATAAGGACCATCTGTGTACTTTTGGAAAGCTAGGGACCAAATCCAAAATTTTGGTAAACACTGGGACCATCCGTGTACTTTACTCTTTTATCTATTATCATTTCGCTGCTCAAGTGTTGACTTTGACCTGTTTGAACCATGTAACCCGTTTATTTTCATTTTTTTCACGTGTTTGACCCGTTAGAGATAAAACATAATCCAAATCAGCCCACTCTTTTTTATCAATAATCAGTTTTCTCCAAAACTGTTTTGACCGTAGAAATCCACATTGTAGGGCCCACCAACTCAAGCCAGGAGAGAGGATGCTGAGTTGGCACCGAGCAATTCTCGAAAGTCTCCGATGCTGCGGTTTTCTTCAAGCAGCCAAACGCGCAAAGAAAAAATTGTGTTTTCTTGCAAAGCTTGTCAGTTGACTTTCGGTTCTGTTTTTTCCCTTAGCTATCACATTGAAAGTCAACACCACAAAGTCAACATGTCTCAAATGAAGAAGCGAAAACAGTCAATTAGCAACCCGATATGGTGTGAATTATGTCGATCTCCATGCTCAAGTTTGGGTCAAGTCGAGGCTCATCTGAATGGGTCAAGACACAATTCATCGCTCTCGAATTCAATCCGTAATTAATCAGAAATTGTGGGACCCAATTGTCGAAAGTTATCGTCTTGTGAAAGTTATTATCGTTTACAAATAGTTTAGTTTATAGACGTCGGTTATTAACTTATTAATGATATCTTATTAGGGTATTTTGTATGAAATTGAATGATAATCAAGTTTAAAGTATTCTCTATATGTAGCATATTGTTATGGTTTCTTGTTTCAAATTGCTAAAATGTTTCATACAGGGGCCGGTTTTCGAAAGTCAAACACCCGTTGACCGGAAAAGAAAGCTACAGCCGTTCAACGAACAATGCTCTCGCACACTGCAGTCTTCTAGAAGCAGTCGGCCTTCTTCTTCAAGGTTTGTTTGCGTGGTCTGCCGTATCGCGTTTGCTACTGCGTACCATCTAAAGGTTCATGGTGAAACTTCGGCACATAAGAACAAACTTTGTGACTCGAGAAGAGGTGGTAAAGCGATGAGTAATCCGTTTTTATGTGAAGTTTGTGATATTATGTGTTCAAGTGGTAGAGTGATGGAGTTTCATGTTGCTGGAATAAAACATGCTACATGTCTTAGAGAGTTTGAGGATGCAAAAAGGGAAAGGATTTATGGGAATTATGTCTCCAATTAGTAAGATTTGAATAATGTTTCCCCCCTTCATGTGGTTTGAATAAAGTTTTAGAATTTTGTTGTTTTTTTTATCAGTTAAAGATTCATTTTGCCTGTTGGAATAATGTTGACCTGTTTTTTATGTATCTAATGATTTATCTTGTTATTTACTACCTTGAAATTCCCATGATTACTTGGAATAGGGTTGGTAAACGAATCGAATGAACATGAAAGAGGCCCTCCTTCATGTTAATTCGTTTATGTTTAACCAAACAAACGAAAGTATTTTCTTGTTCATGTTTGTTAGTTAAGCAAATACAATTTGTTCATCTTCGTTTAATAAAACGAATATAAATGAATAAACATGAAAATGCTAAAACATCGAAAAATAGCCTATTAAAACTTAAAAATATTTTATTATTAACAATATTTATTATTTATATTATTTATATATAAATATAAATAAACAGTTCATTACGTAAATAAACGAACAAGAAGTTTGTTTACGTTACAGTATATAGTTTTGTTCATGTCTGTTTGTTTAACGAATCATGAACAATTAGTTCACAAGCAGCTCGACAAATGTTTAGTTCGTTTACGACCCTAGATGGAAATAGCCGATGGTCATGATACGCTACCTTGTTTCTGTGTTTCGAGGTTGTTTTGAGGGTCAAATCGATCGTGTTTAAGGTTTCTATTAGTTCATTACCTTATCTACAATGGTGTGACATAATCCTTGTTATAAATCATGCTTAACATGTAAAACTTCCATCTTTCCGTTAACTTTGTTCATGTAATCATTCGATAACGAAAATACAGCTAGTCTACAAAATGTACAAGACTCTCATTCTATCCCGGCCTTCTTTTTCAACGCCATGATAAACTCCTCTCGTTCTTGTTGTGTCATCCCTTCGGCTGAGCAATCGCCAACTCCCCATTCCGCTCCTCTTATGCAATACTTGTCTTGAATCGCTTGTCGATTCCTGAAAATTTTTCATAGCTTAATCACAAACTTTACCATAATCATTTGTCAAACTCATTTGTTAAGAAAAATCAGCCTGGATCTCAGTGTTAAAAACTTATGTAACAATGATGAACTAGTAACTTTTTATGCAATTATAAACAACAAAAAAACTACCATCTTAGTTGGACCAATTTAAAAGGAGTAACAAGTCACTATTTAAATATATCATAATTCACATTGATTTTTTTGTGTTGCATAATTTGAATTATGTAATGCAATTTTGCTAAAAAATAATTGGTGACAAAGAAAGTACATTGCATTGAGAAATGCATATTGTTAATGAAGAGATTATTAGTGAAGTCAAGTCTATCGGCTTTCTTTGGTTCAAGAATAGGTCTAAATTTAAGTCGGTCTCTTGGGTAGATTGGTGTAAATTTTATAATTATGTAATTTTCTTTTTGTGGTTGTAGGCTTCCCCAGTTCGGGGTTGCTTTGTCGTGTGTTTTAATGAAGTTTTCAAAAAAAAAAAAAAAAAAAAAAGAGAACTGTCATTTTCGTCCCTGCGGTTTGTCCAATTATGCCAGTCCAGGCCAAATTTCAGATTTGTACCATTTCCATCCCTGAAATTCTTGAAACATGCCAATCCCGTCCAAAAATAACAGCCGTTAACTTTGACTGTTAAACGAGGGGTAAAAAGGTAATCTTACCCCTTCTAAAGTTACCTGTTATTTACGTCCATGACATTCGGGTGGTTTGTCTACAGGGACAGAAACGGCACAAGGAGTAATATTACCTTTTTACCCCTCATTGAAAGTCAAAGTTAACGACCGTTAACTTTTTGGACGGAACTGGCATATCTCAGGAACGTCAGGGACAGAAATGGTACAAAGTTGAAATTTGGCCTGGATTAGCATAATTGAGCAAACCACAGGGACGGAAATGACACTTAGAAATATATGAGTATGACATACGTATGAGGAAGGGCCTTACTTTTCTTTGTTCAACTTGGATCGTTCAAGCAACTCCTTAAGCAAGGGAGACTCTCTAAATCTTGCATCATTTTCTGCATACCTTTTCTGATTTTCTTCTGCAATAACTTATACTTTGTGTTAGGAAATCAGAATTAGAATAGTTTAAGTGTAAGTAAAAGAGTTGGAAAGGCACACGATACCGTTGAAGCGAGTAAGGGAATCAATCTTTGGTAGTTCAGGACCAGGGACTGATTCTATTCCAGGGAAACCCGAAAGTATTCCGGCGTGGGCTATAACCATCATCGCCAAACCAATTAGTCTAGTAAAGGGAATACAAAGAACAAAATATGGTTGTATTGTGTTGTGTTTCGTTTATCAATTTATTTGATACCAAAATTCATGTAAAACATAAACTTTAAAACGATTAAACAACGGGTTTGCAACCACGTATCATATACCAGGAGGTTCGACCAACAGTAGTCAGTAATCAAGTTCCCTAATTGTTTTAGTTGGTTCACTCACTATTAACCGGTTGATAAAAATATACTAACAACCTAATTATCATAAAACTTGAGTGATTTTTATTCTTAAAAAAATATAAATAAGTGCCTATCATAAAAATATTAAAACTTTAATATAATAATTTTCAGACGTCTATAAAAACATTTCCTAATTAAACAGTGTGATTCTGATTGTGTTTATTATGTAGATTTAAAATAGTCAAATTTGCATGATCAAATAAAAAGTTATAGTAAAGAAAACCTTTGATTGAGAGCATATGAGATCAGCTACCAATCTTTGTTCTAAAAACTTAATACATTTTTTAAAAATATGTAGATAAAGTAATGAACTAATGATGCTAAAACAACTTGTGTTATATTTATTAGCATAAAAGGTAATATTAACCAGTGGCGGACCCATGAATTATTTGTTGGGGGTGCAGATGAGTAGTTCAAGCATATTTTCAGGGGGTGTGGTCGCGTTTTTTGCTTAAAAATTACAATAATTTTTTTTTCAAGGTGTGCGCCCGCCCACCTTGGGCTTCACCTAGGTCCGCCCCTGATATTAACCAATGCAAAGAAAGAGAGTTGTATAAGTATATACCAGGGTATGATGAGAGAAGAAGAGTCATTGAAGCAGCTAAAGGAATAAGAGACTTATCAAACCAGCTTCTTTTTTGGTACATCAATGAATTTGGTGGTGATGAATGTAAATTAATATTACATGGGTATTTGCCGCTGCGGCCGCTAGTGATGGTGGCGGCGGTGACGGTGGACCGTGAAGTTGAGAGGCAAGTGTGGCATGTAGGTCCAAATGAAGCAGAAGAAACCATGGCTACTTCTCTTCAGTTTGGTTAAGAGGGTAAGAAGTGGATATATACTTTAGTGGTGGATCTTGAAATATAGATAATAAGGCATTGGTTGTTATTTGTGTCCTACGTGGCTTGTTTTCATTGGTTGAGTGGTTGTTAGGCTAGTTTTAAGATTTGGTCCCATTGGAGTGGATGGCTCATAAAGTAGAAAAAGGCCCAAATAAAGATATGCTCAGAGAAATGAAACTAGAGAAAAAAACATATTGCTAACAAAGAGCCCATCTCGCATACCCAAAGCCCATTTGGAAATGGCCACATGGCCACTAGAGGTGTACAAAAAATCCGAATCTGAAATCGAACAAAAATAATCCAAAACCGATCCTATGGAGAAACCGGATACAATCCAAATTTCAAATATTCCAACCCACCAGATTTTTTTCTGGGTCTTCTCACATCGGATCCAATCTGGATTTTTTGGATCCGGATTAAAAAACTCCAGTTTCTTATAAGCAAATATATTATTTATTTGCTATATTTTTACCAATTTATGTTATATTAATTGTAAAAATCTAAAAAGATGAACTTAGGTATGCGTATTATATTTATTTATTTATCTTTCTATGTTCTTTTAACGCACATATATTATATAGCCGATAAAATTTTTAAAAATAAATAATATATGAATTGTTTTTAGTTCAATTTACATTATTAAAGATTTATTTGTTTCCTTAAAAATCCAAAATCCGGATTTTTTAAAAATCCGGTTTTAGATAATCTAATTCTAGTGTATAGGAATTAGGATTGAGTTTTATAGACCTTAGAACTGAATAAAATCCTATTCGGATTTTTACAATGCGGCTTTGACTATCGTTTGATTTTATCTTAATCGGATAAAATCCAATCCGGCTTTTTAAAACAACCGGTTAGTGCACCTCTAATGGCCAAATTAGGAATCCATTTGTAACCTAACTTTGTGATGTAGCGTGTGTTACGAAAATGAAGATCAAACACGTTGATTCTGCGAATACCCGTGTAGTTCTTCCCCAACCCCAAAATTTTGCACCTTCTTGGGAACAGAACCTGAGGTCGGAAGTGACATCAAATCAAGAGGACCCCGAGGCTTAGCAGAATAGACCACCTCAAACGGGCTAAACCCAGTACTCCTATTAACAACATGATTATGAGCAAACTCAGCCTGACAAAGCTTTTGATCCCAAGACTTCACATGATCACCCACAAGACATCGCAAAAGATTACCAAGTGACCGATTAACAACCTCCGTCTGCCCATCAGTTTGTGGGTGGTAAGCACTGCTAAAATTGAGCTGAGTGTTCACCATCTTCCATAGACTGCGCCAAAAGTGACTCAAGAAACAAGTATCCCGATCAGAAACTATAGAGGATGGCAAACCATGCAAACGATAGATATCCCGAAAGAACAACTGAGCCACATTAACTGCATCTGTTGTCTTATTGCAAGGAATAAAGTGCACCATTTTCGAAAACCGGTCCACCACTACAAAGATCGAATCATTACCACGCTGAGTACGGGGTAACCCCAACACAAAATCCATGCTAATATCTACCCAAGGCTGCTGAGGAATGGGTAGAGGCATATAAAGCCCTGCATTGGTAGCTGAGCCTTTTGAAACTTGACAGATCCTGCAACGTCTAACAAACCGATCAACATCCCTCCGCATAGTAGGCCAAAAATTAGAAGACTGCACCAATCGTAAAGTACGGTCTCTCCCCACATGCCCTTCTCCATGCAGTTCTTTAATTATTTGAAGGCGGAGGCTGGAATTGGGAATACATAATTGATTTTCCTTAAAAAGAAAATTGTCATGCACAAGAAAATTTGTCCTCTTCCCAAATTGCACATCCTGCAAAATAACAGAAAAATATGGATCTGTTGTGAGCTGTTCCATGAGATTGTCTAGCCCAGGTACAACAACTCTCATTGAAACAAGTAGGTTACTCCTTCTGCTCAAGGCATCTGCCACACGATTCGAAATTACAGACTTATGCTTCACAACAAAAGTAAACTTTTCCAAGAAAGCCATCCACCGGGCATGCTTATGTGAAACTTTATCTTGACTGCGGATATGCCTCAACGAATCATGGTCTGTAAATAAAACAAACTCCTTGTGAAACAAATAATGACGCCAATGTTTCACAGCCTGGACCACTGCATAAAATTCAAGATCGTTAGTGCTATAACGCAACTTTGGCCCAGTCAACTTCTCACTGAATCATGGTCTAAAAACATAACATGGGTTTTCTAAATTTCATACACCAACGTTCCCGTACAATCTGTCTTGTAACTCGATCCTCGATCTCTATTCCTTGATGATCCTCATGACTCGTACTACCTGGGCTCACCACATAAAATTCATAACATTAGTACGCATTATAAACATACAAGATTTATTCACGTTTACTTTTCGTTCCGTTAACTCTTTACATCCCAGCTTTCCATCTAATCATACAATCCGTGGTGAGACTTCTTTGCTATTCCTGCATTACACTTCATTCACCAGGCACGCTAATATTATCGTTAGTACTCAATTTCATTGGATACATGCGTATCTACTTTCATACATACTTATACATATTCATACGTTCACACATAACCAATTACATACATACGTACATACCCACATGTAAACACATCTACATCATTACATACGTATCTACATACACACATACCTACATCATTACGTACACTCATAACATTATACATATATACATACATACATCCCTACTTGCAACATACCTTACTCATACATGCCTACTCACATACATACCTTCATATATCCGCGTATTCTTGCTCACATACTTATAAACATACATACGTAGGTGCATACATGCTTACATACATTTCTAAATACGGGTATAGAGACATACAAACATACATTCAATCATACAAACAACTTATAATCATACATACATACATACCTTCATACGTATCTACATCTCCTAAAACATAAAATAAGTTGATCATACTTAGCTTACGGGCGTTTAAAAACGCATTTAAACGGGTTCATGGAACAAAACAACCAAAATAAACAATTTTGGGATTCAGGGGGGGCTAGACTGTCACACCCCAACCGATGGCGGAATCATCGGGGCGCGGCACTAGGCGAATCAGATTTCTCAAGAGAATCCATAACAACTATATTGCGATAGTATTTAATACATTCGTTATCCCATACTAACAAATAATACAATCACATAAGTTATCACAGATTTCTTGTCCTCTCGAACAATACAAATCCGACAACCTAGATTTTTTTGTGGAGTTTCTAGACTTCCTAGCTTGATTTGATATAGTCTGCGGTCTAACCTGCAACATACGTGAAAATATTTGTCAATACAAAAGTATTGGCGAGTATACAGGTTTGATAAGTAGCATAATAGATAAAAGTGTAGCGAATTTCCATATGCATAAACGTAATACACGACATATATACTCACAAAACTGATACTACCAACTAAGTCCTCGATGCTCGAATGTACGATGGCATAACTAGACCCCGTCGGGCGCAATAGTACTATACTAGTCGTGGTGGGACGTCGCGAGTATAAGCCCTAGCACATATGCAACTAGCATCACGTATATCTATGCATAACAGTTATTCGCAAGTGATAATTCGATTGATTGAATAATTCGTTTGATGAGTTCGATTTGTTAGGAACGTATGTTACACCCAAAATGCGATTAAAAAGGGGGTCAAGTATACTCACAGTGCGTATTTAGCGAGAATACAACTTGATTGAGTCGGTTACGAGTATGTCTGTATTGATCCTTGAAGAATAGAGTAAACGATATACGGTTAAGCGAGATTAGCCTTGAAAAGTTACTCATTAGGTCGAATGGTTCTCATCCGTGCGGATTGACATATTATCCGTCCGGATGACAAGTCATCCGTCCGGATGACATGTTATCCGTCCGGATAACAGGTGATCCGTGCGGATGATGTGTCATCCGTGCGAATAATGTGTCATCCGTGCGGATAAGTGGTGGTACGTGCGGACAGATGTAATGCGTGCGGACTGGCATGTCATCCGTGCGGACATGTGTCATCCGTGCGGACTGACATGTCATCCGTGCGGACTGACATGTCTGTTTCGCACTCTGAACACTGTTTCCGAGTGTTTAACGGAAGGAATACGTTCGTTTTTCACTAGGGTAGTGTAATTTCGCACTAACACTTGAAGTTCCATCAATTCCGACTCGTTCTAACGGCCGGGAATCACCCCGTTCCATCAGATCTGGCCGTTCGTGATGGTTCTTCATGGTTAACTCGAAATCGCACAGATTTAGGTGAGATTTGTCATTAAAACATGTGGAAATCGCCCGGATCTGAGTCGTTTATAGTGAAATGAGACCCCAACTTGAAGTTCATAAGAACTCTTGGTGACATCACCTCAAAACGCCTCAAATCCGCAGATCTCATGGTTAGAATCTGAGTTTTAAAAGATAGAATGATGTAGAATCGAGTGTAGATTGTAGAAGTATAAGTTTTAGGTTGAAATCTTACCGGAATCGCGAGGAAATCGAGAGAAAAGGGTCTTGGAGCGTGTTGGGTTGAATAGGAGCTGTCACATCACTGTTCAAGTGATGTGACATGGTATTTATAGGCCACAGAGGAGAAGAAGGGGTTTTGGTCCGGATTTTCCATCCGTGCGGATGGCCCATCCGTGCGTATGGCCCATCCGTGCGTATGGCCCATCCGTTCGGATGGTCCATCCATGCGTATGGCCCATCCGTCCGGATGGCTATCCTGACGCGTTGGACTTCTCCGTTTTTGATCGTTTTGATAGTTTTCGAAGCATGCGTTTTTTCATAGTATATTTATATTATTGTTATATTGCTATTATATATATATATATATATCACTAGGGGTCGTATTTACGTATCCATAATCCAAAGTTTCGAAAATTAACAATCGGTTTCCGATTCGAGTATGCGATTAATGGCGACGTTTCACGGTCATCAATGAGGGTAGTATAGGTCCTTTCTTGATGTCATCGTGAACGTTATTTCGTGTGGTGCCACAAAGACTGACGGGGTACCGTTTACTCGTACTGTCATCATCGTCATGACGACTGGAGCTACAGCACTCACCCGAGAGTCCTTGTTAGCGTTAATTGTTTACGTTCGACACATCACGGCCACTGAGGAGGGTAGAATAGGTCCTCAGTCAATGCCTCCGTGAGCGTTAGTGTGACAATAGTGTAGTAAAGTGATATTGTATTTCAAAAATATGCGATTATCCTTCGAATAGCGATATATACGATATGGTTACATTATGATCCGAATCTCCGGTGCTAGGCGTAACGAGTATAACGAGTAGTAACAACGCACAAAAGTGCGGGTTGTTACATAGACGCCCCACCTAGGCCCTTTTTTGACAGCAAGCTTCTTATTTGTTGCTGCAAAATTCCCAGCCAACCCAAGTTTCACGAAAACGGACATAACTCATTCGTTATTGATCCGTTTTACCCGATTCTTTTTCCTACGCGATCGTAATTTAATTCTCCATCACATGGAGTTAACATCTGACATCCGAATTAACAAAATTCTGAACTTTTAAGCTATCGACTTATTACCTTTTTACAAAGTTTTGACCCGTTCATGCATTTATCAACAAAACATGTTTGTTTGACCTTAATTTTATACGAACCTTATAATTTCAAAGTCGCTTATCACATAAGGTTCAATTTCCTGATTTCTTGCATCTTCTTAACCCATTCTTGCTCAAAACCTTATTTTGACCCGTTAAGGGTATTTGCGCATTTAAGGTCTATGACTAACAAAACCATACTTCTCACTTTCATACGTGTCCAAAACATTTCCCTTAATCAATTAACTTGTCTCTAAACAACTTTTACGGTTGTTTGCCCGATATACCCATCAAGGGCGTTTTGGTCAACTTTGACCCATCCTTTACAACAAAGGACTTCCTTACCTATTTACCCAATCCTATGACTTAGCAACGACTCTACTCATACATACCTGGCTCGAATCAATGCTATGACCCGTTTTAATACTTCATCCGCTAAATTGCTAGATAATAGCAACGCAAATCCTTTTGCTATACATTCTGTGAATTCATAATACTTAACAAAACAATTCATTAGTCGATATCGCCAAATGGTGATATCTTCACCATTTGACTCGTTAAGTCTAAATGTCCATTTTATCCTTGTGAGACTTTAGTTAGTCATTATCCCATTCATGTAACTTATTCCTTCGTTAACTCGTAACCAAAATCACCATAATACCCTTTTTACCCTTTTTGACCATCAACTTAGTTTCTTAACATAATCACATGTTCCGACCCATACCAAAACTTGTCGGAACATCATAATTTACATATTTAGTTACCATATTCGTAATCTATACAATGAATAGATATTCTACAAAAAGGGGTGTAAGCTTTACTTACTTCGCATCCGAATATGGTTCCCGTGCGCATTAGTCCCGTTTGACCCGCTTCTTTCCCCAAGCTTCCATGTCGCTTATTAAGCATCAACTATCATATATCATTCTCAAGATAGTTAGCTTGTTCATCATTCATCAAATCCTTTTTATCACACGGATCTTATATTAAGTTTATCATTTAACCTTAAAACATGCTAATCCATCACTTCATATCCAATTTCTTTAAAAATACTTACACATATATGATTTTCAACATTATTAACATGAGCATATCATTACTTCTATCATATCATCAAAAACCCACTTCATAACTACTTTGTTAATCACTTACAAGTGATCTAATCTTAAGTTCTTCATAATTTCATCATACTTTTGATGTGTGTACTACCTTCTAAGCATAGTGTACAACTAGTTCATGCATATCCTTCTAATCTCATTTATAATTCATCAAATTCCTACTTCTAATCAACATGAATCATTAATGCATAAACATCAAACATACTAGTATCACATTTCTTTCAATTCCTCTAACAAGAGTCTATCATATACATCAAAATACATCAACATTAAGCAAGAATTAGACATGGGTGATCATTCAAGTCGCCATCATCACCATACCCAACGGGTTTCACCTATAAACATCAAATTAACCCAAACCATTCATAACCCATGTTCTATATGATGATTCTAACATATCCTCATACTCAATTTCATACAATTTCTCAATTTACATCACAACCCACTTCGTTCATAATCACCAATCTAACTTTTAAGACATACCTTATGATCCCCTTGTGAAGGTGATCATTTATCCATGTTCCTTCTTAAATTTGAGCCATAATTAACCCTTCAATTTGGTGATTTAGTCTTGTTAGGGTTTTGGCTCCCATGGAGCTCGATCTCCTTCCAGAACACACGATTGTGTGTGTGTATGTGGGTATTTTTTTTATTAATAATTTCAACTTTCATTTTGCCCCTCAAATTTGTCACTTAAATAAAATTGACACAACTTTCATCCCTTATTTGTTTCTACCATACTTTTAACTAGGATAAATAACCTAGTTATTTATTTCTTGAGGTACCATATTAGAACATTTAACAAATATAAACATTCGGGTTTTGGGGTGTTACAAGTCTACCCCCCTTAAATAAGGTTTCGTCCCCGAAACCTTTCTCATTTCCTCTTTCACATACACATATCTATGTTTGACTTTTTGATCACATCATAATTATAAGTAATCATCCTATCTCATTCCGTAATTATTTATACGATTGACTTTTTCCTAACAAGTCTATACTTTTCATGCCATATTTCCACGTAACCTTCTCATTTCCTTGACCGTTTAGTAACAGTTCAATGTTCATACTCATTCAAACTTATAACAATACTTACTTTCATATGATTCGTCTATAACAATTCTAATACCTTCATCTCATCCTTTAAGATCATATTCTATTCATATATTACATAACATTTGATTTTATTTCGTTATCACAACGAAGTTACTATTTCATAGTCATGCATCCGTGATTGACTCCAAAGTTGACATCATTATTCATTTTCTATAGTTATTTGTACCATACATACTTTTATGTTACCTTCAATTTACCTTATTCATTCTACATTACTATTACTCTCATTTCATGCATTACTTAATTTGCATAAGTATACGTATCATGCAAATTCATCATACGAGAGTTTAACCCATACTCGTATCTTTCACTCAAAACCTTTAAAATTCAGTTCTTAATGACATATTTTTCATTCTTATGTCAACTATTAGAAATCAAACATTCCATACTATACCATACCCATTCTGTCATTCATTTCGTAGGTTGTTTTCAATTTACCAATTCATACTATCCGACATAAGTTAAACTTTTACTAACCTCATCTCATATCATTAATCCACGATCCGTGATTCAGATCGATCCGCATTCTTCCCGAACACTAGCCGTACCAGGCTAGATTTCATTTATCCATATATGGTGTCCCCACTTGTACACATCCTTCCACCAATTCAATTGGTTTCATTGCGTCAAGAGTTCTAACATTATCATCAACAATTTAGCGGTTAGCACACGTCATTCAAACATTCATCCTACTAGGTGATTACTCATCTATAATTCTTTTAGAATTTCTTACGTACGTTATAACGTGTCACACATTTCATTTCTCACATGCAATTCTTTCATTCTAGTTACTTATTTCGTCAACCTTCGCAGTTTGACCCTTCAAGGCCAAACAGACATTTCTTAACTATCGTATATGCATTGAGGTACACGCTCGTACCTTTTTCCATTCATGCTTGCTTGCAAAGACATTCATTACATCATTTCGGTATTTTTTTTGTTAAAACTTACCCTTCTCATTCATACTTAAACCATTGTCCGGGTCGTAACCCGTCATTAATTATGACTCCTAAGAGTTGATTACTAACACATCTAACACATAACTGGTTCAAAACTTCTTTCTTTCGTTTTTTTTAAACTTAGGTTTGCGCGCCCATTATGATCATTCTTTTGTTCATTTACTTTACATTCACTCATATGACTCGTTTGACACAACCATGGTCAAACTATTGGCACATTCTAACATGGACTAATTTCATCCTTTTTATATATTAAATCTGTCTCGCGGATTCAAACGTAACATCCATACCTTTCATTACTTCTATGTTTCGAATCCGTCTAGCGGTTCCAAATGTACCATTCATACATTTTCTTCCTTTTATGATTTGAATCCATCTCACGAATTCAAACGTATCATTCACATCTTTCATTCCTTACATGTGTTGAATCCGTCTCGCGGATTCAGACATATCATTTCTACATTTCATTTCCTTGAATCCGTTTTACGGATTCAAACATTCTATTCATGCCTTTCATTCTTGAATCCGTCTCGCGGATTCAAACAGGTCATTCATACTTCATTACTTTCATGCTTCGAATCCGTCTCACGGATTCTAACATATCATTCATACTTTCATTCTTTTCATGCTTCGAATCCGTCTCGCGGATTCTAACATATCATTCATACTTTCATTCCTGAAAGTCTTACGTTTCTCTTTACCCTCACGTCCACCTACTACCTAATTCTAACGGACATACCTGTAACAATTATCACGGTCTCACGAACGTCATATGTTTCTTGTGTACTGGCCAGGTACGCCGTCCACATACTAGTTTCGTGTCTTCGTGTAATCGCCACCTTATATTCGAAAAATTAAGTTTCGGCACGTGTAACATTTTCAAAACTTCATTACCATTCCACTATTATATTTCATTTAAATTTTCCTTTCACTTGCTTAATTACACCACTTCATATGCCCACACGTTAAATTTACGTACCTGGGGTCCATTGGTCTTATCACTTGCCTTGATGCCGGTTCTAGACCGCATTCACGGATCATCATTTCCAAGCAGTTATGCTTACCTAACATATAATATAACCGTTAGTTTCTTCATATGAATGCATACATATACGTTTTCATTCCGTTTCTACCTTTAGATCTTGATCGAGTAATGGATTGTACGGGTTCCTCATCACAAGAGCACACAAGTTGGAGTTCAAGTACCTATACTCTCGTACTTGATTCTCTCAAACCAGGGCTCTGATACCAACTTGTAAGCCCCTAGTTCGTATTTGACAAAAAGTCGCAGCGGAAGTTCATGCCATAAAATTTCTTTCCTTATAAATACCTTGACTTACTTAAATCTTCATTTTAACACAACTTTTTCACATGAAGTCATCAATCGAATCATTTACAATTAAAAACATAACATGGGTTTTCTAAATTTCATACACCAACGTTCCCGTACAATCTGTCTTGTAACTCGATCCTCGATCTCTATTCCTTGATGATCCTCATGACTCGTACTACCTGGGCTCACCACATAAAATTCATAACATTAGTACGCATTGATGTGCGATAAAGTGTCGTATATTTTAGGTGTATATTTTAAGCCCTTTTTAACACTTATTTTAGCCAAGTTTTAAATTTATAAAACACGATATTTCACTAACACTAAACACACATATGGGCAAGTGCACCTATCGTTGAGTGTAGTATAGCGTTGGTAAGATACCGAGGTCGTCCAAGGACACAAGAGCTTTTAATACCGGTTTATCCTCAACGTCTAACCAAAATAAAAGTTTAGAAAAATGTTTTAAACTAAGAAAAATAAAACTAACTAAAATGCTGAAAATAAAAATAAAATAAAAACAGATAGACAAGATGAATCACTTGGTTCCGACTCGTATCTAGTATAACCTTTGATTATTTCCGCACTTTTGCACATAATTAAGAGATTATCTTAGTTATTGTAGTAGGCCCCTCTTTTGAAGGTGACGTTACCCTCACCCGAGTAGTTTGAGTCAGCAGGGATACAATCCTAAAGGGGTGGATTATTGGAAGATAATGAATTAAGTTATTAATGCAGTATTGTGGTAGGCCCCGCTTTTGGCGGTGACGTTACCCTCGACTAAGTAGTCTGAGTCAGCAGGGATACAGTCCTAAATAGCCGGGTTATAGTATTAATAGTAGTTAACTTATGAGGGGATCAAAGAGTTTGGACCCCCGCCATCCAATACCGTGAAGTATTGAAGGAGGTCCTACTAAATTTGACCCAGGTCCATTGCAGGACCTCTAAACGCTGAACAATGGCAAGACCTTTACCAAACCGTTCCCTTAACCCCCTACCAGGTAGCCAACATACCTCCATATAGACCGTGGAGATATGAATGGTGAAAATCCTTTATTTTATATAGACAGTAAAATAATGCCAAGACACCACGGACAAACGATAAGGAAAGATCACCTTCAACATAAGTAACTAGTTATTAAAGTCATTAATACAAAACCAAATAAAAGTGCAAAAGATTAGAAATAAAAAGTATTATACTAGACACTTTGTCTTCACCAAGTGATGTAAGAGACTTAGGCAAACATGGCCTTGATTGTCAAGAACTCTTACGATCAATCTTGGATCCCGAGACGACTCACACACTCTATGATGGACAATGGATGATGGTGGTGGATGATGGTGTTGTGATGGTGGTGGGTGGTGGATGAAGTGTGAGAGAGGTGGTGTGCCAAGGGATGAGATGAAATGAATCCAAGCACTCCTATTTATAGGCTGAACAGAGAGCTGGACACGGCCCCGTGTCCGCTGGACACGGCCCCGTGCCCGTCTGACACTCTCTCTCCTCATTAATTGTAATTCGCAATTACAATAAATGCGCCTGCTGTACTTTCGACACGCCCCCGTGTCCGCTGAGCACGGCCCGTGGTGGGCAATAGAAGCTTCTATAGGTTTGTCTTTTCTGCTGCTTCTTGGGCACGGCCCCGTGCTGGCTGAGCACGGGGCGTGTTCAGCCTTCTGTTTTCTCTATTTTGCTTTGGAAGGTGCCGTTGAGGGTTCGGGCAATCCACTAATGTTCCTTTTCTTGTATTTATGTTGGATTTAGCTGTCTTTTTGCTTCTTTTGCGTTTTTGAGCTCATTTAATCCTGAAAATACAAAAGGAAGACAAAAACACTATTTTTCCAATATTAGTACTAAAAAAGGGTTAGTTTTATGCCTCATTTGATGTAATTTATATGTTGCATTTTACACACATCAAATACCCCCACACTTGAACTTTTGCTTGTCCTCAAGCAAAACTCTTTAATATTTGGCTTACACTCCCAAATGGAATAGGTAGAAGAGAAGGTTTTGGGCTTGTCATAGAGTGTCGGGATTTCCAAGATCTTTTTGGGGTTTTATTTTTATTTATTTACACTCATATTCGTAATGATTTATTTAGAACTGTTCATAAAAGAAATTACTTAATTGGGCATAACATATTTTTTAAAATTCTATTTATATACAAGTTCACATACCTCGCGGGGAAATCACTCACACTCGGCCGAAGGTGTATTTTTAGTGAATCACTCGAGAGCGGTCCTGGAACTTATTCCTACCATAGGCTTGCCAAAAAATCAATCCTCCTCCTTTTTAACTTTTATACCTTTGTAGATATCAAGAGGACTTTGTGGGTTAAGGGTTGGCTAGGGTTAAAGGTAGGTGGTTGGGTTAGTGGTTAGTAGAAAAAGGGCTAAAAAGCGTAACAAGTGTCGGTTTTCGTATTTTTGCAACTTTTTATTTTTGATGAAGCTTTTATTCAAACAAAGTTATTTTTGCTTACTTTGTTTGTTTATTTTCTTTTTTGCTTCATTTTTTTTTTTTTTCACGAAGAACCGAACTTGTTACTAAAATAAAGGGTTAAAAATGAAAAAGGTTTTGGTGGGTGAAAGGGTTTTTGTTTTGGGTGATGAAACGAAAAGGTTTAGGCTCAAAGGGGCTAACTAGGGGGATTTTTGGGTAGGTGGTAAAAGAAAAAGAAAAATAATGGTGTAGAAAAAAAATGTTAGTCCTAATGCCTCCATCATTTACTTACTCGGGTTTAAGTTGATAAGGACCGGGAATGTATTGTTATGGCAAGTTCTGGAGTCGTAAGAACCAAGCGGCTATTCACACAAGAAACGAAAAATGAGCATTTAGTCAAATGATATGGAATTGTGTGCTCAATAAAGGCTCAAAACTCACTTTTGTGGGAATGGGTTTTTATGTGATCAAGTATATATAATCAAATTTTAAATAAGTTTGTCATGCCTTTTCATAATTTTCTTATGTTGGTTCTTTTTATCACTACGCTATCGGTTGTAAATTTGTAAAAATATAACCTTTTTGAGAGCTTGAATTTCCCGAGTTAATCCTAGACAAGTAAAAAAAATTGAAATTTTTGAAAAAAATTGGGGTGATTAGCGGTTCCAATAGAGTTTTGTGTAAGGCTTGTATTTAGGACTTGCAAAATTCAAGGTTTTAGTATCCCCCCCACACTTAAATTACACATTGTCCTCAATGTGTCCCAAAAATAAATTTTTAGGTTGATTAGATGTGTAAAATAGTGTTTAAAAAGCAAAAATTTGTGTTACTGGGCACTGAACACAGCCCCGTGTTATCCGGGCACGGCCCCGTGTTCAAGTGCCAGTAACAAAATTGAAATAAGAGAAACAGAAGTCTGGACACGGGGGCGTGTTGGGTGAACACGGCCCGTGTCCAGTTACCTGTACTGGGCGTTCTCTGCAGGTGGTTCGACACGGGGCCGTGTTGGTTGGGCACGGCCCGTGTTGAACCTTCTGAAAGGGAGAAAATTGTCGGGTTGCCTCGTTCTTGTGCATGGGATCATTTTTCTCGTTCCCCTTTTCATCCTTTACCACCATGAGTGTGTTTTATTCCTGAAAATTAAACTAACTAGAAAACATAAAAACTAATCTAAATTAAACTAAGGATAGTTCCGTGGAATGCCTCCATGGTGCGCCACGTTTATAAGGGTCCTTGGCTAGACCCAAAGCCTGGTCATATGCTACCCAAGTGGGATGTGTTGCATCCCATGTTACACCGTCGGAGAGCGTCATCCAAACTTGAGTCTATGACCTTCATGTAGTTGACCGGATCTTCTTCCTCTACTCGCTTTCCACATTCAAATTTCACTTCCTCATCCCCAAACTTCAATGTTAGAGTTCCGTCATTCATATCCACCAATGCTTGGGCGGTGGCTAGGAATGGCCTCCCGAGGATGAGAGGGACCTCGGTGTCTTCTTCCATGTCTAGGATGACAAAGTCGGTTGGAAAGACGAATTTGTCAACCTTGACTAGCATATTTTCGGCGACACCATGTGGGAATTTGACGGACCTGTCGGCGAGTTGTATGCTCATCTTTGTGGGGCTCGTTGTTCCTAGGCCGAGTCGTTTGAACATTGATGTGGGCATGAGGTTGATGCTAGCTCCAAGATCGGCTAAAGCATTTCGGACGGGGGACTTCCCAATCGAACAAGGGATTGTGAAGCTCCCGGGGTCGATTTTCTTTTGTGGAAGTTTGTTGAGTACTAGAGCTGAGCATTCTTCGCCTAAGTTAACTAATTGCAATGATTCAATTTTCCTTTTGTGAGTGAGGAAATCCCTCATGAATTTTGCATATTTAGGCATTTGGGTTAGGACCTCAATAAAAGGAATATTAACATGCAATTGTTTTAGTAAACTTTCGAACTTTGCGAATTGCTCATCGGTCTTTTGACGATTTAACCTACCGGGGTACGGGATTGGAGGAGTCTTGGTGGGCTCTTGATTTGGTGTAGAAGCTTTTTCTGGCGCAGGAGGAGTCACAGGCTGACTAGAATGGCTTCTTTCATTTGGCGACAATGGAGCATCCTCGGGACCCACGGTTCGATTTCTTAATGTGATGAGATGTACTTGTGCCTTTGGGTTCGTTTCGGTATTACTGGGTAATGCGCCTTGTGGTCTCTCGGAGAAATTTTGAGCTAGTTGATTTAATTGTTTTTCAACGTTTTGAATGCTAGCTTGTTGATTTCTGAAATTCGATTCCAATTGTTGAAATCGATCCGAGTTTTTCTTTTCAGTGTCAGAGATGAGGCGAGATACAGTATCTTCAAGCCTTTCTCTTCCACCTTGTTGTTGAGGAAAATTTTGCGGTTGTTGAAAATTAGTTCGTTGATTTTGTTGGTTACTACTATTGCCGGGATCTCTCCAACCAAGATTTGGGTGGTTACGCCATCCTTGGTTGTAGGTACCCGTTGGAGGACCCGACGGCCTAGGTCTATTATCCATGTAGTTTACCGTTTCAGTTTGTTCATCTAATTCTTTCATACAACTCCAATTTTCATGTGACCCACCACACCCTTCACAAGCCATAACCGAGGCCGTTTTTGTCATTTCTAGCTTTTTGATTTTTGAAGAGAGGGCCTCGATTTGGGCTTGTAAAGAGGTGCTTTCATCAACCTTATGGGCGCCCGGGGCAATAGATTTATTACCTCGGGGAGTGTGCCATTGAAAATTGGTTTGAGCAATTTCCTCAATTTGGTTATATATTTCATTTGGGCGACGATTACCTAAGAGTCCCCCGGAGCTTGAATCAAGTGTTTGTCTTGTGTGTGGCAACAATCCATTGTAGAAAGTGGATACTTGTTGCCATACCGCTAGACCATGGTGAGGACACTTTCTTAGAAGCTCCTTGAACCTTTCCCAAGTTTCATATAAGGATTCCCCATCCTCTTGTGAGTATGTATTAATTTTAGTCATTAATTTAGCCGTTTTAGCAGGAGGGAAATACTTATACAAAAACTTTTGGGCGAGTTCATCCCAGGTGTTTACCGATCCAACTGGGAGGGTGTTAAGCCAAGCCTTGGCTCGGTCTTTTAGTGAGAAAGGAAACATTCGAAGGCGGATGGCGTCATTTGATGCTCCATTGATCCGAAAGGTATCACATATTTCTAAAAAGTTAGTAATATGTAGATGGGGATCCTCGTCCGCAAGCCCGTGGAAGGTTGCGGAGTTTTGGAGCATTTGTATCAAATGCGGCCGAAGTTCGAAGTTGTTGGCCTCGACATTCGGTGCATTGATAGCAGCGCCAAGATTGCCTACGGTAGGCCGTAGGTAATCCATGAGGGTACGTTGGTCCGCCATTGGAAGTGGGTCCCCCGAAGCTTTCTCTTGATTTTTAGCTTTTAGTCTTTTTCTGAGAAAGCGCTCGGGTTCTTCTAGGGGTTCTTTTATGTCTCTACTAGAACTAGAGCTCATGCACTACGTAGGAGGTTCAAATGTGGCGCCTGGGTTCCAAGTCCTGCAACAAAAACAGAAAAGAACGCTGGTCAGAATGTTCACCACGGCCCCGTGCTTAGTGAACACGGCCCGTGTTGAGAGATACAGTAATTGTTTTCTGGATTCCCAGTTACTGGGAGTTGGACACGACCCCGTGTTGCACCGACACGGCCCCGTGTTCAGCTCTCTGTAACTCAGAAAATAAAAACTGCCAGTGATGATGCTGGGCACGGCCCGTGTCTGACCGGGCACGGCCCGTGCTGAGCTCTGCAGAAGCTGAAAAACTAAGAAAATCCTAAAAAATAAAAAAGAAAAATAAAAGATGATTAGGCCGTTGATTCCTAACTTTCTTAAAATCCTTGTGTCCCCGGCAGCGGCGCCAAAAACTTGATGTGCGATAAAGTGTCGTATATTTTAGGTGTATATTTTAAGCCCTTTTTAACACTTATTTTAGCCAAGTTTTAAATTTATAAAACACGATATTTCACTAACACTAAACACACATATGGGCAAGTGCACCCATCGTTGAGTGTAGTATAGCGTTGGTAAGATACCGAGGTCGTCCAAGGACACAAGAGCTTTTAATACCGGTTTATCCTCAACGTCTAACCAAAATAAAAGTTTAGAAAAATGTTTTAAACTAAGAAAAATAAAACTAACTAAAATGCTGAAAATAAAAATAAAATAAAAACAGATAGACAAGATGAATCACTTGGTTCCGACTCGTATCTAGTATAACCTTTGATTATTTCCGCACTTTTGCACATAATTAAGAGATTATCTTAGTTATTGTAGTAGGCCCCTCTTTTGAAGGTGACGTTACCCTCACCCCAGTAGTTTGAGTCAGCAGGGATACAATCCTAAAGGGGTGGATTATTGGAAGATAATGAATTAAGTTATTAATGCAGTATTGTGGTAGGCCCCGCTTTTGGCGGTGACGTTACCCTCGACTAAGTAGTCTGAGTCAGCAGGGATACAGTCCTAAATAGCCGGGTTATAGTATTAATAGTAGTTAACTTATGAGGGGATCAAAGAGTTTGGACCCCCGCCATCCAATACCGTGAAGTATTGAAGGAGGTCCTACTAAATTTGACCCAGGTCCATTGCAGGACCTCTAAACGCTGAACAATGGCAAGACCTTTACCAAACCGTTCCCTTAACCCCCTACCAGGTAGCCAACATACCTCCATATAGACCGTGGAGATATGAATGGTGAAAATCCTTTATTTTATATAGACAGTAAAATAATGCCAAGACACCACGGACAAACGATAAGGAAAGATCACCTTCAACATAAGTAACTAGTTATTAAAGTCATTAATACAAAACCAAATAAAAAGTGCAAAAGATTAGAAATAAAAAGTATTATACTAGACACTTTGTCTTCACCAAGTGATGTAAGAGACTTAGGCAAACATGGCCTTGATTGTCAAGAACTCTTACGATCAATCTTGGATCCCGAGACGACTCACACACTCTATGATGGACAATGGATGATGGTAGTGGATGATGGTGTTGTGATGGTGGTGGGTGGTGGATGAAGTGTGAGAGAGGTGGTGTGCCAAGGGATGAGATGAAATGAATCCAAGCACTCCTATTTATAGGCTGAACAGAGAGCTGGACACGGCCCCGTGTCCGCTGGACACGGCCCCGTGCCCGTCTGACACTCTCTCTCCTCATTAATTGTAATTCGCAATTACAATAAATGCGCCTGCTGTACTTTCGACACGCCCCCGTGTCCGCTGAGCACGGCCCGTGGTGGGCAATAGAAGCTTCTATAGGTTTGTCTTTTCTGCTGCTTCTTGGGCACGGCCCCGTGCTGGCTGAGCACGGGGCGTGTTCAGCCTTCTGTTTTCTCTATTTTGCTTTGGAAGGTGCCGTTGAGGGTTCGGGCAATCCACTAATGTTCCTTTTCTTGTATTTATGTTGGATTTAGCTGTCTTTTTGCTTCTTTTGCGTTTTTGAGCTCATTTAATCCTGAAAATACAAAAGGAAGACAAAAACACTCTTTTTCCAATATTAGTACTAAAAAAGGGTTAGTTTTATGCCTCATTTGATGTAATTTATATGTTGCATTTTACACACATCACGCATTATAAACATACAAGATTTATTCACGTTTACTTTTCGTTCCGTTAACTCTTTACATCCCAGCTTTCCATCTAATCATACAATCCGTGGTGAGACTTCTTTGCTATTCCTGCATTACACTTCATTCACCAGGCACGCTAATATTATCGTTAGTACTCAATTTCATTGGATACATGCGTACCTACTTTCATACATACTTATACATATTCATACGTTCACACATAACCAATTACATACATACGTACATACCCACATGTAAACACATCTACATCATTACATACGTATCTACATACACACATACCTACATCATTACGTACTGTCACACCCCGATTTCCACGTGTCACCGGTGGGCCCGGTGGGGGAGTATCGTGACGTGGTTGGCAACGTAATAGTCAAACAACACAATATAATAATGCACAGCGGAAGCAAATTTAAAATAAGATACAACCAAATTTATTTATTGTAACAAAGTCACAATTATCCGGTGTTTATCCACAGTAGGATCGAAACAAAATAACATTTAATTGTTCAACAGACTTCGGCATCTAAAGCTTGCGAGACTTCTAATGATGCTTAGGAGAATCCCAGCCTATTTCGCCTAGTACCTGCATTTAATCTTTTTGGGAAAATACGTCAGTTTACACTGGTAAATACATTCAACCGACTCATTTTATAAAATGATTAAAAAAATTGGTTTGGATGCACATGGCATAAACATTTTTATTTAACTTGGGAGAATTATTTAATATTATAATCTTGTGAACGATTTACATGTTACTTATGCGTTCAGTAGCCCGGAACGTATTCCGGGTTAAAGATCAATAGACACACCACTTATGTGAGTTATACACGGGAGTACGCCTACACCCCGTGCTCAGGTCGTGGCTATCTCGTAAGATAATGCCAGGGATATCCGGGACATGGTCATTAACCCCCCAAAGGCTGTAAAGTAAACACATCTGTTTAAAACGAGCCGATCAAATTATTCAATTAACCACTAAGCGTGGAAGATTTGATGCTCGATCAAGCGGTACGCTATGTACCGTAACCCAAGCCCGTATAGGGAAAATAAGTTAAAAGTATTTACCAGTGTAAACTGACGTATTTTCCTAAAAAGATTAAATGCAGGTACTAGGCGAAATAGGCTGGGATTCTCCTAAGCATCATTAGAAGTCTCGCAAGCTTTAGATGCCGAAGTCTGTTGAACAATTAAATGTTATTTTGTTTCGATCCTACTGTGGATAAACACCGGATAATTGTGACTTTGTTACAATAAATAAATTTGGTTGTATCTTATTTTAAATTTGCTTCCGCTGTGCATTATTATATTGTGTTGTTTGACTATTACGTTGCCAACCACGTCACGATACTCCCCCACCGGGCCCACCGGTGACACGTGGAAATCGGGGTGTGACAGGTTGGTATCAGAGCCAACTCTGAGTGAATTAAACACTAGCCTTTTGTGTTTAATCTCAGTTACACAATTGCACATATTTAAACTTTCGAGTCTAGACTTATAACATAGGACAAATTCCACCTTATTCGGTTTTTGTTTTGTCCTTTAAAACTTTATATTTTTTTGTTATTGTTATCTTATGTTTTATTGACAGGAATAACAAAGATGCCTCCGAGATTTCTACGTATGCGAGGACGAGGAGGAAAGGGGCCGACCACCGCCCCCAACGACCATGAAGCTGGGCCGTCCAATACACGAGCTCCTATCCCCGCCGAGAGTGACGGTACTCGGCGGAACCAGAGAGGTCTCTTTCAACCGGCAAGACGGTCGGTTTCGAACAGCTCTACGACTCCCGCTCAAGACTCATACGGGCCACACTCAGAAAATGAGCCTAGAGACCCCCACCATTCGCACATACCGTTACAGCGATCTATGTCGCACCGCCCTTTTGGAGACCCCACTCCAATCTTTCAAGGCCAGTTTAACCCGGCGGATTATATACAAGAACCAGTGGGTTTTAACCCATTGGGGCCGGAGGACCATTTTTCTGGAGGAAACGATATGGATGAGGAAGACGACCCAGAAGAACCCGCATCAGGAACTCCCAACCACCCAATCGAGGTCTCGGATAGTTCCATTTATCACGGGCCACCCTATAATGGTCCAGATAGCTTCCAGGCTATCTTTACTCGGCACGAATGGTATTATACACCTTCTCACCATTCGTCGCCGCATGAGCAGCCGCAGCCTCACTATTCTCCGCCGCATGAGCAGCAGCAGCAGCATCATCAAGATTCCTCTGGGAATCACCAGTTTGAGGCAGTTACGCCACCGCCTCCACCGCCACCAGTTCAGCCGGCGCCTCCACAGCCGCAAAGACATAGGAGATCCGGAGCCCGGATGTCCACACGAAGAGAAGAGTTTCACTTTAACTCTCCTCTACAATCAAGTGGCAGAAATTATCAGCCGCTTCCAGAAGTTCCACAGATGGGTGGACCATCAAACCCCTACGCGCAGCAACCGCCACCAATGGGTTTCGATAATCAGATACCAGCATACACGGGTCCTGCGATGTACAACCCGTTTGAGCCACCGACTCACCCTAACCTCGGATACGCTGAAGCCGACCCTTATTTGGTAGCAGCTAATTACAACGCCCTTAACCAGGAGGGACCGTATGGAGGTCCTTGGGGAGTAGGCTACCCAGCACAGGGATACCAGATGCCTACACAACCCCCGTACTACCAACAACCCCCGCCGTCTCTGCAGATGTCGCCACCACTGCATCAGGAAATCCTACAAAGTATTAGGGAGGTGCGGCACGAGGCACGGGAAGACCGAAGGCGTAACCAGGGGATGTTCAAGACCTTGACGAACTTAATCAAGGGAAAGAGCAAGAAGGATCAGTAAATCCTTTATGTGTGTATGTCTACTTTAAAATTAAGTCCCTGCGTGGACATTTATGTGTGTATGTAGTCCCTGCGTGGACATTTATCGTTGTACCTAGTCCCTGCGTGGACATCTATTTATGTAATCAGTCCCTGCGAGGACTTGTGTTTTAAATTTAACCCCTGCGTGGGTAAGTACTTGTTTGACCCCTACGTGGGAAATGGTTTGTGTGAAAAGACCCGTTTAGGGCAATATGTAACCTACGTAGAATTAATGGAATGTTTGTTTTATAAATTTCATGTTTGCCATTATGTGCATATATAATTATAAATGAAATAAATAAATTAAAATCATTCCTTTTAAATTAATCTGCCTATGAAATTTATTTAATTAAGGATCTTAAAGTGTGAAACCTAGCCACGTGTCAAATATAAGACCGGGCCAAAATGGTAAGACCTGTTTAAAAGATTCCATTCCCTGTTAACATCTTAAAACATGTTAACACTCCTGGCAGAAGTGATTCGTTAAAATCACATACGTCATTTTATAAAGGAATTCTTTAGAAGATTCCTAACCCAGTTTAATGATCTCTAAATCCTGGGTACATCATCAATTAAGATGATCACATTTTACCATACGTGGTAATATAATGCCTACGGGCCCTGTTCATTTCCATTTGAGCCAAAAGACAATGGCAGCTTTGACTCCCTGTCTAATAAAGGTAATGAACTAGGTTCAGACCTTAAAAGTTTTGATTCTCTGAAGTCATAGCTTATAATTTAAATTGTCCAATGTGACCAAGCCTTATGTGCTAACATATATTGTTATTGTTTATGTTTAGGATAAATTTTAATTAAAATCCTAAATTAATACGATTATTAAGTTAACCAAATATGGTCTCTGTTTACCATGGTTAACGAGTTACCCTAAGGGGTAATTCCATAATAAACTCCCAAATAAATTATTGTCCTTGTTTTCTGCAACAGTTCAATACGAATGGCTAACTCTAATGAAGTTAATAGCCATCCTGTGGAGCCGAATGAGAACGCCCAGATTACATTAACGGGTGCCGAGTTAAAAGCAATAATAGACGGTGCTGTTACTCAAGCTTTGGATAGACAGTATGAAGAATACAGCAGTACCCGAAGTAGGACTCACTCTGTATCCCATTCAAAGCCAAGGACACATTCAGAGGCTCATAACAAGCCTCCTCCCAAAAAGGATGTGCCAAAGAAAAACGGTGATGATCGCCAGTCCACCAACCACCAAAGTAATCCATCTCAGCAGTTGGTACTACATCAGGGACACCGTAACAAGGGTTGCACATATAAGTACTTTGTGTCTTGCAAACCCAGGGATTTTACGGGAGAGAAAGGAGCCGTAGACTGCATGACGTGGCTAGATGAAATGGACACGGTCGTGGACATCAGCGGATGCGCTGAAGGTGATGTGGTTAAATTTGTCTCACAGTCCTTCAAGGGTGAGGCGTTAGCTTGGTGGAGATCTCTGATGGAGGCCTCCGGAAAGATCCCGTTGTATAGCATGACGTGGGATCAATTCATCGCCTTGATCAAGGAAAATTTCTGCCCTCAACATGAGGTGGAAAAGATAGAATATGACTTCCTATCACTGGTAATGAAGAACCTCGATTGTCAAGCTTATCTGACGAGCTTCAATACACTATCCCGGTTGGTACCTTATCTGGTAACCCCGGAGCCAAAAAGAATTGCTCGCTTTATTGGTGGTTTGGAACCCGAGATCAAGTCCAGTGTAAAGGCTTCTCGGCCAGTTACCTTCAGGTCTGTAACTGACCTTTCCTTATCCCTCACTCTGGATGCGGTCCGGCAGAGATCGCAGAGGAATAAGGCGGCCGAGAAGAGGAAGCATGAAGATGACGGTTCGCGTAGGTCAAACAAGAAACACCGTGGGAGCGGTGATCACAAGAAGGGATCAGATTCGAAGAAGGATGGGCATCGCTCTGGTGAGAAGCCCACATGCAAAACTTGCAAGAAACAGCACTTTGGAAAGTGCAGACTCGAATCAAACTCGAATAACGAGTCAAGGTCTTTTGCTTGCGGTTTGTGCAAGTCCAAGGAACACAAAACCTTGGATTGCAAGAAGATGAAAGATGCAACGTGCTACCGTTGCAATGAAAAGGGCCACATAAAGACTAACTGCCCTAAGTACAACAAGAAGCCTGAGGAGGCTAAGAAGACTAACGCCAGAGTCTTCAGGATGGATGCGAAGGAAACTGTGAAGGATGATAACGTCATAAGAGGTACTTTCCTTGTAAACAATGTTTTTGCAAGAGTACTTTTTGATTCAGGCGCAGATAAGTCCTTCGTAGATCATAAATTTTGTAAATTGTTGAATTTACCTGTCAAAACCCTAAAAGTGAATTATGAGGTAGAGTTAGCAGATGGTACCATTGAAGCCGTCTCTACTGAGTTAGATGGATGTGCTATATCCATTAAGAACCATTCTTTTCCTCTATCTCTACTTCCCTTTAAGTTAGCCGGTTTTGACATAGTTCTGGGTATGGACTGGTTATCTCATAACCAGGCCCAAATCGTCTGTAACATGAAGCAAGTAGTGATAAAGACTCCGTCTGGTGAATCACTTACCATTCGGGGAGATACCCAGTACGGACTGCCTGAGCACGTGACTATGCTCAAGGCTTCAAAGTGTTTGAAAAAGGGATGTGTCATTTACATGGCGCAAGTGATCATTGACGAGCCTAAACCAAAGTTAGAAGACATCCCTGTCATTTCGGAATACCCAGAAGTGTTTCCTGAAGATCTACCTGGTCTACCACCAGATAGACAAGTCGAATTCAGGATCGATATCATCCCCGGAGCGGCACCAGTTGCTAGAGCTCCATACAGATTGGCACCCACGGAAATGAAGGAATTGCGAACGCAGCTAGATGAATTGCTAGCTAAGGGTTTCATTCGACCTAGTTCATCTCCTTGGGGAGCACCAATCCTGTTTGTCAAGAAGAAGGATGGATCGATGCGTCTATGCATCGACTATCGCGAGCTTAATAAAGTCACGATCAAGAATAGATATCCATTGCCCAGGATCGACGATTTGTTCGATCAGCTTCAAGGGGCAAGTTACTTCTCAAAGATTGATCTAAGGTCAGGATACCATCAGTTGAAGGTTATGGATGAAGACGTTCACAAGACTGCATTCAGGACTCGCTACGGTCATTACGAGTTCCTAGTGATGCCTTTTGGGCTCACCAATGCACCAGCCGCGTTCATGGATCTCATGAATCGCGTCTGCAAGCCTTACTTAGATAAATTTGTTATCGTCTTCATCGATGACATCCTTATTTATTCTAAGAACCAAGCTGACCACGAGAAACACCTTCGTTGTATTCTCAAACTTCTACGTCAGGAGAAGCTCTACGCCAAATTCTCTAAGTGTGAATTTTGGCTACGAGAAGTCCAATTCCTTGGACATGTGGTCAGTGAGCATGGTATCCAGGTGGATCCCGCTAAAGTCGAAGCTGTTATGAATTGGCAAGAGCCAAAGACACCTACGGAGATTCGTAGTTTCCTAGGATTGGCAGGATATTACAGGCGCTTCATTGAAAATTTTTCAAGGATTGCTGCACCTCTAACTTCCTTGACCAAGAAGAAAGTAAAATTCGTATGGGGTCCTAAGCAGCAAGAGTCCTTCGATGTTTTGAAACAAAAGTTGAGCAACGCTCCTGTGCTTACCTTACCGGAAGGCGCTGAAGAATTTGTAGTTTATTGTGATGCATCACACACTGGCATGGGGTGTGTGCTTATGCAGAAAGGCAAGGTGATTGCCTATGCATCACGACAGTTAAAGGTGCACGAAAAGAATTACACCACCCATGACTTGGAATTGGGTGCCGTTGTGTTCGCACTAAAACTGTGGAGGCATTATCTTTATGGAATCAAGTTTGTGATCTTTTCTGATCACAAGAGCCTCCAGCATCTGTTTAACCAGAAAGAATTAAACATGAGGCAACGCCGTTGGATGGAAACTTTAAATGATTATGATTGTGAAATCAAATACCATCCCGGCAAAGCGAATGTAGTCGCTGATGCCTTGAGCAGAAAGGAAAGGGTTAAACCCATTCGAATTAACGCCAAGCGTATGGAGATAAAGAATAGTTTGATAGAAAGGGTGTTAGCTGCACAGAAGGAAGCTGTGTTGGAAGCTAACTATCCTAATGAAAAGTTAGGAGTAACTGAGGAGCAGTTAACTCTTAGCAAGGACGGAATTTTACGGTTAAACGGACGAATATGGGTTCCAATTTTTGGAGGACTTCGTGATGTCATCCTCCAAGAAGCCCATAGTTCCAAATACTCCGTTCATCCTGGAGCTGATAAGATGTACCAGGATTTAAAGGCAAATTATTGGTGGATAGGCTTGAAAAAGTCTGTGGCCGCCCATGTAGCAAAATGCTTGACATGTGCGCAAGTCAAAGCCGAGCATCAGAAACCGTCAGGTTTGCTACAACAGCCTGAACTTCCTACGTGGAAGTGGGAAATGGTAACTATGGATTTTATTACCAAGTTACCCAAGACAAGAAAAGGCAATGATACGATATGGGTTATAGTTGACCGACTGACTAAGTCAGCTCATTTCTTACCCATCAAGGAGACTTATAGCTCCGATATGTTAGCCCAGTTATACGTTGATAAGATTGTAGCCCTACACGGAATACCTGTAGCTATTATCTCTGACCGGGATACTAGGTACACGTCACATTTTTGGAAGAGCTTCCAGCAATCTTTGGGCACACGTTTGAACTTTAGTACGGCTTACCATCCTCAGACTGACGGTCAGAGTGAGCGTACTATTCAAACGTTGGAAGACATGCTGCGTGAATGTGCGATCGATTTGGGAGGTAGCTGGGATAAGAACCTACCCTTGATCGAATTCTCCTACAACAATAGCTACCATACCAGCATAAAGGCTGCGCCTTTTGAGGCATTATACGGTAGAAAATGTAGATCGCCAGTTTGTTGGGCGGAAGTGGGAGAAGTCCAGTTATCAGGACCAGAGATCGTGTTCGAAACGACGGACAAGATTGTCCAGATTCGTAACAATCTCCAAGCTGCCCGGAATAGGCAGAAGAGTTACGCGGATCCAAGTCGTAAGGACTTTCACTTCGAAGTAGGTGACAAAGTCCTACTTAAAGTGTCACCCTGGAAGGGGGTGATGCGATTTGGTAAGAAAGGCAAACTAAGCCCGAGATACATAGGACCTTTCGAGGTTATCGAGCGTGTCGGGTCAGTTGCCTACAAGTTGAACTTACCAGAAGAGCTCAGTGGGATTCACAATGTGTTCCACATTTGCAATCTAAAGAAGTGTTCCGCTGATGATTCACATGTCATGCCACATACAGATGTGCAAATAGATAAGAGCTTAACGTTTGTAGAAAAACCTTTGTCGATTGAAGATCGACAGGTAAGGAAGCTTCGAAGAAAGCACATACCTTTTGTAAAGGTCAAATGGGATGCCCGAAGAGGTCCCGAGTATACGTGGGAGTTGGAATCCTCCATGAAAGAAAAATACCCTTATTTGTTTCAGTAAATCTCGGGTCGAGATTTATTTTAAGGGGGTGAGGATGTAACACCTCGCAAATTTCGGGTTTAATATTAAAACGACACGTGTCATGTAAGACAAAAACGCGTTGAAAACCCGGATTTAATAAAGATGTTTTCGGTAGGATTTAAAGTGGCGTCATGTTAAATTATTACCTCTGAACACCTCAATTATAAATCCCAATACCCGATATAATATTTTACACATCTATGCACCCTCAATTCAGGGAATTATTGCCAATAATGGAATTTCAAAAGTATGAGGTGATCCCACGATGAAAAGCAATGGTAAACCGATGTTTTCGGGTCTTGTTTATGCATTCATTTGAAACATTGGATAATGGTAGGGTATGTTCAAACATATAGACACTTATGGGAGGCCCCTACTGATAAAATAAAGTCCACAAGTCGTTTATAACGGCTGCCCTTTCGAACCAACAACAAACAACAAAATTCTGATTCAGCAAGGGCGTCGCGTAGCGCGACGGCCCCTCGCGCTACGCGAGGGGTGCCCAGCGACAGCTGACCTGCTGTTGGCTGTTGTGTGCGATTGTTACCCTCTTGGCCGGTTTTTCTTGCACATACATGGCCCCTAGACATCCCTACACACTACTTACAAGTGTTGATCAATTGTGGATGGCCCTAGACTTGGTTGTCACTCTCTTGTGGTGCTTGATTCTTGTATATAAAGGACCTTCATGTGCAACATTCATTCACACATCATATTCAAGCATTCTGATTATTTGGGGAGCTTGCAAACTGATCAAGAGCCTTTCTAATCATCCATTAATCATCTAGTAAGTTGCCTAACCTTTCTAAATTAATTCTAGCTTAGTAATTAGCTTAAAAGTCAAACCGACGTAACTACGGTTTGACTTCGCGATTAATTAACGATAGCTCAGTCGTGTGTCGAATTAAAAGTACCGTTAGATAGGTAATTATATGGGTATTAAACCCTTATAAGGGCAAGTACCAATTCCAGACCTAACTAGGTCGTTTGTCGGGTCAAACGTTGACCGAAAAAGTCAACAGAATTGCAAATTATGATTTAATACACGATTAATGATCCGAGAGGCGTGTAACCTGTTTTAACCTTAATATAACTTGGTAATAAGTATAAAAACTTGTCTACGCTTGCCCGACTCGACAAATTTCTGTTTAAACCCGGTTCGGAACCGAAAGGCGCAAAACTTTGACTTTTACGTTGACTTCGGTTCTGACCCGTTTTAGTTGGAATTAGACATGCCTTAAAGTCTCATTAGGGTTGGGTTACAAGCTAGTATAAGTCTCTGTACTTGTTTCATTGATTATCCGATGCATGCACACGTTCCCGTTAATCGCTTAAATTGGACCATAACGCCCTTATGACCCTACAACGAGAATTTTGAAAATGTGGAAGTACTAAAATCTTAGTTACTGATTATTTAGCATGTACGTAAATTTTCACGTCAATCGGAGGCCTAGATTAGGAGATATGCGCATTAGCGTAAATAATAAGCTTTTATTAATTAAACGGCGCGATTAGCGCATAGCCTATCTAAACCCGATTTTCGGTACCAAAACTTTTACCCGCTGATGTTAAATAATATTTTAGGATTTTTGAAGATTTTTAATTATTTTTAAGCTGGTCTTAAGCTAGGCTTATCGCATTGATTCGGTTGATACCGAATATGCCCTTTTAGGCCATAAAACGAGTTTTACGAATCCGATTGATACCAATCCAATTGCCACTGATCTAAAATAATAAATATAGTATTTTGAACCTGTTTTTCTGATCAGAAAACTCAGATTGGTATTTTAACCCGTACGTCGCTTAAAACGGCTTTATACGCGTATTAAACGCGTAGTTTAGTATTAAAACCATTTTGCCACGTAAGACTTAATACCATTAGACATAACCTGTTAAGTTAAGATGTTTTTCTGATTTAATCAGACCCGTATCTCAGAAGTACTATAAATCCCTTTTATGGTCGTTAAATTGACCAAAATACCCCTACGGGGCATAATTAGGGAATAAACTCGTTATGGGCATTATGGAAGATATCATAATGATATCACAACATATTTAAAGCGTATTAACTTAGGAAACCTGTTCGCGACCCTTTCGGTTACCCGTTATGCATTATACGCGTTCGGTTCGGTTTATGTAACTAGTTTGCATAAACTAGCCGAAACGGGTCAAACGATATCATTTTTATCTCAAAATCCAGAATGTGAATAGTAAACCCATATTAAACAAGTCCTCAAACTTGTCGGGTCTAAATCACATTCTATCCGGTCTTCGCTAATCGTGCGTACGAACCGTATCTTTAAAACTGACCGGTCTAAGCTTAAGCTTAATTAAAGATCCGTTAGTATTCTAATAGGTTATATTAAACCTTCGTTCCAGATTAGGAGCCCAGTAAAAGCTATCTGCAATTTATTCGATTAAGGATTTATACTTGCAAAGGTAAATACTTTTAACTTATTTTCCCTATACGGGCTTGGGTTACGGTACATAGCGTACCGCTTGATCGAGCATCAAATCTTCCACGCTTAGTGGTTAATTGAATAATTTGATCGGCTCGTTTTAAACAGATGTGTTTACTTTACAGCCTTTGGGGGGTTAATGACCATGTCCCGGATATCCTCGGCATCATCTTACGAGATGGCCACGACCTGAGCACGGGGTGTAGGCGTACACCCGGCAGTGTATAACTCTATGATGTGGTGTGTCTATTGATCTTTAACCCGGACAAGATCCGGGTTACTGAACGCATAAGTAACATGTAATTCGTTCACAAGATTATATATTTAAATAATTCTCCCAAGTTATAAAAGGTTAATTTTGCCTCTGTGCATTTTAATCAAATTTTAAAATGTTTATGCCACGTGCATCCAAACCAATTTTCAATCATTTTCCAAAATGAGTCAGTTGATTGTATTTACCAGTGTAAACTGACGTATTTTCCAAAAAGGCTAAATGCAGGTACTATACGTAATTGGCTGGACATTTCTCCTTAGCATCAATAGAAGTCTCGCAAGCTTAAGATGCCTACAAGTCTGTTGAACTATTGTTTCCATTTTATTTACGATCCGTCTGTGGATAAACATCCGAACGTTGTGATACTTGATATTACAATAATTTATTCGGTTGTATTATATCTTTTTAAATTGCTTCCGCTGTGCATATTAAATATTGTGTTGTTTGACTATTACGTTGCCAACCACGTCACGATACTCCCCCACCGGGCCCACCGGTGACACGTGGAAATCGGGGTGTGACACGTACACTCATAACATTATACATATATACATACATACATCCCTACTTGCAACATACCTTACTCATACATGCCTACTCACATACATACCTTCATATATCCGCGTATTCTTGCTCACATACTTATAAACATACATACGTAGGTGCATACATGCTTACATACATTTCTAAATACGGGTATAGAGACATACAAACATACATTCAATCATACAAACAACTTATAATCATACATACATACATACCTTCATACGTATCTACATCTCCTAAAACATAAAATAAGTTGATCATACTTAGCTTACGGGCGTTTAAAAACGCATTTAAACGGGTTCATGGAACAAAACAACCAAAATAAACAATTTTGGGATTCAGGGGGGGCTAGACGCCCCACCTAGGCCCTTTTTTGACAGCAAGCTTCTTATTTGTTGCTGCAAAATTCCCAGCCAACCCAAGTTTCACGAAAACGGACATAACTCATTCGTTATTGATCCGTTTTACCCAATTCTTTTTCCTACGCGATCGTAATTTAATTCTCCATCACATGGAGTTAACATCTGACATCCGAATTAACAAAATTCTGAACTTTTAAGCTATCGACTTATTACCTTTTTACAAAGTTTTGACCCGTTCATGCATTTATCAACAAAACATGTTTGTTTGACCTTAATTTTATACGAACCTTATAATTTCAAAGTCGCTTATCACATAAGGTTCAATTTCCTGATTTCTTGCATCTTCTTAACCCATTCTTGCTCAAAACCTTATTTTGACCCGTTAAGGGTATTTGCGCATTTAAGGTCTATGACTAACAAAACCATACTTCTCACTTTCATACGTGTCCAAAACATTTCCCTTAATCAATTAACTTGTCTCTAAACAAATTTTACGGTTGTTTGCCCGATATACCCATCAAGGGCGTTTTGGTCAACTTTGACCCATCCTTTACAACAAAGGACTTCCTTACCTATTTACCCAATCCTATGACTTAGCAACGACTCTACTCATACATACCTGGCTCGAATCAATGCTATGACCCGTTTTAATACTTCATCCGCTAAATTGCTAGATAATAGCAACGCAAATCCTTTTGCTATACATTCCGTGAATTCATAATACTTAACAAAACAATTCATTAGTCGATATCGCCAAATGGTGATATCTTCACCATTTGACCCGTTAAGTCTAAATGTCCATTTTATCCTTGTGAGACTTTAGTTAGTCATTATCCCATTCATGTAACTTATTCCTTCGTTAACTCGTAACCAAAATTACCATAATACCCTTTTTGACCATCAACTTAGTTTCTTAACATAATCACATGTTCCGACCCATACCAAAACTTGTCGGAACATCATAATTTACATATTTAGTTACCATATTCGTAATCTATACAATGAATAGATATTCTACAAAAAGGGGTGTAAGCTTTACTTACTTCGCATCCGAATATGCTTCCCGTGCGCATTAGTCCCGTTTGACCCGCTTCTTTCCCCAAGCTTCCATGTCGCTTATTAAGCATCAACTATCATATATCATTCTCAAGATAGTTAGCTTGTTCATCATTTATCAAATCCTTTTTATCACACGGATCTTATATTAAGTTTATCATTTAACATTAAAACATGCTAATCCATCACTTCATATCCAATTTCTTTAAAAATACTTACACATATATGATTTTCAACATTATTAACATGAGCATATCATTACTTCTATCATATCATCAAAAACCCACTTCATAACTACTTTGTTAATCACTTACAAGTGATCTAATCTTAAGTTCTTCATAATTTCATCATACTTTTGATGTGTGTACTACCTTCTAAGCATAGTGTACAACTAGTTCATGCATATCCTTCTAATCTCATTTATAATTCATCAAATTCCTACTTCTAATCAACATGAATCATTCATGCATAAACATCAAACATACTAGTATCACATTTCTTTCAATTCCTCTAACAAGAGTCTATCATATACATGAAAATACATCAACATTAAGCAAGAATTAGACATGGGTGATCATTCAAGTCGCCATCATCACCATACCCAACGGGTTTCACCTATAAACATCAAATTAACCCAAACCATTCATAACCCATGTTCTATATGATGACTCTAACATATCCTCATACTCAATTTCATACAATTTCGCAATTTACATCACAACCCACTTCGTTCATAATCACCAATCTAACTTTTAAGACATACCTTATGATACCCTTGTGAAGGTGATCATTTATCCAAGTTCCTTCTTGAATTTGAGCCATAATTAACCCTTCAATTTGGTGATTTAGTCTTGTTAGGGTTTTGGCTCCCATGGAGCTCGATCTCCTTCCAGAACACACGATTGTGTGTGTGTATGTGGGTATTTTTTTTATTAATAATTTCAACTTTCATTTTGCCCCTCTTTAGCCCCTCAAGTTTGTCACTTAAATAAAATTGACACAACTTTCATCCCTTATTTGTTTCTACCATACTTTTAACTAGGATAAATAACCTAGTTATTTATTTCTTGAGGTACCATATTAGAACATTTAACGAATATAAACATTCGGGTTTTGGGGTGTTACATGTGTGCAACTCAAAAACCTGAGAAAAATCTGGCAATATTAGAATTGGTGTTGTTGTAAGCTTTTCCTTTTTTAACTGAAAAGCTGATTCTGCCTCCTCAGTCCATATAAAAGTCTTCCTTTTCATGCAGTCAGTCACTGGCGCCATAAGGGAACTGAAATTTCGAATGAACCGTCTATAAAAAGAAGCAAGACCATGGAAACTACGTACTTCAGTTATTGTAGTTGGAGTTGGCCATTGCTTAACAGCCGCTACCTTTGATTCATCCACCTGTATGCCGTCACTAGAAACAACATACCCCAAAAATAGGACCTTAGGGACCATAAATACACACTTCTTTTTGGCTGCATACAAGTTATCCCTACGGAGCAAGGTCAAAACCTGCCGTACATGCTTCACATGCTCGTCAAAATTGGGGCTATAAATAAGAACATCATCAAAATAAACCACCACAAATTTCCCAATAAAGGGCCTAAACAACTGGTTCATGACCCGCATAAACGTACTAGGGGCATTGGATAAGCCAAAAGGCATCACTAACCATTCATACAACCCCTCACGAGTCTTGAAGGCGGTTTTCCACTCATCCCCAGGCCTGAGTCGGATCTGGTAATACCCACGCTTCAAGTCTAGTTTTGTGAAAATAGCGGCACCGCTAATTTGATCAAGTAAATCATCAAGTCGGGGAATCGAAAATCTGTACCTTACAGTGATCTTGTTGACTGCACGACTGTCAACACACATACGCCATGTCCCATCCTTCTTTGGAGTCAACAGAGCAGGACCAACACAAGGACTCATGCTTTCCCGAACGTACCCTTTAGAAATTAAGTCTTCAACCTGCCGACGTAATTCCTCATGTTCTTTTGGGCTTATTCTGTAATGGGGCTTATTGGGTAGTTGGGCCCCCGGTTCCAAATCAATGTGATGTTGGATGTCTCGTAAGGGTGGCAACCCGACAGGTAAATCATCAGGGAAAACATCAACAAACTCCTCAAATAACGGGACCATACATTCAGGAATTTCGAATTCCTCGGGCACGGCCTTCCCTATCAAAATAAACACATTATCTGCTTCCTCCAGTTCATCTTAAAACTGACTAATGGTCAACAAAGTACCCGAATGTTTTGTGGCTAACTGCTTAGGCTTGCTAGGAACAAGAGTTATATTCACACCACCAAACAGAAAGCTATAAGTATTGGACCAACCATGATGCTCTATATTACGCTCATACTCCCAAGGTCTACCCAACAATAAGTGACACGCGTCCATAGGGACCACATCACACATAACATCATCTTTATATGTGGACCCGATAGAAATAGGAACAAGGGCTCTTTTAGATACCGTTACTTCACCTCCCTTTTTAAGCCATTGAAGCTTATAAGGCTTGGGGTGACTTTCTGTTTTTAAAGCCAACTTCTGGACCGCCTCTTCAGATATCAAATTATCACAACTTCCCGAATCAATAACAAACGTGCATACCTTTCCCAAAATGGTACATGTTGAGTGGAAAATGTTATGCTTCATTCAGTCATCCCCATCTGCCTTTGGTGTATAGCAAGAGCGTCTGACCACCAAGTTTACTCCAACATCACCGGTCACAACCTCTTCTTCATATTCAGTTTCTTCATCGTACACTGGGTTATTCTCATACTCTTCATACTGATCATCTTCAGACTCAGCAAATCAGTGTCTCTTACCATCCCTTTTACACTCAGCTTGACGATGGCCCGTTTCACCACAATTGAAACATCTCAGACCACTACTACTAGCCCCCTTAGAAGTAGGCCCGGTATTGTTAACCCCCGGCCTTTGCTGACTAGGCCCGCCACGAGGTGCCCCACTGGCCGACCCAACGTTCCCTCCGGTAGGGGCAAATGAACTGTTCACCCGACGGTTCTGTTTCTCAAAGGCCAACGCCCGTTGGTGTGCCTCTGGAATGGTTAACAGGTCAAAAAGATTCACGGACTCCATGATTTGAACCCTCAGACCCCCAATATACCGAGAAACAAGTTGCTCCTCCGGTTCTTGAATATCATTCCTCGCAATCAATTGATAAAACTCCGTTGAATAATCATCAACAGATTTAGCCCCCTGTTTTAAATTTTGCAGACGTCGGTACATCAACCTTTCAAAATTATGAGGCAAAAAATTGGACCGCAAGCACTTCCTCATCTTGGTCCATGTCACGATCCTTGACTTTCCGAGCCTGTTTTGTGTTAACTTCAATTGTTGCCACCACGCAGAGGCCCTACCACGTAACCTGGTAGCGATCAAGGCCACCTGCTTATTTTCAGACACCTCCTTGTACTCAAACACCTCTTCCACGGTAGCCAACCAATCGATGAACCCCTCCGGATTCAAACTAGTCCCATCAAATTCTGGAATATCAACCCTTATCCCAGAATCCCAACGCCTGTTACCCCCTCCACGTTCACCCCTTGGTCGCCCTTCCTGTTCGTCTTCGGAAGTCGAACCATCACCAAATGGGTTACTAAAATCAGAACCATACCCGTCATTGGGTCGCTGCCTCCTACGATTGATCAAGTCGGCCATCCGGTCAGTCAACTGATCGACCACTTGATCCAACCGTTGATCCACCCTCGCCATAAGTTGCTGCTCCAACTCCCGTTAATACACTTCATCGAGAGACCTAGTGTTGTTTCTCCTCGGAGGCATTTTGAGCCAGGAATTCGGCTCTGATACCAACTGATGTAGCGTGTGTTACGAAAATGAAGATCAAACATGGGTATTCGCAGAATCAACGTGTTTGATCTTCATTTTCGTAACACACGCTACATCACTTTGACTATGCGAATTGTTTTGAGCCCATGACTTACCATAAGCCCATGAACATAAATCAGAAAGCTCATTAAATCCATTTTCCATTGTAACATCCGAGAACCTAACTTGATTACTTGAATAGTGGAATATGTTTAAGACAAAAATAAAAAGGTAATAATATACAAATATTGATTGATGAAGTTTATAGCAAGGGTATTAATTAGTATTATTAGTATTAATCACATAAAGTCGGTGGGAAACTAAAATATAATATGTGATGACATCAAGTAAACCGTCTTAGACCATGCGTAGTGGTTATGGTGAATAATGCCCCACCATTGAGCGTTGTCCGTCACGTGTCGTCCTAGTAAGCAAAGGGGAGTTTTTGAAGAAACGGGCGTAGTGGGATAATACCCCCACCCTTGGGCGTTGTTCAACACGTGGCACTCCCATAATTACCCAATTATTTTTTTAATGTTTAAAACAAATAAATATTCTATTGGCCAAATGTTTTTCATCTTGGGCGTTGATATAAGAACGCCTTATACCATTTTGCCCAAAACAACGCCCAGGGGGGCGCATGTGTGGCGTTTTGGGGCGTTAATTTCCAAAAAAAAACCCCAATTACGGGTAGTCTTAAAAGGTCACTAGTCATTTTCACCAACCCTTTGTCCCTTTAATTCTTGTTGAGTCACAATTTGTTAATGATCTAGAAGTCATACTGACCCACAAATGTTCATGCTGGTCATTAATTCTTGTTGACCAGCAAAAACTTCTCTGCTGATCTAAACGAAACTGCAAGAGAAAAAATAAACGAAAGATAAACACACAAGATTTACTTGGTTCGGTTGGCTGACCTACGTCCACGGACCGCAACCAAAATAATTCTTGTTATTGCTATATGCCTCACTCGTACAAATACAAGGGAATGTATATATAGAGTACATATCACACAGGGTTTTCAATTTGTTCCAAAAAAACTAATAAACAAGTTAAAATTAATTAAAACGGGCCAACCCTGCCCAAATCAATCGAGCCTCCACAGTTAAACCCAACACAAATCTCACCCATTAGCGAATCTAGGAGTTGCACATCGATCAAAAAGGAAACATGGTGCTCCAAAGGGGTGACCTGAGAACACATACGGATTGCCGACAAGACTTTACAAACAAAAGTTTGTGCATTGGATGTTTGTACAGTACAACATATCAATGCATCTTTTATCTTTGTAAATTGCAATTCCACCATATGTGTTCTTAGTGTCACTCCTGTGGAGAAATGCTCTTGTTTGGTGGTGGAGCCAAGGATGTAATGTAGTGTGAAAGTATAAAGCATGCTCAGAAACTTATTTATGGTTTTAGGAGTACTTGCAAAATGTCACATATGTCCTCATCACTACACATAATGTCCTCATCACTACACATAATGTCCTCATCTTATTAATTAACTAAAAATAATATCAAAACAACAAAACTTCCTAATCTATATTACATGTCACACCAATTTGTTTATTCCAAAATAAAATCAACCATTATTAGCATCTTAACAACATCGAGTGATATGATTTTAAACTAGGGTGTTCTGAATGTTTAAACCGATCAAACAGTTATAAGACCAAACCCAATGTATTACATTTGTGGTTGCATTTGGGTGACATGGCATATATAAAGAAGGGTTATTGGATTTTATCACTCTCAACTATTACTTTGACTCTCACCATTCCCAACTTAACACTTTGTGTGTTCTGTCACTCCACAGGTGAACATTTCTTAGTGTTTGACTTGTGTTATTGGTGATATTAGGCTAACACTTTGTGAATAATAATGACCGCATGTGAATCTGCTCCTAAAAGATAAAAAGGGAGCCAAAATCCACTCAACCGGAGTGACACAACACACAAAGTGTTAAGTTGAGCGTGGTGGGAGTCAAGGTGATAGTTGAGAGTGGCAGCAGCCAATACCAAATAGTTAGAAGTGATAAAATCCAATAACCCTATAAAGATTTAAATTGTGCATTGGAGCTAAACAGAGCCGGCCCAATAGTTATAGTAGGTAAGGCTTGGGCATAGGACCTCTAAAAAATAGGGCCTTCATTTCTTAAAAACTTTTTATACATGTTAGATGTATTGCGCCAACTTTGTTTTCTGATTTTGGGCTATTGGTTGGGGATTTACACGACTTAGTCTAGTAACTCAAGGGATTAGGGTAAGATCAATGGAGTTGTCAACTTTGAAGCGGAATCGTCGGCTTTGGAAGCGCAATCGTCCAATGAAATATGCTTACACGATGCACTGTTTCCCGCTTGTTCGATTCTACAAATATGCGATTACACGATGCATTTGTTTCCCACTTTTGCGATCCTCATTTCATATCCATTTTGTTGCTTATTTGATTTATTAAGGTAAACAATTAACTTACATGGTTTGTTTATTACATTTTGTTATTTATTTGTTATTGACTTATTGTTTGTTAATTGACTGACTTTTTTGGAGTAGAATAATAGAGATTGTCACATACTGTTGAGTTAATTGCCATTTTAGTCCCTGTGGTTTGGGCCATTTTGCCAGTTTAGTCCAAATGTTTCATTTTTAACATCTGGATCCAAAAAGGTTTCATCGTTGCCATTTTGGTCCAACTGACTTAACTCCATCCATTCACCTCTGTTAAGTCAAGGGCATTTTGGTCTTTTCCTAATTTTATAATAGATCATTTATTAACCTCCCCATTTAAGCAGTTATATATATATTTATATATGTTATTTTCATAAAAGAAATCATCTCTCTTCCTCTCTCTCACACCTCCAGCCACACCACCATTCACCACCACCCACCACCACACCACAACCACCACCATTCTAGTTACCACGATGACAACCGCCTTTCAGGGACTGTGGTGGGTCGAGACCACACCTGCTTCTTTATGTGGGGGATTTTAACAAAGATCAAGCGACGATGGTGGTTAGATCCGGTGACCCACCGTCATCCTGCGAGCTCCGGCGAAAGTCAAGTGGCTTAATTTACCTCTCAAAGTTTCGTTAGGGCATAAATCGGCTACCCACGAGATGATTCAGATCTACGATGGTGTTGGGGGGGAGGGGTTAGAGAGAGATGATTCAGATCGGTTATGATGATTCAGATCTGCGATGGTGGTTATTGGTGGAGTTTGGTGGCCGACAGATCAAAGGAACCATCTAGAGATGGTGGTCAGCGGTGGAGCGGAGATGGTGGTTATCGATGGAGCTTGGTGGCCGACGGGGTTCCGGAGAAGGAACGATTTCTTCTTCAGTCGCATATCTATTCTCTGGAGTTATTCTCTGGTGTTCATCGATCTCCTGGGTGATTCACTGATCTGCTGAAGACTTATAGAAGATCTATAGCAGATAATTTCTCATTTTTCCCTACTGTATTTTGTTGTTTGATTTGGTGAATAATCTGTTTTTGTTTGTATCATTCAGACTAATCAACTGATCATCATCAGTTGATTACGTCTTCTTTGTATCGTTCCATAGAAAATGCCTTACCATGATTCAACACCTTCCCCGTTTGCCTGCGAAATGAAAACAAGAATAAAAAGGCCAGATCTTGTTGATTAGTCTATGGAACGATACAAACTGTTTGGCAAATTGACCTGAGAAAGGCCAGATCTTGTTGATTAGTCAAATATTATAATGCAAGGAGATAGTTTCACTGGAATTTGACCTGAGAATGAATTCTTGCTGAGATACAGAAAGGTCAAACTGTTTGGCAAATTGGGAAGATCTGGTAATTGACCTGTAAACCCACGTCTTCGTTCTTAGGGTTTTAATATTGGGGAAGTGTGTGTGGTGATCGATGTAATGAATGAGTTCTGTTATTTATAGCATTGATAATAAAAACAATAAAGCTTTAACTAAAAGAAAAAGCAATTAAGAAAAAAGGGTTAATAAAAAGAAAAATGAAATGACAAAAATGCCCTTGACAGACTTAACAGATATGGATGGAGTTAAGTCAGTTGGACCAAAATGGCAACGATGAAACCTTTTTGGATCCAGATGTTAAAAATGAAACCTTTGGACTAAACTGGCAAATTGGCCCAAACCACAGGGACTAAAATGGCAATTAACTCCATACTGTTAATTGTTTTGTTTTTAATTGATTTCAGATTGACTTATTGTTTGTCTTCACCTCCTCTCACCCATTTCATATTCCGTTTCAATTACACATATGAACAGTGAGTTTTTATGATGTTATTTTACATTAAAACAATAGTGTATGTTTTTGTTTGGTTTAAAAAAAAGTTTTTGTTTGTGAAAAAAGATTCAAGTAACATGAAGCTAAGATATATTGCATTTATTCTTTTTAAGAAAAAAAAAATTCAAGTAACATAAAGCTAAGATATATTGTTTTTTATTCAATGTTTATTTTTTTTTTCGAATGGCTAAACTTGCATGCCATGGGTATTGAACCCATGACCTCCACCTATTCTACACCTTATATAACTCACCAACACCACTGGTCTATTCCCAATGGATTATTCAATGTTTATTTGATCCACGTTCTCCCTTCATAAAGTTGGATAATTGTGATGCCTTTTCATAAAAAGACTAGAACTAAATGTGCACATTTTATCTGTATTTTTCTATATTGATGGGTTATTTTCTGTCACATAGCAAGGAATACGAATGAAGGACACTAGCACTAATTGGTTAGCAGTTTCACAAGGCTGTGGAACATCAATTCTTCTCAACTTCCAAGGTATTATTATTATTATTATTTTTTTTTTTTTTGTTGTAGTAAGTTAGTAACTAATGTGGTAATTACAACATTCATTCTGGCATTACTTGCATATTTTAATCAAAACAGGCATAGTTATAAACACAATACTTAATTATGTTTTTTTTAAAGGGGCCTCACTTTGAAAATTTGCCAAAAAGATTGGGCCAGCCCTGGAGCTAAATTGCATTTAGATGAAAGCCCTACGCTACGTGCGTTGCATTTAGAAGAAATGTAGAACCCGTTTTAATTACAACATTTAATATTTACATTTTACCACAAAATATCAAAATCAATAGTATTTTTTTCTCCCTTTTATCATATGCAATGGCTATTTAGATTATTAATATTATTACAAACTCTAAATATATTTATCATTTTTTATAATGTATGCTCACGTGATGTTTAGCTTCTTTTTTTTTATAACATTAATGTTTAGAAATCGATTTATTTCTTTTAGTTGTGGTTAATTATTTTAGTTATATATGTTGACAATGCAAAAATAAAATAAATGTGTTAAATATAAAACAATTTGAGCATTAAAATAAATGTAAAAAATGGTGATGATGTAGAAATGATGTAAGCATTGGTAAATATGTTTGTAAGGTTGAAGTGAAAATAAGTGTTTTTGATGTATTTATAAAAATCTGATGTGGCAGCTGACTAGAAACATTTGTAAGTGCATTTCTCTTCTTGCATTGGTGATGGTATAAGTTATAACCCAAGAAAGTTGGCCGGTTTGCCTCCTTAAATATCCAAACAGTTCGGTGTTGTTGGTTTTACCCATTCAACGGTTTGATCCTGTTTGGACCTTGAAACTAGTCTTTTAACTTTTATTCTTTTATATCTTTCACTTTTGGAAATACGTAGTTATCTCTGTATGTATATATAATCATGAATCATCTTTGTCATTTGAAAATTTTAATACGAAGGAATGGTTTTTTAAAAACTATATTAAAAGTCGGTTAAAACCGTCAAAACTGAACCAACCAAATCAGCTTGTTTGGTTTACCCACGCAACCAGGCTCGTTTGGTTTGTTGTTTCAAAAACCGTAGTTATTAATCTGTCCAGAATTTGTTTTTATCAAAACCACCCAAATCAGATGGTGAACACCCTTATTTTGAACCGGGTGTCACAAAGTGTTTCCAGAATTGATTTAAACTTATGAATGACTTACAACCCATTTAAATCATAAAGATAAACATAAGACTTGAGATAACCTATGAGAATGCTATGAACACACCTCAATAATGGACGGTGATGGATCCATGAATTTTTGACACAGAGATTCTTTTGGAAGATTCTCACTATTTTTTTTTTCAAATCATGCAAGGTTTCCACTAGTTTTTTCTATTTTTTCCAAACTGAGAAAGTTCCCAAGAACCCCTAAAATACCCCTGGATCCGCCCTTGATAATGGTGATATGTTCTTGTTTCTCAAGCTTCTAACTTTTAAAATAATTTCTTTGACCCATTAAACATACGTTTTGTACTAGCACCATAGAATCCGAGTAATTTTCTTATATACCTCATTTTGTCATGTATTTCTAATTTGAAAACTCACAATTTATCATTACATGTGGTGGTCTAACACTTTGTTAAAGAAAATCTCAATTACCTTTTAATGCGGCCAAAGATATTTACTTTCAGAACATGTGTTCGTAGTTGAACCACGTTTGGTGGGTGTTCGGGATATTAATATTTTGTTGAATATGCTATTTAATATTTATGGATTGCCGACAGGAGTTCACCAACAAAATTATGTGCATTGATTCAAATAGTATAAAGTTAACGCTTTATTTTATTTTATTTTATTTTAATAACTAACAAATGTTATGTATCATGGTCATAAATCATAATAGAGGGTTTATTCACTATTAATTCCGTCGATATTTTTATACTTCAACCTTTTTAAATTAAATATATAATGTCTTACGGTTATGTAATATGGAACTTCAGTTTCTTTATTGTCAAATTTAGAAAATATATAAATAAAATACATGTTAGCTGATAAAAAAAAGGTAAGCTCTTAGTAAACACTATATTTATTAGTGCATATATGTTGTTATATGCATTATTGTGAGTATGAGTCTGTTACAGTTTGATATTGTTGACGGGTAGTTAGAGTCAGTTAGAGGATCCTCTCTTTGATTATATATAGAGGACCTTTCATTGTATTTTGACGTACACTTGATGATTTTATGGATTAAGATTACATACTCTAATCCGATATACATTTAGGTGCATATGATCATATCAAGATTAGTGGTGGAACTTGACCAAAAGTTCCACGAGAGCGGAAAGTCATAGGACCCAAAAAAATTTATTCCTATCGCTATGTTTCGGGTTATATGTTCGGGTCGACTATTCAACTCAGGTTGGGTCGAACAATAATAACTCCAAATAAAACTAAGGTGCTCTTTGGTTTTGAAGAGGTAAAAGATCTGCAGTCTGTGGACCACATTTGAAGGCATCTGCAGGAGAAAAGGTGGACCAAATGTCTGCAGTCTGCAAGAAGAAGAGTGTTTGTTTAATTCTACAAAAACTTCTTCTCTTCTCATTTATCACACAAACACAGACCACTCCTCTCTCTCTCTCTCTCTCTCTCTCTCTGCCAATCTACCACCACCACCACAACCATCCGCCACCTCATCTACCACCGTCCACCTGCCACCACCACAACCAACAACCACCGTCAATCACCACCGCCCCCTGTCTCCTGCCGTGAAGCCAAGCACCACCGCCATCAAAACCCATCACCGTCGTCGTCTAGAAGCCACCGCCGTCGTCTAGAAGCCACCGCCATCGTTCCTGCCGCTCCCTCTCTCTCTCTCTACGGTCTCTCTCTCCCTCTCACCGATCTCTCTCTCTTCTTTCTTTCTCTCTCTCTCTATGGTCTCTGTCTACGGTCTTTCCCTCTCTCTCTCCACCGATGATGATGGTGGTGGACGGTGTAGCTCCGATGATGATGGTGGTGGTGATGTATCAGGTGGCGGTGGTGGTGATGTGGTGGATCTGGGTGGTGGAGGTTGAAGAGGAGAGGAGAGAAGAGGTTAGAAGACATGGGTTGATGTCTGCATCAAGAAGAGGCCTCGCAGACCTTTTTTAATGAAAGGTCTGCGAGAAAACAAACAAGCTGCAGGACCCGGTTTGCGCATGTAACACCTCGAAAACGGATTTGGTAATTAAACCCCGTTAATACTAAAGAGCGGCTAAAATACCGTTAGTGGTAAAATTTAACCCGGTGAATATTAGGATTTAAATAAATAAACCTAATATTAATTGGAAAGAGGATAAATACTTTGAGAAAACAAAGCACATAAAAATGCCCGAGTTAACGGGACTTAAAATATAACGGGTTATAGCTTCCCGAACCCATCAAGTTAACTAGGAGTAATTAACCTAGTTAATAAGGTGTAAATAAGTAAATAAAATATGGAGTTCTAGTCCCTAATAATTAAAATTTAAACTTGAGGGACCAAAACTGTTAAAAAGGAAACAAGTTCTATTTAATAAAAAAAAACACACCACACACACAAGGTGTGTGTGTGGATCGATCATCAGGGGCGACCAAAGAGGGTGAAACCCTAAAGTGCCAAAAATCATCAAATTGAAGGTCGATTTCAGTCTTAAATCGATGCATGAACGCAAATTCGTGATCACCTAAGCATGGGGATCGAAAGGTATGTTGAATTTTGCTATTTGATGATACTTCAAAATTTTGATTAACATTCAAGAATGAAATTCTGGCATGAATAATGAGTGTTGTAGTACAATTGATATGAGCACAAGTCTAGGAACAAGCCCTAGATGTAAACTCGTTAATTTAGCACCATAAATTAGTGTTTCGGTGTAACACCCCAAAAATGGGTTTGGTAATTTAAACCCGGTTAATGTAAAGGAACGGGTAAAATACCGTTAGGGGATAAAAGTGAACCCGTAAATGAACATTAACTAGGAATAATTAACCTAGTTGATTGTTAATATCGTTGGTATTAAACGAAGGGTTGAAGCTTTATTTAATTAAAACGAAACATGAGGGACCAAAGTGAACAACTTGAAAGTTGTGGTATTAAAAGAAAACACACACACAAACACACACACTTGTGTGTGTTCTGGATCGATGTCCAGGAGAAAGAACCAAGGGTTCAAACCCTAGTTCTTGAAGAATCTTCAAATTAAAGGGCCAAACGAAGTCTAAATTCAAGAAGGAACATGAATTAACGATCACCCAAGCTAGGGGATCATAAGGTATGTTGAATTTTGATGTTTAATGAAGTTGAGAAAACTTGATGAACATCACAAGTAGTGATTTATGTATGAATCGTAGAGGTTGTGGCCAAATTGACGATGTATGCTTGTTTAGGAACTAATCCTATGTGAAAACTCTTAGTGAATTGCTATAATTTAGGTGTTAGGATGAATTACCACTTTTAGCTAAGTGGGTTTATGTTTAATCCATGAAATGGTATGAATTTGATCATGAATATGTGTAGTATGTGATGTGTGCTTGTATATGGATGAAGTATGGTATAGAATTTGAATGATGTTTACTTGGGTTGATGAATGAAAGGGATAATTAGGAAGAAATGCATGAAACACGTGTACATTATGCTTAGAAAGTAGTACGCACACCAAGTGTTTGATGAAATGTCTAAATGGCCATAATATGTGAGGGTTATGTTATGATGATGTTGAGTATGCTATATGCTTGTTTGAATTGGCTAATGAAAGGCATATGTGAGATATGAACTTGATATGATCGTACATATGTATAATCATGTATGCTAATAAGGATGTAAACGTAATGACATGAAAGTATAGGAATCATGTCAAGAGGGATGGGAGCGTGGAAGGCTAACGGGCCAAGAAGACTCAAGTAAGCGGATGCAAATACGGGCGCATAAGGTAAGTGAATCCCGAACTTACACTTTAGATGTAAAATGTATTGTAGTATGATGGTTATTGTGAATTTTGTGGGAAAGTATGAATCAATGGAGGTAATAAGGTAAGTTTACGGAAAGTGAGTCGAAAGCTGGAAGAAAGTAATTTCTATTAAGTATGGGTAAGGTAGGGAACTTACATGTTAGTATTATGCACAAAGATAAAGTAAATAATTATACTTGTGGGTAAGATGTAAGTTGTAAATGAAGTGGGTGTGTATGTGGTCATTTAATTTGATATAAGTATGTTAGTTTTTAATGTATTTAAGTGAAAGAAAGAATAACTAATAAAGAAATTTTTTGTATGTATTTTCCGCTGCGAATCTTAGACTAAAACGGATTAGGGTCTTACATTCGGTTAACTAGTTATGTAGGTGCTAAGTGGGTCTTATGACTATGTGATGAACACTAGAATTATAGTGTTAAAATGGATGAACATTAGGTAAGTAATGCAAGTTCTAGTTGAAATTTATAAACACTAGACATAAGGGCTTGAAATTGATGCATGAAACTTGGTTGGAAGTTATTCAAGAACTTGGCAAAAGAAGTATATGAATCTTGCCCACAAGGTGCTCGTTAAAATGCTTAAGTGAAATTGGGTGCCTATTAGTTCGTAGATAGAACTTGATTTGGATAAGTATTTGGATAAATGCCAAATACCATGACAAAACGGGTTTCACTTATAGAGGGAAAACCTGTAGATTTTGTGAAATGAAGAAATATAGTGTCTTCGATAATCGAGAGCTAGGCTAACTTAGCGTTAATAATAGCATGAACTCGAGTTAAAAGATTAGTAAAAAACGATGGCTTAAAAGAATGCATACCGGGTCATTTGAAAATGACCGAAATTAGTTGATGAACTTAAATGTGCAATTCATGTACTAATGGGCATTTGACTTTTAAAAAGTCAAACTGACCGTTAATAAAATCGAATGATAAGTTGATAGAAAATACGTAAGGTGGAATAGTCGTAATTGACAATGACTAAACTAACCATCTTGCGAATTATGATGATAGTTTGACTCTTGACAAGCTAGATGGAGGCTTGGGAGGAAGCGGGTCAAACGGAGCAACTACGAAAAGAAAACGTTGCTTGGATGCGAGGTAAGTAAATCTTACACCGTTTCTTGTAGAATGTGTATTTATTCTATAAGTTATAAATGCGATAAATATAATGTTCGAAATATGGTTCCGACGCAAAACGATACGGGTCGGAATAAAAGTAAATGATAAAACCTTGGTTAATGGTAAAATGGGGCGGAATGGTAAAGTAGTTATGTAAGGACTTGGATAAAATGAGTTTTGGAACGACTACTTTATAAGTAAGCCTAAAAGAATAAAAAGGGTAAGACGATGATTTAGTCAAGTTTAAATGGTTCAAAGTTGAAGTTTAAAACGACACCAAGTGGCGTAAGCCATGTTGGGTAAATGTGTAAGAAACGGATTTAAGACACCTAACCAATTGGCGAAGAATCCGAAACGAATTACTTAATGGAATGGTAAATAAATGACATCCATATATAAGCACAAAGTGTTTAGTTGTTAGACCAAAAAGGGTCAAATGGTAAGTTGACACCATTTGACATTTTACGACTAATAATGTTTGTCGAGTCTTAAGCCCACAGGATAAAACGATTTGAGAATTTACGATGCGAAGAATTAGTCATTTAATTGATACAAGGTATTAGAACGGGTCAATATGTTGATCCGAACCAGGTACGCATATTGTGAGTTATAGTTAATAGTAATATGTTGGTCAATTATAAGCAAAAGCCCTTCGTCGTAAAATAAGGGACTGAAATTGACCAAACTACCCCTGAATGCTAAAAGGGGTAAACGATGCTTATGAGCCGATTAAGAACGTGTATTATGATCATGTAAGTTATAGATAAGTATACAGTAAATTGTGCATAACAAGGGGAAAGACTAAAACTTAAAAAGGTCTAAATATTTGAAATGGGTCAAAATGAATTACGCGCGTAACTTGGATGATTGCCGCGTAATGCACAAAAGTTATGAATCCAAGTTAGAGGTTTTGAGTGAAATACTTGGTATATGCTTTATGATTAATTAGAAACAAGTTTGGAGGTTTTAAACACAAACGGGTCAAAATGTTAATTTTGAACAATAAGCCGAATACTTAGAAATTTCGAATTTTATTAGTTCAAATGTCGGGTTTTAACTCCATGTGATGGAGAACTAAATTACGAACGCGTAGGAAAAAGAATCGGGTAAAACGGACAAGCGGATTAAAAGTTATGAAGGTTTTCGTTTTAGAAAACGGCAAACTTGGAAAATCCTGCATAGGCCACCATAAGTTACGGTAGCTACCGTAACTTACGGTAGCCTTAAAGTCTTTACGCCACACACCCACTGCTTTACGGTGGAAAAATCGACATTCAGGGGCTACCGTAAATTACGGTAGCCACCGTAATTTACGGTAGACCCTGTAACAAAATGTATTTTATTCAGTTTCGCTTCCCGGACTCGTTTAGACATGTTTTAAACTCCGTATGACTAAAGCATTTCGTGTTTATGAAATGTAGGTACATTTTGGATGCTGGAAGACGATCAAGCTCAACGAAGAACCGAACACGATAAAGATTCATGCTTCCGCACATTGCCTCGTCGTAAATTTAAACGACGAATCCGATCACGTTATGTTAAATAACTTATGATTTGTAAAAGTTTTAATAAACCCGTATTTTTATAGTATGTGTAGTCTTAACTATACATCTAATTGTTGGTATTTACATGTAAAACCGTTAAATAGTAACTAGGGTGTTACAGCGCACGTCTGCGCGACGCAGACATAAGTGCTCAGAAGAGCTTTTGCCCAAAAAACAAACACCACCTAAATAATATTCATTTATTCAAATGACTCGTTCCTACACATAAAAAAAACTAACTTTGAACCCTCAAGTTTCATTTATATAAAAACTAATTTCAGACTCTACTTAAACTCACCGTATATTTAAAAACAATTATAAAAAATTACTAATAGTCTCATTCTTCACGTTTTAGTTTAACTCAATACGAAAATATGTATAATTTTGAGTTAAGTGTCATTTACGTACCTGTGGTTTGTCCACTTTTGTCACTTCAAGCCAAATTTCAAAATTGTACCATTTTCATCCATGACATTCTTGAAACGTGCCATTTCAGTCCAAAAAACTAACCTCAGTTAAAAAAACTCAGTTAGTTCAAGGAAGAAAATGACATTTTACTCTATATTTTTTGGATTGAAATGACATGTTTCGAAATGTGAGGGAGGAAAATGATACAATTTTGAAATTTGGTTTGAAATGGCAAAAGTGAACAAACCACAAGGACATAAATGACACTTAACTCAATAATTTTTTTGGATAATAAACTTGGTAGGGGTGGGGAATTTTTAGGCAAAGTAATTGGCGGGGGTGGACCTATATAGTTTTAAAAATTTCAAATGAAAAAATAGAAAAATTATATTACTAACCAAAAAATTGGCAGAAGTGGTGCACCCCCTTGCACCTTAAAAACTCCTCCCTTGATCAAGATTTTATGCAAACCATATATGGGTCACCAATTTGTGATGATTTAATGAGTTCTATACCATGCATCAATAATCACTCACTAATCCACATATTGGTAACAGGGGCGGTTCTTAGAAGGACCGTGGCAGGGCCACGACCCGGGCAAGTTTTTCGGCCGTAGTGTTAATTTTCCGCATTTCGATTGAATTTTTTTATATATACTATGTTTGGCCCGTGCTTTTTTTAGTGCCGTGTCTTTCGGCCCTAGCACGTTCAACGGGCAAGATCCGCCACTGATTGGTAAACTAAGCTTACATACCCTTATCCGATTCTTATTGTGGGTGTCCACCCTTCATGTGAAGTTCCACAGTTTTATGATTATGACTTTTACATCAAGTAATAGACCCTATTCACTCATCCATATAAATGTATCGACACATGATTATACACCTAGCATGTCTTACAAGTTATGAACTTATTATACAATTCATTTTGATTGCATGCTTCACCCAAACCCAAGTTACAAAAATAAATTTATACATACATGGAACTAATAACATAACTAGAAGAGATATGGACCCGGACCCGCGAGGATCCGGGTCAACCTGCATGTGTTAGCCTAAAAGGTGCGAGGAGACCACTACCTACGCATACAGACGGCTAGGGACCACACTGCCACATTAGGAAAGTTGTGCATAGGGAGACACATCCATGCACAAGAGTGAGCTCGTCTAGCCAGACACACAATAGTCACCACCAACAATTGCCACCTAGGATACCACAAGGACATTCTAGTGGCAACACCTCGCCAATCATATTCTCGTCAGGTCGGACACACAACCGTTGCCACTAACGGGTGCCGTATGGGAGACCAGAAGGCTATCCTGATAATGACATCTCACTAATGACACCACACCATTATAGCTATAAATAGAAGGCACCCCTCCCTAGGTGTCATCTTCTTCCTGCGATTCACACTCATTAATACGCCAGAGGGTGGTCACAGGAAGCCTCCCCCTTCCTGTGACGAGGCTAATGGCACTTTTTCTTTTGCAGATCCATTTCATTTTAATGAACTCAAAGCCATTGGAAGGCTACGTACCTGTAGAACTTTGAGTCTAAGCATCTGCACGAACTCGTGTTTCTTGAATAACCATATAAGTTTTTATCCTGTTTATCCTTCTATGGACAATAAACACCAAATTGTGTTTTTTTTTTCTCCAATGTTTAGAGCCTTCGAAGGAGCTTGTGGTATGGTTGTATCAAAGTGTGTTGTAAAGGACTAAAGGTGGTCTCTTCAAGTAGGGCTGTCCAAAAAACTTGCGGCTCAGAGCTTGCTCGGATTTAGCTCGGAAAAAGCTCGCTCGATATGGCTCGGTTTGAAAGTGAGCCGAGCCGGCTTGGCTCGGTTAGAAAGTGAGCCTAGCTCGGCTCGGCTTGTGACGAGCAAAATTGGCTCGGTTTGGCTCGCTTGGTAGCTCGGCTTAGCTCGAATTATTTTACTTATAATATATTTTATTTTTATATACGTATAATCTATACTACTTTATTAAGCAAACTAGGTTTTCTACCCTTATGGTAATTTTACATTGTGTACACATCTTCAAGCAACATGTACAAGAGAGCCAAGCTATTTTAGAGGGGCTAAACTTGCCCATTGTCCAAAAATTTAAGACACTTTAGGGTTATTTTAGGGATTTTGGCACCTTTGTAACCTATAATATTAAGATGGCATGTGAAGAGTCTAACCTAATTGATTATTGATTAAATATTTTAATAATGATAAATGAAATTGTAAACGAGTATATGCATGAATGAGGATGAACCTTATCAAACCATTAACCCCATTAAACTTGTAAACCCATAGTTTTAATTTTAGTAACCAATGGAACATTAAAGCTTTTGTAACCTACCGACTATCACTAGCAATTAATAGAGAAATTTAATAGTAACGGTTCTCATTCATTCACATCACAATCTTACAATCGAAATTCGTATAAATGGAACTCTCAAAAGAACCCTCATAAACCCTTGGTTTTGGGTTTTGCTTGTTGCAGTAGACGATACCAAACTTGAGCCGACACACATCAAGCTCTCTTTTTCTGGTCAGAAACACAACCACTTCAGCAGCTCCGCCACCACACCCCGTGATTGCCGCAATGTCATTGTTGTCTCTATCAATCTCGTACACACACATATACTCTAAATTTAGAAAGAAAGTGATGGTAACGTTGCTGGAAGAAAGCCAACGTCGGTGTTCTTTGTTCGTCAATTTCATACACATCACTTTAGTTCTCTAATTATAAAACGGATGTTTCTCCTTTGATTTGGTGTTTTATTTGTACCTATATTTTCTTTGGGTTTGGTATAACTAGAAGATCATGAAGGCAAAAACTAACAGTGTTATTCATTCAATTCACACAAACATCCAGTTCAGTTCTCTGATTTGGATTTTATTTTCTTCATGGCTTTAGGTTTTAAGGATGATGATTCTTGATCAGAACCACAAAGTGAATTGAATGCGAGTTAAAAAAATAGTCAAGTGCAAGATATGTAAACCACCTGCTTCTTGAGGTTTTATTTTCTTGGTGGCTTTCTCTTTTGTAACATTTTCATTACCAGTGATGTCTATATTTTGTTTGTATTGGTGCTTAGAGTGCAAACCTTATATGGATGGATATATATTTTGGAAGCCGGTCTGAATTTGTTGATGTGCATTGTAGAGCATTTTGTAGAATATGACTTCTTGGCTTCTTTTGAACTTTGAAGATTGTTGGATTGAGAAAATGGTTGTTATGTACTTATATTGCTTTAGTAGTTTAGTGTCTTGCATATAAACAAACTATAAAAAGCTCTAGACCACCTGGTTAAACTATTTAATAAAACTCGTATACCATTATATAATAAACGTTAGATGATGAGTTCAAAATTCTTTGTTAAAGTTAATAATTAAGCACATATTTGCGTACTTATGATCCTTCGAGTCTTAGGAAAGTCACTACTCTGAGGCAAGAGATTGTAGGCTATAGGGTGTGATCCTTCGAGTCAGTGTCATATTACTCACCTCTAATTCACAATTCAAAATCACTACCCTAAGGGTGTGATCATGACCCAAACCACTATACCCTTATTTATTTTAATTTATCTTAGTCTAAAGAAAAAAGGAAATAATTATTTGAAAAATGGAAAGTAGGACCATGGTGGATTAGGGAATGGGGTGCTATAGCCTTCCATTCATGTTCCTACGTGGCGACTCATGTCTCAACCATGACCCCCACACCATTATCAACTTTCTAATAAAAACGTGATGATATTTTTATGGTTATTCTAATAAATACATGATGATATCTTTATGGTTATAACTTATGATTCAATCTTGCTATTGAATCATGTTGGAAAAATAGAATGTCATATACAAAAATTAATTTATTAAAATTACTATTAAACTCTTCGTATGGTGAAATTTTTATAGAATTTTTAATGACATTTGATTAGTTTTTATGAGTGTTTAAGTCGCTAATTAATTGAGACTCTTTAACTCTCCTTAACTTTTGTACACATACTACGCTAAAAAAAATTAAACTAATGATAGGTAAGGATGATGATTATTAGTCATGTTACGCATACAACAAGTGCTTGAATTTATTCCGATAGAAATCAAAGTATACTACAATTCCAATACTTTTGTAAGTTTGTTTCTTCTTGATATGTATTAATTTGAGTTTTAAACTCATTTCTTAACTAGCTTAAATTTAAGTTTGAGTGACCCACCTTATGTATTTTTTGAAATTCTGAAAGTTTGTATATCTTGCACATATGGATAGATTTTATAACAAAAATAGGCGTGTGGATTTCTTTTGCATATAAAAGTTAGTATTTCAAAATTGTCTACTTAAAGCGGGCTAACCTCGACTTGAAAATTAAACAACTTATCTGTATGGGAAGCTTGGTACAGGCTCAGTGAAAAATGGTTAGTTCAAACAAATTATTTTCTGTTGGAGCTGATTTAGATGTGTCACACTAGCTACTGATTATTTGGATTATAATCAAATTTATTCCTAAAGTTTTGTATAATAGGGGATGTCATTTATAACAGATATCATCGGATACCCGCCGCAACGCGCGGGCATTCCCACTATATATTACAAAAAGGTTTGTAGTTTACATGTATTTAGGCTTGTAGTTTGATATCTATGACATATTTAAAGGTTGATTGACGTGCTAATGAACAAATATTGTATTTACTTGAAATATAAAACTTATTTTACGTTGTTGAACGTGATTTTGACTTGTAATGTATTAGGTTGAACTTATTTTGAATATGTTCTTTTGAAGTATTGAATAATATTTTAGAATACTGAATTTTGAGCTACGTATTAACTTTTATTTTTAAAATTGAGCCAAACCAAGCCGAGCCGAGCCAGCTCGATTTAAAACCAAGCCGAGTACGAGCTTAGATATTCAACTCGGTTTCAAATCCAAGCCGAGCAAGCTCGGTTTATAATCGAGTCGAGCCCGAGCTTGCCCTAGCTTAGCTCGGCTCGGCTCATGAACAACCCTATCTTCAAGTGGTTGATTCTAGTCCCTTCATTAGTCGTTCTAAAAAGGTAACATATAAATCAACCGGATCACCAACTCTAACTTAGCATCCATTAAACCACATTCCAACACCGATAACTGAGTTAAAACCTTTTGACCTGTTATTTCAACCCAAAATGACCATTTATTATGAAATTCATACTTAATTACATCTAGTTGTACTTTTAACACTTCAACCACTTTTAAATTAGATAAACTTTAGAATTATAGTTGAATATTTCATATGGGTCAAGTTATTCTACAAAGGCTTCTAATTGTAAGAAGTGTAAGAAGGATTTATAGAGTGACAAGTGTCCAATAACCTAAAACTAAACCCACTATATCACCACCAAAAACCTAAACCCCCCCCCCCCCCCCCCACCCAAAAACCTAACCCCCAAAAAACCTAACCCCCACCCCCAAAAAACCTAAAAAAACCTACACCCCCCCCCCCCCCAAAAAAAAAAAATCTAAAAAAAACTAAACACCCACCCCCACCCCCACCCAAAAACCTAAACCCCCACCCCCTCGGCAAAAAAAAAAAAAAAAAAAAATTTTGGGTGGGTGATGTGTGTGACTTAGGAATGGCAATGGGCCGGGCTTGGGCCGAGTATTGGTAATCCCAGGCCCATACCCGGTTGTAATTCTTTGTCCCATACCCGACCCGTTACCCGTCGGGTATTTTTCGGGTAATTACCCGTTGGGTATCGGGCATACTCGCGGGTATCGGGTATACCCGTTAATTTTTTAAAAATACCCGTTGGCACAAATGTGGAATTTTTATTTTGATGTTTATATAATTTACTATTTTAATAACTATAACAAATGAAAATATGATTAATAACTTACATATCATATTCAGACCACATATACTAAACTAAATTTAAACGATAACTTAATTAAATAATTGTATCAGGACCACCTAATTGCATAAAACATCCACATAATAAAGGGTGATAGCTTTCATATCCAATATGCATGCTCAAAAATAAGTTATATGTTCACTAAACACTTGTCAAATAAATATTCACATATGACTATAGAGAAGGTAATAAGTACATGTACTAAGTTTGTATATATAGAAATCTATAATATGATACTTTCGGGTATTATTCGGGTAAATGGGCCGGGTATCGGGCGGGTATCACTAAATCCCATACCCGTACCCATACCCGAATTTTTTCTATTTTTAAGCCCGTACCCGGCCCATACCCATTGGGCTTCGGGTATACCCGGCCCGTATGTTTCGGGTTTCGGGTATACCCATCGGGCTTGAGCTTTTTTGCCATCCCTAGTGTGTGTGTGTGGGGGGGGGGGGGGGGGGGGTTGGTGGTGGTGGATGTTTAAGGTTTTTTTTTTTTTGTAGTGGGGTTTTTTTGTGTAGTGGGTTTTTTTAGGTTATTGGACACTTGTCACTCTATAAATCCTTCTTACACTTCTGACAATTAGGATCCTTTGTATTTGATCATAATCCTATTTCATATAATAAACCGTTTTTTTATCTAAATTTAAGATTATGTTTTGGATGATCGACATCCTAACATTTTAATTTTAACAACATAACACATGAAAAACAATCAAACAAGTATACATCATGCTCACAAACCCAAACATCTAAAGTAACGGATAGCCATCGCCCATCGTGTGTAAAACCAAACGTATATGATACCATTTTACAACCAAGTATATATAACTAAAAGTAAGAGTCCTTCACGAACATGATATAATTGGTAAGATATCTCATGTTTCTTTAAATATAAGTACAATCACGGCGCGAAGTAAAATCAAGAAACCCAACTTGTAGGTAAGGTACCCGGTAAATCATTACATGCTTACACTTGTTTTGACAAGTTGGTCTAGTGGTTGGTTACTTGGTTTCTCTCTTTAAGGTTCCAAGTTCAACTCTCACTAGCATCACTTTGAAAGACATTGATTTGATGGTGGCAATAAAGTTTAAAACTAGGCCTCTATTGAGGTTGTCAGTTCGAAACCGAGCCGAACCAGATTTTACCACAGTAGGCCTTCGAGCGGGTGGGTTTTCCCCAGAACTGATGGCTTTGGCCATTATAGAGGAGTTGATTGACGCGTTTACATGATTCAGAGCATTCCAGAATAATTATCCGACGATTTAGTTGGTCGTTAGATGGTTACACTTACACTTACACAACATGCTTCAACATCATTCGTGGAGAACCACTGACCATTAGCCGACACAAAATCTCAATAAATGCACCAATGACCATTACACCCTCAATCTTTCTTTCCCACAACCACACAATCCCTCTTACACAAAGGGCAAAACCATAAACCCCTCGTCTATTTATCCTCTTGAATATCACCCAACAAAATATCCACTTCCTAAAACTAGTCATTTTCCGACGATCATTTCCCACCGGAAAAAAATGAACTCCAACAGTGACCTCATGTCAAGCGCCAAGAATGTGGCGGGGACGGCGCAGTCCGCCATAAGCAACCAATCCGACAAAATCGTCGGAGCCGCCGCGGACGTCCTTGACGCCGCCAAGCAGTACGGAAGTGGGTTTGGGGCGGCGAAGGAGAAGAAGGTTGAGGCTCCGGCGCCAGTGGCGGATGCTTTCAAGGCTGCCGGAAGTTTGTTTAAGTAGAATTAAGTGGAAGTGGAAGTGCATTGTGACTTGTACGTTGTGTTTTAAATGTTGTACGTTATTTTCTATAATAATTTGATTTGCATGAAGTGTGTGACTATTGTTTGTTATTGAGTAATTTGGGTTTGTGCATGAAGTGTGTGACTATCTATTGTTTGTTGTTGACTAATTTGGGTTTGTGAATTTGTGACGTGTGTGTTTTAAAAAAGTTGTAATGTGGCGTAACATGCTTGATATTTTTTTTTTTACAAAACCCATGATGTATGAAGTATATATTAAATATGTTAGGAAATTTCTAATTAAAAAAGTCGTATTATTGGCACACCTAAATTCTTAAATCGACACTTTTAATACGGGTTGTATAGACCTATGCGGGTTGTATTGTTTTTTCAATTTCCAATAAATACTGACAAATTTTGTCTATTTAACTAGACCTACACATGTCGTATTGCTTTTTCAATTTCCAATAAATAGTGATTTGGCAGATTTTGTTTATTTGACTGGACCTATACGGGTCGTATTGGTCTATACGGGTCGTACTAGTTGAGTTTTTTTTACAAATTTTTTATACATTTGTTTATGGTTTTAACAAAGTTTTCGAAAAAATATTTATCTTTTTTTTAAATAAAAACTTCCTTAATTTTTTTTTTAAGAATATCATGTACAATGTAGTATAGTATAGTTGAGGTATAGGTCCCGTATGAGCATATATAGGTGTAGTAAAGGTCCCGTATATGTATCGTTAGGTTAATTTGTAATTTTAAAGGTATTTTGTTTGTATAATGTATTTAAAGTGTTTTTTGTTTGTTTAATGGATACAACACGTAAAGTAACCGACAATAGACACCAAAATACGACACCGTATAGACATAATACACCATAAATACGGAACAATGCCACAAGTAGATACATAATATACCATAAATACGGAACAATGCGACAAGTAGATACATAATACGCTCTAACACGCCATAATACGCGATAACACAACACGTATAGACAATCTACACCCTAATACGACACTTACATACAATAAACCTGACAATATCGAACGTCACCGACACGACCCGTATGTACAATATATGTCATAATACGGAACATATTGACAATATAAGTCATAATACAACATTTAACGAAAATATACGTCAATTAATGATACTGTACAACGTGTATACATACAACTCGTAGCAAAAGTTGCCACCATTTTTTCACGTAGCAAAATTTCATAGCAAATGCCTCTTTTTGTATTAGTGTATAGAAGGTATTCTTCATACAATGACACGTAATGACAAAATACATATGCATCAAAAAGGCAAAACCTAAAATTATAAATTTTGATTTAACCCTTATACGCATCGTATAGGTCAAAACTGGTCGTATAGTACCATTATACGACTCGTATAGACCCCCTGATTTAAAAAAAAAAAAAACAAGAGATTAATTAATAAATCAAGTGGTCAGACATAAACAAGGAAACAACAATGATTTAAAGGTGTATTCGTGTTGGTAAGATTTGTTGGCTGAATTTCGAACTAAAAAGGGTAGGACGAGTTACAAAAACAAATGAAAACATATGATAACATATATTTATATTTAAATAACTTTAAATTAGTGTAACATATTGAAGAAACACAGAACTAATTCAAGGACTAATCAGTTTGGTTTATGTTTCTACCATGATGGTTAATCTTCTTGAAGGTTTCCTGAGCTCCTTAATGACCGTGGTTATCTGCAAAACAGAACACCGTTACTCGTTAAGAGGGGAATGTGGGGGTTTCCCTCTTAACCGGGCTCCGGCGTGAGAATAAGCGACTGCTTTGGGGAGAGAATTTAAGTATTAAGTGAGAGAGTAGAGGGAATGGAATGTTTAACCTGTGAAGTGAGGTCTCTATTTATAGCCTGAGTAGTGTAAGAGGGTGTGGGCTGTTGGGCCTTGGGCCGGAAGGCGACAACATGGAGGATATGCTCTTTGTCTCACTGGTGTCGACCGTTAGTGGCTTCTAGGAGCTTTCTGGAGCTGGCGCAGTGTGATTGGAGCCACGTGTCACCGTTGTCGGCCTGACCGCCCTTCTGCCATCAGCAGGTAAGTGGAGATCGTGGGGCATTTGTCTCTGCCTTATGATTGGTGCCATGTAGGCGTCCTTGAGTACTTTTTGTCTCCTGCAAGTCAGATGATCGTGGAGCACGATTGAGCAGAGCCAGAGGGACATTGATTGGCTTTTTTCTTCTGCCACTTGTACCTTGTGTACTATTTGGGGCAGCCTTGTGCTGCTTTCCTGCACGAGTCTTGATGGGCACGTTCACTAACTCGCGCGGGGTTTAGGTGACTGAGTATTCTTTCGATATGCTAAGTGTTGTTATTGCAGCTTCTTATTGGCTAGGTCTCGCGCAAGGTAAAGCAGAGCATGGTGTAACTCGCGCGAGGTTAAAGATAGGAAGCTTTTTGAATAAGGAGTATGGTCCCGCGCGCAACCTATACAGAGGTTTGCGCGGCTTTTTGGGACCATATCCCTTCACATATTGATAACGATAAACATTTAAATGGTTTACATAATTTATCCGTAGATAAAACTATTAATTCAGTACCAAATTATTTATATATTGTTTAAACATCTCAATGATACACGCTATTTATAGGGGTTATATAGGGGAAGGTTCATTTGAGAAGAAATTTAATGTGAGAAGAAAAAGAAGAAAGGGCATATTAGTAAAATACTATTTAATTTATAACTCATATCATTAATTTTTCTCTCTTTAATTAATTAGTCAACTAATCATTAATTATCCTACATATAATCTACAAAACCTACACATATCAAAATTTTCCTACATATACCCTACACATTATAGAATTTTATCCTACACAGTCGAAATTTATCCTACACATCTCGAAATATATCCTACACAACTCGTAATTTATCCTACACAACTAGTAATTTATTCTACACTTTAAATTAATTTGTTTTTTTATTTGAAAAAAGTATATATTTTGAAAAGGAGTTACAAATTTAATTTAGTTAGTTATTAAAGGGGAAAAATACAAATTAATGATTTATGTAAGTTTACCAATATACCCTTATATTAAAATTAAATGCAATTATTAAATGAAGTAAAATGAAGCATTCTTATTGGTTGAAACTTCTTCTTTTTTCTTCTTACAAAAAAATTCTTCTCATTTGAACCTTCCACTATCTTAATAATAGTACTTTTGTACGCTATTTACATGGGTTATCTTAATAATGGTACTTTTGTTAAGCGGCTTAAGCCACATTGTTAAGCGGCTTAAGCCACAAAAATATCACATTGCATGTTATGCATGTGGTTGCGATACAAATCACAGATGATGAGTATTTTAAATTTGAGTAAATTACAAGTTTTGTCCTTTATGTTTACATCAAATTTCAGACGCTGTCCTTTAGCGTAAAATTTGACAGGCGGTGTCCTTTGCCTTTCAAAATCTTGCACGTTTTGTCCTTTAACCCAAACCCAGTTAGATTTTTTGGTTAAATCTAGTCATGTGCAAGGCACATGAGGGTACTATTGTAATTTCACCATTCAAGGGGCTATTGTGTAAGTAATATATAGATTGAGACTATTTTATAAAAATAGAAAAGATATTAAATTAAAAACCACTCTCTCTCTCTTCCTCCCTCACTCTCTCTCGCTCTCTTGTCTCTCCATCTGTGCAGGAGATGCAGTACTCCGGTGGAAGGGCAGGGGTACTCTGGTGGAGATGCAGTACTCAACATCGGGACTCTGGTGGAAGGGCAGGGGTAGTGGTGTCACAGGGGTGGTGGTGTACGATGGCTTGCGCCAGAGAGGAACGACAAATCGAATGGGTCGTCTTCCATCTTCTAAAACCCTTTCGAGTTTAGCCTTCACCTCCGGTTCAGTTCTCACTTCGTCAAATCTGTTCTGTCCCTTCCACTTTTCCCTTTCCCATTTGAATTTAGGAATTAGGCATTTGGGCTAATGTATTGGGTATTAGGCTTTGAGTACTATAGAGTTTTATCAGGTGTGGCTCAACTTAGCTAATTTTTAATAATGGTTATTGATTATTGAGGCTAAGAAGCAATACAGAAGCCTAAATATAAGAAACTTTAAGTTAATCAAGAAAATTAGCGGTGGAGATATCAGAACCGTTTATCTTGCTAAACTTATCGACTCGAATTGCTTTGAAAATTCTGGATAATGAGTTATTGGGCCTCAAGAAAAAAGCTACACGGGCTCAAACCGAAAGAGAGATTTTGCAATAGCTTGATCACCCGTTTCTTCCTACTTTATTTTCGCATTTTACGACAGATAAATACTCGTGTTTGGTTATTGAGTATTGTCCCGGTGGCGATTTACATGTGCTCCGACAAAACAGCCGAACAAATGTTTCTCTGAACAAGCAGCCAGGTAACAACTTAAGGTTTTCTTTCTTTGGACTTTCGATTGTTTCGTTATATGATAATTTTCGTTTTGGGTTCTCAATGTAGGTTTTATGTTGCTGAAATACTTCTTGCTTTAGAATACTTGCATATTACTTACACAATAGCCCTTTGAATAGTGAAATTACAATAGTACCCTCATGTGCCTTACACATGACTAGATTTAACCAAAAAATCTAACTGGGTTTGGGCTAAAGGACAAAACGTGTAAGATTTTGAAAGGTAAAGGACACCGCCTGTCAAATTTTGCGCTAAAGGATAGGGCCTGAAATTTGATGTAAACATAAAGGACAAAAGTTGTAATTTACTCTTTAAATTTTGTTAAACCACATAAAATATCATGTCCGCATGTGTGATCATGGTCGGGACAATTATATTATTATTTTATTATTATTAATTTTAAATATCACCCAATTGCCTAACTATCTTACGTGTAGTTGTCACGAATTAAATGATGATATTGCTCGATTATTTCATAAAAACAACACTTACCCTTAGGGTTTTAAACGGAGCGAACATTCAGCGAACGGTTCGTGAACCGTTTGGCGGGAAGTTCGTTTACGTTCGTTTGTTTAATAAACGAATGAACATGAACAAGAAATTTCGTCCGATTAGTTAAATGAACGAATATGAACAGAGGCCTCGTTCGTTCAATTGTGTTCGTGAACGTTCGGTAAGATGTTCGTGAACGTGTTCATGAACATTCGTTCATTTATGTTCATTCATGTTGGTTTGTTGGTGTTTTAATTAAAGATCTTTCTACTTTCATATACTTTATCTAAACTTTTTATATTATTTTACTAGTATTAAGCCCCTGTGTTGCAGCGGTTGTCATAAAACTGTGTTAAGTAGTAGTAATACTATACCATTGTCAGCAACCACCAACACCTGAAAAGCTCGTAAAAACAAAATAAATAAAAACGGGAAAAAATAACGCCTAGAGAAAAGCAGATGTAAAATCTTTGAATCACGCACGCTTGTTGCTGAGAAATTAAACTGAAACGTAAAACATAGAAAAAAATAACTAAGTTCATCCAGGACCCGCGTGTTGGACGAACTTTTCAAATGCAGAAAAATAGATGTGACGCAACGGGCCAGTCAAACGAGAAAAAATAAATGAAAAAATGTTGAACCCCAAACGCACGTTGCGGTGCGTTAACTCACAAAATTTAGAACGAAACGAAAAACTTGGAAAAGATGAAAAGTATGATGGACCAAAATTGAAAATAAAAAAGAGTTAGGATTAAGTTGCAAAAGATGAAAAACTTTGAGTTAGAAGTAAAAAACAAATGGTCTAAATTGCAAAATTGAAGTTATTTATTAATTTTAGATAAAGATAAGGATAAAAATAAGTGATATCTGGTTATTAATTAATATTAATATGTCGCAACCCCCGCCCCCTATCTGTCCCGGGAACGGGCGGCCGCGAACTCAGTGTCGGTGGTATCGGTGTTTATTAAATTGGCAGCGGAAAATTCATCAGGACCGTAGTTAGGAAATATTTTATCAGAGTAAAATACCATATTTTATATAAATAAACACATTGGGATAAACCCAAGTTTTCATTACAAACTGATTTATAGGGATAAATCCCATTTTATTGAAATAAAACGTCTTCGTTATTTAGGTAACTTCTATAGCCACTTTTTCAAGTCTTCAGTGCTGTCCAGCTGGCTTCTAGTTGGCTTTCACATTGTGTTACCTGAAACGCGTTTAAAAACATTTTGTCAGTGGAAATACTAGTGATTGAATCCCAGTTTAATCAAGAAAAGTTTTATTAATTTAAACAGTATTGAGAGTGATTACAATGTTTACATCTACCCAATTACTCATCCAGTACTGTCAATCCTGACTGGTGGGTCATATTACACATTGGCTAACTCTTTGTCCAATGGTAACGTGTTCCACATTTTGTATACAAAACCCCAACATACCGGCAGTAATCGTAGATTTACAAAGACTCAATCACTGCTAAATTGCATTGTAAAACATTTAAGGTTTTGTAAAAACTGTTTACAAAAAGGAGATTACTAACATTGCTGTCTTAGGTTTTCTGTAAGGGTTTCCTGGTGACAATCTACAAATTACACAAATGCACACGTGTTAGTATAATAACCCATTTTAACATTAGTAATACCCTCCCCGAGACGGCATTCCAACGACTACGTCGGGCAGAACCGCGACAGCCGTTATGGAACCCTAGATCAATCGGGCAGCGTATCTAATACGTATCCAGGGGTTATGATACTTACAACGGAGCAGAACTTCGTTATTTAGGGGGGTATTATGCCCGGAAATTATGTTATCTATTCAGAAATTCGTTGAGAGAGAAAGAGATTGAGCGATTTGGGACTGAAGCCCGAGCTCCCAATTTATAGGGCTGTAATCCAAGTCTCTCGCGGCCCGCGTAAATGTAAGCTTTGGCTTACGCGACCCGCGTCGTAGGGGGGTCTAGGCCGTAGCTGGTCCGGGTCACGGTATAGGTTCAACGCGTTGCTGCCACGTGGCAGCTCAGGGCTGCGTCTGATCTTGTAGTTGCCGCGCCCCGCGTAAGATCCTTAAGGGATCTACGCGGCCCGCGAGTGACATATAATTTTTGTTTTTATTTTTTTATGCTAGATCGTATTTTGGGCTCGGTTTTCACATACGGGGTGTATTTTAAGACATATTGGGGTATTTTAATATATTTTAGGGTGTCGAAATATTTAGGAGGGTGTCGGTTTATTTTAGGGTTATATCCTCCCCACCTTGTTTTAGAGCTCGTCCTCGAGATCTACTGGAACAAGTGTGGATATTTCCTTTGCATTTCTGATTCAAGCTCCCATGTGTATTCCGGTCCCCTTTTGGAGTCCCATTTTACTTTGGCCAGAACTAATCTCTTGTGCTGGAGGTTCTTAATCTTCCTGTTTTAAATCTGTAGAGGCTTCTCCACAAACTTTAACTGTTCATTTACCTCTATATCCTTAAGAGGTAATACCAGTGATTCATCAGCTAAACATTTCTTGAGATTAGATAAATGAAATACATCATGTATTCCTGCCATTTCTTCTGGCAGTTGTAGCTGATAGGCTACAGGTCTTATTCTTATAAAAATCTCAAAAGGTCCAACGAACGTGGGACTTAGCTTTCCCCTCTTGATGAATCATACAACTCTTTTCCAAGGAGAGGCTTTCAATAATACCTTGTCACCTACCTAAAATTCTAACGGCTTGCGTCTGTTATCAGCATAGCTCTTTTGTCGATCACGTGTTGTTTTCAGTCGTTCTTTGACTTGAATGATCTTGTCGGTTGTCTCCTGCACTATCTCAGGTCCGGATAGTTGCTTTTCTCCAATCTCTGCCCAACAGACCGGAGTTCGGTACTTTCGTCCATAAAGTGCTTCGAATGGTGCAGCATTGATACTCGTGTGATAACTATTATTATAATAAAATTCTATTAAAGGTAAGTGTTCATCCCAATTAGCTCCGAAATCAATTACACAAGCTCTAAGCATGTCTTCCATTGTCTGAATCGTCCTTTCACTTTGTCCGTCCGTTTGAGGATGATAAGCTGTGCTTAGATTCAACTTGGTTCCCATTGCTTTTTGGAAACTTGCCCAAAAATGAGAGGTAAAACGACTATCTCTGTTAGAAACAATTGATAAAGGAATTCCATGCAATGAAACTATTTCATTTACATATAACTTAGCTAATTGTTCCATACTGAAAGTTTCTTTCATTGGTAGGAAATGAGCTGACTTAGTGAGCCTGTCTACAATCACCCAGATTGTATCATTACCTTTTCTTGTTTTGGGTAATTTGGTAACAAAATCCATTGTTATCAATTCCCATTTCCAAACTGGCATTTCTAACTGTTGCAGCAATCCTGAGGGTTTCTGATGTTCAGCTTTGACTTGTGAACAGGTCAAACACTTAGAAACATAAGCTGCTATATCCTTTTCCATTCCTATCCACCAAAAATTCTTTCTTAAATCCTGATACATCTTATCACTTCCAGGATGCATCGTATACGTAGACTTATGGGCTTCTTCTAATATATGGTGACATAGGTTTCCTAATTTAGGTATCCACATTCTTTTCTTATGGAATCTCCAAATTCCATCTATTCCATGTTCTAATCCCTTAATCATTCCTTTTAATTTTCCAGTATCATCCTTCATTACTGATTCTTGTGCTTTTTTTATCTGATCATTTAAATATACTTGCAGATTTAATTTAAGAGAACGTACCCTCTTTGGCTTTTCATGATACTTTCAACTTAAAGCATCAGCCACTACATTTGCCTTTCCTTCATGATACTGGATATATTAATCATAATCACTAAGTATCTCCATCCAGCGTCTTTGCCTCATATTCAGCTCTTTTTGTCCGAAGACATACCTTAAACTCTTATGATCTGTGAATATGGTAAACTTACTACCATAAAGGTAATGTCTCCAAATCTTAAGGGCAAAAATTATGGCTCCTAATTCCAAATCATGGGTTGAATAGTTCTCTTCATGATTCTTAAGTTGTCTAGATGCGTAAGCTATAACCTTTTGACGTTGCATTAATACACATCCATAACCTAACTTAGAAGCGTCACAATAAACTATAAAATCTTCAGTTCCTTCTGGTAATGCTAGTATGGGTGCATGGGTTAGTCTTTGCTTAAGAATTCTAAAGGCTTCTTCCTGTTTTGGTCCCCATTCAAACTTAACAGATTTACAGGTTAGCTTAGTTAAAAGAATGGCTATTCTAGAAAAATCTCGAATAAATCTTCTATAATAACCGGCCAATCCTAAGAAACTTCTAACCTCGGTTGGTGACTCAGGGGTTTTCCATTTAGTAATCGCTTCGATCCTGGTGGGGTCCACATGAATTCCTTCATGATTGACTAGATGTCCAAGAAACTGTACCTGCTCTAACCAAAACTCACACTTAGAAAACTTAGCATAAAGCTTTTCTTTTCTTAATAAACTTAGAAGTGCGTGCAAATGCTTTGTATGATCCTCTTTACTCTTATAGTAAATGAGGATATCATCTATAAAAACAATTATGAATTTATCCAAATATGGCTTACATATTCGGTTCATCATGTCCATAAATGCGGCTGGGGCATTGGTTAAACCAAATGGCATGACAGTAAATTCATAATGGACGTACCTTCTTCTAAACGCGGTCTTAGGAATGTTCTCTTCCTGTACCTTTAATTGATGGTATCCTGATCTTAAATCGATTTTTGAGAAAAATCGAGCTCCTTGCAATTGATCAAACAAATCATCGATTCTTGGTAATGGGTACCGATTCTTAATCGTGACCTTGTTCAATTCGCGGTAATCAATGCACATACGCATAGATCCATCTTTCTTTTTAACGAACAGAATCGGTGCTCCCCATGGTGATGAACTGGGCTGTATGAATCCTTTCTCCAATAATTCATTTAACTGTTTCTTAAGTTACTGCATTTCTGCGGGTGCCAAACGGTAAGGTGCTTTGGCAATTGGTGTTGTCCCTGGTAGTAGGTCGATTCTGAATTCAACTTCCCTGTCTGGCGGTAGTCCTGGTATTTCTTCCGGAAACACATCTGAAAACTGAGACACTACTGGAATGTCTTTTAGTTCTTTTCCTTTAGTGTTAGTGATTGTGGAAATCAAATACACTAAAGATCCTTTTTTCTTATATAACTTGTTGTTTTCATCACAGAGATGAATTTCGTAGATCTAGAGGGTTTATCTCCTTTTTATTGTGATATTTTCACCCCTTGGTGAATTTACTTGAATTGACTTTTGATCACATAAAATACTGGCTTTATTGGCTATTAACCAATCCATTCCTAATACAACATCAAATCCTGCCAGATTCATTGGATAAAGGTTTGCCATAAATTTTTTATTTAAAAATTATATTCTTTCTCCCTGCAAGATTTCAGAAATCTTAATGGTTTCTCCATTTGCTGTTTCTACTAGACATTCTTGTGGGAGTTTAGTTAATGATTGATTAAAAAGTTTGCAAAATGAAGTATTAATAAAACTTTGGTTCACACCAGAGTCAAATAATACTTTAGCAAAAACATCATTAACTAAAAACGTATCGGCTATCACCTTCGGAATCATCTTGGCTTCATCTGCTGTCAGAACAAATGCTCTAGCATTTTTAGTGTTTTTGTTGTTCGTAGCTGGAACTAATTTCGGACAGTTGGGCTTGATGTGACCTTGTTCTCCGCAGTTGTAGCATATCCTGGTGTTGGCTTTCTTCCTTCAGTCTTCTTCCTTGTGTCCCGATATTTTGTAGAAATTGCAATATATGTAGCATCTTCCAGAATGCTTCCTTTCACAATACTTGCAATAAGTTGCAGATGTGGAACCTACATTTTTCCCACGGCTGGAATTTCCAGAACGGAATTCCTGGGTAAGCCTCTGAGCTAGGTTCCTCCTTTGATCTTCTTCTCGTGTATGCACTAACTCATCAGTCAAGGTATTTGCTAGTTCTACAGCTTCCTATATGGTTTGGGGTCTAGCTGCCTTGACTACATGTCTAATCTCCTCGATTAATCCCAGATGTAACGGGAGATTAATACTAGTTCAGGTGATGCAAGGGTTGGCACTATTCTAGCATATTCAAAGAATGTAGTAGTATAACCCTTACTATCTACTCCAATCATTCTAATGTTCAGAAACTTATTTTCTATCTGTTCCTTTTCATTAGGAGGGCAAAATTTTCTTTCTACCATATTCTTGAATTCTTCCCACTCCATATTGTAAATCATATCACTTCCCCTAGACTGAAGGATTGTGTTCCACCATTCCAAGACTGAGTTCTTAAACAGATTAGAAGCAAACATTATCTTATCTTGCTTATTTTTAAGACTGCCTCAGTCTTTTCTATCCAGCGTAGAGTTGCAATGGGTCCTTCACTGCCCGAGAATTCTATTGGTTTGCAGGACCAGAATTCTTTATAAGAACAACCATAAGGCATGATTCTTCTTCTTTTGGGAATGGGCGATTAAAGTACAGGTCCATTGTTCACGCTGTGTCCTGGTTCTGTTGGTCGCTTACTGCTATTTTACTTTTATTATCGGCTTCCTTAACAGTTTGAATAATAAATGACATTGCATCTATAATTCCTTGTGCCACTATGTGTTGGATGGCACTATTATCCACTTGGTTTCCATTGTTATTGTTGTTTGGATTCTCATTAACCGGGTTATTGTCGTTCTGGTTATTATCATTCTGGTTTTCCTGGTTCACTTCGTTATCCATCTGAATTTTAAACATTTACCACATATTAATATCACAAAATAATATTTAATACAACCAATCACATAACACACATATTGGTCAAAAACGTCGATCATTGCAACTTACTCTTTTTATATCTATATATGCATCTACTACAAACCAATACTGGAAATAAAAATTACAATACAGCTGAAATGGAAATTATACTATTAGTAGTAGGCATCCGTATATTTATTTTATTTTCAAACACACATATTATATATTATATTATATTATATTATATTATATTATTATTATTATTATTATTATTATTATTATTATTACTTCCTCCTCCATCACATTCATGGATATGGATTCATCCAGAAATCCATATTGCGCTCGTCGTACTTCCAGACGAGTCGCTCTCCCACCTGTCTCATCCTCTCGCTACTTTCTAAGATTTCCTCACCAAATGTCCTAAGTTCTTGTACATTTTCTGCACTCATTGGGGGTGCAGGTTCTAGGACTGGGTTTGGAATCTGAGGCATGGGTTCCTGGTATGGGTATGGATTCTCTAGAATCTCCCTAATGAATACATCGTTATCGTAATAGGGATCTAAAGGGTCCAAACCTGGGTATGCTCCTAGATTCGGCATGGGCATGTTTTCTTGTATGGGGTAACGTTGCACGTAGTCCCTATTGTCGTCCCACCACGGGTCATAGTTTGGATCTAAGGGATTGGGTCCTGGTACCCTAGGTATCTCCTCCGGGTTAAAATCATGCATTTCTACTTGATTTTCTAGGTTTTCTATCTCTATAGGCTGGTTAGGAAATGGTGGTTGTGGTTGGGGTGCTATCAGTTGCTCCAGGTTAGGGTCGGCTGCAGTAGTTGCTAGGATATGGAAATTGGATAGGCTTCTATTAAGCATGTCTTGGGTGTGGGCATCGGTTTCTCTTTTAGCTGCTGCTAGCACTCGTTGTTCTTGCAACTTTTTCATACGTTTCCTACACTCATGTGCTCCCCGACTGAACCATTCTCTCTTTTTTCTGAGGGAATGGCTCTTCATACTGAGCCTTAAACACGAATATTCCTTTTCATTATCAGCAGAATACCCTGAGAGGGCCGGCTGTGAAGAGGCGCCTTCGCTTCTAGGCGAACCAGACAACTGACGATACGCGTCGGATGGTCCTTGGTCGCTCATACTGTAAACTAACAAATAGTCAAATAACACATAACAATAAAATACAATTATACACGTAATTCCGTAATTTATTTCCTAACACTTTAAATAATAATTTGATGTCAGCAGAACACTTCTGTGGTTGAATCAGTGGCTTAGCTCTGATACCAGCTTCTGTCGCAACCCCCGCCCCCTATCTGTCCCGGGAACGGGCGGCCGCGAACTCAGTGTCGGTGGTATCGGTGTTTATTAAATTGGCAATGGAAAATTCATCAGGACCTTAGTTAGGAAATATTTTATCAGAGTAAAACACCATTTTTATATAAATAAACACATTGGGATAAACCCAAGTTTTCATTACAAACTGATTTATAGGGATAAATCCCATTTTATTGAAATAAAATGTCTTCGTTATTTAGGTAACTTTTATAGCCACTTTTCCAAGCCTTCAGTGCTGTCCAGCTGGCTTCTAGTTGTCTTTGACATTGTGTTACCTAAAACGCGTTTAAAAACATTTTGTTAGTGGGAAATACTGGTGAGTGAATCCCAGTTTAATCAAGAAAAGTTTTATTAATTTAAACAGTATTGAGAGTGATTACAATGTTTACATCTACCCAATTACTCATTCAGTACTGTCAATCCTGAGTGGTGGGTTATATTACACATTGGCTAACTCTTTGTCCAATGGTAACGTGTTCCACATTTTGTATACAAAACCCCAACATACCGGCAGTAATCGTAGAATTACAAAGACTCAATCACTGCTAAATTGCATTGTAAAACATTTAAGGTTTTGTAAAAACTGTTTACAAAAAGGAGATTACTCGCATTGCTGTCTTAGGTTTTCTGTAAGGGTTTCCTGGTGACAATCTATAAATTACACAAATGCACACGTGTTAGTATAATAACCCATTTTAACATTAGTAATACCCTCCCCGAGACGGCATTCCAACGACTTCGTCGGGCAGAACCACGACAGCCGTTACGGAACCCTAGATCAATCGGACAGCGTATCTAATACGTATCCAGGGATTATGATACTTACAAAGGAGCAGAACTTCGTTATTTAGGAGGTATTATGCCCGGAAATTATGTTATCTATTCAGAAATTCGTTGAGAGAGAAAGAGATTGAGCGATTTGGGACTGAAGCCCGAGCTCCCAATTTATAGGGCTGTAATCCAAGTCTCTCGCGGCCCGCGTAAATGTAAGCTTAGGCTTAAGCGGCCCGCGTCGTAGGGGGGTCTAGGCCGTAGCTGGTCCGGGTCAAGGTATAGGTTCAACACGTTGCTGCCACGTGGCAGCTCAGGGCTGCGTCTGATCTTGTAGCTGTCGCGCCCCGCGTAAGATCCTTAAGGGATCTACGCGGCCCGCGTGCGACATAGAATTTTTGTTTTTTTTTATGCTAGATCGTATTTTGGGCTCGGTTTTCATATACGGTGTGTATTTTAAGACATATTGGGGTATTTAATATATTTTAGGGTGTCGAAATATTTAGGAGGGTGTCGGTTTATTTTAGGGTTGTTATATCCTCCCCACCTTGTTTTAGAGCTCGTCCTCGAGATCTACTGGAACAAGTGTGGATATTTCCTTTGCATTTCTGATTCAAGCTCCCATGTGTATTCTGGTCCCCTTTTGGAGTCCCATTTTACTTTTGCCAGAACTAATCTCTTGTGCTTGAGGTTCTTAATCTTCCTGTCTTCAATCTGTAGAGGCTTCTCCACAAACTTTAACTGTTCATTTACCTCTATATCCTTAACAGGTAATACAAGTGATTCATCAGCTAAGCATTTCTTGAGATCAGTTACATGAAATACATCATGTATTCCTGCCATTTCTTCTGGCAGTTGTAGCTGATAGGCTACAGGTCCTATTCTTATAACAATCTCAAAAGGTCCAACGAACGTGGGACTTAGCTTTCCCCTCTTGATGAATCATACAACTCTTTTCCAAGGAGAGACTTTCAATAATACCTTGTCACCTACCTGAAATTCTAACGGCTTGCGTCTGTTATCAGCATAGCTCTTTTGTCGATCACGTGTTGTTTTCAGTCGTTCTTTGACTTGAATGATCTTGTCGGTTGTCTCCTGCACTATCTCAGGTCCGGATAGTTGCTTTTCTCCAATCTCTGCCCAACAGACTGGAGTTCGGCACTTTTGTCTATAAAGTGCTTCGAAAGGTGCAGCATTGATACTCGTGTGATAACTATTATTATAAGAAAATTCTATTAAAGGTAAGTGTTCATCCCAATTACCTCCGAAATCAATTACACAAGCTCTAAGCATGTCTTCCATTGTCTAAATCGTCCTTTCACTTTGTCCGTCCGTTTGAGGATGATAAGCTGCCCTAATTCCAAATCATGGGTTGAATAGTTCTCTTCATGATTCCTAAGTTGTCTAGATGCGTAAGCTATAACCTTTTGACGTTGCATTAATACACATCCATAACCTAACTTAGAAGCGTCACAATAAACTATAAAATCTTCAGTTCCTTCTGGTAATGCTAGTATGGGTGCATGGGTTAGTCTTTGCTTAAGAATTCTAAAGGCTTCTTCCTGTTTTGGTCCCCATTCAAACTTAACAGATTTACTGGTTAGCTTAGTTAAGGGAATGGCTATTCTAGAAAAATCTCGAATAAATCTTCTATAATAACCGACCAATCCTAAGAAACTTCTAACCTCGGTTGGTGACTCAGGGGTTTTTCATTTGGTAATCGCTTCGATCTTGGTGGGGTCCACATGAATTCTTTCATGATTAACTAGATGTCCAAGAAACTGTACCTGCTTTAACCATAACTCGCACTTAGAAAACTTAGCATAAAGTTTTTCTTTTCTTAATAAACTTAGAAGTGCGTGCAAATGCTTTGCATGATCCTCTTTACTCTTAGAGTAAATGAGGATATCATCTATAAAAACAATTATGAATTTATCAAAATATGGCTTACATATTCGGTTCATCATGACCATAAATGCGGCTGGAGCATTGGTTAAACAAAATGGCATGACAGTAAATTCATAATGGCCGTACCTTGTTCTAAACGCGGTCTTAGGAATGTCCTCTTCCCTTACCTTTAATTGATGGTATCCTGATCTTAAATCGATTTTTGAGAAAAATCGAGCTCCTTGCAATTGATCAAACAGATCATCGATTCTTGGTAATGGGTACCGATTCTTAATCGTGACCTTGTTCAATTCGCGGTAGTCAATGTACAAAATCGATGCTCCCCATGGTGATGAACTGGGCTGTATGAATTCTTTCTCCAATAATTCGTCTAAATGTTTCTTCAGTTCCTGCATTTCTGCGGGTGCCAAACGGTAAGGTGCTTTGGCAATTGGTGCTGTCCCTGGTAGTAGGTGGATTCTGAATTTAACTTCCCTATCTAGCGGTAGTCCTGGTAATTCTTCGGAAACACATCTGAAAACTGAGACACTACTGGAATGTTTTTTAGTTCTTTTCCTTTAGTGTTAGTGATTATGGAAATCAAATACACTAAAGATCATTTTCTTATATAACTTGTTGTTTTCATCACAGAGATGAATTTCGTGGATATAGAGGGTTTATCTCCTTTTTATTGTGATCTTTTCACCCATTGGTGGATTTACTTGAACTTACTTTTGATCACATAAAATACTGGCTTTGTTGGCTATTAACAAATCCATTCCTATTACAACATCAAATCCTGCCAGATTTATTGGATAAATGTTTGCCATAAATTTTTGATTTAAATATTCTATTCTTGCTCCCTGCAAGATTTCAGAAATCTTAATGGTTTCTCAATTCGTTGTTTCTACTAGACATTCTTGTGGGAATTTAGTTAATGATTGATTAAGAAGTTTGCAAAATGAAGTGTTAATAAAACTTTGGTTCGCACCAGAGTCAAATAATAATTTAGCAAAAACATCATTAACTAAAAACATCCTTGTGTCCCTATATTTTGCCGAAATTGCAATATATGGAACATCTTCCAGAATGCTTTCTTTTGCAATACTTGCAATAAGTTGCAGATGTGGAACCTACAGCTTCCTTGTAGGTAAGGTACCCGGTAAATCATTACATGCTTACACTTGTTTTGACAAGTTGGTCTAGTGGTTGGTCACTTGGTTTCTCTCTTTAAGGTTCCAAGTTCAACTCCCAATAGCATCACTTTGAAGGACATTGATTTGATGGTGCCAATGAAGTTTAAAACTAGGCCTCTATGGAGGTTGTCAGTTCGAAATCGAGCCGAACCAGATTTTACCGCAGTAGGCCTTCGAGCGGGTGGGTTTTCCCCAGAACTGATGACTTTGGCCTTTATAGAGGAGTTGATTGACGCATTTACACGATTCAGAGCATTCCAGAATAATTATCCGGCGATTTAGTTGGTCGTTAGATGCACCACTTGTAAAGCTAACACCTTGCCACGTTAGAACCAATCCAAACCAGGTCCCACAACATTAGCCGACACCAAATCTCAATAAATGCACCAATGACCTTTACACCCTCAATCTTTCTTTCCCACAACCACACAATCCCCCTACACCAAGGGCAAAACCGTAAACCCCTCGTCTATTTATCCCCTTGAATATCACCCAACAAAATATCCTATCCACTTTCTAAAACTAGTGATTTTCCGACCATCATTTCCCACCGGAAAAATGGACTCCTTCATGAACAGCGTCAAAACCGCCACCGGCACCGGCGGCGACGACAAAAGCAAAACCAACCCAGACCAATCATCCAACAGTGACCTCATGACAAGCGCCAAGACGATGGCGGGGAACGCGCAGTCCGCCATATGCAACCAATCCGAGAAAATCGTCGTAGCCGCCACGGACCTCATGACAAGCGCCAAGGAGTACGGAAGTGGGTTTGGGGGCGACGACAAAAGCAAAACCAACCCAGACCAATCATCCAACAGTGACCTCATGACAAGCGCCAAGACGGTGGCGGGGAATGCGCAGTCCGCCATAAGCAACCAATCCGAGAAAATCGTCGTAGCCACCACGGGCCTCATGACAAGCGCCAAGGAGTACGGAAGTGGGTTTGGGGCGGCGGAGGAGAAGAAGGTTGAGGCTCCGGAGAAGAAGGAAGAATCTGGAAGTGGGTTTGGAGCGGATGCTTTCAAGGCTGCCGGAAATTTGTTTAAGAAGAATTAAGTGGAAGTGGAAGTGCATTGTGACTTGTACACTGTGCTTTAAATGTTGTACGTTGTTTTCTGTAATAATTTGATTTGCATGAAGTGTGTGACCATTGTTTGTTGACTAATTTGGCATTGTGAATTTGTGACTTATGTGTTAAAAAAGTTGTAATGTGACGTAACATGCTTGATATTTCTTTTAGATCATTATAGTAAGTTGCAAAACTCTCCAAAAAAACAAAGTATATATTAAATATGTTAGGAAATTTGTAATCTCAAGCTCGAGCTTGGCTTAGTTCGAGCCTACTTATTTGAGTTTGAGTTCAACTCGCGAGTAAATCTCAAAACTCGAGCTTGGCTCGAGTTATTTTTTAAGAACAACCTCATACGAGCTAAAAACTCGGCTCGAGGTCAGCTCGCCAATGTTATGATCATCATTATTATTATATTATTATATAAAATAAATAAATTTTTGTTTGGGCACGTTTAGGCTCGCGAGCCTAAATGAGCTTTGTATTTCAGGCTCGAGGTCAGACTCGATAACTAAACGAGATCTATTTAAAGTTCGAGCTCGGGCCAGGGCTCGGGCTCGTTAAACCTCAGCTCGTTCGAGCTTTTAACCGAGCCGATAACGAGTAGTTTTCGAGCCTCTGAGCTTGTTTACACCCCTAGTGGCAATGAAGTTTAAAACTAGGGCTCTATTGAGATTACCAATTTGAAACCGAGCAAACCGGATTTTACCAAAGTAACCCTTCCGACGGACAGGTTTTCTTCAGAACTGATGGCTCATTTCAGAGGAGGTGATACATTTGCACTATTCAGAGCACTCCAGAATAATTATCGGGTGATTTATTCGTGGAGAACCACTTGTAAAGCTAACACCCTGCCACGTTAGAACCAATTCAACCGAGGTCTCACACGAAGTGGCCGACATAAAATCTCACTAAATGCGCGAATGACCATTACACCCTCAATCTTTCTTTCCCACAACCACACTATCCCCCTCACACAAAGGGCAAAACCGTAAACACCTCCTCTATTTATACTCTTGTAACTTGCATCAATATCACCCAACAAAATATCCACTTTCTAAAACTAGTGATTTTCCGACGATCATTTCCCACCGGAAAAAATGAACTCCTTCATGAGCAGCATCAAAACCGCCGCCGCCTCATCCATCACCGGCGCCGACGACAAAAACAAAGCCAACCCAGACCAATCATTCAACAGTGACCTCATGTCAGACGCCAAGACGGTGGCGGAGGCGGCGCAGGCCGCCGCAAGCAACCAATCCGACAAAATCAACAAACCGGAAGTTGCCGGAGCTGCCGCGGACCTCCTTGACGCCGCCAAGCAGTACGGAAAGTTCGATGAGACTCAAGGGGTGGGGCAGTATTTGAAACAGGCTGATGATTATCTTCACCAGTATGAGAAGTCCGGTACCACCCCCGCCGCTGCACCACCAGCTACAGAGGAGAAGAAGGGTGAGGAGGTGGCGCCGCCGGCGGAGGAGAAGAAGGTTGAGGCTCCGGCGCCGGTGGAGGAAAAGAAGGAAGAATCTGGAAGTGGGTTTGGGGCGGCGGATGCTTTCAAGGCTGCCGGAAGTTTCTTCAAGTAGAATTAAGTGGAAGTGGAAGTGCATCGTGACTTGTACACTGTGTTTTAAATGTTGTACGTTGGTTTTGATTTGAAATGTGTGACTATTGTATGTTGTTGACTAATTTGGGTTTGTGAATTTGTGACGTGTGTGTGTTTAAAAAGTTGTAATGTGACGTAAAATGGTTGATATTTTTTGTTTTTGTTTTATATAATTATATAGTAAGGGGCTGTTTGTTTACCTCTTAATCAGGCTCTTAATGGTTCAGACCTCTTACCGGTTCAGCACTTAATGGTTCAAACTGTTTGTTTTACGAGCAGATGTCTGAATGATTCAGACATTTGCCTCTGAATGGTTAAGATTTATACAGAGTCTGAATGGTTAAGACCTCTAATCTGAATTGCTCAGACATTTACCTTTGAACGGTTAAGCATTATACAAGCTCTTAATTGTTCAGACCTCTTACTGGTTCAGCACTTAATGGTTCAGACCTTTTACTCGTTCAGCACTTAATCATTCAGATGTTGTCAAACAGCCCCCTTAAGTTACAAAACTCGTGATGTATAAAGTATATATTAAATATGTTAGGAAATTCGTAATTTAGAAAAAAGTTTAAACAAATAAAACATTTCTTTTACTTTTTTGGTCATAAAATATATAAAACTGAAAGCCCACTCCCAGCTATTTATTATAAATAATTTCACAAGCAACAAGTTGTGTCGTTACCCATTTTTTAATAGTAAAATTAAGTCTTTTATACATATACATGATTATGTATGGAATTTCAGTTGGTTTGCAAAAAAAAAAAAAAAGTTGAATTAATTACAAAAGTGATTGTGGTGATACAACTGATAAAATCCCAAATATTTAATTTTAATTTTCGAGTAAAATGAAATTTTACTCTCTGTAGTTCAAGGGCGCTGACACCCTTACCTCTTATTTGCAAAATTTTGTTGCTTTACAACTCGCATTTGCCTGATTGCATCAATGTTCACCCCTTAAGGGTAACACTATAATCTTACAAAAGGACATTTTCGTAATCTTACTCAAATTTATAGAGTAAACTTCAGTTGTACACCCCGCACTTTACCTCCGCTGACACGTTTAAATCCTGTTTTTTAAAACTTGTCTTCTACGACGATATTCCAACCACCGGAGAAAAGCTCGTCTTCTCCGGTGATAATCAGCACATCAAGCTTATAAAATGCTCGATTTATATGGGCTAAGAATTCAAAATAGATTATATTCACATGAAAGAAATAATCCTTAAAATGCTCGATCCTCGCCGGTGATATTCATAATTTTATGTGAATAGATTATATTTATTAAAAAGAAAGAATTCAAAATATCAACATGTTAAATAAAAAATATAAAGGAGTCGGGTTTCGGACTCTGGCCGGAACCGGCAGGCTTGTTCTGACGGTGTCCAATGGCACAGAAACGAGGTAGCAACAATGTTTTAAAGGTGTATTTGTGCCGGTAAGATTTGTTGGCTGAATTTTGAACTAAAAGGAACAAGTATTTAAAGGTGTATTCGTTCGGGTAAGATTTGTTGGGCGAATTTCGAACTAAAAAGGAACAAGTATTTAGTTAGGACGAGTTACAAAACAAATGAAAACATATGATAACATATATTTGTATTTGAATGACTATCATAACTGTAACATATTGATAACGATAAACACTTAGATGGTTTACATAATTTATCCGTAGATAAAACTATTAATTGAGTACTAAATTATTTATATATTGTTTAAACATCTTGGGTTGAGTTATAATACAAAATATTTAAAAATAAGAAGGGTAAAAAGCCACCAGAGAGTGACAAGTGTCATAGGAGGAATTAAATGAAAAGGGTAATTTTGTCTATAAGAGGAAAGAGAATATGCACATGCAAGTCACATGTTATTCCCCCCCCCCCAAATTTTTAAACGTCCGTAACTTTTTTATACATCATTTGTTTTAAAAAAAAAATTATACCATAAAATCGAGCGTTTTTTTATCTTTAATATGAGTACCATATTGTTATAATTTTCAAAAAAAATTCAAAAACCCAGTTGCATATTACACAATGGACATGATGTAAAACACAATGTACAGGTAGATCAAAAACACAATCAATGACAATATATAAAGACACAATGGACAACATACTAAAACACAATGACCATAACGTATAACACAATGGCAATAACATATAACACAATAAGTATCAGACTAAATAAAAACACAATTGATGACAACAGATAAAAGACACAATTAATGACAACAGATAAAAGACACAATGGAGAGCAGATGAAGACACAATAGAAAACAAACTAAAACACAATACACAACAAACTAAAACACAATGAACAAAGATAATAAAAAAAATGAACAAATTATTAAAACATAATGGACAACATATTAAAACACAATGAATAACATATTAAACACAATGACCTGAACTAATAACACAATTTATAGAAAACTCAGATATAACACCATCTTCATTGTGTCATTTATTGTGTTATAGGTTCTTATAAAAACGCAATGGATAGAACCCAAATTAACATTGTGTTATAGGTTATAATAATTACACAATGTATAGAAACTCTACTGACCAAAACCCAGTTAAAAGACACAACAATGACCTGAACCATTAACACAATGCAAAAAAAAAAAAAAACCCAGTAAAAATGAAATTTTTTATTTTATTTTTATATGATAATATGGTCTCATATTAAAGATAAAAAAACGCTCGTTATTATGGTAAAAAAAAATTTTTAAAAAATGTTGTATGAAAAAGTTATGGACGTTTTAAATCGATGGGGGAATTGGCATGTGCCTTGCATGTGGAGAGAGAAAATCCATAAATATAGGATTCCCTTTATGCCATTCTATTATCTTCTTTTCCCTACAACTAATCTCAACCCTCCAAATCTAAGATCAATGGACTAGAATCCTTCTTACCCTTCGTATTTATTTTATCCTTTGTATTTGATCATAACCCAACTTAATAATAGTACTTTTGTTAAGCGGCTTATTGCTTAAGCCAGAAAAATATCACATTGCATATCATGTTATGCATGTGGTTGTGATACAAATCACACATGAGTATTTTTTGTAAGATTAAATATTTATTTATTTATATTTAATCTAGTAGCCATCATTATCATTTATATAATATAGATCAAAATATATTAATAACCTATTAATAATTAGTTGGTAATTGTTGATGGACCATATTACCCTTATTAACTAATTGGGTTTCCTCTTGGGTGTATATAAGGAGATTATTAGAGAGGTAAAAGGTTAGACACACAACCTAATAACACTAACATCAAATTCGTCCCTCTCTCTCCCTCAACCGATTCTGCCCTAGTCTCGGTTCATCACCATCATCACTTTACACCCTAAGGAGGAACCAGATCAAACTGACAACTCTGTCGAACACCGTGGCTGCGTCTCTGACTGGATTCTCTACTGATGCAATCAAAGGTATGTTATTACTTGTTTTCCATTATGTTTAAACAGAACTGATCAACATGTGGTATCAGAGCATATGTTGATAAATCAGTTCCGTTTTTCGTATCCATTATTCTGGGATCATTATAAGGAAAACAGAAATTTTAAAGTTTTTATAAAATCTCGGCTGTTAACAGTCCTTGGTACCGAAATCCCTGTTTTCGGGAAAACTATGTTTAATATTTGACTCAAAAATCGTAATGGACAAGCTTAATTTCCGAAATCTGTTAATAAAAGTATAAAATTTAAGGTTTCGGATCCCAGATTATGTTTTAAATTTATTAGGGTTCATTGCTTGTTCTTAATAAAACTCGAAAATTCCATTATTTTGGAATCTAATTTGGATTAGTGGATGTTTTTCTAATGTTTGATCTAAATTTTATCTATTAAATTTTCGAAAACTGTTAAAGAGATAATCAATTATTATTTTCGAAATCCTTGATAAGTTTAGATCATGATTAAAACAAGAAATACTATCCCAAATCCCTTAAATTTCGAGTTTCAGTTTTATCACAATCAGCAGCTGTTAACAGAGATCACGACTCGAGACTAAGGTTGCGACTCGCAACCACAATCATCACAACTCGAGACTAAGATTGCGACTCGCAACCACGAGATTGCGACTCGCAACCACAATCATCACAACTCGAGACTAAGATTGCGACTCGCAACCACGAGATTGCGACTCGCAACCACGATCATCATAACTCGAGACTAAGATTGCGACTCGCAACCGCACTCATCATAACTCGAGACTAAGATTGCGACTCGCAACCGCACTCATCACAACTCGAGACTGAGATTGCGACTCGCAACTAAGATTGCGACTCGAGACCTCATTATTTTTTATGCTGTTGCGGGGGCGCGCTGCCCCCCGCACCCCCCAGCGAACTCACCGCGGAGTTCGATCCGCGCTAACAGGTGGTTTTGCTATTAAATACTTGGTTTTGTTTATACTTAATTAATTAATAAGGATCAAATAATGTTTTACAAAACCAAACTAGCTTAACTTGAATGAGCTTCTGATGTATTAATTCTGGCCAAAGCTGATTTAATACATCTATTTATTGTTCAAGTATTATAAAAGCTATGTTAAGTATGCATTACAAACGTGAAATGTCTTAATTCTGGCCAAAGCTGATTTAATTCATTTATGTTTAGCATGCTTGACAAGTGCATAACTAAAGTGATTGTCTCATTTCTGGCCAAAGCTGATTTGTCACGATTACTTTGCACACATACTTAAATGATTACACTTCTGGCCAAAGCTGATTTGTCTTTGTTTAAGTAGAATTTTACTAAGTCTATTATTTTGATGTTAGTAATAGACATATCACAATTTCTTCACATAATGATCCTTATATTAATGATCCTTAATTAATTTTATGATCATTTCGTCTGTCTTATTTTTTTTTTTTAGTACCCATAATTTTTACTCACTGTAATTTACTTCTACATATATCTCATCCACTTTGATTCCTAAACCTAAAATGTTTGCTTTATTTAAAGTTTCTATTAGAATTAGCTCTTAAATTAAATCCTTGATTATTTCTTAAGACACGATAATCCTATTGCTCTCTTCTGATAAAGATTATAAAGAAGAAAATTAGAGCATGATGATTAGGACAAATCGAACATGATGTCTCTTATGATAATCAAGAACTCTCTAACATAATGCTATCACTAAAGTTGTTTCAGATTAAGTCTTTCCTAAGGCTAATCTCTTATATATATGGAATAATCACTAGAACTCCCAACATGCATGCCTTCTTTTATAATTCTAAACTATAAAGTTAAGTGGTATATGTGAATACATAATAATGTACAATACCATGACCCATAAAGTTAAGGGCTTACGCATGGAAATAAGTACATTTTCCAGTACATTACATATTAAGATTTTCACTTGTACAATTTGATGCCTTATAAATCAACTATAACACTCAAAAATACCAAAGTATAATGAGTGTGTTGATAAGCAACATATGTACAAAGAAATAAATGTTTAAAGCTGGAAAATAAGTTGTTACTCACCTTATAACCACTTAAACCTTAAAAGAGGATTGTTCTCAGGTCCATAGACAAATTACAACTGTTAATTCCACCTCTAAGGTTCTTAAAGGGAAAATCTCAATGCATCATTATGTCATTCGACTAGACATAAGCAACGAGACTATCCATTATTCTAAAGAACAGTTGGATGAATTAATTAGATAGTCACTTATTAAAGATATTTAAGTCTACTAATTATAATATTCCAACTAACACATGATTAGTTGACTCTAGTTCTATACGTTTCCTTACCAGAAGTTACCAAATAACTAACATGAGAGTTAGTGACAAAATTAAATGTTAAGGCTATAAGAACTATAATAGGCAGTCTTCTAACAAAGCTATTCGATACCTTACAAATTCTGAATATTAATCAGAATATAGTATCATAATTAAGCAATGTTATGAAGGTTGTGAGGTTTGCATAGTCAACATAAAGTCACACTTATCTTAAACTCTCATCTTATTTGTTCTAAATATCTGGATTGAAACATTATTAAAACTAGATGATACCTTATTTTTTCACAACTTTTGTCATCATGCAAATGAGAATTTGACAAAAGGAAAATGAGACTTATAAATTTCATCCATTATAACTGAAATTCATGAGAAATCATGACATGGTTAATGAGGATGATTTTTCATCTAATCTCATTCTAAGTGATTTTAGATCATGACGTTAAAGCCTTAAAACATTACTTGGCTTAAGGAATAAGTATGGGTCCATCATAAGTCATTCATTGACATTCGTGGAACTTATTCCAAATGGAATATTTAGACATAATTCATTTATCATTTAAAGACTATTTACTTGTATCTAAATTTTGTCGCATATGGCCCATGGTCTTAAAAGAAATCTGGGTTATTAAATATATGTGCTTAACATGATTTCTATTAAATATGTCCCTAAGTTTTTATGCCATCTGGACATTAAGGAAATCAAGTAAACTCTAACATATATATATAATAGGTTCCCACGTCACATACCAACTTGAAACTTCTCTTGTAGCATTCTAGAGATATTAAAAGACCAGTGGGAGCATTAAGTGTTTTAGAACAACTTGCAATAGTTGCAAGAGGTGGGGGAGTGAAAAATTTCACATTACCTCAATTTGCACCTCTTGTACAAGACACCGCTCCATCACGACACTGTTCCATCAAAACTTGTCTCTTTAAAATCTAATGCTACTATTACAAAAGTTTCATTGTTGCTTAATTGTGGGCACACTTAGATCTCTTATCTAAAATAACATAATCCTCAACAAGAGAAACTACAATGACTAACGTCATTAATATGTTCATTAATATGTTTTCTCTATTAGAATTTGTTCGTTAAACAATTGACCCTAAGCATGCTGAGTTCCTAAAGATTTCTAAGGTCAGTGGGAGTAGTCAAAGTCCTTATCATGACTTGCAAGGAATACAAGAGGCGGGGGGAAGAGTGTCATTAAATTTCACTCCAAATTTAACTCCGATTACACCTCTTGTACACCATACTGCACCAACTCTCTTACAAACTTAGAATCCTTAAAATGATAGCAACCTAAGCAAGAGCTAATCCATAAAACTGAAACTTCTAACAAACTCAATAATCAACTAAGGAGGTCATCTAGGTTTAAAAACCTACTAACTTTGATGATTACATAACCTCCCTAACTGAAGTTGAAATGGATTTTGGAAAAGTTTACTGATCCTATCTCTTCTAATTAAGCCATTAGTGTCAATCAATCTTCTGAATTGAATAAAATAGTTTTCTAGTAAAACTGATTTTATGTGTTCGCATAACGTTTGGGATTTCATTGAATTACTTAAGAGTGTTCATAACTAAACCAAATCCTAATATATAAACGTTAAGACACAAAGAAGCATGATTGATTGTCAAAGGTTATACTCAGGAAGAGATATATTATTAAAGAATCTTTATTACATATCTAACAAAAGATTTCTTTTAGGATCATCACTGTTCTAGTAGCTTATAATAGTTTTGAGCTACATTAGATGAACATTAAAACAATTTTCCTAACAAATGGTTGACACATTTACATGTTCATTAGATAACAACCTAAAGTTCCTAACTGAAGGTTAAAGAACACTTTATTTGTAAGCCAATAAAATCCATGTATGGTTTAAAGCAAACATCATAATATGATGAAATCTTAACACAATTATTTTCATCAGCAACCAAGTGGAATAATGTACCTACCTCAAGATGAGTGGGAGCAACTAAGATAAACTTGTCTATATAGATGATATTCTTTTGACAAGTAGATGTTACATAAGTCAAAGCATTGTTAACACAAACTTTGATATAATAGATCTCAGAGATATCTCTTACATAATAGATATCATAACATGTTGAGATAGACCAAATGGGACATTACTTCCGTTCCATAAGTTTAACATTAAATTGGTCCTTACATATGTAACAAACAATACTGCTCTCCTTTAGAGGATAATAGGATAAATGAGATTATTTCTTACGCTTCATTAATTAGAAGTCTTATGTAAGTTTAAGTCTATACTCGTTTAGATATTACTCACATTGCAACACACTAGATATGTCTAGATTAATGTGAAGCATCTAATAGAGTATTACAATATATTTAAAAGAAACGAGAGACTATAATTTAAAGAAGAAGTGAGAACTCAAACCGGTTTATTATTACTCTAACTTTGTAATATTCAAAGATGATAAAATGTAATTTTGGGTATATCTTTATGTCAGCAGACAAAACCTATCTCATGGAGGAGTCATAATGGACTGATATCAACAACATAAGTTATAACGACATAATATATTGTTGATCACAAAGCAATATTTACTAAATGTTGTTGGAAATTTATCAGTGGACTCATAATTTTATTAACTCCATATAATTAATATTTTGAAGACTTATTGTGATAAAGTCAGCTACCATGTCTCCTTGAACAGTAACAGTTCGAGAGGTGCTGCATTAAATTTCGATACACAATTAATTATTCGTTTATGAACGAATTGAGGAAACTAAATCTTTGTATCGAATGCATTCATGATATGCTTAAGGATCCTATAACTAAAGGTCTATTACCCATAAGTCTTATTAAGAGTGCACATAAAAGAGAAGGGTTTTAATTGATGACCATGTACAACTGCATATCGTACTATGAATGACTAACTAGTAATTTTCCTCATCAGTTTGATTTTGTATGTCTCTTACATATGTTCTGCCGGTGTAATGACATATAGACAACTATAAATACAAATCAAACGTTAAAGGGCTTACATATTTTGATCATAACTGTTAGGTTTTAAATTAAGGCTATAGTATGACTAATGGGGGTCCTGAGTCGCATAATGATTCAACGGCTGTATTTCTCTGCTATAGTACTTGTTTAAGGCTAAAATGAGTATTAACTTCTGATCAGACTAATCTAATACTCATGATAAATGATTATTCGGCTAAGTGGGAGAATGTAAGATTAAATATTTATTTATTTATATTTAATCTAGTAGCCATCATTATCATTTATATAATATAGATCAAAATATATTAATAACCTATTAATAATTAGTTGGTAATTGTTGATGGACCATATTACCCTTATTAACTAATTGAGTTTCCTCTTGGGTGTATATAAGGAGATTATTAGAGAGGTAAAAGGTTAGACACACAACCTAATAACACTAACATCAAATTCGTCCCTCTCTCTCCCTCAACCGATTCTGCCCTAGTCTCGGTTCATCACCATCATCACTTTACACCCTAAGGAGGAACCAGATTAAACTGACAACTCTGTCGAACACCGTGGCTGCGTCTCTGACTGGATTCTCTACTGATGCAATCAAAGGTATGTTATTACTTGTTTTCCATTATGTTTAAACAGAACTGATCAACATTTTTAATTTTGTTAAACCACATAAAATATCATGTCCGCATGTGTGATCATGGTCGGGACAATTTTCTTATTTTTATTATTTTTAAATATCAACCAATTGCCTAACTATCTTACAAAGTGTAGTTGTCACGAATTAAATGATGATTTTGCTCGATTATTTCATAAAAACAACACTTTCCCTTTCATCCAACCTTATATTGTCATCATCACAATGGAGACAAAATCTAACAAGACAAGAACACAAGTATATAACTAACGCTTGTATGGTCTATAATATGTTTAATAAATAGACAGGGTTGGCAACTATAGAGCGTTTAATAATTTTGTTGTATTCGTCTTCCCTCTTAAAATCAACTAAGCTACGCCCCTGACCACCACCACTCTTCACGTCAGCCCCATGTCACCCTACTGACATCCACCACCCTATATGGTGTGGTCATGACCCAAACCCACCATCTACCATTTATTTTTTTAATTTATTCATAAACATCAAAATCATCAGATAGGGCTTGTGGTTACCGTGGATTGAACCACGCAAACCACGGTGGTTCAACAAGGGAGGTGGTGTAACGATGGATCCATATTCCACGTGGCAAAGCATGACCCAACCCATGACCCCATACCCTGTAGCGTAAGAATGTAGAAAACAATCTGAACTTCTAATCAAATCATTTAAATGATAAATTAATTTGATGACAGTTATGTAATTAATTGGTAGTTTGAATAGATTGGAAAGAGTAAAAAAGGAGATTTTGCTCATTTGTGTTCGACTTTTTTCCGTTATATACTACTTTCACTAATACTTTTAAACTACCATAACTAATATATCTCACTCTATGTAACTTTAAAGTTAAAGAATGTAAAGAAAACCGTTAGTTTTGCAAAAGGATAAATTACACTTTTCGTCCTTTATGTTTGTAGGTAGTTGCAATGGATGACCTTTACCTTTAATAATTACAGCTACAGTCCTTTATTTACAAAACATGTTACACCTTAGGTCCTTTGACCCTAACCAGGTTAAAATTTTCAGTTAAGTTATATCACATAAGGGTAATTTAGTCTTTTAACCAATTAAATTAAATTAAAAATAGTTTAATAAAAAAACAATAAACTAAAATATATATAACACATCTCACATCCACATCTCAGATCTCTTTCTCAACCCTTTCTTCCCCAACCAAACCCACCACCATCTGCCACCACCGTTATGCGGCGTCGCCAAACTGCTGCCGCCACCACCACCACCCCAACCGGTTCCGTCACATCCTTCTCTCTCTCTCACATAACCCTAACCATTAAAACCCCAAGTATAAAACCCAGATCCGTCACATCGCAACCTTTTGGAGCGTTTTTGTGTGGCCGTTGATTTGTCGTCGGAGTTTCAGATCTACCTGCACTGTTTCGTTCTCCGATGATCCAAGTACTTTGTCGAGCTTTCATCTGAAGTTAGCTAGGAAGAAAGGGGATGGGAGATAAGATGGGACTGGAGGTGGTACCGTTGGAGAAGGAAGAAAGGGGATGGGTGATAAGATGGGACTGTTCGAAAAACTATCCTCAGCATCCTCCCACATTGAATCATCAGCAGCTTCCGGATTCGCCCACGCTACAAAATATTTCCCGTAAACCTTCGCTTTATTCTCATCATTACACTCAAACCCATAAGTATTTTCAAACAAACACTTCTCATACTGCTCAATAAACCCCTTGTAATCTTCAACACTAAAAAACTTCATAGCGTAAACACCATTCGACACAAAATCGACACGTAACTGATCCATAGTCGGCTTCAACTGCAGCTGCTGATCAACCGTTGACCGAACTTTCGACCCGACTTTCAAAAACCAATAAAGATCCTCATCTCCTTCCTCTTCATCAGCATCATCATCCTCTTCATCACCCCCATTCGACGTCGTTTTGACGAAAGAATACGAAGTGAGCTTATCAACGACAACCCATTTGGAATTAGCAGTATTTGCAGCTGAAAAGATGTAAAGCTTAACGGGGTTCTTGACAGATTGGTTCTTGGATTGGTATTTGAGTTTTAGGGCTTTTAATTTAGCTTCGATTTGGTCAACGGAAGAGGGGGTTTTGGGTGGGGTTTTGATGGGTGATTGGTGGTCTTTGACTTCTTCGTAATCTTCATCGGATTCGGAGTGGTGGTGTTGTTCTTCATCGGATTCAGAGTCGGAGATTTCTAACTCTTGACGGCGGCTTTCAGCGGCACCCATTTGGAGTTAGATTGGGGGTTAGGGTTTTGGAAGGATGAAGAGGGTAGTGAGATCTGATTGAATGCTAGTGAGATCTGATTAAACTATTTTTAATTTAATTTAATTGGTTAAAAGACTAAATTACCCTTATGTGATATAACTTAACTGAAAATTTTAACCTGGTTAGGGTCAAAGGACCTAAGGTGTAACATGTTTTGCAAATAAAGGACTGTGGCTGTAATTATTAAAGGTAAAGGTCATCCATTGCAACTACCTACAAACATAAAGGACGAAAAGTGTAATTTATCCTTTGCAAAATGTTTATCTTGCAGGTGCAAACAGTTTGGGTAAATTAATGCTAAAATACCCGTAATTTGCCTCACAAACTTGACATCATTATCAACTAAACACTTACATATATCAATTAATAAGGGGCTGTTTGTTTACCTCTTAATGAGACTCTTAATGGTTCAAACCTCTTACTGATTCAGCACTTAATCGTTCAGACTGTTTGTTTTACGAGCAGATATCTGAATGGTTCAGACATTTGCCTCTGAATGGTTAAGCATTATACTGAGTCTGAATGGTTAAGACCTCTAATCTGAATTGGTCAGACATTTGCCTCTTAACTGTTAAGCATTATACTAGGTCTTAATGGTTCAGACATCTTACCGGTTCAGACCTCTTATTGGTTCAGCACTTAACCATTCAGATATTGCCAAACAGAGCCCCCAATTCTTTATAACTCAATTCATTTAACAAGTTCAATTTATGTAAAAGAATTACGTAAATCAAACCGGTCGTTATAAAGTCATCAATTCTTTAATGGTCCACGAGTCAAGCCGAGCTTGATGAACCTAAACGATGCAGGCTCGGACTGCGTTTGAAGAGGATTCGATATCGCCACAAAAAGCTCTAATATTTCTATAAAAAAATAATTTTTGATAACCAACAAACCCTTTTCAAATATATATATATAAACCATATCAAAACCTCACCATAAGTTAAATCACTATTACAAAAGAGATGATAATCCCCATTTGGGACACAACAGATAGATGTAGATTATCAAGAACAAAACTTTGAAATTCTTTTATACTGTTTTCTTTTTGTGGGAATAAATAATAAAGCTAATACTATTCAAGCACTCGTAACAAATTGGGCGACTAAAACAAGAAATCCGAGTCTGATAATTCGAGTACCTTGTGAATACCAATCGGGTTCACACCGGGTCGGAATGAATTCCCTTCGATATATCTGCAAAAGGGCACAATAGTAATTAGAAAGCAGCAATATTCTCCCACTAAACTGAAAGATAAAAAATAATAAGACTCACAGTTCTTTTAGATAAGGGTGCTTGTAGAAAGCATCAGGAATTCTCCCAGTAAATTGATTGTGATCCAGGTACCTAACAATAAACTCTTCAATCAGATCAAGCCGTCCATTTTGTTATGTTTATTTAAATAACTAATAATTTATGCGCCAATCATGATTACAAAAACAATATCAATACAACGCACAGTTATTATGGGTGTTCATGGTTTCTGAAACCGTAAAACCCACCCAAACCAGTTATCAATTTGGTTATGCAGACGATTTTTCAAAATATTTTGGCCGGTCGGCTTAGAAATCTTTAAACCGCACCAAATGGTTCAATTTACGCGTTATACTCAAAACTGGTTGAAAAAAAAACCGAGAAAACCAAACCAGGCCGTAGGATTTTGGGCTATGTAACTTTGATATTTTATTTGGGCATTTTAATTATATTAAGTTAGACTATACACATGATTGAGATTTACTTAAAATATAATACATAGAGTCGCGCTTTTAAGTTTTAACTATAAGAACATGATCACTTCTTTATTGTAATTGTATTATGTGCATTTTTATTTGTAAATGCCCAATAAGTCAAAACCGTGAAATCAAACCGAAGCCAAACCATTAGTAATGGTTTTGCTTTTGGTTGTCTAAAACCGTTTCTAACAATTTGATCAAAAAATCGTCAAACCGAACCGTGAACACCATTTTTAGAATAAAGAACAACATTTTGCTTTACAATAGTCAAACATCATTTCTAGCAATGACCATGAACATCTAATATATTATAGAATGAAGAACATCTTTATCTGATGTAAACCGTATGATTAGCTTCTAGGTCAACAAATGGTCTCATCATTACACCTGGGCAACTTTTTACCTGTTCAACCCATTTGATTCGGTTTTTTAGCCTTTTTTCTACCGGTCTGATCCGTTAGATATAAAACATAACCAAGCCGAAATTTCTTTTACTATGTTTCTATAGATGACTAGATTTTGGGGAACGTACAAGTAAGTGAGCTTTGGGATATGAGCAAGTCCAGCTGGCACGATCCCAGACATCTTGTTGTAAGATAAATACCTAAAATCATAACCATTGTTGTCAGGTTCATGAAACTTAGTATAATATATACTATTATCCTCAAAAGCAATTTGAATAAGCAATACTTACAAGATTTCCAGATTACTCATGTTTGCAAGCTGTGCCGGAATTCCTCCGGTCAGGTAGTTATTATTTAAATAACTGCAAATTCCACCAACAGTAAACAAAAGCTTCTAAACATTTGTGGAAATAACAGAGATCGCATTTTAACCAATTTATTTATGAATGAGTCGATTTGGGTTTATTTTTATTACACACGAGCCAAATGGACCAGATCAAAATATTCAGTTAAAAAATGGGTCAAACGGTCAAAAGAAATAACAAAATTTAACATAAAAATTAAATGATTTTCAAAGTATTATAAATGAAAATGTCTTAATAAAAACTTTGGAGAAACATAAAGATAGATTAGAAGGTTAGTTTATATGAACAATACTAATTAAAAAGGTTAAATATATTAACTTAAGTGTAAACATTTAAGAAAGATTCTTAAATCTTGGATTAAACTTTTTACTTTTGAATCTTACGTATTTTTTTTTTCCAAAAACCGAAAACCGAACATTTCGGTTTCTGTTTTACCCAAAAAGGCAAAAACCGAACCGAACTGTGCACACCCCTAGTTTCAATTGGTACCAAAGAATAATATATTTTTTGTCATCATGTTTAACACACTAATAATTTATCAAAACTTTCAACAAATTGGGCCATCATGGCCCAACCTGTTTAAACCGATACCAAAGAATATCCTTTGACCCGTTACCAGCCTCACCCATTTTGCTACTTCTAGGAAAAAGCATCAATCTTGCAAGCAGAAATGACGTACAGATTGCGAAGAACTGGAAAGCATCCTTCTATACGTATCAGTTCTCTTATAGTTCCAACCAAGTGATTGTTTCCAACATCTCTACAAACACAATTTCGCCACATCAGCATCATTCAGATTTGCAAATTTAACAGATACCTCCACATCTTTTTAGAAAAAAGAAAGGTCCACTTATGATCCAAAGATTTAGTACTTTTTTGGGATGATGTGTATATAAAACTGTTATAGAGGCCACCCAGGAATCAATTTGGTTTTATTTATGTCAATTACTCAATTCCGGCAAAAGACTTGCAAGAAATTTGTAAAATGACAAATACTCTCTTAAACTAAAAGCTTCTGTAACATCAAGAGCTGTAAAAATGACAAAAACGCACCGGAACCTACTCAAAAGAATCAACTCTAGATGAACTGCAAAACATATTGAGTAGATTGCGGGCCGTTTGTCATTTTATATTCTAGGAGTGACAAAAACTTCAAATTTAGGATCATTTCATCGATTTACAACTTTTAACATAAAAGAAAACAAATTGACATTTGGGTGGCGCTAATGGAAGCTTTAAAGGACGTGTTGGCAATGTGGCAAATGTATGCATTATATCCTATTACATGCACAAAGAGATATTTTTCTTAGTTTTCAGAGAGAGAATGAAAGATAAAGACATTAAGTGGATCCGTTTCAAAATGTAGGTTATAGATTAGCGACAAAAAAAATGGTAGCAAAAAGGTTGAAAGGTACAGGTGGCGAAGATTTCGTAAGGTCCCTAATTCTGCTGGAATTCGCCCAATAAAGCGATTTTCATGAAGATGAAGATATTGTAGGTCGGGAAGATTGGCAAGTTCCCTTGGGATTTCACCCTTAAAGCTGTTAAAACTCAAGTACCTGAAGATGTACAAGTAGGTAAGTATCTAAAGCAACATGTGTTTTTTTTTCTTCATTTTAATATATAACTGGCCTTAGAATAAATGATGCAAATTACTTACAGGTGTGTTAGTCTCTTCAGTTCACCTATTTCAGGCGGAATTACATCCTGCAGCTTGTTCCACCTCAAATTACTGAAAAGATGACACACATCGAGAATTAAAAACAGTTCAATTTGAGGGTCACTATTAGTTGATTATCTAAGGTGCCCCTAAATAAAGACAAAAGTGAGGAATCTTATGGACCAACATCAATCTTACTGATGGTATGTATACAACTACATAATAAGACAATGCACCTTCTGGGAGCATAGCTGACATTACAAAACACACAGACACACACACACATATTTAACAAATACGATGAAATTCAGAATTTGATATTGTGAAGCTTCCATCATTAGCAATATAATTATATAAGAACCACAAAATATTTTAATATCATTGAATCAAATGAAGAAACATACAGTACTTTAAGACGCTTCAAACGCCCGATTTGAGGTGGAATTGGTCCAGTCAGCTTATTGTTGTGGAGATCCCTGCCAACAGAAAACGTAAAAAAAAAAAAATATCACTCCACATGTCACAAACACAATAGTTAACACGAAACCTTGTTTAAATATTATACCAAATAAACCTATAAATGCTAAAAAGAGGTGTGACTACACAGTAGGAAAGAAAGTCTTACAGTCTTGTAAGATCTAGAAGATTGGTTACAGCAGTAGGAAAAGGCCCAATAATTGAAACAGCATATACTTCCCTGAAATGGATCAAAGGTACACACGCTCAGATCAACTGACAGATTCATAAACTGGTAACATGAGAAAACAAGCCAAAATGAACTTATACTTACAGTTCAGTAACTACTCTATAATCACCTTGTGTGGAACAGGTGACTCCAGACCAAGCCGGTAAATCACCATCTCCACACGGATCATCTCCAACCCATGCATACACCACCCTCCATCCAAGAGATGCTTTTATTTCGTTAAGTGCTTTCACTACAATCAAACACAAGTACAATTAATTATCTCCAAGAAAAGTTCATAGTGTACTTTCATCATCATAATTTTCACAAATCAAGTTTCTTACTAGTACTAATATGCATCCTAAGGGAAAACAATGCAAGGATGTGATTAAAATTCCTTAAAGCAGATACGCTATCTTTCATGAGAACGCTCACTAGAAGCTTGGTTTAAAAGAGCGCGCCTAGGCGCAGGCCTCCTCGCTTCAGCCTACATAAGGCGCATGTTTGACAGGAAGCACATGAGGCGCGTTTTTGGCAAAAAAAAATGTGACCCTGAGGCGCTTGCGCCTCTTGTACATCCCTCACTTTTGTGCAGCAGGATGATGTACAACATGCTTTTCAGGTTGTACATGTAAATAATTTATGTACTAAAACATATATAAAGTTTATTTGTATCTAAATATCGGGCAAACGATGCTAGAAACCTATAAAAAATATATAAAAATATATATATAATAATTTGCGCCTAGCGTTGGCACTTCGGGCCTCGGTTTTAAACCCTATCACTTTTTAAACATTGCACATTTGTACCCTATCATATAAGTCATGTTTGGACTTCAATTCCATACTTAATGAAGCAAAATCAGTTAAACACAAACTAATTAAACTCACTTCCACATTTTAACCTAATTCTGTTTAATCAATTGCACAATAGCGTACTTTCTAAACTATCAAAACCTAAAAATGTTAGTTAATCGCTTAATCCTCAATAATCAAAACACATTCCGAATTAAACAACAAATCAGATTTAAATGCATATACACATCATCTAACACAATTGAAAACATAAAAAACCATAACCTAATCATGTAATAACGGAAAATTCATAACATAATTGAGAAATTACCGTCTCGTTTTAGCGTTTTTGCGTCAACAACAACATTTAAGAGGCAAGGAAGCAAGAGAATCAATGAAACTGCTGCAAATTGACGAACACACTCCATTTTCAGTCAAATTAATTGCGATCTCCTTTTGTTTCGAGCTTCAGGTCCTCATTCGGTGGCTGTGTGATTATATATGTATATACAGATCAGTAGAGTGAGATACAGATCGATTAAAGGTTGAATCAGAGCAAGATGTTAGTAGAAATACAGGCAGAAAGATGACGCTGCAGATCTCAGCTCTGAGTTTGCCTTTTTGGGTAGTTATTTTCATTTTTCATTTGATACCCTGAAGTTGTAAGAAAATAACAATGACGCCCCTCTTGTTTTTTGCATTTCATGTTATTTGAATATCCGTTTGTTTTGTTTGCCCTTAACATTCCGATCTGTAAATAAACATACTTCCTTCGTCCCATTAAAAGTAAGGCTGGCAAATCGTGTCTGAACAGGTTTAACAGGTTCCTGACGGCGTGCATAACATAAGTTTCAAACATGATTATGACTCGTTTAACTACTTTCTACCTCATGTTTATAAAACAGTTTTATGTTTTATGTACAAAGATGAATAAATGATAGATCCTAACATTGTAATTTTAATTATTTTAAAAATTAAAAAAGTCAAAGGGTGTATTTTTCAGTCAAACAGGTCTAATCGTGTCTTAACAGGTACCCAATTGCCAGCCCTAATTAAAAGTGTCCTATTTTGAATTTTAAAAGTCTTTATTTATAAACTTTGACCTTAAATAATTTTGTTTGTGTTAGATAACACTTGATGAAAGTTATATGATTTGAGTGTGTTTTACAAGTGTTTTTATCGGGTTAATTTTCATCAAGTTTTATATAACACAAAAATATATAATTAAAGTCAAAGTTTATAAATAAAGACTTTGAAAATTCAAAATATGACACTTTTAATGGGACGGAGGTAGTATAACATTATACTGGTGGGATGAGACCTGAGCTTTGCGGTAGGGCTGTAAACGAGTTGAATCGAGCTTGACTCAGCTCGAGCTTAATTCGAGTTGGCTCGGCTCGAGCTCGAATTTCAAATCGAGCTGAGATTTGAGGCTCGAGCTCGACTCGATTAAAATTCGAGCTAGCTCGGCTTGGCTTGATCTAGCTCGAACTAACAAAGAACCGCAAAGTTTGCTACTTAAAAAGCCCTAAAAAATGAATCTCTTTATAGACTAAGGGTCATAATTGCAATTTAATTTAACCAAATGGCTAAATATGCAAATATAAATTGTTAGAATACTTTGTAATTGTCTTTACCTTCTTTTACAGGAAGACACGCCCTTAGTTTTTGTCTTCTGAGCGATGTGAGACAAAAAAATAAGGGTGTAAACCTTGTCGATCCGGCTCACGAGCCGAGCTGGCTCATTTATAACCGAACCAATTTCAAGCCGAGCTTTTTTCGAACGAGTTTCGAGCGAGCTGTGAGCCGCGAGTTTTTTGAACACCCCTACTTTGCGGCATGTGGGTACAATGAGAAAACAAAAAATATATAGTCGTGATATACGCAAAACGTGTTTAGTTTATTGTTTTTTTTATTAAGTTTTAATTAGTTAGACATCAAATTGAAAAAAAAACAAAATAAACACACCATCCGTGATTCCAAGCTCTTAAATGTATACGCCAAACCAATAAGACCAAATGTTGTTTTTAATCTAGAACACATAAAAAGTGATGGCCATTTGCTATGGATACCAACTACCGTTTCTAATATTATACGTAACTTTAAAAATTTCTTACTAAAAACTAACATATTTATATAATTTCTTATATCTTCTATACTAAAAGATTTTAGACAATTTATGTGTACACGATGTCATTCATCAAGAAATATACACATGCTCAAGCTAAGAATTGAGAGCATAGCCTTGGAAAGTTACATATGTGTCCACATGTCTTAAGTACATAATTAATTCAATAAGGCACGTTTGTTACATAACTAGTATAAGTAGAAAATCGTGATTATCTTATAAAAATTTGTATATTTTGTTTTAATGTGATGCAAAGGATGGCAAAGTAAGCGTCTATTTCATTATAATTCTAACTTTTACTATATATGTCAAACACTATGTACAAATGTATCATGTGATTCTTACAATTCTTCATCTAAAACTACAAAATTGTAGTTAGCGTGTACCTTGTTCAACAACTAAAGTAATTATTTTAGATATAAAGAGGTTTGCCTACTTCCATGGCGATTGTACTTGCGCTTGCATCTAGAAGAACATTGAAAATTAGGATGCTAATAAAAGAAAATTTATGGGAACTTCTTTCTTGACTATTTTTTGTTTCTTCTTAAGGATAAAACATTTTGAGTTGTGTCATATTTCAAGTGGATTTAAACAAATAGAAAGAATAACTCTCCTAGTGAAAATTACACCGAAATAGAAGATAAACGGGCAACAAGTTGCGCCGCTATCTCTTTTTAAATAGTAAAATCAAGTCTTTTAAAAACTATATCCATTTCAAGTTATTTTTAAATTGTATAGAAGCTCTCTTTATGTAATATGTTAACATAAGATGTATTAACACTCTTTATATATATTTTTTTCAAAAACATCTTTAATAATCTCTCTGACAAAATGATATCAAGTCGGGAATCCTTACGGATGTCTCGCTCTTTCCATCAATCTCTCACTTGCTCCTTCTCCGTCCGTAGTCTTGAAAATTTGTGGACTCCACAACATCTAAACTTAATTGGCAGATGCTATTTTGTTAAATATTTATGAGAGTTGTAAATTCTTAATTATAACATAATACTGTATTAAACAAACCCTTGTTTTTATTAGTAGAAAGAGACCACATATTTTTCGACCCATAAATTTATAACATGTATATACCTGAAACTTTTCCTATTAAATTCATACTTTAGGGAATCACTGGATTATTCAATTTTTAGTTATTAAAAACAAATTGTAATACAAATTGAAAAGAGTTTGACGACGACGGCAACAACCAGTGGCGGACTCAGTATTTTTTTTATTAAGGTCCATTTTTTTTATAAAAAAATTCACAAACAAACATTAAAATTTTCAGGTTGGTCATCGTAATCGGGTCAGGTCGGGTCGGGGCGGGGCTAGGAAATAATGTAAAAGCCTTTAGTGGACAAGAAACCACTACATTATTAAGAACCATATTTAAGCATCAAGTTATCACATAGTGGTGATTTATAAGTTTGTTTGGAACCAATAGCTGCCTAAACAACACAATTACTTCACATAACTTCAAAATTTTGTTTAAGTTTTTTTTTTTTTAAGTTTTTTTTATGAACGCCACTATATGTTGGAAGTTTTATTTGGTAATCAAATGTGAAATAAAATCATTCGGAGATATTAAATTTATCATTTTAAAGAAGCAAATTAGATAGTCAATGAATGGTTGTGTTGTTTTAAAGCAGTAGTTTAATTTTGATGAAAACAATAAACTAAAAAGAGTAGATGGAAGACTTGAACTTAAGACCTATTTGTTGTAATAGAGTAGGATTTACCACCATACCATCTTTGTTTTTAATAATATGGGGTCCAACTAATTTGTTTTATGGGGTTCTTAAAAAATTTAACATACTTATTTAACTTTTTTTTTTTTAAACATTGGGGTTTATGGACCTCATCCGTACCATGTGGGTCCGCCCCTGGAAACAACAATAATACTACAGACTTGAATAATAAAATAATAATAACATATGTATGTATTAATAATATATATTTAAGTGTAAATGTCATATAAAACCAACATATTTTTCTGTTTTACTCATAGAAGTCTTTTAACTTAATTTTTATAGCAAAATCTCTTAACTTATTAATTTTATGGAAAGTATGTTAGTTTTTTACGAAGTTTGACCTATATTTAACTTGGACTCTTGCAATTCTATCGATTTCATTTAGGATGTATAATTATATTATACTAGAATTACGACCCGCCGCAATGCGGCGGGGATTGTTTAGTTATAACTAAATCGATTTATGACGCGAACGTCATGTTGAACCTGTCAAATGGGGAAAAATAGACGAAACGTAAAAACGTTAAACCAAAGACGCACGTTGCGATGTGTTAAGTCACAAAATTTAGAACGAAGCATAAAGCGAAAAATTTGCGGAAAACAAAAGCTATAAAGGACCAAAGCTGAAAGTAAAAAAAAAGTTGTGAGGATATATTGCAAAAGATAAAAAGTTTTGTGTTAAAAGTAAAAAAAACAAATAGTTTTTGGTTAAAAGTAATTTATGAAATACTTTTTGTGAAAAGTAAAAAAATCATTTTTTTTAAAAACCCCCAAAAGCCAACGTTTTAACAACCATATGCATAACCATTTTTTGTTTGAAAAACCCCCAAAGCCAAGATTACCACACATAAGTAAAAAAAAATCAAAGTGGTTAAATTGCAAAAGATGGAAACTTTTGAATTAGTAGTGAAAAAACAAATTAATCAAAGGAGTTAAATCGTATAAGATAGAAACTTTTGAATTAGAAGGGAAAAATCAAATTAATCAAAAGGGTTAAATTACCAAAGATTAAAACTTTAAACTTAAATTATCAAAGATTAAAAGTCTAGGGTTAAAAAGGAAACAAAGATTAAACTTAAAACTTAAATTGTTAGACATTAAAACTTTAAGGTTGAAAAGGAAAATTTCCATTTTTTTTTTTTTGAAAAACTCCCTAAGCTTATATTACAACACATGTATGCATAGTTAGGTTGATTCTTTATAAGAATAAAATTATACATATTAAAGTAAACTTCTCATGAACAGTACTTTAAGTTTTTATAATATTATCTATATTTTTTATTATTTAATTGATTTCTATGATTATTATTATATATACTTAAATCATTATTAACTCTATAACATTTATGAAATTTGGTGAACAGTAGTTTACCTGTTTTGGGCCAAATCAAATTATGATTTTGTCCCTGATTTAAAATTACGATTTTGTCATCAGTTTAAAATTATGTTTTTACCTACAGTTTAAAATAAAATTATGCTTTTGCCCAGCTAAAAATTACAATTTTGCCCTCGGTTCAAAATTATGATTTTGGCCCGTTTGCCATTATTTTTGTTTTGTTCCTCCCAGCTAAATTACGATTTTGCCCTCAATTTAAATTTACACTTTTTTCTTCGTTTTTTTTTTTTTTTTGCTTTCCCAGTAAAATTACGATTTTGCTCCCAGTGTATCAGTATAGACACAAGACGGGGGAATAGTGCTAGGAAGCTGCCTGACACTCCCTCATTGGCCCAACCAATTTACGATTTTATCCCCGCTTTAAAATTACGATTTTGCCATCAGTTCAAAATTACGTTTTTACTCTCAGTTCAAAATAAATTATGCTTTTGCCCCCAACTAAAAATTACCATTTTGACCCGTTTAAATTTACAGTTTTGCCATTAGTTTTGTTTTTTCCCCCACCCAGCCAAATTACAATTTTGCCCTTAGTCTAAATTTACATTTTTGCCATCGTTTTCCTTTGCTTTCATAGTCAAATTACGATTTTGCCCCCAGTGTAAAATTACAGTCATGCCATCGGTTTAGTTTTTTTTTTTGAAAAATCTATAGTAGTGCTTTGTTTTAATAGTTTTGACTCGGTGTAACTTTTATTTGTGTCAGGCTGCTGCCTAGCACACGTTCATTTATCCTGAAAAATTACAATTTTGCCCCAGTTTAAAATTATTGTTTTTCTATCGTTTTTGTTTTTTTTTTTAAACAAAAGTATGATAGTGTTTTAATTTAATTGTTTGACTCAATGTAATTTTTTTGAGATCGTGTTATGTGTAGTATGTACAAGTAACCGAAACACAGACGTACATGTTATGAGAGAAAAATATTCGGCTTAGTGCCCCGCAACGCGGGAGGGGCAAAATATAGTTCTATATGAAATGAAATTATATACTAATAATGAGATTATCAAATTAACTATCGCATTTATTTCATAATCCATAATATGGGAAAAGATCAAATAGGAAGTTTATTTTGGCTAGGAAGTGTAGGAAGCAATAGGATTATGACATGTGGCAACATTTAAAATAAAGAAAAAGGGTATTTTAGTCAATCCAACCCTTTCTTCTTCCTTTTCAAAACCCAGTAACTTCAAAACCCACCATTTTCAAAGCCCACCATCTTCAACAATTTCTTCACTTTCTATCTCAATAATCACTACATTATAGTGCGATTTTCATCAAAAATCAATGATTCAAACACCCGATCAACGTGTTCTTCAGCTTTTTTGAAGAAAACCCAGTTTAATTTCATAAAAAATCTCGTTTTTCCGGTGATTTTGGAGATAATCACTCGATTCGTTCGATTCGAGCGCTGATAAGTGTTTCAATCATTCAAACTTCGTCAATTGTTGAAGAAATCATTTAGATTCATGTAAGAAATTCTTTAATTTCATTTTTACGATCTGGGTTTTTGATTTAGTCATTGCGTTTTACGATCTTGGCGGGGGTCCGGGGGCAGCGCCCCTGGTAGCGGGGTCCCAGGGGCGGCAGCCCCTGGCGGGGTCCAAGGGGCAGAGCCCCTGGCTGGGGTTCAAGGGGCAGAGCCCCTGCCAGGTCAGCTCGGAAATTTTTTTTTCCTATTAAATTGCTGTAATAAAAATGCATAAGAAAATTTAATTTTCTGTAAATTGCCTCTGGAAAACTGCATTCGTAGACAGTGTTTTTGGTTCTATAAACAACAGGTTCTGGTCATTGCGTTTTAGTTAGATTATGGTTCTGTGAACAACAGTTTCTGGTTCTGTGAACAACAGTTTCTGGTCATTGCGTTTTAGAAATAAAACATTTTTTGAAGTGCTTTTACTCATTGCGTTTTAGGTAAACACATTTTTATGTGTATTCAGTTCATTGCGTTTTAGAGAGAACAGTTTCTTTTGTGTTTTTAGGCCATTGCGTTTTAGAAATAAGACATTTTTATGTGTTTTCTAGGCATTGCATTTTAGAAATAAGACATTTTTAAGTGTTTTCTGGCCATTGCGTTTTAGAAATAAGACATTTTTAAGTGTTTTGGGTGCATTGCGTTTTAGAAATAAGACATTTTTAAGTGTTTTGGGTGCATTGCGTTTTATAAAGTACACTTTCTTTTGTGTTTTTAGGCTATTGCGTTTTAGAAATAAGACATTTATTTGTGTTTTCTGGTCATTGCGTTTTAGAAATAAGACATTTCTTTGTGTTTTTGGTGAGTTGCGTTTTAGAAAAAGTCATTTTTTTAAAGTTTTTTTTCCATTGCGTTTTACGCAACTGGGTTTTCTCCATTGCGTTTTACGCAACTGGGTTTTCAATTTTTTTTTTGAAAATATAGCAATAGTATACTCGTTTTAAAGATAAAAAAACGTTGGTTTTTTTGGTGCAATTTTTATAAAAAAATAATGTCGTATGAAAAAGTTATTAACGTTTAAAAAATGGGGGGGGGAATTGGAGGAGAGAGAAACTATTGTGCTGGATTGACTAGAATGCCACTAACAAACTCACGCGCCTCTTTTTTTTTTGCTTCAATTTCATTCATTTAATCTTAGCCCTTGATTAATTAAATGGATGGTCAAGATCACTTCCTAGCCTTCCTAGCCAAATAAACTTTCTATTGTATCTCCACCCTTCATAATATTATAAAAATGAAAATATAAAAATTTTCATGTTTTTTCTATAAATCTCTTAACCAAATTTAATAGTGACTGTTTTTTGTTGGTTTCTAGAGAATCAATATTAACGTAGATATTATTTTAAATAATTAAAACACATGTTAAAAATATAAATCAGCACTTAGTTTGCATAACACGTAACTAGAGACGTAAGTACGTAACCATATGCATTAACAAAGTCAACAAATATTTAACCATTGAATAAGCAAAATTACTATCTTACCCCCAAGAGTTTACAAAACTACAACCTCAACCTCCCATTGAATTTTTTTTTTTTTGAAAGGCGACTTTCACAACAGACGGCAATTGCCGCTACAACCCGAGAGTTATGCCAAGGCAGTACCGACACCACTCCCGCAACCAAGACTTACGTTGTCTTAACCGGGCCCGCGTTTGGTGCATTAGAATGGCTAGGCTTTCCCCGAGAAAATTTCCAGCCCCCTGCCACAAGACAGGAGTTGTACCCTCCGCAAGAGCTGACACTCTCCGGAGTAAATACACTGTAATAGAAAACTCGGGCGCTTCCTCGGAATCGAACCGGCGCCAATGGCCCCAAATCCAATCGAACCTCCCATTGAATTTATCAACCATCTTCCTCATGAGAAAAAAGCCTGCAAATTTAATGCAACTCATGGATTTCTCTTGATACCACCCCCCAACCTATAAACACATTAAAAAAGTACAACCACCATTGCTGTCAGTACAACTACTTTTCATGATTTCATCATCTATTTTGGCTATTTCCATTCTTGTTTTTGCTGCTTCCAGACCAACATGTTGCAGATTGCAGATTCACCATCAATGCTGTATGTAACCCTCTGTTTTTTTCTACTTCAAAATAGGAATTAATTCAAATTCAAGAACAAGGATGGAAAGGAAATTGTGATTCTGGGTCACATTTGTAAGAAGAATAAACAAAATTAAGTGTGTAATCTTGGATCATGTGTTCAAGAAGTTGAAAAGATTCAAAGAATGATTTGAAGAAAGAAACAGGGGATCTTGAAAATTTTGAATTTTGATAAAATGGGTGGTGAAAATGAACTGAAAATTATCAATTGTGAAGTGGGTTTGGTTCAGAAGGGGATAAATGTATAATCTTGGATCATGTTTCAAGAAAACTAAAATGAAAGATTTAGAGAAAGAAACAGGGGATCGTGAAAATGATGAATTTTTATCAATTGTGAAGTGGATTTGGTCCGGAAGGGACTAATCTTTTTGCTACACCGTATCTTGGATCAATTTCTTCCGGCGGTGGTGGTTGTGGGCGGTGCGGCGGTAGTGGTAGGAGAGGTGGCCGGTGGTGGAGTCGTTGGGATTGGAAACAGGGAGGAGGCGGGTGTTTTGTGGTGGTGGTGGTGGTGGCGCAATGGTGGTGCTGGATGGAAGTATCCGGTGAATTGGTGGAGGAAGTGACGGTGATAAAGAGGAGGAGGAGGAGGAGTAACGGCGGCAAAAGGATATTCCGGCGAGGAGGATGGGTTGACGTGAGAAAGAGTTTCATTTTCGTAAGTATTTTTTGGGAGAGAGATGGTGACGGTGAAAAGATGAGGTATTTATAACACTATCTGTATTCGTTAAGCCATCTAACCTCTTGTCTTGTATATAGACATGGTTATATGAAATATGGCAAATATGTAAAACGAGGGGTTATACGGGATTATATAATTTGAGTGTAAGAGCATTCACATCCAATCCATCAAATTATATATACATTCCACTAAAAAACAACTCCTATATCAATATATTTCCACTAAAAACAAATATTTTTTCTCTCTCCTTTCAATTAAATAATATTATCATTACATTTTTCTCTCATTTCATTTCCACTCACAACCACTTTCAAAATATATTAAAAAATTATAACGGGTGAACAGTGTCCCCCCAAATATACAGATGAACAGTAACATTTTCTCTCTCCTCTACTTACAACCACTTTTTATACCCTTTATAATATAAAAACCCCTCCTCACATAATTTGATGGTTAGGATGTGAATGCTCTAATGTAGTGTTTTTTTAGTGTAATATAGGGTAAAAATATGGTAGAATTGATATGAATACTCTTTCAATTATACATATATATGTATGTATATATATATTAGCAGGATGTCTGCGCGATGCGGTGAGAGTGACACATCACATTGCGATACTCAGTTTTAGTAGTTTTCTTATTCATATAATATTTATTGTAGCATTATTGTGATAGACACACATGAAAAGCGAAGTAATCGGGTAATTCATTTCATTGTGCTATGCATGGTTCGGTCGGTTCGTTTATTATCCGCAACCGAATTCGAAACCAAAGTCATTGGTTATTCTATTTTATTAACCAATCGGTTTCGTTAATCACTTCGATTTATTTGGTTAAATTGACGGTTTTTGGTTTGGTTCATTTAATTTCAGTTAATAGCAAAAACCAAATTTTAGCTAAACTGTTACTTAGAAATATATGAAAATGAGGTATAAAATATGAATATACGAACTCGAGGTATAAAAGCTAGAAATATGTTAAAATATGAATGATTCGGTTCGGTTCAGCTAATTTTGGTTAAAAGAGAGCACAAATAAATTGATAATCAGTTTTTGGTTAATTAGGTTTTCAGTTAATTCGGTTTTTTGTTGATTTTGGTTCGGTTTCGTTTGTTTTTTGTTTGGTTTGGTTTAGGTTAACGATTTAGTTATTGCTCACCGATAACTGGTTTTGGTTAATACCCGATAGGTGCGCGCGTGATGCGGCGGGAAACACAGATATTGCCACAGTGTGCATTGTTCGGTTGGTTAAAGTATTATCTTCAACCGAAATCGAAGTCATCGATTAATCTATTTTATTAACCAGTCTGTTTTTAGTTAATCGGTTTGGTTTATTCAGTTAGATTGATGGTTTTTGGTTTGATTCATTTAATTTCGGTTAATAGCCAAAACCAAACTTGGGCTAAAACTAAATATATGAAATTTAGGTATAAATACATGAAATAGATGTATAAGTATATGAAATGGAGGTATAAATACATAAAATAAGGGTATAAATCTGAAATACATGAGCTAAAGGTATAAAAGTGTTAGTGCACTATGTCTGTGGACTTCGTCTTGTATCGAGTCATGTAATAGGATAGGATAAACCAGTGCTCGGGTGCTAGAAACTGATTTTAGTGTGTTTAATGGTAATTTCGTTTGAAACAGCCAAGGATCATTTCAAACGAAATTAACTTAGTTAATTCCGCTTGAAAGTGCCTTTGGCCATTTCAAACGGAATCACTAAGTCTATAAATAGGGAGCATGTCGTGTCATTTCATACGGAATTAGATCTTGTAATTCGGTAACGAAGTGCTGCCGAATCGTCTCCAGGTGCTGTAAGACTATTAAATCAATACAAGAGACATTTAAATTGAATCGAGCGTCCGTTTCATTGATTCCGCCTTTGATTCGGATCCAAAACTCTTCTGAACGACTCATTCAGGTCGCACAAAGATCCTACAAGTGGTATCAGAGCTCAGGAAGAAGAGTTCAGCTTGATTTCATCAGATTTCTGACTTCTACACCTTTTTCAAAATTCACAAGATTTTACGGACAAAATGGACTGAATTTCACACATTACATGCAAAACAGTGTTTTAACAAAGCCTTGAGAAAATCATATCTAAATTCAGCTTAAAAGTGACTAAAATGGACCAAAAACCTAATTTCGTTTGAACGAGCATTGTAATTCCGTTTGAAAAATCCACCTGATTTCGCTTCAAATCGTAATACCGTTTGAAATAGCATGTTGATTCCGCTTGAAAAGGGTAATTCCGTTTGAGAGTTTCACACGGAATTAGTTATTCCGCTTCAAAGTGTAATTCCGTTTGGAGATTTCGCTTGAAACAAAAGGGATTCCGTTTGAAGTTCTTATTTCGTTTGAAGTGTCATCTAGGTGATTTCGTTTGAACAAGTGATTTCGTTTGAAGAAGTGTTTCCGTTTGAAGTTCACTATTTCGTTTGAAAGAGGATTTTTCGCGTTAAGATCATTTCACGTCAACCGAGTGTCAGTCTGTTTCAAATTGTTTGATATTGTTTAAACTGATTGTATTTGTTTGATTGTTTTGTCTCCAGGTAATTCAAGAACTTCACATCATGGTTGAAGAGTTCTACAATACGTTCTACAACGCGTTTACTTCCGAGTCTTCCGAAATCTCAACTGTCACACCTAAAACCATTACAAAAGCGATCAATGAGAACATTAAACATGATAACTTTTACGGCACACATTCAAAACCACCAACTCTTGAAAGCATTGAAGACTATACTTGGTGGAAAGATCGATTCATCAACTGGGCAAAAGCTTATGCTCATGAAAGCTGGTTTTGTTTGGAGTTTGGGTATAAGAGGCCGACCAATGATAAAGGAGAAGAGCTTCCACTCAAGAACTTACCCAAACAAGACAAAGCAGAATTCTCGGCAGAACAGAGAATGATTGCTTTGATTCAATCTTCAATCAGGAATGACATGTTTGCTTTATTGCAACATGACGGAACATTAAAATCTGTCTGGGAAGCCTTAAGGGTTAAAGCTGCGGGGGGTAAACAAATCAAGAAAAATAAAATTGCATTATTAAAGAAAGAATTTGATTTGTTTGATAGTTTGAAAGATGAATCAGTTAGACAAATGATAGAGAGATTTGGTCATTTAAAAATTGAACTGGATCGGTTTGGTATTGTTAAAACTAGAGAAGAAATAATTGATAAGATCATAGAAGCGTTACCACGAGCTGATCAGTGGCAAACGTTTGTGTTTATATTGAAAAATGATGCTTTATATGATACAGTTTCTCTTGATGTCTTGATAGAAAAGATAGAAAGTCATGAGCTTGAATTGCAGAAACAAAGCAAGATGAGCAGTTCTTCACATCAACAGAATGTTGGTCTATATTACAAAGGTAATCTACCTTCGGTGAAAGTTGGAGAATCACCAAAGACAGCATTCAGTGGTGAGAGGACAAAAGAACCTCAGAAAAGCTCATCAAGTTACGATCCGGGCTATCATTCATTTTCTTCAAAAGCCAATTCTGAAGAATCAGAGGAGATACTGTGCAATATTTCTCTCAAATTGAAGAATTCTCCGACAATGAGCATCAATGCAGCTAAGCAGCAAATGAGCTTCTTTGCATCTGTTCTGGAATCGTATGAAGGTCTAGTTGCAGGCAAAATTGGAAATTCTGAATTGACCAAAGAAGACTACGACCAGATTGATCCGGAAGAGATGGAACTCATTGACATCCGCTGGTGTTTAGCAAGTTGCATCCGCAGAGCACAGAGATATATGGAGATTACTGGGAAATAATCATTAGGTGGTGCATCAACAAAACTTGGATTTGATAAGTCCAAAGTGACCTGCTTCAAATGTAAGCAAAAAGGTCATTTCAAGAGAGAATGCAACAATTCTGCAGTGGGTGGAAATGAACATTCGTTCAATGATGATTATTACCGAAAGGCAATTTACCACCGAAGCAAAGAAGAGCGGAAAATGATTGAGGATAAACCTAGAGATAAGTCAAGAGCTTGTGCTGTAATCCATGATGATGAAGGATATGATTGGAGTCAAATTCTTCCGGAAGAAGATCGTTTGGATAATCGAAGTAGCTCATGGCAGAAAACCATCAAAGAGCAATCATTATGTTTTCGTTGCCGAAATTAAAGAGGAAAACAAAGAAGAAAATGTTGTTGAGGTCAAAGAGAAAACCAGAGAAGAGATTCTGAATGAGAAAACATACAGAGAAATAAGCATGGCTTGGAACAGAATGAATGAATGAAATGCAAGAAGAATATGAAGATGTTGTCAGCTACAAAAGATGGGATAAGAAGCAAGAGTGCTATGTTAACAGAGAAGGTGAACCTGTTGTTCCCAAGAAGGACATAATTTATGATGATGTTCTTCTAGTAATTCCTCGAGCCGGAGAATATTATTCAAATGCTGTGAAAGATAAATCATATGAGAAAAAGCTTGGAAAAATCATAATAGATGTTATGACTTCAAGCTTGAGGAAGAGGGATGAAGAAAAAATGAAGAAGAATGTTGAGTGTATGGTTGAAGAATTGAAAAAGGTAGCTGAGGAAGTTAAAGTCGAAGTTGTTAAAGAGGAAGATGTGAAGGTTGTTGAGAAAGACAGATTGAAGAAAAAGTTGTTGTGATTGAAGAAGTTGTGAAAGAAGCTGTTACTGAAGAACAACAAGTTAAAGAAGTTGAGAAGAAGTTTGAAAGTTCGATTGAAATGGAGAATGAAAATTTGGTAGCTGGTGATGCTGGTGATACTGAAGTTGGTGTTGAAGAAAAACAAAAGAAAGATGCTGATCAGACAGATGCAGCAGAAAACACCAAGGTGCCAATCACTGAGGTAATTTCTGATTCTGAAACTCAAATCAAAATCGTTGAACAGTGCAAGAAATGCATGGAAACGTGCAGTGCTTGTACTGAAAAAGATGAAAAGTTCAGAACAAGAGATCTTGAATTTACAAAAATAGAAGAAGTTTTCAAAAATAAATACAAGGAAATGTTGGAAAACGAAAAAGTTTTGAAAGATAATAATGAAAAACTTTCAGAAAAATGTAAAATGTTAGAAAAAGAAAATGAAGTTTTAAAAGCAAATGTTTTGAAAATGACAGAAGAATGTGATCAAAAAGAAAATGTTTGTCAAGAAATGAAGAAATAATATGATTCAATAAAATTGGCATATCATATTATAAAAGAGTCATATGAAAAGGTGAAAAGTGAAATGAAATTTGTTCAATCAAGATTGAATTACTGTTCTGAAACTACTAAGGAGTATAAGAGAAATTATGAAATAAAGCAACAAGTTGTTAATTCTTACATTGAGGATGTTGCTAAGCTAAAGCGTCAGATTGCTGATTTAGAACAGGATAACAACAAGTTAAAAAGTTATCACGCGTCGTCATATGTGCTTGAAAGAATTTTCAACATAAAACCGGATGGAAAAGATTCTGAGCAAAACCAGAAAGACATTGGCTCAGAGTTTCATCAAGTTCCACCACCGGAAAAGTTTGCATTTTATGATGATGAAACAGTCGAAAAAGCTTTCAACATGGTAGATCAATTTCCAGATAACATTGATGTAACCTATTCCAAATCTGATGATTCTAGTGATTCAGAGGTGGTAGGTAAGGTCGTTGAAAGTGTGTTGAAAGAAGAGTAAGTTGATAGAGGTAAATCTGAATCACAGGATGAAAATGAAGGTAATTTTCATGATGGATATCTGAAAAACTCAAAATCTGAGAAAAATCTAGATGATGATTCAAAAGGATTGGTTTATACCATGATTGGATCGGACAAATTATTCTTAGATGTTGTATTCCCGATTCAGAATGTGATTTCAGAAAAGGTTAATAAAGTTTTCAAGATGGTTGAAATTGAAAAATCTGAGATTCCAAAGTTTGCTGGAAAAGGTCACAAAACTTTTTATAACAAACCTGGTTACAAGAAGAAAAACATGAAGGCTGGGTTGGGTTATAAAAAGAAACAACGTTGGAATAAAAATGAAACGCAAAATTTTCAGACAAAGATGAATTTTGTTCACGGAACAAGTTCAGAAGAAGAGAAAGAACTCAAATTTAGGCGTCAGTCTAATGAAGAGTTCGATGCTCAAAAGAAAAAGCAACAACCACAGGTTAAAGATGTGTCCAAGAGAACATGTTTCAAATGTGATCAAACAGGACATCTTGCACGAAAGTGTCCAAATCTGAAACCTGTTGATGTTGACAAAAAGAAGTCTGATAATGTTGAGAAACAAAAATCTGAGGATGTGAAACAAAGGTCGACCAGATTTGATTCAGAACAAACTTGGAGGTATAACACAAACAAGTTTGTTTCGAACCAAACTTGGAAATCAAACCCGAAAAGGTCCGATTCTAGACAGACCTGGAATTCTCACATACCCAGATTAAGAACAACACAAAGTTGGAAAACAACTGTCGATGCAACAAATCCAAATGAATTTTGGAAACCAAAAGTTGTTGTTCAAAATTAAATCCTTGAGCTCGTCCCACGACAGACTGTAGGCTGCATCGTTTCCTCTCTTGTTCCTCTCGGCCGTCCACCCGTCTAGTGCACGGGACTGGAAGACGCCGGTAGCATTCAGAGTACGGAGGTCATCAGGGCAACCACTCTGTCGTGGAGTAACCTCTATGGAGTCAAACCAGTGAAATAGTGCAGTAGGACCTCCCTCACCAGTGAATTCTTTTGGCCCACACGACTTGAATTGCTTGAAATTGAAGGGCCTTGCGGCAACTTTAGGAGCTTCGGTTCTCGATTCCTCAGACGATTTGCTGGCATTCTCATAAACGTCACTCACGGCCTTTGCCACACTCTTAGCGATGATGGCAGCAAGACGTTTGTCCCTCTTTTCCTGACGAGAAAGTGCGTGACGGGATCCAGATGACATTGTCTGCAACAGACATCGTCGCAGGACTCAACATATTGTATTCGAATCTCACCTCACATGTCTACTACTTACTAAAGCTCAGGAACACGCGGATTCACGTAAGCACATAACACATAGAGCACAAAATCACATAAGCATGTAGAGCACAGAATCACAAAAACACATAAATCACAGAATCACAGAAGCATTTAAGCACAAGAGGTAGTCAGAATACAGAAACCTATCATTCACAGTTCGTGAGTGTTTGAACATAGCGATCGCGTTTAGTATATCGAGTAGGGTAGTATAAGCGTATATCATAGCATAAGGTAGTCCACAATTTAGCGATTTGTCAGCGTTTTGAGATAGAAATGCAGTGCGAGTCATGCTTGTCGATCGAAGTGAAAGTAAAATCGAGTAAGCCTCCAAAATTTAAACATATAAATAGGCAAATTCACATAAAACACATAAAATCAACGAATCATCAGAGTCAGCAGTTGCAGGCTCAGAATCGAAACACATAAAAATCGAAAGATGGATTGTCTGCGGCTATTCAGACATCGAATTACCAAAGTGATTCGACTAATCTCAAGGACTTGTTGTACACATTTTGACCTTAACGGCTGTGCTTTTTGCCTCGATTCTTGGGCGTTTGGCACGCATCCGGTTGGTCATACCGTGACTTCAGGTCGTTGGAGTCCGTCAAGGCTTTGGTGGGAGTTTTGTAAAATGTGCGGAACAAGTCGTCAAGGTTAGAGTTTCACCCCTGACTCAACAACTTCGTCCCTATTTTTAGTAAATGGAGGAGATTATTCATCAAAATAAGGATTTCACTCCTGATTTGGTATAATTTCCCCCGTTGAACAAACGTTCATTATTGAAAAGAAAAGAAATCATTGATAAGTTGATAAAACAGCATTAATTCAAGCAATTTAGTCGAGAGTTTGCGGTTTTCACGCCTAATCTCGACTTTATCGCTTATTTATAGCTGTAAACTCGAGTGTAGTGATAGTGTAGCATAAGCGAGAATAGTGAGGATTACGCTCGTACATAGTCCCTACTGGTTATGCACAAGTCGGTCTGTTGGTTCCTAACTATAGACTAGGTCTCTAAGACATCGTCCCGGACTAGGTCGAGTCTCGCCTAATTCCCTATAGTTATGGCTCTGATACCAATCTGTCACATCCCAACTGATGGCGGAAACATCGGGGCATGGCACTGAGCGAAACAGATTGTCTAGAAGTTTCCATAACAATTATCATTACCAAATAATTTAAAGTAACATGTCCCATACCATGTCTTAAAAGGCAAACAAATTATTACAGATAAATCCAGTCAAATAGTTCTGTTCCGACAACTCAGATTTATATATAGATAGTTTATTTATTGGTTTCTAGGACCTCTTTTCCTGGCTTCGATTTCATCACAGCACAGAGAGCATCCTAGACCTTTCCTAGCCTCAAGTTCACAGCATGCTAAGCATGTAAACTTCCTAAGCACCTGTCACATACGTTAAAATAAAAGTCAATACATGAAATGTAAAGGTGGGCATACAAGTTTGATAATAGTATATAGAGTTCGAATTCGTTTACGCATAACCAGCACTTACACATAGATCCATCGATACCAATGACTGCGGGTTGACTGCCCGAGGCAGTTCGCAATACATGATTACCACCGTAATCCATGCAAGTAATTGTCCTTAACAACCCTCGTGTGAACGGGTGCTGAGTCCAAACTATAGTACTATCGTTGCTAAGGCAGGTAGACATCATTCCATGTGTAAACATAACAAACAAGCATTCATGAGCCACGTATAACATGCATTAACGGTTAGCGTTCAAATAGTATTTGAGTAGTGTGATTGTTGTAGTTTGAATATTCGTAACGTATGTAACACCCAAAAGTGCGTAAAGCAAAAAGGGATCGAGTATACTCACAGCAGTTAGTGGATTGAAGGGAGCGCTTAGCGAGTAGGGTTAGCCTGAATAGATTCGATAGCATAACGATAAGTGATACGTGAAACGTCACGAAGTGTGAATGAATCGGATGGTAGTTCGTTCGGATGGTAATCCGAGCGGACAGCAATCCGTGTGGATGATAATCCGTTCGGATGGTCATCCGGTCGGATAGCTTATCCGAACGGATGACTATTCGAGTGGATTGTTTCTTCCTATGAGGAAATATGTGTTTGTGTATGATGGTTTGAATTTTAAAGTTTTCGTTGTAGTATTTTGAAAACATTGAAGTATCTCTATCTTTCAAGTCGGTCGATCGGATGACTAGTCGTGCGGATGGCAATCCGTTCGGATGGTCATCCGGTCGGACGGCGACTTAGTGATGAGGTTACTTATTGAAAGTAAGTTCTCAGCAGATGTGTCACTCGGTCGGACGTCCATCCGATCGGGTGGCAACTCTGCTATTGAACATGTTGAAAATTGTTTAAGTCTTTGAAGTCTTAGTATCTCATGATCCGAAGAGTAATCCAGTCAGCTGGTCGTCCGATCGGATTGCAATTCGTTCAATACTCAAACTTCAGATAATGTCGTTCAAGTGTGGGACCCAAGTGTGATCCGATCGGATGACAATCCGTTCGGATAACCTATCCGTTCGGACAGCAGTCTGATCGGACGGCATTCCGTTCCGATTGTTCCGTTCGTTCCACACTTGGTCGTTTTAGTTGTTTGTCGTTTTATCGAGACGTTGTGATAACGTGTTAGCCAACGGAACTCCGTTTTGAACCAAGTGACCAGACCGACCAGGAATCACCCTAGTTCGGCCAGTCACCGGCTCGAGACGATTGTTCTTGTTTAATCCGAAATCGGTGGTCTCACGAGTAGAATTCAGACCTTGGACTAGTACAACACTATGGATGAGTAGGAGACTAGAACCGGGTCTGACTCTATCGGTTTTTTAGTGTAATGAGTGTAAAAGAGTTGAAAGAAAGTTGGAAAACATCTTTCAATCCTTTCTCATCACTCTTGTGTCGAGATCTTTACAAGATCTTTGTATGTTTGCGTGGAAATCGGTTAGATCTAGGTTGTTCTCGGTGGATTGAAGTCCAAACATGAAGTTCTTGAAGAACACATGATGACGTCATCCTAGAACACCCGAAATCTAGTGATTTCATGGTTAAAAGTTACGATTTGAAAGATAGAAAGGTGTAGGAGTGCGTGTGGATCAAGAAAGTACAAGATTTAGGACGAGATCTTACCCGGATTGAGAGAAATCGGAGAAAAGGTGAGAAGCACGAGTGGTTCGGACAGAGGATTTCCAAAAGTGGAAAGTATGACAAGGACAGGGGTATTTATAGGATTCCAAAAGAGGAAAGGGTTATCCGATCGGATGACATACCGCCCGGATGACGATCCGGTCGGATGATATCCTGGTCGGATGACACCTGACCTGTGACACAGAGGTCATCCGGTCAGATGGCGCTTGGTTCGATTGTTTGACGCGACGATTTTTGGCATTTCGATTGCGGGTGGTTCATCACGATAGGGTTTCCTAGTCAAATTACTTTTAGTCCCAACTACTATTTATCACAGTTCGATTTCTATTCGGGTTCGAGTTCGGTTGCGTTTCGAGTTTCGATTGAGTTCGATTGATTTCCACAACACATATATAGATATATAACACACACAAGTAACACATAAGGCACACACACACACGTATAATAACCCCATTAAGTCGAGTTGCGGTTCGTATCACGATTCGATGTCGATTTGATTAGCATAGCTTGATTATTGATTAATTAACTTTATCGCATTGTTACTTCCCATAGTTCACAGTCGCGAATTGATTAAATAACGATTATCACATATCGATTTTAGCAATTAACAACACTTACTCCTCATAATACAGTTAAAATAAGGAAATTTCTATAAATCAAATTCGTATCATCGGTCGTTGACTTCGACCTTGACTTTGACTTGTGAAAACACGGGGTGTTACAGCCTCCCCTTGTTTAGGGAATTTTGTCCCGAAATTAGGCTGAAAGCTGTATAACGCCGTGAATCACGTTTGAGAACTTTCCATTTCTAGACTTTCTCTTTAAACAACTGCGGGTACTTCGCCTTCATGTCGCTTTCGAGTTCCCAAGTGAACTATGCGCCTCGTTTGCCTTCCCATCAGACTTTCACAATAGGAATGCAGGAGCGTCTGAGCTGCTTGGTTTGGCGATCCATGATTTCGGCAGGCTTTTCCACGAAATGTAAGGTTTCATTCACTTGCAGATCATCAAGAGGAATGTGTAAATCGTGGTCGGCTAGGCACTTTCAGAGGTTTGACACGTGGAAAGTCGAGTGGACGTTACTAAGTTCCTCCGGTAGTTCGAGTCTGTAGGCGATTTTTCCGATCCTTTCCAGAATCTTAAAAGGTCCAACATATCGAGGCGTGAGCTTTCCTTTCTTGCCGAATCGGACCACACCCTTCCAAGGTGATACCTTTAGGAGTACGTAGTCACCAACGTCAAATTCAAGGGGCCTGCGTCATTTATTGGCATAACTTTTCTGCCGTTCCCGAGCTTTCACCAGGTTGTCTCGAATTTGGAAAATTTTGTCTGTCGTTTCTTGTAATAGCTCAGGACCGGTTAATTACGAATGACCGATCTCGTGCCATACAATAGGCGATCGACATCTTCTTCCGTATAATGCCTCGAATGGTGCCATTTGGATGCTAGAATGATAGCTGTTGTTATACGAGAATTCGACCAATGGTAGGTATTTATCCCAATTACCACCGAAGTCTATGACACACGAACGAAGCATGTCTTCAAGAATACGAATCGTTCTTTCAGTCTGACCGTCGGTTTGAGGGTGGAAAGCGGTACTTAGATTAAGCGATGTACCAAGAGCCTGTTGGAACATTTCCCACAGTCACGAGGTAAACCGAGCATCACGATCAGAGATGATGTCACGAGGCATCCCACGATTACAAATGATCTCATCGGTGTAGATTCGGGCTAATCGTTCTACATTGTAGTCTTCTCGTATCGGCAGAAAGTGAGCTGATTTAGTCCAATGGTCAACGACAACCCATTTGCTGTAGTGACCTGATGACGTGTGCGGAAGCTTCGTTATGAAATCCATAGCTATACTTTCCCACTTCCACATAGGAATTGGTGGTTGTTCGAGTAAGCCAGAGGGTCTTTGATGTTCAGCCTTGACTCTAGCACAAGTTAGGCGTTTTCCAACGTAGAGAGCGATATCCCTCTTCATGCCCGGCCACCAGTACTTATAACGAAGATCCTGGTACATTTTGTCGGCACCGGGGTGAATGGAATACCGGGATTTGTGGGCTTCGTCCATCAAAATCTGTCGCAAATCGGTTCGTTTGGGAATCCAAATTCGGTCCAGAAAGTGGAATATCCCATTTGATTTACTCACAAGCTGGGCTCCATCGTGGTAGATTCTTTCCTTCTTCAGTGTGCGTTCGTTAAAACACGCATGCTGGGCTTCACGAATAAGGGTTTCGAGATCGTGTTGGGCTTGAACATTACGAGTGCTAAGCATATAACTCCGTCTGCTGAGTGCGTCGGCAACAACATTCGCCTTGCCTTGGTGATAACGAATCTCACAGTCGTAATCGTTGAGAAGTTCTACCCATCGGCGTTGACGCATGTTAAGTTCCTTCTGATTAAAGATATGTTGCAGGCTCCTATGATCGGTGAAGATCGTACACTTGGTACCATACAGGTAGTGTCGCCAAATCTTTAATGCAAAAACAACTGCGCCTAGCTCGAGATCATGGGTTGTATAGTTCTTCTCGTGGACTTTGAGCTTACGAGATGCGTAAGCTATGACCTTATCCCGTTGCATGAGAACACAACCAAGACCAAGGTTGGAAGCATCACAACAGACAATGAAATCATTGTTTCCGTCGGACAATGTGAGAACAGGAGCGTTGCAAAGCATGTGCTTAAGAGTTTGAAAGGCAGTCTCTTGTTTAGCTCCCCAAACAAAAGACTTGTCTTTATGCGTGAGAACGGTAAGCGGCACAGCGATCTTTGAGAATCCCTCGATAAATCGTCAATAATAGCCCGCTAGTCCGAGAAAAGAGCGGACTTCAGTCGGGTTCTTAGGCGTAACCCAGCTCTTAACGGCTTCAATCTTCGCAGGATCGACGTGAATACCCTGACTATTAACAATGTGACCTTGAAACTGAACTTCCTCCAACCAGAATTCACACTTTGAGAACTTGGCATAGAGTTGGTTCCCCTGGAGTAACTCGAGAACCAAACGTAGATGTTGCGCGTGTTCGGTTTTCGATTTGGAATAGATCAAGACATCATCGATGAATACGATGACGAAACGGTCGAGATATGGTTTACACACGCGATTCATAAGGTCCATGAAGACCGCGGGTGCGTTGGTTAGACCAAAAGGCATGACAACGAATTCGTAATGGCCGTAACGTGTATGAAACGCGGTTTTGGGTATATCCTCCTCTTGAATACGTAGCTGGTGATATCGTGAACGTAGATCGATCTTTGAGAAACATGTAGCACCTTGCAGTTGATCAAACAGATCGTCGATACGAGGTAGGGGATAGCGATTCTTGATAGTTAACTTATTCAATTCCCGATAGTCGATGCACATCCTGAACGTCCCATCCTTCTTTTTGACGAAAAGGACTGGCGCACCCCAAGGAGAGGTGCTCGGGAGAATGAAGCCTTTCTCAAGTAGTTCCTGGAGTTGGGTTGAGAGTTCACGCATTTCGGACGGCGCGAGTCGATAAGGAGCTTTGGCAACAGGATTGGCTCCAGGAATGAGGTCGATACGAAAGTCGATATCACGACTTGGTGGTAAACCTGGAAGATCATCAGGAAACACATGAGGAAATTCACGAACCACAGGAACGTCTTTTACTTCCTTCTTCTCTTTCTTTTCCTTCTCCGCTACTACAATGTTCGCGAAGAAAGCCCTGTATTCCTTGCGGAGATACTTGCTAGTTTGGACACATGACATAAGCTTGAGCCCTTTCGAGGCAGTTTCACCGTACACACACAATAAATCACCATTTGCAAGCGAGAATCGAATCATCTTATCGTAACACACAACTTCAGCATGGTTTTCGCGTAGAAAGTCCATGCCTACTATGACGTCGAAACTTCCGAGTTGCATCGGAATAAGGTCGATTGGGAAAATGTGATTGTTGAGCTCAAGAGTACAATCACGAAGAACGGAATTACAGCGACGGTTCTTCTGGTGGCAACTTCTGCATCGAATATCGAAGGGTGTTTGGAGCGTTTACGACTAAGGAGTTTCTCGAATTCGAACGACACAAACCAATTATCGGCTCCAGTATCAAACAAACATGAAGCATAAATACCATTCACAAGGAACGTACCATTGACCACGTTGTTGTCGGTCTGGGCTTGACGCACGTTGATGTTGAAAGTTCTGGCGCGTGCGGCCTGTTGTTGCTGTTGTTGCTGCTGTGGCTGCTGTTGCTGGGGCTCTTGCTTCACGGCCCTATTTGGGCACATGTTGGCGAAGTGGTTTGGGTCGCCACATGCGAAGCAGGCTCTGGCTTTGATTGCGGGTGCCGGAGGAGCTTGTTGACCCTGAGGGGCATTGAGTAGAGCTTGATGAGCAGGAGCTTGTCGAATAAGGCAGTTGGCAGTAAAATGGCCGTATACATTGCAATGAGCACAAAAACGGCAAGCAATGGCAGTCGGGTGGTGGTAGGTACAAGTAGGGCAGAGTGGGTGTGGCCCGGTGTATGCACGCGTTGCAGGCGGTGCATTAGCCACAGGTGCCGCTACTTGACGCTGTTGGGCGGGTATAGCTTGAATCGGTGCAGCAGTGATCGCACAGTTCTTGTTGCTGGAGCTGCTCTTTCTCTTGTTCTTCCTCTTGTTGCTCGATGTGGTGGGTTCGGCAGTTGGTGCGGTGACAGTAGCTTGATGCAGATGCTTCGAAGTCTTATCCCAGACCCCAGGCTTAACTCGATTGTCATAGATTTCAGCGGCCAGTAGATAAGTTTCCTCGATCGTCGTAGTCTTAGCCGCTTGCACGAAATCAGCAACGCAGTCGGGCAGGGCCCGGATGTACTTCTTGATTGCCATGTCTGGAGTCTTGACTTGGTCGGGGCAGATAATGTTGAGCTGTTTGAAACGAGCAGTGAGACCAGCATTGTCACCATCCTTTTGCTGTATGTGCCAAAATTCATCTTCTAGCTTTTGACGTTCGTGAGGAGGGCATAATTCCTCTAGCATAACCTCCTTGAGCTCGTCCCACGACAGACCGTAGGCTGCATCGTTCCCTCGCTTGTTCCTCTCGGCCGTCCACCAGTCTAGTGCACGGGACTGGAAGACGTCGGTAGCATTCAAAGTACGGTGGTCATCAGGGCAACCGCTTTGTCGCAGAGTAACCTCTATGGAGTCAAACCAGTGAAATAGTGCAGTAGGACCTCCCTCGCCAGTGAATTCTTTTGGCCCACACGACTTGAATTGCTTGAAATTGAAGGGCATTGTGGCAGCTTTAGGAGCTTCGGTTCTCGATTCCTCAGATGATTTGCTGGCATTCTCATAAACGTCACTCACGGCCTTTGCCACACTCTTAGCGATGATGGCAGCAAGACGTTTGTCCCTCTTTTCCTGACGAGAAAGTGCGTGATGGGATCCAGATGACATTGTCTGCAACAGACATCGACGCAGGACTCAACATATTGTATTCGAATCTCACCTCACACGTCTACTACTTACTAAAGCTCAGGAACACGCGGATTCACGTAAGCACATAACACATAGAGAACAAAATCACATAAGCATGTAGAGCACAGAATCACAGAAACACATAAATCACAGAATCACAGAAGCATTTAAGCACAAGAGGTAGTCAGAATACAGAAACCTATCATTCACAGTTCGCGAGTGTTTGAACATAGCGATCGCGTTTAGTATATCGAGTAGGGTAGTATAAGCGTATATCATAGCATAAGGTCGTCCACGATTTAGCGATTTATCAGAGTTTTGAGATAGAAATGCAGTGCGAGTAGTGCGTGTCGATCGAAGTGAAAGTAAAATCGAGTAAGCCTCCAAAATTTAAACATATAAACAGGAAAATTCACATCAAACACATAAAATCAACGAATCATCAAAGTCAGCAGTTGCAGGCTCAGAATCGAAACACATAAAAATCGAAAGATGGATTGTCTGCGGCTATTCATACATCGAATTACCAAAGTTATTCGACTAATCTCAAGGACTTGTTGTACACATTTTGACCTTCAGGGCTGTGCTTTTTGCCTCGATTCTTGGGCGTTTGGCACGCATCCGGTTGGTCATACCGTGACTTCAGGTCGTTGGAGTCCGTCAAGGCTTTGGTGGGAGTTTTGTAAAATGTGCGGAACAAGTCGTCAAGGTTAGGGTTTCACCCCTGGCTCAACAACTTCGTCCCTGTTTTTAGTAAAATGGAGGAGATTATTCATCAAAATATGGATTTCACTCCTGATTTGGTATAATTTCCCCCGTTGAACAAACGTTCGTTATTGAAAAGAAAAGAAATCATTGATAAGTTGATAAAACAGCATTAATTCAAGCAATTTAGTCGAGAGTTTGTGGTTTTCACGCCTAATCTCGACTTTATCGCTTATTTATAGCTGTAAACTCGAGTGTAGTGATAGTGTAGCATAAGCGAGAATAGTGAGGATTGCACTCGTACATAGTCCCTACTGGTTATGCACAAGTCGGTTTGTTGGTTCCTAACTATAGACTAGGTCTCTAAGACATCGTCCCGGACTAGGTCGAGTCTCGCCTAATTCCCTATAGTTATGGCTCTGATACCAATCTGTCACACCCCAACCGATGGCGGAAACATCGGGGCATGGCACTGAGCGAAACAGATTGTCCAGAAGTTTCCATAACAATTATCATTACTGATGTGTTCAAATATTAACATATAAATTTCATCAAATGAGGCATAAAACTAACCCCTTTTTAGTACTAATGTTGGAAAAAGTGTGATTTTGTCTTCCTTTTGTATTTTCAGGATTAAATGAGCTCAAATTAACAAAAGAAGCAAAAAGACGTCAAAATCTAACATAAATACAAGAAAAGGGACAAAATGTGACATGCCCGACCCCACGACAGCATCTTCCCAAGCAAAACAAGAGATCAGAGGCCTGAACACGCCCCGTGCTCAGCCAGCACGGGGGCGTGCCCAAGTGTCAGCAGAAAAGACAAAGTGGTAGAAGCTTCTATTGCCCACCACGGGGCCGTGCTCAGCGGACACGGGGCCGTGGTCAACTATAAGATTCGCACAATCCAGGCAAATCTGCATAGTACAAATATTCTTCTGCACCACGGGGTCGTGCTCAGCGGACACGGGGGCGTGGTCAACTAATAAGACAAAGCTGCATTAAATGAAGAAAGAGAAGGATGTGGACACGGGGCCGTGCCCACTGGACACGGGGCCGTGCCCGAGCTTCTGTTCAGCCTATAAATAGAAGTGCTTGGCTCAAGCTCAAACCATCCCTTGGCACACCACCTCTCTCACACTTCACCCACCACCACCATAACACCATCATCCACCACCATCATCCATTGTCCATCGTAGAGTGTGTGAGTCGTCTTGGGATCCAAGATTGATCGTAAGAGTTCTTGACAATCAAGGCCATGTTTGCCTAAGTCTCTTACATTACTTGGTGAAGACAAAGTGTCTAGTGTAATACTTTTTATTTCTAATCTTTTGCAATTTTTATTTGGTTTCGTATTAATGACTTTAATAACTAGTTGCTTATGTTGAAGGTGATCTTTCTTTATCGTTTGTCTGTGGTGTCTTGAAATTATTTTACTGTCTATATAAAATAAAAGATTTTCACCATTCATATCTCCACGGTCTATATGGAGGTATGTTGGCTACCTGGTCGGGGGTTAAGGGAACGGTTTGGTAAAGGTCTTGCCATTGTTCAGCGTTTAGAGGTCCTGCAATGGACCTGGGTCAAATTTAGTAGGACCTCCTTCAATACTTAACGGTATTGGATGGCGGGGGTCCAAACTCTTTGATCCCCTCATAAGTTAACTACTATTAATACTATAACCCGGCTATTTAGGACTGTATCCCTGCTGACTCAGACTACTTAGTCGAGGGTAACGTCACCTTCAAAAGAGGGGCCTACCATAATATTGCATTAATAACTTAATTAATTATCTTCCAATAATCCACCCTTTTAGGATTGTATCCTTGCTGACTCAAACTACTGGGGTGAGGGTAACGTCACCTTCAAAAGAGGGGCCTACTACAATAACTAAGATAATCTCTTAGTTATGTGCAAAAGTGTGGAAATAATCAAAGGTTACACTAGATACGAGTCGGAACCAAGTGATTCATCTTGTCTATCTGTTTTTATTTTTATTTTTATTTTCAACATTTTAGTTAGTTTTTACTTTTCTTAGTTTAAAACATTTTTCTAAAACTTTTTATTTTGATTAGACGTTGAGGATAAACCGGTACTAAAAGCTCTTGTGTCCTTGGACGACCTCGGTATCTTACCAACACTATACTACGCTCCCGATGGGTGCACTTGCCCATATGTGTATTTAGTGTTAGTGAAATATCGTGTTTTATAAATTTAAAACTTGGCTAAAAATAAGTGTTAAAGGGGCTTAAAATATACAGCTAAAATATATAACACTTCACACGCATCAAGTTTTTGCCGGGGACACAAGGATTTTAAGAAAGCTAAAAATCGACGGCCTAATCAGTTTTTAAAAATCTTTTTTAAAACGCGCGCACATTTTTCTGCATTTTAGCTTAGTTTTGCATTTACAGTAGCCTGTACACGGGGCCGTGTTCACTGAACACGGGGCCGTGCTGCACATTTTCATAAAAACACCCAGTAACAGTAGCTTGAACATGGGCCGTGCTCACTGAACACGCCCCGTGCTCAACGAAATCAGTAAATTTAATTAAAACGCCCAGATACAGATTCTGAACACGGGGCCGTGCTCACTGAACACGGGGTCGTGTCCAGCCTCTGTTTCCGTTTTTATTTTTGTTTTCTGATCTCGAGACTCAGTTGTGGTCTGCTGAGTGATTCTTATGGATCAATACTCAGGAGGTTACAACTACACCTATGAGGAGGATGATTATAGGGGTAATTATTGCACTAATTGTCGTAACGCACGATCGGTTCAAAATAATCGCTCATATCAACCATCCAATTCATACACCTACTATGAGGAGCTCAGGTACGAGCCATCAACTTCATACACATCCTATGAAGACCAAAGGTATGAACCTCCTCCCTCATACTCATATTTTGATGAACCATGGTATGAGCCTTCATACTCATACTTTGAGGAACCAAGATATGAGCCACTACCTTCGTATGCTTATTATGAGGAACCATGGCGTGAACAACCCACCTCATATGAGTATTATGAAGAACAAAATTACGAACCTTATCCATCATATGCTTACAATGAAGAACAATGGTGCGAACCATCTACTTCATATGGGTATTATGAGGAACAAAGGGTCGAACAACCGGATTCAAGCTTAGAAAATACCGATTCTTTTTCTATAACCGAAGTGACCGATAGGATATTAGAACACATAAGAGTTATCGATCGCTGTATAAGAGAATCTCGCGCAAGGGAAGAGGAGTCCCGCGCAAGAGAAGAATTAAAAAATGAAGAGATAACTGAAATTGTAAAAATGGAAGAACAAATAAGTGAAAAACCGACACATGAGTTAAACAACGAAATAGGTGAGTCCGACAACGTTAAAATACAAGAAGAGTCTAATTTTGAAGAAATTAATCTCTTGTCACCTTCTTTTGAAAATCATTGTTTAGTACCCACTCATGCTAAGTTTTTAAAAGAGTTAAACACTAACACTAAAATTGACGAAACGGTAAGTGTTAAGTTAACTAATGATCAAACTTCACTAATAAAAGAAGACCCATTTGAAATTAACATTACACCGGTTCCATGTTTCTTTCAAAATTCATTTATTAGTAACGTCACAATCGATAAAGATCTTTGTGTTAACATAATGCCTAACTACATTTTCGAAAAATTAAGTATTAGTGATTTTTATCCACTTCAAATACCCATTTTTCTATCCAATCGGAAAGTAATAAAATCAATCGGTATAGTTGAGGATGTTTTGGTTCAAACAAATCAAATGGTAATACCGACCGACTTTGTCATCCTCGATGACGCTCCTATAATGTTGGGACGACCATTTGTAAAAACACACGAAGCTTTGAAAAACCGGAAGTTCAACAATCTACCTCTTCAATTAGGGGCATTTAAAAGAAGTGTCGATCTCGAACGATCAATGAAATATCCATTCGGCAATAATGACCCCCTAATTGAAGATGAAGATGAACCACCCGATACAAGTGAAGAGATTGACCACTTTGTTGAAGAAGAGGTCGCCATAGAACAAACTTTTAAAGTTCTTGATCGAAATGAGCAACCAAATAAGGAGTCTCCTAAAGACCCACCACTTGAGCTCAAAGAACTTCCAAAAGGTTTGGAATATGCTTTTCTAGACAAAGAGGGTAATTTACCTGTAATTATTTCGTCTAAATTAGATAGCTTAGAAAAAGAAAAATTAATTAGTCTTTTGAAAAAACATAAAAATGCAATAGCTTGGAAACTTGTAGACATAAAAGGAATTAGTCCTTCTATGTGCACACACAAAATTTTGATGAATGATGACTACAAATCAGTCATACAACCACAACGTCGAGTAAATCCAAACGTTCAAGAAGTGGTTAAAAACGAAGTCATCAAACTACTTGACGCCGGACTTATCTATCCTATCTCCGATAGTCCTTGGGTGAGTCCCGTCCAAGTAGTTCCAAAGAAAGGAGGTATGACGGTGATAACTAACGAAAAGAATGAATTAATACCAACGAGAACCGTCACAGGATGGAGAGTATGTATAGATTATAGACGATTAAATGAAGCAACAAGAAAAGATCACTTTCCTTTGCCCTTCATTGATCAAATGTTAGAAAGATTATCCGGTCATAAATTTTACTGTTTCTTGGATGGTTTTTCAGGTTACTTTCAAATCCCGATAGCACCCGAAGACCAAGAAAAGACAACTTTCACATGTCCCTATGGAACTTTTGCTTATCGACGCATGCCGTTTGGTCTATGTAATGCCCCCGCAACATTCCAACGTTGCATGGTAGCCATCTTCCATGACATGATAGAAAAGACAATGGAAGTCTTCATGGACGACTTTTCTATCTTTGGGGATTCATATGACCAATGCCTCGATAACCTTGAACGAATGCTATCCCGATGTGAGGAAACTAACCTCGCCCTTAATTGGGAAAAATGTCATTTCATGGTAACGGAGGGAATAGTGCTCGGTCACAAGATCTCAAGCGAAGGAATGGAGGTGGATCGGGCCAAAATAGATACCATTTCTAGATTGCCACCCCCATCCTCCGTAAGAGCTATCAGAAGTTTCCTTGGGCATGCCGGATTTTATAGACGGTTTATCAAAGACTTTTCAAAAATCTCAAGGCCTCTAACAAAATTACTTGAAAAAGATGCCCCTTTCATCTTTGACAAGGATTGCAACCAATCATTTCTAACCTTAAAAGAGATGTTAGTCAATGCACCTATCATGATAGCGCCTGATTGGAAATTTCCTTTCGAAATCATGTGTGATGCTAGTGACTTTGTAGTTGGAGCTGTCTTGGGACAAAGAAAAGAAAAGCATTTCCACCCAATTTATTACGCTAGTAAAACACTTAATGATGCACAAGAAAACTACACAACAACTGAAAAAGAATTACTAGCTGTGGTATTTGCTTTTGATAAATTTCGTTCTTTTCCTGTTCTTTCTAAAACTATAGTCTATACAGATCATGCAGCCATTCGATATCTTTTCAAGAAGCAGGACGCAAAACCACGTTTGATTCGGTGGATTCTACTCCTCCAAGAATTTGACATTGAAATCAGAGACAAAAGAGGAGCAGAAAATACCGCAGCAGATCATCTTTCGCGCTTAGAAGACCCAGCTTTGGAGGCAACCAGGGACGAACAAATCAACGAAAAATTTCCAACCGAGTCCCTGGAAATGGTGGAATATAAGGAAGAGCCATGGTACGCCGACTATGCAAACTACCTAGCTAGCGGTATAGTCACAAAAGGATGGTCACATTATCAAAGAAAAAAATTCTTTGCCAATGTGAAACACTACTTTTGGGAAGATCCATATCTTTTCAAAATGTGTGCCGACCAACTCGTCCGACGATGCGTACATGGTAGCGAAGCACGAAGAATTCTCCGCCATTGTCATGAAGGTCCATACGGAGGGCATCATGGTGCCGCTAGTACCGCACGAAAGGTATTTGATTCAGGATTTTATTGGCCAACCATTTACAAAGACGCCCAAAGTCTTGTCAAGACATGTGATGCTTGCCAAAGAACAGGTAATATTTCTTCCAAAAATGATATGCCACAAAATGGCATTCTTGTTTGTGAAATTTTTGATGTGTGGGGACTCGACTTTATGGGACCTTTTCCACCATCGAAAGGAAACAAATATATACTTGTGGCAGTAGACTACTTGTCTAAATGGGCTGAAGCCGAGGCACTTCCAACAAATGATGGAAGAGTTGTGGTAAGATTTCTGAAAAAATTATTCTCTCGTTTTGGCACGCCTAAAGCATTAATAAGTGATAGGGGTACCCATTTTTGCAACCATCAACTCGAAATTTTTTTAACAAGATATGGGGTCTATCACCGGGTCTCGACAGCCTATCACCCTCAAACAAATGGACAAGCCGAAGTGACTAATAGAGGTTTAAAACGAATACTCGAAAAAACCGTAGGGTTAAATAAAAAGGAATGGGCAGATAAATTAGATGATGCTTTATGGGCTTTTCGAACTGCTTATAAAACAACAATAGGTACAACCCCGTATAAGCTAGTCTATGGAAAAAGTTGTCACTTGCCAGTAGAAATTGCACACAAAGCCTACTGGGCAATCAAAAATGTAAACTTAGATTTAGAATTTGCTGGTAAAAATCGATCTTGTCAATTAAATGAATTAGACGAGCTTAGGAATTATGCATACTCAAACTCTGAAATTTATAAGGAAAGAATGAAAAATTTGCATGACAAACACATTAAACCTAATGAATTTCGGGTAGGGGATCTAGTTCTTTTGTTTAATTCACGACTTCGATTGTTTCCTGGTAAGTTAAAGTCTAGGTGGTCAGGACCTTTTTCCATCACCCATATTTTCCCACACGGTGCAGTAGAAATTAAATCTCGAAATGGGCCTCCATTTAAAGTCAATGGCCAACGGCTGAAACTCTATCAAGGATTCACTGAGGATGAAGAAGAAGAGATCTCGCTTCAAACAGTGGAAGAATAAAACATCATGCCTGGTAAGTTACGAACGATTAAGACAACAAACAAAGCGGTAAGTTTTCTAACTAAAGCTTATGGGGAACAAGGGCACTCACACGAGCACTTAAAAAAAAAACTGTGCTCGGCACGAGGCCGTGTCCGATGGACACGGGGCCGTGTCCGCGCTGCAGTCGGGATAAATCCCCTTTTCAAAACAGTTACTTCATTCCACAAGCCCCGTTTCCCCGAAAAAGCTCTGGTTCCAGGCGATTTTTCGCAGAATTTCAACGTCTCCTATCGTTCTAACAACATCAAGGTATGATTCTATCACTCTTAGTAGTTAGATTAGTAACTTGCATGTAGTTAAAGCACCAAAAATTTGGGGAAAAATCTAGGGTTCTTGATGTTCATCCGGATCGAACCTCAAATTTTTGTTTAGATCTGTTTGCATTTAGTTAGATTAGTGTTAAGGGAAGTAGATACACTTGTATTGTTCACAGATTCACCGGATTTCTCACAAAAACCCTGAACCCTTGTTTTTGAACCAAAAAAGATAAAATTGATAGGGTAAACGGGCTATTTTGGGAAAAACGGCACTTAGGGTTTCATTTTCGGGGGAAACCGCACCTATTGGACCAAAAATTTTCAAGTTTTCGAAACCGGGTCGAAAAATGGGATTTTTGAGTAACAGACGCCTGGACACGGGGCCGTGTCCGCTGAACCCGGGGTCGTGTCCAGCCCACTGTTTGCAGTTTTGTCCGAAAATATTTATGTTTCGTGCTAGCTTTTGGTGTATTCTTTCAGATGGCTAGGAAGTTCACAAGATTCAATGCCACTGAGCTCGATGCTAGAGCTCGATACGAGATACTTCAAACAAGGCCAGAGGGATACCCGAGGCAAGCGTGCACGAACTTGCTAACCTTGGTGAATCAAATTGACCGTTTCAACAACATTGTCACGTGACCACTCAGAGTCGCCCTAACAACTCGACTCCGTTCCGTCCACGAATGCACGTTGGAATTCTATAGCACTTTCACATGCAACTCGAGGTGCGACCCGTTCGACAATGACGGGGTATCATTCCGATGTGGCGGGACAAGGTATTCGATCTCTATGGCACAATTTGGGTCGATTATCGGGTTGTATGCGGAAGAGGATGCGGGAAACGAAGAAAATACTGGAGGAATGAGAGAGATAGGTGAGAACGAACGCCAAGCCATGTGGGCTCAGATTGGAGAAGGGTACTACAATCCGAGCAGCACTAAGAGTACAAAGTTGAGGGATCCGCTCTACAGATACATCCATAGGCTCCTCGGCTACTGTCTTAGCCAAAGGCATGACAGTAGTGGCGTAGTTGGGTTAAGAGATTTGATAGTCCTCCATTGCATCCACAACCGCAGGCCGCTCGATGTTCCGTTCCTCATGCTCCGAAACATGCATCACAACCGCCTTGCTAGTGCACCGACTCCTATCTTCTTTGGGGGATGGGTGTACCGTCTCTTCCGGCACTTCGCCCACATACCATGGTCATTTGAGAGGAGCCCATGGTCGGGTATGGTGGATATACACATATGCCGCTCAATGAACCTGATTTATGAGGCAGAAGACGGGACGGTGAGTTTTCAAAGGATGCAAGGTCATGCATGGAACCCGCAAGAAGCACTTGTCCTCCAGGCTCCGCAACATCATCAGTACCAATACCAACCCCAAGGTGATCCGGGCCAATCCTCCTCCGGAGGCGGTTTTCCTAATTTCCAAAGTTTGCATGATTTGTTGCAGGAAAACCTTATGTGCACCAGGAACACTTACAACATGGTGAGCAACACCTACCAACGGGTTGGAGCTATCGAAAGAAACATATCCGATATCCAAGACGATGTTGGATATATACGAGACCACATTGCACGCCATGGAGGGGATGATGACGATGATGATGATGACGATGCCATGGAGTAGGCGGGAGGAGCGGAGGAAGAGAAGGTTGGTTGATGACTTCCCAGGTTAACCCTTTTTCACTCTTGAACAATTGATGGCCTGCGTGCCAAGTGTTGAACAATTTACTTTCCCTAACTTCTTTTATTTTCTGCATTTATTTTTCTTTTAACTTTGACATGGATGTTGGATATTGGTAAAAGTAGGATGTTTGCTATGGTATGGTATGGTATGGTATGGTATGGTATGGTATGGTATGGTGTCTATTGAATAAGCAGGTACATACGAGGCTTAGAGTGCTAAACATTAGTACTACTAAAGCCGGGACAGAAAAAACCAACGAAAGAAACCTGTTTTTCAACTTTGCAGACTGTCCACACGGGGCGTGTCCAGCCAACACGCCCCCGTGCCCATTCCCCTGAACCTGCTGTTTGTTTTAATTCTGCAGACCTTGACAGACACGGGGTCGTGTTCACTCAACACGCCCCCGTGTTCACCTTCTGTAAGTCTTCGTTACTGGCACCTGAGCACGGGGTCGTGTTCACTCAACACGGGGTCGTGCCCAGGAAACTAGTAACACAAAATTTTTGTTTTTTCACACCTTTTACACATTAAATCAACCTAAAAACTTGTTTTTGGGACACATTGAGGACAATGTGTAATTTAAGTGTGGGGGGGGGGGGGGGAGGGATGCTAAAACCTTGAATCTTGCAAGTCCTAAATACAAGCCTTACACAAAACTCTATTGGAACCGCTAATCACCCCAAATTTTTTTCAAAAATTTTCATTTTTTTTACTTGTCTAGGTTTAACTCGGGAAATTCAAGTTCTCAAAAAGGTTATATTTTTACGAATTTACAACCGATAGCGTCGTGATAAAAAGAACCAACATAAGAAAATTATGAAAAGGCATGACAAGCTTAGTTAAAATTTAATTGTATACTTGATCACATAAAAACCCATTTCCACAAAAGTGAGTTTTGAGCCTTTATTGAGCATACAATTACATATCATTAGAACTAATTGCTCAATTTTCGTTTCTTGTGTGAATAGCCGCTTGGTTCTTACGACTCTATAACTTGCCATGACGATACATTCCCGGTCCTTACCAACTTAAACCCGAGTAAGTAAATGATGGAGGCATTAGGACTAACCTTTTTATTTTCTACACCATTATTTTTCTTTTTTTTACCACCTACCCAAAATCCCCCTAGTTAGCCCCTTTGAGCCTAAACCTTTTCATTTCATAACCCAAACCAAACACCCTTTTTACCCACCAAAACCTTTTTCATTTTTAACCCTTTGTTTTAGTAACAAGTTTGGTTCTTCATATGACTTTTGAAAAAAAAAAAAAATTATGATGAAGCAAAAGAAAATAAACAAACAAGTTCATCAAAAATAACTTTGTTTGAATAAATAGCTTCATCAAAATAAAAGTTACAAAAATAAAAAGTCTTACGAAAACCGACACTTGTTACGCTTTTCGCCTTTTTCTACTAACCACTAACCACCAACCCAACCACCTACCTTTAACCCAAGCCTAACCCTTTACCCACAAAGTCCTCTTGATATTTACAAAGGTTTATAAGTTAAAAAGGAGGAGGATTGATTGCTTGGCAAGCCTATGGTAGGAGTAAGTCCATGCCGCTCTCGAGTGATCCACAAAAATACATTTTCGGCCGAGTGTTGAGTGATCCCCGTGAGGTATTTGAACTTGTATATAAATAGAATTTTACAAAGACATGTTATGCCCTAATAAGTAATTTCTCTTATGAAAAGTTTTAAATAAATCATGACGAATAGGATTGTAAATAAATAAAAATAAAATTAAATAAAGAATCTTGGAAATCCCGACACTCTACGACAAGCCCAAAAACCTTCTTCTCTACCCATTCCATTTGGGAGTGTAATAGCCACATATTAAAGAGTTTTGCTTGAGGACAAGCAAAGATTCAAGTGTAGGGGTATTTGATGTGTTCAAATATTAACATATAAATTTCATCAAATGAGGCATAAAACTAACCCCTTTTTAGTACTAATGTTGGAAAAAGTGTGCTTTTGTCTTCCTTTTGTATTTTCAGGATTAAATGAGCTCAAATTAACAAAAGAAGCAAAAAGACGTCAAAATCTAACATAAATACAAGAAAAGGGACAAGATGTGACATGCCCGACCCCACGACAGCATCTTCCCAAGTAAAACAAGAGATCAGAGGCCTGAACACGCCCCGTGCTCAGCCAGCACGGGGGCGTGCCCAAGTGTCAGCAGAAAAGACAAAGTGGTAGAAGCTTCTATTGCCCACCACGGGGCCGTGGTCAACTATAAGATTCGCACAATCCAGGCAAATCTGCATAGTACAAAGATTCTTCTGCACCACGGGGTCGTGCTCAGCGGACACGGGGGCGTGGTCAACTAATAAGACAAAGCTGCATTAAATGAAGAAAGAGAAGGATGTGGACACGGGGCCGTGCCCACTGGACACGGGACCGTGCCCGAGCTTCTGTTCAGCCTATAAATAGAAGTGCTTGGCTCAAGCTCAAACCATCCCTTGGCACACCACCTCTCTCACACTTCACCCACCACCCACCACCACCATAACACCATCATCCACCACCATCATCCATTGTCCATAGTAAAGTGTGTGAGTCATCTCGGGATCCAAGATTGTAAGTCCCGTGAAACGGATCTTTCAATGATATCAAACAATCACCAAGTTTGTGCGGAATCCAAACTAGGTGAGATTCAAGAAATAAAACCAAAACCAACAAGAAATATGAACAACGAAGAACAAACCGGAATTACTTTCAAACTTGCACACGATTCTATTACTATGAACTAGCAAAATCGTCTGGTACAAGCTCACTACTACCAATCGATCGTCTCCCTCTCTCTAGAGAAATTGTAACAATGAGGTTCCAACCCTAAAACAAGTTAGAAACTTGTTTATATACTCAACCAAACCCACTTCCCTACATGGGCTTCCCTTGGACCTGCTTGGCCCACATGGCCTAAAGCTTGGCCCAAGTGACCTATAAAGGTCCACAACCTAATATAAACTAACTCGGTAAAACCCAGTTCGTAACCATAGCCCGTTGTGTTAATTTGATGCGTCAGTCTCACACTTTAGGGCCTAACAATCTCCCCCTAGACTGATGCCATCAAATTGTCTTCATACCATGAATTCAGCAACGTCTTCAACGAAGTCTATGGTTGTCTCTATGCTGCAGACGTTGTGGAAGTTCTTGACTTCTGAACTCTCAGCACTGGGTCTCTTTCTTCAGCTCTTGTGGTTAGCTTCATATCAGGATCTTGATCAGCATTTTCTTGAAAATCTTGTTAAAAAGAATGTGAGAGGAGGATTCTCAACAACTCTTTTCTTCTTCAATCTTTTTCTTTCAAGCAGGTTCACGGTACTTCTTCAAATGCACTTTCACTGTCAGACGGCGTTTCGTATCTGGTTCTTCTGACTCAGGTACATCTTGTTGTTGTGCTGCTTCAGACTTCTTCAGCAACTAACAACATCTCAATCTTCATCAACCTCTGTTCTTGAATGAAATCAAGTTCTGCACATGCTCACAAACTCATAAGCAAACATTTCTTATGCAACAGGGAGAGTACCACATGAACACTAGGTACATGAAATTTCACAATTTAAATTCTTTTAACTTTTGATGATCAGTCAAATCTTCAAGAACGGTTATATTTTTTAATTTTAAGAAAATCAAATAAGCACTCTATTTTTGGATTTTTGATTTTATAGTTTTTAAAAAAAAAAAAACTAAAAGCAAATAAAAACTCAAAATATAAACAACTACCATAATATACAATTACAATTGCAATGGGATCAAAATTCGTTCTCAGGCAGACTAAGGAACACTTTTCAGTAAGAGCCTAATCAAACTGGTCTATGCGATTGCCAATATGTTTGTCCACTTAAACTTTAACGCTCAACTTTCAATTTTTTTAACTTCGTGATATGCTTTAGGTAATATTATACTATTATACCCGTGTGTCCCATTCCAAAGCATACCCCCGCGATCAAGGTAAGCACAACGATTCATCGTAGCAGGTGAGTATACTGATGTCATTCTTTAAAATATCCTGACTGTGTCTAGGTCTGCATATAAACAGCACACTCTATCATGCAAGTATCTTCCCTACCACATATTTCACAAGTCCAATCCAGATTTCTGAAATCTTAACTGGGAATAGGTTGAGAAGAGAACAGAATAGATCTTTTGCAGAGATGGTATAATATACAGATCAAATGAGTTTTTCTCAGTTTGATATAGTTTTCTTGGGTTTCTTTTGGGCACTTGAGGGTCTCTTTCGGGTGTATTAGATCTATAGCGCGACAACGTACAGCTAGGTCAGCATGTATCTGGATGCAGCAGAAGCTGTCATTGCCTAGCACCTCCAGGTCAGCATATATCTGGATGCAGCAGAGGAGGTACACGACTTTTTTCAGAGAAGATTTCAGAATCAGATCAAAATTGTGTGTATTGGGACAACATACAGACATTCAAATAGAAATGAGCTAATTCCAAGTGACTTTCTTTCCTGGGTTCATGTACAATTTTAGTTCTGAACAGAAGAACAGCCAAGATATCCCCGGATGATACAACAATATAAAGACCCAAAACCTCAGATGTTGGCTATCTATCAACGCAAGATTTAAGACCATAAAATCATACGCCGTTGGTATGTTACCCACATGGTACATAGTTCGTTATGTTTATATCACTTAGTATCTTTTATCATGTTGAGCGTCAAGCCTATCGACATATCGCAGTAGATCCTAATCTTTTCAGCTATGGCACCTTACATGTGTTAGTCAAACCCTTTAACACGAACATTTATTTCACTTCCCATATCATGCAATTTCTCTTTTTTTTTTTCAAATGTTTTTGTATTTTTCTCAATTTCTCCCCCTAAAACAATATATATAGAGAAAACTCTTTTTGTATTTTCTGAGTTTTCTCCCCCTAAACTCTATATCTATCTATATGTTCCTCCCCCCCTAAATTTGTGCATAAATCTTGTATTTTTGCGCAAATTTACCATTTACTAGAGAAAGGACAATTTATATACAAAGTAATGAACTAAGAAAGAGAAAAAAAATATTTTTGTGTAACCGTTCCGTCATTAGATTGAAGACTAATCAAATTCAATTCAAAGTACTGAATTTAAACGGTACCTTTTGCTGATCATTTCTTACTTCTTTTATCTCCTCCAAAGGAAACATATCATCTGTAAAAAAAAAAATGAACTTTTTGCGACAGTGAAATGTTACCCGTTTTTATCTCTGGAACAACCGCTATCAACATTCCAGAGATTGTCAACAGCTCCTCCTTGGTTGTTCCTGAAAGGTAAGGAGATTAGTAAGACATTGGTACCCAGGCCATCGTGGTCCTGGGTTTTCCTGAAGCATCAAAATAAGACACTTCCTTTAGACACAAGTCCCCTTTCGTTTCAAAAATTGGAGATGTAGCTGCTTTTTGTTTTGCTCTCCAAATTTGTTTAGGCTTTTCTAGTTTCTTAGATGCCTTTGGCAAAACAGTTGGCTTATCAACCTTGTTATTTTTTGAAATTTGTGTAGGTTTCAAAGCTTGTTTTCTTTTTGCTTTAGCAGCATTCCAATCTCCATCAGAAGGTTTAACCTTGGGATTCACATTCTTCATTGCCTTAGGTGAAGATACCTTCATTGGCTTAGAATGGTAGTTGTCCTTTGGTGTAACCCTCCGATTTAGCATATAATATGGTACGTAGGGACGATGTGTGCAGTTCCGAGCTATGTGACCAGCAATGCCGCAATTGAAGCATGTTTGTCTCTTTATGTAGAAAGCATTTTGATCAGCTGGCTTTGCTCTTTCAGAACCTGAAGGACAAACCGGTCCTCTCCGTGTTGGATGCGCCTGCATACGACTTTCAGACGAAGACGAATTTGGGTGCTTATATTTGCTGTTTGCAGAACTCTTGTTGCTATGAGCACCATTCTTCGTCTTTTCTCCCTGATTGGATCTTTCATTCACCTTGTCACGAGCCTTATGAGGATTATTGCTGCCTTGTCCTTGATGAGCAGACTTCTTATACCCTCGATTTTGATCTGCTCATTTTGGCTCCTTTTGCGTGTTGTGAACCGGCTCACAAACATCAGCACACAAGTGAGTGTTGGCATTTTGTTGCACTTTTGGATGATGAACACAATTTCTAGCAATGTATCCAGGAATTCCACAGTTGAAACATGTCTGTCGTTTCAATGTATGGAGATTCTGAGAGCTAGCAGCATTAGCTGTTTTGATGGGTCTAGATGATCAAGCTTGTGTTGCCTGTGTTCCATGTGCCTTTTCTGAATTCTTCTGTACCTGTTGATCAGAACTAGCACAAGCATGAGATTCAGACAGATGATGTTTTTCGTCTTTTATAATTTTATCAGGATCATTCTGAAAAGACGATTCAGTTTCTGTTTTAATTTTCTTTTCAGAAACATTTTCTTGTGACTTATCATTTAATGTGACCACCTCTTTTTTTTCAAACTCTGGTTCAGTTTTAATTTCAGAAGATGTAGATGTTTCATCAACACGTGTTTCATCAATGCACGTATCATGAGAATCTACTTGTGGTTTACTTTCATCCACGGTTTCTAATGGGATCCCACTAGATTCAACATTAGGGATGCCCACTGAGACAGATTCAGAAGAAGAATCACAAAACTCTTGATTTTCTTGTGAAGAAGTTTCAGTGGTTTCACTGAATGTGTCCTGAGGAACCTCACCTGTAACACTGTCATCAGCTGAAACATTAGAAACATTACAATCACACTCATTAACTGAAACACAATCATCACCAGACTTATTGTTCAAAGTTTCACCACAAACATTATCAGTTTTACCCCAAACATCAGGCTCACTTGACGAAACATAAGCAGAAAACGATTCAAACAAAGATCTACTAAAAGCAATATCAGATTCAGTTTGTTCAAAATAATTTTCAGAAATATTAGAATGAACAACTGGTTCACTCCCAAGAACATCTCCACACTTTACTTCAGATACTCTATCTGCACATGAAGACGAAGCGTTAGGATCAATCGAGCCTTTAGAAATAAAATTTATTGGAGCAGACTTCTGTTTCCCAATTGGTTTTTCATTAGATGATGACTTATTGTTTTTGGGACCATAAGTCATTTTACTTTCATTCATCATCTCCTCCTCAGTCATGGGTAAATAAGTATAATTGTCATTATAGGGAGGAGGAGCCTGATTAAAACCCAAACCACACCCTTTCTTTTCCTTGTATGCGAGCTGTTGATCACACAAGTTTTTGACTAATTTGCTGGAAGAATCAAATTTCTTAATGTTAAGTTCATTTATTTGATATCTATCTCTGATATCTTCCAGTTCCTTAGTCACAGTGCACAGTTTCTCCTGAACATATAAGAGTTGAGATGATTTCACACTTACATCATCCTTGAGTTTGACGATGTCTTTTCGCTGAGCTTCAATCTTTTCTTTATAAAGTTTTTCGTTTTTTGATAAAGTAAAGTTTTTATTTTTGATATCTTGATAATCTTGAATTAGCTCAGCGTTGTGTATTCTATAAACTTCAACTCTTTGTCTACACTCAGGAGTACAGAAAGCAGAAAGTACCTCTTCTCTGGTAATTTCTTGAGCCACGGGTTTGTGAAATATAAATGCTGAATTTTGTGTGGATGAGCAAACTGCAGCAGATGTGTTGCCTTGAGTAGACTGCTTGTCAGCATTGTCATATGATTTGATTAGTGAGATTAGCTCATCTGACTTCATTTTGTAACAGCCGCAGTCGGTTGTCACTAATATCTGATTAACATTGCGAAACCAACTACAGTTCGCCTGATCTGGAATCCCTTTTATAGCATCCAGAAGCTTTCTGTTGCTTATGCGAGTAGACACCACCATCTCTGCCTTCTCTATTTCAGAGAGCAGTTCAGCAAACCGGCCTGTAAGTGCTTCTATAGATTCACCATATAAGTATTTGAATCCTTCGAGTTCCTGCTCAAGCATCTCTCTCTTAGAAGACATTTTTAAGAAGTGATCCCCAAAAAAATGTGATCTTTTAACTATTTCCTCAATACAAGCCCAAAGCGAGAACCCGTGTACTCGCTAACTCAAATCCTTTGCACGCGAATGAACCCGCTTTCTGAACCACACCTCAAAACCCTGTCAAAACTTGACACAACCAAACAAACAAACCCCTTTTTTTTATAAATAAACTCCCCTTTTAAAAAAAAAAAAATAATTATAATATTAATAATCATTATATAATAATTGATTAATCATTTAGTAATAATTACCTAATCATTAGTTATTTATAACAATAATAATAAGTATTTTTACTTTATAAAAAAAAAAAAAAAACTACGGCTTGTTACGTCCAGAATCATGCTTTAGTAAACAAACGACATATGAAAACTCCATATGAGATTCTGGAAGGACGTAAACCTTCGGTTTCACACTTTCGCATCTTTGGTTGTCCATGTGTGTTACTACTTATGGACTCTAATGGAAAGTTTGAGGTCAAAGGGGACGAATGTTACTTTGTTGGATATGCTAAAGGGTCAGCCTATAGAGTATACAACAAGGTAACTAAAAAGGTCGTTGAGTCGTGCAACATTGAATGGCTCGAGGAAAATGCTACGGACGCTAGAGTTGGACCAGATTGGTTATATGATTATGCTGAATTGTTTAAGTCATTTAACATTTTGTTAAGTGATTTTTCAGATGCAGGTGTGTCTATTCCAAAACAACCTCTGTCTTTTGAGGATACTGAAGATGAAGAACAGACAGAAGGAAGCGTGAGACATCATACCATTGATCCGCCAGGAATGGTGTTTACACAGCATACTACGAGTCAACAAACGTCCCATCAATCCCCTGAAGGTGCTTCAAATAGTGGTTCTGCATTTAATGGTTCCGGATCTGCTCTATTTCCTGAACAAATTCCTGAAGATTGCATTATTACCACTCCATTCGTTCATAACACTGCAGCATCTAATGAGGGGGAGTCTAGCAACACCACCGCTGAAGACGAGACCGTACCTGACCTGGCAATACCCACAAGTGTTCAACGGAATCATCCTATAGAGAATGTGATTGGTCCTGTAAATGCAGGAGTTTTAACCAGGAGCCAATCAGGAACCATCAATACTTGTTTATATTCTTGCTACATTTCTCAAATCGAACCTAAAACTGTTGATATAGCTTTGCAGGAACCAGGCTGGGTAGATGCTATGCATGAAGAACTAAACCAGTTTGAGAAGCTTGGAGTATGGAAACTTGTCAAGTTGCCACAGGGAAAGCGCAAACTTGGAACTAGATGGGTTTTTCGAAACAAGCAAGATTCTGCAGGGGTTATTGTTCGAAATAAAGCAAGGCTGGTGGTTCAGGGATTTCGACAAATAGAAGGCTTGGATTATGATGAAGTATATGCTCCGGTTGCCCGACTTGAAGCCATCCAGATTTTCTTAGCTTACGCGTCATATATGGGGTTCACTGTGTATCAGATGGACGTCAAGACAGCGTTTCTCTATGGGGATGTGAAGGAAGAAATTTTTGTTGAACAGCCACCAGGTTTCGTGCATCCAGATCATCCAGAGTATGCCTACAAGCTAGATAAGGCATTGTATGGATTACACCAAGCGCCACGAGCTTGGTATGCCACACTAACTGAACATCTTCTGGCTCATGGGTATACACGTGGCACGATAGACCAGACTCTTTTTATCAAGAAGGTGGGCAAGGATCAGATCTTAGTTCAAATCTATGTTGATGATATTATTTTCGGATCTACAAGTGAGGTACTTTGCAAGGAGTTTGAGAGAGTTATGAAAAAGAAATTTGAAATGAGTGCTCTTGGAGAAATGACACTGTTTTTGGGTTTACAAGTCAAACAGAATTCTCAAGGGATTCTTATCCATCAAGGGAAGTATGTGGATGACGTGCTAGCAAAATTTAAGTTTTCGGACGCAAAGCCTGCTGAAACACCAATGGCAGAGAGACCGCTATTGACTGAAGATGAAGAAGGATCTTCTGTGGATCAACGTCAGTATAGGTCTATGATCGGATTGTTGATGTATCTGACAGCTAGTCGTCCGGATATTATGTTTGCTGTCTGCAACTGTGCAAGATATCAGGCTAATCCTAAAACTTCTCATCTTACTGCTGTTAAACGAATCTTTCGGTACCTTAAAGGCCGACCTAGGTTTGGTCTGTGGTATCCGAGGGATTCCAATTTTGACTTGTTTGCTTTTTCTGATAGCAATTTTGGAGGTACTGATAGTGACAGGAAATCTACATCAGCTGGATGTCAGTTTCTGGGTGACAGACTCATTTCTTGGCAATGCAAGAAACAACAAACGGTGGCGATTTCTACAGCTGAAGCTGAGTATGTTGCCGCTTCTGCATCTTGCTCTCAAGTGGTGTGGATGCAACATCAATTGCAGGACTACGGTTTGACTTATCTCAACACTACTATTTACTGCGATAATGATGCTGCAATACAAATTGTTAGAAATCCTGTTTTTCACTCCAAAACCAAGCACATAGACATCAAAGTTCATTTTATTCGAGATTGCTTCGACAGAGGTCTTATTACACTTGAGCAAATCGACACAGATGCAAATGCTGCCGATTTGTTCACCAAACCTGTCAGCAGCTCAAAATTCAAAGTGCTTGTGGATTTTCTGAAAATGATCCGCTTTACTGACTGAGCATGTTTTTGTTTTTCGTAGGTAAATTTGTTCATAAAGTTTTCTATTCTTAGGTAGTTTTTATTTATGCTCAAATTTAGGGGGAGAAATTTTGAAAAAAATACAAAAACATTAAAAAATAGAAAAATACAAAAAGAGGTGTGGCATGACTGGGAAATGAAATGAATTTTCACATCATGGTTAAGGGCTGACTCATGTAAAACCAGTATCGAAATAGTTTGACTCTAGTACTGATATGCTGGTAGGCTCTATTCTTATGACTAGAAACATTGACTGTTTTGTTTAGAACTAAATTAGTACATGACCTCAGAAAAGAAAATCACTTGGAATTAGCTCATTTCTATTTTGAATGTCTGTATGTTGTCCTGATACACACAATTTTGATCTGATTCTGAAATCTTCTCTGAAAAAGTCGTGTACCTCCTCTGCTGCATCCAGATATATGCTGACCTGGAGGTGCTAGGCAACGTCAGCTTCTGCTGCATCCAGATACATGCTGACCTAGCTGTACGTTGTCGCTCTGTAGATCAATTATACACCCGAAAGAGGCCCTCAAGTGCCCAAAAGAAACCCAAGAAACCTATATCAAATTGAGAAAAACTCATTTGATCTGTATATTATACCATCTCTACAAAAGATCTATTCTGTTCTCTTCTCAACCTATTCCCAGTTAAGATTTCAGAGATCTGGATTGGACTTGTGAAATATGTGGTAGGGAAGCTACTTACATGATAGGGTGTGCTGTCTGTAATTCCGAGATTTGATTAGTATTTGTTTGGGTGTTCATTGTTAAGAAATCAAAACATGATAAAATTTGTTACAGGCAGTTATATGGAAAAGGTCTAGGAAGATGAGTTTAGGTGGACAAATATACTGGCAATCGTCTAGATCTTTCGGTAGTAGATCAGTGTTGATAAGTGAAGTCAAGCCCTAAACCTTGTGATTTGATCCCTGAGTATCTTTGCAAATTTCCTAATTTATTTTTGTAAATAATATTTTATTATTTAATTTTTGTTTTTTAGGTTTTTGTTTTGTAAATTTTGCTCAGAAGGTTTAGCGGGTGTTTTTAAGTTAAATCTGAAATTAAATTTTTTATTAAAGGGTTTAAGTTGAGGTATAAATGGCAAATCTGTTAAGCCCAATCGTTAAGTCTCAAGCCCAAAAGTCAAGGGCCCATAATCAAGGTTGTGGTATAAATGGCTGGTTTCGAGTCGAAACCTAATTTATCACTCGAAACCAAGCCTCATTCTCTCTCAAGATTCCGGTGATATTTGAAGATTCCGACTTGTCTCCGGTTTCGACTCGTAATCTGTGGTTTCGACTCGTTGATAATCAAGGTATTATGATATTATTTTTCAAGTTTTTGCAGAAAATTATGAATGTTTGAAGAAGCTCCGATGAAGATTTGAAGATTCCGACTAGCAATCAAGAACTCTCCGATGAAGATTTGAAGATTCCGACTTGCAATCAAGAACTCTCCGATGAAGATTTGAAGATTCCGACTCGCAATCAAGAACACTAAGATGAAGTTCATATGATTGTGTGGTTGCGACTCAAACAACACAAGGACTCGAGACCAGTGGTTGCGAGTCGAAATCTCAAGATTGCGACTCATGGTTTCGACTCAGAGTCTATTGGTTGCGACTCAATGACAAGTGGTTTCGACTCGAGACCTTTTGGTTTCGACTCATGGTCTCGAGTCAACAGTAACAGTGTTATTTATTACTTGTTTTATCTGAACACTGTTATGACAAAGGTTGGAAATTTTAATTAACTTGTGTTTTGTGCAGAAAATGGACTTGAAGTTTAGATCTTCTCACAATCAAGTAGGATATTTGGCACCTCCACCAGAGAAATACAAGCAGCTGTACATGTCACTGATGAAAGGTCTAAATAACTGCCGGATTGCTCATGCTATTGGTGAGAATCCAGTTGTTTATGAAGAGCTTATTCAAGATTTTTGGAAGAGTGCTAAAGTCGAAGTTGTTGAAGGAAAGGGAGCTATAGTTGCTGAAATTCAAGAGAAGAAAGTTATAGTGACTGAGCAGATGATTAGAGAAGCGTTAAGATTTAATGATCAGGAAACAGATCCAATAGAACTTCTAGCTGGAACAGTGGAAGCAATTCTACCTCGTTTAAGCTACGAAGGGAAGTTTCCACCTCTGACAAAGAAGTTTGTGCATCCGTATTGGCGTTTATTGCTGCACATGTTTCTTTTGTGCATGACAGAAAATAGAGGGGGAACTGATCAGTTGAATACCACTCAGTCTGCTGCTTTGATATGTGTGATTACCAATGAGTCGTTCAACTATTCAAGATATATCTTGGAAGCGATGAAGAGAAATGCAATCGGACTTCGAAAGGATAAGTTTCTTATGTACCCGAGGTTTTTGCAGATGATTCTGAATGATCATTATCCAGAATTGAAGAGATCTGGTGATACGTTGGAATTAAAGCCTATGGGTCCATCATGTTTTGGTGCTCTTACTACAAAGAAAGGTACTGAAAAGAAGTTTGAAGGTTTGTTTCCATTGGAGAAGTTTGGTCAGTTTGCAGAGACGGAAGATGTTAGTGCAAATCCAGTACTAGTACGACCCATTCCAGTGCATAGTGTGCCTGCAAGTGCTATTGTTGCTGAAGAACATGATATTCCAAGGAGAGTTGAAGGTGAGCCTGAGACGGAGTGTATAACAATTAACTCTGACGATGAAGGTGTCGAGATTATGTGTGATTCTGATGATGATAAAGAACTTCCTCCTGAAGTTGATGCCGTTGTTTCTACAGTTGAACCAGTGATTACTGCTGAAAGTTTGGCGATGCTGTTAAAGTCAGTAACTGACAAGATGGGAAATCCTCCTTCCAATATGTCAGTATCAACTGAAGAGCCTGATGAAAGCCCAATGGATTCTGATTCCTTGCCATTAAAAAGGAAAAGGAGGGATCCTAGACCTGGAATGTTTGTTGAACAAGGAAAAGATCAATCCGTGAATGTTGCTGATGATGACGAAGGTTTATATGACTTCGATTTTGAAAGAAATGTTAGTGATACCACCACCACTGCTGAGAATATCTTTGAGTTTGATGTTGATACTCAAAGAGATGAGATGGATACGGAAAATGTTGAAGTTCAAAGGGATGATATAGATGTTACTACTGCTGAAGTTCTAGCTACAACTGTTGATACTGTGCCAATTGGTATTTCTGATGTTGAAGTTCACAATGATGCTGGTCCTTCTGGAATTGTTCATGATGAACCTAGCAGTTCTAGTGGTAAAAGACCTGAAGAACCACTAAGAATGTCGTTTGATGATGATTCAAGTGATGAAGATGAGTTTGTCAGCATGAGAGATATGAAGAAACGAATGGTTGTGCTTGAGCAAGATTCAATTCATAAAGATGCGAAGATTATCCAACTTGAAGATACTATTGTGAAGAAAGATCAACAGATTGAGCAACTTCAAGGAGATGTTAGTTTGTTGTTCAATATGGTTTATGATTTACGAGGGAAGTTGGAGAAGAAATTTGGACAAGAATTTTCTGATCCAACTGATGTTGAAAACAAAAGAAAAGCATTTGCTAAAGATGATGCTGAAAGAAGTGCTGCAATGGAACAATATTTCAAGAGAGTTACAAATCCAGTGGCAGACAAAGAGAAGGCAGAAAGGATTAAAAAGAAAAGAGAGTTAGTGATTTTGAAGAATAAGAATTTGAATCCAGATGATGAGGATGCTCATGCAACTCATCATTTAATGGATGTTGGTGAAACTCTCTATGATAAAGTTGGTAATCGTTCTGGTGTAGTTAGCTGGGGATATGACCATGATCGTAAGAGATGGTGGATAAAAAGAAAAATTGGTCCTGTCGAGTGGTACAAGCATCCAGGACAGTTTCAGTCTTTCACTAAGGTGGATTTGACAAATCTGTCTAATGCACCTTATGTGGATGATAAGCCTGGAGGTGCTGGATACATATTTTTCGAGAGATTGAAGAGGGAGGTTCTTAAGGGTTTTCCTTCAATGCGTACGGCAGAGTCCATTGTTAAACCAGCTAAAGGAATTAGAGATCCTTACACAAACAAGTGTATGAAGATCGTGCATTGGCCAGCTACTGATAAAGAAAAGACGATTCCTCTAGTGAGAAAGATCCCGAAAGGTGCGCTGAAGACATTACACTTTTGGGTATATGATGAACGTCTTGGGCAGGCAGTGATTGTTTGTGATGGAGAGACGAGTTATTGTTTGGTTGATCAGATTGACTTGTTAAATCTTGCTGCTGAAGATCTGGAAGTCTTGGCGTGTAATCAGATCAGAGCTACAGAGAAATATGAAGAAATAGCTAAGGCTTGGACTGCTGCTGTAGCGTCTGTTCTGCATATTCATAAGAAGGGATTTGGCGGTTATAAGGATAGTGCAAGTGGTGGTGATCAAGGCAATTGAAGTCAGAAGAACCTCATGCATAAACCTAGGGGGAGATTGTTGGAACCTGAAGGTTTATTCATGTAGGTTAGTATAGTTTAAGGGTTGATTATGTACTTGTTTAGTTTACATGTTTTGGGTCGATTTTGTATGGGTTGGACTAGTAGAATTGATGTCGCAATGGGCCTAATGTTTAGTCCAGTTGTTTTGTATTTAAACAAACCTCAACCTCTTGGTTGAGGTTGTTGGTCAGTTGTTTTGGTTGCGACACAAGGGACACAAGGGAACCGATTTTAGTTGAAGTCTTGTATCAGTCTTTGCTTATCATTGAATGCAAGATTTCGGTTTGTGATTCATTTGTTATTCTTGTGTTGATTATTATTGTTTGTTCTTGAATCGACTTGTGATTGTTTTCCGCACCTTCACAAGTTAAAGGTTGATATCATTAAAAGATCCTAACGGGTTTTACAGATTTCGATTGCGGGTGGTTCATCACGATAGGGTTTCCTAGTCAAATTACTTTTAGTCCCAACTACTATTTATCACAGTTCGATTTCGATTCGGGTTCGAGTTCGGTTGTGTTTCGAGTTTCGACTGAGTTCGATTGATTTCCACAACACATATATAGATATATAACATGCACAAGTAACACATAAGGCACACACACACGTATAATAACCCCATTAAGTCGAGTTGCGGTTTGTATCACGATTCGATGTCGATTTGATTAGCATAGCTTGATTATTGATTAATTAACTTTATCGCATTGTTACTTCCCATAGTTCACAGTCTCGAATTGATTAAATAACGATTATCACATATCGATTTTAGCAATTAACAACACTTACTCCTCATAATACAGTTAAAATAAGGAAATTTCTATAAATCAAATTCGTATCATCGGTCGTTGACTTCGACCTTGACTTATGAAAACACGGGGTGTTACAAGTATATTCAAGAGGTGGGACACATGAATGAGTTTAAGTTCTTAAAACACCTAATTCGTATCCTGAATCAGTTGAAGTTTGTGTGAAAATTTAAGTGGATCAGTATATCGACAATCTAAGTGAATTGTTTAATTCTTAATGTGTAACTAAGCTCAACGGTACTTGTGACTTGTCAAAAACTGATATGATCCTCTAACACAAACTCAAACAAAAATATTGTATGTAAATATGTTTGTAAATATTTCTTTACTGTTTTATGTTTCAGAAAAATCCAAAAAGATTTTTTGATTCTGTTTTATTTTCGACAACCGGTGTCTGAGTGCTGAGTGTCAAAATCTAAGTAAGCTGATTATGTTTCTGAAAATAAAACAAGTTCATTAATTTGAAACTTGAAATTTTTAACAAAAATTCAAAAACAGTTTGTGATATCTCCAAGGTCATTAGTTTGGACTTGGATGATTAACTGTGAGGGATTTGGATGATTATATTGTTAAAATCTTTGAAAAAGAGCCAGATTCCGATTCTGTTCGCTAAAACTGCCAAATCCTGAAATTTGTTAAAAGATATTAGTTTAAAAAGTTTGAAAGAGCCAGGTCATAATTCCTGGAAGTTCAAAATGTTGTTACTTATGAATGTCTGAGTGATTGCAGATATTGTTCCAGACTACGATCCTAGTAGCTGAGTCTAAAGGGGAGTATGAAGACGAGTTCAAAACAAGGGGGAGCTTGTAACCAGAAAGCAAGGTGTCGATCCCTAAAGCACGGAAGCTTGACGAAAGGGGGAGCCTGAAGAAGCTGTTAATGTCAAAGCCAGAGACAGATCCTGGTATCCAATTCAAGATAGAAGCTGATCAGAGAAGAAGAAAGATTGATGGATGCTTACAGTGTTAGACAATTTGGAAAGAGCATGTAGACTGATCAAGACTGAAGATGTGTCATGATAAAGACTCGACACTGAAGACTTCGTCTACATCCAAGGGGGAGTCTGTTAGTGCAATATGTCTGTGGACTTCGTCTTGTATCGAGTCGTGTAATAGGATAGGATAAACCAGTGCTCGGGTGCTAGAAACTGATTTTAGTATGTTTAATGGTAATTTCGTTTGAAACAGCCAAGGATCATTTCAAACGAAATTAACTTAGTTAATTCCGCTTGGAAGTGCCTTTGGCCATTTCAAACGGAATCACCAAGTCTATAAATAGGGAGCATGCCGTGTCATTTCATACGGAATTAGATCTTGTAATTCGGTAACGAAGTGCTGTGGAATCGTCTCCAGGTGCTGTAAGACTATTAAATCAATACAAGAGACATTTAAATTGAATCGAGCGTCCGTTTCATTGATTCCGCCATTGATTCGGATCCAAAACTCTTCTGAACGACTCATTCAGGTCGCACAAAGATCCTACAAAAAGCTAGAAATATATGAAAATATAAATGGTTTGTTCAGTTCATTTTGGTTAAATGAGGGTACACAAAAATCGATAACCATTTTTTGGTTAATTCGAGTTTCGATTAATCAGTTTTCAGTTAATTCAATTTTTTGTTTATTTCGGTTAAGGATTTAGTTATTACTTACCCTTAGACATTGTTAATCATGTAATATATCAATATTTTTAATTAAAAAACTATAGTAGTACTTTACTCAAATTAAAGAAAATCAAAATACTCGTTTGTATGGTGTAATTTAATTAAAAAATATTAACGTACAAACAGTTATAACCATTTAAAATCGTGCGGGGGCGGGGGGAGTTAGTTTTTTTATAAGGGGATAAAATGTAACTACTAACTAATTATCTATAATTTTGTTAAGATGAGGTATTAAAGTGTAATATAGATGAGAGTATTAAATTGACAGTATTTAATGGCTTGACATTATATAGCTGTTAAACATTGTGGGATAATGACTACGTTTGTCTTTAATCACTTGTACACTAAGGGATCATCGATTTGTACATTTTAATTCACACGCCAATACTGACCAAGGCAACTATCAAAACGTTGAAAATAATGAGTATGTCGTCAGGTACTTTTAGATTTTTTTAAACATTAGAATTTATAAGATATGACAATAATACATAAAATAGTTATAAGTTTGTTGTACCGGGTGAAAATATAACTAATTTACCATTATTTTAGGAGTGTATTTATAAAATAAAAAGAAAAAGTTCTTATTTTTTTAGTATCTTAAAATGCCATCCATTATGCATTATAATATAGTATAGACTAGTTTTTTACCTGTGTCGCGCGTTGCGGCGACAACCTAGCATTTGCAACTTCGTTACATTTACGTTTACGATGTTGACATTAACATATACATGACATATATAGCAAAGTGGCCCACCATATGGTGTCGGCTCATTAATCGTAATTTTGCCATTACTAATGTACACTATTAAGAAAACCATTTTATTACCGTATTTGTACAGCCTAAATCAATCCCCATGACGAGGTATGACCCGGATCGGCTAACCCGACCCGGTCATCACCTATTATTTTATTACAAATACTTAATTAAAAACGTTTATTCTAGAATGTTCTATTCTGCATGGAGAAACCACGTAACCAAATCCCCAATCTTTTGGGAAGATCATGCAAATCCCTAACTTAACGGAGCCCATCCTAAGTTAGAGGAAACCCTAATGGTAAACTATAAATAAAGGTAAACATCTAAGGTATGATCATCTTGCTCTTGTTTACTCTCTCTCTCTCTTTCTCTACATTCATACTTTCTTTCTCCCAAACTGAGATTTATTCTCACGCCGGAGGGTGGTTACAGGAATAACCCCATTCCTGTAACGAGTCCTAACGATGTTCTGTTTTGCATTCAGCTGTTCGGATCGCCAAAGAGTCGAAGTCCTAGCCGGAGCTTACCCATAAGGTCAGTGTTTCTTCATTGGCGCCAAACGTGGGACCTTTCGGTAACAACAGCAAGACTGAACCCAATGGCAAGCGATCAGAACACGGCAGTAACACCAAGTCAGGCAATGATAACCAGCAACCCGTTGCTGGAGACGAGTCCTGTAACCACCATATCAGTTTCACCTGCTGTAACAAGGTCTCTAGACCTAGATTTCGAAGCAGAAGCACCACTACCAGGTTTCGCAGTCACCTCTGCTGTATCTTGTGGGACGATAACAGTAGACCCTTTTCCATACACCTCCTTGCAGCTCCGATAAGTAGTAGCAACCACAACATGCACCAATGCCTCTACTCCAGCATCAATCATGAGTGCACAGACTATACGTCATAGCACCATGCCGGTTATCACATCCGCAAGTCCGAATATTATTACACCGCCCATGAGCATGGCTCAATACTATCAGCCCTCAGTCACATACGCCATGCCGCCTCTATACTCGGCAGCACTAACAGCGGCGTTGTCCACTCCACCACACCAGCCAGTTGTCATGCCTGCAGGGATCATGAATGCCCCAGTTACGCCGGGGAATCAAGCCTACTTCCCAGTATACTACCATGCACCCCCATACGGGTATTTACCCCCATATAATACCCAATCATACACTCCACAGATGGCGGCACAAAGTTATGCTCAGCAGTCGCCATACGCCGCTTATATGCCACCTTGGTGGACTTTTCCAACATCCCAGCCGGCTTACAGTCAGACTCCGCCGACGGCGGAACCTGTGTATGACAGAGGAAATGCATCTAGGCCTCATTTTTCTCCAAGCGGGGGCCCTAGCTCTACACTGAACATCACCCCGGCTCAACCCCCTGTTACCCAGGGAGCCAGTCAGGGCGGAGCAACCCCTCCAGTTCAACCCATTAACGTTGAAGAAGACGATCTCACTAGACCTTACAAACCAGTGGACGCTACTTTCAAGTCCATGTTCACCAGAAGAATAGCTGAAGCTCCAATTAAGGAAAAACCCAAGATGCCTCAAACTGTGGGCAAGTACGATGGTCTAGGTGACCCTGATGACCATCTCAACCTATTCAAGAGCGCTGGGGAAGTAGCCTGTTGGCCCATGCCCCTCTGGTGTAAGATGTTTGTCCAAACGCTGGTAGGAGCAGCACGGGTCTGGTGGGATAGTCTGCCCATCGGGGAAATTGATAGCTTTGAAGATCTAGAGGCCAAGTTCACGTTGCAATTTAGCCAACAGATAAGGCACACAAAGGATCGAAACGAACTCCTGCACATTCATCGACGAGACAATGAAACAGTGGAGAGTTTTATCGTTAGATTCAACAAAGAAAGCCTGGCAATCCCTGGTGTCACAAATGATCTAGCGTGTGGAGCTTTCCTACAAGGGGTAAATGATGATGAATTGCTAAGAACACTTTATGGGAGGGATGGTGTACCTCCCACCATAGACGAAATCCTGAGGATAGCCAAGGTATACGTTACGCAAGAAAAGACCGTTACAGTCAGTCACGCGGCCAACAGAAAGAAAGAGGCTCAGAAAAGCCAGGATGACAGAGAGTAGCGGAGCTCTAAGGGTAAAGGTAAAGGGGACCGATATAAAAAAAGTGATAGAACAGACTCGCGGTACGATAGGTCTAGAAGCACTTACTCAAGAAACGAGTCCTCTTCTAAACCGCGATCCGACTACCCTAACTTAAGCAAAACGCCGGCAGGGATCCTGGCCTCTGAAAACCTCAAGTTTAACCCTCCAAATCCATTGAAGGACGCTCCCAACAAAGACACTAATAAATACTGTGAATACCACAAGGGGAGCGACCACGATACCAACTATTGTTTTCAATTAATGAAGCAGATCGAGTATTTCGTAAAGGCGGGTAAGTTGGCTCACCTGGTTCGAGACATAAAACAGGGCCCGCCTCCCGTCAAAGAAGAAAATGATAAAAGGGCGGGTAAGAGACAACGAGAGCTAAACATGTTGTACGCCGATAAGGGAAATGGGGGCAAAACGGAGTTTCTCTACGCTTGAACCCTGGATGCTGGCAACCATGACAATCGAACCACGCGTAGAGGATTTGCACCTCACCACTAACCCCCTAATCATATCCGCCGCGGTAGGCGATTATAATATGAGGAGAATCCTGGCAGACACCGGGAGTTCTGAAGACATCATTTATGAGCATTACTTTAACAGAATGTAACCAGAAGTCAGAAAATTGCTCGAGTCAGTGCACGCCCCTATTAAAGGCTTCACCAGATAAAATGTCAATCCAATTGGCCATATCACTTTCCCAGTTACATTCGGACAAACCCCCCCGGGATAGAACAATACTCCTCACGTTTCTTGTGGAACGTGCTGAGTCTTACCACAATGTAATCATTGGAAGGTTTACCCTGGGAAAACTGGATGCCATAGTCTCCACGGGGCATGGGTTTATGAAGTTCCCCATCCCGCGGGGTATTACAACAGTATACCGAGATAAGCTGGGAGAAGTATTGGATAACAAAAGATGCCGTCAAGGGCCTACCGGCGCCATCGGCCCGGAAAGATGGGTCTTAAGCACACGCCATTCAGAACAAACAATGACAATAGGGGATAGTCTTTCTCCTGAGGTCAAAAACAACCTGAAACAGTTGCTGAGAAGGAATGCATACATCTTTGCTTTTGAACACTCCGATATGATTGGGATACCCGGGATAAGGCAGAGCACAAGTTGGCAACACTCCTGGACATTAAACCGGTCGCACAAGGTAAACGGAGCATGGCTCCTGACCGAAAAGCAGCGGTAGTTAAAGAAGTACGAAAGATGGTCGAAGCTGGAATACTTAGAGAAACAAAGTATCACACATGGGTATCAAACCCTGTAATGGTTAAGAAACCAGACGGCACATGGCGGATGTCCATCGACTTTAAAGACTTGAATAAGGCATGCCCTAAAGACACTTATCCGCTGCCTGAGATGGACTTCAAGGTCGACTCTCTGGTCCCTTATAGGTACAAGTGCTTTCTAGACGCCTATAAGGGTTACCACCAGATCAAAATGTCAAAAGAAGACGAAGAAAAAACGGCATTCCATACCGATGTAGGCATTTTCTGTTATACCAAAATGCCTTTTGGCCTTCGAAACGCCGGAGCAACTTACCAGCGCCTCATGGACAAGGCTTTCAAAAAAGAAATCGGTAGGAACTTGGAAGTATATGTCGACGATTTGGTGATCAAGAGCAGAGAAGAAAAGCAAATGCTCGAAGACATCGAGGAGACCTTCCAGAAGTTGAGAGAATATAACATCAAGCTTAACCTCAAAAAGTGTTCGTTTGGGGTAGAAGAAGGTAAGTTCCCCGTGCTGAGCTCTGCAGAAGCTGAAAATTTAATAAAAATCCTAAAAAATAGAAAAATAAAAAAAAAACGATTAGGCCGTTGATTCCTAACTTTCTTAAAATCCTTGTGTCTCCGGCAACGGCGCCAAAAACTTGATGTGCGTTAGGTGTGATATATATTTAAGTATATTTTAAGCCCTTTTAACACTTTAGCCAAGTTTTAAATTTATAAAACACGATATTTACTAACATTAAACACACATATGGGCAAGTGCACCCATCGTGAGCTTAGTATAGTGTTGGTAAGATACCGAGGTCGTCCAAGGACACAAGAGCTTTTAGTACCGGTTTATCCTCAACGTCTAATCAAATAAAAAATTTAGAAAAATGTTTTTGAACAAGAAAATAACTAACTAAAAATGCTGAAAATAAAAATAAAAATAAAAATAAAAACAGATAGACAAGATGAATCACTTGGATCCGACTCGCCTTTAGTGTAACCTTTGATTATTTCCGCACTTTTGCACTTTTTAAGAGATTATATTAGTTATAGTAGTAGAACCCTCTTTTGAAGGTGACGTTACCCTCAACCCAGTAGTTTGAGTCAGCAAGGATACAATCCTAAAGGGTTGGATTATTGAAAGACAATTAATTAAGTTATTAATGCATAATGTGGTAAGTCCCTCTTTTGAAGGTGACGTTACCCTCGGCTAAGTAGTTTGAGTCAGTAGGGATACAATCCTAAGTAGCCGGGTTAAAGTTTTAATAGTAGTTTACATATGAGGGGATCAAGGAGTTCGGACCCCCGCCATCCAATACCAGTGGGTATTGAAGGAGGTCCTACTAAACTTGACCCAGGTCCTTGCAGGATGTAACAACTCTCACCAAAACTATTAATTATTATTTTATCTTGTCCAATAGGAAACCCTAATTGAGACCCTCAAGTAATCCTGCATAAACCTTGAAATTTTCAGAGCAATCGGAATCAGGATCAGGGCCCCTAAAACTCAGGGCGGGTAAACCCTAGTTGATATTATCAACACAGTTTTAGATGGAAATTGAAATTGAACGAATGACCAACTCACCCAAGCTACTGAGACACGGGGCTACCCTATGGTAGGGTGGTGCCCCTCGCGCCACGCGACAGCCCCTCGCGCCACGCGAGGGGGCTGTTTTCCAGATATAAATAGAGGGGTGTGGGACTTAGATTTCTACGTTTGTTCGACGTTAAAATTCACTTTACACTTCGAGATATCGTCTGATTACTACAAAACACACACAATCACGAAACGCTGCCGCGATAACAGGGTAATAACTCGATCGCTACTACGATTCAATGTCCGATCGATGAAAAATATCCAATGGATGTTTAAGTGCTGCCCAAATTAGGGTTATGCTTTGTCATTCATCGTGAATTCGATGGATGTTTAAGTATCGCACTTTGTCATTCGTTGTGAAGGTTTTAATCTCGTGAGTTATCGTAAATGTTGTATTAGTTACTGACCTAGTTCATGTGCATTGTTATTTGAATTAGGTTAACAGGCTTATCAGTAGACTAAAATCTGCTCAATTAAACTTGCAATGTGAGTCATTCTCTTTTTATCAATAATATTTTACAATGCTCCAAGTATTTTCAAATGTTGTAATTACAGGGATTAAGTCATGGTTATCTTAATCACTAGGTAGTGGGGTATTGTGCACATAACTAATTTCTCAAGGTTAGGCTAATAATCCTAACAGTGATAAACGTCACTACTTGGGGTGGGACCCAATAGTGATATGACCATCGTCACCAGGTGACACGGCGCCAGATAAAAATAAGATAAAAGCCATTGTAATCGCTCTTATGCTGTAATTTATAACTAAGAGTCGTTTTGTGCAAAATGAATGATTCACCAGTATTTCCCCGCTGACAAAATATTTTTAAACATGTTCAGGCAACTACTGTGAACCAAGAAACAGTGCTACGGAGCACCAACAAGCTTGAAGTAGTGGCTCAGTTAAAATGAATAAACGTGTTTTAATAAATCAGGGAATTTCCTAGTAAAATTCCTCTTTTGTAAATTACGGGGTTTATCCCGAATTATGAAATAAAATAATCGGGCATTTCAAGTTTTAAAAGATCCTGTTTAAAATCTTCCGCTGTCGCACCATAAATACCACAGGTTCCTGTCCCGCGGCTCCTGACCGGGTCAAACCGGGGCTGGGGCCGTGACAGGAAAAGGTGGTATCAGAGCCACTGATTTAAGCCAATTAAGTATTTAGAAATACTTAATTTTACTAATTGCTATTTTGTGATTATATGTTTTATTATTTGAATATTTGTTTACAGTATGGGTAAACAAAGACTGTCGGACATTTATCATAAATTAGATACTTCACCAAAAGAAAAAGGAACTTCATCTTCAAAATGCCCAACAAATACTAAGGAAGGAATATTTGTTCGAAAGGCACAATATGAGGAACCACTTTCTTCTAATAAAAGAAGTTTGATTATTAGGAAAAGTCAGGAGAAAATAAAGAAATCACAACCAAAAGAAGTGAGGGTTAATCAGGAAACCCAGAAATTAGGCCGTAACCCACCATGGGAAGACAAGTTAGATGAAAAATGGGCAGATCTCTATATGTTAGCCACTGTAGCAGTAAATGCAAATTTTAAATACCATGACCCACTTCTAGCACCCATAACACCCACAAGCCAGAAACTTTACCCAGTAAATAAATAAGTTTACAATAAACCCTAGTATGTTTTAATTTTCAGTTGTCCTTTGTATTAAACTAGTCACACGGTATGCAATAATACTTTATCTGTGAAATTTCGTTATAAAATTTTAACTTAGCATTTTGTGTGCATTTTTGCATATATGCTAAACAACATGAATGAGTTATCTGAAGCTCTTCAGAATCTCAATCTCTATCCCGTGAAAGTGGAAGTTTCCAGAGACTTTACTGGTTACATACCCGATGTGGAAGAACCTATGGAATTCCACGCTCCACCTCTGGAGAAACCAAAACCTAAGAAAAGGAGAAGATTTGTAGGATGGAGGCGTGTACGCAGGAGGAAACCAGCAATTAGGAAAGTTCACAAGATAGAAAATCCCATTGATAAAGGAAAAGGGATAGAGGTTGAGGAAAATGCTAGGCAAGTAGAAATGGAGATTGGGGAAAGTTCTAGGCAAGTCGAGGAATTGCCTTTGTAGGAAGAGTTAGATCACATACTTGCAAACTGCGATATCATTAGACCTATCAATGAAAATCTTTTCCCTTATCCCGCTGAAAGCCAACTTCCAGTAAACTTAGAACCAGCCATTCCAGACCTCTGATCCACACCCAACCTCTAGGAATGGACGAGTGGTGGACCAATGACAGGCAGTTTCAAAACCTCCTCAATAACCCTTATACCTTTTTCCCTCAGTTCGACCCAGAACCTGCACCAAATCCACCAATGAGCAATGAAAACTTAGCTGAACTCCGCCATTTTGGCGAGGAGGTGATAGGTGCAGGGAATAGGATTCGGGAGGTAGGAGAACAGATCTCCTGGAAGTACGACGAGAGGGAACGTCGCTTCTAAAGTGCCCAGGGATAGGATGGTGGTGAAGCTATGATTGTATAATAGTAACAGTAATAATAAAATAAGTCTGTAAAATAACCTACAAATAAAACCTTTGTAAGATAACGGTGTGTACTGATGCATAATATATATATATATATATATAAAACGGGAATCGAGAAATCGATAATTTTGGCTATACGTGTGTTGTATTGTATGATTATTTTGCTTATAATTGCTGCAACGCCTGGTTGCACCTATAAAGAATTTCTTGCCTGTAAACCAGCGGAATTTGCAGGCAATGAAGGGGCAACGGCAACACTGCGTTGGTTGGAGAAAACCGAAGCAGTAATTATGATAAGTAAATGTGCTGAGGAAGACAAGGTCATGTATGCGTCACATCTTTTTAAAGAAGGGGCGCTAGAATGGTGGAATACAGTACTTCAAGCCAAAGGAAGAAATATGGCCTATGCCATGAGTTGGGAAGAATTTAAGCAGCTAATGGAAAGAAAATTATGTCCCGAATATGAAAAGGAACAAATGGCGAATAAATTCCTGAACCATCGGATGATGGGTGTAGATTGTCGAGGATATACTTCAACATTCTTCGAGTATGCGAGAGTGGTACCAACCCTGGCTTCGCCAGAACCGGTGCTTATTCCCCGCTATATTTGGGGATTGATTGGCGAAATCCGAAATATCGTTAAAGCTGCGAGACCTCGCACTGTTAACGATGCTGTGGAATTAGCTAACACCCTAACTGATGAATTGGTACGCACAAATGAAGAAAACCGGAAAAAGGAAGTAGCCCAAAAGATTACCCAAGGATTCCGTGTGGGTAACCGTAATAGTTTCAGGAAAAAGGGAACTGGACAATCTTCCACTATTCCATTTTGCAATGCCTGCAAAAGAAAACATTTTGGAAGATGCAAAGGGTATTGCAATTTTTGCAAAATCCCAGGACATCAAGAAGAAGATTGCAGAAAGAAGAAAGCAACAGTTTGCTACAACTGTGGAGAAGCTGGACATTTTAAGCCAGACTGCCCGAAATTGGTCAAACCAGCTAATAACAAAGCCAAACCTGCAGAAGGAACTACCAAGAAGAACGTAAGAGCCTTTCAATTGACTACTCAGGAAGCAGAACTAATTCCTGACGTAATAGCTGGTACGTTCCTAGTTCACGACGTTTATGCAAAAGTATTATTTGACTCTGGTGCAAACCAAAGTTTTATAAATACTTCATTCTGCCAAGCTCTTAATTTACCCTTAACCACCCTTAGGCAGATTTTTACAGTCGAAACAGCAGATGGGAATTCTGTTAACATAGATAAGGTTTTGCGAGAAGGAAAAATAGAACTCTTAGGTCATAAATTTTCTGCAAACCTGTTACCTATGAATTTAGCTGGCTTCGATGTGGTGTTAGGAATGGATTGGTTAGTGGCCAACCATGCTCGAATTCTTTGTGATAAAAATGCCATAGAAATACGTACACCAACAGGAGAAGTAATTTCAATTACAGGAGATAAGCCACAAAAGCCACTAAAATTCATTTCAGTAATGAAGTTGGCCAGTTATTCAAGAAAACAAGAAGTAGTGTATATGATTTCAGTAATCATTAACACAAAAAATAAGGAACTCAAAGAAATTCCAGTAGTATCAGAATACCCAGATGTATTCCCCGAAGAACTACCGGGATTACCACCAAATAGGGAAGTAGAATTTAGAATTCATTTATTCCCCGGAACTACACCGATAGCCAAGGCACCTTATCGATTAGCACCCACACAAACGCTAGAACTGAAAAAGCAGTTAGATGAATTGCTAAGTAAAGGTTTTATGCAACCTAGTTCATCCCCGTGGGGAGCACCAGTGTTGTTTGTAAAGAAAAATGATGGTTCGATGCGAATGTGTATCGATTATAGAGAACTGAATAAGGTTACAATTAAGAATCGATACCCATTACCTAGGATTGATGATCTCTTTGATCAACTCCAGGGAGCTAGATATTTTTCTAAACTAGACTTACGCTCCGGATATCATCAATTGAAGGTACAAGAAGAAGACATACCTAAAACTGCTTTCAGAACTAGGTATGGTCATTACGAGTTTACAGTCATGCCCTTGATGCGTGTGAAGTGTTATATATATTAGGTGTATATTTTAAGCCCCTTTAACACTTTTTAGTCAAGTTTTAAATTTATAAAACACGATATTTACTAACACTAGACACACATATGGGCAAGTGCACCCATCGTGGGCATAGTATAGTGTTGGTAAGATACTGAGGTCGTCCAAGGACACAAGAGCTTTTAGTACCGGTTTATCCTCAACGTCTAATCAAATCAAAAAGAGGTTTAGAAAAATGTTTTAAACTAAGAAAAATAAAAATTAACTAAAATGCTGAAAATAAAAATAAAAAAGAAAAACAGATAGACAAGATGAATCACTTGGTTCCGACTCGTATCTAGTGTAACCTTTGATTACTTCCGCACTTTTGCACTATTTTAAGAGATTATCTTAGTTATTGTAGTAGGCCCCTCTTTTGAAGGTGACGTTACCCTCACCCCAGTAGTTTGAGTCAGCAAGGATACAATCCTAAAAGGGTGGATTATTGAAAGATAATTAATTAAGTTATTAATGCAAATTATGGTAGGCCCCTCTTTTGGAGGTGACGTTACCCTCGACTAAGTAGTCTGAGTCAGCAGGGATACAGTCCTAAATAGCCGAGTTATAGTATTAATAGTAGTTAACTTATGAGGGGATCAAAGAATTTGGACCCCCGCCATCCAATACCGTTAAGTATTGAAGGAGGTCCTACTAAATTTGACCCAGGTCCATTGCAGGACCTCTAAACGCTGAACAATGGCAAGACCTTTACCAAACCGTTCCCTTAACCCCCCGACCAGGTAGCCAACATACCTCCATATAGACCGTGGAGATATGAATGGTGAAAATCTTTTATTTTATATAGACAGTAAAATAATTTCAAGACACCACGGATAAACGATAAAGAAAGATCACCTTCAACATAAGCAACTAGTTATTAAAGTCATTAATACGAAACCAAATAAAAAGTGCGAAAAGATTAGAAATAAAAAGTATTACACTAGACACTTTGTCTTCACCAAGTGATGTAAGAGACTTAGGCAAACATGGCCTTGATTGTCAAGAACTCTTACGATCAATCTTGGATCCCGAGACGACTCACATACTCTACGATGGACAATGGATGATGGTGTTATGGTGGTGGTGGGTGGTGGGTGAAGTGTGAGAGAGGTGGTGTGCCAAGGGATGGTTTGAGCTTGAGCCAAGCACTTCTATTTATAGGCTGAACAGAAGCTCGGGCACGGCCCGTGTCCAGTGGTCACGGCCCCGTGTCCACATCCTTCTCTTTCTTCATTTAATGCAGTTTTGTCTTTTTAGTTGACCACGCCCCCGTGTCCGCTGAGCACGACCCCGTGGTGCAGAAGAATCTTTGTACTATGCAGATTTACTGGATTGTGCGAATCTTATAGTTGACCACGGCCCCGTGTCCGCTGAGCACGGCCCCGTGGTGGGCAATAGAAGCTTCTACCACTTTGTCTTTTCTGCTGAAACTTGGGCACGCCCCCGTGCTGGCTGAGCACGGGGCGTGTTCAGTCTTCTGATCTCTTGTTTTGCTTGGGAATATGCTGTCGTGGGGTCGGGCATGTCACGTCTTGTTCCTTTTCTTGTATTTATGTTAGATTTTGATGTCTTTTTGCTTCTTTTGTTAATTTGAGCTCATTTAATCCTAAAAATACAAAAGGAAGACAAAAGCACACTTTTTCCAACATTAGTACTAAAAAAGTGTTAGTTTTATGCCTCATTTGATGAAATTTATATGTTGCATTTTTAACACATCAAATACCCCCACACTTGAATCTTTGCTTGTCCTCAAGCAAAACTCTTTAATATGTGGCTATTACACTCCCAAATGGAATGGGTAGAGAAGAAGGTTTTTGGGTTTGTCGTAGAGTGTCGGGATTTCCAAGTTTCTTTATTTAATTTTATTTTTATTTATTTACAATCCTATTCGTCATGATTTATTTAAAACTTTTCATAAGATAAATTACTTATTAGGGCATAACATGTCTCTTTAAAATTCTATTTATATACAAGTTCACATACCTCACGGGGATCACTCAACACTCGGCCGAAAATGCATTTTTGTGGATCACTCGAGAGCGGCATGGAACTTACTCCTACCATAGGCTTGCCAAGCAATCAATCCTCCTCCTTTTTAACTTATATACCTTTGTAAATATCAAGAGGACTTTGTGGGTGAAGGGTTAGGCTTGGGTTAAAGGTAGGTGGTTGGGTTGGTGGTTAGTGGTTAGTAGAAAAAGGGCGAAAAGCGTAACAAGTGTCGGTTTTCGTAAGACTTTCTATTTTTGTAACTTTTATTTTGATGAAGCTATTATTCAAACAAAGTTATTTTTGATGAACTTGTTTGTTTATTTTCTTTTGCTTCATCATCAACACAAAATTTATATATATATATATATATATATATATATATATATATATATTGAAAGTCATACGAAAAACTGAACTTGTTACTAAAACAAAGGGGTAAAAATGAAAAAGGTTTTGGTGGGTAAAAAGGGTGTTTGGTTGGGTTATGAAATGAAAAGGTTTAGGCTCAAAGGGGCTAACTAGGGGGATTTTGGGTAGGTGGTAAAAAAAAATAATAATAATGGTATAGAAATAAAAAGGGTTAGTCCTAATGCCTCCATCATTTACTTACTCGGGATTAAGTTGGTAAGGACCGGGAATGTATTGTCATGGCAAGTTCTAGAGTCGTAAGAACCAAGCGGCTATTCACACAAGAAACGAAAAATGAGCATTTAGTCTAATGATATGTAATTGTATGCTCAATAAAGGCTCAAAACTCACTTTTGTGGGAATGGTTTTTTATGTGATCAAGTATATATAATCAAATTTTAACTAAGCTTGTCATGCCTTTTCATAATTTTCTTATGTTGGTTCTTTTTATCACGACGCTATCGGTTGTAAATTCGTAAAAATATAATCTTTTTAGAACTTGAAATTCCCGAGTTAAACCTAGACAAGTAAAAAAAATGAAAATTTTTGAAAAAATTTGGGGTGATTAGCGGTTTCCAATAGAGTTTTGTGTAAGGCTTGTATTCAGGACTTGTAAGATTCAAGGTTTTAGCATCCCCCCCCCACACTTAAATTACACATTGTCCTCAATGTGCCCCAAAAATAAGTTTTTAGGTTGATTTGAATGTGTAAAAGGTGTGAAAAAGCAAAAATTTTGTGTTACTGGGCGCTGAACACGGCCCCGTGTTGTCCGTGCACGGCCCCGTGTTGTCCGTGCACGGCCCCGTGTTCAAGTGCCCGTAACAAAATTAAAATAAGAGAAACAGAAGCCTGGACACGGGGGCGTGTTGGGTGAACACGGCCTGTGTCCAGTTACCTGAACTGGGTCTTTTTCTGCAGACTGTGCAGCACGGGGCCGTGTTGGGTGGACACGGCCCGTGCCGAGCTTACTGTAAACGAAGAAATTTGTCGGACGGTTCTGTTTCCCTGCATGGAGTGCTGGTTCAAGTTTCCCTTGCATCCTTTACCATCTTAAGTGTGTTTTATTCCTGAAAATTAAAACTAACTAGAAAACAAGAAAATTAATCTAAACTAAGGATAGTTTCGCGGAATGCCTCCGTGGTGCGCCACGTTTATAAGGGTCCTTGGCTAGACCCAAAGCCTGGTCACATGTTACCCAAGTGGGATGTATTGCATCCCATGTTACACCGTCGGAGAGCGTCATCCAAGCTTGAGTCTATGACCTTCATGTAGTTGACCGGGTCTTCTTCCTCTATTTTCTTTCCACATTCAAACTTCACTTCCTCGTCCCCAAACTTCAATGTTAACGTTCCGTCATTCATATCCACCACTGCTTGGGCGGTGGCTAGAAATGGCCTCCCGAGGATGAGAGGGACATCGGTGTCTTCTTCCATGTCTAGGATGACAAAGTCAGTGGGAAAAACGAAGTTGTCAACCTTGACCAGTAGATTTTCAGCGACACCTTGTGGAAATTTGACGGACCTGTCGGCGAGTTGTATGCTCATCTTTGTAGGGCTTGTTGTTCCTAGGCCGAGTCGTTTGAACATTGACGTGGGCATGAGGTTAATGCTAGCCCCAAGATCGGCTAATGCATTACGAACGGGGGACTTCCCAATCGAGCAAGGAATTGTGAAGCTCCCGGGATCGATTTTATTTTGTGGAAGTTTGTTGAGTACTAAAGCGGAGCATTCTTCGCCTAAGTTAACTAATTGCAATGATTCAATTTTCCTTTTGTGAGTGAGGAAATCCCTCATGAATTTTGCATATTTAGGCATTTGGGTTAGGACCTCAATAAAAGGGATATTGACATGCAATTGTTTTAGTAAACTTTCGAACTTTGCGCATTGCTCATCGGTCTTTTGACGATTTAACCTACCGGGGTACGGAATTGGAGGAGTCTTGGTGGGCTCTTGATTTGGTGAAGAAGCCTTTTCTGGTTGAGGTGTAGGTGAAGTCGTGCTTTGGCGTTGACTTCCTTCAACTGGTGGTAATGTGGCATCCTCGGGACCCACGGTTCGGTTTTTCAATGTGATGAGGTGTACTTGCGCCTTTGGGTTGGTTTCGGTATTACTTGGTAACGCGCCTTGTGGTCTATCGGAGAAATTTTGAGCTAGTTGATTTAATTGTTTTTCAACGTTTTGAATGCTAGCTTGTTGATTTCTAAAATTCGATTCCAATTGTTGAAATCGATCCGAGTTTTTCTTTTCGGTGTCGGAGATGAGGCGAGATATGGTATCTTCAAGCCTTTCTCTTCCACCTTGTTGTTGAGAGAAATTTTGTGGTTGTTGAAAATTCGTTCGTTGGTTTTGTTGGTTACTACTATTGCCGAGATCTCTCCAACCAAGATTTGGGTGGTTACGCCATCCTTGGTTGTAGGTACCCGTTGGAGGACCCGACGGCCTAGGTCTATTATCAATGTAGTTTACCGTTTCTGCTTGTTCATCTAATTCTTTCATACAACTCCAATTTTCATGTGACCCACCACACCCTTCACAAGCCATAACCGAGGCCGTTTTTGTCATTTCTAGCCTTTTGATTTTCGAAGAGAGGGCCTCGATTTGGGCTTGTAAAGAGGTGCTTTCATCAACCTTATGGGCGCCCGGGGCAATAGATTTATTACCTCGGGGAGTGTGACATTGAAAATTGGTTTGAGCAATTTCCTCAATTTGATTATATATTTCATTTGGGCGACGATTTCCTAAAAGTCCCCCGGAGCTTGAATCAAGTGTTTGTCTTGTGTGTGGCAACAACCCATTGTAGAAAGTGGATACTTGTTGCCACACCGCTAGACCGTGATGAGGACACTTTCTTAGAAGCTCCTTGAACCTTTCCCAAGTTTCATATAAGGATTACCCGTCCTCTTGTGAGTATGTATTAATTTCAGTCATTAATTTAGCCGTTTTAGCAGGAGGGAAATACTTATATAGAAACTTTTGGGCTAGTTCATCCCAGGTGTTTACCGAGCCAACTGGGAGGGTGTTAAGCCAAGCCTTAGCTCGGTCTTTTAGTGAAAATGGAAACATCCTAAGGCGAATGGCGTCGTTTGATGCTCAATTGATCCGAAAAGTATCACATATTTCCAAGAAATTAGTAATATGTAGATGGGGATCCTCGTCCGCAAGCCCATGGAAGGTTGCGGAGTTTTGGAGCATTTGTATCAAATGCGGCCGAAGTTCGAAGTTGTTGGCTTCGACATTCGGTGCATTGATAGCGGCGCCGAGATTGCCTACGGTGGGCCGTAGGTAATCCATGAGGGTACGTTGGTCCGCCATTGGAAGTGGGACCCCCGAAACTTTCTCTTGATTTTTAGCTTTAAGTCTTTTTCTGAGAAAGCGTTCGGGTTCTTCTAGAGGTTCTTTTATGTCTCTACTAGAACTGGAGCTCATGCATTACGTAGGAGGTTCAAATGTGGCGCCTGGGTTCCAAGTCCTGCAATAAAAACAGAAAAGAACGTTGGTCAGAATGTTCACCACGGCCCCGTGCTCGGTGAACACGGCCCGTGGTCAGAGATACAGTGATTGTTTTCTGGATCCCTGTTACTGGGAGTTTGACACGGCCCCGTGTTCAGCTCTCTATAACTCAGAAAATAAAAACTGCCAGTAATGATGCTGGGCACGGCCCGTGCTGAGCTCTGCAGAAACAGAAAAACTAAAAAAAAAATCCTAAAAAAAATGAAAAACAAGAAAAACGATTAGGCCGTTGATTCCTAACTTTCTGAAAATCCTTGTGTCCCCGGCAACGGCGCCAAAAACTTGATGCGTGTGAAGTGTTATATATATTAGGTGTATATTTTAAGCCCCTTTAACACTTTTTAGTCAAGCTTTAAATTTATAAAACACGATATTTACTAACACTAGACACACATATGGGCAAGTGCACCCATCGTGAGCGTAGTATAGTGTTGGTAAGATACCGAGGTCGTCCAAGGACACAAGAGCTTTTAGTACCGGTTTATCCTCAACGTCTAATCAAATAAAAAAGAAGTTTAGAAAAATGTTTTAAACTAAGAAAAATAAAAATTAACTAAAATGCTGAAAATAAAAATAAAAAAGAAAAACAGATAGACAAGATGAATCACTTGGTTCCGACTCGTATCTAGTGTAACCTTTGATTACTTCCGCACTTTTGCACTATTTTAAGAGATTATCTTAGTTATTGTAGTAGGCCCCTCTTTTGAAGGTGACGTTACCCTCACCCCAGTAGTTTGAGTCAGCAAGGATACAATCCTAAAAGGCTGGATTATTGGAAGATAATTAATTAAGTTATTAATGCAAATTATGGTAGGCCTCTCTTTTGGAGGTGACGTTACCCTCGACTAAGTAGTCTGAGTCAGCAGGGATACAGTCCTAAATAGCCGAGTTATAGTATTAATAGTAGTTAACTTATGAGGGGATCAAAGAGTTTGGACCCCCGCCATCCAATACCGTTAAGTATTGAAGGAGGTCCTACTAATTTTGACCCAGGTCCATTGCAGGACCTCTAAACGCTGAACAATGGCAAGACCTTTACCAAACCGTTCCCTTAACCCCCGACCAGGTAGCCAACATACCTCCATATAGACCGTGGAGATATGAATGGTGAAAATCTTTTATTTTATATAGACAGTAAAATAATTTCAAGACACCACGGACAAACGATAAAGAAAGATCACCTTCAACATAAGCAACTAGTTATTAAAGTCATTAATACGAAACCAAATAAAAAGTGCGAAATGATTAGAAATAAAAAGTATTACACTAGACACTTTGTCTTCACCAAGTGATGTAAGAGACTTAGGCAAACATGGCCTTGATTGTCAAGAACTCTTACGATCAATCTTGGATCCCGAGACGACTCACACACTCTACGATGGACAATGGATGATGGTGGTTGATGATGGTGTTATGGTGGTGGTGGGTAAAGTGTGAGAGAGGTGGTGTGCCAAGGGATGGTTTGAGCTTGAGCCAAGCACTTCTATTTATAGGCTGAACAGAAGCTCGGGCACGGTCCCGTGTCCAGTGGGCACGGCCCCGTGTCCACATCGTTCTCTTTCTTCATTTAATGCAGTTTTGTCTTTTTAGTTGACCACGCCCCCGTGTCCGCTGAGCACGACCCCGTGGTGCAGAAGAATCTTTGTACTATGCAGATTTGCTGGATTGTGCGAATCTTATAGTTGACCACGGCCCCGTGTCCACTGAGCACGGCCCCATGGTGGGCAATAGAAGCTTCTACCACTTTGTCTTTTCTGCTGACACTTGGGCACGCCCCCGTGCTGGCTGAGCACGGGGCGTGTTCAGTCTTCTGATCTCTTGTTTTGCTTGGGAAGATGCTGTCGTGGGGTCGGGCATGTCACGTCTAGTTCCTTTTCTTGTATTTATGTTAGATTTTGATGTCTTTTTGCTTCTTTTGTTAATTTGAGCTCATTTAATCCTGAAAATACAAAAGGAAGACAAAAGCACACTTTTTCCAACATTAGTACTAAAAAAGGGTTAGTTTTATGCCTCATTTGATGAAATTTATATGTTGCATTTTTAACACATCACCCTTCGGACTAACGAATGCACCTGCGGCATTCATGGACATGATGAATAGAATCTTTAAACCGTATTTGGATAAATTTGTAATTGTCTTCATCGATGATATACTTATTTATTCCAAAAGTCAGGAGGAATATTCTGAGCATCTGAATGCACTCTTAACTTTGTTAAGAAAAGAAAAGCTTTACGCCAAATTCTCGAAGTGTGAATTTTGGCTACAGGAAGTGCAATTTTTAGGACACATGGTGAATCACGAAGGCATTAACGTAGATCCTTCCAAAATAGAAGCAATTACTAAATGGAAAGTTCCACAATCAGCTATGGAAATTAGAAGCTTTTTAGGATTAGCTGGATATTATAGACGCTTTATTAATGATTTTTCCAAAATAGCTGTACCATTAACTAAGCTAACCTGTAAGGCAGTTAAGTTTGAATGGGGACCTAGGCAAGAAGAGGCCTTTAGAATTTTAAAGCAAAAGTTAACAAATGCCCCAATTCTTGCCTTGCCAGAAGGAACAGAAGATTTTGAAGTTTACTGTGACGCTTCTAAGCTAGAATTAGGATGTGTGCTAATGCAACGCAAGAAGGTAATTGCGTATGCCTCAAGGCAATTGAAAAGGCACGAGGAAAACTATACGACTCATGACTTAGAAAAGCCATAATTTTTGCCCTTAAGATTTCGAGACATTATCTGTATGGAAGTAAGTTTACTGTATATACAGATCATAAGAGTTTAAGATATATATTTGGGCAAAAAGAATTAAACATGAGGCAAAGAAGATAGATGGAAATCCTAAGTGACTACGACTGTGATATCCAATATCACGAAGGAAAAGCAAACGTAGTTGCAGATGCCTTAAGTCGTAAGTATCATGAGAAACAACGACGAGTTCGTGCTCTTAGATTAAATCTACAGTTAGATTTAATGGAACAACTAAGGAACGTTCAGGAAACAGCAATCAAGGATGATGCTGAGGGAATGAAAGGACGAATAAAGGAATTAGAAAAAGGAAGTGATAGAATTTGGAGATTCCACAAGAAAAGGATTTGGGTACCTAAACAAGGAGAATTAAGAGATAAAATCTTAGAAGAAGTTCATAGATCTAGGTATACCATGCATCCTGGTAACAATAAAATGTACCAAGACTTAAGAAATAACTTCTGGTGGATAGGAATGAAAAAGGACATAGCTAGATATGTTTCTAAGTGTCTTACTTGTTCACAAGTCAAGGCAGAACACCAGAAACCCTCAGGTCTACTACAACAATTAGAAATGCATGTATGGAAATGGGAACTCATAACAATGGACTTTGTTACTAAGTTACCCAAAACCAGAAAAGGTAATGATGCGATTTGGGTAATTGTGGATCGATTAACCAAATCAGCTCATTTTCTACCCATGAAAGAAACCTTTAGCATGGAAAGGTTGGCAAAGCTGTATGTGGACGAAGTAGTATCCTTACATGGAGTTCCACTCTCCATTGTATCGGATAGAGATAGTCGTTTCACTTCCCACTTCTGGACAAGTTTCCAAGAAGCAATGGGAACCCGACTAAATTTGAGTACTGCATATCATCCACAAACAGACGGACAAAGTGAAAGGACGATACAAACCCTAGAAGACATGCTCCGAGCATGTGTAATAGATTTTGGTGGAAACTGGGATGATCATCTACCTTTAATTGAATTCTCCTATAACAATAGTTATCATGCAAGCATTAAAGCTGCCCCATTCGAAGCACTGTATGGGCGAAAATGCAGAACTCCAGTTTGCTGGGCAGAAATAGGAGAAAGTCAATTATCAGGTCCTGAAATTGTGCAAGAGACCACCGATAAGATCACCCAAGTCAAGGAAAGACTGAAAACGGCTAGAGATCGTCAGAAAAGTTATGCCGACAATCGACGCAAGCCATTAGAATTTCAAGTCGGAGATAAGGTACTTTTGAAAGTTTCTCCTTGGAAAGGAGTAATTCGGTTAGGTAAGAAAGGAAATCGATAATTGCTGATTTTGGCTATACGTGTGTTGTATTGTATGATTATTTTGCATATAATTGCTGATTATTCTATATTAATAAATTCATACGTATATTAATTACCAGATGGAAAACGCTAATAATGAACCAGTTAATGAAGTTAATCAATCTGAGCAACACCAGGAGGATCAATTTCTGAATAGGCAAGATATCGAGAATATCGTTGCTCAGGGAATAGCCAATGTTATTCCAGCAATCCTTGCTGCTGCCCAGAAACCTGTTGAACCTCAACAAATTATTCCTAGTAAACGTACTCGTGAAGATAATTTCAGTAATAGCGTAAACGGATGTGGCAATCATACTAACAACGATAATGAGATACGGCAAGCCCCAATTCTCAAAAGAATGAAAGCTGCAACGCCTGGTTGCACTTATAAAGAATTTCTTGCCTGTAAACCAGCGGAATTTGCAGGCAATGAAGGGGCAACGGCAGCACTGCGTTGGTTGGAGAAAACCGAAGCAGTAATTATGATAAGTAAATGTGCCGAGGAAGACAAGGTCATGTATGCGTCACATCTTTTTAAAGAAGGGGCGCTAGAATGGTGGAATACAGTACTTCAAGCCAAAGGAAGAAATATGGCATATGCCATGAGTTGGGAAGAATTTAAGCAGCTAATGGAAAGAAAATTATGTCCCGAATATGAAAAGGAACAAATGGCGAATAAATTCCTGAACCATCGGATGATGGGTGTAGATTGTCGAGGATATACGTCGACATTCTTCGAGTATGCGAGAGTGGTACCAACCCTGGCTTCGCCAGAACCGAGACTACTCACACACTCTATGATGGATGATGGTGGTGGATGTGGGTTGTGATGGTGGTGGTGGGTGGGTGAAGTTTGAGAGAGGTGGTTTGCCAAGGGATGGTTTGCAAGTGAGCCAAGCACCCCTATTTATAGCCTGCACAGAAGCCCGAACACAGCCCCGTGTCCATTGGGCACGGCCCCGTGTCCACCCATCTTCTCTTTCTTCATTAATTGCAGTTTGTCTGCATTAGTTGACCACGCCCCCGTGTCCTCAGGGCACGACCCCGTGTGCAGAAGCGTATCTGTACTATCAAGGTTTGCCTAGATTCTGCGAATCTTAGCGTTGACCACGGCCCCGTGTCCACTGGCCACGCCCCCATGTTGGGAAATAGAAGCTTCTACAGCTTTGTCTTTTCTGCAGACACTTGGGCACGCCCCCGTGTTCATTGAGCACGGGGCGTGTTCAGCCTTCTGATGTCTTGTTTTTGCTTGGGAAGATGCTGTCGAGGGGTCGGGCGTGCCACGTTTATTTCTTTTCTTGTATTATTGTTAGATTTGGCTGAACTTTTGCTTCTTTTGTTCATTTAAGCTCTTTTAATCCTGAAAATACAAAAGGAAGACAAAAGCACACTTTTTCCAACATTAGTACTAAAAAGGGTTAGTTTTATGCCTCATGTGATGTAATTTATATGTTGAATTTTGCACACATCAAATACCCCCACACTTGAATCTTTGCTTGTCCTCAAGCAAAACTCTTTATTTTGTGGCTTACACACCCAAATGGAATGGGTAGAAGAGAAGGTTTTGGGCTTGTCATAGAGTGTTGGGACTCCAAGATTCTTTATTAGGTTTTATCTTTACTTTATTTACAATCCTATTCGTTATGATTTATTTAAAACATTACATAAGAGAAATTATTTATTTGGGCATAACATGCCTTTTTAAAATTCCATTTATATACAAGTTCACGTACCTCTCGGGGGATCACTCAACACTCGGCCGAAGATGGATTTTTGTGAAACACTCGAGAGCGGCATGGAACTTACTTCTACCATATGCTTGCCAAGCAATCAATCCTCCTCCTTTTTAACTATAAACCTTTGTAAATATCAAGAGGACTTTGGGGATGGGGTAGGCTTGGGTTAAAGGTAGGTAGTTGGGTTAGTGGTTAGTAGAAAATGGTGAAAGGCGTAAAAAGCGTCGGTTTTCGTAAAACATTTTGTTTTTGTGACTTTTTATTTCAATGAAGCATTATTCAAACAAGCCTTCTTTTGATGAGCTTTGTTTGTTTATTGCTAACTTCATTTTTCTTTTCTTCTCTAAAAATATTATTATTATTATTTTTATTTATTATTATTTTTTTTTATAAGGAAGTCACAAGAAAACCGAGCTTTGTTACTAAAATCAAGGGTTTAAAATGAAAAAGGGTTTTGGTGGGTAAAAGGGTGTTTGTTTTGAGTTTAGAAATGAAAATGTTTAGGCTCAAAGAGGTTAACTAGGGGGATTTTGGGTAGGTAGTAAAAAAAAGAAAATAATGGTGTTGAAATAAAAAGTTAGTCTTAATGCCTCCATCATTCACTTACTTGGGTTTAAGTTTGTAACGACCGGGAATGTATCGCCGTGGCAAGTTCTAGAGTCGTAAGAAACCACGTGGCTATTCACACAAGAAACGAAAAATGAGCATTTAGTTTAAAGATGTGTATTTGTATGCTCAATAAAGGCTCAAAACTCACTTTTTTGTGGGAATGGGTTTTTATGTGATCAAGTATATATAATCAAATTTTAACTAGATTTGTCATGCATTTTCATATTTTTCTTATGTTTGTTCTTTTTATCACGACGTTATCGGTTGTAAATTTGTAAAAGTATAACCTTTTTAGAACTTGTTATTCCCAAATTAAACCAAGACAAGTAAAAAAAATGAGAATTTTTTTTTTTTGAAAAAATTTGGGGTGTTTAGCGGTTCCAATAGAGTTTTGTGTAAGCGTTGTAATTAGGACTTGCAAAATTCAAGGTTTTAGCATCCCCCTCACACTTAAATTACACATTTTCCTCAATGTGTCCCAAAAATAAGTTTTTAGGTTGATTGAATGTGTAAAAGGTGTGTTAAAAACAAAATTTTATGTTACTGGGCATCTGGACACGGGCCCGTGGTGTCCGGGCACGGTCCCGTGTTCAGTTTGCCAGTAGCACAAATTATCAGAAAGTAACAGAAGCCTGGACACGGGGGCGTGTTCAGGGAACACGCCCCGTGTCCTGTTACCTGAACTGGGCGATTTCCTGCAGACTGTTCAGCACGGGGCCGTGTTGGCGGGACACAGCCCGTGCCGAACTTGCTGTAACGAAGAAAATTATCGGGAGGCTCTGTTTTTGTGCATGGGGTGCTGGTTCAAGTTTCCCTTAGTATCCTTCACCATCACGAGTGTGTTTTATTCCTGAAAATTAAAGCTAAACTAGAAAGCATAAAAGAAAATTAATTTACACTAAACTAAGGATAGTTCCGCGGAATGGCTCCGTGGTGCGCCACGTTTATAAGGGTCCTTGGCTAGACCCAAAGCTATTCATATGTTACCCAAGTGGGATGTTTTGCATCCCATTTTGCACCGTCGGAGAGCATCATCCAAACTTGAGTCTATGACTTTCATGTAATTGACAGGGTCATCGTCTTCTACTTTCTTACCAACTCTGAACTTCATTTCCTTGTCTCCAACCCTTAATGTTAGTGTTCCTCCATTCATGTCTACCACTGTGTGGGCCGTAGCTAAGAATGGCCTCCCTAAAATTCGTGGTACTTCGGTATCTTCCTCCATATCTAGTATGACAAAGTCGGTTGTGAAGACAAATTCTCCGACTTTGAGTAGTAGATTTTCAGCGACACCTTGCGGGTATTTAACTGACCTATTGGCGAGTTGTATGCTCATTTTCGTAGGGCTTGTTTTCCCTAGGCCGAGTCGGTCGAACATTGACGCGGGCATGAGGTTAATACTAGCCCCGACGTCGGCTAGTGCGTTGCGATTAGGTGATTTCCCAATCGAACAAGGGATCGTGAAGCTTCCGGGATCGATCTTCTTTTGCGGGAGTTTGTTGAGTAGGAAGGCGGAGCATTCTTCGCTTAAATTAACTAATTGCAATTATTCAATCTTCCTTTTGTGAGTGAGGAAGTCCCTCATGAATTTTTAATATTTAGGCATTTGGGTTAGGACTTCAACAAATGGAATATAAACATGCAATTGTTTTTGTAAATTTACGAACTTTAAGAACTGCTCATCGGTCTTTTGGCGAATTAACCGACCGGGGTATGGAACCGGAGGATTCTTGGTGGGCTCTTGAATTGGTGGAGGAGCCGTCTCTTGTTGGGGTGTCGATGGAGTTTTGGTTTGGCTAGATCGGCTCTTTTCAATTGGAGGTAACGGAGCCTCCTCGGGACCCACGGTACGGTTTCTCAATGTGATAAGATGCACTTGCGCCTTTGGGTTGGTTTTGGTATTGCTTGGTAACGCGCCTTGAGGTCTCTCAGAGAAATTTTGAGCTAGTTGATTTACTTGTTTTTCAATGTTTTGGATACTAGCTTGTTGATTTCTAAAGTTCGATTCCAGTTGTTGAAATCGATCCGAGTTTTTCTTTTCAGAGTTGGAGATGAGGCGAGATACGGTATCTTCAAGCCTCTCTCGTCCCCCTTGTTGTTGTTGAGAGAAATTTTGTGACACGTTTCTTGGTTGTTGAAAGTTTGTTCGTTGGTTTAGATTTTGTTGGTTACTACTATTGCCGGGTTCTCTCCAACCAAGGTTAGGGTAGTTACGCCATCCTTGGTTGTAGGTACCCGTTGGAGGAGCCGACGGCCTAGGCCTATTATCAATGTAGTTTACCGATTCTGTTTGATTGTCCATTTCTTTCATACAACTCCAATTTTCATGTGGCCCACCACACCCCTCGCAAGCCATAACCGAGGCCGTTTTTGCCATTTCTAACTTTTTGATTTTTAATGAAAGGGCCTCGATTTGGGCTTGCACGGAGGTGCTTTCATCAACCTTATAGGCGTCCGGGGCAATAGATTTGTTGCCTCGGGGAGTGTGCCACTGAAAATTGGTTTGAGCAATTTCCTCAATTTAATTATGAATTTCATTTGGGCGACGATTACCTAAAAGTCCCCCGGAGCTAGAGTCAAGTGTTTGTCTTGTGTGTGGCAACAACCCATTGTAGAAAGTGGATACTTGTTGCCATACGCAAGACCATGATGAGGACACTTTCTCAGTAGCTCCTTGAACCTTTCCCAAGTTTCATACAAGGATTCCCCGTCCTCTTGTGAATATGTATTAATTTCAGTCATTAATTTAGCCGTTTTAGCAGGAGGGAAATACTTATATAAAAACTTTTGGGCTAGTTCATCTCAGGTGTTTACCGACCCAACTGGGAGGGTATTTTAAGCCAAGCCTTAGCTTGGTCTTTTAGTGAAAATGGAAACATTCGAAGGCGGATGGCGTCGTTTGATGCTCCATTGATCCGAAACATATCACGTATTTCTAGGAAGTTAGTGATATGCAAATGGGGATCTTCGTCCGCAAGCCCATGGAAGGTTGCGGAGTTTTGGAGCATTTGTATCAAATGCGGCCGAAGTTCGAAGTTGTTGGCCTTGACATTCGGTGCATTGATAGCGGCGCCAAGATTACCCACGGTGGGTCGTAGGTAATCCATGAGGGTACGTTGATCCGCCATTGGAAGTAGGTCCCCCGAAACTTTCTCTTGGTTTTTGGCTTTAAGTCTTTTTCTTAGAAAGCGTTCGGGTTCGTCTAGAGGTTCTTTTATGTCTCTACTAGAACTGGAGCTCATACACTACGTAGAAAATTCAGATGTGGTGCCTGGGTTCCAAGTTCTGCAATAAAAACAGAAAAGAACGTTGGTCAGAAGGTTCACCACGGCCCCGTGCTCAGGTGAATACGGCCCGTGGTCGGAGATACATTAGTTGTTTTCCGGATCCCTGTTACTGGGGAGCTCGACACGGCACCGTGCTGCACCAACACGGCCCCGTGCTCAACACTCTGTAACTCGGAAAATAAAAACTGCCAGTGACAATGCTAGGCACGGCCCGTGCTGGCTCTGCAGAAGCTGAAAATTTAATAAAAATCCTAAAAAAAATAGAAAAAAAAAACAATTAGGCCGTTGATTCCTAACTTTCTTAAAATCCTTGTGTCCCCGACAACGGCGCCAAAAACTTGATGTGCGTTAGGTGTGATATATATTTAAGTATATTTTAAGCCCTTTTAACACTTTAGCCAAGTTTTAAATTTATAAAACACGATATTTACTAACACTAAACACACATATGGGCAAGTGCACCCATCGTGAGCGTAGTATAGTATTGGTAAGATACCGAGGTCGTCCAAGGACACACGAGCTTTTAGTAACGGTTTATCCTCAACGTCTAATCAAATAAAAAATTTAGAAAAAGGTTTTTAAACAAGAAAATAACTAACTAAAAATGCTGAAAATAAAAATAAAAACAGATAGACAAGATGAATCACTTGGATCCGACTCGCCTTTAGTGTAACCTTTGATTATTTCCGCACTTTTGCACTTTTTAAGAGATTATATTAGTTATAGTAGTAGGCCCCTCTTTTGAAGGTGGCGTTACCCTCAACCCAGTAGTTTGAGTCAACAATGATACAATCCTAAAGGGTTGGATTATTGAAAGATAATTAATTAAGTTATTAATGCATAATGTGGTAGGCCCCTCTTTTGAAGGTGACGTTACCCTCGGCTAAGTAGTTTGAGTCAGCAGGGATACAATCCTAAGTAGCCGGGTTAAAGTTTTAATAGTAGTTTACATATGAGGGGATCAAGGAGTTCGGACCCCCGCCATCCAATACCAGTGGGTATTGAAGGAGGTCCTACTAAACTTGACCCAGGTCCTTGCAGGATCTATACACTAAACAAGGCAAGACGCTTACCAAACCATTCCCTTAACCCCCAACCAGGTAGCCAACATATCTCCATATAGACCGTGGAGATATGAATGATGAAAATCTTTTATTTTATATAGACAGTAAAATAATGCCAAGACACCACGGACAAATGATAAGGAAGTTTCACCTTCAACATAAGAAACTAGTTATTAAAGTCATTAATACATAACCAAATAAAAAGTGCGAAAAGATTAAAAATAAAAAGTGTTACACTAAATGCTTGTCTTCACCAAGTGATGTAAGAGACTTAGGCAAACATGGCCTTTGATTGTCAAGAACTCTTACGATCAATCGTGGATCCCGAGACTACTCACACACTCTATGATGGATGATGGTGGTGGATGTGGGTTGTGATGGTGGTGGTGGGTGGGTGAAGTTTGAGAGAGGTGGTTTGCCAAGGGATGGTTTGCAAGTGAGCCAAGCACCCCTATTTATAGCCTGCATAGAAGCCTGAACACGGCCCCGTGTCCACCCATCTTCTCTTTCTTCATTAATTGCAGTTAGTCTGCATTAGTTGACCACGCCCCCGTGTCCGCTGGGCACGACCCCGTGTGCAGAAGCGTATCTATACTATCAAGGTTTGCCTAGATTCTGCGAATCTTAGCGTTGACCACGGCCCCGTGTCCACTGGCCACACCCCCTGTGTTGGGAAATAGAAGCTTCTACAGCTTTGTCTTTTCTGCAGACACTTGGGCACGCCCCCGTGTTCATTGAGCACGGGGCGTGTTCAGCCTTCTGATGTCTTGTTTTTGCTTGGGAAAATGTTGTTGAGGGGTCGGGCATGCCACGTTTATTCCTTTTCTTGTATTATTGTTAGATTTGGCTGCATTTTTGCTTCTTTTGTTCATTTAAGCTCTTTTAGTCCTGAAAATACAAAAGGAAAAAAAAGCACACTTTTTCCAACATTAGTACTAAAAAAGGATTAGTTTTATGCCTCATTTGATGTAATTTATATGTTGCATTTTGCACACATCAATTGCCTTAACAAGAAAAACTTCAAGTGGACCAGTGAAGCGGAAGAAGTTTTGCAAGACATGAAGCGATTCATCGAAAAACTACCCATGTTGACAGCGCCATACCCAGAAGAACTACTAAAAATGTACCTGGCGGCAACTCGTAACACGTTAAGCGCGGTAGTCATGGTGGAAAGAGATGGAAAACAAACACCTATATATTATATCAGCCGAGTTCTGGCAGGACCCGAAACGCGGTATCCAACACTTGAAAAGTTGGTACTGGCATTAGTCCACGCTACCCAGACGTCTTAGAAGATATTTTCAAGGGTATCGCGTAAAGGTCTTAACAAATTACCCGCTACAACAAATTTTGCACAAACCAGAGATCTCTGGGAGATTGGCTAAATGGGCGATCGAGTTGGGAGACTTAGATATCGAATATCGAAAGCGAACAACAATTAAGGGGTAGGTGATCGCCGATGTCTTGGCTGAGATTCCTGACGGAGAAGTAATACAGGACCCAGTGGTCCAAGACATACCAGAGTCCAGCACAGCCAGGCAAACCTGGAAGTTGTACACCGACGGATCATCCAGCGGAAAAGGTTCCGGGGCAGGTCTCATGTTTATAAGCCCAGACGAGATAAGGCTGATATACGCCTTACGGTTTGACTTTGAATGCTCCAACAACGAAGCAGAATATGAGGCGCTACTCGCGGGCTTAAGAATGGCCCAATCTATGGGAGCAACAAGGGTCGATGCATACGTTAACTCTCTGCTAGTCAATAACCAAGTAAATGAAACTTATGAAGCCAAGGATGAATCAATGGCAAAGTATTTGGCTAAGACCAAGTAGCTCATAACTTCTTTTGACAGTGTCACGCTTAATCACGTCCACATAGGAAAAAACCAAATAGCAGACGCCTTAAGCAAACTTGCCACCTCGGGTATGGAAAGAGAAGTAAAGGTAGATAGTGTGCCGATTCGGACAGCCGTTAAAAAGTTTCTATGGGAGCACATAGTGTGCCGATTCGGACTGCCGCTATACTTGGTAAGTGGCAACAGAACGCAATTCACCGACAGGGTCTTGCAGGATTGGTGTGCAGAACTTCAGATTCAACAAATCTTTACATCTGTAGCACATCCCCAGGGAAACGGCAAGGTGGAGCGGGCAAACAGGAGCTTACTTGATGGAATAAAAAGAAGGTTAGGTTACGAAGGGAGCTCTTGGGTGGAAGAACTGCCTAATGTCCTCTGGGCACATCGAACAATGCCCAAGACAAGTAACAATGAAACCCCCTTCAGCCTAACCTATGGCGCGGAAGCAATGATACCCGCGAAAGTCGGATTACCCTCGCTACGGCTCCTCACTACTAATAATGACAATGACAGGCTCCTAAGGGAAGACTTAGATCTACTGGAAGAGCGGCGTGAGGCAGCCGCTATCAGCGAGGCAAAATACAAAAAAAAACTTTGGAGAAGTACTACAACCAGTGCGTGGCTCAGCATACTTTCAAGGAAGGCGAATACGTCATGCGTGATAATGAAACCAGTAGAGCGGAGCCCTCAGGCAAGCTGGGACCCAATTAGGAAGGACCCTATGTCATCCAAGAAGACCTTGGCAAAGGGGCCTACCGCCTGTCCAGACTAGATGATGGTACCGCGGTCCCGCGTAGCTGGAACGCGGCTCAATTGAAAAAGTGTTATATGTAAAGCCCTGCCCCTAACGGCGGGTTTAATTGTTTTTTCTTTTACAAAAAAGTGTAATCCATCTCTAACGATGGTAGTCGGGTCTGCCGGCACAGATGGTAGCAAAAACTGCTCCAAGTGGATCTTCAGCACATCAGGCTCATGTTCACCAATCACGCGGTCCGCGGCCCTTAAAGCAGCGTTCCGCGGAGGATCCACAAAGTCAAACAAACTCCATTTGCCTGTAACATGTACACATGTTAATTCACATACAATTAACAAAGCATATGCAAGGCCACAAAGTCAAACAAACTCCATTTACGGATATAGTGCACATGTGTAGTACACATATAATGCACATGTGCAGTACAACAAATTTTTTTATATATAAAAACTAGCGATTTTTTTATAAAAAATTGTAAAAGAAATTTTTTTTGGTATGTTTTTTTAGCTTTTTTTAGTTAGTTTTATAGTTTTCTCATTTATATATAGTTTTCTCATGATCCTTTCCCTATATTATATAATCTTAAAGCTATAACAAATAACACGTTAAAGTTGTTAAAAAGTTAAATGATTGAAATTATATAATTGTGGGTAGGAGTTGACTACAAAGCCTACTTTTCCTACAAAGTGTAGGAAGCAATCTCCTTGTGACATGTGGCATCTAGTGTTATTTAAATAAAGGGCATTAAGGTAATTGAATAATTACAACTATTTATAGAAGATTTTTTATCATAACAATAAAAGACTATTTTTATGGAAAGTTATGTCTATTAACTATTCAAAATTGGCAGTTACATCATTCGTATCCACAATTAATTTATCCGAAGTTCGAAACATAAAACAAATTCATCATTAACATTGTGTTTTATCAGTTTACGGTTTCTTCACACTGTGTTATATCAATTTTCATAATTAAACACACCCCTCATATATTTCGAAACATAAAACACATTCATTATTTCTTAACGTTGTGTTTTATCAACTGATTTCTTCACATTGTGTTATACCAGTTTTCACAATTAAACACACTCATCACTCATAAAACACAACAATGTCTGAAATGCACAATATAAAACACACCAGTGAAATACACAATATAAACACGCAGACACTATATAAAACACACCAGTGTCTGAATTACTTGAATCTTAATTTTTTTTAGATATATAGCAATATGGTACTCATATTAAAGATAAAAAAACGCTCATTATTATGGTATAATTTAAAAAAAAATTATGTATAAAAAAGTTATTGACGTTTTAAAAAGATAGGGGAAGTTACATGTGAGTTGCATGTGATTCCTAAATTTAAGGCATACGAAATTTACTTTTATACCATTAATTCAATAAATTAATCAATTTAATTAAAATAAATATTACAATTTTGCCATTCATTTAATCTTATCAATCAATTACCTAATCTAATGGTCATAATCACTTCTTAGACTACCCGTAGTGGGGCGTTTTTTTTTTTAAAATTGAAAAAAACCGTCCGGAAACGCCCATATACCCATTACGCCCGACGTTATTTAAAAAAAAAAATCAAAACTTTGATTCCGGCGTGTTAATAACAACGCCTAATAGCTTTGCATGTGGCCAATGGTGAGCATGGTCTGACATGTGTTTGACCAGCCAATCAGGCTTAGTTTCCTTTTTTTTTTTTAATAATTGGAATGAGCATTATTAGGCATTATTCCCACTACACCACTTTTGTAATAATGCCCCATGCTGACTGGGATGCCACATGTCGAATAATGCCCCATGGTGGGGGCATTATTTTTGTTCACCACTACACATGGTTTTACACTTTTTAGACAAAACACACTTTGTAGAGAAACCCCACCCATATAATTGTTAGCAGTTAAGTATTTAATATATAAGTATACTTGTGGACGCGATGAATAATGACACAAGTACATGATCGGTACGTGACATAGTTTTATAATCAAGCATAGAGATGACAATTAAAGTCAAGTTCGATGGGAATGCCCGAAAGATTCGTGACGAGCATGGGGCCGAGTAATCTGGTATGAGATTATTTGTTATTTTTTCGTAAGTACAAGATGAGTATGAGATTTGGTAATATAATCGTTTACCCGACCTAATTACCCGATAACATATATCCGTTTACCCAATTACACACCAAAATAATTTTTTACTCATTTTAATTGTGTCGTACATATCTAAAGTAACGTAGTTTTCTTCTTTAAAATGACATCGAATCATCACATTTTAGTACCCAATCACACTTCTTTCATTCTAAATTGCACTAAAATACACCTTTCAAAATTCTTAAGATCTTCGAAGACGACGCCTCTATCTTCCTCATCTCTTCACTCGTAAATCTGTAAGCATCTTCTAGCCTACAATTGGTTAATAATTACCCGACAAATACGTAGTTATGGGTCAGGTATACCAACGGGTATCCAAAACCTACAGGCATACCTGATACCCGATAGATACATACGAGTTAGGACTAACTTTATAATCTGGTATCAGGTCGGGTACACGGGTATATCCACAAATCTTGTTCAAACTGCAAAGTACAAGCATCCTATGCGCCAACCAATGTTGTCGAATCACATCTCGACTTCTGTCAAGAACACGACTGACTAACAAACCAAAAAGTCTCCAATCCAACCATCAACAAATCTCTTTCGATCTTGCTTTCATCTCAATCAAAACACACATATCAATTATCATCTCATATTTATCATCTTCTCCATTAACCCAATGCCAAAATCCCCCACACAATGAACTCACCAACCCCCCTTTCATCCTTCTTCACCTTCATTTTCTTCTTCTTCTTATTCATAACCCCATCAATCTCAAACCCACCTTCACTTTCTCTCTCTACACCCTCTCTCTCTAGATCAAACAACTCGGTGATAGTCACATGGACCGGAGTCGACTCACCTTCACAACTCGACTGGCTCGGTATCTACTCACCACCCGACTCATCTCTCCGTAACTTCATCGGGTATTTATACCTCAACACCTCACCCACCTGGCAATCCGGGTGGGGTTCTATAACCATCCCGTTAATCAACCTCAGATCCAATTACAAGATCCGAATCTTCCGATGGACCGAGTCAGAAATCGTCCCGACCCGACGAGATCACGACCACAACCCGTTACCCCAGCCCAAACATTTGTTAGCGGAAACGGGAGAATTCGGGTTCGGGTCGGGTCATGGGCCGGATCAGGTCCATTTGGCGTTGACGGGTGAGAGGGGGGAGATGCGGGTTATGTTTGTGAGTGGAAGTGGGGGGGGGGGAGAGTGTGGTGAGATATGGGTTGAGTTCGGGTCAGATGGACCGGGTGGTTCGGGCTCAGGTCGGGCGGTATGAGAGGGAGGATATGTGTGATGCTCCGACGAATACAAGTGTCGGGTGGAGAGATCCTGGGTTTATACATGATGGGGTGATGGTGGGTTTGGAGGGTGGAAAGAGGTATTTTTATAAGGTAATTTGTTGAATGATTTTGTGGTTTTTAAGATTGAGTTAGGTTTTTTATAAGAAATTGTAGTTAGATTCATGGGCTGTTTGACAACTTCTGGATGGTTAAGTGCTGAATCAGTAAGAGGTCTGAACCAGTAAGAGGTCTGAACCATTAAGAGCGAGTATAATGCTAAACCGTTCAGAGGCAAATGTCTTACCAATTCAGATTAGAGGTCTTAACCATTCAGACTCAGTATAATACTTAACCATTCAGACATCTGCTCGCGAAACAAACAGTCTGAACCATTAAGTGCTGAATCAGTAAGAGGTCTGAACCATTAAGAACCCTATTAAGAGGTAAACAAACAGCCCCATGTTCATGCCTATCATTATTTTTTACTCAATAGATTTAGTGTGATCATGTTAGTTTTGTGATTGCAAGTAGTTTCTTTTACTCTATGAATTTTAAGATTCAGGGATGTCATTAGAAATGTAAAACATTTACATACATATATATAGAGAAAGTATAATGTACTTCACGGCTTAACGTACGTTAACGTACGCAACCAAAACACAACATGCGTGATTAATATAGATAACATGCGTGATTACATTTTGATCAACTTATCGTGCGTGATTATTGCTCCCATGCGTGATTATCACAAAACAAACTGATCCATGCGTTATTAACTGTTCCATGCGTGATTATAGCCCTGATCTGATGGTTACGATTGTCGCGTACGTGAAGTATGATAAGGGCTTTTGTATGTTAACCGCTTTCTATATATATATATACCAACGGGGTTGTGGCGTGGCGGTATCAATGTGTAGAGATATTTTGCACGTTAATGCCTTAAAAGCAGGTAGGACCTGAGGGTGCGAGTCAGCTGAAGTCTTAGGGTTTAAACGTACGCGAGATGTTGCTCTATACATAATCGGAACCAAAGTTGCATTTTGGTCATTCATAATTTATTTATCATTTTGGTCATTTTACATATCAATATCCTCCGGACCTATGTTGTCCAGGCGCTGCATAGGCCAATCCCGGAGCCTAGGCGCTTAAAATCGAGGGCTTCTTGAAGTTAGGTGCATGGTATAATATAACATTTTTAGGGGTTCTAGACATGTTTTAGTCTTGTTTAGGTTAGGGCTAGTTTAGGTTGTTTTAGGATGATTCCAGGCTTATTTAGGGCGTTTTTTAACCATTTTTGGCCAGAATTTGGCATCAATCTGGGCCTTAGAGCCTGAACCTTAGCCTTTCCAGAAGCAGCGCACAAGGTGGGCTGGGCTGGGCTGCGCTTCTGCACCTAGGCACAAGCCTTGTGCGCTTTCGACAACAAAGCTCTAGACCCTAAGTTTGACTAATTTTGACCCGTAGGCATATGAAGCGCCATCTCAATTCTCTGACGGGGTGTTTAGGATTGTTTAGTGAAACTACTTATTGCTTGTATAGTGCCATACTGTTTGAGAACATAGTTGAGTCAACCACACCCAGTGGTGGACCCATGAATTATTTTCTGGGGGTGCAAAAGAAGGGTTCGACCAAATTTTCAAGGGGTGCGGTCGGGATTTTTGCCTATAAAACACGGAAATTTTATTTTCAAGGGGGGCGCCCGCCCACCCAAGCCATAACTTGGGTCCGCCCCTGACCACACCACATTTGGTTTAGTTTCTTGATCAATAGACATAAAACCCAAGATTTTGTATATGGTGTTGCTTAAATTTCTTTACTGGTTTTATCTTAATGAAATGTTCTTTGCTGGATATTTATTTAACTTATGTACCTTTTGGCGTAACAGGTGGGAAGTGATGCAGAGGGTTGGAGCAACACTTACAGCTTCGTTTCACCAGACGAAAACTCAGGTGAAACGATAGCGTTTTTATACGGGGATATGGGAACCTCAACACCATACAACACGTATATAAGAACACAAGAAGAAAGTATTTCAACCATAAACTGGATCGCGCGTGACATCGAAGCACTTGGTGATAAACCAGCTTTTATCTCCCACATTGGAGACATAAGCTACGCTCGCGGCTACTCATGGGTATGGGACCATTTCTTCAACCAAATCGAGCCTGTTGCCTCAAAAGTCCCGTACCACGTCTGCATCGGGAATCACGAATACGATTGGCCTTTGCAGCCTTGGAAACCGGACTGGGCCATGTATATTTACGCAAAGGACGGAGGTGGCGAATGTGGTGTACCATATAGTTTGAAATTCAACATGCCCGGAAACTCGTCCGAGTTGACCGGGTCCCGGGCCCCACCGACTCGAAACCTATACTACTCGTTTGATTTTGGTGTTGTTCACTTCGTGTACTTATCGACGGAAACAAATTTTCTAAAAGGGAGTAAGCAATACGAGTTTTTAAAGAAGGATTTGGAGTCGGTTGACCGGGTCAAGACGCCGTTTGTCGTGGTCCAAGGTCATAGACCGATGTACACCACGAGCAATGAGGTTCGCGACGCTCCGATTCGGGAAAAAATGCTCGAGCATTTAGAACCGTTGTTGGTGGACAATAAAGTGAACCTGGCCCTATGGGGCCATGTTCACAGGTACGAACGTTTTTGTCCGATAAATAATTTCAAGTGTGGTAGTGGGCCGGTCCATGTGGTGATCGGTATGGCTGGTGCAGACTGGCAACCCATGTGGGAACCGAGATCCAACCACCAAGACATGCCGGTCTATCCACAACCGGCCCGCTCTATATACCGAGGCGGTGAGTTTGGGTACACCAAACTCGTCGCTAACAAGGAGAAGCTAACGTTAACGTATATCGGAAACCATGACGGCAAGATGCACGACAGCGTAGAGATACTTGCCACGGGCGAAGTCGTAAATGGTAAAGTTACTATTTTAACCACTAATGAGGGTAAAGTGAACAATGTTAGTAAGGGTAAAGAAGGAAAAACATCATATTTGTGGTATGTTGAGGTTGGGGGTGTGATATTATTCAGTGTTTTAGTGGGATTTTTTCTTGGATTTATGTCACGTGCAAAGAAGGAAGTTGTTACGAATAAGGAGTGGATTCCACTTAAGACAATAGAAGAAACATAATTCTTTGTTATTATATTTTGTTTTGTTTGTATTTTAAGTTACATATTTAGGATCATAACGTTTTTGTTGGCAAATAGATTATTTGTTGTGTAACGTTGGATAAGAAAATGTTGCGGTTTTGAGCACTGTTCATATAAGTGGGCCGGTTGGACTGTGACCGGCTACATAACTAGTGTGGTTGAGTCCGCTTGAACCGTTTGCATTTGAACTGGTCGGATCGGTTGAATTGAACTTCAAAATATTTTATTTTTCTTATATCCTGTTTATTACATTCAAGCTTCATATTACTTCTTTTCAAACTTCAAATTTTATTGTATATCTAGGTTTGTTGACGTCGTTACGACGAAATAGAGCAGATGATAGTGTAAAACAAACGTTATTTAAAATCAAGCCAGCTGTTTAGAAAGTCAATCCGGTAGAATTAGTTTAGTTTATTATCATATCGTTTTACGACACCAAATAAATACTTTATTTTTAACAAAACTTATACCGAAATGCTGAGGGGAACAAATTAAACACAACTACGTAATTAAGTTTTTAGAAAAAAAAAAGAATGTAAGTTATTAGAGAAATTTCGAAATTATGTGATAACGGAAATATGATTTTAAAAAATAATAAAAGAAATATGGTTTTAAAAAAGTAAAATAACAATAAAAATATGTTAAATCTTAAAAGTAAATATAATAATAAACTCTTATAATATTAAATAATAAAATATTAAAAAGCTATATGTTATTATTAAACAAAATCACTATTCATGATCCTTAAAAAAATTAACGAACATAAGTTCTTAAAAATATATTAGACTAATTGATAATGGAAATACGATTTAAGAAAAAAAATAAAAGAATGAATAAAAACAAATTTATATAATATTAAAGAGAAAGGTCGGTGCAAAAAAGACAAACATCTCCTTCACCTTCTTTATAACCCTGAACATCTTTCTCTTTCTCTCTCTAGATACATCGAGAATCTCACTCCACCGCTCCAACCCTTCACCGCCGCACCCCCACCATTGTCACCACCACCGTCACTACCATCACAAATTATTTGTATTTTCCGGAGGTATTCTATCTTCCCCGTTAATGCCTCATCACACCATTACCTCATTGTCGTCGATCTAGCAGTCGTCTTCTCCACCTGCCTTTCCTGATTCTAACTTAAGAACTCTAATGGGAGAGTTGATGACAGCTGACGGGTATACCCATTTGGCGGCTATTCGACTTCTTTCTTTAAAATGGTAAACACACGTCTCAATTTCTTCGCAATTAGTTCGGTTTTGTGATTATTTTAACTGGATACACACCAAGTGTTTGAATAAATGCTTGGCTGAATTGTAATTGCATTCACCTTTTATGCTTTCTTTTCCAAGTATGGTATGTGTTGAGTGTTTCGGATTAGATTCTAATTAGGTTAATTTAAGTGCAACTTGGTTCAATTTTATACGGTTTTGGTTCTGTTTATTGGTTTAATTGACTTGAAATCGAAGAATAATAAGTTACATTATAATTTGAGTAATGGGTCAGACTACATAAACCTAACAAACTACAATTGACAATGTTGTTAGACGTTTGACCCGTTTTAGCTTTAATTTTTATTTTTGCTTGCAAAGAGTTTTGGACTTTATCTTCAACTATTAAGAAAAATTGATTTACTTTGCTGTAGTAGGATATGACTTGAACGCTTGGAATGCAAATTGAATTACAGAGGCTGGTTTTTACTCAGTTTATGTGTATGGACTTTTACATTTTATGTTATGTTGATTATATAAAGATTGCAGCCAAAAAGGGATCTCTTTGTGCTAATATGCAAGTAGAATGGAAAACTAGACAAACTGAATCAAATATGTTATGTATACAGTATAATACTATGTTATTGATTCTTTGTTATGTTTTTTTTACAGAGGAAGATCTAGCTATGAGGAAGATAAATAACTTGGGTTAACACAGATGCTACACCGCATGAAACGTTTCTGTATGTTAAAATGGTAACTTATGTTCCTGTAGGATTGACACGGATGCTACACTATATAAAATGTTTTTGTATGCAAGGAATTTAGAAAAGGACCGAAGGCAACATGAGTGGATGATCTGGTTTGTGATGGAGAACGATGACTGCAACGCCACAACCGCGCTCAATTAAACGATCAGTGATTTGGGGGTTTTCGTGATTAGGAGCGAAGTGAAGTAAGGTCAGTTCTAGGGTTTCAAGGCTGAAGTTGACGGCGGTACTCGGTGGCACCTTCCTTTCCAATGAAACCCTAAATCGATCCTTGCCTTTTTTCCATATCATTATTCCGGCGAGTCGAAGCAGGTAAAAAATAAAAACGTTTATTTCATTAAGAACCTTTTCCTTTGTCAATCGAAACTGAAATTTTGAGTTGGGGATTAGAGATGGAGTGCATGACATTTGAAATGCTAAATCTAATTGGGGAAGATAAACAGTAACCTAGGGGCTGAATCCTTGGGCTCTTCTTTGTTTATAGTTGTTTAGTTTGATAGTTAATTTATGTCACTTAAAATTTGTTTAATTTTTTTTTACTAATGGCCCAATAGATAACTTACCCAAACTGTCTAAAGAGTCTTTTATAATTAACTAATGGCCAGGATCTATATAGTTTGTCGGTCTCGATCCAGTCTACCTGTTAGACCAAAATACATTGGTCTAGAATGGAGCCCATTGCCTACCAAATTAGAACTTGAAGCGTAATCTTTTTAGTAAATAGTTAATTTTAGGCACTTATATAAGGGTTTTTTTGTGTATGGATGGTATGTTTATGTTCTTTGTGGTAATACTTTTTTTTAAAGATAATCCTCACCCTCATGAGAAAGAAAGCTTGGCGCTTGGAAAGAAGCTGATCTTGGTGGTGGTGGTGGCCGACGGGATTTTAGTTGCATCGCCTAATTACATTGGCGACTAGAAGCAACCCGATTTAATCGGTTTTCTGGCAAATCTTTCGGCGACCTCAATAGGTTCGATCGCTAATCCGGAGAAATCGGCCATTCTCTACTGACTAACAAGTAAGTTATGTAGCTGGTTGTTTTCCCTTTCCTTTTATACTTTATTTTTGTCTTGCATTATTAGTATAATGTTTTTAACTTTATTTTTGTCTTGCATTATTAGTATATTCTAATTAACTTTATTTTTGGCTAACCGTATACATCTAATGCACAACACACTAATGAAGCACAAAGTACACCTATAAAGCCAGCAAACGTATTCATAATGTTATTTGTGCATTTAGTATAGAAGAGAAGAAAATGATAGATACTGGTTAATATTGTTTTAGATGAAAAGGGGAGAGATTTTGAAGGAAAATGTAGACCACATAATAAGTAGGTAGTTCTCTTATACTAATATTTATGTTTCTTCTTTTTTTTTTTACAGCAGGATCCCTTAGGGTTGTGTTTTGCTTCATATGTGTATATGTTCTCTTCTTGACTGTATGTATGAATGTCATGCAGATATCTTTAGTTGTTGTTGTCATACTGTATATAGTACTTTCTTTTCTTACTTTAGCAAATTAATTTGCATAAATTAATGAACTTAATATGTTCTATTTGCAGATGAGCTCTTTCACAATGCCTTACCACACCGCACCCCACATGACCTCTAAATCTTCAGCAATGGAAGGCGGCTAAGCTGAACTGAATGGGACCGAACGCTGTGATTATTTCGACTGGTATAGTGGTATCTTTTCATGTACGTGATACCTATTCTTAGGGGAAAGTTTGGTAACAGTTCAAATCAAGCCGAGACAGCCGTAAATGTCGATTTATTTACATTTAATTAAAGACATTCAATTTCGGTAAAGTGAACTAAATAATGATGGTCAATACACTTAGATTTTCTTTTGCTGTATGTGTCTAAATAATGGCTATCTTGGTTGTATCCGAAGTTGATAATACTTATATCGATTCACTTATGTGAATATACGGTTTTGCCGCCGCAAAGCGCGGCAGGGCTAAATCCTAGTGTTAATGAAAAAGAAAATATGTTTTTAAAAAGTAAAATGAAAATAAAAATATGTTAAAATTTAAAAATGAATATAATAACCAACTATTATAATATTTAATAATACAATATTAAAAAACTATATTTTATTATAAAAAGAAAGTCATGATCATTCGTCAACCATATATATAACTAGTTTTTGCCCCGCCCGCGTTGCGGGGCAATAAACCGAATATTTTTCTCTCATAACATGTATGTCTGTACAGAGGGCAAAATTGTAATTATATTTTGAACTGAAGGCGAAATCATGATTTTAAACTAAGAGCAAAATCATAATTTTGAGCTATGGGGGAAAACATATTTTAATTTTGAACTGTGGGCAAAAACGTAATTTTGAGCTGAGGGCAGAATTGTAATTTTGAGCTAGAGGAAAAAACAACATTTTATTTTTAACTGGAGGCAAAAACATAATTTTAAACGCAGGGTGAAACCGTAATTTTAAACTGGGAACAAAATTAAAAATGAGTTTTTGAACCGAGGGCAAAAGCGTAATTTTGAGGTAGGGCAAAATTATAATTTTATTTTGAGCTGAGGGCAAAAATGTAATTTTAAACGAAGGACGAAATCGTAATTTTAAAATGGGAATAAAATTAAATAAAAAATGAGTTGGTCTAATAGGGAAGTGATAGACAGCTAATAATTTTGAGCTAGGGGGGAAAACATAATTTCATTTTGAATTGGGGGCAAAAACGTAATTTTGAGCTGAGGGCATAATCGTAATTTTTAGCTAGAGGGAAAAACAACATTTTATTTTGAACCGGGGGCAAAAACGTAATTTTAAACGGCGAGCGAGACCGTAATTTTAAACTGGGAACAAAATAAAAAATGAGTTTTAAGCGTAATTATGAGCTAAGGGCAAAATTATAATTTTATTTTGAGCTGGGGGCGAAAACGTAATTTTAGCTAGGGCAAAACTATAATTTTATTTTTAGCTGGGGGCAAAACCGTAATTTTAAACGAAGGACGAAAACGTAATTTTAAGCTGGAAATAAAATTAAATTAAAAATAGATTGGTCCAATAGGGAAGTGTCAGGCAGCTGCCTGACACTATTCCCCCAACTTGTAAATGTATATGTAGGATAATAATAATAATATAAATACTAAAAGATAAAGTAATTTCATATTTTCTTTTAAATTAGTTATATAAATAGCAGTTTTTAGATCATTTGTAACATAATTCGATTTTAGAAATTGGTCTGCCAATGGTCCAATCTCAAAATGGACCAGTAAAACACTAAGTTGGATAACCGATTTGGTATGAAAATATTGGTTTCGGGCCCATTTCTTCCTCTCGTGAACATTAGACTTTTGAAGTCAAAATTGGGATTTTGGAAGAAAATAATACACCCTATCCAATTTGCATTTCTAAACTAAAATATTTGTTAGAATTAAATCATTAATTACACGGTTGGTTGGTTCTTGTGATATGCTTATATTTTGGTTTGATACATATTCATTGGCAGTGGCGAAACTTAAGATTTCCGACCGGGGCGGCCGGGGGGGGGGGGGGGGGGGTCGAAAACGTATATACCCAAAAAATTCTATAGAACCAGAGGGTCGAAAACATATATATCCAAAAATTTCTATACAAAAAACACATATATAACACTACTGAGCGAAAAGTCGTCCCCCCCCCCCCCCGCGGGCACCTTCCTAACCTGCGCCAATGTTCATTGGATACTACATCACCTGTTTGAAGTTATGCATGACGTAACAAGTTTGGTCCCTAATAATAGACTAAACTTGTTATGTTTGGCAAAACTTGGGACCATTGATTGTAGTTTACAATAAACATGTATTGAATGCAAAATATGTACATACCATAAAACTAAGATCCCAAGAGTTTACTGTCTTACTAGAAATTGGTTCTAACGGTTAAAAGACCCAACTACAGTTATTGTAATTGGTTCTAACGGTTAAAAGACCCAACTATAGTTATTTATGCTTGTATTCTCAAATTTTGGTACTGATTAAATATGGTTCGATACAGGCAAGTGGAAAGCTGGAGGGGTCTTGAAATAGGAGAGATTTAATAAAAGTCAAATGGAGTTTGTTAACTTTTTTTGAACGGCTGAAAGAAAATTTTATTTATTGTAGCGAGGCGCCACCACCATAGTTACATGAAAATAAAAAACATTCGCCAATCCACAATTTTGTTAAATTTTGAATTCCATTTTTTATATTGTTTTCAAGTCAGCAAGGTTAATTTCAAGTGGACTGAGAACATGATGCTACGATTTTTAACTGGGTTGTTGACATAATATTTATGCATACATTGTTATAATAAACACTGTTTTTATGGATAAACTATTTTTATAGAATACTTAAACAATATAATACGGTCTCAAGACTTTTAAAAATATCATGCAACAAAAGTCTTATAACAAGATTAAATTTTACAAAACTATACAATCGTTTTGTTTTTAGTTCTTTTCTTCGCAAAATTTTAGGATTTTAATCCATGCTTTTTTATAGACATGCTTTGAGCCGGCTTAAATATAATATGTTTTTACCTCTTTTTTTTCTCGCCTTCGTTTCACTACTAGAAAAAGGGGGATTTCCTACCAAAATTTCCGACAAAACCAATTTGGTCGGAAAATTCCGACCATTTTCCGACAAAATAACAACTAAAAAAAAAATCTGGTTTTACCGACTATTTTCCTACAATTTACCGACCAAAAATAAGAATAAAAGAAGAAAACAACATTGGTCGGAAAGTTGTCGGCAATTTCCGACCATTTTCCGACTAAAACCTTTATTGGTCGGAAAGTTGTCGGAAATTTCCGACCATTTTCCGACTAAAACATTTATTCTTTTGTTATATAATCATGTGGAGGTATATGTGTGTACGTAAATGTATATGCTTGTGTCTATATGTATGTATATATATATGTATAAGTATTTGTTTGTCCAAGTGTACACACACGCATACATACACACATACATATATATACACATACTTTGCCTGTTTTAATTAATGGGTCCCGATAGTATACATACACGTATAAACGTGTACAATGCGTATAAGTTGGTAAAGTAAAAGTATATCATGTATAATTAATGTGTACAAAAGATGGAATGGAAAAACGATGTTTAAAGGTTGAAAAATGAAAAAAACAAAAATTGGTGTCGGAAAATGGTCGGAAATTTCCGACCACTTTCCGACGAAACACAACATTGGTCGGAAAGTTGTCGGAAATTTCCGACCATTTTCCGACTAAAACATTTATTCTTTTGTTATATAATCATGTGGGGGTATATGTGTGTACATAAATGTATATGCTTGTGTCTATATGTATGTATATATATATATATGTGTGTGTAAGTATTTGTTTGTCCAAGTGTACACACACACATACATACATACACACATACATATATATACACATACTTAGCCTGTTTTAATTAATGGGTCCCGATAGTATACATACACGTATAAACGTGTACAATGCGTATAAGTTGGTAAAGTAAAAGTATTTCATGTATAATTAATGTGTACAAAAGATGGAATGGAAAAACGATGTTTAAAGGTTGAAAAATGAAAAAAAACGAAAATTGGTGTTGGAAAATGGTCGGAAATTTCCGACCACTTTCCGACGAAACACAACATTGGTCGGAAAGTTGTCGGAAATTTCCGACCATTTTCCGACTAAAACCTTTATTGGTCGGAAAGTTGTCGGAAATTTCCGACCATTTTCCGACTAAAACATTTATTCTTTTGTTATATAATCATGTGGGGGTATATGTGTGTATGTAAATGTATATACTTGTGTCTATATGTATGTATATATATATATATATATGTATAAGTATTTGTTTGTCCAAGTGTACACACACGCATACATACACACATACATATATATATACACATACTTAGCCTGTTTTAATTAATGGGTCCCGATGGTATACATACACGTATAAACGTGTACAATTCGTATAAGTTGGTAAAGTAAAAGTATTTCATGTATAATTAATGTGTACAAAAGATGGAATGGAAAAACGATGTTTAAAGGTTAAAAAAATGAAAAAAACGAAAATTGGTGTCGGAAAATGGTCGGAAATTTCCGACGAAACACAACATTGGTCGGAAAGTTGTCGGAAATTTCCGACCATTTTCCAACTAAAACCTTTATTGGTCGGAAAGTTGTCGGAAATTTCCGACCATTTTCCGACTAAAACATTTATTCTTTTGTTATATAATCATGTGGGGGTATATGTGTGTATGTAAATGTATATGCTTGTGTCTATATGTATGTATATATATATATATATGTATAAGTATTTGTTTGTCCAAGTGTACACACACGCATACATACACACATACATATATATACACATACTTAGCCTGTTTTAATTAATGGGTCCCGATAGTATACATACACGTATAAACGTGTACAATGCGAATAAGTTGGTAAAGTAAAAGTATTTCATGTATAATTAATGTGTACAAAAGATGGAATGGAAAAACGATGTTTAAAGGTTGAAGATTTATACCACAAGTGATTTCTTTGCAGATTTATAGTTTTATGTTTGTGGTAAGTTGGATATTTATGTGTGAAAAAAAGAACGCGCTGTGTTAAAAGGGCAACAGTTTTTCGAATTTCTCACAGGCATACACCCTCTATTGTGATTCGGATTGTGGTATTTTTTTATAAAATTTATTGATATAAATCAATAAAAAGGAAAATCGATAAAATGTGTTTTTGGTTTTACATTATATCCTTAGATCCTAGTATCCTACAGATAGTTTTGTTAACTATATAATTGGATTAACGTATTATGTCAAACGGGTTGCATCGCATGGGTTTCCTACTAGTGTTCTATATATATAGCTTTTGTACTAATATTATGTATGCTGTTTAGGTGTGGAACTTGCAATCCCAAGTGGAAAAGTTAAATAAATGATTCGAAGAGGCGCAACAACCCCACACGGAAGTGTTGCAAAATCGAGTCGAAGAGATGCAACACAAATGAGAGAAGATATGCAACGACAAATAACCGAGTTGATGAAGTAGTTTGGTAATCCTAGCAATCCTCCACCATAGTTTAGTTTTGTTTGTTGTCTTTTGCGGTTGAAGTTGTAATTTAAAAACCGTGGCATATTTGGTTGTTTAACCTACAATTTGACAACCGTTTTGTATTTTGTGGATGAATTTTCAGTTCTATAATCGTGTCGTATTTAGGATTTTTATTGATTTTTTTTCTGCATTTTTTGTAGAAAAATCTGGATTTTTAAGTTTTTTTATTAAAAAGTTTTTAGTCGGAAATTGGTCGGAAAACTGTGGTCGGAAAGCTGTAGGAAAATTGTGGTCGGGACTTTGTCGGAACCTTTTAGTCGGAAATTGGTCGGAAAACTGTGGTCGGAAAGCTGTAGGAAAATTGTGGTCGGGACTTTGTCGGAACCTTTTGGTCGGAAAGCTGTAGGAAAACGGCGGTCGGGACTTTGTCGGAACCTTTTGGTCGGAACATAGTAGGAAAACGGCGGTCGGAAAGCTGTAGGAAAGTTGCGGTCGGAAAGCTGTAGGAAATTGTAGTCGGGACTTTGTCGGAACCTTTTGGTCGGAAAATAGTAGGAACACGTCTGTCGGAAAGCTGTAGAAAAGTTGTGGTCGGAACTTTGTCGGAAATAGTAACCTTTTCTTTTAGTCGGAAATTTGTCGCGAATTTAGTCGGAAATTGGTCGGAAATATTTTCCTACAAGGCTTTTTCCTACAAACGTATTTCTGTCGGAAATTGGTCGGAAACGCCGTTTTCCGACAGTTTTCCGACTAAAACCTTGGTCGGAAATGAGACAGTTTTTTAGTAGTGTTTTCCATAACATTGAATTTAAAAACATAATGTTTTCCGAATTTCCATGTGTACTGGTGCAAGTCTCTTATTTTATCTACGTTTTGAACCCGTAACGGAGCGTGGATCTATTCTAATTTACCTATTTTTATCTACGTTTTGAACTCATAACGAAGCACGGGTGGTAACCACTAGTTCACCATCCACTATCATCATAACCGCCTAACACGGTACATATGAGCGCCCAATTTCACATCAATAGGTGTGGCCACGGGCATATAGGTGTATGTACACCCAAGAAGAGCTACATTCATGGACCATATCATCTCTTTGCCTTCTATTGAAACTCGTGGTCATATTTTTTTTTTACGAACTGTCAACGAAATAAAAAACCAGCTACTTGGGGTAACCCATTATTTAATTTAGTTCTACACTGTGCAATAACTTGGTGTTACATATTCGAACTTGATTTTTATTTTTTGAATTCACTCAAAGTTATGATCCCGAGATTTATGGACGTAGTTTTTAAAAAACTTCGTTTTGGTATTCAAAAAAGGGGTAGCTTAGTTTAAATAAAAGCATATATAGAGGTTTATATAATGTTTAGCAAGTCATGGACAAGAATTGATTCTAGAAGAATGCATTTCATAGAGGTTTAAATAAAAGCATATATAATGCTTTGTGATATCGAAGATCCCACGTGTAAAACTTCTTGCTTTACGACGTGAGAGATTTATATAATAAAATACTGAAAGTGTTAGATATTTTATTAGAATACTTTAGTATTTAAAGACTTTGAATAATAAAGATGGTTATTACCGGGTAATACTATGTCAACGTTCAAAGTAAACCAAGTCTTTCTTTTAACCTTAAGAAAAGCTAAAGTGATTGTGATATGTGATTGGGTTACATTTATACTTTAAACCAACAAAAACAAGAATCGACCAATCAGTCAGTCATATCACATTATAGCGTAGTAGCATTTTAAGGGTGGAACAACGCTTAGTGACCATTAGGTCCTGGGTTCGATTTTCACAAGAGGGGTTTTCCTAGATTTATTGGGTTTCCTTCTGAATTGATGTATAAGCATTATAGCCTAGTGAAGATGGATATATGATCGGGTGGTTTCGCTGGTGGCATGATGATACTCCAGTAGTCCGTCAGTGATCCGAATTTGATGTTAAAAAAAAAATCTGAACCAAGTGGGTTGTGGTTTGACTTAATTGCTTTCCATACGGGATTAATTTTCGCCCAATTTTATTTTAAATAAAGAACGTCGAAAACTACATAACATAAGTGTAAATAGTGTGAAAAATAATCAGATGATATATAGAGAGACAAAGAGAGACGGATATGCAATCCAAATTTTTTATGAGATAAAGAGAAACGGTTGTATTTAAAATCGGTTATGTATTCAGTGGCGAAGCTTGACGTTTTCGACGGGGGGTCGAAAACGTATATACGAAAAAATTTCTATAGAACCGGGGGTCGAAAACGTATATACTAAAAAATTTCTATACGAAAACTACATATATAACACTACTGAGCGAAAAGTTCGGGGGTCTGGCGCCCCATCCGGCCCCTTCAAAGCTGCGCCAATGGCATTGATGACACTAGTTTTATTATTTATGCATACAACTTTCAAAAAAGTTGTTTATTTTTGCAAAAATTCAGATTATTATTACTATAGTTATATGTATAAAAAGGTTCGCACAAAATAAAGGTATTTGTTTTAGCCCAAACTCTTTGGTCAGCCTTCTTTTCCTAGCTTAATCATTGTCTTCATAATAGAATCGAACCAAACCAAACCAAACCAAACCTTTGATCTATCTTATTACTTGTTCACGGACAGAATAATATGGAATATTTGCAAGTTTCTAACAATAAATAGTAGTAATTTTTATATCGGTAGTCTATAGTTATATGATATAAAATTAACATTAGTATGTATGTAGTGGGGCGCTATAACACCCCATTTTTCAATTTTCACGCCCCATAGCGCCCCGCACACCACGACGGACGGTGCTATGGGGGATTTTTTTTTTGGGGGGGGGGGGGGGGGAGGCGCCATGCACATAGCGGCGTGATGGAGGGAACTTTTAAGGGTTTGACCATTCAAAAGGCTTTAAGGGTTTTTATAATTAATTAATAAAAATGAAAATTAAATAATTAGGTAATGATGAGTATGTGCTTTATGACTACGAGCTCTACTGATATAACGCCCCATAAAGTCATTGTATGACGTGGCACGACACGTGTCGCATAACGTCCAACAAGAGTCTTATGACTACGGATGGCCTTACATGATAGATAGTATAGTGTGTGTATATATATATAGAGAGCGGTTAACCTACATTACGTACGTGACAATCCTGACCGTAGGATCAAGGGATTAAAAGCGTGATTAAATAAAAGTTTAAAAGCGGGTATAAAGCGTAATTACGGTAAGCAAAGGTTAAAATGGTCAATTTCCTATAACTATATACCCGGCTAAATCTCGGTATCTAATCAAAAAACCATATTTGAACACCAAAAATCACGGTGAGTTTCAAGACGATTACGACGGAGGGAGAACGACGACGGCAACGGTGAACGACAAACGACCATCGATTTCAAGTGAGAATGACGAATACGGCATTAAGAGGTATCGATTAAATCATCTTCTAATCCCGTTTATTTTGTTATTCAGTCACAACTTTTTAGTTGAACTAATCGGCGGTTTCATTGTATGGTGAACAAGCTAAACGAGAGAGACGAAGCAAGAAAAGAAACGATTCGGTGCAGACGGTGCACAGTAGCGGCATAAATCCAGGTTTGATGTTGATTGAAGTTTCTTCTAGAAAAATCCGGTTTGGGTAACTAGCGTTATTTGATATGAAGAAGCGTAATTTGATGTTGTTTCATTGATATGTATTAGCGGTATTAGCAGGATTGACATTAGATGATGTTGATTATTTTATATGAACTAGCGGTATTAGGTTAAATTGTGAAATTGGGGATTTTTATTAGTTAAGTGAAATTGGGGATTTTATTAGCTAAAATAAGGAATTGTTGATATTGGGGCTAATGATCTAATTGTAAAATTGGGGATTTTGAGCTAACAAGCGGCATTAGCATGATTGATATTACATATGTTGATTCTTTGATATGAACTAGCGGTATTAGGCTAACAAGCGGCATTAGTTTTAAAGTGCACATCCTGTGACTTGTTATCATGTCCACCAAACCAATGTAATAACAACGCCATATGAAAAACCTAATTTGCTAGATTTACTTTTTGTATTGAAATATGAATGTAGGGTTTGCTGATGATGATGATGATTTTGAGCCCCCGATTCAGCCGATTAAGACAAACCAACCTCGCAAGTTAAACGTAAATAAAAAGCAAACAAAATTAAGGCTTCAAGATGATGATGATGACTTTGAAGTACCGATTAAAGACTTGATAATCAAAAGGGGTGAAAACACGAAAAAAAGGCCAAATACTCCAACTGACCAAGATGATGATGACTTTGAGCCAGTAAAAAAGAAACCATCGAAAGACGAAAAGCAGATGGATCCTAGAAAGGGGAAACAGAAGATTACCGATGCAGAACCAATTAGGACAGAACCAAGACCGTACTATGATTATCATCATGATGTAATAAGCCTACGGTGTAGTCCTTCAGGTTTCTTGGATACAGTTAAACACTTTACTGAAGCGCAAGTAGCGGATGTGAAGAGCATTGGATTTGGTGATGTTCTTGATATAAAGCTTTATCATATAAGCACACGTTTAGGTTATTGGCTCGTACGAAACTATGACGAGCAATACATCACACTAAACATAGGAAATCACAAGATAGAAATCACCCGAGATTCAGTACATGACGTGTTTGGTATTCCAAAGGGGGATGTTATAGTACGGGAAAAAATAAGCCTAGGAAAGGAGCGATAGTGGAAAAAAATACTGCTACTCAAGGCGCAGAAACAACCATTGATGAGTTCAAAAACCAGTGGCCAGACACCAACAAAATTACTCATACATTACTTGCAAAAACTATGAAAAAACAAACCAATGGGGGAAGATTATTCAAGTTAAATTTCCTAGCCTACTGGAACACTTTGTTTGTAGAGATAACAAAGTCAACAACTGTTAAACAAAGTTTTCTACTTGCAATTGACAAAGAGGAAGACATCTCAAAGCTCGATTGGTGCTCCTTTGTTTTAGAATCGCTCAAACGAACTAGACAAGGTTGGAAAAAATTTGACTCACAATACAATGGACCAGTTGCATTTCTAACGGTATGTTTTGTAGACATCTTTAAAACTTTTGCTAATACAATATTGCTAGTAGTAATTTGGTTTTTTTCAAAAAACAATATGCAGCTTCTATACAGCCATTATTTCAACCAAAGACACAAAATTTTCGATGAAGTTGTCAAACTGCCTGTCATACAGTATGTAACATCTGGTATGATCGACGACGTGGAAGAATATTTATACAACAATGGGCCGCTGAATGTTGAAGATTGTGATGAAGTTGAAAAAGACGAAGAAACGAATGATAATCGCCAGGATCAACAACATGTTACTGCCTCGGACATCAATGGCGATGATCAACAAAATGAAGAGGCTCCAACAACACCATTCAAAATCGTAAAACAACACACTTCGACGCTATTCACGGACCTTTTCGCTGACAACATCCCGTTACACGAGGCAGCTGCGGTACAAGAAAACCTCACCGAATTCGATACATCAGATCAGCCTATGGCAGATACGGATGACTTCATAATACCACCAGTGGATACCACACATGTCTACAAAAGAAGAAACCTGGCTGGGGAAGATCCGATTGACGAAGGTTACATACCATCAACTACGGATTGGTTTGAGGGCTGGAATCCTAATGAACATATTTCAGATTTGAACATAGAAGAAATGGGCATAGGGACACAAACGCAAAAAGAGCTTGACTACTGCAACACTCCGGTTCAACTAACCGGGGTGATCTATGATCATGCTGCGCGAGAAGCCTCAAACAAAAATAAAAAGGTAAACTGGTTTTTTGTTTGTGTTACTATGAATAACGCATGCTATAATGCTTGTTTATAATGTTAGAAAAATAACTACTGTACATGTACATCTAGAAAAATCACATCTAGAAAAATCACGCAATTTAAAAAAATTAATAACGCATGTTATTTTAACAAATTAATACCGCATGATTTGATTCACTCTTTTGCATTAATACCGCATGATTTGAGTAACTCATGTGCCACTTATAGCTGGGTGTTTACTGTTGGATAAATCTGGGTATAACGGGCCAGGTTTGGGCTGGTTTGGGGCTTCTAAATTTGAACAGTTGGGGTTTCAAAACATGAACGTATGCTGCTGCTGGTTTGGGCTGACATAAGTCTGAACTAAGCCCAAATATATATGACTGGCACAAAAGAGGCCCATTAGCATAAGTCTTGATGACATAAAAAGTGCAATGGGCTTCTAATGGTATTTACTACCCACTAGATTAAGCTGTTGGGCCAATTTATTATGAGTAACAAAATAGCCTGTTTGGAAAAAATTGAACTAAATTACGCTAGTTACCATGCAAATGACGCATGCTATTGAAAAAAATGAAAATTACGCTTCTTAGACTGAAAATCACGCATGATATTGATGAAACTCCAATTTTGCAGCTGTTGTTGAAAACAATGGACAAGAATATAAATAAATATATTTCTCTGGTTACGGAAATGAATAATCTCGTTAAGGGCGTAAAGGAAAAGTGTTTCTGGGATCGAGAAATTATGGGAATGTGTAAAAGATGGGATGATGAGGTTAAAAATACAATTCCGAGAACTGATGAAGCTAGCTCTGGAGGTGATGAGGCGTTTCAAAACAAAGTTGGACAGGGTGGCGAAACAATTCAATCATTAGGAGGCGATGGAGATGCAACAGTGGAACATGAAAACACAGGAAAAGAAAAAGGTAGATAAGAATTTGTGTTATTTGTTAATATTTACAAGAACTTATGTTTAATAATAACCAAAACGTTTGTGATTTTATAGGATGTGATGATGTTCATAATATGACATTTGATGATGGGGGTATTTCAGACTCATGCCTGGCTGCCTTACAAACCATCGAAACAGGCGTATACAGGCAGACGACAGAAGGTAACAAAAATACGATCATTACTAAAAAAAATTAACAGTTTTCTAACTTGTGATTACAAAAAATTAACCTACTCGAACATACAAACAGTGACACAAGCAGATGTGGTAGACAACATGGACCAACCTGTAAATTTGACAGAGTGCAGTCAGCAACAAGCACAAAGTCAGAATACAATAACCGAGTCGATGTTGAATGAGCTTGAAAAGATAAACCCTGACGTCTATGGTAAAGAAAAGCCTCCGACCACATCCGCTGATGAAACTGATGAAGTAACAGATGCAGAAATGCAGTCGGTTGAGACGCTTTTAAAATTGGCTCCCATCCTATAAACATCAAGTGAAAGTAATCAAAACACTCATGTGTCTGCGAACACAAAGAAAACGGATGACGAGAGACATACACAACTAGTGAGAACGCGTATCAAAATGTTGAGGGAAAAGAACGAAAAGCGGATGGCAGAACTAGGTGACGCATACAGATCACCTTACTGCAACATGATAACCAACTTATATGAGCCACTTCTGGACCGTGACCAAACGATCATCTGTTATCTCTTATCTCCGGTCGGAGATATTGGGTAAGATTTTTATCCCTGATAATGAGTTTAAAATTTTCATCCCTTTTTAAACTGTTCTTTGTTGGTATGAAAAAACATGACATTGATATACAAGTCTGAAAGTGGAGTCGAAACGCTAAAAATCATTTTTGAAACCTTCCACCCATCGCAATACATATCTTATGGTGGAATGGACGCGTTTGTAGATGTGTTAAACTTTGAAGAGAAAAAAAGGGACAAAAAATCATCACCCTATAGGCTGTTCTTGCCAACTACAATATTGGTAAGTTTTTCCATAATAATCACGCATGTATGAAAAATACTATGTTAATCACGCATGGTTTGTCACGGCCCCCGACCCGGTTTGACCCGTCTCAGGAGCCGCGGGACAGAAATACTGCGGTATTTAATTGATTGAGTTTAACAGCGGAAGTTTATTTATTAGGATCGTTTAAAGCTAAAATTTTCCCCGATTATTTTATTTCACAATTCGGGATAAAACCCCGATAATTTACAATAGTATGATTTTACTATGAAATCGTTATGTTACAAAACTTATTTCTTTATTTTTATAACGAGCCACTATCTTAAGCTTGAAATGCTCCCCAGCACTTTTTCCTGAATTACAACAGATCACCTGAAACATGTTTGAAAAAGGTTTTGTCAGCGGGAAATACTGAGTGAATCATTCTATTTACTAAAATGACACATTTGTTATAATTTACAGTATTAAGAGCGATTACAATGTTTCTATTATCAACCAACTACCCACGGTATTTGTCACTCGACCGAATCTGTGACTATGGTCATATCCCCCAATTGGCTGCCCCAATGGTGACGATTATCAAGTAATGTATACAAAACCCCACATACCGGCTGTAACTTGGTGATTACAAAGACTTAATCCCCGTAATTATAACTTTGAAAATAACATGCTTTTATAAATAGATTTGATAAAAAGAGAGAATGACTCACATTGCTGATTTAATACGGACAGAGTTTAGTCTATGATTTAGCCTTGTTAACATAATTTAAATAACAATGCACACAAAACTGGGTTAGTAATCAATCCAGCAATTACGATAACTCACGAGATCAAATTCTCACAATGAATGACAAAGTGCAATACTTCATCCATCGAATTAACGATGATCCGTCAAATTAATGACGAACGACAAAGTATAATACTTCATCCATCGAATTAACGATGATCCGTCAAATTAATGACGAACGATAAAGTATAACCCTAATGTGGGCGGCACTTAAACATCCATTGGATATATTGAGCGTCGGAAAATGAATCGTAGCAGCGATTGTGCTAATACCCTGTTTTGCAGCAGAATTTCGAGACCCGAAGGTGTAATTTTGGAATATCAGTTCATATCTCAGTGTGTGAATGGAATTCTTTCGACGTTGATTGTTCAGAATGCAAGTCCCACAACAACCTATTTATAGTTAAAAAATCACCCCCTCGCGCCACGCGAGGGGTTCTCTTGTTTCTGTCGCGTGGCGCAACAGGACCTAGTCTACCCTAGGTTAGCTTCGTGTCACAGTAGCTTAGCTGAGTTGGTTTCGTATAATTTTAAGTTTTTGACAGCAAACTGTGTGGATTTTACCGAATGGGGTTTACCCCCCCTGAGTTTTAGGGGCCCTGATCCTGATTCCGATTGTTCTGAAAATTTTAGGGTTTGATCAGAATCACTTGGGTGTCTCAATTAGGTTTTCCTAATAATCAATTAAAGTGATAATTAAGACTTTTTAGTGAGAGTTGTTACATGGTTGATATTTTATATGTTTCCCACACACATATTGAAGTGAAATGAATACATGTTTAAGGTTACCCCACCATTCTATATTATAATCACGCTTGTTAAAGCTTAATGGAGCGATGGATTTTAATGAGAAAAATCACCAAAATTTTTGCAGCAAGACGATATGTTTGGGCCAAAAATCACAAATAATGATCGATTGAAAGTATTCGCACCAAGCCTAGACGATATATTGTGTAAGTATCAGGTGAAGAAAGTTGACACATTGGATCTCATCTTCATTCCAGTTCTACTTTCTGATCATTACTGGTGCCTATGCTTTCACTTGAAAAATGGCTAAATCGAGTTAATTGATAACTCTAGGTTTGCCGAATCGTTTACCAAACGCTACTGTGGGCGCCCCGAAAAGCTGGTAATTCTAAGTAGCTTTATATTACTATAATGAATAGGTACTAATATGATTTTTTATCGTGCTTATAGCGAAGAGTTCTAGTACTATACCTAAAAGGCAAAATTGGACAAAAAGAGTGGATAACAAAGTTGGAAAAAGCAAAAATAATTCGAAAGGAAATGGATTGGAGAACTCTTCAAAACGGTTGTGACTGTGGTGTCTTCACTATGAGACATATGGAGACATACAAGGGCAAATCTCCATGTAATCCAGGATTTGATACCGAAGATAAAAAGAAGATTCAAGATTCACAACTACGGTTCTTGCGGTACCGATATCTTAGTAAGATTGTATTGTCCGACTACAATCTTATAAGGAAAGAGGTATACGACAAAGCTAAGGAATTTACGAAGAAACCGAGCACCGTAGATGTTTTGCGCGATCTAGATAAAAAAATAAAGGAACGATTGGATCAGTTCTTCAACCTTAAAAAGAGGAAACAAAATGATAAGTCGTAGAACTACTTTCTTGATGTTCTTTGTTCCAAACATCTTTGACATGTTGGATTTTTGACTTTATTTTTAATTCTAATAATTTCTGGTTATAATCATAAACTACTGGGACAATTTCATTATTCAACACACAATTTTCATACAAAAAATAAAACACTTAGATAGACATAAAAAAACATGATTTCACTACCCAGATGATTGATGATACATAATAACCATCAGAAATAAGTCTCCAAAAACTGGATCTTCGTGTCCATAGAGCCTCCTAATACGGTTATTGCATCCGCAGGCTGTTTTAACTGTTTCTCATCCCGCTTGCCAAGATCAACCATAAACATCATAGCCACCTCTTTGACACTTGAATCTGACATACCAGACAACAAATTGAAAATCTCTTCTCGCCTTTTCATGTTCTCTCTGACCCTAGAAATATTAGTTTCCAACAAGTCTTTACAAGACTTGTCTTCAGCTATTTGATCCTCGATCCTCTTTTTTAGATAAGCACGCATACCGGATGACGAAGAAGAACCACACGATGAATTAGAAGAATCTGCCATATTTTTATGATAACAATTGAACGGTTTTCCAACGATATATAAAAGGAAATTGCAAAACAAGAGGACAAACAAAAATTATTAACCATGATAGCTGTTTTTTTTTTTTTTTGTAGTTTTCTTGGTCCGGTACAAGTACATATATTATCTATCAAAAATAACTCATGAAACAAATTATCACGCTTTTATATAAAATCACGCATGTATTCAGAAAAATGACACATGAAGAAAATAATTACGCCAGATATGAGCCATGAAACCAAATTGATGTAAAAATTACGCATGAAGTAAAAAATGACGCAGGAATTAGATAATTACGCAACATTATCAGGATACAAATTGATATATAATATTCTTATTTCTTCTAATAATGAAACCTACAACTAGACTTTTAACTTGATATGACTAGTAATTATGTAAAATATTAAATTTTACTTACCAAAATATCTCTCAACTACCAAATTAATTAACAATCTATATACATATATGATTCACCCCCCCCCTATTAGACATATGCAATATATATATATATATATATCACCTCTCTTCAAAAACAACAATGTCGACATATCCCGCAATCGAAGCAATCAAGGAGCTCTTGAACACCCGGAGGTTAATAGAACTTGCTTCTAATGTTAACTCTTGTAACAGTATTCTGGATGTGCGGGGAAGGCTCTTAGAACAACAAAAAAAAAAACCAGGAAGTCTGGGGGAAGCTGCTGGAAGAACCAAAGTCTTTGTTGAGGGACAAAGGCATACAACTGATGAAGGATCAAGCATCTGCAGATAACTTGGTATACTCATATCTGAAAGATGCAGTGGAGACCGTTGAAGAGAAGATGGAGACGTCTGAGAAGGAGGTTGGGAAGATATTGTCACATAACTAAGTGGTATGGCTGATTAATACACTTTTTTGTTGATTTTTGGGATGACCTAATGTGTTGTTGGTATTTTGAACAATGGTAGTTTTATGTGTATTAAACTCATATGTGGGTATACTTTGGTAAATCATCCATCCAGGGCTTGTTTATCACATGATTTCAGACTTTTTGAATGTTGTTTTAGCAATATTGATATGAAAAAGTGCATGTTAATTATTATCACGTATGTGCCTTTTTTTTAAGGACGCTAGTTATGATGATGAGAATCAGTGTTTGGGTATGTTTTGGGTGGCGATCGCTGTGAACAAGGGTTAAAACAGGTTATCTAAAAAATGTAAAAGATAGGGGTTTACTGGTCACTTGAGATCTCCATTTCAAATAGTCCTGTGTATAGTTATGATTAATCACGCAAAAGGGTAAAAAGGAATCAAATGAGATATTTAATCACGCATGTCATGGTAAAAAATGATGTGAATGTCATATATTACATAAAGTTCTGTCATCGTGAAATATGGAATGTTTAACTGAAAGCAAATGTTGTTAAAAAATTACTCGTCTTCCCATTCAGAATCACTATCTTCTGCTTCGTCAACCTCCTCATACTCCTCTTCGTCACCAGTTTCAACCTCCTCGTCCTCTTCGTCAACTAAACCAGGATCCTTCTCTAACTGAATTGCTCTTCTTTTCCTCCCCTTCTTATTGGCATCCTTATCGGCAGCAGCAGCAGCAGTAGCTTTACCCTTTAACACCTCGCAAGTTCGAATATCATGACCTTTGATATTGCAAACACTGCATGTCCGACTTCTCTTGGCTTTTAGACTAATAATTTTCTCTTTTTTTGATTTAATCCGCTTATGTGAACCGCGTCCTTTGTTTCTAATACCGGTTAGCACACGGACTGTAGGTGGAGTGTCAGTGTTTGGTTTCTCGTAACCAATTAACCTTGAATATCTATCAAACTTAGGGTCGATAGGCTTGGTTATGCGAAGTTCATCATCCATTTCTTTCATCTCCCTCATCCGATCCCTGACTATAAGTAGATGATCGAAATCTTTCATCAGGTTACCAATAAGATACTCTGCGGTCTGCATAATCTCATACGCGACCTCTTTGGCCTTTTTATGCGCTTCATTATCATCAACACTTAAATCAAATGTATTATTAAGATCATTCGGTACCACGTCTTTAGTCCATCTTCTCATAACGTACTTGTTGGGAATTTCCTTCACTTTGAACATCTTGAACACAAAATATATATGTTTGCACAACAATCCATATTGTTCAAACCTGCGACAAGTGCATAATGCAATTACATCCTCCCCCTTCTTGAAACAAACCTAAACAAAAATAGAAAAAAAAAACAAATAAAAAAGGGCACATCGTTAATTAATAACGCATATTAGCTGGTCTAGATAGTATTACCTCTAATAAACCGTCGCCATGAGCTTTCCAATCCTTCATACTTATCTTCAAAAACGGTTCCTCAATTTTAGTCTCCATAGGAAGGCACTCGGACAGTGTTCCTTGTAACTCTGACTGTTGATCAGCAAAAATTGACCTGGTGTAAATTTTCATAGCATCATCCTCAAGAGTAGATTCAGAAAAGTTATATGGGATTGTATTTCTAGATATATGGTCATTCTTCCGATGGTTGAATCTTTGAGCGTCCATTGCACCATCAAAATGGTTAAAGAACTCAACAAAGGTAAGTTGAGAATTCGCCACTTGACAGAAAAAATGGTTTTCGCTCTCTGATCTAGATGTGGTCCGCATAAGCCCAGACATAGGCTCATGACGATAGAAAGCTGGAATCCACGAAGATCTCATGCCAAACATATCATCAATCCACTTATTCTCAGTTAGACCGAATTCAATCATTATCAGCTTCCAGTCTCTCTCAAACGTTTCTGGCGCAATCGAATCTGTCCATACAATGTCACACATACGTCTCTTGAACTCTTCGTTATTGCACAACTCATGTCCCACCTATTAAAACAAAGAATTGGAACTTATTGAACAAAGGCAATAAAAAAATGAGTGTATAACATAATAACGCATGATGAATTTTTTTTTACTATGGGCAAATAAAAATAAGAAATCAATATAATTATTACGCCAGTTGTAATAATAATCACGCAGATTGTATTTGAGCCTGACCTTATCAGCAAGTTTCTTCATTATGTGCCACATACATAATCTGTGCCTACTCTTATCGAACACTGCTTCGATAGCTTGTTTCATCGCGGGATCCTGATCAGTGACAACCACCTTCGGCTGCTTACCAAATGAGTTGAAAAATGATTGTAAAAGCCACTTGTAAGATTCAATGCTTTCGGATGCTAACAACCCGGCTCCAAGCGTCACATTCCGACAGTGATTATCAATACCAGTAAAAGGTACAAAAACCATTTTATACCTTCAAAATGTGGAATGAAAAATGAATAAAAAAACAAGAAGATTATAAAAAAAAATAACAGGAAAAACATTGAAGTGATGACTAACTTGTTGGTTTTAAATGTAGCATCAAACGATATGACATCTCCAAACTCAGCATAGTTACGTTTGCATAAGCCATCGGCCCAAAACAGGCCAGTGAAAGCTTCAATGTCGGAATGTGACGCTTGGAGCCGATGAAAACAAACGATTAACTGGCCTGTTTTGGGCCGATGGGTTGTGCAAACGTAACTATGCTGAGTTTGGAGATGTCATATCGTTTGATGCTACATTTAAAACCAACAAGTTAGTCATCACTTCAATGTTTTTCTTGTTATTTTTTTTATAATCTTCTTGTTTTTTTATTCATTTTTCATTCCACATTTTGAAGGTATAAAATGGTTTTTGTACCTTTTACTGGTATTGATAATCACTGTCGGAATGTGACGCTTGGAGCCGGGTTGTTAGCATCCGAAAGCATTGAATCTTACAAGTGGCTTTTACAATCATTTTTCAACTAATTTGGTAAGCAGCCGAAGGTGGTTGTCACTGATCAGGATCCCGCGATGAAACAAGCTATCGAAGCAGTGTTCGATAAGAATAGGCACAGATTATGTATGTGGCACATAATGAAGAAACTTGCTGATAAGGTCAGGCTCAAATACAATCTGCGTGATTATTATTACAACTGGCGTAATAATTATATTGATTTCTTATTTTTATTTGCCCATAGTAAAAAAAAATTCATCATGCGTTATTATGATATACACTCATTTTTTTTGTATTGCCTTTGTTCAATAAGTTCCAATTCTTTGTTTTAATGGGTGGGACATGAGTTGTGCAATAACGAAGAGTTCAAGAGACGTATGTGTGACATTGTATGGACAGATTCGATTGCGCCAGAAACGTTTGAGAGAGACTGGAAGCTGATAATGATTGAATTCGGTCTAACTGAGAATAAGTGGATTGATGATATGTTTGGCATGAGATCTTCGTGGATTCCAGCTTTCTATCGTCATGCGCCTATGTCTGGGCTTATGCGGACCACATCTAGATCAGAGAGCGAAAACCATTTTTTCTGTCAAGTGGCGAATTCTCAACTTACCCTTTTTGAGTTCTTTAACCATTTTGATGGTGCAATGGACGTTCAAAGATTCAACCATCGGAAGAATGACCATATATCTAGAAATACAATCCCAGATAACTTTTCTGAATCTACTCTTGAGGATGATGCTATGAAAATTTACACCAGGTCAATTTTTGCTGATCAACACTCAGAGTTACAAGGAACACTGTCCGAGTGCCTTCCTATGGAGACTAAAATTGAGGAACCGTTTTTGAAGATAAGTATGAAGGATTGGAAAGCTCATGGCGACGGTTTATTAGAGGTAATACTATCTAGACCAGCTAATATGCGTTATTAATTAACGATGTGCCCTTTTTTATTTGTTTTTTTTTTCTATTTTTGTTTAGGTTTGTTTCAAGAAGGGGGAGGATGTAATTGCATTATGCACTTGTCGCAGGTTTGAACAATATGGATTGTTGTGCAAACATATATATTTTGTGTTCAAGATGTTCAAAGTGAAGGAAATTCCCAACAAGTACGTTATGAGAAGATGGACTAAAGATGTGGTACCGAATGATCTTAATAATACATTTGATTTAAGTGTTGATGATAATGATGCGCATAAAAAGGCCAAAGAGGTTGCGTATGAGATTATGCAGACCGGAGAGTATCTTATTGGTAACCTGATGAAAGATTTCGATCATCTACTTATAGTCAGGGATCGGATGAGGGAGATGAAAGAAATGGTTGATGAACTTCGCATAACCAAGCCTATCGACCCTAAGTTTGATAGATATTCAAGGTTAATTGGTTACGAGAAACCAAACACTGACGCTCCACCTACAGTCCGTGTGCCAACCGGTATTAGAAACAAAGGACGCGGTTCACATAAGCGGATTAAATCAAAAAAAGAGAAAATTATTAGTCAAAAAGGCAAGAGAAGTCGGACATGCAGTGTTTGCAATATCAAAGGTCATGATATTCGAACTTGCGAGGTGTTAAAGGGTAAACCTACTGCTGCTGCTGCTGCCGATAAGGATGCCAATAAGAAGGGGAGGAAAAGAAGAGCAATTCAGTTAGAGAAGGATCCTGGTTTAGTTGACGAAGAGGACGAGGAGGTTGAAACTGGTGACGAAGAGGAGTATGAGGAGGTTGACGAAGCAGAAGATAGTGATTCTGAATGGGAAGACGAGTAATTTTTGAACAACATTTGCTTTCAGTTAAACATTCCATATTTCACGATGACAGAACTTTATGTAATATATGACATTCACATCATTTTTTACCATGACATGCGTGATTAAATATCTCATTTGATTCATTTTTACCCTTTTTGCGTGATTAATCATAACTATACACAGGACTATTTGAAATGGAGATCTCAAGTGACCAGTAAACCCCTATCTTTTACATTTTTTAGATAACCTGTTTTAACCCTTGTTCACAGCGATCGCCACCCAAAACATACCCAAACACTGATTCTCATCATCATAACTAGCGTCATTAAAAAAAAGGCATATACGTGATAATAATTAACATGCACTTTTTCATATCAATATTGCTAAAACAACATTCAAAAAGTCTGAAATCATGTGATAAACAAGCCCTGGATAGATGATTTACCAAAGTATACCCACATATGAGTTTAATACACATAAAACTACCATTGTTCAAAATACCAACAACACATTAGGTCATCCCAAAATAAACAAAAAAGTGTATTAATCAGCCATACCACTTAGTTATGTGACAATATCTTCCCAACCTCCTTCTCAGACGTCTCCATCTTCTCTTCAACGGTCTCCACTGCATCTTTCAGATATGAGTATACCAAGTTATCTGCAGATGCTTGATCCTTCATTAGTTGTATGCCTTTGTCCCTCAACAAAGACTTTGGTTCTTCCAGCAGCTTCCCCCAGACTTCCTGGATTTTTTTTGTTGTTCTAAGAGCCTTCCCTGCACATCCAGAATACTGTTACAAGAGTTAACATTAGAAGCAAGTTCTGTTAACCTGCGGGTGTTCAAGAGCTCCTTGATTGCTTCGATTGCGGGATATGTCGACATTGTTGTTTTTGAAGAGAGGTGATATATTTTTTTTTTGCATATGTCTAATAGGGGGGGGGGGGTGAATCATATATGTATATAGATTGTTAATTAATTTGGTAGTTGAGAGATATTTTGGTAAGTAAAATTTAATATTTTACATAATTACTAGTCATATCAAGTTAAAAGTCTAGTTGTAGGTTTCATTATTAGGAGAAATAAGAATATTATATATCAATTTGTATCCTGATAATGTTGCGTAATTATCTAATTCTTGCGTCATTTTTTACTTCATGCGTAATTTTTACATCAATTTGGTTTTAGGGCTCATATCTGGCGTAATTATTTTCTTCATGTGTCATTTTTCTGAATACATGCGTGATTTTATATAAAAGCGTGATAATTTGTTTCATGCGTTATTTTTGATAGATAATATATGTACTTGTACTGGACCAAGAAAACTACAAAAAAACAGCTGTCATGGTTAATAATTTTAGTTTGTCCTCTTGTTTTGCAATTTCCTTTTATATATCGTTGGAAAACCGTTCAATTATTATCATAAAAATATGGCAGATTCTTCTAATTCATCGTGTGGTTCTTCTTCGTCATCCGGTATGCGTGCTTATCTCAAAAAGAGGATCGAGGATCAAATAGCTGAAGACAAGTCTTGTAAAGACTTGTTGGAAACTAATATTTCTAGGGTCAGAGAGAACATGAAAATGCGAGAAGAGATTTTCTATTTGTTGTCTGGTATGTCAGATTCAAGTGTCAAAGAGGTGGCTATGATGTTTATGGTTGATCTTGGCAAGCGGGATGAGAAACAGTTAAAACAGCCTGCGGATGCAATAACCGTATTAGGAGGCTCTATGGACACTAAGATCCAGTTTTTGGAGACTTATTTCTGATGGTTATTATGTATCATCAATCATCTGGGTAGTGAAATCATGTTTTTTTTATGTCTATCTAAGTGTTTTATTTTTTGTATGAAAATTGTGTGTTGAATAATGAAATTGTCCCAGTAGTTTATGATTATAACCAGAAATTATTAGAATTAAAAATAAAGTCAAAAATCCAACATGTCAAAGATGTTTGGAACAAAGAACATCAAGAAAGTAGTTCTACGACTTATCATTTTGTTTCCCCTTTTTAAGGTTGAAGAACTGATCCAATCGTTCCTTTATTTTTTTTATCTAGATCGCGCAAAACATCTACGGTGCTCGGTTTCTTCGTAAATTCCTTAGCTTTGTCGTATACCTCTTTCCTTATAAGATTGTAGTCGGACAATACAATCTTACTAAGATATCGGTACCGCAAGAACCGTAGTTGTGAATCTTGAATCTTCTTTTTATCTTCGGTATCAAACCCTGGATTCTATGGAGATTTGCCCTTGTATGTCTCCATATGTCTCATAGTGAAGACACCACAGTCACAACCGTTTTGAAGAGTTCTCCAATCCATTTCCTTTCGAATTATTTTTGCTTTTTCCAACTTTGTTATCCACTCTTTTTGTCCAATTTTGCCTTTTAGGTATAGTACGAGAACTCTTCGCTATAAGCACGATAAAAAATCATATTAGTACCTATTCATTATAGTAATATAAAGCTACTTAGAATTACCATCTTTTCGGGGCGCCCACAGTAGCGTTTGGTAAACGATTCGGCAAACCTAGAGTTATCAATTAACTCGATATAGCCATTTTTCAAGTGAAAGCATAGGCACCAGTAATGATCAGAAAGTAGAACTGGAATGAAGATGAGATCCAATGTGTCAACTTTCTTCACCTGATACTTACACAATATATCGCCTAGTCTTGGTACGAATACTTTCAATCGATCATTATATGTGATTTTTGGCCCAAACATATCGTCTTGCTGCAAAAATTTTGGTGATTTTTCTCATTAAAATCCATCGCTCCATTAAGCTTTAACAAGCGTGATTATAATATAGAATGGTGGGGTAACCTTAAACATGTATTCATTTAACTTCAATATGTGTGTGGGAAACATATAAAATATCAACCATGCGTGATTAACATAGTATTTTTCATACATGCGTGATTATTGTGGAAAAACTTACCAATATTGTAGTTGGCAAGAACAACCTATAGGGTGATGATTTTTTGTCCCTTTTTTTCTCTTCAAAGTTTAACACATCTACAAACGCGTCCATTCCACTATAAGATATGTATTGCGATGGGTGGAAGGTTTTAAAAATGATTTTTAGCGTTTCGACTCCACTTTCAGACTTGTATATCAATGTCCTGTTTTTTTCATACCAAAAGAACAGTTTAAAAAGGGATGAAAATTTTAAACTCATTATCAGGGATAAAAATCTTACCCAATATCTCCGACCGGAGATAAGAGATAACAGATGATCGTTTGGTCACGGTCCAGAAGTGGCTCATATAAGTTGGTTATCCTGTTGCAGTAAGGTGATCTGTATGCGTCACCTAATTCTGCCATCCGCTTTTCGTTCTTTTCCCTCAACATTTTGATACGCGTTCTCACTAGTTGTGTATGTCTCTCGTCATCCGTTTTCTTTGTGTTCGCAGACACAGGAGTATTTTGATTACTTTCACTTGATGTTTGTAGGATGGGAGCCAATTTTAAAAGTGTCTCAACCGACTGCATTTCTGCATCTGTTACTTCATCAGTTTCATCAGCGGATGTGGTCGGAGGCTTTTCTTTACCATAGACGTCAGGGTTTATCTTTTCAAGCTCATTCAACATCGACTCGGTTATTGTATTCTGACTTTTTGCTTGTTGCTGACTGCACTCTGCCAAATTTACAGGTTGGTCCATGTTGTCTACCACATCTGCTTGTGTCACTGTTTGTATGTTCGAGTAGGTTAATTTTTTGTAATCACAAGTTAGAAAACTGTTAATTTTTTTTAGTAATGATCGTATTTTTGTTACCTTCTGTCGTCTGCCTGTATACGCCTGTTTCGATGGTTTGTAAGGCAGCCAGGCATGAGTCTGAAATACCCCCATCATCAAATGTCATATTATGAACATCATCACATCCTATAAAATCACAAACGTTTTGGTTATTATTAAACATAAGTTCTTGTAAATATTAACAAATAACACAAATTCTTATCTACCTTTTTCTTTTCCTGTGTTTTCATGTTCCACTGTTGCATCTCCATCGCCTCCTAATGATTGAATTGTTTCGCCACCCTGTCCAACTTTGTTTTGAAACGCCTCATCACCTCCAGAGCTAGCTTCATCAGTTCTCGGAATTGTATTTTTAACCGCATCATCCCATCTTTTACACATTCCCATAATTTCTCGATCCCAGAAACACTTTTCCTTTACGCCCTTAACGAGATTATTCATTTCCGTAACCAGAGAAATATATTTATTTATATTCTTGTCCATTGTTTTCAACAACAGCTGCAGAATTGGAGTTTCATCAATATCATGCGTGATTTTCAGTCTAAGAAGCGTAATTTTCATTTTTTTCAATAGCATGCGTCATTTGCATGGTAACTAGCGTAATTTAGTTCAATTTTTTCCAAACAGGCTATTTTGTTACTCATAATAAATTGGCCCAACTGCTTAATCTAGTGGGTAGTAAATACCATTAGAAGCCCATTGCACTTTTTATGTCATCAAGACTTATGCTAATGGGCCTCTTTTGTGCCAGTCATATATATTTGGGCTTAGTTCAGACTTATGTCAGCCCAAACCAGCAGCAGCATACGTTCATGTTTTGAAACCCCAACTGTTCAAATTTAGAAGCCCCAAACCAGCCCAAACCTGGCCCGTTATACCCAGATTTATCCAACAGTAAACACCCAGCTATAAGCGGCACAGGAGTTACTCAAATCATGCGGTATTAATGCAAAAGAGTGAATCAAATCATGCGGTATTAATTTGTTAAAATAACATGCGTTATTAATTTTTTTAAATTGCGTGATTTTTCTAGATGTGACTTTTCTAGATGTACATGTACAGTAGTTATTTTTCTAACATTATAAACAAGCATTATAGCATGCGTTATTCATAGTAACACAAACAAAAATCCAGTTTACCTTTTTATTTTTGTTTGAGGCTTCTCGCGCAGCATGATCATAGATCACCCCGGTTAGTTGAACCGGAGTGTTGCAGTAGTCAAGCTCTTTTTGCGTTTGTGTCCCTATGCCCATTTCTTCTATGTTCAAATCTGAAATATGTTCATTAGGATTCCAGCCCTCAAACCAATCCGTAGTTGATGGTATGTAACCTTCGTCAATCGGATCTTCCCCAGCCAGGTTTCTTCTTTTGTAGACATGTGTGGTATCCACAGGTGGTATTATGAAGTCATCCGTATCTGCCATAGGCTGATCTGATGTATCGAATTCGGTGAGGTTTTCTTGTACCGCAGCTGCCTCGTGTAACGGGATGTTGTCAGCGAAAAGGTCCGTGAATAGCGTCGAAGTGTGTTGTTTTACGATTTCGAATGGTGTTGTCGGAGCCTCTTCATTTTGTTGATCATCGCCATTGATGTCCGAGGCAGTAACATGTTGTTGATCCTGGCGATTATCATTCGTTTCTTCGTCTTTTTCAACTTCATCACAATCTTCAACATTCAGCGGCCCATTGTTGTATAAATATTCTTCCACGTCGTCGATCATACCAGATGTTACATACTGTATGACAGGCAGTTTGACAACTTCATCGAAAATTTTGTGTCTTTGGTTGAAATAATGGCTGTATAGAAGCTGCATATTGTTTTTTGAAAAAAACCAAATTACTACTAGCAATATTGTATTAGCAAAAGTTTTAAAGATGTCTACAAAACATACCGTTAGAAATGCAACTGGTCCATTGTATTGTGAGTCAAATTTTTTCCAACCTTGTCTAGTTCGTTTGAGCGATTCTAAAACAAAGGAGCACCAATCGAGCTTTGAGATGTCTTCCTCTTTGTCAATTGCAAGTAGAAAACTTTGTTTAACAGTTGTTGACTTTGTTATCTCTACAAACAAAGTGTTCCAGTAGGCTAGGAAATTTAACTTGAATAATCTTCCCCCATTGGTTTGTTTTTTCATAGTTTTTGCAAGTAATGTATGAGTAATTTTGTTGGTGTCTGGCCACTGGTTTTTGAACTCATCAATGGTTGTTTCTGCGCCTTGAGTAGCAGTATTTTTTTCCACTATCGCTCCTTTCCTAGGCTTATTTTTTCCCGTACTATAACATCCCCCTTTGGAATACCAAACACGTCATGTACTGAATCTCGGGTGATTTCTATCTTGTGATTTCCTATGTTTAGTGTGCTGTATTGCTCGTCATAGTTTCGTACGAGCCAATAACCTAAACGTGTGCTTATATGATAAAGCTTTATATCAAGAACATCACCAAATCCAATGCTCTTCACATCCGCTACTTGCGCTTCAGTAAAGTGTTTAACTGTATCCAAGAAACCTGAGGACTACATCGTAGGCTTATTACATCATGATGATAATCGTAGTACGGTCTTGGTTCTGTCCTAATTGGTTCTGCATCGGTAATCTTCTGTTTCCCCTTTCTAGGATCCATCTGCTTTTCGTCTTTCGATGGTTTCTTTTTTACTGGCTCAAAGTCATCATCATCTTGGTCAGTTGGAGTATTTGGCCTTTTTTTCGTGTTTTCACCCCTTTTGATTATCAAGTCTTTAATCGGTACTTCAAAGTCATCATCATCATCTTGAAGCCTTAATTTTGTTTGCTTTTTATTTACGTTTAACTTGCGAGGTTGGTTTGTCTTAATCGGCTGAATCGGGGGCTCAAAATCATCATCATCATCAGCAACCCCTACATTCATATTTCAATACAAAAATTAAATCTAGCAAATTAGGTTTTTCATATAATATCAGGCGTTGTTATTACATTGGTTTGGTGGACATGATAACAAGTCACAAGATGTGCACTTTAAAACTAATGCCGCTTGTTAGCCTAATACCGCTAGTTCATATCAAAGAATCAACATATGTAATATCAATCATGCTAATGCCGCTTGTTAGCTCAAAATCCCCAATTTTACAATTAGATCATTAGCCCCAATATCAACAATTCCTTATTTTAGCTAATAAAATCCCCAATTTCACTTAACTAATAAAAATCCCCAATTTCACAATTTAACCTAATACCGCTAGTTCATATAAAATATTCAACATCATCTAATGTCAATCCTGCTAATACCGCTAATACATATCAATGAAACAACATCAAATTACGCTTCTTCATATCAAATAACGCTAGTTACCCAAACCGGATTTTTCTAGAAGAAACTTCAATCAACATCAAACCTGGATTTATGCCGCTACTGTGCACCGTCTGCACCGGATCGTTTCTTTTCTTGCTTCGTCTCTCTCGTTTAGCTTGTTCACCATACAATGAAACCGCCGATTAGTTCAACTAAAAAGTTGTGACTGAATAACAAAATAAATGGGATTAGAAGATGATTTAATCGATACCTCTTAATGCCGTATTCGTCATTCTCACTTGAAATCGATGGTCGTTTGTCGTTCACCGTTGCCGTCGTCGTTCTCCCCCCGTCGTAATCGTCTTGAAACTCACCGTGATTTTTGGTGTTCAAATATGGTTTTTTGATTAGATACTGAGATTTAGCCGGGTATATAGTTATAGGAAATTGACCATTTTAACCTTTGCTTACCGTAATTACGCTTTATACCAGCTTTTAAACTTTTATTTAATCACGCTTTTAATCCCTTGATCCTACGGTCAGGATTGTCACGTACGTAATGTACGATTACGCTTAATGTAGGTTAACCGCTCTCTCTCTCTCTCTCTATATATATATATATATATATATTTAGGGGGTGTTTGGGATTCCTTCTCAAAACTCCTTTTTCACTTCTATTTCACTGTTCAATAAGTTAATAAGTTAGAATTTCTAACTTATTGACTTCTACACTCACATACATGCAATCCCCAAACACCTTAAAAAGTCTTTTTTCACTATTCAATAAGGTGCTGTTTGTTTTTTCTGCCGGAAAAGGTCTGCAGTCTGCGGACCATATCTGCAGGAGAAGAGGTGGACCAAAGGTCTGCAGTCGTTTTTTTCTTCTATAAAAAGATCTTCTCACTTCTCAACACACACAAACACACTTTACACACACAAACCTCTGCTCTCTCTCTGCATCACCACCGCCACAACCATCTACAACCACCCACCCCCGTCACACTCTCTTCCCTCGATCTCTCTCTCTCTCTGCCTTCATCACCACCACCAAGCACCACCTCAAACCCACCACCTCCACCGTCACCACTACACCACCGCCACCACCGTCACCATTACACCGATCTCTCTCTCTCTTCTTTCTCCCTCTCTCTTTACGGTACCAGAGATCAAGAGGGGTGTGTAGCAGAGATCGATTTGGGGGTTTTTGTTCGATTTGGGTTTTTTGTTCGATGATGATCAGATGATGGTCTCCGATGATGATGATGGTCTCCTGCCGCTCCCCCTCTCTCTATCTCTCTAGTCTCTACGGTATCTCTCTCTCACCGATCTCTCTCTCTCTTCTTTCTCTCTCTCTCTACGGTCTTTCCCTCTCTCTCTACGGTCTCTCTCTCTCCGATGATGGTGGTGGTGATGTATCAGGTGGCGGTGGTGGCGGAGATGTGGTGGTGGAGGTGGTGACGGGGATGTGGGGGTGGAGGTGTGGAAGAAGAGGTGTGTAGCAGGAAGAGGGTAGAAGAGGTCTTGAAGACATTTGAAGACATTAGGCCACATCTGTTTGAGGCAGAGGTCTTGAAGACCTTTTTTTTAAAAGCACTTCAAGAAAACAAACGGTCTGCAAAATAAAAAGTCTGACCGCGTCTGCGCGGTGCAGACAAAAGACATCAGGAAGACCTTTTAGCAAAAAACAAACAGCATCTAAGTTAATAAGTTAAAAGTGGGTGAAAATAAGGAATCCCAAACACCCACTTACTATATAACATTTAGCAACTTTTATTAATATTACTTTTGATTGATGCATATGTTAAAAGTTTATAGGTATATGTTTTAACTCTCTCCCTTTTTTTACATTTTTTTAGTTTCAAATCCACCCTTTACACTATAGATAATATACGACTTTAACCCAATAATTTTATTTTATCTTATAACTTTCGCTCGTTAAGTTTTTAACAAAAACTAAATTACTATATAACATTTAGCAACTTTTATTAATAGTAAATAGTTTTGATTGGCGCATATGTTAAAAGTTTATATGTATATGTTTTAACTCTCTCTCTCTCTCTCTCTTACATTTTTTAGTTTCAAATCCACCCTTAGCACTATAGATAATATACGAATTTAACCCAATAGTTTAATTTTATCTTATAACTTTCGTTCATTAATTTGTTTTTAAGGGTGTAAGAGGTCCATGCCTAAGGGAATTAGGCAAAGTTTCCTCCCACCCAATCATGTTGTGCCAGGTAATTTGCCTCTTATTTTTGCCAATTGCCCAAAAAACATAAGGGGTGCATGCCTAAACTGAGATTAGGCAAACCATTTAAAAAAAAACAAAAACATGTGATTGGTTGATTTGGGTATGTGCCCCACCGCTTCTCCCTCCCCTTCTCTTTGCCGCATGCGGCAACTGCTCGCCGAAATCACATCTTCATCATCATTGCCGATCGGCACAAGGGGGTGGCGGTGGACATGCCTCTCGGCATGTGGGTTGCCGATGGGTTTGCCTAAACCCACCCCGTACACCCTAACAGAAACTAAATGCGCGTAATTCTTTTTGAAAACGGATCGAGCCGACACCCATCGAAAAACATCAGTACCGGTATTGGTACTATTAGAACCATTATTGGTATTCGTTTACTATGGTTTTCAATCGATGTAAAACATGTGTCGACATCCTTTTGGACTTATGGCGACTTTATTTTTTAAATTTCTTTTTCAATTGCTATATCGAGTGTCGGTACTATATCGATACCGTAATGAACCAAATCAATATCGACTAGATTCCCACCATTAACGTTATTCTTACCATTGCGTCTACGTTTCCATTTAAAATCTATTATAAATTGGGTCGCCCCCGCGCAAAACGCGGGTGTAACATAGTAGTGTATTTACATATATTAGTTCCTTAAAATTAAAACTAGAATTAAATTAAAATCACAAGTTGATATACCAATCGGTTTAAGTCTTTGCATCGTGGCACATTGCTCAAACTAAAAGGTTTCATCTTATATTCTCTTTATAAAAGGTTTTCCCTTGTTCAATATTACTCAAAAGTAGGAAGCTTTTTTTTTTCAATTCCATCCTCTATAAACTAAGAAGCCAAGAAGGTTCTTATATAATATTGGGTTTAGTAACTTGGTCCTACCAGATCCTGACCAAGTCCCAACCAAGTTCAAAAATTCATGCAACGACCGGGCGGTTATTTAAAAAACGGCTCATATAAACATAACGAGACCGCCAGTGGCACAGGTTCTCGGTTCAAGCGTATATTCAGGGGCGCAGCTATTAAGGGGCGGGGGGAGGGGGGTCCCGGAACTTTTTCGCTCAGTGGTGTAACATATGTGGTTTCCATATAGGAATTTTTGAGTATATACGTTTTCGACCCCCTGGTTCTATAGAAATTTTTTGATATATACGGTTTTGACCCCACGTCGGAAATCTCACGCTTCACCACTGCGTATATTTGTTTAATGATCACATGTAAACGAGGTAGTTTGAGCTCATTATCACTCGTATTGATATAAAACACGTGTGGAATGTTCGGTTTAAATGATCATGGATGAAATAATAATTATATGAGATGGTGGGTGGTGAGATGAGGGTGGAGTGGTGGTGAATGGTTGGTGGGTGGGTGAAGATGGTGGTTGTGATGGTTGTTGGGTGGAAAAGGGAGGAGTAATTGGAGAAAATGATTATAATTTGTATACTTGTCAATAACTATAGTATATTAGTATGTACCTTTTTGTTCTAATATAATAAGTGGATTTGTAAGCATTTTATTTAGTAAAATATGGCCTATTGCTAATTGCTTAATATAAATGTTTTATAGTTAATAATTGTTTTCGTCCCTGTGGTCTGTCAAAAATCACTATTTCAGTCCATTAGTTTAAAAATTGCGATTTCAGTCCCTGTGATTTCACTTTCGTAACCATTTCAGTCCACCTGGTAACCATTTCAGTCCTTGTACTTAACAGAATAATGGACTGAAATGGTTACGAAAGTGAGACCACAGGGACTGAAATGGTTACGAAAGTGAAACCACAGGGACTGAAATCCCAATTTTTAAACTAATGGACTGAAATAGTGATTTTTGACAAACCATAGGGACGAAAACAGTAATTAACTCAATGTTTTATGTTTAGCATGACCATTTTTTGAATCTACTATAAGAAATTAACCGGTTGGGCTGATAATATATAATTATTTATGACATGGAAAATGATACTTATAAATGATAATGTTCGTTATCGGATGGTAGCTTTATTTTTAGCATCTTGTCACAAATATATATATATATATATATATATATATATATATATATATATATATATATATGATTTTTAAGTTGATTTAATATGAACTTATCATATCGTGTTCGTGTTATTAACGTATACTATTTTCAAATATGGAAGAATTTAAATTAAATGACATTAAAAAAAATAAGGCTAACTTTATACATGACTTCTTTTATACCAAGCATGTTTGGATCACAAATTCCTTCTTTATCAAATCCAAAATGTCGGGTTTTGATTGATTGGAACTGATGAGAAGTTTAGAACCGATGAGCTTGTTGAACCGATTCCATTGGAGGTTAATCGTAAGAACCATAAAGAAATCACGGTCCATGAACCCCAAACCCATGTTGATAGAATCCACAATGAAATCCAGGTGATGGTGATAGAATTGAATAATATCTAAGTTGACTAGGCGAATCAAAATAAATCAAGTTCCAAGCGATGATTATGAAATCAAATGAAACCCAAACAACTATGTTGATGCTATCGGGCATCAAAACATGTTTTAGGCAAAAAGGATGATGAAATCGATGTCAATGAATGGGATGTGAATGGCTAAAGGGGGAATTTTGTAAGTATAAACTTTTCCCTCATATTCCATTTCATTTCGAACATTCAATTCCTCATAAAATTGCATATTGCGTTTATTTAATTATCCTATATATTAATAAAGCAAGCTTATGAATAGTATTAGGACACTTTGGTAATTTCATCATACAACAGTACACCCCATCGTCACTTCTTCATCCTCTCCACCATTTCTCATCTAAGAAACCCTCACACCATCACCTTCAACTCTGCCTCCCTCTTTTCTCTGCATCTTCATCATCCTAGAAGAAACCCTAATCCTCTAAACTATTCCTCTCTTGATCTCTACTGCAACCTACACACACAAACATGGACCATAACTTCATTTTCTTCCAAATACCCACACCACAAAACCACTCCCTCCCTCTCTGTCGAATCCGGCGACTGGAGGTGATCTCCGACCGGTTATTCCGGAGAGTAGAACGAGAAGGAGATCGGAGAGAAGGAGCAGAAGAGAGAGAGAGACGGCGAAGGGTTTTGGCGCCGCCGCGGCGACGGCTGTGGCGGTGGATCTTCACGACGGCGGCTGTAGGCGCCGGAGATGACGACGCCGGTGGCGGTGGTCGCTGTTTCAGGTTAGTGGTTCTACTCCGTTCATGTTCGGGTCTCAATTTGCTTTGATTTAATGAATGTTTGTGAGGTATAATCATGATCTTATAATCTTTGATTTGGAGGTTTCTGTTTTGCGAATTACTAAACACATCATCTCGTAATCGTTTCGTATCTGCAATTCCACAACAAAAAACACAAATTGTAAACAAATAGTCGTGAATTAAGCACAAAATGATGAAGAAAATAGAGGCAAACCTGTGAATTATGAAGAAATTAGGGCAGATCTAAGCAGAAATTGAAATTGAGGTGAATGATGTGTGTTTAGATCGAGTATTGAAACAATAATTAGTTATTATTATGTAGCAGAAAGATTATCAGTTTCAGAAGAGGTATAACAGAAAAAAAAAAAAAAAAAAAAAAAAAAAAGGTGAAGAAATTTGTAGCCCTTTTAGTATTAATGGCCCATTTGAAGTACTAAACAAATTCAATATGTATGTACTTTTGTGAAACGTAGCAACTTTAGAAATCTTTGGGAGTTTTTTTTATGGATAGAGTATCTCCAACAAGAAAAAAAAACCGCTTTGAAACTAAAGTTGCCATTTCTTCTATTGGTTATTAGGATCAATGTCCATTCCTAGTAACAAAACCTAGAAATAAAGCATGATAAAGATTTTAGCACAAAGATTAAACCTATAAACCAAACATGTGACGCAAGAAATCCAAAAGAAAAAAACGTTTTAATGCTTTATAATCATATATGCTAACCACAATGTAAATCGCGCAACGTGCGTCGGTCAATGACCCTAGTTTCATAAAAAAATGAGCCACGTAGGCAAAAGCTCTCATTCTTTTTTTTTCACTTTTATGTGTAACAGTTTTGTTATCCACCACACATTAAAATAATGTTTGAGTGTCTGTATCGTATGTTACAATGTTAAGTGTATATCGTATGTTACAACGTTAAGACATGTGTTTCAAACTATCAAGGATCAAATATAAAATGATTTTATTCTATGTAGTGTAGGAAGTGGCATGGAGCTTTGATATCACTTTTTCAATAGTTACAACTTATAAATGAAGATTGAGGCATTGCTAAATCGTAGATAATGAGTTACCAATGGTTAAAAGGGTAAAACTAAGTAAACATTTGTCGTTGATTTTTACTTGTGTAGATCTAGTTTCATCAATCATTTTTTATATATTAAATAACTTTTATGTACTTTGTGTTTTCTTAAGAGTTAGACTAAGCATATCCCCTCCCACTAAGTTTTCTATCATACCCAAAACATCAAATCACTTGTTTTTTTAATGCTATGACAAATGAAGAAGAGGCGTAACAACCCCTTTTAAGTCAGGCAACAAAACTAAGAATTTTAGCATTTTTAATTTAGTAAAGAATGATTTGTTTAAAAGATGGATATTGGATTTAAATAACCTTAATTTTCATCAGTTAGTCGATATCACTCCTAACTTTTGATTTGTACCACACCACTCTCAACTTTCAACTTATTGGCCGATAGCACTTTCAAACTAAACAAACACTAACCCAGTTTTCTGACATCAGCTGCCATGTCATCAACCTAGTGCCACATCATCAAAAAGTCAAGTAAGATGTCACGTCATCAAAAAAGCCAAGTCAGATGCCACGCCATCAAAAATTCTACGTCAACACACAAGTGCCACATCAGCAAAAAAAACTAACTGAGTCAGGGTTTAGTTAGTTTAGGAGTGTTATCGGCCTATAAATTGAAAGTTGGGAGTTTTGTGGTATAAATCAAAAGTTGGGGGGTGCTATCGGCCATTTGATGAAAGTTAGGGTTATTTAAATCTAATATCCCTTAAAAAAGCATTTAGGTACTATTGATTATAAATATAACATTGTGATTTATGTAGTTATATACATACGATGTATAGTATAATAAAGGCACAAATAAATCAGATATGGAATTGTTTATATAGGTACCATTTTGGAAAACAAATGATTAAACAATTATAACTATCTTTGAAAAAAATTATTTGTTTCAATAATATACGAGTTGCAATTATGAGGATAGGGTTTCAAGAAATCCCAATACTTGTTTTCTTTGGAGAGTCTACATGTATCGATGAATACTAATGTGAATTGTGTAAACATCATTGCGTTGAATAAAAACACTAAAATCGGTGTTCACTTATATTTACATGTAAACACACAATATGTTTACAACTAGTAAATTTTCCCGCGCGATGCGACGGTCCAAATGGAAAGTAACTCGGATTTGTACAATAAAGATCTGAATCGTTCCTGAACAAAAGTTAAATCAAAACGTAGATAAACTGAATATGTACATAAAAATAACGTGACAACTGGCACTTTTCCGTACATTCCGTACAATAATTAGACGGTAATATGTGCTTTAATGACTGTGCATGATCTAGTTTATAAGACGAATGAATTTCTGATTTCTGTTATATACATACAATGGCATTTCATGTTGCAAGACTTTTGTCATTACTGCATGCAACCCAATATAGATCTATGAATGCACAAAGTAGAGTAAGCACAGTTGTCAGATAAACTAGAGGGACTGGCGGGAGTTCAGTACTTAGACAGACATGAGGTTAAGACACAATATAAGACACAGGACCAAGTGTTACACTAGTATAGTGTGTAGGAAAGTAGGGATTATAAAACTGTCTTCCTAGTAATGACATAGGTACCGGAAAATGCCAGAAACACACTAAAACTGCAAAATGCTGCAAGAAAATAAATAAATTCAGCAAAAATTCAGCTTTTAATAATTAAATATAATGCAAAATTATGATTTAATGGTCCTGAATGCTTTCCTAAGTGTCGGGAATCGAAACTATCATAAAATGTAACATAAGCACACTAAACTGCACAATTTAGCACTTTAACGAACAATAATGAACCGAACAACCGGACACTACCCGAAACATCATTTTTTTAATAAAAGCATTGTTTTAGTGTTACAAAGCTAGTTATGGTCACCAAACATCATGTTACATCTAATAAACATTAAATACATAAAATACCTAACTAGCACCATTGAATCCTAACTAAATCAAGTAACTAACCGTTAAAAGTTACACTTTACCCCCCCCCCCATGTTGGACGGTTAGGGGACATGGGTCCCATCCTTGATTTTCTTGTTATATTTTATAAGATTATGTTGAGAATATGCTTAACAACTATGCCATATGCTACTAGAATTTTATAAAAGCCACTAAATTAATACACTCATCATTCATCATCCTCCACCCACAAAACAACTCCTTCTTCTTCCTCCAAACTTACGGCCCAAACACCTCCTCGTAACCTAACCATTTTCACTCCAATTCCAAGTAATCCAAGGTGATTCTAAGGTGTCCCGAGCCTATCTAAGAAGGTTGCAAGCAACGGAATTGGAAGGACCTCTCTCTAGTGCTTTTATCCATCTCATTTCTTCTCTTGTTCATCCCTAGCCTTGTGCTAGTAGTAAGACTCTTGTGATCTCATTTTACTTCATATTATGTTGGTTAAAAGATGAAATAAGTTGTTAAATATAAAGATCATAAAGAAACATAAGCATAAACATGAACATAAAGCTCTAAAACATGAAGATCAAGTTGTTTTAAGTGTATGTGGTATACTTGAATGTTGATATCTTGTGTTTATGATGTTGATCATCATAAGAACCTTGCTAGATGATGATTAAACACATGATTTAGCAAGTGTAAGGATAGATCTTGAGAAATTTGTAATGATCATCCTTTATGTAAATCATGAACTTGAAAATAAACTTGTTTTAGTGTATGATGATTATTTCTACAAGATATAAGTCTTGAAAATAAAAAATTTCAAGAATAATATTTTCAAGAAACTAAAGTTTACTACAAGATTTAACATGGTCATGGTGTTTAAAGTAAGTAAACATGTTTTAAGTGTTAAATTAAAGCTAGAAACATATTGTTAACAAGAAAAATACAAGAAGTATTTTTTCAAAAATATTCATACAAGTTGTGAAGAACTAAAATCTTCAAGAATGAGTTTTATAAACTATAAACTATGTTTCTAAGGGTAACTTAACCTACTAAATAGCATACTAAGTTACTACAAATTTTTACAAAGTTTCAAGTTCTTGTCATAGTGTAAATATATTATTTTTGGTACATGGTAAGTCTTGAATGATTTGTTGATAAATGATAATGATTTTAAAAGAAAATGATATGCTTTGAAAGCATGGAAACCTCCATTTTTAGGGGAAACTATGACAAAATTTTTCTAAAAATTAAAGACTTAGAAAAATATTTCCAAATAAATATTTACAAGTGTATTTTAAACCATGGATTTTTCACATAAAAGTTTGCCATAATTTTTGTTACAAAATATAAATATTGGAGGTTGCTTTTTATAAATAAAAGTGACTTAATATGTATTTAGGAAATATATATTCAGAAGTCACCATGTGTGTGATTGTTTGTATATTTTGTGTATTAGTTATATTATTTTAGGACATGAAATAACATAACTCATCCAAATACCCAAAAATTACAATACAAAATATTACCAAAATTCCAAGAATACGAATATACAAGTTATACACAAAATATTGGTGAAACCGAACTAGAGAATATAACTTACAAAATACTCCGGAAATAATATTCATATGTATATTTTGGTAAATAATATTTTGGACACCAAGTGAATAAAAATATGATTTTTACAATTACTACAAGAATATATCATATTTTTGACAAGGGAAAAATATATTATTTTTGGCAAGTATAAATATATATTTTTCTGGAAATTTTTAGAAGATATATTATTTTTGAAAGAAATATATATTTTCTCAACAAACATGAAATACAACATTTTTGGGTGAAAGATATATTTTCTCAGTTAAATATGAAATATATCGTTTTTGGAGAAATATAAGTTTATATATATTTTCTAATTTAGACTTGAAAATATATTACTTTTGGAACTTATATGAAAATACAAATATTTTGCCAAAGGAAAATTATAAATAATTTTTCTAAGTGATATTTATTGAAATATATATTTTGAAAATATATATTGGTGAACTTTTATTAAAGATAATATTCCGGAATAATTAATACGAAATTAAGTATAAGAATACTTAATAAATACAATAAGGATACGTATTCTCGTACGTATAAATACATATCGGAATACGACCCTAAATACATGGCAAAAATATACAAGTATAAGATACCTCATCCTTAGGAAATTGCAAGTATAAATACTTGAAAAGCATTAAGTTAAAATATATTGCTATAACAATTATTCCAAAATTTAATGAATATAATTTAAGTTAAAATATGTATTATTTTAACAAATAATTATATAATTTGGAATAATGAAGACACAAAGAAACGTAACTCAAAGACACCAATTAATACTAAGTCAAGGCACGACCCACCCGTCTAATAGACCGTAGTATGTTGAAAGTAGTCGTGCACATTACTAGCCGCTTGAGTAACGTCGGATTGAAGAACGCAAACTTATGAGTTCATGTCCCCCTTTTCTTTAAACTGTTTTTGGTTTTATAACTCTCGGGGGTGGAATACATGTTACGGATGTTTAAACGGTATGAAATGAGTTAATTAGATCATGTGAGCATAGATTGAATTTGAAATGTCATTAATACTTAATTAGGGACGAATGTTAGATCTAACGGGTACGACCGAACCCCACTCATGGTACTAATGTGACCACTTGAGTGATTCGGTGTCCCAGTCGAGGTGAATCGACAATAGTCAATGTGAATTGACATGGTCAAGGTAAATTGACATAGTCGAAGGGGAATTCGACATAGTCGAGGGAATCGACGAGGGTATAAGCCTACTCATTTTGAGTGCTCTCTATGTCTTCACATGTTTTAATGTCCTTGCAAAACTTTTATTTGATTTGTTCATAAATGCTTTTCATACCTGTTTTCAAAGGAGTTTCTCAAAGGTTTACAAGGTTTTCAGTACTCATACAAAATGCATGAACTCACTCAACTTTTGTTGATGTTTTCCAAAATTACATGTATTTCAGGTAACAGGTTGGATCTTGGGCGCGGGTGTTGTTTCTAGAAGTAGATTTCAAGTTTAGATGTCATCCACTTTTGTTGGTTTGTGACTTAGTCGAAGGTTGTGTTTTAAAACTTAAATAACCGGTGTTTGTAATACTTTAAATTTTATGAATGGATGAACATCGTTTTGAGCATTTAGTTGTTTATTATGATTGAATGCAATGATATTAAACCAGTCACACATCATATGCTTCCGCAAAAGTCAGGGTGTGACAAATAAGCATTAAACATATTATATATGGCCCGACTTATTTGCGAAAGAAATTTACGTCGAACACCAACCTGAACTTATACCGACACGTACATAAAAATAAGTAAAAAAATATGTTTTTGATGTTAAAAATGGCACCGCGCGCCGAAACGTAAAGTAAGTCGAATTTGTAAATTCTAATGAAAACATATTATATATGACCCGACTTGTTGTAAAATAAAATTTATGCCGAACGTAAATCAACTGAAAACGTACAAAAAAAAACATATTATATATGAGCCTACCTATTTTCAAAGAAACGTAATCAACTTAAATTTATAACAATACGTACATAAATATAAGCACGTAAAAAGTGTTTATAAAGTTTTTATAAGTTGAAGGATTGTAAATGCCAATACTAAATGTTAAATAAACAAAAAGTTACTAAAAAGAAAAAAAGGATTTTGGCCTATAATAATACCTACTAGACGCATCGTCCATTGGCATTCCCATCTTTTTTTTATCCCCCCCCCCCCCCGACAGTTTCACCTTTCAACTATTTTTCCTCCACTGATTCTTAGTTAAAAAAACTTAACGGCGTTAAGTTTTTTTTTTCCGAATTACAAACTGACGTTTTAGGGCTTTTGATCAAAACGTAGATACAAGTCTATTGATGTAAAACTTACCTCGAAACGGTGCTCAAAACGACTTGATTTTTGTTAATTGGAAGTTTAAACACCCGAATTGAAACACCGTTTTCTTCATTTGGAGCACGATTTCAAGGTAAGTTTTACATTGTTCGACTTAAATCCTTGTTCTGATAAAAAAGTCTAAAATGTCAGTTTATAATTCGAAAAAAAACTTAATTCCGTTAGTTTTTTTAACTAAGTAGTTGAAAGGTGGGACTGTCAAGGGGAATAAAAAAAGGTGGGACTATCAATGGCTAATGGCGTCTAGTAGGGATTATTAGAGGCCAATATCCCAAAGAAAAAAGAAAAAAAAACTTAAAAAAAGTTGACCAATGACCAGCTACCATGTGCATTAAGCTGAATATTTCTCTCACATAACATGTACGTCTGTGTGTTGGTTACTTGTACATACTACTCATAACACGATCTCAAAAAAAAAAAATACATCGAGTCAAGCAATTTAAAAAACACAATACCATACTTTTGATTAAAAAAACTAAAACGGTGGAAAGACTATAATTTTAAACTGTGAGCAAAATTGTAATTTTTCAGGACAAATGAGAATGTGCCAGGTTGCCGCCTGACACGAATAAAAATTACATCGAGTCAACCAATTAAAACAAAACACTATTATAATTTCGTCAAAAAAAAAACGATGGCATGACTATAATTTTTCAGGACAATGACGTGTCACCAATCAGCGTGCACCATTTGCTGCTCCATGATCCCCATTAACAGCTGACGAAAGACCCGACAAGGACAACTGCCAGGCCACGTGGATCCAATCACCGTGCACCATCTTCCCTTTCTCCTGCAAACACTAACGATTGTGCTTAGGGAGACAAATGGGATATTCCTTGATGTCGATGTCTGGCCCAAGGCCCATCAGCCCACCTCTTTTGTTACTCTCTTCGGCTATAAATAGAGGACTTCACCTCAATGTTTAAGGATCGTTCTCTTACTCTCTCACTTAATACACACACTTATTATTCTCAAAACAAGTTCTTATTCTCACATTGTAGGGAGGTTATAAGGAGTACCCCCCCCCCCCCCCCCCCATCTTTCCTCCTTGTAACGAGCTTTACGGTGTTGAGCCGTTTTACAGGACCAACTATTGATCAAAGCAGTTGTTAGACGAGAAAGTAAGGAAGATTAACCTTGTGAACGAGACTAATTCAACAAGTTAATCCTCAAATTAATTTGGTGTTAGACGACAATCACAATTCTCAATTTATTATTGGTTTTGAGATTAGCATATGGTATTTACTAATTACATCCGCACTGTATTTTTTTCTTCAATCAATACTTTTCAAGTTTTCATTTAAGCGAATCTATAGCTAACTAAAAGGTTTTTATTAGTTTTAATTTGACACATTAATCCATTGAATTAAAAATGAATTTAGATTTGATACATTAATCCATTCAATTAAAAATGAATTTAGACAAAATAATTTCAATGTGATGGATGGATTGGAACGGAGAGTACATTTGTGGGCCAAGTTTATTTCTAATTTGATGGTCATTATTGGAACTTTTTCCATGAAATTACTTGTTTATCCTTAAACCAGTTATTGCTTAATAATTGGCTTATAGAATTGCTGTTTGGCAGTTGTTGGTTGTTGTAAGTTGTTGGCTGGTAGCTGATAGTTGTAGCTTTTTTAGATATATTTAAGTATTTGGCAGATTACCTGAAACTTTTAATAAAATGTATAAAATAACCAAAATTAATATAACTAAAAAAACATAATACTAAACGTAATCTCTCTCTCTCACACACAAATATATATATGTTATTTCTCAAATAAATAAAATATGACCATTTTCTAATCTAGATAGGTCAATTTTTGTTTAATTATATTATTACTAATAAACTAAAGATGAATTAAATGCAAATCAAACAATTAATTGAAGGTCACTTTATGCAATATATATGAAACGGTGTGGATAGAAACTAATCAAATAATCATGGTATATTGATCAAACAAGATATTCTTTATGCACACAAGAAGTTTCAGTAATCGATAAAGTCAAAAGTTTCACGTGTAAGGGAAGAGATAACGTACCAGAAAGTCGGTGATGAAGGGGGCGATTGAAGAAGAACGTATGGGAACAACAACATACGAAGATCGTGTATATATAATCAAAGAATTTGTTTAAAAGATAACTAAGAATTTAATTTTTCGTTATCTTTAGAAAAAAAATTAAAAAGTTGGTGCATTAAAAAGTTCATTACCTTTAGAGGTTAAAATAGTCATTTTTTTTTTCCTAAAAGCTTGTAGCTCATTCTAAATGCTACTAATAGGAGTATTCAACCAAAAGCTTCAAGCTCCTAAGGTAAAAGTTTCAAGCTCCTTCAAACAAACAAGTTTTTTTTATTAAGTAGAGTTTTTTTTATTAAAAATTTAAAGCTAAAGGCTCTTAAAAGCTCCATGTCAAACATACCGTAAAATTAAAATCTTAAAATTATAAGTTCCGACGTCAAATAACAACCGAACTGATATGTAATGCATTTCTAACAACTATTTTTACTATATAATACGTATATGGAATATATGTTTTCATAATCTTCAGGGCCGGCTTTGAGAATTCATGTACTCTGTTCGAGCTCGAAAAAACGTGCCCTTAGGCCTTAACGAAATTGGGTATTGGGCTCACTAAAGGTCTAAACCAATGCCAATGGGCTAACAACTAATCTAAACCATAAAAATAGTTTTGTAATGGGTATACCCTATTAATTTATTTATTTTTACATATACATATCGGAGTTTTTTTTTAAAATAACGTGCCTTTTAAAATATCGGACCCTGACCGGTGATCCTCCCCGCCCACCTTCAGGGTCGGCCATGATAATCTTCATTTTAAAACTCTCTTAACTATGCCTTTAGTTGTGGTGGATTTCGATTAATAAACTATCTACCAGAACCGTGTTAGTGTTAGTGAGCTCATGACATTATAGGCTAGTGGCATTTTGAGGGTAGGTTAAAGCTTAGAGACAATTAGGTCCTGAGTTCCATTCCCACAAAGGGGGTTTTTTCTAAATTTATTAGGTTTCCTCCTGAATTGATTATATGCATTATTGTCTAGTTGAGATAGATATGATCGGGTGGTTCCGCTGGTGGCACGATGATACTCTAATGGTCCGTCAGTGATCCAAATTTATCGTTAAAAAAAAGAACCGCATTAGTGAATAAGGGAATCATCTCGTAGAATGATGTTTATACCTTCGTTATGTGATGTGCATGATGAAACATTGGATCGTTCGTGAAGGTTTTCTTGTTGAAGTTTAAAGTTATTGGCATCGTATTTGTTATAGATATATAACTCTTATACACTCACCACATTAGATTTAGATCACGTGTAGTGGTACACATGAATAATACCCCAACCCTGGGGCGTTTTGCGCCATGTGACAGTTCAGTCAGCAATGTGGTATTATAGGGCGTTTTTCATAAATGGGTGTAGTGAGGATGTAGGGCATTATGTTAAAAGGGGTTTAATAGAATTAAATAAAAAAAAAACTATCAAAAAATGTTATTGGACAAAAAACCATAAAAAAAGGGTGATTGGTTAACACAGAAGGAGCTTGGGCGTGAAAAAAACAATGCCAAACCAGATTTTATTGAAAAAAAAAACGCCCAAGGGAGTTGGGGTTGGGCGTTGTGGGGCGTTTTTTAGGGGGAAAACGTCCAAAAAACCCCACTACGAATGGGTCTTAATCAAATTCACAAACTTGACACGCTTCAAACCAACACATGAAGAAAGAGTGAGGTTATAAGCAATTGATATTTGATCCCTTTTTAGATAGACCTTTTGCGTGTGATAGAATCACATAGTAGCGCTTACAATCCATAAATTTATTACTAATCTATTTAATGTTCCTCAAAATAAAATAGTTATTAGACATTAGGGGTGTGCATGGGTCGGTTTGGATCGGTTTTGGGTCATAACCATAACCATAACCGCGATGTCGGTTATGGAAAAGTCATAACCATAACCGCTCGGTTATGGCGGTTTTGATGGTTATGGTGGTCGGTTATGGGTCGGTTAACCATGAACTTGGGTCTAGCTAAATTTAGCTCAAAACAATATTATCCATAAATATTAATACTTTTAATCACCGAATGTTTTAACCAAAAATGACATAATCCATAAACTCAAACAAAGTTTTAACCAAAAACACCAAATACTCAAACAAAGTTCAACCAAAATGACATAATCCATAAACTCAAACAAAGTTATAAACATCATCCATAGACATGTAGTGGGGTTTGAAACTAATGCCCATCCCTTGGGCATGAATTAACATGTAGCATATGGGTAGTGGCGGATTCAGGAAATTTTTTCGGTAGGTTCGTTTTGATGTATTCTCACTGGTTTTTTTTTTCCAAATCATACAAGGTTTTCACTAGTTTTTTTTTTTTTTTTCATTTTTTTTGCAAACCAAGTGGGTTCATATGAACCCACAAAATATGGCTAGATCCGCCACTGCATATGGGACATTATGGGACTTGAAGTTAAAAAGAGGTGTATTGGTATAATACCCCATAATGCCCAACAATAATTACATAAATATTATCTTAAAAAAAATAAAACAAATAACATTAGTTGGAAAGTTCTTATTGGTCAAACACAAGTGGAGGAGACGTGTTAAAAAAACGCCAAACACATATTTGGACAAAAAAAAAAAAAACGCCCCGGGGGCGGTGTGCGGGGCATTTTATGGCATTATTGAGAAAAACAACGCCTAAAACTTTTACCACTACGGATGGTCTTATATTTTAAATTTTGGGTTTCATTGTTATGCGTATATATTTGTTTATTCACCTTATATACATAGGGGTGGGTTTAATGGAGAACTTTAAAAAAGTTAGGAAGTGATGAACCATATGTTTAATATGTTAAAACATATCATAAAATTTTCAATTGTACATGTAAAAAGTTAATTTTTTTCAGAAAAAAAAAATAAAAAAAATTCAAAGATTTTATATATAAATACATGTAGAAGTATTCTTAATAAAAAAATCAAAAACAATTTTTTAAATGGATAAAAAACAGCTTAGAAAACCTTTTTTTTTTCTTAAAAATGATTTTCTTTGTTAGAATGTCTTCTACACATATTAAAATGCAAAATCTTAAAAAAAGTTGGGAAAAATGATTTTTAAATGTAAAATATTTTTTTTATAATATATTTAGCATATTAAATAGATGTTCCCTATAGAACCTCACTATATATATAAAAATATATATAATTGTAAAAATATTTCACTCTTATTAATTGTTTTAGTAATTTCCGAGCTTATATATACATCACTAGGTTAGAGCCCGTGTACTACACGGGTTGAAAAAAATGATAAAGATAACAAAACTATAACAAATATTAATGATTACATATTGTACATACACGAGTTTGAAGCATCCTAAGGCTACAGGGTATGGTTTGGAGATGGTAGGGGCTCCATTGCGCCACGTCAATCAGAAACACTATTTGAAATCAACCATACAACTTCAATTGCCTTTTGAGCTTTCACATATATGGTCCAAACAGGTCACATAGAAAAATTTTACTCTTTTAGCAAAAAAGAAGCACGTTAAACAAGTCGGAATTCACACAATGTGTATCCAAGTGCTTACAAGTTACAACCTCTTAAAAGTTTGTTAAAAACTTAAGTTATTGCTTCCTTGATAATAAAACACTTGGGTGTCAACCCTTACCGTTTTGACCCAACTCATAAATTTAACTTTGAGCTAGTGCTTCAAGTTCAACTCATCTAAGCTTAGACTCAGTCTTATGAGATTTTGTGCTTTATACACAACTAATTTACCTTCGAGCCAGTGCTTCAAATTAAGCTCGTTTAAAGCTTAGACTCAATTATGTAAGATTTTGTGCTTCGAGCTGGTTACCTTCTCGGCATTACCACACAATAAAACCAACTTCCCTAAGACCGTGGGTATGGTGGGGCGTGGGTTGGGGGCATGGTGCGACACGTGGAGTATGGGGCACCCAAGACCAAAAGCCAATTTCAAAGGGGTATGGTGGAGCGTGGCTGGGGTGGCGTGACTAGTGCTCTTGGCCAATGAGGTTTCACCATGTCATGTGGGTAGCCCCGCCCAACGCCCAGGCTGAATCCCACGCCAATGGGGCCACGCCCAAACCCAAGCCCACCCGGGGTGGTGACTTGGGCGTTTCTCTCCAACCCACGCCCCAACCCCCGCCCCATACCCCATAGTCTAAGTAGACTTCTTCATTCCATATTTTTTGAGATTTTGTGTTTTGATTTGGTCTTTCAAGACCAAGAACGGGTTCAAGAACCAATCATGGAATATATCTTTGGGTTTGTTTGCTCGAGGTACCTTTGTACCATCTTCAGCTAGTATAAAAATAAGCAAACCTGTTGGATGATTATAATTAAGATAATCAAGTAAACTATTGTTAATTAGAAAGTCAACATAAAAGTCAAATGTGTCTAGAAATCACATTTACCGCCCCTGGCCACATCACCACTTTTAGCGCCCCCTACCCATCCCCTGTGCGCCAAATGGGGGGGGGGGGGCGTCATCGATCCTTCGCCAGCCCAGTAACGAGCGCTATTAAGTATGCATGTGGTACCCATTTCTTTTCCACCAATCACATTTCCCTCTTTCTTTATTTCATTTTTCTTTTTCTTTTTTTATATTGTTTAAAAGGGGCTTTAAACAATTGTAAGGATTTCAAAGGAAGGGGCTTTAAAGCCCCCAATATAAGGTGGCGCCTAGGTGGAGCTAATGTGGCGTGATAATGCCCGTAGGGGCTTTAAACCACACCCTCTAGCCTTATTGTTAGGTAGTTATGTTGGTTGGTTAGTTAGTTACAAAGCGGTTACATAACCGTCAAACATGTGAGTATAAATACCCCTCATATGTATGATATCATTTGTGTCGAACAATATAATATCTTGTGTGTTTGTTGTTGTTTTTCCCCACCCCTCTTTTTCGAGAGTCCCTATACATTTATGTGCATACTCATGATCAATTGTTCATCCACATAATGATCCTAAATATGTAATTGATCTTTAGCAACAAAACCTATTGCAAAACATGATCATATTTATTATAAAGCTAAAAATATTTTGAAAAAACAAAAGTTTTCAAGTACTCGCACATTATTAAACCATAATTGTTGACTTTTTCTGATCATAGAAGTCCCTCGTAGAGACAATAAGTTGGTAGACTAATGCGGATCTTTAACTTCTGTTACAGTTATTAATCCTTTTGAAACCAAGAATTCACCTTGTCGGCGACATCCTTGGAATAAGCTATCAAATAACTACACAAACCATATTTTAAGCAATCATTTATATATTTTATATATTAATAAATGGTGAAAGGCCTTAAGAACAGTATCGGTATCCAGGTTTCATAAGACCGACATCTTCCGGTATTCCCCACCCGTGCAAAAACCATCTTCCAACTCAACAACAGTCTATTCATCACCGGCATTTCTTCAAGACTTTCATCTCAGTATCCCACCGCTGAAAACACCCAGCCTCATCTAGGTTTCCAGTCCCAATTTCGAATTCCAGGTTCCCAAATCGCGTCTCCATGTTTCCCTTTTAACGATGTCTTTGATCTAATTGTCCAATTGGCGCTCTTTTTTCTCCCGATTGTCTATTTGTGTTCCGGTGGTAGCCTACGGTGGTTTTGGCCACTGCTTCTTCTGTGCTTTTGTTTGTTCAGGTTAGTCACGGGTTTCTATGCTTAATTTTGGTATCATAATCTATAGTTTTGTTTTTCTACATGCAATGGGGTGTTTGGATGAGGGTTTTCTAAAATGATTGTCGCGAGTTGAAAAATCAGAATGCTTACAAAAAATAGAATTATAATCACATTTACCCAAACACTCAAAATTGGTCTTTATGACTTCAAATCACAATAATCTTCAAATTATAAAAGCAAATTTCTAGTCGCTTCAATTTAATACGGGGACCCTAATAGATCCGGACCCTGATTGTACACTTTTAGAGGAACCCTTCATCGATAAAGAACCTAAGGTGGACAATCCATAGTTACATGGATACTTAGGTCTCTTATGAAAAAAAATATTAGCAGATTCATTTGAAAGTTAAGTGTGTACGCACTAACATGATATGTTGCATAACATTATTGTAACACCCGACTAAATAAATCAAGATTTTATTAATAAAATACACATTTAAATGCTAAAATGTGACTTTACAAAAACTTTTCATACTAACGTTTCCACATGTTAACAACATTTCAAAAATACAACTTAATGTAATTGGATTCGTCGTTTTAAAGATACGACGAAACGCCGCGCGGAAGCTTGTATTTTATCGTGTTCGGTTCCTCATCGAGCTTGATCTTCATCCGGGCACTCTTGGCGATCACCTATGATCAAAACCAACTTAAAAGTTAGTTTTGATAGTCAAATATTAAGTTCAAACGAGTACAGGGGTTAAAATGACAAAACTTAACAATTTTCCGGAGTTAGGGGGTGTCGCGTCACGCCTAGCCCTTGTTTTTACAGACTGTTGCCTTCAGCTGTTGCTGTACATTCCCAGCATGACCCGATTTCACGGAAACGAGCATAACTCTCTCGTTTTTAATCCGTTTTACCCGATTCTTTTTCCTACGCGTCCGTAATTTAATTCTCCATCATATGGAGTGAAAATCCAACATCCAACATAATAAATTTTGAGACTTCTAAGCCTTCGACTCGTTACCCTTTTACCGAATTTTAACCCGTTTATGCATTTTATCAAACAAACATATTTGTTTGACCCCCATTTCTCATGAACCCTTTAATTCCAATATTACCTATCATATTAGGTTCCAATTACGTATTTCTACGCATTATTGAGTGTCAAGCCACCGTGCTTGAATCAGTGATCTCCACCATGCTAAAGCTTTACCCGATTTCACAGATAAGGAACCAACCGGGACATCGTGTCGGGTCAGTTGCCTATAAGTTAAACTTACCAGAAGAGCTCAGTGGAATTCACAATGTGTTCCACATCTGCAATCTGAAGAAGTGCTTCGCTGATGAATCACTGGTTATACCCCATACAGATGTGCATATAGATGAGAGCTTGAAGTTTGTGGAAAAACCATTGTCGGTTGAGGATCGACAGGTCAAGAAGCTTCGAAGGAAGCATGTGCCTATTGTAAAGGTCAAATGGGATGCCCGTAGAGGTCCCGAATTCACGTGGGAGGTTGAATCCACGATGAAAGAAAAGTACCCATATTTATTTCAGTAAATCTTGGGTCGATATTTATTTTAAGGGGGTGAGGATGTAACACCTCGAAAATTCACGTCCTATAATGCGTAGACACGTGTCATATGTTTGAACGTGTGAAAGAATGTTATAGAAGGACTAAAGTTGACAAACATGGAAAGTATGTGAATATACGTGTTATAAATGTCAACAGTGAATAAATATATTGTACATTAACCTTACATGATGATTATATCATCAAACGAATAAATCATGGATCATGCGAAGCTAAAAGTGAGGAATTACAAACTACAGGGGCTAAATGTGTCAACATGTTTAAGTTATACCTCTGAGTGGCCTTTTGACAAACCCGAAGCTTTGTAACTGTTAATTATGCTCACTAGAATGCACGATATAAATTTCGTAAAGTTTCGTTATCGTATGAGAAAGTTATGATCAAATTCGTGTGCAAAGGGTTAAAGCGTAAACGTTGAAAGTTAGGACTTTCGGGTAACAATAAAGTTAACCGGGGACTTAACAAAGTGGGTATATGTTTTAAAGCCCTTACAAATCGATTATGAGGGTTCAAGATGCAAGAAACAAGTGCCTAATCGAAGTTTGAAGAGCCAAGGATCAAATCGCAAAAATCTAAAATTTAGATTTGTGCAGACATGCCGTCGCGACACGCGAAGCCCAGGGGGAAACCTTCGCGACACGCGGGGGGCGTCGCGACACGCGAAGCCCATGGGGGGAAACCGTCGCGACACGCGGGGGACTGCCCAGTTCCGAATTTCATGGGTTTTTGCCTGCTGAGTGCTTTCTGCTCGATTTCATCCGATTCTCCACATAAAGGGCGACCCCTAGACACCCCCTAAGCACTAGGAACATGTGTTGATCAGTTGTGGTGGGTTGTAGACTCATGTGTCAAAGATTTGTGGTGGATTAAACACTATATAAAGGACCATGATATGCACCATTGTTCTCCACACCTTCCTCTTGCAACCTGATCATTTCTGGAGCTCCAAGGCACTCTCAAGTGATCACTAATCAAGCATAGGACTTTTGTAAGTTTGCTAATCCTTCTTTAATAATGTTTAGCTTAGTTATTTAGCTAAAAGTCAAACCATCGTAATTACGGTTTGACTTCGAGATTAATTAATAATGGCTCAGTCAAATCTCGAATTAAAAGTAGTTATAAGTTGGTAATTATGTGGGTAATAAACCCTCAAAAGGGTTCCCCCTGATTCCCACTCTAACTAGGTCAAATGTCGGGTCAAACTTGTATTTAAAAAGTCAACAGAATGTGTAAATTACAATTTATGCATAATTAGCAATGTAGAACACATACAACCTGTTTGATCATTAATATAACTTGGTAATTAGTGTAAGGACATGTCTAAACATGTTCAACCCGACAATTTCCTGTTTAGACCCGGTTCAGAACCGAAAGTCGCATAGTTTGACTTATACTTTGACTTTCAGTTCTGACCCGTTATGGTATGTTTTAGAAATGCATTAGAGCTTTATTTGGACCAGGTTACATGCTAGTATAACCCTCTGTGATTATACACCATGGTTCATTAGTTAACCGATTAATTCGCATGATTCTGTTAATTGCTCATATGTTGACCATTATGCCCTTATCACCTTAAAACGTGATTTTTGAAAATGTAAAAGAGTAGAAACTTTAATTACTGATATTTAAACTTGCATACAAAATTTGACGTCAGTTTGAGGTGTAGATTAAGAGTTATGCTCGTTAGCGTAAAATGAGAGCTTTATGTTAATAAAACGGCGTAATTAGCGTATAACCTAGTTAAGCCTACTTTTTAATACCAAAATCTTTACCCACTGATGTAATATATTATTTTGGGATTTTTAATTAATTTTAGGCTGAGCATAACTCATAGTCGTAGGCTTAATCCGATAATTGTCGGTTTTGCCCTTACGGGCCATAAAATGAGTTTTACATATCTAAACGACTCCAAACCTTTTGCTACTGATCACATATGATAAATAAATTATTTTAAGCCTTCTGGAAAGATAAAAATATCATATTTAAGTAACAAACCCGAAAATGGCCTTTAATCGCCTTTTTAAGCGTTTTTAACGCATAGTATGTGCTATAACTATATTAAACATACAAGAGTTGATACCTACTGATATTTGAGGCAAATTATAATATTTTAATAGTAAGCAAAGGTTGATAAACTCAGACTTCAGTTTTGAGCTTTTCGGCTTATGTGAAATTACCAAAATACCCCTACGGGGCATAGTTTGGTTATAATTGATAGATTTCACTTATATACTTTAACCTACTGATATAACTTAGAAAATTGAGTATAATTGCTGATTACATCAGGCCTGTAACTCAGGTTGACACTTAAACTCTTTTACAACCTTTAAAATGACCAAACTACCCCTACGGGGCATAGTTTGTGATTAAATTCATTTCGGGCATAATAAAAGACATCTTACTGATGTCACAACATATATGAAGCATATTAACTTAGGAAACCTGTAAATAGCTCTCATGAATACCCGTTACGCTTATTATGCGTTCGGTTCGGTTTATGTAACTAGTTTACATAAATTAGCCGAAACGGGTCAAACCTTATCGGTTTTATCTCAAAATCCAGGATGTGCATGAAATACCCATATTAAACAAGTCTCTGAACTTGTCGGGTCTAAATCACATTCTATTCGGTCTTCGCTTAATCATGCGTATAAACCGTGTCTTTGAAACTAACCGGTCTAAGCTTAAGCTTAACTAAGGACCCGTTAGGATTCTAATAGGTTATTATAAACCTTCGTTCCAGATTAGGAGGACCAGTAAAAGCTACTTGCAATTTTCTTATTGTGATTTATACATTGCTCAGGTAAATACTTTTAACTTATTTTCCCTATACGGGCTTGGGTTACGGTATATAGCATACCGCTTGATCGGGCATCAAATCTTCCATCGTTGGGTGGTTAATTGAATAATTTGATCGGCTCGTTTAAACAGTCTTGTTACTTAAAGCCTTTGGGGGGTTAATGACCATGTCCCGGATATCCTTGGCATCATTTTACGAAATGGCCACGACTTAAGCGCGGGGTGTAAGCGTACACCCGTCAGTGCACAAAAGAATATTGTGGTGTGTCTATTGATCTTTAACCCGGACAAGATCCGGGCTACTGAACGCACAAGGAACATGTAATTCGTTCACAAGATTATATATTTAAAATAATTCTCCCAATTTAAATAAAATATTTATGCCACGTGCATCCAAATCAATTTTCAACCATTTTTTTCCAAAATGAGTCAGTTGATTGTATTTACCAGTGTAAACTGATGTATTTTCCCAAAAAGATTAAATGCAGGTAGTAAGCGTAATTGGCTGGGATTTCTCCTTAGCATCATTAGAAGTCTCGCAAGCTTAAGATGCCTGAAGTCTGTTGAACCTTTGTTTCATTTTGTTTTTGATCCTTCTGTGGATAAACTTCCGAATATTGTGACATTTGATACTACAATATTAAATTCGGTTGTATTATATCTTTTAAATTTGTTTCCGCTGTGCATATTAATTATTGTGTTGTTTGACTATTATGTTGCCAACCACGTCACGACACTCCCCCACCGGACCCACCGGTGACACGTGGAAATCGGGGTGTGACATTATCCCAATTTAACCCCTCATGTTTGGTTCGTTATTAAGTTGGCCACAACCTACTTATTTTCCACAATATTCCCACTTATTAACTAGGTTAAATATTCCTAGTTAACTTAGCGGGTTTGGGAATATTTATGACTAAGTTTATTTTAGGTCCCGTTAACTCGGGCCTTCTATCATTTTATTTCTTAAAAGCTTTTATTCACTTTTTATTTATTATTAGGATTAATTATTTAAATCCTAATATTTACCGGGTAAACTTTTTACCACTAACGGTATTTTACCCCTCAGTAATATTTACGTGGTTTGATTACCAAACCCGTTTTTGGGGTGTTACAAGTCTACCCCCCCTTAAAGAGGTTTCGTTCCCGAAACCTTATTTACGTAGTTCATTGGTTTAATTAAACGAACCTAGTTTCGTTTTTAAGGCTCCCGTTTCCTTTGGTCAAAAGTTTTCGTGTATACTGACGCGTACGTCTTTCATGTGTAAGGCCTTGCGGGCCGTTACTTACAGCTTTTAACCCTTTATCTTTATTGACTGAGTTGTCACTTAACCAGTTGGTCTCGTTAGTCTTTTAACAGGTCTATCTCGCGCTTGTGTTATATTAACAAGCACTTGTATTTGTTATGACGATTTCTTATCTTTGAACAGTTTTACCGGCTAGACTAATTAGTCGCCGTCACTTCATACCCCGTAACTCACGTTACAACGTGATCATTTTCTATGTTTCTTTTCTTGTCCGTGAGCGTGTCACGTCACGTTTAAGTTTAATTCAACGTTTCTTTATAATACTTTTTCTTTTCGAATGCATCGTCTCGCACCTATCGATGTTGAGACCCATACTCTTTGATATTTGTTATTTCCGAATTCGTCTTATAGTATTCATATTTGTTAGAACGTTGTTTCTTACTAAAACTAAATTTTAGTTTAACGTCCTTCTCTTTAACTATGTCAATTACTCTCATCGAGGAAATTGACACCTATAATTTATCCTTTTCGTTCTCGTTTACACGAAAAATTGTAACCTGTTCTCTCGCTTTATACTGTCGACCCGTAGGTTCTTTCACTTAGCCTCATAGACTATTTCTTTTAAAATTTTCACCCTTTTAAGGTGGGATCTCAACAGTTCGTTTCTTTCATTTATGACCCAAGGGTCTTCTCGGTCCCGTAGACCTTGACATTTCTTTGAATCCCGTAGGTTATGATGATCCCATAGATCATCTTTTATTCGTGTCTGTATTCAAATGTAGATATATATACATGTATAGCTTCAAGGCATCCCTTGTTACATTGGAAATCATTTATTTTTGCTTTTTAAACTTTAGTTGACCTTGACCGTAGTCTAAGACTTCATTTGTTTACTTTCGGACTAATCCCCCGACTTTATGACTTCTGACGTTAATTACACGTCAGTTCATTCTACGCCTACCGTTTCCCGGTTCATTCTTATACCTCTTGACAACCCTTTACATAGGTTTGTTAACATCTCACACTTTTATTTATTCAGTCCGCGCCCACTTACATTAGCAAGCGTCATCATCTATTTAATTCGTTTGACTTGTTCGTGTGAAATTTCATCACTGGTGAACGTCAAATTTCATTCTTTGTTCGACCCGTTCGACTTTTAACTAGTCGAACGTAATTTTTATCAAAATTTATGTTTGCGAAAATTCTTGTCATTTTTTAGTCATGACTCATATTCCGAGTCTTTTGACTTTCTATTTCGCGTTCCTGTTTCTCAGTCTACGCATGCGTTTAAATCCTTACCCACCAACCGGGTGTTTTACCGAAGTCGTTATTATTGCAACCCTTACGGTATGCATTATGACTTCGTTTCGCTTTTATATTCCTACCTTGTTCTCAAATTTGGTGTTTTACAAAATCGGCCCGTTAAGAGTCATATTTGCATTCTCCGGGTTCGAGTGTAAGCACACCCCTCCCAATTGCATATCTTAATTATTTTACATGTTTCTTTGTCCCTTCCCTCGGGTTCATTATCCTAATAAAATACGCTTCCGTCACTCGGCTGTGCGTTTACATTATGATCAAATATTCTGCTTATCTGATTCATTTGGGTACTTTTTAATTTGTCCCTTTAACCCCGTCCTTACTACATCGGATGTAAACGTGTCCGCTATAAGAAGTTCATGGTATCATATGCCACTACTTACTTGGCTAGAGTAAGCGATTAACACATGACACGCATGACCTTTTTATAGTTTTCACATCACGCCCTATGTAAGTAACGTCTCTATTTAGTTTTCTTGGAAATAATATCCTGGTTAGGTATTCTATTCAGGTTTTCCAAGTTTCTAATTTACTGCAACAATCATTCTCTACATGTTTGTTGCATATTGTTATTTGTGCGATTATATTTAAAAGCACGCACCTGGTAATGCTTGCCCCGACGGGCGTTTCTTGCCATTAACTTTGTTCGCGGTCGTTACGCGATTTAGTCCTTGGTGAGCATGCTCCTCTTGTCATACTTCGGACCGTTCTTCTATCATACCCGTAATTTGTTAAACTCTCGCTATCCTCATATGCGAGTGTCCTTCAACTAAAACATATACAACAGTTAATAATTTCAACTTCAATAATCACCCGTATTATAATACAAGGCTTTTTCTACTATACGCGTCAACGCGCGTATTTTCGTTGACTATATCTATTCTATATCGTTTTTATTGGTGTAACGTGTATTACACGATAACCGTATGTGTTGTTCTCAACACTTTAATCATACTAAACCATTGATATACATGTACTTACCGGATTTGCGATCAAGCCTCAAACCGAACACCAATCTTTATTAAGAGCATAAGGTTTAAGTCCAAGCATTGGTTTTCCCCACCATACTTGAATCTCTTAAACCAGGGCTCTGATACCAACTTGTAACACCCGACTAAATAAATCAAGATTTTATTAATAAAATATACATTTAAATGCTAAAATGTGACTTTACAAAAACTTTTCATACTAACGTTTCCACATGTTAACAACATTTCAAAAATACAACTTAATGTAATTGGATTCGTCGTTTTAAAGATACGACGAAACGCCGCGCGGAAGCTTGTATTTTATCGTGTTCGGTTCCTCATCGAGCTTGATCTTCATCCGGGCACTCTTGGCGATCACCTATGATCAAAACCAACTTAAAAGTTAGTTTTGATAGTCAAATATTAAGTTCAAACGAGTACAGGGGTTAAAATGACAAAACTTAACAATTTTCCAGAGTTAGGGGGCGTCGCGTGACGCCAAGGGCCTAGGCGTCACGCCTAGCCCTTGTTTTTACAGACTGTTGCCTTCAGCTGTTGCTGTACATTCCCAGCATGACCCGATTTCACGGAAACGAGCATAACTCTCTCGTTTTTAATCCGTTTTACCCGATTCTTTTTCCTACGCGTCCGTAATTTAATTCTCCATCATATGGAGTAAAAATCCAACATCCAACATAATAAATTTTGAGACTTCTAAGCCTTCGACTCGTTACCCTTTTACCGAATTTAACCCGTTTATCCATTTTATCAAACAAACATATTTGTTTGACCCCCATTTCTCATGAACCCTTTAATTCCAATATTACCTATCATATTAGGTTCCAATTACGGATTTCTACGCATTATTGACTCGTTTTTACTTAAAATCTTATTTTGACCCGTTAAGGGTATTTATGTCCTTTTAGGCATAAATCTTGCTCATTTACTTTTAGCACCATAATTTTCACATTAGTTTTTCAAATGGTCTTCCACCACAATTATATTTGTGGTGGATTTGATGTAGTAAACTATTTATGTCACATTTTACATCTCGGTTTGTCATTTTACGAAAAAAAAACCATTCTTAGGCATTTGACCCACAAAGGTTAATGCCTATAACCTTGATGCTTATCTAAGGATTACATGATTATAATACGTGATTCCCAAACCACCCATAAGGGCCGTTTGCCTGATTTACCCATCAAAGGCATATTTATCAACATTAGTCCCTCATTTATGACGAAGGACTTTCACCACTATTATGATCAAAATCGCACATTTAAAATGTAATCTCATTGATGCGTACCTGGCTCGGGTTAACAAATAGACCCGATTTATACCTCGCTTTTATTATCACATATTCTATGGCGACGCAATATTCCGAATCGCTAATCGCTCCTGTTAACACAAGGCTTGACAACCACATTAGTCGCTATTGTCAAATGGTGTTATCACCACCATTCGACCCGTTTGGACTATATGCCCAACGTTATCTATTTAATCAAAAACATCGTTTTTGATTTCCAATTCATACATCCATCCTATCCCGGATTTTATTATCATACCCCTTTTCTTTTAAACTCTTTTCTTACAAATTCAACCAATTTCGGCTTACGCCATGGGTATTCTTTTAACTTCGATTTACATTAGTCAACACTTGACCAATTTCCATTTTATCCTTTTTATCATTATTAGATTACACTACAAGGTAATCTTAACGGGAATTCATAATTTCTTAAAGCATTACATGATTTATTTACCGTTTTGCCCTTTTTGCCATAAACCAAGGTTTTTATCATCTTTATATGTTCCGACTCGTATCGATCGCGTCGGAAATTCATATTTTCTATATTATCGTTATCGCATTTATATCGTATAGAATAAACAAGTATTCTACATAATTGTGTAAGTTTCACTTACCTTGCATCCCGAATACGCTTTTCCTTTATGCTTGACTCGTTCGACCCGCTTCCTCCCCAAGCTTCACCTAGCTTGTTAAGCGCCAACTATCATTCATCATTCACAAGGTTGTTAGATTAGTCATTCTAAATCATGACTTTTACACCTTATGAATCTTTGACTACTTTTCTTATTGAACTAAATCATAAATCATGAGTTTAATTCTTGTGTCAAGACCCACTTCAAATCAAGTATGAACTCTTAACAATTCCCATTTTGTTCAAGTAGTTCATTCATACAAGTTAGTATGGTGTTTATAAATACCAATACAACATCAATTTCATTAAATCATCCAAAAACCCATTTTTCAAGTCATGTATGATCAACACTCAAACTTGGAAATTGTTCAAGTATCTTGCATCAACTATCAACTATGATGATTTCTAGCATAAACATATCATCATCTTCACTACACAATCAAAACCCACTTGTCTAAAAGTGGTAAATCATCAAATTATTCAAATCATATAAATTTTACTTCAAATTTCTACTTAGGGTTTGTTCCTAAGCAATCACACTTCACTAATTCGGCCATAGCCTCTACGATTCATACATAGATTGCATCATGCAAAGTTAATCGATTTTCACAACTTCAAGAATGTTAGAAATTCGACATACCTTACGATCCCCTTGACTTGGTGACCGTTTCTATGTGTTCAAATCCGAATTTGGCCCTTGTTTGATCCTCCAATTTGAAGATCTTGTTGAAATTAGGGTTTGGCTCCATGGGAGCTTGCTCCTGTCGATTACAGAACACACACTTCAAGTGTGTGTTTTGTTTTGATTTTTCTTTTATTTTATAACTTGTTAAGTTATCCCAATTTAACCCCTCATGTTTGGTTCGTTATTAAGTAGGCCACAACCTACTTATTTTCCACAATATTCCCACTTATTAACTAGGTTAAATATTCCTAGTTAACTTAGCGGGTTTGGGAATATTTATGACTAAGTTTATTTTAGGTCCCGTTAACTCGGGCCTTCTATCATTTTATTTCTTAAAAGCTTTTATTCACTTTTTATTTATTATTAGGATTAATTATTTAAATCCTAATATTTACCGGGTAAACTTTTTACCACTAACGGTATTTTACCTCTCAGTAATATTAACGTGGTTTGATTACCAAACCCGTTTTTGGGGTGTTACAATTATTACATGAGAAAGCAAGACCCCTCGGAGAACGTCGTTGTATTTGACATGGAACGACAATGTAGTGTACATTTGTCGATATTAGTGTACACTTGATTGGAAAACATGTTAATGATATTGTTGGTTGTTTCAAGTCGTTATTAGTGTAAACTTGTGAATTAAAAATTACATTGTGACCCTCTAGTTAAAAAAGGTTGGGTTCTGTCAGACGCACGCAACCACTCACTAAAACTCTTAGAAACTCAGAATGCATAAGCAACACAAGATTCATCCATTAAGTGTTATATGGTTTATGTTTAGAGAATTAGTATGCTTTATCTTTGATTCTATGCAAAGGATCAAACAATAAAAAAATGATTTTTGTGTTCTCATATATTTTGTTTTTATTCAGTACTAGACCCGTGTGCCACACGGGTTTAAGGATATAAAATTATTAATTATTTAATTTTATATTGTCTTCACAAATTTACATAAGTGATTTTTTTACCATAGATGACGCAATAGTTGGTTGTGTATAAAAACGGATTCTTTTATAAACAAACCAACTTTACATAGAAATTATCATATACTTTTATTTATCGTTATGCCAAAACATAGTGCGAGAGGAAACTGTCTTCTTTTCAATTTAAACGAATTCCTTCTATTTGGCTGTATTAAATGAAATATAGGGATAAACGTTCGAGTGCCAATATTATTCCCGGGTAATATGAGTGCCTCAATAACCTGATCACCCAGTGATAGGACTTGTAGTCGAATTCCATTACATAAACCATTCTTTAGATCAAAATTTCTTGATAACGTCACCGGAACACTGACCTTTGGTAATTATCAATGGTTTGGTAAGTCTAAAAATATAACTCCATTAGGACATCGCTGAGTATAGACTTACATCAAAATTATTATGAAGACATTCTATCCTTAAACTCGTGTATTACACGAGCCTTAAACTCGTGCATTACACGGGTCTACTAACATTAAAAGTGTTTTCAAAGCATGAAAGTACAGTGGTTTTCAAGTATCGGATTAACCTATTCTTTACCATTTTTATTATTAATATCTAAGTAAACAATAAAACATTTATTAGTATTAAGTTGTTAAGGATTTTTTCATTGTTTTGTATTAATTAATTAATTATTAATAATTATAATAATGTTTTTTTAACGGCAAAACAATTATAATAATGTTAATATTAGTGAATTGAAAGAGAGAATGTCATGCGACATTAAGTAGACTCTTTTATTAGTATGAGAATACCATTTGACATTAAGTAGACTTTTTATTAGTATTAGATTAGATTAGATTCTAAACAAACCACACCGTGTGTATCTATATAAACCAGTGGGTTACACCCACGCTCTGCGGCGGGGCAACCCAATTTTTAATGAAAACGTAGATACAATATTAAACATAACATTAATGACAGGAATTCGTTTGTTTTTTATTCGATTCATTAAGATACCAACACTTACTGAAAAAGAAACAAAAAAAATCATGATACGACCAAAAAAATACCGAGATATGTTTACATTGATCGAAACAATAAAACCGAATATCAACTTTGGTACTGACGTTGTTCGGTCAGTATTAGACTGTTCGTTTTGTTACATGTACAACATCAGGTTCGATTGAAACTTAAAAAAGAAAAACTAAAAAATAGAAAAAAAAGATGAAAAATATAACATAAGAGACAAAAAAAAAAATTCAGTATAGCTAAGAAGTTTTTAAATTATATATATAATAATAATTCATGTATACCAATATCAACGTCACAATTTGTGTATTTCCCTTCATGGAAAGATGACCCCATATATTCGGTTTGAAATTGTTTAAATTGTGCAGGGTCGCAGAGAGAATGAAAGCTGGACAAGGAGATGGAGCTTTTTCATGGCATTGATCTAGACAGCCTGAGTCCGATGAGGAGCTAAAGGAATGGAAGGAATGTCACGAGGTTCTCAGCTCTTTGAGACTCTCAATCGAAAAGGACGAATGGAAATGGATTATTGATAGCCATAATGGTTTTTCGGTGAAATCGGTCAAAAAGGCTCTAATTATTGATAGAGACAACTGTCACCCTCCAAATTTTGTCTGGTGCAATTGGGTGCCCATTAAATGTAATATCATGAATTGGAGATGCAATTTGGATATGCTTCCTACGAGAATTAATTTAAGAAGAAAGAATGTGGATATAGTCTCGGTCATGTGCCCTTTCCGCGACGAATTCGAGGAAATGGTGGAGCATTTGTTCACTCCTTGCTCAATGGCTATAAGGGTGTGGTCGGCTTTCAGCGTGTGGTGCAACATCCAGCCTCTTTTCTTTTTTGAGTAAAAGACATTCTAGAAATACACAATTTCATTAACAATAGTAAAAAGGCGGGAAAGATAATTCATGTGTTGGCTATGATAGCATGCTGGTGCTTATGGAAAGAAAGGAACGATGTTTTTAACCAGAAAATTTGTAGTCCGCTGGACATCATAGGGGAGATAAAATCGAGAGGTTATACTTGGGTTAAAAATAGATCTTCATGTAAGTATATTAGATGGGCAGAATGGTGTAAATATCCTATGTATATGTTGTAATTTATTTGCCCTTTGCCCGTTTAGGTCGGGGTTCTGTTGTTTGTTTGGTCTTTTGCCCGTTTGGATTGGAGGTGTGTTCTAATTAAGTTTATTTAAAAAAAAACATGTTTCACGTTGTGGTAACTTCCAATTTTAAGCCACCATATAAATCTTATCATTGAACCAAGCAACTAACCATCGAGGTTTCTCCACGTTGCTTAGTTTTTATTTAAAATTAATACATTATTAATATATAATTAAAGGTTTAAGATAGTAAATAACTCTAGGAGAACTGTTACCCAGTCCACATCAATAAATAGTGTTCGGTGCCTACGAAATATCACGAATTAATTCGTATGGATTAGAAGTTAAGGACCACATAAGTTTATACGTGTTAGTCTAATAATCACAACAAATCATCTATTAGATTACTAGGTTTTTACCCGGGATTGCTTCCCGGGCTCGGAAAAGTTATTTAGATTAATTAATTACTATTTGTTATTCATTCGATTCAACAAAAATGTCTTGAAATCACCGCATTATATCATGAACTCATATTAGAGGACAAACAAAAGCACAACAGGACCATATGAATAACATCATTTCCACTTTTACATCAATGCACTGTTGGAAATTTTAGTGAAAATGAGTTTTTCACTAAATATTTTGGACATCAATAATATTTATATATGTGTTGTATAAATAATTATTTATGGTTTGTGTTCAAACTATGTCCAAATAGAGCTAAGATGAATGAGATATCGAAGCTTGAAGTTGTATGTTTGGAACAAACAAAGATGAATAAAATGGATTAGTTTTGTCAACTTGTCCCACATAGGTGGGATGACAAAACTTAAAGTGGTTTATAAGGAGGAGCACTCCTTGTACTCGTGCACATATGCGCGCGTGCCGTGGGCTATAGGCCCTATGTAGTGCACTTTGAACTTCGCACACCGCCTTTGTATTTTTTTCCATGAGCGCGTGGTCAGATACATGGCGGGTCCGCTTATGGCGCACCTTTGGGTGGCGTAGGCGGATGCCATGGCATGGCACATGACAATGCGGCGCAAGCTTCTTAGGCGCATAGCGCACGTCATTGGCCATGGTGAAGATTGCAAGTGGCGCACGAGTTTGGATGGCGCATGACCAGGTGGCGTCCTGGTATGCGTAGTGATATCCGTGTGGAGCGCGACCCCATGTAGAAGCGGGTTTGACTGTGGTGCGCATTTGTACGTGCGATGCAGTTCAGCTAGTCAACTCGGTCTTCACCGGTTACTAGAATGTCATGAATTGACATGAGAGTTACATTTGACCACTTTAATTTCGTTTTAATACAATTAAAACATGTTTATTACAAGATTGATTACCTTGTAATTAAAACATTAATTCATGTTTAATATCTTGTTGATTACAAGATTAAATGAGTTTTAATTGTAAAACTTTGGTGTATATATAATCACAATGGTCCATTGTGAAAAGACAGAAGAGAGATATACACACAACACCGAGGTCTTTTGTTCCATGGAAATTTTAGAGAGGAGCACTCTCTAAATTATCCTTTTATCAACTTCACATTGTTCCATCTTTTTTATGAACACCAATTTATACCTGGTGTAATCTCAAGCGCGAGTGCCATCTCCGGCAGTACACATACTGTTCCGGTTGTTGTACCCTGGGAGACAGACCGTCTGAGAGGAGGCGCAAAATCTGTTTTAAGGGAAGCGTGTTGAACACGTGCCTCAACCAAAAACCGTTAACAATTATGCTTGTCTTGCAGCGGAGTTTCGATCTTGTAGGTGCGGTTGAAGTTTCCAAAGACATCGACTTGAATCAAGATTGGTACAATTATATTGTATTTTATATTCGTTTATTTAATTTTTGTAACCGGTATTGTACTAGTCAAATTTCCCACAAATAACGAGAGTCTCGTTATTATTTATTATTTATTTTGTAATATATTTAATAAAAAGTGAACCTAGTTCCTACAATCTTAAAACAGACTTTCATGAAGATTGTTGCTACAATCTTAAATCCCTTCTCTACGAGGATTTAGGTTCACAAAAGTTAAAATATTCAATGGGATTTTTGTTAAAATCCTGTAAACATTTTTTGGGAAATATTTATGTAGTACAAACGAGTCGGATTATTTTTATGATTGGAGTACAATCTTTAATCCGAATACCGTGTTACAAAAACGATCTTTTTGATTCAAGTTTTGGAGTTTCATGGCTTGTGTTCGTGTTTAGATAAACCGAACAACATACAAAATAATACGTATTTCAATAGGTTTTTGAAATACTATATTTTCTAATGAGCGTATTAGAAAACTTTATTTTGTAACCCCTTACAAATGTTTTGTAACGTTTAATTTCTTATTAATAAGCTTTTAGTAACCATAATTGATATTAATGTTGGTTTTAAAAGTTTTGAAATATATTTATTTTCTAATAAACATATTAGAAAGTAATTATTTTTTTAAACAAGTTTTAATATTTTCTAACGAGCGTGTTAGAAACATTGTTGGTGGAAGTACAACAAAATTAAACTTTTTATATCTCGAACGAGCGTGTTAGAATTTTATAGAATAATAAGTTTAATATCATCTTTTATATCTAATGAGCGTGTTAGATACGATGATTGTACAGAACTAACTTGTTATAAAACGATTAGATTTTCTAACGAGCGTGCTAGAAAATATACGTTTAGATTTTCTAACAAGCATGTTAGAAAATATTATTATTTCAAATAATTACCGACGAGCGTGTTGGAGACAATTATTTTGGATAATAAACCTTGTAACGGTTTGTCTAAACTATTAAATTTCTAACGAGCGAGTTAGAAACGGATTTTTTCCACATATGTTTAAACGATTTTATTTGTTTATTTCTAATGAGCGTATTAGAAATAATTTATATTTTTTTATAAACTTCGAAACAAATTTGGTAATCGATTATTTCTAGCGAGCATGTTAGAAACGATTTAAAGAGTTTGATTGTTGTTTATTTTCTAACGAGCGTGTTAGAAACGATTTAACGACTTTGTCAATTGTTTATTTCTAACAACCGGGTTAGAAAACGTTTATTTTATATAAACCAAAAACGGCTTATGGCAATAAATAATCGTTTAATTTTCTAATGGGCGTATTAGAATTAGTTTATCTTATAACCAACCATTTTAACGATTTGCAATCGTTAATTTCTAACGAGCGGGTTAGAAATGGGTTAACTATGATAAACTATTTAAGATGATTTGTAATCGTTTTATATATTTTCTAACGAGCGTGTTAGAAAAGATATGTGTTCATTTCTAACGAGCGTGTTAGAAAACGTTCATTTAAGTAAACCAAAAGTGAATAAATGTATTCGGTTTATTTCTAACGAGCGCGTTAGAAGCGGGTTACTTTATAAAACCGAATATTTTGAATATTTGTTAAACATTTAAATTCTAATTAGCATATTAGAATTGGTTATCATACAAACCACTCATTTTAACGATTGATAATCGTTATTATCTAACAGCGGTTAGAAATGGTTTGAATATGATAAACCATTTATTAAAACGATGTGTATTCGTTTTATTTTCAAACGAGCGAGTTTGAAATTGTTTTATTTATTAAACTATTATAAGGTTTATTGTCTTGATTTGTATTCAAAACATAAATATATAGTTTAATATTAAAAAACTTGCAAAAACGAGAAATGTTTTGAAAGAATAAAACATGTCTTTGCGAATTATAAATGATTCGATACTTCCACGAGAAGTATAACGTCTTGAACCATAGAATAGTCTTGGAGAGACTATTTTGTGAAAAACAACTTGATGTTGTTTTAGACATAATAAGTTGCTTAACTACTTGCGAGTAGTTAATTGTAAACAACTTTATACTTTGGACAACTTGTGATTATTCAAGTTTAGAGTTCCAAGATGAGGGAGTACCTCAAAACATGACACCGAACGAAATAATTGCGTTTATTTCGGTAAAAAGTGTTGAAGATAATAACACTTTGGCTTTTGATGTTTAGATATCATTGGTGTATCCGTTATTTTGGACTACTAATAAGTTGTCAAAAGGATACACATTTTGATACAAAGTGTAAAAACTAATTTACACGGACACAACGAGCGGGTTGTGATCATGACTTATGTAATAAGTCACAAATCAAACATCAAACGTATAACGAGTTCGTGAGAAACGTGGTGCATGGTTTGAGATGAAATGCACGAAAACAAGATATGTCATTTAATGTTGAGAGCATCAACATGGAAATGCACATGTAAGTTTTCAAATAATATAACATATGAAAGAAATATATGTTATTATTGTAAATGATTTTAATAAATTTAGCAAATTTATTAACAGAAATTTACAATAGTGATGGACTTGTAGATGCTTCTACCACCATCAATGTTGTTTAAACTATGTGGAGGCTTGGTCTTCAAATTTGGGAGAGTATCCCAATACATGGTATTAATGAAACAACAACGTAAATGTATATATCACTATAGGCATTCGTGAATGTTTTGTTGTTGAGAGTCAATCTAATTGACTATATCTCAAGACTCAAGTGATTATTTACAAAGATCTTTCATCAAAGTGACTTGGATTAAGACTTATGTTTAAGTCTTTAGGAAGTCAATGGTGAAGCATTGGAGATAAAAAGGCAAACGAGTTATGATCCTAAGGATGAAGTTAACTATGGTTTTGAGGCCTTCCTAAAACAGATGGTTTTGGAATGGTGAAATAAATTTCATTATTGTGTCTAAACTAAGAAACGAATGTTTGGAAGAGATAGTGCGTTATCTCTTAAGGCTGTGAAGAATCAGAATGATGCATCTTCTGTTCACATGCTAGAGTATTGTGGTCTAAAGCATGCTAGACTAATACTTGTTAATTTATATGCTCGACGGAGATTAAATTAACTTTAAACATTCAAAATATGTGATGACATAAGAATGAATTTTGTGCTAAAATAAAACTATAAATATAACTTCATTTTAGTCCAAAGGGATTACTTAAACTTATTCAAAGTGCAAGCAATGTGGGGGGATGAGCACCATTTAAGAGACAAACCCTTTAGGGTATGAAGAAATGGTAGTTGAGAAGTTTTTCTCAAACGTGAAATGAAAGGGAGAACCTTTCATCACCCCATTTGGATGCTATCCAATTACACTTAAATGTGGGGGTGACTTGCATTTGAATGTGGAAATGGTAGTTGAGAAGTTTTCTCAAACTCGAAATGAAAGGGAGAACCTTTCATCGCCCCATTTGGATGCTATCCAATTACACTTAAATGTGGGGGTGACTTGCATATATTGCAAACGCGTGACCAAGTGGAGTACACAATGGTTATATGGAGTCAATCGAGTAGATTAGACTCGAATGCCAATTGGTTAGATTCAAAATCTAGTAAGATGTCAGTCATGACACACCAAAGGCATGGTGAAAACGTGTCTAGCCATGAATTGAGTTTCATGTCATTCTAAAGACAAGGTACATAACTGGATCCAGGTTGAGATCACGAGTTATAAGTCTTATGAATCGACTAAAAGGCAAAAAGTGACTAGCGAGTCAAGAACACGTTAGAACAACTGATCTAAACTAAAAATTATTGTTGTTGACTCAGCGAAGTCAAAGATAATTTTGGATCCAACAACCAGTTGGTTGATAACATATCAGGTTGTGGAATGGGACTAAAGCCATGGAAAAGGGGACATGAGGGAAACCTAACCTAGTTGACTGGAGATCCCAAGATCTAGGTTCAATAGGCCAACTTAATCATGAACCGAAGGGTAGTCACTGTGGGGGCGTAGCTAATATATATGTTTATATATAAGCTAGTTTATATGTTTCATATGTCCCCCTAAAACTATAAAAGGGTGTTTAAATACGTCCTAGTCCATTCCTATAATATTCAGTGACATTGTTGTGAGGTTAAGCATAATATGTGGTTTTATGATTTGTGTAAATCATAATGAACCATAATGCTTTTAATGATTTAAAGGGAAATCACCTATGTTGGAGAGAAGTGTGGTCGCTTCGAATGGAATTAGGGCATAATTCCTAGAGCTCCCGCAGAACCAGGAAAGTGCTCCATGACCATTATAGGACACGATAGTGAGGGGATGGCCCGGCTAGGGAAAGTATTGTGTGAATGTATATTGTCGTTTACACAAATGGGGGGTTGTTCAAGGACATCACGTCTACAAAACCCTAGTAGACTAATTATGCTTCACAAAGGAAGGTTCAAAGGCAAAACCTACCTATCCTGCAATACTCGACTGTCGAGTTTTCATCGGGGAATTTTGTGTGTTTTAATCGATCTCCATTCATGTGGGGGATTGTTGGAAATTTTAGTGAAAATGAGTTTTTCACTAAATATTTTGGACATCAATAATATTTATATATGTGTTGTATAAATAATTATTTATGGTTTGTGTTCAAACTATGTCCAAATAGAGCTAAGATGAATGAGATATCGAAGCTTGAAGTTGTATGTTTGGAACAAACAAAGATGAATAAAATGGATTAGTTTTGTCAACTTGTCCCACATAGGTGGGATGACAAAACTTAAAGTGGTTTATAAGGAGGAGCACTCCTTGTACTCGTGCACATATGCGCGCGTGCCGTGGGCTATAGGCCCTATGTAGTGCACTTTGAACTTCGCACAACGCCTTTGTATTTTTTTCCATGAGCGCGTGGTCAGATACATGGCGGGTCCGCTTATGGCGCACCTTTGGGTGGCGTAGGCGGATGCCATGGCATGGCACATGACAATGCGGCACAAGCTTCTTAGGCGCATAGCGCACGTCATTGGCCATGGTGAAGATTGCAAGTGGCGCACGAGTTTGGATGGCGCATGACCAGGTGGCGTCCTGGTATGCGTAGTGATATCCGTGTGGAGCGCGACCCCATGTAGAAGCGGGTTTGACTGTGGTGCGCATTTGTACGTGCGATGCAGTTCAGCTAGTCAACTCGGTCTTCACCGGTTACTAGAATGTCATGAATTGACATGAGAGTTACATTTGACCACTTTAATTTCGTTTTAATACAATTAAAACATGTTTATTACAAGATTGATTACCTTGTAATTAAAACATTAATTCATTTTTAATATCTTGTTGATTACAAGATTAAATGAGTTTTAATTGTAAAACTTTGGTGTATATATAATCACAATGGTCCATTGTGAAAAGACAGAAGAGAGATATACACACAACACCGAGGTCTTTTGTTCCATGGAAATTTTAGAGATGAGCACTCTCTAAATTATCCTTTTATCAACTTCACATTGTTCCATCTTTTTTATGAACACCAATTTATACCTGGTGTAATCTCAAGCGCGAGTGTCATCTCTGGCAGTACACATACTGTTCCGGTTGTTGTACCCTGGGAGACAGACCGTCTGAGAGGAGGCGCAAAATCTGTTTTAAGGGAAGCGTGTTGAACACGTGCCTCAACCAAAAACCGTTAACAATTATGCTTGTCTTGCAGCGGAGTTTCGATCTCGTAGGTGCGGTTGAAGTTTCCAAAGACATCGACTTGAATCAAGATTGGTACAATTATATTGTATTTTATATTCGTTTATTTAATTTTTGTAACCGGTATTGTACTAGTCAAATTTCCCACAAATAACGAGAGTCTCGTTATTATTTATTATTTATTTTGTAATATATTTAATAAAAAGTGAACCTAGTTCCTACATGCACTTACATGATAGGGTGATTTGAGATTTTGAAAAAATCTTTGTTTTTGTACCTCTTTTACAAAATAAGATGTTGACCAAATTTGAAACAGATGTTAACCAAAAGTCAATAAGATATTGACAAATAGTCAAACAGATGTTGAGCTTAAACAAATGTTTGGTTTAAGACCAAACATCTGTTTATGGCGAAACATTTGTTTAAGGTCAAACATCTGTTTAAGTCCAAATATCTGATATAGAAGAAGAACATCTGTTTAAGGCAAAACATCTGTTTAAGGTTCAAACATGTGTTTAAGGTCAAACAACTGTTTAAGTCCAGACATTTGATATAAAAGGCCAAACATCTGTTAAAGGGCAAACATCTGTTTAAGCCTTAACAGATGTTTAACTTGTTAAGATCTACTGTCTTCTAACACAGTTTTCCTCTTCAAAACATTGTTGAACCTAACATAGGTTTCCATTAACTATTGACCAAAAGGCAAACAGATGTTCAAACCACTATTTGTTATTGAAGTTCTTTAAAAAATTAGATAGAATTCAAGAAAATGGAACAATGACTTAAAGAACTATAATTTAACACATAATCTAATTGGCCAAATATAAAACATAAAGTGCTAATAACAGTGTTTTATCATCTTAGCCATACATAGCAACAAAAACATCAAGTTAATAATTTAAGAAAAAAAACCTACAACATCACCATCAAAAAATTCATAATTAGTATCTGATATCAGAACAGACTTAAAATGTGTTTGTTAAACTGATGTAACTTGATTTAATACTATCTTCTGTTGCGAAGACACGTATGTGAAATGCAACATATCACCAAACCTCAAGTTATTGTCAGTCATAAACTTTCGCCAACCTTCCAACGCATAACGTGGCTTCAATTCATTTAACTCCAACTTAACATCATAAACCTGCACAACTCCAACCATGTTTTGAACTTTCAAAGGATGAAGATCAAGAAAAAGACCTGCTCGTCTCGCAACTTCAGCAGGAAGACGCTACATGTATTGTGTGGAAAAAAATAATAGTCAGACAAATAAACGTAAATCATTAGTTTATTATAAAAAATGGTATACCACCCTATAGTCTCCTTTGCGATCAAAATGAAAGAACTCAGGGTCAAGAGGATGTCCAGAATGTTTTTTTGCAGTCTTTGCAATCTTATTTCTACGGTTAAGCTTTTTTTGAACGTTGGCAGCTCTCTTCCCCTTGATGAAAAAGTAAACATATACATGTGAATTAAAGGAATGATCAATATATGAACAAAAAAAAAAAAAAAAAAAAAACAGTTTATATAACATATACTAATTAACTGGCAAGTATAGATACCTTAACTTTATGAACAGACGAAGAACATCCAGTATGATCACTTGTGTCGACAGGTAAGGCAGCATTTCCCTTAGTCCTATTCTTGACGACCTCCTTTCTCTCACAAGTAACTTTAGCTTTCTTCTTAACCTGTTGTCATAGAGTAAATTTAAAAACAATAGTAATATAACAATCTTTAAGATGGTAAACTTACATCTTGGGTTTGGTTCAATCGTGAAGACATGCGTCTCTTGGACGTGCATTCGGCATTGGTTGGTAAGTTCTTGTAAATAATACATTATTGAATAAATATAACATCAGTAAACAGCATTACTAATAGTTGTAAAAACATTAAATTCTTATACGTGTTAAATTAAAAATAAATAATTTTAATAATTTAGCAAGTACCTGAGTAACGGTTGTACCTTCACCTACAGAAACAACTTCTTCATCCTCATAGATGTCCTGGTCAACATTAATAAAATAATTAATATAAAGCTAAAAAATTAAAACTTTTATTGCTAATGCTAAATACTTACGTACCTTGAATGCATTCTTAACATAATCAGCCTTCAATATCTTAACTACACTATCCGTCATCAGATTCAGGTTTCTTCAAAAAGCAAATCTCATCTCTATAAACTACTACTTCAAAAACAAAATCATCAATCCTGCTAAACACAAGCAAATCATCCTCAAGTATCCCAACATCGTTGCACATTTCCGGCCATCCTCTAGAAAATACAAAGTGGGTATCAACTTTAGACACCTCAACATTCCAGTAGGAACCTTTATAACAGATTTGAAATTTCCCACTCGGTGGACTGTTTACGTAAATTGTTCAATGAAGCAGTCTTCAATTACCTGCATAAAATTAAAAATAATGAATACTAAACGTGAAGTATGTATCTTATGAGAATAAGTGTTAACACGTTAAAGATGCAAAAGAATTGAAGTTAAGATCAATACTCATACCGTAAAACCAAATCTTGCATAACGATTAAAGGTGAAATAAGATTCCCCACACATGCCATTAACATAACATGAAAGTTCAAGTCCAAAATCACCTAACGCTTTGAAAACCAACAAAGTATCCCTCGGCAAATTGAGATCTTTAACAACAATGTCCCAACCGTCAGTTATTATCGGCGTTGAATTTTCTGTTCTGACCCTAACAACCCATTTTTTACCAGACTCGTGATATACTTGCAACCTACTTTTTTGCCAACAATCTCCCCACTTTTGATTAGCAAAGAATATAGGTACATCCTGTATATAATTTTTAAATAGTGTAAGAAAATATAAACCATAAAAGAACTGTTAAATATATATCTCAATACAAATAAATTATGTATGTAAAAACATGTCATACCAGTTTCAAAGATTCTGGGTTATGAAGAAACTTAACAAATGCAGTATACATCATAAAACCTGAATCAGTAAAGATGTTAAAAGACTGTAATTAAAAAGCTGGCTTCGAAAATGAACATTAACTTTTTGTATTAACAGAGTATATAGTGAAATTAATCATAGAAACAGAGTATGAGTTAAAATTATTCTGCAAATAATAATTATTTTAACATGTTCTCAACAAATGATTCAAACACATAAGTAAACCCTTCTTGAATCTTGAATGTATAGCAATAAACATTTAAAATCGTATTAGTAGCAAGATAGGATTTAAATTAACATAGATTAAACAATATAAAGTTCATTACAATAGGAATGTACATACCAGTTGCTGAAGAAAAAATAATCAAACCTTAGGTGATTGAAGTGTAGAAGACGGAGGAAAAGAAAATTGAAACCCTAGAAAATGACTGGGGAGAAGAGATTTTTGAAAGAAGAGATGATAGATGTTTGATGTGTAATGATGATGAAGAAATAGTGACGGTTGTGTTTTTCTCTTCCCATATTTTCAACTGATGAAAAATATTTACACATACACCCCTTTTTAAATTTGTTATTTACATTTACATTGACATACAAGAGTAAAGTAAATGATTAGTTGAATTGATTTGGTATTCAAATTAACAAAGAAAAATAATTTTTCATATAGCAAAACCATTAACATAACATAAAATTTGAATGCTTTGAATCATGTATTAATAGTAACTAGGTTTTAACATAAGTAAGTTTCATGACCTCAAGAAGCAATGCCGAGGGAAAATATAGTTTTATCTATTATATGTACCTTTTAACATAAGTAGTTTGACTTTGGTCAAACAGGCTTTGGTCAAACAGTGTTTTATCAAGTAGCTTTTAACAAAAGTAGTTTGACTTTGGTCAAACAGACTTTAGTCAAACAACGTTTTAACATTGCTCAAATAGTGTTTTATCTATTATAATTAGCTTTTAACATAAGTAGTTTGACTTTGATCAAACAACGTTTTAACATTCCTCACAATGATTACAAGCTAGTAAAAACTTCTTTGTAAACAACATTAGAAGTCTTATTTGTTGGTTTTCCATCAGCATCGAATATTAGTATTTTCACGTCTTCTCTGGTCTTGACCCTTGATAATGCAACATACAACTGACCATGAGTGAAGACAGGATCTTTCAAATAAAGACCAACCTTTGATAACGATTGTCCTTGACTCTTGTTAATTGTCATAGCAAAACAAACTGATAACGGAAATTGTCTTCGTTGAAATTGAAAAGGTATTTTTTTGTCAGACGGGATCATATTAATCCTTGGAATATAAACTCTTGTGCCAATGTTCGCACCAGATATAACTTCAGCTTCTATAACTCGTTTACCAAGAAAAGTAATTTGAAGCCTTGTACCGTTACATAACCCTTTCTGTTGATCAATGTTTCGAAGAAGCATCACAGGAACACCAACTTTAAGAACTAATATGTGATTAGGCAAGCCAGAAATCTTAAGAGCATTCAAATTTTCTGTTGAGTATAAGCTTTCTTGAAAAGAATCAAGAATTTGTTCGGTTTGACATATACTATCAGAACTCAGATACTCTTTCGCATCACCAGGAAATAACGAAAGCAATCGATCATTAATTTCATGAACTACCTCATTTTTGGGTGCTAGAATTGCTCGCTCAGAAAAAAATCCAGCAATCCTAAATTGTTGAATAATTGAAGGATATACAAAGTCAATTAAACTTTGTATTGGGTCACAAATATCGGTGATCAGTAAATCATCTGGTATCTCTATAATGGCGTCACCATCATTATCATCTCCAACGTTTCCTTCACCAATATCAATAAGCCATTTTGCAAATTCTCTGATAGACTTCGTATTCGAACTTTCAGCTCCAATAGTTAGACGCATGTTTTTAGTCAGCCGTAAGAGTCTGCATTTTGCCCATATGTATGAAGAGCTTAAAGACGCACTAACAATTTCTTGTCTAGTACCATTAGGAATAACAGGTAATATTTGTCTAAAGTCACCACCAAATACAATAACTTTACCACCAAAAGGAATATCCGAACGAATACTCCTACCTTCCGAAAATACGTCGGTCATGGTCCTATCTAAAGCTTCAAAGGCATGTTTGTGTACCATCGGTGCTTCGTCCCATATGATTAATTGGGTTTCCTTTAATAATCTCGCAATATCACTATTTGGCTTAATATTGCACATTGAATCTTCTGTTAGATTAATGGAAATATGGAACCGAGAATGAGCTGTCCTTCCACGGGAAAGTAATAACGAAGCAATACCACTTGAAGCCACATTTAAAACTATTCCATTTCTGCATCGAACAGCTGAAGCCAAAGTCTTCCATAAAAAGGTTTTTCCAGTTCCACCATAACCATAGACAAAAAAAAAGGCCTCCTTTACGCCCTACAACTGCTTCCATTATTTCGTCAAAAACCGCTCGTTGTTCATCTGTAAGAGATTGATGCAACCTGTTAAACTCAGCTTGTTCTTCATCTAGGTCATGTGACAGCTCTTCATTGATCAGACGATTAGAAGCATCACGTAAGGAATAGTCATCAGGGTACGGCATAGTGGCAAACCTTCGTAATGATGAACCATTGGAAATTAAATAGTTTTCAATTTTCAACAAAGTAAGGTTCTTAATCTGATGTTCAGGAAGCACTAAACCTAGCAAATAAAAAAATTAACATTATTAAATAAAAAATCAAAATGTAGTATGTAAAATAAAAGAAAATAGATCAGAACCTGAAATATTTGTTTCTTTTTTACGTCTATAAACAATATCATCAGCTAAGTATTTCCACGTATTCTCCCAAACAAATTCTGGCCGAGATAGAGTATTTGACAAAAGCAGGGTAGCAAATAACGCTCGAAGATACCCAGCATGTCCTTCAAAACTTGCTTCTTTAATGGCCTCAACGTATTCATTGTCATCATCTAAAAGTCCCATCGCATAGCAAGCATCTCTAAAAGTCGGGAATAATTGACCGTTAACTGTACGTATCTCCTCAAATGATCTAGGTCCTTTAACTTTATTCAGTAGTATCCTCAAAAAATAAGGTTCGCCCAAAGCAGGAGATACAGAATGAATCCGGCCAACACACTGGTACGACTTACGTACCTGCCAACATCTATCTTTAAGTATCCAAACAAATTTGGAAGGAAACTCAACATAAGTCAGCTTTCTAGCATCTTTATTTGACTCGTTCAACTTCATCCATTGCATAAATATTGAAGAAGCAACAGAAGGCTTGCTTAAAACATTATCAATATCGTCATCAGCACCATACACAACATTCTGTTGGCCAGGCAAATGAAAGGGAAGCCTCATAACAGCAGGATACCTATAATGAACCTCATTAGAGAATATTCTCCAGGATGCCTCACAAGCTGAAATATATCTACAATCATAATACTCCTTGATCTCATCTTTTGGCTTTTCTTTGATGGTTGAACTTGTATCACCAGAAACTACCGCAGTAGCCATATCAGGACCTTTGTTGATGTACTTGAACAAATATTTCACTGAACCAGCTTGATTACACCATTCAACATTAATGTGTGCTTGATATCTTTTCAAAAGCCTTTTGTTATAAGGAACAACATTTCTGTTGTCTAATCTAACACCAGATTTTATAACTGTATGACCTGAATCTCTTCTTCTGTATACAGGAAAACCATTTGAATCAATACTTGTATGTGGTGTGAATTTCTTCGGAAAGTTTTTTGAACATCTTTTATCAACCATGCAAGGACAATTCAAATTAGCATTCCCACACGGACCATGAATCATATAATCAGTCACAAGAGAATAAAGTTCAGGATCTTCTTTTTTATCGGGAATCTCAGCAGAAATAAATGGATCTATGTGATCTATGGTTGGAAGTTTGTGATCGACCTTCATGAATAAGCATATGTGCATGAGGAAGACCACGCTTTTGAAATTCTACTGTATAAACAACTAAATAAAAAGGAAAAATAAACAAAATTTATTAGTTAATAACCTTGATTAAAAAATATACATCAGAGGATAAGATGTGAAAAAAAAATAACACACCAGCGTTAATCTCACCAAAATACTTGGAATCCTTAAAATCTTTGATTAACGAATCAAGCTTCCTTTTAAACAATCGACACAATATGTCAGGCCTGTCTTCGGCTTTGATGGTTGAATCTTTTAGAAATCTTTTTACTTCAGGCCACTTAGGATTACATGTTATAGTTATGAAGAAATCAGGGTACCCATACCACTTACATAAGGCCATTGCATCGAGGTAATTTTGTTGCATGAATCTTGCACCACCAGTAAATGAAGAAGGAAGTATAACAGGCTTCCCAGTATCTGTTAAAACTTCCTTACCTTTCGATTTATACTTTTGAAGATTCTCAAATGTTTCAGAGCGAAGGTTCGCTTGTTTCCTACGAATGTACTGTAATCTTTCGCTCTAAATCATTGTGTACGCATCAACCAAAAACTGTTGTAACAACCTTCGCCCATTTAAAATTAAGGAAAAGCCATAAGTTCTATCTTGGATCCTATATGAAAAAAATTCTCTCATTGTGCACTTTGGTTTTATTTTCTTTTGTGTGGACATAAAATCTCTATGAGGAATATCAACTCTATAACCATCATCACCATATGGAAAAAGTAACGGATATTGCAGAGCAAGATACGATGGGTGTAATTCGCTAATACGCTGCAGCATTCCCGACTGCGTCTGGACAACAATATCACGATGGTCTATAGCTTTATCTATGTCTCCGACAACCAAAGCAGCAACTTCAGACGTGGTGGGTAAGTTATATGTCCTGCCGTCTTTTTCTCTTCTATAAATTAGTCGCAGACTAAGGTTGGCATCTGGAGATTGGTGAAAATGGTTTCTGACCATCCTATATGTCTTAACCAACATATTTTGTGAATCTAATAAAGCCCTCAAATACTTTATCATTTCAACATCAAGTTCTTTATCAGCAGGCGATGAAGGTTTGGTTCTTTTGCTGTTAAAAGAAAAAAAAAACAACAAAACGTTAACATAACATAACTATTTTAATAAGCAGTGGATAGAGAATCAGTTATTAGTAATTAAGTGTTAAGGAAAAACAGATTAGTACTAAGTCAAACAGCTGATGTAAAACTTGTAAGCACTGATAGTAATTAAAACACTGATGATACTTAACAACTGATAGTGAACTACATAAGATTAACAACTGCTATTGTAATAAGCAGTGGATAGAGAATCAGTGATTAATAATTAAGTTTTAAGGAAGAACAGTTGTAAACAACTGTTGATACAACTTAAAACTTTTAGAATATGTTGAGAAAAGTAACATTTCAGTGGTTTGGTCTTAAACAGTGGTTTGGTAGGCATGAGTGGTTTGGTCTTGAACATTGGATGGGGTTAGTTAGACTTTGTGTACAAATGTAATTATATCCAACAGTGTTTTGCCTTATTAAATTGTTATAATCAATGTCATTGTAGGAAACTTAACTGGGCAGAGCTTATTGTAGGAAACTTCAGTTTACCTACAACAGCTGATGAATTTAGAATTAATAACGCAAACTACTGTTAAGTCAAACAGCTGATGAAAAAAACTTTTAAGCACTGCTGGTGATTAAAACACTGATGGTTAACAACTGCTGTTGTAGCAATCTCTGGATAGAGAATCAGTGGTTAAGGATTAAGTGATGGTACTTAACAACTGATATTGAACTACAAATTGTTAAATTTCTAGATGTTCTTTAATAGAATAAAAATGGAACTTAGAAATCACTCGTACCTGAATAATGCCTGTCTGTTTGTTATTTCATTTTCAGTATCATGTATGTATAGCTGACAAAACTTAGCTTCATTTCCAGCTGGAGGTTTGAGACTCCCCGTGCAATGATAGTTTTGGCCACTGATACGATATATAAATGGAGCATTGCCCTTGTTAATATTAGAATCAAGCTTTCCACCCATAGATGTAAAAGAGAACATAGAGTTGTATCGCCTTATGTTCTTTAGGAAGAAGTTGCTTTTTGGATTTGAGGAAGAAAACAAATTTTGATAAGACGGATGTGCATCCTTTAAAGGCGGTAGCTGAACTTTACCATACCCACAACACATACCATAACATAGCTTATTTACAGTTAAACGACCTTTTCCACCTTCCGATGCCCATAACTTTGCACTACAAAGCTGACATGTAAGCACTTGGTCACCATGGTCCAAATAATCTGTTAACAAATGATTGAGAGTTATATTACAGGTAGAACACAACAAATGTCCTAAAAGAATAAAATAGATTAAAACCTTTAGATATCCCTTTATAAGGATCTTCATCAGTGCACAAGAATACATTTTCTTGATCGGAATCCAAAGAGAGCATACGTACAGGAGTATTATCACGCTTCTTGCGCTCAAGGTTACGTTTACCAGAAGACAGCCGTGTAAGCGTAGAGTTACTACCCAATATCGGCTGATTGTTACTGCTAATAATGCTAGAAGTAATGGAATATCGACGGTTGCTATCTGCTGGTGTACCGTTGTTAATGCCATTATATGAACATCCAATATTAAAACATTGATGTTAAGACCGGTATGTGGTTTAGTAATGTGTTTATCAAAACAAATAATAAAGAAACAAAATACAAACCTGGTGTAGTTGAAATTAAAGAACCAGTAGCATTTCTAACTGCTCGACACGCAATGGAGTACATATGTTGATCCGTAGAATCAGAACATTCAACCATATTTGCATTCTCAGAAAAGATGCTACAAACATTCGTTGATGATGACGATGCATTTAACAATTTCTTATTATCAAGTATTAATTTTCAAAGCTTACGCCTTTCATTAGGTGGAGTAACTAAATAATAGAGAAAGTATAATATGTACGAAACACAACAATCAGTAAATCTAAAGATATAAGTAAATCTAAAGATAAATCTATAACAATAAAATTTAAAACATATAAGTAAATATAAATAGTGTCAAATTTAAAACATATAAGTAAATCTAAAGATAAATCTATAACAATAAAAAAATTAAACTAATTAAGTTTAAATTGTACCTTTGTAAAGGTTGACCATACCAAAATGACAAAGGATAACAACATATTTCTCTCGTTTCTTATCATTCATGTAAGCAAACATGTCAATAGCAAAACCATCCCACAAAGTAACAGGACACTTTTGGCCTCTAAAATATTAACATAAAACATAATAACATCAAGCAACCTTATAATGGTTTAAACGTCAAAATGCAACAACTTAATAAAAAGAACGCACTCAAGGTCTTCAAGTCTAAGATTAAGTCTCTTGCCCTTGCTCCCATCCTTCTTTGACGTATCCTCTAGATTGAAACATACATCCACATAACCAATCCAATCTATAAACAAAAATATATTGTGAAAAGAAAACAGCATTAAGAAGTGATAAGAATAAAAAAAACAATAAGACAAAACAATAGATATATATCATGTAGTGATTTACATACCCATAACTGTATTAACTTCAAATTTATTTTTAACAACATCCTTGAGGTTAACGAAATTAAAACGGTATTTCGGTCCAGATCAGTCAAAGCATTTCTCAACAGAAGTATAGAAATAAAGTGATATTTTGTCATTTCTCTTGGTATACTTAGCAGAGGACTTATTAGTAGCAAGAGAAGGTTTGGTGATAAGAAGACATTCATCCAACTGAAGAAAGTGTTTGAATTTTCCTAGCATCTTATGCAAACAGCTGGCTTGTATCATAGTTCCCTAAGAATATGAAACATCCGATTAAATAAAAAAGGTGTTATATTCATTTGGATATTCATATGTCCAAAAAAATTATAACACAACTATATACGGTACCATCTCATCCATGAAGATCATATCAAGACGATATATTTCATTTTTGTTATCATTCATCATCTTCTTCGAAATGCTAACAATCTTCACTCTAATCGAATAGTTGTTTGAGAATGTATTAAGATCGTTAAGCATGCTAACCTTTGCAACCTCCATTTGAAGACTGTACATAAAAAAAAAAAGAATAAGCAAAATATAAGTATTGCTAAACGTAATATGATAATACAATAAGCATGGATGTTCTTAAAAAAATATCAAGGTTGAAATTCAAGCTTACCGATTATCCAATAAAAATTTTAACTGAATGCAGTGGCAAATGTAATTTCAAATGTAGGGAGTGTATATCTTTATATGCTGCTTTATTAAAGTAATAAAATATTAGAAATGATATGCAAAGTAGGCAAAAAAAGAGAAAGAACGTCAATTTTAAATTACCATTTTGTATATTAAGAATTTCAATATTTCAAAATTACTGACTTGATTTCAAAGCAATTTTCATAATGACTTTTCTATATTTTATTTTAAATTTAATTAAGAAACAATAACCGTCAATTTGAAATTCACATTTTGCTTAACTCAAATGTCCAAAGCTCAAGAAATTAGCATTAATTACTAATTTGATTTGCAACAAATAGTCATTAACAATCAAATGTTTGAACCACTTTCAATAATACAATACCCAAACAATCAAGATGAGGAACTTAATAATCATCCAAGTGTATTTTGTGTTACCTTATTTATTAGTATAAAGATGAAACAACTGTTCAATTAATAGTACAGATCAAACCACTGAAGTGATGTGATAAATACTCTTACATATAAACCACTGTGGTGATAAACATTGTTACATATAAACAATGATGCCATAAAACCGGTTACATATAAAACACTGAGGTGATGACATCTAACAACTTAAGAGACTATAAACACTGATGCGAAAAACACTGTTAAATATAAACACTTAAACACTCTTAACATCCAAGTGTATAGGAATTTTATTTTATTAAAATAAAGATGAAACAATTGTTCAATTAATAGTAGAGATCAAACCACTGAAGTGATGTGAAATACAAAACTGTTCCTAAACACTGTTACATATAAACACTGATGCCATAAAAATGGTTACATATAAAACACTGAGGTGATGACATCTAACAACCTAACAGTCTATAACACACTGATGCGGAAAACACTGTTACATATAAACACTGTTAACATAAACAAATAAAAAGAAACATAGAATAACTAAAGTTGATGCTGAACCACTGTTATAGTTTGACACTGTTATTGGACGTCATAAATTTCAGATTTAATTTCAAAGGTAAAAGTAGTGTATATTCTTATATGCTGCTTTATTAAAATAATTAAATATTAGAACTGATATGCACTGTAGGAAAAAAAAAAAAAAAGAGAGAGAGAACGAAAAATTTAACTTACCATTTTGCATATTTTGAATTTCAAAATTACTGATATTGTCAGTAACTACTGACTTGATATGAAAGCAAATGCCATAATGACTTTTTTAAATTTTATTTTAACTTTAATCAACATATAATAACCGTCAATTTGAAATTCAAAATTTGGTTAATCAAATGTCCAAAGCTCAAGAAATCAGCATTAATTACTGATTTGATTTGAAACAAATAGTCATCAAGAATTTTTTTTTATTTTTTAATTTAACTTTAAATTTTATCATGAAAATAATGTTGGTGGAACTCTTATGTAATTGGAATGTAAAGATTAGGTAAAATGGTAATTTGATTGTAATTCTAGTTTTCATTTGATAATTTCAATGTATCACTAATTAACAACATCAAAAATAAAAACGTGAGCACTGACTATTTTTTAGGGAAACCGCTGATGGTCAATATCAGTGAATGTCAACAATGTAAAAGTGAGCAGTGGCTATTTTTTCCAATCAGTGGATACCAACCAGTTTTCGAAACACTGATGTTCGGTCAATCAGTGGTCAACATGGAGATTGAAGAAACACAGGTTGTGTATCCGCAGTGGAATACTTGAACAATCAAATGTTTGAACCAATTTCAAGAATACTATACCCAAACAATCAAGATGAGAAGCTTAATATTCATCAAAGTTTATATGAATTTTATTAGTATAAAGATGAAACAACTGTTCAATTAATAATACAGATCAAACCACTAAATTGAAGTGATAAATAGTGTTACATATAAACACAGTCTTTTAAATTACCATTTTGCATATTTTGAATTTCAAAATTACTGATATTGTCAGTAACTACTGACTTGATTTGAAAGCAAATGCCATAATGACTTTTTTAAATTTTATTTTAACTTTAATCAACATATAATAACCGTCAATTTGAAATTCAAAATTTGCTTAATCAAATGGTCAAAGCTCAAGAAATCAGCATTAATTACTGATTTGATTTGAAACAAATAGTCATCAAGAATTTATTTTTATTTTTTAATTTAACTTTAAATTTTATGATGAAAATAATGTTGGTGGAACTCTTATGTAATTGGTTGTCAACAATGTAAAAGTGAGCAGTGGCTATTTTTTCCGATCAGTGGATACCAACCAGTTTTCGAAACACTGATGTTCGGTCAATCAGTGGTCAACATAGAGATTGAAGAAACAGAGGTTGTATTTCAACAGTGGAATATTTTGAACAATCAAATGTTTGAACCAATTTCAAGAATACTATACCCAAACAATCAAGATGAGAAGCTTAATATTCATCAAAGTGTATATGAATTTTATTAGTATAAAGATGAAACAACTGTTCAATTAATAATACAGATCAAACCACTGAACTGATGTGATAAATAGTGTTACATATAAACAAAAGTACTAAACCCTGTTACATATAAACACTGATGCCATAAAAATGGTTTCATATAAAACACTGAGGTGATGACATCTAACAACCTAACAGTCTTTAAAACATTGATGCGGAAAACACTGTTATATATAAACACAGTCTTTTAAATTACCATTTTACATATTTTGAATTTCAAAATTACTGATATTGTCAGTAACTACTGACTTGATTTGATAGCAAATGCCATAATGACTTTTTAAAATTTTATTTTAACTTTAATCAACATATAATAACCGTCAATTTGAAATACAAAATTTGCTTAATCAAATGTCAAAAGATCAAGAAATCAGCATTAAAATAGTGATTTGTTTGAAACAAATTGTCATCAAGAATTTTTTTTAATCTAACTTTAAATTTTATGATGAGAATAAAGTTAGTGGATTTTTTCCGATCAGTGGATACCAACCAGTTTTCAAAACACTGATGTTTGGTCAATCAGTGGTCAACATGGAGATTGAAGAAACAGTGGTTGTATTTCAGCAGTGGAATATTTTGAACAATCAAAATGTTTGAACCAATTTCAAGAATACTATACTCAAACAATCAAGATGAGGTGCTTAATATTCATCCAAGTGTATAGGAATTTTATTAGTACAAAGATGAAACAACTGTTCAATTAATAGTACATATCAAAACACTGAAGTGATAGTATAAATTCTGTTACATATAAACACTATTAACATAAACAAAGATAGAATAAACACTGTTAACATAAACAAACATAGAAGATGTTTTGTTGATGAGGAACCACTGTTGTTGGAGAGTGTTTCACATTTAGTTGATCGGTGCTTGTCTGGACTTTGGTCTTGATCAGTGGTTCTTCATAATTGAACAGTGGATGATGTTCATCAAACTTTATGTACAACCATCCTTATATCCAACACTTGTTAGGCAGATCAGTGATGTGCCATATTAACTTGTTATAACCACTGTCATTGTAGGAAACTTAGCTGGGCAGTGCCTATTGGTGGAAACTTCAGTTTACCTACAAAAACTGATGAATTTAGAATAAATAACGCAAACTATTGTTAAGTCAAATAGCTGATGGAAAACTTTTTAACCACTGCTAGTAATTAAAACACCGATAGTGATTAACAAAACTACGTTTAATTGCTCAAATTGAGATGACGGGAGATCTGCAAAGGATTACAAATGAATCAATGCACCAATAAACAGTAAATCAAAACGTTAGAAATACCAAAAAAATAAATCACACCAATTTAAGTTACCTTGGTGATGTCCTAAACTTTTGCACTGGTATCACCTATCAACACACCTGGTATAACCTTTCCCATTTCCATCTCCTCAACAACCGTCCGGCAGAGGTTGCTTCTAATCAACAAACTCTATAATCCAACAAAAAAGGTTTGGAAAGACAAAGTATAAAACATATCAAAATAAATCTGCTCGTAATCACATGATACAACAAACCTAACATACCAGAGTCACCGATTAAGAGGAGGTTGAACAAAAGCGTTCATCGAGTACGATAAGGAGATCTGTTTCTTCTTCTGAGGGTAGAAAAGGGTTCATCATGTTCAGTATGACAAAATAGATAAAACGAAATAAAATTTCTAGATAAAAAAGTAGATCTTACATGATTATTCTCTTCTTCAACCACTGGACGGTACATGATTTAGGGTTTCAAACGAAGATGTATCCAATAGAAGTAACCTCTGCCGTACATTGTTGAGGAGATGAATATGAGAAGAAGAAGAAGAAGAAGGATAAACATGAGAGAGGATAAACATCGATCGGAAATAGAGCAGAGCAGAGAGAGAAAGAAAGCAAGAAGCCCTAAATGAGTAAATGAAGGAGGATATAAATAGAAGAGGGCAGTGGCACTGTTGGGCGGGAAAAAAGAACTGAGGATGCCCTAATCAAGTGACACGTGGCCCAAATAACTTTCATTTATTATATATAATAGATCACTAAACTTATATGTTTTTCTTTCATTCTTTTAGTAAACTGCCAAAATGGCCCTTGAGGTTTGTTCACTTTTGCCACTTAGTTCAAAACTTAAACCTTTTAAATAGGAAAAATTACAAGTTTTATCCTTTATCTGTATACCACTTTTCAGGCGGTGTCTTTTTTAACGAATGTTGACAGACGGTGTCCTTTACTAGGTATTTTGTTGCAAGTTTAGTCCTTTACACCCAACCCAGTTAAAAAACCCTGTTAATTGTTGACAGACGGTGTCCTTTACTAGGTATTTTGTTGCAAATTTAGTCCTTTACCTAGGTATTTTGTTGCAAGTTTAGTCCTTTACACCCAACAATTAACAGGGTTTTTTAACTGGGTTGGGTGTAAAGGACTAAACTTACAACAAAATACCTAGTAAAGGACACCGTCTGTCAACATTCGTTAAAAAGGACATCGCCTGAAAAATGGTATAAAGATAAAGGACAAAACTAGTAATTTTTCCTTTTAAATATGGGCCCATGTAGTTTCAATTTTCGTATTTGAATTTAAAGGACCCTTAACACCTAATCAAATTTAAGTGAAAAAGTTGTAACAACCATATAAATATTTGTATATATTAATTTAGCTATGAAATATAAAGGATTATGCAATCGCTTACCCCTCCCTTTCGAATTATTTGTATATAACATTACTAGATACTCTATTCATGTGTTGGATAACATGAATACTTAGAAAACTATTCTGCAAAACCAATTAAGAATTAACGAAAAAAATATAATATGACATGATTATAAGGGTCGACATTATGAAGCGGGGAGGAAGGCGAGTGACGAAGCGGGAGGGAAAACGACGCTGAGGTGGAAGATGGGCGAGGACGAAGAGGATAAAAATTCTGGAAGTACTCCTCGATCTGGAGAGTTGTGGGAGTGAAACAAAGTGGAGAGGAGCGGGAGGTGGGAGTAGGAGTTTAGTAGTACCATTTGGTCCAATTCGGGGCCACGACAAATTAGCAGGAGGAGCGGTAGATAAGGGTGTTCAAAGCCCGATATTCAAAATTTTCGACTACCTTATTTTTTTTATCCGAATCCGTATCCGATCGGATAGTGAATCGGATATCCAAATATCCAATTTTTTATTTAATTTTTATTATTTTTTAATATTCAGAACCGGATATTTCGGATAGTTTCGGATATCAAATATAAATTTTCGGATACTTTGGATATTTTTTTATATTCGGATATCCGATAAAAAAATTTAAATATATTCGAAATATCCGAAAAAAAATTTAAAATCACTATCCGAATCTGAAAATTTGGATATCCGAATTTTTGTATAGTTCGGATTCGAATATTAGATAGTTCGGATTGGATTTTCGGATACGGGTAGTTTTAAACATTCGTAACAGTAAATCGAGAAGTGTTTCGTCCCCGTTAGAAGTCAAAAATTAATATTTCCTTTTAACATTATTTAAAAAAGTATTTTACATTTTGGGAAAACGTTAAAAATCCATGGACATGACTAATGAGTTAAGTGGGTAGGATAGAAAATGAAAAGGCTTTTCAGACAATTGTCCCGATTGAAAACGCACCTTTCTTTTGCTTTCTCCGTTCACGCATAGTTAATCCTATAAATTCCAAAAAAAAAATCTTTATTTACTCCAAATATTATAATCTGATAATTATGATTATTATAAATAACTGATTGTTATTCTATAAACTAATTATCAAACTTGAGTAAACTGCCAAAATGGTACCTGAGGTTTGATTACTTTTGTCATTTTAGTTCAAAATTTAAATATTTTGAATCTATGTCTTTGTGGTTTCAATTTTTTTTTTTTTTTTTTGCCATTTTCATCTAAAATTAAAATTTGGTCAGATTTTTTAGTTAAAATCTAGTTTTTTTTTAATCTTTTTTCTCCATTTTAATGAAGGGTAAAATGTTCTTTTAACGTTTTATTATAACAAATTAAAAAATCTGAGCATTTTGCCTTTTATTAAAAGGAGGAAAAAGACAAAAAAAATTTGAATGTTAACTGAAAAATCTGACTAGATTTTGCTTTTGGATGAAAATGACAACAAAATTGAAACCACAGGGACTCAGATTCAAAATGTTTGAGTTTTTGACTAAAGTGACAAAAGTGATCGAACCTCGAAGACCATTTTGACACTTTACTCTATCAAACTTTAACAAAGTAGAGTTACATACGTGCATCTTTGAAGGCCGTTAGTTGAATACATTAGAAGACATAAATATAACTTGATGAATCTACACTTAAAAGGATATGAATACACACAACTTTTTTTTTTCTTTCTGGATCTTGATTAATTTCAACATAGTTTAAGAATGTAAAGAGGCCCACTTATTAAAAGGTTCTATTTGGTGTTTGATGCTACCATAATAGAGCAGTCTTTAGTATTTTTTTATCGTCCAACTTATGATTGAGATATTGTGTATATGGTGTTCTTCTCTATTTCTCTCAAACTCAGATAAAATAACATTATGTAAATGTATTAATTTATTGGACTTATGAAGAATTAGTGAACTAGCCCACTCTGTGCCAGCGTTGGTTTGGCGTTGCACAACCAACGTCAGTTTGAAGGCCGGCGTTGGGCGGGGAGCAGGTTGAGCTGGCTAGCTGGAATTAGCTGGGGAAATCCGACCGTTGGGGGTAGCCGTTAGCCAAACGGCTAGTTAATTAAAAAAAATCTTTTTTATACCCTATAAATACTACCCCTTTTTACAATTTTTACAACTTTCTCTACATCTCTACTTCTTCTATCTCTGTATTTTTACAAATTTAACCCACATCCTCTACAATGAATCCTTATAACCGTGGATACGACCCGACCAACCCTTTTGGATACCAAGAAACCCCGAACCCTAGCCCGCAACAAAACCGTCAACCAACAAACCGACCTAGCGGCCCTTTCATCTACTCACCGGTTCCCAACCTAGCGGCCGCCGCGTCATATATAGGAAACCATGTTTACACGAATTTTCCATACGACGAATCATCTATTCCCGTCATTAATCTTTCCCAACCGATTCGGTTCCCGAAACACAACCGCAAAACGTGAGCGGTTCGTCATCAAACCCCACGAAAAAAAGAAGTCACAAAAAACGGATGAGGAGAAAGCCATAGCGGCCGCTCAACGAACACAATTAAAGTGGACGCCGCAAGAAGAAACCGTTTTGACAAAATGTTATATCAACGAATCGCAAGATCCAATTGAAGGTATTTTTTATATAAAAATATTACTTTTTTAGTTTTAATATAATTTTTTTATAATACCTATTTTTTTTTGGAATAGGGAATTCACGACACCGCCTGCATTTTTGGAATTCCATTAAGAAATCCTTTCATACGCAAATGAAAAGCGAGGAGGTGTATCGTGAAAATGATAGCATCTCATCCAAGTGGAGTGACATAAATACACAAGTCACCGCGTTCAACGGATTTTCCATAAGGCGAGGACCTCGCCAAGGAGCGGTGAAACGGGGGCGGACTTTATCAAGAACGCCAGTATAGCATACAGAGACAACAAGAAGCATGAGTTCAAGTGCATGCATTGTTGGGATGTATATAGGTACGCTTCTAAATGGGCGAGAGTTCCTACTGTTAGCGAATCAACTTCATCCAAATGAGCACGAACACCCTCGTCCCAAGCTCAGTCCGATGCTCGTGATCAAGAGCTTGATCTAAATTTGGATGATTTTGATGATTCTCCTCGCCCACCAGGTAGAGACACGTCAAAAAAGCGGGTTCAAAGAGTGAGATCAGGTTCGGCATTGGGTTCGGCCTCGGGTTCGACCCCTAGCTCGGCCTCGGGTAAAGGGTTGTACACCGACCAGTTGGATGAAATTGGAACGAAAATTGACACATTCTGTTTCATCCATTAACAAAGGATGGAGATTAAGAAAAATATGCAAGCCGTGTACGATAAAAAAACATATAACAAAGAAAGACGCGAGGATATGAAATTTCTCGCCATGAACGTCGATCACCTTAGCGGCCCAAAATTGGAATTAATGTTGAAGATGAAACAAGAAATCTTAAAAAAGTATGATATGGGCGAATCTTGAAGTATTTATTTTTCTTTTTTTGTTTTATGTACCTTTTTTATGTAGTTTTTTTTTCTTAATTTTATTTGCATTTTTTTTTAAATTATGTTTAGTATTCTGTTTTAGTTAAAACAAAGTTTAAATAGTTTAAAAAAAATAAGAAATGGCACATGGCTGGCTACGCCAACCCACACCCAGCCAGCAGCCCCACCACGCCACGCCGCACCATCCATGTGACCCCACCAACTTGCCACTTGTCGCTCAATGCCCAAACCTAAGCCCCCGCTCCCCGCAGTCTTAGTACATTGTTATAACCTGATAACTAAACTAACTTACCGAATCACGAGGTCCTATCATTTTTAATAAGTTTCAACAATCTCCCACTTGACCAGTAAACTATGAAATAAAAATACGTTAGCCACAAGTTAGTTTAACTGCTACGTGAAAACTTACAATATAATACGAATGTAAAAAGGTATGCTCAAGCATGTTACTTTCAACATAAGTGTAACTACTCTTATTTAAAAGTCCTATTTATTACTTTAATTGTCCAATAGGAAACCCTAATTAAGAAACCCAAGTGATTCTGCATAAACCCTGAAATTTTCAGAATAATCGGAATCAGGATCAGGGGGGGGGTAAAACCCAGTCGGTAATATCCAAACAGTTTAACGTGTAAATCGAATTTGCATGCAAGACCAACTCAGATAAGCTACTGGGACACGAGGCTACCCTATGTTAATAGGGTACCCCTCGCGCCACGCGACAGGCACAAGAGGACCTCTCGCGACACGCGAGAGGGACAAATTTTAGGTATAAATACAGGGGCTTGGGACTTGACGTTCAAAGTAATTTCGTACACTGAGATATTGTAGGAACAGTCCTAAAACACACACAATTCACGAAGTGCTGCCGCAAAACAGGGTAATCACTTTTCTATAATCAATTAACACTAGGATAATCATCTAAACCCTAGTGTTGATCATCATCATGTAAAACCCACAACCCACCTTCACGGTGTTCATGTAATTTTCCTGAATTTGGTCATGATTTCACATGAAATTAGCTAGGTTTCACTTCTAAACACCTTATCAATTCTAATCAAACCAAATAACACACATGCAACATCAATTTTCAGATTTTCCAAAATCATGAGAAATTCAAGTTAAGAGATTTCATTAGATTTTACATACCTTACAATCCTCTTGTGATGAGGATTACGATTCTAGGCTCAATTCTCGATTTCTACTTGGATTAATCCTTCAATTTGCAAGATTAATGAGATTTTAGGGTTTTGGAGAAGTGGGGATCGCCCCCCTGCTTCACTTGATCGACCAGACACACCTAAATGGTGTGTTTGGTGAGTTTTTGTTATTATTCAGCATTAAACTTTCATTTTTGGCAAGCTTAGTCCCTCATTTATCATCTAACTTTAAGTACTAGTGTTTTTAACCTAGTGTTAGTTATTTCTAGGCTTGTAATTTTAACTAGGTTAAAATTTCTAGATAGCAAATTCTTGTATATGAAATTCTTGAATTTCTGATATAAAGATTTATATTTTCGGGGTGTTACAAGTCCACCCCCCTTAAAAGGGTTTCGTCCCCGAAACCTAATTACGTACCAAATAAAGTAGGATGAAGACGTCGCATCTCCTCTTCGGACTCCCATGTAGTGTCCGAACCCTTCCTATGCTCCCATTTGACTTTGACTTGGTCAATTTGTTTATTTCGTTAATGTTTGACCTTTCGGTCTAAAATCTCCACCGGTCTCACCGCATAATTCAGACTATTATCCACTTCGATATCATCGTAATGGATATAGGCCGCTTCGTCTGCTAGACACTTTTTTAATTGTGACACGTGGAACGTGCCATGGATTCCACTTAGCTCCTCTGGTAATTCAAGACGGTAAGCTACCTTGCCAACTCTCCCGATAATTTTAAATGGCCCAATAAACCTTGGGCTTAGCTTCCCCCTTTTTCTGAATCTAATAACGCCCTTCCATGGGGAAACTTTTAGCATGACCATGTCACCAACTTGGAATTCGATTGGCCTTTTCCTTTTATCAACATACACCTTTTGCCTGTCTTGAGCCGCTTTCAAGTGTGCCCGAACTTTATCGATCTTTTCATTCGTGGCTCGTACTATATCTTGGTGGGCGAGTTCACGTGGACCCACTTCACCCCAACATACCGGGGTTCGACACTTCCTACCATAAAGCATTTCGTATGGTGCCATCTTAATACTAGATTGGTAACTGTTGTTATACGAAAACTCGACTAACGGTAGGTGAACATCCCAACTGCCTCCAAAGTCGATTATACACGCCCGTAGCATGTCCCCCAATGTTTGTATCGTTCTTTCACTTTGTCCATCCGTTTGAGGATGGTACGCAGTGCTAATGAACAATTTGGTCCCCATTTGCTCTTGGAAATCCCGCCAGAAATTCGAAGTAAACCAGGTGTCCCTATCAGACACGATGGACACCGGCACCCCATGACGTGCTATGATTTTATTGGTATAAACTTCTGACATCTTTTCCGACGTATAAGTCTCACGAAACGGAATAAAGTGAGCACTTTTCGTCAATCTATCCACCACTACCCATATGGCATCAAAACCACGATTCGTCTTAGGTAACTTGGTTAACAGGTCCATTGTAATATGTTCCCATTTCCAAACCGGAATTTCTAACGGTTGGAGTTTGCCGTATGGTTTCTGGTGCTCCGCCTTGACTTGTAAACATGTCAAGCATTTTTCCACATACTTCGCCACGTCCCTCTTCATTCCGGGCCACCAATAATTTTGTTTCAAATCATTGTACATCTTGGTCGCACCCGGATGAATTGAATAACGGGATTTATGAGCTTCATCAAGTAGGAGCGCCTTCACTCCACAGGTATGTGGGACCCATATCCTTCCGGATCGAGTCTTCAACCCGTGATTTCCATCCGACAAATCTTTCAATTGACCAATTATTCTTTCTTTCTTCCAATTCTCTTCTTTTACTGCTTCTAACTGCGCCTCTCGAATACGTTCAAGTATACCCGAGGTTACCACGAGTTGCATCAACCTTACTCGTATCGGGACGTAGTCCGCTTTTCTACTTAGAGCATCCGCCACTACATTAGCCTTTCCGGGGTGGTAATGTATCTCACAATCGAAGTCTTTCACCGTTTCTTGCCATCTTCTTTGTCGCATATTTAACTCCTTCTGATCGAAAAAGTATTTTAGGCTCTTGTGATCGGTGAATATGGTGCATTTTACCCCATATAAGTAATGCCTCCATATTTTTAAGGCAAATACCACCGCAGCCAACTCAAGATCATGCGTGGGGTATTTCTTCTCGTGTATTTTCAGTTGTCTCGAGGCATAAGCTATAACTTTGCCCCGTTGCCTCAAAACACAACCGAGCCCCGATAGTGAAGCATCAGAATAAACCACCATGTCTTCGACTCCGTCCGGCAATGTCAGTACCGGAGCTTGAGTTAACTTCGCTTTTGGTGTTTGAAACGCCTTTTCTTGATCTACACCCCAAATAAACTTTTCTTTCTTCCGAGTTAATTTTGTTAGTGGTGACGCAATTTTGGAGAAATCTTGAATGAATCTCCTATAGTATCCCGCAAGTCCCAAAAAGCTTCTAATTTCAGAAGGGTTCTTTGGGGGATTCCATTTTGACACGGCCTCTATCTTTGACGGATCCACCAATACTCCGTCGGCACTTATGACATGGCCAAGAAATTGTACCTCTCTTAACCAAAAGGCACATTTAGAGAATTTTGCATATAACTTCTCTCGTCTAAGGGTCTCTAACACTTCCTGTAAGTGATGTGCGTGTTCAGCTTCACTTTTCGAATATACCAAGATATCATCGATAAACACGATGACCGACTTATCCAGCATTGGCTTGCAAACCCGGTTCATGAGGTCCATGAAAGCCGCGGGTGCGTTTGTTAGCCCAAACGACATCACGAGGAATTCGTAATGTCCGTATCTCGTGCAGAAAGTCGTCTTCGGCACATCTTCTTCTTTGACCTTTAGTTGGTGATACCCCGACCTAAGGTCAATTTTTGAAAACCAGTTCGCGCCTTGTAATTGGTCGAATAAGTCATCTATTCTTGGGAGCGGGTATCGGTTCTTTACCGTAAGTTTGTTTAACTCCCGGTAATCGATACACATGCGCATGCTCCCGTCTTTCTTTCTTACGAACAACACCGGTGCGCCCCAAGGAGACACACTCGGCCTTATGAATCCCTTGTCAAGCAGGTCTTGAATTTGGGACATCAACTCTTGTAATTCCGACGGTGCAAGTCGGTACGGGGCTTTTGCTACGGGTTTCGCGCCCGAAATTAATTCGATCCCGAACTCTATTTCCCGTTCAGGCGATACCCCCGGTAAATCTTCCGGAAAAACATCTTCATAATCTCGTACTACCGGTACATCTCCAATCTTTCGTGATTCTTTCTCGGGCTCATTAGCGTATATCATGAATGCCTTGCATCCTCGCTTCATTAGCTTGTGAGCTTTCAACATTGAGCATACTATGGGGTTGCCTCCTTTTTCGCCATAAATGGTGACGTGTTTCCCGCTCGGAGATGTTAGTTTTATCTCTTTACGGAAGCACACGACCTTTGCATGGTGTCGAGATAGCCAATCCATCCCAACGACTACTTGAAATTATCCCATCGACATCGGGATTAGATTTATCAAATATTCTTCATCGTCGATGCTCAATTTACAATTTTCACATACATCACAAACAATAAAGCTCTTGTTATTACCTATCTCTACTTCTAAAGGCACAGGTAATTTTGTTAGAACGAATGAAGGATGTCGAATAAGTCCATACGAAACAAAGGATTTATTCGTACCCGTATCAAATAACACGTGTGCAGGAATTGAATTTACAGCAAATATACCTGAGACCACGTCAGGTTCAACCTTTGCTTCTGCGGTGGTTAGTTGAAAAGATCTTGCCTTTGCTTTCGGGGCTTCACCTTTCGGTTCCTGCCCATCCTTCTTTCCAACCAGCTCCGGGCATTCCGACTTCTTGTGACCCGTTCGATAACAATTGTAACAAACCGTCACTTTCTCCGGGCATGATATAGCCATATGTCCCGTTTTCTTGCATATGGGACAAGGCTTATCCTTGTAACGACATTCGCCTTTATGACCCTTCCCGCAGATTCTGCAACTTGGCGACCCGCCTTTCGTATCAGATTTCTTTGCGCTTTCATTTGTTCGTGCCTTCTTAGTAGGGCTTGGATTCACATCTTGTGCCCTTCGTTCACCCCGTTCTATGCTCTTTTTCAGTTCGATCTCCCTTTCCCGAGCAGCATTGACAATCTCGATAAGGGTCTCATATTTTGAAGGGGTTATGAACTCTCTATACTCCGCACTTAGCATGTTATGGTAGTAATAGACCTTTTGTTCTTCATTTGTCACCAAATCATCACAGAACTTTATCTTGTCTATAAACATCCCCGTGATCTTGTCTATGGATTCACCCTTGTGTCTGAGTTGCATGAACTCTTCCTTGATTCTATTTATGACCGCTTTGGGACTATGGTGTTTAAGAAACGGCGTCTTAAACTCCTCCCATGTCATGGCCTTAGCCGCTTCACTTCCAATCTCCTTCTTTTTGTTATCCCACCAGTCTTTCGCTTGACCTCTTAATTGACCCGTACCATAAGCTACGTAGTCATTTTCATCACAATGAGTTCTCTCGAATACTCCTTCGATATCACTTAGCCATCGTTGGCACACAATTGGATCAACCTCCCCATTATATATTGGTGGTTTACAGGCCATGAATTCCTTGTATGAACAAGGCTTTCGTCCACCATGCTTTTCCTTTGCTACATTTGAATCATCTTCCAGTTTCTTGATTCTATCTTCTACTATTGATAAAACTGTGTTTTGAATTTTATCAATAAAGCCCGACAAACTGTTTTCGATCGCCTTTCCAACCTCTTCGGCAATCACTTCCCTCACTTGTTCGGTGACTCTTGGCACCGCATCATCGTTACCTTTATCAGCCATCTCTATTTCTGAAATGTTTACATAAGTTGTTAAACATTCCATTTATAACACATGCTTTACTTGTTTTGATTTAATCAAGTTCATAACTCGATTTAATCATTCTTGTTTCAATTCAATCAAGTTCGTAACTTGATTTAATCATTCTTGTTTCAATTCAATCAAGTTCGTAACTTGATTTAATCATTCTTGTTTCAATTCAATCAAGTTCGTAACTTGATTTAATCATTCTTGTTTCAATTCAATCAAGTTCGTAACTTGATTTAATCATTCTTGTTTCATGCATTTCTTGTTTTTGAGTGAGCTTACACACTCTTTTCATGCATATTTGTTCATTTCTCATTTTCTACGTAGTACATAATTTATTAACAAAATAAGTTAGTTCTTACCGGACGATCGATCAAGCTTGGACCGAACACTTATTGACAACCTGGCGCTCTGATTACCAACTTGTAACACCCTCAAACTTTACTTGAATATAAGAATAATTTTATACAAAAGATAATAGTTTAACATAAGTTTCAAAGTATCATAAACCTTAGTCAACTAACGACTAAGTTAGAACATACAAAAATTGTTTGAGAATTTGTTTACAACCCAAGAACAAAGTTTAAGTAAGATTAAAACATAGCGGAAGCTTCAAAAATCGTGTTCGGTTCTTCAACGTTGCTTGACCACCATCCGTAAGGTCCATCTAAATCACCTAGGGTCAAAACCATTAAAACATTAGTTTTGACTTTAGTACATAAGACTTAACATATGATCCAATCATCAATTTAAAATAAAAAAAAATTAAAGTTTTCTGTTCCACCGTAAATTACGGTATTACCGTAATTTACGGTGAGTCCTGGGGAATTTTGGTTCACCGTAAATCAGGAGTCTCACACCGTAAACATATAATACCCACCGTAAATTACGGTACTACCGTAATTTACGGTAGTACCTGGAATTCCATGTTTTATTTTGTTTGTACATTATACCAAGACCCCAACTCTCGGATTTCAGTTTTCTATGATATTGATACATTAAAATCTCGTAATTCTAATATGTTATATAATATTCAAAATCAACAATCAACCTATCATAATCCGGAGCATTAATCATGTCTTACTTGATTATCCGACCCGTTTGGCTCGTCTACGGAATTTCTTCCTTTTTGACAACTACCAACGAGTTCTAACCAACTTTCGACCAAATATTCAATATAGCGATATCATCGCTTTAATTCATAACAACTTGTGTTTTAAAATTCAACTATACCAATTACAATGATCTAAATTTACTTAATGTAACGGGTCAAGTTACATACCTTAGCGCACGCCCTTCAACCGCGAATCACCACCGGCTTGTCCGCTCGACGTTCCGGTATCTTGTCCTATAGAGTTCAATTCAAGACACGTTTAGAACTCTCTTTAGACCTCACTTCGCATATTATACCGAAACGTCATAATTATGCGTTAAAGCTTTAAATTTCTATTTTTAAGCCTTCTTTGAGGCATTTCTACAAACACTATGAGGGCAGAATTTCTACATCATTTGCATTTAAGTTCATAGTTTGCTAGCTAGTTAACTTAACATCAATAAAGCCCTCATATAGCATTTTAATCATCATACCTTTCTGAAATCACTTTTCTATAATCAATTAACACTAGGATAATCATCTAAACCCTAGTGTTGATCATCATCATGTAAAACCCACAACCCACCTTCACGGTGTTCATGTAATTTTCCTGAATTTGGTCATGATTTCACATGAAATTAGCTAGGTTTCACTTCTAAACACCTTATCAATTCTAATCAAACCAAATAACACACATGCAACATCAATTTTCAGATTTTCCAAAATCATGAGAAATTCAAGTTAAGAGATTTCATTAGATTTTACATACCTTACAATCCTCTTGTGATGAGGATTACGATTCTAGGCTCAATTCTCGATTTCTACTTGGATTAATCCTTCAATTTGCAAGATTAATGAGATTTTAGGGTTTTGGAGAAGTGGGGATCGCCCCCCTGCTTCACTTGATCGACCAGACACACCTAAATGGTGTGTTTGGTGAGTTTTTGTTATTATTCAGCATTAAACTTTCATTTTTGGCAAGCTTAGTCCCTCATTTATCATCTAACTTTAAGTACTAGTGTTTTTAACCTAGTGTTAGTTATTTCTAGGCTTGTAATTTTAACTAGGTTAAAATTTCTAGATAGCAAATTCTTGTATATGAAATTCTTGAATTTCTGATATAAAGATTTATATTTTCGGGGTGTTACAAGTCCACCCCCCTTAAAAGGGTTTCGTCCCCGAAACCTAATTACGTACCAAATAAAGTAGGATGAAGACGTCGCATCTCCTCTTCGGACTCCCATGTAGTGTCCGAACCCTTCCTATGCTCCCATTTGACTTTGACTTGGTCAATTTGTTTATTTCGTTAATGTTTGACCTTTCGGTCTAAAATCTCCACCGGTCTCACCGCATAATTCAGACTATTATCCACTTCGATATCATCGTAATGGATATAGGCCGCTTCGTCTGCTAGACACTTTTTTAATTGTGACACGTGGAACGTGCCATGGATTCCACTTAGCTCCTCTGGTAATTCAAGACGGTAAGCTACCTTGCCAACTCTCCCGATAATTTTAAATGGCCCAATAAACCTTGGGCTTAGCTTCCCCCTTTTTCTGAATCTAATAACGCCCTTCCATGGGGAAACTTTTAGCATGACCATGTCACCAACTTGGAATTCGATTGGCCTTTTCCTTTTATCAACATACACCTTTTGCCTGTCTTGAGCCGCTTTCAAGTGTGCCCGAACTTTATCGATCTTTTCATTCGTGGCTCGTACTATATCTTGGTGGGCGAGTTCACGTGGACCCACTTCACCCCAACATACCGGGGTTCGACACTTCCTACCATAAAGCATTTCGTATGGTGCCATCTTAATACTAGATTGGTAACTGTTGTTATACGAAAACTCGACTAACGGTAGGTGAACATCCCAACTGCCTCCAAAGTCGATTATACACGCCCGTAGCATGTCCCCCAATGTTTGTATCGTTCTTTCACTTTGTCCATCCGTTTGAGGATGGTACGCAGTGCTAATGAACAATTTGGTCCCCATTTGCTCTTGGAAATCCCGCCAGAAATTCGAAGTAAACCAGGTGTCCCTATCAGACACGATGGACACCGGCACCCCATGACGTGCTATGATTTTATTGGTATAAACTTCTGACATCTTTTCCGACGTATAAGTCTCACGAAACGGAATAAAGTGAGCACTTTTCGTCAATCTATCCACCACTACCCATATGGCATCAAAACCACGATTCGTCTTAGGTAACTTGGTTAACAGGTCCATTGTAATATGTTCCCATTTCCAAACCGGAATTTCTAACGGTTGGAGTTTGCCGTATGGTTTCTGGTGCTCCGCCTTGACTTGTAAACATGTCAAGCATTTTTCCACATACTTCGCCACGTCCCTCTTCATTCCGGGCCACCAATAATTTTGTTTCAAATCATTGTACATCTTGGTCGCACCCGGATGAATTGAATAACGGGATTTATGAGCTTCATCAAGTAGGAGTGCCTTCACTCCACAGGTATGTGGGACCCATATCCTTCCGGATCGAGTCTTCAACCCGTGATTTCCATCCGACAAATCTTTCAATTGACCAATTATTCTTTCTTTCTTCCAATTCTCTTCTTTTACTGCTTCTAACTGCGCCTCTCGAATACGTTCAAGTATACCCGAGGTTACCACGAGTTGCATCAACCTTACTCGTATCGGGACGTAGTCCGCTTTTCTACTTAGAGCATCCGCCACTACATTAGCCTTTCCGGGGTGGTAATGTATCTCACAATCGAAGTCTTTCACCGTTTCTTGCCATCTTCTTTGTCGCATATTTAACTCCTTCTGATCGAAAAAGTATTTTAGGCTCTTGTGATCGGTGAATATGGTGCATTTTACCCCATATAAGTAATGCCTCCATATTTTTAAGGCAAATACCACCGCAGCCAACTCAAGATCATGCGTGGGGTATTTCTTCTCGTGTATTTTCAGTTGTCTCGAGGCATAAGCTATAACTTTGCCCCGTTGCCTCAAAACACAACCGAGCCCCGATAGTGAAGCATCAGAATAAACCACCATGTCTTCGACTCCGTCCGGCAATGTCAGTACCGGAGCTTGAGTTAACTTCGCTTTTGGTGTTTGAAACGCCTTTTCTTGATCTACACCCCAAATAAACTTTTCTTTCTTCCGAGTTAATTTTGTTAGTGGTGACGCAATTTTGGAGAAATCTTGAATGAATCTCCTATAGTATCCCGCAAGTCCCAAAAAGCTTCTAATTTCAGAAGGGTTCTTTGGGGGATTCCATTTTGACACGGCCTCTATCTTTGACGGATCCACCAATACTCCGTCGGCACTTATGACATGGCCAAGAAATTGTACCTCTCTTAACCAAAAGGCACATTTAGAGAATTTTGCATATAACTTCTCTCGTCTAAGGGTCTCTAACACTTCCTGTAAGTGATGTGCGTGTTCAGCTTCACTTTTCGAATATACCAAGATATCATCGATAAACACGATGACCGACTTATCCAGCATTGGCTTGCAAACCCGGTTCATGAGGTCCATGAAAGCCGCGGGTGCGTTTGTTAGCCCAAACGACATCACGAGGAATTCGTAATGTCCGTATCTCGTGCAGAAAGTCGTCTTCGGCACATCTTCTTCTTTGACCTTTAGTTGGTGATACCCCGACCTAAGGTCAATTTTTGAAAACCAGTTCGCGCCTTGTAATTGGTCGAATAAGTCATCTATTCTTGGGAGCGGGTATCGGTTCTTTACCGTAAGTTTGTTTAACTCCCGGTAATCGATACACATGCGCATGCTCCCGTCTTTCTTTCTTACGAACAACACCGGTGCGCCCCAAGGAGACACACTCGGCCTTATGAATCCCTTGTCAAGCAGGTCTTGAATTTGGGACATCAACTCTTGTAATTCCGACGGTGCAAGTCGGTACGGGGCTTTTGCTACGGGTTTCGCGCCCGAAATTAATTCGATCCCGAACTCTATTTCCCGTTCAGGCGATACCCCCGGTAAATCTTCCGGAAAAACATCTTCATAATCTCGTACTACCGGTACATCTCCAATCTTTCGTGATTCTTTCTCGGGCTCATTAGCGTATATCATGAATGCCTTGCATCCTCGCTTCATTAGCTTGTGAGCTTTCAACATTGAGCATACTATGGGGTTGCCTCCTTTTTCGCCATAAATGGTGACGTGTTTCCCGCTCGGAGATGTTAGTTTTATCTCTTTACGGAAGCACACGACCTTTGCATGGTGTCGAGATAGCCAATCCATCCCAACGACTACTTGAAATTATCCCATCGACATCGGGATTAGATTTATCAAATATTCTTCATCGTCGATGCTCAATTTACAATTTTCACATACATCACAAACAATAAAGCTCTTGTTATTACCTATCTCTACTTCTAAAGGCACAGGTAATTTTGTTAGAACGAATGAAGGATGTCGAATAAGTCCATACGAAACAAAGGATTTATTCGTACCCGTATCAAATAACACGTGTGCAGGAATTGAATTTACAGCAAATATACCTGAGACCACGTCAGGTTCAACCTTTGCTTCTGCGGTGGTTAGTTGAAAAGATCTTGCCTTTGCTTTCGGGGCTTCACCTTTCGGTTCCTGCCCATCCTTCTTTCCAACCAGCTCCGGGCATTCCGACTTCTTGTGACCCGTTCGATAACAATTGTAACAAACCGTCACTTTCTCCGGGCATGATATAGCCATATGTCCCGTTTTCTTGCATATGGGACAAGGCTTATCCTTGTAACGACATTCGCCTTTATGACCCTTCCCGCAGATTCTGCAACTTGGCGACCCGCCTTTCGTATCAGATTTCTTTGCGCTTTCATTTGTTCGTGCCTTCTTAGTAGGGCTTGGATTCACATCTTGTGCCCTTCGTTCACCCCGTTCTATGCTCTTTTTCAGTTCGATCTCCCTTTCCCGAGCAGCATTGACAATCTCGATAAGGGTCTCATATTTTGAAGGGGTTATGAACTCTCTATACTCCGCACTTAGCATGTTATGGTAGTAATAGACCTTTTGTTCTTCATTTGTCACCAAATCATCACAGAACTTTATCTTGTCTATAAACATCCCCGTGATCTTGTCTATGGATTCACCCTTGTGTCTGAGTTGCATGAACTCTTCCTTGATTCTATTTATGACCGCTTTGGGACTATGGTGTTTAAGAAACGGCGTCTTAAACTCCTCCCATGTCATGGCCTTAGCCGCTTCACTTCCAATCTCCTTCTTTTTGTTATCCCACCAGTCTTTCGCTTGACCTCTTAATTGACTCGTACCATAAGCTACGTAGTCATTTTCATCACAATGAGTTCTCTCGAATACTCCTTCGATATCACTTAGCCATCGTTGGCACACAATTGGATCAACCTCCCCATTATATATTGGTGGTTTACAGGCCATGAATTCCTTGTATGAACAAGGCTTTCGTCCACCATGCTTTTCCTTTGCTACATTTGAATCATCTTCCAGTTTCTTGATTCTATCTTCTACTATTGATAAAACTGTGTTTTGAATTTTATCAATAAAGCCCGACAAACTGTTTTCGATCGCCTTTCCAACCTCTTCGGCAATCACTTCCCTCACTTGTTCGGTGACTCTTGGCACCGCATCATCGTTACCTTTATCAGCCATCTCTATTTCTGAAATGTTTACATAAGTTGTTAAACATTCCATTTATAACACATGCTTTACTTGTTTTGATTTAATCAAGTTCATAACTCGATTTAATCATTCTTGTTTCAATTCAATCAAGTTCGTAACTTGATTTAATCATTCTTGTTTCAATTCAATCAAGTTCGTAACTTGATTTAATCATTCTTGTTTCAATTCAATCAAGTTCGTAACTTGATTTAATCATTCTTGTTTCAATTCAATCAAGTTCGTAACTTGATTTAATCATTCTTGTTTCATGCATTTCTTGTTTTTGAGTGAGCTTACACACTCTTTTCATGCATATTTGTTCATTTCTCATTTTCTACGTAGTACATAATTTATTAACAAAATAAGTTAGTTCTTACCGGACGATCGATCAAGCTTGGACCGAACACTTATTGACAACCTGGCGCTCTGATTACCAACTTGTAACACCCTCAAACTTTACTTGAATATAAGAATAATTTTATACAAAAGATAATAGTTTAACATAAGTTTCAAAGTATCATAAACCTTAGTCAACTAACGACTAAGTTAGAACATACAAAAATTGTTTGAGAATTTGTTTACAACCCAAGAACAAAGTTTAAGTAAGATTAAAACATAGCGGAAGCTTCAAAAATCGTGTTCGGTTCTTCAACGTTGCTTGACCACCATCCGTAAGGTCCATCTAAATCACCTAGGGTCAAAACCATTAAAACATTAGTTTTGACTTTAGTACATAAGACTTAACATATGATCCAATCATCAATTTAAAATAAAAAAAAATTAAAGTTTTCTGTTCCACCGTAAATTACGGTATTACCGTAATTTACGGTGAGTCCTGGGGAATTTTGGTTCACCGTAAATCAGGAGTCTCACACCGTAAACATATAATACCCACCGTAAATTACGGTACTACCGTAATTTACGGTAGTACCTGGAATTCCATGTTTTATTTTGTTTGTACATTATACCAAGACCCCAACTCTCGGATTTCAGTTTTCTATGATATTGATACATTAAAATCTCGTAATTCTAATATGTTATATAATATTCAAAATCAACAATCAACCTATCATAATCCGGAGCATTAATCATGTCTTACTTGATTATCCGACCCGTTTGGCTCGTCTACGGAATTTCTTCCTTTTTGACAACTACCAACGAGTTCTAACCAACTTTCGACCAAATATTCAATATAGCGATATCATCGCTTTAATTCATAACAACTTGTGTTTTAAAATTCAACTATACCAATTACAATGATCTAAATTTACTTAATGTAACGGGTCAAGTTACATACCTTAGCGCACGCCCTTCAACCGCGAATCACCACCGGCTTGTCCGCTCGACGTTCCGGTATCTTGTCCTATAGAGTTCAATTCAAGACACGTTTAGAACTCTCTTTAGACCTCACTTCGCATATTATACCGAAACGTCATAATTATGCGTTAAAGCTTTAAATTTCTATTTTTAAGCCTTCTTTGAGGCATTTCTACAAACACTATGAGGGCAGAATTTCTACATCATTTGCATTTAAGTTCATAGTTTGCTAGCTAGTTAACTTAACATCAATAAAGCCCTCATATAGCATTTTAATCATCATACCTTTCTGAAATCACTTTTCTATAATCAATTAACACTAGGATAATCATCTAAACCCTAGTGTTGATCATCATCATGTAAAACCCACAACCCACCTTCACGGTGTTCATGTAATTTTCCTGAATTTGGTCATGATTTCACATGAAATTAGCTAGGTTTCACTTCTAAACACCTTATCAATTCTAATCAAACCAAATAACACACATGCAACATCAATTTTCAGATTTTCCAAAATCATGAGAAATTCAAGTTAAGAGATTTCATTAGATTTTACATACCTTACAATCCTCTTGTGATGAGGATTACGATTCTAGGCTCAATTCTCGATTTCTACTTGGATTAATCCTTCAATTTGCAAGATTAATGAGATTTTAGGGTTTTGGAGAAGTGGGGATCGCCCCCCTGCTTCACTTGATCGACCAGACACACCTAAATGGTGTGTTTGGTGAGTTTTTGTTATTATTCAGCATTAAACTTTCATTTTTGGCAAGCTTAGTCCCTCATTTATCATCTAACTTTAAGTACTAGTGTTTTTAACCTAGTGTTAGTTATTTCTAGGCTTGTAATTTTAACTAGGTTAAAATTTCTAGATAGCAAATTCTTGTATATGAAATTCTTGAATTTCTGATATAAAGATTTATATTTTCGGGGTGTTACACAAACGTGTCATTTTAGTAAATAGAATGATTCACCAGTATTTCCCGCTGACAAAACCTTTTTCAAACATGTTTCAGGTGATCTGTTGTGATCCAGGAAAAGTGCCGAAAAGCACTACAAGCTTAAGGAAGTGGCTCAATATAAAATAAAGGAACATGTTTTGTAAAATAAAGATTTCTCAGTGAAATCATATGATTGTAAACTATCAGGGTTTATCTAGAATTGTGAAATAAAATAATCGGGAAAATTTCAGTTTTAAAAAGATCCTGTTAAAATCTTCCGTTGTTAACTCAATTAAATAAATACCATGGGATTTTCTGTCCCGCGGCTCCTGAAACGGGTTAAACCGGGTCGGGGGCCGTGACAGAAAAAGGTGGTATCAGAGCCACTGAGTTAAGCTAATTAAGTATTTAGAAATACTTAATTTTTTTCCTGATTATCATTATGTGATTGTGTGTTTTATTAACTGACTATTTGTTAGTTACAGTATGGGTAAGCAAAAGCTTTCAAACATCTATCTTAAATTAGATAGTTTGCCAAAAGAGAAGGGAAGTTCATCCCAATCCTCAAGATACTCAGTAGATACTGAGGAGGGAATATTTGTTCGTAAAGCTCAATATGAGGAACCACTTTCTCCTAATAAAAGAAGTTTGATTATTAGGAAAAGTCAGGAGAAATTAAAAAAAATCACAACCAAAAGAAAAGAGAGTTAATTAGAAAACCCAAGAACTAGGCAGTAACCCACCATGGGAAGACAAGTTAGATGAAAAATGGGCAGATCTCTATATGCTAGCTATTGTAGCAGTAAATGCAAATCTTTAAATACTCTGACTCAAGTTTTAGTAACCTTATCTCCTACAAGCCAGAAATATTATTTAGTAAAATAAATAAGCTACAGTAAACCCTGATGTGTTTTAATTTTTAGTTGTCTTTGTTAGTCACACGGTATGAAATAATATTTAAAGGTTATTTATGAAAATTTTGTTATAAAACTTTTAACTTAGCAATTTTTGTGTATTTTGCATATATGCTAAACATCATGAATGACTTGTCTGAAGCCCTTCAGAACTTAAATCTCTATCCGGTGAAAATAGAGGTTTCCAGAGATTTTAATAGGTATATACCTAATATAGAAGAACCTATGGAATTCAACGCTCCACCTCCAGAGAAACCCAAGCCTAAGAAAAGGAGAAGATTCGTGGGATGGAGGCGTGTGCGCAGAAGGAAACCCGCTACCAGGAAAATTCCCAAAATAGAAAATCCTTTAGACAAAGGGAAGGGGATTGAAGTCGGGGAAGGTTCTAGGAAAATGGAAATGGAGTTTGGGGAAGGTTCTAGGCAAACCAAGATAGAAATGGGGGAAAGCTCTAGACAAATTGAGGAGTTACCATTTCAGGAGGAATTGGATCGTGCCTTGGCGAGCTGTGATGTCATCAGGCCTATCAATAATAATCTATACCCTTATCCTGCTGAAACTCAATTACCAATGAACTTGGAACCAACCATCCCAGAACCTATAATCCACACCCAACCTCTAGGAATGGATGAGTGGTGGACCAATGATCGGCAATTCCAAAACCTGCTCAACAGTCCTTATTCCTTTCTCCCTCAATTCGACCCAGAACCTATACCTAACCCACCTATGAGCAATGAGAATTTAGCTGAACTCCGCCACTTTGGCGAGGAGTTAGTGGATGCGGGAAATAGGATCAGGGAAGTAGGAGAACAGATCTCCTGGAAATACGACGAGAGGGAACGTCGTTATTAAAATATCAACTGACAAGGGATAATGGGGTTGTGAAACTGTGGTTGTATAATAAATAGAAAAATATAATCATGTAAAATAACTACAAATAAAACTTTGTAAAATAATGGTGTGTATTGATGCATACTATAAAATATAAAAATGGGAATCGAGAAATCGATAGTTTTGGCTATATGTGCGTATTTGAAAATTGTATGATTGTTTTATGTATAATTGTTATTTATTTGATACTAATAAATTATATATATTAATTATCAGATGGAAAACGCTAATAATGAACCAGTAAATGAGGTTAATCAATCTGAGCAACATCCGGAGGATCAATTTATGACTAGGCAGGATATAGAAAATATTGTTGCTTAAGGAATAGCCAATGTTATTCCAGCAATACTTGCTGCTGCCCAGAAACCCGTTGAACCTCAACAAATCATTCCTAGCAAACGTATTTCTGAAGATAACTTCAGTAATAGTGTAAACGGAGGCGGTAATAATCACAATGATGATTCACGGCAGGCTCCGCTCCCTAAGAAAATGAAAGCTGCAACGCCTGGTTGCACTTACAAAGAATTTGTTGCTTGTAAACCCAATAAATTTGCAGGCAATGAAGGAGCTACTGCGGCACTGCGTTGGTTAGAGAAAACCGAGCAGTAATTACAATAAGTAAATGTGCCAAGGACGATAAGGTCATGTACGCTTCAAATCTGTTTAAAGAAGGGGCACTAGAATGGTGGAATACAGTACTTCAAGCCAAAGGAAGAACTGTGGCTTATGCCATGAACTAGGAAGAATTTAAGAGTCTTGTAGAAAGAAAATTCTGTCCCGAATATGAAAAAGATCAAATGGCAAATAAATTCCTAAACCATCGGATGATGGGTGTAGACTGTCGAGGATATACTTCGACATTCTTCGAATATGCTAGAGTAGTACCAACGCTGGCTTCGCCAGAGCCGGTACTCATTTCTCGCTATATTTGGGGATTAATTAGCGAAATCCGTAATATTGTTAAAGCTGCGAGACCTCGCACTATTGACGATACGGTAGAATTAGCTAACACCCTAACTGACGAATTGGTACGCACAAGAGATGAAAACAAGAAAAAGGAACTGGCTCAGAAAATTACCCAAGGATTTCGTACGGCTAATAACAACAGTTTCAAGAAAAGAGGAACAGGGTAATCCTCAACTCCACCATTCTGCAGGAATTGCAGAAAGAAACATTATGGAAGATGCAATATAACCTGCAACTTTTGCAAAGCTGTAGGACATCGTGAAGAAAACTGCAGAAAGAAAACCATAATCTGCTTTAATTGTGGAGAAGCGGGGCATTTTAAAACAGAATGTCCTAAATTGGCCAAACCAGCAGACAACAAAACCAAGACGGCCGACGGAGCTATTAAGAAAAATGCCAGAGCATTCCAGCTGACCACTCAAGAAGCAGAACTCATTCCAGATGTAATAGCTGGTACGTTCTTAGTTCACAACGTTTACGCAAAAGTATTATTTGACTCTGGTGCAAACCAAAGTTTTATCAATACTTTATTCTGCCAAACTCTTAATTTACCCTTAACCAACCTTAGGCAGATTTTTACAGTCAAAACGGCGAATGGGAATTCAGTTAAAATAGATAAGGTTTTGCAAAATGTAGAAATAGAACTTTCAAGTCATAAATTCTCTGCAAACCTGTTACCTATGAGATTAGCTGAATTCGATGTTGTGTAAGGAATGGATTGGTTAGTAGCCAACCATGCTCGAATCCTTTGTGAAAAGAACTCTATAGAGATTCAGGCAACCACTGGAGAAGTAATCATGATTACAGGAGATAAACCACGTAAACCCATGAAGTTCATATCAGTAATGAAAGTTGCTAGTTATGAACGAAAGCAAGGAATAGTATATATGATTTCAGTAATCATTAGTACTAAGAATAAAGAACTTAAGGAGATTCCTGTAGTTTCAGAATACCCAGATGTATTCCGAGAAGAGTTACCAGGAGTACCACCAGATAGGGATGGTTCGATGAGAATGTGTATTGATTATAAAGAATTGAATAAGGTTACAATTACAAATCGATACCCATTACCTAGAATTGATGATCTTTTTGATCAACTTCAAGGAGCTAGATATTTTTCTAAGATCGATTTACGTTCTGGATATCATCAATTAAAGGTACAAGAATAAGACATACCTAAAACTGCTTTCAGAACTAGGTATGGTCATTACGAGTTTACAGTCATGCCCTTCGGATTAACGAATGCACCTGCAGCATTCATGGACATGATGAATAGAATCTGTAAACCATACTTGGATAAATTTGTAATTGTTTTTATTGACGATATACTTATTTATTCAAAAAATCAGTACGAACATTGTCAGCACTTGCATGCACTCTTAACTTTGTTAAGAAAAGAAAAGCTTTATGCCAAATTCTCGAAGTGTGAATTTTGGCTACAAGAAGTGCAATTCTTAGGTCACATGGTAAATCATGAAGGCATTCATGTAGATCCCTCTAAAATAGAGGCAATTACCAAATGGAAGGCTCCACAATCCGCAATGGAAATTAGAAGTTTTATAGGTTTAGCTGGGTACTATAGACGGTTTATTAAGGATTTTTCCAAAATAGCTGTACCATTAACTAAGCTAACCTGTAAAGCAGTTAAGTTTGAATGGGGACCTAAGCAAGAAGAAGCTTTTAGGATTCTAAAGCAAAAGTTAACAAATGCCCCAATCCTAGTGATGGGTGTCAAGTGTTATATATATTAGGTGTATATTTTAAGCCCCTTTAACACTTTTTAGTCAAGTTTTAAATTTATAAAACACGATATTCACTAACACTAGACACTCATATGGGCAAGTGCACCCATCGTGAGCGTAGTATAGTGTTGGTAAGATACCGAGGTCGTCCAAGGACACAAGAGCTTTTAGTACCGGTTTATCCTCAACGTCTAATCAAATAAAAAAGTTTAGAAAAATGTTTTAAGCTAAGAAAAATAAAAACTAACTAAAAATGCTGAAAAATAAAATAAAAAGAAAAAACAGATAGACAAGATGAATCACTTGGTTCCGACTCGTATCTAGTGTAACCTTTGATTATTTCCGCACTTTTGCACTTATTTAAGAGATTATCTTAGTTATTGTAGTAGGCCCCTCTTTTGAAGGTGACGTTACCCTCACCCTAGTAGTTTGAGTCAGCAAGGATACAATCCTAAAAGGGTGGATTATTGGAAGATAAGTAATTAAGTTATTAATGCAAATTATGGTAGGCCCCTCTTTTGGAGGTGACGTTACCCTCGACTAAGTAGTCTGAGTCAGCAGGGATACAGTCCTAAATAGTCGGGTTATAGTATTAATAGTAGTTAACTTATGTGGGGATCAAAGAGTTTGGACCCATGCCATCCAATACCGTTAAGTATTGAAGGAGGTCCTACTAAATTTGACCCAGGTCCATTGCAGGACCTCTAAACGTTGAACAATGGCAAGACCTTTACCAAACCGTTCCCTTAACCCCCGACCAGGTAGCCAACATACCTCCATATAGACCGTGGAGATATGAATGGTGAAAATCTTTTATTTTATATGGACAGTAAAATAATGCCAAGACACCACGGACAAACGATAAGGAAAGATCACCTTCAACATAAGCAACTAGTTATTAAAGTCATTAATACAAAACCAAGTAAAAGTGCGAAAAGATTAAAAATAAAAAGTATTACACTAGACACTTTGTCTTCACCAAGTGATGTAAGAGACTTAGGCAAACAAGGCCTTGATTGTCAAGAACTCTTACGATCAATCTTGGATCACGAGACGACTCACACACTCTATGATGGACAATGGATGATGGTGGTGGATGATGGTGTTATGGTGGTGGTGGGTGGTGAGTGAAGTGTGAGAGAGGTGGTGTGCCAAGGGATGGTTTGAGCTTGAGCGAAGCACTCCTATTTATAGGCTGAACAGAAGCTCGGGCATGGCCCCGTGTCCACATCCTTCTCTTTCTTCATTTAATGCAGCTTTGTCTTATTAGTTGATCACGCCCCCGTGTCCGCTGAGCACGACCCCGTGTGCAGAAGAATCTTTGTACTATGAAGATTTGCCTAGATTGTGCGAATCTTATAGTTGACCACGGCCCCGTGTCCGCTGAGCACTGCCCCGTGGTGGGCAATAGAAGCTTCTACCACTTTTTCTTTTCTGCTGACACTTGGGCACGCCCCCGTGTTGGCTGAGCACGGGGCGTGTTCAGTCTTCTGTTATCTTGTTTTACTTGGGAAGATGCTGTTGTGGGGTCGGGCATGTCACGTCTTGTTCCTTTTCTTGTATTTATGTTAGATTTTGATGTCTTTTTGCTTCTTTTGTTAATTTGAGCTCATTTAATCCTGAAAATACAAAAGGAAGACAAAAGCACACTTTTTCCAACATTAGTACTAAAAAAGGGTTAGTTTTATGCCACAATTGATGAAATTTATATGTTGCATTTTGCACACATCAAATACCCCCAAACTTGAATATTTGCTTGTCCTCAAGCAAAACTCTTTAATATGTGGCTATTACACACCCAAATGGAATGGGTAGAGAAGAAGGTTTTTGGGCTTGTCATAGAGTGTCGGGATTTCCAAGATTCTTTATTTAGTTTTATTTTTATTTATTTACAATCCTATTCGTCATGATTTATTTAAAACTTTTCATAAGATAAATTACTTATTAGGGCATAACATGCCTCTTTAAAATTCTATTTATATACAAGCTCACATACCTCACGGGGATCACTCAACACTCGGCCGAAGATGTATTTTTATGGATCACTCGAGAGCGGCATGGAACTTACTCCTACCATAGGCTTGCCAAGCAATCAATCCTCCTCCTTTTTAACTTATATACCTTTGTAAATATCAAGAGGACTTTGTGGGTGAAGGGTTAGGCTTGGGTTAAAGGTAGGTGGTTGGGTTAGTGGTTAGTAGAAAAGGGCGAAAAGCGTAACAAGCGTCGGTTTTCGTAAGACTTTTTATTTTTTGTAACTTTATTTTGATGAAGCTTTTATTCAAACAAAGTTATTTTTGATGAACTTGTTTGTTTATTTTCTTTTGCTTCATCATCAACGCAATTTTTTTTTTTTTTTTTTGAAAAGTCATATGAAAAACCGAACTTGTTACTAAAACAAAGGGTTAAAAATGAAAAAGGTTTTGGTGGGTAAAAAGGTGTTTGGTTTGGGTTATGAAATGAAAAGGTTTAGGCTCAAATGGGCTAATTAGGGGGATTTTGGGTAGGTGGTAAAAAAAAAGAAAAATAATGGTGTAGAAAAAAGTTAGTCCTAATGCCTCCATCATTTACTTACTCGGGTTTAAGTTGGTAAGGACTGGGAATGTATTGTCATGGCAAGTTCTAGAGTCGTAAGAACCAAGCGGCTATTCACACAAGAAACGGAAAATGAGCATTTAGTTTAATGATATGTAATTGTATGCTCGATAAAGGCTCAAAACTCACTTTTGTGGGAATGGGTTTTTATGTGATTAAGTATATATAATCAAATTTTAACTAAGTTTGCCATGCCTTTTCATAATTTTCTTATGTTGGTTCTTTTTATCACGACGCTATCGGTTGTAAATTCGTAAAAATATAACCTTTTTAGAACTTGAAATTCCCGAGTTAAACCTAGACAAGTAAAAAAAAATTGAAAATTTTTGAAAAAATTTGGGGTGATTAGCGGTTCCAAGAGAGTTTTGTGTAAGGCTTGTATTTAGGACTTGCAAGATTCAAGGTTTTAGCATTCCCCCCCCCCCACACTTAAATTACACATTGTCCTCAATGTGTCCCAAAAATAAATTTTTAGGTTGATTGAATGTGTAAAAAGAAAAAAATTTGTGTTACTGGGCGCTGAACACGGCCCCGTGTTGTCCGGGCACGGCCCCATGTTCAAGTGCCAGTAACAAAATTAAATCAAGAGAAACAGAAGCCTGGACACGGGGGCGTGTTGAGTGAACACCGCCCGTGTCCAGTTACCTGAACTGGGTCTTTTTCTGCAGACAGTGCAACACGGGGCCGTGTTGGGCGGACACGGCCCGTGCCGAACCTACTGTAAACGAAGAATTTTGTCGGACGGTCCTGTTTTCCTGCATAGGGTGCTGGTTCAAGTTTCCCTTGTATCCTTTGCCATCTCAAGTGTGTTTTATTCCTTTCAACACCACCCAAACACCAAATTAACTAAAACCCATCATTCATTAGTCATAGAGAGAATTACATATTAGTCCTAAAAATTAAAATACTAGATAGTTAGGTCAAAGAAACACAAGGAATCCAAACCAAGAAGTTCTAGCCTTATTCTAATAGCAAAATTTCCGAAAAGGTAAATCTTCCGGTTAAATGTGGCTTTGACAACTTCTTTTTCCGGGTACGGGGTCCTCATACGTCGCCGAGCCATTCTTCGATCTCCCTAGGGAGAAGAAAAGCGGGCTCATTAGCATCGGTTTGAGGAGGTGCAACTTCCACCGGGATTTCTTGGAGTTCTTCAAGAGGAGGTTCCGTCGGAATGTCGTCCCAACCGGTAGGATTGTGGATCCCAAGTGCTAGATTCCAATCCTCTTGAGGGAGGATTGGTTACATGGGAGGTGTCACAAGAATGTTTAACCTCTGGTGCAAGAGGTTTATTTCTTGAAAACTGTTTTCCAACCCCACCGAAAGATAATTGATACGGTCTATGAGGACCTCCTCTACCGAAGTCGTCTCGTCAAGAGCTTCACGTAGTGCCATTACGTATCTTACGAGAGTTGCTTCAATCGATGGCCTCCTTTCCCTTCGACTGTTTATGGAGTGTACAGAAGAGGTTCCACTGTTTTGGCTAGACATTCTACGAAAATACACCAAAAATATTCCATTTTAATGAAACAGTACCACGGGCACGGCCCCGTGCTCAATGAGCACGGCCCCGTGTTCAACTTTATGCAGATTTTTAGAACAAGGAACCTTGGGTTTTCAAATTATTTTCTCAATTTATGAAGCATTTTTGAACAGAAATAACTTAAAACCATGTTTTGTAACTTATTTTTAACAAGATTCCTTGAACAAAAATTCAACAAACATCATACCAAAGCTTGAAATCAAGCTTCAATGGAGGTGTTGTTGCAAGAAAGATGAAGAAGAATGTAATAGATAAAAGAGGAAAGGACAAGATGCTTGTTAGAACCTTCTTTTAGAACATACCTAGGATGGTAAGTCAGAAAATCCTTTCAAATCTCTGTCCCTGGATGGTCCAAATGTGCAGGGTTCTTGGCTGCATTTATAGAAAACGACAGCATACTGGACACGGCCCCGTGTCGGCTGGACACGGCCCCGTGTGCAGGCAAGATCCTGACACGTTTTGTCCGTATTCTGACAAAAGTCAGAAGGGAATCTTTTGGTGGACACGGGGGCGTGTTGACCTAGGCACGGCCCCGTGTCGGAAGGCTGTTTTATGAAGTGTGTCTATTTTCAAGGAACTTTTCTGGATCGGGCGGTTCCTTACTGGATGGAACAACCCCAAAGTGCCCAAGATACCTTAGTTGTTCTAGATTAAGACGAGAACGCAAGAGGTTGTCGGTGAGGGTGATTCCTAGGCTATATGTAGGTGGACAAGTCCAACCCTTTTCCGGGCTCTCGTTAAAGAAGGTGTATGTCGAATCGCTCAGGTCTATGTATGCATCAAACGAAGTTGATGGGGAGTCCTTCACGGCACAATCGACACAGGGACGACTATTGCTCAAGTCCTCGCAAGAGTTAGAAGTATTGTCGGAAACAACGAAGTTGTTTGAATGCGTTTCCAACCCTTCTTCTTGGTTATCGTCTTGGAAAAGATTATTGAAATCTTTCCTAAGTTCTTTTAACCAATCAATAATTAGATCTTCTAGTTGAAATAATTCATCGAGAAGCATTTCTCCTAGAAAATCCGGTTGGGAGCATTCGAGGGAGAGATAAGGATTATTTCTACTTTCGCTCCTCTTAAGGATACTAGAAAACGATGGGTCTATATAGTGGGGTTTATAATTTAGAAAATAACATTCTAATTCTTTATGGTTACCACCACATAATTGACACCACATTGTACCATAAGAGTGCCGAAAGTAAAAAGTATCAGTATCACTCATGTTTGTGTCAGAAATTACCAACCGTCGGGATCTTACGGTTCTGTTTTTCAGTAACTGAAAGTTGGGCACGGGGGCGTGTTGAGTGGGCATGGCCCCGTGTTCAGCTTACTGTCTGACTTAAAACAGGATTGTCAGTTCCAATGATTGGGCACGGGGCGTGTTCAGCGGGCACGGCCCGTGCTGAGTTCTGCAGAAGCTGAAAAATTAAGAAAAATCCTAAAAGAAATGAAAAATAAGAAAAACGATTAGGCCGTTGATTCCTAACTTTCTTAAAATCCTTGTGTCCCCGGCAGCGGCGCCAAAAACTTGATGGGTGTCAAGTGTTATATATATTAGGTGTATATTTTAATCCCCTTTAACACTTTTTAGTCAAGTTTTAAATTTATAAAACACGATATTCACTAACACTAGACACTCATATGGGCAAGTGCACCCATCGTGAGCGTAGTATAGTGTTGGTAAGATACCGAGGTCGTCCAAGGACACAAGAGCTTTTAGTACCGGTTTATCCTCAACGTCTAATCAAATCAAAAAATTTAGAAAAATGTTTTAAGCTAAGAAAAATAAAAACTAACTAAAAATGCTGAAAAATAAAATAAAAAGAAAAAACAGATAGACAAGATGAATCACTTGGTTCTGACTCGTATCTAGTGTAGCCTTTGATTATTTCCGCACTTTTGCACTTATTTAAGAGATTATCTTAGTTATTGTAGTAGGCCCCTCTTTTGAAGGTGACGTTACCCTCACCCTAGTAGTTTGAGTCAGCAAGGATACAATCCTAAAAGGGTGGATTATTGGAAGATAATTAATTAAGTTATTAATGCAAATTATGGTAGGCCCCTCTTTTGGAGGTGACGTTACCCTCGACTAAGTAGTCTGAGTCAGCAGGGATACAGTCCTAAATAGCCGGGGTTATAGTATTAATAGTAGTTAACTTATGAGGGGATCAAAGAGTTTGGACCCCCGCCATCCAATACCGTTAAGTATTGAAGGAGGTCCTACTAAATTTGACCCAGGTCCATTGCAGGACCTCTAAACGCTGAACAATGGCAAGACCTTTACCAAACCGTTCCCTTAACCCCCGACCAGGTAGCCAACATACCTCCATATAGACCGTGGAGATATGAATGGTGAAAATCTTCTATTTTATATAGACAGTAAAATAATGCCAAGACACCACGGACAAACGATAAGGAAAGATCACCTTCAACATAAGCAACTAGTTATTAAAGTCATTAATACAAAACCAAGTAAAAAGTGCGAAAAGATTAAAAATAAAAAGTATTACACTAGACACTTTGTCTTCACCAAGTGATGTAAGAGACTTAGGCAAACATGGCCTTGATTGTCAAGAACTCTTACGATCAATCTTGGATCCCGAGACGACTCACACACTCTATGATGGACAATGGATGATGGTGGTGGATGATGGTGTTATGGTGGTGGTGGGTGGTGGGTGAAGTGTGAGAGAGGTGGTGTGCCAAGGGATGGTTTGAGCTTGAGCCAAGCACTCCTATTTATAGGCTGAACCGAAGCTCGGGCACGGCCCCGTGTCCAGTGGGCACGGCCCCGTGTCCACATCCTTCTCTTTCTTCATTTAATGCAGCTTTGTCTTATTAGTTGACCACGCCCCCGTGTCCGCTGAGCACGACCCCGTGTGCAGAAGAATCTTTGTACTATGAAGATTTGCCTAGATTGTGCGAATCTTATAGTTGACCACGGCCCCGTGTCCGCTGAGCACGGCCCCGTGGTGGGCAATAGAAGCTTCTACCACTTTGTCTTTTCTGCTGACACTTGGGCACGTCCCCGTGTTGGCTGAGCACGGGGCGGGTTCAGTCTTCTGTTATCTTGTTTTGCTTTGCTTGGGAAGATGCTGTCGTGGGGTCGGGCATGTCACGTCTTGTTCCTTTTCTTGTATTTATGTTAGATTTTGATGTCTTTTTGCTTCTTTTGTTAATTTGAGCTCATTTAATCCTGAAAATACAAAAGGAAGACAAAAGCACACTTTTTCCAACATTAGTACTAAAAAAGGGTTAGTTTTATGCCACAATTGATGAAATTTATATGTTGCATTTTGCACACATCACCTAGCTTTACCAGAAGGAACTGGAGATTTTTAAGTTTACTGTGATGCTTCAAAACTAGGATTAGGATGTATGCTAATGCAACGCAAAAAGGTAATTGCATATGCTTCAAGACAATTGAAAAAGCACGAAGAAAACTATACGACTCATGATTTAGAATTAGGAGCCATAATTTTTGCCCTTAAGATTTGGAGACATTATCTGTACGGAAGTAAATTTACTGTCTATACGGATCACAAAAGTTTAAGATATATATTTGGGAAAAAAAAGTTACACATGAGGCAAAGAAGATGGATGGAAATCCTAAGTGACTATGACTGTGATATTCAGTATCACGAAGGAAAGGCAAATGTAGTTGCAGATGCCTTAAGTCGTAAATATCATGAAAAGCAAAAGCGAGTTCGTGCTCTCAGATTAAATCTACAGTTAGATTTAATGGAACAACTAAAGAATGTTCAGGAAACAGCAATCAAGGATGATGATGAAGGAATGAAAGGACGAATAAAAGAATTAGAGAAAGGAGCTGATGGAATTTGGAGAGTTCAACAACGCAGAATTTGGGTACCTAAGCAGGGAGAATTAAGAAATAAAATATTAGAAGAAGCCCATAAATCTAGGTATACCATGCACCCTGGAAACAATAAAATGTACCAAAATTTAAGAATAATTTCTGGTGGATAGGCATGAAAAAGGATATAGCTAGATATGTTTCTAAGTGTTTTACTTGTTCACAAGTTAAGGCAGAACACCAGAAACCTTCAGGTCTACTACAACAATTAGAAATGCCAGTATGGAAATGGGAACTCATAACAATGGATTTTGTTACTAAGTTACCCAAAATCAGAAAAGGTAATGATGCGATTTGGGTAATTGTGGATCGATTAACCAAATCATCTCATTTTCTACCCATGAAAGAAACCTTTAGCATGGAAAGGTTGGCAAAGTTGTATGTAGATGAAGTCGTATCCCTACATGGAGTTCCACTCTCCATTGTATCGGATAGAGATAGTCGTTTCACTTCTCATTTCTGGACAAGTTTTCAAGAAGCTCTGGGAACTAAACTAAACTTGAGCACTGCATATCATCCTCAAACAGACGGACAAAGTGAAAGGACAATACAAACTCTAGAAGACATGCTCCGAGCATGTGTGATAGATTTTGGTGGAAACTGGGATGACCACTTACCTTTAATTGAATTTTCCTATAACAATAGTTATCATTCAAGTATCGAATCTGCCCCATTCGAAGCTCTATATGGACGAAAGTGCAGAACTCCAGTATGTTGGGCAGAAATAGGAGAAAGTCAATTATCAGGACCAGAGATTGTGCAAGAAACTACCGACAAAATCACCCAAATCAAGGAAAGACTAAAGACGGCACGAGATCGTCAAAAGAGTTATGCCGATAATCGACGCAAACCACTGGAATTACAAGTCGGAGATCGGGTACTCTTAAAAGTTTCTCCTTGGAAAGGAGTAGTTCGATTCAGTAAGAAAGGAAAACTAAGTCCACGATATGTAGGACCATTTTCGGTGATCCAACGTATAGGACCAGTTGCTTATCGTTTACAACTACCAGAGGAACTGGCAGGAGTACATGACGTATTTCATGTATCCAATCTCAAGAAATGTTTGTCTGATGAATCCCTGGTAGTACCTCTTCAAGATGTAGAGGTAAATGAAAAGCTGAAATTCGTAGAAAAACGTCTTCAAATTGAAGATAGAAAAATCACGTTTCTCAAGCACAAGAGACTAAAACTGGTTAAAGTTAAGTGGGATTCGAAGAGAGGATCTGAATACACTTGGGAGTTAGAATCAGAAATGAAACGAAAGTATCCCTACTTGTTCTAGTAAATCTCGAGGACGAGATTTTTATTAAGGTGGGGAGAATGTAACAACTCTTATTTAAAAGTCCTATTTATTACTTTAATTGTCCAATAGGAAACCCTAATTAAGAAACCCAAGTGATTCTGCATAAACCCTGAAATTTTCAGAATAATCGGAATCAGGATCAGGGCCACTAAAACTCAGGGGGGTAAAACCCAGTCGGTAATATCCAAACAGTTTAACGTGTAAATCAAATTTGCATGCAAGACCAACTCAGATAAGCTACTGGGACACGAGGCTACCCTATGTTAATAGGGTACCCCTCGCGCCACGCGACAGGCACAAGAGGACCTCTTGCGACACGCGAGAGGGACAAATTTTAGGTATAAATACAGGGGCTTGGGACTTGACATTCTGCGTTAGTTCGACGTTCAAAGTAATTTCGTACACTGAGATATTGTAGGAACAGTCCTAAAACACACACAATTCACGAAGTGCTGCCGCAAAACAGGGTAATAACTCGATCGCTGATACGATTCAACGTCCGATCGATTAAACTATCCAATGGATGTTTAAGTGCTGCCCACATTAGGGTTTGTGCTTTGTCATTCGTTGTTAATTCAATGGATGTTTAAGTATCGCACTTTGTCATTCGTTGTGAAGGTTCAATCTCGTGAGTTATCGTAAATGCTGTATTAGTTACTAACTGAGTTGTGTGCATGTTATTAAATTTAGGTTAACAAGGCTAATCAGTAGACTAGACTCTGTCCGTGTTAAATCTGCAATGTGAGTCATTCTCTTTCGGTCAAATTTGTTTACAAAAGCATGTTTAATTTCAAAGTTATAATTACAGTGATTAAGTTTTTGTAATCACCAAATTACAGCCGGTATGTGGGGTTTTGTATACATTACTTGATAATCTTCACCATTGGACAACGGGGTAGCCAATGGGTGATATGACCATAGTCACATAAACGAGTCGAGTGACAAATACCGTGGGTAGTTGGTTGATATCTGAAAACATTGTAATCTCTCTTAATACTGTAAATTATAACAAACGTGTCATTTTAGTAAATAAAATGATTCACCAGTATTTCCCGCTGACAAAACCTTTTTCAAACATGTTTCAGGTGATCTGTTGTGATCCAGGAAAAGTGCCGAAAAGCACTACAAGCTTAAGGAAGTGGCTCAATATAAAATAAATGAACATGTTTTATAAAATAAAGATTTCTCAGTGAAATCATATGATTGTAAACTATCAGGGTTTATCTCGAATTGTGAAATAAAATAATCGGGAAAATTTCAGTTTTAAAAAGATCCTGTTAAAATCTTCCGCTGTTAACTCAATTAAATAAATACTATGAGATTTTCTGTCCCGCGGCTCCTGAAACGGGTTAAACCGGGTCGGGGGCCGTGACAATAAGGGTGTTACTTATTCGATTTAAATCTGAATACACCGAAAAGCAAACCAAAACAAAAGCATTAAAAACCGAACCGAATTACTTATTTGGTTTGAAGAGATATGGGCCTAAACCGTCATTACTGACCCAAATCTAATATCTCATTACCTTGTCACAAGGTTCGTTAGGTCAAACTCAGGTATTACGTGAGAGGCACGTGATAGAAGTTGATGTGGAAAGACCTCATTTTTCCGTGTGAGGACGTATCCATGATAAGACGAGAGGTGACACCAGCATTCTAGTTACATCTCTAACACTTCAGTGACAACTATCTGGGGACCACCTCCTATGGAGAAAGCGACGTCTAACGTTACCAAGTATAAACGAAAGGTGAGGTCACACTTAATAGGTACTAACAACGTGTTTTTTGATAACGACTCTATTGATTCTCACACCGGATGATGACCAGAGAGAGAGCCTCTCTTTGTGTCAAGTACTAACGGTGTTTTCTCTTTTATAGTTTATCACATGAAATCTTAGAGCTCATTGGTATTGCCACTTTGCCCCTACCGAAGCCCAAGTTGAACATATACTTGGTTTGGTGTTTCTTCACCCGTCGTTCTCTTCATGAAATGCCCCCACACCCAAGAGGCGGTATTCCACACCTCCACGCCCCCTTAACCAATTTCGGTCAGAACATGCTTTAATTCAACTACAATGTAACCCAAAATCATTTGACCTGTCACCCGAACTGCTACCGGTTCTAAGTGGCTTATGTAGTTACATCAAAGACATATTTATGCTACACTTAAAGTTTCCATTTGTGAACGTATAGGTTTAAACAAGTATACAAGGCCTGGTCTATTCGCACACGGCCTTTGTCTATTTGCACACTCAAAGCGCCCCGCTATGGCCAAAGCGGGGCGCTTTGAGTGTGCAAAAAGACAAAAAGTGTTGGCTGTAATTTGTGTTGTTTTTTTTTTGAAATAGGTGGGATGTGGGTTAGTTTGGTAGTGTTTTTTGGAGGAAAAAATTGTATTTGAGTTTTATAATACGTTGTTTTATAATTACGTTTTTTTACGTCATTATTTTTATAGAACGTATATAATATAAGTGCGTCTTTATAAACTGTTAACCTAGTTTATTTTGTTAAATTAAACGAACACGTTAAATAAATTGTACAGAAAGCCATAAGAATTAAACGTAAACAATCCAAAACCAACGTGATGTAAATATATATCAGTTTGTACATACAAAACAAAAAGGTACAACTGACTACATAATACATAACAAAACACTATACAAACAAACTAAGGTACTAATCCTCGTGCGGTGGGGACGGTGGGAGGGGAAGTGGAGGCAACCCAGCGAGCTCTCGTAGAGAAACGAGCGTCTCGATGATCCAGTCCTGGCGTGCGGCCTGGCGTCTCAGGCGCCGGTCGAAGTCCCGAGCCACCTCACGCGCTACCGGAGGCAGGTCAGCGTAAACGTGCTGCGGGTACTGTGGCGGCCCCGGAGCTGGCTGAACTGGTCTGTTAAAATCACGCGCGGTTCCATACATCCTACCAGCATAGACTTGATCCTCTGCAACACCCATAGGTAGTTCTCTGACTTCTCAGCGGAAATTACCGCACAAGCAGCCGTAAACGATTTGTTTGTCGACGTCATGCCTACGACCTGAACAAATGGCAGGTTGTACATGTTCGTTTTGTAGGTGGCGTCAATAATTAGCACATGCGGGAAGGCACACCACATATTGAATGATCTTTCGTGAACAAAGAAGACATCTTCAACTTCGTTTGATATCTCATTCGTGCGCATGTAATAAGTGTAATTTTTTTCGAGAAGAATGCTTTCAAGTTTTTGCATCGGAGACTTACCGACATTTTTTTCGGCGTTGATCTTCTGAACAGCGTTGTGTATATCTTTCGGAATAAGCTTTCTAGCCGGATTGTTTTTTGTCAGCGTTCGCCAGATACTTTGGTTGGGAATGTCTTGCTCTGCCAGCTCCTTAACCAGTTTTGTATCCTCCGAAGAAAGCCTTCTCGCATACGCGTGACCCTCTAAGTTTTCAATAGGAGTGTGGTTATGCTTCGCCTTCGTCACCTCGATCCTCCAAACACTTCCGGATGATTCCGAAAACCCGATCATCTCGAACGGGCAGCCTATTTTCTTGCTACCCGTTTTCCTCTGTGTAGCTATACTCTTATGCTCCCCACCAAAAGTACATTGAAACCAAATCTTGTAATTCTCTCCTCTTTTATTCGACCTCTTAGTCACAATGAGGTAACCGTTGTCTTTTGCCGTGTCTTGTACCCAACGCACCAACTCTTTACGTGACGAAAAGGTTTGCGTCGTATCAAACGAAAACGTAACCGGGTAACAGCCTTCCTCGTCAACATACACATCCCCCGGCTCACCATCGTCACCGAGGTCCGAATATACTTGATGTTCAAAGTTGTGCTCGCCACCGTAACCGAAATTCGAATAACCTTGTAAGCTCTGTTGACAACCGTAACTGTCGTTTGGACCACACTCCTGCTGTACAAAGCTGTACTCGCCACCGTAACCGAAATTCGAATAACCTTGTTGTGCGTAAGGGTCCTCCACAGGGGTATTCAAATCCAGCGTCACCGTGTTATCACGATAACGAATGCAAGATACAACCTCTGCCTCCCTCAAGTTGGACGAGACCGGTTTCTCATACGAGTCAGAAATAGCGGTCCCCTCGTAAGAATCAGGAACAACTGTCTCGTCAGAATATTGACCGAAAAATATAGTTGTTTAACCACGACATCGTTTTTTCAAGAGATGTAACTAATACAGCAAAACCGCGCGTTATTTTGTAGAAACACAACGGATGGGGAATAAAGACAATACAGACCTTTGATCTGAAATGAAGGAAAATGTATATCGAAGTGTTTGTGTATGATCGAACTGTCTGTCTCAGAGGTTGCTTTTAAAAGGGGCCTTTAAAAGGGTGAAATTTGGGGTCGAAGCGCCGCGCTATGGCCAAAGCGCGGCGCTTAGGGTTAACGACAAAACATCATAATCAGCTTTATGTCTGTCAAACAGTATCGAATGTTTCAAATGTCAATCGAAGCACGTTTTGTCGATCGAAGCGCCGCGCTTTGGCCATAGCGCGGCGCTTTGGGGTGTGAAAATAATTTTGGGCGTGTGCAGCTAGCATGACCCGTATACAATTTGATAAGAAATCGAATGAAACCAGTAGTTGGTTAGAAGTAGTTAATTCGATTAGATTTGATTTGATGTGATATAAATTTACGGTGTATCCTAACACCTATATTAAGATCGCAAGTGATCCACACTCAACATTTGATGCGCGTGGTGTTAGACTGCCAACAACTTTCTTCCTTCTATTCGCTTCTCCTCCGTACTATTTAAATGTTGACACCTATTTTTTAATATTATCGTTTACCTATTCTTTCTTCACAAGCAAAAATAATAAGAAAATATTAAATTCAAAATCGGAAATTATTATTATATAATATAATAAGAAGTTATATTAAAGAGAAATTATATTTTAATAAATTTAAGTTTAACGTATTGGTCAGGATTAATCCTAATTTATCCCAACTTTGAAGTTTAACATATCTTTCTTCAGCGATCTCATATTAACGGAAATTTAACCTAGTTAGTTTTTACTGATATGAACTGCTTAGGTAAAAAAAAACAAAGTTTTAGTGATGTGGCTTACCTTATGTGACAAAGTATTGATGATGTGGATTGATTATGTGATCGTCCATGTCAGCCGAAATTAATTGAGCTAACTTTCAGTTTGTATAAGATCGCTCAGTTTGTGTAAGATGGTTGAAAAAATACATTCAATGTTGCGACTGTCGGTAAAAATTTTATGAGTTGAAACTAGTCTTGACCCGTAGGTTAAAGTTGAGATTATTAATATCCATTTTCTCTGTATTAGGGGAGGCGGGGTGGGAAAGATTGTTTCCGTGATAGACATGTTCCACGCGTGGAACAAACAAACATACCACCGCCACCATCATACTTCAACGAGTGATGGAAGGATCCCGTGAAAAAGTTCACGCGTCATGGAGGAAATGATGTGAGGGAGTGTGAGGGTTTATTGTTGGGTGTTGTGAATGATGACCATTGCCACTAGAAAAGGTTGTGAGTGGTGGAATAATTGTTGATGACATGGCGGAACTTGATTGGATGTTGTAAGTGATGACCACCCCCTCCCCCCTTAAATATCATCACTTATACATTTTATTTTTGCTTTTTAAAGTTTCAAATTAATTCTTACACTATAAGTAAGGGTGTACCTATTGGCACACCCATTTGCCTATCTACACACCTTAAAAGATGTTTTTTGTCCTTATATGCACACCCTGCAATGTTGAACTGTGGCCAAAACGCAGCGTTTTGGTCCGGTTAACCTAACAAAGACTGACGGGTGTCTGACGGGTCTGTTGACCGGACCAAAACGCCGAGCTTTGGCCGCGTTTTGGTCCTGTTAACCAGACGGTCTGGTTAACAGGACCAAAACGCGGCCAAAGCTCGGCGTTTTGGTCCGGTCAACAGACCCGTCAGACACCCGTCAGTCTTTGTCTGGTTAACCGGACCAAAACGCCGCGTTTTGGCCACAGTTCGACACTGCAAGGTGAGCACATAAGGACAAAAAACACCTTTTTTGGGGTGACTATCTACGCACCAGATAGTTTGGGCCATAAGTAAACAAACAATACAACTTTTTTCTTGAAAATGGTGCAACACCGTGTCACCACCATTTGGTTGTCGTTCAGGTTAGTACACCAGGTCATAAGTATCACATCACTGTTTTCTCTTCTATCTATTACATTTTATTTCCTTTTAATTGTTTTACACATTTATATTTTGTAGCTTCGTACTGAATCTTTAATGGATGATTTATAAGTAGGGGTGTGCAATAACCAAACTGTAACCGAAATTGAACTGAACCATTTATATTTTTATATATTGCAGACTTTTATAGCTTCATTTCATGTAATTTATGTTTCATACTGTTATTTCATGTATTTATACCTCAAGTTTATTTTATTTAGAGTAAATTACGATTTTGGCCCTTATGGTTGTATCACTTTTACTCTATTAGCCAAAAATAGATTTTTTTAACATTTGTGCCTCCATGATCTCCATAACTAACTATTCTGGCCTCTGAGTCTAACTCAACCTATTACGATTTTGGCCCCTATGGTTAGACTCAGGGTAATGGGTTGAGTTAGGCTCAGGGGCCAAAATAGTTAGTTATAAAGACCATGGAGGCACAGATGTTAAAAAAATATATATTTTGGTCTAATAGAGTAAAATTGATATATAACCATATTGGCAAAAATCGTAATTTAATTTTTTTATTTATATCTCTATTTCATGCATTTAGGGTGTCTGGAGTGGGCGGCAAGCCCACTCGGCAAAGCCGGTTTACCGTGCGGTAACACCGCCGCCGGTGGGTTTTGCCGCTCGGTGAAGGGATGGAAGCGGTGATGGGTTGCCGAAGCGATGAAGGGAGGGAAGGAGAGAGGGGGGTGTGTGGTGGGGTCCATGCCATCTCAACCAATCACACCTTTTTTTAAATAGTTTACCAATTCATGAAGTGTCTAACCATTGCCAACACTTTTGATTATAGTTTAAACAATTAAGGTTGAATGTCATGACACACTCTCATTGATTGATTTTGAAGTTTACCGCTTTCAAGTGTCTAACCACTCACTACACCCTTATACCCGTAGTTTCATTTTTTTATACATTTTTATGTATTTATACATTTCATTCATTCATTTAGACCTCAATTACATGTATTTTAAGCAAAATTTTTAGCACTTGTTTGATTTAGTTATTAACCGAAAATAGCTGAATCTAACCGAAATCAACAAATTAGCTGAATCAAATCGAAATCCGATGGCGGCGCAGTTTGTTGCTCGTCTGCTATCTTTATGTAATTTGCCCAAATTATTGGAATGAAATGGGAAATTTTGAACTTAGAAAAAAAAAAAAATTAACTGATAACTTCGATTAATGTTAATACTAATAAACTTACCGAATAATATAATGAACCAATTAGCCACTAACCCAAGGTAGGCAAATCCTATCCTAATAAAATAATGAAACAAATAGTAAATAAAACACCAATCAATCGTCGACTAGAAACCCCCAACAAAAATTTCACGCGTTCTTTCCCCCCTCTCTCTCTCTCTCTAAAAACCTAAAACCCTAGCTTTTACCCTCTCTTTCTCTCTCTAAACTCGCTCGATTTCTCTCTGATCTGCAACGGAGATTAGTGTATGGATGAAAACGATAAAGTTGATCCGATCGCCGGCGGTTTCTCCGATTCCACGTGGACGTTCTCCGGCGATTACAGCTTTTTCGGCACAGATGTGAGAGAAAACAGCGTTTTAAACGATTTCGGATGGAACTTCAATCCTCAACCGCCGGTTTTCGATCGGATTGGATCCGACGGTGCCGGAACCTCCGTATCGTTGCCTGAAGTAGGTACAGTTGCAGGTGCAGGTGCGGTTGCTAGTGATGTGCTGTCAGGATCTGTTGAGGAAGCAGGGGATGTATCGGTGTCTAATCCGTTAGCTTCATCGAGCTCATCGGAGGATCGACCGGAGCTTTCTACCGCTTCAAACGACGCCGTTTCCGGCGGTAAACCTCCGTCGTCAGATCGAGCGTGAGTTTGTTGCTGTTGCAGCGATAATGACGTCATTAGTAGTATTACTTTCTATTTTATTAGTAGTATTACTTTCTATTTTATTCTCACGTGTGATATAGATATCACAATTAACAATGCTTTTTTAATTATAAATACTGATTTCATGAAGATTTTGTTAGTTCATAAATCATAATCATTTTCAGTGTTTGTTGTTCATCATGAACATGAAAATCTAGTAGAGATATTTTCTAAAAAATAGAGTGAATAATATTTTATAATTATTAACTTTTTTTAGAACAATTTGTGAAAACTTTTTCCCTCGTAAATTTGTTATAGAGAGAAGAAACAAGTTGTTACGAAAAGCTGCTAACGCAAGTTGCAATGGCATTTCTGTGAATTAGTTAAAAGTATAAGGGCGTTTTTTCAAGCTAGAGAGCATCAATTCCGCCGCTACGGCGGTGGCGTGCTGGTTTTTCCACATAAAATGACGACAGCGAGTCAGTCAGTGGTTGGAATAATGCTTTTTCCCGACGGTTGTAAACTGTTATCTTTTTAATATGACGTTAACTTACAGTATCTATCATATGTATACATAAATGTGTGCTTTAGTGCATGTCGGTTTATAGGCTGTTTAGCAACATCTGAATGATTAAGTGCTGAACCAGTAAGATGTCTGAACCATTAAGTGCTGAATCATTAAGAGCTTGTATAATGCTTAACCGTTCAGAGGTAAATATCTGAGCAATTCAGATTAGAGGTCTTAATCATTCAGACTCTGTATAAATCTTAACCATTCAGAGGCAAATGTCTGAATCATTCAGACATCTGCTCGTGAAACAAACAGTCTGAACCATTAAGTGCTGAACCAGTAAGATGTCTGAACCATTAAGAGCCTCATTAAGAGGTAAACAAACAGCCCAAAATATCGTTTAAAAACGAAAATGATTGCTTAATATATACAATTGTTTTTAGTTTTTATAATGTTTATAAATGTAATTAACTGTTTTTCTTCTGTCAGTTTTATATTTTTCTTATTTTGGTAGGAACATTATCTAAGATATTGTAATGATTTTTCATGTATAATATATAGTGACATGTTAGTATGAGTAAAATACCTTTTCTGCAACTTTTCTAAAACAAGTAAATTATGATTGTCTTTATTTCAGGAACATGTAAATCGTTAGACACTAATTTTGCTTTTTGGTATTGCACATGTGGCTCCGTAAAAATTGCATAAAAGTTACTAAACATATATGTTTCAATACATCAACCAAGTTTTGCATTTGTGGCCCCTAATGAATGAGAGAACCGTTATTAAACAACATCTCACTGTGTCCTACATTTAAAATCAATCATAGATCTGGTTTTCATTTATGGCTTGCCTATACCTTTTGGTTTTGCTTGGGTTTTGCAGTAGGTGTACCTTTCGTTCATCTATTATTGATTTGTTACATTGTCTTTTAGTTCTTGCTTCCGGTTTTTTCGTGAATATAACTTTTTTTTTTGTTGTTTCATGAAAGTTTTGTTTTGATTGAAAGTTTATCCCTTGGCTGTCTTGCCCTTGTGTGTGAAAATCAGCTATTGTTTTATACAGAATTTATTTATTTGTTTTATTTAGATTGCATAAATTATTGTTACTAATATTAACTTCTAATAAATGAGTTTGAAATTTAAAATTGGCCTTTCAATGCGTACTATCCATTTGCAACAACTATGTAGCTGGGTTTTTATTATTTATTTTTATTTATGCTTACATATATATATATATATATGTATTTAACAGTTGCAAAAATTGATGTTTTCTGGTCACCTCTTTAATTTCAAGGACATATTTTTTTAAAATACAACTTTTTTTTTTCCATATTAAGTGGTATCTGCAATTGGTTGCCCAGAAAGTTTTATATATATTTTCTTGATTAAAAAGTCAGTTCAACGTAAAGTTTTGAATACCCATCAAGAAGGTAGGTCTTGGATATGGTAATTTGGGATTCATTATGTAAACATTTTATGCAACTTATAGCTTTTTTGAAGTAGATAAACATTTTTGAATGCTTTGGTGACTAAATGTGCTTGTTAATAAAATATTCTTTGAGGAGTTAAAGTTACAAGTTTACCCATGATAGAATAGTAATAGTTTTAATTTCAATAAGTTGGTTATATAATATTGCAATTAAATGAATGAAGTTCTTTGAACCTCTACGTTTAACCTTTTCTGTTTTTATTTATCATCACTGATAAAAGTTGGTTGCAATGATTTTCAGGGGTAAGGTTAAAAGGAAGGGACCCAAAAGAATTCGTCAGCCACGTTTTGCATTCATGACCAAGAGTGAGATTGATCATCTTGAAGATGGCTACAGATGGAGAAAATATGGACAAAAAGCTGTTAAAAATAGCCCTTTTCCCAGGTTTGCATATCTAATGTCTCTTAATAATAAGACATATATATACTATATGCACACACATACACACATATGTTCAGATTTAATGTTATCAAACTATGGCTGTACAACGGTTTAGAATCGGATCGAACTGAAGTGGAACCGTTAAATGCTAAATAAATATAACAACTGGAGCCGGACCGTATTGTAAAACGGTTCCGGTTTGGTTTGAAACCGGGTTAAACGGTTCTCGTCAAAATTGGTTGTCAATTAAATCCTAAAATTAACAATTAAATTAAAACAGTCAAACCATTTAAAACATATAACTAAGAGTTGCAACATCTAAAGTTCAAACCATCAAAAGTAAAAGTAGCAACAATATAATGTTTCAAACCATAAAACGAAAGTATACAATGTGAAAAAACAAAAGTTAACTAAAAATATTTTTAGTTAATCATTACAAAAACTTCATCCAAACATTATGTAAAAACTATTTTTATATTCTTTAATCGTAAAAAAAATATTTTTAAATATAATATTTAAGGTTTAAATAAATTAATAGGGTTTTTAAATATAGTATTTAAAGTTTAAACCCAAACTGGTTCTAGTGGTTCTTTAAATGGACCCGTTGATTATAACCGAACCGGGAACCACTTTCTCTCTAATTTAAGAACCGAACCGGACCCTAAGCACAACAATATGGTTCAGATGTGGCGATTCCAGTTCCCCGGTTATGACAGTTCAGAACCGTAAATTGCTCACCCTTATATCAAACAGCTAAACCACCACAAGTGGCCTAGTGGTGGAGTGACTTGGGTTCTCCAATGGAGACCCAAGTTCAATTCCCATTAGTGCCACTTTGGTGGCCACCGACACCCGCTTTAAGCCGGACCGAGGACACTCGAGGTCTCGGGTTCGAAACATGTTTCTTACCCCTCTTTGATGGCTATGGGTATTTGCCGCCAAGGATCATTGTCGGGTGGTGAACTGGGAAGGGAGATCCCTTCCGCGGTCAGGGGTACCGTGCAACTACCCTTTTTTATATCAAACAGCTAAAGAAGGGTATCTGTTAGCTCCAAGTCCTCATTATTTAGATACTAAAACTAAATATACTGATAATTAACTTATCTGTGTAGTTAAAAATGGCAATAATATATATATTTTTGGTACGTATTTAAAGAATCTCATATTTTAAATATCAGTCACATTTTATGTTTCCAACAAACAATTCGTTGGTGACCACCGACGGATTGACAATGACCTTTAATTTTTTTTCTTTTTTTATAATTAGTGTTTTTATATGTAACTTCTATTAAGTTAGTGTCACTCAGATTTTATTATTTAAGTATACATGCATGGGGTGCTGCAAAAAAAAAAAAAAATGAGAAGAGCTACCTTACGTACAAAGAAGGGTAGAGAAATATGCATGTTACCCGAAATCAAGGTTGTTTTAAATAATTGTGTTTTATGATTTTTTTTTTCGACTGGCTTATTACAACTTAATACAAGAATGAGTTATTTCTTTTGAGGATTAAGAATTGTTTATCTAAACTACTTATCTGTTTATTTCTTTGTGGTTAAATAAGCTATTTTAAATCAACAGTTTTAAATAAATTCCAAATTAAATATTTTTTTTGATTCTTTGAAGGAGCTATTACCGTTGCACAAACAGCAAATGCACAGTCAAGAAACGCGTTGAGCGTTCATCAGAAGACCCTACAACTGTAATCACAACGTATGAAGGGCAACACTGCCATCACTCGATAGGGTTCCCTAGAGGACTAGTATCTCACCATGATCATGGTGTCTATGCAAGACAATTGGCCCCCAATTCCTTAGCCCTGAACCCGGTAAACTATTATAGTTCTAGATCACAGTTCCATGATCAAGTACGCGCTATTGGTTCACTGCAACCCCAGCCACAAGTGCCGTTGAAAGAAACAGGAGATCATTTTTCTCAAAAGATGGCTCAACCACCATCTCAAGATTCTCATAAAGATCAAGGGTTACTTGGGGATATTGTGCCTCCACGAATGCGCAATCAATGATGTAAAGGTATGTGCTTTATTCATATTGAAGTTGCCTTTCTATGTGGTCATGCTTTTGTCTATATATATGGGGTTTTATGGATTTGTTTATTTTTTTTTTAATATTTTAGTTAAAGATAAACTTTTATTAGCCAGAGTAAATACTTATAGTTTATCCCAATAACTAATATCTTATGCTAATGAAGTCTAGTCCCACTCAAGTTTCAAACACAAGAACGCGAACACGAACACGAACACGAATGAAATGACTCTCCAATATATTAATATTTCTCTCTTAATGATGTCAGACTCTAACTTAGTTTATATAGACTAACCTAACTTGTTAGCAAGGACATTACTATACTAATTATAATATATATAGGAAATTAAACCAATTTAACCTATCTGTCAAATTTGGTCCTCCAAGATCACCAACTTGTGACTTGTTTAAGCCCATTGAATTACTGGGTTGGACCCTTCGCTCGGGCCAAGTGCCAAACAACAATTGAGCCAACACTAAGAGCACCCACAATATGTGTCCAGAGTCCGGATTGAGCTGGCCTCTAGGTGGAAGAGAGAGGTTAGTGAGAGAGAGTGAAGGAAGTTCATAAGTGCATTTGTAATTTGGAAGAAAGAGGTTAGTGAGATTTTGGACGAGTTGTGAGGGGAGGTGGGTTTGTTCGGCATAGTCTGGCAATGTGGATGATAAGGTGCGTTCGTTTGGAAGAGGGTGATGCTGAGGTGGGTTCGTCCGGTTAGTCCAGGTCTTGGTTCTCTAACTTATAAAAAAGTCCTTGCTGGTTTGGCACGTAGAAAAAAAAAGTTATCGATAGGAGTCTAGGCCGGACTATATTTTATCATGACATGTTTTGGCAGTTATAGGCCTACATGTAAATGTGTGGAAAATTAGGAAAAATCACTAGCACATATATGCTCTCAAAACTAAGATTAGATCAAGATTTACTTGTGAATAAGTTGATTCGAGTATCGTGTGATAAGCTTGTCAAATAAAAAAGTAAAGTAAAAGATGAATAAGCGAATGAGTTAAAAGTCACAATTTACTCATTTTAATGCATACAATTTCCTAAATTGTTTAGAAAAATTAAGTCCACTATTGTTTTGGTATAATTATTCTAGTCATAAATAATGTATAAGTTATGTTTTGGTATAATTATTCTAGTCATAAATAATATATAAGTTATCTTATATAAATGACAAAAAAAATGTTTACGTGTCAACCAACTTGACCACTGGCAAAGCTTTATTGGATTTTTAAGAGTCCGCCCCCACCGATTTGGATTTTGAGAGTCCGTCTTCCTCTGAGTTTTCGTTCTTATGCATTTTACAAAGAATACGTTTCAATATGGTAAACGAAGGTCATATGCAGGTCTATAATTAGAACTTCATATAATATTCTAGTCTATCTGAATTCCTAAGGAAGACGTACCCAAGCTTCACCACCAATTAGAAATATGATCAATCGAGTGTTTGACTAGTCAAATAGTCTTTTTAACTTTAAGTAGGACATATTAACACATGTGTGGTTAGTGGTACATCATTAAGAATTGATTGCACACCTAGCCTCTTAATTAGTAAGATAATATACTTACGGTAGGTGCAACTTTACAAGCAAGCCAAAATGAATGGTCCTAGCTCATAATAGACTAATTAATCTAGTTGTACACACAAGTGGTATTAGCTAACACATATGGTCCATATGTGGTCCTAGAGAATTTTGTGTGTAATGATTAGACATTATATCATGCATGTATTAGACCACATTATACTTTTTATCCTCTTTCACAGTGTTAAATCTTTAACAGATTCATAAATATTATGTACTTTTTATAAAACTTTTAGTTAGCAGAAATTAATATATTCTTGATTTTCTAGCTATGATATACTATATGCATATATAGGTAGTTCAAGTTTGGAAAAGTTACACTGATTTCATCTGAATTTACAATAGAAGTTTCATGTAATCATGTCAGTCGATTATCAATTTTATTTCAGTATTTCAGTTTTTTGTCAGAAAAGAAAGTGATTTTTCTTTAAAAAAAAATAAATTACTTTTGGAACAAATGTCGCACTTAGACCACCCGTAGTCGTTGTGATCTGGGCGTTTTTAATGCCAAACACGTCCATTCTCGGCCCCCATGGGCGTTTTTTCGAAAAAAAATGCAAGGAGCGTGCAATATTCCACGCCATATGGGGCATTCCACTCACCAATCACATCTAACCCGTCCTTCTTTGGCCAATCAAGTTTTTTCATGGTTTTTTTTGTTTTTTAATTCTTTACACACCTTTTAATATAATGCCCATATCCCCACTACACCCATTTTAGAAAAAAACGCCCCTTTGCTGACTAGAACGACACGTGACAGACAACGCTTAAGGGTGGGACATTATTCACCAAAACAACTACGCATAGTCTTACAAGTAATGTTTTATGAAGAGTAGTTATACTTTACTGCTTGTGAATTTAGTGGCATTTATGTAGAGTGGTAAATTGTTTTTTTTTTTTTTTCTCTCTTACTACAAAAAATGTGGATAAAAAGTATATTATTTATGATTTATATTCACTTTTTTAGAAAATGTTATGTCACAGAAAATGTCATAATCTGCTACACACATTTCTCCCTCTATGTATGTAGGTAACATCTAAACAAGAAATTTTTTTTTTTTTATTATTTGTTTACTTATAGGGTCACTTTTTGGCTGTCACTAAATAGCATTTATAGTATTGTTTTTGACATTTTAGTGAACATCACAAAGTGATAAATAAATGGTATCGGGTACTGGTACCGGTATCAGATTTATCAAACTGGGTGTATTTTTGGTACCGGTATTCACCGGTTTACCCTCAAATACCAGTGTCGTACCAGTACCGACCGGTACCGAGCCGTACCGTAACCGGTATATTCGGTACCTGTACCCACTTTTGGGGATTTCGGTAAAGATATTTTCGGTACCAGTAGGTGAATGAACAGTAATAATAAATAAACACTGTATTAAAAAGAGTATTGAATGAAAAGTAATAAAAAATAGAAATAAATGAATAGTATCGGGCACCGGTACCGGTATCAAATTTACCAAACTGAGTGTATTTTCGGTATCCGTTTGGCACCGGTATTCATCGGGTTTTACCCTCAAATACCGGTGCCGTACCAGTACCGACCGTATCAAGCCGTACTGTACCAGGTATATTCGGTACCGGTACCCATTTTTGGGGATTTCGGTAACGGTATTTTCGGTACCGGTTGGTACCGAGCTCATCAAATCCTGTAGCAACGTAGCAATGCAAGTAATTGCACAGTTTAGATTACTTTTCATACACACAGTAAGTAAACTGTATTTCGTTTGAATGAGGTTTTATATACACAACAACTTATTTTGCTTTATTTTTTGTCTTTTTACGTAATGAATGAATTGTAGCATGTAAAATTAACTTGGATATTTAGATTATTGATGAGCAAATCGTATCAAATCCTGTAATCAAACCAATATCGTACCGGTACCAAATTTACTATACCAAATCATTTTCGGTTCCAATTTGGTACCCACCTTTTGGCTTTTTCAGAATCGTTACTTTCGGTTCGACACCGGTCTAGCACCATACCTATATTTATTGATTTTTACCTTCAAATACCATACCGTATTGTACCGAGCATTTTCGGTGCCGGTACCTAATTTCGATGATTTTCCGGATCGGTACTTTCGGTGCCGTTACAGGTACCGAGCTCATCCATATTTTAACGTGTTAGCACCGTAATAACTGAACTGAAAACAACCGAATTTTCAACGTGTAGGACGTGTGGGTCCTATTATTATATATATTAGGTTATTTAAAATCGTTTCCTTTTCATGACATTTTTATTTATGTTTTGATATTCGGTATCTGCTTGCCATTACTGACACGCGTTTTGCAGTCATTGGGTCCCCGCCGCAACGCGCGGACGAAAATTTAACTAGTTATATTGAATATGTGGTGATCATGTAAACATCTTTATGTTTTATATCATACAGGTAAAGAGAATATAATTTTAAACCCTTTACATGTACTCTTAATATCACAAAAGATTACTTGATGTTTACATCACAAATCATTCTCCCAAATCGTAATCACCACAAAGTAATGTGAATCATGTGATCAGATTTATGATTTTTTTAATACTTTACTTTGATGTTATTTCAACAACTTCTCTTCCAATACTGGGGAATATTATTTTCAAAGTTATTATTACCTTTTTCAGAAAGGAACTAATTCCATACATGATACGTGATATTTAAATCCTTTAGAAGCATGCGGATGATGCTACCTAGCTTTGAGTCTGAAAAGATAACATTTTTAGAACAATATGCTTTACCAAAGTTCAGTAGACTGATTAGAAAAGTTGGTTTTTTAAAAGACAACTTTTTTCATCACTTGTTTGCTACAACTTTTTAATTTTATATTGGGATGATATGATATCTTAGTCAAATCAGTCTATGAATATCATGTTATTTTAATATAGTGTGAGTATGAACCCATCAAAACTATATAGTTTTGCGTATAGAGTGAGGACCCTAGCATGTTTGGTGTTTTCGTGGAAAGTTATCGCGTATTCATAAAAAAAAAGACTGTAACTTGGTCCTACGCAGTTAATATCGGGATATATGGGTTATATATCAGTTTTCGCTCCTCTGGTGAGATATTGGTTAGAATATTTGTATCAATATTATCGACGATATTGACTGATATATCACCGATTTTCCCGTTATTAGTATATTTCTTCTTAATTCTACCATTCGTTTTTCTTGTTATTGCTGTTATTAGTGTTTTAAGTTTTAATTGTTAATTGTTAGTGTAAATGTTAGTACTTTAAGCCTTAATTAGTTCCTACTCGCTACACTAACAATGTTAGTGTTTTGCAAGTTGCAAAAAGGTTAATTTGTTAATGGTAGGAGAATATACTGAATTGTTAGTGTTAAACTGTTGTATATATAAATTCAACATGATATTAAAATTACCGATAACCCACCGCAATAAACGAGATCTCAAATATCTGAGATATCGGTCCTTCATATCCAATTTTTACCGCATTAACTACATAGAATTGGTCACTCTTGCACTTAAAAGTCTTAAAGTTTTCAGTCTACTTCAATATCACGAAATGAACCTTTATCTTATAATTTAGAGTAAAGTCCTTTTTGAGTCCCTGTGGTTTGTGCATTTTAACTATTTGAATCCAAAAACCAAACGTGTCTTGATTTGAGTCCCTGTGGTTTGTATTTTTAACCCTTTGAATCCAAAACGCAAACCTCATCCAAATCATGGACTAAAAGGGTTGGATTCAAAGGGTTAAAAATACAAACTACAGGGACTCAAAGGATTGGATGAGGTTTCATTTTGGATTCAAAGGGTTAAAAATACAAACCACAAGGACTCAAAACAAGACAAGTTTGGTTTTTGGATTCAAATAGTTACAATGCACAAACCACAGGACTCAAAAAGGACTTTACTCTAATTTAAAATGTTGTTTTAATATACTTAGAACTTCTATAAATATGGTTATAAAATTTATAAAATTACTGTTTACTTTATAAATAAGAAATATAATATACAGCAAGGTATCAAAAAGTCTAAATATAACCAAATGCAATTAAAACTAGCCACTAAATTGTTGCAAGCTACACGCTATATTTTTGAACAATCCTCTAACTTTAGGGTCGGCAAGCCTACCCTATAATATCGTTAACAATTTTTTAATCTACAAATTGTGTAATTATGACTCTTTAAGTTTAGTGTATAAAATAGTTTTTAAACACATTGTGTCTCAAGGCAACATCTTTAGTATATGTTCATGTAATCATCCCTAACATTTTTCTGGTATATGGTATGATCCATGTGACATAACGTATATCATCATCACATTTCATGTTCATATTTTCTCCTTTTTCAAGAAATATATACATCTTCGAAAGATTACTACGAAATCAATAATTTAAATGGTTACAGTTTATAAAACCGTTTAACGGGTCCTCATAGTTTTCTAGTTAAAATTAGTTACGTATTAAATGGTCTTTTAAATATAATACCTAACACTTGCAAGTTGGTTAACTTACAGGTTGTAACATCTCTTTTATTGTATCAACGAAACAAAAGATTAGAGATTCAACTTCACGGACATTTAAGGTAATAATATAAGATATGTTATAGGACGGCCCACGTTATAATTAAGCTCAAGATTTGATGATCACATACCCCACACAATGGGTATTTTTGTAAATGTAGCTTGTTGCAGGAGATTGCACTCACAGTTATCCCACATAGACGCATGAAGAAACTTTTGATGAAAATGTACTCACGTAAATGATTTTATATGTGAGTCCACTAAATTGCTTCTATCTCTTCGTAATTTGTTCCATTTCTTGATCACTTTTGAGATCATTAAATCTCAAACACTAGTTTTTATGTTGTATTTATATTAACTTATTATATTATACGTCAAATATAAATTCTCTATATAACTGATATGGACATATGCTTTGGTAATCTTGATATCTTTTGTTTTTTAATTGTAGTGAAATTTTACTTTCATTAACCAAAATGAAAGTACTGAGAAATTAGTATGAGTTGTCAATCACCAACGGACCAAACTACTGAGAAAAATATGTTTTTTAAAAAAAAAAAAAAAAAATCTCATTTGTGATCTATTGGAAATCACTAACGGATCTCCGATGAAAGTACCAGGAAATATCAAAAAATAAAATAAAGATAATATATCATATTGCTCGTTGGTAATCACTCGGTGATATTGTCTTGATGATCAGACTTTAATATCCTTTGGTGAAATGTTCATATGTATCATCGATGTATTTATGATGTTTGGTTATCCATGGACCTTTACTAACATATTACAATGGGTTCTTATGTTCGTTAATGGGTAACCAACAGGTTAGCATGGTTTGGTTTCTACCATTTGCTAATGGGTAGGGGGTGTAAACGAGCTGGGGGCTGAACCCGTGCCCAACTAAGCTCGAGCTCTGCTCAGGGGCGGAACCAATGTAGACTTAGCCGTAACACAGGCTACGGCTCAACCCCGTATTTGCATTCGCAGTGTAATTTTTTTTTTTTTTGGTTTTATACATAAGATACCCCTATACATATACGAGGATACCCCTAAAAAAGATTATGAAACTTGATATTATTCATTAAGCCCAAAACCTTTACTAACTAATTAAGCCCAAATTGTAATAACTAATAAAGCCCAAATAATAAAATAATCCATTTGAACAATACCATTGTTTGTGTGGTCGAAAATATTTTTTCACAAGGTAAAAGACGACGATGTGATGGAGCAATTTCAAGCTATGAAAAAAAAAAATCTATTAGATATGTGCTTTACTTTATTTATTTATTGTCGTTTTTCTAATATTGTATGATTGCACGGTAGATTTTTTTTTGGATACCCTTGATTTAATGGGCTAGTTCCGCCACTGGCTCAGCTTGTCATGTTCTTATGAAGCTCGAGCTCAACTTGAACTATTTTGAGAACATCCTCAAGCGAGCTAAAAGCTTGGCTCGAGCTCAGACTCGATAACTAAACGAGCTCTATTTTAGGCAGTGGCGGACCCATGATTTTTTTCTAACGTGGTCCCCTTTTTCTGTGTTAACATATTTCACAACCAAACGTTATAATTTTTGGGTCGGTTGTCATTCGGGGCGCGGCGGGCGAGAAACATAATAAAATACAATATCAAATAAAACTATATGATCATTACTCATTAGAAAACACAAAATAAAAATTTGATGTCATACGAAATGAAAAAGATTACAAATATTCAAAGTTGCATATCTAACATTGTGTTAAAATTTTCAACCTCATAATAATGACATGTAATATTAATCTTTTTCTTTTTCTATATTTAAATTATCGTATTCATATTCCATGTCCAGAATTTCAATCAAATTTTTTTTTTCACAAATGATACCACATCTTATAACTAGAATTACCACTTTCCAATGTATAAATCTTAACAAATAACAAGTATAAATTAAATAAGGATTAAATAGTATTACTACATATGTGGGTTCCCAATACCATAACTAGCAATTATGGCAGCATTAAACCTCTTGGGATTGTTAAAAAAAATACAAAACCATGACAGAAGGAACTGTAAAAAACAAAAACCGGAACATTTAGGAGTTGAACTCTTGACATGCTTGTTAGAAAACAAGGAACTTTTCCACTGCAACAGTTTCACATTTAACATTATGCGGTCCAACTAATTATTTTTATGGGGTCCTTAAAAAAATTAAAATACCGGTTCTATTAAAATTTTAAAAAACATTGGGGTCCGGGGACCCCGACCCACACCATGTGGGTCCGCCCCTGATTTTAGGCTCAAGCTCGGGCTCTTTTGAGCTTTTAACCAAGCCGATAACAAATAACTTTCGAGCCTCTAGACTTGTTTACCCCCTACCAATGGGTAACAAACGGTTTCCTTTTTTCCAATTAACTTCATCAAGAATATCTGATGTCGCTGAACTCCTATAATTGTAGTGCGTGGTTTTGTAAAAAAAATGTGGTACCATGATTTTGGTTATCATGAGTCAAAATTGATAAAGTAAAGTTAAAATCATGTAAAAGGTTAACTTTATCTATGCCACTCTAGGCAGCAAATCTTGTGTAGGGTTGAAAATCATACAAAAGCCATGAAATTTACAAAGTTTTTTATTTGATAAAATGTCGATCTAACTTTACATATTGATGTACTTTTAACAACACAAATAGTAATTTAGCTTTATTATTGTTTCTTATCGTGTATAAAAGTTTAGATGATAATTAAAAAGAATCCTACTTGATGTGATGTGTCTGAATGGGTTTAATGTGAGTAGGTTAGGGGCTGTTTGGTAGCATCTGAATGACATTAAGAGGCTACCTCTTAATGAAATCATTTAAGAGTTTAACAAAGATAATGTAGAAGAATGTGACATGTGATGGTTTACCATTCAGATGTTACCTCTTATCCAGTCAGACATAAGGTTACCTCTTATTCATTCAGACATAAGGGCCACAAATGATTTCATTAAGAGACAGCCTCTGAATAGATTAAGAGGCTACCAAACAGCCCCTTATAGTTGTTGAGAGTTAATCTTGTTTTTAAAATCAAATTTTAGTCAGAAAAGAATACCTTTATATTTTAGCTTTATCTATACGTATTAAGTGGCTTGTAAAATGCTTGTATGAATGAGTTAAGTTTGGTTAAAACTCAACAATAATAATATGTAAGAAACTTAAAAGAGTTAAGGGTTAGAAAAAAAAAAACTAAATTTATATAATTTCAAGTGAGTGTTAACTAGTCCACTCTACGTTAATCACTCTTCTTATGTTAACCCAACCCTATATACATAGTTAAGGGGTAATGAGGTAATGAACGCAAAAAATGGATAACATGTTCAAGGTTAATGAAAATAGAGAGTGTTTGTTAATCAATGTGTCAAAACTAACAGGCATCAATCACCAGAACAAATTTTATTAAGGAGAACATGACTAAAAACAACGAATCAACAAAACGACACGCTCTTTTCTCACAAGAAGATCATCAACACGATGATCTGCACTCTCTAAACTGAATTTGCTAACAAACTATAAGATCTTAACACAAGATCTATACAAAACACATAACTCAAGAGAGAAACGCTATGTTCCCGAGTTTCATTAAATGAGATAAAAGAAAAGATTTGGAAGGAAATAATTTTTAGTTGTGTTTCAGAGTTTCATTAAATGAGAGAAAAGAAGAGAAAATAGGAGATTTTTTGTCTAAAATTAATCTTTACAATTTGGAAAGAACCGAAGAGAAAAGAAAAGAAAATGAAAGAATCCTGAGTCTTCATGTCTTATGTCCAGCGTCCAAGCCAAAAAGCCAAGCCCAGCAACATAATATCCAAGCCCAAATGTAGCACATAAGTTCAGCTCCGAGTCAGTCCAGGCCCTGTTACATGTTACAATAAATAAACGATGTTATAAGAAAGTATTTATTATAGTGAAAGTAAAACATAAAAATGAAAGTGAAATAACATGCTACTTCAACACAATGGAATGAAATACCTATTAGAGAGGGATCACCCCCTTGTTTTTTTCATTCTCTTCCGTATTTCCTTGTTTTATACGATTTATCCTCCAACATTTTCGTACCTTATCACCGCCTCAGCACCGAAACACATCGCCAAGGCATACGCTTCCGTTGAGTCATTTCTTCATAAACAATCATTGGACCACTCATGGTGGTCCTTCTCCATCACTTTTCCGATGCTAATCAACTATTTGGTTTTGATGAACATAAGCCCCAAAACCCTAACGGTAACCCTTTACCAAAAAAAAAAAAAAAAAAACCCTAACGGTAACCGCTGAATGTATTATTTTCCTACTTTCTCTATATTTCTTCTTTCTCATACCAAGATATGTTCTCTAATCCCCATTTTATTCATTTTTTTTAAAGATTAAAGAGTAAAGTCCTATTTGAGTCCCTGTGGTTTGTGTAGTTTAACCATTTGAATCCAAAAACCAAATGTTTCTGATTTGGATGTTGTTTACTTTTGGATTCAAATGGTTAAAATTAGAAACCACATGGACTCAAATCAAGGCAGTTTTGGTTTTTGGATTCAAATGGTTAAACTGCACAAAACACAAGGACTAAAATAGGACTTTACTCAAGATTAAACCATAAATCTACCCAAAGTTAGCACGTGGTTTCATATAATCATTTTCATTGAAACATTTCTGCATATTATATTATGCTTGTGACTTTTAAACAACTTTTTATGAAGTTACTATGCAAGGTATAGGTCGTTTTCCTGAGTTGTTATTGTATAACAAAGTCGTAAAAGTGGTTAAGCATATTTCTTTTATTAGTTACTTGTTGTCGGTGGTTTTGACATGTTAGTTTCCATCCATATATACACATTGATGTAAATATATCAAGGTTTTGAAAGTAACTATTTCAGTCCTCGTGGCTCATAATTTGAAACATGTTATTTGAGAATGACCTCACACTTATTATCTGAGCAAATGATGATGATCATCATCTCTTATTCAATAAATCTCACTAATAGCAAAGCTAAGGTAGGGTCTAAGAAGGGTAAGATATAAACAGACTTACCTGTACACCGTAGGAATATAGAGGCTGCTTCCAGTGAGACCCCGGGCTCGATAGTAGTTTTGTATCAAGCCTTGGACATGAGGCACATAACTCTCGGCAAAAAGGCCGATTAGTGCATGTACCCCCTTGTCTTTCGGCTATCAACTCCACTACATGATGCAAGATTAACCGTCTCCCGCTTTTAATGTTATTTTCACGAAATTAGTAAAATAATGTTAAATTAATGCAATTTCACTTTTGACCTCCCCAGGGCCCACACATACATTCTATATGCACCCCGCAAGCGGAACGTCGTAAATGATATAAAAGGTTAATAACTTATGTTCTAAATAAAAAGTTGTCACAAATAGAAACCCGATTCTGACAAAGAAAAAGGTCATATTACACTTGTAGTCTTGTACAATTGCATTATTACTTGTTCTAACCGCGCTCCGAAGTATAGCCCTTGTTGACCATCCATGTTAATAAGCTGAAATCGACCCGGGTCACAAACGTTAGCCGAAGCCGTGAGACACAACATGTCGCCTTGAGTCACGGCTTGTTTCGACTCAAGGTTCTCCGTGTGTGTCGCGGTTAAGATCAAGCGAGATGCGACTAGAAGTCGAGTGAGACGCATCTGGTGACAAAGAAAGGCATGAGCCACAACCGGAGAAGTGTGTGCAACGACTTGAGTTCGGGATCTAGGTTTACAGTTGGATTTCAACTTCTCTAATTCAAGAAAGCCATACATTGATTATGTTACCAGTTACGCGGTTTTTATTATGTTAGCAACTTTAGTGACGCACCTTTTTTTTGAACAACAAAGATTTTTCCCTCTGAATATACACCTCCCAAGGATTGAACTTTGATCTTCCCACAAAAGGTAATTACTCTTGACCACTAGGCCAAAACCTGAGTGGCACTTTAGTTATCGTTTGCATGGTGTAACACATATAACATGTTAAACAGGTATGTGTAGGTAAAAAAAATGTTCGAAACTTTGGTAGTCATCAGTGTAACGGGTCATATCGAATTTGAAAAAAATAAAATTAAGCGCAACTTAATCCATGTTCGATTACTAATGAATCCATTTCTAGTAGCAGTCAAAAGTTAAGTAAAATAAAAGCCCAATTATCTTTTTGTTAGCCCAGCGGACCAGCCTCACCGGCCACCAGCCCACCATGCAGGCTTAACTGGTGTGTTGGTATTTGGTAAGACAACATGACGCCTAATAAAATTTAGAGATGTTAAGAGGTGTAGAAACGCCCAGTTTGGGCCCAAAACAGTTCGGGTTAAGAACCGGTTTTAGAGTTGAAACCCCCAATCCACCCAAACCGATTTGGATTGGGTTCAAAATCAGTTTAGTGTTTAAACCGGTTTTTAACAAACACTTTCTTTCATTCCTCCATGGATTAGATTCAAAACCAGTTTTAGTGTTTAAACCGGTTTTTAACAAACACTTTGTTTCGTTCCTCCAAATGCTGATGAAGACCCTATAAAGGAAATAAAAAAATGCTACCTAAAGTTCAACACTCACCTTCACAACCACGCCATTTTGTAACTCACAATTTTATGATTGTGCTCGCACAACTTTTATGTGAGCACGTCCTACTAATACTCTAAACAATGTTTTTGTTTTGTGCATATACAGAATATTAGCCAGCACACGGTGTGAAGAAATTCCACTAGTTTATCTTCGATGATAAATAAGTTATTTTAACAAGAAGATATTTGGTTAACCTTATGATCATATATAAGCAACCCCAAACACCCTGATTAATTTATTTTCTTAATACAATAATAACATAACTTTAACTACTCCTGTCACTTACTTGTAGTGCAATGCAAGAATCACATGTTGAGAAGTCAAGATCTAATAACCATTAGTGGACCCTTGTTGCATTTCCAATTGAAGTACTTATGGCCCACTATAAGATATGATTTTCATAGTCCATTGAAGTACAAAAGAGCAAAGGCATCAACTTAAAAGAAAGCATGATAACACTATAGCCCAAAACATCACAAGATTTTAAAATCAACTAAACATTTAAAGAAAATTCCTGTAACTTATCCCAAAATCTTGAAAATTCAACATGTTTTCAAGAAACATAGCAAGAATTTGATGAACATAACCAAAACAAACAAAAATGCAACTTTTAACCTCTCTAGTTTATACCATGAAAAATATGCAAAAAACCAACAAAAAATAAATTAAACTTTTTTACCAGTTGACCACTCAATCGTTGACCATTCAATCCTGGTCCTCTTCTGGAGCAGGAAGATTGAGATCAATCATATCCGAACACGATGGAGCCGCGTGACCCATGGCCGCATAATGATCCATCGACACATTTATAAAATGAGACCGTTTGTGACCACCTAAAGCTTGCCCCGATTTAAACATCCTGAAACAAATTGGGCATTCGTGCCCTTTGATCTTTTTCACCTTTGTTTTCTTATCGTATTTCGCCTTTCGAGCATGTGCAAAGTCACCTTCTAAACTGTTTTCGCCACTGTCGTGTTTTGACCCGACCGTATTGTTCTTTTTGTGACACGGTCTATGCCCGCCAAGCCCTTGAAACGACGTAAAAACCTTGTTGCAGTTCAAGCATTCGTACTTATTTCGTTTCTTATTCGGCCCCTCGCGTTCTAGTTCAGGAGTATACGAATCATCATCATCGCGAACTCTTTTTTTCAAATACGCGAATTCTCTAAACAAATTCCTTCTTATTTCGAGCTTCTGTTCGTAAGTCAGTTCTTGCGTTTTATCGAATACCCGTTTCGACTTCTTGTTCGGGTCACCGTATCGAAGCAATTCCTCAACCGAAATGTCCGATTCCACTTTTCTAGCAGTAAGATTCTCGAATTGAACACTATCGGCATCCAAACCGCCACTTGATTTCTTACTGATTCTTTCAACCGAAGACGATTTCGTCTCGAGAACAGCAGAGTTATTGTCCGACGATTCGACAACCGAATTCACACCGGCCCAATTCGCGGAATCTTTCGACAACATCATCAAACACATAGCAACTTCTTCTTGATCAAGCTCATCAGTCTCAGAAACAGAAGATGACCCATAATTGTAATTACTATTATTACTATCATTATTGGTTAATGCCACATTTAAAGAGTAAGGTTTGATAACAACCTTTTTGTACCTCTTGGTCTTGGATCTTGTCACACGGGTCGGGTCTTGAAACTCGGGTTCTTCAGTGTCCGAATGGCTATCGATGATCAGCTTATCATCTTGTTCAAGATTCTCACTGGTCCAAGAATGATCATAATCCTTAAAGTTTCTATCTTTTTCAGAATGACAAGCCATATGACCACATAAAGCTTTTAAAGATTGAAACCCTTTACCACATTGCTTACAAATCTTCTCATTTGGGAATGCGAATGTCGAAGAACCAATCGTAGAACCGACCGCTCTCCAAGTCTTTCTCGGGTTCTCTCTCAACCCGTAAGCACTCGGGTTCCCGTTATCCATTCCATTTCCATCAATCAACAAAGACGAAAACTTCTCATCGGACTCCGATGAGTTTGCTGCGGCAGCAGCGACAGTTGTCGCTGTGGCTGCCGCAGCAGCGATCACATGAGACCTCATGTGACCACCAAGTGACTTCCCACTTGGGTACTTCTTATCACACAACTTACACACAAATCTCAGTTCATCATGCTCATCCTCCATTATTACAAGATCAAGATTCGATTAAACAGTAAATTCAAGACTCACCCTGCTACATTTGCTGAAGTTTTTCTTTGAGGCATTACATCAAACATGTTGTGGGCGTGAAACTCAAAAGCGATCAAGGATCGAATTTAAACGAAATTGAAGTGAGAGCTTCAAAGGGGTTGATTTGAATTAGGGGAAATTGAGAAATGTGAGATTTAATTGGGGGAAGTGAAGATGAGACCCTAAAAGAATGGATCGAAATCCATAATTAAGTGAGTTGTGATAGTGGGAATTGAATGAGACCCGAAATATAATAGGGAATGAAGAAGAGATCAAAGAGAGTGGAAGACTGGTTCCTGTAGAGGATGAGAATTTCATGCATGGAAGCAAAGTAGTAAAAGAATAAGGGGTGGCATGTGTAATCACCAGAGTTGAATTCGTTGATTTCATCTTATGGTCAATATTTTGTTAGATCTAAATCAAATAGACATGGGAATTTGTTGGTATATATATAGTTTGTTATTATGTGTTTTAAGTTTTTATTTATATTATTATTTTGTAGAAGAAAAATACAGACACTTGTAACAATACCGTAACCATAACTGTGATGTCAGTTAATGGATAATCATAACCATAACTGATTGGTTTTGGCGAGTTTGGTTAATCGGTTTTAATGCTTATAGTGGGTCGGTTAATCATGAGTTTATGTCTAGCTATAAATAACTAAAAAAAATGACAATGGAATAAATTGTTGTTACACTCTTGTATTTATCAATGTATTGCATAGTATTAAGGTATACATATAATTTATAATATGATAAAAACAATAGATTCAACCAAAACGATATGATATAATTCATAAATTCTAACAAACGTTTAACCAACATCAAATATTGAAAAATGATGAAAAGTCCAAATTCTAACAAAGATTTTATTACTTTTTGGTTCGGTTCGGTTATGGTGGGTATGAAAACATTGGTAACCATAACTGACCCGCTACTTTCGGTTTTCAAAAAAAACAATTAACCGACACATCGATTTTTTATTTGGTTCGACTTTGTTGATTAATTCGGTTATGAGTCGGTTAATTCGGTTTTTTCACACCCCTATAATACCAACATAACAATTGGTACAATACCAATGTAACGGCAAAATAAGTCTCACAACCTATCAATATTACGTGTTTAGTCTGGGTGAAGTCTTCCTATGATGTCACCAATCTAAATATTACTTTCATATAAGCACGTTTAATTTTGGGGGCTTTTTCTCGTATGCAACCAAAACGTCCGAAACGAGTTTGCGGTATATGAGAGAGAACATTTCAAATAAACCTAACACATGTTATTACAAGGTTAATGTGAGATTCTTCATAGGTATTACAATCGTGTAACACCCATCTTTTGAAACCCTTTTGGGAATACTAATTCTTTTATTTATTAGTTTTCACAAACGGTCCCTAAATTTTGATTTAAATATCAACCACACAATGGATATTCTTAAAGAATTTAGAAACCAACAAGAAGTTTATTAGTTTAGACATGTTTACAAATACTTGGTATAAGTTGAAGCTAAAGCATGGTTTAGATAACTCAACAAGTTTGTATATACGAATTAGCTTATACATAATTGACTTGCTCAATTTCTGAGGACCCTTTATTCATTATTCGTATCTTGGAGTTTTTACCAGAAAGTAAAGTTTTGTACTTTGACGACGAAAGAGCGTCAATGAAGGAGTCGAAAGTGGTGGTGTGAGTGGGTTTTTCAAGTAGACCCAAATAATTGTGAGGAGCTTTGAATGGAAGATCGGTGGCCATTTGAGTGAAATTGTGAGTGGATGAAGATGGATGCACTTCTTTGTAATTCTAAATGAGTACATTATGTGTTTACTCGAAGACCAAGTTAAAACCCCCTTGTTAAACATACTTTAGAATTTTCAAACATCAAGTTTACAACTATGTAATTTTAAAGTACATACTTAATGCTTGCAGTGACGAAGCTTAAGATTTCCGACCGGGGTACGGAAGTCATCGGACCTAAAAAACTTGATGGCAAAGACATTTTGTTTTAAAACTTCAACTTTAAAACCAACATTTAGCATGTCTCCAATAATCAAAGCATTATTAGTCCAACAATCTAACACTTGAAATTTATGCACACATCTCAACCAACACGATTACAAGGTGAGAATCACAATTCTTCTCATTCAAATTTCAAAATGGTAAAATTGTTGTTTCAATATATGGTATCAACTTATATTTTCAACTAATTTTGTGAAGATCTTAGGCTTCAAGTCAGGGGCGGATGTAGTTTGAGAGTACGGGTAGCCCCCTCTACCACTTGACGCTCCGGCGGTAGTGTAAATTTTGGAATATATGTGATTATAAGTCCAAGAATAGCCCTTCAAGTGTAGTTAATTGGGCATCATGCACCCAACTTAAAATTTACAAGTTTGACTTGTCATTTGACGATTTGTGACGTTTAGTATAATTTTCAAAATCTTTAAGTTGAACATGAACAGATCCTAAGGCTAGAGGGTGTGGGGGCATGGGTTGGGTCATCAATCGTCATGTAAGACCATTAATGAATTGCTACACAACCACCTTGCCTCATCCACCATGTTTGGCATTGATTAAACCATGACAATCATGGGCCTCCTTTCCTTTTTCAATATTTCATTTTCATTTTAACAAATATAAATTAAAATAAGATAATAGTGGTTACCACACCCGTAGAGTAGTGGTTTGAATTATGGATTAGAAGTGGGTGACATGACGCTGATGTGGAGGATCATAGTGACCATAAGGGTCATGACCACACCCTATAGCCTAATACATCACTAGTGAGATTTTATCATCATTTCAACAGATACAAAATGTATAAAAAATTAAGATGTTACAAGTCACTTTTTTTTCTCAGTGACGATTACCCACCAATCCACCATCCACGGCCAATGTAAGATTCACCACAAACACCTAATGGATCTAGCCTAAAAATTCAGGGCATCCCAATTTTTTTTCTTTTTGGGATTAGAGATATCCTTTGTATAAAATCGGAACTTTATTTTTACACTACAAAAATGGTACATAGACGGGGTTGAGGGATAGCATGGGCTATGCCTCCTAATACACTAGCTCCGCCCCTACAAACGCCCTTCTTATAGACTCATCATCCTCGATAGGGGTGGACTCATCGTAACTTATATGGTTGTTTTAATGGCACGTAAATCACTTGAAAATTCGATTAAAATCAACTCATCTAATTTGGCTCATACAAAATTATTAGTGAGTTGATGTGAGCTCTTTTGATGGACCCGTTGAGTAATCTAAAGAAAGCCCAACTAACTAAACCCACTTAAAAGCTAACCGTCCATAAGTATTAAGTAAGCCCAACTAAATAAACCCACATAGGAGCTTAACTTTCAATTAAGTGGTAGATAAATCGAACCTCTCTACTTATATGAGTGTTATTTGTATTTTTAGAGTGATTATAAATACTATTCATTAGTAAATTTGTAGGGTCTAAGAAGTATGTACAGCTGATTTATTGCATCATTTTTATTACCTAAATCAGTGTAATACACAGGTGAATGAATCATTGTTTCATTAATAATGCATATGCTTAACCTCTAACATAATAATAATAATAATAATAAGAATAATAATAATAATAATAATATTAATGCAATATTAATAATGCAATATTAACTTTCAATAATTAGTATTTACTTTGATCTATAACATACTTATTTCCACACACGTCGTACATTTTGAATAAATGTTACATTTGTTTGTGTTAATTCCTTTTACTCTTTCAATGGTTGCAAAGTTGATTAAATATAACATGGAAATGTTTTTAAACGACTTCAATTTTATACAAGTATTACTGTCACTTTAGCTTTTGGTACCCCTCAAAGTGCGTTATCCACAAAGAATTACTATATTATCAGGAAACCATAAAAGTCAAATTACACTTTATTGATGTATTATCCCTATTATTGATTTGAATTTTTTTCTTTAGGTGTTTCTAACTCAAATTATAGCATTTTTCGTTGTCACATGATAACTTTTTCTTAACGGATCGTATAATAAAAAAAACGTCGATATGGTTTCTACTAATTTGGTGGACACTCTGTAAAATTGTTATTTTTGTATTATGTTTGGGTGGCTATAAGTAGTCTTTTTATTTTACATTTGCTGGATACATAAATTAAATGATTCAGCCCCGTGAATATTCACAGGGGATAACCTAGTTGTGTACAAATAGCAAATGAATTAACGATTCTCAGTTTTACTTAAAAGCGATTCCTCATTAAACATGACCCATATAAACAAGTTATATTAAAAGGTAAAAAATAATTAAAATCAATTTTTTTATGCTTTCCAACTATACATACTTAAATCAAACTTTATATTTTTTTAACGGCTAATTTCTTTTAATCCTTGTCGTCAAACTTCTCTCTTTTTAATCCAGATGTTTAAAGACTTTGACTTCGACAACGACCACCACCCTATTAATAAACTTCTATAAGTTAGGTTTCTAACCATTTTTTCAACTTGAGGCATTCAAAATATCAAAAGAAATTTCCTCTAAACCCTTCTCTAGATACACATCAATCATCTACATTAAATGGAAATTTTTCTAAGTATCTAGAAAAATTATCATGTATGAATAAGAAAAAATATGAAAAAAAATCTAAGGTTCGGATATAAAATAATTAAAAAAACATAACATAGGAAACACCAAAAAAATGTACCAAGAAGGCAAAAATATTAATGTACTGAAACTATATCACAAGCAATCACAAACCTAAACATCATGTTTCAGCTTGCATAGTTGCATATCAGTTTTTGAGCAGATTTCCAGAATTTATTTAAAATACCACACGAACTCGAAAAATTATGATATTTTTACGAGACATGTAATTTAGTCCACTAAAACATGTATAATTTTCTCATGACCTAATTATTCACAGAAAAATCATTAAAAATCATTTAGCACACATAGTTCTGATTCATCAGATTCTGGCGACATTTTATGGCAAAATTTATTTAAAAATCCTTGTTATTCCTTTTATCGAAATTCAAGTTGGAGAATTTTAACATCAAATGGGACCATCTACAGTAAAATTTTCAAGTTTAACTCAAATCCTACACCATGTTATGACATTCGAAATAGGCTGCAAATTCTACCATAAAACGCAACCTGAACCTTTGTTACGGAAAATTCATTTAAAATATCAAATCACGTCAAAAATTATGATTCCAGTGGGGTTTGAAAGCTATTTCCTAGAATTACATCATAGACTCAAGAAACACTTGTTTTCGTTTAGTTTTGACCCGGATACAACCAACACAAGTCGGCTGTAAAGATTTGGACAAAATCTTTTTACTTTCAGCTCTTCATATAAACGTGTTCATAATCTTGTTTAGCCTAAATCCGACTCGTACATCATGTATAACCCCAAATACATCAGATTCAATAACCAAGTATCATCAACATCAAGTTATAAACGAAACCCTATCAATCGTGCATCTATGCTAAACATATAAACGCATAAATTTCATAAACAATCGATAACTTGTTAAACACTCTAACCCTAGCATACAAGAATCATGTTTCATTTTAACACATAGATAAAACGCAGATTAGCATCATGTAGATGTGCACAAAGATTATGAACAAGATCGTGTTACGTTACCGAGTGCATTAGAGATCAAGAACCGAAAGAGATGGTGTTGTGCACCTTGTTCGTCGACAGAGAGAGATACAGTACAACTTTGATTAGTTTTGTGGTTAGGGTTTTTGTTTCACGATCAATGCATGTATTTATATAATAAGTTAGGTCGGTTAAATAAAAACCCGTAACTGGGCCGCACAATGGGGCGAAGGTGGGAAATGGGGGAGAGGGCAAGGGCCTTTGTGTGAAGCTTGTGACACGAAGGGGTTACCTTTGTGTGGAATCATATGGGGCGAAGGTGGAGGTTATCAGGGTGTTTCATGTGGAACAACAAGTGGCATGAAGGTGTGCCACCTTCGTGTGTATGTGTGTGTATGGCACGAAGGTTGGTGCCTTCGTGTTTGCATGCACAGTCAGTTTTAAATTGTACAGTTCAGTTCAGTTACAATTCGGTTCCCGTCCCTCAAGTTTCACGCAACTATCTTGGGTAACAAGTTATCCTAGATAACTTCGCGTTGTTACGAGTTCAGTCCCTCGTGTGTACATACTATCCAGGTTGTGTAGAAAGTTAACCGCGTTAACTTTTAATGTTCGTACGAGACCATATCGTATATTAATAGTTATAATGTATAAAAGTATGTAAAAGTGTTCGATAATAACCTGAAAATGCGAGTTGTCGCATTAGCCCAAGTTGTGATGGGTCATCTTTGTAACGCCACTACCATTTCGCCAACATTGCTAAATGAAATTCCCATATCCCTCCCACCCCAAGGCCCCCATCCTTTTTAGTTTTCAAAATTTTATCCCACTGAACCCATCTAAGTTTTTGTCATCTACCAATATTTCCCCACACAAAATCTGTCACACCCCGATATTTCCACATATTACCAGTGGGCCCGGTGGGGAGTATCGTGACGTAGTTGATATCATCATTGACAATACACACAATATAATAGCACAGCGGAAGGATTGGTAAAAAAAACTATTACAAACCAAAATGTCTGAGTGTTCGACGAAAGAATATACAGACTGGATTGTAATAAGATCCACAGGCGGATCATAAATAAAGTACAAGAAACAAAAATAACAGACTTCAGGCATCTTAGGGATTTGCAAGATCCTCTTATACGACACCTAATAGATCCAGTTTATTATGAGAAGTACCTGTCAATCAATCTTTAGAAAATACGTCAGTTTACAATGGTAAATACAATTAACTGACTCTTTTGAAAAGCATTTATAAAATTTATTTAAGTGCACACGGCACAAATCATTTATAACTTGGGAAAATTATTTAAATATAATGTTGTATACATATTTACATGTTTGTCATACAATTGGGGCCGGTTGGAAGCCGGTCATGATTAACCGACTCACCACTTATAGAACCCACAAAGGAGTTATCCCCAATATGTGGGTTTATATTTTAGCATTTGCATCTGTCAGGTGTATGCCTACACCCCGTGCATAGGTCGTGGCCATTTTCAAATGAAATGAGCCGAGGATATCCAGGACACGGTCGAATTAACCCCCAATGTTTATGTTATCAAACAAGACAGATTAAAACGGGTTATGTAAATTTATTAATCACAATCCGATTAAATGATTTCATACCCAACCAAGTGGTATTATTATAATACCATATCCCAAGCCCGTATAAGGGAAAATAAGTTAAAAGTATTTACCTGAGCTTAAAGTGAAAGGTAACTCAGCAATATAATCCTAAAGCTTTTTGATGGTACCTTCTACTGGATGCTACTTAATCTGTATAGACGGTTTAATAACCTATTAGGACGCTAATGGGTCCTTAGTTAAGTCAAGGACTTAGACCGGCTAGCTAGAAAGAAACTTTATGGTTCTAAATACTCGATTAAGCGGAGACCGGAATAGAATGTGGTTTAGACCCGACAAGCTTGAATACTTGTATACTATGGGTAAACTAATCACATTATGGAATTTGAGGATTAAATGATAAGATTAAACCCGTTTCGGCTATTATACGCAAACTAGTTACGTAAGCCGATCCGAACGCGTAAACGCGTAACGGGTAACCAAATGAATTATATATAGGTCTTAATTGTTAGTATGCTTAAAATATGTTAATAAATCAGTAGGATGTTAACATATATGCCCAAAAAAAGTAATTTAAACCAAGATAAGTCCCATAAGGGCATTTTGGTAATTTTTATATTTATAAAAGAGATTTTTATAACAAACTGAAGTTCTGGTCCTTTGAAATCAGTAAAAATGTTTAATTTAATAAATTATATCAGTAGGGTGTTGCCTATATGTGAAATTTATCATTTATAACCAATTTATGCACCGAAGGGGCATTTTGGTAATTTCACATAAGCTTTAAAGGTAAATTTTGGAAATCTGAGTTTAAAACTTTTGCTTACTGTTAAAGTATAGAAATTTACTAACAACATCAGTAGGTATCAAGTCTTATATGTTAAAAATAGTTTTAACCCATACTATGCGCTTAAAACGCGTAAAGTCGGTTTTAAGCGATTTTCGGGTCATAATAGGAAATCTGAGTTTTTTATCGGTTTATAAAGTTCAAAATATTTTATTTATCATATAGAATCAGTAGCAAAAGATTTGGTATCAATATGTGATGTAAAACTCATTTTATTCAAGAAAAGGGCATAACCGGCGATTACCGAATTTAAGCTAGAACCCTATGATATGATCGGTTTAAAAATAAATAAAATCTTCAAAAATCCCAAAATATTATATTACATCAGTGGTTAAAAAGTTTGGTGTCAAAATTTGGGTTTAGATAGGCTTTATACTAATTATGCCGTTTAATTAATAAAAAACTTCTTAATTACGATATTGAGCATAACTCCTAATCTAGACCTCAAACTGATGTCAAATTTTTAGTACAAGTTTATAAATCAGTAACAAAGGTTTTTGTCCTCTCACATTTCTAAAAATCTCATTTTTATGTCAAAAGGGCATTTATGGCATTTATAAGCATATTAACGATCAAGAGCATATAATTCAAACCACTATGAACCATGCACTATAACTCCAGAGGGTTATACTACTGAGTAATGTGGTCCTAATGGAAGCTTAAAACATGGGAGAATTAAGCTCAAACGGGTCAGAACTGAAAGTCAAAGCAAAAGTCAAGCTTTTGCGACTTTCGGTTATAAACTGACCTTAGACTGATAATTGTCGGGTTAGGATTGATAAAACATGTTCTAATATTAATTACCAAGTCATTAGAATGTTAAAATATAATTTAGAACCTCTGTTTTATTAATTTAATTCATTTTTAAACTTTCTGTCCAGTTTGACTTTTTGTCAAACTAGTTTGACCCGACAATTGACTAGTCAAACGAAATAATTAGGAGGTGCCCTTTTAAGGGTTAATCACCTATATTAATATGGTTCCATAACCACTTTCGTTTTGATCAGTGGCTGGACCATTTGTGTTTAAACCGAAAGTCAAAGCTTAATTACGATAAGTTTGACTTTTCGGTTATTAAGCTAATTAAAACGCTAAGCAGGTACTAAGACTCTTACTAATGGTCCTTGCTATCTTTTCTACACTTGTAATTCTTCTCCTAGTCCTTGGAAGCTCCAGAGATGAGTCCTTTGAAGATTGTTGCAAATGTGAGCATAAGTGTTTATGAACTAGTGCCCTTATATACTAATTTCCAACTTCATGGATCATCTCCAGCTGTTATGGGGCCTCCTAGGATCACCCCAGGTGTCTAGTGGATTAACAAAAACCGTTTAACAGCCCATGGGATCGATACAAACGAGTTTAAGGCGGTGCAATAGCTGAAACCTGCACCTGTCCTTCATTTTCTGCGCTGGACGTTTTCAGGCGGGCCGCGTAAGATCAGAGAGGGGATTTACGCGGGCCGCGTGAGCCTGTTGTCCCGGTTAAACAAGTTTCTGAAATGGCAGAATCAGTCCCTGGCCCATTTAAACCTTATATAACTTGATTTTTGACATATAAGGCCCTTGTAGTTAGTTTGTAGAGGCCCAAGGATGTATAAACAAACTTCGTTAGGCTCGGTTTCGTTAAATATCACTATAAATGCAAGTTTCATCCAGTTGACACTTTTCACCCAAAGTCTTGAAAACTCGCTTAACGATCTCGAAACCATGTGAAATTTTTATCACGTATTCTTGAGAGTATATTTGAATATTTCGAAGCCTCGGGTTTGTTAAAAGGCACTCAGAGGTCAGAATTAACATGTTGACACGTTTAACCCTTGTAGTTTTATAATCTTCCGATTATTTTCACAAACGGCTTCTTATATCCAATTAATCACTCGTTTAAGAATATATTCTTCACGTATGGTCATTCAGAGGCTCAAATTTGGCATGTTCACACTTTTAGTCCCTGTGGTTTCATATTTTCACTGTTTGTCAACTTTAGTCCTTCAAACTAAATCCTTCACATATCCAGAGTTTAAGACGCGTGTCTATACATATTTGGACACGCTTTTACGTGGTGTTACAAAATCCCGTCTAATACTCTCCAACTTTTTAATAACGATATTGGAACATGGAAAATAGACAAATCATAGGACGGTAAACTCCCATGGACCGCTTTCGCAAGGGTAAACTCAAAATAATCCTATTTATATGCTTTCCACATCAGCAAGGTTAATGATACCTAAGCATAAGAATAATCTATCATGTATCCAAAAATAGCATAACAAATAAGCATGTTTAAAAATTGAGTGTTTTATTAAGTTTGCTTGTATGTGTGTTTACTACGAATACATGTTGCAAGCCAAATAGTGTTTAAAAGGTAAAAGGGTCTAGTATGAACTCACGCTTTGCGAATTTTTCTTTTTTGTCAATTATTTTTAAAATTATGTTAGGTTATATCTCTAATTATGTGTATCTTTTTTAATTAATGTATTTTTTAAGATTTTAGCAAGTTGTGGTTTATTTAAATAGGTATTTTGAGCCTATTATATTAATCTATATATTTAGCATTATTTTATAATAAGTAATTTTATTTTATTTAAATAACTAATATTAATTTCTTTTAAATATACAATATTTTTATATATGTATTTTGAGTTAGTTTTATTTATTTTAGATTTAATATAAATGTTGGTTGTGGCATAGAAGCGTACAAAGCGTGCAACATTTTATGTGATTTGGCATGTTAAGGTAAATAAAAGACAACTTGTTGAAAAACTGATGTGGTGCTGATGTGAAGGAAATAAGAGTTGTGGCAAGTGTGAAGGAGTTCCCCCTTAAACTATCGGTCTTCTGGTTTCACTTTCAATTAGACGTTCAACAAGCATCAAACCCCAACCATGGCGAAGAATCACCTCTCGAAGCTATGCCACCTATATCACCGAGTGCTAGTAGCCACCGCTACCAGAATGTTGTAACTGCCACTACAACAGAAACCCCTTCACCACAAACAAGTAATAATCTCCTTGCATACCATGTCAAATCGAAGCTCAAACCTCTCTACCTTGATCCTAGGTTCCTTAAACATAACTCATGTTTCCCTGTTTATCCGATCATACTTCATACTCACCTACTCAGAGACATATGTCAGCACCTTGCCAAACGACCTCTGTGTGGCGATGGAGTCCAATCTTGACTACCAAACCGCCACCATCAGCGTATGGATTGACGTAGGGTCGCGATTTGAGACAAGGGAGAGTAATGGCGTGGCTAATTTCATAGAGCATATGGTGTTCAGAGGGACGAGTAGGAGGTCGTACAGGGTTTTGGCAGAAGAAATTGAAAATATGGGAAGACACTTGAATACGTATACTATGAAGGAACAGTGTGACATCCTGAAAAATCAGGTATTCTTTCTGATTCGATTTTCGTTATATTTGATAATTTTTATAAAATATAATTAACACATGTGTTCACGTATAATATAAACGACGACTCGAAACGAAACCCAAAACACACACATTCAATATTAGATCGGCCAAATCCGTCGTTTCACACGACCCAACTCGATCAAGTTTTTTTCTTTGTGAAACCCAACCCCAACCCCAAACCCAAACCCTCAGCCCAAAACTCCGAAATCCGTAAAGGGTGTGGTGTGTGTATATACGTGCATGCAATCTCAAAAACAAAACAAAAAAACTTACACCACTCTTACCTCCCTCCCCTGTCGCTACCCCCTTCCTCTTGGCTCACTCCTCCCCTTCGTTTTCCGATCGGCGATCATCAAGAGAGCCAACTAGGTAACTTTTTATGCTTCTTGATGTGTTATATGTTTGCGATGTAAGTGTGTTTGTACGTAGGATCATTGATAGTTGTAACACCTCGTAAAATCATGTCCAATATAGTATTGACACGTGTCATGGACTTTAAACGTGTAACAGATTGATTATGAGGGACTAAAGTTGACAAACAAAGAAAGTATATGCATATAAGGATACAAAGTGTCAACATTTGATAATTTTGCCTTTCAACAACCTTACACGATGTTTATACCCTAAAACGAATGTATCATGAAGCATATAAAACCGTTTGTGGAAGAAAGTGAAAGTTTACAAGACGCGAGGGTTAAATGTGTCAACATGTTTAAGTTATACCTCTGAGTGACCTTTTAGCGAACCCAGAGCTTTGTAACAATTAATTATACTCCCAAGAATAAGTGGTAAAAATTTCACAAGGTTTCGATATCGTATGAAAAAGATACGCTAACTTTCGTAATTAAGGGGTTAAAAGCGTTAACGAGGAAAAACTTGTGTTTTCGGTTACCGTTTAACGAAACCGGACCTAACGATGTTTGGTTATATCTCATGGATCATAGAAATATAAATTTCATGGGTTAAAGGTACTTAAAATGGAAGAAATTACGCTTTAGGAAGTCCAGGGGGTGAAAGTGTCATTTTTAAAACTTGTTTGCTGGTCCCCCTACCTGCTGGCGCTGCGCCAACACCTGGGCACTTCTTCGTCACGCGACGCGACGGACAACCAGCTCAAAAAAGATTGTTTAAACATGGCAGCTTGCATGTTTGCTCGATTCCGCGAGTTTGCCACCCTCTAGCTGCTTGAAACACGTCCCTTAACACTTGTTATCACCTCTGGAGTTGCCATAACACCTGTAGCAATCTCCAAGACCCATTCATGGCTATAAATAGATCCAATTGTTGCAACTTGTGAACTCACATTTGAGCACTTCACTTGAAAAGTTTCCAAACACTTGTTCTGGAGATTCCTGGAGCTCAAGACCACTTCCTAAGAATCCTTAGTCGTGCATAGGACTTCAGTAAGTGTCCTTAACCTCTCCTAATTCAGTTTTATTAGTTTAATGGCCTGAAGTCAAACCCGTCGTAATTAAGGTTTGACTTAGTGATTAATCACTAATGGTCCAGTCAATTCTCGAATTAAAAGTAGCTTTGAGTTGGTAATTATGTAGGTAATAAACCCTTAAAAGGGCACCCTCTGATTCCCACTCTAACTAGGTCAATTGTCGGGTCAAACTTGATTATAAAAAGTCAACAGAAAGCTAATTTTCGCATAAACACATAATTAACAATGTAGAAGCTATGAAACCTGTTTTATCACTTGTATAACTTGGTAATTAATGTAAGAACATGTCTAAGCATGTTCAACCTGACAATTTTCAGTATAAGCTCGGTTCGGAACCGAAAGTCGCATAAGTGGACTTTTGCTTTGACTTTCAGTTCTGACCCATTGGAGCATAGTTTAGAAATGCCTTAGAGCTTTATTAGGACCAGGTTACATGTTAGTATAACCCTCTTTGATTATACGACTTGGTTCATTAATTATCCGATTCATATGCATGTTTCCGTTATATGCCTAAATGTTGACCCATATGCCCTTTTGACCTTAAAACAAGAATTTTGAAAATGTGAGAGGACAATAATCTTTATTACTGATTTATAAACATTTCCCTAAATTTTCACATCAGTTTGAGGTCTAGATTAAGAGTTATGCTCAATAGCGTAATTAGAAAGCTTTTTATTAATTAAACGGCGTAACTAGCATAAAGCCTATCTAAACCCAATTTTTGATACCAAAATTTTTACCTACTGATGTAAAATAATATTTTGGGATTTTTGAAGATTTTTATTTATTTTTAGGCTGAGCATAACATAGGGTTATAGCTTTGATTCGGAAATTGTCTGTTTTGCCTTTTGGCCTATAAAATGAGTTTTACATAATATTTTGATACCAAACCTTTTGCTACTGATTTTATATAATAAATAAAATATTTTGAGTCTTCTGGAATTATAAAAATATTAGCTTTTCTTTAAAAACTTGGAAATCGCTTAAAACCGTCTTTTTACGCGTTTAAACGCATAGTATGTATTAAACCCATTTTTCTCATATAAGACTTAATACCTACTGATGTTTTAAGCAAATTTTTATATTTTAACAGTAAGCAAAAGTTTTAAACTCAGATTTCAAATTTTGACCTTTAAAGCTTATGTGAAATTACCAAAATGCCCATACGGTGCATAGTTTGGTTAGAAAAGGTAAATTTCACATATATGCCATACCCTACTGTTATGACTTATAAAAATAAGTATTTTTACTGAATATATCAGACCTGAAACTCAGATTTATATTTAAACCCTTTTATAAGCTTTAAAATGACCAAAATACCCCTACGAGGCATAATTTGAGTTTAAATCCATTTTGGGCATATTGGAAGGTATCTTACTGATATCACAACATAATTAAGGCATATTAACTTAGGAAACCTGTTCATGAATCATTTGGTTACCCGTTACGCATTATTCGCGTTCGGTGCGGTTTGTGTAACTAGTTTGCATAAATTAGCCGAAACGGGTCAAACCTTATCATTTTTATCTCAAAATCCAGAATGTGTTTAGTTTACCCATATTATACAAGTATCCAAACTTGTCGGGTCTAAACCACATTCTAATCCGGTCTTTGCTTAATCTGCGTTTTGAACCGTATATCTTCCTTTAAAACTAACCGGTCTAAGTTTAGGCTTAATTAAGACCCGTTAGGAACCTAATAGGTTATTAAAACCTTCGTTCTAGATTAGGAGCCCGGTAAAAGCTACTTGCACTCGCTGTTTGTGAAATTTACTTGCTCAGGTAAATACTTTTAACTTATTTTCCCTATACGGGCTTGGGATACGGTATTATAATAATACCGCTTGGTCGGGTATGTAGTGTTTAAATCAGATTGTGATTAATATATATATATATATATATAACCCGTTTTAATCTGTTTTATTTGGTATATGGCCCTTGGGGGGTTAATGACCATGTCCCGGATATCCTTGGCATCATTCATTGAAATGGCCACGACCTAAGCACGGGGTGTAGGCATACACCTGACAGCTGCATATGTAAAAACTGGTAACCCACTTTAAGGAATTAACCTTGTGGGCATTATGCATGTGGCATGTCAGTTAATCTTGTCCGGCTCTTCTAACCGGCCCTGACGGACGACAAATAAGCAAAACTGTATACAAGATTATTTTTAAATAGTTGTCCCAAGTTATAAAAGATATTTTGTGCCTTGTGCATTCAAATCAATTTTCTTAAACTCTTTTCAAAATGAGTCAGTTAATTGTATTTACCAGTGTAAACTGACGTATTTTCCAAAAAGGCTAAGTGCAGGTACTAGACGGAATAGGCTGGCTACTCCTGGCATCATTAAACAAGTCTTGCAAGCTTAAGATGTTAAAGTCTGTTGAACAATGATCTTTTTATCGTTTGATCCGCCTGTGGATCCTTTACAGTCCGTTTGTAATACTTTGATATTACTTTTATTCGGTTTGTAATGTGATTCATCTTTTGCTTCCGCTGTGCATTTAAATTGTGTTGTTTGACTATGATGATATCAACTACGTCACGATACTCCCCACCGGTAATACGTGGAAATATCGGGGTGTGACAGGTTGGTATCAGAGCCAACATTGAGTGAATTAAACACTAGCTTTTTGTGTTTAATCTCAATGACACAGTTGCACAGTCCTCAACTTCCGAGTCTAGACTTGAACTAGGAATAATCTCATCCTTAATAGGTATATTTTATTTTCGATAATTGTGCATTTCAGGAACATGTCACCGAGTAAAGCTGCCATTGGTGGAAGTTTTTCAAACCCGAATTTTAAGAGTGGTAAGCTCCGTACCACAGCTCGAATAAGCGTACGCCCAGTATGGAGGAAGGACCTTTTTGGACCCATTCCCAAAATCAAACCAATTGAAACCATTAACCATGTTCCAACCTCCTTACCTGAGACTTTTTAAAACTTCAATTGAGAAGCCGACGTCAGAGGAGCCCATACTAGCAGTCCCTGAGGCTCCCACTCCGAAAATGATACCTATGGACCCAAATGATCCATATTTCTTACCTCCAAGTCTTGGAATCCCAAACTTGGATTATACATGTCCTGACCCTATCCGTGATCCATATTATTTGCTAACCATAAAATCCTTGGATTCCACTTCTGTTAAGGTCCCTAGCGTGGAGGATTTCGACTACCCACCAAAACCTTCAGTAACCATACCGCATACAGTAAACCAAGGAGCAGACTTTCAGGACTAAGATAAAGAAGAAATTTTCTTGCTGAATTTCTTTTCCCTAATAGTCCTTATAAGGACATAATTATCTTTTAGTCCCTTCGTGGACAATGTTATTTCCTTTAAGTCTCGTTGAGGGCAATTATGTACTCCTTTTAAAAATTTATTGGAGTGATTTGTTTAAATTTCGTTTTTATCATTATATACGAACATAATATATGAAATAAATCAAAATATCATTCCTTTTTGTAATTGATCTGCCAATATATATTAAAAAGAATCTTAAAGGGTATAACCTAGCTTGCATGTCATTAAGGACCTAGCTATGATGGTAAAACCTGTTTAAAAGAGATTCAGATCCTTGTTAACATCTGAAAACATGTTAACACTCCTGGCAATAGTGATGCGATAAAATCACACTTGTCATCCTTAAAGTGGGAATTTCCAACCCCCTTATCTAGCCTAGTGATTTAGAAATCATGGCTTAAATCATCAAATAAAGATGATCACATTATAAACATCCATTAGTGATGAAGTGCCTACGGGCTAAACTTGTTGTCCAATGAGACAACGACAGTGGTGGTCTTTGACCCCTTGTCTAAAGATGTCGGACTACGTCCAAGCATAATAGTCTGTATGATCAATGCGATCTTGACTAATATCATCAGATAAGATGATCATATAATAAACATCCATTTGTGATGTAATGCATACGGGCCATAATTATTGTCATATAAGACAAAAGACAGTTGTAGCCTATAACTCCCTGTCAAGAAAGGTAATGAAATATGATTCAAGCCTTAGTACCTCGATCCCATAAGATCTTGGCCTATAAATTAAAAATGTCCATGTGACTTGGCCTTTTGTGCCATTACTATATTTAATTATAACTAAGGGTTATTAATGAAAAATCCTGAATAAAATACTTAACAAATTAGCCAATGTGGTTCTTTAATACCATGGTTAATAGACTAATAAGATGACAAATCTATTATAAACTTATGAAGAAATTATTGTCATCATTTTATGTAGCAATCAAGCTACATGGCAGAGTCTGAAGAAATCAACAGTCACCCAAGGGAAAATCATGATACCACCAAGATCAACGTAACTGGTGCGGAACTTCAAGCATTGATTGATAATGCTGTTACCAAGGCCATAGATAGGCAATTAAATGAGTCAAGTGGTACTCGAAGCAAGGCCTCATCTGTACCCCATTCTAAACCTAAGACTCACTCTGAGGCTCATAGTAAGCCACCTTCTAAACCTAAGGGGTCAAAGAAGGATGATGACCAGCATTCATCGAATCAGCATAGTGTTTTCCGTCTAAGAAGATTGTATTTGATCAGGAGCCACGTGCAAGGACCTGCTCCTATAAATATTTTGTCTCATGCAAACCCAAGGATTTCACTGGGGAAAAAGGAGCTATCGACTGCATGACGTGGTTAGACGAGATGGACACCGTAGTTGACATTAGTGGTTGTGCTGATAGGGATGTTGTGAAGTATGCATCTCAGTCGTTTAAAGGAGAAGCACTAGCTTGGTGGAGGTCTTTGATCCAAGCTACTGGAAAAGTCCATTTGTATGGCATGTCTTGGGAGCAGTTCGTTACTCTCATCAAAGAAAATTACTGCCCTCAACATGAGGTTGAGAAGATCGAGACCGATTTCCTGACATTGGTTATGAAGAATTTGGACTATCAGGCTTATCTTACGAGTTTTAATACCATGTCTCGACTGGTTCCATATTTGGTAACACCGGAGCCCAAGCGAATAGCTCGTTTCATTGGGGGTTTAGCCCCAGAGATCAAAGCCAGTGTAAAGGCATCTCGACCTGCTACTTTTAGGTCAGCAGCTGACCTATCTTTATCCCTTACCTTGGATGCGGTCAGACTAAGATCGCTTAAGAACTCAGAGGAAGGTAAGAGAAAACGTGAGGACGATAACTCACGACGGTCTCATACGATATCGAAACCTTGTGAAATTTTTACCACTTATTCTTGGGAGTATAATTAATTGTTACAAAGCTCCGGGTTCGCTAAAAGGTCACTCAGAGGTATAACTTAAACATGTTGACACATTTAACCCTCGCGTCTTGTAAACTTTAACTTTCTTCCACAAACGGTTTCATATGATTCATGATACATTCGTTTTAGGGTATAAACATCGTGTAAGGTTGTTGAAAGGCAAAATTATCAAATGTTGACACTTTGTATCCTTATATGCATATACTTTCTTCGTTTGTCAACTTTAGTCCCTCATAATCAATCCGTTACACGTTTAAAGTCCATGACACGTGTTGATACTATATTGGACATGATTTTACGAGGTGTTACATCCTCACCCCCTTAAAAGAAATCTCGACCTCGAGATTTACTGAAATAAATGAGGGTACTTCTCTTTCATTATGGACTCTACCTCCCATGTATACTCGGGACCTCTGCGGGCATCCCATTTAACCTTTACAATCGGTACATGCTTCCTTCAAAGCTTCTTAACCCGTCGATCCTCAATCGACAAAGGTTTCTCAACAAATTTCAGGCTCTCATCTATGTGCACATCCGTATGTGGTATGACTAGTGATTCATCAGCTAGACATTTCTTCATATTGCAGATGTGGAATACATTATGAATACCACTCAGCTCTTCAGGCAAATTCAACTTATAAGCCACTGTTCCGACACATTCGATGATCTCAAATGGTCCTATATATCTTGGGCTTAACTTTCCTTTCTTACCAAATCGCATTATCCCTTTCCAGGGTGATACTTTCAGTAACACTTTGTCACCAACCACGAACTTTAGAGGTTTACGCCTTTTATCCGCGTAGCTTTTCTGCCTATCCCTGGCAGCTTTGAGACGATCTCTTATCTGTACAATCTTATCTGTCGTCTCCAGGACTATATCAGGTCCTGTTAGTTGGACATTTCCAACTTCTGCCCAACAAACGGGCGTTCTGCACTTTCTTCCATACAAAGCTTCAAAAGGTGCAACTTGGATACTAGAATGATAACTATTATTGTATGAAAATTCAATCAGTGGGAGATGATCATCCCAACTTCCACCCAGGTCAATAACACAAGCTCGTAACATATCTTCGAGTGTCTGAATAGTACATTCACTTTGACCATCTGTCTGAGGATGATATGCAGTGTTGAAATTTAATCGAGTGCCTAGGGATTGCTGAAAGCTTTTCCAGAAATGCGATGTATACCTTGTATCCCTATCAGAGATGATAGACACTGGCACTCTGTGGAGAGATACAATCTCGTCCACGTATAGCTGAGCTAACTTATCTGAGCTGTGTGTTTCCTTAATAGGTAGGAAGTGGGCTGACTTAGTCAGTCTATCCACTATCACCCAAATAGTATCATTTCCTCTCTTCGTCTTTGGTAACTTGGTGATAAAATCCATAGTCACCATCTCCCATTTCTAGGTGGGGAGTTCAGGCTGTTGTTGCAGACCTGACGGCTTCTGGTGTTCAGCTTTAACTTGTGCGCACGTCAAACATTTGGCTACATAAGTAGCTATAGACTTTTTCAAGCCTATCCACCAATAATTTGCCTTCAAATCCTGGTACATCTTGTCACTTCCAGGATGAACAGAATACTTAGAACTGTGGGCTTCTTGGAGGATAACATCCCGAAGTCCTCCATAGATCGGAACCCATATTCGTCCATTCAATCTTAGGATTCCATCCTTGCCATATGATAACTGTTCAGCAGTTACTCCCAACTTCTCATTCGGGTAGTTGGCTTCTAATACAGCTTCTTTCTAAGCGGCCAACAATCTTTCATTCAAGCTGTTCTTCAATTCAATGCTCTTGGCATTGATTCTAATGGGCTTAACCCTTTCCTTCCTACTTAAGGCATCGACGACTACATTCGCCTTGCCTGGATGGTATCGGATTTCACAATCATAATCATTCAGTGTCTCCATCCATCGTCGCTGCCTCATGTTCAGATCCTTCTGATTAAACAGATGTTGAAGGCTCTTGTGATCAGAATAGATCACACACTTGGTACCATACAAATAATGCCTCCAAAGTTTTAGTGCAAACACAACGGCACCCAACTCCAAATCGTGGGTGGTGTAATTCTTCTTGTGCACTTTTAGTTGTCGGGAAGCGTACGCAATAGCTTTACCTTTCTGCATTAGCACACATCCCATGCCAGTGTGCGATGCATCGCAATAAACCACAAATTCTTCAATCCCTTCAGGCAATGTCAACACAGGAGCATTGCTTAACTTCTGTTTAAGAACATCGAAGGATTCTTGTTACTTAGGACCCCAATCAAACTTAATATTCTTTCTAGTCAACGAAGTTAGGGGTGCTGCAATTTTGGAAAAATTTTCAATAAAACGCCTGTAGTATCCTGCCAGACCTAAGAAGCTGCGAATCTCTGTGGGCGTCTTCGGCTCTTGCTAATTCATGATAGCTTCACCTGGATACCACGCTCACTAACCATATGTCCGAGGAATTGGACTTCACGAAGCCAGAATTCACACTTTGAAAACTTGGCGTAGAGCTTCTCATGTTGAAGAAGTTTAAGAATACACCGAAGGTGCTTCTCATGCTCAGCCTGATTCTTTGAATAAATAAGAATGTCATCAATGAAGACAATGACAAACTTGTCCAAGTAGGGTTTGCAAACATGATTCATGAGATCCATGAACGCTGCTGGTGCATTAGTGAGCCCAAAAGGCATCACCAAGAACTCGTAGTGACCATAACGAGTTCTAAATGCAGTCTTGTGTACATATTCATCTCTAACCTTCAACTGATGGTAACCCGACCTTAAATCGATCTTGGAGAAGTAACTTGCCCCTTGTAGTTGATCGAACAGATCGTCGATCCTGGGCAATGGATATCTGTTCTTGATTGTAACCTTGTTTAAGTTATACGGTTTCGATTGTGCGTAAGTGGTGTGTATACATGATTAGACTTATTAGAGTTTATGTTCTTGATGATAGTTAACACATGTGATTGAGTTTTGTGAAAAATCTGATAAGAAACTAGTGTGTCTGAGATAGATAGTGTCGTTAAGTTGTATGATCGCATAAAATGATTAGGAAACCGTTAAAACATGTCTATATGGTAAGTGGAGCTGAAAAACAGAAGCTGTCCAACGATTACAACCAACTTCCATTGGCTGTAACCAGGTCAAAACATAACAAAAATGATATTTTCTTGACTCTACAATGAAGCTCTTTGAAATTGGATTCTAACCGCGCTGGTTTCATAATTTTTCGACGTCGTTTGGTCAGTCAAAAGATTTAAACCGTTTCGAAGGTATAAGCTGCGATTTTCTGCAGAATTTGTGTCTTATGTTTTATGATGTATCTTGGTGAATATTTGGAGTTCGGTTTTGAAATTCATACAGTAGATTGCCTTATGTGCCTGTATTAATATCCAACTGGAATCGAGTCAATCGGATAGATGAGGATTTTTAAGAATTTTTCCGTAAACAATAGTTAGAAAGTGACGAATCTGACCATTGCTTAGTAAATGATTTTTCATAATTTTTCGGTAAGGAGTTCGGCCTTGAAAATTCTACACAAGGCCTAGCCCACCGAGAGGCATGTCACGTAAAAAATTATAATTTTTACAACTCCGTAAGTATGGTAAACGAGTCCCCGAAAACAGCCTACTTTCAGTGAATTTGCAACGCATGATGTTATAAACTTATAAGGGTCGATCTTGCTATTCTTAGTGTCCGCACTTGCTTGGAATTTATATAGATATCATATAAAATGTCGTAGGTTATGTTGTGAACACGTGCACGAAACCACATGATAGAATAACTATGTGACACTTTGTTCGCGTGCTATTTGCTAGATACGTGTAGGACTTTTGTGACTTGCGTAAACACCCACTAATAATCCATGGTAACCATAATAGGGCGTGGTTGACCATCCTAACTCGCATACACTATATCTTACCGAGCAACACTAAGGTGAGTTCACGGTACCTATTCTTTAAACGTTTTGAAATATAGGGGTAGGAAACATAAACACATTATGGTAATGTAATGCTTAAACGTTATGGTATTATAACGCTTTTAATTTAATAGCATGTTGTTATATCGTTATCGTCACAAAGTAGCAATTATCACATAAAGTCCTTGTAAACCTCAGATCGTTAGTATTGAGTTAATAGCGGGGGAATTTTGAGTAGTACTACTGGGCCCGACAAGCCTTACTCGAGCTAGTCGCGCTAGCTAGACCGGTAATGGTCATCGGGTGTAGAATTAGCCTAACATACCGCCATGGTCAGTGATAGACCTGGCAAACAAAGGCAACAACAGGCAGCTTCAGTTTCGAACTCTTTCGTGACATGACATGGATTAGCTACCTACTATTATAACAATAAACTATTAGATACTATAATTTACTATTTGGATTGAAATAGTGGAAAACTTGTAACAACGAACTTTGATATAACTGTAAACTAAATCTGTGAACTTACTCATCATAAATGATTGACACTTGTTTCTTACATGTTTTCTTCAGGTCGCTAAGGTACTTGCTTACGGTTTAGGTGCACAACATAGGTGTCAAAAACATTTTATTTCTTGACGATGCATTATTACATTTATATTCTGTTTGGTTTGGGCGTTTGTTTTAACGCATACATTTACGTTACATTTATTACGCTTCCGCGTTACTTTTACTTTCGTTGGTTGTTTGGTTTAAAACATTTTTCTCATATAGAGGTCATTCAATATGATTGCTGTCTTAGATCCTAGTTTGTCACGCGCCTCGAAGTAAAACCCTGCAGGTGGATTTTGAGGGTGTGACAAACAGGCAGCTTATTGATCCAAAGTGATGTGTGAACCCCTGATGGATCAATTTTTAACTAATTTCTGACACTTGAATTCATATTACAATCGAGTCAAAGGCTCATGTTTAAATGTAGCTTCTAAGAAAATCCCTCTATGATAGAATTCTTGAAACTACTAATAGTTAATGGCATTATAAGTGACCTACAAGCTTGCACACCATGTAATCCCTGTTAGCCTTGTCACAGAAAAGGTGATCCCTGTGAATAATCTTGGGCATAAGAATACATGATATAACTTGTGAGTAAAAAGAGTAAGCAAAATCGAGAGAAAGATTGACCTTAGAGCTTTTGTTACCCGTACAGATCTTGTACTCTCTCATTCGGTTAACAAAAATGACGGTGATATGTGGTCCCTTTTCCGGACTGTTATTATGTCAGATCCTCAGGATTATGATAGTAATGTAATGTGTGGCCCCTCTCTACTGAGCTGTCACACCCCAACCGATGGCGGAAACATCGGGGTGAGACACTGAGCGAAACAGATTGTCCAGGAGAATTCCATAACAACTAATATTACCAAATATTTATAAGTCATGTCCCATACCACAACATACTCAGTAAAATAATTATTACAGACAGAGCATCTCAAAGACAATTAAAAGGCTGTTCCGACAACTCATAAAAATTAAATTGTTTTTGTTTCTAGACTCTCCTATTCGGTTCCATGAAAGCAAGCAACATCCTAGCATCTCAAACACCTGTCACATACGTTAAAATAGAGGTCAATACACATAGTGTAAAGGTGAGCATACAAGTTTAATAGTATAATAGATAGCGAAATCGTTTTACGCATAACCAGCATGTAACATGTAGCAAAGTGAAGCTAGTAGGTTATCGAGAATGAAATATGCACAGACGTGACTGCGAGTTGTAGAATGCGCAACACATATCCCCACTGGGACACGTGAAGTAAAGCCCTTAACAACCCCTGTCCATGACAGGTGCTGAGTCCAAACTATAGTACTATTGTTGCTAAGGTGTCAGGTAACAATCACTGTGTAAACATAACATACAAGCATTCATAGAATAACACGTAGCGTGCAATAACGGTCAGCGTATAAAAGTGTTTGCGTGGTGTGTCGATTGTGATTTGAATAAGTAACGTATGTAACACCCAAAAGTGCATAAAGCGAAAAGGGTTCGAGTATACTCACAGATAGCGTTTAATAAATAAACACCGTCTTGGATTGAAGGGAGCGCTGGAAAGTTAGCCTGATTACAGAACGATAGCATAAGCGATGAACGGCGCATTAAACGGTGATGAGCGAACCCGCTAAGTCGGTTATCTCGCTGTTAGGAATTAACTGTTCTTAACGGTCTTTCATGTTCAACCCGCTAAGTCGGTTATCTCGCTGTTAGGAATCAGATCTCAGACCGACACTTCACTAGGAGATGAGTGGAAGGCCTGAATGAGTCCCGATTCTATCGGTTTTGAGTGCATTGACTTTAAAAGAGTTGAAAGAAAGTTATGAAAACATCTTTCAATCCTTTTAATCTTTGAAAATGTTTAGATCTAGATGAAATCAATGCTAAATCATGTTGAAATCCTTTAGATCTGAGTTGTTCTTGGTGGAATGAGGCCAAATCTTGAAGTTCATAAGAACTCCATGATTACATCATCCCAGAACACCTCAAATCGGGCAGATTTCATGGTTAAAAGTGAAGATTCAAAGGTGAAAGTGATGAAGAAGTGTGTGTAGATGATAGATGTACAAGATTTGAGGAAGAAACTTACAAGAATCGCGAGAAATCGAAGAAGAAAGGCCTGAGAAGTTGAAGAGTCGCACCAGAGCTGTCTCATCACTGTTTGCGATGTGACAGGTGCTATTTATAGGATTCCAAAAGAGGAAAGGTATTGCATTGTAACGGATCGGATGGCCATCCGATCGTATGGTCATCCGATCGAATGGTCATTCGATCGAAGGTTGCCGCGAGTTGGGTTTCGATGTTTTGATTTGCGCGTTGAGCGTTGCGATGCGTTTAAGAGAGGGTCGATTAAGCGATGCGATAGATTTAATTAATAGTCACACAAATAATATAACTAACATTCAACAACCTAAATAACCTTACGTTTAGCGTTTGCGATTAGATTGCACTGCGATAGAGTTGCGATTGCGTTTCGATTAAACACCACAATCATAAAGTAAACATGCACAAGTAACATATAAACAGCACACACACGTAAAACAATATACAGAACCTACAATTCAAGTTGCGAATGCGATTGCGATGCGATTAGCGATTAAGCGACAAATAGATTAGCGATTAACATGCGATTAAACCTTGATTGCTATAGGTACTCCACATAATACAACTAAAGTACATAATTAAAAGGAATAGATTATAAGTCAATGGCGTACAACCCATAGTCAAGCAAGGAGTGACAGATCGCAATTAGCAATCTTTTCTTCCTTTTACTTTGACTTTGACTTGTACTTTGACTTTCAAAACGCGGGTTGTTACATGAGCTATATTGCTACGTAGTTGTTTATATGTAATTATTTTATGAACCTTAGTTAGTTGAAGATCATTCCCTTATTATATGGTAGCGTTATTGTTTGAACCAATCGACCTTGAATATTCAATTCTATATAGCTACGTAGTTGTTTATATGTAATTATTTTATGAACCTTAGTTAGCTGAAGATCCTTCCCTTATTATATGGTAGCATCATTATCTGAACCAATCGACCTTGAATATCCAAATCGAACAGAGTGTTACCCGTTAATTTCTCAATAATCCAAGAAAATGCAAACGCACTCTCAGAGTATTTTCTCAAAGACATTACAATACAAATGAAAAACCGTTAAAAAATTGTTGTACGTCACTCATCCACGAGCCTGATATGTTACCACAGTGGGCCCTCGGGCGGTAGGTTTTCTCTGGAAACGGTAAGAGGCCAGGTCGTCAGCAATGTCTACGACCGCAATCGCATGTGGCCTCTTGCCTATTGATATACCCGTGTAGTCGGATTTTGTTAGCCGTTAAAAAAGAAAATTTGTCACAATCTTTCCTAACAAGATTTCTCGATTTTTTTTCCTAAATCAATCAAATATTAATTTATAATTAAGAAAACATATAAAAAAACCTAAACATCCGTACGAAGTGCACGGTAGTCGGTTCCACATTTAAACCTCAATCCAACGGTTGAGATTTAGTCTTACCCTTCTCCATAACTTGCTCTACGTATAACCACCCTATATACATACATCAAACCCTTCATTCATCTCCTCTTTCTAATCTTTCCCTACAATATTCGCAAAACAATTTTCACGTATTTCACTTTCAAATTCGCTCCATCGATCCATGTCGAACGAAAAAGAGAGAGAAAATCATGTTTATTCTGCTAAACTCGCCGAACAAGCCGAGCGTTACGATGGTATATATATCTCGATTTCTTAACTGTTTTTAGGTTTCTTTATGTACATTTTTGTGATATGGATGGATTTTGATCGACATATGCTTATATATTTAATGTGTTTGCATGCATGATTTATGTTACGTTTGGCTCTAAATGTCTAATTCATAGCGATTTTTTTTGTATGTGTATCTGTGACGTTAGGTCTGTATAATTTATTAGATTTATCTAATTTGTATGGTGGCAAAATAGTTAAAATTATTATATAAAATGTTTGGTTAATCGTCGATAATCATTTAACCGATTATACATGTATTAGCAAAATAGTTAAAATTATGAAATAAAATGTTTGGTTAATCGTTGATGATCATTTAATCGATTATATGTCTGTTAAATTCGTTTAAAATCCGACACAATAAATTGATATTTAATATTTTAGGGTTCGCGAATAGTGTTACAATTAATCATCTAATAATTGCTAATTTCTTGACATGGGTGCTTGTTCACTCTCGTTAGGTATGTCTTTCGAGAGAACTGGGGTGTGTTTCTGCGCCCCACTTGTTTTTATGTTTTGGTTGGTATAATATTCACCGGGGTAACCCTTTACCCCAAAAAAAAAAGTACGAAGCTATCACTAGTATTTTTTTTAGTATTTGAGAGAATTTGAACTATTCTTTCCACCTTTCTTGTATGAACTTCTATATTTGATGCTTATATGTGTTTATTTGAGTGGAAAAGATGTACAAATTTGACTAAATATTATTATTGTAACATAGTAGGGAAATTTCACATCGTTATGTTCTTATATGTCCACAAGAGAGATACTGGGCGCAGAAGTTTCCACTTGGGCTAGCAATTTTTTTTTTGAGGTTCTGGTGTGCAAGGCAGACAATATTGGTTAGTATAAGAGGTGGATGCTATGCTTATAGAAAGTTATTCATTGAAGTCAAATTGGTATGCTTAGAATAGTTTTATTAGCCCAAGATCCAGTGGCGGACCCAGAATTTTTTTTATGGGGGTGCGAAATATTTTTAAATACTTTAGGCCCCTGGCTATATAACAAAAATTCGGTTTATAGCGGGTCGGGTCATGTAAAATAAGATAACATCAAACCAAAATTTAAATATTCATCAAAAGCACGCCAAAGTGTGAAAGTGTGATTACAAACATATTTAAAATTGGATCTTACGGGTTTTCATTTTTTTAAATCTAACCAAAACATTATCTACAGTGGTTTTCCTAAGATCTCTACTCATGGTTCCTTTCACATATAAATCGTTCAATAAGTCCATAAAACAACATTAAACACTTAAACAAATAAACAATCATCAACCATAGTCTATAATTTTCAATTTTAAGTTTCAAACATTCAAGCCCTAGTTTTAAATGTTGATTACTTGTTGCTAATCATTGAAACAAACAAAACTTTAAATAAACAACAAAATCATTAACTAAAGTCTAGAACAACAAAAAAAACTTAATCAAAAGACAAAACTAGAAAATTTTAATCAAGGACTCCTAATATACATTTTTTACATTTGTATTAATCAGTTACCTTAGTAACAATTAATTTGAGTTTTTTTTTTCTAGGATCATTTCAAATAGAGATGATATAGAATACATGTATAATTAATATTGAGAGATATGGATCTTTAAGCAAACTAATAATTTAATAAGATAAAAAAAAGCAAAAAATAATGAATTGAGTAATAGTAAATAAAGTTATTGAAAAGGTAAAGGATCACGTGTCATTCTGCAACAAGGATTTTGAGTGAGTATGTAAAATTACAAAAATGCCCTTATTCTAAATAAGGTCTTCTTCTCCAACATTTTGCCCCACTTGCAACTAATCCGATGAACACCATTTTTACTCTCTTTTTTTTAGTTCAAACACATTTTACTTCCACTATTCTTTCATTATCAATTTCATGGGGTGCGGAGTCAAATTTTCATGGGGTGCGGAGTCAAAATTGAATCGTACATATACTTATAAAACCAAAACTTTATGGGGTGCGCCCGCCCACCCACGGATCCAAGTGGGTCCGCCCCTGCCAAGATCATAAGAATTTGGTGCAGTTTCGGAAGCATTCAAATAGCTCAAGAACAGTTAGTAATCAATGACGATAAAAACGAACTGAATGGTTCCAAGAACAATGTTCTTTCAATTATAACTCAATCAAAAACTAACTAAACAATAACCCTAGAGGTCATAGGATAGGAATTAATCATAATTTTAAAAGGAAACTGGATAAAATAAAGTAGGAAATTCAAATTTAAATAAGAATCAATTGTGGAAAAGAGAAAAAAAACACTTTTACAAGCTGTAAGGATGACATATGTGCATTGAGCCTCACATATAAGTTAATCATGCATGATATCAATATTAGCTTCATTATATGTTCATTATACGGTGAATATTATGAATATTAACATACATCAGTTTACTCGCTGACTATATTGACTGTGCCGAAACACGCATATACACACGGTATAACAATATCCATGTCATGGTTCACTTTATATTTTACAGAAATGGTTGAGAGTATGAAGAATGTTGCGAAGCTTAATGTTGAACTTACTGTTGAAGAGCGCAACCTGCTTTCAGTCGGGTACAAAAATGTCATTGGTGCAAGAAGGGCCTCTTGGCGAATTATGTCATCGATTGAACAGAAAGAGGAATCAAAGGGAAATGAGAATTATGTCAGTCTGATTAAGGGATACCGCAAGAAGGTTGAAGATGAACTTTCCAAGATTTGCAGTGACATTCTTGATATCATAGATAAGCATCTGGTACCATCTTCTGGATCAGGAGAAGCTACTGTTTTCTACTACAAAATGTGAGTCATAAGTATGGTAGTTTCAATTGCTACTAGTAACATGTTGGCCAAATACTTAAAAATAGTATTTACCCTTTAAAGTTTGGTAAAATAGTATTTTTGACGCTATAATTACCATATTAGCCAATTCTTTCCATGATAAAAGCTACCTATATGCTACGTAGCGATAGCGATGAAATAGGGGGTGCTGTTTTATGTTTAGTGATACACTAGAAGAAAATTTTAGAAATGTTTTACATGTATATTTTATCAAAGTTCCTGTAAATACGGAAGAAAGACGCTTCTTTTTTCATTCCTAAAATAAAAACCCTAAATACGCTTCTTATCATTCAATCTCTATCTATATTTATAAAAAGCAAAATAAGAAGAAAAAAAACCTAAATCCGCTATTTTCACGCCATGTAGGTGCTAAACATCATTTAGAGGGAAACTCACGCTTCGCTACGCTATTCGCTATAGCGAGCGCTATGCTCGCTATTAACAACTATGCTATCATCATATAGTTAACATCTTAATGTAACAAAGGATATACACACCAATATGATCTATTCCTGCTCTCTATGCATGGAAGATGAAGAATATACTTTGAATATCAGTTATTGTTTTAAAATTTGAACTTTATGACCCCCTTTCACATTTTCTTAATGAAATATGTTTTCAAATTTGTTGTTCTTCTGGTTAATATGAAAATAGGAAAGGTGACTACTTCCGCTATCTTGCTGAGTTCAAGACAGACCAAGAACGAAAGGAAGCTGCCGATCAATCATTGAAAGGCTACGAGGCATGTATCATTTGAATTTTAGTATAAAGAATTATATGTTACATTTCTTTTTGGTAACAACCTATACTAATTATATCAGTTATTATCCTTATAGGCTGCTTCTGCGTCTGCGAGTACAGATCTCCCATCGACTCACCCAATCCGTCTTGGGTTGGCTCTAAACTTCTCGGTGTTCTACTATGAAATTATGAATTCTCCTGAGAAGTAATTAACCGCGGAGATCCTTTTTTTTTCTTACTTAAGACTTGTAATATGGAGTGCGGTATTAATTTAGTTATTAATAATTTGTTTACAGGGCCTGCCACTTGGCTAAACAAGCTTTTGATGAGGCGATTGCGGAGTTGGATACGTTAAGTGAGGAATCATACAAAGATAGCACCTTGATCATGCAACTGCTGAGAGATAATCTCACTCTCTGGACTTCTGATTTGCCTGAGGATGGTGGTATTTCATATTTTCATACCCTTATTATCTGTTTTTTCATAAAAAAGGCAATTGAAATATTGATTTCAGTTTCTAAACTGGACTAATATGGCAAACCGCACGAAAAGAAACGAGGTTAAAACTTTTTTTCTTGATTTTGGTAACCAACTTTATATGACGCGCAAAAAATCCCAACCTTTTTTAACTGATTTTATCTGATGCGGCACTAGTTGACGCTATGCCATATCAGTTGCCACGTATGCAAATACATGTTTGTAAAAAATAGGGATATGTAGTGCATGCTTAATGGAGGTGAGGTGAGGTGATTTCTACTCAACAAATAATAGGTTTAAGTTTTCCTAAACATAACAAGGAAAAATTTAGCATTTTATCTGCAACACATATTTTGCATAAATAAATAAAGTTAATGTATGAGTTGTGATGCTTTGCTTTGCTATGCTACAGGAGATGAAAACCCCAAAGGCGAAGAGCCAAAATCAGCTGAACCAGAGGTTAGTATCGTATATATTTGTTTGAGTGTGTGTATAAGTATTTTAACTCGATAAAATTTTGTTTAGTGGTGGCAAATCGGACGGGTCAGACTTCTTGGGTTGACCCTGAAACATTTTTGTTCATATATATATATATTTTTTTAAATTGCCCTTATGAGCGTGGACGCGTGGTAAATACAATAACAATGCATTAGTTCAATAACACTTTTTTAGAATAAAACGATTTGGAAGCTTACATGCATCCAAAGTACACTCAGGCAACCTGTTAGAGATAAAAATAAATTGACCCGTTTGTAAGTGGGTCATAACTGCCACCTCTAATTTTGTTACGACTTAAAAAATCTAAACCCGAATGTTGTTGCAGAAGAAGCAGTGACGAAGAAAACAAGAGCCCTTAATTAAACAGGCAGTATTTTGAACTTGCAAAGTTTGTTGCAGGAGAGTTTGTTATTATTATTTTTGAAAAATGGGATTCAGTTTGTCTGTTTTAGGTTAACAAAGTTGATCTGCATGATATTTGGTTTCTCCTTGTTAAGTTCAGTTTTATGGCACACTTCTCCTTAATGTTGTTCTTCCATTTTTATTTTTCTGTTATACGGGCCTTTTTGGGTGAGACTTAAACGAACACCACCTACGTTATTACTCAACCCCCTATTGATTTGATGATATATGGCCGTATAGTGATGTACGATTTGTTGGTATGCGCTTGTATAGGGCATTGTATGGTATGGTATGGTATACGCTTGTATAGAGGTATATGGTCGTTTAAAAGTGTTACACATCTATAAATGATGACTTGATATGAGGGGGTGTGCATACAACGTTTACGAGGGGGATAAGGTTTTCGTATGCTACAACTTCTCTTTGGCTCGCCCCTATCTCTAAAGGGGCTTACTCACTTCACTCACTCTCATCTCCGGACCTTTGTCTCATTCTTTGCCCGCCATTTGATCCTTGAGATTGTCGCTACTTGTGATTTGAAAATCATACCATGAAATTGATTTATTGGATAATTATTTGACATTTGTTAGACCTATAATTCAACATAAAACCATACTTATATTAATTAAAATAATAGTTACACACAATGTAAGAGTTAATTACATAGTTAGTCCCTGTGGTTTGCCCAAAGTAACATACTTAGGTACTAATAGTTTAAAATCACATTTTAGGGTATTAACTTTTCATTTTGTAACGTTTGGAGGTATTAACGTTATTTGTAGGTTTAAAATCACATTCTATTAGTACCTAAGTATGTTATTTTGTGCAAACCACAAGGACTAACTATGTTAATACCCTAAAAGTTAATACCTCCAAACGTTACAAAATGAAAAGTTAATACCCTAGAAGGTGATCTTAAACTATTAGTACCTAAGTATGTTATTTTGTGCAAACCACAGGGACTAACTATGTAATTAACTCAACAATGTAATGTGAATGCCAACAAAGTAGTAAGTTACATAAAAGAAAATTTAAGCTTCATTTGGGAAAATTCCCCACATTAAGAGGGAAGAAAAAAAAAGGTTTTCATTTTGCATTTCTTGTTCTTGAATTTGAGTTCACTTTTATTAATTATTTTATCAAATTCCTTTGTTGGTAAGGAACAAAAGTTGGTCAAGATTTGTAAAGATTGTACATTTTTTTATTTTTATTTTTTAGAATAATGTACTTATTCTTTAAAGCATAAAAGAACAGAAAAGAATTTGAAATTTCAAAGGTTTGAATGGAAACCAACCCAACACCTCAACTCATTTGTACAAAAAGCTATGTGAATACTTGCTTTCTAGAAAAAGGTTGTAGAAGAGGGAACTCTTAAGTCTTAGCTCTTAAGGTGTATTCCTTAGCTTGCTCCACAATAGACAAGACATTTGTTTTTTTTGCAACTTTTAGACATAAATTAAGTAAATGGAATAAGTATATACATACCCAAACTAAATTTAACTATATTTATAGTCTCTAGACTCATATTTCTTTAAAAGTCTTATTTTCATTTTGCTCACAACTTTGTTCTGAATTGATGACTAGTCAAGACCAATAAAATTGATGACGAGTATTAGTTTAGCTTCGTTTATGTTTATTCAGAGGTTCTCCAGATTTCGAATTCAACTCTTATCAAACTTCATACCCAGTTCATCACGTTCGTATTTTTCATCAGAAGCACGAATATTTATCTTCGGCAATTCCATCTACCCACTACTTCTTCTTTGACCATCACCACCACCACCACCACCAAGTTGCAACTTTACACTTTCTCTTCCGACGTGAGGGGGTGTTCACAATTGAACCTAACCCTATATATATATATACAATTCTTTTTTGTAGTATCATGAGGATCTGAAACAGTTTAACCGGGTGTATATAATCTATTTGACTATAGAATGAGCCGGTGAGTGACAAGTATTAGTTTCGTTTATGTTTTTTAACAATAACAATGTCAGCTAATTTTATGTATATTAATTATTACCCGAAGTTACAAATGATTAACAATCCGAATTTCAACTATCAATTAAAATGTTAAAAACCAAACTTGTATCGGTTTGTTTGGTCTGGTTTTAACAAATCATTAACCGAAGTTACAAAATATTAACAATCCGAATTTCAACTATTAGTTAAAATGCTAAAAACCCAAACATGTATTGGTTTATTGGTCTGGTTTTAACAAGAGTGTGATATTGAGCTTTGGGTTCCCTGGTTCATCAGATCTTGTAGTAAAAAACATTGGGGCATTCCGAGAATTGAACTCGGGACCTCTTGCACCCTAAGCGAGAATCATACCACTAGACCAAATGCCCGATCATGTTTACCCCCTTATGCTGAACTTATAAAAACCAAACCACTTTTTATACTTAATAGACCTCTCACCATATTTTGTTCGCTACAAGTTTTAACATTTTGTCCAAGTAAATAGATAACAATTTTTTTAAAGAAAGTATGTCGCATGTTGAAGCAATTTTTTTATATGTCTACATACGGGAATCCAGAATCGCAAAGGACTCAACCGGAAATGTGCTAAACATATATTACATGTAAGACGATGTAAGCAATGTTGTTGTAATCCCTAGTCGTTTGTCGGGCGGTGGGGTGGGAACTAGCGATTAATTGGGATTAACTATGATTAATCCAGGGGCGGTGATAAGGGTGTGCGGGGAGGACCACCGCACAGGGCCCGTGATTTCGAGGGGCACGTGTTTTTTTTTAAAAAAATCTGATATATACATGTTATTTTTTTTAAATAGTATACTCATACCAATTCCAATATACACCCATTTACAAATCAATTCTTATGGTTAAGAAGCTAGAACATTAGCATTAGGTTTAGTGAGTCCAATACCCATATGATTCTAAAAAATTAATAATAAAACATTACTGAAAGACATTTTTAAACTCGAACAGGGTACATGATTTCTTAAGGACGCCACTGGATTAATCGACGGTTAATCAATGATTAATCGACGCCTAGTCGGGATTTTTACAACCATGGGTGTAAGCCATCATTGTGTAAATATTATGTCGATTTATAAAACACTAAGGAAGATATTTTAATTTATGCTTATAGTACTTTTCAACGTTTGTTTTTGATATTACGTTATGATAAATAAAATTAAACTACAGAAAAGATAAAATTATCAAATTATTTGGATTAAAATGAGAGGAAATACAAGATTAAAATGAATTGGGGATGAAAATTCACTGCAAGTGTACACACAAATAGTAGCTTACCTAACATAAGGATCATGTGTGCATTTATCAATACTACTAGATAATACCACAACAAAGAACCATGACCGTTTGTACCATACGCACTAATTGTTGTACATCATGCAGAACTACAAGTACCAACCATTCAAACAAAGAAACTGCTGATAAAAATACAATAATAATAATAAGTGAATTAAGATATACAAAAGGCTGCCTCTCTACTCCTACAGAATCCATCAAATACAACCGATAGTTGCTTTTGAGATCACAACCAAAACCGTGGCGAAATCTCATCCGTCCATATCATACCATATCATGTCATATCAACCGTAGATCAGCCTTGACCCCACCAAGCCGAGGGCTAGTAGCACGAATCCGCTTGTGGTTTGGCGGATGGTCACACCGCCTGAGCTATTATCATTGAGCCCGGTTGCACCAGAAGGCGCAAGTCCACCTGTTGGGTTCACATTGATCCCGGTACCTGTACCTGTACCGGTGCTAGTGCCTGTGCCTGTGCTGGTGCCGGTCCCAGTCCCAGTCCCGGTCCCGGTCCCGGTACCTGTTCCAGTCCCAGTGCCTGTCCCAGTTCCGGTGCTGGAGCCGGGTGGCGCTATGGTTGGATTTGTTGGAGTTGTAGAGCTACATAGATTGAGATAAAAAAAGATGATTTGTTATTTCCTACTTTAAAAAAGTATAATTATTACTACTACATTATTGTGTGGTAACAAGTGTATATTTATCATAAAAAGTCACAATGGGTGAATGGGACCTAACTAGCTTTTGATCAATCTTTTCTTTATTGTACAAAAGCTTTAGACCAATCTTTATAATGAAGAGGGCTATCACCATGTGACACAAAACCAAAATTACTTTAGATTTAACAAACAATAGCCTAACTTTTGCCATGGGAGATGCATCTATCATATCAATTTTCTTTTATGTACCGAAAATAACGATACCAAATAAAGTGGGTAGTGAATAGTGTACCACTGGTACTCGTTACAAAATGACTATCTCTACATGGTATCGGTAGAGGTAGCGAAAATAATGATACTGAATTTCTGAAAAAGTGGGTACCGAATACCATACCGAATCTATCAGCACACGGTAGAGTAACGGTCCAAATGTTCATCTCTATTCTTTGTAACCAAAAGATTCTCCTCTTTTAAAAACCAGACCGGTCACACTACCGGTTCACTGAACCCATAAGGGGATCATTCCACCCTCCCCCTTTTCTCTCCCTTCCATATACCATTCAAAAGGTATCATATTCTTGATAATTCTTTCAATCATTTTGAAAAAACACTCACAACTAATATATGAATTTTTAAAAGAATAAAATCTATAAATAAAGAACAAAGATCCTAACTTTAATAATCAATCAAACACAAGATCTAGCAACAATGATTTCATAAACATACCTTGAGCTTCCAGAGAAACAAGCAGAATTGACACCTGTAATCATCAAGAAAATTAAAGTTACACAAAAATAAAAAATAAAATAAAAAAACTTTGAAGAGGGGTAGGATGGTAAATTACCAGATGGGGGTGAGGATGTGACAGTGGCAGTGCCTGAGAATGAACAGCTGAGTGGAGTTTGGCCTTTTTTCTGGAAATAACTATTGACAGCAAAATTGCAATGGTCTCTTAAAGTGTTAGGGTTGTAACAAGGGCCACTTTGACTGATTTGTTTGCAATCAGCTCCAGCTCCACAAGCAAAATCTATGTTTGATTGAAGAGCAGTGTCACTTGCTCCAGTGTTGCATACACAATAAGCTGCACCTGTTTTCCAATAATAACTCATTTCAGAACTATAAAGATTTATTTAAAATAAAAAAAATACCCCATTTGAGATCTACAAAGATTGCAAAAACCCAACTGTGAAAAATAAAAAAAATAAAAAAATAATCCATTTGATAAGTGTAAAGATTGCAAAAAACGCATTTAAGAACTACAAAAGTTAAAAAAAAAAAAAAACCAACAACAACAACAATAATAATAATAATAATAAATAAATAAAAAATACCCTTTTGAGAACTATAAGGATAACAAAAACCCAACTAAGAACAAGCTAGAAATTAGAATACCTAAGCTTAGCTTTTGCAAAAGTACATAAACACATTTTGAGAACAACAAAACCAACACAAACCCATTTGAGATCAAACATAAAAAGAGCAAAGAACAACCATAAGTCCTTAAAAAAGTGTTCAATCTAAACTAAAACAAAAAACCAACTAAGAAAAGCAAACACACACACACACACACACAAATCACTTAGAAAAAAAAAATAAAAAAATGTAAGAAATCTTACTTGAATAGCCAACCATGGCCAAGAACATCACCACAGGAAGAACAAGAACAGACATGATTGAAGCCAAAATGCTAAAAGCATATAGTGATGAAAGTGTATGATAGAAGAAAGTTGGTATTGATCTAAAGTTGCAAGGGGGAGATAAAGAGATGAAGTGAGTGAAGATTTATAGGACAATAATAATAATTATACGAGAATGACGGTGGTGAGTGCGAGTGGGGGTGGCAGGCTATTCGGTGGCAACTTTTTATAAAAGAGTAAACTTTCAAAATCTTCGTTCAGGTTTTTGCACTTTAGTCCAAAACTCAATTTTTTTAAATTTAGATCCTGTCATTTTAATTTTGTTGTCATTTTCATACAAAATCAAAATCTGATCAGATTTTTCAGTTAACATCCAGCTTTTTTTTATATTTATTCTCCCTTTTAATGAATAGCAAAATAGTCTTTTAACGTTTTATTATAACAAATTAAAAAAATCTGATCATTTTGTTCTTCATTAAAAGAGGGAAAAATAAAAAATAAAACTAGATATTAACTAAAAAATATGATCAAATTTTGCTATTGGATGAAAATAACAACAAAATTGAAACCACGAGGACCCAGATTCAAAAGGTTTAAGTTTTAAATTAAAGTGTTAAAGGTATCAAATCTCAGGGACTAGTTTGACAGTTTACCCTTTATAAAATATGGAATCATATTATTTTATTGAGTTATAATATAATATTTAATATGTCGGTATGTAGATTTGAGTTGTTTAGAATAGTGTGTAAAAAATGTGTGGTAGGATCTTAACGTCTTTAAACTCATCTCTATGGTTAAAGTTACTCAAGATTGGTTAACTTAACCAACACAACCACATACCACTTTTTCCCTTTTGCTTTCTTTGTAAACAACAACAACAACAACAACAACCATACCCAGTAAATCCCACAAATAGCAAAGCTACTTATAGGGTCTGGGGAGGGTGGGATGTAGACAGACCTTGCCTCCATCCCTAGGGATAGAGAGGCTGCTTCCAGAGAGACCCTCGGCTCCAAAACGCACATCATACAAAAACACCAAGACAAATAATATAGACACAAGCAGTCTCACATACCAAGAAAGTGATCAGAATGACACAATATAATGTAAATCATGTATAATAGTATACAACCTCAATTGGGCATAAACACAAGGCAATCACCGGAAAAGTCATACGTCCCTAAAATACACCTAAGACATTACTGCAATATCCTCTAGAAGTCCTTAACCTTAATTCTACGCCTCCACGAAGTCCTATCTTGGACCATGTCCTCAGAAAGATGCAACTCTAGTAAATCATGCCTAATCTGCTCATCCCATGTCAGTTTGGGTCTGCCTCTTCCTCTCCTCCCCTCCACAGTAAGAGTTTCCACTACTCTAACTGGTGCCGTCGTTTCCCTCCGCTTCACATGCCCAAACCAACGCAATCTCCCCTCCTTAATCTTATCTGAAATACTAGCCACTCCTAATTTTTCCCTAAAAACCTCATTTCTTATCCGATCTAACCTCGTGTGTCCACACATCCACCTCAGCATCCTCATCTCTGCTATCTCCATCTTGCGCGCTTGTGTCTTCTTGATAGCCCAACATTCTGTTCCATATAGCATAGCAGGCCTAACTGCTACCCTGTAAAATTTCCCCTTTAGTTTAGTTGGGAACCTTCTATCGCACAATACCCCACTGGCTGCCTTCCATCTACACCAGCCAGCCTGTATGCGATGGGTTACATCACTTTCTTTGTAAAGAACATATTAAATAAAGAAACTTTAATGTTGCTAAAACATTTTATTTTCATGAATCAACTAATAGTTAGTTATGCATAACATATTATATTTTGATATTGCATAAACCATTATGACAACTTGTATAACACTATAAAAGGGATCATGTGTTTGAGAAGTTTCAAATCTAGCTTCTATTGTTTTTTTGTTTTTAAATCTTTAAAGATCGTATATCTGGTAAAAACTCTATTTTACCTGATCTTATTAGTTAGTAAGGGTATTAATGAGCTCATATAAGTTTTCATCATTGCAAAAGAATAATTCTACCAAACATGAGATGGTTTTTAGCGTCATTAGATTGAAAATGTACAAGGGTTAGACTACAAGGAGTCATGAGGGCAAAGACAAAGCCCCCACCCTGCCATGTAGGCGCCACACAGACCATGTAGGCTTTGCCCTCCACATCAAAAAGGCAAGGGGTAGTCAAGAGCAAAGGCAAAACCTCAAAAATCAAGTTGGTCAAAGAAATAAACGGGGGCAACACTGGTGGGAGATGTTGACATCAAAATCGGCAACGACCTCTCCAAACTTAAGGTGGGGAGGTGATGGGTCGTGGAAGGGCGCCCACCTCCCTCTCTCAAGTCTCAACGTCTCTCTCCGTGTATACTTAGAAAGGAAAAAAAAATAAAAAATATATAGACAATTAGGAGAAACATGTTTGTTTTGTATGTTCAAAATTAGGTTTGCTCATTGTTCAAATGAAAAACAATATACATGCATAGAATATTAACCTAAAACTAAGTTTGATATGCATAGAATATTAACCTAAAACTAAGTTTGATTTATTTAATATCCGACAGCCGACACATGATTTTATAATTTTCTACTCATTAAGTCATTATTCTCTTCAATCTGTCTTAAAAAAATATTAATACACTGTCCTAAGTACTTATATTTTGTACAAACAATAAGTAAACTATTTAAAAGCAGAAAGATTATACATGTTTTCACCCTTTGAAAAGGTAATAATAATGTTAAATAAATTTTAAAGTTATAGCTTTTGTATTGTTGTGCAAGGGCCAGTGTATTGTCATTGTGCAAGCTCATAATGAACACCACTATTATTGGAGCCTTCTTTTCTTGATTTGGTTTGATTGGGGTGCGTGGGGGATCACTCATTACCATATGATATCACATACTATATTTTATCAATCGACATGTCTCTTTTCTCTTTCTCATTTTTTTGAACGGCGTACGAATTAGGATGTCGCTAACCAGGTTAGTGGTTAGCATGTTAGTATCACTAAGTTAGTATTAAAACCCCTTTACCTGGATTTGAACCCAATACCTCCAAAAGAAGCAAAGTTTCCCACCTCGCTCTTGACTACTAGGCCAAGAGATCATTGGTCTTTTTATTTTAAATTACAAACATTTGAACCCGATTTAACTCAAAATTCTGGATTGGTCTTTAGCCTTCCCTTAAACTCATGGTGCCAAAGGTTCTAGACCATCCTCTCATTTTCTTATAGTTTTTGGTCCGACCGGCCGATTGGTAGAAGCATCGAGGACTACAAAAGAGAGATTGTTAGGTCTCGAACCAAGCGTTAGGATTAGGAACCATAGCTAAGTTATTCATGTTTTGTTTTGAAACTATTGATTGAGGGATTAACCTAGCTAATCAAAAGATTAATACAAATGATTTAAAGACATAGGAGAAGGAAAATAGTTAAGTCATTAGTTATTTGAAGATGTACTGTACAACATATATTAAATAAAAACCCCACACTTTTACTTTCTGTCACAAACAAATGAAGGTGACACATTTCGGTGTAAAAAATTACTTTGTCCCTCTTTGATGTTTCTACTTTATTCATTCTATTTGATTTAAGTGTTTGTTATTTTTTTTTAGTTAATAAAAAATTACTACGGGTGGAGGGTGTCATACCATTTCTCATGTCATGTCGTTGCATCCTACCAGGGTCCCGAAGGAGGGGCGGTGCTCCCACACCTAGTGCCACACCACATCCCCTTTCATCGTACTTCAAATTTTGCTTCTTTGTTTCTTTTTAATTTCAGTATGTAAATATCGCTCCACACATCACACCACTATCTCCCTCTCACCTGCACTTAAGTGAAGCTTAATAAATGTTTTTAATTAAATTAAGGGACTTTTTAATAAAATGTAATACAATACAATTAAGAAAATAGATTATTGCTTTAAGTTTAAGATTATGTATCGCAGGGCCGGCCCTAGGGGTGGGCGGGGAGGACCACCGGCCAGTGCCCGATATTTCGGGGGGCACGCTATTTAAAAAACAAAACCCGATATGTATACGTAAAAATTTCTTTTTTAATAGGGTATACCTATACAAACACCAACATAGGCCCACTTACTAAACTATTCTTATGCTTTAGATTAGTTATTAGCCCATTGGCATTAGGTTTAAACCTTTATTAAGCCCAATTTCGTTAAGACCTAAGGGGACGTTTTTTGGAGCTCGAACAAGGTACACGAATTCTCAGGGCCGGCCCTGCATTATGTATGGATACAATGCAATCGTATCGCTCTGCTACCAGTTTAACTAGTAGCTGAGATACAACTGAAATACACATGAAAAAGAATATACAAAAGTTCAACACTTTTTATTAACTTGTAAAATTAAATTACAATCTGTTATAAAACTGTAACTACAAAGCTTGAAGATCTTGAGAATAATGGAAGTAACAATATGCTTAATTGTTGTTGCATACAATAATAGCTGGTGGGTACATGATTTATATAACTGAGGGTGAGTTTATTTGGTCAAAATAAAACAACGGTGGGTAATAATATAATGAACAATCTAGTTGGTTGTCATCCATATTTTTTGAATAATTCATAACACTCCCCCTTGGATGACACTTTGCAAACTTTGGGGTCAATAAGTACTGCCTCATTAAAAACCTTGCTAGGAAAACCCAGTGGGACAAAACCATAGCTAAGGGAAAAAGAGTGCAGTGTATAGTCTTCTCCTGATATTTCTGGATCATGTATGTTGCCTCATTAAAAACCTTACTAAGGGGGTGTTTGTTTTTTCTTCAAACATCTTCAAGGGAACTGTTGTCTGCAGGCGCGCAGACGTTTCCCTTGAAGACAGTTTTTTTTTTTTTTTTAATCAGATCTGTAAATGGCTTATTTCATCTTAAAACAAAAGCTATGAAACCTTGCTTTAAACATCTTCACACAACTGCAACCAACATCTCCACCAAGCAGCCTCTTCTTCTCCTCAATTCCACACAAAACCATGAAGGCCTCTTCTTCTCCTCAATTCCACACAAAACCGTCGCCTCCGTCTGCCACTACCACCGCCCCTTCACCCACCGGCCGTCGCCTCCGTCTGCCACCACCACCGCCCCTTCACCCACCACCGCTCCCTCTCCCTGCAACAACTCTTCTTTACACTCGCACACACTACACACACACACACCACCACCACCGCCGCCCGCCGTAGCAAAAGCACCAGCCTGAAAATGGAGACAGCGAGAACTGTGAAAGATGTTTCACCTCAGGAGTTCGTGAAGGCGTACGCCGCTCATCTCAAGCGCTCCGGCAAGGTTTATTTCTAATTTGTTTTTTTCCCGTTGATGTTTGCGATATCATATCAGCTGATTATTGTTTGTATGTGTTGTTTGATGGATTATAGATCGGAATTGTTGTATATTTGGCGAGTGATCTGATTGTTAACCTTTGTTTTTTATTAGTTTTGAATCTTGAAGAAGATGGGGTTGAATCTTGAAGAAGATGTTGGAGGGTTGAATCTTGAAGAAGATGTTGAAGGGTTGATCTGATTAATGTGAAGATGGGGCGGTGGTTGTTTTTTTTTTTTCAGTTAATAATTTATGTTAATTGTGAAGATACAAAGTGTATGATGATTATTTGTGCAGACAATATAATTTTATAAAAACAAACAGTCTTATATTTTCAGCTTGCAGATCTTCATACCATATCTTCAGTTGCAGACATGAAAACAGATGAAATCAGCTTGCAGACAATTTATGTCTGCAAAAACAAACAGCACCTAAGAAAACCCAATGGGATAAAACTTAGTGAAGGGAAAAAGAGTGCAACTTGTATAGTACTCCCCCTCATTTTAATATGTATTATTTATGTGACTTGTCTCTATCTTTCTTGAAAGTTGATCAAATATTTATAGACAACAATTTTTCGCTTGATCCTTAGGTAGGCAATCTTTTTCGATTAGTGTTATATGATCTTCATATGAGACTTCTGGTTCTTTTTTTTGGAAACAAATATCATAAGATCCACAACTGTGTTTTGTTACATTACCTGCATTTACAAAACTAACCAAACTTGTTTCGATGGGTTAGTAAAAATATAAATTATACCTTACATACCTCAAGTGTATCAAAAATTTCGTTTCACCTTAGGAGAATATGAAAAGGAAAATATAATTCATCTTGCAACGTGTTAATGAAAAATTTTCTAAAATTGTATGGTAAAAATGGTGAAACTGGCCGTCCCCTGGATTGAACCCGGGTCTAGGCCACACCCTTTCGCGCACCTAGCCAACCGAGCTAGGTGCCTAGTTTGTGAAATTTCCGTTTTTGGTTAAATATAAGCACATGTATAATAACTTCCTATTTTTTATTTAATGTTTGAAAAATCAAATGGTCTATTATGCTTCAAACTTTCTATTTCATCTTGATTCCATAATGTGTATGACCATAATTGACCGACAATTTTATGTTGGAATCATTTACTTCTTCCTGAGAGAAGGTATTATCATTCACTCCTTCCTAAGGGAAGGTTTTATCGTTTACTCCTTCCTGAGGTAATTGAATTTACCATTTTTTCTTTTATGGTCAATTTCCCTTTCAGTGCCTTTTCTTTTTCGAGGATGTTTTATCCTTTGAACCAACTGGCCTCCCATGTTTCAAACGGGATTCAATAGCCATATTAATATTATCCCTTTGCTTGTCTGTAATATCAACTCGAGCTAAAGCATTAGCATCTGGTATAGAAGATTTTCAATATGTCTTTGTCCAATTTTCAATATGTCTTTGTCCTTCTTGGACATTAATTTTAACTGGAGCAATTCAAGACCTTTTGGATGAATTTCCTTCTTAAAATATCTTTTAGATATTTTACTCGAGGATACAGATAATACAATGATAACTTCAAAATTTATTTCACTTTCAGTTGTTTTTTATCTCCCCCTCATGTTGGGATTGATAATCAGCAAATGAAGCCCATAAGAAATCTCCCATTTATGGCTATATATTTTATTTATTCCCAACATGTCATTAAAACTCATCTTTGTGCATTGTGTTGTAACAATTTCAGTATATATATATATATATATATATATCGCACACCCGAAGATGATAAATATTTGGTTTCTAAATAACTGTAATGGGGAGTAAATGTTTCAATAATAATACTTGTTCCAATGATCATTGATAATTAAGAATTTATCAAAGAAAAAAAAATTTCAGTCTGGAATAATATTCTTGCTATATTAGCTAAGCCATATGTGCAAACTTCAAGTTGCGAATTGATAACCATTTAGACGATGCATCGATTTAAATACTAAATGGTATCATGCTAGGATATGTGTATCCTTTAATCCTATTTAGGATTATCATATGATATGTGAATCCTTTTCATCATAGTATATCCTTGATGGCTTAATCTGTCATGCCATCATATCCTTGATGATATATATATATATATATATATTCTTGAAACTCAATAAGTTTCTTATTGATTTTTGGGAAAAATAGAGCGTCCTCTATTTAAAAGCTTTGTACTATCAGGTAATTAGCTTTTCCCATTCTTTCTATTAATTTTGAATGTCCCAGGCAAAACCGTTATTTGCATTATTCGTCTAATTTATGAATAATTTATATATACATATGTTTGTCATTGTATTTCCACAAAACATTTGTATGTGTGTATGTATGTACAACCCAAACTTGTATGTTTATCATGCTTCGTCTTTACCATTTAATATATTTTGTAAATATAAACTTGTTTTTATGAATCAAATAAACCTGACAGTTTTCTAACTTCCCAAAAATAACATTTCCTTAATACATCATTTATTATATATACATATACATATATATATATATAACCGTTGTATATATATAACCGTTGTACAACGGCTATAAAACGGTAATATAACCGTTACAAAACGGTTATAATTTACCACTATAAATAACCAATTATCAATCTCATTTTTTTTTTCACATCAAACCCTCTTCTTCTCAAAGTTATTCAAGAAAATTTTTCCGAAGATGATTCACCCGGTTTTAATATTGACCGGCATAATGTTAATATTATTGCCGATATTAATGTATGAGCTTCCGCCTCATCTATTTAGTACTTATGTATTCATTTATTTGTTCATAGCTGTACCTTTGTATGTTATCTCATTTTTAATGAGTATTTAGATTTTAATATTTATCTTATTTATGTTTTGTAACAAAATTGGCAACCTATAACTGAAGTAATTATTAATATGGTGGTGGGATCCATCTAACGGTGATGGGAGTTGCTGTTGAGATGACAATGCTCGTGTGTCATCTTCCATATCAATGTTGTATGTATTTTTCAATTCATATGGCTACTTATCCAGATATGTAGCCTTTAATTTATGTTTATTCACAGACTTACGAATGGTTTACTTTCAGCTATAGCAAGTAAGTCTTTTAGTTTGTACGTATTTCCCAGATACTTTAATAAAACCAATATACCAAATGAAAGAACCTGTCATGTCATATGTTTCGTGTCCCATGTCCTCTTTTCAAAATTCATGTCCTATCTCATGTTTCATGTCCTATTTCGAGTCTCATTATTATTTTATAATAATAATCACTTAATAAAATAACATATTTACATATAATAAAATAAAAGAAAAATCAAAAAATAAACATATGGATATAAATAAAATAATTGAAACGTAGTAAAATGATTCTAGTATATTGTTATGTTTGCAGACCTCTGTCTGTGTATACAACTGAAATTAATCAGAATCAGAATCATGAGGTGATGGTGGTGGCGGAGTAAATTGTTTTGAGATAATACTAGCTATTTGTCTTAGCATTTCTTCCTGCCACTCATTCTTTTTCGTCAACCACTCTATTTGTCTGGACATTTTCCGGTTCTTTTTTATTAGTTTATCAACCTTCATTGGATCTAAAAATGGATTTATTAGAGGCACCGTACTAGGTCCGGCTTCAACAATTGACTGTTGTTGTTGCTCCGGATGTAGTGAAGACTGTTGCTGTAATAGTGGTGATATGGGTTGTTCTGGTGCTAACAACTCTTGGAATGTCATGTTATCATTAAATATGGATTGTTGCATCATTTCTCCTTGCCCAAAAGATAAAGGTGAAAGTGCCTGGTAGATGCCTGGTGTTTGTGGTTGAGTATGTTGTGTTAGTTGAAATATGTTCAAACACGGGTGGTGTTAGCTGCTGTTGAGACAACAGATCATGCTGATAAAAAGATGATTGAGGAAACTGCAACAGTAATTGTTGTAGATTTTGTGATGTATTTTCTGGGATAACCGGTGCTGCCTCAGATTGAAATGATTGTGTTTGTGTAGGAATATCAATAGGTAGTATCTCGATATTTGTAAAATTTATCACTCCAGGTAATCGTGGTGGGGATAATTCTTGAATAATCTGATCGTTTATGACACCTAGAGATTTGGCTATTTTTGTTATGTATGATCCTCCCATAAGGTTTTTCGGGGGACGTGTTTGGTATTGCTCAAAGTACATAGCAAGAGAGTAAGCAATATTACAATGGACTGACTCGAATATACTGTATAAGTGGAAGAGATCGGTACCACTAACCCTGTGTAGATTAGACGTGCGCCCCCTGATCGTGTTGGCTAGAACACGGTGCATATACTGATAAAGAGGATCTCTAAATGTTCTTGAATTATTATTTTTACTCCATATTGCTGGTGTAAGTGTAGACCAATAATCTTGTATGCGATCAGGATATTCTGTTAATGCGTTTATAAATATAGGTGATCTAACCTCTTCTTCTGTATAAATACCTAAATGTACTGCGAACTCAGATAATGACAATTTAAAAGTTTCTCCACCGAGTCTAAAATCGATAGAGGGCTCAGATAGGTCTTTATTTCGTGTGAAATGAAAAGTAGACCAGAACTCATATACAAGTTCATCGTATGAAGGTTCTAAGATGTCAAAGAAACGACGCCATGGTGAACCAATTGGTAGTAACCTCGTCAGTCGATCATCTTTGTCTAGAATTCCCGTTATGTTCCAGTCGATACTATTAATAGTATTAACTTTAAGCCTCCTGAGGGTTAGACATTTCGTATGGGTGCGTACATCCTTAAATTGAAGAAATTTATGGACTTCGATCTGGGCACGAATTTCTGCTGCGTTTGAAGATTCAGCGTGTGCACGAGTAGAAAATTGAAGACTCATGATAGTAATATTGGACTTTGTCTGAGCTCAAAATATAATTTGAGTATGAGTTGTTTTAGGTATGTGTCGAACTATATCAGAAGTTCAGTTGGTTTGAGGATTTACACGAGTGGTGGGTTACTTATATAAATACAAATTAAGCTTACACAATACGCTTGGTTAAGGCTTCCATGATACACCTTGAAAATAGTTTTACTGTATTAGGTTTGAAAATTTCGGTAACAAACAAAATGTTTAAACTAATATTAGATTCGGTAGGTATCGTGGGTAACGTGCTGATTATTACTGCTAAATGGTTCTGATAACAACAGTGATGATATTAATAATTGGTAATTTTATAGTAAAATATGCATAGCCATTTTTACGGATATATATATATATTAGTATGCACAATAATAAATAAATTATTATGAATAGTGGATGACAAGGACGCGCACAGTAAAGGAAATAATTATTACTCGAATTATTTTGCACAGTAAAAGCGCACAGTAAAAGTCTTGTTTTCTTATATATGTAAACATACACCACACACGGATGTATCCATCTTTTGTTTCCTATTGTAATCTTTTTCTTTAAAGAAACTGCAATAAAGGAGCTCAAAAGGAGCCTAAGTTTCCATCATACAAAATGCTTTTAGGCTAGTTTTATAACATAAATAAACGTTATTAAACATTAGATTTTATAAATAAATGTTAGATAACATAAATATAAATGTTAGATGCATAAATAATTGTTAGATTTTTAGTAGTCCCAAAGTTATTATATATATCCATAGTATGAGGTCCTCTGCACTAATTTAGATTGTTAGTAGTCCCATAGTTATTATATTCCCATAGCAAATAGGTACCTCGTACTCATTTTTATTATTAAGTATGGGATTTAGATGTTTTTATGATAGGAGTGTCTGGATAACTGGGTCTCCTAAAGGAAAACAATCCCACGGTATAAAAGAAATATTACGTTTATCATAACAATTATAGTTTATATAAATTAATCAAACACTTACTTTGATTATAATTGCTTGAACTTTTCCTTGGCTAGAGCCTCGTTCTTGGCTAGAGCTTCGTGCTGATAACGTGTTATAAAACTGTAACTACAAAGCTTGATGATCTTGAGAATAATGGAAGTAACAATATGGTTAATTGTTGTTGCATACAATAATAGCTGGTGGGTACATGATTTATATAACTAAGGGTGAGTTTATTTGGTCAAAATAAAACAACGGTGGGTAATAATATAATGAACAATCTAGTTGGTTGTCATCCATATTTTTTGAATAATTCATAACACAATCTAAAATTTAATCAAACAAAAAGTTTAACTATACATTATTTAATCAAACAAAAAGTTAAACTATAAATTAAAGTACAATATGATACTTTAATCAAGCAAAAACTTAAAGTATTTACAACTAAAATTAAGTAAAAACTTAAGTATTTACGGCTAAAATTACTTGCCATCCAAGGCTCACCTACTATATATACTATAAACTAGGTTATAACCCGAAAATTTTCCGGGTAGGAAAATTTAATCTACAACAAATAAAAGTATAAAAATAACACTTTTAACATCTAAAGTATCATCTTTGCATTTTCTCCACCATAAATTTTTAAGTCGGTTTCTTAAACTTTTTCTTGTTGTAAAGAGCCATAAAAACATACAAAAGCAAGAATGTATATTAATCATGTATATTTTTTTTAGTATAACGGATTATTTTTTAAAAATTTGTATACACGTATAGACAATAACTCACTGTCACTCTACACTCTAAATCAAACTGTTTTGACCCGACTCATACCTATTCCCAACCTTGCCCCACCCACACCAGCTACAACAAAAAATACCAACCAAAAAAATATATGTTTGGATTCTTATATTATGATACAATGACACATATATCAGCTACAACAAAAAACAAAACCAACTAGCACTAATATATAAACATGGAAAAAAGTAAACTACAAATCCAACCCAGATGGCTCAGTTCGTTAAAAAAAATAATCCGTGAAACATTAATATACATTACTCAATGGAAAATAAATGAGAATTCTGTTAGTGGAGGAAAGAGAAACCTTAATTTAGGAAAACCATATAATACTAAAATTTAAGGAAATAACGAAATCTTTGATGGATTGTAATTAATACATATTAAAACAATACAAAATTTATTAGAAACAACACAAATATTCAAATTTAAAAAAAAATATATCATAGTTAGATTTGCACAAAAAAAATTACAAAATTATACACATCAGCATAAACAATGAAACCTAAAATTATACCGAATCAAAAAACACAAAAACAACGATAAAATTATACTCACCTCTTACTCTTCGAGGAAGATTCAGACTCCTGCAGTTGAAAAGAATTAAGGGTTTATCATTAAAAAACAAAAACCAAATAGTGGAAATCAGTATGAACATCACTTTTGAAGACATCAAAGAATAGATCCATTCATAAACATTATAATCGGACAAACTTAAATAATCATCAACAACACAAAAAATACATATAAAAGATCAAAAAAATATTGCGATTAAAGATTTAAAATACATAACAATCTAATCTTGATTATATGCCTGCAGAATAAGTGGAACGATCTACAAAAAAAGAACAAAAAAAATAATAATGCAAATCAGCCGAAAGGGTTTTGAACAAAAAAACTATCCTAAACGATTGAACAAAATAGCAAAACACTGTAAATCATCATCAAACAACAAAGAAAAAGACTGTAAATAAAAATATCAGTAACATCATAACACAATCAAGACATCAACAAAAGATCCTTTCATATGATTCGAATCGGATAATGCAAATCATCTTCAAGAACAAAAAAAAAATCATCAAAAATTATTGTATTAAAACCATTCATAAACTTAATATCAATAAACCCTAATAACGTTTGAAGACAACAACTAATAGATCCATTCATAAATATTACAATAGTATAATTCAAAATATAACGAACAACTAAAAAAATACATATACATGATAAAAAAAAGTGCGATTAAAGATTTAAGTACCTCCAGAATAAGTGGAACAATCCAATCTGGTTTAAGCAACTGAACAATAAGTGGAACGATCTACAAAAAACCAAAAAAAAAATTATACAAATCAGCCGAATGTTTTTTGAACAGAATGACGCTACCAAACAGTGTAACAACATAAATAAATAAATAGTATTGGTATAGGGTCATGTAGTTTACCTTTGATTTGAACCGGATTCTTGGTTGAAGATTGTGATCGGAGAAGTTAGGTAGAAGAGAGAGAATAGAGAAAAAAGGTCCATAAAGAAAGATAGAGACAATAATTCAAGGTAAACTATATATAGGATCCATATTGAATTCGTGAAACCCGGAAAGACCCGCCCAAGCAATACGGATCCCGTGTAGAATTTAGAATTTGGTTTGTGTTTAACGAAAATTGGTTTGTTTACAAAGAATTACATGAATTCCCTCCCAAATCATCTCATTTATCTATACTATATTATAATACATGAGGGAGGGGCATTTTAAAATACCCAAAAAATAAGAACTTCTTCCCCTTTTATTTATTAAAACACCCCTAAAATAAGGGTAAATTAGTCTTTTAAACAATATTTATATTTTAGTCCTCTATCTTATTGCACTTAAATCCCTTTGTTTTAACAAAATTATGGATAATTAGTTACACTTTTCTCTCTTCACAACAAACTTATAATTCTTTTACGTATTCTTGTCGTGTCTTATAAACTATAATGTTTAAAAAAAATCCAAAGGTACCGTGATGACCTACTCATTTTTGTCGACGTTTCAATAGTTGTCTTGGTCAATATTGTTGTGTGGATTAAAATGTACAAGTAGATGATGCATTAGTGTACAAGTGATTAAAGCCTAACGTACTTTGTCATTATCCCAGAATGTTTAACAGCTACAAAATGTCAAGTGATTAAACCCTAATCTTTAACAAAATTATAGACAATTAGTTAGTAGTTACACTTTATCCCATTATAAAAACCTAACCCCCCCATCCTGATTTTTAAACGGTCATAACTTTTTGGTACGTTAATATTTTTTTTAAACTACACCGTATAGACGAGTTTTATATTTACTTTAATTTGAGTATGCTATTGCTATAGTTTTTTAATTCAAAAAATTGATATGTTATGCGATTAACAGTGTCTAATGGTGAGTAATAACTAAATCGTTAACCGAAACCGAACCGAAATCAACCAAAAATTGAGTTAAATGAAAACCGATTAACCGAAACCCGAATTAACCAAAAACGGTTATCGATTTATTTGTACCCTCATTTAACTCAACCGAACCATTCATATCTTTCTAACTGTTATACATTCAGTTCATGTATTTCATATTTATACCCCCATTTCATGTATCTATACCTAAATTTTATGTATTTCTAATCAAAAGATTTAGCCCAAGTTTGGTTTTGGCAATCAAACGAAATTAAATGATTCAAACCAAAAATTGTCAATCTAACTGAATAAACCAAATCGATTTACTAAAAACGGATTGGTTAATAAAATAGACTAACTATTCAATGACCTCGATTTCGGTTGAGGATAATAATCTAACCAACCAAACAATGCACATTGTGATAATGTCTGTGTTTCCCGCCGCATCGCGCGCACCTATAGGTTATTAACCAATACCGGTTATCAATTTTTTTGTACTCTCGTTTAACCAAAATTAGCTGAACCGAACCATTCATATTTTCATTTTCATATATTTCTACCTTTTATACCTCAAGTTCATAGATTTCATTTTTTATATCTCCATTTCAAATATTTATACTTTGATTTTATGTATTTATATATCAATTTCATATATTTCTAAGCAAAAAGTTTGGTTTTTTTATTAACTGGAATTAAATGAACCAAACCGAAAACCATCAATTTAACCGAATAAACTGAGTTGATTAACCGAAAACCGTTTGGTTTCGGCTTCGGTTGAGGATAATAACCGAACCGACCGAACCATGCACAACACAATGAAATGTATTACCCGATTACTTCGTTTTTAATGTATATCTATCACAATAATACTACAATAAATATTATGTGAATAAAAAAACGAGTATCGCAATGCGATGTGTCGCTCCCGCTGCATCGCGCGAGCATTCTGCTAGTTAATATATATAGATATGTTATTTTGTCACCATCAAACAACTTTAGTCCCTTAACTTTAATCATAAAAAAATTATCCCCTCAATTATAATAATGACATGTTTAGCCCCTCTACTTTAATAATGACATGTTCATCCCCTTAAGGCTATAGGGTGTGGTTGGAGCCCCATGGGCTTTATCAAGTCCACCTAAGCTCCACGTCAGCGCCACCTAGGATCCAACTCAGCCATGGAGCCCCCTTTAAATTGTAGGGTGTGGATGGAGCCCCCTATTAAACAAAATTAAAAAAAAAATCATTGGTTTAGATCATGGTCCCCACCTGACAGCGCCCCTCTCTCTCTCTCTCGTTACCATGGTGGCGAGCATTGTATAGCGCCCCGGCATAGCGCCGGGGGTGTGGAGGATGGCGGGGGGTGGGGCGCTATAGTGTGCCAGCTGGGTTGGGTGGCGCCCCCACACCCTCCAGCCTAACTATATCAAAACAACTTTAGCCCCTCAACTTTAATAATAACATGTTTAGCCCCTTAACTACATCAAACAACTTTATCCCCTCAACTTTAATAATAAACAACTTAGCCCCTCAACTTTAATAATGACATGTTTAGCCTCTTAACTAAAACATCAAACAACTTTAACTCTAGCGATTTGCTTATATTATCTACCTTTTGAACCCGTTGCGAAACGATGGTGGTAACCCACTAGTTTGACTCTAATACTTATAACTTAACTTAATACGAATACTGCATTTAAAATTGTTAGACAACTTTAAACTAAACATAAAACTAATTAACATGTTTAGACATTCAACTTTTAGTCTTCGTCACACCACCCCTTCAAAACTTTTGTACCTCCCTTTCTATCCGTTAATTTACTCGGCTATGTTTAAGTTGGAATTGCTCATACTTTCACATTTTCTATGTCTTCTGCGCATTCCTCTCACCAGATCATGTTGCTGCAAATTAGGGGCGGACCTAGGTGAAGTCCAGGGTGGGCGGGCGCATCCCTTGAAAAAAAATTTAGTGTATTTTTTAGCCAAAAAACCCGACCGCACCCCCTGAAAATATGTTAGAACCACTTATCCGCACCCCAGCAAATATTTTCTGGGTCCGCCACTGCTACAAATATGCTAAATATACATATTAAGTAGAAGAACATAATGAAAGAAGTCTTAGAAGAGCAATGATTAGCTTTTTCATTCACGCGTTTCATTATTGTTGATCCTCGCTTAAGTACTTACTTTAATAACCTAACTAACTCTTAAATGATTAGTTAAGATGGTATAATTTACACATTTAGTTGCTATAAGCTTTATTCACAATGCAATGCTAGGAGTAAACTACAATTTCACCCCCAGTGGTTAGGGGCGAATGATACTCTTACCCCCTATTTTCAAAAAATTACAGCCTTACCCCCCCCCCCCTCCCTTCTGATTGCATCAATTTACCCCCCTCTCAACGTGAAAATACGTTTTTGCCCCTAATAATAAAAAAGAATTAGAAATAAATGACACGTTTACACCCTGTGCTTTACCTCCACAAATACGTTTACACCCTGTTTTATTACATTGTCTTCTCCAGCGATGTTCCGACCACTCCGGCGAAATTCCGACCACCGGAGCACTTAACTCCGGCAATTTTCCGGTTTTGTACTTGTATTGACACCATCACACTCACTCGGAATTTGGGTTACGTTCGTTATTCTGGTTGATTTGTTGGAAATTTTAGTGAAAATGAGTTTTTCACTAAATATTTTGGACATCAATAATATTTATATATGTGTTGTATAAATAATTATTTATGGTTTGTGTTCAAACTATGTCCAAATAGAGCTAAGATGAATGAGATATCGAAGCTTGAAGTTGTATGTTTGGAACAAACAAAGATGAATAAAATGGATTAGTTTTGTCAACTTGTCCCACATAGGTGGGATGACAAAACTTAAAGTGGTTTATAAGGAGGAGCACTCCTTGTATATTGTTTACTTAAAGGCAAACACTAGTGGGGACACTAAAGGGTGCGCAGCACCCTTACTCGTGCACATATGCGCGCGTGACATGGGCTATAGGCCTAATGTGGTGCACTTTGAACTTCGCACACCGTCTTTGTATTTTTGCCCATGAGCGCGTGGTCAAATACATGGCGGGTCCGCGTATGGCGCACCTTTGGGTGGCGTAGGCGGATGCCATGATATGGCACATGTCGATACGGCGCGAGCTCCTTAGGCGCATGGCGCACGTCATTGACTATGACGAAAGATGCTTAGTGGCATCCGTGTGGTGCACGAGTATGGATGGCGCATAACTAGGTGGCGTCTTGGTATGCGCAAGGACTTCCAATTGGCGCATGGCGCAAGAAGGTGTGTCTCCGAGGAAGCGCAATACAGGCTCAACTAAGGCGCGTCTGCATGCGCACTCGACCGGTCAAACCAGTCTACTTACTAGAGAGTTATTGTTAGACGGTTTCCACTAGTGCCATAAGTTGAATGGCGGTTTCTTTTTCTACCACTTAATATCCATTAAGTTAGTGTTTAAGCCCTTTTTTATTACAAGATTAATTATCTTGTTAATAACAAGATTAATTATCTTGTTAATTACTTGATTAATGATCTTGTTTATGACAATCATTAAGAGGGTTGAATGAGTCTATACATCTTATTATAAAATGAATAGTGTTTATTCATTTGAGGAGTAGAAGAAAAATAGACAACAAATTCATCTTTGTTCCATGGAAATTTAGAGAATAGATTTCTCTAAATTGTGTTAAACAACTTAAATTTTCCACTAGATTAGAACATCATTATACCCGGTGTAATCTCGGGCGTGAGTGCCATCTCCGGCAGTACACATACTGTTCCGGTTGTTGTACCCTGGGAGACAGACCGTCTGAGAGGAGGCGCGGAATCTGTTTTAAGGGAAGCGTGTTGAACACGTGCCTCAACCAAAACCGTCAACGATATTTTGCTTGTCTTGTAGTAGAGTCTCAGCCAAGATGGATTGCACAAGAAGGTGCGGTTGAAGTTCTTCCAAAGACATCGACTTGAATCATGATTGGTACAATTAAATTGTATTTACATTTGTTTATTTAGTTTATGTAACCGGTATTGTACTAGAAAAATTTCCCACAAATAACGAGAGTCTCGTTATTATATATATTTTGTAATATATTTTATTAAAAACGTGAACCTAGTTCCTACATGATTTCTGTCCAAAATCGAATGAAAAAATAGTTATGAAGCTGGTCTGCTTTGCCTTTTTTTAGCTAGTGTTTGCTGGTGTAGTCAAATTGATGCAGTTTGCTGGTATGTTTTCAAGAATTGGTAGTATTTAATGGCTGGTGTATAATACATCCAAATCATAATTTGAAGGAAAAATTACAAGTTTTGTCCTTTATCTTTATAGTACTTTACAGGCGGTGTCCTTTTTTTCAAATGTTGACAGGCGGTGTCCTTTACAAGGAATTTTGTTGCACGTTTTGTCCTTTAGCACTAACCTAGTTAAATTTTCTTGTTAAATCTGATCATGTGACTTGCATGTGAGGGTATTTTTGTCATTTCACCTTAAAAGACTAAATATGTAAATAACTTAAATCTACCATCACCACCAGCAACCCTCCTGCCACCCTCCTACCACCGTGGCCAGCACTAGCCACCACAAAATTTGTAATTTACTCCAAAAATAATCTCGAGCAAAAAAATCCAACCACATATTAACTTGTAAATATGAACAAATCATATTTAAACTACTATAAATTAATTTGTACTTAAAAATCTGCAGGGAATTGATTCAAGTTGAAAGTATACAAACAAATCAAATCAAATCAAAATCTTATATCCAATATAACATGTCGATCTCAAAATCAAAATCAATTTGTAAATACGTACAGAACATACTAACTACTTTAACATTACAGTAACAACAAGAAATTGGGCATTACAGTGAACATGCCGTGACCTATAGATGACGATTTAACAACAGTTACAGGAGTTAAACTATTCGCACTTACAGAAGCACCGAAAATAGATCTGAAATTGGGGCGATTTAGACGGTGAATCGAACCGATCTGAGAATCGGCGTGACCCAGATGACGATTCCGGCGAATCGGCGTGACCCAGAGAATCGGCGTGACCGAAAATAGATCTGAATAGGGGTTGTTGGTGGTGGGGAAGTTTTTGAATGGTGATGGGGGTTCGGGTGGTGTCTAACTGGTGGTGGTGGGTGTTTCTGGTGGCGAATGGTGGTAGGTTGATGGCAGGTGGGTGCTGGGTGGTTGCGGGTTAATGGCAGGTGGGTTAATGGTGGTGGTTGTTTGATGGCAGGTGGGTGGCGGGTGGTGGTAGGTTGATGGTGGTGGCGATGGTAGATGGGTTAATGGTGGTGGTCGGTTGATGGTGGTGAAAGGCGGTGGTGGGATCTGAACATGTGAGAGAGTGGTAGAGAAAGAGAGTGAGAATGTGTAAAGTGAGAGAGACAGAGAGTTTATATATATATATAATAATAATAATAATAATAATAATAATAATAATAATAATAATATTAAATAAAAGGTAAAAAGACTAAAATATCCTTGGGTAACCAGATTCAACAAAAAAATCTAACTAGGTTAAGGTTAAAGGACAAAACGTGCAACAAAATTCCTTGTAAAGGACACCGCCTGTCAACATTTGAAAAAAAGGACACCGCCTGTAAAGTACTATAAAGATAAAGAACAAAACTTGTAATTTTTCCTAATTTGAATTAATAGCTGGTTGTTTTATAAATATTTTTATAACTGAATTATTGTTTGATTATTTGAATAGTATATGATGTCTTCAAGAGATGTATCCAGTTGAGCTATGAGATCTCTTTATGATGTGTAAAAATGATCGGAATTTGAGTTACGTTCTTGAACGTTTGGTGACCAGATAGTGTCTGGGGGTGGAACGAGTGATAAGGATGTGTGTAGTGGTCGGAATACGCTTCTCCGGTGGTTGGAATATCGCCGAAGTGGTCGGAACGTTGCCGGAGAAAACACTTTAGTAAAACAGGGTGTAAACATGTCAACGTAGGTAAAGCACAGGGGTAAAATTGAAGTTTACTATATAAATATGAGTGAGATTACGAAAATGCCCTTTTTTGGTAAGTTTACAGTTTTATCACTCAGAGGGTACATTAATGCAATCAGAAAACGTAGGGGGTTAAGACAACAACTTTTTGAAAATAGGGGGTAAGGGTGTCAGTCGCCCCTTAAGTGCCTTAACGCTACATGGTCTATGATAGCAATTGTTGGACTTGCAACCATCATGACTAAGTGATAACCAACTTTATTTACTTATTTTAGCACATAATGAAAAACACATCAACTATTTTCCTAAAATTTTACCATATTTATTACATGCTACTACCAGTTTGACTTATGAGTTTTGATTATAGTGTACTTTTTACCTCTTGTATATTTACTATTATTATTATTTAATATATAGATTTTTCTTCACAAAACTGAATCGGTTAGGAAGCGTATTAAACTAACCCGTTTATCAAAGCACATTATTTACAATGCATTATGGCGATTACGTGATATATACGAAGATTTGTGTTTTAAGTGATATATACGAAGAGTTATGTTGATTCGTCACCCATATCCATAGAGTGTTAATAAAAATATCCCCATGCAACACCGTTGAACATATTGATTATATTATATCCAGTGGCGAAGCTTGAGATTTCTGACCGATGGGTCAAAAACGTATATACCCAAAAGTTTCTATAAAATAAGGGGTCGAAAACGTATATACCCAAAAATTTCTATACGAAAACTACATACTCTCCACTACTGAGTGAAAAGTCCGCCCCTACTATGCTACGCCCTTGATTATATCATTTCTATTTATACAACCTTGTGTAATACACAAGTCTATAACTTGGAGTCACAACGACACGTATACTTATTTTAGCACATAAGGAAAAACAACCATTGTAGATCATGTAGTTGTTTGTGTATATACAAAGTTCCATTCATTGTTTTGTGGATACAAGAGAACATGTTAAAAGAAACCACCTTTTTTTGTTCACATGAATCGACTGGGTTTGAAAAAAAAATGGAAAAAATTAGTGAAAACCTTGTATGATCGTCACTGTATCAAGGGTGATACTATTCACGATTTCAAACCCTGGTTTAAATCAGAGTTGAACCAAAATGACATTATTTGGCATCTAAATTCCATACTTGATACAATGCATAATGCATGATTAACATAAGTCTTCCAAAAAAAACCAAGAAAAAGAAAGAATTTAGAAAAACCAACAAAAAAACACTAAGCAAATAATCATACTTCTCTCTTAAATGAACCTCTTTATGTTGTTAATCTCTTTCAAAGGGATAATAATGATGATGATGATAAAACATACACCACCATTACAAGTAAGAAGAAGAATTAGGGTTTACAACTATGTGCTTCAAGGGATGATCAACGTCTGTCCCGCCGGCATGCTTCACAAACTCAGCCGGTGTGAGAAAACTGCCGTGACAAACGCACATTATTTTCACTTCTTCACCTTTCCCGTATTTGTAAAGAATCCCGTCGATTCTTCTGCCACCTGGCCCGTCTCCTTGCGTGAAGACGCATGGCATGTCGACAGAACTTGATCTGATTTCTTTCCCTTTGTTATTAGGTGAGTTTTCTGTTTTGGGTCTTGACGGGCGGACAGCAGGCTCCCCCGCTTTTGACTGGGATGAACTGGTGGCATCTTGATTGGTTCTTTCTTGCCTAGATTGCACACTTGCTGGACTAACTTCGCCTTCTGTACTCGATCCTGAAAGAAAAAATGATCCCGATTATTAACTATAATAAACGGAAACGAATTGTGCGGTTTTGTCAACTGGAACTGTTGCGTCAAATAATCAGTCAGCAGTGTACAAAAAAAACCGGTTTTAGGATCGAAACCGGGTTTTTTAACCCTTAACTTTCCTAATTTAAGTGTTTAGTCCTTTTATTATAACTATCATAATATACATGTTTAGTCCCTCTACTTAATAAACTTTAGAGTAAATTACAAAGTTCGTCCTTTATGTATGTCATTTATTACAAAGTATGTCCTTTATCTTTAATAAGCTCAGAAAACATACTTAATGTTTGAAAAACCATTCAGGTTATGTCCTTTACCCTAAACCTAGTTTGTTTTCCCAGTTAATTCAGGTCATGTGAGAAGCACATGAGGGTATATTGGTCATTTTACCCTAAATACTAAAAAAATTAAAAAAAAATTAGATCTCTCTCTCTCTCTCTCTCTCTGAACGCAGATCTTTATTTCATCATCATCTGCACACTCAGCCAATTCATATCTAAACAAAACAACACACAAAATCAAAAACCCAAATCAAGATAAGTCTTTCTCATACACTCCATCTTACCTTGCACGATTCATCTTCAAAAACCCAAATCTGCACACTCTCCAAACACCTCAACAGATCTAAACAAAACCACACACAAAAACTTCAAAAACCCAAATCTGCACACTCTCCAAACATCTCAACAGATCCACACATCGAACCAGAAGACGATTCATCTTCACCTTGCACGATTGAACTCGAACCCAAAACTCTCTCTCTAACTATCCTACCATCACCACAACCCATCTTCATCCTGCACAACGGAGTCAAATCAAAACCGAGAGCCGCATTCGCGGCGTACGGATCTCAACCAGCCAGTCACCAAACTCCTTACTGATTTTCCGCTCAATATGTGCCCTAACCGCCGGAATATTCTTCTCGAGCATTCTCCGGAGCGTAGACGACGGCGTTTTGTGGATAAAATCTCGTTCAATCGAGTCAATACACTTCAACGCCATGTAGAAATTACTCTTCGACATATGAAAATTCGCTCGTGAACAAATCTCCATTAGTTTAACACAGATCTGAAGAGATTGAATCGCTAGGGCTATGCTTTGGCACTTGTTTCTCGCTTCGATTTGAGCGATTCGGCTCCGGTGAAGTACCGCCGGAAAGAACATTCGGCTCCGGTGAAGTCGGCTCCGGTGGTGGTGGTGGGAGTCCGGTAGAGAGAGAGAGAGAGTTTGAGATGATAAAGAGAGAGTGTGTATATGTGTCTGTATGTATATATATATATATTTAGATATATAGATACATGTATATTTAAACAAAGAAATTATTTATTGTTTTTTATGATTTTTATTTTGATATTTAGGATAAAATGACTAAAATACCCTTATGTGGGGTTGACTTAGTCAACTTTAACTATGAAAACTAATTGTGTTATGACTAAAGGACATAACTTGTAAGGGTTTACAAACATTGAGTATGTTTTCTGAGCTTATTAAAGATAAAGGACATACTTTGTAATATATGACATACATAAAGGACGAACTTTGTAATTTACTCTAAACTTTATTCCTCATTAGTTAACTTTGCTAATATACATGTTTAGTACCTCTACCTAATTTACGTGTTTAGTCCTTCTATTATAACTATCATAATATACATGTTTAGTCCCTCTAATTAATAAATTTTATTCCTCATTAGTTAACTTTGCTAATATACATGTTTAGTCCCTCTACTTTAACTTTGATGTCCTTCTACTCTAGCTTTCCTAATATACATATTTAGTCCCTCAACTTAATAAATTTGATTCCCCATTAGTTTACTTTGCTTATATACATGTTTACGTTTTTCTAAATACTTTTCTAATTTTTCCGGTCAATGTAAGACACGTATCGACATACTTTTGTTTCGGATAAAAAATCGGGTCGCCCCGCCGCGAAGCGCGGGTGCAACACCCTAGTAACCTATAAAAAGGCTATGTCGGTGGGGGGCCTTTTTTTTCTTTTCTTTTTTTTTTTTTTTTGTCTTTTCCTAGCAAATTTGAGTTTTGTTTTTTTTTTTCTTTTTTTCTTAATTTACGTTTTTAGCCCTTATGCTTTGTGTATTGTTTCTTAAATACCAACTTCTTTTGCAATTTACAATTTTCATCAACTTTTTAACTTTACGTTTTACCCCTTGCACAAATTATTTGTGGTTTTGTTTTTTTACGTATTTTTTCCCATCTCTTGTGATATACGTTTTCGGCTCTTATGCTTTGTTTGTTGTTTCTTAAATACCAAGTTCTTTTGTAATTTACAGTTTTCGTCAAGTTTTAAACTTTGCGCTTTTACACCTTGCACAATTTTTTCTTTCTTTTTTCTTTCTTTTTTGTGGTTTTGTTTTTTCACTTATAACCTTTAATTTTCAACGTTAACTCTTACAACCTCCTAACTTTCTAAATACTTTTTAATCAACTTTTATGTCTTTATTTTTATTTACGTGTCGCTATAAACTTAAGTTGACTAGCATTCACACTGACAATCTTTTTACTTTGTAAATACTTTTCTAATCGAGTTTCCCACTTGATGTAAGACATGTGTCGACATACTTTTGTATCAGATCAAAAATCGGGTCGCCCCGCCGCGAAGCGCGGGTGTAAAACCCTAGTTTTCTATAAATATGTTATTTTGTCAACATCAAACAACTTTAGTCCCTTTACTTTAATCATAAACAATTTTAGCCTCTCAATTATAATAATGACATGTTTAGCCCCTCAACTTTAATAATGACATGTTCAGCCTCTTAACTACATCAAAACAACTTTAGCCCCTCAACTTTAATAATGACATGTTTAGCCCCTTAACTACATCAAACAACTTTACCCCCTCAACTTTAATAATAAACAACTTAGCCCCTCAACTTTAATAATGACATGTTTAGCCTCTAAACTAAAACATCAAACAACTTTAACTCTCGCGATTTGCTTATTTTTATTTACCTTTTGAACCCGTTGCGAGACGAGGATGGTAACCCACTAGTTTGACTCTAATACTTATTACCTAACTTAGTACGGATACTGAATTTAAAATGGTTAGGTAACTTTAAACTAAACATTAAACTAATTAACATGTTTAGTCATTCAACTTTTAGTCTCCGTCACACCACCCCTCCGAGACTTTCGTACCTCCCTTTCTATCCGTTACTTTACTCGGCTATGTTTAAGTTGGCATTGCTCATACTTTCACATTTTCTACGCCTTCCGCGCATTCTTCTCATCAGATCATGTTGCTGCAAATATGGTACATATACATATCAAGTAGAAGAACATAATGAAAGAACTTTTAGAAGAGAAATGATTAGTTTTTTTCATTCACGCGTTTCATTATTGTTGATCCTCGCTTAAGTACTTACATTAACAACCTAACTAACTCTTAAATGATTAGTTAAGTTGTTATGTCTATTATTTACACATTTAGTTGCTTAGCTTTATTCACAATGCAATGTAGCCCTTGCTAGGAGTAAACTGCAATTTCACCCCCTGTGGTTAGGGCGAATGACATTCTTACCCCCTATTTTCAAAAACTTGCAGTCTTACCCCCCCCCCCCCCCCCCCCATTTTTTATTGCATCAATTTACCCCCTCTCAACGTGAAAATACGTTTTTGCCCCTAATAATAAAAAAGAATTAGAAATAATTAACACATTTACACCCTGTGTTTTACCTCCACAAATACGTTTACACCCTGTTTTATTAGAGTATCTTCTCCGGCAATGTTCCGACCACTCTGGTGAAATTCCGACCACCCGAGTACTTAACTCCGGTGATTTTCCGGTTTTGTACTTGTATTGACACCATCACACTCACTCGGAATTTGGGTTACGTCCGTTATTCTGATTGATTTCTGTCCGAAATTGAATGAAAAAATAGTTCTGGAGTTGGTCTGCTTTGCCTTTATTTAGCTAGTGTTTGCTCGTGTAGTCAAATTGATGCAGTTTGCTGGTATGTTTTCAAGAATCGGTAGTATTTAATGAATGGTATCTAATACTTCCAAATCATAATTTGAATTAATAGCTGGTTGTTTTATGAATATTTTTATAACTGAATTATTGTTTGATTATTTGAATAGTATATGATGTCTTCAAGAGATGTATCCAGTTGAGCTATGAGATCTCTTTATGATGTGTGAAAATGATCGGAATTTGAGTTACGTTCTTGAACGCTTGGTGACCAGATAGTGTCTGGTGGTGGAACGAGTGATAAGGATGTGTGTAGTGGTCGGAATACGCTTACGCTTCTCCGGTGATTGGAATATCGCCGAAGTGGTCGGAACATTGCCGGAGAAGACACTTTAGTATAACAGGGTGTAAACGTGTCAGCGTAGGCAAAGCACAGGGGGTAAAATTGAAGTTTACTGTATAAATATGGGTGAGATTACGAAAATGCCCTTTTTTGGTAAGGTTACACTTTTAACCATAATGAAAAACACATCAACTTTTTTCTTAAAATTTTACCATAATTATTACATGCTAATACCTGTTTGACTTATGAGTTTTGATTATAGTGTAGTTTTTACCTCTTGTATATTTACTATTATTATTATTTAATATATAGATTTTTCTTCACAATACTGAATCGGTTACGACGGGTATTAAACTAACCTGTTTATCAAAGCATATTAAAAACAATGCATTATAGCGATTACGTGATATATACGAAGAGTTGTGTTTTAAGTGATATATACGAAGAGTTGTGTTGATTCGTCACCCATATCCATAGTGTTAATAAAAAAAATCCCATGCAACACCGTTGAATATATTGATTATATTATATCATTTCTTTTATACAACCTCGTGTACTACACGAGCCTATAACTTAGAGTCACAACGACACCTATACTTATTTTAGCACATAAGGAAAAACAACCATTGTAGATCATGTAGTTGTGTGTGTATATACAAAGTTCCATTCATTGTTTTGTGGATACAAGAGAACATGTTAAAAGAAACAACCTTTTCTTTTGGTTCACATGAATCGACTGGGTTTGGAAAAAAATGAAAAATATTAGTGAAAACCTTGTATGATCGTCACTGTATCAAGGGTGATACTAATCACGATTTCAAGCCCTGGTTTAAATCAGAGTTGAACCAAAATGACATTATTTGGCATCTAAATTCCAAACTTGATACAATGCATAATGCATGATTAACACAAGTCTTCCAAAAAAAAAACCAACAAAAAGAAAGAATTTAGAAAAACCACCAAAAAAACACTAAGCAAATAATCATACTTCCTCTCTTAAATGAACCTCTTTATGTTGTTAATCTCTTTCAAAGGGAATGATGATGATGATGATAAAACATACACCACCATTACAAGTAAGAAGAAGAATTAGGGTTTACAACTATGTGCTTCAAGGGATGATCAACGTCTGTCCCGCCGGCATGCTTCACAAACTCAGCCGGCGTGAGAAAACTGCCGTGACAAACGCACATTATTTTCACTTCTTCACCTTTCCCGTATTTGTAAAGAATCCCGTCGATTCTTCTGCCACCTGGCCCGTCTCCTTGCGTGAAGACACATGGCATGTCAACTGAACTTGATCTGATTTCTTTCCCTTTTTTATTAGGTGAGTTTTCTGTTTTGGGTCTTGACGGGCCGACAGCAGGCTCCCCCGCTTTTGACTGGGATGAACTGGTGGCATCTTGATTGGTTCGTTCTTGCCTAGATTGCACACTTGCTGGACTAACTTCGCCTTCTGTACTCGATCCTGAAAGAAAAAATGATCCCGATTATTTTTTTTTGACAGGTGAACTTCTTTTGTGGTTATTCACATCCCCAAGTCGGGGACCCTAACCAAGATCTGACCCAGACTACGTTGTCTTAACCGGGCCCGCGCTGGGTGTAGTCAGACTTGGCTACAGCTATCGCCCGGAACCGTACCACCTCCACACGAGATACCTCGCTGGAGTAATGGCCGGATAAAACCGGGGCGGCTCAGGCTCGAACTTGCGCAACATTGGCTAACAAGTGCTTACCATCATTGCCTGGTCCCCACACCTTTCGCTACACCCGGGAGTCGAACTGGAGTCTCCAAGAAAACCAACCGGCCCAACTCCCAACTGAGCTGGGGTGGGGGATAATACTAAACGGAAACGAATGGTGAGGTTTTGTCGATTGGATACAAAAAAACCAGTTTTAGGATCGAAGCCGGGTTTTTAACCGGTTCCAACCCAAACCGAACCGACGGTTTGTAGACGGGTTAGTGTTCTTGATCGCTGAAACCGGTTAAAAACTTTTTTTGTTTTGCACAAAACGGTTTTAAACCGAACCGATTGGTACCAGTTCGGGTTCCCATCTTATAAAACCGCTATAAAAACGAACCAGCTTTTTAAAAACCACCCCCCCCCCCCCCCCCCAACACACACACTAATAAAAAACGGTTCGATTAAAAACTGATTTGTACACCTCTATAATCAGTTAGTGTTTGACAAATAATTAGACTACTGGAACATCTTTGATAATTAATATAAGGTTGTTTTTTTAACTTAAAAAGTCAGCAAGATTTTGGGTATTAAAGGTCTGAGACCAGTGGGTATGGGGATCGTCCCCCCTCGTCTCCGGCTCGTCCCCCTCGTCCCACACAGCCCCCCTCCCCCTCGTCACGTCCCCAACGTCCGCTGCAAGACGGCAGCGACGAGCTGCAATGGTGGGCCCCCTTTGTTCTTCACTCTCTCTCTCTCCTTTATTTTATATATTAGTTTTTTATTATTGGGTAGTCCCCTTTGGATGATCCTTCATCGGATGTGACGTGGCGCCTACGTGGCGGATAGTCCCCAAAGGGACTACCCAAACCATACCCTATGGTCTGAAAGAATGCCACAACAAAGCAATAATAGACAATCTTTACCCAAAAAAAGCAATAATAGACAAGTTGTCACTTTAAGTCAAAACAAAGTTGACTGTTTTCTAAACATCAATTTGACAACATGATATAACGTGGCTTCTAGTACTTCAAAGGTACATGTCCCTTAGGATTAAGCTTAAAGGAACCTAGTGATCATGGAGGTTAATGACAAGAATTCATTATTAAGAAATATACAAAAAAAAAACATGTTTAAAACACCCCCAAGAATGTCTTTTTACGTCAAGGTAGTGTTTGGGTTATTAAAATTACTTATAGGCTTAACCAAGCAACTTTCAAGATATTTATATTAGAAATTTGGAGTAATAAAATCCGTTTTAAAATAAATTATATCGATATTTACGGATGAAATCAGTACCGAAAATACCGATGTTGAATTTCTAAAAAAGTGGGTACTAAATATTGTACTGAATCTATTGGTACGGTATTGTACTCATTACAAAATGATCATCTCTACATGGTACCGGTACATGTACCGAAAATACCGATACCGAATTTTTTAAAAAGTAGGTGCTAAATACAAGATTCGGTACGGTAACGATACTCATTACAAAATGATCATCTCTATATGGTGTCGGTATACCGTGTATATGCCGAAAATATCGATACCGAATTTCTGAAAAAGTGGGTACTGATTACAGAATACAAGATTAGGTATGGTACAGTACCGCCGGTCCAAATACTCACACCTGTTTGGTATAGAGAGTAATCTCTGAATTGGGTTTGAATTGTATTGATAAATTGTATTGTAATGAAGTTGTTCAACCAATTAGGGTTACAAGAATGGTGTTTATATAGGACACCATTTTACACACTAGCCCCTACACTATCTATTATTCTCATTTCCGACACTCCCCCTCAAGTTGAGTAGTGGGGTCACCAATACTCAACTTGCTCAAACAGCTACTAAACGCGTTTCCGTTGACTGCCTTTGTGAGTATATCTGCGAGTTGATCTTTTGACGAAACATGAGGGAGTTCTATGATTCTTGCTTCCAACTTTTCTTTGATGAAATGTCGATCTACTTCCACGTGTTTTGTTCGATCATGTTGAACTGGGTTTTCTGAGATTTGTATTGCAGCTGTATTGTCACACATGACTTTACTAGGAGCCTTTTGGGAAAAACCAATGTCTTCTAGCAGCTTCCTGATCCACAGAACTTCGCTTAACCCTCGAGCTATACCTCTAAATTCCGCTTCTGCGCTCGATAGAGCGACTACTTTCTGTTTCTTACTCCTCCAGGTAACGAGGTTCCCACCAACCAAGGAAAAATATCCTGATGTTGATCTTCGGTTTCCCTTATCCCCTGCCCAGTCTGCGTCAGTGTAGAGTTCAACATTTAAATGTCCATTTGTTTTGAACAACACTCCATGGCCTGCCGTTCCCTTGAGATATCTTAAAATTCTCTGAGCAGCTTCCATGTGGGCAACTTGAGGTTGATGCATGAACTGACTCACCACTCCAACAGCATAAGCTATATCAGGGCGAGTGTGAGAGAGATAAATTAACTTGCCCACAAGCCGTTGATACCTTTCTTTGTCTGCAAGTTCTCCATTGAGTTCCATGTGAAGATTGTGATTCACCACCATTGGAGTATCTGCTGGTTTACAATCAATCAACCCAGTTTCTGCTAGGAGATCAAGGACATACTTCTTTTGGCAGATGAAAATCCCCTGCTTAGACCTGAGAACTTCTATCCCGAGGAAATACTTAAGATTCCCAAGGTCTTTCATTTCAAACTTTGAAAACAGATTCCTTTTCAGCCGTGCTATTTCTTCTGTATCATCTCCGGTAATAATCATGTCGTCTACATATATGATCAAGCAAGTTACAAGACTGTTTCTTCTCTTGAGGAACAGAGTATGATCAGCGTTACTTTGGTGATACCCATACTCTTTCATGGCCAAAGTGAACTTCCCAAACCATGCCCGAGGAGACTGCTTTAGCCCATAAAGGGATTTTTTCAACCGACAAACTTCCCCTTCTTTAAAACCCCCTGAAAAACCTGGAGGTGCTTCCATGTAGACTTCTTCTGTTAGGTCTCCATGGAGAAAGACATTTGTAACATCAAACTGGTGAAGAGGCCACTCCTTATTGGCTGCTACGGAGAAGAGAACTCTAATGGTATCCATTTTTGCAACCGGAGAAAAAGTCTCAGAGTAATCGATCCCATACGTCTGAGTGTAACCCTTGGCTACAAGCCGAGCTTTGTATCGCCCAATGGAACCATCTGGTTTATATTTAATCGAATACACCCACCTGCATCCAACTGTTTTCTTTCCTTTAGGAAGAACGCACTTCTCCCACGTGTTGTTTTTCATGAGAGCACGCATCTCCACTTCCATTGCTTCTTCCCAGTTCTTCTTACCTTGAGCTTCCTTTACGGAATTAGGTATTTGTTCAGTGTATAGAGAAGTAACAAACGCTTTCGCACTGTTAGATAAGTTCCCGTTGACCATATTAGCTACAGGATATCTTGAATTTCTAGTCTCCCTCTCTGGGGAATACCGTTTTGGAGGAACCCCTCTATTGGCTCTAAGAGGAAGAGAGTATCTTCCAGTTGTCTCTGCTGCACCTGGTGGTTCAACATGTTCAACCACTACTGGCTCATTTTCAACCTGATTTTCAACCTGTTCAACATTTGGATCAACATGTTCTGTATTTGTCGGTTCTATGTTTTCCCCGGTTGTCTCATAGTTATAAGACGTAGAACATTCAGGGTTCTCAGTATTTCTTACCTCAGGCATCACGTTGGATGGACTTTCTTCAGTGGTTCTGTGCTCCGCGGATTGTGTGTCTGTGTTTGAAGGACTCGCAGTACTGTGATAGTTTTCTGTTGTGACTTCTTCAGATGAGGGAATTTGGGTTAACCAGCTCATAGTGTCTATACTGTTATTCTCCCCCTGACCACTGAGTTGGGTGTTATAAAAGTATTTCGTTTCAAGAAAGTCAACATTCATTGTGGTGAACATTTGACGAGTTGTTGGATTATAACACCGGTAACCTATTTGATCAATCCCATAGCCGACAAATACACATTTTTCAGCACATGGGCCAAGCTTGTTTCGATTGGTTTTGGGTATATGAACAAATGCGGTACACCCGAAGATTCAGGGTTCAAGGGTAAGAGGATGAGGAATACTGGCAGACTTAGACAAACAATCTAAGGGAGTCTTAAATTTAAGAGCTTTTGTGGGAAGCCGATTCAGCAGATACACAGAGGTTGCAACTGCCTCCGGCCAGAAGGATTTAGGGACCTGAGATTCGATCAAAAGGGCTCGAGTCATTTCAAGAATAATACGGTTTTTTCGTTCGGAAACACCGTTTTGTTCAGGGGTATGGGCACAAGAGGTTTGATGAATTAATCCTTTGGTTTTAAAGAATTGTTTCATAGATGTATTGACAAATTCCCAAACCATGCCCGAGGAGACTGCTTTAGCCCATAAAGGGATTTTTTCAACCGACAAACTTCCCCTTCTTTAAAACCCCCTGAAAAACCTGGAGGTGCTTCCATGTAGACTTCTTCTGTTAGGTCTCCATGGAGAAAGACATTTGTAACATCAAACTGGTGAAGAGGCCACTCCTTATTGGCTGCTACGGAGAAGAGAACTCTAATGGTATCCATTTTTGCAACCGGAGAAAAAGTCTCAGAGTAATCGATCCCATACGTCTGAGTGTAACCCTTGGCTACAAGCCGAGCTTTGTATCGCCCAATAGAACCATCTGGTTTATATTTAATCGAATACACCCACCTGCATCCAACTGTTTTCTTTCCTTTAGGAAGAACGCACTTCTCCCACGTGTTGTTTTTCATGAGAGCACGCATCTCCACTTCCATTGCTTCTTCCCAGTTCTTCTTACCTTGAGCTTCCTTTACGGAATTAGGTATTTGTTCAGTGTATAGAGAAGTAACAAACGCTTTCGCACTGTTAGATAAGTTCCCGTTGACCATATTAGCTACAGGATATCTTGAATTTCTAGTCTCCCTCTCTGGGGAATACCGTTTTGGAGGAACCCCTCTATTGGCTCTAAGAGGAAGAGAGTATCTTCCAGTTGTCTCTGCTGCACCTGGTGGTTCAACATGTTCAACCACTACTGGCTCATTTTCAACCTGATTTTCAACCTGTTCAACATTTGGATCAACATGTTCTGTATTTGTCGGTTCTATGTTTTCCCCGGTTGTCTCATAGTTATAAGACGTAGAACATTCAGGGTTCTCAGTATTTCTTACCTCAGGCATCACGTTGGATGGACTTTCTTCAGTGATTCTGTGCTCCGCGGATTGTGTGTCTGTGTTTGAAGGACTCGCAGTACTGTGATAGTTTTCTGTTGTGACTTCTTCAGATGAGGGAATTTGCGTTAACCAGCTCATAGTGTCTATACTGTTATTCTCCCCCTGACCACTGAGTTGGGTGTTATAAAAGTATTTCGTTTCAAGAAAGTCAACATTCATTGTGGTGAACATTTGACGAGTTGTTGGATTATAACACCGGTAACCTATTTGATCAATCCCATAGCCGACAAATACACATTTTTCAGCACATGGGCCAAGCTTGTTTCGATTGGTTTTGGGTATATGAACAAATGCGGTACACCCGAAGATTCGGGGTTCAAGGGTAAGAGGATGAGGAATACTGGCAGACTTAGACAAACAATCTAAGGGAGTCTTAAATTTAAGAGCTTTTGTGGGAAGCCGATTCAGCAGATACACAGAGGTTGCAACTGCCTCCGGCCAGAAGGATTTAGGGACCTGAGATTCGATCAAAAGGGCTCGAGTCATTTCAAGAATAATACGGTTTTTTCGTTCGGAAACACCGTTTTGTTCAGGGGTATGGGCACAAGAGGTTTGATGAATTAATCCTTTGGTTTTAAAGAATTGTTTCATAGATGTATTGACAAATCCCCCCCCCCCCCCCCCCCCCCCATTGTCGGATCGAAGGATTTGGATTTGAGTTTGAAATTGGGTTTGAATCATAGCATAAAATGTGACAAATTTTTTGTAAACTTCGGCTTTGGTTTTTAAAAAATATACCCATGTCATGCGAGTGCAATCATCCACGAATAGTATAAAGTACCGAAGACCCTGCCCCCCCATCACAGGAGCAGGACCCCACACATCGGAATGGATTAGTGAAAAAGGTGAAGCGACTTTTGTATTGCTAGGTTTGAACGGTTGTCGATGGCTTTTAGCGCGAAGACAGGTTTCACAGTCTGTTTTTCCATTCGAAGGGAAAAGTTTTGGAAACAAAAGGTGCGAATAGCCACTGGATGGGTGTCCCAAACGTCTATGCCATAGCCAGGCTTCTCGGTTTTCTGTTCCATGTGCCAACATCACAGTACCCTGTTGAGCCACTTCATCCACATAGTCCAATCCGTGGCGCTCAGTACCACGTCCGATAATCACACCCGTCCTGATATCCTGTAGGAGGCAGAAAGTAGGGTGCATTAGTACTGTGCAATTTAATTCTTTGGTAATATAACTGATTGATAGCAATTTGTGTGATAATGACGGAACATATAGGCAATTTGATAATTTCATAGTTGGTGAAATTTCAATTACTCCTCCTTTCACTTGCATCGTTCCGTTGTTTGCTGTATGGATTTGAGTTTTTTGAGGTTGGCTCATTGAACGTATGTCCAACGGTTCAAACGTCATCGTGTCAGTAGCACCAGAATCAAATATCCAAGCACTATTTTTTCCATGATTGATTTCCATTTTCCAATTTTTTTTTTTTTTTAACTTCGCTGGAAGTCCTTTGAACTCGCGTTCAAGACTAATCAAATTCGCCGGTAACCAAACAGAGCGACTTAAATCCGCCAACAAAACGACGCCAGATAATGACGTTCGCTTACCGGCGTATTTATTAAATATGCCAGGGGCGACTTGAACTCGCGTTCAAGATTTAAGTGTCAAGTTTTAACAAATACGCCGAGACTGTGAGACCAAATAAAAAAGAACGTATTTATCAAATGACTTGTTGAAATTGGAAAGGAGCGAATTTATTGAAAAGGCTAGGGTTTTTGCGTAGTTATCCAAGCAGAGCGGCAGTGATGAGAGCCAAATCACAAAAAACTGTGAAACCCTAAAATTGATCACTGTATGTCACTGCTGGCCCTACTACACGATTGAAACAGATTTGAAGCTGATAACCGATCACGGTGAAGGAGAGCCCGACAACAGATTTAGGGTTTATCTGTGAAACCCGACAACACGATTACGAACACTGATATCGGTGGGTTTATCTGAACAGTGGCGTATTTGTGTGAACAGGCGGCGACTGGATTTAGGGTTTTATTTAACAAAGATGGAGACGGCAACTGGTAATTGAAGACTGCTGATGTCGTTGTTTTGATGCGGATCGAAGATGATGGATCTGCTGCTAATAGGTTCGTTTTTTCATAATTGATTTTGATTTTTGATTTTGATTATCGGGTTTTGTTCTGGTTTGAGATTGGATTGACTTGGGATAGATTGTAGATGATGAGCAAAGTGTTCAGGAATCAGAAACACCGCTCTGATACCATGTTGTTTGGTATAGAGAGTAATCTCTGAATTGGGTTTGAATTGTATTGATAAATTGTATTGTAATGAAGTTGTTCAACCAATTAGGGTTACAAGAATGGTGTTTATATAGGACACCATTTTACACACTAGCCCCTACACTATCTATTATTCTCATTTCCGACAACACCTAACTTATATTATTTGGTGTTTCGGAACAAGAAGTAAAATTTAACAAAGAATACAAAACGAACTCTAATTGATGGCATAAAACAATGATATAACTTATATTTTATGACACGACACGAAAATACTCAGATAATGAAGTGTTGTATCTCAAACTTAAATAACCATTTCATTTTAGGATTGTACCACCTTAACCCCGTTTAAATAGACATGTCATGTTTGGCTTAACAGCGTGAAACAAGTTGACCACCCAAATGACTCATTTATCACGATTTGTCAATCAGTTTGACACATTTACAACTTAATTAGGGTGAAGGGAGTGGTTACCTAATGGAATAGGTAAACTCCCAATTCACCCAATCACATAGCGTCATGTCAAATCACCTAATTTGTTTACCTAATGCTCAAAAACGTTGGCGGTGGTTTACCTAATGGGGTTTAGGTAAACTATTTAAAAAAATGTATGATTGGTTGAGAAGGAATGGACCCCACCACACCCCTTCCCTCCCTCTCTTTCCCATCGGTAAACCTTCACCGAAATGCCCATCTAATCGGTAACATCATGATCGGTAAAGTGGTTGGCGGTGGTCTTGACTATCGGTAAAGGTGTTTACCGAACCTTTACCGATCACCACTCCCTTCACCCTTACAATACATTTACAATCCACTAACAAGTCGACTCATTTCCACAAACGGGTTAAACTTAAAAGAACTAGGCTCTTGTTCCTTGTTCGGTTACACAATTTTAAGAGTGTACGAGTCTGGGTTAATACATTTATACGGATAAACACAAGGTCATTTACGGCCTATGGTCTACCCATTTTACCGAATTAACCCATCAACCTGACACGATCAGTACCAATTTAGGTTCATAAAATTCTCCAAGAAACCATGGAATTAGTGTTTCCACACATTCCTCAAACATCAAACCCCATAACTTAATTTTTTTTTAACTCTAAACCTCCAATTTTAGTAAAAAAGAATGTTGTTAATTTTAAGTTAAATTTATAGTACAATGTTAATTCACACATAATAATAATAATATATATTACCTTGAAGTTGTTTACTCTCAAACTCCGACACACTCGAAGCTTGCGACTCAACCGATCCTCGAGTCAACCCGGCAACGGTCCCATCCGACGTGGCAACCGGTCCACCAAACTCCCACTTACCGGATCCAAAACCCGGTCCAACCGACGACCCGACCCGACCCATAGCCGCAACATATTCCTCCCTTTCAACTCTATTCAAATTCTTTTGTTTCTCCGAACGTCGTCGTTTCGCAGCCAATCTCCTCAAACTCTGAAGCTCCTTCCGTTTCCGCCACTCCTCCTCCGTCTCAACCGGCAACGACGACGTTCTGACCAGACCCGAATAAGACCCACCCGGACCCGTTTTCTCTTTACCCGTTTGTAAAACATCGTCGTCTTTTACAACTGGTAAAATTGTAGCTATTGAAGATGATCTTACTAACTTACTTTTATCCATTCCGAATCTTCCACCTAATGATAACCCGAGATTCAACTCCACTTCCTCTTCCGGGTCGGATCCTTTCGGGTCTCCTGACCCGGTAAATCTTTGTAATAAATCTTGTGAAAAGGTTCTTTTTAAGTCTAAAGATAAGTTTCCCATCTCATTGTTTGTTTTTGGGTCACCCATAATCACGTTGTATAAGAGAAGATTGAATGTTCTTTATGAAGTTAAGGTGTTTGGGATCCGATTTGGAGATGATCGGGTTGAAAAAGTGGGTGTAATCGGCATGTTGATGGGACGGAGAAAGTTGAATATGGAAACAGTGGGAGAAATTGGAGGAAATCAAGAAGAGAATCGATGAAAGGGGTAAAGGAAACAGAGGGCACGAGTGGGGAAGATGAATTTTTCGATTTTAACCCTTTGGGTTTATGGGATAGATACATATGGAATGAAGGACCTCACAATTTTTTTTTATATAAACTAGTTTTTTTTAACCCGGTGGCATCGTACGCGACGTGATAAATTATAGATTACAGTTAACCTGACTCATTTTCGAACTAAATTTACATTGAAACGTTAAGTGATCCGAATTCATACTGTTGAATGAAAATGTATTATATTTGACTAAACTTGTTTCGAAACAAAATCTACGGCGAAACGCAGACCGACTCAAAACGTACATAAAATAAACATGTGCGGTGGTGTCGTACGTGGAATGATAAAGTATAGAGTACAATCAACCAGACTCGTTTTCGAACTAAATTTACTTTGAAACGTATAGTAACTCAAATTTATATCGTCGAATGAAACGTACCGTATTTGCCCTGATATGTAACGAATAGTATGTTGAAGTTGTTAAAAAATGAAATTATTAAAATAGTAGAACCATGGGAAACGTAGTTGGCTATTGTAAATTTAAAGTCGTTTTTAGGTAAATTCAAAACTGAATTTCGAGTATTTGCGTCTCAAGATATAACTTTAACCACTTAAAACCATAAACAAACATATCTGATAATAATTCTCCCTAATTTTTCTAAATCATACAATGTTTCCACTAATTTTTCCAAAATAAGGGGGTTCCTGAGAACCCTCAAAACACCCCTGAGTGTAACCACAAAACATGTTGGGTAGTGAGTGAGGATGAACTTGGTACCGTACGGGTACCAAAAGTACCGATTCTGAAAATCGCAAAAAATGAGTGCCAGTACCATATTGTATGGTATGGTATAACAGTTTAGTACAGTACTCGAAGATAAAAGCGAGTAAAATATCATACCAAACTAAAAGTACCAATCTTGGAAAACGTAAAAAATGGGTACCAAATTTGTACCAAAATTCGATCGGTACGGTACAGTTAAGTATTGGTATTTTTTAGTACCCAGTACCAATTGCTCATCTCTAGTAGCAATAACGGACACCTAACAACCATGAAATATAATTTTATAATCAGACATGAAATTGAGTTTATAAGTATCCTTCCCACACATAACACGTTTAATCCCTATATTAAAAGAAAAAAAAAAGTTATAATATGTTGCCCTTAATTTGATTCAAAGATTGTAAAATAACTTTACAAAAGTGAATATAAATAACTAAAACCGTCAAGCCTTGTATGTTTTCACACAACTTTGCATCTACCAACATATTAGGGATGTGCATCCGATACCGTGCCGAACCAGTATTGAAAACATCGGTAACAGAAATCGTTAAAATTTGGTACCGGTCTTTGACAATAAAAATCTCTATTTTACTAGTACCGAAAATACCGGTTCCAAAAAATGCAAAAAAAGTGGGTACCAAATAGGAACCGAAAAAAACCAATACAGAAAATTCGGTACCGGCATACTCATCCCTCAACATAGTGTGAAAAATGTGAAGTAGAGGGGTGGGTCCTGCATAGGTCGTAACCAGAAGGGGTAGTTGCAAAGAATAGAAGTGTAGAAAGTAAAAGACGAAAGTACCCTTTAGAGAGAGGTAGGGAGGGGTAGGGGACCTAGAAGGAAAGAGAGAGAGAGAGAGGGGTAGCAGTAAAGGTGACACGTATGTGTATATTTTGCATATATTTATTGGGAAAAGAGTTGTCCAGGTACAGTGGGGTAAGGCAACGTGTCGAAAAATAACACGAGGAATAGAAATCCGCCACGTGTTAGAATGTTATGCTGGCACTACTTTTATGTTCTGCCACGTGACCTTGTTTCAAACTAACTCCTGCTCGATTTAATGGTTTTTTTTTTGGTGGTATATAAACAACACAATTTTAATTCGACTTTATGTCTGTTTACCTTTTATTGGGTTAATCTATTTTATATTTAACTATTTTAATATAAAATGGTTTTTATGGTCTTAGAGTATTTATTTTTTCTATTTTTCGATCTAAATTATTATTATTATTATTATTATTATTATTATTATTTCCAAACTATAAATTAACAACATAGTTATGCTTTATGTTGTTGTAAAATAGGCATGGGGAGTTTTTCAAAAAAAAATTGCATTTTCCACTTTTAACCTAAAAATTTTAATCTTTTGCATTTTAACCCCTTTTACTTTTTTTACTTTTAAAAAAAAAAGCTTTAAATCTTTTACAATTTAACCCCCAACACTTTTTTATTTTCAACTTTTTTCTTCCATACTTTTTATCTTTCGTAAGTTTTTCGTTTTAAGTTTCGTTATAAATTTTTCGAGTCAATACGCTATAACGTGTGTGTAGGGTTCAACGTTTTTTCGTCTGTTTTTTCCCGGTTGATAGGCGAGGCAAGTCGCAACACGTCTATTTTTCTTCGTTTGACAAGTTCGTCGCAACACACTTGTCATGGATCAACTTAGTTATTTTTTTCTACGTTTTACATTTATGTCTAATATTCTGTATTAACACGCTGCAACGGGCGTGCGTGGTCAACGATTTTCCGTCTGTTTTTCATTCGGTGTTACTTTTTTATTTATTTTATTTTTACGAGCTCTTCTGATGTTGGTGGTCGCTGACAGTGGTGTGGAATTAGTGCTATTTGGCACAATTTTACGAACGTATTAACTTAATAAGTTTTTTACTAATAATTTGTTTCGATCTGTTTACAACTATACCTCCTTTACTTAAGAATTGATTCCGGGCGCGAAACCCGTAGCAAAAGCCCCGTACCGACTTGCACCGTCGGAACTACAAGAGTTGATGTCCCAAATCCAAGACCTGCTTGACAAGGGATTCATAAGGCCGAGTGTGTTTCCTTGGGGCGCACCGGTATTGTTCGTAAGGAAGAAAGACGGGAGCATGCGTATGTGTATTGATTACCGGGAGTTAAACAAACTCACGGTAAAGAACCGATACCCGCTCCCGAGAATAGATGATTTATTCGACCAACTACAAGGTGCGAATTGGTTTTCCAAAATTGACCTTAGATCGGGGTATCACCAACTAAAGGTTAAAGAAGAAGATGTGCCGAAGACGGCTTTCCGCACGAGATACGGACATTACGAATTCCTCGTGATGTCATTTGGGCTAACAAACGCACCTGCTGTTTTCATGGACCTCATGAACCGGGTTTGCAAGCCAATGTTGGATAAGTCGGTCATCGTGTTTATCGATGATATCCTGGTGTACTCGAAAAGTGAAGCTGAACACGCACACCACTTACGAGAAGTGTTAGAGACACTTAGGCGAGAGAAGTTATATGCAAAATTCTCTAAATGTGCCTTTTGGTTACGAGAGGTTCAATTTTTAGGCCATGTCATAAATGCCGACGGAGTATTGGTGGATCCGTCAAAGATAGAGACAGTGTCAAAATGGAATCCCCCGAAGAACCCTTCAGAGATTAGAAGCTTTTTGGGGCTTGCGGGGTACTATAGGAGATTCATTCAAGATTTCTCTAAAATTGCGTCACCACTAACCAAGCTAACTCAAAAGAAAGCAAAGTTTATTTGGGGAATTGATCAAGAAAAAGCGTTTCAAACGCTAAAAGAAAAGCTAACCCAAGCTCCAGTACTGACATTGCCAGACGGAGTCGAAGACATGGTGATTTATTCGGATGCTTCATTATCGGGGCTCGGTTGCGTGTTGATGCAACGGGGCAAGGTAATAGCCTATGCCTCGAGACAATTGAAGATACACGAGAAGAAATATCCCACGCATGATCTCGAGTTGGCAGCGGTAGTATTTGCATTAAAAATATGGAGGCATTACTTGTATGGGGTAAAATGCACCATATTCACCGACCACAAGAGCTTGAAATACTTCTTCGATCAGAAGGAGTTAAATATGCGACAAAGGCGATGGTTGGAAACTGTGAAAGACTATGATTGTGAAATACATTATCACCCCGGAAAAGCAAATGTGGTGGCGGACGCTCTTAGCAGAAAAGCGGATTATGTCCCGATACGAGTACGATCAATGCAACTCGTGGTAACCTCGGGTATACTTGAACGAATTCGAGAGGCGCAATTAGAAGCAGTAAAAGAAGAGAATTGGAAGAAAGAAAGAATAATCGGTCAGTTGAAAGATTTGTCGGATGGGAATCACGGGTTGAAGACTCGATCCGGAAGGATATGGGTCCCACATACTTGTGGAGTAAAGGCGCTTCTACTTAACGAAGCTCATAAATCTCGTTATTCGATTCATCCGGGTGCAACCAAGATGTACAATGATTTGAAACAAAATTATTGGTGGCCCGGAATGAAGAGGGACGTGGCGAAATATGTGGAAAAATGCTTGACATGTTTACAAGTCAAGGCGGAGCACCAGAAACCATATGGCAAACTTCAACCGTTAGAAATTCCGGTTTGGAAATGGGAACATATTACAATGGACCTGTTAACCAAGTTGCCTAAGACCAATCGTGGTTTTGATGCCATATGGGTAGTGGTGGATAGATTGACGAAAAGTGCTCACTTCATTCCGATTCGTGAGACTTATACGTCAGAAAAGATGTCAGAAGTTTATACCAATGAAATCATAGCACGTCATGGAGTGCCGGTGTCCATCGTGTCCGATAGGGATACCCGGTTTACTTCGAATTTTTGGCGAGATTTCCAAGAGCAAATGGGGACCAAATTGTTCATTAGCACTGCGTACCATCCTCAAACGGATGGACAAAGTGAAAGAACGATACAAACATTGGGGGACATGCTACGGGCGTGTATAATCGACTTTGGAGGCAGTTGGGATGTACACTTACCGTTAGTCGAGTTTTCGTATAACAACAGTTACCAATCTAGTATTAAGATGGCACCATACGAAATGCTTTACGGTAGGAAGTGTCGAACCCCGGTATGTTGGGGTGAAGTGGGTCCACGTGAACTCGCCCACCAAGATATAGTACGAGCCACGAATGAAAAGATCGATAAAGTTCGGGCACATTTGAAAGCGGCTCAAGACAGGCAAAAGTCGTATGCTGATAAAAGGAAAAGGCCAATCGAATTTCAAGTCGGTGATATGGTCATGCTAAAAGTTTCCCCATGGAAGGGCGTTATTAGATTCAGAAAGAGGGGGAAGCTAAGCCCGAGGTTTATCGGGCCATTTAAAATTATCGGAAGAGTCGGCAAGGTAGCTTACCGTCTTGAATTACCGGAGGAGTTAAGTGGAATCCATGGCACGTTTCACGTGTCACAATTAAGAAAGTGCCTAGCAGACGAAACGACCTATATCCATTACGATGATATCGAAGTGGATAATAGTCTAAATTATGCGGTGAGACCGGTGGAGATTTTAGATAGAAAGGTCAAATATTTACGAAACAAACAAATTGACCAAATTAAAGTCAAATGGGAGCATAGGAAAGGTTCGGACACTACATGGGAGTCCGAAGAAGAGATGCGACGTCTTCATCCTGCTTTATTTGGTACGTAATTCAGTTTCGGGGACGAAACCTTTTTAAGGGGGGTGGACTTGTAACACCCCGAAAATATAAATCCTTATATTAAAATTTAAAAGTAAAATAAACAAGATTTAATCAACTAGGAATTTTAACTCAGTTAAATACAAGCCTTGAAATAACCCATGATAGGGTTAAAACACTCAAACTTAAGGATAAATCAAAGTTGAGGGTGTAAACTTGTCAAAACTGAAACTTAGGTTACTAATAATAACCAAAACAAAACCAAACACCCAAAAGCTGGTGTCTGGTCGAACAGAGAGCAAGGGGGGGGCGACACAGGGTTTTCTTCAAACCCTTGTTTCATATCAAATCTCTAAATTGAAGTTTCAAATCTGCCCTAAATCAAGTCTTGAATGTAAATTAGTAATCCCCTTGTAGTAAGGATCAAAAGGTATGTAAAATTTTTATATTTTGAATCACCATAAATTCTAGGTTAATGGTGAATTGCTGAAATTGGACCTAGATAGGTCATGCATGAATGAATCTTGAAGCAATATGTTGTTTAGGATTAAACCCTAGATGATAAATTGTGAAAATCATTGCATGTTACTTGAAGAAATTACAATCACCATTGTAGGTGATTTATGATAGTGTGAAGACTAGACAAGTACTAGAATTGTGAATTTTAATCTAGAGAAAAACTGAATGGTATGATGAAATTCAGCAAATTGAATGTTTAAATGATACAAGTGGCTTAATCATAGTGAAATTGGATGTTAAATTTCATGTCATGAACTTAGTAATAATTGTAGAAAAATCTGTCTCGTTAGGTGTTCGTAGTAATGCCTAATCGAAGATTTAAATGCTAGAATAGTAGGAAAACGCAGAAATTATCATGACTCATAATGATGCGATTATGGTCATGAAAAGAGTTCTAAACAAGTTGTAAAACTGAATTTTCTAGGCAAAGAGTCCGGATCATCAAGCGGACAAGCCGGAGGGAATTCACGGGGGAAAGGCGTGCTCTAAAGGTACGAAATTACCGTTTCGTTACATTATGTATTATTCGATAGTTTTATGTTGTAGTTTGAAAAACATGGTAAACAAGATAGATCAATATATCACGGAAGTGACTTTTCGTCTTAATCTAGTGAGACGGGTCAAAACAATTGTTAGAAATTTGATGTTTGAATTACCTTGTTTGATGATTAACTCATGGTGTCTAAACGGGTCGAACAATCAAATAAGGCATGATTAATACTTCGGATTATGATAGAAAGATCTTTGATGATTGATTAATATATATATATATCATTTAAGTAATATGAGGTTTTAAATGTTTCGGTATCGTAGAAGAAACTGAAATTTGAGAGTTAGAATCTTGGTCTAAAAAATCAAACAAAGCAAAAACTTGAAATTCCAGGTACTACCGTAAATTACGGTAGTACCGTAATTTACGGTGGATATAATTTGTTTACGGTGGAAACCACCTGATTTACGGTGGCCATAAGTTTTCAGAACTCACCGTAAATTACGGTAACACCGTAATTTACGGTGAACCCAGAAATCTTTAATTTGTTTTATTTTAAGTTGATGATTGGACTATATGTTTAAGTGTTATGTACCAAAGTCAAAACTAATGCTTTTTAAACGGTTTGACCCTAGGTGTTTAGATGGATCGTACGGATGGTGATCAAGCAATGTCGAAGAACCGAACACCACTTTTGAAGCTTCCGCTATGTGTCTTAATCCTACTTAAACTTTGTTCATGGGTTGTATATCAATTCTCAAACAACTTTTGAATATTCAAATTTAGTCATGTGTTGACTATGGTTTATGATACTTCTAAAACTTATGTAAATCTAATATCTTTTGGTATAATTATGTATAAATCTAGTAATTAATTCTAATAAAAATTTAAGGGTGTTACAAGTTGGTATCAGAGCTCAAGGTTGTCAATAAGTGTTCGGTTCAAGCTTGATCGATCGTCCGGTAAGAATTAACTTATTTTGTTAATAAATTATGTACTATGTATAAAATGATAAATGAACAAATATGCATGAAAAGAGTGTGTAAGCTCACTCAAAAACAAGAAATGCATGAAACAAGAATTATTAAATCAAGTCACGTACTTGATTGAATAGAAACAAGAATGATTAAATCAAGTCACGGACTTGATTGAATAGAAACAAGAATGATTAAATCAAGTCACGAACTTGATTGAATTGAAACAAGAATGATTAAATCAAGTTATGAACTTGATTAAATCAAAACAAGTAAAGCATGTGTTATAAATGGAATGTTTAACAAACTATGTAAACATTTCAGAAATAGAGATGGCTGATGGAGGTAATGATAATGCGGTGCCAAGAGTCACCGAGCAAATGAAAGAAGTGATTGCCGAAGAGGTCGGAAAGGCGATTGAAAACAGCCTGTCGGGCTTTATTGATAAAATTCAAAACACAGTTTTATCAATAGTAGAAGAAAGAATCAAGAAATTGGAAGATGATTCCAATTCAGCAAAGGAAAAGCATGGTGGACGAAAGCCTTGTTCATACAAGGAATTCATGGCCTGTAAACCACCATTATATAATGGAGAGGTTGATCCAATCGTGTGCCAACGATGGCTAAGTGATATCGAAGGAGTATTCGAGAGATCTCATTGTGATGAAAACGACTACGTAGCTTATGGTACGGGTCAATTAAGAAGTCAAGCGAAAGATTGGTGGGACAACAAAAAGAAGGAGTTTGGAAGTGAAGCGGCTAAGGCCATGACATGGGAGGAGTTTAAGACGCCGTTTCTTAAACACCATAGTCCCAAAGCGGTCATAAATAGAATCAAGGAAGAGTTTATGCAACTCAGACACAAGGGTGAATCCATAGACAAGATCACGGGGATGTTTATGGACAAGATAAAGTTCTGTGATGATTTGGTGACAAACGAAGAACAAAAAGTCTATTACTACCATAACATGCTAAGTCGGAGTATAGAGAGTTCATAACCCCTTCAAAATACGAGACCCTTACCGAGATTGTCAATGCTGCTCGGGAAAGGGAGATCGAATTGAAAAAGAGCATAGAACGGGGTGAACGAAGGGCACAAGATGCGAATCCAAGCCCTACCAAGAAGGCACGAACAAACGAAAATGCAAAGAAATCTGAGACGAAAGGCGGGTCGCCAAGTTGTAGAATCTGCGGGAAAGGTCATAAAGGCGAATGTCGTTACAAGGATAAGCCTTGTCCCATATGCAAGAAAACGGGACATATGGCTATATCATGCCCGGAGAAAGTGACGGTTTGTTATAACTGTTATCGAACGGGTCACAAGAAGTCGGAATGCCCGGAACTGGTTGAAAAGAAGAATGGGCAAGAATCAAAAAGTGAAGCCCCGAAAGCAAAGGCAAGATCTTTTCAACTAACTGCCGCAGAAGCAAAGGTTAAACCTGACGTGGTCTCAGGTATATTTGCTGTAAATTCAATTCCTGCACACGTGTTATTTGATACGGGTGCGAATAAATCCTTTGTTTCATATGGACTTATTCGACATCCTTCATTTATTCTAACAAAATTACCTGTGCCTTTAGAAGTAGAGATAGGTAATAACAAAAGCTTTATTGTTTGTGATGTATGTGAAAATTGTAAACTGAGCATCGACGATGAAGAATATTTGATAAATCTAATCCCTATGTCGATGGGAGAATTTCAAGTAGTCGTTGGGATGGATTGGCTATCTCGACACCATGCAAAGGTCGTGTGCTTCCGTAAAGAGATAAAACTAACATCTCCGAGCGGGAAACATGTCACCATTTATGGTGAAAAAGGAGGCAACCCCATAGTATGCTCAATGTTGAAAGCTCACAAGCTAATGAAGCGAGGATGCAAGGCATTCATAATATACGCTAATGAGCCCGAGAAAGAATCACGAAAGATTGGAGATGTACCGGTAGTACGAGATTATGAAGATGTTTTTCCGGAAGAATTACCGGGGATACCGCCTGAACGGGAAGTAGAGTTTGGGATCGAATTGATTCCGGGCGCGAAACCCGTAGCAAAAGCCCCGTACCGGATCATCAAGCGGACAAGCCCCGTACCGGATCATCATGCGATTATGGTCATGAAAAGAGTTCTAAACAAGTTGTAAAACTGAATTTTCTAGGCAAAGAGTCCGGATCATCAAGCGGACAAGCCGGAGGGAATTCACGGGGGAAAGGCGTGCTCTAAAGGTACGAAATTACCGTTTCGTTACATTATGTATTATTCGATAGTTTTATGTTGTAGTTTGAAAAACATGGTAAACAAGATAGATCAATATATCACAGAAGTGACTTTTCGTCTTAATCTAGTGAGACGGGTCAAAACAATTGTTAGAAATTTGATGTTTGAATTACCTTGTTTGATGATTAACTCATGGTGTCTAAACGGGTCGAACAATCAAATAAGGCATGATTAATACTTCGGATTATGATAGAAAGATCTTTGATGATTGATTAATATATATATATCATTTAAGTAATATGAGGTTTTAAATGTTTCGGTATCGTAGAAGAAACTGAAATTTGAGAGTTAGAATCTTGGTCTAAAAAATCAAACAAAGCAAAAACTTGAAATTCCAGGTACTACCGTAAATTACGGTAGTACCGTAATTTACGGTGGATATAATTTGTTTACGGTGGAAACCACCTGATTTACGGTGGCCATAAGTTTTCAGAACTCACCGTAAATTACGGTAACACCGTAATTTACGGTGAACCCAGAAATCTTTAATTTGTTTTATTTTAAGTTGATGATTGGACTATATGTTTAAGTGTTATGTACCAAAGTCAAAACTAATGCTTTTTAAACGGTTTGACCCTAGGTGTTTAGATGGATCGTACGGATGGTGATCAAGCAATGTCGAAGAACCGAACACCACTTTTGAAGCTTCCGCTATGTGTCTTAATCCTACTTAAACTTTGTTCATGGGTTGTATATCAATTCTCAAACAACTTTTGAATATTCAAATTTAGTCATGTGTTGACTATGGTTTATGATACTTCTAAAACTTATGTAAATCTAATATCTTTTGGTATAATTATGTATAAATCTAGTAATTAATTCTAGTAAAAATTTAAGGGTGTTACATTTAACCTAAAAATTTTAATCTTTTGCATTTTAACCCCTTTAACTTTTTTACTTTTAACAAAAAGCTTTAAATCTTTTACAATTTAACCCCCAACACTTTTTTGTTTTCAACTTTGTTCTCCCATACTTTTTATCTTTCGTAAGTTTTTCGTTTTAAGTTTCGTTATAAATTTTTCGAGTCAATACGCTATAACGTGTGTGTAGGGTTCAACGTTTTTTCGTCTGTTTTTTCCCAGTTGACAGGCAGTCGCAAGTCGCAACACGTCTATTTTTCTTCGTTTGACAAGTTCGTCGCAACACGCTTGTCATGGATCGACTTAGTTATTTTTTTCTACATTTTACATTTATGTCTAATATTCTGTATTAACACGCTGCAACGGGCGTGCGTGGTCAACGATTTTCCGTCTGTTTTTCGTTCGGTGTTACTTTTTACTTTTTTATTTATTTTATTTTTACGAGCTTTTCTGATGTTGGTGGTCGCTGACAGTGGTGTGGAATTAGTGCTATTTGGCACAATTTTACGAACGTATTAACTTAATAAGTTTTTTACTAATAATTTGTTTCGAGTTTACAACTATAACTCCTTTACTTAAGAAAAACTAATTTTTATGTGCATATTTTTATTTACATGTCGATATAAATTCGATTTGCTCTAAGTTTCGACGTAAACTTTTTATGGAAACGAGTCTGGTTAAATATAATACGTTTTCGTTTAAAAAAACAAATTTTACGTACATATTTTTATGTACGTTTCGGTATAAATTCGAGTTGTTTTGTAAATTTTGTTTCGATCCGAGTGGAGTCAAATTGTGGTTTTTTTTTTTTTTTTTTCCTTTTTAAGCTCTAATTAATATATTTTGATTAAACATTTTAGCATTTTCGTTATAACCGTTGCATTTTTTGCGTATGACTCGGGACACATATAATACGTTATAATTGTACGGTATAAATTTGATTTCTTTATATTTTGATCCAATCGCAATGCTTATATAGGTTACATTACGTTAAAATGTGTGTTTTCATATGATTAACGCATCACATAACGTTTACACTAATCCATTCGATGTTTATGATGTACCCTCGCCGCAACGCGCGCGGGTGTTTTTACTAGTTAGAGTTAATTACCCGGATGGTCCCTATGGTTTCACGTTTTTTCACATTTAGTCCCCACCTTTTGGAAATAGCATATATGCTCCCTATGGTTTGTTATTTTGTTACTCGGATAGTCCTCTGACATTTACTTAGGGGACAATTGACAAACCATAGGGAGCATACCTGTTATTTCCAAACTAACTGACATCTACTCAGAGGACTATCTGAGTAACAAAATAACAAACCATAGGGAGCATACCTGCTATTTTCAAAAGGTGTGGACTAAACGTGAAAAATGTGATACCACAGGGACCATCCGGGAAATTAACTCTTGTTGTTGTTGTTGTTGGATATTAAAGTGACTTGTTGGTGACTCACGAACACAATCACATCCACTTATGTAAGATACAAGAATATATATAACTTTTCTAATGTATGAGTGACATGTATAAAATATAAAATATATTAAATATTATACTATCTTTACATATTTTATCTATTTATTTGTCAGTTAACCCTATTATATATAAAAAAAATAGGAATACATTATTGCTATTATTGATTTACAATTCCTTATTTGCAACCATTAGTTATAATAGTGTTTTCTTTTATTTATTTTCTTTAAATAGTTAAATAAAATCGTTATAAATAAAGTTCTATTTAAAAAAGAGTAATAGCGGTACCGGCGTACCGCTATTGGTATTATCGTATCTGATGCAGTATATGCTTATTACAAAGTAAATTAAGATTTTCAATTGATGAAAGATACGTGTTTGGACAAAACTGGTACCGATGCCGGAGGTCATTTATATATTTTTTTGTTGCTATACTTAGTCCCGGTATCGTAACAGTGTTGTAACTTACCAAACTAATATCGATCGAAAGTCCACTGTAAAGCGCTGAATATCCAATTAGTATATACTAAAACACAAACCCTTAACTTTAGTTAGTTACATTGAGGTTTTATCTTTTAGTTTGATTTTTTTTTTACCTTTTCAAGTTTAGCTTTTGTTATTTTAGCTCATATTCTTTACTATATTTACCATACATCCTTCTACCTTAATTTTTATAATATATTATAAAATGTTTAGTCATTAATAAAGTATTTTCAGAGTACACGTGTATTTTTAATAAAGTATTTTTACTCATTAAATAATTTTGTATATATACATGTTTAGTTCTTCTACTTTAACTTTCATAATATATATGTTTAGTCCCTATACTTTAATAAAGTATTTTCCTTCATTAGCTAACGTTGTAATAGTAACTCTAATTTTATATCGAGTGGCCAAGTCACCCTTACCATGGAGCATGGATGTAACCCACTAGTTTAAGAACTAAGTATTAACTTTATTTTTATATATTAAAATCAATAGGATATAAATTAAGTTTTGATTTTACACATTATACAACAAATAATAATATATGTACTTAGCTCATTTAACTACTAATGGTTTTATTTTTCTCTAACAACTTGCATTCGTTAACTTAAATAAAAAAAAAAGTCGGATACACAACCGTGTTTAAATTTTTCTCTCCACATTTCAATATAATTTTTTTTAAAGTTGTATTCAAAATACTAGAGTATTTCTTTTTGTATCACAAGTTATCCAAGTGTCGGTACCGGTATCGGATTCGGTACCAGTATTCGTTTTAATGGTTTTTCAAATGATGTGCAATGCGTGTTGTTAATCATTTGGGTGTATCATGACTTTTTTTTCTCTTTCAGGTGGCAAGCGTTGGTACTATAACGAACCAAACCCATACCAACATAACTCTTTTATATTAGAAATAAAATTTAGAAATTTTATTTATATTTGTTGTATTTGTTTTATGTGTTTTAAACATTTTGATGCATTGATAAGATTTTATTTAATTTAAGGGGCTTTTGGCAACATCTGAATGGTTAAGTGCTGAATCAGTAAGAGGTCTGAACCATTTAGTGCTGAACCAGTAAGATGTCTGAACCATTAAGAGCCTGTATAATGTTTAACCGTTCAAAGGCAAATATCTGACCAATTCAGATTAGAGGTCTTAACCATTCAGAGGCAAATGTCTGAATCATTCAGACATCTGATCGTGAAACAAACAGTCTGAACCATTAAGTGCTGAACCAGTAAGAGGTCTCAACCAATGAGAAGGTAGAAGAATGTGACATGTGATGATTTACCATTCAGAGGTTACCTCTTAACCATTCAGACTTGAGGTTACCTCTTATTCATTCAGAGGTTTTAAACCATTAAGAGGTACCATCTGAATGATCATTAAGAGGCTACCAAACAACCCCTAAGAGTGTTCAGGATTTTGAAGTAACGTTTTAAAATTGTTCAACTCAAGATAAGCATTTGAAAAACACCAAATAGATAATCAGTTTGATTAGGAATTCAACGCAGGTGGAATTCAGTTGCATTTTACTACATTATTGTTTACTTAGTAATAGCTTGATTATATTATTTTTTTAAGAGTGAATTTCAAGTTTTGTCATTTATCTTTATACCACATTTCAGCCGCTGTCCTTTACCTTTAAAATTGACAAGATATGTACTTTATGTTTTTAAAGATTGCAAGTTATGTCCTTTAAGCCTAACCTAGTTAATTTTTTCTGTTAAATGGGATCATGTGGACCCCATACAAGGGTATTATTGTCTTTTCATATTCTAATACATAAATAATAAAAAAAAAACAGATAAAACTCATTTACCCACCACCACACCCCACCGACCCTTTCTTTCTCTCTCTCTCAGCCACCACACCTCCGACCAGAATAGTATCCACCACCGTAACACTCACCTATTCACCATCCGACCACCGTCAACACCCCCGGCATACACCACCTTCGTACACTTCAAACAAACCACACCATTTCCTCCACCTGCGGTCAACTTCCATCATTCACCAAAAGCAAATTCTAACCCCCATCCCCGACCTTCATCACCGCACAATCACCTCCGCTCACCAGTCACCACCAAAACCACCGGAAATCGTAAATCCGAACCCATTAACTGAAACCGTCAAGTTGCACCGTTAAATCACCTGCAGCCCACAACCAACACTACCGTTCACCGTCACATTACAACCACTCCAAACCACCACGCACCACTGCAACTCCAAACTCACCATCCTTGTTTGTATGTGGCTGCTGTTGTTATTTTGAGAGAGAGAGGAAGTGTGCATCGTTGATTACGTTAGAAAGAGAAGAAAGAAAGAAAGAGGGGTGGTGGCTGAAGCTGTTTAAATTTTAGGAATTTTCTTTTCATTTCATCTTCGGACAAATGGGAAAGAAGATAAGGTGCATCTGAGCTTTTTGCAGCGGCCGGAGAGGGTGGTGCAGGTGGTGGCAGTGATGATGGTGGCAAGTAGTGGTGGTGAGTGATATTGGGATAGAGAAAGGGATAAAGAGAGTGTGTCTGTGGTTGAGAGAGAGAAAAAGGGTAGGTGGGGTGGGGTGGGGTGGGTGGGTAAATGAGTTTTATTTGTTTTTTTTTATTATTTATGTATTAGAATAGGAAAAGACAATAATACCCCTGTATGGGGTCCACATGATCCCATTTAACAGAAAAAAATTAACTAGGTTAGGCTTAAAGGACATAACTTGCAATCTTTAAAAACATAAAGTACATATCTTGTCAATTTTAAAGGTAAAGGACATCGGCTGAAATGTGGTATAAAGATAAAGGACAAAACTTGAAATTCACTATTTTTTTAATAGAGTAAATTACGTTTTTGGCCCCTGTGGTTATGTCAGTTTTACTATATTAGCCCAAAATAAGAATTTTTAACGTATCTGCCCCCATGGTCCCTATATCTAACCATTTTGGCCCCTAATTCTAACCAAACCCTAACTCTGGTTAACTTCTTGGTCACATGGGTTGCACATGATGGGTAAAATTGTAATTTCCCCTCCTCTTTTATGACTTTATAAATAAAACTCAAATCTTGAACAAATCATCATCATCTGCATCTCTTTCTTGAACAAACCCAGAACTTCAAACTCACTTTCATCTTCAAACCCAGAACTGTCAAACCCATTTTCTTTGACATTTATGCATGCAACATCAAAGAACTACAGCAATTGAGAGGTTAATAATACGATAACAAGTAAATCTGTTCGACATGTGACCTCAAACACACAAGATGCACATGCTTTTACACATTAGGAGTGCCTAGGGTTTGTTCCTGTCCTGTCAACAATTTTAGTGTCTGAACTTTTTTGCAACATTACAAGTGTGAACAAGTAATGTGCTCTCAACTGTATCACTGCAATCTCACATAAATTATCATCATCAGGTATCTAACATGCACAATCGCCTAACTGATTCTATACATGTATATATTACACACTAATATTGTATCTATTGTATGAGAAAAGTTTATTACAGTTTATTACACTAATATAGCTTGATCGCATTGATTGTTCTGTGGACACCAAATCTTGAACAAATCATCATCATCTGCATCTCTTTCTTGAACAAACCCAGAACTTCAAACCCACTTTCATCTTCAAACCACTTTCAAACCCAGAACTTCAAACCCAGATCTTCAAACCCAGATCTTCAAACCCACTTTCATCTTCAAACCCAGAACTGCAATTGAAAGCTACCAATTCAGAACTCAGCAACAATCGAAGAAATTAAACAATCGAAGAACCTAGATCTTCAAACCCACTTTCATCTTCAAACCCAGATCTTCAAACCCACTTTCATCTTCAAACCCAGATCTTCAAACCCACTTTCATCTTCAAACCCAGAACTCAGCAACAATCGAAGAAATTAAACAACTTACAATTGAGGGGGGTGAGTGGTGGTTCGAGTTCCGGCCATAGGCACCACGTTCCAGATATCGGATTCTTCGAGCTCAAAGATTGAGTCTGTGGTAATATGTATATGTTTGTATGTGTGTGTGTTTCTCTCTCTAGAAATTTCTTTCTACTGTGTGTGTTTTGGAGTTATTCATCATCAGAGATGCAGATGTGATGATGATTTGTTTTTATTTATAAAGTCATAAAAGAGGAGGGGAAATTACAATTTTACCCATCATGTGCAACCCATGTGACCAAGAAGTTAACCAGAGTTAGGGTTTGGTTAGAATTAGGGGCCAAAATGGTTAGATATAGGGACCATGGGGGCAGATACGTTAAAAATTCTTATTTTGGGCTAATATAGTAAAACTGACATAACCACATGGGCCAAAAACGTAATTTACTCTTTTTAATAAATAAAAGGGATAAAGTTTAGATAACACCTAATATAACTTAAATCTGCACTTTAAATGACGTAAATTTACATGTATTTGTTTTAACGTGCGGCACTTGTCCATTATATACTTAACATTATCCAAAGAAACATACTTTTAACATAACAGCAAGAACAAAGACTCATTGTGTTTAATATATCAAATACAAATTGTTGTGTAAATAAAATTGGGTGATACTTAACGCAGGTGGAATTCAGTTGCATTTTACTAAATTATTGTTTACGTTACAAGATAGAATGTGTAATCTAAGTACATTATTCTTACCAATGGGGTGGTGGTCCATTGACAAATACAAAACCTTTAAACACCATGTGGGAGAGATCTTGGGTTCAAGTCCCACAGACAACAGAAATAAAAGAAATTTGACGTTAAAAAAAAAGTACATTATTCTTATTTTTAAAACACATTAATTTTTCAAAATAGTTTATTTGACCAAAATTTTTCAAAAAAGACGTTCAATTTTAGCGGACCCAAAATACGCCTCGTGCCGTATATTGCCACGCTTTCCATTTTCCTAGGTAGTGTTTTGTATGTAGGATTGAGAGGTGGAACAAAATGGACCCTTGTGAAGGGGAATGAAACTAGCCTCTTTTTGGCAAAACCATTCCGCATAAGTAAAATGTTAAACTGGATTAAGTGAAATGATTTACTATATACTCTTGATACCTTTCCTTGCTTGCAATGAGTTGTCCAACATATAACGGAGATGTTGTGAGCAAAGTTGCCATTCATTGATGAAGCTCGTCTTCTTGCGGAAGTGACAAAAGTAGAACACTATGAAGAGTTTAATAATAATACATCTCTAAACATTGTAGAAATAGCACCATGCTTTTTGTGGCATACATTATTTCCCTGTATAGCTTCTCTACTTGACCGTTGCAAACAATTGTCAGCTACGGAACGAGTTGAAGTAAAAGAACACATTGACCGGTTCAAACAATAGTCATCCATTTGAACCAAACAACAATAAGGCGTTTTTGGCGTCCATTTTTCCAGATCATTCATTTTTTCTTATTGTGGAACTTGACCTTTGTTTTTTGTTGTAGTTCTTGGCTAAGAACAAGGAAAAACGGATAATGGTGCGGCCCATTGTACTTTTAAATATTATATATATAGAGAGAGAAAGAGAGATGAGTGGTTAAAAATAAACAAATGGTGATGATGTAGCAATATTTTTTCAACTACACATTATTTTGACTTGCTAGAAACCAAAGCCTAATCAAACCCTGCCACAACCATAGATTCCCTCTCGAAGTTGGTCACAATGACGTCCACTACGCCTTTATTACGGTCCAATGTAGCTTTGAAGAGCGCCTTCTCGAAGTTGGCATTTGCGGGTAGGGAGATGGTCTGCACTTGAGTTATGGGCTCATGGTTGGATAAGTGTTCTATCGACGAGTAAGAATCTGTTATTGGCATCTACGGACATCTTCATGTTCTTCTCTTCTAAACTGGGAGCGGGTATTTGAAAGCGGAGCTGCCCCCTCGGCTGTCCATCTATGAAGCGGGGCCTAGGCTCGGTAAACAACCCCCATAGTCCTAAAACACCACATGAAGTGAACAAAAACAATCAGATCAGATCAACTACACAACAATATTGAGGGATCAATCTATGTTGGAAGAAAAACAATCGGTCTCCAAACACACACGCAAATTTAAATTTTATTTGAGGGCCACTTTTATTAAATTAAAGCGATATCATAAATAGATCCTAACTCTATACTATTTGAGGGCCACTTTTATTATTTCCCTATACTAAAATCAATATAAAACAATTGTTTTTTTTAACGGCTAACTGCTTTCCATGTGTAAACCCACCCTTTCGGAGCTATGTCCAAAGGCCGACTACTCGACCACCGCTAGAAAGCGTAGCACACCCCTGATGTGCGGAAACCCTGTGGAATAGGTAAACCCTCGCCCCCTGTTGGACTCGAACCCGGGATGAATCCCGAGCCAAGCCTTCACCCGGAGGTCACAATCATCCTGCAGCAGCCGGGGATCGAATCGGCGCCTCCAAATGAGACAACCAGCCAATCCACCACCTGAGCTGGGATCACGGACTCCAAACTTATCCTCCAAGCAATTGTTTAATCTTCCCACACAATTTCACAATCTAGACAGTAGAATTAACAACACCACCTAGTAAACAATCAGAATAATAAAGTCGAATAATGAAAAATCGGGGGCGGATCCAGCCTACATTTGTGAGTTCCCGTGAACCAATGCATTTGGAAAAAAATGAAAAAAAAAATAGTGAGAACTTTATAGAATTTAGAAAAAAAAATTAACAAAAAAACCCATTAAATAAAATCCTGAATCCGTCACTGTGAATAATCAATTAGGGTTTTGAAACGAATACTGTTTGCTCCCTTCTTACGCTTAGGGTGTTAGGAGTGGACGCGGCAAAGGGTGCGGCAAAGCGGTTTGCCGCGCGGCAAACACCGCCGCCAACCCTTTGTCGTTGCCGAGAAAGGCATGGATCGAGGTATGCATGCCGACGAGGGGAAAATGATTGAGAGAGAGAGAGAGTATTGTGGGGTGGGGTCCATTCCAATCTCAACCAATCACACATTTTTTCTTTTTTTTTTCAAAAATAGTTTACCAATTCACCAAGTGTCTAAACTCAATGTTTTAAAAACCGGTAAATACCGGCCGGTTATACTAGTATTACCGTTTCCTGATGTAAATCCGGTATGAAACACCCCGGTAAATAAGTGAAACGGCATAAGGTTTGTACCAGCGGCAAAATCCGGTATACCGGTTTGAAACGTAATACCGGTACCGGCCCAGGGTTATTTTAGTTTGGGTTGTTACTTATTTTTATTATATATGTTACTTATCTTATGTAATTTTTATATATTATGAATATTCGTAACTAAAAGTTCTTATTTAATATTGTATGAAACGAAAATAGTTATCCTCTAGCTGATGAAATGGCGATAATAGTGAATTTCATCTTTTATGCGATCGTGAACTTGATGTATGTAACACCCTTATAATTTCTACTTGAATTTAGTAATAAATCATACAATTTTATGTGAAAGATGTCCAAACTATATCGTAAGTTTCAAAGATAAAGTTTATAGGTAGCAAAACATTAGTCGACTAACAACTAATTCAAACATCCATAAGTTGTTTAGCAAACGATTTACATCATAACATTGTTTAAACCGAGTTAATTTATGCGGAAGCTTCAAAAATTCGTGTTCGGTTCTTCAAAAGCTTGTTTGACCGTCATCCGTAATACTTGAATACCTAGAACTGAAATGTTTACACTAAACATTAGTATTAGAGTACATAAGAATAATACATAGTCGAAACTACGTTTAAAACGGATACAATTTAACGAAAGTATGAAAAATTTACTAGAATTTCCAGGGTTCTACCGTAACTTACGGTATATACCGTAAGTTACGGTAGTCATCTGAAACTTCTGGTCCACCGTAAATCAGTAAAGAACCACCGTAACATTTTGGTCTCTACCGTAAATTACGGTATATACCGTAATTTACGGTAGACTCTGGAATGTTATGTTTTTGTTTGATTTGTTTGTTTACTTGGACCAAATTCTCGGATTTCATTCCTACAACCCAACATATTAAATCATCGTATTCTAATATGTCATTTGTCAATAATAACAAAAGACCGAGTAACCATACTACAATGTATTACCATGCCTTATTTGGTTATTCGACCCGTTTGGCTCATCTAAGGAATCCTACATTTTGATGACTACCAACGAGGTCTAACCAGATTCTTGGCCAATTATTCGACATAGCGAACATCATCACTTTAATCCAACTCAACTTTTTATACACAATCCAACTACATATATGCTAAATATCGAAATTTACCCAAATGTAACGAATCAAGTTACATACCTTTAAAGCAAGCCCTTCAAACGTGCGTCCACACCGGTTTGCCCGCTCGATGTTCCGGCTTCGTTTCCTATAGAGTTCAATCACTTTATGTTTAGAACTCTTTGTTTCACATATATAAGGTTTAACATTCAGATTTCAGAAATCTCTACCTAAGGACCACATTACCCTAGGAAATTGCTCAAAACCCTAGTGTTCATCAACTTCACACAAAACCCATGAATGACCTTCAATGTATTCATGAAATTTCCAGAATTTAGGCATGTTCTCACATGTTTTTGTCTAGGTTTTGCTCCTAGACACTACGTCATTCCTATTCAATCCAAATAACATACATACAACATCTAATTTCAGATTTTCCAAATTCATGAGAATTTCAAGTTGAGAGTTTTCTCAAAATTTTACATACCTTGTAATCCTCTTGTGATGAGGATCAGTAATCTATGTTCGGATTTTGATTTGGGACAGAATTTAGCCTTCAATTGATTGATTTTGTGTAGTTAGGGTTTGGTGAGGAGTCCTGGTCGCTCCCCTGCGTTCTTGATTGACCAGACACACTAATTTGTGTGTTTAGTTTTTATTTATTTTATTTTAATCAATTCTAGTTTCAAGTTCTACAACTTAGGTCCCTCCACATTTGTTTATCTAAAATTTTTGGTTATTTTAACCCTATTTCAAGTTATTTCTAAACTTGTAGTTAAATAGGTTAAAATTCCTAGTTAGTTAATTCTTGTTTATTTATACTTTATAATCCTAATATAAAGTTTTATATTTTCGGGGTGTTACAAGTCCACCCCCCTTAAAAAGGGTTTCGTCCCCGAAACCGAATTACGTACCGAATAAAGTAGGGTAGAGGCGTCGCATCTCCTCCTCGGACTCCCACGTAGTGTCCGAGCCTTTTCTATGCTCCCATTTGATCTTAACTTGATCGATTTGTTTATTTCGTAAGTGCTTGACCTTTCGATCTAAAATCTCCACCGGTCTCACCGCATAATTCAGGCTATTATCCACTTCGATATCATCATAGTGGATACGAGCAGTTTCGTCTGCTAAACATTTTCGGAGATGTGACACGTGGAATGTGCTATGTATCCCACTCAACTCCTCGGGAAGTTCAAGACGATATGCTACTTTACCAACCCGCTCGGTGATTCTGAATGGCCCAATAAATCTTGGGCTCAACTTTCCTCTTTTCCTGAACCGTATTATTCCTTTCCACGACGATACTTTCAGCATGACTTTGTCGCCAACCTGGAACTCGATCGGTCTCACCCTTTTGTCAGCATACGACTTTTGTCTATCTTGAGCCACTTTCAAGTGTGCTCGGACCACATCAATCTTTTCATTTGTGGCTCGTACTATATCTTGGTGGGCGAGTTCACGTGGGCCCACTTCACCCCAACATACTGGGGTTCGGCATCTCCTACCATAGAGCATTTCGTATGGTGCCATCTTAATACAAGCATGGTAGTTGTTGTTATACGAAAACTCAACTAATGGTATATAGACGTCCCAACTGCCTCCAAAGTCGATTATACATGCCCTTATGTAACACCCCGAAAAAATATAAATCTTTATATTAGAAATTTAAGGATTTCATAAACAAGAATTGACCATCTAGAAATTTTAACCTAGTTAAAATTACAAGCTTAGAAATAACTAACACTAGGTTAAAAACACTAGTATTTAAAGCTAGATGATAAGTGAGGGACTAAACTTGCCAAAGAATGAAAGTTAAATGCTGATTGTAACAAAACTCACCAAACACACCATTTTGGGTGTGTCTGGTCGAACAAGAGGAAGGGGGGCGACCAGGGTATTCTCCAAACCCTAGCTTCACACTAAAATCTGCAAAAATTGAAGCCTCAAATCTGTCCCAAATCAAATTCTAAACACAAATTAGTAATCACCTCGTCGTAAGGATCAAAAGGTATGTAAAATCTTGGTACTTTGATCCATCATGAATTCTAGGTTAATTGTAAAAACTGAAATTGAGCCTAGATATGCCATGCATGAATGAATGTTGAATTAATATGATGTCTAGAGTCAAACCCTAGGTGATTCCTTGTGAGAACTTTGCATCATGTTTGTAAGGTTTGGGGTTTACATGTTAGGAGACTAATGAGCTTGAAGGAAACTTGATGAACACTAGAATTATGACTATTGTTATAGTGAAATCTGAATTGGTAAAGTAAATTCAGAAATATAGATGTCAAGATGTATGTGAAACTTACTAATTTAGTGAAATTAGATGTTAATTACAAATCATGAACTTGGTAATAATTATAGAAGAATCTGACCCGTTAGGTGTTTGTTGAAATGCCTAAGTGAGGATTTAAATGTTAAAAATAGGATGAAAACGCAGATTTGATCATGTTTCACAATGATGTGATTATGGTCATGAAAAGAATTCTAAACAAGCTGTAAACTGAACTTTCTAGGCAAAGAGTCCGGATCATCAAGCGGACAAGCCGGAGGGAATTCACGGGGGAAAGACGTGCTCTAAAGGTACGAAATTACCGTTTTGTTTCGTTACATTAAAATTATTTATTAGTTTTATGTTGTAGTTTTGAAAACATGGTAAACAAGTTAGACCAATACGTCATGGAAGTGACTTTGCGTCTTAAACAAGTAAAACGGGTCAAAAACAAGTTTAATAGTAAACACAATGAATGGTTATAAACCAAGCGTAAGCCGTGTAGCGAACACGCGGAGCTAGTTGAGAAACTTAACTCCTAATGTGGGAGTTAAGGTTCAGAAATTCTAAACATGTTAATTAGCTTAGTTAATTAATAATCTTGATCAAAAGTAAAATACATTGATGCAGGAAATGAATCAGCAAAACTGCAAAAAAAAAAAAAACAATAAAGCATGTACAGCAGCTACAGTAAATTACGGTAGCCAGTAAATTGTTACGGTGCAAACCTACTGCTCTACGGCAGACCATAACTTTCCAGTGGCCACCGTAACTTACGGTGCTACCGTAAGTTACGGTAGAGCCCAGTTTTGAATATTAAATTTCTCTTTTAAATTTTGATTTCTCAAACATGAATTCGGACATGGTTACAATCATGTTAAATTTAAGAATCATTTTACTAATGGTTGTCTAAAATTTTCAGTTTCCAGGTATATCAAGTAGTAGGATGATGATCAAGCCATCAAGTCGAACCGAACACACAATTCAACGCTTCCGCACTTGATCTTTTGTTTTTAAACTATGTAAACACTAGTAGTTTTTCTCTCGAATATTGTTTAGTAGGTTAATACGTGAATGTTGTAACTAGATAGACTTTCAAATCTTGAAAGTCATTTTGTAAACTCTGTATTTTTGGTATAAAATGCAAGATTTTATGTTATTAAATCTACTATTATAAACTGGGTCTTACACCTTAGCATGTCTTCAACCCGTTATCCGAAAAATCTTTCAACTGACCGATTATTCTTTCTTTATTCCAATTCTCCTCTTTTACTGCTTCTAGCCTCTCGAATACGTTCAAGTATACCCGAGGTCACCACAAGCTGCATCGATCTTACTCGTATTGGGACATAGTCCGCTTTTCTGCTCAAAGCATCCGCCACTACATTTGCCTTTCCGGGGTGATAGTGTATTTCACAGTCGAAATCTTTCACCATTTCTAACCAACGCCTTTGTCGCATATTTAACTCCTTCTGATCGAAGAAGTATTTTAAGCTCTTGTGATCGGTGAATATGGTGCACTTTACCCCATATAAGTAGTGCCTCCATATTTTTAATGCAAATACCACCGCAGCCAACTCGTGATCATGCGTGGGATATTTCTTCTCGTGTATCTTCAATTGCCTCGAGGCATAAGCTATAACTTTGCCCCGTTGCATCAAAACACATCCGAGCCCCGATAGTGAAGCATCCGAATAAACCACCAAGTCCTCGACTCCGTCCGACAATGTTAGTACCGGAGCTTAAGTTAACTTCTCTTTTAGCGTTTGAAACGCTCTTTCTTGTTCGGCACCCCAAATGAACTTTTCTTCCTTCTGGGTTAGTTTTGTTAGCGGTGACGCAATCTTGGAGAAATCTTGAATGAATCTCCTATAATATCCCGCAAGCCCCAAAAAGCTTCTAATTTCCGAAGGGTTCTTCGGGGGATTCCATTTTGATACGGCCTTGATCTTTGACGGGTCTACTAATACTCCATCGGCACTTATGATGTGGCCAAGAAATTGCACCTCTCGTAACCAAAAGGCACACTTAGAGAATTTCGCATACAACCTCTCTCGTCTAAGTGTCTCTAACACCTCTTGCAAGTGGTGTGCATGTTCAGCTTCACTTTTTGAGTACACCAAAATATCATCGATAAACACGATGACCGACTTATCCAACATTGGCTTGCAAACTCGGTTCATGAGGTCCATGAAAGCCGCGGGTTCATTTGTTAGCCCAAATGACATCACGAGGAATTCGTAATGTCCGTATCGCGTGCGGAAAGCCGTCTTCGGCACATCTTCCTCCTTGACCTTTAGTTGGTGATCCACCGATCTAAGGTCAATTTTTGAAAACCAGTTCGCACCTTGTAGTTGGTCGAATAAATCATCTATCCTCGGAAGCGGGTATCGATTCTTTACCGTGAGTTTGTTTAACTCCCGGTAATCGATACACATGCGCATGCTCCCGTCTTTCTTTTTCACGAACAGTACCGGTGCGCCCCAAGGAGACACACTCGGCCTTATGAATCCCTTGTCAAGCTGGTCTTGAATTTGGGACGTCAACTCTTGTAGCTCCGACGGTGCGAGTCGGTACGGTGCTTTAGCTACGGGTTTTGCGCCCGGAATCAATTCGATCCCGAACTCTACTTCTCGTTCTGGCGGTATCCCCGGTAAATCCTCCGGAAACACATCTTCATAGTCTCGTACTACCGATACATCTTCAATCTTCCGTGGTTCTTTCTCGGGCTCATTTGCGTATATCATGAATGCCTTGCATCCTCGCTTCATAAGCTTGTGAGCTTTCAACATTGAGCATACTATGGGGTTGCCTCCTTTTTCGCCATAGATAGTGACGTGTTTCCCGCTCGGAGATATTAGCTTTATCTCCTTACGAAAACACACGACCTTCGTGTGGTGCTGAGATAGCCAATCCATCCCAACGACTACTTGAAATTCCCCCATTGACATCGGGATTAGATCTATCAAGTATTCCTCATCGTCTATGCTTAATTTGCAGCTTCGACAAACGTCACAAACTATAAAACTTTTGTTGTCCCCTATTTCTACTTCTAAGGGCACAGATAACTTCGTCAATACAAATGAAGGATGTCGAATAAATCCATGCGAAATGAAGGATTTATTCGCACCCGTATCAAACAGTACACGTGCTGGAATTGAATTAATTGTGAATATACCTAAGACCACATCGGGTTCTGTTTTTGCTTCAGCCGCGGTAAGTTGGAAGGACCTAGCCTTCACTTTGGGAGCTTCTGCTGGAGACTCTTTTGTGTCTCTCTTTCCAACCAACTCGGGACATTCAGACTTTTTGTGGCCGGGTTGATAACATTTGTAACAAACGGAAACTTTTCCAGGACATAGCGATGCAGTGTGCCCCGTCTTCCCACATACCGGACACGGCTTGTCTTTGAAGCGGCACTCATCTTTGTGCCCCTTTCCACATACTTTGCAACTTGGCGACCCGCCTTTAGCCTCCACTTTCTTCCCTGATTCAGCAGTTCTAGCTTTCTTTGTAGGGCTTGGATTCACATCTTGTGCCCTTCTCTCACCTCTTTCAACTTGTTTCTTTAACTCGATTTCCCGCTCCCGGGCAGTGTTGATGATTTCTGTGAGAGTTTCATATTTTGAGGGAGTCATAAACTCCCGGTATTCAGCACTCAGCATATTGTAATAGTAGTATATCTTTTGCTCTTCAGTGGTGACTAACTCGTCACAAAATCTCAGCTTATCCATGAAGATGCCCGTGATCTTATCAATTGTTTCACCCTTTTGCCTTAACTGGATGAATTCTTCCTTAATCTTGTTGATAACCGCTTTGGGACTATGGTGTTTAAGGAACGGCACTTTAAACTCATCCCAAGTCATGACCCTTGCCGCTTCGGCTCTTATTTCCTTCTTTTTATTGTCCCACCAATCCTTGGCTTGGCCCCTCAATTGACCCGTTCCGTAAGCAACAAAGTCGCCTACTTCGCAATGGGTCCGTTCAAACACCCCTTCGACGTCACTTAACCATCTTTGGCATATTATCGGGTCGACCTCCCCGTTATAGATTGGCGGTTTACACGCCATGAATTCCTTGTACGAACACCCTTTGCGTTCTCCCGATTTTTCTTTCATAAGGTTGACACTATCCTCCAAGCTTTTGACTCGCTCTTCGACAAGCGACAACACCGTGCTTTGGATTTTGTCTATAAACCCGGATAGACTACCTTCAATTGCCTTTCCTACTTCTTTGGCAATTATCTCTTTCATTTGTTCGATGCTTGTTTGCACCGGATTATCATCGTTTCCATCAGACATCTTGAAACTGAAATGTTTACATTTAAACGTTAAATATTTCATTTATAACATTACTTCATTTGTTTCGGTTTAGCCAAGTTCCTGACTTGCTTTAACCGTTCACATTTAGTGCACTTTCCGGGTTTGAGTGTGTTAACACGCTCTTCCCATGCACATCAATTCATTTCTCATTTCTTACATAATTATAATCTGATAAATAATAATTTAATTCTTACCGGACGATCGATCAAGCTTGAACCGAACACTTTGTTGACAACCTTAAGCTCTGATTACCAACTTGTAACACCCTTATAATTTCTACTTGAATTTAGTAATAAATCATACAATTTTATGTGAAAGATGTCCAAACTATATCGTAAGTTTCATAGATAAAGTTTATAGGTAGCAAAACATTAGTCGACTAACAACTAATTCAAACATCCATAAGTTGTTTAGCAAACGATTTACATCATAACATTGTTTAAACCGAGTTAATTTATGCGGAAGCTTCAAAAATTCGTGTTCGGTTCTTCAAAAGCTTGCTTGACCGTCATCCGTAATACTTGAACACCTAGAACTGAAATGTTTACATTAAACATTAGTATTAGAGTACATAAGAATAATACATAGTCGAAACTACGTTTAAAACGAATACAATTTAATGAAAGTATGCAAAATTTACTAGAATTTCCAGGGTTCTACCGTAAGTTACGGTAGTCATCTGAAACTTCTGGTCCATCGTAAATCAGTAAAGAACCACCGTAACATTTTGGTCTCTACCGTAAATTACGGTATATACCGTAATTTACGGTAGACTCTGGAATGTTATGTTTTTGTTTGATTTGTTTGTTTACTTGGACCAAATTCTCGGATTTCATTCCTACAACCCAACATATTAAATCATCGTATTCTAATATGTCTTTTGTCAATAATAACAAAAGACCGAGTAACCATACTACAATGTATTACCATGCCTTATTTGGTTATTCGACCCGTTTGGCTCATCTATGGAATCCTCCATTTTGATGACTACCAACGAGGTCTAACCAGATTCTTGGCCAATTATTCGACATAGCAAACATCATCGCTTTAATCCAACTCAACTTTTTATACACAATCCAACTACATATATGCTAAATATCGAAATTTACCCAAATGTAACGAATCAAGTTACATACCTTTAAAGCAAGCCCTTCAAACGTACGTCCACACCGGTTTGCCCGCTCGATGTCCCAGCTTCCTTTCCTATAGTGTTCAATCACTTTATGTTTAGAACTCTTTGTTTCACATATATAACGCACATTTTGCCATACATCATAATTATGCGTTTTTAACTTAAGCATTTCAGTTTCAAGCCTTCTTTGAGGCATTTCAACAAACATTTCAAGGGCAGATTTTACATGATTACATAACCAATCCCTAACTTATCATTTAGCCCGAATTTTATCAATCAAGCTTTCATATATAAGGTTTAACATTCAGATTTCAGAAATCTCTACCTAAGGACCACATTACCCTAGGAAATTGCTCAAAACCCTAGTGTTCATCAACTTCACACAAAACCCATGAATGACCTTCAATGTATTCATGAAATTTCCAGAATTTAGGCATGTTTTCACATGTTTTTGTCTAGGTTTTGCTCCTAGACACGACATCATTCCTATTCAATCCAAATAACATAAATGCAACATCTAATTTCAGATTTTCCAAATTCATGAGAATTTCAAGTTGAGAGTTTTCTCAAAATTTTACATACCTTGTAATCCTCTTGTGATGAGGATCAGTAATCTATGTTCGGATTTTGATTTGGGACATAATTTAGCCTTCAATTGATTGATTTTGTGGAGTTAGGGTTTGGTGAGGAGTCCTGGTCGCTCCCCTGTGTTCTTGATCGACCAGACACACTAATTTGTGTGTTTGGTTTTTATTTATTTTGTTTTAATCAATTCTAGTTTCAAGTTCTACAACTTAGGTCCCTCCACTTTTGTTTATCTAAAAGTTTTGGTTATTTTAACCCTATTTCAAGTTATTTCAAAACTTGTAGTTAAATAGGTTAAAATTCCTAGTTAGTAAATTCTTGTTTATTTATACTTTATAATCCTAATATAAAGTTTTATATTTTCGGGGTGTTACAATGTATTCAACACTCAAATGGCTTAAACATATCGTACACTTTCGTTTAAAAAAGCTTGTTGGAAAATTGAATGATTTTCGATTATATTTTGGATTATTTTTTATTATGGATTTACTTTTGGATCATCTTTTAATATGTAATCATACATTTTTGGATTAACTTTTGAGTTGATGATGTAATTTATGAAAGTATAAAGTTAACTAGTCAACCCGGTTGAACCGCTCGGTACAACCTGGTCCAACCAGTTGAACCATTTTTTAGACTAATCCGGTTTGATTTAAAAACCGGTTTTTAAAACATTGGTCTAAACCATTGCCAATACTTTTGAGCATAGTTTACCACTTTGACATGGCACACTCTCATTGGTTGATTTTTTAGTTTGCCACTCTCAAGTGTTTAACCACTCCTAACACCCTTAGCACCATCAGACCAAAGGGTATGGGCCTCGTCTCCGGCCCATCCCCTCATCCTGGATCGTCCCACACCGCCCCCGGGGCCCGTTGCGGAGCCGTCGTCGTCTAGGAGACGTTGGAGACGGAGCGAAGGTTTCAAAAAGTGGGCCCCCCTCAACGGTAACATCCCTTAAAAAAAATCACTCCCACCACTATATATTCAACCTTTTCACCCCATTTTTTACTAAAAACCTCCACTTTTCACCCCATTTTTATAAAAAAATCTCCCCCAACCTTAAAAAAAATTATGGATCCTACAATCCAAATAATCCCAACTCAAGTTCACTCCCGTTCTCGTCACTGGGCTACACACCCGTCATGGAAAACTCTTTTGCGGGTTACCAACAAATGCCCAACGCTTTCAACCAACAAAACCAATACCCTATGCAACAACCCAACATTCCGTTCAACCAAATGCAAATGCAAACAAACCCACAAACATTCAACATGCTATATCAAATGCAGCAGCTAATGCAAAACCCGCTAAATATGCCATATCAACCACCGCCACAAGCACGTCCAACACAAATCGAGGAAGAAGATGATGACGTAGAGGTTGTGTGGCATCCACTTTATTTAACGATCAAATATACAAAATTTTTAACAAAAATTGGGCATGACCCATTCGTAACATTTACGTTTCCCTGTTTTTTTTACAATAAAGTTCAAAATCAACCCAAAGGATTCAAACGTTCTTAAAACACTTACTACTATTCTAAACATACGGTTAACATTTACATTAACAAAATGATTTTCGACCCATTAGTAAAAGATAACATAGTCCGGAAGCGCAAAAAGGGCTATTTAGTGTGTTCGTCCGAGCTCGCCAACTTCAAACATGAGATTTACCTATCATGCACAATCATCAAACATTAGTAAATTCACAAAGCTCAAACAAAATCCATAACATACCCTACATACTTTTAATCGACCCATTAACGATATACCAGTCATTAACAAATATTGTTTACAACATCCTTTTCATTAAACATTCATTCCATTAACTTTCTTTTATACCAACATCTCGGTACATTCATACATCCATATCATTCGACCCATTCATAATGAGCAAATAATCAAACCTCAACCGAAATCGTCATGCTTGTCCTATTTTACCCATCTACGACGGGTAACCCTTATCATACATGCTTAACGCAAACATATCATTTAACCCGTTTACAACAATTCGTTACTTAATCATCTCATAATCTTACTTTCCATCAAACTTCATCTCACTTGAGTGATCATTATACATCCGACACTATTGTGTCACTTATCCGCTTTCTAGCATATAACATATCGACACTTGAACCAATATCAACACACAACTCAACATTTAGGATTATTAAATAAACTTTCGTCCGTAATAAAAGGAGGATTAAGTTCATATGAACTTACCGTGATCCTGAGCTCCTTGTGCTTTGGAGTGACTTGCTCCTTCTTCCTTCTTATTTCCTGAACATCATAACTTTATTCACTTAGCTCCCATTACTTTCACATTCTTTATTATCCAATACGATATTTATAATTTACATACATTCCCACCATGATTACACCTCATCAATTTAGCTAATTTTCATACAAACTCATATCTAAATTCATTTAGACATTTCATCAAACATATGGTGTGCATACTATCTACAAGGTATGATGTACAAGTAGTTATAACATGTCCATCCTATCTCATCAATGGTTAATCATAATCTTTCATAATATTAATCATTACCCTAATCCATAACTTACTATTTTGACTATGAACATATGGTTCTAAATCAATTATTTATAACAATTTCATCAACAACAATCAAATTAACATGTAGAACTTCACAAATTTCTAACCATTACTTGACATGCAAGTGGGTTTTGCCCTAATCATGCTCATATTCGAAATTTAACATCTATTGATGTCTAGACATTCATAGCAACCATTAATCGTACTAAATTTTGCATTACATTCACGAATTACACTAAACCCACATAATCAAACATCATCAAATCAAGAAATTTCACTTACTTGAGATCAAGAGTACTTAGACAATCAGAATTCTTAGCTCATGCATTCGATTCTTCACTAAATTGGCTTTCAATTGATGGAATTTTAGTGATTTAGGGTTTTTGAGAGGGAAGGAGTTCCCCCCTGGCTTCTCACGATCGCACACCAGATCCTAGTCTGGTTTCTTTTTTTTTTTTATCATGTTTTATAACAACATTTACACATCTAGTCCCTCATCATTTAATCCCTATTCACTTTAGTAATTTACCTTCTAACTTAACCATCTTTCTTTTACTAACTTTTTTTTTTTACATAATTCTATATATTTTCCATTTTAACTTATTAAAACATCACTACACATTATACTTTTAGGACATACGAGAATTTGGGGTGTTACAGGTTGTGCCATAAACGCAACCTGAACCTTCAAAAAAGAAAAAAAACAAAGGGAAAGGGTAAAAAAGAAGACGTAGCCGCCAAACAACAACAACAGCCATGGTCAAAAATTGAGGAAGAGGCGTTGGCGAAGGCATATATTGGCTAGTCAACGTCTCCTATAATCGGTAAAAATTAATTTTTTTGTACGTTATATTATTATTGTTATTAAATATTATTTGTACATTATATTTTTGTTAGAAAATATTATTATTGTTACTAACATTTATTTGTACACTATATTTTTCTAACAAAATATTATTATTGTTACTAACTTGTAGGTAACAATCAAGCAAGCGATGTGTTTTTGGCAAGAAACCCTTGATATATTCCACGAGATTATGGAACAAGGCGAGTACAGAACCGTTGATTCTATCGGCTCCAAGTGGCGTAAGATAAATACGTTGATCCAACGCTTTTGTGGGTTTTATAACACAATGCTCACCAACAAACCGAGTGGGTGGAACAACGAAAATGTTTTTAATGAAGCGTTGCGTTTATACGAAAATGAACATAAAACTTCTTTCCCACATGTCCGTGCTTGGCAAATTGTAAAGGATCATCCAAAATGAAAGGCAACTCCAAATGAGGTTGCAAGCCCGAAACGAGCAACCAAACGGTCTAAAACTTCCGAGTCAGGAAGTTATAGCGTTGGAGGCTCAACTGGTCGTTGCTAAATAAATATCAACGACGATCCCGAGTATGACAAGGAGCCGATTGGAGAGGAAGAACGTCCCCCAGGAAGGGACAAAAGTAAAAAGATAGCGGCTGAAAAAAGGAAACAAGCCGCATGAGGAAGTGGTGGTGGTTCAAAGTTGGAAGGTATTATGGCCAAGTTGAAAGCATTCAACCAAACCTTTACAGATACGCAAACCGAGAAGGTAAAGGTGAAGAAACGACAAGCCGAGGAGAAGCAAAGGAGGCAAGAAGAAGCGCAGCAGTTGGAGGAATGAAAAATAATGACCACCGACCTTAGCGAATATCCCAAGGAAGACCGTCACATCTTACAAATGATGAAGGAAAAAATTAGGAAAAAATGGATTGGAGGAGTGTAGTTTTTTTTAAATGTAACTTTAGGTTTTTTTTTAAGTGTTTTTTTTTTTTTTTAGTTTTTATTTAAATGTAACTTTAGGTTTTTTTAAGTGTGTTGTTTTTTTAGGTTTTATCTAAATGTAACTTTAGGTTTTTATTTAAATGTAAGTTTTTTATTTTTATTTACTTTGTTTTAATTAATTAATTAATTAAATCAAAAAAATAATAATAAAAAAATAGGAGAGGACCATCCACCACACCTTTGGGTAGTCTCCAAGGGGATGGTCCTCCCTCCACCTTTGCTTAGTTGATGCCTACGTGGCGGATGCTCCCTTTAGAGACTATACATTCCATACCCCTGGTCTCATGAAGTCCCTTTACGACTTCCTCCCCACGCAAGATCCTGCCAGCATCTTGGACGACCTTTTTTTTTTTGTGAAATTGTGATCTGGAAGAACCCTAACAACCGAGTCTGACAGATGGTATTTATTGGGGTGGTGTTTTGCAGGGCCGTCCCCGAAAATCATAAAAATCTTTTAGGCCTTGTGCGAGCCAAAAAAATTGGGCCCCCTCCCTATAATATAAACATATAAGTTATAAATCCAAAAACCACAATACGACGATATGTGGACAATTGTTATAAAATAAACAAAACAATAATAGTATAACAAAATGATCGAACTAACTTACTTAAACAAATCATGAGGGTCATCTAGCGTTTTTAGAATAAATTATCTAGATAAAAAGACATTATACAAGACCTTAAAATTTTAGAAAAGAACATAACGATTTATTTAGAACAACATATTTAGTTTAGTAATTGTTTAAGAAAAACACATAGAAGTGAACCACAGTCTCTTAAGTGACGATTGGGTTTTAAAACAAAAAAAAAGTAAAAAAAGGTAAATGCTTCTCCCTCCCTAGGATCGAACACAGATCCTCATACTTCAATCAAGTTTTAGAAACAACCGCATAACCAAGTGAACTAGCTCACTATATTTGTTTTTTTATAAATAATGAATAATATATAATTAGTACATATAATATATATTTTTTTTAAATAAACTTCGGGCCCCTTGGCAATTTGGGCCTTGTGCCGTCGCCCGACTTGCACAGGCCCAAAACCGGCTCTGGTGTTTTGGGTCGGTTGGGTACTTTGGAATTTAAGAAAAGAAAAACCAATAAAGAGTCGGTTGTAAAAAGCCAATCTTAAACTTAATACGTATTATACACTCGATCAACAAAAAATCTCTTGTTTTCTCTATTTTATTATATTACTAGTTTATAGCCTCGTGTCTTACACGGGTTGAATGATAAGATTGGTTGTATTCGAATAACAAAATAATTACAAAATTTGAATTATTCTTGATATTGCACATGTTAAAAATAAGTTTTGATATAAACACATATTACCCTAATATGAACTATTCATACCAAGTTAAAGACAATATAACATTACTCACTATAAATGACGCGTTTAAGCAAATACTTTATATTTATTTGTTACTTTAGTAATAATTAGATATACATAAAATATATATTTATATAACAATTAAATTTCTATATTATGTTATGATATGATACGTAAAGAATGTGAAGAAAATTCTTAAATCTCATCCTTATCTTGGAGAATGAGACGAAGTAGAAAAAACCGATGAACACATAAAGGTTTCTATAAAATTTTGGGATGATAATGAGAAGTCTCTTAAATCCTAATTGAGATAGAGTTGGTGGCTGAAATGGTGGTGATGGAGATGGATTGTGATGGGTAATGGTATATCTAATTCTAATAAAAATTTTCAGTTAATTTCATATAATATTCTCTCTTTCAATTCAATAATAATATTATTAATTAATTATTTTTTGTTTGAATTAATAGATAAATTCATCACAAAATATGTAGTTGAAATAATCATTTCACTACTTTATTTCTAATATATAAACTCAAATCCGAGTGTTATTATATTACATATTTTTTTTGTGGTGTTGATATGAAATATTGATGCATATAATTAAAAAAGTAACATTTTTAATAATGTAACACTATACAAATAATATTTTAATAGCGTAACACCATGTTTCTTAGATAATAGCAATTATTTTTTCTCAAACTTGATTACCGCAAAACAGATAACGTAAACTAAACCATATGCTTATCCATTTTAAGAAATAATAAAATCATAGGTTTTAAAATTATAGATAATTTATATTTTTTAACTCATAATTAGAATTAGATTATTAATTAATAATATCATTAATATTAATGAATTGATGGAGAAAATGTCATATGGGATTATGCTTATCCATTTTAAGAAGTAATAAAATCAAAGGTTTTAAAATTATTAATAATTTATATATTATTTAATTATAAATTAGATATTAATTAATTAATAATATCATTAATATTAATGAATTGATGGAGAAACTGCCATGTGGCATTATTGAAAGTCTTTTATTAGAATTAGATTAGATGTCATGTGGCATTAGGTGGACTCTTTTATTAATACTAGCGGTAAGACCCGTGTGCAAACACGGCTCGTTTCTTAGAAAACCATGCATACTGCGTTTTAATAGAAAGTATAGCAATAGCAATACCAGTCACTACCATCCCTGCCACTGATACAACCACTATCATCGTCATCGTTTTTCGAGTGTCTCAATCATCAACCAGAAGTCCATCATTAACAAAATTACATGAGTCTCAATTGCTAAACACTACATATATGTCAATGTTCCAACTGTTATCTTAAAATACAAGTACATAGATGACCAGAGCCATAAATAGTTCCTAAAAGCATTCAAAACCCAAAACATATTAACCTGAAAACTTACAAAAATACTGATACAAGTGACTTTCAGGTCTTCAGAAAAAAACCTACACATTTCGTCGAATAGGCCACCATTTTCTTATAATCTCATTGACTTTTCCATCATCTGGCTTTGAATTCTTGGTGGACATAACTCTGCTGCATACCCGTTTAGCTTAGCTGCCAAGCTCGATTTTTCCAATTCTTCTTCCGCCAAGTTACCAATCAACTTTAGGAGAAAGGAGTTTCGTTTTAGCTCAAACTTTTGCAGATTTCAAAGTGTTGAATTCAAGTCAGCAACGCACATGTTGTTCTTAACTTCTTATACTGTTCTTAAACTCGAGGTAACTGACCCAACATGTTTCTTTAAGGTAAAACGTAAAGCCAAGAAGAACCAAAACAAATGAATCAAGAACAAACAAACAAACCTGGTGTCCAGGCTCTGCAGGATAAAAGGTTCCAAGCTGTTGAATTTGAGTTGTCACAATGGTACTCCTTGACTTACTTTGCTCCCTTTCTTTGCTCGAGGCATGTAACAACCCTCGGTAAAATCAATACCCTTATAATATTTCCGACTCTCTGATATATTATAAAATGTTTTAATATGTCTTATATTACACCCCGTATACGAAAACCGAGCCCAAATTATGTTATAGTTTATAAAAATAAATAAAATTCTGAAAATATAAGCTGAGGCGGGCCGCGACTTACCCACCTCAACCTTAAGCGGGCCGAATTAGGACCAGAGTTTGACTTTGCTGACTTCTTTAGTCAAAGCGGGCCGCTTTAGGGTTATGATAAGTTAATGCGGGCCGCGAGTGACTTGTTTACGCGATTGCACCAGAGGCTGACACGTGTCGTAATCGTGTCAACCCTACTAAACGACTCAGCTAAGCTACGCAGTTGACTGGAGTCAATGCGGGCCGCTTCAGGACCTAATTTCACAACTATAAATAACAGACACCAGTTTACGAATTCCGTCGCTCACATCTTTCTCTCAATCACGAATTCTGAAAGTATAGAGATAATATTTTGGGTATTATACCCCTATTTAGCGAGGTTTTGCTCCATTGTAAGTATTATAACCCCGGTTTCATAATAATTACGCTGCCCGATTGATTTAGGGTTCCGTAACAACTGTCGTGGTTTTGCCCGACGTAGTTGTTGGAATGCCGTCTCGGGGAGGGTATAATTAATAATTTCAAAGGGTTATGATACTAATCAATGTACATTTGTATAAATTATAGATTATAGCCAGGAAACCCTTATGAAAAGCCTAAGACAGCAATGTGAGTTATCCTCTTTTTGTTAAACTTTTTGGTAATGTTTTACCAAACCTTAAATGTTTTACTATGAAAATTAGCAGTAATTGAGTCTTTGTAGTTATCCAATTACTGCCGGTATGTTGGGGTTTTGTATACAAAATTTTGTACTACTTGCGAGTAGTAAGTCGGGATGACAATTCGTTACCATTGGACAATGAGTTAGCCAATGGGTAATATGACCCACAAGTCAGGTGTGATAGTACCAGATGGAGTAATTGTATAGACATAAACAAAGTGATCACTCTCAATACTGTTCACTGTGACTTTAAACTTGATTAAATTGGGATTCACTCACCAGTATTTCCCACTGACAAATATTTTTAAAACATGTTTCAGGTAACCCAATGTGACAGCCAATTAGTAAAAAGCCAGCTGGAGAGCACTGAAGGCTTGGAGATAATGTGGCTATAAAAGTTACCTAATAAACGATGCTTTAAATTCAATAAAATAGGGTTTGTCCCTATAAGTGTATTGTAATAAGAAACTTGGGTTTTGCCCATGTATTTATTAATATCAAGAATGGTGGTTTTACTCTGATAAATATTTCCTAACTACGATCCTGATGTAAATTCCGCTGCAAGACTAAATAAAATCCGATACCACCAAACTCTGTGATCACGTTCGCCCGTTCCCGGGGAACAGGGATCGGGGGTTGTGACAGAAGGTGGTATCAGAGCCTAGCCACTGGTCTGAGCCAAAGAAGTGTTCTGCTGACACTTAAATTATAAAATTTGTGTTAGGAAATAAAATTAAGAAATATATGCATAACTGTAATTATTTGTTATGTGTTATTTGACTATTTGTTAGTTTTCAGTATGAGTGATCAAGGACCATCTGATGTGAATCGTCAGTTAATTGATTCACCTAGGAGTGAAGGTACATCATCCCAGCCTGCCCTTTCTGGGTATATTGCTGATCAGGAAGATGGAATATTTGCCTTTAGAGCTCAATCTGAAGAACCATTTCCTACTAAGAAACGAGGATGGTTTAGTAAAGAAGCTTTTGCTCGTAGGAAAAGGATGAGAAAATTGCAACAGCAAAGGACTTTAGCAGCTATTAAGCGAGAGACAGATGCTCATACTCAAGATATGTTAAATAGATCATCATCATCATCATCATACTCAGTAAATCCCACCAATAGCAAAGCAAAGGTAGGGTCTGAGGAGGGTAAGATGTAGACAGCCTTACCTCTACCCCGTAGGAATAGAGAGGCTGCTTCCAGTGAGACCCCCGGCTCGATAGTAGTTTTGCATCAAGCCTTGGACATAAGGCACATAACACTCGGCAATCGGGACAAAGACCGATTAGTGCATGTACCCTTTTGTCTTTCAGCTATCAACGCCACCACATGATGCATGATTAACCGTCCTCTACTTTTAACGTTATTTTCACGAAATTAGTAAAATAACGTTAAAATTAGTGCACTTTTACTTTTGCCCCCCGATGGCCCACACATATATGCATTATATGCGCATACCGCAAGCGGGGCGTATATGTTAAATAGAAGATTAGCTAATTTCCATATCTTAGCTACGACTGCTACTGACCCAAGTCTGGAACAACTGGTAGCCCCACAACCACAAAACCCAGAACAACCCATGGAAATAGAAAATCAGGAAAACCAAGAAGAGATGTACAACTTTAACCCAGAAGAAATTCCCAGGGTACCAGCACCAAACCCCATAGACCCGAATTATGACCCCTGGTGGGACGACAATAGAGACTTTGTGCAACGTTACCCTATCCAGGATTATCCACCCATACAAAACATAGAAGCTTACCCAGGTATGGACCCTTTAGATCCTTATTATCAAAATGACTATATTAGGGAAATATTAGAGGATCCTTACCAATTTCAGGAAATGTCACCCCCATATCAGGAAAATGCACCCCAGATTCCAAACCCAGTCCGAGAACCTGCACCCCCAATGAGTGCAGAAAACGTTCAAGAACTTAGGACTTTCGGGGAGGAAATTTTAGAAAGTAGTGAAAGGATGCGTCAGGTGGGAGAGCGTCTCGTATGGAAATACGATGAACGTAATATGGATTTCTGGATGAATCCATATCCGTGAATGTTAGAATGGAGGAAGTGGTAGTAATAATAATAATAATAATAAAAATAAAAATAAAATAAAAATATGTGTGTACGGATGCATATTACTATTTTAATTCTGTTGGTATTGTAATCTTTATTTCTGTACTAGTGTGTAATAGACGCATAAGTATATGAAAAGAGTAAAGTAGCAATGATCTACGCTTTTGACAAAATTGCGTGTCATGTGATCAATTATATTACTTATTATTTTGTGATATTAATATGGGATAAATGTTTAAAATTCAGATGGCCGACGAAGGAAATCAAGGAAATCTGAATAACGATAACCAGAGTAACATTAACGTAGTTAATGATAATCCGAGTGTCAATAACAATGGAAATCAGGTAGACAATAGTGCTATCCAACACATAGTAGCACAAGGAATTATAGATGCAATGCCATTTATACTTCAAACTGTTAAGGATGCTGATAATAAAAGTAAGCATGGCAGTAAACGACCTGTTGAACCAGAAAACAGTGTGAACAATGGACTAGTACTTCAAATGCCTATTCCCAAAAGAAGAAGAACCATGCCTTATGGTTGTTCTTATAAAGAATTCTGGTCTTGTAAACCAATAGAATTCTCGGGTAATGAAGGGGCCATTGCAACTTTACGATGGATAGAGAAGACTGAGGCAGTCTTAAGGATAAGTAAATGTGCTGAAGAAGATAGAATATTGTTTGCTTCTAATCTGTTTAAGAATGCAGCACTGGAATGGTGGAATACTATCCTCCAAACAAAAGGAAATGATACAACCTATAATATGGAATGGGAAGAGTTTAAAGACAAGGTAGAAAGAAAATTCTGCCCACCCAATGAGAAAGAACAGATAGCAAACAAATTTCTAAACCTTAGGATGACTGGTGTAGATAGCAAAGGGTACACTAAGTTATTCTTTGAATATGCTAGGATTGTACCAACTCTTGCATCCCCAGAACCAGTGTTAATTTCTCGTTATATTTGGGGATTAATTGGGGAGATTAGACACATAGTCAAGGCAGCCAGACCACAAACCATAGAAGAAGCTGTAGAATTAACAAATACCTTGACTGATGAGTTAGTCCGTACTAGAGAAGAGGATCAGAGGAGGAATTTAACTCAAAGGCTTACACAAGAATTTCGTTCTGGAAATTATAATCGTAAGAATATGGGTTCTACCTCTGCAATACACTGCAAGGTCTGCAAGAAAAAGCATTCGGGAAAATGCTCCATTCTCTGCAATCATTGTAAGATGCCAGGACACAAGGAAGAAAATTGCAGGAAGAAAACCAGTAATGGATTATGCTACAACTGTGGAGAAAAAGGTCATATCAGGCCAAATTGTCCAAAATTAGCTCCAGCCACAGATAACAAGAATACTAGAAATGCTAGAGCATTTGTTCTGACTGCAGAAGAAGCCAAGATGATCCCAGACGTCATAGCTGGTACGTTTTTAGTTAATGATGTCTTTGCTAAAGTATTATTTGACTCTGGTGCAAACCAAAGTTTTATTAATACATCGTTTTGCAAAATTTTAAATCAGTCATTAACTAAACTACCACATGAATGTGTAGTAGAGACAGCCAATGGAGAAACCATTAGGATTTCTGAAATCTTGCAGGGAGCAAGTATAGAAATTTTAAATCAGAAGTTTATTGCAAATCTGTATCCTATGAATCTGGCAGGATTTGATGTTGTTTTAGGAATGGATTGGTTAATAGCCAATAAAGCTAGTATTTTATGTGATCAAAAGTTAATTCAAATGAATTCACCAAAAGGTAAAAAGATCACAATTAAAGGAGATAAGTTCTCTAAATCGACAAAATTCATATCTATGATGAAAACTGCAAGTTGTATAAGAAAAGGTTCTGTAGTGTATTTGATTTCTATAATCACTAACACTAAAGGAAAAGAACTAGAAGCTATTCCAGTAGTATCTCAGTTTTCAGATGTCTTTCCAGAAGAATTACCAGGACTACCTCCAAATAGAGAAGTTGAATTTCGAATTCACCTGCTACCAGGAACATCGCCGATTGCCAAAGCACCTTACCATTTGGCACCTGCAGAAATGCAAGAATTGAAGAAACAATTAGAGGAATTGTTGGAAAAAGGATTCATACAGCCAAGTTCGTCGCCATGGGGAGCGCCGATATTGTTTGTTAAAAAGAAAGACGGATCAATGCGTATGTGCATTGATTACCGTGAATTAAACAAAGTCACGATTAAGAATCGGTACCCATTACCGAGAATCGATGATCTGTTTGATCAACTGCAAGGAGCTCGATTTTTCTCTAAGATCGATTTAAGGTCAGGATATCATCAATTAAAAGTACAGGAAGAGGATATTCCTAAAACTGCTTTTAGGACAAGGTATGGTCATTATGAATTCACTGTCATGCCATTTGGTTTAACCAATGCCCCAGCTGCATTTATGGACATGATGAACCGAATATGTAAGCCATATTTGGATAAATTCATAATTGTTTTTATAGATGATATTCTAATTTATTCTAAGAATAAAGAAGATCATGCAAGACATTTGCATGCACTTTTAAGTCTGTTAAGAAAGGAAAAACTTTATGCTAAGTTTTCAAAGTGCGAATTTTGGTTAGAACAGGTACAATTTCTTGGACACCTAGTCAATCATGAAGGAATTCATGTAGATCCAACAAAAATCGAGGCAATTACCAAATGGAAAACCCCTGAATCACCAACTGAGGTTAGAAGTTTCTTAGGATTGGCTGGTTATTATATAGAAGATTTATTCAAGATTTCTCTAGAATAGCCATTCCTTTAACTAAGTTAACTTGTAAATCTGTTAAGTTTGAATGGGGAATAAAACAAGAAGAAGCCTTTAGAATTCTTAAGCAAAGATTAACTCATACACCTATACTAGCATTACCAGAAGGAACTGAAGACTTTGTAGTCTATTGTGATGCTTCTAGATTAGGTTATGGATGTGTGTTGATGCAACGTCAAAAGGTTATAGCTTATGCATCTAGACAACTTAAGAATCATGAAGAGAATTATTCAACCCATGATTTAGAATTAGGAGCTATAATTTTTGCTCTTAAGATTTGGAGACATTATCTTTATGGTAGTAAGTTTACCATATTCACTGATCATAAGAGTTTAAGGTATGTTTTCGGATAGAAGGAGTTGAATATGAGACAAAGACGCTGGATGGAATTTCTTAGCGACTATGATTGTAATATCCAGTATCATGAAGGAAAAGCAAATGTAGTGGCAGATGCTTTAAGTCGAAAATATCATGAAAAGCCAAAAAGGGTACGTTCTCTTAAATTAAATCTGCAAGTAGATTTAAATGATCAGATAAGAGAAGTACAAGAATCAGTAATTAAGGATGATTCTGAAAAATTAAAAGGTATGTTAAAAGAATTAAAACAAGGAATAGATGGGATATGGAGATTCCATGAAAAGAGAATGTGGATACCTAAATTAGGAAATTTGCGTAATCGTATATTAGAAGAAGCTCATAAGTCTAAGTATACGATGCATCCAGGAAGTGATAAAATGTACCAGGATTTAAGGAAAAATTTCTGGTGGATAGGAATGAAGAAGGACATAGCAATTTATGTTTCTAAATGTTTAACTTGCTCACAAGTTAAAGCTGAACATCAGAAACCCGCAGGTTTGTTACAGCAATTAGAAATGCCGGTGTGGAAATGGGAATTAATAACAATGGATTTTGTTACTAAATTACCCAAAACAAGGAAAGGAAATGATACAATCTGGGTGATTGTAGATAGATTAACCAAGTCAGCTCATTTCTTACCAATGAAGGAAACAATTAGTATGGAACAATTATCTAAATTGTATGTAAATGAAATTGTTTCTTTACATGGCATTCCTTTATCAATTGTTTCTGACAGAGATAGTCGATTTACATCTCATTTTTGGTCAAGTTTCCAAAAGGCAATGGGAACCAAGATAAAACTAAGCACAGTTTATCACCCACAAACAGATGGACAAAGTGAAAGAACAATTCAAACAATGGAAGATATGCTTAGAGCTTGTGTAATTGAATTTGGAGGTAATTGGGACGATCACTTACCTTTAATAGAATTTTCTTATAATAACAGTTATCACACAAGTATCAATGCTGCACCATTCGAAGCACTTTATGGACGAAAGTGTCGAACCCCAGTCTGTTGGGCAGAAATTGGAGAAAAGCAACTATCTGGACCTGAAATAGTGCAGGAAACAACTGATAAGATTATTCAAGTCAAGGAACGACTGAAAGCAGCACGTGATCGACAAAAGAGTTATGCTGATAACCGATGCAAACCTTTGGAATTTCAAGTGGGAGATAGAGTGTTGTTGAAGGTCTCTCCTTGGAAAGGAGTGGTAAGATTCATCAAACGGGGAAAGTTAAGTCCCAGATATGTTGGACCTTTTAAGATTATTAGAAGAATAGGACCTGTAGCCTATCAGCTACAATTGCCAGAGGAAATGGCAGGAATACATGATGTGTTTCATGTATCTAATCTTAAAAAGTGTTTAGCTGATGAATCATTGATAGTACCTCTTAAGGATATAGAGGTAAATGAACAACTCAAGTTTGTAGAAAGACCTCTACAAATTGAAGACAGGAAAATCAAGAATCTCAAACATAAAAGACTAGTTCTAGTCAAAGTAAAGTGGGAATCCAAAAGAGGCCCTGAGTACACATGGGAACTCGAGTCAGAAATGAAAAGGAAATATCCGCACTTGTTTTAGTAGAACTCGAGGACGAGCTCTAAACAAGGTGGGGAGAATGTAACAACCCTCGGTAAAATCAATACCCTTATAATATTTCTGACTCTCTGATATATTATAAAATGTTTTAATATGTCTTATATTACACCCCGTATACGAAAACCGAGCCCAAATTATGTTATAGTTTATAAAAATAAATAAAATTCTGAAAATATAAGCTGAGGCGGGCCGCGACTTACCCACCTCAACCTTAAGCGGGCCGAATTAGGACCAGAGTTTGACTTTGCTGACTTCTTTAGTCAAAGCGGGCCGCTTTAGGGTTATGATAAGTTAATGCGGGCCGCGAGTGACTTGTTTACGCGATTGCACCAGAGGCTGACACGTGTCGTAATCGTGTCAACCCTACTAAACGACTCAGCTAAGCTACGCAGTTGACTGGAGTCAATGCGGGCCGCTTCAGGACCTAATTTCACAACTATAAATAACAGACATCAGTTTACGAATTCCGTCGCTCACATCTTTCTCTCAATCACGAATTCTGAAAGTATAGAGATAATATTTTGGGTATTATACCCCTATTTAGCGAGGTTCTGCTCCATTGTAAGTATTATAACCCCGGTTTCATAATAATTACGCTGCCCGATTGATTTAGGGTTCCGTAACAACTGTCGTGGTTTTGCCCGACGTAGTTGTTGGAATGCCGTCTCGGGGAGGGTATAATTAATAATTTCAAAGGGTTATGATACTAATCAATGTACATTTGTATAAATTATAGATTATAGCCAGGAAACCCTTACGAAAAGCCTAAGACAGCAATGTGAGTTATCCTCTTTTTGTTAAACTTTTTGGTAATGTTTTACCAAACCTTAAATGTTTTACTATGAAAATTAGCAGTAATTGAGTCTTTGTAGTTATCCAATTACTGCCGGTATGTTGGGGTTTTGTATACAAAATTTTGTACTACTTGCGAGTAGTAAGTCGGGATGACAATTCGTTACCATTGGACAATGAGTTAGCCAATGGGTAATATGACCCACAAGTCAGGTGTGATAGTACCAGATGGAGTAATTGTATAGACATAAACAAAGTGATCACTCTCAATACTGTTCACTGTGACTTTAAACTTGATTAAATTGGGATTCACTCACCAGTATTTCCCACTGACAAATATTTTTAAAACATGTTTCAGGTAACCCAATGTGACAGCCAATTAGTAAAAAGCCAGCTGGAGAGCACTGAAGGCTTGGAGATAATGTGGCTATAAAAGTTACCTAATAAACGATGTTTTAAATTCAATAAAATAGGGTTTGTCCCTATAAGTGTATTGTAATAAGAAACTTGGGTTTTGCCCATGTATTTATTAATATCAAGAATGGTGGTCTTACTCTGATAAATATTTCCTAACTACGATCCTGATGTAAATTCCGCTGCAAGACTAAATAAAATCCGATACCACCAAACTCTGTGATCACGTCCGCCCGTTCCCGGGGAACAGGGATCGGGGGTTGTGACAAGGCAGCCACTCTCGACTCATCATTTCCATTGATGAAGATAATAGACTTATTGAACCAAAACTTGATATTTAAGTATTTAAACAATGGATATGTAAACATAGAAAGATGTTAGAGACGATATGTCACCTGTATTGGTTGCCGACATAACTGCCTTGACCGAATACTTGCCTCTAGTCATGGCTAGACCAAAAAATTTCCAAAACTTGTCTGAAATTAATCACCTGAGGATCATATTCAATATGCAGAGAGTTTATGGAACACCATAATGCATTTCTCATAAAAAGTATTTTAACAAACTATCTCACCATTAATAGCCTATCAAGTTCCATAATTCATCATCAAGAGCCTCTAATATCCTGTAAAACATCAATGGTTTCCCACTTCAAAAAAAAAGTATTTTAACAAACTATCTCACCATCATACCTCATGTTATGACGAATCACTCTGGTTTCCCACCTCACGAGAATCATCACTTCCACTTTGATCTCCTTGACTAAGGTTATCAACTCCATCACTCAATCGAACTTGGATGCTTTGGTTCTCATAATCCTGTTATTATAACAATAGTGATAACTAAACATCACATTTATAAATTTAGGTTACTATAAGCTTTCTTTAAAAACCCTAATTGTCAAAGGAAAAGAAATAAACCTATGTAAGATTTGAGGAAACTAATCTTGGCTGATCAGTAATTAAAAAAACCATAAACATAATATATTTCCGACTCACTAATAAGGTAATTACCATCTACCTTGTCTACTTTAAGAATATACTACAGAATTACTGTTGTTTGGATCTAAGCGAGAACATTTTTATAGAAAACATTGTTTTCACCCACCAGTGGTTTCAAACCATAGTTTTAACCCAACAGTGGTTCCAACCACTGTTTCTCCACAAAACATTGTTTTAACCCAACAGTGGTTTCAAACCACAGTTTTAATCCAACAGTGGTTTCAACCACTGTTTTCTCCACAAAACACTGTTTTAACCCAATAGTGGTTTCAAACCACAGTTTTAACCAAATAGTGGTTTAAACCACTGTTTCTCCACAAAACACTATTTTAACCCAATAGTGGTTTCAAACCACGGTTTTAACCCAACGGTGGTTTCAAACCACGGTTCTAACCAAACAATAGTTTCAACCACTATTTCTCCACAAAACATTGTTTTAACCCAACCGTGGTTTCAAACACAGCCAGATCACACCTGTGTGCAAACACGGGTGGTTTTTAGAAATATCCAACACAAAATTACTAATCTCTCCTACAAATCGGGGGGGGGGGGGGTTGTGGATACATTTATAGGCAAACTTATTTAGATAACATAGAATAAATACGAGTTTTATGTGAACCCAGTTTAACTGAATGGCGTTTTACGCTAAAGAATGTGAACTCAGTTTAACTGCAGGCCAAAACCTCAGGGACAAAAATGGCATTTTTCGCTAAAAGAATGTGAACTCATTTTAACTGAATATAATCTACCTGTCATGTGGAGACGATAACCGGATCGCGCATCAGTTCTAACGAAATAGGGCAAAGGAAGTCAACAGGAATTACAGGAGCATCTAGTTTCTTGTTTTCATCTAATAAAGATAACGTTTCAGATGAATTCTTTGAAGTTTCCAACTGATACACCGTTTCATTTTGATTACACCCTTCTGAAAGATTCTCTTTCGACGCAGCTGACCTCTTAGTGTCATGGCCCCCGTCCCGGTTTTACCCGGTCTAGGAGCCGCAAGACAGAAACCCGTGGTATTTATTATTTGAGTTGACAGCGGAAGTTTAACAGGATCTTTTAAATCTTTAAAACTGGCCAATTATTTTATTTCATAAATTGGGATAAACCCCGTAATTTACAATAGAGGAATTTCACGAGGAAATTCCCTGTTTTACATAACATGTTTATTTATTTAACTGAGCCACCACTTTATGCTTTATTAGTGCTCCGTAGCACTTTTTCCTTGATTCACAGTAGGTCACCTGAAACATGTTTTAAAAATATTTTATCAGTGGGGAAATACTGGCGAGTCACTCAAGTTATTGATGTGCACAAAATGCAACATATAAATTACATCAATTGTGGCATAAAACTAACCCTTTTTTAGTACTAATGTTGGAAAAAGTGTGTTTTTGTCTTCCTTTTGTATTTTCAGGATTAAATGAGCTCAAATAAACAAAAGAAGCAAAAAGGCAGCTAAATCTAACATAAATACAAGAAAAAGAACAAACGTGGCATGCCCAGCCTCCCCGACAGCATCTTCCCAAGCAAAACAAGAGAACAGAAGGCTGAACACGCCCCGTGCTCAATGAGCACGGGGGCGTGCCCAAGTGTCAGCAGAAAAGACAAAGCTGTAGAAGCTTCTATCAGCCACCACGGGGTCGTGCTCAGCGGACACGGGGCCGTGGTCAACTCTAAGATTCGCAGAATCTGGGGAAATCTTGATGGTACAGATACGCTTCTGCACACGGGGTCATGCCCAGCGGACACGGGGGCGTGGTCAACTAATGCAGACAAACTGCAATTAATGAAGACAGAGAAGAAGGATGGACACGGGGCGGTGCCCGAGCTGCTGTTCAGGCTATAAATAGGGGTGCTTGGCTCATTTGCAAACCATCCCTTGGCACACCACCTCTCACACACTTCACCCACCACCATCACAACACCATCATCCACCACCATCATCCATTGTCCATCGTAGAGTGTGTGAGTCATCTCGGGATCCAAGATTGATCGTAAGAGTTCTTGACAATCAAAGGCCATGTTTGTCTAAGTCTCTTACATCACTTGGTGAAGACAAGTGTGTAGTGTAATACTTTTTATTTTTAATCTTTTCGCACTTTTTATTTGGTTATGTATTAATGACTTTAATAACTAGTTTCTTATGTTGAAGGTGATTCTTCCTTATCGTTTGTCCGTGGTGTCTTGGCATTATTTTACTGTCTATATAAAATAAAAGATTTTCACTATTCATATTATATGGAGATATGTTGGCTACCTGGTCGGGGGTTAAGGGAACGGTTTGGTAAGAGTCTTGCCTTGTTCAGTGTATAGATCCTGCAAGGACCTGGGTCAAATTTAGTAGGACCTCCTTCAATACCCACCGGTATTGGATGGCGGGGGTCCAAACTCTTTGATCCTCTCATATGTAATCTACTATTAATACTTTAACCCGACTATTTAGGACTGTATCCCTGCTGACTCAGACTACTTAGCCGAGGGTAACGTCACCTTCAAAAGAGGGGCCTACCATAATATGCATTAATAACTTAATTAATTATCTTTCAATAATCCGACCCTTTAGGATTGTATCCTTGCTGACTCAAACTACTGGGTTGAGGGTAACGTCACCTTCAAAAGAGGGGCCTACTACAATAACTAAGATAATCTCTTAAAAAGTGCAAAAGTACGGAAATAATCAAAGGTTACACTAAACACGAGTCGGATCCAAGTGATTCATCTTGTCTATCTGTTTTTTTATTTTTATTTTATTTTTCAGCATTTTAGTTAGTTTTATTTTTCTTATTTAAAAACCTTTTTCTAACTTTTGATTTGATTAGACGTTGAGAATAAACCGGTACTAAAAGCTCCTGTGTCCTTGGACGACCTCGGTATCTTGCCAACACTATACTACGCTCACGATGGGTGCACTTGCCCATATGTGTGTTTGGTGTTAGTAAAATATCGTGTTTTATAAATTTAAAACTTGGCTAACGTGTAAAAATGGGTTAAAATATACTTAAATATATATACACACTCACACACATCATTATATAAAACAACACATTAGTTATAAATTACAGCATAAGAGCGATTACAATGGCTACTATCTTATTTTTATCTGGCGCCGTGTCACACCCTGGTGATGATGGTCATACCACTATTGGGTCCTTTCACCCAAGTAGTGATGATTATCACTGTTAGGTTGATAAACCTAACCGTGAGAAATTAGTAATGTGCACAATACCCCACTTGCCAGTGATTCAAGATAACCAAGACTTAATCCCTGTAATTATAACTTTTGAAAATAAATGGAGTATTGTAAAACATTGTTGATAAAAAGAGAATGACTCACATTGCAAGTTTAGACGGGCCGAGTTTAGCCTACTGATTTAGCCGTGTAACCTAGTTAAAACAGCAATGCATACGAAACTAGGTCAGTAACTTAATACAACATTTACGATAAGCTCACGAAATCAAAACCCTCACGACGAATGACAAAGTATAGCCCAATTACGGGCAGCACTTAAACATCCATCGGATCGGTTTCAATCGATCGGACATTATATCGTAGCAGTGATCGAGTTATTACCCTGTTGTCGCAGCAGAGCTTCGTGCTAGTGTGTGTTTTTGAACGAAAAAATGTATAACTCAGTGTAGGAAACGAATTTTTACGTTGATTCAACTATGCCATGCAAGTGCCAACTCCCGGAATTTATACTGAAAAACAGTCCCTGTCGCATGGCGCGACAGGCTGTCGCGTGGCGCGACGGCGCCCTTTTTAGAGTAGGGTAGCCACGTCTCCAACTAGCCTTGGTGAGTTGACAGTTCGATAAAATTCGTTTTCTACAACGAGTTATGAGGATAATCGTCAAGTAGGGGATACCCACTCCTGAGTTTTAGGGGCCCTGATCCTAGTTCCAACTGTTCTGAAAATTTTAGGGGTCATGCAATATTACTTGGGGGTCTCAATTAGGGTTTTCTATTGGACATAATAAATTAAGAAATAATAATGTTGGCGAGAGTTGTTACATCCTCCCCACCTTAATTAAAATCTCGTCCTCGAGATTTACTGGAACAAGTAGGGATATTTTTGCTTCATCTCTGATTCCAGTTCCCAAGTGTACTCAGGCCCTCTATTTGAATCCCACTTGACTTTGACCAGTATTAGTCTTTTGTGCTTGAGAAACTTGACTTTTCTGTCTTCTATCTGAAGTGGTTTCTCTACAAACTTTAATTTTTCATTTACCTCTATGTCTTGGAGAGGTACTACCACTGATTCATCAGATAGACATTTCTTGAGGTTAGATACATGAAACACGTCATGTACTCCAGCCAGCTCTTCTGGTAGTTGTAAGCGATAAGCAACTGGTCCTATTCGCTGGATTACTGGGAATGGTCCTAAGTACCTTGGACTTAGCTTCCATTCTTACCGAACCGAACTACTCCTTTCCAAGGAGAAACTTTCAAGAGTACCTTGTCTCCAACTTGAAATTCTAGTGGCTTGTGTCGATTGTCTGCATAACTCTTCTGGCAATCTCGAGCCGTTTTCAATCTTTCCTTGATTTGAGTGATCTTATCGGTGGTTTCTTGCACAATCTCAGGACCCGATAATTGGCTTTCTCCTATTTCTACCCAACAAACTGGAGTTCTACACTTTCGTCCATACAGTGCTTCGAACGAGGCAGCTTCGATGCTTGAATGATAACTATTGTTATAGGAGAATTCAATTAATGGGAGGTGGTCATCCTAGTTTCCACCAAAATCTATGACACATGCTCTAAGCATGTCTTCCAAGGTTTGGATCGTCCTTTCAATCTGTCTGTCCGTCCGTTTGGGGATGGTAGGCTGTACTTAAATTTAGTCGGGTTCCCATTGCTTCTTGAAAACTTGTCCAGAAATGTGAAGTGAAGCGACTATCTCTATCCGATACAATAGAGAGTGGGACTCCATGTAGTGATACTACCTCGTCTACATATAACTTGGCTAATCTTTCCATGCTAAAGGTTTCTTTCATGGGTAAGAAATGAGCTGATTTGGTTAATCGATCCACAATTACCCAGATTGCATCGTTTCCTTTTCTGGTTTTGGGTAACTTAGTAACGAAATCCATGGTTATTAGTTCCCATTTCCATACGGGCATTTCTAATTGTTGTAGTAGACCTGAGGGTTTCTGGTGTTCTGCCTTAACTTGCGAACAAGTTAGGCACTTAGAAACGTATCTAGCTATGTCCTTCTTCATTCCTATCCACCAGAAGTTATTCCTTAAATCTTGGTACATCTTATTATTACCAGGATGCATGGTATACCTAGAATTATAGGCTTCTTCTAAAATCTTATTTCTTAAGTTTCCTTGCTTAGGTACCCAAGTCCTTTTCTTATGGAATCTTCGAATTCCATCACTTCCTTGCTCTAATTCTTTTATTCGTCCTTTCATTCCTTCAGCATCATCCTTGATTGCTGTTTCTTGAATATTCTTCAGTTGTTCCATTAAGTCTAATTGTTAACTTAATCTAAGAGCACGAACTCATCGTTGTTTCTCATGATACTTACGACTTAAGGCATCTGCAACTACGTTTGCCTTTCCTTCGTGATATTGAATATCACAGTCGTAGTCACTTAGAATTTCCATCCATCTTCTTTGCCTCATATTTAATTCCTTTTGCCCAAATATTTATCTTAAACTTTTATGATCTGTATAGATAGTAAACTTACTTCCGTACATATAATGTCTCCAAATCTTAAGGGCAAAAATTATGGCTCCTAATTCTAAATCATGAGTCGTATAATTTTCCTCGTGCTTCTTCAATTGCCTTGAGGCATACGCAATTACCTTCTTGCGTTGCATTAACACACATCCTAATCCTAGCTTAGAAGCATCACAATAAACTTCAAAATCTTCTGTCCCTTCTGGTAAGGCAAGAATTGGGGCGTTTGTTAACTTTTTCTTTAAAATCCTAAAGGCTTCTTCTTGCCTAGGTCCCCATTCAAACTTAACTGATTTACAGGTTAGCTTAGTTAAGGGCACAACTATTTTGGAAAAATCCTTAATAAACCGTCTATAGTATCCGGCTAACCCTAGAAAACTTCTAATTTCCATAGCTGATTGCGAGACCTTCCATTTGGTGATTGCTTCTATTTTGGAGTGATCTACGTGAATACCTTCGTGATTCACCATGTGTCCTAAAAATTGTACCTCTTGTAGCCAAAATTCACACTTCGAGAATTTGGCGTAAAGCTTCTCTTTTCTTAACAAAGTTAAGAGTGCTCGTAGGTGCTCACAATGCTCATCCTGACTTTTGGAATAAATGAGTATATCGTCGATAAAGACAATTACAAATTTGTCCAAGTACGGTTTATGTCACACCCCGATATTTCCACGTTTGACCGGTGGGCCCGGTAGGGGAGTTTCGTGACGTAGTTGATATCATCATAGTCAAACAACACAATATATAAATGCACAGCGGAAGCAAAAGATAAATATATTACAATCCGAATATAAAGTAATATCAAGTATTGCAACGGAAAGTAAAGGATCCACAGACGGATCAAATGAAAGGAAAAACTGTTCAACAGACTTTGGACGCCTAGAACTTGCAAGATTCCTTATTAACGCCCTGAGCTTCCAGCCAATTACGTTCAGTACCTGTCACTTAACCTTTTTGGAAAATACGTCAGTTTTCACTGGTAAATACACTCAACCGACTCATTTGAAAAGAGTTTAAGAAAATTGATTTAGATGCACCAGGCACAAAATATTTTGACACTTTGATTAAACTGCACAAGGCAAATTTAATCTTTTATAACTTGGGACAATTATATTTATAATCTTGTATACAGATTTACATGTTCGTTGTACGTTCAGGGCCCGATGTAGAAACCGAATCAAAATTAACAGACACGCCACAAGTATAAGCCCACAAGAGAGTGAGATACCGTTTCCCTTTAAGCAACTTTCAGTGTATGCCTACACCCCGTGCTTAAGGCGTGGCCATTTTATAATACAATGATGTCAAGGATATCCGGGACATGGTCATTAACCCCTAAAGGCTTTTATTTCAAACAATACAGATTAAAGCGGGTTACCTCAATAATTTAATCAAAATAAGACTAAACATTCAATACCCGACCAAGCGGTATTATTATAATACCGTATCCCAAGCCCGTATAGGGAAAATAAGTTAAGAGTATTTACCTGAGCTAAATATAAATTCAATCCCAGTCGTATATCAATTCAGCAAGCACAAGTACTTCTACTGGGGCTCTTAATCTGGAACGAAGGTTTTTAATAACCTATTAGATTTCTAACGGGTCTTTAATTAAGCCTATGCTTAGACCGGTTAGTTTTAAAGAGGAAGATACGGTTCAAACGCATGATAAGGCGAAGACCGGTTTAGAATGTGGCTTCGACCAGGCAAGCTTGTATGCTTGTTTAATATGGGTAACTTAAACACATTCTGGATTTTGAGACCAAAAAGATATGGTTTGACCCGTTTCGGCTAATTTATGCAAACTAGTCACATAAGCCGATCCGAACGTGACAAGCGCGTAACGAGTAACCATAAGGGTCATATACAGGTTTCCTAAGTTAATATGCCTTAAATATGTTGTGATATCAGTAGGATACCTTCCAATATGCCCAAAACGAGTTTAATCTCAATATAAGCCCCGAAGGGGTATTTTGGTCATTTACCTAAGGCATATATACTACCTGTCATACAACTAACTAAACGTCGTGACCATAAGGTATAACCTCAGAAGGTTATTCCCTATATACTATGGTCACCTAAAGTGTTTGGTCGGATCCTAATGATCGACCAAACGGGTCGGGTTCGAAAGTATAAGCGATTGTTTAGATCGCTTACCTTACGACCCTATATAAGCACTAAACTAAAAGTGACGAGCTAAGCATGTTAAAACATGCTTAACTAAGTTTAGAAAACAGCTTTGGTATCAAAACAAACGGTTTTGATACCTAAGAGTAGTTTGGTTACAAAATACGCAAGAATACGCATTTTGGCCGAAACTACGACTCGTCACTGAGCCTAGATAACGTGGTAATCAGTAGGTATAGTCACTAGGGACTATAACCATCGTGATTACGCTCACGTTATGAAGTTCAAACGAACTTCGCATTGACCATAAATTGGTCAATGCAAGTTTGACTTTAACACTAAAACGAATAAAAGAACGAAGGAACACTTACAAAGGGTCCCCGAAAGCCAATCTTGATCCAAGTAACTCAGGTATGAAGCAATGGCTTCAACTTAGAGCATTCTTAGATCAGATTTGTGGGTTTTGTAAGTGAATGGGTTGGGTATTTATAGTAAATGGACAACCGTTAGGATCGTTCTTCGAATACCGTGCTTTGATCTTGTCCCTACACTTGTTGCAACACCAAGGTAACTCAAATTGGCCCCCCAACATCAGGGATTAACATGTGGCATTGGCCTTTGAAGTGTTTAGCAGCTGTTACAACTGATTAAACAAATTTTACTGATCTGAAAGGGACTCGCGTGATGCCAAGGGGGCTAGGTGTCACGCCTAGGTCCTTCTGATCAGCAACCAGTTTCCAAAGTTTCCATTTCAGTCCCCGTTGTGTATTAAGGCCATTTCCAACATGTTTAAGGCTCGTTAATTCAACTTTAAGGCCCTAAAATGATGCCTAAACATTTTGGACATGAAACATGCTAAAAAATATCCCGTATGTCGGTTCGTTTGGTCGTACGATTGCGATGTTCGCTTAATTACGACGGAATGCGCATAAGCGCGAAAGACGATCCAAATTGCGTGACGAATGGGTTTTTCTTATGCCAAACACTAAAATAAAATATTTTAGTGCTTACATAAATTTTTGGATGTCCGGGTGTATTCAGAACGTAAGTTATGCGCGAAAATGCAAACTTATGCACTTTTTGACGCTTTTAGTCCCTGATCCTTCTACACTTGATCTTAACATGATTTCTTGCACTTTGAGCCCTCTAACTTGACTTTTAAGGGCCTTAAGACATAACCAAACTTTGTTAAGTCCTTGGGTAACTTTATGGTTACCCGAAAAGTCATAAATTTCAACGTTGACGCTTTTAACCCCTCGTATACGAATATTGTCATAACTTTCTCATATGATAGCGAAACTTGGTGAAATTTTTATCATGTATTCTAGTGAGCATAATTGATTGTTACAAAGCTTCGGGTTTGCTAAAAGGTCACTCAGAGGTATACTTTAAACATGCTGACACATTTAACCCCTGTAATTTGTAATCTCTCACTTTCTTTCACAATTAGCGTCGTATGATCCATGAATCATTCGTTTAAGGGTATAAACATCATGTAGGGATATTGTAGGGTATATTTATCCATTGTTGACATTTTGAACCCTTATATTCACATATTTTCCATGTTTGTCAACTTTAGTCCTTCTAGAGTATTCTTTCACACGTTCAAAGCTTATGACACGTGTCAATACATTATAGGACGTGAATTTTCGAGGTGTTACAGTTTACAGATCCTATTCATCATGTCCATAAATGCTACAGGAGCATTTGTTAGTCCAAAGGGCATGACTGTAAACTCGTAATGACCATACCTAGTTCTGAAGGCATTTTTAGGTATGTCTTCCTCTTGTACTTTCAACTGATGGTATCCGGAGCGTAAATCTATCTTAGAAAAATATCTAGCTCCATGAAGTTGATCAAAAAGATCATCAATCGTAGGTAATGGGTATCGATTCTTAATAGTAACCTTATTCAATTTCCTATAATCAATACACATTCGCATTGAACAATCCTTCTTTTTCACAAACAACACTGGAGCTCCCCAAGGGGATGAACTAGGTTGTATAAATCCTTTGCTTAATAATTCATCTAATTTCTTTTTCAATTCTAGCATTTCGGTGGGTGATAACCGATAGGGTGTCTTAGCGATCGGTGTAGTTGCAGGAATTAGATGAATTCTGAATTCTACTACCCTATCGGGTGGTAATCCAGTTAGTTCTTCTGGGAATACCTCCGGGTATTCTGATACTACTGGAATTTCCTTAAGTTCCTTACCCTTAGTGTTAATGATTACCGAAATCATATACACTATTCCTTGTTTTCTTGAATAACTAGCAACTTTCATTACGGAAATGAATTTCATTGGCTTATGTGGCTTGTCTCCTGTAATCACCACTATTTCTCCTGTAGGTGTATGAATTTCTATGGAATTCTTATCACAGAGGATTCGAGCATGGTTGGCTAATAACCAATCCATTCCTAACACAACATCGAATCCAGCTAACTTCATAGGTAATTGGTTTGCAGAAAATTTATGGCCTAAGAGTTCTATCTTTTCTTCTCGCAAAACCTTATTTATGTTAACAGAATTCCCATCTGCCGTTTCTACCGTAAAAATTTGTCAAAGATTGGTTAAGGGTAGGTTAAGAGCTTGGCAGAATGAAGTATTTATAAAACTTTGGTTTGCACCAGAGTCAAATAATACTTTTGCATAAACATCGTGAACTAGGAACGTACCAGCTATCACATCTGGGATTAGCACTGCTTCCTAGGTAGTCAACTGGAAGGCTCTTGCGTTTTTCTTGGTAGTTCCTTCTGCAGGTTTGGCTTTGTTGTCAGCTGGTTTGACCAGTTTAGGGCAGTCTGGTCTAAAATGTCCAGCTTCTCCACAGTTGAAGCAAATTGTGGATTTCTTCCTTCTGCAGTCTTCTTCTTGATGCCTTGAAATTTTGCAGAAATTGCAATACCCTTTGCATCTTCCAAAATGCTTTCTTTTACAGGTACTGCAAAATGGAGCAGTGGAAGGTTTCCCGGTTCCCTTTTTCTTGAAATTACTACTATTACCCACACGGAATCCTTGGGTAATCTTTTGGGCCACTTTATTCTTTCTATTTTCTTCTCGCGTACGCACCAGTCCGTCTGTCAAAGTGTTGGCTAATTCCACTGCATCGTCAATTGTGTGAGGTCTCGCAGCTTTAACGATATCACGGATTTCGCCAATTAAACCCCAAATATAGCGAGAAATAAGTACCGGTTCTGGCGAAGGCAGGGTTGGTACAACTCTAGCATACTCGAAGAATGTCGAAGTATACCCTCGACAGTCTACATCCACCATCCGGTGGTTCAGGAACTTATTTGTCATTTGTTCCTTTTCATATTCGGGACAAAATTTTATTTCTAGTAGACTCTTAAATTCTGCCAAATTCATGGCATACACCACATCACTTCCCTTAGCTTGTAGTACGGTGTTCCACCATTCGAGTGCCCCTTCTTTAAAAAGATGCGACGCGTACATGACCTTGTCTTCCTCGGCACATTTACTTATTTTAATTACTGCTTCGGTTTTCTCTAACCAACGCAGTGCAGCAGTTGCCTCTTCATTGCCTGCAAATTCAACTAGTTTACAGGCAAGAAATTCCTTGTAAGTGCAACCAGGCGTTGCAGCTTTCATTCTCTTAAGAAATGGGGCTTGCATCCCATCATTATCATTATTATTGTTGTTGCCGCCTCCATTTACACTATTACTGAAATTGTCACCGTGAGTGCGTTTGCTGGGAATAATTGGAGGAGGTTCAACTGGATTTCGATCAGCAGCAAGGATTGCTGGGATAGCATTAGCTATTCCTTGGGCAACGATATTTTCAATATCTTGCCTACTAAGAAATTGATCTTCATGGTTTTGTTCAGATTGGTTAACTTCGTTAACTGGTTCATTGACGACGTGTTCCATCTGATAATTATCAATATATAAATATATAAATTATTGGCACAAAATAATTAATAATTAGTCACAATAAAACAATCACACATAATCATGTCAACACGTATAGCCAAAATTGTCGACTTTGCGACGTTAATATTTTTATATATATTAGTATGCATCATTACACACCCGTTATATTACAAAAGTTTTATTTTAAGTTATTTTACATAGTTATATTTTTATTTTTATTATTAAACACATAGCCACACAACCCCATACGATCCCCGTCAGTTGGTATTTCAGAAATGACGTTCCCCCTCGTCGTATTTCTAGGATATCCTCTCCCCCACTTCCCGAATTCTATTTCCTGCATCCACCAGCTCCTCGCCATAGTGGCGGAGTTCAGCCAAGTTCTCAGTGCTCATAGGTGGGTTTGGTGCAGTCTCTGGGTCAAACTGGGGGAAAAGGGTGTTGGGGTTATTCAAGAGATTCTGAAATTGCCAATCACTTGTCCACCATTCCTCCAGCTCTCCGGGTAGAAGTTGGTGGTTGACAATGGGATCTGGGATAGTAGGTTCCAAATTAACTGGAAGTTGTGATTCAATTGGGTAATTGAAAAGGTCTTCATTGGCAGGTCCAATGAGGTCACAATTTGTCAGTTTACGATCAAGCTCCTCCCAGGGTGGCATTTCCTGGGCTTGCCCTGAACTTTCCCCGATCTCTTTTCCTTTGCCTTTATCATTTGGTTCCACAGTCTTTTTAATCCTCTGTGCGGCTGGCTTCTTCCTCCGGCTGCGTCTCCAGCCTACGATCCTCCTTCTTTTCTTCGTCTTGGGTTTCTCCTGGGCTTGAGCCTGGAATTCCATAGGTTCTTCAGTGTCGGCCAGATAATCAGAAAAGTCTCTGGAAACTTCTACGTCAGCAAGATAGATAGTGAGATTCTGAATAGCTTCAGACAACTCATTCATGCTGTTTAGCAGATATAGATAAAACACAAAATCCTAATTAAAAAGTTATATTTTGCAAATTAAATTTCACAGAATCACAGAGTGGCAAATTGAGAAATTAAGTATTTCTAAATTCTTAATTGGCTTAAATCAGTGGCTCTGATACCACCTTTTTCTGTCACGGCCCCCGTCCCGGTTTTACCCGGTCCAGGAGCCGCATGACAGAAACCCGTGGTATTTATTATTTGAGTTGACAGCGGAAGTTTAACAAGATCTTTTAAATCTTTAAAACTGCCCAATTATTTTATTTCATAAATTGGGATAAACCCCGTAATTTACAATAGAGGAATTTCAGAGGAAATTCCCTGTTTTCCATAACATGTTTATTTATTTAACTGAGCCACCACTTCAAGCTTTATTAGTGCTCCGTAGCACTTTTTCCTTGATTCACAGTAGGTCACCTGAAACATGTTTTAAAAATATTTTATCAGCGGGGAAATACTGGCGAGTCACTCAAGTTATATAAAACGACACATTAGTTATAAATTACAGCATAAGAGCGATTACAATGGCTACTATCTTATTTTTATCTGGCGCCGTGTCACACCCCGGTGACGATGGTCATACCACTATTGGGTCCTTTCACCCAAGTAGTGATGATTATCACTGTTAGGTTGATGAACCTAACCGTGAGAAATTAGTAATGTGCACAATACCCCACTTGCCAGTGATTCAAGATAACCAAGACTTAATCCCTGTAATTATAACTTTTGAAAATAAATGGAGTATTGTAAAACATTGTTGATAAAAAGAGAATGACTCACATTGCAAGTTTAGACGGGCAGAGTTTAGCCTACTGATTTAGCCGTGTAACGTAGTTAAAACAGCAATGCATACGAAACTAGGTCAGTAACTTAATACAACATTTACGATAAGCTCACGAAATCAAAACCCTCACGATGAATGACAAAGTATAGCCCAATTACGGGCATCACTTAAACATCCATCGGATCGGTTTCAATCGATCGGACATTATATCGTAGCAGTGATTGAGTTATTACCCTGTTGTCACAGCAGAGCTTCGTGCTAGTGTGTGTTTTTGAACGAAAAAGTGTATAACTCAGTGTAGGAAACGAATTTTTACGTCGAAACAACTGTGCCATGCAAGTGACAACTCCTGGAATTTATACTGAAAAACAGTCCCTGTCGCGTGGCGCGACGGCGCCCTTTTTAGGGTAGGGTAGCCACGTCTCCAACTAGCCTTGGTGAGTTGACAGTTCGATAAAATTCGTTTTCTACAACGAGTTATGAGGATAATCGTCAAGTAGGGGATACCCACTCCTGAGTTTTAGGGGCCCTGATCCTAGTTCCAACTGTTCTGAAAATTTTAGGGGTCATGCAATATTACTTGGGGGTGTCAATTAGGGTTTCCTATTGGACATAATAAATTAAGAAATAATAATTTTGGCGAGAGTTGTTACACTTAGTAAGTCAACCTAAACACACGATATAACATGATTATTATATGAACACACTGAGATAAAAGAATGTGAACTCAGTTTAACTGAATATAATCTACCCGTCATGTGGAGACGATAACCGGATCGCTCATCAGTTCTAACGAAATAGGGCAAAGGAAGTCAACAGGAATTACAGGAGCATCCAGTTTCTTATTTTCATCTAATAAAGATGATGTTTCAGATGAATTCTTTGAAGTTTCCAACTATACACCGTTTCATTTTGATTACACCCTTCCGAAAGATTCTCTGTTGACGCAGCTTCCACCTTTGTTTCAGCTTCTTGATCATTGATGTTAGTATTGGTCTCTGCAAGATGAAGATCTTCTTCATCCGACGTTGAATTTAGGGGTTTGCTGTATCTTTCTCTCGCTCTTCGCAGCTGACCTCTTAGTAAGTCAACCTAAACACTCAATATAACATGATTATTATATGAACAAATTGGGACTAAAGAATGTGAACTCAGTTTAGCTGAATGGCATTTTACGCCCAAAGAATGCGTATTTAGTTTTATTGCTGAGTGCCAAGGCCTCTGGGATGAAAATGGCATTTTACGCCAAAGAATGTGAACTCAGTTTAACTGAATATAATCTACCTGTCTTGTGTAGACGATAACCGGATCGCGCATCACTTCTAATGAAATAGGGCAAACAAAGTCAACAGGAATTACAGGAGTATCCTATTTCTTGTTTTCATCTAATAAAGGTAATGTTTTAGATGAATTCTTTGAAGTTTCCAACTGATACACCGTTTCATTTTGATTAGACCCTTCCGAAAGATTCTCTTTCGACGCAGCTGACCTCTTAGTAAGTCAACCTAAACACACGATATAACATGATTATTATATGAACACATTGAGATAAAAGAATGTGAACTCAGTTTAACCAAATGACAATTTACGCCTTAAATGAAGTTATAAATAGGAGAAACCACAAACCTCACTGTTGTTTCTCAGCTTGAATCCGCTATGCTCTCCGTCCTCGCTATCGGTTCATTTCTGAGCATGAATTTTTTATAGAAACATTCGCCGAAGCAGTTAAGGCGTCATCTTCCACTACATTCGCAAGTCCATGAAGACACCGTCGTCTTTATCCAGTGATTGGCTGCCACCGAAAACTTCCTTGCCGTCATTGATGGGTGATGCAACTTTAAATCACGCTATAAGAATGTGAACTCAGTTTAATTGCTGGCCAATACCTCAGGGATGAAAATGGCATTTTACGCTAAAAGAATGTGAACTCAGTTTAACTGAATATAATCTACATGTAGATGATAACCAGATCGTGCATCAGTTTTAACGAAATAGGGCAAATGAAGTAAACAGGAATTACAGGAGCATCCTGTTTCTTGTTTTTATCTAATAAAGATAATGTTTCAGATTAATTCTTTGAAGTTTCCAACTGATACACCGTTTCATTTTGATTACACCCTTCCGAAAGATTCTCTTTCGACGCAACTTCCACCTTTGTTTCAGCTTCTTGATCATTGATGTTAGTATTGGTCTCTGCAAGATGAAGATCTTCTTCATCCGACGTTGAATTTAGGGGTTTACTGTATCTTTCTCTCGCTCTTCGCAGCTAACCTCTTACTAAGTCAACCTAAACGCGCGATATAACATGATTATTATATGAACAAACTGGGATAAAAGAATGTGAACTCTGTTTAACTGAATGGCATTTTACGCTAAATACAATTAATAACATGAAGCTTTTGTAGTATCAAGAATCAGGTATTGCAAGTCTGCAAATAAGTGTATCTGTTTCCGTTGCTTTTGTAAATTAAAAGTATTATCAGTAAACGCAGATTAAGTTATGAAATGAAATTTCACAAATTTGGTTAAGAAATTGACAAACAAAAAATCATACGAAGCTTAAATAAAGTTATAAATAGGAGAAACCACAAACCTCCCTGTTGTTTCTCAGCTTGAATCCGCTATGCTCTCCGTCCTCGCTATCAGTTCATTTCTGAGCATGATTTTTTTGTAGAAACATTCGCCGAAGCAGTTAAGGCGTCTTCCTCCACTACATTCGCAAGTCCATGATGCAACTTTAAATCACGCTAAAAGGAGAACAACCCTTGCAACCTAAACTGAGCTAACACATTGATGTGGTAAACATTGGAAAAAGGAAGACAACTCTCAAACCATATAAAAAAACATACATGTAGTCGGCAATAAGGGTAGTTCGTCTGGTAGTTTTCAAGATACTCATCCTCATTTTAGAAACAAACGAAGTGTATATCATATATTGAAAAATACAAAACATACCTTTGTGGCATAAGCAGTTTCTGAACTCGATCTTGATGTGCTTCTGTCTTCCAAATCCTAGATAACATGTATAACACTTACCTAAATACAATTGTACATACAATTCATGTATAACTTATTTAACTTTCTCACAAATGAACCAACAATTCATGTATCACAATTTGAACATGGAAAGGCATTTTCACAGGCTCTTTGATTTGGAAAAAAAAAATTGTAGTAATAACATTTTTATAAATGGTACAAGATCTATAGAAGGGAGAACCTGTCATCTCGAAATCATCAGAGTTTTGATTATTTAGGAAAACTTGAAACTTCACTCTGGTAATAGTTTTGGTTGTCCTCTCCACTCTGAAGAAAAAATAACATACATACAACATCGAGATTTTTGATGCAAACGGTCTTCAACTTCCGTGAGTATATACGCATGTATACATACGCTAGGGTTTTCGAAGGAAATTGTGACGATGAATTGACGGATGACTTGTACAGTGAGCAATCAAAATTAGGGTTTTTTTATGTGAGAATCATGGTGATTGTTGCAGATGAAGATTGTGGTTTTGACGGATTTTGAAGGTTTGAGTTTCAGAAATTTAGGAAGAAGATGATCAAGAGTCTGTGAGGGTAAGACAGGGGGTTTACTCGAAAACCCTATCCAAAAACACTTCGATCCAAATATCAAATCCTCAATTTCAGATTTCACCTCTAAACTTAAATTCGATATGCCGTTATGAAGTAAGAACAATGGATCTTCGTTACAGATGAACAATCGATTTTGTTGTTAAGCATGAGGAGAAGGTTGGAGATGAAGATGCAAAGATGCTCGTGGAGATGAAGATTGGATGTGGAGGATTTGAGAGAGGGATTGAATTTTGAATGTGGAGCCAGAATTCATGAATGTTATATATGTATACGGTTTGAATTTTGAATATGGAGCCAGAATTTTGAATATGGGCAGTGGTTTTGATGACAGTGGTTTTGATTGTTGAGTATACAACATAGGTTGAATTTTGGAGATGGGCAGTGGTTTGGATTTTGAATGTGGGCCAGACCTTTGAAATTTGAAGATATGGCAGTGGTTTGGATTTTAAAGTGATTTTAAATTAAGATTTATGATGTCACTATGCTCCCTCTATGGCTGCCACCTCATCGTTGATGACATAAGAAAAGCATTGTTGGACGGCCTCTATGGCTGCCACATAAGCTTTTCTTATGTCATTGAGATTTCTCCTTTAATGGATAGTATAGATTAGATATACACATACATTTTTGTTTCGCAGCACGTGTACTCCTTTTGTAGTGGGTCAGAGGGCAACTTGATTTTCATCTTAGTCAAAATTCCTCAACTATGGATTCTACCGGTATGGTCCCAACACTGGACTAGGGGGGACCTGAAGGGGTATGGGCCCAAACCACACTCAACCGTCAAAAACTCAAGCCAATTCCAAGACTCATGCACAAGACCTAACCACGTACGCGCAACCATGACAAGCTCATGGTAATGCGCCAGTACAAATAGCAACTACCTGCAACCAATCAACGTGCGCCAGGTTTGCCCAACCAGTATCATGTAATATTCACCGCTCCATTATCTCTACTCACAGTGAAAAACAGACGCAACAAGCATGGCCAACAACTTTCCCGCACCTGGGCGACAGGTAAGCCTAAAACTCAATCTTTACTTTCGAGCACTCCTAACAAGTCTAGTACTCCTACCACGCTTGCACGCGGAGCAGCACTAGACTGGGGGACTTGATGGGGTACGGTATTAGACCCGACCCGAGCGGTCATACTTCCCGTTACTTGTTGCTTTTATATTAATTATTTATTATTATTGCTTACTAACCCAACCGCGAGGCCCAACGCGATGTAGTTTACACTACTTTGGGTTGGGGCTTGTAGAGATAACCCCTAACTGGGCCTGGCCCATTGAGGTTAGGGGAGGCCCATATCCCCTATATAAATAGGTGTTCACCTCATTATTGGGGTAGATGAAAGGAAGCCGCCACACTTTTTGTTACTGGAAACAGGGGATTCTTTCCCCTACCGGTCATCTCTACAGCTCCATTTTCTTCTCTTCTCCATTGCAGATCTAGGTTCAAGAGGAAGAACAAGGCGTGATTCTCACCCACTCAGAGAAATCGGTCCAATCATCTCGGCGGTGATACCGGCGGGGGACTTGATGGGGTACGGTATTAGACCCGACCCGAGCGGTCAGACTTCCCGTTACTTGTTGTGTAATTGAATGAATCAATTTTTCAAAATTAATGAGCTAAATATTAGGCAGCCAAAAAGAATAAAAGATATGTTATCTTCTTCACATGGTTTATACTGAAGTACTCATGTGGGCCATGGCTCATTTTACTAGTGGAGCCATAACACGTGATTTCTTCTTACTCAAGAAAGTGAATTGTCACATTTCATCATTTCTTTTCCCTTAGTCTTCATAAAGGAATGTTTGCAGCAGGTGAGATTATTATATTAACATACGATATATGAGAAATCATTGCACCGAGCTCTATCGGCTTTCTCCGTCGGCCGCACAAATAGGAGATTCCCGGCTGGTGCGCGACAAACAGAGTGCATGACGGAGATTACCCGTATCGGCAGAGTGTGTCGACAGGCGTTGTAATCGCGCAACAAAGAGATGACCCGCGCGGGGGAGTATGCTCACACGAAAGAGATTACCCGTGCGACGGAGTATGCTGCTCGCACAATGGAGTCAACCCGCACGGGTATGCTCGCGCAATGGAGACGACCCGCGCGGGTATGCTCGCGCAATGGAGACGACCCGCGCGGCGTAGGTGGTCTGGCAAGTGCGAAACATGTTTACGTTTTGAGGGATTGTTCAAAACGTCAATTTCCTCTTTAATGAAAATGATAGCTTTATTTAGCTGAATTGTAGATGTGTTTTTATCAAACAAAGTTGTAGCTCACTTTTTATGACAGGTGTCTTGGAAATAGGGTCATTATATCCTGGTGAGAATGCCACTAAATTCCAACAACATTAATTGTAGTGCATGCTTCGCTTCACTTATTTGATGGACATTTAAACTTTAAAGTTCCCGCTCCGAACAGTTGCATGACGAAATTTATAACAACTTTGCCAATCAAAATATAAGAGTTGTTATAATGTTGTGTTTAAAGAACACGGAACTATGTGCATGCATGATGTGCCCGCGAGCGCAGCTTTACTGACGGATGCGGAGTTGCTCACAGGTAGTTGGATCTGTGACGGGGTGCGCGATATTCCAACAACCAGGTGCGTCCGGCGCACGGAGTGACAGAGGGTGTGTCTTATACGAACAAGGGTGGAGGGTACTCGCGCGGCGACAGAGTGTGTCCGACAAGCGGGTGCACTTGCGCGGCTGCGGGGTGTGTTCGACATTCGGAACTTGCTCGCACTCGCGCGGTGGAGGTTGTACTTTATTTGAGACATAAAAAGAGATGGAAGGCAAAAGTTGTACCTTGTTTGAAGCTTGCTTGCATCCCAGATAGGAGAAAGACAGTTCATTACGCGCTGGTTGAACGAGGCATATCTTTTGTGGCATGCGCAGGCGATTGATGAGCATGTTGTTGATGCCGGAGATGGTAGGTGGTTGTGCGCGACGTAGTTGATGCCGGAGATGACAGGTGATTTGTTGCGCGCGACATGATTGATGTTGTAGATGGCAGTTGGTTTGATGCGCGCGACGTGGTTATTGCCGGAGATGGCTGGTGGTTGCGCGCGACATGGTTGATGCCGGGTGTTTGAAGCGCAAGTGATACGAACAGGGCGCACCATGGGTGCCGGTGACACATAGACGTGCGGCCGGACTTTGTTAACATGTCGGTTATTGACGAACATGGCCGATTGCGCGGGGACGGAAACATTGTTGTGCCACCTTTTTGTGAACGAGAGCTTGAAGAAGGTCCATGTCTCCCTTATAATAACGACAAAACATGTATATAAAGTTGAGGACAGCTGGTGCACTGTGTTGCCTTCCAATGTCAGAAAATGTTAGTACCATAAAGGAAAGACATGCAATTAGGGGTTGTACCATGTGGAGCATGTATTGTATATTTGCTTTGCAAATTACACTTTTTAAAAAGTCGCCGGCAGGCGCATGCTCTTCTTTACATACGAACACGTCGGTCTCCATACGAATCTGTTGCTCTACATATGAGCATGGAAGTCTTTATACGCGCATGCTCCTTTAGAGATGAGCACGCCAGTCTCCAGGCGAGCTTACTGCTACACATGCAAGCACCCTAATCTCCATGTGGCCCTGCTGCTTTACACACGAGCGTGTGTGTCTCCCGCGCGCGCATGCTTAGCCATATATGAAAACGCTTACAAAACGTAAACTGTGCTACAAATGCACGCACCACTTTGGGTATACGCAAAAACACATTGGCTAAAATAAAGTTTCGCTTACACCGACAATCTTCAAGACAAGCCACATCTCCTTGCTTCACGCCACATTGTTGTGGCACACCGGAGGATTAGCGCAGGCTAGGGTTTCCACTTCATTATCCTGACGCAACTTTATGCCAATTCTCATTCGCGATAACCTACTCAAAGTGGATTAACACGTGCAAATATTGTAGACAACAATTTACACAGATTCAAAAACTATATATATATGTATGCCTCATGGCCTAAGACATGCGCACCATGCGAAGTCACCAAAAGGTGAATATTTTAGAGTAACCACACGACTGTGTGCGCACTGCTAAAGTTGGGCCACACCCGAAAATCATCCGAAGGGAAGACACTCATCTAGTCCAGAATTCCACCCACTTGCCATCCGCGCGTGGGAGCAACACTGGACTAGGGGGGACCTGAAGGGGTATGGTCCCAACACTGGACTAGGGGGGACCTGAAGGGGTATGGGCCCAAACCACACTCAACCGTCAAAAACTCAAGCCAATTCCAAGACTCATGCACAAGACCTAACCACGTACGCGCAACCATGACAAGCTCATGGTAATGCGCCAGTACAAATAGCAACTACCTGCAACCAATCAGTGTGCGCCAGGTTTGCCCAACCAGTATCATGTAATATTCACCGCTCCATTATCTCTACTCACAGTGAAAGACAGACGCAACAAGCATGGCCAACAACTTTCCCGCACCTGGGCGACAGGTAAGCCTAAAACTCAATCTTTACTTTCGAGCACTCCTAACAAGTCTAGTACTCCTACCACGCTTGCACGCGGAGCAGCACTAGACTGGGGGACTTGATGGGGTACGGTATTAGACCCGACCCGAGCGGTCAGACTTCCCGTTACTTGTTGCTTTTATATTAATTATTTATTATTGTTGCTTACTAACCCAACCGCGGGGCCCAACGCGATGTAGTTTACACTACTTTGGGTTGGGGCTTGTAGAGATAACCCCTAACTGGGTCTGACCCATTGAGGTTAGGGGAGGCCCATATCCCCTATATAAAGAGGTGTTCACCTCATTATTGGGGTAGATGAAAGGAAGCCGCCACACTTTTTGTTACTGGAAACAGGGGATTCTTTCCCCTACCGGTCATCTCTACAGCTCCATTTTCTTCTCTTCTCCATTGCAGATCTAGGTTCAAGAGGAAGAACAAGGCGTGATTCTCACCAACTCAGAGAAATCGGTCCAATCATCCCGGCGGTGATACCGTGTTTCTTCAGTTTCAAATTTAAATTTTAATGGGTAGATCCAAGTGTTATTTGTAAAATCGTCAATTAGGACCATATAATATTTAAAACCGGTTTTACTCGGGAGGGGGGGAAGTCCATAGGTCACAATGCACAATGTCAAAGGAAAGTTAAGTATTGTAAACGACAATTTTTATTTTTAGCAATATTGCAAGAAGGACAAAAAGACAATGAGTCGTTTTATTACACGAAATCAAATTACAATTATCAATGGTAAATCGACGGACTGAAATCAAAATTTTAGTAGCATTAGGAGTGTATAATATGATGTTTAGTTTCAAAGGTTTTGAGGACGTATGTAGGGTTGAATTACATGATCCAAGTACTGGCATATGCTATTACTATTACAGACAAAAATAGAGTTAATGGAATTAACTTGAGAGGTGTTAGGAAAGCAAACATTTATCTTATATTTAGCATGTGGATATGAATTCAATGTTACTTAAATTGTGGTATATATATGTTATGTGAGCATGCTTCTTGAGGTAGCATTACATGCTTAGTATGTTGTACTATGCTTGTGAAGTGAATGAGTTTTTTGAAATTCACATCTCATGCAAAAATACGACATCGCCCTAGCCCCACCTCCCATAACCGCCACTACGCCATTACATTTCAAGTTTATAACTAATTAACTAGTTTACACACCCGGCATAATTACTTTGTAACCAAGTCAGTCCTTTGACATGAGGGTATACTGGTCATTTGAGTGGCAAATGACCTGAGATAATGTTAAAATGTAAATGGGTTGCAACAAAAAGGACACCTGTATAGAATCCAAAATATTAGTGACATCCGTTGTAATTTCGTTAGTTAAAGGACAACGTCTGAAATTTGGTTGAAACTTGAAGGACATAAAGTGCAATTTACTTAAGATATTAAATGAAAATGACAATTGTGCCCTCATGTGAGTGGCACGTATTAAGAGTTAACAGAAAAATTTAACTAAGATAGTGCAAAATGATACCGCCTGATATAAAACAATAACATAAAGGACATCCGGTGTAATTTCGTTAGTTAAAGGACAACCTGCAATTAAGCTCAAATTAAATTATATAATCTACCAATATTAATGAAACCACTTTACCAAATTCAAAGAAACATACTTAAAACCAACGGCAAAAACAAAGACACCTTAGGGGCTGTTTGGCAACTTCTGAATGGTTAAGTGCTGAACCAGTAAGAGGTCTGAATCATTAGTGTTGAACCAGTAAGAGGTTTGAACTATTAAGAACCAGTATAATATTATACCATTCAGAGACAAATATTTGACCAATTCATATTAGAGGTCTTAACCATTCAGAGGAAAATGTCTGAACCATTCAAACACTTTCTCGCGAAACAAACAGTCTGAATCATTAAGTACTGAACCAGTAAGAAATCTGAACCATTAAGAGTGTTATTAAGAGCTAAACAAACAAACCCTAGAGTCTTTCAATATCAAATCATTGTGTTTAATATATCACATACAAATTTGGGTGAGTAATCTACGTATGCTAATTTAAAATTATAAATTTAAGTTTGCGAGATTTGATTCAAACTTAACGTGGGTTGATCCATGTATATATTTGATTATTCATCTAATATGTATTTAAAATGCTGAATATTCTATTACTAAATTATGTCAATAGAAGATATGTGCTCATACATCTCCAATAAGACCATGTGTAGTGGTGGAACAAAATAATGCCCCCACCATGGGGCATTATTTGACACGTGTCATCCCAGTCAGCATGGGGCATTATTGCAAAAGTGGCGTAGTGGGGCATTATTCCAATAACGCCCTTTCCAATCAATAAACAATTATTTTTTATAGGGAAAAGAAAAAAAAAAATGGCACCTTACACTTGGAAGTCTCCCATTGGCCACTTACATATTTCGTCCCTATATGTTGAAGACACACACACACACGAAATATGGGGCATCATTCAAAAGTCAAAAGTTGTCAGAAGATGCTCAAAGGTGATTGGCCGGTCAAGTATGTGCCAAGCGTTTTAAATAAAACGCCAAAGGTATTTTTTTTCAAAAAACACGCCCAAAAACGCCTAGTGTAATGGGGGGCGTTTTATGGCGTTTTTTTTTCAATTTTTTTTTAAAAACCACGCCCCACTACGGGTGGTCTAACATGATGTAATTTGTGGAAGTTAAGCACTTGTACTTTTAAGAACCAGATCGCTTACATTTCAAAGAACTAGAACTTATTCATTACTAATACGTTAATTATTTACATTAATCATAAACCTTAAAAACGGTATTTACAAAACATCTTCCATTTCAACCCATACTAAAAAGGTAAATAAACCTAAACTGATTTTGACATGTTACCTCTAAAACGATTAGACACTAAACAGAGCATATAAATTTCTTTTGAGGCATTGATGTCTACTTAAATGCATATAAAGTTTACTTTTTTTTCAATGGCAGATTTCTTTTAATTCTTGTGAGACTTGAACTCAGGACCTCCTTTCCCAAACCCAGGTGTTTAAAGTTAATGAAGTATAATAAGTTATGTACAAATGACAGAAGATGAGAAAGGCGGATGAAATCATGCCAACAAATTTTCAAAAATCTAAAAGGAGAAATCATCCCAACAGAAGCATCCGAAAAAATGTGTTCACGTCAATGCGGCCCAAGTTGCCACTAAAACGCCCTCGAACAGGTCTCCCTTTCTCCTTTCTCTCTCCTTCACGTGAGCTTAAAAACGCCCAAAAACCGGGAGTTGAAATACTCCAAATAAAAATCTATTTAAATATCTATAACTAATAGTTTAACTACCATAACAAAAAAAGGTCAATCATCACCATAAGATCTTTAACTAATCCCCAAACCCCAACCAAGGGTTGTAATTCTGTATATCTTTAAAGGTAACGAAACAAAAAAAAAAAAAAAAATCTTTAACTAAAACAAAAACAAAAACTTTGAAGTACTTAAAAGATGAGTTATACATGTTTTGATCCACATTGTTGAATCATATTAAGTTCACTCACCAGTGATCTTGAGAGTAACCGTTGCACCTATAGTTGTACTCGCGAGTTTGACCAAAGTTTTCATTGCCATGATGCTGATAACCCCAACTACCACTGCTTCGCCCTTGACCATCACGGCCCCACAAATTGTTATTTCTATGTCCTCCACATCCATATGACGGCCTCGCATTGTAATAATGTCCTCCTGTGACAGCAAATTGGTAAAAAGAGTTTCATAGAGCCTATCAACCCATGCATGCACTTGGACATGATCATGTCATGATATGATATTATCAAAACTAGATAATCAGATGATATAACATAAGAATATCTAAAAAAGAAAAAAAAAAGGATGAATGACATTTTTATACTAACCTTGATTAGGAAGTTTCTTATACTGGATTTCAGAATATCTGTCCTCAAAATGGATAAAGCGAGCCTATGAAAAATTATAGTGATTATAAGATATGATTCTGTTTGATAAAAGAAACTAATAAGTTTATAACAAATTTCTGGAGTTACTATGATTTATAGATCAGCCAAGACACTAAACTAATTACTATATATTATGACACTATTATCAAATCAAACAATGCCAAAAAAGTTTATCATTTTTAAATATGAAGAATATAGAACAGAAGATTTTCTAACAGCCTATATATACCTCTACTGCACTGCGGGCAGATTTGGGATCATCAAACTCGACAAAAGCATAACGATATCCGTCCTGAATAAAGAACACTGGAATTAGCAAATTACTATAAAAGTTGACCATGGTGCATCAAGATCTTTAAGTTTCTTTAAAATATTATAATAAAATCATAGTAAACATGAACCAGACCCTAGCGTATTCTTTTATCTGAATACCATTCTGCTTCACCGGTCCGAATTGTTTTACCACCTTTAGTAATGATTCCGATGTCATGTTGGGCGGTAGGTTCTTGACCCGAATCGCCTTATCTGCAACAGTTTGTTTATTAAAACATGCAACGGCTTAATAATAATTGCAAGCCAATGACTGAAATGACCTTACCATCATATATATTTTCTGTTGGTGTAGTTGATGACCCAGAACCCTACAGCCCCAAAACAATAAAATCTTGGTTAACATTTTGTATTAAAAAATGAGAACACAACAATATAATCTTTAGAGGTTGCAGATTTGAATCAAATCTGTATCAACAAAAGAGTCGATTTGGGTTACGTTTTATCTCAAACCGGGCACATAAAAAATCTAGCTAAAATGGAAATTTATAATTGAAAGCCACCCAAACCGTATCTATAAGATTTTTATCTAAATGAGCTCACAAGTGATGTGTAAGACACGTTTTTTGCCTCGGCTTTCTTGTTTGGGGCTTGCTGCCAAGCTGGAAGTATATTTTTTCCTTTTGATGACTCAGCAACCGTCCTTTTAACATCACCGTCCTTTTTAGATGTAGATTTGTCAGTTTGATCCTTGTTGGTAGCATGTGCAGCTTGATGTCACAAACTCACAATAATCAGTTTCAAAACACAAATCAAAACAACCCCTTAATCAAAGTACCTGTATCATCGGCTTGTTGAGCAGTCGGAGGGTTTGCCACGTCATCAAAAGGAGGCGAAGTGATCGAACTCATAATGACATCTAAAAACTGAAGAAAATCATTGTGCACGTAAAAGCCACCGCCTTCTTGTGGGGCCAAGAAAAAAGTTTGAGTAAAGTTTCTTTCCACACCAGCATTATCAGTCAAATATCCCGATACTCCTACAAACACCGATTCCATTACTGAATCTTGAGCATGCACAGTGGTTAGATCGGGATTCCATTGCTTAATATTAGAAGCCATGATATCATCATTAATGCCCTGCATAAATGGATAATATTCCATATTAAAATGTGTACTGTTTAATAAAAAGTGTTGTTGACCGAAGATTTTATTCACCTTCAATGTTGTTGCTGTTATCATTGAACCATCAGCACATTGATGGGATCGAATACTTTGCTCCTTGTAAAAGTTAAAACCATCTTTAGGCGCTCGTTGCATAATACGATAATATTGTTGCAGAAAAGCGTTAGCAACTTCCAGCGCAGAGTAGTTGTAGTTTTCCATATCTGATACAAATATAAAACGTACCGTAAATTAAGATTTTTTTTTTTGTAACCATGAGAAGCGCCGAACAGGTGACCTTCAAGGGGGTTAAAAGACTGAAAACTAATGAAAGCAGGATTAAAAACCGAAACCTCTGCCATAGATTGAGCGTTTAACACATAAATTCAGATTGAGTATATGTAGTTTACTAACTTCTAATACTTTCATGATCTAAGTGAATCAACCAAAGAAATTTCCATTATTATACACGTCACATTTATTTCACAAAGTCCAGACAAACCGTTACGTAATCTTTAATAACGCGACAATATTAGACCCTAGAATGATTATACGATACGTCATCGGCGGCTGCATTTAAGTTGATGGAAACTTCTAATATTCATTCACATGTATCCATCTAATAGAACAGTAACCATCATTGAACATGTCTTATTGATTCTCATAAGTCATAACATCAATCATGCATAACCATAAAACTTATACCTCAAAGCAACTTAAAGATCTAGACAAAAAAAAAAACATTAGAATTATCAATCTTACTGAATTCACATCAACAAAAAAATACATATACACATATATATAGTAAACTGATTCGCTATAAAACCTTAGTCTCCAACATTAAAAACCAAGATTACACTAAAAAATCTAACAAGCTTTGATCAGAAAAACACTGCACATAACTGACTAGAGATTTAAACCAGAGCAGTCAACCGATAAAAACGACCTAATCATATTAAACTATTTCCCTAAACCCTAAGTGTAAATCTAGCCACATAAATCATGCAATACAAACACCTAAATCAACACAAAAACAAACCATAAGATCATCAAAACACCAAATATCAACCAATCTCCATTTCTAACAATTCAAAACAAAAAATCTAAACAACAAACTCTTATTCATGACCTTTTTTTTAATAATCAGTCCATAACATCACTTACAAAACCTAAACTACCATACAATTCTACCGTCAACCTAACATAAATCCCCAATTTTCAACTTGTATACAACAAACAAACACACACTCAAAGCATAAATGATAAAACCTCTATTCATGCCAATTATTAGACGATAATTCTCACTGATTACACAATCGCGAACTGTTTTCACAAAAATCTACAAAATCAAGAAAACAATTACCGATTCAAACAATCAAAATCAATCAGTTGCATAATCAATCACTCTTTTACATAAATTTCAACTTGTATACAACAAAATAAACACATAATCAAAGCATAAATGATAAAACCTCTATGCATGCCAATTATTCGATGATAATTCTCACCGATTACGCAATCGCGAACTGTTTTCACAAAATTCTACAAAATTAAACAAACAATTACCGATTCAAACAATCAAAATCAATCAGTTGCATAAGCAATCACTTTTTTACATAAATTTCACTTGTATACAACAAACAAACACATACTCAAAGCATAAATGATAAAACCTCTATGCATGCCAATTATTCGACCATAATTCTCACCGATTACACAATCGCGAACTGTTTTCACAAAATTCTACAAAATTAAACAAACAATTACCGATTCATACAATCAAAATCAATCAGTTGCATAATCAATCAATTTTTTACATAAATTTCAACTTGTATACAACAAACAAACACAAACTCAAAGCATAGACGATAAAACCTCTATGCATGCCAATTATTCGACGATAATTCTCACCGATTACGCAATCGGGAACTGTTTTCACACAATTCCACAAAATTAAACAAACAATTACCGATTTACACAATCAAAATCGTGCATAATCAATCAATTTTTTACATAATTTTGTTTTGAAATCAACTGTATAGATGATGGATTTGAAGAATGTACCTCTGGTGAAACCTGATCTGAGATTATAGATACACGAAATGACGAAAATTTATGCAAACACGAAATTCACTGTATTGTTTACTTACGCTCTCTCTCTCTCTCTAAAAGATGTATGAATTGAATCTCTCTCTAAAAAGAAGTCAAGAATCACATTGGAGGATATTATCTACTGCTTCGGCGGTGTATGGTAAGCATGGAGGGAAGTTTTCATTTTGAGGGACACGTGTGATCTTGTGGCTGTGTTTGGTGAAGTTAATCTGATGATGTATGATGGACGGTTTGGATTTGTTGTTGTGAAGCAGGTGCGTGTGGTGTGGTTTAGAGAGTTGAGGCTTGTGTGTTGATATGTTGGTCCAATGGTCAAAAGACTTGTTATTTCTAGTGGGATGCAAATTTGATTTCTGGTTGGGTCATTTTCGAGGGATATCTGGGTGAAGGGATGAACCAGGGCTCGAACCTGACCCCGGGCGAGGGTTTACGGATTCCATCTGATTCTTATGCATCAGGTGACACGGTCTCATAGCGGTTGAAGAGTCGATCTTGGACATAGCTCCGAAACAGAGTGGGTTTACACTTGCCGTTAAAAAAAAGGTGTTGAGGCTTGTGACGAGGTTTGATCATGTACGGTGGGTGTATGGGTGGGGAAATGGAGGTGCCGATGGATTAGTAGGTTCCAGGGTGTAGTCAATCTTCCTCATAGAACTTAAAGAATATGGCTTTTTTTTTCATTTTTTTAATATTGGGAATATGGCTTTTTTTTTCATTTTTTTAATATTGGGGGCTGTACTTTTGGGAGTTCTAGGATTAATGTTTTGGCAAAAGATCGGAGTGTGGTGTCGTGTGCCGCAATTTTTTATTTTCTCGCTCAGAGATCTGCTTATGACTATTCTGGGAATCGGGATGCGGAGTGTAACAGCTCAAGTAAACCGTGCCAATATATTGTCCGTTTTGCCCCCGATAGGTTGCCCATCCAGGAACTCATGGTTTTGTTTTCACCCGACGAGTTGCTCGCCCAGGCAAAAATCGTCTTGGTAGAGAAGGTTTCCATCTCTTTATAAGGAAGATTTCGTTCTCCTTCTCAATCAATGTGGGACTTACACGGATAAACTTGCTTTGCAAGGTATTGTGGTGGTGTCTTGCCGGTGCCTTTGGAGAGTCAGGAACAACATCAGATTCTCTGCGAAACAAATCAAGGTGGAGGAGATTTTTATTGAAGTCAAATATTTGGGTTTTGTTTGGTTTAAAAATAGATCTAAGATTCTAAGTATAGTTCGATAAGTTGGTTGGATTTGTGTAATTTTTTTTTCATGTAGGTTTCGCTGTGGTTATTGTACGTTTCAAAAAAAAAAAAAATCAAACTCGACTGAAGTAGGTTGATCGATTTCACGGCATGAGTTATTTATCTAAGATTATCATGTTAACACATTCGTATCACACTTTGATTTGTTTAACGGATTGTAAACTTTTTTTTGTTTGATATATGTTCTTCTTTTTATTTTAGTGGTTTTTTTAGCAATGTTGAGTTTAAGATAAAACCATGTGTTAATGTCATAAAGTTTAGCCCAATACTTTTTAATAATATTTTCTTTATTCTACTTTTCATCATGCGGATGAATATTGTTTTATCATGGGGCACACCAGTCAACCTTTACCTTGGTGTTTTTTAGTGATCATTGGTGTTTTTTAGCGATCATATTTGTTTCCTGCTTGAAAAACACGGGTCAAGGGATCAGCGATGAAGTGTTTGATAACCAGACATGTATGGTGTTCCGAAATATCTCGTCTGTGTTTTTCTTGATGGTTACGCAACATTGTGCTACTTCTGGGTCGAGCGGGGTCGTGGTAGGATGATATTGGGCGTTGTACTTTTGGGAGTTTTAGGATTGTTGACCGCGATATGTTGCATTCTATGATTGGTTAGCTGGTGGCAAAAAGATTGTAAGAGTAGGGCGAGGGTACAACGTATACAAGACTAGATTCAAGTATAACTTGATTTCATAAGGTCTTGGTTGTAAAACAATGTCTCGAAGGCCGAGTACTCGCTACAAGGTAGGTTACCAAGGCCCGAGTACTCTTCTTGTAGGCCAAGTACACCACGAGTACTTTCCGCCTAGGCCAAATACTTCCGACCCCGACTAGGGAGTGCTTATCGACTTTTACGAACATGTATTGGTTTATTGTCACTTGTCTTGTCAACTTCTATCAACTATTCTTAAAAAATCATGAATTGTTTACTTAGGTAAATATTTAGGTATTATTGTTATTCATTAATTAATGAGAAATTATTAAATCTTTCGTTCCTCTTTGATATTCTATATTATCTAAAGTCTAAACATAATCAATGTCGCTTGTGTTGTTTCTAGATTGTGAACCTAACCAAAATGCCGTTTTTATTTTCTTAGCAAAGGCGGATCCAGGGGTGTTTTGAGGGTTCCGGGAACCCCATCGGTTTAGAAAAAAATGAAAAAAATAGTGGAAACCTTGTATGATTTGAAAAAAAGTTAGTGAGAATTAGTGAAAATCTATCAAAAGAAACCCAGTGAAAAATATTCCTGGATCCGCCACTGTTTCTTAGTTTACTTGGTCTATAAATTAACCTTGAATTTAAACCATATATCACACGGGCATATTATAACCCACTTAGATTTCGATCTAGTTAGGTGTATTATGTGTCAGATTACATGAACCGGCATTTGTTAAAAAGAACACTTGGAAGCGGTAGATCATGTACGATAGGTTGATTCGCATAAACAATAGTTCCAACCAAGAATAAACACTAAAAAACAAAAATTAAAATGGATTGTTAATATTGTAATTCTTAATTTTATGTTTTTTTTGTATTGATTTCTTATTATACACACACTCGAACTAGTTTACAACCCAGTTTGTAGTCGAACCAGTCCAAACCAAACCAACCCAGTTCCCACAAGTTCGGGTTTCATGCCCCTCAAATTGGTTCCTGAACGGAACGGGGTTCTTCACACAAACCTATTTCGATAAAATTGGCCCAATATGAAACCAGTTCCGAACCGGTTCGGTTCAGGGGTCCAAACCAATTTGTGTACCTCTATCCCTATGACAACCTTAATATATTTTAAGTTTCATGTCTGAGAACATGCAAGCCTTAGATTGCCAATAAAGAATTTCTTTTCGAACTCTTTTTCTCAATGTGATTTTCCTCTCATATTGGCTCAGCTACATCTAGCACTGGCCCAATTTATATTTAGTTTCAGGACTTATAAGCATGATCCAATCCAACTCACATTTTGGGACCCAACATACGAAAAATATTTATCTGATACAAACTGCCCAATTTGTTGTCATATATAACATCCTTGAAATTATAAGCGTACGGATCCTTTTTTTTAACAACAAATTTGGATAACTCACGTGATACCAGAGTATCATCGTATCACTAGTGAAACCACCTGATGAACTGATCATTTCCATCTTCACTGGGCAATAATGTATATACACCAATTCAATTCAGGAGGAAATCCAATAAATCCGAGACCTAATGCTCCCTAAGTCTTATCCTTTTCAATGGAGATAAATGGCAGGGCCACTCCAATGGTTTTGCAAAAAAAAAAAAAGCCTAGGGCTTTGTGTTTTGGGCTTTTGTATCGGGTTCGTAACCCGGTTTCAGGATTTTTGGCGGGACGGGTCTACCCGGTTTTTATCACAATCCGTATTGAAACATAGATAAAAATAAAGATATCATAACAATGTATTAAAATTATCTAAAAAAGTTACAATGAAAATAAAGATATTGTAACAATGTATTAAAATTATCTAAAAAAAAAGTTTACAAGGGGAAAACAGTTATATTTTAAACTATAAAAATAGTAAAAAGATAAAATTAACAAAAAGGTGTAGAAGGTAAATTAATGTGTAAAATAAGTAATTGTTTAATCTTGAAAACAACCTAATTCCATAATAATAGCCCAATTAGGTTTCTATGATTCTATCTTGTGCTTATCTCTAATATTAAAGCTTACAACCACCAACCTAAACAAACCTAGAAAATCACAAAAACTTCGAGATCAAAGTTAACCAGGTGATCGTTACAATGGATAATGTGGGATCCCACAACTATCAAGTCGTTGACTTTTTCTGGGTCAACGGTGTTTATAGCATGACCATGGTCCTTTGGTTACTCTCTGGCAAAAACCCTCGCGTTATTTTTTATGATGGCATCTTTGGCTTGTTATACGTACTTACACTACTACTTATCATCTTGCGGATAGATGGCTTACCATTCGGCACCGATATTAACATTATCTTTTCATTAGCAGTGTACACTGGTTACTCGTCACATGATTATTTTGCGTTGTGTATGTTTGTTGTGGGGTGTACTTTCGTGATCATTGGTGTTATTCTAGTGATCATAGTTGTTCACCGCATGAAAACCAAGGATCAAGAGAGTGATGTGGTGATCCTAAATACCGCGTGTGCGTTTTTGCTCATTGGTTACACAACTTTGTGTTACTCATGGGTCAAGCGGGGAAGCCGTGTTTGGAAGATATTGGGCATTGTACTTTTGGGAATTTTGGGATTGTTGACAGCGATATGTTGCATTCTACGATTGGTTAGCCGATGGCGAGAATATTGTAAGAGTCGGGCGCGTGTACTGCCTGTACCAGACCCGGTTAATGAAGCATAACTTGATTCCACATATCAATGTAAAGGTTTTTGGATAGTTTTTTTTTCTAGTGGTTTATTGTCACGTCTCTTATGTTTATTTATATCGACTTTTTTTTTGAACTGCAAATTTGGATCATTGACGTCCACTGGAGTATCATATCGACATTAGCGGAACGCCGGAACCGTCCGATCATATCTATCTCCACTAGGCTATAATGCTTATACACCAAGTCAGGAGCAAACCCAATAAATATGGGAAAAACCCCTTGTGAGACCCGGAACCTAATGGTCCCTAAGTCTTATCTCATTCCCTAGATTTCACTAGACTATAATGTCATGGACTGAATTGTTTACTTAGATCAACTATTCTTGAGAATCTGAATTGTTTACTTAGGTTATTATTTAGGTATTAAGTTGTTATTTAAAGAGAAACCATAAAATCCTTCATTCCTCATTATATATTATATAATACAACAAACGCATACATTATAATCCCATTTATACTCATTATATAATACTACAAACACATATAGTATAATCCCATTTATAGTAAAAGCTACTGATAGAGTTGGGGTGTCGTTGTCTTGTTTTCTGTCACCGTCATTATTGTATATTCCTAGTGATCGTGACCTTGATAAAAAGTTGTTTTTATATTCTTTGTTTACATGGTCTATAAATTAACCCGAAACATGAACCGTAAATCACACCCACCATACTTGTAGCTCAATTAAATTTCAATCTAGTTAGGTACATTAAGTGTCGGATTACAGCCTATAAATAACTCGTATGACAACCACGAACCTAACTTACCTAGAGCACTTCATCAAGAAATTTGGGATCAAAGTTTGGCCCTTGAAATCCTTGGAATGGATAATGACAACCACGAACCTAACTTACCTAGAGCACTTCATCAAGAAACTTGGGATCAAAGTTTGGCCCGTGAAACCCTTAGAATGCGTAATGTCGTACGATTCCCGACCTACACTGATCGTCAAGAGCTCCTTTGCGCGATAGGTATCTCTGGGGTTTATAGCATCACCTTGGCCCTTTGGTTAATCTTTGGCCGAAAACAATACCTGCCTTTATATATGCTCATTGTTTTGTTGCTTAACATTGTATGGCTCTTATTGCGCCAAAATAATTGCTTACCATTAGGCACAGAATTCAACCTTTTCTTTTATGTTCTAGGGTATGTTTATCATACAATCTCAAACGAGTTTTTTGATGGCATGATGCTTACTATATCGGCGATTTGTGTGATCGGTGGTCTTACATGTATTTCGTTTTGGTTAGTCCTTGAATGGATCAAAGGCTCGAGTGATCGAACCATCATGGTCTCAAACCGGATGTCAAAGGTGCTGCTAAACAATTCGGTTGTATTTACGCTTAATGGTGGCGTGATCTTTTATTACTTGTGCGCCAAGCAGGTGGACCATGTTTGGAAAATATTATGCTTTGTAGTTTTGGGAGGTGTAGGATTGTTGACAATTATATGTATCGCTCGACGGTTGGTTAGCCCGTGCCAAGAATATTGGTGGTCATATTGGTGGTCGTGTAGGAGTCGGGTGCTTGTACGGCCTATATACGAAGCTTGATTGACGTATAGCTTGATTGCACACAAGCAAATGTCGTAAAGACTTGATTTGAGATACTAGTTTCTTCATGGTTTATCATCTTATTATAAGTTTTATATATTAACTAATTAGATCTCATAGAAAAAGATCCATTATGATGGTTTCATGGTTTATCATCTTATTATAAGTTTTATATATTAACGAATTAGATCTCATAGAATAAGATCCATTATGATGGTATATGTTATATTTGTATCAAGTAGAATATAACATATTTTCATAGATATTATTATAAGATGAAATGTAAATTGCACGCAAATGTAGAGTGAGTTAATTACGCTATTAGTTCGTGTGATTTGTAGAAAGTAATAACCTGCCATCTGAGTTCCCCACAATCTTCGACAAACACGGTGGATTGAGGGTTTTTATTTAGAGATTTTAATTAGTTTTGATAGATGGAGAATACAAAAGGACGTAGTTATCCTTGAACTCTGTTAAAATTAGTCTGGATTAAGTGTTAGTACCCTGGTTTGTTACAAATTAAAGGGTTAATACATTAGAATGTTATTAGTGCCATAGGTTGTTACTTTTCACAAACCACAGTAACTAATGGTGTAATTAACTCAGGTAGAATAAAAGGAATTTTAATAAATAATTATTTTACAGATAAAAAATAAGATATTATAAAATAACAGATTTAAGAGTAAATTACTATTTTGGCCCATGTTGTTTAGCGAATTTAACCCTTCAGTCTAAAAATGAATCATTTGACATATTAGGCCTTAAGGTTGCATTTTGTAATGGTTTTTGACCTCTAACACTAACTTTGTTACTTTTGTCCAGTTAAGTCTAAAGGTATTTTGATCCTTTTACACATTAGTGGTTGTTTATACAAGTATAAAGTTCTTTTAATATTAAAGAAACTATTTATGTGATTATTTAAGTTTTTATATTATTTTGTTATTCACGATTATAAATTCGTTTTTTTATAAACGTTTTTTTTAAATTCACTTGTTTTTTAAACCATCCATCTTTTAAATTCATTTTTGACAATCCTAACTTGTAACCTTTTTTTCCCTCGATTCCAACTAACTAAAAGTTAACCCAGTTAGTTTTTACTGACGTGGAGTCATGAACCACTTATATGACAAAAAAAAAATTAAAGTTTTGCTGTAAGCTGCTTATGTGACAAATAAGTTAAAGTTTCGATGACGTGATCCAACCACGCTAGGCCACAATATGGACATATGGTGAATCAACTCACATCTTTAAAATTTTGTTATCATCTTCCATATCTATTTTTTTGCAAACAACATACTCTATTGAAGGTTCAATGATCACATATCATGTGCTCTTCTTAATTAATAGCTTCGTTTTTTCAATTTTCTACCAAACCAAATCATAGTTCCATTTCTCATTACTAAATTAACATGGATGGATTTAAATGATTGTTATGGGGTGTTTTTCTAGTGATCATAGTTGTTTTCTGCATGAAAAACTAGGAAAGAGAGTGATGAAGCCACCTTGGTGTTTATTGACAAGATATGCATATATGGTGATCCTAAACACCTCGTGTGGGTTTTTGCTCATTGGTTACACAACGTTGTACCACTCATGGGTTAAGCAGGGGAGTCGTGTTTGGAAAATGTTGGGCATTGTACTTTTGGGAGTTTTAGGATTGTTGACCGCGATATGTTGCATACTTCTTCTATTGGTTAGCCGTTGACAAGAATATTGTAAGAGTCGGGCGCGTGTACAACTTTTACAAGACCCGGTTAATGAAGCATAACTTGATTTCAGAAGATCAATGTAAAGATTTTGGATGTATTCTTTTTTAGTGGTTTATTGTCACATGTCTTATGTTAACTTATATAAACTATTCTTGAGAATCATGAAGTGTTTACTTAGGTAATGATTTAGGTATTAAGTTGTTATTTAATGAGAAACCAATAAATCTTTCATTCCTCATTGAGTAAATTGCAATTTTACCCCCTGAGGTTAGGGGTGATTGGCACTCTTACCCCCCCCCCCTAACGAAATAATTGCAATTTTACCCCCCACTGTTAACTCTTATGTCGCAACATTACCCCCTATACTCAGTCAACTGTAGTTTGACCATTATATGTAAGGGTATTTTGGTAATCTTACCCTATATTTATTTTTATTATTATTTTTATTATTATTGTTATTATATATATATAAAAAATATAGTTCTTCTTCTTCTTCAATCTCATTCTTCGTGCAGTCGATGGTTTCCGCAGCCGGAACCACCATCTCCGACGAAAACAACCACAGCCATCTACCACCACCCACCCCACCCCACGCCACCATCAACCACCAACGCAAATCAGCCCGGCGACATTTTGGTCCGACATCACGATCTATTCAGCCCCAAATCTGTTGGGGAAATTCGAAAATTGCTTGGATAAATCTGAAGTCGTGTAATCACTTTCAGATCAAACAATTGGAGTGGCTACCAATCTTTGATCGGATAAAATCAGATTGATTCTAGATTTCTGTATGAATTTGGTTGAGAGAATTTTGAGGGATTTTGACGAACTGTCAATTCGTCTAGGGTTTTTCCCAAAAACCGTTTGAGAGCGTATATCCAGTTTTCCACAACTGCTGCAGTTTTAAATTTTGAACAAAAAACCCCTTTAGTCCCTCATGTTCCAAAAGTGCATATTTAGCCTGAAATTTAATTTCTGATGCATTTTCGATAAAGGACTTTTGTCCAAAATAAAAAATTTTCCAGCTGACCAGCCAGGGGCTCTACCCCTTGGACCCCGCCAGGGGCTGCCGCCCCTTGGACCCCGCTTCTCTCGGGGGCGCTGCCCCCGAACCCCCGCCAAGGGGGCGCTGCCCCCTTGGATCCCCCGTTAGTCCCGATGACATTCAAATAAGTGTGCACTCTTATTTGTATGTCACGCGCAATCTCAAATTACACTAAAATATCCAACAAAATCAAGTCCCATTGAAAACTGTCGTCTCCGAAATCTCGATCCTTGGTTTTAATTGAAACCCATTAAAACCATCCACGACAACGTTCTGCTCCGACGTCTCCGACATCTAGATCCAGTGGGTCAGGACTTTTCAATCCTTTATCTTCCATCTTCTTTTGATATTTTAAGCTCTTTAAGTTTAAACAAGTGGACATTTGATGTTCCCATAGGCTATAAAATCATGGCAGGTGGTGTGAAAGTGAGTGCATTTAATTTTGGTGTTGCTTTGGTTACGCCAGGTCTTAAATTGGGTGAATTTGATTGTGGTGGTTAGCGTTTTCAATAGTGGTTTATTTTTTTGGCCGGATTTAATTGTGGTGGAAGGCCGTTGTGGTGGTGGTAGTAGAAGAAGAAGGTGGTGGTGGTGGTGCTGGAAGGAGGTGGAACTGGTACAGAGAGTAGAGACGGAAAGAGAGTTGACAGAGATAACGTTTAATGTCCTGTCCAGCAAAAAAAGATCACGGACTAGTACACAAACACCATCGCTGCAAACCTGTCCGTGCGATTCTCCGGCGAATCTCCGATTGCAGGTTTCCGGCGACGGTTATCGGACAAGAAGAAGAAGATGATGGTTGTGTTTCGACGTGGAGGTGGCAGTGGTGGTTGTGGTGGTGAATGGCGGTGGCAGTGGTGGTTGAGGGTGGTGGCTGGAGGTGGCAGTGGTGGTTGTGGTGGTGAATGGCGGTGGCAGTGGTGGCAGGGGGTAATATTACAAAGTAAATAAAACACAGGGGGTAAAATAAAAGGGTAAAATAGTCATTTCACCACCAAGTCAACAGATTAGTCAACAAATTTGAGTATAGGGGGTCATGTTGCGACATAAGAGTTAACAGTGGGGGGTAAAATTGCAATTATTTCGTTAGGGGGGGTAAGAGTGCCAATCACCCCTAACCTCAGGGGGTAAAATTGCAATTTACTCTTCCTCATTATATACAAAATACAAACGTATAGCTATCGGTAGACTTTGGGGTGTCGTTGTCCTGTTTTCTAGCACCGTCAATATTAGATATTCCTAGCGATCGTGACCTTGATAAAATGTTTGTTTTTATCTTCTTTGTTTACTTGGTCTATAAATTAACCCCAAAAGCACGAACCATATACCACACCCAACATACTCTAAGCCCAATTAGGTTTCCATATAGTTAGGTAAATTACATGTCGAATCACGGCTTATAAATAACTCGTATGACAACCTCCAACCTAACTTACCTAGAGCACTTTCTCAAGAAATTTGAGATCAAAATCCTTAGAATGGATAATGTCGAACCATGCCCGTACGTCAAAGATGATCAAGATTTCCTTGTCGCGTTTAGTGTCTCCGGGGTTTATAGCATCAGCTTGGCCCTTTGGTTAATCTTTGGGAGAGAAAAGTACCTGCTTTTATGGATGCTCAACTTTTGGTTGCTTACCTTACTATGGCTCTTATTGAGGCAAAGTTATTGCTTATCATGGGGCACAGAACTCAACCATATCTTTTTTATTCTAGTGTATGTTCGTTATACATCCTCAAACATCAAGTATTTTGATGACATGATGCTTGTTTTGGCAGCGACGTGTGTGAGCATTGGTACTATAGGTATTTTTTTCAGGATATTCGTTGATTTGATGAAAGACCGGAGTGATGTTCCCGACATGCTCTCAAACCGGATGGTAAGGGTGATCCTAAACAACTCGAGTGTCTTTTTGCTCAATGGTAGCGTCGTCTTTTGCTACTTGATCGTCAAGCAGGCGAGCCTTGTTTTGAAAATATGTGGCATTTTACTTTTGGAAGGAATAGGAATGGTGTCAATGATATGTTTCGTTGCACGGTTAGTTGAGCCGTGGCAAGCATACTGTAGGTCCTAGTTAGTTGAGCCGTGGCAAGCATACTGTAGGTCCCGTAGGAATCGGGTGCTTGTATGGCCTGTACGAAGCTTGATTTGATTCCACACAATCAAATGTCGTTAAGACTTAATTTGAGAGACTAGTTTCATCATGGTTTACCGTCTTATTGTAACTTATACCAACTATTCTAAACTCATAGAATAAGATCTATTATGATGTGTTGATGTTATATGGTATATTTATAATTAATTGAAGATAATATGCTTTCAGAGTTAATTTCCTGTGAAAATAAAATAAACGTACGAAACGTACGAATTGAAAGAAAGTAAAAAAAAGTGGCAGTGACATTTTGGTAATTATCAGCAACTTCAAAATTACTCTAGTAGAGTAATTTTGAGCTTCTGTAGAGTAATTTTGTAAAAGTTCATGTAGAGTAATTTTGGTCGTGTAGGGTAATTATCAAAATTGTAGGGTAATTATCAAAATTACACTACCCCCCCCCCCCCTCACCCCCTCAAAAACCTAAAAAAACCCAACCCCCTCCCCCCAACTAAAAGCTAAAAACTAAACCATAAAGCTAAACCCCATAACTAAATGCTAACAAAATTACTCTACAAGACATTTTTCAAAATTACTCTACAGAAGTCAAAATTACTCTACCAGAGTAATTTGATAATTACCCTACATTTCCCAAAATTACTCTACAGATGCTCAAAATTACTCTACTAGAGTAATTTTAGAGTAATTTTGAAGTTGCTGATAATTACCAGATTGCCACCGCCACTTTTTGCTTTTTCCCCAGTAATTTGAAGTTGCTGATAATTACCAAAATGACACCGCCACTTTTTGTTTTTTCCCTCAATTCGTACGTTTCGTACGTTAATTTTGTTTTTATTTGATCCTTTACCTATACTTTCATAGAACAATAGAAACATTATCTCTGTATCAATGGACAAACACGTTCACATGTTTGCAGTGGCGGACTCATGAATTATTTGCTGGTGGTACGAATGAAGCATTCAACCATATTTTCAAGGGTGTAGTCGGGTTTTTTGCCTAATATATACACTAATTTTTTTTTTCAAAGGGTGCGGCCGCCCACCCGCAACTATGGGTAGGTCCGCCCTGCATGTTTGTTGGAAATTGCAAGTTTAAATCTCATTTATGTGCAAAATATAGTTTTGATAAACGAGTATTAAAGAGTTGTGTAATAATTTAATTTAGATAACCGGTAATATAACATTAACATTGTTCCCAGACTAGTTGGCAAATATTCAAATTCATAATCAGGTGTTTTCATAAATAATTTAAAGGCTTGCTTAAAGCCAATTTAATCACCAAGCCTCGTCAACGCTTAAACCGTCATACGTCAATAGGCGACCGGTCCAACCAGTGACGGTTTAACTTATGCGAATCGATTTGTGGAGGGAATCTAGTTCCAATATTGCACGAAAGCATGATCCGACCAGCAAAGGCCATGCTTTGGTTAACCATCCATCTAATCTGCTTAAGTTATGTTCGTTCATATAACACTCCTACGAATAACATAATCATAACGATTGTTAATTAGTCGTAGGGAGACTTGGGTTCTTTAATGGAGACTCAAGTTCAATCCCCACTTGTGTCACTTTGGTGGATTAGGCAATGATGGATAGAGCCTAGCCTCCTTGCTGAGGTGTCAGGCTCTATCCTGAGCCCACCCGGGCTTTCGTCCCATCATGTGTTACGCCAGAGAATTCTGCTCTTGTGGTGCCACAACGACTCTCAAGTGTCAGCCGACGGTATGGTTTCTCGGGGGAATGTTCAAGCCAAACTCTGAAGCCAGCGTAGGCCCAGTTAAGAGAACAGAGTCTGGCCAGACTGGGGCAACAGGGCTCTTTAATTTGGGAAGTGCGGTAGCCTAATACAATAAAAAAGTCGCCGTTCCAGAAAATATATATATATAAAGCCACTAGTAGGGTGCCCGCGCGATGCGGCACTCGTTGCTGGTAGTTTTCTTATTTGTATATGATAACATTATTGTGGTGGATATATGTCATAAGTGTTACACATGGGAGCCTAACACCTATAATGTCTTGCAATGTTTGATCAACTGCTTCTATCGCCTGACCGTTTCACCATCGATGCCTCATCCCATATAATTAACTTGGAGGACCTAATTAGTTGACTTATAATTCCTAAAATTTTGGGACATAGTTTACTATTTATCTACTAAATATCGTAAATTAGTATTAAATAATTCCTAAAATTTTGGGATATAGTTTACTATCTATCTACTAATATCGTAAATTAGTATTAAATAATTCCTAAAATTTTGAAACATAGTTTATCTTCTATCTACTAAATATCAAAGTTTTGTTTTGTTATAAAAATTAATAATAAATAAAGTATAGAAAAACTGTTTTAAACATGTAAATATTCGTTTGTTAATAAAAAATACTAAACAAATGACAAAAAATAAAAGATAAGTTGTTATCGTTATAAAGTAAGTTTATTTTGTTGGTGAAATTATAAAGTTTATAATTTTATTATTTAAAGTCCATAACTTTTTTAAATATCCACATCATACTCATCCAATAAACTTTAATTTTAAAATTTTCGTTTTTGAAAAAGTAAAAAGTAAAAAATAGTAGGTGACTTGTAGGTACCTTTAACTAATGTTAAATTTCATTTTTATAAATATTTAAAAAATCATATTTTTATAAAACAATTTTTATAAAAAAAAATAGGATGTAAAAGTTTATATCTTTATTAACTTTATCTTTTTATTTAAGAAATACAAATTATTCGAAAATCTATAATATTATATAATTATTTTTTCATATCTCGTGTCGTCCAACAATTTTTTTTATAGAAGGCACTAATGGATATATACGAAATCCTCGTGGAACATGACTGTTAAATTGAATAAGTTTAGTGTGCTTTGTAAATACAATCTTGAATTTACTCCAAACCACGAGGTAGCTTTCATGTTTTGGCCATTCTTGGTAATCGAATTTATCTCTTTGGAAATGATCAAGTACGAACATGTAAATTATATAATACGAACATGATTAGGTACTAAAGTATATTAGTTCAATCGAGATGTAAATTATAAGTGCAATAAAATAACACAAAACATAAACTTCAAATATAAAATAAACTTTATTATTCATGGGATAGTCTAGATCAAACAAAAACAACTGAAAATGAAAAAAACATAAAAACACTTGATATATTTCATCTAATTTCTCTTCTTTTTTGATCCGTTTTTCTTGTTTGTGCTCGAATCAGCAGTATCATCTAATTCATCTTCTTTCTCATCGTCCTCGGAATCATCTAAATTTATAACCTCGACCCATTTCCATTCAGAGAGTCTCTTAGATCTTTTCTTTTGATTCTCATACTTCCGATCCTTAAAAAAACAAAAATTTAATAAAAAAGTTAAAAAATGATTAAATGAATTTTATAAAAAGAAAAAATATTGAATAAAAAAATTTAAAAAAGATTAAATAAATTTTAAAATTACCTCTTTACTAAATTGACGTTGAAGATTAGACTTGTATGGACTGAACATTGCACCATAAGAAATAATTTCAACACTATTATCACCATCATCCTACAATAAAACACCAAATAATAACATAACGAACTTGTTAATATGAAAGATTATAAGCGAAAATATTACTTAAAAACTAACAAAAGCTTGTTCGACAACTGGGGTGTTTAAATTGGTGTGTTGAATCTGAAAAATAAAATAAGTTAATATTCACATAAAAGTAAATAAAAGAAAACAATTATTCATTATTGCGATATAACAAAACTTATCATAGAACCGACCTTAGATTTTTCAATATCGCATGCTTGTTTTTTCGCATCAAGTGAATTCAGAACTGGCTCCATATTTTAAATTTGTTTAGCAATAGAAATGTAGAATTGTGAGTGTTTGCTAAGTATTTATAGTAGTCCATTAGGGTTTAGTTTTAGATTGGTCATCCATTTATTTAGGAAGTTTGTTGTGAGTTTTAAGTTTTTAAAATAAGATGCACATATCCTGTTTAGTTTGTTGTGGCATGTTTAATATGAAGTTTGTTGTGAGTTTTATCTATACTATATTAAACATGCCACAACAAACTGACTCTGTACAAGTAAAATTAGGGAATATTTTAGTTTATTAATGCCGTTCAAAACAAAAAAAACTTGGGTAAAAAACAAATGTTAAGGCACGGTAGCTAGGTAATGGTCAAAGCTGGCTTGGGTAAAAAACAAATGTTGGCTTTAATCAATTGTACATTTACGCATCGGCTATTTGTACTTTATGAACGCACGGCGAAACAAAAAAAAAACAACTATCGAAACGTTTAAAAAAATGTGCCGATCGTCATGGTACCTTCGGATTTTTTTAAAACATTACGGGTTGTAAGATATCGCAGGAATACATTAAAGAATTAAAGGGGGGGGGGGGGAGTGTAACTAATTACCCATAATTATGTTAAATGTCAAGGATTTAAATGTAATAGATTGAGGGACTAAAAAATAATTATGGTTTAAAAGACCACTTTACCCTCATTCTAGGGGTTTATTTATAAATAATGGGGGAAGAAGTTCTTAACTTTTGGGAATCCTTCTCTCATGTATTATAATATAGTATAGATTAACCCTCAATGAAAAGCATAATCATAGTCAAGTTGTAGCACTTATATCATTTGCATTTCCAACATATACAAACACAAGTTTGATGATGTCAGCCGGTGTCACGGCCCCCGACCCGGTTTGACCCGTTTCAAGAGCCGCGGGACAGAAATACTGCGGTATTGATTTAATTGAGTTTAACAGCGGAAACAGGATCGTTAGTGCCTTCTTCCTATCTTCATCTCTTGTGCGCACCAATTCATCGGTCAGAGTGTTAGCTAATTCTACCGCATCATCAATAGTGCGTGGTCTCGCAGCTTTAACAATATTGCGGATTTCGCTAATTAGCCCCCAAATATAGCGAGAAATAAGTACCGGTTCTGGCGAAGCCAATGTTGGTACCACTCTTGCATATTCGAAGAATGTCGAGGTATATCCACGACAATCCACACTCATCATCCGATGATTTAGAAATTTATTCGCCATCTGTTCTTTCTCATACTCAGGACAAAATTTTCTTTCTACCAAACACTTAAATTCTTCCCAAGTCATAGCATAAGCTATTGCTCTTCCTTTTGATTGTAACACAGTATTCCACCACTCGAGTGCTCCTTCTTTGAACAAATTGGATGAATACATGACCTGGTCATCTTTACCACATTTACTTATTGCAATGACTGCTTCGGTTTTCTCTAACCAACGCAGTGATGCAGTTGCTCCTTCATTGCCTGCAAATTCAGTGGGTTTACAAGCAATGAATTCTTTGAAAGTGCAACCAGGCGTCGCAGTTTTCATTTTCTTGGGTAATGGAGCTTGATGTGGTTCCTTATTATGATTGTCATGCTTATTGCCTCCATTTACACTATTACTGAAGTTATCTTCAGTAATCTGTTTACTAGGAACAATCTGTTGCGGTTCAATCGGATTCTTTATAGCAGCAACGAATGTTGGAATAGCATTGGCTATCCCTTGAGCGACAATGTTTTCGATATCTTGCCGAGTCATATATTGATCTCTTGAATGTTGTTCAGAATGATTAACTTCATTAATAGGTTCATTATCACTGTTTGCCATCTGATAATGTATATATATAAATTTTTATTAGTAACTGACAAATAATAATTATATACAAACAATCAGAAAATTGTATAATACAGATATAATCAAAATAATCGATCTTTCGATTTTATTTTATATATATCTTATCATAGCATGCATCATTACTCACAGATATCATACAGGGTTTTATTGGTTATTTACAGACTAACTTTATTAGTACTATTATACAACTACCATTTTATCATTGTACTATCTCTCGTTACTTGCTGTTCTAAAAACGCATTTCCCTCTCGTCATACTTCCAAGCAATCTGTCCACCTATCTCCCTCATTCTATTCCCCATATCAAACAACTCTTCGCCAAAGTGGCGAAGTTCAGCCATGTTTTCATTGCTCATTGGTGGATTAGGTAATGGTTCTGGATCGAATTGTGGAAGAAAAGAGTAAGGATCGTTGACAATATTTTGAAATTGCCAATCGTTCGTCCACCATTCGTCCATTCCTATGGGTTGGGAGTGGACTATTGGATTTGGAATTGCTGGTTCCCAATTCATAGAGAGTTGGTTTCCAAGAGAATAATTAAAAATATTATTATTATTATTATTGACAGGCTGAATGGTTTCACAGCTTGCCAACAGGAAGTCTATCTCATCTTGAAAAGTTCTTTTCTGGGTTGGATTGGAACTCTCTCCAATTTCTCTCTGAACTGGTATAGACCCTTGCCCAACTTCCATTATTACTTCTTTAGTAATCTCCTCCATCGGTATTTCTATCTCCTTATCCTTCTCTTTGTCTCCAGTTTCCATTTCTTGTGGTTTAGAACTCTCTCCGGTTATAACTTCTTTTCCCTTTTTCAAAGGATTATTTATTTTAGGCAGTTTTTTAGCTGGCTTCTTCTTACGGATTTTCCTCCATCCCACATAAGTTCTTTTCTTCTGTTTAGGCTTGCTCAAAGGTGGAACCTTGAATTCTACTGGTTGTTCAACATCGGGATAGTAGCTAGTATATTCTTTGGAAGCTTCGACAGTTACGGGATAAAGATTAAGGTTCTGAAAATCTTCGGATATTTCACTCATACTGATGTAGCATATATGCAAAAAAATGCATAAAATACTAAGTTAAAATTTACAAATAACTTTGTAATTTATTACACACAGTGCATTAGTTGATTACAAAGATAACTGATAAACATACTTAGGTTTTAAATTTTATTTATCACACAAGGTTTCTAGATTGTGAAAGTAGGGTGCTAAACTTTAAAGATTTATATTTTCTGCTACGGTGGCTAGCATATATAAATTAGCCCATTTCTCATCTAGTTTATCTTCCCAAGGTGATTTATCAATTAATTCCTGAGTTTCCCGTTTAATCCTCTTTTCTCGGATTTTCTCTTTACTTTTCTTAATAATCATTTCCCTCCTTCGAGGAGAAAGTGATTCCTCGTATTGTGCCTTTCGCACGAATATTCCTTCTTCAGGAATTTCAGTCTGATTTGAGGATTTGGTTTGGGATGAACTTCCCTTTTTACTGGATGATCTATCTAATTTAAGATAAATGCTTGCTAGCTTTTTCTTACCCATACTGTAATTAACAAATAATCAGTTAATACCACAAATAATCACATAATAGTAATCAGGAAAAATTAAGTATTTATAAATACTTAATTAGCTTAACTCAGTGGCTCTGATACCACCTTTTTCTGTCACGGCCCCCGACCCGGTTTGACCCGTTTCAAGAGCCGCGGGACAGAAATACTGCGGTATTGATTTAATTGAGTTTAACAGCGGAAACAGGATCGTTTAAAGCTAAAATTTTTCCCCGATTATTTTATTTCACAATTCGGGATAAAACCCCGATAATTTACAATAGTATATTTTTACTATAAAAGTGTGATATTACAAAATCATTTCTTTAGTTTATATTGAGCCACTATCTTTAAGCTTGAAATGCTCCCCAGCACTTTTCCTGATTTACAACAGATCACCTGAAACATGTTGGAAAAAGGTTTTGTCAGCGGAAAATACTGAGTGAATCATTCTATTTACTAAAATGACACATTTGTTATAATTTACATTATTAAGAGCGATTACAATGTTTCTGATATCAAGCCAACTACCCACAGTATTTGTCACTCAACCCATTGGCCCATTCGTCCAATGGTGTCTGTGACTATGGTCATATCCCCCATTGGCTGCCCCAATGGTGACGATTATCAAGTAATGTATACAGAACCCCACATACCGGCTGTAACTTGGTGATTACAAAGACTTAATCCCCGTAATTATACTTTGAAATAAACATGATTTTGTAAATAGATTTGATAAAAAGAGAGAATGACTCACATTGCTGATTTAATATGGTCAGAGTCTAATCTATGATTTAGCCTTGTTAACCTAATATAAATAATGCACACAAAACTGGGTTAGTAATCAATCCAGCAATTACGATAATTTACGAGATCAAATTATCACAATAAATGTCAAAATGCAATACTTTGTCCATCGAATTAACGATGATCCATTGAATTAACAATGAACGACAAGGTATAATACTTTACCCATCGAATTAACGATGATCCGTTGAATTATCAACGAACGATAAAGTATAATACTTTACCTATCGAATTAACGACAATCCGTCAAATTAATGACGAACGATAAAGTATAACCCTAATGTGGGCGACATTTAAACATGCATTGGATATCTTGATCGTCGGATAAATGAATCGTAGCAGCGATTGTGCTAATACCCTGTTTTGTAGCAGAATTTCAATACCCGGGGGTGTAATTTCGGAATAACAGTTCGTAACACAGTGTATTTGTGAGAATTATTTCGACGTAATATGTTCAGAAATCGAGTGCCACAGCCTGCTATTTATAGGTAAAATTTTGCTAGCTTACGGACCGTAAGCTTGTCAATGTTGCGGTCCGTATGACTGCTTACGGACCGTAAGGTTGAGACTGTTGCGGTCCGTATGGAATCAAAATAGGCTATAGGGTAGCCACGACTGATACTAGCTTAGCTGAGTTGACATACTCGAAATTCAGTAACTTGACAACGAATTAAGTGGATAATCGTCCACTAGGGTTTATCCCCCCTTGAGTTTTAGGGGCCCTAATCCTGATTCTGAAAATTCTGAAAATTTTAGGGTTTGTTCAGAATCACTCGGGTGTCTCAATTAGGGTTTCCTTTTTGACTAATTAATATATTAAATAGTACTTTTGATGAGAGTTGTTACATTCTACCCACCTTAAGAAAAATCTCGTCCTCGAGATTTACTGGAATAAGTGTGGATACTTTTTCTTCATTTCTGATTCCAGTTCCCAAGTGTATTCAGCTCCTCTCTTTGAATCCCACTTGACTTTGACTAAAACTAGTCGTTTGTGTTTGAGAAACTTGATCTTTCGATCCTCAATTTGAAGAGGTTTCTCAACAAATTTCAACTTTTCGTTTACCTCTATATCTCGAAGAGGTACTACCAGAGATTCATCTGATAAGCATTTCTTGAGATTGGATACATGAAATACATTATGTACTCCAGATAATTCTTCTGGTAATTGTAAACGATAAGCTACTGGTCCTATACGTTGGATCACTGAAAATGGTCCTACGTACCTTGGACTTAGCTTTCCTTTCTTTCCAAATCTGACTACTCCTTTCCAAGGAGAAACTTTCAACAGTACTCGGTCTCCAACTTGGAATTCTAACGGCTTGCTTCTATTATCTGCATAACTCTTCTGACGATCTCGAGCCGTCTTCAATCTTTCCTTGATTTGAGTAATCTTATCAGTTGTTTCTTGCACTATTTCAGGTCCTGATAATTGACTTTCTCCGATTTCTGCCCAACAAACGGGAGTTCTGCACTTTCTTCCATACAGTGCTTCGAATGGAGCAGTTTCAATGCTTGAATGATAACTATTGTTATAGGAGAATTCAATTAATGGTAAGTGATCATCCCAACTTCCACCAAAGTCTATTACACATGCTCGGAGCATGTCTTCTAGAGTTTGGATCGTCCTTTCACTTTGTCCATCTGTTTGTGGATGATATGCAGTGCTTAAATTTAGTCGAGTTCCCATAGCTTGCTGGAAACTTTTCCAGAAATGGGAAGTAAAACGACTATCTCTATCCGAAACAATGGAGAGTGGAACTCCATGTAAGGATACAACTTCATCTACATACAATTTAGCCAGTCTTTCCATGCTAAAGGTTTCTTTCATAGGTAGAAAGTGAGCTGATTTGGTTAATCGATCCACAATTACCCAAATCGCATCATTACCTTTTCTGGTTTTAGGTAACTTAGTAACAAAATCCATTGTTATAAGTTCCCATTTCCATACTGGCATCTCTAACTGTTGTAGTAGTCCTGAAGGTTTCTGATGTTCTGCCTTAACTTGTGAACAAGTAAGACATTTAGAAACATAGCTGGCTATGTCCTTTTTCATTCCTATCCACCAGAAGTTCTTCCTTAAATCTTGGTACATCTTATTGTTTCCTGGGTGCATAGTGTACCTAGATTTATGAGCTTCTTCTAAAATCTTAGGTCTTAAGTCTCCCTGCTTAGGTACCCAAATTCTACTTTTATGGAATCTTCAAATTCCATCTGCTCCTTGCTCTAATTCCTTGATTCGTCCTTTCATCCCTTCAGCATCATCCTTGATTGTTGTAGTTTGAACATTCTTCAATTGTTCCATTAAATCTATTTGTAGATTTAATCTGAGAGCACGAACCCTTCGTTGTTTCTCATAATACTTACGACTTAAGGCATCTGCAACTACATTTGCCTTTCCTTCGTGATACTGAATATCACAGTCGTAGTCACTTAAGATTTCCATCCATCTCCTTTGTCTCATGTTTAACTCTTTTTGCCCAAATATGTATTTTAAACTTTTGTGGTCGGTATAGACAGTAAATTTACTTCCGTAAAGATAGTGTCTCCAAATCTTAAGGGCAAAAATTACGGCTCCTAATTCTAAATCATGAGTCGTATAATTCTCTTCGTGCTTTTTCAATTGCCTTGATGCGTATGCAATTACCTTCTTGCGTTGCATAAGCACACATCCATATCCTAATTTTGAAGCATCACAATATACTTCAAAATCTTCAGTTCCTTCTGGTAAGGCTAAAATTGGTGCATGGGTTAGTTTCTGTTTCAAAATCCTAAAGGCTTCTTCCTGTTTAGATCCCCTTTCAAACTTAGTGGCTTTACAGGTTAACTTAGTTAATGGTACGGCTATCTTAGAAAAATCCTTAATAAACCGTCTATAATACCCAGCTAAACCTATAAAACTTCTAATTTCCATTGCTGTTTGTGGAACCTTCCATTTGGTAATTGCCTCTATCTTAGCAGGATCTACATGAATACCTTCATGATTCACCATGTGTCCTAAAAATTGTACTTCCTTTAGCCAAAATTCACACTTCGAGAAATTGGCGTACAACTTTTCTTTTCTTAACAAAGTTAAGAGTGCATGAAGATGTTCACAATGCTCTGTTTGACTTTTGGAATAAATAAGTATATCGTCTATGAAAACAATTACAAATTTATCCAAATACGGTTTACAGATCCTATTCATCATGTCCATGAATGCTGCAGGTGCATTCGTTAACCCGAAGGGCATGACTGTAAACTCGTAATGACCATACCTAGTTCTGAAAGCAGTCTTAGGTATGTCTTCTTCTTGTACCTTCAATTGATGATATCCAGAGCGTAAATCTATCTTAGAAAAATATCTAGCCCCCTGTAGTTGATAAAAAAGATCATCAATCCTAGGTAATGGATATCGATTCTTAATTGTAACCTTATTCAATTCCCTATAATCGATACACATTCTCATTGAACCATCCTTTTTCTTCACAAACAACACTGGCGCTCCCCAAGGGGATGAGCTAGGTTGTATGAATCCTTTACTTAGTAATTCATCTAATTGCTTTTTCAATTCTAACATTTCTGTGGGTGCTAACCGATAAGGTGCCTTGGCTATCGGTGTAGTTCCTGGAATTAAATGAATTCTAAATTCTACTTCCCTATCTGGAGGTAGTCCTGGTAAATCTTCTGGAAATATATCAGAGTATTCCGATACTACTGGTATTTCCTTCAGATCTTTTCCCTTAGTGCTAATGATTACTGAAATCATATACACTATTCCTTGTTTTCGTTCATAATTAGCAACTTTCATTACTGATATGAACTTCATAGGTTTCCGTGGTTTATCTCCTGTAATCCTAATCACTTCTCCGGAAGGTGATTGAATTTCTATGGAATTCTGATCACAAAGGATTCTAGCATGGTTGGCTACTAACCAATCCATTCCTAATACAACATCAAATTCAGCTAAATTCATCGGCAATAGTCTTGCAGAGAATTTATGTCCTAAAAGTTCTATGTTTCCTTCTTGCAACACTTTATCTATTTTAACTGAATTTCCGTCTGCGGTTTCAACAGTAAAAATCTGCCTAGTATTGGTTAAAGGTAAACTAAGAGCTTGACAGAATGAAGTATTTATAAAACTTTGGTTTGCACCAGAGTCAAATAATACTTTTGCATAGACGTTGTGAACTAAGAACGTACCCGCTATCACATCCGGAATAAGTTCTGCTTCTTGAGTGGTCAGCTGAAATGCCCTGGCATTCTTCTTAGTAGTTCCTTCAGTCGTCTTGGGTTTGTTATCTACTGGTTTGACCAATTTAGGACATTCTGTTTTATAATGCCCCGCTTCACCACAATTAAAACAGATTACTGTTTTCTTTTTGCAGTTCTCTTCACGATGTCCTACAGCTTTGCAAAAATTGCAAGTAGTATCGCATCTTCCATAATGCTTCTTTTTGCATTTCCTGCAAAATGACGGACCTGGAGATTGCCCTGTCCCTTTTCTCTTGAAGCTATTATTATTACCCACACGAAATCCTTGGGTAATTTTCTGAGCTAGTGCCTTCTTCCTATCTTCATCTCTTGTGCGCACCAATTCATCGGTCAGAGTGTTAGCTAATTCTACCGCATCATCAATAGTGCGTGGTCTCGCAGCTTTAACAATATTGCGGATTTCGCTAATTAGCCCCCAAATATAGCGAGAAATAAGTACCGGTTCTGGCGAAGCCAATGTTGGTACCACTCTTGCATATTCGAAGAATGTCGAGGTATATCCACGACAATCCACACTCATCATCCGATGATTTAGAAATTTATTCGCCATCTGTTCTTTCTCATACTCAGGACAAAATTTTCTTTCTACCAAACACTTAAATTCTTCCCAAGTCATAGCATAAGCTATTGCTCTTCCTTTTGATTGTAACACAGTATTCCACCACTCGAGTGCTCCTTCTTTGAACAAATTGGATGAATACATGACCTGGTCATCTTTACCACATTTACTTATTGCAATGACTGCTTCGGTTTTCTCTAACCAACGCAGTGATGCAGTTGCTCCTTCATTGCCTGCAAATTCAGTGGGTTTACAAGCAATGAATTCTTTGAAAGTGCAACCAGGCGTCGCAGTTTTCATTTTCTTGGGTAATGGAGCTTGATGTGGTTCCTTATTATGATTGTCATGCTTATTGCCTCCATTTACACTATTACTGAAGTTATCTTCAGTAATCTGTTTACTAGGAACAATCTGTTGCGGTTCAATCGGATTCTTTATAGCAGCAACGAATGTTGGAATAGCATTGGCTATCCCTTGAGCGACAATGTTTTCGATATCTTGCCGAGTCATATATTGATCTCTTGAATGTTGTTCAGAATGATTAACTTCATTAATAGGTTCATTATCACTGTTTGCCATCTGATAATGTATATATATAAATTTTTATTAGTAACTGACAAATAATAATTATATACAAACAATCAGAAAATTGTATAATACAGATATAATCAAAATAATCGATCTTTCGATTTTATTTTATATATATCTTATCATAGCATGCATCATTACTCACAGATATCATACAGGGTTTTATTGGTTATTTACAGACTAACTTTATTAGTACTATTATACAACTACCATTTTATCATTGTACTATCTCTCGTTACTTGCTGTTCTAAAAACGCATTTCCCTCTCGTCATACTTCCAAGCAATCTGTCCACCTATCTCCCTCATTCTATTCCCCATATCAAACAACTCTTCGCCAAAGTGGCGAAGTTCAGCCATGTTTTCATTGCTCATTGGTGGATTAGGTAATGGTTCTGGATCGAATTGTGGAAGAAAAGAGTAAGGATCGTTGACAATATTTTGAAATTGCCAATCGTTCGTCCACCATTCGTCCATTCCTATGGGTTGGGAGTGGACTATTGGATTTGGAATTGCTGGTTCCCAATTCATAGAGAGTTGGTTTCCAAGAGAATAATTAAAAATATTATTATTATTATTATTGACAGGCTGAATGGTTTCACAGCTTGCCAACAGGAAGTCTATCTCATCTTGAAAAGTTCTTTTCTGGGTTGGATTGGAACTCTCTCCAATTTCTCTCTGAACTGGTATAGACCCTTGCCCAACTTCCATTATTACTTCTTTAGTAATCTCCTCCATCGGTATTTCTATCTCCTTATCCTTCTCTTTGTCTCCAGTTTCCATTTCTTGTGGTTTAGAACTCTCTCCGGTTATAACTTCTTTTCCCTTTTTCAAAGGATTATTTATTTTAGGCAGTTTTTTAGCTGGCTTCTTCTTACGGATTTTCCTCCATCCCACATAAGTTCTTTTCTTCTGTTTAGGCTTGCTCAAAGGTGGAACCTTGAATTCTACTGGTTGTTCAACATCGGGATAGTAGCTAGTATATTCTTTGGAAGCTTCGACAGTTACGGGATAAAGATTAAGGTTCTGAAAATCTTCGGATATTTCACTCATACTGATGTAGCATATATGCAAAAAAATGCATAAAATACTAAGTTAAAATTTACAAATAACTTTGTAATTTATTACACACAGTGCATTAGTTGATTACAAAGATAACTGATAAACATACTTAGGTTTTAAATTTTATTTATCACACAAGGTTTCTAGATTGTGAAAGTAGGGTGCTAAACTTTAAAGATGTATATTTTCTGCTACGGTGGCTAGCATATATAAATTAGCCCATTTCTCATCTAGTTTATCTTCCCAAGGTGATTTATCAATTAATTCCTGAGTTTCCCGTTTAATCCTCTTTTCTCGGATTTTCTCTTTACTTTTCTTAATAATCATTTCCCTCCTTCGAGGAGAAAGTGATTCCTCGTATTGTGCCTTTCGCACGAATATTCCTTCTTCAGGAATTTCAGTCTGATTTGAGGATTTGGTTTGGGATGAACTTCCCTTTTTACTGGATGATCTATCTAATTTAAGATAAATGCTTGCTAGCTTTTTCTTACCCATACTGTAATTAACAAATAATCAGTTAATACCACAAATAATCACATAATAGTAATCAGGAAAAATTAAGTATTTATAAATACTTAATTAGCTTAACTCAGTGGCTCTGATACCACCTTTTTCTGTCACGGCCCCCGACCCGGTTTGACCCGTTTCAAGAGCCGCGGGACAGAAATACTGCGGTATTGATTTAATTGAGTTTAACAGCGGAAACAGGATCGTTTAAAGCTAAAATTTTTCCCCGATTATTTTATTTCACAATTCGGGATAAAACCCCGATAATTTACAATAGTATATTTTTACTATAAAAGTGTGATATTACAAAATCATTTCTTTAGTTTATATTGAGCCACTATCTTTAAGCTTGAAATGCTCCCCAACACTTTTCCTGATTTACAACAGATCACCTGAAACATGTTGGAAAAAGGTTTTGTCAGCGGAAAATACTGAGTGAATCATTCTATTTACTAAAATGACACATTTGTTATAATTTACAGTATTAAGAGCGATTACAATGTTTCTGATATCAAGCCAACTACCCACAGTATTTGTCACTCAACCCATTGGCCCATTCGTCCAATGGTGTCTGTGACTATGGTCATATCCCCCATTGGCTGCCCCAATGGTGACGATTATCAAGTAATGTATACAGAACCCCACATACCGGCTGTAACTTGGTGATTACAAAGACTTAATCCCCGTAATTATAACTTTGAAATAAACATGATTTTGTAAATAGATTTGATAAAAAGAGAGAATGACTCACATTGCTGATTTAATATGGTCAGAGTCTAATCTATGATTTAGCCTTGTTAACCTAATATAAATAATGCACACAAAACTGGGTTAGTAATCAATCCAGCAATTACGATAATTTACGAGATCAAATTATCACAATAAATGTCAAAATGCAATACTTTGTCCATCGAATTAACGATGATCCATTGAATTAACAATGAACGACAAGGTATAATACTTTACCCATCGAATTAACGATGATCCGTTGAATTATCAACGAACGATAAAGTATAATACTTTACCTATCGAATTAACGACAATCCGTCAAATTAATGACGAACGATAAAGTATAACCCTAATGTGGGCGACATTTAAACATGCATTGGATATCTTGATCGTCGGATAAATGAATCGTAGCAGCGATTGTGCTAATACCCTGTTTTGTAGCAGAATTTCAATACCCGGGGGTGTAATTTCGGAATAACAGTTCGTAACACAGTGTATTTGTGAGAATTATTTCGACGTAATATGTTCAGAAATCGAGTGCCACAGCCTGCTATTTATAGGTAAAATTTTGCTAGCTTACGGACCGTAAGCTTGTCAATGTTGCGGTCCGTATGACTGCTTACGGACCGTAAGGTTGAGACTGTTGCGGTCCGTATGGAATCAAAATAGGCTATAGGGTAGCCATGACTGATACTAGCTTAGCTGAGTTGACATACTCGAAATTCAGTAACTTGACAACGAATTAAGTGGATAATCGTCCACTAGGGTTTATCCCCCCTTGAGTTTTAGGGGCCCTAATCCTGATTCTGAAAATTCTGAAAATTTTAGGGTTTGTTCAGAATCACTCGGGTGTCTCAATTAGGGTTTCCTTTTTGACTAATTAATATATTAAATAGTACTTTTGATGAGAGTTGTTACAGCCGGCAATAGGAAAAGCAATTGGTTGGCTAGGGGTGGCGGCCAGCTTTATCTTTTTTAATTTTTTTTTTTTTGCACAAAATAGGTATCACCCTGCCATTGGTTGAAATGGGCGGCCGTCTCTCCCTCATTGGATCAACCATTTTATTATTTTATACACACTTTAAAATTACGTTTTTGCCCTGCAATAGTGTTTCTCTCCCATTGGTTCAAATGGGCGGCGAGCAATACCTATTGGAACACCCAGTTTATTATTTTATATCCACTTTAAAATTACGCTTTTTCCCCCAGTTAAAAAATACGGTTTTGTCTCAACTTCAAAATACATTTACCCTTTTGCCCCGGGCTAAAAAATACGATTTCGCCCTCGGTAAAAAAAAATACGCTTTTACCCTCAGCCAAAATTACGTTTTCGTCCCAGTTCAAAATAAAATTTTGTTTTTCCCCCGGCTTAAAATTACGAATTTACACCACTTTATTATTTTATACCTACTTTAATATTACGGATTTGCCCACAGTTTAAAATTACGTATTTACCCCAAGTTCAAAATAAATTTATGCTTTTGCCCCCAGCTAAAATTTACGAATTTCCCCTTGGTTCAAAATTACGATATCACCCTCAATTTAAAATTACGTTTTTGCCCCCAATGCAAAATAAAATTATGGTTTTGCCCTAGCTTAAAATTAGGATTTTACCCTTGAAAAAATTTGATTTGTCCGCCAAGTAAAAATAAAAATATGACTTTGCCCCCAGCTAAAAATCGTGATAAAGAGCTGACTAATTAACACTCTTTTTACTTTTTATTTCTAGCAAAACTATAGTATTGTTTTTTTAATTGGCTGAGAATAATTCGGACATCGCCTCGCAACGCGGGCGGGGCATCACCTAGTTTTCAATATAAAATGCAACTTGTTGCCCGTTTACCAATTATCTCGATGTAGTTTTTAAAAGGCTTAGTTTTGCTATTCAAAAAGGGGTAGCGGTGCAACTTGTTGCCCGTTTACCAATTATCTCGATGTAAATTCTTCGATTACATTGTATATAACTTATAAGTTTCTAAAAAAAATGAAGGAAATATTGGTCTTAGAAAAAATGCAACTTTTTTGGTAGAACTTTTTTATTACTATAAAATTCTAATTGTTCTTCTAATCTTTAGGGTAAAGTGGTAAACCCTAGGAGGATTTAATTTGTAAACCATCTACGGTTTTAGAATAATATTAATTAAGGTATAGTGAATCAAATCACGTCTTTAAAATTTGTTATCATCTTCAAAGTTCAATATCTAAGTTTTGCACACTACATGTTCTATCAAAGGTGCAATGATCACATATCATGTGCTCTTCTTAATTAACACTTCATTTTTTCAATACTCTACCAAACCAAACCCTAGTTCCATTCCTCATTACTGAATTAACATGGATGGATCTAAACGACTAGGATCACTTGTTCAGTTTTATAAATAATAGAATACGGACCCTTCACAATGGACATATACATATACGAGTGAATTGTTTGTAATTTTAGTGATTAACATTGGGTCTCCGTTGGAGAACCCAAGCCTGCCTACCACTACGCCACAAGCGGTGGATAGTTAATCGAGTTAGGTGATGCAAGAATGGCGGAATTGATTCTTGTGACAATTTTGTGTGTGTAATCCGATTGGGCCTTAATTAATCAAAGTAGACTTGGTCCTAGTTATTTATTTAATCGGATTTGGGCCTAGTGATCTAACTAGGTTGCTAAGTTGTGTTTTATTTGGGCCTAGTTAGAAAACATTAGTAAGTTAATTAAATGTTTGGGCCATGGCCTTAGAACGTTCACATCCAACCCTCTAAATTATGTGAGAGGGGGTTTTATTTTATAAAAAGTGGTTGCAAGTAGAGGAAAGAGAAAATGTTACTATTTACCTGTAAATTTGTGAGGACACTGTTCACCCCTTATAATTTTTTAATATATTTTAAAAGTGGTTGTGAGTGGAAGAGGGGGAAAATGTAACAATTAAGGTATTTTAAAGTATTATTTAATTAAAAAGGAGAAAGAAAAGATAGTGATTTTTAGTATAATATAAGGTAAAAAAAATGGAGGGTTGGATATGAATGCTCTTAGGCCGGTGTTTGGAAACAAGATCTGAGATTCCATTTTAGTTGAGGTATATCAATCTCTATTTTATGAACAAAAATATAATTTTAATAAAGATTAGATGTTGGTTATTTGTAGAAATAACTGATCAATCAGGGGAATCACACAAGTTTTCAAAACTGAAACTTCATATACGTACACCCTATTCGTAAGTTTGATACGGTATTTTTTTCAACATCCCAAAAAATCACAATCCTGCTCTTGTTAAGAATTGAGTTTAACCCGTTCAAACCTTTGAGTGTACCGATCAAATAATTGGTTATGATAGTTATTCAACGACTCGCAACTTAATCCAAGTAATTTTCTTTTAATTCACTGTGTGGTTTCATTAATTCAATTAACAAAGAACAAACTATTTCAACAAGAATACCGGTGAATTTGCACACAACATAACAAACAAATTTGCGAAGTTGGAGAAATATGAAGGGCAGGATTTCATGTGCTGCTGGAGGAAGAAGATGCACTTCTTGCTAACCATACTAAACGTTGTATATGTTCTAAATACACTGATGCCTGAAGAAGGGGAAAACGAAACTCCTGATCAATAGAGAAACAGATTGAAGTGGGAAAATGACCATTATATATACAAAGGGTATATATTTAATGGAGTGTGTGATGGTCTGCTTGATTTGTACCAAAATGGCAAAAATGTTGTGTCTGCAAAGGATCTTTGGGATTCTCTTGAATCCAAGTATATGGTAGAAGATGCATCTAGCAAAAATTTATGGTAAGTAATTTTAATTTCTACAAAATGGTTGATAACAGACCGATTATGGAGCAATATAATGAATTATTACACATATTGGGTCAATTTACTCAACACAATCTGTATATGGATAAATCAATTTTTGTTTCGAGCATCATTGATAAACTTCCCTAACTTTGGAAAAAAAAAATTAAACACACCCATAAACATCAAAAGGAAGAACTAACTTTTGTTCAATTGGGAAGTCACATTCAGATCGAAGAATCTCTTTGGGTCTAAGAAGTTGATAAAATATATGGGTAAAAATGTGGTTGGGCAGTCTTCGGTTAACATGGTGAGCATGAAGGGAAATCAGGTAAATATAACAAGTTCAAGGGTAAGAAATTCAAGTTTGATAAGAGAAAAATGCTCGGATAGTCCATGTAGTTTGCCCATTTTTAACCTTTAGTCCCTAACTTTCTAAAGTTACACCTATAGTCCCCAAGTTTTTGAATTTCGTTCCCGGATAGTCCCTGGCGTGGATGAGGGTTAGTTTTTGGTGTTAGGTGCGTGTGAAATAACAAAAATACCCTTACTATCAAATTAATAACTAAAAAGTTAAAAAGAAATATAATTACTATTTTACAATTTATGTGGGACTTGTCATTCAAACCATGAAAATAATTCACATCATTTGTATCTCTCGGTTATCAAAGTAACAAGAATGGTTCACAAAAACAAACCAGAAATCAGATCCAATCGAACAAAAACAGAAGCTAATCATAGTAGGTTTATATAGAAGTAACCTGGCTTCAAGCAATTAGCACACAACCAAGACACGAAACACAATTATTCATGATGCAAAACCAATTCCATATAACAACCAGATGAGCCGATTTGAAATCAAATCTTTGCAGACAAGTTAACTATAAAATCAAACAATTTCAATCTCAAACTGAGCAAAATCAATGATTTCACGACAAATTAATCCTGAAGTTGACGTTTACCTCAAATTACGCAGCACATATATTCAGAAATAGGCAATCTGATCAGCAAGATGAGATGATTTGAAACCGAATCGATTCAGAGTTCGTTGTTCTTCATAATCAAATAGAGGTATGAAATCGCTTACTGATTCTGAAATCGAAGGGTGATGTTGGTCGAAATCAAATAAAGCCAAAAATTTAGGGGAGTGGTGGTTATGGTGAAGTGGGTGTGTGGTGGGTGGGGGGTGGGGGGGGGGGGGGGGGGGGGGTTGTAGATGGTGGTAGTGGTCGAAGGTGGAGATGTTGATGTGGAGTGGGGAAGATGAAGTGTGTAGGGTAGGTGGTGGGTCCCACATATATTGTAAAATATTAATTGTATTTCTTTTAATTTTTTAGTTATTAATTTGACAGTAAGGGTATTTTTGTCATTTCACACGCATCTAACATCAAAAACTAACCCCCATCCACGTCAGGGACTATCCGGGAACGCAATTCAAAAACTTAGGGACTATAGCTGTAATTTTAGAAAATTAGGGACCAAAGGTGAAAAATGGGCAAACTACAGGGACTATCCGAGCATTTTTCTCGTTTGAAAATGATAAAAAAATTCAAACAAGAAAACCAAACAGACATATTGGAGGTGGAATAAATTTGAGACACTTCAAAAAGGCTTGTCGTGTGAAGCTTTTGGGGAATAACAAAGGTTCAGGTGAAGCCGATACAAGTGGGTCCAAGGATCCACTAACATTTTTCTAAATTTTATCTATCTATTATACTAAAGCAAAATAATGTTGACCATTTGACCTTTTGCTGAGAAGCCAGGAAATTGAGAATTGAGCGGCAATATCTTTCTCCTCTTTTTCTTTCACGCTAATAGTTTTCTTCCTCTTTCAGCCGTTCTCTTTTAGAGTACGCTTTCTTCTTAAAACCCTAATCGTGTTCCTTCATCATCTACGATCCTAATCTCTGTCGTTCTTATTCATAAAACAATCAGGTTAGCGATCTTTCAATTTTTTGTGTTCTTCAGTTATTGAATCTATTTAATTTCGTATCATATCATCGTATTTCAAATCGATGGCTAAATGGTAGGTAATTTCACTATTTATTGCAAAACAGAGGGCATCTAGGGTTTTGCAGATTGAGTAGTGATTTGGGGGTTTATTCAGAATGTCCTTCCATCTCTCTTTTGTCAACCAAAAACTATCGTCACTAATCTTAAGTACATGTGTTTCGTCGAAGGCTAAGTTACATGGTGGTGAGACGTGCATATGGTGGTGGTTATGATGAAGAAGGTTGATACAGTGGAAGCCTTAATGGTGATTACAGAGGTGGTGGTTTTTAATCATCATATTTTGATGAATAGGATGCGGGTTGTTTAGGTTTAGCGGTTGAAATCATCAGTAGGTTGAATCAAGAAGCGAACATCAACAATCATCATCATGTAAGTGAAGATTCGATTGAATCTGTATTGTTGTTGATTGTTTGCTTTAAATTATTTTCAGTGGTGTTTCCTGTTACGATGAGAAAGGTTGTCTTGGTGTGTATCGATTTGATACGTTTTTAATTAGATTTAGGTTATATGTTATATTCATGTTTGGTTTTAGGATTTCATGTATGGATTATATATATTTCAAATGAAAACAGAGTAGTTATTTGATTCTTTATAACTTTATTGTTGATGCTGATTATATCTTCTTCAAGGTATAATTTATTTATGGGTGTTTTCTTTTATTATATAGATGTTTGAAGCCGATTCAAGGTGATGTAAAATTATATGCTTCTACGATTTTAAGGTTAAGTTTAAAGATTGTTAAGACTCTGGAAGAATGTGGGAGGTTAACGATTCCTATTTCCTTGAAGCAGGTTAAATTTTGTTGTTTTGGATGATGAATGTTAAAGTTGTTTTGATGATTTTAATGTTTAGACCCCTATATGTATTGTCAGTTGTTTTTCCCCTGTTGCTTAGTAAATTTTGAACCAAAAACTCACATGAAACACGCGTATTAAGTGTCAAAAATGGTATTGAAGTTGCTGAAGTTTTTGGTATTGAAGGAGTTGAAAAATGATTTCGTTAGTTCAGTTTTGTGGATGTTTGTAACTGAAACTGAACCAAAATTATTGGTTATTAAAAAGTTTAAATTGGACCATTTGTTTTTCATGCTTATCAGTTTTTCAGTTATAGTTTCGTACTTTGGTTAATCATTTTTTAGGCTTTCCTTTATTTAGTTCTTTGCAACTATTACCTCATGTATGCTTTGCTGGTGTTTTTTTATTGTGAACATATAACGAGCCTAGAGTTAATAACATTTGGAACAAGTTAAGAAGCAGCAGGAGAGGCAGGTGAGGATGAAGCTGACCCAGGAGAAGGTGTAGCTGCAACATCAGCAACAACGCGGAAAATGTCACCATCTAATTCTATTTGTGTTTCCAAAAGTAAACGTTCTTGGTTAATTTTCATGTTTATATTAACGCAGTTTCAGGGTAGTGACGGATTTCATTTGCAGCGTCAGTTCAAAATGGTGGATTAGGTCATACAGCAAATTGGAAAAATGTAAAATGGTTTGAGAAACGTATGTATTCTTGAGATGAAAAACATGTTGCTTTATACATAGAATACAGTTTTGAATGCCGCTTCAGCCTGCAGCGTTTCATCAAAGAAACAAATCGTAGCCTGCAAGGTTGTACCAACATTCTCTTAAAAAACTTTTAAGAATTTACTGATAGGAAGTTTCATTTAAGAAGATACATGTATGGCTCCTTTTTAACCATATTTTACAATTTTTCTACTGAGTTGACCGAGTTGATGGAGTACCTACCTGAAAAGATCATCAAAATTTTGAGCAATCGTCTGGTAAGCTCTCTTTTTTTAGCCTTTTTTGTTCAGAGTACATGGTATTAACAATCGCTTAAACGGGTATGTAATCAACAATATGATCACTTTTTTTTGTTAAACTGGTGAGGTATATACAGGTTGGTTGGTCTGGTACACATTGTGCACCTCAAGTTGAAATGGTCACCTCAAATTTCTTTCATGGATTTGCCGACTTTTATACATGTTGATCTAAGGGGAGAGCTCGAACTTTCTTTTGCTTGATTAGTTTAATGGCCATTTTGCTTCGTTATTTGGAACCGTATATTTTTCTTTATTTTTAAGTATGTTGGAATATTTGGAAAGATTGAATTGTTATTACTTTTATTATTTGCAGTTATAATATTGGTTCATATCAATCATGTTTAACTACTTTTAATTACAGGCGAGTTCCCAGAGAGGTGCAGTCAATGGGTCATGCTTCTCATTTGTTCATAAATGGAGAAGACCCAGGTGTGTTTTTTTTTGTTACTCAGCATATATATATATATATATATATATATATATATATATATATATATCTTTTATATTAAATCAAAATAGGTTTGACCAATTGACCATGATGTGTCATAGGTCTTTAGCCAGAGAATTAGGTTTTGAGCGGCAATTTCCTTTTCCTCAGTTACAAAAAAATAATTGTGTTTCTATTGATTGTTTGCGTTAATTCAGATATAAAAACAAGATTGTTGCCATTAAACTTGTGAATAAAGGCGATACGCCTGAGGAGATAGCGAAGACAGAAGGGCGTTTCGTGCGAGAAGTAGCAATGTTATCGAAAGTGCAACCCAAGAATTTAGTAAAGGTTGGTTTTTGATCATAAAATGGATAATGTTGTACACTTTTATAACATATACTGAACAATTATATATATTTTTTCATATCAGTTTATTGGAGCCTGCAAGGACCCTGTGATGGTCATAGTAACCGAGCTTCTTACCGGTGGAACTTTAAGAAAATACTTGGTTAATATGAGGCCGAACGGGTTGGATACACATGTTGCTATGGGGTTTGCACTTGATATTGCGCGTGCAATGGAGTGTTTACACTCGCATGGAATAATTCACCGGGACTTAAAACCAGGTAAATATTCGGTTTTTAATCTATCTATTATACTAAAGCAAAATAAGGGTTGACTATTTGACTTTGATGTGGCTATTCTCTTTGGCCAGAGAATTGGGAATTTAGGCGCCATCTCTCAATTCTCCTTCAAATCATATGCCGCCTCCCATAAATTCTCTCCATCAGTTTCAATCTTTCCATAGTTATGAAATCCTTCTCTTGCAAGTTCTATATTCAAATTATAAACCCTCAATCTTTCCCATGTTTTGTTTTTCCACGGGCTACAACCTCTGTATCTGCTTCATCTTTCAAAATTGATTGAGCCCTAAACATGAGAGAATCACAGCATCTTCCGATGAAAAAAACCCTAAATCTTCATACGAGCTTAATCAACGCCGCCACCACCACCTGTATGATTTGTATGTTGTTGTTGATGTTAACGGATCTGCTAATTCTTTGAGATATGAGATTTTTACCAGTTGATTAGTTGATTGATGTAATTTGTCTGTTTATTGATGTTCTTAGACACCGCATATGACTTTAATATTTTTACCAGTTGATTGATGTAATTAGTTAGAAATAGATTATTTTTACACTTAATCAGTTTGCGATTTGCCTAATAAAAAATCCCATTTTCGGACTTTCCAACAAAATTAATGCAGTTGGCAAGTATGACTTTAATATTCTTAATATTCTTTTTTCTCCTCTTTTGGCAGATGATTTCCGGCTGTTATGGAAGATGTTGATAAAAATTGGTATTAATATGTAGCTGATGAATATGAAATGGAAGATATAGATTCGGGTCAGAGATATTGCTTCAGATAGTTTGTGGTGAATATGATTTCATAGTTTGTTTTGACTCGCTTGGCATTTATACACATGATATTGAAATAATGTTGGGTTACAATAAGTTGTTTTAGATATTTATTACATTGACTAATACTTTCAAATCTACTACCGAGTAATTTTTACACTTTATTGATGATTGTATGTTCCACAGATGGAGAAGCTTCCTGAATGGACTGGACTGATATATTGAATATTGGTACCTTTAAGAAACATGTTCCCTATGATCTTGACTGGTATTACATATAAAGCTGGTGAGTTTTTGTTTCTGTCATTCAATGGCATGTAGGTATGTTTCTGTTCGTTGATCGAATCAATTGATTCAATTCGTTGATTGTTGTTTGATAATATGTTTGTTTCATTTGAGATGTTGTTTGGCCTTTAGGGTTCTTAATTATGAGTTTCTTGATTTGTGTTTATTATGGAAAATGTGTAAAAGAATTTAAGATATAATATTTTTCTAAGCCGTTTCTTCTTGATATCAATCACCCTTTGAATTTGGGTATAAAGAATGAATGTGTACTTAAAATACGTTGAGTGTATATATTGTTTTGTCAAACTTGATTTCTAAAACCAGTTTATGGAAATCCAATATTTTTGAGGCATTATTGAGATTTTCTTGATAGTGAATATGAATTTTTGTTGCTCTATAGATTTCAGTACGAAAAAACTTCCAACATTTTATGACAAAAAGTATAAACTTTTAAGGCCTAGGTGCTTTAAACCTTGAAACCTCAATTTTTTTATAACTGGAGGTTATTGATTACTATTATTACATTTCTTTTCTGTGGGCATGCAGTGGGTCAGGTGGATGCGAGGACGGCAATGGATGACGGCGAAGAGATAGGCTGCGATGGGTGAGGTTGTGGTATGGTATCATCTGCATCAGATCAAGTGTGTTTTCTTCTCACTAGGAACAATTGGTTTTCAGTTTTGTGATTGCATTTAGACCCATTATTGAATTTAAATTTCATAGGAAATATGATGTGTGTAAAATGCAACATATAAATTACATCAAATAAGGCATAAAACTAACCCTTTTTTAGTACTAATGTTGGAAAAAGTGTGTTTTTGTCTTCCTTTTGAATTTACAGGGTCAAATGAGCTTAAACGAACAAAAGGAACAAAAATACAGCCAAAACCAACATAAATACAAAGAAAAGGAAGAAACGTGGCATGCCCGACCCCTCGACAACAACTCCCAAAGCAAAAACAAGAAGAAAGCTGAGCATGGGGCTGTGTCCAGCTGAGCATGGGGCTGTGCCCAGCCCGACACGGGGCGTGCCCAGCTCAGCACGGGGCCGTGTCCAGAATGGTCAGCCCTGGCACAAAAGACAAACCTCTAGAAGCTTCTATTGCCCACCACGGGGCCGTGTCCAGTGAACACGGGGGCGTGGCGAAAGTACAGCAGGCGCATTAATTGTAATTGCGAATTACAATTAATGAAGAGAGAGAATGTCAGACAAGCACGGGGGCGTGCCCAGCGGACACGGGGGCGTGTGGAGCTAATAAAGACAAACTGTATTAATGAAGAAAGAGAAAAGGGTGGACACGGGGCCGTGTCCAGGCTTCTGTACAAGCTATAAATAGGAGTGCTTGGCTCAAGCTCAAACCATCCCTTGGCACACCACCTCTCTCACACTTCATCCACCACCCACCACCATCACAACACCATCATCCACCACCATCATCCATTGTCCATCGTAGAGTGTGTGAGTCGTCTCGGGATCCAAGATTGATCGTAAGAGTTCTTGACAATCAAGGCCATGTTTGCCTAAGTCTCTTACATCACTTGGTGAAGACAAAGTGTCTAGTATAATACTTTTTATTTCTAATCTTTTGCACTTTTTATTTGGTTTTGTATTAATGACTTTAATAACTAGTTACTTATGTTGAAGGTGATCTTTCCTTATCGTTTGTCCGTGGTGTCTTGGCATTATTTTACTGTCTATACAAAATAAAGGATTTTCACCATTCATATCTCCACGGTCTATATGGAGGTATGTTGGCTACCTGGTAGGGGGTTAAGGGAACGGTTTGGTAAAGGTCTTGCCATTGTTCAGCGTTTAGAGGTCCTGCAATGGACCTGGGTCAAATTTAGTAGGACCTCCTTCAATACTTCACGGTATTGGATGGCGGGGGTCCAAACTCTTTGATCCCCTCATAAGTTAACTACTATTAATACTATAACCCGGCTATTTAGGACTGTATCCCTGCTGACTCAGACTACTTAGCCGAGGGTAACGTCACCGCCAAAAGCGGGGCCTACCACAATACTGCATTAATAACTTAATTCATTATCTTCCAATAATCCACCCTTTTAGGATTGTATCCCTGCTGACTCAAACTACTGGGGTGAGGGTAACGTCACCTTCAAAAGAGGGGCCTACTACAATAACTAAGATAATCTCTTAATTATGTGCAAAAGTGCGGAAATAATCAAAGGTTATACTAGATACGAGTTGGAACCAAGTGATTCATCTTGTCTATCTGTTCTTCTTTTATTTTTATTTTCAGCATTTTAGTTAGTTTTGAATTTTCTTAGTTTAAAACATTTTTTCTAAACTTTTATTTTGGTTAGACGTTGAGGATAAACCGGTACTAAAAGCTCTTGTGTCCTTGGACGACCTCGGTATCTTACCAACGCTATACTACACTCAACGATGGGTGCACTTGCCCATATGTGTGTTTAGTGTTAGTGAAATATCGTGTTTTATAAATTTAAAACTTGGCTAAAATAAGTGTTAAAAAGGGCTTAAAATATACACCTAATATATACGACACTTACCGCACATCAAGTTTTTGGCGCCGTTGCCGGGGACACAAGGATTTTAGGAAAGCTTAAAATCGACGGCCTAATCAGTTTTTCAAAACCTTTTCAAAACGGGCCCACATTTTTCTGCATTTTAGTTTAGTTTTGCATTTACAGTAGGTTGAACACGGGCCGTGCTCACTGAACACGCCCCGTGCTCAACGAAATCAGTAAATTTAATTAAAACGCCCAGATACAGATCCTGAACACGGGGCCGTGCTCACTGAACACGGGGCCGTGTCCAACCTCTGTTTCCGCTTTTATTTTTGTTTTCTGATCTCGAGACTTAGTTGTGGTCTGCTGAGTGATTCTTATGGATCAATACTCAGGAGGTTACAACTACACCTATGAGGAGGATGATTATAGGGGTAATTATTGCACTAATTGTCGTAACTCACGATCGGTTCAAAATAATCGCTCATATCAACCATCCAATTCATACACCTACTATGAGGAGCCCAGGTACGAGCCATCAACTTCATACACATCCTATGAAGACCAAAGGTATGAACCTCCTCCCTCATACTCATATTTTGATGAACCAAGGTATGAGCCTTCATACTCATACTTTGAGGAACCAAGATACGAGCCACCACCTTCGTATGCTTATTATGAGGAACCATGGCGTGAACAACCCACCTCATATGAGTATTATGAAGAACAAAATTACGACCCTTATCCATCATATGCTTACAATGAAGAACAATGGTGCGAACCATCTACTTCATATGGGTATTATGAGGAACAAAGGATCGAACAACCGGATTCAAGCTTAGAAAATACCGATTCTTTTTCTATAACCGAAGTGACCGATAGGATATTAGAACACATTAGAGTTATCGATCGATGTATAAAAGAAGCTCACGCAAGGGAAGAGGAGTCCCGCGCAAGAGAATAATTAAAAAGGGAAGAGATAACTGAAAGTGTTAAAATGGAAGAACAAATAAGTGAAAAACCGACACATGAGTTAAACAACGAAAAAGGTGAGTCCGACAACGTTAAAATTCAAGAAGAGTCTAATTTTGAAGAAATTAATCTCTTGTCACCTTCTTTTGAAAATCATTGTTTAGTACCCACTCATGCTAAGTTTTTAAAAGAGTTAAACACTAACACTAAAATTGACGAAACGGTAAGTGTTAAGTTAACTAATGATCAAACTTCGCTAATAAAAGAAGACCCATTTGAAATTAACATTACACCGGTTCCATGTTTCTTTCAAAATTCATTTATTAGTAACGTTACAATCGATAAAGATCTTTGTGTTAACATAATGCCTAATTACATTTTCGAAAAATTAAGTATTAGTGATTTTTCTCCACTTCAAATACCCATTTTTCTATCCAATCGGCAAGTAATAAAATCAATCGGTATAGTTGAAGATGTCTTGGTTCAAACAAATCAAATGGTAATCCCGACCGACTTTGTCATCCTCGATGACGCTCCTCTAGTGTTGGGGCGACCATTTGTAAAAACTCACGAAGCTTTGAAAAACCGGAAGTTCAACAATCTACCTCTTCAATTAGGGGCATTTAAAAGAAGTGTCGATCTTGAGCGGTCAATGAAATATCCATTCGGCAATAATGACCCCCTAATTGAAGATGAGCCAGAACCACCCGATAAGGAGGGTCTAGCCAAGGACCCTTATAAACGTGGCGCACCACGGAGGCATTCCGCGGAACTATCCGTAGTTTAGTTTAGATTAACCTTTATGTTTTCTAGTTTAGCTTTTATTTTTCAGGAATAAAACACACTCGGGATGGTAAAGGATGATAAGGGAAGCTTGAACCAACACCCCATACACAAAAACAGGGCCTCCCTACGATTTTTCTTCATTACAGCAAGTTCAGCACGGGGCCGTGCTCACCCCAACACGCCCCGTGCCCAAGGTTCTGCAGAAAATGCCCAGTTCAGGTACCTGGATACGGGGCCGTGCTCATTGGACACGCCCCCGTGCCCAGCCTTCTGTTTACTTTTGGTACTGGCAGTCTGGACACTGGGCCGTGCTCAGCCAACACCACCCCGTGTTCAGCTACCCAGTACCATAAAATCTTGTTTTTAACCCATTTTTACACATTTAATCAGCCTAAAAACTTATTTTTGGGACACATTGAGGACAATGTGTAATTTAAGTGTGGGGGGATGCTAAAACCTTGAATCTTGCAAGTCCTAATAACAAGCCTTACACAAAACTCTATTGGAACCGCTAATCACCCCAAATTTTTTTCAAAAATTTTCAATTTTTTTTACTTGTCTATGTTTAATTTGGGAATTTCAAAATTCTAAAAATGTTATATTTTTACAAATTTACAACCGATAGCGTCGTGACAAAAAGAACCAACATAAGAAAATTATGAAAAGGCATGACAAGCTTAGTTAAAATTTGATTATATATACTTGATCACATAAAAACCTATTCCCACAAAAGTGAGTTTTGAGTCTTTATTGAGCATACACTTACATATCATTTGACTAAATGCTCATTTTTCGTTTCTTGTGTGAATAGCCGCTTGGTTCTTACGACTCTAGAACTTGCCATGACGATACATTCCCGGTCCTTACCAACTTAAACCCGAGTAAGTAAATGATGGAGGCATTAGGACTAACCCTTTTTATTTCTACACCACTATTTTTTCTTTTTTTTACCACCTACCCAAAATCCCCCTAGTTAGCCCTTTTGAGCCTAAACCTTTTCATTTCTTAACCCAAACCAAACACCTTTTTCACCCACCTAAACCCTTTTTATTTTTAACTTTTTGTTTTAGTAACTAGCTCGGTTTCTCATATGACTTTAAAAAAAAAATGTGTTGATGATGAAGCAAAAGAAAATAAACAAACAAGTTCATCAAAAATAAATTTGTTTGAATAATAGCTTCATCAAAATAAAAGTGACACACACAAAAAAAAAAAAAAGGTCTTACGAAAACCGAAGCTTGTTACGTTTTTCGCCCTTTTTCTACTAACCACTAACCCAACCACCTACCTTTAACCCAAGCCTAACCCTTCACCCACAAAGTCCTCTTGATATTTACAAAGGTATATAAGTTAAAAAGGAGGAGGATTGATTGCTTGGCAAGCCTATGGTAGGAGTAAGTTCCATACCGCTCTCGAGTGATCCACAAAAATACATTTTCGGCCGAGTGTTGAGTGATCCCCGTGAGGTATGTGAACTTGTATATAAATAGAATTTTACAAAGGCATGTTATGCCCTAATAAGTAATTTATCTTATGAAAAGTTTTAAATAAATCATGACGAATAGGATTGTAAATACATAAAAATAAAGCCTAATAAAGAATCTTGGATTCCCGGCACTCTATGACAAGCCCAAAAACCTTCTCTTCTACCAATTCCATTTGGGAGTGTAAAGCCACATTATAAAGAGTTTTGCTTGAGGACAAGCAAAGATTCAAGTGTGAGGGTATTTGATGTGTGTAAAATGCAACATATAAATTACATCAAATAAGGCATAAAACTAACCCTTTTTAGTACTAATGTTGGAAAAAGTGTGTTTTTGTCTTCCTTTTGAATTTACAGGGTCAAATGAGCTTAAACGAACAAAAGGAACAAAAATACAGCCAAAACCAACATAAATACAAAGAAAAGGAAGAAACGTGGCATGCCCGACCCCTCGACAACAACTCCCAAAGCAAAAACAAGAAGAAAGCTGAGCATGGGGCTGTGTCCAGCTGAGCATGGGGCTGTGCCCAGCCCGACACGGGGCGTGCCCAGCTCAGCACGGGGCCGTGTCCAGAATGGTCAGCCCTGGCACAAAAGACAAACCTCTAGAAGCTTCTATTGCCCACCACGGGGCCGTGTCCAGTGAACACGGGGGCGTGATGAAAGTACAGCAGGCGCATTAATTGTAATTGCGAATTACAATTAATGAAGAGAGAGAATGTTAGACAAGCACGGGGGCGTGCCCAGCGGACACGGGGGCGTGTGGGGCTAATAAAGACAAACTGTATTAATGAAGAAAGAGAAAAGGGTGGACACGGGGCCGTGTCCAGCGGACACGGGGCCGTGTCCAGGCTTCTGTACAAGCTATAAATAGGAGTGCTTGGCTCAAGCTCAAACCATCCCTTGGCACACCACCTCTCTCACACTTCATCCACCACCCACCACCATCACAACACCATCATCCACCACCATCATCCATTGTCCAACGTAGAGTGTGTGAGTCGTCTCGGGATCCAAGATTGATCGTAAGAGTTCTTGACAATCAAGGCCATGTTTGCCTAAGTCTCTTACATCACTTGGTGAAGACAAAGTGTCTAGTATAATACTTTTTATTTCTAATCTTTTGCACTTTTTATTTGGTTTTGTATTAATGACTTTAATAACTAGTTACTTATGTTGAAGGTGATCTTTCCTTATCGTTTGTCCGTGGTGTCTTGGCATTATTTTACTGTCTATATAAAATAAAGGATTTTCACCATTCATATCTCCACGGTCTATATGGAGGTATGTTGGCTACCTGGTAGGGGGTTAAGGGAACGGTTTGGTAAAGGTCTTGCCATTGTTCAGCGTTTAGAGGTCCTGCAATGGACCTGGGTCAAATTTAGTAGGACCTCCTTCAATACTTCACGGTATTGGATGGCGGGGGTCCAAACTCTTTGATCCCCTCATAAGTTAACTACTATTAATACTATAACCCGGCTATTTAGGACTGTATCCCTGCTGACTCAGACTACTTAGCCGAGGGTAACGTCACCGCCAAAAGCGGGGCCTACCACAATACTGCATTAATAACTTAATTCATTATCTTCCAATAATCCACCCTTTTAGGATTGTATCCCTGCTGACTCAAACTACTGGGGTGAGGGTAACGTCACCTTCAAAAGAGGGGCCTACTACAATAACTAAGATAATCTCTTAATTATGTGCAAAAGTGCGGAAATAATCAAAGGTTATACTAGATACGAGTCGGAACCAAGTGATTCATCTTGTCTATCTGTTCTTCTTTTATTTTTATTTTCAGCATTTTAGTTAGTTTTTAATTTTCTTAGTTTAAAACATTTTTTCTAAACTTTTATTTTGGTTAGACGTTGAGGATAAACCGGTACTAAAAGCTCTTGTGTCCTTGGACGACCTCGGTATCTTACCAACGCCATACTACACTCAACGATGGGTGCACTTGCCCATATGTGTGTTTAGTGTTAGTGAAATATCGTGTTTTATAAATTTAAAACTTGGCTAAAATAAGTGTTAAAAAGGGCTTAAAATATACACCTAATATATACGACACTTCGCACGCATCAAAATACCATTTTCATGTAATGAAATTTCTAGCATCAACTTTAAAAACCAAGATCAACGGAGAACTAAAACTTCAAAGCTCTTTAGAATTGTCAAATTATGATTCTAACATGCATGTTTTTTTTGGCTTATTGTATCAGACAATTAAGGTTTTGTCAATGGTTCCGGTACCCAAGCTTGCATTGAGGTTATATTTGGAATGTGCTGAGGTATGTCTATGAATTAAAGTTTTTAATATATTCATATTTTCTCTAACCTCTTCTGGCTCTACATGATACAGGCTGTCAATGACTGTGATCTTGAACCTGTAGCATACGAGTTTTTCACCCAAGCATGTATATTGTATGAAGAATAAATTTCGGTAAGTTATACTTCATATCCCACTCCAAATTTTAATATGGGATGCTTGATTTTATTAAAAAAATATCATGTGCATTGCCTCCTACTTTTATGAATGTCATTGGTGTACATTTGGTTGTAAGAAGACTGCAAATAGGAGGTTTGTAAGAGCTTTTTTTCTGTTATTATTTAGTCCTAATTTTTTATAGTGTATATTTACTCTCTATCTTCACTGCAGCTGAGGGTGAAATGGGTATTAGTGAGCATATGATAAATCCTAACACTTGCTTTACTAGGTTTTATGTTTTATAACTATATTGAGCCGAATCGATGTCATATATTTTTTTATGTGTTTTTTATGTTGATGGTCTAATATATTTTAGTGTCTGCTACTGTCTTTGTTTCTTAATTGTTAAGCAAATATATATTTGATTTTTTCTTTCAATTTCATCAATGATGTTACAGATTCAACAATTTTAATTCGGCTTGGATCGTTTCCGATTTTATTAATGATATATAATCGACAACGGTTCCTTTGTCGTTCTACTTTGAAGTGTTAATCAGGTATTATGATTTTAGATTTCTTAGATCTCAAAAACTTTGATCTTATTATTTTGTTGCTAAATTTATTTTAGTTATCGTTTTGTTAATCTTTATTATTTATTGCTAAATCTACCATGGTTGGATCGGATTCAAAAACCGCATAAGTTAGGGTTTTTTCTCTTAATTTTTTAATGATTTTTGATGTTGTTTATATGTTTTTACAGTGGATCTACCACCTTTGGAGCACTCATGTGCAGCAAAAACACATCACAACCTCACATATAATCACCAATATGAATATGTGTAGAAGTTCAACAAGACATGTCTAGATGCAGATTCCATTGTTGGTGGCTTTCTTAGGGATGCAACTGAATTTAACCTACAAGTTGATACTTTCTTGCTCAAGCTTCACTTTCAGGTTCTTTAGTTTCCTTAACTCTAAAAGCACATAAATTTATGGGTTTTGTATGGTTTTTTATGACCATTCAGCTGGGTTTCAGGGGTTTGCTAGATCAAATCTAATAGATAATGTGCTCATTCGGATAAACTATCACCTAGGATCCAAAGGCTCAGTTACAGTTTGTGTTCCTTGGCCCTGGTGTGGTTTCTTATGCAGAGATTGTGGCCAGTTCTGCAAGAGTTGTTGCTTTTGCATGTTATTTGCTTTCTTTCTTCTTCTTTTTTTGTTCTGAATGTCATGTAAGTACAACTTTTTGTGTGTTTAACATCCATTTTCACTAACTTCTTTACTTCTTGTGGCTTTTCTTTTGAGGCAATTTTCTTTAAAGTATGTCTAGGTGAATCTGAAGTCCAACTCTTGCAATAGCAAGAAAACGACCCAAAATGACATCCGTCATTCTCGGTTCAGTCCGAAGAAAGCCAGATGGTTTGAGAATTGAGACGTAAGCTGATTATGTTATTCGAGACATAATCTAATAGTATGATATAAGACCTGAGCTCAAATTAATAGTAGGTTAAATTAATCATTCAAAATAAATGATGATGATGATAATGTTCTATATTCGAGACATAAGCCAATTATCTAAGCTCAAGTCTACTAAATGCTTTAATACAATAACTTATGTAGTAAAATAGACAATGATATTGGTTTCATATAACAATTTTAATTAGACAAATCTAGCACATATAGGGATTATGATTTTGTAGGCTTGATTATTGAATAGGTGGAATGAAGGCTGGCTTTATGTATTTTTTAATCCAAATTGTACAGCTTCCTTTTATTCAATTTTTTTTAACTTATTAAGCCGAGTGTGTTAAATATGTTAGAGAAACTTAGTTTATCACAATGAAATTTCTTCTCATTTAAATAAAGTGATGTAAGAGCCTTTATGCATTTGAGTGCGCTTTGGATGGTTTTTGACCCACTTATTTTTTCAGTAATTTATAATATTATATTATCGTTTATTGATTACTGATTGATTGATTGATTATGAGGTTTATGTTTGTAGTAGAATTTTTTTTCTTTCATAAAATACTAAATTACGTATCTTTTGTCGTGCTTTAGTCATATATTTTTTATGTACACATAATAGAAAGGGTTTGTCCTAAATGGGTTAGTACTTAGTCATTACACAGGGTATTTTGTGGATGACCAATGACCTTAATGGGTCAAGAGCTTTACAGGAAGTCCAATAATGACCAAATCCCAAACTCGACAAATGCATTTTTATGACGGAAATGTACAAAAAAAGTACAATAACTATAAAAGGTGAAGAATGATGTTATATTAATATTTTTGTAAACGAACCTGGTTTAGTCATACTTTTTTTTTTATAAATAAGTTCAGCTCATTACTTATTGGTTAATAAATACTATAAATGGCTTGATTATTATTAATGGATTGTACTGACTTTATTCTTCTTCATAGGCCTGATTCACCATGACGAATATTTCTCACAAGATCATGTCCATGAAAAAGATCAGCCAATGAAGATTATCGTAGATAGGTAATATTGGCACAATGGTTTTTGGGCCCAAAAACAAACTTTGTCACGTTGGATTGAACATTTGGGCCTAAAAACAAACTTTGCATGGTTGAAAGGCAATATGTAGTGTAGATTTCATTTCCTTTTCTAAATGATGATTACTAGGTGTTAAGATGAGTGGGTTGGGTAACGGTCGAACCATGTAATTTTCTAAATTTTTAGAATGGACCGAACTTGCCTGGATGGTTGGGTTGACATGCATTTATTTTTTGTCAATTTCTTAAAATACTTTTTAATAAAAAAAATAACGTGTTATATAAGATTTTGAATATTTATTTTTACGCAATCCAAATTTTTCAATAAATCGTTCGAATACGAATACAATTTGGGCTACTTTCAACTTAAAATTTGATCTGTTTGAAATAAATATTAACCCAAATCAACATCTTCTGGGTCAAAATTGACTCCTATTTTTTTACTAAGAAAATTAAAACATTTAACTAAAGCTTAAGTGTTTGATTCTCTCTATTTGGTGCATATGGCGTTGGCGAAACAACATTATTTTCAGCAAAAGCAAGCACATTTTGGGAGGATTATGGAAGAGATTAAGGTCCTCGGTTATCTGTGGAAAAAAAACAACGCCAAAGCCTCGGACCTAACATGGGATAGGTGGCTGGAATTCGACTTAGAAGGTCTGGGTGTGTAATGTTTGCATTTTTCTTTATGTTTCAGCTGTACTGCTATGCTGGTGTATTGTATCTAGCTAACAGTGTCGGTTTGGTTAGCTTGGATTAGTTTTTAATGGACTTTTGCTTTGTTGGCAGCATAAGGGTTAATACCACACTCTTTCATGATTGATCACATATTTGAGCCTCTATTTAGTTGTAATTACCAAGGACAATGTTGGGTTTTTCTTCTCGCAGAAGACATGGTGTATATGTGTTTGCTGGTCAACCCTTCATTTGGTGACTGTTTGCCAGAACACTTTACTCTTTTTCATTTTTCATAATTCATGGCTACTCTATAATGATCTCCACACACCATCACAACACCAGTATAACTCATTCTAAGCCATTGATTACTGTATCACCATTGTCTGTCTCACCAACTTCTATCTGTCCCCTGGTCTGCCAATCAGATCTGATTTGCCAAAGCTCGCGACTCTTATGTGATTTCTTTCTCTTTATTTGCCTGTTTGTGATGTGATTAATGGTTATGATTGAACTTCACGAGATTAACTTGATTATTAGTTCTTATTAACCAATGCAACATGCAAATTTTCATTGTGATATTGAACTAAATAGTAAAAAATGAACTACTCTGTTTGTATGAGGCGCTTTTGTTAAGTCAAGTGATTTAGGGTTGAAATGGTTAAATTCCAGAATCATATTTCATATAGATCATATATGTTTATAGCATGTGGATTAGAGAGCATCAATATATAGGGTTTTGAGATCTAACCAGTAATCTAGGGTTTAACATAGGGGATTAAAAATACTATTAACGTTTGGCACTTGATTTAGTTAATCTACAAATGACCATTTTCATTATTTCACTTATGCAATTTCTCAAGAGGATCTGAAGGAGTCCTACAAGTCAAGAAATTAAATTAATAAACACAAATACCAACTTAAGTGGCCCTGACATACATTATTACTTAAGTGGCCATGACATACATTATTATTCATATTTCTTAAAATCTAATAAGAAATGTAATTGTTAATTAATTTTTATAAGATATTATTTATCGTAATATTCGAACGAACCTGTAATAAAGTATTTACGTATTAAAATATATTTTTTTTGTTGTTTAGCCACCCGTGTATTACACGGGTACTTAGACTAGTTTAAATATAAATAAATTAGTCAATTGTTTGGTGAATAAAGGGTTCCATGTATACAAAATAAAAAAAAGGGTTATTGGATTTTAACACACTCAACTATCGGCTTTTGGCCGTTGCCACCCGCAACTAACACTTTGATACCTGGCACCCCCAACTTGACTTTTTGTTTGTGCTGGCACCACCCAGTTAAATCTTCACTAACTGGGTTTGTTTTTTATCCTACGTGGCACAGACTAGCTTACGTGACAGGATTGTGTGTCGATTATCTTCTCAAGCTTAGTCTGTGCTTCCATAAAAATATTCAACCTTTGAAACTCAAAAGTCAAAACTCCATCCTCTGCTTCTCCAACTTCACCATCTCGTGTTGCTTCATATTTTCCATCCTCTCATAAATCTGTCCAAACCGAACAATTGCCCTCACTAATCTCTTATACGCCTTATTCTCCATCCTCCTGTATACCTCTCCAAACCGAACTATCGCCACAATTACTTATACGCCAACTAGTGGTTTAGCGGCAAAGTGAGATGGTTATATATGACGCCTGAGATGATGTTTACACCAGGTATCGGCGATGACGACATCTACAACGGTATTAGAACAAGAGCATGCCGTGGGGTATAGGGTTTCTTCATAATGTTGACGGTAGAAGAGGTGATATTCCATCCTTTATATTCTATCCATTAATTTCATCATGATAAGCATTGAAAACATTGACAAATTCCATCCGTTCCGATTGTGCCTTAGTTGGTGGTGAGTTGAATGTATACAGAAAGGTTTATTGTAGAACAATAAAGATGGTCACCAGCCATTAATTCCGTGATTGAAGCCTAACATACTCTTTGTGTTCATTTAACATCAATTTGTGTGACAATTGATGAAATAACTTCTAATTTTTGCTAATTTTGTTCGATTTCGCTAGGGTTTTAGGTTAGGTGAGAACGGCATCTACCAAGATTAATACATCACGGCGACGAACGGCGGAATGAAAAGTCATCTCTGGCGAAATCATTACACAATTTTTACAGTCAAATTGTCGCCGGCGATGGCATAGACGGTGATCGGAAAAGTTTTCTGGTTGAGTTGTTTGTGTGTTGTTTGGAGTTAAACAGAGAAAATTGGGAGTTTGTATATATAAGGTGTTTATCTGTTATGCTATGCTGACGTGGATATAATTTTGCCCACATCATCGCCACATAATCAGTTCCAACTCATCAAATTTGTGCCACGTAGGATAAAAAACAAACCCAGTTAGTGAAGATTTAACTGGATGGTACCAGCACAAACAAAAAGTAAAGTTTGGGGTGCCGGGTGTCAAAGTGTTAGTTGCGGGTGGTAACGGCCAAAGGCCGATAGTTGAGGGTGATAAAATCCAATAACCCTAAAAAAAAATGGTTTAGATTCACATGAAACAATTGGTCTAGGTATTGTTGAAAAGAAAGTATATATTTCAAAACCAAAGTTTTCATGTGATAATAGTTTAGATTTTCATGGAAATAAAATGAAAAATGAAACTTTGACATCACTTATTGGATTAGGCCAAAGAAACCCACTAATGTATATTTGGGCTTGGACAGTGCAAGTGCAGGACAAGGTACAAAGTGTGCATATCCAATGAAGTGAAAAGCCCAGAGTGAAGAAAGTATTTATGGTCCATTTGTTTTTAAACCTTTGGATCAGGGATGACATTGGATCCATACAATGGCTACGACCCAATTAAAATATGGCCTTTGGCCATGAATAACAAAGATTTGGATTAATACTTTGGGTCATGGGTTCATTAAAAGGCATGGTTAATAATTCGGATCCATTAAAACACTTAAATATTAATACGGGTCTATCAAAAGGAATGAATAATAATTCGGTTGTGAATTATGTTTCATTTATCACTGAATCATTTTCTGTTCAGATGATGAATATGCATGGTGGGTAGACTTGGGAGCTATGGTACATGTATGCAAAGATCTAAGGTAACTTCGAGGAATGCAAACCAATTAGTGATGGATCTGAATTAAGAATGGGAAACATAGCAACCGAGCCTATAAAAGGTATCAAGAACGTCAAGCTTGCTAGCTTCGAAAATGGGGCGAATAATATGTGAAAATCTCTGGATGTAACACTTGGTTCTTCATCCCTCAATGTTGACTAGGCGAGAGACCAATCTAGTCACCTGCTTAAACTTCCATGTATGCTAGCAATATTTCAAAATGCTCATCTTGAACTTTGAGGGTATCTGTCTCCACGTGGTCAACCTTAGTCAGCATACATAACTTGCTACTACGAGTTCTTAGATCATCATACTTCCTCTTGTACCGATTTCGCTTGCTTGACTATCTCCTACTAATAAAATTCTTACCAAATATAGGTATGGAACACACTTTACAGATTGGTCCTCGCGACACCTACTGCTTCCATCACGATTTCCGTCCCATGCACCCATCACAGGGTGGTGATAGTATCCAATCTCTTATCCAGAAAGGGTCAGATTTCCTTGAAGGCCTTTTAGGTACAGTCAGTCAGTCATGAATAGGCTCAGTAGTTTCCTTTTAGGTACAATGGTACCTCCCTCGTCATACTTCGCTTACATCATCATCCTTAGCCTATTTGGATCATTCCTATCAATAGTTTCCTTTCTCCCAGCTTCGAACGCCTTTGTTGGATGCGTAGTCATGTTGGGTGTAATACCTATGCAAACTCTTTAGCACTAGCATCGTCATCCTCTTGCTCCCTAAAGAGCTTCTCATTTGCACTTCCCTAAATGGAACTTTACTATGATCTTGGTAGACACTAATGGTGTTCTCGTGCACCTCCGTTACTTGAATCATGTTTACCCGGTGGCCTAACACGGCTTCCCATGCAACCACTTCAAAGTTACCACCTCTAGGTCCTATCAATCCCTTACGAGGAACATTAATGTTATCATGTGGGGAAATACTCAAAAGTTACAAGTAAATGGCTAATGAAAGTGGCCAGTTGTGATTAAGAATCTATGTTACCGTTCCTCTTCTTAATATTTCCTTGGTTATGATAGCGTTAGTGCTTAAGCATCTATGCTATCTTAATAGGCACACGAAGTCCTATTTCGGTATGTTACGCTGGTGACATTGGTATCCTATACTAGCATCCTTTACTTTATCTCATTAACAGTTTGAGTTTAGACATTTTAGGACGCTCGAATCCCTTAAACTACTGCTCTGATACCCACTTGAAACACCCCAAACCTGAGGGTCTCGTATTTGGATTTACTCTTTGGAAAATAACTCGAAATAAAAAAAATTAATTAAAAATGCAGCATAAACATATGGGTCTTTACATATTCAAACGAATTACAATTAAAACATTGTCTTATAAAGAATTAATAACAAAACGAGGATGTCAGTCTTCAGCGGGGAGCCTTGCCTTGAGCCAATCATCATATCTTCGAACCACCTTGTAACACCCCGTGTTTCTGAAGTCAAAGTCAAAGTCAAGATTGAATTCAAAGGAAGACAAGATTGCTAATTGCGATCTGTCTCTTCTAGCTCAATTCCTGTTTGACTTCTTTGACTTGTAATTAGTCTATTTTACTTTCGCTTTAGTTGTATTATGTGGAGTAAGTGTCAATAATCACGATAATCGACAGGTGTTATTCGCTATTTAATCGACTTACGACTGTGAACTATAGGGAGTAACAATGCGATAAAGTCAACTAAACGCTAATCAATCTAGCTTAATCAACATCGAATCGCAATCGCACTCGCAACTCGAATTACGCATTCTGATTAATTGATATACGTATGTGTGTACCGTATGTGTTACTTGTGCATGTGCATTTACGTTATGTTGTGATAATCAATCGAAACACAATCGAAACTCAATCGCAATCGAACTAAATCGCAAACAAAATGGTATGATAATTGGTGGAGAAAAGACAGTGCGAGATATGAGTAGTTGGGATTAAAAGTAATTTGACTAGGAAAATCTATCGCATCGCAACGCTCGCAATCGCAATCGAAACAGCAAAAATCGTCGCACCGAACACTCAAACCAAGTGCCATCCGGCCGGATTGCCATCCGACCAGGTTGTCATCCGAGCGAGGTGACATCCGACCGGACTGTCATCCAGGCGAGATGCCATCCGACCGGCCAGCCCTTTCCACTTTGGGTATCCTATAAATACCCCTTGTCACTTTCATTCTTTCCACTTTTGGCAAGTGACGTCCGACCAGCTCGTTTTCCTCGCTTTTTCTCTGATTTCTCGCAATCCCGGTAAGATCTCGTCCTAAATCTTGTACTTCCTTAATCTACACGCACTCCTACACCTTTCTATCTTTCGAATCTTAACTTTTAACCGTGAAATCATCAAGATTCAAGGTGTTCTAGGATGACGTCATCATGTGTTCTTGAAGAACTTCATGTTTTGACCTCAATCCACAAAGGACAACTTAGATCTAACCGATTTCCACATAAATAAACGACGATATTTCATAGATCTAAACATATTCACAGTGAAAAGGATTGAGAGAAGGTTTTACAACTTTCTTTCAACTCTTTTACACTCAATGCATTCAAAACCGGTAGAATCAGAGCTTGTGCCGACTCGCTACTCAATCTTGTGGTTGTGTTAGTTCAAGATCCGCATCCTATCCACGAGACTATCGATTTCGGGTTAACCAAGAACTATCATCTTAAACCGGTGGACTGACCGAATTTGGGTGGTTCCTGTTCAGTCGGGTCACTAGAGCTTAGGATGGAACTCTGTTGGTTAGCACGACATCAACACATCTCGATAACGCGACAAAACAATCAAAACGGCCAAGTGTAAGACGAACGGAACGGCCAGGACGGAGTGCCGTCCGATCGGACTACCATCCGAACGGACAGCCATCCGAACGAATGGCTGTCCGAACGACTTGCACCTTGGGTCCCACACTTAACTATTTTCCAACGATTGAAGTCTGATTGTTGAACAAGTTGTTGTCCGACCGAACTACCATCCGAACGGCCAGGACGGAGTGCCGTCCGATCGGACTACCATCCGAACGGACAGCCATCCGAACGAACGGCTGTCCGAACGACTTGCACCTTGGGTCCCACACTTAACTATTTTCCAACGATTGAAGTCTGATTGTTGAACAAGTTGTTGTCCGACCGAACTACCATCCGAACGGGCAGCCACCCGAATCATGAGACATTTGGACTTTAGTACTTAAACAATTTTCAACATGTTCAACGCACTAAGGATGCCACCCGGTCGAACAACCGTCCGACCGAGTGACCACCCTGCTGTGAACTTGTTCTCACTGAAGTGCCCAACCGAACGGGTTGCCGTCCGATCGGACGACCGTCCGATCGATCGACCGACCTGAAAGGTAGAGATACTTCAATGTTTTATAAATGCTACAACGAAAACTTCAAAGGTCAAGCCATCATACACAAACACATTCTTCTCATAGAAAGAAACAATCCACTCGAATAGTCATCCGACCGGACTACCGTCCGACCGGATATCCATCCGAACGGATTGTCATCCGCACGAACTGGCCGTCCGACCAGACTACCATCCGACCGGACTGCTGTCTGAGCCACTTACACCTTGCATCGTTTTACGCGTCGCTTATCCTTATGCTATCGTTCTGATCAGGCTAACCCTACTCCCTAGCGCTCCCTTCAATCCATCAATCGCTGTGAGTATACTCGATCCCTTTTTGCTTTATGCACTTTTGGGTGTTACATACGTTACTTATTCTAAATCACATCAAACACACTACGCAATACTTTAAACGCTAACCGTTACCGCATGTTATACGTGACTAAATGAATGCTTGTTTGTTATGTTTACACATGGAATGCTGTCTACCTGCCTTAGCAACGATAGTACTATTAGTTTGGACTCAGCACCCGTTCACTCGGAGGTTGTTAAGGATAAATATTTGCATGGATTACAGTGGGGATCATGTATTACGAACTGCCTTGGGCAGTCAACCCGCAGTCATTGGTATCGATAGGTCTATGTCGATAACTAACATGCCTCATTTCACTCTGTGTACGTGCTGGTTATGCGTAACGCTTTCGAACTCTATATGCTATTATCAAACTTGTATGCTCACCTTTACACTATGTGTATTGACTTTATTTTAACGTATGTGACAGGTGCTTAGGATGCTTATCTGCTAGGAAATCGAGGCTAGGATAAGGTCTTAGATGCCAACAAATAGTTGTCTGTACAAATGAAATCTGAGTTGTCGGAACAGAACTATTTGCCTAGATTTTTTTTGTAATAATTGTATAATCTTTTAAGACATTCTATGGGACATGTTACTTTAAATTAATTGGTAATGATAATTGTTATGGAAACTTCTGGACAATCTGTTTCGCTCAGTGCCATGCCCCGATGTTTCCGCCATCGGTTGGGGTGTGACAGATTGGTATCAGAGCCATAACTATAAGGAATTAGGCAAGACTCGACCTAGTTTGGGTCAAAGTCTTAAAGACCTAGTCTATAGTTAGGAACCAACAGACCGACTCGTGCATGTCCAGTAGGGACTATGTGTGAGCATACTTGCTGTTTCTCGCTATTCTCGCCTATGCTGCACTATCACTACACTCGGATTTTCGATTATGAATAAGCGATTAAGTTGAGAATAGGTGTGAAAACCGCTAACTCTCGACTAAATTGCTTGTTCAACCCGCATTTCACTTATAAACACAAGAATTTGCGTCGAATCGGGAGTGAAATCCATACTTTGACGCATAATTCTCTTTTATTTAATCAAAAACAGGAACGAGGTTGTTAAGCCAGGGGTGAAACCCTAACCTTGACAATTTGTTCCGACTTTTATTTGATTTTACAAAACTCTCACCAAAGTCTCGACGGACTCCAACGACCTGAAGTCACGGCATGACTAACGGGATGTGTGCCAAACGCCCAAGAATCGAGGCGGAAGCACAGTCCTGGAGATCAAAATGTGTACAACAAGTCCTTGAGAATAGTCGAACCACTTTGGTCAGTCGATGTCTAATAGCCGCAGACGATCTATTTCTCGATTTTTATGTGTTTCGATTCTGAGCCTGCAACTGCTGACTCTGATGATTCGTTGATTTTATGTGTCTATATGTGTGTTTATTTGTTTATGTGTTTAAATTTTGGAGATTTATTCGATTTTTGCCTTCATTTCGATCAACACGCACGACTCGCACTGCACTCTTATCTCAAAACGATGACAAATCGCTAAATTATGGACGACCTTGTGCTATGTTATACGCTTATACTACTATACTACTCGACAAGTATTCGCGATCGCTAACCTCGAACGCCCGCGAACTTTGAATGATAGGTTTCTGTATTCTGACTGCTTCATACGCCTATGTGCAATAGGAGAAGGTGAATGCGTGCAAAATATATTGTGTTTCCGTGCTTCTATGCTATACGTGCTTATGTGTTTCTGTGCTTATGTGAATATGTGATTACATGCCTATGTGACTATGTGATTGGATGTGTTCCTGAGCTTTAGTGGTATTAGTCATGTGAGGTGAGATTCGATTTTATTGTGTTGAGTCCTGTGGCGATGTCTGATGCAGACAATGTCGTCATCTGGATCTCGCGCTTCCCGAGATGCTCGCCGAAAGCAACCTAACAAACGTCTCGCCGCTATGATTACTAAATAAATGGCGAAAGTTGTTCCCCAAGTCGTCAGCGAGATATACGAAAACATGAGCAAATCATCTGAGGAATCCCGAACTGAGACTCCCAAAGCTGCTTTCACCTTCAAACAATTCAAGGCATGTGGACCGAAAGAGTTCACAGGAGAAGAAGGCCCTACAGCTTTGTTTCAATGGTTTGACTCCATCGAGGTCACACTGCGACAGAACGGTTGCCCAGATCACCTACGCATTCTCAACGCAACTGGCGTCTTCCAGTCCCGCGCTTTAGACTGGTGGACGGCTGAGAGGAACAAATGTGGGAATGATGCAGCCTACGGTCTGTCATGGGACGAGCTCAAGGAAGTCATACTGGAAGAATTTTGCCCTCCTCATGAACGCCAAAAGTTAGATGATGAATTCTGGCACATAAAGCAGAAGGATGGAGAAAACGCTGCACTCACTGCTCGCTTCAAGCAGCTCAGCATTATCTGTCCTGATCAAGTCAAGACTCCGGAGATCGCAATCAAGAAGTATATCCGAGCCCTGCCTGACTGTGTTACAGATTTCGTGCAAGCGGCCAAGACTACAACGATCGAAGAGACTTACCTACTGGCCGCTGAAATCAACGACAAGCGGGTCAAGGCTGGTGTCTGGGATAAAACTTCGAAGTACCTGCACCAAGTCACCGCCACACCAACTGCTGAAACCGCCGCCACTCAATCGTCAAAGACCTCACGCCGCAAGAAGAAGAAGAACAACAGTAGCTCCAGCAATAAGAACTGTGCTGTCACTACCACTGCTGCTCCACTTCAAGCCGTACTGGCTCAGCAGCAGCCCCATCACCGTCCAGCACCAGTTACTTATGCACCGCCAGCAAAGCGTGCATACACAGGCCCCCACTCGGCTTGCCCGACATGCTCTTATCATCACCCGGTGGGTCTCGCCTGCCGTTTCTGCGTTCACTGCAACATGTACGGCCACTTCACTGTCAACTGCTGTATTGGTCCCCGTCAAGCCCCAGCTCATGCCACTGCTCATCAAGCTCTACTCCCAGCCCCGCAAGGCCAACAAGCAGCTCCAGCACCCGCGATCAACGCCAGAGTCTGCTTCGCATGTGGTGATCCCAACCACTTTGCGAACATGTGGCCGAACAGGGTGGTGAAATAAGAGCCCCAGCAGCAGCAGCCTCACCAGCAGCAACAGCAGCAGCAACAACAACAAGCCGCACGCGCCAGAACCTTCAACATCAATGTGCGCCAAGCCCAGGCTGACAACAACGTGGTCAATGGTACGCTCCTTGTGAATGGTATTTATGCATCGTGTTTGTTTGATACTGGAGCCGATAATTGCTTTGTGTCATTCGAATTTGAGAAGCTCCTTAGTCGTAAGCGCTCCCATCTCCCCTCGACGTTCGATGTTGAAGTCGCCACTGGAAGAACTGTCGCCGTTAACTCTGTTCTTCGTGATTGTACTCTCGAGCTCAACAATCACATCTTCCCAATCGACCTTATTCCGACGCAACTCGGAAGTTTTGACGTCATAGTAGGCATGGACTTTCTTCGCGAAAACCATGCTGAAGTTGTGTGTTTCGATAAGATGATTCAATTCTCGCTCGCGAATGGTGATTTATTGTGCGTCTATGGCGAAACTGCTTCAAAAGGTCTCAAGCTCATGTCATGTGTCCAAGCTAGCAAGTATCTCCGCAAGGAATACAGAGCTTTCTTGGCTAACATTGTAGTAGCGGAGAAGGAAAAGAAAGGAAAGACAGAAGTGAAAGACGTTCCTGTGGTTCGTGAATTTCCTAATGTGTTCCCTGACGATCTTCTAGGATTACCGCCTAGTCGTGATATCGACTTTCGTATCGACCTCATTCCTGGAGCCAACCCTGTTGCCAAAGCTCCTTATCGACTCACACCGTCAGAAATGCGTGAACTCTCAAATCAACTCCATGAATTACTTGAGAAAGGCTTTATTCGCCCAAGCACCTCTCCTTGGGGCGCGCCAGTCCTTTTCGTTAAAAAGAAGGATGGGTCGTTCTGGATGTGCATCGACTATCGGGAATTGAATAAGCTAACTATCAAGAACCGATATCCCCTGCCTCACATTGACGATTTGTTTGATCAACTACAAGGTGCTACGTGTTTCTTGAAGATAGATCTACACTCAGGCTATCACCAACTATGCATTCAGGAGGAGGATATACCCAAAACTGCTTTTCGCACTCGATACGGCCACTACGAATTCGTTGTTATGCCTTTTGGTTTAACCAACGCACCCACGATTTTCATGGATCTGATGAATTGCGTATGTAAACCTTATATCGACCGTTTCGTCATCGTGTTCATCGACGATGTCTTGATCTATTCCAAGTCGAAGACCGAACACGCGCAACATCTACGTTTGGTTCTCGAGCTACTCCAGGCGAATCGACTCTATGCCAAGTTCTCCAAGTGCGAATTTTGGCTTGAGGAGGTCCAGTTTCTGGGTCACATTGTCAATAGTCAAGGTATTCACGTCGATCCTGCGAAGATTGAAGCAGTTAAGAGTTGGATTACACCTAAGAACCCGTCTGAAGTTCGTTCTTTTCTCGGACTAGCGGGCTATTATCGACGATTTATCGAAGGATTCTCAAAGATCGCTGTGCCGCTTACCGCTCTGACGCATAAAGACAAGCCTTTTGTTTGGGGAACTGAACAAGAGTCTACTTTCCAAACCCTCAAACGCATGCTTTGCAATGCTCCTGTTCTCACATTGCCCGACGGAAATGACGACTTCATTATCTATTGTGATGCTTCCAACCTTGGTCTTGGCTGTGTTCTTATGCATCGAGACAAGGTTATAGCTTACGCATCTCGTCAGCTCAAAATCCATGAGAAGAACTATACAACCCATGATCTCGAGCTAGGCGCGGTTGTTTTTGCGTTAAAGATTTGGCGACACTACTTGTATGGTACAAAGTGTACGATCTTCACCGATCATAGGAGCTTACAACATATCTTTAATCAGAAAGAACTTACTATGCGTCAACGCCGATGGGTAGAACTTCTCAACGATTACGACTGTGAGATTCATTATCACCCAGGCAAAGCAAATGTCGTTGCCAACGCTCTCAGCAGACGGAGTTATTTGCTCAGCATTCGCAATGTCCAAGCCCAATACGATCTCGAAACCCTCATCCGCGAAGCCCAGCACGCATGTTTTAATGAACACACTCTGAAGAAGGAACGAATCTATCACGATGGAGCTCAACTTGTGAACAAGCCGAATGGGATATTCCACTATCTGGACCGAATTTGGATCCCTAAACTGACCGAATTGCGAAAGATTTTGATGGACGAAGCCCACAAATCCCGGTATTCTATTCATCCTGGTGCCAACAAAATGTACCAGGATCTTCGCTACAAGTACTGGTGGCCTGGCATGAAAAGGGATATTGCTCTCTACGTTGGGAAGTTCCTGACTTGTGCCAAGGTCAAGGCTGAACACCAAAGACCCTCTGGCTTACTCGAACAACCTCCAATCCCTATATGGAAGTGGGAGAGTATAGCTATGGACTTCATAACAAAGCTTCCGCACACGTCATCAGGTCAAGACAACATTTGGGTTATTGTTGACCGTTTAACCAAATCCGCTCACTTTTTGCCAATACGAGAAAACTACAAGGTAGAACGATTAGCCCGAATCTACACCAACGAGATCATTTGTAATCATGGGACGCCTCGTGACATCATCTCTGACCGTGATGCTCGGTTTACCTCGCGACTGTGGGAAACGTTTCAAACGGCTCTCGGTACATCGCTTAATCTAAGTACCGCTTTCCACCCTCAAACCGACGGACAGACTGAAAGAACGATCCGTACTCATGAAGACATGCTCCGTTCGTGTGTTATAGATTTCGGTGGTAATTGGGATGCATATCTGTCGTTAGTCAAATTCTCAAACAACAACAGTTATCATTCCAGCATTCAAATGGCACCATTCGAGGCTTTATACGGAAGAAGATGTCGATCGCCTATTGTATGGCACGAGATCGATCACTCGCAACTAACCGGTCCCGAGCTACTGCAAGAAACGACTGACAAAGTCCTCCAAATTCCAGACAACTTGTTGAAAGCTCGAAGTCGACAGAAAAGTTACGCCGATAGACGACGCAAGCCCCTTGAATTTGACGTTGGCGACTACGTACTCCTAAAGGTATTACCTTGGAAGGGTGTGGTCAGATTCGGCAAGAAAGGGAAACTAGCACCACTATATGTTGGACCTTTTAAGATTCTGGAAAGGATCAGAAAAGTTGCCTACAGAATCGAACTACCGGAGGAACTTAGTAACGTCCACCCGACTTTCCACGTGTTAAACCTCCGAAAGTGCCTTGCTGAGCATGATTTAATTGTACCTCTCGACGACCTTCAGATAAACGAAACACAACACTTCGTGGAGAAACCTGTCGAAATCATGGATCGCCAAACCAAGCAGCTCAGGCGCTCGCGCATTCCTATTGTGAAAGTCCGATGGGAAGGCAAACGAGGCGCGGAGTTCACTTGGGAACTCGAAAGCGACATGAAGGCGAAGTACCCGCAGTTGTTTGTTACGGCTTCAGACTAATTTCGGGACGAAATTCTCTCAACTAAGGGAGGCTGTAACACCCCATGTTTCTGAAGTCAAAGTCAAAGTCAAGATTGAAGTCAAAGGAAGACAAGATTGCTAATTGCGATCTGTCTCTTCTAGCTCAATTCCTGTTTGACTTCTTTGACTTGTAATTAGTCTATTTTACTTTCGTTTTAGTTGTATTATGTGGAGTAAGTGTCAATAATCACGATAATCGACAGGTGTTATTCTCTATTTAATCGACTTACGACTGTGAACTATAGGGAGTAACAATGCGATAAAGTCAACTAAACGCTAATCAATCTAGCTTAATCAACATCGAATCGCAATCGCACTCGCAACTCGAATTACGTATTTTGATTAATTGATATATGTATGTGTGTACCTTATGTGTTACTTGTGCATGTGCATTTACGTTATGTTGTGATAATCAATCGATACGCAATCGAAACTCAATCGCAATCGAACTAAATCGCAATCAAAATGTTATGATAATTGGTGGAGAAAAGACACTGCGAGATATGAGTAGTTGGGATTAAAAGTAATTTGACTAGGAAAAATCTATCGCATCGCATCCCAACGCTCGCAATCGCAATCGAAACAGCAAAAATCGTCCCACTGAACACTCGAACAAAGTGCCATCCGGCCGGATTGCCATCCGACCGGGTTGTCATCCGAGCGAGGTGACATCCGACCGGACTGTCATCCGGGCGAGATGCCATCCGACCGACCAGCCCTTTCCACTTTGGGTATCCTATAAATACCCCTTGTCACTTTCATTCTTTCCACTTTTGGCAAGTGACGTCCGACCATCTCGTTTTCCTCGCTTTTTCTCTGATTTCTCGCAATCCCGGTAAGATCTCGTCCTAAATCTTGTACTTTCTTAATCTACACGCACTCCTACACCTTTCTATCTTTCGAATCTTAACTTTTAACCGTGAAATCATCAAGATTCAAGGTGTTCTAGGATGACGTCATCCTGTGTTCTTGAAGAACTTCATGTTTTGACCTCAATCCACAAAGGACAACTTAGATCTAACCGATTTCCACATAAACAAACGACGATCTTTCATAGATCTAAACATATTCACAGTGAAAAGGATTGAGAGAAGGTTTTCCAACTTTCTTTCAACTCTTTTACACTCAATGCATTCAAAACCGGTAGAATCAGAGCTTGTGCCGACTCACTACTCAATCTTGTGGTTGTGTTAGTTCAAGATCCGCATCCTATCCACGAGACTATCGATTTTGGGTTAACCAAGAACTATCATCTTAAACCGGTGGACTGACCGAATTTGGGTGGTTCCTGTTCAGTCGGGTCACTAGAGCTTAGGATGGAACTCTGTTGGTTAGCACGACATCAACACATCTCGATAACGCGACAAAACAATCAAAACGGCCAAGTGTACGACGAACGGAACGGCCAGGACGGAGTGTCGTCCGATCGGACTACCATCCGAATTGACAGCCATCCGAACGACCGGCTGTCCGAACGACTTGCACCTTGGGTCCCACACTTAACTATTTTCCAACGATTGATGTCTGATTGTTGAATGAGTTGTTGTCCGACCGGACTACCATCCGAACGGGCAGCCACCCGAATCATGAGACATTTGGACTTTAGTACTTAAACAATTTTCAACATGTTCAACGCACTAAGGATGCCCCCCGGTCGAACAACCGTCCGACCGAGTGACCACCCTGCTGTGAACTTGTTCTCACTGAAGTGCCCAACCGAACGGGTTGCCGTCCGATCGGACGACCGTCCGATCGACTGACCTGAAAGGTAGAGATACTTCAATGTTTTCTAAATGCTACAACGAAAACTTCAATGGTCAAGCCATCATACACAAACACATTCTTCTTATAGAAAGAAACAATCCACTCGAATAGTCATCCGATCGGACTACCGTCCGACCGGATAATCATCCGACTGGATTGTCATACGCACGAACTGGCCGTCCGACCGGACTGCTGTCCGAGCCACTTACACCTTGCATCGTTTTACGCGTCGCTTATCCTTATGCTATCGTTCTGATCAGGCTAACCCTACTCCCTAGCGCTCCCTTCAATCCATCAATCGCTGTGAGTATAATCGATCCCTTTTTGCTTTATGCACTTTTGGGTGTTACATACGTTACTTATTCTAAATCACATCGAACACACTACGCAATACTTTAAACGCTAACCGTTACCGCATGTTATACGTGACTAAATGAATGCTTGTTTGTTATGTTTACACATGGAATGTTGTCTACCTGCCTTAGCAACGATAGTACTATTAGTTTGGACTCAACACCCGTTCTCTCGGGGGTTGTTAAGGACAAATATTTGCATGGATTACAGTGGTGATCATGTATTACGAACTGCCTTGGGCAGTCAACCCGCAGTCATTGGTATCGATAGGTCTATGTTGATAACTAACATGCCTCATTTCACTCTGTGTACGTGCTGGTTATGCGTAACGCTTTCGAACTCTATATGCTATTATCAAACTTGTATGCTCACATTTACAGTATGTGTATTGACTTTATTTTAACGTATGTGACAAGTGCTTAGGATGCTTATCTGCTAGGAAATCGAGGCTAGGATAAGGTCTTAGAGGCCAACAAATAGTTGTCTGTACAAATGAAATCTGAGTTGTCGGAACAGAACTCTTTGCCTAGATTTTGTCTGTAATAATTGTATTATCTTTTAAGACATGGTATGGGACATGTTACTTTAAATTAATTGATAATGATAATTGTTATGGAAACTTCTGGACAATCTGTTTCGCTCAGTGCCATGCCCCGATGTTTCCGCCATCGGTTAGGGTGTGACACACCTAATGTGCATACTAAAAGTCAGCTACGCTGAGTGAGTTCTAACTTAATCAGGTAACTATAACTTTAATAGTAACAATGTGAAGAGTGTGTAGGAAATTGGGTGGACTTGTGTTGGTAAAATGGTCAAAGAAGGTGGATCAGATTACAAAATTACAAAATATATAGAGTAAATTACAATCGGTGTCCTTTACGTTTGTATCAAATTACAACCGGTGTCCTTTAACTAAAGAAATTATAGGCTCTGTCCTTTATGTTACCAGTTTTTTGCATGTTATGTCCTTTAGCCCTAACCTAGTTAAGTTTTTTGGTTAAGTCTTACCATGTGCCTCTCACATGAGGGCAACATGGTCTTTTCATCTCCATTTAACATGAATTTCAATTTTCCCCCTTACATCTGATAACATCTGATTGTTCATATTCATCTAAAAAACTATAGCTATTGTCTATGTCTCTCAAAACTTCGATAAAAAAACCTTACAGAAAAAAGGAACGTGAATCAAACCTTGCAATAGGTGTCTTCTACATACGACGCGCTTGAACAAAATGACATCGATGAAATTTATGGTAAGCTTCCAACATCATTGTGGTCAGTTCTTTTGATTAGTTTGATAAAAAACAAAGATTAATTTCAAAATATTGTTTATTTATTGGTTTGAAAAAATAGAAGGGATAAAAGAGATTTATTTATTTTGTTTTTTAATATAAAATTGAGATGAAAAGACCATGTTGCCCTCATGCGAGAGGCACACAATGAGACTTAACCAAAAAAACTTAACTAAGTTAGGTCTAAATGACATAACGTGTTAAAAACCGGTAGCATAAAGGACAGAGCCTGTAATTTCTTTAGTTAAAGGACACCGGTTGTAATTTGATGCAAACGTAAAGGATACCGGTTGTAATTTACTCAAATATATTTTTTTTAAGTAAATAGGTAAAATTACCCTTAAGTGAATAGACTTAACAAAAAAAACCTCGTTAGTGCTAAAGGACGTAGGATGTAATGAGTTTTACAAAAAAAAAGGACTGTGACTGTAATGAGTAAACTGCCATTTTGGTCCGTGTGGTTTGGGCACTTTTGCCATTTTAGTCCAAATCTCAAACTTTTTACATCTGGGTCCCTGTGGTTTGCATTTTGTTGCCATTTTAGTCCAAAACTCAAAATCCCTGATTTTTGACTGTTGAAAACTGATTATTTTGTCCTTTAGTGCAGGGGCATTCTGGTCATTTTTAAATATAATTTCATTTGTGCAACCAGCAGATCAAATAAATCATCATCATCCCCAACATAATCACATCTCTCTCTCCCCCTCTCTCTTCTCTCTCTCTCTATAGCACCACCACCACCGCCGCCTCCTCCCCCTCTCTCTCTTCTCTCTCTCTATAGCACCACCACCACCACCGTCGTCCCATCCAACAGTCACACCCACACCTCCTTCCTCGTTTTCCGGTGACAGCGGCTCCGCAAATAAAACCCTGAAGTTATCGATGATGAAGATGAACACCAGCAGCAGCAAACACCAACCACCACCGCCCCCATCTCTCTACACCACCTCTCAATCCCGCCACCTGCCATCACCCACTCCCACCCCCACAACCACCGTCACCACCACCCACCTGCAACCACCAACACCACCATCCACCTGCCACCACAACCATCGTGAAAACCCCTCAAATCCGAAAACCCACCATGAAAAACCTTCAAATCCACCACCGTAACCACCCAAAATCCCCAAATATTCACTAGAAAAAAAAAACTCAAAATCCCCAAATATTCACTAGAAACTTCATAAAACACCCAAAATCCCTAAATACTCACATTATCACTTACCAGACGATGTATCCCTATCACCGGAGTTGCCGCCGTCACCACCTTCACCAAACTCAAAGCAAACACAAACCCGAGCCACACCATAACCACCTCCACTGCCGTCGTCAACCACCCCCTTACATCATCATCATAATCACCGTCCATCATCATCATCAGTCATCATCATCATAATCAGTCATCGTCAACCACCCCCTATTTACAGATCTGAAAAGAAAGAAGGATGGGGGAGAGATCTGTGTAGAGAGAGAGAGAACTGAGAGAGAGAGAGAGAGAGAGAGAGAGAGAGTGTGTATGGCGGTGGACGGTGGTGATCTGTGGTGATGACGGTGGTGAACGGTGTAGAGAGAGAGAGAGAACTGAGAGAGAGTGTGTGTGGTGTATCTGTGTTGTTTTAGTGAGAGATAGAGATCGAGGGTTATATATATATATATATATTATATAATATATAATTAAATTTGTTTTAATTTATTAGAAGAGTAAAATCAGAATGACCAAAATGCCCCTGCACTAAAGGACAAAATAATCAGGTTTCAACAGTCAAAATAGAGGGTTTTTGGATTTTGGACTAAAATGGCAACAAAATGCAAACCACAGGGACCCAGATGTAAAAAGTTTGAGATTTGGACTAAAATGGCAAAAGTGCCCAAACCACACGGACCAAAATGACAAAAGTTTGAGATTTGGACTAAAATGGCAAAAGTGCCCAACTCGACTGTAATTATTAAAGTTAAAGGATATCCATTGCAATCTGATATAAACATAAAGAACGAAAAGTGTAATTTACCCTTATTATTATTATTATTTGGGATAAAGTTTGTTAGTTTTTTTTATTTGATTTTCTACATGAGTTTTTTTTATTGTTTCGACTTAATTATTCTTTTTTACCATAATATTTTATGTTCCGATCCAAATTTTGCGAGTTACATGCTACTATCCACGTGTGTGGTTCAACATTTTTACGTCTATTACTTTGTTGTTTAACGGCTTTGTCACAACACACGAGTCCTAAGTCGACTTAGTTATTTTTTATAAGTTTTATATTTCGGTCTATTGTTTGCGAGTTAACATGCTGCAACGCGCGTATGTGATTCAATTTTTTCCGTATACTTTTTGTTTGGTTTAACGAATCTGCCGCAAAACATGGTGTTAAATACTAGTTAAAGTTATATACTAGATATTTTAAGTATTATTAATAAAAGATTTTAAAGAATGTCACGTGTCAACACCATATTATCCTTCAAAAAATCGTTTTTAATTAGATTTGATTGTGTTTCATTTTTTAAATCAAATTAATACCATACAATGGTAACATTGCTTATTTTAAAATATTTACCTTAATATCCACTCTTATTTCAAAAATATCTTTAAGTTTCCTAGTATTTTTTTGTTAGATTAGATTTGCTAAATATTCTGAGAAAATCCATGGGTTACTTCATATTTATCTTTAATTTATAATAAGAATGATATTTATTCATTAAACTTTAAGAACAAATTTTATGATTTTTTATATTATTTTTATAATTATAATTATATTATTAAGTTACGTTATCAAAAAATAAAGAATCTACGAATTTTTAAGGATTGTGATAGACAAATGATATGTTAGAAACAAACTTTGAGTTACCATAGAAAATGATCACATGTAAAGTATAACTTTTAATATTTTTTCATGTTTAAACCATATTACGTGATAAACAGTTTAATATTCTTATATTAAAAATTATACGTTTTTAGAAACAAACTTTGAGTTACAATAGAAAATATCACATGTAAAGTATAACTTTTAATATTTTTTCATGTTTAAACCATATCTATTATATATAATAAATGTGTTAATTTTTGCTGATGTGAAAAGCTAGTAGGCCTCTAAATTGTGCATTTTGGCGGGAAAATTCGGATCCTTTTTTTCTTGATACGAGCAGACACGGGATCCGGATTTTTACCCGGTTATAAAAAAACACGCTTTTTTTCTAATCCCACCACACAAACCCTAATTGTATTCTTCAATTCAGCTTGGTTCATTTCTTATCGCCGTCATCCCTTTGATTCGTTCCTCACCATTTGATTTTGTCTGCAATCAAGGTTTTATTTTTTTCATCTACGAATCGTTTTCCAACAATGTTTTCGTTTTTGTTCATCTACGAATCGTCTTAAATCTATTAATTAAAGGGTTTATTTTACTTTACTATGTTTTGATTTTGTGTTATAAATTGTTTTGCAGGCCATATATGGAAGATCCGGTCGTCTTTTTATTGATTTCAATCGGTATGTTTTTCAACAAGACTTTTTATTCCATTAATCAGAACTCTGTTTTGCCAGAAATTGATATTGAAATCCTTCGGTATGTTTGGATTAGCTTTCTATTCCTCCAAAATCGTTGTGTGTGTGTGTGTAATCCATCACATAATCCACATCAGTTTTGCCATAAATTGATATTGAAATCGAAATTGTTGTATTTGTTTTGTAAACATGAGAGGGTTGCAGAAATCAAAGAGAGTTTCTTGGGCCTCAGATTTAAATCTGTGTCAGGTATATGTAATATAACCGTTAAAAAATGTGATTTGAGTTAATTTTAGTTGTTGATTATGTACATAAAGTGAGAAGTTGGGGGATTTGTTGGATTGTTAGTTGATTCTGCAATTGATTATTGAGCTGCATTTTGACTGCTAAAACTTAAATATTGATGTGGATGAAATGGTTTAATAGTCATCAACACACCCTTAAATCTTTTTATGCTATACAATTCTACAATTAAACATATCATATATACAAATCCTATTCTAATCTATTATATATAATAAATGTGTTAAATTTCACTGATGTGTCAAGCTATTAGAGCATCTAAATGTGGGTTTATCGATAAAAAATTTTCGTATATGGGTTGAGGCGGGATCCGTATCATGTTGTTATGACCCGACTTTATTTGTACGCGCATACATTAAACCCTAGATTGGCCTCACAGATTGTCCCCTCTCCTATTCGTGGCGATTCTTCATGTTCTTCGTAATCTTCTTGATACTCATACTCCACCTGCCATGAAACTCACTCTTCAATGTCTCAACATCTTTCGCTTCGATTTGTTCAAATCACATGTACGGTTCTAAGATTAAGTAACAGTCATTGTTTATTTTGTTAAGATTTTTGTTGAATATAACTGTTTTGATTTTAGGGTTTTTGATTTGTGATTTTTCTTTGATTCCTTGATCATACTGATTTTTATTGTAAGTAACAACGGTTATCCAATTTCAGAATCGTACCCTAAAAACAATCGAAGAATGAAAGGCCGAAAACCCTAAAATTGGATTGATATGTTTTGCTATTGATGATATATTACTGTAAATGTATTGCTGATCATATCAGGTTCTAATGTTATTTTCATGTTATATCATCATTTTCACATTCAATTGTTATTCACCAAGTTCAAAATGTTGGTTGAGTACAGGCATGAGCATAAGGCCACTAAAAAGTAACGCCAATTTGAAAAAAGCCCAGGCGAAGTCTGAAGGAAAAAAACTGTTGAAGCAAAGAAGCCTATTGTTGTGAAAGATGGTCTCAATCAGGTCAACTATCTTATTGAGCCAACGATATGTTTTTATTCACTATGTTGGTCATCATACTTTCATAATCAATATAATTATACTATACTTACTATATTAATGGAAAATGAGAATGAACAGTGATATCACTACGTGTCTGATTGCTGGGCGGTTGGTGGCTGGGTGGAATGTTGTGATTGACCGTTTTTGTATCAAAACTATAACGTTTTGAGTTTGGTTGGTTAAATTTTAGGATTTCTACGAAGATCTGTTTGAGGAGCTGAACAAGTATGGGGAGATTGAAAGCCTGAATGTTTGTGACAATCTTGCTGACCACATAGTAAGTATCGGATTTTGTATGCCTTACATGGTTCAGTGTATCATTTAAATTCTAATGTTTCTTTCTGTTATAATATCATGTGTGAAACGTATATGTTCAGTTTCGGGAGGAAGAATATGCAACAAAAGCACTGAAGAACCTTAGTGGAAGATATTATGCTGGTATACTTGATGATCATCAACTGAACATTGACTCAAAGGTTATACTTTTGTTTAATTTATAAAAAAACTATTAAAAATTTAAATTGATATTACCTCAATTTGATATTACCTCAATTGATATTACCTATAGCAGTGATGACGACCAGGATGGAAGTTATGATGAGTTTATTACCTCAATTGATATTACCTATAGCAGTGATGAGGACCAGGATGGAAGTTATGATGAGTTTATTACCTCAATTGATATTACCTTTCAATCTGAAGATTAGTTTATGAACCTGCTTATCTAGATATTGGGGATGGTGTCAGTTACAAGTCTGCAGAGAGCGTATGAAATGCTAGCTGCCTCATTAAACTTACCTAAACCATCAGATATGCAAGTGGAGGAGTTTTACTTTACGAGCACCCTTGATTTGGGCTCATTAGCTTCAATGATGTATGTTGACAAAAGATTTGGGCTCATTAGCTTCACTCATATTTATGTTTCGGTTTCAGGGGCCTGATTCAATCACTAGCCGCTGACATTGTCTCTTAAATAGATTAGAATGATTTTCTAATTTTAAGATTATGAAATAGCTGCTAGGTGTCATTTTTCATATGCTGAAATACTTTGAATGAGCAGTATAAGGATCTAAAGTCAACTAGAATGGCTGCAAAGGTGGTGGATGAAGTTATTGAAGTGGATGGAAAGTTTGAATCACAAGAAACCTCTACTAGAGTTGAGGGAGGCTCTACTACACACGACAGTACAGCTTTGCCACCTCCACCTCCTCTTCCGATCGCCCCCAATGTTTACTTACAGGTTAGCAGTTAGCTTATTTTATCAATTAATTTGGCAGATATTATTTTTTATATTGTTACTATTTCTCAACTTGGAGTGTCCTGCTATTAGTCGACTTCGTTAGGATTATAATTTTGAGTTGAATATATTCCGTTGTGATAACTAGGGTTAACCACACAAGTTTACTTAGAATTCCCACTTATGGTCAACATTTTAAGAGTTGTGGGTTGAGAATATTCCATAAAACAGAACCTGTAAATTGCAATTAGTAACGCATCTTGATTTGGAAAGAATTACAGTTCAATTATGCAACAGGATTTATATAATAGTATAAAGTACTGATATATAAACCAATATTTTACTGATAGCTATATAAAAGAAATAATGCTATAATGGATTCAAGAAGCAGAGGTAAACATTAAGTAGCTATTACAATTGAAGGCTTTACGTTGCAGGGTATGTATTTTGTAATAACTATACAAATAGAAGTTTGGAGTAGTAGATGTTAAAAGAATAAGGAGGGGTTGATCTCTCCTAAATGTGATAGTTACACAAAGGTTTGCGGTTTGGTCTCTCACATATGAGTTCTTGGACTCTATTTTGCATGATTAAATGTTCGAACTTTAAAATATAACAAAAAGGTTCTTTTTTTAATAAAATTAGTGAATGACACAGACTATGCAGTTACTACGGTAAAATATCGGATACTGGTCAAGGACCGATATTTGAGACATAGGTTATCTTGGTGTGATAACGGTAATTTTAATATCATGCAAAATTTATAGATATAGCAACGTAACACTAACAATTCAGTTATATATCGGTCAAATATCGGTGATATATTGGTTATATCTGTCAAATATCAGTGATATATCGGTTATATTGGTCAGTATCACCGATATTACCTGCATAGGACACAAATAGTAAAATATTGAATGAACTGATCAATGTTTCCAAACTTTATACTATTGATTGATAATAATTGTATTTAATTTTTTGGTATAGAACCCTGCTGCCTCTATTAGGCTGTATGTTAACAGTGGCTCGATCTACGAAACAACGGTTTCGTTTGGCGCTACACATCTTCTAGAACGAATGGCTTTTAAAAGCACAACTAACAGAAGCCACTTGCGTCTTGTGCGGGAAGTGGAGGCAATTGGCGACAATGTAACGGCCTCTGCTTCTACGCAGCAAATGAGTTACACCTATGACGCCCTGAAAACTTACGTTCCCCAGATGGTATAAGGTTATAAATAGTTGTTGTTGTCTGCCTTACGATTCACACCAACGTTAGGGTTTCTTTAAGGGTTGGTGGCGGCGATTTGATCGGTACCAGCAAAGAGTGAGGGTACATCCACGCTCATTTAGATTGCTCGGTTAAAGTTAAAAAATTACCATACCCTTCTGAGAACATTTGGAAAGTGGAGCAGATATCAGCTGTATTAACTCAAGCCAACAAAAAGTTGTTAAAAATAAAACTTCAAAACTAGGGGTTAGTCTTTTCCTTCATAACCATTTCAGTTAACTGTTTTCGTGTGGTCTAATTTTCAAACATTTTCACAGTGGCTATATCTTGAAGCTATTGTATGGGACCAAATTGCCACTCTCTTCAACAGGGACGTCAGTAACGCATATACCGCCACCAGTTATTGCAACGATTATGTCCCGTAAGGGTAAGCGAAAACACTATTCTTTCATTTGGTACGATTGGTTTGATGAAGTTTATAAGTGGCTTTATATGTTAACTGGCAAACTAATTGGTGTTTCATGTACACTGAAACATATACTGATGTTGTGTACAACTGTACATGCAACTATTATAGAGACATTAAGTTTTTTTTTTTTTTTGTGCGTGAATACGCAAGTCATATGTGTAAGACCACAAATATGGAAGTCATGTTTAGTCATATGTTTTATAAAAAGATTGAGTTATTCGTCAGTTCATGTGTTTCTTGGCCCATTTTTTGGGAATTTATCAAGTAGTATTAGTGTTTTACTTAACTAGGTTAATTAAGAATGTGCTCAAGTGGTTGGAAAATACATGGCAACAAACATGGTTTCAGGTACAAATAGTAGAGTGTTTGCGGGTTAAGGTTTGATTTCTTATAGACTTATGTGGAATTGGAAATTTATTTCATAATCGTTAGTTTTATGAAAATGTTGGTATCTTTATGTATGGATGTGATGATTAAATGTTATTTGAGTCAAATTTTTGTTAATATCTAAGCTTTGAGTGGTATTTTCGAAGGATGCCAACTTGTGACAAGGTTAATGTTTAGATGCAACTTTGTCCATTGCAAAAGAAGCCATTGTGCATGGGCGGCTATGATGGTGTGCGGGGAGGACCTCCGCACAAGGCCCGTGATTTCGAGGGGCACGCGATTTAAAAAAAAATCCAATATATATATGTTATTTTTTTAAATAGTAAACAAACACATACCAATTCTAATATAGACCCATTTACAAATAATTATTTTATGGTTTAGAATTTTAGCCCACTTGGCATTAGGTTTATTGAGTTCAATACTAATTTGATTTTTTTAAATACTAATAAAACATTATGGAAGGGCACATTTTTTTTATCTCGAACATGGTATATGAATTCTTAGAGACGCCTCTGCCATTGTGTCTATGAAGGACGCTGGTAATATTAACAGTTTAACCTCCAAATTTAAAGTGATTTCAATAATATATTTATTATATATCAGTTAGATATGTAACTTAACTAATGTAATGCTGTTGCAATTTGTTACTTATAGAATCAAGCCAAAGAGCTACAAAGACGCATGAAGAATGATTAACGAGCAGGAAGCTTTTTGTTATTTTAACAAATAATGAAGACTCAGCAGCCGAAAGGCTGACTAAGCCGTTTCTTCAGATTTCCTAAGTACGTTTAAAATATATTACCAGATAATCTTCAGCATAGTTAAGGTGTAGCCACACAAACTCTCATGATGATAGCCCGTCACGCCATTCTCTACATACACATTTGTGGCGATCAATGGATCTAGCATTGAGCCTCATTAAAATCTCAAACAGTAGAATATCAAAAGGAAGATATACCATTATGTAAAAAAGTTGAAACCTATAATTCAATATGCTATGTAGATGCTTTATATATAAGAAAAAATAGGCCTAATTGAAGAAACATAAAAAACCCAATTCAAAATGAAATATGCTAATTCCTTTATAAATGTTAATGTGGATTCTTTATATATTTTGTATTTATAATTCAAAATTGAATGAATTCATTATAAGTTAGTCAACCGTAACATTGGTTTATGAATGGAATTTTGATTTCATTTTTACGAATTGATTTTTTAATTAATCAATTCTCTAACCAACCGCCCATCTATTATATAATAATTCAATAATTCGAAATATATGTTTTGTAAAAGTCACTGAAATATTGGTTCTAAATTAAAGACTACAACTAACGTTATGTTTGTAATCGACTTATTCATATTTAAATAATTCAAAATATAAAAATCACATCTTTATATTATTGCTAAGATATAGATTGTTCAACATTTTGAAAAAGTGGAATATTTGCAATAACTTTGAACAAATATTTCAATGGATTAATTGATTCTATTAAATAGTAATCAACATTTCAATCCATGGATATGGGCTAAATTGAATTTATGTTTCAAGCCCATTTTCATTTTACTTATATAAATTACGTTATTAATCTATATGTCATACTCAGTAATACATTATATGTTTCATTCGTTCATACAATGGTTTATATTCCTTTTGAAATGCTACTCTTTGAGATTTTAACCAAGCTAAATGCTATATCAATTCATCGCTTCAAATGTGTATCCAGAGAATGGCGAGACGGGCTATCATCCTTTCATCTTGGTCTGAATAATTCTACATGCGTAGAAAATTATCTGGTAATATGTTGAAAATTATATGGTAATTGTTACCATTGATAAATCGCATTGTTTGCATATATTATTATATACGATTAACATTGAATCATTGTATATATATCCTCACAAATTTTATAAAAAAAAAACCTTTGTAATAAAATATTAGGGTCCAAGACAATTTCATGTCTTGGACCCTAATATTTAAGTTATTTTGGTTTGAAATAAATTTTCGTAAATTGTATTGACTACTTCATTGTGTCTTATATTGATTACTTTATTATGTTCAATTTGGTATGCTAAGTAATTATACCAGTTGTTTAAATAGCAACATGTTATTTATTTTAAATTAAAGATTATATTCTCAAACAGGAAACCAATAATATTATATCATAATTTATATAGGATTATTAGTTAATGTCCTCACAAATTTAAAAAAAATAAACCATTATATTTAAAAAATATACATAATTAATAACTAATAAAATAAAACAACCCATGGGTACCACGGGCTATAACCTATTCCTTTATAAATGTTAATGTTGATTCTTTATATATTTTGTACTTATAATTTTAATTTAAAATTCAATTAAGTCATTATAAGTTAGTCAACCATAACATTGGTTTGTTAATGGAATTTTGATTTCATTTTTATGAATTGATTTATTAATTAATCAATTCTTTAACAAACCGGACATCTTTTAATTAATAATTCAATAATTCGAAAAGTATGTTTTGTAAAAGTCACTGAAATATTTGTCTAAATTAAAGGCTACATCTAACATTATGTTTGCAATCGACTTATTTGTATTTAAATAATTCAAAATATAAAAATCACATGTTTATATTATTGCTAAGATATAGATGGTTCAACATTTTGAAAAAAGGGGAATATTTGGATTAACTTTGAACAAATATTTCAACGGATTAATTGATTGTATTAAATAGTAACCACCATTTCAATCGATGGATATGGGCTAAATTGAATTTATGTTTCAAGCCCATTTTCATTTTACTTTTATAAATTAGGTTATTAATCTATATGTTATACTCAGTAATACATTTATATGTTTCATTCATTCATACAATGCTTTATATTCCTTTTGAAATGCTACTCTTTGAGATTTTAACCAACCTAAATGCTATATCAATTCATCGATTCAAATGTGTATCCAGAGAATGGCGAGACGGGCTATCATCCTTTCATCTTGGTCTGAATCATTCTACATACATAGAAAAATATCTGGTAATATTTTGAAAATTATATGGTAATTGTTACCATTGATAAATTGCATTGTTTGCATATATTATTATATACGTTTTCACATTGAATCATTGTATAAATATCCTCACAAATTGTATAAAAAAACCCTTGTAATAAAATTAATAAAATATTAATATCCTTAAAATAGAGCGACCCGTGGGTACCACGGGTTATAACCTAGTTACGTGATAAACAGTTTAATATTCTTATATTAAAAATTATACGTTTTTCAATATAGCCCAACAATTTATTAGTGTAGCACAACCGTATATTAAAACTTATATGTTTTTAGCCCAACAATTTATTAGTGTAGCCCAACAGTTTTCAAAATTATACGTGAGAAGATTAATTAATTGTATAACAAAATAAGGGCGAATAGATTTATGGATTATCTAAATATGTGTTCAATGTTTAATTACACGATGTAAATGTAATTAAGAAGCTTTCTAAATATCCGGAGATGATTATCATGTACACCAACTTGTCTTGTGTGCTCTAGAAACAAACAATTTTTATTTTACAACCCATATAATACACGACACTATAACGTAATTAATATTAATATTTTCTATGCCTTCAACGAGTTTTATATGGGTTTCCAATAATCAGGTCATAAATGATCCAATATCACCCTGAACACGAGATCATGAAAGATTTTGTATTCTGTAACACCCGGATGCGTTACTGAAAAACCGGCTTGATCTCAACCGGAATATATAAGTTGTAAGAGCATTCAAATTGAATTCATTATGCTGATTCCTGTAATTACATTAAAAATCATTACTTTTTATATCTTCTTTTCAATTAGATAAAATTTTTTATACCTTTATCTTTATATTTTATCTACTCAACTCACAACCACTTTAAAAAAATATTAAAAAAATTAATAGGGGTGAACAATGTTCCCGTATATTTACATATTAACAATAGTAATTTCTCTCTCCTCCACTCACAATCATACTTAATAATATAAGGCTGGACGGTATTGGGGGACGTCCCCCTCCGTCCCGGATCGGCGACGACGCCAACACCACGCCGCCCCCCTTCGTCCTCGTCCTGGGTGTCCTCTGCTCGACGTTTGGGACGATCACAAGAAGACAAAAATTCTTCCCCCCTCCTCTCACATACCCCTATACATACAATATATACATACACATTTTAGGTCCATCATCCTATTTCCACACCTCCATCCTCTTTGCCCCATCCTCATGCTCATCCTACGTGTCGCTTACGTGGTTGACCATCCTCCAAGGAATAACGATCACCATACCATACCGTGTAGCCTGAGTAACATATACACAAATATATAGAGAAACCATTATGAAAGCTATAAATATGGCTCTCAGTATCCACACATCCCCCATTTTTATTTGCACATCCCTAACCCTATAGGAGGCGTATTGGGCTATATGGTTCCTCTGAGGTCAAGCGTATTGATCTATACGCTTCCTATTGGACAACTTTTCAGATGCTTTCCAGTCACTTTTCAGATGCTTTTCAGCCAATGATTAGGGACCAGAGGAAGTGTATTGCCATATACGACCCTAGAAGAATTTTCCTTTTCACGCATCACATATTGCTCTTACCAATTTTTTTTTTAATTTGAGTTAGTTTTTTTGTTATAAAATAATGATGGTTTTCTGTTAAAAAATTTTGTAAACAACATAGTTAAATTAAGCAATCCAAACAAACTAAACATATACATACATTATAACTTACCAAAACAAACATATCCTAATTAAACAGAAAATTAAATCGTTCATACATCAAAACATTAAAACTAAATTGTTCGTACAATATTGCATCATATAAAAACATCACAAACCACTATCTTCATCAATCCTCGTTAGACTCCTCGTCAGACTCCTTGTCAGACTCCTCATCAGACTCCTCATCAGACTCCTCATTAGACTCCGCGAGCTCCTCCTCCGTAAATATCGGGCCACGCCTAATAGAGGGCGACAGGTTGTGCCGCGTATAGGACGTGCCCGGAGCCTATAAAAAATTTAAACAAAATAATCATTACATAATATTAAAATTGTTCATAAAAATTGAAATAAAAACAAAATAACATACATGCATGGAAGTGCCGAACAAAGGAAAGAGCGGCATCGTCTGGCCAGACTGAGGAAAACGCGGCATCCAAAGGTCGGGCTGAGAATAGGACGGGCCTGAAGCCTATAAGAATTTAAACAAATTATCCATTACATTTCATAACATTAAATTGATCATAGATAATGAAATAAAAATAAGATAACATACTTGCATGGACAGAATGGGCTGAGTAAAGGATGACATGGACGGGTCGGGCTGCTGCGTATAGAACGGGCCCTGGCCCTGATAAACTCGTGGTGATGGACGGGGTGGAACCGACATACCCATATGCTTATACATTTCACCCATGCCAGTCATCATCCACCCCATGTCATCATGCAACTGGTCCATCTAGCGACCGTGAGATGTTAGAAGCCGCATCTGCTCATCCTGGTTACGCAAAATCCTATCGAGAAGACGGTTGGTTGACCGAGGCAACCTAACCGCACGATAAGCTCTCTGTGGATGCTGATGACCCTCCTGTTCATGCTGAGGCGGGACCTCAACATCATCATGCCCGCCCTCCTGCTCAGCCATCTGAACCTCCTCAGCCTCCAAAAGCGGGTGGTGTACCAACGGCTGCCATGCCCAAGCTTGACGATTCGCCTCGACAAACCTATAACCAACATTAGGAATGTTTACCGCCACTTTCATCCCTGTCATCGACCTCATGTCCAAATATTTGCAGGGAGCCGGTGCCGGATACTTAACATCGGCCTAACCAGAGTACCGACTAACACTCTCGGCTATCCGGCCGATAATTGATCCTCCATATATACTGCCACGACGCTGCTTTCTCCAAAGTATGACAAACTAATCCACCAAGCAGAGATGGAGGGCGCACAGACGGCCAGTAAATAAACAATAGAGATAGAAAATATCGGCCTTCGTTACGTGCTCGCAACTCTTGCCACGGGCAGTGATGCCCGTGCTAATGCAACGATGCAAGTAACGAACTAACGGGTCATGAATGTCCGAGGATTGGGCCTCCTCCGCTTTGGTGTATTGACCATCACCGATACTGGGCCACCAGGCAATCAAGTCATCGTCGGGGCATAGAATCGATAGCCGTGGTATACACATCCTGAACCAACTCAGCATCCGTGTAAAAACCGGTGGCGACGGCAAATTGACGAAGCGACTTCTGAAACACCTCGCCGAATAGACGGAATGTGATCTCGGGCATTGGAGCCGGCAAATTCGGATCATCAAAATCCGAGTTCGCACGGTCAGCCGGCCGAGGTCTATAGCGGATGTGGAGAGAAATTCCACCATCAACGGCCAATAAGACGACCCAGCTCCGATTCGAAACAAACGATCCCACGGGCTATCCTGCCCGATAACCTGTCGCAAAGTGTCCTCCACCCTACATGTCTCTAACGAATCCCAATGTATCCCCCTCATGCACCCCACTTTCATCTCCCTAAGTTTATTAAACCGCTTAGCTTCGTACGTTCGGGCAGGGTACACCATATATGAATATTGTGAACAATCATCACTCGCCCATGGATCGAAAAGTTCCGCAACATGCATCTCATCGTCCAATGCCATATCTGCAAAATTATAAAAAAAACGTGTTAAAACCCAAAATTAACTATATCGGGTTCGGGTTTGACACAGAGCAAATCAAAACAAAAATTATATTCGGTAAGTCAAAATAAAGACTACTACATGCAATTCTGACTTGAATCTAATTTTTTAAGGCTAGTAAAAATCTATAACATATTATTATCCGAATTTTTTAAGGCTAGTAAAAATCTATAGCATATCATTATCCGAATTAATTAAAAAGAATTGATAAACTTTATTCGATTGAATTAAAAGAGAATGGATAATTTTTTTTAGTGCATAAATTAATTAACTATGGAATGTGTAAATACAATAAAATATTTAATGAATAATTTGCAATTAATTGATATGCTAATAATTTCCGAGGAGGCTTTCCTTATTTCCAAGAAAGAAAACTAGTGGTTTTTCTTTTTCTTTCGTTACAACCTTCTTCTTGTCTACCTTCTTCCCTGTTACACACTCATAACCCTAAAATCATTTTCACAATCTTGCCGCAATTCCATTAGTTTTTTTTTTTCATTGCAGACAAGATAAAGAGTTTCTTGGTTTACAACAAAGTTCAAGGGGTGGTTCATAGAGCAGAAACCAAAACTCACTTAAAATCAAAATTATTCAGCCACATGAACATCTACATGTAGGTTTATAAACGAGTGCAAATAAATACCTAAAACTACCATTATCCCCCATTTGAACCAATATAAACGAAAGGAAGGGTACATGGCTAACAAGAACAAACTATTTCGGTATCTCGATTGCACGCTTTAATTGTATCCGTGATGACGGGCAGCCTCGATTTTGTTTGGGATCGTAGGCATTGATCAGGACTATTGTCCATAAATTTTGGTTCCGTTACAGGCCTGACTGCTGGTGGAGAACGTAGAAACCGCCATAATTATTTATCCCCCCATTGAACCAATATAAACGAAAAAAACATGAAAATATGTAGGTTTATAAACGAGTTTACTAACCTTGAAGCCGAAACGAAGCGTATAAATTATACGAGAGGCTTGTTCTTCGGATTTAAAGTTGAGAGCCGTTCGGATTTAAAGTTGAGAGCTTTTGGAGATTTGTTAAGGAATGGAAGCAGGGAGTTTTTAAAAGGAAATGGTTTAGGGGATTAGGGGAAACGTATTGGCCTATATGCTTCCTTTACACTGTGTTCCAGAGTTTACTAACGGAAGGAAAGGAAAGGAAACAAAAAGAAAGTAAAAATATTTTGTGTTCCAGAGTTTCATTTAAGGAAGGAAAAGAAAGGAAAATAAAACATGTCGTGTTCCCGAGTTTCATTTAAGGAAGGAAAAGAAAGGAAATGACAGGAAAACTAGGCTAAATTCTTTAATTTTTCTTTCCTTCCGATTTGGGAGGAAACGGTGGGAAAGACATTTTTTTTTTCCTTTCTCGTCATTTCCTTTCTCACTTTTGCTTTCTTTTCTTATCCCTCATTAAGTTAACTCGGGAACAGAGCGTTAAGGACCAGAAGAACCGTATTGGCTTATACACTTCCAATAGGGAAGTATCTTACTAACACACGCAAATGCCAAAATCTACTTTAACTGCACGAATCCACTTTAAATCAGGGGAACTGTATAGAGCTATACACTTCCTTTCGTTTTGTGCTATAAATCATATTGTGCTATACGATTCCCATATATATATATATGTATATTTTTTGTTTTTGTTTAACAAGTGTTTTTTATAAAAATATTATAATGTAACAATAATAAGTTAATAATTTGATGTAAATAAAACTAATATGAACACTATTTTTTTTAACATGAAATGATACAAAACTAATACGAACAACCATCTTTTTTAACATGAAATAATACCATGATTAAATAAATAATTTTTACAGAGATAACACTAAATAATACAATATCTAATGCTATGACTAACCAAACACGTTTATGTACTCTTTATGTTGACTTTTGTTACTTGCCATTAATGTCTTACCCTGTTGAATACGAGACGCATATAGTGTCTCCCATTCTATAGCTTCGGGGGTTCTGTATAGACTCCAAAGTCCATTCGGTGGAGGCATTGGACAATCATTGGTTAACTTAAGAAGGATGAAATGGTTTTTCTTGACAAAAGCAATCGAGATGGTGGTATGGTCACGGCAAGTCGTTGGACCGTCAAACATGGGGAAGTATGTTTGATTACCGCCATTACTGAAATGTTGGATTATCACACCGAATTTCTGAGCAGCCAACAATCCAGCGTACAGCAGTTGCATCCACTTTCGATATGGTGCAGGTTCCACTTCTAGATGATATATTGAGTCATATATGTCATTGTAAAGTTCTTTATCGATATTGCAGAACATAGGTATCCATAGAGGCTCGTTAATGATCATCTCGTCTAGAAGTTGTTGGCGAACAAACAACCATTGATTCTGCTCCATCCCTAAACCGCGAGCAATGGATCGGAAGCCACAGTTACCATCAGGCTGGACATTTTCTATATCTGTAATGTAGGGTCGATACCTAGTTGGAAGCCATTCTTTAAAACTCTCGATAACGTTTTTGTACCTGTCACAGCCAATTAGTTGAAAATATTATGTGGGTTGTATGTATGTATGTATGTACGTATGTATGTATGTATGTATGTAAATATTTGTACTTGTCCCCAACCAACAGTGGAAATTCCTCATCACAAATTTTCTCTTTATCTTTAGATTTTTTTAGGCGACTGTGTTGCACAAATTTCTTTTTAGTGTCATCTTTATCAGCCTGTAATGTAGGGTCGATACCTAGTTGGAAGCCATTCTTTAAAACTCTCGATAACGTTTTTGTACCTGTCACAGCCAATTAGTTGAAAATATTATGTGGGTTGTATGTATGTATGTATGTATGTATGTATGTATGTATGTATGTATGTATGTATGTATGTATGTATGTATGTATGTATGTATGTATGTATGTACGTATGTATGTATGTATGTATGTATGTATGTAAATATTTGTACTTGTCCCCAACCAACAGTGGAAATTCCTCATCACAAATTTTCTCTTTATCTTTAGATTTTTTAGGCGACTGTGTTGCACAAATTTCTTTTTAGTGTCATCTTTATCAGCCTCCTCATTTCTCTGTTGACGTGCTTTATCAGTTGGGCGCCCGCGAGTATCTTTTTGTACCTCAGGTGGACGATGGTCAGTCATACTTGGATTCACCACGGCTAATAACTTTGAGATCATACTCCTTTTCACTGGCGGTGGTTGCGATTGTAGTTGTTGTGTGATTTTATTCATCTCCTCGTGAAGGTAACTCTCGTCTTTGTGAATTTTTTCCGGTAATACATTTAGTCTTGTCCAGAAGACGTCTATGTCATCAAGTGGGATATTGTTACCTGTATTCAAAATTTATAGTTAAAAGGGATGGGGGATGGGGTAATCATTTAAAGTTTAATAAAAGGTGATAACGTGTATTTATTACTTGTCGTTTCGTACCAGTTCAACGACAAGCACATGGCAACCCACAACTCGTGAAAAGTTGGTGGCCATAAGTTCCCGTTACTGACCGCAAGGCATTCAACTTCTTTAACTCGACAAGCAACAAGTCTAGAGCCTTATGGGAAACCTTACCACGTATGTAATTAAACATTGGTATTTTGTGGTCCCCCATGGGAACGAACAGGCTCTTTTGGAAACTGTGTTTTATTGCTATGACTTGTGACTCTAAAATTTTGTCTACTTGCAACACAAGTCTATGGAGTGAGCTGTTATGCCCCTTAAGGTATCTCTTCAAGTTGGCATGCTGACTCTCAACTCTGTTCGTTGTGTGTTGACCAAAGTTATGGTTTGTGTTAGTCCAAAGTGAAACAAATCTCTCTTTATAATTTTTCAGCCAGACGTCACACACATAGTCCATAACTTCTGAAAAATAAAATATACTTATTAGTAATGTATGTATATATGTATGTATGTATGTGTGTATGTATGTATGTATGTATGTATGTATGTATGTATGTATGTATGTATGTATGCATTTACGTAAACTAATACAATATGTACCTTTTTGGCCTTCACTATGCAGTCGTTCATAAAGCTGGTTATAGTTATACTTGTATATATCTTGTGTATGAGACTGACACAATCGAGCCCAAGAAAGCTTAAAAATTTTCCAGTCATCTTTACTAAATTTTGCCTTGCAGTGTTTTAGAATATTCTGAGATATGTGCCACCTGCACAACAACTTGGAAGCATTTGGGAATACTTTATAACAAGCATTCATCAGAGCCAGATCCCTATCCGTTACTATTACGCGAGGCTCCATACACTCTTGTAGCATGTCTCTAAGCCTTTCCAAGACCCATAAGAAGTTATCTTGTTTTTTCTTTAGAGATAAATGCATGCGCGGCACAAAACGACTTGTGGGTCGATGTCACGCCGATGACTTGAACAAACAGAAGTTTATACTCATTCGTTTTGTAAGTAGTGTCAATCATCAGCACATGTGGGAAGGCACACCACAATGTTAACGAGTGAGGATGAACAAAGAAAATATCTTCGGCCACATTTGTGGAGGGATTCTCTCGGGTGAAGTAATTGTACTCCTTTTCTGCCAAATGTTGCTCTAGTACCTGCATTGGAGTTCGACCCGCATACATTCTGAATTTAAACTTTTTTATTACGTTGTATATGTCTTGTAGAATGCACATGCTCTGTGGGTTTTGATTTCTTATTGTTAAAAGAATGTTAGCTGGCTCCAAGTTTTGAGAATAAAGACTCTCCACCATATATTTTTCGTTCGGGTTAGCCTCCTTGCAAACGCGTGACCCTCAAGATGTTGTGAAGCTACATGGTTATGGTTTGGTTCCTTCACCTTTAACTTCCAAGTACCACTCTTGGAGTTTAGTCTTCCTACCAGAGTAAAAGGACATCCAACATTTTTGCTATCAGAACGTCGTTTTGTGGCTGTACTATTGTATTCACCACCACGGTCGCAACACAACCATATCTTCACTGTCCTTTCATTTTTTGAAATAGTTCGTTTGGTAACAATGACAAAATTACACGCAAGTGCCCTTTGGTAAACCCAAGTCTTCAACTCTTCAAGAGATCCAAATTTCTAAAACAAAATCAACTTTCTCTCTTTAAAATGTATCGAATATATTAATAAACATTATATATAACGATTTCCACAAAAATATAAACACACTATATATCGAAAAAATGTAACAAAACACCAAATTCAATAAACATTTAATAGTATATTTGGATCAATGGTGTATATATAATATGTTAGCGGATACTTATTATATAATACAAATTTCCAGATAACAAATAATATATTATATTATAAGAATTTAGAAAATATTTACGAAAGATTAACACCATTTCTATTACAAAAAACGTTTATAAAGAGTTAAAGACGTCTACAAAAGAAAAAAAAAGGTTAAACAACTTTTATTTAAAATTTCATGATTCAACAAATTGTTTTTTTCTTTTAAAAATTTCAAAATTTCAAAATTTTATACGGATAAATATTTCGTAGACAAGACAAATAAATATGTAAACTTTTGTTTCGAATATCGAGAAATTTTTTTGAGGTAATTAGTTCCATAATTTAATCAGTTAGCATTTTTTTTATTTTTAATATAGATTATATAGATTTAAATATTATCTATGAATATATTAGCACATTTGGTTCATATCCGCACATTTAATTTTTACTTGCACAATATATGCTAATATGTCTCAAAACATATCAACACAAAGCTGTAGGCTAGATCCAAAATATATGTTTAGTATAATAATAACATATTTGTTTGATCTTCCATAACATTTGGTGATATTTGCATTAAGAAAATAACTTTAAAACCTGAGAATTATGAAAAAAAAAACAATTATTCGATATCCAAAACCTACAGAAATATTATATTTTGGCATAACATTTAAAGCCAAATATTAGCAATTCGCATAAAAAAATTATACGAAAGATAAAAAGCAAACACATCATTCAAACACGAAATATTTAAATAACACGTAAGTAACCGGAATGTCAAACCTGCTCTGTTTCAAAAGAGACATCCGGGTTAAGTTCTTCGTTATCGTTGGCAACTTCCTCCTCGTCATCAGCTTCCTCGAAATCGTTATCATATTCCTCTAAACCGTTATCATCTTCCTCGATATGTTTAACACGTTCCCCGTACTCGTACTCGTTTTCGTTCTCGTGTTTTACATCCGCATGCGAATAGTAAGACGGGTATTGGTATTGCGGATAGCTTTCAGGTTCATCTGCGTACTCTTAGTTCAAATCGGGCACCTGAAACCCGTCATTACAACGAACCACGGATGCAACCTCTTCCTCCCCTCGTTCAACAACATGTTCGATTTTATTTTCGGAGACGTATGATTCGTTCGGATATGACTCGTTTGAATAATCACCAAAAATATAAATGAGGCCCCAAGACGACATCGTGATACGAATGGTTTGATCGGATTGTTTAGTTTGTGAATTTTCGTCATAATACATTCAACCCCAAAGCTTGGATATATAACAGATTTCAGGTCCTATAGGAACCATATTGCCCAATACACTTCGTATGGAATTAATTCGCCCACCAACCAAAAACCTATGGGAAGTGTATTGCCCTATACGCTTCATATTGGCTCCCTATGGAAATCGTATTGCTCTATACGCTTCATATTCGAGTCACTTTACAGCTTTTCAGTTCTGAACTACCTGCAGCATGTCAGAGCATATTTGTTCATCGTATCAATATGAAGCGTATTGCCCTATACGCTTTCTATTGATTTAATTGGTCCACCAACCAAAACCCTATGGGAAGCGTATTGTTGAATACACTTCCTGGTAACAGTAAAGGAATCGTATTGGCCAATACGCCTCCTGTTGAACTCAGTTTTCAAAAGTTGTCAGTACTTTTCAGGTCTGAACTCCCTGCACTTCCTGCATGGCAGAGAGCAGCATGTTTCAGCAAGCAAATAGGAAGCGTATTGGCCTATACGGTTCCTATTGGTTTAGCATTTATTGTTTTTAAACCTATAGGAAGCGTATTGTGCTATACACTTCGTATTGAGGGATGTACACTAATTTTTGGGGGATGTCTAGATACCATGACCCATAAATATACATCTCCAATTTGAATTTTTCAACGTTAGATCATACTAATGGTCAAACTGAAAAACATAACATGTGAAAAACATATAATGTTTATATATCCCGTCAAAGTGAAACACATAACATGTGGTTACGGTATATTACAGAAGTCCGTATAATAATTGTGACCAGAACATCGTTTTTCATGCATGGGTAATAATAATATGGGACCTCTATGAAATTCAACCATAAGAATTCGAGGTAGAAGACAAGAAGTACGAGATTTTTAATTTCTTTATTTTCAAAGAATAAAATCTATTTGAAATGTATGAAATTTTTTTAAACAAAAAGTACATTTAGAACCGGGTAGAGTGATTAAAAATAACACTTTCTATTGGAAATGTATGAAACTAGTAAATTTTCTCACGTGTTGTGACGGGTTCGAAATTTAAAGTACTCGAATCTGTACCGTCTAATGAAAACATATTATATTTGACACAAGTCGTTTCTAAACAAAAGTTACGTCAAAACGGAGACAGACTAAAAACGTACATAAAAATAAGTACGAAAACATATTATATTTAATCCGACTTATTTGCGAAAGAAATTTACGTTGAAACATTAACCAACTTGAACTTATACCAACCCGTACAAAAAAATGAACGTAAGAAAATTAAGTTTTTTTTTTAAGTTAAAGAACGGCACGCCGCGTTACGACAACAATGAAACGTAAAGTAACTCGAATTTTTACCATATAATGAAAACGTATTATAGATGACCCGACTTGTTTTAAAACAAAATTTATATCAAAATGTAAACTAAGTAAAACGTATATAAAAAGCACAAAACTCATTTTCCAAAAAAATTAAAACGTAAATCAACCTGAATTATACTAATACATGCATAAAAATAAGCAAGTAAAATTTGACTACAAAGTCTTTAAAAAGTGGACACGAGTGAATACTAATAAGTGAGAAAAAAAAAACAAAAAGCCACTAAGAGACAAAAAAAAAAAGAAAATAAAAGAACAAAAGGTCCCAAAAGAAAAAAAGAAAGGGATCCACGTCAATTTACTATTTACTGTACATCTGACTTCTTTGTAACTTTATATAAGGCTCATTCTATACGCACCCTCCTTCCTGATTATACCCCCTCTTGTGAGAGGAAAACTGTCGGTCTCACGCATGCTCCACCTGTAAGTGTATGAGAGGATGGGTGAAAAAAGTAAATAAGGGGGGTGTAGAAAGTAGCACCCTTATATAACTATCCTTTTGTCTCGCCTGTGTTGCGGGGTAAGCGGAATATTTTCTAATTTAATAACACGCATTTGTGTGTTTCGGTTACTTATACATACTAATTTAACACGATCTCAACAAAAATTATATTGAGATATAGATAGAAATACGTTGGCCAAAGAATTTTTTTAGTAAAATTAATGAATTATAGAGTAACTTTATTAACGTTTAGGAGTAATAGCGGTTGTCCACCAATAGAAAGCGATCACTAGTTCCCCGAGTTGATTTGTCACGATAGCAAGGGGAAAAAGCTAAACAATAAAATACTAAAAGAAATAAAAGTAGAGGGACTAAACAGATACACTACTAGTTAACATATAAAAACAAAGTTTTTTTTGAACAGGGAGCTAAACATGTATATTAGTGAAGTTGAATGTTTAAAAGTAAAATACAAAAAACCACGGTCAATTACTAAAAGGAATAAAAGTAGAGAGACTAAACATGTACACTACCAAAGTTAAAGCAGACATAGGGGTTTTAAACGGGTCGTGTTCGCGGGTTGGCAGATTCAACCCGACCCGAACCTGAAAATTGTGTAATACATATCAACCCGACCCGAATATTCAAAGGCTAGCCTGAACCCGACCCGTTCAACTCAAAAATTTTAATTTTAATTTTTTTAGCAAATTAATATATTAAAATTAACATCTACTAAAAAACACAAATTTATATAATAAAATAACATTAAAATCATAAAATCTTATGTCAATTTTCCTTTTTAAATTATAATTATAGCATAAAATACACACTAAATTTAATTTATGACATAAAACATATAGTAAAAAAATATAATATAATAGAAATGGGTTAAGCGGGTCAACCCGCCAACCCGACCGGGTTGACCCGAACCTGGCCCGTTTAGCTAAACGGGTTCGCGGGTTCACCCTGAACCTAACCCGAACTCGTTTAGACTAAACCCAAACCCGCGAATTTCGTGGTACATTCGTGTCATGTCAAAAATTCACACCCCTAGCTAAAGACGCATATAAACAAAGTTAACCACTAAAAATACATCTTTTTTTTTTTCAAAACAGAGGGTTTAAACACGTACATTAGCGAAGTTAAAGGGTTTAAGATTAAATAAAAAGGCCACGACCAATAAGAAGGTATCATAAAATGGTTGACACTCCTTCATGGTCTTTGTAGCTTTTCTGAACTGAGTGTTTTTATTACGTTTTCAACTGAAATTTTATGGTGTTTTTCTAAACTAGGTGTTTTATGGCGTTTTTAACTGAGTATTTTCATTGAGTTTTTTCTGAACTGTGTGTTCTTATGACGTTTTTATTTGGACAAACGGTTCATGTCATTTTTTTATTTCAAAAGTATAACAATAGTATGCTCATTGGAAAGATGATAAAACACTCGATTTTATGGTATAAGTTTTTTTAAAAAATAATCACGTTTAAAAAAGTTACGGGAGTTTAAAAATATGGTGAAAAATTGCATGTGACTTGCATGTGTATGATCTTTGGCATGTGAGTGGTATGTGCATGACTTTTTGACAATATTACCCTTAGTGTAAGTTAGCATAAACCCCACATGTCAACACCAAAATTGTTCTCACCGAATTTCACACTTTTAGTCGTTTTCTACAAATCCTGCCCATATATATATATATAGAGGAGGAGTTGGGTAGAAAGTGGATTTTTCCTAGAAAGTCTAGGAAGCAATCAGAATGCCACACGTGGCATTGAAGGATTTTAACTATAAGGGCAATTATGTACTTTTACAATCTATTTTTATTTTAGGAAATTATCTTCAATAACTAACTATCCATAATGGCTCCATAAATTTCGGAATTTTTTTGTTTTCGATTTCTGATATCACTTAATATTAATCATTCCTTCGTTTTCTTGCTCACAAGATTCGTCGCTGATCATATTTTTATACGGAGGGAAAAATCATGGCATTTGGAATCTATCAGCATGTTCTTGGTACTGTGTTTTAACAGTTTGTTCTTGGTGATGTATTTTAACAACAAGCAGATTCATACAACTATGTTTTATTATTCAGATTCATACAGTTGTGTTTTAACAGCAAACAGATTCATACAATTTTGTTTTAACAGCAAGCAGATTCATACAGTTGTGTTTTAGCATTCAGATTCATACAACAGTTGTGTTTTAACAGCAAGCAGATTTATACAGTTGTGTTTTAGCATTCAGATTCATACAGTTGTGTTTTAACAGCAAGCAGATTCATACAGTTGTGTTTTAACAGCAAGCAGATTCATACAGTTGTGTTTTAACAGCAAGCAGATTCATACAGTTGTGTTTTAGCATTCAGATTTATACAATTGTGTTTTAACAGCAAGCAGATTCATATAGTTGTGTTTTAGCATTCAGATTCATATAGTTGTGTTTTAACAGCAAGCAGATTCATACGCTGCGTTTTACCATCCATGCTGGTAATGCTGGAGGATTTCTTGACGTTGTGTTTTAACAGCAAGCATATTAGCAAGCAGATTAATACGATGTGTTTTCTTGATATGTTTCTTCATGAAGGATAGAAGGAAGAGAGAGAGAGAGAGAAAGCGAGAGAGAGAGAGAAAAAATCGCAAGAAATGTGGGGTGGTTATGGATTGACAATTATTACCATATTTAAAACAAGCTAAATGACATATCTACCACTGATTAATTAAATAATCCTATTTTTAAGAAACACATATTACCAAAATGCCACAAAGATGATCTCAACCATTAAACACACCCATTGGATGACCCAGATCGCTTCCTAGACTTTCTAGGAAAAACACACTTTCCGTAGGATCCCCACTCTATATATATATATATATAGGTAAAGAGTATGGTACAAATAAGGTTATCGTACATTACATACGCGAGAATTTGAGCCGTGCACGTGTCCTGATTCAGTTTTTCTTTAATAAGGTTAAATCAGACAATTAATTCAATCATCTGAGGGCAAATTCGTCTCTTCATTCAATCAGCGAGATGTTCGTTACACTAATATCCCGGTAATTATCATTCGAATCAGTTTCAAATTTTTCATAATTGTCAAATTGAAGTTTTCGTTATTCTGTGTTAGGGTTTCATTCAATTGTTTTTTTTTCCGATGGATCCACAGAGCAGCACTGGACGAACAGATGTTGATTTTGAAGAAACTCGACCAATCGGTGATCATGCTCAATTATCTGTATATCAGAGAGTTTCGATTGAGGATGTTTTAAATCCGCCACCTGCAAATCCGAATCCAATTGCAAGTACAAGTGCTGTAAACGAGTTTTTTAATGGTAATTATGTTAATTCAGATCTCTAAATTGTTCGTATACTTGTTTTTTTTGTTTAATCGTAGCAATGATTTTATATTGTTGTAGCTGCTTTTTGAAGTTTGAATGTTGATTATATTTTTGATATGAAAGCAACATGCACAAATTCGCATGTTATTACTCTTACAATTCACATTTGATTTTTTTTCTTTATGCATTTTCGCATGTTATGGTATAATAAATCGCATATATAAAACAGATTAATCAAAATCATCATTTTCGCATGTTATTGTTCATACAATTCACATGTGTGTTTGTTCTTTTATTAAGAAATTAATATGTCGCACGTACTAGTCCGATAATTCGCACGTGTTTTTGTTTTCTGATTTTGGTTCATGTAGATGAAAGGGTTTACACTCCGGAGGTTCAAGCATCAGCTACACCTGTTGTTGGAATGCAATTTATCTCTATTGAACATGCATATGCGTTTTACCAATCATATGCTAAGTTAGCTGGTTTTTCTATTCAGAAAGGTGGTGAAGTACACAGTGGTGGTATAATCAAAACTAAGTATTTTGTTTGTTCTAAAGAGGGACATAAGCCACTGTGTATTGACGATCGTTCGAAGTCAAAAAGGCAATTCAAAACAAGGAACAGGGGGACTATTAGAACTGGATGCAAAACTCAACTTATGATTTGCACTGTGGATGGTAGATTATATACAGTAAAGAGATTTGTTGATGGACATAATCATAAGTTTGTATGCCAAGATGATATTCACATGTTGCCAGCTTACAGACAATTGTCAGATGTCCAGGAGGAGTTGGTTTGGGAACTAGGCACTTTAAACCTTGGTCCTGTCAAAGCTTTCCATATAATGAGGAAACGTTATGGTGGTTTCGAGAACGTTGGTGTCACGGCTGATGATTGCAAAAATTTTAGGAAGCGAATTAACAGCTATATAGGAGAATATGACGCTGACATGGTGATTAATAGGATGACTGACAAAAAACAGTATTTAGCTGATTATTCGTTTGAATATTCTGTTGATGATGACAAATGGTTAACTGGTTTATTCTGGGCTGATGGTTTATGCAAGCTTAACTATATGGAATTTGGGGATGTGATATCGTTCGATGCAACTTTCAAGACAAACAGGTAAGTTTTTCAAGAGAAACATGTTTTTTTACTAATTTTCGCATGTTATATGTCTTCATGAGCTTGTAATATCGCATGTGTAGACATGTTGAAGAAGTGATGTTGAGTATATCGCATGTTATACTGTTTGTTTTCGCATGTGATATCTGTATTTTTCGCATGTTTTAAATGTGTTTTCGCATGTGTTTGTTCAGGTACAAGATGGTGTTTGTTCCGTTCACTGGCATTGACAACCACTGTCGAAATGTAACGCTTGGAGTTGGGTTGTTGGCATCGGAGAGCATTGAATCATATAAATGGCTTCTGAATTCATTCTTAAAGTCATTTGGTCGGCAGCCAAACGTTGTAGTGACGGATCAAGACCCTGCTATGAAACAGGCTATTGAGGAGGTTTTCCCTATCAGCAGACACAGATTGTACATGTGGCACATAATGAAAAAAGTGGCAGATAAGGTATAGCATGCTATATTGTCTTTCGTTAGCGTTATGTTTTTTATATCATGTTATAGGCTGATATAAAAAGCATTTATTGTTATAGGTTGGACACGAGTTGTGCAATAACGATGAGTTTAAAAGGAGGATGTGTGACATTGTATGGACTGATTCCATTGAGCCCGAAGAATTCGAGAGACAGTGGAAGTTGGTGATGATTGAGTTCGGTCTCACAGAAAACAAATGGATTGATGATATGTTTGTGATGAGATCCATGTGGATTCCGGATTTTTACCGGCACGAGCCAACGTCGGGACTTATGAGAACAACCTCAAGATCAGAGAGTGAGAACCATTTTTTCTGCCAGGTGTCTAATTCACAACTTACTCTTGTAGAGTTTATGAATCATTTTGATGGTGCAATGGATGTCCAAAGGTTTAATCATAGAAAGAATGATCACATTTCAAGATATACTGAGCCTGCTGATTGGAGCGAAACTTCTTTGGAAAAAGATGCTGCTAAGAGATTCACAAGGTCTATATTCTTTGATCAGCAATTAGAGATTTATGGTATAATTTCTGAATGTGTGTCGATGGACACCAAAATAGAGGGTCCACAGATCAGGATATTGTTGAAGGACTTTAAAGCCCATGGAGATGGTTTATTGGAGGTACTATAGCATATATATTTCAAACATGCGATTTTTTGATAACCTACATGCGATTTTTTTTTTTCAGATCATGATCCTGCAATATGCGATTTTGGTTTTGTCATGCGATTTTAAGTTTTATTCATTTACATGATTTTTTAGACATGCGAAATTTCAGATCATGATCCTGCAATATGCGATTTTGGTTTACACATGCGATTTTAATTTTTAATATAATTTTTTGAGTAAACTGCCATTTTGGTCCCTGTGGTTTGGGCACTTTTGCCATTTTAGTCCAAATCTCAAACTTTTTACATCTGCGTCCCTATGGTTTCACTTTTGTTGCCATTTTAGTCCAAAATCCAAAACCCCCCTATATTGACTGTTCAAAGCTGATTGTTTTGTCCTTTTGTTCAGGGGCATTTTGGTCATTTGATTTTAATATAACATATTAATAATTAATCCTATTATTAAACATATTGAGGAAAAAAAAATCAAAATTCAATATCAATCACCATCATCTTCTTCTTCACAATTCATCTGTTAATCGCATAATCACCATTATTATCATCAATTCGTTTCATATTCTCATACCTTATAAGTAAAATGCAGGTGAGTTTGATATCTGGCCTAAAGAACATAAAATATCATCTCCCCAAAACAATCATCTTCTTCAAAACCAAACCCTCCCAAACCCAAATCCTCCTAACAGAAGAACGAGCCGCCACCACTCCTCCACCCACCACCGCCCACCAGAAAGGCAGCCTCCACCTCTTCTTCACCCCCACCTCTTCGTTCACCAGAAACCACCACCTACAACCAATCTCCACCCTACTCCACCTTCTAAATCGTCTCCTCCACCAAACCTCGCTGCAAATAGCCAGAATTTTGGTGGGTTTTTTTGGCCTCTTCAACACCACCGCCTCCACAACGACGGTTTTTTGGCCTCTTCAACACCGTCACTGCAATCATATAGAAGTTTTATTACAATCATGGAACATAAAAAATTTCAAAACTAGAAAATATTTGAAGCCAATTGCATTTGGGGTCTCATAATTCATGTATTATTTGCACTCCTATATGGGTTTTTTATTTGAGCTGATCTAGAAAGCCTTTTACATTGGTGAAATATGACCGACTTTTACAAGGGGGCATATTCAAGAATATGTGAGGGGGCCAATCGTTTTATTTATTTAAAACAGTTACCACTTACCATTGCAAGATTTAGAGTAAACTGTCATTTTGGTGAAGGAGACGGAGAAGAAGACGGAGGTGAAGAATGCTCCAGATCTGACGGCGGAGATCCGGTCGGAGACGGATGAGGTGACGTCAGTGAGACCGAGTCGTCGGAAGCTGATTGCGGTGACGGTGAGGGCGGAAGTGTGACGGAAAGGGTGAGAGTGAGGAGGAGAATAAGTGAAGAGTGTGTTGGTGCCATTGTTCTGGAGGTTTGGTGAAGAAGAAAAGGAGGGTGGGGTGGGTAGTTGGGCAGGCAAAATGACCAAAATGCCCCTTCAGAAAAGGACAAAAAACCAGGTTGCAACAGTGAAAAATTAGGGTAATTTGAATTTTGGACTAAAATGGCAACAAAAGTGAAACCACAGGGACCCAGATGTAAAAAGTTTGAGATTTGGACTAAAGTGGCAAAACTGGCCAAACCACAGGGACCAAAATGGCAGTTTACTCTATTTTTTTTTGGTTTTTCCTAGGTGTGGTTCAAGAATCTTTAAAATGATGTAACTGCACAGTGTAGCTGTTTGCGTTTTGAGCAGTATGGGCTGCTATGCAAACACATCTATTTTCTTTTCAAGATGTTTCGTGTTAAAGAAATACCAAACAAATATGTTACGAAGAGATGGATGAAGGATGTGGTGCCGAATGAGTTAAATGTGAAGTACAATCTAAATGTGGGTGGCAAGGATGTGCAACACAAGGCTAAACGGATTGCTCGTGAAATCATCCACACATGGGAGTATTTGGTTAGCAATTTGATTTCCGACCTTGATCAACTTGTTTTAGTGAGGGATCAAATGATGCAGCTTAAAGAGAGAGTTGATCAGAGTCGTATAACCAAGCAACTTGATCCAAAATTTGACCGATTTTCAAAGTTGATTGGTTATCAACAACCAGTAACTAATGCTCCTCCTACTGTCCGTGTGCCGGCTGGTATAAGAAACAAAGGTCGCGGCTCGCATAAAAGGATTAAATCTAAGAAGGAACAAATGATCAGCCGCAAAGGGAAAAGGTCAAGGACATGTAGCGTATGCAATGTAATAGGTCATGATATTCGGACTTGCAAGATTCTGAAAGCCAAACAACAAGGTAAACAGCAAAAAAAGAAGATGAAGGGCGTCCAGATTGAAAATGTTCCCAGAGACAAAGACAATGAGGTTGAAGACGACGAAGAGGAAGATGAGTTTGAAGATTACAGTGGTAGTAGTGATGATGGATCTGAAGAAGAAGAAGATCAGTGGGAGGAGGTTTCAGAAGATGATGAGGATGAGTAGTTTTTTCTAAATGTACATGCGAATTTATACGAAACACATGCGATTTTGTATTCATCTGTTTATATCATTTTCTCATGCGATTTTAGTATATAAACATGCGATTTTATATGCTTCAGTTTATAATAATTCTTACATGCGATTTCACTTTTAGTACATGTGATTTTGAGTTATCTAACACTTTTAGTACATGCGATTTCACTTTTATTACATGCGATTTCACTTGTTTTTTCTGTGACATATGGCAATATCATTCATGCGATTTAATATTTATAAGCAAGCATAATATTGTGTTCAAAACATGTACCCCAAATATAAATATAGTTGTTATTGTCTAACACAGCCACAACCACAAAACGATTAAAAAGAGAATTTAGTTACTTGAAGCAAAGATTTTGTCACGTTCAGAAGAGCTGAACTCCATCTTCTCCTTCACAGTGTTTAGAGCATCTGTCAGGAAAGAGAAGGCTAAGTCATTAGCTCGAGATTGCTCCTTTATGTGTTCCAAAGCTCTGTCCTCGAAGCTTGATGGTGGTTCTTGAAGTAGGCGTTCCCATATATCTTGATTTTTCTTGATTTGTTCAAGAATTTTGCCCTGCACATCAAGAACAAGATGAGAAGAGTTGACATCAGTGCTTAGTTCTGTCAACGTGCGAGTTGACAATAGCTCTTTGATTGCAATGTTTTTGATTTTTTCATCATCTTCAGATGCCATTTTTTGTTGGTCTGTTTGTGTTTGTTCTATGTATGTCTTAATATGGAAGTTAGTTGTATCTGAGTTTTTTATATTAATATAGTAAATTTATTATGTAGGTAGGGTGGTAAGTTCAGTAGTATTTATTGTAAAATTGATCATTACATGTCAAATTACAGTCACATCGGTAATAAATTAAGTTTTTTTTATATAAAATACTTCTAATTTAGTTTTTAAGATTGGTTAAATTTTTTTTTTTTGCATTTTTAGGACAATAATTTGAAAGTATTTTCAGTGTTTTATTCAAAATCGCATTTGAAACGTAAACAAATTCGCAAACTTTAAGAAATCAGAAGATAATTCTTTTTACTGAAATCGCACGTGTTAAAGCATGAATTCACAAATTATATGAAATTTCAAAGATTATTAACTTTTAATTGTAATCGCATGTGTATTGTCATGAATTCGCACCTTATATTACACCTTTAGTGTTTTCGCATATAATGTTATATGAATTCGCAAACTTTACAAAAAACACACCCTTTCTTTTTGATTTTCCCCCTGCATCATCTTCTTCGATAGTCGCTCCATCGATTTGTTTCAGTTCTGAATTTCCAAATTCATCAGAAGTTCAATTCGCAGAAGGATATGGTGAATAGGAATCGATCGTTTTTTGAGTAATTGTTATATTTTCGATTACGTTTTTATTAAGAATCTTACGTTATGATTTTGAGGTTTTGTTTGCTGATTACCAGGGTTTTTTATTTCGTAATGGACGATTTTAACCTTGGCGGTTTCATATATATATGTTTATTTGATTAATTTAATAGTTAAACACGGGGGTTATTTGAGATGATCCGACGGCTGTGGTTATAGCGTACGTATTGTACGATTAGGCATATTGTATGATAACCGGCCTATATATATATATATATAGGGAGCCGCTAGAATGAGAACCACCACGAGTTATGAGAACCGCGAGAACCACGTGCCACGGAGGGGCGTTGACCACGATTTTTTTTTACAACTAGATCCGTATATTTTAACAACATTCTTAAAAAAAAAAATTTCAAACGGCGCGCCCGAGGGGGTAGTTTTTTACACCCAAAGTTTGTTAAAAAAAAAGAAAAAAATAATAAAAACACCAAACTTTGGGTGTAAAAAACTACCCCCTCGGGCGCGCCGTTTGAAATTTTTTTTTACGAATGTTGTTAAAATATACGGATCTAGTTGTAAAAAAAAATCGTGGTCAACGCCCCTCCGTGGCACGTGGTTCTCGCGGTTCTCATAACTCGTGGTGGTTCTCATTCTAGCGGCCCCCTATATATATATATATATATATATATAGGGTGGAGTTATTGTAAAAAAGGCCTAAAGTGTGAGAAAGGTAAGAAAGAATCTCAACCATTAGATCTAAATTAATTGAAAAGGGTAAGATTGTAAATTCAAATATGGTAATCCCTTGATTTAAGGATTTGGAAAGAGAAAACCCTGGATTTTAGGACTTATAACCGTCCATAAATATAACACCATTCATACATGGTGTTTTAAATATAACACAATTCAGAAAAAAATAACACAATTCAGCAAACAAAATAACACCGTTCAGTACAAAATAACACCATTTAGCAACAAAATAACACCATTCAGTAAACAAAATAACACCATTCAGCAGTAAAAAAACACAATTCAGTACAAAGAATATAACACCATTCAGTACAAAGAATATAACACCATTCAGTACAAAAATAACACCATTCAGTACAAAAATAACACCATTTAGTACAAAAAATAACACCATTCAATACAAAAAAAACACCATTAATGAAAATAAAAAAACACCATCAGAAAAAAAAACACCATTCAGAAAATAAAATATAAACACCTCTGTATCATCTTCTTCCATTCCGGCACCACCACCACTGCCACTTCCGGCACCGCCACTGCCGATCCAACACGACCACCACCGCCGCCGATCGAACCACCACCGCCGCCGCTCGAACCACCACAAAAAACATGCGATCTTCATCAAATCGGATCAAAAACCACAAAAAAAACTCCAATCGATGACCTACATAAAGCCGATTCATAAGAACAACTGCTGAAATCCGATTTTCATTTCATGTTATCACCGATTTCTTCCTGCGATTGGAGAGAGAGAAAGCTCTCTGGTAGTTGTGCGATTGGAGAGAGAGAGATTCTAGGGATTTTAATTACAGTTACCTCTTTTGAATGGATTTAAAAGACTTTATTACCCCTATAATTTTCACTTCAGTCCAAAATATATAATAAATTTTACATTTTGGTCCCTAATAACTAAACCATTAGATCAAAGATCTAATGGTGTGTATTCTTTCTTATCCTTCTCACACTTTTAGTCTTTTTTACAGGATCCTCTACCTATATATATATATATAGACTATATATATATATATATATATATGCATACATATACATAGGGGATGGATCATGACTTATCTTAATGAGAAAACTAAAAAACTCAATCAAAACCACTAAAAAGTAGGGGAAAGAGACTTTAATGAAGGAGGGGTAAAATTGGAAATATATATATATATATATATATATATATATATATATATATATATATATATATATAGGAATAAGTTAAAATGAGAACCACCTCGAGTTGTAAGAACCAGCGAGAACCACCCCCGCGGGGGGCCGTTGACTACGAAATTTTTTTACACCTAGATCCGTATATTTTAACATGGGGGGTAAATTTTGGGTTCAAACGGCGCGCCCGAGGGGGTAGTTTTTTACGCCCAAAGTTTGGTAAAAAAAAAAGAAAAATTAAAAAAATTAAAAAAACCCAAACTTTGGGCGTAAAAAACTACCCCCTCGGGCGCGCCGTTTGAACCCAAAATTTACCCCCCGTGTTAAAATATACGGATCTAAGTGTAAAAAAAATTTCGTGGTCAACGGCCCCCCGCGGGGGTGGTTCTCACTGGTTCTTACAACTCGAGGTGGTTCTCATTTTAACCTTCCCCTATATATATATATATTTTAAACATTTCTAAATTGTCCATACGTTATCATTTTTTTTTAAATAGCAACATAAGATTACAAATTTTTTTATATTTCATTCGAGTATATTTGGACATATTTTTATGACATAAAAACAAGTTTAAGGTGTCGTAATTTTTCAATAATATTATTTATTAATACACATGTGCAACATTACGAAAAACCTAAACTCACACCCCCCAAAAACATAAACCACCCACACCCAAAAACCTAACCCCCAACCCACACCCCGCCCCAGAAAACCTAAACCCTCCAACCCCCGCCCCCCAAAACCTAACCCCCCCCCCCCCCCCCCCCCGCGACACACACACATTTTTTCTAAGTTTTTCGTAATATACACATAGTATAGTTTAAAATTGACTACACATGTGACATATGTATATAGTCAGTTTTAAACTATACATATGTGTGTATTACGAAAAGTTTAGAAAAAACGTGTGTTCAGAATACTTCTCAAGTTTCTCAATTAGTTTAGTGCTTCTCACACGATTCTAACTCTATATATATATTTTTATAAATAATGAGTTTTTTGAAGATGGAGAAAATATGAGTAAACATATGATATGACGCTTTTGGGTGTATCTGAAAGTTAATGGCGTCGTGTGAAAATTCTTTCATTAAATTAAAAAAAAATGGCTTTAAAGACGGAGCTTGACCCTCCCTATATAAGAAGTGCAAACTCAAGCATCCAACCATCCGAAATTGGGCCAAGAGACAAGAAGCTAGTGGCAGCACTAATGGCCTCTACGAATCCTATAGAAAGGTATGCTTTATTATTTCATAAAAAAACATAGAGTTAAATGCCATTTTAGTCCCTGTGGTTTGGGCCATTTTGCCTGTTTAGTCCAAAGGTTTCATTTTTAACCTGTGGGTCCAAAAAGGTTTTACCGTTGCCATTTTAGTCCACTGGGTTAAGTTCATTTTTTTTTCTGTTAACGAGAAGGGCAATTCGGTCATTTTATATGGCCGAATTGCCCTTCTAGTTAACAGAATTACATATAAAATGACCGAATTGCCCTTCTCGTTAACAGAATTAATGGATGAAGTTAACCCAGTGGACTAAAATGGCAACGGTGAAACCTTTTTGGACCCACAGGTTAAAAATGAAACCTTTGGACTAAACAGGCAAAATGGCCCAAACCACAGGGACTAAAATGGCATTTAACTCTAAAACATATAAAGAACACGTACTTAGTCAACATAAGGGACACGAGTGGTTGAAATCCACAAATAATGTTCTAAAGTTATATGGTTTGGGGATGAGATAAATAATATATAAGCTTTATATGTTGGTATGCTTCTAGTATCATATATTCTATGTTTATCAGGACAATATAAATAAATTAAAATAACACATTTTAAACTTCTGTTTTTTTCTTTTATATACACATTGCTATAAGCCTTCAAAGCCCAAAAAGTGTGATAAACGTTGTGAATCATTGATCAGTAGGTTGAAAGGGTTGTCACGTAGACTTCAAATGGATTTATGACAATGAGAGCAAAATGGTAATAGAGCAAATTGTTGACTTTTTTTTATTGTTCCATCTGTTCTACAATTAAATGTCTTTTTATGTAATTTTTTAAAATCATACAATAAAATCCAACGTTATCTTTAACTTGAGTATAGTAAGTATACTTACAATAAATAATATATTTTTTTTTTTCAAAAACATGTTGGATTAGTGTGCCAATATTTTTTTTGAAAGCGTGTCAAGTTGTTTTTAGTGATGCGTCAACCCATACATCGGCGCACCAACCTCGTATGTTATTGCTAACAAGAATTTAGATTATGTTGCACGCTTTAGTGATCTCTTGGGACATATGATACCTTGTAGTTGCTTCTCAGGCATTTGACGTCTTTTAGCAAACCCACTCTTGTATGTGTGTTTGTGTGTGTGAACGTGTGGAATTTTGACCAAAATGAATCAATAATAAAGATGATTGAGTTGCCACATGTTGAGATGGGGTCTCACTAGAAGCAACCTCTCTATTCCTATGGGGTATAGGTAAGGCTGTCTACATCTTACGCTCATCAGACCCTACCTTAAATATGCTATTGGTGAAATTTACTGAGTATGATGATGATTGAGTTGCCACGTGTACGCGAAGAAGAGTTATTATGGCTGGCAGAGGCAAAATGGAAAACCAATACTTTTATTCTTATATAATTTTATCAATTTTTAAAACATAAATAGATTTTATATACCTTATCCCTCTATTAAAAAAACTATACCTTAAAAGTGAACATTTTCCCCTTTTAATTCGAAGATAATATTGCTATATTAAAACAAAACTTTTTTAAAACGTTTTGAGAATACGTACAACAATACCTCATATAACGATAACTTCTTTGCTCAATTTGTACATTTTCATTTGACACATTTATCTCTCACCTATTGGTATATACGTGACACCTTTTGGTTCCTTCTCACGCTTCATAGTTCATACGATTTTGATTACTTTATTTTTTTAGCCTGGGGGTTGAGATACGAGGGATTTAACTCGTGCAGGGGCGAACGTTAGAAGGGGCCGGGGAGGACACCCGATCCTCCGAACTTTTCGCTTAGTAGTGTTATGTATGTAGCTTTCATATAGAAATTTTTGGGTATATACGTTTTCGACGCCCGTCGGAAATCTGAAGCTTCGTCACTGAACTCGTGTGTGGACAAATTTTCACACCTCCTTTTTCATCTTATAATTTTTATAGATTTTTTTTAATATATTTTTGTTTTTTGCAATTCATATATATTTTTGACAAACACGTTGTAGTGTAAAAGTTAGGTTCGTAACAACTTTTTTTCAAAGTTTAACATATTCATAAATATTTGTCAAGCAATAGATTAGAAACTAACATTTGGGTATATTGTTTACAAGCATTTTAGATACTTAAGAATATATAGAAGAAAAAAAATATTAAACTGCCAATGATTTATTGTTTTACAAGATTATTTATTATATTTACAAAATATTGATACATTATGGTTGTTTGATACATTAAAAAATTCATGTTAGATTGGCAAATAAGGTAGCAATTGTCACCGGTGGAGCTCGTGGCATTGGAGAGTGTATTGTTAGGTCGTTTGTGGAGCATGGAGCAAAAGTAGTTATTGCTGATATTAGAGATGACTTAGGAAAATCACTATGTGAAGACATAGGTGTTGGGCAAGCTTACTTCATTCATTGTGATGTAGCCGTCGAATCGGATATCGAGCATGTTGTCAACGCCACTATTGCTAAATACGGGAAACTAGACATCATGGTTAACAATGCAGGGATAACCGATGAGCCCAAACTTAGTATTCTAGACAATGACAAGTCAGATTTTGAGCGTGTTATTGGCGTCAACTTAACTGGAGTTTTCTTGGGAACTAAACATGCGGCACGGTGATGATCCCAAGTTGCAATGGAAGCATCATTACGATTGCAAGTGTAGCTTCTATAACGGGTGGGGGTGCGAGTCATGCTTACACGAGCTCAAAACATGGTGTGGTGGGACTGGCGAAGAATGCTGCTGCAGAGCTTGGGAAGTATCAAATCCGTGTCAATTGCATATCTCCCTATGTTATACCAACTGTTGCCGCGTGTCAATTTTTTAATATTGATGATACCTCAAGTGTTTACTCTAACCTTAAGGGCAAGACACTTGAAGCAAAAGACATCGCAAATGCAACTCTCTTTTTAGCAAGTGATGAGTCTGGCTACATAAGTGGACATAACTTGGTGGTAGATGGTGGTTATAGTGTTTTGAATCCTACATTTGGTTTGTTTTCATGGCCACCAAAGTAGAATCTTTTATATATGGACTTTGAATTTATGTTGTGTGTTTGTTCTTCTTTCTTTGTGCAAGTATTGATGTAATAATGTTGTAGGATGTAACTACAACTACAAGTGCTCGGATTTGCTACCAATATTGAATTGTTGGTGACAAAATTATCTTTATTATACTTAATAAATAAGTAAATGTGATGTCACGTGACACAATTCTAGAACTGCAACATTGTTTAATCCTACTTTTGATGCAGTTTCGCGTGCGATCAAATGACTCAAAAACAATTGATTAATCAAAGACAATAAATCGAACCAAAGGTTCCAAGAACAAAGTTCTTTATATCAACAATCAACCAAAAACTAACTAAACAATATCCCTAGACATCCTATTTATATGATAGGAATCATAATCCAAAAGGTAACTAAATAACAAAATATTAGGAAACTAAAATTTAAAATAAATAGAAAATAATATTCATATATATCCTGCATCATACTCCCCGTCTTCGAAAAAACTCGTCCTCGAGTTTTGTTTTCGGATCAAAGCCACCTGGATCAAAAGGAAAATCAAACCGTATCCCATTTATTATTAACATTATGAGCCACATATACATCTTAACTTCACGAGTCATCTGGCCTAATTCGAAACTTGTATCACCGGGATCATCATGTTTATCATCCTTCATTGGATTGGGCCCAAATCGTATACGTTGGGCTTTGCCGAAACCCGAAGTAGAGACTCCAAGTAAAACCGAACACTTACCCCCCATAGCTTGGTTGGGTCCCCACACTCCTATCCCTTTTTTAATATTTAAATGTGAATTTACATGCGAGCCTACATCCACCACCGCCTCACTAATATTAGTATGTAGCCCACGTGTATGCATAACATCCATGCACCCACAAAATTTGAAATATGCCACCTGTTCATGTGGTAACTCAAATTTTTTATCATCTATAACCTTTTCAATATATGAATACAAATCTTCACCAAATTGGTTACCAACAATATCTTCGGGAAATTCAACCTCTTCTTTGACAATCAAATTATTAACTATATTTGGAATTTTAGAAGAGATATTCAAAAGATTTGTAATATCCATCTTCTGCGGAACCACCGAACCAACTTCTTTAGCAATCAAGATTTTTGAATTACTCACCAAAGATGATGAATCTTTGGATTGGCCACCCTCTAACAAAAAGACTTCGAGTGATCATCCAGATTACTGATAGAAACCTGAGCGAAGTCCGACAATTTCATCAAACGCACACTTCCTGACGAGTCCTGAACCGGACCACCACGTGCAGCCACCCCATCACCATTGTGGATGGTTTTTTACCCATGTTTCTTACCACACCATCACCCACATTCACTCCAGTCTTCAACCCGTCTTTCCTTTCTGCCTCTCCGTCACCACTTTCGTCATCTTCTGATCCGTTCAAGGCGTTTGTGACCCATAAATAATCTTCCCGGCTCACCTCTTCGTCCTCGTAATTATCAAAACAAGGAGGTGAGTGATAGATAAAGTCGCCATGGATAGGATGCTCCTCATCCCCAGTTAACTCGTCCCAGACGGGTTTTTCCGGTTCCATTTCCTTCCACGACGATGAGTCCTCAAGATCTCGGATCCTTTGCTTGAGTTGCCGGATCTCGTGTCGTAACTCAGGGCTCGTTGTCGGAGTCTCTTGATCTTAAGAATATCTCGTGGATCACGGTTTCCTTTCTCGTTGCCTCGGCCGGCGGATCTACGGTCACGGTTTAATCGTTCTCCATGAACACGTGAATCACCAATGTTCTTGTTGATGCCTCGGTCGGCGACTCTTCGAACAAGAAAACACTCGCCTTCACGTAGAGCCATTTGAAAACCAAAGCTCTGATACCAACTGATACAGTTTCGCGTGCGATCAAATGGCTCAAAAACAATTGATTAATAAAAGACGATAAATCGAACCAAAGGTTCCAAGAACAAAGTTCTTTATATCAATAATCAACCAAAAACTAACTAAACAATAACCCTAGACATCCTATTTATATGATAGGAATCATAATCCAAAAGGTAACTAAATAACAAAATATTAGGAAACTAAAATTTGAAATAAATATAAAATAATATTCATATATATCCTGCATCAGGGGCGGACCTATAGCTTATTAAGGGGTGGTGTCCGCGACCCCTTGGTCGGAAAAAAATTGGAAAAATTAGTGTAAATTTTGGAAAAATTTGACCTTTTTTTGATTTCGTTACGGCTTATTTATAAAACGTTACCCCTTGATCGGAATCCTAGATCCGCCACTGTCCTGCATCAACTTTTTTTTTTATTAACGTTCGTTTCTTTTGAAATTCCTCAATCGTTTCATAATTTCCCTCTACAATTAAAATATCGTTACTTTATTTTCCTTTACAATCACAATATCGTTTCTTTATTTTCCTAGACATTAAAATTTTCTTTTTATTATAATAGATATATCGAATTCCTGAGAAACATCAAGAGAAAAATACATGTATCAAACTCTTGACAAACATCAAGATAAAATAAAATCTCATTATACATGTTTTTTATGTCTAAATATTTGTTTATTGCATAGAAAGGAAAGATTTCCTGAAATTCAAATATACACACTTACATATTTATACTTAATTAATAAGTAACTAGCTGCGTAACACGTTACAGTTCAATGAGCCAAAAATTATTCTTCTTGCTTCTCTTATTTCGCTCATTAGTTTTCTTTTTCAAAATATCGTTTTATAACTCATAATTCTTCGTTATTAGCTATCTAATATTTTTTATTTAACTTGTGTACTACACAAGTATCTAACATAGTACTGTAATATATATTTTTACAATTACCTGTAGTAATTAATCTATTATTATGTTCTTCTTGTTTATAATAAACACTAGGTTTTTACCCGGGATTGCTTCCCGGGCTCGATAAAATTACTTTAATCAAAATCTATTTATGATTAATATATAGTTAAAATCATACAAAAATAAAATCTTCGCGAAAGAAAAAGAGGTACATGATCAAAGTGCAAATGCGACATGGTTATAATATAAGCATTAAAATGAGCAATGTAAACCTCAAAAGGTTTACATAGTTAAGAAATAGATAATAGATAATAGATAGTAGATAATAGATAAGTGATGTGAAACTCATTTTTTAGATAACATGGTTAAGAAACGTACAAATGTAAGGTACACATAAGCCATTACGTTATCCTAAAAAGATCCTAGTGTAAGGTTATGTGTCCAAATGGATGGATCGTGATTGATAATAGTGATATATACGCAAATTCCTAGAGGTCACGATCACATCAAGAAAGCCTCATCTTCTAAGATGTTTTCACACATCTTGATTCTAAAGGCTGGCTTAGTCTCAGGCTAAACTTAAGACAAACTCTCGAAAGTTTATTGCAATTAATTAGCGGGCTAAGATTAATAGACATCCATAAAACTTACAGGATTACAACATACCGGGGGTAGTTAAGGTAGTAATTATTTACATAATGTGTTCTAAAACTTTTGACAATAGTAAGTGTTTTGGGTCAATGCAAACTATACCAAACCACCCGTTGATGAAGCAGGTTTGCGTTCTGAACTGTATCCTATCCCCAAATCAAAATCCATTCCCACGCACACCTCGATTGCCACCTCCCCTTCCTTTTGCTCTTTTCCCACCTGCACAAATATGAAACAAATTGAATGATGATAATGACTTCACCCAGTAAAAAGTGAAAATGTATGCATGCAGTTCGGCCATGTAGATTCGACTTTACATAGGTTGTCCTTATGCGCAGATCATTAGAAAATGGGCAGAATTCTAGATCACTCATAAAATCATAGAAAAATACAATTGAAACTATATAAACAATGTACAGATTTTGTTCATTTTCTCGATCGCTGAAAATCATTTCTGTAACCTGTAATGCGGTGATACTGGAATAAGATGAAGCCATACATATTAAAGTACTGAAATGCCGTGATACTGGAATAAAACAAAACCATACTATATTGAAGTATTTTGACAACTACCTAACAAACTATCACCAGTAACCAAGCTGTCAGATAAATATAAATTGTAAGTGGCAACTACATATGTGAAACCAAAAGGTTGTAGATAAACAATAAAATGTGTTAAGTCACATAACATACAAGCTTAATGTTAGGATCTGAGGCTTTCATGATTGTGTTTGTTTGTTAGATTTGAACAAATCAAATAGATATGAACAGTTTTAAGTGCAGCGGAAATGAATAACAAACTTTGTAAACACAATCAATAGGAGAAGATAGTTTGATAAACAATTGCTTTTCATAGAGTCGAATGATTTACAATTCAAAAGCAAAAGATTACAGTCAAAGCTTACAAAGTAAACTCCCCCTCAGCCTGATGCCTCAAGGTTGGTTGCACAAGATGAAAGGATTAGACATGAGGAGAAGAACCCGCTCAGTCAATCAAATGTAACAGTACAGGATACTGTTACATTTATAGGCAAACCAAACCACTGGGGTATTTCAGCTGACTTCACCATCAAAGCGACGTCGCCTAACAACCTGTATCTACTGTCCTTTTACAAATACTGCTATACCTAACCACTGACTATACATAAAACAGATAATTCACTAAACAGCTGCTCTCTCTTTACATCAGTGCTTTCCTCAAGGTTGATCAGTCCTTGATTGGGCAGAGCTTTGTCATCAGCAGATTGTACCAGCAGTGCTTAGTGTCCAGCAGTCTTCTAAGCTTCATCAGTAGTTATGCAGAACAACAGCAGTTGTATCCGGTCAGTGGATGCAAGACCATCAGTTGTTATAAATCATTTTCAAGGGGGAAGCTTAATGTAAACCGCTGCTTATTGTGGATCCACTGTTGTGACCAGGTTTTGGCTTTACATTATCTGTTCCTCTGGTAGGGTTCAATCCCAACAATCTCCCCCTGGAACAGATAATGCCAAAAACCTGTCATTATTCTGGATCTTTATTACTCATCAAAAGTTCCCTTGCTTTTCTTTTAAATTCTTCTTCAAATGCTTTGGAGCTTGTATCATCTTCATCCCGGCACAGTGTAAGTTCAAGGAGATCCTGCAAATCTTGAACACTAAGGCCTAGTGCTTCTTTCCTTGATATATACTTCACCTCTCCATTGGATCTGACCAGAGTCAATACGTGGGTCTTTTGATCAGAGAGCCACTTTAGTACTTTTAAACCCAATGGATTTCTTGGGAGAGATTTATTTGATGATGAGCTTTGAGATATTGGCCTTGAGAAGACTTGCAGACTTTCAGACATTCTTTTGAAAGCCATTTCTATGACATCATTTGCTGCAGCTATATCTTCTGCAGTTTCTCTTTCAATCAGCTCCTGCCTTTCAATGTCTGTCATGTCTGTTGAAGTGTTTGGTGATGCAGGTTTGGTTAACATCCTTTTAAAAAGGTTTTGAAGTTTTTCTGAGTTTTCTTCTTTTAGACCCATTTTCATGATGGATTCTGTGAAGTACTCAACCTCCTTTTCTTTCACCTCTTCACTGGTCAACTGTTCTTTTTCTTCTTGATTTGTCACAAAAGTAGACCGGAACAGTGTATTGAGGTTTTCTATCTGCTGTTCAAGCTTCATTCTTTGTTCATGCTTCTTTGAGGTGCTTGATACAGTTATCTTTCTTTTCTTCAGCCTTTCATAGGCTTCATCAGTCTGCTGTTTTGACCATTTTGATATGGCTTCAGCAGTATCCATTTTTGCATCCACCAGCTCCTTTTTTTTCTCTTATACTCAGCAGTTAGGTCAGCAATGAGCCTTTTGTATTTGCTCCAGTTTGGAGCATTCTTCTTCTTTGTAGGATCATTCTTGATTTTCTCAATCCTTTCGGCCTCATGCTTTAAAGCGATTATTGGCCATTCTTCGAACTGTTGTTCTTCAGCAGGATAGAATTTCTCTTTCATGATGTAGGCTAGATATTGTTTTCTTAACTTTTTCCTTTGATCAGCCTTTTCTTTGTTTAGGTCTTGTGCAAACTCTTCTATCTGCTTTACTTTTGTGAAGTAGAACTCCAGTCTTTTAGCAATGCCATCTTCGCTTAAACGTTCACGTTCACTCTCAACTTTAGCTCTTAGTTTAGCTTGCCTTGCCTTGACTTTGAGGTAATCATCCATATCATCTGGTGGCATGTAGCCTATGAGTGAGGAGAATCTTCTTTTTGAAGGATCTTCTTCTGTATAGAATTGCCTCATCTCATTTTTTATAGCTTCAAGTTCCAGTGGATGTTGTGCAGCATTAGGATCATGTATACCCTCATCGGCAGAGATTGGCTTTCTTTTTCTGTTGAAGTGCTTTGGTTGTGATGTAGAGAAGGTGAGAGCAGTGGTGGATGATTGACTAACAGTTGTTGAAACAACTGGTGTCTGAACATCTGTTGTCGTTACAACTGCTGATATGTCAGCAGTTGTCTTCTGCTTTTGAGCAGGGGATGGAAGTGGTGAGGTAGTTTTTGATGGTGGTGGTGAATCATCATCTGATATGAGATTCCTTCTCCTTTTTAATGAAGAAGGGGCAGATGATGTTTTGGGTGAATCAGTGGTTTGAATCATGGGGAGTGTCTGACAAACAACTGTTGAAACAACTGGTGCTTCAACCACTGCTGTCATTACAACAGATGTTGTAACATCTGTTGTCTTCTGTTTTATGACAGGAGGCAGTGGTGATGGTGTGATTGTAGATGATGGTGGTAGAGTAGTAGTTGCAGTGGTGTGTGGTAGAGTGGTGTGTGTTGAAGATGTGTGTTGATGACATGGCAGCTGTTTGGCTACTGACAACAGTTTTTGTAACTACTGCTGTATCAGCTATTTGACTAACAGGTTTTGATACCTGCTTTTCTTTTTCTTTTTCAGGCTCAATATAAAGGCCATGTTCTATTCCCATCTTATTCATTTGTCTCAACAGCTTGATATTCTCCCCCTTTTTGGCATTATCTGAAGGAGGGTTATCAAGAAAGTATAGGGAAGAAGGAACTTTGCCAGAGACACTTTGAATGCTAGCCTTTATAGCCTTGAAATCTGCTTGAGTATCTTTGAACCTTGATTCCACCATGTTGGTCAGCATTTGTACATGAGTAGCATGGTTTTGATCAGCCATTTGTTGCTGTTTTTCAAGCATGGATTGAAAGATATTCGAGAGCTCATTTGCAGCAACTGCATGTTGTGCAGATGCTTGAGTAGGAACAGATGCTTGTGGTGGGGCAGCAGTAGACTGTGCTTTTTGAGCTTTTAAAATCTCTTGCACCATCTCCTTTATTTCAGCAACTGAATCTTCAAGTTTGTCAACTCTGTTCGTCAATTCCTGATATTTTGAATCATCACCTACTATAGTAGGATCATCTGAATCCCCACCAGCAGTGGTTATATCAATGTGTGACTTAGGAACAGAGTCCCAAAAATCACCCATTGATGCCCCTTGTTCTTGGTACTGGGGACTTCTTTTTTCAGCACTCGATAAACCTTTGATGGTACCAGTGGTTAGATCCAACTCACTGGTGGTTACCGAAGTTGCCATGGAAGAAATTGCCTTCAAGGGAGTCTTACTTATGAAACAACTGTCCAACTGAAGATCTGTTGATCCACCAGTTGTAGTTGCTGCTCCACTTGAACTACCACCGAGAGTTACTTGTAACTCAGGGGGTGTAACCTCCTCAATTGTTGCTGGGATAGCAGAAGTAGTAGCATCACACCCAGTCTCTTGTGGGGGTATACTCTCAGTGATAGGTGATAGAGAGGAACTGGTTTGTGTCTGAGCTATAGCAGCTGCATGCAACAAAGGTAGCATGGATTGTGGCATTATGATTAGTGAGGGTATAGGTGTTGAAAGAGACATGTCCTTGGGATCAGGACTGTGGAAGATAGAGCCAAGTGGATCTGGAGCTTCATAATTTGGTGTCCCTGTGATTACAACCTGACCCTTTTGTGAGGATGCAGGAGGAGTTTCAGGCATGGGTTGAGATCTTTCTTCCAACTGCTGTGAGGAAGTAGCAGCAGTGGTTTGTGGTGACTTTTGTGTTGTCACAGGCATTTCCTCTGGGATCTCATCTTCCAGAGTTGCCTTTGTTTTGGGTTTGGTGGGTTTTCTGGATGTTTTTCTTTTGGTCTTTTTGGTGATATCAGGTGTGGGTTTCAAAGCAGTGGTTGTGTTGCTTTGATCACCTGGAGCAGTGGGCTCAGCAGCTGATACCTGAGGAGCAGTTGTAACCGCTAAAATCTGCTCAGGTACCCCTGCTTTTGTTTTTATTGGTGCCAACATTCTAGTGAATGTTTCAGGTGTCAAGCTTTTTATTTCAAAATAGACACCTTGTTTAAGCAAATTTTCATTTTTCTTATCAAATTTTTGTATAAAATAATAACTCAAAAATCTTGGAAACAACAAAAATGCTTTACTTTCAACGTTTTTCACCATGTCATTGAAAATCTCCTGGGAGTAGTTGTAGTCTTTATTATTCAAAATAGCGTAACCCAGGCATTGAATTTTTAATGGTATTTCGTTAAAAGATGTTGTTTTATTCGAAGCACACATCAGAAGTGTGTGAAATAAAAATCTGGGTGCAGATGGAAAATAACCCTTTTGTAGGGTATCTACCTTTGACTGTTCTGCATAGCCCCTTTTCAGAAAATCAGCTTTTAACTCGTTTTTGTCAAAAGAAGCTTTACCTTTCTGATCATCGAGTTTGAAGATTTCTGATAATGATTGCGGAGTGATTTGAACCGCAGTACCCTGTATCGAGGAGTTAATGGCTACTACTTTATCATCTTGTTTTTCAAGCGTAGCATTTTTCCAGAACTCTCTCTGGGTTTGCAGATATATGGGGGCGTCTACTGTCAACAAAGTTTTGTACTTTGATGTAGATATGGTGTCGAGAATGGAATCGAAGGTATGATTGTTTGTGGGTTTTGTGAGTAAACCCAAATAGTTGTGAGATTGTTTGTATGGTATCTCATTGGATTCTTCGGCCGTTTGAGCGACTTCATTTGAAGGTGGTGGTGATTTAGGTTTTGATTTTGATTTTGACTTTGATTTTGTCATTTTTGCGGAGAAGAACGAAGAAGGATTTTTGAGATTTTGAGAAGAAGGGTTGGAAACTGCTATGAGAAGAGAATTTTGGAATTCAATTCGACAGTGTAAAACCCTGTTTGGGGTTTAGGGCAGGGTTTTAGCTGCGGAAAAAATGATCGTTGATGTGGCAGCGGTTATTATGATCTGAAGGCTAAAGACTGACCATGTGTCAAACACTGATGAAATGGATGAAGGATGGAAAACAGTTATTTTAAGGGCCACTGACGTATCAAGCATCAGTGGTTACAACGGTAAAAATTGTGGGCAGTGGATGATTTTTACTATCAGTGGATAACATATCAGTGGATAGGACACTGATTTTGAACATCAGTGCTTGTCAAGAAAATGAGGGATCAGTGGTTAACTTTCAGCAGTGGACAGTGTTTAGAGATCAGACGTTGGAACAAAACAGTGGTTAGGGTAAATGGTACAGATCTGAAGGACAAGTATTCCAGCAACAGTTTTGAAAATTTTCATTCAAGGTTTTGCCACATGTCAATTTTGAAAGACAGTGGTTTAGTACCCCAGATGATGAAAACCTTTTGCTAAGGCAACTCATTTTCGTTTAATACTCAATTAAAACATGAGTACCCTAGTAATTCAAAAACTGATACATAAATACTAAAGTTGAATCCGCTATAGAAGCTGTTATAACTACACCATAACTGCTAGTCTTTAACAGGACTTTGCCTTCAACAGTGCATAGCCCTCATGAGACAATAAGCCCATCAGTCTTTATATGGAGCAAGAATTAATTATAACAGTCCTTAGCATGATCAGCTGTTATAACCACACCACCCTTTCAGAGTTGGACCATTAAACAAATCCTTGACACTATTAATCCTCTGTTGACTTACCAAACAGATCTACAGACACAATTCAACATCAACATAATCTAAATATTACTGAAACAATAAATAATAAGTAAAAATAAAACACAACAAAGATTCATAAAATTATATTTAATCATTTATTCAGGACCTTGAAACTAAAAGTCTAATAATTACATGACATACTGAACAATATTCAAGTTCAAATCTAAGAATAACAGCAAGAACTAATAAACTTTAGTTTCCACTGCATCTATTGCTGAACCTCTTGATGTATGTCCTTCAGCATCGCCATAAACTGCACGTCTCTATCACCACACTCCATATTACTGACAACACAAATAAGAATAAGAAACTAATCTAAAATTCAAACGTGCCTTTTTCATTTTTATTGCACATCTGAGTTTTCACGAGCTTTGGACGAATGTATACTTTCTTTAAAAGAAGAAAATCTTCCTGGAGCAAGAAAACGTGACTTTGGATTTAACGAAAATAAAAAAAAAATGGCACATGTAACTTTAAAGTTGCATCTCTGCCATCAAAAAAGGTAACACATGCAACTTTTCACGATGTTGCAACAATGATATTGCAGCATCGATATTGAAAGGTTGATGTGGGATGCGAATTTACATTGAAATAACGATGTTGGAACAATGATACAGGAACGATAACATGTAAACATTATCAACAAACATTCGAACAAAGAAGTGTAATGGGAAATTAGCTGCTAAATCACAAGAAAGATGCATTTGAGAGAGAAAGATACGGTCACATATATGAGCGAGCGAGATTTGAATGTGAAACCAGATAATTGTATCTTATTTATAGAATAATAAAAATATATATGGTTTGAAATTTGAATTTCAAAATTACTAATATTAATTAGTAATTACTGATTTGATTTGAAAGCAATTGTTATGATGTTTTTTGGGAACTGAAATATGCAAAGTAGGAAAAAAAAAGAGAACGTCAATTTTAAATTACCTTTTACATATTTTTTATTTCCAAATTTCAAAATTACTGAGAGATAATAACCGTCAGTTTGAAATTCTAGTTTTGCATATTTAAAAAGTCCAAAGCTCAAAAAATTACAATTAATTATTATTGATTAGATTTGCAACAAATAGTCAAAAAGTATTTTTTTTATTTTTTAATTTAACATTAAGGATAAAAATATATATGGTTTGAATTTTGAGTTTCAAAATTACTGATATTATTAGTAATTACTGATTTGATTTGACCGCAATTGTGATGATGTTTATTGGGAACTGATGTTTATTGAGAACTGAAAGGTAAGTAGTGTATATCTTTATATCACTCCTTATTAAAGTAAATAAATATTACTAATCATATGCAAAGTAGGGAAAAAAAAAGAGAGAACGTCAATTCTAAATTACCATCTTGCATAAATTTAATTTGAAATTCATATTTTGCATATTTTAAAAGTCCAAAGCTGAAGAAATTACCATTAATTATTGATTTGATTTGCAACAAATACCCATCAAGTATTTTTTTTTAATTTAACATTAAATTTCATCAGGAAAACAATATTGGAGGAACTCTTATCTCATTGCAATGTAACGATTAGGTAAAATGGTAATTTCATTTTAATTCTAGTTTTTATTTGATAATTTCAATATATCACTAATTAACACCATGGATGGTAAATATCAATGGATGTCAAGAATAAAAAAGTGACCAGTGGCTATTTTTTCCTATCAGTAGATACCGAACGTCAATTGTCATTATGACTTTTCTGTAATTACTGATATTATCAGTAATTACTGATGATGATTTGAAAGCAACTGTCATTGTCATGATGACTTTTCTAATTTTTAAACCGTGAGTTTGAAATTCACATTTTGCATGTTTTAAATGTCCAAAGCTCAAGAAATTAGCATTAATTACTGATTTGATTTCCAACAAATAGTTATAAAGAATTTTTTAAATTGTATGATCAAAACAATGTTGGAGGAAATCTTACCTCATTGGTATGTAAAGATGAGGTAAAATGGTAATTTCATTGTTATTCTAGTTTTTATTTGATAATTTCAATCTATCACTAATTAACACCATCAATAACAAAAAAGTGAGCAGTGGCTGTTTTTTAGGAAAACAACTGATGGTCAATATCAATAGATGCCAACAATAAAAAAAGTGAGCAGTGGCTATTTTTCCTATCAGTGGATACCCAACAGTTTTTTAAACACTGATGTTTGGTCAGTCAATGGTCAACAGATTTTGAAGAAACATATGTTTCGCCTTAAACAGAATTTTGCCCATAAACAGAAGTTTGACCATAAACAGGTGTTTGCACATAAAGAGATGTTTAAAACCACTGTTGGGTCAAACAAATTTCACAACAGGACCAATACTCAAATAGATGTTGACCTTAAACTGATGTTTGGTTTAGAGCCAAACATCTGTTAAAGCCCAAACATCTGTTTAACCCTGAACAGGGGTTTCCATTAACTATTGACCAAATTGCAAACAGATGTTAAAACCACTGTTTGTTATTGTACTTCTTTACAAAATTACATAAAATTCAAGAAAATGAAACAAACACTTAAAGAACTATAATTTAACACATAATCTAATCGGGCAAAGCAATCTATTATCTAAGAATTCACTGATTCTTACAACATGAAACAAACTCATAATGAAATACTAAAGTTACATAAGAACCACTGATAATTAAATACTAAATTTGAATCCGTTGTAGATGCTGAACCACTGCTGATACTAAACAGTCATTTTCCTTTGATTAATCAAACTCTAGGTACATAAAGTGCAAACAATCGTTTTCCTGAACAGATGTTATAGTTAATAACATCTACTGTTCAACCTAACAGGGGTTTCCATTAACTATTGACCAAATTGCAAACAGATGTTAAAACCACTGTTTGTTATTGTACTTCTTTACAAAATTACATAGAATTCAAGAAAACGAAACAATCACTTAAAGAACTATAATTTAACACATAATCTAATCCGGCAAAGCAATCTATCATCTGAGAATTCACTGATTCTTACAACATGAAACAAACTCATAATGAAATACTAAACTTACACAAGAACCACTGATAATTAAATACTAAATTTGACCCGTTGTAGATGCTGAACCACTGCTGATACTAAACAGTCGTTTTCCTTTGATTAATCAAACTCTAGGTACATAAAGTGGTTGTCTTTAACAGGACCTTGTCTTCAACAGTGGATAGGCCTCATCAGTCTTTGTTCATAAAGAGCTCCTTTAAAACAAACTTTATGCTTCTTTTAATACAAAAAAAGGTAGGAAACCCCATTACTCGAGACTCTCTAGTAACATAAAATCTTATCTTACAACAATAGCAGATCCTTTCTTGCGTCTAGTAGGAACTACTGTGGGTTCTCCATCATCATCTTCTGCACAAGTGAATTATAATCATCATCATCATTTAGACATAAGCAAGTAAACTATAAATTTAATAATCTTTCTTTGTGTTTAATTAAACTTTATGCTTCTTTGAATACAAACCTATAATAACCCGCAGCAGATTGTATGAATTTCAAACAACTGTGATTAGACTGAAATATAAACCGAGAATTAGAGTATATCACTTCAAAATAAAAAACTCAAAATTGAAAATCAGAGTAGCAAAAAACACATACTTTAAAGGATGTTGGAACAATAATACTGGAAACAACCGTGGAACAATCATCATCATTATATGAGAATACCCTTAATTTATGGAACCTGTAGAATGAAATGCTCCACTGTTGGGTTATTAACTTTCAACCTCACTTTCCCTAAATTTATCAATTCTAATTTTCAACAGGATGTAATACAATTATTACCTTAATTAAGATATCTTCAACTGCAAACAACAATAGCAAACAACATCAAACAACAATAGCAAACAACATCAGTCAATAATAGCAAACAACATCAAACAATAATAGCAAACACCTGATGTTGAATCCACTGTAGATGCTGAACCACTGCTGTTACAAACAGATAATACCAATGAAACTCTAATTTCAGAAAGAATAATGGCTGAACATACTCAAACATCAATAATCAACAGATGTTATACTCATATCATCACCATCTAGAAAAAAACGCTAATTTCAAAACATATTCAAACATACCAGCTTATGGCAGAAATCTATCCGCAGCTAAGCGGATTTCAACTTTGATGACAACAACCCTAACAATGGTTACATGAAAAGACACAAAAAACAAAGGATTAGTATAAATAACAGGAAATCATGAAAGTATTTCAACTAAAAAAAAGAAGAACAAACCTTTTGATTAAGTAATCGATGAACAAAAGATGATTTTATGGTGGCGTCTGGAAGAAGATTAAGGTTTGTGAAATTTGAATTTGAATCGCCTGAATATAGAGAGAGAAAGAACCCTAGGCGTTTGTAAAGAAAGATCAGAAGTGAGAAGAGAGGTTATATAAGGAAAAGAGGATGTCACTGTTGGGCGGGAAAAGAGAACTGAGGATGCCCTAATCAAGTGACACGTGGCCCAAATAACTTTCATTTATTATATATAATAGACTAGTCTAAGTTCCCGTGTGCTACACGGGTGGTCTTACAATAAATTATACTACTTAGAAATGTTGACCTAAACTTTTAAATACCGGTACCGTACCATACATTTTCGGTACCGGTATCCATATTTGATGAATTTCGGTACCGATACCGTACTCATCCATAATATATATATATATATGTATATATATATATATATATATAATGCATTAATCATTAATCACAACGTATAAAAGTGCAGAATGTCCCCTAAGAGTTGTATTCGAAGGTATTGATCTATTCTTTTCTTGTGTAAACTTTGTCAATTTTCTACCAACAATGCGCATATATTTCAAAACCATTTACTCTATTTACACATATTATAAGATAATTTTATTATTATAAAATGTTAATTCTTACAATATAAAAAGAAATTAAAGTAAACCAAACAAAACAAAAAGAAGTTTCCATGACCGTTGACATCATTAAATGGGAACAAAAGAAAATTCATTCACAACTCTAATCACTTGAAGTCATGCTACCATATATGCACACCCTCACCACACACCTAAAAGCCACTGTATACCTCTATTTCATGACTTAAGAACATTGCAAAACTGACTCAATTTGTTCTTTTTTTTTTCTCAATCTTAGGCACACAAACCCCTTACAACATAAGCAAAAAACGACATACAACCCCCCCCAAAAAAAAACAAACAACATGCCTACACGATTCCCAGTTCATCAAACTTGCTCCAATTTTGTTGCAGAACTTTAGCTCTCTTAATCGCCCACCAAAACGATCCTTCTTTAATTCGATCCACCACCATGGAGGCCAAGGAAACAATCACTACATGCTTAAAAAAACTATCAATGAAGACTCCAATTACGAGCCTGGATCTAAAAATTCAAAATGCACTCTTTCCAAAAGAGTGAAGTTCAAATTCAGAAATAATAGAATAAACTTCCAGATTTCCTTAGCTAAGGCCTCATGTGGATGATTTTTTACACAAACAGGATAAGTGTGTTAGTACACATAAACAAAAATCGGCATACACTAAATTACAACATCCTAACTCGCCATATTATCATCTCAAAGCAGCAAAATGCAAGAAAATTAATCAATTCAAGTTTTATACACATAATAAATGCTCAAAATGAAATAAAAGTTTAAAAAGAATCGAAAACATAATGTTTTTAAAATGAGAAAGAAGTGGTATGGGTGACCGAGTACTTACCAAAGTCATAGCCGCCGACACTATTTGTTGGAATCAGACAGATTGGGGACATGCAATGCCCGACCCGCTCTGCTTTTTTGCCGGAAAACACCTTTGCCGACATCGGCAATACCATCTGCCATGAAACCGTGTTGTCGTAGTCAAAGATCATGGTAGTTACAACCACAATGTACAACATCATTAAAAATGAGTCCTGATTAATAATTTAAAAATATATGATCACCAGAATGAGAGGGCATGGATCCTTCTAAGCTTTCGGTTTCGCCAATGTGTCACTTCCTTTTATATTCATGAAAATCCACTATAGAATGTTGAATATAGATAGTAGCCAAACCAAGAATGTGATTTAAAGGTCTCGAATAATAAAAAGCTTTAGATTCACTTGCCTTAATGGAGATTGATTAAATCAATGACCTAGAGTTAACTGATTCAGTCTTTAAGAAACTGAAACATTATCTAAAGGAACTATTTCAGCTTTAACCCAAATTATGACCCGTTCCTATTCGTCTCCCATTCTCCTTAGGAATTGCAAGTTGGTCACACGTGTACAGTAAACGAATAAAACCTTCTATATACAATTAACAACCTTGAAGTAGTGAATTTGAAAACAAACCTATGATCATCTTGACACAAACTCCAGATCAAACGCTCTTCTAATTGTCTCTGTACTATCATGGCGTGGTGGATCGAAGAGAGGAAGAAGGCCCACTAATTCCCATGGACCACCAGGACTATCTTTACTGTTAGCAGGTACTTCCTGTATTATTAAACAAATAAAAAATAAGTAAAAATGAGTAAATAATAAACGTATGTTTCTTAAAGGGGTTTACAATTATTTGTACCCGGTGAGCCACTCCAAGAGATTGAAGTCCACGTTCAGCAAAATTATCAATAAATGTATATACCCTACGTTTAATCTCAGATTTGTTCTTTGCCAGATTTAAGATCTGTTAAGGTTCATAATGATATTTTGATAACAATATTTGCTTAAACTGTGCTTAATCATCTTATTTAATCAAATAAGAATAGAAAATATGAAATTATGAATACTTCCTTATGATCAACCAGCATCGATACTATAGCGGTATCAATGGCGTCTTGGTTCTCCAACTTTGATGCTCTAGCAGCCATTAACACAACTGTGTCTTTATCAACACCACTTGCAAAAACATGCATAAATGTTTTTAATCATGGATATGATTGCATTTTCATGATAAAACAAAACCAACGGAAAAATTTACCTCAATCAAATATTTGTCAACAGTACATAAAGCTCGAACTATGCAGCTAATATACCTACCAAACGCCCAATTAACAACCAGAACTTCAAATCGAACTTGTTCACAGTTACTTGCCTCATACCTTCGTTAGGGATTTTTTTTCTGAACTTGAATATGGATCAAGAAGACAACACAGAGGCAGTCGGGCAGAAGCAAAATTTTTATATTTTGACAACCCTGTAAACCGGTGTAGATGTTGACTCCAAGCTCAGCTCCTCTCACAAATCTGAATTACAACTTAGCTCAATTATTGGGTAATGAAAACATGATTACAACCTAAATATAAGTAAAAAATCTATATAATACTGGATAAATTTTAGATTATATGAAAAGAACAAACAAAATTCCTAAACGAATAAATATCAAACGATATATAATTTTTGAAATAAATAACACTATTTCCCTAAATAATTAGGGCTTATGATAATTACAAAACACAACAATTTGAGTCGAAGATCTAAATAATAACATGAATATACATAAATCAAAGCAAACATATACATAGAACTTGAGATTAACTAATTAAAGTACACAAATGATTAGAAGATATGATGGATTCTGGTGAAGCATAAAAGCAGATCTGAAATCAGGAAATCAATTCCCAAATGTATGTGCCGAGAGGGAAGGATGGAGAGGACTTACGATTAGGCTGAAATCGAATGGTCGTGTTGAATCATTGCAGAATTGAGATTTCAAAGACAATCACGATTCGAGAATATCAATAACGATTCAAAAACATTAATCATGATTCAAGAACATCAAACACCAATACACCCTTTGAGATTTCAGACACGATTCGATATTTTAAACATTAAATAGATGAACTTATAAGAAAAACATCAAACATGAATTAAGATTTCAGATGAACATTAAAGATAGAGAAAAAATCCTTACTTGTAGAAGACGAGCAGAGAATTAGGGTTCTTGATCATCACTTATCGTAGCCTCTAAACACCAATAACGTAATCAGTACACACAAACTGAGATGGAAATCCAAACAATAATATCAATATCAATCAATAGACAATAAATCAACAGCGGTAGGGTCTGTCGGAGATCATAGATACAAACCCCCCAAAAAAACAAACAACATGCCTACACGACTCCCCGTTCATCAAACTTGCTCCAATTTTGTTGCAGAACTTTAGCTCTCTTAATCACCCACCAAAACGATACTTCTTTAATTCGATCCACCACCATGGAGGCCAAGGAAACAATCACTACATGTTTAAAAAAACTATCAATGAAGACTCCAATTACGAACCTGGATCTCAAAATTCAAAATGCACTCTTTCCAAAAGAGTGAAGTTCAAATTCAGAAATAATAGAATAAACTTCCAGATTTCCTTAGCTAAGGCCTCATGTGCATGATTTTTTTACACAAACAGGATAAGTGTGTTAGTACACATAAACAAAAATCGGCATACACTAAATTACCACATCCTAACTCGCCATATTATCATCTCAAAACAGCAAAATGCAAGAAAATTAATCAATTCAAGTTTTATACACATAATAAATGCTCAAAATGAAATAAAAGTTTAAAAAGAATCGGAAACATAATGCTTTTAAAATGAGAAAGAAGTGGTATGGGTGACCGAGTACTTACAAAAGTCATAGCCGCCGATACTATTTGTTGGAATCAGACAGATTGGGGACATGCAATGCCTGACCTGCTCTGCTTTTTGCTGGAAAACACCTTTGTCGACATCGGCAATACCATCTGCCATGAAACCGTGTTGTCGTAGTCAAAGATCATGGTAGTTACAACCACAATGTACAACATCATTAAAAATGAGACCCGATTAATAATTTAAAAATATATGATCACCAGAATGAGAGGGCATGGATCCTTCTAAGCTTTCAGTTTCGCCATGGTGTCACTTCCTTTTATATTCATGAAAATCCACTATAGAATGTTGAATATAGATAGTAGCCAAACCAAGAATGCGATTTAAAGGTCTCGAATAATAAAAAGCTTTAGATTCACTTGTCTTAATGGAGATTGATTAAATCAATGACCTAGAGTTAACTGATTCAGTCTTTAAGAAACTGAAACATTATCTAAAGGAACTATTTCAGCTTTAACCCAAATTATGACCCGTTCCTATTCGTCTCCCATTCTCCTTAGGAATTGCCAGTTGGTCACACGTGTACAGTATTATCTAAAGGAACTATTTCAGCTTTAACCCAAATTATGACCCGTTCCTATTCGTCTCCCATTCTCCTTAGGAATTTCCAGTTGGTCACACGTGTACAGTAAACGAATAAAACCCTCTATATACAATTAACAACATTGAAGTAGTGAATTTGAAAACAAACCTATGATCATCTTGACACAAACTCTAGATCAAACGCTCTTCTAATTGTCTCTGTACTATCATGGCGTGGTGGATCGAATAGAGGAAGAAGGCCCACTAATTCCCATGGACCACCAGGACTATCTTTACTGTTAGCAGGTACTTCCTGTATTATTAAACAAATAAAAAATAAGTAAAAATGAATAAATAATAAACGTATGTTTCTTAAAGGAGTTTACAATTATTTGTACCCGGTGAGCCACTCCAAGAGATTGAAGTCCACGTTCAGCAAAATTATCAATAAATGTATGTACCCTACGTTTAATCTCAGATTTGTTCTTTGCCAGATTTAAGATCTGTTCAGGTTCATAATGATATTTTGATAACAATATTTGCTTAAACTGTTCTTAATCATCTTATTTAATCAAATAAGAATAGAAAATATGAAATTATGAATACCTCCTTATGATCAACCAGCATCGATACTATAGCGGTATCAATGGCGTCTTGGTTCTCCAACTTTGATGCTCTAGCAGCCATTAACACAACTGTGTCTTTATCAACACCACTTGCAAAAACATGCATAAATGTTTTTAATCATGGATATGATTGCATTTGCATGATAAAACAAAACCAACGGAAAAATTTACCTCAATCAAATATTTGTCAACAGTACATAAAGCTCGAACTATGCACAGCTAATATACCTACCAAACGCCCAATTAACAACCAGAACTTCAAATCGAACTTGTTCACAGTTACTTGCCTCATACCTTCGTTAGGGATTTTTTTTTTGAACTTGAATATGGATCAAGAAGACAACACAGAGGCAGTCGGGCAGAAGCAAATTTTTTTTTTAACAGCCATGTAAACCAGTGTAGATGTTGACTCCAAGCTCAGCTCCTCTCACAAATCTGAATTACAACTTAACTCTATTATTGGGTAATGAAAACATGATTACAACCTAAATATAAGTAAAAAATCTATATAATACTGGATAAATTTTAGACTATATGAAAAGAACAAACAAAATTCCTAAACGAATCTATATCAAACGATATATAATTTTTAAAATAAATAACACTATTTCCCTAAATAATTAGGGCTTATGATAATTACAAAAACACAACAATTTGAGTCGAAGATCTAAATAATAACATGAATATACATAAATCAAAGCAAACATATACACAGAACTTGAGATTAACTGATTAAAGTACACAAATGATTAGAAGATATGATGGATTCTGGTGAAGCATAAAAGCAGATCTGAAATCAGGAAATCAATTCCCAAATGTATGTGCCGAGAGGGAAGGATGGAGAGGACTTACGATTAGGCTGAAATCGAATGGTCGTGTTGAATCATTGCAGAATTGAGATTTCAAAAACAATCACGATTCGAGAATATCAATAACGATTCAAAAACATTAATCATGATTCAAGAACATCAAACACCAATACACCCTTTGAGATTTCAGACACGATTCGATATTTTAAACATTAAATAGATGAGCTTATAAGAAAAACATCAAACATTAATTAAGATTTCAGATGAACATTAAAGATAGAGAAAAATCCTTACTTGTAGAAGACGGGCAGAGAATTAGGGTTCTTGATCCTCACTTATCGTAGCCTCTAAACACCAATAACGTAATCAGTACACACAAACTGAGATGGAAATCCAAACAATAATATCAATATCAATCAATAGACAATAAATCAACAGCGGTAGGGTCTGTCGGAGATCATAGATACAAATCGGAAATAACAAAATAAGGAAATACGAAATACAGATCGGAGAAGAAAATCATATGAATAAATTAGAATACAGATAAACATCATTATACAAAAGCCCTTCACGATTGAGAGAAGCGCTATACATACCGAATCCAGATCATCCGGTTATGATTTGGATTTGAATAATCCCTTCTATGATTTAGGCTTGAATATAGATTGATCGAAAGAAAACACCTGTCACCACCACCAACAACATGATTTTGAGATCTGAAAATGTTTTTCCAGCCAGATCTGCACCACCACAGCCCCACGTTTTCCTTCATCGATTTTGATTGGCAGTGTTCAATCGAAGATGGTGATGGATTGGAGGATAAGATGAATGATACGTAACATTTAGGGTTTTTCTATTAGAAATACATTTGAGAATGGAAAGTATTGCATAATTTTGACAGAATTGATTGGAGAGAGAAGGTATGTTTTGTGAAGCTGTATACCAATTGCCGCTCGTGAAAGCGAAGGAGGATTGAGGAAAAGGAAATTGGCGCCTAAAACACAATTATCTGGCCAAAGACCATTGCCACATCATGGTCAAATGGTCAACACATTATTTTGCTTTAGTATAATAGATAGATTTTGGTTTTATGTATTCTTTTTTACATTTTCTTTTTCTTAATAAACATTAACCCAAAAACTGTAAAACAAGGGAATTTACAAGCATTCATCATTTTCATGATCAGTTCATCACTTCAACCACTCTTCATTCTTTATTAATTTTTTATAATCAAAATAGTACACTTAATAAATATGGAAACACTGAACAACATTAGCACAAAATCAAAATCCAAGTTTTTATTAAAATTGCACTCTCAAACGAAACTAAACAATGGATATTTTCAAAACTACATTTAAAATACTTTAAAAATAGGGATTGTTTGATGTAGTAAACCAAGAAATTATGGAGGAAACTGAGCTACTCAACTTTTCTTGACGAGTAAATTGCCATTTTAGTCCCTGAGGTTTGGTCCAAATTGTCATATTAGTCCAAATAGTTTTTTTTTCTCTTCTGGGTCTCTAACTTTTCCATTTTCTTGTAATTTTGATCACATTGCCTAACTCAATATAAAAATCTTGTTATAACCAGCGGTATTTTTGGCATAACTGTTGTGTAGTGATAACCAGAGGTAGTTTACAACATAATTTATAAACCTCATAATAATTTAATTGCCAAATACCCCTGATTATAACCTGGTTTTTAGACTAAGTTAGGCAATGTGATCAAAATGACAAGAAAAAGGAAAAGTCAGGGACCCAGGGGATAAAAAAAAACTATTTGAACTAAAATGACAATTTGGACAAAAACTCAGAGACTAAAATGGCAATTTACTCTTTCAAGACACACTAACGCTGTGTTCCCAAGCTTCAATAAAAGAGAGAAAAGAAAAGATTTGGGAGGAAATATATTTTATTTGTGTTCCAGAGTTTCCTCGAAGGCCCCTTGTTGTGGAACGGATGTCGATTGTATTCGTGGATGTAAATAATGAGAAATGAAAGGGAAATGATGCATAAACAAGGTGAAAGTAGGTTTCCTAGTTTAATTGTTAGGGAAATAAAATAAATAAAAGTTTAATAATATAAAAATTACAAATAAAATATAAGAAAGTACAAAGATCTTCAATTAAAACACAAACATACGAACATAAACGAACGCAAATCAACGAATGTTCATGAACACGTTCACGAACACCTTACCGAACGTTCACGAACACAATCGAACGAACGAGACCTCTGTTCATGTTCGTTCATTGAACTAATCGAACGAAATTTCTTGTTCATGTTGGTTCGTTTATTAAACAAACGAACATAAACGAACTTCCCACCGAACGGTTCACGAACTGTTCGCTGAACGTTCGGTTCGTTTACAGCCATAAGTTAAACAATCAAAGGGATTAAAATATAAAAGATGAAAACCTTTAGGTTTGAAGTGAAAAATCACAATTTTTTTTGGAAAACTCCCTATGCATAAAATACAATACTATAAAGCATTACAATGTTACTAATTTATAGTATTAAAATTTTATAAGTAAACGATAATAATTAAGATAAAACATAAAAAGTACTATTAAACTAGAATTTAAGAAAATTGACTTAATTCCACTTATCACAGCCTCTCAAAATTATCCAACTCGAAACGTGACCAAAACTAGTGTGTTAAGACGTTCAAATTATCCACGGGCAACGCCAATCGCTTGGTCTTCAGCTAAACCCTCTTCGTCATTCAACGCATCGTTAAAAAGCCTCTCAAATGCTCCACACTTTGTTCGGATAACCAAAAACCTTGAAGTTATTTGACGAACATTACGTTGGTTTTCACCCACTTATTGACATCATAGTATGAGAAGAACATTCCAAAACAAGAACAAACCTTGAGGCTGGCCTTGCTCGACGACATGCACCAAACCCGAAGCCAAAGTAATGTCGTTTGTCTCAGTTCAACGGTGTGCCATTTGAAATTTGATGAACAAATAATATAGATGGTAGAAGAATATACACTGAGTTGTGTGAGAGTTTTGGAATGAGTTGTGATTTAAATGTGTATTTAAAAATGTTTTAAAATATAAAATTACCTTTTTAAAAGGATATTGGATTTAAATAACCCAATTTTTAACAATTGGCCGATAGCACTCTCAACTTTCAATTTGTACCACATCACTCCCAACTTTCAACTTATTGGCCGACAGCACTCCCAAACTAGTTGGACTCTAACCCAGTTAGTTTTTTACTAATGTGGCACTTGTGTGGTGACATGGTATCTGACGTGGAATTTTTTATGACGTGACGTCTAACTCGGCTTTTTTGATGACGTGACATATGATTTGGCTTTTTGATTACATGGCAGTTGACTTTTGATCTGTTGGCTCAACGGTAAAAAATAAGAAGGGCCCTACTTTTGAGCTGCTAGCGCTGGCGATAGGTTTGGTGAAACCCCCCTTCTACATTTACAAAAAAATTTCTTAAAAACTCTCAAACAATTATGGGTTATTGGTTTTATCACCCTAAATTATCAGCTATTGGCCACCGCCATCTCCAACTATCACTTTGACGTCTGTCACCCTTAACCTAACACTTAGTGTGTTCTGTCACCACGTCGTTAACTGATCACTCACTTTTGATCATGTTACTATACTTTTGGGGGTGTCATAGGAATCTTAGGAATGTTTTAGGGATCTTAGGACACTCCCAAAAGTATAGTGACATGATAAAAAAATTAGTGATTAGTTAACGGTGTGGTGACAAAACACACTAATTGTTAAGTTAGGGGTGACAGACGTCAAAGTGATAGCTGGGGGTAGCAGCGGCCAATAGCCAATAGTTAGGGGTGATAAAATCTAATAACCCAATAATTATCAAAAAATGTTATTTTAAATACCACTGATACGTGCATAGCTTGACCCATCCGATTATTTCCGGTTTATATTTATTAAAGCGCATGTTGTTTCTATGTCAAACACATGCAACATGACCATGTCCTCCACTACTACGTTATTTCCCTTTTTTTAGCACCAAGTTCTTCCGTTGTTGGTAATTTCCTTTATTTTGTTTATATAACTGTACGTAATTTGCATGAATGAAGTAGAAAAAAATTGGTTCAAAATAGTATTCTATTTCTTATCTTGTACTCTTTGTAGATTAAATCGCTAACTAGGTCTTGGGAGATTGATCATCTCGAATCGGGCGTAACAACAATACATATAGTTTTTTAACTAAAAAAAATAAAAACCATTTAGAAAAAAAATTTGTGTGTAGGAAAGAGGGAGAGACAAAGAATATACATATAGTTGCATTAGATATTGGTTGAATCATTGCCATAGCATCCCAACTACAAGTTTTAGAACTATTTTCTAAGGATATATTTTCTAAGATCTCTTATATCAACTTGGAAAATTATAGACGCGACCAGATTCTCATAAAAGTATAGATCGGAGATTGATCGAGAAGAACCATCTGAGTTCATCAAACACCAGCTAGGGAGAACAACAATAATGATCAATAGTTACACATCTCATGATCACAAAGATCCCTGCATGACAGTTATTAAACGAAATATATTACAAGCAAGCCATCTTTCAGTGTACACACATAATGAGGCATATAACATATATATCTACCTCTAACTTTATTCTTTAAACTACCATCTTCATTTTATTCTTTTAGTAGGAAAAACACACATCTTCATTTTATTCTTTTAATAGGAAAAACACACGTTACGTAGAACATCCAATTCCCATCATTTTCATCTTTGATTTTCGGAACTATTAAGCTTTGTCATGGGCATCCAAATCCTTAACAAGCTTGCAAAAGAAATCCATCATTGAAGTTGGATAGGGTACACTTGTGTCCGGCTTCTCAAACTCAAAGGTCCATGTAGCCACCTTCCCATCACCCTTTGGTTCAACATGCCATGTGATTCTAAAGCTCTTGTATATCTCCACAAGCTCCCCTCCGATTACATTGAACACAATCATGTGGTTTTCCTCGTTGGCGTACTCAATTATCTGCTTCGATATTTTCCTCTTTCCCCCTTTTGGTATATGGAAATGCAAAAAAAAAAAAAAATCATTAATCTATATGTTACATGCACAAGATTGAAAAGAAACAAAGAAGTAATGTGATGTGCACCTTCAGTGTAGTGCCAAGTGATGACTGATCCAACAGCCCCTCTGTGAAAGCACCGGATCGATGACGAACATCAAACATTGCACTTGATTCAAGACATGAAGAACAAATATGAAGAACAAGATAGAAATACGTAGAAGATGAACCCTTTATATTGAATCAGTCATCACAGATTACATACCAAAGGAGTAAACATCATCTACAAGCTGGTTTAGATCACAAAGATCTAAACCCTAGCTTTCTCTCACTAACACATAGTCTCTCTGGAGAGGTGCACAAAGCTTCAAGGGTTTTTGATCGATTCCTCATCCATAGATATTTGCCCTAATCCTATACAACATATATATAGACTAGGGACTAAAACTCGGACAAGCAAATCTACACATAAAACTCAGACAAAAGTTCTCCTAAAACTTGGACAAGTTGTCCCAAGGATAAACCTTGGACTAACTTTCAAGACTTGTACAATAAAGACCCTACACATTGGAAGACATGCACTTATCACCCAAAGTGCACTAAAAAACTCCCCCTTGATCAGTGCATGGTCTTCATGTGGTCTTGAATTCTTCATTATCGTTGACTTTAACTTGGACTTCTGCTTTGGTTGACCAGAATTGATAAGCGACAGTTACCCGGCAGGAACTGCACTTACAGTTTCCCCCTAAACTGTTGCATCAGTTCTGTGTGGCATCGATAATCTTCAGTCACCGGATACTGCACTTACAGACTCCCCCTTGACTGATGATATCATGGCTGCTATCAAACTTTGGCTGAGACTTGATCTTTCTGGTAGAGCACAGCGATCTTCAACCCTTCTAATTAAAGACTTGCTGACGATCACTTAAAGCTGCTTTGAGAAACCCAAAGAATCCAACATCAAACACTGTAGATCCTCCCCCTCAAACTACTCCCGAATCAAGTTAACGCGAACCAACCTACAACCACATGTAGGAATATCGCTCGATACATTAATCTTCAAACTTAACCAGTAGAAGAACGAAACGTCGGATTTCCAATGCCCAACACCAAACACTTCAAATTCCGCAAAGACATGAGGCTCAGTTCGATAAGTTAATAACAAACTGAACTTTGTAAAAGTACATCCACCATCTTGATCAGAGTCTTCAACCCTTCATGTATGATCTCATCTCGTCATGTATCCTCATGATCAATCTCCTATCTTCACAAATCCGCTGAAACCCCGATGGCTTTAATCTCCGACCTTCCCCTCAAATCAAGAAGCCCCACATTATTTCGAGACCAGAACTAATCTTCTCTACTCTAAATAGCAACTTAATAAGGCTCAATCTTCAACTAGTCATCAACCGAGAATTCAGCTTCATCATGTCAACACTTGATTAATAACATAAACACACGTGACAAAAACTCCATCACACACGAGCTTTTTACGCACAAGCTTTATATTTACGAAGAAAACAGGAACTTCAAAATTTTTACTCCCCCTTTTTCTTTGTAAACAATACAGAAATCCAAGCAAATCTTATTCTCTTCACCTCAAATCAACGAGCCAAACAACTGTCCGTTATAAAGCTCGTTCAAACAAGCCGATTTCAACGAATTCGCAGCCGCGCCAACACCAATCGGCTCGGCTGAGCCGTCATTAACATCTCGTAGCCGCTTAACCGAAAGCTCCTCAAGTGAATAACTGTATTCAAGCAGCGCGTTGCTCCCTTTCGCTCCAAACAAACAAGTCTCCACCGACCGTAAACACTGCTCCCTCGTCTCCTCTCGCTGGCTCCTCGTCGAAGGTCACATAACTCGGAACAAGGAGAAAATCAGAGACACGCACAAAACTCTCAAGACTCGGAGCCTGTTTTAAAAATCGGAGACTGTTTCTAGATCAGAACTCGGAACAACCAAGTTTTAGGATAGTATTTTGTTGTTTAAACTTCGGAACATCTGCCAAAACTTTGACAACAAAAGACTTAAAACCCGGAACGAATAACATAGTTTAAAACTCGGACCAATGGGAAAACTCGGAGACACAGACATGTAATCAAAACTCGGAAGCTGTGATACTCGGACACTGAATTCACAATAAAGTTCGGACTGTAAGAATATAACTATTAAAGTTCGGACTCAAGGGAGCATCATCTACTAGGTGAAAGTCGGACTGTGTAACCCTCGGACATCAACACTTAGCTGTTTAAAAGCTCGGAACATGAACAGAATGTTAAAACTCGGAGACACTTCAACAGAATCAAACTAAGACACTTATCTCAAAACTCGGACCAGTTTTACAGACTGTTTAACAATCGGAATTCAGAAAATATTGGCAAAAACTCGGAATCAAAGATCAAAACTCGGAATAAAAATCAAAATTCAAAACTCGGAGCATCTTGACTTTTAAACCTCGGACTAGATCCAAACAGTTTCAAAACTCGGAACAACTTGAACACTTGAAAGTTCGGACTTTAAAAACTCTGTGAATAATTCGGAACTGAACCACATGAAAATTCGCAACTTCAAACAACAAAACTCGGAACGAAGTGCTTAATGTAAAACTCGGAAATAGAGAAATTTGTTTCAACTAGAACCTGTTCAAAACTCAGAATAAAACTAAAAAACTCGGACCTTTGAAACAGCATGAAAAATTCGGAGTATTGAAAACTCGGAGTACTAGAGGATTCAATATCTGAAACTCGGACACACATAAGACTCGGAACAAATAAAGGTCGGAGCATTCATGTTAAAACTTCGGAATAACATGAACATAATGTTAAAACTTCGGAACATTTATGCTCTTTAAAAACTCGGAAACACTATCACTACGATAATACTCGGACATGGTGAAGCTCAGAAACAAGTCTCCGGACAATCTCCCTAGTGTGACTTCACACTAGTTCACCAAAAACCCCGGAAACAACAAACACAGAGTTTTAAAACTCAGACAAACCTTTTTGGATCAAAACCCTAGATCTCCAAACCAACACAGCCGACGAACAACTTCATTTTCTTCAAGTTTTCTCCAGAATCTTCAAGTCTTCAGGATGTTTGGCGGAAACAAACATCAAATCAAGAGCAATGGTGATTCGGAAGGCGGTTAGACCATTCCGAATCGGTAACCACGCTCTGATACCACTTGTGAAAGCACCGGATCGATGACGAACATCAAACATTGCACTTGATTCAAGACATGAAGAACAAATATGAAGAACAAGATAGAAATACGTAGAAGATGAACCCTTTATATTGAATCAGTCATCACAGATTACATACCAAAGGAGTAAACATCATCTACAAGCTGGTTTAGATCACAAAGATCTAAACCCTAGCTTTCTCTCACTAACACATAGTCTCTCTGGAGAGGTGCACAAAGCTTCAAGGGTTTTTGATCGATTCCTCATCCATAGATATTTGCCCTAATCCTATACAACATATATATAGACTAGGGACTAAAACTCGGACAAGCAAATCTACACATAAAACTCAGACAAAAGTTCTCCTAAAACTTGGACAAGTTGTCCCAAGGATAAACCTTGGACTAACTTTCAAGACTTGTACAATAAAGACCCTACACATTGGAAGACATGCACTTATCACCCAAAGTGCACTAACACCCTCTCTCACCCTCATGCAACTCACAGTCATGAGCCCTGTCAGGAGCTATTGCAAACATCTTGTGCGGGTTGTGCCTAAAGAGATCGTGGAAGAAATCACCGTTTTTACTGATCTCAACGTAACCAATTAACTTTCCTGATAGAGCCATATCTTGATTTTTATCACACAGGCTAGCAAACAACTATTTGTAAGATATGGTTGGTGAGTTTGTGGAAAATATAAGCAGACATCGTTGGCTTTATATAGAAATTTTTTTGGCTGCATGCCAAACAGCACATTAGATAATAAAATAGTATATGATTGCTTAGTTTACTTACTATATATATTCAGGAAAAGTTGTCTGCGTCATATCTTTTGGTTTGAACGTCAAGGAACAACGTGTCAACCACTGTGACACCGGGTGTTGTGGTCAAGATCGACTACTAGACCGCCGCCATCCCCTTGGCTCTCCCAGATGCGCGGAAACCCGATTTTCACCTGCCCGAAGGCACGACAGTGGAATAATCGGTAAAACCTCGCCTCGCCTCCCATCCAAAACAAACCGGCGCCATGCACATGTATTCGCTCTTCACCTGGATGCCGTAGAAAATAACCGGGAGAGTGATAGTCGAACCTGGGTCACAAGGAACACCAATTCTTTCCCCAACCACTCCACCACTACCTCATTGACGTCTGCGTCATATCTTATTTGCAAAAAAAGTTGAACAAAAAGAAAATCTCACTTAATCAATAAAAATAGAACAAGTTGTCCATATGTATACATCAAAATCCCATTCATGAAGATTTTGATTAGAAACCCTTTTATACGTAAAATATATTACTTCTTTTAACATGCAAGGGATTATAACAAAAGTTTCAAAGATTTTGATATTAAGACCATGAGTAACGAGCATTATAGGAACGTAAATAGGCATGTTAACGCCCTCAACACCGTCTAATGCATGGCCATGAATCATGAGGTATCATGGAAATCATATAGCAGTTAAGATACCATCTACCATTTTTTATATGAGTAACAACTACATTTAAATACCATATATTAATCTTACACTTTAAAGGATTTGAACTCATACTCCATTGATGAGGGGCAACCATAATACAACCATGTCATGGATATTTTATCAGTTTTATCTAATACATCGATTTGGGTACAACTTTTAAGATAGTGATAATGTATGGAGACAACATGAAAAACATACACAAGTACAACAACTTTCGTGAAAGAGATCCCTTGATATTGTATTTTCCGGTTTTTTCTCGCGTATTTTATTAATTTTGTCATAAATTAACGCCACTACTTATCATTTTTCACTAAACTATGTGTAATTGAGCATTTGACTTATGTCTAGTGTTATTAATGCCAATTTTTTTTTTGAACGGCCAACAAAGCGAATTATTATTAAGCGAAACAACCGGGCTAACAAACAAATTAGCCCGGCATCAAGTTACATCAGATCTCTATCACACCTAGATACAAATATTTCAAATGCTCAAACAAAACAACTCAAATTCACACCAATTTCTTCACGTAAGGTTTCTCGCTTTTGCCCGATTTTTTAACCATAAGAAGCTTTGTGCCTTTATTTCTTCTAGTGTCCTTCCAAGATGAGGTTGAACCTGTTCAAACACTTTTTTGTTTCTACATCTCCACAAGCACCATATAGTTGTCTGAACAACTGTATATATCGCCCTTTTCCAATTTTCCGAACCCCGTAAATGTGAGTGAACATGTACCAGATCATTAGCACTAAAAGCATACACCGATATACCTTTACACCAGCTTGAAATCTAGTCCCATATACGCTGTGTGAATCTGCAGAAAATGAAAAGGTGGTCGACGGACTCGTCTTCCTCGCTGCACAGTCCGCAATGCAACGAACCCACAGGCACCTGCCTTTTTGACAGTTCGATCTTTGTCGGGACTCTGCCTCTTGCCACACGCCAAGCTAGGAAATTCACTTTTAATGGCGATCATTTGTTCCATTCGAATCTGAATCCGTTGTCCGAAATATTTAGGCTGCACAACCTGATGCTCATGCTACGAACCGAAAAGTTTCCCGAAGTATCCAGCTGCCAAAGCCATTCGTTCTCGCCATCCTTAAACTCAGCAGCCCCCAAAGTTATCGATATGTTATTTAATTCTGAAATTTCGTCAGCCGTTTGTGGTCTTCGGATCCAATGAAAGCAAAAGCAAAAGTCAAAGATTACAGTCAAAGCTTACAAAGTAAACTCCCCCTCAGCCTGATGCCTCAAGGTTGGTTGCACAAGATGAAAGGATTAGACATGAGGAGAAGAACCCGCTCAGTCAATCAAATGTAACAGTACAGGATACTGTTACATTTATAGGCAAACCAAACCACTGGGGTATTTCAGCTGACTTCACCATCAAAGCGACGTCGCCTAACAACCTGTATCTACTGTCCTTTTACAAATACTGCTATACCTAACCACTGACTATACATAAAACAGATAATTCACTAAACAGCTGCTCTCTCTTTACATCAGTGCTTTCCTCAAGGTTGATCAGTCCTTGATTGGGCAGAGCTTTGTCATCAGCAGATTGTACCAGCAGTGCTTAGTGTCCAGCAGTCTTCTAAGCTTCATCAGTAGTTATGCAGAACAGCAGCAGTTGTATCCGGTCAGTGGATGCAAGACCATCAGTTGTTATAAATCATTTTCAAGGGGGAAGCTTAATGTAAACCGCTGCTTATTGTGGATCCACTGTTGTGACCAGGTTTTGGCTTTACATTATCTGTTCCTCTGGTAGGGTTCAATCCCAACAATCTCCCCTGGAACAGATAATGCCAAAAACCTGTCATTATTCTGGATCTTTATTACTCATCAAAAGTTCCCTTGCTTTTCTTTTAAATTCTTCTTCAAATGCTTTGGAGCTTGTATCATCTTCATCCCGGCACAGTGTAAGTTCAAGGAGATCCTGCAAATCTTGAACACTAAGGCCTAGTGCTTCTTTCCTTGATATATACTTCACCTCTCCATTGGATCTGACCAGAGTCAATACGTGGGTCTTTTGATCAGAGAGCCACTTTAGTACTTTTAAACCCAATGGATTTCTTGGGAGAGATTTATTTGATGATGAGCTTTGAGATATTGGCCTTGAGAAGACTTGCAGACTTTCAGACATTCTTTTGAAAGCCATTTCTATGACATCATTTGCTGCAGCTATATCTTCTGCAGTTTCTCTTTCAATCAGCTCCTGCCTTTCAATGTCTGTCATGTCTGTTGAAGTGTTTGGTGATGCAGGTTTGGTTAACATCCTTTTAAAAAGGTTTTGAAGTTTTTCTGAGTTTTCTTCTTTTAGACCCATTTTCATGATGGATTCTGTGAAGTACTCAACCTCCTTTTCTTTCACCTCTTCACTGGTCAACTGTTCTTTTTCTTCTTGATTTGTCACAAAAGTAGACCGGAACAGTGTATTGAGGTTTTCTATCTGCTGTTCAAGCTTCATTCTTTGTTCATGCTTCTTTGAGGTGCTTGATACAGTTATCTTTCTTTTCTTCAGCCTTTCATAGGCTTCATCAGTCTGCTGTTTTGACCATTTTGATATGGCTTCAGCAGTATCCATTTTTGCATCCACCAGCTCCTTTTTTTTCTCTTATACTCAGCAGTTAGGTCAGCAATGAGCCTTTTGTATTTGCTCCAGTTTGGAGCATTCTTCTTCTTTGTAGGATCATTCTTGATTTTCTCAATCCTTTCGGCCTCATGCTTTAAAGCGATTATTGGCCATTCTTCGAACTGTTGTTCTTCAGCAGGATAGAATTTCTCTTTCATGATGTAGGCTAGATATTGTTTTCTTAACTTTTTCCTTTGATCAGCCTTTTCTTTGTTTAGGTCTTGTGCAAACTCTTCTATCTGCTTTACTTTTGTGAAGTAGAACTCCAGTCTTTTAGCAATGCCATCTTCGCTTAAACGTTCACGTTCACTCTCAACTTTAGCTCTTAGTTTAGCTTGCCTTGCCTTGACTTTGAGGTAATCATCCATATCATCTGGTGGCATGTAGCCTATGAGTGAGGAGAATCTTCTTTTTGAAGGATCTTCTTCTGTATAGAATTGCCTCATCTCATTTTTTATAGCTTCAAGTTCCAGTGGATGTTGTGCAGCATTAGGATCATGTATACCCTCATCGGCAGAGATTGGCTTTCTTTTTCTGTTGAAGTGCTTTGGTTGTGATGTAGAGAAGGTGAGAGCAGTGGTGGATGATTGACTAACAGTTGTTGAAACAACTGGTGTCTGAACATCTGTTGTCGTTACAACTGCTGATATGTCAGCAGTTGTCTTCTGCTTTTGAGCAGGGGATGGAAGTGGTGAGGTAGTTTTTGATGGTGGTGGTGAATCATCATCTGATATGAGATTCCTTCTCCTTTTTAATGAAGAAGGGGCAGATGATGTTTTGGGTGAATCAGTGGTTTGAATCATGGGGAGTGTCTGACAAACAACTGTTGAAACAACTGGTGCTTCAACCACTGCTGTCATTACAACAGATGTTGTAACATCTGTTGTCTTCTGTTTTATGACAGGAGGCAGTGGTGATGGTGTGATTGTAGATGATGGTGGTAGAGTAGTAGTTGCAGTGGTGTGTGGTAGAGTGGTGTGTGTTGAAGATGTGTGTTGATGACATGGCAGCTGTTTGGCTACTGACAACAGTTTTTGTAACTACTGCTGTATCAGCTATTTGACTAACAGGTTTTGATACCTGCTTTTCTTTTTCTTTTTCTTTTTCAGGCTCAATATAAAGGCCATGTTCTATTCCCATCTTATTCATTTGTCTCAACAGCTTGATATTCTCCCCCTTTTTGGCATTATCTGAAGGAGGGTTATCAAGAAAGTATAGGGAAGAAGGAACTTTGCCAGAGACACTTTGAATGCTAGCCTTTATAGCCTTGAAATCTGCTTGAGTATCTTTGAACCTTGATTCCACCATGTTGGTCAGCATTTGTACATGAGTAGCATGGTTTTGATCAGCCATTTGTTGCTGTTTTTCAAGCATGGATTGAAAGATATTCGAGAGCTCATTTGCAGCAACTGCATGTTGTGCAGATGCTTGAGTAGGAACAGATGCTTGTGGTGGGGCAGCAGTAGACTGTGCTTTTTGAGCTTTTAAAATCTCTTGCACCATCTCCTTTATTTCAGCAACTGAATCTTCAAGTTTGTCAACTCTGTTCGTCAATTCCTGATATTTTGAATCATCACCTACTATAGTAGGATCATCTGAATCCCCACCAGCAGTGGTTATATCAATGTGTGACTTAGGAACAGAGTCCCAAAAATCACCCATTGATGCCCCTTGTTCTTGGTACTGGGGACTTCTTTTTTCAGCACTCGATAAACCTTTGATGGTACCAGTGGTTAGATCCAACTCACTGGTGGTTACCGAAGTTGCCATGGAAGAAATTGCCTTCAAGGGAGTCTTACTTATGAAACAACTGTCCAACTGAAGATCTGTTGATCCACCAGTTGTAGTTGCTGCTCCACTTGAACTACCACCGAGAGTTACTTGTAACTCAGGGGGTGTAACCTCCTCAATTGTTGCTGGGATAGCAGAAGTAGTAGCATCACACCCAGTCTCTTGTGGGGGTATACTCTCAGTGATAGGTGATAGAGAGGAACTGGTTTGTGTCTGAGCTATAGCAGCTGCATGCAACAAAGGTAGCATGGATTGTGGCATTATGATTAGTGAGGGTATAGGTGTTGAAAGAGACATGTCCTTGGGATCAGGACTGTGGAAGATAGAGCCAAGTGGATCTGGAGCTTCATAATTTGGTGTCCCTGTGATTACAACCTGACCCTTTTGTGAGGATGCAGGAGGAGTTTCAGGCATGGGTTGAGATCTTTCTTCCAACTGCTATGAGGAAGTAGCAGCAGTGGTTTGTGGTGACTTTTGTGTTGTCACAGGCATTTCCTCTGGGATCTCATCTTCCAGAGTTGCCTTTGTTTTGGGTTTGGTGGGTTTTCTGGATGTTTTTCTTTTGGTCTTTTTGGTGATATCAGGTGTGGGTTTCAAAGCAGTGGTTGTGTTGCTTTGATCACCTGGAGCAGTGGGCTCAGCAGCTGATACCTGAGGAGCAGTTGTAACCGCTAAAATCTGCTCAGGTACCCCTACTTTTGTTTTTATTGGTGCCAACATTCTAGTGAATGTTTCAGGTGTCAAGCTTTTTATTTCAAAATAGACACCTTGTTTAAGCAAATTTTCATTTTTCTTATCAAATTTTTGTATAAAATAATAACTCAAAAATCTTGGAAACAACAAAAATGCTTTACTTTCAACGTTTTTCACCATGTCATTGAAAATCTCCTGGGAGTAGTTGTAGTCTTTATTATTCAAAATAGCGTAACCCAGGCATTGAATTTTTAATGGTATTTCGTTAAAAGATGTTGTTTTATTCGAAGCACACATCAGAAGTGTGTGAAATAAAAATCTGGGTGCAGATGGAAAATAACCCTTTTGTAGGGTATCTACCTTTGACTGTTCTGCATAGCCCCTTTTCAGAAAATCAGCTTTTAACTCGTTTTTGTCAAAAGAAGCTTTACCTTTCTGATCATCGAGTTTGAAGATTTCTGATAATGATTGCGGAGTGATTTGAACCGCAGTACCCTGTATCGAGGAGTTAATGGCTACTACTTTATCATCTTGTTTTTCAAGCGTAGCATTTTTCCAGAACTCTCTCTGGGTTTGCAGATATATGGGGGCGTCTACTGTCAACAAAGTTTTGTACTTTGATGTAGATATGGTGTCGAGAATGGAATCGAAGGTATGATTGTTTGTGGGTTTTGTGAGTAAACCCAAATAGTTGTGAGATTGTTTGTATGGTATCTCATTGGATTCTTCGGCCGTTTGAGCGACTTCATTTGAAGGTGGTGGTGATTTAGGTTTTGATTTTGATTTTGACTTTGATTTTGTCATTTTTGCGGAGAAGAACGAAGAAGGATTTTTGAGATTTTGAGAAGAAGGGTTGGAAACTGCTATGAGAAGAGAATTTTGGAATTCAATTCGACAGTGTAAAACCCTGTTTGGGGTTTAGGGCAGGGTTTTAGCTGCGGAAAAAATGATCGTTGATGTGGCAGCGGTTATTATGATCTGAAGGCTAAAGACTGACCATGTGTCAAACACTGATGAAATGGATGAAGGATGGAAAACAGTTGTTTTAAGGGCCACTGACGTATCAAGCATCAGTGGTTACAACGGTAAAAATTGTGGGCAGTGGATGATTTTTACTATCAGTGGATAACATATCAGTGGATAGGACACTGATTTTGAACATCAGTGCTTGTCAAGAAAATGAGGGATCAGTGGTTAACTTTCAGCAGTGGACAGTGTTTAGAGATCAGACGTTGGAACAAAACAGTGGTTAGGGTAAATGGTACAGATCTGAAGGACAAGTATTCCAGCAACAGTTTTGAAAATTTTCATTCAAGGTTTTGCCACATGTCAATTTTGAAAGACAGTGGTTTAGTACCCCAGATGATGAAAACTTTTTGCTAAGGCAACTCATTTTCGTTTAATACTCAATTAAAACATGAGTACCCTAGTAATTCAAAAACTGATACATAAATACTAAAGTTGAATCCGCTATAGAAGCTGTTATAACTACACCATAACTGCTAGTCTTTAACAGGACTTTGCCTTCAACAGTGCATAGCCCTCATGAGACAATAAGCCCATCAGTCTTTATATGGAGCAGGAATTAATTATAACAGTCCTTAGCATGATCAGCTGTTATAACCACACCACCCTTTCAGAGTTGGACCATTAAACAAATCCTTGACACTATTAATCCTCTGTTGACTTACCAAACAGATCTACAGACACAATTCAACATCAACATAATCTAAATATTACTGAAACAATAAATAATAAGTAAAAATAAAACACAACAAAGATTCATAAAATTATATTTAATCATTTATTCAGGACCTTGAAACTAAAAGTCTAATAATTACATGACATACTGAACAATATTCAAGTTCAAATCTAAGAATAACAGCAAGAACTAATAAACTTTAGTTTCCACTACATCTATTGCTGAACCTCTTGATGTATGTCCTTCAGCATCGCCATAAACTGCACGTCTCTATCACCACACTCCATATTACTGACAACACAAATAAGAATAAGAAACTAATCTAAAATTCAAACGTGTCTTTTTCATTTTTATTGCACATCTGAGTTTTCACGAGCTTTGGACGAATGTATACTTTCTTTAAAAGAAGAAAATCTTCCTGGAGCAAGAAAACGTGACTTTGGATTTAACGAAAATAAAAAAAAATGGCACATGTAACTTTAAAGTTGCATCTCTGCCATCAAAAAAGGTAACACATGCAACTTTTCACGATGTTGCAACAATGATATTGCAGCATCGATATTGAAAGGTTGATGTGGGATGCGAATTTACATTGAAATAACGATGTTGGAACAATGATACAGGAACGATAACATGTAAACATTATCAACAAACATTCGAACAAAGAAGTGTAATGGGAAATTAGCTGCTAAATCACAAGAAAGATGCATTTGAGAGAGAAAGATACGATCACATATATGAGCGAGCGAGATTTGAATGTGAAACCAGATAATTGTATCTTATTTATAGAATAATAAAAATATATATGGTTTGAAATTTGAATTTCAAAATTACTAATATTAATTAGTAATTACTGATTTGATTTGAAAGCAATTGTTATGATGTTTTTTGGGAACTGAAATATGCAAAGTAGGAAAAAAAAAAGAGAACGTCAATTTTAAATTACCTTTTACATATTTTTTATTTCCAAATTTCAAAATTACTGAGAGATAATAACCGTCAGTTTGAAATTCTAGTTTTGCATATTTAAAAAGTCCAAAGCTCAAAAAATTACAATTAATTATTATTGATTAGATTTGCAACAAATAGTCAAAAAGTATTTTTTTTATTTTTTAATTTAACATTAAGGATAAAAATATATATGGTTTGAATTTTGAGTTTCAAAATTACTGATATTATTAGTAATTACTGATTTGATTTGACCGCAATTGTGATGATGTTTATTGGGAACTGACGTTTATTGAGAACTGAAAGGTAAGTAGTGTATATCTTTATATCACTCCTTATTAAAGTAAATAAATATTACTAATCATATGCAAAGTAGGGAAAAAAAAAGAGAGAACGTCAATTCTAAATTACCATCTTGCATAAATTTAATTTGAAATTCATATTTTGCATATTTTAAAAGTCCAAAGCTGAAGAAATTACCATTAATTATTGATTTGATTTGCAACAAATACCCATCAAGTATTTTTTTTAATTTAACATTAAATTTCATCAGGAAAACAATATTGGGGGAACTCTTATCTCATTGCAATGTAACGATTAGGTAAAATGGTAATTTCATTTTAATTCTAGTTTTTATTTGATAATTTCAATATATCACTAATTAACACCATGGATGGTAAATATCAATGGATGTCAAGAATAAAAAAGTGACCAGTGGCTATTTTTTCCTATCAGTAGATACCGAACGTCAATTGTCATTATGACTTTTCTGTAATTACTGATATTATCAGTAATTACTGATGATGATTTGAAAGCAACTGTCATTGTCATGATGACTTTTCTAATTTTTAAACCGTGAGTTTGAAATTCACATTTTGCATGTTTTAAATGTCCAAAGCTCAAGAAATTAGCATTAATTACTGATTTGATTTCCAACAAATAGTTATAAAGATTTTTTTAAATTGTATGATCAAAACAATGTTGGAGGAAATCTTACCTCATTGGTATGTAAAGATGAGGTAAAATGGTAATTTCATTGTTATTCTAGTTTTTATTTGATAATTTCAATCTATCACTAATTAACACCATCAATAACAAAAAAGTGAGCAGTGGCTGTTTTTTAGGAAAACAACTGATGGTCAATATCAATAGATGCCAACAATAAAAAAAGTGAGCAGTGGCTATTTTTCCTATCAGTGGATACCCAACAGTTTTTTAAACACTGATGTTTGGTCAGTCAATGGTCAACAGATTTTGAAGAAACATATGTTTCGCCTTAAACAGAATTTTGCCCATAAACAGAAGTTTGACCATAAACAGGTGTTTGCACATAAAGAGATGTTTAAAACCACTGTTGGGTCAAACAAATTTCACAACAGGACCAATACTCAAATAGATGTTGACCTTAAACTGATGTTTGGTTTAGAGCCAAACATCTGTTAAAGCCCAAACATCTGTTTAACCCTGAACAGGGGTTTCCATTAACTATTGACCAAATTGCAAACAGATGTTAAAACCACTGTTTGTTATACACATCTTCTATATCAAATTACCCCGATTTCAGAGAAATCGTATGCGTTTATCCATTGTATTTGGTACTGAATCGATTAAATTATGAATCCACAGGAATTGGTGAAATATCTGTGGATTACACGAGAAAACGGTAAAGGATCGATCAAGAAATCAATACATGGGGAAACGTGTCAAAGAAAAGAAGAAATTGGGCTTTAAGGTTGCTTTACGGACCTCAACATCACCAAGGTTGAGGTCCGTAAGCTTAACATCTTCTAGAAACGGAGCAGGTGTACTCTACGGACCTCAACATCATCAAGGTTGAGGTCCGTATGGAATCCTACGGACCTCAAGGTTACCAAGGTTGAGGTCCGTATGTTAGTGTCGGCAACGACTCCTCGTCGCTAAGTGGAGCAGTTGGCCGGTGTCGCAAACATTGGGTTTACGGACCTCAACATCCACAAGGTTGAGGTCCGTATGCTGGTTTACGGACCTCAACATCCTCAAGGTTGAGGTCCGTAAGCTAGTCCCCAGCTCCAAAAATTCAAGTATAAATAGCCATGCACCCCCAAGTCGAAAATACACCAATTCAAGTCCGAATTCTCACTTTATATTTCTGTTAGAATCAAGTTTAAACACCCGGAAGTGCTGGTGAAGTACCTCGGAACTCTCGAGACGTCCGGAGGCCGTTGGTTCTAATCCTAATCAACCCGAGTCGATTAAACGTTATAATTTCCATTCTAGTAAGTGTTGTTATAATGTTTTCAGTAGTTGTTATGCTTGTTGTAAGTGTGTTAATGTATAATATGTGTAGCTAAACTTATAAACTACCTGGGTTATGATGAAATAAAGGATTGTAATGCTGTTTGATGTAATTTCAGTTATTTTATGTGATTTACAGAATTTTATCTTTGAAATTAATCTTGATATTGCATGTTGTTATAATTCTGATTTATTTATTTGTCGATAAATTCACCAAGTTTATAACATGAAGAAATTCCCTTTAAACTTAGAATTTAATTTAATTCGTTTACGGGTTAAATATTGTGTTGAGAAATTGACCAAGTCTAATAATAATTAGTCAGAATAATAAAACATGCATCATTACCTCATGATTAGAAATATGATTAGGGTAAGCCAGGTTATTAGCTAATCATTGGTGGGTAATTTGGGTAGTCGATAACTCGAACTCTTTTATTACATCGTGATTAAGGTTTCTTGGGATTTTAATTTTCAAAGATTTGTTCGCTTTACGTGTTTAAAAGATCGTCTCACAACATAGTCTCTGAGGTTCCAACGGTTGGATTCACGTAGGATTTGGTTTCGATAACTCGAGCCGGTTTGTTCTAGCATTTCACATATTGTCTTTATCTTTTGTTTAAGTTGCATCTCTAACGGGGGATTAATCAATTGAAAAAGATACTTAACTGTTATTATTATCAAACTAGCATTACATGAATTTAGGGATTCTAAAACCCAGGTAGTCTGTTTATTATATCTGTGATTCCAATTATTTGTAATAATTTGTGATTGTTACTTGTTAATTGTTTAATTGTTAGTGTGTTTGTTTAATTGTTAAATTGTATTTGTGTACTGTTTTATTTTCTCGAGAATTGTATTTTATCAATGTTTGTTTTAAGTTTATACAAATTCATTTTAAATTAATGTTTTTATAAAAACCAAAAACCACAAATCAATCTTTAAACCAATTTTCCTAAATACTCGATAAATGTTACTTTCAAGATTTCGAAAATAGTGTCCACGGATTGACATCCGGGCTTGCCAACAAAACTACACCGCGACCGGTGCACTTGCCGTTTGTGTGTGGTTTAGCTAGCAATTCCAATTTTAAAACTTGTTTTGAAAATACAAAGAAATATCATTTGCTCGGATATGTAGTAACTGGAAGGGTTAAGTGCCGTTAAATTGGGAACTCCTGTCTAGGCTTGGCATTCGTATACATCCAAATAAAAGGACCCGTTGCCTACCTGGGGACCATCCTAATTAGAGTACTGATACCTATTAGGCCAAAGCATATCCCTCTTTTGAGCATTTGATTAAACAAACTCACATTGAGCTTTTTAAAAATCAAGACTTTTGACATAAAACGATTTACAAAACATAAAAGTCTTTTCAAAAACTAAAAGCAGTGTGAACCCGCATCAAGTTTTTGGCGCCGCTGCCGGGGATACTAAGAAATTTTGAAAATAATACAAGTTGTTTATTTAGTTGTATAAATGTTTTCTTAGGTTAGTTAATTGTTTTTATTTTGTGTGCCTTTATTTGCAATTTGTGCTTTAGTGTTAGATTTGCCTTAGTAATTTAAGGACTTGTATGCACAACACTCGTTCAGAAGGGCTAGCTTTAATTGCAATTTCGCCTGAGCCCGAACGAGACTTACACGAGCGCCTACGAAATTTCCAAGATAGTAAGGCACACATGGCTGAAAACAATCCCCCTATTAGGAGAGTCGTTGCAGACTACGCTCGTCCTAACGCGGAAAATGGTCGATCCAGTATCTCTCGACCCGCTATTGAAGCTCGAAGGTGGCAAATCCCACCTCAAATCATCTCAATGGTTACAAATACAATCCAATTCCATGGATTGCCTTCCGAGGACCCCAATGTCCATCTTTCTCGCTTTTCAGCTATCTGCGATACGTTTCAAGAACAAGATGTTAGCGAGGACGCATGTAAACTGCGTCTTTTTCCATTCTCACTTGCTGATCGAGCTCATGCTTGGTTAGAATCCCTTCCTGCGGGATCAATCACCACTTGGGCTGGCATGAAAGAAAAATTCTTAGGAAAATACTTTCCTCCTTCTAAAACTGCTCGTCTGAGGAGCATGATTCAAGAATTTCGCCAAAGAGAAGGAGAGTCTTTCTACGAGACATGGGAACGATTCAAGGAGCTGTTACTCAAATGTCCACACCACGGATTCGAGGACTGGGCCTTAGTAGAGAAGTTCTACCACGGAGCTACGCCTGCCACAAGGAATATGCTGAACATTACAGCCGGAGGGAATCTTATGACCGCCAAAACACCAGAGGAATGCACGGAGATGTTTGAAGACATCGCAATGAGTAGCTACGAATTTCCTGATTCTAGAAACTCATCCGCTACCCAAAAAGGAGTGCATAAGATCGATGATAACACCCTGATGCAATCACAGATAGACGCTCTGAAAAAGAAGCTGAATGATATGGAGCTGAAGAAGGAGCAATTGTGCGAGATATGCACTGGGAGGCATGAAACGAATGCGTGTCCTATTGCCCCTACGGAGTCACCAGAGCAGGTGGATTTCATAGCCAACCGAAATCAGACAAATTTCGGAGGAGGCTACAATACGAATTGGAGAAACCACCCAAACTTTAGCTGGAGGAACAACAACCCACCAGGGTTTCAACCACGCCAGAATTTGTTTCAAGACCAAGGAGCAGGACAGAGTTCCGGGACGAATAACCCGACGATAGGAGAAATGTTGAAGAAAAACAATGAGGCACTATCCCAGCAGACGCAGTTACTTACACAGTTCATCACACAACAAGAAACTCGATATCAAGAAACACAATCGAAGTTCTTGGAAAATGATGCCTTCATGAAAAACCAGGCTACTGCACTGCAGAACTTGGAGAGAACAGTAGGTTCACTGGCCGATCAGTTGAACCAGAGACCTCAAGGAGGTCTCCCGAGTAATACTGTTGGAAATCCAAATGCTACTGCAAAAGCTATTACTACAAGAAGTGGTAGAAGAACTATAGAAATTGAAAGAGAAGATGATGAAGATCCAGAGGTTGATGAAGAAATAGAAATGGAGACACCATCTGGAAATGTACAATCTAGGCTTCGCCCAGAAAGTACAGTACAACCCAGTAAAACTCCAGAGGAGAAGAAAGAAGAGAAGAAAGAGCCGATAAGGGTGTACAAACCAACACCACCTTATCCAGGGAGATTGATAAAAGCAAAAGATGCTGAACAGTTTAATCAATTCATAGCAATGTTGAAGAAACTGCACATTAACATCCCATTCGTTGAAGCTTTGGCTAAAATGCCAAAGTATGCAAAGTTTCTAAAGGATCTCCTAACGAATAAAAGGAAATTAGAAGATCTTTCAACCATTACTCTGAATGAAGAATGTTCTGCAGTCTTGCAGAATAAATTGCCAGCAAAGATTGCTGATCCAGGGAGTTTTACCATTCCCTGTTTAATTGGAAATCTTACTGTGAGCAATGCACTTGCTGACTTAGGAGCTAGTATAAATCTTATGCCTTACTCAATATTTGCAAAGCTTGACTTGGGAGAACCGTCTCCTACAAGAATGAGTATTCAGCTTGCAGATAGATCGATAAAATACCCAAGAGGCATTGTAGAGAATATGCTAGTAAAAGTCGACAAGTTTGTCTTTCCAGTTGACTTTGTTATCCTTGACATGGATGAGGACTCTGAAATTCCGTTAATTTTAGGACGTCCATTCCTTGCTACTGCACGTGCAATCGTTGATGTGTATGATGGCAAGTTGACTCTCCGTGTTGATAAAGATGAAGTTACATTTGACATTCAAAGATCAATGAAGCATACTGAACAACATGACGATACTGCTTACTTTATTGATACTCTCATAACACATGTGGAAAGTTTTCTTAATAAGGTATGTGAGAGTGAAACTTCTGATATTTCTGAAGATTTAAAAGATACACTATTATCAGATAGTGAATCTTCTTCTGAGTCTAAGGAATATGAAGTATTTGAAGTTATCAATGAAGATAATCCAAAAGAAAAACCGTCAGTTGAAGTACCACCAACTTTGGAGCTGAAGAAGTTACCATCTCACCTAGAATATGCATTTTTAGGTGAAGGTTCACAATTACCCGTCATCATTGCTACAAATTTGACGGAGGATGAGAAGAAAGAATTGATGAGCGTTCTTAAAAAGCATAAGAATGCTATTGCGTGGAAACTCATGGATATCAAAGGCATAAGCCCGTCTTTTTGCACGCATAAAATTCTGATGGAAGAGGAATATAAACCGGTGGTTCAACCTCAAAGAAGGTTAAACCCAAACATGCAAGAGGTTGTAAAGAAAGAGGTAATTAAGTTACTGGATGCAGGACTTATTTATCCAATTTCTGATTCATCTTGGGTAAGTCCTGTACAGGTAGTTCCTAAGAAAGGAGGAATGACTGTTGTTGTCAATGAGAAAAATGAGTTGATACCTTCCAGGACTGTCACCGGTTGGAGAGTCTGTATAGACTACCGCAAGTTGAATGATGCCACGAGAAAGGATCACTTTCCTTTGCCATTCATAGATCAAATGTTAGAACGATTATCAGGGAAACAATTTTATTGTTTCCTTGATGGCTTTTCTGGTTATTTTCAGATTCCCATTTCACCTGAGGATCAAGAAAAAACCACATTTACATGTCCCTATGGTACTTTTGCGTATCGACGTATGCCGTTTGGATTATGTAATGCTCCAGCCACATTTCAACGTTGTATGATGGCCATATTTCACAAAATGATCGAGGACTCCATGGAAGTTTTCATGGATGATTTCTCTGTTTTCGGGAGTTCTTTCGACATTTGTTTGCGAAATTTGGATCGAGTACTGACTCGATGTGAAGAAACGAACCTTATGCTAAATTGGGAAAAATGCCATTTTATGGTTCGTGAAGGAATAGTTTTAGGACACAAGATCTCACACGAGGGACTTGAGGTTGACCAAGCAAAGGTTGAAATCATTTCCAAGCTTCCTCCGCCTACTTCAGTAAAAGCAATTAGAAGTTTCTTAGGACATGCAGGATTCTATCGTAGATTCATTCGTGATTTTTCTAAAATAGCACGTCCTATGACTCAACTCCTAGAAAAAGATAGGCCATTTGTGTTTTCTGAAGATTGTCTTAAAGCTTTCAAGTTACTGAAGGAGAGATTAGTTCAAGCACCTATTCTAATTTCTCCAGATTGGAGCATTCCATTTGAAATCATGTGTGACGCAAGTGACTTTGCAGTCGGTGCAGTGTTAGGGCAGCGTAAAGAAAAACATTTTCATCCGATATATTACGCTAGCAAAACCCTAAACGATGCACAAGAAAACTATACAACAACTGAGAAAGAGTTACTTGCAGTTGTGTTTGCATGTGATAAGTTCCGTTCTTACCTTGTGCTTTCAAAAACGATTATCTTCACAGATCATGCAGCCATTCGGTATTTGTTTGCAAAGAAAGATGCTAAACCGAGGCTGATTCGTTGGATCTTATTACTTCAAGAATTTGATCTTGAAATCAAGGATAAGAAAGGAGCTGAGAACGTTGCTGCTGATCATTTGTCCAGATTAGAGAACCCTGAGTTAGAGAGAACTCGGGAAGGAAGAATTAGGGATGAGTTTCCTCATGAGTCGTTGATGTTCATTGAAACTAAAGGTTTTCCTTGGTTCGCAGACATTGCAAATTACCTATCAACAGGAGATCTTCCAGCAGAAATGTCTTATCAAGAAAAGAAGAAATTCTTTTCTGATATTAAATTCTACATTTGGGAAGATCCTTTCTTGTTCAGGGTAGGTGCGGATCAAATCATCCGACGTTGTGTAACTACACCAGAAACTATGAATATCCTTAAACACTGTCATGACAGACCGACAGGAGGCCATTACGGAGCAAATTATACTGCCAAACGAGTGTTTGATGCAGGATTTTATTGGCCGACAATTTTTAAGGATGCTCATGAGTATGTTCGTGGTTGTAACGAATGTCAAAGAGCAGGAAACATTTCATCAAGGAATGAAATGCCTCAAAATCCCATCCAAGTTATTGAAATTTTCGATATCTGGGGCATTGATTTCATGGGACCTTTCCCAATGTCAAGAGGAAATAGGTACATCCTAGTAGCCATTGATTATGTATCAAAATGGGTGGAAGCGAAAGCTTTGGCCACCAACAGTGCTAAGGTTGTAGTAAAATTCCTAAGAGAGTTGTTTGCAAGATTTGGAACGCCTAAAGCGATCATTAGTGATCGAGGTACACACTTCTGTAACTCATTGATGGAGAAAGTATTGAAAAGATATGGGGTAACCCATAGACTTTCAACTGCTTATCACCCACAAACAAGTGGACAAGTGGAGAATGCAAACAGGGGTATTAAACGCATTTTGGAGAAAACTGTAGGACAAAGTCGCATTGACTGGGCTGATAATCTGGATGATGCACTTTGGGCTTTTCGCACTGCATACAAGACTCCTATAGGGACAACACCCTTTAGGATGATTTATGGAAAAGCGTGCCATCTTCCAGTTGAATTGGAACATCGAGCATATTGGGCTTTACGAAAAGTAAATCTTGATATGGATGCAGCTGGGAAGAAAAGATTTCTCCAAATTCATGAGCTTGAGGAACTTCGTGATATTGCATATGAAAGATCATGGGCTTATAAGGAAAAGACAAAGCAACTGCATGATCGCCACATCAAGAGTTTGAAAGAATTCAAGTGTGGGGAGAAAGTATTGCTTTTCAATTCTCGTTTGAAGATGTTTCCAGGAAAACTCAAATCCCGATGGACAGGTCCGTTTCTGGTTACACAGGTTTTTCCATATGGAACGGTTGAGTTGGAAAATAAGGATGGACAGAAGTTCAAGGTTAATGGTCATCGTTTAAAGCATTACATTGGAAGACCAATTCCTGAACTGGTGGAGGAGCTGAACCTCCCTTTAGTGAAACCTTAGAGGTAGATAGTGATAGGTAGGTAATGTAAATATTAGGTTTAATTGGGTGTATTTGTGTAAAAGTGTGGATTGCTTTAGATAGTTGGTATATTTTAAATCAAATTTTACGCTGGGGTTTTCTTGTTTTTGTATATGCAGGTTTGAATCGTACCACCCGTACTCAATCTCTATTCGGGTGATTTGGAGCTGCTACAATATCAGAAACATTTTCCTAAGTGTAATTTAGATTTAAAATGCATCCATTTGATTTTAATTTTCTTTGTTGTTTAGAATTTGCAAAGCCAGGTTTACCTACAGAAATTAAGGAGAAAATCTTTCTCCTCAGTGCTGGGGTAAGAAAAGAATACCGTCGTCAAGAACAGGTAACACCATTCTGTGGAACATCTAAAAGTGCGATGAAGCGGAGAGCTAAACGCTATGAAAGATGCATAGAATGTGGGAACTGGTCACACACGGGAAAATGTAAACGCAGTCAGACGGAATCCCAAAGTGAGTACATTCAATTAATGAGGGTGGGTGCCATTAGGCTGGATTCCGAACGCTCCACTAGGGTTGGAAGTTATGTACACTATAGGATAAAGGAAGACATCGCGCACATTTTTGATAAAACTGGACTTGACAAAAAGACGTTACGAAAATCACTGGGTTTGTAAATTTTTAGTGGTGAATTTTTATAAATAAAACTTATTTTTAATCTTAAAAAAAAAAAAAAAAAAAAAATTTGGTTTAATCAAGTTTACGGACCTCAACATTACCAAGGTTGAGGTCCGTAGACTAAGTGGGCGCCCAAAGGTTGGAACAACCCTACGGACCTCAACATCCCCAAGGTTGAGATCCGTAAGGTTGCGTCTGATCGAAAAATAAAAACCCCCAACAGGGGTTTCTTCTTCATTTCAAAACCCAAACACCCCCTATTACCTCCGATTGCCACCACTAATCACCGCCTATCACCACCGCCATTATCACCGTTTCCACCGTCACCGGATACCACCACTCTCTCCACCACACTCCTTCGTCTCTAACCATCAGCACCACCAATCCACCATCATCTCCGCCGCCTGCCACCATCAATCACCACCGCCTTATCCGACCATCATCACCGCCCCCATTCTCCTCCACCATTCTCCGCCCATTTCATACTCATCATCACCAACCACCGGCTGCCACCGTGGACTGCCACCTCGGACCACCGTTCATCATTGTTTGATTTCCCGATCCCACTTACACATTCAGGTATGGAATCCTCATCCGCATCTCGCAAGCGTACACGCACAGTGGCTCGACGACAAGCACAGGCTCCACCAGTAGAGCCACAGCTCCAGCCACAGGATCCTGATCAGCATCAGCCACGTCCGGCTCGTGTCATTCGATATCTTGCTGATGCAGTCAGGCCTGATCAGCAGGAGCCGATACCAGTACCTCTACCTCCTGTAGAGGAAAGCACATTACTAGATTTCCATCCGGATTCGCCTGAGTATACTGTCATGCAGAGACTGCTTGGCAAAGACTTTCAGAGGGCCAGGGTGATTGACTGGGACCTCATGGTTACGATGGAGGTGAGGGATAGGATGACAGAGTTGCTGACACCTCGATGGTTGAGGTTGTTGGATGAGAGGCGTGCATTTTACCAGGAGCTCACTATCGAGTTCCTTTCTACATTTTCATTTGACTCAGCGCGTCTTTCATCTGACTCAGCGGTCAGCTTTGCGTTAGGACGACGGACATACATTATGTCCATTCAGCAGTTCGCCGTCCACGCTCGTTTATATACTCAGGAGGAGACCACCCAGCCGGTCTTCACTGAGAGTTTGATGGGGTGGTCAGATCTAGTCTTACCTCGCTGTGTCACGGCAGCACAGTTAGAGGAGTTCTGGACTACCATTGCCGACGGAGCCTTTGTTTCAGGGATTGCTGCTTCCCAGATCCGTGACCCTATTCACAGATTTATACACAGGGTCATCGTCTGCACGGTGCATTCTCGATACATGAGTATCGAGAAAGTTACGTATCCAGATCTTTATGCATTATATTGCATCGTGTCGGCCCGGGAGGCCAATCTTGCCATGCTACTGCTCTTTTCTTTTTCTAGGGATCATGGGAGGGGCAAGGAGTCCCGTATTTGTATGGGCAGTTATGTTACGGTCCTAGCTGAGAGCCTCGGGGTATTTGATGATTTTCCGAAGGGGTGGCTACACGAGGAGGCCGTGGGCACGAGGATCAAGATGACTGATATGCGACAGATGTCACAGCTCATGGAGCCAGGCCAGCCTCCCCGTTTTACACAGCCTAGAGCCATCCCAGAGGACGCTCCCATTATTGCTCCTTTGCATCAGATCCCGGAGAGAGAGAGGGCAGGGCAGCCTAGAGCTCGACCCACCATGGGAGATCGTTTACAAACTATTGAGCAGGTTGTGGGTCAGCTTAGGCAGGGCCAGGAGCAGATACGGCAGGATCAGATACAGATGAGAGAAAGACAGGAGCATATGGAGCATACACAGATAGAGATCAGGGGGATACTTCAGCATATCATGGAGCATTTTCAGATTCCCCCTCCACGTCAGCCTCCTCCACCGTAAACGATCTTGTTTGTATTTGACATTATCTTTGTATATATACTTTACTTTTGGATTTGTGTGATTTTGTTTATTTTATTTCCATATGATGCGTTGACTTATCTTTTTGCAAGCGTCGTATACAGGAATTGATATAATGCGACGAGATAACAAATATTCAGGAACACGGCAACACATCAGGGAAGTAACATTTTTATTTTTTATGCAAGTGTGTTTAATTACATTTCTCATTTTCACACATTGGGGACAATGTGTCTTTCAAGTGTGGGGATGAGGGATTTTGTATAATATTTAGTATATACATATATAAAAAAAAAATAATAATAATAATAAATAAAATTACTGTTTTATATTTTTACATTTTCTTGTTTATATTTCTAGTTTTTAATATTTAGTATATATATATTTTTTATTTTCTTGTTTATATTCCCAGTTTTTTTTTTAAGTTAAAATTACACTAAAACTTCATAAATTATTCTATTCTTGTCCCGATCCTGTAAACACATTTAAAACTTGAACATTTTGTAAAAATGTATGTCAAAAACAAATTTAAATATTGAATTTACAAAATTTGAAAATATATGTTTCTTTAAGTTGCGGGATAGTAGGTTGATTAAATCAAGTTTTTGTGAATTTTTTTTTTTACGAGATACTTAAGATAATTTTTTCTAACTTTAAAGTAAATTAAATATGCAATAACAAAACCTTTTAACCCTTACATTACCACATGACGGTAAGATTTGAGCCTAAAAGTGTTTATTACAAAAACACTACTTTCGTTTCATGTGTGTTTACCAACTTGTTGCATTACTTTAGAACTTGTACGTTTTGATACATTTTTAAAACCTTTGGTTTAAATTTTGATACAAATTCTCATAAGAGGCTTTTGGTTCACCCATTTCTTTGTAAAAATTCACCGTTGCCATTAGATACCACTTTGAGCCTAAAACCATTCGTTTGTTACCTGATAACCGGAATGGATTTTAGAAATTGATCTAATATGAGAAGATGTATAAAAGTCAAATATACGCTTCTAATATAGGTAGGATCTATTAGGCTCAATGCCGAACGACCTATCAGAATTGGAAGTAATATTCGCTACAGGAATAAGAAAGACTTGATTTACTTCTTCAATAAAATGGTCTTGACGATCTGACCGTAAAAAGAGTCATTAGGATGGAAGTGGTGTGAAAAAAAAAAAATAAAAAAAAAAATAATAAATAAATAAATAATTTTACAATCACGCACCGCAAGGCTAATATTGTAACGATGCGTAAGAGAAGGACGGGTATAAAAATAGCATGGCAGCAGCCCCCGAGATTCGAAATCGGGTCTGTGCTCCCACACTCTTTCGCGCCCTTGTCAACCATTGGACTAGGGCCTAGGATTGTTCATTTTATAGTTTGCATTTGTATTTATATCCAGTTTTTGCAAGATAAACTAACTATGAAACTCTATAGTTAGTCACATCTTTCCAAATAAATAACCTTCATTTTACCCTTTCCTTCGCAACCAAAAGTCCTCTATTTTTGTATCAATTTTTAAAAAAAAGTAGAGATTTGATTGACGTACAAGCATATAGTAGTCATGCTTCACAGTCTGGTTTTGAGAGTTCACTTCAAATTATATACATAATATCTGAGAGAAGAGTGAATTCAGTAAGTGTTATTGTTTTTGCATAATTAATTACTTAAAAAAAAAAAAATTATTTAAGTATTCTCGGTTTCCGTTTCATTCTCTTGATTTTCTAAACCTTTTGAATGTTGTAAGTCTTGTGAAACATCTATGTTTAAGATTTTGTAATTCGTATTTATATTTGTTTGAAATATACGTTCTTGTTTAATTGTTTAAGTTTGATATGTTGTTTAGGATTTTGCTTAGGGACAAGCAAAAGATAAGTGTGGGGATATTTGATGTGTTCAGAATTATACACATCTTCTATATCAAATTACCCCGATTTCAGAGAAATCGTATGCGTTTATCCATTGTATTTGGTACTGAATCGATTAAATTATGAATCCGCAGGAATTGGTGAAATATCTGTGGATTACACGAGAAAACGGTAAAGGATCGATCAAGAAATCAATACATGGGGAAACGTGTCAAAGAAAAGAAGAAATTGGGCTTTAAGGTTGCTTTACGGACCTCAACATCACCAAGGTTGAGGTCCGTAAGCTTAACATCTTCTAGAAACGGAGCAGGTGTACTCTACGGACCTCAACATCATCAAGGTTGAGGTCCGTATGGAATCCTACGGACCTCAAGGTTACCAAGGTTGAGGTCCGTATGTTAGTGTCGGCAACGACTCCTCGTCGCTAAGTGGAGCAGTTGGCCGGTGTCGCAAACATTGGGTTTACGGACCTCAACATCCACAAGGTTGAGGTCCGTATGCTGGTTTACGGACCTCAACATCCTCAAGGTTGAGGTCCGTAAGCTAGTCCCCAGCTCCAAAAATTCAAGTATAAATAGCCATGCACCCCCAAGTCGAAAATACACCAATTCAAGTCCGAATTCTCACTTTATATTTCTGTTAGAATCAAGTTTAAACACCCGGAAGTGCTGGTGAAGTACCTCGGAACTCTCGAGACGTCCGGAGGCCGTTGGTTCTAATCCTAATCAACCCGAGTCGATTAAACGTTATAATTTCCATTCTAGTAAGTGTTGTTATAATGTTTTCAGTAGTTGTTATGCTTGTTGTAAGTGTGTTAATGTATAATATGTGTAGCTAAACTTATAAACTACCTGGGTTATGATGAAATAAAGGATTGTAATGCTGTTTGATGTAATTTCAGTTATTTTATGTGATTTACAGAATTTTATCTTTGAAATTAATCTTGATATTGCATGTTGTTATAATTCTGATTTATTTATTTGTCGATAAATTCACCAAGTTTATAACATGAAGAAATTCCCTTTAAACTTAGAATTTAATTTAATTCGTTTACGGGTTAAATATTGTGTTGAGAAATTGACCAAGTCTAATAATAATTAGTCAGAATAATAAAACATGCATCATTACCTCATGATTAGAAATATGATTAGGGTAAGCCAGGTTATTAGCTAATCATTGGTGGGTAATTTGGGTAATCGATAACTCGAACTCTTTTATTACATCGTGATTAAGGTTTCTTGGGATTTTAATTTTCAAAGATTTGTTCGCTTTACGTGTTTAAAAGATCGTCTCACAACATAGTCTCTGAGGTTCCAACGGTTGGATTCACGTAGGATTTGGTTTCGATAACTCGAGCCGGTTTGTTCTAGCATTTCACATATTGTCTTTATCTTTTGTTTAAGTTGCATCTCTAACGGGGGATTAATCAATTGAAAAAGATACTTAACTGTTATTATTATCAAACTAGCATTACATGAATTTAGGGATTCTAAAACCCAGGTAGTCTGTTTATTATATCTGTGATTCCAATTATTTGTAATAATTTGTGATTGTTACTTGTTAATTGTTTAATTGTTAGTGTGTTTGTTTAATTGTTAAATTGTATTTGTGTACTGTTTTATTTTCTCGAGAATTGTATTTTATCAATGTTTGTTTTAAGTTTATACAAATTCATTTTAAATTAATGTTTTTATAAAAACCAAAAACCACAAATCAATCTTTAAACCAATTTTCCTAAATACTCGATAAATGTTACTTTCAAGATTTCGAAAATAGTGTCCACGGATTGACATCCGGGCTTGCCAACAAAACTACACCGCGACCGGTGCACTTGCCGTTTGTGTGTGGTTTAGCTAGCAATTCCAATTTTAAAACTTGTTTTGAAAATACAAAGAAATATCATTTGCTCGGATATGTAGTAACTGGAAGGGTTAAGTGCCGTTAAATTGGGAACTCCTGTCTAGGCTTGGCATTCGTATACATCCAAATAAAAGGACCCGTTGCCTACCTGGGGACCATCCTAATTAGAGTACTGATACCTATTAGGCCAAAGCATATCCCTCTTTTGAGCATTTGATTAAACAAACTCACATTGAGCTTTTTAAAAATCAAGACTTTTGACATAAAACGATTTACAAAACATAAAAGTCTTTTCAAAAACTAAAAGCAGTGTGAACCCGCATCAAAACCACTGTTTGTTATTGTACTTCTTTACAAAATTACATAAAATTCAAGAAAATGAAACAAACACTTAAAGAACTATAATTTAACACATAATCTAATCGGGCAAAGCAATCTATTATCTAAGAATTCACTGATTCTTACAACATGAAACAAACTCATAATGAAATACTAAAGTTACATAAGAACCACTGATAATTAAATACTAAATTTGAATCCGTTGTAGATGCTGAACCACTGCTGATACTAAACAGTCATTTTCCTTTGATTAATCAAACTCTAGGTACATAAAGTGCAAACAATCGTTTTCCTGAACAGATGTTATAGTTAATAACATCTACTGTTCAACCTAACAGGGGTTTCCATTAACTATTGACCAAATTGCAAACAGATGTTAAAACCACTGTTTGTTATTGTACTTCTTTACAAAATTGCATAGAATTCAAGAAAACGAAACAATCACTTAAAGAACTATAATTTAACACATAATCTAATCCGGCAAAGCAATCTATCATCTGAGAATTCACTGATTCTTACAACATGAAACAAACTCATAATGAAATACTAAACTTACACAAGAACCACTGATAATTAAATACTAAATTTGACCCGTTGTAGATGCTGAACCACTGCTGATACTAAACAGTCGTTTTCCTTTGATTAATCAAACTCTAGGTACATAAAGTGGTTGTCTTTAACAGGACCTTGTCTTCAACAGTGGATAGGCCTCATCAGTCTTTGTTCATAAAGAGCTCCTTTAAAACAAACTTTATGCTTCTTTTAATACAAAAAAAGGTAGGAAACCCCATTACTCGAGACTCTCTAGTAACATAAAATCTTATCTTACAACAATAGCAGATCCTTTCTTGCGTCTAGTAGGAACTACTGTGGGTTCTCCATCATCATCTTCTGCACAAGTGAATTATAATCATCATCATCATTTAGACATAAGCAAGTAAACTATAAATTTAATAATCTTTCTTTGTGTTTAATTAAACTTTATGCTTCTTTGAATACAAACCTATAATAACCCGCAGCAGATTGTATGAATTTCAAACAACTGTGATTAGACTGAAATATAAACCGAGAATTAGAGTATATCACTTCAAAATAAAAAACTCAAAATTGAAAATCAGAGTAGCAAAAAACACATACTTTAAAGGATGTTGGAACAATAATACTGGAAACAACCGTGGAACAATCATCATCATTATATGAGAATACCCTTAATTTATGGAACCTGTAGAATGAAATGCTCCACTGTTGGGTTATTAACTTTCAACCTCACTTTCCCTAAATTTATCAATTCTAATTTTCAACAGGATGTAATACAATTATTACCTTAATTAAGATATCTTCAACTGCAAACAACAATAGCAAACAACATCAAACAACAATAGCAAACAACATCAGTCAATAATAGCAAACAACATCAAACAATAATAGCAAACACCTGATGTTGAATCCACTGTAGATGCTGAACCACTGCTGTTACAAACAGATAATACCAATGAAACTCTAATTTCAGAAAGAATAATGGCTGAACATACTCAAACATCAATAATCAACAGATGTTATACTCATATCATCACCATCTAGAAAAAAACGCTAATTTCAAAACATATTCAAACATACCAGCTTATGGCAGAAATCTATCCGCAGCTAAGCGGATTTCAACTTTGATGACAACAACCCTAACAATGGTTACATGAAAAGACACAAAAAACAAAGGATTAGTATAAATAACAGGAAATCATGAAAGTATTTCAACTAAAAAAAAGAAGAACAAACCTTTTGATTAAGTAATCGATGAACAAAAGATGATTTTATGGTGGCGTCTGGAAGAAGATTAAGGTTTGTGAAATTTGAATTTGAATCGCCTGAATATAGAGAGAGAAAGAACCCTAGGCGTTTGTAAAGAAAGATCAGAAGTGAGAAGAGAGGTTATATAAGGAAAAGAGGATGTCACTGTTGGGCGGGAAAAGAGAACTGAGGATGCCCTAATCAAGTGACACGTGGCCCAAATAACTTTCATTTATTATATATAAATAATAGACTAGTCTAAGTTCCCGTGTGCTACACGGGTGGTCTTACAATAAATTATACTACTTAGAAATGTTGACCTAAACTTTTAAATACCGGTACCGTACCATACATTTTCGGTACCGGTATCCATATTTGATGAATTTCGGTACCGATACCGTACTCATCCATAATATATATATATATATATATATATATATATAATGCATTAATCATTAATCACAACGTATAAAAGTGCAGAATGTCCCCTAAGAGTTGTATTCGAAGGTATTGATCTATTCTTTTCTTGTGTAAACTTTGTCAATTTTCTACCAACAATGCGCATATATTTCAAAACCATTTACTCTATTTACACATATTATAAGATAATTTTATTATTATAAAATGTTAATTCTTACAATATAAAAAGAAATTAAAGTAAACCAAACAAAACAAAAGGAAGTTTCCATGACCGTTGACATCATTAAATGGGAACAAAAGAAAATTCATTCACAACTCTAATCACTTGAAGTCATGCTACCATATATGCACACCCTCACCACACACCTAAAAGCCACTGTATACCTCTATTTCATGACTTAAGAACATTGCAAAACTGACTCAATTTGTTCTTTTTTTTTTCTCAATCTTAGGCACACAAACCCCTTACAACATAAGCAAAAAACGACATACAACCCCCCCCAAAAAAAAAACAAACAACATGCCTACACGATTCCCAGTTCATCAAACTTGCTCCAATTTTGTTGCAGAACTTTAGCTCTCTTAATCGCCCACCAAAACGATCCTTCTTTAATTCGATCCACCACCATGGAGGCCAAGGAAACAATCACTACATGCTTAAAAAAACTATCAATGAAGACTCCAATTACGAGCCTGGATCTAAAAATTCAAAATGCACTCTTTCCAAAAGAGTGAAGTTCAAATTCAGAAATAATAGAATAAACTTCCAGATTTCCTTAGCTAAGGCCTCATGTGGATGATTTTTTACACAAACAGGATAAGTGTGTTAGTACACATAAACAAAAATCGGCATACACTAAATTACAACATCCTAACTCGCCATATTATCATCTCAAAGCAGCAAAATGCAAGAAAATTAATCAATTCAAGTTTTATACACATAATAAATGCTCAAAATGAAATAAAAGTTTAAAAAGAATCGAAAACATAATGTTTTTAAAATGAGAAAGAAGTGGTATGGGTGACCGAGTACTTACCAAAGTCATAGCCGCCGACACTATTTGTTGGAATCAGACAGATTGGGGACATGCAATGCCCGACCCGCTCTGCTTTTTTGCCGGAAAACACCTTTGCCGACATCGGCAATACCATCTGCCATGAAACCGTGTTGTCGTAGTCAAAGATCATGGTAGTTACAACCACAATGTACAACATCATTAAAAATGAGTCCCGATTAATAATTTAAAAATATATGATCACCAGAATGAGAGGGCATGGATCCTTCTAAGCTTTCGGTTTCGCCAATGTGTCACTTCCTTTTATATTCATGAAAATCCACTATAGAATGTTGAATATAGATAGTAGCCAAACCAAGAATGCGATTTAAAGGTCTCGAATAATAAAAAGCTTTAGATTCACTTGCCTTAATGGAGATTGATTAAATCAATGACCTAGAGTTAACTGATTCAGTCTTTAAGAAACTGAAACATTATCTAAAGGAACTATTTCAGCTTTAACCCAAATTATGACCCGTTCCTATTCGTCTCCCATTCTCCTTAGGAATTGCAAGTTGGTCACACGTGTACAGTAAACGAATAAAACCTTCTATATACAATTAACAACCTTGAAGTAGTGAATTTGAAAACAAACGTATGATCATCTTGACACAAACTCCAGATCAAACGCTCTTCTAATTGTCTCTGTACTATCATGGCGTGGTGGATCGAAGAGAGGAAGAAGGCCCACTAATTCCCATGGACCACCAGGACTATCTTTACTGTTAGCAGGTACTTCCTGTATTATTAAACAAATAAAAAATAAGTAAAAATGAGTAAATAATAAACGTATGTTTCTTAAAGGGGTTTACAATTATTTGTACCCGGTGAGCCACTCCAAGAGATTGAAGTCCACGTTCAGCAAAATTATCAATAAATGTATATACCCTACGTTTAATCTCAGATTTGTTCTTTGCCAGATTTAAGATCTGTTAAGGTTCATAATGATATTTTGATAACAATATTTGCTTAAACTGTGCTTAATCATCTTATTTAATCAAATAAGAATAGAAAATATGAAATTATGAATACTTCCTTATGATCAACCAGCATCGATACTATAGCGGTATCAATGGCGTCTTGGTTCTCCAACTTTGATGCTCTAGCAGCCATTAACACAACTGTGTCTTTATCAACACCACTTGCAAAAACATGCATAAATGTTTTTAATCATGGATATGATTGCATTTTCATGATAAAACAAAACCAACGGAAAAATTTACCTCAATCAAATATTTGTCAACAGTACATAAAGCTCGAACTATGCAGCTAATATACCTACCAAACGCCCAATTAACAACCAGAACTTCAAATCGAACTTGTTCACAGTTACTTGCCTCATACCTTCGTTAGGGATTTTTTTTCTGAACTTGAATATGGATCAAGAAGACAACACAGAGGCAGTCGGGCAGAAGCAAAATTTTTATATTTTAACAGCCCTGTAAACCGGTGTAGATGTTGACTCCAAGCTCAGCTCCTCTCACAAATCTGAATTACAACTTAGCTCAATTATTGGGTAATGAAAACATGATTACAACCTAAATATAAGTAAAAAATCTATATAATACTGGATAAATTTTAGATTATATGAAAAGAACAAACAAAATTCCTAAACGAATAAATATCAAACGATATATAATTTTTGAAATAAATAACACTATTTCCCTAAATAATTAGGGCTTATGATAATTACAAAACACAACAATTTGAGTCGAAGATCTAAATAATAACATGAATATACATAAATCAAAGCAAACATATACATAGAACTTGAGATTAACTGATTAAAGTACACAAATGATTAGAAGATATGATGGATTCTGGTGAAGCATAAAAGCAGATCTGAAATCAGGAAATCAATTCCCAAATGTATGTGCCTAGAGGGAAGGATGGAGAGGACTTACGATTAGGCTGAAATCGAATGGTCGTGTTGAATCATTGCAGAATTGAGATTTCAAAGTCAATCACGATTCGAGAATATCAATAATGATTCAAAAACATTAATCATGATTCAAGAACATCAAACACCAATACACCCTTTGAGATTTCAGACACGATTCGATATTTTAAACATTAAATAGATGAACTTATAAGAAAAACATCAAACATGAATTAAGATTTCAGATGAACATTAAAGATAGAGAAAAAATCCTTACTTGTAGAAGACGAGCAGAGAATTAGGGTTCTTGATCATCACTTATCGTAGCCTCTAAACACCAATAACGTAATCAGTACACACAAACTGAGATGGAAATCCAAACAATAATATCAATATCAATCAATAGACAATAAATCAACAGCGGTAGGGTCTGTCGGAGATCATAGATACAAACCCCCCAAAAAAACAAACAACATGCCTACACGACTCCCCGTTCATCAAACTTGCTCCAATTTTGTTGCAGAACTTTAGCTCTCTTAATCGCCCACCAAAACGATACTTCTTTAATTCGATCCACCACCATGGAGGCCAAGGAAACAATCACTACATGTTTAAAAAAACTATCAATGAAGACTCCAATTACGAACCTGGATCTCAAAATTCAAAATGCACTCTTTCCAAAAGAGTGAAGTTCAAATTCAGAAATAATAGAATAAACTTCCAGATTTCCTTAGCTAAGGCCTCATGTGCATGATTTTTTACACAAACAGGATAAGTGTGTTAGTACACATAAACAAAAATCGGCATACACTAAATTACCACATCCTAACTCGCCATATTATCATCTCAAAACAGCAAAATGCAAGAAAATTAATCAATTCAAGTTTTATACACATAATAAATGCTCAAAATGAAATAAAAGTTTAAAAAGAATCGAAAACATAATGCTTTTAAAATGAGAAAGAAGTGGTATGGGTGACCGAGTACTTACAAAAGTCATAGCCGCCGATACTATTTGTTGGAATCAGACAGATTGGGGACATGCAATGCCTGACCTGCTCTGCTTTTTGCTGGAAAACACCTTTGTCGACATCGGCAATACCATCTGCCATGAAACCGTGTTGTCGTAGTCAAAGATCATGGTAGTTACAACCACAATGTACAACATCATTAAAAATGAGACCCGATTAATAATTTAAAAATATATGATCACCAGAATGAGAGGGCATGGATCCTTCTAAGCTTTCAGTTTCGCCATGGTGTCACTTCCTTTTATATTCATGAAAATCCACTATAGAATGTTGAATATAGATAGTAGCCAAACCAAGAATGCGATTTAAAGGTCTCGAATAATAAAAAGCTTTAGATTCACTTGTCTTAATGGAGATTGATTAAATCAATGACCTAGAGTTAACTGATTCAGTCTTTAAGAAACTGAAACATTATCTAAAGGAACTATTTCAGCTTTAACCCAAATTATGACCCGTTCCTATTCGTCTCCCATTCTCCTTAGGAATTGCCAGTTGGTCACACGTGTACAGTATTATCTAAAGGAACTATTTCAGCTTTAACCCAAATTATGACCCGTTCCTATTCGTCTCCCATTCTCCTTAGGAATTTCCAGTTGGTCACACGTGTACAGTAAACGAATAAAACCCTCTATATACAATTAACAACATTGAAGTAGTGAATTTGAAAACAAACCTATGATCATCTTGACACAAACTCTAGATCAAACGCTCTTCTAATTGTCTCTGTACTATCATGGCGTGGTGGATCGAATAGAGGAAGAAGGCCCACTAATTCCCATGGACCACCAGGACTATCTTTACTGTTAGCAGGTACTTCCTGTATTATTAAACAAATAAAAAATAAGTAAAAATGAATAAATAATAAACGTATGTTTCTTAAAGGAGTTTACAATTATTTGTACCCGGTGAGCCACTCCAAGAGATTGAAGTCCACGTTCAGCAAAATTATCAATAAATGTATGTACCCTACGTTTAATCTCAGATTTGTTCTTTGCCAGATTTAAGATCTGTTCAGGTTCATAATGATATTTTGATAACAATATTTGCTTAAACTGTTCTTAATCATCTTATTTAATCAAATAAGAATAGAAAATATGAAATTATGAATACCTCCTTATGATCAACCAGCATCGATACTATAGCGGTATCAATGGCGTCTTGGTTCTCCAACTTTGATGCTCTAGCAGCCATTAACACAACTGTGTCTTTATCAACACCACTTGCAAAAACATGCATAAATGTTTTTAATCATGGATATGATTGCATTTGCATGATAAAACAAAACCAACGGAAAAATTTACCTCAATCAAATATTTGTCAACAGTACATAAAGCTCGAACTATGCACAGCTAATATACCTACCAAACGCCCAATTAACAACCAGAACTTCAAATCGAACTTGTTCACAGTTACTTGCCTCATACCTTCGTTAGGGATTTTTTTTTTTGAACTTGAATATGGATCAAGAAGACAACACAGAGGCAGTCGGGCAGAAGCAAATTTTTTTTTTAACAGCCATGTAAACCGGTGTAGATGTTGACTCCAAGCTCAGCTCCTCTCACAAATCTGAATTACAACTTAACTCTATTATTGGGTAATGAAAACATGATTACAACCTAAATATAAGTAAAAAATCTATATAATACTGGATAAATTTTAGACTATATGAAAAGAACAAACAAAATTCCTAAACGAATCTATATCAAACGATATATAATTTTTAAAATAAATAACACTATTTCCCTAAATAATTAGGGCTTATGATAATTACAAAAACACAACAATTTGAGTCGAAGATCTAAATAATAACATGAATATACATAAATCAAAGCAAACATATACACAGAACTTGAGATTAACTGATTAAAGTACACAAATGATTAGAAGATATGATGGATTCTGGTGAAGCATAAAAGCAGATCTGAAATCAGGAAATCAATTCCCAAATGTATGTGCCGAGAGGGAAGGATGGAGAGGACTTACGATTAGGCTGAAATCGAATGGTCGTGTTGAATCATTGCAGAATTGAGATTTCAAAAACAATCACGATTCGAGAATATCAATAACGATTCAAAAACATTAATCATGATTCAAGAACATCAAACACCAATACACCCTTTGAGATTTCAGACACGATTCAATATTTTAAACATTAAATAGATGAGCTTATAAGAAAAACATCAAACATTAATTAAGATTTCAGATGAACATTAAAGATAGAGAAAAATCCTTACTTGTAGAAGACGGGCAGATAATTAGGGTTCTTGATCCTCACTTATCGTAGCCTCTAAACACCAATAACGTAATCAGTACACACAAACTGAGATGGAAATCCAAACAATAATATCAATATCAATCAATAGACAATAAATCAACAGCGGTAGGGTCTGTCGGAGATCATAGATACAAATCGGAAATAACAAAATAAGGAAATACGAAATACAGATCGGAGAAGAAAATCATATGAATAAATTAGAATACAGATAAACATCATTATACAAAAGCCCTTCACGATTGAGAGAAGCGCTATACATACCGAATCCAGATCATCCGGTTATGATTTGGGTTTGAATAATCCCTTCTATGATTTAGGCTTGAATATAGATTGATCGAAAGAAAACACCTGTCACCACCACCAACAACATGATTTTGAGATCTGAAAATGTTTTTCCAGCCAGATCTGCACCACCACAGCCCCACGTTTTCCTTCATCGATTTTGATTGGCAGTGTTCAATCGAAGATGGTGATGGATTGGAGGATAAGATGAATGATACGTAACATTTAGGGTTTTTCTATTAGAAATACATTTGAGAATGGAAAGTATTGCATAATTTTGACAGAATTGATTGGAGAGAGAAGGTATGTTTTGTGAAGCTGTATACCAATTGCCGCTCGTGAAAGCGAAGGAGGATTGAGGAAAAGGAAATTGGCGCCTAAAACACAATTATCTGGCCAAAGACCATTGCCACATCATGGTCAAATGGTCAACACATTATTTTGCTTTAGTATAATAGATAGATTTTGGTTTTATGTATTCTTTTTTACATTTTCTTTTTCTTAATAAACATTAACCCAAAAACTGTAAAACAAGGGAATTTACAAGCATTCATCATTTTCATGATCAGTTCATCACTTCAACCACTCTTCATTCTTTATTAATTTTTTATAATCAAAATAGTACACTTAATAAATATGGAAACACTGAACAACATTAGCACAAAATCAAAATCCAAGTTTTTATTAAAATTGCACTCTCAAACGAAACTAAACAATGGATATTTTCAAAACTACATTTAAAATACTTTAAAAATAGGGATTGTTTGATGTAGTAAACCAAGAAATTATGGAGGAAACTGAGCTACTCAACTTTTCTTGACGAGTAAATTGCCATTTTAGTCCCTGAGGTTTGGTCCAAATTGTCATATTAGTCCAAATAGTTTTTTTTTCTCTTCTGGGCCTCTAACTTTTCCATTTTCTTGTAATTTTGATCACATTGCCTAACTCAATATAAAAATCTTGTTATAACCAGCGGTATTTTTGGCATAACTGTTGTGTAGTGATAACCAGAGGTAGTTTACAACATAATTTATAAACCTCATAATAATTTAATTGCCAAATACCCCTGATTATAACCTGGTTTTTAGACTAAGTTAGGCAATGTGATCAAAATGACAAGAAAAAGGAAAAGTCAGGGACCCAGGGGATAAAAAAAAACTATTTGAACTAAAATGACAATTTGGACAAAAACTCAGAGACTAAAATGGCAATTTACTCTTTCAAGACACACTAACGCTGTGTTCCCAAGCTTCAATAAAAGAGAGAAAAGAAAAGATTTGGGAGGAAATATATTTTATTTGTGTTCCAGAGTTTCCTCGAAGGCCCCTTGTTGTGGAACGGATGTCGATTGTATTCGTGGATGTAAATAATGAGAAATGAAAGGGAAATGATGCATAAACAAGGTGAAAGTAGGTTTCCTAGTTTAATTGTTAGGGAAATAAAATAAATAAAAGTTTAATAATATAAAAATTACAAATAAAATATAAGAAAGTACAAAGATCTTCAATTAAAACACAAACATACGAACATAAACGAACGCAAATCAACGAATGTTCATGAACACGTTCACGAACACCTTACCGAACGTTCACGAACACAATCGAACGAACGAGACCTCTGTTCATGTTCGTTCATTGAACTAATCGAACGAAATTTCTTGTTCATGTTGGTTCGTTTATTAAACAAACGAACATAAACGAACTTCCCACCGAACGGTTCACGAACTGTTCGCTGAACGTTCGGTTCGTTTACAGCCATAAGTTAAACAATCAAAGGGATTAAAATATAAAAGATGAAAACCTTTAGGTTTGAAGTGAAAAATCACAATTTTTTTTGGAAAACTCCCTATGCATAAAATACAATACTATAAAGCATTACAATGTTACTAATTTATAGTATTAAAATTTTATAAGTAAACGATAATAATTAAGATAAAACATAAAAAGTACTATTAAACTAGAATTTAAGAAAATTGACTTAATTCCACTTATCACAGCCTCTCAAAATTATCCAACTCGAAACGTGACCAAAACTAGTGTGTTAAGACGTTCAAATTATCCACGGGCAACGCCAATCGCTTGGTCTTCAGCTAAACCCTCTTCGTCATTCAACGCATCGTTAAAAAGCCTCTCAAATGCTCCACACTTTGTTCGGATAACCAAAAACCTTGAAGTTATTTGACGAACATTACGTTGGTTTTCACCCACTTATTGACATCATAGTATGAGAAGAACATTCCAAAACAAGAACAAACCTTGAGGCTGGCCTTGCTCGACGACATGCACCAAACCCGAAGCCAAAGTAATGTCGTTTGTCTCAGTTCAACGGTGTGCCATTTGAAATTTGATGAACAAATAATATAGATGGTAGAAGAATATACACTGAGTTGTGTGAGAGTTTTGGAATGAGTTGTGATTTAAATGTGTATTTAAAAATGTTTTAAAATATAAAATTACCTTTTTAAAAGGATATTGGATTTAAATAACCCAATTTTTAACAATTGGCCGATAGCACTCTCAACTTTCAATTTGTACCACATCACTCCCAACTTTCAACTTATTGGCCGACAGCACTCCCAAACTAGTTGGACTCTAACCCAGTTAGTTTTTTACTAATGTGGCACTTGTGTGGTGACATGGTATCTGACGTGGAATTTTTTATGACGTGACGTCTAACTCGGCTTTTTTGATGACGTGACATATGATTTGGCTTTTTGATTACATGGCAGTTGACTTTTGATCTGTTGGCTCAACGGTAAAAAATAAGAAGGGCCCTACTTTTGAGCTGCTAGCGCTGGCGATAGGTTTGGTGAAACCCCCCTTCTACATTTACAAAAAAATTTCTTAAAAACTCTCAAACAATTATGGGTTATTGGTTTTATCACCCTAAATTATCAGCTATTGGCCACCGCCATCTCCAACTATCACTTTGACGTCTGTCACCCTTAACCTAACACTTAGTGTGTTCTGTCACCACGTCGTTAACTGATCACTCACTTTTGATCATGTTACTATACTTTTGGGGGTGTCATAGGAATCTTAGGAATGTTTTAGGGATCTTAGGACACTCCCAAAAGTATAGTGACATGATAAAAAAATTAGTGATTAGTTAACGGTGTGGTGACAAAACACACTAATTGTTAAGTTAGGGGTGACAGACGTCAAAGTGATAGCTGGGGGTAGCAGCGGCCAATAGCCAATAGTTAGGGGTGATAAAATCTAATAACCCAATAATTATCAAAAAATGTTATTTTAAATACCACTGATACGTGCATAGCTTGACCCATCCGATTATTTCCGGTTTATATTTATTAAAGCGCATGTTGTTTCTATGTCAAACACATGCAACATGACCATGTCCTCCACTACTACGTTATTTCCCTTTTTTTAGCACCAAGTTCTTCCGTTGTTGGTAATTTCCTTTATTTTGTTTATATAACTGTACGTAATTTGCATGAATGAAGTAGAAAAAAATTGGTTCAAAATAGTATTCTATTTCTTATCTTGTACTCTTTGTAGATTAAATCGCTAACTAGGTCTTGGGAGATTGATCATCTCGAATCGGGCGTAACAACAATACATATAGTTTTTTAACTAAAAAAAATAAAAACCATTTAGAAAAAAAATTTGTGTGTAGGAAAGAGGGAGAGACAAAGAATATACATATAGTTGCATTAGATATTGGTTGAATCATTGCCATAGCATCCCAACTACAAGTTTTAGAACTATTTTCTAAGGATATATTTTCTAAGATCTCTTATATCAACTTGGAAAATTATAGACGCGACCAGATTCTCATAAAAGTATAGATCGGAGATTGATCGAGAAGAACCATCTGAGTTCATCAAACACCAGCTAGGGAGAACAACAATAATGATCAATAGTTACACATCTCATGATCACAAAGATCCCTGCATGACAGTTATTAAACGAAATATATTACAAGCAAGCCATCTTTCAGTGTACACACATAATGAGGCATATAACATATATATCTACCTCTAACTTTATTCTTTAAACTACCATCTTCATTTTATTCTTTTAATAGGAAAAACACACATCTTCATTTTATTCTTTTAATAGGAAAAACACACGTTACGTAGAACATCCAATTCCCATCATTTTCATCTTTGATTTTCGGAACTATTAAGCTTTGTCATGGGCATCCAAATCCTTAACAAGCTTGCAAAAGAAATCCATCATTGAAGTTGGATAGGGTACACTTGTGTCCGGCTTCTCAAACTCAAAGGTCCATGTAGCCACCTTCCCATCACCCTTTGGTTCAACATGCCATGTGATTCTAAAGCTCTTGTATATCTCCACAAGCTCCCCTCCGATTACATTGAACACAATCATGTGGTTTTCCTCGTTGGCGTACTCAATTATCTGCTTCGATATTTTCCTCTTTCCCCCTTTTGGTATATGGAAATGCAAAAAAAAAAAAAAAAAATCATTAATCTATATGTTACATGCACAAGATTGAAAAGAAACAAAGAAGTAATGTGATGTGCACCTTCAGTGTAGTGCCAAGTGATGACTGATCCAACAGCCCCTCTGTGAAAGCACCGGATCGATGACGAACATCAAACATTGCACTTGATTCAAGACATGAAGAACAAATATGAAGAACAAGATAGAAATACGTAGAAGATGAACCCTTTATATTGAATCAGTCATCACAGATTACATACCAAAGGAGTAAACATCATCTACAAGCTGGTTTAGATCACAAAGATCTAAACCCTAGCTTTCTCTCACTAACACATAGTCTCTCTGGAGAGGTGCACAAAGCTTCAAGGGTTTTTGATCGATTCCTCATCCATAGATATTTGCCCTAATCCTATACAACATATATATAGACTAGGGACTAAAACTCGGACAAGCAAATCTACACATAAAACTCAGACAAAAGTTCTCCTAAAACTTGGACAAGTTGTCCCAAGGATAAACCTTGGACTAACTTTCAAGACTTGTACAATAAAGACCCTACACATTGGAAGACATGCACTTATCACCCAAAGTGCACTAACACCCTCTCTCACCCTCATGCAACTCACAGTCATGAGCCCTGTCAGGAGCTATTGCAAACATCTTGTGCGGGTTGTGCCTAAAGAGATCGTGGAAGAAATCACCGTTTTTACTGATCTCAACGTAACCAATTAACTTTCCTGATAGAGCCATATCTTGATTTTTATCACACAGGCTAGCAAACAACTATTTGTAAGATATGGTTGGTGAGTTTGTGGAAAATATAAGCAGACATCGTTGGCTTTATATAGAAATTTTTTTGGCTGCATGCCAAACAGCACATTAGATAATAAAATAGTATATGATTGCTTAGTTTACTTACTATATATATTCAGGAAAAGTTGTCTGCGTCATATCTTTTGGTTTGAACGTCAAGGAACAACGTGTCAACCACTGTGACACCGGGTGTTGTGGTCAAGATCGACTACTAGACCGCCGCCAGCCCCTAGGCTCTCCCAGATGCGCGGAAACCCGATTTTCACCTGCCCGAAGGCACGACAGTGGAATAATCGGTAAAACCTCGCCTCGCCTCCCATCCAAAACAAACCGGCGCCATGCACATGTATTCGCTCTTCACCTGGATGCCGTAGAAAATAACCGGGAGAGTGATAGTTGAACCTGGGTCACAAGGAACACCAATTCTTTCCCCAACCACTCCACCACTACCTCATTGACGTCTGCGTCATATCTTATTTGCAAAAAAAGTTGAACAAAAAGAAAATCTCACTTAATCAATAAAAATAGAACAAGTTGTCCATATGTATACATCAAAATCCCATTCATGAAGATTTTGATTAGAAACCCTTTTATACGTAAAATATATTACTTCTTTTAACATGCAAGGGATTATAACAAAAGTTTCAAAGATTTTGATATTAAGACCATGAGTAACGAGCATTATAGGAACGTAAATAGGCATGTTAACGCCCTCAACACCGTCTAATGCATGGCCATGAATCATGAGGTATCATGGAAATCATATAGCAGTTAAGATACCATCTACCATTTTTTATATGAGTAACAACTACATTTAAATACCATATATTAATCTTACACTTTAAAGGATTTGAACTCATACTCCATTGATGAGGGGCAACCATAATACAACCATGTCATGGATATTTTATCAGTTTTATCTAATACATCGATTTGGGTACAACTTTTAAGATAGTGATAATGTATGGAGACAACATGAAAAACATACACAAGTACAACAACTTTCGTGAAAGAGATCCCTTGATATTGTATTTTCCGGTTTTTTCTCGCGTATTTTATTAATTTTGTCATAAATTAACGCCACTACTTATCATTTTTCACTAAACTATGTGTAATTGAGCATTTGACTTATGTCTAGTGTTATTAATGCCAATTTTTTTTTGAACGGCCAACAAAGCGAATTATTATTAAGCGAAACAACCGGGCTAACAAACAAATTAGCCCGGCATCAAGTTACATCAGATCTCTATCACACCTAGATACAAATATTTCAAATGCTCAAACAAAACAACTCAAATTCACACCAATTTCTTCACGTAAGGTTTCTCGCTTTTGCCCGATTTTTTAACCATAAGAGGCTTTGTGCCTTTATTTCTTCTAGTGTCCTTCCAAGATGAGGTTGAACCTGTTCAAACACTTTTTTGTTTCTACATCTCCACAAGCACCATATAGTTGTCTGAACAACTGTATATATCGCCCTTTTCCAATTTTCCGAACCCCGTAAATGTGAGTGAACATGTACCAGATCATTAGCACTAAAAGCATACACCGATATACCTTTACACCAGCTTGAAATCTAGTCCCATATACGCTGTGTGAATCTGCAGAAAATGAAAAGGTGGTCGACGGACTCGTCTTCCTCGCTGCACAGTCCGCAATGCAACGAACCCACAGGCACCTGCCTTTTTGACAGTTCGATCTTTGTCGGGACTCTGCCTCTTGCCACACGCCAAGCTAGGAAATTCACTTTTAATGGCGATCATTTGTTCCATTCGAATCTGAATCCGTTGTCCGAAATATTTAGGCTGCACAACCTGATGCTCATGCTACGAACCGAAAAGTTTCCCGAAGTATCCAGCTGCCAAAGCCATTCGTTCTCGCCATCCTTAAACTCAGCAGCCCCCAAAGTTCTCGATATGTTATTTAATTCTGAAATTTCGTCAGCCGTTTGTGGTCTTCGGATCCAATGAAAGCAACACGCCCGTGTACCATCCACTCGCGTCATTCGTTTTGCAACTGATACTTGTTTGTGCCTTTCTAAGCTGAACAAATTAGGATATTTATATCTGAGGGGCTCTTCTCCGACCCATGAATCCATCCAGAATCTAGCCGTGGCCCCATCACCACAGTTTACTCGAAACAAACAGTCTAAATGCACCCCTTCCGACTCAAGAACCTTCTCTGATCCACTTATTTGTTTCCAAGGGCTAGGTAATGACAACCTAGCTGGTATCTAGTTCCAATTTCTTGACGACCCGTGCACACTCCAAATTACTTTCTTCCACAAGCTTTGTTTATCCGTCTTATAACACCACCACCACTTAGTTAATAATGCAAGATTCACATCCTTCAAAAGCCCAAAACCCAAACCTCCCACCTCCTTTGGAGCACACACATCCTCCCAAGATACCCACCTCATCTTTTGCAAATCCGATCCCCCGCCCCAAAGGAAGTCCCTACGTATCCTTTCCAATTGTTTTAGAACTGACTCAGAGGCTTTGAATATGGAGAAAAAGTATGTGGGAAGCGAGCTCAACACCGATTTTATTAGAGTTATACGACCTCCAAAAGAGATTGTATTAGCTTTCCAGATCGAAAGACGCTTCTTAAAAATGTCCACTACCGTTTTCCAGTTCTTTACGAGGTTCATGTTTGCCCCTATTAAGAGCCCCAAATGTTTGAAAGGGAACGTCCCAACCCTGCATTTTAATACCCCCGCCATTTCTTAAACCGCTGACTCCGGGGCTTTGAATATGGAGAAAAAGTATGTGGGAAGCGAGCTCAACACCGATTTTATTAGAGTTATACGACCTCCAAAAGAGATTGTATTAGCTTTCCAGATCGAAAGACGCTTCTTAAAAATGTCCACTACCATTTTCCAGTTCTTTACGAGGTTCATGTTCGCCCCTATCAAGAGCCCCAAATGTTTGAAAGGGAACGTCCCAACCCTGCATTTTAATACCCCCGCCATTTCTTGTACCGCTGACTCTTCAACCCCGACCCCGAAGAGCCTACTTTTTGATGCGTTCACCCGTAGTCCGGAAACCAAATAGAAACACCTGAGAATTCTATTAAGATTTAGCGCATTTCTGACCGACCAATCCCCTAGAAAGATTGCAACGTCAGCATAGAAAAAGTGTGATAGCACCTGCCCTTGTGAGGCGCACACGATCCCGTCCAAGAGACCCATGGAACATGCTCGTTTTACCACTCCCGATAATGCTTCCATAGCTAGAATGAATAAGAAAGGTGATACGGGTCTCCTTGCCGCAAGACTCTATAACATGAGAATTCTTGAGTCGGCGATCCATTCACCAAAACCGATGCCCGTGCGGATGACACCGTCGCCATAACCTACTTTCTCCATAATATTGGAAATTCCATTTGACCCATAACAGAATCAAGAAAATCCCAACTTAGCGAGTCGTATGCCTTTTCTATATCCACCTTATAAATCATCCCAGCCTTATTCCTACGCTTCAACCATGGAATAATTTCATTCAAAATAAGGGGCCCATCCAATATGCTTCGGTTAGAAAGAAAGGCCGTTTGCTCTTCAGATATTAACTTGTGTATTACCATCTTCAACCGATTTACCAACACCTTTGAAATAACTTTATTGATGCACCCAATAAGGCTAATCGGCCTATAGTCCCCTAGATCCCCGGGGTCTTCACATTTCGGAATAAGGGCGATAAAAGACGATGTGCAACCGTAACTGAAACTGCTCCTATGATGAAATTCTTCGAAAAGCTTCACAAAGTCAGTTTGTAATATGTTCCAGCACCTCTTTAGAAAATGAAAATTAATGCCATCTAGGCCCGGGGCCTTGTCGCCTTCACATTCCCATATTGCCATCTTTATTTCATTTAGATAGAAAGGAACCACTAGTGCATTCGCTTCCACCTCTGAGATTTTATTAATGTTATGGCAAACAAGTCTTGGTCAGGATGCTACCGGTTCTTGAAACTTTTATGCAAAAAAGGCACAAATTTTGTCTTTGACCAGAATAGGTGATGTCTCCCAGGCGCCATCGATCCAAAGTCCGTTGATACGATTGTTGGTTAGATTAGAATTTATTACGGCATGAAAGTATGCTGTATTTTCATCTCCTTCCACCGCCCACCGAACCCTTGACTTTTGTCGTAGATCCATTGTCTTCAGCCTATCCGTCTCCAAAATAAATTCCTTACACCCGGTTCTTTCGGTTAGTTCGTCCTGATTCAGCATCCTCGATTCTGCTAGTTCCTCTAGTTCTTCTAGCCGCTTCACCTTTTCGTTGAACACCCCATCACTAGCCGCCTTGTGTTTCCCACCCACTCCTTAACTTTCTTCCTTACCCATCTAAGTTTCATCGCCAAATGTAAATCTGCTGGTCCATTGAACTGAAACTCCCCACAAAGCTGCTCAAGTTGGTCAAAAAAACCGAGAATTTCCATCCAGGAATTTCGTTGAACACCCCATCACTAGCCGCCTTGTATTTTTTGTTCTTGAAGAAGGTTTGGATGAGGAGAAGAGGTCAATGACACTGAAGAGTGGGTTCACTATAAAGATGAAGATCCAGATAAAGAAAAAGCGAAAAACCCACTCACACGCCATAGATCTATGTCCTGAAACATCCACACAAAAACACAGTTCAACATGCGAGCAGGCAAAAAAAATCAAACCCATGGGTTTGTTAAGTTTTACATAAAACGCCATATATTTGATGACAGTTCTTGTACTATTAAAGAAGAGAGAGACTGATGACACTGAAGATTGGGAAAAGAGATCCGATTAGGATGTGTAATTTATTTCCTTCCCTTGTATTTTTTTTCCTGTGGTTGAAATATAATTTAACAATAGTAAAACGCCAAAATACCACAAACGCCAAAATGTTTATAAAAAATAACAGATCAATAGGCCAACTTATTTAATCGCCTTGGAAAACGCCATTCAAATAGATTTCCTGCCCCTTGGGTTCCATTGGCATACGATGTGAATAACGCCATAAACGCCAAAATGTTGATACAATGGAACCATTAAAACACCATTAATTATTGAATTTGGTTAACGCCAAAAATCTCAAAAACCAAAAATTAAAACAACATTGGGAAAAAACGGAACAGGAAAAGTGTCACACCCAGATATTTACACGTATTACCAGTGGGCCCGGTGGGGAGTATCGTGACGTGGTTGGTAACGTTACAGTCAAACAACACAATATTTAAATGCACAGCGGAAGCAAATGAAATATATATTTCAACCGAATATAATTGTAATATCAAGTATCACAAACAGTTGAAAACAATCCACAGGTGGATCAAAAATAAATAGGAAACATTGTTCAACAGTTTTGACATCCAAGCTTGCGAGACTTATTGTGGACGCTAGGAGAAAGCCAGCCTAGTTCGCGTAGTACCTGCACTTAACCTTTTTGGGAAAATACGTCAGTTTACACTGGTAAATACATTCAACTGACTCATTTTGAAAAGTTTAATAAAATTGATATGAATGCACGTGGCACAAACTTTTATAACTTGGGATAATTATTTGAATATAATACTTGTAAACGAATTACATGTTCCTTATGCGTTCAGTAGTCCGATCCGTAGACCGGGTTAAAGATCAATAGACACACCACATTATTTATTTATTTAGGCACTGACGGGTGTACGCCTACACCCCGTGCTCAGGTCGTGGCCATCTCGTAAGATGATGCCAAGGATATCCGGGACATGGTCATTAACCCCCCAAAGGCTTTAAGCAAACAAAGCATTTCAAAACGGGCATATCAATGATTTAACCTCTATTCGATTAAAGATTCAATGCCGGACCAAGCGGTATTTTATATACCCTACCCCAAGCCCGTATAAGGGAAAATAAGTTAAAAGTATTTACCTTTGCAAGTATCAATCACAATTAGCAAGTGCGTGTAGCTTTTACCGGGTCTCCTATTCTGGAACGAAGGTTTATAATAACCTATTAGAATGCTAACGGGTCTTTAATTAAGCCTAAACTTAGACCGGTTAGTTTCACGGAAAGATACGGTTCGAACGCGCGATTAAGCGGAGACCGGAATAGAATGTGATTTAGACCCGAAAAGTTTGAAGACTTGTATAATATGGGTAAACTAAACACATTCTGGATTTTGAGATAAAACCGAAAAGGTTTGACCCGTTTCGGCTAATTTATGTAAACTAGTTACATAAACCGAACCGAACGCGCAAAGGGCGTAACGGGTATTCATGAGAGTCATATACAGTTTTTCTAAGTTAATATGCCTTAAATAGGTTGTGATATCAGTAGGATACCTTCCATTATGCCCAAAACGAATTTAATCTAAATATAAGCCCCGTAGGGGTATTTTGGTCATTTTAAAGATTATAAAAGAGATTAAATGAAACTCTGAGTTTCGGATCTGAATACATCAGTAAAATAACTTATTTTGACAGGTCATATCAGTTGTGATAAGTCCTAAGTGCCAAAAATGGTTTTAAACCTAAACTATGTGTTTAATACGCGTAAAAAGCCATTTTAAGCGATTTCCGGGTTATACCGGAAATCTGAGTTTTCTGATCTGGTTGTAAAGTTCAAAATACTTTATTTATTATTTAAAATCAGTAGCAATTGGATTGGTGTCAAAATATTATGTAGAACTCATTTTATAACCAAAAAGGGTATAATCGGCATTTACCGAATCAAGGTCATAACCTTAGGTTATAAGCAGGTTAAAAATAATTAAAAATCTTTAAAAATCCCAAAATATTATATTATATCAGTGGGAAAAAGGTTTGGTGTCAAAAATTGGGTTTAGATAGGATTTATGCTAATGATGCCGTTTAATTACTAAAAGGCGTTCTAATTACGCTAATGAGCATAACTCCTAATCTAGGCCTCCAACTGATGTGAAAATTTAGGGACATGTTTATAAATCAGTATAAAAGATTATTGTCCTTTCATATATCCAAAATTCTCGTTTTATGGTCAAAAGGGCATATTGGTCAACATTTAAGCAATTAACGGAATCATGCATATTAATTGGATAGCTAATGAACCAAGGTGTATAACCACAGAGGGTTATACTATCATGTAGCCTGGTCCAAAGGAAGCTCTAAGGCATTTCCAAATCATACTAAATCGGGTCAGAACTGAAGTCAAAGCAAAAGTCAAGGTTTTGCGACTTTCGGTTCCGAACCGGGTCTAAACAGAAAATTGCCGGGTCGAACATGTTTAGACATGTTCTTATACTTATTACCAAGTTATATGAGTGATAAAACAGGTTACATGCCTTCTGCATTGCTAATTACATGATAATTTGCAATTTAAGTTTCTGTTGACTTTTTTTAAACAACTTTGACCCGACATTTGATCTAGTTAGAGCGGGAATCAGAGGGTGCCCTTTTAAGGGTTTAATGCCCACATAATTACCAACTTATAACTACCTTCAATTCGACTAATCACTGAACCATTAATGATTAATCGCTAAGTCAAACGGTAATTACGACAGTTTGACTTTTAAGCTAAAACTAAGTAAAAACTCAATTAAGGAAGGTCAAGGGTACTTACTAAAGTCCTATGCACGACTAGGGATGACTTGGGTCTGCTTTGGAGCTCCAGAAGTCTTCAAGAATGCAGACGAAAGGTGTGATCAAATTGTTGCAACATAAGGCCCTTTTATAATGCTTAAATCTCACTAGATTGTTGACAAATCATGCTACCATTGGTCATGGATCATCAACAGATGTCCCTAAGGTCTAAAAAGCATGTAGAGGTCGCCCATGGAGTGGAAAATATCTTCTAAAGTCGGTTATTGCGCTTAAACAGGCTGCTGTCCCAACTTTCTGCATCTGGGGATCGGACGCGGCCCGCGTAAGCTTCTGTTAAGGCTTACGCGGCCCGCCTGAGTCTTGCTGTCAGATTTAAATCTTTTCCATTATTGCATCCTTGGCTCTTGGTCTTTCGGAAGGGCATTCCACTTTATTTCTTGCATTTTGAGCCCTCCAAATTGACATACAAGGGCTCCAAGACTTATACCCACTTTGTTAAGTCCTTGGTCTGCTTTGTGTTTACCCGAAAAGTCATAATTTCCAACGTTGACACTTTAACCCCTCACATACGAATTTGATCATAACTTTCTCATACGATAACGAAACTTTATGAAATTTTTATCGTGCATTCTAGTGAGCATAATTAATCGTTACAAAGCTTCGGGTTTGCTAAAAGGTCACATAGAGGTATAATTTAAACATGTTGACACATTTAACCCCTGTAGTTTGTAATCTCTCACTTTCTTTCATATTTAGCTTCGTATGATCCATGATTTATTCGTTTGAAGGTATAAACATCATGTAGGGTTATTTAAAAATATATTTATCCATTGTTGACATTTTGAACCCCTATATTCACATGTTTCCCATGTTTGTCAACTTTAGTCCCTCTAGAGTATTCTTTCACACGTTCAAGCTTATGACACGTGTCAATACATTATAGGACGTGAATTTTCGAGGTGTTACAAAAAGCAGAAGATGAAAGGACAAAAAGCCCCTCCGCCCTTTTCTAAGCGGCGTGACACGTGTTGGTCCAGGAAGCGTTCTCACCGTTCTCACACTTTTGATCGTTTTCTCCCGATCCCGTTTCTCTCTCTCTCTCTATATATATATATATATATATATATAGAGAGAGAGAGAGAGAGAAACGGGATCAGGAGAAAACGGTAAAAAGTGTGAGAACGGTGAGAACGCATCCTGGCCCAACACGTGGCGTGGGGCTTGATCAGGGACCAAGGGGTTTTTTTGTCTTTTTAGTATTCTTCTCCTTTCACGGTTTTCGCGTTTGAGAAGCTTCTTTATTTTTTGCGTGCAAGATAATTTTGGCGTTTTGTAGATTTATTAATTATTTGGCGTTTATTGTTTTTTTTCTCAGATTTCTTCTCTTTGAGGTAATTCTTTTTGTGTCACATAGTTAATATTTTTGGCGTTATGGCTTTTTCCATGTTTTTTTGGCGTTTTGTATCTTTTTGTTAATAATTCATTACCATAGATTAACATTTCAAAAAATTACAGTAAGTAGAAAATCAAAATAATCTAATAGTCTTTCGTAGGTGGGATTACATCGGAGATGTAGCCATCGCTTTGTTATTCACTTTCTTCAGATTCTTCATCATCAAATTTCATTTTTGCGTATAACGCCATTAGCTCGTCTCTTCTTTGCTGCAGCCTATTCAAGAATATTACTGCATCCTTCGATTTTGGATCGTTTGAAGGTGTTAAATCACAGAGTTGTTCAATGATAGATAGCAACCCTGTCTTCAACATTTCTTCCATTGGTTTTGAATATTGCACCCCGTTTCCATAAGTTACTTCAAGTGTTCCTTCTTCCTCATGCAATACCTAACTCCTAAGTTTTGGTATTTGTGTATCTTCAATATCATCATCATCATCTTCGTTATCTTCTACTGGAAACTTTCTCTCCAGTCTTCTTATTACAGTTCTTGTTCTTTCACAATCGCTGTCTCTTGGAACCCCAAGGGCCAGGATATCCTTTTGAATATTTTCATCCATTCCCATCATGGCTTTTATTGTTCTTACCTTAACCCTTCTCCTGTCAGCGAACTTTATGATGAATCTTTTTTCTTTCCTTACAAACCTCCATGCAATAACCTTAGCCATTTTTTATTTTTTTCGGCGTTTTGGAGAATATGTGACGTTTTAGTTTTTTTTTTGCGTGTTTGAACTTGGGTTCTGATGATCTTCTTTTATATTGACTTTTTTTTCCCGCGTATGTCAGGTAATTATGGCGTCTTGAAAAAGATAAATAAATTTAATATAATAAATGTTAGTAATTATGTTTTCTGTCGTTTCATTTTACTGTTTTTTTAAGTTTACCGTGCTTTGTTTTAAGACTCAATTGTTTTAATGGTGTAACACGTCAAATCTTTTTGACGGCTGTAATTATGACGTTTTGTTTTCCAATGGCGGTTAGATAACTATTGGACTTCTTTTGTTTTATATTCTTTTGCACATTTTTTCACTCTTTTTTTATAATATTAGTTATTCAAATTAATTTTATTATGGTTTGGTAGTTTATTTGGGGGCTTTTGTATGGCATTATGGCGTTTTACACGTATTAGCTAATTTTGGCGTTTTATTATATTTTTCGTTATAGCATTAATATTATTTTGTTGTTTATTAACTGACATTACAAAACAAACAATAGGCAAAGAAAATTAAAAAAAAAGTAAAAAAAAAAAAAAAACAAAGTAGAAGCAATTTATTATTTTAAATTTTCAGTGTCATCAGTCTTTTTTTTCTTTTGAAACTACAAGAAATGTGACAAATAAATGGCGTTTTGGGTTTGGCGTTGTTTATTTTCTTTGTTCATGTGTTGAATTGTCTTTGTTGATGTTTGAGCCATAGAGCGACCCCCTGTGGGTGGATGCTATCTGCCACTGGTATAGGTCTCTTCTTATCATCCAAACCTTCTTCAGGAACAAAGATGACAGTATGACATATGGGTGTTATCAGTCCATCTTTTTTCAATTTTGTCCATCTCATGCAGCAAAATCCTTGTTTTTTCACTCGCCTAAAAAATCATTAAATGAAGCTTCATGCAGAACTTTACTGAGGATAAAAGAAAAAGATGTTTTTGATGTCGTTGTATTTTTTTTGGCGTGTAGGTTAGGCGTGATGTTATTTTTATAACACAAAATGTAAATAACATTTATTCGGATGTAAAGTTTGGCGTTATATATAATGGCATTTCCTATGTTATGGCGTTTTTGTAACCAGAGAGTTTAAATAAAAACACAGAAAAAAAGCACCCAGTGATAAATTTGGCGTTTTGTATTTTTTTGGCGTTTTATTTTCAATGGCGTTTTGTGTTAGGAATAGTTTTTTTACTTTTTTACCCTTAATGACGCGCGTCCACGTAATAAAATTGGTGTTATTTACTAAAATGCCACCGCGCCAATCTAGTCCATAGATTGTTTTGATCGGATGATGCATAAGCGTTCTCTCCATTCTCACACTTTTGAGCGTTTTCTCTAAATCCTGACCCTATATATATATATATATATATATATATATAGGGGAAGGTTAAAATGAGAACCACCTCGAGTTGTAAGAACCGTGAGAACTACATCGTAGGGGGCGCGGTGAACCAATTTTTTCTTCATAAACGTAGATGCATGTATAAAAACAACATTTGTAAAAAAAAATCAAAAAAAAAATGTCGTGTGTGTAGTTTTGAGCGCCACAAGTTTGTGTTTACGGGACCCGTAAATCTGGTCGGAAAATTTACGGGTCCCATAAACACAAACTTGTGTTGCTCAAAACTACACACACGACATTTTTTTTTTTGAATTTTTTTTTTTACAAATGTTGTTTTTATACATGCATCTACATTTCTGAAATAAAATTTTGGTCCACCTCGTCCGGGATCAAAAAGTTCTCGCGGTTCTTACAACTCGAGCTGGTTCTCATTTTAACTTAATCCTATATATATATATATATATAGGGATGGATCATGACTCATCTTAATGAGAAAACTAAAAAACTCTATCAAAACCACTAAAAGGTAGGGGAAGGAGACTTTAATGAAGGAGGGGTAAAATTGGTAATATATATTTTAAACATTTCTAATTTGTTCATACGTTATCATTTTTTTTTAAATAGCACCATAAGATTACAAATTTTTTTTATATTTCATTCGAGTATATTGACTATATTCGAACATATTTTTATGACATAAAAAAAGATTTAAGGTGTCATAATTTTTTCAATACTACTATTTATTACTACATATGTGCAACATTACGGAAAAACCAAAACCCACACCCCCCAAAAACATAAACCACCCACACCCAAAAACCTAACCCCCCAACACACACCCCGCCCCAGAAAAGTTTAGTGTTTCTCACACGATCCTAACCCTATATATATATTTATTTATAAATAATGAGTATTTTTGGAGATCGAGAAAATATGAGTAAACATATGATATGACGCTTTTGGGTGTATCTGAAAGTTAATGGCGTCGTGTGAAAATTCTTTCATTAAGTTAAAAAAAAAAAAAAAATTGGCTTTAAAGACGGAGCTTGACCCTCCCTATATAAGAAGTGCAAACTCAAGCATCCAACCATCCGAAATTGGGCCAAGAGACAAGAAGCTAGTGGCAGCACTAATGGCCTCTACGAATCCTATAGCAAGGTATGCTTTATTATTTCATAAAAAACATATAAAGAACACGTACATAGTCAACATAAGGGACACGAGTGGCTGAAATCCACAAATAATGTTCTAAAGTTATATGGTTTGGGGATGAGATAAATAATATATAAGCTTTATATGTTGGTATGCTTCTAGTCAGGGGCGGACCTAGCCTTAACCGGGGGGTAACCTCCGCTACGGCTTGGCTCGGTAAAATTTGACGTTTTTAGTGTAAATTTTGGAAAAATTTGATGTTTTTTCGATTTCGTTACGGCTTATTTATAAAACGTTACGTCTTGGCGTGAATCCTAGATCCGCCACTGCTCCTGCTTCTAGTACCATACATGCCATGTTTATCAGGACAATATAATGAATTAAAATAACACATTTTAAACTTCTGCTTTTTTTTTATATACACATTGCTATAAGCCTTCAAAGCCCAAAAAGTGTGATAAACGTTGTGAATCATTGATCAGTAGGTTGAAAGGGTTGTCACGTAGACTTCAAATGGATTAATGACAATGAGAGCAAAATGTTAATAGAGCAAATTGTTGACTTTTTTTTATTGTTCCATCTATTCTACAATTAAATGTCTTTTTATGTAATTTTTTAAAACCATATTATAAAATCCAACGTTATGAGTATAGTAAGTATACTTAAAATAAAAAATAACTTTTTTTTTCAAAAAACATGTTGGATTAGTGTGCCAATATTTTTTTTGAAAGCGTGTCAAGTTGTTTTTAGTAATGCGTCAACCCATACCTTGGTGCACCAACCTAGCCCGTGTGTTATTGCTAACAAGAATTTAGATTATGTTGCACGCTTTGGTGATCTCTTGGGACATATGATACCTTGTGGTTGCTTCTCAGGCATTTGGCGTCTTTTAGCAAACCCACTCTTGTATGTGTTGTCTACATCTTACGCTCATCAGACCATACCTTAGATTTGCTATTGGTGAAATTTACTGAGTATGATGATGATTGAGTTGCCACGTGTACGTGAAGAAGAGTTATTATGGCTGGCATAGGCAAAATGGAAAACCAATACTTTTATTCTTATATAATTTTATCAATTTTTAAAACATAAATCTATATCTCTAATAAAGCAAACCATTGGGGGACACATGTCACCCAATGGTGCAAGCCAACTCAGCATCCACCTAAGCAATGATGTGGCAAGACTCTAATATTTTGACAAGTGGCATTGCTCATATGCCAGGATTGGTGAAGGCTTCTTGTGTACGCTTTCTGTATACTCCCTCTCTCTCATTCTCTCATACGCTGTCTCCTCTCTCTCTCTCTCCATTCTCACAAAATAACCGCAGAGATATCATCAAAACCCTAATCGGCGATTCCCTATCTTAGCAACCTTAACCGGCGATTCCTTTCTTCACTGTTTCAATCGATCGTTTGCAAAGAGGTATAATCATTCTTGAATACACAATAATCATCATCGACGGTATCGTTTCCAACTATATGCAGTGAATGATTCATTGATCTTCTTCTTTTATGATTGATTGAATGAATCATCGGCGATTTCTTATATCTTTCATCAATGATTTCATTCAATTTCTTATGATTCTTCTATCATTCATCCATGATTCGTTCGGTTACATCTAATCTGAGTGTTAATCGAGTTTTTTTTTTTTTGTGCTTGAAGCATTGTTTTGGGTTTTATCTCATCTGTGAGGTTTTTGTTTATAGATTTTAGTTTTTTTTTTTATTTTAAATTGTTGAATCGTATAGGCTAATCTGAGGTGGATGAAGGCTGATTTTAGTCATTTAGGGTTTCGTTTTTGAATTTGATGTGAAACACCTCAATTTTATTTAGGAATTGTAATCTAGAAACCCTAATTTGTTAATAATATAAAATATGTAACGTAATGTTGCATTTGAAGGTTTAATCCGTGTTTGGATGAACTGATAGATTAGTAATGATTGTTTTGGAATTGTTTTTTTTTTTTTTTTTGTTATTACAGGTTCAGTTGATTAGGATTGATATCAGATTGCCTGAATATGGCTGGACAACTCAAAAGGTTTTCCACCTTATGAATTTCATTGTAAATGGAGGTATGATCATTTGCTTCAAAGACCCAAACCCTAGAAGACACCAGATCTCCCCAATTTTTTATTCTTCATAGATAACTAGATAAATTCGAGTGATTTAATCTTTATAAAGTATACTAACTCAAGTCCATTGCAGTGAAATTGTAAACCAGTTATTGTGTTTTCATCGCTTCAAATCTTCAATGGATGCTGACAGGTATACTTGCTATTTGCATATTATTATTTCAATTTGCTTTTGGTAGTTGTTGACACTTAACAATAATAGGGCTTTTTTTATTTTTTTTATCTTGTAGGTTGAATTCACCACAGACCTCAGCTGTTTTATTTGAAGTTATGGGATACCTGTTATAATTTTGAGGTTTGTGATTTTTTGTCGCTGGATCGAAATTTTCTTTCTTTTCTTCACTCGACTTCAATGTTTTGTTTATCCATAGAATTATGTGGTTTTTAATACTTATGCTCTACGAGGCTATTGGGTTATATCCAGGAAAATTGACGATGCTGGTGGTGATGGAAGACGTCCAATTCCTCCAATTTGAGCCGAAACTGGTACGTTGCTTGCTCTTTTATTTTTCAACAACAGGTGATATTTAAATACTTACCTTAAAAGGGAAATGGGTTAAAAATCTCCTAAAGTTATTGTTAAATTCTTTTCTATTCATCCAAGTTTGGGGGTGATTTTAAAGCAGGGCTATTGGATTTACATGATATGGATGACACAAATGTTCTTACAAAGGTATGAATCTCATTGTTTTGGAATCTCATTATTTTGGGATACGTTTTAGTCTTATGTTATAACAGGTTTCTCTTTCATATTAATAGGTAAGATATTGTATGCATTGCCAAGCACATGTTAAGGGATTTGACCACCGTGGCTCTTGGAAATTGTATAGTTAAGATATTGTATGCATTGCCAAGCACATGTTAGTTGTAGGTAGCAAGCTGGCTAACATGATCCGAGACTTGTAGGTAGCAAGCTGGCTAACACGATCACGTATGAAAGCATCGTATCGCTGTAAGTTATCTCAGATGATTTCATTCTGGATTATTATGTTTATTGAATTAGTTCTGAAAATATCAAAACTGCAAGTGCAGGTGGTTTATGCCTGTTAATATTCTTTTAAAACCTGCTGCTATTCTATTTGATTCGGCTTTTTTGTTACTAATCAATTACGACTACATGATTTTAGGTTCCTCATGGTATGAAAACCTACTAAAAAATTCAATTGTTCGGATTCATGGATGATATATCCAGGCATTAACTTTGCAATTATATGAAAGTAAATTGTTCCATGTGTTATTTTATGAAAAGTTAAAATTATATAATTAATGGTACATTTTTATGGTGATTAAGGAGAAGGTGCGAGTAGCCATGGAAGTCAGTGGCAGTAAAAGGGACGAATTGGTGACGACAACTTTTACTCTTTCTTTGGGTATGTTCTACAAAGGTAAATATATGTGTTTAAAACTTTTGAATGATATGATCAATTTGTTTACTGTTTAGTATGGAATTCTTCATTATAAACCTGCTCTCTTCACCTAGATATGGAACTTCACTATAAAATAAGCATGCATTCTTGAAATCATCATTCAAACAAATCAAAAGCACATTAGGCATGTGAGTAAATAAAGTGGTTTTCTGCTAATTACAAACAATTTTCTTCATCTTGAGGTTAAATTTTGTAATTTTGAATCACATACACTTTTCCTCATAGAATAAAAAAGTCAAAAGTGGTCATCTGCTATTTAAAAAAAATGCAATATGCAATTCTAAACACCACTTAAAGCTTCAATCATGGTCATGTATCATGTGAGCTTGAAGGATACTACTTGCTCGGTTAGTGTCGACTTGAGTGTTTTCGATTTTCAAAATAACATCATATGATGTTTGCCGTTTGATGATCACTTTGCCTAAATTATAAATGTCAACTAGAAATTTCAAAATCTCAATTTATGACATCATGTCGTGCAGGAAGATAGTGAAAAGACGGGAACGGTGACATCAGTAGGGATGTATTTTCTGCATTTTCAAGTATACATAATGAATTCAACTGTTAATGGTGTAGGCTTTCGTCAACAACTTTAATACTTTCCAGTATTTAAAAATCATTTTGGGTTATTTATTTTGGTAATTAATTGTGCAGTTAGCAATGCCTTGAAGCTATTTTCTTTAAAAGGTTGGAAAGTCTTCAACCATGTGATGTTTCAGAACTAAGGCTAAGATTGGTGGGTGTGGGCGTTTCGGCCCTTTAACGCCGGGTGCTCCACCCCAGGTTGGCGTTTTGGTGGGTGTTGCCCACTTGACGTGGGGCGCTGGCCTGGGTGACGTGGCTGGCAATGGTTGGTTGGGTGTTGATGACTGTTTGGCTAGGTGCCACATGGCACCCCAACGCCGGCCTGGCCACGCCCCTTCCACACCCCACTTTTTTGGGTGTGGACTGGTGGAGCCCACACCTGCCATGTGTCGAGAAATGCCCCTAATCCAACCCCTCCACATCCCGATAATCTAAGGTCAGTGTTTATAGTTAGAATCTTTTCTTTTTTACCTTCTTTTTTATCTTTAATTATTTTTTTCGGATTTTTTAACTTAATGGAGAATATGTACTTTGTTTTGTTAAAGGAGATATTTTTATAAACATCTTATACAATAGAGGCTATCTGTGTCACTACATATGAGGATACCATACATTTGCTTAAGTTTGTTGAGCAGCAACATTTTTGCAAAAAAAAAAAAAAAAAAAAAAAGAACTTAGCTACATTAGTTTGAGACTGAATACAAACATGTGTAGTTTTGACCTGTTTGCTTATATACAAATGGGTATGGTGAAGTGGGTAAAAAAAGAAGCTTAAAGAGGAACAAGTCGAATGGGTCTAACGGGTTGAAAGTTAATTAAAAGTATATTTTGAGACATGATTTAAATATTTAGTTACTGCGGGGAAAAATGAAAATTTTAATGAGCATGATGTGATTATTATGATCAATGTTTCTCATTTGGTATTTGCAGGCTTTGGCGCCATTGTCCCAAAAAAGTGACCAACACATGCATCCAACAAAAACATAACGTAAGTACTTACACTTTTACATATATCTACTACACACTTACTTACCAAATTAGACAACAACAACCACACCCAGTAAAATTCATCGGCAAAGAGGGGGCTGGGTGTGGGATGTAACATGTTAATTAAAATTCAACTCGTGTAATACATGAGTCTATAACATATTACATGTAATAGGCAATTATTGTTTATAAATGATTTTTATTGCATCATTATTGATACCTAACATGTAGTACATGTTTTAGGTTGGTTTTAGCTATTAAGCTAGGAAATTGAAGAGGAGAAAAACTCATACTAAAAGCAACAAGAGGCATATGCTCCTTATGTTGGTTCATTGCCGCATGATAAAATGGTCATTATCGTTATGCATACGGCGATGAGGCATGATTTGCATTTGATTGTGGTTGAAGCAGCTATTCAAGAGTTTCTACTAATTTTTTTATTTGTTACTAATATATTTTCTATCATATCAATTGTTTACAATAGGTTTAGTGTTATTGGATTGTAAGATATGATTCAAGTTGAACATATTTCGTTAGGTGTTAGGTGATGATTGTTTTTTCAATTGGTCAAAAACGTATGCGAAGTTATTGGTTGAAGCAGGATATATGTTTTTCTCTTAAATTTTAGGAGTAGAAGGACCACCAATGAAACCATTCACTTTTTAGCAATGCTGATGCAGGATTGAATTTGAATAAAAATAATAGGTTTTTGGTTGAAGCCGCGTTTAACGCGGGCATTAGCCTAAAATTTAATAATTTTCTGTTTGTTTCTTCCAATGTATGCTTTTGTACAGAATATTACATTTCAAAGTAAATAATATGGTTTTGGTTGAAGCCCGCGTATTACGCGGGCATTAACCTAGTAGATTTTATATACCTTATCCCTCTATTAAAAAACTATACCATAAAAGTGAACATTTTCCCCTTTTAATTCGAAGATAATATTGCTATATTAAAACGTTTTGAGAATACGTACAACAATACCTCATATAACGATACTTCTTTGCTCAATTTGTAAATTTTCATTTGACACATTTATCTCTCAGCTATTGGTATATACGTGACACCTTTTGGTTCCTTCTCACGCTTCGTAGTTCATACGATTTTGATTTCTTTATTTTTTTAGCCCGGGGGGTTGAGATAGGAGGGATTTAACTCGTGCATGGGCGAAGGTTAGAAGGGGCCGGGGAGGACGTCTGACCCTTCAAACTTTTCGCTCAGTATAGTATTGTTATGTATGTAGCTTTCGTATAGAAATTTTTTGGTATATACGTTTTCCACCCCCGTCGGACATCTCAAGCTTTGTCATTGAACTCGCGTGTGGACAAATTTTCACACCTCCTTTTTCATCTTATAATTTTTATAGATTTTTTTTTAATTTATTTTTTGCAATTCATATATATTTGCCAAACACGTTGTAGTGTAAAAGTTTGGTTCGTAACAACTTTTTTTCAAAGTTTAACACATTCTTAAATATTATTCGTCAAGCAATAGATTAGAAACTAACATTTGGGTATATTGTTTACAAGCATTTTAGATACTTAAGAATATATAGAAGCAAAAATATTAAACTGCCAATGATTTATTGTTTTACAAATTTATTTATTATGTTTACAAAATATTGATACATTATGGTTGCTTGATACATTGAAAAATTCATGTTAGATTGGCAAATAAGGTAGCAATTGTCACCGGTGGAGCTCGTGGCATTGGAGAGTGTATTGTTAGGTCGTTTGTGGAGCATGGAGCAAAAGTAGTTATTGCTGATATTAGAGTGAGATGACTTAGGAAAATCGGTATGTGAAGACATAGGTGTTGGGCAAGCTTATTTCATTCATTGTGATGTAGCCGTCGAATCAGATATCGAGCATGTTGTCAACGCCACTATTGCTAAATACGGGAAACTAGACATCATGGTTAACAACGCAGGGATAACCGATGAGCCCAAACTTAGTATTCTAGACAATGATAAGTCAGATTTTGAGCGTGTTATTGGCGTCAACTTAACTGGAGTTTTCTTGGGAATTAAACATGCGGCACGGGTGATGATCCCAAATTGCAATGGAAGCATCATTACGATTGCAAGTGTATCTTCTATAACGGGTGGGGGTACGAGTCATGCTTACACGAGCTCAAAACATGGTGTGGTGGGACTGGCGAAGAATGCTGCTGCAGAGCTTGGGAAGTATCAAATTCGTGTCAATTGCATATCTCCCTATGTTATACCAACTGTTGCCGCGTGTCAATTTTTTAATATTGATGATACCTCAAGTGTTTACTCTAACCTTAAGGGCAAGACACTTGAAGCAAAAGACGTCGCAAATGCAACTCTCTTTTTAGCAAGTGATGAGTCTGGCTACATAAGTGGACATAACTTGGTGGTAGATGGTGGTTATAGTGTTTTGAATCCTACATTTGGTTTGTTTTCATGGCCACCAAAGTAGAATCTTTTATATATGGACTTTGAATTTATGTTGTGTGTTTGTTCTTCTTTCTTTGTGCAAGTATTGATGTAATAATGTTGTAGGATGTAACTACAACTATAAGTGCTCGGATTTGCTACCAATATTGAATTGTTGGTGACAAAATTATCTTTATACTTAATAAATAAGTAAATGTGGTGTCACGTGACACAATTCTAGAACTGCAACGTTGTTTAATCCTACTTTTGATGCAGTTTCGCGTGCGATCAAATGGCTCAAAAACAATTGATTAATCAAAGACGATAAATCGAACCAAAGGTTCCAAGAACAAAGTTCTTTATATCAATAATCAACCAAAAACTAACTAAACAATAACCCTAGACATCCTATTTATATGATAGGAATCATAATCCAAAAGGTAACTAAATAACAAAATATTAGGAAACTAAAATTTAAATTTAAAATAAATATAAAATAATATTCATATATATCCCATTTATTATTAACATTATGAGCCACATATACATCCTAACTTCACGAGTCATCTGGCCTAATTCGAAACTTGTATCACCGGGATCATCATGTTTATCATCCTTCATTGGATTGGGCCCAAATCGTATACGTTGGGCTTTGCCGAAACCCGAAGTAGAGACTCCAAGTAAAACCGAACCCTTACCCCCATAGCTTGGTTGGGTCCCCACAGGCCCACACTCCTATCCCTTTTTTAATATTTAAATGTGAATTTACATGCGAGCCTACATCCACCACCGCCTCACTAATATTAGTATGTAGCCCACGTGTATGCATAACATCCATGCACCCACAAAATTTGAAATATGCCACCTGTTCATGTGGTAACTCAATTTTTTTATCATCTAGAACCTTTTCAATATATGAATACAAATCTTCACCAAATTGGTTACCAACAATATCTTCGGGAAATTCAACCTCTTCTTTGGCAATCAAATTATTAACTATATTTGGAATTTTAGAAGAGATATTCAAAAGATTTGTAATATCCATCTTCTGCGGAACCACCGAACCAACTTCTTTAGCAATCAAGATTTTTGAATTACTCACCAAAGATGATGAATCTTTGGATCGGCCACCCTCTAACAAAAAAGACTTCGAGTGATCATCCAGATTACTGATAGAAACCTGAGCGAAGTCCGACAATTTCATCAAACGCACACTTCCTGACGAGTCCTGAGCCGGACCACCACGTGCAGCCACCCCATCACCATTGTGGATGGTTTTTTACCCATGTTTCTTACCACACCATCACCCACATCCACTCCAGTCTTCAACCCGTCTTTCCTTTCTGCCTCTCCGTCACCACTTTCGTCATCTTCTGATCCGTTCAAGGCGTTTGTGACCCATAAATAATCTTCCCGGCTCACCTCTTCGTCCTCGTAATTATCAAAACAAGGAGGTGAATGATAGATAAAGTCGTCATGGATAGGATGCTCCTCATCCCCAGTTAACTCGTCCCAGACGGGTTTTTCCGGTTCCGGTTCCTTCCACGACGATGAGTCCTCAAGATCTCGGATCCTTTGCTTGAGTTGCCGGATCTCGTGTCGTAACTCGAGGTCGCGGACTCGTTGTCGGAGTCTCTTGATCTTAAGAATATCCCGTGGATCACGGTTTCCGTTATCGTTACCTCGGCCGACGGATCTACGGTCACGGTTTAATCGATCTCCATGAACACGTGAATCACCAATGTTCTTGTCGATGCCTCGGTCGGCGACTCTTCGAACAAGAAAACACTCGCCTTCTCGTAGAGCCATTTGAAAACCAAAGCTCTGATACCAACTGATGCAGTTTCGCGTGCGATCAAATGGCTCAAAAACAATTGATTAATCAAAGACGATAAATCGAACCAAAGGTTCCAAGAACAAAGTTCTTTATATCAATAATCAACCAAAAACTAACTAAACAATAACGACATCCTATTTATATGAGAGGAATCATAATCCAAAAGGTAACTAAATAACAAAATATTAGGAAACTAAAATTTGAAATAAATATAAAATAATATTCATATATATCCTGCATCAACTTTTTTTTTATTAACGTTCGTTTCTTTTGAAATTCCTCAATCGTTTCATAATTTCACTCTACAATTAAAATTTCGTTACTTTATTTTCCTTTACAATCACAATATCGTTTCTTTATTTTCCTAGACATTAAAATTTTCTTTTTATTATAATAGATATATCGAATTCCTGAGAAACATCAAGATAAAAATACATGTATCAAACTCTTGACAAACATCAAGATAAAATAAAATCTCATTATACATGTTTTTTATGTCTAAATATTTGTTTATTGCATAGAAAGGAAAGATTTCCTGAAATTCAAATATACACACAGTCACTTACATATTTATACTTAATTAATAAGTAACTAGCTGCGTAACACGTTACAGTTCAATGAGCCAAAAATTATTCTTCTTGCTTCTCTTATTTCGCTCATTCGTTTTCTTTTTCAAAATATCGTTTTATAACTCATAAATCTTCGTTATTAGCTATCTAATATTTTTTATTTAACTTGTGTACAAGTATCTAACATAGTACTGTAATATATATTTTTACAATTACCTCCAGTAATTAATCTATTATTATGTTCTTCTTGTTTATAATAAACATTTTGGTTTTATGTATTCTTTTTTACATTTTCTTTTTCTTAATAAACATTAACCCAAAAACTGTAAAACAAGGGAATTTACAAGCATTCATCATTTTCATGATCAGTTCATCACTTCAACCACTCTTCATTCTTTATTAATTTTTTATAATCAAAATAGTACACTTAATAAATATGGAAACACTGAACAACATTAGCACAAAATCAAAATCCAAGTTTTTATTAAAATTGCACTCTCAAACGAAACTAAACAATGAATATTTTCAAAACTACATTTAAAATACTTTAAAAATAGGGATTGTTTGATGTAGTAAACCAAGAAATTATGGAGGAAACTGAGCTACTCAACTTTTCTAGACGAGTAAATTGCCATTTTAATCTCTGAGGTTTGGTCCAAATTGCCATATTAGTCCAAATAGTTTTTTTTTTTCTTCTGGGTCTCTGACTTTTCCATTTTCTTTTAATTTTGATCACATTGCCTAACTCAATATAAAAATCTGGTTATAACCAGGGGTATTTTTGGCATAACTGTTGTGTAGTGATAACCAGAGGTAGTTTACAACATAATTTATAAACCTCATAATAATTTAATTGCCAAATACCCCTGATTATAACCTGGTTTTTAGACTAAGTTAGGCAATGTGATCAAAATGACAAGAAAAAGGGAAAGTCAGGGACCCAGGGGATAAAAAAAACTATTTGAACTAAAATGACAATTTGGACAAAAACTCAGGGACTAAAATGGCAATTTACTCTTTCTAGACACACTAACGCTGTGTTCCCAAGCTTCAATAAAAGAGAGAAAAGAAAAGATTTGGGAGGAAATATATTTTATTTGTGTTCCAGAGTTTCCTCGAAGGCCCCTTGTTGTGGAACGGAGGTCGATTGTATTCGTGAATGTAAATAATGAGAAATGAAAGGGAAATGATGCATAAACAATGTGAAAGTAGGTTTCCTAGTTTAATTGTTAGGGAAATAAAGTAAATAAAAGTTTAATAATATAAAAATTACAAATAAAATATAAGAAAGTACAAAGATCTTCAATTAAAACACAAACATACGAACATAAACGAACGCAAATCAACGAATGTTCACGAACACGTTCACGAACACGTTCACGAACACCTTACCGAACGTTCACGAACACAATCGAACGAACGAGACCTCTGTTCATGTTCGTTCATTGAACTAATCGAACGAAATTTCTTGTTCATGTTCGTTCGTTTATTAAACAAACGAACATAAACGAACTTCCCACCGAACGGTTCACGAACTGTTCGCTGAACGTTCGGTTCGTTTACAGCCATAAGTTAAACAATCAAAGGGATTAAAATATAAAAGATGAAAACCTTTAGGGTTGAAGTGAAAAATCACAATTTTTTTTTTTTGGAAAACTCCCTATGCATAAAATACAATACTATAAAGCATTACAATGTTACTAATTTATAGTATTAAAATTTTATAAGTAAAAGATAATAATTAAGATAAAACATAAAAAGTACTATTAAACTAGAATTTAAGAAAATTGACTTAATTCCACTTATCACAGCCTCTCAAAATTATCCAACTCGAAACGTGACCAAAACTAGTGTGTTAAGACGTTCAAATTATCCACGGGCAACGCCAATCGCTTGGTCTTCAGCTAAACCCTCTTCGTCATTCAACGCATCGTTAAAAAGCCTCTCAAATGCTCCACACTTTGTTCGGATAACCAAAAACCTTGAAGTTATTTGACGAACATTACGTTGGTTTTCACCCACTTATTGACATCATAGTGTGAGAAGAACATTCCAAAACAAGAACAAACCTTGAGGCTGTCCTTGCTCGACGACATGCACCAAACCCGAAGCCAAAGTAATGTCGTCTGTCTCAGTTCAACGGTGTGCCATTTGAAATTTGATGAACAAATAATATAGATGGTAGAAGAATATACAATGAGTTGTGTGAGAGTTTTGGAATGAGTTGTGATTTAAATGTGTATTTAAAAATGTTTTAAATATAAAATTACCTTTTTAAAAGGATATTGGATTTAAATAACCCAATTTTTAACAATTGGCCGATAGCACTCTCAACTTTCGATTTGTACCACATCACTCCCAACTTTCAACTTATTGGCCGACAGCACTCCCAAACTAGTTGAACTCTAACCCAGTTAGTTTTTTACTAATGTGGCACTTGTGTGGTGACATGGTATCTGACGTGGAATTTTTTATGACGTGACGTATAACTCGGCTTTTTTGATGACGTGACATATGATTTGGCTTTTTTGATTACATGGCAGTTGACTTTTGATCTGTTGGCTCAACGGTAAAAAATAGGAAGGGCCCTACTTTTGAGCGGCTAGCGCTGGCGATAGGTTTGGTGAAACCCCCCTTCTACATTTACAAAAAAATTTCTTAAAAACTCTCAAACAATTATGGGTTATTGGTTTTATCACCCTAAATTATCAGCTATTGGCCACCGCCATCTCCAACTATCAATTTGACGTCCGTCACCCTTAACCTAACACTTAGTGTGTTCTGTCACCACGTCGTTAACTGATCACTCGCTTTTGATCCTGTTACTATACTTTTGGGGGTGTCATAGGGATCTTAGGAATGTTTTAGGGATCTTAGGACACTTCTAAAAGTATAGTGACATGATAAAAAAATTAGTGATTAGTTAACGGTGTGGTGACAAAACACACTAATTGTTAAGTTAGGGGTGGCAGACGTCAAAGTGATAGCTGGAGGTAGCAGCGGCCAATAGCCAATAGTTAGGGGTGATAAAATCCAATAACCCAATAATTATCAAAAATGTTATTTTAAATACCACTGATACATGCATAGCTTGACCCATCCGATTATTTCCGGTTTATATTTATTAAAGCGCATGTTGTTTCTATGTCAAACACATGCAACTTGACCATGTCCTTCACTACTACGTTATTTCCCTTTTTTTAGCACCAAGTTCTTCCGTTGTTGGTAATTTCCTTTATTTTGTTTATATAAGTGTACGTAAATATTTGCATGAATGAAGTAGAAAAAAATTGGTTCAAAATAGTATTCTATTTCTTATCTTGTACTCTTTGTAGATTAAATCGCTAATAGGTCTTGGGAGATTGATCATCTCGAATCGGGCGTAACAACAATACATATAGTTTTTTAACTAAAAAAAATAAAAACCATTTAGAAAAAAAAATTGTGTGTAAGAAAGAGGGAGAGACAAAGAATATACATATAGTTGCATTAGATATTGGTTGAATCATTGCCATAGCATCCCAACTACATGTTTTAGAACTATTTTCTAAGGATATATTTTCTAAGATCTCTTATATCAACTTGGAAAATTATAGACGCGACCAGATTCTCATAAAAGTATAGATCGGAGATTGATCGAGAAGAACCATCTGAGTTCATCAAACACCAGCTAGGGAGAACAACAATAATGATCAATACTTACACATCTCATGATCACAAAGATCCCTGCATGACAGTTATTAAACGAAATATATTACAAGCAAGCCATCTTTCAGTGTACACACATAATGAGGCATATAACATATCTACCTCTAACTTTATTCTTTAAACTACCATCTTCATTTTATTCTTTTAATAGGAAAAACACATCTTCATTTTATTCTTTTAATAGGAAAAACACACGTTACGCAGAACTTCCAATTCCCATCATTTTCATCTTTGATTTTCGGAACTATTAAGCTTTGTCATGGGCATCCAAATCCTTAACAAGCTTGCAAAGGAAATCCATCATTGAAGTTGGATAGGGTACACTTGTGTCCGGCTTCTCAAACTCAAAGGTCCATGTAGCCACCTTCCCATCACCCTTTGGTTCAACATGCCATGTGATTCTAAAGCTCTTGTATATCTCCACAAGCTCCCCTCCGATTACATTGAACACAATCATGTGGTTTTCCTCGTTGGCGTACTCAATTATCTGCTTCGATATTTTCCTCTTTCCCCCTTTTGGTATATGGAAATGCAAAAAAAAAAAAAAAAAAAAAATCATTAATCTATATGTTACATGCACAAGATTGAAAAGAAACAAAGAAGTAATGTGATGTGCACCTTCAGTGTAGTGCCAAGTGATGACTGATCCAACAGCCCCTCTCTCACCCTCATGCAACTCACAGTCATGAGCCCTGTCAGGAGCTATTGCAAACATCTTGTGCGGGTTGTGCCTAAAGAGATCGTGGAAGAAATCACCGTTTTTACTGATCTCAACGTAACCAATTAACTTTCCTGATAGAGCCATATCTTGATTTTTATCACACAGGCTAGCAAACAACTATTTGTAAGATATGGTTGGTGAGTTTGTGGAAAATATATCGTTGGCTTTATATAGAAAATTTTGGCTGCATGCCAAACAGCACATTAGATAATAAAATAGTATATGATTGCTTAGTTTACTTACTATATTCAGGAAAAGTTGTCTGCGTCATATCTTTTGGTTTGAACGGCAAGGAACAACGTGTCAACCACCGTGACACCGGGTGTTGTGGTCAAGATCGACTACTCGACCGCCGCCAGCCCCTTGGCTCTCCCAGATGCGCGGAAACCCGATTTTCACCTGCCCGAAGGCACGACAGTGGAATAATCGGTAAAACCTCGCCTCCCATCCAAAACAAACCGGCGCCATGCACCTGTATTCGCCCTTCACCTGGATGCCGTAGAAAATAACGGGGAGAGTGAGAGTCGAACCTGGGTCACAAGGAACACCAATTCTTTCCCCAACCACTCCACCACTACCTCATTGACGTCTGCGTCATATCTTATTTGCAAAAAAAGTTGAACAAAAAGAAAATCTCACTTAATCAATAAAAATAGAACAAGTTGTCCATATGTATACATCAAAATCCCATTCATGAAGATTTTGATTAGAAACCCTTTTATACGTAAAATATATTACTTCTTTTAACATGCAAGGGATTATAACAAAAGTTTCAAAGATTTTGATATTAAGACCATGAGTAACGAGCATTATAGGAACGTGAATAGGCATGTTAACGCCCTCAACACCGTCTAATGCATGGCCATGAATCATGAGGTATCATGGAAATCATATAGCAGTTAAGATACCATCTACCATTTTTTATATGAGTAACAACTACATTTAAATACCATATATTAATCTTACACTTTAAAGGATTTGAACTCATACTCCATTGATGAGGGGCAACCATAATACAACCATGTCATGGATATTTTATCAGTTTTATCTAATACATCGATTTGGGTACAACTTTTAAGATAGTGATAATGTATGGAGACAACATGAAAAACATACACAAGTACAACAACTTTCGTGAAAGAGATCCCTTGATATTGTATTTTCCGGTTTTTCTCGCGTATTTTATTAATTTTGTCATAAATTAACGCCACTACTTATCATTTTTCACTAAACTATGTGTAATTGAACATTTGACTTATGTCTAGTGTTATTAATGCCATAATTTTTTTTGAACGACCAACAAAACGAATTATTATTAAGCGAAACAACCGGGCTAACAAACACATTAGCCCGGCATCAAGTTACATCAGATCTCTATCACACCTAGATACAAATATTTCAAATGCTCAAACAAAACAAATCAAATTCACACCAATTTCTGCACGTAAGGTTTCTCGCTTTTGCCCGATTTTTTTAACCATAAGAAGCTTTGTGCCTTTATTTCTTCTCGTGTCCTTCCAAGATGAGGTTGAACCCGTTCAAACACTTTTTTGTTTCTACATCTCCACAAGCACCATATAGTTGTCTGAACAACTGTATATATCGCCCTTTTCCAATTTTCCGAACCCCGTAAATGTGAGTGAACATGTACCAGATCATTAGCACTAAAAGCATACACCGATATACCTTTACACCAGCTTGAAATCTAGTCCCATATCCGCTGTGTGAATCTGCAGGAAATGAAAAGGTGGTCGACGGACTCGTCTTCCTCGCTGCACAGTCCGCAATGCAACGAACCCACAGGCACCTGCCTTTTTGACAGTTCGATCTTTGTCGGGACTCTGCCTCTTGCCACACGCCAAGCTAGGAAATTCACTTTTAATGGCGACCATTTGTTCCATTCGAATCTGAATCCGTTGTCCGAAATATTTAGGCTGCACAACCTGATGCTCATGCTACGAACCGAAAAGTTTCCCGAAGTATCCAGCTGCCAAAGCCATTCGTCCTCGCCATCCTTAAACTCAGCAGCCCCCAAAGTTCTCGATATGTTATTTAATTCTGAAATTTCGTCAGCCGTTTGTGGTCTTCAGATCCAATGAAAGCTACACGCCCGTGTACCATCCGCTCGCGTCATTCGTTTTGCAACTGATACTTGTTTGTGCCTTTCTAAGCTGAACAAATTAGGATATTTGTATCTGAGGGGTTCTTCTCCGACCCATGAATCCATCCAGAATCTAGCCGTGGCCCCATCACCACAGTTTACTCGAAACAAACAGTCTAAATGCACCCCTTCCGACTCAAGAACCTTCTCTAATCCACTTATTTGTTTCCAAGGGCTAGGTAATGACAACCTAGCTGGTATATAGTTCCAATTTCTTGACGACCCGTGCGCACTCCAAATTACTTTCTTCCACAAGCTTTGTTTATCCGTCTTATAACGCCACCACCACTTAGTTAATAATGCAAGATTCACATCCTTCAAAAGCCCAAAACCCAAACCTCCCACCTCCTTTGGAGCACACACATCCTCCCAAGATACCCACCTCATCTTTTGCAAATCCGATCCCCCGCCCCAAAGGAAGTCCCTACGTATCCTTCCCAATTGTTTTAGAACTGACTTCGGGGCTTTGAATATGGAGAAAAAGTATGTGGGAAGCGAGCTCAACACCGATTTTATTAGAGTTATACGACCTCCAAAAGAGATTGTATTAGCTTTCCAGATCGAAAGACGCTTCTTAAAAATGTCCACTACCGTTTTCCAGTTCTTTACGCGGTTCATGTTCGCCCCTATCAAGAGCCCCAAATGTTTGAAAGGGAACGTCCCAACCCTGCATTTTAATACCCCCGCCATTTCTTGTACCGTTGACTCTTCAACCCCGGCCCCGAAGAGCCTACTTTTTGATGTGTTCACCCGTAGTCCAGAAACCAAATAGAAACACCTGAGAATTCTATTAAGATTTAGCGCATTTATGACCGACCAATCCCCTAGAAAGATTGCAACGTCAGCATAGAAAAAGTGTGATAGCACCGGCCCTTGTGAGGCGCAGACGATCCCGTCCAAGAGACCCATGGAACATGCTCGTTTTACCACTCCCGATAATGCTTCCATAGCTAGAATGAATAAGAAAGGTGATAGCGGGTCACCTTGCCGCAATCCTCAATAACATGAGAATTCTTGAGTCGGCGATCCATTCACCAAAACCGATGCCCGTGCGGATGACACCGTCGCCATAACCCCCTTTCTCCATAATATTGGAAATTCCATTTGACCCATAGCAGAATCAAGAAAATCCCAACTTAGTGAGTCGTATGCGTTTTCTATATCCACCTTATAAAGCATCCCAGCCTTATTCCTACGCTTCAACCATGGAATAATTTCATTCAAAATAAGGGGCCCATTGTAACATCCCAAAAATACAAATTCTTAAATTTGCAATTAAGTTGCAAATAAATTAGTGAAATAATCTAATTAGTAATGACACTAACCTAGTTAGTTTATCACTTATGAGTAGTTAAAGACATAGAAATAAAATAAAAGAAACTAGAGGGACCAAAAGTGTTAAACTAGAAAATAGTTTTAATAAAAACTATTTTATTAAAACACAAACCAAAAAAAAAATTAGTACGGGGATCGACCAGAGCAAGGAGGGGGCGACCTGGGTTCTTTCAAAACCCTACTTCATGCTAAATCCCACAAATTGAAGATCAAATTCGCTCCCAAATCGAAATCTGAGTTTTACAAGGGGGTTGTAAGGTATGTAAAATTTGATGTTAATTCTCTGTTTGAAATTCTCATGAATTTGGGAAATCCCAAATTAGAGGTTGCATGTTTGTTATTTGGATAGAATATGGATGATATAGTGTCTAGGGATAAAACCTAGACAATAACATGTGAAATCATGTCTAAATTCAGGAAATTTCATGAACTCATTGAAGGTGGTTCATGGGTTTTGTAAGATAATAATGAACACTAGGGTTTTGAGCATTATTCTAGTGTAATGTGGTTCATAGGAAGAGATTATTAAAATCTGAATGTTAAACCTTATATATGAAAGCTTGATCGATGGAAATTTAGGGCTATATGACAAGTTATGAACTTGATAATATGTTGTGTAAATTTCTGCCCTTAAAGTGTTTGCATAAATGTCTCAAAGAAGGCTTAAATCCGAAAATTTGAGTTAAACTGCATGATTGTGATGTTTTGGCAAAATATGCGAACTATGAATTGAAAAGAGTTCTAAACATGTCTTGGTTGAACTCTATAGGAAAGGATACCGGAGCTCCAAGCGGACAAGCCGGTGGTGACTTGCGTTTGAAGGGCGTGCACTAAAGGTATGTAACTTGGCTCGTTACATTGGGTAAACTTTGATAAATTGCATATGTGTAGTGAATTGTAGAATAAAGGTTGTCTTAATTTAAAGCGATAATGTTCGTTATATTGATTAATTAGACCAGGATTGGTTAGAACTTGTTGGTAGTCATCATAATGGATGATTCCGTAGATGAGCCAAACGGGTCGAATAATCGATTAATGCGTGGCAAACGCTTTGTTGTTTAGTAGATTGGTCCTTTGTTATCGTTGACAATCGACATATTAGAATACGAGAATTTAACATGTTGGTTTGTAAGAATGAGAAATCCGAGAGTTGGTTCGAGCTAAATAACCAAATCAATCAAAACATAGACTTGCAGTGGCTACCGTAATTTACGGTAGAGATCAAAAAGCTTACGGTGGTTCAGTACTGTGCTACGGTGAACTGGTATAACTTAGTGTCTACCGTAACTTACGGTAGATACCGTAAGTTACGGTAGAGTCTTGAAACTTTTGTTGAACTTTTGCATAATTAATTAATCGAATCCGTTTCTGAGCGTAGTTTTGATTATGCAAATTTTCTAAGAATTCTAATATTAATATTTGTCAAAATTTCAGTTTGTAGGTATTGCAAGTATGTGGACGATGATCAAGCATGTTTTTGAAGAACCGAACATGAATTTTTGAAGCTTCCGCTTGAATTAACTTTGATTAGACAATGTTTAGGATGTAAACGATCTACTGGTCATGTTTTAAATGTTTAAAATAATTGGTAGTTATCTAGTATGTGATCCTTTTAAAACTTCAATTTTGTACTTACTTTGAAGTAAGGTACCGTTTCTATAAAATCTTGCGTATTTACATTAAATTCTTATAATATTAAGACGGGTGTTACAAGTTGGTAATCAGAGCTTAAGGTTGTAAACAAAGTGTTCGGTTCAAGCTTGATTGATCGTCCGGTAAGAATTAACTTATTATTTTAATAGATTATATCTTATGTAAGAAACGAGAAGTGAATTGACGTGCATGGGAAGAGTGTGTTAATTCACTCAAACCCGGAAAGTGCACCAAATGTGAACGGTTAAAGCAAGTTAGGAACTTGGCTAAACCGAAACAAATGAAGCAATGTTATAAATGAAATGTTTAACGTTTAATGTAAACATTTCAGTTTCAAGATGTCGGAAAGAAACGATGATGATCCGGTGCAGACAAGCACCGAACAAATGAAAGAGATAATTGCCAAAGAGGTAGGAAAGGCAATTGAAGGAAGTCTATCCGAGTTTATAGACAAAATTCAAAGCACGGTGTTGTCACTTGTCGAAGAACGAGTCAAAAGGTTGGAGGATAGTGTCAACCTTATGAAGGAGAAATCGGGAGAACGTAAAGGGTGTTCAAACAAAGAATTTATGGCGTGTAAACCGCCAATCTACAACGGGGAGGTTGAACCAATAATTTGCCAAAGATGGTTGGGCGACATTGAAGGGGTGTTTGAAAGAACCCATTGTGATGAAAGTGACTTTGTGGCTTACGGGCCAGTTGAGAGGTCAAGCCAAAGATTGGTGGGACAATAAAAAGAATGAAATAGGAGCCGACGCGGCGAGAGCGATGACATGGGAGGAGTTTAAGACGCCGTTTCTTAAACATCATAGTCCCAAGGCAGTAATAAATAAAATCAAGGAAGAGTTAATGCAACTTAGGCACAAGGGCGAGACCATAGACAAGATTACGGCGATATTTATGGATAAGATGAAGTTTAGTAGTGAATTGGTGACGAATGAAGAACATAAAATATACTACTACTATAACATGTTGAGCGCTGAATATAGGGAGTTTATGACTCCTTCAAAATACGAGACCCTTACCGAGATCATAAACGTTGCTCGGGAACGGGAAATCGAGTTGAAGAAACAAGTTGAAAGGGGTGAGCGAAGGGCACATGATGTGAATCCAAGCCCTACGAAGAAAGCTCGAACTGGAAAATCGGGAAATAAGGTGGATGCTAAAGGTGGGTCGCCAAGTTGTAAAGTGTGCGAGAAAGGACACAAGGGAGAATTTCGGTTCAAAGACAAACCATGCCCCATATGTAGTAAGACGGGGCACACGACGTCGCTATGCCCGGGTAAAGTCTCGGTTTGCTATAAATGTTATCAACCCGGCCACAAAAAGTCCGAATGCCCGGACTTCATTGGAAGGAGAGACACTAAAGAATCTCCAACGGAAGCTCCAAAGGCGAAAGCTAGGTCCTTCCAACTTACAGCAGTTGAAGCAAAGACAAAACCCGATGTGGTCTCAGGTATATTCGCAATAAACTCGATCCCCGCACGTGTATTATTTGATACGGGTGCGAATAAATCCTTCATTTCACATGGATTTATTCGACATCCTTCATTTGTATTGACAAAATTATCTGTACCCTTAGAAGTTGAAATAGGGGACAACAAAAGTTTTATAGTTTGTGATGTTTGTCGAGGCTGCAAATTAAGCATCGACGATGAAGAATACTTGATAGACCTAATCCCGATGTCAATGGGGGAATTTCAAGTAGTCGTTGGGATGGATTGGCTATCTCAGCACCACTCAAAGGTCGTGTGTTTTCGTAATGAGATAAAGCTAACATATCCGAGCGGGAAACACGTTAATATCTATGGCGAAAAAGGAGGCAACCCCATAATATACTCGATGTTGAAAGCTCACAAGCTTATGAAGCAAGGATGCAAGGCGTTTATGATATACGCAAATGAGCCCGAGAAAGAATCACTGAAGATTGAAAATGTACTGGTAGTACGGGACTACGAAGATGTGTTTCCGGAAGATTTACCGGGGATACCGCCAGAACGGGAAGTAGAGTTCGGAATCGAATTGATTCTGGGCGCGAAACCCGTAGCTAAAGCGTCGTACCGACTTGCACCGTCGGAATTACAAGAGTTGATGTCCCAGATTCAAGACCTGCTTGACAAAGGATTCATAAGGCCGAGTGTGTCTCATTGGGGCGCACCGGTACTGTTCGTGAAAAAGAAAGACGGAAGCATGCGCATGTGTATCGATTACCGGGAGTTAAACAAACTCACGGTAAAGAACCGATACCCGCTTCCGAGGATAGATGATCTATTCGACCAATTACAAGGTGCGAACTGGTTTCCAAAGATTGACCTTAGATCGGGGTATCACCAACTAAAGGTCAAGGAGGAAGATGTGCCGAAAACGGCTTTCCGCACGCGATACGGACATTACGAGTTCCTCGTGATGTCATTTGGGCTAACAAATGCACCCGCGGCTTTCATGGACCTTATGAACCGGGTTTGCAAGCTAATGCTGGATAAATCAGTCATCGTATTTATCGACGATATTTTGGTGTATTCGAAAAGTGAAGCTGAGCATGCACACCACTTACAAGAGGTGTTAGAGACACTTAGACGAGAAAGGTTATATGCGAAATTCTCGAAGTGCGCCTTTTGGTTACGAGAGGTGCAATTCCTCGGCCACATCATAAGTGCCGATGGAATATTGGTGGATCCGTCAAAAGTTGAGGCCGTGTCGAAATGGAATCCCCCGAAGAACCCTTCGGAAATTAGAAGCTTCTTAGGGCTTGCGGGATATTATAGGAGATTCATTCAAGATTTCTCCAAAATTGCGTCGCCACTAACAAAGTTAACTCGAAAGGAGGAAAAGTTCATTTGGGGTGTTGAACAAGAAAGGGCGTTTCAGACACTAAAAGAGAAATTAACTAAGGCCCCGGTATTAACGTTGCCGGACGGAGTCGAAGACTTAGTGGTTTACTCGGATGCCTCATTATCAGGGCTCGGATGTGTTTTGATGCAACGGGGCAAAGTTATAGCTTATGCCTCGAGGCAATTGAAGATACATGAAAAGAAGTATCCCACGCACGATCTCGAATTGGCTGCGGTGGTATTTGCGTTAAAAATATGGAGACACTATTTATATGGGGTAAAGTGCACTATATTCACCGACCACAAGAGCCTAAAGTACTTATTCGATCAGAGGGAGTTAAATATGCGCCAGAGACGATGGTTAGAAACGGTCAAGGATTACGATTGTGAGATACACTATCACCCCGGGAAAGCCAATGTAATGGCTGATGTGTTGAGCCGAAAGGCAGATTATGCCCCGATACGAGTACAATCATTGCAGCTCATTGTGACCCCGGGCTTACTTGAACGAATCCGAGAAGCACAAGATGAAGCAGTAAAGACGGAAAACTGGAGAAAGGAAATGATTGTTGGCCAAGTTAAAGATCTCGAAGCAGGCAACCACGGTTTGAAAACACGTTTCAATAGAATTTGGGTTCCTAACACATGTGGAGTTAAAAAGCTTCTACTCGATGAAGCTCATAAGTCCCGTTATTCCATCCATCCGGGAGCGACCAAAATGTATAACGACTTAAAACAAAACTATTGGTGGCCCGGAATGAAAAGAGATGTTGTGAAATACGTGGAAAAATGCTTGACATGTCTACAAGTCAAGGCGGAGCACCAAAAACCATACGGTAAACTCCAACCGTTAGAAATTCCGGTTTGGAAATGGGAACATATTACGATGGACCTATTAACCAAGCTACCAAAGACGAACCGCGGTTTCGATGCTATATGGGTAGTGGTTGATAGATTGACGAAAAGTGCTCACTTCATTCCGATTCATGAGACTTATACGTCAGAAAAGATGTCCGAAGTATATACAAATGAAATAGTGGCACGTCATGGAGTACCGGTATCCATCGTATCAGATAGAGATACCCGGTTTACTTCAAAATTTTGGCGCGATTTTCAAGAACAAATGGGAACAAAACTCTTCATTAGCACCGCTTACCATCCTCAGATGGATGGGCAGAGTGAAAGAACAATACAGACGCTAGAGGATATGTTACGGGCATGTATCATCGACTTCGGTGGAAGTTGGGATGTTTATCTACCTTTGGCCGAATTTTCTTATAACAATAGTTATCATTCGAGTATCGGCATGGCACCTTACGAGATGCTATATGGTAGAAAATGCAGAACCCCGGTGTGTTGGGGTGAAGTGGGTCCGCGTGAATTGGCACATAAAGATATAGTTCAAGCCATTTGAAAGCAGCCCAAGATAGGCAAAAGTCTTACGCCGATAAGAGACGAAGACCGATTGAATTTCAGATAGGCGACATGGTTATGTTAAAGGTTTCTCCATGGAAGGGCGTTATCAGATTCAGAAAAAGAGGGAAACTAAGCCCGAGGTTTATCGGGCCATTTAAGATCATCGAACGGGTTGGTAAGGTAGCCTATCGCATCGAACTACCGGAAGAGTTGAGTGGAATACATGGCACGTTTCATGTATCACAGCTACGAAAATGTCTAGCGGAGGAAACGGCTTATATCCATTACGACGATATCGAGGTGGATAATAGCCTGAATTATGCAGTGAAGCCATTAGAGATTTTAGATCGAAAGGTTAAGCAATTGAGAAACAAACAAATCGATCAAGTTAAGATCAAGTGGGAGCATAGAAAAGGTTCGGACACTACATGGGAGCCCGAAGAAGAAATGCGACGTCTCTACCCTACATTATTCGGTACGTGCTCTGGTTTCGGGGACGAAACCATTTTTAAGGGGGGTGGACTTGTAACATCCCGAAAATACAAATTCTTAAATTTGAAATTAAGTTGCAAATAAATTAGTAAAATAATCTAGTTAGTTTATCACTTATGAGTAATTAAAGACATAGAAATAAAATAAAAGAAACTAGAGGGACCAAAAGTGTTAAACTTGAAAATAGTTTTAATAAAAACTGTTTTATTAAAACACAAACCAAAAAAAAAATTAGTACGGGGATCGACCAGAGCAAGGAGGGGGCGACCTTGGTTCTTTCAAAACCCTAGTTCATGCTAAATCCCACAAATTGAAGATCAAATTTGCTCCCAAATCGAAATCTGAGTTAAGATTAGTAATCCCCATTACAAGGGGGTTGTATGGTATGTAAAATTTGATGTTAATTCTCTGTTTGAAATTCTCATGAATTTGGGAAATCCCAAATTAGAGGTTGCATGTTTGTTATTTGGATAGAATAGGGATGATATATTGTCTAGGGATAAAACCTAGACAATAACATGTGAAATCATGTCTAAATTCAGGAAATTTCATGAACTCATTGAAGGTGGTTCATGGGTTTTGTAAGATAATAATGAACACTAGGGTTTTGAGCATTATTCTAATGTAATGTGGTTCATAGGAAGAGATTATTGAAATCTGAATGTTAAACCTTATATATGAAAGCTTGATTGATGGAAATTTTGGGCTATATGACAAGTTATGAACTTGATAATATGTTGTGTAAATTTCTGCCCTTAAAGTGTTTGCATAAATGTCTCAAAGAAGGCTTAAATCCGAAAATTTGAGTTAAACTGCACGATTGTGATGTTTCGGCAAAATATGCGAACTATGAATTGAAAAGAGTTCTAAACATGTCTTGGTTGAACTCTATAGGAAAGGATACCGGAGCTCCAAGCGGACAAGCCGGTGGCGACTTGCGTTTGAAGGGCGTGCACTAAAGGTATGTAACTTGGCTCGTTACATTGGGTAAACTTTGATAAATTGCATATGTGTAGTGAATTGTAGAATAAAGGTTGTCTTAATTTAAAGCGATAATGTTCGTTATATTGATTAATAAGACCAGGATTGGTTAGAACTTGTTGGTAGTCATCATAATGGATGATTCCGTAGATGAGCCAAACGGGTCGAATAATCGATTAATGCGTGGCAAACGCTTTGTTGTTTAGTAGATTGGTCCTTTGTTATCGTTGACAATCGACATATTAGAATACGAGAATTTAACATGTTGGTTTGTAAGAATGAGAAATCCGAGAGTTGGTTCGAGCTAAATAACCAAATCAATCAAAACATAGACTTGCAGTGGCTACCGCCGTAATTTACGGTAGAGATCAAAAAGCTTACGGTGGTTCAGTACTGTGCTACGGTGAACTGGTATAACTTAGTGTCTACCGTAACTTACGGTAGATACCGTAAGTTACGGTAGAGTCTTGAAACTTTTGTTGAACTTTTGCATAATTAATTAATCGAATCCGTTTCTGAGCGTAGTTTCGATTATGCAAATTTTCTAAGAATTCTAATATTAATATTTGTCAAAATTTCAGTTTGTAGGTATTGCAAGTATGTGGACGATGATCAAGCATGTTTTTGAAGAACCGAACATGAATTTTTGAAGCTTCCGCTTGAATTAACTTTGATTAGACAATGTTTAGGATGTAAACGATCTACTGATCATGTTTTAAATGTTTAAAATAATTGGTAGTTATCTAGTATGTGATCCTTTTAAAACTTCGATTTTGTACTTACTTTGAAGTAAGGTATCGTTTCTATAAAATCTTGCGTATTTACATTAAATTCTTATAATATTAAGACGGGTGTTACACCCATCCAATATGCTTCGGTTAGAAAGAAAGGCCGTTTGCTCTTCAGATATTAACTTGTGTATTACCATCTTCAACCGATTTACCAACACCTTTGAAATAACTTTATTGATGCACCCAATAAGGCTAATCGGCCTATAGTCCCCTAGATCCCCGGGGTCTTCACATTTCGGAATAAGGGCGATAAAAAGCGATGTGCAACCATAACTGAAACTGCTCCTATGATGAAATTCTTCGAAAAGCTTCACAAAGTCAGCTTGTAATATGTTCCAGCACCTCTTTAGAAAATGAAAAGTAATGCCATCTGGGCCCGGGGCCATGTCGCCTTCACATTCCCATATTGCCATCTTTATTTCTTTTAGAGATAAAGGAACCACTAGTGCATTCGCTTCCACCTCTGAGATTTTATTAATGTTATGGCAAACAAGTCTTGGTCGGGATGCTACCGGTTCTTGAAACTTTTCTGCAAAAAAGGCACAAATTTTGTCTTTGACCAGAATAGGTGATGTCTCCCAGGCGCCATCGATCCAAAGTCCATTGATACGATTGTTGGTTAGATTATAATTTATTACGGCATGAAAGTATGCTGTATTTTCATCTCCTTCCACCGCCCACCGAACCCTTGACTTTTGTCGTAGATCCATTGTTTCAGCCTATCCGTCTCCAAAATAAATTCCTTACACCCGGTTCTTTCGGTTAGTTCGTCCTGATTCAGCATCCTCGATTCTGCTAGTTCCTCTAGTTCTTCTAGCCGCTTCAGCTTTTCGTTGAACACCCCATCACTAGCCGCCTTGTGTTTCCCAACCACTCCTTAACTTTCTTCCTTACCCATCTAAGTTTCATCGCCAAATGTAAATCTGCTGGTCCATTGAACTGAAACTCCCCACAAAGCTGCTCAACTTGGTCAAAAAAACCGGGAATTTCCATCCAGGAATTTCATTGAACACCCCATCACTAGCCGCCTTGTATTTTTTGTTCTTGAAGAAGGTTTGGATGAGGAGAAGAGGTCAATGACACTGAAGAGTGGGTTCACTATAAAGATGAAGATCCAGATAAAGAAAAAGCGAAAAACCCACTCACACGCCATAGATCTATGTCCCGAAACATCCACACAAAAACACAGTTCAACAGACGAGCAGGCAAAAAAACTCAAACCCATGGGTTTGTTGAGTTTTACATAAAACGCCATATATTTGATGACAGTTCTTGTACTATTAAAGAAGAGAGAGACTGATGACACTGAAGATTGGGAAAAGAGATCCGATTAGGATTTGTAATTTATTTCCTTCCCTTGTATTTTTTTTCCTGTGGTTGAAATATAATTTAACAATAGTAAAACGCCAAGATACCACAAACGCCAAAATGTTTATAAAAAATAACAGATCAATAGGCCAACTTGTTTAAACGCCTTGGAAAACGCCATTCAAATAGATTTCCTGTCCCCTTGGTTCCATTGGCATACGATGTGAATAACGCCATAAACGCCAAAATGTTGATACAATGGAACCATTAAAACACCATTAATTATTGAATTTGGTTAACGCCAAAAATCTCAAAAACAAAAAATTAAAACAACATTGGGAAAAAACGGAACAGGAAAAGCAGAAGATGAAAGGACAAAAAAGCCCCTCCGCCCTTTTCTAAGCGGCGTGACACGTGTTGGTCCAGGAAGCGTTCTCAACGTTCTCACACTTTTGATCGTTTTCTCCCGATCCCGTTTCTATATATATATATATATATATATATATATATATATATATATATATATATAGAGAGAGAGAGAGAGATATAGAGAGAAACGAGATCAGGAGAAAACGGCAAAAAGTGTGAGAACGCATCCTGGCCGAACACGTGGCGTGGGGCTTGATCAGGGACCGAGGGGTGATGGAGAGTGTGAAACCCGGGTGTTAACGTGCGTATTTTATGAGAAATATTGTCGTTTAAGTGATAATGTGCTTTGAATATATTAAATACGAGTATTTATGGTTTTACAGGTAAAACGCGTAATATGGCGCAGTTAGAGTAATTAGTGATGATACGGACCAAGAAAGGATGATGTCTAAGAGGAAACATCATGTTGAGAACATCATAACTCACATGGGATTTTGATATTTAGTACTTATCTTCATTCAATATAATATCATCACATCAAATTTGGAGTGGAGAAAAGAAGGTGCACGTGATGTTTTATGTGAGTGGAATATAAGGTTTGAGACCTAATTATTGAGGGGGACTGCATGATGGTCACAAAAGTTTAGCAGCCATAATAGAATTTTGTGACTTCATATCACGATTTATTGGCAGCCATTTTCATTATTTTTGTGCTCCCACTTTGTGGGCTTCATCATCATCGATCTGGGCAGCAACAATACATTATTTTAGTGGGCCTCCATTACGTGAACAATTGGGTAGCCATAATACAACTTTGGGCCTTTATCATTCAGAAAACATTGGCAGCCGTTAAACTTATTTTGGAGGGGGCAGCCGCACTCAACTCATCATTGAACATCATCAATCATCATCATCATTATTCCGAATCCACCAATCATCACATCATCATGATCTCAACTTTCTTTCAAGCTATTGAGGATCGCACAAGCATCATGAGCGGTTAACCCTCCAGTGAACACTCCGGGTGATGATTCTTGTATTTCACTTTTAATTTAATTCTGTTTGTTTGAGAATTAGATTGTAATTAGGTGTTGACCGAATTGCATTCACATATATATATATACAATTTGTGTGACAGACAAATCCTGGTGATAACCAGAGAGACGTATTTATGTTGAATCTAATTGTGCCTTTGCTGATTGAATAATTATTTATGCTTGCGGTTAATATCTCTCTGATCAATTGGTATTATGCTAGGATCTTGTATAAGTAATTGGTTTATGTGACAGATTTACCATTTAATCAGTGGCATCCAAATAAACAATAATTAGATTATTAGGTGTTTACAGAATCTGAATCCCGGAGTGGTCACGTTCCTATCATTGTTTTCTCATTTTCACAATACTTATTCATAAAAATTACAAAAATAGATAAACTAGCAAATTTCATAAAGTAAGTTTAGATTAGTTAAATGGTATTACACTGACCACATGCTCCTCTGGATTCGATACCTGACTTACCCTGTCTATAGGTAATTTTAGGTTTTTGCATAGACCCGACGACAGTCTATCAAGGGTTTTTTTTTATCTTTTTAGTATTCTTCTCCTTTCACGGTTTTCGCGTTTGAGAAGCTTCTTTAATTTTTGCGTGCAAGATAATTTTGGCGTTTTGTAGATTTATTAATTATTTGGCGTTTATTGTTTTTTTCTCAGATTTCTTCTCTTCGAGGTAATTCTTTTTGTGTCACATAGTTAATATTTTTGGCGTTATGGCTTTTTCCATGTTTTTTTGGCGTTTTGTATCTTTTTGTTAATAATTCATTACCATAGATTAACATTTCAAAAAATTACAATAAGTAGAAAATCAAAATAATCTAATAGTCTTCCGTAGGTGGGATTACATCGGAGATGTACCCATCGCTTTGTTATTCACTTTCTTCAGATTCTTCGTCATCAAATTTCATTTTTGCGTATAACGCCATTAGCTCGTCTCTTCTTTGCTGCAGCTTATTCAAGAATATTACTACATCCTTGGATTTTGGATCATTTGAAGGTGTTAAATCACAGAGTTGTTCAATGATAGATTGCAACCCTGTCTTCAACATTTCTTCCATTGGTTTTGAATATTGCACCCCGTTTTCATAAGTTACTTCAAGTGTTCCTTCTTCCTCATGCAATACCCAACTCCTAAGTTTTGGTATTTGTGTATCTTCAATATCATCATCATCATCTTCGTTATCTTCTGCTGGAAACTTTCTCTCCAGTCTTCTTATTACAGTTCTTGTTCTTTCACAATCGTTGTCTCTTGGAACCCCAAGGGCCAGGATATCCTTTTGAATATTTTCATTCATTCCCATCATGGCTTTTATTGTTCTTACCTTAACCCTTCTCCTGTCAGCGAACTTAATGATGAATCTTTTTTCTTTCCTTACAAACCTCCATGCAATAACCTTCGCCATTTTTTTAATTTTTTTGGCGTTTTGGAGAATATGTGGCGTTTTAGTTTTTTTTTTGCGTGTTTGAACTTGGGTTCTGATTATCTTCTTTTATATTGACTTTTTTTCCCGCGTATGTCAGGTAATTATGGCGTTTTGAAAAAGATAAATAAATTTAATATAATAAATGTTAGTAATTATGTTTTCCGTCGTTTTATTTTACAGTTTTTTGAAGTTTACCGTGTTATGTTTTAAGACTCAATTGTTTTAATGGTGTAACACGTCAAGTCTTTTTGACGGCTGTAATTATGACGTTTTGTTTTCCAATGGCGGTTAGATAACTATTGGACTTCTTTTGTTTTATATTCTTTTGCACATTTTTTCACTCTTTTTTTATAATATTAGTTATTCAAATTAATTTTATTATAGTTTGGTAGTTTATTTGGGGGCTTTTGTATGGCATTATGGCGTTTTACACGTATTTGTTAATTTTGGCGTTTTATTATATTTTTCGTTATAGCATTAATATTATTTTGTTGTTTATTAACTGACATTACAAAACAAACAATAGGCAAAGAAAATAAAAAAAAAGTTAAAAAAAAACAAAGTAGAAGCAATTTATTATTTTAAATTTTCAGTATCATCAGTCTCTCTTTCTTTTGAAACTACAAGAAATGTGACAAATAAATGGCGTTTTGGGTTTGGCGTTGTTTATTTTCATTGTTAATGTGTTGAATTGTCTTTGTTGATGTTTAAGCCATAGAGCGACCCCCTGTGGGTGGATGCTATCTGCTACTGGTATAGGTCTCTTCTTATCATCCAAACCTTCTTCAGGAACAAAGATGACAGTATGACATATGGGTGTCATCAGTCCCTCTTTTTTCAATTTTGTCCATCTCATGCAGCAAAATCCTTTTCTTCACTCGCGTAAAAAATCATTAAATGAAGCTTCATGCAGAACTTTACTGAGGATAAAAGAAAAAGATGTTTTTGATGTCGTGTTTTTTGGCGTTTTACATTGAGTTGTAAATTTTTTTAGCAACCACTGTGTGTTTTTTTTTTTTTTGTTTTTTTGGTGTGATAAACGGAAGGTGGTGAGGCGTTTCTATTTATAGAATTTTTTTGGCGCGTAGGTTAGGCGGGATGTTATTTTTATAACACAAAATGTAAATAACATTTATTCGGATGTAAAGTTTGGTGTTATATATAATGGCGTTTCCTATGTTATGGCGTTTTTGTAACCAGAGAGTTTAAATAAAAACACAGAAAAAAAGCACCCAGTGATAAATTTGGCGTTTTGTATTTTTTTGGCGTTTTGTATTTTTTTGGCGTTTTATTTTCAATGGCGTTTTGTGTTAAGAATAGTTTTTTACTTTTTTACCCTTAATGACGCGCGTCCACGTAATAAAATTTGTGTTATTTACTAAAATGTCACCGCGCCAATCTAGTCCATAGATTGTTTTGATCGGATGATGCATAAGCGTTCTCTCCGTTCTCACACTTTTGAGCGTTTTCTCTAAATCCTGACCATATATATATAGGGCAAGGATAAATTGAAAACCAGGTTGAGTTGACTAAAACCTGAAAACCATTAATCACCATTGATCAAACTAAATGAATGGCTGAGATTCACTTTGAGCAATCAGTTTGTTTTGTTCCCCTTTTCTCTATTTTTTAATACATTTATTGTACCTTAAGGGTAATATGGGAAAGATTAATTCAATCTCTTACAAAGAGACAAAACTCTGCATGGATCCAGACAATCAATACATCACTTTTCATTATTTCAAAACATCAAAAGACATTCTCTCTCTTCCAAAATCTTCATCAACCCTTCTTCATCTATACCCAAATCACCATAGATGTTCATCTACACCCACAATCACCGGAGAAAAATCGCTTAAGATATTCAAAATCGCCGGAGAAAATCAACGATCGCCGGAGAAAATCAACGATCGCCGAAGATCTTCAACAGTCACCGGAGAATTTCAACGATCCCCGCGGGAGATAATCAGCCTAAAACGAGGGAATTTCAGGTGCGTCGGTTCTTTGTTGACTAAAATTATCAACTTTCTTTTAGCTATACAGATTTAGGGTGTATTAAATAGAGATTATAGGGTTTTAAAGACTTTTCAAATTGCTCGATTCCTTTATACCCATTTGGGTTTTCTTAATGACAGGTACCGTTAGGGTTTTTTGTTTGTTTTGAATAGTCTCACTTGTTAAAAGAAAGTTGATAATTTTAGCTAATATGGATGAATAGCGTTCTTTGTTGACTAAAATTATCAATTTTCTTTTAGCTATACAGATTTGGGATGTGTGAAAATAGAGACTATAGGGTTTTAAACAGTTTTGAAAGTGCTCGGTTCCTTGATACACATCTTGTTTCATACACATTTGGGATGTATTTTTTTTATGTATAGAAGTTTCTTGGTTACATTTTTTTAAATCTAATATTTTTGTACATGAACTCTCTAAAACATTCTAAGTTGACGGCGATGCGGGCGGGCCAGCAACACATACTACAGGAGGTACAGAACTGTTTTAGACGTGGTCTTTAGGAATCTAAATAATATATGTTTCGATACTTTAATGCTAATTGTTAATCTTTCTAAATAGTGACATCGGATGCTAACACGGGCGGTCCAGCAACGCGAACAAGAGGAAGTAAAAAAGGTGTTTATGTGGGCCAACCACAACCCGTGGGAGAGTGAGCTTAGCCCAGAACCACTCAGCACTGAAATCGAGTATGGCACTCCAAGATCGTTTCTTGACTAAAAAGTGGTGTTTATGTGAAGTTACTAGTATGTGTGTGAAAAAAGAATGTGCCCCCATTTTCCCTATCTCATGCAATATAGGGGATACTTTCCTTATCCTATGTTGTTTACCATATCTAGTGTGAACGTTATTATGTACTCAACTATTGTGTTAAATCTATGTTTTTCCAATCTATGTTATTAAAAAATCGTGTCGTTATTATATGTTTTCAACAAATACTGACTTCTAACATAACGAAAAACTAAAAAAATAGTTGATATCTTAAAAAAAAAGCTTACATAAGATACACGCTTTAGGAAAAAAAAAGTGTAACATCATCAAACACAAATACAAAAAATCTAAAAAAACGTACAACATTCTCATGAAAAAAAAGAGATTCAAGCAACCATCAACAAAAGCACATGATCAAACACACATAGAGCAAAAATGTACAAAAATCTCAGGGGAAAAAAATGTAACACGGTACGTAAGCACATCAAACACAGATACAACAAAAATGTACAAAAATCTCAGGGAAAAAAAAATGTAACATGGTAAAAACAAAACCAAAAAAATCCATAACATAGTAAATTCTCAGATTCAACACAGCAAAAATCTACAAAAATCTCAGGGAAAAAAATGTAACATGGTAAAAACAAAACCAAAAAATCCATAACATAGAAAATTATCAGGTTCAACCAAACATCAACAAGTACATACTACTGAAAATGTCATTAGCATACTAACAAGGATAATCCAACTAAGTACCACGTATTTCTTAATCTCAACAAACAATGGCAAAAACCTCAACAAACAATGCTAACAAGTAAGCTGCCAAATCACTAAAGCTAATATCAATAACCATATAACCCTCTTCTTCTTCCGAATTTCTTGCTCACGGGCAAACATGTAACACCTCGAAAATCCACGTCCTATAATGTGTAGACACGTGTCATATGTATAAACGTGTGAAAGAATGTTATAAAAGGATTTAAGTTGACAGTCATGGAAAGTATGTGAATATACGAGTTCTAAATGTCAACAGTGAATAAATATATTGTATATTAACCCTACATGATGCTCATACCTTCAAACGAATAAATCATGGATCATACGAAGCTAAAAGTGAGAGATTACAAACTACAGGGGTTAAATGTGTCAACATGTTTAATTTATACCTCTGAGTGACCTTTTGACAAACCCGAAGCTTTGTAATGATTAATTATGCTCACTAGAATGCACGATAAAAATTTCATAAAGTTTCGTCAACGTATGAGAAAGTTATGATCAAATTCGTGTACGAGGGGTTAAAGCGTCAACGTTGAAAGTTAGGCCTTTTCGGGTAACAATTAAGTTAACCGGGGACTTAACAAAGTGGGTAAATGTCTTAAAGCCCTTATATGATAATTTCAAGGGCTCAATGTGCAAAACAAGACATGAAAACGACCTTTAGAAGGGCCAGGGACCAAAACTGCATTTAATAAAAGTTTTGTTGGATGACACTAGGGGCTCGCGTAGCGCGAGCACTAACTGCTCATGCAGTGGCGCTACGCCACTGCCTAGTCTGGACAAATTTTGATCTTGTTTGATTCTTTGTCTGCCACAGCCCTTGTAACCTCATTTTTCGATTTTGCCTCTTCATGCTTGACCCCTAAGCACTAGGAACATGTGTTGATCAATTGTGGTGGGTTGTAGACTCATGTGTCAAAGTTTTGTGGTGATTAATCCACTATAAAAGGCCATGATGTGCAACCATTGTTCTTCACACCTCCCTCTTGCAATCTGATCATTTTTGGAGCTCCAAGGCACTCTCAAGTGATCACTAATCAAGCTTAGGACTCTTGTAAGTTTGATTGACCTTTCTTAATTAAGTTTTAGCTTAGTTTTAGCTTAAAAGTCAAACCGTCGTAATTAACGGTTGACTTAACGATTAGTCATTGTTAGCTCAGTGATTAGTTGAAGTGAAAGTAGTTATAAGTTGGTAATTATGTGGGTAATAAACCCTCAAGAGGGTTCCCCCTGATTCCCACTCTAACTAGGTCAAATGTCGGGTCAAACTTGTACTTAAAAAGTCAACAGAATGTTTAAAGTCTAATTTATGCATGATTAGCAATGTAGAACACATACAACCTGTTGGATCATTGTTATAACTTGGTAATAAGTGTAAGAACATGTCTAAACATGTTCAACCCGACAAATTCCTGTTTAGACCCGGTTCGGAACCGAAAGTCGCATAGTTGACTTATACTTTGACTTTCAGTTCTGACCCGTTATGGTATGTTTTAGAAATACCTTAGAGCTTCATTTGGACCAGGTTACATGCTAGTATAACCCTCTGTGATTATACACCTCGGATCATTAGTTATCCAATTAATACGCATGATTTCCGTTGATTGCTCATATGTTGACCATTATGCCCTTATTACCTTAAAACGTGATTTTTGGAAATGTAAAAGAGTAGAAACTTTAATTACTGATATGTAAACTTGTATGCAAAGTTTGACATCAGTTTGAAGTGTAGATTGAGAGTTATGCTCATTAGCGCAAATTGAAAGCTTTATGTTAATAAAATGGCGTAATTAGCGTATAGCCTAGTTAAGCCTACTTTTTGATATCAAAATCTATACCCACTGATGTAATATATTATTTTGGGAATTTTAAAGATTTTTAATTAATTTAAGCTGAGCATAACTCATAGTCGTAGGCTTAATCCGGTAAATGTCGGTTTTGCCCTTACGGGCCATAAAATGAGTTTTACATATCTAAACGACTCCGAACCTTTTGCTACTGATTAGATATGATAAATAAATTATTTTAAACCTCCTAGAAATATAAAAATATCAGATTCCTATATAGAACCCGGAAACGGCTTCTAATCGCCTAATTAAGCGTTTTTAGCGCATAGTATGTACTAGAAGTATTTTAAACATACAAGGGTTGATACCTACTGATATTTGAGGCAAATTATAATATTTTAACAGTAAGCAAAGGTTGTTAAACTCAGACTTCAGTTTTGAGCTTTTCGGCTTATGTGAAATTACCAAAATACCCCTACGGGGCATAGTTTGGTTATAATTGATAAATTTCACATATATACTTTATCCTACTGTTATAACTCATTAAATTGAGTATGTTTACTGATTACATCAGACCTGTAACTCAGTCAAACACTTAAACCCTTTTACAACCTTTAAAATGATCAAACTACCCCTACGGGGCCTAGTTTGTGTTTAAACACGTTTCGGGCATAATGAAAGACATCTTACTGATGTCACAACATATTTGAGGCATAATTAACTTAGGAAACCTGTATATAGCTCTCATGAATACCCGTCACGCTTATTACGCGTACGGTTCGATTTATGTAACAAGTTTACATAAATTAGCCGAAACGGGTAAAACCTTAACGGTTTTATCTCAAAATCCAGAATGTGAATAATAAACCCATATTAAACAAGTCTTCAAACTTGTCGGGTCTAAATCACATTCTATCCGGTCTTCGCTTAATCGCGCTTACGAACCGTATCTTTGAAACTAGCCGGTCTAAGCTTAAGCTTAATTAAAGACCCGTTAGGATTCTAATAGGTTATTATAAAACCTTCGTTCCAGATTAGAAGGACCAGTAAAAGCTACGTGCATTTTGCTTATTGATATTTATACATTGCTCAGGTAAATACTTTTAACTTATTTTCCCTATACGGGCTTGGGTTACGGTATATAGCATACCGCTTGATCGGGCATCAAATTCTCCACCGTTGAGTGGGTAGTTGAATAAATTTGATCGGCTTGTTTAAACAGTCTTGTTACTTAAAGCCTTTGGGGGGTTAATGACCATGTCCCGGATATCCTCGGCATCATTTTACGAAATGGCAACGACTTAAGCGTGGGGTGTAGGCATACCCCCGTCAGTGCACAAAAGAACATTGTGGTGTGTCTATTGATCTTTAACCCGGACTTGATCCGGGCTACTGAACGCACAAGGAACATGTAATTCGTTCACAAGATTATAATATTTAAATAATTCTCCCAAGTTATAAAAGGTTAATTTTGCCTCTGTGCATTTTAATCAAATTATAAAGGATATTTTGTGCCACGTGCATCCAAATCAATTTTCTTAAACCATTTTCAAAATGAGTCGGTTAATTGTATTTACCAGTGTAAACTGACGTATTTTCCAAAAAGGCTAAATGCAGGTACTATACGAAATTGGCTGGATATTTCTCCTTAGCATCAATAGAAGTCTTGCAAGCTTAAGATGCCTAAAAGTCTGTTGAACTATTGTTTCCATTTTATGTTCGATCCTTCTGTGGATAAACTTCCGAATATTGTGACATTTGATATTACAATAATAAATTCGGTTGATATAAAATCTTTTAAATTGCTTCCGCTGTGCATATTAAATATTGTGTTGTTTGACAATTATGTTGCCAACCACGTCACGATACTCCCCTCCCGGGCCCACCGGTGACACGTGGAAAGTCGGGGTGTGACAGGTTGGTATCAGAGCCAACACTGAGTGAATTAAACACTAGCCTTTGTGTTTAGTCTCAGTTACACATTAGCACATTCCTTGATCTTCTGAGTCTAGACTTAACTTAGGAATATTCTAAATCCTAATCTGGAAATTTTTGCTTCCAAATTTTTATATATACGTCGCCAAGCGAAGAAGCTGTAATAAAAATTCTCCACACCTGGAGCCTTAAAATGCTGAGCTTCGTACCGCGGCTAGAATGAAACGAGCATCCAAGGAGAGGACACTCAGAAATAAAATAAAGAAGAAACTCCTCTTGCTGAAGATCGTTTCCTTAATAAGTCCTTATAAGGACATAATTATCTTTCAGTCCCTACGAGGACAACATTATTCCTTTCAAGTCCCGCTTAGGGCAACTTTATACTTTTATTTTTATATAGTGGAATGATTAAGTTTAAACTTTCATTCTAAACAAGAAATATTAAATAAATGGAAAATAACATTTCCTTTTTGCTAGATCTACCATTAAAATAAAATGGCAAAATCTAAAAGGACAAGACCTAGCTTCGGGTCATATTAAGACCGGCCAAGATGGCAGTTCCTCAATTTAGATTCAGATCCTTATTAACGTTTCAATTTAGAAATTGTTCTGCGATAAATATTAAAAGAATCTTAAGTGTGAAACCTAGCCTGAGTGTCATTATAAAGACCTGGCCAAGATGGTAAGACCTGTTTAAAAGATTCGTATCCCAGTTAACATCTGAAAACATGTTAACACTCCCGGCAGATGTGATTCGTTGGAAATCACACACGTTATTAAGGATTCTTCAAAAGATTCCTAACCCAGTTTAATGATCTCTGAATCCTGGGTTTACATCATCAATTAAGATGATCATATTTTAACCATACGTGGTAATATAGTGCCTACGGGCCTTGCTCATTTCTACATGAGCCAAAATACAGTGGTAGCTATGACTCCCTGTCAGAAAAAGGTAATGAACTAGGTTCAAACCTCAAGGCTTTGATTCTCTGAAATCCTAGCTTAAAATTTATAAATGTCCATGTGACCAGGCCATTGGGTGCCACTGATAAAACTGTTAATGTTTTATAATTAGGATAAATTATAATAGAAATCCTAAATATATATATGATTAATAAATTAACCAAATATGGTCTCTGTTTACCATGGTTAATGAATTTCCCTAAGGGGCAATTCCGTAATAAACATCCCTTATAAGGGAAGTGCCTACGGGCTATAGTTAATGTCCTCTGAGACTAAAGACAGTGGCAGCCTACAGCTCCCTGTCAGGAAAAGGTAATGAACTTTGATTCAAACCTTAATGCCGCGATTCTCTGAAATCATGCCTTATAAATTTAACTTGTCTACGCGACTAGGCCATTTGTGCTATTATTAACTTATAAATTAGGATTTATGATAAAAAAAATCCTGAATAAAATAAATATCCTTCCTTCCTTGTCAGTATGCATTTTAAAAAGAATCTTAAAGGTGAAATCTAGCCTACGTGGCCAAGATGGTGAAACCTACTCAAGGGATTCAGATCATTGTTAACACCTAAGAATGTGTTAGCACTCTTGACAAATGTGATTCGAGAAAATCACAACAGTCATCATTATATTGAATTCTTCCAATTCCCTTATCTAGCCTAGTGATTTAGAAATCATGGCTTATATCATCCCATAACACGATCATATTATAAACATCCGTTAGTGATAAAGTGCCTACGGGCTAAACTTGTTGTCCGATAAGACAACGACAGTGATGGTCTTTGACCTCCTGTCTAAAATATTGGACTATGTCCAAACATAATAGTCTATATGATCAATGCGATCATGACTAATATCATCTAATATGATGATAATATTATTTAACATCCTTTAGTGATGTTTTGCCTACGGGCTATAATATATTGTCCATTTGAGACATTGACATTGTTACCTTTATGATTCCCTGTCCAAGGTAGTGAGCTATGCTCAAGCCTAATAGTCTATATGATCAATGCCATCATGACAAAAATCATCAATACGATGATTAAAAATTTTAACATCCTTAATGATGTTTTGCCTAAGGGCTACATTATATTATCCAATTGAGACAAGGCAATTGTAATCTTTTGTGATTCTTTGCCCAAGGGGGTGAGCTATACTCAAATCCCATAGTCTATACTATCATTGCGATCCTGACTAGTATCATCAGTATGATGATCATAATATTAACATCCCTCGTGATGAAATGCCTACGGGCTATACTTTATTCTAGTGTCGGTAAGACAAAGATAGTAGTGATCTTTATGATCCCCTGTTCAAAATGGTGTGATTATACCCAAACCTAATAGTCAATATGATCGATGTGATCATGACTAATATCATTAGATACGATGGTTATATATATAAACATCCATTAGTGATGTTGATTGGCTTACTTTTCTGCCAAATGAATCGTCTTTCAAGACGATGGCAGTTGTAGCCTATGACTCCCTGTCCAAAGGTGAAGAACCACGCTCAAACCGTGAAGCCCTAATCTAATAAGATTGCGGCTAATAAATTAAGGTCCTTGGTGATAGACCATCGAGATATGTTTTAAAGTCATTCATGGCAAGCCTATGTGATATAATTTGTCATTCGTGACAAGCTAACATGTTGAATGTTAACATTCCTGGCGACATGCCTTTGTGCCAGATTTGATAAATGTCCTTATGACAAGGCCGTTTGTACCATATCTAAATGATTTTTTCGACAAGGCCTTCGTGCCGTATAATCATTTATGTCCTTCATGACTGGGCTTTATGCCATATCTTTCTACGTCCATCGAGACAGGCTTCTATGCCATATATGTATATATATAATAAAAGTCTTGTAAGGCTAGCCCTTGAGCTATTTATAAGCGTCCTTGTGACAAAGACAGCTGTGACATTATGGTCCCCTGTCAAGCAGGTATTGGACTCGCTCCAAACCTTAAATGCCATTGATAGTCCTTTTGTGAGCTAAGCTAAATGTAATAGATATACATACAAATAGCATTCATTAAGAATGTTCAGAACAGAATAGCCCATACGGTTTATGAATGCCGTGGCTAATCCAAGTCAGGTCATCAGGATGATGACTAATAAATGTTAAATCTTGGTGATTGGTACCAAGTTTCAAGTATGGAAAACTCGGATGAGGTAGACGACAGTCGCAATGCTATTAATGCGACGAAAGTTAATAAAACTACAAACGTAAACCTCAATATTAATAGAGTTAATCTCCAGGCTGTGGTTGACGCAGCAGTTGGAAGGACCATAGAAAAGGTCATGAAACAATCCAAAGAGCCGAATGCTTCTCGCTCTAATTTTCATTCAAAACCCTGTTCAATTGCTCATGAGAAGAGTTTTGTTCACACTTCGTATATGAAGGATGAACCAAAGGAGGAAGATAACTCCCAGAAATCTAAGAAAGAGAGCAAGTACAGGCTTAATAAAAAGCAACGAAAGTTCAGTAAGAGCCTGTATGTAAAAATTTGCTATAAAAGACACTAGGGACAGTGTCGATTAGAACAAAGACCAAAGCAGTGTGGCATCTGCTAAGGAAACAGGTCATCATTCCCATGAGCGTAGGGACATAAAGGATGCAGTCTATTACGGCTGGGGTGAGCAAGGCCGCATCAGAACTAGAGACCATAAAGCTGCCAAAGAAAGTACAGCTAAGCCTGGAAGGGCTAAAGGAAGAAATGCCTGAACTCACCTGATGAATGCCAAAAGGCAGTTCACGATGTCATCAAATACACTCCTTATCATTTACCAATGATAATATCTGCTAAGTGTCCTATTTTTAATACAGGCAATAATAAATCTTCATAAACCATAAGCTTAGCAAACTTTTATATTATTCACAAGGTATAACTTACCAAGGAAACCATAGTAACCGATTCTTCTAGTATCGGCAAGGAATCCTTCCGAAAAATCTAAGAGTACTCTTTCTTCGCATAGAGTACGACAACATATGTTATTTTAATTATTTTTCTCATTGTTTTTTTTATCGCCTGCGAATGCCAAACTATGTTCGATAAAAGTGCCATATGAGGATTGGCATATCCTAGTGTGTCCCATAGATTACTTCCATGCCCGATCAGTATGGAGGTTTAATACATGGAACCCCTAAGATATCCCAATGATCATATTGTACTAAAGTCGACTAGTAGTATTCAAAAAAAAAAAAAAGAGATATCCAGAATGGAATTTTCCAAGTAAATGTTCCCGATTAAGGAATTCGTGGACTAGTAACATAAAGGTGTCACCTATTTGACACAAGCAGTGATGGGTGAACTAGAGTCTGAGATATGGAAATCCCTATAACCTCCTCGTATCTTGACTATCTTCTCCTAAGATTTTCCTGTTTACCCCTGAGAGGCAGGTAGAATTAAATTTATATCCATTTAAGGCTGTATTATTATGAAATCTCCAAGACGGCTAGTACCATCATTGGAAGAATCGAAACCCTGGTTTATTAAGCTTTTAAATGGAGGGTTCATATAGCCTAACTCGATACTCCGAAAGTTTGATATTGTTAAATAAGAAAGACGGTTCATTTTGCTTATGCATTATTTACCGCAACCCTAATTAGGCAACAATTAAGAAATTGCCATCAGCTGCTCTGAATCGTCGATTTGTTCGACTAACTACAAGGATCAACTAATCCTTAAAATTTGTTAAGTAGTGGTTGGAATAACCATCTCACCTTAAGATAAGCTTGTCTATGATAGTTGATATGTAAGCATCAAGGCTGCTCCCTTGGAGACCCTGTAAAGATAGAATGATAAACACCTATTGTAGGGGCAATAGATTGGTAAGTTCAATTACCAGGATCTAAGGGCAAATTATTGGTGGATAGGCTTGAAGAAGTCTGTAGCCACTCATGTAGCCAAATGCTTGACATGTGCGCAAGTCAAAGCCGAGCATCAGAAACCGTCAGGTTTGCAACAACAGCCTGAACTTCCTACTTGGAAGTGGGAAATGGTAACTATGGACTTTATTACCAAGTTACCCAAGACAAGGAAAGGAAATGATACAATATGGGTTATAGTTGACAGACTGACTAAGTCAGCACATTTCTTACCCATCAAGGAGACTTACAGCTCCGACATGTTAGCCTAGTTATACGTTGATAAGATTGTAGCCTTACATGGCATACCTGTGTCTATTATCTCTGATCGAGATACTAGATACACGTCACATTTTTGGAAAAGCTTCCAACAATCTTTGGGCACGCGTTTGAATTTTAGTACGGCTTACCATCCTCAGACAGACGGTCAGAGTGAGCGTACTATTCAAACGTTAGAAGACATGCTACGTTCAGGTGTGATCGATTTAGGTAATAGTTGGGATAACCACCTACCATTAATCGAGTTCTCTTACAACAATAGCTACCATACCAGCATTAAGGCTGCGCCTTTTGAGGCATTATACGGTAGAAAGTGTAGATCGCCCGTTTGTTGGGTGGAAGTTGGAGATGTCCAATTATTAGGACCATAGATAGTCTTTGAAACGACGGACAAGATTGTCCAAATTCGTGACCGTCTCAAAACTGCCCGAGATAGGGAGAAGAGCTACGCAGATCCGAAGCATAAAACTTTTCACTTCGAAGTAGGTGACAAAGTATTGCTAAAAGTATCACCCTGGAAGGGGGTGATGCGATGTGGTAAGAAAGGCAAGCTAAGCCCGAGATACATAGGACCTTTCGAGGTTATCAAACGTGTCGGGTCAGTTTCCTATAAATTAAACTTACCGGAAGAGCTCAGTGGAATTCACAATGTGTTCCACATCTGCAATCTGAAGAAGTGCTTCGCTGATGAATCACTGGTAATACCGCATTCAGATGTGCATATAGACGAGAGCTTAAAAATTTGTGGAAAGACCATTGTCGATCGAGGATCGATAGGTTAAGAAACTTCGAAGGAAGCATGTGCCTATTGTAAAGGTCAAATGGGATGCCCGGAGAGGTCCCGAATTCACGTGGGAGGTTGAATCCACGATGAAAGAAAAGTACCCTTACTTATTTCAGTAAATCTCGGGTCGAGATTTATTTTAAGGGGGTGAGGATGTAACACCTCGAAAATCCACGTCCTATAATGTGTAGACACGTGTCATATGTATAAACGTGTGAAAGAATGTTATAAAAGGATTTAAGTTGACAGTCATGGAAAGTATGTGAATATACGAGTTCTAAATGTCAACAGTGAATAAATATATTGTATATTAACCCTACATGATGCTCATACCTTCAAACGAATAAATCATGGATCATACGAAGCTAAAAGTGAGAGATTACAAACTACAGGGGTTAAATGTGTCAACATGTTTAATTTATACCTCTGAGTGACCTTTTGACAAACCCGAAGCTTTGTAACGATTAATTATGCTCACTAGAATACACGATAAAAATTTCATACAGTTTCGTCAACGTATGAGAAAGTTATGATCAAATTCGTGTATGAGGGGTTAAAGCGTCAACGTTGAAAGTTAGGCCTTTTCGGGTAACAATTAAGTTAACCGGGGACTTAACAAAGTGGGTAAATGTCTTAAAGCCCTTATATGATAATTTCAAGGGCTCAATGTGCAAAACAAGACATGAAAACGACCTTTAGAAGGGTCAGGGACCAAAACTGCAATTAATAAAAGTTTTGTTGGATGACACTAGGGGCTCGCGTAGCGCGAGCACTAACTGCTCATGCAGTGGCGCTACGCCACTGCCTAGTCTGGACAGATTTTGATCTTGTTTGATTCTTTGTCTGCCACAGCCCTTGTAACCTCATTTTTCGATTTTGCCTCTTCATGCTTGACCCCTAAGCACTAGGAACATGTGTTGATCAATTGTGGTGGGTTGTAGACTCATGTGTCAAAGTTTTGTGGTGATTAATCCACTATAAAAGGCCATGATGTGCAACCATTGTTCTTCACACCCCCCTCTTGCAATCTGATCATTTTTGGAGCTCCAAGGCACTCTCAAGTGATCACTAATCAAGCTTAGGACTCTTGTAAGTTTGCTTGACCTTTCTTAATTAAGTTTTAGCTTAGTTTTAGCTTAAAAGTCAAACCGTCGTAATTAACGGTTGACTTAACGATTAGTCATTATTAGCTCAGTGATTAGTCGAAGTGAAAGTAGTTATAAGTTGGTAATTATGTGGGTAATAAACCCTCAAGAGGGTTCCCCCTGATTCCCACTCTAACTAGGTCAAATGTCGGGTCAAACTTGTACTTAAAAAGTCAACATAATGTTTAAAGTCTAATTTATGCATGATTAGCAATGTAGAACACATACAACCTGTTGGATCATTGTTATAACTTGGTAATAAGTGTAAGAACATGTCTAAACATGTTCAACCCGACAAATTCCTGTTTAGACCCGGTTCGGAACCGAAAGTCGCATAGTTGACTTATACTTTGACTTTCAGTTCTAACCCGTTATGGTATGTTTTAGAAATACCTTAGAGCTTCATTTAGACCAGGTTACATGCTAGTATAACCCTCTGTGATTATACACCTCGGATCATTAGTTATCCAATTAATACGCATGATTTCCGTTGATTGCTCATATGTTGACCATTATGCCCTTATTACCTTAAAACGTGATTTTTGGAAATGTAAAAGAGTAGAAACTTTAATTACTGATATGTAAACTTGTATGCAAAGTTTGACATCAGTTTGAAGTGTAGATTGAGAGTTATGCTCATTAGCGCAAATTGAAAGCTTTATGTTAATAAAATGGCGTAATTAGCGTATAGCCTAGTTAAGCCTACTTTTTGATATCAAAATCTATACCCACTGATGTAATATATTATTTTGGGAATTTTAAAGATTTTTAATTAATTTTAAGCTGAGCATAACTCATAGTCGTAGGCTTAATCCGGTAAATGTCGGTTTTGCCCTTACGGGCCATAAAATGAGTTTTACATATCTAAACGACTCCGAACCTTTTGCTACTGATTAGATATGATAAATAAATTATTTTAAACCTCCTGGAAATATAAAAATATCAGATTCCTATATAGAACCCGGAAACGGCTTCTAATCGCCTAATTAAGCGTTTTTAGCGCATAGTATGTACTAGAAGTATTTTAAACATACAAGGGTTGATACCTACTGATATTTGAGGCAAATTATAATATTTTAACAGTAAGCAAAGGTTTTTAAACTCAGACTTCAGTTTTGAGCTTTTCGGCTTATGTGAAATTACCAAAATACCCCTACGGGGCATAGTTTGGTTATAATTGATAAATTTCACATATATACTTTATCCTACTGTTATAACTCATTAAATTGGGTATGTTTACTGATTTCATCAGACCTGTAACTCAGTCAAACACTTAAACCCTTTTACAACCTTTAAAATGACCAAACTACCCCTACGGGGCCTAGTTTGTGTTTAAACACGTTTCGGGCATAATGAAAGACATCTTACTGATGTCACAACATATTTGGGGCATAATTAACTTAGGAAACCTGTATATAGCTCTCATGAATACCCGTCACGCTTATTACGCGTACGGTTCGGTTTATGTAACAAGTTTACATAAGTTAGCCGAAACGGGTCAAACCTTAACGGTTTTATCTCAAAATCCAGAATGTGAATAATAAACCCATATTAAACAAGTCTTCAAACTTTTCGGGTCTAAATCACATTCTATCCGGTCTTCGCTTAATCGCGCTTACGAACCGTATCTTTGAAACTAGCCGGTCTAAGCTTAAGCTTAATTAAAGACCCGTTAGGATTCTAATAGGTTATTATAAAACCTTCGTTCCAGATTAGGAGGACCAGTAAAAGCTACGTGAATTTTGCTTATTGATATTTATACATTGCTCAGGTAAATACTTTTAACTTATTTTCCCTATACGGACTTGGGTTACGGTATATAGCATACCGCTTGATCGGGCATCAAATTCTCCACCGTTGAGTGGGTAGTTGAATAAATTTGATCGGCTTGTTTAAACAGTCTTGTTACTTAAAGCCTTTGGGGGGTTAATGACCATGTCCCGGATATCCTCGGCATCATTTTACGAAATGGCCACGACTTAAGCGCGGGGTGTAGGCGTACACCCGTCAGTGCACAAAAGAACATTGTGGTGTGTCTATTGATCTTTAACCCGAACTTGATCCGGGCTACTGAACGCACAAGGAACATGTAATTCGTTCACAAGATTATAATATTTAAATAATTCTCCCAAGTTATAAAAGGTTAATTTTGCCTCTGTGCATTTTAATCAAATTATAAAGGATATTTTGTGCCACGTGCATCCAAATCAATTTTCTTAAACCATTTTCAAAATGAGTCGGTTAATTGTATTTACCAGTGTAAACTGACGTATTTTCCAAAAAGGCTAAATGCAGGTACTATACGAAATTGGCTGGATATTTCTCCTTAGCATCAATAGAAGTCTCGCAAGCTTAAGATGCCTAAAAGTCTGTTGAACTATTGTTTCCATTTTATGTTCGATCCTTCTGTGGATAAACTTCCGAATATTGTGACATTTGATATTACAATAATAAATTCGGTTGATATAAAATCTTTTAAATTGCTTCCGCTGTGCATATTAAATATTGTGTTGTTTGACAATTGTGTTGCCAACCACGTCATGATACTCCCCTACCGGGCCCACCGGTGACACGTGGAAAGTCGGGGTGTGACAGGTTGGTATCAGAGCCAACACTGAGTGAATTAAACACTAGCCTTTGTATTTATCTTACACAACTCGTAATTTATCCTACACGCCTCGTATTTATCCTACACTATAAATGAATTTTTATTTTTATTTTTATTTTTTGAGAAAAATATATATCTTAAAAATAAGTTATAAATTTAATATAGTTAGTTATTAAAGATGAAACTACCAATTAATGATGTATGTAAGTTTACCAATATACCCTTATAGTTACATTAAGTACAAATATTAAATGAAGTCTAATGAAGCATTACTATTGGTTGAAATTTCTTCTTTTTTCTTCTTACAAAGAATTTCTTCTCATTTGAACTCTCCACTATATATATATATATATATCAAGAAGAATCCAAAGAAAATCTAAACAAGAAAACCTTAATTTACACAACTACTTGTATGCATTTAAAGCTGTACATTTAATAAATGAGATGTGAGATATGGATATGTATATAAAACAAAAGAGAAGATATGTGAGAGAGGTGAGATATACAAAAACCTTCAGCCTCTCTTCGAGATCTGATTCTTCATCACCAAAGTTTAGTTCTGAACCTCAAACGAACCCTAAGTGCACCGGCAAAACCACCCCATATCAGCAAACGAGATAGATCTGGTAAACCCCCAGTGAAAATCTAAACAAGAAAAGTTTAATTTTGTAGGATCGTGTTCTGTCCTGTTTGAGACGTTCAGAAGACTTCGTATCCAAATCTAGAGGCGGAAACTAAAGATTTGGTGCAATTTCAGTCACATACACTATAAACTGCTGTTGTATTGATCACTGTTACTATTACAGACTCTGACAGCACTTCGGCAGCACTTCGTGGCTCACCGGAAGAAAACACACTCACTTCTTTCTGATTTCGCTCTGATGTACATATATATAGATGTCTGATTTCGCTTATATGTCCATGACATATAAGCGAAACCCATTGACACATGAGCGAAACCTTACATAAGACTGACACATAAGCGAAACCTATTTAAACCATATAAGCGAAACCCTGAATAACACACTTTCTAGGGTTTTGTGCCATGACTAAACTATCTCACTTCTAGACTCGATACAAGACGTAATCAACAGACGTAATGCACCAACAAACTCCCCCTCGAATGTTGATGGAGTTGCAGTGTCGAGTCTCTGATCTACTATCTTTATCAGTCTTCAATCTTCATTTTGAAGTATTTCACACTGAAAGAATCCATTATCTCTATCTTCTCTTCTCTTCTCTTTTCAGGCTCCCCCTCTCATTCAGCTGGGATCGAAACCTGACTCATCTCATTCTTCAAATTCATTCTAACATCCTTAGGATCGTAAGCTGGTTCTTGACTCAGGTTTTGAAACCTGGTTAACCTGCATAACTCTACCCAAAAATAAATTTTCTTATAACCAATTGTTGATATGATTAAAATGATTTTTACAATGATAATCTCTGATTAACCAATTTTAAAATAATCATTTTCATTTACCAACACACTCTCCCAAACCATTTGTTCATCATGTTTAGCACTTGGAATTTTGAAAATCAGTTCTCCAACACCAGTTGTCGAAAATCTTTTTGTATTTTTCAAAATTTTAAGCTAAAACACACTGAAAATCTTTTTGGATTTTTTTTTAAAGAATGAAATGCAGTAAAGAAATATTTACAAACAATATTTTTGTGAGTTTGTGCAAGAGGATCATATCAGTTTTTTTTTAGACATATCACCAACACCGTTAAGCTTCATTTCATTTTAAGTTCTAAACGATTCACTTAGATTGTCAGTATGTTTGTCCACTTAAATTCTCACACAAAGTTCAATTGATCCGAGATACGATATTAATGTTTTAAGAACTTGAACTTATCTGTGTATCCCACTACTTGAATATACTCCCGTATCCAAATCCCAATATTCAGTCTTACAGGTGAGTATACCACAGATGATATCTGTCAGGGGAATAAATTATGCAACCGTGATAGCTCAGGTCAGAACTTCCGTTCAGCAGAGAGCCTAGTTGACTTTTAGGTGTGTCCCCTTTAGAGGATCTTTTGAATTACAACAGCCATGATTAGCATTTTTCAATGTTTCATCATTTTTTAGCTGAGGGTGGTGCTATATTTCAAGCAAGCAGAAAGTATTCTCCGGGGACTAGGCCATTGCTTCCGCAAAATCAGAAGTCCCGGGATAATACCCCAGATATCACTGAGCATAAAGACCTAGTATCTCAGAATAAGGGACCTTTCAAACAAGATTTCAGGGGTTACCTATATATCCAAGTTTGTGTTAACCCACAGAACAAGCAAGTTTGAAATTTAGATTTATATCTCGTCACAATCTACTAAATGTGCAAAAATCTACTGGCACATCATCAGTAAGACCGTTTATCACTTTTTATCTTACCAATTCTTTAGCATGCGGTGATAGTCCACTTGATGTACTATCATTTCCTCTTCTTGACAACAAAACTCATTTTCATTTTTTACTGTTTTTGACTTTTTCAAATTTTTTAAATGTTTTTGGATTTTCTAAAAATTTCTTACTCCCCCTAAAATGCAAACACATTTTAAGAAATTTGAAAACAAACTGTACAATAAAGTTGACAACTAATATCGAATCACCTCAATTCGCCATTCACTTGGCATAAACAATCAGAATTCCCCCTCAAACTATTTTCCCATTTAGATTTCAAAACACTTAAGTTTGTTTTAATCAAATGGTTTTTCCAGAAAATAAGTTTGATTTTACCACTTGTAAATTTGGGGATGTGGTTCATCATTTTGTCTTCAACCACTTGTAGAAAATCAAGTACAAATTAATGTCCCTGATTTACCACTTGTATGAAAAACACAATCAAATACACAGAATGATGCCGATTCCTGATCCACGATTACCAACTTGGGATCTCCGGCAAGTCCACAGACTCACTGTTCATAGTATGACCCATCCCAGTCACGAACTAGGGATGGTTCAGTTTTCTCCTTCTGTGTCTTCTTCTCATAAAACTCCTTCGTTCCTTTGACCTTCATGTCAATCATTTTACCAAAAATATGATGAACTTTAGAGTTAAAGACTTTCTCAACATCGAAATCCTTTTTGTCATCATAAAATTGATTTGATATCTCAACTTTACCAATTTTCTTCTTAAAATTTTCACCCTTTAATGGTTGAAAATTGACCTCATCCATTGAAGAAATTGGATTTTTCAATTTTAGCTCGACCTGTGGCTCCTCTGATTTTGTGAAATCAGATTCATCACCAGAAGATAGCTCCTCTGATTTTGACCTATCAGAATCATCGCTAGAGCTTTCAACAACTTTCTTAACAACCCATTTCTGGTTGTCAGATTTAGCTTTCTTTTTGTAAAATCTGTTTGAACTTTCACCAATTTCAAATTTTGAGTTTTTGAAAAGTTTTGTTCTGTCAATTGGTGGTTCAAACTCAAACACTTTCTCCTTGAGTTTACGAGACACTCCCTGTTTTGATAATATTGCCTTAAAACAATCTCTGGCAATGTGTCCAACTGTGTTGCATTGAAAACAGGTTCTCGTATCTTTCATCTCTTCTTGCTTCTTCGCAAGAAATTCTCTGTTTGATTGCTTCCAGAATTCTTTCTTTTCCTCTTCATCTCTTGATGTTCCTGAAACAAATGTCATTTTTGCTCTAAAATCACGAACATATGTTTCATTTTTCTGTTTTTCTGTTGGAGTAAAACCAAGACCTTTCTTTTTGAAATTACGGTTAGGGTTTGGTTTCTTGTGAAAACCAGAACCAGAACTGTAACCTTTTTTCTTGTTTAGTCTTTGTTGTACTCTTGATGTGTATTTTTTAGGTTTATCAATAAGGTTTACATCTTTTAATTCAGAAATATTGATTTCTGTTAGTTTGAAAATCTTTTTGATCATCTCAGTTTTTACACCTCTTAGTGGAAATTCCTCATCAGAATATAATTTGTCAGAATCATTCAATGTATATGCAACTTTGAATGTTTCGTCACTCAAATTAGATTTTGATAACAGGAATTCTTTGTTGTAAACCCTTTTAACTGAAGAATTTTGACTATTGACCGTCGAACTCGAACTTTCAGAACCAGACTTTGACTCTGACTCTGACTTTGACTCCTCAGTTTCATCTTTATCCAACACCTGATCGACGACTTTCTTAATTAACTCGGACTCATGATCAGTGTCAGATGATGTAAACACGACATCAATATTTTCTGGCAAATTGACTGACGACTCCGACTCCCATTGTAAATTTGTTGCTTTTTCGACTCTTTCCTGATTTGGATTCCTGGGCAAATATCCATTTTCTAGCGGAGGTGGACATTTGTTATAATTGACTTCTTGTTTCTTACCTGAATCCTTCTTTTCATTCTTTTTCTTTTTGTTGTTCTTTTCTGGAGTCTTTACTTCAGTCACTTTTCCATCATCCTTCTTTCCTTCAGTTACTTCATCTTCTTCAAATACCTTCAAGCTTTCAGCAGTTGGATAAATCCTGTCAATGACATAAGAAGAACATGAATAACTTTTCAATAAACGATTTACTCTCTCTGTTTCAATTCTCTGTAATTCCAACTTTTGTTCAAGTACAGCACATTTCTCAATGTAATTGTTCACCACTTTCTGCTTTGTCATATAAGCACCCTGAAGTGTTTTCATTGCTGTTGCTTGTTCTTCACTTGTATGATTGTACTGGTTCATTGTTTTGTTCAACACATCATACGATTCTTTTAAGCTGTTCAAGTTGTAGATCAATGTACTGTTCTGTTTTTAATAGCTTCACAGTTTTCACACTTTTCTGGAATTTTCTTTGCATCAACTTCATCTTGAACTTTGAACTTTTCAACTTCAACTTTCACTTTCCGTTTAGTCACCAAAAATTCTTCATCATCACTACTCACTGGGGTTTTCACCTTTTTCTTCTTCTTTTTAACCTTCTCATCTTCACTATCACTCTCAGCAAGTAATTTCATATCAGCTTTGAATTTTCTTGCCCAGTATTCTCGATCATCATCACTATCCTCTTCAGCTTTGGCAACAAAAGCTGAATAAGCTGTAGCTTGATCTGGAATATAATCATCCCAAGTAAACTTCTCCCAACTAAAACCTTCTGGTAACTTTTCATCATCCTGATTAATTATCAATGCACTACCATCAGTTTTCTTTGCAGAATTTTGATTAACTGTACAAGCTCTCTTTCCAGAATCTTCACAAATATGTCTTCCATGTGCAGTTTGAGCTTGATGTTGATTTTGTTGTGATGGTTGTTGAGATATTTGATGATAAATTGCCTTGCGATAATAATCATTGTTGTTGTTGAATGGATTTTGAGCTCCACTTGCTTCACGATTTTTACACTCTCTCTTGAAGTGTCCTTTCTCCCTGCAGCGAAAACAAGTAACTTTGGATTTATCAAAACCCAAAGTAGAATTTCCAGCTTCACGAAGATCATCTCTCCCCGTGATTTGCTTGAATTTCTCAGCTCTTCTCAACACACTAGCTAAGCACCATTTTATATCCATCAATTCCATCTCTTCAGCATCGATCTGGTCGTAATCTTCCTTAGTCAGCATTGGATTTCCGATTCGACCTGCAACAAAACAAGTATAAGATTCCAAAACCATTCCTAATAAAGACATTTGGTTTTTGGCAACTTCATCAGAATAATCTTGATCATTATCAAGATTTAAAACAATATTGCACTGAAGTTTTCTCCCACTTTTTGTTGCTGAAATGTTTGGATCAAAAGATGAAAATGGTGTGAAACTTGATTTGCTGTTTGATCCTAATGATGAACTTCCAGATGAATTCTTGGCATTGTATGCAGTTTCTATTTTTGGAGATGTATTTGAAGACTTCTCATTTACTCCTGCTTTGTAGTACAAACCAATATCCTGTTCACCATCAAAATCTTTCATCCGAATGATTTTTCTTTGTTCCATTTCTTGTGCTTCCAACTTTTCTATGAATTTGCTGAGTGTTAAATGATTGAACCCCTTTTTGTTCCTGAGCATCATCAAATATGTACCCCAGCTTTCATGTGGCAAAGCATCAGCAAGTTTCTCAATCAATTCCTCGTTATCTTTCTCAATACTTAACCTCTTCATGTTCGCAAGTAAATTGCAGTATCTTTCTATAATCTCTCTCGTACTTTCATTCTTTAAACCACGAAACAGATCAAATTCCTTTTTCAGAAGTGATTTCTTGCTTTTGATCATTTCTTCACTTCCACGAAACTTTGACCTCAATGCTTTCCAAATCGAATAAGATGTTCCGTTGTGTTGCAACAATACCATAATATCCTCTTTCACTGCTTGTTGAAGAAGATTCAACATCATTTTTTCATCTTTGTATTTCTTCCTAGCATCGGCACTAAGATCTTTAATCGGAACAGGTTCTTCATCATCATTCAATGGCCGGATGTACTTTGTTTCAACACATTCCCACGCATCAAGATAGTTAGCTTGCACCCAATTCTCGAAACGACCTTCCCAACCTTTATATTCCTCGATGTTCATAAGTTTGGGCGGTTTCTGCATTGTTCCAGTTTCATTTTCCAACATTGTGTTTTGAGCAATACTCATCGAACTAGTTGGAGTAGCAAATGCATTGAAGAAATCCTCGTCCATGTTTCAAATTTCAAAAATTTTCCCAGCAGACCTTTAAAGCGAAATCTAATATAACCGCAAAAGCGAGACCACTTTGTACGTTGGAGCGAAACCTTAAACTGTTCACTGGAGCGATACCCTAAATGACACTGGAGCGAAATCTATTCGATCCCTTAGAGCGAAATCACAAGTTGCCACTAAAGCGAAATCAACTCATAATTGTCCATATAAGCGAAATCATATATGTGTCATTGGAGCGAAATCACATGCTGATGTCATCTTTGGTCATTGTCATAAAAGCGATACCCCTAAAAACTTGATTTCTAGGTTGATTTTAATTCTGAAACTTTCAAGGGTTTGTTAATGTATGATTCCGAGTGCAATGTGTGATTTTGAGCCAATTTTACCGTGAAAAATTTTGAAAAATGTAAGAAAGTGTAGAAAATGAGATGAAATGCGGCTGAAATGGCAAGAACTCTTCCTCCTGAGCTCTGATACCACTTGTAGGATCGTGTTCTGTCCTGTTTGAGACGTTCAGAAGACTTCGTATCCAAATCTAGAGGCGGAAACTAAAGATTTGGTGCAATTTCAGTCACATACACTATAAACTGCTGTTGTATTGATCACTGTTACTATTACAGACTCTGACAGCACTTCGGCAGCACTTCGTGGCTCACCGGAAGAAAACACATTCACTTCTTTCTGATTTCGCTCTGATGTACATATATATAGATGTCTGATTTCGCTTATATGTCCATGACATATAAGCGAAACCCATTGACACATGAGCGAAACCTTACATAAGACTGACACATAAGCGAAACCTATTTAAACCATATAAGCGAAACCCTGAATAACACACTTTCTAGGGTTTTGTGCCATGACTAAACTATCTCACTTCTAGACTCGATACAAGACGTAATCAACAGACGTAATGCACCAACAAATTTACACAACTACTCTATGCATTTAAAGCTGTACATTTAATAAAACTGAAAAAAAAGTTATCACTCACCTGCAAACTCTGAAGAAATGGGTTTAGGATCTTCAACAACTCTACTCTCACCCAATGCATCTTCATCTTCATTAAATGCAAAATCAGGTAAAAGATTATGTAGGAGGTTGTTGGCTGTTCAAATCAGCCATGTTAAATGCAAAAAGTCTTCAATGGTGGTGAGTATGGTTATTTCTTTCTCTCTAATTTCTGGTTGGAATAAATGATATGTGAGATATGGAGATGGATATGTAATAAAGAAGATATGTGAAAGAGGAGAGAGGTTATACAAGTACAAGTATTAAATGTGAGAAAGTTGAAAAGAAGAAAAGTCTGCACACGCAGACTTAAACATGTGAAAGAAGAAAAGATTAAAACAAATGGACAATTATGCCCTTCTCTATTCTCAAATTAATATCAAACGTGGATCAATCCTAGCCACATGTGTGAGTTTCTTGGGTTTAGTCAACTGGAGTGGGTTTTCTCCTTATAATTAGCCTATATATATATATATATATATATAGAGAGAGAGAGAGAGAGAGAGAGAGAGGGGGGGATGGATCATGACTCATCTTAATGAGAAAACTAAAAAACTCTATCAAAACCACTAAAAGGTAGAGGAAGGAGACTTTAATAAAGGAGGGGTAAAATTGGTAATATATATTTTAAACATTTCTAATTTGTCCATATATTATCACTTTTTTTTTAAAATAGCACCATAAGATTACAAATTTTTTTATATTTCATTCGAGTATATTGACTATATTCGAACATATTTTTATGACATAAAAAAAGATTTAAGGTGTCAAAATTTTTTGCCCCTGAGGTTTGGGCACATTTGCCATTTTCGCCCCCGAGGTTTGGGCACATTTCACCAGGTGTGAGTTAATTGCCATTTTCGCCCCTGAGGTTTGGGCACATTTGCCATTTTCGTCCAAAATGAAGGTTTTGTACCATTTTGCCCCCAACGTTTCTAACTTTTTGCTATTTTCATCCAAATACCTAACCAACGTTTTGCCATTACGAAAAACCAAAACCCACACCCCCCAAAAACATAAACCACCCACACCCAAAAACCTAACCCCCCAACACACACCCCGCCCCAGAAAAGTTGTATTTCTCACACGATCCTAACCCTATATATATTTTTATTTATAAATAATGAGTATTTTTGGAGATCAAGAAAATATGAGTAAACATATGATATGACGCTTTTGGGTGTATCTGAAAGTTAATGGCGTCGTGTGAAAATTCTTTCATTAAATTAAAAAAGAAAAAATGGCTTTAAAGACGGAGCTTGACCCTCCCTATATAAGAAGTGCAAACTCAAGCATCCAACCATCCGAAATTGGGCCAACATACAAGAAGCTAGTGGCAGCACTAATGGCCTCTACGAATCCTATAGCAAGGTATGCTTTATTATTTCATAAAAACATATAGATATATTTTGATCAAATTCTTATGGTTTTCTTTGTTATAGAATTTTAATTAAAAAACACTATTGATTTTTTTAATCACATTAGCCTTTCACCTTACATTAAAAACACAATTGTGAGTTGTGTTGTCAAACAAAAATCACAACCCATGTTACAATTTACAAAACAAAGAACACGTACATAGTCAACATAAGGGACACGAGTGGTTACTTGAAATCCACAAATAATGTTCTAAAGTTATATGGTTTGGGGATGAGATAAATAATATATAAGCTTTATATGTTGGTATGCTTCTAGTATCATATATGCTATGTTTATCAGGACAATATAAATAAATTAAAATAACACATTTTAAACTTCTGTTTTTTTCTTTTATATACACATTGCTATAAGCCTTCAAAGCCCAAAAAGTGTGATAAACGTTGTGAATCATTGATCAATAGGTTGAAAGGGTTGTCACTAGACTTCAAATGTATTTATGACAATGAGAGCAAAATGGTAATAGAGCAAATTGTTGACTTTTTTTTATTGTTCCATCTATTCTACAATTAAATGTCTTTTCATGTAATTTTTTAAAATCATACAATAAAATCCAACGTTATCTTTAACTTGAGTATAGTAAGTATACTTAAAATAAATAAAATATTTTTTTTTTTCAAAAACATGTTGGATTAGTGTTTCAATATTTTTTTTGAAAGCGTGTCAAGTTGTTTTTAGTGATGCGTCAACCCATACATCGGCGCACCAACCTCGTATGTCATTGCTAACAAGAATTTAGATTATGTTGCACGCTTTAGTGATCTCTTGGGACATATGATACCTTGTGGTTGCTTCTCAGGCATTTGACGTCTTTTAGCAAACCCACTCTTGTATGTGTGTTTGTGTGTGTGCACGTGTGAAATTTTGACCAAAATGAATCAATAATAAAGATGATTGAGTTGCCACATGTCGAGCCGGAGTGTCAGTGGAAACAAACCTTCTATTCCTACAGGGTAGAGGTAAGGCTGTCTACATCTTACACTCCTCAGACTCTACCTTAGATTTGTTATTGATGGAATTTACTAAGTATGATGATGTTGATTGAGTTGCCACGTGTACTTGAAGAAGAGTTATTATGGCTGGCAGAGGCAAAATGAAAAACCAATACTTTTATTCTTATATAATTTTATCAATTTTTAAAACATAAATAGATTTTATATACCTTATCCCTCTATTAAAAAAACTATACCATAAAAGTGAACATTTTCCCCTTTTAATTCGAAGATAATATTGCTATATTAAAACAAAACTTTTATGTTTTATGAAAAACCAATACTATGCCATTGTCAGCGACCACTAACACTGGAAAACTCGTAAAAACAAAATAAATAAAAACGCGAAAAAATAACGCCGAGCGAAAAGCAGACGATTAATCTTTGAATCACGCAGGCTCGTTGCTGAGAAATTAAACCGAAACGTAAAACATAGAAAAAATAACTAAGTCCATCCAGGACCTGCGTGTTGGACAAACTTGTCAAACGCAGAAAAATAGATGTGACGCGACGGACCAGTCAAACAAAAAAAATATACGAAAAATGTTGAACCACATACGCACGTTGCGGTGCGTTAACTCACAAAATTTAGAACGAAACGAAAAACTTGGGAAAGATGAAAAATATGGTGCACCAAAATTGAAAATAAAAAAGAGTTGGGATTAAATTGTAAAAGATGAAAAACTTTGGGTTAAAAGTAAAAAGACAAAGGGTCTAAATTGCAAACTTGAAGTTATTTATTAATTTTAAATAAAGATAAGAATAAAAATAAGTGATATCTATATATTGGTTATTATTGATATTAATTTTAAAAGAAATTTATTAAACAAATATAAATAAAATTTATAAGGTTGAAGAAGAGAATGACATGTGGCATTATCTGGAGTCTTTTATTATAAGTTAGATTAGATTCGATAGATTAGATTAGGCCAATGATCTCTAGATCAAGTTGTGGAGGAATTGCATTTCTCTTGAGAGATGCAGGTTCGACTCCCACTTGGTGCAGAGTGAGGCACTAGTGGGAAATGATAGGAGACCCAGGGAAACCTGGGTTGGATCCTTGAGCCAAAACGGGTTTTACCGGTAATTTCATCGTCGTGCCTACGGGCGGGTGAGTTACCGGGTTTTCCCCGGAATTGGTGGTGGACTCGGGTTACTCTCGGAGTACTCCGTTTGTCCAGTGGGTGCCCCAAGAGTGCTCGGGATTGAGTTTGTTGGCCATTAAGAAAAAAGATAGATTAGATTAAAACAAAACTTTTTTAAAACGTTTTGAGAATACGTACGACAATACCTCATATAACGATAACTTCTTTGCTCAATTTGTACATTTTCATTTGACACATTTATCTCTCACCTATTGGTATATACGTGACACCTTTTGGTTCCTTCTCACGCTTCATAGTTCATACGATTTTGATTTTTTTATTTTTTAGCCGGGGGGGGGGGGGGGGGGGGGATACGAGGGGTTTAGCTCGTGTGTGGACAAATTTTCACACCTCCTTTTTCACCTTATAATTTTTATAGATTTTTTTAATTTATCTTTTGCAATTCATATATTTTTGACAAACACGTTGTAGTGTAAAAGTTAGGTTCGTAACAACTTTTTTCAAAGTTCACACATTCATAATATTATTCGTCAAGCATTAGATTGAAAAATAACATTTGGGTATATTGTTTACAAGCATTTTAGATACTTCAGAATATATAGAAGAAAAAAATTTTAAACTGCCAATGATTTATTGTTTTACAAATTTATTTAATATATTTACAAAATATTGATACATTATGGTTGCTTGATACATTGAAAAATTCATGTTAGATTGGCAAATAAGGTAGCAATTGTCACCGGTGGAGCTCGTGGCATTGGAGAGTGTATTGTGAGGTCGTTTGTGGAGCATGGAGCAAAAGTAGTTATTGCTGATATTAGAGATGACTTAGGAAAATCGCTATGTGAAGACATAGGTGTTGGGCAAGCTTATTTCATTCATTGTGATGTAGCCGTCGAATCAGATATCGAGCATGTTGTCAACGCCACTATTGCTAAATACGGGAAACTAGACATCATGTTTAACAATGCAGGGATAACCGATGAGCCCAAACTTAGTATTCTAGACAATGACAAGTCAGATTTTGAGCGTGTTATTGGCGTCAACTTAATTGGAGTTTTCTTGGGAACTAAACATGCGGCACGGGTGATGATCCCAAATTGCAATGGAAGCGTCATTACGATTGCAAGTGTAGCTTCTATAATTGGTGGGGGTACGACTCATGCTTACACGAGCTCAAAACATGGTGTGGTGGGACTGGCGAAGAATGCTGCTGCAGAGCTTGGGAAGTATCAAATCCGTGTCAACTGCATATCTCCCTATGTTATACCAACTGTTGCCGCGTGTCAATTTTTTAATATTGATGATACCTCAAGTGTTTACTCTAACCTTAAGGGCAAGACACTTGAAGCAAAAGACGTCGCAAATGCAACTCTCTTTTTAGCAAGTGATGAGTCTGGCTATATAAGTGGACATAACTTGGTGGTAGATGGTGGTTATAGTGTTTTGAATCCTACATTTGGCTTGTTTTCATGGCCACCAAAGTAGAATCATTTATATGGACTTCGAATTTATGTTGTGTGTTTGTTTTTCTTTGTGCAAGTATTGATGTAATAATGTTGTAGGATGTAACTACAACTATAAGTGCTCGGATTTGCTACCAATATTGAATTGTTGGTGACAAAATTATCTTTATACGTAAATGTGGTGTCACGTGACACAATTCTAGAACTGCAACATTGTTTAATCCTACTTTTTTATTAATGTCCGTTTCTTTTGAAATTCCTCAATCGTTTCATAATTTCACTCTACGATCAAAATATCAGTTTCTTTATTTTCCTATGCAATCACAATATCGTTTCTTTATTTTCCTAGACATTAAAAATTGCTTTTTATTATAATAGATATATCGAAGATAAAGTAAAATCTCATTATACATGTTTTTTTATGTCTAAATATTTGTTTATTGCACAGAAAGGAAAGATTTCCTGAAATTCAAATATGCACACTTAAATATTTATCATTTAATTAATAAGTAACTAGTCGCGCAACACGTTACAGTTCAATTAGCCAAAAATCATTCTTCATGCTTCTCTTATTTCACTCATTTGTTTTCTATTTCGAAATATTGTTTTATAACTCATAGATCTTCGTTATTAACTATCTAATAATTTTTATTTAAGTTGTGTACTACACAAGTATCTAATATATTTTTACATTTACCTTTACCTGTAGTGTGTCTGTAAAATATATTTCTAGACACAACTTATTTTAGACTTGGTTTTTACAGACCCCAGCTTTTTTTTTGCATGATTAAGTCCCTAAACTTACAATAACTTAATGTATAAGACCTTCTTTTAGTATGGTTAAGTCCCTAAACATATTAAACCGAGTGAATAGGTCCTTCCTTTTACTATGGTTATGCTTCTACAAAAGACTTGTAGTATACAAGTGTATAAACAATTTTGGATCACTTTGTGCAGTAGTGAATGTGAAAATGAACAACTAACAATTAGTTTACAAAAATATGCCAAATGTGTTGGTTCAAAAAGTCAACCTCAAGCATCCAACCATCCAAAATTGGGCCAAGAGACAAGAAGCTAGTGGCAGCACTAATGGCCTCTACGAATCCTATAGCAAGGTATGCTTTATTATTTCATAAAAAACATATAGATATATTTTGATCAAATTCTTATGGTTTTCTTTGTTATAGATTTTTAATTAAAAAATACTATTGATTTTTTTAATCACATTAGCCTTTCACCTTACATTAAAAACACAATTGTGAGTTGTGTTGTCAAACAAAAATCACAACCCATGTTACAATTTACAAAACAAAGAACACGTACATAGTCAACATAAGCACTGGCGGCTTTGATGGTGTGCGGGGAGCAGGGGCGGATGTATTATGGAACAAGGGGTAGCCTCCGCTGCCGCTTGGTCGGAAAATTTTTGACGTTTTTAGTGTAAATTTTTGAAAAATTTGACGTTTTTTCGATTTCGTTACCGCTTATTTATAAAACGTTACCGCTTGGTCGGAATCCTAGATCCGCCACTGGCGGGGAGGACCTCCGCACAAGGCTCGTGATTTCGAGAGGCAAACGATTTAAAAAAAAAATCCGATGTGTGTGTCTGTGTGTATATACATATGTTATTTTTTTTAAATAGTAAACACATACTAATTCCAATATAGCCTCATTTACAAATCATTTTTTATAGTTTAGAATTTAGCCCACTTGGCATTAGGTTTATTGAGCCCAATACTAATTTGATTTTTTTTTAAAAAGTAATAATAAAACATTACAGATATGCACATTTTTTCGAACTCCAACAAGGTACGTGAATTTTTAGAGACGCATCTGAACATAAGGGACACGAGTGGTTACTTGAAATCCACAAATAATGTTCTAAAGTTGTATGGTTTGGGGATGAGATAAATAATATATAAGCTTTATATGTTGGTATGCTTCTAGTACCATACATGCTATGTTTATCAGGACAATATAAAGAATTAAAATAACACATTTTAAACTTCTGCTTTTTTTTATATTCACATTGCTGTAAGCCTTCAAAGCCCAAAAAGTGTGATAAACGTTGTGAATCATTGATCAGTAGGTTGAAAGGGTTGTCACGTAAACAGTGGCAGACCCGGGAATTTTTTCCTGGGGGTGCGGAATATTTTCAAAGATTTTAGGCCCCTAGCTGTATAAAAATATCGGTTCATAGCCGGTCGGGTCGGATCATGTAAGACAAAAGAACATCAAATTAAAATTTATAAATCATCAAAAACACGTCAAACGCCATTACAAATTACAAAAGAATTTAAAATTGTGCCATACAGGGTTTTTTTTTTTGAAATATATCCAAAATATCATCTAAAGATACTAAACACGCCATAAGTTCATTACATTCTTACTCATTGTTCCTAACACATATAATTTGCTCCATAAGTTCATAAAACAACACTAAACACTTCAACAAAATAAACAACCATGTTCAATCATAGCCCATAACTTTTAGTTATATTTTTAAACATTCAAGCCCTAATATTAAATGTTGATTACTTGTAACTAATCATTTAAACAAACAAAGCTATAAATAAAACAATAAAATCATTTAACTATAAGTCTAGAACAACAAAAAAATAAAAAAGATATAAAAAGATTAAACCCTTACACGTCTATATTTTCTTCTAATCATCACATAAAACAAAATAAATAAATAAATAAATAAATAAATCATACTAGTTCTATATTGGAATTCTGACGTACTATGGGTCGGTCCAATCGAAATTTTGGTTTTTCCGGTAAAAAAAGCCACCAGGTCGTGAGCAGTGGCATCAAGTCGCTAGGAGTTTTTTTGGGGGCGGGATTTGGAAATGGAATGGGTGGATGGGTTTGGGTTATTTTATTTAGTTCAAATTCCTTTAGGTTGGGTTTGAGCTTGTGTTTATAAAAATTGATTGCATATTGGGCTTTGATTGGATTAAATAATTAAATGAATAAGTGGTTAATAATTATTTTTTTTCTAAGTGGGGCGGTTGAAAATTTTCAAGGGGTGCGGGTGAAAAATTCCAAGGGATGCGGTCGAGATTTCCGGCGAAAAATAACACTAAAAAATATTTTTTTCATGGGGTGCGCCCGCCCACCCTTGGCGGGTACGCCCCTGCACGTAGACTTCAAATGGATTTATGACAATGAGAGCAAAATGTTAATAGAGCAAATTGTTGACTTTTTTTTTTATTGTTCCATCTATTCTACAATTAAATGTCTTTTTATGTAATTTCTTAAAACCATACAATAAAGTCCAATGCTATCTTTAACTGGAGTATAGTAAGTACACTTAAAATAAAAAAATAACTTTTTCAAAAACATGTTGGATTGGCTGCCTATAACAGTGTGCCGATATTTTTTTTGAATGCGCGTCAAGTTGTTTTTAGTGATGCGTCAACCCATACATCGGCGCACCAACCTCGTGTGTTATTGCTAACAAGAATTTAGATTATGTTGCACGCTTTAGTAATCTCTTGGGACATATGTTACCTTGTGGTTGCTTCTCAGGCATTTGACGTCTTTTAGCAAACCCACTCTTGTATGTGTGTTTGTGTGTGCACGTGTGGAATTTTGACCAAAATGAATCAATAATAAAGAGGATTGAGTTGTCACATATCGAGCCGGGGGTCTCACTGGAAGTAGCTTTTCTATTCCTGCGGGATAGAGGTAAGGCTGTCTATATCTTACTCTCCTCAGATCCTACCTTAGCTTTGCTATTGATGGAATTTACTGAGTATGACGATGATGATTGAGTTGCCATGTGTACGTGAAGAAGAGTTATTATGGCTGGTAGAGGCAAAATGGAAAACCAATACTTTTATTCTTATATAATTTTATCAATTTTTAAAACATAGATAGATTTTATATACCTTATCCCTCTATTTTTTTTAACAATTTTTTAGTTTTCATTCCAATCATCAGGGCAAATTACATAAGAATAGCAGGTAGACGAGTAACAAACTGCGCCGCCATCCCTTTCTGAATAGAAAACCCTAATCTACTAAAAACAAAGTCTCGCCCCTGAGGGGTCGAAAAGTTGTTGTGGACTACACGCTGAACTCTGGATAAGAAACGAACTGCCTCTGGCGCCAAAGAGCCAAACGTGTCAAACGCTAGGGGGACAAAGGCATGCTGATTATCCTCACAAGCTTTCGCGTGCTTTTCCACCTTCTTCGACTCTGCTTTCAGTACCGCTTGCCCCGCCACAAACCCATTTTCCCTCTATTAAAAAACTATACCATAAAAGTGAACATTTTCCCCTTTCAATTTGAAGATAATATTGCTATATTAAACAAAAATTTTTTAAAACGTTTTGAGCATGGGCGGTTCTTAGAAGGCTTGTGCCAGGGCCACGACCCTGGCAAATTTTCGGCCGTAGTGCTAATTTTTCGCAATTCGATCGAAATTTTTTATATATACTATGTTCAGCCCGGGCATTTTTTAGTGCCCGTGTCTTTCGGCCCTGGGACGTTCAACGGGTAAGATCCGCCACTGGTTTTCAGAATACGTACAACAATACCTCATATAACGATAACTTCGTTGCTCAATTTGTACATTTTCATTTGACACATTTATCTCTCAACTATTGGTATATACGTGACACCTTTTGGTTCCTTCTCACGCTTCGTAGTTCATAGGGGGGGGGGGGGTGTTTGAGATACGAGGGTTTTAGCTCGTGTGTAACAAATTTTCACACCTCCTTTTTCATCTTATAATTCTTATAGATTTTTTTTTTTGCAATTCATATATTTTTGACAAACACGTTGAAGTGTAAAAGTTAGGTTCGTAACAACTTTTTTTCAAGAGTAAATTACAAGTTTTGTCCTTTATGTATGTCCCAAATTGCAGGCGCTGTCCTTTGTCTTTAAAATTGATGGGTTTTGTCCTTAATATTTGCAAATCTTGCACGTTATGTATTTTAAGCCAATCCCAGTTAGATTTTTTGGTTAAAACTGATCATGTGCAAGGCACATGAGGGTACTATTGTAATTTCACCATTTAAGGGGCTATTATGTAACTAATATATAGATTGGGACTATTTTGTAAAAATAGAAAATATATTAAATTAAAACCTGCACTCTCTCTCTTCCTCCCTCCCTCACTCTCTCGCTCTCTTCTCTCTCCATCTGCGGAGGAGATGCACCACCACCGCCGCCATACCCTTCACCTTCACCTCCACCTTCACAGCCACTGTCACCACTCCCCACCACAACCGCCGCCATCCCCTTCAACTCCACCTCCACCAACATCACTGCCACAATCATCACCACCAAATCTAACGGAGCTCGTCGGAGACACACCACCACAATCACCACCGCCACCGTGCTCCTCCGCCGCTGCAGACGGCACTACCCTTCTCCGTCTTTTTTCTCTCTCTCTCTCTCTCTCTTTCTCTATCTGTTCCCTCTGATCTCCCGCCGTGATTCTTGGTTAATTTGATGAATCGGTTACCGACCTAGGGTATTTGTTCGTGTTTGATTGATTATTCATAGTTAGATCGATTCATATCAAACGTCTGTTCTCATTGTTTCTTGATTTTTGGTGGATTTGATGAGTTGGTTACTGACCTGGGGTTTTTGTTCGTGTTTGATTGATTACTTGCAGTTAGATCGGTTTATACCGAACAGATCAACTATGGATTTCGACTACGCTCATTGCATGCTTGTTCGGGGTTTTTTATATTTTTGGTTTTGGGGATTTTTGGGGGGTTTTTGATTTGGAATTTAGGTTTTTGATTTTTGAGGGTTTTTTATGCAAGTAGCAGTGCAGGTGGCGGTGGAGGGTGCTGGTGGAGGGTGCTGGTGGCGGTGGAGGGTGTTGGTGGCGGTGAAGGGTGGTGGTGATGGAGGTTATATATATAGTTAAAATAATAATAATATTTTAAGTTATTTTGTTTTATTTTTTAAATATCATTAAATAAATGGGGTAAAAAGACTAAAATACCCTTGGATGACCCAGTTTTAACAAAAAAATCTAACTGGGTTTGGCCTAAAGGACATAACGTGCAAAATTTGCAAACATTAAGGACAAAACTCATCAATTTTAAAGACAAAGGACAACGCCTGCAATTTGGGACATACATAAAGGACAAAACTTGTAATTTACTCTTTTTTCAAAGTTTAACACATTCATAAATATTATTCGTCAAGCAATAGATTAGAAACTAACATTTGGGTATATTGTTTACAAGCATTTTAGATACTTAAGAATATATAGAAGCAAAAATATTAAACTGCCAATGATTTATTGTTTTACAAATTTATTTATTATGTTTACATAATATTGATACATTATGGTTGCTTGATACATTGAAAAATTCATGTTAGATTGGCAAATAAAGTAGCAATTGTCACCGGTGGAGCTAGTGGCATTGTAGAGTGTATTGTGAGGTCGTTGGTGGAGCATGGAGCAAAAGTAGTTATTGCTGATTGACGACGGGCTAATGGGAACCCCATTTTTACCTGTTTTGGGCTGTCTACATACGGGCCCAACAGGATACAAGCCCAACCGAAGTCTAACTTGTCCATTAAGGTTTCTCCATTACAAAACGAGCGGGAAACGAGGAGTCAGAACATGCAGGCCTCCATTAATGACTGATAAGAAGAGTATCATGGATGGCATTGTACTTCTCCTGCCGAAACATTAAATGACGCTGCCAATCTAACCGTTAGGGGTCAGACACGTGTCTGAGCCCTTCGAAGATTTCCTAAAACCGTCGGATCATCTCAAAAAAAATCCCACATGCAAGATAAGGCCTAAGACTTATATAAGAAGAAGAAAAACAGTAACAAAGGGGAGAGGTATCATCTTCAGGACTATCTCATTTACTTCACTCTCATTTACTACTCTCACATTTACTACTCTCACATTTACTTCCGACCAACATTCTCACACACTAATCACATACACCACATTTATTGGATTCACACCTTTGAAGGAACATTCCGGTGATTATACTCATCGGAATAAGCTCCTCCATCTCTCCGGCAAGTTTACTTACTCTCACGCCGGAGCTTGGTCACGGATCCCCCTCCCGGGGCCCTCCGTGACGAGGCTAACGGTTTATTCTTTTGTAGCTACAAGAAACGGAACATCTTGACGTCAGCGAAGATCCATTGAACGTCAGCCGGGATTTGGGTATTCGACATTGGCGCCATCCGTGGGACATCAGCTTAACCGGTGTCTCCACACTGAACTCCGACGTTAAAAATAATCCGTTTCAGAAACGACAACATGGATACTACACCCGGTTCACACATCACCCAGACGGTGCAGAATGACCATGACAAAGTCACAGTAGAAGACATAACTCATGAGGACGAGAACGAGGATCAGGTGGAGATCCTGGAAAAAGAAGAGGCCATCACTCCAGATTTTGTCGCCATGCATAAGGACAAGTTAAAACGATGTCTTGAAGACCAAGAGAGACAAGAAAAGCTTAACAGCCTTAGGGCTAAACTGTCTTTCGATACACCTTCCAACCAGGACTAGACAAACCCTAAAAGCAAGAGCAGTGGCAGTGATCCACTAGAAACATTCATGACAGCCCTTAGACAAATGTCCTCGGAAGAACGGGAAGACCTCATCACAGGAAAGAAACCGAAGGGAAAAGGAAAAGAGAAAGGAAATAAAAGTGGTGACGGTCTGGACCAACCCTACCTTCCTCGAGACCTGGCTGAAGTCTCAAAGTTCACTCGGAGGATTGCAGAGGCACCTATGCCCCCTAAAACAAAACTACCCCCAAACTTTGACCGATATGATGGGACAAGAGACCCTGAAGATCATCTTCATTCCTTCAGGGGTGCGGGACAGCTGGGGCGGTGGCCCATGGCAGTTTGGTGCCACATGTTTGTACAGACCCTGACGGAGGGGGCCCGGCTCTGGTTCGACAGCCTCCCTCCTGGGGGGATCGATAGCTACGAAGAACTGAGTGAAAAGTTCCTGAGAAACTTTGGTCAACAAAGAAAGGTGGTCAAGAACCCGAACGAGATTTTGCACATAAGGCAAAGGGACAACGAACGGATAGACCAATACATGGAGAGGTTCGTCAAGGAAAGCATGAACATAAAGGATGTCCCGGAGGTTATGAAGATCAGCAGCTTCATAAACGGATTAAAGCATGCACAGCTAGGGCTGTAAACGAACCGAACGAACACGAACAAGGCCATGTTCATGTTCGTTCGTTAAGGAAATTAACATGTTCACGAACCCATACCGAACATAAGTTTATGTTCGTGTTCGTTCGTTAAGGAAATTCAGTTGTTCACGAACAGTTCGTGAACACTGGTCTCGAACACAAACGAACGCAACCAAATAACAGCGAATGTAAACGAACATTTAACTTGAAAATAAAAGATACAAAACATTGTTATCCTTAAACATTGGATATAAGTAGTTAAATACAACCATCAAATGATAAATCGAAACACAAGAAGTCTACTACACCACTAAATGATAAATCAAGGTTAACTAACCTAGACATAATTATCCCAAAGAATGTCTTCGAGTGTCCAAATTTTAGCTAACTTAGAAAAAGACAGGGTTTCAAGTTTTCAATATGTTTAGATAAAAGATTTATTATTTATTATTTTTAATATAATCAAATGAATACGAACGAACTTAAACGAACATATTATCAAACGTTCACGAACGCAGTCGAACGAACGAAACTTATGTTCGTGTTCGTTCGCTAAGGTAACCGAACAAAATTTTTTGTTCGTGTTCGTTCGTTAAGCTAATCAAACGAACATAAACAAACTTCCCGCCGAACGGTTCACGAACTGTTCGCTGAACGTTCGGTTCGTTTACAGCCCTATGCATAGCTATGCGAGAAACTGGGGGAAGAGTTCCCACACTCGTTTGACAATCTCATGGACAGGGTTAGAGCCTTCGTCAGAGGCAAAGACACAGTCAGCAAGGCTAAGGAGACAGATACCCTACCCTGAAGGGTCACCCCGATCGCAAAACCTCTTGATAAAGGTACACCTTATTCCAGAAAACCTGCTTTTGATAGAATGTTGCATGATAGGGCAAGACCCTCGTACTCCTCATATAGACCTCGGGGAAGAGGCCCATCCCCCTACTATGACAACTTCACCCATCTCACCAAGACCCCGAGTGAAATATTGGCCACTGAGAGGGTGAAGAGCTCCTTCCCAAGGCCACCACCCATAAAGCCTGGGCCGAAGGCATAACCAAGCGAATATTGTGACCTTCACAAAGGATTTGGTCATAAAACTGATGATTGCATGTACCTCAAGAGGGAAATAGAAGCCGCGGTGAAAACGGGAAAACTGGCCCATTTGGTTAAGGAAATTAAGGAAGGAGGGGGGATCGCAGAGGGAAAGATGCAAGGGAGCCTGGGAGGGCACATGTAGATATGATTAGAAGGAGGAATGAACTTGATACCACCAGAAGTGTAAAGGCCAGAATCCTGGGCTCCCCGAACTGCATGAAAGCTCCCATCCTAATGCCACACTTGGAGGAAAATGAGGTACAGCGGCTCCCACTAAACATCTCAGCCATAATAGCTGGCCATAAAGTGGCCAGAATACACGTGGATGGGGGATCAGAGGTAGAAGTTATATACGAGCACTGTTTCCTCAGGTTCGACAGGGATGTAAGGGACATGCTTGAGGAGGATTCCATCCCTTTAGTAGGGTTCAACAACAGCGTGTCACACCCCTTGGGAAAGATCAGACTCCCATTCACAGTAGGGGTAGGAGACCGTGTCCGAACTATAAACCTAACTTTTACAGTGGTCCGAGCACCCTCAAAGTACAACGCGATCCTTGGAAGACCTGGAATTGGGGACCTGCAAGCACATGCATCCACCCCACACGGAGCCTTAGTGTTCCAGACGCCAAAGGGCTTGGCTTGGGTAAAGTCTGCATACGAAGTAGTGTCCTCCGTGTCCGAGGGGGAAGCATCCGAGAGGCCCCAGAAGGAGGGGGTTGAGGAATGGGTCCTTTGTGACAGGTTCCCGGAACAGACGGTTAAAGTAGGAAGTCACCTGAGTGACAAGTGCAAGAGTGCTCTCAAGGAACTGCTCCTTCTCAATATAGATGTGTTTGCATTTCAACATGGGGATATGAGAGGAATCCCAAGAAGCCTAACTGAACATCGGCTCAATACGTACACCTGGGCAAAGCCAGTGAAACAGAAAAAGCGAAGCATGGGTCCCGGCAAAAGGAGGGCCGCCTGTGAAGAAACCAGGAAACTGCTCAGAGCGGGAATAGTCAGGGAGGTAAAGTACCCATTCTGGGTCGCCAACCCGGTCATGGTTCAGAAGAAGGACGGGGGATGGAGGATGTGCATCGACTTCCAAGATCTGAACAAAGCATGTCCCAAGGACTGTTACCCCCTCCCAGAAATAGACGTCCAGGTAGATTCCTTATCCCAATATCCCCTGAAATGCTTCCTGGATGCCTACAAAGGATATCATCAGATCCAGATGTCAATAGAGGATGAGGAGAAAACCGCCTTCATCACAGATGAAGGGACATTTTGTTATACCAAAATGCCCTTCAGTCTTAAAAATGTTGGTGCCACGTATCAAAGATTTATGAACACCCTCTTCAGGGAACAACGGGGAAGGAACTTGGAAGTATACGTTGATGACATCGTTATCAAGAGCCTGACCGAGATGGCCATGATAGATGATATAGTTGAGACCCTCCGCACTATGCAAGATGTGAATATGAAGCTAAACCCCGGGAAGTGCTGTTTTGGGGTAGAGGAAGGAAAATTCTTGGCAGTAGTGGTCATTAAGGGCGGGATCAAAGCTAACCCGGAGAAAACTCAAGCTGTAGCTGAAATGCGATACCCCGGGTTCCTGAAAGACATCCAGCAACTGAACGGGAGGCTAATCGCACTTAATCGTTTTTTGTCAAAAGTAGCTGACAGGACCCTCCCCTTCATGAAGGTGCTGAAGGACTGCCTCCAAACAGACAGGTTTAAATGGACCTCTGAGGCAGAGGCTGCCTTTCAAGAAATGAAAGCTTATATCTGCAAACTCCCAACATTGGCCACCCCAGTACCCGGAGAGCACCTGACCTTGTACCTGTCCGCCTAAAAAACAACCATAAGTGCGGTCATGATGGTGGAACGGGAGGGAAAACAGATACCAATATATTTCATCAGTAGAACACTTAAAGGTCCTGAGGAACGCTACATGCCTCTGGAGAAGTTAGCATTAGCCCTTGTTTTTGCATCTCGGAGACTCAGGAGGTATTTCCAAAGGCACAAGGTCACCCTGATGACGGACCAGCCCCTTCAAAAGGTACTCAGGAGGCCGGAGCTGTCGGGACGGCTGGCTAAATGGGCCGTGGAACTGGGGGAACACTCCTTGGAGTTCAAACCCAGGACGGCCATGAAAGGGCAAATCCTGGCCGATTTCTTAGTAGAAGTCCCTGAGGATGAGGAAAGGGAACTTCTAAAATGGGAAGCCTTAGAAAAGGAAGAAAAAGAGAAGGAAAACGAGGCTGTGTGGAAATTGTTCACAGATGGAGCCTCCAACGAAGAGGGGAGCGGAGCAGGTATTACTTTGATAAGCCCTGAAGGAGTTGAGCTGACCTACGCCATAAGACTGGACTTCGAAAACACCAACAATACTGCTGAATATGACGCCCTCTTAGCAGGGATGAGGCTGGCAGGAAAGATGAAAGCTAAGCATTTGGAGGCCAGTACTGACTCGCAGCTGGTAGTCAGGCAATACCAGGGAGAATATGAGGCCAAAGACAACACCATGGCTCAGTACATGGCAAAGGTCAAGGAAACGGCCAAGGTATTCAAAACTTTTAAGCTGGAATACATCCCCCGGGGGAGAAACAGAAAGTCTGATGCCCTCAGTAAGCTAGCCTCAGTAGCATTTGATCACCTAGCCAGGGAAGTCAAAGTGGAAGTCCTAACCTCCCCTTCCCTCAACACAAAGGAGGTAGCTACAGTGGAAAACACACAAGAAACATGGATGACACCGATTGTAAAGTTCCTCAGAGACGGGACACTACCCGAGGGAGACTGGGCAACTAGGAAGATAAGGGTAAAGGCCTTACAATATGAGCTGGTTGATGGAGAACTATACCGGAGATCATACCTAGGCCCATCCCTGAAGTGCGTTGACATGGAAGAAGCTGAGTATGTGATCAGGGAGATGCATGAGGGAATTTGTGGAATGCATTCAGGGCCAAGGACGATAGTAGCAAAGGCAATGAATGCGGGATTCTATTGGCCTCGAATGTACGAAACAGCATCCGAAGAGATCAAGAAATGTGATAATTACCAGATACATGCACCTATTACTCATCGACACAAACACCCGATGGTACCAGTCTCAACGTCCTGGCCCTTCCAGAAATGGGCCATCGACATAATCGGACCATTTCCAGAAGGTCCAGGAGGAGTCAAGTATGTGGTGGTTGCTATTGATTATTTTACCAAGTGGATCGAAGCAAGGCCCTTGGCAAAAATAACCGGGGAGCAAATGAGGCGATTTGTATTGGACAACATCATCTGCAGATACGAAGTCCCAAAGGAGCTGGTAAGTGATAACGGTGTCCAATTCGCTGGAAGACCCTTCAAGCCATGGTGCGAACAAATGCACATACAGCAGGTGTTTACCTCCGTCACTCGTGCCCAAAGCAATGGACTGGTAGAAAGAGCCAACCAAAGTGTTATCAAAGGGATGAAGGGAAGGCTCGGAAGGAAACAAAAAGGATGGCTGGAGGAGCTACCGTTTGTGCTATGGGCGTACAGGACCACCCCCAAGAACTGCAATGGGGAAACTCCTTTCAGCTTAACTTACGGGACGGAGGCAGTTATCCCGGCTGAAATAGGATCCCCGACTGCAAGGATGAAGCTCAGGGAGGCAGAAAACGAACAAGACCTCCGGATGAACCTGAACTTGCTGGAGGAAATGAGAGAAGTGGCAGCAGTCAGGGAGGCCAAGTATAAGAAGCAGCTGGAAAGCTATTACAATGCCAAGATGAGAAAGCTTGGCCTCGTCCCGGGGGATTTGGTCCTAAGAGCAAACGAAGCCAGCCTACAGGAAAACACCGGAAAACTAGGTCCCAACTGGGAAGGGCCCTACCGGGTCATATGGGCAAATGGCAAAGGAAGCTGCAAATTGAAAACTCTCCAAGGCAAGGAGGTCCCCAGGACGTGGAACCTCATGCAACTTAGGAAGTACTACATATAAGGGGTGAACCCCCAGGAAAAACGGCTAAGGAGCCACTTTTGTAATATGTAACTATTAGTTTGGGGCTTACCCCCAGGGACGAGTCTTTCGTAACAACCTATGCTGGGAAGTTTAATCCCCAAGGAATGAATGACAAATGGACAACTAACTTGTCCCCTTTTGGTAAAATAACAGGTATTATATCTGGACAGACGTGCCCAGAAACACTATAAACCTAACTAACAAATGAACACACGTGTATAAGGTATGCCAAACATACCAAACGCCCGACTGTTGGGCGAAATAGGGTCTAGCTAACCCAAAGAAAGCGGACAAAACAAAGTAAGAACATAATCTCACATTATAAAATTGTCCAGCGATTGGCCTCGAACATACAATCTTGGTTTCCCAAACAAACCATAAATACAACACACTTCTGTAAACAAACTAACAAAAGAAGTCTTTCTTTATTTATTTGCAAAATAAATGTACAAAGAAAAGCCCTAATAACCTTGGCAAAAGCAATTAGCATACAAAACAACAAGCACAACAAGCTTAGGCCAAAACACAGCTTCTTGCAAAACAACCCAAAGGTCTTCAGGAAAGCGCCGACCTGATTCCTGGCAAAAGCCCCTGCAACATGAAAAACCACAACAAAAAACAAGCAAAGGGCAAGAAAACAACACACAGTCATAAAGTTGCATGATTAGATACCAAGGAGGCCCCCAACACAAAGGACCTCCTTCCAAACAACCAAAAAAGTCTAAGTATCCTAGGGTAAGCAAGTTATCCAAATTACAACCATATCGAAAGTGATTAATGTTTAGGGATCACGGGGAACCACCCCCAGAAACAGACTTTGGAGATGAGGGACCAGCGGAGGAGAACAGGGCCTTTAGTTCGTCTATGGATATCATGGGATGCTCCAGGATCTTCTGGAGAATAGCTGGGGTCTTGGCTCCGAGCTCCTGATCCAGCTTGGACAACCGCTTCTTAGCTTTGGAATTATAAAGCGAAGTTTATTTTCTGCCCAGACCCTGAGCAGAGTAGTTATACCCATCCTTCAACCCAGCCTGGTAGCCAACATCCCGGTATGCCCTATACACCTCCTCCAGGCCACTCTTGAATTCTTCTGACTGAGAGACTGCAGTAAGGAAAGCTGCAAAACCCTCGGTGATCAACCAATGTTTCTCCTTGGCCAGTCGCTGGTTATCATCAGAAGTTATCCCATAATCTGCGTACATGGTATTCAGTTGCTCCTGAGAAACGGAGCCAACTTCCTCCAGATGCTTTAACTCAGCAGCCAGTTCATCCTTCTCCTCCACCAGCATCGCTATCTCTCTTTCCCAGGCTCGTTCCTTTCGCTCCAACATGGCTCCAGCCCCCTGGGCAAAAAACATCATAAAAAATCCACAAAATTGCCGGAAGGTATATGTATAAAAAAAAGAGGGGGAAGAGAAGGAGAAAGGCTATATACCTTCTCCTCCTGCAACTTTCTCTCAGCTTCAACCACTTGGCACCTAAGGTCAGCAGCAACAGACTGAGAAGTCTTAAGCTCACCCTTGAGACCATCATTCGCCCTCCTCAAATCATCAATCCGCTGCAGCATGCCAGCACCCTTGAAGAAACTCTCACAAAGGGACATGCTATACTGATCCTCAAAAAGATCATCCCTCAAAGCAGAGTTCACGAATTTATGGGAGGGAGGGACAACATGACTCAGAAAGTCCCTAGCAGCCTCAGGAGTCCCTATCACCGAGGAGTGAGTACCTTCCATTTGGGGACATAGGTGAAGGGGATAGCATCGGCAAACAGAGGAGCCAAAGGGGACCGATGAGCAGGACCCTCAGGTTGAGTGGGTCTACTGGTCCCCGTAGCATGAAGAGGTGAGAGTTCAAAGGCCGAGGTAAAATGAGCCATGCCTACTTCCGGGGTTTTGTCCCGAACACGGGAAGAGGAGGGACCAGTAGGGATCTCTATGGGATCGCGAGAACTCCCCTGCACAAAAAGAAAAAGAACATCAGAAATAAAACGGAGGTGGGGCAGATAAACAAGAATAAAAAGAACTCACCAGCAAAGGTGCACTCACAAGACTTGAAGATCTCAGGTGTTTGGACAGAGAACCCTTGACCCCTACAGGGGGAAGTTCGGAAGCATCCTTCGATGAAGGAGGGGGCTTCTGCCCACTGGCACTCCGGAGCCTTTGCCGGATATCACGAGGAGTAGGGGCTGGCTTAGGGCTCGCAGCCTTCCTCTTACGAACTAAACGAACCTCCAGATCTTCATCACCGCTTTGATCAGAATGCTTAACAAGGGCAGGATCGGGAGAACTCTCCTCCCCATCAGAGGAGGTGTCCTCACCCCCTTCTACAGCGACGGAGCCCCCTGCCTGGGTAGACCCCCCGATAACCTGCACCATCCCACTCCGGTTCAAGCCCGGATCAACTTCATCGCCAACTACAAACTTCACATCCTTAGAATCTTCCTGAAGCAGCCTCCATAAAGTCAACTCTGTGAGAGAAAGACACTAAATATGACTACACAAATACCAAGAAACAAAAAACAAACAAATGCATACCCAAGGCAAAAAGATACCTTTTTTACCAAAGAAAGCCTTGGGACGAACATGGAAAGAAGGACTCAACCCTCCCATGGCTAAAATTCCCTCAGAAAAGGTGAAAGCTCTCGTAGGGTTTTCATACATGTGTTTCCACTGAACAGTCTCATTAGCCGATAGGGTAGGAACAATATCTTCAATAGGGGCGTCGACATCCTTAGGCAATGGGGATTCTGGTATCATGGCAGCGGAGACGAAAATGAACCTACTTTTCCAATCCTTCGGATAAGTGGAGGTTGGCATAAAAGTGTAACAGGGTTTCGACACGCTGTTCTGTCTCTTGGCAAAAGTGAACCAATCTCCGTCAGAGATCAGTTTATAAAACATGCAAAATAAGGGAACAGAAGGTTCACCAGAAACAGCCGCACAAGATAACTCAAAGTGCACCACTCTCATCAATCCTAGGGGATGCAACTGAGAAAAGTGAACCCCAAAATGACGAAGTAAAGCAATCTTAAAAGGAGAAAGGGGATACCGGACTCCGCAGGAAGAAAATGCCAAGGTATAAAGACGAATCCTATCCGGTGTGAATGCTGCCGGTTCGTTAGGACCTGGCAAGGTGGGAGAAAACCGCTCAGGAATGTTATATGTCTCGATAAAAGACTTTAAGTCCTTTGCCGTCAAGACAGATTGGATCACAGAACGACCAGAGCGACTCATAATCGGAGAAGAAATGATGATCGGAGGAATTGTGACGGAAGGGAAGAAGGAACCAGAGGGTTTAGAGAGAAAAATTCAAAAGTAATGGGGTATTTAAAGAGTGTAACTGACACACATGAAACCGTCTTGTCGTTCGTCCCTTCAAAATTCAAAAAAGACGCACGTGTCTCTAGGGGATTAATTCCCGCCGTCAGTATTCGGAGAAATTATGGCTAGAAGAAATAGCTAATTATAACCGATCAGAAGTGGGCCCATATCCGAAGCCCAAAAAAGTAAGCCTTCTTTTCGAACAATTATGATTCAGCCCCGGATCATGAGCCTCGGGCCTCAGAACCAGGGACTAAAGATGACTTGACGACGGGCCAATGGGGAACCCCATTTTTACCTGTTTTGGGCTGTCTACATACGGGCCCAACAGGATACAAGCCCAACCGAAGTCTAACTTGTCCATTAAGGTTTCTCCATTACAAAACAAGCGGGAAACGAGGAGTCAGAACATGCATGCCTCCATTAATGACTGATAAGAAGAGTATCATGGCTGGCATTGTACTTCTCCTGCCGAAACATTAAATGACGCTGTCAATCTAACCGTTAGGGGTCAGACACGTGTCTGAGCCCTTCGAAGATTTCCTAAAACCGTCGTATCATCTCAACAAATATCCCACATGCAAGATAAGGCCTAAGACTTATATAAGAAGAAGAAAAACGGTAACAAAGGGGAGAGGTATCATCTTCAGGACTATCTCATTTACTTCACTCTCATTTACTACTCTCACATTTACTTTCGACCAACATTCTCACACACTAATCACATACACCACATTTATTGGATTCACACCTTTGAAGGAACATTCCGGTGATTATACTCATCGGAATAAGCTCCTCCATCTCTCCGGCAAGTTTACTTACTCTCACGCCGGAGCTTGGTCACGGATCCCCCTCCCGGGGCCCTCCGTGACGAGGCTAACGGTTTATTCTTTTGTAGCTACAAGAAACGGAACATCTTGACGTCAGCGAAGATCCATTGAACGTCAGCCGGGATTTGGGTATTCGACACTGATATTAGAGATGACTTAGGAAAATCGGTATGTGATGACATAGGTGTTGGGCAAGTTTGTTTCATACGTTGTGATGTAGCCGTCGAATCAGATATCGAGAATGTTGTCAACGCCACTATTGCTAAATACGGGAAACTAGACATCATGGTTAACAATGCAGGGATAACCGATGAGCCCAAACTTAGTATTCTAGATAATGACAAGTCAGATTTTGAGCGTGTTATTAGCGTCAACTAAAATGGAGTTTTCTTGGGAACTAAACATGCGGCACGGGTGATGATCCCAAATTGCAATGGAAGCATCATTACGATTGCAAGTGTAGCTTCTATAACGGGTGGGGGTACGACTCATGCTTACACGAGCTCAAAACATGGTGTGGTGGGACTGGCGAAGAATGCTGCTGCAGAGCTTGGGAAGTATCAAATCCGTGTCTACTGCATATCTCCCTATGTTATACCAACTGTGGCAGCGTGTCAATTTTTTAATATTGATGATACCTCAAGTGTTTACTCTAACCTTAAGGGCAAGACACTTGAAGCAAAAGACGTCGCAAATGCAACTCTTTTTTTAGCAAGTGATGAGTCTGGCTATATAAGTGGACATAACTTGGTGGTAGATGGTGGTTTTAGTGTTTTGAATCCTACATTTGGCTTGTTTTCATGGCCACCAAAGTAGAATCATATATATGGACTTCGAATTTATGTTGTGTGTTTGTTTTTCTTCGTGCAAGTATTGATGTAATAATGTTGTAGGATGTAACGACAACTATAAGTGCTCGGATTTGCTACCAATGTTGAATTGTTGGTGACAAAATTATCTTTATACTTAATAAATAAGTAAATGTGGTGTCATGTGACACAATTCTAGAACTGCAAATGTTTAATCATATTTTTTTTATTAACGTCCGTTTCTTTTGAAATTCCTCAATCGTTTCATAATTTCACTCTACAATTAAAATATCGTTACTTTATTTTCCTCTACAATCACAATATCGTTTCTTTATTTTCCTAGACATTAAAAATTTCTTTTAATAATAATAGATATATCGAACTCTTGACAAACATCAAGATAAAAATACATATATCTAACTCTTGACAAACATCAAAGATAAAATAAAATCTCATTATACATGTTTTTTATGTCTAAATATTTTTTTATTGCACAGAAAGGAAAGATTTCCTGAAATTCAAATATGCACACTTAAATATTTATCATTTAATTAATAAGTAACTAGTCGCGCAACACGTTACAGTTCAATGAGCCAAAAATTATTCTTCATGCTTCTGTTATTTCATTCATTCGTTTTCTATTTCAAAATATTGTTCTATAACTCATAGATCTTCGTTATTAACTATCTAATAATTTTTATTTAGGTTGTGTAATACACAAATATCTAACCTCTAGTATTGTATTATATATTTTTACATTTACCTTTACCTGTAGTGTGTCTGTAAAATATATTTCTTGACACAACTTATTTTAGACTTGGTTTTTACAGACCCCAGTTTTTTTTTTTTTTTTTTGCATGATTAAGTCCCTAAACTTACAATAACTTAATGTATAAGACCTTCTTTTAGTATGGTTAAGTCCCTAAACATATTAAACCGAGTGAATAGGTCCTTCCTTTTAGTATGGTTATGCTTCTACACAAGACTTGTAGTATACAAGTGTATAAACAATTTTGGATCACTTTGTGCAGTAGTGAATGTGAAAATGAACAACTAACAATTAGTTTGCAAAAATATGCCAAATGTGTTGGTTCAAAAAGTCAATCTATATTCTATATTTCTGTATCTATCGTTTCGTCGTTAATTGATTACAATATGGTGTTGTGGCACACTTGCTGGGCTTACTATTAAACGTAAACAGATTGATAATTGTTGTGGCACACTTGCTGGGCTTACTATTAAAGACTTGTAGTAATCTCCTGATCTCATAGTTTGATATGCCTCTTTAATGTTTTTAGTCTTTCGCATGTTCGCGTTTGTAAATTACTATGTTTTGTAACGGGTCAACTTTCATTGTGAACACAACAAGCAAGAGAAGATGACAAAGCCGGTTTTATTCACGATATGATTACATACGCAAGGTTATTCAAGATAACATCCACAGAAACAAATATATATCATGCTAGCCTGCTATAACTGTGAAATGAGTAGCTTGCTAGTCATGTCCCATAACATTCTTTACCTTCCTTCATGGAAGAGTGTATGCTGCCCAAAAAAAAACAGAAAGTTTCTCAATAAAAGATTAGAAATGCACAAATATACTAACAGGATAAGAATCACTGCAGAAACTTACGTCCACACTTATAGCCAATGGGTCGATGAACAAAGTTGCAGCGCTTCGGAATGGTCAATGCGATTTTAGGGTCATAACCAGAGTTCTTGGCGGTATCAGAGAGAAAAACCGAACAAAGGCAACTTGGGTTATGCCCAATTACTTTGACCTGGTAGCAGCAACTCTCTGGGACGGCTGCATTCTCATCTTTAGCAGCGGAAGCACACGGTGCTAGCTTCATTGCTTCGTTATCAGGTGTAGATTTCCAACATGGTCCTCCCGTTCCTTCGACACTTCCCATTAATGCTACACCTTCAATTATTGCAACCAAACACATAATGCAATTCATTTTCGTTGAAGCCTTCATTGTCGTCGTCTTTGAATGAATTTGAGTTGAGTTCATGGGTAGAAATCCAAAGATTTATATAGGGGGAAAAGTGAAAGTGCTCTATATTGCAAACATTAGTTGTCTTATCATATTTTCAAATGGTGAAAGCACTAAAACTTGAAAGACACATAGGTTGGTTGGTGAGTGATGTGTGTATATTTATCATTAGCCATTCTCTTGAGGTTTTACACATGTAACTTTTTTAACAAAATAAAAGTACTTTTATTATCAAAAGTTCAAAACTTCATTAGATAATGGATCCACTCAAATTTTGAAACCACCTGTGCTCTCAAGGTGAGTGATTGTTACCAAACCTTATTGCTTTTATCTCCCATTTTGACTTTTGTAAGATTAATGTTGGTCTGAAAAAGGGTGTTGTTGCATTGAGAGAATTTGTGGCAAAGGGTTCACATGTTAACTTGTATAAACATTAACATATTGATGAAACAATGGTTAACCGGGTGGGGTTAACTCACTGGTCTCGTCAAGTAGGGTTAATCCCTTCTTTCCAAGGATCGTTGGCTGGAACGTCCGCTGGTTGGTTTCCTGCACAAGGAAACAAGCCGTGACTCGTAACAAGGAGGAGGGGGTGGTGGTGCTCCTTGTTACCACTCTCCGGCGTGAGAATCAGTAGTTTACTTGGGAAGCAAAGTGTGATAATAGTAGTAGTGAGAGAGTTGAGAAGTGATACCTCAAACCTGGTTTGAGATAGGTATTTATAGCCGAGGAGTGAAGGAGGGTAGTTGAGTAGCTAGTCTGACATCGCACAGTCCCTTGCAGGTGTGTCAGACCTGTCGGTTACGGTGGTGATGCCACGTCCTGCTGTGGTGTCAGACTGTTGCACACATGTGGGTTGATGGGCGACTGTTCACAGTGCCACTTGCACAGTGGTGTCAGACCCACTTGCCTTGTAGGTAGGATGCGGTGCCAGGCCGCATCGCTGCTTGCGGTAACTGATGGTGTTCCCGCGTTCTTTGTTCTATCCAAGATGTATGCGGGATGCGGTGCCATGCCGCGTCGCCGCTTAATGACTGTTACTGTTGTCCAGATCCCTTGTCGTGACGAAAATGTTCATAGGATGCGGTGCCGGGCCGCATCGCTATGCGTAACATTCGTTTTCGTACTTAAGGTAAGTCTTCTCATCACTGGACAGATTGGACCGCTGTTGTTGATGCAACAAATATCAGACCAAGGATAGTAGCAGGGATGGTTAGGCAAAAGGGTTGAAGGGTTCAACTTTGCCTAACGCAGGTCGTGGGGTCCCCCCACGTTTGCAAGACGTGGAAGGAGGTTCACTAGTTTATTTTTATTGTTTGCTGAAGATCCTCCTCTGAAGTATGTTCAGATTCGGGTGTGGGAGCAAACGGAATGTGTGTGTTGGATGTGAAAGGGAGTAACTCGCATGAAGCAAGTACTCAATGTGAATGACCAGAGTTTTAAGGAAACATGCCTGGCCCAGAATGTCCTCCTGAAGTTAATGAAGTGTCAAATATATAGGGGAAGACATCTCCCAAAGAAGAATGGTTTTGACTAGTGACCTTGCTTGCAGTGAGGGGCTTGCCCTTTCGGGGGTTGAAGCCTTTTGACCCCTGGGTAATAGCGTGTGCTCTGCAGACCTGCATTGCTTATGCGGCTGGTAGGTTGGTGAAGCAATCCCAGGATGTGACTGGCTACTGTTTCCGTATTGCTTTTCCCCACCTCACAGCTTTTCAACCTTTGAACCTTTTAACCTTTCGGACGTATACGTACTTAAGTCATTTTATTTGATCTTGGGCTACCCCCGTCATCAGCCCCCCAAGTCAGAGGTTTTTGTGGAATAAGCTCAAAGACGTCTGACTTTTGTATATGTATTTTATTGCCCGAAAGTTTCAAGGGTTCAATGCTTGAAGGCTTGGAGGGTTGCAGGCAGTTAATATTTGAATTTTAAATAACTGACAACCGATTTGATTGATGTGTGGCAGTTCATAGGGTGGCGGTTTTTGCAGGAGTTACTGTTTGTAATTATCACCCCTATTTTAGGTTATTATCTTTTATATTTACATTTTTTCATTCACTTTCTACACATTTCCATCAAGTTTCTTCCTGCGATTTCTTTCCTCCTTTCCAAGGTTAGTTTCAGTTTCCTTTGCATTTTTCTTACATTCTTCGTATTTTCAAAAATGGGTGCTCGTAAGGATTTAGCAAAATCCTTTTCCCGATTAACACAAGAGGAGGTGGACTTATTTTGTGTGGAATATGGTATTGATAAAAAGTTTAAACCCACTGCTCCTGCTTGTGGTGTTCCTGTTGATAAACCGACTCCTGGTTCGATTGCTCTTTATTGTCGCCACTTTGAGTTTTCGAATCTTTGTTATCCCTTTTCTCTCTTTGTTTTGAATCTGCTAGAGTATTATCGGATTTCCTTTGGGCAAGTTCATCCGAAGGGCATGGCTAGGGTTTTACATTTTGAGGTTTTGTGCCATGCCCTCGGATATGATCCTTCCTTGTTGCTTTTTCACCAATTTTTTCGTTTGGCTAAAAATGGCGATTGGTTCACCTTTGAAACATCCAAGGTTGATTCTTGCCTTATTTCGTCTATGGTTACCACACTTGGGACTTGGAAGGATCGTTTTTTCTGGGTTTCCGATACTATTGTCCAATTCAAGATGGTGTGGAGGCACCCAGATGCCGTTCTTAATGATCTGGAGCCCTCTGAATCTGAGTTGAATGATGTTTTTCTCAAAGACATCCGGGAGTGTCCTTCGAGGGTTCGTCCCTTTCCTGAACATTTACTAGTTCTTTTAGGGGTTAGTAAAATCTGGGGAAATGCCGATCGGGATCCGGTTCTCATGAGAGGTGGCATGGGTATGCATTTTTCTTTTTTGCCCTCTTTGCTATTTCTTGACTTATGCCTTATGTGTTTTTGTTTTGTTATTTGTAGTCATGTCTGCTCTGGATTTCATTAAGAGTAACGACACTTCTGATGTTGTGTTTGGGGATGCTCCATCTATCCCTGGTGAAAACGTTGTAGCTAGAACTGCCGAGCAAAGGTTCGAGGGTTCTGGTTATATTAGTACTTCCAATGTCAAAGGGTTTTCTAAGCCTAGTGCCCCCAAGTCCTCAACCCGTCGATCTACCCGCCGTTTGTTGAAGGCTGCTCCTCAATCCACTTCTACTGAACCAGTGGATTTGAGTGATGATATTGAAGCTTCTGAAGATCAAGGTGTTGAGGCAGGTGCTGAAAAGGAGAAGGGATTGGTTGTTCATGGTAAGAAGATTTCAGGCAAAAAGGTTGTTGCGACTCCTGCTCAGGGTTCTTCAAGCAGGGATGTTGAAGGGTTGGATCCCGAAGAAGTTTATGTGCCTGGTTGGTCGGTGAAAAATGATGACAGCTTTAAGGATGCGGCTGTTTGTGAAGATGCTCTGAGTCATCTTGCTCCTCCTTCGGTTCACAATACTATTGTTGGGATGGATGATGACTTAATGTTATCCCGTATGATTTTGAGCACCTGTAACCTTGCTTCTATGCTTCCTCAAGGGATTGCTCATTTTCGTAAGAGGATGCAGGAATATGAAGAATTTTCTAAGAAGAAGGACAAAATGAAATCTTCCATGGCTACGATGAAAAAGGAGATAGCTGGTTTTGCTGAGAAGGAGGAGGCGTGGGACAAAAAGGTTAGTGAGCTTACTAGGGTGCATGAGATTGAGATGAGTAACTTGAAGAAAAGCTTTGAGGCTGATCGGTTGAAGCTTAAAGCTGATAGGGAAGCCTTGTTTGTTCAGCAGCGGGTTTTTGATGAGGAAAAGGAGGGGTTGAAAGTTTCGGTTGCTCGATCCACCATTGATAATCAGTGGTTAATTGAGCAGGGTTTTCATCAGGTTGTAACTTACCTTCTTCATTCCAAGGAGTTTAACTCTGCCCTTGGTGAAGTTTATACTAAGTTACTTAACCTGGGGAAACACCAAGGCCTTATTGCTGGTTATAAGCTTCATGAATCCGGCCATCCTTTGGAGAAGTCTCCTTTGTTTCATCCCGAGGCTTCCGATGTTTTCAAAGGCTCCGTTGAGCAGATGGAGAAACTGACCTACCCTTACATCCATCAAGTTTCTGCTTGTTTTGGTAAGCCTCTTGCTGTGTGGCAGGACTTGAAGCCGGAGGGCCTTAATGAAAGGGTCTGTGCTGAAATATTGGGTTCCCTTTCAAGGAAGAGGTCCTACTCGGGAGATAGTGATGACACCTTTTCAGCAGAACAAGGTGTTCCAAAGGATGCAAGCTTGGAGGCTTCAGCGGTAGGCGGTGCTGGGGATGCAAAGACTAAGAAGTCCAAAAAAGCAAAGAAGGTGAAGGGTGAAGGTTCCGGGGTTTCTAAGTCCTCTGCTGATGCTTGATTCGTAGCTTTCTTAGCACCTGAAAACAATTTGTTGGTTTGTAATGTTAACTTAAACAATATTAGGTTTTTAGGAACCCTTAAGGTTCCTGTTGGTTGTGTTTTAGGCCTGCGTGGTCGTTTGAACAATATCTTAACTTTCAGGTCACTAGGACTTGTTATAACTTGTGGTTGAAAGTCTTTTATGGCTTTCTTTGCTATAATATTATGTTTATCCATTTTCTTTGTATTGTGTTTTTTGTACTTGTGCTTATTTTGCTAAGGCAGTTTGGTTGGCTTTAACCTTTCAAGCTTTTTGGCTACTCGTGGGTAGGTTGAAGCCTTTGAGGTTTTGAGGTGTATTATTCTTTAGATTATTTTCGTTTTCTTGTAACTTTGTCTTTGTCGAGTTTGTGTTGCCTTTATGTTTTTTACACCTTAAAGGGTTCAGTGCTGCAGACACTTAGCCTTGGTGTTTTTAACAAGAAGACATAGCACCATCTATCCTTTTTCTCATTTCTTTGTTTTTCATTTGACTTCATAAGCCTGTTTGTTGGTTATATTTCTAAGGCTTAAGGAACATTTGGTGTAGGTTGTTCAGACCTGTCTATGAGACAATTTTGTTTTAACTTAATAAGTCTTATGGAGTTGTATTGATTTAGGAACTCACCCCTTATATAGGTTCATTCAACCCTTGAACCTATTGAGCGATGTGGCCTGGGAGCTCATCCCCTTACATGGCCCTTGCCATGGAGTTTTTTGCTAGGTTCTCAACCTGATCTTAGGATAGAAAGACAAGTTTGATAAAACAACTTCATTCATTCAAGCAATACTTGCTATTTACAAAAGGTGTTCATATGTTGTTCGAAATACATTTTGGTTCAAACCAAACTTTCCTGTCTAAACATGGAACCTTTTCAGGGTTTTGCTATTCCAATGCCTTGGAAGCTTCTTGCCTTCTGAATCTGCTAGCTTGTAGGATCCTCCCTTGTGTGCTTCGAGGATGGTATATGGGCCCTCCCATTTTGGGCCAAGCTTTCCTTGATTTTCTTTTTTGCTAGCTTCATTGTTTCTGAGGACCAAGTCCCCTGGCTTGAATCTTTCGTTCTTGACTTTCTTGTTGTAGTAGGCTTCCATTTGTTGCTTGTATTTGGCCTCTTGGATTGCAGCTTGAACTCGTGCTTCCTCTAGGAGTTGTAAATTCAACATGGTCTCTTTTTGGTTTGTTTCAGGATCCATGCTGACAATTCGCTGGGTTACAACTCCTATCTCAGCGGGGATCACAGCCTCGGATCCAAATACCAAGCTATAGGGTGTTTTCTTATGGCTTGTTTTTTCGGTTGTTCTAATTGCCCAAAGAACACTAGGCAATTCTTCAAGCCAGTTGCTTTCGTATCTTCCCAATCTTGTCTTGATACCTTCCACTACGCTTCGATTTGCCCTTTCAACCTGACCGTTTGATTGCGGGTAAGCCACTGAGCTGAAAACCTGGTTGATTCTGTATTCTTTGCACCAAACGCTGAAAGGCTTCTCAGCAAATTGCTTCCCATTGTCGGTGACAATTACTCCCGGCAATCCATAACGGCAAATAATGTTTTCCCAAACAAAGTCAATGACGTGTTTGCCTGTGATCTTTGCAAGTGGTTTAACCTCGGGCCACTAGGTGAAATAATCTATTACCACCAGCAAGAATTTTACTCCTCTTTTGCTTGGGGGGGAATGGTCCAACAATGTCCATTCCCCATTTATGGAATGGCCATGCCGAGGTTATTGGGACAAGGTCATGCTTGGGATTTTTTGGTATCGGTGCATGAATCTGGCAAGCGTCACATTTCTTCAATTGCTCAGTGGTATCATGATGCATTGGGGGCCAGAAATATATGAGGTTCATGAGTTTTTCAACCACCGATCTAGCTCCAAAGTGAGCTCCACATATGCCTTCGTGAATCTCTTTGATTAAATACTTACTTTGCTCAGGACCAACACATCTTAGCAAGGGGGCAAGGTAACCCTTTTTGTAAAGGGTTTCTCCTTGTAGTACGTATTGCCTTGCTTTGATTTTAACCCTTTCAGCTTCTACTTGATCATTGGGTAGTTCACCATTTTTAAGGAACCTTTTGATGGGAGTCATCCAGTTTGGATCTTCCTCGGTGATTACGTCTTGAATTTCCAATTGATCAATCGATGGAGCCTTCAACACTTCTACCAACACCTTCTTAGTGAGGTGGGCAAAAGTGAGAGATGCTAGCTTGCTTAAGGCATCAGCCTTTTTGTTTTGAGATCTGGGAATTTGTTTGATGCGGCATGCTTGGAAGGTACTCATTAGTTCCTTGGATTTTTCCTTGTATCTTCTCATGTTGGGCTCTTTGGCAACATAGCTATCGTTTACTTGGCTTGAGACCAACAATGAATCTGTGAACACTTCAAGCTTCTGGACCTTCATCTCTTTGGCCAACCTTAAACCGGCGATCAGTGCCTCGTATTCAGCCTCGTTATTGGTGGTCTGAAAATCAAAACGGAGAGCGTATGTGAATTCCAACCCTTCTGGGTTGATCAAAATTAGCCCAGCCCCTGACCCTTCAACGCTTGAAGCCCCGTCGGTAAAAAGCTTCCAGGCTTCAGGGTTGGAAGGTTCAGTGGTGGTAGTGTTCACTTCAATGATTGCTTGGTTTGGGACTTCCACGATGAAATCAGCCAAGACTTGGGCTTTGATGGCTTTTCGCGGGACGTAGGTGATGTTATGTTCACCTAGTTCCACTGCCCATTTGGCCAATCTTCCTGAATTTTCTGGTTTTTCAAGCACATTCTTAATAGGTTGGTCAGTGACCACTTGTATAGGATGTGCTTGGAAATAACTTCGAAGCCTTCTAGCTGTTTGAACTAGGGCTAAGGCAAGCTTTTCAAGGGGGGGGGGGGTATTTGGTTTCAGCCAATTTTAGAGTTTTGCTGAAGAAATAAACGGGTACCTGAGCTTTGTCCCGTTCGATGGTGAGGACTGCACTTATGGCCTCTTCAGCAATTGATAAATAGACTGAAATTAATTCCCCCGTTTCAGGAGCTGCGATGTCTGGTAAGGAAGCAAGATGTTGTTTCATCTGGTTGAAGGCTTCTTCAGCCTCATCAGTCCATTTGAATTCCTTCTTATCAGAGCAATTCTTGAGCGTTTTGTAGAAGGGTAGAGACCTTTCTGCCAACTTGGAGGTAAAACGCTTCAAGGTCGCAAGCTTCCCGTTTAAGCTTTCTTCCTCCTTCTTGGTTTTTGGCGGTTTGGTTTCGAGGGCAGCTTTTACTTTGTTTGGGTTAGCCTTGATGCTTTGTTTCCCAACAATGTGACCCAAGAACTTTCCTTCTTCAAATCCAAATGAGCATTTTTCAGGGTTAAGCTTCATGTTAACCTTTCTGAGATTCTTGAAAGTTTCTTGAATGTCGTCGAGCATTTGATACTCCGTCTTGCTTTTGATCACCAAGTCATCGACGTATGCCTCCATGTTTTTACCAATTTGGCTTGTAAAGGCTTTGTCTACTAGACGTTGGTAGGTTGCTCCTGCGTTCTTGAGTCCAAAAGGCATCTTCTTGTAACAAAAGATTCCTTTATCAGTGTGGAACACTGTCTTCTCTTCATCTTCTTCTTTCATGAGTATTTGGTGATACCCTTTGTAAGCATCAAGAAAGCATTTGAAAGGGTAACCGGTGAGTGAGTCAACCTTGAGATCAATTTCCGGTAGTGGATAGCAATCCTTAGGACAAGCCTTGTTGAGATCTTTGAAATCTATGCACATCCTCCAAGAGTTGTCTGGTTTCTTGACCATAACCAGGTTTGCAACCCATGACTGGTACTTGACTTCTCGGAGAATGCCGGCTGATACGAGCTTCTCGACCTCTTGGCAAGCAGCCAGGCTTCTCTCAGGTGCTAAACTTCTTTTCTTTTGCACCACGGGCTTGACATCCGATGGTATTCTTAACTCATGCTCAGCAATGTTCCGGGGGATACCCGTCAAATCTTCAGGGCACCAAGCGAAAACATCGTTGTAATGTGTTAGCAACTTTTCAAGATACGAGAGGGTTTCTTGTGAAAGGCCTGGATTGACCCCTATTTTCTACTCAGGGTACTTGGGATTTATGATTAGCCTTTGCTTGTCTTCCTCACTGCTTGGACCTTCACCCTCAACCAGGTAGGCCTCTTGAGAGGGTTGAAGGGTTGCTATCCCCCTCTCGGTGGGAAATTTGACTGTGCCATGGCCAACAAACACGGCCATGTAGAATGCACACTGTCCTGGTCTTCCAATGATCACATCATAGTTTGAAGGTATGTTAATGACCACAAAGGTGAGTGGTTGGATCCTTTCCTTCAGACCTTCGCTGAAACGAACATTAAGTGTTAGTTACCCTAAAGGCTTGAGGGGTATATCGGCAATACCTTTTATGGAGGTTCCAGAGGGTTGAAGCCTTGAACGTTCTTCCTTACTCAAACGGTTGAAGAATTTCTCGAACATGATTTCAGTGGCTGCCCCAGTGTCTATGTATGCCCTGTGTGTTTGCAACGTTCCCACAGTAGCTTCTACCACAAGAGGGCTTGAAAGAGGGTCTTTTTCTGTTGGGGGGAAGCAAACACACTGAAGTTCCCAAGCTTCCAACCGCTGTCTCTTGTGAGGAACCCTTCCGTCAAAATCCACCATATTGACTTCCTTGCCCTTTCCTTCAGCCATTTTGTCTCATACCCCTTTTACCAAATGGGCGAGTTCTCCGGATTTAACAGCTTCTTCAATTCTTTTCTTGAGCTGGAAGCAATCATTGGTGTGGTGACCTTTTTCTTCATGAAACTCACAAAACTGTGTGGAGTTCTCATTTTTTCTGCTTTTGGGGAGAGGCCTAGGAGGCCGAAAGTTTTGCTTGACTTCTTCAGTTGCGAGGATTTCTTAAGGGGTCTTTGTGAGGGGTGTGAAACTCATGCCTTTCTCCCTGCTTGAAGGGTTCTGGCCTTCAGACCTTCGAGGGTCTGAACCTTTTGACCGCCTGTCATAAGAGTTGAAGTTTCCCCTTTTTCTAGCTGGACTATTGCTTCGCCAGCTGGATTCTCTTTTCCTTTGCTCTTTAATGTCTACTGCCTCCTCTCCCCTGATGTGGGCTTCAGCCCTTTCGAGAGCTTCTTCCAAGGTCTTGGGCAGGGATTTGTTGAAATCTCTTGTGAGATATTTTGAGGTGATAGCGTTCATGAAACCGGCTACCCTCATTTTCTCATCCGCCCCTACGTAAGTTAGACCTTCCTTCTTGTATCGTTCAATGAACGCTCGAAGACTTTCGTCATCACGTTGTTTTATCTGGAAGATTACCGTCGCGTCTTTGACATATCGCCTTTGTTGGGAGAAATTGGCCAGAAAACCCTTGCTGAGGTCGTCAAAGCTTTGAATGCTTCGAGCAGGTAAGTCGTTGAACCAGATCCTGGCTGATCCAACAAGGGTTTGCATGAACATTAGGCAACATTCAGCGTTTGACCATTTCTCTATCCTTGCTGCACCGGTAAAGATCTGAAGATGGTCCTCAGGATCTTCAGTCCCGTCGTATGTTTTGATGTGATGAGGCATCTTGTTCTTCGTTTGGGAATCATAATCGGCAATTCGCTGTGAAAAGCATGAAAGGTTACTTGGCTTATAAGGTTTGGCCAAATCTTCTTCAACCCCTGTACCCATGTTATTGACATTGTTGTTATTTCCCTGGGCGGCTAGCACTTGATTAATAAAGTGCTGCCATGGGAAGCTGGCCATCAGCTGGGTCATCATCTGGGGCATGGGGTTGAAGCCTTTAAGGCTTCCGGGTGCAACTGAGCAGCTTACTCCAAGGGGGGTGCTCATAACAGCACTTCGTGCCAAAGGGAGCACGGACAGAGCTTGTTCCCAAGAAGTTGTCATAGATGCTGGAAAGCTTGTTACTGGGGACTGTAGGAGCTGGTCAAGGGTTAGCTCATGTCCCAGAGGAGCACCACTTGTGATTGGTTGGGAAGAGAAGATGGGATACACTGTGGGATTCGTCATCGTGGAAAGATATGGATGAGGGTTTGGAGGATTACTGGGACCAGCCTCATTCCTTGTTGTGAAAGGAGGGATAGGAGGTCCGGGAGACAACGTCGGTTCCGGCTCGTCATAGTCTAGGCGAATCCTCACCCCCTTTTCTCGTTCTTTACTCACATGTTGGTTGAGAAGAGACCTCAACTCGAGGAAATTATTGGCGACCCCTTCAGGGGTAAGTTCAACACACGCTGGGGCGTTAGAGACACCGATATTGGGAGAAGGAACTCCGGATCTGGACGGAGTTGGCGTGTTGAAGGTGAGGAACTCGGGTGTGCTTCCCGGAGTTGAGAAAGAAGTTGGTATAGCCACATGAGCTTGGCTACTACCCGGGGTTGAGGTGTTTGGAATCTGATTCACTTCACCCGGGGATCCACTTTCAGACATGGTGATTTTAAGTGAAGAGAGCTACACTACTAGGTCTTTTTGAGGAGAAATAGCGGCGTAGCCCCACGGTGGGCGCCAACTTGTTGATGCAACAAATATCAGACCAAGGATAGTAGCAGGGATGGTTAGGCAAAAGGGTTGAAGGGTTCAACTTTGCCTAAGGCAGGTCGTGGGGTCCCCCCACGTTTGCAAGACGTGGAAGGAGGTTCACTAGTTTATTTTTATTGTTTGCCGAAGATCCTCCTCTGAAGTATGTTCAGATTCGGGTGTGGGAGCAAACGGAATGTGTGTGTTGGATGTGAAAGGGAGTAACTCGCATGAAGCAAGTACTCAATGTGAATGACCAGAGTTTTAAGGAAACAGGCCTGGCCCAGAATGTCCTCCTGAAGTTAATGAAGTGTCAAATATATAGGGGAAGACATCTCCCAAAGAAGAATGGTTTTGACTAGTGACCTTGCTTGCAGTGAGGGGCTTGCCCTTTCGGGGGTTGAAGCCTTTTGACCCCTGGGTAATAGCGTGTGCTCTACAGACCTGCATTGCTTTTGCGGCTGGTGGGTTGGTGAAGCAATCCCAGGATGTGACTGGCTACTGTTTCCGTATTGCTTTTCCCCACCTCACAGCTTTTCAACCTTTGAACCTTTTAACCTTTCGGACGTATACGTACTTAAGTCATTTTATTTGATCTTGGGCTACCCCCGTCATCAGCTGTGTTCGTGCGTGCCCGCACGGACACAGGTAAGTTCCTGCCAGTGGCGGTTTTTGATAAGGGTACTGGTCACTCGCGGTCGTGGTGACGCGAGATCTGGGACCATACCCCTTCAAGTCCCCCCAGTCTAGTGTTCCTTCCTTATGCAAGTTGCATGTGGGAGGGATATTGGACTATGGTGTCTAGAAGGTAGAATATGGGCCATGCAGATGGCTCCTACTTTCAGTGATTCAAGCTGTGGATCCGGTGACGTCTCTTCCGTACCGGTGTCCGGTTGGTCGGTAGGTCGTTCGAGTGGATTGTTTCTTCCTTTGAGAAGGATGTGTTTGTGTATGACGGTTTGACTTTTGAAGTTTTCGTTGTAGCATTTGAAAACATTGAATTCCGTACTGGTGAGCAAGTTCCGTCTGATGCGGAATTCTCAGCCATGGATTTGATGCGGTAATATGGTCTACCGTTTTCTGATGTCATCAGCCACCTGTTGGTGTTTCGAACCAACCTTTGAGACGGTGACTGAGGATATTAGCAAGGTTCGAACCAACCTTTGAGATGGTGACGGAAGATGTCCGTAAGCGCCACTCTAGTTGTAACCTCTGCGTCAGCTGATGCAATGTTTGTAAGTACTTTGCTCAAGCTCTATGTTGAACTGGACATTCAACGATGATCCCTGCTTTGTGGGGTGTTCGTGTTCTCCAGTTTAGCTCTCTAGTAACCGCACGTCCTCTGCGGTTTAGCTCTCAAGTAACCGCACGTCCTCTAAGGTTTAGCTCTCAAGTAACCGCACGTCCTTTGCGGTTACCTCATTGCTGCGCATTGTTGGACATGTGTAGTCGAGCCTCGTGGGGTACTTGCGTCATTGTTAGCCGTGTTTGGTCGAATAATTTGAATCTGGACTATGGGCAAATGAACATGGTCATAGGCATGGTTGTGCCCACCATTGTTTATTCTATGCGGTCCATAGGATGGCAACTAGTCATAAGCAGACTTGTTACCACTGTTCTGGAGCCACTTTCCTTCACGCTTTGGTGGAAAGTAGTTTTCCTTGAAGTAGCTTTGCCGGAGGAGATCACCTTAGATATTTGGGAAGTTGGGTGAAACTCTTCTGCATTCGTTCTGTAACCATTTTCCTTCGCGCTTAGTTGGAAAGCAGTTTTCCTAGAAGTAGCTTTGATAAACCGCGTGGCGGTTCAGTCGTGGCTCTTCCGTAGCTACCGTTTAGGTAATTATATTCTGCCGCAGTTACTCGTGAGTGTCTGCGGTTTGCATCAAAGAACTCGCTTCTAGAGAGTTTGAAGCTTGGATGTGGCTCTTGAAGGATCAGGAGACAGGGTTGCTGATGTGCGGTTGCTCAGCGTACCTGTCCATCATCCTAAGGAGAAGCTGTTTGCATTCCCTCTGTGGTTGTGAACCGGACACGAGGGATTTGAACCTTGAAGAAGGTTGTAGGGAATGCGGTTTGCCGCATTCTGAGAAGCGGTTGTTGCAGTCCAAAGAACAACGCTGGTTCTGAGTATCTGACACACCGGTGCGGGTTCGCGTGTGTCATCTCCGCATATTCCACGTGTGCTCGTGGGTATGTGCGGATATTGGTTATACCCCATTATATAATTTAGAGATATATATTTTTGCCTTTTTTGAGGGGTATGTAAAAAACGACATGCGGTATGGGTTATGGTGCAGTAAACCAGAGAAACCGCATGCCGCTTATGTTTGGATAATGTTTGTCGCTTTTGCACTGCATACGTGGCTGAACGCACGTGTGGGTTGTTGAAAGTTGGTAGGATTCTGTCATGTGCTGATTTGAAAGGACGTTTGCACTGCCCGAGGTCATAAATGCACTGTAGCAAGTAGTGTAAAAAGTCTCTTTTGTCAGGCGCGTGGACGGCCACGCGCGCGTGATAACCGTCAGCGGAAACGTCGCTGAACACGTGGCGTCCCGTAATTGGCCCATTTTGAACGTGATAAGTCGGTTTCCTGCATCGCATTAATTGCGATGAGTATATAAGGGGAAACCGTTTGATTTCTCCTCACTTTGTTCAAAATTTCTAAATTTCTCCGGTCAGAAAAGAGAGTCCGTTCTTCATCTTCTCCGATTAATTTGTCTGAAATTCCGGCAAGTTTCTGAGTTTTCTCGTAACTCATTCTTCTATCTTCTTTATTGCATTTCTTGATGGCTGAACCATCTAGTCCACATAATGTTGAGGGTGAAAACCCTGAACATTCTTCGCCGGTGGCGGCGGAAGAGGAAGAAGACGGTGGTAGTGCCCCTGGCGGTAGGCTACCAGTATTGAAGTGGTCGAAGGTTCTTTTCGACAACTTAATGACCAGCATTCAAATGCCCAAGGAGTTTGGGGCTTTTTATCCCCATGAGGGTGACACCGGTGCCGATGCTCCGGCCGGTTATGTCACCATGTGGGCTGATTTCTTTGTTGATGGTAACCTTCGTTTACCATTAACCGTTTTTGTTGCTGAAGTTTTGGAGTATTACAAGCTCCATATCTCTCAAGTGAGTCCGTTTGGGATGATTCGGATCAGGAATTTTGAGTATACCTTCCGTGTTCTTGGTCTGCCGGTTACCGTTGAAAATTTCCGGCGGTTTTACCAGTTGACGGTGAACACCGGGTTCTTTTCTTTTGGCCAACGGTACGGAAGTACCAAGCTGATGACCCCTCCTAAGTGTATTACAAAGTGGAAGACCAAGTTCTTCTACATTAAAGCAGTAGCGGTCGTTGCGAGGATGACCTTCCGCAATGTGAATGAAGCGATCCCTGCGGAGGATATTGATTTTCCCAGTGCGGAGACGGTGCAGTGGTTCCCAAGGTTGAGGACCATTGATCATCGGAAGCTGGACAACACACAGCTGTGGGTGTTGCGGATGATGTTGACCAGGGCTGATAGGCATGCTAGGCCCGTTGTGCGGGAAAAGAGTGGGGGTAAGTGTTCTACTCTTTTGCGGTTTCCTTACTTCCTTAATTGCTACTGATTTGTAAATGTACTCATCAGAGGATGCTGAACTGTGGAGGATGTTTGATCCGACCTTCACAGGCAAGGTTAAGATTCTTCAGACTGCGGAAGGTGAAGGTTTTAACTTGACCATTGTTAATAACTTCCGCGTTCCTTCCCGTGATGTGTTGAACGCACCCCTGCCGCAAAGCGAAGGTATATTCTATATCTTCTTATTTGATTTGTAAAGAAGTTCAACTTATTTGTTTGTTTGGATGATGTAAATGCAGGTACTCTTGGGGCCCTGGGTAAATTTGAGGTGAAGGGTGCTCCCAAGAAGCATGCGGAGAAAGCTGCGCGGGGTCGCGACAAGAAAAAACCTGAGGCTCCTGTTGTTCCGCCTTTGGTGCCGCAGGTGGCAGGTATCTCTCGTTCTCGTTTCCACAAGTATACCGATTACGTGGTAGTGTCTGACACCCTTGAGGGTTTGGGTGTTCCAGGTGGTGGTGCGGCTGCAGGTGGAACTTCTGCGGGTTCCAAGCATGTTGATGAGAAGAAGAGAAAGGCGGAAAAGGTTGTTGACGTCGGTGAGAAGAAGCGTCCGAAGATACAGACTAAACGGACTGCTGCTGTTGTGAAACATGTGAAACATGTTGTTTCTGGTAAGTGAATCATAACTTTTATAAGTATTTTGTCTTCGTGCTTGTATTTAAAGTGTTTTTGCATTGTTCACAGAACCGCAAGATGAGGGGTTCTCTGTGTTTGATGCTCCTCACTCTCCCCCGTATGACACGGCTGCGGATGCGGGGGTTAAAGTGATTCCTGAGCCCTCTGTGCGGGCGGAGGATACTGGGAAGGGGCCTGCGGCTCAGATCTATGACACGGTGGACTCCCATGACAATCTGATCTCCCCGCAGGACACTGATGATCTGAACTTGAAGTTTGCTTATACTGGGAGCAAGAAATCTCCCGCTGCTGAGAAAGCTTCAGGTTCTGCTTCTGAGGGTGCGGGTTTTAGCGAGACTCCTATTCAGCCTGAAGAGTCTGAATTGGAGTTCTATTACCGCACCTATACTGAAGACCGGGCCATGACTTATCACCGCCCCCATGGACTGTAATGCAAGGGGATGATATTTGTGCTGACCCTTCCGCATGCAAGGAGATTTTGGGTGGTTTGGGCACCCCATTTGAAGTCAATCAGGCCAGTTCTTTGCCACGTGAGGTCCAGATTAATCAACTCTCCTCCATGCTTGTGGGGAGTTCCATAATGGCCAATGCCATTTTGGAAAACTACAAGGTGCTGGGACACAAGGAGGAGGAAAATACGCGCTTGCGGGCTGAGGCCGAAAAGTTGGTGAAGGCTGCTCATGATGGCGCGGAGTAGCTTGAAAAGGATAAGGCTGCCTTTGAAAAGCGTTAGCAGACTGAGGAGTGGGCTGCAACTGCTGAGCTTAAACAGGTTCGTACCCTTGCAAAACTGCTTTCTGATGAGCGCAAGAGTTGGAAAGAAACTCTTTCTAATGAGCGCAAGACACTTTCTGATGAGCGCAAGTCTTGGAAAGAATCATGGGCCAAACAGAATGAAACTCTCTTTCGTGTTCGTCAGGAGCTTACCAACGCCAAGGCAGCGAATGCTGCTTTGATTAAGGAGAAAGCCGCAGCTGATGCGGCTGTCAAAGAGGCCAAGGAGGCAGAAGCTCGCCTTGTAAAGGCTCTTGAAGAGGCCAAGGAGGTGGAGGCCCGTGCTGCGAAGGCTCTTGAAAGGGCAAATGCTAACCGCAACAATTTAGACAAGACTGTTCAGGGCCTCCAGGTATGAATCTCTTTTGCTCTTGACTTTGTATATATCTCACAAGTATGTTGATTATCTTTGTATACTTGTGTTCTCCTTGTTAAAAGGCTAAAGTGCGGAGCCGGGTGGCCGTTATTGAAGAGGTCAGTGCCCATGCTGCCGATGCTGAAGCGCGGGCTAGGGAGGTTGCAGAGGCTAGAGATAGCCTTGCTGCTTCACTTGATCAGCTCAAGGACGATCGCGAATGGATGCGTATGCACGGTATCGGGCACGTAAGTATCCGTTGCCTATGCTATCGTTTTTAGGTTTGCCTTTGATAACCGTACTATTTTTGTTTCGCAGATTGTTACGTCCATCCTTGATGCACCTGAGAATGTGGCAGGTGTCAATGAGATTAGGCAGCGCGCCCGGGATGCTGGTTTTAAAGCTGGCTACAATCGTTGCATTTCTCATATGAATCTTTTGGCCCAGGGCAAATATACTGATGAAAGGTCCGGGTTCCATGGTGTGGACACTGAGGCACTTCTTGCTGCCGCTCTCGCGGAGTACAACGACACGTCCATTGCCGCTCTTGAGGATCTTGAGGAATGCCTGGAAGCGGAAGATTATGTAGACCGCTTGCGGGTGTTGTATGCTGATGAGGAAGATGAGGAAAAGCCTGCTGTTGAAGGCAAGGATGGTGCGGGTTCCAGCGGTACAAAGAAAGACTAGGCTGGTTGCGTGCCTTTTTTGTTTCCTCAATGTAAATGTTAAGAACCTTATGTAAATCCCTTGTGCACCGCGTAGGTGTAAAAAAAAATTTAAAATATAAAGTTCTAACCGTTTTTGTTCAAGTTGTACAAGTGTTTATATTACTTGCATGTTTGAACTTGTATATGAAGAAACTCTACCTGCTGTAAGCACGGTTGAGTATACTCTATACCTTTGTCGTATGAGTATTAGTCGATTCCTGTTTTTATCCCGTTGGGGTTTAGGAATTGTGTAGGCTTTGTGAAAACCGTTTTTGCATATCCAGTCGGATAGACAGTTGATGTTTTGCCATTGCTGGCCTATTACAATAGTTGCGTGTGGTTACCACTCTGTGTGGGTATCGCGAATGAAGATTTTGCCAATCTGTTTTTGTAGATACCGCAGAGTGGAACACGCATTTGTAATAGAAGTAAATAAACAATATTGCATTGAATCGTCTATTTATTTATTTGCAAATGGCATGCGGCCCGATAGGTTACATGGTGGATAAAAAACATGGCTTACATGTAACAGCGTCGAAGCTGTTGTGCATTCCATGTGCGTGCGATAGTTTCACCCTCTAATGTTTGCAGTTTATATGCGCCTTTGCCCAGGACCTCTTGGATGAGGTAAGGTACTTCCCACTTGGGGGCAAGTTTCCCTGGGCGTTCCGCGTTAGACGCTTCATTATCACGCAGGACGTAGTCTCCTGGGTTGAAGGTACAAATGCGGACGCGTGCATTGTAGTACTTTTCAAGTTTAGTTTTGTACTTGGCCTCATTGATGGCAGCGTTTTCACGCCCAGGAGGTCTAAGTCAACCCTGCGTTCCTCATTGTTGTCTATCTTGTTGATAGCCAACATTCTGGGTGAGGGGAGGCCTACTTCCGCGGGGATCACTGCTTCAGTGCCATAAACCAGGCTGAAGGGTGTCTCACCGTTACTTGTCTTTGGGCTTGTCTTGTGGGCCCATAAGATACTTGGGAGTTCATCAACCCAGCCGCGTCTGGTTGTTCCCAACCGTGCTTTGATGCCTTCGACTAAACTTTTATTGATACTCTCGACTTGGCCATTCCCTTGCGGATGCGCCACTGAGGAGAATATGTGTTCAATGTTTAGCTCCTTTAGCCATTTTTGAAAGTCATCGGCAGCGAAGTTGGTACCGTTGTCGGTAACAATGCACATTGGTAGACCGAAACGGCAGATGATATGTTCCCAGACGAATTTCCTTGTTATCATAGCGGTGGTTGAGGCGAGCGGTTTTGCCTCTACCCATTTTGTAAAGTAATCAACAGCCACTATGATAAACTTCACTGCACCTGGTGCGTCTGGAAATGGTCCCACCACATCGATTGCCCATTTTTGGAACGGCCACGCAGTGGTGACGGGGATCAAGTTATTCTTGGGGCGCAAGGTCTTGGGAGCATGCCGCTGACAATTGAAACACTTGCGCAAGACTTTGACTGCATCCAGGTGCATGTCGGGCCAGTAATACCCGGCGTTCATGATTTTGGCCACCACCATGCGTGGGCCTGCGTGTATGCCACATATCCCTTCGTGTATTTCTCTGATAAGGTATGTGGCATCTTGGGGGTCGACGCATCGTAGGAGTGGCCCCAGGTATGATTTACGGTATAAGATACCGTCTCCCATTTGGTAATGACACGCTTTGTATTGCAACTTACGTGCCTCTGCCTTGCTTTCGGGAGTAACACCTGATTGCAAGTATGCAATGATCGGTGTCATCCAGGATGTTGTACCGTATTGGATGACATTGACTTGGCGCAGGGGTACTGAGGGATTTTGCAGAACCTCGATGCGTACCTCTTTTGCCAGGTGTTGGAAGCTGGAGGATGCAAGTTTTGATAGTGCATCCGCGGGTTTGTTATCACTCCTGTTGATATGGCGAATATTGAAGGTAGTGAACTTTGATTTCAGTTGCAAGGCTTGTTCGAGGTAGAGGATCATGATATCCCCTTTTGCGGCATAGTCGTCGCGTATCTGCCCTGCAACCAATAGTGAGTCGACGTGTGCTTCCAAATGTTGGACGTCGAGTTTGACTGCCAGACGTAGGGCTGGCAGTTGGGTACCTGTTAAGACACGATTAGACCTGTTTGACTGAAAAATACACCCTTTGACTTTTTTAATTTTTAAAATAATTAAAATTACAATGTTACGATCTATCATTTATTCATCTTTGTATATAAAACATAAAACTGTTTTATAAACATGAGGTAGAAAGTAGTTAAACGAGTCGTAATCATCTTTGAAACTTATGTTGTGCGCGCCGTCAGAAACCTGTTAAACCTGTTAAGACACGATTTGTCAGCCTTAGCCAGACGCAGCCCTGCCAGTAGAGCCTCATACTCTGCCTCGTTATTCGTGCTTTTGAAATCGAGGCGGATTGCATAGGTAAGCTCTTGGCCATCAGGGCTGACGAGTCGCAGACCTGCACCTGCACCCTCTTCGTTGGATGCACCATCTGTATATAGTGCCCAGGTTTCTGCGGAGGATGGTGGCAATGCAGGGTTTTGCTCTTCTTCGCATTCTTGAATGCGATTTGCTGGTACTTCAGCAACGAAATCAGCCAAGACCTGGCCTTTGATCGCGGGGCGCGGTTTATAGTTCAGTGAAAGTGCGCCCAACTCAATTGCCCATTTTGCTAATCTACCAGAGATGTCGGGTTTTGATAGGATCGGGCCGATCATATAGTTGGTTAGCACCGTGATGACGTGGTTTGCAAAGTATCGTCGCAACCGTCTTGACACGTGTACTAGTGCCAATACCAACTTCTCCATGATGGAGTACCTCGTCTCTGGGTCGTTGAGCATTTTGCTGATGTAGTAGATGGGTGTTTGAACTCCTTCCCGCTCCACTATGAGCACCGCGCCTACCGCGTTGTCCGCGGCAGATAAGTACAAGATAAGTGGCTCATCCTTGCGTGGTGCGGTTAGAGTTGGGAGTTGAATCAAACACTCTTTCATCTCCCGGAAAGCTTTTTTGGCCTCTGCAGTCCACTGGAATTGTTCCTTTTTTAAGCAGCTCCGCAGGGTTTTGATGAAAGGGTAAGACTTAGCTGCATGGTTGGCTAAGAATCTATTCAGTGCGGCTAGCCTGCCGGCTAGTCGTTGCATTTCTTTCATCGTAGAAGGCGATGGCATGCGTTCGATCGCCTGAACTTTTTCCGGGTTCACCTTGAATCCATCTTTGGTCACGATGAATCCAAGGAATTTGCCTTCCTCCATTCCAAATGAGCATTTCCCTGGGTTGAGCTTCATGTTGACGCTTCGCAGAGTTTGGAATGTTCTTTCGATATCGTTGAGCATGGTGTCTTCCTCCATGCTCATGACGACCAGGTCGTCCATATAGATTTCGACACTTTTGCTGATTTGACCGTGAAAAGTGTCGTTCATCAACTTTTGATAGGTTGCGCCCGCGTTACGCAACCCGAACGGCATTTTTGTGTAGCAGTAGTTCCCGGTAGGAGTGCGGAATGCCGTTTTATCTTCGTCCTCGATTGCCATCTGCACCGGGTGGTAGCCTTTGTAACAATCGAGGAAACACTTCCACCGAAATGGTGCGAGGTTGTCGACCTTTTCATCGATCTCCGGAAGTACGTAACAATCCTTGGGGCAGGCTTTGTTGAGATCTTTATCATCGACGCACATGCGCCAGCCCCCGGATGGTTTTTCTACCATGACTGGGTTTGATAACCAAGTCTGGTATTTGACTTCCCGTAGGATGCCTGCGGAGAGCAGCTCTTGGACCTGCTCATGCATCGCCTGGTTTTTTGCTGATCCAAGGTGGCGTTGGCCTTGGATCACCGGCTTGATACCTGGCATGGTATTCAAGAAGTGCTGCGCGATTTCACGTGGTACCCCTGTCATACCTGGCGTTGGCCTTGGATCACCGGCTTGACACCCACGCAAAAATATCCTGGTTCATGAAGAGGAGCTGCTTCAGGTGCGCTTTGATAGTAGGGGATAAGGCGTGGCCCAACGTAACTGTTTGCTCTGGGTGTCTTGCGTTAAGAACCCACTTTTCTTGTTGAGTGTTGGGGGTAGGCCTTGCTACTTTGGCCGGACGTAGCTCGTCCGTAGACATAACTTCTCTTCGGGCGTATATTATCGCGACCCCCGTCTCGGTTGGGAAACCGATGGCAGAGTGGGGGACGGATGTGATCATGTTGAAGTCGCCTTGGGACTCTCTTCCGAGAAGTACGTCGTATTTGGAGGTGTGAGGTAAAACCATGAAGTTTACCTCCTCCGTTCTTGTGTGCCTTCCGTTGGTGAGGCGCACAGGAAAAGTAATCTGGCCCAGGGGGAATACGGTTTCCCCTGCAAACCCGGCCAACGGGTAGTCCACCGGCTGCAACCGATCTTTGTCTTCTTGATCGAATTGGTTGAAGCACTGCTCGTATATAATATTAGATGTACTGCCCGGGTCGATGAATAATCGTTCGGTGCAGTAGTGAGCCAGGTGGCCTGTGATAACGACGGCGCGCCTGTCACGCGGTCCGCCTCGGACTTTTGGAAAGACCACTTGCTCGTCTTTCCAGTCATTGTCCGGTCTTCTTTCCGCCTTGCGCGGTCTTCCTCGTCCTCCATTGATCATGTGGGTTGAGGCCACGTGCATGGTCCTCTTACCCATGGAGGTGCCCTCGTTGTGGGGGGTAATGCGCTTGGTAGGTTTTTGCGTGCCTGGTAACAAGTGTTGCAGTTTCCCCTCTTTTAGGGCTCGCTCAATCTCCAGTCGGAGACTGATGCAATTGTTTGTTGTGTGGCCTGAGTCCTTGTGATACTCGCAATAGAGTGCGGGATCCTGGTTCTTCTTGGACTTCATCGGTTGGGCCGGTCGCAGGAAATGCGTATCCGTGAGGAGGACGTCGCTTGGCGACTGGTTGATCTCGGTCCAGCTGCGGTCCCGAGACTCCTTCTTCGACGCCCGGTTTTCACAATGGGCGTTGATTGTAGCCCTTGCGTCGGGCTGGTTGTTTTGCGGGATATATGGTCTGGAATCGCTGCCGCGATTCCATGTGTCCCGGTTGCGCTTGTTGTTGCGCTTGTGTTCTTGGTGTGAGGAGTGGCCTTCCGTTTGGGGCTGTGCCTTTGATACGTGCGGTTTGAGGGACCGCTGGGTTTGGCCGTATCTCTTGACCGCAGCCATGACATCTTCCCATTTCTTAGGCAAGCCGTCCTTGCCGGAGATAGTCATAACCATTTGTTCGTCCTTCACGACAACAATGAAATGGTTGCGTGCCATTTGGTCTGCGACGTCGCCTATCTCCAGGCATTCTTTATTGTAACGGACAACGAACGCCTCAATCGATTCGTTGTCTCTGCGCCAGATGTTCATGACGTCCATAGAATCACGTTCATGACGTCGTTGCTGGCAAAAATGCGCGAGGAACTTTGCTTGTAAGTCCTCGAATGAGGTCAGTGACCCCACTGGCAAAGAATCCTACCAAGCCCTGGCCAGACCTGTTAGGGTCTGTGGGAAAAATTGACACCAAGTGGGTTCATCCCACCTGCCGTTGCACCCGGTGCCGACGAAGATATTCATGTGGTCATCTGGGTCCGCCGAACCGTTGTATTTCCCAATGTTTAATGGGAATTTGGTGGTGGTGACATCGGCGTTGGCAATATGCGTGACAAATTTGGAGTTTTCGGCCGCAGAGTTCGGTCTGTAAGGTTGGCTCTGGTGGCCCTTTGCAGCGCGGAGGTATGTGGTGCGGGTTTGAGTGGGAGGAACATAATTGCGTCCTCCCGGTCTACTGCTAGTAGCATGAGATTCCCCGCCATATGTACCGTCGTCCGGATCGGTTCGGCCCTGCCCTTCATAGTGGGACTGAGGTCCCAGCCGGCTACGGATACCCGGGCCGTGGTGGGCTGTAGACTGTCGCCTAGTTTCGCCATGCGGGCCTAGGCGGCTATGTATATGGCCCCTGCGGCGGGACCCATACGATGAATCGTCCTCAGCGAGTGTGCAGACGTCGCAGTAAGAGGAACCGCGGTCCTCCTGCTTGCTTCTGGAGGCTGGATGTGTTGGGGCCTTGCTGTCGTATTGTAGAATACGACCGGCAGGGGTATGCGGTGCTGGGGTAGGCCCCGCAGATACTTGCGCTTCTGCGCAAGCTCTGTTGTATGTTGCGGCCAGCAGAGCTTGTTGCTGGTCGTACCAGGTATGAAGGTTCATGCCTGGAGGTATCACAGAAGCGTACTGTGATAAATTGTGTCCAAACGTAAGGGATGCGCCCCCTTGCGTTGATGTGCCAATATGTTCAACATTTGGGGCTAGGGGAATAGTCCCCGTAGGCCCTTGGTTTGCGGGGTTTAGGTTATCCCCGGTAGTGTTGTTTAGACGATCAGACATAATCTTTGGAGAGAAAGGGATGGTTGAAAAAGTGCTAAGAGTAGCGGTGGGCGCCAATGATGAAACAATGGTTAACCGGGTGGGGTTAACTCACTGGTCTCGTCAAGTAGGGTTAATCCCTTCTTTCCGAGGATTGTTGGCTGGATCGTCCGCTGGTTGGTTTCCTGCACAAGGAAACAAGCCGTGACTCGTAACAAGGAGGAGGGGGTGGGGGGTGCTCCTTGTTACCACTCTCCGGCGTGAGAATCAGTAGTTTGATTGGGAAGCAAAGTGTGATAATAGTAGTAGTGAGAGAGTGGAGAAGTGATACCTCAAACCTGGTTTGGGATGGGTATTTATAGCCGAGGAGTGAAGGAGGGTAGTTGAGTAGCTAGTCTGACATCGCACAGTCCCTTGCAGGTGTGTCAGACCTGTCGGTTACGGTGGTGATGCCACGTCCTGCTGTGGTGTCAGACTGTTGCACACATGTGGGTTGATGGGCGACTGTTCACAGTGCCACTTGCACAGTGGTGTCAGACCCACTTGCCTTGTAGGCAGGATGCGGTGCCAGGCCGCAGCGCTGCTTGCGGTAACTGATGTTGTTCCCGCGTTCTTTGTTCTATCCAAGATGTATGCGGGATGCGGTGCCATGCCGCGTCGCCGCTTAGTGACTGTTACTGTTGTCCAGATCCCTTGTCGTGACGAAAATGTTCATAGGATGCGGTGCCGGGCCGCATCGCTATGCGTAACATTCGTTTTCGTACTTAAGGTAAGTCTTCTCATCACTGGACAGATTGGACCGCTGTGTTCGCGTGTGCCCGCACGGACACAGGTAAGTTCCTGCTGGTGGGGGTTTTTGATAAGGGTACTGGTCACTCGCGGTCGTGGTGACGCGAGATCTGGGACCATACCCCTTCACATATAAAACAGTAAAACATTATACTAAATTAAGTATATTAAAAGTGCATGAGTATGTGAAACCACAGTATTATAATTATAAATTTAGTATTTAAAATAAAAATTATTGGACATTTGAACTATAAGTGAAAAGGAAACAAAAAAATAATAATAATACTTAGTTTTAGTGACTTTACAAGATTTATATTCTCTGTTCATCTTCGAGGACCACAAGATGTTCGATCTGGATGATTAACAAAATTTGAAAAGGATTGAGCCATTCATAAATGTTCCTTTTTTTTTAATTTCTAAAGACACAACAATGTTGACTACAAATGTTAACAAAATTTGAAATGGATTCAAATATCAGATTTATCTATATATATATATAAACATGTTAAATAAGGGCTTAGGTGTCATGTTATAAGGGCTTGAGAGATGATGTGGCATCACCATATGGCTTCTTGAAAATGGTTTTGGCTCCAAAAAAAATACTCCTTATTACACCGGGTTAGGCGGGATCCGGAAACCATTTTACGACCCGACACGCAAATAATCCGGATCCATATATATTACAGATTTGTTTCATAATATTCACTTAAAATATCACTTCTTTCTATTTCTCCTACACGCCAACCAAGAAACCCTTTCTTCTTCATCCAGTTCATCCATTGTTGTTAAGAAATCTTCATCGGTAATCTGATTGTTCTCTTTGTTGTTTAAGTAATGTATTTACAATGATTTTGTTTCCGTTTCATATATACTTTATTGATTATCAATATTATTATGAGTTTTTGTTGTTTTACTTGATCTTTTGTTTTTGTTTAAACCGGAAACTCAAACCATGTTCTTGATCTTTTGTTTCCCGTTTCAGATATTCTTTATTCATTATCTATATTGTTGCTTATTAGTAATGTATTTTTTTTTATTTGGTTGACTGTTAATATGTATGACTGGATTCTATTTGAAAAGTTTTGTGTTTCACGAATTTACTTTCAATGTTTGATTCCGTTCCGATTTACTTTATATATATTTAATCTTATACAACGATCTGTTTTTTTTATTGATCCTTTATTTATTATTCAAATGGATAGGGCTACCATTGTTGAGACTTTTTGATGTTTATTGTTGATGTTATTGGGTAAGAAATAAACTTATTTTAATATTTGTTGAATTCGTAGTAATGGATTGTGTTTTGATTATATTGACTTTTAATGTTGGTTACATACTGTATTTGAAGAATATTGCTTTTGTTAATGTATTCAAATTTTGCTTTTTTGAAGATCTTATTTGAACTATCATTGTTGTACTCCTTATGTTTTTATGATCTAATTATAACTCTTATCGTGTCATGTTCCAGGCATCCGTAGAAAGCTCAAATGGTTTATGGATTCGCTGCTCGTATGCGTGACAACGTCAGGAAATCGTTGGTTAGTGTTAATCCTATAACAATCTTTGACCTGGATAATTATTTTTAAAAAATGTTGTGTATATGTTGAATTTATCTTTATGTTTTTTTCTATAACAAAAAATTTACATCAAAATTTTGGTAGGCGTTACTTCTAATTATACTATTTAATGTGAATCTTTCTATTGACATTTGTCTGCTTAAATTGTGGCGTAAATTTTTTTTGCATAATGACATTTACATCAAAAGTAACATTAAAAACAAACCATATTATAATGCTTAAATTGTGGCGTAAAATATCAATTTTAAATTTATAATGGGTTACTCTTAACTTCATGAAGATGTAGGTTGTTATATTTGTCGAATATCAATTATAAAACATTGATGCTGTTCTAAATTTCAAATTTAAAATGTATGCTCAATCACTGCCAAATCTATATATATTTTCATATGGTAGTGTGCATTTTTTTTTAAATTATTAAATTCCCATCTGTGGAAAATAATAAATTTGACCAAATCAAGGATACACTTTTCAATTTTTCGTAACCTCCATAATTAAAATGTTAACTTTAATCACTTCCAAATTTAAGTATGATTCCATAGGTATTGTACATTTTTTTTGATAAAGTTTTAAAATTATCCAAGGTAGTTTTCTTATTTATGGAAACTAAATAAATCGTCAATTTCAAAATTTAGTCCATTTTTTTTTAGATTACTTACTTAATATGTTAAAGATTTATTATTTTTAGAAAATTCCAACCATAATTTTGAATAAATTTTTAGAGACATTCTTAACTTATTAGAGAATAAATTTATTTTACCTTTCAATACAGGTTCATGAACCTGTGTAAGGTGGTTGTTGGGTGATGTGGATCACATTTAGATCCGTTCGTTGCACTTATTAAACTTTAAATCTAATAGAAGATGCTAAGTTATTGTCTTTTTGTGTTAGTTGTAGGAGTCTAAAGATTACATTCGAAGCCAACTAGGTAAGGTTTGCTTTTTTTTTTTTTTCTCTATGCTCATTTTGATTATGATACTTATCTTAGCTACCTAAATATTATTTATATAATTTGAACATCAAAAGTAACTGATATATGGTTTTAACAAGTGTTTACTTAATATATTTCTTGCTGTGAGCTTAATGCCCAATAATAATAGCCATGAATTGTTTTTACAGGTAACCAAATGAGTGAAAATGCATGGAGCTATGAGGATCATCTGCACTTCAAATTTGTTAGGTTATTGTATATCAAGTCTTTGCTACTATCATTTGGGGTGAAGTTTGCAAGTATGCCAAATAATGGGCCTAGACAAGATGAAAAGCAAACTATTTTTTTTAATCTATCTGGTTCTGACGATGTGGATGAAATACATGGCATCAATTTAAATAAATGTCCGACCCGTTTTCGCCCTCTTTTAGTGTTTTGGTACTTTTTTGTGCTTTATCATGTTTACATTTTTGCTTTGTCATGGAGATATTTTACTATTTAAATTCAATTAAATTGTTATTAATTAATTTGGGTAGTATTAATATTCCCAAAATAGATAAATTCCATGAACCAGACCCAACAACATTAACCCTATAATTACGAATAACAAATTCCTAATATCTTCGTAATACAAACATTTATTATATTCTTGTAATTATTACCAAGATATAATAAGTTAAGAACTAAAAGATTTTGGTGCTACGCTTATTACTATCAACATCTGAATTTTTAACACTAATTATTAGACCGGGTGTAGTGGTTAAAACATCAATTGGAAAGCTTAGTATTGAAACCATCTTTTGGTACAACATCTTTTGGTCTCTTAAAATACAGATGAAATGTCTTACATTTTAAAAGACGACAAATATGAGTTAAAGTACAAGACTGACTTAAAAGGTACAGTACCTAGGCAATACTACTTAGGAAAGCTTAGTATTGACACCAAAGTTTATATTATATAGTATCGACACTAAAGTTTATATTATATACTTACACTTATAATTTGGTTCTTTTTTTTTGTAGATGGAACTCAATTTACTAAGGAAAGGTTTTGGTAACTCGAAGGATATGCATCTTCAAAGGGACTCGACTATATTTAAATTGTGTATCCACTGTATGACTAATTTATGTAACATGAGACTTTGTATTTTATTTTATTCGTACACTTGATATTTATCTTAATAGTTTTCTCCAACCCAGGTAGCACCCGGGTGATAACCTAGTTATATATATATAGTTGAAAACGGTTAAGAAAAGTTAGGAAAACAAATATTTTTATGCTAGAATTATTTACCATATATTTTAAATAATATATATTTGGGTGCGGATAGAATTGTTTAGCATTAGTTTGGGTAATTAAGATGTGCTTTATTCAATAACATCGTAGATCCAAGACAATGAAAGATTTTAAATGTAATTTAATTTCATACGCACCTCGTTGCTAAAAAGCCAGCTTGATCCCCGACCCATGGAGTTGTACATGAGAATGGATGCGAACACAAAGAGGACTTCTTCGTGTTGGTTTGTTTAAGGTTAATAAAATATCAGATGAAGACGGACGCTTAAAAGAGTTAAACATACAACTTTTCTTATTTGTATTTATGCATCAAGGAGGATATGTTTGTGTGTGTTAGCATTTTTTTTATGTTTGTTAGTTTAACAAGTAAAAGAACCTAACATGTGGATATGATATATGCAAATAGTACATATTTGATCATTGTGAAAGGAGAACAATGTTTTACTAGTGAAAGTCGATACTATGGCCATACAGGACCGACGCTATTCTCAAGTTCTACACAAGAATACGAGAATAAAGCTCAACATCTCCACATCAAGGTCAAGGATACGACCAAGACGATGAATAGAGGGATAATTCTTATTTGTTGTATTTGACCCAAAATGTAGGTTATGTTTACAAATTGATGACATTGTATTTTTTTTTCTTTTTTCCAGTTTAGTTATATATGATTTTACAGTTACGTGCACCCATTAACCAACATTGACACTTCTTTTGATGATGTTGGGTTCGCACTTCGCTTCCAAGGGGTTAAAAGGAACAAGAAATTGTTGGTGAAGATTAAATCATTGCAATATTAATTTTATTTTATTTTATTTTTGGTTAACTTTCAAGAAACAACAAACTCATTGTACGGTATTCAGTACACACTTTTCCTTGAAAAACGTTTGTTTTATGGTCATATGCGTGAGAATATCCCGAATTATAGTTTTAAGATTACGCCAAATTGCATATGATACTCCTACCCGTGTGATGAGTCATAAAGACATACTACATCCGTCCCATTAAAAGTGTCCTGTTTTGAATTTTCAAAGTCTTTATTTATAAACATTGACTTTAATTATATATTTTCTGTGTTATATAAAACTTGATGAAAATTAACCCGATAAAAACATGTGTAAAACACACTCAAATCATATAACTTTCATCAAATATTATCTAACACAAACAAAATTATTTAAGGTCAAAGTTTATATATAAAGACTTTGAAAACTCAAAATATGACACTGTACTATTTTGGTAGAAAATTTGGTAAGAGCCAGTTATGGCATTAGACTTTAAGGGTATCCGGGGCACCATAAATATTTGATATTTTGTATCTAAAATGTTAACTTTGTTTAATTTTTTGTGTTCCAGTTTGCGAAATCAAGTTTCTTATTTAATAAATAAATTAGTATTATACTTTTGTGTAGACAATTATTATAATATAAAAGGTTTAATCAAATAAAAGGTTTACAGGTAACATTTATTTGTAAATATGGATATAAAAAAACTTAAATTATTTGATCATATGCAGATATAAAAAATGAAACTTTCTAATCTGAAGTCATACATCAAGAATAGAAAGATTTCAAGTCTACAATTATTTATGTCCCACATTGCTCACATTACTAAACATATAATTCCTTCTTTATTAAAGGCATGATAGCTGCACTCAAATAAATAAACCATGATTTACATGTTTGTTCCTTTGACTATAGTAATTTGGGGACACTTGTCAAATGGGTCAAAATTATCACTTCCACAAAAACATTAGCATCCAAGACGTATAAATTGTACATACAAATGCAGGAATGTCCCGATGGAGCACATGGAAAGTAGATGGAAATTTGGATCTTGATATCCACATGGACATTCTAGGCTATGATGACCGTCAAGCATTATGGTCGCGGGTCAGGGTCAGGGGCTACAACACTTGGGAAACCTTTTGTTCATCCTGCTACCGTAGATTTGAGAGGCAAAGTATACGAGTAAGTGAATTTTTTTTATTTTGTTCTAATAGGCTTTTATATTGAGGGAACAATTGAAAATATGGTTTATTAATGGTGGTGATTGGTGCAGGCTGCTTAGACAAAATGCTACAAGATTCTTCCTGGATGATGTCTACAGAAACCCCGGCCCCCTTCAGTTTGACGGGCCAGATGCCGATTCCAAAGCTGTCAAGGAAACTATTCTTGTGAAAACTTGTATGGATATATCATGCTAATATCTTTTGTTGTGTTAAAAGAAAGAAGGAACATACAAGGGGAAGAAATTTAATGCCATCTACCACTTTTTTGGCTACCAAGCTCGTGGTTCTTTGCCATCAAAATTTGATTGTGACTATGCCTATGTAAGTTTATTTACTTAATCAATGGGTGGTTAAGTTCAAGTTTGTATGCAGCACCTCTTTTCTAAAGAAAGTTCATAATTTCTTATAGTGCTTAGCGTGCATAATATGATTACAAAGTTTAAAGTATTTTAAAGAATATATTTTTTTAATAATATGATTTAAGATGCTTCATGCATTCAATTACTTTGGGTGACCTAGAGTCCTCGACTCATTCTAATTAAATGGGTCGAAATTACCACCTCTACTAAATTTAAGCTATTGATCAACTAAATTCAAAGCATTTATTATTGTAGGTTCTTGGACATATTTGTTACCATATTTTGGCTGATGGTTTAAATGGTTATATGGCCACTGTCCAACCTCAAAAGTCCTTTAAACAAATTGCGATGTGGTGCAGCTCCAGTAACGGTATGGTTTCCACCCCCGGAATAACCGCCATCTTTATTATTATTATTTTTATTCTGTTTCATTGTCTTTTATTTTTGTCGAATAATGTGGATTAGTGATATTCATACTTTTGACTAGACATTCTAGGCTATGATGACCGTCAAGCATTATGGTCGCGGGTCAGGGTCAGGGGCTACAACACTTGGGAAACCTTTTGTTCATCCTGCTACCGTAGATTTGAGAGGCAAAGTATACGAGTAAGTGAATTTTTTTTTATTTTGTTCTAATAGGCTTTTATATTGAGGGAACAATTGAAAATATGGTTTATTAATGTTGGTGATTGGTGCAGGCTGCTTAGACAAAATGCTACAAGATTCTTCCTGGATGATGTCTACAGAAACCCCGGCCCCCTTCAGTTTGACGGGCCAGATGCCGATTCCAAAGCTGTCAAGGAAACTATTCTTGTGAAAACTTGTATGGATATATCATGCTAATATCTTTTGTTGTGTTAAAAGAAAGAAGGAACATACAAGGGGAAGAAATTTAATGCCATCTACCACTTTTTTGGCTACCAAGCTCGTGGTTCTTTGCCATCAAAATTTGATTGTGACTATGCCTATGTAAGTTTATTTACTTAATCAATGGGTGGTTAAGTTCAAGTTTGTATGCAGCACCTCTTTTCTAAAGAAAGTTCATAATTTCTTATAGTGCTTAGCGTGCATAATATGATTACAAAGTTTAAAGTATTTTAAAGAATATATTTTTTTAATAATATGATTTAAGATGCTTCATGCATTCAATTACTTTGGGTGACCTAGAGTCCTCGACTCATTCTAATTAAATGGGTCGAAATTACCACCTCTACTAAATTTCAGCTATTGATCAACTAAATTCAAAGCATTTATTATTGTAGGTTCTTGGACATATTTGTTACCATATTTTGGCTGCTGGTTTAAATGGTTATATGGCCATTGTCCAACCTCAAAAGTCCTTTAAACAAATTGCGCTGTGGTGCAGCTCCAGTAACGGTATGGTTTCCACCCCCGGAATAACCGCCATCTTTATTATTATTATTTTTATTCTGTTTCATTGTCTTTTATTTTTGTCGAATAATGTGGATTAGTGATATTCATACTTTTGACTAGACATTCTAGGCTATGATGACCGTCAAGCATTATGGTCGCGGGTCAGGGTCAGGGGCTACAACACTTGGGAAACCTTTTGTTCATCCTGCTCCCGTAGATTTGAGAGGCAAAGTATACGAGTAAGTGATTTTTTTATTTTGTTCTATAAGGCTTTTATATTGATGGAACAATCGAAAATATGGTTTATTAATGGTGGTGATTGGTGCAGGCTGCTTAGACAAAATGCAACAAGATTCTTGCTGGATGATGTCTACAGAAACCCCGGCCCCCTTCAGTTTGACGGGCCTGGTGCCGATTCCAAAGCTGTCAAGGCATTTGTTTGGTGATTATAATTTTGTGTACTTAATGTGTATAATTTGTGGTTGGTTAGGTTGGAAACAACAATCAAACATTTTGCTCGGCATGTCATGGAAACTAATTTTACTTGTATCAAAAGATGGTCAAGAGCGATTCACAAGCCTTTAGTCCAAGTGGTACCAAACATGTATAATTCCTAGGTTGTATACATAACCGATATTTGTCTTTTTCTTGATGTTTTTGTAGACGACTTATAAAGAAAACTTTGTTACTATTTCATGGAATGTCACTTTATTTGCATTACTTTCTGATACTCTGTTGTTCAACTCGAATGATAATCGATCAAATACCGGAAAGACAAGGTTCTACAAGCAGATGAAAATAATGAAACTAGATACAAAGGTAATTTTCAATGATTTAGTCTTTTTATTGTGACGATCATTGTCTCTTGGTGGTGAATTCTTTAGATACAAAGGAAGTGGTAGGGGTGGCCTTGCCGTGGAGGTCGTTCTCGAGATAATAGTTATCACGGAATGTGATATCTTTAAAATGAAACTGTTTATGATTCACTGTAAATGTATCATACTCTATGTTGAAATTCGATTGCCCTTATGCAGGTACTCAAGCAAGACTTCCACATATTCTGTATCTTTATCTTGATGAGGTGGCAATAGATGACATCATTTTGGTTGATGAGCCCATAGGTGTGCATGAAGCAACATGTCATATTGATGGATGCAAAGTCATTGGTCTTGATTGTAAATGGAAGCCTAATTCTGAAAAAAGGCAGTACGAACAAGGTAATGTTTCACCTAAATAAGGTCCTAATTTTTCCTCTATTTCACGACAAACCATATCGGGTGAAACACTGTACGTAAGGCTTTTGGTGGGAATTGCTATGAAAAAGACTACCAGATTTGGATGGATACAGAAGTAAATGAATTGGGTTTATTGATGAGAATTATATAAGAGGTGTGGATCGATTAAGGAAATGAAACATGGGCGTGGGATCTGAATTCAAATGGGTTCCCGGTAAAGTGTATAAAAAACAGAATTTGTGACACCAGTATGACACGCCGGCTTATGCTTATTTTTGGAATAATTGGGTTCCAAAAAAAAGTTGTGATTCTTGGATGTAGTGCGGTACTAGATAGATTGCCTAATCTGGATGCTCTTGCGAGATGAAACATCTTTTACGACTCAAATTTGTGTCCGGTTTATGGCGATTCAAAGAAGACAGTGGAGCACACGTTGTAGTATGTTTTTAAGTAAATATATGTGGGTGGAATGGAGATTGTTCAAAGTAGAACAATATTGTTGTATGTTTTTATGTAAATATATGTGGGTTGGATTGTAATTGGGAGACAATATGCAACTGTTATTTTTTGAATGGGGTTTTAAGCGAATGCGCTGGCCCAGGTATTATGATGGTCTTAAAAAAGATAGAGTTGTTTCTTTTTCTAATTTCTAAGCTTGATTATGATTTTGAGATATATGTTTTATAAAACGGACCATTGTAATAAAATTAATAAAATATTAATATCCTTAAAAATAGAGCGACCCGTGGGTACCACGGGTTATAACCTAGTAGTACATATTTGATCATTGTGAAAGGAGAACAATGTTTTACTAGTGAAAGTCGATACTATGGCCATACAGGACCGACGCTATTCTCAAGTTCTACACAAGAATACGAGAATAAAGCTCAACATCTCCACATCAAGGTCAAGGATACGACCAAGACGATGAATAGAGGGATAATTCTTATTTGTTGTATTTGACCCAAAATGTAGGTTATGTTTACAAATTGATGACATTGTATTTTTTTTTCTTTTTTCCAGTTTAGTTATATATGATTTTACAGTTACGTGCACCCATTAACCAACATTGACACTTCTTTTGATGATGTTGGGTTCGCGCTTCGCTTCCAAGGGGTTAAAAGGAACAAGAAATTGTTGGTGAAGATTAAATCATTGCAATATTAATTTTATTTTATTTTATTTTTGGTTAACTTTCAAGAAACAACAAACTCATTGTACGGTATTCAGTACACACTTTTCCTTGAAAAACGTTTGTTTTATGGTCATATGCGTGAGAATATCCCGAATTATAGTTTTAAGATTACGCCAAATTGCATATGATACTCCTACCCGTGTGATGAGTCATAAAGACATACTACATCCGTCCCATTAAAAGTGTCCTGTTTTGAATTTTCAAAGTCTTTATTTATAAACATTGACTTTAATTATATATTTTCTGTGTTATATAAAACTTGATGAAAATTAACCCGATAAAAACATGTGTAAAACACACTCAAATCATATAACTTTCATCAAATATTATCTAACACAAACAAAATTATTTAAGGTCAAAGTTTATATATAAAGACTTTGAAAACTCAAAATATGACACTGTACTATTTTGGTAGAAAATTTGGTAAGAGCCAGTTATGGCATTAGACTTTAAGGGTATCCGGGGCACCAGCGGGGAGTGGCCTCGGTGACCCCATTCCCCCAGCGGGAACACCGCCGCCATCCCTGCGGTGACCCAAATCGGGGAGGTGGGTCGGGGGGAGACACCGAAGAAGGTAGGAGAGAGAAGGTGGGGCCACCCTCATTTTCAACCAATGAAAACTTTCCTTTTTTTTTTTTGAATAAAAAAACAAGTCACCTAATAAGGGAGTGCCGCCATCAAATTGGGGTGTGAGGGGAGTTTAACAGGGGAGTTGACGTGGCATAACCTGATTGGGTGTGCGTAAGAGAGGGGACTCCCCTAAGAGGGAAGTGCCCCGGATACCCTAAGACTTAATATCTTAATTTATAAAGGATGTAAACGAGTGGTATCGTGGTTGAACTAGCATAACTTTTAGTTTGACTCATCTAATCTGAAAGAGCTCGATGTGATTCTTTTGACTCGTGTGTGCCTCTTAGACGCATTCTATTATCGTCCTTTTTAACCAACTTGGTAGCAATTCGAAACAAAGAGAACTCTTAAAAAAAGAAGTGAATTGCAAGAATTGTCCTTTATTTTTATGCCTCTTTGGAGGCGATGACCTTTATGTTTAAAATTGACGAGTTTTGTCCTTTATGTTTAAAAATATTGCACGTTATGTCCTTTAGGCCTAACCTAGTCAAATTTTTCAGTTAAATAAGATCACAAAAGGGTATTTTAGTCTTTTTACCCATTTAAATAAAAATGTTTTAATAAATAAAACAAAAATAAAAATGTTTTAATGATGTATATATAATATTTCTATCATCTCTGAACATCTCTATCTATCTCATTTCTTTACATCTCTCTCTACCCTCTCCACCACCACCAACAACCGCCTCCATCAACCACCAACTGCCGCCCACCACTGCCCCACCTATCAGAAACATTTATCGAGCTTTATCTTGAGATCTGTGCTGCACTCACCAAAAAAAATTCCATATGGATGCTTATTCTGAGACCAATGGGTATGGGGTGCGTTAAAGGCCCGTCCCCCCTTCAAGGCTCGTCACACACCGCCCCCTTGGGGCCCGGCACGGCAAATCCGTCGGAATTCAGACGGTGGAGACGGGGCAAGGTGGTGGGCCCCCATCTGACTTCTCTCACATCCTTTATATATATATATATATATTAATATATTATTAATGGTGGGGTAGTCTTGGCTAGTCCTCACACCCTTGGGTAGTCCCCAAAGAGACTATCCTCCTCCCGTGATTACGTGGCGCCTACGTGGCGGGTAGTCCTTTGAAGACTATCCTCCCCCATACCCAATGGTCTGAAACAGTTCGATTACCTACACCAAACAATCAGTTTCAGCAAATTTCATATCAACAAAACTTTACACATAAGACCTATACAATCCACACTTATATCCAAAACTTATGTAAAGCATTAAAGCTGTATAAGTGTTTGTTATAGATGATATGGGCAATTGAGTCTTTTAACTTACTTCAGCACACCTAGTTTTAGGGGATTTTTGTTGAATTGAGTTGAATCTGAAAAATTTTGGGGTTTTGTATTGAATTTAGAAATTTGGGGGTTTGTGTAAATTTGGCGTGGTGGATGGGTGCTGATGGTGCCATTGCAACGGTGGTGGGTTGGTGGTTATGGTGGAAACAGGTGGCGGTGGTGGAAGGAGGCCGTGGTGGTAGCGGCGGTGGTGGAAGGAGGTTGTGGTGGTAGTGGTGGCGATGGTGGAAGGAGGTTGTGGTGGTGGTGGCGGTTATGGTGGAAACAGGTGGAAGGAGGTTGTGGTGGTGATGAAGGAGGTTGTATTGGTTTTCTGCTTGAATGCAATACAGAGGGAGGGAGATGGAGTACAGAGGAGGGAAATGGAGTAGAGAGGGAGAATTATTTTTTTTTAATCTTTCTTTTAAAGTTTTTTTTAATAAAATGGTTACTTATTTATATAATTAGTCCCTAAGAGATAAAATGACAAAATTGCCCTCATTTGCAAGGCACATGACAAGATTTAACGAAAAAAACTAACTGGGTTAGGCCCAAAGGGTAAAACGTGCTTGATTTTTAAACTTAAAGGACAAAACTCATCAATTTTAAACATAAAGGACACCGCCTGCAGAGAGGCATAAAGATAAAGGACAATTCTTGCAATTCACTCTAAAAAAAGTGTTACAAGAACTTATGAGTATTTGGAGAAGGTTGCGAATGAGACCATCCATGCTTGTTTATACTCGTTGCTAGTATTAAATACCAACTAGTATTTTTACTTGTTACGCATTGAGACAACGTCGAAACATAAAATAACTTGAATTTATATCGTCAAATATTGGATCCGACTTGTTTCGGATCAAAGTTTACGTCCAAACGTAGACCAACTGAAAATATACATAAGAATAAGCACGTAAGAGAATAGTGTTTTTCACTTGTCGCGCGTTGCGTCGGCGTCGAAACATAAAGTAACTCGAGTTTATACCGTCTAATGAATACGTAGTATATTTGATCCGACTCGTTACAAAACAAAATTTACTTTAAAATGTAAAAATAAGCACGTAAACGACAACGTATTATATTTAGCTTGACTCATTTCCAAAAAAAAAAAGTAGTTTTTTTATGTTAAAAAGAATAGTAAACTTGAGGTGGTTATAATGACATTTTACAAAGTTTATAGAAAACAGAAGGAATATAAGTGTAAACGTTGAAAGTTTACGGAATTAGATGGCAAAAATAAAAAAAAAAAAGTATAAGAGGTTTAGGGTGCTTGACACCGTAGCCAAGCACCCTTAAATATTATATTAATAAGGATAAATTACACTTTTCGTTATTTATGTTTGTATCAGATTGCAACAGATAGTCTTTAACTTTAGTAATTACAGTCGCAATCTTTTATTTGCAAAACTCATTACACCATACTTACTTTAGCATTAACTAGGTTAAAATTTTGTTATGTTTAGATAATATATTACATTGTTAACTATGCTATATATTAAAACACATCATTAGCTACAAGAAACTTTTATATTTTGTTTTTAGCCACACTTTTTGTACTTTTTTGTTTAACGCTAAACTAAAATTTTTGCTTTGGTCTTAATTTTGCTTTTAATTATAATCATGTCATATACGCTCCTATATTTAACTTTTCTTTTATATGGCATTTATGTAATTTACTCAATTGTTTGTGTCATTTGTAACCATCCTACAAGACGCTTCAATTTTTTATGTTTTGACCACAAAGGTTTTGCTTCTTACACTTTGATCCCTTCAAATTTTGTTAAATATTTTAAACCAACTTACATTCTTACCCCCTAAGTTTTAATAAATTTATCAAACACCCATGAACTTTAATAAAGTTATTTTTACTCTTTTAAACTCGCATTACACTACAAGCCTCGAATTTTAAAAAAGTTACTGGTTTAAATTTTAAACAAATTTTCGTTGCGACGTCATGATATTTTTACATGTTTTATCTTTTTATATATAGTTTCAAATAATATTTATTTATGTTATTGTACTGGAAATTTGTAGCCAAATCATAAATCGTTATCAATAACTAGACTTTTAATTACTAGTATTATTTTTACTTTTCAAAGAAGGTTAGTTTCCTGCGGAAACGCACGGATAAGAACAACCTAGTTTAGAATAATCTATACAAAGTCTTAGATGCTTCATGCTTCTGGTATTCCAAGCAAATAACCATAAGGAAATATTTAGACTTCCCCTTGTATTTTCAAGATGTCTCAACACCATTTCTTGGACCAGTTATATGTGTAGTATTCTTTTTTTTGAACGGCCGACGAATGCTCCAAATGAGCTACTGGCGAAATTCACTACATCGGAATACACTCGCCTCCGAAGGCACGACAGTGCGGTGAAGTAAAACCCGCTCAGTTCAAGGATCGAACTAGCGATCTCCACCTATTCGTCTAGTCTCCCATCATCACAATGTGCCGCAGAAAATAATGGGGAGGGCAGGAATCGAACTTGGGTCCCTTGGAACACCAAGTCTCTCCCTTACCACTCCACCACCACCTATGTGTAGTATTCTAAAACCTTATGTTCAACTTTATTCTTTTGGACGTTCCCATAACATCCTAGATTCCAAAGGCTGCTATTTAAATTTAGGCAGGTCCTGACATCAAATTATCCTCATTTAAAATTCTATGTATAAAGCTCGAGTTGGCCTAATTAATAATTTTTTTTAAGATCGAGCTCAAAAGTTGAGCTGTGCTTGTTTATTGTTTATTAAATACTGAATTATCTTATTATACATATAAATCTTTTTTTTCATATTAATTTATAAGTATAAATTTATACATAACAAAGTACACACTATTAGTTTTTTTAATCATTTTATACGCAGTAAATTAATTATTATGTAATTATATATCTATTATATAAAACAATAAAAGTAATATCAATTAACAATCTCATTTAGGTTCACGACTCATGAGTCTAGTCAAGCTCGATATGTGAAGCTTGGTATGAGACTCATTTATTATATAAGTTTCACTTCTGGTTCAGTTTGGTTTATGAATCATGATCATTAAAATGCATCAATCTGAGCTTTAAAGAGTCGATCTCAAATAATTTACGTGCAGCTTGACTCATTCACCGTTAAATTTTGAATGACAAAACCGAATAGGTGTAATTGTAATAAGCTAAGCTAGATCAAATCTAAAGCTTTTTAATCGTTAAAAATACAAAATATAAAATCTAACCATAATATTCTATATTCTATATCATTAAACCTTGAATAGTGTATGTACATCCGCATACCAAAATCCCCTAAAACCACATGATGAACACAAAAACATAAAAGTCACCTTCTTCACAACAATGAATCATGATGACATGATATAATCTTATATTGTCTTTTAAGGTCTGCCAACCGAGATGGGCCGGTCAGTAATCCCTAGCGGAGAGCGACAACGCTTCTGCGACTTTGAGAACTCGTGCAACACGGATTTGATCTCCGACTGCTCGATGCTAGCCGGATGTTTGGTCTTCTCAAGCTCTTGTTTTATCTTCTTTACTTGATTATGAATTGCAACGAAACTCGACTCGCCGTTGTTTGTGGTAGCATCCATTTTCCTTTTGTCTTTCTTAATATCTTTTAGCTCTCTTGTTTGTTGGATGTTATGGTTGCATATAGAATTGAGGGTATTTATACATGAGAAAATGGAGCATGATTTAATTGATTGGAAATTTATGATTTTTTTATTAGACTTTTACTAGTTTTTTAATTTTTTTGAAGGATAAGAATTAGTGGGACCGTTTTGAATCGTCTAAGGCAAGAAATGGAGACTTATTTCATATTTGTCCAGCCTTATAAAGAATATAATTGCCTTTTGTGTATGCATGTATGTGTGAATGGTGAACCGAACTTTAAGTTTTCTTTCTCTTTTTTTCAAATATTACTTGCTTGTGGGTTGGTTTAGTGATCGTGGTTTATAACTAATAGTTACATGCCACCTGGTCCAATCATATTACTTTTGTTTGTGTTATATTCCATTCAAGGATATTAAACTATAAATAATTTCTTATACACGTTTTAAAAACTTTAATATTATCATATTTGTCCAATAAGAAATTAGGATATTAAACATATCAGATTTAAAGTTTACTAGTTGATTTTCCACCCGCGCGTTCTGGCGGGGACCCAATGACTGCAAAACGCGTGTCAGCAATGACAATCGGATACCGAATATCAAAACATAAATAAAAATGACGTGGTAAGGATAGTCACTCCATCATAAAAAAACGATTTTAAATAACCTAATATATAATAATAAGACCCACACGTCCTACACGCTGGAAATTAGGTTGTTTTCAGTTCAGTTATTACGGTGAGAACACGTTAAAATATAGATGAGCTCAGTACCGGTAACGGCACCAAAAGTAGCGATCTGGGAAAATCTCGAAATTAGGTACCGGCACCGAAAATACTCAGTAAAATACGGTATGGAATTTGAAGGTAAAAATCAATAAATACAGGTATGGTGCTAGACCGGTGTCGAACCAAAAGTAACGATTCTGAAAACGCCAAAAGGTGGTACCAAATTGGTACCGAAAATTATTTGGTATAGTAAATTTGGTACCGATACGATACCGGTTTGATTACAGGATTTGATACGATTTGTTCATCAATAATCTAAATATTCAAGTTAATTTTACATGCTACAATTCATTCAACAAAATAAGTTGTTGTGTATATAAAACCTCATTCAAACGAAATACATTTTACTTACTGTGTGTATGAAAAGTAATCTAAACGGTGCAATTACTTACATTGCTACAGGATTTGATGAGCTCGGTACCAACCGGTATTGAAAATACCGTTACCGAAATCCCCAAACGTGGGTACAGGTACCAAATATGCCGATTACGGTACAGTTCAGTACAGGTCGGTACTGGTACGTCACCGGTATTTAAGGGTAAAAAGCTGTGAATACCGGTACCGAACCGGTACCGAAAATATACCCGGTTTGGTAAATTTAATATTGGTACTGATACCCAATACTATTTACTCATCACTTACTGTTCATTCATTTCAATTTTTAATATATAGGGTAATGACATTACTATTGTATTGTTTAGTTATAGTCTCCAAATAAATAGTCTGTTATTGGATCTTTGCCTTCAAGGGTTATGATTTATGAGTTTTTGGTTTAGGATATTTAAGGTTAATTAAAGTGTTTTATTTTTATTAAGAACTAGTATTAAGCCCCCTCCTCTGGGAGTGTAAAAACGTGCCAAGTAGCATCAATGACACATCACTGTCGAACGAAAAGCAGACGTAAAATTGTTGGGCACGCACGCCCATTGCGGCGTTTAATGCACAGAAATTAGACCGAAACGTAAAACATAGAAAAATATAACCAAGTCGATCTAGAACTCGTGCGTTGAGATAAACATATCAAACGGGGAAAATAGACGCGTTGTGACTGGCTTGTCAAATGGGAAAAATAGACGGAAAACGTTGAACCCCACACGCATGTTGCGACGTGTTAACTCGCAAACTTTAGAACGAACCCTAAAACGAAAAACTTGCGAAAGATGAAAAGTATGAGGGACAAAAGTTGAAAATAAAAACGTGTTGGAGTTAAATTGTAAAGATGAAAAGCTTTGGGTTCAAAGTAAAAAAAATCGAAGGGGTTAAATTGAAAAAGATAAAAAAAAGCTTTGGGTTAGAAGTGAAAAAAATCTGTTTTTTTGATACCCCCTATGCATAGGGTACAACACCATGAAGCACAAAACGTCGCTAATTAATGGTATGAAATTCACTATGTGCCAATGTGGGGCTAACCAATTTGATAGAGTCACATCCCTCTTAGAAGAGAGGTTATAGGTTCAGATATGTGCAAGGGAGTATTTTGTAATATTTGGTGTAACGTAGAGTAACATTAGCTGTTAAATAAAGGAAATAAACAAATAATTAAAAAAAAGTCATAATGTAATAAAAGAAGAACAATATAAATATGTATATAGATTTAGATGAGGTCATCATATTAATATCATAATGTTTGAGAGAGCGGCTGTATATATGTGATGCAAATAAAGAGCGATGAGTAGTTGGATATTTGAAATGGTACATATGAGATAAGTTGTTGATGTCATCTGCCTCGTGGCATCATGTGTTTATCCCTTCTTAAATGGTGTAGATTCAAGTTTCACGAAGTGAGCAATAGATGAATTTTAAAGTAGATTGTAGATAGATGTGTATGTATGTTCGCCTATTAAAAAACTTGGGAAAATAAGTATGAGTGCATTGCCACATATGTATATGCTACGCAAGGCGTATTTAAGGTGACATAGGAAGATAAAGGAAAGTGGGTTGGCGAATGCATTTGGCTAGTCAACTCCGAATCATTGTTTCATAGTCTCGGTATGACAACCATCATTGAGTTATGTTCGTGTATCTTGGTTTCAACTTTGTAATAGTGAACTCGAAATCCTGCGTATCGAATAATACCTCATTGTCAAATGAAGTTTAAATGTTTCAATCTTCCACAAGGAATACTAAACCAAGAATGTAATAATAGGACTGAACAAAATTTAAATGCTCATCTATTATGGTTTTCTATTTTGCAATTTAAGAAACCATAATAACAAAACTAAACAAAGCGTTTGATATGAGTATTTTTACTTTAATGATAAGACCATCAGTAACGGGCATTATAGGGGTGTGAAGTGACGTGATAATGCCTATAACAACACCCCCATGGGTTTATAGGGATATTTCTAGTATAATGCTCAATTAGGAAAACAAAATTGGAAAGTAATAATGTAATTAGGGGCGTTAATCACTACATAACTTTTTAAGGGACATTATAATCTTGATGTGTCAGAAAATACTTATTGGAGCCTAAGACTAGAAGGTATGGAGGAGCCAAGTCCTCCAAGGATGGAGCGCCACGTAGACCGCCACGTAAGCGGGTGTGAGGATGGGCCTAAAGGGGATGGACCTAGGGGGTGGGGGATGAACCTCTTTATATGTATGTATGTATAAGTGTGTGTGAGGGGGTGAGGCCCGGCTTGGGCGGCTCTGGGCGGACGAAGAGGGCGGGCGACGGAGCAAGGGGTGGCGGCAAGGGAGCGGCGGCAAGAGGACGGACCTGGGGACGAGCCCCATACCGTCTGGTCTAAGAGTTTTTTTACTTTCTAAATTAAAGTGAATTTTAAAGAAATTTGGAATTATTTAATTTAAAGGGCTGACCACTTGATTTGGTGCGAAAGAAAGAAGGTTGACCGGTTGTAAATGGTTTTGTTGAATGGGAGAGCACGACCACAAGATTTGGCAGTCAATATTCAAATAATAAATTAATTCAAAGGCCGCCTTTAGTTCATGACTAGGTATACCATTATATATTATTATCAAATTAAATTTAACTAGTATTAAGGCCCCGCGTTACGGCAGTGGCGTAAAACCATGCAAAGTACCACCAATGTCACATCACTGGCAGCGACCAACACCGAAAAACTCGTAAAAACAAAATAAATAGAAAATGAAAATATAAAACGAATGAAAAACATATGTAAAATCATTGAAACACACACCGCCATTACGGCGTGTTAATGTGAAAAATTTAGGCTAAAACGTGAAACATAGAAAAATAACTAAGTCGATCTAAAACCCGCGCGTTGCGACGAACTTGTCAAACGGGAAAAAATAGCCAAAAAAACTTCGAACCTCACACGCACGTTACGACGTGTTAACTCGCAAAATTTTGAACGAACGCAAAACGAAAAACTTGCGAAAGATATGGGGGCAAAGTTGAAAGTAAAAAAAGTGTTGGGGTTAAATTTGAAAATAAAAAGCTTTGTGTTAAAAGTAAAAAAAAAATGGGTTAAATTGTAAAGATGAGATGTTGTAGGTTAGAAGTGAAAAATCATTTTTTTTAAATACCCCTAAACATAAGGTACAACAACATGAAGCCAACATATGTTGTTAATTTATAGTATGAAAATGTGATGTGAAGTTTAAAGACTTTTCTTTTCTATTGGACCGGTACTGTTTAATAGTGCAATGTTCAAAAAAGGCCATGGATTAACTATTTGTTATGCGCATTCGTGAAGGGTATAGTCCTAGATAGAGGTGTATAAGTCGTTTTTTTTTTAGAAAAACCGGTTTTTATTTTTACCGGTTTTATATATTGGGAATCCGAACTAGTGGTTTGGTTAAAAACCGGTTTGGGCTAAAACAAAAACTGGTTTCGGTTTTTAACTGATTTCAAATATCAAGAGTACTAACCGGTATATAAACTACCGGTTCAGTTTGTAACACCCCGAAAACGGGTTTGGTAATCAAACCACGTTAATACTAAAAGACGGGTAAAGTATCGTTAGTGATAAAAGTTAACCCGGTGAATATTAGGATTTAAAATAAACAAACCTAATATTAAATAAAAGGTGAACGAATGCTTTTGAGAAAATAAAGTTTATAAAAAGGCCCGAGTTAACGGGACTTAAAATAAAACAAGTTGTAATTTCCCCGAACCCACTAAGTTAACTAGGAATTTTAACCTAGTTAATAAGAGGAAATATGGTTGGAGCTAAGTGGGTTGTGACCTACTTAATCACTAACCAAACATAAGGGACCAAAGTGGGTTAACTTGAAAATTAACTAAATAAAAGGTAAGCAAAACAAAACACACACACAGTGTGTGTTCTGGATCGAACAGAAGAAGCTCCCATGAGCTAAAACCCTAGTTCACACTAAATCATCAAGCTGAAGGTTAAATTGAAGCTTAAATTCACAATCGAACGTGAATTAACAATCACCCAAGCTAGGGGATCATAAGGTATGTAGAATTTTGATGATTCTTGAAGTTGTGAAATTGGATGAACGTCATAAGTTGCGAATTTTGTATGAATTATAAAAGCTATGACTGAATTAGTGATGTATACTTGCTTAGGAACAAAGCCCTAAGTGAAAATTATACATATATTGACACTAGGTTATAACCCGGAAACTTTCCGGGTAGGAAAATTTAACTTACAATATAAATAACATTTTTAACCTCTAAAGTATTTCTTTCCCTTATCTCCACCACAAATTTTTAAATCGGTTTCTTAAAGTTTTTCTAGTTGTAAAGAGCCATAAAAACATACAAAACACTAAGAGCTTTGATAATATAAGATAAAGTCAGACTACCAGCTCCATCCCCGACTTGTAATCTTGGTGTGTTTCGATAACCAGGGGTATGCCATCTCTTTAATGTCTTAAATGGTTTTAGTAACATAGCTTGCCTTGGCACTAAATAAATTGTCGTTCTAGATGATCCAAAGGCTCCAAGTAGTAGCATAGAAAATAGAGATAATCGGTTGTCTTGTAGTCTTGTTCGAGTTACAATCCTCAGCTCGTTTGTCGCTCAGTTGCTGCATCCCCTTCCCATATGAAAAAAGTATACGCTCAAACCTGAATAAAAAGTAATTAAGCAAACGATTAATTTATAATAATAAATAACGATAAAAAATTTAAACATGTTTTAAACAAATCATCCCATGCAGGAGCACACATACCACCTTTAGGCTTTCCACCCATGATATGCACCTCCTTTTCTTAGCTAAATATTTATCATAATTTAAAAAAAAAACGAATTCGTAAGAAAAAAAGTTCTATGCTTGATAGTTACAGGTTGCAATTCCAATCCCAATAACCAACATCTCAAATCTTATAAAAAAACTTAAATCACCACAATAGTTGACACAAAATGCAAGAATTTCCAATTCTACAAAACAATTTACCACCATAATCTTTTTTGACCGGAACAGATTCAAAGGTTAGATCGTAATGCATTAATCAATAGAGAACACATCGTGGATATACAGAATACAAATGCCCTATAATAAACCTCTTACCACTACACCAGGAAGCAACAATCTTCATCTAATCACAATAAACCTCTTACCAGAACACTAAGAAGCCGCAATCTTCATCAAATCGCGCAACGATTCATATAACTATAGGACATCATCATGGTAACTATCAAAACTTGCATCGTCAAAACAAAGCCCAACATTTAAATATTTTATTTTGATTAGAAATAATCTTTAGAATTGGGTTCTTTATTTCTTTTTATTGGACTAACAATTACCAATTTGTTATGAATGCATCCATTATTTAGTGACTACCCACATTTCTAACTCCCATGTCACAATTATGTTTGTATTAATGTTATAGCCTATATATAGTGGCTCATGTATTTTGTATGACAATATATCAATAAGAAATTTATCTCTTGTACTCCCATTCCCTTCTATACATTGCTAATAGGTTCTAGTTATTACACAAGACGTTATCAGCACGAATTGCTTTTGAAGTTGGATTGTATCAACACAAGACACCATGTCGTATCAACGTTGGCGAAAGAGATAAAAGACAAAATTGTTGATCTGGTATGAAAACCCTTAATTGTTTTAATTTTATTTCCTCTTTTCTCATCAATTGTTGGTATGATAAAACTCTAATATTAACTTACGCTTTTCTTGATATTTTTTATTGGTTATGATTTAAGATTAAAATTATCATGACCAACATTGATATCATCCTTATTTAACCAGGATCATAATGTTTTTACTTCTTTGTTTACTTTCCTATGTGTTAACGTATCTGAATAGTTTTCTTTCACGAACAAACACCTACGAAAAACATTGAGATGTGAAGAAAAGAAAGCAAAAGTAAACCAGAAACACAATGGGTTTTCCAGTTTCTCTAATTGATTATTTACAATATTGTAACTAATTTCTTACACATCTTGGTTATCTCCCTTTTATCATTAAATATTTTATTGGATTTCAAGGGAAGTTTTGGTACACTAAACTGAATAGGTATGTTTCATTAACGGTTTGAAAAGTTGAAGTATCTAGTGAATTTATGCGTTAAATTTAGTTGTCCCAAATATGCAATATATATTTAAATCTCCACAATTGGTTATTTTGAAACTACTCTAAAGATTTTAATAATATAATTCTACTTGTATGTCAACTAACTCTTGGAAGATTTAGTTTTGGTTTTTGAATTGTAATCGATTTATTACTTGTGGGATAAATTGTTTTTATTATTATGGTTATGAGTTTTGATTGGTCCATTAATTAGTTTTTGGGGTTTCAAAGAGATATTACAAATTCTAAATCATTATGTGCTTTTATTATTATGGTTATGAGTTTTGATATCATTATGTGCTTTTATTATTATGGTTATGAGTTTTGATTGGTCCATTAATTAGTTTTTGGGGTTTCAAAGAGACATTACAAATTCTAAATCATTTTGTGCTTTTATTATTATGGTTATGAGTTTTGATATCATTATGTGCTTTTATTATTATGGTTATGAGTTTTGATTGGTCTATTAATTAGTTTTTGGGGTTTCAAAGAGACATTACAAATTCTAAATCATTATGTGCTTTTATTATTATGGTTATGAGTTTTGATATCATTATGTGTTTTTATTATTATGGTTATGAGTTTTGATTGGTCCATTAATTAGTTTTTGGGGTTTCAAAGAGACATTACAAATTCTTAATCATTATGTGCTTTTATTATTATGGTTATGAGTTTTGATATCATTATGTGTTTTTATTATTATGGTTATGAGTTTTGATTGGTCCATTAATTAGTTTTTGGGGTTTTCAAAGAGACATTACAAATTCTAAATCATTATGTGCTTTTATTATTATGGTTATGAGTTTTGATTTGTCCATTAATTAGTTTTTGTTATTAGTATTTAGACAATTTATGATGAACTACCAAAATACAATTGGTATTAAAAAGTGATGTCTAATAGTTCTATTTGAAAATAATCATTAGTGCAATTCTGTTAATGAATTTACAATAATGCACATGTTTATATGATAATATGTTATAATATGACAAATACTTAGTCAACTTTGTTGTATATCATTGTTATTGCAATTGTATAAGCCCTTTAGTTGCTATTAGATATTTAAATATGTGATTTGATTCTATAAAATATTTGTGTGATAAAAGATATTATTTGCAAATTAACATGACACAAAAATTCTCAAGATGCCTGTTATATTTTCTTGAGCAACAAAATTTATTAGTATAAGAAAGCTTATTTACAAGTAATAAAGATTCATATGTTATTATATGATCAAGAAAGTTGATAGTGACTTTTGTTTATGTTTTAAATTATAGTGACATAATATAAAGTGATGCATTGTATAATCATCACTTTTACATATTACCATAAACATTTTTAATAGTGTTCTTGATATATTTTAATATTCAATCATGACAGTAAGGCAAGTTAATTATATGTATTTTATTATATTGTATTTGATGAGAAGACATCTTATATCAATTATATATTGTACAATTTGACTTTGTACATTAATATGCCATTGTTTATGTATATAAACAGTCTTCAATGAAGCAGCTAAATTAAAGTTGTGCATATGATCACACGTTATAAATATGATTGAATGGTGATCAAGATTTATTTATAATATGACATTCGAAGTTTCAAACTCACTAAAGCTTATTGTAAAATTATTGATGCTTGTAAGATTTTGGGTTGATAAATCTTAATGATTCGGTCATATAATTGATGTTATGTGGTGAAAAGATTAGTTATACATGTGGAATAAAACAATTTCCACTTGTCAAACCTCAAATGCGTTATTGATATATAAGGTTTGAAACAGTCACCAGGAAAGTTTTCTAACTCTATTCCATTCCTTGAAGAGAATGTGATGAGAAAAATATATATCATAATCCATTAAGCAAAAAACAATTTCCATCGTCAAATATCATTAATTGTTAAAGAATATATATAAAGTTTGAAACAACAAGCATGAAAGTTCTGTGGTTCTAATCCATTCCCTAATATGAATGTGATGATGATCAATTCAAAGGTTATGATCATATACATAACTATGAAAATTGTAATGATGCCACCATAAATGTTGTATGGGAGTATAGCAAATATGGCCAGAATACTATATTAGAAGTTACTAGAAATGATACTAATTTTCCACAATATTCCATTAAATCAAATGTGGTGAGTAACCAGAAGTTACTAGAATATTTATACGTTCACCACATGGCATGACCAAATAGGTCATCAAGATAGCATCATGATATGCTAAACAATCAAACATGCTAACCGGCACCTTAGCACCTCTAAGTAATCTAAAAACATTGCTCCCAAAATGTCTTATCATATATCTAGTTAGTTTTTTTTGGCAAATAAATTTTTATGTCCTTCCAAACAATAAACTCCTACAAACAATCCCTCTTATATGGGACCATTGAAATGTACAGTTGTGTGGATTGTGGCATTCATACATGGTTACATATGAGTTTTTAGCTACCCGTATGTAGCATATGCCCAACACTATGGAACGTTGTTTTTTTTACATGGTTTAACACTGTTCTTTGACAACCCAATTGTAGGGATCATTGTTGGGCACAATGTGAAATATAGTGAGAGGCATACGTAGTTGAGACGGAATTCGTCGATTGATTATATCAATTCAAAACCAACTGCTTATCACAAATACTCCCCATTACAACTGGTCTCCTGAAGAGAACCAAGTTTCCATTTTTTTTATATATTTTGTTGTGCAGCCTATGTACCAATAGCACCACCATAATATATAAAATGGGATATGTACATCATATTCCTAGTCTTAGGGGGAGACAAGAAAATGAAAGACTGGTAACATAAAAAAAATGCATCATATTATATATCGACCCCTGAAGTGGTCAATGCAAATCTGAAGTCCAAAAGAAAGAGCGTGTATTTGCAAATAATAACAAATGAAATACAAGATGCATTCACTAACACAAATAAGGTGACAAAGTCACATATACCAGCTTAAACTTATCTGCTCGAATGGAAGTACTCACAAAATGATTATCATATTAATAAATTGTGAGAGATAAATCGGTTCCAAAAAGATAAAACCCACAAACACAAAAAGAGCAGATTAACGCAGTTGGTGTAACCCCAAAAGAGGTGGCACATAAAACACCATAAGTGGTTGCATAGAAAACCCCAGAAGTGGTTGCATACTAAACCTTAAAGAAGGTTGTTGTCAAAACCCCAAAAGAGGCTAATGGAGTTCTAAAAGAAACTCTAGTACCAAACAAATATGAGATCGCGATGAATTATGTACAAAATAAGTACAATATGGAACCATAATGAAACACGTGTAAAATGATATATTTGATTATGCTATAGCAATAGATGTAATCGATGAAAAAAAGGGATTACATATATAGAAAGTGTGCAAGAGTGTACGCACACAAATAGCCAAAAATGGCTACATGACTTAAGGTTGAACTAAATTTGCTCGACAAACTAAACGTTTTCGAACCAGCAGTTCGAACACCCATAGACGTCAAACCAGTAGGTTATAAATGGGTGTCCTCAAATAAAAGGAAACGTAAATAATGAGTTTTTGCGATGTAAGGCACGCATTTTAACATAAAGATTTTTCCCAAATCCCAGCAGTTGATTACGAGGAAACGTATACCCCTGTAGTGGAAGCGATAATCTTTAGATGTTTAAGCGGCCTCGCAATCTCAGAATGACTTCAGATAAAACAACTTATGGATGTCATCACTGTATACATGTATGAGACAATTGCAAATGACATCTGTATGAAAACCCTCTGAAGGATTAAAAATGCCCAAAACATTATGAAACAATAACCCCATAGGTGTTATATATATGAATCTTAAAGGAAACTACTCGTATGTGGTACAGTCGACTATACTCTGAAAAGAGAGGTATAATTTTGATAAAATGAGCTACATCTATTTAACAAGATTTCACTCTTACAGTGATAATGTAAACATCATCAAGAGGGAACTCTCAAACTAAAAAGGAAAAATTTGAATGACCTTTACAAAGTGTAGTTATTATCGACCTGTAGTTCGAGTATATATGTACTATTTTTGCTCATCAATCTGACTACATCTAGAAGATGTTATATAGAAAAAGCTCATTCGTTGAGTACATGAACGGTTGTCTGATCGCTTGACATAGAAAAAAAAAATTTATCAACCCCAAGAAAGGGATGTTAAACTACTTAGTCAAGAAGTACCATACTTAATTGCGATCAGAGCATTGACATATCTTGCAAACAAGACGACATCTAATATTACGTTCTTGCTAGATGTATTGGTTTTTAACGAGACAACATAACTGATCCAGTAGTATCAGTTTATCTTATAGGTCCCGAAGTACTAATTTAACGTCATCATAAATCATGTTGTTAATTATGTAAATGCGTAGTGTACTCTTTTTCCTTAGCTACGGTTTTGTCCCATTGGGTTTTCCTGGCATGGTTTTTAACGAGGCAGAATTATAAAGCGCATTAAATAATTATTTGATATATTTACAAACTCGAGACACGGGATAGTTCCACAAGAACAATATGGCATCCTGGGTTATGATTGATATATATTAGACTCGCATAGAGTTCGATCTCAATCCAGATACAAGTTATGAAGGTCGAAGATTTCAGCATATTTAAGAAGTATGTAGATTAGAGTTGATCAAGAGAAGTTCAAGCCATACTGTATGAAGACAATGTAGAGAACAACACTCAAATCAAAGAAGACTACGCCAAATATCAAGTCAAGCAATTGTCATAGAAGATTGGATTCAACATCATCAAGATATACAAGTAAAATTGAGGGGGAGTAATGTACCCATAATATACACAGTGTATGTACTCTTTTTCCTTGACTAAGTTTTGTCCCACTGGGTTTTTCTTAGTAAGGTTTTAATGAGGCAACATAACTGGTCCTGCAGTATCAGTTAACATCGGTCCTGAAGAATCGTGTAAACATTATCTAGTAGTATAATGTTAACAGTGTATGTGTATTTCTAAATGTCTGAGGGGGAGACAATACGCGTTGCACTCTTTTTCCCTTAGCTGAGGTTTTGTCCCACTGGGTTTTTCTAGCAAGGTTTTTAACGAGGCAGCATCACCAAACGTATTAAAGAATAGAAAATCATTATGTGGATAGTCAAGGGGGAGTGTTATGAATGCATCCATTATTTAGTGACTACCCACATTTCTAACTCCCATGTCACAATTATGTTTGTATTAATGTTATAGCCTATATATAGTGACTCATGTATTTTGTATGACAATATATCAATAAGAAATTTATCTCTTGTACTCCCATTCCCTTCTATACATTGCTAATAGGTTCTAGTTATTACACAACACAATTTAATTAACAACAATTCAGATTTTTAATTAAAATCATTTAAGAGGTTGTATGCACGAAAAAATACAGTTTGGGAAACCTATTTCCTTTTTAGCTAAAAGTTTCAGTTTGGCTTATCGTCTTAGATAAATCACAACCCAAATTGACACGATCGTAAATAAGAGGCTAACCAATACGCAGGGATACACACAACTTGGAGTGGTGAGCATAAGGGTCTTGAAATAAATGTCGTATAGTGAGCCTTTAGAGTTGATGATGAATTCAATTTTGTTACTTCACTACTTGGAGTGGTGAGCTTTAGGGTCTTGGGAAATCAAAGACATATATCAACAATTTCTCCCAAAACTAAATAAAAAATCCAATAAAATTAAAGTAGCAAAAAAGCAGACTATTAAAAAATATACCTTAGGAAACAATCAAAGCAAGAAAACACACAAAGCTACAACAACATCATACCTACACAAACAAAACAATTTACTGTACGGTTAGAATGTATCCAGATGTAACACATCTGGTCAACGATACTTAAATTACATTTTTTATGTGACCTTGGTCCACAATAAAAATAAGCACCAGTTACGTTTTGTAGTAACTCATCCACCGGTCCATCTATGAATATGATAAATCCAACAGGCAACCCCAATTCAATAATAGCCCATATCTCAATATAAAACTCAATTGCAGCTAAATAAATGAAACGGGTAACCATCTGAAAACGATAATATCATTTGGTCTAAATGAAAGTTAATATTCTTTAGATGCCTACAAACCACAACAATCCAACGGACTTCAATGATCACACTTATAACTCAAGTAATCATGGTACGATTTCGCCCAGGACTTCAACTTTTTTAAGTTCATCAGTTATGTACTACTCAACTTACACATGTGTTTTTTCCCATGTACCGGAAAGTGACGCAAGCAAATTCGAAGATTGTGGCGGAGGACCTTAATAATGCCACTGAAGATTAAATAGGTAAATTTGAATTAGTATCTAAGGGAAGTGAAAGAAGTTGGGTCATAATAACATGATACGGATCCCGCCTCAACCCATATGCAAAAAATTTTGACCCGTCGTTTTGGAGCCAAAACCAAGAATGAGAAGCTCTAATATTGAAAAGCAAGTGGTTTATAACAGACCTGAAGAGCAGTAATGCGATCGGTTGACACCTTCGTAGGGAAAAAGTCGAGGATTTTTCCATTCTTTTCAAGTGTTATTTGGCCCGCCATGTCATCAAAAGATAGAGCTCCATTAATCCTATACAACATTTTAAATCAGTTAGAACGGAACAAAGAGCTATGAAAGATATTTACTCGATTCCTAAAACAAAGAAGGTTCACCTTGACTTTTGAGGTCAAATGAGTTGCCATTTCAAGATTCAACATGCACGAAACCATATAAATATCAAATAGAATAGAGGAGCTTACAGTTTGTACAACTTGCTAATCATCATGTCGTGCACATCTTTCATAAACTGCAAAGGTTTTAGAACTAAGACAAATATGAAAGCATGTGGACTTCATTAAAATGTACAGTGTCACACCATAGTATACCTCTAAAGCCATGAAGGCATCTTTGCTCGTTACTTGGCTATATAGTTAGCACACCTGAGATTTGCCTGATTACCATAAGAACATAATTAAATAAGAAGCGAAAATCCGTTGCTATTTGTTGTTAAAGAGCAAGAAAAGATGTAGCAAACAGAAGCACCTCAAAGCTCCATCACTCCAATGTCAATCAGCAACGCTTTTCAATTTAGAATGAGCTTTGTTTTTTAAAACCTGTTAGTTAACAAAGAAACTTCATGAGAATTGCTATTTGTCCTGATTAATTCATCATTTTCACCAAGTTAATTGCACCATTCATCAATCATAAGAAATACCCAATAAATCGAAAACTTTTAAATACATATTTTTCCTGATTAATTCATCATTTTCCCAAATCATATGTATATGATCCGATTGCATTATGAATCAGGTTATACCTGCAATTTAGATCCATGTACATAAATAAAACCCACAATACCTGAGCTTCCATCTTGGACAATTAACATCCACAATATCCATACTTACAACTCCTGGTCCCTCATCTTTTAATGTGTAAACTATTTTTAAAACTTCTACAGGAAGAGCATGTTGATCATAATTGATAGGTAGCTCCCTTGTCGGTCCTGAACTCTTGCAAGATTACGTAACATGACTCCTAACATTGCCAAAACCCTGCAAGTCCCATACGATGTTAATTAGAAAACAATATGGAAAAAATGAAAAAAAGGAGTGTCTTGGACATTACCACATCCTTGAAGACTTGTAACTGGGAGTAAGGATGATACAGCAAGAACCGTAAGGGTCATATCTTGAAGTGCTTCATATACGAACACCCAAAAGCTTAGTCATTCGCGTTTAGTGAACTCATTGGTTCCAAACTGCATAAACATCAAAATCGCTAAAAAACTAATCCATTAAACAATGTACACAATCAATTAAACAAAAATAAACGATTCAGATGAGCATAATCCTCAAAACTTACACAAATATAAGATGTTTAATATCAACTGTACGTCACTCAATCACAAAACAAACCATAAAAGCATCAAAAACGCAAAAAAAACTACTCAGTTAAACACTGTATATGATTGATTAGACAATAAAACAATCTAGATACCTGAATGATGAATTCGCGGAGAACAATTAAAGGAGAATCGCGTTTTGAGATTTAGGGTTTCAGAAAAGTGAGCCTGTATCGAAGAGAATCGACCCAGATGTGTCTGTTGATGAAAACCTAAATCAATAAAGCATAACGTAAATCAAGTAAAACAATTATAGATTAGAGTGTTGATAAACCAAAGGATACATAATTCTACCAAATGTGTTGTCGCTTGGACAATCAAACCTGAAGAAGGCTAGATCGAAGTGAGGAATTGAAGAAGGTTTCGAAAGCAGATTGAATGTTAAGAATCAAACAACCCCCTTTGGAATAAGCCGGGCACCCAAATCGCAGACCATCAAATCAAACAAAGACTCTTCGATATGCAGAAAATGTGAAGGAGGCGCTAGGGTTTCCAGAGTGAACAGTGAATGGGGAATGGAAAAGATGTATACATAAAGGATCTGTTTGGATCATTAGATGACCCAAAGTCCGACCCAGTTGTTTCCGGATCCCGCGTCCAACTTCTGATTTGGTTTGTGTATTGAGAGTTTTTGTTTTTTTATTGAGAATTGAGATGGATTCCCTCCCAAAATCAAACTCCACTAAACAAATGGATGCCACATCAGCAAAATGGCTTCCTCGTTTATGGACACATAGCCCAAATCATCTCATTTATTAATATATATAGATGATTTGAATGTTTAGACGATTTACCACACTAGAATAAGTGGGTTTTAATCATATGATGAAATTGATGATATAATTGTGTTTAGAATCATTATACATGATAGAAATAAGAGGATACTTGAACAATTTATGTGTTTGAGTACATAATCATACTTGCCATGAAATGGGTTTTGTATGATATGATGAAAATGATGATGTATTCATGTTAAATGATGTTTGATATCATCATATGTTATGAATGATTAAGTTATTTGGCTAAACTTGATGTTTAAGTAAATTATATATATATGATGCAATGAATTGTTTCATATTTATAAAAAAATCTCAAATCCTTGTATAATATAAATAGCCTAGCATACAATGACTTATGTGGTGTTAATTCGATGACTTATGGTTACAAGAACTTGTTTAATAAAATGGTTAAACCGGTAGCATAAGAATGATGCTTACCGGATATTTGACAAAGTACTTAAACGAGTAGTTGAGCGACATCGTGTAATTCTTATGTCAGTATGCAGTTTGACATTAAAAGTCAAACTGACCATTGATACGATCGAATGATAATTCTGACATAAAAACTGTAAGATGGAATAGTCGTGATTGGTAATGCCTAATCTAACCATCTTACGAATTATAATGATAGTTTGACGCTTGACAAACTAGGTGTAAGCTTGGGAAGGAAGTGGGTCAAACGAATCAAGTATGAAGGAAAAACATATTTTTGGATGCAAAGTAAGTGAAGCTTACACTCCTTTTAATTTGTAAAATATTACTTTATCATATTAATTACGAATAAGATAAATAAGTATTTGAAATGTGTAAGACCCTTAGTCCATTTTATACAATTATCATATAAATTTCGATTATAATAGTGTATTTAAGATTAAACATACACTTAAAAAAATTTGATCTTGTTAAAACATTTTACTAAATAAAATATTTCAACATTTTGTAATTTCATTCGCCGTTTAAACGTGACGACGAAACTATTCGCGGAAGCTTAATTCTTGAGCGTGTTCGGTTCCTCGATGAGCTTGATCGTCCTCCGGTAAAGCAATTCAAACCTATATTTCATAAAACATGAAATAAGTTAGTCATATGGTGTTTAAAACGAGTTTAAACGAGTTCGAAATGCATAAACAACAGGATTTCACTAACTTGTCGCATGCCGCGACGACTCTATTTTAACCCCTTTCTAAAGAATGTTCACCCATCAGTAGGAATGTTCATTAAATAGTAGTAGTGTTTACTGAATAGTAGGGGTTTTCACTGAGTAGTAGGAGTTTTCACTGTACAGTAGGAGTGTTCACTGAACAGAAGGGGTTTTCCAAATTATTCGACCCGTTCGTGATTTTATCAAACAAACATGTTTATTTGATCCTAATTTCTCATGAACCTCATAATTTCTATATTGTCTATTATATTAGGTTCATTTCATAGGTTTGAATACCTATTTAAACCCATTTTCGTTCATATGCTTATTTTGACCCGTTAAGGGTATTTAAGCATATTTTAGGCACGAACTGCTTTCATTCGTTTCTAGCGTTATGTTTCCACATTTCTTATCAAGTGATCTTCCACCACAACTATATTTGTGGTGGATTTAATGTGGTGATCTATATGTTTCGAGTTTTACCACTCGGATTATCTTTTTACGGCAAAGACTCATATAGAGTCATTTGACCCAATGATTCACACATTTCTGTTTTTATACTTATTCTAAGTATCTATTTGCTTATAAAACTCGTTTCCAAACAACCTTTAAGGGTCGTTTGCTCAATTTAGCTTACAAGGGCGTTTTGGTCAATTTTAGTCCTTCTTTTACGACGAAGGACTTTTAAATATTTGTTTGACCCAAATCCCTCTTTTTAGCTATGATTCGGTTTACAAAGTCATTATATTTTCAAAACACAATGACCATCATGTAAATCATTCGGTTTACATATCTAAGTAACCAAATGTCTATTTTTTGACTTCATTTAACTCTCATTGAACCTTACGTTCTAAATGAGTAGTTAACCTATTATACATACCTGGCTCGAATCAATATATTGACCCATTTTAATACCTCGCTTTAATCACCGCTAAGTATTAGCAATGCAAATATCCATTCGATATTTGCTCCTGAAATCATATAATCATTCAATAATCATTAGTTGATATTGTCAAAAGGTGATATTTTCACCTTTTGACCCGTTTGGTCTAAAAGACCATGTATCTTTGCGAGATGGTATTTATTATCATCTCGTCTACATGACTCACTCCGGTTTACACCGTATGGTCATTTTATTTATAAACCATTTTTAAATGATTTTAACCAATTATGACTTTCGCCATAAAGTGTCTTTCAAAAATAATGGTTATTGTCAACGCTTGACCAATGTACCGTTTTGCCCTTACTAATTATGTTGGTTTACCCTATAAGATAACCACTCGAAATTCATTTTCTATTAGTCATCACATGACCAAATTATCGTATTAGTCCGTTTTAACCATTAACCATGGTTTATTATCATCGTCTTTTGTTCCGAACCGCATATGTCGTGTCGGAACATCATAATTCAAACAAGACTTTATATTATTCATAGCCTATAAAATCAATAGGTATTTAATACAAAGAGTGTAAGCTGTACTTACCTAGCATCCAGATTATGCTTTTCCTTCATTCTTGATTCGTCTGACCCGCTTCCTTCCCAAGCTTTCACCTAGCTTGTCAAGTGTCAAACTATCATCGTAAGTTGTAAGATGGTTAGACTAGTCATACTTATTCACGACTATTCCATCCTACGATATTTATGTCGAAATTATCATTCGATCATATAAAAGGTCATTTTGACTTTAAAAAGTCAAACTGCCTATTAACATAATTAATTACATGAAGTAGCTCAACTACTCGTTTAATTACTTGGTCAATTATCCGGTAAGCATCATCTTTATGTTACCGTTTTAATCAAGTTCTTGTCTGTGACAACCGGTAGTTTACGCCCATAATTTCATGATTATCAGGCGATTAACGCGATAATAAATAGAGTTCATGATGCAAATTAACTTAATTAGGCCTTGGAATGCCCAGGAACGTTTATACGACTTTACAGTGCATGAACGGTGGTTTACAGAGAAACCTGCTGAATATTACGCGACAACGAACTGATACCGTATAAGATACTGACAACGCCGACAAATATTAAATTTTTACGATATATTCTAGCTTCGTAATTAATTTTTAGCAATCGTAGTTGAAACCGGCTCGAAAAACGGATTAAAGACGGCAACGATGCAATTTTTCGTGATTACTACCGTTATCGACGCACGAACGCGACTACGACGGATACCGACATTATTTTTAACCCTGAAATATTATTTTACTAGGCTACGGTGATTTCGGTTGTTAAAAACGGGCTCCGTAGAAAATTACGGGCCACTTACACATGAGATGGGTTTGTGGGCCCTGCGCTCAAGCCCAAAACCCACAAGCCTAAACCTGCGTATTATATATTAGATCTTTTCAAGATCTTATAAAATCTTAACAAATCTTGCAAAATCTCATCAAATCTCATCAAAATCTCTAAAAGATTTTTGGTCTCAAAGGATTGAAACACACAAGATCTTTAAAGATTTCATCATCCTAATAAAAGGGTCCATACCCCCTTTTTGATTTTCATACATTGTGCAGACAAAACACACACCTCCTCACCCTCCCCTCCCTCTCGAAACCTTCTGCACACACACATATAAATTACCAAACACCTCTCGATCCCTCTCATCTCTCTCTCGAGATTACATTAAACAAACACAGAGGCTTCATTCCTCTACGTGTGACAAAAACCCCAGCCAAACACCCTCGTAACAGCCCCCCCTCGATTACCAGCCGGCCACCACCATTTTCGGTGGCGGCGGACTTGAACTACGACAACCCCACCACCACAGGCGGCGGCGCTGTGGTGGGTGGTGCCAGAAGACGACGAAAGACAGAACAGAGAGAGATGTGGCGGAAGGGCAGCGGCGCCGCCGCTGGCGGCGGCGGTAGTGGTGGTGGCCGCAGTAAACAGCGGCAGCGACGGACCCTGATTCCTCTCCGGTAAAACCTTCCCCCTCTCCGTTTTCTTTTGTTTTGTTTTCTTCTTCTTTAAAAATCGAAGCTCGATTCATGTTGATGATGGAGATGTGTTGCTAAAGGTTCAAGATGAAGCTGTGACAGAGGTGGCAGGTGAGATTTGGGGGTGGTGCTGTCGGCCGGAGATCTTGTTTCGGGTATGTGTTTGGTTCAGGTTCCAGGTTCGAGGCTCGGGTCTCGTTTCAAGCATTCAGTCAACTTCAGATTTAGCGGGTCGAAGGAGGTCAAGGGCTGGTCAACAGCAAGTCAACAACTTCGGTTCGGGTCAAGCGGCTTCGGGTCAGTCGCGGTCAACAGGTCAAACCGAGTCAACCCAGTGACTCGGTCAACTCAGCTGGCCAAACCCGGTCAACTCAGTTGACTTGGTCAACGCCTCGACAAGAGTTTTGGTAAATAGTTTAACGTCGCGATTAGTATTTACATTTTTATATAGTTTTAACGTCTCACGTGAACGAGCTCGAACCGAATTAAATTAGTGTTTATCTTATACTTTGTTGTTTTTATATTAATGAATGATTATTGTTTGAATTTTGAATAACAACGACAACTTGCGTTGTCGGGGGCGTCCAAAAACAGAGGAAACTCTGCCCGTTTTTCGAGAAAATCCATAAAACCAAAGCGTGTCTTATTATAAAGCGAAACGTGTTTTGATATAAAAACATAACCGATCGACTACGAACTACTTTTATAGAGTTGAATACAAGCTTATAATATTTTCAATAACACTTTACGACATACAAAAACTACGATTCGGACATTATTTACAACTAATAAATATAGTTATTATATATATTCTAAACTTTGAAAATTCGACAAAACTTTTATAAAATCAACGTAATGATTTATATTGTTTCAAATGTCGAATGATGATACGACTTCTTTTCATAAGAATAAATTTTTTGTATATTCATTTCAACAATCAAACGACACGACGAATGTTTTACTAAAATAAATAAAGATTATATATTTATTCGAAGTATGAAACGACACGAATTCGTTTTATAAAAATAAATATAGCTTATATATTTATTTTAAATATCGTACAAAACAAATCCTTTTATAAAAAAAGTATAGCTATATATTTATTTCCGACACAAACAAGTCGAATTCTTTTATAAAATAAATATAGCCATATTTATTTTCAAACACGACAACTCGACGATTCTTTTATAGAATAAATATAACTTTTCATATTTATTTTATACGCCTAAACGGCATATACGAATATTTTGACAAAGATCATACAAGACGCAATATATAAACTACAAGTTTATTATATATTACTTTCATACGAATATTCCTATATACACAAACGATTTCTCGGGACGATAAACGGTACTTAACAAATATGACTTAATCGTTTTCATTAAGTTAACAACAAACCGTCGAATCGTTCGGTCAACAATTCGGTAGGGCTCGATGACACGTAGATTTGTTACCGCATTAATTAGAAACTTATAAGATATTCCGTGTTAGGAATATTGTAGAATGCACGCTAGCGAGTCTTGTCTTGGAAACGACATCACGAAGTCGTATTTAGCTAGCTTTGCACAGGAATATTCAGGTGAGTTCATAACCCCACCTTTTTACAGTTTTACATTTTTCTAAATGTTTTCGGGGTGGAAAGACATGCACTTTTTGCAAAGCATACAAGAATTACATATTTATAAACCATTTTACAAGCAAGTTTTAACTGACACAAATGGTTTACGAAAAGCTTATATTTTATACCGGTTTTTCAAACAAGCGTATTTTTCGAAATATGCATACACACGAATTCTAGTTTTCTAAACTACAGGAAAATACATGTGTTATGGTATGATGGATACAAAAACAAGGAATGATACTTTAAATAGTGTCACGAATAGGGTACAAGAAGCACCATTAATCAACAATATACCTAGACCGCTGAACAAAAGGTTAGATCTAAATGGTTTTCGGGCAGCCACACTCTTGGTGATAACTAGTACCAAGTAGTGCTTTTGTGTCTCAGTCGTGAATCGACAACTAGAAAAATGCCTATGGTTTGGATGCTTCCTATGTCGTGTCACATGTTAATGGCCTTGCAACCCATTAACAATCTCGATACATACAGAAATACTTGATTTATACAAATTAGATACCATGTTTTATAGGATTCAAAGCATAGGATTATGCGGGCAGGAAGTCAAAGTCAGGGTGGGCATTGACGGTTATACGAACATTACAAATACGAGAGTTTACAAATACATGGTTCTACGAACATAATGCGTTACAAATACAAAGTTTCCATATAACTTGACAAGAAAATGATTTTAAATTCGTTTTCTCAACAATATTTCAAAAAACGGTTATTCAAAAAGATTTATTTCAAATCTTTTACAAACAAACTATGAACTCGCTCAACTTTATGTTGATTTTTCTGCATGTTTCTTTCTCAGGTTACTTTTCTAAGACAAGGCACGGTTGGAATAGGAGAACCATGAAGAGTCGAGTACTTAGCGGGCGTTCAATTTCTAGAAAGTCTTTGCTTATTTGCTTCCGTTGTGCAATGAAGATACCAGTCCAGTCACGCTAGCTCTGATAATTTCGGGGTGTGACAGATTGGTATCAGAGCTATAGGTTACAGCGAATTAGGTTTCTGTAGAGATACCTAGGCTCTAACCTCACTTTCCTCTGGGAACTTAGAATATTAAAACTTGAATACATACAGAACGCATAGTACTCGAATATGGTCTCCAACAGTTTCCGAAAAACAAAGAGTCAAGATTTTGTTTTCAAACATACGCTATAGTGGTGTTTTACACATGGTACACAAAAACAATTACATACAGTACACAAAACTCTGAGAGTTTAGGAAACATGCATTTAAAGACCTTCGGAAACTTATTTTGAAGTTCATTAAAGGTCAACACGTAGGAAACACGAATATTAACTCGGGTACACACTATTATCCATATTGTCTATGATATTCTGACTTCCCGAGAAGGCAGCCTACGCATAACGAAATGCTAGTGCACAGGTATACGTGAAACTTAAGCTATACATCAACGGAGGTTGAAGTACGTCACATACGACTTTCGAGGAAGCAGCAGTTTGGCACGCGGTCCTGTAAACGACACGAATCACGCCAAGGAGAAGACACATGTCTCCGTGTTTCCCCCTATCTCATTAACGACGAATACGCTCTGGTAATGTCTCCTAACAACTGGTTATCACATGCAACCCCAGGTAAAGTCCTTAAATTTCTTTTATTGAAATTCTGACTTTTGCAATTACTGAGTAGATTTTCGTATCTCTACTCCTCTTAATGGTCATTGTGTCATGATCGCTTCTTTCATTATAACGAATACTCAATTGCTTCATTTCTTGAAAATTCATATGTTACGCATGCATCGTTTGTTACGCATGTGGTTTCATTTCAAAGAAGCGTTTAATTAAAGTTCAAATATTATTTCGCTAAATCTAATTATTGAATTGTGATTCGAATGACCCGCATTGTTGTAATTGTTGGCTTCTTTGTTATCAAGTCAACACATTTTCTTGAAATTTCTTTTCTTTTCAAGTTACATACACGGTTTTTCGTTGTGACCATGCCGAAAGTTTTCTTATCGATACATGTATTTATTGTCGGCTTGCGCCGAAATCAAATTCAATTGTTTGAACTTGTTCATTACACATATTCAATTCAAGACATCATATGATGTATTGGAAGCATCATATTCGAATTCGTTTTAACAAGCGTTTCATTGTTCTGAGTCGTAGTAGATTTGTTTGGTCTACGACTCCATTAAGTCATTTGTTGATTTCGACACCTTGTGGTGTCAGTATAAACTTGTAGCTTGGGCTAATTATGATTGAGCATTTGATGCAAAACACAGGTGATACTTGTTCAATCACCGCTATTATTGAATTTTTCATTCACTACGACACCTTGTGGCGTCGGTAGAACTTGCAGCTTGGGCTGATCATGATCGAGCGTTTCATGCAAAACTATTTCGTTTGGGCTTGTTGATTCTAAGCTTCTCCTAGCGAATGTTATTGTTTCTAACATTCATTTGCATATTGTAAACGTCCACTTGGAATTCTATTGATTGAAATTCCTCTTCTATTGGACCCCTGTTAACTTGGTCACATTGGTGACTGTATCAGTATGTCTCGTTTCCTTTGACATTATTCGTATTTACTTACGCATAACGTAACTCTAAGGAGTTAACGTAGTCTAAATTTCAAGGACGAAATTTTATTAACAGGGGGAGAATGTGACAACCGGTAGTTTACGCCCTTAATTTCATGATTATCAGGCGATTAACGCGATAACAAATAGAGTTCACGATGCAAATTAACTTAATTAGGCCTTGGAGTGCCCAGGAACGTTTATACGACTTTACAGTGCGCGAACGGTGGTTTACAGAGAAACCTGCTGAATATTACGCGACAACGAACTGATACCGTACAAGATACTGACAACGCCGAAAAATATTAAATTTTTAAGATATATTCTAGCTTCGTAATTAATTTTTAGCAATCTTAGTTGAAACCGGCTCGAAAAACGGATTAAAGACGGCAACGATGCAATTTTTCGCGATTACTACCGTTATCGACGCACGAACGCGACTACGACGGATACCGACATTATTTTTAACCTTGAAATATTATTTTACTAGGCTACAGTGATTTCAGTTTTTAAAAACGGGCTCCGTAGAAAATTACGGGCCACTTACACATGAGATGGGCTTGTGGGCCCAAGCCCAAAACCCACAAGCCTAAACCTACGTATTATATATTAGATCTTTTCAAGATCTTATAAAATCTTAACAAATCTTGCAAAATCTCATAAAATCTCATCAAAATCTCTAAAAGATTTTTGGTCTCAAAGGATTGAAACACACAAGATCTTTAAAGATTTCATCATCCTTATAAAAGGGTCCATACCCCCTTTTTGATTTTCATATGTTGTGCAGACAAAACACACACCTCCTCACCCTCCTCTCCCTCTCGAAACCTTCTGCACACACACATATAAATTACCAAAAACCTCTCGATCCCTCTCATCTCTCTCTCGAGATTACATTAAACAAACACAGAGACTTCATTCCTCTACGTGTGACAAAAAGCCTAGCCAAACACCATCGTAACAACCCCCCCCCTCTCGATTACCGGCCGGCCACCACCATTTTTGGTGACAGCGAACTTGAACTACGACAACCCCACCACCACAGGCGGTGGCGCTGTGGTGGGTGGTGCCAGACGACGACGAAAGACAGAACAGAGAGAGATGTGGCGGAGGGGTAGCGGCGCCGCCGCTGGCGGCGGCGGTAGTAGTGGTGGCGGCAGCGACGGACCCTGATTCTTCTCCGGTAAAACCTTCCCCCTCTCTGTTTTCTTTTGTTTTGTTTTCTTCTTCTCTAAAAATCGAAGCTCGATTCAAGTTGATGATGGAGATGTGTTGCTAAAGGTTGAAGATGAAGCTGTGACGGAGGTGGCAGGCGAGATTTGGGGGTGGTGCTGTCGGCTGGGGATCTTGTTTCGGGTATCTGTTTGGTTCCGGTTCCAGGTTCGAGGCTCGGGTCTCGTTTCAAGCATTCAGTCAACTTCAGATTTAGCGAGTCGAAGGAGGTCAAGGGCTGGTCAACAGCAAGTCAACAACTTCGGTTCGGGTCAAGCGGCTTCGGGTCAGTCGCGCTCAACAATTCAAACCGAGTCAACCCAGGGACTCGGTCAACTCAGCGGGCCAAACCCGGTCAACTCAGTTGACTTGGTCAACGCCTCGACACGAGTTTTGGTAAATAATTTAATGCCGCGATTAGTATTTGCATTTTTATATAGTTTTAACGTCTCACGTGAACGAGCTCGAACCGAATTAAATTAGTGTTTATCTTATACTTTGTCATTTTTATATTAATGACTGATTATTGTTTGAATTTTGATTAATAACGACAACTTGCGTTGTCGGGGGCGTCCAAAAACAGAGGAAACTCTGCCCGTTTTTCGAGAAAATCCATAAAACCAAAGCGTGTCTTATTATAAAGCGAAACATGTTTTGATATAAAAACATAACCGATCGACTACGAACTAGTTTTATAGAGTTGAATACAAGCTTATAATATTTTCAATAACACTTTACGACATACAAAAACTACGATTCGGACATCATTTACAACTAATAAATATAGTTATTATATTTATTGTAAACTTTGAAAATTCGACAAAACTTTTATAAAATCAACGTAATGATTTATATTGTTTCAAATGTCGAATGATGATACGACTTCTTTTCATAAGAATAAATATTTTGTATATTCATTTCAACAATCAAACGACACGACGAATGTTTTACTAAAATAAATATAGATTATATATTTATTCGAAGTATGAAACGACACGAATTCGTTTTATAAAAATAAATATAGCTTATATATTTATTTTAAATATCGTACAAAACAAATCCTTTTATAAAAAAGTATAGCTATATATTTATTTCCGACACAAACAAGTCGAATTCTTTTATAAAATAAATATAGCCATATTTATTTTCAAACACGACAACTCGACGATTCTTTTATAGAATAAATATAACTTTTCATATTTATTTTATACGCCTAAACGGCATATACGAATATTTTGACAAAGATCATACAAGACGCAATATATATAATACAAGTTTATTATATATTACTTTCATACGAATATTTCTATATACACAAACGATTTCTCGGGACGATAAACGGTACTTAACAAATATGACTTAATCGTTTTCATTAAGTTAACAACAAACCGTCGAATCGTTCGGTCAACGATTCAGTAGGGCTCGATGACACATAGATTTGTTACCGCATTAATTAGAAACTTATAAGATATTCCGTGTTAGGAATATTGGAGAATGCACGCTAGCGAGTCTCGTCTTGGAAACGACATTACGAAGTCGTATTTAGCTAGCTTTGCACAGGAATATTCAGGTGAGTTCATAACCCCACCTTTTTACAGTTTTACATTTTTCTAAATGTTTTCCGGGTGGAAAGACATGCACTTTTTGCAAAGCATACAAGAATTACATATTTATAAACCATTTTACAAGCAAGTTTTAACTGACACAAATGGTTTACGAAAAGCTTATGTTTTATACCGGTTTTTCAAACAAGCGTATTTTTCGAAATATGCATACACATGAATTCTAGTTTTCTAAACTACGTGAAAATACATGTGTTATGGTATGATGGATACAAAAACAAGGAATGATACTTTAAATCGTGTCACGAATAGGGTACCAGAAGCACCATTAATCAACAATATACCTAGACCGCAGAACAAAAGGTTAGATCTAAATGGTTTTCGGGCAGCCACACTCTTGGTGATAACTAGTACCAAGTAGTACTTTTGTGTCTCAGTCGTGAATCGACAACTAGAAAAATGCCTATGGTTTGGATGCTTCCTATGTCGTGTCACATGTTAATGGCCTTGCAACCCATTTACAATCTCGATACATACAGAAATACTTGATTTATACAAATTACATACCATGTTTTATAGGATTCAAAGCATAGGATTATGCGGGCAGGAAGTCAAAGTCAGGGTGGGCATTGACGGTTATACGAACATTACAAATACGAGAGTTTACAAACACATGGTTCTACGAACTTAATGCGTTACAAATACAAAGTTTCCATATAACTTGACAAGAAAATGATTTTAAATTCGTTTTCTCAACAATATTTCAAAAACCGGTTATTCAATAAGATTTATTTCAAATCTTTTACAAACAAACTATGAACACGCTCAACTTTATGTTGATTTTTCGCATGTTTCTTTCTCAGATTACTTTTCTAAGACAAGGCATGGTTGGAATAGGAGAACCATGAAGAGTCGAGTACTTAGCGGGCGTTCAATTTCTAGAAAGTCTTTGATTATTTTCTTCCGCTGTGCAATGAAGATACCGGTCCAGTCACGCCAGCTCTGATAATTTCGGGGTGTGACATTGTCATCACAATTCACCGAATTAATACACAATGATATTAAACATCATTTTAATCATAATATATCATCATTTTCATTTTATCATACTAACCCAATTTCCTAGCAAGTATGATCATGTACTCAAACACCCCATTTGTTCAAGTATTTCCTGATTACTATCAGATATGATGATTCTAATCATAATTATATCATCAAATTCATCATATGATTAATACCCACTTATCCTAGTGTGGTATATCATCAAATCATTCAAATTATAGCATCATATGTATAAATTTCACTTAGGGTTTAGTTCCTAAGCAAGTATATATCACTGATTCAATCATAGCTTCACTAATTCATTCATAATTCGCGATTATGATGATTATACAAATTTCACAACTTCACAAATCATCAAAATTTGACATACCTTATGATCCCCTAGCTTGGGTGATCATTAATTCACGTTCAATTGTGAATTTGAGCTTCGATTGAGCCTTTAATTTGATGATATTGTTGAAAGTTAGGGTTTTAAAGCTCTTGGGAAGGTTCTGGTCGAACATAACTCCTAGAACACACACTGAATGTGTGTTTTAGGTTTTTAAAATTCTTTTATAATTAGAATTTCAAGTTTATCCACTTTGGCCCCTCTTGTTTGGTTAGTTTATTAAGTAGGCCACAACCCACTTAATTTCTAATTATTATTCCCACTTATTAACTAGGTTAAACATTCATAGTTAAATTAGTGGGCTCGGGGAATTCATGACTAAGTTTATTTTAAGTCCCGTTAACTCGGGCTTCTATAAACTTTATTTTCTCAAAAGCATTCTTTTCCGTTTGTATTAAATATTAGATTTAGTTATATAAATCCTAATATTTTCCGGGTTAATTTTACCACTAACGGTACTTTACCCGTCTTTTAAATATTAACATGGTTTGATTACCAAACCCGTTTTCGGGGTGTTACAAAATGTGATGTTCTGACGTGTAGTCGTACGGATGAAGATAAGCAAAAATGATAAGAAACCATGTTGATGGTTAAAAAAGAGTAACTCGGTAACTTGGCCATACAATGACGAATAAATAAAGAGTTTGAATTAAGTTACCTTATGGTGTGAACCATAATGAGTAACAAGAATTAAGATATAAATTTTAAGTAATATGATCGTACGGATTAAACCGGAACGAGTTATATGGATTATATGGCAAATAAATATCATCTCGCAAAGATAACCGGTCATTTAGACCAAATGGGTCAAAAGGTGAAGATATCACCACCTGACAATATCGACTAATGATTATTTGTCAAGTTATATGCTTACAGGAGTAAATATTGAATGGATATTTGCGTCGCTATTAATTAGCGGTTATTAAAGCAAGGTATTAAAACGGGTCTATACTTTGACCCGAGCCAGGTATGTGTAAGTAAAATTTTAACAAAGACGTGTGATTTTGGTCAAATAAGTTGTTGAAAGTCCTTCGTCGTAAAAGAAGGGCTAAAGTTGACCAAAACGCCCTTGAATGATAAACTGAGCAAACGACCCGTACGAGTTGTTTAGAAATAAGCATTATGATCAAGTAAATAATTAGGATAAGTATAAAAGGGAAAGATACGAAACTTTTGGGTCAAATGACTCGAAATGAGTATTTTCCGTAAAATGATAAACCGAGGGGTAGAACTCGGAATGAATATTGTACCACATTAAATCCACCACAAATATAGTTGTGGTGAAAGACGAGTTGATATATAAATGTGGAAATATAATGCAAGCAAAGAATGAGCGAGAGATAAGTTAAAAATGCTTAAAATTCCTTAACGGGTCAAAATAGGCATATACGTATAAACGGGTTAATCATGCTAAAAACCCATGAATTGAACCTTGTATAATAGGAAAGATCTAAAATATGATGTTCATGAGAATTTGGATGTAACAAACATGTTTGTTTGATAAAATCATGAACGGGTCAAAAGATGAATCATTTAATATAAAGCCGAGGGCTTAAAATCAAGAATTTGATTAATTCGGATATCGGATTTTTACTCCATACGATGGAGGAACGAATTACGATCACGTAGGAAGATACGTGACGCAAAACGGATCAAAAATGAGAGAGTTATGTCCGTTTATGTGAAACTAAGCTTGGCTGGAAATATGCAGGTTTGCATTCAAAACATTCTTCCGAATTAGGGTCCTCGCGCCCCGCGACAGATAAATGTAATTACGGTCGCGGCCCGCGACAGTCGTCGCGCCACGCGACAATGAATCCCAATCCTTTCGCGGCACGCGACGAGTTCCATGATCAGCCAAAGCTGCTGTGTTGTTTTTTTAAGTTGTGGATTCGTTTTAATAAGTTATAAACTTCCATAACTGACGTTTATGACCACTTTGATTTTAGAGACCAAGCAATCGACGCGGCTCGCGACGTGTTAAAAATCTGGCAATGCTGATTATTTATTCGTTTTGAATTACGGACTTGTTTAAACACTTATAAATTATGTTTAACTAAAACACTTCATGTTTTTATGAAATGTAGGTATTATGTGAAGTACCGGAGGACGATCAAGGTCAACGAAGAACCGAACACGATCAAGAATTCAAGCTTCCGCTTTTAGCTTTGTCGTCACGTTTTAAACGACGAATATATTTATAATACGTTGAAATGTTTTAATTCTTAAATGTTTTAAGAAATCTAAATTTTCAAGAGTATGTATAATCGTAAATACACAATTATAGTTGAAGTCTATATGAAAATCGTATCACTTGTATCTACTCACGGCTCCCGCCCAGGGTAGGGTCGGGGGTTGTGAGTTGTGACAGTAAATCTCATCAATGGCTTCTTGTTCGAGATGTTCATGAATGAAGAATCGTTCTTGACAATTATCTGGAGGATTATCCATGGTGCGTGTGAAGATTGTTATGGTTTTTAGGGTTTAAATACAAATGGTTGTGTGTGAGAAGATGAGGAGACGATTGAATAGGGTGCATATATTAAGTATTAACATGCGATGTTTTTTTAAAGGACAATATATGTATTTTACATAAAAATGATAAAATGACAGTTTTGCCTCTCACATGAAGGGAACATGAATGGTCTTAACCAAGAAAATGGATAGAGGTTAGTGTAAAGGAAATGTGGTGTGCAAAAGTTTCAAATAAAAGATACTGGTGTAATTTCTAAAGACAAAGAACATACAATACAATGCAAATTGGTGTAAAGTTGAAGAATAAACCATGTAATTTACTCATTGAATTATAAATATAAATCACTTATGTTTACGACCGATGCAAACGTTATATTATTGACATAATACATTTATATACCATTATTTGCAACATGTTAGTGTTGGTGTTAGTTGTACCCTATGCATAAACTGCTTTTTGTGATCATTTATGTTGTACAACATTTACATAATTTGTACAGGCTTTTTCTTGGTTGCCTTGGTGTCTTCTATTGATTGGGTGTATAATTTACTTTAAATTATTGTTGAATGGTTCACATTAGAGAAAGCTGATTTATTTGGTCTTTTTCCCTTTCTTTTTTTATTGCCTCTTGGTCAAATCAAACAAGATATAAGTTAATTTACAATTTTAAAATCCATGTCCTTTTTAAAATCAAACAAATTGATGCAATGGTTGTTGTAATGTATGCATTATGGTTTGTATAGTGGTAATGATATATATTATATATAGATTACGATGAACCTGTCAAACGGGAAAAAATAGACGCGGGTTCTCGTAACGCATGAGTCCTAGATCAACTTAGTTATTTATTCTATGTTTTACGTTTCGGTTTAATTTCTTCGCATTAACACGCCGCAACTTCAGTGTCGGTGGTCACTGGCAGTAGTGTGGCATTAGTGCTCACCCCCGCCGCAACGCGGGGGGTGCTTAATACTAGTTATTTATAAATTATAAATATAATATAACTTATGTTTACAACCGTTACCGATCCAAACATTATATTATTAAACTTAAAAGAATAATTATTACTTAGATCATAAGGTGTGGGCGTGGAAAACCGACGTTGCCTCTCCACGCTCTGTACACTGGCCCGTCAACGGTGTGGAGGGCGTCATGGTGTTGGAGGCGGGAGGTTTTCCACTGGCGTGGAAGAAAATATGGTGGCGACGTGGTGTTAATTGATTGGCTTGTGATTATACCCGTTGACCCAACGGCTAGTAAAAAAATAATTTTCAAACAAATGTACTCCTCTTTATATATAATCTACAACATTTTCTTCTATTTTTTACTCTCTCAACTTTCATCTTATTTCTTACTACACTATCTCACAAAACTCTTCAAAATGTCAGTTATTCGATGGACCAAATAAGAGGATATTGTGTTATGTGAATCGTGGGTCGTAGCGATGACCGACCACGGGGCTCTGTTATCCACGTATCCGTTTTCCAACAATTTTGTATGAGTAGGGGTGAGGAAATCCTAACCTTGAACGCACTTTGTTCACGTTTTCGGATGATGCATACTGATAGTTTGAGATTTGAGATGGTTGTCAACATTGTGGACAACGACGATGGTGAGCTCAACGAAGACGGCGTCATCCAAGTAGCCATCATCGAGTACAATACCATTTACAGTCGTGACTCCAAACACTTCGCGGCATGACAAATAATAAGATTCTTTGATTAAGTATGTTTAAGTTAACGTTTAATGTTCGTTATGTTAGTAGCGTTTTTTTCTAAAGTTATGTAACGTGTTTTTTAAATGTTTTTAATTTTTAAATTATGTAATGTTTTGTTATTAATGTTATTATATTTATTTAAATGTTTTAACTTTGAATAATAACTTTAACAATAAAAAATGGGTATCATGTGTTGAATAAAGCCACTCTTTCACGTCTCGTCTCATTTCTCTAATTTTTGCACCACGCTACTTTTCTAACGCGTGTTAATGTAACTTCCATATATCACATAACACCGCCTTTTCAAGCCTCTCACACCGTATAATCTTATAACAAAGTTTCATTATTTTCCATGGAATATAAGTACTGTGAAAACTGAAAATAATGGGACATGTGTCTTTTGGTCTACTTCACACAATTTCGTCAGATGAGACCTTTACGTTAAATCCAAATTCCAAAAGTTAAAACATTTATGATTGACGATTCCGCATAACATTAAAATATTTTTATATTAGATTACTAGATTAGAGTTTACTTTAAAGTTTAGAGTTAAATGCCATTTTAGTCCCTGTGGTTTGGGTCATTTTGCCAGTTTGGTCCAAAGGTTTCATTTTTAACCTGTGGGTCCAAAAAGGTTTCACAATTGCCATTTTAGTCCACTGGGTTAACTTCATCCATTTTTTCTGTTAACCAGAAGGCCATTTCGGTCATTTTATATGGCTAAATTACCCTTTTAGTTAACAGAATTACATACAAAATGACCAAATCGGCCTTCTGGTTAACAGAAAAAATGGATGAAGTTAACCCAGTGGACTAAAATGGCAACTGTGAAACCTTTTTGGACCCACAGGTTAAAAATGAAACCTTTGGACTAAACTGGCAAAATGGCCCAAACCACAGGGACTAAAATGGCATTTAACTCTAAAGTTTATTTATATGAATAGTAACTTTAAAATTAAAAAATAATATAATATAATATAAAAGTAAAGTTATAATAAAAAGTCTTCTAAATCTAGGAAGGGTATACTTACACAATGGATCGAAAAATATAACATAACACCGAAAAATATAACAAAATGTTGAGGAAAAAAGACACACTGAGTTGCAAAAAGACACAATGACCCAAATAAAGAAAATATACAACGCTAAATAAAAAGACACAATGATCTAAACAAAAATTTTAAAGTCTAAACTAAATATCCAAAAGCGAAAGATTAAAATCTCAAGTAGAGTTCAATAAGACGATTCCAATGCTGCTTGAATGAGTTTAAGGAAGGAAAACATAAGTAAACCAATAGTATAACAGGGAATAAAGAAAATGTCAGATTGAGAGTTTGTTTGATACCCTTTCTACGACCTTCTATTTTTAAAAGACTGTATAGTTAAACCTCACCCTATAATATAATTCCATGTGTTTATCTGAAACTTTATTACACGATATTAATATATCTATCTACTAAAATAAAAGAAATCAACTTTTGGACACGTGTCATTCATGGTATGCTCAAATCTATACTTATCTTATATTAACTAAATAAATAGTAAATAATAAATTAATATTAAATCTTATCATACTTTAATAAAATATTATCCTCAAATTTAAATTGTTAATTTAATATATTTTTAAAACAAATACCTCTCTTTCCTACTTATCTTATATTAAATATATAAATAATAAATTAATATTAAATGTTATCCTAATTTATTAAAAATATAACTTTTTTATTATTATTTTGTATACAAAATTATATTTATTCAACTCGTGTAAAACGCAAGGTTTTTAAAAATATTTTTTTTATTATTTACTATTCAAAGTTACATTTATATAACCCGTGTAATACACGGAGTTTTTAAAGATATAACTTTTATCATTTGCTATGTAAAATTAGATTTATTCAACACGATTATACACGAGTTTTTTAAAGATACAGTGTTTTTAGTATTTAGTATACTAAATTACATTTATTTAATCTGTATAATACACATGGTTTTTAAAGATATAATTTTTTTATTATTTGATATATAAAATTACATTTATTTAACCCGTACAATATACGGGGTTCATAAAGATATATCTTTTTATTATTTAATATATAAAATTACATTTATTTAATCCGTGTAATACACGAGATTCTAACCTAGTTACCTAATAAAAAAAATAAGAATTGGGAAATTAAAAAAACTTATTTTCAAATTTACAACGTTAATTCCCTTAAAACTTACCAAATTTATAATAGAGTAAACTGCCATTTTGGTCCCTGTGGTTTGGCCAGTTTTGCCACTTTAGTCCAAATCTCAAACTTATTACATCCAGGGCCCTGTGGTTTGCATTTTGTTGCCATTTTAGTCCAAAAGTGAAATTTGACCAGAATCCCCAAATTAAAACCCCCTGTTTTGTCCTTACCCTCAGGGGTATTTTTGTCATTTTAGAATTATTATAACTAAATATTAATTAAATCTTTTTCTATTTATAAGTTATTATAAGAAATAAAAAAAAACCTAAAATACACATCTATAAAGTATCTGCATTCTCTCTCTCTCTCTCTCTCTAAAGACTGACTCTCTCTCTCAATAACACTTTCTCCCAACCGTCGCCCCCTCCACTTTCCAAAACCCTAACCCCCAAATTCATCACCACCTCCATTTCCTACCGTCTCCGACCACCACCACGCCGCCACCTCTGGACAACCACCAACACCACGATCCGCTCAAAACCCCAACAACCACCATCCAACTGTGGTGGGTGGTGTCGGTTGGGAGATCGAAGAAGAGAGAGACGAGTAGAGAGAAAGAGATTGACGAAGAGAGAGAGTACGAGGAGAGAGAGAGCGGTGGGAGAAGGGGGAGCCGATTTGATTTAGTGGCGGTGGTCAGGTGGCGGTGGTCAGGTACGAGGAGAGAGAGAGCGGTGGGAGAAGGGCGACCCCCCTTTCGTCGCTTATCTTCCTCCGTCAAATCCCCTCCTGAAAAAAAGAAGCAGATATGTTGAGCCTGAGGTCAGGATCCCAAAACTGATTTGTGCAGCCAGAGCACCACCGTCCGCCGCCGCCCCGGTTTCTGCTTCTACAGGTTTCTGTTTAATTTTATTTCTTGCTTAATTTTTGTATAGTTGATTTGTGGCTGTAATTGCTTGTGGGGTTTGTTTGAAACTTGACTGTAAATTTTGATCTGATTTCGATTTGATTTAGCGGGCTTGTTTGTAATTTGGATACGGTTATTGGGTTTTGATCAAGATTTGATTTTGTTTGTGGGTTTGTTTTTTAAGTTTGTGGGTGGTGTTGGCGGCAGTGGGATGGTGGTGGTGGTGGGGATGATGCGGTGGTGGGGGTGGTGGTATTTTAGAGAGAGAGAGCAGAGTTTGGAGATGGGTGTTTGGAGAGAGAAAGAGAGAGTGTGTGTGTGTGCAGAGGAGAGAGAGAAGAGAGAGATGGTGGTGTTGGCGGCAGTGGGATGGTGGTGGTGGGGATGATGCGGTGGTGGGGGTGGTGGTGGTGGTGTGGTGGTGGTATTTTAGAGAGAGAGCAGATTTTATGTTGAGAGAGAGAGAGAGATGTCTGAGATGAGGTTGAAGATGATGATCTAAGGGTTTTATTATAAATGAGTTATTATAAAGAAATAATAAATCTAAAATGACCAAAATGCCCCTGAGGGTAAAGACAAAATAGCAGGTCATTAATGGGAAATCTGGTCAAATTTGAAATTTGGACCAAAATGGCAACAAAAACCAAATCACAGGGCCCTGGATGTAATAAATTTGAGATTTGGACTAAAGTGGCAAAACTGGCCAAATCACAGGGACCAAAATGGCAGTTTACTCTTTATAATATTTACACTCTTTCATTCCAATCCCTGAATAAATGTATAAGTTGGGTGCATATCTTTTTCAAATTCTGACGGTTACCGGTTATGTGGGGTTTAATAGTTATAATAACTTATAAATAAATAGAACTAGGCTTGTTGAAGTCATGCGTTGTGGCGAATCGAAGCAAATGATAATGTACAACAAACGTTATTTTAAAATAATGTAGTTGTTTGAAAGCCAAACCGTCATAATCGATTCAATTCATCATTGTACTATTTTACGATACCAAATAAATACTCCATTCTTTCTGAATACAAATTCGATTTTAACAATATTTATACTGCAATGTCAAGAGAAAAAAAGAAGCAAAAATACGTACTTAAGTTTATAGAAAAAGTTAACGGATTTAAGTTATTAAAGAAATATCAAATAAGAAAAAAGTAAAATCTTAACCCAACAGTCGTTAGGTTAAAGCTGAGAGTAAACATGGAGATGGGCCGATAAAAAGTAAAATCCTAACCCAAAAACAGACCAGAGCCGGTACTGGTATAACTGTTCAAACCGGTATACCAGATTTTACCGACGGTACAAAGTTGATGCCGTTTCTTCTACTTATCGGGGTGTTTCGAACTGGATTTACATCTGAAAACGGTAATACCGATATAACTTTTATTTTAGAAATATGAATTTATATGAAATTTTACTAGTTTTGTAGGAATTCGATTGATATTTATAGAGGTTTTAGGATATATCAAGTTACCTCTACAAGTTATTCTTATTCGTAGTGAAAAAGTAAAGTATATATCGTTCATGAAACCCACTATAAAACCACTAAGTTCGGATTCTCTTAACCACACAAATTTTCATCATTTGATACGCATATTGAGCGTAATAATCAAGCAAAACATCAATCCATGGCTGAAGAACCTGTTTCTGAAGGTATATTATAATCATTTACTATATTAATAACCTTAATTCCCATTTCTTTTTATGTTTCCACATCATTTGATGGTTTGTAAATGAATGCAGGAATCGATAACGATCAAAATGTGTTACAGAAACACGTCGAGTTCTTTGATCGTAACAACGAGGGTGTGATTTACCCTTGGGAAACTTTTCAAGGTTCGTATCCATTAGATTTCTGTAATGGTTTGAAGTATGTGGGATTTTTTACAATATTGAACAACAGTTTCTGATAATTTTGTCAAATGAATTGTTTTTTTTTTTTTTTTTTTTTACATTTTAGGGTTTCGAGCGATCGGGTGTGGTATCCTGTTATCCTCATTTGCTGCAGTGTTCATCAATGTTGGTCTTAGCGGCAAAACTAGTCCTGTATGTATATAATCTGTATCCAATTCTTTTTCTTTTGAGTTATGATTGATTAATTTGCATCAGTGGCGAAGCTTGAGATTTCCAATCGGGGTGCGGAAGTCACCAGACCAAAAAATTTCTATAAAACTGGGGGGTCGGAAACGTATATATCCAAAAATTTCTATACGAAAACTACATACTCTCCACTACTAAACGAAAAGTTCAGAGGGGTCGGCCGCCCCCTCCCACCACTTAAAAGCTTCGCCCATGATTTGCATGGTTAATGATAGGGATGAGAAGGGTATTATACCGGTAATGAAATTACCTAAAATCTAATATGAGTAAAAAGTAAAAACACAAACAGAACCAAAAAAATAATATAAGTTGGTACGATGCTGATACTTGTTAAAAATATTCACAGTAGTTTAAATATTTTACTGAGAATCATACTAAAATTCTGTTGTTCCATACATAGGGCAAACATTTTTATATAGAAAACTATTGTGATTGATATCAGGTTGCTTTCTGAATTTCATATTGATAATGGGATTTGAGTTCTAGTTAAAGTGACTCTATGCTAATATTAAATTCAGTCCTAGGAAACTAAAGCACTAGGATGCATGGTGATTGATTATATGAACAGGTTCGGATCAGAATTGACATGGAAACTTTTTTGTCCATTTTCTTTTTGATTTTAAAGAGTGTTTGGGTAGTAAATATTAGGACAAAAAGTATGCAGTTACAGTAACATTTAGCATTAGGGTTGTTTACGAGCCGAGTCAAACCGAGCGGAGCAGTTTTTTTAAAACCGAGCCTCAAATCAAATGAGCATTTTCTGAGCAGTGAATATTCCGAGCGAGCGTCGAGCGATTTTCACAACAGTGTTGCCCGATTTAAATTTGGGGACAGAAATAGTTACAATATTGGGTCTCAAGTTTTTATATATTTAAAAACATACATATTTCATGGCATAATATTTTTCTTAGAAATGACAATGTTATGGTCGATGAGGCCGGTGATGATCATATTGCACGAACAATGATGTTGAGAGCAGGAAACGATCGACTTAGGGTAACAACACGATACATTAAAGCGATGAGCAGACTGTCGTTTTGTGGTTTAGGGTTTAACTTTTAGATTTGATGTTATCTTTTTATTATGTGATTGGACTTGTAAGTATAGATATAGTTGTAAATTTGTATATAGTGGACCAAAATCTAATAGAGAGGTATATATGGAACAATAAATTTAATTTATATTTATGTGTATATGTATGTGTATGTACACATATTCTAATTAAAAATAATAATTCGAGCCGAATCGAGTCGAACGGACCTTTGCTCATGTTTGGCTCGTTTACAAACTGAACCGAGCAGAGCGGCTCGTTTACAATGCCTCAGATCGTACGAGCATTTTACGAGCGAGCGGCGAGCATACTTCCGTTAACTTTTAATTAGGGATAGCCATCGTGTTGGGTTGGGTTGAGTTTGGATTGAATGATTGAAATTGATGAACAATAATGTGACACGTGTTTTTCGTGTCAAGAGTATCAACACTAACCCTTGCACACTTAAAACCGTTTAACCTGAACATAACTAGTGTCATCAATTTATTTAAACATGTCAAACGGATTAGTGGATTAAAATGGGTTGAGAGATTGTAATCAATGTTAAAGGAGTTAAACATGATGTGAACGGGTTGGTTGGGTTACAAAGAGTATTAATAAAGTTTAAGCGGGATAATAGATGATAATCGGGTTGTGATTTATTATTATTATTATTGTTATTGTTATTGTTATTATTATTATTATATTATAAATTGGTTAATAAATCAACTAGTTAATATAGAACCAAACCATCATATAACTCATTTATTAGATTTGTTATCTGCGCCAACCAACTAGTTTATACTAAACCCACACCATTATTGTGTGGGACAAACATTATTCCACCAGACCATACTTTGGGAAAACTTTACCTATGTATTTGTGTGCATCAAAGTTGGAATTTATGGTTTATTCCAAACGAGGTTCTATATATATATATATAGGGTAAGGTTCATGCGAGAACCACCTTTATTGCGAGAACCGCGAGAACCAATGTGAACACAACCTAAAATAGCTAAAAAAACCTAAAAAAAACCTAACCCCCACCCCCCCACCCCCCCCCCCCCCCCAAAAAAAAAAACCTAACCCCCCCCCCCCCCCAAGCTAAATGCTAAAAACTAAACCCCCCAAAAAACCTAAAAAAAACCTAACCCCCCCCCCCCCCAACCCCAAAAACCTAAACCCCCCTCCCCCACCCCCCAAAAACCTAAACCCCCCCCCCCCCCCCCAGCTAAAAAGCTAAAAACTAAACCCCAAAAAAACCTAAAAAAATCTAAAAATTTTTTTTTTGATTTTTTTAATATTTTTTATGTTAAAATCGCTACTTTTAGAAGCAAAAAAAAAAAAAAATTTTAAAAAAATTTTTTTTTTTTTTTTTGCTACGAAAAGTAGCGATTTTGTTATAAAAAATATTAAAAAAAAAAAAAAAATTTTGTGTGATTTTTAGCTATTTTTAGGCATTTTTGGTTGCGTTCACATTGGTTCTCGCGGTTCTCGCAATAAGAGGTGGTTCCTAACGGATCTTTGTCCTATATATATATATATATATATATATATATATTTTAAAGGAAAAGTTCATTAACAACAGGCACAGCCCGAAACAAGACGGCCAACACAACTATACAAATTTACACCAAGCGTTCCATGTTACATCTTTAAACTTAGATCTATTTTTAAACCAAAGAAACCCAATGGATTTAATCACACTAACCACTTCCTCCACTTTCCGAGCTTTGTTCGAGAAAACAAGATCATTCCTAGCCATTTTATATTAGGAAGATTAAATAAAAGGCTTTAAGAGGCACCCATGGTTTGATGATCGTCAGTTAAGTAACTTTTGTAAACTATGTGTGATGTGTAATGTAGATCATTTTATGAATTTCCTAAGATTAAATTATTTATTTATAGAGTAGTTGAAATTATTTCAATCTTTACATAAAAAACAAAGTATCCCTTGCAACTTTAACAATGTGACTTTACATGAAGAATTAGCACTTGAAGTAGGAGCAACATTGGAAGTATTTGCAAATTTACAAGATTTAACCTTATGTAAATTTACAAGATTTAACCTTATGTTTGTTTGGAACAGGGAAAAAGGTATCCTAATTTACTTTTCCCTATCCACATTGCAAACATTAAAATGGCCAAACATGGTAGTGACTCTGGTGTCTATGATGCTCATGGAAGGTATGTAATAACTTGTTGTTCATGGCAGAAAATAAATCGGGCTAATTTCAGCTCAAGCCTTTCTACACTTGATTTTGACTCATTTATTATTTATTATTATATTATATAATATGTGAATTGTGTAAGTTTTTATGTATAGTATAATATCAATTATTTAGTTGCTTTTATCCTGATTTTATTTATGATAAATATAATTATGTATATACATAATTAATATATTGGATAAAAATATATAAATAATATTCTTATTTAGGCTCGCGAGCCTATTTATATCTAAACTACTTTAATCAAACTAACAACATATACATTTCAAATTTTATTTTAGGTTTGTTCCTTCCAAGTTTGAGGAGATATTTCACAAATATGCGCGGACAAATTCAGAGGCCTTGACAGCAGACGAACTAGATGAGTTTCTCAAAGGAAACCGAGAACCCAAAGATTACGGAGGATGGTAGGGACACATTTATTTTTAATCATTCAATTGTTTTTATAATTATTTGAATATAAATAGAAAGTGGTAAACCGGATATCATGTGTAGGATTGGAGGACTCTCAGAATGGAAGATATTGTATTATCTTGCTAAGGACAAAACAGGGTTATTGAAAAAGGATACCATTAAAGCGGTTTATGATGGAAGCTTGTTTGAAAAAATGGCAGCCGAAACGACGAAGAAGAAACATAAATAAACTCTAGCACTAACATATGTTGAAGATGGTACATTAGACTTCACCAAATTCCTTAAATACCATGGTTGTGTGATTTCATTAATGGGTTTAAGTATTTGTTCACCGTTTGTCCGGAAGCTTCCATATCGATCCAGGCGTGACAAAAACTCAACCGCTATAAATGTTCTAAGTGACAACTTGTATTTTTAAGAGGTGGGATCAGGAGGGGTGTTCCTTATTTTCCCGTATACGCCTCTAAAATACTTTTACATCTTGGTTGTTTCCTATAAAAATGTTTAATTATAAAAGTATATTTATAAAAGTATGTAAAAAAGTTTATGGAAATAAAATTTACCAACAATCTCATATTCCGATACGTCGAGCCATGCTTGTGCCAACGCAAATTTTTCTTTAGGCGTCCACAATTCGACCTTCTTAGGAGCACGTGTTTCGGTCTCACCCTTCTTACGATGCCTTCTCGATCGTCCACCTTGTGAGGAAGTGGGTTCGGCTTGGGTTTAGGGTGCGGATTCAGTTTCGGGTGTGTTTTGGGTTTGGGGTATGTTTTGGGTTTGGGGAAAAAATGGAGGTTGGAAATAATATCCGTAAAAACCAGGAATCGGTGGAGTAGTCGGATGAGGAGAAGTTGGGGTGCTAGGTTGCATCGGATAATATCCAAGCTCACCCGTCCATGGGTCTCTTCGATAGCGGTCTTCTTGCTCGTTGTTGGGATTGTTTGGTGCACTTTGCCAAAACGGATGGCATGGATCCCACATGTTTTGGTTGTTGGGAAATATTGTGTGATTATTTAAAAAAAGTGTAGAGATTTTGTATAAAGAGCGAGGTAGAAGGGATGAAAATTATGGAAAAAAGTTGGGTATTTATAGGTGAAATTTATAAAGTTTAAAATTATTTTTTTTATTTGAATGTTACCGTTACAACGGTAACTTTGAGCAAACCCTCCATCGATCAAAGCAATTCCCCCTTGTTAACGTGCTGGCGAGCTTATGATGGCGCCCCCTTTCCCTGTCGTGGTGTGGCCAACGGCACCCGCGGGGCGCTATGGACGATGAGGTGGCGGGGTGGCGTTAAGCCACACCCACCGGTCTTATTGATAAAAAAATATAACTTAGCGGTTACTTGCTTTAATCATCAAAGCTTAAACTAACATGCATTAGTTTTGTAGACTGTGTGTAACGGAGTTGCGCCGATGGGGCGTGAATGCTCCGAGTAAGCACCAGGTGCCAACACTTTTCAGAATTTAGGGCTTGGAGTGAAGCCTATGGGGCGTTACAAGGGTGCGGAGTGATAGTGCGTTACTCCAGTAACTCTTGAAGCGGCTAAGGAGAAAGGTGCGAAGGTGAGTTAGCGGATTTAATCCGCATGGCTCCAACGTGCGTGGTGGTAACGCCTTGGGCGTTTCTCCGCTGCACAAAGTCTTAATATTGTTGATTATATACACCTAAAATTAAGCTAAAAACTTGATGTGTAATAAGTAGTTCAAATAAATAAACTAAAATAAACCTAAATTTAGACTCAAGTAATAATAATCTAGACTCTCTAACTTGACTAAACTACTCACCGGCAAGTGAACCGGTCGACTCTAGCAAAGAAAAGCAACCCACAAGGACTCTAATTAATCACGTTAAAGACTTTATTTAGACTTGACACTAACACGACTTAACTATTGTTGTGTTTTAAGAGGGGGGTTTTACTAAAATCCTAAAATTGAAGTTGAAATAAAACTAGACTATGACACGAACAAGAACTAAGGTTTAATTCAAATGAGATGAACGACTACCTAGGCTTGAATCCAGTTTAACTAGGAATGGATTTCTAATGGTACTATTGTGGTATGGAATCGGGATCGTGAAGTACTAAACCCTAAGGTATTTCAATCTAAGACTTCCCGACCCTTCTCAGGAAAAAACCTAGGAAACCCTACAAGGCTGTTATGAACACCGATTGTTAGACTTCCTCTCAGTCCTCTAACGACTCTAAAAATGCCCTAATACGACTATCTACCTCTCAGGGCGACAGTCTATGGCAATCCTAGATTCTAACTTAGTTTAGTAGACACAGATGCAATTAGGGAACTAAGATCGACTTCTCTCAAAACCTATCTTAGCTATATATTACACCGATACCTACTAACTAACTCGAGCCTCTCAGCGACAAGTTAAGTAGAATACTTAATTCTAATTGAATTTTAGTTACTGTTTCTAAGGCTATCGGCCCGTTTACCCAAAGATCACCCGAACTGCAAAGATGCGAATAATTGAATTTTAGTTACTATTTCTAAGGCATGGCAGAAAATAAATCGAGCTAATTTGAGCTCAAGCCTTTCTACACTTGATTTTGACTCATTTACTATTTATTATTATATAATATATATGTGAATTGTGTAAGTTTTTATGTATAGTATAATATCTATTATTTAGTTGTTTTTATCCTGATTTTATTTATAATAAACATTATTATGTATATACATAATTAATATATTGGATAAAAATATATAAATAATATTCTTATTTAGGCTCGCGAGCCTATTTATATCTAAACTACTTTAATCAAACTAACAACATATACATTTCAAATTTTATTTTAGGTTTGTTCCTTCCAAGTTTGAGGAGATATTTCACAAATATGCGCGGACAAATTCAGAGGCCTTGACAGCAGACGAACTAGATGAGTTTCTCAAAGGAAACCGAGAACCCAAAGATTACGGAGGATGGTAGGGACACATTTATTTTTAATCATTCAATTGTTTTTATAATTATTTGAATATAAATAGAAAGTGGTAAACGGATATCATGTGTAGGATTGGAGGACTCTCAGAATGGAAGATATTGTATTATCTTGCTAAGGACAAAACAGGGTTATTGAAAAAGGATACCATTAAAGCGGTTTATGATGGAAGCTTGTTTGAAAAAATGGCAGCCGAAACGACGAAGAAGAAACATAAATAAACTCTAGCACTAACATATGTTGAAGATGGTACATTAGACTTCACCAAATTCCTTAAATACCATGGTTGTGTGATTTCATTAATGGGTTTAAGTATTTGTTCACCGTTTGTCCGGAAGCTTCCATATCAATCCAGGCGTGACAAAAACTCAACCGCTATAAATGTTCTAAGTGACAACTTGTATTTCTAAGAGGTGGGATAAGGAGGGGTGTTCCTTATTTTCCCCTATACGCCTCCAAAATACTTTTACATCTTGGTCGTTTCCTATAAAAATGTTTAATTATAAAAGTATATTTATAAAAGTATGTAAAAAAAAGTTTATGGAAATAAAATTTACCAACAATCTCATCTTCCGATACGTCGAGCCATGCTTGTGCCAACGCAAATTTTTCCTTAGGCGTCCACAATTCGACCTTCTTAGGAGCACGTGTTTCAGTCTCACCCTTCTTACAATGCCTTCTCGATCGTCCACCTTGTGAGGAAGTGGGTTCGGCTTGGGTTTAGGGTGCGGAATCGGTTTCGGGTGTGTTTTGGGTTTGGGGTATGTGTTGGGGGAAAATGGAGGTTGGGAATAATATTCGTAAAAACCAGGAATCGGTAGAGTAGCCGGATGAGGAGAAGTTGGGGTGCTAGGTGGCATCGGATAATATCCAAGCTCACGAGTCCACGGGTCTCTTCGATAGCGGTCTTCTTGCTCGTTGTTGGGATTGTTTGGCGCACTTTGCCAAAACGGATGGCTTGGATCCCACACGTTTTGGTTGTTGGGAAATATTGTGTGATTATTTAAAAAAAAGTGTAGAGATTTTGTAGACAATCGTGAGGTAGAAAGGATGAAAATTATGGAAAAAAGTTGGGTATTTATAGGTGAAATTTATAAAGTTTAAAATTAATTTTTTTTTATTTGAATGTTACCGTTACAACGGTAACTTTGAGCAAACCCTCCATCGATCAAAGCAATTCCCCCTCGTTAACGTGCTGGCGAGCTTATGATGGCGCCCCCTTCGCTGTCGCGGTGTGGTCGATGGCGCCCGCGGGGTGCTATGGACGATGAGGTGGCGGGGTGGCGTTAAGCCACACCCACCGGCCTTATTGATAAAAAAAATATAAGTTAGCGGTTACTTGCTTTAATCATCAAAGTTTAAGCTAACATGCATTAGTTTTGTAGACTGTGTGTAACGGAGTTGCGCCGATGGGGCGTGAATGCTCCGAGTAAGCACTAGGTGCCAACACTTTTCAGAATTTAGGGCATGGAGTGAAGCCTATGGGGCGTTACAAGGGTGCAGAGTGATGGTGCGTTAGTCCAGTAACGCTTGAAGCGGCTAAGGAGAGAGGTGCGAAGGTGAGTTGGCGGATTTGATCCGCAAGGCTCTGACGTGCGTAGTGGTAACGCCTTGGGCGTTTCTCCGCTACACAGAGTCTTAATATTGTTGATTATATACACCTAAAATTAAGTCATATTCCAAAGGTTTATATCATATATTAATTGGCTTAAAAATAAGCATAAAGTTTTAATCTTGATGTAAACAAGATAAAAAATAAACATGTTTATTAATGCAGTTTTCATTATAAGTAAATGGTCTTTGTGGTTTTGTAAATAACACCTATAGTCTTCAACTTTTGAAAATTACACCTGTGATCCCTGTGGTTTGACAGTTTGTTACTCGGATAGTCCTTAGAGTGGATGGCGGTTAGTTTTCTCCGGTAAGTCCATTTGAAATTACAAAATTACCCTTGCTTTTACTAAAATATAAGAAAAAATATTCACACACAACATATATATAGCTACATAAACACACACACACACAGACACACACTTTCTCTATCTCTCTAAAACACACACACACGGACTATCTCTACTCTCTCAGGCAAACCCCCACCACCACCACCACCTGCCGCCACCAGCACCACCACCTACCCCCACGCCACCACCTGCCACCCCCATCCCCACCCTCATCTTCTCTGAAAAAAGACATCCCTACCGGCTCATTTCCGTCGCCGGTCGGTAGCTAGTTTCAAACGGCTCCAGTGACCCAATCTAGGGTTTCGACCAAGAGACTTAGGGTTCAGACAGTAGTTGTGATGAAAAACTGGGCAGCGACATCAACAGAAACAAATTAAAGCAAAAGGTAGGGTTCCAACAAAGATTCGGTAAGTTTTTCCCCCTGCATGTTCTTTTTAGGTTAGATCGACATTTAATGATGTCTGATTGGTTAATTTTCGTTGGACCGGCGAATAGACGACTTCTGGTTAAATTCCGGTGAACTCCGGTGAGAATATTTAGAGGCAATGGCCCCCCTATCGCGTTGTTCATGTTGTAACTTTCAGAAGCAGATTCCGACCAGATCGGTGACGGACAGGTATGGGCGGTTGTCGAAGACGAAGATGGTGGGTTAGATCTTGCTGGGTCCTTAGTTGGTTTCAAATCTCGTCGCCGGAGGTGGTTGGTAAACGGTGGTAGTGATGGCAGCCGTAGGTGATAGGGATTAGAGAGGTGAGAAGAAGCTGTTTGTTTTGTGTGTATAAATAATAACTAAATTCTTAGTAAGGGTAATTTAGTCTTTTTACATCAACTTAACTGAGAAAACTAACGTCCATCAACTCCAGGGACTATTCGAGTAACAAATTGTCAAACCACAGAGACCACGGGTATAATTTCTAAAAGTTGGGGACTATAGGTGTTATTTTACAAAACCATAGGGACTATCCGTGCATTTTACTCTTTCATTATTGTAGCATTTTTAATGTAGTTTTAATCATATTTTTTAGTGATTTTTAATGTAGTTTTAGTCATTTTAAGCACTTTTTAACGTAGATTTGATCACAATTTTCATATTTTAGCAACTTTTTTGCAGTAGAAGTTTCTAATGAAATTAGAGATGATGGAGAATATATTTTTTATGTTGAGTGTGAATCCACTTGAGCAAGTGGACATCAGAAAATCCTTTCTGATCAAAACAGGATAAGAAGATAAAGGGCTGGGATGATCCGATCTTCTCTGAAACCCATTTTTTGCGGATCTTGTTTTTGCTTTCCTTCTTTCATCTGATCTCTATATAAGAGATTGTTTTGTATCTGTAATACTTGTACCAAGCTTAATACAAATACTCCTAGTTACCGAGAGTGGACGTAGGTCAGAACCGGACCGAACCACTATAAATCTTTGTATTATTAATTTGGTGTGTGTGTGAGTTCTGTGTTGTGATTGTGTTCGTGTTTGACCCGTTCGATCCCCAACAACTGGTATCAGAACACAGGCTCTTGTTGTTGAAAACGAACACAGAGGTGTAGAAGGAGGAAGAAGATACTGACCTTTAAAATCAGAACTAGGGTTCTGATCAGAAAAGCTCGTCAGCCTCCGCCTCTCGTCAGCCCGCCGCCGCTGCCGCTCTCTTCATCGTGAAGCTAGGGTTTCCGATTGAAGACCAGAAACAACACACCAGCCGCCGCTTCCAGAACCGTCGCCACTCAGGTGAATCACCGCCGTGATTCCGAAGTCGCCTCCGCCAGAACCACCGTAGCCGTCGTGACTGTTTAGGGTTCCGACGAACCTGTCGCCTGCTCGTTCTCTTGGGAGATCGCATGAAGAAGAAGAAGAAGAACCAGAGGTCTTTTTTGTTCTGGTGGAATTGGGGAAGAAGAAGAAGAAGTATATTTTATTTTCTGGTGGAGAAATTGAGTTTCTCAATTTATCAGAAAGACCCCTCAACTTTTATTTCTGGTGAAGAAAATTGAATTTCTCAATTTTATCAAGAAAGGTCCCTCAACTTTGAACAAGATCTCATTATCCATCAATACTTGTCCCTTGATATTAAAGCTTGAAACAGATAAGTTATTTGTTTCTGATTATTGCTTTCGCTCGTATAAATTACCACTTAGCAGTACAAACCCGTTTGGTTAGTAGTAATTTGGTAATTTTTTTAATGGCAAAAGATAGTAAAATCAAGATTGATAAGTTCGATGGAAGTGATTATTGATTTTGCAAAATGCAAATTGAAGATTTGTTGTATCAGAAAATTTTGCATTTGCATATGTCGGTTGAACAACCTGATGACATGTATGATGAAAAATGGAAGTTGTTGGATAGACAAGCTTTGGGTGTTGTTAGGCTTTCTTTGGCAAGGAGTGTTGCTTACAACATTGTCAATGAAACAACCACATATGGTGTATTGAAAGCTTTGTCCAACATGTATGAAAAACCATCCGCTTCAAACAAAGTATTCCTCATCCGACAATTGGTTAACACCAAGATGAAGGAAGGCATGTCGGTTACCGCTCACATAAATGAGTTTAACTCGATTATCTCTCGTTTAGCCTCAGTTGAAATAAATTTTGAAGATGAAGTACAAGCACTACTTATTTAATCATCGTTTCCCGACAGTTGGTCAGGCATAGTCACAGCTGTTAGTAGTGCATCCGGCACTACCAAACTCACTTTCGATAGTATTCGTGACTTGATAGTAAACGAAGATATCAGACGGAGAAGCAATGGTGAGACTTCTAATTCTAGTTCTTTATTGCATACAAAAAGTAGAGGAAGAAGAAACGAAAGAGGACATAGTCGAGGCAGGTCCAAGTCCAGAAGAAGGGGACAGTCAAAAACAGAAAAGACGTTGAATGTTGGAATTGCAAAGAAAAAGGTCACTATAGAAGCCAATGTACAAAACCCGCTTCAAAGAAAGAAGTAAACAGTGTATCCTCGGAAGAATTAGGTGATGTTCTCATCTGTTCTGTTGAAGATTCAGTTGAATCTTGGATTATGGATTCGGGTGCTTCTTTCCATGCTATCTCATGCCCAGATATGGTCAAGAATCTACGAACAGGTAACTTTGGTAAAGTTCGTTTAGCCGATGATCAAATGCTTGATATCACAGGTATTGGAGATGTAGACTTGAAGACCTCATTAGGAACTATATGGAAATTGAAATGTCAGGGTTATTCCTAATTTGAGGAGAAAGTTGATTTCAGTTGGTAAACTGCATGATGAAGGGTTTAATGTTCACTTTGGGGATGGAAAATGGAAAGCGATCAAAGGCAATTTAGTAATTGCCAAAGGAAAGAAGCAAGGTACTCTATACATGGCAGAAGTTTCTGCTGAAGGTGTTCATGCAATGACCACCGGTCCGAGTCCATCAAATTTATGGCACAACCGACTCGGACACATGAGCGAAAAGGGATTGAAGATGTTGGCTCAGAAAGGTAAATTTCCAGACTTGAAGAAAGTGGAAACTGAATTCTGTGAACCTTGTGTTCTTAGAAAACAAAAGAGGGTTACTTTTGTGAAGACAGGGAGGACACCGAAAGCTCAGAAGTTAGAGCTTGTTCACTCGGATGTATATGGACCAACCTCAGTTTTATCTCTAGGAGGCTCAAGATATTATGTTACTTTCATCGATAATTCAACACGCAAGGTATGGGTATATTTTCTTAAGCATAAATCTGCCGTATTTGATGCTTTTAAGATATGGAAATCTGCTGTTGAAAATGAAACTAACTTGAAGGTAAAGTGCTTAAAGTCTGATAATGGTGGTGAATACATAAGAAAGCAGTTCACTGACTATTGCGCCAAGGAAGGGATAAAGATGACCAGGACAGTTCCCGAAACTCGTCAGCATAATGGTGTAGCTGAGAGAATGAATAGAACTCTAAATGAGAGGGCTAGAAGCATGAGGCTAAATGTCGGGATGCCCAAGACATTCTAGGCCGATGCAGTTAACATTGCAGCCTACTTGATCAACCGTTCACCAACCGGTCCCTTAGATTTCAAGTTGCCTGAAGAAATGTGGCAAGGAAAGGAGGTAAGTCTCGAACACTTACGAGTCTTTGGTTGTAGTTCTTACGATTTGTTAGAAGCTGGTGACAGGGATAAGTTAGACTCGAAATCCAAGAAGTGCACATTCATTGGTTATGGGTCAGAACAAATGGGTTACAGGCTTTGGGATAATGAAGGCAGAAAGGTAATCAGAAGCAACAATGTCGTCTTCAATGAAAACGAATTGTATAAAGACAGAAACACCAAAGAACCAGAAGTTCAGAAAGACTATATTGAATTTGAAAGTGGTGAAACAAGAAAAGAAGCTTCAGTCGACATTCCAGAAAATGGGAATGAGTCAATCGACAGTGAGAGCTCGGGGGATGATTCTAGTAATGATTCTGCAGAAGAAGAAGAAGAAGAAGAAGAAGAGGTCGCTCCTCAAATTCCAGAATCCCCAGAAACTCCTCAGTTTCAACTAAGAAGATCCTCCAGAGTCGTTAGACCACCAGACATATATTCACCATCCGTCAATTACATACTTTTGACATAAAATTGTAAACCCCAGTGTTACTCAGAAGCTATGGGGTTGAAAGATTCATTGCAGTGGGAGCTAGCAATGAAAGATGAGATGAAGTCACTTGAGAAGAACAAGACCTGGCACTTAACAAAGCTTCCATCTGGGAAGAAGGCTCTTCAGAACAAGTGGGTTTTCAGGGTCAAAGATGAACATGATGGTACCAAACGGTACAAAGCTAGATTACTGGTCAAGGGATTTCAGCAGAAAGAGGGAATTGATTTCAATGAAATATTTTCTCCAGTGGTGAAAATGACTACCATCAGACTTGTTCTGAGTATTGTAGCAGCAGAAGGTTTGCATCAGAGCAGCTAGATGTCAAGACAGCTTTTCTACATGGTGACCTAGAAGAAGATATCTACATGACACAACCAGAAGGTTTTCAGGTTAAAGGTAAAGAAAACTTGGTGTGTAAGTTGAAGAAGAGTTTGTATGGTCTGAAACAAGTGCCCAGACAATGGTATTTGAAGTTTGATAACTTCATGGGAAGAGTCGGATACAAGAGATGTGACAATGACCATTGTTGTTACATCAAGAGGTTTAAGGGTTCTTATATCATTCTACTACTATATGTGGATGATATGTTGATTGCAGGTTCAGACATGACAGAGATCAAGAAGCTGAAGAAGCAGATGTCTGAAGAGTTTGAGATGAAAGACTTGGGAGCTGCAAACCAAATACTCGGGATGAGTATTTTCAGAAACAAAGAAGATGGTTCTTTGACACTCTCTCAAGAGAAGTACATTGAGAAAGTTGTAAGGACCTGCAAAAATGTCCCAAAACGACCGGTAAGTGAAAACTCGGACCCCTGAAACCCTAATGTGCATGAAAAACCAAGAAAATGTGAAATTTGGTTTTCACGCGGGCCGCGTAAGACATAAGGGTTGTCTACGCGGGCCGCGACAACTCATCAAATCTCCGGATAAGCGAACAGGCCACGTGTCGCACACGTGGCAGACCTAGGTGTGACACGCTAGCCCTAGTCTACGACTAGGTGGCCCTCACGGGCCACGTAAGATTTAGAGAGGGTTTACGCGGGCCGCGTAAAACCCTAATTTCAGCTATAAATTGCTTAGTTCATCGCCTGTTCACCTGCACTCGACAAAACTTTCAAACGACGAAGATACTGCTAAAAATCACAATTTCCATTAGAGAGACGCTGCTACGATACAGGGTATTAACTCGATCGCTGCTACGATTCAATGTCCGATTGATTGAAACCAATCCGATGGATGTTTAGGTGCTGCCCAAATCAGGGCTATACTTTGTCATTCATCGTGAGGGTTTTAATCTCGTGAGTTATTGTAAATGTTGTATTAAGTTACTTACCTAGTTTCGTGTGCATTGTTGTTTAAATTAGGTTATCAGGCTTATCATTAGGCTAAACTCTGCCAGACTAAACTTGCAATGTGAGTCATTCTCTTTTTATCAACAATGTTTTACAATACTCCAATCATTTTCCAAAAGTTATAATTACAGGGATTAAGTCGTAGTTATCTTTAATCACTGGCTAGTGGAGTATTGTGCACATTACTAATTTCTCACGGTTAGGTTCATCAACCTAACAGTGATAATCATCACTACTTGGGTGAAAGGACCCAATAGTGGTATGACCATCGTCACCAGGAGGTGACACAGCGCTAGATAAAAATAAGATAGTAGCCATTGTAATCGCTCTTATGCTGTAATTTATAACTATGTGTCGTTTTATCAAATTTGAGTGACTCGCCAGTATTTCCCCGCTGATAAAGTATTTTTCAAACATGTTTCAGGTGACCTACTGTGAATCAAGGAAAAGTGCTATGGAGCACTAACAAGCTTGAAATAGTGGCTCAGATAAATAAATAAACATGTTTTGTAAAACAGGGAATTTCCTAGAAAAATTCATCTATTGTAAATTACAGGGTTGTTCCAAATTAGGAAATAAAATAATCGGGCATTTTCAAGTTTTAAAAGATCCTGTTAAACTTACGCTGTCAACTCAAATAATAAATACCACGGGTTTCTGTCCCGCGGCTCCTGGACCGGGTAAAACCAGGACGGGGGCCGTGACAGAAAAAGGTGGTATCAGAGCCACTGATTTAAGCCAATTAAGTATTTAGAAATACTTAATTTTCTGATTGCCATTCTATGATTCTGTGAAAATTTAATTTACAAAATTTTAACTTAGAATCTTGTGTGTTTCTTCATGTATGCTACCTTCATGAATGAACTATCAGAAGCACTTCAAAACTTTTCTATCCATAGCTCAGATATGGATACCACCAGTACCTTTACTGGCTACCAGGCTGACACTGAAGAGCCAATGGTATTCCAAGCCCAACCTCAGGTAAAACCTAAACCGAAGAAAAGAAGAAGACTTGTCGGCTGGAGGCGTGTGCGTAGGAAGAGGCCAGCAACACAGAAAGTTGTAAAGATTGAGGATCCCAGAGATAAAGGCAAAGGAATAGAAATCGGAGAAAGTTCAGGGCAAGCACAAGAGATGCCACCCTGGGAGGAACTAGACCGCCAACTGGCGAATAGCGACCTCATCTGACCTGCCGATGGGAATCTCTTCAATTACCCAGCTGAAGCCCAACTTCCAGTCAATCTGGAACCTGCTATTCCAGATCCCCTTGTTAACCCCCGACCTCTAGGAGAGCTGGAAGAATGGTGGACGACTGACTGGCAGTTTCAGAATCTCCTGAATAACCCTAATACCTTTTTCCCCCAATTTGATCCTGAGCCTCCACTACACCCACCTATGAGCTCCGAAAACTTGGCTGAACTCCGCCACTATGGAGAGGAGCTGATTGATGCCGGAAATCGAATTAGGGATGTGGGAGAAAGAATCTCATGGAAATACTACGAGAGAGAACGTCGTTTTTGAAGTGCCAGCTGACAGGATCGTATGTGGTTGTGGGAATATGTGTTTAATAATAATATAATAATAAAAATATAATTATGTAAAATAACTAAAAATAAAACTTGTGTAACATAACCGGTGTGTACGGACGCATATTAAAATATATAAAATATGGAAGTCGAAAAATCGACAATTTTGGCTATACGTGTTAATGTGATTATTTTATTTTGGTTGTTAATTATTTTATGCTAATCACTTATATATATTAATTACCAGATGGAACACGCTGGTAATGAACCAGTTAATGAAGTTAACCAATCTGAGCAAAACCATGAAGATCAATTTCTGAATAGGCAAGATATAGAGAATATCCTTGCCCAAGGAATAGCTAATGCTATTCCAGCAATCCTTGCTGCAACCCGAAATCCAGTTGAACCTCAACCAATTATTCCCAGTAAATGTACTCACGGCGACAATTTCAGTAATAGTGTAAATGGAGGCGGCAACACTAATAATAACGATAATGATGGGATGCAAGCCCCATTCCTTAAGAAAATGAAAGCTGCAACGCCTGGTTGCACTTATAAGGAATTTCTTGCCTGTAAACCAGTTGAATTTGCAGGCAACGAGGGAGTGACTGCTGCACTGCGTTGGTTAGAGAAAACTGAAGCAGTAATTAAAATAAGTAAAGGTGTCGAGGAAGACAAGGTCATGTACGCGTCGCATCTTTTTAAAGAAGGGGCGCTAGAATGGTGGAATACGGTACTTCAAGCCAAGGGAAGCGATGTGGCTTATGCCATGAATTGGGAAGAATTTAAGCGGCTGGTGGAAAGAAAATTCTGCCCCGAATATGAAAAGGAACAAATGGCGAATAAATTCCTGAACCACCGGATGGTGGATGTAGACTGTCGAGGGTATACTTCAACATTCTTCGAATATGCTAGAGTAGTACCAACCCTGGCTTCGCCAGAACCGGTACTTATTTCTCGCTATATTTGGGGTTTGATTAGCGAAATCCATGATATCGTTAAAGCTGCGAGACCTCGCACTATTGACGATGATGTGGAATTAGCTAACACCCTAACAGACGGGCTGGTACGCACAAGAGAAGAAAACCGGAAAAAGGAAGTGGCCCAAAAGATTACCCAAGGATTCCGTGTGGGTAACAGTAGTAATTTCAAGAAAAAGGGAACTGGGCAATCTTCCACTGTTCCATTTTGCGGTACCTGTAAAAGAAAGCATTTTGGAAGATGCAAAGGGTATTGCAATTTCTGCAAAATTCCAGGGCATCAAGAAGAAGATTGCAGGAGGAAGAAGTCAACAATCTGCTACAATTGTGGGGAAGCTGGACATTTTAGGCCAGACTGCCCGAAACTGGTCAAACCAGCTGACAACAAAGCCAAACCTGCAGAAGGAACTACCAAGAAGAATGCAAGAGCATTCCAGTTGACCACCCAAGAAGCGGAACTCATCCCTGACGTGATAGCTGGTACGTTCCTAGTTCACGACGTTTATGCAAAATTATTATTTGACTCTGGTACAAACCAAAGTTTTATAAATACTTCATTCTGCCAAGCTCTTAACTTACCCTTAACCAACCTTAGGCAGATTTTTACAGTCGAAACGGCAGATGGGAATTCTGTTAACATAGATAAGGTTTTGCGAGAAGAAAAGATAGAACTCTTAGGTCATAAATTTTTTGCAAACCTGTTACCTATGAATTTAGCCGGATTCGATATTGTGTTAGGAATGGATTGGTTAATAGCCAACCATGCTCGAATCCTATGTGATAAGAATTCCATAGAAATTCATACACCCACAGGAGAATTAGTGGTGATTATAGGAGATAAACCACGTAAGCCACTGAAATTCATTTCAGTGATGAAAATGGTCAGTTATTCAAGAAAACAAGGAATAGTGTATATGATTTCGGTAATCATTAACACTAAAGGTAAGGAACTTAAAGAAATTCCAGTAGTATCAGAATACCCAGATGTATTCCCAGAAGAACTACCTGGATTACCACCAAATAGGGAAGTAGAATTTAGAATTCATCTAATTCCTGGAACTACACCGATAGCCAAGGCACCTTATCGGTTAGCACCCATTGAAATGCTAGAATTGAAAAAGCAGTTAGATGAATTATTAAGCAAAGGATTTATACAACCTAGTTCGTCCCCGTGGGGAGCTCCAGTGTTGTTTGTAAAGAAGAAAGATGGTTCGATGCGAATGTGTATCGATTACAGGGAATTGAATAAAGTTGCAATTAATAATCGATACCCATTACCTAGGATTGATGATCTTTTCGATCAACTTCAGGGAGCTAGATATTTTTCTAAGATAGATTTACGCTCCGGATATCATCAGTTGAAAGTACAAGAAGAAGACATACCTAAAACTGCTTTCAGAACTAGGTATGGTCATTACGAGTTTACAGTCATGCCCTTTGGATTAACAAATGCTCCCGCAGCATTTATGGACATGATGAATAGGATCTGTAAACCGTATTTGGATAAATTCGTAATTGTCTTCATCGACGATATACTTATTTATTCCAAAAGTCAGGAAGAGCATTGTGAACACCTGCATATACTCTTAACTTTGTTAAGAAAAGAGAAGCTTTACGCCAAATTCTCGAAGTGCGAATTTTGGCTACAAGAGGTACAATTTTTAGGACACATGGTGAATCACGAAGGTATTCACGTAGATCCCTCCAAAATAGAAGCGAGCACCAAATGGAAGGTCCCGCAATCAGCTATGGAAGTTAGAAGTTTTCTAGGGTTAGCCGGGTACTATAGACGATTTATTAAGAATTTTTCCAAAATAGTTGTACCATTAACTAAGCTAACATGTAAAGCAGTTAAGTTTGAATGGGGACCTAGGCAAGAAGAGGCCTTTAGGATTTTAAAGCAAAAGTTAACAAACGCCCCAATTCTTTCCTTGCCAGAAGAAATAGAGGATTTTGAAGTTTACTGCGATGCTCCTAAGCTAGGATTAGGATGTGTGTTAATGCAACGCAAAAAGGTAATTGCGTATGCCTCAAGACAATTAAAAAAGCATGAGGAAAACTATACGACTCATGACTTAGAATTAGGAGCCATAATTTTTGCCCTTAAGATTTGGAGACACTATTTGTATGGCAGTAAGTTTACTATCTATACAGACCATAAGAGCTTAAGATACATATTTGGGCAAAAATAATTAAATATGAGGCGAAGAAGATGGATGGAAATTTTAAGCGATTACGACTGTGATATTCAATATCACGAAAGAAAGGCAAATGTAGTAGCAGATGCCTTAAGTCATAAGTATCATGAAAAGCAAAAGCGAGTTCGTGCTCTTAGATTAAATCTACAATTAGATTTAATGGAACAATTAAAGAAGGTTCAAGAAACAGTAATCAAGGATGATGCTGAAGGAATGAAAGGAAGAATAAAAGACTTGGAGCAAGGGGCTGATGGAATCTGGAGATTCCACAAGAAAAGGATTTGGGTACCTAAGTAAGGAGAGTTAAGAAATAAGATTTTAGATGAAGCCCATAAATCTAGACATACCATGCATCCTGGTAATAATAAGATGTACCAAGATTTAAGAAATAACTTCTGGTGGATAGGAATGAAAAAGGACATAGCTAGATATGTTTCTAAGTGTCTTACTTGTTCACAAGTTAAGGCAAAACACCATAAACCCTCAGGCCTACTACAACAATTAGAAATGCCTGTTTGGAAATGGGAACTCATAACCATGGACTTTGTTACTAAGTTGCCCAAAACCAGAAAAGGCAATGACTCGATTTGGGTAATTGTGGATCGATTAACCAAATCAGCTCATTTTCTATCCATGAAGGAAACCTTTAGCATGGAAAGGTTGGCAAAGTTGTATGTGGATAAAGTTGTATCCTTACATGGAGTCCCACTCTCCATTGTATCGGATAGGGATAGTCGTTTCACTTCCCATTTCTGGACAAGTTTCCAAGAAGCAATGGGAACACGATTAAATTTAAGCACTGCATACCATCCTCAAACAGACGGACAAAGTGAAAGGACGATCCAAACCCTGGAAGACATGCTTAGGGCATGTGTGATAGATTTTGGTGGAAACTGGGATGACCACCTACCCTTAATTGAATTCTCCTATAATAATAGTTATCATGCAAGCATTGAAGCTGCCCCGTTTGAAGCACTGTATGGACGAAAGTGCAGAACTCCAGTTTGCTGGGCAGAAATAGGAGAAAGCAAGTTATCAGGACCCGAGATTGTGCAAGAGACCACCGACAAGATCACTCAAATCAAGGAAAGACTGAAAACGGCTCGAGATCGCCAGAAGAGTTATGCCGATAATCGACGCAAGCCACTAGAATTTCAAGTTGGAGACAAGGTACTCTTGAAAGTTTCTCCTTGGAAAGGAATAGTTCGGTTCAGTAAGAAAGGAAAGCTAAGTCCAAGGTACGTAGGACCATTCCCAGTAATACAGCAAATAGGACCAGTTGCTTATCGCTTACAATTACCAGAAGAGTTAGCTGGAGTACATGACGTATTTCATGTATCCAACCTCAAGAAATGTTTATCTGACGAATCATTGGTAGTACTTCTTCAAGACATAGAGGTAAATGAAAAGTTGAAGTTCGTAGAGAAACCGCTTCAAATAGAAGACAGAAAGGTCAAGTTTCTCAAACACAAAAGACTAGTACTGGTCAAGGTCAAGTGGGATTCAAAAAGAGGACTTGAATACACCTGGGAGCTAGAATCGGAAATGAAGCGAAAGTATCCTCACTTATTCCAGTAAATCTCGAGGACGAGATTTTAAATAAGGTGGGGAGGATGTAAGGACCTGCAAAAATGTCCCAAAATGACCCTTAAGTGAAAACCCGGACCCCTGAAACCCTAATATGCATGAAAAACCAAGAAAATGTGAAATTTGGTTTTCACGCGGGCCGCGTAAGACATAAGGGTTGTCTACGCGGGCCGCGATAACTCATCAAATCTCCGGATAAGCGAACAGGCCACGTGTCGCACACGTGGCAGACCTAGGTGTGACACGCTAGCCCTAGCCTACGACTAGGTGGCCCTCGCGGGCCGCGTAAGATTTACAGAGGGTTTACGCGGGCCGCGTAAAACCCTAATTTCATCTATAAATTGCTTAGTTCATGGCCTATTCACCTGCACTCGACAAAACTTTCAAAAGACGAAGATACTGCTAAAAATCACAATTTCCATTAGAGAGACGCTGCTACGATACAGGGTATTAACTCGATCGCTGCTACGATTCAATGTCCGATCGATTGAAACCAATCCGATGGATGTTTAAGTGCTGCCCAAATCAGGGCTATACTTTGTCATTCGTCGTGAGGGTTTTAATCTCGTGAGTTATCGTAAATGTTGTATTAAGTTACTTACCTAGTTTCGTGTGCATTGTTGTTTAAATTAGGTTATCAGGCTTATCAGTAGGCTAAACTCTGCCCGACTAAACTTGCAATGTGAGTCGTTCTCTTTTTATCAACAATGTTTTACAATACTCCAATCATTTTCCAAAAGTTATAATTACAGGGATTATGTCGTGGTTATCTTGAATCACTGGCTAGTGGGGTATTGTGCACATTACTAATTTCTCACAGTTAGGTTCATCAACCTAACAGTGATAATCATCACTACTTGGGTGAAAGGACCCAATAGTGGTATGACCATCGTCACCAGGAGGTGACATGGCGCCAGATAAAAATAAGATAGTAGCCATTGTAATCGCTCTTATGCTGTAATTTATAACTATGTGTCGTTTTATCAAATTTGAGTGACTCGCCAGTATTTCCCCGCAGATAAAATATTTTTCAAACATGTTTCGGGTGACCTACTGTGAATCAAGGAAAAGTGCTATGGAGCACTAACAAGCTTGAAGTAGTGGCTCAGATAAATAAATAAACATGTTTTGTAAAACAGGGAATTTCCTAGTAAAATTCCTCTATTGTAAATTACAGGGTTGTTCCAAATTATGAAATAAAATAATCAGACATTTTCAAGTTTTAAAAGACCCTGTTAAACTTCCCCCGTCAACTCAAATAATAAATACCACGGGTTTCTGTCCCGCGGCTCCTGGACCGGGTAAAACCGGGACGGGGGCCGTGTCAGTACATTGAGAAAGTGTTAGAAAGATTCAGCCTTAAAGATGCCAAGATTCAAGCACACCTTTGGGAAGTCACTTTAAGCTTTCTAAAGTTCAGTCACCCATATCAGATGAAGACAAAGCATAAATGGCTAAAGTTCCGTATGCATCGGCAGTTGGTAGCCTCATGTATGCAATGGTATGCACGAGACCAGATATCATGCAGTGGGAGTTGTTAGTCGGTTTATGTCCAATCCAGGGAGAGAACATTGGGAAGCAGTTAAATGGCTGCTAAGATATTTGAAGGGGACTTCAAAAGTGACATTACAGTTTAAGGGGAAAGATGTTATTCTGAAGGGTTTTGCGGATGCTGACCTTGGTGGTTGTAAAGAAACTTACAAAAGCACAACCGGATATGTCTTTACAGTGGGAGGCACTGCAGTAAGCTGGATGTCCAGACTGCAGAAAAGTGTTGCCCTTTCAACCACAGAAGCAGAGTATATGGCAGTTGCTGAAGCAAGCAAAGAGCTTATATGGTTGAAGAATTTTCTCAAAGAGCTCGGCAAGGAACAAGTTGATTGTGCACTGTTTTGTGACAATCAAACTGCAATTCATCTCGCAAAGAATCCCGTCTTCCATTCGAAAACAAAGCACATACAGCTGAGATATCACTTCATCAAAGAGCAAGTTAGTGAAGGCACTCTGAAGTTGAAGAAGATCAAAGGAAGTGAAAATCCATCTGATATGTTGACTAAGGTTGTCACCTTAGAGAAGTTGAAGCTTTGCATAGCTTCAACTGGCCTTCGGGATAATTGAAGAGAAGGCCGGGTAACTAGGAATGTGTTAAAATCAAAGTTTTTACAGAGATACTGATGCACAGTTGAAGCACAGGTGAAGATTATTCAGTGACTTCAAGTGGGAGATTGTTGAGTGTGAATCCACTTGAGCAAGTGGACATCAGAAAATCCTTTCTAATCAAAACATGATAATAAGATAAAGGGCTGGGATGATCCAATCTTCTCTGAAACCCATTTTTTACGGATCTTGTTTTTGCTTTCCTTCTTTCATCTGATCTCTATATAAGAGATTGTTTTGTATCTGTAATACTTGTACCAAGCTTAATACAAATACTCCTAGTTACCGAGAGTGGACGTAGGTCAGAACCGGACCGAACCACTATAAATCTTTGTGTTCTTAATTTGGTGTGTGTGTGAGTTCTATGTTGTGATTGTGTTCGTGTTTGACCCGTTCGATCCCCAACATTTTATACTAGCATAAAGTATCCAAATCGGATTAAAACGAAATTACTAAATAAATAAACATAAAGTAATACAAAAGTTTTAAAATTGAATTCGGTTTTGCTCCATGAGGTTGGATAAAAAAATAATCATTTTTTTCCAAAACTTTTTAGTTAATGAGAAAGAAAATGACCAAGATGCCCATCACATGATATGCACATGGGTTAGACTTAACGGGGCAAATGAATGATGCTAGAAGTTTGGATAAAAATAAGCAATTGATGAAAACCTTTGGAAGTAAATCGATATTTTTAATCTTTTGAAGAAAAATAGTATTTTTTGTCAAACCGGAGCAAAATCGAATTTAACTCAAACAAAGAGTTAACTTCTTTATAGTTCATTGTTTTGGAATGTAGCAAGTTGCAATGCATTAAATAAGGTTGTCATGTAACTGGTTCTATGAATGCTTAACAATTCAGTTTTTTGGAATGTAATTAGTTCTAATGTAGTTTTGGTCATTTTTGCAGCACTTTTTAAAGCAGTTTTTTAGTCACATTTTTGTAGCACTATTTATTGCAGCTTTGGTCATTTTTGCATCGCTTTTTAATGCAATTTTAGTCAATATTTTCCGGCAACAATTTTTAAAGAAATTAGGGAAGTTGAAGAACGCGTGTGTGTATATATATAATTCGAAAAGTATTCAAGTCGGATTAATGCAAAATGCCAAGAAAATAAAAACAATGGATGTTAATAGAGGTATAGATATAAAAGAAAATGACAAAAATGTCTATTAAATGACAAACAAATAGGTTAAACCTCATGGGGAAATGGATGTTAGAGGTATAGATTAAAATGAAACATCACATGATTTTTTTGAAGATAAATCGATGTTTTAATATTTTGAAGGAAAATGATTATTGTTTGTCAAATCTCAAAAAGCAAAATCGAATTTTACTCAAATAAATAAGTAGATAAATAAAATTCAAAACATGTTTAATAGAATTATAATACGACCTTATTATTTTATTCATTAAAAAGTTGAATAAAGTATGGTAAACAATGTTTATGCTAGTGTCACTTTCTTGTTTTGCTACAAATGACAAATCCACTATAAAATAATATCAACTAGACAAAACCATGCGTTGCGTGAGTGCCAAACAAAAGAGAAAATCCAAAAATCATAATGTATTCGATTCATTGGTTTTTGGAACTGAAGTAAGAATAAATGAAGTTAAATAATAAAAGATTTGTAGTTAGATATTGAAAGGAAAAGAAATTAAGAAATATTTGTGACGGTATCGCAATCAGTTGCGTAAAAATGTTAGTTAGTTAAAATAAGTTAAACAAGAAAAGAATTTTAGTTAGTTAAAAAAAATATTTAATGTGTACAGTATTCTCATACAACATCTCCCAACATTGTATCCCAATAAATTATTGGTGAATTTACGAAAATGGTCAATAATGTTGTTGACTTACCAAATTGGCCATCTCATGAGTCTGTAGAGAAGCGTATCACTGATTACGAGACATCTTTTGCGTCTGTAAGGCTCATTCATGCGTCCTTAAATATAGAAGTGACACGTGTCTCAATGGGATGCATGGGATGAGTCACGGACGCATGGGATGAATCACAGACGCATGGGATGCCTCAAATCTTGCTAAAAGTAAATTTTATGAGTCACGGACGCATGGGATGAGTCACGGACGCATGGATGTCATTGAGACACGTGTCACTTCTATATTTAAGGACGCATGAATGAGCTCTGCAGACGCAAAAGGTGTCTCGTAATCGGTGATGCGCTGCTCCTCCGACGCATGAGATGGCCAATTTAGTAAGTTAACATGATTCTTGGCCATTTTCGTAAATTCCCCTAAATTATTCTTATTTATGGTAAAGAAGGAAAGTTTACTGTCAAGAAATCCACTATAAAATCTCCCAACTTCACACAACTTTAATCCTTACACAACACAATTCTTCATCATCTGTTACACATATTAGCCGTAACAATCAATCAAAACATCCATCTATGGCTGATAATGAAGGTATTATAATCAGTTACTAACCTTAATTTCCATTTCATTTCGTGTTTCTACATCATAAATGCGAATTAAATCGCTCCAATTGATGGTTCCTTTTTTTTTTTGCGACAATTGTTACTTCTACTCTATTTTACACCAATAATTTTTTTGATGGTTCGTAAATGAATACAGCAAACGATAGTGATCAAAACGTGTTAAAAAAACACGCTGCTTTCTTTGATCGTAACAATGATGGTGTGATTTACCCTTGGGAAACTTTTCAAGGTTCGCTTCAATTTGATTTTTGTAATGAATCCAAGTATGTGAGACTTTCAGACTTTTGAGCAACAGTTTCTAACAATTTCGTAAATTTTAATTGTTATTTTTGTACAGGGTTTCGAGCAATTGGGAGTGGTATTTTGTTATCCACAATTGCTGCAGTTTACATCAATGTCAGTCTTAGCAGCAAAACTCGCCCCGTATGTATAATTTGTATCCTGTTATTTTTTCGTATTGCTTTATGATTTACACATATTTGATTCTGATTCTCCGATTACATCTCCCTCGGCTTTCAATCTCTCGAATTTTTGGTTGGAATTTTTTGGAGTTGTGTGATTTTGTGCTTTTAGAATTCGCTTTAAGATCCTAAAAATTAAAAAAAAACTTAAAAAAAAAAAAAAAAAAAAAACTCGTCTTATATTTTGGGGTCCTTAACTTTTAAGGGTTTACTCTCCGGTCACAACTCCTTCAGCTCTCAAAATCTTGATCTTTTGGTTAAAAACGTGTCATAGTCATCGAACAAGCTTAAACTGTGTGGTTCAAACATGACTAGTGTAATTCTGTTATCTAAGTGTGCAAACGAATTCGTGGATTAAAATGGGTTGATGGGTTATTATCAAAGTAATTACAAATGGGTTGTTATCATGTTGTAAATGGGTTAAACACAACGTAAATAAATTGGAAGGTTATAAATAGTAGTAACAAAAATTATGCTGTTAAAGTTACAATTTAATTTTAGTTCATTTGAATAAAATTAAACATGTCAACGAAGGGGGGCGTTAAGCACCGCCTCGAAGGGGCATTATGTATGTGATAACCGATTTAACTATACCGGTTCAAAGGGGGGATGATAATTCCTAGATTTAATCAGATTTTGGGTTAGCAAAGTTGGGTTAAAAAAACAGGCAGACTCACATAAATGTATGAGTTATGTTCTAGTTTGGTTGCATAAAAACAAGTTGATTCCTCGACCTAATTAAAATAATGATAATAATGGTACAACCCATCAACCTGATTACTACCGTTTTAAAACTAATTACATGATCTTAATGGATGTTTTAAATCAAAGTGAAAACACTTGTTTACATTTTCATAAAAAGTGAAAGAAATTTTATATTAAGTAGAACACTAAAAAGTAATTTACTTTTTAATGTAACCATGAGAATTGTTATTGAAAAATCTTGAGACCTCACAAATACCCCTGCTAACCAAGAAGATTTAGATCATAATTTGTGCTGAGCAGATAACCTAAAATAATTTTCATATTTCCTAATTGATCAAATATGATTTTTTTTGACTAAATAATTTCATTTATTATGTAAAGACATAAATTAATTTATTATGTAAAGATATAAGCTTAAATAAAATGATTTTTTTTTCAAGATAAAATAATAAAAATAAAAGAAGTATAATTTATTTGTTAATTGTTATAATTTAAAGTCTTTTTGATATAGGAATATTAGATTTTAGTAATTCTAACTTTTACATATTGACCGATATTTATCTCAAACTAAAAAAATTCTTTAGCCCAATATTTTATGACATGACATGGACGATGGTGTGGAACACCCAACCCCAACTTACCCTTGCGTTCTTTTTCTCTCCCATGAAGACCCACCACTTCCACACTGGACCACGCCACCCCACCGTTTAAACCAACCATAACTGAACAACCACCATCTTCGACCATCTGCAGAACAACCACCACCGCCCCTTGGTTGATTCCGGCTACCACCACCCTCTCAAACATTATCTTTTTCTGGCGAGCTTCTTCACCACCTACAACTCTGATTGAAACCTTGCATCTCTTAGTTACCTTTAACCCATCTTGTTCGTTTCCAACCTTGGTCACCAATTTGGTTCCCACATTAATCTTCGTTTATAGGCATTCATAGATCTCTGTTTGTAAGATAGAAGGGTTAGATATGGTGGTGATGGCAACGGTGGCTGAGGATGGTGACGGTGGTGAAGAAAATGGTGGCAATGTAATATGGTGGTGATAGTAGTTAGGTGGTGGTAGCCGGAGTTAGGTGGTGGGGTTACTGGAGTTAGGTGGTGGGGTTACTAGAGTTAGGTGGTGTTGTGGCATCGGAGGTCTATTTTGGTGGTGGTGGTGGTGGCGGTCTGGTGTAGTGGTGGTGATTACAGTGGGGGTGAGAGAGAGAGACTGCTCCAACATCCACATCACCGTCCACGTCATAAAAGAACTAACTAGATTAGACCTCAGTTAGAAGTATTAAAAAAGGAGAAAATTACGAATTTGGCCAAGAATAGTGTTGACTTACGAAATTGGCCACCTCATGCGTCCTTGGAGAGGCGCATCACAGATTCAAATGCGCGGGATGCGTCTGAAGTCCACGGGATGCGTCTTTGAAAATAATTCACTGACCGATACGTCTGAAAGTACACGGGATGCGTCTGAAAGTGCACGGGATGCGTCTTGAAAACTTGAAGCGTCTGAAAGTGCACGGGATGCGTCCTTGGAGCGAGGCATCATGCACGGGATGCGTCGGGCAAGTTTCCGCCATTTTTTCCGGCGAGTTGCAGGTTTTCGCCATTTTTTCTGGCGAGTTGCAGTTTTTCGCCATTTTTTCTGGCGAGTTGCAGGTTTTCGCCATTATTTTCCGGCATTTGTTGTGTTTGAGGCTACCACCCTTTAAATTTTAAATTTAAATTTTGTTATCTTTTTAAGTCATGTTGACTTTAAAGCAGTAGCTTACGTCGGAGCAAGAAAAGTCGTTTTCACAAAGAGGCTCTTTCACAAATCACAATCTGTATTTTACATGTGATTAGCCACGTGGAGCCTTTTTCAAAACTTTGTCGGTGCAGAGGACGAGCGATGTGGTGGTGCGGAGGACGGCGATGTGGAGGTAGGAGGTGGTGGGTTTTAAGAGGGTGAGGTAGGAGGACGGCGAGGGAGAATGCCTGCACACAAAAGAAAAAGTTGCACACAAAAGAAAAGGCTGCAAGTCTCATTATTGAAATGCCACTTGTCCATTTTCTATTGGGTTTCAGTGACACTTTGCAAAAAGACGCATCAAAAACTTGAGGAGTCTGTGTATAGACGCTTCAGGTGGCTATTTTCGTAATTGGTGTGAGTCAATGGCTATTTTCGTAAATAGCTCAAAAAAAACTCAGTAGAAGAAAATAGTTTGAAAGTTGAGAGTATCCTGAGGAAAATGCCATACAATGAGTCAAAATAAAGATTGTTAAAGTCCAATTTCCCTTCTAGATAACAATTTAAACTAGATTCTAAGCACTAAATCTTATAGTCACCTCAGCCAAGGGACTTTGCAAGCCACCCATGGTTTTTTTTAAGTAACTATATTGTTAAAAGGTGATGAGTAATGATTTCCTAAGATGAAAAGATTAATTAATAATTAGTTATAAGAAATTCAAGGTTTACATAAAAGAGAAGGTATCTTTACATGAAGAATTATAAGCTTCAAGGATTTTATGTTTGTTTGGAACAGGGAAAAAGGTATCCTAATCTACTATTCCCGATCAACATTGTAAACATAACAATGGGCAAACATGGTAGTGACTCTGGAGTCTATGATAGTCATGGAAGGTATCACATCTCTTATCTTTCGTTTATTTCTATAAGAGTATACAGAGTGGAAGTGGAGGAAAAACAGCCCGACCGGGAGCACCATTCTACTGGTCTCGGGAACCCAAATTTAATCACTGATTAGTGATCACCAATTAAAACACACACGCGTGCGCGCACACACACATATATATACTAGAGAATTAATCTGCAAATGGTGTTTTTCATTAGAAGTCTAAAGAGACTTAATGACATTTTTATAGATTGTGTTTATTTTGTAAGACAAAAACGATTAATTAATCGAGGCAGATCTAAAAAACAATAAAACGGCAGGGAGTTTTTTTCTAACTACACACCAAAAAAAATCCTACATAAATGACAACATTGTGTGAGAAATGCATTGGAAAAGAAAATAAAAGGACAAAAAAGTCCCTCCGCCTTAATTATATCATGCGCCACGTGTTCGAACAGGATTCGTTCTCACCATTTTCACGCTTCCAAGGAAACCCAGTTGAGATAAGAAAAACCTAGAAAACCCTATGTAACTAGCCATTTTTATACAAATTATAGAGCATGTAACACACACACACACATATATATAAATATATATATATATATATTGGACAGGGTTACCTAGGAAACCCACTTGAGATAAGAAAAACCTAGAAAAGCCTATGTAACTATCCATTTTTTATACAAATTTTAGAGCATGTAACATACACATATTCAGGGGCTGTTTGGTAGCATCTGAATGACATTAAGAGGCTACCTCTTAATGAAATCATTTAAGAGTTTAACAAAGATAATGTAGAAGAATGTGACATGTGATGGTTTACCATTCAGATGTTACCTCTTATCCAGTCAGACATAAGGTTACCTCTTATTCATTCAGACATAAGGGCCACAAATGATTTCATTAAGAGGCGGCCTCTGAATGGATTAAGAGGCTACCAAACAGGGCCTCAATCGTTTTGTGAAAAAAAAAAGTTGAGCGGTTTTTTTAAAGATATATGTTTTTTAATTACATATGTAACAAAACGATGTTGTTTAGTGTTATATACCTGTTACATAAAAAACATATTTAAGAAAAATCCCTCGGCGCTTTTTGGTTGTTTTACTCAAAACGCTTGAAAATATATAAATTATATGCCCAAAAAATTGTGTAAAATAAAATGGCTTGTTACATAGAGTTTTATCATCTCAACATGGTTTCCTATTCACACTTAGTCTTTGTGTGTGTATTAATGGAGAAATGGGGGAAAATGGGACGGCTTTGTAAAAAAAGAGGAAAAATGAGAAAATAGATAGAATCCTGAAGTGATGCTGATGTGGCATATATGGGTATACGAGGAAAACGGGATGAGTCCCTATGCTCTAAAAACATAAATAAATACACACAAGATAAAATGTGTCTTTGTTAGGAATTAAGATGATATTTCGGATCACGTTTCGAAACGAGTTGTGTAATATAAAATAAGCGGAATTGTATTAACATTCATAACTCGTTCGTAACAAAAGTTGATCTGCAACAATATAATCAAAATCTATTAAAAATACTCAAAATTAGATGTTTCAATTGCCTATTGGTTGCAGTCTTGCAGATAACTATGAATTAGTACTTTTAAGATAAATATTTTCAACAATATATAGATGATAGATGAATATAAAACCCAAATTCATATTGTGTGTAAATCAAATCTAAATAATGAAATATGCTTTTCATGTTTGATTGAGGTTTGTTCCTTCAAAGTTTGAGGAGATATTTCAAAAGAATGCGAGGACAAATCCTGAGGCTTTGACAGCAGACGAATTGGATGAATTTCTCAAAGGAAATCGAGAACCCAAAGATTATGGAGGATGGTAGGAACACGTGACTCAATATTATTTTTAATTATTCATATGCGTTTATAATTAATTAAATCTTAATAAAAATTGGGAACATATATATCCATTTGTAGGATTGCAGGTCTCACAGAATGGAAGACATTGTACTACTTGGCTAAGGACAAAAATGGATTATTGGAAAAGGATACCATTAAAGCTGTTTATGATGGAAGTTTGTTTGAAAAAATGGCAGCCGAAACGGCCAAGAAGAAACACAAGTGAACTCTAGAATTGGCATATGTCGAAGATGGTACATTAGACTACTCAAAACTGCTTAAATGGTATGGTTGTGTATTTTAATTTTTAAAGACACGAGCATAAAGGGAATTATTGTGTGATTATAAGTGTAAACAGTCTTGATTGTACGGTTGAAATTTATAGATAAGTGCTAGGTTGAATTGTTGACGTAACCAAGGTTTCGTTGACTCTAGTCATCTTCATTCGCTTTATTATTGTTGTTGTTGTAAAAAATGTCATTTTCGTGGAAAATATGAATTGGAGCCACGCAATACAAAATAGAACTCTATGTTTTCTAGAAAATGGTTCAAATTTAAAATGGGTATAACTTTTTATCTTTTTCTGGTATACTTTATTCACAAATGCCAAAACTCCTCGAACCGGGAGCGGCACAAACAACAACTACAAAAATACAAATTTACACCACATATCCCAAGATAAATTTCTATCTTCAGAACGGTTCCTATACCACAAAAACCCAAGAGATTTGATATTCTGCATGATATCCTCAACTCTAATGTCAGCATTTGAGAACCGCTTATTGTTCCTAGCCTTCCAAATGCACCAACAAGCCACATACAAAATACCTTGAAACACCCTTTTTCCTATAAATCACAGGTTGCTGAATTCTGAAGCGTTGATGATATCTCTAACCGAAAAAAAGAGGGGACTAACTTTGCACTAACCACTAATTTGGTTGCAGATATTAGACGCCATCGGACAAGCGTAAAACAAATGGTCAGTCGATTCTATTCCGACTTCGCACATAACACACATGTCATCACCAAACAAATAATTCCTCGATCGAAGAGCTGTGATGGAAGGGATATGATCGAACACTGATCTCCACATGAATACGTTGCATTTTTTAAGGACCCACTTGGACCATCTGATAACTAACTTGTTGCTATAATATTTTCCGCTATCCAAAAATTCTTTAACAGCTTTAACCGAAAACACCTTCTGCCTACCTCCACTCCATTCCCATTTATCAGGACAGGAAGATTGTCACACCCCGATATTTCCACGTATTACCGGTGGGCCCGGTGGGGAGTATCGTGACGTAGTTGATAACATCATAGTCAAATAATCACAGTTTAATGCACAGCGGAAGTCTAAAGTAAATAATACAAACCGAGTTGAAAGTATAATAAAATATTACACAACGGTTGTAAGTGGATCCACAGGCGGATCTAAAACAGAAAGAAAATATTGTTCAACAGACTTTAAGTATTAAAAGTTTGCAAGACTCTTTATTTAATACTCGGAGTTTCCAGTCCATTACGCGTAGTACCTGCACTTAGTCTTTTTGAAAAATACGTCAGTTTACACTGGTAAATACAATTAATTGACTCTTTTGAAAAGTATTTATAAAATTGGTTTGGATGCACAAGGCATAAAATCTTTTATAACTTGGGAAAATTATTTAAAAATAATCTTGTATACAGATTTATATGTTTGTCGTCCGTTCAGGACCGGAATAGAAGAGCCGGTACAAGATTAATAGACACACCACAAGTATAGGCCCACAAAGAGTTTCCTCATGAGTGAGATACCGTTTATACATACGCAACTGTCAGGTATATGCCTACACCCCGTGCTTAAGCCGTGGCCATTTCAAATGAATGAGCCGAGAATATCCAAGACACGGTCATTAACCCCCCAAAGGCATTGTATCAAACAAAACAGATTAAAACGGGTTATGTAAATTTAATAATCACAATCCGATTAAATGATTTCATACCCGACCAAGCGGTATTATTGATGCGTGTTGAGTGTGATAGGTTTTTAATGTATATTTTAAGCCCTGTTACACTTTTTAGTCAAGTTTTAAATTTATAAAACACGATATTTACTAACACTAAACACACATATGGGCAAGTGCACCCATCGTGAGCGTAGTATAGTGTTGGTAAGATACTGAGGTCGTCCAAGGACACAAGAGCTTTTAGTACCGGTTTATCCTAAACGTCTAATCAAATCAAAAGTTAGAAAAATGTTTTTAAACAAGAAAACTAAAACTAACTAAAATGCTGAAAAATAAAATAAAAATAAAAACAGATAGACAAGATGAATCACTTGGATCCGACTCGTGTGTAGTGTAACCTTTGATTATTTCCGCACTTTTGCACTTTTTAAGAGATTATCTTAGTTATTGTAGTAGGCCCCACTTTTGAAGGTGACGTTACCCTCAACCCAGTAGTTTGAGTCAGCAAGGATACAATCCTAAACGGTCGGATTATTGAAAGATAATTAATTAAGTTATTAATGCATAATGTGGTAGGCCCCTCTTTTGAAGGTGACGTTACCCTCGGTTAAGTAGTCTGAGTCAGCAGGGATACAGTCCTAAGTAGCCGGGTTAAAGTATTAATAGTAGCTTACATATGAGGGGATCAAAGAGTTTGGACCCCCGCCATCCAATACCAGTGGGTATTGAAGGAGGTCCTACTAAATTTGACCCGGGTCCTTGCAGGATCTATACACTGAACAAGACAAGACTCTTACCAAACCGTTCTCTTAACCCCCGACCAGGTAGCCAACATTCCTCCATATAGACCGTGGAGATATGAATGGTGAAAATCTTTTATTTTATATATACAGTAAAATAATGCCAAGACACCACAGACAAACGATAAGGAAGAATCACCTTCAACAAAAGAAACTAGTTATTAAAGTCATTAATACATAACCAAATAAAAAGTGCGAAAAGATTAAAAATAAAAAGTATTACACTAAACACTTGTCTTCACCAAGTGATGTAAGAGACTTAGGCAAACATGGCCTTTGATTGTCAAGAACTCTTACGATCAATCTTGGATCCCGAGACGACTCACACACTCTATGATGGATGATGGTGGTGGATGATGGTGTTGTGATCCGCTAGACAGGGCCCCGTGTCCACCATTCTTCTCTTTCTTCATTAATTGCAGTTTGTCTGCATTAGTTGACCACGCCCCCGTGTCCGCTGGGCACGGCCCCGTGTGCAGAAGCGTATCTGTACTATCAAGATTTGCTTGTATTCTGCGAATCTTAGTGTCACACCCCCAAAATCCACAAGCGGAGTATCACCGCTTGGGGGCGTGACTGACCAGGATCAACCCACCAATCATATTGAACAACGTAATTAAGTAAATAAAACCAACCACAATATAATTGGTGTTCAGAAGAAAATAACCAACTTTAAATTAACAGCGGAAGCATAAATTGTAAAACCCAAACATAAGTAATAAGTCTATAAAATTTAACAGTTTGACATGGGACTCAACAGTCCATGTCCCACAACGACCACTCCTCCCTGTGCAAGCTCCGTAAGCACCTAACGACCTGCAAGGCATGTAACAACGAGTCAACAACGAAGTTGAGCGAGTTCACAGTTGGTTGTTTAGTTTTACAAGTTTGTTTTGAAAACCATAAATTGTTTCGTAAACCACGAGTTAACCAGTATCTTTGTTTCCCCAAACCAAATCCATAATCAGTGGGGGCTTCCCCATGTGAACCACTAGACCGTTACCATATCGACAACTGACGAAAGTAAGTTGTGCCCTAAGTCAATGTCTATCATCATCGACTGTTTGCCATGATCCATTAGTACACGCCCGTCCTACCGGCACGGTGTAAGGCTTGTCAACCCTAATAGCGCTATTAACTAATGACCCGCTCGTCATTGGCCCGGCGATTAAGTCGATATAAAAATGAGGGACTTAATGATAGAGTTTTGTCTAGTAAGTTTAAGGTTGTTGTCCTACCCAAGGAGTACGAACGTACATATTCTACCCAAGGAGAATACGCAGGATTAATATTGGCATCCTACCCATGGAGGATGGCGGTACATATCCTACCCAAGGAGGATATGCAGGTTCTGTTTTAGTTCTTTAACACTTTCCCTACCACCGGGAATCCCATGCCTTAGAAAGAGTGTGAACTCACCTTGGGTTGCTCGGTTGAACTCTTTAAAAATAGCTAACAGTCGAGGTTGGTCAATCACGTTCTAATATGATTACCATTAAGTTTATTAATAATTTCAATTAAATCACAAAGTTCCTACACGTATCTATCACATAATATGCACTCACTTTAACTGATCATGCCCATACATACCTCCCTCCTATAACTACTCAAGAGCAAGCATACGAGATCCCACATAACACTTTTATTGACATACAACAAGTTGGATCATTATCGGACAACACAACCAACATTTAGACACGCGAATCACCACATACATTGTTTCAGCTTTAACATCTAAAACCGGGCTGTTTTCGAGTAATTTAATAAAATAGTTAACTTATTCCAAAAATTCCCAAACTTTTACAGAATGTTTTAAACAATCCAAATATTATTGTGTAAAAATATCGGGATCCAATTCATTACCCATTATTTTATAAAAATCATTTACCGGGCTGCAATCAGATTCGTCACTTTCTGACTGCAGTCCACGGAAAAATTCATTTAAAATTCATCGTAAGTCCAATTGACAAAATTCCAGTGGGAGAATTACAAAGTCATCAGCGTCCATCTATAGTACAAATTTCGTTACCTAATTCTACACAGATTTCAAGTTATGACGAAAAAAATAACACAAATTTTCTGCAGTAAAAACGCAGCTTTTGCTACTGTACAAAACGGACCTTTAAAAATAGTAAACGGCCTCGAAAAAATATGATTCCAGTGCCATTTGATTCGTTTTTCGAAAACACATAATTTAGACTTCAGAAAATCAATTTTTCGATTTATAACGGTCCGTTTACAGCCAACTGAAGTTGGCTGTAAATGTTACTCAGCATGCTGTTAATCACTTAAACGTTACTAAAACACGCACAAATGATCTCAACACCTTCTAACTTGTTAAACCATGTTTTTAATCATACTTTAACAAGTTCCATATGATGATTAACATCATATTATCAAGAAATCAACAATCAAGTGTCATGCATGTATTTAACAACATTACTTTAACAAGATTTCGTCATCTTTAAGTTTCATGTTCATGATTCTTGTTTAAGTCTTTTAGTGTTCTTGTTCTTTATAACAATGTATATCTTTTTAACTAACAAAATAAGAATAAAAGCTAGTAACAAGAAGCTTACAACTAGCTTAAAGGCTAGGGAAGATCACTAGAGAAAATGATGAAGAAGATGGTGAATGAAAGCTAAAGATGAAGGTTCTTCAAGTTCTTCAACTCCAAGCCCCAGTACTTGAATTGAGCTTGAACTTGGATGGATGAAGGTTGCGAGGTGGTGGTGGTGGCGGTTCTAAAGTGAGCCGAGAGGGAGAGAGAGGGGTTGAGGGAGTTGGGTGAAGTTGTGAGATATGGAAGGATATGGAATGATCTTGCAAATCGTATGCTCCATACTTAAAATCATCACCAATATTTTGTTCATTATCACAAGCAAAATCTAAATAAAATATGAATAAGATCTAGTAAGTAAGGTGGTGGGGTCCCCCACATGGGGCCGTGAATTTTGATGGGGGGGGGGGGGGGGGGGTAAGTGTAACTTTTGTGGGTAAGTAGGTAAATGGTTATGGTGTTGAGTGTAATATCTAGTGTATTATTTGTATGACACTTTATATAATGTGTTGGGGTATTCGGGGACCATAACTAGTCAAGAAATAATAAAACAATGTTTCTGACAAAATTTTGGTGTCCCGGGTAATGTCCGGTTGTTCGTTTAGATACCGGTTCGTTAAAGTGCTAAGTTGTTCCGTATAGAGTCTTTTATGTAACTTTTTGTGACACTATTAATTCCCAACACTTAGGAAAGCATACATGACCATTTAGTAAATTTTCTGCACAAGACTATTATGTTAAAAAGCTGAATTTTGCTGAAGAATGCAGAAATCATAAAGCAGTTACGTTATCAGTTGTAATTAAGCACAGTCATTAAGCACAATTTAATATTAATTAATCGTACGGATACATGTAATTATGAGGGTTGTGACATTCTCCCCCTGTTAAGAAAATTTCGTCCCAAAATTTAGCACGTGGTTACTGAGAAAGCTAGTTAAGTTGCGTGGTTTCCTGGTTTTTCCTGGGGTGTCACATTATCCCCCCGTTGGTTTGGAATTTCGTCCTGAAATTCTGCAGTAGCTTCAGCCTCAGTAGTGGTTGCATTTTTCCTAAACAAATGGGGATACTTGAGTTTCATTTGGTCTTCTCGTTCCCAGATATACTCTGGGCCACGACGGGAGTTCCAACGAACTCGAACAAGCGGTATTCTGGTACGCTTGAGAACCTTAACATCTCGATCAGTAATCTCTACTGGTTCCTCGACGAATCGCGGCTGATCGTCGATAGTGAGCTCCTTGAGAGGAACTATGAGGGTCTCATCTGACAGACACTTCTTCAGATTCGACACATGGAAAACATTGTGAACTCCGCTGAGTTCTGCCGGTAGATTCAGCTTGTAGGCCACCTTGCCAATTTTCTCAATGATTTCGAAGGGTCCAACATATCGCGGGTTGAGTTTGCCTCGTTTGCCAAAACGAACTACACCTTTCCAATGTGAGACTTTAAGTAGCACTCGATCCCCAACCTGGAACTCGAGTGGTTTCCTTCGCTTATTAGCATAGCTTTTCTGACGGTCACGAGCTGCCGCCATTCGTTATCGTATCTGAGAAATCCTCTCGGTTTTATCTACTACAAGTTCTGGGCCTGTGATTTGACTGTCGCCAACATCTGCCCAACAAAGAGGTGATCGGCACTTTCGTCCGTACAATGCCTCGAACGGAGCGGCCTGGATACTGGTGTGGTAACTGTTGTTATACGAAAACTCCACTAACGGGAGGTCTTCAAGGGTTTGGATGGTGCGTTCAGATTTCCCATCCGTCTGTGGATGATATGCCGTGCTCATGTCTAATCGGGAGCCAAAGCACTTGTGCATAGCTTGCCACAATTCAGATGTAAAACGTGAGTCACGGTCAGAAATGATGAAGGTTGGCACTCCGTGCCTTGATACTACTTCCTTTAGGTAGACGTCTGCTAGAGTAGAAAACTTGTCAGTTTCCTTGATAGCCAAGAAGTGTGCAGACTTAGTCAATCGATCCACTATCACCCAAATAGTGTCATTTCCGCGTTGAGATCTAGGCAGGTCAGTAACGAAATCCATGGAAATTTGCTCTCATTTCCATGTCGGGATCTCTGGTTGTTGGAGTAGGCCTGATGGTTTCTGATATTCAATCTTGACTCTCGCACAAGTCAAACATTTACTGACGTAGGTTGCTATGTTGGCTTTCATACTAGGCCACCAATACGTAGTCTTGAGATCGTGGTACATCTTATCCGAACCAGGATGTACCGAATAACGAGACTTGTGCGCTTCATCCATCACAAGCTCGCGTAAGTTTCCGTAAAGTGGGACCCAGATGCGCCCTGTTACATAGTAGGCGCCGTCTTCCTTTTGTTCTAACCGCTTCCTCGATCCTCGTAAGGACTCAGCCCTGATGTTCTCTGCTTTCAATGCTTCGACCTGAGCATCTCGTATCTGGGTAGAAAGACTAGATTGGATGGTAAGTTGTAACGCTCGCACGCGCTTAGGTGTAGTGTCCTTTTGACTGAGGGCGTCAACCACAACATTGTCTTTGCCCGGATGGTACTTGATCGCGCATTTGTAATCATTCAAGAGCTCGACCCATCGACGTTGTCGCATGTTTAACTCCTTTTGCTTGAAGATATGCTGGAGACTCCTGTGATCGGTGTAGATGGTGCACTTGGTACCGTACAGGTAATGTCTCCATATCTTAAGAGCAAAAACCACTGCTCCCAACTCCAAGTCGCGCGTAGTGTAGTTCTTTTTGTGAACTTTATGTTGGCGTGACGTGTAAGCAATGACTTCCTCACGTTGCATCATCTGACGACCAAGTCCTTGGACTGGCGCGTCACAAAATCATCTGTGCCTTCAGGTAACGAGAGGATAGGTGCGCTTCAAAGTTTCAACTTCAGCCGTTGAAATGTGGATTCCTGAGCATCACCCCAACGGTAGGTGACACCCTTCTGAGTAAGGACAGTGAGGGACTGCACAAACTTCGAGAAATCCTTGGTAAACCTTCTGTAGCATCCTACAAATCCCAAGATTTGCAGGCCAGTTCTTGATTGAGTCAACCTTGGATGGATCAACATGAATCCCATCCATATTAACCACGTGGTCTAGGAGATGGACTTCACGAAGCCAAAAGTCACATTTCGAGATCTTAGCGTAAGCTGTCCTTTACGAAGAAATTCCAAAATAAGTCGCAAATGTCTCCCTTGCAACTGGTCGAACAGGTTGTTAATACGAGGGAGAGAGTAGCGATTCTTCACGGTCACCTTGTTGAGTTCGTGGTAATCAATGCACATGCGGAAGGCCCCGTCCTTTTTCTTCACGAACAACGCTGGAGCTTCCCAAGGCGAAGAGCTAGGATGAATGAAACCCTTGCCCAAAAGTTCCTGAAGCTGAGCAGACACGAGCTATTGGTGCTGCTCAAGGAGCTAGCTCGATTTGAAATTCGACCTGACGATGAGGCGGAAGGCCAGGTAATTCCTCAGGGAATACTTCAGGAAAGTCATGTACAATCGGGGTACCTTCTATCTCCTTTTCTTTTCGTCGAGGTGTCAGTAACAAGAGCTAGGATGACAGTGTGGCCCTTTCGTAAGCACTTTTGGGCCTTAAGGAAAAAGATGATGTTCACCACAGTGCTACTCTTGTTGCTACGAATAATAAGAGGTTCTTCACCAGAACGAGGAATGCGGATGATTTCTCCTTACAAAGAATCTCTACTCGATGATGAGTCAACCAATCCATCCCGATAACGACGTCGAAGCTACCAAGTATGAAGGGGATAGGGTCGATAGAGAAGGTCTGACCAGTTAAAGCGAGGTTACAACCCTTAACTATGTGTGTGCCCTCAAGACTTTTACCATTAGCTAGTTCTACAACATGTTTGGTGTTTTAAGGGTAATGGGGTACGCTTAAGCATATGACTAACTCTTAGGAACACATATCTAGCATCGGCACCCGAATCAACTAAAATAGAAACAAAGAAATTGTCTGGTAGGAACTTACCCGCCACAACGTTGGGGTTGTTTCTTTCTTCTCCTTGTCCATTCAGGAACTCACGCTCATCGGCCCTGTGGTTATCATTATTGTCTCCGTCATTGTTCACGTTTCCCCGATTGCTGCTGTTGTCACGATTCTGCCTCATCTGCGGACAGTTCCTCTTGAGGTGGTCTTCAGCTCCACATCGAAAACACCCCTTCTTGCTACCCTGCTGCTGCTGCTGGTTCCGGTTTGCAGGATATGGTCTCCTGCAGTCTCTAGCCATATGCCCCGTCTTCTTGCACCGATGGCAACACGATCTCGCACATGACCCGTTGTGGTGCCGTTGGCACTTGCGGCATCTCGGTTTATTCCCTAGGTATCCCCCCTGATTTTGGTAGTTCAGTCCCTGCTGTACGAGTTTCCTGTGCGGGTCCTGTTGTATAAAGCTAGGACCCTCACCTTAGTGATCACCCCAAATATACTTGTTACTAATAAGAGCATTTGCATTGGAAAATTTACGCTTGGGCAACTTGCCCTCTTCCACCTCCTGATCGGTGAGTTGATGCGCCAAACGAACGACTTGCTGGATTGTGGGAAGGTTGGCCGCAATTACAGACCCTTGGATTTCCGGGACTAAGCCTCTGAGGTATAGCTTGATTCGTCTAGATATGGGTTGTGACAAGTTAGGACATAAGGAAACCAAGTCGTTGGACCTCTTTGTGTACGCCTCAATCTCTGATCCTTCCATCTTCAAACCATAATACTTTATTTCAAGTTTCAGAATGTCGTCCAGGTGGCAGAATTCTTCCTTAATCAAATCCTTGAAGTCGCTCCAGAGGGTGGCATTCGCGTCTGCCAACCCGAGCATCTGAACTTGTGCGTTCCACCAAGAATACGCTTTCCCTTACAACATGCCAGTAGCGCACTCTACTCGTTTGCTGTAACATTCCTATTTTTATATAAGAATTATAGGTTTGGTTAAATTTATTAACCACTAGTAACTAGTAACTAGTAACTAGTTTATTTTTAATATAATTATTCGACCCAAATAGTTTTAAAAAACTATTTTATATAGTTGGTTAAAATATTATATTAAATTGGCTTGTATATGAGTGACATTTCTAATAAAATAAAAGTCTATAAAAACTTATATTATTAGATAGGTATATTACGGGTAAGTCGACTGTTAGAAATATGAAGTACCTAGACGGGTCTAATAACCGTATACTAATTAATTATAAAAATACAATATATTTGAATCTACTCTATTTTTAAACTTAGATCCAAATGTAGACAAAATTATTCTCGTTCTAAAAACATATTCATTATTTTATAAAACATCATATTTTAGAAGTTATACGCGCCAAATAAAGTGAAGCAATTAAATTAATTATAATAATATAATAATAATAGTTAATTAAAGTTACAATTCAATTGAATTGTAAGAATACGTAAATATGAGAATGAAATAAATCAAACCTTTAATTTTATATAATAACAATTGATGAAGGCCCTTAACAACAGTCCCGGTCTCCCGGTTTTCGCCACCCAACAACTGTCGGTCATCATTTTTTTTTCTTGGCAGTCTTGTGTTTTAACAATTTGCTAAAATTACCACCTTGCCATTTGTTACATCAGAAATTACAATGGTAATGCTACAATGACAAGGCCGACCGCCACCAAGTTGCAAACGGTAACACAAAGAGGAGCTCCGGTGGCCGTAAACCCAGTCTCCATATGCATCATCAACTGTCGATTTATCAAGAAACAAAGGTTAAATCGAAAAGAGGTGACCGGATATCATGCTGGAACCCTAGATCTGTCACTGCATGTTACCGGAACCGTCCTTATCGACGGTGACTGTTACCGGAACCGTCCTTATCGACGGTCACTGGAATGCAACCAGATCTGAAGACGGGTTGGAAGACTGATTTTGGGTCTCCGACCCCGTACGGAATTGTTGACCCTATTTCTGTCTCCAGGTCTCAAATGTGTTGTATGAAATTGCAATTTGCAATGAAAGAAGAGTTGTAAACGAAATGTTGCCTTTTCGGTGTTGTAGTCATGGCAGTTAAGTGGTGGTTTTTGGTGGACTGGTGGTGGTTTTGTTGGGGTTATGACAACAGATAGAGAGAGAGAGAAATCGTAGAGAGAGAATAGAGAGAAAAATGGGTCACTCCTACTCTGCTTTTTCATCTTCCAGTTTTCAGAAGTTTTATAATCTTGTGAACTTTTTTAATACACTGGTAAAAATGCACAATATTATTAAAAAAATGAGATGAACTCATACCAAGTTAACCAAGCAGCCCCATGAAATATTAATACAGTAAAATAAATCCAAAAATAATTCTTCGGTATTTTGTTTTTTTCTTTTTGTTAATTTAATTTAAATAATTGCATTTAAATTTTGACTTTTATTGTATCTTTAATTTAGTTTGAAAACCGTATTTGGAATTTGGATGTTGGTTAAAGCTTCATATTTCATAAAAGTTTTTTTTTTTAATTTCGTTCAAAATAAGTAAATGATTTCTGAAATGTTAGGCCGGAGGGTGTGGGGGGCGCCACCATCGCCACCTCAGCCTCTATAGCGCCCCGGGCGCTATACACCCACACCGCCGGAGTTATGGAGGGGCGCTATAGAAGGGGCTCCATGGTGGTAACGAGGGAGAAGGGGGTTATCAGGTGGGGCCCTCAACTTTTCATCCAATCAATTTTTTTTTTTTAATTTTGTTTAATAGGGGGCTCCATCCCACACCGTGCAAATTAAAGGGGGGCGTTATAAAGCCCCATGGCTGACGTGAATCCTACGTGACGTTTACGTGTCTTGATAAAGCCCCTAGGGGCTCCATCCCACACCCTCCAGCCTTGTAGAATTCTGGAGAGTGGAGACATAAAAGAAACTTTTCTGGTGAATGTGTTCATAGAAAAGAAAGAAGATGATAAACAGAGAGAGAGACTAGAGAGGAGGAAAGTGGCTGACAAAAGCAAGTGCCACGTAAACACTCAGCTTTTTATCTATTTTTCTTTTCCATAATAGTTTTTATTTTAACACATTTCTTGGAGCCGGTTAAATTTCTATTTAATACATTTGTTGATGATTTAACTATACTTAACATATGAATTGGCAGGTAAGTAAAAAGGGTAAAATTCTTAGCAAGAACATAATAGGGTAAAGCTTTATGCCAAAAAGGTCTAAGATAAACATACAAGTTATATTGCGGTTTAAAAAAAAAACAAGAAACATTGACCCACTTTAAAGACGAATCAACAACTTTTTAAACACAAAAATTGTTAACATGCATCTTATATTCCAAGAGGCTATCATGTGTTCTTAAATGACTTAGATTGTTTTAATATATTTTTGTACACATTATGATAAAAATTTCAAACAATACTACAACTTTTTTCGTATGAAACTTTTATGTTTCGGTTCAAATCAAATCCATACTAAATTACTAACCTTGGTATCGGTATCGATATTATCAGAAATAGCACCGATATTACTTTTTTGGTTTCGCTCGGTGTAAAAACATATCGGTATTGTATTGGGCATATCACGGCTAGGTAATTTAGGTTTTCTCATTTTGTTGCTACATCGAAAGTCGGTACTATACCGGTACCGTAACGAACTAAACCAAACTGATACAAACCAAGATCCCGCCGCGAAGCGCGGGTGAATCCAACTAGTTATGAATAAAGCATGAAATCTATATTAAAGTGTCTACGTGTAGTATGCCTATTTTCCAAATATTTGAAATTGAACATGTGTCCCCTTTTCAAATTCATGTCATCATTTCAGAAATTCGTGTCCTTCATACAGTTACATACCTCAGCTATATATATAGAAATTCCTTTCCACATTCAAGTGTTCAATTATTTTTCTCGTCTGCATCTTGATCGATTCCTATATATATATTTATTATTATGATTTCACCTATAATAATAATAATAAGGCTCTGTCTCGTTTTAAGTGTTTTAACTCCCGATCACCGCTACCCTTTCCGATTGATCTGAGCCTCATAACATATGTCAGGGCTCTGCCCGACTAAGTTGTTGGGATTCGGTCTCGGGACATCGGGACAAGGTTGAATGAGGGGTACTATACTTAACACGAGTGCATTATATATTTTTAAATAGCTCAGAAGTTATACCCAATATTTTACGAGTAGACTTTCTAGTTGAACCCTAAAGTTACAAAGTGGGTCCATTCTCTTTTCTCACTATTTTATTCCCTTTTTCTTTGTAATATAATTATATTAAAAAATTTCCCAAACCATAACAATTCTCACCAAAACTATTATTTATTATTATATTTTATACAAAAGGAAACCTTATTTAAGACCCCTAAGTAATCTTACATAAACCCTAAAATTTTTAGAACAATCAAAATCAGGATCAGGGCCCCTAAAACTCGGGGGGGGGGGGGGGGGGGGGGTAAACCCTAGTTGATATTATCCTTACAGTTTTTCATAGAAATCGAATTTTCTCGAACGGTCGACTCAGCTAGGCTACCAAGACACGTGGCAACCTTATGTGAAAACTGACCCGTCGCGCCACGCGACGCAACCACATGGACTCCTCGCGCCACGCGAGGGGGTCAATTTCTCAGTATAAATAGAGGGGTGTGGGACTTGAATTCCTGTGTTGGAGCGACGAACAAATTCGTTTTATGCTTCGAGATATAGTCCGTTTACTACCAAACACACACTAGCTCGACTTCTGCTACGATACCGGGTATTAACTTGATCGCTGCTACGATTCAATGTCCGATCGATTTAAACTATCCGACCGGATGTTTAAGTGATATCCTTTGTCATTAATCGTGATTCCGACAGGATGTTTGAGTACCACCCGAACTCGGGGAATACTCTGTCATTCGTTGTGAATCCGATGGATGTTTAAGTGATTGCACTTTGTCATTTGTCGTGAGTGTTTTAATCTCGTGAGTTATCGTAAATGTTGTATTAGTTACTTACCTAGTTCATATGCACTAGGTTACAAGACTAATCAATAGGCTAAGCTCTACCTGTATCTGCAATATATCAAGGCTTATCTATAGACTAAACTTTGCCGTATGAATCTGCATGCTTATAATGTGCGTCATTCTCTTTTTATCAAGTTACTTTCAAAATCATGTATATTTTCAAAGTTATAATTACAGTGATTAAATTTATGTAATCACCAAATTACAGCCGGTATGTGGGGTATTGTGCACATTACTGCTGTTTTATCACTTTAGGTGGGCGAGCCTAAAATTAGTGATATTCGTCACTATTGGGTGACAGGACCCAATAGTGGTATGACCATAGTCACAGATCCGGTCGAGTGACAAATACTGTGGGTAGTTGGTTGATATCAGAAACATTGTAATCTCTCTTAATACTGTAAATTATAACAAACGTGTCTTTTTAATAAAATGAATGAACTTACCAGTATTTCCTGCTGACAAAACCTTTTTAAAACGCGTTTCAGGTAATTATAGTAGATTGAAGTAAGAGATGGATACGGCATTGAAATGCTTCAAGAAGTGGCTTATTTTATTAATTAAATCAAATTAAGAAATATTGTTTTATGTAATCAAATTTATCTTTATTAAAGCTACCTTTGTAAAATATGGGTTTATCCCATCTATTTAATAAATAAAATCCGGTGTTTTATAAACTCTGATATTTTTCCTAACTCACGGTCCTGATGAAATTTCCGCTGCAATATTTTTCAAAATAATCACCGGTACCACTGGGCTGTTCGCGGCTCCCGATTCCGTCCAGGGTGGATCGGGGGTCGTGACAGAAGGTAGTATCAGAGCCACTGATTTAAGCCTATAGGTGTTGTAATAAAATACCTAAGTTTAAACGAAGAGTTAGGAACTTGATATTTTATGGTAGCACTCAGGATAGTATTTAGACTTCAACTTAAGAAAAGATGCCTTAGTATTAGCTTCGAGATAAGCTAACTACTTGCTTTGATAAAATAGAATGGGTATTGGTATGTCGTGAGGATGATGACTAGAACGTTGCAAGTATGGTAAATAAGCAATAACATTTGGCCACTGTTATTTCTTACTTATTGGTACTACTGGGTTCTAGAATATGATCCGTCATGGGAATACTAATTTCTTTGATTCTGGATAAAAGCCCTAATAAAAGAGGTACTTTTAAAATCTTGAAAAGATACTATTTATGGGAAATAGAAAATTTTCTCCGGCAAGACTGGGTATGGTGTAGCAGACTCTCCAGCTTGTCCGGATATACTGAGGTTACCTCTGCGGCGCGAACCGGATAAAATGAGGTATATAATATGTCAAACAAGTGACAAGATTTCCCTAAATAGTATCATGACCTGATATCTGACTTGTTTTTGGAAATATGAATATGTTAAATACATTGACCTTATAGAAGGTATGTATATTACAGCGTGTGAAATATATGATTATATAGATATGTATATCTATAAGGAATTCCAAAAGTCAATTAAGAATAAAGCAAAAGCGTATGTGTCTAGATTTCTTTATCAGGAATCTCTTTTCCGATATCAAACATTATTTCGTTTGATCATCTATTTCGTAACTCATGCAATGAGAACCCTTTAAGTTAGGACGCTATCAAAAGTATAAGAATTTCCAATACGTTATCATAAACTATTAATGCAAGTAAGAAGTATGTAAAATTTTGCTAGTGCACAAGAAAACAATTGAAAATTTAATTATACGTCCACAGACGTTGAAGTATATCACACACGACTTTTAAGGCAAGACCTTTGAAAAATATGATTAGGCACGACGATACCAATGCTAATCTCGTCAGTGGAAGAATTACTGAAAAAAAAATATAAAAATAAAAATATATATGTTTGAGGTATACTCTCATTTAAGTTATGTTTAGTTATTTATTATTGGTAATTAATATTAGTTTTATTATTAGTAATAATATATTAATAATAGTAGTGTTAGTATTATTTTTAGATACTAGGGTTATTGTCAGGGGCAGGTATTGGATAGCCTAGCCTTAGTTAGGCATGAACTGATTATCCATGCTTAAACAAGGCAGCACTAACCAATATCCAACCATGATAATAACTAGTTAATGTATATAAATTAAGTCATTATACTTATTTAGCAAAATTTAATTATATATAAAAATATTTTACTTTGTACTATAAGGAGAAGACATATTTTCATAAAACAATACAAGAATTAGAGGGACGAATAAAATTATATAAATAATTGTCTATCACATGTTTTGTGGTAACTATGTATCGTAACGCTCTGGCAAGAAAATAACCATATAAGAATAATATGGTAGTCATCAACTCGTTGGGTTAGGAGAACATTGTAATATATAAGAATAGTCCCCGTTTTCACTTATTTACAACATTTGTAAATACATTCATAATGTTATATGGTTTCAAAATGAAAATAAGTAATCACATAGAATCGACCCATTAAGTGTTATATATTTACAAAATATTTTACAAATACTTTTGTACAATAAATATTTTTACACCTTTATTTACAACTTTCATTTAACGTTATAAATAATAGTGATTTCTTTTACAAAATAATAATACTAAAATATTTTGTAATATAATAACTTCATTGCGGTGTTTTGTAATATATATTACATAGTAAAAATAAGTTATTTTACATAGTATAGTAAAATACTAAAATAATATTTATTTAAAAGTGGTGACCATTTACATATAGTAAAAATGCATAACAAATAATATATATTACATAATATTTATATTTGATATATAAGATACGGTTCAGACAGGGACACAAATAATATATATTACATTTGCTTTACGAATATAATATAATGGTTGGTCATGCCAAAATAACTTTTCTTATTATATTTCGATCTCTAGGACATAGTATGAAAAATATGGTCACTAATAGTGTACTATCACATTGTTTCACAATTAAAACAACTTGGAACTCTAAACAATGATACACTAACTTTATTATATTTTCGTGTATCCCTTGCAATTCACTCATTTCAACACTTTGATATCATAAATATTTGACAAATCATTTTTTTTTTCAATTGCAACCTGTCAATTCTAAGTCTTCCTCAGTGCCAATCAAAGTAAGCTTTCTTTTTGACAAAGAATTTTATTGATTCTAAAAAGTCCTTCACATTCATTTTAAATATCTATTAATCATATATCTTTTGGCTTGAACCTAAGTCACCTTGGAAATTATATAATTTCATCTCATTTGTTTGTCATCAATTTCTTGAACTAATTCAGTTGAACCGTTGAATCCTACTTATTATACAACTCGTATTCACAAAATTTGATATTTTAATTCTGTGTCATCTACCATAATATTATTTTTATTAACTAAAATATGACATAAGTCTAAAAGAAATATCGTAACCCAAATCTCGAGGACGAGATTTAAAACAAGGTGGGGAGGATGTAACATTCCTATTTTTATATAAGAATTATAGGTTTGGTTAAATTTATTAACCACTAGTAACTAGTAACTAGTTTATTTTTAATATAATTATTCGACCCAAATAGTTTTAAAAAACTATTTTATATAGTTGGTTAAAATATTATATTAAATTGCCATGTATATGAGTGACCTTTCTAATAAAATAAAAGTCTATAAAAACTTATATTATTAGATAGGTATATTACGGGTAAGTCGACTGTTAGAAATATGAAGTACCTAGACGGGTCTAATAATCGTATACTAATTAATTATAAAAATACAATATATTTGAATCTACTCTATTTTTAAACTTAGTTCCAAATGTAGACAAAATTATTCTCGTTCTAAAAACATATTCATTATTTTATAAAACATCATATTTTAGAAGTTATACGCGCCAAATAAAGTGAAGCAATTAAATTAATTATAATAATATAATAATAATAGTTAATTAAAGTTACAATTCAATTGAATTGTAAGAATGCGTAAATATGAGAATTAAATAAATCAAACCTTTAATTATGAATAAAGCATGAAATCTATATTAAAGTGTCTACGTGTAGCCTATTTTCCAAATATTTGAAATTGAACATGTGTCCCCTTTTCAAATTCATGTCATCATTTCAGAAATTTGTGTCCTTCATACAGTTACATACCTCAGCTATATATATAGAAATTCCTTTCCACATTCAAGTGTTCAATTCTTTTTCTCGTCTGCATCTTGATCGATTCCTATATATATATTTATTATTATGATTTCACCTATAATAATAATAAGGCTCTGTCTCGTTTTAAGTGTTTTAACTCCCGATCACCGCTACCCTTTCCGATTGATCTGAGCCTCATAACATATGTCAGGGCTCTGCCCGACTAAGTTGTTGGGATTCGGTCTCGGGACATCGGGACAAGGTTGAATGAGGGGTACTATACTTAACACGAGTGCATTATATATTTTTAAATAGCTCAGAAGTTATACCCAATATTTTACGAGGAGACTTTCTAGTTGAACCCTAAAGTTACAAAGTGGGTCCATTCTCTTTTCTCACAATTTTATTCTCTTTTTCTTTGTAACATAATTATATTAAAAAATGTCCCAAACCATAACAATTCTCACCAAAACTATTATTTATTATTATATTTTATACAAAAGGAAACCTTATTTAAGACCCCTAAGTAATCCTACATAAACCCTAAAAATTTTAGAACAATCAAAATCAAGATCAGGGCCCCTAAAACTCAGGGGGGGGGGGTAAACCCTAGTTGATATTATCCTTACAGTTTTTCATAGAAATCGAATTTTCTCGAACGGTCGACTCAGCTAGGCTACCAAGACACGTGGCAACCTTATGTGAAAACTGACCCGTCGCGCCACGCCACGCGACGCAACCACATGGACCCCTCGCGCCACGCGACGCAACCACATGGACCCCTCGCGCCACGCGAGGGGGTCATTTTCTCAGTATAAATAGAGGGGTGTGGGACTTGAATTCCTGCGTTGGAGCGACGAACAAATTCGTTTTATGCTTCGAGATATAGTCCGTTTACTACCAAACACACACTAGCTCGACTTCTGCTACGATACCGGGTATTAACATGATCGCTGCTACGATTCAATGTCCGATCGATTTAAACTATCCGACCGGATATTTAAGTGCTATCCTTTGTCATTAATCGTGATTCCGACAGGATGTTTGAGTACCACCCGAACTCGGGGAATACTCTGTCATTCGTTGTGAATCCGATGGATGTTTAAGTGATTGCACTTTGTCATTTGTCGTGAGTGTTTTAATCTCGTGAGTTATCGTAAATGCTGTATTAGTTACTTACCTAGTTCATATGCACTTGATTACAAGACTAATCAATAGGCTAAGCTCTACCTGTATCTGCAATATATCAAGGCTTATCTATAGACTAAACTTTGCCGTATGAATCTGCATGCTTATAATGTTAGTCATTCTCTTTTTATCAAGTTACTTTCAAAATCATGTATATTTTCAAAGTTATAATTACAGTGATTAAGTTTATGTAATCACCAAATTACAGCCGGTATGTGGGGTATTGTGCACATTACTGCTGTTTTATCACTTTAGGTGGGCGAGCCTAAAATTAGTGATATTCGTCACTATTGGGTGACAGGACCCAATAGTGGTATGACCATAGTCACAGATCCGGTCGAGTGACAAATACTGTGGGTAGTTGGTTGATATCAGAAACATTGTAATCTCTCTTAATACTGTAAATTATAACAAACGTGTCTTTTTAATAAAATGAATGAACTCACCAGTATTTCCTGCTGACAAAACCTTTTTAAAACGCGTTTCAGGTAATTATAGTAGATTGAAGTAAGAGATGGATACGGCACTGAAAGGCTTCAAGAAGTGGCTTATTTTATTAATTAAATCAAATTAAGAAATATTGTTTTATGTAATCAAATTTATCTTTATTAAAGCTACCTTTGTAAAATATGGGTTTATTCCATCTATTTAATAAATAAAATCCGGTGTTTTATAAACTCTGATATTTTTCCTAACTCACGGTCCTGATGAAATTTCCGCTGCAATATTTTTCAAAATAATCACCGGTACCACTGGGCTGTTCGCGGCTCCCGATTCCGTCCAGGGTGGATCGGGGGTCGTGACATTTGCTGGCAGGGCTTTCACTTTCTTCGAATGTATATTTGATTCTTCGGACCCAGTGTAAAAGGCCGATTGCCCCTCCAGTGCCGTCGAAAGTGGGAGGTTTGCCTTCCAAGAACGCCTTGAAGGTGCCTATGCGTGTTTGAGGGTGCATGGGTTGACTCCCTGTTTGGGTTGCTAAAGCTTCAACAACCCGTTCATTAATCAAGGTCGTCAGCTGATCCTGAGTCAAGTTGAGACGCCCACTCATGATCTTCACATCGAGGGAAACACAGGTAAGAAGGGTGTCGCATAAGTGCGTAAGCATGGGATGACAGGCGAGAGTAAGCACACAAGGTTCAAACAGCAGTTATCACGTTAACTAATGCACTATGTGAACTATCTAACAGTCAATATAAACATAAATCATACCACCTATTGTGTCGAGTCTTGCACATGGAGCGAAGCGTCGTTGTGGATCGTTGAGCACTGTACAGGTTATAGTCTGGTTTTGTCAAAAAACTTTTCCCTTTTTAAAACCATGTTCACTATAACCAATGGCTCTGATACCAATCTGTCACACCCCCAAAATCCATAAGCGGAGTATCACCGCTTGGGGGCGTGACTAACCAGGATCAACCCACCAATCATATTGAACAACGTAATTAAGTAAATAAAACCAACCACAATATAATTGGTGTTCAGAAGAAAATAACCAACTTTAAATTAACAGCGGAAGCATAAATTGTAAAACCCAAACATAAGTAATAAGTCTATAAAGTTTAACAGTTTGACATGGGACTCAACAGTCCATGTCCCACAACGACCACTCCTCCCTGTGCAAGCTCCGTAAGCACCTAACGACCTGCAAGGCATGTAACAACGAGTCAACAACGAAGTTGAGCGAGTTCACAGTTGGTTGTTTAGTTTTACAAGTTTGTTTTGAAAACCATAAGTTGTTTCGTAAACCACGAGTTAACTAGTATCTTTGTTTTCCCCAAACCAAATCCATAATCAGTGGGGGCTTCCCCATGTGAACCACTAGACCGTTACCATATCGACAACTGACGAAAGTAAGTTGTGCCCTAAGTCAATGTCTATCATCATTGACTGTTTGCCATGATCCATTAGTACACGTCCGTCCTACCGGCACGGTGTGAGGCTTGTCAACCCTAATAGCGCTATTAACTAATGACCCGCTCGCCATTGGCCCGGCGATTAAGTCGATATAAAAATGAGGGACTTAATGATAGAGTTTTGTCTAGTAAGTTTAAGGTTGTTGTCCTACCCAAGGAGTACGAACGTACGTATTCTACCCAAGGAGAATACGCAGGATTAATATTGGAATCCTACCCATGGAGGATGGCGGTACATATCCTACCCAAGGGATATGCAGGTTCCGTTTTAGTTCTTTAACCCATTCCCTACCACCGGGAATCCCATGCCTTAGAAAGAGTGTGAACTCACCTTGGGTTGCTCGGTTGAACTCTTTAAAAATAGTTAACGGTCGAGGTTGGTCAATCACGTCCTAATATGATTAACATTTAGTTTATTAATAATTTCAACTAGTTTAATACCCGTCTGTTGGACGGGTTACGTACATTAATGTAATATAACATGAATGAACATAAAGAAATAAAACAGAGTCAGATTACACAAAATTATATGAACTAACGTGACATAAAAAAGCTAACCTATATTAAGCGTAGACAAAATTATACAAGGGGACAAACAAAAACACCATTCTTTTATAAAAGGAAAACGAACGTCACAAGTTAACAACCATAAAACACTAGAAAGTAAATCTGGTAGATAACAAATATCGTTAACCAAAAAAGGTGGAGAATGCTTCCATTTTCAATGTTTTATTTAATACTTTTTGTAAGAACGACGAAGCATACTTGCCGATTATATTATAACGCAAACGTGAATTCGCAGTAAGATGGGGTGGGCATGCAACTTCTAGGGTTATTTTTATTTTATTCTAACTTGTTAGGTTTAATTTACTAACCGAAAACACTTGCCTCAGCAGCATGATTACCTCAAAAGAATACCCATAAGTGGAAATGGGGGAGATCATAACAACCAATTGCCATAATCCCGAGCCTTACTTGATAATAATCACAAGGAACCGGGAAATATTTTCAAGGAGTGCGGATGAGAGGTTTAACCAAATTTTTTAAGGGGTGTGGTTGTGATTTTGCCCTATAAAATACACAAAATTTGTTTTTTTTTTTCCAAGGGGTGCGTCTGCCCATCCAACCCCCTTACTAGGTCCGCCCCTAATCACAAACCAAACATCTTATTGCATATCTTGCTAAGCAACCATTTGCAAGCCTCAAAATGTAAATCACGTTTTCCGTCATGATATACTTTGGTGGGTTCAAAAGGCTAATATTTTTCATGAATACTACAATTTGTGAATTTGATGACTCTTCTCATCTTTCAAAGGAGATTCGAGATATCTATGGCGATTATAACCATTTATATTCCCTTTGGCATGGAGGTCCACCACAAATGAGACCAACATACCCTGCAACACAAATATAATAATTATTTTCATTTTCCATTACCATTAGACATTAGTTGAGATATAAGTTAAGACACTTGTGTGCTAATCATATTAGATGAGGCAGTATGTTTGTCTTAATTCCCTCAGGAACAAACTCACACGTCTTGTCCTTTCATTTTATTTTATTTTCTGAGCATAAAAATGCAAGATAATTTTTTTTCCAGCAAAGGAGAACCTTATTAAACAATCAAAACACTGCCAGCAAAGGAGAACCTTATTAAAGAAACAAAACATACAACCATTCCCTTAGCAAGAAACTAAGGCATCAGAGAGTAGAGCGTACTGCATACACCAGAACAAAGCAAAACACAACACAACTACAACCACACCCAAGCCAAAGTCTAACCCTTCAAAGGCGGTCCAATTCTCCATGCTAAGACCGTTGATGCGGCATCTCTTCTCCATCCACCAATAAGACCCAACTTGTATTTCTTCCGGGACCATATTAGCGGACTTGTGCTTCCAGTTGAAGACCTTATCATTCCGATTAGACCAGAGCCTCCATATAGTCTTCATAAAAATGGCTTGGATCACCTTGTGTCTCTTGGGCCACATATCCTAGTCGTGGCAATGATAAAGCATTTGGGCTACAGAGTCAAAGGAATTGGCACCACCGCACCAGAACCTTTGTCCAGACGCAAACCAACCACCTCACCGTTTTTGCAAAAAGGCACTCGGCCAATAGATCGATTGTCTCTGGCTCAAGGCCGCAGATCGGACACATCTCGTTCCCCCGATCACATTCCTCTCGGCTAGAGCTAAAAAACGTCAACATAGTTGCATATAACATATAAGAATATTACCTTAACTTGTCAATTGGCTTGCATGTATCATCACTTTTCACTTGGACCATATCTATCCCAACGAAACGAAAACCATTATTTCCAGCACCTTAGTATTTATATATATATATATCTAGAGAAAGTCGAGGAGATATGTATACCTTAAGTTGGGAAAATTCTATAGAAATATATTTCCTTGTTTTAGATAACCAACAACTTTTGCCAAAAAAAAAGTATCAAAGTTCAAAAACATTAATATAACCTCCGACTCATTGATATATACCTGAAGAATTAAGAGCATTATCGACATGTTCCTTTAGAGCCCAAGTGGGGTGAGTATCTCGTTTGATTACAAGACTTACTCAATTTGTACATGAATTTCCCAATCTTCCACTGTAACTTCACATGCCTCAATTTGTTGCGGCCTTGGTCGAGCAAAAAAGAAAATACCAAAAGCAAAGCATGTAAATTATAACCGGAACAATACACAATTATAATGGGTAAGATGGGTAAATTATAGTAAACAAATATAATGTTGACCCATTTGCTGAATGGGTCGACTTGGTTCTCTTTGCGCACCCATTGTTACGTTGAACCCCCAAAATAAAAATGGTAACCTTGACCCTTGTTTGCTAAAAATGGTAATCTAACCTGGTTATAAAATGATAATTTGACCCATTTACTAAAAATGATAACCCTGACCCATTTACTAAAAAAAGAGACCTTGACCTCTTTATAAGCATCATCATCATTTGGGAAAGGCTGGCTCGCGGCTGCAGCAAGCTCAACTTCATGCCTGCAAAAAGTTTTATAATAATCATTCACCAATATAGCAGGTAATAGGTTTGTTTCGCACAAAGCACATGACCTTATAGATTGTTGAATAAATAAGATCTTTTTAGTGTTTTCTAAGAGTAAATACAATATTTGAAACTCAGATGGATATATATACAAAAGAAAATATATGGAAGTGTCCCTTGTTATAACAGCTAAAGAGCTTCCATTGGTTGCAACTATTCCATGATCCAGTCCTAAGAAAAGGATAAATTCTTATTAGTTATTTTAAGTCGTCAAACATGAAGGAAAAAATATTGTGGCTCCAGAACCAGCAAAAACCTTGTAAAGAAGATAGATGACAGTTCATAAGCTTAAGAACAAAAACCAGCTCTAGCATCTATAATTATAGATTTGAAGCAGTTGCCACAATAATTAGGGCCCAAAGATTTGAAGCACCTGCCACACAATTGATGTATAAACCATCTTCGTTATCTTTCTCTACATGCTAAGTCTCAAGTCTACAACATTGTAATGACATATGTGTAAAAAAAGGTAATAAAAAAAGTTGAGGCATTCTTGAATAATCATATTATATTATTATTATTATTATAAATGTACACAATAGCAAAAAAACAGTAAGGAACTCTTCAAACTAAAATTAATACTGGTGAAAAAGTTCAGTATTTGTATCAATACTAAACCCAAGTATTATTTATTATATTTCATTTTCTAAATTGAATCCATGATAAATAAAGAGCATGATACTATAGAACTGAACTCATTGCCAAGGAAGGGAACAGATCATCTTATAGTTCTGCCATTCATTGTTCATTGATTCTTTACTGTCAATTGATATAAAAGATTGAGTTCCCTTTATAAATTTCTTATATTATCAATGTACAAAATGGTATTATTCCAAAAATGAATTTATCCTAGAGTATGACTAAAATACCCCAGTTGATCGATCCTGATAGCATGGTTGATTTATACACCCTAGCAAAATAATCACAAATTATACATACATACCATGAGCAAACACGGTGGCCGCAGAAGGAACGACTGAATCATTTTCAGCATTCAAAGCCTTCACCGTCGCAAATCGCTTCCAGGATATATTCAAAGTAGCCAGTGACAGAAAATTCCGATCTAAAGTTTGCAAATTGCTTGCACTAAACTGAAGCCTTGTAGTGCAAACAATAATTACATAAGAAACATCACAATACAAAAAACCACTACTAAATTAAGCAACAAAAACAGTGAATAAATGGGTAAAATCAATGAATACATCTTGCACAGTACGAGATTTAGAACCGAAAATGCAATTGAAGCAGAAGTAGAAGTAATAAAAACCAACGCCCTTGATGAAGGTTGAAATGTGTAGTAAACTAACTGGAATTGATTGAGATTTGTGGATTTGATGATGAAAGCTTCCTTTTTTCATTAGGGTTTCCTGTGACGGGAGGTTAAACGGTGGTGATTGGAAACAGCAGGAAAGAATCAGAAGAAATAAAAAATAATAATTTCAGACTAAGAAATCGCTAACCTTGAACTCGCGGGAGAAGAACTGAATCAGTGGAAGGCATCCTGGTTTGATGAACTGCACCAACTGATGGAAGTTCGAGAACAGAAAAATTACAATCATAAGAAACCCTAATTTCAATCTAGATGCTTACCCTATCAATTAGATCAACCCCTGGAGAACTCTGTCAATCGTAGAAGGCATCTATTTTCTTGCATTTTTTATTTGGAGATGGAACCCATGATTTATGGGTGGGTGAGAAGCACAAATCGGCAATTAAAGGAGCATGGGGGAACCGTCGTCAAGGAGAACTCCACTTTAGATTTCCTTCTTGCGCTCATCTATATTTAACCTCTTCAAACCCTAAAATTAGGGGAGAGTGGGCAGTTGAATTGGCGGTTTACCAAGATTGTAGGAGGCTGGAGTTGTGGAGATCATGAGTGGAGCAAAACCACCAGCTTGAATTGTGGAGATAATGGGCAGAATAAGACAGTGGTAACCACAAGTGAAGAAACAGCCTTGAACTTGAACTGCCATGGAAGTTATTTTTGTGAGTTTAAGTGTAGCAACTCTCATCAAAAGTCATACTTATTTAAATAAATTAACCAATAGGAAACCCTAATTGAGAAACCCAAGTGATTCTGAACAAACCCTAAAATTTTCAGAACAATCGGAATCAGGATCAGGGCCCCTAAAACTCAGGGGGGGTAAAACCTAGTCGGTATTATCTACACAGTTTTACGTGTAAGTTGCAAATGAACGCAAGACCAACTCAGCAAGGCTACTTAGACACGCGGCCACCCTATGATAGGGGGCGGCCTCTCGCGCCACGCGACACCCCCTCGCGCCACGCGAGGGGGGAGGTTTTTCATGTATATATATTAGGTAGTGGGACTTGATTCTGGGAGTTGAAACGACGCTCAAATTCACTTTGTGCGCTGAGATAAGTTCTGTATACTCCAATTAACACACACAGGCACTAAATCTACGCCGCAATCAGGGTATTAGCACGATCGCTATTACGATTCATTGTCCGATCGATCAATGTACTCAATGGATGTTTAAGTGCTGCCCACATTAGGGTGATGCTTTGTCATTAGTCGTTAATTCGATGGATGTTTAAGCATAGCACTTTGTCATTCGTTGTGAGGGTTGATCTCGTGAGTTATCGTAAATGCTGGATTGATTACTAACCCCGAATTGTGTGCCTGTTATTGAATTTGGGATAAAAGGCTAAATCAGTAGGCTAAACTCTGCCCGTATAAATCTGCAATGTGAGTCATTCTCTTTTTATAAACTATTTTACAATACCTCAAATTATTTTCAAGGTTATAATTACAGGGACTAAGTCGTGGATATCTTGAATTACTGGTTAGTGGGGTATTGTGCACATTACTAATTTTCTCCCAGTTAGGTTCATTGACCTACTCGGGATAATCACTGTTAGGTTCATTGACCTACAGGGATAATCGTCACTATTTAGGTTCATTGATCTAAATAGTGGTATGATCATCGTCACCATTGTGACATGTCACCATTGTGACAGAATGCCAGATAAAAATAAGATAGAAGCCATTGTAATCGCTCTTATGCTGTAATTAATAACTATGCATCATTATGCAAAATAGAATGATTCACTCAATTTCCCGCTGACAAAACCTTTTTCAAACATGTTTCAGGTGATCTGTTATGATCTAGGAAAGTGCCATATAGCACTACAAGCTCAAGGAAGTGGCTCAGTATAAAATAAAGAAACATGTTTTGTAAAAATAAAATATTTCTTCGTGAAATCAAATGACTGTAAATTATCGGGTTTTATCCCGAATTGTGAAATAAAATAATCGGGAAATATTTCAGTTTTAAAAAGATCCTGATGATAAACTTCCGCTGTTAAACTCAATTAATTAAATACCACGGGATTTCTGTCCCGCGGCTCCTGAAACGGGTCAAACCGGGTCGGGGGCCGTGACAGAAAAAGGTGGTATCAGAGCCACTTATCGAGCCACTGATTTAAGCCAATTAAGTATATAGAAAAAACTTAATTTTTTTTTATTAATTGCTATTTCGTGATTATATGTTTTATTATCTAGTCAAACTGTATACAGTATGGGCAGATCTTTATATGCTAACTAATGTAGCAATTAATACAAATTTTTAAATAATTTGACCCAAGTTTAGCACTTTTATTATTTACAGTCTATAAACCTTATTCAGTAAATAAATTTACAAATAAAACCTAGTATGTTTTCATATTCGGTTGTTTCATAGTTACCCAATATGAAATAATATTTAAAAGTTTTCTATGATATTTGATATAATTTTTAAACTTAGTAATTGTGTGTATCTTGCATAAACAACATGAGTGATCTGTCGGAAGCCCTTCAGAATTTAAATCTCTATCCAGTAAGAATCGAAGTTTCTAGAGATTTCAATAGGTATATACTAGACTTAGAAGAGCCTATAGAATTCAACGCTTTACCTCTTGAGAAACCTAAGCCTAAGAAAATGGAAACTGGGGAAAGTTCTAGGCAAATTGAGGGATTACCATCTCAAGAAGAACTAGATTTTATAATGGCAACTGATGATACTATTGAGCCTATTAATGAAAATGATTTTATTCATTCTCTTGAAACACAACTACCAATGAATTTAGAACCAGCTATTCCAAACCTTTCAATCCACTCGCAAATAGACGAATGGATGACTAATGAAATACTGTTACAAAACCATCCCTATAGGCTTTTTCCTAAGTTCAATCCAGAATCTTTACCAAATTCACCAATGAGTAACGAGAATATGGCTAAACTCCATCATTTTGACAAAATGGATGCTGGGAATAGGATTCAAGAAATTTTGGGACATATCTCCTGGAATTACGATGAGAAGGAACGCCGTTACTAGAATATCATCTGACAAAAGGATAGGGGATTTATAAAACTGTGGTTATATAGTAGTAATAGTAAAATTGGTATGTGTAAAATAAATAATAAAACGGTTGTATATAGAAGCATGATATAATCTATAAAACAAACGAAATTTTAGAAAATTTACAATTTTGTTGTATATTCGTTTACGTGATTATGTGCAAATAATTTGTAACCTTGGATTATTTCTTTTATACTAATTATTTATCTATAAATTAGTTATCAGATGGAAAACGCTAATAATGAACCAGTTAATGAGGTTAATCAATCTGAGCAACAACCGGGGGATCAATATGTGACTAGGCAAGATATAGAAAATATTGTTGCTCAAGGGATAGCCAACGCTATTCCAGGAATAGTTGCTCAAGGGATAGCCAATGCTATTCCAGCAATCATTGCTGCTGTTAAAAATCCAATCGAACCGCAACAAGTTGTTTCTAGTAAACGTATTTCTGAAGATAACTTCAGTAATAGCGTAAATGGAGGCAATAATCATGTTAATCATGATAATGAACCACGGCAAGCTCCGCTCCCTAAGAAAAGGAAAGTTGCAACACCTGGTTGCACTTACAAAGAATTTCTTGCTTGTAAACCCACTGAGTTTGCAGGCAATGAAAGAGCGACTGCGGCACTGCGTTGGTTAGAGAAAACCGAGGCAGTAATTGCCATAAGTAAATGTGCTCAGGATGATCAAGTCATGTACGCGTCAAACCTTTTCAAAGAAGTGGCGCTAGAATGGTGGAATACGGTGTTACAAGCAAAAGGAAGAAGGATGGCATATGCTATGAATTGGGAAGAATTTAAGAGCTTTGTAGAAAGAAAATTCTGTCCTGAATATGAAAAAGATCAAATGGCAAATAAGTTTTTAACCCATCGGATGGTGGATGTAGATTGTCGAGGGTATACTACGACATTCTTCGAGTATCCTAGAGTGGTACCAACGCTGGCTTCGCCAGAGCCGGTACTTATTTCTCGTTATATTTGGGGATTGATTTCCGAAATCCGTAATATCGTCAAGGCTGCGAAACCTCATACGATTGATGATGCAGTGGAATTAGCCAATACTCTGACTGACGAACTAGTGCGGACAAGAGAAGAAAATAGAAGGAAGGAAGTAGCCCAAAAGATTACCCAAGAATTTCGTTCGGGTAACCATAATAATTTCAAGAAAGGAGGGAATGGGCAATCTTCTACTAGTCCATTTTGCAATTTTTGTAAAAGGAAGCAGTTTGGAAGATGCAAAGGATATTGTAATTTTTGCAAAATTCCAGGGCATCAAGAAGAAGACTGCATGAGGAAGAAATTTTCAGTTTGCTACAACTGTGGAGAAACTGGACATCTTAGGCCAAATTGTCCAAAACTGAATAAACCATTTGACAATCAAGCCAAACCAGCAGAAGGAGCAAAAAGGAATGTAAGAGCCTTCCGGCTGACTACTCAAGAAGCTGAGATGATTCCAGATGTGATAGCCGGTATGTTCTTAGTTTACAACGTTTACACAAAAGTATTATTTGACTCTGGTGCAAACCAAAGTTTTATAAATACTTTACTCTGCCAAACTCGTAACTTACCGTTAACCAGCATTAGATAAATTTCTACAGTAGAAATGGCAGATGGGAATTTAGTTAAAGTAAATGAGGTTCTGCAAAACGTAGAAATAGAACTTTTAACTCATAAATTTTCTGCAACCCTATTATCTATGAAATTAGTTGAAATCAAGATTGTGCTAAGAATGGATTGATTAGTAAACAACTATGCTCGAATTCTTTGTGATAAGAATTCCATAGAAATGCAGGCAACCACTGGAGAAGTAATAATGATTACAGGAGATAAGTCATGTAAATCCATAAAGTTCATATCTAATGAAAGTTGTTAGTTATAAACAAAAGCAAGGAATAGTATATATGATTTCAGTAATCATTAATACTAAAGATAAAGAAATTAAGGAAATTTCTGTAATTTCAGAATACCCAGATGTATTTCCAGAAGATTTACCTGGATTACCACCAGATAGGGAGATAGAATTTAGGATTCATCTAATTCCAGGAATTTTACCGATAAGCCACGGAACCTTATCGGTTAGCACAATATTGGTTGTTAAGAAAAAGTATGGTTCAATAAGAATGTGTATTGATTATAGAGAATTGAATAAAGTTACAATTAAGAATCAATACCCATTACTTGATGATCTATTTTGATCAATTCCAGGGAACTAGATAATTTTCTAAGATCAACTTATATCCCGGATATTATCAATTGAAAATACAAGAGGAAGACATACCTAAGACTGTTTTCAGGACTAGGTATGATCATTACAAGTTTACAGTCATGCCCTTCAAATTAAAGAATGCACTTACAGTATTCATGGATATAATGAATAGGATTTGTAAACTATATTTGGATGAATTTGTAATTATCTTCATAGATGATATACTTATTTATTCAAAAAGTCAGGACGAACATTGTCAGCACTTGCATGCACTCTTAACTTTGTTAAGAAAAGAGAAGTTTTACGCCAAATTCTTGAAGAATGAATTTTGGCTGCTAGAAGTACAATTCTTAGGACACATTGTGAATCATGAAGGTATTCGCGTAAATTCTGTTAAGATAGCAGCAATTACCAAATGAAATATTCCGCAATCAGCAATAGAATTAGGAGTTTTGTAGGTTTAGCCGGATACTACAGGTAGTTTATTAAGGATTTTTCCAAAATAGCTTTACCAGAAGGAACTGAAGATTTTGAAGTATATTATAATGTTTCAAAGTTAGGATTTGGATATATGTTAATGCAACGCAAAAAGGAAATTGCGTATGCATCAAGACAGTTGAAAAAGCACGAAGAGAACTATATAACACATAATTTAGAATTAGGAGTTATAATTTTTACTCTTAAGATTTGGAGACATTATCTGTATGGAAGTAAGTTTACTGGTTATACAGATCATAAGAATTTAAGATATATATATATTTGGGCAAAAAGAATTAAACATGAGGCAAAGGAGATGGATGAAAATCCTAAGTGATTACAACTGTGATATTCATTATCATGAAGAAAAGGTTGAAGACAAATATAGATCGCCAGAAGAATTATACAGATAATAGACGAAAGCCGTTGGAGTTCGAGTTGGAGACAAAATACTATTAAAAGTATCTCCTTGGAAAGGAGTTGATAGATTCGGTAAGAAAGGAAAGCTAAGTCCAAGGTACGTAGGACCATTTCCAGTAAACCAACGTATAGGATCAGTTGTTTATAAATTTACAACTACCAGGAGAATTAGCTGGAGTACATAATATACTTCATGTATCCAATCTCCAGAAATGTTTATCAGACGAATCACTGGTAGTACCTCTTCAAGATATAGAGGTAAACGAAAAGTTAAAATATGTGGAAAAACCTCTTCAGATAGAAGATAGAAAGATCAAATGATTAGTGTTAGTTCAAGTAAAGTGGGATTCAAAGATAGGACCTTAATACAATTGGGAACTGGAATCAGAAAAGAAGCGAAAGTATCCTCAATTATTCCAGTAAATCTCGAGGACGAGATTTTTATTAAGGTAGGGAGAATGTAACAACTCTCATCAAAAGTCATATTTATTTAAATAAATTGACCAATAGGAAACCCTAATTGAGAAACCCAAGTGATTCTGAACAAACCCTAAAATTTTCAGAACAATCGGAATCAGGATCAGGGCCCCTAAAACTCAGGGGGGTAAAACCTAGTCGGTATTATCTACACAGTTTTACGTGTAAGTTGCAAATGAACGCAAGACCAACTCAGCAAGGCTACTTAGACACGCGGCCACCCTATGATAGGGGGCGGCCTCTCGCGCCACGCGACACCCCCTTGCGCCACGCGAGGGGGGAGGTTTTTCATGTATATATATTAGGTAGTGGGACTTGATTCTGGGAGTTGAAACGACGCTCAAATTCACTTTGTGCGCTAAGATAAGTTCTGTATACTCCAATTAACACACACAGGCACTAAATCGACGCCGCAATCAGGGTATTAGCACGATCGCTATTACGATTCATTGTCCGATCGATCAATGTACTCAATGGATGTTTAAGTGCTGCCCACATTAGGGTGATGCTTTGTCATTAGTCGTTAATTCGATGGATGTTTAAGCATAGCACTTTGTCATTCGTTGTGAGGGTTGATCTCGTGAGTTATCGTAAATGCTGGATTGATTACTAACCCCGAATTGTGTGCCTGTTATTGAATTTAGGATAAAGGCTAAATCAGTAGGCTAAACTCTGCCCGTATAAATCTGCAATGTGAGTCATTCTCTTTTTATAAACTATTTTACAATACCTCAAATTATTTTCAAGGTTATAATTACAGGGACTAAGTCGTGGATATCTTGAATTACTGGTTAGTGGGGTATTGTGCACATTACTAATTTTCTCCCAGTTAGGTTCATTGACCTACTCGGGATAATCACTGTTAGGTTCATTGACCTACAGGGATAATCGTCACTATTTAGGTTCATTGATCTAAATAGTGGTATGACCATCGTCACCATTGTGACATGTCACCATTGTGACAGAATGCCAGATAAAAATAAGATAGAAGCCATTGTAATCGCTCTTATGCTGTAATTAATAACTATGCATCATTATGCAAAATAGAATGATTCACTCAGTATTTCCTGCTGACAAAACCTTTTTCAAACATGTTTCAGGTGATCTGTTATGATCTAGGAAAGTGCCATATAGCACTACAAGCTCAAGGAAGTGGCTCAGTATAAAATAAAGAAACATGTTTTGTAAAAATAAAAGATTTCTTCGTGAAATCAAATGACTGTAAATTATCGGGTTTTATCCCGAATTGTGAAATAAAATAATCGGGAAATATTTCAGTTTTAAAAAGATACTGATGATAAACTTCCGCTGTTAAACTCAATTAATTAAATACCACGGGATTTCTGTCCCGTGGCTCCTGAAACGGGTCAAACCGGGTCGGGGGCCGTGACATTAAGTGGCTGAGATTTCATCTCAGCAAGATCTAATGGTGGAGAATGATTTGAAAAACAGTTAGACTTAATGGGTTTAATATATATATATATATATAATTAAAGCACAAAGTTCCTACACGTATCTATCACATAATATGCACTCACTTTAACTGATCATGCCCATACATACCTCCCTCCTATAACTACTCAAGAGCAAGCATACGAGATCCCACATAACACTTTTATTGACATACAGCAAGTTGGATCATTATCGGACAACACAACCGACATTTAGACACGCGAATCACCACATACATTGTTTCAGCTTTAACATCTAAAACTGGGTTGTTTTCGAGTAATTTAATAAAATAGTTAACTTATTCCAAAAATTCCCAAACTTTTACAGAATGTTTTAAACAATCCAAATATTATTGTGTAAAAATATCGGGATCTAATTCATTACCCATTATTTTATAAAAATCATTTACCGGGCTGCAATCAGATTCGACACTTTGTGACTGCAGTTGACGGAAAAATTCATTTAAAATTCATCGTAAGTCCAATTGACGAAATTCCAGTGGGAGAATTATAACGACATCAGCATCCATCTACAGTACAAATTTCGTGACCTAATTCTACACAGATTTCAAGTTATGATGAAAAACATTACACAAATTTTCTGCAGTAAAAACGCAGCTTTTGCTGCTGTACAAAATGGACCTTTAAAAATAGTAAACGGCCTCGAAAAAATATGATTTCAGTGATATTTGATTCGTTTTTCGAAAACACATTATTTAGACTTCAGAAAATCAATTTTTCGATTTATAACGGTCTGTTTACAGCCAACTGAAGTTGGCTGTAAATGTTACTCAGCATGCTGTTAATCACTTAAACGTTACTAAAACACGCACAAATGATCTCAACACCTTCTAACTTGTTAAACCATGTTTTTAATCATACTTTAACAAGTTCCATATGATGATCAACATCATATTATCAAGAAATCAACAATCAAGTGTCATGCATGTATTTAACAACATTACTTTAACAAGATTTCATCATCTTTAAGTTTCATGTTCATGATTCTTATTTAAGTCTTTTAGTGTTCTTGTTCTTTATAACAATGTATATCTTTTTAACTAACAAAATAAGAATAAAAGCTAGTAACAAGAAGCTTACAACTAGTTTAAAGGCTAGGGAAGATCACTAGAGAAAATGATGAAGAAGATGGTGAATGAAAGCTAAAGATGAAGGTTCTTCAAGTTCTTCAACTCCAAGCCCCATGTAACACCTTCTAGTACTTGAATTGAGCTTGAACTTGGATGCATTAAGGTTGCGAGGTGGTGGTGGCGGCGGTTCTAAACTGAGCCGAGAGGGAGAGAGAGAGAGGTTGAGGGAGTTGGGTGAAGTTGTGAGATATGGAAGGATATGGAATGATCTTGCAAATCGTATGCTCCATACTTAAAATCATCACCAATATTTTGTTCATTATCACAAGCAAAATCTAAATAAAATATGAATAAGATCTAGTAAGTAAGGTGGTGGGGTCCCCCACATGGGGCCGTGAATTTTGATGGGGGGGGGGGGGTAAGTGTAACTTTTGTGGGTAAGTAGGTAAATGGTTATGGTGTTGAGTGTAATATCTAGTGTATTATTTGTATGACACTTTATATAATGTGTTGGGGTATTCGGGGACCATAACTAGTCAAGAAATAATAAAACAATGTTTCTGACAAAATTTTGGTGTCCCGGGTAATGTCCGGTTGTTCGGTTCGATACCGGTTCGTTAAAGTGCTAAGTTGTTCCGTATAGAGTTTTTATATAACTTTTTGTGACACTATTAATTCCCAACACTTAGGAAAGCATACATGACCATTTAGTCAATTTACTGCACAAGACTATTATGTTAAAAAACTGAATTTTGTTGAAGAATGCAGAAATCATAAAGCAGTTACGTTATCAGTTGTAATTAAGCACAGTCATTAAGCACAATTTAATATTAATTAATCATACGGATACATGTAATTATGAGGGTTGTCACACTTAGCGTTGACCCCGGCCCCGTGTTGAGCTGGGCACGCCCCCGTGTCGGGAATAGAAGTTTCTATAACTTTGTCTTTTCTGCAGACACCTGAACACGCCCCCGTGTCCGCTGGGCACGCCCCGTGTTGAGCTGGGCACAACCCCATGCTCAGCTTTCTTCTTGTTTTTTTGCTTTGGGAGATGCTGTCGAGGGGTCGGGCATGCCACGTTTCTTCCCTTTTCTTGTATTATTGTTAGATTTAGCTGAATTTTTGCTTCTTTTGTTCATTTAAGCTCTTTTAATCCTGAAAATACAAAAGGAAGACAAAAACACACTTTTTCCAACATTAGTACTAAAAAAGGGTTAGTTTTATGCCACATTTGATGTAATTTATATGTTGCATTTTGCGCACATCAAATACCCCCACACTTGAATCTTTGATTGTCCTCAAGCAAAACTCTTTATAATGTGGCTTACACTCCCAAATGGATTGGGTAGAAGAGAAGGTTTTAGGGCTTGTCATAGAGTGTCGGGATTTCCAAGATTCTTTATTAAGTTTTATTTTTATTTATTTACAATCCTATTCGTCATGATTTATATAGAACATTACATAAAATAAATTACTTATTAGGGCATAACATGCCTTTTTAAACTTCCATTTATATACAAGTTCACATACCTCACGGGGGATCACTCAACACTCGGCCGAAGATGTATTTTTGTGAAACACTCGAGAGCGGCATGGAACTTACTCCTACCATAAGCTTGCCAAGCAATCAATCCTCCTCATTTTTAACTATATACCTTTGTAAATATCAAGATGACTTTTTGGGGGAAGGGTTAGGCTTTGGTTAAAGGTAGGTGGTTGGGTTAGTGGTTAGTAGAAAAGGGCGAAAGGCGTAAAAAGCGTCGGTTTTCGTAAGACTTTTTGTTATTATTATTTTTTTAATGAAGCAATTCTTCAAGCAAAGTTCTTTTTGATGAACTTGTTGGTTTATTTTTTTGGCTTCAACAATTTTTTTTAAGGACTGTCACATGAAAACCGAGCTTTGTACTAAAATAAAGGGTTTAAAATGAAAAAGGGTTTTGGCGGGTAAAGGGTGTTTGTTTTGGGTTTAGAAATGAAAAGGTTTAGGCTCAAAGGGGTTAACTAGGGGGATTTTGGGTATGTGGTAAAAAAAAGGATAATAATGGTGTAGAAATAAAAAGGGTTAGTCCTAATGCCTCCATCATTTACTTACTCGGGTTTAAGTTGGTAAGGAGCGGGAATGCATCGTCGTGGCAAGTTCTAGAGTCGTAAGAAACCAAGCGGCTATTCACACAAGAAACAAAAAATGAGCATTTAGTTTAAGGATGTATATTTGTATGCTCAATAAAGGCTCAAAAACTCACTTTTTTGTGGGAATGGGTTTTTATGTGATCAAGTATATATAATCAAATTTTAACTAGATTTGTCATGCCGTTTCATAATTTCCTTATGTTAGTTCTTTTTATCACGACACTATCGGTTGTAAATTTGTAAAAATATAACCTTTTTAGAACTTGTTATTCCCAAATTAAACCAAGACAAGTAAAAAAATGAAAATTTTTGAAAAAAATTTGGGGTGATTAGCGGTTCCAATAGAGTTTTGTGTAAGGCTTGTTTTTAGAACTTGCAAGATTCAAGGTTTTAGCATCCCCCCACACTTAAATTACACATTGTCCTCAATGTGTCCCAAAAATAAGTTTTTCGGTTGATTAAAACAATGTTTTAAAAACCGGTTTTTAAATTAAACCGGATTAGACTAAAAAATGGTTCAACCGGTTTAACCAGGTTGTACCGAGCGGTTCAACCGGGTTGACTATCTAACTCTATAATTTCATAAATTACATCATCAACTCAAAAGTTAATTCAAAAATACATGATTACGTATTAAAAGATGATCCAAAAATAAATCCATAATAAAAAATAATCCAAAAGATAATCGAAAATCATTCAATTTTCCAACAAGCTCTTTTAAATGAAATTGTACGATATGTTTAAGCCATTTGAGTGTTGAATACATCAACTATTTTCGTTTCATACAATATTAAATAAGAACTTTTAGTTACGAATAATCATAATATATAAAAATTACGTAAGATAAGTAACATATATAATAAAAATAAGTAACAACCCAAACTAAAATAACTCTGGGCCTGTACCGGTATTACGTTTCAAACCGGTGTACCGGATTTTACCGCCGGTACAAACCTTATGCCGTTTCACTTATTTACCGGGGTGTTTCGTACTGGATTTACATATGAAAACGGTAATACCGGTATAACCGGCCGGCATTTACCGGTTTTTAAAACATTGGATTAAAATGTGTAAAAGTGGGTTAAAAACAAGATTTTATGTTACTGGGTAGCTGAACACGGGGTGTGTTGGCTGAGCACGACCCCGTGGTCAGACTGCCAGTATCAAATTTAAACAGAAGGCTGGGCACGGGGGCGTGTTCAGTGAGCAAGGCACCGTGTCCGGTTACCTGAACTGGGCATTTTCTGCAGAACCTCGGGCACGGGGAGTGTTGGGGTGAGCACGACCCCGTGCTGAACTTGTTGTAATGAAGAAAAATTGTCGGGAGGCTCTGTTTGTGTGCATGGGTTGTTGGTTCAAGCTTCCCTTAGTATCCTTCACCATCCCGAGTGTGTTTTATTCCTGAAAATTAAAACTAAACTAGAAAATATAAAAGTTAATCTAAATTAAACTAAGGATAGTTCCGCGGAATGCCTTCGTGGTGCGCCACGTTTATAAGGGTCCTTGGCTAGACCCACCTTATTGGGTGGTTCTGGCTCATCTTCAATTAGGGGGTCGTCATTGCCGATTGAATATTTCATTGAACGCTCAAGATCGACACTTTTTTAAATGCCCCTAATTGAAAAGATAGATTGTTGTACTTCCGATTTTTCAAAGCTTTGTGGGTGTTTACAAAAGGTCATCCCAACACTAGAGGAGCGTTATCGAGGATGACAAAGTCGGTTGTGATTACCATTTGATTTGTTTGAACCAAGACATCCTTAACTACACCGATTGATTTTATTACTTTCCGATTGGATAGAAAAATGGGTATTTGAAGTGGAGAGAAATCACTAATACTTAATTTTTCGAAAATGTAGTTGGGCATTATGTTAACACAAAGATCTTTATCAATTGTGATATTACTAATAAATGAATTTTGAAAAAAACATGGAACCGGTATAATGTTGATTTTAAATGGGTCTTCTTTTATTAGCGAAGTTTGATCATTAGTTAACTTAATGCTTACCGTTTCGTCAATTTTAGTGTTAGTGTTTAACTCTTTTAAAAACTTAGCATGAGTGGGTACTAAACAATGATTTTCAAAGGAAGGTGACAAGAGATTAATTTCTTCAAAATTAGACTCTTCTTGAATTTTAACGTTAACGGACTCACCTTTTTCGTTGTTTAACTCATGTATTGGTTTTTCACGTATTTGTTCTTCCATTTTTACACTTTCAACTATCTCTTATTTATTTAATTCCTCTCTTGCGCGGGACTCCTCTTCCCTTGCGCGAGATTCTTTTATGTAACGCTCGATAGTTTTAAGGTGTTCTAGTATCCTATCGGTTACGTCGGCGATAGAGTAAGGATCGGGATTTTCAAAGCTTGAATCCGGATGTTCGATCCTTTGTTCCTCATAAGACCCATATGAAGTAGATGGTTCACACCATTGTTCTTCATTGTAAGTATATGATGGATAAGGGTCGTAATTTTGTTCTTCATAATACTCATATGAGGTGGGTTGTTCACGCCATGGTTCCTCATAATAAGCATACGAAGGTGGTGGCTCATATCTTGGTTCCTCAAAGTATGAGTATGAAGGCTCATACCTTGGTTCATCAAAATATGAGTATGAGGGAGAAGGTTCATACCTTTGGTCTTCATAGGATGTGTATGAAGTTGATGGCTCGTACCTGGGCTCCTCATAGTAGGTGTATGAAGTGGATGGTTGAAATAAGTCACAATATTGTACCGAGTGAGTGTTACCGCAATTGGTGTAATAGTCTTCCCTATAATCATCCTCCTCATAGGTGTAGTTGTAACCTCCTGAGTATTGATCCATAAGAATCACTCAGCAGACCACAACAGAGTCTCAAGACCAGAAAACAAAAATAAAAACGGAAACAGAGGCTGGACACGGCCCCGTGTACAGAATCTGTATCTAGGCGTTTTAATTAAAAGTTACTGGTTTCATTGAGCACGGGGCGTGTTCAGTGAGCACGGACCCTTGTTCAGGCTCTGTATATGGGTGTTTTATGAAAAATATGCAGCATGGCCCATGTTCAGTGAGCACGGCTCGTGTTCAAGCTACTGTAAATGCAAAATTAAACTAAAACGCAGAAAAATGTGCGCGCGTTTTGAAAAAGTTTTGAAAAACAGATTAGGCCGTCGATTTTAAGCTTTCTTAAAATCCTTGTGTCCCCGGCAACGGCACCAAAAACTTGATGCGTGTTAAGTGTGATAGGTTTTTAATTTATATTTTAAGCCCTTTTACACTTTTTAGTCAAGTTTTAAATTTAGAAAACACGATATTTACTAACACTAAACACACATATGGGCAAGTGCACCCATCGTGAGCGTAGTATAGTGTTGGTAAGATACCGAGGTCGTCCAAGGACACAAGAGTTTTTAGTACCGGTTTATCCTCAACGTCTAATCAAATCAAAATTTAGAAAAAGGTTTTTAAACAAGAAAAATAAAACTAACTAAAATGCTGAAAAATAAAATAAAAATAAAAACAGATAGACAAGATGAATCACTTGGATCCGACTCGTGTGTAGTGTAACCTTTGATTATTTCCCCACTTTTGCACTTTTTAAGAGATTATCTTAGTTATTGTAGTAGGCCCCTCTTTTGAAGGTGACGTTACCCACAACCCAGTAGTTTGAGTCAGCAAGGATACAATCCTAAAGGGTCGGATTATTGAAAGATAATTAATTAAGTTATTAATGCATAATGTGGTAGGCCCCTCTTTTGAAGGTGACGTTACCCTCGGCTAAGTAGTCTGAGTCAGCAGGGATACAGTCCTAAGTAGCCGGGTTAAAGTATTAATAGTAGCTTACATATGAGGGGATCAAAGAGTTTGGACCCCCTCCATCCAATACCAGGGGGTATTGAAGGGGGTCCTACTAAATTTGACCCTGGTCCTTGCAGGATCTATACACTGAACAAGGCAAGACTCTTACCAAACCGTTCCCTTAACCCCCGACCAGGTAGCCAACATACCTCCATATAGACCGTGGAGATATGAATGGTGAAAATCTTTTATTTTATATAGACAGTAAAATAATGCCAAGACACCACGGACAAACGATAAGGAAGAATCACTTTCAACATAAGAAACTAGTTATTAAAGTCATTAATACATAACCAAATAAAAAGTGCGAAAAGATTAAAAATAAAAAGTATTACACTAAACACTTGTCTTCACCAAGTGATGTAAGAGACTTAGGCAAACATGGCCTTTGATTGTCAAGAACTCTTACGATCAATCTTGGATCCCGAGACGACTCACACACTCTATGATGGATGATGGTGGTGGATGATGGTGTTGTGATGATGGTGGGTGGTGGGTGAAGTGTGAGAGAGGTGGTGTGCCAAGGGATGGTTTGCAAATGAGCCAAGCACCCCTATTTATAGCCTGCATAGAAACCCGGACACGCCCCCGTGTCGGGAATAGAAGCTTCTACAACTTTGTCTTTTCTGCAGACACCTAAACACGCCCCCGTGTCCGCTGGGCACAGGGCCGTGTCCGCTGGGCACAGGGCCGTGTCCGCTGGGCACGCCCCGTGTTGAGCTGGGCACAGCCCCATGCTCAGCTTTCTTCTTGTTTTTTGCTTTGGGAGATGCTGTCGAGGGGTCGGGCATGCCACGTTTCTTCCCTTTTCTTGTATTATTGTTAGATTTAGCTGCATTTTTGCTTCTTTTGTTCATTTAAGCTCTTTTAATCCTGAAAATACAAAAGGAAGACAAAAACACACTTTTTCCAACATTAGTACTAAAAATGGGTTAGTTTTATGCCACATTTGATGTAATTTATATGTTGCATTTTGCGCACATCAATTATTATAATACCGTATCCCAAGCCCGTATAACGGAAAATAAGTTAAAAGTATTTACTTGAGCTAAAAGAAATTTTTATTCTCAGCCGTATATCAAATCAGCAAGTACAAGTAGCTTTTACTGAGCTCCTAATCTGGAACGAAGGTTTTTAATAACCTATTAGATTCCTAACGGGTCTTATTTAAGTTTTAACTTAGACCGGTTAGTTTTAATGAAAGGTTTACTGTTCAAAATGCAAGATTAAGCGAAGACCGGATTAGAATATGATTTAGACCCAAAAATTATGAAGACTTGTATAAAATGGGTAAACTAAATACATTCTGGATTTTGAAGTAAAAATGATAAGGTTTGACCCGTTTCGGTTAATTTATGCAAACTAGTTACATAAACCGTACCGAACGCGTATATGCATAACGGGTTACCGAATGAGTCATGCACAAGTTCCATAAGTTATTATGCTTAAATTATGTTGTGATATCAGTAGGATATCTTCCATTATGCCCAAAACGAATTTAAAACCAATTTAAGCCCCGTAAGGGTATTTTGGTCATTTTAAAGCTTATAAAAGAGGTTAAATATTAAACTGAGGTTCTAGTCCAAAAATATCACTAAAAACATTTATTTTAACAAGTTATATCAGTAAGATATCATACATATGTGAATTTTATCCTTTATGGCCAAACTATGCACCGTATGGACATTTTGGTCATTTCACATATGCTTTAAAGGTAAAATTTGGAAATCTGAGTTCAAGGCTTATACTTACTGTTAAAGTATATTTTTTTTTAAATCAGTAGGTAACAAGTCTTAGGTGCTAAATATGGTTTTAAACCATACTATGTGCCTAAATCGCATAAAAGTCAGTGTTCGACGATATTCGGGTTGTTTAAGGAAATCTGAGAATTTGATCAGTCTCAACAGTTTAAAATATTTTATTTAATGTATAAAATCAGTAGAAAAAGGTTTGACATGCGAATGATGCATAAAACTCATTTTATTAATGAAAAGGGCATTATCGTCAATTACCGAGTCCATGCAAGAACTCTATGTTATGGTCAGTATAAAATTTGAAAAAAATTTCAAAAAATCCCTAAATATTATATTATAACAGTGGGTAAAAAGTTTGGTGCCAAAATTTGAGTTTAAATATGATTTATGCCAAAAATACCATTTAATTAACAAAAAACTTTTGTTTTGCGATATCTTTCATAACTCTTATTTCAGACCAGAAACGGACGGAAAATTTTTAGGACATACTAATATATCAGTAACAAAGGTTTTTGTCCTCTCACATTTTCAAAAATATCGTTTTAATATCAAAAGGGCATAACGGTCAAGTTTTAAGCATTTAACGGAAACATGCAATGAACTAGGATTTCTATGGAACCATGTTGTATAACCTCAGAGGGTTATACTAACATATAATATGGTCCTAAAGGAACCCTAAGGCATAACTAAACTAAGCTAAATCGGGTCAGAACTGAAAGTCAAAGCAAAAGTCTACTTTTGCGACTTTCGGTTACGAACCGAGCCTAAACTCGGAATTGTCGGGTTGAACATGCCTAAACATGTTCTTATATTATTTATCAAGTTATTTAAGTGTTAAAACATGTTCCATAACTTCAGCATTATCAGTTATGAATTATTTTGCAAAAACTGACTCGTTTGACTTTTTATTAAGAAGTTTGACCCGACAATTGACTGAGATAACGTGATAATTTAAAGGTGCCCTTTTAAGGGTTTAACACCTACATAATTACCAACACATAGCCACTTTTAATTCAAATAATGGTTGGACCGTTAGTGATTGATCACCTAGTCAAAGCTTAATTACAATATCTTTGACTTTCGGTCATTAAGCTAATAAAACTTTAACTATAGAAGCTAACAACACTTACTAGAGTCCTTAGCACAAAATTTGAACTAGAGAATGCTTCCTTGAACAGCAGGAGGCTTCAGAGAAGTGTTTTGAGTGAAAATATTCAAAGTGTGCATGAACAAATGAAAACCAAAGCTCTTATATAGGAAATTGGATGCTCTTGGATCATTGCAACTGTCCCTATGATGTTATCAGATGTTCCCAAGTGTCCCTAGGGCAGTAAAAACCATTTACAAGCCCCAGGTATTGCTCAGAACTCATGCAAAGGCGGTGGACAGGCTGCAACATGCAGCTGTCCAGTTTTTCTGTCGCTGGCACTCTTACGCGGCCCGCGTAAGAATTGGAGATGGCCTACGCGGCCCGCGACGATGGCTTGATCCGGTAAAAATTTTGCAAACTTTGCATTTTCAGTCCCTGGTCCATTTTAAGTTTAAATAACTTTCTTTTATTGCACTATTGACCCCCATAGTTAACTTTTAAGAGTCTTGGGTCACAAATTAACTCCGTTAAGCTCCCGGTTAGTCGTAAGATCACCCGAAAAGTCTTGTTTACATCGAAATTCCATGAGATTACTATCTGATATTCGTGAGAGCAAAAATACAAATATTACAATGCTTTTGGGATCGTTAAAAGGTCACTCAGAGGTAACATTTAACATGTTGACACATTTAACCCCTGTGCTTTGTAAATTTTATATTTTAAGTACAAACGTCTTCTTATGTCCGACAATTTATTCATTAAAGAATACAAACGTCGTGTGGGGTCATTCAGAGGCACAGGTTTGGCATGTTGACACTTTGGGTCCTTCCACACATATACTTTCTTCGTTTGTCAACTTTAATCCCTCGAAACCAATTCATTACACGTTTAAATTTCATGACACGTGTCTTTATTATATTGGGCATGATTTTGTGAGGTGTTGCAAAGATAAACTCACAGATTCGATCAGATGAGATAACTCACTAAATTTCGGCAACTCCTCCTCCAAAGACAGACGCCTAGACCAGTTCCAAACGAGCGCTGCAGAGCTAACCTGAGAAGACGACCTATCCGCAACCCTACATTTTTTAGCTTTCTTAAGAGGCATCGGCTCCAGCCACGGGTCAATCCAAAACCTGATATCTTTGTCGTTACCAATCTTCCCAAGGACCAGTTGATTAAAACCAACTCCTTGAACCTTGATCTTATCAATAACCCTCACAATAACTTTCCAAATTCCATTAAGGGGCCCGTTAACCGGAAGCGGAGACAAACCTTTTTTATGGTCGTGCAGCGATTTAATGGCCTTCCTCCAGATATTGTTTGGCTCCGTTTGATACCTCCATACCCATTTTGCAAGTAAAGCAACATTCGAATCGCGTAAGCTGCTTAACTCGAGACCCCCACCGGCGATGGGAGAAGCCGCAACCTCCCAAGAGACCCAATGCATCTTCTTGATATTCTCCGAACCTCCTTAGAGAAACCTTCTAATCTTTGCTTCCAAGTCACTAATAACTTTCTCCGGGGCTTTGAAGATGGAGAAATAATAAGTAGATAAGCTTTCCATAACCGACTTAATCAATGTATAACTTTTTATCTATGTGAAGTTATAGAACATAAAATGTGGATGAAAATACTATAAAGGGAACTAAATCATAAATGTTAACTGACATACAAAAAGTAGTGTTTATGTTAGACTATGGGGTGTGGGGGAGTTTGGGTTGGAGGCATTGCTCGACACATGGCGAGTGTGGGCTCCACCAGACCACCCTAAAAAAGTGGGGCGTAGAAGCGGCGTTGCCAGGCGGCGTTGGGGTGCCATGTTGAATTTTTTATATTTTTTTATATAGTTGACATTTATATAAATAAAACACAAACTTATATTAATTTAAAAAAAAAAGTTACATGACATCCTAAAAATTTTAAAAAACCTACTTATTAAATCCTAAAAAAAAGTAGTTACTAAATCCTAAAAAATTACAAAGTTCGGTAGATACTAAAGTGGGGAACCCACTTAAATTCCGAATTCCCGTCGTGCCTCCACTCGATCGTCGTGAGTCAAGTAGCCCGCAGGGACACGCTCGAAACAAAATTTAAACCGATCCAACTTCAGTTTGAGTTCACGCCACTTGTGTTGGCAGACATTTAAATTATGATGAGCGTTCCTAACGGGTTGTTGGTATTGCTGGAACACTTGTCCCCAATACGCGGTTTGACCGCGTTGTAGCGTACGTTGTGCATCGACGATCGATGCCACAAGTGCAATCTCCTCCTCCTTTGTCCCATGCACCATGTTCGGTTTTTAGATGTGGGTTTGGTTGAAGAAGATTTGTAAACATTTGTGGAAAAAATGAAGTTTGGGATGGGTATTTATAGGTAAAAAAAATTGTATTTTTTTTTTAAATTTGATTTTCTTTACTTCGAAACAGCCATCCCCAACGGCTATGGCAAACGGTTACCCTAAACGGTCATATGCCACCAGCCAATTCAAACCAGTCACCCCAGACCTCCCCCCCCCCCCCCCCCCCCTCCCGCGCCCAACGCCAGGCTTCAAAGCCACGCTAGCGGGGCAACGCCGTAGCCAACACTGACGCGGTATGAGTTAGCCAGCATTGTCTGGCATCTCCAATCCCAACCAACGCCCCATATCCACTAGTCTTTGTTTGATGGAATAACTTGGAGCCTATACAAATGACTTTTATAAAATTTGGAGAAAAGAAAAAGTGCGTTGAAGATGTATTATTACATAAACAATATTTTGAAGCCAGTGCTATTTCTCAAAGCAGCCAAAGTTGGCATCAAGAAGAACAAGGGTTCGAGCCGCTTTCCTTAAAAATGCCTTAGTTAGAAACTCTAATTTGAGTGGTTTCTTTAGCAGATATTATTATATATCGATTAACTTATTTAGGAAAAAAAATGATGAATTACGCAAGTTGGCCAAGTTTTCCTAAACTAAAATGTCCTAAACCAAAGTTTCTTGTTTCCAAAGTTTTTAAATTTAGTTGTAGTCGTGGACGTGGGTTTTACATCGAGACTAAGGGGCTGTTTGTTTACCTCTTAATGAGGTTCTTAATGGTTCAGACCTCTTACTGGTTCAGCATTTAATGGTTTAGACTGTTTGTTTCACGAGCAGATGTCTGAATAGTTCAGACATTTGCCTCTAAATGGTTAAGCATTATACATAGTCTGAATGGTTAAGAACTCTAATCTGAATTGGTCAGACATTTGCCTCTGAACAGTTAAGTATTATACAAGCTCTTAATGGTTCAGACCTCTTACTGGTTCAGTACTTAATGGTTCAGACATCTTGCTGGTTCAGCACTTAATCATTAAGATGTTGCCAAACAGCCGCTAAACCATGTTATCATTTTTTTTGTTCTGCGTGTTAATCGTTTGTATGTGTGTATTGTTTGCTTCCATTTCGTATTAGATAAATATTTACCAATAACCAAATTTCCCTAAATTAGATTTCCCTCAAACCATTCACAACACGCCATGTGTACCCCACACGTGCCAATAACCATATAACCAACCACCATCAAAAATCCGTTTTAACATTTTCTTCATCCCATTTTACAAGCACATTCATTCTCCACACAAAACCAATCAACAATGGCAATCGAAATTGTAGTGCTCGCGTACGCCACGGGCGCAGAAGCGATCATGGTCCTCCTCCTCACCATTCCGGGCCTGGGCCCACTCCGAATGGGCCTCATTTCCGTCATCCGCAACCTCCTCAAACCATTTCTATCCATTGTCCCATTTTCCCTATTTATGTTCATGGATATCTACTGGAAATATGAAAACCGGCTTGATTGTGAATCGAGTAATACGTGTACCCCCAACGATCATTTGCGACAACAAAAAGCGCTCATGAAAAGCCAACGTAACATGTTGTTGATTATTACCGCTTTGGTGTTTTATTGGATGTTGTTTTCTGTGACTCGGATGGTTATTACGATCGAGCAGTTGAATGCGCGGATTGAGAAGTTGAAGAACAGAGATTGATCTGAAGGTGGTTTCTGATTTTTTTTATGAATTTGATGTTGATTGTTACCATTGCAGGTAGGTTTTGAACAGGATTTATATTTGTGGTATAATGTTATGAATAAATTGTAGTTTAAAATGTATATAACTAATTTAAAACAAGATATATAAATTTGTTTATTGCGGTAATGTAAAGAAAATATGTAGGATTAATAAATCATAAATGAGGCTTGATCAATTAATGTTATAACTTTTTTATTTGAGTGGCATTTTTTTTAATCTTGCCACTTCAGGAATGATTATCAAATCACACGGTGTGGGCGTGAAAATCTGGCGTGGAAGCCAGTCCACGCCAAGCTAACCACCCTGTGTCCGGCGTGAAGCACGGCGTTGTGGTTGGGGCTTGAGGTTCTCAACTGGTGTGGGGGCAAATGTGTGGGTGAGGTGGCGGTGTTTCATTGGTGGGTTGGTTTTGATTGGTTACTTTTTTTTTTTTATAAAAACACCACTTTTCACGCCCTGTTCCACTCCTTCCTTTTTGCACCACACCACTTTTCTGATGCGTGCTGACATGGCTGTCACATGTCGCATAACACCCTATTTTCATGCCCCTTCACACCAAATGGTCTTAATGTTATAGCACGCAAGTCCAAATAAAGAGAGTTGTATAGGAAGGTTGTGTAGCCGTTTTGATCCAGTATTGTTTTTTTATATGTTTGTGATGATCTTCTATTTGTGATGCACTTATCTCTTTTCGAATTGCATTTTTTGTTCAAACACCAAATAGGAAACACATAATCTCCGTTATCTAATCACTTGTTGGCTTCAAAGGCGAGTAGAAGGGACGAGCCGCTAAGAGGGTGTGTGGCTAGTAAAAAGGAACAAGAGTTAGGGTTCTTTCCATTTGACTCCGCTTAAAAACTATCTACATTTTGAGTTTACTTTTCAAAAAAAAAAAAAAAACTATGGGTCCTACTTAGAAAAAAACCTATGGGTCACTCGACTTTTCATAGTATAAGTTAACACATAAAACGAAAAAAAAATATGGTCTCGCTTGCTTGACCTGACACTCATAAAGTGGCTCCCCCTTGCTAGTAGTTGAGTCAGTCGGATTGCCAAATTCCAGATTATATGTTTGACACTTGATGAATATTAGTATTTTTTGTTAATTAATCAAAATCTCTAACAGGTGTACTTATATATAGTTATATGTCAAGCCAATAATATGTTGGGAATTACGAGAACAACTTAATGCGTGTACACATAGTAGAGAAGATAGAGACTGGAGTTGTTACATAACGTAACCGTCTTATGTATCATATTCCACATGTCACGTACAAACTTTTTTACGTATCATACTCCATACGTTACATACAAACAACTTAGGTATTATATTTCAAACATTATGTACAAATGCATCATGAGACAACATATTCTTGGTTGTAAAACTAATTCATATCACTGATTGTCTTATCGTATTTGGGCCGTAAAAGTGGGCTTTAAAGGCCCGTTTACTTTGGAGACAAGTGAGTAGTCATTAGCCTTCAAATTGAGCTTTCATGGCCCATTTATATTCGGCTTATGTTAATCAATCAATTGTCATAGAATATTTCATATTGATTCTCCAATCTCCACTATCATCATTTTAGGGACTAAATTTCAAACATGTATTGACATGATAAAAACTTGAGATAGAGATGTGTAGATATTTAAAATTTTCAACTCAAATTATTCTTGACTAGACCTAGAACATAAATAAAAAAATATTAGTTTTTATATGATAAGAAAATTATATATTTCTGAATGAAGAAATAAAAATATTAGTTTTTATATGATAAGAAAAAATAATATATTTCTGAATGATAAAATTATAATATCAAGCACTTTTCTACAAGGTAAATCCATATTTAACAAGTTAAATTTTGAGAAATTAAAACTGTCTGGACTAAATTAAAATCAAATAACTAAATATATGTGCTCGTCTATTAAATCCACAATCTATGTGTTTTCAAGTTACAAGAATGAATAGTTTGTCGGGCCTTGCTCTTTATAAAATTAAAAAAAAAATCACTAATGAAATTATATCACTTATGTTTGGGGGAATCTTAACATTCGAATTCGAGGCTCCATGTCAAGAAATGGAGACTCAAAACATAATAACTTATTCATAATTAAAAATCTATATTCTTTTGAGAGACCTTCAATTCATGTATCTCATTAAGTTTCAAGTTCAAAGTTGAATATCAAGATCAATATGTTAAAGAATAAGAGTGTTTTTATTTCTTTCATTGTAACTTTTATTACAAACTCTTATTCATGTAAATGGGGTCTACATATTCGCACACTCAAGGTAAGGCTGGTAAATCGTGTCTTAACAGGTTTAACAGGTTTCTGATGGCGCGCACAACATAAGTTTCAAACATGATTACGACTCGTTTAACTACTTTCTAAGTCATGTTTATAAATCAGTTTTTTGTTTTATGTATAAAGATGGAATAAATGATAGATCCTAACATTGTAATTTTAATTATATTAAAAATTAAAAAAGTCAAAGGTTGTATTTTTCAGTCAAACAGGTCTAATCGTGTCTTAACAGGTACCCAATTGTCAGCCCTGTCTCAAGGTCCTATTTTCACACCTTCAAGACGCCTAGTACAGGTTTAGACGGGGTGTCTAGGGTTCAAGTCTCCGACCAGTTGGTCAACCTTGTACCATGTCAAATCAATCACTTCATACGCCACGTACAGGGCGGCCGTCTTAAAGAAATGAGAAAACAAAAATAAAAATATACGCCGCGTACAGGGCAAGACTGGGTGTCTAGTGTGGTCCAAATGACCATTATAGCACTGTGATGCCACCAGTCTAGCCCTAACTCAAGGGTATAATAGTCTTTTAAACAACTCTAGATGCCCAGTCTAGCCCTGTACACGGCGGCTAGCCCCTCAAGTATAAAAATTTTAAAAAAGCAAATAATATAGGCGCCCCGTATAGACAGAGCTTAATTTATACAGAGCTTAATTTATTTCGTGAATCACTAACCAATAAATTTAGCAGTCCTGTAGATGTTTTGGAGTATATGAAAGTAGGCGGTTATTCCCCAGAAGCATGCATTGCATATAGAATATTGTTGACTATTCCAGTCACTGTGGCATCTGCAGAAAGAAGTTTTTCGAAGTTGAAATTATTGAAATCTTACATACGATCTTCAATGTCCCCAGAAAGACTTAGTGGGTTGGCGATGATTATGTGTTTGTTTCTGATTGGTTAAAATATGGCCCCACATATCTTCGCCTTTTTCTCACACCCGTTACCCGCCTAGCGCTTCCGCCTATAACGCATTGTTATCTAATCTAAGACAAATTCTTACTATTAATAATATTTAATCAAATCTAACAAGAATTCATACGGATTCTAAAGTTGATATTAACTTTCAAATAATTATAAAAGATATCCACCTAACATCACAAATGTTTTTGTTAAATTCAATTAATTAATTTGTTCAACACTCACTATTATCTTTATCATTCAGTATTTTTCAAAAAATCTTGATGATTACAAAAATTTAAGACATAATATAATGATATGTATAATATGCACTTTTTAATGAAATAATACCCAACAAAATTACAAATATAAAATCTATGATTACTAACAATAACAAAGTCTTATTTTTTTTTTAAATAATTCAAAAAATGTATAACTAAAAACATATGACATTATAATACGGTTAACCGATTTATCATCATACAACCTCCCACCTATTCAATCATATGATTTTTCAATCTTATATTAACTAAACAAATATAATGCTTTATTATCAAATGGGGGAAAAATAGACGCGCTGCGATGGACATGTCAAATAGGAAAAAAAATAGATGAAAAAACGTTGAACCCCACACGCACGTTGCGGCGTGTTAAGTCGGAAATTTAGAACGACACGTTAAACGGAGAACTTATGAAAGATGAAAAGTATGTAAGAGACTAAAGTTAAAAGTAAAAAAATGTTGAGATTAAATTGCAAAAGATGAAAAGTTTTGGATTGAAAGTAAAAAATTAAAGGAGTTAAATTACAAAAGATGAAAACTTTTGAATTAGAAGTGAAAATCAAATTAATGAAAGGGGTTAAAATACCAAAGATTGAAACTTTAGACTTAGATTGCTAAAGACTGAAAGTTTAGAGTTAAAAAAGTAATCAATTAAAACGTGAACTTATGAAAGATAAAAGTATATAAGAGACTAAAGTTGAAAGTAAAAAAAAATGTTGAGATTAAATTGCAAAAGATGAAAAGTTTTGGATTGAAAGTAAAAAAAATAAAGGGGTTAAATTGCACAAGATGAAAACTTTTGAATTAGAAGTGAAAATCAAATTAATCAAAGAGGTTAAAATACTAATGATTGAAACTTTAGACTTAAATTGCTAAAGACTAAAACTTTAGAGTTAAAAAAGAAATCAATTAAACAAAAGAGATAAATAGATTTAGTTAAATTGATGTTTAATATTATTATTATTATTATTATTTATTTAATAAAAGATATAAATAAGAAAATAAGGGTGAGAAATTACCAGAGAATGACACGTGTCCAAAAAGGATTTTTGTATATTAGTATAGAAAGATTATTATTATTATTATTATTATTATTATTATTATTATTATTATTATTATTATTATTATTAAAAAGATTCATGAACACTTACAAACACATAACATGAAAGTCAGAAATGAAACATAACCTGAGAAATATTAAAAAAAAAAACAAACAAACATGAACCTGATATGTTAAATCAACACAAACACTAAAAACAAAAGGTGAAAACAATCAATCCAAATCTCGCTTTATTTTGTATATACGTGTTTAAAAGGTAAGAATGACGCGACGTCAACAATTAATCAGTTTTACGTCACCGAATATACTAAAAGATAAGTTTAATATAAAAGAATAATTATAAACTTTACTATATACTTATACATATATGTAAACTCAAATTATTTCTAAAATCAATTTTTGTATAACCAAAAACTTACAATCAATTTGGTTACAACTTTGCCCTACAATCCTATATGAAACTTTTTACAGAACTGAAGTAGTCTTGATATTTTTCTTTTAAACTATAACTCTATAAGTAACAAATTCAATGTATCAACAAAGTCAATTATTTAAGAAACAAATCCAGAAAGAAAAGATACACCAACGCGCTTACCCGAACTTCAAGTAGTGTGTCCAATTAATTATCACTCCATTTTTTAAATTTCCGATATTTGCGGTTAACCGACACCTTAAATTAAAAAATCTTCACGTAATATTGAATAGGGCCCACGAGAGACTTGTACGAACAGGAAAAATGAGCCCTTGTATGTTAAAATAATTACCATAAATGTGACAAATAACAAATAGAAGAAAAAATAGTAAGTAACGTACCTTAAATTTAAATTTGAACGGAAGACCTTCAATCTCATCATCAATTCACAACTCAACAGCAACGACCTTTGAATTCCGCCTCAAAGGCCTTCAATTTCGTCACCAAAGCCTTAGAATTTATAAGAGAGAGTGATTTGTGGTAGAAAAATAGTCAAATAGAGAACAATTTTTGAACTCATATAACAAAACAATGAAAGACTCATCTTAATTAAAGGTCAAGAGATGATTTTGCTATTCAGATGACCATTGTGGATGATGAATGATGATGATTTCTAGCGAGTCTTTCAGTTCCCCCTCTCTCTCTCTTTGTTAGCGGCATTACACACGAAGATTTATTTCCCCATGTTCTGTAAATAGCAACTGCCGCCTGATGAAATATAACCCTACGGTCTACTCAGCTACTCTATATGCATATCAACAATATTATTCTTCATCGCAGTCCAGCCCAAATATCCTGTATAATATTTTTTTTTAACCTGGAGGCCCTAAAGAATTGGAGGCCTAAAGCCCAAGGCTCAAAATACTTGGGCTTGGGCCGGCCCTGCTTACAACGGTCACTTATCTCGCCGGCTACATCAACGATCATACCTCGTCGGCTGCATCGATTAATTTAGGATTTGTTTTTGTTGAATGCAGCCTTGCAGGGCCGGTCCTAAGAATTCATGTGCCCTGTTCAAACTCGAAAAAATGTGCCCTTCGGCTTTAACGAAATATATAAATGTAAACTAGTTTTTTATATAATTGTTCACGAAATCATAGTATTCGCTCAGACCAAACAGAGATACTACGGCCATGTGTTTCGGGTCGGTTCAACGATTCAGGCCAAATAAGGTTTATCACATAATAAAAAACACGAGACAATAAGAAAAAATGAAAGTAGCAAACACATTTCCTATTTCTCTAAATGTGGTTTACTTTTGTGAGCACAATCCACACCAAAATCAATTCACAGATCAAAACTTCTATTTTAGATTAAAAAAAAAAACCTTCAAAAAATAAAATGAAACCCTTCAAAAAATAACAGCAAGCATGACTCGAACTTGGGCTTTCAAGTTTGGAAACAGAGAACTTAACCACTAAGCCATTCATCTAATTATATCGGTATACTCTTAAAAAAGAATTATAACATATATAAGATTTTTTTTTTAAAAAAAACGTGCCCTTCGGAAACTTGGGCCCTGGCCGGTGGTCCTCCCCGCCCACCTCCAGGACCGCCCCTGCAGCCTTGTAATAGTCTTGATTTCAGGTTTTTTTTTTTGTATAGTATTTTTTAAACCTGGAGGACCTAAAGAATTGGAGGCCTAAAGCCCAAGCCTAAAAATACTTGGGCTTGGGCCGGCCCTGCTCACAACGGTCACTTATCTCGCCGGCTGCATCAACAGTCATACCTCGTCGGCTGCATCAACGGCTCACAACGGCTGCATCAATTAAGTTAGGATTTGTTTTTGTTGAATGCAGCCTTGTAATTGTCTTTATTTCAGTTTTTTTTTTCTGTTGCTGCACATGTTTTAATTAAGGTACTGAGAAAAACGAGCGAAAACGATCCGCTCGATTAAAATTCGAACCAAGCATGAGCATCCCTTTTGTGCTCGGTTTTGCAAAAACGATCCGAGCACGAGCAGACCCTCGCTCGGATCGGATCGGCTCATGAACACCCCTATTTACATCTGAGATTATATATAAAATCGATATATGAGTTTTCTAACATATACATAAAAGCTAAAGATAGCAATTAACCAGATGGCTATCTCGTAAAAAGACTAAAATTTTATTAAACTCTGTTTTAAAATTATTGACGAAGAGAACTTAACGTTTTGAAGTTTTATAGATGAGATAATATTAAGATTTTATAACTGCACCGATCTGTGATCAATAAATGTGTTTTCAAATTAATAGAGTTAAGAAATATATTAATTTGATTTGAGAAAAATGCCCGGATAGTCTCTGTGGTTTCACCTTTTTTCACCTATAGTCCCTATCTTTCTAAAACTACTTGAATAGTCCCTGTGGTTTTCCGTTTTGTTCTCGGATAGTCCCTGGGTCTAACTTCAGTTACTTTTCTCTGTTAAGTGGGTGTTAAGAGGGTGTGAAATGACCAATTTACCCTTTTTTTTAAAGGCCAAACCACAGGGACTATCCGGGCATTTGAAACCCTAATCACAAAACAAAACCCTCTTCATTTGAAACCCTAATCACAAAACCCACACACTATAGATCCCCATGCTCCCTCTCTCTCCGAACTCCAATCACCGGAGGTGATCTCCGGCCGGTTTTACCGTCTCCTCGTTCTCCGACCAATCACCTCCCCCACCTCCACCCTCCTCTTCCGACGAGACCCTCACACCACACACCACTCTCCTGTTTCACGAAATTATACGGCCACCACCTGATGGTGGTGGCGTACGGTGCTGCTAGACGATGAGAACAAAGAAATAGAGAGGGGAATCAGAGAAAGGAGGGAACCGGCGAGGTGTCCGACGGCCGGCGACGGCGAGAACGACGACAGTGGCCGTGAGCGACGGTGAAGGCAATCTTCCGACAAGTTTTGTATCTCGGTAAGAACTGGTGTCCCCTTTCTTCTCTTTTTTTTCTTTTCTTTAATTTTCTGACCGATAATGGTGATGTTGCCGGCTGTCGTTGATGATGATGCTGATGCGGTTGAAGACGATGATGATTAGGATGATGAATTGATGATGAGGTGGTGTTGAAGGATTTACACATCTTTTAATCAATTTTTGGTGGTTTTGGATGTATTGGAGGTGGAGCCGCAACGGTGGTGGTGGCCGACGGAGATGTCGGCCGAAGACAGCGACAAAGGCAGTGGTGGGTGGTGTTATCAGTTTGAGTTTGGTTCGGGTTTAGTTTCGAGTTCAAGTGACTTGGTTCAACTACAGGTTAGATCTGTTTCGGTTCAGATTTCGCGACACGGTTCAGATTTTGAAGGTGGAGGGATTAAATGAAGATGGAGGTGGCTGCTGTAAGTTATTCGGTTCAGATTTCGCGACACGGTGAAAAACGGCCGGAAAACCCTGGTTCCACCGTGAGTAGCCGGACTTTCGCCGGAATTGGAGAGGGAGAGAGAGAGGGTGATGGTGGAGGGTGGAGGAGGGTGATGGTGGGTGGAGGTTGAAGATGAAGTGTGGTGGTGGAGTTTTATAAATAAAAAGAGAAAAATGCCCGGATAGTCCCTGTGGTTTGGCCTTTTAAGGAAAGGGTATTTTTGTCATTTCACATCATTTTAACAGAGAAAAGTAACTGAAGTTAGACCCAGGGACTATCCGAGAACAAAACGGAAAACCACAGGGACTATTCAAGTAGTTTTAGAAAGATAGGGACTATAGGTGAAAAAAGGTAAAACCACAGAGACTATCCGGGCATTTTTCTCATTTGATTTTATATGCATTTGTGATATAATAAATTAACCTTTAATAATAAAACGATTTTAATATAATATTGTATTGTATATTAATTTTAGTTTTGAATTTAAAAGGCATAAAACTAAATAAAGGACTTTTGTCAAAATCAAAATCTGAAAAAGTTGTGGTAGAAAAAAAACATAAAAACTTTATGGTAAAAAAATAGAAACATCAAAACTCTCTTATAGCTAAGGATATTGGGTTTAATATATATATATATATATATATATATATATATAGGGTCAGAATTTAGAGAAAACGGTGGAAAGTGTGAGAACGGTAAGAACGCTTATGGCTCGTTCGATCAAAACAATCTATGGACTAGATTGGCACGGTGGCGTTTTCGTAAATAACACGAATTCTATTAAGTGGGCGCGCTTTATTAAGGGTAAAAGGGTCTTTAGACTTCTCTACCAAAAACGCCAAACTAATGAATAAAACGCCATTACGAGCCAAAACACATCCTATATAAACAAAACATCTCAGACATTAATTAAACACACCCCCCGAACCAGAAACGCCATATTTACTACTAGATACCATTCATCTTAGAACGCCAAAAAACACAAAACATCAAACACACCAACTCAAAACTACATTTTTTTACTATATACCAATTGAAGAAACACTGGATCAACGACCAGAATCAAATAATCCAGGGGGTTAGGTTCTGCATAAAAAGGGTTGGTTCTCTCTCGTTCGATTCAAAGGGATAGATCTTCTCTTTTTCTCGATAGTTGCAAAACAAACACCGTCAGCCTCGTCACGGGGAGAATGGGGGTTCTCTCCGTGACCACCCTCCGGCGTGAGAATAAGTATCGGTATTTGAAGAAGAGGAAGTATAAGTGAAGTGAATGTAACTTGGAGATTATACCTGAATTACTCTTCTATTTATAGCCGAGAGTTTGGGCGGGAAAACCTGTTATTGAAATATTGACGGAATGTGCTAACTCCGTAAGCCGTTATTTTTCCCTCCGTTAATTCTCTTAATCCAACGTGAGAGCACACAGATCGCTATTTAGATCAACGGCTGGGGTATTGCCACGTGGAAAGTGGGCAAGTGGAGATTTCTCTCTAATTCCATGCCATCACCGTGTCTTCAAGAGAGCCTGGGATGATGACACGTGGCCAGACGGTTATAACCGCCTGGTGGTGCACGATTGAGCCTTCTAGAAGATTACTGCCATAATCCAGTGTGACTCCTTATCGTGTGGTATCAATTGAAGTAAATAATACCCAAGTCTGGGTATTATCTAGGCGAGAGTGCTAACTGGGATTTTTCTCTCTGATTATGGAGAAAGGCGCAAGGATTCATAAGTTTTCGTTAGGCGCGCATGTGTTATTTGTTGTTTTTGTCCAAAGCTCTCTTTGTTGGACCAGTGCGCGGCCGCGCAGGGTCTAAAGAGGGTTAAAAGGCGAGGTGATGGTATGGTCCCAGGTGCTTAACACGAGGTTTTTGTGACCTTACCCCTTCAAGTCCCCCCAGTCTAGTGTTGCTCTTATGAAAATAAGTGGAGCACTGGACTATGGGAGAGAGAGGTGCTTTTTGCTTCTAGAGGTTTTTTGGCACGAAAATGGAGAGTCTTCCGGAGGAAGAGGCTTCTGTTTATTGTTTTGATTTTTGGGTTTGTTGACCTAGGGTCTGCAAAAAGGTGTAGCAACAACTGTTGACGTGTGACAGCTGTCATTTACAGCTTGTACGTTACTGACCGTGTTTCACACGCGCGCGTGAACTCGCGTTTGTGCTATTCCCCCTTCGCCCCTGACGTTTGGGTAATTGTGCCATCCCGAAAAAGGTGTTGTTGCAGTTACCTAGGCCATTTATGGCGGTGAGTATATAAGTGTTTTGAGTTTCCTATTTCCAGTAATCATTACTTCGTTGAAAAACCCCTTTCCTCTTTGTCTTCTTTACCCATTATTTGGAAAGAATTTGCGATTTCTTTCTCTTATGTCAACCGGAGATCTCCACGAAGATTCTACTGAAGAGATGGCTGCCAAACTTCCACCGTTGAAGTGGTCTAGGGCAACTTTTGATGGTTTAATTCGGAATCTCAGGTTCCCGGAAAATTGGGGTGCCCGATATCCTGACGAGGGTCAGACGGCGGCGGATGCTCCGGCCGGGTATGTGACCCTTTTTTGGGATTTCTTTTCTGCAGGTAACTTCCGTTTGTCTATGACGAAATTCTTCCTTGAAATTCTTGAGTATTACAAATTCCATATTTCCCATATGCACCCTATTTGTATGGTTAGGGTTCGTCATTTTGAATTCGTGTGCCGGACGATGCATATCGAACCAACGGTTCCTAGATTCCGTGTTTTCCACCAAATGCATTGTTCTCAGGGGTTTTATTCTTTTGTGCAAAGAGTGTCTGCAAAGAAGATCTTGCTGCAACCCCCGAAATCTTTCCATGATTGGAAACAAAAATTCTTTTTTATCAAGGCAGGAGTTATCCCGATGAGGATGATTTTCAGGGGAAAGGAAGATATTCCTACTGAGACCATTCAAACCCCTGTTGAGGAAATTGGTACCAGGACCTGAAAGATGTTCCGTCTATTGCTTTGCCAGAGAAAGCCCTTGTTGGTGCCGGTATGAGTCTGAACTGGAGGATGAATAAAGAAGAGAAGCCGGTGTACATGGAAGATGGCAAAAGTAAGATTTTTGCCCTGTTTCTTCACTTCTTCTCTCTCTTTTTTTTTGAATTTGCCTTTGTTTTTCCTTTGCCCAATCGTTTCTTTATACGTTGTTGCTTTTGAGAGAGAATGTGGGAAAATGACTACCCTTCCCAAGAAACCTGATGAGGAACTGTGGTATTACCGCATTGTGAAGAACTTTGTTCTTCCGCAGGATAATGCTCTGTCTGCGCAACCTGGTGCTGGTGCTGGTAAGTTTTTATCGCAGTATTTTGTTTGATGTCTTTGCGCGTTTGAATAAGTTAATTCTTTGTCTTGCAGTAGGTGAACTATCTAATTTGGGCGTAGGCCCTGAGAAGAAAAAACGTGCGCCGTCGACTACTGCCGTGCCAAAGAAAGGTGATGTTGAGAAAGCTCAACCTTCTAAGGCCAAAAATGTTGGGGGAGAGAAAAAAAGGTATGCGTTGTTCCTCTGACTCCTGGTGTGATTATGTGGTGGTTTCTGATTCATAGGAGGGTCTTGCGCCTGCAGTTATAAGAAGACCGGAACCAAAAGATACTGCTGATATCCCTCCATCGAATCCTGATGATCCTATTGATTTGGAATCAAGTCCTGAGCGCTTAGTGCGGAAGAAAGCAAGAAAAAGGAAACACACTGACGCTGAAGTTGAAGGTCAGCCTGCGAAGAAGATTCAGAGGAAGAAGATTACTAGAAAGGGCAACTTAGATGCCTTTATTTCAGAATCTGTGCCTGGTAAGTTTTATTTTTTGCTCTCCTCCTTTTGCTTGGATAAGTGTGATTTATATGTTTGTTTTTACAGAGAAAACGAACTCTCCTGTTCCCACAGAACCATTATCTGTGGTTAATGAAGAACTTCCACCCTCTCCCCCACGCGCCTCTGCTACTGACCAGTTAAAGAATACTGAGATTCCTGAGCGTGAGGCGGGGAAGACTGCTGGGGCCGAGAATCTTGAGGCTGATAAGCCTGTTGATGATGCTGTGGATGCGGAGAAAGTTACTGGCCCAGAGGTTGTGGATGGTGCTGGTAACCCACAAACTCCTGAGCTTGCTGCTAATGATTTGGAGAAAGGGAAGACTGCTGAAGAGATCCCTGATACAACTTCTCCTTTCAAAGCTTCTGGTTCTATGCCTGAGAACATTGAGAAGGTCAATGTCGAAGACCAAGGCTCGTTTTCTGATGCTGGCAAAGATTCTCCAATCCGCCCAGATGAGACTCTGGGGGATTATTATTACAGAACTTATTCGGAAAAGAATGCTTCCGAAATTCATGTCCCTGTTTGGAATCTGAAGAAGGGCGACACCTTTTCGGATTGGCGCGTATGCCGAGACTGGCTACAGGGGGTCTTTCCACCTGGAGAAATTAAGTTTCAAGAGGGACGACTCCATGATCAAACTAACCATGCCTAGGAGGTTGCTTCTTATACATCCACCACGCACCGCATAGTGCGTGAGTGGCACAGTATGCATAAGGAGTGGACCGCCTTCAAGGAATCCAAGAAGAAAGTTGCTGATGATGAAAGCCGTGTTGCCCAGTTGAGGACTAAACTAGAAGCTGATCAGGCCAAATTCGAGACTGATCGGAAAACTGAAGAGTGGTCCGTTGCGGGCTGGAAAAGAAAAGCAGAAGCCGAAGCTGCCCTTCTTTCCGAGGAGCGCAAGAACTGGAAAAAGATTTGCGAGAAAGATAATGCCGAGAAGATGGGTCTCCGTAATGTTATCAATAATCTCAAGGCTGAGGTTGAGAAATTGAAGAAACAAGATACGGAGATCGAGAAGTTGAAGAAAGAAAAGGCTGACGCTGAGGCTGTACGAGACGAAACGCGTTCCCACCGAGAACGGAGTGAACAACGAGAGGTACATACCTGCGCCACTCTTGCTCTTAGAGATAAAGAGATAGAAGAACTTACTGCTTTGCTGTCTGATCAGGAACAACTCAAGAAAGATTTGGAACTTGCGCGGTCTGAGAAGGCTGAAACCTCCCGCTGTCTGGCTGAAACTGAAGAAAAGCTAGAAAATTCTGAAACGGCGCGAGCGACGGCGGAGAGTGAACTTGAGCCTTTGAAAAGTGACATGCTATGGCTGAAAGAACGCGGGATCGCCTGTGTAAGTTGTCTTCTGCTTTGTAATTCTTGTGGGAATTCTTTGCGCTTTTTCCTTATCTGCCTTGTTTTTATAGGTTGCTGAATCAGTGCTGAATTCTGAAGAACTAGATAAAACGGTTGCGCGATTGTCGGTTGCTGCGCGAAATGACGGATATGCTCAAGGGTATGCAGAATGCTCGCACCATGTCGTTAACGCTTTGAAAGTTGATTGGGATACTAGCAAATCTGCTACTCACGGTGTTAATACTGGCGCCGCCCTTGCAGCTATGAAAACAGAATTCAACAACTTACAGCTTCCTGTCATGGATCTTATAAACGTTGCATTGCAGTCCGAAGATCCTGTGGCGCAACTGAAGGAAATCTTCCCGGATGGAGATGAAGATGAAGATTTAGCGTAGGTGTAACACCCTAAATTTTACCCTTGATTTTAGTAATAGTTTGTACCATTTCTAGTAAAATATTGTTTAAATAACCTAACTTTCATAACAAAGTTCATAAGTACATCAAACTTAGTCAACTAATAACTAAGTTGAAATATATATGAAGTTGTTTAAAATATGTTTACATCCCATACACAAAAGTTTTAAAGATTCAAAACATAGCGGAAGCTTCAAAATGTAGTGTTCGGTTCTTCATTAATCACTTGATCGCCACCCGTAAGATCCACCAATTTACCTATGATCAAAACCATTAAAAACATTAGTTTTGACGTTGTTATATAATGTAATCACAAGGTTTAACATCATATTGAAAATAATAAAAATATAAAAGCTATTCTGGATCCACCGTAAATTACGGTATCACCGTAATTTACGGTGAGTCCTGGAAATTTTTGGTCACCGTAAACCAGGAGATCCATGCCGTAACATATCTGACCTTTACCGTAAATTATGGTACTACCGTAATTTACGGTAGTACCTGGAAATCCATGTCTTGTTTATTTTGTTCATTTCACTCAAACCCAACTCTTGGAATTCACTTTTCTAACAAACCACTACATCAAATTCTAGTATTTCAAACATGTTATATATTAACCAATATCAAAGATCAATCCATCATATTCCGGAGCATTAATCATGTTTTACTTGATTATTTGACCCGTTTGGCTCGTCTAAGGAATCCTCCTATATGACGACTACCAACGAGTACCAACCGAATTTAATCAATCAATCAATCAATATAACGACTTCATCGCTTAATTCAAAACAACTCTTATTCAAAAATTCAATTACACATTAGAATCATCAAATCTAATAAATGTAACGGGTCAAGTTACATACCTTATTGTACGCCCTTCAACCGCGAATCGCCACCGACGTGTCCACTTGACGTTCCGGTATCCTTTCCTATAGAGTTCAATGTTATCGTATTTAGAACTCTTTGTAATCACATTTCGCATAATAGTCAAAACATCACAATTAGGTGTTTTAACTACAAAATTCTAGTTTCAAGCCTTCTTTGAGGCATTTTAACAAGCACTTCATAGGCAGAATTTTTATATCTTTAGTATTCAACTTCATAGCTTGCTAATTAGTTAACTTGACAACAATAAAGCCCTCATATAGTATTCAAACATCATATCTTTCTGGAATCACTTTCTACAATCAAATTACACTAGGATAATCATTCTAACCCTAATGTTCATCATCATCTTGTAAAACCCACAACCCACCTTCAAGGTGTTCATGGAATTCCCTGAATTTGAACATAATTTCACTTGTAGTTGTCTAGGTTTCACTCCTAGACACTATATCATCCTTAATCTAATCACATAACACACATGCAACATCTGATTTTCGGATTTTTACAAAATCATGAGAATTTCAAGTTTAGAGATTTCATCAAATTTCACATACCTTATAATCCTCTTGCAATGAGGATCATGATTTTATGCTTTAATTTCGATTCCGACTTGAATTGAGCCTTCAATTTTACTGATTTTGTGTGTGATTGAGTTTTGGAATGGGGGTGTCGCCCCCCCTGCTTGTTCTTGGTCGACCAGCACCCTAGTGGGGTGTTTGGTTTTTATTTTTATCAATTTCTAATTTACAAGTTTCACTTTTAACATCTTTGGTCCCTTCACTTTTGTTTAACATAAGGTTTTTGGTTATTTAACCCTATTTCATGTTATTTCTAGAGAATTTGTTAACTAGGTTAAATTCCTAGTTGGTAAATTCTCATTTATTTATACTTTAAAATTTTAGTATAAGGTTTTATATTTTCGGGGTGTTACAAGTCCACCCCCCTTAAAAAGGGTTTCGTCCCCGAAACCGAAGTACGTACCAAATAATGTAGGGTGAAGACGTCGCATCTCTTCTTCGGACTCCCACGTAGTGTCCGAACTTTTCCTATGCTCCCACTTGACCTTGACTTGGTCAATTTGTTTATTTCGTAAATGTTTGACCTTTCGATCTAAAATCTCTACCGGTCTCACCACATAATTCAGACTATTATCCACTTCAATATCATCGTAATGGATATAAGTCGTTTCGTCTGCTAGGCACTTTCTTAATTGTGACACGTGGAACGTGCCATGAATTCCACTTAGCTCCTCTGGTAATTCAAGACGGTAAGCTACCTTGCCAACCTTTCCGATAACTTTAAATGGCCCAATAAACCTCGGGCTTAACTTCCCCCTTTTTCTGAATCTAATAACGCCCTTCCAAGGGGAAACTTTTAGCATGACCATGTCGCCAACCTGGAATTCGATTGGCCTTTTTCTTTTATCAGCATACGCCTTTTGTCTGTCTTGAGCCGCTTTCAAATGTGCCCGAACTATATCTATCTTTTCATTCGTGGCTCGTACTATATCTTGATGAGCGAGTTCACGTGGACCCACTTCACCCCAACATACCGGGGTCCGACACTTCCTACCATAAAGCATTTCGTACGGTGCCATCTTAATACTAGATTGGTAGCTATTGTTATACGAAAACTCGACTAACGGTAGGTGAACATCCCAACTTCCTCCAAAGTCGATTATACACGCTCGAAGCATGTCCCCCAATGTTTGTATCGTTCTTTCACTCTGTCCATCCGTTTGGGGATGGTACGCAGTGCTAATGAACAATTTGGTTCCCATTTGCTCTTGGAAATCTCGCCAGAAATTTGAAGTAAACCGGGTATCCCTATCAGACACAATGGATACCGGCACCCCATGACGTGCTATTATTTCATTCGTGTAAACCTCTGACATCTTTTCTGAAGTATAAGTCTCACGGATCGGAATAAAGTGAGCACTTTTCGTCAATCTATCTACCACCACCCATATGGCATCAAAACCACGATTTGTTTTAGGCAACTTGGTCAATAGGTCCATTGTGATATGTTCCCATTTCCAAACCGGAATATCTAACGGTTGGAGTTTGCCGTATGGTTTCTGATGCTCCGCCTTGACTTGTAAACATGTCAAGCACTTTTCCACATACTTTGCCACATCCCTCTTCATTCCGGGCCACCAATAATTTTGTTTCAAATCATTGTACATCTTGGTCGCACCCGGATGAATTGAATAACGGGATTTATGAGCTTCATCAAGCAGAAGCGCCTTCACTCCACAAGTATGTGGGACCCATATCCTTCCGGATCGAGTCTTCAACCCGTGATTCCCATCAGACAAATCTTTCAATTGACCGATTATTCTTTCTTTCTTCCAATTTTCTTCTTTTACTGCTTTTAACTGCGCCTCTCGAATACGTTCAAGTATACCCGAGGTCACTACGAGTTGCATCGACCTTACTCGTATCGGGACATAGTCCGCTTTTCTGCTTAGCGCATCCGCCACCACATTAGCCTTTCCGGGGTGATAATGTATTTCACAATCGTAGTCTTTCACCGTTTCCAGCCATCGCCTTTGTCGCATATTTAGCTCCTTCTGATCGAAGAAGTATTTCAAGCTCTTGTGGTCGGTGAATATGGTGCACTTTACCCCATACAAGTAATGCCTCCATATTTTTAAGGCAAATACCACTGCAGCCAACTCGAGATCGTGCGTGGGATATTTCTTCTCGTGTATCTTCAATTGTCTCGAGGCATAGGCTATTACCTTGCCCCGTTGCATCAACACGCAACCGAGCCCCAATAATGAAGCATCCGAATAAACCACCATGTCTTCGACTCCGTCCTGCAATGTCAATACCGGAGCTTGAGTTAACTTTTCTTTTAGCGTTTGAAACGCTTTCTCTTGATCAGTACCCCAAATGAACTTTTCTTTCTTCCGTGTTAGCTTTGTTAGCGGTGACGCAATCTTGGAGAAATCTTGAATGAATCTCCTATAATATCCCGCAAGCCCCAAAAAGCTTCTAATTTCCGAAGGGTTCTTCGGAATATTCCATTTTGACACAGCCTCTATCTTTGACGGATCCACCAATACTCCGTCGGCACTTATGACGTGGCCGAGAAATTGTACCTCTCGTAACCAAAAGGCACATTTAGAGAATTTTGCATACAACTTCTCTCGTCTAAGTGTCTTTAACACTTCTTGTAGGTGGTGTGCGTGTTCAGCTTTACTTTTCGAATACACCAAGATATCATTGATAAACACGATGACCGACTGATCCAACATTGGCTTGCAAACCCGGTTCATGAGGTCCATGAAAGCCGCGGGCGCGTTTGTTAGCCCAAATGACATCACGAGAAATTCGTAATGTCCGTATCTCGTGTGGAAAGCCGTCTTCGGCACATCTTCTTCTTTGACCTTTAGTTGGTGATACCCCGACCTAAGGTCAATTTTTGAAAACCAGTTCGCGCCTTGTAGTTGGTCGAATAAGTCATCTATTCTCGGGAGCGGGTATCGGTTCTTTACCGTGAGTTTGTTTAACTCCCGGTAATCAATACACATGCGCATGCTCCCGTCTTTCTTTCTCACGAACAACACCGGTGCGCCCCAAGGAGACACACTCGGCCTTATGAATCCCTTGTCAAGCAGGTCTTGGATTTGAGACATCAACTCTTGTAATTCAGACGGTGCAAGTCGGTACGGGGTTTTTGCTACGGGTTTCGCGCCCGGAATCAATTCGATCCCGAACTCTACTTCCCGTTCAGGCGGTATCCCCGGTAAATCTTCCGGAAAAACATCTTCATAATCTCGTACTACCGGTACGTCTCCAATCTTCCGTTATTCTTTCTCGGGCTCATTAGCGTATATTATGAATGCTTTGCATCCTCGCTTCATTAGCTTGTGAGCTTTCAACATTGAGCATACTATGGAGTTGCCTCCTTTTTCGCCATAAATGGTGACGTGTTTCCCGCTCGGAGATGTTAGTTTTATCTCTTTACGGAAGCACACGACCTTTGCATGGTGTCGAGATAGCCAATCCATCCCAACGACTACTTGAAATTCTCCCATCGACATCGGGATTAGATTTATCAAATATTCTTCATCGTCGATGCTCAGTTTACAATTTTCACTTACATCATAAACAATAAAGCTTTTGTTATTACCTATCTCTACTTCTAAAGGCACAGGTAATTTTGTTAGAACAAATGAAGGATGTCGAATAAGTCCATATGAAACAAAGGATTTATTCGCACCCGTATCAAATAACACGTGTGCAGGAATTGAATTTACAGCAAATATACCTGAGACCACGTCAGGTTCAACCTTTGCTTCTGCGGTAGTTAGTTGAAAAGATCTTGCCTTTGCTTTCGGGGCTTCACCTTTCGGTTCCTGCCCATCCTTATTTCCAACCAGTTCCAGGCATTCCGACTTCTTGTGACCCGTTCGATAATAATTGTAACAAACCGTCACTTTCTCCGGGCATGATATAGCCATATGTCCCGTTTTCTTGCATATGGGACAAGGCTTATCCTTGTAACGGCATTCGCCTTTATGACCCTTCCCGCAGATTCTGCAACTTGGCGACCCGCCTTTCGTATCAGATTTCTTTGCGCTTTCGTTTGTTCGTGCCTTCTTAGTAGGGCTTGGATTCACATCTTGTGCCCTTCGTTCACCCCGTTCTATGCTCTTTTTCAGTTCGATCTCCCTTTTCCCGAGCAGCATTGACAATCTCAGTAAGGGTCTCGTATTTTGAAGGGGTTATGAACTCTCTATACTCCGCACTTAGCATGTTATGGTAGTAATAGACCTTTTGTTCTTCGTTTGTCACCAAATCATCACAGAACTTTATCTTGTCCATAAACATCCCCGTGATCTTGTCTATGGATTCACCCTTGTGTCTGAGTTGCATGAACTCTTCCTTGATTCTATTTATGACCGCTTTGGGACTATGGTGTTTAAGAAACGGCGTCTTAAACTCCTCCCATGTCATGGCCTTAGCCGCTTCACTTCCAATCTCCTTCTTTTTGTTATCCCACCAGTCTTTCGCTTGACCTCTTAATTGACCCGTACCATAAGCTACGTAGTCATTTTCATCACAATGAGTTCTCTCGAATACTCCTTCAATATCACTTAGCCATCGTTGGCACACAATTGGATCAACCTCCCCATTATATATTGGGGGTTTACAGGCCATGAATTCCTTGTATGAACAAGGCTTTCGTCCACCATGCTTTTCCTTTGCTGAATTGGAATCATCTTCCAATTTCTTGATTCTCTCTTCTACTATTGATAAAACTGTGTTTTGAATTTTATCAATAAAGCCCGACAAACTGTTTTCGATCGCCTTTCCAACCTCTTCGGCAATCACTTCCTTCATTTGTTCGGTGACTCTTGGCACCGCATTATCATTACCTCCATCAGCCATCTCTATTTCTGAAATGTTTACATAGATTGTTAAACATTTCATTTATAACACATGCTTTACTTGTTTTGATTTAATCAAGTTCATAACTTGATTCAATCATTCTTGTTTCAATTCAATCAAGTTCGTAACTTGATTTAATCATTCTTGTTTCAATTCAATCAAGTTCGTAACTTGATTTAATCATTCTTGTTTCAATTCAATCAAGTTCGTAACTTGATTTAATCATTCTTGTTTCATGCATTTCTTGTTTTTTTGAGTGAGCTTACACACTCTTTTCATGCATATTGTTCATTTCTCATTCTTTACGTAGTACATAATTTATTAACAAAATAAGTTAGTTCTTACCGGACGATCGATCAAGCTTGAACCGAACACTTATTGACAACCTTGAGCTCTGATTACCAACTTGTAACACCCTAAATTTTACCCTTGATTTTAGTAATAGTTTGTACCATTTCTAGTAAAATATTGTTTAAATAACCTAACTTTCATAACAAAGTTCATAAGTACATCAAACAACTAATAACTAAGTTGAAATATATATGAAGTTGTTTAAAATATGTTTACATCCCATACACAAAAGTTTTAAAGATTCAAAACATAGCGGAAGCTTCAAAATGTAGTGTTCGGTTCTTCATTAATCACTTGATCGCCACCCGTAAGATCCACCAATTTACCTATGATCAAAACCGTTAAAAACATTAGTTTTGACGTTGTTATATAATGTAATCACAAGGTTTAACATCATATTGAAAATAATAAAAATATAAAAGCTATTCTGGATCCACCGTAAATTACGGTATCACCGTAATTTACGGTGAGTCCTGGAAATTTTTGGTCACCGTAAACCAGGAGATCCATGCCGTAACATATCTGACCTTTACCGTAAATTACGGTACTACCGTAATTTACGGTAGTACCTGGAAATCCATGTCTTGTTTATTTTGTTCATTTCACTCAAACCCAACTCTTGGAATTCACTTTTCTAACAAACCACTACATCAAATTCTAGTATTTCAAACATGTTATATATTAACCAATATCAAAGATCAATCCATCATATTCCGGAGCATTAATCATGTTTTACTTGATTATTTGACCCGTTTGGCTCGTCTAAGGAATCCTCCTATATGACGACTACCAACGAGTACCAACCGAATTTAATCAACCAATCAATCAATATAACGACTTCATCGCTTAATTCAAAACAACTCTTATTCAAAAATTCAATTACACATTAGAATCATCAAATCTAATAAATGTAACGGGTCAAGTTACATACCTTATTGTACGCCCTTCAACCGCGAATCGCCACCGACGTGTCCACTTGACGTTCCGGTATCCTTTCCTATAGAGTTCAATGTTATCGTATTTAGAACTCTTTGTAATCACAATTCGCATAATAGTCAAAACATCACAATTAGGTGTTTTAACTACAAAATTCTAGTTTCAAGCCTTCTTTGAGGCATTTTAACAAACACTTCATAGGCAGAATTTTTATATCTTTAGTATTCAACTTCATAGCTTGCTAATTAGTTAACTTGACAACAATAAAGCCCTCATATAGTATTTGACGTGATTGTCGTGGGTCACGCAAATTTAATCCCAAATACAACTATAGATAGCGGTAATAGGGTATCGAACTCAGGGAGTATGTGGAAAATATGTCAATTGTATAGCCTTACAATTAAACTACAATTAACCTAATTTGCAGAAAAATAAAGATCAATGATTTAGATTGTGGTTTTAGAAAACTAAATTAATAACTAATGGCAAATCAAATGTAGGTTTTAAAACAAATTAGGAGAGAACAATGACCATCCTAGGTTCCAGTTTCTTTAAACAATTGTGTGTAATTCCAACTAGAAAGAGTTACATAGACATAACTCGTGCATGCATAATCGAAGTGATAAAAGGGAACAAAGTACTCGGATTATATAAACGAGAGGTTGTTTCCCGATGACCAATTAATCAATAACCAACCCTAACCCTTCCCGTGATATCTCGATTGCCAACGGCACCAAGAACGTACGATTGAGACTAGAAATTGCAATATCAATTAACAAGTTACAAGCAATTAAACATACACCATGATATTCAAGCAACGCAAGTTATCATTCTAGAAATTCGGAAATAAACACACAAAAGTTCAATAGAAACCTTCACCTAAGATGATCACCGAAAAGTTTAGCCGGACATAGTTTGGTGAATCATCATACTAACAAATCTAATGTTCATAGGAATCATAAACACAAACCGAATGTTAGAAATTGTTCCAAACCAAGCAAGACAACCAAAATTCGCCCCTAGTGTCTCCAAAAACCGTCCAGTGATGAGAACATCTGAAAAGACACCATCAAAACTAACTTAATGTGGCAGTTACACTTTTTCACGCAGCCACCACCGTAATTTACGGCTCCACCGTAAATTACGGTGGACTTCATATGTTTACGGTGGATGGAGACTGTTTTACGGAGGAGATCTTGCCAAAATCAGGTCCACCGTAAATTACGGTGGAACCGTAATTTACGGTGACAACCTGATTGTTATTCCTTGTTCACGTGATGATGTCTGAGATTAATTGCCTTCACATGATCAACATCCGTCAAAACCCAAATCACGTGAATACCCCTTTCTCTGATAATGTAATCGATGATGTTTATATGTATCCACGTGTTGCTTGCTTGCCTCTTTAACTCACATGCCATATGTTGGCTGCCAATTCTTATCCACACCTCAAATCCCTCCAAATAACATCCCACGTGAATTGTTCTTTTCTTTTCCTAGATGTGCCGCCCCCACAAGTCAGCAGCCCTTCATGTCAACGTGTATGATGATTATGTGTGTCGGCCATAAAGAAGAAGCCCAACAGTCTCATCTTTGCCGTCAAAGCCCATGTGCGGCCCAAATCAAGCCAAGTTCACGTGATACTTGTGATGTTTGTTTCTTCACATGTTGTGTGGTCCAATTGTCATCATAGTGGCTCCCCCCAATAGTCACATGGTGCGGCCCAATCCAAAAGCTCCAAGTCAAGATGTGTTAATATGTGCCGCCCATGTCTTGTGTTGATGTATGATGATAATTTAATGCCCACTATTGAGATGATGATGATTGTTATTATTTACCTTGTTAGCGGCCCAACTAAAAGAGTCCAACTGTATCCCACTATCATGTGTAATGATATGTCTGCTTCCTTTCCCCCAAATCACGAGATGGTGATGATTATGTAGTAATTGTTGACTTTTGTGTGATGGCTTTTAGAAGTCCTCATGTGCACGTGATGTGTTGACAAAGTGAGAATTTTGTTGAGTGTGTATATAATAAATAATGATCTCTTCGTAGCCTATGTCTGCCAACCAAAAGAATTCCAATACCCAAAAGTACACCAGCCTATGCTAGTGTCAGCCCACATGTCAGCCCCAAGATCGGCCCAACATGAGAAGTCCATGTGTTGATAATGATGTGGAGGTCTTGACTTTGTAAAACTTTGTATAACAGCTCCCAATACTGCCCTGTGCATGCGTGTATATGAGAGTCCCTTAATTAATGATCATTGATAATATTCCTTCCACAAACAACATGTGATGGCTGCCTTCTTTTATGTTCACATGTATCCTTATTGCCTCCCTCAAAGTCATGATGCCATTTAATTTCCAACCGTAGCCTACGGGTCCAATTTAACCGAATTAAGCGATTTACCTGCAAATCACACGAACACTCGTAGTTACTAAGTTCAAGCAAATAACCAAGTAAAGCATGGAATTTTAATCTTTTTAAACTATTTAAGGGTTGTGTAACGGACCACCCGTCAGTATTCAAACATCATATCTTTCTGGAATCACTTTCTACAATCAAATTACACTAGGATAATCATTCTAACCCTAATGTTCATCATCATCTTGTAAAACCCACAACCCACCTTCAAGGTGTTCATGGAATTCCCTGAATTTGAACATAATTTCACATGTAGTTGTCTAGGTTTCACTCCTAGACACTATATCATCCTTAATCTAATCACATAACACACATGCAACATCTGATTTTCGGATTTTTACAAAATCATGAGAATTTCAAGTTTAGAGATTTCATCAAATTTCACATACCTTATAATCCTCTTGCAATGAGGATCACGATTTTATGCTTTAATTTCGATTCCGACTTGAATTGAGCCTTTAATTTTACTGATTTTGTGTGTGATTGAGTTTTGGAATGGGGGGTGTCGCCCCCCCCCCCCCTGCTTGTTCTTGGTCGACCAGCACCCTAGTGGGGTGTTTGGTTTTTATTTTTATCAATTTCTAATTTACAAGTTTCACTTTTAACATCTTTGGTCCCTTCACTTTTGTTTAACATAAGGTTTTTGGTTATTTAACCCTATTTCATGTTATTTCTAGAGAATTTGTTAACTAGGTTAAATTCCTAGTTGGTAAATTCTCATTTATTTATACTTTAAAATTTTAGTATAAGGTTTTATATTTTCGGGGTGTTACAGTAGGTTTCCTTTTGTGGTTGTATGAACAATTATTTGTTGTAGCTTTTTTGGGATGTGCATCCCTTTTTTGTTAATGCGCTGCCGCGCAAGTAACCGTTAACGATACACTGCCGTGTAATTTGATAATTTTTTAGGCGTGTTTGTGCGCCAGGAGTAGTATGATATGTGTTTTAGTTTACAATATTTTGCATGGGTACAATTACTTTGATTAGGTAAGGCGAATAAAGGTGGTAAGAAGCTCATGTGTGAACGTATGGTCTTGCGCGATGTGGATAATCGCTGACCGTTCATGAGACTTGTATTTGTATTTACCATAATGTTTTTGCGCTTACCAAAAGAAATTGCATGCACTTTGTAAGAAAAACACAAAAATAATAGAAACTTTGTTGTTTATTCATGGATAAGGCGCAGAGGCCGTACAAAGTCTATTAAAATAATTACATGGGACTTAACTTACTATAGTCCTTGCTGAGAATTTGATAAACTGTAGAACTTGTTTAATCCGCAAGAAGACTAAAAAATCCTCTACTCAATTCTTCTGCTTCTTACTCGGGCCTTCGTCGCCACGAGTGATTTGTTTGATCTCTTTGCGCACATTTTGTAAGAGGTGAGTAAGCTCACCGCTTTTAAGCGCTTTCTCGATTTCGGTGCGCAAAGAGATACAGTTATTAGTAGTATGCACGTTGTCTTTGTGATAATCACAATATTGACTTGGGTCTTGGCCGCGCTTGTTCTTCATAGGTGGAGGCGCTTTAAACTGGTAATCCTCTGTACTTAGTACTTCTGCGGGAATTTTAGTCAGGGGAGTCCATTGTCTCTCCCTGTTTTCTTGTTTAGCTTCTTTCTGGGCGTTGAGCTTGTTAATTGTAGCTCGTGCATCCTCAGAAGAGTAGTTTCCTGAGTCGCACCAGTTCTTTTTGTACTTCTTTCCGCTGCTTGAGTTTAAATATGTCGGGCGATTGTGTGGCGGTGGCGGTCTGTTGGTGCTAAGATTTTTCTCAGTCAGGGCATAGACCTTAGCTGCCGCCATTAATTTTTCCCAACTTTTTGGGAGTCCCTCTGTTCCGGACAAGACTTTATCATGTCGTCGCATCTGACGGCATATTTAAATTGGGCTCGGATCAGGTGCTCGTGTACGTCTCCAATCTCGAGTACTTCTTTGTTATAACGAGTAATGAATTCTTCTAAACTTTCATCATCGCGGCGCCATATGTTCATTACGTTTGCCGTATCGCGGATGGATCGCCTCTGCTGGCTGAAGTGTACCAAGAACTTCTCGCGCAAGTCTACCCATGACGTGATTTTCCCCACAGGTAAGTTGTCGAACCAAAGCCTTGCGGCGCCTGTGAGGGTTTGAATAAAGAGGTGACACCACATTGGTAGCGTCCAGCCTCCTACTAGCCCTGCGCTTGTGAAGACCGGCAGATGGTCATCCGGGTCCGTCATGCCGTTAAACTTGCCTACGTTGGACGGGAGCTTCGCCTTCTCTAGTGGAGCTAGAGCAATTTCAAAGATGAATTTTGAGTTTTCCGCTGCTTCCACTGGGCGATATATCAGATTATAATCGTGCTCAGCCTCGGGGTTGTAAATCGCGCGGGGTTTACCTCTGTTGTAATTTGGATGTAGCCGACTAAACACACTTGCACTTTCACCTTTACGGTATGTTCTATCATACTCCCTGGTGTGGGTGTCCCGAGATGGGCCCAACCTGGTATGAACTGACTGACGGCGATGAGATTGAGACTCATCCCGATATTCTCTTCGACGATTTTCTGATTGAGTATACTCGTATCTCGATGGAGATCTAGAGTAGACCTCGGTGTCTTCGATCTGGACTCGGGATGGCCCATCATGCTGAGAAACATAAGGTACCGATGGTGCCCTAGCACGGGATACAGGCCTTCGTGATTGGGATTAGGGAACATTTTGTGCACAAAGTTGTGCATACACAGCATTCAATGCCCCCTGAGATCTGACATACCAGGAGATTGGGGTCTCTCCTGGGGGTAGTATTGAGCTTACATGGATTTCAGGCTGTACCCCTCGGGTGACAGGTTCGTTTGGATGATTATTAGTGAACTGCACTTCATTGTCATCCGAGGCTTCTTCTACAATACCCTCGACCTGGGTATTGTTGACGAAATTTGGTCGAGGGCCATTTTGATGATGAGTTGAAGTTTCTTCCATTTTCAAATGGAAACAACAAAGTGAATCGAAAACGAGAAAAAACGGGTGAAACAGAGAAATCGGTGGGCGCCAATGAAGAAACACTGGATCAACGACCGGAATCAAATAATCCAGGGGGTTAGGTTCTGCATAAAAAGGGTTGGTTCTCTCTCGTTCGATTCAAAGGGACAGATCTTCTCTTCTTCTCGATAGCTGCAAAACAAACACCGTCAGCCTCGTCACGGGGAGAATGGGGGTTCTCTCCGTGACCACCCTCCAGCGTGAGAATAAGTATCGGTATTTGAAGAAGAGGAAGTATAAGTGAAGTGAATGTAACTTGGAGATTATACCTGAATTACTCTTCTATTTATAGCCGGGAGTTTGGGAGGGAAAACATGTTATTGAAATATTGACGGAATGTGCTAACTCCGTAAGCGGTTATTTTTCCTTCCGTTAATTCTCTTAATCCAACGTGAGAGCACACAGATCGCTATTTAGATCAACGGCTGGGGTATTGCCACGTGGAAAGTGGGTAAGTGAAGATTTCTCTCTAATTCCATGCCATCACCGTGTCTTCAAGAGAGCCTGGGATGATGACACGTGGCCAGACGGTTATAACAGCCTGGTGGTGCACGATTGAGCCTTCTAGAAGATTACTGCCATAATCCAGTGTGACTCCTTATCGTGTGGTATCAATTGAAGTAAATAATATCCAAGTCTGGGTATTATCTAGGCGAGAGTGCTAACTGGGATTTTTCTCTATGATTATGGAGAAAGGCGCAATGATTCATAAGTTTTCCTTAGGCGCGCATGTGTTATTTGTTGTTTTTGTCCAAAGCTCTCTTTGTTGGACCAGTGCGCGGCCGCGCAGGGTCTAAAGAGGGTTAAAAGGCGAGGTGGTGGTATGGTCCCAGGTGCTTAACACGAGGTTTTTGGGGCCTTACCCCTTCACCAATCATCTTAGAAAACGCCAAAAAACTCAAACATCAAAGATTCAAAAAATTGGCGTTTCTTTTAGATACAGTATTTCCTCAGTAAAACGCCAAAAATAAGCATCTTCTAAAGACGGGCATTATGTAGGAAAATAAGGATCTAGATAAGGTATTCAAAAGAGGTTCAAAACGCCAAAAAGGTTAAAGTAGAAGAGGCTGATGACAGTGAAGATTTGGATGAGAAATTAGATTAGAATTTTTAATTTTTTTTTTCATTTTCTATTGTTTGTTATCTAATTCTTTGTTGTTTATTATCTAATTCTCTACTAATAAAAAAATTGACTATAAAACGCCAAAAACTACAAACACCAAAACACCTGATAGTATGAAAACTGTGAGAACGGATGCTAGCAAAGCACGTTTTTGCTATATAAAACGTCAAACAAAGTACTACTGGAAAAAGCAACACTAATTGACAGATGAAACTGAACGAAACAGTAATTGCAAAAACAGTAAAATGAAGAGACGATAACTTTATTGCCAAACATTTATTATATTAAAAGCCACTACATGGAAAATTGAATTTGTTTATCTTTTCAAAACGCCATAATTGACGGTCACATTATAGGCCTGCATCCTAAATGGCACAACAATTGATAGAAAAAATTAAACATCAAGAAAATTACTGATATTTTTTTTACATTATAGGCCTGCATCCTACTTGCCACAACAATCAAAGCCATACTTAGTTAAAACGCCAAAATATTTACTATACTCCTGATCTAAAAAAACAATAAAAACGCAGTGTATTTGTTAAACGCCAAAAAATGGAAAGGTGATGGAAGACGCGTTTAAAAAAAGAATATAAAGGACAAAAAAGGTCCTACGCCCTTCACTATGTCGCGTGACACGTGTTACGCCAGAATCCGTTCTCACACTTTTGAGCGTTTTCTCCTGTATAAGATCAAAACCTAAAAAAGTTGTGGTAGAAAAAGAAAATATAAAAACTACCTTGTAGCTAAGGAGATGTGATTTAATATATATAATAATAATTATAATTTTAATTATAATAACAGATGATAAGAATTAATATAAACAAACAATTAAACAATTTAATATAAATAAAAATTAACTTAAATAAATTTTTTATTTTAAATAAAAGAACTAAAAGTAATAAAACAAACTTACAAATGAATATCTATATCTATTGGTAGTCAGGGGCGGGTACAGATTGAGACAAGGGGTAGCCCCCGTTACCCTTTGACGCTTAGGTGATAGTGTAAATTTTGGAGAAATATAAGTTTTTTCGATTTCGCTACCCCTATAGAAAAGAAAATTTTGAAATGTTGCCTCTCGATGTTTTTTTCTAGATATGTCACTAATTGGGTTACAATACAAACTCAATATTTTTAGAACCTTTTTCTTCTTATTTATGTTTGGGCTTTAGGGCCCAAGCTTGAACAAACGAAAACCAAAAAATCGGAGAAAGCATAACGTTGTCATATCTCGAACCAGAGATCCCTGTATTGACAAGTAAGTGCAGAAACATTAGAGCTACAAAAATGTTTATGTTTCTTTTGATAGTGTAAATATTTTATGTATAAATATAATGAAAGAAAAAAAATTAGGCCTTGTTTGGTGGTATACTTTGCACACCCTCTAAGTCGCTCATGGCGACTAGCGATATCAAGGTGTATTTATTTAACCTTCTAATTCTTTTGAGGATGTGTTTTTCTTACGAGGTTAGGATTCAAGTCCCACAATAAACAAAATAGTAGATTTAAAGTATGATTAAAATGTGTGTGAGTTAGCCGCTTAAAAATGTAAGTATATAACAATCTATTGAAGATTTTAAGATTTCATGGTTTTGACGATTTTATATAAAAAAGTTAAGATATCACTGGGAAAGATACAAGGAAGTGTGTAATTCGATTCTAAATCCGAGTTTTTATAAGGCCATTTGTCATGCCCATCTCTAATCCTTGATTTCTGACTCTCACACCAACATCACATCATCATCTCCTACCATTGCTCACCTCCACCACCTAATCTTTTAAAATGAGAGAGAGAGAGAGTGAGAGAGAGATTATAGTGAATCAGGAATGGAGATTATTGGCGGATCTTGAACTTTGTTTACGATAAAATCAAGGTAGTCGGACTCTCAAAATCTAATATTTTACACTACATAAAATAATCAGAAATTTTATGTAAAATTTACACTATGAGCGAAATAACACGGGGCGGTGACCCATCCATCAGGCCCAAGCTAAGAACCGCCCCCGATGAAGACCACACTCATCCCAAAAAATCACGGGACCAAGAGACGTTGCGGTATTCCCTACTCCCTCCACATCACCTCCCCCTTCCCCTTTTTTTGAAGTATAACACATAGCCTAATAAGCACGCTCGAGCTTCATAAACCAAGTTTAACTAGACTTGAAATCAAATTCTCCTTGTGAATCCAATTTTTTTTCTCGAAATAACACACCTTGACATGATTTCAAATTCATGATTGAAACATTCCATTAGGACTTTCTGAAAAAAAAAAAAAAAAAAAACGGTACACTTATTTGATACAACATCGGATATGCTTTTTGCAAGTTGTACCATATGATGCACAATATGATCTATCACGAAAGTGAAATAACATATTTTAAAATATAGGATATATTATCATATTATTTTAAAATATACCTAATAACACGTGATACAAAACTCATATATCGTAATTGACGATTTGACGTTTTATTCGAATAACAAAAAGCAAATAGTATTTAAATTTAAATTTAAATATTTTTATAACTTTTTTAGATAACATATTATAATTATTAATTGGTATCTTATTTTAACTCCCTTATTAATCTCTCTCTCTCTCTCTCATTCTCTCTCTCTTTCTCTCTCTCTCTCTCTCACACACACATACACAAACTCTCTCTCTATATATATTATATATATCTCACTCACATACTGAGCTAATTTTGAAGATATTTGTGGGTGATAATATTGAGCTGGAACATGGAGAGAGACTTCATGGGTTTGAATTCTAAGGAAGAAGCCATTGAAGCAGGTTTGTATGTTTTAAATCTAGTTCTCAACATATGTTTTTTTATGGAATAAATTATATATCACCCTTCAAATCTTTAAGAGATTTTGTGGAGTATGTTGCATTAATTTATATTTTCCTGAGATTTTAGAACTTTTACAATTTTCTTTAATATTTAATATTATTACTGTGGAATAAAGTATATATCACCCTTCAAATCTTTCTGAGATTTTGTGGAGTATGTTGCATTAATTTATATTTTTCTGAGATTTTAGAACTTTTAGAATTTTCTTTAATATTTATGACAATATTATTATTGGGATTATGATGTTTTTTAAGTTGGTGTTTTGCATAATTGTTGCTTCTAAATTGGTTTAAATAATGAAAACTTCACTTAAAAGATTGTATATTCTCTACCTAATTAATACTCTTTGTTATAAGAGAAGGAAGATTTAACTTTACGACTAGGAATATTTTGTACTACGTTTTGTTCATGTTTTACTAAATTATAAAGAACTTTTTATTTTTTAAATATAAGAATCATTGAAGTTTTAATAGTTTCTTTATATAATTATATTATTAATAATTCATTAGATAGTACCAAAGTTTCATAGTTGTTTTCTTTAGATCATTTTATTTGAATAATTATGAAAATTCATAACAATAGAAGCGTATTGAAATATGAATGATTTTTATAGTTATATATTATGAATGTTTTTTGTGGTTAGAGTTTACTGAAATAATATTGAAATATGTTTGCTATTATATAATTTTATCCTATGTAAAATATCTAAATTTGATGCAGTTTTCGAAACTAGATTTGAATTTTGATGACTAAATATTGAACTTACCAACGAACAACATTCTACCAATCAAAATTTATTTACTAGAAATGCTACATCTCAAAAAGTTATAAACTTTACTTAGAATTAGAATTAGAATAGACATGATATATAAGGAACGTGGACCAACCATATTATTTTTTTGTTCTCTGTCATCTTATGTCACATGGGTTTTGAAAACCAAAATTGCTTGTGTGCAAGGCTAGTGTAAGTGGCAAGGTTTGAAAATTTTCACTGGGGTGGAAAGTCACCGGATCTAAAAATTTTATATAAGTAATTTTTTTATATAAAATCAAGAGGTCGAAAATGTATATACTTAAAAAAATGTATACGAAACGTACATACATAATACTACTGAACAAAAAGTTCGGGGAGTCGGGCGCCCCCCGGCCCCTTGAAAGTTGCGCCTCTGACTGGTGGTGTGGGGAAGTGTAGTCCTTTGAGGATGATCTGCTACGTAGGTGGTCACGTCATCAGGTGTGAGGGATGAGCCCCAAGGGATGGGCCAAGGGTGTGATGATGACTGATGAGCCCCTTTATATATGCATATGTATGTATATGTGTGTGTGTGTTTGTTGGATAAGAATTAAGAAAGCAAGGAGGAACGTCGGGAGCGGCTAGGAGACGACGTTGGCGACAACGACCGACCAAAGGGGGCGGCGTAGACAACCCACGACGGGCATCGACAACCCTGGGACGTCCCCCACACCCTTTAGGCTAATTGTATATTAAACCGTCTATACTTCTAAAAAGAAACATAGCATATGCTAATTATTAACTTATATTGAATCGCAATCTAAGATAATGTTTTGAATTTGCTTTAGTAGTAGCAATGCATAATAATCAGATAAAAAATTGTATTAGTTATTGACACTTCTTTTTGTGTCAAGATTTAAGAAGTTCTGCCTCTCAATCATTCTTTACCAAAAATAAAAGAAGCTCATTTACAAAAGTTAACCCAAAGACCCCTTAGAATTTCTAAGTCATCTCAATAAATCTCAATCATTTTGGGTTAGAATCTGATAGATCTAATTTGGGTTTTACTATCATTTTGCAATTTGCAGTGTTACGAAAGGGCTCCTCGGTTCAATGGTCTTTGTCAAGTAAAGATCTATGCTCAAATCTTGTTTTTATGTTGGTCAAGGTTGTTAAAATACAATGAAAAGATCAAAACACTTGATCTTATTATTGTCGTGTCGTTTGATGTACTTTTGCATGTACTGCAGATGGTCCCGAAGACCTCAACAATCGCCAATGGGCGGAAAATCAGGTTCGTTTTGACTATATTTGACCAAGTTTTTGTGTTTTTAAGTGATTGATGTTCTTCTTGTTGCTTTTTGAATCTTATTTGTTATGTAGAAGAACATCAACCTGCATGGGACCACTCAGTTAACCATTTTTTACAAGGGTATGGTGAATGTATATGATGATATGTCTCCTGAAAAGGTTCAAAAATTGTCCAATATGCATCTCTATTTTATCATGTTTTTTGTTTCCAAAATCTTGGGAAAACTTTAAGTTAAATATTGTTAATCTGTCTATTTAGGCTCATGCTATAATGTCATTAGCCCGTAATGAAGCTAGAGCTCAAGCTCATGCCGCTACGCCAAGAACACCAATTGTAGACGTGGTTCATGCGGGCCAGCCCATGACCACATCGAGCCCAGTGTCTATTGGTACATCAACTGCTACAGATCTCCCAAAAGAAATGAGCTCTTTTCGACGTGTGATACAATCAGGTTTAGTGAATGGGCTCATTCGGGCTATGTTTTATCTTTAACAGGTCAAAAGAGTTGAAAGTCACCCAAATATTATTATACTTGACACTTAACTATCTATAAAGAAACATTAATTTTGTTGAAAAAGTGTTTCATTTAACTTTGTTATATGAAGTGAACTCTTTGGTTGTTTGATGCAGATGTTCCTCAGATGCGTGAAGCATCACTGGCTCGGTTTCTTCAAAAGCGCAGGGAAAGGTATTGTGTTTGATCTGCCTTGAAGTAAACTCGTGAGCGATTGTTTGACCTCAAAAGTCAAATTTCAAAATAAATTAAATTAATTGTTTTAATTTATGTTGTACTATATCGATACAGGGTAATGGCTTCGGCTCCTTACAATAGCAAACCCGCATCAAGCAGTGCACCAAACAAAGATGATCATAAGTAAAAAAGTTATGTTTCTTACAACTATTTATTACACCAAAACGTAACAAATTTTATGTTTTTATTATCGTATGTGATGAATCATATTAATACCATTTGAAGTTACAAAATATTATTTTGTCATCATTTGATAAAACTGACGTGCTATAAATAACCATATAAAGTTTTGCAAGTTGCGATGTTACCGTTTGGTATCACATCAACTTTTTATGAGGTTTATAGCACAACAATTGCATCGAATGATGACAAAATAAAAGTTATTACATTAAATCGTAAGAAACTTTTTTATTACATACTGTGATAAAAACATGAATTTTCGTAACATTTTGGTGTAATAAACCGTTCTGAGATGATTTTATGTGATGTTAAAATTTTTGTAAGCTCTACACACTCACCGGTTTAAGCTCGATTCTTATAGGATTTCGATTTTAGGTGCTTATAAGTGACAATTGTATGTTTGTCTTGATATATTTGTAATGTATGGCAAAAACATAGCGAAGATTTCAATGTTTCAAAGTCATGTTTATGTTTTTAATTCTTATATTGTAGCTTGTATTTGCAAATTAAGAAGCTTACGATTCATTATTAAGTTATAACTTGTGAGCTTTTATCTTTTAAATATATCAACTAGTAATAGTAATTTAAGATATTTCGTTTCAATTTATGGTGTTTGACCAATCTACACCATTGGATGGGTGTAAGAAAAACAAAATATGGTAAATAACATGAGCAGAAAGTTATTCTAATTTTATTAAGAGTTAAATGCCATTTTAGTCCCTGTGGTTTGGGCCATTTTGCCAGTTTAGTCCAAAGGTTTCATTTTTAACCTGTGGGTCCAAAAAGGTTTCACAGTTGCCATTTTAGTCCATTGGGTTAACTTCATCTATTTTTTCTGTTAACGAGAAGGCCAATTCGGTCATTTTATATGGCTGAATTGCCCTTTTAGTTAACAGGATTACATACAAAATGACCAAATTGGCCTTCTCGTTAAAAGAAAAAATGGATGAAGTTAACCAAGTGGACTAAAATGGCAACTGTGAAACCTTTTTGGACCCACAGGTTAAAAATGAAACCTTTGGACTAAACTGACAAAATAGCCCAAACCACAGGGACTAAAATGGCATTTAACTCTTTTATTAATGAGCAGAAAAGTCAAAATCATATGAGCCGTTGGATATGCTTATTTAATAGATGGATGGATTGAGTTAAAAATTAAAAAAGAAAAAGAAAATTAACAACAAACGTAATATTAGGGGACTGGGGGTGGTCCGTGATGGCACCCCCATCACTCGTTATTCAACATAACACACCGCCGCCACCATATCCACCACGCGTTGAAGGAATAACGCGTGGAAGGAATCACGCGTGGAACATTTGGCAAATTCGAACGTTGGATGCTTTTTTTTTACCGTTTTTTAACGGTAAACTTTAATAAAAAAAACCTTTAAACCTTATATATATATATATATATATAAACGAGATCAGGAGAAAACGCTCAAAAGTGTGAGAACGGTGAGAACGCTTCCTGGCCCAACACGTGTCACGTCGCTTAGAGAATGGCGGAGGGGCTTTTTTGTCCTTTCATATTTCTTTTTTTAACGCGTGTCACTTCATCCTTTCATTTTTTTGGCGTTTAATAAATACGCGGCGTTTTTATTGTTTTTAGATCAGAATCATAGTAAACATTTTGGCGTTTTTATTGTTTTTTAGATCAGGATGCAGGCGTTTAATGTAAAAAAACATCAGTAATTTTCTTGATTTTATTATATCAAATGTTTTCCCATTTAGGATACAGGCCTATCATGTGACAGGCAATTATGGCGTTTTGAAAAGATAAATAAATTTCAATTTTCCATTTAGTGGTATTAATATAACTATAATGTTTGGCAATAATGATACCGTCTCTTTATTTTACTGTTTCTTTCAATTTTCATATGTCAATTAATGTTGTTTTTTCCAGTAATACTTTATTTGCGTTTTTGGCGTTTTATATAGCAACATCATGTTTTGCTAGCACTCGTTCTCACAGTTTTTCAAACTATCATGCGTTTTTTTGGTGTTTGTAGTTTTTGGCGTTTTATACTCAATTCTTTTAAAATAGTAGAGAATTAGATGATAAACAACAGAGAATTACATAACAAACAATAGAAAATGAAAAATAAAATAAAAATTATAATCCCATTTCTCATCCAAATCTTCACTGTCATCAGCATCTTCTACTTTAACATTTTGGCGTTTTGAATACCTTATGTAGATCCTTATTTTCTTATATACCTCCCGTCTTTAGAAGATGCTTATTTTTTGGGCATCCTTTATTGTGGTTTGATATATACTTGTTTGATGACATATTGAAGACCAACGCCTGCTCTAATGTATTGATCCCTTCATGTCATTCATATATCCATCAAGAACAAAGTGACATGATGTCATATCAGTGTCATCAGTCTCTTTGTCTTGAATATTTGTCCATCTCATTCAGCAAAATATTATAGAGATACCCAACTCAAAGAAGAATGCATTCAGTGAAACTTCATTCAGATCAATACTCAATATAGCAGAATCGAGGTTCTGCATCTGTGGCTTTTTTAACTATTATTTTTTGCGTTTTTAAAGTGAATGATTTCTAGGAAATATGGCGTTTGTTTCTGGTTTTGTGATCAGTTGATTGTGCAGAGACGTCTATCTTATAGGATGTTTTTGGCGCGTAGTTTAGGCGGGATTTTATTTATAATAAATGATATTAATAAAGTAGCCGTCTTTTCAGTTTACTGTGTATTTTTACTGTTTTTTTGTTCAGCTTTTTATGAGTTTTTAGGGTCATGGACTTTCCATCTCCCAGGTTTGGCGTTTTTGAATGGGTTTAAGTAGTTTTTGGCGTTTTTTTCCATTTTTAGCTTTTATTAATTAATACTTCTGCAAATTACTTTCATTATAGTTTGGGAGTTTTTGGCGTTTTTACTCCATTTATGGCGTTTTCATATGCATTATGACTGTTTGGCGTTTTATTAAGATAATGTATTTTTTTATTCTAAGTTGAAAAATACATAGCAAACAACAAAAAAAGAAAATTAAAAAATAAGAACAATAAGAACAATTCATCTTCCAAATCTTCACTGTCATAAGTCTCTTTCTTCTTTGAATCATGTTCGCTGGTGGTTTGGCTTAGCCATGCTTGTGTTTTTGTGGCCGTTTGGAAAGACAAAATGACATGAGTTTTTTTTTTTTTTAACATGTATCTTCAAACAACTCATTAGTGTCATTCGTCTTTTCATGCCATTAAAATATCCATCAAGAACAAAACACAGAAAATGACATAAGTCTAACCCCGACATCTTTTTGTTTATGATTTGTTCATCTCATGCAGCAAAATGTTATTTGAGTCACAGCACCTCAGGGAAGAATGCATTATCCGAAACTTTGGCGTAGAACAATATTTTGAATATAAAAGAAACGATATTTGACATTTTTGGCGTTTTACTGAGGAAATAGTGTATCTGAAGAAACCGTCGATCTTTTGGAATCTTTTGATGTTTGAGTGTTTTGGCATTTTCTAAGATGAATGGTATATAGTAGAAAATATGGCGTTTTTTGAGTAGTTGTGTTTGATGTTTTGGGGATTTTGGCGTTTGTAAGATGAATGGTATATAGTAGAAAATATGGCGTTTCAGGTTCTGGGGGGGGGTATGTTTTTATGTCTGGGATGTTTTTGTTTATATAGCGATGTGTTTTGGTCCGTAATGGCGTTTTATTCATTAGTATGCCGTTTTGGTATAGAGGTGTAAAGACATTTTTACCCTTAATGAGGCGCGTCCACGTAATAAAATTGATGTTATTTACGAAAACGCCACCGCGCCAATCTAGTCCATAGATTGTTTTGATCGGACGATCCATAAGCGTTCTCACCGTTCTCACACTTTCTACCGTTTTCTCCAAATCCCGACCCTATATATATATAATACTATATAACACCATATAAACACCGTATAACAATATGTAACACCATATAATACCATATAACACTATGTAACACTATATATCATTATATAAAAAATATAACACTATAGGTTGTCTGATAGCATGTCTATGATAGATGTATAGTGTTATATTTGTTATATAATGATATATAGTGTTACATAGTGTTATATGGTATTATATGGTGTTACATATTGTTATACGGTGTTTATATGGCGTTATATAGTATTATATATAGTGTTATAATACACTTCTCACACTTTAGGCCCTTTTTACACTATCCTTACCCTATATATATATATATATATATATATATATATATATATATCCATTTTTAACCATTTCACCCACAAAATACAAACACATTTCACACAATCTACATCTTTCTCAAATGGAGTTTCCTACGGATTCGACGTTTCCGATGGACAGCGATAGCGATACTAGTTCTTCCGACAATGAGACGCTTAAATATTTTGTGTCGGTGTATAACGAACTTGATACTAGTTCGTCCCGCCCAAAGAAAAAGATGGTAGATTGTGATCGTATACATGCCAACGAAGTGTTAATGAACGATTATTTTGTGGAAAATCCGCTCTACAATGCCGAAACGTTTAGAGATCGGTTTCGTTTACCAAAAGAATTATTTTTAAAGATTGTTGGAGACATCGAAGCAAGCGAGGAATGGTTTCAAGAACGTTACGATGCGAGGGGCAAACCAAGTTTCACGCCGATACAAAAATGCACGTCCGCCATTCGCCAACTAGCGACAGGTAACCCTCCCGATCAATATGATGAATACCTAGCTATGGCGTCCAGAACTTCCCATGAATGTCTGCAATCTTTTTGCAACGCGGTCATTAAGTTGTATGGTAAAGAGTTTTTACGTAAATCGACGAGCCACGAGATCTCACGTATTTACGCCGCACATGAGGCTAGATGGCATTTTCCAGGGATGCTCGGTAGCATCGATTGTACACATATCGAGTGGAAAAATTGCCCAAGAGAGTTGCAAGGGGCGGATGTTAGGGGTGACATCAAAAGACCAACCATCATACTAGAAGTGGTGGCGTCGAATGATTTATGGATTTGGCATTCATATTTCGGTGTTCCGGGTTCAAATAACGACATCAACGTGTTGCACACGTCGTCGTTGTTTCAAACCGTAACGGATGGTACCGCACCCTTCTGTCCTTTCTATGTTAACGAACGATATTACAGACGTGGCTTTTTTCTTGGGGATGGTATCTACCCATCATGGTCTATTTTTGTGAAAGCTCCTTCATTTCCTGTCGAGGCTAAAGAAATCGTGTTCAAAAAATTGCAAGAATCGGCAAGAAAAGATATTGAGAGGGCTTTTGGTGTTTTAAAGGGTAGATGGGGTATACTACGCCGACCGGTTCGTGCGATGAACAAGAAATCAATACATAGCATGGTATATGCATGTATCATATTGCACAATATGATAATCAAAGAAGACGGACGTGCAATATCTCCGGATTGGATGCCGGATCCTCCTACACAAGTTCAAGTTCCAGACAATATCCAACAAGACTTGCGTGATGAAGAAACTCACTTTCAGTTGAGATACGATTTAATCGAACTAGTAGGTTCTTTAGGTTTGGAGTTTCATGAGTCGGACGAGAAGTAGAGTTTTTTTAGTAATTTTTTTTAATTGTAGTCTAAAATATTTCTAGTATGTTAAATTGAACTAGTATGTTCTAATTTTAATGAAATTTATAATTTTAATTTTAATGAAATTTATAATTTTAGTGTTTTATTGTTAATTTCTAATTTAAAAAAATAAAAAAAGTTGTGAGTGATGGAATTCCATCACTAGTGATGACCACCGCCACTAAAAAAACCTTGTGAGTGATAGAATAGTGGTTGATGACATGGCTGTAACACCCCGAAAACGGGTTTGGTAATTAAACCCCGTTAATACTAAAGGCGGGGAAAATACCGTTAGTGGTAAAATTTAACCCGGTGAATATTAGGACTTAAATAAATAATCCTAATACTTACTAAAAGGTGAATAAAAGCTTTTAAGGAAATAAAAAGGATAAAAGGCCCGAGTTAACGGGACCTAAAATAAACTTAGTCATAAATATTCCCTAACCCGCTAAGTTCACTAGGAATATTAAACCTAGTTAATAAGTGGGAATGTTATTGAAAATAATTAGGTTGTGATCTAATTAATAACTAACCAAACACGAGGGACCAAAGCCGGGTAACTTGAAATTGAAATTAAAAACTTAAAAATAAACACAACACACACACAAGTGTGTGTGTGCGTGCGTGGTTAAGGTCAGGAGAAAGCTCCCATGGAGCTTTAGCCCTAGCTTCAACAAATCAACGAAATTGAAGGTCGAATCCAGCCCGAATCAAATGCATGAACACGTATTAATGATCACCTAGTCGTGGGGATCACAAGGTATGTTGAAATTTATGATTTGGTGATACTTTGAGATTAGGATGAACAATCATAATCAAAATTCTGGAATGAATGTTGAATCTATGAGTGTTATTGTGATGAAATCCATGTTTAGGAACAACCCTAGTTAATAATTTGATAAACTAGTGTTGAAAAATAGAAATTTGATGATTACCCATATGTGTGCTAAGTGGGTTTTATGACAAGAAGATGAACACTTGAATTAGAGTGTTAAATTGATGAATATTGATGTTATGATACTAGTACTAAGTGTAGTTCATGAACACTAGACATGAAAGTTTGAATCTTGATGTTAATCTTGGTAAAAAGGACTAATTATGAACTAGTTAGCAAATGTGTAGAATCATGCCCATTAGGTGTTTGTTAAAATGCCTAAATGAGAACTAAGTGTTGATAATGTGCCTAATTGAGTCTTGTGAACTTGATAGTGCAATCATATGTGTTAATTGGTGATTTGACTTTTAAATGGTCAAACCGACCATTAATAAGATCGAATGGTAATTGTGATAGAAAATATGTAAGATGGAATAGTCATAATTAATGATGACTAATATAACCGTCTTACGAATTATGATGATAGTTTGACGCTTGACAAGCTAGGTGGAGGCTTGGAAAGGAAGCGGGTCAAACAAAGCAAGTATGAAGGAAAAGCGTAATTCGGATGCAAGGTAAGTATAGCTTACACTAGTCTTAAATTGTGGAATATTTTCTTATCATATAAATTATGAATGTGGTATCTAAACAAATGAAATATGATGTTCCATCGTGTAGTCGAACGGAACAAGAAAATCAAGAATGAAAGAAACCATAATAATGGTTGAAAAGAAGTAAATCGATAATTCAGCTATATTATGTCGAAAGAAATAAACGGTTTATATGTTTAAATGACCGTACGGTGTTATACGGAACGAGTCATGTAGAGGAGATAATAATAAATATCATCTCGCAATGATAAATGGTCATTTCGGCCAAACGGGTCAAAAGGTGTAGACAACACCTTTTGACTATATAGACTAATGATTCTTTGTCGAGTTATATGCTTACAGGAATAGATATTCAATGGATGTTCGCATTGTTCTTAATTAGCGAATATAAAGCAAGGTACTAAAACCGGGTTAATAAGTTGATCCGGGCCAGGTATGTATAATAGATCAACTCCTCATTTAGAACTTGGAGATCTATGAGGTTTAGGCAAAGTAAAAAGGGACATTCGGTTACCTTAAAAGGTAAACCGAAGGATTTAAATTATAGACAGAGTGTTTTGAAAACAAGATTTGGTTAAAAATTAGATTTTGGGCGTACATGGCTTAAGCAAGTCTTTCGTTGTAAATGAAGGGTTAAAAAAAGGACCAAAACGCCCTGGTTTAAGAGATTCAAGTATGGTGGGGAGAACCATGCTTGGACTTAAACCTTACGCTCTTGATAAAGAATAGTGTTCGGTTCGAGGCTTGATCGCAAATCCGGTAAGTACGTGTATGTTAATAGTTTAGCATGCTAAAGTGTTGTAACCAACACATAGGGCTATCGTGTGATACACGTTACCCCAATTAAAATGATAGATATAGTTGACGAAAATACGCGTGTTGACGCGTATAGTAAAAAAAAAAAAAAAGGGGCCTTGTATTATGATACGGACGATGATTGAAGTTGACGTTACTAACTTTTGTGAATGTTTTAATTGAAGGACACTCGCGTTTGAAGACGACGAGAGTCAAACGAATTGTGGATATGATGATGGAACGGTCCGAAGTATGACAAGAGGAGCATGCTCACCGAGGACTAAATCGCGTAACGACCGCGAACAAGGTTAATGGCAAGGAACGCCCGTCGGGGCAAACATTACCAGGTGCATATTTTAAATAATCGCACAAATAGTAATATGCAACAATTATGTAGAAATTGAAAGTTGCATATGTAGATTAAAAACTTGGAAAAACCCGAATAGAAAATATGTTCGGATATTGTTTCCAAGAGAAACAAGTAGAGGCATTACTTACATAGGGCGTGATGTGAAAACTATGAAAAGGTCATGCGTGTCATGTGTTAATCGCTTACTCTGGCCAAGTAAGTAGTGGCATATGATACCATGAACTTCTTATGGCGGACACGTTTACATCCGATGTAGTAAGGGCGGGGTGAATGGGACTAATTAAAAAGTACCCAAATGAATCAGATAAGCAAAATATTTGATAATAATGTAAACGCACAACCGAGTGACGGAAGCGTATTACATTAGGACAACGAGCCCGAGTGAAGGGACAAACAAGCATGTAAAATGATTTAGACAAGTATTGGGAGGGAGTGTACTTACACTCGAACCCAGAAAACGCAAGCATGTAAAATGATTTAGACAAGTATTGGGAGGGAGTGTACTTACACTCGAACCCAGAAAACGCAAGCATGTAAAATGATTTAGACAAGTATTGGGAGGGAGTGTACTTACACTCGAACCCAGAAAACGCAAGCATGTAAAATGATTTAGACAAGTATTGGGAGGGAGTGTACTTACACTCGAACCCAGAAAACGCAAGCGTGTAAAATGATTTAGACAAGTATTGGGAGGGAGTGTACTTACACTCGAACCCAGAAAACGCAAAGATGTAAAATGATTTAGACAAGCATTGGGAGGTAGTGTACTTACACTCGAAACCGGAAAATGCTTAAAGTACCCTTAACGGGTCGTTTTTGTAAAACGTCAAACGTAAGGACAAAGTCAGAAAATTTCGCCGGAAATAAACAAATGAAGCCTTAGACTACGGTCAAGGTCAACTAAAGCTCATAAGCGAAAATATACGATTTTAAACATAGCAAGACATGCTTTGAAGCTATATATGAATATATATATATACATTTGAATGTAGAAACAAATAAAAGATGATTTACGGGATCATCATAACCTACGGGGTTAAACACAGTGTTAAGGTCTACGGGACCAGAATGACCTTTGGGTCACGAAAAGAAAAAGGAAATAAACCTTAGTGTTTTCAGTAAAAAGGGGGTGAATACCTAAGGAAATAGCCTACGAGGCTACGTGAAAGAACCTACGGGTTACTTAACAAAGCGAGAGAACCAGTTGAAAATCCCCGCATAAAACTAAGACTGTAAAAGAATAAATTACAGACTGTCAATGTCCTGTTACGAAAAATTTACGAAAGATAAAGAGAAGATCCTAAACTAAAACCTTGGTTTTAGTAAGAAATAACGTTTTTACGATTGAGAATCCTGATAGGAAAATTGAATATTAAGCATGAAAGGTTCAAGTCTTGACACCGATAGGCGCAAGACGTTATATTCAAAAGTGATATTTCGGAAGGGAAATTTTGGGTATAAATTAAACATGATGTAACACGATCACGATCAAGAAAGGTAATGTGAAGTAGAATCACATTATTACCAAGCAAGCGGTAAAAAGTAACTGGACTAATAAGTCTAAGTAGTGAGACCGGTCAAGGTCATTTAAATAAATTTGGTTTGCTTGTAAGCGGTAGGTTCGGTATGACTGAATCGAATAAATAAATTTGAAGACAAAAGGAAATTTGCTGCTAAAAGTGAAAAGATTTCACTAAAGACCTTTAAACGGGTCAAAGTTACGGATTCATAAAGAATTCGATAGTATATGAAAGCGATGGATATCGCTAAGTTAACTAAACTAGTGGAAATAACGAGATTACGTTATTTCAAGTTACATTATGTCATATGAGGTACGTAGAGGTTCTGTAACCAAAAAGACATTACCGTAATTCTTCTAGTAATGCTAACAATTGGTTAAAGTAGGAGTAATGCTTAAGAGATTATTCAAGTCAAACGCATTGGGTTTAGAAACTCAATGAACTAGATAAGCAAGGTTTCGAGGACGAAACCTCTTTAAGGGGGGTAGACTTGGAACACCCCAAAAACGGGTTTGGTAATTAAACCCCGTTAATACTAAAGGCGGGGAAAATACCGTTAGTGGTAAAATTTAATCCGGTGAATATTAGGACTTAAATAAATAATCCTAATACTTACTAAAAGGTGAATAAAAGCTTTTAAGGAAATAAAAAGGATAAAAGGCTCGAGTTAACGGGACCTAAAATAAACTTAGTCATAAATATTCCCGAACCCGCTAAGTTCACTAGGAATATTAAACCTAGTTAATAAGTGGGAATGTTATTGAAAATAATTAGGTTGTGATCTAATTAATAACTAACCAAACACGAGGGACCAAAGCCGGGTAACTTGAAATTGAAATTAAAAACTTAAAAATAAACACAACACACACACAAGTGTGTGTGTGCGTGCGTGGTTAAGGTCAGGAGAAAGCTCCCATGGAGCTTTAGCCCTAGCTTCAACAAATCAACGAAATTGAAGGTCGAATCCAGCCCGAATCAAATGCATGAACACGTATTAATGATCACCTAGTCGTGGGGATCACAAGGTATGTTGAAATTTATGATTTGGTGATACTTTGAGATTAGGATGAACAATCATAATCAAAATTCTGGAATGAATGTTGAATCTATGAGTGTTATTGTGATGAAATCCATGTTTAGGAACAACCCTAGTTAATAATTTGATAAACTAGTGTTGAAAAATAGAAATTTGATGATTACCCATATGTGTGCTAAGTGGGTTTTATGACAAGAAGATGAACACTTGAATTAGAGTGTTAAATTGATGAATATTGATGTTATGATACTAGTACTAAGTGTAGTTCATGAACACTAGACATGAAAGTTTGAATCTTGATGTTAATCTTGGTAAAAAGGACTAATTATGAACTAGTTAGCAAATGTGTAGAATCATGCCCATTAGGTGTTTGTTAAAATGCCTAAATGAGAACTAAGTGTTGATAATGTGCCTAATTGAGTCTTGTGAACTTGATAGTGCAATCATATGTGTTAATTGGTGATTTGACTTTTAAATGGTCAAACCGACCATTAATAAGATCGAATGGTAATTGTGATAGAAAATATGTAAGATGGAATAGTCATAATTAATGATGACTAATATAACCGTCTTACGAATTATGATGATAGTTTGACGCTTGACAAGCTAGGTGGAGGCTTGGAAAGGAAGCGGGTCAAACAAAGCAAGTATGAAGGAAAAGCGTAATTCGGATGCAAGGTAAGTATAGCTTACACTAGTCTTAAATTGTGGAATATTTTCTTATCATATAAATTATGAATGTGGTATCTAAACAAATGAAATATGATGTTCCATCGTGTAGTCGAACGGAACAAGAAAATCAAGAATGAAAGAAACCATAATAATGGTTGAAAAGAAGTAAATCGATAATTCAGCTATATTATGTCGAAAGAAATAAACGGTTTATATGTTTAAATGACCGTACGGTGTTATACGGAACGAGTCATGTAGAGGAGATAATAATAAATATCATCTCGCAATGATAAATGGTCATTTCGGCCAAACGAGTCAAAAGGTGTAGACAACACCTTTTGACTATATAGACTAATGATTCTTTGTCGAGTTATATGCTTACAGGAATAGATATTCAATGGATGTTCGCATTGTTCTTAATTAGCGAATATAAAGCAAGGTACTAAAACCGGGTTAATAAGTTGATCCGGGCCAGGTATGTATAATAGATCAACTCCTCATTTAGAACTTGGAGATCTATGAGGTTTAGGCAAAGTAAAAAGGGACATTCGGTTACCTTAAAAGGTAAACCGAAGGATTTAAATTATAGACAGAGTGTTTTGAAAACAAGATTTGGTTAAAAATTAGATTTTGGGCGTACATGGCTTAAGCAAGTCCTTCGTTGTAAATGAAGGGTTAAAAAAAGGACCAAAACGCCCTTGTAAGTGAAATTAAGCAAGCAACACTTAGAAGTCGCTTGAAAACGAGTTTTATAATCAAGTCAATATTTTGAATAAGTATGATAAGCGAAAGATGTAAAATATTGGTCAAATGACTCTAATAAGAGTCTTCGCCGTAAAATGAGGTTTTGACGAGTAAAATTTGTAATAAATAAGTCACCACATTGAATCCACCACAAATATAGTTGTGGTGGAAAATCCTTTGATAAGAAATGTGTGACACATGTATTTGGATAGGAATGAAAGCAATTGGTGCTTAAAATATGCTTAAATACCTCAAACGGGTCAAAATAAGCATATGTGTGTAAAAGGGTTAAAGAAGGTATATAATTCTATGATTGGAACCCAATATGTTAGATATCATTGAATTTAATAGGGTTGTGAGAAATAAGGGTCAAACAAACTTGTATGTTTGATAAAATCACAAACGGGTCAAATTTTGGTAAAAGAGTAATAAGCCGAAGACTTAAAAGTCTTAAATTTTATCAAGCCGGATGCCGGATTTTAACTCCATATGATGGAGAACCAACTTACAAACATGTAGGAAGAAACGGTAGGTCAAACGGATAAGTGGTTTGAAAGATACGAAAGATTTCGTGTCAAATTACGACGAAATAGAGAATCAGGATGCAGAGTCCACCGTAATTTACGGTCCCACCGTAAATTACGGTGGAGTTAAATTGTTTACGGTGTAACTGGTCTGATTTACGGCAGAAGAATGGAAACCCAGGAGCCACCGTAATTTACGGTCCCACCGTAAATTACGGTGGATATAATTTTCTTATATTTTGTTTTTCATTTGGAAATCAAATGTTTCCCGGACATTGTTCGGACCTGATTTAAACTTCGTAAGACTAAAGCATTTCATGTTTATGAAATGTAGGTACGCCTTGGATGCCGGAAGACGATCAAGCTCAGCGAAGAACCGAACACAATAAAGACACACGCTTCCGCACTTTGCCACGTTGTAAAATTTAAACAACAAATTTGATCATGTTACCTAGAATAACTTATGAATTGTAAAAGTTTAAATAAACCCGTATTTTTATAGTATGTGTAGCCTTAACTACACATCTAATTGATGGTATTCACACGATAAACGTTAAATAGAAACTAGGGTGTTACAATGGCGGAACTTGATTGGATGTTTGTGAGTGATGAAATTTTTGCAAGTGATACCACCCCCACTCCCTTACCGTTTAGAGTGTATTTGTGATGTGTTTTTTTCAACTCAGATTAATAGCAAAAGAAAATTTTAATTGCTTTTGAACATTTAACTCTATTTTCTTTGTATCTATGATTTTTAATTACTTTTGAACATTTAACTTTATTTTCATTGTATCTATGATTTATAATTCTTTTTTTTTCTCAAATTATGGTTTTTTTTACTTTAGTTGTTTTTTTAATTTAAAATTTAATGGAAATACTTTTTCAGTTAAAAAAAGTGTATTTAATAATATTTAATTACATTTTTTATTATATAAACTAACATAAATAATAATAATAATAAAACAATGATTATCTAGTCACTAACCAAGCCCCCATCCAAGCCCTCCCATTACACCTTTTTTTGGTAATTCTGAGTGAGAAAAAAAGTGTGCTTATGTGTCGCCTACGTGGCAACACTTTTTTCTCACCCAAGTCCCAACTAAGCCCCCATAACACATAGCCTTATACCAACACGGCTAAGTGTGCCAGGTTAGCTAATTGCGCCTAACTACATAGTTGCGCCAACACTTGGTCAAAATACACATACATACAAAATCAACTCAACAAAATCCTATCTAACAAGCTTTCGTCACTTGGAATGTATAACCTGATAAACATGCAAAAACTTGTCCTAAAAAGGTCAGAACAAGTTCTTGTCCGTAAGGGATAAAGTTGGGTTTACCCAAAACTCTTTTTGGTTTTACATAAACAAACGTATTAAAATTATTTAAAAAAACACAATATTTTACAATAATAGTCTGATTTGTTGCATAATTTATGTTATAGTTGAGCAACTTCCAATATATTTAAAGTTGTTCACTCATATTTATCCGCAGTGGCGGACCCATGGATTATTTTATGTGGATGCGAACGAGGGGTTTAACCAAAATTTCAAGGGGTGCGATTGAGATTTTAGCCTATAAAATGCACTAAATTTTTATTTTAAGGTGCGCCCGCTCTCCCACGCTCTAACTTAGGTCCGCCCTGTATGATTCATTAAATATAAAACTTGGCCCGCTATTTATAAAGAAGATTCAGCAATCAGCACATCTTATCGGGCCCACCTGGATACTGGTTTAGAATTGGGCTGTACACATAAAGCCAATAATTCGGGCCTTGGTTTTAAATTGGGCTGTACGGCCCCACCCTGACCTTCATAATGAACCCACATGCTGACTGAAAAGGACTAATAAATTTAAACATTTGCTGCTCATTTATTACATACCACTAATCATTTATTTTCAACTTTCGAAAGTTTGAATGGCCTTTTTTTGTTTTTCTTTTTTTTTTGTTTTTTGTTTTTAGAAGTTTCTAAGTGTTTTGTACTGATGAAAAACAGGGTTACCAGAAGTAGAAATTTGACCAAAGTTAGTTAGTTATACCTTTGTGTATACTGTTAACCGCTATTCATTATTGTGTTCTTTTTAGACAAATGCTGAGAACTCAAATGAAGAGAAGATACGAGTGAACAAGTCGAGTCGTTCGTGACCTTGTTGAGATATGCTTGTTAAAAGTTGGACTGCGTTCGAGCCTTGAGTGGAGCTATATAAAAACGAGCCTGAGCCTGAATTGGAGTTGAATTAGTAAACGAGCTCGAGCTTCACAATTCACAGAGGGGACTCATATATAGACGTGCGGTTTAGTTTTTTAGATGATTATTTCTATGAGCTTGGTGCATTGCGAATGGTTTTTGGTTTTAGGGTGTAGTTCGTCCTATTAGTCACAAATGCCACCTCTACATAAAGCAATATGTGAGCTACAAATAGAATCTTTGCTTTCAAAAGATGAACTACACAATCTTTGACCCCTTAAAAGTCACTCAAAAGTCAAACCTCTAAAATAAAAAGTTTTGACCTGAATAATCGTTGCTTTCAAAAGATGAATTTAAAGTTAAACTACCTGGAGTTATATGTAATCTTTGATTAAACTAAATAATTGGGGTTGACATAATAAGCATGCTAGCATGATCATTATAGAGGATACCCCTAACTAGGCCCGAGGCAACGAGTTTGGGCCTAACACCTATGGATCCACAAGGGGCTCAATCCCCACTGTAGAGACCCTTACTGGTCATTCTTAGACCATTTGTGTTGGCGAGTGAAACAAATGTCCCACTTTTGGGCATGAGTCGACGTGTGACATATGGGGCATTAGGGAATGTGAAGTGAAAAGAGAGTGTAGTGTATAATACCCCATAACCCCCATTCAATCATTACCCATTTCTATTTTCTAATTTCTATTGGTGCATTCAATTAACTTTTTGATCAACAAGCGTTTTAAATGAAACGCCCAAGCCACTTTTTGAAAGAAAACGCCTAGGGGGCGGTGTGGTGGGCGTGGTTAGGCATAATAGGGCAAAAAAGCCTAGTTCCTTTGCCACTACACATGGTCTTACAAAAGAGAATTACTCAGTGTACTTGTACTTCTTCTCCGTTTACTCTCTTATGCATTCTTATATTGAATCGAGTACTCACTTGAATGTCAGAGGGTGGTTCGAAGATCCTCATCTCTGACTCCTTCTAATGTGTTTCTTCATCGTGTTTGGCATATTGAATCAAGATAGAGGAGAAAGTATGACGGTCCATCTCCTTTGTTGATGTGATGTCCAAGCAACCCTCTTGGTGGATCCTTGTAGCAACAATCACCCGACAATGTCATTAAGATTTGTTTTTGGTAATGGAGTTCATTAAATGAAGATTGATGTGTTAAGGTTTTTTGTGCACCAAATACACATGTAAACTCAGAATCGTATATATTTTTAAGACTAAACGGTATAGTGGCCGTTCCCATGCCCGTCCCCATCTCGCCGCCCCGTCTTCCCCACCCCTTTGCTCCGGCGCCGGGCCAGTGCCCGTCATCTCCGTCCTCCACAAGCCGGGTTCGACGCCCCTCACTCCCACACACACCTATACATACATACATATATATATAAATAAATAAATAAATATATATATAGTGTGAGGTTCATTGGGGAACACTAAAAAAGTGGGGAACAGGGGAACACTCTTAAAAATTTAACTTAACATGTTAAAAATTAATTTTTTAAACATCTTTTTCGGCGCTTCTCCTTATATATACTTGTAGAAGCATTTTTAATAAAAAAAAATCAAAAACTAAAAATATTAAAAAAAACAATTAAAAAAAGGCTAAAAAATTTTTTTTTTAGAAAAATTATTTTTTTACTCGACTAGATTCTCCTCGTTTTTATAAAGAAAAGCGCTGAAAAAAATTTTAAAAAAATTTATTTTTAACATGTTAAGTTAATTCTATAAGATATAACTGTTTTTAAACATTTTTTTATATTTTTAGTTTTTGATTTTTTTTATCAAAAATGTTTCTACTTGTATTTATAACAAAAAGCGTCGAAAAAAAATTAGAAAAATATTTTTTTTAACATGTTAAGTATAATTTTTAAAAGTGTTCCCCTGTTCCCCACTTTTTTAGTGTTCCCCAATGAACCCTCCCCTATATATATATATATATATATATATACCGCTAAAATGAGAACCACCTCCAGTTGTAAGAACCGTGAGAACTTTTTGATCCGGAGCGAGTTGGACCAAAAAAAATTTTCATAAACGTAGATGCTTGTATTATAAACACATTTGTAAAAAAAAAAATTCAAAAAAAAATGTCGTGTGTGTAGTTTTGAGCACTACAAGTTTGTGTTTACGGGTACCGTAAATTTTAAATAAAAAAATGTCGTGTGTGTAGTTTTGAGCACCACAAGTTTGTGTTTACGGGTACCGTAAATTTTAAATAAAATTTACGGTACCCGTAAACACAAACTTGGGGTGCTCAAAACTACACACTCGACATTTTTTTTTAATTTTTTTTTTACAAATGTGTTTATAATATATGCATCTACGTTTATGAAAAAAAAAATTTGGTCCACCTTGCCCCGTACGGTGTAGTTCTCACGGTTCTTACAACTGGAGGTGATTCTCATTTTAGCGGTCCCCTATATATATATATATATATACCGCTAAAATGAGAACCACCTCCAGTTGTAAGAACCGTGAGGATCAGGAGAGAATCCCCTCAAAGTGTAAGAACGGTGAGAACGATTCTCAGCCACAAGATCTTAGTGGTTTGTGAGTGAGATTGATGCGGTGACATTTTTGTAAATAATATGGGTCTTGGAACTTCCAAGAGGGGTAAAATAGAAAGATCCAAACAAATGTGCACATGCCATTCACATGCCATTTTCCCCCATCATATTTAAACGACAATAACTTTTTTATACGTGATTATTTTTCGAAAAGAATTACACCATAAAACTCAGCGTTTTTTTATCTTTCCAACGAGTATACTATTGATATACTTTTCGAAAAAAAATTAACTGGGTTTATGGCGTTTTTCTGAATTGGGTGTTTTATGGCGTTTTAGACTAGGTATTTTCATAGCGTTTTCTGAACTAAGTGTTTTTATGGCATTTTAACTAGTTATTTTCATGGAGTTTTTCTGAACTGAGTCTTTTATGGCGTTTTCAACTAAGTTTTTTCATGGCGTTTTTCTGAACTGGGTGTTTTATGCCGTTTTTACAGTACAACTTATGATTTTTCTGAGCTCAAAAGATATTAATTTAGGCGGTTAGACACAAAAAAATGGTTTTTTTTGAGTTGTTGTAAATTATAGCTTTAAAAATAGTTTTTTTTTTTGGCTGGGCGCTGGGAGCTTATTGCGTTTTTTTAGCTATATGGCTTAAAAATGGTTTTTTTGAGCTGTTGTAAATTATAGCTTTTAATGGGAGCTAGCTCGAAAAAATGGTTTTTTTGAGCTGTTTTAAATTATAGCTGAAAAAATTAGTTTTGGCCTTTCGCAAAAAAATAGTTTTTTTGAGCTGTTGTAAATTATAGCTCAAAAAATAGTTTTTTTTTTTGTTATGACGTTTTAATGGGAGCTATATGGCTCAAAAAAATGGTTTTTTTGAGCTATTGTAAATTATAGCTAAAAAAAACTTTTTTTGGCGTGGCGTTTTATGGCGTTTTTTGAGCTATATGGCTCAAAAAATGTTTTTTTTAGCTGTTGTAAATTATAGCTAAAGAAAAATAGCTTTTTTTTGTTATGGCGTTTTATTTGAACACCCAGTTCACGTGAGTGGGTTTTTTTGACAATATTACACCTTAGTGTAATTTAATATCAATGCCACATGTCACCACCAAAATTGTTCTCACCCTTTTAACTGTTCTCTCTAAATCCTGACCCTAAATCCTGACCCTATATATATATATATATATACGAGATCGCTAAAATGAAAACCACCTCTAGTTGTAAGAACTATGGGAACCACTTTCTATCTTTTATATCAACAAGATGGATGGATGAGATTAAAAGTAACAAAAATTAATATTAAATACATTTTGTCTTATTATGTTTTTAGTATTTTAAGACAAAAGGGTAGTTTAGTAAAATAACTATTTTTTGTCTTTTTCTCTTTATTATTTTTTAATTACGTTTTTGTTTTATTATATTACTTTTTATTTTTTAAAAAGATTTTTTTATTAAAAACATTTTTAAATTCAGATTTTCTTAACAAAGCGAATTTTTTTTTGCGCGCCGGTTTTTGGCGTCCCGTTTTACCGCGGCGTTTTTTACGTCCAGTTTTTTTTCGTGGCGTTTTTATGCGCCACATTCACGCCCCTTGTTTTTTACGCGCCGTTTTTTCAAGCGTCGTTTTTTACACGTTTTTTTAACGTGCCGTTTTTACACGCCGTTTTTTACATGTTTTCCGTTTTTTTCACGTTTTTTAACGCGTCGTTTTTTACACTTTTTTACGTTTTACGATAAACTTTTTACGTTTTACGTTTTACGTAAAACTTTTTACGTTTTATGTTTTACGAAAAACTTTTTTATTACGTTTTACGAAAAACTTTTTATTACGTTTTACGAAAAACTTTTTACGTTTTACGAAAAACTTTTACGTTTTACGTAAAACTTTTTATGTTTTACGTGAAACTTTTTACGTTTTACATAAAACTTTTTACGTTTTACGTTAAAAAGTTTACGGTTTAACTTTTTTTTTTACAAAAACTTCTTTACGCAAAAACGAACGCACCCAGAAATCGCAAACTCGGGAGATGTCTCAGATATATCGTTATCACCATCGACTAGGGGGAATTAAAAACCAACAACATCAAAACAAAGTCTATCTCGAAAAAAAACGGGGTTTGGCTCAGAATAACTGATAATCAAAAGGCTGCAAAAGAGGGGTTACAGGTTTAAAAAACCTACCTCCGCCGTCCTTGCCGCGCCATCGTCATCAAAATTGACGTTTTTATTTTTTTCATCATCGCCGCCGGCATCCAACATATCAAACCCACAAAAGTCCACTGATCAAAATCACCAGATAAACAAGAACACAGGCAAAAAATCAAAGAAACCCAACAAAAAAATCAAACCATCAAACCCACATAGTCCCCAGAGTTCATCAGACCCACATAGTCCATAAACCCAACCAAAACAAAATTGGAAACCCTACCTTCACTGACCCAACTCAAAACCATCATCGAGCACCCACCACCTACGACATCGAGCACCCACCACCTGCCATCGAGCACCCACCACCTCCGACAACGACACCAACCCCAACGCCACCAACCCACCTCTGCCCCACACCACCCAAAAAACCCCCACCGCCACCAACCCCAACCCCAACGCCACCGCCGCCACCACCACCAACTGTCGCCCACCTTCATCATAAAAAATCCCCCAAAAATCCAAATTATAAAATAAGAAAAATAAGTAGATCTATGTGATAAAGAGACATATAGAAACAGGTGGGTGTGGGTGACCTGAATAGATGGCGGCGGAAGGAGTGGAGGTCACTTGTGACGGCGGAAGGGGTGACGGTGGGTCGCCGGGAGAAGGAGGGGGTCGCCGGAGAAGGAGGGGGATCGCCGGAGAGCATATATGAGTTCGGTGTGGGTGTGGTGTTTGGGGGTTTCCGGTAACGTCGCCGGTGTGGGTGTGGTGTTTGTGGGACGCCGGAGAAACGAGCGGGGCGCCGGTGGGGGTATGGTGTACTCAGATGAAGATGATGAAAATGAATGTGGGGTAACTTCATATGTATAAGTTTTTATTTTCGATAGAGAGAGATGAAAAAGAAGCATTAAAGATGATGGTCATGGACTTTAAATAGACAGACAAGACATGGATTAGACTTTTAAAGTAAATGACCAAAATACCCTTTAAGATGATTGGTGGAGAATGGTTCTTATGGTTCTTACAACTGAAGGTGGTTTTCATTTTAGCGGCCCCCTATATATATATATATATAGGGAGGGGCTCATGCGAGAACCACCCTTATTGTGAGAACCTTGAGAACCAATGTGAACATAACCTAAAATAGCTAAAAAAACCTAAAAAAAACCTAACCCCCCCCCCCCCCAAAAAAACCTAAACCCCCCCCCCCCCCCCCAAAAAAAAACCTAACCCCCCCCCCCCCCCAAAAAAAACCTAAACCCCCCCCCCCCCAAGCTAAATGCTAAAAAAAACCTAAAAAAAAACCTAACCCCACCCCCCCCCCCCCCAAAAAACCTAAACCCCCCTCCCCCACCCCCCAAAAACCTAAACCCCCCCAAGCTAAAATGCTAAAAACTAAACCCCTAAAAAAATCTAAAAAAAATCTAAATTTTTTTTTTGAATTTTTTAATATTTTTTATGTTAAAATCGCTACTTTTAGAAGCAAAAATTTTTTTTTTTTTTTTTGCTTCGAAAAGTAGCGATTTTTTTATAAAAAATATTAAAAAATTCAAAAAAAAAAAATTTGTGTGATTTTTAGCTATTTTTAGACATTTTTGGTGTGTTCACATTGGTTCTCGCGGTTCTCACAATAAGAGGTGGTTCTCGCATGATCTTCTCCCTATATATATATATATATATATATATATATATAAAGGGGTTCATCTTCCACCCCCTAGGTCTATCCCCTTTAGACCCCGCTTACGTGGCGGTGACATGGCGACCCATCCCTTGGGGATGAGGCTCACCATACCGGTTAGTCTAAGGACATACTAGCACATCATTAAACCTACTTCTAAATATGAATCATTTATTCATCATAGACTTGATCTCTTACTATTTGAGCGGGACACCATTTTCAACACATTGATACCATTAAACCAGCTTTACTCAAAATAGTTACCTTTAGTATATTATTATTGGTAAAATCAAATTTTAATACCTAGTTCCTTCATTGTCTCAAATCTATAAATGAATTTTAATATTTAGGTTACTTGATAGTTTTAAAATCTTTGCACTAAATGTATATCGGAATCACAGTTATAAAAAGAGAAAACCAGGTAGACAAAAATGATACAATCTTCCTATACTAATAAATGAAAATATTTTTTAGACTAAATCTATAACGGAATCACAATTATAAAAAGAGAAAATCAGGTAGACAAATGATACAATCTTCCTATCTTCCTATATGCTAGTAAATGAAAAAAAAAAATTTGGACACGTGTCACTTTTTGGTGTTTTCTCACCTTATTTTCATATTTATCTATCATATTAAATAATAAAAATTTTAAACAAAAGAAAAGATAAGAATAAATATTTGTTTTTCTATAATTAAGTTTAAACAAAAATTTAGATAAGGATAAACGTTGGTTTTTTTATACAATCATAAAGTTATATCCCGAGCATTATAAGTAGATATATGTACTTTGGAGTTCGGTGATTGAAGTTATGGTAAATTAGGAATCAAAGGTTCCCGTTTGATAATTGTATTATTGTTTTTTTTCATTAGAATAAATAATTATTCTAGGTCTGGGGCACATGCTTCTATCAAATTATACGTGTTTTAGATGAATCGCTATAATGGTTTAAATTCACCATTATAGTCGCACAATTATTTCAAATGTCAAATCTAGACAATTTAGTTTCACTTTTGTAAAGTTAGACGTACTGTTATAATTGGTGTAAACCTATCATTTATCGCACATTGCGTCAACATTTAGAAAGAACAATATTTTTTAATATAACAATTCTATACTCCATTCAAAGAGAATTTAATTCTCGATTTTACGGTATAATTCATAAAAATGATGAAATATATAAAAACATGTGGATCGTTCTCCACCTTTTGTACTGTAAACTCTCTTGAATACAAATTTGAGACAAGTGTTTTATGAATGAATGAAATAAACAAATAAGCATGAAGGTCAGAAGGTGCACAAAACTAACTAAAATCATTGTATCTCATAATTTGAGTGTATCATAAAAACGGGATTCAACCCCATGTAATACATGTGTTTTTTACCTAATAATAAATAAAATAACAAACTAAAATGTTATAATAAGTAAATACTACATCAATGTTCATTTTTAAAAGATAAATCTTGATGATTGTATGTGTTAACATATGACATTATATTTGTATTCAACACGTGCAATACACGAGTTTTTTTAAAGATATATCTTTTTATTATTTATTATATAAAATTACATTTATACAGTCCGTGTAATACATGGGGTTCAAACCTAGTGTTCAATATACAAACTTCCACAAAACTTACTTTTATATGATCAATTTGAATTTCACTACCTTAGAACTAACCTGTTAAAAACCTAAGATAAATATATATTACAACTACAATGAAATAACTTGCGTCCATTAATCAGGACTCTGGAATATTTGGAATAAACCATCTTTTATTGTTTTTCAAATCATCAATCTGTTGAGATATATGCATCCATTAACTACGTTATGCAATTTCTAACTAGCTTCTTGCACAAAAGTGTAGGGTAAAGTAACGTACATCAAATCATGAAGTGATCCGACCCCTCATTAGGCTGAACGATATGTTTCGTGAAGGGGGTCGTGGAGGTGATGTGGCATCGTGGCCACTGGCGAACACCGCCCTCTATCAGTGAAAGTGAAGTGTGAAGGTAGTGGAATTCTCCACAATGCTCACGAGACATATTTGAGTTAAATTGTTATAAATAATTAAAAAAAAGAGGGGATAGTGACCACACCTCTGGGTAGTAGAGGAAAGAGATAATGGAAGAGGAAGCTGACGTGACGCCGAGGTAAAAAATAACGATGAGTGTTCACTAGTGAATCTAACAATCAGCCTTAGACCTTGCTCAAACACCCCTTTTTTTTTGAACGACCAATGAGTCCTCCAAATGGGCTACGGACGAAATTCACCATATCAGGATACACTCGCCCTCGAGCCGGGAAAACCCCTCACCTAGGGCTGAAGCCTGTGAACACTAACCCGAAAGCACGACAGTGCAGTGAGGTAAAACTCGCTTAGTCTAAGGATCGAACTACCTATCGCCGCCTACTCGCGTACTCTTCCATCATCACCAGGTGTCACCAAAACTAAATGGTGGAGACATGAATCAAACCTAAATCACTTAAAACATTAGGTTTCACCACTCTACCACAACTCATCGGCTACAAACGCCCTTTTTAATTTCTAACTCGCTCATTTCTTTTCTTTTCTTTTCTTTTTTGTTTTTTGTTTTTTTGTTAGTAGTGTTTTGCAGCCGTGCAGGTTAGCTCAATGGGATTCCAATTTAAAAGAACCCTTCTCTCTCTAGACACCTTCTCTCTCTCTTGGTTCTTGCTTCTTTAAAAGAACCCTTTTCTGTCCCCCCTCTTTTCTCTCTCTACACTTCCTTTTTGGGTTTTTGGGACCGGAGACCTCACGCTCACCTTCACTTCAATGGCTTCTTGGAGATTAATGGCAGCTCTCCTTCTTCACCTTCTACCCTTAGCTGCCATGGCTGCTCAAGGTCAACTCAACAACCTCTATCTTTAAATCTTTCATATTTTTCTTGTATTTCTTCAACATTTTAGACTTTAAAAACCAAATCTTTTTGCATTTTTTGACTAGTTTAGTACCCAAGATTCAATTTTTCACATACCCTTTTGTGTATTTTATAATCTTGGTTTAAGGTTTAGTTGATATTATAGATGTTATTATTAGGGTTTATGATGGTGGCAAAGATAGGGGAAAAAGAAAACAAGAAAAAAAAAAATGAACCCAGAAACCACATTGTGTTCATACTTATTTTTGTTAATCTTGTTATGACAGCAAAACACAACTACTCAAGTACAACTCATTTCATCTGAAATCAACATGTTTCGCTTTAATATTATTTATTATTATTTTTTCTTTATTTTTACTAGTTTTGTGGTCAAAAACACTTTTTTCTGATACCCTTTTGCTTATTTAATATTCTTAACACACAAAGTTTGGTTGTCATTACATACATTATAAATCAGGGGTGTTTATATTTGTTTATATTAGAAAGGTTTAAACTTTAAACTTGAAAAACCCCTGTTTTAAGGTTTTGTGTTAATAAGCCCTAAACCCTAATTTTATTGTATTTTTGTTTGGTGCAAATGAGTAAAGTTTTGATTTTTACATTTTTTAGTGGAAGAAAGTTCTGGATTCATATGCTTTTTAATGTATTGAACATGAAAGTAGTAATAAGAGGACTATGAAAGATTCCATTTGGGTCCATCTAGGTCAACTTTGAAGGGTATCATTGTCATTTTCTTAGGTTATAGAGACATAAGATCTTAGTACAAGGTTATCATTTTTCATATAGAATTGTCAAAACCCGTCCTTGTCTCTGAAAAACTAGCATTTGTCCATTCCATTTGTACAAGTAATACATTTTTTAGTTTAAATAACGATTTTAGCTGCAAGATATATTTTTTTTACTGTAAAACTGCTAAAAAATGCTATTTTTATTGCAAAAAAGTTTGTTATATACTATAACATCGCTGTGAAAAGGGTCGCGCTGAACTGTAACAATCGCATAAACATCTGAATATATTGCTTTAAGTGTGATACATAAGACGACTGTAAGCATAACTGTTTTGCTTTCTCTCTCACTTACGTTACGTACAAGTGCTTATGCAGTTTTTGCGTTTATGTACGATAATATGTAGACCGGAATCTCTCTTTCTTGCGTTATTGTTGTGTTTTTTTTTTCATGTATTTTTGCAATTTTCACAAGAAAGATGGTTTGACATACTGTTATACAAAAATCAAGAACAAAGGTTGAAGTTTTTGACTATTGATGAAATTCCCAAAATACCCTTTAACTTAAATCAAATTCCGATGATTCGTTTTTTTGGATTTGTCTTTTGGATGCTTTTGTGGGATTTACTGGTTACGGTTGTTTTTCTTTTCAGATGCTTTTGTAGGCGTGAACATAGGCACTGCTGTAACCGACATGCCGAACCCGACCCAGGTGGTGGCCCTTCTCAAGGCCCAACAAATCCGCCACGTCAGACTCTACGACGCTGACCCGGCAATGCTGACAGCTCTAGCGGGAACCGGAATCCGCGTAACCGTTTCCGTCCCAAACCAACAGCTTCTCGCCATCGGGCAGTCCAACGCCACTGCCGCCAATTGGGTTGCCCGTAACATCCTCACCCACGTCCCCGCCACCAACATCACCGCCATCTCAGTAGGTTCCGAAGTCCTCACCACCATCCCTAATGCCGCCCCGGTTTTAGTCTCCGCCCTTCAATACATCCACGCTGCCCTAACCGCCGCCAGGCTTGACTCCCGTATCAAAGTCTCCACTGCCCACTCGTCGTCGATTATTCTCGACTCGTTTCCACCGTCGCAAGCCTTCTTTAACCGCACGTGGGACCCGGTTATGGTCCCGTTGCTCAGGTTCCTACAGTCCACCGGATCATACCTCATGCTTAACGTCTACCCGTATTACGATTACATGCAATCACACGATGCAATCCCGTTAGATTACGCATTGTTCCGCCCTCTGCCGCCGAATAAAGAAGCCGTGGATTCGAACACCATGTTGCATTATACTAACGTTTTCGATGCGGTGATAGACGCCGCCTATTTTGCAATGTCGTATCTGAACTTCACAAACGTTCCAATAGTCGTAACGGAATCGGGCTGGCCCTCGAAAGGTGATTCTACCGAGCCCGATGCGACGCTTGACAACGCAAACACTTATAATAGTAATTTGATTAAACATGTTTTGAACAACACGGGGACCCCGAAACACCCTGGGGTGGCGGTGAGTACGTTCATTTACGAGCTTTACAACGAGGATGCGCGAACGGGCGCGGTGTCGGAAAAGAACTGGGGGCTGTTTGATGCAAACGGGAGACCGGTTTATGTGTTGCATTTAACAGGTTCGGGAAGTATGCTTGCTAATGACACGACGAACCAGACTTTTTGTGTGGCTAAAGACGGTGCGGACCGGAAGATGCTGCAGGCGGCTTTGGACTGGGCTTGTGGACCGGGGAAAGTTGACTGTTCGGCTATGGTTCAGGGTGCGCCCTGTTATGAGCCCGATACTGTCGTTGCGCATGCTAGTTACGCTTTTGATGCTTATTATTATAAGATGGGTATGGCTGAAGGTACTTGTGATTTTAAAGGGGTCGCCACCATTACTACCACCGATCCAAGTAAGTTTGGTTTTCGACTTTTCGTGCATTAACGGTTGTACATTTCGTCATACAGGTTGTTTTTTAACTGATTTGTTTTGTTTGCAGGTCGTGGCAGTTGCGTCTTTCCAGGAAGGTAAAATAATTCACTATGAGTAGTTAGATTTTAATCTATGCAGTTAATGCGGTAAACTATCGGATATCGGTCAAGGACCGATATTTGAGATATAGGTTATATCGGTGAGATATCGGTAATTTTAATATCATGCAGAATTTATATATATAGCAATTTAACGCTAATAATTCAGTGATATATCGGTTATATCGGTCAATAGTGCAGATAATATTGGTACCGATATTCTGTCCGATATTTTACTAGGGGACCGATATAACTGATATATCACCGATATTAACTGCATAGATTCTAATGGGAAAAACTCAAAGTTAATAGTATGGTTTTCATGTTATGTTTTGTGTAGTAATGGGAGTAACGGGACGTTTATAAACGGTACATCGCTGGCTCCATCTGCGAATTCAACTTCATCAGGTAGCTTGTTATCTTTTCACACAGGCAATTCGATTTCTTGTGTGACAATTTCCGTGGTGTTACTCTTGAGCGCGGTATTCTTGTAAGCGGTCTTAAAAAGTCTGGCTCGTGATTACCATTACCGGATATTGTTCCTCTCCAAGAAGCTTGGAAGGTAAGGGGTGGTTTGAAACTGAAAGAATTGTGAAATTTAGGTTTGTGGTAGGGATGAATTCGTTTGTAAATTGTAGAAACAAGCGAATCGCGGTTTGATCATTGTAACTGATCATTCTTGGAGCAAATTTTTCGTTCATTTTTGAGGTTTTACATCAATGATGTGGTTGATATTGTTAGGGAAGTAGAATGGGTGTTTGGACTTGCATTTTTAAGTTAGTTATCTGTTGCAACTTGCAATGATTGGTTTTTAATGTTTAGACAAGTATCTTATGCTTAAAAACATGCTTATGGTGTGCGGTCGCGTACCATTCGGACAAATTCTCAAGTCTATGGAAGAAAAATCCTTTAACAAATAGTGTTTGGAAGCGTTCTTTGGTGCAGGGCGGATCCATGTTTTATAGGTAAAAAAATCGGATCGCACCGCTTGAAAAAAATAGTGTATTTTATAGGTCAAAAAGCTGATCGCAACCCTTGAAAATATGGTTAAACCCATCGTCGGCACTTCAAAAAATTATTCTTGGGTAGTCTTTAGGTTTTATAAGGTGGTGTGTGGATTTAATGTTGTCACACTAATACTCTCAAAAGAAATTTGTTTGAACGTTATTTTTAAGTTGTAGACTTGACTAAAAAACTAGAGCTTGTAAACACATGTTCAAGTGACCAAAGTTAGCAACTTTTGAGGCTGAATAATCAATTTAGAACCAATTGTTAGTGGTTTTTGGAGGTGTTTTGAAAACTGTGTTTTAAAGTCTTGAATATGTTAATTACTGTTTTCGTCCATGTGATTTGTTAAAAATCACTATTTCAGTCCATTAGTTTAAAAATTGCGATTTCAGTCCCTGTGGTTTCATTTTCGTAACCATTTCAGTCCACCTCCGTTAATCCCATCAATTTATTCTGTTAAGGACACGTGAATTGACCATAATGCCCTTATTAATAAAAAACAAAAAGATATCTAAATGAGTTATGGGCGAATGGTCGGAAAGAAACATTAAAAACGTTGCTAGAATTCTAAGAGTATTTCACTTGTGTTCGGGTCTAAAAATCAATATCAACAAATCGAGTCTGATCGGGGTGGGTGTTAGCCAGAGGGTGGTGGAAGACATGGCTTCGGTTTTGGGATGTCAAGTTGGGGGGGTGGGGACCCGTTCTCTTACCTTGGTATAACCGTTGGAGCCAACATGAACATGTTATGTAACTGCAGGCCGATTTTTTGACACTTTGGAATCAAGATTAGCTTCATGGAAGGCTCGGAATCTTTCCATAGGAGGCAGGGTGGTGCTCTTTAAATCGGTGTTAGAAAGCCTTCACATATATTTCATGTCTCTCTTCAAAGCTCCGTACGGCATTATTAACGGGCTCAAAGCAATTATGAGGAGATTCTTATGGGTCGGTGCTAGTAATTCTAAGAAGATCACTTGGGTGGCTTGGGAAAGGGTATCTACTCTTAAGGCCGAAGGTAGTTTGGGAATTAGCAAACTAAAAGATGTGAATGATGCACTTCTTGTGAAGTGGATATGGAGATACAGAGTGAAAGAAAACAACCTGTGGAAAAAGGTAATCGACACTTGTCATAAGGGCAATAGGGGGTGGTCGTTTTTGCCTTCGAAGAAGGCGTTGTTGGGCTGCTGGAATGCTATAGTGAGAACGAAAAAAAAAAAACAGAAAAATTGGATGTAAGAATCCCAGCGATTTTATAAAAGGCATTGTTGGAAATGGGGTGGACATTCGTTTTTGGTTGGATCTATGGCTGATGGATGTGCCGTTAAAATTTCAATGGTTGCGTCTGTTTAGTTTGGAGAGTGATAAGAAATGTATGGTTGCCAATCGGTGTAATACGGGTTCGAACGGTGGGTAGAGTTGGGCCAGTCAGCCTTCCTTGGTTGAGGAGTTAGCTGAATGGGCTGATTGTCAAAGCATGGTGGCTTTAGAGGTGCACAAACCGGTTAATTTTAATAACCGGTTCGGTTAACCAGTTATACCGGTTAATTTGACTTTTTGACTTTAACCGGTTATTTTTTAACTGGTCCGGTTAATTACTTTAACCGGTTCGGTTAATTAACCGGTTTTTTTTGCATTTTTTTTGAATTTTTCGGTTATTTTTTCGGTTAACCAGTCTATCGGTTAAAAAACCGGTTTAAAAAAACTGGTTATTATACTAAACACTTATAACCGGTTACTAACCTACGGTTAAAAATAACCACTAACCGGTTATTCCTAAATCGGTTATTAACCGGTTACGGTTTCGGTTAATAACCGGTTATTTTGTGCACCTCTAGGTGGCTTCCAAGGATAGGTGGAAATGGATTGGGAACTCTTCGGGATCCTTTTCGGTTGGCTCGCTCAAATCTCAGATGAACGTGGATTATGACAACAGTAGAAACTCCTGCATGGGATGGTGTATGTGGGTTCCATCTAAGTGCAACATCCTTATTTGGAGGGCTGAATTCGACCTCATTCCAACGAAAGTGGCGCTTTATAAGCGGAGAGTGACGCCGGAGTCTGATGTTTGCCCGATGTGTAATGATGGTCCGGAAACGTTGGAGCATTTATTTACTTATTGTGAGGTGTCCTACAGGGTCTGGCTTAGCATCAGTGAATGGTTCAGGTTGTCGCCTTTCATACTTTTCTCGATCAGACACATTCTGACACTGTATGAGACTGCTAATATGGATAAACGAAAAGTGGACATCTTGCACGGGATAATGATAATGGCTTGTTGGTGTATGTGGAGAGCCAGGAATTAAAAAGTTTTTAATTAGAAAGATTATGTAGCGGACCGTATCTTTGGCGACATTAGGTCTTTCGGTTTTATTTGGTTAAAACATAGGTCTAAACATAAAGCGTTATCGTGGAACGATTAGTTACCCCTTGTATATGATGGATTTGTAATCGGGTCTTGTTTGGATTGTCACAGTGTTTCCCTGCCTTTTGGTAGGGGCTGCTGTTGTGAATGAATTTTAAGTTTAAAAAAAAAAAAAAAACTTACTGCTTAATAAATAAAAATCATACGGTACACATGACATAACTTTAGAGCATTCACATTCAATCCATCAAATTATACATACATTCCACTAAAAAACAACTCCTATATCAATATATTTCCACTAAAAACAAATACTTTTTCTCTCTCCTTTCAATTAAATAATATTATCATTACATTTTTCTCTCTCCTTCACTCACAACCACTTTCAATATATATTAAAAAAATTATACTGGATGAACAGTGTCCCCCCAAATATACAGATGAACAGTAACATTTTCTCTCTCCTCCACTCACAACCACTTTTTATACCCTTTATAATATAAAAACTTCTCCTCTCATTATTTGATGGATTGAATGTGAATGCTCTTAGATCTTAATTTGTGTTATTTCGTTCCCTCTCAATTAAATAATACATTAAAAAACACACTTTTCGATAATTAATATAAATTTAATTATGAATGGTTATTATTTAATTATAAATAATTATTATATTATTAACCAAATGAAATTAATTATCGATGTTATAATTTCTTAATTTCGAAATTATTGATGTTATAATAAATAATTATTATATTATTAACCTATCAATTTCGAAAAATAAATTTGTATTATGGATGGTTAATATAGGTAAGGTTATTGTAAAAAAAGTTAAAAGTGTGAGAAAGGTGAGAAATATTGTGGAGATGACATGTGTCCTAAATCTAAATTAATTCAAAAGGGTAAACAAGTAATTTTATCATTAATTCAATTAATTAAAAACTTCCCATAACCGCCACCTTAATTATAGGAACTGGATTTTTTTTAAAAGATCTCTATAAACACCATTCAGCAAGTATATAACACCATTCAGTAAGTATATAACACCAGATCTCTATAAACACCATTCAGCAAGTATATAACACCATTCAGTAAGTATATAACACAATTCAGCAAGTATATAACACCATTCAGTAAGTATATAACACCATTCATGGACTAAACATCTGATCGAAACATATTTTTTTGCTATATATAAGTACAACAATATGGTACTCATATTAAAGATAAAAAAACGCTCGTTATTATGGTATAATTTTTTTTTTTTTAAAAGTTACGTATAAAAAGTTATTGACGTTTAAAAAAGACGGGGGAAGTTACATGTGCATTAATGTTAGTTTCTTATTTTAAAAATGTTAAATTTACGTATATACCCTTAATCTAGAAAATTAATATGTTTAATAGTAAACATTATTTACAATATTATGATCTCAACCATTAGATCAAAGATCTAATAGTGTAGATTCTTTCTTATCTTTCTCATAAAAAACCTTTTTTTTACAGGAACCTCTACCTGTTTAAAATATATCTTATTATTTTGTTGACATCAACATAATCGATAAAATTTTACATTTTAGTAAGAATTTTCTAAATAAATTGTTTTCTTTATTACTTAAAAGCTTCTTCACCAAGTTCAAATTATATAACATTACATTTATTCAACTTGCATAATACAAGAGATTCTAACATAGTTTACTTTATAGATAAATATTGGATATCACATTTTTTTCTATATGCTAATAGAATTGATTATATTTATAGCCATATTTAATAATTGAAATTAACTTACCACCTACAACGACAAACACGGTGGATAAATGAATCAATCAAACCATCTTTTCCAATAGCCGAGTTAACTTAAGCCTTTATAACGAAAACCAGTCAGTTATAAAATAAAAAAAAACGCAAAAAACATCGGTTATAGGTTCGGTTTTAGTCCATAACAGAACCGACCCGTGTTCATACTAGTTTCATGTAAAAATCTTCATATCCATAGCTAAAAATAGATTAACAAAGTTAAACTAGTACTGTCAATATGTCATACCTTATGAACAATAAGATGAGTCAACAAAAGGGTCATTAAGGTACAAGAAGATTAAGCTTCAAAATTCACCAAAGTAATTAGAAACAAAAGGGCCATTAAGCCCAAGGTAATTGTTAATGGGCCATGGGCTCAACACTAGTCTTGAAAAGGAGAACATAAACTTTGTTGATAGAGAAATACAAGAAGCCTCCAACCGAATGTGTCACATATGACCCAAAGTTGGTCCCCACAATGCAGTGCCACGCTGGACCATATGACGTGTCAAATTCCTATAAAAAATAAATACAAGTATAAGTGTTTTTTTTCCTTTTATAAAGAAAAAATAAAGACAAAAACCATAAAATAAAAACAATTGAAAGTAAAATAAAATGCTATAATATACATGAGATGGTAAAATAAGGAAAAATAAAGACAAAGCCATAAAATAAAAACAACTGAAAGTAAAAAAAAAACATGCTATAATTTACATGAGATGGTAAAATAAGGAAAAATAAAGACAACCATAAAATAAAAACAATTGAAAGTAAAAAAATATATATGCTGTAATTTACATGAGATGGTAAAATAAGGAAAAATAAAGACAAAACCATAAAATAAAAACAATTGAAAGTAAAAAAAATATATATATATATGCTATAATTTACATGAGATGGTAAAATAAGGAAAAATAAAGACAAAACCATAAAATAAAAACAACTGAAAGTAAAAAAAAAATAATGCTATAACTAAGAAGGTAAATAAAGTCAAAGTCATCATAATTCCAGAATATAGTAAAAAACATGTAATGCAACAATCAATTTCTATGTACATTAAAAGCATGTGATGATTTCATTTGAAGGAAAAACATATGATCATGTTTGTTAGACATTAAAGGTAGTTATAACTAATATACTTACAATTATAGTAAAAAAGTTTAAGTTTGTCTCTAGTTGCACAAAATAAACTTCATAAGTGTATTTAATCCTCAATGTTCATTCAGTTTTCTTTTTGGAGTTAATTGCTATTTTCGTCCATGTGGTTTGTCAAAAATCACTATTTCAATCCATTAGTTTAAAATTTGCGATTTCAGTCTCTGTGGTTTCATTTTCGTTACCATTTCAGTCCCTGTGGTTTCACTTTTGTAACCATTTTAATCTATTATTCTGTTAAGTACAGGGACTGAAATGGTTACGAAAGTGAAACCACAGGGACTAAAATCGCAATTTTTAAACTAATGGACTGAAATAGTGATTTTTCACAAACCACAGGGACGAAAACAGTAATTAACTCTTCTTTTTGTAACAAAAAGAATCACGAACAAAGTTCATGTATAAATTTTATTTTCGTAGATTGTCGTATTTCCTTCGATAGCACAATTTTATTTATCAATTTTTTTGCGCTTATAAGAAACTTTTTCGAGCATGTATTTTTTTCACATAAACAAAACTTTTTTAAGAATATTGAATTTTACAAAGTAAAAGTGAATTAGTATTGTATATATAAAATGCATTATTACAAATCATGAATAGAAAGCATATGCTTGATGAAACCTTTAAACATATTGCATGATTCTAAAGATAAAATATTACCATAAAATATAGTAATATATGTTGTTTTCTGTTATATTAATCCATAAATCTTTTTCATAAAAAAGAAGTAAAAGATTGGAAAGTGTTTTGGTCACATATTGTACCAAGAACTTGATGGGAACATCTCCATGAAAAGCTGCACACTGTCCAACATACCTTGTCCATACTCAAATTAAACCAACAACTTGACAACAAAAACAATGATTTAATATACAATTTTGCTAAAAAGATATAACATCAGTTGCAAGTTTTGTGTGATTGTAGCATGAGACTAAAAGGTATGGTGAGGCTCATCCCACGGGATGAGCCTCTACGTAGGCGCCACGTAGACGGCTCGTGGGGGATGAGCCTCCTTCACATTTGAGGGGATGGAGGATGGGGCTCCACATAATTTATAAAAACAATTAAAAGTTTAATTTATTTGATTATTTAGAGAGAGAAAGAGATAGAGAGGAGAGAGAAAGAGAGAGAGAGGACAGAGAAAGAAGAGAGAGAGAGAAAGCAGGACCGTCTAACCCGGCTGTGGGGAGCCGCTTGTGCCGAGCCGAGCCTCAGGGGGCGGTGTGGGGGACCGGCGCCGGTCCTAGCCGGCCCCCATACCCTTTAGTCTGATAGTTGTCAAAAATTTATTTAGTTGGAAATTATATGGTATGCTGAAGACCTATTTTTATATCTGGTCACCTTGTTCAATCTACTAAAAAGACATTTATACATTAATAAAAAAATAACTGTACATATGCTTTACTTCATCTAGACATATGGCCTTGGACATTTATAACATTACACTGATACATGTCCTGGTTGATATTCTAATAAATAATCATATATTGTTTTAGAGTATCTACAAAATCAAACATTCAATGGTAAATCATAGAGTGTATTAGTTAAGTGCTACCTTGTGGTTTGTCTTTTTTTAGGGATGAAGAAAATACCCGAGCACGACGGGTATACCTGAAACCCGCCACAAATGGGACGGGTATACCCGATACCTGACAGATAATGGGCCAGGTATGAGATTAGTTTTAAAAATTTTCGTGGGTATGGGTCGGGTATGTGACTAGGTGATACCCGACCGATTACCCGAAACCACATACCCGTTTACCCGAACTATATACTGGTTCATATACCCGGACTTTTTAGTTTATATTTTTATTTTTCATTAACTCTTGTCTATTAGTGATTTATTTTAGTATGTTCATAATGTGAAAAAAATAAATTTTATTTTAGTATATGTATTTGATAATAGTATTTATATTTTGTATGTTGTGAAGTATATACATATAATAAGTGTGTAAGTATTATAAAGTTATTATTAATTTATAATAAAACTTATATTACGTAATGTACGTTTTTAATTTATAATACTTGTTGTAAAAAATAAACTATATAATAATTATAATTGTAAAAAAAAATGTATTTGGAAACCCCAACGTAAATATTTTAACTAATTAATGGGTATACCCGATACCCGACGGGTATTGGGTCGGGTATGGGACACGATTTTACAAACGGGTATGGGTATGGGATTACCAATACCCGAACCCGACCCATTGCCATCCCTATCTTTTTTCTGTTTCAGGTTGAATTTCAAAGTTGTACCATTTTCCTCCTTGACATTCTCGAAACGTGTCATTTCAATCCGAAAACCTAGAATAAAATGCCATTTTCGTTCCTGAGTTAACTGAGTTTTTTTAACTGAAGTTAGTTTTTTTGGACTGAAATAACATGTTTAGAGAATATCAGGGAGAAAAATAGTATAATTTTGAAATTTGACCTGAAATGGCAAAATGGAACAAACGAGATGGACGTAAATAACACTTAACTAACCCTAAATCCTATTTAATAAATAAAGTCAAAACCCTTCTTTGTAATCAGTTTTATATAAAATCTAAACAAAAGGCTCCAAGAACAGCATTGAGTAGAATCTCACAAAATTACAATAAAGAGACAAGCAAATGAATCTGACACCAAAAGAAAACAATTTTGACTACCTACTTTGGAATTTTTCTGTTTGTTCCCTTTTTCTTTAAAACAGAAAAATGAAAAGATCAAAATTTTGCCATGTTTAATAGATTTTGTTTGATTTTCTAGCAAAATTCCAACCCTACCAGGGGTTGGAATGTTTCAAAAAATTGGAAATTGATTTTATACACAACTGTTTGTTTATTTTCTGCATAAATGATAAAACATTAACAAGTACAAAAAATTCCAAATTATTTGCATAACCATACTATGTTTCTTCAAAGAAACTAACCAAACAAAGCAAATGATGCAGAAGACAGGTGATTAAAAATTTGGGGAAAAAGTCTCTTTCTTAATTAAACAAAGATTAATCAAACAACCAAATAATATTATAAAATGATTACAAAATTTAATCCACAAAAAGCTTTCTTTCTTAGGGGTGTTTGGCAATTACTAATTAGCATTGTGTACCATTTAATATGAAATAACCATAATTTGATACTTGTAGCAACACATAACTTTAGAAGATAGTGTTTTGATGTGATCATTGTTTGAAAATTACCCACATTATTCAAGAATCTACATGTAAAATACAAAGATTATTCTTTAATACCCAACACCCTTATATTGCAAAAAAAAAAAAAAAAAAAAAAAAAAAAACAACTCATCTCCAAATAATCTTTCACCTAAAATAAACATGAACACTTAAATTTCAAATCTTTCACCTAAAACAAACATAGATTTTGCAAACCCAAACACCCCTTAAACCCTCAAACAACATATGCAAGATTCTTGCTAGCAAATGAACAAAACTCTAACCAAACCAACCCAACCCACAACCAAGAACAAAAAAATAAATAAAAAGATCAAAACTTTAAACTAAATAAATTTAAAAAAAAAAATAATGTTTCAAGTAAAAGATATGATTACCTTCTTAAGGGCAAGTGCAAGACGTTTGCTATCAATCTTGATCCCATTTCCTGAAGAACCAATATGATGTTTTGCACATTCAAAAGCTTTGTTCTGCAACACAATGGACATATCAGAAGCTTTGACTTTGATATTGAGTTGTTGATGGAGGTTTTGTTGATCAGTAGCTTTCTTTTTCTGTATTAAATTGCTCAAGAACTTGCTTCTTCTTTCTAGCTCTTTTTCTGCTTCCTCCATAGCCTCATCCCTTGGTTTTTGATCTCTAAATTTGTGGTTTTTGAGTTAAATTTTGGTTTTCAAGAAATGGGTTTTTTGTGGTGTTGCTTTTTTTTTTCAGCTTTTTGTAATGAGTAAAAACTGAAAAGTTGGGTACGGTGATGAGGTGGGGGCTAATTTCATTACTCCTCTGGTTTGGTTTCTACATTTTATATTTTCATGGTGATATATAATTTTTTGAGATAATTACTCTTTTCGTCCCTAAGGTTTGTCAAAAATAACGGTTTCAGTCCATTAGTTTAAAAATTGCGATTTCAGTCCATTAGTTTCATTTTCGTAACCATTTCAGTCCACTAACTTAACTCCATCCATTTATTTTGTTAACTTTGGGTGAAATTACCAAATTACCCCTGCTAACTTAACAAATTGTAATAAAAAAATTCAAAAAAATCTAAAAATAAAAAAAATTCCAAAAAATTCAAAAAAATCAAAAAAATTCCAAAAAATCTAAAAATAAAAAAAAATTTAAAAAATCATAAAAATTCTAAAAAATCCAAAATGTTTCATTAAATGTTTCGAACCCGAACCGTTTCGAGCTGAACCGTTTCGACGCGAACCGTTTCGACCCGTACCGTTTCGAGCCGAACCGTTTCGACGCGAACCGTTTCGAGCCGAACCGTTTCGACGCGAACCGTTTCGACCCGTACCGTTTCGACGCGAACCGTTTCGACCCGTACCTTTTCGACACGAACCGTTTCGACGCGAACCGTTTCGACCCGTACCGTTTCGACGCGAACCGTTTCGACGCGAACCGTTTCGACCCGTACCGTTTCGAGCCGAACCGTTTCGACCCGTACCGTTTCGACGCGAACCGTTTCGACGCGAACCGTTTCGACGCGAACCGTTTCGACCCGTACCGTTTCGACCCGTACCGTTTCTAACCGTGTCGAAACGGTTCAACTCGAAACGGTTCGGGTTCGAAACATTTAATGAAACGGTACGGGTCGAAACGGTCCGGGTCGAAACGGTACGGGTCGAAACGGTCCGGGTCGAAACGGTTCGGGTCGAAACGGTTCGCGTCGAAACGGTTCGGCTCGAAACGGTACGGGTCGAAACGGTTCGCGTCGAAACGGTTCGCGTCGAAAAGGTACGGGTCGAAACGGTTCGGCTCGAAACGGTACGGGTCGAAACGGTACGGGTCGAAACGGTTCGCGTCGAAACGGTTCAGCTCGAAACGGTACGGGTCGAAACGGTTCGCGTCGAAACGGTACGGGTCGAAACGGTTCGCGTCGAAACGGTTCGGCTCGAAACGGTACGGGTGGAAACGTTTCGCGTCGAAACGGTACGGGTCGAAACGGTTCGCGTCGAAACGGTTCGGCTCGAAACGGTACGGGTCGAAACGGTTCGCGTCGAAACGGTTCGCGTCGAAACATTTAATGAAACATTTTGGATTTTTTAGAATTTTTTTGGATTTTTTAGAATTTTTATGATCTTTAAATTTTTTTTTTATTTTTAGATTTTTTGGAATTTTTTTGAATTTTGTGGAATTTTTTTTATTTTTAGATTTTTTAATTACAATTTGTTAAGTTAGCAGGGGTAATTTGGTAATTTCACCCAAAGTTAACAAAATAAATGGATGGAGTTAAGTTAATGGACTGAAATGGTTACGAAAATGAAACTAATGGACTGAAATCGCAATTTTTAAACTAATGGACTGAAACCGTTATTTTTGACAAACCTCAGGGACGAAAAAAGTAATTAACTCTAATTTTTTTTTGAACGGTTAACGAATCTTTCAAATGGGCTACTGGCGAAATTCACCACATTGGGATATACTCGCCTTTGAACCGGGTAAAACCCTCACCTAGGGCCGAAGCCCGTGAACACTCGCCCGTAGTCACGACAGTGTGGTGAGGTAAAACCCGCTCAGTTAAAGGATCGAACTAGCGATCTCCACCTATTTACATAGTCTCCCATCATCACCAGATGCGCAGAAAATAATGGGGAGGGCAGGAATCGAACCCAAGTCCCTTAAAACACCAAGTCTCTTGCTTACCACTCCACCACCACCTCATAATTTTTAATAATATGATTCGTGTCCAATTAGCTTATTCAATATATTAGGTTTTGTTAATTATTTACTTATTTAAAAGGAAAATTTATGGGTAAAAAAAATCTTAACGGAATTTTATAATATTTTATATAGAATTCAATCCAATCGTTATTAAAATCAAGTGTAAGAATCAAATACAAAATGAGTTTTAACCTTCAAAATGACCTTAACGTGAGCAAGAATTTTGTTCACGAATTAATGGATTATACCTACCTATTTAAGCAATAAATTTACGATTTCGAAAACACTTCCCTGAAGGCCAAGATACAAGTTTGGGGTGGGGTGTAAATTGGTGACCAAGAGCAAGAATTTCATCAATTCCATCCCGAATTAATTTCGAAATTTGAGCTAACTAAAGAATCAAAGATGCATATGCGTGGATAATCTCCTTGTGATCAACCCGGGTGTATGGTTAGTGATTTTTTGTGTATAGACATGATTTGAACTTGTTTATGGACATGAATGATTGGTTAGTCATCATCTATAACAATCGATTAGCTTTTATGTGATTATATGTATTTGAAGAAATACGCCCCGCTTGCGGTATGCTCATATAATGTATATATGCGTGGGCGCTCGGGGGGCAAAAGTGAAAGTGCACTAATTTTAACGTTATTTTACTAATTTCGTGAAAATAACGTTAAAAGAGGGGGACGGTTAATCATGCATCATGTGGTGGTGTTGATAGCCAAAAGACAAGGGGGTGCATGCACTAATCGGCGTTTGTCTCAATTGCTGAGTGTTATGTGCCTTATGTCCAAGGCTTGATGCAAAACCACAATCGAGCCGGGGGTCTCATTGGAAGCAGCCTCTCTATTCCTACGGGGTAGAGGTAAGGCTGTCTACATCTCACCCTCCTCAGACCCTACCTTAGCTTTGCTATTGGTGGGATATACTGAGTATGATGATGATGATGATGATGATGTATTTGAAGAACAAAGATTAGCTTTTATGTGATTATATATATTTGAAGAACAAATTTGCTTTTGTAAAATTTATTGACAATCACCGGTCTTTGGTTGGGAGTGAGTAGTCACCAACGATTGTTTTACAAGCCTCGTGTTATGCAAACTGATTTCCACTACGACGACACTCTAGCACGAGTTCTATTTCAGCTACAGCTTGTTAGGTTAACACAAACGGATTCCTTTGTCTTATGTTAAATGGTTCTTGTCCAATTAGCTAATTCAACCTGCTAAGTTTTGTTGATTCTTTACTCATTCAAACCCTACTTGTGGGCGTCGGTCCTTCGAAAAAAGTTGTATTAAACCACTTTTAAGACCAAAAGAACTTTGTAGTCATACTCATTCATCCGCAGAAAAAATAGATCTAGCAAGATAGTTATAGTATTTGGAACCCGTAACATTGTCGAATCACAATGTTGATCAACAATGTCCTATACATCTAAAAATTGATCAGTTTTCAAATACATTTCGTTTTATGACATCACATAATATAATTTACGTATTTTGTGTGATTGTTATATGATTTTTCTGAAGATGTAGGAGACACATTCTGGTGTCAATCACGAAACTGGTCCATCCTAGAAACTAATTATTTATAGGCAATGACCATGACGGATGGGCGAACATGTTCATGAATTGGCTGGGCCATGCCAGATGGATTACGGGTCAATTAATTGGGCCAGGATAGTCAATTTCATCACCAAAAAATTGATAGGATACACAACCCGACCCATACAAGTCAACACCCGCCCGTTTAATAGATTGAAGAACTGATCAAGAAGTCATCTTTTAAGTAATTATTTACGCATGCATGAATTTAGAAACCACCATCATGTTAGATACTGGTGACGGACTCATAATTTTTTTCATGAGGGTACGGAATATATTTAAAGATTTTAGACCCTAGGTATATAAAAAAATTCGGTTCATCTCGGGTCGGATCGGGTCATGTAAAACAAAAGAACATCAAGCTAAAATTTATATAATCATAAAAAACACGTCAAAATGTCGTTACAAACATACTAAAAATGTCACCTTACATGTTTTCATTTTTTTGAAATCTATCCAAAAACATCGTATAGAGCTACTTTCTTAAGCAAGTTTTTCTCTATATAATGTATACAACAATCACTTAAATTCTCATTGCCAATCCGATTACGCAAGTCCGTCTTCACGCCATAACTTCCCTACTCATGGTTCCTTTCACATATAAATTGGTCCATAAGTTTATAAAACAACACTAAAGTACTAAACATAGGAATCACTCAATTTCTTAAAAAAAACAACAATATAACGTTAAAAAACGAAGGTACCTTGTATTGTTTGGATTCCGGTGAGTTTGGTGGCCGAATACTTGCGATTTCCGGGGAGAATTTGGAGTTGGATGGCTGCTGTTTGCTGTTGCGTCACTAGGGATAAGGATCGCAAAGGCAGACGAGAGAGAGAGAGAGAGAGAGAGAGAGAGAGAGAGAGAGAGTGAAGGGGCAGTTTGGGTTGGGTTAATTTATTATAGTTTAAAGAGTTAAATGCCCGGATAGTCCCTGTGGTTTGCCCTTTTTTCACCTTTAGTCCCTAACTTTCTAAAATTACAGCTATAGTCCCCAACTTTTGTAATTTCGTTCCCGGATAGTCCCTAGCGCGGATGTGAGTTAGTTTTTGGTGTTAAGTGGGTGCGAAATGACTACAATACCCTTGTTCATAAAAAAAATATTTATGACTTTAAAAAATCTAATTAAATAATTTTAGTGGGCCCCACCATTTTCTAAAAATATAAAAATCAAACTCATCCACCCAACCCCACCCCTATCCCCACATACATTCTGTCTTCCCCGACAAAACCCACCCCACTGCACCCCTCCGGCAACCACCCAACTCCGAGCACCCCAACCAGTGGCGGATGTACCTTATCACAAGGGGTAGCCTTGGCGCTCGGGCGGTAGTGTAAATTTTGGAAAAAAATTGACGTTTTTTTAACGTTTTTTCGATTTCGTTACCCCTTTCTTTTAAAATGTTACCCCTATGAAGGTTTTCTAGATCCGCCACTGACCCCAACCCCCTACAGCTGCAGCTCTGGTCGTCCACCCAACTCCGAGCCACAACACCACCACCACCCCCGTCATCAGAAATGGCAAGTCCGCCAACCATGAGACCACCCACCCGTGCCAACCGATTCTGTATTAATAAGTATCCGCCCATTTCAACACAAACACAAAAAATATATGCCCATTTCAACCTGTTTTACGCCCATGATTTACAGTTGGGTTGAGGAAAGTGTGAGTGGGTAGTTGTGGTTAAGTGGATAGAGATGTATTTATAGATAGGTGTGTTTAAGTTTTCGAGGGTTGTTTAATAGGTGTGAATTGGTTTTAGTCACTGTTTTATTGTATTTAATTTATGTATATTATTGTAACATCATATATGAGGTTGAATTATATAAAAATAAAAAATAAAAAATTTAACGGTAGTTGGATTAAAACAAAAAAAAAAGGATAAAACAAAACAGCCAACCCGAAGGATCGCTGATTCTCTGTGTTTTGACTCGACTCCCATTGATTCCGTGACTGGATCTGTTGTGGAGAAGTAGTGGTGCTGTGGTGGTGTCAGGGTGGTGTTGTGGCGACGATGAATGAGAAGGTGGTGGTGAGAGGGTGATGTTGTGGTGGCGATGGTGGTCCTGTTGGAGTGTGGTGGCCGGAGGGTGAGGTCTGCATTTGAGGGTGGAGTATGTTGAAGATGATGGTGGTGGGTCCCACAAAGAATGATTGGAAGAGGTTGATTGGGTAAGTGGTTAGGTGGGGCCTATTGAATTTTTAAATGTTTTATTGTTTTTATTAATTTGTTTTGTAGTAAGGGCATTTTATTAATTTCATATAGGGCTGTAAACGAACCGAACGTTCAGCGAACAGTTCGTGAACTGTTCGGCGGGAAGTTCGTTTATGTTCGTTCGTTTAATAAACGAACGAACATGAACAAGAAATTCCGTTCGATTAGTTAAATGAACGAACATGAACAAAGGTCTCGTTCGTTCAATTGTGTTCGTGAACGTTCGGTAAGGTGTTCGTGAACATTCGTTCATTTGCGTTCGTTTATGTTCGTGTTTTAATTAAAGATTTTTATACTTTCATATATTTTATCTATAATTTTTATACTATTAAACTTTTATTTATATCATTACCCTAACAATTAAACTAGGAAACTCTCTTTCACCTTGTTTATGCACCATTTCCCTTTTTTTCTCATTATTTACATCGACGAATATGATCTACTCCGTTCCACAATAAGGGATTCAAGTTCTAGTGCTACTCTCTGGACCATCCACCTTTATCTTTCATCGCGTTCGCCAAATTTATTTGTGTTCGCTTGTGTTCGTGAACCGTTCGTGAACACGCTCATTTCCTTAATGAACGAACACGAACATAAAATCTCGTTCGGTAAGTGTTCGTGAACCGTTCGTGAACACATTTATTTCCTTAACGAACGAACACGAACAAGGCCTCGTTCGTGTTCGTTCGGTTCGTTTACAGCCCTAATTTCATACATAGTTAACACCAAAAACTAACCCTCATCTGTGCCAGTGACTATCCGGGAATGAAATTGCAGTGACTATCCGGGAATGAAATTGCAAAATTTGGGAACTATAGCTGTAATTTTAGAAAGTTAGTGACTAAAGGTGAAAAAATGACAAACCACAGGGACTATCCGGGCATTTAACTCTAGTTTAAATTTTGTTGGGTTGGATTATTATATTATAGTTGAAATTTTGTTGAGTGGGTTAAGTGAGCTTGGGTTAGGTTAAATTGTGAATAGTATATTAGTATACAAAGAACTCATAACAAAATGACAAAAAAACAGGCTATGATATATACATATCTAAAAATAATAAAAAATTAAAAGCACATTATTTCGGGTATATAATCGGCTAAACGGGTATATAACTAAATCTCATACCGGATTACCCGGTCCCATACCCGATTAGCCGATCTCATACTCAGAAAAAGATTATAGGTGACCAGAGCTGGTAAATGGTAATAATACCTTTTGATAGACATATATAACCCACTCATATAATGCCACATTAACCCACATTTCACATTTTTTAGCATTCACATCTATTTCATTATTTCTACCCTATAATTACATTAAGAACGACTATATTTTATCTCTATTTAATTATTAGGGTTAATGGATTTAAACACCTCCAACTATTGCCATTTGGTCGCTGGCACTCTCAACTTTGATATTGGCTCACACCACTCCCAACTTAACACTTGGGTTGCTGTGTCACTCCGTCTTTAAATAAACACTAACTGGGTTAGTTCTTTTTGCTGACGTGGCCATTTTGTCCAATGTGGCATGGTGACATAGCCTGTTTTTTACGAGGTGTCATCAATCTGTCCAACGTGGCATGTGTTGTCCAGGTGAAGGCAATAACAGATAAATATAAAAAGAAAAATGTGACATTAATCTATGTAAAGTGACACAAAAATGGTGACATGCTGACCCATCATCTTTGTCTTCTACGTCTTCACCTCTAATTCTGCTAATCAGCTCTTTCCCCAACATTTCACCACCGCCAACATCCTCTCCTTCCCCCTTTCTAACCACCGCCACAACCAACCCAGCCACCACCACCTCCCCCCCTCTGCGATGGCACCACCGTTCATCTTCTCAGTTACCGGAGACGAAACCTCCGACACCCACAGACCCCGAACCACCCTTCACCTCCACCTTCACGTTGCAGATCGGAAGAAAGGGAGCCGCCGCACACGACGGCGGCGCAATGACAGAGACGGAACAGATTGATGGCCACGTCAGCAAATTATGAAGTGCTTTATCAGATTTTTGTCCAACTTAACACTCAGGGTGTCATTTCTTTGATCAATCTGAACGTTATCCGAATAATTACCGAGTTTTGATGTCATCAGAAATCCGTCAATTCGCCGATCGGCCGTAGTGTTCCGCCACGAAGAACTGTGTCTACAGCTGCTTGACACACGTGCCAGTTCCCCGTCCAGAGAAGTCCGGCGGCTCCGGTCACCGGATTCACTGTCCGGCCAAAGTTGTCATACCCTAGTAATCCCAGCAACATAATCTTCAGGAAGATGGAAGTTGTCATCTTTGGCCTAACATTCCTGTTTGCTCCAAAAAGAACAAAGATCAAACAATTGATACAAAGAAAGTACTAATATGTATATCACACGAAGTAACAGACCTCTCAAGGAAGAAAGCAAAAGGACCAAAGAAGAGAGCTGCCACATTGGACAAAATTGTACAGATTGATGACACCTCATAAAAAACAGGCCATGTCACCATGCCACGTTGGACAAAATGGCCACGTCAGCAAAAAGAAATAACTCAGTTAGTGTTTATTTAACGACGGAGTGACACAGCAACCCAAGTGTTAAGTTGGGAGTGGTGTGAGCCAAAGTCAAAGTTGAGAGTGCCAGCGGCCAAATGACAATAGTTGGGGGTGTTTAAATCCATTAACCCTAATTATTAACCCACATTTCACATTTTTTAGCATTCACATCTCTTTCATTATTTCTACCCTATAATTACACTAAAAACGACTATATTTTATCTCACATTTCAATTAAATAATACTTTTTATACATTTATCATTATCTTTTCTCTCTTATCCACTCTCAACCACTTTTTATAATATAAAAACTACTCTTAGAAAATTTGATTGAAGACATGTGAATGCTCTTACACCATCACAAAACAAAACCCCATTGTCTTCATTTCACATTTCACGACATGATTTTAATGGTTTAAAGCCATTTATAACTATGATTTGTACCTCCTGAGTGTTTATAGACACAATTCTACTCCTTTCACATTTCACACCACCACATGAATTTAATGGTTTAAAGCTATTTGTAAACATGATTTGACCTCCTTGCCCGAGTGTTAATACACACAATTCTACTCCAAGCATTACATTTTATCACATCACACCAACGTCGTGCGTAATGGGCGTTATAGGGATGAAGGGATTTGATAACCCCCCTAGGTGTTATAGGTGCATGAAGAGGGATAGACGTTTCTAGTATAACGCTCATTGGTTTAAATTTCGTTTAATACACAATTGTGTCAAAATGTACCATTTTTTGTATCATAGTTATACAGTGTACGTGTCGTACCAGTACTGATTCCGATCGAACAACATCGGCTGCGACATCGGTATTATCGATATTGATACTATACTTTTTTATGGTTTTTTGTGACTTGTGTCTTGGTCTTCTCTTTTGCTTACTAGCATGTACCATAAAAACCTAATTGAAATCGACTTATCCGCCACGTTGCGAGGCTGCACCGATTCTGGGTAAACAATGTCGAAAAAAAGTTATATATGAAATAGAGTTTTTTTTTAATGGTAAGCTATAGCTAGTACTGGTAATGTACTGCTGTCGTTACGAACCGAACCGTTTCTGATTGAACAATATCAGTACAATCGGTATTAGTATTATCAGAACATTACCAATATTCGTTTTCCTGTACTGATGTCGTTATGAACCGAACCGTTTCTGACTAAACAACATCAGTATCGATATCAATATTATTGGAACCATTACCAGCATTCGTTTTCTATTTTCGATTGATGGAAAACATATGTCGATATCCTTTTGGACATACCACGATCAATGTAAAACAACATGTCGATATTGGAATCATTCGTATGTCGAGTGCAGGTATCGTACCAATACCATAACGAACTAAAACGATACCAACCGAATTTTCAGCGCAAGCGATATTCCTAGTTTTATATACTTACACTATTAATGAGATATTTAATTAATATGTTTGTATTTTTGTGTTGTTTTGTTTTTAAATAATTGCTACACGTTAACCAATCTGGGTTAAGTTTTTTCTAGGTTGCATTTAAGTTCCATGAAAATGATACATATGTCACCTTTAAACCTTGGTTATCTAATTCCATAAGACTGGTGGGTGTGGTTCCTCTTCCCTTTCCTCCGTCCATAGGAAATGGTTTCCCATCCATCTCCATCCAATCATATCAAGAGAGAGTGTGTGTGTGTGTTCGGGGTGGACGGGAAGAAGCTCCCGATGGCACATATATCTGGACCGGGGGGGGGGGGGGGGGGGAGTGTTCCCCGTCGGGCTCCCTCTCCACGTCGAACTCCCCCTCCATGTCAGACTCCCAATGCTCTTGCCGATACCACACCTAGTGGTCTAAGAGTTGACAATTTATATGATTTTAAATTTAAATGACTTTTAATTTATCGACGAAGAATACAAGCACTTTGTGATCAATTTTTGTATGAATAACTAGAAACTCTTGCCCGTTAAGAAACCTAAAGTTGACCAAGTTTGCTTTCACAACAACTTAAAAGGCACTCGAAGAGTGTTCGAATATGTGTAAGAGACACACCGACCTAATCGCGAGAGAGCATTAATAATGTTATAAACCTCCACAAATTTCCACCTTAGCATGTTAAATCAGATTTTAAACCTCAATTAAAAACCCTCATTTTTCACGACACCAAACCTCCACCTCACACTCCAAACATCACATTTCAATTCAAATTAACAATGAAAGAATTGTTTTTTAATTAACCTTGGTCCCCTTGGTGGAGTCCGGAATCGGTTCCAGAATGCGGACTTCACACATGGACCTGTGGTCCATATCGCTTGATCATGGAGGTTTAATCCGTAAATGGGGATGGGCGTTGTGTATGCTATGAGCATCCAAAACGCTAGTTGTTAGTGGCGGACCTAGAAAATATTTTCAAGGGGTGCGAACGAGGGGTTTAACCAAATTTTCAAGGGGTGCGATCAAGATTTTGCGCTATAAAATACACTATTTTTTTTCAAGGGGTGCGCCCGCCCACCCAGGGCTCTACCTAAGTCTGCCCCTGCTAGTTGTTACAAACCTCCACCTCATCATATCAATAGACCACAAATTTCCCATAACACTATAAAATTTTGGACCCCCATTAAAAGTATTAAGCTTATATATATAGGGTCCGGATTTAGAGAAAACGGGGGAAAGTGTGAGAACGGTTATGGATCGTCAGATCAAAACAATCCATAGACTAGATTGCGCGGTGACGTTTTTGTAAATAACATCAATTTTATTATGTAGGATGCGCTTCATTAAGGGTAAAAGGGTCTTTTACCGCTCAAATTCAAAACGCCAACAAAAATGATAACACGCCACTCAAAAAAATAAAATGCCATTAAATACAAAACGCCAAAAATTAGTGATAAAACACGTTGGAGATTACAGGAAGAGGAAACAACACACTAACTTAAATTCAATTATTAACATTTATTAGGAAAAAATCCCTCCTAAATTACGCGCCAAAAACCTCATTATATAAACGACGTAAAATATCGCTTCCATAATCACTTCAATCTATCATTTCTGCAAAAACATCTTTAACCAAAAACGCCAACTTAACCAAAACGCTAAAAATGGCAACCATCGTTTGGTGGAGATACACTCTGGCAATCAGGCGATTCGTCCTGCGTTTTGACAACAGAAGGAGGGTGTATGTTAGGATGATCAAGACAATTTTGAAAATGGAAGAAGAGGTACAGAGGGGTATCCTATCTCTTGGCATCGCTCTGGATAACGAATGCCATGAAACACATATGCTTATGAAAGCATTAACAAGGAAATTTGGACCAATCAAAGCAGATGTAAAGCCGGACCCTGTCATGACATCATGGCGTTTTGATGATGAAACAAACATGGTGACCGTTATATACGACAGCGGAGAGCAGGAAGACTACTGGCTTGAAAACATCATGACAAAGCAGGGGCTTGGGTTCATGGAAGAATTGCATAACGCCACTTGTTTGAACACAGAAATGGACTCAAAAATGGCGTTAATGCAAGACATATTCAAATGGAGGCTTCAGAATCTTCAGGAACAAGAAGCCGATTAAAGTGAAGGTGATGACATGGATGAAGGTCTAGATGAAGACTCCGAGGAAGAAGATGACGCAAGTGATGGATACTTCTCGGATAAAGTACCTTATGACGAAGAGTTTTAATTTTTTTTTTGTTAGTTTTCTTCTGTATAATCTTCTTTTTTTTAAGATAATTAAATGATATATTTCTCTATTTATTTGCAAAACGCCAAAAAAATACTACAAAAAGTTATCACTTACAAAACGCCAAAAATAACAAAAAATATTTTTCCTGCTTAATATTTTCTCCGTTATTGTATTTTGTCATCTTGGTCTGCATAACGCCATTTAAAAAAAACGCCAAACTTGTAAGATTGGACGTCTATCACCCTAGAAACTGATAAAGCTGAACAAAATAGTAAATACACACAGTAATTGAAAAGACGGTTACTTTATTACTATCATTTATTATAATAAAAAATCCCACCTAAACTACGCGCCAAAAAACTCCTATAAGAGAGGGGTCTATGCACAATGAATTTATCACACCCAGAAAAAACAAACACTATGTTCTCTAGAAACCACTCACTTTAAAACGCCAAAAACTTAGTTAAAATAACCACAGATGGCAAAGCTTTCACTGAATGGATTCTTCTCTGAGGGGGTTATCTCTATAATCTTTTGCTGAATGAGATAGACAAATATTCAAGAAAAAGAAACTGATGACAGTGATATATCATCATGTGAGCTTTGTTCTTGATGAATATATGCATGGCATGAAGGGATCAACACAAGTGTAAAATGCTATTTTGGACTCTATTATTATAAATAGCATTCAAGCAAGAGTTGATCTTTAATGACATGCCACCAAACGAGAATATCACACCAAAAAACAGGATGCCACTAACAAGCTTCGTCTAAAAAAGATGACGTTTATGTAGGAAAGTTGGCATCTATCTAAGGTATTCAAAGGTTCAAACGCCAAAACAAATTCAAGAAGAAGAGGCCGATGACAGTGAAGATTCGGATGAGAAATTAGATTACCATTTTTAATTTTTTTTCTTTTTCATTTTATATTGTTTTGTTATCAAATTATCTGCTGTTTGTTATCTAATTCTCTACAAATAAAATACATTATTATATAAAAGGCCAAAAACTACAAACACCAAAACGCTAGTAGTATGAAAACTGTGAGAACGGGTGCTGGCAAAGCACCTTGTCAATGTATTAAACGCCAAAAAAATTGACTAAACGCCATAAAAACATTTGATCTTATTGTAATCTTATGAAAATATTAATGACTCATAGTGAATTATTATACAACGCCACAAAACGCCAAAAAAATTGACCAGAGAAACGCTATAACGCCAAAAAACTATCTATGTGACACAAAATCAATTAATTCAACGCCAAATAGTTAATGAATACAATTAACGCCAAAATAATCTTAGACGCAAAAAATGAAGCAGCATAAATTGGGAAAATAAAAGAAGATTGAAAAGACAAAAAAACCCCTCACGCCCTGATCATATCCCGCGCCACGTGTTGGGCCATGATGCGTTCTAACCGTTCTCGCACTTTTGGGCGTTTTCTCCGGATCCCGTACCTATATATATATATATATAGGGTGGAGTTCCTCTACAAAGTGTGTTTTTTTCTAAAAAGTGTAAGAATTGATCATGGCCACTAGATTAGGTGATTGATGGATGAGATTAAATGAGTGGTATATTTGTAATATTTGTTTTAATTAAATTGATTGATTTATTGGATTAAGGGTGTAAAAGTAATTTGTGTGCCTTAAATTTAGGAATCGCATGTAACTCACATGCAACTTTCATCGTCTTTTTAAAACGCAATAACTTTTTTATACATAATTTGTTTTAAAAAAAGTTATACCATAATAACGAGCGTTTTTTATCTTTAATACGAGTACCATATTGCTATATATCTACAAAATTACGATTCAAGTAATTCAGACACTAGTGTGTTTTATATAGTGTCTGCGTGTTTTATATTGTGTATTTTGTCTACATTGAATCAGAGACACTAGTGTGTTTTATATTGTGTATTTCAGTCACTATTGTGTTTATATTGTGCATTTCAGACACTATTGTGTTTTATGTGTGAGAGGTGTGTTTAATTGTGAAAACTAATATAACACAATGTGAAGAAATTAGAAACTGATAAAACACAACATCAACTGAATGTGTTTTATGGTTTGAAATATATGAGGGGTGTGTTTAATTGTGAAAATTGATATAACAAGATATGAAGAAACCGTAAACTGATAAAACACAATGTCAAAAAATGATGAATTTGTTTTATGTTTTGAACTTCGGATGAATTAATCGAGGATACGAAAGGTGTAACTGGCGATTTTGAATAATTAATAGACATATAGTTTTCATAAAAATAGCCTTTTATTGTTATGATATAAAATCTTCCATAAATAATATAATTATTCAATTACCTTAATGCCCTTTAGTAAAAAAACACTAGATGTCATATGTCACAAGGATATTGTTTCCTACACTTTGTAGGAAAAGTAATATTTTTAGCCAACTCTCACTCTCTGTCTCTCTGTACGTATATATATGAGAAGGATCTACTAGAAACCACCCTTTATTGCGAGAACTGCGAGAACCAATGTGAACACAACAAAAAATACCTAAAAAAATATAAAAAACTCACAAATTTTTTTTTATAAAAAATCATTACCTTTCGTCATCAATTTTTTTATGACGAAAAGTAGCGATTTTTTATAAAAAAATATAATTTTTTTTGTGTGTTTTTAGTTTTTTAGGTTTTTTTTGGGGGGGGGGGGGGGGTGAGGGGTTAGAGTTTTTTAGGTTTTGGGTGGTGGTGTAATGGGTTTATTTTGTTGTGTTTACATTGATTCTCTCATGAACCTTACCCTATATATATATATTGATGTGTTAAAAATGCAACATATAAATTTCATCAAATGAGGCATAAAACTAACCATTTTTTAGTACTAATGTTGGAAAAAGTGTGCTTTTGTCTTCCTTTTGTATTTTCAGAATTAAATGAGCTCAAATTAACAAAAGAAGCAAAAAGACATCAAAATCTAACATAAATACAAGAAAAGGAACAAGACGTGGCATGCCCGACCCCACGACAGCATCTTCCCAAGCAAAACAAGAGATCAGAAGCCTGAACACGCCCCGTGCTCAGCCAGCACGGGGGCGTGCCCAAGTGTCAGCAGAAAAGACAAAGTGCTAGAAGCTTCTATTGCCCACCACGGGGCCGTGCTCAGCGGACACGGGGCCGTGGTCAACTATAAGATTCGCACAATCCAGCAAATCTGCATAGTACAAAGATTCTTCTGCACCACGGGGTCGTGCTCAGCGGACACGGGGGCGTGGTCAACTAAAAAGACAAAACAGCATTAAATGAAGAAAGAGAAGGATGTGGACACGGGGCCGTGCCCACTGGACACGGGGCCGTGCCCACTGGACACGGGGCCGTGCCCGAGCTTCTGTTCAGCCTATAAATAGAAGTGCTTGGCTCAAGCTCAAACCATCCCTTGGCACACCACCTCTCTCACACTTCACCCACCACCCACCACCACCATAATACCATCATCCATTGTCCATCGTAGAGTGTGTGAGTCGTCTCGGGATCCAAGATTGATCGTAAGAGTTCTTGACAATCAAGGCCATGTTTGCCTAAGTCTCTTACATCACTTGGTGAAGACAAAGTGTCTAGTGTAATACTTTTTATTTCTAATCTTTTGCACTTTTTACTTGGTTTTGTATTAATGACTTTAATAACTAGTTGCTTATGTTGAAGGTGATCTTTCCTTATCGTTTGTCCGTGGTGTCTTGGCATTATTTTACTGTCTATATAAAATAAAAGATTTTCACCATTCATATCTCCACGGTCTATATGGAGGTATGTTGGCTACCTGGTCGGGGGTTAAGGGAACGATTTGGTAAAGGTCTTTCCATTGTTCAGCGTTTAGAGGTCCTGCAATGGACTTGGGTCAAATTTAGTAGGACCTCCTTCAATACTTAACGGTATTGGATGGCGGGGGTCCAAAGTCTTTGATCCCCTCATAAGTTAACTACTATTAATACTATAACCCGGCTATTTAGGACTGTATCCCTGCTGACTCAGACTACTTAGTCGAGGGTAACGTCACCTCCAAAAGAGGGGCCTACCATAATTTGCATTAATAGCTTAATAAATTATCTTCCAATAATCCACCCTTTTAGGATTGTATCCTTGCTGACTCAAACTACAGGGGTGAGGGTAACGTCACCTTCAAAAGAGGGGCCTACTACAATAACTAAGATAATCTCTTAAATATGTGCAAAAGTGCGGAAATAATCAAATGTTACACTAGATACGAGTCGGAACCAAGTGATTCATCTTGTCTATCTATTTTTCTTTTTATTTTATTTTTCAGCATTTAGTTAGTTTTTATTTTTCTTAGTTAAAAACATTTTTCTAAACTTTTTATTTTGATTAGACGTTGAGGATAAACCGGTACTAAAAGCTCTTGTGTCCTTGGACGACCTCGGTATCTTGCCAACACTATACTACGCTCACGATGGGTGCACTTGCCCATATGTGTGTCTAGTGTTAGTAAAATATCGTGTTTTATAAATTTAAAACTTGGCTAAAAATAAGTGTTAAAGGGGCTTAAAATATACACCTAATATATATAACACTTCACACGCATCAAGTTTTTGGCGCCGTTGCCGGGGACACAAGGATTTTAAGAAAGCTTAAAATCGACGGCCTAATCAGTTTTTCAAAACCTTTTTAAAAGCGCGCACATTTTTCTGCATTTTAGTTTAGATTTGCAGTTACAGTAGCCTGTACACGGGGCCGTGTTCGCTGAACACGGGGCCGTGCTGCACATTTTCATAAAAACACCCAGTAACAGTAGCTTGAACACGGGCCGTGCTCACTGAACACGCCCCCGTGCTCAACGAAATCAGTAAATTTAATTAAAACGCCCAGATACAGATTCTGAACACGGGGCCGTGCTCACTGAACACGGGGCCGTGTCCAGCCTCTGTTTCCGTTTTTATTTTTGTTTTCTGATCTCGAGACTTGGTTGTGGTCTGCTGAGTGATTCTTATGGATCAATACTCAGGAGGTTACAACTACACCTATGAGGAGGATGATTATAGGGGTAATTATTGCACTAATTGTCGTAACTCACGCGCGGTTCAAAATAATCACTCATATCAACCATCCAATTCATACACATACTATGAGGAGCCCAGGTACGAGCCATCAACTTCATACACATCCTATGAAGACCAAAGGTATGAACCTCCTCCCTCATACTCATATTTTGATGAACCAAGGTATGAGCCTTCATACTCATACTTTGAGGAACCAAGATATGAGCCACCACCTTCGTATGCTTATTATGAGGAACCATGGCGTGAATAACCCACCTCATATGAGTATTATGAAGAACAAAACTACGAACCTTGTCCATCATATGCTTACAATGAAGAACAATGGTGCGAACCATCGACTTCATATGGGTACTATGAGGAACAAAGGGTCGAACAACCGGATTCAAGCTTAGAAAATCTCGATTCTTTTTCTATAACCGAAGTGACCGATAGGATATTAGAACACATTAGAGTTATCGATCGTTGTATAAAAGAATCTCGCGCAAGGGAAGAGGAGTCCCGCGCAAGAGAAGAATTAAAAAAAGAAGAGATAACCGAAAGTGTAAAAATGGAAGAACAAATAAGTGAAAAACCTACACATGAGTTAAACAACGAAAAAGGTGAGTCCGACAACGTTAAAATTCAAGAAGAGTCTAATTTTGAAAAAATTAATCTCTTGTCACCTTCTTTTGAAAATCATTGTTTAGTACCCACTCATGCTAAGTTTTTAAAAGAGTTGAACACTAACACTAAAATTGACGAAACGGTAAGTGTTAAGTTAACTAATGATCAAACTTCGCTAATAAAAGAAGACCCATTTGAAATTAGCATTACACCGGTTCCATGTTTCTTTCAAAATTCATTTATTAGTAATGTCACAATCGATAAAGATCTTTGTGTTAACATAATGCCTAACTACATTTTCGAAAAATTAAGTATTAGTGATTTTTCTCCACTTCAAATACCCATTTTTCTATCCAATCGGAAAGTAATAAAATCAATCGGTATAGTTGAGGATGTATTGGTTCAAACAAATCAAATGGTAATCCCGACCGACTTTGTCATCCTCGATGACGCTCCTCTAATGTTGGGACGACCATTTGTAAAAACTCATGAAGCTTTGAAAAACCGGAAGTTCAACAATCTACCTCTTCAATTAGGGGCATTTAAAAGAAGTGTCGATCTCGAACGGTCAATGAAATATCCATTCGGCAATAATGACCCCCTAATTGAAGATGAAGATGAACCACCCGATACAAGTGAAGAGATTGACCACTTTGTTGAAGAAGAGGTCGCCATAGAACAAACTTTTAAAGTTCTTGATCGAAATGAGCAACCAAATAAGGAGTCTCCTAAAGACCCACCACTTGAGCTCAAAGAACTTCCAAAAGGTTTGGAATATGCTTTTCTAGACAAAGAGGGTAAATTACCTGTAATTATTTCGTCTAAATTAGATAGCTTAGAAAAAGAAAAATTAATTAGTCTTTTGAAAAAAACATAAAAATGCAATAGCTTGGAAACTTGTAGACATAAAGGGAATTAGTCCTTCTATGTGCACACACAAAATTTTGATGAATGATGACTACAAATCGGTTATACAACCACAACGTCGAGTAAATCCAAATGTTCAAGAAGTGGTTAAAAACGAGGTCATCAAATTACTTGACGCCGGACTTATCTATCCTATCTCCGATAGTCCGTGGGTAAGTCCCGTCCAAGTAGTTCCGAAGAAAGGAGGTATGACGGTAATAACTAATGAAAAGAATGAATTAATACCAACGAGAACCGTCACAGGATGGAGAGTTTGTATAGACTATAGACGATTAAATGAAGCAACAAGAAAAGACCACTTTCCTTTGCCCTTCATTGATCAAATGTTAGAAAGATTATCCGGTCATAAATTTTACTGTTTCTTGGATGGTTTTTCAGGTTACTTTCAAATCCCGATAGCACCCGAAGACCAAGAAAAGACAACTTTCACATGTCCCTATGGAACTTTTGCTTATCGACGCATGCCGTTTGGTCTATGTAATGCCCCCGCAACATTCCAACGTTGCATGGTAGCCATCTTGTAACACCCTAAAATTTGTACCCTTGATTTTGAACAAAATATAGTTTAAGTACATGACTTTCATTAACAAAGTTCATAAGTAACCATGACTTAGTCGACTAATGACTAAGTTACATAATTTCAAAAATTTTTAAAAAGTGTTTACAACCCATACACAAAGACTACAAAAGATCTAAAACGTTGCGGAAGCTTCAAAATAGAGTGTTCGGTTCTTCATTTTATCACTTGATCGCCACCCGTAAGATCCACCAATTTACCTATGATCAAAACCGTTGAAAACATTAGATTTGATGTTATTATATAATATGATTCCAAGGAATTCAACATCAAATTTGAAATAACAAAAATATAAAAGCTTATTCTGGGTCCACCGTAAATTACGGTATCACCGTAATTTACGGTGAGTCCTGGGATTTTGTTGATCACCGTACAGTGAACCTACACCGTAACATATATATTCTTCACCGTAAATTACGGTACTACCGTAATTTACGGTGGTACCTGGAGATTTCATGTCTTGTTTGTTTGTTCATTCCACTCTAACCCAAGTCTTGGAATTTATTATTATTTTTTTTTAACAAGTACTACATCAAATTCTAGAAATTCTAACATGTTTTATATTAAGAAATATCAAAGAACAATCCATCATATTCCGGAACCTTAATCACGTTTTACTTGATTATGACGACTACCAACGAGTACCAACCTAATTTAATAAATCAGTCAATAACGATTTCATCGCTTAATTCAAACAACTCTTATTCAAGGTTTCAATTACACATTAAAATCATCAAGTCTAAATAATGTAACGGGTCAAGTTACATACCTTAGCGCACGCCCTTCAACCGTGAGTCACCACCGGCTTGTCCACTCGACGTTCCGGTATCTTGTCCTATAGAGTTCAATTCAAGACATGTTTAGAACTCTCTTCATATCATAATTCGCATAATACACCGAATATCATGATTATGCGTTTAAACTCGAAATTTCAGTTTTTAAGCCTTCATAGAGGCATTTCAACAAACACTTTATAAGCAGATTTTTACATGATTAAACATCACATCTTTAGTTTATCATTTAACCCTATTTTCATATAAATCAACCAATTTACATGAATATTAGCTTCTAATTGCTGAAATCACTTCCAGATTGCTAAATTATACTAGATTAACAATCTACTTTCTAGTGTTCATCTAAATACACCTGACCCACTAATCACCTACTATGGTGATTATGGATTCACCCAAAATTTCTTATGATTTCAACTTATTTTGATCTAGGGTTTGTCCCTAAACACTATAGTTGTTCCTTAATCATCATAACACATACATGCAAGCTTAATTTCAGATTTTTCCCAATTCATGAGAATTTCAATTTCAGAGTTTTCCTTGAATTTTACATACCTTGGAATCCTCTTGTGATGAGGATCAATAATCTGTGCTCGGATTTTGATTTGGGGCAAGATTAAACCTTCAATTTGAGAGTTCTAGTGATTTTAGGTTTTGTGATAATGGGGTGTCGCCCCTGCTCTTCTGTTGTGCGACCAGGACTCTCAAAAAGTGGGGTTTTTATTTAATTTTTATTAATAACAATATTATAGTTTCAATTTTTAACAACTAAGGCCCCTCTACTATATTCAACATATAGTTTGTTAACCTTTAACCATGTAATGAACCATTTCGAAGGAAATAACTAACTAGGTTAAAATTCCTAATTAGTAAATTCTCGTTAAATTTATACTTTATAAATTTAATATTAGGTTTTATATTTTCGGGGTGTTACACATCTTCCATGACATGATAGAAAAGACAATGGAAGTCTTCATGGACGACTTTTCTATCTTTGGGGATTCATACGACCAATGCCTCGATAACCTTGAACGAATGCTATCCCGATGTGAGGAAACTAACCTCGCCCTTAATTGGGAAAAATGCCATTTCATGGTAACGGAGGGAATAGTACTCGGTCACAAGATCTCAAGCGAAGGAATGGAGGTGGATCGAGCCAAAATAGATACCATTTCTAGATTACCACCTCCATCCTCCGTAAGAGCTATTAGAAGTTTCCTAGGGCATGCCGGATTTTATAGGCGGTTTATCAAGGACTTTTCTAAAATCTCAAGGCCCCTAACAAAATTACTTGAAAAAGATGCCCCCTTCATCTTTGACAAGGATTGCAATCAAGCATTTCTAACCTTAAAGGAAATGTTAGTCAATGCACCTATCATGATAGCGCCTGATTGGAAATTTCCTTTCGAAATCATGTGTGATGCTAGTGACTTTGCAGTTGGAGCTGTCTTGGGACAAAGAAAAGAAAAGCATTTCCACCCAATTTATTATGCTAGTAAAACACTTAATGATGCACAAGAAAATTACACAACAACTGAAAAAGAATTACTAGCTGTGGTATTTGCTTTTGATAAATTTCATTCTTATCTTGTTCTTTCTAAAACTATAGTCTATACAGATCATGCAGCCATTCGATATCTCTTCAAAAAGCAGGACGCAAAACCACGTTTGATTCGGTGGATTCTACTCCTCCAAGAATTTGACATTGAAATCAGAGACAAAAGAGGAGCAGAAAATACCGCAGCAGATCATCTTTCGCGCTTAGAAGACCCAACTTTGGAGGCAACCAGGGACGAGCAAATCAACGAAAAATTTCCAACTGAGTCCCTGGAAATGGTGGAATATAAGGAGGAACCATGGTACGCCGACTACGCTAACTACCTAGCTAGCGGTATAGTCGCCAAAGGGTGGCCACATCATCAAAGAAAAAAGTTCTTTGCCAATGTGAAACACTATTTTTGGGAAGATCCATATCTTTTCAAAATGTGTGCCGACCAACTCGTCCGACGATGCGTACATGGTAGTGAAGCACGAAGAATTCTCCGCCATTGTCATGAAGGTCCGTACGGAGGGCATCATGGTGCCGCTAGTACCGCACGAAAGGTATTTGATTCAGGATTTTATTGGCCAACCATTTACAAAGACGCCCAAAGTCTTGTCAAAATATGTGATGCTTGCCAAAGAACAGGTAATATTTCTTCCAAAAACGAAATGCCACAAAATGGCATTCTTGTTTGTGAAATTTTTGATGTGTGGGGACTCGACTTTATGGGACCTTTCCCACCATCAAAAGGAAACAAATATATACTTGTGGCGGTAGACTACTTATCTAAATGGGCTGAGGCCGAGACACTTCCAACAAATGATGGAAGAGTCGTGGTAAGATTTCTGAAAAAATTATTCTCTCGTTTTGGCACACCTAAAGCATTAATAAGTGATAGAGGTACCCATTTTTGCAACCATCAACTTGAAATTTTTTTAACAAGATATGGGGTCTATCATCGGGTCTCAACAGCGTATCACCCTCAAACAAACGGGCAAGCCGAAGTGACTAATAGAGGTTTAAAACGAATACTCGAAAAAACCGTAGGGTTAAATAAAAAGGAATGGGCGGATAAATTAGATGATGCTTTATGGGCTTTTCGAACTGCTTATAAAACAACAATAGGTACAACCCCATATAAGCTAGTCTATGGAAAAAGTTGTCATTTGCCAGTAGAAATTGCACACAAAGCCTACTGGGCAATCAAAAATGTAAACTTAGATTTAGAATTTGCTGGTAAAAATCGATTTTGTCAATTAAATGAATTAGACGAACTTAGGAATTCTGCATACTCAAACTCTGAAATTTATAAGGAAAGAATGAAAAATTTGCATGACAAACATATCAAACCTAATGAATTTCGGGTAGGGGATCTAGTTCTTTTGTTTAATTCACGACTTCGATTGTTTCCTGGTAAATTAAAGTCTAGGTGGTCAGGACCTTTTCAGTCACCCATATTTTCCCACACGGTGCAGTAGAAATTAAATCTCGAAATGGGCCTCCATTCAAAGTCAATGGCCAACGGCTGAAACTTTATCAAGGATTCATTGAGGATGAAGAGGAAGAGATTTCGTTCCAAATGTAACACCCGTTCTTATAAATAAAGGTTTAACGTATATTTTGCAGAAACAGTCATGTAATTAATGATTACATATACATCGGAAATACGGGATTATTAAAAACTTTTACAATTTTAAAGTAGAACAACATAATGTGGCTTAATTCGCCGTTTTAGAATAACGACGAAACAACATTGCGGAAGCTTCGTTTAACGTGTGTTCGGTTCTTGCTCGATGCTCGATCTTCATCCGGGACTCTCGACATTCTCCTGTGATCAAAACCAACTGAAAAGTCAGTTTTGATAATTAAATAACTGGTACAACAAGGAAGATTGGGTCAATTAATCGAATTAAACAAGGAAATTAGGAAATTCCAACTTTGATATCTTTGTCCCCGAAACAAAAACTTGAAAATTGCCTCCACCGTAACTTACGGTGCCACCATAAGTTACGGTGGTCCCTGGAATAGAATACCCCACCGTAAGTTAGGGGCTAATTGTCGTAAGGCCTTCAGCCCCCACCGTAACTTACGGTGTCACCGTAAGTTACGGTGGCCTCTGTATCAGACCATCCCATATTGCCATTTTTGACACGAAAACTTCCGTATCTTTCCAACCGCTTGTCCGTTTGACCTACCGTTTCTTCCTACCTGATTGTAATTTGATTCTCCACCTTATGGAGTTAAAATCCGACATTCAAACTAATAAATTTCTGGATTTCTAAGTATTCGGCTTATTGGTCAAAATTAACATTTGACCCGTTGTGCTTAAAACTACTAACTCGATCTTTAAACATTCAAAATACGTACACTAATGTATTTGATACACAACCTTTGCCTAGGTTCATACTTCCTTATGAATTATGTAGGCACATAAAACCATTTTGACCCACTTAGAGAGTATTAAGCACTTTAGTCTAAGTCTTGTTCTTTTTCCTTTCACACCTCATAATTCTACATTCAAGGCATCTACTTATATCTCCTAATCATAATGCAAGTTTCCAAACATCCCATATGGGTCGTTTGCCTAGTATACCCATCAAGGGCTTTTTGGTCAATTTTAGTTCCTTACTTTACAACGAAGGACTTTTGCTAAAATTTGACTAGAGTATCACTTCTACTAAGCTCTAAATATGCGTACCTGGCTCGGGTCATAACATCGACCCTTACACATGCCTTTTGCTTTAAATTTTCTAGTTAAAGCAATGCAATCACATGTTATATCCTGTTATCACAAAACTCAACAAGTAGTCGTCAGTTTTTATCGTCAAATGGTATTGGTACACTATTTGACCCGTTTAGTTGACATGACCATTTGTCAACGTAAGATGATAGATTAACACCAACATGCCCCTTGAACCTATTCCGGATCACGCCATGGTTCTTATTACTTAAAAACAATATTTTTAAATTGTTCGACCCATTATAGCTTTTACCAAATGGTGTCTTCATTTTAATCACTTTTATTTTAGCTATCAATTTGACTTATTTGGTTGATGAGTGAGTTCCATCACTTCAATAACATTTCAACACAACCATTTTCGTTACATCAACATTACACGTATTTAGACTAAGCTTGTCTATATAAATGTAACGGGGTGACAAACCACTTACCTCAAAGCTTTCCCTTCAACGAGCGTCCGCACCGGCTTGAATTCCCGATGCCTTGCTTGTGTTGCCTAAAATATACAAGCCAATTATCATTAGAACCTTCCGGCTCATAACTAAAGCTTGTTACTTTGCCAAACACCACAATTAGTGTCTATAAATGTCTTTTAGGCATTTTGTCGAGCACCTTATGTGCATACTACTTAATTAGCCATTTTTATTCAATTAAACCTTGGTAAATCCAAGAATTTCATTCTTATTCAAGCTTCATTGCTCATCACAGCCCATACCATCATACTAGTTCAACCAACCTAGATTATTACTCACATAGTTTATACAATATGTTGGGGTTTCTCATTCTAGATAGAAACCCACTTCATGATATGGCACATAGCTACATTAACACACAATTTATTACTCTTTTCACATGATTTCAGTTAGGTTTATGATCCTATATTCTAATCACACGTCCTTGAATCATAACATTACTCAATCATTCCAGAATTTCTACTAATTAAACTTTACCCAAAAATCAAACATCACCAAATCTGAAATTGCAACTTACCTAGTGTTAGACAAGTGTAGGTGATCAAGATTTTTGATTAATGCAGTGATTTCATGCCCAATTCACCCTTCAATTGATCAAATTAGATGAAATTAGGGTTTGGGGGTTCTTCCCCTCTCCTGGTCGCTCCCACGCACGCACACACTGATGGGTGTGTGTGTTTGATTTGTTTTATTTTTTTAATAAAAATCAAGTTTGGCCATTTATACAAAATCAGCCCCTTTAGTTTATCTTTTTAGACTAATGCACATCAAACTACTTCTTTCATTTAATTACAAGACTTGTACTAGGTTATTTATTTCCTAGTTACTTTATCTTGTTCACTACCCGTTTTATTTTATGACCCGATAAATCTCGGGCCTTTTATATACTTTGCTTTCTCAAATTATTTCTCATCCTTTTAATATATATTAGATTTATTTATTTAAATCCTAAAATTTACCGGGTAAGTTTTACCACTTACAGTATTTTACCCGTCCTGTAATATTAACGTGGTTTGATTATCAAACCCGTTTTCGGGGTGTTACAAGTCTACCCCCCTTAGAGAGGTTTCGTCCTCGAAACCTTTTCTTACATAATTCATGGAGTTTAACTCAATATATTCGATCCGAGAAATCCTTTAAACATTAATTATACTTTTATCCAATAGTTAACATTACCAGAAAAGTATGGTAACATCTTTTTGGTTACTAATTGTCTACATAACTCATACGACACAGTGCAACTTGAAATAACGTAATCTCGTTATTTCCACTAGTTTAGTTAACTTAGCGATATATATCGCTTTCATACACTATCGAATTATTTATAAATCCGTTACTTTGACCCGTTTAAAGGTCTTTAGTGAAATCTTTCACTTTTAGCAACACTTTCTTTTGTTTTCAAATTTATTTATTCGGTTCAGTTATACCGAATCCACCGCTTACAAGCAAACCAAATTTTCTTGATTTGAATTGCTGACCTTATTAGAATACTTAGAAATGATACTTAATCGAAACTACGATCAAAGTGGATTCGATTAGCTATGATTATACAAAAATTACAACAGAATTTCAGGTTCTACCATAATTCAGAAGAAATCCACCGTAAGGCTTTGGCCTCTACCGTAAGTTACGTACCTTTAAAGCACACCTTTTAAGCATGTATCACCTCCGGCTTGTTCGCTTGACGTTCCGGATTCTTTGCCTAAAGAGTTCAATTCACAATAAGTTTAGAACTCTTTCACAAGCTTTAACGCACAATTCTCTACAATGATCAAATCTGCGTTTTTACTCAACTTTTAGCATTTTAACCCTCATTTAGGCGTTTTATCAAACACCTAGCGGGTCAGATTTCTACATGATCTAAACCAAGCTCATGACTTGAGTTTATCACCCTAATTAACTTCAATTAGACTATATACACATATTTTAACATTATCATTTCAGAAATCACTTTCTATGACCCGTATTACACTAGAATAATCATTCTAAACCCTAGTGTTTACTAGTTTCCCACAAAACCCATGAATCACCTTCAATGTGTTCATGAGATTTTCAGGAATTAGCCACGATTGCGCATGTTATTTCTTACTAAAACTAAATTTTAGTCTAACATTTTTCTCTTTAACTATGTCAATTACTCATATTAAGGAAATTGACAACTCATAATTTATTGTTTTCCGTTCTCGTTTTACGCGGGGAATCGTAACAAGTTCCCTCACCTTACACTATTGACCCGTAGGTTCCTTCACTTAACCTCGTAGGCTATTTCCTTAAGCTTTCATCTCTTTAAGACGAGGCCCTTATGATCCCTTTGCTTCAATTCATGACCCGTGGGTCATTTTGGCCCCGTAGACCTTTACACTAATTACTATCCCGTAGGTTATGATGATCCCGTAGATCATCTTTTATTCTAGTCTTTATTCAATTGTCTATTTATACATATATAGCTTTAAAGCATCCTTTGTTATGTTTGAAATCATTTAATTTTGCTTTTGAACTTTAGTTGACCTTGACCGTAGTCTAAGGTTTCATTTGTTTACTTTCCGACTATCTTTTCCGACTTTACGACTTCTAACGTCATTTACACGTCGGTTTGTCTTACGCTTACCATTACCCGGTTCATACTTATACTCCTTTACAACCCATTACCCGGGTCCTTCTATCTTATTGTTTTTAGCCTTCCGGTTTCACCGGTTTGCGTTTTCCTATTATATTAAGCGTTATTCCTTAATTGACTCGTTTGACTCATTTTGGGTGAATTTTCATCACTTATGAATGTCAAACTTCATTCTTTATTTGACCCGTCCAACTTTGAAATGGTTGAATGTAATTACCAAAATTTATGTTTGCGAAAATTCTTATCATCTTTTAGTCATGACTCATATTCCGAGTCTTTTGACTTTCTATTTCGCGTTCCTGTTTCTCAGTCTACGCATACGTTTAAATCCTTACCCACCAACCAGGTGTTTTACCGAAGTCGTTATTATTGCAACCCTTACGGTATGCATTATGACTTCGTTTCGCTTTTATATTCCTACTTTGTTCTCAAATTTGGTGTTTTACAAAATCGGCCCGTTAAGAGTCATATTTGCATTCTTCGGGTTCGAGTGTAAGCACACCCATCCCAATTGCATACCTTAATCGTTTTACATTAATCTTTGTCCCTTCACTCGGGCTCATCATCCTAATGTAATACGCTTCCGTCACCCGGCTGTGCATTTACATTATTATTAATTATTTTTGCTCATTTGATTCATTTGGGTACTTTTTAAGTTAGTCCCATTCACCCCACCCTTACTACATCGGACATAAATGTGTCCATCATAAGAAGTTCATGGTACCACGTGTTCACTACTTACTTGGCCAGAGTAAGCGATCAACACCTGGTATACATGACCTTTTTATAGTTTTCACATTACACCCCATGTAAGTAATGCCTCTATTTGTTTTTCTTGGAAACAATATCCCGGATAGGTTTTCTATTCAGGTTTTTCCAAGTTTTCAATCTACATATGCAACTTTCAATCTCTACATTTTTGTTGCATATTACTATTTATGCAATAATTTAAAACGTGCACCTGATAATGCTTGCTCTAACAGGCTCCCCTTGCCATTAACTTATTCGCAATCGTTGCACGATTTAGGTCCTTGGTGATCGTGCTCTATTTGTCATACTTTGGACCGTTCCTCTGTCAAATCCATGATTTGTTAAACTCTCGCTATCTTCATATGCGAGTGTCCTTCAATTAAAACATTCACAAAAGTTAGTAACGTCAACTTCAATAATCGCCCGTATTATAATACAAGGCATTTTCTACTATATGCGTCAACGCGCGTATTTTCATCAACTATATCAATCATTTTAATTGGGGTAACGTGTATCACACGATAGCCCTATGTGTTGTTTACAACACTTTAACATGCTAAACTATTAAAATACATGTACTTACCGGATTTGCGATCAAGCCTCGAACCGAACACCAATCGTTTTCAAGAGCATAAGGTTTAAGTCCATGCATGGTTTTTCCCACCATACTTGAATCTCTTAAACCAAGGCTCTGATACCAACTTGTAACACCCGTTCTTATAAATAAAGGTTTAACGTATATTTTGCAGAAACAGTCATGTAATTAATGATTACATATACATCGGAAATACGGGATTATTAAAAACTTTTACAATTTTAAAGTAGAACAACATAATGTGGCTTAATTCGCCGTTTTAGAATAACGACGAAACAACATTGCGGAAGCTTCGTTTAACGTGTGTTCGGTTCTTGCTCGATGCTCGATCTTCATCCGGGACTCTCGACATTCTCCTGTGATCAAAACCAACTGAAAAGTCAGTTTTGATAATTAAATAACTGGTACAACAAGGAAGATTGGGTCAATTAATCGAATTAAACAAAGAAATTAGGAAATTCCAACTTTGATATCTTTGTCCCCGAAACAAAAACTTGAAAATTGCCTCCACCGTAACTTACGGTGCCACCGTAAGTTACGGTGGTCCCTGGAATAGAATACCCCACCGTAAGTCAGGGGGTAATTGTCGTAAGGCCTTCAGCCCCCACCGTAACTTACGGTGTCACCGTAAGTTACGGTGGCCTCTGTATCAGACCATCCCATATTGCCATTTTTGACACGAAAACTTTCGTATCTTTCCAACCGCTTGTCCGTTTGACCTACCGTTTCTTCCTACCTGATTGTAATTTGATTCTCCACCTTATGGAGTTAAAATCCGACATTCAAACTAATAAATTTCTGGATTTCTAAGTATTCGGCTTATTGGTCAAAATTAACATTTGACCCGTTGTGCTTAAAACTACTAACTCGATCTTTAAACATTCAAAATACGTACACTAATGTATTTGATACACAACCTTTGCCTAGGTTCATACTTCCTTATGAATTATGTAGGCACATAAAACCATTTTGACCCACTTAGAGAGTATTAAGCACTTTAGTCTAAGTCTTGTTCTTTTTCCTTTCACACCTCATAATTCTACATTCAAGGCATCTACTTATATCTCCTAATCATAATGCAAGTTTCCAAACATCCCATATGGGTCGTTTGCCTAGTATACCCATCAAGGGCTTTTTGGTCAATTTTAGTTCCTTACTTTACAACGAAGGACTTTTGCTAAAATTTGACTAGAGTATCACTTCTACTAAGCTCTAAATATGCGTACCTGGCTCGGGTCATAACATCGACCCTTACACATGCCTTTTGCTTTAAATTTTCTAGTTAAAGCAATGCAATCACATGTTATATCCTGTTATCACAAAACTCAACAAGTAGTCGTCAGTTTTTATCGTCAAATGGTATTGGTACACTATTTGACCCGTTTAGTTGACATGACCATTTGTCAACGTAAGATGATAGATTAACACCAACATGCCCCTTGAACCTATTCCGGATCACGCCATGGTTCTTATTACTTAAAAACAATATTTTTAAATTGTTCGACCCATTATAGCTTTTACCAAATGGTGTCTTCATTTTAATCACTTTTATTTTAGCTATCAATTTGACTTATTTGGTTGATGAGTGAGTTCCATCACTTCAATAACATTTCAACACAACCATTTTCGTTACATCAACATTACACGTATTTAGACTAAGCTTGTCTATATAAATGTAACGGGGTGACAAACCACTTACCTCAAAGCTTTCCCTTCAACGAGCGTCCGCACCGGCTTGAATTCCCGATGCCTTGCTTGTGTTGCCTAAAATATACAAGCCAATTATCATTAGAACCTTCCGGCTCATAACTAAAGCTTGTTACTTTGCCAAACACCACAATTAGTGTCTATAAATGTCTTTTAGGCATTTTGTCGAGCACCTTATGTGCATACTACTTAATTAGCCATTTTTATTCAATTAAACCTTGGTAAATCCAAGAATTTCATTCTTATTCAAGCTTCATTGCTCATCACAGCCCATACCATCATACTAGTTCAACCAACCTAGATTATTACTCACATAGTTTATACAATATGTTGGGGTTTCTCATTCTAGATAGAAACCCACTTCATGATATGGCACATAGCTACATTAACACACAATTTATTACTCTTTTCACATGATTTCAGTTAGGTTTATGATCCTACATTCTAATCACACGTCCTTGAATCATAACATTACTCAATCATTCCAGAATTTCTACTAATTAAACTTTACCCAAAAATCAAACATCACCAAATCTGAAATTGCAACTTACCTAGTGTTAGACAAGTGTAGGTGATCAAGATTTTTGATTCATGCAGTGATTTCATGCCCAATTCACCCTTCAATTGATCAAATTAGATGAAATTAGGGTTTGGGGGTTCTTCCCCTCTCCTGGTCGCTCCCACGCACGCACACACTGATGGGTGTGTGTGTTTGATTTGTTTTTTTTTTTTTTTTATAAAAATCAAGTTTGGCCATTTATACAAAATCAGCCCCTTTAGTTTATCTTTTTAGACTAATGCACATCAAACTACTTCTTTCATTTAATTACAAGACTTGTACTAGGTTATTTATTTCCTAGTTACTTTATCTTGTTCACTACCCGTTTTATTTTATGTCCCGATAAATCTCGGGCCTTTTATATACTTTGCTTTCTCAAATTATTTCTCATCCTTTTAATATATATTAGATTTATTTATTTAAATCCTAAAATTTACCGGGTAAGTTTTACCACTTACAGTATTTTACCCGTCCTGTAATATTAACGTGGTTTGATTATCAAACCCGTTTTCGGGGTGTTACAAGTCTACCCCCCCTTAGAGAGGTTTCGTCCTCGAAACCTTTTCTTACATAATTCATGGAGTTTAACTCAATATATTCGATCCGAGAAATCCTTTAAACATTAATTATACTTTTATCCAATAGTTAACATTACCAGAAAAGTATGGTAACATCTTTTTGGTTACTAATTGTCTACATAACTCATACGACACAGTGCAACTTGAAATAACATAATCTCGTTATTTCCACTAGTTTATGGGAAACAAGGGCACTCACACGAGCACTAAAAAAAAAAAAAATTTTCAAAACTTTGCTCGGCACGAGGCCGTGTCCGCTGGACACGGGGCCGTGTCCGCGCTGCAGTCGGGATATATCCCCTTTTTTCAAAACAGTTACTTCATTCCACACGCCCCGTTTCCCCGAAAAAGCTCTTGTTCCGGGCGATTTTTCGCAGATTTTCGACGTCTCCTATCACTCTAACAACATCAAGGTATGATTCTATCACTTTTAGTAGTTAGATTAGTTACTTGCATGTAGTTAAAACACCAAAAATTTGGGGAAAAATCTAGGGTTCTTGAAGTTCATCCGGATCGAACCTCAAATTTTTGTTTAGATCTGTCTGCATTTAGTTAGATTAGTGTTATGGGAAGTAAATACACTTGTATTGTTCATAGATTCACCCGATTTCTCACAAAAACACCAAACCCTTGTTCTTGAACCGAAAAAAAAGGGATAAAATTGATAGGGTAAACGGGTTATTTTGGGAAAAACGGCACTTAGGGTTTCATTTTCGGGGGAAACCGCACCTATTTGACCAAAAATTTTCAAGTTTTCGGAACCGGGTCGAATAATGGATTTTTTGGTAAACAGACACCTGGACACGGGGCCGTGTCCGCTGAACACGGGGTCGTGTCCAGCACACTGTTTGCAGTTTTGTTCGAAAATATTTCTCTTTCATGCTAACTTTTGGTGTATTCTTTCAGATGGCTAGGAAGTTCACAAGATTTAACGCCAATGAGCTCGATGCTAGAGCTCGATACGAGATACTTCAAACAAGGCCAGAGGGATACCCGAGGCAAGCATGCACGGACTTGCTAACCTTGGTGAATCAAATCGACCGCTTCAACAACATTATCACGGGACCACTCAGAGTCGCCCTAACAACTCGACTCCGTTCCGTCCATGAATGCACTTTGGAATTCTATAGCACCTTCGCATTCAACTCAAGGTGCGACCCGTTCGACAATGACGGGGTGTCATTTCGATGTGGCGGAACGAGGTACTCGATCTCTATGGCACAATTTGGGTCGATTGTCGGGTTGTATGCGGAAGAGGATGCGGGAAACGAAGAAAATACTGGAGGAATGAGAGAGATTGGTGAAAACGAACGCCAAGCTATTTGGGCTCAGATTGGTGAAGGGTACTACAATCCGAGCAGCACTAAGAGTACAAAGCTGAGGGATCCGCTCTACAGATACATCCATAGGCTCCTCGGCTACTCTCTTAGCCAAAGGCATGATAGTAGTGGCGTCGTTGGGTTAAGAGATTTGGTTGTCCTCCACTGCATCCACAACCGCAGGCCGCTCGATGTTCCGTTCCTCATGCTCCGAAACATGCATCATAACCGCCTTGCTAGTGCACCGACTCCTATCTTCTTTGGGGGATGGGTGTACCGTCTCTTTAGGCACTTCGCCCACATACCTAGGTCATTTGAGAGGAGCCCATGGTCGGGTATGGTAGATATACACATATGCCGCTCAATGAACCTGATTTATGAGGCGGAGGACGGGACGGTGAGCTTTCAAAGGATGCAAGGTCATGCATGGAACCCGCAAGAAGCACTGGTCCTCCAAGCTCCGCAACATCATCAGTATCAATACCAACCCCAAGGTGATCCGGGCCAATCCTCCTCAGGAGGCGGTTTTCCTAATTTCCAAAGTTTGCATGATTTGTTGCAGGAAAACCTTATGTGCACCAGGAACACTTATAACATGGCGAGCAACACGTACCACCGGGTCGGAGCTATCGAAAGAAACATATCCGACATCCAAGATGATGTTGGATATATACGAGACCACATTGCATGCCATGGAGGGGATGATGATGATGATGACGATGATGATGCTATGGAATAAGCGGGAGGAGCAGAGGAAGAGGAGGTTGTTTGATGGTTCCCCAGGTTAACCCTTTTCCACTCTTGAACAATTGATGGCCTGCGTGCCAAGTGTTGAACAATTTGCTTTCCTTAACTTCTTTTATTTTCTGCATTTTTTTTTCTTTTAACTTTGACATGGATGTTGAATATTGGTAAAAGTAGGATGTTTGCTATGGTATGGTATGGTGTCTATTGATTAAGCAGGTACATATGAGGCTTAGAGTGCTAAACATTAGTACTACTAAGGCCGGGACAGGGAAACCGACGAAAGAAACCTGTTTTTTCAACTTTGCAGACTGTCCACACGGGGCCGTGCCCACCCGACACGCCCCCGTGCCCACTCTCCTGAACCTGCTGTTTGTATTTATTCTGCAGACCTTGACAGACACGGGGTCGTGTCCAAGCAACACGCCCCCGTGTTCACCTTCTGTAAGTTTTCGTTACTGGCACCTGAGCACGGGGCCGTGTTCAATCAACACGGGGTCGTGCCCAGGTAACCAGTAACACAAAATTTTTGCTTTTTACACCTTTTTACACATTCAATAAACCTAAAAACTTATTTTTGGGACACATTGAGGACAATGTGTAATTTAAGTGTGGGGGGGATGCTAAAACCTTGAATCTTGCAAGTCCTAAATACAAGCCTTACACAAAACTCTATTGGAATCGCTAATCACCCAAATTTTTTCAAAAATTTTCATTTTTTTTACTTGTCTAGGTTTAACTCGGGAAATTCAAGTTCTCAAAAAGGTTATATTTTTACAAATTTACAACCGATAGCGTCATGATAAAAAGAACCAACATAATAAAATTATGAAAAGGCATGACAAGCTTAGTTAAAATTTGATTATATATATTTGATCACATAAAAACCCATTCCCACAAAAGTGAGTTTTGAGCCTTTATTGAGCATACAATTACATATCATTAGAACTAAATGCTCATTTTTCGTTTCTTGTGTGAATAGCCGCTTGGTTCTTACGACTCTAGAACTTGCCATGACGATACATTCCCGGTCCTTACCAACTTAAAACCCGAGTAAGTAAATGATGGAGGCATTAGGACTAACCTTTTTATTTCTACACCATTATTTTTCTTTTTTTTTACCATCTACCCAAAATCCCCCTAGTTAGCCCTTTTGAGCCTAAACCTTTTCATTTCATAACCCAAACCAAACACCCTTTTTTACCCACCAAAACCTTTTTCATTTTTACCCCTTTGTTTTAGTAACAAGTTCGATTTTTCGTACGATTAAAAAAAAAAAGAATTTTGTTGATGATGAAGCAAAAGAAAATAAACAAACAAGTTCATCAAAAATAACTTTGTTTGAATAAATAGCTTCATCAAAAATAAAAGTTACGAAAATAGAAAGTCATACGAAAACCGACACTTGTTACGCTTTTCGCCCTTTTCTACTAACCACTAACCACCAACCCAACCACCTACCTTTAACCCAAGCCTAACCCTTAACCCACAAAGTCCTCTTGATATTTACAAAGGTATATAAGTTAAAAAGGAGGATGATTGATTGCTTGGCAAGCCTATGGTAGGAGTAAGTTCCATGCCGCTCTCGAGTGATCCACAAAAATACATTTTCGGCCGAGTGTTGAGTGATCCCCGTGAAGTATGTGAACTTGTATATAAATAGAATTTTAAAGAGGCATGTTATGCCCTAATAAGTAATTTATCTTATGAAAAGTTTTAAATAAATCATGACGAATAGGATTGTAAATAAATAAAAATAAAACTAAATAAAGAATCTTGGAAATCCCGACACTCTACGACAAGCCCAAAAAAAAAAAAAAAAAAAACCTTCTTTCCTACCCATTCCATTCCATTTGGGAGTGTAATAGCCACATATTAAAGAGTTTTGCTTGAGGACAAGCAAAGATTCAAGTGTGGGGGTATTTGATGTGTTAAAAATGCAACATATAAATTTCATCAAATGAGGCATAAAACTAACCCTTTTTTAGTACTAATGTTGGAAAAAGTGTGCTTTTGTCTTCCTTTTGTATTTTCAGAATTAAATGAGCTCAAATTAACAAAAGAAGCAAAATGACATCAAAATCTAACATAAATACAAGAAAAGGAACAAGACGTGGCATGCCCGACCCCACGACAGCATCTTCCCAAGCAAAACAAGAGATCAGAAGCCTGAACACGCCCCGTGCTCAGCCAGCACGGGGGCGTGCCCAAGTGTCAGCAGAAAAGACAAAGTGGTAGAAGCTTCTATTGCCCACCACGGGGCCGTGCTCAGCGGACACGGGGCCGTGGTCAACTATAAGATTCGCACAATCCAGCAAATCTGCATAGTACAAAGATTCTTCTGCACCACAGGGTCGTGCTCAGCGGACACGGGGGCGTGGTCAACTAAAAAGACAAAACAGCATTAAATGAAGAAAGAGAAGGATGTGGACACGGGGCCGTGCCCACTGGACACGGGGCCGTGCCCGAGCTTCTGTTCAGCCTATAAATAGAAGTGCTTGGCTCAAGCTCAAACCATCCCTTGGCACACCACCTCTCTCACACTTCACCCACCACCCACCACCACCATAACACCATCATCCACCACCATCATCCATTGTCCATCGTAGAGTGTGTGAGTCGTCTCGGGATCCAAGATTGATCGTAAGAGTTCTTGACAATCAAGGCCATGTTTGCCTAAGTCTCTTACATCACTTGGTGAAGACAAAGTGTCTAGTGTAATACTTTTTATTTCTAATCTTTTGCACTTTTTACTTGGTTTTGTATTAATGACTTTAATAACTAGTTGCTTATGTTGAAGGTGATCTTTCCTTATCGTTTGTCCGTGGTGTCTTGGCATTATTTTACTGTCTATATAAAATAAAAGATTTTCACCATTCATATCTCCACGGTCTATATGGAGGTATGTTGGCTACCTGGTCGGGGGTTAAGGGAACAGTTTGGTAAAGGTCTTGCCATTGTTCAGCGTTTAGAGGTCCTGCAATGGACCTGGGTCAAATTTAGTAGGACCTCCTTCAATACTTAACGGTATTGGATGGCGGGGGGGGTCCAAACTCTTTGATCCCCTCATAAGTTAACTACTATTAATACTATAACCCGGCTATTTAGGACTGTATCCCTGCTGACTCAGACTACTTAGTCGAGGGTAACGTCACCTCCAAAAGAGGGGCCTACCATAATTTGCATTAATAACTTAATTAATTATCTTCCAATAATCCACCCTTTTAGGATTGTATCCTTGCTGACTCAAACTACTGGGGTGAGGGTAACGTCACCTTCAAAAGAGGGGCCTACTACAATAACTAAGATAATCTCTTAAATATGTGCAAAAGTGCGAAAATAATCAAAGGTTACACTAGATACGAGTCGGAACCAAGTGATTCATCTTGTCTATCTGTTTTTCTTTTTATTTTATTTTTCAGCATTTAGTTAGTTTTTATTTTTCTTAGTTAAAAACATTTTTCTAAACTTTTTATTTTGATTAGACGTTGAGGATAAACCGGTACTAAAAGCTCTTGTGTCCTTGGACGACCTCGGTATCTTGCCAACACTATACTACGCTCACGATGGGTGCACTTGCCCATATGTGTGTCTAGTGTTAGTAAAATATCGTGTTTTATAAATTTAAAACTTGGCTAAAAATAAGTGTTAAAGGGGCTTAAAATATACACCTAATATATATAACACTTTACACGCATCATATATATATATAGGCTTAGAGTAAAATGAAACTTATACGAGTTGTGTGAACTAAAAGAATTCGGCCTTACGAAAAGTTTTTTCAAATTTTGTTTTTACCAAAATTACTAAAAAAGATCAACTTTTAAAAAAAAAAATCGTTTTTTTTTTTTAATTTACTACAGCGGCAAATGCTGTAAAAAGTTGATGTCATGCTTATGTCATATGTTTTTATAGATACTGAAAGGGGATAAAAACACCATTTCGATTTTTATTTACAACCGGCTTTCAAACATCTTAAACCAGGGGTGTAAAAAATAGGGTTGAAACTAGGGATGAACAAATGGTACCCGGTACCGGTACCGAATTTACCAAACGGGCACATTTTCGGTACCGACTTTTGACATTTTCGGTACCGGTTCGGTACCGGAATTTACCGGTTTTTACCCTCAAATCCCGGTACCAGTACCGAACCGTGCCGTACCGGGTATATTCGGTACCGGTACCAACTTTTGGAGATTTTCGGTTCCGGTAGTTTCGGTACCGGTACCGGTCGGTACCGAGCTCATCCCTACTCAAAACTAAAACGAGTTCTATAAGTTCTCACAACTCGTAGGGGTTTTCCCTTGATTTTATCATAATATATATATATATATATATATATATATATATATAGGGCCAGGATCATTTCAGAACCATAAATATTTACAGAACTCGCAGAACTCCTAATAAACAATCTTTTTATTTATATATTTTTATGTTTAGGATAATTTTATCATTTATTATGTGTATTTTTACTATTACATACATGTTAAGAGTATTTTTATCATTTTTTATATGTAATTTTATAATTACACATATGTAAACTAGTTTTTTTTACATATATGTAATTAGTTATGACATATATATAATTTTGGCAATTAAACATATGTAAGCTACTTTTAACATGTATGTAATCAAAGAAATATATATAATAGATGATAAAAAGATCCTAAATACAAAAACTTATATATAAAACGATTGATTATTAGGAGTTCTGAAAGTTCTGTAGTTATTTAGAGTTCTGAAATGAACTCAACCCTATATATATATATATACACACATGTGTGAAGGAGACGTAAAAATGGGGCCCACCAAAATGGAAGTATGGAATGGGTGAGTTTTGAAATTAGAATTTTTGTCGGATCGCTATTGTGAATGCTCTAATTGTTATTAGAATCGAAGGGTAAAAAAATTAACACTAACTAGTTGATTTTCCGACCCAGCGTTGCGGCGGGGATCCAATGTCTGCAAAACGCTTGCCGACAACGGCAAGCGGATACCGAATATCAAAACATAGATAAAAATGGTTTTTAAATAATCTAATATATAATAGTAGGACCCACACATCCTACATTGAAAATTTGGTTGTTTTCGGTTCAGTTATAACGTTACTAACCCGTTAAAATATGGATGAGCTCGGTACCGGTAATGACACCGAAAGTACCGTTCCCGAAAATAATCAACATTAGGTACGGGAACCGAAAATGCTCGGTACTATACGGTATGGTATTTGAAGGTAAAAATAAGTAAATACATCTATGGTGGCTAGACCGGTGTCGAACCGAAAGTAACGATTTTGAAAACGCCAAAAGGTGGGTACCAAATTGGTACCGAAAAATGATTTGGTATAGTAAATTTGGTACCGATACGATACAAGTTTGATTACAGGATTTGATACCATTTACTCATTAATAATTTAAAGAGTAAACTGCCATTTTGGTCCCTGTGGTTTGGCCAGTTTTGCCACTTTAGTCCAAATCTCAAACTTATTACATCTGGGTCCCTGTGGTTTGCATTTTGTTGCCATTTTAGTCCAAAATCAAAAAAACCTATTTTTTTTTACTATTGCAACCTCCTATTTTGTCCTGTAGTGCAGGGGCATTTTGGTCCATGTTAATTTATTATAACATTTCAGTAATTAATAACATCTATCTTCAAGAACATCATCAAACTTCATCATCAAAACCCAGAAAATCAAGAACATCATCAAACTTCATCATCAATGCGAACAATCTTCTCTTTGCATAGGATCTCTGCTTGTTGTTGCGATAACCAATCCATACCGATGACGATGTCAAAACTACCCAGAGCTATGGGAATGAGATCGATAGAGAAAATCTGACCAGCTAAGACGAGGTTACAACCCTTGACTATGTGACCACTGTGGTGTCTGTTGCATCTGTTGCATTTTGGGTGGTTTCCTCGATATCCACCCTGCCCTTGACTACTAGAAGACTGCTGACCAGGGCTCTGATAGTCATCAATCTTTCGCTGCTGTGCCTGGGACTGAACTGAAGTCGAACCCTTGCTGGAGGTTCCATCCCACTTTCGTTTGTTGTCACTGGTAGTAGTAGTAGTAGTAGTAGTGGTAGTGGTAGTGGTAGTGGTAGTGGTAGTGGTAGTGGTAGTGGTAGTGGTAGTGGTAGTGGTAGTGGTAGTGGTAGTGGTAGTGGTAGTGGTAGTGGTAGTGGTAGTGGTAGTGGTAGTGGTAGTGGTAGTGGTAGTGGTAGTGGTAGTGGTAGTGGTAGTGGTAGTGGTAGTGGTAGTGGTAGTGGTAGTGGTAGTGGTAGTGGTAGTGGTAGTGGTAGTGGTAGTGGTAGTGGTAGTGGTAGTAGTAGTAGTAGTAGTCGTAGTAGTAGTAGTAGTAGTAGTAGTAGTAGTAGTACCAATACGTTTAAGCAGCTTGTTTTGTTCCACAGCCTGGTCTGTGAGACGATGAGCAAGACGAGTAACATCTTGAATAGTAGCAAGGTTAGCAGCAGTCACATGACTTTGAATCTCTGGTACTAAGCCTTTGAGGTCCATCTCAATGCGCTTGATGGGAGGATCTACCATAGTTAGACACAATACTGCCAATTCGTTGGATCGTTTCGTGTACGCTTCTATCTCTGACCCCGTCATCTTCAGGTTGAAGAACTCCACTTCCAGCTTGTGGATGTCATCATGACTACAGTATTCACGTTTGATCAGTTCCTTAAAATCATTCCAGGGGGTGGCATTAACAGCCGTCAGCCCCAGCATCTGAACTTGCGCGTTCCACCAAGTTAGCGCAGTGCCTTCGAGAGCACCAGTGGCGTACTTCACCCTATGAGCCTCAAGGCATTCACATATCTTGAAGACCGATTTGAGCTTTTCAAACCAATGGAGGAGTCCAACGGCTCCTTCAGTGCCACTGAAATTATTAGGACGACAGTCCATGAACGTCTTGAATGTGCATACATGTGGCTGAGCGTGTTGACTTGTCGTGTGCGTAAGAGTAAACAAAATTAAGCACAAGTGTCGGTTTACGAAAGTAGGATCTAAGGATCCTAGAGTGAGTTGTGATGGCAGGTTATACCTCCTACCTGGGCAGCTGCGAGTGCTGCAGTTACATGTTCAGTGATCAAAGCCGCCAACTGGGCTTGAGTCATGTTGACACGTCCACTCATGATCTTCATACCAAAGGAAACATGAGTGAGAGAGGTTCGCGAATAGTGCGATGACGGAAGAGAGTGAGCACACAAGTATTCTTAAGCAATAAGGGTTATGTGTATCTAAGCATACCATGAGCAAAGTTCTATGTAATTCGAGCAAGTAGGCAATAAAACATATACCATATTACCTAGAATGTTGAGTCTTGCACGTGGAGCGAGGCGTCGTTGTGGATCGTTGAGCACTGTACAGGTTATAGTCTGGTTTTAATAAAAACGTTTTCCCCTTATTAAAACCGAGTTCTCTATAACCAATAGCTCTGATACCAATCTGTCACACCCCCAAAATCCACACGCGGAGTACCACCGCTTGGAGGCGTGACATGACCAGGATCAAGCCAACAATCATATTGAACATATAAGTAATAAGTAAAAGTAAATGTAATCCATCACAATACAATTGGTGTTCAATCAAAAACATAGTATAGGTAGCGGAAGCATAGGATGAAAATCCAACACAAGTGTTAAGTTTAAAGAGTCATAAAGTTTTCATCATAACATCCACAATCCGTGCCCACAACGACCGCGCCACCCGTGCAAGCTCCATGAGTACCTATGGTCCTGCAAGGCATGTAACAGAGAGTCAACAACTAGTTGAGCGAGTTCACAGTTGGTTGTTCAGTTATAGTAATCGTATTGTAAACCGTATGTTCATTTAGTGAACCATGTTTCGTATGTATTTGTATCGCGGCCCTCTAGGCATGTTGGCGAAGATTAGTGGGGGTTTCCCGTGTTTTCTAGACTAGGTATATTTGTATCGCGGCCCTCCAGGCATGTGGGCGAAGTTTAGTATTCGTATCGCGGCCAACCCAGGCATGTGTGCAAAGTTTAGTATTCGTATCGCGGCCAACCCAGGCATGTGTGCGAAGTTAAGTATTAGTGTTAGTATCGCGGCCATTCCAGGCGTGTGAGCGAAGAGTAGTATTTGTATCACTAGTCTAGCAGTATCTACCAGTAACCTGCCTCTCCCGAGGTCAGTGGTACGTAATTCCAGTATCAATGTGTGTACAAGTAATCATCCAAACCCATTCCCAACCCCGGGAATCCCATGCCTTGGTAAGAGTGTGAACTCACCTTGGTTTGCTCGGTATGCTAAAAGGGTTACACGTCCACAATTAATCAATCACGACCTATAGTACGCACGTGTATATAATCAGTTTTCATTCGTAACAATCTTGCACACAAATCTAACGTCACATAGTGTGTTTATGCATTTCTCATCAAGTAGCACATAACGGTTGGTTCATGTTCACACAGTCATACTCCATATAACCGAGTTCTTAGTAATATCTAACATTGAATAAGGTTAACTGAGTTAGTAATCTTAACTTAATTAATAGACTAAACATAATTACATACTTAACAGAGTTAATATGTAACAGAATAAGTTAACCGAGGTTACTGAATTAACAGGGTTAATAGCTTATATGCTTAGCAGAAGACTCTCCACGAAATCACATGTGACAATCACAGACTTTGGCGAAATCACTTGGGATGAAAACTCTTTGGGCGAAAACCCTTATGCGACGAAAACACCTGTTTTCGTTGACTTCAAGTGTGACGAAAACACACAAGTGTTTTCGTCCAATGCTGTGATTTCGTTGGCTAAACATCATCTTCATCAACAGTTACATAAATATCAGAATTCATCTAACAATCATTAAGTCCGAACAACTCATGGAAACATTCAATCATCATATCATCATTAACAAGCATACATGATCGATCTTATCATCCAATTTACATGACAGTTAACATACGAAATCATATGAATTACCAACTCATTGTGAAAACAAGATCATCATTAAAATAATCAATGGCCGACAAGTGTAAATTACCTCACATGGATCCTAATCATTATCCCATAGTTCAAAGCACCATTACCATTATCAAAATACACAACAATGGCCGACATCTGTTATTGTTCCCATGTTATTATTGGACCGATTTAAGGTAGTGGGCTGCAAGTTTATCCACACGATGCATGTCACAAATGTTCATAATCAGTCAACCAGTTACCATTCTATTTAAATCGATTAGTTAGGCTTATTATAAAAACAACAATCACTGACATCCTATGTTTAATTCAGACCAAACAGTGGGTTATATTTCCAGATCTGAGTATTCAGTTTGCCAATCATACAACTTCTTATCCCATATTAAAACACGATCCGCAAGCATGTCCTCGGCCAACATCTTAAACAATTTCGATTAACACTCTAATTCAATTAATTCAGTTAATTCGTATCAAGTCACAAATAATCATAAACAAACATAGCTATCAATCAAGTCGTTCACATATGCATGAGATCTTATAAGCCTAATCTATACGTATCACAATCAAGTAGTTGAGAATTAGACAAACATGAACAGAACTTACTAACCGGAAGTCTTGGTTGAACAAGATGATATTGCGAATGGGAGGGGGGGTTTTCTCCTGTTTGCCGTACGTAGGGTGTGGAAGAAGAATTAGGGTTTGATATTTGTGGTTTAAAGGTTTACGTATAGAAGTCTACATAATGGAAAATACTAAAGCACTTGGGCCGAAAACAATACACACAAATAACTAGTTGGGCTCAATTGTTTCTTTTGGGCCGATATGGTGTTGATGTAGAATATGAAACCCGAGCCTTAATGTGTATTATATTACGTGTTTTAATGTGTTTCAAGTGATTATACGCCTTGAATGTGATAACTACGAGTTCTTGTGGTTTTACAGGTTAATCGGCTTAAAACGGCAAAATTGGAGAGCTTAGTGGTGAAACTGAACAAGCACGGGTGATTATTAGAGAGATATCACGTTAAACGGGAGTTGTTTGGATTGAAAGATAGCTCAAAAGAACAAGAAACACGAAATAATGAAGTTGAGGCGTAGAGTGTAATTTGCTGAAAGTTGAATTGCATGTTAAAGATGAAGCCATAACACCAACATAAGCTACGGTTAAGGATAAAAGGAAACATTAATTATCAATGGGTGATTGGCATATGTATTCACGTGAGAGGACACAAAGTCAAAATCATCGAATCATTAGTATCACGTGTGGGGGCTTGTGGTCTCAAAGGGATTCTCATAAAATCATCCATCATATACACAGCCAACATATACTAGGTTTGGGGGTTTGACTATTATATCCCATGATATAAAACAAGTCATCATGAAATCATTCTAATGACAGTAGGAGTACACGTGCAATGTGAGGGGATTTTATTTAGAGGAAAAGTCAAAGAAAAAAAAAGGGTACATAATCATTATTTTTAAAAACTTGTGAGCCAACACACGAAAATTTGGGGGGGCGGTTTCATCATAAAACATCATTATCATCTTTGACTTTGTGGGTGACGGTTACGAACAAAAGGCAGCAGGGGAGGGGGGATCGAGATTAGATGCTTGACAACATCATCATTTCTTGACGGCAAGAAGGGAGGAGGCAGCCGACAAAGGCAGACACGAGGTTCGAACAAAATCACGTGAGGGTTTCAAGGATCACAACCGACATGCGCGGCTAGTCTCTTCGGATTCACCCCGGTGTAGGTAGTTGTATATTTCTAGGGTTTATGCATTTGTTCTTTGATTCGACTTTGTGACAACTTGTATTGATTTTTGAAACCATTGACAATAGTTTACATTTGTTTCGTATTCGTAAATTGTCGAACGATGTTAAAAGTTATGACTTTGCGAAATGGTTATGTGTAGTTATGCATTGTCGTGGTTAGGATTTACTTGTGTTGATTACAAAGTGTATTCTTGTCCGTTCTTCGGGACGTTGATAGTTATTGGCACCTAAGTCACGGTACACTAAATCCGCTAATCGTATGCAATTGAGTTGAATTAAAACATGTAGGAACCCTAGGACTTACAATTACCGAAACCGGGTGTGATCCGTATTCCTAATTCTTGTTTTCAATTAAGTAGTTTAGTTTTGAAAGTTTCGTTAACAAATCATCGTTTTAGATAATATCAATTTGTCGGTTCACTCCGATATCCTTTTAAACTAATTTAATAAATAAAATTAGCAATCTTCATAATCACTTTGTACATTATTTGTAAATAGTCTAACTAATCGAACGGGTCGTGCGATACTGACCACATGCTCTTCGTGGATACGATACCCGACTTACCCTAGCTACCAAGGTTTAATTGGGTTTTTGACTGATCGGGACGACACGGTCACGTCAAAATGGCGCCGTTGCCGGGGAGCTAGTGCGCTTAGTATTTCATTGCTTGTTCGATTTTAGTTTAGTTTTTCTTTCTTGTATTTTTGTGATTTTACTTTGGGTAGTCGAGCTTGTTTGTGCAGGTACATGTTTTGCAGGTACCATCTTTCAATATGAATTGGGTAGATGATGATCCATGTGAGTGTTGCGGAAGCGGAGAGCACTATTTAGAGGATTGCTCTGTTTTCTACGAAAAAGTTCAAGCCAACAAGGAACGGGAAGACTACCTCAGCGGATTGTTTGATTATAGGAGGGCGGATTATGAAGATTTCAATGGTCCATCCTCACCTTATCCATACACTAGACCACCTCCACCACCGGAGCAAGAAAAGTCATGCCCTTGTTGTGGTAAAGTTCACATACATGAAGATTGTCCAGTGTTTTGGAAAGATCCAGTGTTTTGGAAAGGAAAAATAAAGTCCGGTTACAAGCCACCTTCATATCAAGAATACTATTATGCAGAGATGGGTTACCATTATGAGCAAGAACGGGGTTACAACAACTATGAACCCGACTTGCCACATTTCTCAAGTTATCAGGAGGAGTATGATGACTATTATCATGACTCCCCTCAACCGACATACGAGGAGCCTCAAGATTCATTACACTCTAAGCTCGACACGATCATGGACATGATGCTAGAAATGAAAAAGAAAGACGAGTTGAGAGACAGATCATTTGAGGCTTTGGTTATTCAGGTTGGTCAACTAACCGAGGAGATGGCCCAACTTAGGCGAGACCAAGAGGTTTGGGCTAATGGTACAATAGTAGATGGTGAGGTGGTGGAAGAGGTTATCGATCTACCCGAGCAAGAAAATGAATGTTTGAACCGAGCGGAAGACATCACACCGCGAGACGAGTCAGATCCGAAAGATGCCCACGTTCATATCCATCCTTCTCCCATACTTATCACTCCAACAAAAAAAGTTGGGGATGCGGGTTCGGGTATAATGATTCGAAGGGTGGCGTTGCAAGACATTGGCCAGTTTAGTAAGAAGCGACCCCAAAGTTGTACAATATGCATGCCGAGTATAATAAAAAGAGTATGGATTCGGCATGCTAATTACCGAGCGTATGTTGGAAACTCGGTATGCAAATGTGCACTTCGACCGCCATGAGAGGTAAGTCAGGTATAATTGTTGTAGAGTTTGTATTATTTTCGTCTTATTTTTATTTCTTAGATAAATGAACGTTGTGGGTGTGTTCCCTATATAACCCTCACGAGACCTCTCGTCCTCCCAAGCTATTGGGAGGTTTAAAAGGGCTTGTTGCATAAGCTAAATGCAACCGTGATTCCTACGAAAGTGAGTTAGGCTTGTTATTGTTGTAAATTATTTTTCCACATAAATAAAAGTAAATTAATGTATAACTTGGTAATATTTTCATAAAAGTGGTAGAACTAGGTAGCTAATAAATTTTAATGGTTGTGAGAAGCATGCTTCTACACAAGGGTTAAGATTTGTAGGTACATTATGTTCGTGAGACGACCGCTTTGTTAAAGAGATGAAGAGCACACGAGGAATGAGCTCCAAAAATCAGGTGCATACGTTCCCTTTTTTACTTTTGATTTTTAGTTAGCAAATAAGTGGATTGTAAATTGTATTTTATTTTCCGGGTGAAATTTTGGGGAGGTTAGCCGTGTCACATCCCTTGTGCGTTTAATACTCTAGTTTTTACACATTGAGGACAATATGTACCTCAAGTGTGGGGATAGGGGAGTAGTAAAAATTTTAGATTTTGACCCGTTCATTTAAATACTATACATTGAGGACAATGTTCACCTCAAGTGTGGGGATGGGGGAAAATTTCAAAAAATTTTCAAAAATGTCTTGTTTCTAAAGCGGTCTTAAAGCACAAGTAACTAAGTCAACGATGGATGTCACAACCCATTTGGTCTTTTGTCATGGTCAAGTTCAAATTAATAGCATGACGGGTATTTAGCGGGTGGTTATTTGGGAATAATACGCCTAAGAAACTAGCATATTATGCATGTCACATACCACACCCTTTATATATGTGAGGTTTTGAGCCACTTTTACATAGTAGGATTACATATTCATGTTTCTTTGTTTGAGTGAACCATTAGTCATGTATTGTAGAACTTGCAACTCTTGATACGTTTGAGACCATCGACCGAATACAAGCACGAGAATGATTAAGGCATTAGGTAAACCTTTTCCTTTTTACACCATTTATATATCCGTACCCAAAAACTTAACCCTTAGTAGCCAATATTGAGCCTAACCCTTTCAATTGACCACCCTATAGCCCATAACCTTAAACCTTTTTCTTTTAAACCCGTGTGATGGAAATTCGATTTTAGGATTATTTGTTTGTATAGTTGTGGTTTATATTTGCAAAAAAAAATATAAAAAAATAAAAAAAAAGCAGAAAAAATTGTGAAAAAGAAGAAAAAAAAATTGTTAAGAAAAGCACAAAAATATGTGTTTATAGTTTGATTGAATAAAAGGCGAAAATTGTTGCTTTCTAGTCGATGTTTGTAGATAGTTGTGTTTAGCATAGTTATTTTGTAAAAAAAAAATCGAGTTTTCATCACCTTAGCCACTTTAAAAATATCCTATTCCATACCCTTAGCCTAGCCCCGTTACAACCCTTTAAAGCCCTTTTGACTTGTGCTTGGTATTTGTGTTCGGTGGTGGAGAATGATTGAGTTCCAAGCTTATGCGGGTACGTGTTCTAATCGGTTTGAGTGATTATTTCAAAAGCGCTAATGCATCAACTATTAGCCAAGTTTAAACCGAGTGGAGAGAACACTGTGAGGGATGTGCATTACTTGTTAGTTTTACGGGCGGGTTAATCTTGGATAACCATTTTATATGGGATTATTCACTTTTCCGTTAAATATTTCGTAAATTGTAAAAAAAAGTTTGAACCGGGTATGACTTTAGACCTTAACCTTTGTCTCGGGAATGGGAAGTGTGTTTCTCGTTCGACCCACGTGAAAGTGAAAGACAGATTTGCTTGAGGGCAAGCAAATGACAAGTGTGGGGATGTGATGGAGAATATGAAACCCGAGCCTTAATGTGTATTATATTACGTGTTTTAATGTGTTTCAAGTGATTATACGCCTTGAATGTGATAACTACGAGTTCTTGTGGTTTTACAGGTTAATCGGCTTAAAACGGCAAAATTGGAGAGCTTAGTGGTGAAACTGAACAAGCACGGGTGATTATTAGAGAGATATCACGTTAAACGGGAGTTGTTTGGATTGAAAGATAGCTCAAAAGAACAAGAAACACGAAATAATGAAGTTGAGGCGTAGAGTGTAATTTGCTGAAAGTTGAATTGCATGTTAAAGATGAAGCCATAACACCAACATAAGCTACGGTTAAGGATAAAAGGAAACATTAATTATCAATGGGTGATTGGCATATGTATTCACGTGAGAGGACACAAAGTCAAAATCATCGAATCATTAGTATCACGTGTGGGGGCTTGTGGTCTCAAAGGGATTCTCATAAAATCATCCATCATATACACAGCCAACATATACAAGGTTTGGGGGTTTGACTATTATATCCCATGATATAAAACAAGTCATCATGAAATCATTCTAATGACAGTAGGAGTACACGTGCAATGTGAGGGGATTTTATTTAGAGGAAAAGTCAAAGAAAAAAAAAGGGTACATCATCATTATTTTTAAAAACTTGTGAGCCAACACACGAAAATTTGGGGGGGCGGTTTCATCATAAAACATCATTATCATCTTTGACTTTGTGGGTGACGGTTACGAACAAAAGGCAGCAGGGGAGGGGGGATCGAGATTAGATGCTTGACAACATCATCATTTTTTGACGGCAAGAAGGGAGGAGGCAGCCGACAAAGGCAGACACGAGGTTCGAACAAAATCACGTGAGGGTTTCAAGGATCACAACCGACATGCGCGGCTAGTCTCTTCGGATTCACCCCGGTGTAGGTAGTTGTATATTTCTAGGGTTTATGCATTTGTTCTTTGATTCGACTTTGTGACAACTTGTATTGATTTTTGAAACCATTGACAATAGTTTACATTTGTTTCGTATTCGTAAATTGTCGAACGATGTTAAAAGTTATGACTTTGCGAAATGGTTATGTGTAGTTATGCATTGTCGTGGTTAGGATTTACTTGTGTTGATTACAAAGTGTATTCTTGTCCGTTCTTCGGGACGTTGATAGTTATTGGCACCTAAGTCACGGTACACTAAATCCGCTAATCGTATGCAATTGAGTTGAATTAAAACATGTAGGAACCCTAGGACTTACAATTACCGAAACCGGGTGTGATCCGTATTCCTAATTCTTGTTTTCAATTAAGTAGTTTAGTTTTGAAAGTTTCGTTAACAAATCATCGTTTTAGATAATATCAATTTGTCGGTTCACTCCGATATCCTTTTAAACTAATTTAATAAATAAAATTAGCAATCTTCATAATCACTTTGTACATTATTTGTAAATAGTCTAACTAATCGAACGGGTCGTGCGATACTGACCACATGCTCTTCGTGGATACGATACCCGACTTACCCTAGCTACCAAGGTTTAATTGGGTTTTTGACTGATCGGGACGACACGGTCACGTCAAAATGGCGCCGTTGCCGGGGAGCTAGTGCGCTTAGTATTTCATTGCTTGTTCGATTTTAGTTTAGTTTTTCTTTCTTGTATTTTTGTGATTTTACTTTGGGTAGTCGAGCTTGTTTGTGCAGGTACATGTTTTGCAGGTACCATCTTTCAATATGAATTGGGTAGATGATGATCCATGTGAGTGTTGCGGAAGCGGAGAGCACTATTTAGAGGATTGCTCTGTTTTCTACGAAAAAGTTCAAGCCAACAAGGAACGGGAAGACTACCTCAGCGGATTGTTTGATTATAGGAGGGCGGATTATGAAGATTTCAATGGTCCATCCTCACCTTATCCATACACTAGACCACCTCCACCACCGGAGCAAGAAAAGTCATGCCCTTGTTGTGGTAAAGTTCACATACATGAAGATTGTCCAGTGTTTTGGAAAGATCCAGTGTTTTGGAAAGGAAAAATAAAGTCCGGTTACAAGCCACCTTCATATCAAGAATACTATTATGCAGAGATGGGTTACCATTATGAGCAAGAACGGGGTTACAACAACTATGAACCCGACTTGCCACATTTCTCAAGTTATCAGGAGGAGTATGATGACTATTATCATGACTCCCCTCAACCGACATACGAGGAGCCTCAAGATTCATTACACTCTAAGCTCGACACGATCATGGACATGATGCTAGAAATGAAAAAGAAAGACGAGTTGAGAGACAGATCATTTGAGGCTTTGGTTATTCAGGTTGGTCAACTAACCGAGGAGATGGCCCAACTTAGGCGAGACCAAGAGGTTTGGGCTAATGGTACAATAGTAGATGGTGAGGTGGTGGAAGAGGTTATCGATCTACCCGAGCAAGAAAATGAATGTTTGAACCGAGCGGAAGACATCACACCGCGAGACGAGTCAGATCCGAAAGATGCCCACGTTCATATCCATCCTTCTCCCATACTTATCACTCCAACCAAAAAAGTTGGGGATGCGGGTTCGGGTATAATGATTCGAAGGGTGGCGTTGCAAGACATTGGCCAGTTTAGTAAGAAGCGACCCCAAAGTTGTACAATATGCATGCCGAGTATAATAAAAAGAGTATGGATTCGGCATGCTAATTACCGAGCGTATGTTGGAAACTCGGTAGGCAAATGTGCACTTCGACCGCCATGAGAGGTAAGTCAGGTATAATTGTTGTAGAGTTTGTATTATTTTCGTCTTATTTTTATTTCTTAGATAAATGAACGTTGTGGGTGTGTTCCCTATATAACCCTCACGAGACCTCTCGTCCTCCCAAGCTATTGGGAGGTTTAAAAGGGCTTGTTGCATAAGCTAAATGCAACCGTGATTCCTACGAAAGTGAGTTAGGCTTGTTATTGTTGTAAATTATTTTTCCACATAAATAAAAGTAAATTAATGTATAACTTGGTAATATTTTCATAAAAGTGGTAGAACTAGGTAGCTAATAAATTTTAATGGTTGTGAGAAGCATGCTTCTACACAAGGGTTAAGATTTGTAGGTACATTATGTTCGTGAGACGACCGCTTTGTTAAAGAGATGAAGAGCACACGAGGAATGAGCTCCAAAAATCAGGTGCATACGTTCCCTTTTTTACTTTTGATTTTTAGTTAGCAAATAAGTGGATTGTAAATTGTATTTTATTTTCCGGGTGAAATTTTGGGGAGGTTAGCCGTGTCACATCCCTTGTGCGTTTAATACTCTAGTTTTTACACATTGAGGACAATATGTACCTCAAGTGTGGGGATAGGGGAGTAGTAAAAATTTTAGATTTTGACCCGTTCATTTAAATACTATACATTGAGGACAATGTTCACCTCAAGTGTGGGGATGGGGGAAAATTTCAAAAAATTTTCAAAAATGTCTTGTTTCTAAAGCGGTCTTAAAGCACAAGTAACTAAGTCAACGATGGATGTCACAACCCATTTGGTCTTTTGTCATGGTCAAGTTCAAATTAATAGCATGACGGGTATTTAGCGGGTGGTTATTTGGGAATAATACGCCTAAGAAACTAGCATATTATGCATGTCACATACCACACCCTTTATATATGTGAGGTTTTGAGCCACTTTTACATAGTAGGATTACATATTCATGTTTCTTTGTTTGAGTGAACCATTAGTCATGTATTGTAGAACTTGCAACTCTTGATACGTTTGAGACCATCGACCGAATACAAGCACGAGAATGATTAAGGCATTAGGTAAACCTTTTCCTTTTTACACCATTTATATATCCGTACCAAAAAACTTAACCCTTAGTAGCCAATATTGAGCCTAACCCTTTCAATTGACCACCCTATAGCCCATAACCTTAAACCTTTTTCTTTTAAACCCGTGTGATGGAAATTCGATTTTAGGATTATTTGTTTGTATAGTTGTGGTTTATATTTGCAAAAAAAAATATAAAAAAATAAAAAAAAAAGCAGAAAAAATTGTGAAAAAGAAGAAAAAAAAATTGTTAAGAAAAGCACAAAAATATGTGTTTATAGTTTGATTGAATAAAAGGCGAAAATTGTTGCTTTCTAGTCGATGTTTGTAGATAGTTGTGTTTAGCATAGTTATTTTGTAAAAAAAAAAATCGAGTTTTCATCACCTTAGCCACTTTAAAAATATCCTATTCCATACCCTTAGCCTAGCCCCGTTACAACCCTTTAAAGCCCTTTTGACTTGTGCTTGGTATTTGTGTTCGGTGGTGGAGAATGATTGAGTTCCAAGCTTATGCGGGTACGTGTTCTAATCGGTTTGAGTGATTATTTCAAAAGCGCTAATGCATCAACTATTAGCCAAGTTTAAACCGAGTGGAGAGAACACTGTGAGGGATGTGCATTACTTGTTAGTTTTACGGGCGGGTTAATCTTGGATAACCATTTTATATGGGATTATTCACTTTTCCGTTAAATATTTCGTAAATTGTAAAAAAAAGTTTGAACCGGGTATGACTTTAGACCTTAACCTTTGTCTCGGGAATGGGAAGTGTGTTTCTCGTTCGACCCACGTGAAAGTGAAAGACAGATTTGCTTGAGGGCAAGCAAATGACAAGTGTGGGGATGTGATGGAGAATATGAAACCCGAGCCTTAATGTGTATTATATTACGTGTTTTAATGTGTTTCAAGTGATTATACGCCTTGAATGTGATAACTACGAGTTCTTGTGGTTTTACAGGTTAATCGGCTTAAAACGGCAAAATTGGAGAGCTTAGTGGTGAAACTGAACAAGCACGGGTGATTATTAGAGAGATATCACGTTAAACGGGAGTTGTTTGGATTGAAAGATAGCTCAAAAGAACAAGAAACACGAAATAATGAAGTTGAGGCGTAGAGTGTAATTTGCTGAAAGTTGAATTGCATGTTAAAGATGAAGCCATAACACCAACATAAGCTACGGTTAAGGATAAAAGGAAACATTAATTATCAATGGGTGATTGGCATATGTATTCACGTGAGAGGACACAAAGTCAAAATCATCGAATCATTAGTATCATGTGTGGGGGCTTGTGGTCTCAAAGGGATTCTCATAAAATCATCCATCATATACACAGCCAACATATACAAGGTTTGGGGGTTTGACTATTATATCCCATGATATAAAACAAGTCATCATGAAATCATTCTAATGACAGTAGGAGTACACGTGCAATGTGAGGGGATTTTATTTAGAGGAAAAGTCAAAGAAAAAAAAAGGGTACATAATCATTATTTTTAAAAACTTGTGAGCCAACACACGAAAATTTGGGGGGGCGGTTTCATCATAAAACATCATTATCATCTTTGACTTTGTGGGTGACGGTTACGAACAAAAGGCAGCAGGGGAGGGGGGATCGAGATTAGATGCTTGACAACATCATCATTTTTTGACGGCAAGAAGGGAGGAGGCAGCCGACAAAGGCAGACACGAGGTTCGAACAAAATCACGTGAGGGTTTCAAGGATCACAACCGACATGCGCGGCTAGTCTCTTCGGATTCACCCCGGTGTAGGTAGTTGTATATTTCTAGGGTTTATGCATTTGTTCTTTGATTCGACTTTGTGACAACTTGTATTGATTTTTGAAACCATTGACAATAGTTTACATTTGTTTCGTATTCGTAAATTGTCGAACGATGTTAAAAGTTATAACTTTGCGAAATGGTTATGTGTAGTTATGCATTGTCGTGGTTAGGATTTACTTGTGTTGATTACAAAGTGTATTCTTGTCCGTTCTTCGGGACGTTGATAGTTATTGGCACCTAAGTCACGGTACACTAAATCCGCTAATCGTATGCAATTGAGTTGAATTAAAACATGTAGGAACCCTAGGACTTACAATTACCGAAACCGGGTGTGATCCGTATTCCTAATTCTTGTTTTCAATTAAGTAGTTTAGTTTTGAAAGTTTCGTTAACAAATCATCGTTTTAGATAATATCAATTTGTCGGTTCACTCCGATATCCTTTTAAACTAATTTAATAAATAAAATTAGCAATCTTCATAATCACTTTGTACATTATTTGTAAATAGTCTAACTAATCGAACGGGTCGTGCGATACTGACCACATGCTCTTCGTGGATACGATACCCGACTTACCCTAGCTACCAAGGTTTAATTGGGTTTTTGACTGATCGGGACGACACGGTCACGTCAGGTGTGTTATTTCAAGATACAATTTTATGCACAATGATATACGCAACCCAACACTTTTTAATAAGTTATTTAACCGAGTTGTCGAACGTTTAAGGTTAACGATGCTATAACCGAATAGCGAGGAGTTAAGGCCGTAAAATGAAACGTTACTAACCTCGAACGTTCGGGTTGTCACAGGGAGGAGGTGGCGGTTGTGGTGCTATAGAGAGAGAGAAGAGAGAGAGAGAGAGAGAGAGTAAACTGCCAGAGAAGAGAGAGAGAGAGAGTAAACTGCCATTTTGATCATCATCATCCCCAACATCATTATCATCATCCTCAATATATATTATTGCTAAAAAAAAACTAAAACAAATGAAATTTAAAAAAATGACCAAAATGCCCCTGCACTACAGGACAAAATAGGAGGTTGCAACAGTCAAAAAAATAGGTTTTTTGGATTTTGGACTAAAATGGCAACAAAATGCAAACCACAGGGACCCAGATGTAATAAGTTTGAGATTTGGACTAAAGTGGCAAAACTGGCCAAACCACAGGGACCAAAATGGCAGTTTACTCTAATTTAAATATCTAAGTTAATTTTACATGTTACAATTCATTTATTACAGAAAAAGACAAAAAAGAAAACAAAAGAAGTTGTGTATATAAACCTCATTCAAACGAAATACAATTTACTTACCACGTGTATGAAAAACAATCTAAACGGTGCAATTACTTGCGTTGCTATGTGGCATGAGCTCAAAGGTGATGTTAAGGATAAGCTCGGTACCGAAAACCCCCAAAAGTGGGTACCGGTACCGAATATACCTGGTCCGGCCGGTATGGTACCAGTATTTGAGAGAAAAAAACGGTACCGAAAATGTCAAAAGTCGGTACCGGATTGGTACCGAAAATGTACCTGGTTTGGTAAATCTGATACCAATACCGGTACCATTTGCTTTTTCCTACATAGTGTTACTCTTCATTTGGTTGTAATTTTAATACCACAAGTGTTAGAGCATCCACAATAATAGATATTTAGTTGATGTTTTTGGGATGCCACATGTCATCTGCCCAACACTTTCTCTCTCTTGCCCTCTCACAAACAAAAAATATATCAAAAACTTATCTTCTCTCTCATATCTCCTCTTTCCTACATCACACTCACATTACTTTCTTCCATCCATTTTTTCTCATTCTTCATCACATACACTACCACACTCTCTCTCATCCACCTCACACCCTCTCTCCTCCACATCACTTTCTCTCTCCTTAAAAACACCTAAAAATACCTCTATTGTGGATGCTCTTAGTGTTCATTTGGTTGTAATTTTAATATATAGGTAAATGAATTTCTCATCGAATTGTTATATATATAGGTAAATGAATTTCTCATCGAATTGTTATTTATATGATGATAATTCAAATTGGGTTTTTCCTAAATGTTTGAACTCACGTCGTTTTTTATTCAAACTAGTGTTATACCCTGCGCGCTTTGCGGCGCACTAAACCGAATCATTCTCGGTTTGAAATGCGCCGCAAAACCGAATCGTTCTCGGTTTGAAATTTTACTTGCACTAATGAAGTTGATCCTTTTACACTAATGAAGTTGATACAAAAGTATGTTGATAGGTTTCAACGGGAAGTTTAAGACAAACACATAGGTTTTAACTTTTGATGTATAAAGTCTTCCACTTGTACATAGATAGATCACAAAAGTTGTTTTCTTCATTTCCATTTGCTTCATGCGTCCGGATACCTAGTTTTCTTCATGTCGCTAATACCTTCACATGTATACCTTCCATTGCCTCCACATCAGCATTTCGAGTTGATCGTTTACAGATGTTTTTTGTTCTTACACTTGTTGAATTCCAAATAAACTGAATAAGGTTTCTTGTAGCCTCCTTTTAAGTGATCCAAATTCCATAATGCTGATCATTGCATGACAAGAAGAGCAAAAGATCAAAGTTCAAGTAAAAATCAAAGTCAACTTCTGAGTTGGTTCTGTGTTGGTGTAACCCCATCTTCCAATGGGTTTCTATCAAGTCGACTGTTGCAATTCAATCAAGAATATCATCCTCATAGTTATATATTGGACCATTGACTTTTTTTTACAGTTTTATGCAGATTTTGAACAGTATGAATAGAGATACCTCTGATCAAACGTTACGCGGACATCTCGGTGGTGAATTAAACATACCCGTCTGCTAGAAATAACTTTTACCCATTTGACCCATCTGTTGGAAATAAAAAATAAAGCTTGCAGTCAAGTAGTAAAGAAACAGAAATGACTGGTTCAATTCTAAGTGCAATATATATAATGTAAAAGTAATTAACTCAATGATAAACCATTACTTTCAGGTGACAATTCATTTTTAGAAAGTCGAGTCAACTTGACACTGGGACCAGTGAACTCTGCCACTGCTGGTCCAAGTCTATCCCCAGTTTTTCTAGTCAATAAGAAAAGTCTCTTCTTGTTGGACCCGGACAATTTAAATGACATAAGAATATACCATAAGAGGTGGTTATAACGGACTGTTTGGATATTGGGTCACAATGGTTTGGTTTTAGTAATACCGGATAACTTTTAGTATAGGTCAAAACAAATGGGTCAGGCGGCCCAATAAACATTCTCCTTTTCCTTTTTTTTTTTTTGAGTCTTACATATATAAAATGTATCGAATATGATGAAGAAAACAAAATTATTAAACATTAATCTATGTATGAATAAAGAGACATAAGAGGTCATAAGTAGGAGTGTACATCACTTCAGGTGACAATTCATGTTCAGAAAGTCAGTCAATTCATGATTGGCTGGCAACTCTCTGCCACTGGTTCAAGGCCACTCCCACCTTTTCTAGTCAATGAGAAAGCTCTCTTCTTGTTGGACCTGAACAGTTTAATCATAAACATAATATAAGAGGTTGTTAAAAATGGGCTGGTTGGGTACTGGGTCGGAATGGTTTCTAGTAATAACGAATAACTTGTAATACGGATGAAAACAAATCACGTTGCTTGGGTGGGTCCACAAACATTAACTTTTTCTTTTTTTTATTTTCGAATCATATATAGATATCAAATGTATTGAATATGATTAAGGAAATTAAGTTATTAATTCCTATTCCTAATCCAATATATATGAATGAAGAGATATAATAGGTTGTAAGCATTAAATTAAATACATTTTATATAATAGGTTGTATGCGACTCTATCTACTTATCCATTGTGCATTAGATACTGCTCACTAACCTTTCGGAGTTGGAGTTGATATCTAAGCCTTCAGGCACCTGAGACCAGATTCTAACCCCATGGACTCAACTCCACCACCTGTTGATTAACAATATACATTAATAGATGCCCCCTTTTATCATAATGTGAAATGTTAACCATGGTTTATTACCCTATAGAAAACACCCTTCTATACGTAACTCTTTTTTAAATTTCTTACCCGTTCGAAACGTTAGAAATTACACATATAACCGCAATCGACCCAATCATATGAAAATGGGCCAAATTGCCATTTTTCATATAAATTACCTGTAGATAGTTCTTTATGTAAAGGGAAATTTGCAAAATAGTAGTTAATTGTTGTATCTATAGTTCTAACTATTTTATCAGCCTGACTTCCAAATAGACCTGGAAAATTTTAAATTCTGGATCTGATTCAATGCGATACAGATGTAGGAATTTTTTGTGCACTCGCAATAATATATTTATATTAAAAAAGAAAAAAAAGAAAGAAAGAAGTGTTAAAATAACCTGCAGAAGCTGTGTTGCCCCTGGTTTTATGTTTTCTTCCGGCTTCGGAAGCGAGCACCTAAGAAAAAATAATACTAATAGACGGATGTTATACAATATAATTAATAATGAGTTGAAAGGAAGATAACATAAAACATACTCTTGTGTCACCCTCAAGTGTGGCTTTCACGGAACCCATAACCCCATTGTACGTGTGTTATATACAATACATGTACATAGAGCAAACATGTACACACGAATCGCTCTCAACCCGAACAACAACAGCGCATCCGTAGACTACCCCACTCCAAAGCCATACTTATATGATCACCACAACTCGCTTCGCCTGCTGACCTGCCCGAAAAATAAACAGGAGCTGTTCAGTTTTAAATCTACTCGATCTCTTCTTTTCGAAATGCAAAAATACACAAATTCCGATTTCAAAAGCAGTTAATCCTCTAATAAAATAAAATAACACAGTGCATGATAGTATATAACTCACTGTAATACTAATCTTAATGGATCTGTCACATGTGAATGCATTGATAGATGAGTCAATATTTTATGATACATTTCTTTTTGTGGAAAGCATGCTACACTTGTTCACAACCTGTATCGGAGAGCTCAGTTGCCCAAAATTTATATAAGGTTTTATTTTATTTTTTAAATTGTTGATATATTTGATTTTCATAACTTTGATGCTATCTTATCAAGTAGAATGCTCTAAATAATTTCTATAGTCCTACACCTAGCCTCACCTGAGCCAATGTGTGCTTTGCCTTGTGCTGAGGCGTCTCTAGACACACTTCACAGTCTCAGACATCTACATGACACTTTATAGCTTATCCTTTATTAATAAAGATTCACTGTATATTTACTTTATTATTGAATGGTAGTTTGATGGTGGAATGTGCTATCTACATGAATTTAAAACTTGATAGCTCAAAAGTATATGTATATTTTTTAAATTGTTGATATATTTGATTTTATTAAAGTTATATGAATTAAACCAAAGCTCAATTCATGTGCTATTAACACATACACGAGTCTTTAAAAGTTTAAATCAAACCGTGTTTCTAAAATTCAAACTCAACTTATTATATATGTTTCTAGGGCTCACATGTTATTAACCAAATCTTATTATCCAAAAACCTAAACGCACAAGATCACAATTCAATTTCTTTTTAACCCAATACAATTTATCAAAAAAAAAAAAAAAACTTTCACACGGGATCCTAATTCAGTTTCTTGGATTATACTATATACTTAATTCAAAACAACCATTCGACATCTGCTTCAACAACCAAAAACCAAAACAAAGCACCACCTAAAAACAAAGAGCAAACAAAATAAACTCACCGGCCAAGACGGAGTCTGATGGTGGAGTGTGATAGCGAACAACAGAGACTAACCCAATCCGAGTGGCACCGATATCTTCGCCGGAACCTCACGGGAGGTAACCTACTCATCAGATCAGCATGACTCGTCAGATTAAGGTTCATGGACAACCGATCTAACCAAATAGCCAACATGCAAGAAAAAAGGCTTACCGGGAATTGTCGGAAACTTGATCGGAACCCTAGCCGGGAAACCCTATACTCGACGACTTCGTTTCTGGGGCTGGGAGGCGAGCAAGCGTGGGGGCCGGTCGCCGGGGATTCGCCGGCTTCGGATCTCTCTCTGTTGTCTTCCGCATCTCTCTTTCCCCTGTTTCTCCTTTCATGTCTGTATGTCTCTTTGGAGTTGGAGAAGATGTGAAGAAAGATGGGTGAAACACGTGTAAACTGGTAGACCACGTGTGTTTTTTACTATTCATTTCCACCCTTCTATTAACAGATATTAATTGGGCTTTTCCTAAATATTTGAACTCACGTCGTAATTGTGACCTTGGTTTTTAAAAACATCGAAAATGTCACATCCAAAAACATCGAGATACTTTTGGTTTTTCTGGCGCCAGAGGCCGTGGAACTACTTAGTTGAGTTTAAAGGGTCATGCATATATGGTAATATATTATGACCCCGAAGATTAATTACAGATATAGGTAGGAGTTACATGACACTATGCCGTAACTACTTTATTTTGCATATTCCACTTTATTCCATCAAACGATGGCAAAAAATCACATCATACACTAGTAGCCTCTCACATACCACACCATTCACTACAAGAAAATCCAGCTTTAGCATCGACACATGTCGTTGCTATTGCTAGCTGAAATCGTTGCTTAAGGCGATAGCGGCAACAGGTCGTTGGATCAGGTCTTCATCCAACGGCCTGAAGCGATTAATGGAACCCATGACACGGATGGACCTTCAGCAGCGACGTATTAGCAGTCGCCGCTATACTGTCGCCACTGAAGCTCATTATTCTTGTAGTAATTGCTACGTGCATTGTAAACAAAACGTAGGAATCGTAATACTTTTGAACGAGCGTGTACTCCGTACCCTTTAACCAGCATCAATATTTGTTATGATTTCGCTTATAGTAGTCAAGTAAATTCAGTTATCCAAAATAGCTTGATAACACTAAAATCACCAAGAATTCACTTGTTTAATTTTTAATAAGATTCATCTATATAATCATTCATAGACCAATCGTCAACACTAACTATACTACTTGTGATATAATGTGTAGTGTTTATTAACGTAACAAACCCGATCTTAATTAACATTATATGTAAAAAACAATAGTACAATTATTTAGAGACACACTGTACTACTAAGAGTTTATGTAGTTCTTAACAGAACTAACGTTCCATTTCACCAGGACCAACCGGTGGCATGACCGGCATCACAACTCTTTCATTATTACGACTCGCCAGGTTTCCTTCCCATCCTAATTAGTTATAAAAAAAAAGCACGTAAAAACTCGTGTTACATCTTTGTATAACAGTTTATACATCATATTAGTTGAATTTAACATGTATCAACAAATATTTATTACCTAGGGATGGCGTGAATCCACGATACTTAAGCTCACGATACTCCTGACAAAGAGCGCAACTCTCACAACAACAATGGACAAGGCAGTCGTTGCAAGGTTGCTCAGGCAACATGTATTGTTGCCTTAATTTAGAGCGATACATGTATGTATATATGCATTCACATCCGGTGACACAATAGAGTAGGCAATAAATGGTCCCGTGCATAGGGCAAGCTGATTTAGATACAAAGAAGCCAAACAGGCATTACTTTTCGTCAAAATTAGTTTAAGCAATGTCAATTTTAGCTTTCAAATTTGGGTTAATATTTAAAGTGTATTAACAGGGGTGGAACCAGAGGGGGGTCAAGAGGGTCCGTTGATCCTCCGATCACCAAAACTTTTTGAATTTTTATTTATAAATTTTGAGTTTTTGAAGAACAAACTTAGAGATGGATCCCCTAATTTGAACCAGTATAAAAATATAAGCTTATGATGACCCCTAACTAAATCGTTCTGGTTTCGCCAATGAGTGTATATATTTTACAAAATAGTTAGTATAATCAACTTTCTTACATGCTCTAGTAAAGTAACTCAGCGTTTTTATTAATGCCACTCAAGCTTGACTTACTCTTCCAATCTTATGGAGTTATCATGTTACTAGGTTATCTTGATTATGTGACAGGCCATCATTTTTTTTGATAAATATAATACTAATAGTTTAATAAAAAAGCTAACCTAAAAAAATGATATGTTTTTTTTAGTTTAGAAAAATAGCTATTTGTTGTTTTTTAAGTCTAAAAATAATTATTTATTGTTACTTATATTCAAAAACAGTTTTTTTTTCATTAAATGTGAAGAAATAACATATCCAAAGATGCTACCATAGCCCTCCTGCTTCTCGATGAGGGATATTTTAGAGATGCATAATTGGGTCGGCTTCGGTAGTCAGAGGAAGGAAGTGTTCCACGGCATTGTCATCCTTACCTGTTGGAGTATCTGGAAAGTGAGGAACAGTTTGGTTTTTTGGGGAAGCCTTTCAAAATTGAAGATGTTTTCAGTGAAATTAGGTCTTTGGGTTTTGTTTTGTATAAGAATAGATTGAAAGATAAATGTATTGCTTGGAATGATTGGTGTAGATTTGTTAATATGTAATTGGGGTTGTTGGTTTGGGGTTGGCCGCTCGGTTTCGAGCTGGCTGTTGTTTTAATGAAGTTATCTTTTAAAAAAAAAAAAAAAAAAAGCCCTCCTGCTTCTGATTCTGCTTTTTTTTTTTGAAAAGTAAACTTCATTAACGAAAAAGCCGACCCAAACCGGGCCGATAAAACACAACAACTAAACAATTACATATTTACAAACGAACACCACTCCCCCCAATAACCTGATCAGTCCTGAGCTAGCCACAATTCATAATAATTCATATATATATTATTTAAATAATCAAACAAGCCCAATCTAACAATATGCTGAAGTCTATCAAATCTGTGTTTTGGGAACTCAAAACCAATTTATGTTGTTGATAATTTCAACATAAACATAGTAAAAATCAACATTAAAAATCTGACATATATATGATTTAGACATCAGTGAATCAACCCAAAACCAGATTCTGGGCAAAACTGCCAACAACTATAGAAAAATCCACAAAGGTTCTGCCAAGATTGAAGGTGATCCATAAAAGGGTTTGCCCGGGGAACCAAAGCGTTGTGGATTGATCCAGGGAGACTTGTGGGACAAAATCGTTGTAAACCGAATGGTTTGTGAATTGATCTAGGGACACTTGTGGGGCTAGGTTTGAATTGAAGATGATTGGTTAATATATATTAATGTAAATTACAATCCACCGCGATGATCGGTTAATAAGATTGGAACACTAAGTTAAAGTCGGGTGACTTAAAAAAAAGATTGAGTTACTTTAGTGGAATTTGTGAAGTTTTGTGATCAAACTCGAGCCGAGGTCACTTACAAGTGGTTCCCTTGTCAACAATCTCAGCAATTTGTCCAAAAGTAATGAACGGACACCAACATGTCAAACAACCTATGGTTCCAAAAACAATATGAAACTCTAATTAATTATATAGCTATTGTATATAACAAATTTCTATTATCATACAAAATATAACACAATGATGAATATATGTTGTAGACTTACAATTAGAGCAATCTTTGTAGCAATCACAAAGGCCAGTGGACCACTGGCTAGGGGCAGTCATGGACTGAAGTGAGAACTCGGTGGCGCTTTGTGGTGTCGGTTCGGTGGAAGAATCCATGGTTACAACTCTATTGAGCTGAGGGTTGAAGTGTTGTGGACTATCTATTTATAGGCACAAAGTTAGTAAATTGCATGTGTGTGTGTGGAGAGAATCATCTAACAAATATCCCTTTTCATTTCCTTCCCCCCCCCCCCCCCCCCCCCCCCCCGATTTTATTTAGTAGATTCTGTTAATACCTTGTTGTTAAATGTAATGTAATGCAAAACAATACATACTATTATTTATTATGTATTTTAGTGTAGACAAATTTTACATTGCGAGAAGTCACTTCTAACGTTTGGTGAGCGCTATAGTGTTCTTGATGAAGCGTGGTTAATTGCGCTATATTGATATGGTAAGATTCGGTTTCACCATGGAGTTATATCCGAAGATGTCTTTGCTTGTCAAGCTCCACAATCCCCCTCGATTATTGATCAAACCTTTGTTGGAAATATTATAAATAATATTATATTGTTGATTAATATAATTATTATTTAATAATTAAGCCAAGATGAATGAGAGATCTTGAGCATTAAGTTTGTGTGTTGGAACCATAAATGTGTGGGAAATTGTGCTTATCTTACATAGGTGGAGAGATAAATCATTTGTGGATTTATAATTATTTTTGATATGGTAAGATTCGGTTTCACCACGAAGTTATATCCGAAGATGTCTTTGCTTGTCAAGCTCCACAATCCCGCTCGAAGATTGATCAAACCTTTGTTGGAAATATAATAAATAATATTATATTGTTGATTAATATAATTATTATTTAATAATTAAGCTAAGATGAATGAGAGATCTTGAGCATTAAGTTTGTGTGTTTAAACCATAAATGTGTTATGTGTGGAAAATTGTGCTTGTCCCACATAGGTGGAGAGATAAATCATTTGTGGATTTATAATTAGAATTTTCTACACGAATGTATTCTTATGTGACATTGAATACTAGTAACTATTTTTATTGAATTTTGTATTCAATGAAGACTTGTCATTTCGAATTCTTACCCGTCTATATACAAAGCTTTGTGCTTTGTTTTAGAGATAGAATACTGAAATCGTATGGTTCATACAACACACACATCAAACGAATTTCCTAACGTTGCATCTCTGCGCACTCTTGTTTCAGGTATACTTTCAGGTGCTAGGCTAATCCCGGCAGTACAATCTGCTTAGGTTGTTGTACCCTGGGAAACAGACGGGTTCACCGGGGTGGCCCGAAATCTGTTTTAAGGGAAACGTCTTGAACATGCCTCGATCGATATCTCGTCTTTCGTCTATTGCTTATTTTCTTTTGTTGTAATCAGTTTAAGGGTTATTTGTTTTTTTTTTCTGTTGGTAATTTTGTTATGTAGTTTTTCACTTTACCAGTTGTAATTCGCAATAAAAATTTAATAAAACTGCATTTTCTTTTATTTTGTGAGCAGTGCTCCTACAACCTTCTCGATTCGATCGTAGATATATCCGAAGTCCGTAGATGTCTTTGCTTGTCAAGCTCCGCAGTCCCGCTTGAAGCTTAACCGTGTTAAATCAGTGAAAAGTATCAAAATACTTTACGTATTAGCAAACAGTTACGATCATATGTGTAAACCCTGTGTCAAATGACTTTGCGACTGGTTTAGCGACTGGAATTTTCGTCGCAAAATTAGTGCCGTACCTTTTGTGACCGGCTCTATGACCATAACTTACGAAAATAGCCAATAATAAGTTTGACTTACCAAAATGGCCACCTCATGCGTCGGTGGAGCAGAACATCACTGATTACGAGAGAGCTTATGCGTCTGCAGGACTCATTCATGCGTCCGCCAATGTAGAAGTGACACGTGTCTCAATGACATCATGCGTCCATGACTCATTCAATGCGTCCGTGACTTATAAAATTTACTTTTAGGAGATTTGAGGCATCCCATGCGTCCGTGACTCATCTCATTATCCCATGCGTCCGTTTGAGGCATCCCATGCGTCCGTGACTCATCCCATCATCCCATACGTCCGTGACTCATCCCATGCGTTGCCGACTCATCTCATGTGTCCATGACTCATCCCATTCGTCCGTGACTCATCCTGTGCATCCCATTTTCGTACTTGCTACTTCATCCATACACACGTCCATTTATAGAATTAAGGACGCATAAGAGGGGTGATGCCCCGTTCTAACGACACATGAGCTGGCTATTTTGGTAAGTCAACTTTATTATTGGCCATTTTCATAAATTCCTTTTTTTTATATCTTATTTATTGGTATAATTGGCAACTGTTTTTGCTACCATATCATTTTCGACTATTTATTTCAGTCGCTATGTTTGCAACCATATTACTTTTCATTTTTTTTTCTTATTTTTGAAAAACTACGACTGTTTTTGTAACTATTTGTGTTCAATCGCTAATTTTTTTTTATCAAATTTGTTTCGGTCGCTAATCCGGTCACTAATGTTAAGACCATTTTTGTCGGTCGCTTCCATATATCCATTCACTAGATGATTAGCTACAACATGTTTTTAACATGAGCTATGAAAAAAAAATATTAATGTTATCACCGAAAGTTTATAGTAAGCGAGCCAAAGGTGATAATGTGGTTTCACATATGAGTTCTCCAATGTAATTTTAGAAGGGAATACATGTAATACGCGGGTTAAAGTGGATACACTATAATCCTGGATATATTCGTATTTGGCATGACTAATGAGTATATTACACTAGGTTATAACGCCGTGTATTACACGGGCCGAATTAATGAATTTTACATACTAAATAATAAAACAATATATCTTTAAAAACCACATTTATTACACGAGTTGAATAAATATAATTTTATGTATTAAATAATAAAAAGTTATATCTATAAAAACCATATTGTACATGTTGAAATAGAATTTTATATACCAAATAAAAAATGTTATAATTTTTTAAAAGAGAGGAGAAAGACAGAAAAGCTTAATGTTAATTGAAAAACCTAACCAGATTTTAATTTTGGATGAAAATTGCAACAAAATTGAAACCACAGGAACCCTCATTCAAAAGATTTGAGTTTTGGACTAAAGTGGCAAAAGTGACCAAACCTCATGGACCATTTTGGCAGTTTACACATTTATTTAATTAATATAAGATAGTTTGGAAGTGAGGCGAGAAAATCATAAAATAAATGCTTACAACGAATGATAGGTGTCACACATTAATGTTTTATTATATAGTATAGTATAGCATAGATATATATTTAGATTGATATAATATTTAATAAAATCTAAAATCTAATCTAATACAAATTCTTTTTATTAATAATATTTAATCAAATCTAATAAGAATTCATACAATAGAGATATATATTTTGTTTTCTTCCTTCGTTTTCTTTTAATTGTAAAGTTATAATGGGATAGTATAAAAGTTCTTCTAATATAGTTTGCACTTCATATAAATAACGTTTTAAATATTTATGTTTTTCTTAAGGTTAGAATTTGATTAATGAACTTCTAAGTATCTGTGTTGGATTTAGTTTATTTTTCAAATACATTTGTATTATTATTTAAATATATGAGTATGAATTTGACGTTTTTTATTTATTTTTATCAACGTTTCCGTTGTTTTACGTTCAGTTAAAAAATAAACCAATACGCCCGAATCACATTATTGTTATGTTTAGTGTTCTTGTCAAAACAACTCAAAACATCATGCCTAAGTCCAAAACATGATACTTACATGTCTATTTCTATGCCTTCTCACAGTTCTCACGAAAAATGTTATTTTTACAGAAACCTCACCCTATATATATACAACTATATTTTTTAGTTTCCTTTTACCCAAATTATTACTTCTTTTTTACAGACACCTACTTTTTATTTGTAACTTACAAATTTACTCTTATTCTTTTCGATGATGTAGTTATCTCTAATAAACTTTAAACTTTTACCATAGTATATATAATGCTAGACATAAAATCAAAAAATATTTTGAATGATATCAGTAACTTAAGACATAATTAATATAATTATATGTATAATATGCACTTTTTAATGAAATAACACCAAACAAAATTACAAATATAAAATCATTGATTTTACTAACAATAACAAAGTCTTAATTTTTTTAAAAATAATTCAAAAAATATATAACTAAAAATATATGACATTATAATATGGTTAACCGATTTATCATCATACAACCTCCCACCTATTCAATCATATGATTTTTCAATCTTATATTAACTAAATAAATAAATATTAATATTCATTCTTATCCTACTTTAAATATAAAAAAAAAATCCATTAGTTTTTTTTAAATATATTTTTTTATTATTTGGTATATAAATCATATTTATTCAACTCATGTACTACACGGGGGTTTTTTAAAATATAACTTTTTTATTATTTGGTAAACAATATTACATTTATTCAACCCGTACAATACATTGATTTAAAAATATATAGACTCAAATTACTCTTTCGAGAGATTAGGCCAATAATTCAATCCATATCCATGAAAATGGAATTTTTCAAATTGAATAATTAAGAACTATTATAAAAAAGGTAGAGTTACTTCTTTTTTCCTGACCGGGTCAATAAAGTTATGCAAGATTTTGATTTATTTATCTCTTATTTTATATATAATGGATTTACCTGGACTAATACATGATTTTCTTTTAGTCTTTCTGGGATTGGGTCTTATATTAGGGGGTCTGGGAGTAGTATTACTTGCCAATCCCATTTATTCTGCCTTTTCATTGGGATTGGTTTTTGTTTGTATATCGTTATTCTATATTCTATCGAACTCCCATTTTGTAGCTGCCGCGCAGCTCCTTATTTACGTAGGAGCCATAAATGTTTTAATCATTTTTGTTGTGATGTTCATAAATGGTTCAGAATATTCCAAAGATTTCCATCTTTGGACCGTGGGAGATGGAGTAACTTCCGTGGTCTGTACAAGTCTTTTTGTTTCACTAATTACTACTATTCCAGATACGTCATGGTACGGGATTATTTGGACTACAAAAGCAAACCAGATTATAGAGCAAGATCTGATAAGTAATAGTCAACAAATCGGGATTCATTTATCAACAGATTTTTTTATTCCGTTTGAATTCATTTCAATAATTCTTTTAGTTGCGTTAATCGGCGCAATTGCTGTAGCTCGTCAATAATAACTCTTTAGAACTGGAAAACCCTTGTTATGAGCTATCACATGTATTTCCTTTTTTCTATTTAACTTTGTATATAAAATTTCAATTCTTTAGTAGTTCGATCTATTCCCAATATATTCCTTTATTCCATTACTCGTTATATTCTAGTCAATCCGATTGGTTAAATTGTTGTTCATATTGAAATGAATCGAGATTGATAAGGAGTTGGTTAATGATGCTCGAGCATGTACTTGTTTTGAGTGCCTATTTATTTTCTGTCGGTCTATATGGATTGATTACAAGTCGAAATATGGTTAGGGCTCTTATGTGTCTTGAACTTATATTAAATGCAATTAATCTCAATTTTGTAACATTTTCTGATTTTTTTGATAGTCGTCAATTAAAAGGAGCCATTTTTTCTATTTTTGTTATAGCTATTGCAGCTGCTGAAGCCGCTATTGGACTCGCTATTGTTTCATCAATTTATCGTAACAGAAAATCAACTCATGATTGTTATAGATATAACTTTTTTATTTTTTTAATATATAAAATTATATTTCTTCAACCCGTGCAATAAAGGAGGCTTTTAAAATATAATGTTTTATTATTTAGTATATAAAATTTATTTATTCAACCCGTGTAATACACGGGGTTAATGTTAATTGAAAAACCTAACCAGATTTTGATTTTGGATGAAAATTGCAACAAAATTGAAACCACAGGAACCCTCATTCAAAAGATTTGAGTTTTAGACTAAAGTGGCAAAAGTGACCAAACCTCATGGACCATTTTGGCAGTTTACACATTTATTTAATTAATATAAGATAGTTTGGAAGTGAGGCGAGAAAATCATAAAATAAATGCTTACAGCGAATGATAGGTGTCACACATTAATGTTTTATTATATAGTATAGTATAGCATAGATATATATTTAGATTGATATAATAGATTATTCTATTGTAGTAAAATTTGTTAACGAAGTCTCAATAAATTTAACCATTTATTTAAAACTTGTAAATGTAACGAACTCTCAATAAATTTAACCCTTTATTTAAAACTTGTAATTGTAGAAATGATAAATAATATTAGTTAATTTTATTTTAAGTTTCGTAAAATCTATTTGATACCAAACTAAACAAAACGTTCAAATATATGGTTAAAATCAAGAGTAAATTACGATTTTGGCCCCTGTGGTTATATCACTTTTACATTTTTAGCTCAAAAATGAATCTTTTAACATATGAGCCCCCAACGTTTTTTTTCTAACCCTTTTGGCCCCTAACACTAACCCCATCCATTTACTTTTAGGGGCCAAAATGGTTAGAAAAAAAAAGACGTCCGAGTCCAAAAATGTTAGAAAAAAAGACGTTAAGTGCTCAGATGTTAAAAAAAAAATACTTTTTGGGCTAAAAGGGTAAAAGTGATATAACCACAGGGGCCAAAATCGTAATCTACTCTAATATCAAATTAGATAACTAAGTTTGAATTTGAAGTAAATAGATAATATAAAAGTAATAATTAAACTAAATAATATTGTAGAAGAGTTATCTATAATTAATAATTAAGAGAGATTAATTAAATTAAAATAATAATTATCCATAAGACATGGCTTAATATGATGACAAGTGTCCCAAAAATGGTTTCTTTTATTATATAGTATAGATTCGAACTATGACTACTTTCATTATTTTCCTTTTAAATATATCAAGCTATAAAGTTATGGGTGGAGATACAATAGGAAGTTTATTTGGCTAGGAAGGCTAGGAAGTGATCTTGACCATCTATTTAATTAATCAAGGGTTATAATTAAATAAATGAAATTGAAGCAAAAAAAAAAAAAAAAAGAGGCGCGTGGGTTTGTTAGGGGTATTCTAGTCAATCCAGCACAATAGTTTCTCTCTCCTCCAATTCCCTCCCATTTTTTAAACGTTAATAACTTTTTCATACGACATTATTTTTTTATAAAAATTGCACCAAAAAAACCAGCGTTTTTTTATCTTTAAAAGGAGTATACTATTGCTATATTTTCGAATTTTTTTTTGAAACTGTTCTCTAAAACGTCTCATTTCTAAAACACATTTTTATACTATTGCTATAAAAATGTCTTATTTCTAAAACGCAATGGCCTAAAAACACAAAAGAAACTGTTCTCTCTAAAACGCAATGAACTGAATACACATAAAAATGTGTTTACCTAAAACGCAATGAGTAAAAACACTTCAAAAATGTTTTATTTCTAAAACGCAATGACCAGAAACTGTTGTTCACAGAACCAGAAACTGTCTAAAATGCAATGACCAGAAACTGTTGTTCATAGAACCAGAAACTGTCTAAAACGCAATGACCAGAAACTGTTGTTCACAGAACCAGAATCTAACGAAAACGCAATGACCAGAACCTGTTGTTTACAGAACTAGAAACATTGTCTACGAATGCAGTTTTCCAGAGGCAATTTACAGAAAATTAATTTTTCTGATGCATTTTTATTACAGGGGATGCCGCCCCTGGGACCCCGCTACCAGGGGCGCTGCCCCCGGACCCCCGCCAAGATCGTAAAACGCAATGACTAAATCAAAAACCCAGATCGTAAAAATGAAATTAAAGAATTTCTTACATGGATCGAAATGATTTCTTCAACAATTGACGAAGTTTGAATGATTGAAACACTTATCAGCGCTCAAATCGAATGAATCGAGCGATTATCTCCAAAATCACCGGAAAAAACGAGATTTTTTATGAAATTAAACTGGGTTTTCTTCAAAAAAGCTGAAGAACACGTTGATCGGGTGTTTGAATCATTAATTTGTGATGAAAATCGCACTATAATGTAGTGATTATTGAGATAGAAAGTGAAGAAATGGTTGAAGATGGTGGGTTTTGAAAATGGTGGGTTTTGAAGTTACTGGGTTTTGAAAAGGAAGAAGAAAGGGTTGGATTGACTAAAATACCCTTTTTCTTTATTTTAAATGTTGCCACATGTCCTAATCCTATTGCTTCCTACACTTCCTAGCCAAAATAAACTTCCTATTTGATCTTTTTCCATAAAGTTATATCCTTATCATAATATATTTGTTAAAAATGTACATATCATTTATTTGTTATACAAGTTTTTTTGTAACGGTTTTTAATTATTTGTTGGTTAAGATGTACAGGTCATAAGTTCAGGGACTAAGTATTAACATTTGCTACACTGGAAGGATTGGTTATATTAATAACCAGGGGCTGCGATCGTTATTGAAGGAAATTAGAGGTGCAGAGTGAAACATTGCAAAGATGCTGATATATAAGTTGAAGTTCACTGTGCACATTCATTCGGTTCTTATCTCATCAGTCTCTCACCTTCTCTCTATTAGGGTTTGTTGGTTTGTTATCATTCTGTTGTATTTTCGGTTGATCTTAGCGTGTATTTACGAGATCTGTATTGTATATGTGATGATGATCATCATTGGATGATCATCAAAGGATCTGTTCTTGTTTTGTATTGTTGTGATCTTACTATTGGTAAGATCTAAGGTTTTGGGGGGTTCTTTTTGGTTTGGGTTAAATAAGATTTTATCCACCGTTTTATCGCTATTTGTGTTGTTGTTGTATCCGTTTTATTCTGCATATTACGTTTATCAAAATTTTTCATGGTATCAGAGCTAATTACTCTTGATTTCGTCTTAAAGATTTTCTAAATCTGGGTTTTCCGCTGTTTGTATTAGAGTTGTTTCTTGTTTGTGTTTTTTTCCCTGGTTAGTTTGTTGTAGAGTTGGTTTTCTTTTCTTGGAGTGTGTGCAGGTAGTAGATCTGGTGTGTTTCAGTCAGATCTGGTGTGATAGAAACCCTAGCTAGGGTGCTTGTGATTGCAGAGGAGGAGATCTCTTCTTGTTCAGTGTGAAGACTGCGTTGGTCTTTGAAACCCTAGAAGGTTTCAGGGCAAACCAACCAAAGTTTACTACGCTTGCTTCTTGGATCTATTTTGTAACCCTAGAAGGTTATAAGATAGATCTGCTTGGAGGGAGTTAAACGCTTCTGTGAGATCTTTCTAATCTCTGTTCTTTTTATTTTCATTGTCATCACTATATTGTGAGTCATAGGCATAACTGTTTACCGGGCTAGTCGGACCGGCACTTGATCGAGTCTTGCGTGCATTGTTATTACTTGTTGCATTTTTTTGTGATTTGTCTGTTTTTTCTATTGGTTGTATAGGTTAATATTGTGGTTTAGCTACTGTGTAAATACTTGTCCTGGCACATATTGAGTGTTGAACCAGGAATCTGGACACTGACACAGTTAGCTCTGGTTATTGTTATTCACTGTTTGTGAGTGCTGTCATCTGTCTGTTTGTTCATTCTTGAATTTGTGGTTGTTTGTTTGCAAATATGAGTGGTGAAGTGGTGATACTGGTAGTGTTTTGTGTGACTCTTATAAGTAAATTGGATATAGGAGACCCTCTATATTTGCACCCTAGTGATTCTAGTGCTTTGACTATAGTTAGTATTAAACTGACTAAAAATAAATATGGTTTCATAAATGGTAAATGTATAAAATCTGAAAATTATCCTGTTCTGGCTAGTTAGTGGGATAGATGTAACTCTGTGGTACTTACTTGGTTGTTAAATTCTGTGTCAGAAGAATTATTTTTAGGGCAAGTGTTTTCTAAATTAGCCTCTGAGGTGTGGACTGATTTAAAAGAAACATATGATATGGTAGACGGCTCTGTTGTTTATGATTTGTATAAGAAAATAAATTATGTTTCTCAAAATGGTAGTTCTGTTGCTGAGTATTATAACAAGTTGACAACTATGTGGAAACAATTTGATGCTATGGTTCATTTGCCTTCATGTTCTTGTCAAGCAGCAAAGGACTATAATGATTTTTCAACTTAATAAAACGAATGCAGTTTTTAATGGGTCTTGATGACATTTATCAACCTGTTAGAACTAATCTGTTGACAAGAGAGCCATTTCCTTCTGTTAAAGTAGCCTTTTCTATCATGTCTAGGGAAGAGTCACATAGGAATGCTGGTAGTAGTTCAAAAGGACAAAATGTTTCTTTTGTGTCTAAACCCAATCAACCTTTTGATAATAAAAGAAAATTTCCTAGAGGACCTAATCCAAACTTAAAATGTACTCACTGCAATATGATAGGACATACTATTGATAGGTGTTTTGAGATAATTGGTTATCCTCCTGGAATGAAGAAAAGGTCAGGAGGACAGTTTGTGAAAAATAATGTGTCTAATAAGTCTAATGCTGTTGTTGGGTCATCTTGTTCTAGTGGTTCTTTTCCTTTACATCTGAGCAGATATCAAAACTGTTGAGTCTTGTTGATGGAAAGGTTGAGTCTGATCAGTCAAAGACAAATGTAGGAGGTCAGTCTTGTTTTGTTAGTTGCTCTGCTGTAACTTCATTTTGTTGTAGTTACAATTGGATAGTAGATTCTGGTGCAACGCATCATATGGTTAAAACTGATAAGGATCTCTTTAATTGTATAGATATGTCTGAATTTGATTTAAAAGTTTGTCACCCAAATGGTACAAGTGTTAAAGTGATTACAATTGGGGATTTAAAACTTTTAGATAATGTTATAATAAAAGATGTCTTTTTTGTTCCTGATTACAGTGTAAATCTGTTGTCTGTTCACAAGTTAGGGAAAGATAATGGTATAACTGTCTTGTTTAATGAAGAAAGTTGTGTTTTACAGGATTCCAAATTAAGGAAAATCCTGGTGACTGGTAGGCAGGAAAATGGGTTGTACTTTCTAGGTTTGAATGGTAATAACATTAATACTTGTTTCAATAGTAGTGTTTTGTCTGATATGTGGCATAGTAGATTGGGTCATCCTTCTGATCAAGTCTTGGCTGTGTTAAAAAATAGTCTTGGTATAAAATTTGCTGAACATGGTCCTTGTGAGGTCTGTCATAGGGCTAAACAGGTTAGAGTACCATTTCCTTTAAGTGAACATAAGTCTAAGAGTATAGGTGATTTAATTCATTTAGATGTTTGGGGTCCTTATAAAATTGCTAGTTATGAAGGTTATAAATATTTTCTCACTGTTGTTGATGATTTTTCTAGGACTGTTTGGTGTTACTTACTTAAATCTAAAATTGAAGTTTTTGAAAATATAATCAGTTTCTTTGAATTAATATTGACACAGTTTAAAATAAAAATAAAGGTGTTTAGAAGTGATAATGGGACAAAATTTGTTAATAATAAAATGAGTATGTTTTGTAAAGAGAAAGGTATTTTACATCAGACTAGTTGTCCTTATACACCACAACAGAATGGTGTGGTGGAAAGGAAACACAGACATTTACTTAACATAGCCAGGGCTTTGATGTATCAAGGAGGCTTACCTTTAAGGTTTTGGTCCGACTGTGTGCTAACTGCCGTTTATATTATTAACATGATTCCATCGTCTGTGTTAGTAGGAAAAAGTCCGTATGAAGTTGTGTTTGGTTTTAAGCCTACCCTTTCCCATTTAAGAAATTTTGGGTGTTTGTGTTTTAGCACAGTCTTGAATGAGACTGATAAGTTTGCTTATCATGCTGATAAGTGTGTTTTAATTGGGTATTCAAATGTTAAGAAAGGATACAAGTTGTGGAACCTTGATGAGAAAAAAAGTTTTATTTTCGAGGGATGTTAAATTTTTTGAAAGTGTGTATCCTTTTAAAACAAAAGATTGGAGTAATACAAGTTCTGATGTTAATAATGAACTTAATCATATTAACTTTTTTGACTGTTTTGAAACACTTACACCTTTCACTAAGTCTCGATGATGAAGAAAGGGTATCTGGTGCTCATGACAATCTTAGTGATGATCACCAACCAGTTGACCCTTCTACATCTGCCACTAATAGTCAAGTTGATCAAGATGTGTCAACTATAGATAGGGAGTTAGGTAGTAGTAGTGGGAATTCTGGTATGGATGAGGACAGTGAGATGTCAAATGTTGAGACTAACCCGTCTGAGGGCAACATTCAAAGTGTTAGGAAATCTAGTAGAACTGTTACTTTGCCAAAAAGGTTAGAAGGCTTTGTTTTAGATGGCAAGGTAAAGTATGGAATAGATAAAGTTGTTAACTATTCTTATCTGTCTGCTGATAATCTCTGTTTTGTGAGTAGTTTGAATAAAATAATAGAATCTACTTCATATTTTGAAGCTTCTAAAGACCCGAGATGGGTTGAAGCTATGAATCTAGAAATGGAAGCGTTATTTAACAATAACACATGGGTTCTAACTGATTTGCCAGCTGACAGAGAGGCTATTGGGTGTAAATGGGTGTATAAGGTTAAGTATAAGTCTAATGGGGAGGTAGAGAGATTTAAAGCTAGACTTGTAGCTAAGGGTTATAATCAAAGGGAAGGTATAGATTTTGGTGAAAAGTTTTCACCGGTTGTCAAAATGGTAACTGTTAGAATTGTGATTAATCTTGCTGTAAAAAATAATTGGAAACTGTTCCAGCTTGACATAAATAATGCTTTCTTGTATGCAATTACCCCAAGGGTATTATTCGAAAGGTGAAACTAAGGTTTGTAAACTTATAAAGTCGTTATATGGTTTAAAACAAGCTCCGCGTAAGTGGAATGAAAAGCTTGTTAAAGTCTTGGTTGATATTGGGTTTAAACAGAGTATATGTGATCATTCTTTGTTTGTGATGAATAAGTCTGATGTATTAGTTGTTTTGCTCATATATGTCGATGATATAGTTGTAACTGGAAATAATGAAACGGAAATAAGTAAAGTGAAACAAGTTTTGAGTGAAAGCTTTAAAATCAAAGATTTGGGTGTTTTAAAATATTTTCTTGGAATAGAAGTTTTGTATGATCAACAAAGTGTTTGTTTAAATCAGAGAAAATATTGTCTAGAGTTGTTAAATGAGTTTGGTTACTTAGGTTGCAAACCTGTTTCAACGCCTACTGAATTAAGTCATATTGCTAATTCTAAAGAAACTAATAATCAGGTAGAGTTAAAAGATATTACTGGTTATCAAAAACTTGTAGGAAAGCTGATTTATTTGTCATTAACAAGACATGACATTAGTTATGATGTCCAATATCTAAGTCAGTTCATGCATAAACCTTTAGAGTTACATTTAAAGGTTGCTTTGAGACTACTTAGATATTTGAAGTTGTCTCCCGGAAAAGGTTTATGCTTTAGACAAAGTGATGTTTTTGAACTGGTTAGTTATGCTGATTCAGATTGGGCAAAAAGTATTAAAAATAGAAAGGCTATAACTGGTTTTTTGTATATTTCTGGGAGATACACTAATTTACTGGAAAAGTAAAAAACAGAGTCTGGTGGCCAGGTCCTCAGCTGAAGCTGAATATAGGGCCATGTGTTCCACAGTCTGTGAAATGTTGTGGATAAGAAATGTGTTGAGTGAGTTAAGTGTTGGTTGTGCATTGCCATTAAAATTATATTCTGATAGCAAGTCTGCTATCTCAATATCGTTGAATCCTGTATTTCATGAGAAAACAAAACATTTTGAAATCGATTTGCATTTTTTAAGGGAAAAAATTGCAGATGGTTTAATAATACCAGAAAAAATTGATACTGAGGAGCAGATAGCTGATGTTTTTACAAAAGGGCTAAATTCTGCTCAACATAAGATGTTATGTGAAAAACTGGGCTTAATAGATTTGTATAACAAATAAATGAAGAGGGAGTGTTAAAAATGTACATTTAAATATGTACATATCATTTATTTGTTATACAAGTTTTTTGTTACGGTTTTTAATTATTTGTTGGTTAAGATGTACAGGTCATAAGTTGAGGGACTAAGTATTAACATTTGCTACACTGGAAGGACTGGTTATATTAATAACCAGGGGTTGTGATCGTTATTGAAGGAAATTAGAGGTGCAGAGTGAAACATTGCAAAGATCCTGATATATAAGTTGAAGTTCACTGTGCGCATTCATTCGGTTCTTATCTCATCAGTCTCTCACCTTCTCTCTATTAGGGTTTGTTGGTTTGTTATCATTATGTTGTATTTTCGGTTGATCTCAGCGTGTATTTACGAGATCTGTATTGTATATGTGATGATGATCATCATTGGATGATCATCAAAGGATCTGTTCTTGTTTTGTATTGTTGTGATCTTACTATTGGTAAGATCTAAGGTTTTGGGGGGTTCTTTTTGGTTTGGGTTAAATAAGATTTTCTCCACCGTTTTGTCGCTATTTGTGTTGTTGTTGTTGTATCCATTTTATTCTGCATATTATGTTTATCAAAAGTTTAAAATATTTGTAGTATTTTTGTTCAATTATAAAGAAATTATGTAATATGTTATATAGTCATAATTTTTTTTGAATGACAATGCTTACTCAATTCTAATTTACACCAAATTAATTATAATCCACACCTTGCTTAGGATTGAACCTAAGACCTCCCCCAAAAGACAAGAGTCTTTACCAAGTGAACTAGCCACCCGATAACAACCGTTCTCATGAAATAAATAGGTATTAGTTGTCATTTTGTGGAGCAATGAGGTGTTTCACATGCAATGTTTTTTGAATTTTAAGTTTATGAAAAGTGCAGCATTCTAACTTTTAAATGAGGTGAGGTGACCAACTTGCATTTATGACTAAAAGCTTGCCATCCCGTTCAACATATTTATTTACAAACCCTACCAAAACTTAGTTTTTCTTACAATGTGAATAGACCAAAATTAATTCTATTCTAATTGTCACATTCAATATATATCAGATGTTACCTTATGTATGATATCTTAATGTAAAGATATCATCATTCATCAATGGGAATGTTATCCTATGGAATATAGCCCACCCATGTTTATAAACGTATAACTTTTTAATAAGAGATAGAGCCATTCTCTTTTTCTAACAAAAAAAAAACTTAATATGATGACTTGGATGTTTGTGCTTCAGTCACCTGTACATTATTATGCACAACTAGGTTTTATATAAAATTTACATTAAAACGTAGATAAAACTAAGCACGTCGCCAGGGGCGGAGCTTTTAAGGGCCAAGTGGGTGCACCCGCCCCCTCTAATGTTTCGATTAATAGTGTAATTTTTCCAATTTTTCGTCCAAAATTTTTTAAAATTATAAGGTCCGCATCCGCCAATTATTTTGCCTAAAAAGTTCTCTCCCCCTACCAAGTTTATTTTCCAAACATTTACACATATTTTCATAATGAGTTAAAAATACGTGAAGAATCGGGCTATAATAACTTTTTATAATTGTTTTTAAACTTGAAGTAATTTTAAATAAAGTCTGAAACTAGTTTTACCTTCTATCTATATATATGTAGTTTTTAAAAAACTTAGCTTTGCTATTTAAAAAGGATAGTGGAGCAGCTTATTGCTCGTTTACCTTGTATCTCGATGTAATTTTCATTATTAACATTTGGATTTTATTTAATAATCCAGTTTAACAATAGTATTTTCATAGCTGAAGTGGATAGCATAGATTTATTAAGGAAAATTGGCTTGTAATAATCTATACTAGACGTCATTGGCCATTGGCAGTTTAACCTTTGAATATGACTCATGCCAGTCCAACCTTTCACCTATTTTTCCTCCACCGGCCCCTCGTTAAAAAACGGAGATAAGTTTTTTTCCAAATTATAAACAGATGTTTAGCATGTGCACCTTTGTTAGAATCTTCCTATTTTACCCCTCCTGGTAGTTTCAATGCACCTAGTATTTATAAAAATGTCACCGCATCAATCTCAGTCACAAGCCACTAAGATCTTGTGGCTAAAAATTATTCTCACTGTTTTCACACTTTAAGATATTTTCTCCTGATTGTGTCTCTCTGTCTCTGTCTATGTGAGTGTACATATATTATTGTTAATAACTAAAGTAAATCAAGCCCAAACCATAAGTTTATCTCATCGATTAGATGTGAACTATATGAGTTATGTAAATATTTTCTACAGTAGATACAGGCCCGGCTTTGTGGGCTGGGCAGCCCGGGCAGACGTCAAGGCCCAAAAGGTTTATAGGGCCCAACAAAAATTTAGGGTCAATATTTTTAAATAAGCATTGTGTAAGACCCTTAGTCCAATTATACGCTTTTCATATAGTTTTCAACTATAATTATTTAATTATAGTTTCATATACATTACAAAATAAGTATTTTAAAAGAAACTTTTCAGAAATAACACGATTTAACATTTATAAAACATTCGTCGTTTAAAAACGTGACGACGAATCATTTCGTGGAAGCTTTGTTCTTCATGTGTTCGGTTCCTCGTTGAGCTTGATCGTCCTCCGGTAACTCAAATAGTACCTACATTTCATAAAACATGAAATGAGTTAGTCATATAGCGTTTAAAACGTGTCTAAACGAGTTCGCAACGCAAAACAAACAATACAGCAGCTTCGGCTGACTTTGATACCCGTCGCGTGCCGCGACGGGATTCGACATACCTGTCGCGTGCCGCGACGGCTGTCACGTGCCGCGACCACAGAGCTTGTGGCCGTCGCGTGCCGCGAGGCCTTTGTTTCGACAGAAAGATTGCAGCCAGATGCTGCATTTTTCCAGCCAAACTCATTTTTACGAAAACGAGCATAACTTGCTCGTTTTTTATCCGATTTGACTCACGTTTCTTCCTACGTGATCATAATTTAATTCTCCATCACATTGAGTTAAAATTTGACATTTGGATTAAATAAATTTGAGACTTTTAAGCCTTCGGCTTATTATCTTTTTTCCAAAATTTGACCCGTTCATGTATTTATCAAACAAACATGTTTGTTTGACTCCGATTTCTCATGAACCTTATAAATTTAATGTTATCTATCGTCTAGATTCAAATCCCGGGTTTATATACATTTTTAAACCCGTTTTTACTTAAATGCTTATTTTGACCCGTTAAGGGTATTTAAGCATTTTTCGCATAATTCATGTTCATTTGCTTCTAGCTTCTTATTTCCACATTATTTATCAATCGATCTTCCACCACAACTATATTTGTGGCGGATTTAATGTGGTGATTTATATAATCCGAGTTTTACCCCTCAGATCATTATTTTACGGCAAAGACTCCTATAGAGTCATTTGACTAAAGATTTACATCTTTCGCTTTTTATACGTATTCTAAGTATTTATTTCATCCTAAACCTCATTTCCAAACAACCTTTAAGGGTCGTTTGCTCAATTAAGCTTACAAGGGCATTTTGGTCAATTTTAGTCCTTCTTTTACGACGAAGGACATTTAAATACTTGTTTGACCCAAAAATCCGACTTTTTAACTATAATCTTGTTTAGAAACCATTATGTTTCTAAAACACCATGATTATAACTTAAATTATTCGGTTTACCTATAAGATAACCGAATATCCATTTTTGACCTTGTCTAACTCTTATAGAACCTCAAGTTCTAAATGATGAGTTGAACCATTATACATACCTGACTCGGATCAATATATTGACTCGTTTTAATACCTTGCTTTAATAATTGCTGATTAATAGTGATGCAATTATCCTTTCTCCATTCACTCCTGTGAACATAAGACTCGACAATTTTCATTAGTCGATATTTTCAAATAGTGATATCTTCACCATTTGACCCATTTGGTCTAAGTGACCGTTTATCTTTACGAGATGATATTTATTACCATCTCATCTTCATGACTCGTTCCGGTTTACACCGTATGGTCATTTTACTTATAACTCATTTCTTGACTCTTTTGACCCATTATGGCTTCCGCCATAAGTGTCCTTCAACAATTAACGGTTGTTATCAACGAGTGACGGAATTACTGTTTTACTCTTTTCATTTATGTCGGTTTACCCTATAAGGTAACCGTTCTAAACTCATTATCTATTAGTCATTTCATGTCTAAATAATCGTAATAATCCTTTTTAACCATTAAACATGGTTTGTTAATATTGTCTTGGTTCCGAACCGCACATGTTATGTCGGAACATCATAATTAAAACATGAATTTCTGGTATTCATTGTAACAACTCTAATCAAAAGTCCAATTTATTAAATTAATTTGTCTAATAGGAAACCCTAATTGAGACACCCAAGTGATTCTGAATAAACCCTAAAATTTTCAGAATAATCGGAATCAGGATCATGGCCCCTAAAACTCAGGGGGGGTAAAACCTAGTCGGTAATATCCACACAGTTTGTTGTCGAAATTGAAAATGAACGAGCCACCAACACAGCTGAGCTACTTGGACATGAAGCGACCCTAGGGTAGAATAGGGTCTCTCGCGCCACGCGACACGCACAAGGGGATCTTTCGCGTGGCGCGAGGGGGACGGATTTTGGGTATAAATAAGAGGGCAGTGGGACTTGATACTGTGCGTTTGTTCGACGTTCAATTTCAATTTGTACTCTGAGTTATAGTCGAAACAGTTTTAAAACACACAATTCACGAAGTGCTGCCGCAAAACAGGGTAATAACTCGATCGCTGCTACGATTCAATGTCCGATCGATTAAACTATCCAATGGATGTTTAAGTGCTGCCCACATTAGGGTTTATGCTTTGTCATTCGTTGTTAATTCAATGGATGTTTAAGTATCGCACTTTGTCATTCGATGTGAGGGTTTAATCTCGTGAGTTATCGTAAATGTTGTATTAAGTTACTAACCGAGTTGTGTGCATATTATTAAACTAGGTTATCAAGGCTAATCAATAGGCTAAGCTCTGCTTATATAAATCTGCAATGTGAGTCATTCTCTTTTTATCAAAGTGCTTTATAAATTCTTAAATATTTTCAAAGTTATAATTACAGTGATTAAGTTTATGTAGTCACCAAATTACAGCCGGTATGTGGGGTATTGTACACATTACTGCTGTTTTTATCACTTTAGGTGGGCGAGCCTAATTAGTGATATACGTCACTATTGGGTGACAGGACCCAATAGTGGTATGACCACAGTCACAGAAACGAGTCGAGTGACAAATACTGTGGGTAGTTGGTTGATATCTGGAAACATTGTAATCTCTCTTAATACTGTAAATTATAACAAATGTGTCATTTTAGTAAATAGAATGATTCACCAGTATTTCCCGCTGACAAAACCTTTTTCAAACATATTTCAGGTGATCTGTTGTGATCCAGGAAAAGTGCCGAAAAGCACTACAAAGCTTAAGGAAGTGACTCAATATAAAATAAAGAAATATGTTTTGTAAAATAAAAGATTTCTCCGTGAAATCATATGATTGTAAATTATCGGGGTTTTATCCCGAGTTGTGAAATAAAATAATCGGGAAATTTTAGCTTTAAAAAGATCCTGATGAAATTTTCCGCTGTTAAACTCTATTCAATAAATACCACGGGATTTTCTGTCCCGCGACTCCTGAAACGGGTCAAACCGGGTCGGGGACCGTGACAGAAATAAGGTGGTATCAGAGCCACTGAGTTAAGCTAATTAAGTATTTAGAAATACTTAATTTTTCCTGATTACCATTATGTGATTATGTGTTTTATTAACTGACTATTTGTTAGTTACAGTATGGGTAAGCAAAAGCTTTCAAATATCTATCTTAAATTAGATAGTTTGCCAAAAGAGAAGGGAAGTTCATCCCAATCCTCAAGATACTCAGTAGATACTGAGGAGGGAATATTTGTTCGTAAAGCTCATTATGAGGAACCACTTTCTCCTAATAAAAGAAGTTTGATTATTAGGAAAAGTCAGGAAAAATTAAAGAAATCGCAACCAAAAGAAAAGAGAGTTAATCCGAAAACTCAAGAACTAGGCAGTAAACCACCATGGGAAGACAAGTTAGATGAAAAATGGGCAGACCTCTATATGCTAGCCACTGTAGCAGTAAATGCAAATCTTTAAATACTTTGACTCAAGTTTTAGTAACCTTATCACCTACAAGCCAGAAACCTTATCCAGTAAAATAAATAAAGTAAACCCTGATGTGTTTTAATTTTTAGTTGTTCTTTGTATTAAAATTAGTCACACAGTATGCAATAATATTTAAAGGGTATTTATGAAATTTTGTTATAAAAATTTTAACTTAGCAAATTTTGTGTATTTTGCATATATGCTAAACAGCATGAATGACCTGTCTGAAGCCCTTCAGAATTTAAATCTCTATCCGGTGAAAATAGAGGTTTCCAGAGATTTCAATAGGTATATACCTGATATAGAAGAACCTATGGAATTCAACGCTCCACCTCCAGAGAAACCCAAGCCTAAGAAAAGGAGAAGATTCGTGGGATGGAGGCGTGTGCGCAGAAGGAAACCCGCTACTAGGAAGATTCCCAAAATAGAAAATCCCTTAGACAAAGGGAAGGGGATTGAAGTCGGGGAAGGTTCTAAGCAGATGGAAATACAGTTTGGGGAATATTCTAGGCAAATGGAAATGGAGTCTGGGGAAGGTTCTAGACAAACCAAGATAGAGATTGGGGAAAGCTCTAGACGAATTGAGGAGTTGCCATTACAAGAAGAATTAGATCAGATATTAGCAAGCTGTGATGTTATCAGGCCTATTAATAATAATCTCTACCCTTTTTCTGCTGAAAGTCAATTACCAATAAACTTGGAACCCGCAATCCCAGAAGCTATAATTCACACCCAACCTTTAGGAATGGACGAATGGTGGACTAATGATTGGCAGTTCCAAAACCTGCTCAACAGTCCTTATTCCTTTCTCCCTCAGTTCGACCCAGAACCTATACCTAACCCACCTATGAGCAATGAGAATTTAGCTGAACTCCGCCACTTTGGCGAGGAGCTGGTGGATGCAGGAAATAGGATCAGGGAAGTAGTAGAACAGATCTCCTGGAAATACGACGAGAGGGAATGTCGTTATTGAAATACCATCTGACGAGGGATAGTATGGTGCGAGAATGTGAAACTGTGACTGTATAATAACTACTAAAATATAATCCTGTGAAATAACCTAAAATAAAACTTTGTAAGATAATGGTGTGTAGTGACGCATATTATAAAATAAAAATGGGAATCGAGAAATCGATAGTTTTGACTATATGTGTATTGTGAAATTTGTATGATTGATTTGTGTATAATTGTTATTTATTTGATACTAATAAATTATATATATTAATTATCAGATGGAAAACGCTAATAACGAACCAGTAAATGAGGTTAATCAATCTGAGCAACATCCGGAAGATCAATTTATGACTAGGCAGGATATAGAAAATATCGTTGCTCAAGGAATAGCCAATGCTATTCCAGCAATAGTTGCTGCTGTTAGAAATCCAATCGAACCTCAACATATCATTCCTAGCAAACGTATTTCTGAAGATAACTTCAGTAATAGCGTAAACGGAGGCAGTAATCATACTCATCACAATAATGATTTACGGCAGGCTCCGCTCCCTAAGAAAATGAAAGCTGCAACGCCTGGTTGCACTTATAAAGAATTTCTTGCTTGTAAACCCACGGAATTTGCAGGCAATGAAAGAGCAACTGCGGCACTGCGTTGGTTAGAGAAAACCGAGGCAGTAATTACAATAAGTAAATGTGCCAAGGACGATAAGGTCATGTACGCTTCAAATCTATTTAAATAAGGGGCACTAGAATGGTGGAATACAGTACTTCAAGCCAAAAGAAGAACTGTGGCTTATGCCATGAACTGGGAAGAATTTAAGAGTCTTGTAGAAAGAAAATTCTGTCCCGAATATGAAAAAGATCAAATGGCAAATAAATTCCTAAATCATCGAATGATGGGTGTAGACTGTCGAGGATATACTTCGACATTCTTCGAATATGCTAGAGTGGTACCAACACTGGCTTAGCCAGAACCGGTACTCATTTCTCGCTATATTTGGGGACTGATTAGCGAAATCCGCAATATCGTTAAAGCTGCGAGACCTCGCACTATTGACGATGCGGTAGAATTAGCTAACACCTTAACTGACGAACTGGTATGCACAAGAAATGAAAACAGAAAGAAGGAACTGGCTCAGAAAATTACCCAAGGATTTCGTGTGGGCAATAATAATAACTTCAAGAAAAGAGGAACAGGGCAATCCTCAACTCCTCAGTTCTGCAGGAATTGCAAAAAGAAAATATAGAACTTTCAGGCCATAAATTTCATGCAAACCTATTACCAATGAATTTAGCTGGGTTCGATGTTGTGTTAGGAATGGATTGGTTGATAGCCAACCATGCTCGAATCCTTTGTGATACAAAATTCCATAGAAATTCGTGCACCTATCGGAGAAGTAATCATCATTACAGGAGATAAACCACGTAAACCCATGAAGTTCATATCAGTAATGAAAGTTGCTAATTATGAACGAAAACGAGGAATAGTGTATATGATTTCTGTAATCATTAGCACTAAGAGTAAGGAACTTAAGGAAATTCCTGTAGTCTCAGAATACCCAGATGTATTTCCGGAAGAACTCCCGGGATTACCACCAGATAGGGAAGTAGAATTTAGAATTCATCTAATTCCAGGAACTACACCGATAGCTAAGACACCTTATCGGTTAGCACCCACAGAAATGTTAGAATTGAAAAAGCAATTAGATGAATTACTAAGTAAAGGTTTTATACAACCTAGTTCATCCCCGTGGGGAGCGCCAGTGTTGTTTGTAAAGAAGAAGGATGGTTCGATGCGAATGTGTATCGATTATAGAGAATTAAATAAGGTTACAATTAAGAATCGATACTCATTACCTAGGATTGATGATCTATTCGATCAACTTCAAGGAGCTAGATATTTTTCTAAGATAGATTTACGCTCCGGATATCATCAGTTGAAAGTACAAGAAGAAGACATTCCTAAAAATGCTTTTAGAACTAGGTATGGTCATTACGAGTTTACAGTCATGCCCTTTGGATTAACGAATGCACCTGCAGCATTCATGGACATGATGAATAGGATCTGTAAACCATATTTGGATAAATTTGTCATTGTCTTCATCGACGATATACTTATTTATTACAAAAATCAGGATGAACATTGTCAGCACTTGCATGCACTCTTAACTTTGTTAAGAAAAGAAAAATTGTACGCCAAATTCTCGAAGTGTGAATTTTGGTTGCAAGAAGTGCAATTTCTAGGTCACATGGTGAATCATGAAGGTATTCATGTAGATCCTGCTAAGATAGAGGCAATTACCAATTGGAAGGTTGCACAATCTGCAATAGAAATTAGAAGTTTTATAGGTTTAGCTGGATACTATAGACGGTTTATTAAGGATTTTTCCAAGATAGCTGTACCATTAACTAAGCTAACCTGTAAAGCAGTTAAGTTTGAATGGGGACCTAAACAAGAAGAAGCTTTTAGGATTTTAAAGCAGAAGTTAACAAATGCTCCAATCCTAGCTTTACCAGAAGGGACTGAAGATTTTGAAGTTTATTATGATGCTTCAAAATTAGGATTAGGATGTGTGCTAATGCAACGCAAGAAGGTAATTGCGTATGCATTAAGGCAATTGAAAAAGCATGAGGAAAACTATACAACTCATGACTTAGAATTAGGAGCCGTAATTTTTGCCCTTAAGATTTGGAGACATTATCTATATGGAAGTAAGTTTACTGTTTATACGGATCATAAAAGTTTAAAGTATATATTTGGGCAAAAAGAGTTAAACATGAGGCAAAGGAGATGGATGGAAATCCTAAGTGATTACGACTGTGATATTCAGTATCACGAAGGAAAGGCAAATGTAGTTGCAGATACCTTAAGTCGTAAGTATCATGAAAAGCAAAAGCGAGTTCGTGCTCTCAGATTAAATCTACAGTTAGATTTAATGGAACAACTAAAGAATGTCCAGGAAACAGCAATCAAGGATGATGCTGAAGGAATGAAAGGACAAATAAAAGAATTAGAGCAAGGAAGTGATGGAATTTGGAAATTCCATAAGAAAAGAATTTGGGTACCTAAGCAAGGAGATTTAAGGCATAAGATTTTAGAAGAAGCTCATAAATCTAGGTATACTATTGAAGAAACACTAGATAAATGATCGGAACCGAGATATCTAGGGGGTTTGAATCCGCATAAAAAGGTTAGCTCTCTCTCGATTGATTCAGTTGCAGCTGATCTTCTTCTCCGAAGTTCTGCAAAACAGAACACCGTTAGCCTCGCCAAGGGGAGAAGAGGGTTATCTCCTTGACCCGACTCCGGTGTGAGAATAAGTATGGGTAATGAAGAAGAAGAAGTATTTGAAAAGTGGGTGTAATCTGAATTCATACCTGGGTTGTTTCTCATATTTATAGCCGGGAGTCGTTTTAGGCGGGAAAACCCGTTAGTGAAAAATTAACGGAAGATGCTAACCCCGTAAGCGGTTACATTTCCTTCCGTTTAAGTTCTTTGATCCGACGTGAGAGCACACGGATCGTGGTCTTGATCGAAGGCTGGGGATTTGCCACGTGTAAAGTGATTAAGTGGAGATTACTCTCCAATTGCATGCCTTCGTTGTGATTTCAGGGGTGCCTGTGGTAATGACACGTGTCCAGACGGTTATAACCGTCCGGGTGGTGCACGATTGCATTCCTTCTGGAAGATTACTGCTGTAATCTGGTGTGACACCTTACCATATGGAAACAGATGAATAAATCCCAAGTCTGGGTAAAATAATATCCAAGTCTGGATATTTGGGCGGAAGTATCAATCCCAGGATTTTTATCCTTTGCTAATGGGAGAAGGCGCAAGGATTTATGTTCTCCTTTGGGCGTGCGATTATAGATTGCTGATTTCTTTCTTCCTTTTGTAAGACCAGTGCGCGGCCGCGCAAGGTTAAAAGGTTAAAAAGCCAGGTTGTGGTATGGTCTCAAATACTTATTATGAGGTTTTTGGGACCTTACCCCTTCAAGTCCCCCCAGTCTAGTGTTGTACTTATGCAAATAAGTGGAGCACTGGACTTATGAAAGGGAAATGTTTTTGGGCGCGAAAAATAAGAAATCTTCTATGAGAAGATTAAATGTTGCTAAAAAAGTTTTTCTGGGGAAATTGTGCTCATATATTGACGTGTGATGACGTTATCTGTCAGTAAGAATGTGCATTTTTTCTTCTCTCTTGGGATTTGTAGTGGCGCTTTATCAGTCCTTATTAATGAGGATATGACCTCTGCTCTTGTAGCGCCGCTTGGATGTGATATCTTTCTAACAGTTTAATCATGGCGATCCAGTTTCCCTTTCTCCGAGGTCTTATTCCCTATATATATTTGTGGGATGTTTATTTCATCCCCTTATTTTGGAGATTATGAAGATAAAGGGTTTATCTCGTACTCGTCGGCTTCACGATATCTTGAGGTTCTATGATGCCGCTGAAAGCCTGTTGCTGCTTGCTAATTCACCGTCACCGACCTTCACCGGAACCAGTAAGGTGACGTCTGCTGTTGGGCCCTCTAATGCTGAGATTTGTTTACCGGAGACTGGTGAAGAAACCGTTGTGCTGTCAGCTGAGGCTTTAATGGCTCGATTCCCAACTCTCCGTCCGGGTAAGTGTGAGTTGGTGTACCGTCGTCGTCGGAAGCGTCGGATCGATCTTGCTCCGGTTGTTGAGGAAGATGTTTCTGTTGAATAGGGTAGGTGATGTGACTGGTTATCGGCTGAACGTCTTGCTACTGGTGAAACAAGATTTCCTTTTGTTTTTGTAAATATTCCAGTTTTTGGAACTAAACTTTTGAAGATCATTGCCATGATCTTGTTATGAAGTGTTTTGTTACACTTAATGATATGTGCACTTGTCATGTGTTGTATGTTTTTTGCATGTTTGGATTACAATATGTTGCATGTGCTTTAATTGTTTTGATCAGGTAAAGCGAATTAGAGATGGCATTGTGCTCATGTGTGAACATTTGTCAAAAGCTGCGCTTTTCTCAGACTGTTCATGAGTTGTACAATATTTGCCATTCCGTTTTCGCGTAAACCAAAAGAATTTCATGCAATTTGTAACAAACTGTAATAAGTAGAAATAACGTTTGTATTGATGAAGCGCGAGGCTTGTGATACAAGTGTAAATAGGAAATACATTGCCTGTGAATGATTTGACCTACATGTAACACCTGCGCAGCTGCTGCGCGTTCCAGGTGCGTGGAACTAGAGTTCCGTCGATTCTTTTTAGGGTATACGCCCCCTTGCCTAGGACCTCGTTAAGGACGTATGGTCCTTCCCATCTTGGCGCTAATTTGCCTGGTTTTTCAGCGTTTGAGGCTTCATTGTCGCGCAAGACACAATCACCGGGGACAAAGGTACATACGCGGACGCGCGTGTTGTAATATTTTTCGAGTTTGGATTTGTACCTTGCTTCTGTTATGGCGGCGCTCTCGCGCCTTTCTTCCAGAAGGTCTAAATCCATCCTTCGCTCTTGTTCATTGTTCTGTTTTTCCATAGCTATCATGCGCGGTGATGGTAGACCGATCTCGGCTGGAATGACGGCCTCAGACCCATAGACTACACTAAACGGAGTTTCACCTGTGCTAGTCTTTGGCATTGTTCGATGTGCCCAGAGGATGCTGGGGAGTTCGTTAACCCACCCTCTGCGTGCTGTCCCTAGTCGTGCTTTTATGCCGTCAACGATCTGTTTGTTTACACTTTCTACTTGGCCGTTCGCTTGTGGATGTGCGACGGAGGCGAAATTATGCTCGATCTTCATTTCTTTGAACCATTTTTGAAGATCTTCTGAGGCGAAGTTTGTGCCGTTGTCAGAAATAATGCACAATGGTAATCCAAACCTACAAATGATATGTTCCCATATGAATTTGCGGATTACCATTGTTGTGGTTGAAGCCAAGGCTTTGGCTTCTACCCATTTGGTGAAGTAATCGACCGCCACAATGATGAATTTTACTGCGCCTGGCGCGTCAGGAAATGGGCCAACAAGATCGATGCCCCATTGTTGGAAGGGCCAGGCAGACGTGACAGGTATTAGTGGATTCTTTGGTCGGAGTGTCTTTGGTGCATGGCGTTGACAAGCTGCGCATCTTCTTAATAAATCAACTGCATCCATATGCATTCCTGGCCAGTAGTATCCGGCGTTCATAATCTTTGCCACGACCATGCGCGGTCCTGCGTGTATTCCACATAATCCCTCGTGGATTTCTCTGACCAGATATTGGGCATCTGTTTTATCAACACAGCGTAATAATGGTCCCATAAATGACTTCCTGTATAGGACGCCATCCGCCATTTCATAATTTATCGCTTTGTGTTGTATTTTTCGAGCTTCTGCCTTTCCGTCCGGAAGTTTTCCGTGTTGAAGGTACAAGATAATTGGGGACATCCAGGATGGATTTCCCATTTCTATGACGTTTACTTGTTTGAGATGAATGGAAGGGTTGGACAGTACCTCTATGCGTACCTCCTTTGCTAGGTGCTTGAAGCTGGTAGCAGCTAACTTGCTTAGCGCGTCAGCGTGTTTGTTTTCGCTTCTGTTTATGTGGTTAACTTTGAATGTTTGGAATTGGTTGATTAGTATCCGTGCTTGTTCAAGGTATAATGCCATAGCTTCTCCTCTTGCATCATAGTGGCCGTTAACTTGCTCGGCTACTAGTTTTGAGTCGACGTTAGCTTCAAGATTTCTTGCCCCCATTTTTAGCGCTAAGCGAAGGCTAGCTAGAAACGCCTCGTATTCTGCTTCATTGTTGGTGCTTCGGAAATCTAAGCGTATGGCATATGTGAGCTCGTGATTGTCTGGGCTGATTAGTCGGAGACCTCTCCCTGCTCCATCGTCATTGGAAGCGCCATCTGTGTGTAGAGTCCAGACTCTATCGTCGAAAACGGGTACAGGGTTCTGGATTGCTTCGCATTCTTGAACTTTGTCGATGGGAACTTCGGTGGCAAAATCTGCTAGAACTTGCCCTTTGATTGCTGGTCTTGGCCAATAGAAGATATTGTATCCTCCCAGCTCAATGGCCCATTTAGCCAATCTTCATGCGACGTCGGGTTTGGATAAAATCTGGCCCAAATGATAATTGGTGAGAACTGTGATGACGTGACCCGAAAAATATCTGCGCAGTCACCATGATGCGTGTACTAGTGCAAGGACTAGTTTTTCTATCATCGAGTAACGAGTTTCCGGACCAGTGAGCATTTTGCTTATATAGTAGATTGGGGTCTGAATGTTTTCGCGTTCTACCATCAGTACTGCACCGACCGCTACTTCCGCAGCAGATAGATATAAAATTAGTGGTTCTTTTTCTTTTGGCGCGGTCAGCGTTGGTAGCTGGATTAAACATTCTTTCATTTGCTTGAATGCTGCTTCCGCTTCAGATGTCCATTGAAAGTCGGTTTTCTTTGCGCAATTTCGTAGCGTGCTGATGAATGGATAAGACTTTGCTGCGTGATTAGCCAAGAATCTGTTCACGGCTGCCAAACGCCCGGCGAACCTTTGCATTTCTTTAACTGTTGCTGGTGACGGCATTAGCTGGATAGCCTGCACTTTTTCTGGATTTACTTTAAAGCCATCTCTTGTGACTATGAAGCCCAAAAATTTTCCTTCTTCCATGCCGAAGGAGCATTTTGTTGGGTTGAGCTTTAAATTCACGCTGCGCAGAGAGTCGAATGTGCGCTGAATATTGTTGAGCATCGAGTCTTCCTCATGGCTCATGATGACGAGGTCATCCATGTATACTTCAACTGTCTTGCCGATGTCGCTGTTGAAAATTGTGTCCATCAAACGTTGATAAGTTGCGCCAGCATTGCGCAGACCAAAGGGCATTTTAGTGTAGCAGAAAATTCCTTTGTCTGTGCGGAATGCGGTTTTATCTTCGTCTTCTTCCTTCATCTGGACCTGATGGTAACTTTTGTAACAGTCGAGAAAGCACTTCCATCTGAACGATGCTAGAGAGTCGACTTTTTTGTCTATTTCTGGAAGCGCGTAACAATCTTTTGGGCATGCTTTATTCAGGTCTTTGAAGTCGACGCACATTCTCCATCCGCCACTTATGTTTTTGTACCATGACTGGGTTGGCAACCCATGTATGGTATTTTACTTCACGTAATATTCCCGCATTAAGTAACTCTGCCACTTGCTCGTCCATGGCTTTTGCTTTTTCTTCACTAAAGCTGTGCCTCCCCTGAGCAACAGGCTCCGCTGATGGTTTGATGTTTAGAAAATGTTGCGCGATGTCGCGTGGGACTCCAGTCATGTCTGCTGGACACCAAGCAAATATATCTTTGTTGTTAGACAACAATTCTTTAAGTTGTGTTCGTGTTGCCGGTGAAATGGCGTGTTCTAGCAGGATGGTCTGCTCTGGGTATTCGTTGTTCAGGACCCATTTCTCTGGTTCGTTTGATGCCGAAGGTTTGACTACCTTTGTTGGTGGCTCATCGTCCACGTACATGACTTCTTTACTTGAGTATAAACTTGCAACTCCGGTTTCCGTTGGAAATCCGCATGCAGCATGTGGAATAGAAGTGATCATACTAAATTCTCTTTGTGACCTTCTTCCGAGCAAGACATCATGGCGTGATGTTGCTGGCATGACCATGAAATTGACTGTGACTGTTCGTGAATGCTCGCCATCTGATAGAGTCACAGGAAAAGCTATTTGCCCTAATGGGAATACAGCTTCATTGCAGAATCCGGTGAGGGGGAAATCAACCGGTTCTAGACGTGCTTTGTCTTCCGAGTCTAGCTGTTTAAAACATTGCTCGTATATGATGTCCATCGAGCTTCCCGGATCTATAAACATATAGTCCGTCCGGTAATGTCCGAAAATACCAGTAATAATCACTGGTCGTTCTTCCTGAGGGCCCCCAGGAACAACAGGAAACACAACTTGTTGTTCTCTCCAGTGTTGATCATAGTTTCGTTTATTTGGTCTTCGTGACGGACCTCCTTCAACCATGTGTATTTGTTTAGGTTTTTGATAATTGCTATATTTGGATTGTGTTTTAATGGTACGACTGGATTGGATGTCCCCCCGACGTGGTGTTGGTGGGTCCAACACTGTAATGTTGATTTCTTCCTCAGATCTGATGTTTGGGAAATCAGATCTGGCGATTTGTATAACGATTGTGTCTAAAGCGAATTAGCATCTGTTAAACCAATGTTCTGGGGATCCTTCTATTTGTAAATTGTTTCCGACGTTTGGTCGAGGACCAGATTGCCGGTGAGATGATGAGTTTTCTGCCATGTGCAAAACAGAAAATGGAACGATCTGAATCGAAACGAGATAAAAACTAGAAAACAGAGGAATCGGTGGGCGCCAATGAAGAAACACTAGATAAATGGTCGGAACCGAGATATCTAGGGGGTTTGAATCCGCATAAAAAGGTTAGCTCTCTCTCGATTGATTCAGTTGCAGCTGATCTTCTTCTCCGAAGTTCTGCAAAACAGAACACCGTTAGCCTCGCCAAGGGGAGAAGAGGGTTCTCTCCTTGACCCGACTCCGGTGTGAGAATAAGTATGGGTAATGAAGAAGAAGAAGTATTTGAAAAGTGGGTGTAATCTGAATTCATACCTGGGTTGTTTCTCATATTTATAGCCGGGAGTCGTTTTAGGCGGGAAAACCCGTTAGTGAAAAATTAACGGAAGATGCTAACCCCGTAAGCGGTTACATTTCCTTCCGTTTAAGTTCTTTGATCCGACGTGAGAGCACACGGATCGTGGTCTTGATCGAAGGCTGGGGATTTGCCACGTGTAAAGTGATTAAGTGGAGATTACTCTCCAATTGCATGCCTTCGTTGTGATTTCAGGGGTGCCTGTGGTAATGACACGTGTCCAGACGGTTATAACTATCCGGGTGGTGCACGATTGCATTCCTTCTGGAAGATTACTGCTGTAATCTGGTGTGACACCTTACCATATGGAAACAGATGAATAAATCCCAAGTCTGGGTAAAATAATATCCAAGTCTGGATATTTGGGCAGAAGTATCAATCCCAGGATTTTTATCCTTTGCTAATGGGAGAAGGCGCAAGGATTTATGTTCTCCTTTGGGCGCGCGATTATAGATTGCTGATTTCTTTCTTCCTTTTGTAAGACCAGTGCGCGGCCGCGCAAGGTTAAAAGGTTAAAAAGCCAGGTTGTGGTATGGTCTCAAATACTTATTATGAGGTTTTTGGGACCTTACCCCTTCAACTATGTATCCAGGAAACAATAAAATGTACCAAAATTTAAGAAATAATTTCTGGTGGATAGGAATGAAAAAGGACATAGCTAGATATGTTTCTAAGTGTCTTACTTATTCACAAGTTAAGGCAGAGCACCAAAAACCTTCAGGTTTACTACAACAATTAGAAATGCCTGTATGGAAATGGGAACTCATAACAATGGACTTTGTTACTAAGTTACCCAAAACCAGAAAAGGTAATGACGGGATTTGGGTAATTGTGGATCGATTAACCAAATCAGCTCACTTTCTACCTATGAAAGAAACCTTTAGCATGGAAAGATTGGCAAAGTTGTATGTAGATGAAGTAGTATCCTTACATGGAGTTCCACTCTCCATTGTATCAGATAGAGATAGTCGTTTCACTTCTCATTTCTGGACAAGTTTCCAGCAAGCTATGGGAACTCGACTAAATCTAAGTACTGCATATCATCCTCAGAAAGACGGACAAAGTGAAAGAACGATACAAACTCTAGAAGACATGCTCCGAGCATGTGTGATAGATTTTGGTGGAAACTGGGATGACCACTTACCTTTAATTGAATTCTCCTATAACAATAGTTACCATTCAAGCATTGAAACTGCCCCATTCGAAGCACTATACGGACGTAAGTGCAGAACTCCAGTTTGTTGGGCAGAAGTAGGAGAAAGTCAATTATCCGGTCCTGAAATAGTGCAAGAAACTACCGACAAGATTACTCAAATTAAGGAAAGACTGAAGACGGCTCGAGATCGTCAAACGAGTTATGCCGATAATCGACGCAAGCCACTAGAATTCCAAATAGGAGATAGAGTACTCTTAAAAGTTTCTCCTTGGAAAGGAATAGTTCGATTTGGTAAGAAAGGAAAGCTGAGTCCAAGGTACATAGGACCATTTCCAGTAATCCAACGTATAGGACCAGTTGCCTATCGTTTACAACTACCAGAAGAGTCAGCTGGAGTACATGACGTATTTCATGTATCCAACCTCAAGAAATGTCTATCTGATGAGTCCCTGGTAGTACCTCTTCAAGACATAGAGGTAAATGAAAAACTAAAGTTTGTTGAAAAGCCATTGCAAATAGAAGACAGAAAGATCAAATTTCTCAAACACAAACGACTAGTACTGGTCAAAGTCAAGTGGGATTCAAAGAGAGGACCTGAATACACTTGGGAGCTGGAATCAGAAATGAAGCGAAAATACCCCTACTTGTTCCAGTAAATCTCGAGGACGAGATTTTTATTAAAGGTGGGGAGGATGTAACAACTCTAATCAAAAGTCATATTTATTAAATTAATTTATCTAATAGGAAACCCTAATTGAGATACCCAAGTGATTCTGAATAAACCCTAAAATTTTCAGAATAATCGGAATCAGGATCAGGACCCCTAAAACTCAGGGGGGGGTAAAACCTAGTCGGTAATATCCACACAGTTTGTTGTCGAAATTGAAAATGAACGAGCCACCAACACAGCTGAGCTACTTGGACACGAAGCAACCCTAGGGGAGAATAGGGTCTCTCGCGCCACGCGACGCACACAAGGGGATCTTTCGCGTGGCGCGAGGGGACGAATTTTGGGTATAAATAAGAGGGCAGTGGGACTTGATATTGTGCGTTTGTTCGACGTTCAATTTCAATTTGTACTCTGAGTTATAGTCGAAACAGTTTTAAAACACACAATTCACGAAGTGCTGCCGCAAAACAGGGTAATAACTCGATCGCTGCTACGATTCAATGTCCGATCGATTAAACTATCCAATGGATGTTTAAGTGCTGCCCACATTAGGGTTTATGCTTTGTCATTCGTTGTTAATTCAATGGATGTTTAAGTATCGCACTTTGTCATTCGATGTGAGGGTTTAATCTCGTGAGTTATCGTAAATGCTGTACTAAGTTACTAACCGAGTTGTGTGCATATTATTAAACTAGGTTATCAAGGCTAATCAATAGGCTAAGCTCTGCTTATATAAATCTGCAATGTGAGTCATTCTCTTTTTATCAAAGTGCTTTATAAATTCTTAAATATTTTCAAAGTTATAATTATAGTGATTAAGTTTATGTAGTCACCAAATTACAGCCGGTATGTGGGGTATTGTGCACATTACTGCTGTTTTTATCACTTTAGGTGGGCGAGCCTAATTAGTGATATACGTCACTATTGGGTGACAGGACCCAATAGTGGTATGACCACAGTCACAGAAACGAGTCGAATGACAAATACCGTGGGTAGTTGGTTGATATCTGGAAACATTGTAATATCTCTTAATACTGTAAATTATAACAAATGTGTCACTTTAGTAAATAGAATGATTCACCAGTATTTCCCGCTGACAAAACCTTTTTCAAACATGTTTCAGGTGATCTGTTGTGATCCAGGAAAAGTGCCGAAAAGCACTACAAAGCTTAAGGAAGTGGCTAAATATAAAATAAAGAAATATGTTTTGTAAAATAAAAGATTTCTCCGTGAAATCATATGATTGTAAATTATCGGGGTTTTATCCCGAGTTGTGAAATAAAATAATCGAGAAATTTTAGCTTTAAAAAGATCCTGATGAAATTTTCCGCTGTTAAACTCTATTCAATAAATACCACGGGATTTTCTGTCCCGCGGCTCCTGAAACGGGTCAAACCGGGTCGGGGACCGTGACATTCATAACCTATAAAACCAATAGGTATTAAATAAATAGAGTGCAAGCTTTACTTACATAGCATCCAGATTATGCTTTTCCTTCATTCTTGATTCGTTTGACCCGCTTCCTTCCCAAGCTTTCACCTAGCTCGTCAAGCGTCAAACTATCATTGTAATTTGTAAGATGGTTAGACTAGTCATAATCATTCACGACTATTCCATCCTACGATCTTTTTGTCGAAATTATCATTGGATCATATAATTGGTCATTTTGACTTTTAAAAAGTCAAACTATCTATTAACGAAAGTAATTACATGATGTAGATCAACTACTCGTTTTATTACTTTGTCAATATCTGGTAAGCATCATTCTTATGCTACCGGTTTAATTACTTATTCAATCAAGTTCATGTAATCGAAATTCATCGAATTAACAAAATCTTTAATCATTTTTAACACATGATGATATCAAACATCATTCTAACATTAATCTATCATCATTTTCGTTTTATCATACAAAACCCGTTTCATAGTAAGTATGATCATAAACCCAAACACACAATTTGTTCAAGTATTTCCTTATTACTATCATATATGATGATTATAAACACAATCATATTATCAATTTCATCATATGATTAATACCCACTTATCCTAGTGTGGCAAATCATCAAATCATTTAAATTATAGCATCATATGTATAATTTTCACTTAGGGTTTTATTCCTAAGCTAATATACATCACTAATTCAGTCATAGCTTCAATAATTCATCCATAATTCGCGATTATGATGATTCTTTCATTTTCACAACTTCACAAATCATCAAAATTTGACATACCTGATGATCCCCTAGCTTGGGTGATCATTAATTCACGTTCAATTGTGAATTTAGACTTCGTTTGAGCCTTCAATTTGATGATTTGGTTGAGGCTAGGGTTTAAGCTCCTGGGGAGCTTCTGCTGTGTTCGAACAGAATACCTAGAACACACACTGAATGTGTGTTTTATTTTTAGGTAATTTTTCTTTTTATAACTTAACTTTCCATTTATCCGAATTTGGCCCCTCTTGTTTGGTTAGTTATTAAGTAGGGCACAATCTACTTATTTCTAACAATATTCCCACTTATTAGCTAGGTTAAACATTCCTAGTCAAATTAGTGGGTTCGGGGATGTAACACCTCGTAAAAACGCGTCCAATTATGTGAAGACACGTGTCCTAAACCCTAATCGTTTAAAAGATTGAGTTTGAAGGACTAAAGTTGTAAAACGATAAAATTATGTATGCGAAGGGACTAAAAGTGTCAACATGAGAAACTTGTGCCTCTGAATGACCACACACGAAGAATATATTCTTAATCGAGTAATAAATTGGATATAAGAAGCCGTTTGCGAAAATAATTGAAAGATTATAAACTACCGGGGTTAAACGTATCAACATGTTAATTCTTACCTCTGAGTGACCTTTTAACGAACCCAGGGATTTGGAATATTCAAATATACTCTCAAGAATAAGTGATATAAATTTCACGAGGTTTCGAGATCGTTACGTGTTGTTTATGTGAATTCCCAAGAATTAGGGTTTAAAGCGTCAACGAGGCGAAACTTATGTTTCCGGATATCGTTTAACGAAACCAGGCCTAACGGAGTTTGGTTAGACTCCCTTGATCATCCACAAACTAACTATAAGGGATAGAAGTGCTTAAAACAAAAGATATTGAGCTTATATAAGTGTAGGGACTGAACTTATCAAGAATGAAACTTGTATGGCTGGTAACCAAGGGTGCCGCGTTGCGCGACCATGGGAGCATTCTGTCATCACGCGACGCAACGGCACTGTTTTGACAGATTTCTAATGCCAGGTGCAGGTCTATTCCTTTCCTTGAGCTCCAAACAGGTTAATTCGGTTCTATGGCCTTGTTGCTTGTTTTAAAAACCACCATGGACACCTGGAGACACTAGATTACATCCCTAAACACCTGTAATCATCTGGGGCAACCTGAATTCACTATAAATAGGCCTTTAAGTTCAGCATTCTAACTTGCACTTTCACTCAAATATCACTCTCAACTCTCTAGCTTGTGTTCTGATCATTTCTGGAGGTTCCTGATCCAAAGGGAAGCTTGTTCTTGTAGAAAAGATAGTTAGGACCCTTTGTAAGTGTCTTAGCCTGTAAGACCCTAAATCCATTTTAATCGGTTAATACGAGTTTGTTTAAACATTTTATTAAATAAAACATTCCAACATTTTGTAATTTAATTCGCCGTTTTAAAGTGTGACGACGAAACTATTCGCGGAAGCTTTAATCTCGATCGTGTTCGGTTCCTCATCGGGCTCGGTCGTCATCCGGTACTACTAGGCAACCTACATTCCATAAACATGAAATGATTTTAGTCATACGTGGTTTAAAACGTGTTTAAACGAATTCACGAAACAAAACTTAACAAAAATAACTGGGCGCCACCGTAACTTACGGTATCCACCGTAAGTTACGGTGGCCACTGGGCTCTTAAGGGGTTGCCGTAAGGCAGTAGAATACCACCGTAAGTTACGGTAGCTACCGTAACTTACGGTAGCTACTGCAAGTTCTTCACATTTTCTGTTTTGACCCGTTCATGTATAAATCAAACAAAAACAGGTTTGTATGCTCCCTAAACTCATGAATTTCATAATTTCAATATCTCCTATCATATTAGGTTCAAGTCACGAGTTTCTTACGTAATTAGAACTCGTTTACGCTCAAGTGCTTATTTTGACCCTTTAAGGGCATTTAAGCACTTTCTAGCTTAAAATCGTTTTCGATTGCTTCTAGCATTACATTACCACATTTCTTACCATAAAATTTTCCATCAAGACTGTATTTATGGTGGGTTTACTAAGGTAATCTATATAAACTGGGTTTTACCCCTCAACTCATTAATTTACGGCAAAGGCTCAAATGGAGCCATTTGACTAGCGTATTACATCTTTCAACTTCTATACTTGTCCTAAGTATTTATCTAATCATATAACTCGTTTCCAAACAACCTTTAAGGGTTGTTTGCTCAGTTTAACTTATAAGGACGTTTTGGTCCATTTTGGCCCTTCATTGACGATGAGAGATTTTTGTAAACATGTTTGACCCATAAGTCCTCTTTTAACTACGATTTTGTTTGAGAAGTCATTAGGCCTTTCAAACGTAATGACCATCGTTTGTAACTTTAGGTTTACCTATTAAAGTAACCAAAATCTATTTTAGACTCCGATTAACTCTCATTTAACCATACGTTTAAATGAGAGTTATTCTATTATGCGTACCTGGCTCAGACCATTATATTGACCCATTTAAATACTTTGCCTCCATAGCCGCTAAGTAATAGCGATGTAAATATCCACTCGATAATTATCTCTGAAATCATACAACTCAACAAACCATTAGTCGATATTGTCAAAGAGTGATATTTTCACCTTTTGACCCGTTTTGTCTAAATGACCGATTATATTAGCGAGACGAAGCTTATTGCCATCTCGTCTACACGACTCGCTCCGGTTTACACCGCACGGTCGCTTTAATTATAAATCAGCTCTTAACGCTTTTTGGCCTATTAAGGCTTACGAAATAAGTATCTTTCAAAAGTAACAATTATTGTCAACGAGTGACCAAATTACAATTTTACCCTTATTGGTTATCATGATTTACCTGATATGGTAACCTTTAAAAAGTACATGTTTCATTCGTCATAATATGATCGAATTACCGATTTAACTCATTTTTAACCATCAATATGGTTTCTTATCCTATTTGGTTATCTTGTTACGTATGGCTACACTCCGGAACATAATATCTCAATTAGGCATTTGTCTTATTCGTAATCAATATGACAAAAGAACATTCTAAAATATATGACTAGTGTAAGCTATACTTACCTTGCATCCGGTTATGCTCTTTTCCGCGTACCCGATCCGTTTGACCCGCTTCCTCCCAAGCCTCATCTTGTCATGAGTCAAACTATCATCATAATCCGTGAGACGGTTAGTTTAGTCATTATTAGCTACGACTATTCTGTCTTACAAATTTTATGTCGAATCTACCATTCGACTTCATCATTGGTTAGTTTAACTTTCTAAAAGTTAACTACCGTTATTCATATGACAAGTACCATTTAAATTAAATCAACATCATGATTAGAATTCATATTACCCCATATCATACGGGATAAATCGAGTTTGGCAATCACGCATTTCATTTACAATTTCAGCACCTTAGTTTTCATTTAGGCATTTTAACAAACACCTAGTGTGCATAATTTTACATATTTACTAACTAGTTCATAACTAGTTATTTTTACCAAGGTTAACATCAATTTGGCAATTTCATGTCAATTTTAACATCAACAAACCTGAAATTTCTTTATAGAATTCAAATTACACAAGTACAACTATCATAATCCTAGTGTCTTCATACTTCTACATCACCCACTTAACACCTTCAATGGTGATTATGGAATTCTCAAGTATTGAGCATAATTTCAACAATCTAATGGCTAGGGTTTATTCCTATACACTATTTTATTCTAATTTCATCCAAACAACATTCATGCAAGACAAATTTTCGATTTCATATGTTCATCAAAATTTCAAGATGTAACTAGGAGATGAAATTTGACATACCTTGTGATCCTTTCGCGGAGGTGATCACTAATCTAAACTTAGATTTCGATTTGGAGTCGATTTGGCTTCTCAATTTGATCAATTTGTTGAATTTAGGGTTTGAGCTCCCATGGAGCTTTCTCCTGGTCGACCTCCACGCACGCACACACCTTTCATGTGTGTGTTTTGTGTTAAGTTTTATTTTTGTAAAACCATTTTCAAGTTATCCAACTTTGGCCCCTCATGTTAGGTTAGTTATTAAGTAGGCCACAACCTACTTATTTTAAATCCACATTCCCCTTTATTAACTAGGCTAAACATTCCTAGTTAACTTAGCGGGTTCGGGGATATTTACGACTAAGTTTATTTTAGGTCCCGTTAACTCGGGCCTTTTATAAACTTTATTTATCCATAGGTCTTTATTTGACTTTTTATTAAATATTAGGTTTATTTATTTAAAAATCCTAATTACTCACCGGGTAAATTTTACCACTAACGGTACTTTACCCGACTTTTAGTATTAACGGGGTTTGATTACCAAACCCGTTTTCGGGGTGTTACATAGCCCCATTCTTTAGTTCAGTTTTTAGTCTAAAAACAGAAAAGTTAAAGTTATCGTAATCCGACTTTGACTTTCGGTTTAAACTCAAATGATCCAGCCACTAATCGAATTGAATGTGGTTATGTGACCATAATTAGGTAGGTGATTAACCCTTAAAAGGGCACCTCCTAATTATTTCGTTTGCTTAGTTAATTGTTGGGTCAAACTATCTAGTTAAAAAGTCAAACTGACCAGAATTTGAAATAATAATGATAACTAACCATGCAAAGGTTATAAATTATATTTTATCACTCTAATAACTTGGTAATTAGTATTAGAACATGTTTAAGCATGTTCAACCCGACAATTATCAGTTTAGGGTCGGTTCACAACCGAAAGTCGCAAAAGCTTTGCTTTGACTTTAAGTTCTGATCCGATTGAGCTTAATTCTTCCATGTTTTAAGCTTCCATTAGGACCACATTATGTTGTAGTATAACCCAATGGAGTTATATTACCTGGTCATTAGTATTCTGAATTATATGCTAATCTCCGTTAATATGCTTATAAATGCCCATTTTGCCCTTTTGTCATATAAACAAGATTTTTGAAAATGTGAGAGGACAAAAACCTTTATTACTGATATATAAGTATATCCCGAAAATTTGATATCAGTTTCTGGTCTCAAACAGAAGTTATGCTCGATATCGTAAATTGAAGCTTTTATTTAATTAAATTGCGTTATCTTGCATAAGGCATGTTTAAATAAGGATTTTGACCCAAAACTCATTACCTACTGATAAGATATTATTTCTAGGGATTTTTGCAATTTTTTATCAGATTATAAATTGACCATATCATTGAGTTCTTGTATAATTCGGTAAAAGACGATAATACCCTTTTCATACATAAAATGAGATTAACAAATGATTTAAATGCCAAACCTTTTCCTACTGATCTTATATATTATATAAATTATTTTGAGCATTTAAGATTGATAAAAATCTCAGATTTCTATAAACATCTTAATTATCGTCAATTAGTGATTTTTTACGCTATATAAGCGCATAGTATGGTTTAAAACCATACTAAACACCTAAGACTTGTTACCTACTGATTTTATAAATAAAATTTGATATTATTATAGTAGGTATAAGTCATGAACTCAGACTTCCAAAAATGTCCTTAAAAGCATATGTGAAATGACCAAAATACCCTTTCGGGGCATAGTTTGCCCATAAATAGTAACCCTCACATATGTATGATATCTTACTGATATAATTAGATAAAATAAATATTTTCACTGAATGTTTTAGACCAGAACCTCAGTTTATCATTAAATCTCTTTTGTAAACATTAAAATGACCAAAATGCCCCTACGGGACTTAAATTGGTTTTAAATACTTTTTGGGCATATATGTTAACATCCTACTGATGTATTAACATATTCTAAGCATAATAACATATGAGACTTGTATATAATTCATTTGGTTACCTGTTATGCATTTATGCGTTCGGATCGGTTTATGTAACTAGTTTACATAAAATAACCGAAACGAGTTTAACCTTATCATTAAATCTTCAAAATCCAGAATGTGTTTAGTTTACCCATATAATACAAGTATCCAAACTTGTCGGGTCTAAATCACATTCCATTCCGGTCTCCGCTTAATCTAGCGTTTAGAACCGTAAAGTATCTTTCAAACTAACCGGTCTAAGTCTTTGACTTAAATAAAGACCCGTTAGTATCCTAATAGGTTAATAAACCTTCTATACAGATTGAGTAGCTTTGGTAGAAGGTACTTTCATAAAGCTTAAGGAATATACGGCTGAGTTACTTCTTTCACATCTAGCTCAGGTAAATACTTTTAACTTATTTTCCCTTATACGGGATTGGGATACGGTATAATAATAATACCGTTTGGTCGGGTATGGAATCATTTAATCAGAATGTGATTAATAAATTGCATAACCCGTTTTAATCTGTTTTGTTTGATAACATAAACATTGGGGGTTAATACGACTGTGTCCTGGATATCCTCTGCTCATTTCATTTGAAAATGGCCCTGACCTAAGAATGGGGTGTAGGCATACACCTGACAGATGCTAATATGAAAATTACCCACAAGTTGGGGATAACTCCTCTGTGGGTTTTATAAGTGGTGTGTCGATTAATCATGTTTCGGCTTCTAAACCGAGCCCATATGTATGACAAACATGTAAAACTATATACAAGATTTTATATAAAAATTGTCCTAAGTTATAAATGGTTTGTGCCATGTACACTTAAATCAATTTTCTTAAGCTCTTTTCAAATGAGCCAGTTAATTGTATTTACCAGTGAAAACTGACGTATTTTCCAAAGACTATGTGACAGGTACCTCACGTAACTAGGCTGGAGCTACTCGGTGTCAATAAGAGGATCTTGCAAATCGTTAGATGCCTGGAGTCTGTTATTTCAGTTTCTTGTATTTTATTTTATGATCCGCCTGTGGATCTCTATTACAACCAAGTCTGTATATTCTTTTATTTGGACACTCGGACACTATGGTTTGTAATAGTAATTATTCACCAAGCCTTCCGCTGTGCTATTATATTGTGTGTTTGACTATGATGATATCAACTAAGTCATGATACTCCCCACCGGACCCACCGGTAATATGTGGAAATATCAGCATGTGACAGGTTGGTATCAGAGCCAACATTGAGTGAATTAAACACTAACCTTTTGTGTTTAATCTCAATGACACAATATGCACATTACTTAGACTTCCGAGTCTAGGCATATGACCTAGGGTTTATTCATAACTTTCATTTTGTCGTTTATATGTTGTTTTATTGTTTTGATGGGTTAATTAAAAATGCCACAGTGCGTTCGAGGAAAAGGAAAAGGTTCGATGCGGGGAGGACCATCTAGCAATGCAGGACCCTCACATAGACGCACACCATCAGCGTCTTTTACTAGCTCCGATTCGCGAGATAACTGGAGACATTCTTTTGAACCGGCGAGACACTCCGTTTCGTTAGGTTCTTCACCTTCAGATCCCCCACCTTTTGGGCTACCTATTCAGGACAAGCCCCAACATTCGTACCATTCTCACCAATCACAACATTCACACCACTCCTTACATTCTCATTCCTTTCACCATTCTAGTTCTCACGATCTTTATTCATCGGGTCAATTTAACCCGAATGATTACTTTAACGAACCACAAAGTTATAATCCTTTAGGACCCGAAGACCATTTCTCCTAAGATATGGAAATGGATGATGACCCCGATCCAGAGCCGCCAACCAGGACACCAACTGAAGCGACACTGGATAAATGACCAGAATCAAATTATCCAGGGGGTTAGGTTCTGCATAAAAAGGGTTGGTTCTCTCTCGTTTGATTCAAAGGATCGGATCTTTTCTTCTTCACGATAGCTGCAAAACAGAACACCGTCAGCCTCGTCATGGGTTGAATGGGGGTTCTCTCCGTGACCACCCTCCGGCGTGAGAATAAGTATCGGTATATGAAGAAAAGTATATGTAAAGTGAATGTAACTTGGAGATCATATCTGAATTACTCTTCTATTTATAGGCTGGAGTTTGGGCGGGGAAAACTCGTTGAAATGTTAACGGAAGATGCTAACTCCGTAAGCGGTTATTTTTCCTCTGTTAATTCTCTTAATCGGATTGTGGGAGCACACGGATCGCGATCCAGATCAATGGCTGGGGTGTTGCCACGTGGAAAGTGGGAAAGTGGAGATTTCTCTCTAATTCCATGCCATCGCCGTGACTTCAAGAGAGCACGGGGTGATGACACGTGGCCCAGACGGTTATAACCGTCTGGTGGTGTATGATTGAGTCTTCTAGAAGATTATTGCCATAATCTGGTGTGACTCCTTATCGTGTGGTATCAGTGTAGTAAATAATACCCAAGTCTGGGTATTATTTATCCCTGTTTGTTATGGAGAAAGACGCAAGGATTTATTAACTTCCTTTTGGCGTGCGGGTATTATCTGCTGTCTTTTCCTTAAGCTCTCTTTGTTGGACCAGTGCGCGGCCGCGCAAGGTCTAAAGAGGGTTAAAAGGCGAGGCTATGGTATGGTCCCAAGTTCTTATCACGAGGTTTTTGGGACCTTACCTCTTCAAGTCTCCCCAGTCTAGTGTTGCTCTTATGCAAATAAGTGGAGCACTGGACTATATGAGAGAAATGTTTCTTGCTATAGGGCTTTTTGGCGCGAAAGTGGAGAATCTTCTATGAGAAGATACACTTTGCTCATTATGTTGATTTTTGAAAATCTTTGACTTTAGGTATAGAAGGTACAGTTATGACTGTGTGACAGACTGTCACTTTCAGATGCACACCACTGACCGTGTTCTGCAAGCGCGCGTGAACTCGCGTTTGTGTTGTTCCCTACTCACCCTCTGTCGCTTGGGTAACTGTGCTATCCTGAAAAAGGTGTTGTTGCAGTTACCTAGGATATTTATGGCGGTGGGTATATAAGTGTTTTGGGTTTCCTATTTCCAGTAATCATTACTTTGTTGAAAATCCCTCTTTGCTTCTTCATCTTCTTTATCCGTTTCTAGAAAAAAAATTGCAATTTCTTCCTTTTATGTACACCGGAGATCATCACGAAGACTCTACTGAAGAAATGTCTGCCGAACTTCCACCATTAAAGTGGTCTAGGGCAACTTTTGATGGTTTGATTCGGAATCTTCGGTTTCCAGAAAACTGGGGTGCCCGATACCCTGAGGAGGGTCAGACGGCGGCGGATGCTCCGGCTGGGTATGTGACCCTATTTTGGGATTTCTTTTGTGCATGCAACTTCCGGCTGCCTGTAACTAAATTTTTTCTTGAAATTCTTGAGTATTACAAATTCCATATCTCTCAGTTGCACCCTATCGGTATGGTTAGGGTTCGCCATTTTGAATTTGTATGCCGGACGATGAATATCGAACCGACGGTTCCCCGATTCCGTGTTTTCCACCAGATGCATTGTTCTCAGGGGTTCTATTCTTTTGTACAAAGAGCATCGGTGAAGAAGATTTTGCTGAATCCTCCAAAATCATTTCATGACTGGAAGCAAAAATTCTTCTTTATCAATGTGGGGGTCATTCCGATGAGGATGTCCTTTAGGGGAAAAGAGGATGTCCCCACTGAGACCATTCAAACCCCTGTTGACGAAAATTGGTACCAGGATCTGAAAGACGTTCCATCGATTGCTTTGCCAGAGAAAGCCCTTGTTGGTGCTAGTATGAGTCTGAATTGGAGGATGAACCGGGAAGACAAACCGGTGTATATGGAGGATGACAAAGGTAAGATTTTGGGGTTTGCCCTATTTGTTCCTCTTTCTTTTCCTCTCTCTTTTTTTTTTGACCTTGCTCTTCTTCCTTTGCAGTTGTTTCCTTGTATGTTGTTGCGTTTGAGAGGGAAGGTGGGAAGATGGCTACTATTGCTAAAAAGCCTGAGGAAGAGCTCTGGTATCACCGTATTGTGAAGAACTTTGTTCTTCCGCGGGATGCTGATCTGTCTGCGCAACCTGCTGCTGGTGCTGGTAAGCTTTTATCACAGTGCGTGTTGTTGTTTTTTTTTTCTCTGCGCATTTTAACTCTGCGCTTTATATTAGGTGAATTGTCTAACTTGGGCATAGGCCCTGAGAAGAGGAAACGTGCGCCCACGACTAGCGCCGCGCCAAAGAAGAATGATGCTGAAAAGGCTCAAACTTCTAAGGCAAAAAATGTGGGAGTAGAGAAGAAAGGTATGCGCCGTTCCTCTGACCCCTGGTGTGATTATGTGGTGGTATCTGGTTCTTTAGAGGGTCTTGCGCCTGCAGTTATAAGAAGACCAAAGCCGGAGCCAAGATATATTGTGGACATTCCTCCATCCAATCCTGATGATCCCATTGATTTGGAATCAAGTCCTGAGCGCTTAGTGAGGAAGAAAACAGGGAAAAGGAAACACCCTGATGTTGAAGCTGGGGGTCAGCCTGTGAAGAAGATTCAGCGAAAGAAAATTACTAGGAGAGGCAACCTGGATGCCTTTATTTCGGAATCTGTTCCTGGTAAGTTTTATCTTTTGCTCTCTTCTTTTTACTTCCTTAAATAAGCGCTATTCATGTACTTGTTTTTTACAGAAAAACCGAATTCTCCTGTTTCTACTGAACCATCGCCTGTGGTTAATTAAGAACTTCCGACCTATCCCCCACGCGCCTCTGTTGCTGATCAGTTAAGGAATATTGAAGTTCCTGAATGTGGGGCGGAGAAGGCTGCTGGAGTTGAGAATCTTGAGGCTGAAAAGCCTGTTGATATTGCTATGGATGCGGAAAAAATTACTAGCCCAGAGATTGCAGATGGTGCTGGTAATCCCCAAACCCCTGATCTTGGCTTATGTTTCGGAGAAAGGGAAGACTGCTGAGGAGATTCTTGTTATCACTTCTCCTTCCCAGGCTTCAGGTTCTATGCCTGAGAATGTTGAAAAGGTTACTGTTGAGGACCAAGGCTCGTTCTCTGACATTGGCAAGAATTCCCCAATCCGCCCAGATGAAACTCTGGGGGATTGTTATTATAGAACTTATTCGGAAAAAGATGCTTCCGAAATTCATGTCCCTGTTTGGAATCTGAAGAAAGGTGACATTTTCTCAGATTGGCGCGTATGCCGGGACTGGTTGCAGGGAATTTTTCTGCCTGGAGAAATTAAGTTCCAAGAGGGCCGTCTTCATGATAAAACTTACCATGCCTACCTTGAGGAGGTTGCTTCTTATACATCCACTACGCATCGCATAGTGCGTGAGTGGCACAGTATGCATAAGGAGTGGGCTTCCTTCAAGGTATCCAAGAAGAAATTTGCTGATGATGAGAACCGTGTTGCCCAGCTGAGGGCTAAATTGGAAGCTGATCAAGCCAAATTTGAGGCTGATCAAAAAATTGAAGAATGGTCAGTTGCGGGCTAGAAGAGAAAGGCGGAAGCCGAAGCTGCCCTGCTTTCTGAGGAGCGCAAAAACTGGAAGAAGATATGTGAGAAAGATAACACCGAAAAGATGGGTCTCCGCAATGTTATCAATAATCTCAAAGCTGAAGTTGAGAAATTGAAGAAACAAGATGCAGAGATCGAAAAGTTGAAGCAAGAAAAAGCTGATGCTGAAGATGCACGAGATGAGGCGCGTTCTCACAGGGAAAGAAGTGAACAAAGAGAGGTACATGCCTGCGTCACTCTTTCTCTTAGAGATAAAGAGATAGAAGAATTTACCGCTTTGCTTTCTGATCAGGAACAACTTAAGAAAGATTTGGAGCTTGCGCATGCTGAGAAAACTGAAGCCTCCAGCCGCCTAGCTGAAACTGAAGAAAAACTAGAAAATTCCGAAACGGCGCGGGCAACAGTAGAGAGCGAGCTTGAACCTTTGAAAAGCGATATGTTATGGCTGAAAGAGCGTGGGATTGCCTGTGTAAGTTGTCTTTTGCTTGTTTCTCCTTGTGGAAATGTTTTGTGCTTTTCCCTTATTCCCCCTTCTTGTTTTTATAGGTTGCTGAATCAGTGTTAAACTCTGAAGAACTAGATAAAACGGTTGCGCGGTTGGTGGTTGTTGCGCGAAATGACGGATATGCTCAAGGATATGCGGAATGCTCACACCATGTGGTTAGTGCCTTGAAGGTTGATTGGGATACCAGTAGAGCTGCTACTCATGGTGTTTACACTGGTGCCGCCCTTGCAGCTATGAAGACATAATTCAACAACTTGCAGCTTCCTGTCATGGATCTGATAAATGTTGCTCTTCAGTCTGAAGACCATATAGCGCAACTGAAGGAAATCTTCCCTGATGGCAATGAAGATGAAGACTTAGCGTAGGTTTCTTCTTGTGGTTGTATGAACAATTTCTTGTAGTTTTTTGGGATGTGTATCCCCTTTTTGTTAATGCACTGCCACAAAAGTAACATGTATTGAAACACTACCGTGTTTGATAGTTTTTAAGGCGTATTGGTGCGCCAGGAATAGTATGATGTATGTTTTTAGTTTACAATATTTTGCATGGGTACAATTACTTTGATTAGGTAAGGCGAATGAAGGTGGTATAAAGCTCATGTGTGAACGTATGGTCTTGTGTGATGTAATCACTGACCGTTCATGAGACTTGTATTATATTTACCATAATGTTTTTGCGCTTACCAAAAGAAATTGCATGCACTTTGTAAGAAAAAACACAAGAATAATAGAAACTTTGTTGTTTATTCCAGGATAAGGCGCAGAGGCCGTTACAAAGTCTATTAAAATAATTACACGGGACTTAACTTACACTCTATTTCCTGCTTAGACTTGATAAACTGTAGAGTCTGTTCCAACTTGCAAGAAGACCATAGAGCTGTTGCTTAATTCTTCGGTTTTTTACTCGGGCCTTCCTCGCCACGAGTGATTTGTTTTATCTCCTTGCGCACGTTTTGTAGTAGGTGAGTGAGCTCACCACTCTTAAGCGCCTTCTCGATCTCAGTGCGCAAGGAGATGCAATTGTTGGTGGTATGACCGTTGTCCTTGTGATAATCACAATACTGATTCGGGTCCTGTCCGAGTTTGTTCTTCATGGGTGGTGGAGGCTTAAACTGGTAATCCTCCGTATAGAGAACTTCCGCGGGAGTTTTGGTTAGGGGAGTCCATTGTCTCTCCTTGTTCTCTTGTTTAGCTTCTCTCTGTGCAGCGAGCTTATTGATTGTGGCTCGTGCATCCTCTGATGAATAGTTCCCTAAGCTTGAATCGTGCCATCCTTTCTTAAATTTCTTCTCGCTGCTTGGGCCTAAATCTGAGGGACGACTGTGCGGTGGCGGTTGCCTGTTGGTACTGAGATTCTTCTCCGTTTGGGCATAGACCTTAGCTGCCGCCATTAATTTTTCCCAGCTTTTCGGGAGTCCTTCTGTTCCAGACAGGACTTTTATCATGTCGTCGCACCTGACTGCATATTTAAATTGAGCGCGGATCAGGTGCTCGTGAACGTCTCCGATTTCGAGTGCTTCCTTGTTATAACGAGTAATGAAGTCTTCTAGACTTTCATCATCGTGGCGCCAGATATTCATTACGCCCGCCGTGTCGCGGATGGATCGCCTTTGTTAGCTGAAGTGAACTAGAAACTTCTCACGCAAATCTACCCATGACGTGATTTTTCCCATAGGCAGGTTGTCGAACCAGAGCCTTGCGGCGCCTGTAAGGGTTTGAACAAAAAGGTGGCACCACATCGGTAGGGTCCAGTCTCCCACCAGTCCTGCGCTTGTGAAAACTCGCAGATGATCGTCTGGGTCCGTCATTCCGTTGAACTTGCCTACGTTGGACGGGAGCTTCGCCTTCTCTAATGGAGCCAGAGCAATTTCACTAATAAATTTTGAATTCTCCGCCGCTTCAGCAGGGCGATAGATCAGATCATAATTGTGCTCAGCCTCAGGATTGTAAACCGCGCGGGGTCTACACTTGTTGTAGTTCGGTTGTAACCGACTAAACACACTGGTACTTTCTCCTTCACGGTAGGTCCTATCATATTCCCTGGTATGGGTGTCCTGTGATGGACCCAACCTGGTGTGAACTGATTGGCGGCGATGAGAATGAGACTCATCCCGGTATTCTCTTCGGCGATTTTCTGATTGGGTATACTCGTATCTCGATGGAGATCTAGAGTAAACCTCTGTGTCTTCGATCTGGACCCGTGATGGTCCATCGTGCTGAGAAACGTGTGGGACTGATGGTGCTCGGTTTCGGGACACCGGCCTTCATGATTGGGTTTGGGGAGCATTTTGTGCACAAAGTTGTGCGTACACAGCATTCAATGCCCCCTGAGATCTGACATACCAGAAGATTGGGGTTTCTTGTGGGGGTAGATTGAGCTTACAGGGATCTCCGGCTGTACCCCTGGGGTGACAGGTTCGTTTGGATGATTGTTAGTGAACTGCACTCCATTGTCATCCGAGGCTTCTTCTACAATACCTTCAACCTGGGTATTGGGGATGAAATTTGGCTGAGGGCCGGTTTGACGATGAGTCGAAGTTTCTTCCATTTAGAAAATGGAAACAACAGGGTGAATCAACACGAGAAAAAACAGGTGAAACAGAGAAATCGGTGGGCGCCAATGAAGAAACACTGATAAATGACCGGAATCAAATTATCCAGGGGATTAGGTTCTGCATAAAAAGGGTTGGTTCTCTCTCGTTTGATTCAAAGGATCGGATCTCCTCTTCTTCACGATAGCTGAAAAACAGAACACCATCAGCCTCGTCACGGGGAGAATGGGGGTTCTCTCCGTGACCACCCTCCGGCGTGAGAATAAGTATCGGTATATGAAGAAGAAAAGTATATGTAAAGTGAATGTAACCTGGAGATCATACCTGAATTACTCTTCTATTTATAGCCTGGAGTTTGGGCGGGAAAACTCGTTGTTGAAATGTTAACGGAATATGCTAACTCCGTAAGCGGTTATTTTTCCTCCGTTAATTCTCTTGATCGGATTGTGGGAGCACACGGATCGCGATCCAGATCAATGGCTGGGGTGTTGCCACGTGGAAAGTGGGAAAGTGGAGATTTCTCTCTAATTCCATGCCATCGTCGTGACTTCAAGAGAGCACGGGGTGATGACACGTGGCCCAGACGGTTATTGTAACACCCCGAAAATAGAAATTTTTATAATACAATAAGGTTAGTGAATAAATAAGAAAAATAAACTAACTAGGAATGACATTAACCTAGTTAGATGTTGAGTTATGAGTAGTTAAAGAGTTAAAACAAATAAAGAACGAAAGTAGAGGGGCCAAAAGTGTCTAAATGAAAACTATTATTAATAAAACAAAGGAATTAAACTCAAAACACACTTGCCTGTGTGTTGTTGAGATCGATCAGAAGCAGGGGCGACCCCAAGCTCCCCCAAAGCCCTAGTTCATCAGAAAACTCATAAATTGAAGGTTCAAATTTGATCCAAAACGAAATCCGAGCTAAGATTAGTGATCTCCATTGCAAGGGGGTCATAAGGTATGTAAAATTTGATAAGAAATCTCTACTTGAAATTCTCATGATTCTAGGGAAATTGAAATCTGTTGACGCATGATTGTTAAATGAATAGATTAAGGATGATATAGTGTCTAGGAGTAAACCCTAGACAACAATAAGTGAAATCATGTCTAATCTCTGAAAATTTCATGAACACATTGAAGGTGATTCATGGGTTTTGTGAGAAGTTGATGAACACTAGGGTTGAAAGGCTATTCTAGTGTAATTTGATTCATAGAAACTGATTTCTGAAAAATTTGATGTTTGATTCTATATGTGATAGCTCGATTGATGTTAATTTTGGCTAAGCGACAAGCCATGAACTTGAATATAAAAGATATAAAATCTTGCCCTTTAAATGTTTTTAGAAATGCCTCAAAGAAGGCTCGAAACTGAAATTTTAAAGTTAAAACGCATAATTGTGATGTTTTGGCAAATTATGCGATATGTGATTGAAAAGAGTTCTAAACGCGTCATGATTGAACTCTATAGGAAAAGATACCGGAGCGTCGAGCGGATAAGCCGGTGGCGATTTACTTTTGAAGGGCGTGCACTAAATGTATGTAACTTGATTCGTTACATTGGGTAAAAGTTGATAATTAGCATATGTGAAGTTGAGTTGTAGAATAAAGTTTGTGTTGATTGAAGCGACAATGTTCGCTATATGGAATAATAGGTCAAAAACTGGTTAGAACTCGTTGGTAGTCATCATAATGGAGGATTCCATAGATGAGCCAAACGAGTTGATCAATGATGTATTGGTAGTGTCAAAGTTATTTATTAGTTAGCATAGGCGGTTACAATCATACGAGCATGAAATCATAAGATGGATATTGAAATGCCGGTGATAATAAGCCCCGGAAGTTGGGTAAAAAGCGCCTTATGTTTACTAATGAAAAGATAGAAAAATAAGTGTAACTATAACGGGTCGAATAAATACATAGTGATTTTAGTCATTCGGTCGGTAAACCGAATTTTCGGTATGATAAACATTATAGACGCGTCGGTAATTAAATTACAGACGTATAAGAAAAAGAATCACCTAAAACGGACTTACGAGTCAAAAGTTATGATAGTTTTAAGATTTATAATTGGAATTTAGTGTTGCTGAACTGATATACAGCAATCAGCAACAACATTCTGTCGAAAATAGGCCCTGGCGCTACGCCACGTGTGAGTACAAAACCCGTCGCGCGACACGATGGGTGGTGGCGCTACGCGACCACCTTTGTAACAACTCTCATCAAAAGTCATAATTATTAAATTAATTTGACTAATAGGAAACCCTAATTAAGACACCCAAGTGATTCTGCGCAAACCCTAAAATTTTCAGAACAATCAGAATCAGGATCAGGGCCCCTAAAACTCAGGGGGGGTATTTCCTAGTTAACGATTATCTACATAATGTGCTGTCAAAATCGAATTAATGAAATTCATCGACTCAGCTGAGCTAGTCCCACATGTGGCCACCCTATGCTAATTTCAAGACCCTTACGGACCGTAAGGGTTATTTGTTACGGTCCGTAAGCTAAGCCAAATTTTGTGTATAAATAGCCGACTTTGGGACTTGATTCTGGACGCTTGAACGACGAAGAAATTCGTTTCGTAGACTGAGATAAGCTCTGTTTATCACAATTAACACACACAATTCACTAATCGACGCCGCAATCAGGGTAATAACTCGATCGCTGATACGATTCAACGTCCGATCGATTATAACTATCCAACGATTGTTTAAGTGCCGCTCAAATTGAGTTTATACTTTGTTATTCATCGTGATTTCGACTTGAATGTTTGAGTGCTGTTCGAACTCGGACTATACTCTGTCATTCGTTGTGAATCCGCTGAATTGTTAAGTATTGCACTTGTAAATCGTTGTGAGGGTTTGATCTCGTAAGTTATCGTAAATGCTGTATTAAGTTACTAACCGAATTGTGTGCCTGTTATTAAATTAGGTCAAAAAGGCTAATCAGTAGGCTTATATTCTGCTCGTATAAATCTGCAAAGTGAGTCATTCTCTTTTTATCAACTGTTTTACAATACCTCAAATTATTTTCAAGGTTATAATTACAGGGACTAAGTCGTGGATATCTTGAATTACTGGTTAGTGGGGTATTGTGCACATTACTAATTTCTCCCAGTTAGGTTCATTGACCTACTCGGGATAATCACTGTTAGGTTCATTGACCTACAGTGATAATCATCATTATTTAGGTTCATTGATCTAAATAGTGGTATGACCATCATCACCATTGTGACATGTCACCATTGTGACAGAAGGCCAGATAAAAATAAGATAGAAGCCATTGTAATCGCTCTTATGCTGTAATTAATAACTATGCATCATTATGCAAAATAGAATGATTCACTCAGTATTTCCCGCTGACAAAACCTTTTTCAAACATGTTTCAGGTAATCTGTTGTGAGCACAGGAAAAGTGTCGTGGAGCACTACAAGCTTAGAAAAGTGGCTCAATGTAAATAAATAAAGAAACATGTTTTGAGAAATAAAGATTTTCCAGTAAAATCACTTTATTGTAAATTATGGGATTTATCCCTATATTATATATATAAACGAGCAGTTTTAATATTAATCGATCCTGTTTAAAAAGACTTCCGCTGTCATTTAATCAGATACCATCGGATTTCCTGCCTCGTGGTTCTGGACCGGGTCAAACCGGGGCCAAGGGCCGTGACAGGAAAAGGTGGTATCAGAGCCACTGATTTAAGCTTACTATTGATTTTAGCCTATTAAAATAATTGAGAGATACTTAGGAAATTTAATTGCTATTCTGTGAAAACATGTTTTCTTAACTGATTATATGTTTTATTATCTAGTTAACTGTATACAGTATGGGCAGATCTTTATATGCTAACTAATGTAGCAATTAATACAAATTCTTAAATAATTTGACCCAAGTTTAGCACCTTTATTATCTACAGTCTAGAAACTTTATTCAGTAAATAAATTTACAAATAAAACCTAGTATGTTTTAATTTTTAGTTGTTTTGACAGTTACCCAGTATGAAATACTATTTAAAAAGTTTTTCTATTAAAAATATGTTATGAATTCTAATTTAGTAATTGTGTGTATTTTGCTAAACAGCATGAGTAACTTGTCTGATGCCCTTCAGAATTTAAATCTCTATCCGGTAAGAATAGAGGTTTCCAGAGATTTCAATAGGTATATTCCAGACATAGAAGAACCTATAGAATTCAACGTTGTACCTCTCGAGAAACCTAAGCCTAAGAAAATGGAAATTGGGGAAAGCTCTAGACAAATTGAGGGGTTACCATCTCAAGAAGAACTAGATTTTATAATGGCAACCGATGATACTATTGAGCCTATTAATGAAAATGATTTTATTCATTCTCTTGAAAACAACTACCAATAAATTTAGAACCAGTTATTCCAAACCTTTCAATCCACTCGCAAATAGACGAATGGGTGACTAATGAAATACTGTTACAAAACCATCCCTATAGGCTTTTTCCTAAGTTCAATCCAGAACCTTTACCAAATCCACCAATGAGTAACGAGAATATGGCTGAACTCCGTTATTTTAACAAAGAACTAATGGATGCTAGGAATAGGATCCAAGAGATTTTGGGACAGATCTCCTGGAAATACGATGAAAAGGAACGCCGTTATTAGAATATCACCTGACAAATGATAGGGGATTATGAAACTATGGTTGTGTAATAGTAATAGTAAAATCAGTATGTGTAAAATAAATAATAAAACGGTTGTATATAGAAGCATGATATAATCTATAAAACAAGTGAAATATTAGAAAAGTTATAAAAATTTGTTTGTATATTCGTTTATGTGATTAATTGTGACATTGGATTATTTCTTTTATACTAATTATTTATCTATAAAATAGTTATCAGATGGAAAACGCTAATAATGAACCAGTTAATGAGGTTAATCAATCTGAGCAACAACTGGGGGATCAATATATGACTAGGCAGGATATAGAAATAGTTGCTCAAGGGATAGCCAACGCTATTCCAGCAATCGTTGCTGCTGTTAAAATTCCAATCGAACCGCAACAAATCGTTCCTAGTAAACGTATTTCTGAAGATAACTTCAGTAATAGCGTAAATGGAGGCGGTAATCATGTTAATCATGATAATGAACCACGGCAAGCTCCGCTCCCTAAGAAAAGGAAAACTGCAACGCCTGGTTGCACTTACAAAGAATTTCTTGCTTGTAAACCCACTGAGTTTGCAGGCAATGAAGGAGCGACTGCGGCACTGCGTTGGTTAGAGAAAACCGAGGCAGTAATTGCCATAAGTAAATGTGCTCAGGATGATCAGGTCATGTACGCGTCAAATCTTTTCAAAGAAGTGGCGCTAGAATGGTGGAATACAGTGTTACAAGCAAAAGGAAGAAGGATGGCATATGCTATGAACTGGGAACAATTTAAGAGCTTTGTAGAAAGAAAATTATGTCCTGAGTATGAAAAAGATCAAATGGAAAATAAGTTTCTAAACCACCGGATGGTGGATGTAGATTGTCGCAGTTATACTTCGACATTCTTCGAATATGCTAGAATGGTACCAACCCTGGCTTCGCCAGAGCCGGTACTTATTTCTCGTTATATTTGGGGATTGATTTCCGAAATCCGTAATATCGTCAAGGCTGCGAAACCTCGCACGATTGATGATGCGGTAGATTTAGCCAATACTCTGACTGACGAACTAGTACGGACAAGAGAAGAAAATAGAAGGAAGGAAGTAGCCCAAAAAATTACCCAAGAATTCCATCCGGGTAACCATAACAATTTCAAGAGAAGAGGAAATGGGCAATCTACCACTAGTCCATTTTGCAATTTTTGCAAAAGGAAGCATTTTGGAAGATGCAAAGGATATTGCAATTTTTGCAAAATTCTGGGGCATCAAGAAGAAGACTGCAGGAGGAAGAAATTTTCAGTCTGCTACAACTGTGGAGAAGCTGGACATCTTAGGCCAGATTGTCCAAAACTGAACAAACCATCTGACAATAAAGCTAAATCTGCAGAAGGAGCAAAAAGGAATGTAAGAGCCTTTCAACTGACTGCTAAGGAAGCCGAGCTCATTCCAGATGTGATAGCCGGTACGTTCTTAGTTCACAAAAGTATTATTTGACTCTGGTGTAAACCAAAGTTTTATAAATACTTTATTCTTCCAAACTCTTAACTTACTTTTAACCAGCATTAGGCAAATTTCTACAGTAGAAACGGCTGATGGGAATTCAGTTAAAATAAATAAGGTTCTGCAAAGCATAGAAATAGAACTTTTAAGTCATAATTTTTCTGCAACCCTATTATCTATGAAATTAATTAAAATCAAGGTTGTGCTAAGAATGGATTGATTAGTAAAACAATTATGCTCGAATTATCTGTGATAAGAATTCCATAGAAATTTGTGCATCCAATGGAGAAGTAATAAAGATAAGCTATGTAAAACCCTAAAGTTCATATCAGTAATAAAAGTTGCTAATTATGAACGAAAGTAAGGAATAGTATACATGATTTCAGTAATCATCAATACTAAAGATAAAGAATTTAAGGAAATTTCTGTAAGTTTTAGAATACCCAGATGTATTCCCAAAAAAAAAAGTTATCAGGGTTACTACCTGATAGGGAGATAGAATTTAGAATTCCTTTAAATCCAGGAACTATACTGATAAGCCAAGGCACCTTATCGGTTAACACAGTGTTATTTAAAAAGGATGATTCGATGAAAATGTGTATTGATTATAAGGAATTGAATAAAGGTTACAATTAAGAATCAATACCCATTACCTAGGATTGATGATCTATTCGATCAACTTCAAAGAGCTAGATATTTTTATGCTTCGGTTATCATCAATTGAAAGTACAAGAGAAAGACATACCTAAAACCATTTTCAGAACTAGGTATGATCATTACGAGTTTACAGTCATGCCCTTCAGGTTAACGAATGCACCTGCAGCATTCATGGACATGATAAATAGGATCTGTAAACTATATTTGGATAAATTTGTAATTGTCTTCATAGACGATATACTTATTTATTCCAAAAGTCAGGAAGGACATTGTCAGTACTTGCATGCGCTCTTAACATTTTTAAGAAAAGAGAAGCTTTAAGCCAAAGTCTCGAAGTGTGAATTTTGGTTACCAAAAGTGCAATTTCTAGGTCATATGGTGAATCATGAAGGGATTCACATAAATTCTGCTAAGATAGCAGCAATTATCAAATGGAAAGTTCCGCAATCAGCAATGGAAATTAGGAGTTTTGTAGGTTTAGCTGGATACTATAGACGGTTTATTTTTAGCTATACCATTAACTAAGCTAACCTATAAAACAGCTAAGTTTGAATAGGAACCTAAACAAGAAGAAGCCTTTAGGATCTTAAAGCATAAATTAATAAAATTCTAGTTTTACCAGAAGGAACAGAAAAATTTAAAGTATATGGTCAAAACTAGGATTTGGATATGTGTTAATGCAACGCAAAAAGGTAATTGCGTATGCATCAAGGTAATTGAAAAAGCACGAAGAAAACTATACCACTCATGACTTAGAATTAAGAACCATAAATTTTGCCCTTAAGATTGAAGACATTATCTGTATGGAAGTAAGTTTACTGTCTATACGGATTATAAGAATTTAAGATATATATTTGGGCAAAAAGAATTAAACATGAGGCAAAGGAGATGGATGAAAATCCTAAGTGACTACGACTGTGATATTCAGTATCACAAAGGAAAGGCAGAAGACGGCTAGAGATAGTCAGAAAAGTTATACAGATAATAGACGAAAGCCGTTGGAGTTCGAGTTGGAGACAAAATACTATTGAAAGTATTTCCTTGGAAAGGAGTTGTTAGATTTAATAAGAAAGGAAAGCTAAATCCAAGGTACGTAGGATCATTTCCAGTGATCCAACGTATAGGACCAGTTGTTTATCATTTTCAACTAACCGGAGAATTAGCTGGGGTACATGATGTATTTCATGTATCCAATCTCAAGAAATGTCTATCAGACAAATCCTTGGTAGTACCTTTCCAAGATATAAAGGTAAACGAGTAGTGTTAGTTAAAGTAAAGTAGGATTCAAAGATATGATCCTAATACATTTAGGAGTTAGAATCAGAAATGAAGTAAAAATATCCTCAATTATTCCAGTAAATCTCGAGGACGAGATTTTTATTAAGGTGGGGAGAATGTAACAACTCTCATCAAAAGTCATAATTATTAAATTAATTTGACTAATAGGAAACCCTAATTAAGACACCCAAGTGATTCTGCGCAAACCCTAAAATTTTCAGAACAATCAGAATCAGGATCAGGGCCCCTAAAACTCAAGGGGGTATTTCCTAGTTAACGATTATCTACATAATGTGCTGTCAAAATCGAATTAATGAAATTCATCGACTCAGCTGAGCTAGTCCCACACGTGGCCACCCTATGCTAATTTCAAGACCCTTACGGACCGTAAGGGTTATTTGTTACGGTCCGTAAGCTAAGCCAAATTTTGTGTATAAATAGCCGACTTTGGGACTTGATTCTGGACGCTTGAACGACGAAGAAATTCGTTTCGTAGACTGAGATAAGCTCTGTTTATCACAATTAACACACACAATTCACTAATCGACGCCGCAATCAGGGTAATAACTCGATCGCTGATACGATTCAACGTCCGATCGATTATAACTATCCAACGATTGTTTAAGTGCCGCTCAAATTGAGTTTATACTTTGTTATTCATCGTGATTTCGACTTGAATGTTTGAGTGCTGTTCGAACTCGGACTATACTCTGTCATTCGTTGTGAATCCGCTGAATTGTTAAGTATTGCACTTGTAAATCGTTGTGAGGGTTTGATCTCGTGAGTTATCGTAAATGCTGTATTAAGTTACTAACCGAATTGTGTGCCTGTTATTAAATTAGGTCAAAAAGGCTAATCAGTAGGCTTATATTCTGCTCGTATAAATCTGCAAAGTGAGTCATTCTCTTTTTATCAACTGTTTTACAATACCTCAAATTATTTTCAAGGTTATAATTACAGGGACTAAGTCGTGGATATCTTGAATTACTGGTTAGTGGGGTATTGTGCACATTACTAATTTCTCTCAGTTAGGTTCATTGACCTACTCGGGATAATCACTGTTAGGTTCATTGACCTACAGTGATAATCATCACTATTTAGGTTCATTGATCTAAATAGTGGTATGACCATCATCACCATTGTGACATGTCACCATTGTGACAGAAGGCCAGATAAAAATAAGATAGAAGCCATTGTAATCGCTCTTATGCTGTAATTAATAACTATGCATCATTATGCAAAATAGAATGATTCACTCAGTATTTCCCGCTGACAAAACCTTTTTCAAACATGTTTCAGGTAATCTGTTGTGAGCACAGGAAAAGTGTCGTGGAGCACTACAAGCTTAGAAAAGTGGCTCAATGTAAATAAATAAAGAAACATGTTTTGAGAAATAAAGATTTTCCAGTAAAATCACTTTATTGTAAATTATGGGATTTATCCCTATATTATATATATAAACGAGCAGTTTTAATATTAATCGATCCTGTTTAAAAAGACTTCCGCTGTCATTTAATCAGATACCATCGGATTTCCTGCCTCGCGGTTCTGGACCGGGTCAAACCGGGGCCAAGGGCCGTGACAACCTTGGGTGGTCCTCGTCGCGCGGCGCGACTGCCCGGGGTGGTTGGATTTTGTCGTTTTTGCTTATTTTTGAGTTTGGAACTTATCTTTTGTGTGGTTTTGACCATAGGTGACGATGGACCTTATCCGGATGGCGATCAAGCATCTTTTCAAGAACCGAACATGATATTTTGAAGCTTCCGCGATTACTTAATATGTTCAAATCAATGACTATGTGATTAACACTTAAACACTTGTTCTTTTGTCTTGAAATTCTTAAACTAGTAGTACTTATCCTAGATGTTAACTTGGTTAAATTTTCCTTATGTTGATATAAAAACCAAGGTTTTTGGTATATTAAGGCCTTGTTATAATAAAATATTATGAAAGTGAGTAGAGTGTTACAGTTATAACCGTCTGGTGGTGCACGATTGAGTCTTCTAGGAGATTATTGCCATAATCCGGTGTGACTCCTTATCGTGTGGTATCAGTGTAGTAAATAATACCCAAGTCTGGGTATTATTTTAAGCGGAAGTGTTAACTGGGATTTTTATCCCTGTTTGTTATAATCCTTCCCATTATTATCTTTTGTTTTAGGTTATAATCCTTTAGGACCCGAAGACCATTTCTCCTAAGATATGGAAATGGATGATGACCCCGATCCAGAGTCGCCAACCGGGACACCAACTCATCCCATCAGCATCTCCAGCGGTTCTCCTTATCAAGGATCGCCGTATCAAGGCACCGATTCATGGGCCGAAAGGTGGAACAAGTATGAATGGGAATTTACCCCTTCTTTTCATAACTCTCCACAACCTCCTTTGGAGGAACCGTATCTTCAAGCGGTTACTCCACCGCCTTTGCCCGTTGAGGAACCACCACAACCACCTCATGGAGCCACCTAGGCGAAGGAGGAACGCACGGATGTCCGTGCGAGGGGGACCTAGGTTTAGTTCCCCTTAAGCTTCAAGCACATACCCTCCTAACCCTGAAGATCCACAAATGGGTGGACCTTCTCATACGGTGCCGGAAGATGATCCCCCGCCAGTTACCTTTGCACCACCACCACCAGTGGGTTATGATAACCCCATACTGACTTACCCAGGTTCGTCTGGGTATAACCCATTTGAATATCCAAATCCTACGGATTATGGATATCAGGCCCCTGCCCAAGATCCATATCTTGAGGCAGCTCAGTTTAATGCACTTTATCCCTCACCCTTTCCTCCAGTTTACCCAACTAGGTATCCTGTGCATGGGTATCAATACCCTCCTTACCAACAACAACCACCACCTTCCCAACTGCAAACACAAGAGATTCTGCATAGGTTGGATTGGGTTGAACACAAAGCGGAGGAACGCGAGAAAAAGCATAATAAATTTCTTAAGGGCCTCGCGAACTTCATAAAAGGAAAAAAGAAGTAGAAGTTTGTTTTATTTTATTTTGTATTGTAATTTCAATCAAATCCCTACGTGGACATTTCATTTCTGTATTTTAGTCCCTGCGTGGACTTGTTTCTTTCTGTAGTCCCTGCGTGGACAGTTTGTTTATTTCAAGACCCGTTTAGGGCATTTCTTGTAATAGTTTAGTATTTAATGGAATTTCTTTTGAAGTTTTATATGTGTATTTTATTACATCACTATAAAAATATCATTTCAATTTTCATTGGTCTGCGTGAAATTTCAAAAGAAATTCTTAAAGGTATAACCTAGCCAAAATATTAATGGCTATGATGGTACAACCTTTTAAGACAATAAATTCTCTGTTAACATCTGAAAACATGTTAACATTCCTGGCTATGTGACTTGAGAGTCCACAATAGCTTCCAAAAGTACTTGGATTCTTCCAAACCACCTTCATAGCCTGTATGATCAATGCAAATCATGGCTATTAAACATCAATATGATGTATACACCAAAACATCCATTTGAGGTGTACGTCTACGGGCGAAGGTGTATTCATGACAATGATAGTTCCATTTATAAACTTCTTGTCAAAAAGGCGATGAACTATGTTAAACCCTTAAAATCACTGATCCGAAAGTTCATTGATAATATTTGAATTGTCATAATGACAAGGCTTTTCGTGCCATCTAAATGTCCTTCGAAACGAGCCTTGTGCTATATGAAAAATGTCTTCATGACAATGACATTTGTGACTTATGTTCCCTGTCTAATCAATATAAAAGATTATATCCTATTGATCACCTATAATGGCTCAATTGTAGCCTAGGCAAATCTTGATCAAATAAATCTTGACTTGCTATCTAAAAATGATCTATATGGTTTATTAATACCATGGCCATCTAATCATCAATACGATGATTCATTATATAATCTAAATAAATCATTATTGTTTTATTCTAGTATTCAAACCATGGCTGGCTCTGACGAAGCAAACAGTCATCCTGTGGAAGGGAACAATAATACCAGGATAAATGTCACTGGTGCTGAATTACAAGCAATGATTGACACATCAGTTGCTCAAGCTGTGGACAAAATATTCAAAGAGCCGAGTAATGTTCGGTCCAAAACTCATACAAAGTCCCTATCGAATTCGCATACATTGAAAAAGGATGAATCTCAGCATTCATCCAACCAGAGATCTGAATCTTAGAAGATTGTGTTGAATCAGACTCCCAGGTACAACAAGGGTTGTACCTACAAATACTTCGTCTCGTGTAAACCAAGAGATTTCACGGGAGAAAAGGGAGCAATAGACTGTATGAAGTGGTTAGATGAAATGGAAACGGTGATTGATATCAGTCGGTGTGCAAAGGAGGACATCGTTTAGTTTGTATCTCAGTCCTTCAAGGGCGACGCCCTAACATGGTGGAAAGCCTTGGTGCAATCCACGGGGAAGGTTCCTCTATATAACCTTTCTTGGAACAAATTTGTTGATCTTATGAAGGACACTTACTGTCCTCAACACGAAGTGGAAAGGATAGAGACTGACTTCCTCACTCTAGTGATGAAGGATTTGGATTACAAGTCCAACGTGACCAGTTTCAACTCGATGTCGAGGCTTGTGCCGTATTTGGTCACCCCAGAAACTAAATGCATTGCGCGTTTTATAGGTGGTTTAGCCCCGGAGGTTAAAGGAAATGTCAAGGCTTCTAAGCCTGCTACTTATAGATCTGATGTAGATCTATCTTTGTCACTTACTCTCGATGTTGTAAGGAGTAAGGCAAAGAAAGCCACCGAGGAGGGGAAAAGAAAAAGAAAGGATGACCAGTCCCATCACTCAAACAAAAAGAAGAAGGGAAACTAAGGTTTCAAAAAGGGACAATCGGATGACAAGCCCAGATGTAAAACGTGTAACAAGAGGCACTTTGGAAAGTGCAATCAGGACCCACAAGCTAAACCTTGTGGGATTTGCAAGAAGAAATGGCACAAGACTGTGGAGTGCCGAAATATCAAGGATGCGACCTGCTATGGTTGCAACGAAAAGGGGCACACTAAAACTAATTGCCCTAAAAATGCTAAGAAGCCTGAAGAGGCAAAGAAAACCAATGCAAGGGTCTTCCAGATGAACACCAGGGAGGCGGTAACGACAACAACGTTATAATAGGCACCTTCCTCATTAATGATATTTATGCTAGAGTTTTATTTGATTCAGGTGCTGATAAGTCGTTTGTAGACCATAAGTTTTGTAAGTTACTGAATCTGCCTATTAAAACTCTAGACATAAAATATGAGGTAGAACTCGCAGACGGTACCTTAGAAACCGCTTCAACTCTTCTTGATGGATGCTTTATATCCATTAAGAATCATTCTATCCCGCTATCCCTTTTGCCAATGAAATTGGCTGGGTTCGATGTAGTTTTAGGCATGGATTGGTTATCGCATAACCAAGCCCAAATAGCCTGCGATAAAAAGCTAATTAACATCAAAACCCCTTCTGGTGAATCAGTCACCATTCATGGAGATACACAATATGGGTTGCCCGATAACGTGTCTATACTCAAAGCCTCGAAGTGTTTGAAGAACGGATGTGTCATTTACATGGCACAAGTGACAGTGAATGACCTGAAACCCAAGATTGAAGAGATCCCAATCATTTCAGAATACTCTGATGTCTTTCCTGATGAGTTACCTGGATTACCTCCTGAGAGGCAAGTTGAATTCAGGATAGACATATTGCGAGGATCCGCACCAATTGCACGAGCCCCTTACCGTCTAGCGCCTACTGAAATGTAGGAATTAAGAACCCAATTGGACGACCTGCTAGCAAAAGGATTTATTCAACCAAGCTCTTCACCTTGGGGAGCTCCTATATTGTTTTTGAAAAAAGAAGGATGGGTCAATGCGTTTATGCATTGATTATCGTGAATTAAACAAAGTAACGATCATGAATCGTTATCCTTTGCCCAGGATCGACGACTTATTCGACCAACTCCAAGGGGAAAGCTTCTTCTCGAAGATCGATTTGAGATCTGGATATCATCAACTCAAGGTTAGAACAGAAGATGTACCTAAAACAGCCTTTAGAACTAGGTATAGCCATTACGAGTTTTTGGTGATGCCTTTCGGGCTCACTAAAGCACCTGCAGCATTCATGGATCTCATGAATTGAGTCTGCAAGCCATACTTAGACAAGTTTGTCATTGTCTTTATAGACGACATACTTATATATTCTCGTAGTCAGATTGATCATGAGAAACATCTTTGATGTATCTTAGGATTGCTACGGCAGGAGAAGCTGTATGCTAAATTCTCTAAGTGTGAGTTCTGGCTTCGTGAAGTCCAATTCCTTGGACATGTTGTAAGTGAGCGTGGTATCCAAGTCGATCCTGCTAAAATAGAAGCCATTTTGAACTTGGAAGCACCAAAGACTCCAACTGAAATCCACAGCTTTCTGGGATTAGCTGGATATTATAGAAGGTTCATTGAGAACTTCTCAAGGATAGCTGCACCATTGACTACTCTGACCCGCAAGAATGTGAAATTTGATTGGGGTCCAAAACAACAAGAGTCTTTTGAGATTCTTAAACAGAAATTGAGCAATGCTCCGGTGTTAACATTGCCCGAAGGAATTGAAGAGTTTGTCGTGTATTGCGATGCTTCACACACCGATATGGGTTGTGTACTTATGCAGAGAGGCAAGGTGATCGCCTATGCATCACGACAGTTAAAAGTGCATGAAAAGAATTACACCACCCACGATTTGGAGTTGGGTGCCGTTGTCTTTGCACTTAAGTTGTGGAGACATTATTTATATGGAACTAAATGTGTGATCTATTCGGATCACAAAAGTCTCCAACACTTATTCAACCAAAAGGATCTTAATATGAGACAGCGCCGTTGGATGGAGACTCTGAATGACTACGATTGTGAAATTCGCTACCATCCTGGTAAAGCGAATGTAGTCGCTGATGCTTTAAGCCGAAAAGAAAGAGTCAAACCTATAAGGATTAATGCCAAGAGCATTGAGCTTAAGAATAGCCTGAATGAAAGGTTGTTGGCTGCACAAAAGGAAGCTATACTGGAAACTAATTTTCCAAATGAAAAGTTAGGTGTGACTGCTGAACAGTTAACACCTGGCAAGGATGGGATCCTTAGAATGAATGGAAGAATCTGGGTTCCTATTCATGGAGGGCTTCGTGATATAATCCTCCAGGAAGCTCGCAATTCCAAATACTCAGTTCACCCTGGAGGTGACAAAATGTATTAAGATTTGAAATCCAACTATTGGTGGATAGGTTTAAAGAAATCTATTGCCACACATATAGCCAAATGTCTGACATACGCTCAGATTAAAGCTGAACATCAAAAGCCAGGTCTGCTTCAACAGCTTGAACTTCCCACATGGAAGTGGGAGATGGTAACCATGGATTTTATAACCAAGTTACCTAAAACAAGGCATGGAAATGATACTATATGGGTCATAGTTGATAGACTGACTAAGTCAGCACATTTCTTACCCATCAAGGAGACTCATAGCTCCGACAAGCTAGCCCAGCTATACGTGGATAAGATTGTATCTCTCCACGGGGTGCCAGTATATATTATATCCGATAGAGATACTAGATACACCTCTCACTTTTGGAAAAGTTTCCAACAATCATTAGGCACTCATTTGAATTTTAGTACTGCTTACCATCCTCAAACGGATGGATAAAGTGAACGTACAATTCAGAACTTGGAAGACATGCTTTGTGCATGCGTCATTGATTTGGGTGGTAGCTGGGATGACCACCTACCGTTGATCGAGTTCTCATATAATAATAGCTACCATACAAGCATTCAGGCTGCGCCTTTTGAGGCATTGTATGGAAGAAAATGAAGAACGCCTGTTTGTTGGGCAGAAGTAGGAGAAGCTCAGTTATCAGGACCTGATATAGTCCTTGAAATGACGGACAAGATTGTCCAGATTCGTGATTGCCTGAAAGCTGCTAGAGATAGGCAGAAAAGTTATGCTGACAAAAGGCGAAAACCTCTAAAGTTTGAGGTAGGCGATAAAGTCTTACTAAAAGTATCACCCTGGAAGGGTGTGATGCGTGTTGGTAAGAAAGGTAAGTTAAGCCCGAGGTATATTGGACCATTCAAGATCATTGAATGTGTCGGCAATGTAGCTTATAAGCTAAACTTGCCTGAGGAGCTTAGTGGAATTCACAATGTGTTCCACATCTGTAACCTAAAGAAATGTCTAGCTGATGAATCGCTAGCAATGTCTCATAAAGACGTACAGATTGATGAAAGCCCGAGGTTTGTTGAAAGACCAATATCGATCGAAGATCGACAGGTTAAAAAGCTCCGAAGGAAGCACGTGCCTATAGTTAAAGTTAAATGGGATGCTCGTAGAGGCCCAGAATATACGTGGGAGGTTGAGTCCACTATGCGACAAAAGTACCCTCACTTGTTTCAGTAAATCTCGGGGTCGATATTTCTTTTAAGGGGGTGAGGATGTAACACCTCGTAAAAACGCGTCCAATTATGTGAAGACACGTGTCCTAAACCCTAATCGTTTAAAAGATTGAGTTTGAAGGACTAAAGTTGTAAAATGATAAAATTATGCATGCGAAGGGACTAAAAGTGTCAACATGCCAAACTTGTGCCTCTGAATGACCACACACGAAGAATATATTCTTAATCGAGTAATAAATTGGATATAAGAAGCCGTTTGTGAAAATAATCGAAAGATTATAAACTACAGGGGTTAAACGTGTCAACATGTTAATTCTTACCTCTGAGTGACCTTTTAACGAACCCACAGATTCGGAATATTCAAATATACTCTCAAGAATAAGTGATATAAATTTCATGAGGTTTCGAGATCGTTACGTGTTGTTTACGTGAATTCCCAAGAATTAGGGTTTAAAGCGTCAACGAGGCGAAACTTATGTTTCCAGAGATCATTTAACGAAACTAGGCCTAACGGAGTTTGGTTATACTCCCTTGATCATCCACAAACTAACTACAAGGGCTATAAGTGCTTAAAACAAAAGATATTGAGCTTATATAAGTGTAGGGACTGAACTTGTCAAGAATGAAACTTGTTTGGCTGGTAACCAAGGGTGTCGCGTTGCGCGACCATGGGAGCATTCTGCCGTCGCGCGACGCGACGGCACTATTTCGACAGATTTCTAATGCCAGGTGCAGGTCTCTTCCTTTCCTTGAGCTCCAAACAAGTTAATTTAATTCTATGGCCTTGTTGCTGGTTTTAAAAACCACCATGGACACCTGGAGAAACCAGATTACATCCCTAAACACCTGTAATCATCTGGGGCAACCAGAATTCACTATAAATAGGCCTTTAAGTTCAGCATTCTCACTTGCACTTTCACTTTCACTCAAATATCACGCTCAACTCTCTAGCTTGTGTTCTGATCATTTCTGGAGGTTCCTAATCCAAAGGGAAGCTTTTTCTTGTAGAAAAGATAGCTAGGACCCTTTATAGGTGTCTTAGCCCCCTTCTTTAGTTCAGTTTTTAGTCTAAAAACCGAAAAGTCAAAGTCATCGTAATCTGACTTTGACTTTTGGTTTAAACTCAAATGGTCCAGCCACTAATCGAATTGAATGTGGTTATGTGACCATAATTAGGTAGGTGATTAACCCTTAAAAGGGCACCTCCTAATTATTTCGTTTGCTTAGTTAATTGTCGGGTCAAACTATCTAGTTAAAAAGTCAAACTAACCAGAATTTGAAATAATAATCATAACTAACCATGCAAAGGTTATAAATTATATTTTATCACTCTAATAACTTGGTAATTAGTCTTAGAACATGTTTAAGCATGTTCAACCCGATAATTATAAGTTTAGGGTCGGTTCACAACCGAAAGTCGCAAAAGCTTGACATTTGATTTGACTTTCAGTTCTGACCCGATTGAGCTTAATTCTTCCATGTTTTAAGCTTCCATTAGGACTACATTATGTTGTAGTATAACCCTCTGGAGTTATATTACCTGGTCATTAGTATTCTGAATTATATGTTAATCTCCGTTAATATGCTTATAAATGCCCATTTTGCCCTTTTGTCATATAAACAAGATTTTTGAAAATGTGAGAGGACAAAAACCTTTATTACTGATATATAAGTATGTCCCAAAAATTTGACATCAGTTTCTGGTCTCAAACTGAAGTTATGCTCGATATCGTAAATTGAAGCTTTTATTTAATTAAATTGCGTTATCTTGCATAAGGCATGTTTAAATAAGGATTTTGACCCAAAATTAATTACCTACTGATAAGATATTATTTCTAGTGATTTTTGGAATTTTTGATCAGATTATAAATTGACCATATCATTAAGTTCTTGTATAATTCGGTAAATGACGATAATACCCTTTTCATACATAAAATGAGATTAACAAATGATTTGAATGCCAAACCTTTTCCTACTGATCTTATATATTAAATAAATTATTTTGAGCATTTAAGATTGATAAAAATCTCATATTTCTATAAACATCTTAATTATCATCAATTAGCGATTTTTACGCTATATAAGCGCATAGTATGGTTTAAAACCATACTAAACACCTAAGACTTGTTACCTACTGATATTATAAATAAAATTTGATATTATTACAGTAGGTATAAGTCATGAACTTAGACTTCCTAAAATGTCCTTAAAAGCATATGTGAAATGACCAAAATACCCTTTCGGGGCATAGTTTGGCCACAAATAGTAACCCTCACATATGTATGATATCTTACTGATATAATTAGATAAAATAAATATTTTCACTGAATGTTTTAGACCAGAACCTTAGTTTATCATTAACTCTCTTTTGTAAACATTAAAATGACCCAAATGCCCCTACGGGACTTAAATTGGTTTTAAATACTTTTTGGGCATATATGTTAACATCCTACTGATGTATTAACATATTCTAAGCATAATAACATATGATACATGTATATAATTCATTTGGTTACCCGTTATGCATTTATGCGTTCGGATCGGTTTATGTAACTAGTTTACATAAAATAACCGAAACGGGTTTAACCTTATCATTAAATCTTCAAAATCTAGAATGTGTTTAGTTTACCCATATAATACAAGTATCCAAACTTGTCGGGTCTAAATCGCATTCCATTCTGGTCTCCCCTTAATCTAGCGTTTAGAACCGTAAAGTATCTTTCAAACTAACCGGTCTAAGTCTTTGACTTAAATAAAGACCCGTTAGTATCCTAATAGGTTAATAAACCTTCTATACAGATTAAGTAGCTTAGGTAGAAGGTACTTTCAAAAGGCTTTAGGAATATACGGCTGTGTTACTTCTTTCACATCAAGCTCAGGTAAATACTTTTAACTTATTTTCCCTTATACGGGCCTGGGATACGGTATAATAATAATACTGCTTGGTCGGGTATGGAATCATTTAATCGGATTGTGATTAATAAATTGCACAACCCGTTTTAATCTGTTTTATTTGATAACATAAACATTGGGGGTTAATACGATCGTGTCCTGGATATCCTCGGCTCATTTCATTTGAAAATGGCCACGACCTAAGCACGGGGTGTAGGCATACAACTGACAGATGCTAATATGTAAATTACCCACAAGTTGGGGATAACTCCTCTGTGGGTTTTATAAGTGGTGTGTCGATTAATCATGTTTCGACTTCTATACCGAGCCCATATGTATGACAAACATGTAAAACTGTATACAAGATTTTATATAAAAATTCTCCCAAGTTATAAATGGTTTGTGCCATGTGCACTTAAATCAATTTTCTTAAGCTCTTTTCAAATGAGTCAGTTAATTGTATTTACCAGTGAAAACTGACATATTTTCCAAAGATTAAGTGACAGGTACCTCACGTAACTAGGCTGGAGCTACTCGGTGTTAATAAGAGGATCTTGCAAATCCTTAGATGCCTGGAGTCTGTTATTTCAGTTTCCTGTATTTTATTTTATTATCCGCCTGTGGATCTCTATTACAACCAAGTCTGTATATTCTTTTATTTGGACACTTGGACACTATGGTTTGTAATAGTAATTATTCACCAAGCCTTCCCCTATGCTATTATATTGTGTGTTTGACTATGATGATATCAACTAAGTCACGATACTCCCCACCGGGCCCACCGGTAATATGTGGAAATATCGGGGTGTGACAGGGGAATTCATGACTAAGTTTATTTTAAGTCCCGCTAACTCGGACCTTTTATAAACTTTATTTCCTCAAAAGCCTTTATTCCGTTTTTATTTAATATTAGGTTTATTTATTTAAAATCCTAATATTCACCGGGTTACTTTTACCTCTAATGGTACTTTACCCGTCATTTAGTATTAACGTGGTTTGATTACCAAACCCGTTTTCGGGGTGTTACAAGTCTACCCCCCTTAAAGAGGTTTCATCCTCGAAACCTTTATTGCATAGTTCATTGAGTTTTAAACTCAATGCATTTGACCTGAGTAATCTTTTAAGCATTACTCATAATTTAACCAATTGTTAGTATTACCATAAAAGTATGGTAATATCTTTTTGGTTACAAAACATCTACGTATCTCATACGACATAATGCAACTTGAAATAATGTAATCTCGTTATTTCGACCAATTTGGTTAACTTAGCGAAATCCATTGCTTTTAGACTATCGAATTCTTTATGAATCCGTTATTTTAACCTGTTCAAAGGTTTTTAGTGAAATCTTTCACTTTTAACAAACAAACTCTTTTGTTTGAATTGACTTCCCGACACTTCGCTTGGGTCGTCTCATAATCCCTTAAAATAGGTGATCAGTATTTTCTGTTATTAAGGTCTCATGGGCCTTTGTCGTTTACTTGATCGAGTCGCCAATTTGGCCACTTGATCATGTAAATTTATTGATTTTGTTTATTCCACGTTATTATCATAATAAATAGCGTATTATCGAAATTCTCAATTTAAATTTCGACCTTAACCGGTCTCACTAACTAGACTTATTAGTCCAGTTACCTTATACCCATCGCTTGGGCTATAATGTGATTATACTTCATATTACTTTTCTTGACCGTGATCGCGTCATGTCATGTCATATTTAGGTTTATTTCAACCTTTCATTTTCGAAAATATTTCTTTTCGAATGTATCATCTTGCACTCGTTGGTGTCAAGACTCGCATCTTTTAATATTTACAATTCCTATTCTTATCAGAATAGTCATATTTGTAAAAACGTTACTTCTTACTAAAACTAAAGTTTTAGTTTAGCATATTTTCTTTGACTTTTGCCAATTATTCATACCAGGATATTGACAGTTTAGAAATTATCCATTTACAGTCTTTGTTTTACGCGGGGATTCTCAATTGGTTCCCTCGCTTTGTCTAAGTAACCCGTAGGTTCTTTCACTTAGCCTCGTGGGCTATATTTATTTATTTATTTTAACATGTTTGGTGTCAAGGCACCCTGTTTATGTTTGAAAATCATTTCGTTTCAAGTTTAAGATCCGTTAACCTTGACTATAATTCGTGACTACAATCGTTTTATTCCGGATCATTCTCCCGACTCTATGACTTCTCACGTCATTTATGCGTCGGTTCGTCTTATGCTCACCGTTATCTGGTTTGCATATATTCGTATTTGATTATGTCCCATCCGACATTATATTGTATTCAACCCGTTTGACTTGTTAATGTGAAATCCATCACTTATAAACAATCAAACTTTATTCTATATTCAACCCGTTCAACCTCAGAATAGTTGAACACATTTATTCAAAATTTCTATTTACAAAATTTTATAGTCTTTTAGTCATAACTCATAATCTGAGTCCTTTGACTTTCAATCCGCATTCATGTCTCTCGGTTTACGCATGTGTTTAATTTCCTACCCATCAATCGGGGGATTTACCGAAGTCATTATTAATGCAACCCTTTAGGTATGCATTAAGACTTCATTTTGAATTGTTCGGTTTTCTTAGCGAAATCCATCGCTTTATTTAACCAAACCTTTATTCTTTATGTGACCATGCTTGATGGTCTTTTGAGTTCTGAATGATGATTATCATCATCATTCTTTCTTTACTGCGACCAAAGTCAATGCTTCGATCGTCGTTTTGTATGGCAATACCTTCGTTTCTATGACCCTGTGGTTCATTTATACTTTGGTTTCATGGCTCTTTCGTCCATAACGACCTATTTCTCGAATTCTCTTGGGTCATTTATTTCTTTGCGCACCGTACATCGTTTTTATGGTTCCCTCGAAAACCATTTATATGAGTATGCCCATAAAATTTCTTGACCCCACATCGGACATAACTGTGCTCAATATAATAAGCTCATGGTATCATGTGTTCACTACTTACTTGGCCAGAGTAAGCGATCAACACATGGTACACATGACCTTATTATAATTACCACCTCACGTCCCATGTAAGTAATCTCTCGATTTGTTTAAATTGGTACAACTTTATTTAATTGCCTATTAACAATTATTAGTTTTACCCGTTTTTATCCTTGAACATATAAATGTCCTTTTTTTTATACCCCTTTATACAATCACATTCGTTGATGTGATCATTACTTTTCTCAATAAAATCTATATTAAGAATACTTACTTGGATGATTGTTTTCGTCCAAGTTTATATTTAAACTAAATTCAGTTATTGTCTTATTATTCACGACTGTGAATAATACATATCTCTACTGAATTTCTCTTAGAATTTACATCCTGGATAGGTAACCTATCCAGGTTTTCCAAGTTTCATATTCTATATGCAACTATCATTCATTATGTGTTTGTTGCATATTTTTGTTTGCACTTATAAGTTTAAGACGTGTACCTTATAGATACTTGCCCTGATGACCTTTCCTTGCTGTTCGATCTCCCATTCAAGATCATTTCTCGATTCCAGTCTTTAGCGTGTATGACTTACTTGTCATACTTCAAACCATTTCTTTATCGTATCGATAATTCTTTAAACTCTCGTCATCTTCCAATGCGAGGTTCCTTCAACTTAAAATATTTACAAATATTAGTAACTTTGATCTTTACAAGCACCCGTATTAAATATAAGGCTTTCTACGACACGTGTTAACACACGTAATTCGTTTAACTATATCGGTCTTTTATCGCTTTCTTTGGGGTAACGTGTTTTACACGATAACCCTGTGTGTTGTTTTCAACACTTTTCATGCTAGACCATTAATGTATTGAATAACTTACCGGATTTTGCGATCAAGTCTCGAACCGAACACTTTACTCTTTAACCTTGAGCTCTGATTACCAACTTGTAAGACCCTTAGTCCAATTATACGCTTTTCATATAGTTTTCAACTATAATTATTTAATTATAGTTTCATATACATTACAAAATATGTATTTTAAAAGAAACTTTTCAGAAATAACACGATTTAACATTTTATAAAACATTCGCCGTTTAAAAACGTGACGACGAATCATTTCGTGGAAGCTTTGTTCTTCATGTGTTCGGTTCCTCGTTGAGCTTTATCGTCCTCTGGTAACTCAAATAGTACCTACATTTCATAAAACATGAAATGAGTTAGTCATATAGCGTTTAAAACGTGTCTAAACGAGTTCCTAACGCAAAACAAACAATATAGCAGCTTCGGCTGACTTTGAACCCGTCGCGTGCCGCGACCACAGAGCTTGTGGCCGTCGCGTGCCGCGAGGCCTTTGTTTCGACAGAAAGATTGCAGCCAGATGCTACATTTTTCCAGCCAAACTCATTTTTACGAAAACGAGCATAACTTGCTCATTTTTTATCCGATTTGACTCACTTTTCTTCCTACGCGGTCGTAATTTAATTCTCCATCACATGGAGTTAAAATTTGATATCTGAATTAAATAAATTTGAGACTTTTAAGCCTTCGGCTTATTATATTTTTACCAAATTTTGATTCGTTCATGTATTTATCAAACAAACATGTTTGTTTGACTCCGATTTCTCATGAACCTTATAAATTTAATGTTATCTATCGTACTAAATTCAAATCCCGGGTTTATATACATTTTTAAACCCGTTTTTACTTAAATGCTTGTTTTGACCCGTTAAGGGTATTTAAGCATTTTCCGCATAATTCATGCTCATTTGCTTCTAGCGTCTTATTTCCACATTATTTATCAATCGATCTTCCACCACAACTATATTTGTGGCGGATTTAATGTGGTGATTTATATAATCCGAGTTTTACCCCTCGGATCATTATTTTACGGCAAAGACTCCTATAGAGTCAATTGACTAAAGATTTACATCTTTCGCTTTTTATACGTATTCTAAGTATTTATTTCATCCTAAAACTCATTTCCAAACAACCTTGAAGGGTCGTTTGCTCAATTAGGCTTACAAGGGCATTTTGGTCAATTTTAGTCCTTCTTTTACGACGAAGGACTTTTAAATACTTGTTTGACCCAAAAATCCTACCTTTTAACTATAACTTGTTTAGAAACCATTATGTTTCTAAACACCATGATTATAACTTAAATTATTCGGTTTACCTAAAAGATAACCGAATATCCATATTTGACCTTGTCTAACTCTTATAGAACCTCAAGTTCTAAATGATGAGTTGAACCATTATACATACCTGACTCGGATCAATATATTGACTCGTTTTAATACCTTGCTTTAATAATCGCTGATTAATAGCGATGCAATTGTCCTTTCTCCATTCACTCTTGTGAACATAAGACTCGACAAATTTCATTAGTCGATATTTTCAAATAGTGATATCTTCACCATTTGACCCATTTGGTCTAAGTGACTGTTTATCTTTACGAGATGATATTTATTACCATCTCATCTTCATGACTCGTTCCGATTTACACCGTACGGTCATTTTACTTATAACTCATTTCTTGACTCTTTTGACCCATTATGGCTTCCGCCATGAGTGTCCTTCAACAATTAACGGTTGTTATTAACGAGTGACCGAATTATCGTTTTACTCTTTTCATTTATGTCGGTTTACCCTATAAGGTAACCGTTCTAAACTCATTATCTATTAGTCATTTCATGACTAAATAATCGTAATAATCCTTTTTAACCATTAAACATGGTTTGTTAGTATTGTCTTGGTTCCGAACCGCACATGTCATGTCGGAACATCATAATTAAAACATGTATTTCTAGTATTCATAACCTATAAAACCAATAGGTATTAAATAAATAGAGTGTAAGCTTTACTTACCTAGCATCCAGATTATGTTTTTCCTTTATTCTTGATTCGTTTGACCCGCTTCCTTCCCAAGCTTTCACCTAGCTCGTCAAGCGTCAAACTATCATTGTAATTTGTAAGATGGTTAGACTAGTCATAATCATTCACGACTATTCCATCCTACGATCTTTATGTCGAAATTAGCATTCGATCATATAATTGGTCATTTTGACTTTTAAAAAGTCAAACTATCTATTGACATCTATTGACGAAAGTAATTACACGATGTAGATCAACTACTTGTTTTATTACTTTGTCAATATCCGGTAAGCATCATTCATATGATACCGGTTTAATTACTTATTCAATCAAGTTCATGTAATCGAAATTCATCGAATTAACACAACTTTAATCATTTTTAACACATGATGATATCAAACATTAGTCTAACATTAACCTATCATCATTTTCGTTTTATCATACAAAACCCGTTTCATAGTAAGTATGATCATAAACCCAAACACACAATTTGTTCAAGGATTTCCTTATTTCTATCATATATGATGATTATAAACACAATTATATCATCAATTTCATCATATGATTAATACCCACTTATCCTAGTGTGGTAAATCATCAAATCATTCAAATTATAGCATCATATGTATAATTTTCACTTAGGGTTTTATTCCTAAGCTAATATACATCACTAATTCAGTCATAGCTTCAATAATTCATCCATAATTCGCGATTATGATGATTCTTTCATTTTTACAACTTCAAAAATCATCAAAATTTGACATACCTGATGATCCCCTAGCTTGGGTGATCATTAATTCACGTTCAATTGTGAATTTAGACTTCGTTTGAGCCTTCAATTTGATGATTTGGTTGAGGCTAGGGTTTAAGCTCCTGGGGAGCTTCTCCTGTGTTCGAACAAAACACCTAGAACACACACTGAATGTGTGTTTTATTTTTAGGTTTTTTTTTTCTTTTTGTAACTTAACTTTCCATTTATCCGAATTTGGCCCCTCTTGTTTGGTTAGTTATTAAGTATGGCACAATCTACTTATTTCTAACAATATTCCCACTTATTAACTAGGTTAAACATTCCTAGTTAAATTAGTGGGTTCGGGGAATTCATGACTAAGTTTATTTTATGTCCCGTTAACTCGGACCTTTTATAAACTTTATTTCCTCAAAAGCCTTTATACCGTTTTTATTTAATATTAGGTTTATTTATTTAAAATCCTAATATTCACCGGGTTACTTTTACCTCTAACGGTACTTTACCCGTCATTTATATTAACGTGGTTTGATTACTAAACCCGTTTTCGGGGTGTTACACATTGTTATCTTAAATGTTTAATAAATGACTTCAATAACAAAAATGAAGCTAGTTCAATAGTTAAGATACTCAAATTTGAAAACCAAGGTCATGAGTTCTAAACCCTTTCTTTACATTTTTATTTCCTAAACAATTTTCAGTTAATCCCATGCATTTTTTATTTACTAAAACTGTTTTGAACTATCAATTCACTTAATTAATTGACTCTTCGATCTTGTTAACAAGATGATTATATGATTAATTAGTTAATGTTTTGGGTTATAATCTTTGAGGTCATGAGTTCAAACCCCATGATTAGTATGTCGTATTGTGGTTTCTTAATATATATTTGATGAGTTTATATTATACCAATTTTTTTTTGTTTCGCCCGGGGCACAATTTTTTTTTTATCATTCTCGGAGACTGCCCTAGGTAGATATAACCTACTCTATTATTTGTTTTTAGCTAAAAAGTATATATCATGTTAATAAAATATGACCGACGTTTGATAACTATATTTAGCATCAATTTATTTTTAACCTTTATTATATACTAATGACTAGGTTATTGCCCCGTGTAATACACGGGGTGAATCATAATTATAATGTGAAATAAAAAAATTATGTTCATAATATGATCTAAGTATATATATATAATATAGAGTAATATGCAGACCAAATACGAAATAAATATTGAAGTTTGTATAGTCATTCATAATAATATGATCTGTTAGTTGTTTTATGATTTGCCATAGGAACTTAAAATTTTGTACCACTACTAATATTTATTGTGACATTTTCTTGTTCAAAGGTAACGTGTCTGATTTTATCTGATAATAGATTATTCTGACGGGTTAATGTTGGCATAATATTATATTTTCTACCATCCAAATATAGTTTCCTCACTTTTGCTATCATTAACATTAATATAAGGTATGCTCGTATTCAACGCTATAAACCAATATGAATTGTACGAAATAATTACTTTTATCACAATTAGTAAGGAAACCAATAAAAACTATTGATAATGTAATATGTCCCGTACCATTTGAAAGGTCTGAAAAATGACTTCTAGACAGATAAAAGTAATGTAAATGAATAGACAAAAATTGAATCAATAAAACCAATTAACTATAGTTGAGAAAATACTATGTATAGTGTAATACTTTACATGTACAATTGAACCAATGAAACATATATATAAGTGAAACAATAAAAATAAAGACATGAGACACCATACGACAACTAAGTAAATCTAAATTTTTTAAAAAAAGTTATGACATTCCGAATGTGAAGATACCTTTCACAGACCTCTACATCTTAGTTACAAGAGGAAAAAATATGTATGTTAAGAGTTTACCTTGTTTTAAAACACATATTTCTAACTTATCTAAAAATACATCTTGTTTTCTATGTGACATAGATAATATGCATATTACTTATTTGACATGGTAAACTTATCTAAAAAAAACATGATGTTTTCTATGTGACATAGATAATATGCATAGCATATGAAGAGTAAAAAAACATATATAGTATTTAGAATGAAGTGGAGTTTAATTCTAAATATTTGATGTAATATATTGAATATTAAATAATGATTTTTTATATTCTTGACAAAACTTTAATTATCACAAAAATCTAATTTGATTATAGAAGGGAAAGTAAAACTTACGAAATTGATTAAATGGTTACTAATTTTATGGGTTTTTGTTTAATAATTTCAAATCAAAATTAAATCCATAAATTATAGATTAGATTTGAAACACATTTTAGACTTTAGATTTACAATCAAAATAAAATTCTAATATAATATTTAAATCTTTTTAATTTAAAATTTATCAATAAATTATTGATACCCTCATTTAATGACATGTGTCCCAAATCAGATTTATTTTATTATATAGTATATAGATGCTAGATATTAATTAATGTAATATATATAATATATAGTATATTATTTATTAATAAATTAAATTGATGAGAGCGCCATATAACACTAGCTGGATGTTTATTAATAGTTAGATTCGATAACATTAACTATGTAGAATTTTCCTTAAGACGGGAGGGTATAGGGAAGGTCATCCATATGAGGATGGGCCGCCACGTAGAACGCCACATCACCATCCTCTATGGAAGGGCCCTCATTGCAATATGAAGGGGGTGGAAGATGGGACTACCCTACATGATTTAATTTTTTATTTATTTAACTTTTATTGTTTAATTTTTATTGTTTAACTTTTTTATTTGTTTAACTTTATAAAAACAATTCAAAATTTGAATAAAAATAAGACATAAAGAAGATAATAAAATCCATTACATAACATAAATAAAAATTACATAACCTAAAAAAAATTACACTACCTAAAATTTATAAAAAAAGACTAGATTTAAAAATTTATAAAAATTACACCACTCGCTATCGTCTTCGTCACCGTCCCCGCCGTTTGCGTTCTTCCATATATGTTCTACCAAATCGGATTGAAGGTTTGCATGCGTGAAATCGTTGGTTAGCGAGAACGAGTTTAATGATAAACCTTGGCGGTACCTGTTAATCCGTTGTCGTCTGGTAACGCTTTCAGACGAGACGTCTTCGTCTTCGTCTTCCTCCTCCATAATAATCTGCGCCGCCCTTAGCACAGCGTTTGTGTAAAACATCTCCTCTTCCTCCTCCGAAAACGATACCACCAAGAATTAGATTGCATTGTGGGTGAAAATATATTTTTTTTATAAAAGAATGGTATAAAAATGAGAGTGTTTTGGGTTGAAAGTGGGAAGAAAGTGGTGAAAGAATGGTATAAAATGAGAGTGTTTTATAGAAAATGGGTTTTTTTTATTTAAGAAACTAGCCGTTATTAACGGCTATATTTTGAAAATGGGCCTGTCGAGCACGTCGTCTGGGCGACGAAGAAGTCGGGACAAACATATGGGGGGCGGTGTGGGGGTGCGGCGTCGGGCCTCGCCGGGCCAAGGCCGGCCCCCATACCCTCCAGTCTAATATTATCATCATTAGAGTACGTGAGCCGATGGCTGTCATAGGAGAATCTGGTTTCACGTGTGAGCGTATCTGATGCAATAAGCAAGTTATACTATGCGTAATGGTTAATACCCTCTAAGGGGTATTTTTGGCCACATCAATATCATAATGCCCATTTAAAAATGTGTAACGGTTAATGACTCTTAATGCACATTTCATTCAACACTTTCCATTTTTTTCTTCTCTTTGAGCATTATTCTAGAAATGCCCCTCGCGTCTTCATGCCACTATAACGCCCACAGAGATAATGTTGATAGCGTTATTAAACCCTTTCATGCCCATGTATACCCATTACGCATAACCTTAAAGTAGATTCTCATGATGTCACGAAACTCTTGACTAAGATTGTGATTTATAATTTATATATGGCGTGAATATAGGGCTATATTACATCTGAAAATTTACTAGGCTAATTTGAAGGTCTGGGTCAACGTATGTCAGTGGTGGAGTACCGGTCAATCCTTAAGTACAGTCTGATGATCCTCATGTTCCCGAATGATGAAACTTGCCAAGTCTGCCGTAAAGCATGCCTGGATAAATACGGGGAGCATGCGTTACAACTAGAGAGTTGCCGGGGTTTAAGTATCGCCATGACTTTGTTCGAGACGCGTTAATGAATATTCTCAGACGAGGAGAGATCTCGGCAAAGAAAGAGGCATCGGTTAATTTTCTTACAAACCCGGCAGAAGGGAGGTCCACCCTACGCCCGGCTGATGTGCTAGTTTTTAGTTGGGAGGGCGGGAAACATGCTTGTGTCGATCTCACAGGTGTATCCCCCCTAGTCAGGTTCCGGGAAAATGAGTTTGTGGCGGGGCAAGCGGTACTGAAAGCATGCCTTTGCCCCCCTGTCGTTTGACACGTTCGGCTCCTTGGCGCTAGAGGTGGTTCGGTTCTTGACTAGAGTTCAAGGTGCGGTCCACAACAACTTTTCGACCCCTCAGGGACGATGCTTTGTTTTTTGTAGATTAGGGTTTTCTATCCAGAAGGGGATGACGGCGTAGTTTGTTGCTCGTCTACCTGCTATCCTTATGTAATTTGCCCTGATGATTAGAATGAAACAATTTATTTTTGGTAAAAAAAAATTATTAGTTATGTATTCTCGTCATTAAATAACTTTTTTTTTAACGGTAAATTTCTTTTAACCTATGTCGTCTCTGAGACTTAAACCTATGACCTTCCCCCTTCTCAAACATGGGTGGTAAAAGCTTTGCCTTTGCTAATGGACTATCACCCCATTAGTTGTCATTAAGTAACTATATTATTTATTCTGGCTGATTATTTTAAAATTTATGCAATATAAAAAAGAACTGTTTACTCCGTCTTAATCGTTTTCATTAAAATAAATACGCCGTGATTGTCATGGTGTGGTTCTATGAGGTGTTTGACATGCAACTTTTTTTTGGGTAAGCTTATTAAAAATGCAACACCTGTGTTGTATAACTGTGAGTGCAGTTATATCGCCGGATGTGAACAACTTACCATAATCAACAAAGAGGTTGATACCTCAAGTTCGATTTCTGCCCTCCCTATTATTTTCTGCGGCACCTGTTGATGATGGGAGACTAGGTGAATAGGTGGAGATCGCTAGTTCGATCCTTGAACTGAGCGGGTTTTACCTCACCGCACTGTCGTGCCTGTTCACGGGCTTCGGCCCTAGGTGAGGGTTTTCCCCGGTTCGGAGGCGAGTGTATCCCGATAAGGTGAATTTCGCCAGTAGTTCATTTGGAGGATTCGTTGACCATTAAAAAAAATAGTGATAATGATTTAAAATTTTTAAAATGATATTTCAAAATAAAATATATTTACAAAAAATCAAGAGATCTAAATTCTAATAAAAGACTTCAAATATGCCACATTGCATTCTCTCGTTCAACCTCATAAATTTTATTTATAATTATTTAATAAATTTCTTTTAATATTAATATTAATAACTAATATATAGATATCATTTATTTTTGTCCTTATCATTATCTAAGATTAATAAAGGGTCGTATTATTGGCACACCTTGGGGGATTAAATCGACACCCTCAATACGCATCGTATAGGCCTATACGATGCGTATTGAGGTGGGTTCAAACTTCTATGTATGCCAAAGGCTGCCATTGTCCCCTACCAAAAAGTAATACACATTGTATAGGCGTATACGATGCGTATTGAGGGTGTCGATTTAATTTTTTAATTTTTGCAAGGCAGGTTCCTGTCACGCGGTAGTTTTCCGTCACGCGAACGAAAAAGTAATAACGAAGATGAACATTGTATTTATCACGAAAGTACTGAACAATCGAGATAACAGCTCCGGTTTCATCAGCGGCATTGGGAACAGGATAGTTGAAAAAACTGCAATTGGAATTGATATTGGAACAACATACTCTTGTTACCATATTCTTGGTTCAATACCAACTCATCTTTAGTAGTGTTTGTTTGAGAACCTGATTCAGATACACAACGGTCTCTTTGCTTCGTCCACTAGAACTATTTGTGTATGCATTCTTTTGGTAGTTAACAACGCTAATTAGAAAAAAAATCTGTAAAATTAATCATATCGATTGCTACAACAGGATGGATGTGACACACACAGATAGATAAGTTGTCATAGTTGTCAAATTCGTTGCGTGCATTCATATTGTTTAGACAACAAACGGATAATAAACGGGTTGTTGGACTTCTTGTTCCAAATGCAAATGTGAATATTGAATGTGCAAACTGAAACATCTTGACACGATATAATTGCAAGACTGTTTCTCGGGCATCCAATGCTCACACAGGATGATAAACAACGCTGATACGAACACATGCCAACCGATTCAAATTTAAACAATGCACGCCTCAACTGAGATAACGGACATCCATCAAGATTTACGTCTGATGTCTAAGTTTGATCACATTTTGACTTCATCTACATGTGTTTTGAAATAGGCTTTGTTCTTGGTTTAATGAAGTTACACGTAACATCTAGTTATATTCATATTTAAACAATGCACGCCTCAACTGAGATAACGGACATCCATCAAGCTCAAAAAGAAAACTTGTGTTTCCCATAGTCACAAACGATTGCGGTTTGTATTTCGCATAGCCACCGTTTCCGTAGTAAAAAACGGTTGCGGTTTGCACATTCAATCTTCAATACTTCATTAAAGTACCACTAGTAGAAGAACCCGACACGTCTTCATGTTAGGAGAATGTTCTCGAAATTGAAGGAAAAGGAAAAGATTTGTTGAAATCGAAGAAAAGATTCATCTTTCAACCCCATTTTCCCTAAATTTATCGATTATGTTTTTCAACAAGGATGTAATGCAATGATTCCTCTCAATTGAATAGACCGACACTTACTTCAAAGGACTCACTTGAATCGTCTCGGATGTAATAACAGTACGTTTAGCATCAGTGCCTGCTTGAATTGCAGAAAGCAAAGGATAACAAAGATGAACATTGTATTTATCACGAAAGTACTGAACAACTGAGATAACAGAATCAGGTTCACAAAACAAGGATCGTTCTAATAGATTAAAGAGAATAAACCCTCGTTTCTTCATCTTCATCTTCAAGAACAATGATGAACAGATTGGTCATACGTCGGTGCCGGTGGCTAGAAGAGACATAATCGTGGTGGATTGCAGTGGTTTGGGTCTAGGGTTGTCAGAGAGAGAAAAGGAAGCTGTTATTTCAGTTATTTCTGTTGATCCATAAATTCCAACAAATTGTGTATGTCTGAACCAACCGAAATCCACAAATTCCAACAGTTTCCCCGTCGCTAATTTCTCCACTCACCGTGAAATCGAACAGTTTCTTCGTAGATTCCGTCCGGTTTCAAAGCCGGTTGAGGATTACGAGTGTTCTAGACTCGTTCAAACTATGTGACATGTGTCTATTCCAGTGGTCCCGGTACTATTTGTGTATGCATTCTTTTGGAGAACTTATCGTGTGTTGCAGTTTGGAAAGATGACCGAATAGAGATTTGAATAACAAACTGTGGAGAACTTGTTTGCGTTATCCATCAACATAAGCTAAAATACTCTAAAATTAACAAGGCGGCCTCTTTGTTGCGTACTGATTATTGAAAAGATTTGTTGAAATCTAAGAAAATAGTAAAAAAGATGAATTGAGGCGTACATTAGGAACAAGAAGTCCAACAATCCGTTCATTATCTGTTGTTTTCTAAAACAATATGAATGCACGCAACGAATTTGACAACTTTGGGTATATTCGAAACCAACTAAAATACGTTACAATACGTTAAAATACGTTAAAATACACTAAAATACGTTAAAATACGCTAAAATACCCTAAAATACGTTAAAATACGCTAACTTACGTTACAATACGTTAAAATATGCTAAAATACGTAAAAATACCCTAAAATAGGTTAAAATAAGCTAAAATACATTAGAATACGCTCAAATACGTCAAAAATACTATTAAATAGGCAACAATATGTTAGAATACGTCAAAATACGCAAAAATACGTCAAAGTACGCGACTAACGATATTTCCACACACGTATACATATAATACGACACTATGGAGTACAAGTGGATTTCAAACAAAACTGTACGTAATCATAGAATACGATATTCGCACGCAACCGAACGGCACCGAAATGACTTATGTTGAAGGTATACGTAATAAAACGACAAAATATGCGAAAGTTCGGCAAAAAACAAGACGTATACGCGTCGAACCGAGGGAAACACGATAACACTAAATTTGAAATAATGTCATATACGATCGTATAGGCCTATGTTGTATCGTATATCAGCTTAATACGAATCATATAGGCCTATACGATTCGTATTAAACTTTGAATTTTCTCAAAAATACCCCTGAATTTATCACAAAACCAGGGGTATTTCAGTAAAACCATCGATTAATACGCATCGTATAGGCCTATACGATGCGTATTGAACTATAAATTTCTCAAAAATGTTTTTCAAATCAAGGGTTCCATCATTACAACCACTTGTTTTCAACAGGGATGTAATGCAATGATTCCTCTCAATTGAATAGACAGACACTTGCTTCATAGGACTCACTTGAATCGTCTCGGAAGTACTGAACAATATAAATAACAGCTTCGGTTGGTCTAGAACACTCGTAATCCTCAACTGGCTTTGAAACCGGACGGAATCTACGAAGAAACTGTTCGATTTCACGGTGAGTGGAGAAATTAGCGACGGAGAAACTGTTGGAATTTGTGGATTTCGGTTGGTTCAGAAACTTAACAAGAGAAGCAACTAAAAAAGCGGTGAACGGTATTTAACGTACACACCGAATTCGAAGATCCTTGCATTAGACATAATTTGTTGGAATTTGTGGATTTCGGTTGGTTCAGATCTCTATTCGGTCATCTTTCCTCTCAATTAAATAGACAGACACTTGCTTCATAGGACTTACTTGAATTAAACACGCATGCCTCAAACACTTAACATTTTTAGAAGTTTTCAATAAAATTTCATTCTGCTGTGAACTTGTTCTCTATGAAATGTCTCACTTAACAAGAGAAGCAACTAAAAAAGCGGTGAACGGTATTTAACGTACACACCGCATTCGAAGATCCTTGCATTAGACACAATTTGTTGGAATTTGTGGATTTCGGTTGGTTCAGATCTCTATTCGGTCATCAAACAGGCCTGCCTTGAAGTACTGAATCAACAGAATAACTGAAATAACACCTTCGGAATCTATTAACCCACAATTTTTTGGAATTTGTAGACAGACACTTGCTTCATAGGACTCACTTGAATCCTCTCAGAAGTCCTGAACACCAGAAGGATGAGATATCGGCAGTCAGCTCGAAGAAGTTTCTCTCAATCAGGTGTTCCAATAGATTCTCCCTTTTAACAATGTCCTGTTAATTGTTGGAAATTTGTGGATTTCGGTTGCTTCAGACAGACACAATTTGTTTTCAACGGGGATGTAATGCAATGATTCCTCTCAATTGATTAGACAGACACTTGCTTCATAGGACTCACTTGAATCGTCTCGGAAGTACTTAACAACAGAAGGATGAGATATCGGTAGTTACGAGATTCTTCAAGAATTAGAAAAGGAGAAAATACGGAACGACAACGGTAGTATGAGTCTGAGTCAATTGTGGTTCGTGTTAGGTTTGTATTTCCCATAGCCACCGTTTCCGTAGTAAAAAACGGTTGCGGTTTTCCACATTCAATCTTCATTGCTTAATTATAATTAATAATGCGGTCTCGATTGAAGATGTAATTGCAAGACTGTTTGTCGGGCTTCCAATGCTCACACAGGGTGATAAACAACGCTGATATTGAACGGATTATTGAACCAAGAAAGTCATTGGACTGCCGCAGATGAAGTCAAATGTGATCAAACTTGGACATTAGACGTAAATCTTGAAGAAACGGAACATAATCCCAGATTGTCTAAAGAAGTGCTTTTATCATGTGTGATCCAGAGGTCGGTCTCGGGTGGGCATAAGATCCGTGGGCCCTATTGTCGGATTATTGAACCAAGAAAGTCATTGGACTGCCGCAGATGAAGTCAAATGTGATCAAACTTGGACATCAGACGTAAATCTTGAAGAAACAGAACATAATCCCAGATTGTCTAAAGAAGCGCTTTTATCATGTGTGATCCAGAGGTCGGTCTCGGGTGGGCATAAGATCCGTGGGACCTATTGTCGGATTATTGAACCAAGAAAGTCATTGGGCTGCCGCAGATGAAGTCAAATGTGATCAAACTTGGACATCAGACGTAAATCTTGAAGAAACGGAACATAATCCCAGATTGTCTATAGAAGCGCTTTTATCATGTGTGATCCAGAGGTCGGTCTCGGGTGGGCATAAGATCAGTGGGCCCTATTGTCGGATTATTGAACCAAGAAGTCATTGGACTGCCGCAGATGAAGTCAAATGTGATCAAACTTGGACATCAGACGTAAATCTTGAAGAAACGGAACATAATCCCATATTGTCTAAAGAAGCGCTTTTATCATGTGTGATCCAGAGGTCGGTCTCGGGTGGGCATAAGATCCGTGTTCCCTATTGTCGGATCTGTGACTCCATGGAAGATGTGATTAAGGTAAGCGTGCCGTATCATGTGTCATAAAATGGAACATAATCCTAGATTGTCTAAAGAAGCGCTTTTATCGTGAATGTTTCGAATCATCATAGAAGACGTATCGGGTGAGTTGTGGTTGATTTATAGGAGGAGGTTATGAAATGAATATATGTTTATGCGAATTTAACGGACAATACTGACAGAGGTGCTGGTCTTTTCTCCCACTGTGCAAACTTGAAAAATCTCACCATAACACATCTAATATGACACATGATAAAAGCGCTTCTTTAGACAATCTGGGATTATGTTCCGCAAATTGGGAACCACATATTCGTGTGTAAAAGCTTGGAAAGATGAACGAATAGAGATCTGTATATACACCCTTGTTATTTGTTTTACCACATGACACATGATAAAAGCGCTTCTTTAGACAATCTGGAATTATGTTCCGCAAATTGGGAACCACATTGTAGACTGGTGGGCTTGAATGGTTTTAATAATACTTGAAAATGGAAATAATCGTGTCAAGATCTTTTTCTATCATATCATCGACCAACTGCTCGAAATCCCTTTCGTTTCTCGGGTTCGCATTCGACACAACACAACAAAAAATAAATTAAAAAAAACTGTGGGCTGATACGCATCGTATAGGCCTATACGATGCGTATCAAGCCCGCCGTCAGACATAACCTGCACCTGTCAGTCTGCCATGTTTTTTACTTTAATTCAATACGCATCGTATAGGCCTCTACGATGCGTATTGAATTGAAAAAGTGTGTAGATAGACATGGGGTGTGCCATTAGAAAACCCCTTAATAAATAACTTCAATTTTGCACCTTAAACCCTTTGTTTTTTTTACTTTTAACCGTAAGTTTTTCATCTTTAGCAATTTAATCCCAACTCTTTTTTATTTTCAATTTTGGTCCACCATACTTATCATCTTTCCCAAGTTTTTCGTTTCATTCTAAATTTTGTTAGTTAATGCACCGCAACGTGCGTGTGGAGTTCAACATTTTTTTCGTATTTTTCATTCCCGTTTGACTGGCCCGTCGCAGCACATCTATTTTTCTTAGTTTAACAAGTTCGACCAACGCGCGGGTCCTGGATTGGCTTAGTTATTTTTTTCTATGTTTTACGTTTCGGTTTAATTTCTCTGCAACGAGCGTTCTTGATTCAAAGATTTTACGTCTGCTTTTTGCTCGACGTTATTTTTTTCGTTTTTATTTAATTTGTTTTTACGATCTTTTCCTGTGTTGGTGGTCGCTTACAGTGGTATATCATTGGTACTACTTGACACAGTTTTACAACAAAAGCTGCAACGCAGAGGCTTAATACTAGTATAATATAAAGATTTGAAACAAGAGACGCGAGAAAAAAGATCTTGAACTTATAGAATTATGAGACGACTTGTTTATTAGATATAGAATTAATAGATTAATTATTAAAGGGTCCTAATATTAACACATGGGAAAACTTATTTACACATGGTATATACGGGCCGTATACTGTTATACGGCCCGTATAGAATAAAAACAACTTGACAAAGTCTGTGCCAGCAGACTTTGTCAGTTGTTTTTATTCTATACGGGCGTATAACAGTATATGGCCCGTATACACCATGTGTAAATAAGTTTGCCTGGTCGTATACAATGTATACGAACGTGTATATGGGCCGTATACTGTTATACGGCCCGTATGGAACGAAATTTTGATTTTTCAAATATTTTAGAGTGGTGAGGTGCTCAAAACTTTCTAAAAGTAGAAAAAAATAAAACATTAACAAGTAACAAAGATTGAAGAACAAGAAAATGTGTCGTATGACTGTAATAAAACGGAAGCTATCAACGCGGGATTACGGGCATGGTGTTATTCTTTATTTAATATTTATAGAATAAAAGGAAGGGTGGGGCATTTGATGAGAGTTGTAAGGAGTCTGAATAAAACGGAAGCTATCAACGCGGGATTACGGTATAAAAGTCCAATCATTTCCTGGTCAAATCACACACTATAAAAGTTTAAACTTATCGTGTGTTGTAGTTTGGAAAGATGACCGAATAGAGATCTGAATAACAAACTGTGGAGAACTTGTTTGCGTTATCCACCAACAATCCGTTCATTATCTGTTGTTGTCTAAAACAATATCAATTAACGTTCAGTTGTGTATACAAATTCATCACCGGTTTCTACAGCACAAGCACATACACAGGGAGAATGTTCTCGAAATTGAAGGAAAAGAAAAAATGGTTGTTGATGTTTTTTCTCTATCAGGATTTTGTTGAGTCGTCGGGAAAACTTTTCCTCAGGGGAGGGTGAGTAGTATGAGTCTGAGTCCATTGTGGTTTGTGAATGTTGGAAGAACCCGACACGTCTTCTGCTGCCTCTTCGGTTGGTAAAAGACATAGGATGGCTTCTAATACAGGCTCTTTGTCAGTTGTGGTTGATTTATAGGAGGAGGTTATGAAACGAATATATGTTTATGCGAACATCCTTATTTTGTCACGTACATGCGTTTAATTCCCAACATCCTTATTGTATCAGACTCTCTCCCCTCCTGATGCAATTTTCACAGTGGTACCAATGTCCTGCTACTACAATCCTTCCAACGATCCTTGTCTTGAAAGACAAGAATACAACGTTCATGTATCACACGGAATGACCGATCTAAGGCAGAGAACCTGATTTAGATACACAAATTCATCACCGGTTTCTACAGCACAAGCACATACGCAATGAAGTATTAAAAGATGTTAGTTTCTTGACAGTATGGTTTCTCGACAAATGAAGTATTATCTGTCCTTGCTGCCTCTTCGGTTGATAAAAGACATAGGATGATTTCTCTATGGGTCCCCTTTCTCTATTACAGCACTCTTCTGAAAGACAAGAATACAACGCTCATGTATCACAAGGAATGACCGAGTTTGGAAACCGGACGGAATCCACGAAGAAACTGTTGGAATTTGTGGATTTCGGTTGGTTCAGAAACTTAACAAGAGAAGCAACTAAAAAAGGAAAGAAATAAATTTTTTTACCATTTTTTACCATATGTATACGGGCCGTATACCGTTTATACGGCCGTATACTCTCGGTAAAAAACAAATTTACCGATCGTATACAATGTATACGATGATTGTATACGGGCCGTATATTCTGATACGGCTCGTATACTATGGTAAAAAATGGTAAAAAAATGGTTTATTCTCTTTAATCTATTAGAACGATCCTTGTATTGAGAACCTGATTCTGGTTTAAACAATGGAATTTGTGAATCAACAGAAATAACTGAAAATAACTCGCCATTCTCTTGCACCTGTATACGTTGCAAGGTATAGAATGTTTGTAGTATTCTTGGTTCAATACAAACTCTTCTGAAAGACAAGAATACAACATTCATGTATCACAAGATAATGGTTTCTCAACAAATGAAGTATTATGTGACATCATCTGTTCATCATTGTTCTTGAAGATGAAGATGAAGATGAAGAAACGAGAGTTTGTTTTGAGAAATTTACAAGGTAAACCTGAATTTTTAGATTTTTAGACACTTACTTGAACATGAGTCTGAGTCCATTGTGGTTCGTGAATGCTTCGATTTCAACAAATCTTTCAAGGTCTTAAGTGATGGACAACTGGTTAAAAGATGTAGAAGAGTTTGTGTAGAGATCTTTACGTACAAATTTGCATCATCCTTACGGTTACAAATGAAGCATTGGGATTCAAGGGTTTATGAGTAAAATAATTGTGGATTTCGGTTGGGTCAGATCTCGCAAGTTGTCATTTTCAAGTTTGCACATTTTGTGAAAATACCAATGTTAACATTTTCAAGTGTGAGATTAGCCAAACGAGGATGAAAGATACTCAAACCATCTGATCCCGTTGTTGCAAACTCCTTTAATGTGAGATTCTTCAAGTTTGCACATTTTGAGAAAATACCAATGTGTTTGTCAGCTTCGTCAATACACAACTTAACAAGATAAGCAACTAAAAAGTTAACATTCTGATTCAGATTCAGAAAGCAGATGTTTAGTAGTGTTTGAGACAATTGATTTCTCTTGCGGTTACCAGGCCTATCATCTCCGTCTATGTTTGGTTTCCTCAACTACGGTAACAGTATACGGTAACAAACTGAACCACAACCTATTACAGCACTGTATGAACCTGCGTTTTGAAAATAGGCTTTGTTCTTCGTTTATTGGATCGTTCTAATAGATTAAAGAGGTTTTTACCATTTTTTACCATATGTATACGAGTCGTATACGTTTTATACGGCCGTATACCATTGGTAAAAAATATTTTTACCGATCGTATACAATGTATACGATGGTTGTATACGGGCCGTATATTATTATACGGCTCGTATACTATGGGTAAAAAATGGTAAAAAAAAGGGGTTATTCTCTTTAATCTATTAGAACGATCCTTGTCGTGATGATTCGAAACATTCACGAACCACAATAGACTCAGACTCATACTACTAGCAGTAGAACCCGACACGTCTTCTGTGATGATTCGAAACATTCCGAATAACTAGCAGAAAAACCCGTACCGGTGATTGTTTATCCATACTTTCTTCATAGCCATATTCCCACTCACAATTTGTTGATACATATCGTCCGTTCAACTTGAGTATTTTTCTAACTTTATGCTTGCATCCACCACAGTGAATATTAACTTTGTGTGAAAGAGTTTGGAAACCGGACGAAATCTATGAAGAAACTGTTGGAATTTGTGGATTTCGGTTGGTTCAGAAACTTAACAAGAGAAGCAACTAAAAAAATACAATTGATTTCTCTTCCGGTTACCAGGCCTATCATCTCCGTCTACGTTTGGTTTCCTCAACGAAGAACCATCAGCCATTATCAGCCCTTTTTTTCCTTTGGTTTTTGGTTGATTTTTTAGGGTGAGGGTTTTGAATTGATTCCTGCGCTCAAGTTTCAACTACTGGAGTGAAAATTGGTAAAAAATGGTTTATTCTCTTTAATCTATTAGAACGATCCTTGTAACCATCAACCGTTCAAGTTGATATAGGAGAGTACTGAACAACCGAGATAACAGCTCCGGTATTGTAACACCTCGAAAATTCGTGTTAAATAAAATAACGACACGTGTCGTGTAAGACAAAAAGCGTTATAAACTCGGATTTATTAAAAAAATGTTTGACAGGATTTAAAAGTGTCGTTATGTTAACTTTTGCACCTCTGAACGACCTCGTTATAAATCCCAAGACTCAAAACATATTAAAAACATGTAGTATATGTTCAAGTTCAGTGAATTATAGCAATGAATGATTCATAATTTAATTGGTGGACTCCTACGAAGAAATTTGCACGGTAAACCTTATTGTTCGGCACTTTCTAAAAGACTCCAGGACTTTCACACAACATAACATGGTGGTGCATACTATACATGACCCAAATTTGAGGCCCCATATTGATAAAAAAACGGCCAAGAATCGTTTATACTCAGTTGCCCCTTCAAATCATTGAAAAGCCAACATTTTGGTCCCTGATGAATTGTTGCGCACCGCAACAAATATTTGTTACGGTGCGCAAGCAACTGCCTAGCAACAGAAAACCGGCGGTTGCCAGTTTAAACGCGATTCTGACCTCTTAAACGAGTTTCCTCTTACCCCTTGGCCCCTAAACACTCCCTAAACATGTAGGACACATGTAGGAATGTTGTGGGCAGTAGTAGACCTTGTTGTCAATGCATTGTGGTGAGTAAATCCACTATATAAGGGCCTTTAGTTGCAAACAATTCATCACATCTTCATCTGCATTCTTGGAGCACTTCTGGAACTCAAAACCTTCTCTCAAGTGTTCCCTAATCAAGCTTAGGACCTTTGTAAGTTGCCTAACCTTCTCTAAATAACTTTAGCTTAGTTATTTAGCTAAAAGTCAAACCGACGTAATTACGGTTTGACTTCGAGATTAAGTATTAATGGCTCAGTCATATCTCGAATCAAAAGTAGTTATGAGTTGGTATTTATGTGGGTAATAAAACCTCAAAAGGGTTTCCCCTGATCATCACTCTAACCAGGTCAAATGTCGGGTCAAACTTATATTTAAAAAGTCAACAGGAAGCTTAAAATGCTATTTATGCATAATTAACATTGTAGATCATATGCAACCTGTTGGATCATTGTTATAACTTGGTAATTAGTGTAAGAACATATCTAAACATGTTCAACCCGACAATTTACTGTAGAGACCCGGTTCGGAACCGAAAGTCGCATAGTTTGACTTTCGCTTTGACTTTCAGTTCTGACCCGCTTTAGTATGATTTGAAAATGTCTTAGAGTTTCTTTAGGACCAGGATACATGTTAGCACAACCCTCTGTGGTTGGTTCATTGATTGACCCATTCGTTTACGCGTTTCCGTTAATTGCTCATATGTTGACCATTATGCCCTTATTACCTTAAAACGTGATTTTTGGAAAAGTAAAAGAGTAGAAACTTTAATTACTGATATATAAACTTGTATGCAAAGTTTGACATCAATTTGAAGTATAGATTGAGAGTTATGCTCATTATCGCAAATTTAAAGCTTTATGTTAATAAAATGGCGTAATTAGCGTATAGCCTAGTTAAGCCTACTTTTTGATATCAAAATCTTTACCCACTGATGTGATATATTATTTTGGGAATTTTAAAGATTTTAATTAATTTTAGGCTGAGCATAACTCATAGTCGTAGGCTTAATCCGGTAAATGTCGGTTTTGCCCTTACGGGCCATAAAATGAGTTTTACATATCTAAACGACTCCAAATATTTTTCTACTGATTAGTTATGATAAATAAATTATTTTAGACCTTCTGGAATAATAAAAATATCAACTTTAGGTATTGAACCCGTAAACGGCTCCTAATCGCCTTATTTAGCGTTTTTAGCGCATAGTATGTACTAAGACTATTTTTAAACATACAAGGGTGATACCTACTGATGTTTTAGTTAAATTATAATATTTTAACAGTAAGCAAAAGTTGTTTAACTCAGACTTCAGTTTTGAGCTTTACGGCTTATGTGAAATTACCAAAATGCCCCTACGGTGCATAGTTTGGTTATACTTGGTAAATTCACATATATACTTTAACCTACTGTTATAACTTATCAAAATAAGTATTTTTGCTGATTATATCAGACCTGTAACTCAGATAAATACTTAAACTCTTTTATAACCTTTTAAATGACCAAACTACCTCTACGGGGCCTAGTTTGTGTTTATATACGTTTCGGGCATAATGAAGGACAACTTACTGATGTCACAACATATTAGGAGCATATTAACTTAGGAAACCTGTAAATGGCTCATATGAATAACCGTTACATTTATTACGCGTTCGGTTCGGTTTATGTAACTAGTTTGCATAAATTAGCCGAAACGGGTCAAACGTTATCGTTTTTATCTCAAAATCCAGAATGTGTTTAGTTTACCCATATTATACAAGTCTCCAAACTTGTCGGGTCTAAATCACATCCTATCCCGGTCTTCGCTTAATCATGCGTTTTGAACCGTAAACCTTTCCTTAAAACTAACCGGTCTAAGTTACGACTTAAATAAGACCCGTTAGGAATTTAATAGGTTAATAAAACCTTCGTTCCAGATTGAGAGCCCCAGTAGAAGTACTTGTGCTTGCTGATTAGGATATACGACTGAGTATAAATTGCATTGCTAGCTCTGGTAAATACTTTTAACTTATTTTCCCTATTACGGGCTTGGGATACGGTATTATAAAAATACCGCTTGGTCAGGTGTAGAAACCTTTTAATCGGAGATGATTAAATTGCATAATCCCGTTTTAATCTGTATTGATTGATAACAAATAACATTGGGGGTTAATGACCGTGTCCTGGATATCCTTGGCTCATTTTAAAAAGTGAATGGCCACGACGTAAGCACAAGGTGTAGGCAAAACACCTCCTGTTGCATATGTATAACGTATACTCACTCGTAAGGGTATCTTCTTGTGAGATTATATTTGTGGTGTGTCGATTAATCTTGTCCGGCTTGTATTGTAAAATCACAGGCCCTAAATGTTGGACAACCATGTAAATCGGATACAAGATTTTTATTAATAAAATTGTCCCAAGTATAAAAGATTAATTTTGCCTCTGTGCATTTTAATCCAGTTATAAAAGATATTTTGTGCCTCGTGCATTCAAATCAATTTTTAAACTCTTTTCCAAAATGAGTCAGTTAATTGTATTTACCAGTGTAAACTGACGTATTTTCCAAAAGGTTAAGTGACAGGTACTATGCGTAATTGGCTGGGAGCTCAGGGCGTCACTAGGGAATCTTGCAAGTTCTAGATGTCTAAAGTCTGTTGAACAGTTTTCTTTTATTGATCCGCCTGTGGATCCTTTACCTTCCGTTGTAATACTTTGACATTACTTATATTCGGAATGTAATATATTTACCTTTTGCTTCCGCTGTGCCTTTATATATTGTGTTGTTCGACTATGATGATCTCAACTACGTCACGATACTCCCCACCGGGCCCACCGGTGACACGTGGAAATCGGGGTGTGACAGGTTGGTATCAGAGCCAACATTGAGTGAATTAAACACTAAAATTTTTGTGTTTAATCTCAATGACACAGTAGCACATTCCTTGACCTTCTGAGTCTAGACTTAACATATGAATACTTCAATCCTAATCTGGAAATCTTTACTTCCAAAATTTTTATATATATTGGATACGTCGCCAAGCGAAGAAGCTGTATTAGAAATTCTCCACAATCTGGAGCCCTGAAATGCTGAGCTTCGTAGCGCAGCTAGAATGAAACGAGCATCCAAGGAGAGAGCATTCAGAAATAACTTGAAGAAGAAACTCCTTTTGCTGAAGAGCGTTTCCTTAATAGTCCTTATAAGGACATATTTATCTTCCAGTCCCTTCGAGGACACATTATCCCTTCAAAGACCCGCTTAGGGCAACTCTGTACTTTTATTTTCATATAATGGATTGATTAAACTAAGTTTTCATTCTAAACATGAAATATGAAATAAATGGAAAATAACATCCCTTAGAAGGGAATTGCCTACGGGCTATAATTAATGTCCTCTGAGACTAAAGACGGTGGTAGCCTACAACTCTCTGTCAAGGAAAGTAATGAACTTGGATTCACACCTAAATGCCTCGATCCCAGACGATCATGGCTTATAAATTAAACTTGTCCACGTGACTAAGCCTTTTGTGCTATTACTAAATGCCTCGATACCAGACGATCATGGCTTATAAATTAAACTTGTCCACGTGACTAAGCCTTTTGTGCTATTACTAAATGCCTCGATCCCAAACGATCATGGCTTATAAATTAAACTTGTCTACGCGACTAGGCCATTTGTGCTATTATTAACTTATAAATTAGGATTTATGATAAAAATCCTGAATAAAATAAATATCCTTCCTTCCCTGCCAGTAGGTATTTTAAAAAGAATCTTAAAGGTGAAACCTAGCCTACGCGGCCAAGATGGTGAAACCTACCCAAGGGATTCAGATCCTTGTTAACACCTAAGAATGTGTTAGCACTCCTGACAAATGTGATTCGATAAAATCACAACAGTCGTCCTTATATTGGATTCTTCCAATTTTCTTATCTAGCCTAGTGATCTAGAAATCATGGCTTGTGTCATCCTATAAGATGATCACATTATAAACATCCGATAGTGATGAAGTGCCTACGGGCTAAACTTGTTGTCCGATAAGACAACGACAGTGGTGGTCTGAGACCTCCTGTCTAAAAGTGTTGGACCAGGTCCAAGCATAATAGTCGGTAGGATCCATACGATCTCGACTAATAGCATCTGAGAAGATGATCATATTATAACCATCCCTCAGAAGGGAAATGCCCACGGGCTATATCTATTGTCCTAAAAGACAAAAGACAGTTGAAGTCTACAACTCCCTGTCAAGAGAAGGTAATGAACGTGATTCAAACCTTAATGCCTCGATTCTCTGAAATCATGGCTTATAAAATTTAGAACTGTCCTTGTGACTAGGCCTTTTTGCGCCACTTTAATATCCTTAATGTTTTATAACTGGGATAAATTATAATGGAAAATACTAATTAAATATAACTAACAAGTTAACCAATACGGTTTATATTACCATGGTTGATAAATCGTCAAAGATGATGATTCCATAATAATCTCTGAATAAATCATTGTTAATATTTATGTAGCAATCAAGCTACATGGCTGGATTAGATGAAGTTAACAGTCACTTGAAGGAGAGCAATGATACTACCAGAATTAATGTAACTGGAGCAGAACTGCAGGCAATAATAGATTATGCTGTTACTCGAGCTCTTGATCGACAGTATGATGAATCAAATGATACCCACTCCAAGACTCTATCTATGGCTCGTAGTAAGCCCCCTCCTAAAACACATGAGTCAAGGGAGGACGATGTTCATGACTTGTCAAATCAAAGGAGTATTCCGTCTAGACAAGTCGTGTTTCATCAAGAGGCATCAGTTAAGACATGTTCATATAAATATTTTGTCTCCTGCAAGCCCAGAGACTTTACAGGAGAAAATTGGGCCATCGCTTGCATGAGATGGCTCGATGAGATGGACGTTGTTGTTGACATCAGCGGTTGTGCGGAGCAAGATGTTGTGAAATTTGTTTCACAATCATTCAAAGGAGAAGCGTTGGCATGGTGGAGATCATTGCTCCAAGCCACGGGAAAAGTTCTACTCTACAACTTATCTTGGGAACAATTTGTTGCATTAGTCAAGGAAAACTACTGCCCCCAGCATGAGGTAGAAAATATAGAATCAGACTTCTTGACTCTAGTCATGGAGGATTTGGATTGTCAGGCGTATGTGACAAGTTTCAACACTATGTCCCGCCTAGTTCCTTATTTAGTCACCCCTGAACCTAAACGCATAACGCGTTTCATTGGAGGCCTAGCACCAGAAATAAAAGGAAGTGTTAAAGCATCTAGGCCAACCACATATAGGTCCGCGGTGGACTTATCCTTGTCTCTCACCTTAGATGCAATCAGAATTAAGTCGGTTAAGGCTTCTGGTGAGGGAAGAAGAGAAAGAGAGGAGGAAAACTCTCATCGATATAACAAGAAGAAGAAGGGAAATTCTGAGCGAGGGAAGGATTCCGAGTTTAGGAAGAACTCGAGTCAGTCTGATAACAGACCCAAATGCAGTAACTGCAAAAAGCAACATTTTGGAAAATGTACAATCGACCCACGTGCTAAATTGTGTGGAATTTGCAAGACCAAGGGTCACAAAACCATAGATTGCAAGGGGTTAAAGAACGCCACATGTTACAATTGTAACGAGGAAGGGCACATCAAAACCAACTGCCCAAAGCTTATAAAGAAGCCGGGAGAGGCCAGGAAAATAAACGCATGAGTCTTCCGGATGAACGCCAGGAAATGGTGCAGAAGGATAACTATATAGCAGGTACCTTTCCTTATCAAACAGTTCATGCATAAATTTACTTGATACTGGCACATATGATTCAATATTGAACAATAACTATAGAGAACTGCTGTCTCCGCCTGATTAGGACTTCGGTCATTTAATACAAGGTAGAAATTGGCCGATGATACTTTAGTAAATGCTCCAACAAACCTTAGATGGATATTTTATATCTAATAGGAATCACTCTTTTCTGATATTCCTATGGCAAGCTTTCAAGCTACCTAAATTCTTTAATATAATAAAGACAGATGTGACGTTTTGATCCTCTGTCAGAAAAGTGATGGACTAGGTCCAAATCTTTAATGCCATTGATGGTCTTTTGCGACCTAGGCTAAGTAATATTAATATATTTTAAATAACGTTCATTAAGAATGTTAGTGCTATAATAGCCTGTATAGGTTATTGACACCATGGTTAGTATATATTAAGGCCATCAGAGTGAAAAATAGCAATTGTTGGATTTCAAATAAGAAATTGTTTTATTGGTATTAGGAACCAATATCGAGTATGGCAAACTCGGATAAGACAACAATCAATCGCGCCATTGATGACGCGACGCATGCTAATGATGCTGAAATTGTAAACCTTAGAATTTCCAAAGATGTTCTTCAAACTATGATAGACGCAGCCGTTGGAAAGGCTGTGAAGAAGGTTGTGAAAAAGTTATAGGAGCCCCATGCTGCTCGGTCCAAATTTTATCTAGGACCACATTTCCTTACTCTTAAGGAGGATCTCGTTCATGCCTCTGATGCAAAGGATGAACTAAAAAGGAAAAGGGAGGTAGATAACTCCCAGAGTTCTAAGAAAAAGAACAAACAAAAGTCCGACCAGAAACCAGTATGTGAGACCTGCAAGAAGCGCCATTATGGGAAATGCAGGTTCGAACCAAAATCCAAATCGCAGCCCAGGGCTTGTGGGATCTGCAAGTCTAAGGGACATAAAACGTTGGACTGTAAGGACATGAAGAATGCAGTCTGTTTCGGCTGTAATGAGAAAGGCCACATCAAGACTACGTGCCCTAAATCTGTCAAAGGAAATGCGGCGGAGGAAGTAAAGCCTAAAATTGAAAACGCCTAAAATGCCTGAGCTAGTCCATAAATAATGGCATCAGGTACATTCCTTGGCATTTTATCAGTAATTTAAATACTAAGAATTTTATTTTGGTTCAAATACCAGTAAATCCTTCATAAACTATAAGTATAACAAGTTAAAAAAAATGGTGGAACCGGCCGTCCCCGGAATCGAACCTGGGTCTAGGCCACACCCTTTCGCGCGCCTAGCCAACCGAGCTAGGTGCCTAGTTTGTGAAAATTTCCATTCTGATTAAATATAAGCACATATAGTTGATATCTCTTTAATCTCTATCGATTTCGAATACCAAATGGTATGCAAAAGCGCTATATGAGGATTGGTGTATCTTAATAAGTTCCATAGATTGCTTCCATGCCTGATCAGTATGGAGGTTTAATGCATGGAACCACAAAGATATCCCAATGATCATATGGTACTAAAGTCAACTAATGGTACCCAAAGAAGATATCCAGAATGGAATTGTCCAAATAAATATTCCCTAGTAAAGAAATATGTGGACTCAAAACATAAATGTGTCACTTATTAGACACAAGCGTTGATGAGTGAACTGGAGCCTGAGATATGAAAATCTCAGTAATCTCCTTGTATCTTGATTATCTTCTCCTAACACTACCCTGTTTACCTCCCGAGAGGCAGTAGCGTTAAGATTTACATCCCGCTTAGGGCTACAATTATTGTAAAAGCCTTATATCTGTTAGTATCAACGGAATAGGAAGAACTAAGAGCCAAATCGATAAGCTTTTAGAGAAGACTTCATAAAGCCAAAATTTGAAGTCCTAAGAACTCCGATTTATATAAATAAGAAAGACGGATCATCTTGCTTATGCATTGATTTCCGCAAACCTATATAGGCAACAATTAAGAATCGGTGTTACCTGCCCAGGACCGTTGATTGGTTCGACTAGCTGTAAGGTTTAGCTATTCCTTGAGGTTAGTTAAGCAGTGGTTGGAATAACCATCTCACCTTAAGATAAGCTTTTCTATAATAGTTGATATGTAAGCATCAAGGCTGCTCCCTTGGAGACTTTGTAAAGGTGGAATGTTAAACATCTATTGTTAGGACAATAGATTGGTAAGTCCACTTATCAGGATCTGAAAGTTGTATTAGAAACAACGAATAAGATCATACAAACCCCTAATTATCTATAAGTTGCCATTATTTCGGCAGAAAAGCAAGGATTAATGAAGTTAGCAAACATCCTAAACTCTTGTTAAGGAATAAGTTCAACAAAAGATATCATCCAGGAAGGGTGTGACAAATTTATTAAATTATCAGGCTAGTTAAGCCCTGAATATATAGAATCATTCGAAGGAAATCGAATGTATCAAGGTCAAGTAGCCTTTAAGCTAAAACCTATTTAAAGGAGTTTGGCGGAGCTCGCAATACATTGCACACCGGTGACTGAAGGATGTGTTTCGCCAATAAATCGAAAAGCGCTATCACATAATGATATGCAAAACTATGAAAGTATGAGCAACCTGTGTCGATTGATGTAACACCTCGAAAATTCGCATCCTATAAAGTATTGACACGTGTCATAAGCTTGAACGTGTGACAAAATACTCTAGAGGGACTAAAGTTGACAAATAAAGAAAGTATGTGAAAATACGAGTTCTAAATGTCAACAGTGAATAAGTATATTGTACATTAACCCTACATGATGCTCGTACCTTCAAACGAATAAATCATGGATCATACGAAGCTAAATATGAAAGACAGTGAGAGATTTCAAACTACAGGGGTTAAATGTGTCAACAGTTTAAGTTATACCTCAGAGTGACCTTTTGACAAACCCGAAGCTTTGTAACGGTTAATTATGCTCACTAGAATGCACGATATAAATTTCATAAAGTTTCATTATCGTATGAGAAAGTTATGATCAAATGCGTATGCGAGGGGTAAAGCGTTAACGTTGAAAGTTATGACTTTTCGGGTTAACTGGAAATGTCCAGGGACTTGGCAAAGTGGGTATAAGTCCTAAAGCCCTTGTAGGTAAATAAGAAGGGGGCAAATTGCAAGAAATAAGTCGGTTGCCCTTTCGAATGCTTGAAAGGCCAAGCTTTTGCATTCTGCCAAAGGCTTGCGCACCGCAACAAATATTTGTTACGGTGCGCAAGCATGTTGCCAGCGACAGAAAGTTGCTGTTTGCTGTTTTAAACGCATTCTTGACCTCTTAAACGGTTTTCCTCATATCCCTTGGCCCCTAAACAACCCCTAAACACTTAGGGACACTTGTTAATCAGTTGTGGGCACTTGTAGACTTGTGTGTCAACTTCTTATGGTGATTACATTCACTATATAAGGCCATGAGTTGCAACTCATTCCACACACCTTCATTCTGCAATTGAGGAGCCTTCTGGAGCTTCAAAGCAGACCCAAGTCCTTTCTAATCAAGCTTAGGACTTCAGTAAGTTTGCTAATCCTTTCTTAATTAAGTTTTAGCTTAGTTTTAGCTTAAAAGTCAAACCGTCGTAATTAACGGTTGACTTTAAGATTAATCACTAATGGTCCAGTGATTAGTCGAAGTGAAAGTAGTTATAAGTTGGTAATTATGTGGGTAATAAACCCTCAAAAGGGTTCCCCCTGATTCCCACTCTAACTAGGTCAAATGTCGGGTCAAACTTAATCCGAAAAAGTCAACAGAAGCATAAAACGCATAATTAGCAATCTAGAAGGCGTGCAACCTGTTTGATCATTATTATAACTTGGTAATTAGTTTAAGAACATGTCTAAACATGTTCGACCCAACAAATTCCTGTTTAGACCCGGTTCGGAACCGAAAGTCGCATAGTTTGACTTTCACTTTGACTTTCAGTTCTGACCCGTTTAAGCATGTTTTAGAAATGCCTTAGAGCTTTATTTGGACCAGGTAACATGCTAGTATAACCCTCTGTGATTATACACCATGGTTCATTAGTTAACCAATTAATACGTATAATTCCGTTAATTGCTCATATGTTGACCATTATGCCCTTATTACCTTAAAACGTGATTTTTGGAAATGTAAAAGAGTAGAAACTTTAATTACTGATATATAAACTTGTATGCAAAGTTTGACACCAGTTTGAATTGTAGATTAAGAGTTATGCTCGTTATTGCAAAATGAAAGCTTTTTGTTAATTAATTGGCGTAATTAGCGTATAGCATAGTTAAGCCTACTTTTTTATACCAAAATCTTTACCCACTGATGTAATATATTATTTTGGGATTTTTAAAGATTTTTAATTAATTTTAGACTAAGCATAACTAGTAGTCGTAGGCTTAATCCGGTAATTGTCGGTTTTGCCCTTACGGGCCATAAAATGAGTTTTACATATCTAAACGACTCCAAACCTTTTGCTACTGATCACATATGATAAATAAATTATTTTAAGCCTTCTAGAAATATAAAAATATCAGATTTAAGTATCAAACCCGGAAATGGCCTTTAATAGCCTTTTAAGCGTTTTTAACGCATATTATGTACTAGAAGTATTTTAAACATACAAGGGTTGATACCTACTGATATATGAGGCAAATTATAATATTTTAACAGTAAGCAAAGGTTGTTAAACTCAGACTCCAGTTTTGAGCTTTCGGCTTATGTGAAATTACCAAAATACCCCCACGGGGCATAGTTTGGTTATAATTGATAAATTTCACATATGTACTTTATCCTACTGTTATAACTCATTAATTTGAGTATGTTTACTGATTACATCAGACCTATAACTCAGTTAAACACTTAAACCCTTTTACAACCTTTAAAATGACCAAACTACCCCTACGGGGCCTAGTTTGTGTTTAAACACGTTTCGGGCATAATGAAAGACATCTGGCTGATGTCACAACATATTTTAGGCATAATTAACTTAGGAAACCTATAGATGGCTCTCATGAATACCCGTCACGCTTATTACGCGTACGGTTCGGTTTATGTAACAAGTTTACATAAATTAGCCAAAACGGGTCAAACCTTATTGGTTTTATCTCAAAATCCAGAATGTGTATGAAATACCCATTTAAGACAAGTCTTCAAACTTGTCGGGTCTAAACCACATTCTATTCCGGTCTTCGCTTAATCATGCGTCTGAACCGTATATTCCCTTAAGACTAACCGGTCTAAGCTTAGGCTAAATTAAAGACCCGTTAGCATTCTAATTGGTTATTTATACCATCATTCCAGACTAGAGCATTTCGGTAAATGGTACCTACGCTTACTTAAGTGAATACGGCTGAGTTATTAAATTCTTACTATTTAAGACAGGAGCTAGCTCAGGTAAATACTCTTAACTTATTTTCCCTATACGGGCTTGGGATACAGCACTATAAAAGTACCGCTTGGTCGGGTGTGTAGTTATTTAAATCGTATTGTGATTGATGTACTTACAACCCGTTTAATATGTATTATTTGGTGTATGGCCTTTGGGGGTTAATGACCATGTCCCGGATATCCTTGGCATCATTTTACGAAATGGCCACGACCTAAGCACGGGGTGTAGGCATACACCTGGCAGCTGCATTATACCAAAACAGGTAATCCACTAAAGGTATTAACCTTGTGGGCATTATACCAAAACAGGTAATCCACTAAAGGTATTAACCTTGTGGGCATTATACCAAAACAGGTAATCCACTAAAGGTATTAACCTTGTGGGCATTATACCTGTGGCATGTCAGTTAATACAAGATTTTTATTAATAAAATAGTCCCAAGTATAAAAGATTAATTTTGCCTCTGTGCATTTTAATCAATGTGTCAAATTATTGTGTGCCTAGTGCATTCAAATCAATTTTATTAAACTCTTTTCAAATGAGTCAGTTGAGTGTATTTACCAGTGAAAACTGACGTATTTTCCAAAAAGGGTAAGTGACAGGTATTGAACGAAATTGGCTGGAAGCTCAGGGCGCTAATAAGGAATCTTGCAAGTTCTAGGCGTCTAAAGTTTGTTGAACAAATGATATGTTTAAAGATCCGCCTGTGGATCCTTTACTTTCCGTTGTAATACTGGATATTACTTTATATTCGGAATGTAATAATATTTATCTTTTGCTTCCGCTGTGCATTTATATAATTGTGTTGTTTGACTATGATGATATCAACTACGTGACGATACTCCCCACCGGTGATACGTGGAAAGTCGGGGTGTGACAATTGAGGATCGCCATGGTTAGAAGCTCCAAAAAGATACATGTGCCTATTATAAAGGTAAACTGTAGTGCCTTAGAGGCTCAAAGGTACTGGGGAAGATTAAGCCCAATATAAGGCAGAAAATACTTCCTTACTTTAACAAATCTCGAGGTCGAGATTTCTTTTAAGGGGGTGAGGATGTAACACCTCGAAAATTCGTGTTAAATAAAATAATGACACGTGTCATGTAAGACAAAAAGCGTTATAAACTCGGATTTATTAAAAAAATGTTTGACAGTATTTAAAAGTGTCGTTATGTTAACTTTTGCACCTCTGAACGACCTCGTTATAAATCCCAAGACTCAAAACATATTAAAAACATGTAGTATATGTTCAAGTTCAGTGAATTATAGCAATGAATGATTCATAATTTAATTGGTGGACTCCTACGAAGAAATTTGCACGGTAAACCTTATTGTTCGGCACTTTCTAAAAGACTCCAGGACTTTCACACAACATAACATGGTGGTGCATACTATACATGACCCAAATTTGAGGCCCCATATTGATAAAAAAACGGCCAAGAATCGTTTATACTCAGTTGCCCCTTCAAATCATTGAAAAGCCAACATTTTGGTCCCTGATGAATTGTTGCGCACCGCAACAAATATTTGTTACGGTGCGCAAGCAACTGCCCAGCAACAGAAAACCGGCTGTTGCCAGTTTAAACGTGATTCTGACCTCTTAAACGAGTTTCCTCTTACCCCTTGGCCCCTAAACACTACCTAAACATGTAGGACACATGTAGGAATGTTGTGGGCAGTAGTAGACCTTGTTGTCAATGCATTGTGGTGAGTAAATCCACTATATAAGGGCCTTTAGTTGCAAACAATTCATCACATCTTCATCTGCATTCTTGGAGCACTTCTGGAACTCAAAACCTTCTCTCAAGTGTTCCCTAATCAAGCTTAGGACCTTTGTAAGTTGCCTAACCTTCTCTAAATAACTTTAGCTTAGTTATTTAGCTAAAAGTCAAACCGACGTAATTACGGTTTGACTTCGAGATTAAGTATTAATGGCTCAGTCATATCTCGAATCAAAAGTAGTTATGAGTTGGTATTTATGTGGGTAATAAAACCTCAAAAGGGTTTCCCCTGATCATCACTCTAACCAGGTCAAATGTCGGGTCAAACTTATATTTAAAAAGTCAACAGGAAGCTTAAAATGCTATTTATGCATAATTAACATTGTAGATCATATGCAACCTTTTGGATCATTGTTATAACTTGGTAATTAGTGTAAGATCATATCTAAACATGTTCAACCCGACAATTTACTGTAGAGACCCGGTTCGGAACCGAAAGTCGCATAGTTTGACTTTCGCTTTGACTTTCAGTTCTGACCCGCTTTAGTATGATTTGAAAATGTCTTAGAGTTTCTTTAGGACCAGGATACATGTTAGCACAACCCTCTGTGGTTGGTTCATTGATTGACCCATTCGTTTACGCGTTTCATTAATTGCTCATATGTTGACCATTATGCCCTTATTACCTTAAAACGTGATTTTTAGAAAAGTAAAAGAGTAGAAGCTTTAATTACTGATATATAAACTTGTATGCAAAGTTTGACATCAATTTGAAGTATAGATTGAGAGTTATGCTCATTATCGCAAATTTAAAGCTTTATGTTAATAAAATGGCGTAATTAGCGTATAGCCTAGTTAAGCCTACTTTTTGATATCAAAATCTTTACCCACTGATGTGATATATTATTTTGGGAATTTTAAAGATTTTAATTAATTTTAGGCTGAGCATAACTCATAGTCGTAGGCTTAATCCGGTAAATGTCGGTTTTGCCCTTACGGGCCATAAAATGAGTTTTACATATCTAAACGACTCCAAACCTTTTGCTACTGATTAGTTATGATAAATAAATTATTTTAGACCTTCTGGAATAATAAAAATATCAACTTTAGGTATTGAACCCGTAAACGGCTCCTAATCGCCTTATTTAGCGTTTTTAGCGCATAGTATGTACTAAGACTATTTTTAAACATACAAGGGTGATACCTACTGATGTTTTAGTTAAATTATAATATTTTAACAGTAAGCAAAAATTGTTTAACTCAGACTTCAGTTTTGAGCTTTACGGCTTATGTGAAATTACCAAAATGCCCCTACGGTGCATAGTTTGGTTATACTTGGTAAATTCACATATATACTTTAACCTACTGTTATAACTTATCAAAATAAGTATTTTTTTCTGATTATATCAGACCTGTAACTCAGATAAATACTTAAACTCTTTTATAACCTTTTAAATGACCAAACTACCTCTACGGGGCCTAGTTTGTGTTTATATACGTTTCGGGCATAATGAAGGACAACTTACTGATGTCACAACATATTAGGAGCATATTAACTTAGGAAACCTGTAAATGGCTCATATGAATAACCGTTACGCTTATTACGCGTTCGGTTCGGTTTATGTAACTAGTTTGCATAAATTAGCCGAAACGGGTCAAACGATATCGTTTTTATCTCAAAATCCAGAATGTGTTTAGTTTACCCATATTATACAAGTCTCCAAACTTGTCGGGTCTAAATCACATCCTATCCCGGTCTTCGCTTAATCATGCGTTTTGAACCGTAAACCTTTCCTTAAAACTAACCGGTCTAAGTTACGACTTAAATAAGACCCGTTAGGAATTTAATAGGTTAATAAAACCTTCGTTCCAGATTGAGAGCCCCAGTAGAAGTACTTGTGCTTGCTGATTAGGATATACGGCTGAGTATAAATTGCATTGCTAGCTCAGGTTAATACTTTTAACTTATTTTCCCTATTACGGGCTTGGGATACGGTATTATAAAAATACCGCTTGGTCGGGTGTAGAAACCTTTTAATCGGAGATGATTAAATTGCATAATCCCGTTTTAATCTGTATTGATTGATAACAAATAACATTGGGGGTTAATGACCGTGTCCTGGATATCCTTGGCTCATTTTAAAAAGTGAATGGCCACGACGTAAGCACAAGGTGCAGGCAAAACACCTCCTGTTGCATATGTATAACGTATACTCACTTGTAAGGGTATCTTCTTGTGAGATTATATTTGTGGTGTGTCGATTAATCTTGTCCGGCTTGTATTGTAAAATCACCGGCCCTAAATGTTGGACAACCATGTAAATTGGATACAAGATTTTTATTAATAAAATTGTCCCAAGTATAAAAGATTAATTTTGCCTCTGTGCATTTTAATCCAGTTATAAAAGATATTTTGTGCCTCGTGCATTCAAATCAATTTTTAAACTCTTTTCCAAAATGAGTCAGTTAATTGTATTTACCAGTGTAAACTGACGTATTTTCCAAAAGGTTAAGTGACAGGTACTATGCGTAATTGGCTGGGAGCTCAGGGCGTCACTAGGGAATCTTGCAAGTTCTAGATGTCTAAAGTCTGTTGAACAGTTTTCTTTTATTGATCCGCCTGTGGATCCTTTACCTTCCGTTGTAATACTTTGACACTACTTATATTCGGAATGTAATATATTTACCTTTTGCTTCCGCTGTGCCTTTATATATTGTGTTGGTCGACTATGATGATCTCAACTACGTCACGATACTCCCCACCGGGGACACGTGGAAATCGGGGTGTGACAGGTATTTTTCACCAACCCATCTTTGGTAGTGTTTGTTTGAGAACCTGATTCAGATACAGAACGGTCTCTTTGCTTCGTCCACTAGAACTATTTGTGTATGCATTCTTTTGGTAGTTAACAACGCTAATTAGAAAAAAATCTGAAAAAATTAATCATATCGATTGCAATAACAGGATGGATGTGACACACATAGATAGATAAAATGTCACAGTTGTCAAGACTGTTTGTCGGGTTTCCAATGCTCACACAGGGTGATAAACAACGCTGATACACGTAACATCTAGTTGTATTCAGATTTAAACAATGCCCGCCCCAATCTTCAATACTTCAGTAAAATACCACTAGTAGAAGAACCCGACACGTCTTCATGTAACAGAGAATGTTTTAGAAATTGAAGGAAAATGAAAAGATTTGTTGAAATCGAATTTGACAACTATGACAGCTTATTAAAAGTATCGTGTGTTGTAGTTTGGAAAGATGACCGAACAGAGATCTGAATAACAAACTGTGGAGAACTTGTTTGTGGCAGGTTCTTCTGCTAGTTACTCGGAATCGATAAATAACCAACACGAAGATCTCTGCGATCGCTAAGGTTTTCATCAACGGACTGATCGGTAACGTTACTCTACCTGTGCTCCGATTTAAGCGGCATGTTCCGATCAACGTTTATCGACATTGTTAAAGGTGATGAAGAGTTTAGAAACCCTAGAATGATTGTGTTTTTACGGGAATAAAACGTGATACTTGAAAAAACGCCAATATATACGGCCCGTATATAGTTATACGGCCCGTATACATGTGCTAACATCAAAAACCCACAAAAATAAATCAATTGAGCCGTATACGTTTTACAAATCGTATACACATGTATACGACTCGTATAACTGTATACGGGCCGTATATAATAAAACAAAAAAAAAACATTCTCTGCGCATTTTCCTATTCAAAAACATTCTATACGAGCCGTATAATTGTATACGGCCCGTATACAATAGGGGATGTGAAAATAAGATATAGGGTATGTGAGAATACGGCCCGTATTAAACCTTAACATGGTTTTCTAAAAGAGGAAAAATCCTTAGAAGTGTCATGAACAACCGGAGGACCCATGTGTACCAAGAATAAAGGGTAAATGGCTTCAACTCACCGTCGTAATCTAGATGCACCGTTATCAATGATATTGACTCACCTTTATAAGATAATCATGACTCACAGTTATAAGATAAGGTATAAAAAGTTTAAAAAATGAGAAAATTTATACAAGTGAACACAAGTAGGTTATTTCAAAAGTACCCCTCAAACCCTTAAATCAATGTTTAGATCCTAATTGACAACCACCATCAATGTTAACCATTAATTTCTCTTCATCGATAGTCCACGTTCCTTAGACCATGCGTAGTGGTTTGATGAATAATGCCCTCACTCTGGGACGTTTTCTGCCATGTGACAGTACAGTCAGCATGGGGGCATTATTGGGCGTTTTTGCAAAGTGGCGTAGTCGAATAATGCCAAATAACGTCCCATCCAATTATTACATAATTATTTATTTTTATAAATTAAAAACTTAAAATACTTCATTAAATTAAAAAAAATTACAATACTAGAAATAAAAAAAATAAAAACCAACTAAACTTAAAAAAAACTGGAAATAAAAAAACAAATAAAAACCACAGGGGCCTAATTTGCCATTTTTAAACTTAAAATAAAACCACAGGGGCCTAATTTGCCATTTTTAAACTTAAAAATAAAAACCACAGCCTCCCACTCTTCTTCTTCATTTAACCGGCAACAAAATCCGGCAAGAATTCCGCCCAGTGGCGGACCCATGATTTTTGGACAATGGGGTCCAAAAAAACACAAAAAAACGAAGAAACAGGTATCAAACCCATGACCTTTTGTGGGTAAACAAGGGGTTGGGGTCCATAGACAATTTTATGGGGTCCATAGACAATTTTATATACCGTTTCTACTACTTTTTAAAAAAAGATTGGGGTCCGGGGACCCCGTTCCTCGTAACGTAGGTCCGCCCCTGATTCCGCCAGACCGCAAAGCTCAAACCCACTCGAATTCGGCAAAAATTCCGGCTATCTCCATCTCTATCTCTTTAAACCCACATGGTCATATCTGATTGGCCAAAAATTTGCCCTTTTAGCGTGATTCAAACAACGCCGGTGGGGTTTTTTTGCGAAAAACGCCGGATCACGCCGGAGGGGGTGGGGGGAGGGCGTTTCAGACGTGATTGGGGGAAAACGGCCAGGATCTTGCCCACTACGCATGGTCTTACACTTTTTGAGAATGTTAATACTGGTTGGTGTGGGCATGGCTTGGGCGTTGTTGGCCCTTTAACGCTGGGTGCTTCACCTCGGGTTGATGTTTTGGTGGGTGTTACCCGCTTGGCGTGGCAATAGTGTTTGGCGTGGGGCGCTGGCCTAGGGTGACGTGTCTCGCAATTGTTGGCTGGGTGTTGATGACCGTTTGGCTAGCCCCTTCCACAACGCCGGCCTGGCCACACCCCTTTCACACCCCACTTTTTGGAGTGTGGACGAGTGGAGCCTACACCTGCCACATGTCGAGCAAAGCCCCCAACTCAAGCCCCTCCACATCCTATAGTCTTATAGTTGTTAAACCCTGCTAAGGTTATAAGGTGTGGTGATGATCCTAAATATCATCACCACGCTCCACATTATTCTATTCTCCACCACCATCCTCCATCACCAATCAAATGTATTGAAAAAACCTCAAAATCTTCAATTTGACTTGCGGTCTTCGTGGAAGAATCCACGATCACCACACATGATGATTGAGGAGGGCGGTGTACCATGTGTACCACTTCCCTAATTTTAATGTCTCACTTAATAAATAGATATTTTTAGAGTACAAACTTTATGATACTAAACGGAACTAAACTAAAACTTATGGGTTGGGTTTATTTTGAGCCGGTTCAGATTAGTTTTTAAATGTAACCCATGAACACGTTTGGCTAATCATGTTGAATTCGGTTTAACCTAGTGGGTACTCGTTTAGCCCATTTATTTGTTTATTTTTATGAGTTGTATTTTTGTGTCATAACTTATAGACCTATGGTTATGTAAATATTTTTAAAAGATAAGTTGACATAATCTATTACATCTTAAATGTAGTTTCATTATGTTGGTTCAGTTCTGTTCTAAACATAATCAAACATGAAAACATACCTTTGATTGCATCAGCACAGGTTAGCAAAGAATCCAGATGGAGTCGCAGCAATTAAGGTTTGACATGATTGTCATCTTGGTCTGGTTCCTCCTTAGGGTGCTGACTGATGATGGTGAAGATGAGAACCGAATAGGGGATTCGGTTTAGGAGAGGAGGTCGAATATGATGTTAGGCTTATGGGGTGTGTCTAATTGTGTAACTGTCTAACCCCTTAACCTCCACATAATTCTCTTTATATAAGCACCCAGGAGGAAACCCTAATTAGTTAATAAGGGTAATATGGTCCATCAACAATTACCAACTAATTATTTAATAGGATTGTTATATATTTTGATCTATATAATGTAAATGATTATAATGGCTATAGATTAAATATTAATACGTAATATATTTAATCTTACATTCTCCCACTTAGCCGAGTAATCATTTACTATGAGTATTAGATAAGCCTGATCAGGAGTTAACACTCATTTTAGCCTTAAACAAGTACTATAGCAGAAAAATACAGCCGTTGAATCATTATGCGACTCAGGACCCCCATTAATCATACTATAGCCTTAATTTAAAACCTAATCGTCATGATCAAAATACGCATAAGCCCTTTGTTTGATTTGTAACTTTATTTGTCTTATATGCCATTATGTCGACTTGACATATTCTTAGAGACATACAAAATCAAACAGATGAGGAAAAAATTAACTAATACTTAGTCATTCATAGTACGATATGCAGTTGCGCATGGCCATCAATTAATACCCGTCTCTGAGCTCTCTTAATAAGACTTATGGGTAATAGCCATTCAATTATAGGATCCTTAAGCATATCATGAATGAATTCGATACAAACTTAGTTTCCTCAATTCGTTCATAAACGAATAATTAATTGCGTATCGAAATTTAATGCAGCACCTCTTGAACTGTTACTGTTCAAGGAGTCATGGTAGCTGACTTTATCACACTAAGTCTTCAAAACATTAATTATATGGAGTTAATAAGCTTATGAGTCCACTGATAAATTTCCAACAACATTTAGTGACTACATTATGTCGTTATAACTTGGGTTGTTATTATCAGTTTGTTATGACTCCTCCATAAGATAAGTTTTGTCTGCTGACATAAATTTATACCCGAAATTACATTTTGTCATCTTTGAATATCTCAAAGTTAGAGTAATAAACCAGTTTTAATTCTCACTTCTTCTTCAAATTATAGCCTCTCATTTCTTTAAAGATATTATAATACTCCATTAGATGCTACACATTAATCTAGACATATCTAGTGTGTTGCAATGTGAGTAATATCTAAACGAGTATAGACTTAAACTTACATAAGACTTCTAATTAATGAAGCATAAAGAAATAATCTCATTTATCCTATTATCCTCCAAAAGAGAGCAGTATTGTTTGTTACATATGTAAGGACCCATTTAATGTTAAACTTATGGAACGATACTATTGTCCCATTGAGTCTATCTCAGTATGTTATGATATCAATCACGTAAGAGATATCTCTGAGATTTGTTATATCAAAGTTTGTGTTAACAATGCTTTGACTTATGTAACATATACTTGTCAAAAGAATATCATCTATATAGACAAGTTTATCTTAGTTGCTCCCACTCATTTTGAGGTAGGTACATTAATCCACTTGATTCTTGATGAAAATGATTACGTTAAGATTTCATCACATTATGATGTTTGCATTAACCCATACATGGATTTTATTGGCTTACAAATAAAGTGTTCTTTAACCTTCAGTTTGAAATTTTAGGTTGTTATCTAATGAACATGTAAATGTGTCAGCCATTTGTTATGGAAAATTGTTTTAATGTTCATCTAATGCAGCTCAAAATTATTATAAGCTACTAGAACAGTGATGATCCTTAAAGAAATCTTTTGTAAGAAAAACTCTTTCATAATTTATCTCTTCCTGAGTATAACCTTTGACAATCAAACATGCTTCTTAGTGTCTTAACGTTTATATTAGGATTTGATTTAGTTATGAACACTCTTAGGTAATTCAATCAAATCTCAAACGTTATACGAACACATAAAATCAGTTTTACTAGAAAACTGTTTTATTCCATTTAGAAGATTGATTGACACTAATGGCTTAATTTGAAGAGATATGATCAGTAAACATTTCCAAAATCCATTTCAACTTCAATTAGGGAGGTTATGTAATCATCAAAGTTAGTAGGCTTTTAAACCTAGATGACCTCCTGAGTTGATTATTGGGTTCATTAGAAGTTTCAGTTTTATGGATTAGCTCTTGGTTAGGTTGCTATCATTTTCATTCTAAGTTTATAATAGTTGGTGCAGTATGGTGTACAAGAGGTGTAATCGGAGTTAAATTTGGAGTGAAATTTAATGACACTCTTCCCCCCGCCTCTTGTATTCCTTGCAAATCATAATAAGGACTTTGACTGCTCCCACTGACCTTAGGAATCTTTAGGAACTCAGCATGCTTAGGGTCAATATTTAACGACCAACAAGTTCGAATAGAGAAAACAAATTAATGACGTTAGTCGTTGTGATTTCTCTTGTTGAGGATTATATTAGTTTAGGTAAGAAATCTAAGTGTGCCCACAATTAATCAACAATGAAACTTTTGTAAGAGTAGCATTAGATTTAAGGAGACAAATATTGATGAAACAATGTCGTGATGGAGCGGTGTCTTGTACAAGAGGTGTAAAGGGATCTTTAATAAAGTGACTCCCCCACCTCTTGCAACTATTGCAAGTTATTATTAAGACACTTAATGCTCCCACTGATCTTTAATATCTCTAGAAATGCTACAAGAGAAGTTTGAATGAGGTACGTGACGTGGGAACCTATCACATATACGTTAGACTTTATTTGATTTCTTTAATGTCCAAATGTCATAAGAAACTTTAGGGACATATTTAATAGAAATCTTGTTAAGTACATACATGAATAGACTTCTTCTAAGAACGTGGGCCATATGTGACAAAATTTAGATACAAGTTGATAGTCTGTTAAAAGATAAATAAATTATGTCTGAATATTCCATTTGGAATAAGTTCCACGAATGTCAATGAATGACTTATGATGGACCCATACTTATTCCTTAAGCCAAATAATATTTAGGGATATAACGTCATGATTTGAAATCACTTAGAATGAGATTAGATGAACAATCATCCTCATTAACCATGTCATAATTTTTCATGAATTTCGGTTATAATGGATGAAATTTATAAGTCTCATTTTCCTTTTGTCAAGTTCTCATTTGCATGATAACAAAAGTTGTGAAAATGTAAGGTATCATCTAGTTTCATTTTAGTAATGTTTCTATCCAGATATTTAGAACAAATAAGATGAGAGTTTAAGATAAGTGTGACTTTATGTTGACTATGCAAACCTCACAACCTTCATGACATAGCCTAAGTAATGATACTGTACTCTGATTAATAATCAGAACATGTAATGTATCGAAAAGCTTTGTTAGAAGACTGCTTATTATGGTTCTTATAGCCTTAACAATTTATTTTGTCACTAACTCTCATGTTAATTATTTTTTCAAGTTCTGGTAAGGAAACGTATGGAACTAGAGTCAACTAATCATGTGTTAATTGGAATATTAAAATTACCAGACTTAAATATCATTAATAAGTGACTATCTAATTAATTTACCCAACTGTTCTTTAGAATAATGGATAGTCTCGTTGCTTATGTCTAGCCTAATGACATAGTTATGCAGTGAGATTTTCCTTTGAAGAACCTTAAAGTTGGAATTAGCACTTGTAATTTGTCTATGGACCTTAGAACAATCCTCTTTAAACGTTTTAAGTGGTTGTAAGGTGAATAACAACTTATTTTCCAGCTTTAAACATTTATTTCTTTGTACATATGTTGCTTATCAACACACTCGTTATACTTTGGTATTTTTGAGTGTTGTAGTTGATTTATAATGCATTAAATTGTACAAGTGAAAATCTTAGTATGTAATGTACTGGAAAAAATGTACTTATTTCCATGCATAAGCCCTTAACTTTATGGGTCATGGTTTTGTACATTATAATGTATTCACATATACCACTTAACTTTATAGTTTAGAGTTTCAAATGAAGGCATGCATCTTAGGAGTTCTAGTGATTCTTCCATAAATAAAGATTAGTCTCAGGAAAGACTTAATCTGGAATAACTTTAGTGATAGCATTTACGTTAGAGAGTTCTTGATTATCATAATAGACATCATGGTCGATTTGTCCTATTCATCATGCTCTAATTTTCTTCTTTATAATCTTTATCAGAAGAGAGCAATAGGATTATCGTGTCTTAAGAAATAATCAAGGATTTAATTTAAGAGCTAATTCTAATAGAAACTTTAAATAAAGCAAACATTTTAGGTTTAAAAATTAGAGTGGATGAGATATATATAGAAGAAAATTATAGTGAGTAACATTATGGGTACTAAGAATAAGGCAGACGAAATGATCATAAAAACTTAATTAAGGATCATTAATCTAAGGATCATTATGTGAAGAGATTGTGATATGTCTATTACTAACATCAAAATAATAGACTATTTAAAGTTCTACTTAAACGAAGACAAATCAGCTTTGGCCAGAAGTGTAATCATTTAAGCATGTGTGCAAAGTGTTTGTGACAAATCAGCTTTGGGCAGAATTGAAACAATCACTTTAGTTATGCACTCGTTGAGTATGCCATCTATGAATGAATTAAATCAGCTTTGGCCAGAAATTAAGACATTCATGCTTATGATGCACACACAACATAGCTTTCGTAATACTTGAATGATAAGTAGATGTATCAAGTCAGCTTTGGCCAGAAATGATATATCAGAAGCTCATTCAAGTTAAGCTATTTTGGTTTTGTAAAACATTATTTGATCCTTATTAATTAACTAAGTAATTACAAAAACCAATTATTTAATAGCAAACCACCCGTTAGCGCGGATCGAACTCCGCGGTGAGTTCGCTGGGGGGTGCGGGGGCAGCGCGCCCCTGCCCGGGGTTCGGGGCGGAGCCCCGAAAAAAAAAATTTTAGTTCACATTAAACAGCCTAAAATAATGAGGTTTCGAGTCAGGTTTCGACTGAGTTATGAGATCTCGAGTCAGTTATGAGGTCTCGAGTCGCAACCTTATTGTCTCGAGTCATGAAAGACTAAAACACTTATGGTCTCGAGTCGTGACTTTATTCTCGAGTCATAATCATGGTCTCGACTACTGTTTTATGAGATCTCGAGTCCTTATGAGGTCTCGAGTCGCAACCATGGTCTCGAGTTGTGACCTTGTTGTCTCTAGTTGTAGCTTTATGGTCTCAAGTCGCAACCTTATGGTCTCGAATTATGACCTTATGGTCTCGAGTCGAGACCTTTGTTTCGAGTTGTAAAGTCTGAAGCCCTTAGTTAAAACCTCAGTGGTCTCGAGTCGAGACCTTATTATCTCGAGTCGAAATCGTTGTCTCGAGTTATACACATTTGAGAACACTTATGATTTCTAGTCGAGTTCTTGTGGTCTCGAGTCGAGATCTTGGTCTCGAGTGGTTAAAATTTATCTCGAAACTTCCTGTTAACAGCTGTGAATGTGAAGCATAACTGAAAATTAGAAATTGTTAGGGATTTTGTGATAATGTTTCCTATTTTAGTGCTGATCTGATTTTACCAAAAATTTCGAAAAAACATAATCTGTTTATCTAATAACAGATGTCGAAAATCTTTAGAGGACAAAATCAGATCAAAACAGGAAAAACACTTAATAATCCGAATCGTATTCCAAAACATAAAGGAAACTTCGAATTTTCTAAGAACATATTATGAACCCTAAAACCATAAAACATGATTCTGGAAACCCGAAATCTGAAAATTTAATAGTCTTATACAGATTTCGGAATATTTGTATTACCCTTATTGATTTAGAAACGAACATATGATAGATCTTTGGTCCGAAAATAGTGATTTCGGTGCAAGACCCAAAACCATCAGTTATGTTTACGAATTTATTCAAAAAATTCTGTTTTCATGATTTCAATTCCAGAATAATGGATACGAAAACAGAACTGACTAATCAACATATGCTCTGATATCACATGTTGGTTCAGTTCTGTTCTAAACATAATCAAACATGAAAACATACCTTTGATTGCATCAGCACAGGTTAGCAAAGAATCCAGATGGAGTCGCAGCAATTAAGGTTTGACATGATTGTCATCTTGGTCTGGTTCCTCCTTAGGGTGCTGACTGATGATGGTGAAGATGAGAACCGAATAGGGGATTCGGTTTAGGAGAGGAGGTCGAATATGATGTTAGGCTTATGGGGTGTGTCTAATTGTGTAACTGTCTAACCCCTTAACCTCCACATAATTCTCCTTATATAAGCACCCAGGAGGAAACCCTAATTAGTTAATAAGGGTAATATGGTCCATCAACAATTACCAACTAATTATTTAATAGGATTGTTATATATTTTGATCTATATAATGTAAATGATTATAATGGCTATAGATTAAATATTAATACGTAATATATTTAATCTTACACATTATAGTTGTATGTTTTCTTGTCACAAAAATACTAGGGTTAAACATATCGAATTTATGTCAACCCATAAATATTTGTCGTGTTTAAATTCGTGCGCCTGACATAAATTTTACGTTTGTATTGTGTTTTATTATGTCGATTTAACCTACCAATCCACAAACATAACCCATATATTTCTTTACCATTTCAGATAATATCTTAGGGGGTGGGGGTGGTCACTCGTGATAGAATTCCATCACTCACAAGCGCCCAATCAAGTTCCGTCATGTCATCAACCATTTTTCCATCACTCACAACCTTTTTTAGTGGCATTGCTTATCACTCACAACACCAAAAAATAAACCCCCATGTTCCCTCACAATTTCCATTTTCCACGGCGTGATAAAATCCACGCGTGGAATATTGCACGCGTTATAAACTTGAGTGGCGGTGGGAATTGTTTGTTTATCACGCGTTGTTTTTGTCTATCACGGTGGAATAACGCTCCACTCTAAACTTGTACGAAGCGTACACGGAAACGTGTATTAAAATACATGACGTATTTTAGAAGATATATATCTCTTATTATAAAGGACACGTGTCAATAAATGTGTCATTGACTCATTTCTAATAAAAGAAACCATTGTTTTTCTTATGATGTATATGTACAACAAACATGTATCAATCAAATAAATAGGAAATCATAATTATGAACTCTAGAAGATAAGATTGTGAAGAAAAGTAAGACCATGCGGTATGGGGTTCGGCTCCCCCACGTCCCGGCGCGTCCTAGGCGTCCCACACCGCCCCCTTGGGCTCGTCACGTCGCCAACGTCGGAAGGAAGACGGAGGCGGCGAAGTCTTCTGATTGGGTGATGACTGATGGTGGGGACCACATAGAAAGAGATAGGGAGAGTTTTTTTTTTTTTAATTATTTATTATATATTAGTTTTTTATTAACTTTGGGTAGTCCCCACACCCTTTGATAGTCCCCTTTGGATGGTCCTTTATCGAACGTGACGTGGCGCCTACATGGCGGATAGTCCCCAAAGGGACTAACCTCACCATACCCTATGGTCTAACAATTATTGAAAGTGAGATATTGAATTAAGGTTCGGATATTGGCATTTGGCACACTGCTCATGGATCTTTTAACACCCTAACAAGTATATGAGTCATATAACTATAGGATAAGAATCATTACAGAACACTAATTATTGCGAGAACAAAAAGAACAACTCTAAATCACTAAATTTTTGGATTTAAGGTTCATATTTCTTAAATTTTATGTTTCTTACATACATATGTGTATCATATATACATAAAAAAATCATATATTTTTCCCTACACATAGTCTACATACATGTAGGTAATTTAGCCTACACATAACCTACATGTGTGTAGGTTATTTAAAAACATAAGATTTTTCATATTTTCTTGTAAATTATAGTATGAGAAATAATAAATCTTACATTTATAACATTTTCATTAACTTTTTAGGTTTTTAGGATTGAAAAAATGAGTGATTCATTTTGTTCTGCGTGTTCTCGCAATATTTTGTGTTCTGCATATAACTATATAGGACTCTTATATCCTATTTTACATGACCTATACGACTTATATACAAATATACGAGTAGTATATCCTTTTTTACAGGAACAAATATACGAGTCGTATATAGAAACCTCACCCAACAAAGCATACACAACTTGTATACGTATATACGAGTCGTGTATTAAGTGTCAAAAGATCCAATTAGATGTAGGTATAGTAGGACTACTGAAAATAACAATAAAGATTAATTTCATGACCCGAATCATTATTTAGAAAATGTCATGTGAATATTTGATAATTATATTCTCAAAAGGTAGCCCATTCACTATAATCAAGAGTTGATTATTACCTATTTGCTATATATTGCAGCTAACGTCGATCTCTTTAGTTATTAATAAGGTAGCAATATATAAAAATATGATCTTAATTAACATTAAACAGAAAAAAAAATTGATATTATAGCTATTCAGATGTATAATTACATATAATTTATTTCAAACTTTTAAAAAGAACCAATTGTACTATTGTTGACATGACTTATATAAGAACACACAAGGTAAAACTATATGAGCTTTCTTTGGCTCGTAACATAATCAACGTGTCATTTCTTTAGGACCAACCGGCGGCATCACAACTCCTATATTCTGCCTTGCGAGATTTCCCTCCCATCCTAATAATCGTGCAAAACCAGTAAAACTCGAGTTAGAACTTTTAATAACAATTTATAAGTCATTTTGATTGATTTTAACTTTAATAAGAGAGACTGAGAGAAAATTATTACCAAGAGATGGGTCGAATCCACGATATTTAAGCTCACGATACTCCTGGCATAGAGCGCACCACTCACAACAACAATGGACAAGGCAGTCGTTGCAAGGTTGCTCAGGCAACATGTATTGTTTCCTTAGTTTAGAGCGAAACATACATGAATATATGCATTCGCATCCGGTGAGTAGACAAAGTAGCGAATAAAGGGCCCCGTGTACACCGCACGCTGTTTTAGATTAAAAAAAATTAATAAAAAATTAATTGTCACTGTCAACTTCTAAATTTGTACCGTTAAAGATTTAGTTTAGACCTTAACCAAATTGATACTTTGTTAAAACAACTCATTATGAGCCGAAACTATTTAGATCCACTAACTGGCCCGAGTCATACGTTTTGCTAGACTTAGCTATTGCCTATTGCTAGTATTTAATTAACAAAAATTCATATGTAATCAAACTCTAGCGGGGACACTTACAAGTAGTTCCCTTGTCGACGATCTCACCAATTCGTCCAAACGTGATGCACGGGCACCAACACGTCAAGCAACCTGTAGTTCCCACAAAAAAAAAAAAAAAATACGAAACTTCAATAAAACAATCCTATAAAAAAGTTCTTGATATATATTATTCTTCATATAGTGTAACAGAATGATGAGTATATGGTTAAGACTTACAACTAGAGGAATCTTTGCCGCAGTCGCAAAGGCCGGTGGACCACTGGCTAGGGGCAGTCATGGGCTGTTGAGGTTGTCCGGTGGAAGAATACGTGATTGAAAATTGATCGAGCTAGCTGCTAGGGGCTTAATTTGGATTGGTGATGGTTCAAGTATTGTGGACTACCTATATAGAGAGAGAGAGAGAGCCAAGGTAATTAGTGATTTGGATGGCTGCGGATAGAATAGAATCCATCAAACAAAGCGGTATATTATCATTTCCTAGCAGCCTCTTTGGACTTGCCTTCATACCATGTTGGTATATATAATATAACAATTGGGATTTCTCGCAAGATGCTGCGGGAATTCGGTTTAGGTCAGTATCGGTTAGGTTCGCTATACACTAGTATAATATTGATACTCGGTATAATTTACAATATTAATTCGTTTTCAATAAAATTTATACGAGAATATATCCACCTATTAAGCTTCTATTAAAAAGTTTATTAAGGCAACATATTAAAAAAAGTTTATGAACTCAACATATTAGAGAAAACTCAATTTATATGGGTTAAGGACGTATTTAAATGTAGATTATATTCGAAACTTTATCAAATATTATATATGAAAAATGACAAAGAAAAACTAAAACTGTATTCACCATAAAATAATTAATATAACATCTCAACGAAGGCGAATAAAAAGAAGCACATCGCGATGTTATATACGGAATTTCTTAAAACATTATATGATATTCTTAAAATAAACATGTGTGTTCATGCTTAATTCGATTATTTATACATTGCCATTCATAACTTAGTTTTGAATCAAACGTATATTGAGATTTATATGAAAATAAACACATCACAATGGTATTAGTTAAAAAGATCATATTTTAATAATTATAAGAGAAAAAATGAAATATAATTAAAACAATTATAATAATAAAACAATAAAAATATAGGAATAAGCATTTAGCAAAGGACACAATTCCAACCGCTTTCGTTAAATAACCCATAGTTTAAAAAATATAATCATCAAAATATATAGGGAATCACTCATCTAACTGATTTCTTGTGTTCATAAAGAAATCTGGTTTAATCTATATCTATATTATCTAATAAATGAAAATGTTTGAGAACATATATCACTCTCTAATGCCTACTCACCCTTATTAAACTTTATTATAAAATTTAACAAGAATTTATTTTAATTTAAATATGTATGAGAATGTGGTGTTGTTAGTGACATTGTTTGAAACTGTTTATTAGAGATAGAATAAGATTGTGTCTATGTATAGGGTCTCCACTTAAAAGAAAATTAATATGCTAACTATTAATATTAGTGCAAATTTATTGTTTTAGAGTTGTTTAATCCCTTATACAAGCAAACCACTTTGTATTATAGTTGTGTTAGATTTTTGCTTGGTTCCAGACACTATCATTTACAATAATCAAAGAAGGAAAAAGGGTCTCAAAATTTCATTTCGCCTTGGGCCTCCAAAAAAGTTGGAACGACCCTGTCTATGTAAGGTAAATTTATATGATAATGTGTCGTACAATATCGTTACTTCGTTAGAATTCAATGAAATATTAGGTCATGTTTGTTAACTACGAATAAAACGGTAATGTAATGAACTGTACATTTAGTTATCTCTGAAAATTAACACATCAACTTATCTGAGTTAGGGTGTTTGTTATAGGATTATTAATTAAGTGCTTGTGTCAATAATAGTTTTGGTAGAGTTATTAAAAAACAAAACTCTGATAGCAATAATTTAAAGTAAATATTTTAAAATGTAATTTCAGTGATCGCAATTAACAATGATAATTTTGAAAGCAATTTGGATAAATCCACAGATTATTTAAAACAGGATAGGTTGAAGCATATGGTATGTATGAGCACTCATGGCGTGTTGACTCGGAAAGAGCACATAATCCTTTACTATTCAATATATAAAACCGCTACTACGAATAGTAATACAAACGTGTTGATTGGTACTGAAAAAACTGTTTAATTCTTCGCTTTAAATCATACGTTATTCTTTCAAATTTCATTGGTTGATGTACTTTTTTTTCCAATAATTGAAAATTATAAAATAGATTTGGTCACGGACCGTGGTAACAAATTACACATTTAATTGAAAATTTTAAAGTAGATTTGGGCACATATGGTAGGGTGTTGACAAAGTGTGATTGTGATGTTGAATTCATCCACATTTGAAAGGAATGCCAAATTTCTTTGAATTTGAAGGAACTAATTTCAGTTTCTGTTACGTTTATACTTCAACCAAACATAAATTATTTGAATTCACATTCATATTCCAATAAGTTAGGGGGCGTTTGGTTCGCGGAATGATTTGAAATTGGAATTGGAATTTGTATAGGAATTAGAATTTGAAGGAATTTGATTTGGAATTTAAACAATTCAATTGGAATTGGAATCTCAATTACATTTGTTGTGTTTGGTTGTCAAATGGATTTGAATCCATCACCCCGGCACCCACAACCACCAGTTCGGGTCGAAACGGTACGGGTCGAAACGGTTCGGGTCAAAGCGGTTCGATTCGAAACGGTTTGGGTTGAAACGGTACGGGTCAAAATGGTTCGCGTCAAAACGGTTTGCGTCGAAACGGTTCGATTCGAAACGGTTCGCGTCGAAACGGTTCGCGTCGAAACGGTTCGATTCGAAACGGTTCGATTCGAAACGGTACGGGTCGAAACAGTCGAATATTCCAATGAATTTACTTTAATTCCTTCACATATAGGAAGGATTTTGAATTCCTTTAGTTAAAGGAATTTGAAGGAATTCATGCATAATTCCATTGTCAACCAAACACATGAAGATTGAAATTGGGATTTCAATTTCATCAAATTCTGTGAACCAAACATTTTAAGAGATGGAATTCAAATTCCAATTCCCTTAAATTCTATTATATTCCTGCGAACCAAACACTCCCTTATATTAACCGAACATGTTACAGATGAAATTCATATTTCATGTCCATCGAATTCCAACGAACCAAACAACTTTATAGATGATTTTATAAGAAACTTGTAAGACTTCGTAGATTTCAAGTTTGCTAAAAGTTTCTAGCATAGAAAGTTATCAAGATTTCACTTAGGCCATGAAGTATACCTTAACCTATCTTAACTCAATTTAGACGCCACATCACCTATTTTTCCTTCTTTCGTTACAAAGAAATGGTTTAACGCCCTTTAACTCCACCTTATCCACTTTCTTTTTTTTTTCTTTTCAGTATTACACATTTAATTGAAACTAGGATTTTGACCCGCCGCGCGTTGCGGCGGCGTCAAAAGTTAAAGTCACTCGTATTTATACTTTATATTTAACCCGACTTTTTATTGAAAAAAATTACGTCGTCATCGAATGAAAACGTATTATATTTGACCCAACTCGCTTTCGAATACAGTTTACGAACGTACATAAAATAAGTATAAAACGTATTATTTTTTACCTGACTCACCTGATAAAAAAGTTTATGTCAAAACGTGAATTTAAAATGACAGGTACGTTAAAACTGCGATACACAACACACTACGCCGGCGGCACCTTAGTTGTTTATAGCGTACGACTCATTATGTGATGCGTTGACCATATAAAACACGTGTTTGATGTATCCGATCAAACTCAGTGTAACCTATATAAGCATTTGTGGTTACAACGTAAAATGATGACAATAACGTTTAATGCACGCACGTGACATTACACTTTTTTACTTTGTTACACACGGTACATTCGTGACATTAACGCCATTAGATATATATATAGGGAGAAGATCATGCGAGAACCACCTCTTATTGCGAGAATCGCGAGAACCAATGTGAACACAACCAAAAATGCCAAAAAATAGCTAAAAATCATACAAATTTTTTTTATATTTTTTATATAAAAATCGCTACTTTTCGAAGCAAAAAAAAAAAAATTAAAATTTGTTTAAAAAAAAAAAAAATTTTTTTTGCACTAAAAGTAGCGATTTGAGCATAAAAAATATTAAAAAAAAAATTTAGATTTTTTTTAGATTTTTTTAGATTTTTTTAGGTTTTTTGGGGGTTTAGTTTTTAGCATTTTAGCTTGGGGGTGGGGGGGGGGTAGGTTTTTTTTGGGGGCGGGGGTGGGGGGGTTTAGGTTTTTTTTGGGGGGGGGTGGGGGTTACGTTTTTTAGGTTTTTAGCTATTTTAGGTTGTGTTCACATTGGTTCTCGCGGTTCTCGCAATAAGGGTGGTTCTCGCATGATCTCCTCCCTATATATATATATATATATGGGACCGCTAAAATGAGAACCACCTCGAGTTGTAAGAACCGTGAGAACTACACCGTACGGGGCGAGGTGGACCAAATTTTTTTTCATAAACGTAGATGCGTGTATTATAAACACATTTGTAAAAAAAAATTCAAAAAAAATGTCGTGTGTGTAGTTTTGAGCACCACAAGTTTGTGTTTACGGGTACCGTAAATCTTACCGGAAAATTTAGGGTACCCGTAAACACAAACTTGTGGTGCTCAAAACTACACACGCGACATTTTTTTTTGAATTTTTTTTACAAATGTGTTTATAATACACGCATCTACGTTTATGAAAAATTTTTTGGTCCACCTCCCCCCGGATTAAAAAGTTCTCACGGTTCTTACAACTCGAGGTGGTTCTCATTTTAGCGGTCACTTATATATATATATATATATATATGGTAAGGTTATTGTAAAAAAAGACCAAAAGTGTGAGAAAGGTAAGAAAGAATCTCAGCCATTAGATCTAAATTAATTGAAAAGGGTAAACAAGTAATTTTATCATTAATTCAATTAATTAAAAACTTCCCATAACCGCCACCTTAATTATAGGAAGTATATAACACCATTCTGTAAGTATATAACACCATTCAGCAAGTATATAACACTATTCAGCAAGTATATAACACCATTCAGCATTCAACAAGTATATAACACTATTCAGTAAATATAACACCATTCAGCAAGTATATAACACCATTCAGCATTCAGCAAGTATATAACACCATTCAGTAAGTATATAACACCATTCAGCAAGTATATAACACCATTCATTGACTAAACATCTGATCGAAACATATTTTTCTCTCTATATAAATATAGCAATATGGTACTCATATTAAAGATAAAAAACGCTCGTTATTATGGTGAATTTTTTTTTAAAAAGTTACGTATAAAAAGTTATTGACGTTTAAAAAAGACGGGGGGAAGTTACATGTGCATTACCTAATTTCTAGTGGGTTTAAAAGACTATATTGCCCCTAGATATTTCAAATCAGTCCAAATTAATGAAAATATTTTACAATTTGGTCCCTATTGATCTCAACCATTAGATTAAAAGATCAAATGGCTGAGATTCTTTCTTACCATTCTCACACTTTAGGCCTTTTTTATAGGATCCTCTACCTATATATATATATATAGTATGGCTCGATCATTGCGGTGTAAAGTTGTAAGAATATTTTAGACAATCGTGTAAAGTCGTAAAAGTAATTTAGAAATTAACATGGTTATACATAGATAAAAAATAGTATAATAATGTGTGACGTTATGGTCTAAAGTCGTAAAAGCAATTCAAATAAGATGAGACGTCAAGTTATTAAGTAGAAAAAGTTAGCGGATCAAAGTTGTCAATTACCAAAAGTTAGAAGTGAATGTGTAACTTACTTAGTTTGAAAGTGTGAAGTGAAAAAATTAAAAGTATAAGAGATTAGAAAGTAAAAGTATTAGAGTTAAAATTATAATATATGAAAATTGAAAAAACATAAATGTTCAAGGGCTAAATGTGTATTTTTTTGTAAATGTTCATGACTTAAAACACAAAAGGACTAAATGGGTACATTTTGTAAATGTTGAGGACATAAAACACAAAGTCTCCACCGACTGTGTAAAGTCGTAAAAGTAATTGAGAAATTAACATGGTTATACATAGATAAAAAAAAATAGTATAATAATGTGTGACGTTATGGTCTAAAGTCGTAAAAGCAATTCAAATAAGATGAGACGTCAAGTTATTAAGTAGAAAAAGTTAGCGGATCAAAGTTGTCAATTACCAAAAGTTAGAAGTGAATGTGTAACTTACTTAGTTTGAAAGTGTGAAGTGAAAAAATTAATAGTATAAGAGATTAGAAAGTAAAAGTATTAGAGTTAAAATTATAATATATGAAAATTGAAAAAACATAAATGTTCAAGGGCTAAATGTGTATTTTTTTTTTGTAAATGTTCATGACTTAAACCTATCACACCCCGAATTTCCACGTGTTACCGGTGGGCCCGGTAGGGGAGTATCGTGACGTGGTTGGCAACATAATAGTCAAACAACACAATATTTAAATGCACAGCGGAAGCAAAGTATGGATTCATTTCAACCAAACGATATTGTAATATTAAGTATCACAAATAGTCGAATATAAATCCACAGGTAGATCAAAATAAAAGGAAACAAATGTTCAACAGTCTATGGCATCCAAGCTGGCGAGACTTATTGTGGATGCTAGGAGACAAGCCAGCCTATTTCGTGTAGTACCTGCACTTAACCTTTTTAAGAAAAATACGTCAGTTTACACTGGTAAATACAATCAACCGACTCATTTTAAAAAGAGTTTAAGAAAATGCATTTAAGGCACAAGGCACAAATAATATTTTATAACTTGGGATAATTATTTAAATATAATACTTGTAAACGAATTACATGTTTCCTATGCGTTCAGTAGCCCGATCCGTAGACCGGGTTAAAGATCAATAGACACACCACTTTATTTAATGAGACACTGACAGGTGTACGCCTACACCTGAGTGCTAAGGTCGTGGCCATTTCGTGAAATGATGCCAGGGATATCCGGGACATGGTCATTAACCCCCCAAAGGCTTTAAGCAAACAAAACATTTCAAAACGTAGCATATCAATGATTTAACCTCTATTCGATTAAAGATTCAATGCCGGACCAAGCGGTATTTTATATACCGTACCCCAAGCCCGTATAGGGAAAATAAGTTAAAAGTATTTACCTGAGCAAGTATAAATCAAAATCAGCGAGTGCAAGTATCTTTTACCGGTTCTCCTAATCTGGAACGAAGGTTTATAATAACCTATTAGAATCCTAACGGGTCTTTAGTTAAGCTTAAGCTTAGACCGGTTAGTTTTAAAGATACGGTTCGTACGCACGATTAAGCGAAAAGCGGATAGAATGTGATTTAGACCCGACAAGTTTGAAGACTTTCTTAATATGGGTATATTATACACATTCTGGATTTAGAGATAAAACCGATAAGGTTTGACCCGTTTCGGCTAATTTATGTAAACTAGTTACATAAACCGAACCGAACGCGTATGAAGCGTAACGGGTAACCATAAGAGTCCTAAACAGGTTTCCTAAGTTAACATGCCTTAAATATGTTGTGATATCAGTAGGATACCTTCCGTTATGCCCAAAACGAGTTTAATCTCATATTAAGCCCCGTAGGGGTATTTTGGTCATTTTAAAGATTATAAAAGGAATTAATTTATCTTCTGTGATCCGGGTCTGATTAAATCAGTAAAATGGTTTATTTTAACAGGTTATAACATTTGGTTATAAGTCTTATATGCCAAAATAGTTTTAAACCCTAACTATGCGTATAATATGCCTATAAAGCCGTTTTAAGCGACGTACGGGTTAAAATAGGATTCTGAGTTTTCTGATTAGTTAAACAGGTTCAAAACACTCCATTTAATATTTAAAATCAGTAGCAATTGGATTGGCATCAAAAGGATTTGTAAAACTCATTTTATGGCCGAAAAGGGTCTATTCGGTATTTACCGAATCAAGGCACTAATCCTAGCTTATGATCAGTTTAAAAATAATTAAAAATCTTCAAAAATCCCAAAATATTATATTACATCAGTGGGTAAAAGGTTTGGTGTCAAAAATTAGGTTTAGATAGGTTTTACGCTAATGACGTCATTTAATTACTAAGAATCGCTATAATTACGTCATTAAGCATAACTCCTAATCTAGACCTCCGATTGATGTGAAAATTTACAGACATGTTTAATAATCAGTAACTAAGATTATTTTACTTTCATATTTCCAAAATTCTTGTTTTATGGTCATAAGGGCATTACGGTCAATATTTAGGTGATTAACGGAAACATCGGACAATTAAGGATTTATGTGGTATAAACGCAGAGGGTTATACCAACATGTAACTAGGTCCTAATGGAACTTTAAGGCATGTCTTAACCTATCAAAACCGGGTCAGAACTGAGGTCAAAGCAAAAGTCAAACTTTTGCGTCTTTCGGTTCCGAATCGGTTCAAAACAGAAAGTTATCGAATCAAACAAGCGTAGACAAGTTTTTATACTTATTATCAGTTTATAAGGATGATAAAATAGGTGATACGCCTTTTACATCGTTAATCATGCGTTAAATCGAAAATACCATTTCTGTTGACTTTTTCGGATAACGTTTGACTCGACAAACAACCTAGTTAGGATTGGAATCAGTGGGTGCCCTTTTAAGGGTTTAAAGCCCACATGATTACCAACTTATAACAACTTTCGATTCGACAAAACCCTGGACCATTTGTGTTTTATCGTGAAGTCAAACCGTAGTTACGACGGTTTGATTTCTAGGCTATAAACTAAGCATAACTGAAATAGAGAAGGTCAAGGGTACTTACACTTGTCTAATGGATGATTTGGAATTCTTGGGATCTGCTTGAATGCTCCAGAAATGATCAGGAAGTGAATGCAAGATGAATGCAAAGAATGTGGTTCTTTTATATGAATTCAAACATCTTGGATCATCAACACATAAGTCTAGGAGTGTTACCAAATCACCAACATGTGTCCTACAAGCTATAAACCACCTTAGGCAGCCCAAGGTATCGAAAAAATTGCATGTAAGTCGGTTAAGAGCTGAAAACAGCCACCTGCCATTCTTTTCTGCATCTGGCAGTCGTAGGCGGCCCGCATGGGCTTTTGTTATATGGGAGGCGGGCCGCATGGCCCTTCAGATCAGGTTACACATGTTTTTCGTTATTGCATTTTGGTCCTTGGTCCCCCGAAAGGTCGTTTTCACTACAATTCTTGCATTATGAGGCTTCAATATTAACATATGGGGGCTTTAGGGCTTATACCATCTTTGTCAAGTCCTCGGGTAACTTTGTGATCACCCGAAAAGCCCTAAATTTCAATGTTAACGATTCTAACCCTTACACACGAATTTTATCACAACTTTCTCATACGGTAACGAAACTTGGTGAAATTTTTATGGTACATTCTAGTGAGCATATTTAATCATTAAAAGGCTTCGGGTTTGCTAAAAGGTCACTCAGAGGTATATCTTAAACATGTTGACACATTTAACCCCTGTAGTTTGTAATCTCTCACTTTCTTTCACAATTCGCTTCGTATGATCCATGATCCATTCGTTTAAGGTTATAAACATCATGTAGGGTTATTGTAAAGTATATTTATTCATTGTTGACACTTTGAACCCTTATATTTACACAGTTTCCCTGTTTGTCAACTTTAGTCCTTCAAGAACATTCTTTCACACGTTCAAACCTATGACACGTGTCAACACATTATAGGACGTAAATTTTCGAGGTGTTACATCCTCACCCCCTTAAAAGAAATCTCGACCTCGAGATTTACTGAAACAGATAAGGGTACTTTTCTTTCATTGTGGACTCAAGCTCCCACGTATACTCGGGACCTCTACGGGCATCCCATTTGACCTTTACAATCGGTACTTGCTTCCTTCGAAGCTTCTTAACCTGTCGATCCTCGATCGACAATGGTTTTTCCACAAATTTCAAGCTCTCATCTATATGCACATCTGTATGGGTATAACCAGTGATTCGTCAGCGAAACACTTCTTCAGATTGCAGATGTGGAACACATTGTGTATACTACTGAGCTCTTCAGGTAAGTTTAACTTATAGGCAACTGACCCGACACGTTCGATAACCTCGAAAGGTCCTATGTATCTCGGGCTTAGCTTGCCTTTCTTACCAAATCGCATCACTCCCTTCCAGGGTGACACTTTAAGTAGGACTTTGTCACCTACTTCGAAATGAAAATCCTTACGACTTGGATCAGCGTAACTCTTCTGCCTATCCCGGGCAGCTTTGAGACGGTCACGAATCTGGACAATCTTGTCCGTCGTCTCGAACACTATCTCTGGTCCAGATAACTGGACATCTCCAACTTCTGCCCAACAAATGGGCGATCTACACTTTCTACCATATAATGCCTCAAAAGGCGCAGCCTTAATGCTGGTATGGTAGCTATTGTTGTAGGAGAATTCAACTAATGGTAGGTGTTTATCCCAGCTACCACCTAAGTCAATTGCACATGCACGAAGCATGTCTTCCAACGTTTGAATAGTACGCTCACTCTGACCGTCTGTCTGAGGATGGTAAGCCGTACTAAAGTTCAAACGTGTGCCCAAAGATTGTTGGAAGCTTTTCCAAAAGTGTGACGTGTATCTAGTATCTCGGTCAGAGATAATAGACACAGGTATGCCATGTAAGGCTACAATCTTATCCACGTACAGTTGGGCTAACATATCGGAGCTGTAGGTCTCCTTAATGGGTAGGAAATGTGCTGACTTAGTCAGTCGGTCAACTATCATCCAGATGGTGTCATTTCCTTTCCTTGTCTTGGGTAACTTGGTGATAAAATCCATAGTTACCATTTCCCACTTCCAAGTAGGAAGTTCAGGCTGTTGTAGCAAACCTGACGGTTTTTTATGTTCTGCCTTGACTTGCGCACACGTCAAGCATTTAGCTACATAGGTAGCTACAGACTTCTTCAAGCCTATCCACCAATAGTTTGCCCTTAGATCCTGGTACATTTTATCAGCTCCAGGATGAACGGAGTATTTAGAGCTATGGGCTTCCTGGAGGATAACATCTCGGAGTCCTCCATAAATTGGAACCCATATCCGTCCATTCAATCTAAGAATTCCATCCTTACTAAGAGATAACTGCTCCTCAGTTACTCCTAGCTTTTCGTTAGGATAGTTAGCTTCCAACACAGCTTCCTTCTGTGCAGCTAACAACCTTTCTATCAAATTGTTCTTTATTTCCATGCGCTTGGCATTGATTCGGATGGGTTTCACCTTCTCCTTCCGACTCAAGGCATCGGCGACTACATTCGCCTTGCCGGGATGGTATCTTATTTCACAATCGTAATCATTCAGAGTTTCCATCCAACGGCGTTGCCTCATGTTCAAGTCCTTCTGGTTGAACAGATGTTGAAGGCTTTTGTGATCAGAATAGATCACACATTTTATTCCATATAAGTAGTGCCTCCACAGTTTTAGTGCGAATACAACGGCACCCAACTCCAAGTCGTGGGTGGTGTAATTCTTTTCGTGCACCTTTAACTGACGTGAAGCATAGGCAATGACTTTGCCTTTCTGCATAAGCACACATCCCATCCCTGTGTGTGATGCATCACAATAAACTACAAACTCCTCTATTCCATCAGGCAATGTCAGTACTGGAGCATTGCTCAACTTTTGTTTCAGAATATCGAAGGATTCCTACTGCTTAGGACCCCAATCAAACTTAATCTTCTTACGTGTCAGCGAAGTCAGGGGTGCAGCAATCCTTGAGAAGTTTTCAATGAATCGCCTATAGTATCCTGCCAAACCTAGGAAGCTACGTATTTCTGTAGGCGTCTTTGGCTCATGCCAATTCATGACAGCTTCAACTTTAGTGGGATCTACTTGGATACCACGCTCACTAACAACATGTCCTAGAAATTGGACTTCTCGAAGCCAAAATTCACACTTTGAGAACTTGGCATAGAGCTTTTCTTTATGAAGTAGTTCCAGAATGCAGTGAAGATGCTTCTCATGGTCAGCTTGGTTCTTTGAGTAGATGAGAATGTCGTCGATGAAAACGATGACGAATTTATCTAAGTGCGGCTTGCAAACGCGATTCATGAGATCCATGAACGCGGCTGGTGCATTAGTGAGCCCAAAAGGCATCACTAGGAACTCGTAATGACCATAACGAGTCCTAAATGCTGTTTTGTGCACGTCTTCATCTCTAACCTTCAATTGATGGTAGCCTGACCTCAAGTCAATCTTCGAGAAGAAACTTGCCCCTTGAAGTTGATCGAACAGATCGTCGATTCTGGGCAAAGGATACCTATTCTTGATAGTGACCTTATTAAGCTCGCGGTAGTCGATGCACAGACGCATCGATCCATCCTTTTTCTTGACAAATAAAACTGGTGCTCCCCAAGGAGACGAACTAGGTTTGATGAAACCTTTGGCTAGCAAATCATCTAGCTGCGTTCTCAATTCCTTCATCTCTGTTGGTGCCAACCTATAAGGCGCCCTTGCAACTGGTGCTGATCCAGGAATAATGTCAATTCTGAATTCTACTTGCCTATCTGGTGGCAAACCAGGTAGTTCTTCAGGAAATACTTCGGGGTATTCAGAAATGACGGGGATATCCCCAATCTTGGGCTTCGGCTCATCTATAATCACTTGTGCCATGTAGATGACACAACCCTTCTTCAAACACTTAGAGTCTTTGAGTATAGACATTTTCTCGGGCAGCCCATACTGGGTATCTCCCTGGATAGTAAGTGATTCACCAGACGGAGTCTTGATCATCACTTGCTTCTTATTGCAAATAATCTGGGCCTGGTTATGAGATAACCAGTCCATACCCAAAACTATGTTAAAACCGGCTAGTTTTAAAGGAAGTAGGGACAAAGGAAAAGAGTGGTTCTTAATGGATATGAAACACCCATCTAATAAGTCTTAACAGGTAAGTTCAACAATTCACAAAACTTATTGTCTACGAACGACTTATCAGCGCCTGAATCAAATAAAACTCTCGCATAAACATCATTTACGAGAAAGGTACCTGTTATCACATTGTCGTCCTTGACGGCTTCCTTAGCATCCATCCTGAAGACCCTCGCATTGGTCTTCTTCCCCTCTTCATTCTTCCTTGTAAGTTTCGGGCAGTTGGATTTGATATGCCCCTTTTCATTGCAACTATAACACGTTGCGTCCTTTAGCTTCTTGCACTCCAGGGTCTTATGTTCCGAAGACTTGCAAATCCCACAAGGCCTCGGCTGATATTGGGATTTTGAGTCAAGTCTGCACCTTCCAAAGTGGTGCTTCTTGCAAATTTTACATCTGGGTTTTTCACCCGACTGCTGACCATCCTTCCTAAATCCTGACCCCTTCTTATTGTCGTTGTTTCCTTTCTGCTTCTTGTCTGAACGTCGTGAGTTGTCATCCTCACGCTTCTTCTTTTCGGTATCAGTGTTCCTCTACGATCTCAGCCTGACAGCATCCAAGGTAAGGGACAACGATATGTCCGCTACTGACCAAAAAGTAGTTGGTCTGGAGGCCTTCACACTTGCTTTGATCTCCGGGGCCAAACCCCCGATAAAACGAGCTATACGTTTGGGTTTCGGGGTTACTAGATATGGAACCAATCTTGACAAAGTGTTAAAGCTGGTCAGGTAGGCCTGACAGTCTAGGTTTCTCATGACCAGCGACAAGAAGTCAGATTCAATCTTCTCAACCTCGTGTTGAGGGCAGAAATTTTCCTTGATTAGTGTCATGAACTGTTCCCAGGTCATGTTGTATAACGGGACTTTCCCTGTAGCTTGGATCAAAGATCTCCACCAAGCTAATGCTTCTCCTTTGAAAGATTGTGACACGAATTGCACAATATCCCTATTATCACAACCACTAATATCCACAACCGTATCCATTTCGTCCATCCAAGTCATGCAATCTACCGCTCCTTTTTCCCCATTGAAATCCCTGGGTTTGCACGAAACGAAGTACTTATAGGAGCAACCCTTATTACGGGGTTCTTGATTCCGCATGACTCTTTGGGATGGAGCACTCCTCTGGTTTGATAAGTGGTGAGAATTACTGTTGTGGGCAGTGTGAGTCCTGGAGGGTGTTCTAGAGTGTGGTGCAGATTGGGTCCTTGCATGGGTACCACCGGATTCATGGAGCTGTCTATCCATAGCTCTATTAACCGCATTATCTATCATTGCTTGTAATTCTGCACCCGCTACGTTTACTCGGGCATTATCATGCACTATCCCTGGGTGACTGTTGACCTCATTTGAGTCTGCCATGTAGCTTGAACTGTAACATATCGACAATAATTTATTGGTGAGTTTATTATAGAATTGTCTTTTATGGCAATTTTATTAACCGTGGTAAACATAGACCATATATGGTTAATTTATTACTCACATAAATTTAGGATTTCTAATATAATTTATCCTAATTATGAAATAATAACAGTTTTATTAGCACATAAGGCCTAGTCACAGGGACAATTTAGATTTTTAATCTATGATTTCAAAGAATCAAAGCATGAAGGTTTGAACACAGTTCATTACCTTTATCAGACAGGGTCACAGACTAATACTGTCTTTTGTCTCATATGAAAATGAGAAGGGCCCGTAGGCATTCCATTACCAATGGATGGTAAAAAGAACTGATCATATTTATTAATGATTTAACCCATGATTCAGAGATCATTTAGTTGGGTTTGGAATCTTTGAAAAGATCCAATTATAATAATAACACGTGTGTTTTTAACGAATCATGTCTGCCAAGAGTGTTAACATGTTTACAGATGTTAACAGAGATTTGAATCTTTTAAACGAGTTTTACCATCTGGGCCAGGTCTTAAAATGACATACAGGCTAGCTTATACTTTTAAGATCCTTAATTAAAATAGCATAGGCAGATAGATTTTTAAAAGGAATGATTCAAATTTATTTATTTCTCATCTAATTTAATTATGCATAACATAGCAAAAGATGAAATTTACAAACTTACATTCCATTAAAACTAAAAGTAATACATTTTGCCCTAAACGGGACTTTTCACATAAACACATGCACACCCAGGAGCTATACAGATAATACATGTCCTCACAGGGACGGTTTACAAAAGTAAATGTCCACGCAGGGACTAATAGAGACAAGTCCACGTAGGGACTAAGTACAAAGGTAGATGTCCACGCAGGGACTACATACACACATAAATAAATGTCCATGTAGGGACTTGATTTAAACAAGGAAATATAATAATACATATTGGGATTTAACGATCCCGTTTCTTCTTTCCCTTCAGCAAATTTGCCAAGCCACTCATAAATCCCTCATTCTTCTTACGCTCTCTCTGGAGGTCTCTCTCAACCTTGCCCAGTCTTTGACGGAGATCCTCCTGCTCTGGTGGGGAAAACCGTGGTGGCTGGTACTGTGGCGGTGGCTGAGGAGGTACTTGATACCCTCGAGCTGGATGTCCCATTCCCCAAGGGGTTCCATATGGTCCCTCAGGGTTTTGGACAAGGTAGTTTGCTGCCACTAGGTATGGGTCGGCCTCGGCATAGTTATAGTTATGGTATGCTGGCGGTTCGTAAGGGTTGTAAGCTGCCGGAGCAGTATAAGCAGGGATAGGGTGGCCAAAACCCGGTGATGGCGGTGCAATAGGTGCCGAATTCACCTCTGAAACTGGAACTGAAGGTCCACCCATTTGTGGGCCTTCATATATAGGCGGGTAGTGGCTGCCGCTAGAGTGTTGAGGGGTACTGAAATGAAACTCCCCTCCTCGTACTGACATCCGTGGGCCAGTCCTCCTACGTCTTGGTGGTTCTGGAGGCTTTAGATGAACTGGCGGCGGTGGAGGCGGTGGCGTGACTGCCTCAAAACGTGGATCCCTAGAGGGATTTTGCTGCTGCTCGAAACATGGATCCCCAGAGGGATTTTGCTGCTGCTCGAAACGTGGATCCCCAGAGGGATCTTGCTGTTGCTGCTGGTGAGGTGATGAGTGTTCAGATGGTGTATAGTACCACTCACATCGTTCGAACCGTGCCATGTGACTATCCGGACCTTGGTATGGTGTTCCGTGAAAAGACGAACCGTCTGAGATCACAAAAGGATGGTTCAAGGATCCGGTTGAAGCTTCGACGGGATTTGTGTCCTCGTCCATATCTTGATCACCAGAAAAGTGATCCTCCGGTCCTAGTGGGTTAAAGCCCACTTGTTCTGGTAGGTACTCTGCTGGGTTAAACTGACCCCGAAAAACAGGAGTAGGGTCGCAGGAGGAATCTTGCGATGAGGATCGCTGTAACGGTATGTATGATGGTTGCGGGTTGTTGGGCTCATTCTCGGACTGAGGCCCAAAAGAGTGATAATATGGAGGCGTGGAGCTATGTGACGTGGATTGTCTGGCAGGCTCCTCGTAGATCCTCCAAGGTTCACGCGGATCTATACTCCTTGTAGCAGAAGGAGTTCGCCGGCCTGAAGGCCCGGCCTCGTGGTCGTTAGGGGCGCAGATCGGCGCCTTTCCTCGATCTCCTCGTCTGAATCTTGGCGGCATTGCTAAACCTGTTAATATAACAAAGGTAATGACAAGGAAAAATAAAGGACAAAATTTAAATTAAAATAAAAACATTTTGGATTATTCCTAAGTTCTTTGTCTAGACTCGAAGATTTAGGAATGTGCAATTGTGTAACTGAGATTAAACACAAAAGACTAGTGTTTAATTCACTCAGTGTTGGCTCTGATACCAACCTGTCACACCCCGAATTTCCACGTGTTACCGGTGGGCCCGGTAGGGGAGTATCGTGACGTGGTTGGCAACATAATAGTCAAACAACACAATATTTAAATGCACATCGGAAGCAAAGTATAGATTCATTTCAACCAAACGATATTGTAATATTAAGTATCACAAATAGTCGAATATAAATCCACAGGTAGATCAAAATAAAAGGAAACAAATGTTCAACAGTCTATGACATCCAAGCTGGCGAGACTTATTGTGGATGCTAGGAGACAAGCCAGCCTATTTCGTGTAGTACCTGCACTTAACCTTTTTAAGAAAAATACGTCAGTTTACACTGGTAAATACAATCAACCGACTCATTTTAAAAAGAGTTTAAGAAAATGCATTTAAGGCACAAGGCACAAATAATATTTTATAACTTGGGATAATTATTTAAATATAATACTTGTAAACGAATTACATGTTTCTTATGCGTTCAGTAGCCCGATCCGTAGACTGGGTTAAAGATCAATAGACACACCACTTTATTTAATGAGACACTGACAGGTGTACGCCTACACCTGAGTGCTAAGGTCGTGGCCATTTCGTGAAATGATGCCAGGGATATCCGGGAGATGGTCATTAACCCCCCAAAGGCTTTAAGCAAACAAAACATTTCAAAACGTAGCATATCAATGATTTAACCTCTATTCGATTAAAGATTCAATACCGGACCAAGCGGTATTTTATATACCGTACCCCAAGCCCGTATAGGGAAAATAAGTTAAAAGTATTTACCTGAGCAAGTATAAATCAAAATCAGCGAGTGCAAGTATCTTTTACCGGTTCTCCTAATCTGGAACGAAGGTTTATAATAACCTATTAGAATCCTAACGGGTCTTTAGTTAAGCTTAAGCTTAGACCGGTTAGTTTTAAAGATACGGTTCGTACGCACGATTAAGCGAAGACCGGATAGAATGTGATTTAGACCCGACAAGTTTGAAGACTTGCTTAATATGGGTATATTATACACATTCTGGATTTAGAGATAAAACCGATAAGGTTTGACCCGTTTTGGCTAATTTATGTAAACTAGTTACATAAACCGAACCGAACGCGTATGAAGCGTAACGGGTAACCATAAGAGTCCTAAACAGGTTTCCTAAGTTAACATGCCTTAAATATGTTGTGATATCAGTAGGATACCTTCCGTTATGCCCAAAACGAGTTTAATCTCATATTAAGCCCCGTAGGGGTATTTTGGTCATTTTAAAGATTATAAAAGGAATTAATTTATCTTCTGTGATCCGGGTCTGATTAAATCAGTAAAATGGTTTATTTTAACAGGTTATAACATTTGGTTATAAGTCTTATATGCCAAAATAGTTTTAAACCCTAACTATGCGTATAATATGCCTATAAAGCCGTTTTAAGCGACGTACGGGTTAAAATAGGATTCTGAGTTTTCTGATCAGTTAAACAGGTTCAAAACACTCCATTTAATATTTAAAATCAGTAGCAATTGGATTGGCATCAAAAGGATTTGTAAAACTCATTTTATGGCCGAAAAGGGTCTATTCGGTATTTACCGAATCAAGGCACTAATCCTAGCTTATGATCAGTTTAAAAATAATTAAAAATCTTCAAAAATCCCAAAATATTATATTACATCAGTGGGTAAAAGGTTTGGTGTCAAAAATTAGGTTTAGATAGGTTTTACGCTAATGACGTCATTTAATTACTAAGAATCGCTATAATTACGTCATTAAGCATAACTCCTAATCTAGACCTCCGATTGATGTGAAAATTTACAGACATGTTTAATAATCAGTAACTAAGATTATTTTACTTTCATATTTCCAAAATTCTTGTTTTATGGTCATAAGGGCATTACGGTCAATATTTAGGCGATTAACGGAAACATCGGACAATTAAGGATTTATGTGGTATAAACGCAGAGGGTTATACCAACATGTAACTAGGTCCTAATGGAACTTTAAGGCATGTCTTAACCTATCAAAAATGGGTCAGAGCTGAGGTCAAAGCAAAAGTCAAACTTTTGCGTCTTTCGGTTCCGAATCGGTTCAAAACAGAAAGTTGTCGAATCAAACAAGCGTAGACAAGTTTTTATACTTATTATCAGTTTATAAGGATGATAAAATAGGTGATACGCCTTTTACATCGTTAATCATGCGTTAAATCAAAAATACCATTTCTGTTGACTTTTTCGGATAACGTTTGACTCGACAAACAACCTAGTTAGGATTGGAATCAGTGGGTGCCCTTTTAAGGGTTTAAAGCCCACACGATTACCAACTTATAACAACTTTCGATTCGACAAAACCCTGGACCATTTGTGTTTTATCGTGAAGTCAAACCGTAGTTACGACGGTTTGATTTCTAGGCTATAAACTAAGCATAACTGAAATAGAGAAGGTCAAGGGTACTTACACTTGTCTAATGGATGATTTGGAATGCTTGGGATCTGCTTGAATGCTCCAGAAATGATCAGGAAGTGAATGCAAGATGAATGCAAAGAATGTGGTTCTTTTATATGAATTCAAACATCTTGGATCATCAACACATAAGTCTAGGAGTGTTACCAAATCACCAACATGTGTCCTACAAGCTATAAACCACCTTAGGCAGCCCAAGGTATCGAAAAACTTGCATGTAAGTCGGTTAAGAGCTGAAAACAGCCACCTGCCATTCTTTTCTGCATCTGGCAGTCGTAGGCGGCCCGCATGGGCTTTTGTTATATGGGAGGCGGGCCGCATGGCCCTTCAGATCAGGTTACACATGTTTTTCGTTATTGCATTTTGGTCCTTGGTCCCCCGAAAGGTCGTTTTCACTACAATTCTTGCATTATGAGGCTTCAATATTAACATATGGGGGCTTTAGGGCTTATACCATCTTTGTCAAGTCCTCGGGTAACTTTGTGATCACCCGAAAAGCCCTAAATTTCAATGTTAACGATTCTAACCCTTACACATGAATTTTATCGCTACTTTCTCATACGGTAACGAAACTTGGTGAAATTTTTATGGTACATTCTAGTGAGCATATTTAATCGTTACAAGGCTTCGGGTTTGCTAAAAGGTCACTCAGAGGTATATCTTAAACATGTTGACACATTTAACCCCTGTAGTTTGTAATCTCTCACTTTCTTTCACAATTCGCTTCGTATGATCCATGATCCATTCGTTTAAGGTTATAAACATCATGTAGGGTTATTGTAAACTATATTTATTTATTGTTGACACTTTGAACCCTTATATTTACACAGTTTCCCTGTTTGTCAACTTTAGTCCTTCAAGAACATTCTTTCACACGTTCAAACCTATGACACGTGTCAACACATTATAGGACGTAAATTTTCGAGGTGTTACAAAAACACAAAAGGACTAAATGGGTACATTTTGTAAATGTTGAGGACTTAAAACACAAAGTCTCCACCGACTGTGTAAAGTCGTAAAAGTAATTTAGAAACATGTTATACATAGATAAAAAAATAGTATAATAATGTGTGACGTTATGGTCTAAAGTCGTAAAAGCAATTCAAATAAGATGAGACGTCAAGTTATTAAGTAGAAAAAGTTAGCGGATCAAAGTTGTTAATTACCAAAAGTTAGAAGTGAATGTGTAACTTGCTTAGGTGCTGTTTGTTTTTTCTACAGGAAAAGGTCTGCAGTCTGCAGACCACATCTGCAGGCATCTGCAGAAGAAGAGGTCAGGATATCATCAATTAAAGGTACAGGAAGAGGACATTCCTAAGACCGCTTTTAGAACAAGGTATGGCCATTATGAATTTACTGTCATGCCATTTGGTTTAACCAATGCCCCAGCTGCATTTATGGACATGATGAACCGAATATGTAAGCCATATTTGGATAAATTCATAATTGTTTTCATAGATGATATTCTAATTTATTCTAAGAATAAAGAAGATCATGCAAAGCATTTGCACGCACTTTTAAGTTTACTACGAAAGGAAAAGCTTTATGCTAAGTTTTCAAAGTGCGAATTTTGGTTAGAACAGGTACAATTCCTTGGACATTTAGTTAATCATGAAGGAATTCATGTGGATCCAACAAAGATCGAGGCGATTATTAAATGGAAAACCCCTGAGTCACCAACCGAGGTTAGAAGTTTCTTAGGATTGGCCGGTTATTATAGAAGGTTTATTCAAGATTTTTCTAGAATAGCCATTCCCTTAACTAAGCTAACCTGTAAATCTGTTAAGTTTGAATGGGAAGTAAAACAAGAAGAAGCCTTTAGAATTCTTAAGCAAAGATTAACCCATACACCTATATTAGTATTACCAGAAGGAATTGAAGACTTTGTAGTCTATTGTGATGCTTCTAAATTAGGTTATGGATGTGTATTGATGCAACATCAAAAAGTTATAGCCTATGCATCTAGACAACTTAAGAATCATGAAGAAAATTATTCAACCCATGATTTAGAATTAGGAGCTATAATTTTTGCTCTTAAAATTTGGAGACATTACCTTTATGGTAGTAAGTTTACTATATTCACTGATCATAAGAGTTTAAGATATATTTTCAAACAAAAGGAATTGAATATGAGACAAAGACGCTGGATGGAGATGCTTAGTGATTATGATTGTGATATCCAGTATCATGAAGGAAAAGCCAATGTAGTGGCAGATGCTTTAAGCCGAAAGTATCATAAAAAGCCAAAAATGGTACGTTCTCTTAAATTAAATCTGCAAATAGATTTAAATGATCAGATAAGAGAAGCACAAGAATCAGTAATCAAGGATGATTCTGAAAAATTAAAAGGTATGCTAAAAGAATTGGAACAAGGAATAGATGGAATTTGGAGGTTCCATAAAAAGAGAATGTGGATACCTAAATTAGGAAATCTACGTCATTGTATATTAGAAGAAGCCCATAAGTCTAAATATACGATGCATCCAGGAAGTGATAAAATGTACCAGGATTTAAGGAAAAATTTCTGGTGGATAGGAATGAAAAAGGACATAGCAGCCTATGTTTCTAAATGTTTAACTTGCTCACAAGTCAAAGCTGAACACCAGAAACCCTCAGGTTTGTTACAGCAATTAGAAATGCCGGTATGGAAATGGGAATTGATAACAATGGATTTTGTTACTAAATTACCCAAAACAAGGAAAGGTAATGATACAATCTGGGTGATTGTAGATAGGCTAACCAAGTCAGCTCATTTTCTACCAATGAAGGAAATACTTAGTATGGAACAATTATCTAAACTATATGTAAATGAAATTGTTTCTTTACATGACATTCCTTTATCAATTGTTTCTGATAGGGATAGCCGCTTCACCTCTCATTTTTGGTCAAGTTTCCAAAAGGCAATGGGAACCAAGTTAAAGTTAAGCACAGCTTATCATCCTCAAACGGATGGACAAAGCGAAAGGACAATTCAGACAATGGAAGACATGCTTAGAGCTTGTGTAATCGATTTCGGAGGTAATTGGGATGATCACTTACCTTTAATAGAATTTTCATATAATAATAGTTATCACACAAGTATCAATGCTGCACCATTCGAAGCACTTTATGGACGAAAGTGCCGAACCCCAGTCTGTTGGGCAGAAATTGGGGAAAAACAACTATCTGGACCTGAGATAGTGCAAGAAACAACCGACAAGATCATTCAAGTCAAGGAACGACTGAAAGCAGCACGTGATCGACAGAAGAGTTATGCTGATAACCGACGTAAACCCTTGGAATTTCAAGTAGGAGATAAAGTATTGTTGAAAGTCTCTCCTTGGAAAGGAATAGTAAGATTCATCAAACGGGGAAAGCTAAGTCCCAGGTATGTTGGAACTTTTGAGATTATTAGAAGAATAGGACATGTAGCTGATGTGCGTTAAGTGTGTTATGGTTTTAATGTTTATTTTAAGCCATTTTACACTTTTTTTAGCCAAGTTTTAAATTTATAAAACACGATATTTACTAACACTAAACACATATATGGGCAAGTGCACCCATCGTGAGCGTAGTATAGTGTTGGTAAGATACCGAGGTCGTCCAAGGACACAAGAGCTTTTAGTACCGGTTTATCCTTAACGTCTAATCAAATCAAAATTTTAGAAAAATGGTTTTTAAACTAAGAAAATAAAAACTAACTAAAATGCTGAAAAAAAAAAAACAGATAGACAAGATGAATCACTTGGCTCTGACTCGTGTTTAGTGTAACCTTTGATTATTTCCGCACTTTTGCACTTATTTAATAGATTATCTTAGTTATTGTAGTAGGCCCCTCTTTTGAAGGTGACGTTACCCTCAACCCAGTAGTTTGAGTCAGCAAGGATACAATCCTAAAGGGTCGGATTATTGAAAGATAATTAATTAAGTTATTAATGCAAATTACGGTAGTGCTTCTTTTGTTAATTTGAGCTCATTTAATCCTGAAAATACAAAAGGAAGACAAAAGCACACTTTTTCCAACATTAGTACTAAAAAAAGGTTAGTTTTATGCCATAATTGATGTAATTTATATGTTGCATTTTGCACATATCAAATACCCCCACACTTGAATCTTTGCTTGACCTCAAGCAAAACTCTTTATAATGTGGCTTTACACTCCCAAATGGAATGGGTAGAAGAGAAAGTTTTTGGGCTTGTCATAGAGTGTCGGGATTTCCAAGATTCTTTATTAAGTTTTATTTTTATTTATTTACAATTCTATTCGTCATGATTTATTTAAAACTTTTCATAAGATAAATTACTTATTAGGGCATAACATGCCTCTTTAAAATTCCATTTATATACAAGTTCACATACCTCACGGGGATCACTCAACACTCGGCCGAAGATGTATTTTAGTGAATCACTCGAGAGCGGCATGGAACTTACTCCTACCATAAGCTTGCCAAGCAATCAATCCTCCTCCTTTTTAACTATATACCTTTGTAAATATCTAGAGGACTTTTTGGGTGAAGGGTTAGGCTTGGGTTAAAGGTAGGTGGTTGGGTTAGTGGTTAGTGGTTAGTAGAAAAGGGCGAAAAACGTAACAAGCGTCGGTTTTCGTTATGACTTTTTAATTTTTTGCAACTTTTATTTTGATGAAGCTTTTATTCAAACAAAGTTTTTTTGATAAACTTGTTTGTTTATTTTCTTTTGCTTCATCATCATCAACATTTTTTTTAAAACTCATACGAAAAACCGAGCTAGTTACTAAAACAAAGGGTTAAAAATGAAAAATGTTTTGGTGGGTGAAAGGGTGTTTGGTTTGGGTTATGAAATGAAAAGGTTTAGGCTCAAAGGGGCTAACTAGGGGGATTTTGGGTAGGTGGTAAAAAAAAGAAAAATAATGGTGTAGAAATAAAAAGGGTTAGTCCTAATGCCTCCATCATTTACTTACTCGGGTTTAAATTGGTAAGGACCGGGAATGTATCGTCGTGGCAAGTTCTAGAGTCGTAAGAACCAAGCGGCTATTCACACAAGAAACGAAAAATGAGCATTTAGTTTAATGATATGTATTTGTATGCTCAATAAAGGCTCAAAACTCACTTTTGTGGGAATGGGTTTTTATGTGATCAAGTATATATAATCAAATTTTAACCAAGCTTGTCATGCCTTTTCATAATTTTCTTATGTTGGTTCTTTTTATCACGACGCTATCGGTTGTAAATTTGTAAAAATATAACATTTTTAGAACTTGAAATTCCCAAGTTTAACCTAGACAAGTAAAAAAAATGAAAATTTTTGAAAAAAATTTGGGGTGATTAGCGGTTTCAATAGAGTTTTGTGTAAGGCTTGTATTTAGGACTTGCAAGATTCAAGGTTTTAGCATCCCCCCCACACTTAAATTACACATTGTCCTCAATGTGTCCCAAAAATAAGTTTTTAGGTTGATTGAATGTGTAGAAAGGTGTGAAAAAGCAAAAAAAAAATTGTGTTACTGGTCATCTGGACACGGCCCCGTGTTCGTTGGACACGACCCCGTGTTCAGGTGCCAGTAATGAAAACTTACAGAAGGTGGACACGGGGGCGTGTTGGATGGGCACGACCCCGTGTCTGTCAAAGTTTGCAGAATTAAAACAAACAGCAGGTTTGGGGAAGTGGGCACGGGGGCGTGTCGGCTGGACACGGCCCCGTGTGGACAATCTGCGAAGTTGAAAAACAGATTTTTTTCCTCGGTTTTCCTGTCCCGACTTTAGTAGCACTAATGCTTAGTGCTCTAAGCCTCGTATGTACCTGCTTAATCACTAAACACTCCACCAAAACATAACAAACGTCCTAGATTACCAATGTTCAACATCCATGTCAACAAAGTTAAAAAGGAAAAGGAAAATAAGTGCAGAAAATTAAAAGAAAGTAAATTGTTCAATACTTGGCACGCAGGCCTTAAATTGTTCAAGATTAAAGGTTAACCTGGGGAATCACCAACCAACCGCTTCTTCCTCTGCTCCTCCTGGCTAATCCATGTCCTCGTCCTCATCATCATCATCTCCACCATGTCCAGCCATGTACTCCCGGATATTTCCAATATCATCTTGGATATCAGATATGTTTCTCTCGATTGCTCCAACCCGGTTGTACGTGTTGCTTGCCATATTATAGGTGTTCCTGGTGCACATGAGGTTTTCCTGCAACAAATCATGTAAACTTTGAAAGTTAGGAAAACCGCCTCCCGAGGAGGAGGATTGGCCCGGATCACCATGGGGCAGGTATTGGTACTGATGATGTTGTGGAGCGTGGAGGACAAGTGCCTCTTGCGGGTTCCATGCATGCCCTTGCATCCTTTGGAAGCTAACCGTCCCGTCTTCAGCCTCATAAATTAGGTTCATTGAGCGGCAAATGTGTATATCTACCCTTCTCGACCATGGGCTTCTACCGAATGACCTAGGTATGTTGGTGAAGTGTTTGAAAAGACGATACACCCATCCTCTAAAGAAGATAGGGGTTGGTGCAGAAGCAAGGCGGTTCAGATGCATGTTTCGGAGCATGAGGAAAGGGACATCGAGGTGCCTGCAGTTATGGATGCAGTAGAGGACAACTAGATCTCTTAACCCAACGACGCCACCGCTATCATGCCTTTGGCTAAGAGAATAGCCGAGGAGCCTATGGATGTATCGGTAGAACGGATCCCTCAACTTTGTGCTCTTAGTGCTGCTTGTATTGTAGTACCCTTCACCAATCTGAGCCCATGCGGCTTGGCGATCGTTCTCATCTATCTCTCGCATCCCTCCAGTATTTTCCTCGTTACCTGCATCTTCTTCCGCATACAACCCGACAATCGACCCAAATTGTGCCATAGAGATCGAATACCTAGTTCCGCCACATCGGAATGCTACCCCATCATTGTCGAATGGGTCGCACCTTGAGTTGAACGTGAAGGTGCTATAGAATTCCAAAGTGCATTCGTGGACGGAACGGAGTCGAGTTGTTAAAGCGACTCTTAGTGGTCCTGTGACAAGGTTGTTGAAGCGGTCGAGTTGGTTCACCAATGTTAACAAATCCGTGCATGCTTGCCTTGGGTATTCCTCCGGCCTTGTTTGAAGTACTTCGTATCTAGCCCTAGCATCGAGCTCATTTGCGTTAAACCTTGTGAACTTCCTTGCCATCTGAAAGAATACACCAAAAATTAGCACGAATCATTAGGATTTTCGGACAAAACTGCAAACAGGGTGCTGGACACGACCCCGTGTTCAGCGGACACGGCCCCGTGTCCAGGCGTCTGTTACACTAAAATTCCATTTTTCGTCCCGGTTTCGAAAACTTGAAAATTTTTGGTCCAATAGGTGCGGTTTTCCCCGAAAATGAAACCCCAAGTGTCGTTTTTCCCAAAATACCCCGTTTACCCATTCAATTTTATCTTTTTCGGTTCAAAAACAAGGGTTTGGGGTTTTTATGAGAAATCGGGCGAATCTATGAACAATACAAGTGGATTTACTTCCCATAACACTAATCTAACTAAATGCTAAAAGATCTAAACAAAAATTTGAGGTTCGATCCGGATGAACTTCAAGAACCCTAGATTTTTCCCCAAATTTTTGGTGTTTTAACTACATGCAAGTAACTAATCTAATTACTAAAAGTGATAGAATCATACCTTGATGTTGTTAGAACAAGAGGATACGTTGAAAATCTGCGGAAAATCGCCTGGAACCAGAGCGTTTTTGGGGAAACGGGGCATGTGGAATGGTGTAACTGTTATGAAAAAAGGGTTTTATCCCGACTGCAGCGCGGACACGGCCCCGTGCCGAGCAAAGTTTTGAAATTTTTTTTTCAGTGCTCGTGTGAGTGCTCTTATTTTCCCGAAAATTTGGTTAGAAGACTTACCGATTAAGATGTCATCCCGTTTGTTCGTAACTTACCAGGTATGAGGTTGATGTTTTCAATCTCCGGTTGTTTGAAATGAGATATCTTCCTCTTCATCCTCAATGAATCCTTGATAGAGTTTCAGCCGTTGGCCATTGACTTTGAATGGAGGTCCATTCCGAGATTTAATTTCTACTGCACCGTGTGGGAAAATATGGGTGATGGAAAAAGGTCCTGACCACCTAGACTTTAATTTACCCGGAAACAATCGAAGTCGTGAATTAAACAAAAGATCTTGATCTCCTACTTGAAATTCATTAGGTTTAATATGTTTGTCATGCAAATTTTCCATTCTTTCCTTATAAATTTCGGAGTTTGAGTATGCATAATTTCTAAGTTCGTCTAATTCATTTAATTGACAAAATCGATTTTTACCAGCAAATTCTAAATCTAAGTTTACATTTTTAATTGCCCAGTAGGCTTTGTGTGCAATTTCTACTGGTAAGTGACAACTTTTTCCGTACACAGCTTATATGGAGTTGTACCTATTGTTGTTTTATAAGCAGTTCGAAAAGCCCATAAAGCATCATCTAATTTATCTGCCCATTCCTTTTTATTTAACCCTACGGTTTGTTCAAGTATTCGTTTTAAACCTCTATTAGTCACTTCGGCTTGTCCGTTTGTTTGAGGGTGATATGCTGTTGAGACCCGGTGATAGACCCCGTATCTTGTTAAGAGTTTTTCAAGTTAATGGTTGCAAAAATGGGTACCTCTATCACTTATTAATGCTTTAGGTGTGCCAAAACGAGAAAATAGTTTTTTCAGAAATCTTACCACGACTCTTCCATCATTTGTTGGAAGTGCCTCGGCCTCGGCCAATTTAGACAAGTAATCTACTGCCACAAGTATATATTTATTTCCTTTCGATGGTGGGAAAGGTCCCATAAAGTCGAGTCCCCACACATAAAAAATTTCACAAACAAGAATGCCATTTTGTGGCATTTCGTTTTTGGAAGAAATATTACCTGTTCTTTGGCAAGCATCACATGTCTTGACAAGACTTTGGGCGTCTTTGTAAATGGTCGGCCAATAAAATCCTGAATCAAATACCTTTCGTGCGGTACTAGCGGCACCATGATGCCCTCCGTATGGACCTTCATGACAATGGCAGAGAATTCTTTGTGCTTCGCTACCATGGACGCACACATTTTTAAAAGATATGGATCTTCCCAAAAATAGTGTTTCACATTAGCAAAGAATTTTTTTCTTTGATGATGTGGCCAACCTTTTGCGACTACACCGCTAGCTAGGTAGTTAGCATAGTCGGCGTACCATGGTTCTTCTTTGTATTCCACCATTTCTAGGGACTCAGTCGAAAATTTTTCGTTGATTTGTTCGTCCCTTGTTGCCTCCAAAGCTGGGTCTTCTAAGCGCGAAAGATGATCTGCTACGGTATTTTCTGCTCCTCTTTTGTCTTTGATTTCAATATCAAATTCTTGGAGGAGTAGAATCCACCGAATCAAACGTGGTTTTGCGTCCTGCTTTTTGAAGAGATATTGAATGGCTGCATGATCTGTATAGACTATAGTTTTAGAAAGAACAAGATAAGAACGAAATTTATCAAAAGCAAATACCATAGCTAGTAATTCTTTTTCAGTTGTTGTGTAATTTTCTTGTGCATCATCAAGTGTTTTACTAGCATAATAAATTGGGTGGAAATGCTTTTCTTTTCTTTGTCCCAAGACAGCTCCAACTGCAAAGTCACTCGCATCACACATGATTTCGAAAGGAAATTTCCAATCAGGCGCTATCATGATAGGTGCATTGACTAACATTTCCTTTAGGGTTAGAAATGCTTGATTGCAATCCTTGTCAAAGATGAAAGGAGCATCTTTTTCAAGTAATTTTGTTAGAGGCCTTGAAATTTTAGAAAAGTCTTTGATAAACCGCCTATCAAATCCAGCATGCCCTAGGAAACTTCTGATAGCTCTAACGGAGGATGGAGGTGGTAATCTAGAAATAGTGTCAATTTTGGCTCGATCCACCTCCATTCCTTCGCTTGAGATTTTGTGACCGAGTACTATTCCCTCCGTTACCATGAAATGGCATTTTTCCCAATTAAGGGCGAGGTTAGTTTCCTCACATCGGGATAGCATTCGTTCAAGGTTATCGAGGCATTGGTCGTATGAATCCCCAAAGATAGAAAAGTCGTCCATGAAGACTTCCATTGTCTTTTCTATCATGTCATGGAAAATGGCTACCATGCAACGTTGGAATGTTGCGGGGGCGTTACATAGACCAAACGGCATGTGTTGATAAGCAAAAGTTCCATAGGGACATGTGAAAGTTTTCTTTTCTTGGTCTTCGGGTGCTATCGGGATTTGAAAGTAACCTGAAAAACCATCCAAGAAACAGTAAAATTTATGACCGGATAATCTTTCTAACATTTGATCAATGAAGGGCAAAGGAAAGTGATCTTTCCTTGTTGCTTCATTTAATCGTCTATAATCTATACATACTCTCCATCTTGTGACGGTTCTTGTGGGTATTAATTCATTTTTTTCGTTAGTTATTACCGTCATACTTCCTTTCTTTGGAACTACTTGGACGGGACTCACCCAAGGACTATCGGAGATAGGATAGATAAGTCCGGCGTCAAGTAATTTGATGACTTCGTTTTTAACCACTTCTTGAACATTTGGATTTACTCGACGTTGTGGTTGTATTACCGATTTGTAGTCATCATTCATTAAAATTTTGTGCGTGCACATGGAAGGACTTATTCCTTTTATGCCTACAAGCTTCCAAGCAATCGCGTTTTTGTGTTTTTTCAAAAGACTAATTAATTTTTCTTTTTCTAAGCTATCTAATTTAGACGAAATAATTACAGGTAATTTACCATCTTTGTCTAGAAAAGCATATTCCAAACCTTTTGGAAGTTCTTTGAGCTCAAGTGGTGGGTCTTTAGGAGACTCCTTATTTGGTTGCTCATTTTGATCAAGAACTTTAAAAGTTTGTTCTATGGCGACCTCTTCTTCAACAAAGTGGTCAATCTTTTCACTTGTATCGGGTGGTTCATCTTCATCTTCAATTAGGGGGTCATTATTGTCGAATGGATATTTCATTGACCGCTCAAGATCGACACTTCTTTTAAATGCCCCTAATTGGAGAGGTAGATTGTTGTACTTCTGGTTTTTCAAAGCTTCGTGAGTTTTTACAAATGGTCGTCCCAACACTAGAGGAGCGTCATCGAGGATGACAAAGTCGGTCGGGATTACCATCTGATTTGTTTGAACCAAGACATCCTCAACTATACCGATTGATTTTATTACTTTCCGATTGGATAGAAAAATGGGTATTTGAAGTGGAGAAAAATCACTAATACTTAATTTCTCGAAAATGTAGTTAGGCATTATGTTAACACAAAGATCTTTATTAATTGTGACATTACTAATAAACGAATTTTGAAAGAAACATGGAACCGGTTTAATGTTAATTTCAAATGGGTCTTCTTTTATTAGCGAGGTTTGATCAATAGTTAACCGTTTCGTCAATTTTAGCGTTAGTGTTTAACTCTTTTAAAAACTTAGCATGAGTTGGAACTAAACAATGATTTTCAAAAGAAGGTGACAAGAGATTAATTTCTTCAAAATTAGACTCTTCTTGAATTTTAACGTTGTCGGACTCACCTTTTTCGTTGTTTAACTCATGTGTCGGTTTTTCACTTATTTGTTCTTCCATTTTTACGCTTTCGGTTATCTCTTCTTTATTTAATTCTTCTCTTGCGAGAGACTCCTCTTCCCTTGCGCGAGATTCTTTTATATAGCGATTGATAACTCTAAGGTGTTCTAATATCCTATCGGTCACTTCGGTTATAGAAAAAGTATCGGGATTTTCAAAGCTTGAATCCGGTTGTTCGATCCTTTGTTCCTCATAATACCCATATGAAGTAGATGGTTCACACCATTGTTCTTCATTGTAGGCATATGATGGACAAGGGTCGTAATTTTGTTCTTCATAATACTCATATGAGGTGGGTTGTTCACGCCGTGGTTCCTCATAATAAGCATACGAAGGTGGTGGCTCATATCTTGGTTCCTCAAAGTATGAGTAAGAGGGCTCATACCTTGGTTCATCAAAATAAGAGTATGAGGGAGGAGGTTCATACCTTTGGTCTTCATAGGATGTGTATGAAGTCGATGGCTCATACCTGGGCTCCTCATAGTAGGTGTATAAAGTGGATGGTTCATATGAGTTACAATATTGAACCGAGTGTGGGTTACTACCATTAGTGCAATAGTTACTCCTATAATCATCCTCCTCATAGGTGTAGTTGTAACCTCCTGAGTATCGATCCATAAGAATCACTCAGCAGACCACAACCAAGTCTCGAGATCAGAAAACAAAAGTAAAAACGGAAACAGAGGCTGGACACGGCCCCGTGTACAGAACCTGTATCTGGGCGTTTTAATTAAACTTACTGATCTAGTTGAGCACGGGGCGTGTTCAGTGAGCACGACCCGTTTTCAGACTACTGTATCTGAGTGTTTATGAAAAATATGCAGCACGGCCCCGTGTTCAGTGAGCACGGCCCGTGTTCAGGTTACTGTAAATGCAAAACAAGACTAAAATGCAGAAAAATGTACGCGCATTTTAAAAAGGTTTTGAAAAACTGATTAGGCCTTCGATTTTAAGCTTTCTTAAAATCCTTGTGTCCCCGGCAACGGCGCCAAAAACTTGATGTGCGTTAAGTGTGTTATGGTTTTAATGTTTATTTTAAGCCCTTTTACACTTTTTTTAGCCAAGTTTTAAATTTATAAAACACGATATTTACTAACACTAAACACATATATGGGCAAGTGTCACACCCCGATTTCCACGTGTCACCGGTGGGCCCGGTGGGGAGTATCGTGACGTGGTTGGCAACATAATAGTCAAACAACACAATATTTAATATGCACAGCGGAAGCAAATTGTAAGATATAATTCAACCGAATTTAATATTGTAATATCGAATGTCACAATATTCGGAAGTTTATCCACAGAAGGATCGAAAATAAAATGGAAACAATAGTACAACAGACTTTAGGCATCTTAAGCATGCGAGACTCTTTATTGATGCTAAGGAGACAATCCAGCCAATTACGCTTAGTACCTGCATTTAATCTTCTTGGGAAAATACGTCAGTTTACATTGGCAAATACATTCAACTGACTCATTTTGGAAAATGATTGAAAATTGGTTTGGATGCACATGGCATAAACATTTTTAAAACTTGGGAGAATTATTTAAATATATAATCTTGTGAACGAATTACATGTTCCTTATGCGTTCAGTAGCCCGGATCATGTCCGGGTTAAAGATCAATAGACACACCACATTATTCTTTTACGCACTGACGGGTGTACGCCTACACCCCGCGCTTAAGTCGTGGCCATTTCGTAAAATGATGCCAAGGATATCCGGGACATGGTCATTAACCCCCCAAAGGCTTTTAAGTAAACAAGACTGTTTAAATGAGCCGATCAAATTATTCAATTAACCACCCAACGATGGAAGATTTGATGCCCGATCAAGCGGTATGCTATATACCGTAACCCAAGCCCGTATAGGGAAAATAAGTTAAAAGTATTTACCTGAGCAATGTAATAATCACAATAAGCAAAATGCAAGTAGCTTTTACTGGTACTCCTAATCTGGGACGAAGGTTTATAATAACCTATTAGAATTCTAACGGGTCTTTAATTAAGCTTAAGATTAGACCGGTTAGTTTTAAAGATACGGTTCGTACGCACGATTAAGCGAAGACCGGATAGAATGTGATTTAGACCCGACATGTTCGGAGACTTGTTTAATATGGGTAATTCATACACATTCTGGATTTTGAGATAAAACCGATAAGGTTTGACCCGTTTAGGCTAGTTTATGTAAACTAGTTACATAAACCGAACCGAACGCGTAATAAGCGTAATGGGTATTCATATGAGCCATTTACAGGTTTCCTAAGTTAATATGCTTCATATATGTTGTGACATCAGTAATATGTATTTTATTATGCCCGAAACAAATTTAAACACAAACTATGCCCCGTAGGGGTAGTTTGGTCATTTAAAAGGTTATAAAAGAGTTTAAGTATTCACCTGAGTTACAGGTATGATGTAACCAGCAAAAATACTTATTTTACTAAGTTATAACAGTAGGGTAAAGTATATATGTGAAATTTATCAATTATAACCAAACTATGCACCGTGGGGGCATTTTGGTAATTTCACATAAGCCGAAAAGCTCAAAACTGAAGTCTGAGTTTAACAACCTTTGCTTACTGTAAAAATATTATAATTTTCCTCAAATATCAGTAGGTATCAACCCTTGTATGTTTAATATAGTTATAGCACATACTATGCGTTAAAAACGCTTAAAAAGGCGATTAGAGGCCATTTCCGGGTTTGATACATAAAGCTGATATTTTTATTATTCCAGAAGGCTTAAAATAATTTATTTATCATATGTGATCAGTAGCAAAAGGTTTGGAGTCATTTAGATATGTAAAACTCATTTTATAGCCCGTAAGGGCAAACCCGACAATTACCGGATTAAGCCTACGACTATAAGTTATGCTCAGCCTAAAATTAATTAAAAATCTTTAATAATACCAAAATAATATATTATATCAGCGGGAAATAAGTTTGATACCAAAAAGTAGGTTTAAATAGGCTATTCGCTAATTATGTCGTTTAATTAACATAAAGCTTTCATTTTACGCTAACGAGCATAACTCTTAATCTATAACTCAAACTGATGTCAAACTTTGTATGCAAGTTTAAATATCAGTAAGTAAAGTTTCTACTCTTTTACATTTTAAAAAATCACGTTTTAAGGTGAAAAGGGCATAATGGTCAACATATGAGCAATTAACGGAATCTTGCATATTAATTGGATAACTAATGATCCGAGGTGTATAATCACAGAGGGTTATACTAGCATGTAACCTGGTCCAAATAAACCTCTAAGTCATTTCTAAAACATACCATAACGGGTCAGAACTGAAAGTCAAAGCAAAAGTCAAACTATGCGACTTTCGATTCCGAACCGGGTTTCTACTGAAAATTGTCGGGTTGAACATGTTTAGACATGTTTCTACATTCATTACCAAGTTATATTAATGATCAAACAGGTTGTATGTGTTCTACATTGCTAATCATGCATAAATTAGAATTTAAGTTTCCTGTTGACTTTTTATTAACAAGTTTGACCCGACATTTGACCTAGTTAGAGTGGGAATCAGGGGGAACCCTTTTGAGGGTTTATTACCCACATAATTACCAACTTATAACTACTTTTGATTCGACTAATCACTGGACCATTAGTGATTAATCTTAAAGTCAACCGTTAATTACGACGGTTTGACTTTTAAGCTAATACTAAGCTAAAACTTAATTAAGAAGGGTTAGGCATACTTACTGAAGTCCTATGCACGAAATGTGAAGCTTAGAGAGAAGTCCTTGGCTCCAGAAATGCTCCAATATGCAGATGGAAGGTGTGAGGGACTTGTTGCAACTCATGGCCTTTATATAGTGAATTTTTCACCACAAAATGTTGACACACAAGTCTACTAGTGCCCACAAATCATCCACAGGTGTCCCTAAGTGTTTAGGGGTTGTTTAGGGGTCAAGAAGATGTGGAAAATCGGTTAAAGGTCGCTTGAAATGGCTATGGCAGACAAGGCTCCTACAAAATCGTAGCAGGCTGTTCAGATAGGGCCGTCGCGTAGCGCGACGGCATGTGACCTCGAGCTCGCGCTACGCGAGCATGTATGATCATGCCAAATCAATTTTCATTAATTGCAGTTTTGGTCCCTGGTCCTTCTAAAGGTCGCTTTCACTTCTTGTTTTACACAATGAGCCCTCTAAATTGATTTATAAGGGCCTTAAGACATTTACCCACTTTGTTTAGTCCTCGGTTAACTTTGTTGTTACCCGAAAAGTCCTAAACTTCATCGTTGACGCTCTTAACCCCTTGCACACGAATTTGATCATAACTTTCTCATACGATAACGAAACTTTATGAAATTTATATCGTTCATTCTAGTGAGCATAATTAATCGGTACAAAGCTTCGGGTTTGTCAAAAGGTCACTCAGAGGTATAACTTAAACATGTTGACACATTTAACCCCTGTAGTTTGTAATATCTCACTTTCTTTCATATTTAGCTCCGTATGATCCATGATTTATTCGTTTGAAGGTATAAGCATCATGTAGGGTTAATGTACAATATATTTATTCACTGTTGACACTTAGAACTCGTATATTCACATACTTTTCATGATTGTCAATTTTAATCATTCTTTAATATTCTTTCACACGTTTAATCATATAACACGTGTCAACACCTTATAGGACGTGAATTTTCGAGGTGTTACATCCTCACCCCCTTAAAAGAAATCTCGACCCCGAGATTTACAGAAATAAATAAGGGTATTTTTCTTTCATCGTGGATTCAACCTCCCACGTGTATTCGGGTCCTCTACGGGCATCCCATTTTACCTTTATAATAGGCACATGCTTCCTTCGAAGCTTCTTAACCTGTCGATCCTCAATCGACAATGGTTTTTCCACAAATTTCAAGCTCTCATCTATGTGCACATCTGTATGCGGTATTACCAGTGATTCGTCAGCGAAACACTTTTTCAGATTGCAGATGTGGAACACATTGTGAATTCCACTGAGCTCTTCAGGTAAGTTTAATTTATAGGCAACTGACCCGACACGTTTGATAACCTCGATAGGTCCTATGTATCTCGGGCTTAGTTTGCCTTTCTTACCAAATCGCATCACTCCTTTCCAGGGTGATACTTTAAGTAACACCTTGTCACCTACTTCGAAGTGAAAGGCTTTACGCTTTGGATCTGTGTAACTCTTCTGCCTATCTCTGGCAGCTTTGAGACGGTCACGAATCTGGACAATCTTGTCCGTCGTTTCAAAGACTATCTCTGGTCCTGATAATTGGACATCTCCAACTTCCGCCCAACAAACATGCGTTCTACACTTTCTACCGTATAATGCCTCAAAAGGCGCAACCTTAATGCTGGTATGGTAGCTATTGTTGTAGGAGAATTCGATTAACGGTAGGTTCTTATCCCAACTACCACCCAAATCGATCGCACATGCGCGTAGCATGTCTTCCAAAGTTTGAATAGTACGCTCACTCTGATCGTCCGTCTGAGGATGGTAAGCCGTACTAAAATTCAAACGTGTGCCTAAAAATTGTTGGAAACTCTTCCAAAAATGTGACGTGTATCTAGTATCTCTGTCAGAGATAATAGACACAGGTATGCCATGTAAAGCTACAATCTTATCGACGTATAATTGGGCTAACATGTCGGAGCTGTAAGTCTCCTTGATGGGTAAGAAATGTGCTGACTTAGTCAGTCTATCAACTATAACCCATATTGTATCATTGCCTTTCCTTGTCTTTGGCAGCTTGGTGATGAAATCCATCGTCACCATCTCCCACTTCCACATAGGAAGTTCAGGCTGTTGTAGCAAACCTGACGGTTTCTGATGCTCGGCTTTGACTTGCGCACATGTCAAGCATTTAGCTACATAGGTGGCTACAGACTTCTTCAAGCCTATCCACCAATAATTTGCCCTTAGATCCTGGTACATCTTATCAGCTCCAGGATGAACGGAGTATGTGGAACTGTGGGCTTCCTGGAGGATGACATCTCGAAGTCCTCCATAAATTGGAACCCATATTCGTCCATTTAATCTTAGAATTCCGTCCTTGCTAAGAGTTAACTGCTCCTCAGTTACTCCTAGTTTCTCGTTAGGATAGTTAGCTTCCAACACAGCTTCCTTATGTGCAGCTAACAACCTTTCAATCAAATTGTTCTTTATCTCCATGCGCTTGGCATTGATTCGAATGGGTTTCACCCTTTCTTTTCGACTCAAGGCATTGGCGACTACATTCGCCTTGCCGGGATGGTATCTGATTTCACAATCATAATCGTTTAAAGTTTCCATCCAACGGCGCTGCCTCATGTTTAAATCCTTCTGATTAAACAGGTGCTGGAGGCTCTTGTGATCAGAGTAGATCACACACTTGATTCCATATAAATAATGCCTCCACAGTTTTAGTGCGAATACAACGACACCCAACTCCAAGTCGTGGGTGGTGTAATTCTTTTCGTGCACCTTTAACTGTCTTGAAGCATAGGCAATAACCTTGCCTTTCTGCATAAGCACACATCCCATGCCAGTGTGCGATGCATCGCAGTAAACTACGAACTCTTCGGTGCCTTCAGGCAAAGTCAGTACAGGAGCATTGCTCAACTTTTGCTTCAGAATATCAAAGGACTCTTGCTGCTTAGGGCCCCAAACGAACTTTACTTTCTTCTTAGTCAAGGAAGTTAGGGGTGCAGCAATCCTTGAAATTTTTTTAATGAAACGCCTTTAATATCCTGCCAATCCCAGGAAGCTACGAATCTCTGTAGGCGTCTTTGGCTCTTGCCAGTTCATAACTGCTTCAACCTTAGCGGGATCCACTTGGATACCACGCTCACTGACCACATGTCCAAGGAACTGGACTTCTCGAAGCCAAAATTCACACTTGGAAAATTTGGCGTAGAGTTTCTCATGATGCAGGAGTTTGAGAATACAGCGAAGGTGTTTCTCATGGTCAGCTTGATTCTTAGAGTAAATGAGAATGACGTCGATGAAAATGATGATGAATTTATCTAAGTACGGCTTGCAAACGCGATTCATGAGATCCATGAACGCGGCCGGTGCATTTGTGAGCCCAAAAGGCATCACTAGGAACTCGTAATGACCATAACGAGTCCTAAATGCAGTTTTATGCACGTCTTTATCTCTAACCTTCAGTTGATGGTAGCCTGACCTCAAATCAATCTTCGAGAAATAACTTGCCCCTTGTAACTGATCGAACAAATCGTCGATCCTGGGCAAAGGATATCTATTCTTTATTGTGACCTTGTTAAGTTCACGGTAATCGATGCACAGACGCATCGATCCATCCTTCTTCTTGACAAACAGGATTGGCGCTCCCCAAGGAGACGAACTAGGTTTAATGAATCCTTTAGCTAGCAATTCATCCAGCTGTGCTCTCAATTCCTTCATCTCTGTTGGTGCCAACCTGTAAGGCGCTCTAGCAATAAGTGCTGCTCCAGGGATGATGTCAATTTTGAATTCGACTTGTCTATCTGGTGGTAAGCCAGGTAGTTCTTCAGGAAACACTTCAGGGTATTCAGAAATGACAGGGATGTCTTCTATCTTCGGTTTAGGCTCATCAATAATCACTTGTGCCATGTAGATGACACAACGCTTCTTTAAACACTTGGAAGCCTTAAGCATAGTCACCTGCTCAGGCAGTCCATACTGGGTATCTCCACGAATGGTAAGTGATTCACCAGACGGAGTCTTTATCACTACCTACTTCTTGTTGCAGACAATTTGGGCTTGGTTATGAGATAACCAGTCCATACCCAAAACTATGTCAAAACCGGCCAACTTAAAGGGAAGTAGAGACAGAGGAAAAGAGTGGTTCTTAATGGATATAACACATCCATCTAACACAGTTGAGACGGTTTCTATGGTGCCATCTGCTAACTCTACCTCATAATTCATACTCAAGGTTTTGACAGGCAATTTCAACAATTCACAGAACTTGTTATCTACAAACGACTTATCAGCGCCTGAATCAAAAAGTACTCTTGCATAGACGTCATTGATAAGGAATGTACCTGTTATGACATTATCGTCTTGCACAGCCTCCTTCGCGTCCATCCTAAAGACTCTCGCATTGGTCTTCTTGGTCTCTTCAGGCTTTTTGGCGTATTTAGGGCAGTTGGTTTTAATGTGCCCCTTTTCATTGCAACGGTAGCACGTTGCGTGTTTCAGCTTCTTGCAATCCAAGGTCTTGTGATCCGTGGACTTGCATATTCCACATGCAAAGGTTTTTGACTGAGTCTGTGAGTTCGAATCAAGTCTGTACTTTCCATAGTGCTGTTTCTTGCAAATTTTGCATTTGGGCTTCTCACCAGACTGATGCCCATCTTTCCTTGACTCAGATCCCTTCTTGTTGTCACCGTTTCCACGGTGCTTCTTGTTCGATCTCCGTGAACTATCATCTTCACGTTTTCTCTTCTCAGCATCTTTGTTCCTCAGCGATCTTTATCTGACCGCGTCCAAAGTGAGGGACAGAGATATGTCAGCTACAGATCTAATGGTAGCTGGCCGATAAGCCTTCACGCTTGCCTTTATCTCGGGGGCTAAACCACCGATAAAATGAGCTATTCTTTTTAGTTCTGGGGTTACCAGATACGGTACCAACCGGGACATAGTGTTGAAGCTCGTGAGGTAAGCTTGACAGTCAAGGTTTGTCATCACCAACGATAGAAAATCAGACTCTATCTTCTCCACCTCATGTTGAGGGCAATAATTTTCCCTGATGAGGGCAGTAAATTGTTCCTAAGACATGTTGTACAATGGGATTTTCCCGGTGGCTTGAATCAGAGATCTCCACCAGGCTAAAGCTTCACCCTTAAAAGATTGCGACACAAACTTGACTACGTCACTCTCAGCGCATCCGCTGATATCCACAACCGTGTCCATCTCGTCTAACCACGTCATGCAGTCAATGGCTCCCTTTTCCCCAGTAAAATCCCTGGGCTTGCACGAGACAAAGTATTTATAGGAGTAACCCTTAGTACGGGGTTCTTGATTAAGTACAACCTGCTGAAATGGAGCACTGTGGTGGTTTGAGGAGAGTCTATCATCATCTTTCTTGGGTTCTTCCTTTTTGGAAGGTGGCTTCGAATGCGGTTTAGATATGGTCCTACTTCGAGTCCCACTATACTCTTCGTATTGCCGCTCCAATGCCTTTGTAACAGCGTCGTCTACCAACGCTTTCAATTCAGCACCCGTTAAATTAACTCGGGCGTTATCAAAATTCTCCACTGGATGGCTATTAATTTCATCTGAGTTAGCCATTTTAATTGAACTGTTACAGAAAACAAGGACAATAGTTTATTTGGGAGTTTATTATGGAACTGCCCCTTAGGGTAATTCATTAACCATGGTAAACAGAGACCATATTTGGTTAATTTATTAATCGTATTTTAATTAGGATTTCAATTATAATTTATCCTAATTATAAACAATAACAATATATATTAGCACATAAGGCTTAGTCACATGGACAATTTAAATTATAAGCTATGATTCCAGAGAATCAAGGCTTTTAAGGTTTGAACATAGTTCATTACCTTTATCAGACAGGGAGTCATAGCTACCATTGTCTTTTGCCTCATATGGAAATGAGCAGTGCCCGTAGGCACGTATTACCACGTATGGTAAAAATATGATAATCTTAATTGATGATTTAACCCTTGATTCAGAGATCATTTAGTTGGGTTTGGAATCTTTAGAAAGATCCTTATACAATAATAACGTGTGTGATTTTAAATGAATCACATCTGCCAGGAGTGTTAACATGTTTTCAGATGTTAACAGGGATTTGAATCTTTTTAATAGGCCTTACCATCTTGGCCCAGTCTTTTAATTGACCCGAAGGCTAGGTTTCACCTTTAAGATCCTTGATTAATATTTAAAGTAGGCAGATTATTTTAAAAAGGAATGAATTTTAATTTATTTATTTCATATATAACATTTATGCATATAATAGCAAGATGAAATTTATAAACATGACATTCCATTAATTATCAAAAGATTACATGTCGCCCTAAACGGGACTTTTCAATAAACAAACTTACCCACGCAGGGGTTTAAACAAGTACTTACCCTCGCAGGGGCTTAATAACAAACATACCCACGCAGGGGCTTAATAACATAATAGTCCACGCAGGGACTTACACAAATAACATACCCTCGTAGGGGTTTACAGATAGATAGACCCACGCAGGGGTCAAAATAAACAACATACTTACCCACGCAGGGGTTTATACCGCAAGACTGGCCCACGCAGGAGCTCAACAACAATTGGAAGGATTCAGTGGTCCTTCTTGCTCTTCCCTTTGATCAAGCTTGTCAATCCTTGGAAGAAAGTTTGTCGCTCCCTTCGTTCCCTGTGAAATTCTCGCTCTACATGGTCCAACCTTTGCAGAATTTCTTCACGCTCCGGTGGGGAGAACCTTGGTGGTTGCGATTGTTGCCTGATAATAGGTCTTGGAGGTATTTGGTACCCAGGTGTTGGGTACCCTACTCCCCATGGATCTCCATAGGGTCCTTGGGTGTTGTAGTTAGCCGCTACCATGTATGGGTCGACTTCTGCGTAGTTGTAATTGGTGTGCACTGGCTGTTCAAACGGGTTATACGCCATAGAACCCGTGAATGCCAGAATTGGGTTATCGAAACCCATAGGCAGTGGTTCCGGTGCAACTGGGTGTGAAGGTCCACCCATTTGTGGGTCCTCCTGAAGTGCCGGGTAATGGCTGCCACTTGATTGTCGTGGAGAACTAAAATGAAAGTCTCCCGCTCGCGAAGACATACGCGCTCCAGTTCTCCTACGCCTTGGCGGTTACGGAGGTGCCGGTTGAACTGGTGGCGGTGGAGGTGGTGGCGTGACTGCCACAAATCTTGAATCCTCAGCGGGATTCTGTTGCTGCTGCTGCTGATGAGGCGACGAATGGTGCGAGGGTGTATAATACCATTCGTGCCGGGTAAACATAGCTTGAAAGCTGTCTGGACCAACATAGGGTGATCCGTGTAAAGAAGATCCGTCAGAGATCTCTATCGGGTGGTTTGGTGTACCACTGGCAGGTGCGACGGGGTCCGTATCCTCGTCCATGTCATCCGCGTGATCTCCCGAGAAATGATCATCTGGCCCCAGTGGGTTAAAACCCGCTGGTTCTGGTATGTAATTGGCCGGGTTAAACCGGCCCCTGAAGACAGGTGTTGGGTCTCCATAAGAATGATGCGATAAGGATCGCTGTAACGGTATGTAAGACGGTTGAGGGTTGTTGGGCTCATACTCCGGCTGTGGCCTAAGGGTTAGGAGGTGTTGAACTGTGTGAGACCGACCTTCTAGCCGGCTCAAAGAGGTTCCTCCGGTTCTGCCGAGGGTCGTCACTCTCGGTGGCAGAAGGAGCTCGCATACGCGAAGGTCCTGCCTCGTCGTCATTGGGGGCGGTGACTGGCCCCTTGCCTCGTCCTCTTCTTCTAAAGAATCTTGGCGGCATTTTCAAACCTGTTAATATAACATGAGATAATAAAATATACAAAAAAAGGTAAAGGACAAAACAAAAATAGAATTTGTCCTATGTTATATGTCTAGACTCGAAAGTTTAGAATTGTGCAATTGTGTCATTGAGATTAAACACAAAAGGCTAGTGTTTAATTCACTCAATGTTGGCTCTGATACCAACCTGTCACACCCCGATTTCCACGTGTCACCGGTGGGCCCGGTGGGGAGTATCGTGACGTGGTTGGCAACATAATAGTCAAACAACACAATATTTAATATGCACAGCGGAAGCAAATTGTAAGATATAATTCAACCGAATTTAATATTGTAATATCGAATGTCACAATATTCGGAAGTTTATCCACAGAAGGATCGAAAATAAAATGGAAACAATAGTTCAACAGACTTTAGGCATCTTAAGCTTGCGAGACTCTTTATTGATGCTAAGGAGACAATCCAGCCAATTACGCTTAGTACCTGCATTTAATCTTTTTGGGAAAATACGCCAGTTTACACTGGTAAATACATTCAACTGACTCATTTTGGAAAATGATTGAAAATTAGTTTGGATGCACATGGCATAAACATTTTTATAACTTGGGAGAATTATTTAAATATATAATCTTGTGAACGAATTACATGTTCCTTATGCGTTCAGTAGCCCGGATCATGTCCGGGTTAAAGATCAATAGCCCGTAAGGGCAAAACCGACCATTACCGGATTAAGCCTACGACTATAAGTTACGCTCAGCCTAAAATTAATTAAAAATCTTTAATAATACCAAAATAATATATTATATCAGTGGGAAATAAGTTTGATACCAAAAAGTAGGTTTAAATAGGCTATACGCTAATTATGTCGTTTAATTAACAAAAAGCTTTCATTTTACGCTAACGAGCATAACTCTTAATCTATAACTCAAACTGATGTCAAACTTTGTATGCAAGTTTAAATATCAGTAAGTAAAGTTTCTACACTTTTACATTTTCAAAAATCATGTTTTAAGGTGAAAAGGGCATAATGGTCAACATATGAGCAATTAACGGAATCATGCATATTAATTGGATAACTACTGATCCGAGGTGTATAATCACAGAGGGTTATACTAGCATGTAACCTGGTCCAAATAAAGCTCTAAGGCATTTCTAAAACATACCATAACGGGTCAGAACTGAAAGTCAAAGAAAAAGTCAAACTATGCGACTTTCGGTTCCGAACCGGGTTTCTACTGAAAATTGTCGGGTTGAACATGTTTAGACATGTTTCTACATTCATTACCAAGTTATATTAATGATCAAACAGGTTGTATGTGTTCTACATTGCTAATCATGCATAAATTAGAATTTAAGTTTCCTGTTGACTTTATATTAACAAGTTTGACCCGACATTTGACCTAGTTAGAGTGGGAATCAGGGGGATCCCGTTTGAGGGTTTATTACCCACATAATTACCAACTTATAACTACTTTTGATTCGACTAATCACTGGACGATTAGTGATTAATCTTAAAGTCAACCGTTAATTACGACGGTTTGACTTTTAAGCTAATACTAAGTTAAAACTTAATTAAGAAGGGTTAGGCATACTTACTGAAGTCCTATGCACGAAATGTGAAGCTTAGAGAGAAGTCCTTGGCTCCAGAAATGCTCCAATATGCAGATGGAAGGTGTGAGGGACTTGTTGCAACTCATGGCCTTTATATAGTGAATTTTTCACCACAAAATGTTGACACACAAGTTTACTAGTGCCCACAAATCATCCACAGGTGTCCCTAAGTGTTTAGGGGTTGTTTAGGGTCAAGAAGATGTGGAAAATCGGTTAAAGGTCGCTTGAAATGGCTATGGCAGGCAAGGCTCCTACAAAATCGTAGCAGGCTATTCAGATAGGGCCGTCGCGTAGCGCGACGGCATGTGACCTCGAGCTCGCGCTACACGAGCATGTATGATCATGCCAAATCAATTTTCATTAATTGCAGTTTTGGTCCCTGGTCCTTCTAAAGGTCGCTTTCACTTCTTGTTTTACACAATGAGCCCTCTAAATTGATTTATAAGGGCCTTAAGACATTTACCCACTTTGTTTAGTCCTCGGTTAACTTTCTTGTTACCCGAAAAGTCCTAAACTTCATCGTTGACGCTCTTAACCCCTTGCACACGAATTTGATCATAACTTTCTCATACGATAACGAAACTTTATGAAATTTATATCGTGCATTCTAGTGAGCATAATTAATCGTTACAAAGCTTCGGGTTTGTCAAAAGGTCACTCAGAGGTATAACTTAAACATGTTGACACATTTAACCCCTGTAGTTTGTAATATCTCACTTTCTTTCATATTTAGCTCCGTATGATCCATGATTTATTCGTTTGAAGGTATGAGCATCATGTAGGGTTAATGTACAATATATGTATTCACTGTTGACACTTAGAACTCGTATATTCACATACTTTTCACGATTGTCAATTTTAATCCTTCTATAATATTCTTTCACACGTTTAATCATATGACACGTGTCAACACATTATAGGACGTGAATTTTCGAGGTGTTACAGCAAGTGCACCCATCGTGAGCGTAGTATAGTGTTGGTAAGATACCGAGGTCGTCCAAGGACACAAGAGATTTTAGTACCGGTTTATCCTCAACGTCTAATCAAATCAAAATTTTAGAAAAATGGTTTTTAAACTAAGAAAATAAAAACTAACTAAAATGCTGAAAAACAAAAATAAAAGAAAAAATAGATAGACAAGATGAATCACTTGGCTCCGACTCGTGTTTAGTGTAACCTTTGATTATTTCCGCACTTTTGCACTTATTTAAGAGATTATCTTAGTTATTGTAGTAGGCCCCTCTTTTGAAGGTGACGTTACCCTCAACCCAGTAGTTTGAGTCAGCAAGGATACAATCGTAAAGGGTCGGATTATTGAAAGATAATTAATTAAGTTATTAATGCAAATTACGGTAGGCCCTTCTTTTGAAGGTGACGTTACCCTCGGCTAAGTAGTCTGAGTCAGCAAGGATACAGTCCTAAGTAGCCGGGTTATAGTATTAATAGTAGTTTAACTTATGAGGGGATCAAAGAGTTTGGACCCCCGCCATCCAATACCGTTAAGTATTGAAGGAGGTCCTACTAAATTTGACCCAGGCCCCTTGCAGGATCTTTAAACGCTGAACAATGGCAAGACTCTTACCAAACCGTTCCCTTAACCCCCGACCAAGTAGCTAACATACCTCCATATAGATCGTGGAGGTATGAATGGTGAAAATCTTTTATTTTATATAGACAGTAAAATAATGCCAAGACACCACGGACAAACGATAAGGAAGAATCACCTTCAACATAAGAAATTAGTTATTAAAGTCATTAATACATAACCAATTAAAAAGTGCGAAAAGATTAAAAATAAAAAGTATTACACTAGACACTTGTCTTCACCAAGTGATGTAAGAGACTTAGGCAAACATGGCCTTGATTGTCAAGAACTCTTACGATCAATCTTGGATCCCGAGATGACTCACACACTCTACGATGGACAATGGATGATGGTGGTGGATGATGGGGTTATGGTGGTGGTGGGTGGTGGGTGAAGTGTGAGAGAGGTGGTGTGCCAAGGGATGGTTTGAGCTTGAGCCAAGCACTCCTATTTATAGGCTGAACAAAAGCTCGGGCACGGGCCCGTGTCCAGTGGGCACGGCCCCGTGTCCACATCCTTCTCTTTCTTCATTTATTGCAGTTTGTCTTTATTAGTTGACCACACCCCCGTGTCCGCTGAGCACGACCCCGTGTGCAGAAGCATATCTGTACTATGAAGATTTGCCTGGATTCTGCGAATCTTATAGTTGACCACGGCCCCGTGCCCACTGAGCACGGCCCCGTGGTGGGCAATGGAAGCTTCTACCACTTTGTCTTTTCTGCTGACACTTGGGCACGCCCCCGTGTTGGCTGAGCACGGGGCGTGTTCAATCTTCTGTCTTCTTGTTTTGCTTGGGAAGATGCTGTTGTGGGGTCGGCCACGTCACGTTTGTTCGTTTTCTTGTATTTATCTTAGATTTTGCTGTCTTTTTGCTTCTTTTGTTAATTTGAGCTCATTTAATCCTGAAAATACAAAAGGAAGACAAAAGCACACTTTTTCCAACATTAGTACTAAAAAAGGGTTAGTTTTATTGTAACACCCCGTGTTTTCACAAGTCAAAGTCAAAGTCATGGTCTGAGTCAACGACCGATTTCGCGCAACTTGACTTGTAGAAATTTCTATATCTTATTTGTATTATGTGGAGTAAGTGTCGTTGTTGGGATTGAACCCTATCAGAGGAACAGATAATTAAAGCCAAAACTGGATCAGAGCAGTGGATCCAGAATAAGCAGATGTTTACATACAAATCTCTCCCCTTGAAAGTGGTTTCATATTTGCTGACCTCCTATCTGCTGATCTTACCATGTGCTGACCTACAACTGCTGCCTTGCATCTACTGCCCAATGTCAAAGACTGATGGAAGACCAAAGCTCTGCTGATTCAATCTACTGCTTTGTGTCTAGTACTGCTGATCCGGACAAGCACTGCTAGGTTCACAGCAGTGGAAGGATGCAGCAGCTGTTTAAGTGTCTTTTATGTAATGAATTGTAATAGCAGTAGTTAGTACATCAGTGTTTGTATAGATCAGAGGTTAGAGTTTCTTAGGAGGTTAGATGTCACTTTCATGGTGACGTCAGCTAAGATGCTCAGTGGTTTGCTAGTGCCTATAAATAGTTCAGTACTTTGTACTGTTCTATTAGCTCTTGCAATACCGTCTTCTTTGCACGAGAAAACGCTGAGCTCTGGCTGAGGGGGAGTTTGTATTCAAGCATTACTTGTAATCGTTGTTGAAAGTTAATTCAATCATTCGGTTCCTTGTTGAAAATGTCTTGATCAAAGCAATACTCTCGTTTGATTGTATGCAAAGTTTGTTTTCATATTAATTCCGCTGCACAACTCTTTCATTTCCATCTTAATCTCAAACGTAAAATACAATCAGAAACAAACTCAGATCCAATAATTGGTATCAGAGCTTGGACAGTCAAATTTGATTTAACAATCATTTTGACATAAATAGTTCGGCTCATAATAGTTGATACTGATCGTTTGTTCGTCCGTTGAAAAATAGAGCAAGGATTAATCATCATTAAAGTTGATTTCTCAGTGTCTGTAAAACAACAAGAATGACGTCACAACCTCAAGATGATAAAAACAACATCGGCTCACTTTTTAAACCACCTATGCTAAAAAGAAATGAGTACAACATCTGGCAGAGGAGGATGGGTCACATCCTTGCTCAACAAAGCACAGGTTGTTGGAGGTCTGTCATTTATGGTCCCCATGTTCCTTCTGTGCCAAGCGCTGAAGATGCTAAAAAGTTCGTTCCAAAACCAGTTGAAAATTATACCGAAACCGACTTTCAAAAGATCGAACTAGATGCTAAAGCGTTTAGCATCATAGCATCAGCGCTGCCCAATGAGATATATGCTGGACTGTTACACTGTAACAGTGCCAAAGAGTTATGGGACGCACTTAAGGAACAGTTTGGGGGAACCGAAGAAGTCATAGAAAACAACAGGGAAATCCTGAACCAACAGTATGAAACATTTTGTTACGTTAAAGGTGAATCACTAACGCAACAATTTGAGCGTTTCAGTTGTCTCATCAGTGAACTGAGGCTTGTTAACACCACTTTTACAAACTCAACTCAAAATAGCAGGTTCCTCAGGTCACTGCCAGAAAAATGGGACACCATAGCTTTTGTCACCCGAAACTCACCTGAGTTCAAGGATCTGACCTTGACCCAACTCCACGGTCGACTTCTGACCTACGAAAGGGAGTTGAACCAGAAAAGGAGGATACAAGAGTCAGGAAAAGTTATTGATGATTACACTTTCGGTAATACTGCTCTTCTGGGTCAAGAAGAATCTGGGAGCAGTGGTAAGGATCAGGGTTATGATCACTTCATTGACATAACTGCTGGTGCAAATTTTAACAACCCTGATCCTCACTCTGCAAGTTATGCATTCACTGCTAACGAAAACCAGATGTCAGATAATCTAAGCTTTGAACTCAATGATTTACAACATTTCGATCCCACTGACTTAGAGGAAATGGACATCCTGCACCAACTGGCTTTGCTAAGTGTTAGAACTAGCAAATTTTACAAAAGAACAAGGCGAAAATTCCCAGGTTTGCATGGGAATCTAAGGGTTGGGTTGGATAAATCGAAAATCAAGTGCTACAAGTGTAATAGGTTGGGACATTTCGCTAGGGAATGTAGGAGTCAAACTACTGGTCCCATAATTACTCATCCTAGCTCAAATCCTAGACCTCAAAACCAAAGCACTGTGCACTATGCCCAGTATGCCCCAGCAGATCAAGTGAACACTGCTCACTATGCTGCTGCCCCTGTTCCAGTACACTATGTCCAAACTACTGTTCCACAAATCCAATATGTTCAAACCCCTGTCCCCCAGGCACAAGTGCAGCCTGCACCTCAAACCACTGCTCCAGCAGTAGTACAACCAGATCAACAAAGTTTTTTCACTCAAGGGTTTGTTGACTGGAGCAGTATGCCTGAAGACCTTAGTGATGAAAATTTTTCTCTCTATGCTTCTAATGATTCTTCTCATAATGAATTTTGTTTGATGGCATTAGAGTCAATACAGGAGGGGGTTGAAACTGAGGAGGAACAACTGAGCTTTGAAACAGTGGATGAGGTGACTGAAGCACTGGTTACTGCTGTGGCTGGTGAACTACTGTTGGGAGAAAGTTCAGGTACCCTGATTGAACCAATGACAGATCCATGGTCCAAAGAGGACAAAGAAGAAGAGAAAGAAGAAAAGGCTGGTGAAAAGAAGGTGAAAGCTGATGATGAAGAAGATCATCAATGTGATTGTGCAATGATGGCAGCTGCCAAGGTATCTCCTCAAGTTCTTGAAAAACTGTGTTCTGACAATTGCATAATTGCTTTTGCTAACATCAAAGAGGTGAATGAAAACCTTCGGGATAAAATCTTGACTGATGAGGTTAAATTTGAAAAGTCTCTAAAAGAACTTAAAAACAAATTGACTGAAAAAGAAAAAGAGATCAGCTGTCTGAAAGAAGAGCAAAGCAAAACCAAAACCCAACTTCAAACTATGGTAGAAAAATACCAAGTTTGCAAAAAGGAGTTGGAATCCACCCAGATTACTTGTGAAAGATGGGTGGAATCCTGCAGAGGATATGAGGTGATGCTTGCTAAACAGATTGAAAGTAATGTGAAATTTGGGGTTGGGTATAGAAAATATGATGATGAATGCATTACTTGTGAAAAATATGTTCAAAACACTGTTGAAAACACTGATGTAACCACTGAGTTCATCCCCACAAACAAGAATGGCCAAGAAGTGAAAATCACTGACAAACTTGGTAACAAGATCACACTTGGCAGAACAAGGAGTTCCTCTACTTTTGAAGAACTTGAAAAATATCAGTTTAAACCCACTTGGTCTGACGAGTGTGATATTCTTGAAAATTTCAAGCCAATGGACTTTACATCAACTGATGGTGTTAAAGCTCCAAAAGCTAAAGTCATACCTCTCAAGGACATCCCAGCAGTGGTTAAAACCTCTGCTGCAAAGGAGTCTGAAAAGAGAAAGAAGAAAGAAAAAATTGATAACTTGTTTTGTGAATTTTGTGAGAAAAGGAATCATCTAACAAAAGACTGTTTCCACTTGAAAGCTTATGATTTAAACAGAACAAGTGTCATCGTTTCAGCAAAAAGTTGCATTGTTTGTGGTAAAACAAACCACAAAACTCAAGCATGTGTGTATCTCAAAAACTTTGATGTGAAAAAGAATGAGTACATGGCTAAAACATCCTTGAGTCCATCATCATCATCATCATCTGTCAAGTTCACCAAGAAACAACCACTGTTTGTGCCAATTCAAATAGCTGTCACAAAACAGCTGAACCAAACATCTGTCAAAAGAGATGTTCAGGTTACTGATGCACCCCCTGCCAATCAGTTCAGAAAAGGCAAGGAAAAACAGTCCTACCAAAGGATTGCACACGTTTATGAGGCCTACAAAAGGCCCTCTAAGCCCAGAGTGAACAGGCATCCTTTTGGTTACCAGCAGATGATTGGTCAGAACCCACAACAGTGGTTAGAGAAACACTGTCCTAAAACAGTTCAAACCCCTGACCTAACCACTGTCCATCATTCTGCATCCATCCCAGACACTGTTGAGACCCCATCCAAAGCCCTGCTGGCTTTGGAGAGCCTAATGAACTAATCCTTTTACTTCATGTGCAGGGAGCTTCTGCATGCTTTGATAGTCTTTGGTATGTAGATAGTGGAGGCTCCAGGCACATGACAGGATGTAAAGCCCTCCTCAAAGACTTTAAAATCCATGGAGGGGGTGATATATCCTTTGGGAATAATAGTAAAGGAAAAGTTCTGGGGTCTGGTATAGTGCTATCTGGAAATGTAAAATTTGAAAATGTCAATCTGATAGACAATCTAAAATTCAACCTTCTGAGTGTATCACAAATGAGTGACAAAGGGTTTGGGTCATTCTTCACAAAAGATTGTTGTAGGATTGTTGGACCAGAAATGGTCAAAAAGATTGAAGCAATAATCAAAACTGGTCAAACTAAACTTGTTGCTCAAAGAAGTGGCAATGTTTATGTTGTTGACATGTCAAAAGAGTGTCCCAGAGCTGATGCCTGTCTGTTATCAGCTGCCTCTAACAAAGAGACAGAACTTTGGCACTGAAGGCTGGGGCACACAAATCTTAAGACAATCACAGAAATTTCAAAAAATGGTTTGGTGAGAGGTCTACCACAAAAATTGTTTTCATGTCCTGAACATTGCATTTCCTGTTTAAAAGGAAAACAGCATAAAAGTTCTTACATGTCCATTGAAGAGTCCAAAACAACCCAGTGTTTGCAAATGCTGCACATGGATTTGTTTGGCCCAGTTCAAGTCATGAGCCTCAAAAAGAAAAGATATTGTTTGGTTATTGTTGATGACTTTTCTAGGTTTACATGGACTTTCTTTTTACACTCAAAAGATGAGACTGCAGGCATTTTGCAAGACTTTGTGACACAGGTTGAAAAGCAATTTGACCTTCCAGTGAAAAGCTTTAGGAGTGACAATGGCACATAATTCAAAAATAAGGAGTTAGGTGCCTTCTGTGTGAAGAAAGGGATTGTAAGGCAGTACAGCATCCCTAGAACACCTGAGCAGAATGGGGTAGTGGAAAGGAAGAACAGAACTTTGATTGAGGCTGCCAGAACCATGCTTGCAGATTCAGGTTTGCCATTAACTTTCTGGGCAGAGGCAGTAAACACTGCTTGCTATGTTCAGAACAGAGTTTTAATAAACCCCAGGCACAAAAAGACTGCTTATGAAATTCTGTATAAAATCAAACCACTGATCTCATATTTCAAGGTGTTTGGCTGCCCATGCTTTATTTTGAACTTAAAAGATTCCATTTCAAAATTTGCAGCCAAAATTGATTGTGGTTATCATTTGGGATACTCAACCACTGCCAAGGCCTACAAAGTGTTCAATACACGGACCAAGGCAGTGGAAGAGACTTTGAATGTAAAGTTTAATGAACTTTCATCAATGAAAATCCCAGCAAACCCTGCAGATCTGTTTGATCTTGAAAAATTTACTTTTGAAAATACTGCTGTCAAGACTAACAGTGCAGGTCCATCAGAGGATACAACACCAGACTATAGGTATGAAATCATCATCCCTCAAAGGTCTGCCACAAAGGGATAAGCACCAGCTGTTCAAAACAGTTGTCAAAGCTCAACCACTGCTACCTCAATAGTTGATGACCAAAGTAGCCCATCAACCACTGCTTCCACATCCTCAAACACTGCTAACAAAAGTCCTCAAACAGTGGATAAAAGTCAGCAGTTGTCCACTTCATTACCTCCTATTCCACCACCTTTTGAAGCCACTGCTGGATCATCAAAGTCCCCAGCAGTGGTTAGCTCAGATGATACACATTTGCAGCCTTCACCAACCAATGCCATCATACCATACCAAGGAGATTTAATCTTCTTGAGATCTCATCCACCTGATCAAATCATTGGCAACATAAATGAAGGGGTGCTCACAAGAAGCCAAACCCAAAACATTTGTCTTTTTGCTGGTTTTCTATCAATCCATCAGCCAGTCAAGTACCAAGAGGCACTGAAAGACAATAGCTGGGTAGAAGCCATGCAAGAGGAGCTCCAACAGTTTAAAAGACAACAAGTATGGGAGCTTGTACCACTGCCAGAAGAGGTTAGTCCCATTGGCACAAAGTGGGTCTTCAAGAACAAAACTGATGAAAGGGGTATTGTTGTCAAGAATAAAGCCAGGCTTGTGGTTCAAGGTTACAGACAGGAAGAAGGGATTGATTATGATGAAACATTTGCCGCTGTTGCAAGATTGGAAGCCATTAGACTGTTCCTGGCCTTTGTTGTCAACCACAATATGAAGGTGTTTCAAATGGATATCAAAAGTGTTTTCCTCTATGGTACAATTCAAGAAGAGGTGTATGTTTGTCAACCTCCAGGATTTGAGGATCCATTTTATCCAGATCATGTCTACTGGCTAAACAAAGCCTTGTATGGCCTGAAACAAGCACCAAGGGCCTGGTATGAAACTCTTTCCAACTTCCTACTCTCAAATGGTTTCAAAAGAGGTACCATTGATAAAACACTATTTTTAAAATGGAGAGGGAAGGATTTAATGATTGTCCAGATTTATGTGGATGACATTATTTTTGGAAGCACATGTAACTCAATGTGTGAAGAGTTTAGAGAACCCATGACAGCTGAGTTTGAAATGAGTGCAATGGGTGAGCTGCAATGCTTTCTTGGTCTCCAAGTATAGCAAATGCAAAATGGAACTTTCATTCATCAAAGCAAATATGCTAAAGAACTTTTAACCAAATTTGATATGAATGATTGTAAACCATGCAGCACACCCATGGCAACAAATAAGCTGGTCATGTCTGATGAAAAGGATCAGCTGATTGACCAAACACTTTATAGAAGCATGATTGGGTCTTTACTGTACCTAACTGCATCTAGACCAGACATCATGTTTGCAACATGTGTCTGTGCAAGAAGTCAATCAACTCCCAGAAAATCAAATCTCATTGCTGTAAAAAAGATCTTCAGATACATCAAAGGTGCTCCCACACTTGGTATCTGGTATCCAGCTAATGGGAACATCAAGCTTTCAGGTTTTTCAGACAGTGACTTTGCTGGATGTCACACCACAAGGAAGTCCACATCAGGAGGGTGCCAGTTTCTAGGTGATTGCTTAGTTTCATGGCAAAGCAAAAAGCAAGCAGCTGTTTCAACATCCACTGCTGAAGCTGAATACATTGCTGCTGCAAGCTGTACAGCCCAACTCCTATGGCTTCAAAATCAGTTGCTGGATTTTGGTATCACTGCCTTAAAGACACCACTCATGCTGGACAGTCAGGCAGCAGAAAATATCATCAAAAATCCAGTTTCCCATTCAACCACCAAACACATCGACATCAGACATCACTTTGTGAGGGATTGCTATGAAAAAGGTTTGATTTCTCTACATCATGTCCCAACTAATGACCAGCTGGCTGATGTGCTCACAAAAGCACTTGATACAGCCACTTTTGAAAGTTTGGTCTCTAGGATTGGGATGCTGAACATGGAATAACAAGCAACGTCTTGTTTTTCTATGAATAAAAGCAACAAAATGTTTCCAGAAAAACAAAACTCCATCCTTAAAAATAGCTAAAAATGAAATTTTTCATTAAAATCCTTAAAAGTCTGTCCATTGCTGAAAGTCAACCCCTGTTCTCTTATTCCTTTGATAAACTCTGTTGTTCAAAAGCAGTGTCTTATCCACTGATATACTATCCACTGATAGTGAAAATCATCCACTGCTCTACTACCACTGCCTTCATCAGTCACTTTCACAAAAGTACTGTCCGTCACTTTCACCAGGGGTTGTCACGTGGGCAGTACATATTGGTCAGACCTTTTTGTAACGGCTGCCACGTCAGCATTCACTTCCTTCCCTATAAAATCCCCCACTCACCACCAAAACAGGGTTTTACTGTCGAATTGAATTCTTAAAAATTCTCTTCTCAAAGCAGTTTTTCTTCTCATCTTTCACAAATTTCTTCGATCATTCATCTTCAAAATGACAAAATCGAAGTCATCTTCAAAACCCTCATCCAAATCATCATCGAAAACAGCCTCTCAAAAGGCAATCTCCACTGAAATTCCACATAAACCATCTCACAATCTCCTGGGTCTTCTCACAAAACCAGGAACCACAAATGTTTTCGATTCCATCATTGACATCATGGCAAAATCAAAGTACAAAACTTTGTTCACTGCCGATGCACCAATCAATTTGGCGACCCAAAGAGAGTTCTGGAAGAATGCAACCCTTGAAAAACAAGGAGACACTGCAACCACCATAACCTCTTCTATAAAGGGTAAAGCTGTCCAAATCACACCACAATCCATTTCAGAGGTCTTTTAACTCGGTGATCAGGAAGGTAAAATTTCTTTCACTAAAAACGAGTTACAAACTGACTTCATTGAGATAGGGTATGAAGCCACATTAATGAAGAAACTTACCTTAGAAAAAGGTTATTTTCCTTCTGCAACCAGATTTTTATTTCATACCCTCCTACTATGTGTTTCAAACAAAACCACTTCTTTCAATGAAATCCCTTTAAAGATTCAAAATCTGGGATATGCAATTCTTCAAGGAGAAAATTTTAACTATTCTCGGGAAATTTTTAAAAATTTGGTCAATAATGTTGAAACAAAATCATTCCTTCTGTTTCCAAGGTTTTTAAGTTACTATTTTGCAAAGAAATTCAGTAAGGATGATTTAGCTGTAATAAACCAAGGTGATTCTACTCAAATAAACAGTTTAACAACTGAAACTTTTTCAAGAATGCAAGCACCTTGCAAAACACAAGCAGAGGTGCCTGAGCAGATTTTAGCAGTTACAACTGCTCCTCAGGTATCTGCTGCTGAGCCCACTGCTCAAGGTGATCAAAGCAACAGCACAACTGTTTTGAAACCCACACCTACAATCACCAAAAAGCCTACAAAAAGAAAAACTCAAAAACCCCCAAAACCCATCAAAAAGGCAACTCTGGAGGATGAGATACCAGAGCTCCTGCCTGTAACAACACAAGTGTCACAAGAAACCACTGCTGCTACTTCCTCACAGCAGTTGGTACAAATATCTCAACCCAGAACCGAAACTCCTCCTGCTTCTTCACAAAAAGAACAGGTTGTACAAATAGGGTCTCCACATCATGATGCTCTGGAAACACTCGTTTCTATCATCCACAGCTCAATACCCGGGGCAAATCCACTTTCTACACCACCCTTCACATCCACAATTCCCCCACCAACTAAACTGCTGTTGGATGCAATTGATTTGAACCAGGCATTAACCAGTCCTTCTCAATCACCTATCAATGAGAATATACCTCAACAACTGACTGGGTTTGATGTATCAATCTTTGCTAACCCACCAACACAACCTGAGGAGGTTAGACCCCTTGAGTTACAAGTAACTCTTGGTGGTAGTCCAAGTGAAGCAGCCACTACAACTGTTGAACCCATTGGTTTACAGTTGGACAGTGGTTACATCAATAAGACTTCCTTGGAGGCAATTCCTTTTATAGCACCTCTGCCAACCACCAGTGGATTTATTTATCCTACTGGCAACATCAAAAGGTTGTCAAGTGTTGAAGGAAGAAGACCCTAGTACCAAGAAAAAGGGGCATCAGTGGTTAATGTTTGGAGTATACTCCCTACATCAACTACTGATAAAACCACTGTCAGTGGGAAATCAGATGATCCCATTAACTTGGGTGATGGTTTAAAGTACCAGAAATTGACGGATCGTATTGAAAAGCTTGATAACTCTGTTGCAGAACTCAAAGATATGCTACAACAGGTGTTACAAGTACAAAAGGTACAATCAACTGCTGTTCCATCTCAAGCACCTGCTCCACAAAGGGCACCTGCTACAAATGAGCTCTGGAATTTGTTTCAACCTTTTCTCCATCAACAGTCAAAATTAGCAGATCAGCAACATGAAAAACATGTCCAACAGCTGAGAAATGTAATGGAGTCAAGGTTCAAGAACACTCAGGCTGATCTAAAAGTTCTCAAAACTCAGATCCTGCACACCACTGGCACTGCTCCTCCAACAGTACTTTTCATTGATCAACTCCTAGAAGATAATGCCAAAAAGGGGGAGAAAATCCAGGAGTGGAAGAAGAAAGGAATAGATGATGGTCTCTACATTGAACCTGAAAAGGATGCTATGACCAGAAAAATTCCTGTGCCAGATGGTAGTAAAAAGGTTGATGCTACTCAAGAAGCACTTGATGAAGGAGTAGCAAGTGTAAAAAGAGATAGAATGGCAAAGGATATTTCAAGGTGGAATGAGGAGAAAAGAGCCTTTATGGAGCTGTATGAACAGGGTTGTTCTGGTTCAAAGGATATTAAAATCCTAAGACAAAAAGGAAGCCTAAGTCCACCTCATCCAGAATTCCAAAGCATATTCCAAAACCACCATCCAAAAGTCATCAGCATCAAACCTCTATCCAAACAGCTGTTGTAACTCCTGCTGTATCAACTACTGCTGGTACCTCAGTGGTTTCAACGTCTGTTCTCTCTTCAACACACACCACCTCAACACACACCACAACCACTATTTTACCACCACTGTCACCATCAAAAACAATTTCACCACCACTTTCACCTGCTGACAAAAAGTAGAAGACAACAGATGTTATAACATCTGTTGTAATGACAACAGTGGTTGAAACACCAGTTGTTTCAACAACTGTTAGTCAATCACAAACCACTGCCATACAATCTACCACCACTGATCCACCTAAAACATCATCTGCTTCTTCTAAAACAAAAAGGAGAAGGATTTATATATCAGATGATGATTCACTTTCACCACCACCAACATCTTCAAAATCCCTATCACTTGTCACTATTCCAAAACCCATACCTCTCTCTTCAGCTCAAATTTTAAAACCACTACCTCCTGCTGGTGTCTCATTCCCCCTAAAAACTTAATTAAGAAGGGTTAGGCATACTTACTGAAGTCCTATGCACGAAATGTGAAGCTTAGAGAGAAGTCCTTGGCTCCAGAAATGCTCCAATATGCAGATGGAAGGTGTGAGGGACTTGTTGCAACTCATGGCCTTTATATAGTGAATTTTTCACCACAAAATGTTGACACAGAAGTTTACTAGTGCCCACAAATCATCCACAGGTGTCCCTAAGTGTTTAGGGGTTGTTTAGGGTCAAGAAGATGTGGAAAATCGGTTAAAGGTCGCTTGAAATGGCTATGGCAGACAAGGCTCCTACAAAATTGTAGCAGGCTGTTCAGATAGGGCCATCGCGTAGCGCGACGGCATGTGACCTCGAGCTCGCGCTACGCGAGCATGTATGATCATGCCAAATCAATTTTCATTAATTGCAGTTTTGGTCCCTGGTCCTTCTAAAGGTCGCTTTCACTTCTTGTTTTACACAATGAGCCCTCTAAATTGATTTATAAGGGCCTTAAGACATTTACCCACTTTGTTTAGTCCTCGGTTAACTTTCTTGTTACCCGAAAAGTCCTAAACTTCATCGTTGACGCTCTTAACCCCTTGCACACGAATTTGATCATAACTTTCTCATACGATAACGAAACTTTATGAAATTAATATCGTGCATTCTAGTGAGCATAATTAATCGTTACAAAGCTTCGGGTTTGTCAAAAGGTCACTTAGAGGTATAACTTAAACATGTTGACACATTTAACCCCTGTAGTTTGTAATATCTCACTTTCTTTCATATTTAGCTCCGTATGATCCATGATTTATTCGTTTGAAGGTATGAGCATCATGTAGGGTTAATGTACAATATATGTATTCACTTTTGACACTTAGAACTCGTATATTCACATACTTTTCACGATTGTCAATTTTAATCCTTCTATAATATTCTTTCACACGTTTAATCATATGACACGTGTCAACACATTATAGGACGTGAATTTTCGAGGTGTTACAACAAGTGCACCCATCGTGAGCGTAGTATAGTGTTGGTAAGATACCGAGGTCGTCCAAGGACACAAGAGCTTTTAGTACCGGTTTATCCTCAACGTCTAATCAAATCAAAATTTTAGAAAAATGGTTTTTAAACTAAGAAAATAAAAACTAACTAAAATGCTGAAAAACAAAAATAAAAGAAAAAATAGATAGACAAGATGAATCACTTGGCTCCGACTCGTGTTTAGTGTAACCTTTGATTATTTCCGCACTTTTGCACTTATTTAAGAGATTATCTTAGTTATTGTAGTAGGCCCCTCTTTTGAAGGTGACGTTACCCTCAACCCAGTAGTTTGAGTCAGCAAGGATACAATCGTAAAGGGTCGGATTATTGAAAGATAATTAATTAAGTTATTAATGCAAATTACGGTAGGCCCTTCTTTTGAAGGTGACGTTACCCTCGGCTAAGTAGTCTGAGTCAGCAAGGATACAGTCCTAAGTAGCCGGGTTATAGTATTAATAGTAGTTTAACTTATGAGGGGATCAAAGAGTTTGGACCCCCGCCATCCAATACCGTTAAGTATTGAAGGAGGTCCTACTAAATTTGACCCAGGCCCCTTGCCGGATCTTTAAACGCTGAACAATGGCAAGACTCTTACCAAACCGTTCCCTTAACCCCCGACCAAGTAGCTAACATACCTCCATATAGACCGTGGAGGTATGAATGGTGAAAATCTTTTATTTTATATAGACAGTAAAATAATGCGAAGACACCACGGACAAACGATAAGGAAGAATCACCTTCAACATAAGAAATTAGTTATTAAAGTCATTAATACATAACCAATTAAAAAGTGCGAAAAGATTAAAAATAAAAAGTATTACACTAGACACTTGTCTTCACCAAGTGATGTAAGAGACTTAGGCAAACATGGCCTTGATTGTCAAGAACTCTTACGATCAATCTTGGATCCCGAGATGACTCACACACTCTACGATGGACAATGGATGATGGTGGTGGATGATGGTGTTATGGTGGTGGTGGGTGGTGGGTGAAGTGTGAGAGAGGTGGTGTGCCAAGGGATGGTTTGAGCTTGAGCCAAGCACTCCTATTTATAGGCTGAACAGAAGCTCGGGCACGGCCCCGTGTCTAGTGGGCACGGCCCCGTGTCCACATCCTTCTCTTTCTTCATTTATTGCAGTTTGTCTTTATTAGTTGACCACGCCCCCGTGTCCGCTGAGCACGACCCCGTGTGCAGAAGCATATCTGTACTATGAAGATTTTCCTGGATTTTGCGAATCTTATAGTTGACCACGGCCTCGTGCCCACTGAGCACGGCCCCGTGGTGGGCAATGGAAGCTTCTACCACTTTGTCTTTTCTGCTGACACTTGGGCACGCCCCCGTGCTGGCTGAGCACGGGACGTGTTCAGTCTTCTGTCTTCTTGTTTTGCTTGGGAAGATGCTGTTGTGGGGTCGGCCACGTCACGTTTGTTCGTTTTCTTGTATTTATCTTAGATTTTGCTGTCTTTTTGCTTCTTTTGTTAATTTGAGCTCATTTAATCCTGAAAATACAAAAGGAAGACAAAAGCACACTTTTTCCAACATTAGTACTAAAAAAGGGTTAGTTTTATTGTAACACCCCGTGTTTTCACAAGTCAAAATCAAAGTCATGGTCTGAGTCAACGACCGATTTCGCGCAACTTGACTTGTAGAAATTTCTATATCTTATTTGTATTATGTGGAGTAAGTGTCGTTGTTGGGATTGAACCCTATCAGAGGAACAGATAATTAAAGCCAAAACTGGATCAGAGCAGTGGATCCAGAATAAGCAGATGTTTACATACAAATCTCTCCCCTTGAAAGTGGTTTCATATCTGCTGACCTCCTATCTGCTGATCTTACCATGTGCTGACCTACAACTGCTGCCTTGCATCTACTGCCCAATGTCAAAGACTGATGGAAGACCAAAGCTCTGCTGATTCAATCTACTGCTTTGTGTCTAGTACTGCTGATCCGGACAAGCACTGCTGGGTTCACAGCAGTGGAAGGATGCAGCAACTGTTTAAGTGTCTTTTATGTAATGAATTGTAATAGCAGTAGTTAGTACATCAGTGTTTGTATAGATCAGAGGTTAGAGTTTGTTAGGAGGTTAGATGTCACTTTCATGGTGACATCAGCTAAGATGCTCAGTGGTTTACTAGTGCCTATAAATAGTTCAGTACTTTGTACTGTTCAATTAGCTCTTGCAATACCGTCTTCTTTGCACGAATAAACGCTGAGCTCTGGCTGAGGGGGAGTTTGTATTCAAGCATTACTTGTAATCGTTGTTGAAAGTTAATTCAATCATTCGGTTCCTTGTTGAAAATGTCTTGATCAAAGCAATACTCTCGTTTGATTGTATGCAAAGTTTGTTTTCATATTAATTCTGCTGCACAACTCTTTCATTTCCATCTTAATCTCAAACGTAAAATACAATCAGAAACAAACTCAGATCCAACAGTCGTTAATTGCAATACTCGAATTGTGTTAATCGTAATTCAACCGCTCTACGACTGTGAACGATAGGAAGTAACAATGCGATAAAGTTAACAAATCAATAATCAAGCTATGTTAATCGAATCGCAACTCGAACTATGTATTTTAATTATTGTTTATACGTGTGTGTGTGCCTTACGTGTTACCTATGCATGTTTATTTATGTTGTGTTGTGGTAATCAAGCGAACTCAATCGAAACTCGAAATCTAACTCGAATGCAATCGAACTCGAACTCGAATCACGATCGAACCAAGATAGATAGTGGAAAATAGGTTACGCAAGATACGAAGTAGTTGGGACTAAAAATAATTTGACTAGGAAACCCTATCGAATCGAACCGCTCGCAATCTGAATCGAAACACCGAAACTCATCGCATCGGAAACTTAAGCCAAGCGCCATCCGTCCGGATTGCCATTCGACCGGATAAGCCATCCGATCGAATAGCTATCCGACCGGATGACACAATTGATGACAGGCTGTGCGTCATCCGACCAGGATGTCATCCGACCGGATCGTCATCCGAGCGGAGTGCCATCCGATCGGACCACCCTTTCCCCTTTTGGAATCCTATAAATACCCCTGTCATTATCATTCTTTCCACTTTTGGAAACCTTCTGTCCGAACAGCTCGTGTTCTTCACCTTTTCTTCGATTTCTCTCAATCCAGGTAAGATCTCGCCCTAAATCTTGTACTTTCTTGATCTATACGCACTTCTACACCTTTCTATCTTTTAAATATTAACTTTTAACCGTGAAATCATCAAGATTTGAGGTATTCTAGGATGACGTCATCATGAAGTTTCCGTGAACTTCAAGTTTGACCTCATTCCACCAAGAATAACTCAGATCTGAACGGTTTCCACAAGATTTCACAACGGCTTCGCATAAATCTAAACTTATTCAAATGGATAAAAGAGTTGAAAGAAATAAACACAAGTTTTCTCCTTCTTTTACACTCAAACCACTCAAAACCGGTAGAATCGGGATCAGATCTAGTCTCCTACTTAACCAAAGTGTTGTACTGGGTCAGATCTGGATTCCACCTACGAGATAACCGACTTCAAGTTAGACAAGAACAACCGTCTCGAGCCGGTTACTGACCAAACTAGGGTGATTCCTGGTCGGTATGGTTACTTGGGTTAAGGCAGGGTTCTCGTTGGCTAACGAGTTGTCAAGACGTCTTGAAATATCGACAAACCCTCAAAACGACCAAGTGTAGGATGAAAGGAACAATCGGAACGGATTGCCGTCCGATAGGATTGTCATCCGATCGGATAGGTCATCCGAACGGATTGTCACCCGAACGGATGACACTTGGGTCCCACCCTCGAACAACCTTAACTAGAGTAATAGTATTGAACGAATTGCAATCTAATCGGATGACCATCTGGTTGGATTACTCTTCGTATCATGAGATACTAAGACTTTAAAGACTTAAACAATTTTCAACATGTTCATCACCAGAAATGCCACCCGATGGAATGGCCATCCGATCGAGTGACACTCCAACAGTGAACTTGTCTTCAACAAAGTAATCTCACCATCGAGTCACCGTCCGACCAGATCACCGTCCGACCGGATGACCATCCGAACGGATTGTCATCCGCACGACCCAGCATCCGATCGAACGACTTGAAGGATAGAGATACTTAAATGTTTTCTAAATACTACAACGAAAACTTCAAAGGACAAGCCATCATACACAAACACATCCTTAGCATAGGAAGAAACAATCCACTCGAATCGTCATCCGAACGGATTGCCATCTGCACGAATGACCACCCGAACGGATTACCATCCGCACGGATTACCATCCGATCGAACTACCATCCGACCCATCTTCACTTGTTTCGTTTTTCTTATCGTTATGCTATCGGATCTATTCAGGCTAACCGAACTTGCTAAGCGCTCCCTTCAATCCATAAAGTATACTCGATCCCTTTTTACTTTAAGCACTTTTGGGTGTTACATACGTTACGAATATTCAAACTACAATTATCACTCTACTCAAACTATTTGAACGCTAACCGTTAATGCATGTTATACGTGGCTCATGAATGCGTGTTTGTTATGTTTACACATGGAATGCTGTCTACCTGCCTTAGCAATGATAGTACTATAGTTTGGACTCAGCACCCGTTCACACGGGGGTTGTTAAGGATCTTTTGCTTGCATGGATTACAGTGGTAATCATGTATTGCGAACTGCCTCGGGCAGTCAACCCGCAGTCATTGGTATCGATGGATCTATGTCGATAACTAACGTGCTTCATTTCACTATGTGTACGTGCTGGTTACGCGTAAACGAATTCGAACTCTATATGCTATTATCAAACTTGTATGCTCACCTTTACATTTTACGTATTGACTTTATTTTAACGTATGTGACAGGTGCTTAGGACGCACATGTGGTAGGAATTTGAAGCTAGAATAAAGCTTTAGAGCCCAACAAATAATTGTCTGTAGATAACGAATCAGGGGTCTCTAGAAGCAGATAAACAACTGCTGTCTTATTTAAATCTGAGTTGTCGGAACAGAATATTTGTCTTGATGTTTATCTGTAATAATTTGTTTACTATTTGAGACATGGTATGGGACATGTTAATTTAAATTGAATGGTAATGATAGTTGTTGTGGAAACTTCTGGACAATCTGTTTCGCTTAGTGCCATGCCCCGATGATTCCGCCATCGGTTGGGGTGTGACAGATTGGTATCAGAGCCACAACTATAGGGAATTAGGCAAGACTCGACCTAGTCCGGGTCGAAGTCTTAGATACCTAGACTATAGTTAAGAACCAACAGACCGACTCGAGTACGTTTAGTAGGAATCCCGTACGTACTGATTTCCCACTATCTTTGCTTATACTACACTATTTCTGCACTCGAATTTTCAACTATGAGTAGGCAATAAGGTCGAGAATAGGTGTGAAAACCGCAAACTCTCGACTAAAGTTGCTTAATCAACTCGCATTTTAACTACAACGAGGAGAATTATGCCAAATCAGGAGTGAAATCCACAATTTGATGAATAATCTCCTCTATTTTATCAAAACAGGAACGAAGTTGTTAAGCCAGGGGTGGAACCCTAACCTTGACGACTTGTTCCGAACATTTTACAAAACTCTCACCAGAGTCTCGACGGACTCCAACGACCTGAAGTCACGATATGACTAACGGATGCGTGCCAAATGCCCAAGAATCGAGGCAAAGGCACAGTTTTAGAGGTTAAGGGTGCGCAACGGGTCCTTGTGAATAGTCGAACCACTTTGGTTAGTCGAAGTCTACTAGCCGCAGACAATCTACTTCTCGAATTTTATGAGTTTCGATTCTGAGCTGGCAACTGCTGACTCGGATAATTCGTCAATTTTATGAGTTTATATTTGTGTTTATCTGTTTATGTGTTTTAATTTTTTGGAATTTACTCGATTTTGGTTTCACTTCAATCGACACGCATTGCTTTTCTATGCCAAATCGTTGGCAAATCGCGAAACTATGAACAACTTCATGCTACGATATACGCTTGTACCACGCTACTCTCGAGCAATCGTCGACTTGAATAATAGGTTTATGTTTTCTAACTGCCTCTAGTGATTAAGTGCGCATATGTTTCCCGTCTTCCTTGCTCTACATACTTAGAAATTATGTGATTATGTGCTCTACGTGCTTACGTGATGGTGCTCTAAGTGTTTATGTGGTTATGTGATTAAATGAATTTGTGTTTTGCGTGGTTATATGTCTACGTGTTTACACGTACGTGTTACTGAGCTTTAGTAGTAGTAGACGTGTGAGGTGAGATTCGAATACGATGTGTTGAGTTCCGTGGCGATGTCTCTTGCAGACAATGTCGTCTGGATCCCGTCATGCACTCTCTCGTCAGGAAAAGAGGGACAAACGCCTTGCTTCCATCATCGCCAAGAGTGTGGCAAAGGCCGTGAGTGATGTTTACGAGAATGCCAGCAAATCATCCGAGGAGTCGAGAACCGAAGCTCCCAAAGCTACCGCAAGGCCTTTTAGTTTCAAGCAATTCAAGTCGTGTGGGCCGAAAGAATTCACTGGCGAAGGAGGTCCCACTGCACTATTTCACTGGTTTGATTCCATTGAGGTTACTCTGCGACAGAGTGGTTGCCTGATGACCTCCGTACTCTGAATGCTATCGGCGTTTTCTAGTCCTGTGCACTAGACTGGTGGATGTCTGAGAGGAACAAGCGAGGGAACGATGCAGCCTACGGTCTGTCGTGGGACGAGCTCAAGGAAGTTATGCTAGAGGAATTCTGCCCTCCTCACAAGCGTCAAAAGCTGGAAGATGAATTTTGGCACCTGTGGGAATGTTGTGGTCATCTAGGACACCTGTGGGAATGTTGTGGTCAGTGCTAGACTTAGATGTCAACACATTGTGGTACCTTGATCACTATATAAGGCTCCAATGTGCAAACACTTTGATCATTCCTTCCTCAAACATCTTCTGATCAACTGAGGAGCACAAGAGCACTCTCCAGGCCTTCCTAATCAACCATTAGACACTTGTAAGTTTGCTAATCCTTCTTTAATAATGTTTAGCTTAGTTATTTAGCTAAAAGTCAAACCATCGTAATTACGGTTTGACTTCGAGATTAATTAATAATGGCTCAGTGATTAGTCGAATCAAAAGTACCTTTAAGTAGGTAATTATGTGGGTAACAAACTCTCAAAAGGGTTCCCCCTGATTCCCACTCTAACTAGGTCAAATGTCGGGTCAAACTTGTATTTAAAAAGTCAACAGAATGTGTAAATTACAATTTATTCATAATTAGCAATGTAGAAGACATACAACCTGTTTGATCATTAATATAACTTGGTAATTAGTGTAAGGACATGTCTAAACATGTTCAACCCGACAATTTCCTGTTTAGACCCGGTTCGGAACCGAAAGTCGCATAGTTTGACTTATACTTTGACTTTCAGTTCTGGCCCGTTATGGTATGTTTTAGAAATACCTAAGAGCTTTATTTGGACCAGGTTACATGCTAGTATAACCCTCTGTGATTATACACCTCGGATCATTAGTTATCCAATTAATATGCATGATTCCGTTAATTGCTCATATGTTGACCATTATGCCCTTTTCACCTTAACACGTGATTTTTGGAAATGTAAAAGAGTAGAAACCTTAATTACTGATATATAAACTTGTATGCAAAATTTTACATCAGTTTGAGGTGTAGATTAAGAGTTATGCTCGTTAGCGTAAAATTAAAGCTTTATGTTAATTAAACGGCGTATTTAGCGTATAGCCTACTTAAACATACTTTTTGATACCAAACTTAATACCCACTGATGTAATATATTATTTTGGGATTTTTAAATATTTTTAATTAATTTTAGGCTGAGCATAACTTATAGTCGTAGGCTTAATCCGGTAATTGTCGGTTTTGCCCTTACGGGCTATAAAATGAGTTTTACATATCTAAACGACTCCAAACCTTTTGCTACTGATCACACATGATAAATAAATTATTTTAAGCCTTCTGGAAATATAAAAATATCAGAATTATGTATCAAACCCGGAAATGGCCTCTAATCGCCTTTTTAAGCGTTTTTAACGCATAGTATGTAATAAAACTATTTTAAACATACAAGGGTTGATACCTACTGATATTTGAGACAAATTATAATATTTTAACAGTAAGCAAAGGTTGTTAAACTCAGACTTCAGTTTTGAGCTTTTCGGCTTATGTGAAATTACCAAAATACCTCTACGGGGCATAGTTTGGTTATAATTGATAAATTTCACATATATACTTTATCCTACTGTTATAACTTGGTAAAATAAGTATTTTTGCTGATTACATCAGACCTGTAACTCAGGAAAATACTTAAACTCTTTTATAACCTTTTAAATGACCAAACTACCCCTACGGGGCATAGTTTGTGTTTAAATTCGTGTCGGGCATAATAAAAGACATATTACTGATGTCACAACATATATGAAGCAAATTAACTTAGGAAACCTATAAATAGCTCTCATTATTACCCGTTACGCTTATTACGCGTTCGGTTCGGTTTATGTAACTAGTTTACATAAACTAGCCTAAACGGGTCAAACCTTATCGGTTTTATCTCAAAATCCAGAATGTGTATGAAATACCCATATTAAGCAAGTCTCTGAACTTGTCGGGTCTAAATCACATTCTATCCGGTCTTCGCTTAATCGTGCGTACGAACTGTATCTTTGAAACTAGTCGGTCTAAGCTTAAGCTTAATTAAAGACCCGTTAGGATTCTAATAGGTTATTATAAACCTTCGTTCCAGATTAGGAGGACCAGTAAAAGCTACTTGCAATTTGCTTATTGTGATATATACTTTGCTAAGGTAAATACTTTTAACTTATTTTCCCTATACGGGCTTGGGTTACGGTATATAGCATACCGCTTGATCGGGCATCAAATCTTCCATCGTTGGGTGGTTAATTGAATAATTTGATTGGCTCATTTAAACAGTCTTGTTACTTAAATCCTTTGGGGGGTTAATGACCATGTCCCGGATATCCTTGGCATCATTTTACGAAATGGCCACGACTTAAGCGCGGGGTGTAGGCGTACACCCGTCAGTGCACAAAAGGAATAATGTGGTGTGTCTATTGATCTTTAACCCAGACTTGATCCGGGCTACTGAACGCACAAGGAACATGTAATTCGTTCACAAGATTATATATTTAAATAATTCTCCCAAGTTAAAATAAAATGTTTATGCCACGTGCATCCAAACCAATTTTCAATCATTTTCCAAAATGAGTCAGTTGAATGTATTTACCAGTGTAAACTGACGTATTTTCCCAAAAAGATTAAATGCAGGTACTAAGCGTAATTGGCTGGATTGTCTCCTTAGCATCAATAAAGAGTCTCGCAAACTTAAGATGCCTGAAGTCTGTTGAACTATTGTTTTCATTTTGTTTCCGATCCATCTGTGGATAAACTTCCGAATATCGTGACATTTGATATTACAATATTAAATTCGGTTGTATTATATCTTTTAAATTGCTTCCGCTGTGCATATTAAATATTGTGTTGTTTGACTATTATGTTGCCAACCACGTCACGATACTCCCCCACCGGGCCCACCGGTGACACGTGGAAATCGGGGTATGACAGGTTGGTATCAGAGCCAACACTGAGTGAATTAAACACTAGCCTTTTGTGTTTAATCTCAGTTACACAATTGCACATATCTAAACTTTCGAGTCTAGACATATAACATTGGACAAATTCCACCTTGTTTGTGTTGTCCTTTATATTGCATATATTTTGTTTTGTTATCTCATGCTATATTGACAGGATTAACAAAATGCCGCCAAGATTCTTCAGGAGAAGAGGAAGAGGCAAGGGGCCAATCACCGCCCCCAATGATAATGAAGCTGGACCTTCGCATATGCGAGCTCCATCCACCACGGAGAGTGACGATCCCCGGCAGAACCGGAGGAACCTCTTTGAGCCGGCTAGACGGTCGGTCTCACACAGCTCAACGCCCCTAGTGCATAACCCTTATGGGCCACAGCCGGAGTATGAGCCCAACAACCCTCAACCTTCATATATACCCTTACAGCGATCCTTATCGCACAACTCTTTTGGTGACCCTACACCAGTTTTTCGGGGCCGGTTTAACCCGGCTAATTATATACAAGAACCAGTGGGTTTTAACCCATTGGGCCCGGAAGACCACTTCTCGGGAGACAACGCGGAGGATATGGACGAGGACACGGATCCCGTCGAACCCGCCAGTGGAACACCGAACCATCCGATCGAGATTTCGGATGGATCTTCTTTCCACGGATCACCCTATGCTGGTCTAGATAGCTTCCAAGCTATGTTTACCCGGCACGAATGGTACTATACACCTCCTCACCATTCGTCGCCTCAGCAGCAGCAGCAGCAACAACAACAGGATCCCTCTGAGGATTCAAGATTTGTGGCAGTCACGCCACCACCTCCACCGCCACCAGTTCAACCGGCACCTCCGCAACCACCAAGGCGTAGGAGATCTGGACCGCGTATGTCTACACGGGGAGGGGACTTTCATTTTAGCTCTCCTCGTAAATCCAGTGGCAGTCACTATCCGCCACATCAGGAGGACCCACAAATGGGTGGACCATCTAACCCAGCTGTACAGCAGCCACCACCGATGGGTTTTGATAACCCAATTCCAGCATACACGGGTTCTATGGCATACAATCCGTTTGAGCCACCGGTCCACAACAACTATGGTTACGCAGAGGCCGACTCTTACATGGTCGCGGCCAATTACAACGCCCTGCACCCGGAAGGACCATACGGAGCTCCATGGGGAGTAGGTTACCCAACACATGGGTACCAGATACCTCCCAGACCTATTATACGGACGCAATCGCAGCCACCGCGGTTTTCTCCCCCAGAACGGGAGGAAATTCTTCAGAGGCTGGATCAAGTTGAACGAGACTTCCACCGCGACCGCAGGGAGAGACAGAGCTTCTTCCAAGGGTTGACAAGCTTGATCAAGGGGAAGAGCAAGAAGGATCGTTGAATCCTTCCACTGTTGTTGAAACTTCCTTGTAACAATTGAGCCCCTGCGTGGGCATATCTTGTATAAACCCCTACGTGGGTATGTATGTTGTTTATTTTGACCCTTGCGTGGGTCTATCTTTCTGTAAACCCCTACGAGGGTATGTTATATGTGTAAGTCCCTGCGTGGACTATTATGTTATTAAGCCCCTACGTGGGTATGTTTTGTTATTAAGCCCCTGCGTGGGTATGTGTGTTACTAAGCCCCTGCGTGGGTAAGTTTGTTTGTTGAAAAGTCCCGTTTAGGCCAACATGTAATCTTATGATAATAAATGGAATGTTATGTTTATAAATTTCATCTTGCTATTATATGCATAAATGTTATATATGAAATAAATAAATTAAAAATCATTCCTTTTAAAGATAATCTGCCTACTTAATTATTGAATAAGAATCTTAAGGGTGAAACCTAGTCTGAGTGTCTTTATAAAGACCTGACCATGATGGTAAGACCTGTTTAAAAGATTCAAATCCCTGTTAACATCTGAAAACATGTTAACACTCCTGGCAGATGTGATTCATTTAAAATCACACACGTTATTATTATATAAGGATCTTTCCACAGATTCCTAACCCAACTTAATGATCTCTGAATCATGGGTCAGATCATCAATTACGATGATCATATTTTGACCATACGTGGTAATATGGTGCCTACGGGCCCTGCTCATTTCCATATGAGCCAAAAGACAGTGGTAGCTATGACTCCCTGTCTGATAAAGGTAATGAACTAGGTTCAAACCTTCATGCTTTGATTCTCTGAAATCATAACTTATAAATTAAAAGTGTCCATGTGACTAGGCCTTTTGTGCCACAAATAAAACTGTTATTGTTTTATAATTAGGATAAATTAAAATAGAAATCCTAAATAAATATGATTAATAAATTAACCAAATATGGTCTCTGTTTACCATGGTTATTGAATTACCCTAAGGGGCAATTCCATGATAAACTCCCAAATAAAACTATTGTCCTTGTTTTCTGCAACAGTTCAATTGAAATGGCTGACTCAGACGAGATAAATAGTCATCCAGTGGAGAACATTGATAACACCCGGGTTAATTTAACGGGTGCGGAATTGAAAGCGTTGGTCGACGACGCAGTTACTAAGGCATTGGAATGGCAGTACGAAGAGTATAGTGGGACTCGTAGTAGGACCCTATCTACACAGCCTTCAAAGCCACCGTCCAAGAAAGACGACCCGAAGAAAGATGATGATCGACACTCCTCAAACCACCACAGTAATCCATCGCAACACATTGTATTGAACCAAGGACCCCGTGAGAAGGGTTGCTCGTATAAATACTTTGTTTCATGTAAGCCCCGGGACTTCACTGGGGAGAAAGGAGCCATTGACTGTATGACGTGGCTGGATGAGATGGATACGGTTGTAGATATCAGCGGATGCGCTGAGAGAGACGTGGTCAAGTTTGTGTCGCAGTCTTTTAAGGGTGAAGCTTTAGCATGGTGGAGATCTCTGATTCAAGCCACCGGAAAAATCCCATTGTACAACATGTCGTGGGATCAATTTGTTGCCCTTATCAGGGAAAATTACTGCCCTCAGCATGAGGTGGAGAAGATAGAGTCTGATTTCTATCCTTGGTGATGACAAACCTCGACTGTCAAGCTTACCTAACGAGCTTCAACACGATGTCCCGGTTGGTTCCATATCTGGTAACCCCGGAACCAAAAAGAATAGCTCGTTTTATCGGTGGTTTAGCCCCCGAAATCAAGGCAAGCGTTAAGGCTTCTCGGCCAGCTGCTTTTAGATCCGTAGCTGACATTTCCTTATCCCTCACTCTAGATGCGGTCAGGCAGAGATCGCTGAGGAATAAGGAGGCTGAGAAGAGAAAACGTGAAGATGATGGTTCACGAAAGTCGAACAAGAAGCACCGTGGGAGCGGTGACAACAAGAAAGGATCTGAGTCAAGGAAAGATGAGCATCATTCTGGTGAGAAGCCCAAATGCAAAATTTGCAAGAAACAGCACTATGGAAAGTGCAGACTCGATTCGAACTCTCAGGCTCAGTCAAAAACCTTTGCTTGTGGTATATGCAAGTCCACGGATCACAAAACCTTGGATTGCAAGAAGATGAAAGACGCAACGTGCTACCGTTGCAATGAAAAGGGGCACATTAAGACCAACTACCCTAAATACAACAAGAAGCCTGAAGAGGCCAAGAAGACTAATGCCAGAGTCTTTAGAATGGACGCGAAAGAGGCTGTGCAAGACGATAATGTCATAACAGGTACTTTCCTTGTAAATGACGTCTATGCTAGAGTACTATTTGATTCAGGCGCTGATAAGTATTTTGTAGATCACAAATTTTGCAAATTGCAGAATTTACCTGTCAAAACCTTGAGTATAAAGTATGAGGTAGAGTTAGCAGATGGAACCATAGAAACCGTCTCGACTGTGTTAGATGGATGTGTTATATCCATTAAGAACCATTCTTTTCCTCTGTCTCTACTTCCCTTTAAGTTGGCCGGTTTTGACATAGTTCTGGGTATGGACTGGTTATCTCACAACCAGGCCCAAATTGTCTGCAACAAGAAGCAGGTAGTGATAAAGACTCCGTCTGGTGAATCACTTACCATTCGGGGAGATACCCAGTATGGGCTACCTGAGTAAATGACTATGCTCAAGGCTTCCAAATGTTTAAAGAAGGGTTGTGTCATCTACATGGCGTAAGTGATTATTGATGAGCCTAATCCGAAGATAGAAGACATCCCTGTCATTTCTGAATATCCCGAAGTTTTTCCTGAAGAACTACCTGGTTTGCCACCAGATAGACAAGTGGAATTCAGGATTGATATCATCCCCGGAGCAGCACCAGTTGCTAGAGCACCTTATAGGCTGGCGCCCACATAGATGAAAGAATTAAGGACGCAGCTAGACGAATTACTAGCCAAGGGCTTCATTAAACCTAGTTCGTCTCCTTGGGGAGCGCCAGTCCTATTTGTCAAGAAGAAGGATGGATCGATGCGTCTATGCATCGACTATCGTGAGCTTAATAAGGTCATGATAAAGAATAGATATCCTTTGCCCAGGATCGACGATTTGTTCGATCAGTTACAAGGGGCCAGTTATTTCTCGAAGATTGATTTGAGGTCAGGCTACCATCAACTGAAGGTTAGAGATGAAGACGTGTATAAAACTGCATTTAGGACTCGTTATGGTCATTACGAGTTCCTAGTGATGCCTTTCGGACTCACTAATGCACCGGCTGCGTTCATGGATCTCATGAATCGCGTTTGCAAGCCGTACTTAGATAAATTCGTCATCGTTTTCATCGACGACATTCTTATCTATTCGAAGAATCAAGCTGACCATGAGAAACACCTTCGATGTATTCTCAAACTCCTGCATCAGGAGAAACTCTACGCCAAATTTTCCAAGTGCGAATTTTGGCTTCGGGAAGTCCAATTTCTTGGACATGTGGTTAGCGAGCGTGGTATCCAAGTGGATCCCGCTAAAGTTGAAGCTGTTATGAACTGGCAAGAGCCAAAGACGCCTACAGAGATTCGTAGCTTCCTGGGATTGGCAGGATATTACCGGCGTTTCATTGAAAATTTTTCAAGGATTGTTGCACCCCTAACTTCCTTAACCAAGAAGAAAGTAAAGTTCGTTTGGGGCCCTAAACAGCAAGAATCCGTTGATATCCTAAAGCAGAAGTTGAGCAACGCCCTGGTACTGACATTGCCAGATGGAATAGAAGATTTTGTGGTTTACTGCGATGCTTCACACACTGGCATGGGGTGTGTGCTTATGCAGAAAGGCAAAGTTATTGCCTATGCATCATGACAGTTAAAGGTGCACGAAAAGAATTACACCACCCACGACTTGGAGTTGGGTGCCGTTGTATTCGCACTAAAACTGTGGAGGCATTACCTATATGGAATCAAGTGTGTGATTTATTCCGATCACAAGAGCCTTCAACATCTGTTTAATCAGAAGGAATTAAATATGAGGCAACACCGTTGGATGGAGACCTTAAATGATTATGATTGTGAAATCAGGTACCATCCCGGCAAGGCGAATGTAGTCGCCGATGCCTTGAGTCGAAAGGAGAGGGTGAAACCCATCCGAATCAATGCCAAGCGCATGGAGATAAAGAATAATTTGATGGAAAGGTTGTTAGCCGCACAGAAGGAAGCTGTGTTGGAAGCTAACTATCCTAATGAAAAGCTAGGAGTAACTGAGGAGCAGTTAACTCTTAGCAAGGACGGAATTCTAAGAATGAATGGACGAATATGGGTTCCAATTTTTGGAGGACTTCGTGATGTTATCCTCCAGGAAGCCCACAGTTCCAAATACTCCGTTCATCCTGGAGCTGATAAGATGTACCAGGATCTAAGGGCAAATTATTGGTGGATAGGCTTGAAGTAGTCTGTAGCCACCTATGTAGCTAAATGCTTGACATGTGCGTAAGTCAAAGCCGAGCATCAGAAACTGTCAGGTTTGCTACAACAGCCTGAACTTCCTACGTGGAAGTGGGAAATGGTAACCATGGATTTTATCACCAAGTTACCTAAGACAAGGAAAGGAAATGATACAATATGGGTTATAGTTGACAGACTGACTAAGTCAGCACATTTCCTACCCATCAAGGAGACCTAATGCTCCGATATGATAGCCCAGTTATACGTTGATAAGATTGTAGCTTTACATGGCATACCTGTGTCTATTATCTCTGACAGAGATACTAGATACACGTCACATTTTTGGAAGAGTTTCCAACAATCTTTGGGCACACGTTTGAATTTTAGTACGGCTTATCATCCTCAGACTGACGGCCAGAGTGAGCGTACTATTCAAACATTGGAAGACATGCTACGCGCATGTGCGATCGATTTGGGTGGTAGTTGGGATAAGAACCTACCGTTAATCGAATTCTCCTACAACAATAGCTACCATACCAGCATTAAGGCTGCGCCTTTTGAGGCATTATACGGTAGAAAGTGTAGATCGCCCGTTTGTTGGGCGGAAGTTGGAGATGTCCAATTATCAGGACCAGAGATAGTCTTTGAAACGACGGACAAGATTGTCCAGATTCGTGACTGTCTCAAAGCTGCCCGAGATAGGCAGAAGAGCTACGCAGATCCGAAGCATAAAGCTTTTCACTTCGAACTAGGTGACAAAGTATTGCTAAAAGTATCACCCTGGAAGGGGGTGATGCGATTTGGTAAGAAAGGCAAGCTAAGCCTGAGATACATAGGACCTTTCGAGGTTATCGAACGTGTCGGGTCAGTTGCCTATAAATTAAACTTACCGGAAGAGCTCAGTGGAATTCACAATGTGTTCCACATCTGCAATCTGAAGAAGTGCTTCGCTGATGAATCACTGGTAATACCGCATTCAGATGTGCATATAGATGAGAGCCTAAAATTTATGGAAAAACCTTTGTCGATTGAAGATCGACAGGTTAAGAAGCTTCGAAGGAAGCATGTGCCTATTGTAAAGGTCAAATGGATGCCCGTAGAGGTCCCGAATATACGTGGGAGGTTGAATCCGCGATGAAAGAAAAGTACCCCTATTTATTTCAGTAAATCTCGGGTCGAGATTTATTTTAAGGGGGTGAGGATGTAACACCTCGAAAATTCGTGTTCAATGATATAACGACACGTGTCATGTAAGACAAAAAGCGTTGTAAACCCGGATTTAATAAAGATGTTTTGGCAGGATTTAAAAGTGGCGTCATGTTAATTTTACCTCTGAACGACCTCATTTATAAATCCCAAGACCCAAGTATATATATCTTAAACATCTAATATATCTTAAATCCAGAAATGTGTTCACAACAATTGAATTCAAAGTGCATGATAGGTTCGTATGGAAATTTCTACGGTAAACCTTCTTGTTCGGCACTTTTGAAATGGATCCAAGCAAACATAACATAATGGTAGGGTATGTAACTGTTTAAGGCACATTATAGAGGCCCCAAACTGATAAAACAAGTCCCATATTCGAAACCACGAGTTGCCCTTTCAAAACACCAAAGAACAACAGATTTTTAAGCCTGATGTCAGGCTTACGGACCGCAACAATGGGAACCTTACGGTCCGTAAGGTAGTGCCCAGCGACCAGAAACCGGTTGTTACCTGTTTTAAGCGCAATTTTTGACTTTTAAACGATTTTCCTCATATCCCTTGGCCCCTAAACAACCCCTAATCATCTAGGACACCTGTGGGAATGTTGTGGTCAGTGCTAGACTTAGATGTCAACACATTGTGGTACCTTGATCACTATATAAGGCTCCAATGTGCAAACACTTTGATCATTCCTTCCTCAAACATCTTCTGATCAACTGAGGAGCACAAGAGCACTCTCCAGGCCTTCCTAATCAACCATTAGACACTTGTAAGTTTGCTAATCCTTCTTTAATAATGTTTAGCTTAGTTATTTAGCTAAAAGTCAAACCATCGTAATTACGGTTTGACTTCGAGATTAATTAATAATGGCTCAGTGATTAGTCGAATCAAAAGTACCTTTAAGTAGGTAATTATGTGGGTAACAAACTCTCAAAAGGGTTCCCCCTGATTCCCACTCTAACTAGGTCAAATGTCGGGTCAAACTTGTATTTAAAAAGTCAACAGAATGTGTAAATTACAATTTATTCATAATTAGCAATGTAGAAGACATACAACCTGTTTGATCATTAATATAACTTGGTAATTAGTGTAAGGACATGTCTAAACATGTTCAACCCGACAATTTCCTGTTTAGACCCGGTTCGGAACCGAAAGTCGCATAGTTTGACTTATACTTTGACTTTCAGTTCTGGCCCGTTATGGTATGTTTTAGAAATACCTAAGAGCTTTATTTGGACCAGGTTACATGCTAGTATAACCCTCTGTGATTATACACCTCGGATCATTAGTTATCCAATTAATATGCATGATTCCGTTAATTGCTCATATGTTGACCATTATGCCCTTTTCACCTTAACACGTGATTTTTGGAAATGTAAAAGAGTAGAAACCTTAATTACTGATATATAAACTTGTATGCAAAATTTTACATCAGTTTGAGGTGTAGATTAAGAGTTATGCTCGTTAGCGTAAAATTAAAGCTTTATGTTAATTAAACGGCGTATTTAGCGTATAGCCTACTTAAACATACTTTTTGATACCAAACTTAATACCCACTGATGTAATATATTATTTTGGGATTTTTAAAGATTTTTAATTAATTTTAGGCTGAGCATAACTTATAGTCGTAGGCTTAATCCGGTAATTGTCGGTTTTGCCCTTACGGGCTATAAAATGAGTTTTACATATCTAAACGACTCCAAACCTTTTGCTACTGATCACACATGATAAATAAATTATTTTAAGCCTTCTGGAAATATAAAAATATCAGAATTATGTATCAAACCCGGAAATGGCCTCTAATCGCCTTTTTAAGCGTTTTTAACGCATAGTATGTAATAAAACTATTTTAAACATACAAGGGTTGATACCTACTGATATTTGAGACAAATTATAATATTTTAACAGTAAGCAAAGGTTGTTAAACTCAGACTTCAGTTTTGAGCTTTTCGGCTTATGTGAAATTACCAAAATACCTCTACGGGGCATAGTTTGGTTATAATTGATAAATTTCACATATATACTTTATCCTACTGTTATAACTTGGTAAAATAAGTATTTTTGCTGATTACATCAGACCTGTAACTCAGGAAAATACTTAAACTCTTTTATAACCTTTTAAATGACCAAACTACCCCTACGGGGCATAGTTTGTGTTTAAATTCGTTTCGGGCATAATAAAAGACATATTACTGATGTCACAACATATATGAAGCAAATTAACTTAGGAAACCTGTAAATAGCTCTCATTATTACCCGTTACGCTTATTACGCGTTCGGTTCGGTTTATGTAACTAGTTTACATAAACTAGCCTAAACGGGTCAAACCTTATCGGTTTTATCTCAAAATCCAGAATGTGTATGAAATACCCATATTAAGAAAGTCTCTGAACTTGTCGGGTCTAAATCACATTCTATCCGGTCTTCGCTTAATCGTGCGTACGAACCGTATCTTTGAAACTAGCCTGTCTAAGCTTAAGCTTAATTAAAGACCCGTTAGGATTCTAATAGGTTATTATAAACCTTCATTCCAGATTAGGAGGACCAGTAAAAGCTACTTGCAATTTGCTTATTGTGATATATACTTTGCTCAGGTAAATACTTTTAACTTATTTTCCCTATACGGGCTTGGGTTACGGTATATAGCATACCGCTTGATCGGGCATCAAATCTTCCATCGTTGGGTGGTTAATTGAATAATTTGACCGGCTCGTTTAAACAGTCTTGTTACTTAAAGCCTTTGGGGGGGTTAATGACCATGTCCCGGATATCCTTGGCATCATTTTACGAAATGGCCACGACTTAAGCGCGGGGTGTAGGCGTACACCCGTCAGTGCACAAAAGGAATAATGTGGTGTGTCTATTGATCTTTAACCCGGACTTGATCCGGGCTACTGAACGCACAAGGAACATGTAATTCGTTCACAAGATTATATATTTAAATAATTCTCCCAAGTTAAAATAAAATGTTTATGCCACGTGCATCCAAACCAATTTTCAATCATTTTCCAAAATGAGTCAGTTGAATGTATTTACCAGTGTAAATTGACGTATTTTCCCAAAAAGATTAAATGCAGGTACTAAGCGTAATTGGCTGGATTGTCTCCTTAGCATCAATAAAGAGTCTCGCAAACTTAAGATGCCTGAAGTCTGTTGAACTATTGCTTTCATTTTGTTTCCGATCCATCTGTGGATAAACTTCCGAATATCGTGACATTTGATATTACAATATTAAATTCGGTTGTATTATATCTTTTAAATTGCTTCCGCTGTGCATATTAAATATTGTGTTGTTTGACTATTATGTTGCCAACCACGTCACGATACTCCCCCACCGGGCCCACCGGTGACACGTGGAAATCGGGGTGTGACACTGGGCCACACCCGCTCTGCCCAACTTGCACCTACCATCACCAGACTGCTATTCAATGCCGTTTTTGTGCTCATTGCAATGTGTACGGCCATTTTACTGCCAACTGCCGTATTCGTCAAGCTCCTGCCAATCAAGCTCTTCTCACTGCCCCACAGGGTCAACAAGCTCCCCCGGCACCCGCAGTCAAAGCCAGAACCTGCTTCGCATGTGGCGACCCGAACCATTTCGCCAACATGTGCCCAATCAGGGTCGTGAAACAAGAGCCCCAACAACAGCAGCCGCAGCAACACCAACCACAGCAGCAGCAACAACAGGCCGCACGTGCCAGAACCTTCAACCTCAACGTGCGTCAAGCCCAGGCCGACAACAACGTGGTCAATGGTACGTTCCTTGTGAATGGTATTTATGCTTCCTGTTTATTTGATACCAAAGCCGATATTTGCTTTGTGTCGTTCGAATTTGAGAGACTCCTTAGTCGTAGACGCTCCAAACTCTCCTCGACATTCGATGTTGAAGTCGCTACCGGAAGAACCGTCGCCGTCAATTCTGTCATCTGTGATTGTACTCTTGAGCTCAACAATCACATCTTCCCAATCGACCTCATTCCGATGCAACTCGGAAGTTTCGACGTCATAGTAGGCATGGACTTTCTTCGGGAAAACCATGCTGAAGTTGTGTGCTTCGACAAGATGATTCGTTTTTCGCTCGCAAACGGTGACTTATTGTGTGTTTATGGCGATACTACTTCAAGAGGGCTCAAGCTTATGTCATACGTGCAAGCCAGCAAGTATCTCCGTAAGGAATACAGGGCTTTCCTGGCTAACATCGTAGTAGCGGAAAAGGAAAAGAAAGAGAAGAAGGAACTGAAAGACGTTCCTGTGGTTCGAGAATTTCCTAACGTTTTTCCAGAGGATCTTCCCGGACTACCGCCAAGTCATGATATCGACTTTCGTATTGACCTCATTCCTGGAGCCAACCATATCGCCAAAGCTCCTTACCGACTCGCACCGTCAGAAATGCGCGAACTCTCGACCCAACTCCAGGAGTTACTTGAGAAAGGCTTCATTCGCCCGAGCACCTCTCCTTGGGGCGCGCCAGTCCTTTTCGTCAAAAAGAAGGATGGGTCGTTCAGGATGTGCATCGACTATCGGGAATTGAATAAGTTGACTATCAAGAACCGCTATCCTCTACCTCGTATCGACGATTTGTTTGATCAACTACAAGGCGCTACGTGTTTCTCAAAGATCGATCTGCGTTCAGGTTACCATCAGCTACGCATTCAAGAGGAGGATATACCCAAAACCGCGTTTCGTACTCGTTACGGCCATTACGAATTCGTTGTCATGCCTTTTGGTCTAACCAACGCACCAGCGGTTTTTATGGATCTGATGAATCGCGTGTGTAAACCGTATCTTGACCGTTTCGTCATTGTATTCATCGACGATGTCTTGATCTATTCCAAATCGAAAACCGAACACGCGCAACATCTACGTTTGGTTCTTGAGTTACTCCAGGGGAACCAACTCTATGCCAAGTTCTCCAAGTGTGAATTTTGGTTGGAGAAGGTTCAGTTTCTGGGTCACATTGTTAATAGTCAGGGTATCCACGTCGATCCTGCGAAGATTGAAGCAGTCAAGACTTGGGTTACACCTAAGAATCCGTCTGAGGTCCGTTCTTTTCTCGGACTAGCGGGCTATTATCGACGATTTATCGAGGGATTCTCAAAGATCGCTGTACCGCTTACCTCTCTCACGCATAAAGACAAGCCTTTTGTTTGGGGAACTAAACAAGAGACTGCCTTTCAAACCCTCAAGCACATGCTTTGCAATGCTCCTGTTCTCACATTGCCCGACGGAAACAATGATTTCATTGTCTACTGTGATGCTTCCAACCTTGGTCTCGGTTGTGTTCTCATGCAACGGGACAAGGTCATAGCTTACGCATCTCGTCAGCTCAAAATCCACGAGAAGAACTATACAACCCACGATCTCGAGCTAGGCGCAGTTGTTTTTGCATTAAAGATTTGGCGACACTACCTGTACGGTACCAAGTGTACGATCTTCACCGATCATAGGAGCCTACAACACATCTTTAATCAGAAGGAACTTAATATGCGTCAACGCCGATGGGTAGAACTTCTCAAAGATTACGACTGTGAGATCCGTTATCACCCAGGCAAAGCGAATGCTATTGCCGACGCAGTTAGCAGACGGAGCTATCTGCTTAGCACTCGTAATGTTCAAGCCCAGCATAATCTCAAAGCTCTCATCTGCGATGCTCAACATGCATGTTTCAACGAACGAACCCTGAAGAAAGAAAGGATCTACCACGATGGAGCCCAGCTTGTGAGCAAATCAAATGGGATATTCCACTTTTTAGACCGAATTTGGATTCCCAAGCGAACCAACCTGCGACAAATTCTGATGGACGAAGCCCACAAATCCTGGTATTCTGTTCATCCCGGTGCTGACAAAATGTACCAGGATCTTCGCTACAAGTACTGGTGGCCGGGTATGAAAAGGGATATCGCTCTCTATGTCGGAAAATGCCTAACTTGTGCTAGAGTCAAGGCTGAACATCAAAGACCCTCCGGCTTGCTCGAACAACCACCGATTCCTATGTGGAAGTGGGAGAGCATAGCTATGGATTTCGTAACCAAGCTACCACCCACGTCATCAGGTCACGACAGCATATGGGTTGTGGTCGACCGTTTTACTAAATCAGCTCACTTTCTGCCTATACGAGAAGACTACAAGGTGGAACGATTAGCCCGAATCTACACCGACAAGATCATTTGTAATCATGGGACGCCTCGTGACATCATCTCTGATCGTGATGCTCAGTTTACTTCACGATTGTGGGAAACGTTTCAAACGGCGCTCGGTACAACGCTTAATCTAAGCACTGCTTTTCACCCACAAACCGACGGTCAGACTGAAAGAACGATTCGTACTCTTGAAGACATGCTCCGTTCGTGTGTCTTAGATTTCGGTGGTAATTGGGATAAACACCTGCCGTTGGTCGAATTCTCGTATAATAACAGCTACCATTATAGCATCCAGATGGCACCATTCGAGGCATTATACGGAAGAAGATGTTGATCGCCTATTGTATGGCACGAGATCGGTCATTCGCAATTAACCGGTCTTGAGTTATTACAAGAAACGACAGACAAAATTTTCCAAATTCGAGACAACCTGAAGAAGGCTCGGGATCGACAGAAAAGTTACGCCGATAAAAAGCGCAAGCCCCGTGAATTTGGCGTTGGTGACTACGTACTCCTAAAGGTATCACCTTGGAAGGGTGTAGTCAGATTCGGCAAGAAGGGAAAACTCGCGCCTCGATATGTTGGACCTTTTAAGATTCTGGAAAGGATCGGAAAAGTTGCCTAGAGACTCGAACTACCAGAGGAACTTAGTAATGTCCACCCAACCTTCCACGTGTCAAACCTCCGAAAGTGCATAGCCGACCATAAATTACATGTCTCTCTAGACGATCTGCAAGTGAACGAAACATTACACTTCGTGGAAAAGCCTGTTGAAATCATGGATCGCCAAACCAAGTAGCTCAGGCGCTCACGCATTCCTATTGTGAAAGTTCGATGGGAAGGCAAACGAGGCGCAGAGTTCACTTGGGAAATCGAAAGCGACATGAAGGCTAAGTACCCGCAGTTTTTTGAAGAGTGAGGCTAGAGAGAGAAAGTAGTATTGTGATTCTAGTGCTTTGTACAATTTCATATCAATCTATAGAATCACCGATTATAGTACGTTTTTGTGTGTTTGGTCACGTTCGTGTACGGATTCCGCAATCGTTTCGGAGTCAAGACCCGGTCCAAACAGAAAGTTCTCAAATGTGATTCACGGCGTTGTACGGCTTTCAGCTTAATTTCGGGACGAAATTTCCTAAACAAGGGGAGGCTGTAACACCCCGTGTTTTCACAAGTCAAAGTCAAAGTCAAGGTCTGAGTCAACGACCGATTTCGCGCAACTTGACTTGTAGAAATTTCTATATCTTATTTGTATTATGTGGAGTAAGTGTCGTTAATTGCAATACTCGAATTGTGTTAATCGTAATTCAACCGCTCTACGACTGTGAACGATAGGAAGTAACAATGCGATAAAGTTTACTAATCAATAATCAAGCTATGTTAATCGAATCGACATCGAATCGCAACTCGAACTATGTATTTTAATTATTGTTTATACGTGTGTGTGCCTTACGTGTTACCTGTGCATGTTTATTTATATTGTGTTGTGGTAATCAAGCGAACTCAATCGAAACTCGAAATCTAACTCGAATGCAATCGAACTCGAACTCGAATCACGATCGAACCATGATAGATAGTGGAAAATAGGTTACGCAAGATACGAAGTAGTTGGGACTAAAAGTAATTTGACTAGGAAACCCTATCGAATCGAACCGCTCGCAATCTGAATCGAAACACCGAAACTCGTCGCATCGGAAACTTAAGCCAAGCGCCATCCGTCCGGATTGCCATTCGACCGGATAAGCCATCCGATCGAATAGCCATCCGACCAGATGACACAATTGATGACAGGCTGTGTGTCATCCGACCAGGATGTCATCCGACCGGATCGTCATCCGAGCGGAGTGCCATCCGATCGGACCACCCTTTCCCCTTTTGGAATCCTATAAATACCCCTGTCATTGTCATTCTTTCCACTTTTGGAAACCTTCTGTCCGAACAGCTCGTGTTCTTCACCTTTTCTTCGATTTCTCTCAATCCAGGTAAGATCTCGCCCTAAATCTTGTACTTTCTTGATCTATACGCACTTCTACACCTTTCTATCTTTTAAATATTAACTTTTAACCGTGAAATCATCAAGATTTGAGGTATTCTAGGATGACGTCATCATGAAGTTTCCGTGAACTTCAAGTTTGACCTCATTCCACCAAGAATAACTCGGATCTGAACGGTTTCCACAAGATTTCACAACGACTTCGCATAAATCTAAACTTATTCAAATGGATAAAAGAGTTGAAAGAAATAAACACAAGTTTTCTCCTTCTTTTACACTCAAACCACTCAAAACCGGTAGAATCGGGATCAGATCTAGTCTCCTACTTAACCAAAGTGTTGTACTGGGTCAGATCTGGATTCCACCTACGAGACAACCGACTTCAAGTTACACAAGAACAACCGTCTCGAGCCGGTTACTGACCAAACTAGGGTGATTCCTGGTCGGTTTGGTTACTTGGGTCAAGGCAAGGTTCTCGTTGGCTAACGAGTTGTCAAGACGTCTCGAAATATCGACAAACCCTCAAAACGACCAAGTGTAGGATGAAAGGAACAATTGGAACGGATTGCCGTCCGATCGGATTGTCATCCGATCGGATAGGTCATCCGAACGGATTGTCACCCGAACGGATGACACTTGGGTCCCACCCTCGAACAACCTTAACTAGAGTAATAGTATTGAACGAATTGCAATCCGATCGGACGACCATCTGGTTGGATTACTCTTCGGATCATGAGATACTAAGACTTTAAAGACTTAAACAATTTTCAACATGTTCATCACCAGAAATGCCACCCGATCGAATGGCCATCCGATCGAGTGACACTCCAACTGTGAACTTGTCTTCAACAAAGTAATCTCACCATCGAGTCACCGTCCGACCGGATCACCGTCCGACCGGATCACCATCCGCACGACCCAGCATCCGATCGAACGACTTGAAGGATAGAGATACTTAAATGTTTTCTAAAAACTACAACGAAAACTTCAAAGGACAAGCCATCATACACAAACACATCCTTAGCATAGGAAGAAACAATCCACTCGAATCGTCATCCGAACGGATTGCCATCCGCACGAATGACCACCCGAACGGATTACCATCCGTGGTTAATTTTCGACCCCCGTGTGGCGTCCCAATTTCCTCTGGCGTCGCCATTTCCTCTGGGACAAGCCAATCCATCCCGTTTTTGTGTTGGTCACAAGTTTCGTCATGCCTTGTACTCATCAGGAGAGCAGCGCTAGCTCTCAACTAGTGATTCGTTCCTCGTGTAGACTTAAATTCTGTCGTGTTGAATTAAAGAAGTGAAGAAGGGTGTTTTGATTATAAACTCGATATGATTCAAATCACGTGACAATAGGCTATGATTGGGCACGAGCTAAATTACAAAATTTGGAATAACTAAAAAATATTGTATATTTAAAAGGTTAACACCATAAAAAAACTAATACACCCTTCCACCAAGTATATATTATATAATCCTACAAAAAGTAACTTAAGGTATGATGGTTTGGATCACACCTTTTCAAAAAGTCATAACTCTTCAAACTACAACTTAAGGTACGATAGTTTGGATCACACATTTTCAAAAAGTCACAACCCTTCAAACTATGTATCATACCCTTACAAAAAGTCACCAACCCTTCATATATATATATATATATATATATATATATATATATATATATTTATATTATATGTCTTATACAAAATCCAATCAAAAAATATTCTATCCATTGCGATGGTTGTGTTGTCTGTTTAACAAACAACTAACAATGGTTCGATCCCTTCACATCGAATCTGTTGGTATTTTTTCCTTATTTTTTTTTTCTAATAAATGCCACATCAACTTTCTGCCCCATTCTTATATTCCCGGCAAATTTTTACACCCACCAAAAAAACCACATCCTAAATCACTCCTTTACCATTTTGATAAAACGCCCAGAAAACAAGTTTTCATCAATCATTCACTTCCAATATGCCTCTCAACTTGATTAGTCGCCTTAACAATTCCAACATCCACATCCTATATCACAAACTAATTGTTACAAAAACCAAACCCTAATTATCAAAAAGGAGTTTGAAAGGGATTCGATATGCCTCCCTTCACGCTTTCCGCCATGTTTGCATCATAACCCATTTGCGATTCAGTGGTCGGACGGTGGTATTGATAGATTGGCGAGTATCTAAATCGATTACAGACTTTGTAGTGTGAAGGAATCGAAAGATCATTTACACCATCGTTCTTCTAGGCGATTAAGTCCATCCAATAATCAAGCAACCAGGTGGCGACGACGTTCCTCCCACGACCATCTTTCCTCCCTTACAGGTTTCTTTCATCTACGATTTCTATTTTAAACGAACTAGACAACATTCTTAAAAAAAAATTCTCAGTTTCTGTTACAACTATACATTGTCTTGGGTTTTACAAGACAAGAAAAATAAAATATGTTTGGTTCATCTCCGACTTCGGCCAGACACGGTGCGTATTAAAGAACCAGATAGCATGTTATTTTTTTTCATGAAAAACTTTTGAAAAAGATAGTTATCATGTTTGATATTTCGATATAAATCCTTAATTAAATTATCATATTTATCATGTTTGATATATTTATTTGGATTTATTTTGATTTCAACAGGATGGTTAGTCTTAATATTTATTTTGGGTTGTTTTGACATCTTAATTGTAATTTGTATTTGATTGGTAGAAAATACGACAATTCTAATTCATTTTTTGGTATGGATTATTGGAAAGTTATTATCTATTTCACAATCAATTCTTGCAGATTATTGTTTTCAGAATTTTGTTGAATTGTTTTAGAATTTTTGCATAATTTTTTTGCAGAATATTTGTAGTGTTTTTGCAGATTTTTGTAAATTTTTTTTGAAGATTTTATGTAGAAATTTTTGCATCATTTTTGAGTTTATATGTTATTTGATTAAACTATATTTTTGGTGATTTTGTGTGTTCTACTATTGTTTTTTATTGAAAAAAAATAAAAGAAAAGTAAATAAAGGGGATAAAAAATGCCTATTTAAGTAAATATTTTTTAGAGTACCCTTACAGATAAATAGTAATAGTGATTTGATAATTTAATTTTGGTATTGGAAGCGTAGAAAATTGTTGGAAATGCAACTTTTATGCTAATTGGCCGGTTTGGTTTGAAAACCAAATGCTTCTCAACTGAGAAATTCTCTATACTAAATACTTTAGGCACTATTAATTGTTTACTTTAGTTACTTATAATGTAATTCAGGGCAACAGTGATGAAGAATAATCATGCACTGCATCTTTCTTTGAACACGTGATGAAGAAGAATCATACGCTACATTGCTCTTTGAACTAGCCGGAGAATGCTTGATGGTAAATGTATTTACATTAGAAAAGTATGAATAACACTATCTTAAGAAAAGTATGAATAACACCTATCTTAGATTTACCATGAAGATCCTATTTTTTTTGTAGCAATTGACCGGACATTTAAGAAACCAAACGAATGTAACCAATCCCATAGCGTGGTTAAGGGCGTGGTCAAACACATTGAGATCAGGTGAACTTTTGTAATTGGGCGCTTTTTTTGCTTGAGCTTAGCGTACAACAATTTCACCAAGGTTGTGCCAAGTACCGGTGTATTTATATATGTTTTTTTTCTTATATGAAACAATCATATACGGTCTTAAGAAATAAATTTTAAATATTACTAATTGCTATACCATGAAAATATATAGTTTCAATTTTAAAGGTTTATTTCATAATATAGTTTGAATTTCGACAAGTTTTCCAGATCTTGGTTTAGCCTTCCACCAAAAGGTTTTTTTTTTTTTTTTTTTTTTTTTTTAAATTGTAGTATCTAATACCTCTAAGAAGCGTAAAACCAACTGTCATGTCAAAAAACCACACCGTCAAAGAACATTTGTAAGATCATAGTATCTAATACCTTTAAGAAGCCTAAAACCAACCGTCATATAAAAAAAAAAAACCCTCGGTGGTCAAAAATATGTTGTTCATGGCGTTCAGATAATAATTAATATTTTGCTTATACAAAAGAATATCCACATTTTATACTAAAATCTTTGATAATCAACTTCCGCCGCAACGCGCGGGTAGCGTCAACTTGTTATATTAAAATCCATAACTTGTTTAAAATACACACATTCGTGAAATCAACGATAAGCACCGGTTAGTTTTTCTTATAAACGTGGAACCCTCAATTATCAGTTTTTTGGTCGTTTTATTATATAGTTAAAAAGTTATTATGAGACTCTTAAATGGTATAGAGCAACTAAGGGGCTGTTTGTTTACCTCTTAGTGAGACTCTTAATGGTTCAGACAAATCTTACTGGTTCGGTACTTAATGGTTCAGACTGTTTGTTTCGTTAGCAGATGTCTGAATGGTTCAGACATTTGCCTCTGAATGGTTAAGTATTATACAGAGTCTGAATGGTTAAGACCTCTAATTTGAATTTGTCAGACATTTGACTCTGAAGGGTTAAGCATTGTACTGGCTCTTAATGGTTCAGATCTCTTACTGGTTCAGCACTTAATGGTTCAGACCTCTTACTGGTTCAGCACTTAACCATTCAGAAGTTGTCAAACAACCCCTAAAACTAAGCACGATGAATAATCAATTTGATGAACAATTTAGAAAAAAGAAAGATGGATAGTGATTTACCAAAGATAAATAAACTAACCTGCAAACTCACTTAAGTAGGTTACAATCAAAGAAGAACGCCTCGATTTTGGTAAATTTATGTGCTCAAAATCAACTTGTTAATTGATCTTGACATCCTTTGAAAGTTAATAATTTGTTAAAAAACAAAAAAACCAAAGTAAAACTAATTCCTTTATTAATTTAAAACATACACAACAAAACAGACCGAGTTACAGCTTGAAGAACTACATATTATAAAAAGTTAGCATGATAATAAATTCAACAAAGAGCTACAATTTGATTTTTAAGTCAAATCAAGCAATATTTTTGAATGAATATGCAGTTGTGTGAATTACCTCTTAAACTTTTATATTCATTTTTGGATATGCAGTTGTTTAAAACATTTTAATTAAACTACATGTTAAGTCAATAGTTACAGTTCTATGTTATTTAATTGACTTAGTTCACAAGATTGTATTTCTGATCAAATATTTTAATTAAACCACATGCAAAGTCAATATTTACAGTTCTCATGAAGCAGGAGCAGTGACGGAACCAGACCAATTTAGTTAGGGGGTCATCATCAGCTTATATTCTATACTAGTTCAAATTAGGGGGTCCATCTCTAAGTTTGTTCTTCAAAAACTCAAAAATTATAAATAAAAATTCAAAAACTTTCGGTGACCGGGAGGGTCAACGGTCACCCTCTTGACCCCTCTCTGGTTCCGCCCCTGAGCAGGAGTATGATTCGACGTAGTTACTTGAGTAAATTACAAAACTCGTCCTTTATGTTGACATCAGATTGCAAAGTGTGTCCTTTCTCTTTAAAAAGTACAAAAAAACATACTCGATGTTTGCAAATCCTTACACATTATGTCATTTTGCTCTAACTCTATTATTTTTCATGGTTAAATCAGAAAAGTGTACCCTACATGAGGGTATTTTGATCATTTTACACTAAACACTGAAATAAATAATAATAAAATAATAAATGCCCAACCTCCCCTTCTTCTCTCTAACACCACCTAACCTCCACCTCCACAACAACACAACACCCGAATCTCATGTATAACAACACACTCGATCATAAATGCAACATCCTGCTACCAAAATCACGAGCAAAAAACTACAAAAACAGCCGATCAGATTGACAGATTCAATTAACATAAACATTTACGAAATATATCTTGCTGCCTTCAGTCCTTCACTTCCAGCTCGAAGCAATTCCTTAGCAGACTCCAAATCCTCCATTAATGAAAGCAAAGCTTGATGAGAATCATTAGGAATCGGCTCCTTAACATCACGAATCTCTTCAAACAACCGTCGAGCTAGATTCGAGAACAGCTTCTTCACCGTGCATCGGTAGTCGGAGATTGCAGATATTTCGGTAACTGTATCGATAAGTTTCTGAATCAGTCCAGCTTCCGCCAAGAAAAGAAATGAGATTCGAAGAAGTTGAGTTTCTGTTAATCGACAGAGACGGTAACTGAAATGTGAAGGAGGATGGGCTTTTAGTTGAGTGAAATTTGAGGTGGCGGCGGTGGTGGTGGTAGAGGTAGGGTGGTGGTGGAGTTAAGGTGGAGGTGGAGATTAGGTGGAGTTAGAGAGAAAGAAGGTTGAGCAGAATTGAGAGGGGGGGGGGGATTTATATTTGTGTTTTTTTAAATTGTTTTGTTTATTATTTATTGGATAAATTACACTTTTCGTCCTTTATGTTTGTATCTGATTGCAATGGATAGCCTTTAACTTCAATAATTACAGTCACAGTCCTTTATTTGTAAAACTTATTACACTTTTCGTCCTTTAGCACTAACCAGGTTAAAATTTTCAGTTTAGTTTATACATGTAAGGGCAGTTTAGTCTTTTTATTATTTGTAGTATTTATTTACTAAGATTAAAATACATTTTTTTTAACTTTTTACCTTTCTTTCTCTCTCTTAAACTTTTTCAGTCTGCAAGAGAAAAACCCAATTCTCAAACATAAAGTTCATCATCTACATTCTACACTCTCAAACATTAGCATCAATGGTCATAAATTTCATTTTGAAGAACACAACTCAGATCCTGCATCTATGGCATATAACCCCACCCCTTGTGATTAACAAATCGGTAGGTTAGCTGCTCCTTGGTACAAATCTCAAGTTTTATATCTATTTTCAAAGCTTTAACCTTATAAGTAATGACCTTCACACATTTATATTTTTCTTTAAGTTCAAACAAAGTCAAAGATATCTACTTATCTACACACCTGCTTTAACAAATTAAAGTGGCAACAATATCTTTGTTATAATGCACCAAAGTATTCTGCACACTTGAAAAAACAATCAACGGACCTTTATGAGAGAGATGGTTTTTGCCTTTTGGTTCCCTGATTTACATTTTACCATCAAATAGGCCTGAGCTTTTTGATGTAAAACAATGAGGCCTCAAAGGAAGTGGGGTTGCGGGTGGTGGTAGGTGGGTGCCGGAGGTTGGGGTGGTGGTAGGTGGGTGCCGGAAGTTGGGGTGGTGGTGGTAGTTTATGGAAAAGAAATTCTGGAAAACCCTTTTTGATGTAAAACAACAGCTAAACATATTCCCCCAGGATTCTTCTCCCTTGCCCACGAAAAGAAATTCTGGAAAACCCTTCTGCCTACTCGTCAGAGATCGGAGTCGTCGCCGGAACCGCCGCAGAACCGGCCGCCTGAACTCCGGCCGTTGTCTTCTCATTATGTTACATATACAGACTTATAAACCCTAAAATCACATTCAGGCACAGATGAATTACAGCCGCTACTGAAGGATGATGGTATGGAATCAGATCGAGGTTTCTGAAGCAATTTGATTGAGGTTTTTGAAGCAATTTGATTGGAATTAAGAGTGGTGATTGTGAAGGTGGGGATCAAGGGTTTGATTGTGTGAGATTATTGGGGGTAGGGTTGTATGGAAGCAACAGTGGTGGAGATCGAGAGAGATCTAGTGGACTGCAAGTTTTGGATTGGATTTACTGAAATCGTCCCTCACGTTTTGTGAACTTTTGTTTTTTGGATTTATTTATTAAGAAAAATTAAATAAAAGCTGAAATGACCATGATACCCTTAAGTGAATGGATTTAACTTAAACTTTTTAACCATGTTAGTGTTAAAGGACGAAAGGTGTAATGAGTTTTCAAAATAAAGGATTGTGACTGTAATTATTGAAGTTAAAGGTCATCCATTGCAACCCGCTACAAACATAAAGGACGAAAAGTGTAATTTATCCTTATTTATTTTAGTGTTTAGGGTAAAATGACAAAAATACCCTCTTGTGATGTACACTTGGTTTGATTTCACCAAGAAAAATAACAAAGTTAGGGCTAAAGGACATAATGTGCAAGGTTTTGCAAACATCAAGAACGTTTTTTTGTACTTTTTGAAGACAAATGACACACTTTGCAATCTGGTGTCAACATAAACGACGGTTTTTGTAATTTACTTTATTTACTTTGATATCATATGTTCTTTCATGTGTTGCTCGTGTACTAACTGTTGGTTCAGGCCCCTCTTAAAACACACTACACACACTTTACAAAAATCACGTATGTATGTAGTGTTTATATGGAGATAGTATGAAAAGAAATATGGAAAGAAGATGAAAAAGGTTTATTCTATTTACGAATGAAAATGGGTACATAAACAAACCTACTAACCATCACTAGTGCTCTAGTGGTGGTCACATGTATTTAAGTTTCACATATAGTGGGCTACAGTGAGTTTTCCTCTCCAGTTCTCAAGTTCGAGTCTGGGTGATAGTGGTTTCTCATTGAGGGATTTAAATTGGGGATCTATTGTACGAGGGGGCTCTCTAGTGCGGACCTGGTTAAGACAACATATGCTAAACCTCCCGACATTATCGAATAATTCACACCTTTCAAAAAAAAAACTACTCACTATTCTATTTATAATAAACAAACAACAAAAACACATGCTAGATAATCCCACTAGTTGCTAAATTTTAGTGCTACTCTAACGATATGCAACTCACACGATCTGGTGCAACAAACTTGGTCAGCCTTGACCAAGTAATACTAATTAGGATATCCCCACATGATATTCTCCTAATGCAACTTTGATATTCTCACGTACTATTAAGTACAACATCAAAACAATCATCATATTGATGACTTATCCAAAAGGATCACTAACCCGTGACGCATACCCGTTGACCCGTGACCCCTTTACGAACCCATGACCCGATAACGTGACGAGCCGTGACCCGTAAACAAACCGTATAACCCAACACTAACAATTACCGTTTCTTCATGATTTGTAGAACAGATCTGCGCTCAAGATTTGTAGATTATCGTCTACCAACAACCTGCTTTGATAGACGGTGTTTGTTCAATTATTATCAGATACTTTTGTTATTCTTATTTGGCTTGCAGAGATAGTGTCAAATGGCATGAGGCTCTCTCGATTTACATGACGATTACAAATTAGATCACATAAAATCAAATGTATGATTCATACATATCATTCTTTTAACCATTTTTGACTTGCTACAATTTAATTCATTCAAGGCTGTATTTTGTAATCTCAGTTTGGAACTTAAATTATGGATTAGGATCAAATACAAAGGATCCTAATTGTAAGAAGTGTAAGAAGGATTTATAGAGTGACAAGTGTCCAATAACCTAAAAAAACCCACTACACAAAAAAACCCACTAAAAAAAAAAAAAACTTAAACATCCACCACCACCAAAAACCCCCACCCCCATCCCTCACATCACCCACCAAAAAAAAAAAAAAAAAAAAATCCGAGGGGGTGGGGGTTTAGGTTTTTGGGTGGTGGTGGGGGTGGGGGTGGGTGTTTAGTTTTTTTTAGGTTTTTTTTTTTGGGGGGGGGGGGGTGGGTTAGCTTTTTTGGGGGGTTTTTTTGGTGAGGTATAGTTTTTTTTTTTTTTTTTTTTTTTTTTTTTTTTTTTTTTTTTTGCAAGGGGGGGGGGGGGGGGGGGGGGGGGGGGGGTTGTTTAGGTTTTTGGGTGAGGGGTGGGGGGGTTTAGGTTTTTGGGTGGTGGGGTGGGGGTGGGTGTTTAGGTTTTTGGTGGTGATGTAGTGGGTTTAGTTTTAGGTTATTGACACTTGTCACTCTATAAATCCTTCTTACACTTCTTACAGTTAGAAGCATTTGTAGAATAACTTGACCCCTTAAATTATCAGTAGATGTTTCTTGATTTTTTTCGGACATTTCACTTTTGTATTTCTGACATGTTTTAATGTTGGTGTTGTCAAACTTTTTTTTTTGAAACGCGTTGTTCTTTTTAGTCTATTGTTTTAGTTACAATCATGGTTGTAAAACAAGGTTTTCAAGGCCGAGTACTTCCCGAGTAGTCGCTACAAGGTAGGCTAACGAGACGACTTTCTCTAACTCCGCCTAATTACTCGGAATCGATCAATCACGGTCAAACTCGACCAAAATCGGATCTAGTAGGTCAATTATGGCCGAGTTTGACTTAAAAAATAATAAAACATAATTTATATGACTATCATATTACATAATTACATAATGAATATCATTTTCACATATTTTATTATAAATATTAGTAAATTTATGTTATTAGACATATATTTAATTTCCAAAAACTAATTTCTTTATAATTTAACATGTCTGAGTACTCCCCGGGTACTCTCCGCCTATGCCGAGTACACTCAACTCCCCGGTCGACCGACTAGGGAGCGCCTAGCGACTTTTGCAACCATGGTTACAATGCAGCAGGTTGAATTCAACTCCAAACTTTGTGGTGCCATATATGGTGCTACTTTTTAACACAAGAACCATGATGTCTTTGAAGGTGCAGTATGTTCACAAACTCATCACAAGGTAATGTTGTCTGTGTTAGTTCGATAATGTCAAAATACTAATGGTCATCCTTGCCATATTTAACATCAAAAGATGTTCTAGCTATTGTTTTGCCACTTCCTGGTCGATGAAACAATAAACAATTTGGTATATTTCTGATTTCAGTTTTTTTTTTCAGTATAATATTTATTTATAGCAATCCATTTTGATTTATAATACTGACTTTGTATTTTTATTTTGTAGCGCATGCTGGTAGAGGATCCTGTAAAAAAGGACTAAAGTGTGAGAAGGGTAAGAAAGAATCTCAGCCATTAGATCTTTTGATCTAATGAGCCCCGCTTGCGGTCTGCTCATATAATGTAATATATGTGTGGGCGCTCGGGGGGGGCAAAAGCAAAAGTGCACAAAATTTTTAACGTTATTTTACTAATTTCGTGAAAATAACGTTAAAAAGAGGGGATCGTTAATCAGGCATCATGTGGTGGCGTTGATAGCCGAAAGACAAGGGGGTACATGCACCAATTGGCGTTTGTCTCAATTGCTGAGTGTTATGTGCCTTATGTCCAAGGCTTGATGCAAAACCACAATCGAGCCGGGGGTCTCATTGGAAGCAGCCTCTCTATTCCTACGGGGTAGAGGTAAGGCTGTCTACATCCCACCCTCCTCAGACCCTACCTTAGCTTTGCTATAGGTGGGATATACTGAGTACGATGATGATGATGATGATGACATGTAACTTCCCTCCGTGTTTTTTAAACGTCAATAACTTTTTATACGTAGCTTTTTAAAAAAAATTACACCATAATAACGAGCGTTTTTTTATCTTTAATATGAGTACCATATTGCTATACTTATATAGAGAAAAAAATATGTTTCGATCACATGTTTAGTCAATGAATGGTGTTATATACTTGCTGAATGGTGTTATATACTTGCTGAATGGTTTATATACTTACTGAATGGTGTTATATACTTGCTGAATGCTGAATGATGTTATATACTTGCTGAATGGTGTTATATACTTACTGAATGGTGTTATATACTTGTTGAATGATGAATGATGTTATATACTTGCTGAATGGTGTTATATACTTGCTGAATGATGTTATATACTTCCTATAATTAAGGTGACGGTTATGGGAAGTTTTTAATTAATTGAATTAATAATAAAATTACTTGTTTACCCTTTTCAATTAATTTAGATCTAATGGCTGAGATTTTTTCTTACCTTTCTCACATTTTTGGTTTTTTTACAATAACCTTACCCAACGCATGCTAAAGAAAGTTGTAGAAATGGTACAACTGTCTGCTGGTAGTAAGTTTAGTATAAAGAATCTTCAATGTGTTGAAGTGCAAATGGGTCTCAGAGTTATGAACCTTAAGCATATATTCGGTTGTTAATCGTTAATGTTGATAGAGTGTAAATGGTTAATTTTGTTTTTTTTGGTGTATAGCTACGCGGCGTATAGCCATCCTTTTCAATTTCCAAGAAAATCTCTGATATGATGTGGGAATTTGTCCCTTTATATACGCTACGTACAGGCCTATACGCAGCGTATATAAAAGGGTGTTTTTTTTAAGAAGCATTGTTATACATTATTTTTCGTTTTAGCAAACTTTTATAATAACTTTTAAAAATTGATAAATAAAAAACATTGTTAAAAATTCTATCGTATAGTATAATTTATGTCTCGTATAAGCCTATGGATGTAGTATCGTATCATATAGTGTAGTATAAATCTTGGATAGGCCTATACGTGTAATATAATATTGTATCCTATCGTATCGTATAGTATAGTAAAAAACACTGTTAAGTATTCTATAGTATAGTATTATAATATAGGTCTCGTATAGGTCTGTGGATGTAGTATCGTATCATATAGTGTGGTATAAATCTCGTATAGGCCCATATGTGTAATATAATATTGTATCATATCCTATCCTATCGTATCGTATCGTATCGTATCGTATAGTGTAGTATAAGTCATGTATAGGCATATATGTGTAGTATCATCTCGTATAGGCCTATAAGTGTAGTATCGTATCATATGGTGTAGTATAAGTCTTGTATAGGTCCCGTATAGGCTTATAGGTCTCGTATAGGCCTATGGATGTAGTATAGGTCCCACGTAGGCCTATAGGTGTAGTATAAGTCTCGTATAGGACTATATGTGTAGTTTAGGTCCCGTATAGACTTATAGGTCTTGTATATGTGTAGTTTAGGTCCCATATAGGCTTATAGGTCTTGTATATGTGTAGTTTAGATTCCGTATAGGCCTATACTATACTATGTTATGCTATACGATACGATACGATGCAATACGATACGATGCAATACTATACTATACGATACTTATACTGCATTATTCGATACTATAAGATATGATATTATCCTACACCTATAGGCCTATACGAGACTTATACAACACTATACGATACCATCTACATCCGTATGCCTATACGAGGTCTATACAAGACTTATAGGCTTATACGAGGTCAATACGTGACCTATACTACACCTATACGATACGATACGATACAATACTACATCCGTTATTTAAAATAAAAAACTTTTTTATAAAACTTTACTAAAACAATTAATATTGTATAAATATTTCTAAAAAAACACCTGTTATATACGCTACGTACATGCCTATACGCAGCGTATATAAAGGGTCAAAAAGACAATTTTACCTCTGGTTTGGGCTGCGTATAGCCCCAATCCAGGGGTAAAATGGTTTTTTACCAAACTTGCCCCATATATACGCCACATACAGGACTATACGCGGTGGCGTATAGTAAAAAAAACATGAATTAACCAAAATACCCTTAAGTGAATAAACTTAACTGAAAATTTTAACCTGGTTAGTACTAAAGGACGTAGAGTGTAACAGGTTTTGCAAATAAAGAATTGTGACTGTAATTATTAAAGGTAAAGGCTATCCGTTGCAATCCGGTACAAACATAAAGGACGAAAGTGTAATTTACCCTTAAAATTATTAGCATGGTGTTTTAGATTCTTATTACATGGTATTGTATAAAAAACATCAAACGTAACAATTTAAAACACAATCAATGTATTATAGGCTTTAAATTTACAACACTTTTCCAGGCCACCTACATTTGGCGAAGAGGGTACGAAACCAATACGAGCAAGCAATCAATGCCTCCCTAGAACCTGGCCTACACTAATTAACTTCTTTGCACGGTGTTCTAGATTTCATAGCTTGAATACATTTTATTGTTTTCTAAATTGTTACGTTTGATATTTTTTCTATATAATATCATGCCAAAGAATTTAAAACAACATGTCTAAAATTTAAAACACAATACCTAAATAGACTTATTACACTTTGTAGAAAAAATATCTTTTGTAGAGAAACTCTTACCTATTTATACACACATAAAATTACGATCTTAATTAAACATTAAATAGAAAAAAGATATTACATTATCCATATAAAAAAATTACATTTATTTATTTCAAACAATTAAAAAACAACTATGCCCAACATGTTGAAGCTTACGTACTGTCCAAATGTCATGTAGAATTACATTTATTTATTTCATTTCAAACAATTAAAAAACAACTATGCCCAACTTGTTGAAGCTTACGTACGGTCCAAATGTCATCTAGAGCCTTTTCAATTCTTTATGCAATTAACGTTTCATTTCAGTAGGACCGACCGGCGGCATCTGGACTTCTTGATTCTGCCCCGTCCTCATATTTCCTTCCCATCCTACAAAACCCGTAAACATGACTCTAGTTAGATGTGTTTATAATATTTTGTAAGTACCATTAAAATAAAAGCATTACCAATAGCTGGTTCATATCCGCGGTGCTTAAGCTCACGATACTCTTGACAAAGAGCACAGCACCCACAAAAACAATGGACAACGCAGTCGTTACAAGTTTGCCCATGTAGGAAGAATAGCTCCCTTAATTTAGTGCGATTCAAAAATGAATATAGGCAGTGACATCCTCCTAGACAAAGGATCCCATAAATGGCCCCGTGTAGACAGCATGCTGTTTTAGATAAGAAAAAAATAACTATAACCCAACTAACTCAACCGGTTAGATTAGTCTTTTCCATAACCGTTGTTAATGGTTCGACAAAAAAAAATTCGTTAAATGACCAAACCAATGCATTCACAATTGATTCTCCATCTATATAATTATACTAAAAATGACTACCTTTTCGTTCATTTTCTCATTTAAATAATATTTTTTTCCTACTATTATCATTAACTTTTATCTCTACTCCATTCACAACCACTTTCAAAAATATCAAAAAATTATAGAGGGTAAACAGTGTTTTCTCTAAATTTACTGATGAACAGTAATATTTTCTCACTCCTTCTCTCACAACCACTTACACCCATTCTATATAATATAGAGGACCCACTCACATAAATATAGAGGATCAAATGTGAACGCTAGTAAGAAGAAAAAAAGAATTGATCCGAAGACACTTACAAGTACTTCCCCTGTCGACAATCTCGGCAATTAGTCCAAAAGTAATGCACGGGCAGAAACATGTCAAGAAGCCTGTAGTTTCCAAAAAACGATATATGCGAAGACTAGATTATAACTCTGCGTATTACACAGTTTGAACATGTAATAAAATGTGAAAAGGAAAAAAAATGATTGTTTCGAAGCATGCAATTTATACCGAAAATTACGCAGGATTTGATAATTAACCAAGGGGGAATCTATTGGCACACCCTCGTATCTATCCGCACACTTTTTTTTTTACTTGCAGGTCGTATAGGTCCAATAGTCAAAAGTCAAATCTACAGATGTCAGTCCTTGTCTGGCGACTGGCTTGACCTATACGAGTCGTATAGGTCTATACAGGTCGTATTAAATTGTTTTTTTTTTTACATTTTTTTTAATACAATAATGTATAGTTTTAACAAAGTTTAATAAAAGAATTATTTATTTTTTAAAACAAAAATATATTTAAAAATTTATCATGTGGTATTGGTTTGGTACATGTTTATTATACCATACTATACTTATACCATACTACACTTAGACCACAGTATTTATGTTATAATCGTATTATATACTACACTTATACTATAGTTTATTATACTATACTATAATATGCTACAACTATAAGCACATACGAGATCTATATTACACCTATAGGCCTATACGAGACCTACCCTACACCTATAATATGAAATTTATTATACTATACTATACTTATACTATAGTATATATGTTATAATACGAGATCTATACTATACTATAGTTTTGACACTGTTTTGAGTAAAACTACACGGAACGCATAGACTGGTATAAGTCGATAATGAATCCAAAACCAGACTGGACTGGTATAAGTCCATTATATGCCGCATACAGACAATATACATCATAATACAACATGTAACGACAAAATACGTATGGTAATTATACTGTACGACTCGTATAGATACAATACGACATGTAAGTGTATAATTGGATTCAAAACAAAATGACATGTAATCATAGAATACAATACCACACATAACCGAACGTCGCCGATTCGACATGTATATAACATATACTTCATAAAACGACACGTAATGACAAAATATGTCAAAATATAGCCCGTATTCATCGAAAAGGCAAAATCTAAAATTCTGAAATTTTGTTTTTACCCTATATACGTATCGTATAGGTCAAAACTGGGTCGTATAATACCCTAATACCACTCGTATTGACCTATACGATACGTATATGGGTGTCGTTTCATGAAAAAGAGGGCGTATCAACGTAATACGAGACCCTTTATATGCATCGTATAGGTCAATACAAGTCGTATTAGGGTACTAAACGACCCATTTTGACCTATACGATGCGGATAGAGGTAAAATCAAATTTTAATAATTTTTTAAAATTATATAATAAATGTTACATATGATACTATAGTTCATTATACTATACTACAACTATAAGCATATACGAGATCAATACTACACATATATATCTATACGAGGTCTATACATGACTTACACTACACCTATACTATACATAAACTACATCTATTCTACACTAAACCTATACTTGTACTACAGCTACAAGCATATACGGGTGGAGAGTTGCACTAAACCGACTCCCCATAAAAGTCGATTTTATTAGGAGGTATATGTCTTCGACTGGTAAGGATTGTACATGGTATAAAAAAAATTAAAAAATATATATATTTTTTTAGAAAACTTTGTTAAAAATGTGTGTGTGTGTGTGTGTATAACCCTTTATTCAATACGACCCGGATAGGTCCAATCCACTAGATTAAATCTGACATATAAGTCTTTATTGGAAGTTGGAAAAGCTATACAACCCTTATTGAATGTGTTGATTTAAAGATCCAGGGTGTGCCAATAATACAACCCTTAAACAATTATATTCGCGTTCATTCATTTAACAAAAGATGGTGTAGACTTACAATTAGACTTACAATGTGTTGATTTAAAGATCCAGGGTGTGCCAATAATACAACCCTTAAACAATTATATTCGCGTTCATTCATTTAAAAAAAGATGGTGTAGACTTACAATTAGAAATATCTTGGTGGCAGTCACAAAGGTTGAAGGAAAAGATGGGCTGAGCCGGGACGCCGGTGGCGTATTTGGGTTGTCCGGTGGAAGCATGCATGTTAAAAACTTAGTTGAGCTGCTACGGGGTTTGGATAGGTTGTGGTTCAAGTGTTGTGGACGACATATAAATAAGGCCGAATTAATGTGGTGATGTGCATGGGTGTGCAGGGGCGCAGCTTAGAAGGCTTCCGAGGGGGCGCCCGACCCCTCGAACTTTTCGATGCGTAGTGTTATGAATAGTACTTTCGTATAGAAATTTTTTAGGTATATACGTTTCCACCCCCGGTTTCGGAAAAATTGGGGGGGGCGAAGCTTCGCCAATGTGGGTGTGGATTAGAATCATCAAACAATTTTGTTTATTAATATCGGTTCCTTGCCGCCTCTTTGGACTGTATTTAATACTTTTTTTTGAAAATCACTGTATTTAATACTATGTTGGTATATATACTTACTGACTTAATGATACTATGTTTGTAAAGGTATACACAATACATAAGATATTTCAAATATCCATTGTTAAGGTTTGTTTGATTTTTTTGACGGCTAGATCACCCGGTTAGGCCTTTTGCCTTTGATCACCCAGGTCACGAGTAGGAATCCTATGGTTGACATATTATTGTCAGTTTGAACCGGTGCCACAGTTCGCCCCCGCAAGATTCGACCCTGAGACCTCTCGGGAAGAAACCCCACATAAGTGGGTAAACCTTCCCACCTCCCCCTAGACCAATTGGTCTGCACGATTAGGATACAAGTAGTTTGTGATCAATTTCGTCATACTTCTCTCTTCTCGATCGTTCTCTCACACAACGTCTCTAATTTCTGAACCTATCAAATGTTTGAGACCATTTACTCATATATTCAACTCGTATGGACCGGTGTGGATGCGGATAAAGAGTAAATAAAAGGATGGTGAGTGACTTAGGGAAATCTGGGTTCGATCCTTGAGTCAAACGGGTTTACAAGTAATTTCATCGTCATACCTACGGGCGGGTGGGTTATCGGGATGAGCACGGTACCCCTTTGGTACCAAACGGGTACCGATACCGAAAGTACCATTACCGAAAGACGGAAAAAGTGGGCACTGGCACGGTACTGATATTTACCGGTGTTTTACCCATAAATATAGGTACAAAAAAGGGGAAAGTGAGTACCGGTACCGAATATACCTGGTACCAAATGTTCATCCCTAGATCAAACCAATTGAATTTGGTAAGTTAATGAAACCACATTATTTGATTAGGGTACACAACATTTAAGCATAATTTACAATCATACATGCATACAAATGTTACAAATTAATAGTATATATAAATACTGATACCGTACCGGTACCAAAAAAGGGAAAAGTGGGTACCGTTACCGAATATACCCGGTACGGTTTGGTACCGGATACCGGTACCAAATGCTCATCCCTAGATCAAACCAATTGAATTTGGTAAGATAATGAAACTATTATTTGATTAGGGTACAAACACTTAAGCACAATTTACAATCATACATGCATACAAATGTTACAAATTAATAGTATAATGTAATGTAATGTAAGAGTTAGGATCCTGTAAAAAAGACTAAAAGTGTGAGAAGGGTAAGAAAGAATCTACACCATTAGATCTTTGATCTAATGGTTGAGATTAATAGGGACCAAATTGTAAAATTTGGTTTACTTTTTTGGACTGAATTGAAAATTCTAGGGGTAATAAAGTCTTTATATCCATTCAAAAATAGAAACTGTAAATCAAAATCCCTACAATATCTCTCTCTCTCTCTCCAGATGATCTCCATCTACGATCAAAGATCTCTCTCTCATCATCATCATCATCATCACCTAACATCGTTATAATCATTCACACCGGCTCTGCCGACTTCGCCAGCCGGAGTCCGGTTGGGTTTCTTTAAAGAGATAGAACGAGGGTGAGAGAACGAAGGGGTTGGGGTGTCTTTGCTGGAGAAACCGTCGCCGGCAGCCTCCGGAAAAGCAGCGCCGGTGGCCAGAGAATAGAGAGAGGGAACCGAGATAGTGGGGGTGAGAGGAGGTGTGCGTGTGACGGAATCCATGTCGAGCGGCGAGTGGCAGCGACGAGCGGCAGCGACAGTGGTGGTGCGGATCGGCAATGGTGGTGCGGCAGTGGTGGTGCCGGAAGTGGAGAAGATGATACAGAGGTGTTATATTCTTTACTGAATGGTGTTTTTTTTTTCTGAATGGTGTTATTTTCTTTTCATTAATGGTGTTTTTTTCTTTTCAGTAATGGTGTTTATTTTATTTTCTGAATGGTGTTATTTTTTTTTTCTGAATGGTGTTATTTTGTTTACTGAATGGTGTTATTTTGTTTACTGAATGGTGTTATTTTTTGTTTACTTAATGATGGTATATTGTTTACTGAATGGTGTTATTTTTTGTTTACTGAATGGTGTTATATTATTTATTGAATGATGTTATTTTTTGTTTACTGAATGGTGTTATATCTTGTACTGAATGGTGTTATTTTGTGTACTGAATGGTGTTATATTTTGTTTACTGAATGGTGTTATATTATTTTGTAATAACACCATGAATTGAACTATGAATTTATTTAAAACACCATGTCATGAACATGCTCTGATTATGGACGGATATAAGTCCTTAAATCAAGGATTTTCTCTCTCCAAATCCTTAAATCAAGGATTACCATATTTGAATTTGTTAATGCATTTACAATTATACCCTTTTCAATTAATTTAGATCTAATGGCGAGATTCTTTCTTACCTTTCTCACACTTTTGGTCTTTTTTACAATAACTCCACCCAATAAACATAAAATTTCTTTAAAATAATTTGTTTTTTTAAATTGTTGGCTTTTATTATTTATTTTGACCAAGTCTAAAAAATTAGGTATGTTGACCATAAAATAAAAGATATTTCCGTTATGAGTAGAACGATAAATAGAGATTCATTTGTAATTTTAAAAAACAATTATGACATTATCAATCTCTCTTGTTCAAGTTTATCTAAACTAGTGTGTTTCCTTCGTGCTATGTGGCGGGAGCTTAGTCGTTAGCGATTTGGTTTGCTACAATACCAACATTCGCAATATCTATCAATAGAGAAACTAGTCCAAAATTTTAATCAGTCATATGTCCAAAAGATATTAACACATTTTTACATCGATCGAAAACCATAAAAATCCAAATGGGTATTGTTATCTGTGTTAATACCGATGCTATTGGTACCTACGTTGTTGTTCGATCATAATCAATTCGGCTAATCATAGTATTTGTTCACACAAAATCTATGTCCAGTGTTGGAGAAATCGCGCCTAGGCGGTGATCAAACGATCATCGAAGGTCTGCCGCCTGAATTTTGGTAACTCGGTCAAACTAGGTCGCAGTGGTCAAAGTCGAGGAATCGGTCAATAATCGGTCAAAATTGGACCAAATCGATCTAATCAAATGAGTTCTTACCTCGTTTGGAACCAAAATTGAACCAGATTTGGGGCTAGGGATTCTTTCTTGTGCGCCATGTCTGATGAGAGAGGGAAGAGCAGCGTGTAATGAAAGAGATGGTGGGTTAGGTTTAATTAAGCTTGGGTATTTTAACATTTAACCCCCTATATCTTTCACTACTTTACATATGGTTCCCAAACTTGTAAATTTGTATATAAAAAGTATAAAGTCAACTATATATTTACATACTGTAAATTTCCATTTCCAACATGTATATGTATTGGGGTGTTATACACAAAGCTTAGGGGTGTTTTCAAAAAAAATTAATATTACACTTTTAGTCCAAAATTTATTTGATTTTTCATTTTTAACCCAAAAGTTTTCATCTTTTTCAATTTAGTCACACATTTTTGTACTTTCAACTTTGGTCCCTATACTTATCATATTTTGCAATTTTTTTGTTTTACGTTTTATTCTAAATTTTGTGAGTTAACACGGTGCAACGTGCGTATGTGGTTCAACATTATTATGTTTCATTTAACACTTCGTTCTAATTTGCGAGTTAATACGACGCAACGTACGTGTATGGTTCAACGTTTTTACGTTGTTTTTTTTTTCCGTTTAACAAAACAGGTTGGTCGCAACGAGCGGGTACTAAGTCGACTTAGTTATTATTTTCTGTATTTTACGTTACGATCTAATTTCTTCACATTAATATGTTTTGGTTGTTGGCGGTGGTGTGACATTGGTACTATTTGAAACAGTTTTTGTCGCAACCCCCGACCCCTTTGCCCCGGGAGGCGGGCGGCCGCGAGCTTCGCACATTCGGTGGTATCGGTGTTTATTTCATTTTGGCAGCGGAATTTACATCAGGACCGTAGTTAGAAAATATTTTATCAGAGTAAAACACCTCATTTTATAAATAATAAACACATGGGTAAAACCCAAGTTTTCATTCATAATCAGTTTGTAGGGATAAACCCTAATTTATTGAAATAAAACTTCTTCTTTATTTAGGTAACTTTTATAGCCACTTTTCCAAGCCTTCAGTGCTCTCCAGCTGGCTTCTATTTGGCTTTCACATTTTGTTACCTGAAACGCGTTTTAAAAACATTTGTCAATGAGAAATACTGGTGAGTGAATCCCAATTTAATCAAGACATGTTTTATCATTTTACAGTATTGAGGGCAATCCGGCAATTACATTTGTTTACATCTATTCAATTACCACCCACGGTACTGTCAATCCTGACTTGTGGAAATGTTACTACTCACAGTGTATACAAATACTCAATCACTGTTAAATATAATTTAAAACATTGAGGTTTTGTAAAAACAATTTATGAAAAGCATTTATAAAAAGAGGATAAACTCACATTGCTACTTTAGGTTTTTCCTTGTGATTTCCTGGTTATAATCTAATAAATTAAACAATGCACACACGTTAGTATAATAACCCAATATTTACATTAGCTATACCCTCCCAGAGACAGAACTCCAACGGCTAAGTCAGGCAGAGCCTCGACATGCGTTACGGAGCATTAGATCAATCGGGCAGCGTATCTAATACGTAATCGGGATTATAATACTTACAACGAGGCAGAGCTTCGCTAATTAAGGGGGTATTATGCCCGAAGATTAATTCTACTATTCAGAATTGAGAGAGACTTTTGAGATTTGAACGAAGGAAAATGAATGCCGATCGATCCTATTTATAGTGCTGATACAGCACTTTCTCGCGCCCCGCGAGAACTGAAGGCAAGGCCTTCGCGGCCCGCGAGAGATGTAGAGTAGGCTCTAGCCTTGACCAGTCACGAGTGTAGGTTGGACGAATCACAGGACACGTGGCATCATCGGGTTGTGCCTAGTGTCAGGCTATCTCACCCCGCGACAGACACACAAGGGAGTGTCGCGCCCCGTGAGCGGCCACCGAAATTCATTTTATTTGATTTTTGTAAAATTAGAGGTATTTCGGGGCCGTTTTTCGTATATTGGGTGTATTTTAGAACGTATAAGGGTGTTATAAGTATTTTGGGAGAGTTGTTATAGTTTTACACCCCCACTGCAACGCGGGAATAAGCCCGTGCGCGTTGGGGCGTGGTAAGGGAAGCCGGTGGGAACTTGTAACACCCCGAAAATGGGTTTGGTGATCAAACCACATTAGCACTAAAAGACGGGTAAAGTACCGTTAGTGGTAAAATTTACCCGGTAAATATTAGGATTTAAATAATTAATCCTAATATTAAATAAAAAGTGAATAAAAGCTTTTAAGGTAATAAAATGGATAAAAGGCCCGAGTTAACGGGACCTAAAATAAACTTAGTCATAAATATTCCCGAACCCGCTAAGTTAACTAGGAATATTAAACCTAGTTAATAAGTGGGAATATTATTGAAAATAATTAGGTTGTGACCTAATTAATAACTAACCAAACACGAGGGACCAAAGTCGGGTAACTTGAAAAAGGAATTATAAACTTAAAAATAAAACACAACACACACACAAGAATGTGTGTGCGTGCGTGAGAATGGCCAGGAGAAGCTCCTAGAGAGCTCAAACCCTAGAATCAACAAATTCACCAAATTGGATCTCGAATCAAGATCCAAATCAATGCATGAACGCGTAGAAACGATCACCAAGTCAAGGGGATCGTGAGGTATGTTGAATTTCTAACATTCGTGAAGTTGTAAAAATTTGATAATCATCCTAATCGCGAATTAGGCATGAATTAGAGAAGCTAGGGCTAGATTAGTGATGTATACTTGCTTAGGAACGAAACCCCAAGTGAAAATCATGCATATGATGCTATGACTTGAATGATTTGGTGATTACCTATATGTGTGTTAAATGGGTTTATTGACAATATGAAGAACACTCGGATTAGAGTGTTAATTTGATGAATATTGTTTGTTATGAAATAAGTTCTTGATGTAGTTCATGAACACTAAACATAGAGGTTTGATTTTTGATGTAAATCTTGGTGAAAATAATTAGTTATGAACTAGTTAGTAAATATGTGAAATTATGCACATTAGGTGTTTGTTAAAATGCCTAAATGAGAACTAAAGTATTGAATTTTAGAGTGAAAACGCATATTTGAATGATATGGCAATTACGCGTGATATGAAGTGATGAGAGTTCTAAATACTATGTTGATTTAGACTTAATGTAGTAAACATGTGATTGAAAGTAGTTAACTTTAGATAAGTTAAGTTAACTAATCATGAAGCCGAATAGTAGCTTCGGCATAGAAAATAAATGAGGTGGAATAGTCGTGATTGTTAATGACTAATTTAACCGCCTTGTAAATGTTTGACAATAGTTTGACGCGTAACAAGCTAGGTGAAAGCTTGGAAGAGGGAGCGGGTCAAACGGAGCAAGTACGGAAAGAAAAGCGTGGCGTGGATGCGAGGTAAGTGTAATTTACACACTTATGTAGAATACTCGTTTATTCGATACGTTGTAAACGTGATAATGATAATATTGGAAATATGGAAATTTGTCAAGTGTCGACTAATGTAAATCAAGGATAAAAGGATACCCATGGTGTAAGCCGAAATGGGTTGAAATTGTAAGAAAAGAGTGTAAAAGAAAAAGGGTATGGTTATAAAATCCGGGATGGGATGGATGTATGAATTGGAAATCAAAAACGATGTTTTTGATTAAATAAATAATGTTGGGCATATAGTCCAAACGGGTTGAATGGTGGTGATAACACCATTTGACAATATCGACTAATGTGGTTGTCAAGTCTTATGTTAACAGGACCGATTAGCAAATCGGATAATTGCGTCACCATTGATGGTGTGATAATGAAAACAAGGTATAAATCGGGTCTACTTGTTGATCCGGGCCAGGTACGTGTAATTATGTTGTAGTTAAAAGTGCTATTTTGGTCGAATAATTTGAGAGAGAGTCCTTAGTCATAAAAGGACTAAAATCGACCAAAACGCCCTTGTAGGCTAAATGGAACAAACGATCCTTAAAGGTTGTTTGGAAACGAGTTTTACAATTAGATAATTACTTAGGAGTAGTATAGAAGTTGAAGGATGTAACACGTTAGTCAAATGGCTCTATTCGAGTCTTTGCCGTAAAATAACGATTTGAAGGGTAAATTTTGGTATATATAAATCACCACATTGAATCCACCACAAATATAGTTGTGGTGGAAGATCCTTTGATAAGAAATCTGGACATATGTATTTGGAAATGAATGAAAGCAATTGGTGCTTATAATATGCTTAAATACCTCAAACGGGTCAAAATAAGCGTATGGGTGAAAATGGGTTAAAGAAGGTATATAATTCTATAATCGGAACCTAATATGTTAGACATCATTGAATTTAATAGGTTTGTGAGAAATAAGGGTCAAACAAACTTGTATGTTTGATAAAATCACAAACGGGTCAAATTTTGGTAAAAGAGTAATAAGCCGAAGACTTAAAAGTCTTAAATTTTATCAAGCCGGATGTTGGATTTTAACTCCATATGATGGAGAATCAAATTTCAAACATGTAGGAAGAAACGGTGGGTCAAACGGATAAGCGGTTTGAATGATACGAAAGATCTCGTGTCAATTTACGGCAAAATGGAAAAGCTGGATGCAGGGTCCACCGTAAATTACGGTGCCACCGTAATTTACGGTGGAGCTGATATGGTTACGGTGGTAACCTACTGTTGTACGGTAGAAGAATATGAACACAGGGGCCACCGTAACTTACGGTGCCACCGTAAGTTACGGTGGAGATCATTTTCAAGTTCTTGTTTTTCTTTTGAAAATCAATTGTTTCCCGGACTCGTTTGGACATGATTTTAACCCCGTAAGACTAAAGCATTTCATGTTTATGAAATGTAGGTACACTTTGGGATGCCGGAAGACGATCAAGCTCAACGAAGAACCGAACACGATATAGATACATGCTTCCGCACTTTGCCACGTTGTAAATTTTAAACAACGAATTCAACCACGTGATGTAGAATAACTTATGATTTGTAAAAGTTTTAATAAACCCGTATTTTTATAGTATGTGTAGTCCTAGCCACACATCAGATTGTGGTATTTTACATGTAAAATCGCTAAATAAAAAATAGGGTGTTACAAGTTGGTATCAGAGCGCTGGTTTAAGAGATTCAAGTATGGTGGGAAAAACTATGCTTGGACTTAAACCTTATGCTCTTAATAAAGATGGGTGTTCGGTTCGAGGCTTGATCGCAAATCCGGTAAGTACATGTATGTTAATAGTTTAGATGCTAAAGTGTTGTAAACAACACGTAGGGCTATCGTGTGATACACGTTACCCCAATTAAAATGATTAATGTAGTTGACGAAAATACGCGCGTTGACGCGTATAGTAGAAAAAGCCTTGTATTATAATATGGGCGATTATTGAAGTTGACATTACTAACTCTTGTGAATATTTTAATTGAAGGACACTCGCATCTGAAGATGGCGAGAGTTGAACGAATTGTGGATATGATGATGGAACGGTCCGAAGTATGACAAGAGGAGCATGCTCACCAAGGACTAAATCGCGTAACGACCGCAAACAAGGTTAATGGCAAGGAACGCCCGTCGGGGCAAGCGTTACCAGGTGCACGCTTTTAAATATAATCACACAAATAGCAATATACAATAAACAAGTAGAGAATGATTGTTGCATAGATAAATTAGAAACTTGGAAAACCTGAATAGAAATACATATCCAGGATATTATTTCCAAGGAAACTAAATAGAGACGTTACTCACATAGGGCGTGATGTGAAAACTATAAAAATGTCGTGTATGTCATGTGTTAATCGCTTACTCTGGCCAAGTAAGTAGTGGCATATGATACCACGAGTTTCTTATAGCGGACACATTTACATCCGATGTAGTAAGGGCGGGGTGAATGGGACTAGCTTAAAGAGTACCAAAAAGAATCAAATGAGCAAAATAATTGATAATAATGTAAACGCACAGCCGAGTGATGGAAGCGTATTACATTAGTATAATGAGCCCGAAAGAAGGGGCAGGGAAACATATAAAATAATTAAGGTACGTATTGGGAGGGGTGTACTTACACTCGAACCCAAAGAATATAAACATGTGGAATGATCAAGATATGCATTGGGAGGGAGTGTACTTACACTCGAACCCGGAAAATGCGAATATGTCCCTAAACGAGTCGTTTTTGTAAAACGTAAAACTCGAGGACAAGGTCGGAATATAGAAATGAAGGGAGGTCTTAATGCATACCGGGAGGGTTGCAATAATAACGATTTCGGTAAAACACCAGGTTGATGGGTAAGAATTGAACACATACACAGACCGAGAAACGGGAACTCGGATGGAAAGTTAAAGGACTCGGGTATTGGGTCATAACTAAAAGATGACAAAATAATGTAAATAAAAATTGTGAATAAATTATGTTCAACTATTTTAAAGTTGAACGGGTCGATTACAATATCATGCCGGACGGCATGAGTAAATACAAGCGAGATAATGGTACCGTTAAAAGCAAAAGAATAATGAGCCCGGTAATGGGACATAATCGAGTACGGATATATGTAAACTGGAGAATGGTGAGCATAAGATGAACCGACGCATAAACGATATGAGAAGTCAAGAAGTCGGAAAGATAATTCAAGAGAAAACAATGTAGCCTTAGACTACGGTCAAGGTCAAAAGAAATCCAAAAAGTAAAGGTGAATAATTCTAAAACATAAGAAGGGGTGCCTTAACGCCATATGCGTATATAAATGTATACACATTTGAATGAAGACTCGAATAAAAGATGATCTACGGGATCATCATAACCTACGGGATATTAATTAGAACAAAAGGTCTACGGGGCCAAAATGACCCACGGGTCATGAATTGAAGCAAAAGGATCATAAGGGTCTCGCCTCAAAGAGGTTAAAGCCTAAGGAAATAGCCTACGAGGTTAAGTGAAGGGACCTACGGGTCAATAGTGTGAGGTAAGGGAACTTGTTACGATTCCCCGTATAAAACTAAGATTTTAAAAGAATAAATTATGGACTGTCAATATCATGGTATGGATAATTGACAAAAGTTAAAGAAAGGATCCTAAAACTAAAACTTCGATTTTAGTAAGAAATAACGTTGTTACCAATATAAATTCTGATAGGAATTTGAATAGTAAGCATGAAAGGTTCAAGTCTTGACACTGGTAGGCGCAAGACGATATATTCGAAAAGTGATATTTTCGAAAATGAAAGGTTGATACAAACTAAACACGATGTGACACGATCACGGTTAGGAAATATAATGTGAAGTAAAATCACATTATAACCAAGCGAGCGGTGAAAAGTAACGGGACTAATAAGTCTAGTTAGTAAGACCGGTTAAGGCCAGTAATTCAAATCAATAAAAATTGGTTTGCTTGTAAGCGGTGGATTCGGTATAACTGAACCGAATAAATAAATCTGAAAACAAAAGAAATTATTGCTAAAAGTGAAATATTTCACTAAAGACCTTTAAACGGGTCAAGGTAACGGATTCACCAAGAGTTCGATAATATATAAAAGCGATGGAAATCGCTAAGTTAACTAAACTAGTAAAAATAACGGAATTACGTTATTTCAAGTTACATTATGTCGTATGAGGTACGTAGAGGTTCTGTAACCAAAAAGACATTACCATAATTTTTCTGGTAATACTAACAATTGGTTAAAGTATGAGTAATGCTTAAGAGATTACTCAAGTCAAACGCATTGAGTTTAGAACTCAATGAACTAAGTAAGCAAGGTTTCGAGGACGAAACCTCTTTAAGGGGGTAGACTTGTAACACCCCGAAAATGGGTTTGGTGATCAAACCACATTAGCACTAAAAGACGGGTAAAGTACCGTTAGTGGTAAAATTTACCCGGTAAATATTAGGATTTAAATAATTAATCCTAATATTAAATAAAAAGTGAATAAAAGCTTTTAAGGTAATAAAATGGATAAAAGGCCCGAGTTAACGGGACCTAAAATAAACTTAGTCATAAATATTCCCGAACCCGCTAAGTTAACTAGAAATATTAAACCTAGTTAATAAGTGGGAATATTATTGAAAATAATTAGGTTGTGACCTAATTAATAACTAACCAAACACGAGGGACCAAAGCCGGGTAACTTGAAAAAGGAATTATAAACTTAAAAATAAAACACAACACACACACAAGAATGTGTGTGCGTGCGTGAGAATGGCCAGGAGAAGCTCCTAGAGAGCTCAAACCCTAGAATCAACAAATTCACCAAATTGGAGCTCGAATCAAGATCCAAATCAATGCATGAACGCGTAGAAACGATCACCAAGTCAAGGGGATCGTGAGGTATGTTGAATTTCTAACATTCGTGAAGTTGTAAAAATTTGATAATCATCCTAATCGCGAATTAGGCATGAATTAGAGAAGCTATGGCTAGATTAGTGATGTATACTTGCTTAGGAACGAAACCCTAAGTGAAAATCATGCATATGATGCTATGACTTGAATGATTTGGTGATTACCTATATGTGTGTTAAATGGGTTTATTGACAATATGAATAACACTCGGATTAGAGTGTTAATTTGATGAATATTGTTTGTTATGAAATAAGTCCTTGATGTAGTTCATGAACACTAGACATAGAGCTTTGATTTTTGATGTAAATCTTGGTGAAAATAATTAGTTATGAACTAGTTAGTAAATATGTGAAATTATGCACATTAGGTGTTTGTTAAAATGCCTAAATGAGAACTAAAGTATTGAATTTTAGAGTGAAAACGCATATTTGAATGATATGGCAATTACGCGTGATATGAAGTGATGAGAGTTCTAAATACTATGTTGATTTAGACTTAATGTAGTAAACATGTGATTGAAAGTAGTTAACTTTAGATAAGTTAAGTTAACTAATCATGAAGCCGAATAGTAGCTTCGGCATAGAAAATAAATGAGGTGGAATAGTCGTGATTGTTAATGACTAATTTAACCGCCTTGTAAATGTTTGACAATAGTTTGACGCGTAACAAGCTAGGTGAAAGCTTGGAAGAGGGAGCGGGTCAAACGGAGCAAGTACGGAAAGAAAAGCGTGGCGTGGATGCGAGGTAAGTGTAATTTACACACTTATGTAGAATACTCGTTTATTCGATACGTTGTAAACGTGATAATGATAATATTGGAAATATGGAAATTTGTCAAGTGTCGACTAATGTAAATCAAGGATAAAAGGATACCCATGGTGTAAGCCGAAATGGGTTGAAATTGTAAGAAAAGAGTGTAAAAGAAAAAGGGTATGGTTATAAAATCCGGGATGGGATGGATGTATGAATTGGAAATCAAAAACGATGTTTTTGATTAAATAAATAATGTTGGGCATATAGTCCAAACGGGTTGAATGGTGGTGATAACACCATTTGACAATATCGACTAATGTGGTTGTCAAGTCTTATGTTAACAGGACCGATTAGCAAATCGGATAATTGCGTCACCATTGATGGTGTGATAATGAAAACAAGGTATAAATCGGGTCTACTTGTTGATCCGGGCCAGGTACGTGTAATTATGTTGTAGTTAAAAGTGCTATTTTGGTCGAATAATTTGAGAGAGAGTCCTTAGTCATAAAAGGACTAAAATCGACCAAAACGCCCTTGTAGGCTAAATGGAACAAACGATCCTTAAAGGTTGTTTGGAAACGAGTTTTACAATTAGATAATTACTTAGGAGTAGTATAGAAGTTGAAGGATGTAACACGTTAGTCAAATGGCTCTATTCGAGTCTTTGCCGTAAAATAACGATTTGAAGGGTAAATTTTGGTATATATAAATCACCACATTGAATCCACCACAAATATAGTTGTGGTGGAAGATCCTTTGATAAGAAATCTGGACATATGTATTTGGAAATGAATGAAAGCAATTGGTGCTTATAATATGCTTAAATACCTCAAACGGGTCAAAATAAGCGTATGGGTGAAAATGGGTTAAAGAAGGTATATAATTCTATAATCGGAACCTAATATGTTAGACATCATTGAATTTAATAGGTTTGTGAGAAATAAGGGTTAAACAAACTTGTATGTTTGATAAAATCACAAACGGGTCAAATTTTGGTAAAAGAGTAATAAGCCGAAGACTTAAAAGTCTTAAATTTTATCAAGCCGGATGTTGGATTTTAACTCCATATGATGGAGAATCAAATTTCAAACATGTAGGAAGAAACGGTGGGTCAAACGGATAAGCGGTTTGAATGATACGAAAGATCTCGTGTCAATTTACGGCAAAATGGAAAAGCTGGATGCAGGGTCCACCGTAAATTACGGTGCCACCGTAATTTACGGTGGAGCTGATATGGTTACGGTGGTAACCTACTGTTGTACGGTAGAAGAATATGAACACAGGGGCCACCGTAACTTACGGTGCCACCGTAAGTTACGGTGGAGATCATTTTCAAGTTCTTGTTTTTCTTTTGAAAATCAATTGTTTCCCGGACTCGTTTGGATATGATTTAAACCCCGTAAGACTAAAGCATTTCATGTTTATGAAATGTAGGTACACTTTGGGATGCCGGAAGACGATCAAGCTCAACGAAGAACCGAACACGATATAGATACATGCTTCCGCACTTTGCCACGTTGTAAATTTTAAACAACGAATTCAACCACGTGATGTAGAATAACTTATGATTTGTAAAAGTTTTAATAAACCCATATTTTTATAGTATGTGTAGTCCTAGCCACACATCAGATTGTGGTATTTTACATGTAAAATCGCTAAATCAAAAATAGGGTGTTACAGAAAACCCCACCGACTTTCCTTTTTAAGATAGTATAACTAATAAGCACGTGCGCGTTGCAACGCGGGCAGATCACAAATATCGAATGGATTAGTCCAAACGTTATGTGATGCGTTAACCATACGAAAACGTGTGTTTCGACATATTTGATTGAGCACAGTATAACCTATATAAACATTGCGATTGGGTCAAAACATAAAGTAAATCGAATTAATATAATCATAAATATTATATGGGATATATTAGAGGTTTAAAAAAAGGGAAATTACAATTTGAATCCACTCATTTCGAATTTTTTTTTTACGAAAACATACATAAAAATAAACATGAAAACATATCATATTTGACCTGACTCGTTTCCCAAAAAAGTTTACGTCAAAATGTAGACCAGCTCGAATTAAGCTCGAATTAATACAGACACATACATAAAAATATGCACGTATAAATGGTTTTAAACGAAAACGTATTATATTTGACCTGACTTATCTCAAAAAAAAAAGTTTACGTCAAAACGTAGAGACACTCAAATTTATATTGATACGTAGAAAAAATATGCACGTAAAAAATGTTTTTAAGTAAAAGAATGATAGAGATAAACAAAAGTATTTAACAAACAAAAGTAACTAATGGAAAATTAAATTAGTAAAAAAGTAGTGGTTAAAAACACCAAATGCCAAAGTAGAGGGGTAGTAGAAACATAGAAGGGACTATAATGGACAACTCCAAAAATGAAAGGGCCAACCAAAGCCGGTGGGAAACCCCAAACATCAAATAGATTATCCAAGTGTTATGTCATGTGTTAACCATATGAAAACATATACTTCAACGTACTCGGTTCAACCCCGTGTAACCTCTATAAGTATTGCGGTTGAATCAAAATGTAATGTAAATCGAATTTATGTCGTACAGTTATAACGTAACGCACCAAAGAAACATAAAGCGTGAATAGAAACCACAAAAGGAAAAAAGAAAACATATTCACATTAAGGATAACCATAAGTGTTTTGTAAAGTGAAAGGACTAAAGTTGGGAGGTGTAAACGTCAACAACCTTGGTCTTTAGCATTGAAATATAATAATAATATAATTGTAATTTTACTTGTCTTGCGTCACGTGAGGTTAAAACATAGAGTAACTCTAGTATATACCGTCAAATGATAATGTATTATATTTAACCCCGCTTGGGCTGGAACAAAATTTACGTCAAAACGTACACCAACTGCGTACATAAAATAAACAAGAAAACATATTATATTTGAAGGGGTATGGTCCCAAAAAGCCGCGCATACCTTCATTCAGGTCGCGCACATGACCATACTCATTATTCATCAAGATGTTTAATGTCAACCTCGCGCGGCTTACCTCACCATGCATTGATCTCGCGCGAGGTCTGAACAATAAAGCACAACAAATTCAACACTTAGCATTCTGAATAAGAGCCTCCAGCTCCTATAATCCTGCGCGGGCTAGTTACGTGCTCAACAAGGGTCGCACAGGAACTGTAGCGCAAGGCCACTTCAGAAGGTACGAAAAGTACAAGTGGCAGAAGAAAAGAGCCAATCTGCATCTTCCATGTTGTGCTCAATCGTGCTCCACGATCGTCTGACGTGCAGGAGGCAGAAAGTACACAAGGACGCCTATGTGGCACCAATCACGGGGCAGCGACACCTGTCCCACGATCTCCACTTACCTGCTGATGGCAGAAGGACGGCTAGGCCGACAACAGCGACACGTGGCTCCAATCACGGTGCGTCAGCATCGGAAAACTTCTAGAAGCCACTAACGGTCGACACCAGTGAGACCAAGAGCATATCCTCTATGTTGTCGCCTTCCGGCCTAAGGCCCATTAGCCCACATCCTCTTACACCTCTCGGGCTATAAATAGGGACCTCAGTTCACAGGTTAAACATTCTACTCCCTCTACTTTCACTCTTAACATTCAATTATCTCCTCAAAGCAGTCGCTTATTCTCACGCCGGAGCCTGGTTAAGAGGGAAACCCCCATATTCCCCTCTTAACGAGCTGACGGTGTTCTGTTTTGCAGGATAATCAGATCATTACAGAGCTCAGAAAGCCATAAGAAGATTAACCACTATGGTAGGAACATAAACCAAACTAATTAACCCTAGGATTAGTTCAGTATTTCTTCAATATTTGAGTTGACTCGTTTCCAAAAAAAGGTTTACATCTAACATAAACCAACTCGAATTTATACCAACAAGTACATAAAAAATATTAATTCTTTAAAGTAAAGGAACAAAAGCAGTAAGCTCGAAACTTAGAAACTAAAAACGTTTACATCTAAACGTAAACAAACTCAAATTAAGACCGATACGTAAATAAAATATTAATTTTTTAAAGTAAATGAACGAAATGGGTAAACTTAGAAACTCAAGGAAGTTGGCGACAAATTAGTTCTTTAAAAACGAAATTATTGAACGAAAGTTATTGAAGAAAATAATAGGTTAAAAACGTATATTATATATGGTATAAGGGTAAAGTTGGAATATTAGAAATCTAAGGAATTAATTTAGAAAACTCGTAAAATAAAATAGCAGTATAGGGATTAAAATTATTATTTTATAAAACTTTGAGGTTATTGAAAGTAAAGAGCTTACATTGCAATTTTATGAAACTTTTAAGGGGATGAGGCAAAGCCAGGGGAAACCCAAGACTTTTTCCTTTAAGTATAACAATACAATTCAATAACGTGTTGACCTACAACCACAAATATAAACGTGTTGACTTGTACAGTTGTACCACAAAACTTTTTTCTTCTTCGTTTTAAATCATACGTCATCCCTTCGAACGTCATTGGGGTCTTTTATTACATGTATATTTATCTAAAAATAAATAAATTCTCATAGTATAAAACTTGAATGAAACGTGATACCATATCTCTAATATTTACTCGTAGTCGTAGTCGGATGGTCAAAGTGTGTAATTATATTCCGTCGAAGTTATCAATTTAAGCACATGCGAAAGTCGTTTACGATACCAAAATATACTTTAATTACAATACAGCTTCATTTCCAATAAAACTTAGAGTAATTTAAGAGGAGTAATATACTTTAAATGTTCAAACGTAATCATAAATAAAATATATTTATAATAAATAAAAAAATCCACCGGAAGTTGTAAATTGTATAGTATATAATTGTGTATTTGTGATAGGTGAAATTTGGCGATAATGCGCCTTATCGTATCTTTGGAAAATAACGAAACCTTAATTATGTTGGGTCATGCTATACCCACACCCTTACTTTTTAATCCCACACCGTTCTACATCCTCAAGCGGTCGTTCAACATATATACACATGCATCTCTAAAACTGCGTCCTAAAAGCATTTTACCTGTGGCTAATAATCGTTTTTTTTTTTCTACTAGAGAGATGGACATACAGGGAGGAGGGGTCCATAGCTTCTTAGAAATCTCTTATGCCCTTGATGTAACGAACTATAATTAAGAGTTGGTCATGAAGAAAAAGTAAACACATTGCACAGGGAGGAGGAGGGGTCCATAGCTTCTTAGAAATCTCTTATGCCCTTGATGTAACGAACTATAATTAAGAGTTGGTCATGAAGAAAAAGTAAACACATTGCAATTAATACGGTGGAGGGTTTAACTCTCGTAATGTACGATAGTATAGAAATAGAAATAGACTAGATTGTTTTTTTAAAAAAAGTTATTAGCATAACTATATATGATAAAAAAGAATTAAAAAAAAGTATTTTTTTTAATGGTGACTTTCTTTTTTAGTGACCCAATGTCACAGCGTCTAAATGGCGGCCCTAGCCAAGATCTGCCCAGACTACGTTGTCTTAACCGGGCCCGCACTGGGTTGGTCAGACCTGGTTACAGCGTTCCCTCGAAAACCGTACTGCCTCCACACAAGATGTCTCGCTGAAGTAACAGCCGGATAAAAAAAAGGTATTAGCATAACTATATATATAAAAAGAAATATGATCTTAATTAACATTAGATAGAAAAAAAAATGATATTCTAACTATTCATATCTAAAATTATATATTATAATTTTGTAACATGATTTGGCAATATAGTGTTGTACCAATAGCTTAATTGGTGTTCCCAGCAATTGATGAAGTACCTTTAGATACAATGTTTCTACCTTTTCTTATAACACGCATCCTGTGCTCCTCTTTTCATATGATACCACACATCATCTTGTCTCTAATCCAATACGCACACCTCCTAATCCCCCCAAATCCACCCAGACGCCAGTTCCCCTCACAATCATCTTCTCCGACGACGGAAATGCTGGCGGAGTCGAACTGTCGGGCTGACGTTGATGTTATTTTTTGCGGTGTGACGGTGTGCGATATCGATGGTCAGACAGCGTATTCTGGACAGGTAGCATCAGTGTCGGAGTTACGAATGGACCCGTCGATTCACTTGTTGATGCAATCGATGAAGACCAAGGTTCGATTGTTATACCATTATGAATTGCGTATCTAGGTTTGACTGTTACTAATTATTTGACCTAATTGCAGATTAGGTATCAACTGAATGTCGGATTAGTATGATGATTAGCTGAGGATGAAAGATGGCAGCAACAGTGGCTGAAAATCTTAAAGCAACGGAAAACGTATTACGGTTTGTTGCTTTTGCATATTTAGGTTTAGGGTTGCGATTCATGGGGCTTTGCATAAACATGGGTTTCGAGTGCTTTATTGAAACACTTACGAGTATATTAAAATCGGGAATTTGTTTTTGTTCTATTCTTGAATCAATGTATATGCATAAAAGCTTTGTTCAAAATTTTAAGTAAACCTAAAAGAAAACTTAGGGATTTTCAGTGTAGAAAATAGAGTTTGGTACAGAAACCCTAACCTTATAGAATAGGCGAACGCTTTGTTTAGATTTGAAGTTGTTTATAACCATTTCTTTTAGAAAAATTCTGGGATTTGGTGCCGATTTCTTACCCAGAGAGTTTGGGTTGCTAGATACAACACATACATTAGATGAAAACTGTAGTCATGCTCGATGGGAACTGGTAAATTTAAAATACACAAATGACCTATAGTCGGGATTGATTTGACCCGTTTCCCTTAGCTAACCCGCATTCCACTCTTCACACGACCCGCCCTCGTGCTTATGGTATGGACCATTACATGAACTGTCGTTATGTTATGCACATTACTCAATCAATTTGGGGTAAGCTGTGTGATACAGATGCCTTATCTTTGATATGCTCTTTGTGGAAGATGCATACGAAGATTAACTGCTGTCATTGTGCATCACATATCAGCCTTCTAGAAGGTTGCCCTTTCTGTTTCAAGTGGCAAATTTGCTAAGGTAATTTAATTTAGTTATCTTTAATATGGTAGAGTAAATATATTGTTTTTCTATTATTTACATCCTTACACAGGTGGGAGACGAAAAAAATTCAAGTCACTCTCTTGAAGTGTCTTGAATACTATATCCGCCCTATAAATAAATCTAAGGTGGATATTCTTTTGCAAAATCTTTATCACTTTAAGATATCTTTTCTAGCAAAGGCTTGTCATCCTTTTTTTTTAAGAATTAATTGGTTGATGAAAAAGTAACAATATAATATGATGCGTAAGGCTATAGGGTATGGTCATGACCTCATGATCACCATGACCCTCCACATCAGCGCCATATCACCTACTTCTAATCCATCATTCAAAACCACTATCCTAAGGGTGTGGTCATGACTCAAACCACTATTATATTACTTTAATTCATTTTTGTAAAAAGGAAAGAAAATATTAAATAAGGAAAGGAGGTCCATGGTTGCCATGGTTTAATCCATGGGAATCATGGTGGATGAGACAAGGGGGTGGTGTAGCAATCCATTAATGATCCTACATGGCTATTAATGACCCAACCATGCCCCTCACACCCTATAGCCTAATAAGAATTTTTATTCAAACTAATTATTTTTTTAGAATAATCAACTCAAGTGCTAGAGTATGAACCTGTCATGTTTAAGTCATGTGTTTGATTGAAACTTCCAAATGTTTTAGGCTCCGACGATTCAAGATCTAGAACAAGTGCCCTACGTATCTGAGCTCAGGATTTCGGAACCCGAAAGCTCAACTGCACCACAACCATCACCCTCGCCGGAAAACCACAATTTTAAAAAAGGGCATGCAGTGGGGTGGTGGTTCACGGTTGGAAGTGTTCGATGCGATGGTGGTTCACCATTAGGGCCCAAAGCGAACTCAGGTATAAATTTCCTCCTTTTATTATTCATTATGTTCTATACTAATTTTTGGATTTCATTGTATTGTTTGAGACATTTGGAAAATTGAAGAGAGGAAGCAGACATGAAGATTTTGGATTTCATTCATCAACAAACGTTGGGTACGACCCCTTTCTCAGCTGAGTTTTTTTTTCTTCCTTTTTTGCTGTTCAGTTGAGTTTTTTTCCCTTAGCTCTTACGATTTAGAAATTCTACAAGAGCTATCGAACTCGAAGGAATCAGGCAGATTGCGTAGTCATTGAAGGGCTATGGGTCGTTATATTATCATATATTTATAGTTATATAGCATGTTAAATACAATGAATAATGTGTTAAAAAGATGTTTTTTATTCAAGAGTTTGAGATTTAACAATTACTAGATCACAAAATATGTGTACATACTTGGGCCTGACACCTCCCGACCTCACGCATACTAAAGCCTCGATACAAAATAAGCTAAAAAATTACTATGTTTTTTTTTATGTTTCAACACGTTTGTTGTCACAAAAATTTAATAACTTTGAACGTTACGTGTTTTTCAGCACCGACACACCGACAAGCTGGAGACTACCGTATCCTGTGGGTGGGTTGTACTAGATTGCAAAGGTACAATTTTGCATACTAAGTAGACAGTACTAATATCTTAAGGCCGACATTGTCAAACATTTAGTCACATGTATTTAATATGTTGTAGTATCTTTAAGATTACCATGGCCCACATGTTATATAAATCTTTCACTAACAAATAAGAATAATGTTGTTGTTCAAAAGAGTCAAGACTTGACAAGTTTCTGCAAGGCATGACCATGGCCACTTACCTTCAAAGCAGTTGTTGTTAATAAAATTGACTGTTGGCCTATGGATTCAAATGATCCAAGTACAATACAATTTACATTTCACTACCCATATCTTTCATTTATACTAAATTCAGTCTTAAATTTGTTTGATTATAGAAATGCGAGTTTTTCTCCAAACACACATGGTACTCTCTAGCATTTAAAATAGTTGCTTTAACTTTTATTATGTGAATAACCTTGGCACCAGGTAACTACTAGCAATGAAAATGCAATCTATTGGCTATTTAGAGCTCCATAGAATGCCTGTTATAGCGTTAATGTAAGTTAAAGATGGAAGAAGGGGAGAGAACCGTCTTTTTTATCTTCAAGATGAACCATAGTTGTGAAAAGCACACAATGCTGGGCGCAGAAGCGCAACCCAACCAAGCGCACAAGACTTGAAAGCCCACGTTTTATGTCCAAATTCAGGTGATTTTTTGAATAAAATCCGGTCAACAATGACTAAACAAATCCCCTAATTATATTTTCATTTTGGTTGATCCTTCCCTGGGGAAACTATCATGATACCTTGAGTTCGCTTTGGAGTATTTAGTTTATTTAATGACTGCTAAATTTAATGATTGTTACTATGTTGGTGTTTTTAGGGAAAGTTGGAGAAGTGTTTAGGTAGTTGTGAAATGGGAAAATGGCTACAAGTTTTAGTGCGGAGTTTGAGGTCATCAAATTATTAGAAGGATTGTTGAACGAACAACGGTTTGGGAGTGGTCTTATACTAGCCTGTCATCATTATATTACCTCCTTTTGTACATGCAGCTTGTATCTATTCATGTTCATACAACGCTTGGACTCGATGTCTATATTTAGGTTTTTATCTTTCCGCTACTCTAGCGAGAGTGCCGATGCTGTAAGCCTGTAACGAATCAAACGAATATTGGACAATCTTTGGCTTCTGGGATATATGTTTTTTGTACAATTTAGACAAAAAGTATAACTATTAATTTGTAACATAAGTAGGCTTAATGTGATTATACTTCACGCTTTAATGGTGTTTTGTACATTTTAGACAAAAAGGCAAAGTGAAAACATTATAAATTTATATATACGTTGAAACATAGAACAACTTGAATTTATACCAAAACATACATAAAAATATGCACGTAAAAATGTTTCTTTAAACGAAAACGTATTATATTTGACCTAACTCGTCTATAAATAAAGTTTACGTCGGAATGTAGAAAAAATCATATTTATACCTACCCGTACATAAAATATGCACGTAAAAAATAATTTTTAAGTAAAGGAAATATAGGGATAAACCGAAACAAAATATTAGTAAAAAATTTAATAGGTTAAAAACGTTCGTAAAACCGTGTCAAGTTTTATGCCCCCGCCGCAACGCGGGGTACTTAATACTGGTTTAGTTGATTATGGTAAGTATTACTTATTAGTATTATAACTTATTATTTATTTATTAGTTTTAATAAATTATGTAAGTCAGCATTACTTTGGAATAATTAAAGGAATATCAAATGATGATCAAAATATGTCATCTCATAAATGTATGTACTACTAGAGAGTCAAAATATTTTATCTCATGTATATATGTACTACTAGAGGAAATGTGACAGATTTGCAACTTGGGATACAATTTTGTGACCGATTTTACAAAAATATATCTTCGACGGTTTTGTGATAGAGTTATTGACGACACCAAAAGTCCGTCGCATATAAGTGACGGTTAAAATCAGTCATACATTACAGGCAATTAGAGTCAATGCCAAAAGTAATATGGAAACTAAAATGATCAACATTATAACATGTCATCTCGTGAATATATGTACACTAGAGAAATGTGACAGATTTGCGACTTGGGATGCAAATTTGCGCCCGATTTTAAAAGAAAAAAAAAGTATATTTTCGATGGTTTTACCGAGAGAGTTATCGGTGACACCAAAACTCCATTACATATAAAGACCATTCATAGTGGTTAATGTCCTCTAAGGGGCATCTTTCGCCACATCAGCGTCATAATGCCCTTTAAAAATGTGTAATGGCTAACGCCCCTTGATGCCCAGTAAAACTTTATTTTCCATTTTGTTTTCTCTTTATTTGGAGTTATACTAGAAACGTTCCACCCCCTTTATACCCATATAACACCCATAGGATGGTGTTAGAGGCGTTATCAAGCCCCTTCACACCACTATAATGTCGCATCACACATGGCCTAAGTGACGGTTAAAATCAGTCTAGCATGCGGCAAAATTTGTAACGGGAATAAATGATCAAAATCAAAACGTGTCAGCTTGTACTACTAGAGAAATGTGACAGATTTGCGACTTGGGACTTAATTTTTTGATGATTTTACAAGAATGTATATGTATATATATATATTATTTGATGATTTACCACACTTAGACAAGTGGGTTTTGATTATGTAGTGAAGATGATGATATACACATGTATAAGATCATCATATTTGATAGCAGAAACTAGGCACTCGAGCAAATTACATGATTTGGGTACTTGTTCATACATGATCGATATGGATGTTAATGTTAATCTTGGTAAAAAATAACTAGTTATGAACTAGTTAGTAAATGTGTAAAATTATGCCCATTAGGTGTTTGATAAAATGCCTAAATGAAAGCTAAAATGTTGAAATTTCGAGTGAAACGCACATTTGAATAATATGGCAAATTATGCGAAATATGAAAAGATAAGAGTTCTAAATATCATGTTGATTTAGACTTAATTATGTAAACCATGTAATCGAAAGCAGTTAACTTTTGATAAGTTAAGTTAACTAATGAAGAAGTCGAATAGTAGTTTCGACATAGGAAATAAGTAAGGTGGAATAGTCGTGATTGTTAAAGACTAAACTAACCACCTTGTAAATGATGATGATAGTTTGACGCTAAGCGAGCTAGGTGGCGGCTTGGGAAAAGAAGCGGGTCAAACGGCTTGAAAACGGGGAGAAAGAGCGAAATCGAACGAGAGGTAAGTAAAGCTTACGCCCCTTACATTATTTACAATTTACTTAATTGCAAGTATTGTATATGGATTCTATTAAGTAATTGGAATATGATGTTCCGACATGATTTAATGCGAGTCGGAACAAGGGAAAATGGTAAGAAATCATGAAATATGGTAAAGAGGTAAAATGGCAAGTTAGTCATGTAATGATGAACAAATAAAAAAAACCGGTTTTTAAGTAAAAAGAGTTCAAAGAGAAAACCGGGATAGGTTTAAAAGGGGTGAAATGGTAATTAAATACCATCCTATATGGACGAATGGTCAATTAGACTAAATGGGTCAAATGGTGTTGTGTTGTTAACACCATTTGACAATAACATTTGATAATCGCTTGTTCCAAAACTTTAAAAAGAAGTGTACTATTGTAGTCGAACATCATATACCATTTTTGGTCTGCATGATGAACCGGAAAATCCCACATAGATTTGGGAAATGGTAACAATGGATCTAATCTCTAAGTTACCTAAGATAAATTGTGGCAATGACGCGATGTAAATTATAGTCGACAAACTTACTAAATTATAGTCGACAAGTTAAGCTATGGAAAGATAACATCGAGTCTCCTTATGGAGTATTGTTATCTATAGTATCGGATTAAGATACTAAATATACTTTTATCTCTGGAAAATTCAAGCAAAGTGCTTAGCTGATAAGCACTTGTCATATTTCGCCATGACGTTTAAACATGAGCTTAAGGTTTATTGAAAAAACTTATCCATTATAGACCATGAAAATTTAAAAGTTCCAAGTTTCCCTTGTAAATGTGAAAAGGGATCCCCATTGTTTCCCAGAATACTCTTGAGAGGTTGAAACCTACTATGATACGGAATTAACCGTATTACTCTGAGCAAATCTCGAAGTCGAAATTTCTTTTAAGGGGGTGAGGATGTAACACCTCGTAAAATCGTGTCCAATAATGTATTGACACGTGTCCCTAATCTTAATTATGTCAAAAGTTGGCTAAGAGGGACTATTTTCGTCAAAAATGAAAACTATAACAATCCTCAAATAAAACCGACACCCCCGAATATTTTTCCGACACCCTAATATATTTTAAAATATCCCAAAATACACCCCATACGCGAAAACGGGCCTCAAATATATTAAATAGTATTAAAAATAATTAAAAATTGAAATTTTGGGCTGAGGCGGGCCGATTAGACCCCACCCCAACCCTTACGCGGGCGGTTTAAAGGTTTGAAACCTGATTCCTTTGATTTTTAAGTTTAGGCGGGCCGCGTAAGCTAAACTTAACACTTACGCGGGCCGCGTGAGATCAAGATAGTGGCGCAGCCCGGTGATGACACGTGTCATCATCGTGGCAAGTCTAGTCGCTGATCCGGACGAGCTATGCGTTGACCAGGGTTTGACACGGGCTGCGTAAGCCCTGTCTTCGTTTTACGCGGGCCGCGAGAAAGACAGATTTCAGCACTATATAAGCAGGCCATCGGGTTTCAATCGGAATTCGTTCACAAACGTTTCTTTTCTCTCAATTTCTGATATTAGGCATAATACGCGGGTATTATACCCCCCCTAATTAGCGAAGTTCTGCTCCGTTGTAAGTATTATAACCCCTGGATACGTATTAGATACGCTGCCCGATTGATCTAGGGTTCCGTAACAGCTGTCGTGGTTCTGCCCGACGTAGTCGTTGGAATGCCGTCTCGGGGAGGGTATTACTAATGTTAAAATGGGTTATTATACTAACGCGTGTACATTTGTGTAAACTATAGATTATTCTCAGGAAACCCTTACGGAAAATCTAAGACAATAATGTGAGTTGATCCACTTTTTGTAAACCTTTTGTTAAATATTTTTACAAAACCTTAAATACTTTTCCATGCGAATAACAGTTATTGAGTATTTGTACGAATACAATTATGATGAGTATGTTGGGGTTTTGTATACAAAATTTGTTACCACCTGGTCAATGAGTAACATTTCCACAAGTCGGGTTCGACAGTACCATGGATGTTAATTGATATGTCTTGGAAACAAATATAATTGCAGGATCGCCCTCAATACTGTACACTGGGACTTTTTATTTAAACTTGATTAAACTGGGATTCACTCACCAGTATTTCCCATTGACAAATGTTTTTAAAACGCGTTTCAGGTAACAAAATGTGAAAGCCAAATAGAAGCCAGCTGGACAGCACTGAAGGCTTGGAAAAGTGGCAATAAAGTTACCTAGAATAAAATAAATATTTTTATTAAATAAAATAGGATTTATTCCTATGAAAACATGTGTACTATGAACTTGGGTTTATCCCATTTGTTTAATATTATGGAAATGTGGTATTTTACTCTGATCCAATATTTCCTAACTACGGTCCTGATGAAAATTTACGCTGCCAAATTAGACAATACGCGATACCACCGAAACTGGCTCGCAGCCGCCCGTTCCCGGGAGTAAGGGATCGGGGGTTGCGACAGAAGGTGGTATCAGAGCTAAGCCACTGATTCAGCCACATAGGTGTTCTGCTGACATCAAAATTTAAAGTGTTAGGAAATAAATTACGGGAATACGTGCATAACTGTAATTATTTGTTATGTGTTATTTGACTATTTGTTAGTTTACAGTATGAGCGACCAAGGACCATCTGACGCGTACCGTCAATTGTCTGGTTCGCCTAGAAGCGAAGGCACCTCCTCTTCTCAGCCTGCCCTCTCAGGGTACTCTGCTGATACGGAAGAAGGAATCTTTGTGTTTAAGGCTCAGTCAGAAGAGCCATTTCCTCAGAAAAAGAGGGGATGGTTCAGTCGAGGGGCACACGAGCGTAGGAAGCGTATGAAAAAGTTACAAGATCAGAGGGTACTAGCCGCAACCAAGAGAGAGATAGATGCCTATGCCCAGAACATGATAAATAGGGGTATAACCAACATCCACATCCTAGCGACTACTGCAGCTGACCCTAATCTGGAGCAAATAATAGCACCCCAACCACAGCCACCAATCCCTGACCAACCTATGGAGATAGAAAACCCTGAAAATCAAGTGGAGATGCATGATTTCAACCCGGAGGAAATACCTAGGGTACCAGCACCAAACCCCCTAGACCTAAATTACGATCCCTGGTGGGATGACGTTAGGGACTATGTGCAACGTTACCCGATACATGAAGACACACCCATGCAGAACGTAGGAGCCTACCTAGGTTTGGACCCTTTAGATCCCTATTTCCACGATGAATACATTAGGTTGATTTTAGAAGATCCTTACCAATTTCAGGCACCTACACCCCCACACCAGGAACCCGCACCCCAGATTCCGAACCCAGTCCTATAACCTGCACCCCCAATGAGTGCAGAAAATGTACAAGAACTTAGGACATTTGGTGAGGAAATTTTAGAAAGCAGTGAGAGAATGCGACAGGTGGGAGAGCGACTCGTATGGAAATACGATGAGCGCAATATGGATTTTTGGATGAATCCATATCGTAATGAGATGGTAGAGACGGTAATAGTAATAATAATAATATAATAAAATAAAATATGTGTGTATGGATGCCTACTACTATTAGTGTAGTTCTATTTCAGTTGGTATTGTAATTTTATTTCAGTACTGGTGTGTAATAGATACATAATAGATGAATAGAGTAAAGTCGCAATGATTGACGCTTTTGGCTAGATTGCGTGTCATGTGATTGACTATATTAAATATTATTTTGTGATATTAATACGGGGTAAATGTTTAAAATTCAGATGGCCGACGAAGGAAATCAAGGAAATCTGAATAATGATAACCAGAGTAACATTAACTTGGTTAATGAGAATCCGAGCATCAATAACAATGGAAACCAAATGGATAATAGTGCCGTTCAACACATAGTGGCACAAGGAATCATAGATGCAATGCCATTTATTATTAAAACAATTCAAGAAGCGAATAATAATAGTAAACATAGCAGTAAGCGACCAATTGAACCAGAACACAGCGTGAACAATGGACCCGTACTTCAAGTGCCCATTCCCAAAAGAAGAAGAACCGTGTCTTACGGTTGTTCTTACAAGGAATTCTGGTCCTGCAAACCAATAGAATTCTCGGGCAATGAAGGACCCATTGCAGCTCTACGCTGGATAGAGAAGACTGAGGCTGTTTTAAAAATAAGCAAGTGTGCTGAAGAAGACAAAATAATGTTTGCTTCTAATCTGTTTAAGAACTCAGCCTTAGAATGGTGGAACACTATCCTCCAGTCAAGAGGAAGTGATAAGATATACAACATGGAATGGGAGGAATTTAAAAATATGGTAGAAAGGAAATTCTGCCTTCCCAATGAAAAGGAACAGATTGCTAATAAGTTTCTGAACCTTAGGATGACAGGGGTGGATAGTAAGGGGTATACTACTACATTATTTGAATATGCTAGAATAGTGCCAACCCTTGCATCACCTGAACCAGTGTTAATCTCCCGTTACATCTGGGGATTAATTGGAGAGATTAGACATGTAGTCAAGGCAGCTAGACCACAAACTATAGAAGAAGCTGTAGAACTAGCAAATACCTTGACAGATGAATTAATCCGTACTAGGGAAGAAGAACAGAGGAGAAACCTAACCCAAAGACTTTCTCAAGAATTCCGTTCTGGGAATTACAATCGTAGGAATATAGGTTCTACCTCTGCACCATTCTGCAAGGTCTGCAAGAAAAAGCATTCGGGAAAATGCTCTACTCTTTGCAATTTTTGCAAAATGCCAAGACACAAGGAAGAAGATTGCAGGAGAAAAACCAGTAATGGATTATGTTACAACTGTGGAGAAAAAGGTCACATCAAGCCAAACTGTCTGAAATTGGCTCCAGCTGTGAACAACAGGAACACTAAAAATGCTAGAGCATTCGTTCTGACTGCAGATGAAGCCAAGATGATTCCAGACGTGATAGCTGGTACGTTTTTAGTTAATGATGTTTTTGCTAAGGTATTATTTAACTCTGGTGCAAACCAAAGTTTTATTAATACTTCGTTTTGCAAACTGCTAAACCAGTCATTAACTAAACTACCACAAGAATGTCTAGTAGAGACAGCTAATGGAGAAACTGTTAGGATTTCTGAAATCTTGCAGGGAGCAAGAATAGAAATTTTAAATCAAAAGTTTATGGCAAACCTTTATCCTATGAATCTGACGGGATTTGATGTTGTATTAGGAATGGATTGGTTAATAGCCAATAAAGCCAGTATATTATGTGATCAAAAGTCAATCCAAGTAAATTCACAAAAAGGTAAAACGATCACAATTAAAGGAGATAAACCATCTAGATCCACAAAATTCATCTCTGTGATGAAAACTGCAAGTTATATAAGAAAAGGTTCTATAGTGTATTTGATTTCCATAATCACTAACACTAAAGGAAAAGAACTAAAAGACATTCCAGTAGTGTCCCAGTTTTCAGATATATTTCCAGAAGAATTACCAGGACTACCGCCAGACAGAGAAGTTGAATTCAGAATTCACCTATTGCCTGGAACAGCACCGATTGCCAAAGCACCTCACCGTTTGGCACCCGCCGAAATGTAGGAATTGAAGAAACAATTAGATGAATTGCTGAAAAAAGGATTTATACAGCCAAGTTCGTCGCCATGGGGGCGCCAATACTGTTCGTTAAAAAGAAGGACGGATCAATGCGTATGTGCATTGATTACCGTGAATTGAACAAAGTCACGATTAAGAATCGGTACCCATTACCAAGAATCGATGATCTGTTCGATCAACTGCAAGTAGCTCGATTTTTCTCTAAAATCGATTTAAGGTCAGGATATCATCAATTAAAGGTACAGGAAGAGGACATTCCTAAGACCGCATTCAGAACAAGGTATGGTCATTATGAATTTACTATCATGCCATTTGGTTTAACCAAGGCCCCAGCGGAATTTATGGACATGATGAACCGAATATGTAAGCCATATTTGGATAAATTCATAATTGTTTTTATAGATGATATTCTAATTTACTCTAAGAATAAAGAGGAACATGCAACGCATTTGCACATACTTTTAAGTCTATTAAGGAAGGAAAAGCTTTATGCTAAATTTTCAAAGTGCGAGTTTTGGTTAGAACAAGTACAATTTCTTGGACACTTAGTCAATCATGAAGGAATTCATGTGGATCCAACAAAGATCGAGGCGATTACTAAAATGAAAACCACTGAGTCACTAACCGAGGTTAGAAGTTTCTTAAGATTAGCTGGTTATTATAGAAGATTTATTCGAGATTTTTCTTGAATAGCCATTCCTTTAACTAAGTTAACCTGTAAATCCATTAAGTTTGAATGGGGACCAAAACAAGAAGAAGCATTTAGAATTCTTAAGCAAAGATTAACTAACGCACCCATACTAGCGTTACCAGAAGGAAGTGAAGACTTTATAGTCTATTGTGACGCTTCTAAGTTAGGTTATGGATGTGTGTTGATGCAACGTCAAAAGGTCATAGCATATGCATCTAGACAACTTAAGAATCATGAAGAGAATTATTCAACTCATGATTTAGAACTAGGAGCTATAATTTTTGCTCTTAAGATTTGGAGACATTACCTTTATGGTAGTAAGTTTACCATATTCACCGATCATAAGAGTTTAAGGTATGTTTTCAGGCAAAAAGAGTTGAATATGAGACAAAGACGCTGGATGGAGATGCTTAGTGATTAAGATTGTGATATCCAGTATCATGAAGGAAAGGCAAATGTAGTGGCAGATGCTTTAAGTCGAAAGTATCATGAAAAGCCAAAAAGGGTACGTTCTCTTAAATTAAATCTACAAGTAGATTAATTGAGCAAATCAGAAAAGCACAAGAATCAGTAATCAAGGATGATGCTGAAAAATTAAAAGGAATGATTAAGGAATTAGAACGAGGAACAGATGGAATTTGGAGATTCCATAAGAAAAGAATGTGGATACCTAAATTAGGAAACCTACGTCATCGTATATTAGAAGAAGCCCATAAGTCTAAGTATACGATGCATCCAGGAAATGATAAAATGTACCAGGATTTAAGGAAAATTTTCTGGTGGATAGGAATGAAAAAGGACATAGAAGCCTATGTTTCTAAATGTTTAACTTGTTCACAAGTTAAAGCTAAACACCAGAAACCCTAAGGTTTCTTACAACAATTAGAAATGCCAGTGTGGAAATGGGAATTAATAACAATGGATTTTGTTACTAAATTATCCAAAACAAGGAAAGGTAATGATACAATCTGGGTGATTGTAGATAGACTAAGTCAGCTCATTTCCTACAAATGAAGGAAACTTTCAGTATGGAACAATTAGCTAAATTGTATGTAAATGAAATCGTTTCATTACATGGAATTCCTTTATCAATTGTTTCTGATAGAGATAGTCGATTTACCTCTCATTTTTGGTCAAGTTTCCAAAAAGCCATGGGAACCAAGTTAAATCTGAGCACAACTTATCATCCTCAAACAGACGGACAAAGCGAAAGAACAATTCAGACAATGGAAGACATGCTTAGAGCTTGTCTAATTGATTTCGGAGGTAATTGGGACGATCACTTACCTTTAATAGAATTTTCTTATAATAATAGTTATCACACAAGTATAAATGATGCACCATTCGAAGCACTTTATGGACGAAAGTGCCGAACCCCAGTCTGTTGGGCAGAAATTGGGGAAAAGCAACTATCTGGACATGAGATAGTGCAAGAAACAACTGACAAGATTATTCAAGTCAAGGAAAGACTAAAAGCAGCACGTGATCGACAGAAAAGTTATGCTGATAACCGACGCAAACCATTGGAATTTCATGTAGGAGATAAAGTATTGTTAAAAGTCTCTCCTTGGAAAGGAGTGGTAAGATTCATCAAAAGAGGAAAGCTAAGTCCCAGGTATATTGGACCTTTTGAGATTATTAGAAGAATAGGACCTGTAGCCTATTAGCTACAACTGCCAGAGGAAATGGCAGGAATACATGATGTGTTTCATGTATCTAATCTCAAGAAATGCTTAGCTGATGAATCACTAATGGTACCTCTTAAGGATATAGAGGTAAATGAACAACTCAAGTTTGTAGAAAGGCCTCTACAGATTGAAGACAGGAAAGTCAAGAACCTCAAGCATAAGAGATTAGTTCTGGTCAAAGTGAAGTGAGACTCCAAAAGAGGACCTGAGTACACATGGGAGCTCGAGTCAGAAATGCAAAGGAAATATCCACACTTGTTCCAGTAGATCTCGAGGACGAGCTCTAAAACAAGGTGGGGAGGATATAACAATCCTCAAATAAAACCGACACCCCTGAATATTTTTCTGACACCCTAATATATTTTAAAATATCCCAAAATGTCCCAAAATACACCCCATACGCGAAAACAGGCCTCAAATATATTAAATAGTATTAAAAATAATTAAAAATTGAAATTTTGGGCTGAGGCGGGCCGCGTAGACCCCACCCTAACCCTTACACGGGCGGTTTAAAGGTTTGAAACCTGATTCCTTTGATTTTTAAGTTTAGGCGGGCCGCGTAAGCTAACCTTAACACTTACGCGGGCCGCGTGAGATCAAGATATTGGCGCAACCCGGTGATGACACGTGTCATCATCGTGGCAAGTCTAGTCGCTGATCCGGACGAGCTACGCGTTGACCTGGGTTTGACGCGGGCCGCGTAAGCCCTGTCTTCGTTTTACGCGGGCCGCGAGAAATACAAATTTCAGCACTATATAAGCAGGCCATCGGGTTTCAATCGGAATTCGTTCACAAACGTTTCTTTTCTCTCAATTTCTGATATTAGGCATAATACGCGGGTATTATACCCCCCTAATTAGTGAAGTTCTGCTCCATTGTAAGTATTATAACCCCTGGATACGTATTAGATACGCTGCCCGATTGATATAGGGTTCCGTAACGGCTGTCGTGGTTCTGCCCGACGTAGTCGTTGGAATGCCGTCTCAGGGAGGGTATTACTAATGTTAAAATGGGTTATTATACTAAAGCGTGTACATTGTGTAAATTATAGATTATTCTCAGGAAACCCTTACGGAAAATCTAAGACAGCAATGTGAGTTGATCCACTTTTTGTAAACCTTTTGTTAAATATTTTTACAAAACCTTAAATACTTTTCCATGCGAATAACAGTTATTGAGTATTTGTAAGAATACAATTATGATGAGTATGTTGGGGTTTTGTATACAAAATTTGTTACCGCTTGGTCAAGGAGTAACATTTCCACTAGTCGGGTTCGACAGTACCATGGATGTTAATTGATATGTCTTGGAAACAAATATAATTGCGGGATCGCCCTCAATACTGTACACTGGAACTTTTTATTTAAACTTGATTAAACTGGGATTCACTCACCAGTATTTCCCACTGAAAAATGTTTTTAAAACGCATTTCAGGTAACGAAATGTGAAAGCCAAATAGAAGCCAGCTGGATAGCACTGAAGGCTTGGAAAAGTGTCAATAAAGTTACCTAGAATAAAATAAATGTTTTTATTAAATAAAATAGGATTTATTTCTATGAAAACATGTGTACTATGAACTTGGGTTTATCCCATTTGTTTAATATTATGGAAATGTGGTATTTTACTCTGATTCAATATTTCCTAACTACGGTCCTGATGAAAATTTCCGCTGCCAAATTAGACAATACGCGATACCACCGAAACTGGCTCGCGGCCGCCCGTTCCCGGGAGTAAGGGATTGCGGGTTGCGACAAAAACTATGTCTACAGAGGAACTAAAAGTGTCAACATGCTAAAACTATGCCCATGAGTAACCTTACACGGTGTCCGTATTCTTAAATGAGCCACTTGTTGGACAAGAGGAGCCATTTGCGTAACTGTTTGAAAGTTTGCGTGATGAAGGGTTAAAAGCGTCAACATATTCGATCGTACTCTCGGGAATGCCTAATATTGGCCATATAGGGCTTTTATGCCACTAAGTGATAATACGCGCAAGTTTGCAAGTTAAAGGGGTTAAAAGCGTCAACATGTTGATTCTTACCTCTGAGTGACCTTTTAACGAACCCGGAACATTTGATGCTCGGTCATACCCCGGGTATACCTAATATCTTGTATTTTATTGATAAGAATGCAAAAATATCATTCGTTGCGCAATTTGGGTCGTTTTAGCATTCGTTAAAGCGTTCGTCGCAATTAAGTGAAAAACGCGACCGTACGACCAAATGAACCGACATCCACGACATTTCCGGGCATAAACCAAATTACTTATGCTTTAACGCCTTTATGCAACCTAGAAAGTGGGTTAAAAGCGTCAAAAACTCACAAATTTTGTGTAGGGACTAAAGCTGTCAAACTTCGAAATCTGACTTGCAGCCCAAGTATACAGCTATAACTCACATGAAACGAATCTATGGGCTTGTTTCTTGTTTAGACACCTGTTAGGACACTTGTAGTGATCCTAGGAAGCCTCCAACACTTGTAAATCATCCACAAATCCTTCCAATTCTATTAATAGGTGTTATGTTCATTGAAGAACTTGTACCTTTTCTCATTTCTTTATATACTTCTCATATTTGGAGGATCCTGAGCAATTGGGAACTTTCTTTGAGTTTTATTCAGTCCCTAGGACCACTTGTAAGTGTTCCTTTCGTGGCTTATTCGTTTATTAGGCTTTTAAAGCCGAAAAGTCAAGCGTTTTCGATAAACGCTTTGTCTTTCGTTTTAGACCTTAACAGTTCAACCATTGTTCATAATGACCATGACTACGTGATCATAATTAGGTAGGCGTTAATCCCTCAAAAGGGCACCTCCTAAGAATCACGTTTGCTTAGTCAATTGACGAGTCAACATATTAATGTTTTAAAAAGTCAACAGGGCAGATTTTGAAATAATTACGATCTGAGTTTAGAAGTGTTCTAAAATATGTTTTAACATATAAACAACTTAGTAATAATTATTATAACATGTGTAAACATGTTCGGCTCATCAATTCCAGTTTTAAGGTCGGTTCGCAACCGAAAGTCGTGAAGTTCGACTTCTGCTTTGACTTTCGATTATGAACCGAATTAGACTAATATGCTACTGATTTAAGGTTCCTTTATGATTGTAATATGTTGTAGCATAACCCTATGAGGTTATATTAGACGATCGTAATAGTAATCTGAGTTTTATGCAAGTTTTCGTTAAAATGGCATACTTTGACTATTATGCCTTTTTTTAGCAAAAATAAGGTTTTAGACACCAATGAACTTGCAAATGATTTAGGTACTGATATGTTAACATGTTTAACATATTTGGATGCTACAAATCTGATCATAAACTGAGTTTGCGTATAATGTCGTAAATTACGCTTAAAAGTGACCGAAATGCCCTTTCGGCGCATAGAACGGTTTTAAACGTAATTTCTTATACCAAACTCATTACCTACTGATGTAATATCATAATTAGGATATTTTGGGACATCAAATCAGTTTATAAACTGAGTTTATGTTCAAGATCTTGTAATATGTCCTTAAATGACGATAATGCCCTTTTGGCGATTAAAATGATTTTAATCATGGTTTTCATACAAAACCTTTTTACCTACTGATGTGTTATACTAAATAACATGTGTTAACCATATAAACCTGGTCATAACATCAGTTTTCATAAAATATTGCAAAGATCATCATTTAACGACTTTAACGTCTTTTCGGCGCGTAGTATGGTTTTAAAGCATATTTATCAACCAAGACTTGTTACCTACTGATTTTATAACTTATTTAAAATGTTTTTATAGTAGGTACCTCATATAAACTCAGATTTCCAATTTTTTTTAAACTATGTGTGAAATGACCAAAATGCCCCTACGATGCATAGTTTGGTCTTAAACTATGAAACACACATATGTTTGATATCCTACTGATATTATATCATAAATAAAGTGTTTTCACAGAATATTTATAGTCGTAACATCAGATTGTACGCAAGTTCCTTTTATACATAGCTAAATGACCAAAACACCCTTATGAGGCATAGTTTGATTTTAAAACCTTAACGGGCATACAAGTTGATATCCTACTGATATTTTAACTTGTTTAAAGTGTATTGGCATATGGAACTTGTTCATGACTCATCTGGTTACTCGTTATCGCTTATACGCGCACGGTTAGACTTACGTAACTAGTTTACATAAGTTTACCAAACCGGGTTTAACCTTATCTTTTTCACTTCAAAATCCAGAATGTACTTTGTTTACCCATATTATACAAGTCCTAGTACTTGTTGGGTTTAAACCGCATTCTATTTGGTATACGCTTAATCTAGCGAACCTATTCTTAAGTATCGGGTCATATCTAAAGGGATTACCTTTCATATACATTATACCAGATAATACCCCCCCAGATAATCAGAATCGGGTCAATAGTACTTAGACTTGCGGCTTTTTGCTAAATTATAATCTCATTGATTGGAAGCTAGCAAAAAGGTAAATACTCTTGACTTATTTTAGTTTTAAACTTGGGATGGCAATTATGCCACTTGGAGCGGGTATTACATAAGCAAGTCGCCTATGATTATAATAACTCAAACAAGCGTGCAGTCCCCCACCTCCTAACTTACTTGATGTGTATTATTATTCGCTTTGATCACGAAGTCAATCCCCTATTACACTAAAATATCTAACACGACCGCCGTCAGATCTGTCGCGAAATCGATATCCTTCGTGTGTAGATTAGTGTAGTTAGTTGATGTAATCTTGATGATTATGTTAATTTTGTTAAGATTAGTGGTTTAAAGTTTAGAGTTATGATTATCTTGTGATTAGTTTCATGTAGTAAATTAGATTAGTGTTAATCTAGCCATGATATACTTAAAAATGTGATTTAAACATATGAATGTTTAAATCACACAAGATCATCAACTTTAAAGATTATGAGCATTTGTATGTAAACTTGATTAAGTGATTCTTGAAAGATTAAACCAAGAATAAACATGTGACAAGGCTTTTAAAAGCACTAATGAACTTGATTTTTACATAAAGCAAGTTTATGGAGTTTTATTTTACAAAGTGTAGTATAAAAAGGTCTTGAGAATTTTTACAAAAATATGGGAATTTTCAAGAGTGAAAAACAAATAGAATCTAGTTTATATAAAAGATGAACTTGAAAAATGGTCATTTTAAAGTCTTGGGAAATATGTATAAGTAATATGCACATGAGAATTTGAAGGTGAAAGTGTGTGATTTTTGCTTGTAAAATGATATTTGGAGAAACTTGATGAATTGATGATGATTTGGAAAATTGATTGATGATTTAAACGCTTTTTGAAAACGAGGGAAACGTCATAGTTTAGGGGAAACTATGGCGAAATTTTCTAAAATCATAATCATGATTAATTAGGGGTTAAAGTGTGATTAACATGGCTAATCACACTTAAGGATTTTAATCATAGTTAAACAAACTTTTTTGGGAAAAGTTTAAGCATTAAACATTCAAGTAAGTTTCTAAATTATTTATAATGGCTTTTATAAGTAAAAAATGAAACTTATAAATATATATATTTTTAGGGAAATATATATATTTAGAAAACCCCTCAATGTGTATATATATTGTGTGTTAAGTGTATGTATTTAGACATGTAGGGTAATCTAAATAATACACAAAGGATACCAAGAAAATACTTGAAAGATAACAAGTACGAATACACATAAAAACATATACACAATATCCTTAATCTACCAATGAATGCTAAATTTAAAAGAATTAAACGGATGAGCGGACAACAGGGACGACGGAACCAAAAATGACAAGTATATATATTCCTAATAAATAAAGTATATTTCCATCCACAAATAAGGCATGTAAACAAATCGGTCGAAAAAGGAATACATAACAACCGAAGACGACAAAATGGGCGTACCGTCACCGCAAGAAACTACTACGACATTTGGGCGACTCTTCGACGAGGAAATATACCTATAAAGCGACTACGACGACACGTCTAAAAATAAGACATTTTTAGACGCTTAACGAATACAAATACATATCACCGATAACAAAATCAGGAAAGTTGAAAATCTATAAAAAATTACTAAGTATTTTATAAGGACATGAACACATGTAAAAGTCCTATACTTAGTAAAATTTTATAAAAATGCAAGATTATTAACTGGACTCACAAAACTTATTATGGGCTAGGCCTAATAACAGAAAGGATATGGGCTCGGCACAATGACATAAAACATGGGTTACGCCCAATAAACATTAAGACTTGCGCTTGGCCCAATGACATAAAACATGGGTTAGGCCCAATGACATAAAGGACATGGGCTCGGCCCAACGACATAAAAGACATGGGCACGGCCCAATGACATAAAAGACATGGGCTCGGCCCAATGACGTAAATCATGGGTTAGCCCCAATAACATAAAAGACATGGGCTCGGCCCAATGACATAAAATGTGGGCTAGGCCCAAAGGCATGGGCTAGGCCCAAAGGCATGGGCTAGGCCCAAAGGCATGGGCTCGGCCCAATGACATGGGCTCGGCCCAATGACACGCGTACGAAGCACGAGGACATGTGAAGGGCGAAGCCCGTTCACACATAATTCAATACATATAAAATAGATGTATGCACTTATGAAATCAATCTATATATCAATCGAACGAACAAACTACCAACACTCAAAAATACAAAGTTGTTCCAAAATGACAAGTGAAAACATAATAAGAATTCAAGATGAACAACTTGTACTCAATGTTTTAAAAACCGGTTCAAACCGGCCGGTTGTACCGGTTGAACCATTCGTTAAAACTGGTTAAACCTCCCGGTACACCCGGTTGAACTGCCCGATACACCCGGATAAACCGTTTTTAAGCCAAATCCGATACGGTATAAAAACTGGATTTTAAAACATTGCTTGTACTAGGTCCGATAAGACCTAGGGTCTAATAAAGTTAGTACACATGTAGGTTACTCACGCGTACGGACGGTCACTTTACGGTATGACAATACACGGAACACAAACTTGTGAGTTCATGTCCCTCCTTTCACTGATTTCAATGTTTTGTTTTTAAAACATCGAGGGGAAATACATGTTAAGCAAACGGTGTGTTAGCTATGGGTTTAGATGATAACATGATCGATGTACATAAGTAGGATGATGACATTAGTAACCATTAATCACTTAGTGACCAAGGTGCAAAAGGTGTACATCTATAGAGCTTGAGACACGCTCCACTCCCGGTTGGTGCCATAGGAGTGCTTTTGTAATCCCAATGATGTCAAAGTTTTCTCGGGTTGGTTGCTTACTTATGGTACATAATGTCAGTGTGTTCCCGGCACTCTGATAGATCCTTATAAACTCCATGAATGCTAATACATACCATGATTACATTACAAGAATTCAAACATGAAGATTTCATATGAAGATTACATGTATTTCTGGAAACAAGTCTTGAGCCGGTGATACACTACGGGAAAATGTCAATGACAACGATAACCGCATTTGGAGGATTTGTCTTCTATATCCCAACTTCGTTTGGGTATATAGGGGACAAAACCTCAATTTGTTTTGTGTCAAAAACAATCTTTTGTGTTGTGTAATATAACTTGGCAACTATGTTATGTTTGACGTTGTAAAGGTTGTTGAAACTTGAACTATTTTGGAACCTTGTAAACTGTGGATGAATTCTATATATGCATGGCATCGTTGTTGGTTTATTATGTTTACTTGATTGGATGGAATGATTACCTTTCTTACGTCACACACAATACGCTTCTGCTACTAGCAGGGTGTGAGAGATTGGTATCAGAGCTCCGATTGTAGTGAACCGGGGAAAAACTTTTATAAAGTTTGGTCTACGATTACCAAGGGCTCACATGAACACAAAGTTGATAACATTACATAAATGATTTCAAAATATGACAAGAATGACAAAAGGTTTTCATTGTGTCACGATAACACAAGGATCTATCACACGAGCTCAGTCATAAGTAACAAACAAGGATCAATACATGATTAGTCTATAAGGAATAGACTCGAAACATTAGGAATTACATGTGAAACACGAGAACAAAAACATCTTGAGATTTAGTGATTCTATATATAATGTATTCATATACGTGTTTTACGGAATATTTTGCCATGAACGAAAATACTTTCGACTATGAATTCTATTGTTACCCATGACTCACATAATGAGAATGACGACCTCGCGTCTATTGCGAAGCTTATGGCGGACGTGGTCCCTAAGCGAGACCCTAAAGCATTGATCCCGTGGAAGATGGTTGTTTTCCCTCGGATGGTATATGTCTAGCTTAGGCAGTGACGACGAGGCAGAGGTGGCAGCCTTGGACAACAACTCTATTAGTGGGACGAGGTCCCTGAGACTCATACTAATCATGATTGATAACACTCTCGTCCAAACAAAGAAGATGTAGTACTCATCTTGAAGGTATCTCTCCAGTTATTATTACGAATTCTTTTATTTCTATTTCAGCTAACGTTGTGCCCTTTCACGACTAATGACAACGGGCTTTAGCATGTGGACCATCACGAAGCCCACCCCCCCGATGTTGAAGGTATATAGACAATAGTGTCCTCTTTCTAACTGATTGTCTGCTTTGAACAAGAGAATGCTAGGGTGACTATGCAAGACAATTTATTATTACGGGGGCCCACATAATAACAACTTGTAGTGCATGGGGAATCCTGGTGGGCTCTGCGGGTTAAACTAGAGATACTATCCATTCGAAATTCTTAAGTTGTTCAAGTTTCCATCTAGTAGAACGCTAACCGGAATGGTTACAATAACACTCTATGATACAGGAACACCCCATGTATCGTTCGCACCTAACATTCGATCTATAACACGAGTCGTGAGAGACTAGTCATCTAAACAAACAAAACTTGTTAGCCAACCAGGGAGGATTTTCCTCATCATTCTAGAATTCTTATACGTGGACTGGTTCTTTGGTGTCTATGACACCTTACCTTATCTTGGTAATTGGAAATGATTACATTAAACTCCGTCGTTTAACATTTGTCTTATTCCAAGGGATGATACGGCATGAGCCATGCTACAACCCCTTCATTGCATTTTATTAGACATCTATGGAAATTAAAACAATTTTGTTGGAGCTCGTGGTGCTCAAGGGATATCAACGTATTCATCATACGTGTTAGTGCGGTGAAGGATTTTTTCCTACCTTGGACGATTGAGATCCATGAGGTAGGGAATTCATGTTGTAAGGATGGGGACGACCGTTTGGTTTCTCCTCTTCAACGAATTACCTCTTTTCCCATTTAGGCATATGGCCAGTACATGCAAGAGGTACTACGCATTTTGGGTCGTGGTTATTCATGTTATTATTGTTCAAACCTACATGAACAATGCGGTCTTGAAGTTTCGATGACCAATTACATTCATAATTCTTAGGCACATGGTAGGCTATATCTGGCCAAATGTAAGTCTAGATCCTTTGATACTATGTATCAAAAATAACATGGCACCGAAAAGAAAATCTACGCCAAAAGGGCTAGTTAATCAGAACCTTACTATTAAAGTCAAACTGGAGTTTTTATGGAACAACAGGAGGTTGTGGAAATTGCACAACATGAGGTTGCTGAGTCGACACTAGTGATGGTACCGGTAGTTCAAGTGATTCAAATTCCGATGAGACGAGAACAAGTGGCAATGCCTTACTTGGAGATGCAATCACACCAGATTGAGGCTTTTCTGGATTATAAGCCGCGAGACCCCATTGATACAAAAGGTGCTGTAAGTTCTGTCTGCTAAATAAAGACAAGGAAGTTAGTTAACCGTGCTAGTAAATGTACTACTAAGTAAATGATTTGGGAGTAATACAACAAAGAGGTTATCGTGGGAAGAACTAAAGGATCGTACGCGAGAATAGTATTGCTCGCTAGTGGTAAATTCCAAGGTTGGGAACCGAACTCCAGAACTTGATTATGATTAGAGCGAACGTAGCTGGTCAACCCCGACGCCACTACGATCTCTAAAAGATTGTTGCATACTGGATAACACCCGAATCCAAACACGCTGAGCGCTACATTTGGGGTTTAGCCCTGAGATACGAAGCTGACATCAAGAAGTATGCTAATAACTTGCCAAAAGCCTGAAAGAGATAAGTAAAACTTCCATCATGAGGGCACTTGCAAAAGTGCCAAAAGTAGCAGTGTGGTGAGACTGGGCACAAAACGGAAACTAATGAGTTAGATATACTCAAGAAAGAACAAGGACATTTTAATTGTGGCAAAGAGATCACTACAAGCATGGATGTCTAGGGACGAATCAAGCAAGGGAAGAAGTGGGCGTATGGGTAGAACTATGAATACCCCCACAAAATCCCATTGTTGCCATGGGAACGTTCTACTCTACAACCAGCATGTACCAATTGTTTGGATATAAACGTCGGCTTAACTTAGTGTCTTTAGATACTAAACAAATACACGAGTTAGAGTCATGTAGGTTAGACATGTCTTACTCTAGCAAGTTAGCTAATGGGGAATTAGCGGAGTCATGTGAAGTCATTAAGGGTCGCCGATACGTTTCCTATCAACCGACCCGTTGCATCCATTTTTTTTCTGATACCGGTGTCGGTGTTAGTTTCATCCCCCTAGAATTCAAAAAATACTTGGCCTAGAGTCAAGTAAGGTAGATGTCCCCTCATCCCATAGTATTGGCCAACGGTAAATTGGGATGATCATCTTCCTCTGATTGAGTTCTCTTATAACAACAATTACCATTCGAGCATTCAAGCTGCGCCTTTTGAGGCTATATATGGAAGAAAATGCAGAACGCCTATTTGTTGGGCAGAAGTTGGGGAAGCCCAGCAATCAGGACCTGAAATAATCCTTGAGAAAACAGACTAGATTATTCAGATTCGTGATCGTGTAAAAGCTGCCAGAGAGAGGCAGAAGAGCTACGTAGATAAAAGGCGCAAACCTCTAAAATTCGAGGTAGGAGATAAAGTGTTACTCAAAGTGTCGCCCTGGAAAGGAGTGATACGATTTGGCAAAAAGGGCAAGCTAAGCCCAAGATAAATTGGACCATTCGAAATCATCGAATGTGTTGGTAGTGTGGCCTATAAGCTGAATTTACCTGAAGAACTTAAAGAAATGTCTAGCTGATGAATCGCTAGCAATGTCTCAAAAAGACGTGCAGATAGATGAAATCTTGAGATTTGTTCAAAGGCCTATATCAATTCAGGATCGACAGGTTAAAAAGCTTCGAAGGAAGCATGTACCGATTGGGAAAGTAAAATGGGATGCCCGTAGAGGCCTATAGTATACGTGGGAGGTTGAGTCCACTATGCAACAAAAGTACCCTCATTTATTTTAGTAAATCTCGAGGTCGAGATTTCTTTAAAGGGGGTGAGGATGTAACACCTCGCAAAATCGTACCCAATAAAGTGAAGACACGTGTCATAAACATGGTTGTAAATGAACCAAACGTTCAGCGAACAGTTCGTGAACCGTTAGACGAGAAGTTCGTTTATGTTCGTTCGATTAGCTTAACGAACGAACATGAACAAAAAATTTCGTTTGGTTAGCTTACGAACGAACACGAACATATGTCTCATTCGTTCGACTGCGTTCATGATCGTTCAGTAATATGTTCGGGTACGTTCGTTTGTCTTGGTTTGATTATATTAAAAAAAATAATAATAAACATTTTATCAAAACATATTGAAAATTTGAAACCCTATTTTTTCTAAGTTAGCTAACATTTGGACATGGCCTTCTCTGAGAACGATAAAAAAAATTTGGGCTCGGGCAAAACAAAAAAATTGGGCCCACTTATTATAATAAAAACTCATCAGTTATATATCAAATAATCACAATACGACGATAATTGTTACAAAATAAACAAAACAAACCAAAAGTGGTGTAGTTTGATAAAATATGTTTATACACCCATTTATATATAAATATTTGATTCAAGTTAGTGATGTTTTTAGGCATAACATGTCGTGTAATCTCACTTTATAAAACGTTAATATTGTTTTTAGAAAATGAATCATTACAAAATCATTAACTAAAAATAGAAGTTAATCATGGGGTTTGAACTCATGACATCAAGAATGTAACCCTAAACATTCATATAATCATCTGGTTAACTAGATCAAACGGTTAATTAATTTAGTGAAACAATAAATAATAGTTGAAAATTGTTTAAATAAAAATGCAAGGGAGGGGATTAGAACTCGTGACCTTAGTTTTCAAATTTGAGTATCTTAACCATTTAACTAGCTTCATTTTTTTGTTATTAAACATTTAACATAACAATGCTCACTTAAAAATCTAGGCCTTAAAATTTTGTTTGGCCCTATAAACCCCTTTGGGTTGGCGTTTGCCCGGGCTGCCCAGCCCTTAAACCGGGCCTGCATTTGGACATTCTTAGACCATTTTTGGGATAATTATGTCTAAGTTAGTTAAACATGATTCATCGTTTAGTGGTGTAGTAGACTTATTGTGTTTTGATTTATCACTTGATGGTTGTATTTAACTAATTATATATAACGAGATGAATCAGTTGAAGATTCTGTGATCGATGAAATGTTGGTTGAACCAGAGACTACAAATGTTGAGAACATTGAAGAAATAGTATTTGAAGGAGATTCCAACAAATCAACTAATGTTCGTGCTGACTGAATGGAGTTTGATCCATTTGATGAAGAATGGATGAAAGAGAATCAGGAAGACATTGATGAACAGTTGAAGAATCGTACGTCTTCTGATAATCCGACTGATGAATTCCAAGAATGGAGAAAACGTTTCTTGTCAAGGGTTGAAAAGCCTACACCGCCGGAAGCACAGGTTGATTTTCTACAATTTGAAAAAGTGAAGCCGCATGGGAAAATTCTAAGCTGGATGTTCCTTAAAGAAATTCATTGTGTTGCGATCAAGCGCGAACATGGAATCCAGTACTTCAATTCCATGCTGAGTATTCTATCATTGTCGTTCGACGTTGCTGCCTTACCGAAGCTGGAGATCATTAATCGGTCTAATTACTTTGCGCAACGTTATTTGCAAAGAAAATCAAGTTTGAACGGAAGAAAGGATGGAAGGATGCGTCGTACAAGCCACAGTTTCCGATATATCAACAGATAAAGTTCACTTTAGATCCAGCGACCAACACGGCTCGATACAAGCTTATCTATCAGCTGACGAAGGTCATGAACAAGATTCCGTTGATGCCGATGGAACAGAACTTCCTTGAAGAAATGGCATTATAATTGTGGTGTTACGACTCAGATACGCATGAAGCGGTGATCGTGTTTAAAGGTGATCGTGATAACTTTCGGATGTTAGATCCGATGTGGATTGTTAATATGTCAACGAACGACATCAGCAAGCTATTTCGGCATGACATCTTTTACGAAGACAAGGACGCTCATCAAGCGCTTCAATTTCAACGCGTCGCTTGTTATTGCTTTTACCGAGGAATTCATGCTGGAAGCACCTGGATGCTGAAACACTGAAGATCGAAGACCGAGGACCAAGTAACAGACAAGGGGGAGTTTGTTGATGCATATTTTGGTGTCTGTAACTTGTCTTTATTAACGATGTAATTAACGGTCTTTTTATGTTATCGAGTCTGTTTTCGCCGTCGACCTAAGTTGGATATCCTCCTATCTTACTGTGGTCCGACAAGTTTGTCTCAATTGTTATGTAATGTTAAATGACAATGCATGTTGCATATTGGGTTGTTATGTTTGTTTGTGTGTTTATTATGTTTGCTGCAAACTGTTTGACAGTTTGCAACACACAACTTTTGCAGCCCTCGACGAAACACCATGTTTCGTCGAGTACATGGATGACGAAACTCCCTTTGGTGATCAACTTCTAGTTTCGCCATGAACAGTGTGTTTCGTCGACTGTGATGTTTCGTCAGGCCCATTAAGTGTTTCGTCGACTTATGGGCTGGGCTGCCTATATAAACACAACATGGTTTCACACAGAAACCATGGGAGCATAGCCTGTCTGAAAGTTTACTGTCAAACATTGTGTGTATTTGTTTGATCATTGTTCTCATCCGTTTTAATCAATCGACTGTGATTCATTGGTTACTTCGTGTTGTCATTGTCTGTGTTTGGTTTGGCATCGTCACGGGGATTCCGCACTCGTAACCGTGTTTGTGATAAACAAGTGATTTGGTTTCGTTATCGATCCTCAGAAATCGGGACCTACATATATATATATATATATATATATATATATATAGGGTGAGGTTTGGCTAGAAAGTCCAAGTTTCCTAAAAAGTGTAAAAAGTCATAAAACACAATAATTTCAGACATAAAACACACCTAAAACTCACAAATAATAGAATGAAGATTACTAAAACACCATATTCAAACTCTAATAGTCCATAAAAACTTCAAACACATCATCGTAGAACTATGAATATAAAACACAAAATGCTAAACAACATAAAACACAATAATATTTGTCATTCCATAATCAGAGCCTTAACATCTAAAACACAACACAAAACCCATATACATGATGTTTTAGTAATCTTCATCATGTTATTTGTGGGTTTTTGGTGTGTTTTATGGTTGACATTGTGGTGTTTTATTACTTTTTACACTTTTTAGGAAATTTGGACTTTCTAGCCAACTCCTAGCATATATATATATAGGATTCGGTTCAGTTAAGAACCACCATGAGTTGTGAGAACTATGAGAACTTCTACATCCCGTGCGTGCTGGACCACCATTTTTTTTGCACAAACGTAGATCGAAATGTTATAAACACGTCTGTAAATACGAAAAACAAAAAAAAAATTGTTGAGTTGGTAGTTATGCCAAATGTAAGTTTTGTTTACGTCTGATGTAAATTTTGTCTACGGCAATGTAATTTTTTTTACATTCAATGTATATTTTTGCATGCGACATTTTTTTTATTTTTAATTTTTTTTTTCGAGAACAAGTGATTTTTTAATATTTTTGAGAGAACTTTTGAAAAAATATTTTGAAATGCCTAGTTCTTATGATTCTCATAACTCAATGTGGTTCTATTTTACTCTTTTGCTAAATCCATCAAGTGTTAAAGCATTACATTTGTTTCTTTAGAAAAATTAATAGTCACTATGATTTTTTAATTGTTTGTTTTTTCGCAATCACAAATTCGTTTAAGGCCCATGTAATCTTTTTTCTTCTAATTTACTCTAAAAGATGATTTTGTTTAACTCTTGTATTTACGTATGCATGGTGTAATGGTTAAATGATACGTCTAATTAAAGTTACAAATAGTAGGCTTTCTGATATTTTTGCAAACAAAAAGATAAATATATAGAATCGTAACCACACAACCTCCAGTCCCCCACCAATCTAAAAAAACAAATAAATACATGATATTTCGTAGTCGATCTTCTCCACCGCCTTGTTCTTTTCATCCAAAGAGCACATGGCGAGGATGAGGCCTTATGAGGTGGTCCCTTGCTCTTGTGGCGTTTGATTAGAAAAACTATGATACCTTTGGTGGTCTCGCTCCTAACGCTGTGCGACTCTTGAATCGGGTTCAAAAAGTCGTTAACAGTAATTCTTCGTCGCTAAAGGTTTCAAACTTTGTATTTAGTAGAATTGGTTTTTCTATTCAAAAGGGGGTGGCGGCGTAACTTGTTGCCCGACTACCTGTCATTGCTTTGTAATTGCCCTTTTTCGATAAGTTTTAAAAGGAATAAAAAAAAAAACATAGGACCGCTCTAGGGGGTAGAATAATGGTATAGGGGTTTCCATTTTGGTTGGTCATAAAAAAAAGTTAAATGTAATTTTAGTCTCTATGAGTGGTTTGGGTTATTTTTTCAGTTTAGTCCAAATGTTTTATTTTTTGCATGTAGGTCCAAAATGGTTTCATCGTTGCCATGGGTTAACTTCATCATATAAAATGACCGAATTGTCTTTCTCGTTAATGGAAATAATTGATGAAGTTAACCCAGTAGACTAAAATAAAAATGAAACCTTCTTAGATCCACAGACGAAAAATGAAATCTTTGACCTAAATAGGCAAAATGGCTCAAACCACATAGACTAAAATGACATTTAACTCTAAAATATAACACTTCTAAAAACTATTTTAACTTTCTAATCTTAGAGGGGTGGGGGTGGTGATCACTCATCACTCAAAACATCCAATCAAGTTCTGCCATGTCATCAACCATTATTCTTTCACTCACAACCTTTTTTAGTAGCAATGGTCATCACTCACCACCACACCCAACAATTTTCCCCCAACCAACAATTACCCTCACAACATAAAATTCATCACGCGTTGAAGAAATCACGCGTTAAAGTTCTATGGTGACGGTGGTCTTGTTCAAATTTCCACGCATGGTAAACGGTTTATCACGCACCGCCTCCACTCCCCTAATTCAATAAACTCGATTCATTTTGTATACCTAACACTACATGTTAAGGATACAAGTGGTTTTTTGGTTATTAAATACACTACAACAAAAATGGTATCACATGCTACAATCTATCTCCACAAATGATTCAACGGTAATTACGATGAGTTGCCGATGGTACCAATAAAAACCTACAAAAATTCAAAAACCCAAGTAATCCGTTGTTTATTACCGACGAACACCATAACCTAGGAGAAAAAAAAAAGACTTTTGTCGATGGATTCTTGACACGGTTATGTCTGGATCTGGCCCTTTTTTGCCTTATTCTTAATATTTCTTGCCCCCACAAGTTTTTACAAATATAATGAATAAAGTACATATTAAGGTCAAATATAGAAAAAACATCACTTAAAAGGGTGTTTGGATTTGCAGTTTTGAAAGTGATTTTGTGATACAGTATAACAAAACGCGCGGTAAAAAATAGTTTTTGGACCGGATACTATTATTTGAAGTTGCACTAATTAAATGTTAAATACAAATCAGTAGTAATAGCACCTCAAATTAGATTTTGTAGACAATATAGACCATGTACACACTCCAATGATTAAGTCAGCATATCATATCGTATGTTTTCAGTTTATTTTTTTGAACCTCTATTTATCCTTTGTTTTCAGGTTGTCTAGCATTTATACGGGGGGAAATGAAAGCCACATGAGCCGGTAGGAGAGTGTTTCAGCTTCTTGATTGTGTTTCTTTAATGCTAGAAGCAGAAAAGAAACATACTTTGGGGTTAGTTTTGTAATTTTTATTGTCATTACTCTTATGCTCAAAAGGAAAGAGTAGGCTATTTAAGTTGCCTTTCTTATAATATTTACTAGTTGTTTTTACGTCGCGCGTTGCTGCGAAACCAAGTAAATGATAATTTAAAAACAAACGTGAGTTGAAAATAAAGAATTTGTTTAGAATGCCAAACCATTAGAACGATTTAGTTTATCATCGTACCGTTTTATGATACCAAATAAATACTTTATTTTGAGTGAAACTTCGTTTTTAACAAAACTTATAACAGATATGTCAGTGAAAAAATTAAGCACAACTATGTACTTAAGTTTTTAGAAAAAAGTTATAAACGTAAATTATTAAAGATGTATCAATTAATCGATAAATTAATATATGTTCTAAAAAAGAAAAAACAATTATTAAAAAAATGGTAAAAGAAATATATGTTTTTTTTATAAAAAAGAAAAAAAATTAAAAAAATGTCATTAAAAGTAAATCTAATAATAAAATTTTATAATATATTAAATAATAAATAATAAAAAGCTAAATATTATTATAAAAATAAAGTTACTATTCATCATCACTCGTCAACAATATATATATATATATATAGGGGAGCCGCTAGAATGAGAACCACCCCGAGTTATGAGAACCGCGAGAACCACACCCCACGGGGGGGCGTTGACCACGATTTTTTTTTACAACTAGATGTGTATATTTTAAAAACATTCGTAAAAAAAAAATTTCAAACGGCGCGGCCGAGGGGGTAGTTTTTTACACCCAAAGTTTGGTGTTTTTATTTTTTTTTTTGTTTTTTCTTTTTTTTTTTACAAACTTTGGGTGTAAAAAACTACCCCCTCGGCCGCGCCGTTTGAAATTTTTTTTTACGAATGTTTTTAAAATATACACATCTAGTTGTAAAAAAAATCGTGGTCAACGCCCCCCCGTGGGGTGTGGTTCTCGCGGTTCTCATAACTCGGGGTGGTTCTCATTCTAGCGGTCCCCTATATATATATATATGGGAAGGTTCATTTGAGAAGAAATTTAATGTGAGAAGAAAAAGAAGAAAGGGCATAATGGTAAAACATTAAATAGTTTATAACTACTTCCATTAATTATGTTATCTCTTATCAATAAAGAAAAAACATTTTATCCTACACATTTCAAAATTTATCCTACATATATATCTTACACTTATCGAAATTTACCCTACGCATATCTAAATTTATCATACACATTTAAGAATTTATCCTACACAAATAAAATTTATCCCACACATACTAAAATTTATCCTACACATGTCGAAAATTGTCTTCCACCCTAAATTATTTTATCTTGAAAGAGTATATTTAAAATGGGAGTTACAAGTTTTAATTAGTTAGCTAATTAATTACAATTAGAAATTTACCTATATGCCCTTATTAATAACATTAAATACACATATTAAATAAACTAAAATAGAGCATTTCTATTGGTTTAAAACTTATTCTTTTTATTCTTACAAAAAAAATTTTCTCATTTGAACCCTCCACTATATATATATAATTATTAAATACTCATCACTTCATATAATAATAATAATAATAAATTTTTTATTATGAGTTTTCAAAATACTATTCATAGCAAGTTTCTGTTAATATATATAATGTTTAAGGATAACAATGATTTTATTTTTATTTTCAAGTTAAATGTTCGCTTTCGTTCGTTTTTGTTTGCTTGCTTTCGTTCGTGTTCAAGACCAGTGTTCACGAACTGTTCGTGAACAACTGAATTTCCTTAACGAACGAACATGAACATAAACTTATGTTCGGTATGTGTTCGTGAACAGCTTGCGAACATGTTAATTCCCTTAACGAACGGACACGAACATGATCTTGTTCGTGTTCGTTCGGTTCGTTTACAGCCCTAGTCATAAACCCTAAATGTGTAATAAGTTGACTTTGAAGGACTAAAGATGTCAAACAATGAAAAGATACATGCGGAGGGACTAAAAGTGTCAACGTGAGAAACTAATACTTTGGGTAGTCTATATATGAACCGGGAGTCTTAGAATATTTATTTACACTCCTATATATGGCCATTATTGGCTAAAGTTGGCTTTTGATAAGTTACAAGACAATAATGAAGATTATACAAGTCAAGGGGATAATTGTGTAAAGTTTTTAAATTTCTCCCGCTGGTCAGATCGTATACGGACCGTATGAGGTCTCTCCTTACGGCCCGTAAGGACTGATACTTGGTAGAAAAATTGCCTTGGCTGCCATACAAACAACCAAAACGAGTCAGAACGATACCAGGGGCTATTAGCTGTTTTGGGACACGTATGAGGACACTTGTTAGCCTCCCATGACACCCCTGGACACCCGGTAGCAACATGAGACACCTCCTTGCACTATAAATAGGTGCCATACTCCTCACTTCTTCTTTGCTCATTCAAAAATATCATCTCTTCTCTCTTGCTTGGTTCTCTGAGGTTCCTGATAAAAAAAAGAAGCTCTCCATAGTTCAAATTTCGAGCTAGGACCCTTTGTAAGTGTCCTTAGCCACTCTAGTTCGGTTTTTATGCATTTAAAAGCCGAAAGTCAAAGTTGCCGCAAATCGGCTTTGACTTTCGGTTTAGACTTAAACGGTCCAGCCATTGTTCGAGGCGAATATGGCTAGGTGATTGTAATTAGGTAGGTGTTAATCCCTCAAAAGGGCACCTCCTAATTACCATGTTTACCTAGTTAATTGTCGGGTCAAAGTAATTAACATAAAAAGTCAAACAGGTCAGTTTTTAAATAAATTCGAATCTGATAATGTAGAGGTTATAAAATATGTTTTATCACTTTAACAACTTGGTAAAAATTATTAGAACATGTCTAAACATGTTCAACCCGACAATTCTAAGATTAGGCTCGGTTCGCAACCGAAAGATGCAAAAGCTTGACTTTTGCTTTGACTTTCAGTTCTGACCCAAATTAGCTTAGTTCATTTATGTATTAAGGTTCCTTTGTGACCATAATATGTTGTAGTATAACCCTATAAGGTTATATTACATGGTCACCTAGTAATCCGAGTTTGTTTACTTGTTTCCATTATTATACTTAATGTTGACTATTATGCCCTTCTATTCAAAAATGAAGTTTTAAACATAATCAAGCATGCAAATGAATTATATCCTAGTTAGTAAACTTAATTAACATATTTTGGCATTTATATTCTGGTCATAAACTGAAGTTATATAATAAATCGTAAAGCATGCTTTTATAAGGACTAAGTTACCCTTTTGCATGCAAATTAAGTTTTAACATAATTTTGACATAAAACTCATTACCCACTATTATGATATCATATTTAGGACTAATTGGAATTTCAAGTCAGATTACTTACTGAGTTTATGCATGAGTTTTCGTATTATGTTGTTAAATGACGATAATGCCCTTTTCATAACAAAATTGAGTTTTAAATAAAAATATACATGCAAAAACTTTTTGTTACTAATATGTTATGACAAATAAAATATTTTAACTATTCAAAGCTGGTCATAACCTCAGAATTTCTCAAACTTCGAAAGTATCGTCATTTACCGACTTTTACGCTAATTAGGTGCATAGTATGGTCTTAAACCATACTTAGCACCCAATACTTGTTACCTACTAAAATTATAAATTATTTTTAATATTTTTACAGTATGTAAAGGTTATGAACTCAGAATCCCAAATAAGTCCTTACAACTATGTGTGAAATGACCAAAATGCCCCTACGGTGCATAGTTTGGCCATAAATCATAAACCACACATATATATGATATCCTACTGTTTTAATGACATAAATTAAATATTTTTACAGAAGGGTTATGACCAGAACCTCAGTTTGCAGATAAACCTCTTTTATAAACCTTAAAATGACCAAAATGCACTTATGAGGCTAAGTTCAGTTTTAAAATCTTTAAGGGCATACTTGCTGATATCCTACTGATATCATAACATATTTTAAGCATAATAACTTATGGAACCAGTACATGACTCATCCGGTTACCCGTTTACGCTTATACGCATACGGTACGGTTTATGTAACTAGTTTGCATAATTTAACCAAAACGGGTTTAACCTTATCATTTTAATTTCAAAATCCAGAATGTATTTAGTATACCCATATAATACAAGACTCCATACTTGTCGGGTCTAAATTACATTCCATTCCGGTCATCGCTTAATCTAGCGTTTTATACCGTAAATCATACTTTAAGCTAACTGGTCTAAGTCTACGACTTAAATAAGACCAGTTAGTAATCTAATAGGTTAATAAAACCTTAATTCCAGATTCGGGAGCCCCGGTAAAAGCTACCTTCACAAGTCTAAGTGCATTATACAGCTGAGTAGATAGATCTTGCATTTAGAAACTCAGGTAAATACTTTTAACTTATTTTCCCTTATACGGGCTTGGGATACGGTAAAAAATTACCGCTTGGTCGGGTATGGAATCATTTAATCGGATTGTGATTAATAAATTCACATAACCTGTTTTAATCCATTTTGTTTGATAACATAAACATTGGGGGTTAATGCGACCCTGTCCTGGATATCCTCGGCTCATTTAATTGCAAATGGCCACAACTTAACCACGGGGTGTAGGCATACACCTGACAGTTGTGTATGTAAAAAGATATACCCACATTGTTGGGGATAACTCCTTATGGGTTTATATTAGTGATGTGTCGGTTAATCATGTCTCGGCTTCTATACCGGGCCCTAAATGTATGACAAACATGTAAATCTGTATACAAGATTATAATATAATTTTCCCAAGTTATAAAAGAATTTTTGTGCCTTGTGCATCCAAACCAATTTTCATAAATGTTTTCAAAAGAGTCGGTTAATTGTATTTACCAGTGTAAACTGACGTATTTTCAAAATACTAAGTGACAGGTACCACACTTACTAGGCTAGGGGCTTCTGGGCGTTAAGTAGAGGATCTTGCAAGTCCGTAATGCCTTAAGTCTGTTGAACACGTGTGTATTATATTTAGATCTGCCTGTGGATCCTTTCTTTACAACCGTCTGTATGTTCTTTTTTCGTACTTTAAATTTTCGGTTTCTAATAGTAATTTACTGTTGATGCAGATTTTGTGTCCGATGCTGTTCGAATAGTTTATATTTATTTTATGCTGAATTTGTAAGAGTTAGTGAAATGGTCAAACGAACGTGTATTGACCAGCTCATTTGAAGTGGTCAAACGAGAGGGTTATTTGTTTGACCAAGTGTGTTTGCTAGACAAAGGGGTGTGGCTATAAATAGCAACCCTTTGTCATTTGCAAACTTGAGAGAGAGGGTGAGCTCTTTGAGAGAGGTCATAGAGAGCTTTAGTGTTTAGGGGAGAAATCACCACTTGGTCTCTCCCCGGATGTATACTCCTTTGGTATTGTTCGGTTATCTTATAATCGGGCCGATTTGTAATGTTATACTACCGGATTAATACAAAGAAGTTGTTTGTTAATCTCTAATCTCTCTCGTCTTGAACATAATCACTCACTAATCATGGTTTCGGTCCGAAACACGGTCCTACAATTGGTATCAGAGCCATGGTACCTGATTTAGTAAATCTAACTGTTTGCTAAATCACATGTGCTCTAGATCTGTGATTCTTGTGATTTTTGTTCAAGATGCAAAATTGGGGAAACATGAAGAAAACCCAGATCTGGACCGTTTATGCGGATCTGAGCTGAAACGGAACACACCAGTAGGTTAGGTTTTATGTTTTACACCAAGTATTTCAAGTTTTCATCATTTTTTGAGGGTTTTTCCTCAGATCTGGAAAAGAACAGTTGCTGTGTTCTTGATGCTTGGTGGCGGCTGTTAAAGAAGATAGGGTTTCTGGACCCAAAAGTAACCAGCGACGACTCCCCTGACGAAGAGTCTTAGTCGACGAAGACTCCTAGTCGACGAAGACTTAAGGTTCGTAGTAAATAATGTTTCATGAAGACCCCTTTGTGACGAAGTCTCCCTGGACGAAGACTGATCACATGTCGACGAAGACTCCTTGATGACGAAGTCCTCATGTCAGCGAACACTTAATGTTCGTCCAACTCATGATGTCGACGAAGACTAACTCCTACTGTGTGACGAAGACTCTTCACGATGAGGACTCAATGTTCACCGGCCCCGTTATTCTTCATCAAACCTCTTAAGTCTTAGTTAAAAACATTAAGTCTTCGAGAGTGTTCGTCAAGCCAAAGGGAGAGTTCGTCGGACCATCACCTTTCGTCGACTCACTTGATTGTTCGTAGGTTCAATTGAAGCAACGACGGCCGCTGTGTTAATTGTTCTTTGCAGTGAAGCGGGTGGAGGCTGCACAAGAATGAAGGCCGCTGTTATTGTCCTTCGAGGAGAAAGACAAGGATGATAGAAGGTGATGTCTGTTGCTCTTGTAGTCGCAGATAGGAGATGATTTACAGAGGTAGGAGATGAGACCTCGTGGTACGGCAACCATTGTTGGATGTGTGACTGGTTTGAGTTGGTCTGGTAGATGATGAATCGTAGACACATAGAAAGAGGGAGACATATGGGTTTAGCGGCTGATAAAGATGAGGTTTGTTGACTTTTTAGGTTTATTAGCTCCATCAAATTAAATGGGCCTGAATAGTTAAAAACTAACTTATTTGAGCCAAAATTGAAAGGTTTGTGGGCCGAATGTTATAAGTCTTGGGCCACTAATTTGTGAATTTATGTTCAAGTGGGCTGTTAAAAGGATACTTGGGTTTAAGTATGGATTGATTAGTGGGCTGGGATTTATTATATTTTTGGGTCGCAAACAAAGTGGGGTCGTGTATTCGCGAAGTTGATTTGAACCGTGCTTCTAAATGTCAATGTCAATGTCAAAATTCATACAGGTTTTGGGAGCGCGCGGGATGATGAGGCATGATGAAAACAGATGATGGTATTTTGAAAAATGTGGGGTAGTCACGGTTACCGATGCAAAAGTCAAATTTGGTGACTTGACTACTATGGGCCAAAAACCAAAAATGGTATGTTTACTTCCGCACGTCAATGTTTATGTTGTTATCGGTTATTCATAAATGTTCGAAAGCATTTTATTTATTGTCATATTCTCGCATTTGGAAACGATTGAATGAACCTGGAATGCCAATACCGGTCCTAACGAGTTCACAAATTCTTTGGAGGGATACAAGTCGGATCCTACGGGGTTCTAGGGGACTTTCTTTATCAACTAGAAAATGCAAAGAAGAAAGTATTTTGTTTATTGTCATATTCTCGCATTTGGTAACGATTGAATGAACCTGGAATGTCAATACCAGTCCTAACGAGTTCACAAAGTCTTTGGAGGGATACAAGTCGGATCCTACGGGGTGCTAGGGGACTTTCTTTTTCAACTAGAATATGCAAAGAAGAAAGTCATTTTCGTGATTTTTCAAAAAACCGAGAACATTCAGTGAAGATTGACGACAGTTCCGCTCAGTGGAGGGAATTGGTGAACATTTGAAGATAAATTCTACTCAGTGGAGAGAATTTGTTCTGTGAAATTGACGACGGTTCCTTTGAAGTGGAGGGGATATGTTAAGGTTTAGAGATCTTACCAAAGAAATGGGGGGATAAAAATTTTCATATGTTGAATTTCTTCGGTAAATTTCTAAACGCAATCACAGGTGGTAGAGTTTGTGATTTTCTGGTGATACTAACGGTTCGGCGTGGAATGTTTTGCACATACACATATTTGAGGATTTTAATTAATTCTCTAGCCAGCGTGAAGAGTTTTGCACGGAAACATACAGGTATCTAAAGTCGATAGTAGTTTCAAAGCGCTGTTCACTGAAGACCTGGGGGAATCTTTATGAAAGCTGATAGTTCAAGGCTGAAGACCTACAGGATTCGGTTTTGGGTTTGATGTTTCTTTGGGATTTTACAGGGATCTGGGGGTAACTCAATTCGTTGAGTTTGCAAACGATGTACTTGGTCAAGCTGACATCTTGAGTACTGATGCTGAAGATCCGCAGTGCTTTACTTGGTCAACTTCACAAAGGCGAGACAATGAGATCTGGATGTAGTTCAACTAAGCGTGCTGTTTGGTTGAGCTTGCAAGGGATATACCCGGTCTAGCTGACTTTCCTGAGTATTGATGCTGAGGATTAAAGTGCATTACTTGGTCGATTCCACAAAGACGGTTTACAGCAGACAGTTCACCAGAAATCTCTACCAATGTAGTATGCTTGAATGAAATAGAGTTCTTATGACAGATCAAGACTTGATGCAGTTCTTAAAGAATGGAACCCTTATCAAATGCCGGTTGGAGTATTGGAAGATCAGCGGAAGATCGGTCAATTGAGCCTTGTGAGGACATTGCACAACACCCAACACTGATACGCGTACTTTAAGGGGGAAATATTATACAAGGAGCGTCAAGATACTACTTACCTGGATCACCAGTCAAGAATTTGTTAAAACAGAGAAGATAAATACTTGACTGAAGATCGATTGCAGTTGCATTTTCAGCATTCGACAGCAACGGACAAGGGGGAATTTGTTGATGCAGATTTTGTATCCGATGCTGTTCGAATAGTTTAGATTTATTTTATGCTGAATTTGTAATAGTTAGTGAAATGGTCAAACGGACGTGTATTGACCCGCTCGTTTGAAGTGGTCAAACGAGAGGGTTATTTGTTTATCCATGTGTATTTGCTAGACAAAGAGGTGTGGCTATAAATAGCAACCTTTTGTCATTTGCAAACTTGAGAGAGAGGGTGAGCTCTTTGAGAGAGTTCACAGAGAGCTTTAGTGTTTGGGGGAGAGATCACCACTTAGCCTCTCCCCGTATGTATACTCCTTTGGTATTGTTCGGTTATCTTATAATCGGGCCAATTTGTAATGTTATACTACCAGATTAATACAAAGAAGTTGTTTGTTAATCTCTAATCTCTCCCGTCTTGAACATAATCACTCACTAATCACGGTTTCGGTCTGAAACACGGTCCTACATTTACCTTCCAAGCCTTCCGCTGTGCTATAACTATGCTTAATTGACTATGATGATATCAACTACGTCACGATACTCCCCACCGGGCCCATCGGTTTGTGGTTAAAATATTGGGGTGTGACAGAAAGGATTTAGATTCCATATTTTGGCGGTCTGCCAGACTTGGTGCTGGCTGAAGCTCACAAGTCGAGATATTCAATACATCTAGGATCCGATAAAAATGTATCGAGATCTAAAAGAATATTAATGTTTGCCTAATCTCAAGGGAGATATTGCGACCTATGTTGGGAAATTCCTAACTTGTGCAAAGGTCAAGGCCGAATATCAAAAGCCATCTGGCTTATTACCGCAACCCGAGATTCCCGTTTGGAAATGGGAACATATATCAATGGATTTCATCACTAAACTCCCACGGACCTCTCGAGGTCATGACATGATTTGGGTTATCGTTGATCGATTAACCAAGTCGGCTAACTCCTTACCGATTCGTGAGAAAGACAGTACCGAGAAGTTCGTTGAAATTTACTTCAACGAGATTGTGGCATGTCATGGAGTGCTTTGTAACAACCCGCACTTTCGTGCGTTGTTACCACTCGATATACTCGTTACGCCTAGCACCAGAGATTCGGATCATAATGTAACTATATCGTATATATCGTTGTTCAAAGGATAATCACACATTTTCGAAATACAATATCAATATACTACACTATTATCACACTAACACTCAAAGAGGCATTGAGTGAGGACCTATTCTACCCTCCTCAGTGGCCGTGATGTGTCGAAACGCAGACAATTAACGCTAACAAAGACTCTCGGGTGAGTGCTATAGCTCCAGTCGTCGTGACGATGATGACAATACGAGTAAGTGGTACCCTGTCAGTCTTTGTGGCACAAAACACAATAACGTTCACGGCGACATCAAGAAAGGACCTATACTACCCTCCTTGATGGCCGTAAAATGTCGCTAGTAATCGCATACTCGAAATGAAAACCGATTGTTAAGTATCGAAACTTTGGAATATGGATACGTAAATACGACCCCTAGTGATAAATATACGTATATAATAATAATATGAATTACTATGAAAGGCACGTACTTCGAAATCCATCAAAACGATCGAAAACGGAGAAATCCATCTCGTTGGAGTGGCCATCCGGACGGATGGGCTATCCGGACGGATAGCAATCCGCGCGAATGGACAATCCGGACCAGGACTCCCTTCTCCTCTCTGTTGCCTATAAATATCCTGTCACATCACTTGAACAGTGATGTGACAGCTCCTACTCGACCAAACACGCGCCAAGACCCTTTTCTCTCGATTCCTCCCGATTCCGGTAAGATTTCAACCTAGAAACTTGTACTTCTACAATCTACACTAAATTCTACATCTTTCTATCCTTCAAAACTCAATTTCTAACCGTGAAATCTGCGGATTTGATGCGTTTTGAGGTGATGTCACCAAGAGTTCTTAGGAACTTCCAGTTGTGACCTCATCCCACCATAAACGACTCAGATCTGGGTGATTTCCACATATTTTGGTAACAAATCTCGCCTAAATCTAAGTATTTACCCAAGGAACTGTGTGATTTCGAGTTAACCATGAAGAACCATCACGAACGGCCAGATCTGATGGAACGGGGTGATTCCCGGCCGTTAGAGCGGGTCGGAATTGATGGAACTTCAAGTGTTAGTGCGAATTACACTACCGTAGTAAAAACGAACGTATTCCTTCCGTTAAACACTCGGAAACAGTATATAGAATGCGAAACAGACGTGTTGTCCGCACGGACCACGTGTAATCCGCACGGATAACATGTAATCCGCACGGATAACATGTCATCCGGACGGATACATGCCATCCGGATGGAGTAAACATCAACCCGCACGGATAACATGACTGTCCGCACGAGTTACTTGTCCGCACGAATGACATGACTACCCGCACGAGTTACTGGTCCGCACGAATGACATGACTGCCCGCATGAGTTACTCGTCCGCACGAATGACATGACTGTCCGCACGAGTCACTCTCGTTCGTACGGATGACAATCCGCACGAGTCAACCCTAATCCGATCGGATAGTCTGTCATCCGACCGGATGACAGCCATCCGACTCAGATCCATATGCCATCCGATCGGATGAGCACCATCCGAATGGGTGAGCACCATCCGACCAGATGACTGACTTTTCAATGCTAATCTCGCTTAACCGTGCATCGTTCACTATATTCTTCAATGATTAACGCAGACGTACTCGCAACCAGTCCAATCCAGTTGTATTCCCGCCTAATACGCACTGTGAGTATACTTGAACCCTTTTTAATCGTATTTTGGGTGTAACATACGTTTCTAACAAATCGAACTTATCAAACGAAATATTCAATCAATCGAATTATCACTTGCGAATAACTGTTATGCATAGATATACGTGATGCTAGTTGCATATGTGCTAGGGCTTATACTCGCGACGTCCCACCACGACTAGTATAGTACTATTGCGCCCGACGGGGTCTAGTTATGCCATCGTACATTCGAGCATCGAGGACTTAGTTGGTAGTATCAGTTTTGTGAGTATATATGTTGTGTATTACGTTTATGCATGTGGAAATTCGCAACACTTTTAATCTATTATGCCATGCTTATCAAACCTGTATACTCGCCAATACTTTTGTATTGACAAATATTTTAACGTATGTTGCAGGTTAGGTCGCAGACTATATCAAATCAAGCTTGGGAGTCTAGAAACTCAACTAAAAATCTAGGTTGTCGGATTTGTATTGTTCGAGAGGACAAGAAATCTGTGATAACTTATGTGATTGTATTATTTGTTAGTATGGGATAACGAATGTATTAAACATTATCGCAATATAGTTGTTATGGATTCTCTTGAGCAATCTGATTCGCCTAGTGCCGTGCCCCGATGATTCCGCCATCGGTTGGGGTGTGACAGATTGGTATCAGAGCCATAACTATAGGGAATTAGGCCAGACTCGACCTAGTCCGGGTCGATGTCTTAGAAATTGACCTAGTCTATAGTCTAAGTACCAACAGGCCGACTCGTACAAACCCAGTAGGGTTTGTATCGGGCCTACTTGATACTCTCGATCGAAATTGCTAAAAGATACAACTTTGCGTGAACACCGCATACTACAGCATCACGCGAATGGGCCTTTCCTATGGCTGAAATGCTACTTAGCCTTTCCTAAGGCTGACAGAATACACGTATTTTTGAAAATACTCGCATAACAAAACCGAGTGATCCTGTCAAGACCAGGTGTGAAAACCGAGAACTCTCGATAAGATCGCTCACTCAGCGCAATTTTTCTAGCACGAGAACCTTTCATCGAGTTAGGAGTGACGTCCACATCTCAACGAAAGTCTCCATTTCCAAATCTAGTGGAACTCACGAATTTATTCGAAGAGCATAACCACAACTAGGAACGAAACTGTTAAGTCAGGGGTGAAACCCGTACCTTAATAAGACGTTCCACTCTCTAAATTGGGTTTCAAAAGCTCTCACCAAGGACTCGACTATCATGATAACTCGAGCCACGTGATGGCTAGGAAGACGAATGCCATGAGCTGCATCCCAGTGGAAGCATAAAGTCTTCTAGGTCAACGCGCATGCTCGAACTTGTTGAATATAGTTGGGTTACCTTGGGTAGTCGACGCCTAAACACCCGAGGCATTCCGAATGTTTTACTAAACCTACGATTCGCTGATTTTATGCTTTAATGAACGTAATTACGCTTTATGTGTTATCGATTTCTCGATTTAACGATTTTCACTCCCTACTTTATAAACGCACAATTCGCACAGCCATCGTAATCTAAAACGAAACCCGAATGTTCGCAACAAAACTAATGCATAGTCTATCGCCTTCGCTATCGTTTTCTCACCTCAACACGTCCTCGCTTATTCTAAATCGACTTGTATGTGTATAATTACAAACTACCATTATATAGATATATAAATATGTATAAACCAACAAGTCAATGTGTGAGAACTTAGGAATTTCGTGTCTCCTATGTGGCTCCTATGTGATTCGCATTACTAATATACTATCGCAACAAGTTTTGAACACGCTCAATCGCATCACGAAACTCAAAAATCATTATGATCGAATCTCATTCCAAGTCTCTTCCTGTCTAGATGCCTTCCAACAACTCTACCTCGAGACGAGTAGCCAGGAGAAGAGCCAAACGAAGCGCCGATAAGAGGATTGCATCACTTGTGACTAAGGAAGTGGGTAAGCTTATTCCTCAAATTGCCGCTCGAGTGCACTCTCTCAGCCACTCTCGAGCTTCGGAAGACGCTAAGACAGGAGAGCCGCAACCTGCTTTTCTTTACAAACACTTCAAAGCCTGTGACCTGATGGAATTCACGGGTGAAGGAGGTGTGACTCAACTACTCCAGTGGTTCGATTCTATCGAAGTTACCCTTCGTCAGAGTGGGTGTCCCGATAGTTTCCGTACTACTTGCGCCACCGGAGTATTTCAATCGCGAGCACTCCACTGGTGGACCGCCGAACGTAACAAGCGTGGAATCTCTGCAGCTTACGCTCTCTCTTGGGATGAGCTGAAAGAGCTCATGGAGAAAGAGTACTGTCCTCCTCACGAAATTCAGAAGCTAGAAAACGAATTTTGGGAAATCAAGCAAACCGAAGGTGACAATGCTGACTACACCGCAAGGTTCAAACAGCTTAGCATAATCTGCCCAAGTCAAGTCAACACACCAGAAAAAGCCATTTCGAAGTACATTCGTGGCTTGCCTGAGTGTGTGGGTGATTTTGTCAAAGCTGCAAGACCAGCTACCGTCGAAGAAACCTACCGCTTAGCCGCAGAAATCAACAACAAACGACTCATGGAAGGGTTATTCTCAAGGAATCCTGTCAAGCAAGCTCATCAAGCAATCGCCATTAATCCTTCAGGCGAACATGTTGACGAGTCTTCTAATGAATCTACTGACGAATCTTCTGAGAAATCTGCTGGCGATTCTTCTAACGAATCTGCTAACGATTCTTCCAACGAATCTGCTAACGATTCTTCGGATGAATCAGCTGCCGATTCTTCTGACAAATCTGCCGACGGATCTTCCGACAAATCAGCCAAGGACTCTGCTCGCAAGACACCGACAAACCCAGCCGCAAACGAAAGACTTCAAACCCGAACTCATCGACCACCGAACTACCACAGCCAAAGCCTCTTCAAGCAGTTCCGATGTTTCCAAAACGAGCCTACATTGGGGCTCATCCTCAGTGTTACTCATGTACCTATCATCACCCAGTTGGGGCTGACTATCGCTATTGCAACAACTGCAACTGTTACGGTCACTTCACCCGCAACTGCCGCATCGAACCATGAACCTGAGTACAACAACAGCTCCAGCAAAAGTATTCAACATCAAGCACCTAGCAAGCGTAGGATAAAGTTGTAATGACACGATTTTCGACGTTAATTTCTAAGTTTTGAACCTACTCTATTACTCGATGTTGCCAATATGCGTAACATTAACTCTCGTTTTTATTTTCTCTTCCGCTCTCTAATCGTCGCACTTAGACTAGATTCACACACATGCTAAATACTATATCACGAAATAATGTGTTTTACCCTCACTACACTCTTAGAACGAGGTACGATAAACGTGCAAGGAACGACTAATCACGGGTGCACACGGGATTATTTGGGTCAGTGCAGGGAGATCGTAGTAAATTCTAAGGTGCCACAAGCGTTTTGACAACAGGTGACACCAAATCACGGGATGAAAGTAGTAGGGGTCAAGCAAGGTGTGCTTTATCATACTACCAAAGTTCCGTGAAGAAAGTGCCACGTGGAGTTGAACGTTATTAGACCTATTATACTATTGTGATTATTTTCGACACACTACACTTAATCGCAAGGCGTAACAACTAAATCGCATCATCGCAAGACTTGTCGTAAGTCTGCAAACGCAATGCAATCACCTCATCGATGGACTCTGGGGAGTCTACCTCGCAGGACAATTGCATCGACGCAAGACTGGTCGTAAGTCTATTGCAACGAATCTCATCAAGTACATAAGCGCTCACAATATTGTTGAGTGAGGACCTATTCTACCCTCCTCAATAGCCGTGATGCGACGCAACTTAACGTTAAGCTTATTCGAAACAAAACTCGACTAATCGCAATCGTTTATCATGCGTATCTCGCAATCTCTATCGCTTGTTATGTGAATCTGTATCGTTTGCTGTGTATCAATCTACCGCTATACGATTAGTTGTTATGTTCGTGTTAAGTTAGCACGCATGCCCTCACTTCACGAGATTGAGCTCATATGATTAAAGCAGGGTGTTTTAGTCATATCAGCGACCTTTCGTGGAAAAGGGCCATGTGGGGTCTAATGTTAGTTAAACTCTGTGGTGTTAATCAATCAAATCGAACCGCATAAATCGCGCATACCTCCATCGCTTGCAACGCAACAACTTCCGCTTATCGTAATTCGTTTATCGTCGCCGTCATTACTGGTGTTGTGTTGTGTTACTCGCTTAATCGCTTATTGCCTATCGTGTAAAGTCTACCGCTTATTCATGTATCGCGTACCGCTTATCGCTCGCTTGGTGTTCATTACAGTCTGTGTGGTATTAGTACACGTGACGCCGCTTCACGAGGCAAATCTAGCCTGGTTAAACATGGTGCCTCACCATGCTAACAAACTTTCGTGGAAACGTGCCATGTGGGTTCAAGGAGGAATCTGACCAAAAACGCGTTATTCAACCCGCCGGATTAACCTATTTGATTCTATCTTATGCTCGGTCCGACTTTCTATCGATTGGGCCGAGTAAACGCAATTTTACCCTTGTCATATCGGCACACCTGACACTGCCTCACGAAACAGAAGTAATATGGGAAAAGCATGGTGTATACGCCGCTGGTACTTCCTATATATAAGTGTTTTAAGCATATTAACGAACTTTCGTGGGAAAGTTCCAAGTGGGGCTCGGTGATCAACTACATTTTGTACTATTAAAACTTGTTTTATAAATTTTTGATTTAAAACCGGTGGGCAAAGTGAAATTTTCTCACAACGTGGAGATAACATCGAATCAGCTTAACTCCATGTCTAAGAAAAGTTTAATAAGCCCAAGTTTTCCTTAAAGCTTCTACAACATTCAAACGAAATCCTTCTTAAGACATTGGTTCGACATCGAGTTCAGCTTGAACCCTTGCCATAGGAGAGTTTTCGTAACTTCAGTTCCATCTTCGAATTTCTTAGCATGTTTAAAACCTAAAACTTCCTTGCAACATTGGTTAACATCGACTCAGTTGACCTTATGTTAAGAGGAAAATTTTCAAAATTTCATCCTAAATTCCTTTTTAAATATCAAAGCAATAAACGTTTCTCGTAACGTTGGTTAACGATCGACTCAGTTAATGCTACCTCAGGAGAGACCTTTTCAAGCCCTTTAAAGATTTCAATCGCATCGAACTTACGAATTCTACGCAACACAAGGTACTTTGGAACGCCAACTCGTGGGATGGTACTTTTGTCATCTACGTTGCTTTCTCGCTATCGCAATCGATCCCTCTTATTCGAAACGTTCTCGCTGTCAACTTACGGTCAAATCACTCGCTGTATCGCTACTCATACAAGATCAACTCTTAGAAGTCTACCTATTGGATTAATTTCGGGACGAAATTTCCTAAAGTAGTGGAGACTGTAACAACCCGCACTTTCGTGCGTTGTTACCACTCGATATACTCGTTACGCCTAGCACCAGAGATTCAGATCATAATGTAACTATATCGTATATATCGTTGTTCAAAGGATAATCACACATTTTCGAAATACAATACCACTATACTACACTATTATCACACTAACACTCACGGAGGCATTGAGTGAGGACCTATTCTACCCTCCTCAGTGGCCGTGATGTGTCGAAACGCAGACAATTAACGCTAACAAAGACTCTCGGGTGAGTGCTATAGCTCCAGTCATCATGACGATGATGACAATATGAGTAAGTGGTACCCTGTCAGTCTTTGTGGCACAAAACACAATAACGTTCACGACGACATCAAGAAAGGACCTATACTACCCTCCTTGATGGCCATAAAACGTCGCTAGTAATCGCATACTCGAAACGAAAACCGATTGTTAAGTATCGAAACTTTGGAATATGGATACGTAAATACGACCCCTAGTGATAAATATACGTATATAATAATAATATGAATTACTATGAAAGGCACGTACTTCGAAATCCATCAAAACGATCGAAAACGGAGAAATCCATCTCGTCGGAGTGGCCATCCGTACGGATAGCCATCCGGACGGATAGCAATCCGCGAGAATGGACAATCCGGACCAGGACTCCCTTCTCCTCTCTGTTGCCTATAAATACCCTGTCACATCATTTGAACAGTGATGTGACAGCTCCTACTCGATCATTTAAACAGTGATGTGACAGCTCCTACTCGATTCCTCGCGATTCCGGTAAGATTTCAACCTAGAAACTTGTACTTCTACAATCTACACTAAATTCTACATCTTTCTATCCTTCAAAACTCAATTTCAAACCGTGAAATCTGCGGATTTGATGCGTTTTGAGGTGATGTCACCAAGAGTTCTTAGGAACTTCCAGTTGTGACCTCATCCCACCATAAACGACTCAGATCTGGGTGATTTCCACATATTTTGGTAACAAATCTCGCCTAAATCTAAGTATTTACCCAAGGAACTGTGCGATTTCGAGTTAACCATGAAGAACCATCACGAACGGCCAGATCTGATGGAACGGGGTGATTCCCGGCCGTTAGAGCGGGTCGGAATTGATGGAACTTCAAGTGTTAGTGCGAATTACACTACCCTAGTAAAAACGAACGTATTCCTTCCATTAAACACTGGGAAACAGTATATAGAATGCGAAACAGACGTGTTGTCCGCACGGACCACGTGTAATCCGCACGGATAACATGTAATCCGCACGGATAACATGTCATCCGGACGGAGTAAACATCAACCCGCACGGATAACATGACTGTCCGCACGAGTTTCTTGTCCGCACGAATGACATGACTGCCCGCACGAGTTACTCGTCCGCACGAATGACATGACTGTCCGCACGAGTCACTCTCGTTCGAACGGATGACAATCCGCACGAGTCAACCCTAATCCAATCGGATAGTCTGTCATCCGACCGGATGACAGCCATCCGACTCAGATCCATATGCCATCGGATCGGATGAGCCCATCCGAATGGGTGAGCACCATCCGACCAAATGACTGACTTTTCAATGCTAATCTCGCTTAACCGTGCATCGTTCACTATATTCTTCAATGATTAACGCAGACGTACTCGCAACCAGTCCAATCCAGTTGTATTCCCGCTAAATACGCACTCTGAGTATACTTGAACCCTTTTTAATCGTATTTTGGGTGTAACATACGTTTCTAACAAATCGAACTTATCAAACGAAATATTCAATCAATCGAATTATCACTTGCGAATAACTGTTATGCATAGATATACGTGATGCTAGTTGCATATGTGCTAGGGCTTATACTCGCGACGTCCCACCACGACTAGTATAGTACTATTGCGCCCGACGGGGTCTAGTTATGCCATCGTACATTCGAGCATCGAGGACTTAGTTGGTAGTATCAGTTTTGTGAGTATATATGTCATGTATTACGTTTATGCATGTGGAAATTCGCAACACTTTTAATCTATTATGCTATGCTTATCAAACCTGTATACTCGCCAATACTTTTGTATTGACAAATATTTTAACGTATGTTGCAGGTTAGGTCGCAGACTATATCAAATCAAGCTAGGGAGTCTAGAAACTCAACTAAAAATCTAGGTTGTCGTATTTGTATTGTTCGAGAGGACAAGAAATCTGTGATAACTTATGTGATTGTATTATTTGTTAGTATGGGATAACGAATGTATTAAACAGTATCGCAATATAGTTGTTATGGATTCTCTTGAGCAATCTGATTCGCCTAGTGCCGTGCCCCGATGATTCCGCCATCGGTTGGGGTGTGACATGCTTGTTTCAAAAATCTCGTATCGGGATGGTGGCTTTTTGTTTAGGATTTGGCAGTCATTTCAAGAATCGCTTGGATCTAAGCACATCATTTCATCCGCAAACCGATGGCCAAAGCGAACTAACCATACAAACTTTGGAAGACATGCTTCGTGCCTATGTAATGGATTTAGGCGGTAGATAGGATACTCATTTACTTCTGGTAGTGTTCTCATATACTAACAGTTATCACACGAGCATTAAAGTCGCCCCATTCGAAGCACTATACGGACAAAAGTGCCGATCACCGCTGTGTTGGGCGGGAGTCGGAGACAAACAACTCATAGGCCACGAACTAGTCCAAGAGACTACTGACAAGATATCAAAAATATGAGACCGTATCAAGACGGCTCGTGATAGACAAAAGAACTACGCGGACAGAAGACACAAATCATCATCCTTCGAGGTCGGAGACAAAGTTTTACTAAAGGTCTTGCCTTGGAAAGGCTTAACTAGATTCGAGAAACGCGGAAAAACTAAACCCGAAATACATTGGGCCTTTTGAAATTCTGGCAAAGGTTGGTACAGTTACTTACAAGCTAAAGTTGCCAGAAGGACTCAATAACATACACGACACATTTCATGTGTCGGACCTCAAGAAAAGTCCAACCAACGACACATTTAACATACATGACACATTTCATGTGAAAAATGGCAAATAACCGGAATTTTCGTACAATTTAATCACTATTTTTAGTATATAATCTCATGCAATTAACGTAATTAAATTACGTAACTGTGTCGTATGTTAGATAACAGGTTTAGGACAAGAAAACAAGGCTATAACATATGTTGGTTTCCTTCGTGTAGGAAACTAATTAAACTATGTCCTAAAAGTATTGGCAGAAATTGTTGCGCGCACTATTCACGGTTACACTATTCATGCCAGCAAAACCGTGAAAACAGAACGAAACAATGAAAAACGACACATGAATGACATAACTGAGTCCATATATATATGAAAACACAAATATGAAAACATATCTTGCAATAATACAAGACTTTCCGGTACAACACCCTAAATACAAAAGCGTCCGTTTCGCTAAAAAAGAAAACAATTCTAACTCGTCCGAACTAATAATTTAGCATGTTGGTGCATGCGTCTGTCGACTTCGTCTTGTATCGAGTCTTGTATGTTGTTAGATAGATCAGAGTGCGTTATATGAGAAAATATGAGATTTTAGGGTTTGATATAGGTGATTTCGCTTGAAGATGTTGATTCCCCTTGAAAATGTCTTGTGCAGTCTCAAGCGAAATCATATGTTGTGATTTCGCTTGAACTGGTTCCTTGGCACTCTCAAGCGAAATATGATCCTCTATATATAGGTCATCCCAAGCGAAATCAGCATCATTCATTCCGGTTTGTGCAACGAAGTGCTGCCGAAGTGTCGTCTCGCTGCAAAACGTTTGATAATTAATACTACGACAGTTTAAAGTGTATCTCTTGCTGAATTGACCTCAGAATGTCTGTTTCTGCCTTTCATTCTGAGTAAAACTCTTCTGATCGACTCGTTCGGGTCTGAAAACGGTCCTACAAGTGGTATCAGAGCTCAGGAAGAAGAGTTCTTACCAATTCAGCTGAAAAATCTGATTTCTACACCTTCTTTTTCAAAATTTTCAATTTTCACGGTCAGAATGTCCTGATTTTCACACAGATTGTGCGCTTTATTGTTTTAACAAATCCTAGAAAGTTTCAGGCTTAAAATCGATCTAAAACTGGTTATTTTCTTAATTCCGCTTGAAACTCAGTGCAAGATGATGACATCAGCAGCTCTTCAAGCGAAATCAGTCTATAATTTCGCTTGAAACCGGTGGTTCCGCTTGAAAATTCTATTGATTCCGCTTGAATTGTGCTATTTCGCTTCAGTTGTGTGATTTCGCTTCAGTGATTCAGCTTGAATTCCTGATTTTGCTTCAAGAGTCTAATCAAGTTTGAATGTGTGTTTCTTCAAGCGAAATAGGGTATTTCGCTTGAACTGGGTGATCTCGCTTGAACAGAGATTTAGCTTGACTTTGTGATTCCGCTTGAACCAACTGTTTGACAAATTTTTGAAAATTCGAAACATGGACGAGGAATTCTATAACGCATTCGCTACCCCGGCTACCCTAATTACTTTGGCACATAATACGATGTTGGAAAACGAAACAGGGACTATGCAAAAACCGCCTAAACTCATGAACATCGAGGAGTATAATGGTTGGGAAGGACGGTTTGAAAACTGGGTACAAGCAAATTATCTGGATGCTTAGGAATGTGTTGAGACAAAGTACATTAGACCGACGAATGACGATGAAGAGATTATAGCAATTAAAGACTTAAGTGCCGATGCTAGAAAGAAATACAAAGATGAGAAAATGATGCTAAGTTTACTAAAACAAGCAGTGAAGGAAGATATCTTGGTTCTATTGCAACATAATGGAACTTCTTACTCAATCTGGAAAGCATTAAGATCAAAGTTTCATGGAAGTCAAGAGATGGTAAAAAACAAGAAATCACTTTTGAAAAAAGAGTTCGATCTGTTTCGTGGGTTGAAAAATGAAAGCACAAAGCAAATTATTGAAAGATACTGCAATTTGCTAGCTAATATGAATAGATTAAGTATTGAAAGACAATGAGGAGTTGATTGAAAAGCTAGCTGATGCTTTGCCACACGAGACTTGGGGCACATATCTCATGATGCTTAGAAACAAGAAAGGTTTTAGCAGTCTGACACTAAGCAAATTCATTGAAAAATTAGAGGCTCAGGAAATGGAGCAAAGAAAGGTTTTAAGGATGAAAGATTTCGATGGTGAACAAGACATCGGACTTTACTACAAAGGTGGTGTTAGTGATAAATCCACCAGTCTGTCACCGAAGATTCAGACATCATTCAATGCTAAGAATTCATCACATTGTCATCGAAAATTTTCCACCACTTCGGGCTGAAAATTTTAAAAAGAAAGTTGGAAAAGTTGAGATTTCAAATCAATTATTCTCTGAAAAGAAAGAATTTGATATTGAAAAAGCTTTTAACTCCAAAATCCATAACATTTTTGGTAAAATGGTTGACAGGAAGGTCAAAGGAGTGAAGGAGTTTTATGAGAAGAAGACGGAGAAAGATAAAGTTGAACCATCCCTGGTTTGTGACTGGGACGGTACATACTACGAACAGTAAGTCTGTGGACTTGCCGGAGCTCCCAAGTTGGTAATCGCGGAGCATGAATCGGCATCATTCTTAGATTGTTTTTGGTAAATTGAGAATGGGTCACTAGTATGACTTGCCGGAACACCCAGGTTGGTAAGTGAGGAGTAGGTATCGGCATCTTGAGAATTCAACTTACATGAGGATTGGTTGGTAAGCCATGAGGTTGAAATATTAGATGAGATTTATTTTTACAAGTGGTAAATTCAAGGACATTAATTTGTACTTGTTTTTCCTACAAGTGGTTAATCAAGGTCATTAGGTTGAACTTGATTGGACCATACTTACAAGTGGTTTTTTTTTTTAAAACAGTGTGATGAACCAAAACCCTAATCTACAAATGGTAAAATCAATCAACAAAACTTATTTTCCGGAAAAACCATTTGATTAAAACAAACTTAAGTGTTTTGAAATCAGTGGGAAAATAGTTTGTTGTGAGGGGGAGTTCTGATTGTTTATGCCAAGTGGATGGCGAATTGAAGTGATTCGATACCGGTTGTCATTTCATTGTATAGTTTATTTTCAAATTTCCTAAAATGTGTTTGCATTTTAGGGGGAGTAGTAAATTTTTAGAAAATCCAAAAACATTTGAAAATTTGAAAAAGACAAAAACATGATAAAATGAAAAATGAGTTTTTGTGTCAAAGAAGAGGAAATGATAGTACATCAATGGACTATCACAACATGCAAAAAAAATGGAATGTTAAAAAGTGATAAACGGAAAATGGAATGTTAAAAAGTGATAAACGGTCTCACTGATGATATGCCAGTAGGTTTTTGCACATTTAGTAGATTGTGACGAGATATAAACCTAAATTTCAAACTTGCTTATATCGTGGGGAAACATCTCTCGGATATATGGGTAACCCCCGAAATCTTGTTTGAAAGGTCCCCCTTTCTGAGATACTAGGTCTTTATGCTCAGTGATATCTGGGGTATTATCCCGGGACTTCTGATTTTGCGGAAGCAATGGCCTAGTCCCCGGAGAATACTTTCTGCTTGCTTGAAATATAGCACCGCCCTCAGCAAAAATGATGAAACAATAAAATTGATAATCATTGCTGTTGTAAAAAGATCCTCTAAAGGGGACACACCAAAAGTCGAGTCGTGATCTCTCTGTTGAACGGTAGTTCTGACCTGAGCTCTCACGGTTTCGTACTGTTACATAATTTATAACCCCTTACAGATATCATCTGTGGTATACTCACCTGTAAGACTGAATATTGGGATCTGGATACGGGAGTATATTCTGAGGTGGGACACGCGATTGAGTTTAAGTGCTTAAGATATTAATCTCGTATCTCGAAACAATTGAACTTTGTGTGAAAATTTAAGTGGACCAGTATACTGACAATCTAAGTGAATCGTTTAGAACTTAAAATGTTTAAAGCTTAACGGTGTTGGTGATGTGTCTCATAAACTGATATGATCCTCTTACACAAACTCACAAAAATATTGTATGTAAATATTTCTTTACTGCATTTCTTTACATTCAAAATCCAAAAAGATTTTCGGTGTGTTTTAGCATAAATTTAAAAAAAAAAATTCAAACAGATTTTCGACAACTGGTGTTGAAGAGCTGATTTTCAAAATTCCAAGTGCTAAACATGACGACAACTGGTTTGGGAGAGAATTGAGTATTTAGTGAGGGGGAGTGTGTGTACAAATGAGATAAGTTTTGAAATGAAAATGATATTCCTGAAAGTGGTTCATCAGAATCTAAATGCTAAATCATTCTTAGATTTGCTCTACAAGTGGTTAATTTGAAAATCTTATCCACATGTGGTCATCAGAAAATTTATTTTTGGGTAGAGAATGTGCAGGTTTAGCCAGGTTTCGATATCTAAGGACTCTGAGTGATAGAGAGCCAGGTTTTGATTCCTGAGGACTTTTTGAAAAATGTGAGCCAGGGAGAGGATTCTGTTTGGTGCTGAAGAAAGGGCCAGAGATCCTGGAGATAAAGAGAAGATAGAGATTTAGGATGCTTACAGCGTCAGATACTTCAGAGAGTTCGTGAGGACTGATAAAGACTGAAGATGCGAAGACTCGACACTGAAGACTCGTCAACATTCAAGGGGGAGTCTGTTGGTGCATGCGTCTGTCGACTTCGTCTTGTATCGAGTCTTGTATGTTGTTAGATAGATCAGAGTGCGTTATATGAGAAAATATGAGATTTTAGAGTTTGATATAGGTGATTTCGCTTGAAAATGTCTTGTGCAGTCTCAAGCGAAATCATATGTTGTGATTTCGCTTGAACTGGTTCCTTGGCACTCTCAAGCGAAATTTGTCCTCTATATATAGGTCATCCCAAGCGAAATCAGCATCATTCATTCCGGTTTGTGCAACGAAGTGCTGCCGAAGTGTCGTCTCGCTGTAAAACTTTTGATAATTAATACTACGACAGTTTAAAGTGTATCTCTTGCTGAATTGACCTCAGAATGTCTGTTTCCGCCTTTCATTCTGAGTAAAACTCTTCTGATCGACTCGTTCGGGTCTGAAAACAATCCTACATAGCATTTCCGGGACTCTGTAATTATGAAAAATGATAACAAATACATGAAAACAATATGAGGATATTAATGGGGTGTCTGAAACAAAAGCTTCCAGTGCTACGTTGCAATACCCACAACTTGTCCGTTTTTGAACAGGCAAGCTAGTAAATAACATTTCTGAAGCCAAAACAACCAAACGGAAGACATGACGAACTAGTTAAGCTTATTTCGGGACTCGAAATCCCTTCATGCATCTTTGGATGGCGGAATTACAACTTGCGGAAAACTTTCGTCGATAGGAAATAAAAACGTCGTTAACAAACCGACGACTAAACGGAAGCCATGTAAGATATCAAGATACAATTTCTACTAGTCTAGTGAACTAGTTAATGACGATTAACATTCCGAATCCCTAATTACCCCCTAATGGTGCAATTAAACCCCTAATCACCATACTTCGGTTAATTACCAAAATATTTATATTTATAACAATTTTATAAAAAAAAATACATAATACCCCCCACCCCCCCATGTGGGCCCTGTTGCCCCCATGTTGTAATAAATGTGAAGGATAAGAAAGCATGGCACTTGAAGACTTTTATGGACTTGAAAGATTAGTTGCAACAAATATAAGATATTATACCATCATTCTTTACCATTTTCAAAGATTGAAAATTTGCATCAAATTCCAAAAATCACAAAAATAAACCTCTTGATCTTGTATAAAGATGGCCTAGAAGCATTTCAAGCATGGAACTTAATTAGGGGAGTTTTTGGAGGCTTAATCTTCTCTTAATCTTCTTAATCACTTTGTGTAAAGTTGTTAGCTTCTTCTAACCATATTTAAGCTTCTTATCATGTATAGATTTAAGAAGTACAAGTTGATTATCTTGAAAATCAAGAAAAACATAATCAAAAACCCTAATCTCAAACTTAATAATCTACTAATCATGATTATTTATGTGATTATTTGTGTAGATTAGTGTAGTTAGTTGATCTAATCTTGATGATTATGTTAATTTTGTTAAGATTAGTGGTTTAAAGTTTAGATTTATGATGATCTTGTGATTAGTTTCATGTAGTAAATTAGATTTAAACGCGTTTTGAAAATTGCTTGTAAAATGATCTTTGGAGAAACTTGATGAATTGATGATGATTTGGAAAATTGATTGATGATTTAAACGCGTTTTGAAAAAGTGGGAAACGTCATAGTTTAGGGGTAACTATGGAGAAATTTTCTAAAATCATAATCATGATTAATTAGGGGTTAAAGTGTGATTAAAATGGCTATTCACCGTTAAGGATTTTAATCATGGTTAAACAAACTTTTTGGGAAAAGTTTAAGCATTAAACATTCAAGAAAGTTTCTAAACTATTTATAATGGCTTTTATAAGTCAAAAATGAAACTTATAAATACATATATTTTTAGGGAAATATACATATTTAGAAAAACCCTCAATGTGTATATATACTATGTGTTAAGTGTATGTATTTAGACATGTAGGGTAATCTAAATAATACACAAAGGATACCAAGAAAATAATTGAAAGATAACAAGTACAAATACACATAAAAACATATACACAATATCCTCAATCTACCAATGAATGCTAAATTTAAACGGATTAGATGGACGAGCGGACAACACGGACGACAGAACCAAAAATGACAAGTATATATATTCCTAATAAATAAAGTATATTTCCATCGAAAAATAAGGCATGTAAACAAATCGGTCGAAAAAGGAATACATAACAACCGACGACGACAAGATGGGCGTATCGTCACCGCGAGAAACTACTACGACATTTGGGAGACTCTTCGACGTGGAAATATACCTATAAAGCGACTATGACGACACGTCTAAAAATAAGATATTTTTAGACGCTTAACGAATACAAATATATATTACCGATAACAAAATTCGGAAAGTTGAAAATCTATAAAAACTACTAGGTATTTTATAAGGACATGAACACATGTAAAAGTCCTATACTTAAATTTTATAAAAATGCAAGATTATTAAATGAACTCACAAAACTTATTATGGGCTAGGCCCAAATTACTTGAATACATGGGCTAGGTCCCAATAACAAAATTCATGGGCTAGGCCCAATAACATTAAGACATGGGCTCGGCCCAATAACATAAATATGGGTTAGGCCTAATAACAGAAAGGATATGGGCTCGGCCCAACGACATAAAACATGGGTTAGGCCCAATAAACATTAAGACTTGGGCTCGGCCCAATGACATAAAACATGGGTTAGGCCCAATAACATAAAGGACATGGGCTCGGCCCAATGACATAAAAGACATGGGCTCGACCCAATGACATAAAACATGGGTTAGGCCCAATAACATAAAAGACATGGGCTCGGCCCAATGACATAAAACGTGGGCTAGGCCCAAAGGCATGGGCTAAGCCCAATGACATGGGCTCAGCCCAATGATACGCGTGCGAAGTACGAGGACTTGTGAAGGGCGAAGCCCGTTCACACATAATTCAATACATATAAAATATATGTACACACTTATGAAATCAATCTATATATCAATCGAACGAACGAACAAACTACCAACACTCAAAAATACAAAGTTGTTCCAAACTGGCAAGTGAAAACATAATAAGAATTCAAGATGAACAACTTGTACTAGGTCCGATAAGACCTAGTGTCTAATAAAGTTAGTATACATGTAGGTTACTCACGCGTACGGACGCTCACTTTACGGTATGACAATACACGGAATGCAAACTTGTGAGTTCATGTCCCTCCTTTCACTGATTTCAATGTTTTGTTTTTAAAACATCGAGGGGAAATACACGTTAAGCAAACGGTATGTTAGCTATGGGTTTAGATGATAACATGATCGATGTACATAAGTAGGATGATGACATTAGTAACCATTAATCACTTAGTGACCACAGTGCAAAAGGTGTAGATCTATAGAGCTTGAGACACGCTCCACTCCTGGTTGGTGCCATAGGAGTGCTTTTGTGATCCCAATGATGTCAAAGTTTTCTCTAGTTGGTTACTTACTTATGGTACATAATGTCAGTGTGTTCGCGGCACTCTGGTAGATCCTTATAAACTCCATGAATGCTAATAGATACCATGATTACATTACAAGAATTCAAATATGAAGATTTCATATGATAACAAAACTGTGTGAACTCGCTCAACTTTTGTTGACTTTTTAAAATTACATGTATTTCAGGAAACAAGTCTTAAACCGGTGATACACTACAAGAAACGGGAATGTCAATGACAATGACAACGATAGCCGCATTTGGAGGATTTGTCTTTTATTTCCAACTTCGTATGGGTATATAGGGGACAAAACCTCAATATGTTTTATGTCAAAAACAATCTTTTGTGTTGTGTAATATAACTTGGCAACTATGTTATGTTTGACGTTGTAAAGGTTGTTGAAACCTGAAACTGTTTTGGAAACTTGTAAACTTTGGATGAATTCAATATATGCATGGCATCGTTGTTGGTTTATTATGAATACTTGATTGGATGCAATGATTACCTTTCTTACGTCACACACAATACACTTCCGCTACTAGCAGGGTGTGACAGTAAGGGGGCTTAATACAAGTTTGTTATATATTGTAACTTTGTTCTTTACTAGGTTTATCAACGCGGCGAACTTCTTTTGTTAGTTAGTTTGTGTTTACATGTGTTTTGAAATCACTACGAGCGTGTTGCACACGGAACCACTAACAAGAATAAAAAGAAAATGTAAAAAACATTAAAAAATAATCGAAAGAAAATCAACCAAAACAATTGTATATTAATGATGCTGTTCGTATGAAACTCGTGGTCAGAGATGAGCAAATAATACTGGGTACCGGTACCGAATTTCCCAAACCGAAGGATCCTAAGTACCAATTCGGTACCGACTTTTGGCATTCCTAGTACCGGTTCACTACCGATTCTTACCTTCATATGCCGGTACCGTAACCGGTATTTTCGGTATCCGTTGCCACCGAGCTCATCCCTACCCCTGAAACTAAAAAAGGAAATCAGTTAAACTTAAAGAAAATCAACAAGAAAAAGTTGTACGATACCGTTGTTGTTTGTACGGCACTCGTGATCAGGGATGAGCAAATGGGACCGTGTAGCAGTACCGAATTTCCCGAACTAAAAGATTTTCAAACTCAATCCGGTACCGACTTTTGGCGTTTTCTGTATCAGGCTGGTGCCGATTTTTACCTTCATGTACCGATAATGAACCGGACCATACATGTATTTTCGATACCAGTATTGGTTGACACCAAGCTTATCCAACTGAGAAAATAAAAAAAATAGTTGTTATTATTATTTTAATATGTTATTATAATATAATAAAATTACTGTTTATTTCATTTGTATTATTAATATATAGTAATAATTATTATTATTATTATTATTATTATTATTATTATTTATTTTTTTCTCCTTTCGCCCCTCGACTTTAGTAATAACATGTTTAGCCTCACAGTTTTAAAAAGTTTTTAATTTTCATTATTTACCCTAGTTTTTCCTTTTCTTTTTTCTCTCTTCACTTTGGTAATGACATGTTTAGCCCCTCAACTCTAATAAGGTTTTCAAATTTTAATTTCCATTAACGAACTTTGCAATGCATCAAAGGTTGTACATTTGGTTTTATGGGTTGTACCTATGATGCATTGCAAAGGTTTCATTTTTTTATCCTTAATTTTTTTTATTTTTAATCTCAAACACTTTTTCATCTTTTACAATTTAACCACTACACTTTTTACTTTCAACTTTAGTCTTATATACTTTTTATATTTTACAAGTTTTTTGTTTTACGTTTCGGTCTAAATTTTGCGAGTTAACACGCCGCAACATGCGTGCGTGGTTTAACGTTTTTACGCCTATTTTTCCCATTTAATGGCCCCATCGCAACGTGCGGGTCCTAAGTCGACTTAATTATCGTTTTCCCTCTTTTATGTTTCGCGTGTGTGGTTCAACTTTTTTACGTCTACTTTTTTGTTCGGTTTTATTTTTTTCTTTTTTTATACGAACTTTTTCGATGTGATACTGGTGCTACTTGTCACGGTTTTACGCCGGCGCAACGTGGAGGTCCTAGTACTAGTTAACATTAAATAGAAAAAAATGATATTATAGTTATGCAGATTTATATATAATTACTTGTAATTTATTCCAAACTTTTAAAAAAGTACCATATTGTACTATTGTTGACATGACTTATATAAGAGCACACAAGGTAAAACTATATGAGCTTTCTTTGGCTCGTAACGTAGACATGACTTATATAAGAGCACACAAGGTAAAACTATATGAGCTTTCTTTGGCTCGTAACATAATCAACGTGTCATTTCTTTAGGACCAACCGGTGGCATCACAACTCCTTGATTCTGTCTCGTTAGATTTCCCTCCCATCCTAATAATCGTGCAAAACCAGTAAAACTCTAGTTAGAACTTTTAATAACAATTTATAAGTCATTTTGATTGATTTTAACTTTACTAAGTGAGATTGAGAGAAACTTAATACCAAGAGATGGTTCAAATCCACGATGCTTAAGCTCACGGTACTCCTGGCAAAGAGCGCACGATTCACAACACCAATGGACAAGGCAGTCGTTGCAAGGTTGATCGGGCAACATGTATTGTTGCCTTAGGTTAGAGCGAACAACACATGAATATATGCACTGGCATCCGGTGAGTAGACATAGTACCATATAGAGGGCCCCGTGTACACCGCACGCTGTTTAAAAAAAATAGATGTAACTTTTTTTAAACAACTTAAATTACGTGGATAGACATAGTACCTATTGCTATTGTTTAGGTAACGAAAAATCATATGTTATACAAACTTACACTATAAATCACATAATTAATCAAACTCGAGCCTAAGACGGGAGACACTTACAAGTATTTCCCTTGGCGACGATCTCGCCAATTCGTCCAAATGTGATGCACGGGCACCAACAAGTCAAACAACCTATAGTTCCCAAAAACAATACGAACTTCAATTAAACAATTCCATAAAACAAATTCTTGACATATATATAATTCTTCATATGGTGCAACAAAATGACGAGTATTTGGTGTAAATAAGACTTACAACTGGAGCAATCTTCGCTGCAGTCACAAAGGCCAGTGGACCATTGGCTAGGGGTAGTCATGGTTGTTGATTATAACTTATTTGTGCTGCTAATTGGTGGTGGTTCACGTATTGTGGACTGCCTATAAATAAGCCAAATTAAGGTGGTGATGTGCATGGGTGTGGATTAGAAATTTAGAATTATCAAACAATTTTGTTTATTATCGTTTCCTTGCCGCCTCTTTGGACTGTATGTAACATACGATATTTGATACTATGCTGGTATATATCCTTACTGACTTAATGATGCAATATGTTTGTGTAGGTATACATAAGATACTTCAAATATCCATTGTATGGTTTGTATCTCTGCTAATTACTAGGAATTAGATGAAGGATACAAGTAGTTTGTGATAAATTTCATTATACTTCTCTCTTCTCGATCGTTCTCTCACACAACGTCTCTAATTTCTTAACCTATCAAATGTTTAAGACCATTTACTCATATATTCGACTCGTATATGGACTGGTGTGGATGCGAATAAAGAGTGAATAAAAGGATGGTGAGTGACTTAGGCAAATCTGGGTTTGATCCTTGAGTCAAATGGGTTTACCAGTAATTTCACCGTTGTCTCTACGGGCGGGTGGGTTATCGGGTTTTCACCGGAATTGGTGGTGGACTCTCGGAGTACTTTGTTTGGTCTAGTGGGTGCCCTGTTAGTGTTTGGGATTGATTTTGCTGGTCGTTAAAAAGTCAATAACTCAAAAACATTAACAATAAACCTAAAATCTATTTAAAATAACTAGTTATTTTCCGCCCACGCGTTGCGGCGGGACCCAATGACTACAAAAGGCGTGACAGCAACGGCAAACAGATACCGAATATCAAAACATAAATAAAATGACATGGTAAGGATAGTCACTCCGTCATAAAAAAAATAATTTTAAATAACCTAATATATAATAATAGGACTCACACGTCCTACACGTTGGAAATTCGGTTGTTTTCAGTTCAGTTATTACGGTGCTAACACGTTAAAATATGGATGAGCTCGGTACCGGTAACGGCAGTGAAAGTACCGATCCAGAAAATCATCGAAATTAGGTACCGGCATCGAAAATGCTCGGTACAATACGGTATGGTATTTGAAGGTAAAAATCAATAAATACAGGTATGGTGCTAGACCGGTGTCGAACCGAAAGTAACGATTCTGAAAACGCCAAAAGGTGGGTACCAAATTGGTACCGAAAATGATTTGGTATAGTAAATTTGGTACCGATACGATACCGGTTCGTTTACAGGATTTGATATGATTTGCTCATCAATATTCTAAATATCCAAGTTAATTTTACAAGCTACAATTCATTCATTACAGAAAAAGACAAAAAAGAAAGCAAAATAAGTTGTTGTGTATATAAAACCTCATTCAAACGAAATACAGTTTACTTACTGTGTGTATGAAAAGTAATCTAAACGGTGCAATTACTTGCATTGCTGCGTTGCTACAGGATTTGATGAGCTCGTTACCAACCGGTACCGAAAATACTGGTACCGAAATCCCCAAAAGTGGGTACCGGTACCGAATATACCTAGTATGGCACGGTTCGGTACCGGTCGGTATTGGTACGGCACCGGTAGTTGAGGGTAAAAACCGGTGAATACCTGTGCGGAACCGGTACCAAAAATACAGCGGTTTGGTAAATTTGAGACCGGTACCTATACCCGATACCATTTGCTCATCTCTTAATCATGTTTCTAATTTAAAAAAATTCTAATCTAATTCTAATTTTAATTTAATAATAAATCCACTGTTCATTCTGTTTCTTTTTTATCATATTAAAGAAAAAGACAAAAAAGAAAGCAAAATAAGTTGTTGTGTATATAAAACCTCATTCAAACGAAATACAGTTTACATACTGTGTATGAAAAGTAATCTAAACGGTGCAATTACTTGCATTGCTGTGTTGCTACAAGATTTGATGAGCCCGTTACCAACCGGTACCGAAAATACTGGTACCGAAATCCCCAAAAGTGGGTACCGGTACCGAATATACCTAGTATGGCACGGTTCGGTACCAGTCGGTATTGGTACGGCACCGGTATTTGAGGGTAAAAACCGGTGAATACCTGTGCGGAACCGGTACCAAAAAGACACGAGTTTGGTAAATTTGAGACCGGTACCTATACCCGATACCATTTGCTCATCTCTTAATCATGTTACTAATTTTAAATAATTCTAATCTAAATTTAATAATAAATCCACTTTTAAATAATTCTAATCTAAATTTAATAATAAATCCACTGTTCATTCTGTTTCTTTTTTATCATATATAGATTTGTTTTTTTCTTTAAATTGTTGGTTTTTATTAAAAATAAACATAAAATCTCTTTAAAAATTTGTTTTTTATTTAAATTGTTGGTTTCTATTATTTATTTTGACCAAGTCTTAAACATTAGGTATGTTGACCAAAAAATAAAACTTGATATTCCGTTATGAGTAGATCTATAAATAGAGATTCATTTGTAATTTTAAAAAACAATTATGACAATATTAATCTCTCTTGTTCATGTTTTATCTAAACTAGTTTTTTTTATATCGCGCGTTGTGGCGAAACCGAGCAAATGATAATGTAAAACAAACGTGCTTTGAAAATAAAGCATGACATTTAGAAAATCAAACCATTAGAACGATTTAGTTTATTATCGTACCGTTTTATGAAATCAAATAAATATTTTATTTTGAGTATAACCTCGTTTTAACAAAACTTATAACGGAATGTTAGGGAAAGAAATCAAACACAACTACGTACTTAAGTTTTTAGAAAAAAAGTTATAAACGTAACTTATTAAAAAAATATCAAATTAATCGATAAATTAATATATGTTTAAAAAAAGAAAAAAACATTTATTAAAAAAAAGGTAAAGAAAATATATGTTTAAAAATATGTTATTAAAAGTAAATATAATAATAAACTATTATAATATATAAAATAATAAAATAATAAAAATCATATTTTATTATAAAAATAAAGTTACTATTCATCATCTTTCGAAATCAATATATATAACTAGTGTGTTTTCTTAGTGCTGGGAGCTCGGTCGGTAGCGATTTAGTTTGCTACAATACGATTCGCAATATCTATCAAAAGAGAAAGTAGTCCAAAAATTTAATCATATATATGTCTAAAAGATATCAACACATGTTTTACATCAATCGAAAACCATAAAAATCCATATGGGTATCATTATCCGTTAATACCGATACTATTGCTACCTACGTTGTTCGATCAGAATCAATTCGGCTAAGCAGAGTATTTGTTCACACAAAATCTATATCTAGTGTTGCAGAAATTGCTCCTAGGCGCTGCCTAGGCGGTGATCAAACGGTTATCGGAGGTTTGCCGCCTGGATTTTGACAAATCGGTCAAACTAGGCGGCAGTGGTCAAAATCGGGGGAAATCGGTAAAAAGACCGGACCTAATCGGTTAAAATTGGACCGAATCGATCTAATCGAATGAGTTATTACCTCGTTTGGAACCAAAATTGAACCAAATTTGGGGCTAGGGCTTCTTTCTTGTGCGCCATGTCTGACGAGAGGGGGAAGAGCGGCGTGTAATGAAAGGGATGGTTAGGTTTAATTAAGTTTGGGTATTGTAATATTTAACCCCCTCTATCTTTCACAAATTTACATATGGTTCCCAAACTTGTAAATTTGTATATAAAAAGTATAAAGTCAACTATATATTTACATACTATAAATTTCCAACATGTATATGTATTGGGGTGTTGTACACAAAGCTTAAGGGTGTTTTAAAAAAAATAATATTACACTTTTAGTCCAAAATTTATTTGATTTTTCATTTTTAACCCAAAAGTTTTCATCTTTTTCAATTTAATCTCACATTTTTTTACTTTCAACTTTGGTCCCTATACCTATCATATTTCGCAATTTTTTTGTTTTACGTTTTATTCTAAATTTTGCGAGTTAACACGGTGCAACATGCGTGTGTGGTTCAACGCTATTATGTTTCGTTTAACACTTCGTTCTAATTTGCGAGTTAATACGATGCAACATACGTGTATGGTTCAACGTTTTTACGTTGTTTTTTTCCGTTTAACATAACAGGTTGGTCGCAACGAGCGGGTACTAAGTCGACTTAGTTATTATTTTGTGTGTTTTACGTTACGATCTGATTTCTTCACATTAATACGTGTTAGTTGTTGGCGGTGGTGTGACATTGGTACTATTTGAAACAGTTTTACACCCCACCGTAATGCGGTGAGGCTTAATACTAGTTTATATAATTTTGTAAAAATATATATAAAAAGTCTAATCCGATTAATCCCTACTAATCCATAGGCTAGTGATCTCTACAACACTATCTATATCAGAGTGTCAGGTAATTAAAAATAAGCACAACTGCATATTTAGATTTCAAAAAAGTTAATGGGCGAAAATTATTAGATGAACAACAATCAAAGAAAATAATATCAAATATATAATCAAGTAAATATTATTAAGAAAAGAAAAATATTAAATATTATTAAAAAAGAAAAACATTATTAAAAACAAAATTTCTTATTGGCTTAAAAGAAAATGTTATAAACAAAGAAAAGAAAAAGAATTATTATTATACAATTATACATATTAATAGAAATTTGTCATGAATAGTAACCACAAATTTTTAGGTATTTGTTTTTTTTTTTTTAGTAATATTTTATATATTATTCATGTGATGTTTTAGTAATAAAAAGAATTTTATTATACATATTAATAGAAACTTGTCATGAATAGTAACAACAAATTTTTAGGTATTTGTTTTTTTTATTTTTAGTAATATTTTATATATTATTCATGTGATGTTTTAGTAATAAAAAGAATTTTATAAATAAATAAAATCTTGGCAAAGTACTATTCATAGCAAGTTTGTATAAATATATATATATATATATATATATATATAAATGTTTGCTAAAATGTACCCATCGTTTTGTTATTGTGCTCACCCCGTGTCATGTTACACGAGAGTTCATTAGTATCCTGTTGGCACACTGCATAATTAGAATGTAATTTCACCTCACTTTTATTGAACTAATACGGAGATGATGGGAGGGATGCAAAGAAATAAGTTTATAAATCATAAGGACTCAGACGGTGAAAATTAAGTTTGAGGAGTGAATAGTGATCCCGTCATCAAACTATAGGACGTAAATTACACTTTGCTCAAAATATTTTCACCCTCAAAGGGAGGATACAATGTTTAAAGATAGGTTGAATCATATGAAAGCGTACATTTAAACACGTCCATCATATAAATGCATAGATTTTTTTTTTAATAGGATAGGTTGAATTATATTAGGGTGTTAGGAGTGGTTAAACACCTTAGAGTGGCAAACCAAAAAAACGACCAATCAGAGTGCGCCATGTCAATCAGTCAAAAGTGTTTAAACTTTGTTGAAAAGTGTTGGCAATGGTTTAAACACTTGCTGAAGTGGTAAACTTTTTTTTTTTTTTGTGCACTAGTTTATTTAATATTTAAGTTAATAAATGTAGAATAAATACATTAAATTAAAAAACAATAAACTTTGATAAATTAAATTAAAAACATCAAAATTACACTAAATTAAAAAACAATAAAATTACATTAACTTGAAATAAATTAAACTAGTCTTCGTCGGAATCGACCAAAAGGTGGGGTAAATCTTGACTTGCGAGATGATCTATGAGATCGTGTTTTAGTCTCCAATGCGTGTCTTCATCCATCAACTCGCCCAAAACCGGAGGATCCCGAATGTGCACCGGTGCTATCGCCTTTCCTTCATCTTTCAAAATCATGTTGTGTAAAATAATACACGTGTACACGACACTTCTAATTTTTTTAACGGATCTTGCTCGCATCGGTCGACTCAATACACCCCATTTCGCCTTCAAAACACCAAAAGCCCGTTCGACGTCTTTTCTTGCCGCCTCATGTTGCCTCTTGAATTTCTTTTGGTCTACTTCGTGAGGGTAAGGGATCGACTTCACAAACACGGACCACGAAGGGTAGATTCCATCCACGAGAAAATAACCACGTTTATATAAATGGTTGTTAACATAAAATGGACATTTTGGCGCGGTTCCATTTCGTTCCGTTAAAAATAAAGGAGATTGTTGTAGCACATTGATATCGTTTTGAGAACCCGGTGGACCGGCAAAAGCATGCCAAAACCATAAGTCTTGAGAAGCAACCACTTCGAGCATAACAGTCGGGTATCTGTGATCTCCTCGCATAAATTGGCCTTGATACTCTGTCGGACAATATCGCCAAACGAAATGGGTGCAATCAAGGCTACTGAACATACCTGGAAGGTGATGTTTTTCCTCATGAGCTTGGTATAAAAGTGCCATGTCGTGGCTTGTCGGTCTACGTAAGAACTCGGGACCGTATATTTTGCAAACCGTGTCGCAAAAATATTATAGGCACTCGCGGGAAGTTCTATCGGCCATATGCAAGTACTCGTCGTTCTCGTCTAGAGTGTTACCAGTTGCGAGTTGTTTAATAGCCGATGTCACCTTTTGCAACGGCGTAAACCCCTTCCTACCTCGCGCATCGGGGGCCTCTTCAAACCACGGGTCGTTCTCTACCACGTCGGCCACAATTTTTAGAAACAAACGTTTCGACATACGGAACCTATGTCGAAAGATATCTTTGTTGTACTTCGGGTCTTCGACAAAATAATCCGCCATGAGTGTCTCATGCCCCTCCTCACGTTGACGTTCAATATATCTCCTTCGGTTAGACGTGCCCGTGTCTTGAAGTTCGGCTTCTTCGATGAGATTTTGAAAAAAAATGCTACTATCGGATGAATCGTCGCTACTCATGGGTGGGAACCATAACTGGAGTTCATCCGCCATTTTGTTTTGTAAATGTTTGGGAAGAATTGGTGGTATTTTTTGGTTTGGTTGAATATAAATTTGAAGGTATTTGGTTATGGTTTGGTTTGTTATTTATAGTTTAATTTTTAAAAGAAAAGATAATTTTTTTTTATTTTAAACGGTAATATTACCGTTAAAACTCGCCCCCCAATGTTCAAAATCTCCTTCCCCGCGTCAGCATGCCCTCCCCGCACCACACCCCTCACCGCCTCGGCAAAGGGTTGGCGGCGGTGTTTGCCGCACCGTTTGCCGATACAACTCCTAACACCCTTATATGAAAGGAGCACTCTAGATAACGTGTTAACCCGGCAAGAGCACTTGGCTTTTACTAGTAACACTTATAAAAGAAATCTACAACCACAAATAGTAAGATAAACGTGTTGACTTGTACCACAAATTTTTTTTCTTCTTCGTTTTAAATCATACGTCATCCCTTCGAACGTCATTGGGGTCTTTTATTACATGTATATTTATCTACAAATAAATAAATTCTCATAGTATAAAACTTGAATGAAACGTGATACTATATCTCTAATATTTACTCGTAGTTGTCGTCAGATAGTCAAAGTGTGTAATTAAATTTTGTCGAAGTTATCAATCTAAGCACATGTGAATATGCCGTTTACGTAGGCGCGGATTTACTTGATCTCCAGGTGGTGCACAGGCACCGGCTGAAAATTTGTTAATTACACTAAAATAAAGCTTCATTTCATTGAAAAATTAAAGAGGCACCAATTGCTAACTTATGGCAGGCACCCTAATGCTCTAATTAGGGAAGAGAAGAAATTTTAAGAGAAAAGATAAAATAGTTTATGAATTGTTTGACTTGTTTCTGTATTTCTTCATCAGAGAAGAAGAATACTTGAGGAAGATGAAGATGTGAGAGAATGTTATTTTAAATTTACATACACCCCCTAAAATCAATGAAGTACTTTTTCTACTTTTGTTATTTTACTTTTAATATTTTATATTTTTTTTTAAATTTGATATTTCCTATAGATTTTAATAATAATAACTTATATAAATATGAATATTTTGTGATTATTTACAATATGATTGAAATTTTATTATAAATTATATTGCATCTACTGAACGTATACGTTAAAATGTAGATAAAGAATAAATTGAGTAAAATAGTATATTAAAATTATATATGTGCCATTTTCAGTTACAAGTCATTTTTAAAAAGCTAAATAATATGTTGAATAAAAACTAAAAGATGACATATTTTTAGCGTTGATGTGTTAATTATTGCCTTAATTTACTGTTAACATTAGGCATCAGGAAATGTTGAGCAGCCCACCCCCTAACATTTTTTTAAAGTCGATATTCAGTCAGCCTAGTTTATCAATTACCCTCTTTCTATTTTGGTATTTTGATCAAATTGTATTTGGTATTGTTTGATAAGTATTATTTGTTCTTGTTAGTGATTAAAAATTTAGGATGTGAGTGATCCTTTTACTTTGACCCGACCCATTTTAACCGATCTAACATGGCCCGTTAACATAATTCATTTTTGCACCCTCTAATAGGGGTGTTCAGAAAAAACCGTAACCAAATAAAAACCGTAAACCGAACCGTAACCGTAACCAAATAAACCGATCCGAATAACGAATTTGGTTTTTGGTTGGGTTTCTAACCGAAACCGAATTGTGAATATGGTTTTTGGTTCGGTTTTGGATCCACATTTTATTTTATTTGGTTTATTCGGATAACCGAATAAACCATTTAACTTAATTAATTATTAAATAAAAATAATAATATTTATAAATCTTATACAATTTCTTAGCCCAAGATAATTATTTTTTTTATGCAGCCCAAGCCAAAATACCCAAAGCCCAACTCAAACCCACTTGCTCGTGAATCTCAAACCCTCCAAGTTTATTCGGTTTATTTTTTTAGGGCTTAGGTTTCTTCATTTTCTGCAGCCGACTGGTCTGCTTCTCATACTATTCTTCAGCCGACTTGCTAGTTGGAGAAAGACTCATGTTTGAAGATTATTTATATTTTGTGCCATTAGACTTGTTAACTATTTATTCTCTATGATCTATGTTTTGAAGCTTTAACTTTGTGGTTGTGTCTACGACTGCTTTATGGATGTGTTTGCTTTATTTCACAATGAGACTTTCTTGTATTCATATATTGTTAGGTGTAAATTAGTGGCGATGTTCGGAAGTTGGAACACAAATATAAATATAAATTAGGAAAAAATTTACTTACGTGCAATTTGGTTAGATTTGGTTTATTTGGTTTCTATCCGAAACCAAACCGAATTGAATTTGGTTTGGTTTGGATCGGTTTGCATATTCCTTATTTGGTTTGGTTTGGATTTGGTTTGGGGTACAAAATTTTGAAAACCGAATAAACCGAACCGAATAAACCAAATAAACCATAAACCGAACCGATGAACACCCCTACCCTCTAACGGAAAATTTTGAATCCGCCACTGCGTTTACGATACCAAAATATACTTTAATTACGATACAACTTCATTTCCAATAAAACTTAGAGTAAAGTGCGGTTTTGATCCATGTGGTTTATAGGCCATTGCAATATTTTAAAATTTTGAAATGTCTTGCAATTTTAATACCAATGTTTTCATTTTATTGCAATTTTACTCCACCATTCTAACTCCATCCATATTCTTGTTAGGGTTTTTTTTTTATATATATTTCCCCTTGCTAACTTGTCTTATTACATATTTACCCAACCTTTAAATTCAATTACATATTTTTACTTTTTAAACCATATATATTACATATTTATCATTTTCATTAAAATTACTTTTATTGAATTACTATTTTACTAATGAACCCAATAAATGAACATTTACATATTTCTTTCTTTTAGGGTGTGCCTATTGGCACACCAAACCCTAGCAAAATTAGTGTTTATCTACGCTGCGTAAAGGTCACTACGCTGCGTAAAGGTCACTACGCAGCGTATAGGGTTAACCCTATACGCAGCGTAGATAAACCATAGATCTCAGTGCCTGATAACCAATCATTGCACAGAAAACAAGGTGTGTCTACGCTGCGTATAGGTCAATACGTTGCGTTTAGGGTTAACCCTATACGCTGCGTATTGACCTATATGCAGGGTATATAAAACATCTGCAAATTTGGGGTCATTTTGGTAGGTTTGAAGCATCAAATTTTTGCCAGGTTTATATACGCTGCGTATAGGTCAATACGCAGCGTATATAACCTTCCAGAATTTTATATGTACAACAGAACATGTTAAACTTCCAGAATTTTATATAACCTTCCTGAATTTTATATGTACACCATAGTATATAACCTTTCAGAATATGTTAAACCGTTTACACCAAAAGTTTGATATATATACAAGAAAGGTTTGTGCATACATAACAAAATGATAAAATGATAAAATACTACTGCTGCTGCTGCTGATGGTGATCACATTCCGCGTCCGTAATGAAGGGTAGTGGAGGTAACCCGTCATGTTGTCGCTGCTACTGCAGCGCCGCAGCCACCCACTCCAACAGATAGTTGTTCCTTTCAGCTAACCGAAGCTGCCGCTGATGTGATGGGTCATGACTGGGCCAAACATGGCGTGGGAACTGAGGCGCCCCTGGTGGTCCACGCGGCGGTGGTGGCTGCGGAATGACGACGGCCGGCTCACGCGGCTCCGGCGCCTCCGGATCGTGCGGTGGATATACCGGAGGGAACTGTTCCGGCAGCTGTGTAAGCTCGTATTGCGTGCCGTCCAGTTTCTTTAACCGCTTCCCGCATGGGAAGTCTTTGGTAATTTGCATTCCGTTTACTGTGTTCATCCCCATCCGCTTCGGCTGTGTCGCCGGGCCTACACGGCCGCGGTCATTCTCCGGATTATAGCCCAACGAAAGGGCTATCCTGGTCACGTAGGCGCCGCCGAATAGCAGTCTGCGCTCCTGTCGATGATGAGCGGAGGTGAAGTACTACGCCAACCCGTAAGCGAGAGCGCACGGCCTCTTGTATAAGAGGCAATATAAGAAAAACAAGTCACCACTCGTACACCACTCCCGGCTTTTGTTTCGAGCAGTGATCGAAGTGGAAATCATTTTGTGCAAATACTTGAATAAATGGAAACCAGTCAGTAAATAATAATCAGACGACATCGACTAAATCTGGATAAAAAAACAATATATTTTTGACTCGTTACGGATTTTGACGCGCGTAACGGACCTACGCGCCTTACGAGCGTCGAAACTAAGATCGTCGTTAAATTATATTTATTATTTAGCCTACGCGCCATTCCTCGCTTGCTTCGATGTCTCCAACAATCTTTAAAAATAATTGTTTTGGTAAATGAAAACGATCTCTAAACGTTTCGGCATTGTAGAGCTGATTCCCCACAAAATAATCGTTCATTAACACTTCGTTGGCACGTATACGATCACGGTCTACCATTTTCTTCTTTGGGCGGGACGAACTAGTATCAAGTTCGTTATACACCGACACAAAATATTTTAGCGTCTCATTGTCGGAAGACGACTGGGTATCGCCATCGCTGTCCATCGGAAACGTCGAATCCGTAGGAAACTCCATTTGAGAAAGATGTAGATTGTGTGAAATGTGTTTGTGTTTTGGTGTGGGTGAAATGGTTTAAAATGGAGAAGTATATATAAAAGGTTTAAAGGGTTTTTTTTTTTAATAAAGTTTACCGTTGAAAAACGGTCAAAAAAGCATCAACAACGTTCAAATTTGCCAAAGTTCAACACGTGATTCCTTCCACGCGTTGAAATCTTCACGCGTTATGGAGGTGGTGGCGGCGGTGTGCTTGTGATGTTTCACGCGTGATGGGGGTGTCATCACAGACCACCCCAGTCCCCTAACAATTACTTGATCTCATATCCAATACACTGAAAATTAAATGAATAACAGAATATAGATCAAACCAAAACACCTCATTCTGGTGTGCATGAGTAATCGAGGCATATAAATTAAAATTTTACTTGAACTTCTCAGGTGTATTAAGAGCTCAAGTGTATTAATAACGTTAATCGATGCATAAAAGTAATAATAGTTTAGCTCTTTGATAATTAACATTCTTTTATCTTTTTATATTACAAATATTATAATGTTAACCCAGATGTTTGGACAAAGGGCATGGGTCTGCGGAGTCTTTTTAGGGGAGTGGTAGGGCGGGGTGATAGTATCCTTTTCTGGCTTGACCCTTGGCTGAACGATACTCCTTTAAAAGACCAATTTCCTAACCTTTTTTTGTTGGAGATAGTGAAGACTTGTACGGTCCGAGATCGGATCCAAGGGAATTGGTTGTGGAAGCACGACCCGGAATTAGTTGAGGAGATTGCCGAGTGGAGTTCTCTCGTTGCTTGTCGCGTTGGGTGCTAGGCCCGATGATTGGAGGTGGAAGGGGCACCGTTCGGGGCTGTTCTCGGTTCGATCAGTCAGGAAAGTTTTAAGGGATTCTGATCCTTGTTTTTAGCTTTGTTTTGGAGTGGTGTAAGTGGGTTCCTAAAAAAATGCAATATGTTCGTGTGGAGAGCATAGATGAATAGGATCCCTACGTACGATGCGCTTCAGAAAAGGGGTATCGAGATCGGAGATGGTCTTTGTCCTCTTTGCAGATCGGATGAGGAGTCGGCTGAACATCTCTTTACTTCTTGCGCGATTGCAGTGGTCTTATGGCAAAAGATAAGTCGGTGGTGCCGCATCCCCCCGATCTTTGCTTTCTCGATGAAAGACTTGCTTGAAATTCACAAAACCGGGAACATTGTCAACAACGAAAGGGCTGTCGTCCAAGGTATTATTTATACATCTTGCTGGTGTCTTTGGTTGGCTCGGAATCGGGCGGTGTTCTCTCATTCGGACGTCAAGGTGGATAGTATTTTCAGCGAAGTTAGGTCCTTGGGTTACCTTTGGTATAAGCAAGGTTGGAGAACTCGCTAGTCGCTAATCGGCCGGTGAGGTGGGGACTAGCGACTACTCGGGATTACTCAGGATTGCTCGGGATTAATCGGATCAGAACTTTATATGTAAATTTTATTATTTTTATAAATATGTATATATATACTCACACATCCATATCAATATAATACTTAAAAAGGTAAAAATTATTCAAAATACAAACTAAACTTACATATAAGTCATAACATAACAAGTCTCAGTACTTAAAATTCAAACATTAACAAATAGCTCAAATGTAATCGCCATCCCCGTAGTGTTCAATGATTTCGACACCATCCGACACGTATTCAATCTCCTCGTCTACTTCATCCTCTTTCTCCGACTCAAATTCTTCGTCATATTAGGGTAATGGATAAGGAAAATGGGCTAAAGTTGTAATCTTGGGCCTGTTTTGTAAGGATTTCAAATGGGCCGACTAGGGCGGCTTTGACCGACTAGCGATTTTTTGACTGATTAGTGAAAAATTACTCAGTAGGAGGCCGACTAGCGACTAGTGCGATTAATCGCCGAGTAATCGCGATTTTTGCAACACTGGGTATAAGTATAGAGTGAAATGTAATGTTATCTCGTGGTATAACTGGTGTAAATTTGTAATTATGTAGGGGTTTCTGTTTTGTCCTGGCCCGGTCTTCGGGTTTTGGCGTGTTTTAATGAAGTTTTCCTTTCAAAAAAAAAAAAAAAAAAAAAAACAAAGGGCATGGGTGTTTGCCTCAATCACCCTAGTTTGAGTAGTCTCATCAATTTCAAGTTTCAAGAGCTTTCTTTAATTTTAACACCTTTAAATTATCATATTTTAACTGAGAAATATGATAATTATGTAGTCTGTTTTGGGGCTGGCCTCTCGGTTTCGAGTTGGTTTTTGCGGTTTAATGAAATTTTCCTTTCAAAAAAAACTGAGAAAACATGTAAATCATAAAAACACCTTTTAAATGTAAAATTCAATGTTTTCCTATTAAAAACTTTGTTCTATTAGTATTGATATTTAATAATATATCACTTTTAATTTCTGTTTTATATGTGTTTTCAAATGAAATTCTAGACCGAGATGGATATTGGAATCTGGATACATATTTAATAATCTTGGAGTATAGACTTTGAAGCTAAGCAAACAATCAACGTTGTTACTGTAACTTAGAGTTTGTTCCTACACATACCTGTCATGTGATTTAGTTTTAACTAGAACATGGTATAGGAATCTGTTTATGCAAAATAAATAAATAATTTTATTATTAACTTGATTACAACTGAAAAAGAAAAGCTGAATTACAAAGTTGTTACAGCTGAAATAAAAAAGAAAAACAAGAACAGAATTACAGAAATTAAAACGGTTCTTGGCTGAGGATCATGTTAGACACGGGTCCATTAAAACAAATTTCGAGTCTCTCAGGAGAACTCGTTTGTTTCCAGGATACAACAGCCAAAAGCAGTTGCACTGCCGGTCTTGACTCCAACCCGAAGATATACCTTGCTGCTTGAAGATGAAGAAGAATTCAGTGAAGAAGATTGTATCAGCTGGGTGATTTCGGTGTGTTGATCTGTAGTAGGGTCCTCCCTATTTATACTGCAGGTCTGAAGTCGAAACTGAAAAAGGAATTAAATGGGAGAATTAAACTGCATTAAACGTCTTCAATGCACTTTAAATCGTCATTTAATTCTCAGTCAAAACTGTTGACTCGTCAGTTTCAAATGCTGAAATGTAACTGCACTATCATTAACTGTTAAAAGCTTCTGCACGCGCGCGCTAGACAAACTGGTGCCCGCGCGCCTTTCTAGTTCATGTGCGCGCAGGTCTTGCACACTCATGCACGCGTGCGCCATTTTGGCTCACTTTCATGCGCTACTCATGCGCGCGTGCGCCACACTGGCTCAATTCCATGCGAACCTGCGCGCGTGCGCCACGTCACCTGTGAGCATATACAAGCACGCCACACACTAAGTACAAAGTGCACCATTAAAGCGCCACATTGCGCCTCATCGCCCACGCCACGCCACGCGCGCGCGTGTGCGAGTGTGGGTTAGGGTGCTCCGCACCCTTCGCGAGTACACTTAGTGTGTGCTTCCATGAAACAATAAGGATGAAAAGTTCCCACTTAAATACCCCCTTTAAGTTTCATCTCTCTTCCTATGTGGTACAAGGGGTCACTTTCCCACTTTTTTCAGCATTCTAAGTTTCAAACACCAAACTTTGAGCATCGATATCTCATTCATCTTAGCTCCGTTTTGGGCGTGGTTTAGTTCGTTGCGAATCTATAACAACCCTCCTAAAATATTTAGAACGTCCCTATACGTCATAAAATACACCCCGTATACGAGATTTGGCCTAAATACCTTTAATTTTATAAAAATTAAATAAAAAGAAAAACCCAAGGTCGCTCGCGGGCCGCGACCATATTGGTTGTGTTCTTCGCGGGGCGCGACAGCTCAACATCAGGCCGGTACCCGGTGCCGCCACGTGGCAGGCTGCGTGTCGAGGCTAGTGGGTCAACTCAACAAGGCTAGGCCCTACTCCCCTAGCTCGCGGGCCGCGAAGGCCATGGTTAACTCTCTCGCGGGGCGCGAGAGAGTGTCTGATCAGCCTTATAAATTGGGAAGTCGACGTTCATTTGTTCGTCGCTCAAAATCTGAATTCTCTCTCAAATTCTGTAGTGTAGAAATTATATCGGGCATAATACCCCCTAATTAATGAAGCTCTGCCTCGCTGTAAGTATTTTAACCCCCGGTTACGTATTAGATACGCTGCCCGATTGATTTAGTGCTCCGTAACGGTTGTCGAGGCTCTGCCCGACGTAGTCGTTGGAGTTCTGTCTCGGGGAGGGTATAACTAATGTAAATTGGGTTATTATACTAACACGTGTGTATTGTTTAATTAATAGATTATAACCAGGAAGTCACAAGGAAAATACCTAAATTAGCAATGTGAGTAATCTCCTTTTTGCGAAACCTTTTTGTAAACTGTTTTTACAAAACCTCAATTGTTTTACATTATGATTAACAGTGATTGAGTATTTGTAATTCTACAATTATCGTCGGTATGTTGGGGTTTTGTATACAAAATTTGTTATTACACTATGAGTAGTAACATGACCACAAGTCGGGTTGACAGTACCGTGGGTGGTAATTAAAGTAAGAATTGGAAACAAATATAATTGCGAGATCGCCCTCAATGCTGTAAAATGATAAAACTTGTCTTGATTAAACTGAGATTCACTCACCAGTATTTCCTACTGACAAATGTTTTTAAAACGCTTTTCAGGTAACAAAATGTGAAAGCCAATTAGAAGCCAGCTGGACAGCACTGAAGGCTTGGAAAAATGTGGCTATAAAAGTTACCTAAATAAAGAAGATGTTTTATTTCAATAAAATAGGGTTTATCCCTATAATCAATGTTGTAAAATAAACTTGGGATTTACCCATGTGTTTATTATTATAAAAATGTGGTATTTTACTCTGATAAAATATTTCATAACTACGGTCCTGATGAAAGTTCCGTTGCCAAACTGATAAACATAGATACCACTGATACTGGCTCGCGGCCGCCCGTTCCCAAAAGATAGGGGTTGGGGGTTGCGACAGAGAGTGGTATCAGAGCTATAGCCACTAATTTCAGCCACATAAGTATTCTGCTGACATTGAAATTGTCAATTCTGATAGGAAATAATCTATGTGAATATGTGCATTATTGTTTTGTTATTTGACAACTTGTTAGTTTACAGTATGAGTGATCAAGGACCATCGGACGCCTATCGTCAATTGTCTAGTTCTCCTAGAGATGAAGGAACTTCTTCTCAGCCTACCCCCTCGGGGTATTCAGCTGACACGGAAGAGGGGATCTTTATATTAAAAGCGCAATCCGAAGAGCCATTCCCTACCAAAAAGAGAGGATGGTTCAGTTGGGGAGCTCACGAGCGTAGGAAAAGAATGAGGAAATTACAGCAACAGAGATCTTTAGCAGCTGCAAATAGGGAGATGAATGTTCAAACCCAGGATATAATCAATAGGAGACTGGCCAATTTCCACATACTAGCTACCACTGCCGCAGACCCAAACTTAGAATAAATCATAGCACCACAGCCACTACCCTTATTCCCAACTCAGCCCATGGAAATCGAACCTAACCCAGGAGACCAGATTCCATTACTTGTTTTCGACCCAAACGAAATCCCTAGAGTCCCAGCCCCAAATCCTTTAGATTACGACCCATGGTTTGACGACCACAGAGATTACCCAGAACTCCATCCACATGAGGAACACATGCCAAACCCAGTAGCACCTTACCCAAACCTTGACCCTCTAGATCCATACTGGGATAATGACCAGTATATTAGGGAAATCTTAGAAAACCCATATCCATGCAAAGAACCGATGCCCCAGTACCCTGACCCAATACCAGCACCCGCACCACCCATGAGTACCGAGAATGTGCAAGAACTTCGCACCTTTGGTGAGAAGTTGTTAGATGAAAGTGAAAAGATAAGGCAAATAGGAGAGAGGCTCGTTTGGAAGTACGACGAGCGTAACATGCAGTATTAGATGGACCCCACTAATATATATATATATATATATATATATATAGGGTCAGGATTTAGAGAAAACGGTAGAAAGTGTGAGAACGGTGAGAACGCTTATTGATCGTTGATGCGTGTTAGGTGTATATGTAGGTTTAAGTATATTTTAAGCCCTTTTACATTTTCTTTAGCCAAGTTTTAAATTTATAAAACACGATATTTACTAACACTAAACACACATATGGGCAAGTGCACCCATCGTGAGCGTAGTATAGTGTTGGTAAGATACCGAGGTCGTCCAAGGACACAAGAGCTTTTAGTAACGGTTTATCCTCAACGTCTAATCAAATCAAAAGTTTAGAAAAATGTTTTAAACTAAGAAAATAAAAACTAACTAAAAATGTTGAAAATAAAAATAAAAATAAAACAGATAGACAAGATGAATCACTTGGTTCCAACTCGTGTTTAGTGTAACCTTTGATTATTTCTGCACTTTTGCACTTATTTAAGAGATTATCTTAGTTATTGTAGTAGGCCCCTCTTTTGAAGGTGACGTTACCCTCAACCCAGTAGTTTGAGTCAACAAGGATACAATCCTAAAGGGTCGGATTATTGAAAGATAATTAATTAAGTTATTAATGCAAATTATGGTAGGCCCCTCTTTTGAAGGTGACATTACCCTCGGCTAAGTAGTCTGAGTCAGCAAGGATACAGTCCTAAGTAGCCGGGTTATAGTATTAATAGTAGTTAACTTATGAGGGGATCAAAGAGTTTGGACCCCCGCCATCCAATACCGTTAAGTATTGAAGGAGGTCCTACTAAATTTGACCCAGGTTCCTTGCAGGATCTCTAAACGCTGAACAACGGCAAGACTCTTACCAAACCGTTCCCTTAACCCCCGACCAGGTAGCCAACATACCTCCATATAGACCGTGGAGATATAAATCTTTTATTTTATATAGACAGTAAAATAATGCCAAGACACCACGGACAAACGATAAGGAAGAATCACCTTCAACATAAGAAACTAGTTATTAAAGTCATTAATACAAAACCAATTAAAAAGTGCGAAAAGATTAAAAATAAAAAGTATTACACTAGACACTTGTCTTCACCAAGTGATGTAAGAGACTTAGGCAAACATGGCCTTGATTGTCAAGAACTCTTACGATCAATCTTGGATCCCGAGACGACTCACACACTCTACGATGGACAATGGATGATGGTGGTGGATGATGGTGTTATGGTGGTGGTGGGTGGTGGGTGAAGTGTGAGAGAGGTGGTGTGCCAAGGGATGGTTTGAGCTTGAGCCAAGTACTCTTATTTATAGGCTGAACAGAAGCTCGGGCACGGCCCCGTGTCCACATCCTTCTCTTTCTTCGTTTAATGCAGCTTGTCTTATTAGTTGACCACGCCCCCGTGTCCGCTGAGCACGACCCCGTATGCAGAAGCATATCTGTACTATCAAGATTTTCCTGGATTCTGCGAATCTTATAATTGACTACGGCCCCGTGTCCGCTGAGCACGGCCCCGTGGTGGGCAATAGAAGCTTCTACCACTTTGTCTTTTCTGCTGACACTTGGGCACGCCCCCGTGCTGGCTGAGCACGGGGCGTGTTCAGTCTTCTGTCTTCTTGTTTTGCTTGGGAAGATGCTGTCGTGGGGTCGGGCATGTCACGTTTGTTCCTTTTCTTGTATTTATGTTAGATTTTGCTGTCTTTTTGCTTCTTTTGTTAATTTGAGCTCATTTAATCCTGAAAATACAAAAGGAAGACAAAAGCACACTTTTTCCAACATTAGTACTAAAAAGGGGATAGTTTTATGCCACAATTGATGTAATTTATATGTTGCATTTTGCACACATCAATCGTCCGATCAAAACAATCGATAGACTAGATTGGCGCGGTGACATTTTCGTAAATAACACCAATTTTATTACGTGGACGTGCTTCATTAAGGGTAAAAAAGTAAAAAAACCATTTCTCACATATAAAACGCCATTGAAAAATAAATCGCCAAATAAATACAAAACGCAAATTTTATCACTGCATACTTTTTTCTGTATTTTTATTTAAGCTCTCTGGCTACAAAAACGCCACAAAATATGAAACACCATTATATATAACGCCAAAGCTTACATCCGGATAAATGTTAATTACATTTTTTGTTATAAAAATAACATTCCGCCTAAACTACGCGCCAAAAAAAAATTTATAAATAGAAACGTCTCACCACCTTCCGTTTATCACACCAAAAAAACATACAAAAACACACGGTTGCTAAAAAAATTTACAACTCAATGTAAAACGCCAAAAAATACAACGACGACAAACATCTTTTCTTTGATACTCAGTAATGTTCTGCATGAAGCTTCATTGAATGATTTGTTACGTGAGTGTAGTAAGATTTTGCTGCATGAGATGGACAAAATTGAAAAAAGAGGGACTGATGACACCCATATGTCATACTGTCATCTTTGTTCCTGAAGAAGGTTTGGATGATAAGAAGAGACCTATACCAGTGTAAATGCTACTTTGGCCTCGATGATTATAATGAAGACGATAGGCATATAGCATTCACCCACACGGGGTCGATCTATGTCTCTAACATCCACAAAGACACTTCAACACATGAACAAAGAAAATAAACAACGCCAAACCCAAAACGCCATTTATTTGTCACATTTCTTGTAGTTTCAAAAGAAAAAAGAGACTGATGACACTGAAGATTTAAAATCATAAATTGCTTCTACTTTGTTTTTTTTTTTTTTTTTCTTTATCTATTGTTTGTTTTGTAATTTCAGTTAATAAACAACAAAAGAATATTAATGTTATAATGAAATATATAATAAAACGCCAAAATGAGCAAATGCGTGTAAAACACCATAATGCCATAAAAACGCCCCCAAAAAACTAACAAACTATAATAAAATTACTTTGAACAACTAATATTATTAAAAAAAAGCGTGAAACAATGTTCAAAGAATATAAAACAAAAGAAGTCCAATCGTTATCAAACCGCCATTGGAAATCAAAATGCCATAATTACAGCCGTCAAAGATTTGATGTGTTACACCATAAAAACAGTTGAGTCTGAAAACAAAACACGGTAAACTGCAAAAAAATAGTAAAATGAAACGACGGAAAACATAATTACTAACATTTATTATATTTATTTATCTTTTTCAAAACGCCATAATTACCTGTCATACGTGGGGAAAAAAGTCAATATAAAAGAAGACCATGAGAACCCAAGCTCAAACACGCCAAAAAATTTGACTAAAACGCCACATATTGTCCAAAACGCCAAAAAAATTAAAAATGGTTAAGGTTATTGCATGGAGGTTTGAAAGGAAAGAGAAACAATTCATCATAAAGTTCTCTGATAGGAGAAGGGTAAAGGTAAGGACAATCAAAGCCATGCTTGGAATGAATGAAAAGGTTCAGAAGGATATCCTGGCCCTTGGGGTTCCAATGGACAACGATTGTGAAAGAACGAGAACTGTAATAAAAAGACTAAAGAGAAAATTTCCGGCAGAAGATAATCAAGATGATGATGATATTGACGATACTCCTATACCAAAACTTAGCAGTTGGGTATTGCATGAGGAAGAAGGAACACTTGAAGTGACTTATAAAAATGGAGTGCAATATTCAAGGCCAATGGAAGAAATGTTGAAGACAGGGTTGCTATCTATCATTGAACAACTCTATGATTTAGCACCTTCAAATGATCCAAAATCCAAGGATGCAGTGATATTCCAGAATAGGCTGCAGCAACGAAGAGACGAGCTAATGGCGTTATACGCAAAAATGAAATTTGATGATGAAGAATCTGAAAAAAGTGATGAACAAAGCGATGGGTACATCTCTGATGTAATCTCACCTACGGAAGACTATTAGTTTATTTTGATTTTCGTGTTATTGTAGTTTTATAAAATATTAATCTATGGTAATCAATTATTAACAAAAAGATACAAAACTCCAAAAATGACATGGAAAAAGCCATAACGCCAAAAAATTAACTATGTGACACAAAAAGAATTAATTCAACGAGAAGAAATCTGAGAAAAACAGTAAAATGCCAAATAATTAATAATTATAGATAACGCCAAAATTATCTTGCACGCAAAAAATAAAGCAGCATGTCAAACGCGAAAATCGTGAAAGGGGAAGAATACTAAAAAGATAAAAAAAAAAAACCCTCGGACCCTGATCATGCCCCGCGCCACGTGTTGGGCTAGGATGTGTTCTCACCGTTCTCACATTTTTTGCATTTTCTCCTGATCCCGTTTCTATATATATATATGTGTGTGTGTGTGTGTGTGTGTGTGTGTGTAACTTGAAAAAAAAATCCACTAAGATAGATAATCCAATAACTACTGATGCATACTAGTATTGCATTTTAAATTTCAGTTGTGATTTATATTAGATGCATAATATATAAAATAGAGTAAATGTCACAATGCACGACGATTTTGATCAATATGCTTGTTGTGTGATTGTTTGCACTAAACATTGCTCTGTGATATTAATACTTGGTAATTGTTTATAATACAGATGGATAATGCAGCGAATCAGAAAAACCAGAATAACGATAATAATGGCAACCAGATAAATAATAGTGTTATCCAACATATTGTAGCACAAGGAATTATAGATGGTATGCCATATATCATTAATACTGTTAAGGAAGCAGAAAATAAATCTGCATATGGAAGTAAACGTCAACACACTGAACCCAGTCACAGCGTGAACAATGGACCATTACTTCAATTGCCTATTCCAAAAAGAAGAAGAACCATGTCTTATGGTTGTTCTTACAAAAAATTCTGGTCCTGTAAACCAATAGAATTCTCGGGCAATGAAGTAGCCATTGCAGCTCTACGCTAGTTAGAAAAGACTGAGACAGTCTTAAAAATCAGCAAATGTGCAGAGGAAGACAAAATCATGTTTGCTTCCAATCTGTTTAAGAATGCTGCTTTAGAATGGTGGAACACTATTCTCCAGTCTAGGGGAAGTGACGGAATCTATAATATGGAATGGACTGAGTTTAAGACTATGGTTGAAATGAAATTCTGACCACCCAATGAAAAAGAACAAATAGCTAATAAGTTCTTAAATCATAGAATGACTGGAGTAGACTGTAAGGGTTACACTATTGTATTCTTTGAATATGCTAGAATATTGCCAACCCTAGCTTCACCAGAACCAGTATTAATCTCCTGTTATATATGGGGATTAATCAGTGAAATTAGACATGTAGTCAAGACAGCTAGACCGCAAACTATAGAAGAAGCTGTAGAAAGGATTAATCAGTGAAATTAGACATGTAGTCAAGAACTGAAGAAACAGTTGGACGAACTTCTGGAGAAAGGATTCATACAGCCAAGTTCATCACCTTGGGGAGCACCAATTTTGTTTGTCAAAAAGAAGGACAGGTCAATGCGTATGTGCATTGATTACCGAGAATTGAACAAAGTCACGATTAAAGAAGGAGCTCGATTTTTCTCAAAAATCGATTTACGCTCAGGATATCATCAATTAAAGGTACAGGAAGAGGACATTCCTAAAACTGCCTTCAAAACAAGGTATGGTCATTATGAATTTACCGTCATGCCATTTGGTTTAACCAATGCCCCAACCGCATTTATGGACATGATGAACAGAATATGTAAGCCATATCTGGATAAATTCATAATTGTCTTTATATATGATATTCTCATTTACTCTAGGAGTAAAGAGGAACATGCAGCGCATCTGCATGCACTCCTAAATTTGCTGAGAAAAGAAAAGCTTTATGCTAAATTTTCAAAATGCGAATTTTGGTTAGAAGAGGTGCAATTGTTTGGACATTTAGTTAATCATGAAGGGATTCATGTGGATTCCGCAAAGATTGAGGCGATTACTAGATGAAAAGTCCCTGAATCACCAACGGAGGTAAGAAGTTTTCTAGGACTAGCCGGTTATTATAGACGATTTATCCAAGATTTTTTCTAGAATAGCCATTCCCTTAACAAAATTAACCTGTAAATCTGTTAAGTTTGAATGGGGACCAAAACAAGAAGAAGCCTTTAGAATTCTTAAGCAAAGATTAACCAACGCACCCATACTAGCGTTACCAGAAGGAACTGAAGACTTTGAAGTCTATTGTGACGCTTCTAAGTTAGGTTATGGATGTGTGTTAATGCAACGTCAAAAGGTTATAGCCTATGCATCTAGACAACTTAAGAATCATGAAGTAAACTATACAACCCATGATTTAGAGTTAGGAGCCATAATTTTTGCCCTTAAGATTTAGAAACACTATTTATATGGAAATAAATTTGTTGTCTTCACTGATCATAAGAGTTTAAGGTACATTTTTGGGCAAAAAGAGTTAAACATAAGACAAAGACACTGGATGGAATTTCTCAGTGATTATGATTGTAATATCCAGTATCATGCAGGAAAGGCTAATATAGTGGATGATGCTTTAAGTCGGAAGTATCATGAAAAGCCACGAAAAGTACGTTCTCTAAAATTAAATCTACAGTTAGATTTAAATGAACAAATTAGAGCCGTACAAGAATCAGTAATCAACGACGATACTGAAAAATTAAAAGGAATGATTAAGGAATTAGAACAAGGAACAGATGGAATTTGGAGATTCCATAAGAAAAGGATGTGGATACCTAAACGAGGAAACCTACGCTACCAAATATTAGAAGAAGCCCATAAGTCTAAGTATACGATACATCCTGGAAGTGATAAAATGTATCAAGACATAAGAAAGAATTTTTGGTGGATAGGAATGAAAAAGGATATAGCAGCTTATGTTGCCAAGTGCTTAACCTATTCACAGGTTAAAGCTGAGCATCAGAAACCCTCAGGCTTGTTGCAGTAGTTAGAAATGCCTGTATGGAAGTGGGAATTGATAACAATGGACTTTTTTACCAAATTACCCAAGACACGAAAAGGAAATGATACAATCTGGGTGATTGTAGATAGGTTAACCAAGTCTGCTCAATTCTTACCAATGAAGGAAACTATTATTATGGAACAATTAGCCAAGTTGTAAGTAAATGAAATAGTTTCATGTAACATCCCGAAAATTTTAAATCAATTATTCAAAATATAATGCCGGTAAATAAACAAGTGAACTAACTAGAATTGAAAATAACCTAGTTAAATAAAAGTCTTGTAGTGACTTAAAAGTAGGTTAACACACTAAAATAAGAACTAAATGATAATTGAGGGGCCAAAAGCGTTTAAAATGAAACTAGTAAAAATAAAACATAAAATTTAAAACTCCAACACACACTTGTGTGTGTGGAGATCGACAGAAACACAGGGGGCGATCCAGGGCTTCCCTTCAAACCCTAACTCCTCACAAAACTCTCAAATCGAAGGTCCAAATCAAGTCCGAATCGAAATCCAAGTACGGAATAGTGATCTCCACTGGAAAAGGAGTCACAAGGTATGTAAATTTCGTAAGAAATCTCTAGTTAAATTTCTGAGCAAACCTAGAAAATCCGAATTAGATGGTTGCATGATCATTATATGATGAAATAAGAACATTGTAGTGTTTAGAAGTAAACCCTAGACAAGCATATGGTGAAATTAGGTATAATTATTGTGAAATCATGATCACCTTTGAAGGTGATAAGTGGGTTTTGTATAATCATGCTAAACACTAGAAGTTAATAGTTATTCTAGTGTAGTATGAATTTTAATGGATAAATTCTGATGTCGTAGATGCGAAAATTGCTATGAACATGATTAATTGATGTTAAATTCGGCTAATAACAAGCCATGAACATGATAATAAAGTGAATAAAATTCTGCCTTTGAAGTGTTTGTAAAATGCCTAAAAGAAGGCTTTAAAAACTGAAAAATTGGATTAAAACGCGTATTTGTAAATTTCGGCAAGTATGCGTTACATGTTATGGAAAGAGTTCTAAATGAGTTGTGATTGAACTCTATAGGAAAAGAAACCGGGGCGTCAAGTGGACCAGCCGGAGGCGACTTGCGGTTGAAGGGCGTACTTTAAAAGGTATGTAACTTGTTATGTTACATTATGTAAACTAGATATGTTTGTTGTTCTTAAACATGTTTTGATATAAAGGTTGATAATAATTGAAGTGATATTGTTCGCTATTAACTGAATGCGTCGTAAATAGACTAGGAAGTGTTTGGTAGTCATTAGAAACGGAGGATTCCGTAAATGAGCCAAACGGGTCAAATAAATTGGTTAGTAGTAATAAAACGTTGTTTAGATTGACATTTGGCGACAACGGATCACAAGAGCGTGAAGCCATAAGTATGGTAATGAAACGCCAGTGGTCGTAAGCCTCAGAAGTTGGGGTAAATACGCCTTGACGCCATTAAATGCTACTAGTTAGAATAGTGTAATAACTATACGGGTCAAACGGATACATTGTGCATTTATTGGTTCACAACCGTACATTTCAGTTCTGACTCAATGGTTAAGATAGACGCGTCAGTAATTTTATTACAGACGCATAGGAAAAAGAATCGGCTAAAACGGACACTCGAGTCGAAAGTTATGATAGTTTAAAGTTTTAGATGTAAAAATGTGATGCTGGGCTGATATACAGCACCAGTTAACAAACCTACTATCCAAAACAAGTGCTCGCGCCACGCCACGATGAAGCACCGTCACCGTCGCGAGACGCGACGGGTGACTCCAACTCGGTCGCGGGGCGCGACCGCCCCATTTCGCTGAGATTTTTTGTTTGTTTCTTATTTTTAAACATGGAACTTGTTTATACTTGATTATAAGGTGTCAAAACTAATCTTTTGTGTGGTTTTGACCATAGGTGATGATGGACTAAATTCGGATGGCGATCAAGCACAGTTCCAAGAACCGAACACGATCTTTGAAGCTTCCGCGATTACTTAATTATGTTGAAAAACAATGTCTATGTAGTTAACACTTAAATACTTGTTTTTATTTGGGATTGTTAAACTAGTAGTACTTGTCTAAAATGTTAACTTGGTTAAAATTTCCTCATGTTTGATATGTAAATCAAAGTTTTGGTTTACAAATGCTTTTTTTATGTTAAAAAAAATGAGTCGAGTGTTACAAGTTGGTAATCAGAGCTTAAGGTTGTCAACAAAGTGTTCGGTTCAAGCTTGATTGATCGTCCGGTAAGAATTAATTAATTATTTTAGTAGATCTTATCTTATGTAAGAAACAAGATGCGAATTAATGTGCATGGGAAGAGCCTGTTAACACACTCAAACCCGGAAAGTGCACTAAATGTGAACGGTTAAAGCAAGTTACGAACTTGGCAAAACTGAAGCAAATAAATCTATGTTATAAATGAGATGTTTAATAATTGATGTAAACATTTCAGTTTCAAGATGACGGAAAGAAACGATGATGATCCGGTGCCGACAAGCACCGAACAAATGAAAGAAATAATTGCCGAAGAAGTGGGAAAGGCAATTGAGGGTAGTCTATCCGGGTTCATAGACGAAATTCAAAACACGGTGTTATCATTAGTTGAAGAACGAGTCAAAAGGTTGGAAGATATTGTCAACCTTATGAAAGAGAAATCGGGAGAACATAAAGGATGTTCGTACAAAGAATTTATGGCGTGTAAACCACCAATCTATAACGGGGAGGTCGACCCGATAATATGCCAGAGATGGTTAAGTGACGTCGAAGGGGTGTTTGAAAGGACCCACTGTGACGTGAGTGATTTTGTTGCTTACGGAACAGGACAACTGAGGGGTCAAGCCAAGGATTGGTGGGATAACAAAAAGAAGGAGATAGGAGCCGAAGCGGCAAGGATCATGACTGGGATGAGTTTAAGGTGCTATTCCTTAAACATCATAGTCCCAAGGCAGTCATCAACAGGATTAAGGAAGAGTTCATCCAGCTAAGACAGAAGGGTGAAACAATTGATAAAATCACGGGCATCTTTATGGATAAGCTGAGATTCTGTGAAGAGTTAGTCACCACTGAAGAGCAGAAGATATATTATTATTACAACATGCTGAGCGCTGAATACCGTGAGTTCATGACTCCCTCAAAGTATGAAACCCTCACGGAAATTATTAACACCGCCTGGGAGCGGGAAATCGAGTTGAAGAAACAAATCAAGAGGGGTGAACGAAGGGCACATGATGTGAATCCAAGCCCTACAACGAAGGCTCGAACAGCTGAATCAGTAAAGAAAATGGATGCAAAGGGTGGGTCGCCAAGTTGCAAAGTTTGTGGAAAGGGGCACAAGGGTGAGTGCCGTTTCAAGGACAAACCGTGTCCTATATGCGGGAAAACCGGGCACACGGCATCTCTATGTCCGGGAAAGGTCTCAGTTTGTTACAAATGTTATCAGCCTGGCCACAAAAAGTCTGAATGTCCAGACTTAGTTGGAAAGAGAGACACTAAAGAATCCCCAACAGAAGCTCCAAAGGCGAAGGCCAGGTCCTTCCAACTTACAGCGGCTGAAGCGAAAACAGAACCCGGTGTGGTCTCAGGTATATTCGCAATAAACTCAATTCCTGCACGAGTATTATTTGATACGGGTGCGAATAAATCTTTTATTTCACATGGATTTATTCGACATCCTTCATTTGTATTGACAAAATTACCTATGCCTTTAGAGGTTGAGATAGGAGATAATAAAAGTTTCATAGTTTGTGATGTCTGTCAAAGCTGCAAATTAAGTATCGATGATGAGGAATACTTGATAGATCTAATCCCGATGTCGATGGGAGAATTTCAAGTAGTTGTCGGGATGGATTGGCTATCTCGACACCACGCCAAAGTTGTATGTTTCCGTAAAGAAATAAAGCTGACATACCCGAGCGGAAAACACGTCACCATCTATGGCGAGAAAGGAGGCAATCCGATAATATGCTCGATGTTGAAAGCGCACAAGCTCATGAAGCATGGATGTAGGGCGTTTATAATATATGCTAACGAACCCGAGAAAAAATTACCGAAGATTGGAGAAGTACCGGTGGTCTGTGACTTTGAAGATGTGTTTCCGGAAGATTTACCGGGAATACCGCCCGAACGGGAGGTAGAGTTCGGAATCGAATTGGTTCCGGGCGCGAAACCCGTAGCTAAAGCACCGTACCGACTCGCGCCGTCGGAATTACAAGAATTGATGTCGCAAATTCAAGACTTGCTCGACAAAGGATTTATAAGGCCGAGCGTGTCTCCTTGGGGCGCTCTGGTACTATTTGTGAAAAAGAAAGACGGGAGCATGCGAATGTGTATCGATTACCGGGAGTTAAACAAACTCACGGTAAAGAATCGATACCCGCTCCCGAGAATAGACGATCTATTTGACCAATTACAAGGGGCGAGTTGGTTTTCGAAAATCGACCTTAGATCGGGATACCACCAATTAAAGGTTAAGGAAGAGGATGTACCGAAGACGGATTTCCGCACGCGATACGGACATTACGAGTTCCTCGTAATGTCATTCGGGCTGACAAATGCACCCTCGGTTTTCATGGACCTCATGAACCGGGTTTGCAAGCCAATGCTAGATAAGTCGGTAATCATGTTTATCGACGACATTCTGGTGTACTCGAAAAGTAAAGCAGATCACGCATGTCATTTACAAGAGGTGTTGGAGACACTCAGGCGAGAAAGGTTATATGCAAAATTCTCAAAGTTCGCCTTCTGGTTATGAGAGGTGCAATTCCTCGGCCACATCATAAGTGCCGATGGAATATTGGTGGATCCGTCAAAGATAGAGGCCATGTTAAAATGGAGCCCTCCGAAGAATCCTTCGGAAATTAGAAGCTTCTTAGGACTTGCGGGATACTACAGGAGATTCATTCAAGATTTCTCCAAGATTGCATCGCCGCTAACTAAGTTAACTCGGAAAGAGGAGAAGTTTATTTGGGATGTCGAACAAGAAAGAGCGTTCCAAACGCTAAAAGAAAAGTTAACCCAAGCTCCGGTATTAACATTGCCGGACGGAGTCGAAGACTTGGTGGTTTATTCGGATGCCTCACTTTCGGGGCTTGGATGTGTTTTAATGCAATGGGGCAAAGTTATAGCTTATGCCTCGAGGCAATTAAAAATGCATGAAAAGAAATATCCCACGCACGATCTCGAATTGGCGGCAGTGGTGTTTGCGTTAAAAATATGGAGGCACTATTTATATGGAGTAAAGTGCACCATATTCACCGACCACAAGAATTTAAAATACTTCTTCGATCAGAAGGAGTTAAATATGCGACAAAGGTGATGGTTAGAAACAGTAAAGGACTACGACTGTGAAATACATTACCACCCCGGAAAGGCAAATGTTGTGGCGGATGCTTTGAGCAGGAAATCGGATTATGTCCCAATTCGAGTAAGGTCGATGCAGCTTGTTGTAACCTCAGGTTTACTTGAGCGAATCCGAGAAGCACAAACCGAGGAGGTGAAAGAAGAAAACCTGAAAAAGGAAAGAATAGTCGGTCAGTTGAAGGATTTGGTGGATGGTAACAACGGGTTGAAGACTCGATTCGGAAGAATATGGGTCCCAAACTCCTGCGGGGTCAAGATGCTTCTACTCGATGAAGCACATAAATCCCGTTATTTTATTTATCCGGGTGCAACCAAGATGTACAATGATTTGAAGCAAAACTATTGGTGGCCCGGAATGAAGAGAGATGTAGTAAAGTATGTGGAGAAGTGCTTGACTTGTTTACAAGTCAAGGCAGAACACCAAAAACCATATGGAAAACTGCAACCATTGGAAATCCCGGTTTGGAAATGGGAACATATCACTATGGATCTGTTGACCAAACTGCCTAGAACCAGTCGGGGATTCGATGCCATATGGGTGGTCGTGGACAGACTGACGAAAAGTGCTCACTTTATTCCTATACGTGAGACATATACTTCGGAAAAGATGTCAGAGGTATATACAAATGAGATAGTGGCACGTCACGGAGTACCGGTATCCATTGGGTCGGACAGGGATACCCGGTTTACTTCAAATTTCTGGAGAGATTTTCAAGAACAAATGGGAACAAAATTATTTATCAGCACCGCATACCATCCTCAGACGGATGGGCAGAGTGAAAGAACAATACAAACCCTGGAGGATATGCTGAGAGCGTGTATTATCGATTTTGGGGGCAGTTGAGATGTGTATATGCCATTAGCATAATTCTCTTATAACAACAGTTACCATGCCAGCATCGGCATGGCCCCGTATGAGATGTTGTATGGTAGGAAGTGTAGAACCCAGGTGTGTTGGGGTGAAGCGGGTCCACGTGAACTAGCCCACAAAGAAGTTGTCCAAGCCACTAACAAGAAAATCGAGGTAGTGCGAGTTCACTTGAAAGCGGCCCAAGATAGGCAAAAGTCTTATGCCGACAAAAGACGAAGACCGATTGAATTTCAAGTAGGCGACATGGTTATGTTGAAGGTATCCCCATGGAAAGGCGTGATCCGATTCAGGAAGAGATGGAAACTAGGCCCAAGATTTATCGGACCATTTAAAATCATTGAACGGGTCGGTAAGGTAGCTTATCGCCTTGAGTTACCGGAAGAATTGAGTGGAATACATGGCACGTTTCATGTGTCACAACTGCGAAAATGTTTAGCGGAGGAAACGACTTATATCCACTACGATGATATTGAAGTGGATAATAGCCTCAATTATGCAGTAAAGCCATTAGAGATTCTGGATCGAAAAGTTAAAGACTTACGAAACAAGAGAATTGATCAAGTCAAGATCAAATGGGAACATAGGAAGGGTTTGGACACTACATGGGAGTCCGAAGAGGAGATGCGGCGCCTCTATCCGGCATTATTTGGTACGTATTTCCGGTTTCGAGGACGAAACCCTTTTTAAGGGGGGTGGACTTGTAACATCCCGAAAATTTTAAATCAATTATTCAAAATATAATGCCGGTAAATAAACAAGTGAACTAACTAGAATTGAAAATAACCAAGTTAAATAAAAGTCTTGTAGTGACTTAAAAGTGGGTTAAGGCACTAAAATAAGAACTAAATGATAATTGAGGGGCCAAAAGCGTTTAAAACGAAACTAGTAAAAATAAAACATAAAATTTAAAACTCCAACACACACTTGTGTGTGTGGAGATCGACAGAAACACAGGGGGCGATCCAGGGCTTCCCTTCAAACCCTAACTCCTCACAAAACTCTCAAATCGAAGGTCCAAATCAAGTCTGAATCGAAATCCAAGTACGGAATAGTGATCTCCACTGGAAAAGGAGTCACAAGGTATGTAAATTTCGTAAGAAATCTCTAGTTAAATTTCTGAGCAAACCTAGAAAATCTGAATTTGATAGTTGCATGATCATTATATGATGAAATAAGAACATTGTAGTGTTTAGGAGTAAACCCTAGACAAGCATATGGTGAAATTGGGTATAATTCTTGTGAAATCATGATCACCTTTGAAGGTGATAAGTGGGTTTTGTATAATCATGCTAAACACTAGAAGTTAATAGTTATTCTAGTGTAGTATGAATTTTAATGGATAAATTCTGATGTCGTAGATGCGAAAATTGCTATGAGCATGATTAATTGATGTTAAAATCGGCTAATAACAAGCCATGAACATGATAATAAAGTGAATAAAATTCTGCCTTTGAATTGTTTGTAAAATGCCTAAAAGAAGGCTTTAAAAACTGAAAAATTGGATTAAAACGCGTATTTGTAAATTTCGGCAAGTTATGCGTTACATGTTATGGAAAGAGTTCTAAACGAGTTGTGATTGAAGTCTATAGGAAAAGATACCGGGGCGTCAAGTGGACCAGCCGGAGGCGACTTGCGGTTGAAGGGCGTACTTTAAAAGGTATGTAACTTGTTATGTTACATTATGTAAACTAGATATGTTTGTTGTTCTTAAACATGTTTTGATATAAAGGTTGATAATAATTGAAGTGATATTGTTCGCTATTAACTGAATGCGTCGTAAATAGACTAGGAAGTGTTTGGTAGTCATTAGAAACGGAGGATTCCGTAAATGAGCCAAACGGGTCAAATAAATTGGTTAGTAGTAATAAAACGTTGTTTAGATTGACACTTGGCGAAAACGGATCACAAGAGCGTGAAGCCATAAGTATGGTAATGAAACGCCAGTGGTCATAAGCCTCAGAAGTTGGGGTAAATACGCCTTGACGCCATTAAATGCTGCTAGTTAGAATAGTGTAATAACTATACGGGTTAAACGGATACTTTGTGCATTTATTGGTTCACAACCGTACATTTCAGTTCTGACCCAATGGTTAAGATAGACGCGTCGGTAATTTTATTACAGACGCATAGGAAAAAGAATCGGCTAAAACGGACACTCGAGTCGAAAGTTATGATAGTTTAAAGTTTTAGATGTAAAAATGTGACGCTGGGCTGATATACAGCACCAGTTAATGAACCTACTGTCCAAAACAAGTGCTCGCGCCATGCCACGATGAAGCACCGTCACCTTCGCGCGAAGCGACGGCCGTGGCGGGCCACGACGGGTGACTCCAACTCGGTCGCGAGGCGCGACCGCCCCATTTCGTTGAGATGTTTTGTTTGTTTCTTATTTTTAAACATGGAACTTGTTTATACTTGATTATAAGGTGTCAAAACTAATCTTTTGTGTGGTTTTGACCATAGGTGATGATGGACTAAATCCGGATGGCGATCAAGCATAGTTCCAAGAACCGAACACGATCTTTTGAAGCTTCCGCGATTACTTAATTATATTGAAAAACAATGTCTATGTAGTTAACACTTAAATACTTGTTTTTATTTGGGATTGTTAAACTAGTAGTACTTGTCTAAAATGTTAACTTGGTTAAAATTTCCTCATGTTTGATATGTAAATCAAAGTTTTGGTTTACAAATGCTTTGTTTATGTTAAAAAAAATTGAGTCGAGTGTTACATTTCATTACATGGTATTCCTTTATCTATTGTGTCTGATAGAGATAGCCGTTTTACTTCTCATTTTTGGACAAGTTTCCAAAAAGCAATGGGAACCAAGTTAAATCTAAGCACCGCTTATCATCCTCAAATGTATGGACAAAGCGAAAGGACCATTCAGACAATGGAAGATATGCTTAGAGCTTGTGTAATTGATTTCGGAGGAAATTGGGACGATCATCTACCCTTAATTGAATTTTCTTACAATAACAACTATCATACCAGTATCAATGTCGCACCATTTGAAGCACTTTATGGACGAAAGTGCCGAACCCCAGTCCGTTGGGCAGAAATTGGAGAAAAGCAATTGTCCGGACCAGAGATAGTACAAGAAACAACGGACAAGATTATTCAAGTCAAGGAATGACTAAAAGCAGCACGCGATCGCCAAAAGAGTTATGCTGATAACAGGCGAAAGCCATTGGAATTTCAAGTAGGAGACAAGGTGTTATTAAAAGTTTCTCCTTGGAAAGGAGTGGTAAGATTCATCAAGAGAGGAAAGCTAAGTCCCAGGTACGTTGGACCTTTTGAGATAATTAGAAGAATAGGACCTGTAGCTTATCAGCTACAACTGCCAGAGGAAATGGCAGGAATACATGTTGTATTTCATGTATGTAATCTCAGAAAAGTGCTTAGCTGATGAATCATTAGTGGTACCTCTTAAGGACATAGAGGTAAATGAGAAACTTAAGTTTGTAGAAAGACCTCTACAAATTGAAGACAGGAAAGTCAAGAATCTCAAACACAAGAGATTTGTTATGGTCAAAGTGAAATGAGATTCCAAGAGAGGACTAGAATATACATGGGAACTTGAATCAGAGATGCAGAGGAAATATCCACACTTGTTCCAGTAGACCTCGAGGACGAGTTCTAAAACAAGGTGGGGAGGATATAACAACCCTCCTAAAATATTTAGAACGTCCCTATACGTCCTAAAATACACCCCGTATACGAGATTTGGCCTTAAATACCTTTAATTTTATAAAAATTAAATAAAAACAAAAACCTAAGGTCGCTCGTGGGCCGCTACCATATTGGTTGTGTGCTTCGCGGGGCGCGGCAGCTCAACATCAGGCCGGCACCCGGTGCCGCCACGTGGCAGGCTACATGTCGAGGCTAGTGGGTCAACTCAGCAAGGCTAGGCCCTACTCTCCTAGCTCGCGGGCCGCGAAGGCCATGGTTAACTCTCTCGCGGGGCGCGAGAGAGTGTCTGATCAGCCCTATAAATTGGGAAGTCGACGTTCATTTGTTCGTCGCTCAAAATCTGAATTCTATCTCAAATTCTGTAGTGTAGAAATTATACCGGGCATAATACCCCCCTAATTAGCGAAGCTCTGCCTCGTTGTAAGTATTTTAACCCCTGGTTACGTATTAGATACGCTGCCCGGTTGATTTAGTGCTCCGTAACGGCTGTCGAGACTCTGCTCGACGTAGTTTTTTGAGTTCTGTCTCGGGGAGGGTATAACTAATGTAAATTGGGTTATTATACTAACACGTGTGCATTGTTTAATTAATAGATTATAACTAGTAAGTCACAAGGAAAATACCTAAATTAGCAATGTGAGTAATCTCCTTTTTGTGAAACCTTTTTGTAAACTGTTTTTACAAAACCTCAATTGTTTTACATTATGATTAACAGTGATTGAGTATTTGTAATTCTACAATTATCGTCGGTATGTTGGGGTTTTGTATACAAAATTTGTTACTACACTGTGAGTAGTAACATGACCACAAGTCGTGTTGACAGTACCGTGGGTGGTAATTAAAGTAAGAATTGGAAACAAATATAATTGCGAGATCGCCCTCAATGCTGTAAAATGATAAAACCTGTCTTGATTAAACTGGGATTCACTCACCAGTATTTCCCACTGACAAATGTTTTTAAAACGCGTTTCAGGTAACAAAATGTGAAAGCCAATTAGAAGACAGCTGGACAGCACTGAAGGATTGGAAAATGTGGCTATAATAGTTACCTAAATAAAAAAGATGTTTTATTTCAATAAAATAGGGTTTATCCCTATAAACAATGTTGTAAAATAAACTTGGGTTTTACCCATGTGTTTATTATTATAAAAATGTGGTATTTTACTCTAATAAAATATTTTCTAACGACGGTCCTGATGAAAGTTCCGCTGCCAAACTGATAAACATAGATACTACTGATACTGGCTCGCGACCGCCCGTTTCCAAGAGATAGGGGCCGGGGGTTACGACAGAAGCTCTTCCAACATAGAACACAAACCCACAAATACATATATAAAACCCGCTCATTTTCTTATATTTATTTCTAGTCCAAAATTAGGAAAAACATTTTTCTATATTTGTAAAAAATGTTATTTTCACAAATTCCTTACACATGGATGGAGTGAATATAGTGGAGTAAAATTGTAATAAAATGGAAACATTGGTATTAAAATTATAAGACATTTCAAATTTGTAAAATATTGCAATAACCTATGAACCACAGGGACTAAAACCGCAAGTTACTATAAAACTTATTATATCTTAATGCTGATGAATAATAATTAAACATAATTGTGTATTTAGAAGTTTATAATTTATAAAAAGTCAACGAACAAAAATTTTCTACAGAAAAATCGAACTTAATTATAAATAAAATATAATTAAAATAAATAAAAAAAACCCGCTGGACGTTGTAAATTTTATAGTATATAATTGTATACTGTGATAGGTGAAATTTGGCGATAATGCGTCTTATCGTATCTTTGGAAAATAATGAAACCTTAATTATGTTGGGTCATGCTACACCCTTACTTTTTAATCCCACACCGTTCTACACCTCAAGCGGTCGTTCAATGTATACGCAAACATTGTTTGAAATCAAAGGGCTATGATTAATTTGACATACAAACCTTCAAAAAGGCCGTTCAACATATATATAACAACGCGTCACTAAAACTGCGTCCAAAAAGCATTTTACATGTGGCTAATTATCGTTTTTCTACTAGAGAGATGGACACGTACAGGGAGGAGGAGGGATCCATAGCTTCTTAGAAATTTTTTATGCACTTGATGTAACGTACTATAATCAAGAGTTGGTCATGAAGAAAAAGTAAGCACTTGGCAATTTAGAAATTCAGAAATTATCTATTTGTTACATAGGGAAACTAACGTGTTTACCTATTAATAAGATGAAGGGTTCAAATCTCGTAATGAACAATAGTATTGGGTAGAAATAAACAATAGTATAGAGTTGAAATAAACTAGATTGTTTTTAGAAAAAAAAAAAGGTTATTAGCATAATTATAATTTTTTTGAACGGCAAAAAAATATATATATATAATTATGCTAATAACCTTTTTTTTCTAAAAACAATCTACTTTATTTCTACTCTATACTATTGTTTATTTCTAATCCAATACTATTAGATATATGATAAAAAGAAATATGATCTTAATTAACATTAGATAGAAAAGAAATGATATTCTAACTATTCATATCTAAAATTACATTTATTTTGTTCCAAACTTTAAAAAGAAGTGTGCTATTGTTGACATGACAGATACAAGATACAAGAGCTAAGGCAAAAATATATGAGTTATTACAAATCGATTACTAAATTTCTTTGGCTCATACTGAATCAACGTTTCATTTCTTTAGGACCGACAGGCGGCATCACGACCCCTTGATTCTGCCTCGCCAGATTTCCTTCCCATCCTAATTGTAGTGCAAAACCAGTAAAACTCGAGTTAGATTTTTTTACAACAATTTATAAGTCATTTTGATTTTATTTTGAATTTAGAAAGAGAGATTGAGAGAAACTTATTACCAAAAGATGGTTCGAATCCACGATACTTAAGCTCACGATACTCCTGGCAAAGAGCGCACCACTCACAACAACAATGGACAAGACAGTCGTTGCAAGGTTGCTCAGGCAACATGTATTGTTGCCTTAATTTAGAGCGAAACATACAAGAATATATGCATTCGCATCCGGTGAATAGACACAGTATCGAATAAATGGCCCCGTGCACACCACAAGCTGTTTTATACAAAAAAAATGCAATAATTCATCAAATAGTTTAAAATTATCCTAAAAAGCCTTCTAAATTTAAGAAGTGTACAAAGACATAATGGGTCGTAAAGTATAACACAATGTCGAGAGAAATATAACACAATGACGCAAATATAGAATAGACACAATAGATAAACAAATAAAATTCTAAAATCTACAAGCTATAAATTTAAAAGTGAAAACCTAAAATCTCATATCGTAGAGTTCGATGAGACGGTTAGAAAGCCGCTTGAATGGTGTCAATCGGAGTCCGTTTGACACCCTTCTTACGATTTATTATTTTTAGAAGACTTTCTATTTGATTTTAACCCTCGTCAAATAGTAGTGATATAACTGTCACCGTCAACTTCTAAATGCGTACGATTCACAAATCATTTAGACCCGAACCAAATTGCTACTTTATTGAAACGACTTGTTGTCATGAGTCGAATCCGTTTTGATCATTTAACTCACCCAACCCATACGTTTTGCTAGACTTAGCTGTTGCTGTTGTTTAATTAACAAAAATGCATATATTATACCAAAGTAGGTTTATAAATATTAAAGACTAAAATGTCGTTTTCGTCCCTAAGGTTTGGCCAGTTTTGCATCTTTCATCCAAAAGTTTGTTTTCTCACATCTGGATTCAAAAGGTTTGAAATCTGGCTATTTTCATCTGGCCCGTTAACTTCATCCATTTTTCTCCGTTAAGTTAGGGGTATTTCCGTCTTTTTTGTTAACTTAAAGGGCAATTCGGTCTTTTTCACTTTATGTAAAAAGAGCGAATACCCTAGAAAAAGACTGAATTGCCCTTAAAGTTAACAAAAAAACAGAAATACCCTAACTTAACGGAGAAAAATGGATGGAGTTAACGAGCCGGATCAAAATGGCAAGATTTCAAATCTTTTGGATACAGATGCGAAAAAAACAAACCTTTGGACGAAAGTTGCAAAACTGACCAAACCTCAACAACAAAAACGGCATTTTACTGTATATTAAATCATATGATCGATCAAACTCGAGCCGGAGACACAGTGAGACACTTACAAGTAGTTCCCTTGTCGACAATCTCCGCAATTCGTCCAGAAGTAATGCATGGACACCAACACGTCAAGCAACCTATGCAACAAGCTCTAGATAATCAATATATGTATAGTATAAGGTGTATAACAAAATGATGAGTATTTGGTGTACAACTTACAACTGGAGCAATCTTTGCCGCAGTCGCAAAGGCCGGTGGACCATTGGCTAGGGGTAGTCATGGGTTGAGCTGGGACGCCGGTAACATATTGCGGTTGTCCGGTGGAAGTATACATGATCAAAAATTGATTGAGCTAGCTGTTATGGGGTTAATTTGGATTGGTGTGTGGTTCAGGTGTTGTGGACCACTATATATATATATATAGCCAAGGTTGATGATATGGATACATGCATCAAACAAACCGGTCCATTACCGTTTCCTAGCAGCCTCTTTGGACTTTACTTTATATATAATATATTTTATACCATGTTGGTATATGTATATGTATATGTATATGATTGTGTGTTGTTTTTAGACCGAGATAATGCGTCTTATCATATAGTTTGGAAAATAAAGATACATTAATCATGACTTCTTTTTCTAAGAATGAGAGTAATTCTTTGATACATTGAATTTTTTTAATTTTTGTTTGGTTAGTATAAAGTGCATACTTGTTTGATTCGAGTATCTCACATGATGATTTTTATCGTCGTTTCGGTATAAATTGACTTAGTCGTGTTTTTCTTATGTCAAATAGTGAGGTGCAATGATCCGTAGTTTCTTATGTAGTAATTGTTGCGCTATTGAACCTAATCTTTACTTTTATAGTTAGGGTGTGTTAAACCTAACCCTCGAGGGGCACACTATTAAAAGATATTTTTTCTCTGACATAGGGGTATGTTTACTGGTAGAGGTATATTTATTTAGACACACCCTTTAGTTATCTATGGAATTTCGTTTAGTTATTTTTTTTATGTAACATATATCAACTTATTTGAGTTAGTGTGTGTGTGTTATGGCTTTATTTAAGTGCATGTATCCCTACATAAAATGTACATGGAGCACCTTTAAAGTCTTGGTTATCTAGTTCCACAAGAGTTAACCATTGAAATGATTCTCAATTCATTGATATATGAAAGATACAAGCCATTTGTGATCAATCTCAATATGATTATCCTCCTCTAGATCGTTACATCGCACGTCTCTAGTCCGTAAGTCTCTTTATCGTTTGGATGGTATGTGTGAAGACCGAATAATATTGAAAATAAAGATTTTACAACTAACAACAATAATTTTGATAGTTCTTAGAAATTATTATTTTGATAGCAATAATGAAAGTAAAGATATTAAAAAGTAACTTAAAGGATGCGCAATTCAACAATAATAATTTTGAAAGCAAATTGGATAAATGTATAGATTCATTAAAATAAGGTAGGCTGAAGCATATGGAACAAGCACCCATTGTTTAAAATGACATGTTACCAGGAAAGAGCATATAACTTTTTATTATTAAAATATATAACACCACTAGTACAAATAGTAAGAGATACGTGTTGACCGGTCTTTAAAAAAAACAAAAAAAAAACAACAGTTTCTTCTTCGTTTTAAATCATGTGTCATTCCATTGGGGTCTTTTATAGCATGTACATAGATAAAGTTAAATAAAAACTTGTGATATAAATTTGAATTAAACGACACACTAACCCTTTAATATTTTCATTGGGTTGCTATATATGTGTTGTAGATATATGGATTTTAGTTTAAATTGTGCGGATTTTTTAATGGTTAACTCTAAAGGCTGAACTGGAAAAGATTGAATTTTCTATTCGAATTTTAATTAGTTTTGTTTATCTGATCCTTTTTTATATTAAACATATATCTTAGCAAAATATAAGATTTAAAACAAAACTATAATGCAAAATATTGTTTAACTTTTATATGTAATAGTTTAGAACCCCCTTGTTTTAACATAGGTTGCATAAATTTAATTTTATATAATAAGCGTTATATCTTTAAAATATTGCAAGAGTTAAATAAATGTTATGTAATCAGTTTCTTTCTAACAATAATACGTGAGATATAAGATTTAAAACAAAACCATAATGCAAAATATTGTTTAACTTTTATATGTACTAGTTTAGAACCTCCGTGTTTTACACAGATTGCATAACTTTAATTTTATATAATAAGTAATATAGTTATATCTTTAAAATACCTCGTGTATTGCAAGAGTTAAACAAATATTATGTAATCGATTAACACAAACGGTCGTCAAGGTATGTATTTAAATGATAAATTCGATATATTATTTACTTATTAACAATTTTATTTTTTTATTAATTTATTAATAGGTTAGAAACATATGTATTACACGTGGTAGAACCAATGACTATCAGATGATTATTAATAATTGGAAAAAATAAAAGAAATAATACATAATTAAGAGAGATCCATGAGGTTTGTGATTTAATATGATTTTCTTATTTTTGTATCCTATCAAATTATTTAACTAAATCTAATTTAAATTAAATAAAAATTTATATACTTGCTCGGTTCTACAAAGAAAAAAAAACTTCTTCTATCTCCTATGAAGAAAAAGAAAATACAAATTACATATTATTATTAATTCAAAATTTGATAAAAAAAAGTTATTATCCTTATCTAGGGGTTGTTTGGTAGCCTCTTAATGATCATTCAGATGTTACCTCTTAATGGTTTAAAACCTCTGAATGAATAAGAGGTAACCTCAAGTCTGAATGGTTAAGAGGTAACCTCTGAATGGTAAATCATCACATGTCACATTCTTCTACCTTCTCATTGGTAAAATTCTTAATGGTTCCATTAAGAGGTAGTCTCTTAATGACCATTCAGATGCTACCAAACAGCCCCTAAATTATATTTAATTAAACTATTGTTTAAAAGGAAAAACAAATTGAAAATAAGATAGAGATTATTAATTCAAAGTTTGATTAAAAAAAACTATTATCTTTATCTAAATTATCTTTAGTTAAATTATTTTTAATAGGAAAAAAATGAAAAATAAAAGGAGGCACCAGAGATTGACATGTGTCAAAAAAAATTTCATTTATTAGTATAGAAAGATTATGATATAAGTTCTGTTGAAGATTGATTGTATTCAAATTAATACATTTTATAAAATCAAATTTGACAAAGAGAAAAAAATGTTGTGGTAAACGATAAAAAATAAATAAATTGAATTTGCCATTTCATGTGGTGATTTAAATCTTCTTTTTTTTTCAATTTCAACTAGACTTTTATGTGTGTCGCGCATTGCGGCTGCAATGCCACGTTTGTAACTTCGTTACATGTAATACAATAATGACATTAATGTGAGGTGTGCATACGTGACGTGGCACGTTTTTTACTTTGTTACACATATTATGTTAGTAACATTAATGTGGTTAGGCATAGATAAAAAGAGTATAACGTCTCGTACGTTGTGGTGTAAACTCGCAAAAGTAATTTAAACAAAAAAAATTGAAGTATTAAAGAAAATGAGGTGTAAAGTTCTTAAGTAGAAATAAATCAAGGGTATAAAAGTTGTTAAATAATAAAAGTTAAAGATCAATGTATCATTTACCAAAAGATTGGGGTTGAATGTGTAAAGTATACAAATATAAGGGTAAAAAAAGAAAAAATAAGACTATAACCATGGTCTTTTTAGATATATATAATACACTAGTTTATAGAGCCGCGTATTACACAAATTTGTACAATATAAATGATATAGTTATATAATCTTTAAAAAACTTTATATTATTAACGACCATGGTAATTAGTAACGAAACTTTATATATACGAATATCTATTACCATATAATGGTTTACACAACTAACTTGAATTTATCACAAAAACTGGCTCATCTTAATTAGAAATACTGAAAATACCATAATAGTCGTGTATTACAAAAGTTGAATACTGAAAACATGTAATAGACAAATTTATATATTATTAAAATGAATGTAAAATGTATTACGTTACATATAACAATGTATAAATAATAATAATTTTTATCCTTGTGTATCTTTCAAATATAACTTTTATTTAAAACAAATCTCTAAGACCTCAATTCTATTTACAAAATCCATTATTTAAGTTATTCTTTTTCTCTTTATTGGTAAAAAGCCATTTTTATTGGTATGGCATAAATTAGATTTGTTATTCTTATACTAATCTATACTTACTATATTATAATACATGAGAGAGGAGTATTTTAAGATACCCAAAAAATAAGATTTTTTTCCCTCTTTATTTATAAAAACAACCATAAAATGAGGGTAACTTAGTCTTTTAAACACTAATTATATTTTAGTCCCTCGTATTATTACACTTAAATCCATTTATTTTAACAAAATTATGGCTAATTAGTTACACTTATCCCTTTCCACAACAAACTTATAATTATTTTACATATTCTTGACATATTTTATAAACTATAATATTTTAAAAAAATCCAAAGGTACCGTGATAATCTACTCGTTTTTGTCGACATTTCGATAGTTGTCTTGGTTAGTATTGTTGTGCGGATTAAAATGTACAAATAGATGATGCATTAGTGTACAAGTGATTAAAGCAATGTGTCCTATCACAGTTTAAATGCTCAAGACTCTCTACGTTGTTGTCATTAGTATCAGTTTAATAATATTCTAACCCTTTTCACTCCGATTTTCATTTGATTAAGATTGTTCATCGATTTGTTTCGACAACTAGATTAAATTGCAAAATCGTGCACATACGGGTTTGATATGAGCTTTGTTCATATTCTGTATGTTTGTGTATTTACTTGGTTGGGTGCACACACTTACATGGGTTAGCAGGTAGTAAATTGATATCAAACAAGCTCACTTGTTTTATCTAATTGGTTGTATTAAAAAACTTTATATAACATATTCAACAAAATAGAATTTTAATTTTCATAAGAAAATTAAAAAAACGTTTTTAGGAGCATTTTCGTTTTCATTAAAACCTTTTTTTTTATAAAAACGTTTTTTTAGAAGTTTGGTAAATAAGTTTTCCACCAACAAACTTTTAGGAAAAAACTCGATAAACTAAACATAATACATCTTCAAAAACTGAATACCAGATTATGTTGCATTTTTTAAGGGATTATAAGTACAAAAATACTCTTATAGATAATATTAGTTAGTTGAAAAAAGCTACAAGTTTTTCAATTCGTTGGTTTATAATATATAGTATAATTCATTAATTTTTTTCACTTCAAGAAATTTCTTGTTTTTTAAAATTTTTGGTTTAGATATATTTCAATTTTCTGTTGTGTATAACTTTGATTTATTCTTCTATGCTCACACTTAACATTCATCTTATTTATTATTCAGGGGTTTTGGAGCTTCAATATTCATCCTTTCAGATCTTTACACATGTAAGTATGTTTCTAAAACATGATATATTGTTTGTTTGTTTGTTTTTTCAGTTCCCCAAACTACTCCAGCTACTACTGATGTATCAATTAAAGAGGAGAACAGAGAAGAAACTCATCATCCAAAGGATGAAATACAATAAATTATGGAGGACGTTGATCTCGATGATGACAAATGGTGGTGTGACAATATAGATGACATCCTTGAGATGTTTAAGCCTTATGATTACTAAATTGATCTCATCATGATGCAAAGTACTTGACACTTGAGCTTTTAGTTTTCAACTTTTATATTTAAGACTTATATTTCCTTATTCGTGTACTACTTTATATAACTTTTATTTATGTTTAAGACTTATATTTTTTATTCGTGTGTTACATATTGCGTCAATGGTTTTTGAAGTACTTGATAATTTAATTCTAAATTTAATAATTACTAGACATGTGTAATACTGATGACATATATCCACCACAATAATGCCATCACAAATATTATACGAATAAGAAAACTACTAGAAACGAGTGCCGCAATACAAAGTGTCACCCCCGCCGCATAGTGCGGGCACCATACTAGTAATTGTTATGCAAATTTAATTAATAAATAGTATTTGTAAAGTTATGATATAAGTTAAAGGTTTATATATGATGAATAAAATCTTTTCATTATTAAAGGTTGATTGACTATGTCACAAATAGGTATAAAATGAAATTAATATATTTCTTAGCTCTATTAAATTGAAAACAAATCATAAATCAATTTAGCTAAAAATCTTAATATTATCTCATCTATAAAACTTCAAAACGTTAAGTTTTCTTCGTCTATCATTTTTAAACCGAGTTCAATAAAATTTTAGTCTTGTTGCGAGATAGTCCTCTGGTTAGTTACTCTTTTTTAGCTTTTATTTATATATTAGAAAAACTCATATATTGATTTTATAAATAATCTCAGATTATGGATAACAGTTTTTGTTTTTTTTTTCTTTTGTAATTTAAACTATTTTATTTTAAGAAGTACTAAAATCATAGTTTTAAATTTTAAATATTATATCATTTATGTATATTTTTTAATTATAAATTAGATATAGATATTAATTATTATATATTATTAATGAATGATCATAAATTAGAATTGGATATTAATTACTATATATTATAAATGAATTAAAGATAAAAATGTCATGTGGCATTAATTGGAAGGATATTCGAGGAGAGAATATCATGTGACATTAAAAGTATTCTTTTAGAGTTAACTGTCATTTTCGTCCCTGTGGTTTGGTCACTTTGGCCATTTCAGTCCATTTTTCAAAAATGCGCCATTTTCCTCCCCGATGTTCTGGAAATGTGCCATTTCAGTCCAAAAATCATAACCCAGTTAAGTCGGTTAGTAAATAAGGACTTATTGTGTAAATTTGTAACATAAAGGACTGATTGTGTAAATTTGTAACACCACCACCACTAGCCCTGCCACCACCACCACTCCGCTGCCACCACCACCACCACCGCCACCACCGCCACCACAGCCACTGCCACCACCACCACTCCGATCTGCCACCAACATCTCGGCGGTGAAAGAGGGTTGTCGGAGAGGATAACGACGATGAACGGAGGTGAACAATGGTGGTGAACGATGGCCGGAGTGAGGTTCAGGTTAAGTTCAGGTGGTTGTCGGGCACGGTGGTCTCGAGAACTCCGAACACAGCGGTGGTGATGTGCTTGGTGATCGTTGTGATCGTTGACGGAGATGATGACGATGATGAACGGTGACTGTTGATGAACAATGATGGATGGATTGGTGTATGCTCTGTAATCACCACCATAGTATGATGAATAAGTTGAAAGTGAAATTGCTCAGAGGAACTAGGCTCCGGTGAGAGAGATTTTGGTTTCGTTGGAGAGAGTTACACAAATGGGATTGGAGGATGATTGATGATAATGTTGTTGCTGCTGTTACTGTTGCTTCCTTCAAATATTATTTCCCGCAATACAATGGAAACATATTGGTATTCTTTTGGTCTTGCTCCTGGTAGTGTGACGCCCTAAAACGTTTTAACCCAATTTATCGCAGCGGAAAGTACATACCTAAAATTTCTTTCATAATATTCTTTCTTTCAATTAAATACATTAATCCCTTTCTATAAATTAATCACAAACTAACATACTTATATCAATTTAAGTGACAACAATGCACCCACGTACAATCCATGTATAGATTCGATCTTCAACCGCGTACACTTCTTGATGAAACGTCCAAAACCCTGTACGGCCTGCAGTCACCACATTCAATCAAATCAATAGCAACAGGTGACATAATAAAAATAAATCTTAACACATGCATAGCAAGGCGTCAACATATCCTGCTTTCTCTTATACCAGCCCCTTCATGCATCCATTCCGTCACTAGCATCGGATTGCGCATCTAACCTTCACTTTCATTGTTAACATGCCTATACTTTACATTAACTCTCAATAGAAAACGATTAGTATCATAAGCGCCTTTTCATATGAACATGATCTCGAATACACATAACTCATCTTTATGCATAATTCATTATTTACATTCCCTTTCTTATCCGAACTTAATCATATCTCTTTATTAACCACTTCCGACCCATTCTTCATTAAAACTTAACTTAGTAATAACATCGATTCCTATCTTCTTACGTTACTTTCAATAATTACCATATATCATAAATACCTTAATAAACAAAAGAGTAAGTTCGGAGTTCACTTACCTCGTACGTCCGAGTTCAAGCATAGCTTCCGTGTTTATCCTTTGGCCCGTTGCCCTTCCATGCTTGTGTCCGCGTTGACATGACTCCTATCCGTACATGTCATTACATTCTCATTCTTGTTAGCATATATGATTGTACGTATGAACGATCATATCAAATTCATATCTCATGTATGACTTTCATTAGTCAAATCAACAAGCATAAAGCATACTCAACATCAACCTAACATAACCTTCTCATGAATTATATCTAAAATGCATTCCTCATGTTGGTTTACTATTAATTTCATTATTACCACATTCAATACATGTTTAACCATTAATTGCATACAATTTCACATAGTACTGTCATTTAGACATTTCATCGAACACTTGGTGTGCGTACTACTTTCTAAGCATAACGTACAACTATTTTATGCATAAATCTTCTAAGTTCATATGTAATTCATCAAATTCTACTACTAATCAACATATAACATTCACACATAAACATCAACATAACACCATCACATTTCTCTCAATTCAACTCACAAGAATTCATCATATCCATCCTAATTCATCAACAATCAACAAGAATTGAGCATGGATGATCATTCAAGTCATCATCCTTACCAAACAAGTGGGTTTCACCTCTAAACATCAAATTAACACAAACCATACATAACCTATGTTCTATATGATGATTCTAACACTTATACATGATAAATTTCACATTATCTTACGGATTAGAACATAGCCCACTTCACACATGATCACCAATCTTTGATTTAAGACATACCTTACGATCCCCTTGTAAAGGTGATCGCTAATTCATGCTCGGTTGTGAATTTGGGCCTTGATTCGTTCTTTAATTTGAAGCTTTGATGAACTAGGGTTTTTGGGGCTCTTGAGAGCCCCTGCTCGAATCGTCCAGAACACACACACGATGTGTGTGTTTGTGTGTGTGTTTAGTAAATAAACATAACTTTCCCTTATTCATCTTTGGTCCCTCTAGTTTGTACCCTTGTTTGTTTTGCTAAACATTTGACCAGGTATAATCATCTAGTTATAACACTCCATTATATTAAACATGGGGTCACACTAGCAAACTTAGAAAATTCAAATTTCGGGGCGTTACAGGTAGAGGCTACATTATGAGGGAAAACAGCTATTAATAGAGGCGATGATGATGATGATGAATTTGTCGTCGTCTGAGTGGATCGAACAAAGCTTGAAACAGACCGTATCTTGGCGGGGTAATATCCGGAGGCTTCTATTTGAAGCAAACGTGATGTTTGCCGCCGCCACCGCACATTCTCGTTCATCACCGCACCATCACATTCTCGTTCATCACCGATTCACCATCACCGATTCACCGATTCACCATCACATTCTCGTTCCATCGTCATTACTCCGACACGCTCCTCATCACCGCACAATCCGAACACCGCAGTCACCTCCGATAACCATTAACATCACCGTCTCCTCACCGCTGCACCATCACCATAACCCACCACCACTTCACCGTAAACCACCGTTCACTTCTGTCATCACCTCCGTTCACCGCTGTAAAACCGACAACCTGCAACTCATCTTCATCAATCATCATCACAGTCGGAGAGAGAGAGAGAGAGAGAGAGAGAGAGAGAGAAGGAGGCGGGAGAGAGTGGTGGTGGTGGCAGTGGCTGTGGTGGCTGTGGTGGCGGTGGTGGTGGTGGTGGTGGCAGCGGAGTGGTGGTGGTGGTGGTGGTGGTGGTGGTGGCAGCGGAGTGGTGGTGGTGGCAGGGCTAGTGGTGGTGGTGTTACAAATTTACACAATCAGTCCTTTATGTTACAAATTTACACAATCAGTCCTTATTTACTAACCGACTTAACTGGGTTATGATTTTTGGACTGAAATGGCACCTTTCCAGAACGTCGGGGAGGAAAATGACGCATTTTTGAAAAATGGACTGAAATTGTCAAAGTGACCAAACCACAGGGACGAAAATGGCAGTTAACTCATTCTTTTATTAGTATTAGATTGAATTCGCTATTTGAAAAACAAGTGTTTTGTAATAAGAAATAAAAACTCCAATGTGCAAATGGGTTTGAAAAAATCATAAAACACCCAGAATTATATAAAATAAAATAAAAGTCTACTTGTATGCATAAATAGCATTAAGTTCTAAATTTAAAATGTAGACACATTTTAATTTGTTTATAATAATATGACTAGGTCATTACCCGTATTAGACACGGTTCAACAAATAACAATATATTAAATGTGTTAAGATTTAATGAAAGTTAAATGAATATAAATCTAAAATTAATAACAGAAAGTTAAAAATACAATAAATAATTCAAATCTCACTAAAAAAATTCTTGTACACCACATTGAATGTTGAAGTGCATGGATGAAGTTCACTTATACGTTTTATACTATCTGTTTTTGTTTCGACAACAATATCTCGATTGTCAATTGCATCTCCAATTATAAGGCCAACAACTTCAAAAGCCGTTGGTAATTTGTATGCACATATCTTTTTGCATCATTCCAATAAGACAGAATTTAAGGTTAATATGAGGATTGTCACAAAAACGATCTCTTACACGCCTATAGGTTTTGGCCAGCTCATTATTTGAATCTAACATCAGCTTTATATCTTGTATGATTTCAATATCAAGCGAAACAGAATTGAATTTTGAGGCTCTTTTAGATTCACTGTAAAGTAATTTAATTAATGATTAGCTAAAAAAATTGTTGAAAGAAAACAACAACTATATAAATAACAAATAAATAGTTTTAAGATTTTGAGGAATACCTAAATAAGCTTTCCCTATTTGAAAGTTCATTATCTACATCAAATATATATAGTTGTGCAAATTTTGGTTTGGACCCATCTTCACGAATAAGACTTCCCATGATAATTTCCACCACTAATTTTATATATGAATGAAGCATTTCCTTTAACAATCAATTAATTAACCTTACCACCCATTTAAGTCAAAGAAAACATAGAGTTGTAATGCCTAATGTAGTAATGTATTTCAATAAATATTTGTTTTTAGAGTCTAAACGAGTAAACGCTTGAAGAGATTCTGATAATTCTGACAATAAATATTCGTAACCACAACAAAGGTTTAGTAGATGTCTTGATGTTTGAAGACATGGAGTTGAAACGGTGTTATAATAAGTGGATTGACTTGAATATAGTTATAAAAATATTAAGAAATGGTATAAATAATAAAAATTAATAATCTTTACATGTGGTTGTTATAAATCGTACCAGATGTAGTAGCATTGAATGGAGTTGTAACGGTTGAATTGTTACAAACTAGTTTCGGAGCCCGTGCTTCACGGCAGAGCCGTAGGAGGGTACTGGCAAGGATACATTTGTTACATTATATATCGATGGGTTATTATAGATCATACAAGCTTTAATCTATATAGCCGTAAAAATAGGCAATCATCAAGGTTAAGCAAACATCTCTAGAGTTAAAAGTTAGCCTTAACTATAATCAGGCAAGTGAATCAATAATTAAATTTGTTACCTGGTATATTGAAGAGTTAATTTAAACTATGTAGTCTTTAATCTAAACGATGGTAAAAATAAGCAACTAACACAATTAAATAATATTTCTAGAGTTAAATTTAATTATAATAAGCTAAATAAATAATAAGTAAAATAAAAAAGAATTAAACTTATAAAAAAGATAAAAGAACCAATATTTGTTAGAAAATGAACTTTATTAAACTTTAAGTACCGTGTGGTGTGGTAACTCTATTAAAGTTTGGTGATCGAAACGTAAATCGTTTATAGAAAAGAATTATTAAAGTTCAGGATGGTATGATAAGAGTTAGCAATGTGAGTTAATTAAAGAAAAAAACAACAATATTGTATCTACACAAACTAAAATCAAACCACTAAATGTTATTATATTGAATTAACACTGTTCACAATTGCAAATGTTAATATATAGAATTCTAATCCTTTTCAAGATTTAAAATACTAAATTTTTATAAACATATAATTTCATGAAATTAACAACAACTAGTATTAACCACCCCCGCGTTGCGGCGGGGATGAACACCAATGCCACACTACTATCAGCGACCACCAACAATAAAGTTGCAGCGTGTTAATACGAAGAAATTAAATCGAGACGTAAAACATATAAAAAATAACTAAGTCGATCTAGGATCCGAGCATTACGATTAACCTGTCAAACGGAAAAAAATAGACGACGTAAAATCGTTTAACCACACACGCACGTTGCGCCATGTTAACTCGCAAAATTATTTATAGTATTTAAATGAAATACAAAATTATATATAGTATTTAAATGAAATACAAATTTGTCTTTAGTGGATACAACCCACTAAGAATTATGTGTCAAATCATAATGCATAGATATGTTGCAAATTATATACCCCCATGTTGTGGTGGGGGCGTAAAACCGTGCTGAGTAGCTCCAATATTATATCACCGTGAGCGACCATCAACACCAGAAAGGTTCGTGTAAAAAAATAAATAAAAAACGAAATATAAAATCGAACGAAAAGTAGACGATGAAACAATGTTGAACCACACACTCTAAATGTAAAACATAGAAAACAATAACTAAGTTGTTCTGTGACGGGGTGTTAAACAGGAAAACAACGCATCAAAAGATTGAATCATACACCCACGTTGTAACATGTTAACTCGCAAAATTTGACCAATACGTAATACAAAAAATCTGTATGGGGTTAAAAGTGATTGGTTAAAATGTAAAACATATAAATGTATGGGGTTAAGAGTAAAAAAATAAAGATAAAAAAGAAAGAAAAAAACTAAAAGTGTGTACAACCCACCTAACATATGAGTACAACCCCTTATTCCTACAAATGTTAATTTGTATATGCTTAAAAGTGATTTATGGTTAAACTAAAACAAATTAAAGATAAAAGAATAAAAAATAGAGGACAACCCATGAAACATATAATACAATCCTTGATGCCTACATATGTTTCAAATTGATATTATATAAATATCTTGATTGAGAGTACAGGTTGATTGTTAAATGATGTAATGGGTGTAACAATTTCTAAATCATAAGAGTAGAGTGTATGGAGAGGCTCATCCCCATTAGGATGGGCCGTCACGTAGGCGTTACATCACCATCCCATGGAGGATGGGTCTCATTGCTTTTTGAGAGTGGTGGAGGATGGGGCTACCCCACCTAATTATTTTATAATTTTCTAACTTTTTTTTGTTAACTTAATAAAAACTTCATAAATATTAAAAAATACAACAAAAAACAACATAAATAAATTCATTTCATAACATAAAAATAAAATTACATTTCCTAAAAGTTAAAACTACTAATCCTAGAAACGGTAAACATAAAAACGAAAAAAAAAATAACGATACGATAAAAAAGTCCTCCGCTCACAACCTACGACGTCCATTTTTTTCTTAACCTCCTCTTTCATCCTCCGATAAACCTCGCGTTCATCCTCCGGAACCGAGTCGAGATCCAACCTCATAATCCTAAAATCCTCCGCTCGAGCATAGTCGGCCGACACGGTTTTCTTGTGACTATATTTTTCGGCCGCGAGCTCTTTGAACGGAATTCGGTTATCAACTCGTCCATTTTCGAAGCCGCCCCCTCCACCCGAACCGCCCCCTCCACTCGAGCCGCCCCCTTTTCGCTTTCCGGCCGCCTCTTTTTTTTATTTGTCCCTTCCGGGGGGACGTTCCGACTCGTGAACGGGCAACACATCCTCGTCATATATCGGGTCGTCGTTTATGTCGATTTGACAACGAGCGGTGGAGCCTCCCGCACTATAACTTCCGGACTCGGAAGTTTTAGTCCGTTTGGCGGTTGCGACCTCATTTGGAACCGGCTTCCATTTTGGTTCTTTCTTTAAAACGTTCCATGCTCGGAGGTGCGGGAAAGGCGCCGAATTTTTTGAATCCCATTTAGCCATCGCAAGGTTAAGAATGTCCTCGTCGTTACTCCCACTAGGAGGATTATTGTAAATTTGGTTATAATACCTGCAAAATTCATTGACGGTCTTGTTCATTTTCCGCCACTTGCCCGAGACGGAATCGATATCACGTAACGGCCCTTACCCCATAATCCCGTTAAATCTATCCGTTGTCGCCTTCCAAAAACTAGTACTCGTTTGATTGTTCCCTAAATTTAAAAAAAAATGCATTAGTAAAAGTAAAAAACAAATCTTTTTAAATTTAAATAAAAAAAATAAACTTTTGTTCATACCGACAATCGGGCAAGTTGAGGACTTAACAAACGCAATTGCTAGCGCCTCCTCCTCTACTTTTGTCCACTGTCTCGGCTTTGCTCTCGAACCGCTTTTTTAGCGGTGTCGGGTTCGGTTTCAACCGCCTTCCCCTTCCCCGTGTTTTTTTTTGCGCTTGAGTTATTTAGGTGGCGATTCGGGGACGACTTCTTCATCATCATCGTCAAGTTGAACCGGGGGTTGCGGTTGGGAAGTTGGCGGTTGCGATTGGAATTGTTCAACCGAGTTGCGTTGCATGAATTGTTGGAGTGCTTGGTATTGTTGCATTTGTTGAACTTGGGACATTTGTGAGAAGGCGTTGGGTGATTGTTGGAAACCCGAAAACGTAAATTGTGGAGACACCCACGAAGGATCCATAGTCAGAGTGTAAGCGGGACTCGAAAAAAAGTTAGGTTGGTTCGGGTTGGGGTTGTTTGGGTTGAATGGATTCATGATTGTATAAAAAAAGGGAGTGTTTTTTTATAAAAATGGATGAGAATGGGAGAAAATGGTATAAAAATGGATGAATGGAGGGGTATTTATTTAAAGTTAAAAAGATTTTTTTATTTAATAAATATAGCCGTTTTACAATGGCTAAATGTTTGAAATGAGGCGCCTAAAGGGAAATCGTAAAGTCCCTTTAACTTATAACAATTACTTCCATCAAGTAAATGTTAGGAACTTGTAATTGTGTCATATTGGCAACGTTAATCAAATGATCCGTTAGGCCACATGAACGGGTTATTTCTAACATTCTCCCACTTGGCCGAGTGATCATTTGTGATAAGCATAAGTAAGTTTGGCCAAGTTATAACATTAATTAATGTTTCAAATTGAAACTGTAACAGAAAAATACAGTCATTGAGTTATTTTCAACTCAAGACCCCCATTAATCATGTTACAACCCCAAATCAAAACATACGTAAATTTAAGACCAAAATGACTGAGGTAAACCCTTTGAAATTAATTTGTATAATTCTTGTCTATACGTCATTAGGTGCACATACGTATTTATATACAAACAAATTGTATAATTGAGGAAAAAATAACTAATCATTCATATGGTGATATGGACGATATGCTATTATGTAAGGCCTTTAGTAAAACCCGTCTTTATTATGAGCTCTTAAAAAGACTTTGGGTGTAGACCTTAGTTATCGGATCCGTAAGCATATCATGAATGTAAATGTATTCGATACAAATAATTAGTTTCCTCTTCTTGTTCATAAACGAACAATAATTTTGTATCGAAGTTTAATGCAGCACCTCTCGAACTGTTACTGTTAGAGGAAATAAGGTAGCTGACTTTTCACAGTAAGTCTTCAATATAGTATTTATATGGAGTTAATAAGTTTATGAGTCTACTGATAAAATTTAATAGCATTTAGTGACAATTGCGTTGTTAATTAACAACATATTATGTCATAATAATTTAGGTTGTTGTTAACAGTTTCTTATGACTCCTCCATGAGATAAATTTGTCTGCAAACATAAGGATTACTCCAAATTGACTTTTATGTTCTTTTGAATATTACAAAATCAAGGTAAGAATAATCAACATCTTCTTTATAGTCTTTCTCGTTTCTTAAAGATATCGTAAGATGCTTCACAATAATCTAGAGTGGTCTAATGTTCATCAATGTGAGCAATATCTAAACGATTATAGACTTGAACCTTCGTAAGGCTTCTAATTAACGAAGCATAAGGAAGTAATATCATTTATCATTTTATCTTCTAAAGGAGAGCTATATTGTTTGTTGCACATGTAAGAGCCCGCTTTAGAGTAAAGCTTATGGGACGAAACTAATGTCCTGTTGAGTCTATCTTGGTATATTTTGATATCTCTCGCGTAAGTGATATCTCCGAGATTCATTATATCAAAATATGTGTGAGAAATTATTTGACTTGTGTAACATATACTTATCCAAAAAGTGCTATCTATATAAGGACAAGTTTACATTAGTTGCTCCCACTCATCTTGGGGTAGGTACATAAATCCACTTAATTCTTGATGAAAAAATGCATTAAGATTTCATCACATTTTGATGTTTGCCTTAAACCCATAAATGGAATTAATTGACTTACAAAGTAAGTGTTCTTGACCTTCAGTTTAGAACTTTCAGGTTCTTTTATGAACATGTAAGTCTTTGTTTAAGGAAAGTTGTTTTAATGTTCATATAATGTAGCTCTAAATGATTATAAGCGACTAGAACAACAATGATCCTCAAAGAAACATTTTGTAAGAAAGGTAAGATGATTCTTTGATAAATAATTCTCTTCTAAGCATAACCTTTAACAATCAATCATACTTTTAGCGTCTTAACGTTTGCATTCAGATTTTGTTTAGTGATGAACACCCTTAGGTGATTCAACCAAATCACAAACGCTAAAATCAAATTTTCTAATAACAATTTTTATTCCATTTAGAAAATTGATTGATGCTAATGGCTTAATTAGAGGAAGTAGGACCAGTAAACTTTCCAATATCCATTTCAACTTAAGTCAAGGAGGATACATAATCATCAAAGTTAAACCTATATGACCTCCGTAGTTGATTATTGGGTTGTATTATGAGTTTCAGTTTTATGGATTAACTCTTGATTAAGTTGCTATCACTTTCAAGATTCTAAGTGTGTAAGAGTTGGTGCAGTATGGTGTGCAAGAGGTGTAATCGGAGTAAAATTTAATAGGTCTATTCCCCCCGCCTCTTGCACTTCTGGCAAGTCCTGATAAGGACTTTTACTGCTCCCACTGACTTAGAAATCTTTAACAATTTAGCATGCTTATGGTCAACATTAAAAGACCAATAAATTCTAATAAAGAAACAAATTAATGAATTTACTTCTTGTAGTTTCTCTGTTTGAGGATTACAAGTTTGACAATAAATCTGAGTGTGCCCACGTCTAAGCAACAATGAAACTTTTGTTAAAGTAGCAGTATATTCTTAAAGAGAAAAGTTGTGAAGGAGCAGTGTCTTGTACAGGAGGTACAAATTGAGGTAACAACAAGTCTTTACTCCCTACCTCTTGCAACTCTCGCAAATTAAGATTAAGATATTTAATGCTCCCACTAACCTTTTAGATCTCTAGGAATGCTACAAGATAAGTTTCAATGATGTACGTGCTGTGGAAACATGTCATATATGTTAGACTTGATTTCCTTAATGTTATAAAAATTTTAAGGGACATATTTAGAAGGAATCATAGTATATAGGAATTAATTTCTTTAATAAATTGATCCATATGAGACATATTAGATACAACTAAATATTATTTGAAATGATAAATGACTTATTTCTGAATATTCCATTTTGTGATAAGTTCCAATGAAATATAATTTATGATGGAACTTGATTTATTCCCTTAGCCATTTAAATATTAAGGCTTTTAACACATGCTCGTAAGTCACTAAAAATGAGATGTGATAATATTTCATCCTTCATTAACCTGGTCCAAATTTCGCATACAATTTTGTAACACCCCGAAAACGGGTTTGGTAATTAAACCCCGTTAATACAGAAGAGCGGGTAAAATACCATTAGTGGTAAAAGTAACCCGGTAAATATTAGGATTTAAATAAATAAACCTAATATTTAATAAAACGTGAATAAATGTTTTTAAGTAAATAAAGTTTATAAGAAGTCTGAATTAACGGGACTTAAAATAAACTGAGTTATAGATTCTCCGAACCCACAAATTTAACTAGGAATGTTTAACCTAGTTAATAAATGGGAATATTGTTAGAAATAAGTAGGTTGCGGCTTACTTAATAACGAACCAAACACGAGGGGTTAAAATGGGATAACTTAACAAAGCTATTTAATAAAAAGAAAAATCAAAACAAAACACACACTTCAAGTGTGTGTTCTGGATCGACATCAGGGAGCTCCCCATGGAGCCAAACCCTAACCTTCAACAAATCCATCAAATTGAAGGATCAAATGAAGCCCGAATTCACAACCGAGCGTGAATTTGCGATCACCCGTACAAGAGGATCGTAAGGTATGTAAAATCTTGATGATTCGTGAAGTTGTAAAAAGTTGATAATCATCCTAATCACGAATTAGGCATGGATTAGAGAAGCTAGGGCTAGTTTAGTGATGTATACTTGCTTAGGAACGAAACCCTAAGTGAAAATCATACATAACATGCTATGAATTGAAGGATTTGACGAATTAACACACTTAGATAAGTGGGTTTTAATGTTATGATAATTTTGATGATATAACTATGCTTAGAATCAACATGCATGATAACAAATAGAAGGTGTTCGATTTAACCATGAATTTGGATACTTGTTCATACATGATTGAAATGGGTTTTGAATGTTATGATGAAATATGGTAGCCAAATTCATGTAACTAAGTGTATGAGATCATGTTATCTACTAATTGATAGATGGAACTTGATCTTATTAAATGTTTGGATGAATGCTAGCGATATGATGAACGGGTCTCACTTATAGATGAGAACCCTTAGTTTTTGTGAAATGAATGAACAAACTAGTTTTGATAATCGCTTGAGCTAGTTGAAGTATTGAAAAGACAATGGACTTAGTTAAAACTTTAGTTAAAACGGGGGCTTAAAAATAACGCCTACCGGGTAATTATTGGAATGCTTAAACTAGTTGTCGAACTTGAATGTGCATTTTATATGCTAAGGGGCATTTGACTTTTAGTAGTCAAACCGACCATTAATAAGATCGAATGATAAATTTGATAGAAAAATACGTAAGATGGAATAGTTATGATTAACAATGACTAAATTAACCATCTTATGAAATATGATGATAGTTTGACGCCTAACAAGCTAGGTGGAAGCTTGTGGATGAAGCGGGTCAAACGGAGCGAGTACGGAAAGAAAAACGTGGCATGATGCAAGGTAAGTATATCTTACACTAGTCATATATTTTATAATATTCCTTCGTCGTATTAGTTACGAAAAAAGAAAAATACCTAATTGAGATATGGTGTTCCGGCGTGTAGTCGTACGGAACAAGATACTCAGATATGATAAGAAAACATAGTGATGGCTAAAAATGAGTTAAATCGGTAATTCGATCATATTATGACGAATGAAACATGTACTTTTAATGGTTATCATATAAGTTAAATCATAATAACCATTAAGGGCAAAATGGTAATTTGACAATATTTGACAATTTGACAATGGTAATTGGTCATTTAGACCAAACGGGTCAAAAGGTGAAATTATCACCCTTTGACAATATCGACTAATGGGTTGTCAAGTTGTATGATTTTAGGAAAATAAATAGCACATGGATGCTTACATCGCTATTACTTAGCAGCCACTAAGGAAAGGTATTGAAGCGGGTCAATATATTGATCCGAGCCAGGTATGTATAATGATACAACTCATCATGTAGAATTTGGAGTTCTATAAGAGTTAGACAAGGTTAAAATATAGATATTTGGTTATCTTTTAGGTAAACCGAATAAATTTAGTTATGATTATGACGTTTTAGAAACATAATGGTTTCTAAACAAGACTATAGTTAGAAAGTCGGATTTTTGGGTCAAACAAGTACTAAAAGTCCATCGTCGTGAAAGAAGGACTAAAATTGACTAAAATGCCCTTGTAAGCGAAATTGAGCAAACGCACCATAAAGGTTGTTTGGAAATAAGTGATAGAATGAAATAAATACTTTGAATAAGTATGAAAAGCGAAAGATGTAAAATATTGGTTCAATGACTCTATAAAGAGTCTTTGCCGTAAAATAATGATTTGAAGGGTAAAATTTGGAATATATAAATTATCACATTGAATCCACCACAAATATAGTTGTGGTGGGAGATCATTTGATAAGAAATGTGGACATATGTATTTAGAAACGAATGGAAGTGATTTGTGCTTAAAATATGCTTAAATACCCCTAACGGGTCAAAATAAGCATACGAGTGAAAAGGGGTTTAGGAAAGTATATGAACCTGTAATTGGACCCTAAAATGTTAAACATCATTGAATTTAATAGGTTTAATAGAAATAAGGGTCAAACAAACTTGTTTGCTTGATAAGTCACGAACGGGTCAAAATTTGGTAAAAAGGGTAATAAGCCGAAGACTTAAAAGTCTTAAATTTTGTTAATCCGGATGTTGGATTTCAACTCCATATGATGGAGGATTAAATTACAATCACATAGGAAGAAACGGTAGGTCAAACGGACAAGCGGATTGAAAGATACGGAAGTTTCCGTGTCAAAAACGGCAAAATGGAAGGGGCTGATACAGGGGCCACCGTAACTTACGGTGCCCACCGTAAGTTACGGTGGGGGCTGAAGTCTTTACGCCAATTTATTCCTGCTTTACGGTGGGGAACTTTTAAACAGGGGCCACCGTAACTTACGGTGTCCACCGTAAGTTACGGTGGAGGCAAATTTCAAGTTTTTGTTTTTGGAATCAATCATTTCTTGGACTCGTTTAGACACGTGTTAAATCCCGTATGACTAAAGCATTTCATGTTTATGAAGTGTAGGTACATTTTGGATGCCGGAAGACGATCAAGCTCATCGAATAACCAAACACGATAAAGATACATGCTTCCGCACAGTGTTCCGTCGTAAATTTTAAACGACGAATTCAATCACGTTATGTTGAATAACTTATGATTTGTAAAAGTTTTAATAAATCCATATTTATATAGTATGTGTAGTCTTAACTACACATCTAATTGTTGGTAATTACATGTAAAACCGTTAAATAGTAATTAGGGTGTTACAAGTTGGTATCAGAGCCCTGGTTTAAGAGATTCAAGTATGGTGGGGAAAACCATGCTTGGACTTAAACCTTACGCTCTTGAAAAAGATTAGTGTTCGGTTCGAGGTTTGATCGCAAATCCGGTAAGTACATGTATGTTAATGGTTAGCGTGTTAAGGTGTTGTAAACAACACATAGGGTTATCGTGTGATACACGTTACCCCAATTAAATGATTGAAGTAGTTGACGAATTTCGTGTGTTGATGTGTATAGTAGCAAAAAGCCTTGTATTATAATATGGGCAATTATTGAAGTTGACATTACTAACTCTTGTTAATGTTTTAATTTAAGGACACTCGCGTCTGAAGATGACGAGAGATGAATGAATTGCGGATATGATAATGAAACGGTGTGAGGTATGACGAGAAGAGCGCACTCATCAAGGACCTAAATTATGAAACGACCGCGAACAAGGTTAATGGCAAGGAACGCCCGTCGGGGCAAGCATTACCAGGTGCACGTTTTTAAATATAATCGCACAAATAGCAATATGCAATAAACATGTAGAGAATGATTGTTGCATATGTAAATTAGAAACTTGGAAAAACCTGAATAGAATACCTATCCAGGATATTACTTCCAAGAAAGCTAAAGAGATGCGTTACTTACATAGGGCGTGATGTGAAAACTATAAAAAGGTCATGTGTGTCATGTGTTAATCGCTTACTCTGGCCAAGTAAGTAGTGGCATATGATACCATGAACTTCTTATAGCGGACACATTTACGTCCGATGTAGTAAGGATAGGGTAAATGGGACAAATTAAAAGTACCCAAATGAATCAAATTAGCAAAATATTTGATAATAATGTAAACGCACAGCCGAGTGACGGAAGCGTATTACATTAGGATAATGAGCCCGAGTGAAGGGACAAAGAAACATGTAAAATGATTAAAGTACGCACTGGGAGGGGGTATACTTACACCCGAACCCGGAGGATGCAAAACATGTGAAATGATTAAGATATGCATTGGGAGGGGGTGTACTTACACTCGAACCCGGAAAATGCAAATATGTCCCTTAACGGGTCGTTTTTGTAAAACGTCAAACTTAAGGACAAAGTCGGAATATAAAAATGAAGCGAGGTCTTAATGCATACCGGGAGGGTTGCAATAATAACGACTTCGGTAAAACACCCGGTTGATGGGTAAGAATTAAACACATGCGTAAACCAAGAGACGTGAACGCGGGTTGAAAATTCAAAGGACGTGGATTATGAATTATGACTATAAAATTTCGTAAAATAAATTTTGAATAAATATGTTCAACTAATTTAAAGTTGAACGGGTCGAATATAATATCATGCTGGACGACATGAGTAAACGCAAGCAGGATAATGGTAGCATTAAAAGCAAAAGAATAATGAGCCCGGTAATGGGACATAATCAAATATGAATGTATGTAAACTGGATAATGGTGAGCATAAGATGAACCTACGCATAAATGACATGAGAAGTCATAAAGTCGGAAAATTTCGCCTGAAAATAAACAAATGAAGCCTTAGACTACGGTCAAGGTCAACTAAAGTTCAAAAACGAAAATTATACGATTCCAAACATAACAAGACATGCTTTGAAGCTATATATGTATATATATACATTTGAATGTAGATACAAATAAAAAGATGAATCTGCGGGATCATCGTAACCTACGGGAATATGATCAGTGTTAAGGTCTACGGGACCAGAATGACCCTCGAGTCACGAATAGAAAGAGAAATAAACCTTAGGGTTCCCATTAAAAAGGGGGTGAAGACCTAAGGAAATAGCCTACAAGGCTACGTGAGAGAACCTACGGGTTACTTAAACAAAGCGAGGGTACCAGTTGAGAATCCTCGCGTAAAACAAAGACTGTAAAAGAGTAAATGTCAAGTCGTCAAAATTGTTTGACATAAATTAAAGATAAAACGTTAAACTAAAACTTCAAGTTTTAGTAAGAAATAATGTTTTTACAAATATAAATTCTGATAGGAATTTAAATAGTAAGCATGAAGGATACAAGTCTTGACAATAATAGGCGCAAGACGATATATTCGAAAAAGTGATGTTTTCGAAAATGAAAGGTTGATATGAATTAAACATGATGTGACACGATCACGGTCAAGAAATGCAATGTGAGGTAGAATAACATTATAACCAAGCGAGCGGTAAAAGTAACTGGACTAATAAGTCTAGTTAGTGATACCGGTTAAGGTCAGCAATTCAAATCAAGAAATTTGGTTTGCTTGTAAGCGGTAGATTCGGTATAACTGAACCGAATAAATAAATTTGAAAACAAAAGAATTTGTTGCTAAAAGTGAAAGATTTCACTAAAGACCTTTAAATGGGTCAAAGTAACGGATTCATAAAGAATTCGATAGTATATGAAAGCGATGGATATCGCTAAGTTAACTAAACTAGTGGAAATAACGAGATTACGTTATTTCAAATTGCACTATGTCGTATGAAATACGTAGACAATTAGTGACCAAAAAGATGTTACCATACTTATCTGGTAATACTAACAATTGGTTAAAAGTATAAGAAATGTTTGAAAGATTTCTCGGATCAAATACATTGAGTTTAAACTCAATGAATTATGTAAGAAAAGGTTTCGAGGACGAAACCTCTTTAAGGGGGGTAGACTTGTAACACCCCGAAAACGGGTTTGGTAATTAAACCCCGTTAATACAGAAGAGCGGGTAAAATACCATTAGTGGTAAAAGTAACCCGGTAAATATTAAGATTTAAATAAATAAACCTAATATTTAATAAAACGTGAATACATGTTTTTAAGTAAATAAAGTTTATAAGAAGTCTAAATTAACGGGACTTAAAATAAACTGAGTTATAGATTCCCCGAACCCACTAATTTAACTAGGAATGTTTAACCTAGTTAATAAATGGGAATATTGTTAGAAATAAGTAGGTTGTGGCTTACTTAATAACGAACCAAACACGAGGGGTTAAAATGGGATAACTTAACAAAGCTATTTAATAAAAAGAAAAATCAAAACAAAACACACACTTCAAGTGTGTGTTCTGGATCGACATCAGGGAGCTCCCCAAGTAGCCAAACCCTAACCATCAACAAATCCATCAAATTGAAGGATCAAATGAAGCCCGAATTCACAACCGAGCGTGAATTTGCGATCACCCGTACAAGAGGATCGTAAGGTATGTAAAATCTTGATGATTTGTGAAGTTGTAAAAAGTTGATAATCATCCTAATCACGAATTAGGCATGGATTAGAGAAGCTAGGGCTAGTTTAGTGATGTATACTTGCTTAGGAACGAAACCCTAAGTGAAAATCATACATAACATGCTATGAATTGAAGGATTTGATGAATTAACACACTTAGATAAGTGGGTTTTAATGTTATGATAATTTTGATGATATAACTATGCTTAGAATCAACATGCATGATAACAAATAGAAGGTGTTCGATTTAACCATGAATTTGGATACTTGTTCATACATGATTGAAATGGGTTTTGAATGTTATGATGAAATATGGTAGCCAAATTTATGTAACTAAGTGTATGAGATCATGTTATCTACTAATTGATAGATGGAACTTGATCTTATTAAATGTTTGGATGAATGCTAGCGATATGATGAACGGGTCTCACTTATAGATGAGAACCCTTAGTTTTTGTGAAATGAATGAACAAACTAGTTTTGATAATCGCTTGAGCTAGTTGAAGTATTGAAAAGACAATGGACTTAGTTAAAACTTTAGTTAAAACGGGGGCTTAAAAATAACGCCTACCGGGTAATTATTGGAATGCTTAAACTAGTTGTCGAACTTGAATGTGCATTTTATATGCTAAGGGGCATTTGACTTTTAGTAGTCAAACCGACCATTAATAAGATCGAATGATAAATTTGATAGAAAAATACGTAAGATGGAATAGTTATGATTAACAATGACTAAATTAACCATCTTATGAAATATGATGATAGTTTGACGCCTAACAAGCTAGGTGGAAGCTTGTGGATGAAGCGGGTCAAACGGAGCGAGTACGGAAAGAAAAACGTGGCATGATGCAAGGTAAGTATATCTTACACTAGTCATATATTTTATAATATTCCTTCGTCGTATTAGTTACGAAAAAAGAAAAATACCTAATTGAGATATGGTGTTCCGGCGTGTAGTCGTACGGAACAAGATACTCAGATATGATAAGAAAACATAGTGATGGCTAAAAATGAGTTAAATCGGTAATTCGATCATATTATGACGAATGAAACATGTACTTTTAATGGTTATCATATAAGTTAAATCATAATAACCATTAAGGGCAAAATGGTAATTTGACAATATTTGACAATTTGACAATGGTAATTGGTCATTTAGACCAAACGGGTCAAAAGGTGAAATTATCACCCTTTGACAATATCGACTAATGGGTTGTCAAGTTGTATGATTTTAGGAAAATAAATAGCACATGGATGCTTACATCGCTATTACTTAGCAGCCACTAAGGAAAGGTATTGAAGCGGGTCAATATATTGATCCGAGCCAGGTATGTATAATGATACAACTCATCATGTAGAATTTGGAGTTCTATAAGAGTTAGACAAGGTTAAAATATAGATATTTGGTTATCTTTTAGGTAAACCGAATAAATTTAGTTATGATTATGACGTTTTAGAAACATAATGGTTTCTAAACAAGACTATAGTTAGAAAGTCGGATTTTTGGGTCAAACAAGTACTAAAAGTCCATCGTCGTGAAAGAAGGACTAAAATTGACTAAAATGCCCTTGTAAGCGAAATTGAGCAAACGCACCATAAAGGTTGTTTGGAAATAAGTGATAGAATGAAATAAATACTTTGAATAAGTATGAAAAGCGAAAGATGTAAAATATTGGTTCAATGACTCTATAAAGAGTCTTTGCCGTAAAATAATGATTTGAAGGGTAAAATTTGGAATATATAAATTATCACATTGAATCCACCACAAATATAGTTGTGGTGGGAGATCATTTGATAAGAAATGTGGACATATGTATTTAGAAACGAATGGAAGTGATTTGTGCTTAAAATATGCTTAAATACCCCTAACGGGTCAAAATAAGCATACGAGTGAAAAGGGGTTTAGGAAAGTATATGAACCTGTAATTGGACCCTAAAATGTTAAACATCATTGAATTTAATAGGTTTAAGAGAAATAAGGGTCAAACAAACTTGTTTGCTTGATAAGTCACGAACGGGTCAAAATTTGGTAAAAAGGGTAATAAGCCGAAGACTTAAAAGTCTTAAATTTTGTTAATCCGGATGTTGGATTTCAACTCCATATGATGGAGGATTAAATTACAATCACATAGGAAGAAACGGTAGGTCAAACGGACAAGCGGATTGAAAGATACGGAAGTTTCCGTGTCAAAAACGGCAAAATGGAAGGGGCTGATACAGGGGCCACCGTAACTTACGGTGCCCACCGTAAGTTACGGTGGGGGCTGAAGTCTTTACGCCAATTTATTCCTGCTTTAAGGTGGGAACTTTTAAACAGGGGCCACCGTAACTTACGGTGTCCACCGTAAGTTACGGTGGAGGCAAATTTCAAGTTTTTGTTTTTGGAATCAATCATTTCTTGGACTCGTTTAGACACGTGTTAAATCCCGTATGACTAAAGCATTTCATGTTTATGAAGTGTAGGTACATTTTGGATGCCGGAAGACGATCAAGCTCATCGAAGAACCGAACACGATAAAGATACATGCTTCCGCACAGTGTTCCGTCGTAAATTTTAAACGACGAATTCAATCACGTTATGTTGAATAACTTATGATTTGTAAAAGTTTTAATAAATCCATATTTATATAGTATGTGTAGTCTTAACTACACATCTAATTGTTGGTAATTACTTGTAAAACCGTTAAATAGTAATTAGGGTGTTACAAATTTGGTCTTAATGGATGAAGTTTGTAGATCTCATTTTTTCTTTTGTTAAATTTTCATTTTCATGATAACAAAAGGTTGTGTAAAAGCGTTGCATCATCTAGTTCTATCTTATAAGTTTTCTATCCAGATTGAAATGACAAATAATATGAGAGTTTAAGGTAAGAGTGACTTTGTTTTAACCATGCAAACCTCACAACTGTCATAATGTAGCTTTTATATTGATACTAAATTCTGAATAATCTACAGAATATATAAGGTATCATAAAGCCCAATTATAAAACAATTTATTATGGTTCTTATAGTCTTAACATAAAATTTGCCACTAATTCTCATATTAATTATTTGTTGATTTCTAGTAAGTAAATGTATAGAACTAGACTCAACCCGTCATGTGTTAATTGGAATATTATCATTAGCAGACTCAAATATCATAAATATCTAACTACTTATTTTAGCCAGCTGTCTCATTGAATTCTGGATAGTCCATGCTCATGCCTAGTTAATGGCAAAAATATGAAGTGAGACTTTCCTTTGAAGAAACTTATAGCTGGAAGTAGTACTTGTACACTATCTTTGAATCTTAAAAGTATCCTCCTTTTAGGTTTAGTGGCGGTGAGATCAACAACATCTAATTTTCCAGTTTCATGCATTCCTATTCCTGTACATATGTTGCCAATCAACACACTCATTTTCCTTTGGTACTCTTGAGTGGTATAGTTGATTCTTAAGGCAACTTATGGTATTGGTGGAAAAGTAATATGTAATGCATCAGAAAAGTTTACTGATTTCCATGTGTAAACCTTTAAGTAATGGGTCATGGTATTGTATATCATGATGTATTCACATATACCACTAACTTTATAGTAAGAAACTAGAGTAATGCATGCGTTTTAGGAGTTATTTTGATTCTTCCAAAGAAAACAGATTAGTCTTGGGAAATTTAGAATCTGGAATAGCTCACATGTAGCAATAATGAAATGAGTTCTTGATTATCATAAGAGATATAATGGTTGACTTATCCCACCAGTCATGCTCTAGTTTTCTTCTGTAATACCTTTATTAGAAAAGAGCAGTAGGATTATCATATCTTAAGAAATAATCAACAATCCAACAAGTGCAATTTTTTGTAGAAACTCTTTAGTAAGCAAAACATTTTAGGTTTTAAAATTAGAGCGGATAAAATAGATGAGATACAAACTTAAAAAGAATCTTAGAGTGATTTACATTATGGGGTAATCAAGTAAGACGGACACAAATTATTATATTGAAGATATAGTCTACTATAACACCAAAATAACAGACTAACTTAAGGTTCTACCTGAATTTTGGCTTTGACCAAAATTCAGACACATTATGAACATACATAAATAACAGATTGTCTTGATGTTCTATATAAATTTGGCTTCGCTTTGGCTTTGACCAAAATTTATGTATTATGAACATACATAATAGATTGACTTATTGTTCTACATGAACTTTGGCTTCGCTTTGGCTTTGGCCAAAATTCATGTAATATGAACATACGTAAATAAAAACCAACTTAATGTTCTGCCTGAATTTTGGCTTCGCTTTGGCTTTGACCAAAAGTCAGACATTATGAACGATACAAAATAATAAAACTTGACTTAATGTTCTACCAGAATTTTAGCTTCGCGTTGGCTTTGACCAAAATTCAAGAATTATGAACAATATAAATAATAGACTATCTTTAGTATTCTGTGTGAACTTTGGCTTCGCTTTGGCTTTGACCAAATTTCATATATTATGAACACACATAAATATAGAATGTCTCAATGTTCTACATGAATTTTGGTTTCTCTTTGGCTTTGACCAAAATTCATGTATTATAAACATACATAAAAGCATATAAATATAACATAACACCTTTGGGCCAGAAATGAAATATTTATGTAAATTATGCTAATAATTTACTATGTGTATCGTCAAATAATTAGTCGTTACGTTCATTGTATAACAATACACCTAATTACATAAAATGGTACATTAGACCTCAATGTCATATCAAATGGTGCACCACTGGGATTAATCACTTAATCTTTCACTGAAGTTACCATTATATAGTTTTATCCAAAGTCTTTATTTTAAGACATAAGAGTAAAAAAAAATTGTATCATTTGTTCAAGTACTAGATTTTTGACAAAATCACAGATCATAAAATTCTTTTTGACTTTCATTATTTTAGGGATGAAATACTAGTTGGGCATTTGCACTTTATAAGTATTTTTAAGAATTTGAATAAATCCCTTTTGTTATTTGAATCCACTAAAAAATCAACATTCACGTATTGCTCATATATGGAGATAACAAATAAAGAAAAGTTCTAGTTACCAATTAGTACATGTGGATGAAAGTCAAATTATATGCATATTTAATTCATGGGTAAAAATCATTTCAGTCAATTAACTTATGAATATTTAATGAATTACATCATGCATTCAATCAATTCATGAAGTGCAACTAATGAGTAATTCTAGAACAAGAAACGTCACGTAATTCTGACTAAAGAAATAATTGATTTTACCATGGTGATTGTTTTGGTCAAAAATCAAGCAATGATAATGCAACCAAACTTTCTGTTGTGAGGTATGATGCTTGAATGAATGAACAACACTAAGGATCACTCTGAAATGTAATGAACAAGTGACACAAAGATTTATACGAGGAAAAAGCCCTTGATCAATGAATGATCTCCGGCATAAAAAACCTCGGGTGATGGAAACTACCGATCACCAACTCAGATTAAACAAGAAATGTATTACAACTTCGGATGATAGCGAGCTAATTACAAGGATCACTATAGTGTATTGTGTAAAAAAGTGTGTAATCGCCAAGTGAATTATCGAGAGCTGATGAGAGCAGTTGCAAGAGTGTGTGTTTAGCCAAAAATAGCCAAGTGTTTTCTATTTAGCTCGCTACCCCTTTTAAAAATGGAAAATATCTAAGCTAACAAACATTCCGCATTTGGTGCAAGTCCCCCACGACCTCCATAACGTCCATTTTTGCCATGCACGTGTGGAATAAATATGGAATATGCTCCAGGAATATCGCCAAGACCAAGTCCAAGCTCGTGTTCTTGCAAAACATCATCATATTCAAAGTTGACAATCGTTAGCATAAGGATCCTTAAGATGATCCATGATCTTGATCCTGCAACACTTCTGAGGATCACTAATTCTAACAGAAGTGAGGATCACTAAACCCAACAGTAATTGAGGATCACTGATCATTGGAAAATCCTCCCCTAACAATTGCCCCCAAAATATAAGGAGTAATTATGTAAATAAACGAGTTATATTTTCTGTTCTTATCCGTAATGAATCAACAGATAACTAGTCGTTGTAATCGGACTAGCCGTTACCATCCTGACGTCACTGAAGTGACTATCCTGCAAGACCATCATTATAAATTGAAGTTAGAGATAGGGATCAATTCGCATTTAAATTCAAGAGAAACTCCCTTTAAATCCACATCCGAAGATCAAGCAGGTATCTCTCTTCCTCTTCTCTCTTTACGTTTTCTTTCTCTGTTCATCTTCTTCTCTACCCTCATGACCAAGATGATGCTAATATCCTCTCCGGCTAAGGATCACACAAAAGACAATCCTCTTAAGAGCCAGGGGATCATCAAAGATTCAGCGAAAGAAAGATGCTGCTTCACTGATCCACAAATAGACAGAATCCGCCATTGTTTTCCGGCAAACACCGATTTCAAACCATTTGATCCCACCGTTCTAAGTGATTATATTTCTGAAAAACATGGGTAGCTTTCCCGGTCACACCATTCACAATAGGATACTGTTGGGATTGAACCCTACCAGAGGAACAGATAATGTAAAGCCAAAACCTGGTCACAACAGTGGATTCACAATAAGCAGTTGTTTACACTAAGTCTTCTCCCTTGAAAGTGATTACAACAGCTGATGGTCTCATATCCACTGCCCAGATACAACTGCTGCTCTGCATAACTACTGATGAAGCCTAAAAGACTGCTGGATACTAAGCACTGCTGGTACAAACTGCTGATGACAAAGCACTGCCCAATCAAGGACTGATCAACCTTGAGGAAAGCACTGATGAATAGGAAGAGCAGTAGTTTAGTATATCATATGATTCATGTATAGTCAGTTGTTCGGTTTAGCAGAGTTTATATAAGTACAGTAGATACAGGTTGTTAGGCTGTTAGACGTCGCTTTCATGGTGACGTCAGCTGAGATGCCTCAGCGGTTTGGTTTTGTCTATAAATGGAGCAGTACTCTGTACTGTTACATTTTGATTCGTTTTGAGAGAGTTCTTCTCCTCAATTCAATCCTTTCATCTTGTGCAATCCAACCTTGGGGCATCTGGCTGAGGGGGAGCTTAGTATGTAAGCATATCTGTAATCATTTGATTCTTATTGTAAATCTTTTGACTAAATGAATTGCATATGCTTTCTCAAAACTATTTTCTCCTTGATTGTGTTTACAAAGTTTGTTATTCATTTCCGCTGCACTTAAACTCTGTTCATCTCTATTGATTATACAATTTACACAAACAAACACTATCATGAGGGCCTCCGATCTTAACAATTGGTATCAAAGCCTGGACAGTCAAATTCGATCTAACAATCAATTTGACATAACAGTTCGGCTCAAAATTCATTGATACTAAAGTTGGTTGTATTTAGTTGAAAAACAGAGTAACGAGTAAACCATGATCAAAATGGTTATTCAAAAACTCTGTAATTCAACCAAGATGTCATATGACACACAAATCTCACACAACAAGTGATTTCATGCACAAGACACTCATGGTTTCTAGATCTGAAAACATATCTACTAAAACTATGAGATTATCTCTTATTTTCAAAATTGACTTCACCTATTGTTGTGAATTTTGTGCTGTTTCATCATGTTTAATACTAAAGTATGAACCTCAGATGAACAAAACCTATGTTCTTAAAACATTAGTGTTTTTGGTAAACATGAAAGAGGGAATTTAAAACTTTAGTCATAAGATCTGGTGTGTTGAAAAACAGGTTGAGGATCCTCGAATGAACAAAATCAACTTTGTTAAAATACATTCAGAAAATCATAGATCAACATAGTCCATATCATATGTAGTGTGAGATTGGTTGAAAAACTTGTGCAAACACGACCAACTCTCTCAAAACATTACGATAAAATGATATTGGATTAAGGTTTTTCCCTTAAAGACCTCCCAGTAAGTAATTCATTACTTGTAAATGGGAAGGGTAAAAAGGGAAGAAGAAATACACAAAAACTCAGAAGTGTGTTTGTCTCAAAACTTTTGAAGTCAGAAGAAAAGAGTACAAACATAAAACACTTATGAGTCAAAGTTTAGGGTAATAATGGTCATTAAGCAACTGTGTGCATTCATCTGCTCAGGAAAAGGTTTTGATTCCGGTGAATGAACTCCAAAGAGGACTAGACAAATGTTAAAAAAAAAAAAAATTCATCCATGTGTCCTCATGTTTGCAATCAACTAACAAAGAAAATGGTACCAAACAGTGGTCAAAATGTATTCAAAATTTTCTACCACTGCTGTCAAACCACTGACCATTTTCATAAACTTGAGAATGATATGATTACGTATTTTATTGAAAATTTACCAGATCCTTTTTTATGCTATTTTCAGAAAATCCTTTATCCATTTTTTTAAAGGATTTCCTCTAAATAACCAAGATATATTATTCGTTTTTTTAAAATAATATATTTTGAACTTTTGCTGGTTTTTGTTGGCAATAGTTTAAATTTCCTGTCAGGATATGGTACCTTATTTTTATTGGTATTTTTGTCCTCATAAATGGGTCAAAAGGAAATGGTGCATATGTCAAGGTCATGTCATACTCAGGGTTGTTCTAAACACTAATCAAAGGTTGATTGCTAAACAGTGCTTAAACTACTGGGGCACTCATGTTTTAATTTGGATATTAAACGAAAATGAGTTGCCTTAGTAAAAAGTTCTCATCATCCGGGGTACAAAACCACTGTCAGTAATTCGTAAGAATTTCAAGAGAAAATTTGACATGTGGCAAAACCTTGAATGAAAATCTCTGCAAAAAGTTGCTGAATATGAACTCTCAAAACATTGGCCTTATTTTAACCCTAACCACTGTTTTGCTCAAACGTCTGTTTCCTAATTACTATCCACTGCTGAAAGTTAACCACTGATCCTCATTTTGCTTGGCAAGCACTGATGCTCAAAATCAGTGTTTTATCCACTGATATACTATCCGCTGATAGTAAAAATCTTCCACTGTTTTCACTTTATTACCGTTGTAAATACTGATGCTTGGTACATCAGTGGTTCCTAAAACAACTATTCTCCACCCTTCATCCATTTCATCAGTGTTTGACACGTGGTCAGTTCTTAGCCTTCAGATCATAATAACCGCTGCCACATCAGCGATCACTTTTTCCCTAAATAAAACCCTGATCAAAACCCCAAACAGGGTTTTACACTGTCGAATTGAATTCCAAAGTTCTCTTCACAAAGCAGTTTCCAACCTTTCTTCCAAAATCACTCTCCGATTCTTCTTCATCAAAATGACGAAATCAAAATCAAAATCTAAACCAAAATCACCATCATCTTCAAAAGAGGTCGCTCAAACGACCGAAGAAACCATTGAAATCCCATACAAATCACCGCACAACTATTTGGGTCTCCTCACAAAACCCTCAAACAATCGCACCTTCGATTCCGTCATCGACACACTCTCTGCATCAAAGTACAAAACTTTGTTGACAGTAGACGCTCCCATATACTTGCAAACCCAGAGAGAGTTCTGGAAAAATACTACGCTTGAAAAACAAGACGGAAAAGTAGTAGCCATTAACTCCTCGATACAGGGTAAAGCGATTCAAATCACTCCACAATCAATCTCAGAAGTCTTCAAACTCGATGATCAGAAAGGTAAAACTTCTTTTGATAAAAACGAGTTAAAAGCTGATTTTCTGAAAAGGGGATATGCAGAACAATCAAAGGTAGATACCTTACAAAAAGGTTATTTTCCGTCTGCACCCAGATTTTTATTCCACACACTTTTGTCGTGTGTTTCAAATAAAACAACAGCTTTTAACGAAATACCATTGAAGATTCAATGCCTGGGCTATGCCATTTTAAATAATAAAGATTACAATTATTCCCAGGAAATCTTGAATGACTTGGTAAAGAATGTTGATAGCAAAGCATTTTTACTCTTTCCAAGGTTTCTAAGCTACTATTTTCAACAAAAATTTGAAAAAGAAAATGAAAATGTGCCAAAACAAGGTGGTTATTTTAAAATAAAAAGTTTAACACCTGAAACATTCACTAGAATGTTGGCACCAATAAAAACAAAAGCAGAGGTGCCCGAGCAGAATTTAGCAGTTACCACTGCTCCTCAGACATCTGCTGCTGAGCCCACTGCTCCAGGTGATCAGAGCAGCACTGCCACTGCTTTGAAACCCACACCTGACATTACCAAAAAGACCAAAAGAAAAACATCCAGAAAACCCACCAAACCCAAAACAAAGGCAACTCTGGAAGATGAGATCCCAGAGCAACTGCCTGTGACAAAACAAATGTCACCACAAACCACTGCTGCTATTTCCTCACAGCAGTTGGAAGAAAGATCTCAACCATTGCCTAAAACTCCTCCTGCATCCTCACAAAAGGATCAGGTTGTAACCACAGGGACCCCACAATATGAAGCTCTGGATTCAATCGGATCCATCTTCCTCAGTCCTGATCCCAAGGACATGTCTCTTTCAACTCCCATACCCTCACCAATAATATTACCACAATCCATGCTACCTTTGTTGCATGCAGTTGTTATAGCTCAGACACAAACCAGTTCCTCTCTATCACCTGTCACTGAGAGTATACCCCCACAAGTGACTGGGTCTGATGCTTATACCTCTGCTATCCCAGCAACAACTGAGGAGGTTACACCCCCTGAGTTACAAGTAACTCTCGGTGGTAGTTCAAGTGGAGCAGCAACTACAACTGATGGATCAACAAATCTTCAGTTGGACAGTTGTTTCATCAGTAAGACTCCCTTGAAGGCAATTTCTTCAATAGCACCATCGGTAACCACCAGTGAGTTGGTTCTAACCACTGGTACCATCAAAGTTCTATCAAGTGCTGAAGAAAGAAGTCCACAGTACCAAGAACAAGGGGCATCAATGGGTGATTTTTGGGACTCAGTTCCTAAGTCAAACATTGATATAACCACTACAGGTGGGGATTCAGATGATCCCATTAAAGTGGGTGATGATTCAAAATATCAGGAATTGACGGGAAGAGTTGAAAAACTGGAAACCTCAGTTGCTGAAATAAAGGAGATGGTGCAAGAGATTTTAAAAGCTCAAAAAGCTCAAAAAGCACAATCCACTGCTGCCCCACCACAATCATCTGTTCCAACTCAAGCATCCGCTCCACCACAAGCAATTGCTGCAAATGAGCTCTGGAATATCTTTCAACCCATGCTGGAGAAACAAAAACAGATGGCTGATCAACAGCATGAAATGCATGTAAAAATGTTGACAAACATAGTGGAGTCAAGATTCAAAGATACTCAAGCAGACATCAAGGCTATAAAGGCCAGCATACAAAAGACTGCCCATGGTGAAAAAGTTCCCTCCACTATCCTTTTTATGGATAACCCCCTTGCAGATAATGCCAAAAAGGGGGAGAATGTCAAGAAGATGAAGAAAAAGGGAATTGAAGATGGTCTGTATGTTGAACCAGAACAAGGAAAACAGACATCTAAAACAGCTGATACAGCAGTAGTTACAAAAACTGCTGTCAGTAGCCAAACAGCTGCCATCTCTTCAACACACACCACTCCATCACACACCACTAAAACCACTGCCCTACCACTATTACCTCTTGTCATAAAACAGAAGACAACAGATGTTAAAACATCTGTTGTAATGACAGCAGTGATTGAGACACCAGTTGTTTCAACCACTGTCAGTCAATCACAATCACAAACCACTGCCACTCATATTCAAACCACTGATCCACCAATGACATCATCAGCCTCTCCTACAATAAAAAGGAGAAGGATTCTCGTATCTGATGATTCACCACCACCATCAAAAACTACTTTACCACTTCCATCCCCTGCTCAAAAGCAGAAGACATCTGCTGACATATCAGCAGTTGTAATGGCAACAGATGTTGAGACACCAGTTGTTTCAACAGCTGTTAGTCAGTCATCTTCCACTGTTTCCACCAGTCTCACATCACAACCAGCAAAGCTCTACACCAGAAAAAGAAAACTTACTCAGCCAGATGAGGACCAATATGATCCCACTGCTGCAAGATATCCGCTAGAACTGGAAGCTATAAAAAATGAGATGAGGCAGTTCTACAATGATGATGATCCTTCAAACAGAAGATTTTCTTCACTAGTTGGCTTCATGGTTCCAGAAGACATGGATGAATATCTTGAACTTAAAGTAAGACAGGCTAAGATAAGAGCCAAGGTTGAATGTAAAGGTCAAGGTGATGAAGCCATTGCTGAAAGATTGGAACTTCTGCTCACAAAAGTCGATCTAATAAAAGATTTTGCACATGAGCTGAGCAAAGAAAAGGCAGAACAACGAAAAGAGATGAGAAGAAAACTTCTTGCATACATAATGCAAGAAAAATTTTATCCTGCTGAAGAAAACCAATTTGAAGAATGGCCAATAGTGCTTTTAAGGCATGAAGCTGATAGGATTGATAGAATCAAGAGCGATCCTAAAAAGAAGAAGAATGCTCCAAATTGGAGTAAATACAAAAAGTTCATCAATGACCAAACAGCTGAGTACAAGAAAAAGAAACAGGAGCTGGTGGATGCAAAGGTGGACACTGCAAATGCCATATCAAAATGGTCAAAGCAGCAAACTGATGAAGCCTATGAAAGGCTGAAGAAAAGGAAGATAACTGTATCAGGCACTTCAAAGAACCGTGAACAAATGATGAAGCTTGAACAGCAGATTGAAAACCTTAAAACACTGTTCCGATCTACTCTTATGACAAACCAAGAAAAAGGAGAACAGCTGACCAGTGAAGAGGTAAAGGAAAAGGAAGTTGAGTACTTCAAAGAAACCATCATGAAAATGGGTCTAAAAGAAGCGAACTCAGAAAAACTTCAAAACCTTTTTAAGAAGGTGTTAACTAAGCCTGCATCACCAAATACTTCAGAAGTTTCAAACATTGAGCCAGATCAACAAAAGAGACAGGAGCAGATAGAGAAGGAAACTGCAGAAGACATAGCTGCAGCAAACAATGTTATTGAAATGGCCTTCAAATGAATGTCTGAAAGTCTGCAAGTTTTCACAATGCCAACATTCCCCAACTCATCAATGAATAAATCTCTCCCAAGAAACCCATTGGGTTTAAAAATACTAAAGTGGATGTCTGATCAAAAGACCCACGTATTAACCTTGGTCAGATCCAATGGTGAAGTGAAGTACATATCAAGGAAAGAAGCACTAGGCCTTAGTGTTGAAGATTTGCAGGATCTCCTTGAACTTACACTATGCCGGGATGAAGATGACACAAGTTCCAAAGAATTTGAAGAAGAATTTAAAAGAAAAGCAAGGGAACTTCTGATGAGTAATAAAGATCCAGAATAATGACAGGTTTTGGCATTATCTGTTCCAGGGGGAGATTGTTGGGATTGAACCCTACCAGAGGAACAGATAATGTAAAGCCAAAACCTAGTCACAACAGTGGATTCACAATAAGCAGTTGTTTACACTAAGTCTTCTCCCTTGAAAGTGATTACAACAGCTGATGGTCTCATATCCACTGCCCAGATACAACTGCTGCTCTGCATAACTACTGATGAAGCCTAGAAGACTGCTGGATACTAAGCACTGCTGGTACAAACTGCTGATGACAAAGCACTGCCCAATCAATGACTGGTCAACCTTGAGGAAAGCACTGATGAATAGGAAGAGCAGTAGTTTAGTATATCATCTGATTCATGTATAGTCAGTTGTTAGGTTTAGCAGAGTTTGTATAAGTCAGTAGATACAGGTTGTTAGGTTGTTAGGCTGTTAGACATCGCTTTCATGGTGATGTCAGCTGAGATGCCTCAGCGGTTTGGTTTTGTCTATAAATGGAGCAGTACTCTGTACTGTTACATTTTGATTCGTTTTGAGAGAGTTCTTCTCCTCAATTCAATCCTTTCATCTTGTGCAATCCAACCTTGGGGCATCTGGCTGAGGGGGAGCATAGTATGTAAGCATATCTATAATCATTTGATTCTTATTGTAAATCTTTTGACTAAATGAATTGCATATGCTTTCTCAAAACTATTTTCTCCTTGATTGTGTTTACAAAGTTTGTTATTCATTTCCGCTGCATTTAAACTCTGTTCATCTCTATTGATTATACAATTTACACAAACAAACACTATCATGAGGGCCTCCGATCCTAACAGATACTCATATCCTTTCCCTGAATTCACCCAGTCTTTCTTCTCCCTCACCGGCATCTCCTACATTCAAGCTATGCCAATGATCTGGAGGGTCTTATATACCCTTGAAAGGATCATTGAGCAAGAAGGAATCGCTCTGGGAATGTCGGAGTTGGCAGAGATGTATGACCTCGTAACATTTGGATCCCACCGATATCTACTCAAGCATAAACCCGGTGAAGAACACCCCATCTTCAAAGCCACTAAGAATGATACCAACTGGAAACGACGATTCTTCTTTGTCAGAAGGGATTCTATCTCTGATGGAAAGGATCTGCCAAGGAAGTGGAGCACCCATGGTAGGATAGAGGATCCTGAGAAGGATCACCAGATGACCTTGTTTTTGTTTAAGGATCACTAACTTCCTTTTGTTTCTATCTTGCAGCTATTACTGTCGCACACCTCATCACAACACCTGCAACAAAGGAAAGGCTTGCTGCTTTCCGGAGACTTGATCCTGCAAGAAGATCATTTAAAACAAACACCCAGGATTCTCAGGAAGTATCCTCTGGTTCTGTCACTATGTCGAGTAAGTATCCTGTTTTTTGTATAGTTAAATGTTTAAATAAATAGTTAAATAGAAATAGGATAAGGATACTTATCTGTTTTGGGTGTGTAGGCGCTGGAAAACCTTCAAGATCTGCCTCCAAATTCAGTGTCACTAATCTTGACACTGTCCGATCCTCAAAGAAAAAGTCTGCTGCTAGCCCCTCCGTCATAATCCCCAAGGCAACCACTTCAAAGGGAAGAGGTGGAAAGAAAAGGAAGACCTCTGAAGCTGACAACCTAGAAGGCTTGCCTCTGATCCGCCATCAGTTCCTCGAGTACTTTGCAGATGTAAGGATCACTGACTTAGCTTAGTTATCCTATCCACTTGAGGAACATGTGATCCTAACTTTACATTGTCTTCTTTGCAGAAATTTGCTGAAATCGAGGATTATGTTGGGAACGTCGAAGAGCTTGAGGAGAAATACTCTGACCTCCAAAAAGTGGCGGTGCTCAAGGATCACAAGATTGCTTCCCTCGAGAAGGATCTCAATGATGCCAAAACTCAGATGGTTGCAGCCCAGATCAATGCTGACTATGAGAAGCACGAGATCACGGAGGATGCTAAAGTCTCCGTTGCCATTGCCATGTACAAGACCAAGCTGCAGATGGCCCAAGAAGCTTAGGATCCTGCCTTTGACAGGAGCAATTGGGACATGGAGGGCTGGAAGGCTAGGCTGGCTGAGTTGGAGGATGAAGAAGAGGCTGAAGAGGTTCTGGCAATCGAGGCTGGTGGCAGTGGCAAGGATCATGTGAAGGATACTGGAGCTGGAGGAGATGGTGATGCAGCGAAGGTGTAGGCTGCATGAATGGGTGATGAAGGATATTTCTAGACGTAGCTGTTAGGGGAGGATTTCCCAATGATCAGTGATCCTCAATTACTGTTGGGTTTAGTGATCCTTACTTCTGTTTGTATTGGTGATCCTCAGAAGTAATGCAGGATCAGGATCATGGATCATCTTAAGGATCCTTATACTAACGATTGTCTACTTTGAATATGGTATTGTTTTGCAGGAGTACAAGCTTGGACTTGGTCTTGGCGATATTCCTGGAGCATATTCCATGGCTTATTCCGCACGTGCTTAACTGAAGTGGACGTTATGGAGTTCGTGGAGGACTTGCATGAAATGCGGAATGTTTGTTAGCTTAGATATTTTTCCATTTTTAAACGGGGTAGCGAGCTATATAGAAACACTTGGCTATTTTTGGCTAACACACACACTCTTGCAACTGCTCTCACCAGCTCTCGATAATTCACTTGGCGATTACACACATTTTTACACAATACACTATAGTGATCCTTGTAATTAGCTCGCTATCATCCAAAGTTGTAATACATTTCTTGTTTAATCTGAGTTGGTGATCGGTAGTTTCCATCACCCGAGGTTTTTTATGCCGGAGATCATTCATTGATCAAGGGCTTTTTCCTCGTATAAATCTTTGTGTCACTTGTTCATTACATTTCTGAGTGATCCTTATTGTTGTTCATCAATTCAAGCATCATACCTCGCAACAGAAAGTTTGGTTGCATTATCATTGCTTGATTTTTTACCAAAACAGTTTGGCGCCCACCGTGGGGCAATTGGTGCTTCATTCCTAAGAAAATTCATATTTTTGTGGTCATTTCGGTTCGTTACAACCAGGCAGATGGCTTCCTCAACGAAGAACACTTCAAGCTTAATGCCGTCATTCAGTTCTTCACAAGGCGTTCCTCCTTTGCCTCCACCACCTTCTGGGTCCCAGAAGAATGCTGAGAATGCTGCGAAGAAACAAACCCCCATTTTCCAAAAACCACCAACTTCTTCTGTTTCAACTAATCCTACTACTAATGATCTTTATGCTCTGATTTTGCAGATGAGGAATCACGCACAAGAGCAGGACAAAACCAACGAAAGGATCCTCCGGGAGATCGGTGAGATCAAGAAACAGAAGAAATCAGTGGAGGATCACTCTCCTCTGATGCCAAGGTCGCTGAACTTCGACACTCCAGTCATAACTTCCCAGCACTCAGCAGCTCCGGATGTGCAATACTTGGGTGAATTACCAGGAAGACGTCATGGAACAACAACAATGAGTCAGGCATTTGGCTCTCACTACCAGCCACAGGGATCCTATCTTCAGCCATCGGGATCCTCTATTCAGCATCAAGGATCCTTCAGCTCAGGAGGATATTTGGGAATGCATGCAGCTCAAGGATCCTCCCAGGTCCAAGGATCCTCCCAGGTCCAAGGATCCTCCCAGGTCCAAGGATCCTCCCAGGTCCAAGGATCCTTCCCGGTCCAAGGATCCTTCCATGACCCAGGATCCTCTCTGGTCCCAGGATCCTTTCAGGTTCAAGGATCATCTCGACTTCAAGGATCGAACGTCTTTCAGGATCAAGGATTCTTGAGAAGTATGCAGCCCCAGAGCTCGGATGTTCATCAAGGAGACTTCATACCTATGCAAACCATTGCTTCATTTGGTCCTTCAATCATACCAGAATCCCGCCAATATGGATACACATCTGGAATTCCAAACACGAATCCTGTGGGAGGTAACACATTTAATAATTCATACAACACTAACCATGGCTTAATGCAGGATACAGGTATCAATCAGGCTATGGCCAGGGAGTTACAGAAGCTCAAGGATATGATATCCAGTGTTCCAGGGGTGGTTAAATCCATTCCTGAAATTGCAGACGGTAGCCATAGGATATCTCGTTTTGCACCACCCTTATGTGATGCTGAGATACCCAAAAGATTCCAGATACCATCCATGAAACTGTATGATGGTTCAACGGATCCAGAGGAGCATGTAGCTCAATACAGGGAGAGGATGAAGATCAATCCAATTCCTGAAAGGTTAAAAGAAGCATGTCTATGCAAGGGATTTGGATCCACACTCACAGGATCTGCTCTTAAATGGCTGCTAAGTCTTCCCCCTTACTCTATTACTTCATTTGCTAATCCAGTTAACTTGTTCAATAGTCAATTCTCTTGTAGTAGAAAATTTGAACGATTGACTAGTGATTTATATAGGGTAACTCAAGGTCAAAATGAATCACTTAGAGATTACATCACTAAGTTTAGTAAAGAATCCTTGGATATTCCTAACTTGGATATTGCTACGGCTGTAGAAGCCTTTAAAATGGGATTGCTTAGGGATTCATTATTCTATGATGATCTTGTTATGACCCCTTGCAGGAATCTTGATGAAGTAAGAACCAGGGCCCTTAGGTTCATCCGCCTAGAGGATGACAAGAGGATCCAGGATAGATTAACAGGATCCTCGAAACAGGATAAACAAGGATCCTACTTTAGGAACAACAAATCCAAGTCCTACAACAGATCTGATAACCAGAACATGCATGCAGTGGAACAAGAAGAGGATGATGAGGATTATCCTCCTATTTCTGAATACTGTTTTTCTGTTGATAACAATGAACTGATCCTTGCAATGCAGAATCTAGGTGTTTTGGTCAAAAATCAAGCAATGATAATGCAACCAAACTTTCTTTTGTGAGGTATGATGCTTGAATTGATGAACAACAATAAGGATCACTATGAAATGTAATGAACAAGTGACACGAAGATTTATACGAGGAAAAAGCCCTTGATCAATGAATGATCTCCGGCATAAAAAACCTCGGGTGATGGAAACTACCGATCACCAACTCATATTAAACAAGAAATGTAATACAACTTCGGATGATAGCGAGCTAAGTACAAGGATCACTATAGTGTATTGTGTAAAAAAGTGTGTAATCGCCAAGTGAGTTAACGAGAGCTGGTGAGAGCAGTTGTAAGAGTCTGTGTGTAGCCAAAAATAGCCAAGTGTTTTCTAATTAGCTCGCTACCCCTTTAAAAATGGAAAATATCTACACTAACTAACATTCCGCAAATGGTGCAAGTCCTCCACGACTCCATAACGTCCACTTTTGGCCAGGCACGTGCGGAATAAACATGGAATATACTCCAGGAATATCGCCAAGACCAAGTCCAAGCTGGTACCCCTGCAAAACAGTTTCGAATTCAAAGTAGACAATCGTTAGTACAAGGATCCTTATGATGATCCATGATCCTGATCCTGCAACACTTCTGAGGATCACTACTTCAGACAGAATTGAGGATCACTAAACCCAACAGTAAATGAGGATCACTGATCATTGAGAAATCCTCCCCTAACAATTGCCCCCAAAATATAAGGAGTAATTATGTAAATAAACGAGTTGTATTTTGTTCTTATCCGTAATTAACCAACGGATAACTAGCCGTTGTAATCGGACTAGCCGTTACTAACATGATGTCACTGAGGTGACTATCCTGCAAAATCATCATTATAAATAGGAGTTAGAGATAGGGATCAATCTGCATTTAAATTCAAGAGAAACTCCCTTTAAATTCATATCCGAAGATCAAACAGGTATCTCTCTTTCTCTTCTTCCTTTACGTTTTCTTCCTCTGCCCCTTCTTTCTTCACCTTCTTCACAATCAAGATGATGCTAAGATCCTCACCGGCGAAGGATCACAAGAAGGACAGTCCTCTTAAGAGCCAGGGGATCATCAAAGATCTGGCGAATGAAAGGTGCTGCTTCACTGACCCACAAATAGACAGAATCCGCTGTTGCTTTCCGGCGAACACCGATTTCAAGCCATTTGACCCCACCGTTCTAAGTGACTATTGTTTTGGTCAAAAATTCTGTTTATGATATGCAACCAAACTCTTTGTTTCGGGGAATGATGCTTAAAATATGTAATAGCGATGAGGATCACTTCAAGGTAAATTGCACTAACAACACAAGGATTTATACGGGGAAAAAGCCCTTGATCAAGTGTTGATCTCCGGCACAAAAAACCCCGGGTGATGGAAACTACCGATCACCAAGCTCAAATAAATGATTAAATGTTTACAACTTCGGATAGTAACAAGCTAGGTACAAGGATCACTATCGTGAAATGTGTACAAGTGAGTGAAAATGAATGTGTGTTCGTCGAGAGCTTCAAGTGTGCGAGTATACGAGTGTGTGTAGCTGCAAAAATGGCTAAGTGTTTCTCTACTAGCTCGTTACCCCTTTTAAAATAGAAATCTAACTACCAAACTAACTATCCGACTTTCGTGCCATGCCTCCACGTTCTCCACAACGTCTATTTTTGGTCAAGCACGTGCAGAATAGTTTGGGAATATTCTCCAGGAATGTCGCCAAGACTTGGTCAAGCTTGTTATACCTGCGAGATGCTACAAAACATAAGTAAACAATCGTCAGTACGAGGATCCTTAAAGTGATCCATGATCCTGATCCTAAAGCCCTTCTGAGGATCACCACCTGTCACAGAAGTAAGGATCACTAATTAGGATAACGAATAAGGATCACTAATTGTTAGAAAATCCTCCCCTAACAATTGCCCCCAAAATATAAGGAGTAATTTGTAAAATTAACGAGTTATATTTTCTTGATCTTATCCGCAACTAACTAACGGATATATAGCCGTTAAAATAGAACTAGCCGTTATGATCATGACGTCACGGAAGTGACAATCCTGCAGAATCATAATTATAAATAGAGATATAGATAGGATCATTATGCATTCAAATTCGAAAGAAACTCCCTTTAAATTCTCAGTCGACGATCAACCAGGTATTTCTTTCTCCTCTTTCTTTGTTTTTCTTTCTTTATCTCCGTCACTTCGAAAATGTTGCTCCGAAGTTCTCCGGCCAAGGATCACAAAAAGGATAGCCCTTTGAAGAGTCAAAAGATCATCAAAGACTCAGTGAACAAGAGGTGTTGCTTTAACGATGCACAAGTAGATAACATCCGTCACCGTTTTCCGGCGAATGCCTTTTTCAAACCGTTCGATCCAACTGCCCTGAGCGACTATGTTTCAGAAACATGGGTTGCCTTTCCAGTTACTCCATTTGCCATAGGATACACCTATCCTTTCCCAGAATTTACACAATCCTTCTTTTCCCTTACCGGCATCTCTTACATCCAAGCCATGCCGATGATTTGGAGGGTTTTGTATACCCTGGAGAGGATCATTGAGCAGGAGGGCATTGATTTGGGCATGTCAGAACTGACACAATTGTATGATGTTACCACCTTTGGATCCCACCGTTATTTGTTCAAATGAAAACCCAGTGCAGAACACCCCCTTCTTAAAGTCACCAAAAATGACAAAGATTGGAAACGTCGCTTCTTCTTTGTAAGAAGGGATACCATTTCAGATGGAGAGCATTTACCAAGAACATGGTCCACCCATGGTAGGCCGGAGGATCCTAAGAAGGATCAGCAGGTAGTCTTGTTTTCGCAATAGGATCACTAACCCCTTTTTTGTCTTGTGTTATGCAGCTATTTCTGTCTCACACATCATCACATCACCTGAAACCAAGGATAGACTCGCTGCTTTTTGGAAGCTTGATCCTGAAACAAGGACATTCAAGATAGACACCCAAGACTCACAAGAAGTATCCTCAGGTTCCATTACCATGTCAAGTAAGTATCCTGCCTTTTACATAGTTTAAATATTAAAATAAATAAATAAATTGAAATAGGATAAGGATACTCATCTTGCTTTAAATGTGTAGGCGCTGGAAAATCTGCCAAGCCTGTATCCCAATTCAACACGGCTGACCTTGATGTCGTACGATCCAGGAAGAAGAGGTCCACTACCAGTCCTAGCATCTCCATTCCAAAGGCACCCACTAAAGGAAAGGGTGTCAAGAAGAGGAAAACTTCTGATGCTGAGGATCTTCAAGGCCTACCACTGATCCGCCACCAGTTCCTTGAATACTTCAATGATGTAAGGATCCTTAATTCTGCCTAGGTATCCTACTCGTATGAGGATCACTTGATCTTGAACTGCTTTATCCTCTTTATTGCAGAAATTTGCCGAGATCGAGGATTACGTGGGGAATGTTGAGGAGCAGGACAAGAAAATTGCTGATCTCCAATAGGTTGCCGTGCTCAAAGACCTTGCACTTGCTGATCTTCGGAAGGAACTCCAAGATGAGAAGACCAAGACGGCCAAACTTCTGATTGACCTTGACTATGAGAAGCATGATCTCATAGAAAATGCTAAGGTTTCTGCCGCCATCACGATGTATCAGACAAAATTGAAGATGGCCCAGGAAGCTCAAGATCCTAGTTTTGACAAAAGCAGCTGGGATGTTGAGGGCTGGAAGGCAAGGCTGGCTGATCTTGAGGATGATGAGGAGGAGGCAACTGAGGTTTTGGCAATTGAGGCAAGTGGCAGTGGAAAGGATCTGATGAAGGATACTGCAGCTGGAGGGGAAGAGGATGCAGCAAAGGCATAGGTTGCATGATTGGGCGATGAAGGACATTTCTAGACGTAGCCGGAGCCCAATTTTTAAATCTGGTGGTAGTTTGTTTTTTGTGGTTGTGATGTTTAAAACAATTTCATGGTTTGTACTTTGAACAATAGGTTTTAGGATTAAGGATCTTGTGTGATCCTTAGGACATTAGGCAGGATTGCAATTGGTGGAGGGATCCTCTGTTTGGGGAATGAAGCCATTGTGATCCTGCCGCCTTTATATCCCTGCACTATCTTTGAACTTATTATCATGGACACCCTTTACCTACCCCAGCGGACGGGCCACGTTTTGCTGGTAGAAGCTCGGGTAGGTAATTTTGACAACCTTTTAAGGGTTAGTCTTTTGTTTATAAATAAAAACTTAACCTTTTGTCGCTTATCTCGTGTTGTTATACTTTTTAATATCTTACTTTCCAATTGTTGTAATGTTCATTCTGTTTATACTTATCAAGCCTTGAAAAATTAGAAAAGATATCCAGAAAGTTTAGGATATGATCAAGGATCACATATCCCATAACCGATAAGTTCTAAAAAGTGATATGGTTTAACAATCACAAGTTCAGTTGTCAAGTATAAGGGTTATTCAAATAAATAATGAATAGAACTAAAAATAGTTAAGGATCATACCTGAGGATCCAAGTTAGGATCCTAACCTTAATAAGGATAACTATAAGATAAACCTTTGAATAAAGTAAGGATCAAGGATCCCTAGTTGCCTATCTTCAAGAACCTGAAATAGAGCATCACTTGGGACTAAGCCAATATAAGATAAGAGTTAGCAACTGGGGACAAGCCCAAGGATAACTGGGGACAAGCCCAAGGATCGTATGTAAACTGGAGTATGGCCCTAACTGGCGACTATCCAAACTTAGTGGCATGAAAATGCCAAAACCTTAGCTAACGTGAAAACGTTAGAAACCTTAGCTAACGTGAAAACGTTAGAAACCTTAGGAACGGATGTATGGTACGTCTACCATTATACGTAGGATCCTAAGCATAGCCAGAACAATGGAATTATCAGCCCCTAAAACGAGTACTGGTCCCAATGCCTTGAACTATACCAGGATCATCGTGCGCTACAGGCGGAACTGGGGTCAAGCCCAAATAACTGGGGTTAAACCCAAGGAACGGATTGCTTCAGTAGATAACCAATGTTATGCTAAGGATACCTGAACTTTCAAAACTTGAACTCACGTGAGAGATGGATGAAGGATACATGATCCTTATCCTTATATGAGAAAATAAAGAAACGAAATAGTTCAAGTTTTGGATATTACCTAAGTAAGGATCACCAATACTTCGAGGATCCTTTAAGGATATCCCTATCGTGAGGATCATCTCTGCCATGAGGATCCTGCTCACATGAAATATTTCTTCAAGTGGACAGCATTCCAAGCTCTTGGTAGCAAATCACCTTCCATGGTTAGCAATCTATATGCCCCCTTTCCTGCTTCAGCTTCAATCAAATAAGGGCCTTCCCATTTTGGAGATAACTTTCCATCAGCAGGATTGGTGGTATTCTGAAATGCTTTCCTTAATACCATGTCTCCAACTTGAAACCTCCTGATCCTGACATTTTTGTTGTAAGCACCAGCCATTCTTTGCTGATAACTGGCCATCCTTATCCTAGCCATATCCCTGATTTCTTCAATAGTATCCAGGTCTTGAGCCAAGTTTTCATTATTTTCCTCAGGATCACGAGTACTTGTTCTAGCAGTTGGAACCACCATTTCTGTTGGGATCACTGATTCTGCCCCAAATACCAAAGAGAATGGTGTTTGACCAGTAGCATTTTTAGGGGTTGTCCTATCAGCCCAGAGCACATAGGGTAGTTCTTCTGCCCATTTCCCTTTCTTGGATCCAAGCTTCTTCTTCAAATTGTTGATGATGATCTTGTTAGATGATTCTGCTTGGCCATTAGCTTATGGGTGGACTGGTGTTGATGTTATCATCTTAATCCCCCAGCTGTCACAAAAGTTAGTGGTTCTGCCCCCAATAAATTGGGAACCATTATCACATATAATCTCAGAAGGAATTCCAAATCTAGTTATAATATTTCTTTTAATGAAGGATATAACTTCCTTTTCTCTGACTTGGGCAAAAGCTTCAGCCTCTATCCACTTGGAGAAGTAATCAGTCATAGCTAGCATGAATACTTTTCCACCAGGTGCCTTAGGGAGCTTACCAACTATATCCATACCCCATCTCATAAATGGCCAAGAGGAGGATATGGGATGCAATAATTCAGCTGGTTGATAAAGGATATTGCTGTGCCTCTTGCAAGGATCACATCTTCTGGCATACTCCACAGCATCTTTCTTCATGGTTGGCCAGTAGTATCCTGTCCTTAGGATCCTTGAGAATAATGCCCTGCCCCCAGTGTGGTTTCCACAATCTCCTTCATGGAAGTCTTTTAAAACTTCTTGAACTTCAGGATCCTCAATGCATCTCAAGTATGGTCCTGCAAGAGATCGTCTATACAACATATTATTCATAATTGTGAATTGAGATACCTTAGATTTGAAAGCCCTAGGGTTTTCTCCTGTAGGAATCTCTCCATGTTGTAAGTATCTCATAATTGGTGAGATCCATGATCCTGATCCTGAATGGGATTGAGTATCCTCACAAGGGATAATTGCAGAATCATTTCCTATCTCCATAGCCTCGTGATCCTCGATAGCCGGGGTCAGGATATGGATAATAGGAATCTTGATATCCTCCGGGATCTTCAAGGATGATCCTAAGTTAGCCAATGCATCAGCTTCTGTATTTTCTTCACTTGGTACCTGTGACAAACTAAAGGAAACAAAAGAGAGTGCCAAACTTTTGATTATCTCCAAATACTTGGTTAGCTTTTCACCTTTAACAGCATATGATCCATTAAAGTGGTTTGTAATCAACAAAGAATCTACGTGTACCTCAAGATACCTGATCCCCATATGCTTTGCAATTTGCAAACCAGCAATTAAGGCTTCATATTCAGCCTCATTGTTAGTGGTTTGGAACTCACAAGCTATAGAATGGGGTATTATGTCCCCCTGTGGCGATTTTAGTAGTATTCCAAGCCCTGTGCCTTTGACATTTGAGGATCCATCAGTATAAAGTATCCAAGGATCCTTGGTCTCTTCTAGCTGCTGGACTTCTAGCTCAGCTTCTTCTTGTAAATCACTACTGAAATCAGCCACAAAGTCAGCTAATGCTTGGGATTTGATGGCTGTCCTAGGCTCATATCTTATATCATATGCACTCAGCTTCACTGCCCACTTAGCCATCCTTCCTGACATCTCTGGTTTCCTGAGGACATTCTTAATTGGAAAATTAGTTTTAACAATGATAACATGAGTTTCAAAATAATGTCTTAACTTGGTAGATGCCATAATTAATGCAAGAATAAGCTTTTCAAGGTGTGAGTACCTGGATTCGGCATCAAGTAAACTTTTACTTACATAATAGACAGGATGTTGTGTACCTTGATGATCCTTAACAAGGACCGCACTTACTGCTTTTGATGATACTGCAAGATACAAGGATAACACATCACCTTTTTCTGGTTTCATCAAAGCCGGGGCCGAGGATAGGTAATCTTTGAGGGCTTTTAAAGCATTTTCATGCTTCTCCGTCCACTCAAATTTCTTGTTCTTCCTTAGGATATCATAGAATTCTTTACACTTCTCGGAGGACTTGGATATAAATCTGTTCAAGGCTGTTATCCTTCCTGTTAGCCTTTGAACATCCTTAGCATTGGCCGGAGATTTGATGTTCACTATTGCTTTGATTTGTTCCGGGCTAGCTTCAATGCCTCTCTTTGTCACCATATATCCTAAGAATTTACCTGCTTTAACAGCAAAGTGACATTTTGAAAGATTAAGTTTCATGTTATATTTGTCAAGGATATCGAATGCTTCCTCCAAGTCTCTTAGGTGATCCTCAGCTTTTAAGGATTTTACCACCATATCATCTATGTAAACCTCCATAGTTTGTCCAATCTGATCCTTGAACATCATATTCACCAGCCTTTGATATATTGCACCTGCATTTCTTAATCCGAACGGCATAGCAATATAGCAGTATATACCAGTTGGAGTCATGAAGGCTGTATCCTCTTGGTCGGATGGTTCCATTTGGATTTGTTGGAATCCAGATGAAGCATCCATAAAAGTTAACAGTTCATGACCCGCAGTTGCATCCACCATGGAGTCAATGTGGGGTAAAGGGAAAGGATCCTTGGGACATGCCTTATTTAAATCGGTAAAATCGACACATACCCTCCACTTTCCGTTTTTCTTTTGAACAACAACCACATTGGCCAACCATCTTGGATACTTGACCTCTCTAATCATACCTGCCCGGAGCAATTTCTCTACCTCTTCTTGGATAATGGCATTCCTTTCCGGTGCAAACTTTCTTCTCCTTTGATGGATTGGTTTGAAGGATCTGTCAATGCCGAGTTTATGAGTGATAACATCTTTGGATATACCAGTCATGTCTTCGTGTTTCCATGCAAAGGTAGTCTTTCTCCTTTTGAGGAAGGATACGAGGTCTTCTTTCATTTCGCCAAGGATCCCTGATCCGATATAGATTTTGGATTCAGGATCATCAGGATCCATGAGGATTTCTACCACATCCTGCTCTCTGGCCTCCAAGACATTCCTTGGAGGATACCTTGATTGCTATTGCTCCCTTGACTTCGAAGCTGGTTTCATCGATGAAGTGTAGCAATTCTTAGCCTCCTGCTGATCACTATCAATCTTTACTATTCCCCAAGGACTAGGGAGCTTCACACATTGATGGTAAGTAGATGGGACTGCTTTCATATCGTGTATCCAGGGCCTGCCAAGGATAACATTACAACAAGATAAACAGTCAATAACACAAAAAATTTTATAAGAGTGTAAGCCTTCAATATATATTGGGAGTTTAATGTCCCCCAGGGTGTTCTTAGTTTCGCCACTAAATCCCACGAGCACGGATGATCTTGGTATGATCTCTGATTCAGGGATACCCATCTTCTTTAGAACATCAAGCTGGATAATGTTCACTGAACTTCCTCCGTCTATAAGGATCCTGCGGACAAAATGGTTAGATATGAAAAGAGTAATAACCAAACCATCGTGATGAGGATCCTGGATATCAACACGATCCTCTTCATCAAAGGTTATGACTTTTCCTTCGGAGACACTTGATGTTCGAACTGGTCTTTCTCCATTATCCATTTTAGTTTCTTTTGCATGCCTTTTAGCTGCTGAGAAGGATGTGCCACAAATGTCGGATCCTCCAGAAATAAAGTTTATCACTTGTGCATCTGCTGGAGGAGCTGGAGCCTTCTCAGGGATCCTTTCAGGATCCTGAGTCCTTGACTTTTTTCTCCCCAACAACTCTTTTAGATGCCCCTTGCTCAACAAGTATCCAATTTCCTTTCTTAATGCAATGCATTCTTCTGTGAGGTGCCCAAAATCTTCATGATATGCACACCACTTCGATTTATCCTTAGTTGCAGCCGGCCTATCATTCTTTCTCGGCCATCTAGCTTTATCACCTAGGTTCTGCATAGCAAGGATTAGTTCATTGTTATCAACACTAAAACAATATTCAGAAATTGGAGGATAATCCTCATCATCCTCTTCTTGATCAACAGAGTGCACGTTCTGATTATCAGATCTGTTGTAGGATCTGAATTTGTTGTTCCTGAATGAGGATCCTTGCTTATCCTGCTTTGAGGATCCTGCTAACCTCTCCTGGATCCTCTTGTCATCCTCTAGCCGAATGAACCTAAGTGCTCGGGTTCTCACCTCATCTAAGTTCCTGCATGGTGTCATAACAAGATCATCATAGAAAGACGAATCCCTAAGCAATCCCATTTTGAAGGCCTCAACAGCCGTAGCTATATCTAAATTGGGAATGTCTAAGGATTCTTTACTGAATTTGGTAATGTAATCCCTTAATGATTCATTATGACCCTGGGTTATCCTATATAAATCACTAGTTAATCGTTCAAATTTTCTACTACAAGAAAACTGATTATTAAACAAGTTAACTAGGTTAGCAAATGAGGTAATAGAATAGGGAGGAAGACTTAGCAGCCATTTGAGAGCTGATCCAGTAAGAGTGGATCCGAATCCCTTGCACAGGCATGCTTCTTTTAACCTTTCTGGAATTGGATTGATTTCCATCCTCTCCCTGTATTGTGCTATGTGTTCTTCAGGATCCGTTGAACCATCATACAACTTCATTGTTGGCACATGGAATCTCTTGGGTATCTCAGCATCACAGATTGGTGGTGCAAAACGAGATATCTTGTGGCTCCCATCTGCAATCTCTGGGATAGGTTTAACTACTCCCGGAACACTTGATATCATATCCTTTAGCTTTTGCAATTCTCTAGCCATGGCATGATTGATACCTGGATCCTGCATAAGACCATGGTTAGTAGTATGAGAATTATTAAAAGTGTTACCTCCCATTGGATTCAAATTAGGAAGAATGGATGTTAATCCGTATTGTTGAGGCTCTGGAATGATCGAGGGACCAGTAGAGGCATTGGTCTGCATCGGAATAAAATCTCCCTGATGGACATCTGAACTTCCTGTTTGCAAATTCCTCAAGGATCCTGGCATCTGGAAGGATCCCTGAAACTGGGACGATCCTGGAACAAAGGAGGATCCTTGAACTTGGGATGATCCTGGAACGAAGGAGGATCCTTGAACCTGGGATGATCCTGGAACGAAGGAGGATCCTTGAACTTGGGATGATCCTGGAATGAAGGAGGATCCTTGAACCTGGGATGATCCTGGAACGAAGGAGGATCCTTGAACTTGGGATGATCCTGGAATGAAGGAGGATCCTTGAACCTGGGATGATCCTGGAACGAAGGAGGATCCTTGAACCTGGGATGATCCTGGAACGAAGGAGGATCCTTGAACCTGGTGCATTCCTGAATATCCTCCTGAACTCGTGAGGGATCCCATATGCTGAGGATAGGATCCCGCTGGCTGGAAATATGAACATGATGCCTGGGTCATTGTTGTTGTTCCATAGTGCACTCCTTTTGGTCCACCCACATATTGAACTTCTGGGACCACTGATGGCTGAGAAGTAATCACTGGAGTATCAAAATTCAGGGATTTCGGCACCAGTGGGGAATGATCCTCTGCCGTTGTCTTTTGTTTCTTGAGATCTCCAATTTCTTTGAGAATCCTCTCGTTGGTCTTATCCTGTTGCCGTATCTGATCCTTCATCTGCAAAATCAAAGTAAGCATGTCACTAGTAGTGGGAGTGTAAGAAGCAGAAGAAGTTGGAGGTTTTGAGAAAATGGGAGTTGGTTTTTTCGCAGCATTCTCGGCATTCTTCTGGGGTCCAGAAGGTGGTGGAGGCAAAGGAGGTACGCCTTGTGAAGAAGTGAATGAAGGCATCAAGTTTGAAGCATTCTTCGCTGAGGAAGCCATTTGCTTGGTTGTTGTGAACCGAAATGAGCACAGAAATGCGAATTTTTCTAAGGACGAAGCACCAATTGCCCCACGGTGGGCGCCAAACTGTTTTGGTCAAAAATTCTGTTTATGATATGCAACCAAACTCTTTGTTTCGGGGAATGATGCTTAAAATATGTAATAGCGATAAGGATCACTTCAAGGTAAATTGCACTAACAACACAAGGATTTATACGGGGAAAAAGCCCTTGATCAAGTGTTGATCTCCGGCACAAAAAACCCCGGGTGATGGAAACTACCGATCACCAAGCTCAAATAAATGATTAAATGTTTACAACTTCGGATAGTAACGAGCTAGGTACAAGGATCACTATCGTGAAATGTGTACAAGTGAGTGAAAATGAATGTGTGTTCGTCGAGAGCTTCAAGTGTGCGAGTATACGAGTGTGTGTAGCTGCAAAAATGGCTAAGTGTTTCTCTACTAGCTCGTTACCCCTTTTAAAATAGAAATCTAACTACCAAACTAACTATCCGACTTTCGTGCCATGCCTCCACGTTCTCCACAACGTCTATTTTTGGTCAAGCACGTGTAGAATAGTTTGGGAATATTCTCCAGGAATGTCGCCAAGACTTGGTCAAGCTTGTTATACCTGCGAGATGCTACAAAACATAAGTAAACAATCGTCAGTACGAGGATCCTTAAAGTGATCCATGATCCTGATCCTAAAGCCCTTCTGAGGATTACCACCTGTCACAGAAGTAAGGATCACTAATTAGGATAACGAATAAGGATCACTAATTGTTAGAAAATCCTCCCCTAACAACTATATTTCTGAAACTTGGGTAGCTTTCCTGGTCACACCGTTCACAATAGGATACACGTATCCTTTCCCTGAATTCACCCAGTCTTTCTTCTCCCTCACCGGCATCTCCTACATTCAAGCTATGCCAATGATCTGGAGGGTCCTATATACCCTTGAAAGGATCATTGAGCAAGAAGGAATTGCCCTAGGAATGTCGGAGTTGGCAGAGATGTATGATCTCACAACATTTGGATCCCACCGATACTTATTCAAGCGTAAACCCGGTGAAGAACACCCCATCTTCAAAGCCACTAAGAATGATACTAACTGGAAACAGAGATTCTTCTTTGTCAGAAGGGATTCTCTTTCTGATGGAAAGGATCTGCCAAGGAAGTGGACCACCCATGGTAGTATAGAGGATCCTGAGAAGGATCACCAGATAACCTTGTTTTTGTATAAGGATCACTAACCCCCTTTTGTTTCCATTGTACAGCTATCTCTGTTTCGCATCTTATACCATCACCTGCCACCAAGGAAAGGTTCGCTGCTTTCAGAAGACTTGATCCTGCAATAAGGTCATTCAAAACAAACACCCAGGATTCACAAGAAGTATCCTCAGGTTCTGTCACTATGTCAAGTAAGTATCCTGTATTTTGTATAGTCAAATATTTAAATAAATAGTTGAATAGAAATAGGATAAGGATACTTATCTGTTTTGAATGTGTAGGCGCTGGGAAATCCTCGAAATCTGCCTCCAAATTCAGTGTAACTGATCTTGACACTATCAGATCCTCAAAGAAAAAGTCTGTTGCTAGCCCTTCCATTGTAATCCCCAAGGCTACCACTTCAAAGGGAAGAGGTGGAAAGAAAAGAAAAACCTCTGAAGCTGACAACCTTCAAGGCTTGCCTCTGATCCGCCATCAATTCCTCGAGTACTTTAATGATGTAAGGATCACTGACTTAGCTTAGTTATCCTATCCACTTGAGGATCATATGATCCTAACTTTGCATTGTCTTGTTTGCAGAAATTTGCTGAAATTGAGGACTACGTTGGAAATGTTGAGGATCTTGAGGAGAAATACTCTGATCTCCAAAAGGTGGCGGTGCTCAAGGATCACAAAATTGCCTCCCTTGAAAAGGATCTCAAGGATGCCAAAACTCAGATAGCTTCAATTCTGATCAATTTTGATTATGAGAAGAGCGGGATCACGGAGGATGCTAAGGTCTCCGCTGCCGTTGCCATGTACAAGACCAAGCTACAGATGGCTCAAGAAGCTCAGGATCCCGCCTTTGATAGGAGCAACTGGGACATGGAAGGCTGGAAGGCCAGGCTGGCTGAGTTAGAGGATGAGGATGAGGCTGACGAGGTTCTGGCAATCGAGGCTAGTGGTAGTGGCAAGGATCAGGCGAAGGATACGGGAGCTGGAGGAGATGAAGATGCAGTGAAGGTGTAGGCTGCATGAATGGGCGATGAAGGACATTTCTAGACGTAGCCGGAGCCCATTTTTTAAGTTTGATAGTTTGTTTTGGTTATGATGTTTTTTGTTGAACAATGATGGGTTGTACTTAAACAATAGTAATTAGGGCTAAGGATCATGGATCCTTTGAACAATAGGTAGGATTACAAATGGTGGAGGGATCCTCTGTTTTGGGGATGAAGCCATTGTGATCCTGCCGTCTTTTGATTCCTGCACTACCAAGACCCTTAGACAATTGACACCCTTTTCCAACCCATGTGGACGGGCCACGTTTTGCTGGTAGAAACGTGGTTTGGCAATTTTGACAACCTTAAAGGGTTTAATCTTTTGTGAATAAAATAACTTTAACTTTCTGGCTTATCCTGTGTTGATATCCTTGTTAACATTTTACTTTCCAACTGTCGTGATGTTCAATTTGTTTAAACTTATCAAGTAAAGAAAAATTTAAGAAATATCCCCAAAAAGTTTAGGATATGATCAAGGATCACATGTCCCATAACCGATTAGTTTTGAAAAGTTATATAGTTTAAGGATCACAAGTTCAGTTGTCAAAAGATAAGGGTTACTCAAATAAATAATGAATAGAATCAAAATAGTTAAGGATCATACCTGAGAATCCAAGTTAGGATCCTAACCTTTAACAGTTGTAAACAGGATAATCCAAAAGACAAACCTTAATAAAAGGTAAGGATCAAGGATCCTTGGTCATTTATCTCCAAAAACCTGAAATAAGGTACAAGTTGGGACTAAGCCAACATAGGATAAGAGTTAGTAACTGGGGACAAGCCCAACAATTCTGGGGACAAGCCCAATATACTGGGGACAAGCCCAAAGGATAACTGGGGACAAGCCCAAAGGATCGTATGTAAACTGGAGTATGGCCCTCACTGGAGACTATCCAAACTTAGTGACATGAAAATGCCAAAACCTTAGCTAACGTGAAAACGTTAGAAACCTTAGGAACGGATGTATGGTACGTCTACCATTATACGTAGGATCCTGAATATAGCCAGTACAATGAAATTGTCAGCCCCTAAAGCGAGTACTGGTCCCATTGCCATGAACTATACCAGGATCATCGTGCGCTACTGGCGAAACTGGGGACAGGCCCAAACTGTGGACTAGCCCAAATAACTGGGGTCAAGCCCGAATAACTGGGGACTAGCCCAAATAACTGGATACTTCTGTGGATACTCAATCCTTAGTTAAGGATACCTGAACCTTCAAAACTCAGAATCAAGTGAAAGGAGGATAAAGGATGCAGGATCCTTATCCTTATAAGAGAATAAAAGAATGAAATAGTTTGAGATTAGAATGTTACTAGAAAGAGGATCATCTGTCTGTAAGGATCCTTCAAGGATACTTATCAAGTGAGGATCATGGATCCTTATCACATGAAATATTTCTTCAAATGGACAGCATTCCAAGCTCTTGGTAGCAAATCACCTTCCATTGTTAGCAATCGATATGCCCCCTTTTCCTGCCTCAGCTTCAATCAAATAGGGGCCTTCCCATTTTGGTGCCAATTTTCCATCAGCATGATTGGTTGTATTCTGAAATGCTTTCCTTAATACCATATCACCAACTTGGAATTTCCTGATCCGGACATTTTTGTTGTAGGCTCCAGCCATCCTTTGTTGATAACTGGCCATCCTTATCCTTGCCAAATCCCTGCTTTCTTCTATAGTATCCAAGTCTTGAACCAAGTTTTCAGCATTTTCTCCAGGATCACGAATGCTTGTTCTTGCAGTTGGAACCACCATCTCTGTAGGGATCACTGATTCTGCCCCAAATACCAAAGAAAATGGAGTTTGGCCTGTAGCATTCTTGGGAGTTGTCCTATCAGCCCAAAGCACATAAGGTAGTTCTTCTGCCCATTTTCCTTTCTTGGATCCAAGCTTCTTCTTCAAATTGTTGATGATGATCTTGTTGGATGATTCTGCCTGACCATTAGCTTGTGGGTGGACTGGTGTTGATGTTATCATCTTAATCCCCCAGCTGTCACAAAAGTTAGTAGTTCTATTCCCAATAAATTGGGATCCATTATCACAAACAATTTCAGAAGGGATACCAAATATAGTGATAATTTTTCTTTTAATAAAGGATATAACTTCTTTTTCTCTGACTTGAGCAAAGGCTTCAGCCTCTATCCACTTAGAGAAGTAATCAGTCATAGCAAGCATGAATACTTTTCCACCAGGTGCCTTAGGAAGCTTTCCAACTATATCCATTCCCTATCTCATGAATGGCCAGGAAGAGGATATAGGATGCAAGAGTTCTGCTGGTTGGTGAAGGATATTACTATGCCTCTGACAAGGATCACACTTCTTGGCATACTCCACAGCATTCTTCTTCTTAGTGGGCCAGTAGTATCCTGTCCTCAGGATCCTTGAGAATAATGCCATGCCCCCAATGTGGTTTTCACAATCTCCTTCATGGAAATCCTTTAGGACTTCTTGGATTTCATGATCCTCAATGCATCTTAGATATGGTCCTGCAAGAGATCGTTTATACAACATATTATTTAATATTGTAAATTGAGATACATTAATTTTGAAAGCCCTTGGGTTTTCTCCTGTAGGAATCTCTCCATGTTGAATATATCTCATGATTGGGAGGATCCATGATCCTGGATGAAATTGAGTATTATCACTAGGGATGACTGCAGAATCTTCTCCTATCTCCATAGCTAAATGATCCTCGATAGCAGGGGTCAGGATATGGATAATAGGGATCTTGCTATCCTCAGGGATCTTCAAAGATGATCCTAGATTGGCTAATGCATCAGCTTCTGCATTCTCTTCCCTTGGTACCTGTGTAAAAATAAAGGATACAAAAGAGAGTGCCAATTCTTTGACTATCTCCAAATATTTGATTAGCTTTTCACCTTTAACAGCATAGGATCCATTAAAGTGATTAGTGATCAGTAAAGAATCTACATGTACCTCAAGATACCTGATCCTCATATGCTTTGCAATTTGCAAACCAGCTATCAAGGCTTCATACTCAGCCTCACTGTTGGTAGTTTGAAATTCACAAGCTATGGAGTGGGGTATTATGTCCCCCTGTGGCGATTTCAATAGTATTCCAAGCCTTGTTCCTTTAACATTAGAGGCTCCATCAGTGAAGAGTATCCAAGGATCCTTAGTTTCTTCTAGCTGTTGGACTTCTAACTCAGCTTCCTTTTGCAAATCACTACTAAAATCTGCCACAAAGTCAGCTAAGGCTTGGGATTTGATGGCAGTCCTTGGTTCATATCTTATATCATATGCACTTAGCTTCACTGCCCACTTAGCCATCCTTCCTGACATTTCAGGTTTCCTGAGAACATTCTTAATTGGAAAATTAGTCTTAACAATAATGGCATGAGTCTCAAAATAATGTCTTAATTTAGTGGATGCCATAATTAATGCAAGGATAAGTTTTTCTAAATGTGAATACCTGGATTCAGCATCAAGTAAGCTCTTACTTACATAATAAACAGGATGTTGTGTACCTTGGTGATCCTTAACAAGGACCGCACTTACTGCTTTTGAGGATACTGCTAGGTACAAGGATAATACATCCCCTTTTTCTGGTTTCATCAAGGCTGGGGCTAAGGATAGGTAATCTTTAAGAGCTTTGAGGGCACCTTCATGCTTCTCAATCCATTCAAATTTCTTATTCTTCCTCAGGATATCATAGAATTCCTTATACTTTTCTGAGGATTTGGATATGAATCTGTTCAAGGCTGCGATCCTGCCCGTCAATCTTTGCACATCCTTAGCATTGGCAGGAGATTTGATATTCACAATAGCCTTAATTTGTTCTGGACTTGCTTCAATGCCCCTCTTTGTTACCATATATCTGTTAGGGGAGGATTTTCTAACAATTAGTGATCCTTATTCGTTATCCTAATTAGTGATCCTTACTTCTGTGACAGGTGGTGATCCTCAGAAGGGCTTTAGGATCAGGATCATGGATCACTTTAAGGATCCTCGTACTGACGATTGTTTACTTATGTTTTGTAGCATCTCGCAGGTATAACAAGCTTGACCAAGTCTTGGCGACATTCCTGGAGAATATTCCCAAACTATTATGCACGTGCTTGGCCAAAAATAGACGTTGTGGAGAACGTGGAGGCATGGCACGAAAGTCGGATAGTTAGTTTGGTAGTTAGATTTCTATTTTAAAAGGGGTAACGAGCTGGTAGAGAAACACTTAGCCATTTTTGCAGCTACACACACTCGTATACTCGCACACTTGAAGCTCTCGACGAACACACATTCATTTTCACTCACTTGTATACATTTCACGATAGTGATCCTTGTACCTAGCTCGTTACTATCCGAAGTTGTAAACATTTAATCATTTATTTGAGCTTGGTGATCGGTAGTTTCCATCACCCGGGGTTTTTTGTGCCGGAGATCAACACTTGATCAAGGGCTTTTTCCCCGTATAAATCCTTGTGTTGTTAGTGCAATTTACCTTGAAGTGATCCTCATCGCTATTACATATTTTAAGCATCATTCCCCGAAACAAAGAGTTTGGTTGCATATCATAAACAGAATTTTTGACCAAAACAGTTTGGCGCCCACCGTGGGGCAATTGGTGCTTCGTCCTTAGAAAAATTCGCATTTCTGTGCTCATTTCGGTTCACAACAACCAAGCAAATGGCTTCCTCAGCGAAGAATGCTTCAAACTTGATGCCTTCATTCACTTCTTCACAAGGCGTACCTCCTTTGCCTCCACCACCTTCTGGACCCCAGAAGAATGCCGAGAATGCTGCGAAAAAACCAACTCCCATTTTCTCAAAACCTCCAACTTCTTCTGCTTCTTACACTCCCACTACTAGTGACATGCTTACTTTGATTTTGCAGATGAAGGATCAGATACGGCAACAGGATAAGACCAACGAGAGGATTCTCAAAGAAATTGGAGATCTCAAGAAACAAAAGACAACGGCAGAGGATCATTCCCCACTGGTGCCGAAATCCCTGAATTTTGATACTCCAGTGATTACTTCTCAGCCATCAGTGGTCCCAGAAGTTCAATATGTGGGTGGACCAAAAGGAGTGCACTATGGAACAACAACAATGACCCAGGCATCAGGTTCATATTTCCAGCCAGCGGGATCCTATCCTCAGCATATGGGATCCCTCACGAGTTCAGGAGGATATTCAGGAATGCACCAGGTTCAAGGATCCTCCTTCGTTCCAGGATCATCCCAGGTTCAAGGATCCTCCTTCGTTCCAGGATCATCCCAGGTTCAAGGATCCTCCTTCATTCCAGGATCATCCCAAGTTCAAGGATCCTCCTTCGTTCCAGGATCATCCCAGGTTCAAGGATCCTCCTTCATTCCAGGATCATCCCAAGTTCAAGGATCCTCCTTCGTTCCAGGATCATCCCAGGTTCAAGGATCCTCCTTCGTTCCAGGATCATCCCAAGTTCAAGGATCCTCCTTTGTTCCAGGATCGTCCCAGTTTCAGGGATCCTTCCAGATGCCAGGATCCTTGAGGAATTTGCAAACAGGAAGTTCAGATGTCCATCAGGGAGATTTTATTCCGATGCAGACCAATGCCTCTACTGGTCCCTCGATCATTCCAGAGCCTCAACAATACGGATTAACATCCATTCTTCCTAATTTGAATCCAATGGGAGGTAACACTTTTAATAATTCTCATACTACTAACCATGGTCTTATGCAGGATCCAGGTATCAATCATGCCATGGCTAGAGAATTGCAAAAGCTAAAGGATATGATATCAAGTGTTCCGGGAGTAGTTAAACCTATCCCAGAGATTGCAGATGGGAGCCACAAGATATCTCGTTTTGCACCACCAATCTGTGATGCTGAGATACCCAAGAGATTCCATGTACCAACAATGAAGTTGTATGATGGTTCAACGGATCCTGAAGAACACATAGCACAATACAGGGAGAGGATGGAAATCAATCCAATTCCAGAAAGGTTAAAAGAAGCATGCCTGTGCAAGGGATTCGGATCCACTCTTACTGGATCAGCTCTCAAATGGCTGCTAAGTCTTCCTCCCTATTCTATTACCTCATTTGCTAACCTAGTTAACTTGTTTAATAATCAGTTTTCTTGTAGTAGAAAATTTGAACGATTAACTAGTGATTTATATAGGATAACCCAGGGTCATAATGAATCATTAAGGGATTACATTACCAAATTCAGTAAAGAATCCTTAGACATTCCCAATTTAGATATAGCTACGGCTGTTGAGGCCTTCAAAATGGGATTGCTTAGGGATTCGTCTTTCTATGATGATCTTGTTATGACACCATGCAGGAACTTAGATGAGGTGAGAACCCGAGCACTTAGGTTCATTCGTCTAGAGGATGACAAGAGGATCCAGGAGAGGTTAGCAGGATCCTCAAAGCAGGATAAGCAAGGATCCTCATTCAGGAACAACAAATTCAGATCCTACAACAGATCTGATAATCAGAACGTGCACTCTGTTGATCAAGAAGAGGATGATGAGGATTATCCTCCAATTTCTGAATATTGTTTTAGTGTTGATAACAATGAACTAATCCTTGCTATGCAGAACCTAGGTGATAAAGCTAGATGGCCGAGAAAGAATGATAGGCCGGCTGCAACTAAGGATAAATCGAAGTGGTGTGCATATCATGAAGATTTTGGGCACCTCACAGAAGAATGCATTGCATTAAGAAAGGAAATTGGATACTTGTTGAGCAAGGGGCATCTAAAAGAGTTGTTGGGGAGAAAAAAGTCAAGGACTCAGGATCCTGAAAGGATCCCTGAGAAGGCTCCAGCTCCTCCAGCAGATGCACAAGTGATAAACTTTATTTCTGGAGGATCCGACATTTGTGGCACATCCTTCTCAGCAGCTAAAAGGCATGCAAAAGAAACTAAAATGGATAATGGAGAAAGACCAGTTCGAACATCAAGTGTCTCCGAAGGAAAAGTCATAACCTTTGATGAAGAGGATCGTGTTGATATCCAGGATCCTCATCACGATGGTTTAGTTATTACTCTTTTCATATCTAACCATTTTGTCCGCAGGATCCTTATAGACGGAGGAAGTTCAGTGAACATTATCCAGCTTGATGTTCTAAAGAAGATGGGTATCCCTGAATCAGAGATCATACCAAGATCCTCCGTGCTCGTGGGATTTAGTGGCGAAACTAAGAACACCCTGGGGGACATTAAACTCCCAATATATATTGAAGGCTTACACTCTTATAAAAAATTTTGTGTTATTGACTGTTTATCTTGTTGTAATGTTATCCTTGGCAGGCCCTGGATACACGATATGAAAGCAGTCCCATCTACTTACCATCAATGTGTGAAGCTCCCTAGTCCTTGGGGAATAGTAAAGATTGATAGTGATCAGCAGGAGGCTAAGAATTGCTACACTTCATCGATGAAACCAGCTTCGAAGTCAAGGGAGCAATAGCAATCAAGGTATCCTCCAAGGAATGTCTTGGAGGCCAGAGAGCAGGATGTGGTAGAAATCCTCATGGATCCTGATGATCCTGAATCCAAAATCTATATCGGATCAGGGATCCTTGGCGAAATGAAAGAAGACCTCGTATCCTTCCTCAAAAGGAGAAAGACTACCTTTGCATGGAAACACGAAGACATGACTGGTATATCCAAAGATGTTATCACTCATAAACTCGGCATTGACAGATCCTTCAAACCAATCCATCAAAGGAGAAGAAAGTTTGCACCGGAAAGGAATGCCATTATCCAAGAAGAGGTAGAGAAATTGCTCCGGGCAGGTATGATTAGAGAGGTCAAGTATCCAAGATGGTTGGCCAATGTGGTTGTTGTTCAAAAGAAAAACGGAAAGTGGAGGGTATGTGTCGATTTTACCGATTTAAATAAGGCATGTCCCAAGGATCCTTTCCCTTTACCCCACATTGACTCCATGGTGGATGCAACTGCGGGTCATGAACTGTTAACTTTTATGGATGCTTCATCTGGATTCCAACAAATCCAAATGGAACCATCCGACCAAGAGGATACAGCCTTCATGACTCCAACTGGTATATACTGCTATATTGCTATGCCGTTCGGATTAAGAAATGCAGGTGCAACATATCAAAGGCTGGTGAATATGATGTTCAAGGATCAGATTGGACAAACTATGGAGGTTTACATAGATGATATGGTGGTAAAATCCTTAAAAGCTGAGGATCACCTAAGAGACTTGGAGGAAGCATTCGATATCCTTGACAAATATAACATGAAACTTAATCCTTCAAAATGTCACTTTGCTGTTAAAGCAGGTAAATTCTTAGGATATATGGTGACAAAGAGAGGCATTGAAGCTAGCCCGGAACAAATCAAAGCAATAGTGAACATCAAATCTCCGGCCAATGCTAAGGATGTTCAAAGGCTAACAGGAAGGATAGCAGCCTTGAACAGATTTATATCCAAGTCCTCCGAGAAGTGTAAAGAATTCTATGATATCCTAAGGAAGAACAAGAAATTTGAGTGGACGGAGAAGCATGAAAATGCTTTAAAAGCCCTCAAAGATTACCTATCCTCGGCCCCGGCTTAGATGAAACCAGAAAAAGGTGATGTGTTATCCTTGTATCTTGCAGTATCATCAAAAGCAGTAAGTGCGGTCCTTGTTAAGGATCATCAAGGTACACAACATCCTGTCTATTATGTAAGTAAAAGTTTACTTGATGCCGAATCCAGGTACTCACACCTTGAAAAGCTTATTCTTGCATTAATTATGGCATCTACCAAGTTAAGACATTATTTTGAAACTCATGTTATCATTGTTAAAACTAATTTTCCAATTAAGAATGTCCTCAGGAAACCAGAGATGTCAGGAAGGATGGCTAAGTGGGCAGTGAAGCTGAGTGCATATGATATAAGATATGAGCCTAGGACAGCCATCAAATCCCAAGCATTAGCTGACTTTGTGGCTGATTTCAGTAGTGATTTACAAGAAGAAGCTGAGCTAGAAGTCCAGCAGCTAGAAGAGACCAAGGATCCTTGGATACTTTATACTGATGGATCCTCAAATGTCAAAGGCACAGGGCTTGGAATACTACTAAAATCGCCACAGGGGGACATAATACCCCATTCTATAGCTTGTGAGTTCCAAACCACTAACAATGAGGCTGAATATGAAGCCTTAATTGCTGGTTTGCAAATTGCAAAGCATATGGGGATCAGGTATCTTGAGGTACACGTAGATTCTTTGTTGATTACAAACCACTTTAATGGATCATATGCTGTTAAAGGTGAAAAGCTAACCAAGTATTTGGAGATAGTCAAAAGTTTGGCACTCTCTTTTGTTTCCTTTAGTTTGTCACAGGTACCAAGGGAAGAAAATACAGAAGCTGATGCATTGGCTAACTTAGGATCATCCTTGAAGATCCCGGAGGATATCAAGATTCCTATTATCCATATCCTGACCCCGGCTATCGAGGATCACGAGGCTATGGAGATAGGAAATGATTCTGCAATTATCCCTTGTGAGGATACTCAATCCCATTCAGGATCAGGATCATGGATCTCACCAATTATGAGATACTTACAACATGGAGAGATTCCTACAGGAGAAAACCCTAGGGCTTTCAAATCTAAGGTATCTCAATTCACAATTATGAATAATATGTTGTATAGACGATCTCTTGCAGGACCATACTTGAGATGCATTGAGGATCCTGAAGTTCAAGAAGTTTTAAAAGACTTCCATGAAGGAGATTGTTGAAACCACACTGGGGGCAGGGCATTATTCTCAAGGATCCTGAGGACAGGATACTACTGGCCAACCATGAAGAAAGATGCTGTGGAGTATGCCAGAAGATGTGATCCTTGCCAGAGGCACAGCAATATCCTTCATCAACCAGCTGAATTATTGCATCCCATATCCTCCTCTTGGCCATTTATGAGATGGGGTATGGATATAGTTGGTAAGCTCCCTAAGGCACCTGGTGGAAAAGTATTCATGCTAGCTATGACTGATTACTTCTCCAAGTGGATAGAGGCTGAAGCTTTTGCCCAAGTCAGAGAAAAGGAAATTATATCCTTCATTAAAAGAAATATTATAACTAGATTTGGAATTCCTTCTGAGATTATATGTGATAATGGTTCCCAATTTATTGGGGGCAGAACCACTAACTTTTGTGACAGCTGGGGGATTAAGATGATAACATCAACACCAGTCCACCCACAAGCTAATGGCCAAGCAGAATCATCCAACAAGATCATCATCAACAATTTGAAAAAGAAGCTTGGATCCAAGAAAGGGAAATGGGCAGAAGAACTACCTTATGTGCTTTGGGCTGACAGGACAACCCCTAAGAATACAACTGGTCAAACACCATTCTCTTTGGTGTTTGGGGCAGAATCAGTGATCCCAACAGAAATGGTGGTTCCAACTGCTAGAACAAGTACTCGTGATCCTGAGGAAAATAATGAAAACTTGGCTCAAGACCTGGATACTATTGAAGAAATCAGGGATATGGCTAGGATAAGGATGGCCAGTTATCAGCAAAGAATGGCTGGTGCTTACAACAAAAATGTCAGGATCAGGAGGTTTCAAGTTGGAGACATGGTATTAAGGAAAGCATTTCAGAATACCACCAATCCTGCTGATGGAAAGTTATCTCCAAAATGGGAAGGCCCTTATTTGATTGAAGCTGAAGCAGGAAAGGGGGCATATAGATTGCTAACCATGGAAGGTGATTTGCTACCAAGAGCTTGGAATGCTGTCCACTTGAAGAAATATTTCATGTGAGCAGGATCCTCATGGCAGAGATGATCCTCACGATAGGGATATCCTTAAAGGATCCTCGAAGTATTGGTGATCCTTACTTAGGTAATATCCTAAACTTGAACTATTTCGTTTCTTTATTTTCTCATATAAGGATAAGGATCATGTATCCTTCATCCATCTCTCACGTGAGTTCAAGTTTTGAAAGTTCAGGTATCCTTAGCATAACATTGGTTATCTGCTGAAGCAATCCGTTCCTTGGGTTTAACCCCAGTTATTTGGGCTTGACCCCAGTTCCGCCTGTAGCGCACGATGATCCTGGTATAGTTCAAGGCATTGGGACCAGTACTCGTTTTAGGGGCTGATAATTCCATTGTTCTGGCTATGCTTAGGATCCTACGTATAATGGTAGACGTACCATACATCCGTTCCTAAGGTTTCTAACGTTTTCACGTTAGCTAAGGTTTCTAACGTTTTCACGTTAGCTAAGGTTTTGGCATTTTCATGCCACTAAGTTTGGATAGTCGCCAGTTAGGGCCATACTCCAGTTTACATACGATCCTTGGGCTTGTCCCCAGTTATCCTTGGGCTTGTCCCCAGTTGTCCTTGGGCTTGTCCCCAGTTATCCTTGGGCTTGTCCCCAGTTGTCCTTGGGCTTGTCCCCAGTTATCCTTGGGCTTGTCCCCAGTTACTAACTCTTATCTTATATTGGCTTAGTCCCAAGTTATGCTCTATTTCAGGTTCTTGAAGATAGGCAACTAGGGATCCTCGATCCTTACTTTATTCTAAGGTTTATCTTGTAGTTATCCTTATAATGGTTAGGATCCTAACTTGGATCCTCAGGTATGATCCTTAACTATATTTAATTCTATTCATTATTTATTTGAATAACCCTTAAAGTTTGACAACTAGACTTGTGATCCTTGAAACATATTGCTTTCTGAAATTCTTTAACTAAAGGATATTTGATCATGGATCATATCCTAAGTATTTTCAATTTGACTTATTCAAAATTATTTGTTTAATAAATATGCATCGAAATAAAGAAAATCAAAGAAACACAAGGATAACAACACAAGATAGGCGACAAAAGGTTAAGATTTTATTTATTAACAAAAGACTAACCCTTTAAAGGTTGTCAAAATTACCTACCCGAGCATCTACCAGCAAAACGTGGCCCGTCCGCTGGGGTAGGTAAAGGGTGTCCATGATAACAAGTTCGAAAGTAGTGCAGGAATATAAAGGCGGCAGGATCACAATGGCTTCATCCCCCAAACAGAGGATCCCTCCACCATATGCAATCCTGCCTATTGTCCAAAGGATCATACATGATCCTTAATCCTAAAACCTATTGTTCAAGTACAACCCATCATTGTTTAGAAAAAAACACCACAACCAAAACAAACTATCAAACTTAAAAAATGGGCTCCGGCTACGTCTAGAAATGTCCTTCATCGCCCATTCATGCAACCTATGCCTTTGCTGCATCCTCTTCCCCTCCAGCTGCAGTATCCTTCATCAGATCCTTTCCACTGCCACTTGCCTCAATTGCCAAAACCTCAGTTGCCTCCTCCTCATCATCCTCAAGATCAGCCAGCCTTGCCTTCCAGCCCTCAACATCCCAGCTGCTTTTGTCAAAACTAGGATCTTGAGCTTCCTGGGCCATCTTCAATTTTGTCTGATACATCGTGATGGCGGCAGAAACCTTAGCATTTTCTATGAGATCATGCTTCTCATAGTCAAGGTCAATCAGAAGTTTGGCCGTCTTGGTCTTCTCATCTTGGAGTTCCTTCCGAAGATCAGCAAGTGCAAGGTCTTTGAGCACGGCAACCTGTTGGAGATCAGCAATTTTCTTGTCCTGCTCCTCAACATTCCCCACGTAATCCTCGATCTCGGCAAATTTCTGCAATAAAGAGGATAAAGCAGTTCAAGATCAAGTGATCCTCATACGAGTAGGATACCTAGGCAGAATTAAGGATCCTTACATCATTGAAGTATTCAAGGAACTGGTGGCGGATCAGTGGTAGGCCTTGAAGATCCTCAGCATCAGAAGTTTTCCTCTTCTTGACACCCTTTCCTTTAGTGGGTGCCTTTGGAATGGAGATGCTAGGACTGGTAGTGGACCTCTTCTTCCTGGATCGTACGACATCAAGGTCAGCCGTGTTGAATTGGGATACAGGCTTGGCAGATTTTCCAGCGCCTACACATTTAAAGCAAGATGAGTATCCTTATCCTATTTCAATTTATTTATTTATTTTAATATTTAAACTATGTAAAAGGCAGGATACTTACTTGACATGGTAATGGAACCTGAGGATACTTCTTGTGAGTCTTGGGTGTCTATCTTGAATGTCCTTGTTTCAGGATCAAGCTTCCAAAAAGCAGCGAGTCTATCCTTGGTTTCAGGTGATGTGATGATGTGTGAGACAGAAATAGCTGCATAACACAAGACAAAAAAGGGGTTAGTGATCATATTGCGAAAACAAGACTACCTGCTGATCCTTCTTAGGATCCTCCGGCCTACCATGGGTGGACCATGTTCTTGGTAAATGCTCTCCATCTGAAATGGTATCCCTTCTTACAAAGAAGAAGCGACGTTTCCAATCTTTGTCATTTTTGGTGACTTTAAGAAGGGGGTGTTCTGCACTGGGTTTTCGTTTGAACAAATAACGGTGGGATCCAAAGGTGGTAACATCATACAATTGTGTCAGTTCTGACATGCCCAAATCAATGCCCTCCTGCTCGATGATCCTCTCCAGGGTATACAAAACCCTCCAAATCATCGGCATGGCTTGGATGTAAGAGATGCCGGTAAGGGAAAAGAAGGATTGTGTAAATTCTGGGAAAGGATAGGTGTATCCTATGGCAAATGGAGTAACTGGAAAGGCAACCCATGTTTCTGAAACATAGTCGCTCAGGGCAGTTGGATCGAAAGGTTTGAAAAAGGCATTCGCCGGAAAACGGTGACGGATGTTATCTACTTGTGCATCGTTAAAGCAACACCTCTCGTTCACTGAGTCTTTGATGATCTTTTGACTCTTCAAAGGGCTATCCTTTTTGTGATCCTTGGCCGGAGAACTTCGGAGCAACATTTTCGAAGTGACGGAGATAAAGAAAGAAAAACAAAGAAAGAGGAGAAAGAAATACCTGGTTGATCGTCGACTGAGAATTTAAAGGGAGTTTCTTTCGAATTTGAATGCATAATGATCCTATCTATATCTCTATTTATAATTATGATTCTGCAGGATTGTCACTTCCGTGACGTCATAATCGCAACGGCTAGTTCTATTTTAACGGTTATATATCCGTTAGTTAGTTGCGGATAAGATCAAGAAAATATAACTCGTTAATTTTACAAATTACTCCTTATATTTTGGGGGCAATTGTTAGGGGAGGATTTTCTAACAATTAGTGATCCTTATTCGTTATCCTAATTAGTGATCCTTACTTCTGTGACAGGTGGTGATCCTCAGAAGGGCTTTAGGATCAGGATCATGGATCACTTTAAGGATCCTCGTACTGACGATTGTTTACTTATGTTTTGTAGCATCTCGCAGGTATAACAAGCTTGACCAAGTCTTGGCGACATTCCTGGAGAATATTCCCAAACTATTCTGCACGTGCTTGGCCAAAAATAGACGTTGTGGAGAACGTGGAGGCATGGCACGAAAGTCGGATAGTTAGTTTGGTAGTTAGATTTCTATTTTAAAAGGGGTAACGAGCTGGTAGAGAAACACTTAGCCATTTTTGCAGCTACACACACTCGTATACTCGCACACTTGAAGCTCTCGACGAACACACATTCATTTTCACTCACTTGTACACATTTCACGATAGTTATCCTTGTACCTAGCTCGTTACTATCCGAAGTTGTAAACATTTAATCATTTATTTGAGCTTGGTGATCGGTAGTTTCCATCACCCGGGGTTTTTTGTGCCGGAGATCAACACTTGATCAAGGGCTTTTTCCCCGTATAAATCCTTGTGTTGTTAGTGCAATTTACCTTGAAGTGATCCTCATCGCTATTACATATTTTAAGCATCATTCCCCGAAACAAAGAGTTTGGTTGCATATCATAAACAGAATTTTTGACCAAAACAATATCCTAAGAATTTACCTGCCTTAACACCAAAATGACACTTAGAGGGATTTAGTTTCATATTAAATTTATCAAGGATATTGAATGCTTCCTCCAAGTCTTTAAGGTGATCCTCAGCTTTCTTGGACTTAACCACCATGTCATCAATATAGACTTCCATAGTGTGTCCAATTTGTTCCTTGAACATCATATTAACAAGCCTTTGGTAAGTAGCACCTGCATTCCTTAGTCCAAATGGCATAGCAATATAACAATATATACCAGCTGGGGTCATAAAGGCTGTATCCTCTTGGTCAGATGGTTCCATCTGAATTTGTTGAAATCCAGATGAAGCATCCATAAAAGTCAACAATTCATGACCCGCGGTAGCATCCACCATGGAGTCAATGTGGGGTAATAGGAAAGGATCCTTGGGACATGCCATGTTTAAATCAGTAAAATCGACACATACCCTCCACTTTCCATTTTTCTTTTGAACAACAACCACATTGGCTAACCATCTTGGATACTTAACTTCTCTTATCATACCTGCCCGAAGTAGTTTATCTACTTCTTCCTGGATAATAGCATTCCTTTCAGGTGCAAACTTCCTCCTCTTTTGATGTATTGGCTTGAATGACCTGTCAATGCCAAGTTTATGAGTAATTATATCCTTAGATATACCTGTCATGTCTTCATGTTTCCAGGCAAAGGTGGATTTCCTTTTCTTAAGGAATGATACTAGCTCCTGTTCGATGTCGCTAAGGATCCCTGATCCTATGAAGATCTTGGATTCAGGATCCTCAGGATCCATGAGGATTTCCTTCAAATCCTGCTCTCTTGCCTCCAAGACATCTCTTGAAGGATACTTTAATTGCTATTGCTCCCTTGGTCTTGAGGCTGGCTTCATTGATGAGGTATCACTCTCAATTTTAACCACTCCCCAAGGACTTGGAAGCTTTACACATTGATGATAGGTGGATGGGACTGCCTTCATATCATGTATCCATGGCCTGCCAAGGATAACATTGCAACATGATAAGCAATCTATGACACCAAATTTTTGATAAGAATGCAATCCTTCGATATAGATCGGGAGTTTGATGTCCCCCAATGTATTCTTGGTTTCTCCACTGAATCCCACAAGTACTGAGGATCTTGGGATAATATCAGACTCTGGGATATTCATCTTCTTGAGAACATCAAGCTGAATGATGTTCACAGAGCTTCCTCCATCTATAAGGATCCTGCGAACAAAGTGGTTAGAAATAAACAATGTAATTACAAGACCATCATGATGAGGATCCTGGACATCAACACGATCATCCTCATCAAAAGTTATAACTTTATCCTGGGTGACAACGGTTCATCTTCTTGAGAACATCAAGCTGAATGATGTTCACAGAGCTTCCTCCATCTATAAGGATCCTGCGAACAAAGTGGTTAGAAATAAACAATGTAATTACAAGACCATCATGATGAGGATCCTGGACATCAACACGATCATCCTCATCAAAAGTTATAACTTTATCCTGGGTGACAACGGAGGTCTGGACGGGTCTGTCTCCATTATCCATCTTGGTTTCCTTAGCATGTCTTTTTGCTGCTGAAAAGGAGGTACCACAGATATCTGATCCACCGGATATGAAATTTATGACTTGTGCATCTGCGGGAGGGGCAGGAGCCCTTTCTGGGATCCTTTCAGGATCCTGGATCCTTGACTTCTTCCGTCCCAAGAGTTCCTTCAAATGCCCCTTGCTCAACAAGTAACCAATTTCCTTTCTCAGTGTAATACACTCTTCAGTGAGATGCCCAAAATCCTCATGATATGCACACCACTTGGACTTATCCTTTGTAGCAGCTGGTTTATCACTCTTCCTTGGCCACCTAGCTTTCTCACCTAAATTCTGCATTGCAAGGATTAGTTCATTGTTATCAACAGAAAAACAGTATTCAGAAATAGGAGGATAATCCTCATCATCCTCTTCTTGTTCCACTGAATGCACGTTCTGATTGTCAGACTTATTGTAGAACTTGGATTTGTTGTTCCTGAAGTAGGATCCTTGTTTCTCCTGTTTTGAGGATCCTGCTAATCTATCCTGGATCCTTTTGTCATCCTCTAGGCGGATGAACCTAAGGGCCCTGGTTCTTACTTCATCAAGATTCCTGCAAGGTGTCATGACAAGATCATCATAGAATAATGAATCCCTAAGTAATCCCATTTTAAAGGCTTCTACAGCCATAGCAATATCCAAGTTAGGAATATCCAAGGATTCTTTACTAAACTTAGTGATGTAATCTCTAAGTGATTCATTTTGACCTTGTGTTACCCTATATAGATCGCTAGTTAATCGTTCAAATTTTCTACTACAAGAGAATTGACTATTAAACAAATTAACTAGGTTAGCAAATGAAGTAATAGAGTAAGGGGGAAGACTTAGCAGCCATTTAAGAGCAGATCCTGTAAGTGTGGATCCAAATCCCTTGCATAGACATGCTTCTTTTAACCTTTCAGGAATTGGATTGATCTCCATCCTCTCCCTGTATTGAGCTACATGCTCCTCTGGATCCGTCGAACCATCATACAGCTTCATAGATGGTATCTGGAATCTTTTAGGTATCTCAGCATCACATAAGGGTGGTGCAAAACGAGATATCCTATGGCTACCATCTGCAATTTCAGGAATGGGTTTAACCACTCCCGGTACACTGGATATCATATCCTTAAGCTTCTGTAGCTCTCTAGCCATAGCGTGATTAATACCTGTATCCTGCATTAAGCCATGGTTAGTGTTATATGAATTATTAAAAGTGTTACCTCCCACAGGATTCGTGTTTGGAATTGCGGATGTGAATCCATATTGACGAGACTCTGGCATGATTGAAGGACCAGAGGGAGCAATGATCTGCATTGGTATGAAGTCTCCTTGTGAACGTCCGAGCTCTGAGGCTGCATACTTCTCAAGAATCCTTGATCCTGAAGGACATTGGAACCTTGAAGTTGAGATGATCCTTGAACCTGAAAGGATCCTGGAACCAGAGAGGATCCTGGGATAAAGGAGGATCCTTGGATCGGGAAGGATCCTTGGACCTGGGAGGATCCTTGGACCTGGGAGGATCCTTGGACCTGGGAGGATCCTTGAACCTGGGAGGATCCTTAAACTGCATGCATTCCCAAATATCCTCCTGACGTGTAGTATCCCTGATGCTGAGAAGAGGATCCTAATGGTTGAGAAGAGGATCCTTGAGGCTGGAAGTGAGAGCCAAATGCCTGACTCATAGTTGCTGTTCCATAACGCCTTCCTGGTAATTCACCCAAGTATTGCACGTCCGGAACTGCTAAGTGTTGGGAAGTTATGACTGGAGTGTCGAAGTTCAACGACCTTGGCATCAGAGGGGAGTGATCCTCCACTGATTTCTTCTGTTTCTTGATCTCATCGATCTCCCGGAGGATCCTTTCGTTGGTTTTGTCCTGCTCTTGTGCATGATTCCTCATATGCAAAATCAAAGTGTAAAGATCATTAGTAGTAGGATTAGTTGAAGCAGAAGAAGTTGGTGGTTTTTGGAAAATGGGGGTTGGTTTCTTCGCAGCATTCTCAGCATTCTTCTGGGATCCAGAAGTGTTCTTTGCTGAAGAAGCCATCTGCCTGGTTGTTATGAACCGAAATGATCACGAATATACGAATCTTCTTAGGAATGAAGCACCAATTGCCCCACGGTGGGCGCCAAACTGTTTTGGTCAAAAATCAAGCAATGATAATGCAACCAAACTTTCTGTTGTGAGGTATGATGCTTGAATTGATGAACAACAATAAGGATCACTATGAAATGTAATGAACAAGTGACACGAAGATTTATACGAGGAAAAATCCCTTGATCAATGAATGATCTCCGGCATAAAAAAACCTCGGGTGATGGAAACTACCGATCACCAACTCAAATTAAACAAGAAATGTAATACAACTTCGGATGATAGCGAGCTAAGTACAAGGATCACTATAGTGTATTGTGTAAAAAAGTGTGTAATCGCCAAGTGAGTTAACGAGAGCTGGTGAGAGCAGTTGTAAGAGTGTGTGTGTAGCCAAAAATAGCCAAGTGTTTTCTAATTAGCTCGCTACCCCTTTAAAAATGGAAAATATCTACACTAACTAACATTCCGCAAATGGTGCAAGTCCTCCACGACTCCATAACGTCCACTTTTGGCCAGGAACGTGCGGAATAAACATGGAATATACTCCAGGAATATCGCCAAGACCAAGTCCAAGCTGGTACTCCTGCAAAACAGTTTCGAATTCAAAGTAGACAATCGTTAGTACAAGGATCCTTATGATGATCCATGATCCTGATCCTGCAACACTTCTGAGGATCACTACTTCAGACAGAATTGAGGATCACTAAACCCAACAGTAAATGAGGATCACTGATCATTGAGAAATCCTCCCCTAACACTAGGTGAGAAAGCTAGGTGGCCAAGGAAGAGTGATAAACCAGCTGCTACAAAGGATAAGTCGAAGTGGTGTGCATATCATGAGGATTTTGGGCATCTTACTGAAGAGTGCATTGCGCTGAGAAAGGAAATTTGTTACTTGTTGAGCAAGGGGCATTTGAAGGAGCTTTTGGGACGAAAGAAGTCAAGGATCCAGGATCCTGAAAGGATCCCGGAAAGGGCTCCTGCTCCTCCAGCAAATGCACAAGTCATAAACTTCATTTCCGGAGGATCAGACATTTGTGGTACCTCCTTTTCAGCAGCAAAAAGACATGCTAAGGAAACCAAGATGGATAATGGAGACAGACCCGTCCGGACCTCCGTTGTTACCCAGGATAAAGTTATAACTTTTGATGAGGATGATCGTGTTGATGTCCAGGATCCTCATCATGATGGTCTTGTAATTACATTGTTTATTTCTAACCACTTTGTTCGCAGGATCCTTATAGATGGAGGAAGCTCTGTGAACATCATTCAGCTTGATGTCCTCAAGAAGATGAATATCCCGGAGTCTGATATTATCCCAAGATCCTCAGTACTTGTGGGATTCAGTGGAGAAACTAAGAATACATTGGGGGACATAAAACTCCCAATCTATATTGAAGGATTGCATTCTTATCAAAAGTTTTGTGTTATAGATTGCTTATCATGTTGTAATGTTATCCTTGGTAAGCCGTGGATACATGACATGAAGGCAGTCCCATCCACCTATCATCAGTGTGTAAAGCTTCCAAGTCCATGGGGAGTGGTAAAAATTGAGAGTGATCAACAAGAGGCTAAGAATTGTTATACATCCTCAATGAAGCCAGCCTCAAGACCAAGGGAGCAATAACAATTAAAGTATCCTTCAAGAAATGTCTTGGAGGCAAGAGAACAGGATTTGAAAGAAATCCTCATGGATGCTGATGATCCTGAATCCAAAATCTTCATAGGATCAGGGATCCTCAGCGACATCGAACAAAATCTAATATCCTTCCTTAAGAGGAGGAAATCCACCTTTGCCTGGAAACATGAAGACATGACAGGTATATCTAAGGATATAATTACTCATAAACTTGGCATTGACAGGTCATTCAAGCCAATTCATCAAAAGAGGAGGAAGTTTGCACCTGAAAGAAATGCTATTATCCAGGAAGAGGTAGACAAACTACTTCGGGCAGGTATGATAAGAGAGGTTAAGTATCCAAGATGGTTAGCCAATGTGGTTGTTGTTCAAAAGAAGAATGGAAAGTGGAGGGTATGTGTCGATTTTACTGATTTAAACAAGGCATGTCCCAAGGATCCTTTCCCATTACCCCACATTGACTCCATGGTGAATGCTACCGCGGGTCATGAGTTGTTAACTTTTATGGATGCTTCATCTGGATTTCAAAAAATTCAGATGGAACCATCTGATCAAGAGGATACAGCCTTTATGACTCCAACTGGTATATATTGTTATATTGCTATGCCATTTGGACTAAGGAATCAGGTGCTACTTATCAAAGGCTAGTCAATATGATGTTCAAGGCACAAATTGGACACACTATGGAAGTCTATATTGATGACATGGTGGTTAAGTCCAAGAAAGCTGAGGATCACCTTAAAGACTTGGAGGAAGCATTCAATATCCTTGATAAATTTAATATGAAACTAAATCCTTCCAAGTGCCATTTTGGTGTTAAGGCAGGTAAATTCTTAGGCTATATGGTGACAAAGAGGGGCATTGAAGCAAGTCCGGAGCAAATCAAGGCAATAGTGAATATCAAATCACCTGCCAATGCTAAGGATGTGCAAAGATTGACAGGCAGGATCGCAGCCTTGAACAGATTCATATCTAAATCCTCGGAAAAGTGCAAGGAATTCTATGACATCCTGAGGAAGAACAAGAAATTTGAATGGACTGAGAAGCATGAAAGTGCCCTCAAAGCTCTTAAGGATTACCTATCCTCAGCCCCGGCCTTGATGAAACCAGAAAAAGGGGATATATTATCCTTATACTTAGCAGTATCCTCAAAAGCAGTAAGTGCGGTCCTTGTTAAGGATCACGAAGGTACACAACATCTTGTCTATTATGTAAGTAATAGTTTGCTTGATGCTGAATCCAAGTATTCACATTTGGAAAAACTTATCCTTGCATTAATAATGGCATCTACTAAATTAAGACATTATTTTGAGACTCATGCCATTATTGTTAAGACTAATTTTCCTATTAAGAATGTTCTCAGGAAACCTGAAATGTCAGGAAGGATGGCTAAGTGGGCAGTGAAGCTAAGTGCATAAGATATAAGATATGAACCAAGGACTGCCATCAAATCCCAAGCCTTAGCTGACTTTGTGGCAGATTTTAGTAGTGATTTGCAAAAGGAGGCTGAATTAGAAGACCAACATCTTGAAGAAACCAAGGATCCTTGGATACTATTCACCGATGGATCCTCCAATGTAAAAGGAACAGGACTTGGAATACTACTAAAATCGCCACAGGGGGACATAATACCCCACTCCATAGCTTGTGAATTTCAAACTACCAACAATGAGGCTGAGTATGAAGCCTTGATAGCTGGTTTGCAAATTGCTAAGCATATGAGGATCAGATATCTTGAGGTACATGTAGATTCATTATTGATCACTAACCACTTTAATGGATCCTATGCTGTTAAAGGTGAAAAGCTAATCAAATATTTGGAGATAGTCAAAGAATTGGCACTCTCTTTTGTTTCCTTTAGTTTGACACAGGTACCAAGGGAAGAGAATGCAGAGGCTGATGCATTAGCCAATCTAGGATCATCTTTGAAGATTCCTGAGGATATAAGGATCCCTATTATCCATATCCTGACCCCTGCTATCGAGGATCATGTAGCTATGGAGATAGGACAAGATTCTGCAATCATCCCTAGTGGTGATACTCAACCTCATTCAGGATCATGGATCCTCCCAATCATGAGATATATACAACATGGAGAGATTCCTACTGGAGAAAACCCAAGGGCTTTCAAAATTAAGGTATCTCAATTTACAATATTAAATAATATGTTGTATAAACGATCTCTTGCAGGACCATATCTAAGATGCATTGAGGATCCTGAAATCCAAGAAGTCTTAAAGGATTTCCATGAAGGAGATTGTGGAAACCACACTGGGGGCAGGGCATTATTCTCAAGGATCCTGAGGACAGGATACTACTGGCCCACTATGAAGAAGGATGCCGTGGAGTATGCCAAGAAGTGTGATCCTTGTCAGAGGCATAGTAATATCCTTCACCAAACAGCAGAGCTCTTGCATCCTATATCCTCTTCCTGGCCATTCATGAGATGGGGAATGGATATAGTTGGAAAGCTTCCTAAGGCACCTGGTGGAAAAGTATTCATGCTCGCTATGACTGATTACTTCTCTAAGTGGATAGAGGCTGAAGCCTTTGCTCAAGTCAAAGAAAAGGAAGTTATATCCTTTATTAAAAGAAACATTATAACTAGATTTGGTATCCCTTCTGAGATTATTTGTGATAATGGATCCCAATTTATTGGGAATAGAACTACTAACTTTTGTGACAGCTGGGGGATTAAGATGATAACATCAACACCAGTCCACCCACAAGCTAATGGTCAGGCAGAATCATCCAACAAGATCATCATCAACAATTTGAAGAAGAAGCTTGGATCCAAGAAAGGAAAATGGGCAGAAGAACTACCTTATGTACTATGGGCTGATAGTACAACTCCCAAGAATGCCGCAGGCCAAACTCCATTTTCTTTGGTATTTGGGGCAGAATCAGTGATCCCTACAGAGATGGTGGTTCCAACTGCAAGAACAAGCATTCGTGATCCTGAAGAGAACGCTGAAAACTTGGTTCAAGACTTGGATACTATAGAAGAAATCAGGGATTTGGCAAGGATAAGGATAGCTAGTTATCAACAAAGGATGGCTGGAGCCTACAACAAAAATGTCAGGATCAGGAAATTCCAAGTTGGTGATATGGTATTAAGGAAAGCATTTCAGAATACCACCAATCCTGCTGATGGAAAGTTGGCACCAAAATGGGAAGGCCCATATTTAATTGAAGCTGAAGCAGGAAAGGGGGCATATCGATTGCTAACAATGGAAGGTGATTTGCTACCAAGAGCTTGGAATGCTGTCCACTTAAAGAAATACTTCATGTAACAAGGATCCATGATCCTTACCTGACCAGTATCCTTGAAGGATCCTTACAGAGTAGATGATCCTCATTTTGGTAACATTCTAATCTCAAACTATTTCATTCTTTTATTTTCTTATATAAGGATAAGGATCCTGCATCCTTTATCCTCCTTTCACTTGATTCTGAGTTTTGAAGGTTCAGGTATCCTTATCTAAGGATTGGATATCCACAGAAGTATCCAGTTATTTGGGCTTGACCCCAGTTATTTGGGCTTGACCCCAGTTTGGGCCTGTCCCCAGTTTCGCCAGTAGCGCACGATGATCCTGGTATAGTTCATGGCAATGGGACAAGTACTCGCTTTAGGGGCTGACAATTTCATTGTACTGGCTATATTCAGGATCCTACGTATAATGGTAGACGTACCATACATCCGTTCCTAAGGTTTCTAACGTTTTCATGTTAGCTAAGGTTTTGGCATTTTCATGTCACTAAGTTTGGATAGTCGCCAGTGAGGGCCATACTCCAGTTTACACACGATCCTTTAGGCTTGTCCCCAGTTATCCTTTGGGCTTGTCCCCAGTTATCCTTTGGGCTTGTCCCCAGTTATCCTTTGGGCTTGTCCCCAGTATATTGGGCTTGTCCCCAGTTACTAACTCTTATCTTATATTGGCTTAGTCCCAAGTTGTATCCTATTTCAGGTTTTTGGAGATAAACGACCAAGGATCCTTCATCCTTACTTTCTACTAAGGTTTGTCTTTTGGGTTATCCTAATTACAAGTGTTAAAGGTTGGGATCCTAACTTGGATCCTCAGGTATGATCCTTAACTGTTTTGATCTTATCCATTGTTCATTTAAGTAACCCTTATCCTTTGACAACTGAACTTGTGATTCTTAAACTATATTACTTTTCAAAACTTATCGACTATAGGATATGTTATCCTTGATCATATCCTAAAATTTTAGAGGATATTTGTTAAATTTTTACTTTACTTGATAAGAAAAAACAAAATGCACATCACAACAATTGAAAAGTAAAATACTAACAAGGATAGCAACACGGGATATAGTCAAAAAGTTAAAGTTATTTTATTCACAAAACATTAAACCCTTTAAGGTTGTCAAAATTGCCAACCCACGTTTCTACTAGCAAAACGTGGCCCGTCCACATGGGTTGGCAAAGGGTGTCCATTGTTCATTGGTCTAGAAAGTGTAGGAATCAAAAGACGGCAGGATCACAATGGCTTCATCCCCTAAACAGAGGATCCCTCCACCATTTGTAATCCTACCTATTGTTCAAAGGATCCATGATCCTTAGCCCTAATTACTATTGTTCAAGATACAACCCATCATTGTTCAACAAAAACACCACAACCAAAATAAACTACCAAATTATAAAAAAAAAATAGGCTCCGGCTACGTTTAGAAATGTCCTTCATCGCCCATTCATGCAGCCTACACCTTCGCTGCATCACCATCTTGTCACACCCCGAATTTCCACGTGTCACCGGTGGGCCCGGTGGGGGAGTATCGTGACGTGGTTGGCAACATAAAAGTTAAACAACACAATATTTAATAATGCACAGCGGAAGCAATTGAAAATATAATACAACCGAATTTATTATTGTAATAACAAATGTCACAATATTCGGAAGGTTATCCACAGAAGGATCGAACATAAAATGGAAACAATAGTTCAACAGACTTCGGCATCCTAAGCTTGCGAGACTTTTAATGATGTTAAGGAGAAATCACAGCCAATTACACTTAGTACCTGCATTTAATCTTTTTGGGAAAATACGTCAGTTTACACTGGTAAATACAATCAACTGACTCATTTTGAAAAATGATTGAAAATTGGTTTGGATGCACATGGCATAAACATTTTTATTTTTAACTTGGGAGAATCATATAATATTATAATCTTGTGAACGAATTACATGTTACTTGTGCGTTCAGTCGCCCGGATCTTGTCCAAGTTAAAGATCAATAGACACACCACAATCATAGAGTTATACACTGACAGGTGTACGCCTACACCCCGTGCTCAAGTCGTGGCCAATCTCGTAAGATGATGCCAAGGATATCCGGGACATGGTCATTAACCCCCCAAAGGCATTAAGTAAACAAGACTGTTTAAACGAGCCGATCAAATTAGTCAACTACCCACTCATGATGGAGATTTGATGCTCGATCAAGCGGTATGCTATATACCGTAACCCAAGCCCGTATAGGGAAAATAAGTTAAAAGTATTTACCTGAGCAATGTATAAATCACAATAAGCAAACGCAAGTAGCTTTTACTGGTTCTCCTAATCTGGAACGAAGGTTTATAATAACCTATTAGAATCCTAACGGGTCCTTTATTAAGCTTAAGCTTAGACCGGCTAGTTTCAAGGATACGGTTCGTACGCACGATTAAGCGAAGACCGGATAGAATGTGATTTAGACCCGACAAGTTCAGAGACTTGTTTAATATGGGTCCTTCATGCACATTCTGGATTTTGAGATTAAACCGATAAGGTTTGACCCGTTTCGGCTAATTTATGTAAACTTGTTACATAAACCGAACCGAACGCGAAATAAGCGTAACGGGTATCCGTAAGAGCCATATACAGGTTTCCTAAGTTAATATGCTTCAAATATGTTGTGACATCAGTAAGATGTCTTTCATTATGCCCGGAACGAATTTAAACACAAACTATGCCCCGTAGGGGTAGTTTGGTCATTTTAAAGGTTGTAAAAGAGTTTAGATGTTTAACTGAGTTACAGGTCTGATGTAAACAGCAAACATACTCATTTTGATAAGTTGTATCAATAGGGTAAAGTATATGTGTGAGATATATCATTTATAACCAAACTATGCACCGAAGGGGCATTTTGGTAATTTCACATAAGCCGAAAAGCTCAAAACTGAAGTCTGAGTTTATCAACCTTTGCTTACTGTTAAAATATCATAATTTGCCTCATATATCAGTAGGTATCAACCCGGGTATGTCTAATAAAATTTTAATACATACTATGCGTTAAAAACGCTAAATAAGGCGATTAAAGGCCATTTCCGGGTTCGATACTTAAATCTGATATTTTTATATTTCCAGAAGGCTTAAAATAATTTATTTATCATATGTGATCAGTAGCAAAAGGTTTGGAGTCGTTTAGATAGGTAAAACTCATTTTATGGCCCGTAAGGGCAAAACCGACAATTACCGGATTAAGCCTACGACTATGAGTTATGCTCAGCCTAAAATTAATTAAAAATCTTTAAAATTCCCAAAATAATATATTACATCAGTGGGTATTAAGTTTGATACAAAAAGTAGGCTTAACTAAGCTATACGCTAGTTACGCCGTTTTATTAACATAAAGCATTAATTTTGCGATAATGAGCATAACTCTTAATCTACAAGTCAAACTGATGTAAAACTTTGCATACAAGTTTATATATCAGTATTTAAGGTTTCTACACTTTTACATTTTCATAAATCACGTTTTAAGGTAATAAGGGCATAACGGTCAACATATGAGCAATTAACGGAAACATGCATATTAATTGGATAACTAATGAACCAAGGTGTATAATCACAGAGGGTTGTTCTAACATGTAACCTAATCCAATTAAAGCTCTGAGGCATTTCTAAAACATGCCTAAACGGGTCAGAACTGAAAGTCAAAGTGAAAGTCAAACTATGTGACTTTCGGTTCCGAACCGGGTCTAAACATGAAATAGTCGGGTTGAACATGTTTGGACATGTTCTTACACTAATTACTAAGTTATAACAATGATCAAACAGGTTATATATGTTCTGGATACCTAATTATGCATAAATGACGTTTTAAGAATCCTGTTGACTTTTTAAGTACATGTTTGACCCGACATTTGAACTAGTTAGAGTGGTGATCAGGGGAAACCCTTTTGGGGTTTTATTACCCACATAAATACCAACTTATAACTACTTTTAATTCGAGATATGACTGAGCCATTATTGACTAATCTCGAAGTCAAACCGTAATTACGACGGTTTGACTTTTAGCTAATTAACCAAGCTAAACTCAACTAAACAAGAACTAGCAGACTTACAAGAGTCCTATGCACGAGATATGATCACTTGAGGCTGCTTGATAGCTCCAGAAATGATCCACAAATGCATATGAAGGTGTGAGAATGAATGTTGCACATATTGTCTTTATACAGCACTTTAATCCACCATAACATGTTGACAACTAAGTCTAGGACACACCACAACCTTCCAACATGTGTCCTAGTACTCTAGGATAATTTAGGGGTCGCCCATGAGTGAGAAAAACCAATGAAATCGGTCATAATCGCGAAAGAACAGGCTGCAGCCGGTTTTTGGGTTCTAGGCGTCCCACGCGGCCCGCCTCCCACTTTGACAATTCTCACGCGGGCCGCCTGGCCTGCGAAATCAGATTTTTGATTTTTCTGTTTAATGCAAAGTTGGCCTTTGGCTTCACGAAGGGGCAATCAAGGTTATTTCTTGCATTTTGACCCCCTTATATTTACCCACAAGGGCTTTAGGACTTATACCCACTTTTCCAAGTCCCTGTACACTTCCGGTTAACCCGAAAAGTCTTAACTTTCAATGTTTGCACTTTAACCCTTCGCACACGAATTTGATCATAACTTTCTCATACGATAACGAAACTTTATGAAATTTTAATCGTGCATTCTAGTGAGCTTAATTAACATTTACAAAGCTTTGGGTTTGTCAAAAGGTCACTCAGAGGTATAAATTAAACATGTTGACACATTTAGCCCCTGTAGTTTGTAATCTCTCACTTTTAGCTTCGTATGATCCATGATTTATTCGTTTGAAGGTATGAGCATCTTGTAGGGTTAATACACAATATATTTATTCACTGTTGACACTTAGAATACGTATATTCACATACTTTCCATGTTTGTCAACTTTAGTCCTTTTATAACATTCTTTCATACGTTCAAACTTTATGACACGTGTCAACACATTATAGGACGTGAATTTTCGAGGTGTTACATCCTCACCCCCTTAAAATAAATCTCGACCCAATATTTACTGAAATAAGTAAGGGTACTTTTCTTTCATCGTGGCTTCAACCTCCCACGTGAATTCGGGACCTCTACAGGCATCCCATTTGACCTTAACAAAAGGTATATGCTTCCTTCGAAGCTTCTTTACCTGTCGATCTTCAATCGAGAAAGGTTTTTCCACAAACTTCAAGCTCTCGTCTATATGCACATCTGTATGTGGTATAACCAGTGACTCCTCAGCGAAACACTTCTTCAGATTGCAGATGTGGAACACATTGTGAATTCCACTGAGCTCTCCTGGTAAGTTTAACTTATAGGCAACTGACCCGACATGTTTGATAACCTCGAAAGGTCCTATGTATCTCGGACTTAGCTTGCCTTTCTTACCAAACCGCATCACTCCTTTACAGGGTGACACTTTAAGTAGGACTTTGTCACCTACTTCGAAGTGAAAATCCTTACGCTTAGGATCAGCGTAACTCTTCTGCCTATCCCGGGCAGCTTTGAGACGGTCTCGAATCTGGACAATCTTGTCCGTTGTTTCGAACACTATCTCTGGTCCTGATAACTGGACATCCCCAACTTCCGCCCAACAAACGGGCGATCTACACTTTCTGCCGTATAATGTCTTGAAAGGCGCAGCCTTAATGCTGGTGTGGTAGCTATTGTTGTAGGAGAATTCGATTAATGGGAGGTTCTTATCCCAACTACCACCCAAATCGATCGCACATGCACGTAGCATGTCTTCCAACGTTTGAATAGTACGCTCACTCTGACCGCCTGTCTGAGGATGGTAAGCCGTACTAAAGTTCAAACGTGTGCCCAAAGATTGTTGGGAACTCTTCCAAAAATGTGACGTGTACCTAGTATCTCTATCAGAGATAATAGCTACAGGTATGCCATGCAAGGCTACAATCTTATCCACGTATAACTGGGCTAACATATCGGAGCTATAAGTCTCCTTGATGGGTAAGAAATGAGCTGACTTGGTCAGTCTATCAACTATAACCCATATGGTATCATTGCCCTTCCTTGTCTTAGGTAACTTGGTAATAAAATCCATAGTTACCATTTCCCACTTCCACGTAGGAAGTTCAGGCTGTTGTAGCAAGCCTGGCGGCTTTTGATGCTCGGCTTTGACTTGCGCACATGTCAAGCATTTAGCTACATGGGTGGCTACAGACTTTTCAAGCCTATCCACCAATAATTTGCCCTTAGATCCTGGGTAGCTGATGGCAAATTCTTAATCGTTGCCTAATTAGGGTTGCGGCATTTAATACGTAAGCAATATGAGCCGTCTTTCTTATTTAATAACATAAAACCCTCAGAATATTGAGTCAGGCTATATGAGCCTATGTCTTAAAACCTACTTAATCAAGGTTTCATTTATTCCATAATCAATATGGAGTTTTCACAATACTCCAGCCCACAGCGGGATGCTAATCTTAATTATACCTGCCTTCCAGGAGGTAAGCAGGGAAAAACTTATGAGTAGATAATCAAGATGTAAGGAGGTTACAGAGATTTTTCCATATCTCAGGCTCCAGTTCACTCATCAACGCTTGTGTCTAATAAGTGACACATTCATGTTATGAGTCCTCATATTCCGTTACCAGGGAATATTTATTTGGATAATTCTATTATGGATATCTTCTTTGAATACTAATAGTCGACTTTAGTACAATATGACTGTTGGGATATCTTAGGGGTTCCATGTATTAAACCTCCATGCTGATCAGACATGGAAATAATCTATGGGACACACTAAGATACGCCAATACTCATATGACACTTTTATCAAACATAGTTTGGCATTCGCAGGCGATAAAAAAACAATGAGAAAATAATTAAAATAGCATATGTTGTCGTACTCTATGCAAAGAAAGAGTACTCTGATTTTCGGAAGGATTCCTTGCCGATCTAGAAGAATTGGTTACTATGGTTTCCTTGGTAGTTATACCTTGTAGATAATAATAAAGGTTTGCTAAGCTTAAGATCTTATGAGAAGCTTATTAGCATCCGAACCCAAACGTATCTCTTAGCAGTCAAACCACTAATAATTATGTGTTTTAAGCTTAGATTTTTTTTTTGGGTATACTGAATAGGGTACTATCTCAGCCAATGAATTCAAAATTTGCGACATACTGTCGACTGTCTAGAACTTTTATGGCGAGAGTCGGAAAATTCTTATTCCGTCTTTTCCCCTATTTGCGAAACGGATACTTGGTTTTTCTAATAAGTTCCTTTCTAGTGTTTGGTCAACATAAGCAAGCCAAGAGTAACCAAACATAGAGGTAAAAATCTTGGATTTTAATACTTAGTCAAAAGAATGAGTATAAGTAGGTGACTTATAGAAGGAATAAGGAAGTTATTGTACAAGTGCTTATATTTAATCAATAATAGAAGTTTCACAAACTAGGCACCTAGCTCAGTTGGCTAGGTGCGCGAAAGGGTGCGGCCTAGACCCAGGTTCGATTCCGGGGACGGCCAATTCCACCATTTTTTGTTGCTTTTTATTAATTAATCGTACAGATACTTGTAATTATGAGGGTTGTCTCATAATGAGTCTTGATAATTAATTGCTTCTTATCACTCATAATATGGGCTTGATTTTTAAGGCAACCATCGATTTTTTTTTATCACTATATTGAGTCCTTGTATTTCAGCGGAACTAGGACATCGGAATAAATTCCTAATGGATATAAAACATCCATTTAATATTTCTGAAGCCGTCTCTGAGGTACTATCGGTAAATTTTACTTTACATTTAACACTTAGAGTTTTAGCAGGCAGATTTAATGATTTACAAAATCTATTGTCTACAGAAGACTTATCTGAACCTGAATCAAATAATACTCTAGCATGAGCGTCATTGATAACAATTACCTGTTATGACATTGTCATCCTGAATAGCCTCCTGAGCGCCCATTCGAGAGCTTCCAGCTTCGGTCTTCTTAGCTTCCTTAAGCTTTTTAGCGTATTCAGGGCAGTTGGTCTTAATGTGCCCCTTTTTATTGCAACCATAGCAGGTTGCTTCTCCCAATCTCTTGCAATCCATGGTCTTATGCCCCTTGGACTTGCAGATTCCACAGGGTAGAGACTGAGATTCATATCTGCACTTCCCGAGGTGGTATTTCCTACAGGTTTTGCATCTAGTCTTCTCACCGGTCTGCTGATTATCATTTAAATCCTTCCCAGACTTAGTTGCTCCTTCCTTTGCAGCCTTAGGGCATTTAGTACCGATGTGGCCCTTTTCGCCGCAGCCGAAACAGCTTGCATTCTTTATGTCCCTACATTCGTGGGACTGGTGGCCATCTCTTTTACAGATGCCACATCGCTTTATCTTTGGGTTTGATCGACACTGCCCCCAGTGTCTTCTTTTGCAGGTTTTACATTTGGGTTTTGCCTTCCTTGGTTTGGACTGGTTATAGCTCGAACCGGTCTTACCCTTCTTGTAACCTTTATTTGGGGTATTATCGCACTTTCGCTTAAGATCCTTCAACACACAGTCCACAGCGTTGCTTACGGCTATTTTGATCATAGCCTGTAATCCGGTGCTTATTAATTTCAGTCTTGCATCATCCTCCTGATTAACTGGATGATTGTGAGCTTCAGAGGAGTCAGCCATGATGAAGCTTTGAAGGCTACAAACCAAGTAGTAATAATTGGTTTAAGTATATGGTGAATTGTCAAATTTGATGATTATTTAGCCATGGTACAAATGAACCATATAGGCGAATAGATAGTATTAACTTCATTTGGTTATGTTTTGCCTAAGTTTTAAATAAACTATCTTTGGCGTTTAAACGGAATATAATCCTTCATATCTATTAGGCAGGGGACATAAGTCACAACTGCCAATGTCATACTGACATCTTTTATATATAGCACAAGGGCTTGTTCCGAAGGACTTTTGATGGCTCATAGGCCTTGTCACTAGGGAAAATTTTTAAATCAAAATCAATGATTCCTTTGGATCGGAAATTTCATATGTCATTGCCTTGACAAGAAGTTCTGAAATAAAACTATCTTTTCATGTATACATCCTTGCCCGTAGGTATACATCCTAATGGATGTTTTGATGTGTTCATCATGTTCGACGTTTATAGCCATGATTCCTTTTGATCATTTAGGCTAAACAAGGGGTTTGGACAATTCCTAATAAAAAGACGACAAGTGTGATTTTATCGTCTCACTGTTGCCAGGAGTGATAACATATTTACAATGTTATAAGGATTTGAATCCTTTGGATAGGTTCTACCATCTTGGCCTCGTCTGGAATGACATATAGGCTAGGTCGTACCTTTAAGACTCTTTTTAATATGTATACTGGCAAGGAAGGAAGGATATTTATCTTATTCGGGATTTTTATCATAAATCTTAATTTATAAGTTAATAATAGCACAATTGGCCCAGTCGCGTAGACAAGTTTAATTTATAAGTTATGGTTTCAGAGAATCGCGGCATTAAGGTTTGAATCAAAGTTCATTACCTTTTCCTGACAGGGAGCTGTAGGCTGCCACTGTCTTTAGTCTCAGAGGACATTAACTATAGCCCGTAGGCATTTCCCTTATAAGGGATGTTTATTACGGAATTGCCCCTTAGGGAAATTCATTAACCATGGTAAACAGAGACCATATTTGGTTAATTTATTAATCATATATTTATTTAGGATTTCTATTATAATTTATCCTAATTATAAAACATCAACAGTTTTATTAGTGGCACCCAATGGCCTGGTCATATGGACATTTATAAATTATAAGCTTATGATTTCAGAGAATCAAAGCAACAATAACAGTTTTATTTACTAGCACCAAAGGCCTAGTCACAAGGACAATTTTTTTTTTTTTAAATTATAAGCCATGATTTCAGAGAATCAAGGCCTTTAAATTATATTAGCACAACAGGCTTAGTCACAAAGACATATATAAATTATATGCTTATGATTTCAGAGAATCAAAGCATTTGAGGTTTGAACCTAGTTCATTACCTTTTTCTGACAGGGAGTCATAGCTACCACTGTATTTTGGCTCATGTGGAAATGAGCAAGGCCCGTAGGCACTATATTACCACGTATGGTTAAAATATGATCATCTTAATTGATGATGTAAACCCAGGATTCAGGGATCATTATACTGGGTTAGGAGTCCTTTGAAGAATCCTTAATAACGTGTGTGATTTCCAACGAATCACATCTGACGGGAGTGTTAACATGTTTTCAGATGTTAACTGGAATACGAATCTTTTAAACAGGTCTTACCATCTTGGCCATGTCTTTATAATGACACTCAGGCTAGGTTTCACTCTTAAGATTCTTTTAATATTTATCGCAGAACAGTTTCTAAATTGAAATGTTAATAAGGATCTGAATCTAAATTGAGGAACTGCCATCTTGGCCGGTCTTAATATGACCCGAAGCTAGGTCTTGTCCTTTTTAGATTTTTGCCATTTTACTATAATGGTAGATCTTGCAAAAGAAAATGTTATTTTTCCATTTATTTAATATTTATTGCTAGAATGAAAGTTTAAACTTAATCATTCCACTATATAAAAATAAAAGTATAAAGTTGCCCTAAGCGGGACTTGAGAGGAATAGTGTCGTCCTCGAAGGGACAAAATAAATATGTCCTTATAAGGACTATTGAGGAAACGATTTTTAGCAAAGGAGTTTCTTCTTCATTCAATTCCTGAATGCTTTCCCCTTGGTTGCACGTCTCAACTTGGTCGCTGTACGAAGCTCAGCATTTCGAGGCTCCGGGTGTGGAGAATCCCTAGTTCAGCTTCCTCGCTTGGCGACGTATCGAATAATAATAAAAATTGGACGCAAAATTTCCATATTAGGATTAAGATTATTCCTATGTTAAGTCTAGACTCAGAAGTTTAGATTGTGCAATTGTGTAACTGAGATTAAACACAAAAGGCTAGTGTTTAATTCACTCAGTGTTGGCTCTGATACCAACCTGTCACACCCCGAATTTCCACGTGTCACCGGTGGGCCCGGTGGGGGAGTATCGTGACGTGGTTGGCAACATAATAGTTAAACAACACAATATTTAATAATGCACAGAAAAAGCAATTGAAAATATAATACAACCGAATTTATTATTGTAATAACAAATGTCACAATATTCGGAAGGTTATCCACAGAAGTGTCACACCCCGACCACGTGTAACATACAAAACGTGGCGGAAACGTCGGGGAGTGTTGCAACAGAATTAATGTTTCATAACCATGGATACAAAAGTGTTTCGTTTTATTAAACATTGAATAATTACATCATCTGGAAATCTAAATACATAATTTAAACATAATCTATCATTATTATTGAGTCACTAAGGCCTTGTCCAGTCCTATGTGAGCATGCATCTTATCAATCGATATCATTCAACAATACCTGAAACATATGTGAAAACGAGGTCAGCAAAGAAATGCTGGCGAGTACATAGGTTTTGTGAAAATAAGATTCATGACTTCTGTTTAAGAAAATGTTTAGTCATGAACCTTGTAATTTGCTTTGTCTTTGTAAATCATTTGAAAAATAATAAGTTCAGGTGATATGTATAATAAGAGAATAATGCATGATTAAATGAATAACCATGTAAAAATGAGTTTGTATAAGATAAGTTGTTTGTAAATAAATGTCTTGTGAAAAGTATGTTACTTGTATAAAATGTTCTATGTCTCAAACTGAAATGATTCAAATAACGCTACAATATGTAATACCATACAAACACTTATATATAGGAAGTACCAGCGGCGTATCCACCATGCTTGTATCATATTACACACGCACCGTTACTCAAATCACTTACCCAAACAAACCACCAATGTAAGATGTCCATGTTTAAACAAATCATGTAATATGTAACCAAAATGATATGTATGGCTAGTGAAATGCATCAACTAAACCATAGGTGAAATGCACAAAACAAAGTATTGAAGTAAAACTTGGTTTAAATCAATACTATGTTTCGTGGAAATGCATGATCAAATGTAAATCATGTCCAAATGTTTACCCAATCGTTAAACCATCTTGTTTTAATCGTTTAAATCGTTCTTGTTTTAATTGTTCAAATCGTTCTTGTTTTAATTGTGAAACTACTTAATGGTCGATTCTCTAATAACATTCAAACCTTCTTGACGCGTTCATCGTTCCATCTCGCTCTCGCTCTCGTTCTTAACAAACCCTTACCAAAGGGTAAGTTAATAATTTCGTTCTTAACAAACCCTTACCAAAGGATAAATTAATAATCTCGTTCTTAACAAACCCTTACCAAAGGATAAATTAATAATCTCGTTCTTAACAAACCCTTACCAAAGGATAAATTAATAATCTCGTTCTTAACAAACCCTTACCAAAGGATAAATTAATAATCTCGTTCTTAACAAACCCTTACCAAAGGATAAATTAATAATCTCGTTCTTGAAACCATTGTTATTGTTCTTGAAACCACATTGTAATTGTTATTGTAATCGTTCTTGAAATCATTGTTAAAACATTTAGCACATATGAGTCACCCCAAAACAGTTGAAAACAGTAAAAGAGGGGAATAATGTACTCGCCTGAGAATGCTTGGAGGTCTTGAACAACAACCAAACAAAGCTAGAGGGAGCACGGAATCAGTCGGCAATCTAAAACTATATAAATAAACCGGACTTAAATCGGGAGATCGGATAGGATGAGGCTTGGTAAACCAAATGAGTATTGGAACTCATATGATATGGTTTAACAAGGCCTACATACTACATGAAACCTAACCTAAGTGCTTTCGACCCATCGCGACCCATTAAGGTAGCTTATGCTACTTTAACGCGTCGTGCGCGTGAAACGCGTTCGGACCGTCTAACTAGTCCTATGACAAGTGTTATATGCCTAAACATGTTACATAATCAGTTATGTGACAAAAGTTTAGGTTACATATGCTTAATTACCAATTATACATGAAAAGGGTATTCTGGTAATTTATCTAAGGCATATAAACTACCTATCATACAACTATTCAAACGAAGCGACCATAGGGTATAACCTCGGAAGGTTATTCCCTACCTACTATGGTCACCTAATGTGTTTGGTCGGATCCTAATGATCAACCAAATGGGTCGGGTTCGAGGTATAAGCGATTTATTAGATCGCTTACCCTACGACCCTAGACAACGTGGTAATCAGTAGGCATAGTCCCAAGGGACTATAACCAACGTGATTACACTCACATTGCGAAGTTCAAACGAACTTCGCATTGACCATAACTGGTCAACGCAGAAAGTCAAACAAAGTTTGACTTTCAGACTCGAAAGACTCGAAAAGCAATAAAAGAACGAAAGAATACTTACGAAGGGTCCCCGAATGCTAATCTCGATCCAAGAACTCAGGTATGAAACAATGGTTTCAACTTAGAGCTCTCAAATCAAGATTCTAGTGAGAAATGAAGTTGGGGATGGATGGGTATTTATAGGAATACCCGAACCGTTAGGATCGTTTCATGGAAACCGTGCCATGATCCAAGGCGTACACTTGTCGGAAACTCATGGTGGCTAAAAGTGATCCTTATCAGCTGACTAAGCGAAAGAGAATGTGTGGTTGTGAACGAAACAGCTGGAAACTGCTGTTAGATTCGATTAATCTGGTCAGAAGGGGCCTCGCGGGCCGCCTGAGGATGTAAGGAAACTGAGGCGGGCCGCCTAGCAGTCACAGATCAGACATAAGTTTCAGAAATGACAGTTTCAGTCCCTGCACGTGTTTAAGGCCATTTCCGACACTTCTAAAGCCCGTAAAGCCAACTTTAAGGCCCTAAAATGTTGCCTAAACATTGTGGACATGAAACATGCTCAAAAATATGCCGGACATTGGTTCGTTTGGCCGTACGAACGCGATGTTCGCTTAATTACGACGGAATGCGCATAAGCGCGAAAACGATCCAAATGACGAATGGATTTTTCTTATGCCAAACACTAAAATAAAATATTTTAGTGCTTACGTAAATTTTTGGATGTCCGGATGTATTCAGAACGTAAGTTATGCGCGAAAATGCAAACTTGTGCACTTTTTGACACTTTTAGTCCCTGAATGACCCAAAAGTTTATTTTAGCATACCGAACCCCTCAAAGCCTATTTCTAAGCTATGTAAAGGATATTTATGGTATGTTTAACTTATGGTCATGTTCCGGAATGTCTGTTACAGTTCAAATTGGCATACTTTCGCAGTTTGTCAACTTTAGTCCCTGTAAGCGATTTAACTTGATTTTGCCATACCAAAGCCTTCGAAACTTATTTCTAAGTTATGTAAAGGTTATTTAAGGTATGTTAAGCCTATTTCACTTTTCCGGAGTGTTCGTTCCATTAAACTGGTTATATTTACGCATCGGTGCGCGTATAACCTTCCAGAAAGCGATTTAGAGTCTGAAATTGAACAAGAATTGATATGTGCAAATGATACACATATTTTTACAAATCCCAAGTATGAAATATAATATTTCATTGGTTTGGTATTTGTTTGATGGCCGTGGAGGCACAGGTGTTACAAGAAGGATCGAACATAAAATGGAAACAATAGTTCAACAGACTTCGGCATCCTAAGCTTGCGAGACTTTTAATGATGTTAAGGAGAAATCATAGCCAATTACGCTTAGTACCTGCATTTAATCTTTTTGGGAAAATACGTCATTTTACACTGGTAAATACAATCAACTGACTCATTTTGAAAAATGATTGAAAATTGGTTTGGATGCACATGGCATAAACATTTTTATTTTTAACTTGGGAGAATCATATAATATTATAATCTTGTGAACGAATTACATGTTACTTGTGCGTTCAGTCGCCCGGATCTTGTCCAGGTTAAAGATCAATAGACACACCACAATCATAGAGTTATACACTGACAGGTGTACGCCTACACCCCGTGCTCAAGTCGTGGCCAATCTCGTAAGATGATGCCAAGGATATCCGGGACATGGTCATTAACCCCCCAAAGGCATTAAGTAAACAAGACTGTTTAAACGAGCCGATCAAATTAGTCAACTACCCACTCATGATGGAGATTTGATGCTCGATCAAGCGGTATGCTATATACCGTAACCCAAGCCCGTATAGGGAAAATAAGTTAAAAGTATTTACCTGAACAATGTATAAATCACAATAAGCAAACGCAAGTAGCTTTTACTGGTTCTCCTAATCTGGAACGAAGGTTTATAATAACCTATTAGAATCCTAACGGGTCCTTTATTAAGCTTAAGCTTAGACCGGCTAGTTTCAAGGATACGGTTCGTACGCACGATTAAGCGAAGACCGGATAGAATGTGATTTAGACCTGACAAGTTTAGAGACTTGTTTAATATGGGTCCTTCATGCACATTCTGGATTTTGAGATTAAACCGATAAGGTTTGACCCGTTTCGGCTAATTTATGTAAACTTGTTACATAAACCGAACCGAACGCGAAATAAGCGTAACGGGTATCCGTAAGAGCCATATACAGGTTTCCTAAGTTAATATGCTTCAAATATGTTGTGACATCAGTAAGATGTCTTTCATTATGCCCGGAACGAATTTAAACACAAACTATGCCCCGTAGGGGTAGTTTGGTCATTTTAAAGGTTGTAAAAGAGTTTAGATGTTTAACTGAGTTACAGGTCTGATGTAAACAGCAAACATACTCATTTTGATAAGTTGTATCAGTAGGGTAAAGTATATGTGTGAAATATATCATTTATAACCAAACTATGCACCGAATGGGCATTTTGGTAATTTCACATAAGCCGAAAAGCTCAAAACTGAAGTCTGAGTTTATCAACCTTTGCTTACTGTTAAAATATCATAATTTTCCTCATATATCAGTAGGTATCAACCCGGGTATGTCTAATAAAATTTAATACATACTATGCGTTAAAAACGCTAAATAAGGCGATTAAAGGCCATTTCCGGGTTCGATACTTAAATCTGATATTTTTATATTTCCAGAAGGCTTAAAATAATTTATTTATCATATGTGATCAGTAGCAAAAGGTTTGGAGTCGTTTAGATAGGTAAAACTCATTTTATGGCCCGTAAGGGCAAAACCGACAATTACCGGATTAAGCCTACGACTATGAGTTATGCTCAGCCTAAAATTAATTAAAAATATTTAAAATTCACAAAATAATATATTACATCAGTGGGTATTAAGTTTGATACAAAAAGTAGGCTTAACTAAGCTATACGCTAGTTACGCCGTTTTATTAACATAAAGCATTAATTTTGCGATAATGAGCATAACTCTTAATCTACAAGTCAAACTGATGTAAAACTTTGCATACAAGTTTATATATCAGTATTTAAGGTTTCTACACTTTTACATTTTCATAAATCACGTTTTAAGGTAATAAGGGCATAACGGTCAACATATGAGCAATTAACCGAAACATGCATATTAATTGGATAACTAATGAACCAAGGTGTATAATCACAGAGGGTTGTTCTAACATGTAACCTAATCCAATTAAAGCCCTGAGGCATTTCTAAAACATGCCTAAACGGGTCAGAACTGAAAGTCAAAGTGAAAGTCAAACTATGTGACTTTCGGTTCCGAACCGGGTCTAAACATGAAATAGTCGGGTTGAACATGTTTGGACATGTTCTTACACTAATTACTAAGTTATAACAATGATCAAACAGGTTATATATGTTCTAGATACCTAATTATGCATAAATGACGTTTTAAGAATCCTGTTGACTTTTTAAGTACATGTTTGACCCGACATTTGAACTAGTTAGAGTGGTGATCAGGGGAAACCCTTTTGGGGTTTTATTACCCACATAAATACCAACTTATAACTACTTTTAATTCGAGATATGACTGAGCCATTATTGACTAATCTCGAAGTCAAACCGTAATTACGACGGTTTGACTTTTAGCTAATTAACCAAGCTAAACTCAACTAAACAAGAACTAGCAGACTTACAAGAGTCCTATGCACGAGATATGATCACTTGAGGCTGCTTGATAGCTCCAGAAATGATCCACAAATGCAGATGAAGGTGTGAGAATGAATGTTGCACATAATGGCTTTATATAGCACTTTAATCCACCATAACATGTTGACAACTAAGTCTAGGACACACCACAACCTTCCAACATGTGTCCTAGTACTCTAGGATAATTTAGGGGTCGCCCATGAGTGAGAAAAACCAATGAAATCGGTCATAATCGCGAAAGAACAGGCTGCAGCCGGTTTTTGGGTTCTGGGCATCCCACGTGGCCCGCCTCCCACTTTGACAATTCTCACGCGGGCCGCCTGGCCTGCGAAATCAGATTTTTGATTTTTCTGTTTAATGCAAAGTTGGCCTTTGGCTTCACGAAGGGGCAATCAAGGTTATTTCTTGCATTTTGACCCCCTTATATTTACCCATAAGGGCTTTAGGACTTATACCCACTTTGCCAAGTCCCTGTACACTTCCGGTTAACCCGAAAAGTCTTAACTTTCAATGTTTGCACTTTAACCCTTCGCACACGAATTTGGTCATAACTTTCTCATACGATAACGAAACTTTATGAAATTTTAATCGTGCATTCTAGTGAGCTTAATTAACATTTACAAAGCTTTGGGTTTGTCAAAAGGTCACTCAGAGGTATAAATTAAACATGTTGACACATTTAGCCCCTGTAGTTTGTAATCTCTCACTTTTAGCTTCGTATGATCCATGATTTATTCGTTTGAAGGTATGAGCATCTTGTAGGGTTAATACACAATATATTTATTAACTGTTGAGACTTAGAATATGTATATTCACATACTTTCCATGTTTGTCAACTTTAGTCCTTTTATAACATTCTTTCACACGTTCAAACTTTATGACACGTGTCAACACATTATAGGACGTGAATTTTCGAGGTGTTACACATCTCCTCCAGCTCCAGTATCCTTCGCATGATCCTTGCCACTGCTACCAGCCTCGATTACCAGAACCTCTTCAGTCTCTTCTTCATCCTCCAACTCAGCCAGCCTAGCCTTCCAGCCCTCTCTTTGTCCCAGCTGCTCTGGTCAAAGGCAGGATCCTGAGCTTCTTGAGCCATCTGCAACTTGGTTTTGTACATAGCAATAGCAGCAGAGACTTTGGTATCATTGGTGATTTCACTCTTCTCTTGGTCAGCAGTGATATGAGCCAGGACAAGTTCCCTCTTCACCAGATTGACATCATTTTCAAGGGAAGCAATCTTCTGATCCTTGGCCAACATTATCTTTTGGAGGTCCAGGCATTTTAGCTCAGTTTCTTCAACATTGCCTACGTAGTCCTCGATTTCGGCAAATTTCTGCAAAAAGACAATGTAAAGTTTAGGATCACATGATCCTCAAGTGGGCAGGATAATTAAGCTAAGTCAGTGATCCTTACCTCAGCAAAGTACTCGAGGAACTGGTGACGGATCAGAGGCAAGCCTTCTAGGTTGTCGGCTTCAGAGGTCTTCCTTTTCTTTCCACCTCTTCCCTTTGAAGTGGTTGCCTTGGGGACTATGACAGAGGGGCTAGCAGCAGACTTTTTCTTTGAGGATCGAACAGTGTCAAGGTCAGTGACACTGAATTTGGAGGCAGATCTTGAAGATTTTCCAGCACCTACACATTCAAAACAGATAAGTATCCTTATCCTATTTCTATTTAACTATTTATTTAAACATTTAACTATACAAAAAACATGATACTTACTTGACATAGTGACAGAACCTGAGGATACTTCTTGAGAATCCTGGGTGTTTGTTTTAAATGATCTTGTTGCAGGATCAAGTCTTCTGAAAGCAGCAAGCCTTTCCTTGGTAGCAGGTGATGGTATAAGGTGCGAAACAGAGATAGCTGTACAACAGAAACAAAAGGGTGTTAGTGATCCCTATACAAAAACAAGGTTATCTGGTGATCCTTCTCAGGATCCTCTATCCTACCATGGGTGCTCCACTTCCTTGGTAGATCCTTTCCATCAGAGAGAGAATCCCTTCTGACAAAGAAGAATCGCCGTTTCCAGTTGGTATCATTCTTAGTGGCTTTGAAGATGGGGTGTTCTTCACCGGGTTTACGCTTGAATAGATATCGGTGGGATCCAAATGTTGTGAGGTCATACATCTCTGCCAATTCCGACATTCCTAGAGCAATTCCTTCTTGCTCAATGATCCTCTCAAGGGTATATAAGACCCTCCAGATCATTGGCATAGCTTGAATATAGGAGATGCCGGTGAGGGAGAAGAAAGACTGGGTGAATTCAGGGAAAGGATACGAGTATCCTATTGTGAAAGGAGTGATCGGGAAAGCTACCCAAGTTTCAGAAACGTAATCACTTAGAACGGTGGGATCAAACGGTTTGAAATCGGTGTTCGCCGAAAAGCAATGTCGGATCCTGTCTATTTGTGGGTCAGTGAAGCAACATCTTTCTTTCGCCGAATCTTTGATGATCCCCTGGCTCTTAAGAGGACTGTCTTTAGTGTGATCCTTAGCCGGAGATGATCTTAGCATCATCTTGGTTATGAGGGTAGAGAAGAAGATGAACAGAGAAAGAAAACGTAAAGGGAGAATATGAAGAGAGATACCTGCTTGATCTTCGAATGTGGATTTAAAGGGAGTTTCTCTTGAATTTAAATGCGAATTGATCCCTATCCATAACTTCAATTTATAATGATGGTTTTGCAGGATGGTCACCTCAATGACGTCATGCTCGTAACGGCTAGTCCGACTCCAACGGCTAGTTATCCGTTGATTTGTTACGGATAAGAACAAAATACAACTCGTTTATTTACATAATTACTCCTTATAATTTGGGGGCAATTGTTAGGGGAGGATTTCCTAATGATCAGTGATCCTCAATTACTGTTGGGTTTAGTGATCCTTACTTCTGTTTGTATTGGTGATCCTCAGAAGTAATGCAGGATCAGGATCATGGATCATCTTAAGGATCCTTATACTAACGATTGTCTACTTTGAATATGGTATTGTTTTGCAGGAGTACAAGCTTGGACTTGGTCTTGGCGATATTCCTGGAGCATATTCCATGGCTTATTCCGCACGTGCTTAACTGAAGTGGACGTTATGGAGTTCGTGGAGGACTTGCATGAAATGCGGAATGTTTGTTAGCTTAGATATTTTCCATTTTTAAAAGGGGTAGCGAGCTAAATAGAAAACACTTGGCTATTTTTGGCTAAACACACACTCTTGCAACTGCTCTCATCAGCTCTCGATAATTCACTTGGCGATTACACACTTTTTTACACAATACACTATAGTGATCCTTGTAATTAGCTCGCTATCATCCGAAGTTGTAATACATTTCTTGTTTAATCTGAGTTGGTGATCGGTAGTTTCCATCACCCGAGGTTTTTTATGCCGGAGATCATTCATTGATCAAGGGCTTTTTCCTCGTATAAATCTTTGTGTCACTTGTTCATTACATTTCTGAGTGATCCTTATTGTTGTTCATCAATTCAAGCATCATACCTCACAACAGAAAGTTTGGTTGCATTATCATTGCTTGATTTTTGACCAAAACAATCCCCAAGGCAACCACTTCAAAGGGAAGAGGTGGAAAGAAAAGGAAGACCTCTGAGGCTGACAACCTACAAGGCTTGCCTCTGATCCGCCATCAGTTCCTCGAGTATTTCGCAGATGTAAGGATCACTGACTTAGCTTAGTTATCCTGCCCACTTGAGGATCACTTGACTCTAATCTTTGCATTATCTTCTTTGTAGAAATTTGCTGAGATCGAGGACTATGTTGGGAATGTTGAAGAGCTTGAGGAGAAATACTCTGACCTCCAAAAAGTGGCGGTGCTCAAGGATCACAAGATTGCTTCCCTTGAAAAGGATCTCAATGATGCCAAAACTCAGATAGTTGCAACTCAGATCAATGCTGATTACGAGAAGCACGAGATCACGGAGGATGCTAAGGTCTCCGCTGCCATTGCCATGTACAAGACCAAGCTATAGATGGCCCAAGAAGCTCAGGATCCTGCCTTTGACAGGAGCAACTGGGACATGGACGGTTGGAAGGCTATGTTGGCTGAGTTGGTGGATGATGAAGATGAGGCTGACGAGGTTCTGGCAATCGAAGCTGGTGGCAGTGGCAAGGATCAGGTGAAGGATATGGGAGCTGGAGGAGATGGTGATGCAGCGAAGGCATAGGCTGCATGAATGGGCGATGAAGGACATTTCTAGACGTAGCCGGAGCCCATTTTTGAAAGTTTGGTTATTTGGTTATGATGTTTTCTTGTTGAGCAATGATGGGTTGTATTTGAACAATAGGTAGGATTACAAATGGTGGAGGGATCCTCTGTTTGGGGGATGAAGCCATTGTGATCCTGCTGTCTTTTGATTCCTGCACTTTCTAGACCAATGAACAATGGAAACCCTTTGCCAACCCATGTGGACGGGCCACGTTTTGCTGGTAGAAACGTGGGTTGGCAATTTTGACAACCTTAAAGGGTTTAATGTTTTGTGAATAAAATAACTTTAACTTTTCGACTATATCCCGTGTTGCTATCCTTGTTAGTATTTTACTTTTCAATCATTGTGATGTTCATTTTGTTTAAATTTATCAAATAAAGAAATATTTAACAAATATCCTCAAAAATTTTAGGATATGATCAAACATCACATATCCTATAGTCGACAATTTCTGAAAAGTAACATATTTTAAGGATCATAAGTTCAGTTGTCAAAGGATAAGGGTTACTCAAATGAATAATGAATAAAATCAAAATAGTTAAGGGTCATACCTGAGAATCCAAGTTAGGATCCTATCCTTTCCCACTTATAATCAGGATAACCCAAAAGACAAGCCTTAGTAGAAAGTAAGGATCAAGGATCCTTGGTCGTTTATCTCCAAAAACCTGAAATAGGATACAACTTGGGACTAAGCCAATATAAGATAAGAGTTAGTAACTGGGGACAAGCCCAACAATTCTGGGGACAAGCCCAATATACTGGGGACAAGCCCAAAGGATAACTGGGGACAAGCCCAAAGGATAACTGGGGACAAGCCCAAAGGATCGTGTGTAAACTGGAGTATGGCCCTCAATGGCGACTATCCAAACTTAGTGACATGAAAATGCCAAAACCTTAGCTAACGTGAAAACGTTAGAAACCTTAGGAACGGATGTATGGTACGTCTACCATTATACGTAGGATCCTGAATATAGCCAGTACAATGAAATTGTCAACCCCTAAAGCGAGTACTGGTCCCATTGCCATGAACTATACCAGGATCATCGTGCGCTTCTGGCGAAACTGGGGACAGGCCCAAATGACTGGGGTCAAGCCCAAATGACTGGGGTCAAGCCCAAATAACTGGATACTTCTGTGGATACTCAATCCTTAGTTAAGGATACCTGAACCTTCAAAACTCAGAATCAAGTGAAAGGAGGATAAAGGATGCAGGATCCTTATCCTTATATGAGATAATTAAAGAATGAAATAGTTAGATATCAGAATATTACCAGAAAGAGGATCATCTGTCTTATAATGATCCTTCAAGGATACTTGTCATGTAAGGATCATGGATCCTTGTCACATGAAATATTTCTTCAAATGGACAGCATTCGAAGCTCTTGGTAGCAAATCACCTTCCATTGTTAGCAATCGATATGCCCCCTTTCCTGCCTCAGCTTCAATCAAGTAAGGGCCTTCCCACTTTGGTGCCAACTTCCCATCAGCAGGATTGGTAGTATTCTGAAATGCTTTCCTTAACACCATATCACCAACTTGGAATTTCCTGATCCTGACATTTTTATTGTAGGCTCCAGCCATCCTTTGTTGATAACTAGCCATCCTGATCCTTGCCAAATCCCAGATTTCTTCTATAGTATCCAAGTCTTGGACCAAGTTTTCAGCATTTTCTTCAGGATCACGAATGCTTGTTCTTGCAGTTGAAACCACCATCTCTATGGGGATCACTGATTCTGCCCCAAATACCAAAGAAAATGGAGTTTGGCCTGTGACATTCTTGGGAGTTGTCCTATCAGCCCAAAGCACATAAGGTAGTTCTTCTGCCCATTTTCCTTTCTTGGATCCAAGCTTCTTCTTCAAATTGTTGATGATGATCTTGTTGGATGATTCTGCCTGACCATTAGCTTGTGGGTGGACTGGTATTGATGTTATCATCTTAATCCCCCAGCTGTCACAAAAGTTAGTGGTTCTATTCCCAATAAATTGGGATCCATTATCACAAACAATCTCAGAAGGGATACCAAATCTAGTAATAATGTTTCTTTTAATAAAGGATATAACTTCCTTTTCTCTGACTTGAGCAAAGGCTTCAGCCTCTATCCACTTAGAGAAGTAATCAGTTATAGCAAGCATGAATACTTTTCCACCAGGTGCCTTAGGAAGCTTTCCAACTATATCCATTCCCCATCTCATGAATGGCCAGGAAGAGGATATAGGATGCAAGAGCTCTGCTGGTTGGTGAAGGATATTACTATGCCTCTGACAAGGATCACACTTCTTGGCATACTCCATAGCATCCTTCTTCATAGTGGGCCAATAGTATCATGTCCTCAGGATCCTTGAGAATAATGCCTTGCCCCCAGTGTGGTTTCCACAATCTCCTTCATGGAAATCCTTTAGGACTTCTTGGATTTCAGGATCCTCAATGCATCTTAGATATGGTCTTGCAAGAGATCGTTTATACAACATATTATTTAATATTGTAAATTGAGATACCTTAATTTTGAAAGCCCTTGGGTTTTCTCCTGTAGGAATCTCTCCATGTTGTATGTATCTCATGATTGGGAGGATCCATGATCTTGAATGAGGTTGAGTATCACCACTAGGGATGATTGCAGAATCCTCTCCTATCTCCATAGGTACATGATCCTCGATAGCAGGGGTCAGGATATGGATAATAGGAATCCTTATATCTTCCGGGATCTTCAAGGATGATCCTAGATTAGCTAATGCATCAGCCTCTGCATTCTCTTCCCTTGGTACCTGTGTCAAACTAAAGGAAACAAAAGAGAGTGCCAATTCTTTGACTATCTCCAAATATTTGATTAGCTTTTCACCTTTAACAGCATAGGATCCATTAAAGTGATTAGTGATTAATAATGAATCTACATGTACCTCAAGATACCTGGTCCTCATATGCTTAGCAATTTGCAAACCAGCTATCAAGGCTTCATACTCAGCCTCATTGTTGGTAGTTTGAAATTCACAAGCTATGGAGTGGGGTATTATGTCCCCCTGTGGCGATTTTAGTAGTATTCCAAGTCCTGTTCCTTTTACATTGGAGGCTCCATCAGTGAATAATATCCAAGGATCCTTGGTTTCTTCAAGCTGTTGGACTTCTAACTCAGCCTCCTTTTGCAAATCACTACTAAAATCTGCCACAAAGTCAGCTAAGGCTTGGGATTTGATGGTAGTCCTTGGTTCATATCTTATATCATATGCACTTAGCTTCACTGCCCACTTAGCCATCCTTCCTGACATTTCAGGTTTCCTGAGAACATTCTTAATTGGAAAATTAATCTTAACAATAATGACATGAGTCTCAAAATAATGTCTTGATTTAGTAGATGCCATAATTAATGCAAGGATAAGTTTTTCTAAGTGTGAATACCAGGATTCAGCATCAAGTAAACTCTTACTTACATAATAAACAGGATATTGTATACCTTGGTGATCCTTAACAAGGACCGCACTTACTGCTTTTGAGGATACTGCTAAGTATAAGGATAACACATCCCCCTTTTCTGGTTTCATCAAGGCAGGGGCTGAGGATAGGTAATCCTTAAGAGCTTTGAGGGCACTTTCATGCTTCTCAGTCCATTCAAATTTCTTGTTCTTCCTCAGGATGTCATAGAATTCCTTGCACTTTTCCGAGGATTTAGATATGAACCTGTTCAAGGCTGCGATCCTGCCTGTCAATCTTTGCACATCCTTAGCATTGGCAGGAGATTTGATATTCACAATAGCCTTGATTTGCTCTGGACTTGCTTCAATGCCCCTCTTTGTCACCATATAGCCTAAGAATTTACCTGCCTTAACACCAAAATGACACTTGGAAGGATTAAGTTTCATATTAAATTTATCAAGGATATTGAATGCTTCCTCCAAATCTTTAAGGTGATCCTCAGCTTTCTTGGACTTAACTACCATGTCATCAATATAGACTTCCATAGTGTGTCCAATTTGTTCCTTGAACATCATATTGACAAGCCTTTGGTAAGTAGCACCTGCATTCCTTAGTCCAAATGGCATAGCAATATAACAATATATACCAGTTGGGGTCATAAAGGCTGTATCCTCTTGATCAGATGGTTCCATCTGAATTTGTTGAAATCCAGATGAAGCATCCATAAAAGTTAACAATTCATGACCCGCAGTAGCATCCACCATGGAGTCAATGTGGGGTAATGGGAAAGGATCCTTGGGACATGCCTTGTTTAAGTCCGTAAAATCGACACATACCCTCCACTTTCCATTTTTCTTTTGAACAACAACCACATTGGCTAACCATCTTGGATACTTAACCTCTCTTATCATACCTGCCCGAAGTAGTTTTTCTACCTCTTCCTGGATAATAGCATTCTTTTCAGGTGCAAACTTCCTCCTCTTTTGATGAATTGGCTTGAATGACCTGTCAATGCCAAGTTTGTGGGTAATTATATCTCTAGATATACCTGTCATATCCTCATGTTTCCAGGCAAATGTAGTTTTCCTTCTTTTAAGGAAGGATACTAGCTCCTGTTCAATGTCGCTAAGGATCCCTGATCCTATGAAGATTTTGGATTCAGGATCATCAGCATGCATGAGGATTTCTTTCAAATCCTGTTCTCTTGCCTCCAAGACATCTCTTGAAGGATACTTTAATTGCTATTGCTCCCTTGGTCTTGAGGCTGGCTTCATTGAGGATGTATAACAATTCTTAGCCTCTTATTGATCACTCTCAATTTTCACCACTCCCCATGGACTTGGAAGCTTTACACACTGATGATAGGTAGATGGGACTGCCTTCATGTCATGTATCCACGGCCTGCCAAGGATAACATTACAACACGATAAGCAATCTATAACACAAAACTTTTGATAAGAATGCAATCCTTCAATATAGATTGGGAGTTTGATGTCCCCCAATGTATTCTTAGTTTCTCCACTGAATCCCACAAGTACTGAGGATCTTGGGATATTCATCTTCTTGAGGACATCAAGCTGAATGATGTTCACAGAGCTTCTTCCATCTACAAGGATCCTGCGAACAAAGTGGTTAGAAATAAATAATGTAATTACAAGACCATCATGATGAGGATCCTGGACGTCAACACGATCATCCTCATCAAAAGTTATGACTTTATCCTGGGTGACAACGGAGGTTCGGACGGGTCTGTCCCCATTATCCATCTTGGTTTCCTTAGCATGTCTTTTTGCTGCTGAAAAGGAGGTACCACAGATGTCTGATCCACCGGATATGAAGTTTATGACTTGTGCATCTGCTGGAGGAGCAGGAGCCCTTTCCGGGATCCTTTCAGGATCCTGGATCCTTGACTTTTTTCGTCCCAAAAGCTCTTTCAAATGCCCCTTGCTCAACAAGTAACCAATTTCCTTTCTTAGTGCAATACACTCCTCAGTGAGATGCCCAAAATCCTCATGATATGCACACCACTTGGACTTATCCTTTGTAGCAGCTGGTTTATCACTTTTCCTTGGCCACCTAGCTTTCTCACCTAGATTCTGCATTGCAAGGATTAGTTCATTGTTATCAACAGAAAAACAGTATTCAGAAATAGGAGGATAATCCTCATCATCCTCTTCTTGTTCCACCGCATGCACGTTTTGGTTATCAGATCTGTTGTAAGACTTTGATTTGTTGTTCCTGAAGCAGGATCCTTGCTTCTCCTGTTTTGAGGATCCTGTCAATCTATCCTGGATCCTTTTGTCATCCTCTAGGCGGATGAACCTAAGGGCCCTGGTTCTTACTTCATCAAGATTCCTGCAAGGTATCATAACAAGATCATCATAGAATAGTGAATCCCTAAGCAATCCCATTTTAAAGGCTTCTACAGCCGTAGCAATATCCAAATTAGGAATATCTAAGGATTCTTTACTAAACTTAGTGATATAATCTCTAAGTGATTCGCTTTGACCCTGTGTTACCCTATATAGATCACTAGTTAATCGTTCAAATTTTCTACTACAAGAGAATTGACTATTAAACAAATTAACTAGATTAGCAAATGAAGTAATAGAGTAAGGGGGAAGACTTAGCAGCCATTTAAGAGCAGATCCTGTGAGTGTGGATCCAAATCCCTTGCATAGACATGCTTCTTTTAACCTTTCAGGAATTGGATTGATCTCCATCCTCTCCCTGTATTGAGCTACATGCTCCTCTGGATCCGTTGAACCATCATACAGTTTCATGGATGGTATCTGGAATCTTTTGGGTATCTCAGCATCACATAAGGGTGGTGCAAAACGAGATATCCTATGGCTACCGTCTGCAATTTCAGGAATGGGTTTAATCACTCCTGGAACACTGGATATCATATCCTTGAGCTTCTGTAACTCCCTGGCCATAGCCTGATTGATACATGTATCCTGCATTAAGCCATGGTTAGTGTTGTATGAATTATTAAAAGTGTTACCTCCCACAGGATTCGTGTTTGGAATTCCAGATATGTATCCGTATTGACGGGATTCTGGTATGATCGAAGGACCAGATGAAGCAATGGTCTGCATTGGTATGAAGTCTCCTTGATGAACGTCCGAGCTTTGAGGCTGCATACTTCTCAAGAATCCTTGATCCTGAAAGACGTTGGATCCTTGAGGCTGAGAGGATCCTTGAACCTGAAAGGATCCTGGGACAATAGAGAATCCTTGGACCTGGGAGGATCCTTGGACCTGGGAGGATCCTTGGACCTGGTAGGATCCTTGGACCTGGGAGGATCCTTGGACCGTGTGCATTCCCAAATATCCTCCTGAGCTGAAGGATCCTTGATGCTGAATAGAGGATCCCGATGGCTGAAAATAGGATCCCTGAGGCTGGTAGTGAGAGCCAAATGCCTGACTCATTGTTGTTGTTCCATGACGTCTTCCTGGTAATTCACCCAAGTATTGCACATCCGGAGCTGCTGAGTGCTGGGAAGTTATGACTGGAGTGTCGAAGTTCAGCGACCTTGGCATCAGAGGGGAGTGATCCTCCACTGATTTCTTCTGTTTCTTGATCTCAGCGATCTCCCGGAGGATCCTTTCGTTGGTTTTGTCCTGCTCTTGTGCGTGATTCCTCATCTGCAAAATCAGAGCGTAAAGATCATTAGTAGTAGGATTAGTTGAAACAGAAGAAGTTGGTGGTTTTGTGAAAATGGGGGTTTGTCTCTTCGCAGCATTCTCGGCATTCTTCTGGGATCCAGAAGGTGGTGGAGGCAAAGGAGGAACGCCTTGTGAAGAACTGATTGCCGGCATAGAACTTGATGTATTCTTTGTTGAGGAAGCCATCTGCTTGGCTTTAATGAACCGAAATGACCACAAAAGTATGAATTTTCTTAGGAATGAAGCACCAATTGCCCCACGGTGGGCGCGAAACTGTTTTGGTCAAAAATCAAGCAATGATAATGCAACCAAACTTTCTGTTGTGAGGTATGATGCTTGAATGAATGAACAACACTAAGGATCACTCTGAAATGTAATGAACAAGTGACACAAAGATTTATACGAGGAAAAAGCCCTTGATCAATGAATGATCTCCGGCATAAAAAACCTCGGGTGATGGAAACTACCGATCACCAACTCAGATTAAACAAGAAATGTATTACAACTTCGGATGATAGCGAGCTAATTACAAGGATCACTATAGTGTATTGTGTAAAAAAGTGTGTAATCGCCAAGTGAATTATCGAGAGCAGATGAGAGCAGTTGCAAGAGTGTGTGTTTAGCCAAAAATAGCCAAGTGTTTTCTATTTAGCTCGCTACCCCTTTTAAAAATGGAAAATATCTAAGCTAACAAACATTCCGCATTTGGTGCAAGTCCCCCACGACCTCCATAACATCCATTTTTGCCATGCACGTGCGGAATAAATATGGAATATGCTCCAGGAATATCGTCAAGACCAAGACCAAGTCCAAGCTCGTGTTCCTGCAAAACATCATCATAGTCAAAGTAGACAATCGTTAGCATAAGGATCCTTAAGATGATCCATGATCCTGATCCTGCAACACTTCTGAGGATCACTAATTCTAACAGAAGTGAGGATCACTAAACCCAACAGTAATTGAGGATCACTGATCATTGGAAAATCCTCCCCTAACAGTGATTTGCTAGTTGTGATTACTTCAAGAAAACCGATTCAACGACCATAGAAACAAATCAATGTTTTAATGATTTTAGTTTCCAGTTTCATAAGATAGATTTGTTAATACGCTTTTGCAGATAAAAATAATTATGAATCGCAAAACATAAAATCAACTGAGCAAAAACAAGGCAACAAATAATTAACATGATCGGATTCATATAATCAACATTGCTCAGATACCACATGTTGATTATATTTTTAAACATGATTTAAAAACATAGAACCCTAATCATGTTTATTCAAGCCTTACATAATTATGAACATGAAATTATAGGCACTTACTTGTGGGAATGATTATCTTCGCAGACGATGATGATGAAGCCATGATTCCCGTTATGATGCCTTAGTCTTGAAGGGATGATGAGAGAAAGTGTAGTTCTGGTGTTCTTAAAAGAGTTCTTTATATAACTATTTATAAACCATGACTACTATCACTAATGATCTATAATTATGATCATAAATCATGGTTGGTTATAAACTCTTCGGTATTCTCTCTATTAAAGGCATCTAAATGGAAATCGTAAAGTCCCTTTAACAGTTTAACTTATAACAATTACTTCCATCAAGTAAATGTTAGGAACTTGTAATTGTGTCATATTGGCAACGTTACTCAAATGATCCGTTAGGCCACATGAACGGGTTATTTCTAACAAATCCTACATATTTTTTAGCAGTAATCAATAAATTTTGGGTGTCGAATCTAGCAAATAAATAATAAAGATACCTACTAGTATGAGTGAAAGTAGGGTTCGTATCCTCGGGGATACAAAATAACTAATTATACTAAAAACGTTTTCAAGTGTAAATGCGATTGTTTTAGAGAGGGGATTTTGATTTAGACTAAAAGATAACGAAAACAAAATTAACAACGAAGACGATTAAATTGTTGGGAAATTTAGATGTTAAAAACTAATTCCAACACTAAGGCAATTTCTTGATTTGATTTGGCTTACGATCATTAACTATTATGGTGCAATGATCCTTAATCAAACGTTTTGTATCAGTAAGAGATGTCATGCCGTTTGGACATCCACTCCGTCTAAAGTCTAACCAAGCACAGTTCGTCGATTAGAGCCAAACCCCTACTCTAAGCTCACGTCGTTCGGATCTTAGCATGCGTGTTGCATGATAGAAGTATCCATTGTTATTAAACACCCACGTTGTTCGGAATGTTTAATTAGATTGTGCAATTCTATAACGAATTTAAGTTTATAGAAAAGCTCAAACCATTATATGTTCCTTTTATCAAAAATCAAAACTGATTAAGGCTTTAAAATTTGATGAGCTTTATTAAAATAATTAACAAAGTGCTCAATTCTATTAACAAAATATATATCCGAAAAAAGATATGTATTTAAGATCAAGAAATACACCAACAAACCATTCAATAATCAAATCTCATAAAAGTTTCACATAAGTGTACAAATCAAAACCAAAAAAACAAACCCTAATGTCATAATTAAATTGATTAAGCCGGACATGCTAAAACCAATTAAACCGTTCAAGCAGCAAAGCAAAACAAAACCATAAATTAAAACTTACTAAAACTCAAAAACAAACTAATTGTCTTCTGAGTTATAAGTACAAAAATTGCTTTCTTAAATCTTGATTCGTAGCCATCTAGGGATGGCAAAAATACCGAGCCCGACAGGTATACCCGAAACCCGCAACATTTGGGACGGGTATACCCGATACCCAACGGGTATTGGGCCAGGTATAGGTATTGAAAAAACATATTTCGCATGTTTGGGACGGGTATGGGCTTAGATGATACCTGACCCGATTACCCGAAACTACATACCCGTTTACCATAAATATATACCCGAAAACTTTTAAGTTTTATATTTATTTTCCTTTAACTATTGTTTAGTAATGTTTGATTCTTGTAGTTTAATTATTTAAAAAATACACTTTTGATTTGAAATATATATTTTGATGATATTATTCATATTTATATGCTATAAAATACAAAATTATTTTTTGAGATTAATATTATAATTGCATTTTTAAATATATCAAATATTATTATGGTGATAAACATATGTATTTTATTTACAATAATTTAATATATTATATAGATTTTTAAAACATAAAATTATAAAGGAAAATAAAAAATATATAGACATGAAAATCCCAACGGGTATACCCGATACCCGTGGGTATGCCCGATACTTGGCGGGTAAATACCCGCCAAATACCAACGAGTAATGGACCGAGTATAGGACAAGATTTTACAACTGGGTATGGGTATGAAATTAGTCATACCCGACCCATTGTCATCCCTATCTCCTGTCGCCATCAGCCCTTTTTATATCCTACTCTAATCCACTGGCACTTTTGTGACCCAATTTCGAGCCCAGAAAAAAATTACTAGTTCAGCCTTACTTTTCTAATTGTTTTCTTCGGTTTTGCGTTGCCAAAGACCCAACAGGAGCCCAAGCAACATCCATGTAAATCGTCCCATATTAATTATTAATTTCAGCCCATCCATGGCCCATCATAATTTGTCACATGGATATTTCTATGATATGTGATTGAATTTTAATATTAAGATGCTTTAAGACATGCCTAAAAGGTAAAAATGCAACTAACAATAAACAAAGAAACATTTGCAAATTGATTATAAGTATCATGAAATATAAAATGTGATGGATAAATTGGATCTAAAAAAATGTTTATGCTAACAAACTCTAGGTAACTGTTTTACTTGTCTAATAGTGGATTTACTTCAAATTATACCTTGTTTGGTTATAATGTTTTATACATTGGCGATTCCAATAATTATTGCAAAAATATTTGAAATGGTTAACCAACTTAGATATTAGTTACATCTCTTAAGCTTGACCCACAATTATACATATATAACTAATAAAACAAGTCTTGTGTAACGCTGCTATTAAACCCGAACACAACGTGTTTAACTAAACAATAAAGGTTTACATAGACAATGCTTCCTTAATTACCATAGTTTAACAACAAAAAGAGAATATGAGATGCCACCATGTCGGAAATCATAGATTCAATAACAAGTAGATACAATTGCAACTTTTCCATTTTGGAAAACATGATTAATAATAGCGGGTTATATGGGTAACGAAACTAAACAAGTTAGGGTGACCTTTTTGCGCACCACTATGAGTCATTGCACCACTTTAAAATCAAGGGTGGGCTGCAAAGTAGGCCAATAGTCCCACCAACGGTGCGTTTATATACGTTGTGGGCTCTGATTCTTGAAAGAAAGGTCTAGAGTCAGGAAATGCATCGGTGGTGTTGGGCCCACCAACCACAGCTCCAACCAATACGTTTGGGTTTGGGCCTGGGCTTAGGAAGTAACGGGACCCGGCCTTGCAGCCTATGTGAGCTGGATGGGCTCTAACCGAGGGTAATGAACTGCCCCTGTGGTGAATCCGTTGTGGGTAACGGGCCCCGTATCCTACCATGTAAGACATTTTCATCGGATTATCCCCAAGTATGTAGTTCACCTGTGAACCAAACAAAAGATTTAGAATCAATAGAATAGCTCTTATCGTGGACTTGTATTTGGGCTTGAACGGGCCCGGTCAGTCTTAACTGATCCTGACTAGACTAAACTAGACTAGACGATTTTTGGCACCGTTAGGGCTTGAATGGGCCGAAAACGAGCTTTAAAAAACAAGCTTTTGGGGTTCTGGGCCTAAAGTCTTTGGGCTCAATCAAGACTAGGACCAGACTTAAAAAGTGCATTGAGCAGGTAATGTTTGTGTGTAAAAGGTAAGACAACATTATAACCGTTATCTTGGGTAGGATTCAAAAGTGGGCCCGTGAATATTTACAGCCATCCAATTGGCAACAACCCAAGTCATGTGCATGGGCCCAACGGTAACACCTAATTTCAATTATTGCATCATAAGATTCCATCCATATATGTGACATTTTTTTCCAAGACACTGTTCTCTATTAACAAAAAAAAACATGTTTTTGATATTTGATTAACAATATTACCATGTTATAAAAACTAAAAAGAATAATAAAGATTTAATTTACCTGACGTCGGGCCAAGTTTTTGAGAAGAGCAGGGGAAGCTGATTTACCGCCACATGTCACCACATGATTGGCATGGCTAAGATAGTTAGAATAGGCCAACAATAGAAAAGATAGTGAAGTTACATGTTGCATGTTACTTCCTCCAGCTTTAAATATCAATCCACCTAATTTATGACCAAATCAACATTCAATAAATAAATAAATAAATAATCATCTTAGGGTTAAAAACAAGAGAAAATAATTTTAAAAAATTAGTGATATTCTTTGGGTGTATCATGCTGTCTGATACGCAAATCTTTGGTTTGTATATCTAATTTTACTCACCTAAACTATTAATATTTACAATTCGTATGCAAATACCAATGCATAAGTGATACGAGGAACGTTTCGTGTCACATTAGTTTAAGTCCTTATATAGGTATAACACACTCGGAAAATAGAATGTTCTCTAAAGACGAACCTGGTGAGTATTGAACTTGAAGGTGAGCGGTTCCGGGACATAATGAACAGATAAATGCATCAGCATTGTTTTGAAATGATTTTAGATCAGGAGATTTTCCCATTAACACTTCCTGCATAGATATATGTAAAAATTGTGAATTAATAGCAGAATCTAGATGAAAAAATGCACATGAAATTATTTATCCAAGTCCAGTGAGGTCACTATCAGTCTAAGCTTTATGAAGGAATACTAATTACATTCATCCATAAAAGCATGGGAACTGGATAGGAAGTAAGCAAGTGTCTTTATTCACATGCATTGTAGCAGAAAATTAGTGACTATAGGTGGGTCCCAATCAGTCCATCACATGATCCATAGAAACCTAAACTTGAATGGGTACAGACCTTATAATGCATAGGTCACATTCCATTTGAGAGTAAAGACACAATAGACATAGTCCCTGACATTTGTTGCTTAGAGTGGACACTCTTTATTTACAACATAACCATGTAAAGGATTTCGATTTTAGACCAAGAGTCCAACAATTCATGATTTGTCACAATGTGCTTTTTGACTTTTGAGAACCAGAAGCTGAAAGTAGTAATTCGGTGAAGAGTAAAATGTCATTTTTCGTCCCTCAAGTTTGGTTAGTTTTTGCGACTTTCGTTCAAAGGTTTGTTTATCCGCATTTCGATCCAAAAGGTTTGAAATGACAAGATTTTAAACCTTTTAGATCCAGATGCGAAAAAACAAACCTTTGGACGAAAGTCGCAAAACTGGTCAGACCTCATAGACGAAAATGACATTTTACTCTTTGGTAAAAGTAATTATATTATCATATATTAATGTGTTTTCAAATCAAAGATTACTAGTTTCTAGAGTTTGAATATGATGAAACTTATAGAGATTATGTAGTTGTTTGGTTGGTAAATAATCATATTTTGGGAGTAGATGTAAGCAAAATGATTCTAATTATTTGATTGTTTATTGGTCTTTTTACATATTAATCCTTAAATAAACATAAAAACTGATCTTGATAAATTGACCAACTCTTGTGTGAAAATGGGCCAGGACGCACATGTGGGTTCCACTATAGAAATAAACATGATTTACCCAGTAGAAATGAAGAAGCCATGTGACTTGCTGACACCTAAAAGGTATTAGGGTATGGGATATATTAATATAGACACCAGAATGAGAAGAGGAATATCGAGACACATACTATAAGACAAGAATTTGATAAGATCAGTAACAAAAGTCTTAAAATATTTCCTAATAACAAGATAAATAATCCTACTCGTTAAAATGTTAATTGTTATGATTGGATGCAATTAAAAATACTAATTATGTCAGAAATAACATGTACTGTGATTATACAACTAAATTAAACAATAAAGTTCCTTTTATATGTACCTTTGAAATGAGAACATTGATGCCTGCATGTTTGTTATCCCATCCAAATTCATTAATGCTGTCACCTGCCCTTAAAATGACCTCATTTCTTATTATGTACTCTCTGTATTGCCGTCTTCTTGATGCCTTGTGTAACCAAGCTGCTGCCCACAGCAATTCATCCTGATAAAACTAACTCATTAATACAAATGTTGCAGATAAAGTGAGTATAATTACATAAGCATCAGTTAAATTATATACTGATAATACCTGATAACCATTGTTGTCACAGTAAAACGGGCAAACAGCAGAGTGCAAATAATTGCTATATGCACCTCTGTATGTGTCAGCAAACCGGAAGACCTAACGAAGATGAAAGTAAATGGAGGTAAGATAAACTGCTTTGGGAAGCGTTAAAGTTAACAGAAAATGTCTAGCTTTGGGTTGGGTCCCACTGGCTATAAATAACAGTAAAAAAAAGTGTATTTTATTTCTGACGTGAACTTATTAATGGCTGGAATGTGACTATATTGACCAAGAAGCATTTGATATGGTAGAATAGTAAATGCAGTGCACAAAAGAATATGGCTTTGTTGCATACTTGCGTTCAAAGTAAGTCATATGTCTACAAGGATGCATGCAGATACAATAAGATCTGTACACAAAATCTAGTGAGTTATAAGTTGGTTATAGAAACAATAGAGGTTAAGGATATCTAACTCAAATATGTCATTTAACTAAGCACATTAACCATATAGTCATCGATTTTTTGTAAGTTATTTATTTGACCGTTACAAATCAATACACCTCATCAAAATATGTCACATGTATCAAAAACAGTGAAGTTTACACAAAACTTAGCCCTCTATTGCTCTAATCATGACATGCGTCAATGTGTTGTTAGTTGTTTGTCTAATACTCTAATGGGTACAAAACTACAAAAGTTGTAGTCTACAATGTCTAATTAGTGCAAAAGCCACTAATGTTTAAGACAATTATGTAGGATATGTAACTTAAATATGTCATTTAAACTAAGCATATTAGCCATTTAATCAGTGACCTGCTTTAATTTATAAATTTGACAATAAGAAAATTTAGCAACTATCACTCGTGTTTAAGACAACTAAGTCACACATATCAAAAACGGTTGAAGTTTACACAAAACTTAGCGACTATCGCCCTAATTCTAACATCCAAAAGTAATAGACTACGATGCTTTTTAGTGCAAGAGCCACTAAATTACGTCAATTATGACACGTGTCAACGTGTTACTGATTGTGAAAGTCGTTAATTCTACGCCAATTATGGCATGTGTCTATATCTAATAGTACAAAAGTAGCTAACTTTTGCCAAAAGCTTGCCCACATGTGTCGATTTTGTAACAATTAAATCAATAAAGTTTTTAAAAACATCCAATAACCATTTTGTTTTTACATTTAGCCAATATGCTATTCACATGATCTCCCCTGTTTCAAACCATACAAACAATCCAATAACCAATAGCCACATACACCATGACAAAAACAACAACTACAAAACGTACCTTCACAGCACGGTTGAGAAGGATGCGAGAGTAAGCAGGGTCACGTGACCGGAAAACAATGGAAGCAGCTGCCAACGCAGCAGCAGTCTCCCCTGCCACGTCGGATCCAGGGTGGTTTCGATCAATCTTGTACGCCGTTCGCAACGTATCCATATCCTCCGGCCTCTCCCAACAGTTATGGTCCGAAATAGCGTCTCCTACTTGAACATAAACGACGCCGTCTGTTGCCGTTGCTTTTAGTAAGTAATCAGTTCCCCATTTAACTGCCCTAACTGCGTTTCCGAGCTCAGATCCCATTGTTTTTCCGAAATCTATCACGCTCCAGGCTAGCATTGTTGTTGTGAATGCCATTGGAAAACCGAACTTGATGTTGTCACCGGCGTCGTAGTATCCTCCGGTTAAGTCGACCTGTAGATTTAACAATCGTAAACTATTGAACAAAATATTCACAGGAAAAACAGATTTAAATCATGAACTCGCGGCTTTGACTGTTTGACCTAAACGAAGCTTATCGGATGATAAAATATTGAATAAAAACGCCAAAACTTACAGCAAAAACAGAGTTATACCGTGAACGCACGATTTTGACCTAAACGAAGCTTAACTGGTGATGAAATATAGAACAAAAACAAAAACAAAATCAAACGCACATCTGCAGACTGTAATACCAAAGCTTACAGGAAAACACACATTTAGATCATGAACTAACGATTTTGAGCTAAACGAAGCTTAACGGATGGTTAAATAGTTAACAGAAACAAAATCAAACGCATAACTGCACCAATGCAACACCAAAACTCGTAGGAAAACACACATTTAACTCATGAACTTGCGATTTAGACCTAAAACGAAGATTATCGGTTAATATCCGTGCAAATGGTCAAAAGTAAACCTAAATTACGTTAAACGGTTTAACTACACGTAAATACGATGAAAACAGTTACTTACTCCGGCGGAAGCTCCGTCGTGCAATGCGGAATGACTTCGCCACTTAACGCGTTGATCCGCCGGAAGTTTACCGGAACGCTGACCTTCGAAGAACAAAATGCACTTCCGGAGAGCATCGTAGTAGTCATGCGCAGTGGCAGAAGGAGCAAAAAGTAGTAAAAGAACAAAAACGGCGGGAAAAGTTGCCGGAAAAGCTGCCGGAGAAGTGACGGTTACAGCTTTTGGCGCCATTTGTTAGTTGCGGGAGTGAGAAGCAAGGGATGAGGAAAAAGTGGAAGCGGCGTCGTTTGGCTTTATAGAGAGAGAAAAGTAGGTCATTGGATTCTTGAGTATGGACCAATGAGAGTGGGACACGTGGTCGGGTCAGAAAGGATGTGGGTGTGGGTTTGGATATCGATGAGCACAGGCTTTTGTTTGACTTGTGTAGAGAGTGGTTTGACTGGTCGGTTCGGGTTTGGTTTGGTTTGGTTTTACCGGGTCGTGACGGTGATATGTTGTAAGTAACCGTTGCTAGTCCATTTTCTAGTGTGTGTCCCCACATAGAATTGTGCCGTTTACTACAATACAATATTTTCACCCCAACGGTTTTCATGGTGAATTCATGACAAATAGTTATTTTGTTGATTTACAAAATAGTTTTTATGATTTGTTGCCTTTTCTATATATTTTCATAGCTAAATAACTAATGTTGATTAACAAGAAAAACGCATAAACACTTGTAACTTTTGTCTTGATTACATTTGGGTTACTTGTGTTTTAGTGGTTTTAACCACTTGAGTCTAAGATTAAAAAGTTTAACGCTCTGAGTTCTTAACTGCTCATTTTATAACGTTTTGAGTCTGTGTGTTTTAGTGGTTTTAACCACTTGAGTCCAGAATCAAAATTACAATTTTTTTAAAAAATTAGACTTAAAACGTTATAAAATGAGCAGTTAAGAACTCAGAGCGTTAAATTTTTTTTTATTTTGGACTCAAATGGTTAAAAACCCACTAAAACACATGGACTCAAAGAGTAATATGCTCTAAAAATAAGGTATCAAAACGGGCGTTATATTTATTTAATGACGGCTAGTGGTGATAGGTATTGGCAACAGTGGAGGAGACCTTAGCGGAGGAAGGGGCACCTAAGGTGGTGGAGGGCGGTAATGGCGTCCAAGAAAGAGACAGCAATAGCGGTACCAACATGTTGGAGGCAATGGTGCTGAGCCGGTGACGCTTGTGGTTATGGTGGTGGCGACAGGCAATGGTTGTGATGCCGTTCGCCCATTTGGGCTCATTTTGAGTTAGCATGTGTACTTAAGGACGACTTATTCTAACCTTGTTTAATTCGTGTCGAACAAAATTGAACACTTATATTCTTTGAGTACACCTAATGAACTTGAATGTGATGTTCATCTTAATCAACTCAATTAACGTGTATTAGTTATGATGTTTAATTTATCATCAAAATAACATTCTTAGAATAAAAGTTAGGGGACAACACTTGTTTCTAGAGCCAAAAAAAATCTTAATCGTTTTCTGGATGTGAATTGAAACAGTAGGAGTAATGTGAAGGCATGCAAGACAATTACCTAATGTCTTTTGCCTTGCGCCCCTCTACACCATCACGGTTTAAACGACTTTTTATGATCTCCACCTCAAACTTTGTGCTCTTTGCAATTTGCATCCGCTTTGTTTATTCTTCTAAGAAAAAAAATTATTTTATAATATGATTATTATGGCTATAACATAATAACTTACTTTTTAAAATACTTTTATGTAATCAACTTATATGTTTAGGGTCCTAATAATCCTACACCTTAAAATCTTAATTTTACACCATGTATACGAGTTGTATAACGTTATATGGCCCGTATAGAGTAATTTGACATGATAAATATTGGGCCGTATAATGTTATACGGCTCGTATAATATTATACGGCTCGTATACATAGAGAAATTATTATATCGTATAACATTATATACGTGTCGTATAACATTATACGGGTCATATGCATTATATAAGGTTTGGGTCGTATAACATCCTATATGGGTCGTATAATGTTATACGGCCTGTATACATGGACAAAGAAAAATTCTCTGACATTTTTTTGCAACAATAAGTTATACGGCTCGTATAACTTTATACGGGCCGTATACATGTAAGGGTGTGAAAATAAGATTTTAGAAGTGTGAGAATAGTGGGAGGCTATTTTTGTTGAACATATAATCAAAGTGCTCATCTTTTGTTTTTCTTTTTTTTTTTCTTTTTTTTTTTTTTGAAAGGTGAGCTTCTTAATGGTGACCATTGTCACATCCGCAAATCGCGGACCCTCGCCAAGAACGTGGGCCCAGTTAGCAAGGCCAGCGCTGGGTTAACCAGTCTTGGGTCGAAGGCTTTCCTCCGGAAACCGTACTGCCTCTACACGAGTTGCCTCGCTAGAGTAACAGCCGGATGAAAACCGGAGTGACGCTCAGGATCAAACCCTCCTCGGTAGGTTTTTCACCATCATTGCGCACGAGTGTCCTAGCCCCTTTCGCCACAAGCGGGAGTCGAACCGGTGACCTCTAGGAGGACAAACCGGCCCCCAACCACTAGGCTATGAAGGAAGGTAATGAGTTTATATAATGTGACATAGTAGAACAATTAACATCTTAGGCGTATCCAATATACCGATTAGCATGTACATCAACGATGATGCAAGAAACAAGTACACTGGTAACAGTTGTAACGCTGGACTAATTTAGTACATGATACGATAATTTAAATGCATTGGTTGTTAACTCTGATACGCTTACGTTTATGCCTAAGACTAACTGTAGGGGATTGACGCGATTACCTACTCCTTAAGAGCGTAAGACACCGTTTCATAGGGGCGTTGTGTGCAGTGGCAAACCTATGAACTATTTTCTGAGGGTACAGTCGAAATTTTTGCCTATAAAATACAAAAAAAAAAAAAAAAAAATTCACGGGATGGGCCCGCCCACACGTGTCCGCCCCTAGTTGTGTGGTAACAGACTTTACTCTTACGTGTGGATACGCTGTACGCGTGTAAAATTAACTTTCCAGCCAATAAAACAATTCTATGTGAACTTGGGCGTGAATCCGCCACACCCGGCCTTATATTCTTGTATTAAGAGATACTTTTACCGATTAGCCAAGTCCAAAAGGAGTCAAAACTCAAGGCTTTAAAATCATCAAAAATACAATGATATTAATATACAATCCCAACAATGGTTCCCCTTTATTATCTGGCAATAAAACAAGAGGGATTTCTGGCTAGGAGGTCCAACCTTTCTCTATCATAAAACACAACTTAACAACGCAGTCAGTCACCCGACAAAATCAGGAAACAGAACTCCATCCCATGCACCCACCACCAAAATCAACAAATTATTATTCATTTTCTGAAGAGCGAAAGAAGATTCTAGGCGTTATCCTTCGCAATCTTCTCGGCCTTAGCAATAACCTCATCGATTCCACCAACCATGTAAAACGATTGTTCGGGTAGGTCATCGTACTTTCCATCCAAAACCCCCTGAAAAAGGCCGACACGATTTTGAGCAAAATATTAAAGGCAAATCACATGAAAATGCAATGTAATGTGCACTTTTTACAAATATGGAAATGGAACATACTTTTTGTTAACTTATATAATGTTACGCGCTATACCATTTATAACCAAAACATGCCAGTTTTAACCATTTAACAAGCAACATGCTATGTTTTTAGCATTTGTGCTTGAGGCAACCAAATAACCACTTTTTTACAATTTAATGCAAACTAGCAATAACACCCGTGCGCGTGGCGGCACGAGAACATCACAAACATCGAATAGATAACGTCTCGTAATGCGTTAACTGTATGGAAACGCGCGTTTTGACGTATCGGATTGAACCTGAAGTAACCTATATAAGCATTTGTGATTGGATCAAAACGTAAAGTAAATCGAATTTATATGTGACCCGACTCATACATAGAATAGAAACTACAATTTGACTCCACATGGTTCGAAACAAAATTTACGAAACATGCATAAAATACGCACGAGTACATGTTATATTTGTCATGACTCATCTCCTGAATCGAAACGTAGACCAACTCAAATTTATAGTACATAAAAATATGCATGTAAAAAATGGTTTTTTTAATGAAAAAGTGTTATATTTGACCTGACTCGTTTTCCAAAAAAGTTCACGTCGAAACATAGAGCAAATCATATTTAAACCGACACGTTAATAAAAATATGCACGTAAAAAATAGTTTTTTTAAAGTAAAGAAAGTATAGGGGTAAACTCGAAACAAATTAGAGGTAATAACTTAATAGGTTAAAAAGGTTTGTAAAACCGTGCCAAGTAGCACCAATGCCACACCATTGCCAGCAACCCCAACATCGAAAAAGTCCGTAAAAATAAAATAAATAAAAAAGGAAAAAAATAACACCGAACGAAAAGCAAACGTAAATCCATTGAACCACGCACGCCCGTTGTTGTGTGTTAATACGAAGAAATTAGACCGAAACTTAAAACGTAGAATAGAATAACTAAGTCGAACGGGGAAAAATAAACGTGTTGCGACGAACCTGTTAAATGGGAAAAAATATACAAGAAAACGGTGAACCCCACACACATGTTGCGGTGTGTTAACTTGCAAAATTTAGAACGAAACGTAAAACGAATAATTTGTGAAAGATGAAACTTATGAGGGGCCAAAGATGAAACTTATGAGGGGCCAAAGATGAAAATAAGAAGTGTTAGGGTTTAATTGCAAAAGAAGGAAAGTATTGGATTAGAAATGAAAAATCAATTTTTTTAAAAAAAATCTCCCATGCATGGGGTACAACTCCATAAAACAAGATTTTGTTGCTAATTTATTGTTTATAAATATAATTGCATATATTTGGAAAGAATTGGTATGTAAATTGCATTAAATGAATAAATGGTCAAACAAAAGCATGTTGTGGTTTTGATTTGGAAGCCGATGCATTCAAATTTCAGAACGGTTTCTATTCAAAATTAAATAAAATAAGGAATGCATTTAGACGTTCTTCTCATCTAAATTAAAATACATGTTTTTTAGTGAAATACGTGAGATCTCAGCAGCCCGAAAAGGCACATAAGTATAGATGTGAAAAAAGCTACAATTTTATTATTTGAAATAAGAGTCAACAAAACTTGATCAAATTTGTTATAACTTTTAGGTTCAGCTGTCTGCATGGTCTAAAATTTTTGGTTCAGTTCGGTCCAAAACAGGATTCTTTTTCCAATATTTTTATGAAACAAAGTAATTTAGGGCCTTAGGTTTGTTGTAGTGAAATTAAAACAGATTAATAATACAATTTAAAGCAAAATAAACTGACCTGGAAACTACCAATGCTTTCCTTCAATTCGACGTATTTACCAGGGGCACCAGTGAAAACTTCAGCAACATGGAAGGGTTGACTCAAAAACCTTTGAATCTTGCGAGCACGAGCGACGGTCAACTTATCATCTTCACTGAGCTCGTCCATTCCAAGAATTGCAATAATATCTTGAAGATTCTTGTAGTTCTGAAGAACTTTTTGTACACCACGAGCCGTGTTGTAATGATCCTCACCCAAAATGTGGGGTGAAAGCATACGAGATGTCGAATCAAGTGGATCCACAGCAGGATAGATACCAAGCTCAGAAATCTGTAAAATAATAGAATCACGGGCTGCATTAATATTAGGCATTGATATTTAGACAACACACACTAAATCGAAGGTAGCCATGTTGGCCTGTTTATGAGCAACATGATGATGTACGTTAAATTTTGCCTCTTAACGGTTAATGGATAAAAATTGTAAAAACAAAACATTGATTTGAAATTCTGAGGGTTAAATGGATATAGAGCGGGTCAAATGGGTCAAAAATAACATAATGCATATAACCTCCTAAAAGGCTAAAATAATTTTATGTCAAAAAGTAGGTTGTCAATGTAACAATACATCTACTGTATCATACAAACAAAAAGTATTATTGTAAAACTCGAAAGAAGGGAAAAAGGATTTTCACTTGGGTTGACCCAACCGTTTTGACTTGCAAAAATCAATTATTTCATAAATCATGTTCATTCTAATAATAACATTTAATCATACTTAAATATTATCTATTGTAAAGTTCAAGAAAAGACTAAATAGCGATTAAAGGTCAACTCAAACTCCATTTTCGAACTCTATGAATTATAGTTTAGACCTATTGTCCAACTTGTAATAGTCATTGTGTCAAATACTAGGTTGAAAATACAGATTTTTAATCATACTTAAAACTTTGATTGTTGTAAAACGAAACTTGAAAAATGAAATTAGTGGCGATAGGTCAACCGAAACCGTTTTGACTTGTACTAAAACATACCAGTTTTGACCATTACCCAACCTATCTGACCTGTCCTTCTAGGGGAGAAAGCAAACCTGTCGGGATAACACGGTGGTGGCATCCAAGTGAGCAAAAGTAGTGGCGGGAGCTGGATCTGTTAAATCATCAGCAGGCACATAAATTGCTTGCACAGATGTAATGGAACCCTTTTTAGTTGTTGTAATACGTTCTTGAAGGCCTCCAAGATCTGTAGCCAATGTTGGTTGATAACCGACAGCAGACGGAATACGACCCAACAAAGCAGACACCTCAGAGTTAGCCTGCACGATTTAAAAAATATTTTACCAACCACGCTTCCGTAAATCTATAAATAGTTTTTGAGTAAAATGTCATTTTTTGTCCCTGAGGTTTGGCCAGTTTTGCGACTTTCGTTCAAAAGTTTGTTTTTCCGCATCTGCATCTAAAAGGTTCGAAATCTTGCCATTTTCATCTGGCTCATTAACTCCATCCATTTTTCTCCATTAATTCATGGGTATTTTATCCTTTTTTGTTAACTAAAAGGGCACTTCGGTCTTTTTTACTTTATGTACAAGCATATAGCATAATGTACAAGTACTCAAAAGACCGAATTGCCCTTTAAGTTATGAAAAAAGACGAAAATACCCCTGACTTAACGGAGATAAATGAATGGAGTTCACGAGCTGGATGACAATGGCCAAGATTTCAAACCTTTTGGAACCAGATGTGGAAAAACAAACCTTTGGACGAAAGTCGCAAAATTGGCCAAACCTCAGGGACGAAAACGGCATTTTACTCAATGTTTTTGACACAACTTTACCTGAGTAAAACGGAAAATGTTGTCGATAAACAGAAGCACGTCTTGTCCTTCAGCATCCCTAAAATGTTCAGCAACAGTCAACCCGGTCAAACCAACACGAGCACGAGCACCTGGTGGCTCATTCATTTGACCATAGACAAGAGCGCATTTGCTCTCACTCTGAAAACATTAACAAGAAGATACAAATGATCACATAACACGGTCAAAATTAACGAATATATTACAACTAACGTAAGGCTTGATACACGTACCTGTTTCTCACCTAGCTTGATGACACCACTCTCCATCATTTCTCTGTATAAATCATTACCCTCTCGAGTACGTTCTCCAACACCAGCAAATACAGAGAAACCACCTGGTAATACAAAATAAATATTGGTCTATAAGAAATGACAATCAGATTACGATGTTAAAATGTATCAAATATATACTAAAATCTACTTACCATGAGCCTTGGCAACATTGTTAATAAGCTCCATAATAAGAACAGTTTTTCCCACACCAGCACCACCAAACAGCCCAATCTTTCCTCCTCTTTGGTATGGTGCAAGAAGATCGACAACCTTGAAAAGATCATAACAGATTACTATGTTTCATTTTTATAACAGTGTAACAATACTAAAATGATTGTGTTACTCGTGTACTTTTTCATTCATGAAATACCTTAATACCAGTGACAAGAATCTGTTGTTCAGTTGCCTGTTCAACAAAAGCTGGGGCTTCTCTATGAATTGGTAAATAGTGATCGGTTTCTGTTGAAATGAGTTTAAAAAATAAGATAACTGTTGTAGAAGAATAGATGAAAGTGATGCTTGTATGCTACTCAATGGGAAACAAGAGACTTACTGATTTCGCCTCTATGATCGATAGGCTCTCCAATAACATTAATGATACGACCAAGGGTGGCTCTACCAACAGGCACCTATCATCATAACAACAGATGCAATAATTTAGCGAAATAACAATGCATACTAAGATAATATAAACATCAATCATGAAAGAAATGTAAGTCTTGTAAGACATAAATAGTATTTGTAAGTCAATCATGAAAAAGTGCAAGTAACAAGCATGAAAAAAATGTAACTATGTAAGTCATCAATCATAAATAATCTTTGTAAGTTTCAAGCATGATGTGTTACGTTGAACAGTGACAATCACCAATCGCTCGTTCGTAAGTTTCTCAATCTAGTAGCAAGAAAACCAAACCAGCAGACTAAGCAAATACCCTATAGACTATTAAGAAAATGATGAATGTTTCTGTTAACAACAAAAAAAAAAAACTATAGTCTATACCATTAAAAAATCACTCACTGTATATTTGTATACAAAATAGAACACAAAATGTAGCTACAATTTAACCCACATTGGCCTATAATCCAATGCCTACACTAACTAAACCATGAATACAGACATATAAACACATCAATGCACTAATTTCATTTTATATAACAAAATATTCATATTTAAATCCAATCAAATTATCATCAAACTTCACCATTTCAATACAAGTAACTTCAAAACCCTAATATCTTCAACTTATTAAAACAAATAACCGCTTACAGTGATAGGAGAACCAGTGTTGAGAACACGTTGACCTCTAACAAGTCCTTCAGTACCATCCATAGCAATAGTCCTCACCATATTCTCCCCCAAATGTTGCGCCACTTCCAAAACCAACCGAATCTGATTATCCAAAACCTCAAGAGCCGTAAGGATCGGCGGCAAACCCTCACTAAACCTAACATCAACAACAGCACCGATCACTTGACACACTTGTCCGATAGAACCGGCGCCGGTGAACTCATCGGTGATCTTGCCGTCATGAGATCCTGAAACAGGAGTTGCTGGTGGCTGAGATGGAGCGGCGCTGGCTGACGTGGCGTAGTTGACTGCACGGTTGAGGAAGTAGCCGGTAGGGGAGGTGTGGGAGCGCGTGCGTGTGGCGGATCTAGCCGCGTGAGTGAACGGAGATCTGGACGGAGTGCGGTGGAGATTAGAGCGGAGGAGGGTGGCGAGTAGCCGCCGGGAAGACATGGCGGAGGAAGTCAAGTGTGTGTGTGTTAGGGTTTGAAACCTGATCTGAAATGAAGAAAATTTTCGTGGGGTTTTCAACTTTTAGAAATATTAGGTTTTGTTTGTTTTTTTTTTGCCAGAAGTACTTCTGGCCACTTATGTCTGCGCTGCGCAGACGCGGGCAGACGTTTGAATGCTGCAGATTGTTTGTTTTCTCGCATACCTTTCATTAAAAAATGTCTGCGAGACCTCTTCATCACACAGACATGTTCCATCCTCTTCCAACATCTTCTTCTCTTCTCCTCTTCTCCCTCTGCCACCACCACCTCCTCTGCCACCACCATCTCCACCTCCGACCTCCTCTGCCATCACAAATTCATCTATTATTATTATTATTATTATTATTATTATTATACACAAATACACAAACATCTAAATTCCAAACCAAACATCCAAAACTTAAAACCCACAAACACCTGCATCTTATTCAAACCAAAAAACATTCGTTTAAGATAACTTTCAAGAATCTCCAGCCGCACCCCCACCACCTCGAGAACTCTACCATCTCTCGCACATATCCAGGTATGAAATTAGGTTTTTTTTTGTGAAATTTCATCTTCTGTTCTCGTTCTCTCTCTCGATGTTCTCTGATTTCGCCGCTGCCACTGTTACCGGTGTCGGAGAAGACGACCGGAGCTTCTCCGGTGACTGTGTTGTAGAAAGGGAGAAGGGGGAAACAGGTGGGTGCAGTGGGTGTTCGTCGGAGGACAAAAAGGAAGCCGGTAACCGGCGTCACTCCGGTTGCCGGAGCCGGAGAGGAGAGGCGAGAGGAGAGCAGGTGGTTGTTTGGGGTTTCTAGTGAACAAAAATGAGGGAAGAGGGAGACTGGTCGTGTGGTGTGAGTTGTGTGTGTAGAGTTTTTGTATAAAAAAAAACAAACCCTCTTCTCCTTGCAGACTGCAGACATTTGGTCCACCTCTTCTCTGCAGATGTGGTCCGCAGACTGCAGACCTTTTCCTGCAGAAAAAACAAACAGCACCTTAGAAAATTGTTTTTGGGGGTGTTTGGGTTCTTTCTATTTCAACTTATTGACTTACTAGTGGGAAATCCGCGCGTTGCCGCGGAGTCGAAAATTGTAAGGCGCTAACAGTTCATGGATCAGTTTATTAGAGGAAAAAAGACTGGTTGTGGAGCAAAACCATTTTTTTTATGAAAAGACACGATTCGCTTGACCCACCAAAACATTTAGAAAGTATAGACAATATTCACATTAAGAGTTAAAACACACCTTATAACATCTACCATAAAGTGGTTTTTTTTTTTTTTTTTGAAAGGCCAACTAAAAAATTTATTCGTCAAACAACCAGGTAACCAACTGTTACCCAATAATGTTACATACACCAGGAAACAAATAACAAACTGCAAACACACAGATTAGACCCCCAAACTCGACAACTTGAAATTGCACCAGTCTCCCCAAGTTAAAGCTAAACACTTCGCTCTATTTCTAACCCATAAATAACTATACGTCTTTATGTTCTCCTTTATTCTTCCAAGATTCACCTGTTTGTTCTCGAACACTACCTCGTTTCGCGTTCTCCATAAGACCCAAACGGCTACCTGGATAACCGTTACAAATGTCCTCTTCCGATTACCCCTACCACCCTTTTACTATTTCTTACGGCTTTGCTTCGCTTCAACAACCAAGCAATATACTGAACAGTCACATATAACATAGATCACAAAACTTGGTCGACATGTAAAGAACTCAAGGTTTTTCTTGTTATTCATAAACTCAAATGGGTCTTAATGAACATGAGGATTAATGTTATGTACTTAACAGATCAAACAAGTTGAAAGTCACCTGGAGTGTACTTTTAAGACGTGTTAACATAGTATTTATTACAGAAAGGTTTTCAAATTTGACAAAAGTGTTTTCAGGTCAAACAGACATGTACCGAAAGAATGACCCTGTTGACCCGTTACCCAACCCGTCTATCTTGCCACCTATAGTCAATCGTTATTGACCGCAAAACAAAAAAGGAACTTACAGTGTCACGTTCGTGGATCAAAGGTTGTAGCAATGACGGGTACGAGAAACTCAATTGCTCGTAAAGTTGAAGATCAGTGTCTTGATCTGCTGTTGATTCCTGGAACATGACACTGCAAATCAGCTTAACATTGTAAAAGAATTTGTAAAACCGCTTAAAAGATTAGATACGACACCTTAAAGTCTATCTTTGACTGGTCAACAGATGTTATGCCACGAAGAACCGAGGTAATGAGGCTTAGTTTTTCATTCCAATTTAGCGAGTTCCACGCCCTTTCAATCTAAAACAAATAACGACGGTCGTTTCTTTAAAAATTAAAATTAATAATAATAGTTTATATAAATACAACCTATTTCTGATATATTTCGACCCGCTTCTTTTTAAGTGAAACGACATTGGACCCACTTTTTTTTAGCGATAAAGCATTCGACCCGTTTCTTATTAAGCGAAAAAGAATTCGACCCATTTTTTAAGCCGAAAAATCATTCGACCCATTTTTTAAGCGATATATTATCTATTTTTTTACATATTTTACCTATAAAAAAAAACCAAAGAGTCTCAGGTTATTGAAACTGATCCAGTTGGCCGTGTAGGAAAACTTTCCCTTTTGACCCGTTTAATAGAACTGACTCATTCGATGTTTAAGAATAACTGATCGTGCAACCCGTTTAATAAAACTGGCCCACTTGATCCATTTAATAAAGCGAATCGATCAACCTATTCTATAAAGCTTACCTGTTCAACCTATGTAATAAAAACTTTAGAGCTATGCGGCACACAGACACAAAAATGATGGAATAAATCAAAAGTGTTAGTGACCACTAACAAAAATGTACCAGCTTAAAACTGACCTATTTAACCTAGGGGTGTTCAAGATCGGATAATCCGGTTTTCGGATATCCGAAATTTCGGATAGTGAAATATTGACATCCGAACCCGAATCCGAAATTTCGGATATCCGAAATTTCGGATTCGGGTTCGGATATCTAATCAGATATCCGAATATTCAATTTTTTATTTAATTTTTTATTATTTTTTAATATTTGGAACCAGATTTTTCGGATAGTTTCGGATATCCGAATATAAATTTCGGATATTTCGGATATTTTTTTTGGATATTTCGGATATTTTTCGGATACTTCGGATATTTTTCGGATATTTCGGATATTTTTTGGATACTTAGGATATTTTTCGGATACTTCGGATATTCGGATATCCGAAAAAAATAAAAATTAAATTTTCGGATATTTTCGGATAATCCGATTATCCGAAAATTCTCAAAATCACTATCCGAATCCGAATCCGAATTTTCGGATTATCCGATTTTCGGATATCCGAAATTTCGGATATCCGAAAATTCGGAGATTTCGGATACGGGTTTCGGATATTTCGGATTCGGATTTTTTTGAACACCCCTAATTTAACCCACGCGTTCGAGCCTTGTTAAAAAAATACTTGCTTTTATAAAAACTCATCAGTACCCTACTGTTGCATTCATGTTCCTGAGCACCTCAATGCTGGTTATTGTGGGTTCCAACCTTTGAGCCGTGAGCATGCTCGCGAAGCTAGCCGTGTAGCTCTATGTGATGCATACCCCAAAACCAGCCGTATATACACGAGCTTGTGGTTCTTGATAAAGCAAGAATTATAGCCGAATTGCCACTGCAATAAACAAAAATGTTAAAACAGTTTATATAACTCAAAATCGAAGATGAAATGCGGTTATGAAATCAAGTAAAGAAAATACCCAAAACCAAAAGAACGAAGGTAGCTCAAATGCGTTCTGCACAAACATTTTAGATTAGTCGAAACAAACTAAAAAGAAAAAAACTGATGTCCTTTTAGATAATCGAGGATAAAAAGGCGATGCTGACCTGGAAAAGAAGGAAATGGATTAAGGAGAGCAGTAATTCTGGCTTCTTAAACCAAAAGAGTTCATCTTGATGCTTAATCTCATTTCAGTATAATGTCGAGTAATTTCAGCACTCTCGAGTGCCAAAGTAGCAATAACATGTTGCAATTTTGTCCCCACGAGTAAAACAAGCTGAATATATATACATATGCAATCAGAAGAGTAATATAAAAGTATAAAACAAACTATTACATATTAGTTAAGGTTAACCATTGATTTTCAGACTCTTTATTCAGGTTGACCAATTTGCAATGCCATACGGCTAGTGCAGTAAAAAATTTAAAAAATTATAAATTTGTTCCAAGTAGATATATAGGGTGATATATAGTCTTCAAGGAAATATCAGCAACTGTATAATATTAATTTATTTATGTCAACATTTGGCATACCATGATGAAGGCTTTACAGAGTGTAAGGTAATCTGCACGCTTCTCGCATTTCTTGCCTTGCTTCATCAGGTGAAGTGAAGCACTAAAAATCTTGTAAAAAGTTCCTGCTAATGTGTTGCTTGTGGATAGGGGTGTTCAAAATCATCCGAATTATCCGAATCCGAATTATCCGAATCCGAATTATCCTAAAATCTGATAATCCGAATTTTCGGATTCGGATAGCGATTTCAGGAAATTTCGGATATTTCGGATATTATTATATCCGAAACAATTTTTTAATATATTTTTATAACATATATAAATACCATTTAAAATTTATAACCTAACCCTAATCCATTCATTCTCCACTCGCCGCACTCAGTTTCTCACACGGTCACACCCCACGCCCTCTCGTCAAAATCGAAGATCTAGATCTGCTGAATCAAGAACGAGGTCGAATATTAAAGATCGAGATCTGAAAGTCGAAGATTCAAGGTTTGTTTCCATATCAAATCTGATTCCTTGAATACGAACATCAAAAGGTTCCTTCAATACCATCGTTATACTTATATACGAACATCTGATTTGTTCAAATCTGATTCACTTTCGGTTTAGACTTTATTTTAAGTTTATGATTTGTACAAATCTGATTCACGGTTCAAATCTAGATCAAATCGAAGATATAGATCTGCTGTTTTTATACCGATTTGTTGAATCCTTCAATAGTTTACGTTTGAGAGTTGATGTTCTTGATATAATAAAAAAAAATATGTATTGTGTTCTGTTTTTATACCGATTTGTTTGTATATTATACATCAAACTTCAACTTTGAACAGATTTGTTTGTATAATATACATCAAACTTCTACTTTGAACAGATTTGTTTGTATAATATACATCAGTTTATAAGTTGTTTTGTTACAGATTTGTTAACAGAATAACAGTAGATTAGTTTAGTACTTTTATTTGTTAACAGGAGATTCACAGATTCGTTTATAAGCTGTTTTGGACATAAACATACTTTGAATAGATTTGTTTGTATAATATACATCAGTTTATAAGCTGTTTTGGACATAAACATATTTGTCTCAGTTGAACTTTGAACAGATTTGTTGCTTATGGTTTTGTTTTGTATTGTATTTGTTACAGGTTGTTTTAAATGGATGCCCCTACTGCAAATAACTCCGATTGTGAGTTAGTGTCGGAAAATGAGGTGATTTCCAAGGCTAAAGAAAAGAAGCAAAAGAAGAAGCAAAATGATAAACCCCCAAATATTCCCGACAGTACTGTAAGTGAATCTCAACCTACACGTGCAAGTAGAAAAAGATCTGGTTGGTGGGATCATTTCGTTAAGAGTGATGTCGTTGATAAGGCTGAGTGTGTTTATTGTAGTAGGTTGATAGGTTGTGCATCAAAAAGTGGGACGACCCCTTTGAAAAACCACATTAGCACTTGTCCGAAATTTCCAGCAAACATTGATAAAAAGCAAAAGTGAAATATGTGAGGGCTCATATCTTGAATTTAGTTGTTAAAGATGGTCTAAGTAATATGATTTTATCAATCAAGAAAGTTCGTGCAATAGTGAAATATGTGAGGGCTTCTCCTGCTAGGCTACAAAAATTCATAGCTTGTGTATAAGAAGAGAAGATAGAAAGCAATAGTTTAGTTTGTATGGATGTCGAAACCCGTTGGAATTCCACCTATTTAATGTTAGAATCCGCTGTTAAGTTTAAGAAAGCTTTTTCTAACTTATTGTTAAAGGATTCTAGTTGTGAGAAAGAGATTTTAAAGTGTGATGGTGGTTTACTTAATGAGCATGATTGGAACAATGTGAATAGCTTGTAGCCTTTTTGGAAGATATTTTATGAAGCTACATTGAGATTTTCTGGTTCTCGTTATGTGACTTCTAATTCTTATGTGCATGAGATATTTGGGATTGGCACTGTGATTGATGGTTTTATCATGAATGATGATGATTCAATAAGTTCAATGGCATTTGACATGAAAAAAAAATAATCAAAAGTATTGGGGGGATGTTACCAAGTTAAATCATTTCTTGTTCATTGCCGTGGTTCTTGACCCGAGAAGGAAATGGAAATATATTGAGTGGGTGGTTGGAGAAAAATATGTAGATGCGGCGATCCTCAAAAGTCTTGACTCAAACTTGCGTGCTTTGTTTGAATTTTATAAAAAAAAATCTATGCCTCAAAAGGAGAAGCAATTTGAGGGGTCGCATTCTACATCAATGCCTATGGGAGGTTCTAATTCTAGTGAGATAATGGATGTTGACGAATTCATGACAAAGAGGTTTGAAATGGCCATGGGTGATTCAGAAACATCTTTGAACAAAAATGAGTTAGATAAATACCTTAGTGAAGATCGGGAACCCATGGATGCACGTTTTTACATTTTAAAATGGTGGAAAGTTCAACAATGCCGATATCCCATTCTTGCTAAGATGGCCCGGGATATTCTTGCCATTCCGGTTTCTACGGTTGCTTCCGAGTCGGCTTTTAGCACGGGTGGGCGGGTGCTTGATTGTTTTCGAACCTCCTTAACTCCAAGAATGGTGGAAGCGTTGGTATGTGCACAAGATTGGTTACGTGCTTCTAATAAACCAATTTTCATTGAAGATACCATTTTTGATATCGAGCGCTTGGAAGCAGGTTATAATATATTATTATTTTACATTCCGATTGTGTACTTTTTATACTTATGCCATTTAATATGTTCTTTTCTATTTTGTCACAGGTATGAAAGAGTTGGTGTTGGAACAACCCACCATTATTATTGATGAAACAGTTGATGAAAGTAATGAATCGTCTTAAATTGCTTAAGGTATCTTTATATGCAAGTTCATTGTTGATTCTATATATTTTTTAAGCTATACCATTTACTTTATATGCATTATATTCTTGCGCAGGTTTCATATGGTGCACTGGAAGTTCGAAGGATGGATTGGAATCGGATGATTGGATTTGGAAGATTATGTGTTTATTTCGACTTTTAAAACTTTGAATTGTGTTAGTTTGAATTGTGTTATGTGTTATTTTGGACATGTTATGCTTTATTTTAGAACTTTGAATTGTGTTGGTTTGTTTCTTTTGAACAGCAGATCTTTTCATTTGTTGGGAAAGACAAAGTTTGTATTTTTATTTGATTTTTTTTTTTTTTTTGGTTTTAGAATTTCGGATATCCGAAAGTCGGATATCCGAAATTTCGGATACGGATTCGGATAGTGAAATCTACTATCCGAAATGTTCGGATATCCGGTTTTGAACACCCCTACTTGTGGATGCTATTGGCTGCAACATTAAGTATGCACATATTTTAAGTAAGTCATTGTAAAAACAAACATTACTGGTTACCAGTTCTGACCCGTATAGTTATCCAACCCGCTCGAATTTGACCATCATAGTTTGGTGTCTTGTTTCAAAGTGTTCTTTTTGTGACCAGGTTTGATTACCTAGAAAATTCCATTTAACTAAAAAATCTTCAAATCATATTTATAATTATTGAAATGCCAGATAATCTATTAAAATTATTGAAACAAAAGCTAACCAAAAAACTGTATATTTAGAGTATCTATCTACAACACATATTCAGTTGATTTACTAAAATAGAATGAGCCAAAAAATAATGAAATCAACATTTTTAGAAAAAAAAATGAAAAAACATCTGAGCTAATTACGACAGTTATGTATGCGTAATTCATTTTTTTATTTTGTGTGCCAGAGTACCGTCATTTATAAAAAATCATGAAAGCAAAGCAGCCTATACCTTAAATGTCGGCAAGAGTGATGGTGTTTGGAGACGCAGTCGCTTGAATGTAGGTTTACCTGAACTTTTCTTGACTGATGATCCAAAGTCCTAAATAACAAAACAAAAACCATGGCTTCTTAATAGATTGATAATGACAACAGATCAACCGCCCAATTGAAAGGTTCAAATGCTGCTACGAAGGCTATAAAACCCTAAATCCAAGCAACAATAAGAAACATACAATCGATTACTTGAATCAACGTTACCTACAACGGAAAATATACGACACGGATAGGCACCGTAGAATGTGGTCCGTGTGAACCCAACCTGACCATATCAGAAAACCACATATGTTGACCCAAACCCGTCACTTAACCAGCCCAACTAATTGGGTTGGATGAGAATTTGTATTCAGATGGATCAAGCATTCACCACATCTAGATATAAGTTGTAATTCTGATATGAAACAAGATTGTTTTCCAACTTCAAAACTCAAACCTTTATTTAAAGTGGACCAAAGAAGAGAAGGTGAACGAACCTGAGACCAGTATGAGATCCAAATACCCTCAAATGGCGAGTTTCTTGCTGAAGAACATGCCTCTTCAAATCAGCCCTGGAATTCTATGGTTCCATCGAGTATCCTCATGCATCAGAAGACCGATTGGGGAATTTGGATACAAATTCGGATTTATTCAGGATATGGGGTCACTTAGATTAGAACATGAAAGTGGAAAATTAGGGTTTTGGAAAACTACCCAGCAACGTAACTTTGATCAAGAGAACAACCGCCACACTGGTGACGCCATCGATTCTTAGACGAGAAAACCCCTTATTGGAAGAATAATGTGATTTACGATAATTTAAGGGTCCTCCTTCTGAGAGAGAGGATAACCTCCTATTGATGATCCGAATTAGGGTTTGAGAAGAAGAATCAGGGGAAAAGAAATCGATCTGAAACTGAAACTAAGCATTAAATTATCCACTGAAATCCCCTAATTACCCTTATAGTGTCTTAAAATTTTGGGTGAAAATAGCTTACACATCCTTATACATGGTGCTTTATAACTTGTAAACATGGCAAAATTACCATCTTGTACATCACTTCTCCTTTTTATAATAGTATAGATTTTAGGTAAGAAGGACTTCTCAAAGTGTTTGGAATTCCTTTGTGTGTGAGTGAATAAGTCAATAAGTCAGGAAATCCTGACTTATTACTTCTCAAATAAGCTGAAAAGTCATTTTCAAAAGGAAAGCCAAACTTGCACTTTGTATGGAGGAATCATAAGAGAATCTTATTTCGTTATTCATTTTCTTCATTTTAATTACGATGAAAATGAGATTTATTGAGCATCATCATTAATTACACTAATACCAAAGCTAAAGTAGGGGCTAAGGAGAATACATTTTAACATTAAGCATGCACATCAACTTCAATCATCATTTAGTAATAATATTTTTGGGGTCCCTCCTCATTTAGTTTCAAGCAAGGTCTTTGATGAAATCGGCGGTAAATATGGCAAAGTCATTCAATCTTCCCAATTCCTTGAATCTGATGGGGACCTTTCTACTGACCGTTTGGGAATACTTCTTGATACTGGAGTTAAAATTAACGGGATCCTCAGTTTGAGTTAGCAGGATAAACGGTATAAAATCTGGGTGGTGGAAGAGGATGGCCAATGGATTCCGGATTTTCTGGATTCAGAGGAGTCGGTGGCGGCTTCTTCGGAGCTGGGCGATGTTGTGGGGAATTAGGTGGATCCTGGGTTGGGGGACGACGGGTTGAACGTCATTGATTCCGATAAGGTGGATGATTCTCCGACTGTGGAAGCTGATAGGCCTAAGGAATTTCAAGAGTCTCCTCGTCATGTGCATGCTGAAGATCAGAGAGAGAAAGTTGGCGGCGGCGTAGGCCCCAAGGGTTGTGAAGATCTTTTTAAAAAAGGTGTGGGCCAGGATTTTTCTTTCTCTTCATCAGGTGGTCCCAGCACTACTCGGTTGGGGGATTTGGGCCCAGGGGCTCTGTTGGGCTTCAATATTGGGAAGACTAATTTTACGGCCAAAAAGGGGGGATCTAATTTTTCTAAAGGTGGTAGAGCTTCAAGTCGGTCAGGTGGGCCTGAGCCCATGGGTGAGTCTTTTAGACCAAGAAAAAGACCCAGATCCTGTCTGGAGGATAAGTGCGCTGATGGAAACAGACCCTCAAAGGAGATGAGTAGTGAAAATCCAGCGACAACCTTCGATCAGTTCTTTTTCGATCTGAACAGTGCGGCTCCTTCTGAGATTCCAGTGGCCAATCGGGTGGAGGATATTGCTCAGCAGGAAGGTGGGGAGTCTGGGGTTAAAGATAATGAAGCGGGTAAATCGGATCTTTCAGAGGTGGAAAAGGAAGTCAACGAGACAGTTATCGTGGGGTCGAAGGTTGGAATTGTTGATTGCAACCTCCCGGAGCTTGTCATGAGCTCGATTATTACAGGTATTAATGGGCTTTTGCCATGAATTTTATGTCTTTGAATATCAGAGGTATGGGGGGTTCTAATAAGGCTTGTTGGGTTAAAAATTTGATCTCTGATCACGGCATTTCGTTCCTGTCGTTGCAAGAGTCTAAGTCCGTTAATATTTCTCGTCTTGATATTGCTAAGTTCTGTGTAAGGACTCTAAAAAATGTCCCAATTTTACCCGTAAGTGAAAACCCGGACCCCTGAAACCCTAATCCATATCAAAAATCAAGAAAAATCAAGAAATATGGGTTCAGGCGGGCCGCGTAAGCCTTAAGGAAAGCTTACGCGGGCCGTGTCAAAGCTAGGTTGACCGGATAAGTGTTCCGGATACACGTGTTGACCAGCTGGCATACCTACTCGTGACCAATCAACCCTACGCGTAGAATAGGTGGTTAGGCGGGCCGCGTAAAGATGTTCCAAGGTTTACGCGGGCCGCGTGGACCTCCAATTTCAGCTATAAATAGCTTAGCTTAGGGGCTTTCATTCTGTGTCGACGAAAACTTTCAAAAACGAATTTCTACTACTCTGAAGTCGAAATTATAATTATAATAGTGGGGCGCTGCTACGATACAGGGTATTAACTCGATCGCTGCTACGATTCAATGTCCGATCGATTAAAACTATCCAATGGATGTTTAAATGCTGCCCACATTAGGGTTATGCTTTGTCATTCGTCGTGAATTCGATGGATGTTTAAGTATCGCACTTTTTCATTCGTTGTGAGGGTTTAATCTCGTGAGTTATCATAAATGCTGTATTAGTTACTGACCTAGTTCGTGTGCATGTTATTAATTTAGGTTACAAGGCTAAACCGTAGGCTTAAACTCTGCCGTAAAATCTGCAATGTGAGTCATTCTCTTTTTATCAAATTACTTTACAAAACTCTATTTGTTTTCAAGGTTATAATTACGGGGATTAAGTCTTTGTAATCACCAAATTACAGCCGGTATGTGGGGTTTTGTATACATTACTTGATAACCGTCACCATTGGACAACGAGTTAGCCAAGGGGTGATATGACCATAGTCACAGACACCATTGGACAATGAGGTTACCAATGGATGGTCGAGTGACAAATATCGTGGGTAGTTGGTTGATGTATGGAAACATTGTAATCGCTCTTAATAGTGTAAATTATAACAACGTGTCGTTTTAGTAAAAAGAATGATTCACCGGTATTTTCCGCTGACAAAACCTTTTTCAAACATATTTCAGGTGATTTGTTATGATCCAGGAAAAGTGTCGTGAAGCACTACAAGCTTAAGGAAGTGGCTCAATATAAATAAGGAAACATGTTTTGTAAAATAAAGATTTCCCCGTGAAATCACCTTATTGTAAAGTACCGGGATTTTATCCCGAATTATGAAATAAAATAATCAGGCATTTGCAGTTTTAAAAAGATCCTGTTAAAATCTTCCGCTGTAAACTCAATTAAATAGTACCACGGGATTTTCTGTCCCGCGGCTCCTGAACTGGGTCAAACCTAGTCGGGGGCCGTGACAGAAAAAGGTGGTATCAGAGCCACTGATTTAAGCCAATTAAGTATTTAGAAAATACTTAATTTTTCTGATTGCCATTTTGTGATTATGTGTTTTATTAACTGACTATTTGTTAATTACAGTATGGGTAAGCAAAAGCTTTCGAACATCTATCTTAAATTAGATAGTTTGCCAAAAGAAAAGGGAAGTTCATCCCAATCCTCAAAATAGTCTGTAGATACTGAGGAGGGAATATTTGTCCGTAAAGGCCATTATGAGGAACCACTTTCTCCTAATAAAAGAAGTTTGATTATTAGGAAAAGTAAGAAGAAAATAAAGAAATCTCAATCAAAAGAAATGAGAGTTAATCAGGAAATTCAGAAATTAGGCAATAACCCACCATGGGAAGACAAGTTAGATGAAAAATGGGCAGATCTCTATATGCTAGCCACTGTAGCAGTAAATGCAAATCTTTAAAATACCCTGACCCAGTATTAGCACCTTTATCACGTACAAGCCAGAAACTTTACTCAGTAAATAAATAAGTTTCCAATAAACCCTAGTATGTTTAATTGTCAGTTGTCCTTTTTAATAAATTAGCCACACGGTATGCAATAATACTTGAAAAATTATTTGTGAAATTTTTGTTATAAAATTTTAACTTAGCATTTTTTTATATTTTGCATATATGCTAAACAGCATGAATGAGTTATCTGAAGCCCTTCAGAGTCTCAATCTTTATCCGGTAAAAATAGAAGTTTCCAAAGACTTTACTGGTTACATCCCTGATGTAGAAGAACCTATGGAATTCAACGCTCCAACTCCAGAGAACCCAAAAGCCAAGAAAAGGAGAAGATTTGTAGGTTGGAGACGTGTACGCAGGAGGAAACCAACAACTAGGAGAATTCCCAAAATAGAGAATCCCATAGATAAAGGAAAAGGAATTGCAATTGGGGAAGATTCCAGGCAAGTAGAAATGGAAATTGGGGAAAGTTCTAAGCAAGTTGACGAATTGCCATTACAAGAAGAGTTGGATCAAATATTGGCAAGCTGTGATATTCTCAGGCCCATAAATAACAACCTCTACCCTTATCCTGCCGAAACTCAACTTCCAATAAACTTAGAACCGACCATTCCAGACCCTCTGATCCATACTCAACCTTTAGGAGAAATGGACGAATGGTGGACTAACGACTGGCAGTTTCAAAACCTACTTAATAACCCTTATACGTTTTTCCCTCAGTTCGACTCAGACCTATACCAAACCCACCAATGAGCAATGAAAACTTAGCTGAACTCCGCCATTTTAGTGAGGAGCTGATAGGTGCGGGGAATAGGATTCGAGAGGTAGGAGAACAGATCTCCTGGAAATACGACGAAAGGGAACGTCGCTTCTAAAATACCCAGGGATAGGATGGTGGTGAATCTATGATTATATAATAGTAATAGTAATAGTAAAAATAAAATAAGTCTGTAAAATAACCTACCAATAAAACCTTTGTAAGATAACGGTGAGTAATGATGCATAATATATATAAAATGGGAATCGAGAAATCGATAATTTTGGCTATATGTGTGTTTTGAAAATTTTATGATTGTCTTGTGTATAATTGCTATTTATTCTATACTAATAAATTATATATATTAATTATCAGATGGAAAATGCTAATAATGAACCAGTTAACGAGGTTAACTAATCTGAGCAACACCCGGAGGATCAATTTATGACTAGGCAAGATATATAAAATATCGTTACTCTAGGAATAGCCAAAGCTATTCCAGCAATCCTTGCTGTTGCCCAGAAACCTGTTGAACCTCAACAAATTATTCATAGTAAACGCACACAAGGCGACAATTTTAGTAATAGTGTAAATGGAGGCAGCAACCATACTAATAACAACAATGATGGGATACAAGCACCACTCCCTAAGAAAATGAAAGCTGCAACACCCGGTTGCACTTACAAGGAGTTTCTTGCCTGTAAACCAGCCGAGTTTGCAGGTAACGAAGGGGCGACTGCTGCACTACGTTGGTTAGAGAAAACCGAGGCAGTAATTGCAATAAGTAAATGTGCCGAGGAAGATAAGGTAATGTACACATCACATCTATTTAAAGAAGGGGCGTTAGAATGGTGGAATACGGTACTTCAAGCCAAAGGAAGAAATGTGGCCTATGCCATGAATTGGGAAGAATTTAAAAGTCTAATGGAAAGAAAATTATGTCCCTAATATGAAAAGGAACAAATGGCAAATAAGTTCCTGAACCATCGAATGATGGGTGTAGACTGTCGAGGATATACTTCGACATTTTTCGAATATGCGAGAGTAGTACCAACCCTGGCTTCGCCAGAGCCGGTGCTCATTTCCCGCTATATTTGGGGATTAATTGGCAAAATCCGTAATATCGTTAAAGCTGCGAGACCTTACACTATTGACGATGCGGCAGAATTAGCAAACACCCTAACTGACGAGCTGGTACGTACAAGAGATGAAAACAGGAAAAAGGAACTGGCTCAGAAAATTACCCAAGGATTTCGTGTGGGTAATAATAGCAACTTCAAGAAAAGAGGAACAGGACAATCCTCAACTCCGTCGTTCTGCAAGAATTGCAGAAAGAAACATTATGGAAAATGTAATGTAACCTGCAACTTTTGCCAAGTTGTAGGACATCGTGAAGAAGACTGCAGAAAGAAAACCAGGATCTGTTATAATTGTGGAGAAACTGGGCATTTCAAAACAGAATGTCCTAAATTGGTCAAACCAACAGACAACAAAACCAAGACAGCTGACGGAGCTACTAAGAAGAATGCCAGAGCATTCCAACTGACCACTCAAGAAGCAGAACTCATTCCAGATGTGATAGCTGGTACGTTCTTAGTCCACAACGTGTACGCAAAAGTATTATTTGACTCTGGTGCAAACCAAAGTTTTATCAATACTTCTTTCTGTCAAGCTCTTAATTTACCTTTAACCAACCTTAGGCAGATTTTTACAGTCGAAACGGCATATGGGAATTCAGTTAGCATAGATAAGGTTTTGCAAAAAGAAAATATAGAACTTTCAGGTCATAAATTTCATGCAAACCTATTACCAATGAATTTAGTTGGGTTCGATGTTGTGTTAGGAATGGATTGGTTAGTAGCCAACCATGCTCGAATCCTTTGTGATAAGAACTCCATAGAAATTCGTGCACCCACCGGAGAAGTACTTATGATTACAGGAGATAAGCCACGTAAACCCATGAAGTTCATTTCAGTAATGAAAGTTGCTAGTTATGAACGAAAGCAAGGAATAGTGTATATGATTTCAGTAATCATTAGTACTAAGAATAAAGAACTTAAGGAGATTCCTGTTGTCTCAGAATACTCAGATGTATTCCCGGAAGAACTCCCAGGGTTACCACCCGACAGGGAAGTAGAATTTAGAATCCATCTAATTCCTGGAACTACACCGATAGCCAAGGCACCTTATCGGTTAGCACCTACTGAAATGTTAGAATTGAAAAAGCAATTACATGAATTACTAAGTAAAGGATTCATACAACCTAGTTCATCCCCTTGGGGAGCACCAGTGTTGTTTGTAAAGAAAAAGGACGGTTCGATGCGAATGTGTATCGATTATAGGGAATTAAATAAGGTTACAATTAAGAATCGACACCCATTGCCTAGGATTGATGATCTATTCGATCAACTTCAAGGAGCTAGATATTTTTATAAGATAGATTTACGCTCCGGATATCATCAATTAAAGGTACAAGAAGAAGACATACCTAAAACTGCTTTTAGAACTAGGTATGGTCATTACGAGTTTACAGTCATGCCCTTCGGACTAACAAATGCACTTGCAACATTCATGGACATGATGAATAGAATATATAAACCGTATTTGGATAAGTTTGTAATTGTCTTCATCGACGATATACTTATTTATTCCAAAAGTCAGGAAGAACACTGTCAGCACTTGCATGCACTCTTAACTTTGTTAAGAAAAGAAAAGCTTTATGCTAAATTCTCGAAATGTGAATTTTGGCTACAAGAAGTGCAATTCTTAGGACACGTGGTGAATCACGAAGGCATTTACGTAGATCCTGCTGTCACACCCCGAATTTCCACACTTTAACGGTGGGCCCGGTAGGGGAGTAACGTGACGTGGTTGGCAACATCATAGTCAAACAACACAATATATAAATGCACAGCGGAAGAAAAAAGATAAATATATTACAATCCGAAATAATGTAACATCAAAGTATTACAACAGGAGTAAAGGATCCATAGGCGGATCGAAAATAAAATAACACTGTTCAATAGACTTTAGGCATCTAAGCTTGCGAGACTCTTTAATGATGCTAGGAGTAGCCAGCCGATTCCGATTAGTACCTGCACTTAGCCTTTTTGGAAAATACGTCAGTTTACACTGGTAAATACAATCAACTGACTCATTTTGAAAAGGGTTTAAAAATATTGATTTGCATGCACAAGGCACAAATAATATTTTATAACTTGGGTTACTTATTTAATTATATAAACTTGTAAAGGATTTAGATGTTCCTTATGCGTTCAGTGGCCCGGATCGAGCCGGGTTAAAGATTAATGGACACACCACTTTATTTATGAGACACTGACAGGTGTACGCCTACACCTGTGTGCTAAGGTCGTGGCCATTTCGTAAAATGATGCCAGGGATATCCGGGACAACGGTCATTAACCCCCAAAGGCTTTAAGTAACAAAACAAATTAAACGGAACATCTCAATACTTTAACCATCATACAATTAAAGATTCAATGCCCGACCAAGCGGTATTTTATATACCGTACCCCAAGCCCGTATAGGGAAAATAAGTTAAAAGTATTTACCTGAGCTAAATATAAATTCAATCCCAGCCGTATCAAATCAGCAAGTACAAATAGCTTTTACTGGGCTCCTAAATCTGGAACGAATGTTTTTAATAACCTATTAGAATCCTAACGGGTCTTTAATTAAGTCATGACTTAGACCGGTTAGTTTTCAAAAGGAAGATATGGTTCAAACGCATGATAAGGCGAAGACTGGAATAGAATGTGATTTAGACCCGACAAGTTCGGAGACTTGTATAATATGGGTATATTATACACATTCTGGATTTTGAGATAAAACCGATAAGGTTTGACCCGTTTCGGCTAATTTATGTAAACTAGTTACATAAACCGAACCGAACGCGTATGAAGCGTAACGGGTAACCATAAGAGTCCTAAACAGGTTTCCTAAGTTATCATGCCTTAAATATGTTGTGATATCAGTAGGATACCTTCCGTTATGCCCAAAACGAGTTTAATCTCATATTAAGCCCCGTAGGGGTATTTTGGTCATTTTAAAGGTTATAAAAGAGTTTATTTAAGTTTCTGAGATTCGGGTCAGAATACATCAGTAAAATAACTTAATTTATCAGGTTATAACAGTTGGTGAAAAGTCTTATATCACAACATGGTTTTAAACATAAACTATGCGTTTAATACGCGTATAATGTCGTTTTAAGCGATTTACGGGTTAATATAGGATTCTGAGTTTTCTGATCAGTTAAACAGATTCAAAACACTCCATTTAATATTTAAAATCAGTAGCAATTGGATTGGCATCAAAAGGATTTGTAAAACTCATTTTATGGCCGAAAAGGGTATATTCGGTATTAACCGAATTAACGCACTAATCCTAGCTTATGATCAGTTTAAAAATAATTAAAAATCTTCAAAAATCCCAAAATATTATATTACATCAGTGGGTAAAAAGGTTTGGTGTCAAAATGGGTTTAGATAGGCTTTACGCTAATGACGCCGTTAAATCACTAACAAGCGTTCTAATTACGTCATTGAGCATAACTCCTAATCTATATGTCCAACTGATGTGAAAATTTATAGACATGTTTTATAATCAGTAACTAAGATTATTTTACTTTCATATTTCCAAAATTCTTGTTTTATGGTCATAAGGGCATTACGGTCAATATTTAGGCGATTAACGGAAACATCGGACAATTAAGGATTTATGTGGTATAAACGCAGAGGGTTATACACACATGTAACTAGGTTCTAATGGAACTTTAAGGCATGTCTAAACCTATCTAAACCGGGTCAGAACTGAGGTCAAAGCAAAAGTCAAACTTTTGCGTCTTTCGGTTCCGAATCGGTTCAAAACAGAAAGTTGTCGAATCAAACAAGCGTAGACAAGTTTTTATACTTATTATCAGGTTATAAGAATGATAAAATAGGTGATACACCTTTTACATCGTTAATCATGCGTTAAACCGAAAATAACTATTCTGTTGACTTTTTCGAAAGAAGTTTGACTCGATAAACAACCTAGTTAGGATTGGAATCAGTGGGTTCCCTTTTAAGGGTTTAAAGCCCACATGATTACCAACTTATAACAACTTTCGATTCGAAAAAACCCTGGACCGTTTGTGTTTTATCGTTAAGTCAAACCGTAATTACGACGGTTTGATTTCTAGGCTATAAACTAAGCATAACTTAATTTAGAAGGATCGAGGGTACTTACATAAGTCTAATGGATGATTAGGAAGTCTAGTATCAGGTCCTTATGCTCCAGAATTGATCATATGTTGAAGTGTGGTTGCATGTTGCAACATAAGACTTATGTATGAACTTTGATCATCATGGATTGATGCCAAATGGACCTACAATTGATCAAGGATGTTTACATGTGTCTTCTATAGGCTATAAACCACTTTAGGCAGCCCATAGAATCAAAAACCTGAGGTTTAAGTCGGTTACAACATGAAAACACCTGTCCATATTTTCTGTCGCTGGGCATGCCTTGCGCACCGCAAGGCTTCCAGTGCTACGGTGCGCAAGCCTGTCATCAGACTTCTTATTTTTGCACTTTTGATCCCTGGTCCCCCGAAACGTCGCTTTCTCATTGTTTCTTGCATTTTAAGACTTTATATTTGACATATGGGGCTTTAGGGCTTATACCATCTTTGTTAAGTCCTCGGGTAACTTTGTGATCATCCGAAAAACCCTAATTTTCAATGTTGACGGTTCTAACCCTCACACACGAATTTTATCACAACTTTCTCATACGGTAACGAAACTTGGTGAAATTTTTATGGTACATTCTAGTGATCATAATTAATTGTTACAAGGCATCGAGTTTGCTAAAAGGTCACTCAGAGGTATATCTTAACATGTTGACGCATTTAACCCCTGTAGTTTGTAATCTCTCACTTTCTTTCACAATTCGCTTCGTGTGATCCATGACCCATTCGTTTACGGTTATAAACATTATGTAGGGTTATTGTAAAGTATATTTATTCATTGTTGACACTTTGAACCCTTATATTTACACAGTTTCATTGTTTGTCAACTGTAGTCCTTCTAGAATATTCTTTCACACGTTCAAAGGTTATGACACGTGTCAAGACATTATAGGATGTAAATTTTCGAGGTGTTACATCCTCACCCCCTTAAAAGAAATCTCGACCTCGAGATTTGTTAAGATGCTAGAAGTACTTTTTGTCACATAATGGACTTAATTTCTATAACATATCTGGAGTCCTTCCAAGCTCCCAAGGTGACTCCTATTTTAGGTACACGTATCCTTTTGGAGCTTCTTTACCTGTCGATTCTCAATCAATACAGGATGCTCATCATATCATAAATCTGTATATCCTTATGTGATAGTGCTACTTGACTTATTGGCGGAACACATATTTCCGTCACTAGTGGCCAATGTATTGCGATTTCCACCAAGCTCCTTAAATAGGCTTTAGCTTACAAGCTACTTGATCTTGATACATTCGATTTCCTTCGAATGATTTCCATATATTCAGAGCTTAACTAGCCTGCTAATTTAACAAATTTGGTACACCCTTCCTGAGTGATATCTTTTATTAAACCATATTCCTTAACAAGAACTTAGGAAGTTTGCTATTTTCATAACTCCTTGATTTCTTGCCGTATACTGGCAACCTACAATCAATTATGGATTTGTATAATCTTATCTGTTGTCTCCCAGGCAACTTTCAGATCTTGATAATTGGACTTACCAATTCTCTATCTAACAATAGATATCTAACATTCCATCTATACTAGGTCTCCAAAGGAGTAGCCTTAATACTTACATATTAATTATTATAGAAAAGCTTATTTTAAGGTGAGATGGTTATTCCAACCACTTCTCAAAACTAATTTTAAGGAATAGCTAATCCTTTCCGCTAGTCGAACAATTCGACGATCCTAGGCAGCTGATGGCAAATTCTTAATCGTTGCCTAATTTGGGTTGCGGTAAAAATGCATAAGCAAGATGAACCGTCTTTCATATCTAAATATACCGAACTCTCAGGATATTGAGTTAGGCTATATGAATCTATATCTTAAAACTTATTTGACCAGGGTTTTCAATTCTGCCAAAATGGTACTAGCTGTCTTGGAGATTTCATAATAACACAGCCTTAAACAGAATTTAAACCTTAACTCTACCTGCCTCTCAGGGGTAAACAGGTTAATATTAGGAGAAGATAATCAAGATACAAGGAGGTTACAGAGAGATTTCCATATCTCGGGCTCCAGTTCACCCATAATTGTTCGAGTCAAATAAGTGACACATTCATGTTACTAGTCCACAAATTCCTTAATCGGGAACATTTACTTGGACAATTCCATTCTGGACATCTCCTTTGAATACCATTAGTTGACTTTAGTACTCTATGACCATCGGAATATCTTTGTGGTCCCATGCATTAAACCTCCATACTGATCAGGCATGGAAGGAATCTATGGAACTTATTAAGATACACCAATCTTCATATGGTGCTTTTATCATACCATTTGGTATTCGGAATCGATAGAGATTAAAGAGATATCACTATATATGCTGACGCACTTCCTCTTAGAGAGAGGACATTTCGACAACTCTATGACTGAAGGTTTCTGATAGGAACAAAAGAAGTGGTTCTTATGATTTCGCAGGTAAGTTTTATCTTACGCTTAATATCTGGGTTTTTACGGGAAATTTCTAAAAGTTTGCTAAGTTTATGATCTTGTGAGAGACTTAACAGCACCCGAAACCACATGTAATTTACAGCAATAAATTCACAAATAAGGGTTTATCTGGTGAAATTCCTAATGTGAGCTGTCTCTAATTATTCAACAGGAGGGTTAAACGCCTCCATTATTAATCTTTCTAAACTTAGCTGTAAAATCTTAGAAAATTGTAGGCCAGTCTCAGCTTTGACTGATTTCTTCTTAATCATTATAACGTGGGTAGCTGAGGTAGATCCCTAATGGATTTTTAATAAGTAGGTTTTGAAACCTTAGTGTGCCCTCTTATTGCCAATGCTAATCACTAATAATTATGTGCTTTAATAGGGTACTATCTCAGCCAATGAATTAAAATTTGCGACATACTGTCGACAGTCTAGAACTTTTATGGTGAGAGTCAGAAATTCTTATTCCGTCTTTTCCCTTTTTGCGAAACGGATGCTAGGTTTTTTTTTTTTTTTTTTTTAATAAGGTCCTTAAAACTTGGACCATTCCACAATGTATAAGAGGATCCTTCTCAAGGATTTCTTTAATGTCCTTACTAATTAAAAGTATTACCATCGTATGACTGTGATTTATACCTTACCATGTCCTTTCTAGCATAACCACTGATATACTTAATGGTTTCTACTTCATCCTTTCTAGTGTTTAGTCAACTTAAGCAAGCCAAGAGTAATTAAAACATAGAGATAAAATCTTGGATTCTAATACTTAGTTAACATAAGAAGGATAAGTAGGTGACTTATAGTAAAAAGCAAGGAAGTTATTGTACATGTGCTTATATCAAATCAAAATGGAAATTTCACAAACTAGGCACCTAGCTCGGTTGGCTAGGCGCGCGAAAGGGTGCGGCCTAGACCCAGGTTCGATTCCGGGGACGGCCAATTCCACCATTTTTTTATGTTTAATATTAATTAATCGCACGGACACATGAAATGATGAGGGTTGTCTCATAAGGAGTCTTGATAATTAATTGCTTCTTATCACCCATAATATGGGCTTGATTTTCAAGGCAACCCTTCGATTTTTCACTATATAGCGTCCTTATATTTTAACGGAAAAATAGGACATCGGAAAAATGATTCCTAATGGATATAAAACATCCATCTAATATTGGTGAAGCAGTCTCTGAGGTACTATCGGTCAATTTTACTTCACACTTAACGCTTAGAGTTTTAACAAGTAGATTTAATGATTTACAATATCTATTGTCTACGAGAGACTTATCTGAACCTGAATCAATTAATACTCTAGCGTGAGCGTTATTGGTAAAAAAAGTACCTGTTGTGACATTGTTATCCTGAACAGTCTCCTGAGCATCCATTTGAGAGCTTCCAGCTTTGATCTTTTTAGCTTTTTCAAGCTTTTTAGCGTATTTAGGGCAGTTGGTCTTAATATGCCCTCTTTCATTGCAACCATAGCAGGTTGCGTCTCCCAATCTCTTACAATCCAAGGTCTTATGCTCCTTGGACTTGCAGATCCCACATGCCAAAGTTCTCGACTGTGTATGCGAGTTCGATCCATACCTGCACTTCCCGAAGTGCTGTTTCTTGCAGGTTTTGCATTTGGGTTTTTCACCTGACTGCTGTTTGTCCTTTAAATACTTTCCATACTTAGCTGCTCCTTCCTTGGCAGCCTTAGGGCAATTAGTACTGATGTGGCCCTTTTCGCTGCAGCCATGACAGGTCGCATCTTCCAATTTCTTGCAATCCAAGGTCTTGTGACCCTTGGTTTTGCAAATTCCACATAAATTAGCACGTGGGTCGATGGTGCATTTTCCAGAATGTTGCTTCCTGCAGTTATTGCATTTGGGCTTTGCCCCCTTTGGCTTGGACGGGTTATGGTTTGAACCGGTCTTACCCTTTTTACGACCTTCATTTGGGGCATTAATGCACTTTCGCTTATGATCCCTTAACGCTCGGTTCACGGCCTTGTTTACAGCTGTATCTAACATAGCCTGTAACTCGGCGCCCGTTAAGTTCAGTCTTGCATTATTATTCTGATCAACTGGATGATTGTGAGCTTCAGAGGAGTCAGCCATGGTGAAGCTTTAAAGGCTACAAACCAAGTAGTAATAATTGGCTTAATTATAGTGAATTGTCGAATTTGATGATTAAATAGCCATGGTACAAATAAACCATATAGGCGAATAGATAGTATTTAAATTGTTTGATTATGTTTTGCCTAGGTTTTTAAATAAACCATCTTTGGCGAGTAACCGAAATAGGATCCTTCATATTTAGTAGACAGGGTACCTAAATCACGACTGTCAATGTCGTATCGGCATTTTATATAGCATAAGGGCTTGTTCCCAGGACTTTTGATGGCACAGGGGCCTTGTCATTAGGGAAAAATCTAGAACATAATCGATGATTCCTTTGGATCGGAAAATTTCATAATTCATTGCCTTGACCAGAATTTATGAAATAAAAACTATCTTTTCATGTATACACCTTTTCCTGTATGTAACATCTTGAATAGATGTTTTGATGCGTACATCATGTTCGACGTTTACCAGCCATGATTCCTATTGATCATTTACGCTAAATAAGGGATTTGGAAAAATTCCTAATATAAGGATGACAAGTGTGATTTTATCGCATCACGGTTGTCGGGAGTGTTAACACATTTTCAGGTGTTAACCAGGATCTGAATCTCTTTTTAAACAGATTTTACCATCTTAGCTAGGTCTTCCATTGACATTCAAGCTAGGTCAAACCTTTTAAGATTCTCTTTTAATATCTATATTGGCAGGAAAGGAATGATATTTATTTTATTCAGGATTTTTATCATGAATCCTAATTTATAAGTTAGTAATAGCACAAATGGCCTAGTCACGTAGACAAGTTAAATTTATAAGCCATGATTTCAGAGAATCAAAGCATGAAGGTATACTGGCACAACAGGCCTAGTCACAAGGACATTTATAAATTATAAGCTATGATTTCAGAGAATCAAAGCATGAAGGTTTGAACCTAGTTCATTACCTTTATCTGACAGGGAGTCATCGCTACCACTGTCTTTTGGTTCATATGGAAATGAGCAGGGCCTGTAGGCGCTATATTACCACGTATGGTCAAAATATGATCATCTCGAGTGATGATCTAAACCCATGATTCAGAGATCATTACATTGGGTTAGGAATCTTTTGAAGAATCCAATTATAAGAATGGCGTGTGTGATTCTAATGAATCACTTCTGCCAGGAGTGTTAACATATTTTCATATGTTAACTGGGATTTGAATCCTTGAATAGGTCCTACCATCTTGGCCTCGTCATATAGGCTAGGTTTACCTTTAAGATTCATTTTTAATAATAACGCAGAATAATCCTAACTCAGGATGTTAATAAGGATCTGAATCTAGTTGTGGGGCTACCATCTTGGCCCTGTCTTAAGGTGACATATGGCTAGGTCTTTGTCCTTTTTAGATTTTGCCATTTTTACTAAATAATGGTAGATCATATAATATAGGAATGATATTTTAAACATAATCGTTCCTTTAAAACTTAAACAAGTATAGGGTTGTCCTAAACGGGACTTCAAAGGAAACGATCTTTAGCAAAAGGAGTTTCTTCTTTATTTTATTTCCGAATGCTTTCTCCTTGGTTGCACGTTTCATCCTAGCCGTTGTACGAAGGTCAGCAATTCAAGGCTCCGGGTTTGGAGAATTCCTATTACGGCTTCTTCGCTTGGCGACGTATCCAATATATAAGAAAAATTGGAAGCAGAATATCCAGATGAGGATTGAGAATATTCCTATGTTAAGTCTAGACTCAGAAGGTCAAGGAATGTGCTAATGTGTCATTGAGATCAAACACAAAAAGATAGTGTTTAATTCACTCAATGTTGGCTTTGATACCAACCTGTCACACCCCGAATTTCCACACTTTAACGGTGGGCCCGGTAGGGGAGTAACGTGACGTGGTTGGCAACATCATAGTCAAACAACACAATATATAAATGCACAGCGGAAGCAAAAAGATAAATATATTACAATCCGAAATAATGTAACATCAAAGTATTACAACGGAAGTAAAGGATCCATAGGCGGATCGAAAATAAAATAACACTGTTCAATAGACTTTAGGCATCTAAGCTTGCGAGACTCTTTAATGATGCTAGGAGTAGCCAGCCGATTCCGATTAGTACCTGCACTTAGCCTTTTTGGAAAATACGTCAGTTTACACTGGTAAATACAATCAACTGACTCATTTTGAAAAGGGTTTAAAAATATTGATTTGCATGCACAAGGCACAAATAATATTTTATAACTTGGGTTACTTATTTAATTATATAAACTTGTAAAGGATTTAGATGTTCCTTATGCGTTCAGTGGCCCGGATCGAGCCGGGTTAAAGATTAATGGACACACCACTTTATTTATGAGACACTGACAGGTGTACGCCTACACCTGTGTGCTAAGGTCGTGGCCATTTCGTAAAATGATGCCAGGGATATCCGGGACAACGGTCATTAACCCCCAAAGGCTTTAAGTAACAAAACAAATTAAACGGAACATCTCAATACTTTAACCATCATACAATTAAAGATTCAATGCCCGACCAAGCGGTATTTTATATACCGTACCCCAAGCCCGTATAGGGAAAATAAGTTAAAAGTATTTACCTGAGCTAAATATAAATTCAATCCCAGCCGTATCAAATCAGCAAGTACAAATAGCTTTTACTGGGCTCCTAAATCTGGAACGAATGTTTTTAATAACCTATTAGAATCCTAACGGGTCTTTAATTAAGTCATGACTTAGACCGGTTAGTTTTCAAAAGGAAGATATGGTTCAAACGCATGATAAGGCGAAGACTGGAATAGAATGTGATTTAGACCCGACAAGTTCGGAGACTTGTATAATATGGGTATATTATACACATTCTGGATTTTGAGATAAAACCGATAAGGTTTGACCCGTTTCGGCTAATTTATGTAAACTAGTTACATAAACCGAACCGAACGCGTATGAAGCGTAACGGGTAACCATAAGAGTCCTAAACAGGTTTCCTAAGTTATCATGCCTTAAATATGTTGTGATATCAGTAGGATACCTTCCGTTATGCCCAAAACGAGTTTAATCTCATATTAAGCCCCGTAAGGGTATTTTGGTCATTTTAAAGGTTATAAAAGAGTTTATTTAAGTTTCTGAGATTCGGGTCAGAATACATCAGTAAAATAACTTAATTTATCAGGTTATAACAGTTGGTGAAAAGTCTTATATCACAAAATGGTTTTAAACATAAACTATGCGTTTAATACGCGTATAATGTCGTTTTAAGCGATTTACGGGTTAATATAGGATTCTGAGTTTTCTGATCAGTTAAACAGATTCAAAACACTATATTTAATATTTAAAATCAGTAGCAATTGGATTGGCATCAAAAGGATTTGTAAAACTCATTTTATGGCCGAAAAGGGTATATTCGGTATTAACCGAATTAACGCACTAATCCTAGCTTATGATCAGTTTAAAAATAATTAAAAATCTTCAAAAATCCCAAAATATTATATTACATCAGTGGGTAAAAAGGTTTGGTGTCAAAAATGGGTTTAGATAGGCTTTACGCTAATGACGCCGTTAAATCACTAAGAAGCGTTCTAATTACGTCATTGAGCATAACTCCTAATCTATATGTCCAACTGATGTGAAAATTTACAGACATGTTTTATAATCAGTAACTAAGATTATTTTACTTTCATATTTCCAAAATTCTTGTTTTATGGTCATAAGGGCATTACGGTCAATATTTAGGCGATTAACGGAAACATCGGACAATTAAGGATTTATGTGGTATAAACGCAGAGGGTTATACACACATGTAACTAGGTTCTAATGGAACTTTAAGGCATGTCTAAACCTATCTAAACCGGGTCAGAACTGAGGTCAAAGCAAAAGTCAAACTTTTGCGTCTTTCGGTTCCGAATCGGTTCAAAACAGAAAGTTGTCGAATCAAACAAGCGTAGACAAGTTTTTATACTTATTATCAGGTTATAAGAATGATAAAATAGGTGATACACCTTTTACATCGTTAATCATGCGTTAAATCGAAAATAACTATTCTGTTGACTTTTTCGAAAGAAGTTTGACTCGATAAACAACCTAGTTAGGATTGGAATCAGTGGGTGCCCTTTTAAGGGTTTAAAGACCACATGATTACCAACTTATAACAACTTTCGATTCGACAAAACCCTGGACCGTTTGTGTTTTATCGTTAAGTCAAACCGTAATTACGACGGTTTGATTTCTAGGCTATAAACTAAGCATAACTTAATTTAGAAGGATCGAGGGTACTTACATAAGTCTAATGGATGATTAGGAAGTCTAGTATCAGGTCCTTATGCTCCAGAATTGATCATATGTTGAAGTGTGGTTGCATGTTGCAACATAAGACTTATGTATGAACTTTGATCATCATGGATTGATGCCAAATGGACCTACAATTGATCAAGGATGTTTACATGTGTCTTCTATAGGCTATAAACCACTTTAGGCAGCCCATAGAATCAAAAACCTGAGGTTTAAGTCGGTTACAACATGAAAACAGGCACCTGTCCATCTTTTCTATCGCTGGGCATGCCTTGCGCACCGCAAGGCCCCCAGTGCTACGGTGCGCAAGCCTGTCATCAGACTTCTTATTTTTGCACTTTTGATCCCTGGTCCCCCGAAACGTCGCTTTCTCATTGTTTCTTGCATTTTAAGACTTTATATTTGACATATGGGGCTTTAGGGCTTATACCATCTTTGTTAAGTCCTCGGGTGACTTTGTGATCATCCGAAAAACCCTAATTTTCAATGTTGATGGTTCTAACCCTCACACACGAATTTTATCACAACTTTCTCATACGGTAACGAAACTTGATGAAATTTTTATGGTGCATTCTAGTGATCATAATTAATTGTTACAAGGCTTCGAGTTTGCTAAAAGGTCACTCAGAGGTATATCTTAACATGTTGACGCATTTAACCCCTGTAGTTTGTAATCTCTCACTTTCTTTCACAATTCGCTTCGTATGATCCATGACCCATTCGTTTAAGATTATAAACATTATGTAGGGTTATTGTAAAGTATATTTATTCATTATTGACACTTTGAACCCTTATATTTACACAGTTTCATTGTTTGTCAACTGTAGTCCTTCTAGAATATTCTTTCACACGTTCAAAGGTTATGACACGTGTCAAGACATTATAGGACGTAAATTTTCGAGGTGTTACACCTGCTAAGATTGAAGCAATCACCAAATGGAAGGTTCCGCAATCAGCAATGGAAATTAGAAGTTTTATTGGATTAGCTGGATATTATAGACGGTTTATTAAGGATTTTTCCAATATAGTTGTACCATTAACTAATCTAACCTGTAAATCAGTTAAGTTTGAATGGGGACCTAAACAAGAAGAAGCCTTTAGGATTTTGAAGCAAAAGTTAACAAATTCTCCAATTCTAGCTTTACCAGAAGGAGCAGAAGATTTTGAAGTATATTGTGATGCTTCAAAGCTAGGATTAGGATGTGTGTTAATGCAACGCAAGAAGGTAATTGCGTATGCATCAAGACAATTGAAAAAGCACGAAGAAAATTATACGACTCATGATTTAGAGTTAGGAGCCATAATTTTTGCCCTTAAGATTTGGAGACATTATCTGTACGGAAGTAAGTTTACTGTCTATACAGATCATAAAAGTTTAAAGTACATATTTGGGCAAAAAGAGTTAAACATGAGACAAAGGAGATGGATGGAGATCCTAAATGACTACGACTGTGATATCCAATATCATGAAGGAAAGGCAAATGTAGTTGCAGATGCTTTAAGTCGTAAATATCAGGAAAAACAAAGACGAGTTCGTGCTCTTAGATTAAATCTACAGTTAGATTTAATGAAACAACTAAAGAAGGTCCAAGAGACAGCAATCAAGGACGATGCTGAAGGAATGAAAGGAAGAATAAAGAAATTAGAACAAGGAAGTGATGGAATTTGGAGATTCCATAAGAAAAGAATTTGGGTACCTAAGCAAGGAGATTTAAGAGATAAGATTTTAGAAGAAGCTCATAAATCTAGGTATACCATGCATCCTGGTAACAATAAAATGTACCAAGATTTAAGAAATAACTTCTGGTGGATAGGAATGAAAAAGGACATAGCTAGATATGTTTCTAAGTGTCTTACTTGTTCACAATTTAAGGCGGAACACCAGAAACCCTCAGGTCTACTTCAATAATTAGAAATGCCTGTATGGAAATGGGAACTCATAACAATGGACTTTGTTACTAAGTTACCCAAAACCAGAAAAGGTAATGACGCGATTTGGGTAATTATAGATCGATTAACCAAGTCAGCTCATTTTCCACCCATGAAGGAAACCTTTAGCATGGAAAGATTAGCAAAGTTGTATGTAGATGAAGTAGTATCCTTACATGGAGTTCCACTCTCCATTGTATCGGATAGGGATAGTCGTTTCACTTCCCATTTCTGGACTAGTTTCCAGGAAGCAATGGGAACTCGACTAAATTTGAGTACTGCATATCATCCACAAACAGACGGTCAAAGTGAAAGGACGATACAAACCCTAGAAGACATGCTCCGAGCATGTGTGATAGATTTTGGTGGAAACTGGGATGATCACCTACCCTTAATTGAATTCTCCTATAACAATAGTTATCATACAAGCATCGAAGCTGCCCCATTCGAAGCACTGTATGGAAGAAAGTGTAGAACTCCGGTTTGTTGGGCAGAAATAAGAGAAAGTCAATTATCAGGTCCTGAAATAGTACAAGAAACTACTGACAAGATTACTCAGATCAAGGAACGACTGAAAACTGCTCGAGATCGTCAGAAGAGTTTGCAAACAATAGAAGAAAGCCGTTAGAATTTCAAGTTGGAGATAAGGTACTCTTAAAAGTTTCTCCTTGGAAAGGAGTAGTACGGTTTGGTAAGAAAGGAAAGCCGAGTCCAAGATATGTAGGACCATTTCCAGTCATCCAACGAATAGGACCAGTTGCCTATCACTTACAACTTCTAGAAGAGTTAGCTGGAGTACATGACGTATTTCATGTATCCAATTTCAAGAAATGTCTATTTGACGAGTCCCTGGTAGTACCTCTTCAAGATATAGAGGTAAACGAAAAGTTAAAGTTTGTTGAGAAGCCATTACAAATAGAAGACAGAAAGATTAAGTTTCTCAAGCACAGGCGACTAGTTCTAGTCAAAATCAAGTGGGATTCGAAAAGAGGATCTGAATACACATGGGAGCTGGAATCGGAAATGAAGCGAAAGTATCCTCACTTATTTAGTGAATCTCGAGGACGAGATTTTAAATAAGGTGGGGAGGATGTAAGGACTCTAAAAAATGTCCCAATTTTACCCGTAAGTGAAAACCCGGACCCCTGAAACCCTAATCCATATCAAAAATCAAGAAAAATCAAGAAATATGGGTACAGGTGGGCCGCGTAAGCCTAAAGGAAAGCTTACGCGGGCCGTGTCAAAGCTAGGTTGACCGAATAAGTGTTCCGGATACACGTGTTGACCAGCTGGCATACCTACTCATGACCAATCAACCCTACGCGTAGAATAGGTGGTTAGGCGGGCCGCGTAAAGATGTTCCAAGGTTTACGCGGGCCGCGTGGACCTCCAATTTCAGCTATAAATAGCTTAGCTTAGGGGCTTTCATTCTGTGTCGACGAAAACTTTCAAAAACGAATTTCTACTACTCTGAAGTCGAAATTATAATTATAATAGTGGGGCGCTGCCACGATACAGGGTATTAACTCGATCGCTGCTACGATTCAATGTCCGATCGATTAAAACTATCTAATGGATGTTTAAGTGCTGCCCACATTAGGGTTATGCTTTGTCATTCGTCGTGAATTCGATGGATGTTTAAGTATCGCACTTTTTCATTCGTAGTGAGGGTTTAATCTCGTGAGTTATCGTAAATGTTGTATTAGTTACTGACCTAGTTCGTGTGCATGTTATTAATTTAGGTTACAAGGCTAAACCGTAGGCTTAAACTCTGCCGTAAAATCTGCAATGTGAGTCATTCTCTTTTTATCAAATTACTTTACAAAACTCTATTTGTTTTCAAGGTTATAATTACGGGGATTAAGTCTTTGTAATCACCAAATTACAGCCGGTATGTGGGGTTTTGTACATTACTTGATAACCGTCGCCATTGGACAACGAGTTAGCCAAGGGGTGATATGACCATAGTCACAGACACCATTGGACAATGAGGTTACCAATGGATGGTCGAGTGACAAATATCGTGGGTAGTTGGTTGATATATGGAAACATTGTAATCGCTCTTAATACTGTAAATTATAACAACGTGTCGTTTTAGTAAAAAGAATGATTCACCAGTATTTTCCGCTGACAAAACCTTTTTCAAACATGTTTCAGGTGATTTGTTATGATCCAGGAAAAGTGACGTGAAGCACTACAAGCTTAAGGAAGTGGCTCAATATAAATAAGGAAACATGTTTTGTAAAATAAAGATTTCCCCGTGAAATCACCTTATTGTAAAGTACCGGGATTTTATCCCGAATTATGAAATAAAATAATCAGGCATTTGCAGTTTTAAAAAGACCCTGTTAAAATCTTCCGCTGTAAACTCAATTAAATAGTACCACGGGATTTTCTGTCCCGCGGCTCCTGAACTGGGTCAAACCGGGTCAGGGGCCGTGATAGAAAAAGGTGGTATCAGAGCCACTGATTTAAGCCAATTAAGTATTTAGAAAATACTTAATTTTTCTGATTGCCATTTTGTGATTATGTGTTTTATTAACTGACTATTTGTTAATTACAGTATGGGTAAGCAAAAGCTTTCGAACATCTATCTTAAATTAGATAGTTCGCCAAAAGAAAAGGGAAGTTCATCCCAATCCTCAAAATAGTCAGTAGATACTGAGGAGGGAATATTTGTCCGTAAAGGCCATTATGAGGAACCACTTTCTCCTAATAAAAGAAGTTTGATTATTAGGAAAAGTAAGAAGAAAATAAAGAAATCTCAATCAAAAGAAATGAGAGTTAATCAGAAAATTCAGAAATTAGGCAGTAACCCACCATGGGAAGACAAGTTAGATGAAAAATGGGCAGATCTCTATATGCTAGCCACTGTAGCAGTAAATGCAAATCTTTAAAATACCCTGACCCAGTATTAGCACCTTTATCACGTACAAGCCAGAAACTTTACTCAGTAAATAAATAAGTTTCCAATAAACCCTAGTATGTTTAATTGTCAGTTGTCCTTTGTAAATAATTAGCCACACGGTATGCAATAATACTTGAAAAATTATTTGTGAAAATTTTGTTATAAAATTTTAACTTAGCATTTTTTTTTATATTTTGCATATATGCTAAACAGCATGAATGAGTTATCTGAAGCCCTTCAAAGTCTCAATCTTTATCCGGTAAAAATAGAAGTTTCCAAAGACTTTACTGGTTACATCCCCGATGTAGAAGAACCTATAGAATTCAACGCTCCAACTCCAGAGAAACCAAAAGCCAAGAAAAGGAGAAGATTTGTAGGTTGGAGACGTGTACGCAGGAGGAAACCAACAACTAGGAGAATTCCCAAAATAGAGAATCCCATAGATAAAGGAAAAGGAATTGCAATTGGGGAAGATTCCAAGCAAGTAGAAATGGAAATTGGGGAAAGTTCTAAGCATGTTGACGAATTGCCATTACAAGAAGAGTTGGATCAAATATTGGCAAGCTGTGATATTCTCAGGCCCATAAATAACAACCTCTACCCTTATCCTGCCGAAACTCAACTTCCAATAAACTTAGAACCGGCCATTCCAGACCCTCTGATCCATACTCAACCTTTAGGAGAAATGGACGAATGGTGGACTAACGACTGGCAGTTTCAAAACCTACTTAATAACCCTTATACGTTTTTCCCTCAGTTCGACCCAGAACCTATACCAAACCCACCAATGAGCAATGAAAACTTAGCTGAACTCCGCCATTTTAGTGAGGAGCTGATAGGTGCGGGTAATAGGATTCGAGAGGTAGGAGAACATATCTCCTGGAAATACGACGAAAGGGAACGTCGCTTCTAAAATACCCAGGGATAGGATGGTGGTGAATCTATGATTATATAATAGTAATAGTAATAGTAAAAATAAAATAAGTCTGTAAAATAACCTACCAATAAAACCTTTGTAAGATAACGGTGTGTAATGATGCATAATATATATAAAATGGGAATCGAGAAATTGATAATTTTGGCTATATGTGTGTTTTGAAAATTTTATGATTGTCTTGTGTATAATTGCTATTTATTCTATACTAATAAATTATATATATTAATTATCAGATGGAAAACGCTAATAATGAACCAGTTAACGAGGTTAACTAATCTGAGCAACACCCGGAGGATCAATTTATGACTAGGCAAGATATAGAAAATATCGTTACTCAAGGAATAGCCAAAGCTATTCCAGCAATCCTTGCTGTTGCCCAGAAACCTGTTGAACCTCAACAAATTATTCATAGTAAACGCACACAAGGCGACAATTTTAGTAATAGTGTAAATGGAGGCAGCAACCATACTAATAACAACAATGATGGGATACAAGCACCACTCCCTAAGAAAATGAAAGCTGCAACACCCGGTTGCACTTACAAGGAGTTTCTTGCCTGTAAACCAGTCGAGTTTGCAGGTAACGAAGGGGCGACTGCTGCACTACATTGGTTAGAGAAAACCGAGGCAGTAATTGCAATAAGTAAATGTGCCGAGGAAGATAAGGTAATGTACACATCACATCTATTTAAAAAGGGGCGTTAGAATGGTGGAATACGGTACTTCAATCCAAAGGAAGAAATGTGGCCTATGCCATGAATTGGGAAGAATTTAAAAGTCTAATGGAAAGAAAATTATGTCCCGAATATGAAAAGGAACAAATGGCAAATAAGTTCCTGAACCATCGAATGATGGGTGTAGACTGTCGAGGATATACTTCGACATTCTTCGAATATGCGAGAGTAGTACCCACCCTGGCTTCGCCAGAGCCGGTGCTCATTGACTCTTTCGATGGTTTATGGGAGAGTAGTACCAACCCTGGCTGATCCGGTTAATGTCCTAAATGTTTATGCTCCACAAGGGACTTTGGCTAAAAAAAGTTTATGGGAGGAATTGAAAATTATCATTGACTCTTTCGATGGTTTATGGGTTATTTCGGGAGACTTTAATGCGGTTCGGTTTAGAGAGGAGAAAAGAAATTGTTCTTTCAAACAAAATTGCGCCATTAACTTCAACGATTTTATATTTGAGTCGGGCCTGATTGAATATAATATGAGAGGTCGGGTTTTCACTTACTACTCGGACAACGGAAACAAACTCAGTAAACTTGACCGCTTTCTAGTTAATTCGGATTTTTTTAATTCCTGGCCGAAGGCGTACAGTCGTGTTTTACCTAGATTATGGTCAGATCATAACCCTATCATTCTGGTTTGTCATGGTAAGAATTTTTGGCCTCGCCCCTTTAGGTTTTTTAATTCTTGGTTCGGAAAGCAGGGTTTATATGAGGTTGTGACCAAGGTTGCGAACGAGTTTAATTGTATCGAAAGCTGTCCAGATTTGGTTTTTATCAGAAAACTGGGTTTCATTAGAGATCGATTGAGAGAATGGAAAGATACTATGATTAGAATAGAAGGATAAGATGTGGAGAATGCGAAAGAAGAAAATGAGAAATTAGAAGATGTCCTTGACTTTAGAGATTTTTCGGAGGAAGAGGAGTGGATCTTTCATGAGAATAAAAAGATTATTCGTGAAGCGGAGGATTCAAAAGCTATGGATCTAAGGCAAAGGTCTCGTATCAGATGGGCGAAGGAAGGTGATGAAAACTCTAAATTTTTTCATGCTATGATTAACTGCCGTAAAGCGAGTAACTCCATTCACGGGCTGGAAGTGAATGGCTCTTGGATCTCCAAACCATCCTTAGTTAAAAAAGAAGTTTTCCGATTCTTTAGAGATAAGTTCGTGGAGGAATGCAGCCGTCGGCCTCGTTTGATATGCCCCCATTTGAATCAAGTCTCGTCGGATAGGGCAACTGAATTAGAGACTCGCTTCTCCAAGGAAGAGATAAAAGTGGCGGTGTTTGATTGTGGTAAGGATCGGGCTCCTGGTCCCGATGGTTTTAATTTCCGCTTCTTTACCCATTTTTTGGGAACTCTTTGAGAATGATTTTTACCTCATTATGGATGCTTTTTTCGAGACCGGCAAACTGAGTAAGGGTTGTGGGTCGGCTTTTATTACCCTTATTCCTAAGATTAGGGAGCCTTTGGGTTTGGGAGACTATCGTCCGATTAGCCTCGTCGGTGTTGTTAACAAAGTGGTATCTAAAGTTCTTGCTAATATATTGAAACCGGTCCTGAACGAGGTGATATCTAATTCCCAATCGGCTTTTCTCAGGGGTAGATTCATTCTAGACGGGCCCTTAATCATCAACGAACTGTTTTCGTGGGCTAGAAAGATCAAGAAACATGTTTTTTTCCTTAAAGTTGATTTTGAAAAAGCTTATGATAACGTGAATTGGGATTTTGTTATTGATATTCTTCAGCAAATGGGTTTTGGAGAGAAGTGGTGTAGCTGGATTTCAGGTATTCTTGCCTCAGCCAGAGCTTCTGTCTTGGTGAATGGATCGCCAACTTTTGAGTTTGGTTGCAGTAAAGGGATGAGACAAGGGGACCCTATTTCCCCTTTTCTTTTTGTGGTTTTGATGGAATCGCTCTCTTGGTTGTTCAATAAAACTTGCAATATTGACGTCGTCCGTGGCATTAATCTTCATGATAACGTGGTTAGAGTTTCTCACTTATTTTTCGCGGACGACGCTATGATTATGGGGGTGTGGGACAAGGAAAATATTGCCAATGTTATTCGGATTCTGAGATGTTTTCATGCTTGTCCTGGGCTCAAAATTAATCTCAGTAAATCGAGTTTGTTTGGCATTGGTGTTTCAAACGAGGAGGTCGAAGAGATGGTTAATTGGATTGGTTGTAAGAATGGCTCGGTCCCTTTTAATTACTTAGGCTTGGTTGTGGGTGCCAATATGAATCGCATCAGTAACTGGAGGCCTATTTATGATATTTTTGATAAAAGACTTTCTATTTGGAAGGCGGAGATGTTATCTATAGGAGGGAGGGTTACTCTAATTCGGTCGGTCCTCGAGAGTCTGCCTACTTATTTTATGTCTCTATACAAAGCGCCCGTGAAAGTTGTCAAAGACCTAGAAAGCAAGATCAAAAAGTTTTTATGGAGCGGCTCGAACAATGTTAGGAGAACTCATTGGGTGGCGTGGGACAGGGTGACGTTACCGAAGAAAGCGGGAGGATTGGGGTTGTGTAAATTATTGAATGTGAATGTAGCTTTACTCAGTAAATGGGGATGGAGGTTCAAGGTTGAGTCGGACAATCTGTGGGTCAAGGTCGTCAGTGCTTTACACTCGGGTCGGTCAAGATGGGAGTTTCTTCCTTACAATAAAGCGATCAGGGGTGTTTGGCTTAACATATGTAATTTGCTGAACAAACCGGTTATCGGAAATAAAGGCATTTGTAACTTCTTTAGAGGAGAGATCAAGTCGGGCAGCGATTTATTATTCTGGTTAGACCCCTGGATTGCCGAGTCCCCTTTAAAGGAGACGTTTCCTTGTCTGTTTCATTTAGAAGTGGTCAAAAACTTCTATGTGAGGGATCGGTTGGCTGGAGACGGTCTGTGGTTATGGCGTCATGATCCTGACTCAACGGCGGAGATTCAGGAATTGGCGGCCCTTATGGGTTTGATCTCTTCGGTTGTTCTCAGGTCTGGTAAGGATGGATGGAAGTGGACGAAGGACTTTACTGGTATCTTCTCAGTCAGGTCGGTGAAGAGGATGTTGTATCGTGACGTTGGTGATCCGAATTTGGTTGTTATTGATTGGTGCAAATGGATTCCCTTGAAGTGCAATATTTTCATTTGGAGGCTTGAACAGAATCGTATTCCGACGGTCGATTCCTTACTTTCAAGTGGCATTATAAATCAACCTGGTTCTTGTCCTCTTTGCGGCAGTGATGATGAATCCGTGAATCATTTATTTTTATCCTGTCAGTTTGCTTCTGAATTATGGATGAAAGTCAGTAGATGGTGTCGAATATCGCCTATTTTTGCTTTCTCGATAAGAGATTTGTTGGAAGTTCATAAATTCTGCAACTTGGGCCGGTCAGCTTCGTTTATCTTGCAAGGTATTATTTATTCTGCTTGTTGGTGTTTATGGTTAGCAAGGAACAAGGTGATTTTTTCAGGATCTCGATTTCGAGTGGAGGAAGTTTTCAGTAACATTAGATCCTCGGCTTTCTTTTGGCTCAAGCATAGGTCGGTTTTTCACTCTTTATCTTGGAGTAATAGGTGTAAATTTGTAATTATGTAGGTGTAGTTTTTTCTTCGTTTTTCTTGTCTTGTTTTCGTTGGTGTGTTTGTTTTGCCGGCTCGGTTTTCGGGTTCGGTGGTGTTAATGAAAGTCAATTTTCAAAAAAAAAAACTTTAATCATCAAGTAGGGAAGCAAGCTTCGTAACTACTTAACACAAAGCCAAACATGTTTATACCGGTATAAGATTTAATCCAAAACTGTTAAGCCATCAAGCTCACAGGGTATCATGAACCATCAAATAAATACTAGCAACAAATGTTAGTCCTCAATCATCAATAAATTAACCTTTAAACTCAAAATAAATGTCATATAACATATAACATCAATCAATAGCACGTAATAACTATTAATTAGGGAGTTTAACCATTTTACACTAGCACGCATATCAGCATGAAATAGCAAAAATTGTAAAAGGGGGCATATATAACTCACTAATGACCCAGTGCTCGAACTTTACCAATTAACAAACTTTCTAGACCGTTTAACACTGTAACTGACCTAGTTAAAGGTTCACAAAATAAACGGGGCAACTATTGCATATCATAAATTCCTTTCTAGCGACACATAGGTTGCTCATTAACAATAAAGCATACACATAGGTTGCTCATTAACAGTAAAGCGCAACGTAAGTTGCTTATGAATAATAATGCGTAACGTAGGTTACTCATGAATAGTTGACGCACACTATAGGTTGCTCCTAAACAGTTGGTTGGAGTGATAAGTATAGTAATCATGCCTAGAATTCACTTCATTGTGTCATTCTCCTTGTATGCTTGAACCTTCTCGTAGAAAACAGAACAATCCTCTAATAGATGCTATCCGCTTCCGCAACACTCACACGGATCATCATCTACCCAATTCATATTGAAAGATGGTGCCTGCAAAACATGTACCTGCACAAACAAGCTCGACCACCCAAAGTAAAATCACAAAAATACAAGAAAGAAAACTAACACTAAAATCGAACAAGCAATGAGATACTAAGCGCACTAGCTCCCCGGCAACGTCGCCATTTTGACGTGACCGTGTCATCTGGATCAGTCAAAAACCCAATTAGACCTAGGTAGATAGGATAAGTCAGGTATCGTATCCACGAAGAGCATGTGGTCAGTATCGCACGACCTGTTTGATTGGTTAGACTATTTACAAAAATGTTCAAAGTGATTATGAAGTCTGCTAATTTTATTTGTTCGTTTGGTTTTGAAAATAAATCGGAGTGAACCGACAAATTGATGTTATCTAAAACCACGGTTTATTAACTAAGATTGCAAGACTAAACTACTAAATTGAAAACAAGAATTGGGAACAAGGTTCACACCCGGTTTCGGTAATTGCAACCCTAGGATTTCTATAAGTTTTAAACTCAACTCGATTGCATAACGATTAACGGATTTAGTGTACCATGACTTAGGTACCGATACCTATCAATGTCCCGAAGAACGAACAAGAATGCACTCTGTAATCAACACAAGTAAACCCTATCCATGACAACGCATAATTACACATAACCACTTCGCAAAGTCATAACTTTATAATCGTTTGACAATTTACGAATACGAAACAAATGCAAACAATTGTTTATGGTTTACAAAATCAACACAAATTGTCACAAAGTTGAATCACCTAACAATTTAAAACCCTAGAGAAAACAACTACCTACACCGGGGTGAACCAAATAGACTAGCCGCTCATGGTTGAAGAGACGCGATCACCGGATGACGAACACGAACACCACACCGTGATCTTGAGCCTTGGATGAAGGATGAAGGTAGGGTTTAGAAGGCGAGTATGAAAGGATGATGATGGTGATTTAGGGTTTTGAAGTGTGGATGACGGGGAATGTGGATGATGTTAGGGGTTAGAGGTGATTAGAATGAGTTTGATGTGTTAGAGATGGATTGGATATGACAAAATATATATATTTCCTACAAGACTTAAAAATACGTTATTATTAAGAAATATAATTCCGGAAAGTAATAAAAATCAAAGTATTGATTTATGGTGAATAATATAAAATACACAAGTGTTTACATAAAATACAAGTATACTTTCCTAAGAATACTTGTACAAAAATAATATTGAGAATATTATTTCACAAAATACTTATATTTATTTTTGGGGAAAATAATATAAGTAACATATATGAAAAGTAAAAAATATAATTTATTTTTAACACTTATTACCTCGACAAAGACTTCATAAACAAATATATATTTTAAGAAGTGAAATATATATTTACGCCTAGACAATACAAACTCAAAGTGCAAGACACGACGAACGGCCACCCGACAAACAAGGGCACGACCCTCACAAAAGAATGAACATACAAAGAACAGATACATAAGCTAAAGATGGTGACTTGTACGTGTGTGAAACAAGTCTAGTGACTAACGTAAATAGAACACGTATAGGTCACGACGCTACATAACCAACTTGTGAAGTTTACGACGAAGGATACGCAAAATTGTGAGTTCATGTCCCCACTTTTAAACTTTTACTTGTTTTTTAAACTTGGGGAAATACATGTACTATGATATGTTGAATACAAAACTAAGGAATGACACATAGATCATGTGACGTATAGGGTGCCATAAGCACCATTAATCAACTATATACCTAGACCGCGGAACAAAAGGTTAGATCTAATGGGTTTCAGGCAGCCACACTTTTACTAATAGTGCTTTTGTGTCTCTAGTCGTGAATCGACAAGTAAAAATGCCTATGGTTTGGATGCTTCCTATGTCGTTACATATGTTAGTGGCCTCGCGAACCATTAGCGATCTCGTATTCCTTACATTTACATAAATACTTGTTTCAGTACAATTACATACCATGTTTTCTACAACGAATGCTTAAATGTTTTACACAAAACTGCATGAATTCACACCAATATTATGTTGACGATTTTCCAAAACTTACATGTATTTCAGGTAACTAAAGTGGATGTACGTGCGGTCTCACTCTTGCTCCTGGATGTCGTTTATGTTTTTAGTTATGTTGTGTCAACACTCCTATGCCTATTTTGTGGGGTTTGGTGGTTATATCCCATCCCGTGTGGTGATATAAGGATCAAAACCTTGATGTTGGTCTTTAAAATAAATTGTAAACTTTTCAGACAGTTATCTATGTTGTGATGTAAACACTAAACTTAGATTATGTTTTGAATATTTAATGTCAATGGCATCTTGGAGTTTGTTTTATGATCATGTAGTATGTTTACCATTCGTATGCAATGAGAACCTTTCAAGATCACACCTCGTGCTTCCGTCTTAGAAAGGGGTGTGACAGCCACAACGCCCGATGTCACAGTGGTTGGCACGTCGTTCCTTGCCGTTCAAAAAAACTAAAAACCACATTTACCATAAAAATTTAAGGATCTTTAAAAGACTCTTTACATCTTATTCTTTATCTTTATTTTTATACTCTTTTTTTATTATTTGTTTCTTTTTCTTTCGTATACAATCTTAACTACCAACTATTTTGTCTTAATATTTTTTTTCTAAAATTGTTTTTAATAAGTTTTAATGAAATGAGTTTAGGTCGAGGTGGATTCGTTTAAAAATGGCTTTTTGTTTCTGGTTGGAACGGGTCAGACGTCAAAATATTAACATGTTATATAGTCTAATATGTAAAAATGATAATTAGTAATTGAAGTTTAGAGTGTACTACTATAATACTATAATAACCCTATAAACAATCCCTCAAGTCGTCATAGATGAGCGTGTTCTGTAAGCTTGTATTAACATCTTTTATAACTGAAAGCAACTTTGCCTCTCTAGATGTTATCACATGTATAGTAGTATATTGTTCTAATTAAATAACGAATGACACACAAAAAAATAATGGGTAGTTAACATATGACTAATGCAATTCACAAGATAGTAAACATAAGACTAATGCACCTACTAGTAAAAAGAACCAAGTTCTCAGCAATATAGAGAGACGCAAATAGCAAATAACATAGGTATAAAGTACAAGAAGAAGACATACCTAAAACTGCTTTCAGAACTAGGTATGGTCATTACGAGTTTACAGTCATGCCCTTTGGACTAACAAATGCTCCTGCAGCATTCATGGACATGATGAATAGAATCTGTAAACCGTATTTGGATAAATTTGTAATTGTCTTTATCGACGATATACTCATTTATTCCAAAAGTCATGACGAGCATTATGAGCATTTGCATGCACTCTTAACCTTGTTAAGAAAATAGAAGCTTTACGCCAAATTCGAGAAGTGTGAATTCTGGCTACAGGAGGTACAATTTTTAGGACACATGGTGAATCACGAGGGTATTCACGTAGATCCCTCCAAAATAGAAGCGATCACCAAATGGAAGGTCCCGCTAACAGCTATGGAAGTTAGAAGTTTTCTAGGGTTAGCTGGATACTATAGACGATTCATTAAGGATTTTTCCAAGATAGTTGTACCATTAACTAAGCTAACCTGTAAAACAGTTAAGTTTGAATGGGGACCTAAGCAAGAAGAGGCTTTTAGGATTTTAAAACAAAGGTTAACAAACGCCCCAATTCTTCCCTTACCAGAAGGAACAGAGGATTTTGAAGTTTACTGCGATGCTTCTAAGCTAGGATGAGGATGTGTGCTAATGCAACGCAAGAAGGTAATTGCGTATGCCTCAAGGCAATTGAAAAAGCACGAAGAAAACTATACAACTCATGATTTAGAGTTAGGAGCCATAATTTTTTGCCCTTAAGATTTGGAGACATTATTTGTATGGGAGTAAGTTTACTGTCTATACATATCATAAGAGCTTAAGATATATATTTGGGCAAAAAGAATTAAACATGAGGCAAAGAAGATGGATGTCACACCCCGATATTTCCACGTTTTACCGGTGGGCCCGGTAGGGGAGTATCGTGACGTAGTTGATATCATTACATTCAAACAACACAATATTTAAATGCACAGCGGAAGCAAATGATAGATATATTTCAACCGAATGTAATTGTAATATCAAGTATCACAAACAGTTGAAAAAAATCCACAGGTGGATCAAAAATAAATAGGAAACATTGTTCAACAGTTTTGATATCCAAGCTTGCGAGACTTATTGTGGACGCTAGGAGAAAGCCAACCTAGTTCGCGTAGTACCTGCACTTAACCTTTTTGGGAAAATACGTCAGTTTACACTGGTAAATACAATTAACTGACTCATTTAGAAAAGGTTTAATAAAATTGATTTGAATGCACGTGGCACAAACTTTTTATAACTTGGGATAATTATTTGAATATAATACTTGTAAAAGAATTACATGTTTCTTATGCGTTCAGTAGCCCGATCCGTAGACCGGGTTAAAGATCAATAGACACACCACATTATTATTTTAGGCACTGACGGGTGTACGCCTACACCCCGTGCTTAGGTCGTGACCATTTTGTAAAATGATGCCAAAGATATCCGGGACATGGTCATTAACCCCCCAAAGTCTTTAAGTAAACAAAACATTTCCAAATGGAGCATATCAATGGTTTAACCTCTATTCGATTAAAGATTCAATGCCCGACCAAGCGGTATTTTATATACCGTACCCCAAGCCCGTATAAGGGAAAATAAGTTAAAAGTATTTACCTTTGCAAGTATCAATCACAAATAGCAAGTGCGTGTAGCTTTTACCGGGTCTCCTATTCTGGAACGAAGGTTTATGATAACCTATTAGAATCCTAACGGGTCTTTAATTAAGTCTAAACTTAGACCGGTTAGTTTTAAGGAAAGATACGGTTCAAACGCACGATTAAGCGAAGACCGGAATAGAATGTGATTTAGACCCGACAAGTTTGAAGACTTGTATTATATGGGTAATCTAAACACATTTTGGATTTTGAGATAAAAACGATAAGGTTCGACCCGTTTCGGCTAATTTATGCAAACTAGTTACATAAACCGAACCGAACGCGCAAGAGGCGTAACGGGTAACCATGAGAGTCATTTACAGGTTTCCTAAGTTAATATGCCTTAAATAGGTTGTGATATCAGTAGTATACCTTCCATTATGCCCAAAACGAGTTTAATCTCAAATTAAGCCCCGTAGGGGTATTTTGGTCATTTTAAAGAATATAAAAGAGATTAATTATTATTCTGAGACTCGGGTCTGAAATAATCAGTATAACAACTTATTTTAACAGGTTATATTATATGACAAAATGGTTTTAAACCCATACTAGGTGTTTAATACGCGTAAAAAGCCGTTTTAAGCGATTTCCGAGTTATACAGGAAAGCTGAGTTTTTCTGATCAGGTTATGAAGTTCAAAATACATCATTTATTATATAAAATCAGTAGCAATTGGATTGGTGTCAAAATATTATGTAAAACTCATTTTATACACAAAAAGGGTATAATCGGTATTTACCGAATCAAGGCCATAACCTTAGGTTATGAGCAGGTTAAAAATATTTAAAAATCCCAAAATATTATATTAAATCAGTGGGTAAAAGGTTTGGTGTCAAAAATTGGTTTTAGATAGGCTTTATGCTAATTGCGCCGTTTAATTAACAAAAGCTTTCTAATTACGCTATTGGGCATAACTCTTAATCTAGACCTCCAACTGATGTGAAATTTTAGGGACAAGTTTATAAATTAGTAGCAAAGATTATTGTCCTTTCACATTTCCAAAATCCTCGTTTTATGGTCAAAAGGGCATTATGGTCAACATTAAGCAATTAACGGAAACATGTAAACGAATCGGAACAGAGGATTATACCATCATGTAACCTGGTCCTAAGGATGCTCTAAGGCATTTCCAAATCATATAAATCGGGTCAGAACTGAAGTCAAAGCAAAAGTCAAAGTTTTGCGACTTTCGGTTCCGAACCGAGTCTAAACAGAAAATTGTCGGATCAAACAAGCTTAGACCAGTTCTTATACTTATTAGCAAGTTATATGAGTGATAAAATAGGTTACACGCCTTCTGCATTGCTAATTATGCGTTAATTCAAAAATTATGGTTCTGTTGACTTTTCATAAACAACTTTGACCCGATATTTGATCTAGTTAGAGCGGGAATCAGAGGGTGCCCTTTTAAGCGATCATGAATCTGGACAATCTTGTCCGTCGTTTCAAAGACTATTTCAGGTCCTGTCAGCTGGACATTTCCAATCTCCGCCCAACAAACGGGCGTTCTGCACTTTCTACCGTATAAGGCCTCGAAGGGCGCAACCTTAATGCTGGTATGGTAGCTATTGTTGTTGGAGAATTCGATTAACGGCAGGTGGTTATCCCAATTACCACCTAAGTCAATCACACATGCACAAAGCATGTCTTCCAAAGACTGTTTGAAACTTTTCCAAAAATGAGATGTGTATCTAGTATCCCTGTCAGAGATAATAGACACTGGTATGCCATGTAGAGATACAATCTTATCCACGTACAATTGGGCTAACATGTCGGAGCTATAGGTCTCCTTAATGGGTAGGAAATGTGCTGACTTAGTCAGTCTATCTACTATCACCCATATAGTATCATTTCCTTTCCTTGTCTTCGGTAACTTAGTGATGAAATCCATTGTCACCATTTCCCACTTCCACGTGGGAAGTTCAGACTGTTGTAGCAAACCTGACGGCTTTTGATGTTCTGCTTTGACTTGCGCACACGTCAAACATTTAGCTATATAGGCAGCTACAGACTTCTTCAAGCCTATCCACCAATAGTTTGCCTTTAGATTCTGGTACATCTTATCAGCTCCAGGATGAACGGAATATTTAGAACTATGGGCTTCTTGGAGGATAACATCCCGAAGTCCTCCATAAACTGGTACCCATATTCGTCCATTTAACCTCAAGATACCGTCCTTGCCACAGGATAACTGTTCTTCAGTTACTCCTAGTTTTTCATTAGGATAGTTAGCTTCCAACACAGCTTCCTTCTGTGCAGCTAACAACCTTTCGTCCAAACCATTCTTTATCTCAATGCTCTTGGCATTGATTCTTATAGGCTTCACTCTTTCCTTTCGGCTTAAGGCATCGGCGACTACATTCGCCTTGCCAGGATGGTATCTTATTTCACAATCATAATCATTCAAAGTTTCCATCCAACGTCGCTGCCTCATGTTTAAATCCTTTTGGTTAAACAGGTGCTGGAGGCTCTTGTGATCATAATAAATCACACACTTGATACCATATAAATAGTGCCTCCATAGCTTCAGTGCAAATACAACGGCACCTAACTCCAAGTCATGGGTGGTGTAATTCTTTTCATGCACCTTTAACTGACGTGAAGCATAGGCAATAACATTTCCTTTCTACATAAGTACACACCCTATGTCAGTGTGTGATGCGTCGCAGTAAACCACGAATTCTTCGGTACCTTCAGGCAATGTCAGTACAGGCGCGTTGCTCAACTTCTGCTTCAAAATATCGAAAGATTCTTGCTACTTGGGTCCCCAGTTGAACTTAATATCCTTCCTAGTCAAGGAAGTTAGGGGTGCAGCAATCCTTGAAAATTTTTCAATAAAGCGCCTGTAGTATCCTGCCAATCCCAAGAAACTGCGAATTTCTGTGGGCGTCTTCGGCTCTTGCCAATTCATGACAGCTTCAACCTTAGCGGGATCTTCTTGGATTCCGCGTTCACTAACCACATGTCCAAGAAATTGGACTTCACGAAGCGAAAATTCACACTTAGAGAATTTGGCGTAGAGCTTCTCCTGCTGAAGTAGTGAAAGAATACATCGAAGATGTTTCTCATGGTCGGCCTGATTCTTTGAATAAATCAGAATGTCGTCAATGAAGACGATAACAAATTTGTCCAAGTATGGTTTGCAGACACGGTTCATGAGATCCATGAATGCCGCTGGTGCATTAGTGAGCCTAAAAGGCATCACTAGGAACTCGTAATGACCATAACGAGTCCTAAATGCAGTCTTGTGTACGTCTTCATCTCTAACCTTCAGTTGGTGATAGCCTGACCTTAAGTCAACTTAGAGAAGTAACTTGCCCCTTGAAGCTGATCGAACAGATCGTCGATCCTGGGCAACGGGTACCTATTCTTGATAGTGACCTTATTAAGCTCACGGTAATAGATGCACAAACGCATCGATCCATCCTTCTTCTTGACAAATAAGATTGGTGCTCCCCATGGAGACGAACTAGGTCTAATGAAACCCTTGGCTAGCAATTCATCTAGTTGTGTTCTCAATTCCTTCATCTCCGTTGGTGCCAACCTATAAGGCGCCCTTGCTACTGGTGATGCTCCAGGGATGATGTCAATTCTGAATTCTACTTGCCTATCTGCTGGTAAACCAGGTAGTTCTTCAGGAAAAACTTCAGGGTATTCAGAAATGACGGGGATATCCTCAATCTTGGGCTTCGGCTCATCCATAGTCACTTGTGCCATGTAGATGACACAACCCTTCTTCAAACACCTAGAGGCCTTGAGCATAGTCACTTGCTCAGGTAGTCCGTACTGGGTATCTCCCTGAATGGTAAGTGATTCGCCAGACGGAGTCTTGATCACCACTTGCTTCTTATTGCAGACAATCTGGGCCTGGTTATGAGATAACCAGTCCATGCCTAGAACTATGTCGAAACCGGCTAACTTCAAAGGAAGTAGTGACAAAGGAAAAGAGTGGTTCTTAATGGATATGAAACATCCCTCTAATACGGTTGAGGCGGTTTCTAAGGTGCCATCTGCTAACTCTACCTCATATTTCACACTTAAGGTTTTAACAGGTAAATTCAGCAATTTGCAAAACTTATTATCTACAAATGATTTATCAGCTCCTGAATCGAATAGCACTCTCGCATAAACATCATTTATGAGGAAGGTACCTGTGATCACATTGTCGTCCTGGACAGCTTCCTTTGCATCCATCCTGAAGACCCTAGCATTGGTCTGCTTCCCTTCCTCAGCTTTCTTTGCATATTTTGGGCAATTTGTCTTAATGTGCCCTTTTTCGTTGCAACTGTAGCACGTTGCATCCTTCAGCTTCTTGCACTCTAGGGTCTTATGTTCCGAAGATTTGCAAATCCCACAAGGCCTCGGCTGAGATTGGGATTTTGATTCGAGTCTGCACTTCCCAAAATGGTACTTCTTACAGACCTTACACTCGGGCTTATCTCCAGATTGGTGCCCATCCTTCTTAGATCCAGACCCCTTCTTGTGGTCATTGTTTCCCCGGTGCTTCTTGTCTGACCTTCGGGAATTATCATCATCACGCTTCCTTTTCTCGGCATCCGTGTTCCTCAGCGATCTCTGCCTGACCGCGTCCAGTGTGAGGGACAAGGATATATCAGCTACAGACCTGAATGTAGCTGGCCGAGAGGCTTTTACACTTGCCTTTATCTCTGGGGCTAAACCCCCAATGAAACGAGCTATTATTTTGGGTTCCGGGGTCGCCATATAAGGAACCAACCTTGACATTGTATTAAAGCTCGTAAGGTAAGCTTGGCAATCCAGATTTTTCATTACCAATGACAGAAAATCCGACTCAATCTTTTCAACCTCATGCTGAGGACAGTAGTTCTCCCTGATCAAAGACACAAACTGTTCCCAAGTCATATTGTACAATGGGATTTTCCCTGTAGCTTGGATCAAAGACCTCCACCAAGCTAATGCTTCACCTTTGAACGACTGGGATACAAACTTTACCACATCCTTATCAGCGCACCCGCTGATATCAACCACGGTGTCCATCTCATCCAACCATGTCATGCAGTCTATAGGCCCTTTTTCCCCAGTGAAATCCCTGGGTTTGCATGAAACAAAGTATTTGTAGGAGCAACCCATATCACGGGGTCCTTGATTCAGCACGATCCTTTGAGATGGGACACTTTGCTGATTTGAAGAGTGACGATCGTCATCGTCTTTCTTTGGTTCTTCCTTCTTGGAGGGTGGCTTGCTGTGAGCCTCAGAATGTGTCTTAGGCTTGGAATGGGGTACTGATTGGGCTCTGCTACGAGTACCGCTTGCTTCACTATACTGCCTATCCAAGGCTTTTGTAACAGCATTGTCGATTAATGCTTGGAGTTCCGCGCCAGTCACATTGAATCTGGGGGCGTCCTGATTCTCCCTTGGCCGACTGTTGATCTCATCCGAGTCAGCCATTGTTTGAACTGTTACATAAGATATTGACAATAATTTATTTGGGAGTTTATTATGCAATTGTCTTTTATGGCAATTCATTAACCACGGTAACACATGCCATATTTGGTTAATTTGTTAATCATATTTATTTAGGATTTTTATTATAATTTATCCTAATTATAAAACAATAACAGTTTTATCAGTAGCACAAAAGGCCAAGTCACAAGGACATTTTTAAATCATAAGCCATGATTTCGGAGAATCAAGGCATTAAGGTTTGAACATAGTTCATTACCTTTCTCTGACAGGGAGTCGTAGACTACTACTGTCTTTTGTCTTATATGATAATGAGTAGGGCCCGTAGGCACTATACTACCAATGGATGGTCAATATATGATCACCTTAATTGGTGATTTAAACCCATGATTTATAAATCATTGAGTTGGGTTAGGAAATATTTTGAAGAGTCCTATTATAAGAATGACGTGTGTGATTTTAACGAATCACGTCTGCCAGGAGCGTTAACATGTTTTCAGATGTTAACAGGGATTTAAATCTTTTAAGCAGGTCTTACCATCTTGGCCAAGTCTTATAATGACATGCAGGCTAGGTTATACCTTTAAGATTCTCATTTAATATTTAAATAGGCAGATTATCTTAAAAGGAGTGATTTTTGATTTATTTATTTCATGTATAATATATTTATGCATATAATGACAAAATGAAATTTATAAACTTAACATTCCATTAAACATTAAGGAGTACACTTTGCCCTAAACGGGAATTTTAACAGAACAACTTACCCACGCAGGGGCTAAACTGAATACAAGTCCACGCAGGGACCAATTACTAAAATATATGTCCACGCAGGGACTAAAAGACAAGTCCACGCAGGGACTAAATACAAATATAAATGTCCACGCAGGGACTTGATTGAAATAGGAAATACAACAATACATATAGGGATTTAATGATCCCTCTTCTTTTTCCCCTTTAATAAGCTTGCTAGGCCTTTGAGGAATCTGTAACACCTCGAAAATTCACGTCCTATAATGTATTGACACGTGTCATAAGTTTGAACGTGTGAAAGTATACTCTAGAGGGACTAAAGTTGACAAACATGAAAAGCATGGGAATATAAGGGTTCAGAATGTCAACAAGGGATAAATATACTTTACAGTAACCCTACATGATGCTCATACCTTCAGACAAATAAATCATGGATCATACGAAGCTAAATATGAAAGAAAGTGAGAGATTACAAACTGCAGGGGTTAAATGTGTCAACATGTTTAAAGTATACCTTTGAATGACCTTTTAGCAAACCCGAAGCTTTGTAACGATTAAATATGCTCAATAGAATACATGATAAAAAATTTCACTAAGTTTCGTTATCGTATGAGAAAGTTATGATAAGATTCGTATACGAGGGGTTAAAAGCGTCAACGATGAAGTTTGTGACTTTCCGGGTAAACATGAAGTGACCAAGGACTTAACAAAGTGGGTATAAGTCTTGAAGCCCTTATGTGTCAATTTAGAGGGCTCAAATTGCAAGAAACAAAGGTAAAATGACCTTTCGAAGAGCCAAGAGCCAACATGCAATAACTAAAAAGTTTAAAGTCTGAGCAGGAGGTCCATACGGGCCGCGTAAGCCATGCCAGGAGCTTACGCGGGCCGCCTGACTTGCCCAGATGCAGAAAATGTTTGGCAGCAGCCTGTTATGCCTTCTAACCGACTTATAATCGATTTTCCACATCCTTGGGCGCCCCCAACATGTTCCTAGGCCTTAGGGGCACTTGTAAATGATCTGGGATCCCTGGTAGCATGAGTTGTCAACAATCTAATGGATCAAAATCACTATAAAAAGGGCATTCATGTTGCAACTTGTGATCACTCATTCCATCTGCACTTGTGGAGCTTCCTGGAGCTTAAGAGCAGACCCAAGTCCTTCCTAATCATGCATAGGACTTCAGTAAGTATGCTTAACCTTTCTTAGTTGAGTTTTTGCTAAGTTTTAGCTTAAAAGTCAAACCGTCGTAATTAACGGTTGACTTCACGATTAATCACTAATGGTCCAGTGATTAGTCGAATTGAAAGTAGTTATAAGTTGGTATTTATGTGGGCATTAAACCCTTAAAAGGGCTCCCTCTGATTCCCACTCTAACTAGATCAAATGTCGGGTCAAAGTTGTTTATAAAAAGTCAACAGGATCCTAATTTGCGATTTAAAACATAATTAACAATGTAGAATCTTTGCAACCTATTTTATTACTTTTATAACTTAGTAGTTAATGTAATAACATGTCTAAGCATGTTCGACCGGACAATTTTCTGTTTAGACCCGGTTCGGAACCGAAAGTCGCAAAACTTTGACTTTTGCTTTGACTTCAGTTCTGACCCAATTTAGTTTAGTTTGGAAATGCCTTAGAGCTTCCTTAGGACCAGGTTACATGATAGTATAACCCTCTGTGGTTGGATCGTTGATTGTCCGATTCGTTTACACGTTTCCGTTAAATGCTTAATGTTGACCATAATGCCCTCTTGACCATAAAATGAGAATTTTGGAAATATGAAAGGCCAATAATCTTTATTACAGATTTATAAACATGTCTCTAAAAATTTCACATCAGTTGGAGGTCTAGATTAGGAGTTATGCTCATTAGCGTAATTATAACTCCTTTTAGTAATTAAATGACGCAATTAGCATAAAGCCTATCTAAACCCAATTTTTGACACCAAACCTTTTACTCACTGATGTAATATAATATTTTGGGATTTTTAAAGATTTTTAATTATTTTTAACCTGCCCATAACCTAAGGTTATGGCATTGATTCGGTAAATACCAATTATACCCTTTTTGTGTATAAAAAGAGTTCTACAAAGTATTTTGACACCAATCCAATTGCTACTGATTTTATTTACTAAATGAAGTATTTTAAACTTTATAACCTGATCAGAAAACTCAGATTTCTTGTATAACCCGGAAATCGCTTAAAATAGCTTTTTACGCGTATTAAACGCATAGTTTGGGTTTAAAACCATTTTGTCACATAAGACCTATTACCAACTGATATGACCTAATAAAATAAGTTATTTTACTGATGTATTCAGACCCGAATCTCAGAATTTCATTTAACCTCTTTTATAATCTTCAAAATGACCAAAATACCCCTACGTGGCTTAAATTGAGATTAAACTCGTTTTGGGCATAATGGAAGGTATCCTACTGATATCACAACATAATTAAGACATATTAACTTAGGAAACCCGTATATGATTCAGTTGGTTACTCGTTACGCACTTTTCGCGTTCGGATCGGCTTATGTAACTAGTTTACATAATTTAGCCGAAACGGGTCAAACCATATCATTTTCATCTCAAAATCCAGAATGTGTTTAAGTTACCCATATTAAACAAGCATACAAGATTGCCGGGTCAAAACCACATTCTAAACCGGTCTTCGCCTTATCATTGCGTTTGAACCGTATCTTTCTTTAAAAACTAACCGGTCTAAGTTTAGGCTTAATTAAAGACCCGTTAGTATTCTAATTGGTTATTTAAACCATCATTCCAGACTAGAGCCTTTCGGTAAATTGTACCTATGCTTACTTAAGTGAATACGGCTGAGTTATTATAATTCTTGCTATTTAAGACAGGAGCTAGCTCAGGTAAATACTCTTAACTTATTTTCCCTATACGGACTTGGGATACGGTATTATAATAATACCGCTTGGTCGGGTATTGAATGTTTAGTCTTATTGTGATTAAATTACTGAGGTAACCCGCTTTAATCTGTATTGTTTGAAATAAAAGCCTTTAGGGGTTAATGACCATGTCCCGGATATCCTTGACATCATTGTATTATAAAATGGCCACGACTTATGCACGGGATGTAGGCATACACCTGACAGTGCATAAGGGAAACGGTATCCCACTCTCTTGTGGGCCTATACTATGGTGTGTCTGTTAACTTTGACTTGGTTTCTACATCGGGCCCTGAACGTACAACGAACATGTAAATCTGTATACAAGATTATAAATATGATTGTCCCAAGTATAAAAGATTAATTTTGCTTTGTGCATTTTAATCAAAGTGTCAAAATATTTTCGTGCCTTGTGCACCTAAACCAACTTTCATAAACATTTCCAAATGAGTCGGTTGAGTGTATTTACCAGTGAAAACTGACGTATTTTCAAAAGTCTAAGTGACAGGTACAAGTACGTAATAGGCTGGAAGCTGCTCAGGACGTTAATAAGGAATCTTGCAAGTTCTAGGTGTCTAAAGTCTGTTGAACAATTTTTATTGTAACACCTCGTAAAATCACGTCCAATGAAGTCTTGACACGTGTAATGAACCCTAATGAAGTCAAACATTGAAATTTAGGGACTAATTTTTTGAAAAATCGAAACCTTGATTATGAAAGGACTGGAAGTGTTAGCATACCTAAAATAAGTTTCTAAATAACCTCTTACGATGTTTATATTCACAAATGTGCCACTTGATGGTTAAGTGTAGCCGTTTGCGTAATTAATTGAAGGTTTGCGTAATAAAGGGTTAAAAGCGTCAACATGTCAATTCTAACCTCTGAGTGACCTTTTAACAAACCTAGAGCTTCATGATATTTAATTATACTCTCGGGAATGCCAAATAATGGCCGTCTAAGGTTTTTATGCCTATAAGTAAAGTTACGCGCAACTTTGCAAGTTAGAGGGGCTAAAAGTGTCAATATGTTTAATTATACCTCTGAATGACCTTTTAGCGAATACGAAGCATCTTGATGTTTAATAATACTTTCAAGAATGTCTAATATGGATTAGATGAGGCTTCAATGCTATTAAATGATGAAATGCGTAAGTTTGCGCAATAGAGGGACCTAAAGCGTCAACCCTTGAATCTACGCCTTTCGGTGACCATCTAGGCGAACGAGAGCGTAGTAATATTTAAGTATATGCTTGGGAATGCCCATTATGGGCCATAGGAGGCTTGGATATCATTAAATGACATTTCGCGCTACAATGCGCAATTAAAGGACTAATTGCGTCAAACTGCAAAAGTAGGTCGAATCGTATGGTAACGGACCTTCCGGAATATGTCCATAAGTTAAACATACCCTAGTTATCCTTTATATAACTTAGATATAGGCTTAGAGGTGTTTGGTGCGCAAAAAAATAAACTTTTATGTCATGCAGGGACTAAAAGTGTCAAAAAGTGCACAAGTTTGCACTTTTGCGCATATCTCGCATTCTGAATATCCCCGGACACCCAAACATTTATGTAAGCACTAAAATATTTTATTTTAGTGTGTGGCATGATAAAATTCCACTCGGCGCGTAATTTGGACCGTTTTTAGCATCCGTCCGTGTTTCGTCGTAATTCGACGCACAACGTGACCGTACGGCCAAACGAACCGACATCCGACTTGTTTTTGAGCATGTTTCATGTCCCCTATATTTAGGCATCATGTTAGAGCCTTGAAATGAAGTTAACAGGCCTTAGATGTGTCAGAAACACATTATTATGCAAGCAGGGACCAAAACTGCACTTTTGAAAGTTTGTTTGAGCTGTGCAGGCCGTAGGCTACGCCCCCTGCAGCGTAGCCTACGCCCAGGTCTAGGCAGATTCATATTTTCAGCATTTTTGTCATTTTTCAAGGGCTTTTAGGTAAAATTCTCAATACCATGAGCTGGTTTTCAACACCCATTGTATTTAGAAACCTTGGGCACACATGGAGGGCCAAGATTGAAGCACGGTTTACGAGAAACGATCCTAACGGTTCTCAAAAACCTATAAATACCCACTTGATTTTTGCTCTCATTCACACCTTGATCTCATTGTTCTAAGTTGGGGCCTTTGTGCTTCATACCTGAACATCCAAGATCAATTCCCTCCTTGCTTGGACCTTTTGTAAGTGTCCTTTCATGCTTAGTTTAAATTCTAGCGGTTATAACCGAAAGTCAAGCGTTTTTTATAAAGGCTTTGAATTTTAAACGGTTAAGCCATTGTTCGCATCAAACATGGCTACGTGACCGTAATTAGGTAGGTGTTTAACCCTTAAAAGGGCACCTCCTAATTACCACGTTTACTTAGTTTAATTGTCGGGTCAAATAAAAGTCAAACGGGTTAGTTTTAAATAAAATACATGGCTATTATATAAAAGTCATAAAATCAGTTTTCTCACTTTAATAACTTGGTAAATATTAGTTGAACATGCCTAAGCATGATTCAACCCGACAATTCTAAGTATAAGCTCGGTTCGGGACCGAAAGTCGCAAAAGTTGACTTTTGCTTTGACTTCCAGTTCTGAGCCGATTTAGCTTAGTTTAGATATGCCTTAGGATTCCATTAGGACTATATTATGGGTTAGTATAACCCTCTGAGGTTATACAACCTGGATCCTTAGTATCCTATTCATTGCAAGTTTCCTTTATATGCCTAACTATTGACCGTTATGCCCTTTTGACCATGAAATGGTATTTTTGAAAATGTGAAAGAATAGAAACCTTTATTACTGATATATAAACATGTCCCAAAAATTTGACATCAGTTGGAGGTCTAGATTAGGAGTTATGCTCAATAGCGTAATTAAAAAGCTTTTTATTAATTAAACGGCGTAATTAGCGTATAACCTATTTAAACCCAATTTTTGATACCAAACTTTTTACCCACTGATATAAAATAATATTTTAGGATTTTTGAAGATTTTTAATTATTTTTAGGCTGAGCATAACATAGGGTTTTAAGCTTGATTCGGTAATTGCCGGTTTTGCCCTTTTGGGCTATAAAATGAGTTTTACAAATCCTTTTGACCCCAAACCTTTTTCTACTAATCTAATATGATAAATAAAATATTTTGAGCCTTCTGGAATAATAAAAATATCAGATTTTTTTTGAAAACCCGGAAATGGCTCTAAATCGCCTTTTTTAAGCGTTTTTAACGCATAGTATGTATCAAAACTATTTTAAACATATAAGGGTTGATGCCTACTGATATATTCAGTAAAATTTTACATTTTAACAGTAAGGAAAAGTTTTAAACTCAGGTTTCTAGTTTGGACCTTTTAAGCCTATGTGAAATTACCAAAATGCCCCTACGGTGCATAGTATGGTTATAAATGATAAATTTCACATATATATAATACCCTACTGATATAACTTAGTAAATTAAGTATTTTTACTAATAAAATCAGACCTGAACCTCGGATTTATATTTGATGTCTTTTATAACCTTTTAAATGACTAAAATACCCCTTCGGGGCATAAATTGGTTTTAAATTCATTTTGGGCATAACGGAAGGTATCTTACTGATATCACATCATATTTAAGGCATATTAACTTAGGAAACCTGTATATGACTCTTATGGGTAACCGTTACACACGTTTCGCGTTTGGATCGGTTTATGTATCTAGTTGCATAAAGTAACCGAAACGGGTCAAACCTTATCATTTTCACATCAAAATCCAGAATGTGTTTAGTTTACCCATATTATACAAGTCTCCAAACTTATCGGGTCTAAATCACATTCTAATCTGGTCTACGCTTAATCTTGCGTTTTGAACCGTAAACCTTTCCTTAAAATTAACCGGTCTAAGCATAGGCTTAATTAAGACCCGTTAGGAATCTAAGAGGTTATTAAAAACCTTCGTTCCAGATTAGGAGCCCCAGTAGAAGTACTTGTGCTTGCTGATTTGATATACGGATGGGATTGAATTTATATTTAGCTCAGGTAAATACTCTTAGCTTATTTTCCCTATACGGGCTTGGGATACGGTATTATAATAATACCGCTTGGTCGGGTATTGAATGTTTAATCGTATTGTGATTAAATTATTGAGGTAACCCGCTTTAATCTGTCTTGTTTGAAATAAAGACCTTTAGGGGTTAATGACCATGTCCCGGATATCCTTGGCATCATTGTATTATAAAATGGTCACGTCTTATGCACGGGGTGTAGGCATACACCTGACAGTTGCATAAGGGAAACAGTATCTCACGCTCATGTGGGCCTATACTTGTGGTGTGTCTGTTATTCTTGACCCGGTTTCTACATCGGGCCCTAAGTGTATAACGAACATGTAAATCTGTATACAAGATTATTTTTATATAATTGTCCCAAGTTATAAAAGAATTTTGTGCCTTGAGCATTCAAATCAATTTTCTAAACTATTTTCAAAATGAGTCAGTTAAGTTGTATTTACTAGTGTAAACTGACGTATTTTCCAAAAAGGTTAAGTGACAGGTACTGTACGTAATTTGCTGGGAGCTCAGGGCGTCAATAGGGAATCTTACAAGTTCTAGATGCCTAAAGTCTGTTGAACAGTGTTTATCTTTCTATTTTAAGATCCGCATGTGGATCCTTTACATTCCGTTTGAAATACTTGGATATTACTTTATATCGGGTTGTAATATTTTATCTTTTGCTTCTGCTGTGCATTCATTATTTGTGTTGTTTAACTATGATGATATCAACTACGTCACGATACTCCCCACCGGGCCCACCGGTGACACGTGGTAAAATAGGGGTGTGACAGGTTGGTATCAGAGCCAACACTGAGTGAATTAAACACTAGCCTTTTGTGTTTAATCTCAGTTACACAGTTGTACATTCTTGAGTCTAGACAAAGAACTTAGGACTACTCCCGATTCATTTTTGTCCTTTATTTGTTTCCTTTGTTATTTTTCTGATTAGCCACTGCATGGGCGAGTCAGTATTGTTAGAAGTCCTGTGTTAGGGCAACCATGTACCTGTTTAAATTTTAAATGGAACGGTTAGATTTAAAATAACGTTCCTATTATAGGATCTACCAATATTATAAATTGGCAAAATCCAAAAAGGACAAGACCTAGCCCATGTGTCATTTTAAGGACGGGGCCAAGATGATAGTTCCTCAAGTAGATACAGATCCTTATTAACATCCCCATTTACGGTTGTTCTGCTCTTAATACTAAAAAGAATCTTAAAGTTAAAACCTAGCCTACCTGTCATTTCAGGCATGGCCAAGATGGTAAAACCTATTCAAAAGATTCAAATTCTTGTTAATATTTGAAAGCATGTTAACATTTTCGACAAACTGTGATCTGATAAAATCACATAAGTCATCTTTAAATTGGGATATTTCAATTTCCCTTATTTATATAACCATCCCTTAATGTTTTATAACTAGGATAAACTATAATGAAAATACTAATTAAATATAACTAACAAATTAACCAATATGGTTTATATTACCATGGTTGATGAATCGTCAAAAATGATGATTCCATAATAACCTCTAAATAAATCATTGTCAGTATTTATGTAGCAATCAAGCTACATGGCTGGATCAGAGGAGGTCAACAGCCACCCGAGGGAGAACAATGACACTACCAGAGTTAACATAACTGGTGAGGAACTGCAGGCATTAATAGATAATGCTGTTACTCGAGCTCTTGACAGACAGTATAATAAGTCAAGTGGTACACACTCTAAGACTCTATTTGTGGCTCGTAGTAACCCCCCTTCTAAATCACATGATTCAAAGGAGGACGATGTTCATAACTCGTCAAATCAGAGGAGTGTTCCGCCTAGACAGGTTGTGCTTAATCAAGAACCACATGTTAAAACTTGTTCGTATAAATATTTTGTCTCCTGCAAGCCCAGAGACTTCACAGGAGAAAAATGAGCCATCGACTGCATGACGTGGCTCGAGGAGATGGACACTGTTGTTGATATTAGCGGATGTGCAGAGCAAGACATTGTGAAGTTTGTTTCAAAATCTTTTAAAGGAGAAGCTCTAGCTTGGTGGAGGTCGCTAATCCAGGCTACTGGGAAAATCCCGTTGTATAATCAAACATGGGATCAGTTTGTTGCTCTTATCAAGGAAAATTACTGTCCTCAACATGAAGTTGAGAAAATTGAAACCGATTTCTTGGCATTGGTCATGAAGGACTTAAATTGCCAGGCATATCTTACAAATTTCAATACTATGTCTCGATTGGTTCCTTACTTGATCACACCAGAACCAAAGCGTATAGCTCACTTTATTGGGGGCCTATCCCCAGAAGTAAAGGCAAGCGTGAAAGCATCAAGACCTACTACATTCTGGTCAGCGGCAGATTTGTCGCTATCTCTCACACTCGACGTAGCCAGAAACAAGGCTGTAAAAACTTCGGAAGAAGGGAAGCGTAAAAAGGAGGATGGGGGTTCTCATCACTTCGATAAGAAGAAAAAGGGGAACTCTGATCATAGGAAGAGTTCCGAGTTTAATAAGGGTAACCAGCAGACGGGTGAAAAGACCAGGTGCAAAACATGTAGGAAATTCCACCTAGGGAAATGCAAATTTGAATCTCAGCCTCTTCCTTGTGGAATCTGCAAGTCCAAGGAGCATAAGACCTTGGATTGCAAAAAGTTGAAAGATGCGACCTGTTATGGTTGCAACGAGAAGGGGCACATCAAGACTAACTGCCCAAGGAATCAGAAGAAGTCTGAAGAGGCCAAGAAAGCAAACGCATGAGTCTTCCAGATGGACACCAGGAGGCGATATAGAAAGATGACATCGTAAAAGGTACTTTTCCTTATCAATCATGTTTATATGGGGATTATTTGATTCTGGCGCAGAAAAGTCTATTGAGGACAATAAATATTGTAAGCTGTTGTATCCGCCTATTAGGATCTTAGGCTTATAACGCGAGGTAGAATTGGCCGATAACATTTAGAGACTGCTTCAACAACCTTAGATGGATGCTTTATATCCATTAGGAACCGCTCTTATCCAATATCCTAATGTCAAGCTTTCAAGCTATCCAAAATCATCAATATGATCAAGACAGACGTGACAACTGATCCCCTGTCAAACAGGTGATGGACTAGGTCCAAACCTTAATTGCCATTAATGGTCTTTTATGGCCTAGGCTAAGTATAATTGATATATATACATATTTAAATGACGTTCATTGAGAATGTTCGTACTATATTAACCTGTATGGTTTAACGATACCATGGTTGGTATATATTAGGGCATCAGGATGATGAGTAGCGGTTGTTGGATTGCAACTAAATAATTGTTTTATTTGGTGTTAGGAATCAAATATCGAGTATGACAAACTCGGATAAGACAGCCGTTGATCGTATTATGGATGATGCGACACATGCTAATGATACTACAATTGTGAACCTTAGAATTTCCAAGGATGTTCTTCAGACTATGATAGACGCAGCTGTTGGAAAAGCTGTGAAGAAGGCTGTGAAAAAGATCAAGGAGCCCAATGCTACTTGCTCCAAATCTCAACCAAGACCACCCTTCGTTACTCACGAGAAGGATCTCGTTCGTGCCTCTAATGTAAAGGGTGAACTGAAAAGGAAAAGGGAGGAAGATAACTCCCAGAGCTCCAAAAAGAAGAACAAACAAAAGTCCAACCAGAAACCTAAATGCAAGACCTACAAGAAGCGCCATTGTGGGAAGTGCAGGTATGAACCAAAATCCTAATCGCAACCTAGGGCTTGTGGGATCTTCAAATCTAGGGAGCATAAAACATTGGAATGCCAGAAGATAGGAGATGCGACTTGTTACAACTGTAACGAGAAAGGGCATATCAAATCAAATTGCCCAAAGTATGCTAAGAAGCTTGAAGGAGATAAGAAGACCAACGCTAAGGTCTCTCAGATGGATGCAAAAGAGGCCATACAAGATGACAATGTTATAACCAGTACGTCCTTATCCGTGATGTATATGCAAGGGTATTGTTTGATTCAGGTGCAGATAAGTCGTTGTGGAATGAATTTTATAAGTTATTTAATCTGCCTGTTAGAACCCTAAGCATAATATATGAAGTTGAATAAAACGCTAGGAGTTCTGCTTTATTTCGGATACCAATCAATCCTTCATAGATGGTAAGTATAGCAAACTCTTAAAGACTCCCATGAGAACCCTAGATATTAAGTGTAAGGTAAAACTTACAGGCGAAAATCATAGGAACCATTTCTTATGCTCCTGCCAAAAGTCTCCAGTCATGAAATTCTAGTGTACCCTCTCTTCAGATGAAGTGCATCATCATAAGTGATTGATATCTCTTGATCTCTATCGATTGCGAATACCAGATGGTACGACAAAAGCGTCATATGAGGATTGGTGTATCTTAATATGTTCCATAGATTGCTTCCATGCCTGATCAGTATGGAGGTTTAATGCATGGAACCCTAAAGATATTCCAATGGTCATACGGTATTAAAGTCAGCTAATGGTATTCAAAGAAGATATCTAAAATGGAATTATCCAAGTAAACGTTCCCGAGTAAGAAATCCGTGGACTCGTAACACGAATGTATCACTTATCTGACGCAGACCATGGTAAATGAAATGAAGCCTGGGAATTGGAAAATCTCTGTAACCTCCTTGCGTTTTGACCATCTTCTCCAAGATTACCCTGTTTACCTCCTTAGAGGCAAGTAGAGTTAAGATTAACGTCCCGCTTAGGGATGCATTAATATAAAATTTACATGATAACTAGTATCATCATTGGAAGAATCAGAACCCTGATTAAGGGAGTTTTAGGATAGAGGTTCATATAGCCCAACTCAATATTCTAAGAGTTTGATATTGCTAATTAAGAAAGACGGTTTATTTTGCTAATTCATTGATTACCGCAACCCTATTTAGGCAACAATTAAGAATCGCCATTAGCTGCCCAGGATCGTCGACTTAATTCGACTAGCTGTAAGGATTTGCTATTCCTTAAGATTAGTTTTAAGTAATGGTTGGAATAACCATCTCACCTTAAAATAAGCCTTTCTATAATAGTTGATATATAAGTAGCAAGGCTGTTCCCTTGGAGACCTTGTATAAATGGAATGTTAAACATATATTGTTAGAACAATAGATTGGTAAGTCCAATTATCAGGATCTGAAAGTTGCATTGGAAACAACAAATAAGATCATTCGAATTCATAATCATCTTAGAGTTGCCAGTAATCGGCAGAAAATCAAGGATTAATAAAAATCGCAACCCTCTTAAGTCCTTAATAAGGACTAGGGTTCAATTGAAAGTATCGCTCTAAGAAGAGTGTACTGAAAATTTTATACAACAGGCTAGTTAAGCTCTGATTATATATAGGATCATTCGAGGAAAATCGAATACATCAAAGGTCAATAGCTTTTAAACTAAAACCTAGTTATGGAACGTGGTGGAACTCGCAGTGTGACCCACACTAATGATTTAAGGATGTATGTCACCAATAAATCGAGAAGCATTATCACATAATGATAGACGTATCTATGATATTATAAGAAACCCGTATCGATTAAGGATCGTCAGGATCAGAATCTAAGGAAGAAAACATGAACCTATTATAAAGGTCATTTAGGATGCCTCTAGAGGCCCAAATAGGTTGTGGAAGTTAAGTCCGTTATGCGACAAAAAGTACTTACATTACATTAGCAAATCTCGAGGTCGAGATTTATTTTAAGGGGGTGAGGATGTAACACCTCGTAAAATCACGTCCAATGAAGTCTTGACACGTGTAATGAACCCTAATGAAGTCAAACATTGAAATTTAGGGACTAATTTTTTGAAAAATCAAAAACTTTGATTATGAAAGGACTGGAAGTGTTAGCATACCTAAAATAAGTTTCTAAATAACCTCTTACGATGTTTATATTCACAAATGTGCCACTTGATGGTTAAGTGTAGCCGTTTGCGTAATTAATTGAAGGTTTGCGTAATAAAGGGTTAAAAGCGTCAACATGTCAATTCTAACCTCTGAGTGACCTTTTAACAAACCAAGAGCTTCATGATATTTAATTATACTCTCGGGAATGCCAAATAATGGCCGTCTAAGGTTTTTATGCCTATAAGTAAAGTTACGCGCAACTTTGCAAGTTAGAGGGGCTAAAAGTGTCAATATGTTTAATTATACCTCTGAATGACCTTTTAGCGAATCCGAAGCATCATGATGTTTAATAATACTTTCAAGAATGTCTAATATGGATTAGATGAGGCTTCAATGCTATTAAATGATGAAATGCGCAAGTTTGCGCAATAGAGGGACCTAAAGCGTCAACTTTTGAATCTACGCCTTTCGGTGACCATCTAGGCGAACGAGAGCGTAGTAATATTTAAGTATATGCTTGGGAATGCCCATTATGGGCCATAGGAGGCTTGGATATCATTAAATGACATTTCGCGCTACATTGCGCAATTAAAGGACTAATTGCTTAAAACTGCAAAAGTAGGTCGAATCGTATGGTAACGGACCTTCCGGAATATGTCCATAAGTTAAACATACCCTATTTATCCTTTATATAACTTAGATATAGGCTTAGAGGTGTTTGGTGCGCAAAAAAAATAAACTTTTATGTCATGCAGGGACTAAAAGTGTCAAAAAGTGCACAAGTTTGCACTTTTGCGCATATCTCGCATTCTGAATATCCCCAGAAACCCAAAAATTTATGTAAGCACTAAAATATTTTATTTTAGTGTGTGGCATGATAAAATTCCACTCGGCGCGTAATTTGGACCATTTTTAGCATCCGTCCGTGTTTCGTCGTAATTCGACGCACAACGTGACCGTACGGCCAAACGAACCGACATCCGACATGTTTTTTAGCATGTTTCATGTCCCCTATATTTAGTCATCATGTTAGAGCCTTGAAATGAGGTTAACAGGCCTTAGATGTGTCAGAAATCAGTTTTCTCACTATAATAACTTGGTAAATATTAGTTGAACATGCCTAAGCATGATTCAACCCGACAATTCTAAGTATAAGCTCGGTTCGGGACCGAAAGTCGCAAAAGTTGACTTTTGCTTTGACTTCCAGTTCTGACCCGATTTAGCTTAGTTTAGATATGCCTTAGGATTCCATTATGACCATATTATGGGTTAGTATAACCCTCTGAGGTTATACAACCTGGATCCTTAGTATCCTATTCATTGCAAGTTTCAGTTATATGCCTAACTATTGACCGTTATGCCCTTTTGACCATGAAATGATATTTTTGAAAATGTGAAAGAATAGAAACCTTTATTACTGATATATAAACGTGTCCCTAAAATTTGACATCAGTTGGAGGTCTAGATTAGGAGTTATGCTCAATAGCGTAATTAAAAAGCTTTTTATTAATTAAACGGCGTAATTAGCGTATAACCTATTTAAACCCAATTTTTGATACCAAACTTTTTACCCACTGATATAAAATAATATTTTGGGATTTTTGAAGATTTTTAATTATTTTTAGGCTGAGCATAACATAGGGTTTTAAGCTTGATTAGGTAATTGCCGGTTTTGCCCTTTTGGGCTATAAAATGAGTTTTACAAATCCTTTTGACCCTAAACCTTTTTCTACTAATCTAATATGATAAATAAAATATTTTGAACCTTCTGGAATAATAAAAATATCAGTTTTTTTTTAAACCCGGAAATGGCTCTAAATCGCCTTTTTAAGCGTTTTTAACGCATAGTATGTATCAAAACTATTTTAAACATATAAGGGTTGATGCCTACTGATATATTCAGTAAATTTTTACATTTTAACAGTAAGGAAAAGTTTTAAACTCAGGTTTCTAGTTTGGACCTTTTAAGCCTATGTGAAATTACCAAAATGCCCCTACGGTGCATAGTATGGTTATAAATGATAAATTTCACATATATGTAATACCCTACTGATATAACTTAGTAAATTAAGTATTTTTACTAATCAAATCAGACCTGAACCTCGGATTTATATTTGATCTCTTTTATAACCTTTTAAATGACTAAAATACCCCTTCGGGGCATAAATTGGTTTTAAATTCATTTTGGGCATAACGGAAGGTATCTTACTGATATCACATCATATTTAAGGCATATTAACTTAGGAAACCTGTATATGACTCTTATGGGTAACCGTTACGCACGTTTCACATTTGGATCGGTTTATGTATCTAGTTGCATAAAGTAACCGAAACGGGTCAAACCTTATCATTTTCACCTCAAAATCCAGAATGTATTTAGTTTACCCATATTATACAAGTCTCCAAACTTGTCGGGTCTAAATCACATTCTAATCCGGTCTACGCTTAATCTTGCGTTTTGAACCGTAAACATTTCCTTAAAATTAACCGGTCTAAGCATAGGCTTAATTAAGACCCGTTAGGAATCTAACAGGTTATTAAAAACCTTCGTTCCAGATTAGGAGCCCCAGTAGAAGTACTTGTGCTTGCTGATTTGATATACGGCTGTGATTGAATTTATATTTAGCTCAGGTAAATACTCTTAGCTTATTTTCCCTATACGGGCTTGGGATACGGTATTATAATAATACCGCTTGGTCGGGTTTTGAATGTTTAATCGTATTGTGATTAAATTATTGAGGTAACCAGCTTTAATCTGTCTTGTTTGAAATAAAGGCCTTTAGGGGTTAATGACCATGTCCCGGATATCCTTGGCATCATTGTATTATAAAATGGCCACGTCTTATGCACGGGGTGTAGGCATACACCTGACAGTTGCATAAGGGAAACGGTATCTCACTCTCATGTGGGCCTATACTTGTGGTGTGTCTGTTAATCTTGACCCGGTTTCTACATCGGGCCCTAAGTGTATAACGAACATGTAAATCTGTATACAAGATTATTTTTATATAATTGTCCCAAGTTATAAAAGAATTTTGTGCCTTGAGCATTCAAATCAATTTTCTAAACTATTTTCAAAATGAGTCAGTTAAGTTGTATTTACTAGTGTAAACTGACGTATTTTCCAAAAAGGTTAAGTGACAGGTACTGTACGTAATTGGCTGGGAGCTCAGGGCGTCAATAGGGAATCTTGCAAGTTCTAGATGCCTAAAGTCTGTTGAACAGTGTTTATCTTTCTGTTTTAAGATCCGCCTGTGGATCATTTACATTCCGTTTGAAATACTTGGATATTACTTTATATCGGGTTGTAATATTTTATCGTTTGCTTCCGCTGTGCATTCATTATTTGTGTTGTTTGACTATGATGATATCAACTACGTCACGATACTCCCCACCGGGCCCACCGGTGACACGTGGTAAAATAGGGGTGTGACATTTATGTTTTAAGATCCGCCTGTGGATCCTTACGTTCCGTTGTAATACTTGATATTACTTTATAATCGGATTGTAATATATTTATCTTTTGCTTCCGCTGTGCATTGATATATTGTGTTATTTGACTATGATGATATTAACTACGTCACGATACTGCCCTACCGGGCCCACCGGTCAAACGTGGAAATATCGGGGTGTGACAGGTTGGTATCAGAGCCAACACTGAGTGAATTAAACACTAGCCTTTTGTGTTTAATCTCAGTCACACAGTTGCACATTCTTGAGTCTAGACAAGAACATAGGACAAATCCTAATTCGTTCTATTTTTTTTTCCTTATTTGGTTCTTTTGTTATTTTTCTGATTAGCCCTTGCATGGGCAAGTCATTTTCTGCTAGAAGTCCCGTTTAGGGCAACCCTATACTTGTTTAAATTTTAATGGAACGATTATATTTAAAATATCATTCCTATATTATAAGATCTACCATTATAATAAAATGGAAAAATTTAAAAAGGACAAGACCTAGCCATATGTCACCTTAAGACAGGGCCAAGATGGTAGTTTCCCAAATTAGATTCTGATCCTTGTTAACATTTCAATTTAGGATTGTTCTGCGTTAAATATTAAAAGAATCTTAAAGGTAAAACCTAGCCTAAATGTCATTGTAGACATGGCCAAGACGGTAAAACTTATCTAAAAGATTCCAATCCCTGTTAACATCTGTAAGTATGTTAACATTTTTGGTAAACTGTGAATCGTTAAAGTCACACAGGCCATCTTTAAAAAGGGGGTCAATCTAAATTCCCTTATTTGAAATAAACATTCATTAGTGATGAAGTACCTACGGGCCAAACTTGTTGTCCGATAAAGACAACGACCGTGGTGGTCTCTAACCCCCGTCTAAAGATGTTGAACTACGTCCAAGCATAATAGTTTGTATGATCATTGCGATCCTGACTAATATCATCAAATGAAGATGATCAAATTATAAACATCCATAAGTGATGAAATGCCTACGGGCCATACTTATTGTCCTAAGGGACAAAAGACAGTGGATGTCTTTGACTCTCTGTCGAGAAAAGGTAATGAAATATGTTCAAACCTTAATGCCTCGATTCTCTGAAATCATGGCTTGTAAATTTAAAACTGCCCTTGTGACTAGGCCTTTGCGCCACCTTAATATCCTTAATGTTTTATAACTAGGATAAATTTTAATGAAAATACTAATTAAATATAACTAACAAATTAACCAATATGGTTTATATTACCATGGTTGATGAATCGTCAAAAATGATGATTCCATAATAACCTCTGAATAAATAATTGTCAATATGTATGTAGCAATCAAACTACATGGCTGGATCAGATGAGGTCAACAACCACCTGAGGGAGAATAATGATGCTACAATTGTAAACCTTAAAATTTCCAAAGATATTCTCCAAACTATGATAGACGCAGCTGTTGGAAAAGCTGTGAAGAAGGCCGTGAAAAAGTTCAAGGAGCCAAATGCTACGTGCCCCAAATCTGTCAAAGGGAATACGGCGAAGGATAGAAAGCCTAAGATTGATAGCGCTTAAACTCTCCTAAAGAGTGTCAGGAGTAGTCTATATCAATAATAACGTTGGGTACGTTCTTTAAGTATAAATGCTAAGAATTCTGTTCTAATTCGGATACCAATAAATCCTCCAAAATTGTAAATATATTAGACTTTTAAAAATCTATCATAAGAACCCTAGATATTAAGTGTAAGGTAAAACTTACCGACAAAATCATAGGAACCATTTCTCCTGTTCCTGCTAGAAATCTTCAGTCATATAATTCGAGTACCCCCTCTCCAGATGAAGTACGTCAGAAAACGAAATTGATATCTCTTGATCTCTATCGATTGAGAATACCATATGGTATGACAAAAGCACCATATGAGGATTGGTGTATCTTAATAAGTTCCATAGATTGCTTCCATGCCTGATCAGTATGGAGGTTTAATGCATGGAACCACAAAGATATCCCAATGATCATATGGTACTAAAGTAAACTAATGGTATTCAAATAAGATATCCAAAATAGAATTGTCTAAATAAATGTTCCCTGGTAAAGGAATCTGTGGACTCATAGCATAAATGTGTCACTCATTTGACACCAGCAAGGATGATTGAACTAGAGCCTGAGATATGGAAATTCTCTGTATCTTGATTATCTTCTCCTAAGATTACCCTGTTTACCCCTGAGAGGCAGGTAGAGTTAAGGTTTATATCCCATTTAGAGCTGCATTATTATGAAATCTCCAAGACAACTAGTACCATTATTGGAAGAATCGAAAACCCTGGTTAAGTAAGTTTTAAGATATAGATTCATATAGCCTAACTCAGTATCCTGAGAACTCGGTATAGCTAATTATGAAAGACGATTCATTTTGCTTATGCATTGATTACCGCAACCCTAATTACGCAACAATTAAGAATTGCCATCAGCTGCACAGGATCATCGATTTATTCGACTAACTGAAAGGATTAGCTATTCCTTAAGATTAATTTTGGGCAATGGTTGGAATAACCATCTCACCTTAAGATAAGCTTTTCTATAATAGCTGTTATATAAGTATCAAGGTGGCTCTTTTGGAGACCTTGTATAGATGAAATATCAAAACATCCGTTGGATGGACGAGACTTTGGGAAGTCCACTTATCAGGATCTGAACGTTGCATTGGAAACAACGAATAAGATCATACAAATCCCTAATCATCTGTAAGTTGCCAGTATTCGGCAGAAAATCAAGAATTTATGAAAGTAGCAACCCTCCTAAAATTCTTGTTAAGGAATAAGGTTCAACAAAATATATCACCCAGGAAGGGTGTACCAAATTTGTTAAATTATCAGGCTAGTTAAGCTCTGAATATATAGAATCATTCGAAGGAAATCGAATGTATCAAGATCAAGAAGCTTATAAGCTAAAACCTATTTAAGGAGCTTAGCGGAACTCGCAATACATTGCACACTAGTGACTGAAGGATGTGTTTCGCTAATAAGTCAAGAAGCACTATCACATAATGATATACAGATTTATGATGTGATAAGCATCCTGTATCGATTGAGAATCGCCAGGTTAAGAAGCCCCAAAAGGATACATGTACCTAATGTAGGGGTCACCTTGGGAGTTGGGAAGACTCCAGATATGTTATAGAAGTTAAGTCCATTATGCGACAAAAGTACTTCAAGCATTTTAGCAAATCTCAAGGTCGAGATTTCTTTTAAGGGGGTGAGGATGTAACACCTCGAAAATTCACGTCCTATAATGTATTGACACGTGTCATAAGTTTGAACGTGTGAAAGTATACTCTAGAGGGACTAAAGTTGACAAACATGAAAAGCATGGGAATATAAGGGTTTAGAATGTCAACAAGGGATAAATATACTTTACAGTAACCCTACATGATGCTCATACCTTCAGACAAATAAATCATGGATCATACGAAGCTAAATATGAAAGAAAGTGAGAGATTACAAATTGCAGGGGTTAAATGTGTCAACATGTTTAAAGTATACCTTTGAATGACCTTTTAGCAAACTCGAAGCTTTGTAAGGATTAAATATGCTCACTAGAATACATGATAAAAATTTCACTAAGTTTCGTTATCGTATGAGAAAGTTATGATAAGATTCGTATACGAGGGGTTAAAAGCGTCAACGATGAAGTTTGTGACTTTTCGGGTAAACATGAAGTGACCAAGGACTTAACAAAGTGGGTATAAGTCTTGAAGCCCTTATGTGTCAATTTAGAGGGCTCAAATTGCAAGAAACAAAGGTAAAATGACCTTTCGAAGAGCCAAGAGCCAACATGCAATAACTAAAAAGTTTAAAGTCTGAGCAGGAGGTCCATACGGGCCGCGTAAGCCATGCCAGGAGCTTACGCGGGCCGCCTGACTTGCCCAGATGCAGAAAACGTTTGGCAGCAGCCTGTTATGCCTTCTAACCGACTTATAATCGATTTTCCACATCCTTGGGCGCCCCTACATGTTCCTAGGCCTTAGGGGCACTTGTAAATGATCTGGGATCCCTGGTAGCATGAGTTGTCAACAATCTAATGGATCAAAATCACTATAAAAAGGGCATTCATGTTGAAACTTGTGATCACTCATTCCATCTGCACTTGTGGAGCTTCCTGGAGCTTAAGAGCAGACCCAAGTCCTTCCTAATCATGCATAGGACTTCAGTAAGTATGCTTAACCTTTCTTAGTTGAGTTTTTGCTTAGTTTTAGCTTAAAAGTCAAACCATCGTAATTAATGGTTGACTTCACGATTAATCACTAATGGTCCAGTGATTAGTCGAATTGAAAGTAGTTATAAGTTGGTATTTATGTGGGCATTAAACCCTTAAAAGGGCTCCCTCTGATTCCCACTCTAACTAGATCAAATGTCGGGTCAAAGTTGTTTATAAAAAGTCAACAGGATCCTAATTTGCGATTTAAAACATAATTAACAATGTAGAAGCTTTGCAACCTGTTTTATACTTTTATAACTTAGTAGTTAATGTAAGAACATGTCTAAGCATGTTCGACCCGACAATTTTCTGTTTAGACCCGGTTCGGAACCGAAAGTCGCAAAAATTTGACTTTTGCTTTGACTTCAGTTCTGACCCGATTTAGTTTGGTTTGGAAATGCCTTAGAGCTTCCTTAGGACCAGGTTACATGATAGTATAACCCTCTGTGGTTGGATCGTTGATTGTCCGATTCGTTTACATGTTTCCGTTAAATGCTTAATGTTGACCATAATGCCCTCTTGACCATAAAACGAGAATTTTGGAAATATGAAAGGATAATAATCTTTATTACGGATTTATAAACATGTCCCTAAAAATTTCACATCAGTTGGAGGTCTAGATTAGGAGTTATGCTCATTAGCGTAATTATAACGCATTTTAGTAATTAAACGGCGCAATTAGCATAAAGCCTATCTAAACCCAATTTTTGACACCAAACCTTTTACCCACTGATGTGATATAATATTTTGGGATTTTTAAAGATTTTTAATTATTTTTAACCTGCTCATAACCTAAGGTTATGGCATTGATTCGGTAAATACCAATTATACCCTTTTTGTGTATAAAAAGAGTTCTACACAGTATTTTGACACCAATCCAATTGCTACTGATTCTATTTAATAAATGAAGTATTTTAAACTTTATAACCTGATCAGAAAACTCAGATTTCCTGTATAACCCGGAAATCGCTTAAAATAGCTTTTTACGCGTATTAAACGCATAGTTTGGGTTTAAAACCATTTTGTCATATAAGACCTATTACCAACTGATATGACCTAATAAAATAAGTTATTTTACTGATGTATTCGGACCCGAATCTCAGAATTTCATTTAACCTCTTTTATAATCTTCAAAATGACCAAAATACCCCTGCGGGGCTTAAATTGAGATTAAACTCGTTTTGGGCATAATGGAAGGAATCCTACTGATATCACAACATAATTAAGACATATTAACTAAGGAAATCCGTATATGATTCAGTTGGTTACTCGTTACGCACTTTTCGCGTTCGGATCGGCTTATGTAACTAGTTTACATAATTTAGCCGAAACGGGTCAAACCATATCATTTTCATCTCAAAATCCAGAATGTGTTTAAGTTACCCATATTAAACAAGCATACAAGCTTGCCGGGTCAAAACCACATTCTAAACCGGTCTTCGCCTTATCATTGCATTTGAACCGTATCTTTCTTTAAAAACTAACCGGTCTAAGTTTAGGCTTAATTAAAGACCCGTTAGTATTCTAATTGGTTATTTATACCATCATTCCAGACTAGAGCCTTCCGGTAAATTGTACCTACGCTTACTTAAGTGAATACGGCTGAGTTATTATAATTCTTGCTATTTAAGACAGGAGCTAGCTCAGGTGAATAATCTTAACTTATTTTCCCTATACGGGCTTGGGATACGGTATTATAATAATACCGCTTGGTCGGGTATTAAATGTTTAGTCTTATTGTGATTAAATTATTGAGGTAACCCGCTTTAATCTGTATTGTTTGAAATAAAAGCCTTTAGGGGTTAATGACCATGTCCCGGATATCCTTGACATCATTGTATTATAAAATGGCCACGACTTATGCACGGGATGTAGGCATACACCTGACAGTGCATAAGGGAAACGGTATCCCACTCTCTTGTGGGCCTATACTATGGTGTGTTTGTTAACTTTGACTCGGTTTCTACATCGGGCCCTGAACGTACAACGAACATGTAAATATGTATACAAGATTATGAATATGATTGTCCCAAGTATAAAAGATTAATTTTGCTTTGTGCATTTTAATGAAAGTGTCAAAATATTTTCGTGCCTTGTGCACCTAAACCAATTTTCATAAACATTTCCAAATGAGTCGGTTGAGTGTATTTACCAGTGAAAACTGACGTATTTTCAAAAGTCTAAGTGACAGGTACAAGTACGTAATAGGCTGGAAGCTGCTCAGAACGTTAATAAGGAATCTTGCAAGTTCTAGGCGTCTAAAGTCTGTTGAACAATATTTATGTTTTAAGATCCGCCTGTGGATCCTTACTTTCCGTTGTAATACTTGATATTACTTTATAATCGGATTGTAATATATTTATCTTTTGCTTCCGCTATGCATTGATATATTGTGTTATTTGACTATGATGATATTAATTACGTCACGATACTCCCTACCGGGTCCACCGGTCAAACATGGAAATATCGGGGTGTGACAGAATCCCCTGTTGTTCCTACGTTCTTCCTGAAAGTCTTGTTCCACCCTGCTTAGCCTTTGTAGGATTTCCTCCTGTTCTGGTGGGGAAAATCGTCGTGGCTGTGGCTGGTGCTGCAACGGAGGTTGAGCAGGTACTTGGTATCCATGAGTTGGGTATCCAACTCCCCAAGGGGCTCCATATGGCCCTTCTGGGTGGAGGGCATTGTTGTCACACCCCAATTTCCACGTGTCACCGGTGGGACCGGTGGGGGAGTATCGTGACGTGGTTGGCAACGTAATAGTCAAACAACACAATATTTAATATGCACAGCGGAAGCAAATTTAAAAATATAATACAACCGAATTTAATTATTGTAATATCAAGTATCACAACGTTCGATTGTTTATCCACAGAACGGATCGAAATAAAATATGAAACAATAGTTCAACAGACTTCAGGCATCTTAAGCTTGCGAGACTTCTATGATGCTAAGGAGACAACCAGCCAATTACGCCTAGTACCTGCATTTAATATTTTTGGGAAAATACGTCAGTTTACACTGGTAAATACATTCAACTGACTCATTTTGGAAAATGATTGAAAATTGGTTTAGATGCACGTGGCATAAACATTTTATTTAACTTGGGAGACTTATTTTAAATTTATAATCTTGTGAACGAATTACATGTTCCTTGTGCGTTCAGTAGCCCGGATCTTGTCCGGGTTAAAGATCAATAGACACACCACAATATTCTTTTGTGCACAGACGGGTGTACGCCTACACCCCGCGCTTAAGTCGTGGCCATTTCGTAAAATGATGCCAAGGATATCCGGGACATGGTCATTAACCCCCCAAAGGCTTTAAGTAACAAGACTGTTTAAACGAGCCGATCAAATTTATTCAACTACCCACTCAATCGGTGGAGAATTTGATGCTCGATCAAGCGGTATGCTATATACCGTAACCCAAGCCCGTATAGGGAAAATAAGTTAAAAGTATTTACCTGAGCAATGTATAAATCACAATAAGCAAAATGCACGTAGCTTTTACTGGTCCTCCTAATCTGGAACGAAGGTTTTATAATAACCTATTAGAATCCTAACGGGTCTTTAATTAAGCTTAAGCTTAGACCGGCTAGTTTCAAAGATACGGTTCGTACGCACGATTAAGCGAAGACCGGATAGAATGTGATTTAGACCCGACAAGTTTGAATACTTGTTTAATATGGGTTTATTATTCACATTCTGGATTTTAAGATAAAACCGTTAAGGTTTGACCCGTTTCGGCTAACTTATGTAAACTTGTTACATAAACTGAACCGTACGCGTAATAAGCGTGACGGGTATTCATGAGAGCTATATACAGGTTTCCTAAGTTAATTATGCCTCAAATATGTTGTGACATCAGTAAGATGTCTTTCATTATGCCCGAAACGTGTTTAAACACAAACTAGGCCCCGTAGGGGTAGTTTGGTCATTTTAAAGGTTGTAAAAGGGTTTAAGTGTTTAACTGAGTTACAGGTCTGATGTAATCAGTAAACATACTCAAATTAATGAGTTATAACAGTAGGATAAAGTACATATGTGAAATTTATCAATTATAACCAAACTATGCCCCGTAGGGGTATTTTGGTAATTTCACATAAGCCGAAAAGCTCAAAACTGAAGTCTGAGTTTAACAACCTTTGCTTACTGTTAAAATATTATAATTTGCCTCAAATATCAGTAGGTATCAACCCTTGTATGTTTAAAATACTCCTAGTACATACTATGCGTTAAAAACGCTTAAAAAGGCGATTAAAGGCCATTTCTGGGTTTGATACTTAAATCTGATATTTTTATATTTCCAGAAGGCTTAAAATAATTTATTTATCATATGTGATCAGTAGCAAAAGGTTTGGAGTCGTTTAGATATGTAAAACTCATTTTATGACCCGTAAGGGCAAAACCGACAAGTACCGGATTAAGCCTACGACTATGAGTTATGCTCAGCCTAAAATTAATTAAAAATATTTAAAAATCCCAAAATAATATATTATATCAGTGGGTAAAAGATTTGATATCAAAAAGTATGTTTAAGTAGGCTATACGCTAATTACGCTATTTTATTAACATAAGGCTTTCAATTTGCGATAATGAGCATAACTCTCAATCTACACCTCAAACTGATGTCAAATTTTGCATACAAGTTTGTATATCAGTAATTAAGGTTTCTACTCTTTTACATTTCCAAAAATCACGTTTTAAGGTAACAAGGGGATAATGGTCAACATATGAGCAATTAACGGAATCATGCGTATTAATTGGATAACTAATGATCCGAGGTGTATAATCACAGAGGGTTATAATAGCATGTAACCTGGTCCAAATAAAGCTCTTAGGCATTTCTAAAACATGCCTAAACGGGTCAGAACTGAAAGTCAAAGTGAAAGTCAAACTATGTGACTTTCGGTTCCGAACCGGGTCTAAACAGGAAATTGTCGGGTTGAACATGTTTAGACATGTTCTTACACTTATTACCAAGTTATAACAATGATCCAACAGGTTGTATATGATCTATAATGTTAATTATGCATAAATGGCATTTTAAGTATCCTGTTGACTTTTTATAAACTAGTTTGACCCGACTTTTGACCTAGTTAGAGTGGTGATCAGGGGGAACCCTCTTAAGGGTTTATTACCCACATAAATACCAACTTATAACTACTTTTGATTCAACAAATCACTGGACCATTTGTGATTAATCTTAAAGTCAACCGTTAATTACGACAGTTTGACTTTTAAGCTAAAACTAAGCTAAAACTCAATTAAGAAAGGATTAGAACACTTACAAGGGTCCTATGCACGAATTATGATCACTTGAGAGCAGGCTTGAGCTCCAGAATTGATCAGAAGATGCAGAGAATGGTGTGAAGGACAATGTTGCACATAATGGCCTTTTATAGTGATTTTCTCACCACAATATGTTGACACCAAGGTCTAGCACTCACCACAAGCTGCCCACAAGTGTTCCTAGTGCTCTAAGACTGTTTAGGGGTCGCCCATGGTGCATTAATGTCGATAAAGGGTCGGTTCTGCGCGAATGTAGGCTGCTGTCTTCATTTTCTGCTTCTGATGTCCTGATGCGGCCCGCGTAAGGGTGTTGATGGACCTTACGCGGCCCGCATGGCCCTTCTGATCAGAGAAAACGTTTTTGATCTGTTGCATCACACCTCTTGGCCCTTCCGAAAGGTCAATTGAGCTAATTACTTGCAATTTGACCCCTTATTATTTACCCACAAGGGCTTTAGGACTTATACCCACTTTGCCAAGTCCCTGGACACTTCCGGTTAACCCGAAAAGTCTTAACTTTCAATGTTTACGCTTTAACCCCTCGCACACGAATTTGATTATAACTTTCTCATACGATTACGGAACTTTTTGAAATTTATATCGTGCATTATAGGGAGCATATTTAACAGTTACAAAGCTTCGGGTTTATCAAAAGGTCACTCAGAGGTATAAATTAAACATGTTGACACATTTAGTCCCTGTAGTTTGAAATCTCTCACTTTTAGCTTCGTATGATCCATGATTTATTCGTTTGAAGGTATGAGCATCATGTAGGGTAAATGTACATTATTTTTATTCACAGTTGACACTTAGAATACGTATATTCACATACTTTCCATGTTTGTCAACTTTAGTCCTTCTATAATATTCTTTCACACGTTTTAAACATATGACACGTGTCAACACATTATAGGACGTGAATTTCCGAGGTGTTACATCCTCACCCCCTTAAAATAAATCTCGACCTGAGATTTACTGAAATAAGTAAGGGTACTTTTCTTTCATCGTGGATTCGACTTCCCACGTGTATTCGGGACCTCTACGGGCATCCCATTTGACCTTTACAATAGGTACATGCTTCCTTCGAAGCTTTTTTACCTGTCGATCTTCAATCGACAAAGGCTTTTCCACGAATTTCAAGCTCTCATCTATATGCACATCTGTATGCGGTATTACCAGTGATTCATCAGCGAAGCACTTCTTCAGATTGCAGATGTGGAACACATTGTGAATTCCACTGAGCTCTTCCGGTAAGTTTAACTTATAGGCAACTGACCCGACACGTTCGATAACCTCGAAAGGTCCTATGTACCTCGGGCTTAGCTTGCCTTTCTTACCAAATCGCATCACTCCTTTCCAGGGTGATACTTTGAGCAACACTTTATCACCTACTTCGAAGTGAAAAGCTTTATGCTTCGGATCTGCGTAGCTCTTCTGCCTATCCCGGGCAGCCTTGAGACGGTCACGAATCTGGACAATCTTGTCCGTCGTTTCAAAGACTATCTCTGGTCCTGACAATTGGACATCTCCAACTTCCGCCCAACACACGGGCGATCTACACTTTCTACCATATAATGCCTCAAAAGGCGCGGCCTTTATGCTGGTGTGGTAGCTATTGTTGTAGGAGAATTCGATTAATGGTAAGTTTTTATCCCAACTACCTCCCAAATCGATCGCACATGCACGTAGCATGTCTTCCAACGTTTGAATAGTACGCTCACTCTGACCGTCAGTCTGAGGATGATAAGCCGTACTAAAATTCAAACGTGTGCCCAAAGATTGTTGGAAACTCTTCCAAAAATGTGGCGTGTATCTAGTATCTCTGTCAGAGATAATAGACACAGGTATGCCATGTAAGGCTACAATCTTATCAACGTATAACTGGGCTAACATATCGGAGCTATAAGTCTCCTTGATGGGTAAGAAATATGCTGACTTAGTCAGTCTATCAACTATCATCCATATTGTATCATTGCATTTCCTTGTCTTAGGTAACTTGGTGATAAAATCCATAGTTACCATTTCCCACTTCCACGTAGGAAGTTCAGGCTGTTGTAGCAAACCTGACGGTTTCTGATGCTCGGCTTTGACTTGCGCACATGTCAAGCATTTAGCTACATGAGTGGCTACAGACTTCTTCAAGCCTATCCACCAATAATTTGCCTTTAGATCCTGGTACATCTTATCAGCTCCAGGATGAACGGAGTATTTGGAACTGTGGGCTTCCTGGAGGATAATATCACGAAGTCCCCCATAATTTGGAACCCATATTCGTCCATTCAATCTTAAAATTCCGTCCTTGCTAAGAGTTAACTGCTCCTCAGTTACTCCTAACTTTTTATTAGGATAGTTAGCTTCCAACACAGCTTCCTTCTGTGCAGCTAACAACCTTTCAATCAAATTATTCTTTATCTCCATGCACTTGGCATTGATTCGGATAGGTTTCATCCTTTCCTTTCGACTCAAGGCATCAGCGACTACATTCGCCTTGCCGGGATGGTACTTGATTTCACAATCATAGTCATTCAAGGTCTCCATCCAACGGCGTTGCCTCATGTTTAACTCTTTCTGATTAAACAGGTGCTGGAGGCTCTTGTGATCAGAATAGATCACACACTTGATCCCGTAAAGATAATGCCTCCACAGTTTTAGTGCGAATACAACGGCACCCAACTCCAAGTCGTGGGTGGTGTAATTCTTTTCGTGCACCTTTAACTGCCGTGATGCATAGGCAATAACCTTGCCTTTTTGCATAAGCACACACCCCATGCCAGTGTGAGATGCATCACAATAAACTACAAATTCTTCGATTCCATCAGGCAATGTCAACACTGGAGCATTGCTCAACTTCTGCTTGAGAATATCGAAAGCTTCTTGCTGCTTAGGGCCCCATACGAACTTTACTTTCTTCTTGGTTAAGGAAGTTAGGGGTGCAACAATCCTTGAAAATTTTTCAATGAAACGCCTGTAATATCCTGCCAATCCCATGAAGCTACGAATCTCTGTATGCGTCTTTGGTTCCTGCCAGTTCATAACTGCTTCAACCTTAGCGGGATCCACCTGGATACCACGCTCACTGACCACATGTCCAAGAAATTGGACTTCACGAAGCCAAAATTCACACTTGGAGAATTTGGCATAGAGCTTCTCCTGATGCAGGAGTTTGAGAATACACCGAAGGTGTTTCTCGTGGTCAGCTTGGTTCTTAGAGTAAATGAGAATGTCGTCAATGAAGACGATGACAAATTTATCTAAGTACGGCTTGCAAACGCGATTCATGAGATCCATGAACGCAGTCGGTGCATTAGTGAGCCCAAAAGGCATCACTAGGAACTCGTAATGACCATAACGAGTCCTAAATGCGGTTTTATGCACATCTTCATCTCTGACCATCAGTTGATGGTAGCCTGACCTCAAATCAATCTTTGAGAAATAACTTGCCCATTGTAATTGATCGAACAGATCGTCGATCCTGGGTAAAGGATACCTATTCTTGATCGTGACCTTATTAAGCTCACGATAATCGATGCACAGACGCATCGATCCGTCCTTCTTCTTGACAAACAGGACTGGCGCTCCCCAAGGAGACGAACTAGGTTTTATGAAACCCTTGGCTAGCAATTCGTCTATCTGTGTCCTCAATTCTTTCATCTCCGTTGGAGCCAACCTATAGGGTGCTCTGGCAACTGGTGCTGCTCCGGGGATGATATCAATTCTGAATTCAACTTGCCTATCTGGTGGCAGACCAGGTAGTTCTTCCGGAAAAACTTCTAGAAATTCAGAGATGACAGGGATGTCTTCTATCTTTGGTTTGGGCTCCTCAATAATCACTTGTGCCATGTAGATGACACAACCCTTCTTTAAACATTTTGAAGCCTTGAGCATAGTCACTTGCTCAGGCAGCCCATACTGGGTATCTCCCCGAATGGTAAGTGATTCACCAGACGGATTTTTTATTACCACTTGTTTCTTGTTACAGACAATTTGGGCCTGGTTATGAGATAACCAGTCCATACCCAGAACTATGTCAAAGCCGACCAACTTAAATGGAAGTAGAGTCAGAGGAAAAGAATGGTTCTTAATGGATATAACACATCCATCTAACACAGTTGAGACGGTTTCTATGGTACCATATGCTAACTCTACCTCATAGTTTACGCTTAAGGTTTTGACAGGTAAATTCAACAATTTACAAAACTTGTTATCTACGAAAGACTTATCTGCGTCTGAATCAAAAAAGTACTCTTGCAAAGACATCATTTACAAGGAAAATACCTGTTATGACATTATCGTCCTGCACAGCCTCTTTCGCGTCCATTCTGAAGCCTCTAGCATTAGCCTTCTTGGCCTCTTCAGGCTTCTTGTTGTACTTAGGGCAGTTGGTTTTAATGTGCTCTTTTTCATTGCAACGGTAGCACGTTGCGTCTTTCATCTTCTTGCAATCCAAGGTTTTGTGATCCATGGATTTGCAAATACCACAAGCATAGGTTTTTGACTGAGTCTGTGAGTTCGTGTCACACCCCGACTTTCCACGTGTCACCGGTGGGCCCGGTGGGGGAGTATCGTGACGTGGTTGGCAACATAATAGTCAAACAACACAATATATATGAATGCACAACGGAAGCAAAAGATATTTATTATTACATTTCGAATATGAAGTACTATTCAGTATTACAACGGAAGTAAAGGATCCACAGGCGGGTCTTAAGACATATCATTTGTTCAACAGACTTTAGGCGCCTAGAACTTGCAAGATTCCTTACTAGCGCCCTGAGCTTCCAGCCAATTACGTTCAGTACCTGTCACTTAACCTTTTTGGAAAATACGTCAGTTTTCACTGGTAAATACACTCAACCGACTCATTTGAAAAGAGTTTAAGAAAATTGATTTAGATGCACCAGGCACAAAACCTTTTGACACTTTGATTAAAATGCACAGAGGCAACATTAATCTTTTAACTTGGGAAAATTATTTATATATAATCTTGTATACAGTTTTACTTATTTGTCGTCCATTCAAGGCCGGTTTGTAGGGCCGGACTAAATTAACTGACACGCCACAGGTATAATGCCCACGGGCTATCATCCTCTAAGTGGATTACCAGTTCCGGTATAATGCCCACAAGGATGATACCTCGGAGTGGATTACCAGTTTTTACATAATGCAGCTGTCAGGTGTATGCCTACACCCCGTGCTTAAGTCGTGGCCATTACTTCGAATGATGCCAAGGATATCCGGGACATGGTCATTAACCCCCAAAGGCCATACACCAAATAAAATAAAATAATACATATTAAACAGGTTATGTAAGTACATCAATCACAATCCGATTTAATGACTACATACACCCGACCAAGCGGTACTTTTATAGTACCGTATCCCAAGCCCGTATAGGGAAAATAAGTTAAGAGTATTTACCTGAGCTAGCTCCTGTCTTAAATAGCAGAAATTTATAACTCAGCCGTATTCACTTAAGTAAGCGTAGGTACAATTTACCGGAAAGCTCTAGTCTGGAATGATGGTATAAATAATTAATTAGAATGCTAACGGGTCTTTGATTAAGCCTAAGCTTAGACCGGTTAGTCTTACAGGAAGATACGGTTCGTACGCACGATTAAGCGAAGACCGGAATAGAATGTGATTTAAACCCGACATGTTCAGAGACTTGTCCTATATGGGTATTTCATACACATTCTGGATTTTGAGATAAAACCGATAAGGTTTGACCCGTTTCGGCTAACTTATATAAACTAGTTATATAAACCGATCCGAACGCGAATAACGCGTAACGGGTAACCGAATAGGTCGCGAACAGGTTTCCTAAGTTAATATGCCTTAAATATGTTGTGGTATCAGTAGGATACCTTCCATTATGCCCAAAACGAGTTTAATCTCAATTTAAGCCCCGTAGGGGTATTTTGGTCATTTACCTAAGGCATATATACTACCTGTCATACAACTACTCGAACGATGTGACCATAAGGTCACTTAATGTGTTTGGTCGGATCCTAATGATCGACCAAACGGGTCGGGTTCGAAAGTATAAGCGATTGTTTAGATCGCTTACCTTTACGACCCTATATAAGCACTAAACTAAAGTGACGAGCTAAGCATGTTGAAACATGCTTAACTAAGTTAGAAAACAAGTTTGGTATCAAAACAAACGGTTTTGATACCCATAAGTAGTTTGGTTACAAAATACGCAAGAATACGTATTCTGGCCGAAACTACGGCTCGTCACTGAGCCTATATAACGTGGAAATCAGTAGGTATAGTCACTAGGGACTATAACCATCGTGATCACGCTCACGTTATGAAGTTCAAACGAACTTCGCATCGACCTTAAACTGGTCAATGCAGAAAGTCAAGCAAAGTTTGACTTTCGGACCCGTAAAGCAATAAAAGAACGAAAGAATACTTACGAAGGGTCCCCGAAAGCTCTCGATCCGATTTACCTTCAGGTATGAAGTATAACTTCAACTTAGAAGGCTTAAAATCAGATCAAGTGTGAGAAATGAAGTGAAATGTGATGGGTATTTATAGATTTCGGTCCACCGTTAGGATCGTTTCTTGGAAAAGGGGAAACGATCAAGGCCGTACACTTGTCGGAAGGTTATGGTGTCTAAATTGTCACTAACCATAGGGTATCAACACTTGGCAAGGGATTAAGGAGTGGAGAACAGCTGTTAACAGCTGTTAATACGTCGAATCTGGTCCCGAATGCGAAAAACTGAGTTTCTGCATGTTTCTGCCCAGAATAGGCAGTCGCGTAGCGCGACTGGTAAGGCTACATGCAGTGGCGCTACGCCACTGCCCCCTTGTTTCAGCAAACTTTCAAAAATGACATGTTTAGTCCCTGCAGCCCGTTTAAGCGATTTTTGATGCATTTGAACCCCGTTAACCTCATTTCAAGTATCTAAAATGAAGTTAAAGTATAGGGAACTCAAAATATGCTCAAAAATATCTCAGATGTCGGTTCGTTTGGCCGTACGAACGCGATGTTCGCTTAATTACGACGGAATGCGCACAAGCGCGAAAAACGATCCAAATGACGCGACGCATGGATTTTTCTTAAGGAGAACACTAAAATATAATGTAGTCATGCTTACATAAATTTTTGGATGTCCAGATGTACTCAGAACGTAGGTTATGCGCGAAAATGCAAACTTATGCACTTTTTGACGCTTTTAGTCCCTGATCCTTCTACACTTGATCTTAACATGCTTTCTTGCACTTCGAGCCCTCTAACTTGACTTTTATGGGCCTTAAGACATAACCATACTTTGTTAAGTCCTTGGGTAACTTTATGGTTACCCGAAAAGTCTTAATTTCCAATGTTTACGCTTTAACCCCTCGCACACGAATTTGATCACAACTTTCTCATACGATAACGAAACTTTATGAAATTTTAAATCATGCATTCTAGTGAGCATAATTTACATTTACAAAGCTTCGGGTTTGTCAAAAGGTCACTCAGAGGTATATCTTTAACATGTTGACACATTTAACCCCTGTAGTTTGTAATCTCTCACTTTCAGCTTCGTATGATCCATGATTCATTCGTTTGAAGGTATGAACATTGTGTAGGGTTAATGTTCATTATATTTATTCACAGTTGACACTTAGAATCCGTATAAACACATACTTTCCATGTTTGTCAACTTTAGTCCTTTTATAACATTCTTTCACACGTTCAAACTTTATGACACGTGTCAACACATTATAGGACGTGAATTTTCGAGGTGTTACATCCTCACCCCCTTAAAATAAATCTCGACCCGAGATTTACTAAAATAAAGGAAGTATTCTCTGCCTAATAATGGCACCTTACAATCGAGTACGGATTTATATGATCTTATTTGTTGTTTCCTGGGCAACGTTCAGATCCTTATAATTGGACTTACCAATCTATTGTCCTAACAATAAACGTTTAACATGCCATTTATACAAGGTCTCCAAGGAGCCACCTTGATACTTATATGGCAGTTATTATAGAAAAGCTTATCTTAAGGTGAGATGATTATTCCAACCATTGCTCAAAATTAATCTTACGGAATAGCTAATCTTTACAGTTAGTCGAAAAATTCGACGATTTTGGGCAGCTGATGGCGATTCTTAATCGTCGCCTAATTAGGGTTGCGGTGAACAATGCCTTAGCAAAATGAACCGTCTTTCAAAATTTCCTATATCGAATTCTCAGGATATTGAGTTAGGCTATGAATCTCCTATCTTAAAATTTACTTAATCAGGTTTTCGGTTATTCCATAATCAACATGGAGTTCTTACAACACTCTAACCCAAAGTGGGATGTTAATCTTAACTCCACCTGTCTCAAGGGGGTAAGCAGGGTAAACTTAGAAGAAGATAATCAATGTACAAGAGGTTGCAGAGATTTTCATATCTCAGGCTCCAGTTCACTCATCGTTGCTTATGACGAATAAGTGACACATTTATGTTACTAGTCCACGAATTCCTTAATCGGGAATATTTACTTGGACAATTTGATTTTGGATATCTTCTTTGAATACTACTAGTCGACTTTAGTACAATATGATCGTTGGGATATCTTAGGGGTTCCATGTATTAAACCTCCATGCTGATCAGACATGGAAATAATCTATGGGACACACTAGGATACGCCAATCCTCATATGACACTTTTATCAAACATAATTAAACCTCCATGCTGATCAGACATGGAAATATCTTCTTCAACACCATGTCTCGACTTTAGTCACTTAGACAAGTTTAATTTGTAGGCCTTGATTTTATAGCATCGAGGCTTCAAGGTTTGAATCAAAGTTCATTACCTTTTCTTGACAGGGAGTTGTAGGCTACCTCTGTCTTTAGTCCCAGAGGACGTTAGTTATAGCCCGTGGGCACTTCATCCATAAGGGATGATTATATAAATAAGGAAATTTAGTATATCCCAAAATGACTTATGTGATTTTATCATATCACATTTTGTCGAGCATGTTAATATGCTTTCATATGATTAATAAGGATTTGAATCTCTTGAATAGGTTCTACCATCTTGGCCTTGTATGCCGTGACATTTAGGCTAGGTTTTTCCTTTAAGATTCTTTTAATAAATAACGCAGAGCAATCCTAGATTGAACTGTTAACAAGGATCTGAATCTAATTATGGAACTACCATCTTGGCCCTGTCTTAATGTGACACATGGCTAGGTTTTGTCCTTTTTAAATTTTGCCATTTTATTATAATGGTAGATCTTATAATATAGGAATGATAATTTAAACATAATCGTTCCTTTAAAAATTTAACAAGTATATGGTTGCCCTAAACGGGACTTCTATAGCAATTGACTTGCCCATGCAAGGGCTAATCAGAAAAATAACAAAGGAACCAAATAAGGTAAAATGAAACCAATTTGGATTTTTCCTATGTTCTTGTCTAGACTCGAGTATGTGCAATTGTGTCATTGAGATTAAACACAAAAGGCTAGTGTTTAATTCACTCAACGTTGGCTCTGATACCAACCTGTCACACCCCGATATTTCCACGTTTTACTGGTGGGCCCGGTAGGGGAGTATCGTGACGTAGTTGATATCATTACAGTCAAACAACACAATATTTAAATGCACATCGGAAGCAAATGATAGATATATTTCAACCGAATAAAATTGTAATATCAAGTATCACAAACAGTTGAAAATAATCCACAGGTGGATAAAAAATAAATAGGAAACATTGTTCAACAGTTTTGACATCCAAGCTTGCGAGACTTATTGTGGACGCTAGGAGAAAGCCAGCCTAGTTCGCGTAGTACAGGCACTTAACCTTTTTGGGAAAATACGTAAGTTTACACTGGTAAATACAATTAACTAACTCATTTAGAAAAGGTTTAATAAAATTGATTTGAATGCACGTGGCACAAACTTTTTATAACTTGGGATAATTATTTGAATATAATACTTGTAAAAAATTACATGTTTCTTATGCGTTCAGTAGCCCGATCCGTAGACCGGGTTAAAGATCAACAAACACACCACGTTATTATTTTAGGCACTGACGGGTGTACGCCTACACCCGTGCTTAGGTCGTGGCCATTTCGTAAAATGATGCCAAGGATATCCGGGACATGGTCATTAACCCCCCAAAGGCTTTAAGCAAACAAAACATTTCCAAACGGAGCATATCAATGGTTTAACCTCTATTCGATTAAAGATTCAATGCCCGACCAAGCGGTATTTTATATACCGTACCCCAAGCATGTATAAGGGAAAATAAGTTAAAAGTATTTACCTTTGCAAGTATCAATCACAAATAGCAAGCGCGTGTAGCTTTTACCGGGTCTCCTATTCTGGAACGAAGGTTTATGATAACCTATTAGAATCCTAACGGGTCTTTAATTAAGTCTAAACTTAGACCGGTTAGTTTTAAGGAAAGATACGGTTCAAACGCACGATTAAGTGAAGACCGGGATAGAATGTGATTTAGACCCGACAAGTTTGAAGACTTGTATTATATGGGTAATCTAAACACATTCTGGATTTTGAGATAAAAACGATAAGGTTCGACCCGTTTCGGCTAATTTATGCAAACTAGTTACATAAACCGAACCAAACGCGCAAGAGGCGTAACGGGTAACCATGAGAGTCATTTACAGGTTTCCTAAGTTAATATGCCTTAAATAGGTTGTGATATCAGTAGGATACCTTCCATTATGCCCAAAACGAGTTTAATCTCAAATTAAGCCCCGTAGGGGTATTTGGTCATTTTAAAGATTATAAAAGAGATTAATTATTATTCTGAGACTCGGGTCTGAAATAATCAGTATAACAACTTAGTTTAACAGGTTATATCAGTTGGTGATAAGTCTTATATGCCAAAATGGTTTTAAACCCATACTAGGTGTTTAATACGCGTAAAAAGCCGTTTTAAGCGATTTCCGAGTTATACAGGAAATCTGAGTTTTTCTGATTAGGTTATAAAGTTCAAAATACTTCATTTATTATATAAAATCAGTAGCAGTTGGATTGGTGTCAAAATATTATGTAAAACTCATTTTATACACAAAAATGGTATACTCGGTATTTACCGAATCAAGGCCATAACCTTAGGTTATGAGCAGGTTAAAAATAATTAAAAATCTTTAAAAATCCCAAAATATTATATTACATCAGTGGGTAAAAAGGTTTGGTGTCAAAAATTGGGTTTAGATAGGCTTTATGCTAATTGCGCCGTTTAATTAACAAAAGCTTTCTAATTACGCTATTGGGCATAACTCCTAATCTAGACCTCCAACTGATGTGAAATTTTAGGGACAAGTTTATAAATCAGTAGCAAAGATTATTGTCCTTTCACATTTCCAAAATCCTCGTTTTATGGTCAAAAGGGCATTATGGTCAACATTAAGCAATTAACGGAAACGCGTAAACGAATCGGACAACCAACGAACCAACCACAGAGGATTATACCATCATGTAACCTGGTCCTAAGGATGATCTAAGGCATTTCCAAATCATACTAAATCGGGTCAGAACTGAAGTCAAAGCAAAAGTCAAAGTTTTGCGACTTTCGGTTCCAAACCGGGTCTAAACAGAAAATTATCGGATCAAACAAGCTTAGACCAGTTCTTATACTTATTAGCAAGTTATATGAGTGATAAAATAGGTTACACGCCTTCTGCATTGCTAATTATGCGTTAATTCAAAAATTATGGTTCTGTTGACTTTTCATAAACAACTTTGACCCGACATTTGATCTAGTTAGAGCGGGAATCAGAGGGTGCCCTTTTAAGGGTTTATTGCCCACATAAATACCAACTTATAACTACTTTTAATTTGACTAAACACTGAACCATTAGTGATTATTCGATAAGTCAAACCTTAATTACGACGGTTTGACTTTTAAGCTAATAACTAAGCAAAACTCAATTAAGGAAGGTCAAGGGTACTTACCAAGGTCTAATGCATGACCAGAGATGCTTAGAGAAGGCTCTTGAGCCCTAGAGATGATCAGAAGATGAGTTGTGGGTGAATGATCAAAGTTGCAACCAATGGGGCTTTATATAGTGCTTTTGATCCTTTATGATCATGACAAACAACTCTACTATTGATCCCTGATCATCAACAAGTGTCCCTAGTGCCTAGGAACTATTAGGGGTCGCCCATGGAAGTGAAAATATCTCTTTAAGTCGGTTACAACGTTCATAACAGCAGCTGTCACATTTTCTGTCGCTGGGCACTCCTTACGGACCGTAATGGGGTCCTTTACGGTCCGTAAGCCCTTTATCAGAGGCAAATTTTTTTGCCCTTTCAAGCTTCGAACAGGAAACTAGTGTATTACGATTTTGGGCCATGAATTATCAGTATGGGGCCTTTAGATCATGCTTGAACAATTATGTGCACCCTACCATTATGTAATATTGTCTTGGACTTTAACGAAAAGCCATAAATGAAGGTTTGTCGTGCATATCCTCATAGGATCCCACTCTTGCAAATATGAATCAATTATTACTAGTAACTACCGGATTGAATGTATATCAGAGGTTTATAATATATATTAGGCCCTTGGGATTCATAATGAGGTCGTTCAGAGGTATAAATTAACATGACGACACGTTTAAATCATGCCTTACATCTTTAACTAGATCCGGGTTTATAACACTTTTGTCTTGCATGACACGTGTCGTTATTTTATTGAACACAAATTTCGAGGTGTTACAATGGATGGAAATTTTAAGTGATTACGACTGTGATATTCAATATCACGAAGGAAAGGCAAATGTAGTAGCAGATGCCTTAAGTCGTAAGTATCATGAAAAGCAAAAGCGAGTTCGTGCTCTTGGATTAAGTCTACAATTAGACTTAATGGAACAACTGGAGAATATTCAGGAAACAACAATCAAGGATGATGCAGAAGGTATGAAAGGATGAATAAAGGAATTGGAGCAAGGAAATGATGGAATTTGGAGATTCCATAAGAAAAGAATTTGGGTACCTAAGCAAGGAGAGTTGAGAAATAATATTTTAGAGGAAGCCCATAAATCTAGGTATACCATGCATTCGGGTAACAATACGATGCACCAAGATTTAAGAAATAACTTCTGGTGGATAGGAATGAAAAAGGACATAGCTAGATATGTTTCTAAATGTCTTACTTGTTCACAAGTTAAGGCAGAACACCAGAAGCCCTCAGGTCTACTACAACAATTAGAATTGCCTGTATGGAAATGAGAACTTATAACCATGGACTTTGTTACTAAGTTACCCAAAACCAGAAAGGGTAATGACGCGATTTGGGTAATTGTGGATCGATTAACCAAATCAGCTCATTTCTTACCCATGAAGGAAACCTTTAGCATGGAAATGTTAGCCAAGTTATACGTAGACGAGGTAGTATCCTTACACGGAGTCCCACCCTCTATTGTATCAGATAGAGATAGTCGTTTCACTTCACATTTCTGGACAAGTTTCCAGGAAGCAATGGGGACACGACTAAATTTAAGCACTGCATATCATCCTCAAACAGACGGACAAAGTGAAAGGACGATCCAAACCCTGGAAGACATGCTCAGGGCATGTGTAATAGATTTTGGAGGAAACTGGGACAACCATTTACCTTTAATTGAATTCTCCTATAACAATAGTTATCATTCAAGCATCGAAGCTGCCCCATTTGAAGCACTGTATGGACGAAAGTGTAGAACTCCAGTTTGTTGGGCAGAGATAGGAGAAAGTCAATTATCAGGTCCTGAAAATCGTACAAGAAACCACCGACAAGATCACTCAAATCAAGGAAAGACTGAAGACGGCTCGAGATCGCCAGAAAATCTATGCAGACAATCGACGCAAGCCGTTAGAATTCCAGATTGGAGACAGAGTACTATTGAAAGTTTCTCCTTGGAAATGAGTAGTTCGGTTCGGTAAGAAAGGAAAGCTGAGTCCAAGGTACATAGGACCATTCTCAATAATCCAGCGAATAGGGCCGGTCGCCTATCGCTTACAACTACCAAAGGAGTTAGCTGGAGTACATGACGTATTTCATGTATTCAATCTCAAGAAATATCTATCTGACGAATCCCTGGTAATACCTCTTCAAGATGTAGAAGTAAATGAGAAGTTAAAATTTGTTGAGAAGCCACTGCAAATAGAAGACAGAAAAGTCAAGTTTCTTAAGCACAAAAGACTAGTACTGGTCAAGGTCAAGTGGGAGTCAAAAAGAGGACCCGAATACACCTGGGAACTGGAATCGGAAATGAAGCGAAAGTATCCCCACTTATTTCAATAAATCTGGAGGACGAGATTCTAAATAAGGTGGGGAGGATGTAAGGACCTTCAAAAATGTCCCAAAATGACCCGTAAGTAAAAACCCGGACCCCTGAAACCCTAACGTGCATGAAAAACCAAGAAAACAAGGTTTTTGGGTTTCACGCGGGCCGCGTAAGAGTAAGCTTAGGCTTACGCGGGCCGCGTCAAAGCTTTGTTGACCAGATAAGCGTTACAGGCCACGTGGCAGCCACGTGGCAGACCTACCAATGACACGGAAGCCATAGTATACGACTAGGTGGCCCTCGCGGGCAGCGTAAGATGAAGGGAGGGTTTACGCGGGCCGCGTAAACCCCATTTTTCAGCTATAAATTGTTCAGTTCATGAGCAGTTCACATGTGTCGAAAGTTTTGATCAAAAAACGAAGTTCTACTGCTCAAATTCACATTTTTCACATAGGGAGACGCTGCTATGATACAGGGTATTAACTCGATCGCTGCTACGATTCAATGTCCGATCGATTGAAACCAATCCGATGGATGTTTAAGTGCTGCCCACATTAGGGCTATACTTTGTCATTCGTCGAGAATTCGATGGAAGTTTGAGTGTTGCACTTTGTCATTCGTCGTGAGGGTTTTAATCTCGTGAGTTATCGTAAATGTTGTATTAAGCTACTGACCTAGTTCGTGTGCATTGTTATTTAAATTAGGTTACAAGGCTTATCAGTAGGCTAAAACTCTGCCCGTTAAACTTGCAATGTGAGTCATTCTCTTTTTATCAACAATGTTTTACAATACTCCAATCATTTTCAAAAGTTATAATTAAAGGGATTAAGTCGTGGTTATCTTGAATCACTGGCTAGTGGGGTATTGTGCACATTACTAATTTCTCACGGTTAGGCTAATAAATCCTAACAGTGATAATCATCACTACTTGGGTGAAAGGACCCAATAGTGGTATGACCATCGTCACCAGGAGGTGACACGGCGCCAGATAAAAATAAGATAGAAGCCATTGTAACCGCTCTTATGCTGTAATGTATAACTATGTGTCGTTTTATCAAACTTGAGTGACTCGCCAGTATTTCCCCGCTGATAAAATATTTTTCAAACATGTTTCAGGTGACCAACTGTGAATCAAGGAAAAGTGATACGGAGCACTAACAAGCTTGAAGTAGTGGCTCAAATAAATAAATAAACATGTTTTGTAAAACAGAGAATTTCCTAGTAAAATTCCTCTATTGTAAATCACGGGGTTTATCCCAAAATATGAAATAAAATAATCGGGCATTTTCCAGTTTAAACGATCCTGCTAGACTTCCGCTGTAAACTTAAATACCACGGGTTTCTGTCCCGCGGCTCCTGGTCCGGGTAAAACCAGGACGGGGGCCGTGACAAGTGGCACAAGAAGGATGAAGATGAAGATGGAAGAAAGTGAGTGGTTAAAGGCTCCACAAAGAGGTCCTTCAAGTTCTAGCACTTCAAGCCTTCCTAGATAGCCTCCATACACCTTCTAGTGACCTTGGATTGCCTTGTAATGAAGTGAAAATGGTGGGTCTATGTGTGTGTGCTTGAGCTGAGACCAAGGGGAAAGAAAAGGAAGAAGATGGTGAAATTTGTGAGATGTAGGACAATGTATACTACTTATGGTTCTTATAAGAGAAACTTCCAACATGGTGATCTTTATTTAGATCTTTGCATATAATTAAGGGGACAATAAGAATTAAAATAATCAAAAGGTATGTGGGGCCCATTGGGGCCGGTTATGGGGGGGGTAAATTGTCAAGTTTTGGAAGTTGAGGGTTTAAAGTGCAAACGAGAAGGTTTAAGTTAGTTTAAGTGTGTTTAGGTGTTTTTTTTTATGATTTTTAAGGTGTTCTACCACCAATACTAACTTAATATCATAAAAACATAACTTCTAGTCAAATTTTGATGTTTCGGGTAGTGTCCGGTTGTTCGTTTTGTTATGGTTCGTTAAAGTGCTAAATTGCGCAGTTTCACTAAGTATGAAGCACCTTTTGTGGCAGTTTCAATTCCCGACACTTTGTAAGTTATTCTGGACAATAAAACATAAATTTTGCATGATATTTTAGTGTTAGATTGTTGTTTATAGCTGAATTATGCAGAATTCAGCATTTTAGGTAAGTTTCGGGTGTCTTTTAGTGCATAGTTTAACTTCCGAAAAGTTTAGATGTCAACCCTTGTATCCATACTTGGGTTTTAATGTATTTTAGATGTTAGACCTATTCCTAGGCCCTAAATCTATTGTCTGACTGCTTTCTGCATAATTGTTGACACAATGTGTCTTACCGGTGAGTTTACTAGTCTTTCTGACGCAACGCTTAAAGTAATGCACAAAGCAATATTTGAAGTATAAAACATGCATGAATTCATATGTATAGCAAGTAATCAGACTATGTTGACGTTTAAGCACATAGTTGTCGATAATAAATAATATTAAAATAGTACGGAAATTATCGATTTTGTGCCAGTTGTCACAGTGGCCAAGGTCGACTGCTTGACCGAATCCAGCCCCTTGGCTCTCCCAGATGCGCGGAAACCCGACCTCCACCCGCCTGAAGGCACGTGTAACGACTCGCACAAAAATGTCCTAAAACGCTCCGTAAGTGAAAACTCGAACCCCTAAAACCCTAATTTCTATGAAAAATCAAGAAAAACAAATTCTGTGACTCGGTCGCGGGCCGTGAAGGAATTAAGGAAGACCTTCGGGGGGCGCGACAACTCTGTATTTTCCGGATAAGCTTGAAGGACACGTGTCGTCCACGTGTCAAGACTACGCCATGACTCAGCAACCTTCATACTAACCCAGACTCCCTCGCGGGCCGCGAAGGAGAAGCTGATATGCTTCGCGGGCCGCGACTCGACCCTATTTCAGCCTATAAATAGTGGCCGATGTTTTCATTTCAAATCGTTCAATTCTTTTCTTTCTCTTAGCCTATATTATAGCAAAGTAATAACTCGGGAATAATACCCCTAAATCCCGAAACTCTGCCCGTTATTAGGGTAATAACTCTAATCACTGACACGATACTGTATCCGATCGGTTAAAACTGATCCAATGGATGTTTAAGTGCTGCCAATTTCTGGCTATACTTTGTCATTCGTTGTGAGGGTTTCGATCTCGTGATTATCGTTAAAGTTGAAATGAGTTAATACACTAATACGAGTTCCATTGTATCTAGAAATTAGAATTCGTAACTAGGGAGCTGTTAAACCAGAATACTTAGCGATTAAGTAAACATAGTAGTTAAAATAACTTTACAGTTAAGTAAACTTAGTAGTTAAGAAACCTTAATGATTAAGAAAACTTAATGGCTAAGTAAACTTAGTAATTAAGTAAACTTAGTAGTTAAGTAAACTTAACGGTTATGTAAAACTTAGCAAGTAAGAAAACTTAGCGGTTAAGAAACTTAATAGCTAAGGAAACTTAACAGGAAAGAAAACTTAGCAGTTAAGCAAGCTAAGTAAGTTAATTAATTAGCTAATTACGTTATTTAATTAATCGACTAAGTAAATTACTTGATTAAACCGTTAAGGAAAAATTAACCAGTTAAGTAAGATTAATTAAAGTTAAGTAAGATTAATTAATCAGTTAAGTAAGATTAATTATTCAGCTAAGTAAGTTAATCAGTTAAACAGTTAAGTAAAAGTGAAACAGCTAAAGATATACATGAGTAGATAATATCTAAATAGGTATATATGGGGTAGGTATTATCTAAGGAAAATATTATCTAAGGAAAATAATATATAGGGAAGGTTTTATTTAAGGAAGGTTCAACTGAGGAAGATAACACCTAGGGAAATTCTATATAGGGGTAAGACTTATCCCCTTACCTATAAATAGGAAGTTTAGGATTCATTTTTCTTTGCTCATTCCTTCTATTCTTCTCTCTATACGTCGGTGTTCTAACCAATAATCACCGATACGATATTCTTTCCGATTGATTCGGGAACCAACTAACGAATGCCAAAGTGCAGTCTGAATAAGACTATACTTTGTTTGAATTTCGTTAAGGTTCTGATCTCGTGACCATCGTTAGGTTTGGTATGGTTTTACACTAATACGTATTCCACTCTGTTAAACTATATATTTAACTATCAGAAAACTCCAAACCATACACTTACAATCAAACAAGATGTTTAATCATCAGAAGATTCAGAACTATAAAGTAGATGCTTAGTTATCAGAAGACATAGAATCAGGAGGCTTGTTTAATCAAAGACTATATGCTAACAAGATGAGTCATTCTTTTTTTTATTAAAATTACTTTGCAAAAGCCCTAAATGTTTTCCAGTTATACTTTGTAGTGATTAAGTCTTTGCTAATCTTTAATTACTGGCAGTATGTGGGGGTTTTGTGCACATTACTACTAACGATTTATCACTTTAGGTGGGCGAGCCTAATTAGTGATATGTCCACAGTCATAGATCCGGTCGAGTGACAACTGAACCAGCTAATTATAAGATAGGGGAAAATGTGAAAACTCATAATGTTGTGAATTATAACAAATGTGTTTTTGTACAAAAATGAATGAAGTCACCAGTATTTCCTGCTGACCAAATACTTTTAAAACGCGTTTCAGGTGATTTCAGTAGATTGGAATAAAAGTGATGATACGACACCGAAAGACTTAAAGAAGTGGCATATTTTATCAATTAAATTAAATTAAGAAAACATTGTTTCATATATTCGGGTTTATCTCATATTAAAGCTACATTTGTAAAACATGAGTTTATTCTCATCTGTTTAATAAATAAAATCCGGTGTTTCAAAACTCTGATATTTTTTTTCCTAACTCACGGTCTTGATGAAATTTCCGCTGCAATATTTTCAAAATAACCACCGGTACCACTTGACTGCTCGCGGCTCTCGTCAAGGGTGCGGTCGGGGGTCGTGACAGCACAGCAGTAGAATAATTGGTAAAACTTCACTTCCCATCCAAGACGAACCGACGTCACCTGTATTCGCTCATTCACATTGATGCCGCATAAAATAACGAGTAGAGTGAGAATCGATTATAGATCACAAAGAAACTTTTTCCTCAACCACTCCACCCCCTACTTCGTGCGTGTTTGGCTTAGCTTATTTTGAGAAAAAAGGACTTTTCAAGGCAAGAAGGACTTCTAAAAACTGTTTGGCTTTCCTTTTAGAGGAAAAAAGTCCTTTGGATTTCTAGAAGTCAGGAATTCCTGACTTTTTTTTGTTAAAAGTCCTTAGTGGTGTGGTGGTAAGGGATTGGTTTTCCCCCAGCAAAGAGCTGGGTTCGAGCCTCATAAGAGGCAAAAAAGGGTTTGATTTTAGGGGGGGTAAGATTTAGCCGTAAAAAAAAAAAAAAAAAAAAAAAAAAAAAGGATGCCCTTCATTGGTTAAATCATAAAGATAAACTACGAACATCGTTGTGAATGCTCCTACTCCAATTGAATATATCAACATTTCTTATCAACTAAGAAAACCTAAAATAATCAAAACCAGAAACCCATACACAATAATCCAATTCATCTCGTAACAACCGTCATCTTCCGATCCACCACCGATCATGTCATCTCCGGCGCCGTCGTCATCGGCGGCGAACGTCATGCTCGCAATCTACGAGAAAAAAACCGTCGCAATCGATCTCTACCGTCCGTTACGCAACTACATAGTCTTCAATTACTCCGAACGCGAAGCTCAAACCCTAGAAGACGACCTCGAAACCCTAAAATCGATGCGTAACACAATCGAACGCGCCACCGCCGCCGACTCACTCCCCGCTCGCCGTGACGTTCTTCAAAGCTACTTCAAAGCCCTAACTGCTGTTGAATCTAGGTTTCCGATCTCCTCCGATAAGGATCACGTGAACTCCGTCACGTTCACGTGGCATGACGCGTTTAAAAACAAGCAGAAAGCGTCGCAGCAGAATATTCATCTGGAGAAGGCTGCGGTTTTGTTTAATTTAGGGGCGGTGCATAGTCAGATAGGGTTGACTTTTGATCGGTCAACGGTGGAAGGTAGACGGCAGGCGTCTCACTCGTTTATTGCTGCGGCTGGTGCGTTTGCGTTTTTGAGGGATAATGAGGCTGCTAAGGCGTCGATTGGGAGCTCGACTACGGTGGATGTTTCGGTGGAGTGTTCGGGAATGTTGGAGAGGTTGATGTTGGCTCAAGCTCAAGAGTGTGTGTTTGAGAATTCGATTGCGAAAGGGAGTAGTTCTGGTGTTTGTTCCAAGATCTCCAAGCAGGTAGTCTTGATCAATTATGCGGTTAATTTGTTGTTTAAGTTCGGTTTAAGTTCAATACATTTGTTTCGAAATGCAATTGAGTTTGTTTTCGATAATTGATTTGACTTGATATATTACGAAGTAGAAAGCATATATGTTATTTACGGTTAGGTTCCTGTAAAAAAGGACATTTTTCGTGAGAAGCCATAGGAATTGACATGTAGGCATCATGTTTTGGACTTAGGCTTGATGTTTTGGGTTGTTTTGGCCATAGTTATTAAAGGCTCTAGGCGCACTCAAGGCGCATAGGCCTCGCCTGGGGCCTAGGCGCAAAGCGCAAAAAAAGCAAGGGCCCGAGAAAAATAAAGCGCATAATGAAAAAAATTAAAAATATATTATGTATTAGAAATAGATTAGTATTCTTTAAATAAAATAAACAAAATCTATTATATAACACTTTATATCATTTATTTAGTACCAAAAGTTCTAAAATATTAGTGTATTAGTGTAGAAAAGTAGTTTTCCTTAGATAAAAGTACGAATCTGGCTAGAATCTTGCCGGAATTTAGAAAATTTGGCCGGAAACTCTCCGGAATCTAGGAATCTCGCGGAATGTGCACCTGAACCATCACCTGGAGAATTAAAGCGCAATTTCCTCGACTTAAGGCGCAACTGCCTCGCCTCGCTTGAAAAATGGGCCTAGGCGCAAGAGGCGATGACTTTTAACAACTATGGTTTTGGCAAGAAAAACACCAAACATAACAATTTAAGGCACAATGCTATGAATTCTAGGCTTAAAACTTAAAACACCATGCTAAGAATGTTAAGTTGTGTGTTTTAAGTGTAAGCAGTGTGTTTTAGTTGTGTTTTAAATTTCATGCCTAGAATTCACTGCATTGTGTCTTAAATTGTTATGTTTGGTGTTTTTCTTGCCAAAACATCTTGTCGTAAGTCCAAAACATGATGCCTACATGTCAATTCCTATGCCTTCTCACACTTCTCACGAAAGTGGTCCTTTTTACAGGAACCTCACCCATTTATTTACAGTCTTACGCTATTTGCATTTGTTTGTATTATTGTATATAGGTGTGGTTAATTTCTTGTTTAAGTTCAATGCATTGTTTTGAAATGCAATTGAGTTTGTTTTTGATAACTGATTTGATGTGATTGAATTCAAGTGGCGCTTGTGATACTGTGAAGAAGAAAGCATATATGTTATTTACAGTTTTACACAATTTGCATTTGTTGTTTAAGTCCAATACATTTGCTATGAGATGCAGTTGAGTTTGTGTTCGATAGTAGATTTGATGTGATTTAAATTCAAGTGGCGCGTATGATTCCGCGATGAAGAAAGCATATATGTTATTTACATTTTTACATGATTCGTATTTGTTTGTATATAGGTGAGTCTTTTTTACGAAGAAGCTTTAGCTGCACTGAATGTTGCACCTCTCACCAACCACTTCGACAAAGCATGGCTGTCTCATGTTCAGCTAAAGGCGGCATTGTTTTTTGCAGAGGCTTGTTATAGATACAGTTTAGAGCTTCATGAGAAAGAGGAGATTGCGGAAGAAATTGCACGGTTGAAGAGTGGCATTGGTGCTTTGACTGATGCTAAAAAGTCATCTTCAAAAGGGGCTGCGGCTCAGATTCTTGACGCGATTAATAAACTGGAGATTAATCTTAAAACTAATTTAGAGAGGGCTATGAAGGAGAATGATAGGGTGTATCTTATGAGGGTCCCACAAGCCAGCTCATTGCCGCCTCTTCCTGCGTTTGCGATGGTCAAACCGTTGAACATGAACGAGGTATTGGATGCAAGCAGAGACAAGATGTTTGCTAGTCTCGTTCCTGACAGCAGTGCAAAGGCTTTATCACGGTACACTGAAATGGTTGATGACATCATCAGAACTCAAGCTGAGAAGTTGCAGCAAGGGAGTGAACTGGCTAGAGTGAGCCTTAAGGAAATGGATTTGCCGGATTCGATTCTTGCATTGGAAGGACACTCAGTGTTGCCAACCGCTTTATGGGAAGATGTGGAAGCAGTTCAAATTAGTGGCGGTCCAGCTGGCTTAGAAGGCGAGCTTCAACAACTTCGTGATTTAAGTAGGGTTAATCATGAACTGTTAGTTCAGACTGAGGAGCTTATTCAAAAAGAAGCGGCAGAAGATGCACAGTTTAGAAGCCAATTTGGGATGAGGTGGACCAGGCCTCAGTCTAGCACTCTCACGAAAAACTTGCAGGATCGATTAAATAGGTTTGCTGCAAATTTAAAGCAAGCTGCAGAAAGTGATGGTAAAATTGAACGCTCAGTGAGAGACAACATGGCATTCATGTCTATTCTAGATCGCCGTCCAGTAAGTTTTTTTTGGAACTTGTAGATTTTATGTATTAAAATTTGGTGACTTTTGGTCTGTTTCAGTCGTTTCCTTTAAGCTAGTATTTTTATTTGATCTGTTTGACCTTTTAGAGAATAAACATAACTGTGTCAATCCGTTTATTAGTAAATGGGCCGAAATGTCCACTTCTACTGATTAACATAAGAAATAGAGTTACTTACACAGATGGTCCCTATGGTTTACGGTTTACCCAAAATAACACCTTTGCCTTGGGGTCTAAGGTTTCGAGTTGCGAGTTCAGGTTTCGTGGTTTCTATCTTGTAACGAGTTTGGGGTCTAAGGCAACTTGCCAAGGCAAAGGTGTTATTTTGGGTAAACCACAACGATCATCTGTGTATCTTTAAGAAGTATTTGATAATTCATGTTAGAAACTTGTAAAAGATATTTCACTTCTACTCATTACTTGATTTTATGAGCAATTCATTGGCTCTTCTGATATACATAACTAGTAACCTGTTATATTTGTTCTGAAATACATTTGAATTACTATACATTTAACATATGATAACGAGTTTTAGGGGCTGTTTGGGAGTGCTTATTGTACCCAACTTATAACTTATTGACTTTTTGAAAAGTTAAATGGTGTTTGGGATTGGGGTTGGGAGTGTATGTGAGGGGAAAAGTCAATAAGTCACTCCATTGTGACTTATTAAATTTTCCAAAAAGTCATAAGGAGTTTGGAAAAGCTAAGCCAAACACCCCCCCCCCCCCCCCCCCAAGGTATTCTTGCTCATGTGTTATGAGAATCTTAGCAATACGCACGCATTCAGTATTTTTAGGGCTGAATCATTTTAATATTGTTAATGTTCAGACTTCAGGCCATTATAATTTACCTACTTTCAGATGCATGTAAAATATTTTATTCAAAACTTCTTGTGGAAAAAGTGGGCTTACTAGAGCTTTCTTGTCAATAATTAATTTATTCATGTTTTTTGCCAGATTGAATCGGCCCTACCAACATTGGCTAAACCAATCATGTCTTTGGACGCCAACGAAGATGCTATAGTGGGGACCCTGAAGCAGAGCTTGGTAATCTTACTTATATATTGTCATCGAGTTTACTTCAGTTTTCTTTACCGTTGCAGGTTATGACAGTTGTTCTACTTGCTGTGTTTTTTTTATAAAACTAGCGGGTTACCAACCGCGCTCTGCAGCGGGTTCGAAACGTAGATAAAAATAAGCAAATTGTGAGAGTTGAAGTTGTTTGATGTTTTAGTTAAGGGGCTAAACATGTCATTATTAAAGTTGAGGGGCTAAAGTTGTTTATTATGGAAGTCGAGGGGCTAAAGTTGTTTATCATTAAAGTTGAGGGCCTAAGGTTGTTTTAGTTAAGGGGATAAACATGTCATTATTAAAGACGAGTGCTAAACATCTCATTATTAAAGTTGAGGGGCTAAACATGTTATTATTAAAGTTGAGGGGCTAAACATGCTATTATTAAAGTTGAGGGGCTAAACATGCTATTATTAAAGTTGAGGGGCTAAACATGTCATTATTAAAGTTGAGGGCTAAAGGGGGCTAAACATGTCATTAAAGTTGAGGAGTTAAAGCTGGTTAATGCCAAAGTTGAGGGGTCATAGTTGGTTGATGTGACAAAATAGCATATTTATACTACATATAATTTATTTGTTTTTATGATCTGTTTTGTAGAGGCAATTAGAGACACTGGGTGCTCAAAGGGCAGGTCTGGAAGACATGCTAAAAGATATGAAGAGAAAGGTGTGCTTATTCCCACTAATGATATATTCATGTTTTGGTTATTAATTGCAACCGTGAAGTATTAAGCCACTAATGTTTATTTATTTTACACTCATTGGCTTCAGGATGATATACTTCCGAAGTTGATGACATCCACAGGTTCATATGAGGATCTTTTCAGAAAAGAGATAGCAAAATATAATAGTATATGTGAAGAAATATCTCAAAACCTTCAAGATCAGGAGCAATTGTTGCGACATATTCAGGTCTTTCTACATCTCAAAATCAATTATCTAGTATTTAATATAAAGCATGATACCAGAGAGTCCGTTTTTTTACAATTATTTTGATCCTTTAAGAATTCTTACAGTTGATTCTTCTAGACTCTGATTAATAATCTTGTTTTTAGGCTCAAAACCGTGAATTTGCTAGCACCTTCAATATCGAGGATTACAGAGGTAACTTTTTTCTTTAAAAAAGTGTTTGAATGTTGTTATTAAATCAGATTTCGATTTTCAAGTCTTAATTTATTAATGAACTATAATTTTCTATGATTAATTGATTACAACTGTTTAACCTGGCCTGGCCCATTGTCAAAGTTTACTGTTTTTCTCTTTTCTTGGCCCAACTAGCCCATTTTGCAGCCTGTAATGCATTAGTATGCAGGTCTGGCCCATTTGACCCTATGTTGAAATTTACTGTTTTGACCCTACTCAACCTATTTTGCCACATGTAATATATTGATAGAGGGTGGATATATATTAAACCCACTTGAGTTGACTAAACCATGAGAACCCTAGCGTAACAAACCATTTTTTATAAAAAATTTGGGCATGCAATATGCGTATTTTTGAGGCGGCTTTTTAAAAAAAATCCTAAAAAAGGCGGGCATTTTTTTTTAAATATAAGCTTTTGTTAAAAAAACAATTCAACTTTTTAACGTAACATGTGTAACATCATATGTTACATCGGATGTAACACATGTTACGTAGGTGTTACAAGCATTTTTGCACTAAAACAATGCATATGTTACCGTTGTTTACGTGGGTGTTACGTATGTTACATAGAGTTTTCCGAGTTATGGAGTTTAAATTATGTACTTCTCTTAGATTGATATACTATAAAAGTAGCAAAACATGAATATACTATTAATATTACGTATTAAAAAGCCAAGTGATATATTATTTTTATTTCTCTGCAGCTGCTTGTGAAAAGTGCTATAAGCAGATCGAAGCCGCCATAGCCAAATATCGAGAAATTAAAGAGAACATTAATGAAGGACTCAAGTTTTACGTTACTCTTCAGGTATGGATCTTTTTTTTGTTCTGATTTATTGGTTTAAATTAAGTTAATAATAGCAATTAAAATAAATTATTATTTGTAATTAAACAGGATGCAATCACAAGCGTAAAGCAACAGTGCAGTGACTTCGTGATGACACGAAGCATACAGTGCAGAGAAATGATCGAAGACGTGCAAAGACAAATGTCAGGTTTAAGTTTTCAAGACGGTAAAAATTCAAACACTTACAATTACCCATCAACCGGAGCCCCTCAAAGAACATCTTCCCAGCCGGACCCCATCAACCAACCCCGCCCGCAACCACCTTACTACCACCAGCCGCCGCCGCAGCAGCCATCGCCACCACCTCCAGCATATGCTCAGCAACACCCCCCACAGCCTGCTCCTACACCAGGATACGCACAACATCCGCCCTATTCCCACCCCCAACCACCAGGTCCTTACCGTGGTGGGTCCCCCTCTCCATACCCACCTCAGCAGGGCCAACAACCGCCGCCAGCTGGCGGTTATGAGTACGGTCAGCCTGCTTATCCTGGTTGGCAGGGGTCGTACTACAATGCGCCAGGTCAGCAACCTGGATCGTTTCCTAGGCCACCGTATACAGCTGCTCCTTCTCCATACCCTCCTAACCAGAGTAGTTACTATAATAAATAAACAATGATTTTGTTTTGTGGTGAATGGTTTTTGGTCTTCATTTAATAATTATTGCTTTTATTCTATCTACCGTTTATAGTTTAATAATTACTATGTAAGGAAAATTTAGTGCCCCACGTCTGTAAACTCACCGAATACATGCTTGTATGTAATGAACCGTTTCGGTATATACTGTCAGTGTGTTGTGTTCGTTTTCATGTTTCTGATAATGAATTAGTTTGAGATTCTCGATCCAAAATATTTGTCAGTACCCTGCCAGTTGGGCGCAAAGTGGGTTGGTTAAACCAGTTCTATTAGTAATAGAATTTTTTGAGGAGTGTAAATAGCTAAAAGTTGTAGACAACCTTACCTCTACTCCGTAGGAATAGAGAGACTGCTTCTAGTGAGACCCCCGGCTCGATAGTAGTTTTGCATCAAGCCTTGGACATAAGACACATAACACTCAGCAATTGAGACAAAGACCGATTAGACAATTATTATTATTATTGTTCTTTTAAAATGAACACCAAATGCCTCTTAAGAGTTGAAAACATGTTTATTTATACCACTATTATTAACCCATTATATTATATTGCTATATCTGACGTCATCGTTTAAGAGTGTTCGGTGTTGAACCACGTCTTGTGAAAACTATTGACTTGAAGTGGGAAAAAATGTGGTTAAAAAGGATTTTGACTAGGTGACAAGTTTATTCAAAGTCAAACACACCCTCTAGTCTAGAAGAAGAGGTAGTCCACGTCAACTTTCTATCCAACTTCAACTTAATACTTGTTCAAGAACCATGTCAATAGGCCTTAAGTGGTGGTGAAGCTTGAGATTTTTAACCGGTGAGTCGAAAACGTATATACCTAAAAAAATTATAAAACCGGGGGGTCGAAAACGTATATACCTAAAAAATTCTATACGAAAACTACATACCGTACACTACTGAATAAAAAGTTTGGGGGGTCGGGCGCCCCCACCGACCCCTTCTATCCTGTGCCCCTGGCCTTAAGAGTCCAATATCAGAAAATCACCTCAAGAACCATATACGATGTTTAAATGATTTGCTTTTAATTGAGAGAGAAAAATGTGTTTCTTAAAATCATGGATGTTGAAAAACATATACGGTGGCAGTTGCTGTTAAAAGTAGTGATTTCATAAGGTTTTTTTATAAGTTTTTATTATGTACTTTTCATGGATCATTTCAGATATTTTTATTAACAATCTACTATTTTGGTTAAATGACAATTCACTAAGAGCTAATTAAGTTATTGGCTAGATCAAAGATAAATTCTCCTAAAATTAAGAAGTCATAAAAAGGGTATCAAACGGATTCTGATTGACCTCATTCAAGCGGCATTAGAACCGTCTCATCAAACTCTACGATATGAGATTTTAGGTTTTCGCTTTTGGGTGTTTAGTTTGTAGATTTTAGAATGTTTGTTTAGATTATTGTGTCTTTTTACTTATTATTGTGTCTATTCTATATTTCTGTCGTTATGTCTTTTTTGCGACTCATTGTGTCTCTTTTCCTCGAGATTGTGTGATATTTTTCGGCATTGTGTTATATTTTGCTTGATGTTGTGTTATATTTTGTGATCCATTGTGTCTTTGTACACTTTTAGGAGACTTTGTACTTTTGTAGGATAGATTTACCCTTAAGTTGTAACACCCTAAGCAAATCTCACACACGTCGTGAACATGAAAAATGATAGATGTTGAGTTCATAAGAAATGTAGCACCTCAAATGTCACTAACACATTTAAGGCACATTAATTGTGGATAGTAGGATAACTTTATAGCTAAACGTGTTTGGTTTAGAGTAATTACAGGATTTGCAATTCAAAAGGGGGTGGCGGCGCAGCTTGTTGCCCGCTACCAACCCATGATTTGTAATTTGCTCTAACGATCCAAAAGGTTTGAAATCTTGCCATTATGGTTAAAAAAAAATTACAGGATGGTTGACCTATTTGGGAAGTCTTTACTATACAAGCAACAAAAACAAATTTGTGAGCTTATTATGGGAAATCTAGACGATATCTATTGAGAGGGACCAATGGGGTGGTGGTCCATTAACAAAGACAAAGTTTTTAAACACCTGGGTTTGGCAAGAGGAGATCTTGGGTTCAAGTCCATAAACGACAAGGATTAAAAAGAAATTTGCCATTAAAGAAAATCTATTAAGAGGGGACCAAATATTACATAACTACTAACATAAAATATTTCTAACAAGTGAAAACAATAGCTATGACAAAAGTCGTTTTTTCTTGATGAATTGGTCCTCACGTACCTTTTGCTATGTGTGAAAGTAATACAACCATGCTACCAAGTCAAGAAATTTATTAATTATAAGGAAAACACAAAGAAACTAACAAAAACAAAGACATGAAACACCAAAACAAATCTATTTAAAAATACAAAAAATATTTGAAAAAAAACAGTAGCTGAAAAGTAACTAACGAACTATTATGAGACAAAATAAGGAATATTTTTTAAAAGTATTCGTTATATGATAATGAAACAAGAATTGATATAACTTTAGAAGTATATTTTGTTAAATATGAGAGGATAATTAATCTTCTCATCTTATCAAATGAAATAAGAATTGATTTACAGGCCTAACAAACATTCAAAATTATCTTATGATTCGCTTCGCAACTCTTAATATAAACATTTTAAATAACTAACCTACAATAAAAAATAATAACAAATAACTAATAAGAATACCCACTTTTAAGGCTATAGGGTGTGGTCATGACCCTCGTAACCACCATGACCCTCCACGTCAGTGCCATGTAACCCATCTCTAATCCACTATCCAAAACCACTAATCTAAGGGTGTGGTCATGACCCATACCACTAGCCCCATATTTATTTTAATTTATCTTTGTCAAATAATCCTTTAGCCTAACATGGTAGTACCAAATAATCAAACAACATAAATGTTTTAAATAAGTTCCTAAAGTTGGAAAAAAGAATATGATACTTAAACTCTTTAACTATTTCAATAATTAAACTTAAAAAATAAAAAATTACCACAATAATTAACAAAATCATGATTACCTACTTAGTAAGTACTTGAGAGTTTTGGCAACCTTTCACACTACCCAAATAATAAACTTTGACCAAGTATTATTCATCTTCAAATATTATTTTGTTTCAAAATTAGGCCCACACGCATCAATTCACACCATAACTTTTTTAATGTCAAAAGAAAATCCACCATCCTTCACACACACTCACACACACACAGATCACGCGTAAATATGTACACTACAACATATTTATATACGTCTACTTGTTCATACCAACACTAACACACCACTAAAACACTAAATCATTGATCAAGAAACTTCAAAACACTAGAAACAATGGGGAACTATGCATCAACATGTGGTTTTATGATTGTTCCAATCATGAAAACCAACAAGGCAGCAAGAGTCATATTCCCCTCTGGCGAAATCCGACAGTTTCGGGAGCCTATCAAGGCCGCGGAGATCATGCTCGAGTGTCCCGCCTTCTTCGTAGTCAACTCACGGACGTTGAACATCAACCGTTGTTTCTCGCCTCTTTTGGCCGATCAAGATTTGGAGCCGGGAAATATTTATATCATGTTTCCGATGAGGAGGGTGAACTCCATGGTCACTCCCGCGGATATGGCAGTTTTCTGGATGGCGGGTAGTAGTGCAAGTAAACGAATATCAACGGAGATGACAACAGGTGGCGACGATGGTGTTGGTGGTGAAGTGAAGGTCGTGGAGCAGCCGAGATTGGTGGTGGAAGTGCCCGAGTTTAGTTATAGGTTGGCAGTTGGTCGTTCTAGAAAGCCGGTATTGGATACGATTATCGAGGAGCCGGTTTGTGTGAGATATAAGATACTAAATTGGATACACTAGATAGCATTTTTGTTTATTGTTATGTTTAGATTAGATTATAAATATAAAAAAATGTACCGTTGTAAACTAATTTTACATAAGGCGTAACGTATTCCAAGTCTCACTGAAGACAAATGGTGTACGGAAAGCATTATGAAATCTAAGGTTTTCCTCAAACTTCGGTTATTTGGTTTGTCGATGACACGTGGACAGTACGATCATCACGACAAAGCTTCCCGTTGCATTTGCCTTTAATCTTGGATGCGATCTTAGCAAACACTTCCTCCCTTTGGGGGCGGTTTGCGTATATTATCCAAAGTAAAAGACTCAGCACTACAGCTACAGAAATAAGAGCTAAACCCGCGATCACCATCTGAAGGTGGTGTTGCAGCGGTGGGCAGTGGTCGGTGGTGATGGTTGTGAATGTTTCCCGAACGAAATTGCAGTCCTGGAAGCTAAGTAGCGGCGGCGTGTAGTGTTGGAGCGCGTAACTTATGTTTACCGCTCCGATGAGTTGCTGGTACATATCGGGGGTCAGTCTTCCGGTAGTCGTGGATAATCCTGATTCAGAGACTGTACATGTGTAGTTTTGCCACACCTACAAATCATATTTGGATCAAGGAAACGGTTAAGTTTTTCATTTTTGACTTTTGAGGTCAAAGTAACTAACTCGTTATTCAATATTCATGTAAATTGTGAAGAATTTTATAAAACTGAAATAAGGGAAAATCATGAAAATAACCGTTGACCAAACAACTTTACGAAAATAAACATTGTTTGCGTCTAGGGGAGACGCAAACACGGAAATAAATGCAAGTTTTGCGTCTGGGAGTCGAACTTTGCGTTAGAGAATATGTCATGGGTTTTCGCACCTACTTTTTTTTTCTTTTTCACCACGATTTTTAAACATGCATAACTTTTTTCATACGATAATATTTTTTATAAAAAATACACCAAATTAAAGATAATAAAATTCTCTTTAATTTGGTGTAAACTTTTTAAAGAAAATATGAACGTATGAAAAAAGTTATATTTGTTTAAAAATTGTGGTGGAAAAGTAAAAAAAAGTACACGTGTCAACTTCTTTTTTTTTTTTTTTTTTTTTTGAACGGCTGCTCACCGGTTTGTCTCAACACGGGTATTGCGCGCGGCCCGGGTTCGAGACGGCGCCGTAGGCGTCTGCGACAAGCATACCAAACCGAGGCCCGGCCAAAGGTGACTCGGGGCTGCCAGGAATCGAACCCGTGACCTGAGGATGGGAACCACGCTGGGGTGTAAACCCACCCTCACCTCACCTGCAGACAGTGGGGATCGAACCGGGCTCTCCATGGAGAAACCCCACTCTTTCCACCACTGGGCCACACGTGTCAACTTCTTAAACGCTAGGATTCATGAGTCTACCACAGTCACAGATGCAATCTCTAAGGATTGAGGCTACCACAGACGCGAAGCATGTTCATTTTCATAATTTGACCAGTCAAATGTCCATTTTCGTGATTTTCCCTTGAAACAATCTATCATCTCACGGGACAACGTACCAGAGATGCGTTTGACATTGAGACCTCGTCGGCTGAACAATTTCGTTCTTGGAGCTGCGAATCATACGGAGAGCAAACGTACGGCATCAAAGGGCCCGATTGATTATAATAATTAGTGTTTCCCGATGGCACCCCATATGAATTCGCATACGAACCTATGAACCCGTTGACTATATTTCCAAGATCGTTGATCACCTGTTTACTTTTATATAAAGTCTGGTTTGTGGTCCTCTGGTCAACGCAAGGAAGAATATTGCTAAGGGCCGTTTCGGCATTCTCGTGATCCACCCACTGTTCCATTGCCACACACGTGTCGGAAACTGCACTGCAATTTGATTATATGGTCAAAGTCAAACCTAGTACATTTCAAGTATAAAATTTGTCACAAACGTACGAATTTAGCATCGAGATTCAAGATTTAAGGTTTTCTTACGTGTTGAGGATTACGAAAACCCCACACAGAATGGATGTAACCACAACAAGCAACCATCCACCGATGATGAATCTGCAAAAATGTAAATTTTACCATGAAAAATGAACAATCACAACCCCAAGAACAAGAACAAGAAAGAAGAACGTACAAGTGGATTGCGTTCCTATGACCAAGAATCGACAAATCTGTAACAAAAAACCAAGACATTAGACATGTAATTATGGGGCTGCAAACGAACCAAATGTTCGGCGGAAGTTCGTTTGTGTTCGTTCGTTTATTAAACAAACGAACACGAACAAGAAATTTCGTTCGTTTAGTTAAAAGGATGAACATGAACAGAGGCTGCGTTCGTTCATTTATGTTCATGAACGTTCGGTAACATGTTCGATAGTTCATTAGTGTTTTTAGTATTTATATTTTATTTAAATACTTCAAAATTCCAACAAATAAAATATTTAATAAGTGTCATTGTATTATATATTCTGTTCATTAACGCTTGTTTGTGTTCGTTTGTTTCCATTTGTGTTCATGAACATTAGTTTGTGTTCATCAACAGCCGTTTTTGTTCATTGCCTAAAATTAACCAACGGACACAAACGAACACGAACTCATTCATTTCCTTAACAAACGAACACGAACATAAAATCTCGTAATGAGTAGTTCGTGAACACATATATATTTCTTAACAAATGAACACGAACAAGGTCTTGCTTGTGTTCGTTCGGTTCGTTTGCAGCCCTTGATGTAATTGGCGATTTGGTAAAAAAAGTCAACAGATGAAATGAAATTCTTAGAACACTTACAGAGGCCTAAAATTGAAACCAGAAGCATTACTATTGCAACGGTAATCATCGACGATCTCCTGAAAAAGAAAACAAATAAAACAGTGTTTTTACTTTTTAAGAATCCTGATACTTCATGATTGAACTTAAAGTAACATGTTGTAATGTGATCATACACGGCATCGAAGACGGTTCTTATTTTTCGTGAGCTTTGATGCGTTTTTCGACCCAATGTATCGGATGCTGAATTTAGGTCGATGTTTAGTTTGTCAATACTGTCTTTAACATCTGCAGGAAGATAAAACTGTGCCACATTGACGGTTTTTGCTAGTGATAAATATCCCGTGACATTAGTCAGCGTCTGAACGGTGTAGTCTGATTGGTCAACGACGTAATTTAACGTGTCTATTGCTTCACTGTGGAATTCATCCTGTCCCACCGAAAGTAGAATGCAGCCAGTCCTGAAAAATAAGAACTGTTGTTTCTTAACTGAATTATAAAAATAAGAGTTTAAATTTAAAGAGTATAATGCCATTTTCATCCCTGAGGTTTGGCCAGTTTTGCAACTTTCGTCCAAAGGTTTGTTTTTCCGCATCTGGATCCAAAAGGTTTGAAATCTTGTCATTTTCATCCTGCTTGTTAACTCCATCCATTTTTCTCCATCAAGTCAGGGGTATTTCCGTCTTTTTTGTTAATTTAAAGGGCAATTCGGTCTTTTTCACTTTATGTAAAAAGACCAAATTACCCTTTAAGTTAACAAAAAAAGAATACCCCTAAAAAAGACCAAATTGCCCTCTAAGTTAACAAAAAAGACAAAAATACCCCTGAATTAACGGAGAAAAATGGATGGAGTTAACGAGCCGGAGGAAAAAGGCAAGATTTTAAACCTTTTGGATCCAGATGCGGAAAAACAAACCTTTGGACGAAAGTCGCAAAACTGGCCAAACCCCAGGGACGAAAATGACATTTTACTCTAAAAATAATTATATAGATTATGTCTTTCTTTGACTTCTAATGTCAAACTTGATGTCAAAGTAGTACAATGGTCATTTTATTTAATGTTTTTGGGTAAATATGAGATTTGAGATACTTACGCTGCAGCACCCGTGAAGATAACAAGTAAAATTAAGCATATAATCTGAGAAAACCGGGAATCTTTGCCTTTGATATTTAATCTCCATCCACAACAGTGATGTACGAACATGGCTAAGCCGAACAACACAAACCATAAGATGGCAAGAATAAACGCAGCAGCCCCAGTAAATCCTACAGACTGTAGAGAATGTCATTAACAAGTTTCAATTAAAATAAAAGTGAAAATTAAACTTAAATATAATTCAAACAAAGGGGGTGTTTGGGCATTTAAGAGTAAAGTACGCGGATTGTCCCGGTGCTTTACCAAAATTTTGGATTTGGTCCCTAGCTTTCCAAAAAAACATTTCTGTCCCTGTGGTTTGCGCTTTGTAACACATTTAATCCCTATGGTTTGCACTTTGTAACGAATTTAGTCCACAACCAACAAATCTAAAGGTTTTAGTAGGTCCAAGTTACGGACTAAATGCGTTACAAAGTGCAAACCACAAGGAACATCCATGTACTTTTGGAAAAAGTTGGGGACTAAATGCATTACAAAGTGCAAACCACAAGGACCACCAGTGTACTTTTGGAAAGCTAGGGACAAATCCAAAATTTTGATAAACCACAGGGACCATCTGTGTACTTTACTCTTAATTTAAATTAATTATTGCAATTTGATGTTATCAATCATCAGTGTTGAACTTATTTAAACTTATTTATGTTTTTCGGATTACTTAACGTTGAAACATCCAATCTTAAGAATAGGTAAGGACTAATAAGAGTTGTTCTAAGAAAGCTGATTAGATAGATAAATGTGAAATTATTCAATTAACAAACTATCACTACGGTCTTGATCACAAAGCATGAATTATCTAGATTGAACAAAAAAAGCTTACGGCCCAGTAATGCTTGTCAGTTATGTCCCATCCACCGTGATAGCGCCTGAACCGGTTAAGAATATCGGGCCGTTTTGTTCTGGACCCTGCCAACACAAGCTCACAGGATGGTTCATTAGCGCCTGGACCAGGGGCTTCAGCTGTTGAGCTCAAGATCCCATCTCTCCAATGACCCAAGTTCTCCTCCCCTACAATTATGTAAATTCACATATCTTACAACATATTGCACCATGAAAACTCAAAGTTCATCAAAACCAGATCATTCCAATAGACTCAATCGTCGAAAACAGTTTAACAGTCAAGGCACACAAATGATAAACCCCCAATTTGTCTCAGAAATAATGCAATACAATACAATACAAAACATAAACCCTAATTCCTAAATCCAAAAACAAAATCATATAGAAAAAATCACTTATCACACACTAAATCACTAGTAGTTAAAACCCCCAAATGCTGCCTTTCACAAAAAAAAAAAAAAAAAAAAAAAAAAAAAAAAAAAAAAAACCTAAATGATATTTATATATATATCATCAATTAAACTCAGATTCATACATAAAACGAGCATTAACAAATTATTAATACACAGATCAAAGTCCACAAATGCAGTACCTAAAATAGATTGGATTTGATCAGTTTGCTGTGAAGCAATAGCTGAATCAGAGCTCAGGAAGCTAAAACTGAAGGTGAAAATGAAGAGGAACAGTGAGAAATAGTTCTTCTCCATTCTTCAGGTGCTGTAATGGTGGTGACGACAAAACGAAATCTCAGTCCGTATAAGACATAGAATAATAGTGTGATGAATTGGTGCCAGTTTAGAACTGGTTTTGCAGAAGAAGAAACTAGAAGCACATGGTGAACGTTTGGTTCACGTTCCTGTTTGATGAATCTTTTAAGCTATTTAATACATATACATACATACAGACACTGGATCGCTAGACATGTGTTGTGTGTGTATATATATATATATATAGAGAGAGAGAGAGAGAGAGAGAGATCTAGAGAAAGAAAGTGGTGACACACTCACACACATGGGTTTGATTGAGAGGTGAAGGGGAAAAGGCGGGTGAGTAACGGAGTATCTGTGAAGGAACAGAGACCGGTTTTTTTACTACAAACCCTATTTTACCGGTTTATTTATTTATCCTAATAAAATATTAATATGTATTTTTTATTTGGCAAATTGGAAACAGATAATCCCACCTAACTCAATTTTGCCGATAATAATAATAGGTTAGTTATTTGCCGATAATAATTCAAACTGGTCATTTTTTTTTTGTAAAATAGTCCGTCGTTAAAATGGCTTAACGGAGTTAAGTTTTTTTCCGAATTACATACCGATGTTTTAGGGCTTTTGACAAGAACGAGGATACGAGTCGATTGATGTAAAACTTACCTTGAAATACTGCCACAACACACGAAAACGGTGCTTCAATTCGGGTGTTTAAACTTCTAATTAACAAAAATCAAGCCATTTCGAGCACAATTTCGAGGTAAGTTTTACATTAATCGGCTCGTATCCTCGTTCTGATCAAAAGCCCTAAAATATCGGTTTGTAATTCAGAAAAAAACTTAACTCTGTTAAACTATTTTAACGGCGGATTATTTAAAAAAAAAATTGAACAGTTCGAATTATTATCGGCCAATAACTAACTGACTTGTGATTATTATCGGCCAAATTAAGTTAGATGGGATTATTTATTTCCAATTCGCTTTTTTATTTTTGTATTTTGTACTGGACATTTGCACAGACTAATTTTGTAACGTGAAAATAATTTAAAATATGTGTGAAATATATTTTATATAAAATTAATATGTGCTTTTTGTTTTGAACTTGAAATTTGCAGAAACTAATTTTGTAACGTGAAACTAGTTTTAAATATGTGTAAATTTGTTTTAAACCTATTATATACGTATTAACTTGAATGTCAACTTCGTTTACAGTTACACAAGTTGTAAAACATAGATGTAACATCTTGTATAATAAAATGACTATCCATGTCAATATTTTGAGTATAATAAAAAATAATCATTCATGTCAATATTTTGATTGCGTGTTACTTCATCAAATTTTGATACTTTTAATATGTAAATACTTACTATTCTAAGAAAAATAAAAAGTAGTTAAACAAGTTAAAAGAGATTTAATATACTAAAATTGGGTTAACTAGTTTCTTATTACGAAATTAGCAAGTACCTTAGATTTTTATGGTATTAATCTTTTATCAAAAAAACACAAACTACATATATTAATATGATATTTGTCTCTAATTCTTATAATTTAGTCTTTGTAATCTAAAGAAAAAAAATGATCTTTTATGATAGTAATCTGATATAATGGCATGCTTATTTTTTATTAAAAAACCAAACAACAACTAGTTAATTTCAATAATGTCAAAATAAAAATATTTAAAACAGAACAAGAGAAACAAAATACCTACTATTAGTCTATTAATTTGAAATAAAAAAGTATTGTATATCTTTGAAGATAGAAAAGAACAATCTTTAGATGTTGATATATGAATAATTGTTATTTTAAAGCGTCCAAAAAAATATTGTGACGTTTAGATTAGTTAAAAGAGATTAGTTAGCACCTTTTTAGTTTATGGGGTGGGGATCTGGGGTGTAGGGAGTTGGTGGACCACCATTTAGATACTAATTCTTTAAAAAATTATTATTTTAAAATGTAATTTATTTAAAAATAAATCATTTTTTTGACACATATATAGCTCTATGTATTTTTAGGAGAAATGAAGTAAATATGTCTGTAGAATCAATTGATTATTGCTGAATTGATATGTTTTGAAAGCTTGTTTATGAACATTAGGTAATCCAACAATAAAGACACATTAAAATGAAGATAAGGACTAACAATAAGAACGACATATCATTAATTTTTGTTTTATTTGATCAGTCTCTATCACAAAAAAATAATAATCAATTAATCAAGATAAAAAGCTTCCCTATATTGTATTTGATTTTCTTTATATATATTTTTTTATTTAATTGTTGAAAGTACATGCACTAATCGGCCTTTGTATTAATTGTTGAGTGTTATGTGCCTTATGTTCAAGGCTTGATGCAAAACTACTATCGAGCCGGTGGTCTCACTGGAAGAGTGGAAGCAGCCTTTCTATTCCTATGGAGTAAAGTTAAGACTGTCTACATCTTACCCTCCTCAGACCCTACGTTAACTTTGCTATTTGTGGGATTTACTGAGTATGATGATGATGATATTATTATATTTAATTGATTGATTATCTATATTATATTATAGTTTGTTGACGAACTCCAACTATAAACGTACGATTTATAAGTTAGGGAAATACGATAATGATTAATACTTTCTATTATTAATAGATTAAATTATGACTATTACTCATGTTTAGTCACTACGTTTACACAACCAATGAAATAGTCTGAAATAGTAAATGAATCGGTAAATAAGATCTTTAAATAAATAATAAATACATTTTTAAAAAAATCCGATTAACCAGGCAACCATTCAACGCCATAGGTAGCTGGCGCAAATGAAGATGATTCAAGTGTACCTGATCTACCTGACCAATAGTGTAAACAACTTTCTGGTCAGACCGGCTGGGTCCTAAAAAAACTGTTTTTAACTTATTGCAAAGAATATATTTTATTCAGAGTTAACTTTTTATTAATACATAAGATACATAACATTGATGTTGCTTAATAACGAAAGTAAACACAACAAAATCGACGGAGTTATATTTCGGGGCCCTAAAATAATGAGATAATTAACGAAAGATGAACACAAAAATATGTACCAGAAATTCATGAAGGATTATATTAAAGATCCAGTCATTAGTACGTGACAAGAAGCCACCAGTGGATTAGATCTTTCTTTTTCATATGTAAACTATAATCCGACAAGTTTAACCGAAACCGCTACTGAGATCTACCTAGGACACAGGTACTAGGTAACTGCATGTTGCTTATTTTTCCACCATGGGGCATGCATGCAAATCTTTATATCGAAGAACCTGTACGAGATCAATGAAACAAAACAGTTCGATAATCACAAACCGTCTAGTTCAAACAGACTAGGTTGGGCTGCAGCCGGAGGAGGTTCAAGCTGCAGTGGATCGGGTTTACCTTGGTCAACATTTGGAGTCTCGAGTATCTCGAACGATTGGCCTGGTGAGTCATCGCTTTCCACAGGCTCATCCGGTTCTATTTGTGGTTCGGGTTCGTCAAGTTGGTCAACGGGTGGTGGTTCAAGTGGTTGGTATTTGGGCTTGTTCTTCTCCAGAAGGACGTATGTGGTGCAATACCAGAATAACAGAATTCTACTTTGGGCCATCACTGTCTCGGATATTGTGCTACCCCCGAAAGAGAGCCTCTCTAGAGCCTGTATCACGTGATATATAAATGGTTTGGGTCAGACACGTTGAGTGACGGGTCAAAACGGGTTTGACTTGAAACGGGCCGTGGCTAGGGCTGTTCATGAGCCGAGCCGAGCCGAGCCAGGCCAAGCTCGGGCTCGGCTCGATTATAAACCGAGCTGGCTCGGCTTGGCTCGGATTTGAAACCGAGCTGAAAATCTAAGCTCGGGCTCGGCTTGGTTTTAAACCGAGCTAGCTCGGCTCGGCTTGGTTTAGCTCGATTTTATAAAAAAAAAAAAACTAATATATACCTCTTAAAATTTAATAGCCTAAAATATTATTCAATAATTTAAAAGAATATATTCAAAATAAGTTCAATCTAATACAATTCAAACCAAAATCAAGTTTAACAACGCAAAATAAGTTTTAATTTCAATAAAATACAATATTAGTTCATTAGTATGGTAATCAATCTTCAAATATGCCATAAATATCAAATTACAAACCTATATACATGTAAATAATAATCAATTTTTTTGTAATATATTATAATGTATATAAAATTAAAACTTATTATAAGTAAAATAATTCGAGCTAAAGTGCTAAACCGAGCCGAGCTACAAAGCGAGCCGAACCGAGCCAGCTCGGCTCGTTACGAGCCGAGCCGAGCTAGGCTCACTTTCTAACCGAGCCGAGCCGGCTCGGCTCACTTTTAAATCGAGCCAAATCAAGCGAGCTTTTTCCGAGCTAAATCCGAGCGAGCTTCGAGCGAGCTCCGAGCCGCGAGCTTTTTGAACAGCCCTAGCCGTGGCAGTTGTTCGTTTATATTCGTTCGTTTAATAAATGAACTGAACGTTCAGCGATCAATATGTTCGTTTATATTCGTTCGTTTAATAAATGAACACACGAACAAGAAATTGTGTTCGATAAGTTAAACAACCGAACATAAACATAGGTTGCGGTCATTTAAAATGTATATATAACGTTCCTTTGTGTTCATTTACGTTCATGACCATTTGTTTTTTTTTTTCGATTGTGTTCATTTACGTGCGGTAAGTGTTCATGAACATGTTCATCTCCTTAATGAAAAAACACCGACAAGAAATCTCGTTTGGTAAGCGGTCAGTGGCGAAGCTTGACCCGAATGAGAGGGGGGGGGGGGGTCGAAAACTTATATACCCAAAAAATTCTATACGGAAATTACATATATAACACTACTAAACGAAAAGTTCGGGGGGTCGGGCGCCCCCTCCCGCCCCTTCTATACTTCGCCCCTGTAAGCGGCCGTGAACCGTTCATGAACATGTTTATTACTTAATGAACGAACACGAACACCTAACTATTTATACGACCCAATCTATACTATATAATAAAAGAAACCAATGGAAGGACACATGTCATTCATTGAAGCCATCTATTTTTATAGATAATTAATATCAATTAAAAGATAATAATACAATTAAATTTAATATAAATTTAAACAATTCATATAGGGGATAATATAATATTTTATAAGAGTTAATTACATAGTCCCTGTGGTTTGCACAAAATAACATACTTAGGTACTAATAGTTTAAAATCACATTCTAGGGTATTAACTTTTCATTTTGTAACGTTTGGATGTATTAACTTCTAGGGTATTAACATAGTTAGTCCCTCTGGTTTGCACAAAATAACATACTTAGAATGTGATTTTAAACCTACAAATAACGTTAATACCTCCAAACGTTACAAAATGAAAAGTTAATACCTTAGAATGTGATTTTAAACTATTAGTACCTAAGTATGTTACTTTGTGCAAACCACAGGGACTAACTATGTAATTAACTCTATTATAAAATATTTATCAGATTTCAAAATTATTTATCCTGAAATTAATGTAAATGATTTATTTATTTTATTAAACTAAAGTAGTTAAGGGTAGAACCTATTTCAAAAATGTTTAAAGGGGTAAACAAAAATATTAATCAATGTTTATTGGTTCTATACTTTTATTTTCGTGTTCAATTCTCAACTATATCAATGTTTATTGGTTCTATACGTTAGTTTTTTTTTAAGATATAAATTTTTATTAGATTCATTCAACCCGTGTAATAAATGAGGTTTTTTAAAGATATAACATTTTTATTTTTTACTATACAAAATTACATCTATACAACTCGTGTAATACACGGGGTTTTAAAAATATAACTTTTTTTATTATGTAGTATATAAAATTAGTTTATTCAATCCATATAATACATAGGGTTTATAAAGATATAACCTTTTATTGTTTTATACAACTCGTGTAATACACGGGGTTTTAAAAATATAACTTTTTTATTATGTAGTATATAAAATTAGATTTATTCAATTCATATAATACATAGGGTTTATAAAGATGTAACTTTTTATTGTTTGATATATAATATTACAGCTCAACCCGTATAACACATGAGGTTCTTAAAAATGTAACTTTTTTCATTATTTAATATATAAAATTAAATTTACTCAACTCGTACAATACACAGGGTTCTTAAAGATATAACTTTTTTATTATTCAATATATAAAATTACATTTATTCATTCAATGTAATAAACGATATTTTTAAATATATATTGCTTTATTATTTGGTATATAAAATTGCATTTATTCAACCCGTGTAATAAACGAGATTTTTAAATATATATTTTTTATTATTTGATACATAAAATTACATTTATTCAACCCGTGTAATACACGGGGTTCTAACCTAGTTGAGATATAAAAAAACGACCCAATCTGACCCATTTCTACAAAACTAAGGATGCATGTGATTCACTCACCTGTTCTCCGTTTTGAATATCAAAAGAATTTTGATGATCGAACTCGAGGCCTTTAAATTCATTAATGCAAAGTCCTTGAAACGCCCTGAAGTAACAATCAAGTACGATTTTCAGACGAAGCAAGAAAACGCTATTTCTTAACGAATAAATAACTTTTTTTACTGCAACAAAAGTAAAAAATCTACTCAACCATCTTATAAGAGAAACACGGGGAATCCAACGAAAGATGATGGGGGTATTATCGGCATTCACATAATATCCACCAAATACGATAAACACAGTCATCAAAGACGGGCCCAATGCCAAAGCTGCTTCAGTGGTTGGAGCCATAGCACCGACAGTTAAGCCCATTGCTGACGCAGCAAAAGATTCCACAGTCACTATTCCGCTAAACTTCCCGAATCTGAAAAGGTTAAAACTTTTTACATGTATTCTATCCTGATAACTAGTTTTTTTTTTGAGTAAAATGTCATTTTCGTCCCTGAGGTTTGGCCAGTTTTGCGACTTTCGTCCAAAGGTTTGTCTTTCCGCATCTGGAACCAAAAGGTTTGAAATCTTGCCGTTTTCATCCGGCTCGTTAACTCCATCCATTTTTCTCCGTTAAGTCAAGGGGTATTTTTGTCTTTTTTGTGAACTTAAAGGGCAAATCGGTCTTTTTCACTTTATGTGCAAGCAAAACTGGCCAGACCTCAGGGACGAAAATGGCCTTTTATTCTTTTTTTTTTAACATTCAATAAATATCATTACCTAGATAAAGTTGGATGAAGACGTGCCATGGGATAAAGAATTGTGCCAAATAATAAAGGAAATGCAGCTCCAACAGGGATCTCAGCAATTAACTTAGATAACAAGTACGGTCCTAATAAATAAGAACCCTTTGCACGCTCTCGATCTACTATCGCACGTTCTTTTGGAAAAACGCCAACAGTTTTTGTAAGTGCGGCCATTGCAGTGTTTATAGCAGCAACCTATGAGAAAACCACAAATAACTGAATAAGACACGTATTAAACTGTAATAGATAGAAAATGTATTTGAAGATACTATTTCTATGACCTATTAAAGCTATCAAAAGATTTAACTAAAATGCCATTTTCGTCCATGATGTTTGGCCATTTTGCAACTTTCGTCCAAGGATTTGTTTTCCCGCATTTGGATCCAAAAAGTTTGAAATCTTGCCATTTTCATCCGAATCGTTAACTCCATCCATTTTTCTCTGTTAAGTCAGGGGTATTACCGCCTTTTTAGATATTTTTTTTCATTAAACTAAAAATACTATAAGAAATAAAGATCCACCTCTGTTGACTTTATTTCTTATAGTGTTTTTAGTTTTCAAAAAAATGTCTAAAAAGACAGTAATACCCCTGACTTAACGAAGAAAAATGGATGGAGTTAACATGACGGATGAAAATGGCAAGATTTCAAACCTTTTGGATCCAGATGCGAAAAAAACAAACCTCAGGGACAAAAATGGCATTTTACTCAAAGATTTATATGGGCAATAATATATCGCAAAGTGGTCATGAACATACCTGAAGCAAGCCCATTCTATCCTGTATTGATGTTTGAGACTTTCCCATTCTCCAAAAAACAGACCCAAAAATTAAAGCTGATGCGATTGACATCCTTGTCCTGACGGCATTTGTGGGCCCGTCACGGGAAGCCTGGTTAATTTTGCACCAATGTCAGTCATCTGATAATAGAGTATGCCTAGATTATTATAACCCACTGGTGTTTAGATGGTTGAGTTCGGTATCGGGTCAAAAGAGGTTCATGCGGAAACCTGTCATATTTAGTATGTGTGAAACGCACCGGTTTTGGGTGGAAACAGACTGACCCGCATACACTTATTGATGCAACTTTTTTTATCAACGACTAATAATGTGTTAACTAGTATTTTTGACCCTCAATGCGTTGTGGTGGCGTCGAAAATAAAGTAACTTGAATTTATACCTTCAGATATTTGACTCGACTCGTTTCCGAACAAAATTTACGTCAAAATGTAGACCAACTGAAAACACACACGAAAACGTATTATATTTGACCTAACTTATTACCAAGAAAAATTTACGTAAACCAACTTGGATTAATACCAAAACGTACTTAAAAATAAGCACTTAAGAAAATAGTGTTTTTTAAAGTTAAAAAACGGTACCGCGCGTTGCGGCGGCGTTGAAACGTAAGGTAACTCGAATTTATACCGCCTAGTGAAAACGTATTATATTTGACCCGACTCGTTTCCGAACAAAATTTATATCAAAACGTAGACCAACCGAAAATGTACACAAAAAGAAGCACGAAACAATTTAGGAGGCTATGTACTGTGAAATTGTGAAAATGTCAACTAAAATGTTATATATATAAAATTAGGATTAGAAATATAGCGCTATTACAATGACAATTAAACTCATTGAACAAAACAATTTAGGAGGCTATGTACTGTGAAAATTGATTTTGAAGTTTGAACAACTTTCAACATGTTCATAAGTAATCGTTTTTATTGGTTTAAATTAGCCACCTCTAAATACATATACCTCAACTATCTGAACACTAACTTTTCATGAAAACAAATACACATGATGAATGATAACGGTTACCTGCATCCACGCACGTTTAAGGAGCAATGAAAACTGCCTCCACCAACCAATGATTCCTTTGGCTGCAGGTTTTCTTCTTAATTTCTTATTTTCCTTCAAGACCACACTTTTAGTGATTGTTGTTGCATAAAACGTTGACGAAATCTGTTCAGAAAATGATTCCACAAGGCTATCGATCCTTTTCCGAGAAGAGTCAACACTATCGGATGAACTATAGTCAACCGATATCAAATCAGCAAGAAACTCAGCCGGGTTTACATGATCCGGACAAACATACCTGTTATGATAACAGATAACCGATTATCAGTTTGTAATTTTACCAAAAACAAGACGGTGTACAATATTTCAGCTAGTTAACAAGTAACAACCCGAATTTTGAAAAGTAAGTCAGTGGTTCATCGCCAGCTGGACCAGCGTATACAAGTTCACCCTCTGCCAGCAACACGATATCGTCAAATTTTGCGTACACCGAACCTCTTGGTTGGTGTATTGAACATATTACTGTGTGTCCATCTTGTGCAAGTTGTCTAAGTGTTTCCATTACTTTCTCTGCTTGAAATGCATCTAGTCCTATAATTTATAATACGTTTTAGTAAAAAAAAAGTTGGTGAAAAGACATGATATAGTCATATAGGTTAAAAGTAATGCTTACCGGTTGTTGGTTCGTCAGCAAATATAACCGAAGGACTAGCAATTAGTTCACAAGCCATTGCTAACCGTTTTTTCTCGCCTCCACTTACTCCACGAACTTTCGCATCCCCAACTCGCGTATCCGCACAACTAACCTTTTAAAGCAAAAGAGTAAACGACATGTGAAATTGAGAACAATATTGCATAATCAACTTAATTTTTCTAATATAACTATTAGGGGTGTGCTCGGTTCGGTTATTAGCATTAACCGAAACCGTAACCGAAGTCATTGGTTAATCGGTTCGGTTTATTCGGTTAAGTTGTCGGCTTTCAGTTCGGTTAATAACCAAACCAAACAAGGGCTATTTTTTTACTTAGAAATACATGAAATAGATGTATAAATAATGAAATGGAGGTATAAATAAATAAAATGGAGGTATAAATAGAATGGTAGCATAAAGCATGAAATGAAGGTATAAAAGCTAGAAATATATTAAAATATAAATGGTTCAGTCCGGTTTGGTTGATTTCGGTTAACCGATGGTACAAAAAAAGATAACCGATTTTCAGTTAATTTCAGTTCGGCTTCTTCGGTTTTCGGTTCGGACTCAATTAACGGTTCGGTTATTGCTCACCCCTAAATTAACTATCAAGGGATAAAATCATGGAATTGTTCCACTGTTGTGTAATTTATTATAACTGTTTAAACTGAACGACCTAAATGGAACACTTAAGACACTTAATTATCAATCTACATTATCAGATAAAAACTGAAGATAGTAGTGAAACTCACCAAACCTAATTTAAACAAAAGATTGTTTACGTATTCATCTTTATCTTCCTTTGAATACGTGTCCTTCAGTTGGAGTTCAGCTGCAAGAGACAATGTCTCGCGCACGGTTAACTGAGAGAAGAAAAGGTCCTCTTGTCTGACATAAGCAAACCTGTGAAGATTTTATAACGCGGTAAATCGTCAATAACAGGCTTAACTTTCTATAAAACAAATGATGAGATTTGTGGAAGCATAACTTACTTGAAGGACTTGTTTGACATTCGTTGACCGTTAACCTCCAAGAGGCCCGATAAGTGCAGCCTAGAAGATGCTGCAGTCTGACCTGCTAGCACATTGAGGAGAGTTGTCTTCCCTGATCCTGATGGACCCATTATTGCAAGCAGCCTTCCAGGTTTCGCCTCTCCACACACGTTTTTAAGCAAGAATCGCACCTGCGAAATAAAAATCTAACATGAAGACCAGAAAGTAATCTACCATATTGTTGTTTTACATTAAAATCAACTAGTTACTAGTTAGTTTACAAGCACAAATTAGTCACCAGTTTCAGGTACTTGAATAGTTGAATTACTTAATAACACACATATGATCTAATCTCCATATGAGGCGGTCATATATGAACGTATTAACCGCATAATTGCACCTGATTGACTCAAATTTAATAGAGAATGACATCATTCTGAAACAATTTACACTAAAGGCATGCTAATAAACACAAGTAGGTCAGTTACAGGCAACCATGGACGAACATGCTAACCGCACAATTTCACCTAATTAACACAAAATTGACAGAAATGACATTATTCTGCAACAATATTCACTTACCGCATGCTACTAAACGCAAATAGGTCTGTTACAGACAATCCTGAAGTATAAAATTTAAATATGCAGTGAATAGATACATAAACTGACTTACAAGCACAATTCAAATCACAGGTTTCACGTACGCAAAGGCCTTAATAACACATATATAATCTAATTTCCACATAAGGCAATCATAGACGAACGTATCAACCGCACAATTGCACCTAATTATCACAAAATTAACAAACACAGCATCGTTCCGCAACAATTCTCACTAATCGCATGCTAATAAACACAGACAAGTCAGTTACAAACAATCCTGAACTACAATCGCAACATACAGTGAATAGAACCATAAACTAACCGATTTAGAAGCTTTATCGAATCCGCATATAATCAAATATCCATACAGGCAGCCATAGATGAACATATAAACCACACAATTACACCTAATTGTCACAAACCTAACAAAAACAACATCATTCTGCAACTATTTCCACTAACCGCATCCTAATAAACCTAAATAGGTCACTTACAAACAATCCTGAACTACAATTGCCACATGCAGTGATTAGAACAATAGAACAATGAACTAACCGATTTAGAAGCTTTATCAGAAACAGAGCACGTGATGTTCGTCCATCGGATTGTCACCGGATGAACTTTATCGGAAACTGAAGCTTCGGAATCCGAAATTTCTCCGTCGTTTTCTTCCTCTTCGGTTTCGGTATCCGGCAAGTACGCAGGGCCGGGGCCGGAGAATAGGCGGAGGAGTAACGCCGCCGCGACGGCGGCGATAATCTGACCTACACCGCCACCTTTGCCGGAGATTCTTACCATTTTTGCGTGAATTTTTTTTGCCGCAACTAACAGATGTTATCTTCTTTTGCTAGGTGCTGGTTCTCTACTGTATAGTGGTACTATTTTCCACATTTCCTAAGAAAATATATTAGTTTTTTGTTCACGTGGTTTAACACCTTTGTTTCTTTACGTTTGTTATTTTAACACTATGACTTGTTGGGATTTAACATCGTTAGTTCTTTTGTGAAGTTACTAGTATACCGTTAACCACTAGCTAAGTCCGTGGGATATGGTGGGGCAGAGGTTTAGGGCATGGGTTGACACGTGGATTTCGAGGGGCACCGCTGGTCATGTACATTTTGGGTCGGTATGGCAGGGCGTGGCTAGCCCGCGTGGGTTGGCCACGTGTTTTTTTTTTCAATTATTATAAAAACACACACAAAATAAAAAAAAAATTATTAAAATTTTCTAAAAATTACAAAATCCTACAAAAAAAAAAAACAAGGATTACAAATCTAAAAAAACATAATTAGACATATAAAAAAAACCCCTAATTAAGCGTTAGGTAGATTTCGAACAGAGCGAGCTTGTCAAACGGCTTCCGCTCCTTGCCCGGGACTTATATCACCGTCCGGGACGCTATCGTAGTAAGCTTTAAAATGGTCGAGCTTCGGTCGTAGTTAGTGCCACTTGTGTTGGCACACGTTTAGATTGTGCCGGTCGTTCCCCACGTTGTGCCGGTAGCTAGCGAAAGCTTCCGGCCAGTAACGGGTCTCACCGGGTTGGCGGCCCTTCATCGCGTCCACGACGCTCATTACAAGTGCTATCTCTTTCTCGTGCGTCCATGTGGCCATTTTTTCAAGTGTGGGTAGCGGTTTCGGGTAGGTGGAGTGAAGGGTTGGGGTAGCGATGTGGACAGGCGGTGGAGTGAAGGGGGGTTTTATAGTAGTTGGGGTATGGGTTTGGCTTGGCCAAACGGTTGTTTTTTAAATTTTAAACCTAGCCATTATAGCCTATCCAACCCAACCAATGAGAGCCGGCCACGGAAGACCGTTAGGCCCGCCCAACGCCCGGGCTGAAACCCCTGCCCAAGGGGCCACGCCGAAACCCAAGCTCACCCGGGGTGGTGACTTGGGCGTTTGTACCCAACCCAACCCACGCCCCAACCCCCGCCCCATACCCCATAGTCTAAACACACCACTTTTTACTTCCGAAAGGCTCCTTTTCCCTAATTATTAGAGCATCTCCAACACGGAGTCCATTTCTTAGCGTCCAAAATCCGAAGGACGTCAAGCTGGACAAGTAGCGATGGAAGGCATAAGGTGGGACGGTCCGGTTTGGACTTGTGTGGGACCTGGCCATTAAATTGTCACCTTTAATTAAAAAATTAATAGGTTTTTCAAAAAAAAAAAAAAAAAAAACTTCTAACGAATGAATTTTTTTAAAAATTTGATCAAAAATATCAACCCGCTTCGGCTTTAATTTAAAACTAGGATTAAGCTCCCCCGCGTTGCGGCGGGGGGCATGAAACTGTGCCACTACGTACTTCGTGAAGGATAAATACAAAGCGTAGTTTAATTTAGTGTAAAATAACCGTCTTTTACAAAATTTGGCATGTCTATCTTCCAATAAGTTAAACTAAAACACGAATTAGTCTCTTGACACCTTTTCCAACCTACATGACAAGAAATTCTTGCTTGATGTTGGAATCATGTGCCTAGCAAACTATTGCAAGAAGCACTTGTTAGCTTTGCTGCATGTAAAAGCCATCTGATCCATCACCCACATGCCTACATGTAAAATAATTATATAACATTTGAAAAAAGTTTCTAGTATAGGTCTTAAGAAAAGCATGATGTTTGATCATTTTTACCTTTTGGTAGAGCAAAGCAAGCTTTCTTGAACAAATATTAGCTTTAAAATCACAAGAATAGCGCAAGCAATGTATGCAGCCCATCCGTAAAAGAAACTATTTTAGTAAATATTATAATTATTGCTTCATGTTATAATCGGACACAAAAATCACGGACAAAGTAACATTTGGCATTCTCCATGAAATCTGATATGTCCATGTCAAATGCTGGGATGGGTTGCTCAATCTGACCCGTACACCACCTAATATAATCAAACAATAAAATGGATTATTTGAGTCAACCGACCCAGCACTTTTCTAACCGGGGAAAACCAAAAAGAGAAGCAAATTTCACGAAATCACTAACCAGGGAAAACTCGTAGTTGAGCTAGCCAAAAAGTGATGAACGGAAAAACTGTTTATAAACGGGGTCTATCACATGCCAAACGAAACGCCTAGGGAAGACAAAAACAAAACCTTTTTCACAACGTACAACTAACACAAGCATAAAACCCCCATGATGCAAGAAGTACAAGGGCGTAAAGCCCATAGATGTTGCTAAAATATACCTCTCAAATCTTGAAAAAGGTTGGGTGTATATTACGAATATGGTGGAGATAGGAGTGTGGAACATTGGTTCTCTTACTTAAGTTGCAACAAATAACAATGTCTTTGAACCATGCTCGCCACATGTGACCAACACCAACTTGTGCACAACTCTTTTGAACTTCCATGCTATTATTAAACCTGCACAAATCAAACCCAAACACAACAGCAAACTATCAAATACAGATGAAGGTTGATTGATTTAATGCATAATTAAGATCTGATAGTCTCATTAATGTACACATAATTAGAACATAAACAACAATCATATCTGCTAAACTATAAATCAAACATAAACACAACAACAATTATCAAATTCAGATTTCATATGAACTTTGATTAATTTCAGCATAATCAGAGGGCCTAAACGACAATCAAATTACCTAAGCCCTAACTTAAACACAAACACAACATCAATTATCAAGTTCAGATCTCAAAGATTGATCAACTTAAGCATAATTACAGCATAAACAACAATTATATCAACGAAACCCTAACACGAACACAACAACATTTATCAAATTAAGATCTCATATGAAGTAAAACAATGACAAGCACAGATTCAACAATCAACACACATCTAACGACATCGGCGACACCAATGGCTGACCTTCCGCCTCCACAACCGGAGACTTCTCCGGCACATCAACACCTGTCACCTCCTCACACGCATCCGGCTCCTTCTTACACGGACCAGACGATCTAACCTCCTGTTCCTGCGACTCACATCCACATGATTCCTTCACCACCGCCTCAATCGGCTCCACCGGCGTTCCGGTGGTTGACGACGACGCCGCCTCCGCCGCCCGATCACCAAAACATCAAACATCAACACCAAACAACAAAAACCTAATCTCAATTTCACAAATTCGAAACCCTAATTTTACGAAATTAACGAATTAAACATTACCTTCGATCGCTTTCCTGTAGGAATTGGAGACGATCATGGTGACGATAACGTGCGTTTGGATGACGATGAACTCCGTCTGGTTTCCACCATGATCGATTTCAGTTTTGGAATCAAATGGTTGCGAAGAAGAAGAAGAAACTGGGGGAAATCTGGTAATTTATATGTGAACATACAAACGACGTTAACGTTAACTCACTGTTCATCAGTTATGTGTTGAATTAATATATATATATATAAATTTCACCAAATTCACACCAATCTTAAAGATTTAAACTTTTACTATCAACCTTTCACTCTCAAATTTTCAATCTCAACAAGTCTTTCATTTTACCCAAATCTCGAACACTCAACCTTTCACTCTCATAACAACTTCCATATATGACCAAATAAGTCTTTATGAAATGCTAGTCTCCAGTTTAAACGTGGACCAATCTACCAACATCCCACAAATTATTATTGTGGAATTTACAACCGACACAAAAATAGCAATAGCGGTTACTCTGAAGACATAGACATGAACCGGGCCAAAACAGAGTATGAAGCTGAACAAAAAATTTGTTTGAACTACAAGCATGTTTTCCACATCGTGAAAAATGAACCGAAATGGCATGAACCGTTGCCAATGATGTCAAAAGGTTAAAGAAATCGGAGTCGGGAACATGTCAAAAAAAGGTAAAAGACATTGGAATTTGGAATGTATACATCGTTTGCTTCTGATGCGGTTGACTTAGACGTTAATGAAATCTTGTCCATGATTCAGAAATTCAATTTCAATTACGGGGATGATAATGATACCCCGAACAAGTTTTTAAAATAAACCTGTATATTCTACGGGGATGATAATGATACCCCGAACAAGTTTTTAAAATAAACCTGTAAAGAATATACATGCTCCTAGGTACCTTCATTATCAAGTTATTGTCTTCTTCGTAAAGCCAGAATTAGTCATTCTCCATCTAGACTTTGCACCTATCCTTAGTCAATGGACCAAGAGTAAGGATGCTACTTTTTAGATTTAGTAAGAAGTACACGCTGTTGATAACCCGATGCTCGCCATTCTTGCATTCGGATACCACTAGACCCTTTCCTTTTATCCTCGCTTTTAAGCCATCACCAAAACAAACCAACCCGAAAATTTTGTAGTCAAATTTTGTGAAGTGCTTTTCAAGACCCATCATATGATCTGTGGCTCCCTTATCTAGATACCAAAAAAAAATCATCGTCAGTATTGCTTACATACAGTTTAAGGTGTACCTTTTCCTCGTTTAAAGGGATACTTGCTTCCTTGGGTTCCATCGATGCCATCATAAGTGTATGTTTTCTTTCTTCAGTTTGATTCAACTTGGCTTCGGATTTTGGTTGCTTGGTGCTCTCCCTGTAACGCCCAAGCTTTTAACTGTCAAAACACATTTTCTTTGTCATAAAAATAGGTCTCACTTTAAACTTTTGAATCAACATACATAATATTACCATAAAGGACTTGTCTTGAACATGACCAAAGTTAAGTTAATTACATACTTGTTTGTACATACCATATGTTACATACAAAATATGAAAGTTAAGAATGTACTTCATGACATCAACTAAAAACCTAGACCCATATACATTCATGACCAAAAGTTTGACATGTTTGAACATTTTTACATCAAGGAAGCGCTTGTGTGTTCGTTTCAAGCTTGTCTTGACCTTCGACGAATGATTTACCTACAAAACGTTCCAACGTAAGTTAGTAATAACTAATTTTCACAAGCGAGGTTCATATTAGTTTCCTATCTCAATGGCCATTGGTCCTTCCTTCCTATTTCCATTCTTTAATCATACTAAGTTTTTTACAAGAACTTAGTTCCTTTCGTTATGCAATTTCATCCTTTTCATTCTAGGGGAACTGGCCTGTAATAATCTCAACTAGACGTCATTGGCCATTATCAGTCCCATCTTTTGAATATTCCCCATGCCAGTCCCACCTTCACTTATTTTTCCTCTACTGGTCCTCAGTTAAAACTTATCAGCACCGTTTCAAGGTAAGTTTTACATCAATAGATATGTATCCTCGTTCTGATCAAAAGCCCTAATACGTCAGTTTGTAATTAGTAAAAAAAACTTAACTCCGTTAAGTTAGTAAAAAAAACTTAACTCCGTTAAGTTTTTTTAACTGAGGACCGGTGGAGGAAAAATAGGTGAAAGGCGGGACTGGCATGAGGAATATTCAAAGATGGGATTGGCAATGGCCAATGAAGTGATTATTAGATGCCAATTCCCCTTCATTCTAAAGGTCATTCTAAACATAATGATGTCTATCAAAGTAACCCAACTAATACAACCACTAGTCATTCTTTACCCATGGCCAATTTCATGGGTCAAGTACATGCCTTCATTACAATTCTTGACATATGAATTCCCACTCGATCACTAGCACAATTAACACCCTTAAATTACCATATATTTTATGGAAAACTACAAACCCAAGTTTTCACCTTGGGTATAGACTACTTCAACACTTACTCATTTTGACCTAGAGATGAGCTCGGTACCAACCAGTATCAGCATCGGAAATACCCGGTACGGTTCGGTACCCGTATTTGAGTGTAAAAACCGGTAAATACCTGTACCGTACCAGACCGGTACCGGAAACTTCAAACGTGGATACCGAATCGATACCGAAATTATTTCGGTTCGGGAAATTCGGTACTTGTATGTCACAACCCCCGACCACACCCTGGACGGGAGGCGTGACAGATCAAGTGGTACCGGTGATTATTTTGAAAATATTGCAGCGGAAATTTCATCAGGATCGTTGAGTTAGGAAAAATTATCAGAGTTTATCAACACTAGAATTTATTTATGACAAATGGGGATAAAACCCACATTTTACAGAAAAACTTTTAATAGAAAATAAACCCGAAAATATAAAACAACGTTTCTTAATTTATTTTCTGAAATCTCTTTTGGATCCCGTGATTACGAGTTTAATTTGTTGATTTGTCTGATTTTTTTGTGAATTTTGTTAGATTGATGTATATGTGCTTTTCAGTTTACTTTGTTGACGAAAAATAGAATTGACTAATGTATCTCTAAATATGGTGTATGAGCGACGGGTAGGATTTTTATTTTCTGGTTATATTTTCACAATTTTTTTTGCTACCTCTTTAGCTTTCAAATGATATGAGATTTTACATCTGTAACTCATGGACTTTGATATTCACAAAACTTGTTTTTTCCACTATCTTATATTTGATTTGATATTTTCGACAAGAACTGAAAAATAACTATATAATTGGCTAAAATTTCTTATATCGGCATGCCAAATTTCTTTTTCTAGTGTGATTACGTAATGCAACTTTTTTAAGTGTAGCTCGAGTGTTTAATACAAAACCAATTTTAAGTAGAAAACGACAATCGTTCACATGATTTAACCTCCCACAAGATTCATTGTTTTTTTGCCACATAATCCACGTCCTCAAAACTTTGACTCCCCAAGAACATTGTTGTCGTCGAGTTGCAACGGGGATGAGGATGCAGAAGGCAAGTGGGAAATTTGCACATAGACCCCCCTTGAAGTTTCATCCATGGCCGTACAACACGTACAAAATGGTTAAGGCAAGGAAACGTAATGCAAAGCTAAGACATACATCAAGGTCACGTAAATCCTTACCATGAGAGATCTTCGATGTAAGGGACCCCAGGTTCCCTTTCTTCCCAATCATGGGTGGTTTCTGGAAAGCCACCCTCTTAGACGACGGCGCAGGATTCGCCTTTGTTTCCTCGCGCTCACGCTTGCCAGCGTTCTTGCACGTCAATTCTGGTTCGGGGTCCTCAATAACTCCTTTCTCTTGACGAGCAGGCACAGACGTAGGAGTGGCGCCCGAGTGTTGCTCTTTAGAGCTCGCACTGCCTGAACTCCTCGCCCCGCTAGCACCCCCAACTTTGAACTTACCACCTAAAATGAGTATTTCTTCCAAGGCGTCAGCAACATAAACATAATCTTCTAGTCTACTTTGACGGGGGCGAGTCGTACCTTTGCTTCTTTGACGATATAGGGTTTTCGTTTTAGGATTTCTTCTAAGAAACTCGAAGGCAAACCTTCAAATTACCTTTCGATGACGCCAAGAACTTCTCTGGAGTTCGGATTTCTCTAATTGAATGCGTTCTTCAATCTAAAAGTAAAACGTAATGAACTTTTACGATGGTTTCCGGGTATATGCGAGATTAGTTTAGTGGTAATTTGACGATAATGCCCCTAAAACCCGGACAGGGTGTTTAAATGACAGTTTTATGATAATTTTAATCTTGGCGTTGACTAAACAATTAGACGTACCAAATTACTTCTTAACATTCCTATTGATATAAATTTTCTAGTATATCCTGACCCTGTAAAACGAATTGAAGTCTAAACATATGGAAGTTTGTAATATTTCAAAGTAACATATACCGGGAACAATTTAAGATAGTTTTATTTTAAAAAGTGATTGTGTTTAGCAAATCACTTCTTTTGTAATGTTAGCTTTCTACTCATATTTTTAGTTCTGTTTGTAATCTTATTTGAACAGGTAAAATATGGGCAACTTTCTTTGACGTGACGACATAAAATTCGTTGAAAACGAAATTCCCGCAACGGACTGTGGGTAATCCAACTTTGCTCTAGTATAATGAGAAACATCATAATCATGTATAACTATAAATCCGTATATAACTATCATAATGTATAAAGTTAAATGACATTCAGCCTCTCATAATGCAAAGTTGCTGTCTTAACACTTCTGAATATCAACCCTGGGCTGCCCGGCCTTGTCCGCGTGGCATTTTCTTTGATGCCAAATCTTCAACATCCTTGAGCTGATAATAATGGGGTGCTACTTCCACAAGCCACTCGGGTTTTATTTCACTCACCTGTCGCATGTACTCCTTATTTGTCATGACCAGCTCGTGGTATACGACCCACCTTGGAAGTACCTTTTACATGAAAAACCGAAGCATCAATAACCAATACAACAACCATCATATACAACTTACAATTCCACAAGAGTTAACCGCCATTTTCGTCCATGTGGTTTGTCCAATTATGCTAGTTCAGGTCAAATTTCAAATTTGTACCATTTTCGTCCCTGACATCTTGAAATATGCCAGTTCCGTAAAAAAAACATGAGTTAACCGCCATTTTCGTCGGTTTGTCCAATTATTCAATTCAACCTTAGGGGACGTTTGGTTCGAAGGAATTCAATGGAATTTAAGTGAATTGGAATCTGAATTCCATCTCTTAATATGTTTGGTTCACAGAATTTGATGGAATTGGAATCTCAATTCCAATCTTCATGTGTTTGGTTGACAATGGAATTTGAATTGGAATTAGCATGAATTCCTTTAAATTCCTTTATGTGAATGAATTCAAAATCCTTCCTATATGTGAAGGAATTAAAGTATTTTCATTGGAATCTTCGACCGTTTCGACCCGTACCGGTTTCGATTCGAACCGTTTCGACCCGTACCGTTTTGACACGAACCGTTTCGACGCGAACTGTTACGACACGAACACGAACCGTTTCGACGTGAATCATTCCGACACGAACCGTTTCTACGCGAACCGTTCCGACCCGTACCGTTTCGAATTGAACCGTTTTGACGCGAACCGTTTCTACACGAACCGTTTGACCCGTGCCGTTTCGAATCGAACCGTTTCGACCCGAGCCGTTTCGCCTCGTACCGTTTAGTCGCGACGAGAATCGAATAGTCAAAAGGTTATTGAGCTGTTTTGACTTTTGACAATCAAGTCAACACCCAATAAACGTTCAGCACAATGATTTAAGAAATGAAAATCATGCTCACAATCATATTGACAATCTAGCCCGTTCTCTCAGGAAAAAAAGGAAAATTGGCCCAACTCAATTTCGACACGAACCGTTTTGACCCGTACCGTTTCGATCCGAACCAGGAGTTGTGGGTGATGCGGTGATGGATTCCAATTCATTTGACAACCAAACACAACAAAAATGGAATTGAGATTCCAATTCCAACAATTTCCAATTCCAATTGGAATGTTTAAATTCCAAATCCAATTCCCTCAAATTCTAATTCCTATACGAATTCCAATTCCAATTCCAAAACATTCCGTGGACCAAACGCCCCCTTAGTGTTTTTGGACGGAATTGGCATGTTTCAAGAACGTCAGAGACGGAAATGGTACAAATTTGAAATTTGGTCTGGAGTGGCATAATTGAACAAACCACAGCGACGAAAATAACATTTAACTCATTCCACAATGTAAAACTACCTGAGCTAAACCAGAGCTGGGGTGAATATAAACAGTCTGAGGATGTTTCAAGCTCTTGTATAAACCACTGATTTGCATCTTTGCTGTGTGGGGGAAGTATCCTGAAAAACATAAAACAACGGAACGGTTTAGTACACAATGGTGGTTATAATCTAACTTATAAGTAATCTTAGTCATTCAGTTGTGTAAAACCTGAAATTATGGCCTTCTTAATTGCTTCCAAATTGCCAGGGTTCGATGTTAACTCGATTTCAACTCTTTCTAAAAGCCCCCTTAATTGATCTCTTATGTCTCGGGCACGCTTCATACTCCTCACTTGGATGTAGTTCTCATAGCACCACTGAGTAGAAAAGTTTGTTTCTTTCCACGAACTATAAACCTATAATTATTAGTCACCAACACACAAAGTTGAGATTAAACACCGGCTATTAATAGAGATAATAATGTTTTAAGATACACTCTTATGTATCCGCCAACATACCTTAAGTAGTGCTATGTGATCTCCAACGTTACCCATTTGAAAATTCAAACGCGCATTGTCTGCATGAACTTGTTTATCCTTTGGATGATAAAAAACGGAACTTCCAGTCGACAACATGGCAGCAATTGAAATGATCTCATCTGAGCACTGATACTTGTCCGATGCAAGAATCATTTTGGACAACATTGGATCAAGTGGAAATTCTGCCATCTTTCTACCCACTCTTGTCAATTCACCATGTTTATTGAGTGCACCTAAGGCATAAAGATGCTCCAGAGCTTTGAGTAAAGCCTCAGCTGGTGGTGGGTCCATAAAATCAAACTTTGACAAGTCATGGATCCCGAGAGTCTTTAGAGTGAGGACGACATTAGCGAGGTTGGTTCGTTGGATCTCCGGGACCGTGTTAGCAACTAAATCACTAAAATAGTTGTAAGCAGTATACAGTCTAAAGCACTTCCCAGGCCCCGTTCGTCCGGAGCGACCCGCCCGTTGATCTGCAGATGCTTTTGAGGTAGGTGTGACTTGTAATGATTCCATTCCCGTACGAGAGTTGTAAGATTTCATCTTAACATAACCCGGATCAATCACATATTTAATACCATCAATAGTTAATGATGTTTCTGCAATGTTTGTGGCAAGGACCACCTTGCGGGCCCCTGCAGGAGTAGGTTCAAATATTTTAGCCTGTAGTTCAGTAGGGAGATTTGCATAAATCGGGCATATTATCAATTCTTGTATTTTACTCCCTAATCCTCTTGTCCGGTCTTTAAGAGTCTCTTCGGCTGTTTCAATTTCTTCCTGACCAGTGAGAAAGATGAGTATGTCACCATCGCCAGGTGGCTGAATAACATGAATCTGAAGAGCTGTGACAATTGCAGCATCCAAATAATCAGCTTCTGGTGCTTTGGTGTAATATATTTCTACAGGATATCGCCTTCCTGGAATTTTAAAAATTGGAGCATCATCAAAATAGTCGCTGAATTTCTTTGCATCAAGAGTGGCACTTGAAATAAGCAACTTGAGTTCGGGACGAAGCCGAGCTATATCCTGACAACAAAAAAAGGATATGTGGGTGAAACAATGCATAACAACAAAAAATTGATTTGTCCAATTAGAGCCTTCAAATATATGGGGTGTGAGTTTTAGCTATACCTTAACTAAACTGAACAAGATATCAGTTGACAATGTCCTCTCATGAGCCTCATCCACCATCACCACGCTATTTTCAAGTTGATTAATAGTAGTTAGCCAATATATATCTATATATAAACACTGATTAGCGATAGCAAAATGGAAGCGTAGGCGTGTTGATTAACGAGTGAAGACTGAGTTTGGATCAAGTCGGTAAATTTTAACACTAGATGGGGTTGGCCAGTTAACACGCTTTCGTTCAACTTTTTCCAGCCGCTTGACCCGTTCCTTTTTTGGCTATGATTTTGTAAATATACCAATGTGACTCGTTGGATATAAAATATAAATCAAATCAGCCCACGATAAAGTAAACAGAATGAAACTATCACCTTTGATAGATGATGATGATGAAGAAAACATACCTGTAACTTGCAAGATCAGGTTCAGCAAGAAACGCTCGTAGTAACATGCCATCAGTCATATATTTAAGCACTGTCTTGTCAGAGGTACAATCTTCAAAACGTATCGAATAGCCAACCTGAAAACATAGAGCAAATATTTTCAAACTACCATATTACAGACCTATTAGAGAGAGAGAGAGTAAAATAAGCAAAAGAACCAACTATGAATACAAAACTTAGATTAATCCAAGTAATCTAAAGACTCATATAAATAACTGTAATCTACAATTTGTTCTCTATCACAAGAATAGTTATGAACATCCTTTTACATCTCAACCAGAGCGAGTGTGTGTAACAGCCCAAGTATTATTATGTTTACATTTAAAGAGTTTGTATAACTGAGAATTGCTTGATAGAGTTTAGGAGCCAGTGTTCTATATAAATTCAGATTAGTCATATATGTATAAGATATATGTTTCAAGACTTTAAGCAAATTTCTCTTATTTTCTTACACTTGCAATTCTCGGAATTACAAATTGTACAATAACAACGAAGCACGGTAACCTATTTCAAGATATTTGAGGTAAGTTTCTATTATTAATTATGCATGTGTAGGTATGTTCTAGTGTTGAACTTGGGGTATCATCGGGTCAGATAATGTTAAAAATCATTAGCCATGTCATATATAACACATAATTTTTTTCAAGTTCAAGCAAACGAGGTCAAATAAACTCTATGGTGGATGAATTTTTATGAAAAATCTTATTATACTACAGCATGTAGATGGAAGCAAAAAGATAGTGGGGATGCATAGCCTTTTGCAGTAGTTAAGCAAATGTTTGTGTACGCATAGCTTCAGAAACGCTAAAGTTCAAGCACAAAACATACCTCATGCCCAAGTTTGACTCCCATTTCTTGAGAAACTCTAGCAGCAACACTCATAGCAGCAACTCGTCTAGGCTGTGTACACCCTATCTGTATGAAAGAGGCGTAAGAAAGAGTCATGGTTTCATTATAATACCAAAATTCACCCATTATCATATCCCCGCAAAGCATCAAAATTATGTCCCCGGGAAACATGCAGTTGCAAAAAATAAACGAGAAAATAAGATAACAAAAATACATTTTACGTCTCAACAATGGTCACTGACAAAATTAGAACCGTCGGAATAAAAAGCTAACATAATAAATAACTACTTTCAAAAACATAAATAACTTTGATAATTTGCAAACATACCATTCCACGTTTTGTGTATCCAGCTTCATGGAGATATTGGGGTATCTGAGTGGTCTTCCCGGAACCAGTCTCACCAACGATGATAAGAACCTAACAATGACATTAATCAGATACAGACCCACAATCTTAAGCAACTAACTAGGCAACAAAAGAAAACGACGCCAACCAACAACATGTAATGCAATGAGTTCAATTAGACCTGATGAGCTTCAACAGCTTTGAGCAATGACTCCCGAAAGGGATATACAGGTAAAGTTTTTCTGTCTGCCTGAAGACCAAACATAAAATTACATGTTAGAACAAAATAGTTCATCTAAAAAGGGTAAAATGTCAGTAATAAACCAATATACTAGTCAACGCTTCGTAAACGAAGGGAATATACCAAAAGCTTCTCATGTGCTGATTTTGCCATAGCTTTTTCTTGTTCCTCTTGACATGTTTCATCATCAACCTGTATACTGCAGATGCCCAATAGATTATTGATTAGGTGAAGACCAAGAAATAAATACCACACCATGATAAGTAGAGTTAATACATTTTCACCATCCATGACTTGACCATGAATGAACTCGATCTGGTCCTCAAACACAAACCTGTTAAAAAAAATACACAAAAAAGATTTCCTCATATCCATATGATGCCCTATTTAAAAAATCCACAGAAAAAATCTCAACTTGGCAATTAAAAAAAAGGCAAAACTAGAAAATGCACCCGTAGTTTTCAGGCTGCTTTTTGTTCTTTGACCCAAATTTTAGTGTTGCGTTTCCTGCAAATTGATGTGCCTCGTTAGTTATCAAGTTAGCGACTACATATCGAAGATTAAACGTTAGCTCTGGTAACTAGAACATACTAATTTGATGATCCGCCCATGCTTCTTGTTCGGCGGATGGGTTCATCTTATCTCCATCTTTCAAGTCTCTGCAGTATTAGTAAAGAAAACTATTATAATCTCGTATAATAGCGTCACAGAATAAGAAACAATGTAATATGTTTGCATGTAGGCACGTGCTATAACATGAACCGATGAACATTGGATTTTCACCTGCAGCGCTCCATTGCTACAGCAAATCTTTTATCTTGATTAACACCGCCCTCGTCATCATAAACATCAGGCATCCGATACTGCATTATGTGGTAAATTCAAAAAAATAGTATAAAATAAGTGCATAACATAATTAGCAGCTAGCATCTGTGTAGAATAAACCAGATCTATGAAAGGAATGGCAGTTGGCACATTAGTCATACACACACACAACAATTTCAAACATCAAGAGGGCTATCAAGAAGCAAAGAATAACCATGTTTATGTTATCATCATCAGTAGACAGCTTCGTCGCCACCTCATATATTTGCTTTTTATATCTGTTGAAATAGAAGACAAGTATCACAAAGTGAGAAAGAAAACATAGGATATATGTATTTAGTAAAGCAAAACCATAATGCACAACACAACACAACACAAAACAAATAAAAATTTCACATGAATACCTTTTAACAAGAAACAAAGTCAAAAGTGTGTTTAAGTTTCTTCAATTTCAGAGAATTACCTATAGTCGCGTTGTTCAATTTCCGATACTTTGACATCCCCAAATAGATACTCTTCATCTAGAATATCATCTCTGAAATTGAAGAAAAAAAAACATGTTTGTAAGTTAGAACAATCGCCATACGCTTATATTTTAAAGATATTTAATACCTGATTTCCTCTAATTTCTTCTGCTCTCTTCTCTTAAAATATTCTCTCCTCGAAAATGTCCTGGAAAGGGATAAGAGAAACTTTTCGCGTTAAGGTCCTCCAGGTGAGGAGCTTTTTTTATTATAAAAAATCTTGTAGTTTTTGAAACATAAGATCTTCAACTTCTTTACTTGTTAGCTATTACAAATATTCAAGCCAGTAAACTTTTTCAACCAGTCATGTTATTTAGGCATCACACTTAGTGTAACAAAAATAAAACTAAAATGTATAACAAATAAAATATTAAAAGGTTTCAAACCTTAAAGCTTCTGCCAAGGAATTGAAGCTCCTAGTTGCCTCTTCTGTTGTCCAGATAAACAAACAAAATTAACAATGATAACATTTTCATAGATCTTTGTGATATAAAATAACTTTTACATTTGCATGCATACCTTCCTTCCTCTTGGATAATAAGCGCTCATTCGGCTGTTAAATAAAATAGATATAAGTTTAGTTTATTTCTCCATCCAGCAATAAAAAAAATATGCAATCTACGAATGCTTGAAGAAGCAAAACCATTCATATTAATTAAAAATAGAATGATAAATGAACACTTGAAGCAAACCTTTGTCGTCCATGGAACGTCTTTTTTCCTCAGACGACGCTTCAACTCCTCTCGTTCTTTTTTGTTACGCAGTCTTTCTTCTTCAGACTCTAACAACGATAGAGCTTTGGAATTAATATTTGACCAAGGATTTAAAACTGAAAATTAACAATAAGAAGTAACAACTAATTTGTACCTCATCTTCTATGGTTTTCCTCTTCTTTCTGAAACTTTTTGCTTTTTTATCAGACTTGACAGTTTCGGCAATGTCTCCATCATCAGCCAACAATTCAAAATTCCTCTGCTTTCGGACTAGCATTGCAACAGCCTCTTCTTGTTGTCGATAAAGCTATTATTACATTACATTACAATAAGGTAACAATGATTTACTCTAGAAAACAACACTAACGATTCATCTGAATTATTTAAAAACAAGAGGGAAACTCACATTTGATCCAGAACTCTTATGTTCAACCTTCCGGAATATCTCTTCAGCAAAAGCTTGTGTGTCGTTTAAAGATGACACTTGCATGTCTTTAAGACAATTATATACATCACAAGGAGATGAAGCTTTCTTAGCTGAAAAAGGATTAAATAAAAAAAAAATCAATATATGTCTAAACCATGATAAAAACAATATAGGTATACTTACATAAACTAATCAGGTATTGGACCAAGGTGGGTTGTGAAAATCCCAAGAGGGACATCAGTTTATCTGAAACCCAGGTCTTCAAGTTGCTCTCCATATCTAAAAGGCGGCAAAACACAATTATACAACTAATTATAACCGATAGATACAAAACAATAATGACAGTAATGCAATCAACAAACACAACGTGGACAATGGATAGCATAAGTTCTTATATAAGGTCTCTGTTATGAACACTATGGGTCCGGGCCCGACTAACATTTATAACAACACAATGAATGGACGCATAACCAAGCAGCCCATTGAAATAGTTGGTAAACGCCCAACAGGCAATTAGATGGAATGGACCATCGGAGTTTATAAGCACATCTTCTTCTTAATGCTTTAGTAATGAATCTGTGTTGACTATCTTAGATTTATCATCTTGTTGATTAGTGAATATCATATAACTTCATTGGCTGCTATTTAGGACTCCACGAATCCAAGGATAGGGGGTTATATAATTTGAGTGTGTAGTGGAAAGGAGGGTTATATAACATGTATGTATATATATATATATGTGTGTGTGTGAGAGAGAGAAATTATAGATATATATGTATATATATATATATGTGTGTGTGAGAGAGAGAGAAATTATAGATATATATGTATATATATATATGTGTGTGTGTGTGTGAGAGAGAAAGAAACAAAAACCATAACCCCCTCTTCCCGTTATAGATATCGCAGCTGACCACAAAACCCCCCTCATAATGCCGGGCGGGGCGGTGTTCCGGGGCGCCATGGGGCGTTATAGCCCGATATGGCGCTATATACCCCCCCCCCCCCCACCCACTACCTGATGTGCTAAAAGTGGTCAATTAAAACTAACTAATTTTAACCTAAACTAGACACGCTAAGCTTTAAATTTATAAACTAAGACTCTCTAAAGCCAAGACCACACAACCGGCAAGTGTACCGGTTAATGCAGTATAGCCTAAGTAAGTCCGAGTATCGATCTCACGAGACTCTCTAATTACGTTTACTAATTTCTATCTAGATTTAGACTGACACGGACTCTAACTGTTTTTATATTTGGGGGGGGGGGGGGGGGGGGTTACTAAATATCCTAAATTTGTGATTAAATTAAATACTAATTAAATTAAACAACTAAGACACGACTTAGACGAAGATTGATATTAGAGATGACGAATAACTACCTAGGTTAGAATCCCAATTGATATCGTATGGTTTCTATCGGATGCTAATGTGTTATGGAACCGGGATCTTTAAATGCTAAACCCTAAGAGAAACCGAACAGGACCCCCGACCCTTCTCAGGAAGACACCTATGGAACTCTAAAAAGCTGTTAAGACTACCGGTTTACTAGACTTCCCTATGGTTATCTAATTATCTAGAAAAGTGCCCTAATGTGATTAACTACCTCACGGTTGGAAATCTAAGGCAACTAAGGAAATTGATTTAAATCGGTAAGCAAATATTGAAAGGTAAACTAAGATGATATTCTTACGAAGTACCAAACCCTAGCAATCTAACAATAAAGACGGACCGACAATCTCTCACCTTACGGATATTAAGATTGGTAGAATCAATGTCACATGGAACGTGGTACGCTCCGGTACGCGGTACGAAAATGGGTACGCAATTCGGGCCTTTCTAAAAATCGGTACGTTGGGGGGTAGGTTCATTTGGGAACGCTAATTCGGTACATGGTACGGTGTATCCTATGGCGTACCACCGTAGTTTGGTACACATATCATATATATAAAAAAGTATAAAATAGATCTTTCATTAAATTTTCAAGAACATAATCAAAAACTATTTTCTGTGTGCTAGATTGATTGTTACAACATGTATTTATAGTTATGGGAAAAAGTTATTGGTGGGAAAAAAACTCTTCAGTTACCTATAAAAAGCGGGAAAAAGTTAATGGAGGGAAAAACCATTCAGGACCTGGCTGTACGCCTGTACCGGAATCTGACTTTTGGAACGCCGGAACGCCGGTACACCACAAAGGGAAACGTGTTTCCTATTCATTGAAAACGTGTATTCACCGTTTGGAACGCTATTATGGTACACAATCGGGAACGGTCCAAATTAGCGATCCGGTACGCGTACCGGAGGCGATTGGGATGACTCTGTACCCCGATTCGGTACAACGAATCTGGTACGCGATACAAGGGTCTTTTAGCATTTCCTGTGACTATGGGTAGAATATTAAATCCTATTAAAAACCTCAATCACAGTTCCTACGGAAAACCTGCAGAATTAACCGTAAACTAATCGCTAACACACAGTTCACGACCTAACTTGCATTCATACCTGGAAGACATCCACAAAAACACAAGTGAAAGATGTGATCAAATTTAAAACAAGATTAAATACGCATGCACATTAAACCAATATTCCAAAGTTTGTTACTTTTTAAGATAAACCCATAAAACACACAAGCAAACAATAAAAACACATAGTCACGTCAAGAGTTCATCGCAACCAATATAGTATGAGAAAACTAGCCAAGAATCATGGTCTTAAAAAAATAAATAAACAAGGTTTATAATCTGAATTCATTGGAATAAAACAAGAAGATTAGAAAACTAGAGAAACCGAATAGCAAAACCCGGTAATTACTTGTTCTCCAAGCTTCCCGCTCGATCCCACTTTACTCCAATGATTATTGAAACTTGAATCCTTGCTAAAATATTCTTCCAATTCGTCCCAGCAGATGAACACGTGTGATCACTTCTGATGTATGGTATGGAATAATTATGGTCGTATAGGCTGATTTTACGTCCAAGTAATATTCCTTTGCAAAAAGTTATGCGCCTCTTCGTGCGTCTGATGTTCACGTCCAGCCCCCCTCTTAATTCTGTCTCCTCCTCCTTATATTATTGCGTCCCCAAAGAACCCACAATCCTGTTATTTTATTATTATAACTAGGTTAGAACCCGTGTATTACATGGGTTAAATAATGTAACTTTATATGATAAATAATAAAACAATTTATCTTTAAAAATCTTGTGTTATTATACGGGTTGAATTACATGGGTTAAATAATGTAACTTTATATGATAAATAATAAAACAATTTATCTTTAAAAATCTTGTGTTATTATACGGATTGAATAAATGATTTTGTATATTAAATAATAAAAAAAATATATCTTTAAGAACCTTATGTATTGTACGGGTAAAATAATTTTATATACCAAATAATAAAAAAATATATCTTTAAAAACCGTATTACACATAAATGTAACTCTATATACCAAATAGTAAAAAAAGTTATATTTTAAAAAAAAACCCCGTTTGCACATGTTGAATAAATGTAATTTATATAGTAAATCTAATCTAACTTACAATAAAAGACTCCAAATAACGCCACATGGTATTCTCTCATTCAACATTATAATTTTTTATTTATATTTATTTAATAAATTTCTTTTAATATTAATATTAATTAATAACCAATATATAAATATCACTTATTTTTATCCTTATCTTTATCTAAAATTAATAAATAACTTTAATTTTGTAATTTAGACCCTTTGTTTTTTTTACTTTTAACCCAAAGTTTTTCATCTTTTGCAATTTAATCCCAACTCTTTTTTATTTTCAATTTTGCTCCACCACACTTTTCATCTTTCCCAAGTTTTTCGTTTCGTTTTAAATTTTGTGAGTTAACGCACCGCAACGCAACACAACGTGCGTGTGAGGTTCAACATTTTTTCGTATATTTTTTTCCCGTCTGATTGGCCCGTCACGTCACATCTATTTTTCTGCGTTTGACAAGTTTGTCCAACACTCGGGTCCTGGATGGACTTAGTTATTTTTTCTATGTTTTACGTTTCGGTTTACTTTTTCAGCAACGAGCATGCGTGATTCAAAGATTTTACGTCTACTTTTCGCACGACGTTATTTTTTTCCCGTTTTTATTTATTGTGTTTTGTGAGCTTTTCCGGTGTTAGTGGTCGCTGATAATGGTATAGTATTGCTACTACTTAACACAGTTTTATAGCAACCACTGCAACGCAGGGAATTAATACTAGTAATAAATAAAGTTATATCTTTAAAAATTTCGTGTATTACTCAGGTTGAATAAATCTAATTTTATATACCAAAGAACAAAAAAATTATGACAAAAAAACATTGTTTTATATATTTGTAAATGTATATTTACATAATTTATGTTTTTTACATTTTGTTTTGCTTATCTAAGTATTCGTTTATAAATGTATTAATCTATTTTTCTATGTTATTATATATTTTTCGCCTATTTAAGTATATATTTAAAGATCTATCCTTCTATTCTTATATATATTTAGAGATTTATTCTTTTTTAGATTTATAATTTTTTTCTTATTTTAATTATATATGTATAAATTTATCTTCTATTTCTTATGATTCAACAAATAATTTTTTAGTTGATACCTAACTTTATTTATAATTAATATTTAAAACTTTTAATTTTAAAATGATTATTCAACATTTAAGGATAAGATTTAATATTAATTTATTATTTATTTAATTAAGATAGACAGGAGAGAAAATTTAAGGATAAAAGGAGATTAAACTAAATAATAAATAAGTGAGCAAAAGTGACCAAAGTGCGTAAAGTAATATAATCATGTAACTAAATTTAGAATGTAATTGCGTAAACCATGAGATGCATAAAAAATCATTACGTTCTCACTCACAAGTAGTTCATTTGTCACGTAACACCTCTCGATAGACAACATTTGAGGTGTATACCCCATCTCGTATGAAGTCTTTGGCATGATGTACGAATACATTTGTTTAGATATCCTTCTTGATATAGCGACATAAAGTTGTCCATGGGAAAATACAGAATCCGGAGATAAACACCAACATGCAGAATTGTTTGACCTTGAGCTTTGTTGATTGTCATAGAAAAGCTAAGTCGAGTGGGAAACTGTTTTCATTTTCACCTTGGATGGGAACATGTCGTCTTTAGAAAGAAATAGAGGGATTCTTGGCAAAAAAAATACTCTTTTTCCAGTATGTTGCCCGACAACTATCTCTGCATCAATAACATTACGCTATAAGCCTTTACATATAAATCTTGTGCCATTACACAAACCATGTGATGGATCGATATTCCGCAACAATATTATAGGGCAACCAATTTTTAAATGAAGTCTTTGAGGTGGCAAACCACTAATAGTTAGTGAGTTTAATAACTCGATCGGATAGATGTTGTGGTGATCGTCTTCGATTTCATCAAAACTGTGGTAAACCTTTTCATCCCCTTGAACACATGTCAATCATTTGATCATTGATCTCATAAATATTGTCATTTTAGTAGACAAAAAGACTCAAAACACAAACCGAAAAACTACAAAAACTACCGAAAAAGACCGAAAATCTAGAAACTACGACTACAACTCAAACCTATACAAAATCTACACCTGGTTTCTAACCCAAATCAACTCATCTCTGCAACACTTATGGGGGATCATCTTCCAAGTTGGCGCCCAAACTATTGAACTTGGCCACGTACTCAAATAGTTTTTCGGCAAAATCTTCCACCGTTTCTTTCTCGCTCTTCTTCATTTAAGTGATTGCAATCCTACTTGTTGGACGCGATTAACATCTAGGAACCTAACACCGGGAACACGTTATAGAGCCCAAACCGGGAACACGTTATCAAAGCCCAAACCGGTTTTCTAATGAATGTGAGGTACACTTGCGTGTGAATGAGGGCTTTGATGTATTATAATTTGGATTGCATATGCGGGTTTGAATGGACAAGAAATATAACTAGCTTATGCAATTATACTCTATCTTTGTCCTGGAAACTAATGTGATTTTGATTACTGTTAGTTAATTTTTTTTCTCGATATATTAGATGTTGGAATCCGACCCGGGCATATATGCTTCCAAAGTGGAGTATGAAACTCAAATTAAAGTTATAAACAAGTAAACGACAAATTAAATATGAAGCTGCCACAATATGTAGAATTAGAAGCTTTTGCACAATACGCTTTTCATCTCGATAAACTCACTCAAAATCATCCCACAAAGAGGTTAACGGTTACTTGAATTGCTTAACAATTCCAATTCGTCCCTCTTGCGGTAAAAAGAACAAATACGTAAAGTTTACGTAGAAACAAACGGTCATCTCAATTCATTAGAAACTTGACATTTAAGAAAATTTATGTTTGAACTATGTAAACCAACTAAACACAATTTAAAAAATAATAACACTTGTTTTATGCTTTAGGAACAAGCAAACTAAACAAACTAATAGACTTTAACAAGATTGTCCTTTTTGGAACATGAAAAACTTGAGGGATGTTGAATCTTGATAATCCCCACAAGAACATTTAAGTACACACTCATTGTCTTCTAGAATAATTGTCCATTTTATACATCAACATTTATTGTTTATAGTTTCTCTTCCAACCCAGATCAGATCCATATTTCTCCATAACATCACAACCCAAACCCCATTTCAATTCACTCAAACACAAACCCTAAATCCCCAAAACTCCCATGAAAAACCCCATTTCAAATTAGCAAAAACCCATAAAATTCAACCCAACCCAACCCTCAAAGATCAAAACTTGATCAATGAAAGCTGATAAGAAATGGGTATTCACACTCTTCTTCACAGCATTCATCTCCATAATAATCTTCATCACCTCAATTTACAACTTCAGTTCATCATACACTTTAACAAACTCCCATAAACCCATCTCCACCGTCCACCGTGGCACCGGCTACCCACCTGCGTTTGCTTACTACATCTCCGGCAGCCATGGTGACGGTGACAGAATATTCCGGCTGCTGCTGGCGGTGTACCATCCAAGAAATAGGTACTTGTTGCACATTGGGACTGAAGGGTCTGATGATGAGAGGATGAGTTTGAGTTTGTTGGTTAAATCGGTGCCTGCGATTCGGGCTTTTGGGAATGTTGATGTGATTGGGAAGCCTGATGCGACGACGTATATGGGTGCGAGTAATATTGCGGCTGTTTTGAGGGCTGCTGCTGTTTTGTTGAAGGTTGATGGTGATTGGGATTGGTTTGTTACTCTTAGTGCTTTGGATTATCCTTTGGTTACTCAAGATGGTATTGTTTTTCGGTTAAAGTTTTGATTTTTATGTTGAATTTGCATGATTGTTTGTTCGTGTTTGGGTAAGGGTAAAACGGGTTTGAATTGGTTCGGTTTGGACTGGTTTGGATTAACGGCTTTTTGATGGTTATGTTTAATGATGAAAGTGATAGATTTGGTTGGTTAGGTTGTTAGGGTTATTAGGGTGGAGATGATTGCGTAAGCATCATACGTAAGTTGTGTTACGAGAATTGGTTTCGGAATTTGCTGATAGTTGTCAGGGTAGATGTGATTGCTTAAGAAGGGGTTGATTAGGTTTAAGTAAGAAATTAAGAAATTAAGAAACTTTTTGATGTTATACTTATTGGTTAAAGTAATGGATTTCGATGATTATGGATCATCAGATAATTAGGGTTCATCAAGATCAGGATTATTAGGCTAGACATGATTGCTGAAGGTTGATGGTGATTGGGATTGGCTTGTTACTCTTAGGGGCCGTTTGGCAACATCTGAATGGTTAAGTGCTGAACCAGTAAGAGGTCTGAACCATTAAGAGCCTATATAATGCTAACCGTTCAGAGGCAAATGTCTGACCAATTCAGATTAGAGGTCTTAACCATTCAGACTCTGTATAAATCTTAACCATTCAGAGGCAAATGTCTGAACTATTCAGACATTTGCTCGTGAAACCAACAGTCTGAACCATTAATTGCTGAACCATTAAGAGCCTCATTAAGAGGTAAACAAACAGCCCCTTAGTGCTTTGCTTTGGATTATCCTTTGGTTACTCAAGATGGTATTGTTTTTTGGTTAAAGTTTTGATTTTTATGTTGAATTTGCATGATTTGTTGCCTTGTTGGTGTTTGGGTAAGGGTGAAACGGGTTTGAATTGGTTCGGGTTAACGGGTTTCGGATGGTTATTGTTTTTGGTGAAAGTGATAGATCTGGATGGTTAGGTTGTTAGGGTGGAGATGATTGCGTAAGAATCATACTTAAGTTGTGTTACGAGAACTAGTTTCAGAATTTGCATGATTTTTGGTTGGTGGTTGGGTACAGGTGAAACGGGTTTGAATTGGTTCGGGTTAACGGGTTTTTGATGGTTATTGTTTTTGGTGAAAGTGATAGATTTGGATGGTTAGGTTGTTAGGATTATTAGGCAGGACATTATTGCGTAAGAATTGTACGTAATTTGTGTTACGAGAATTGGTTTCGGAATTTGCATGATTGTTGGTTGGTGGTTGGGTACGGGTGAAACGGGTTTGAATTGGTTCGGGTTAATGGGTTTTTGATGTGTATAGTTATTGGTGAAAGTAATAGATTTGGATGGTTAGGCTGTTAGGATTATTAGGGTGGAGATGATTGCGTAAGAATAGTACTTTTTGTTACGTTAACTGGTTTCGGAATTTGCTGATAGTTGTCAGGGTAGATGTGATTGCTTAAGAACAGAGTTGATTGGATTTAAGTAAGATTTTAAGAAACTTAATTGTCTGATTTATTGGCAATATTTGAGCATGCTAATTAGTATCTTTTAATCGCTTAGCAATGAATTTGTCTAGTTGTGAAAAACTGAAAATATTACAGTTATATTGTTGTCTTCCTATTGCCATATGTGCTTGGTGCGGTGTACGTTTTGTGATTATCGTTGCCATGCGTGGATCGAACAATGATTCACTTGGGAGTAGTATTGTGGTTATGTAGTAATTATATTATATTCATAGCTAGATTATAGTTATGTAACTGAGGAATTAGGAAATATTTAGCATGCTTGATTCGATATATATACACATTTTACCTAATTGGTTTGAATTGGTTTGATTAACGGCTTTTTGATGGTTATAGTTATTGGTGAAAGTTATAGATTTGGATGGTTAGGTTGTTAGGGTTATTAGGGTGGAGATGATTGCGTAAGAATAGTACGTTTTGTTACGTTAATTGGGTTCGGAATTTGCTGAGAGTTTTTAGGGTAGATGTGATTGCTTAAGAAGGGTGTTGATTAGATTTAAGTAAGAAATTAAGAAACTTTATGACGTTATGCTTATGGGTTAAACTTTAAAGCAATGGATTTCAATGATTATGGATAATCAGATAATTAGGTTCTTCGTGATTAGGATTATTAGGCTAGACGTGATTGCGTAAGAACGGTATATTTCGTCACGTTAATTGGTTTATGAATTTGCTGATGGTTGTTGGGGTAGATGTGATTGCTCACGAACGGAGCTATTAGCTATAAATCTATAATTAGTATCTTTTAATCCCTTAGAAATGAAGCTATCTGATTATGAATGTAATATAGTTATTCTGTTGTCTTACTATTGCTATATATATGTGCATGGTGCGGTGTACGTTTTGTGATTGGTATATAATTATATATTTTGTGATTACTGTTGCCATTCGTGGATCTAACAATAACACACATGGGAATAGTAATCACAAGAGATATGTAACGGACATACGTGTCAACAACCATCATATAATAAGCCGATAACATGGTAACTATTTTTTTAATCATAATTAGATAATTATGTAAATGAGGTATTAGGCTATATTTAGCATACATGCATATATGCAATTATACATTTACAATTTTTAAAGAACAAATCTATAGACATTAAACTTTGAAGGCTAACACAGTGATACAAATTTTACTTGTGTGCGTAGGAAATATTTATATTATTTACATTGAATCTTACCGGTGACTGTTGTTTGTGTATTTTGAATCAGATATGTCGCATGCATTCTCCTCCATTAGCAGAGATGCCAATTTCATCGATCATACAAGTGATCTTGGATGGAAAGAGTAAGCTTATAATCATTAGACTTAACACTTTTGTGGGTGTTCTATATATATATATTTTTTTTATTTTTTAAAATTCAAATATTCAATCACTTGAACTGATATTGAGTTTATCTTTGTTTAGGGGTCAAAGAATCACGCCAATTGTAGTTGATCCAGGGATCTATTTAGCCAGACAAACTCAAATCTTTCGTGCCACCGAAAAACGTCCGTTACCAAACGCTTTCAAAGTTTTCACAGGCAAATTTCTCTTCCCTCTTAAGCATGTGTGAAATATCGGTGGCGTTTTTTATCCATTTACTTATGATTTGGTCGATTTGGGTTGTGTAACATATAAAAAACACCTAAAATGAAATGGGTGGAACCAGTCGAAAGTTTTTAAGCATAAAATCTATCCATTTAAACTAAATTATTGTAAAAAATAATATACTTTTGAAATCGTATATGATGGTCAGTCTGAGTCGCATTGAGTTACCAAACATACCTGTTTGACCCGAAACAAATTTGAGACGGGTCAAATGAATCGAGCTAGTCGAACGTCACAATGGTGTGTTAATGCATAAATTCTCCAAAATCACTCTATTTAAAGAACTGATTTTCTTTGATTAATCTATCTTTCATAATCATATCCGACACCAGACAAAAAGTGTTTTGGGCCAACCAGATCTGACCCGCGTTACAAAATTTAACCTTTTTTACCCAACCTGCATTACAAAGAGTTGCCTTTTTTACCCTGACTACATAAATCTTTTCCTTGACTTTTCTGGAGATGCAACACACTAAAATATTTTCTTGATTTTTCAGGATCTCCATGGGTTATTCTGAGCCGTTCGTTCCTTGAATACTGTATTTTTGCGTGGGATAATCTCCCACGGACTCTTTTAATGTATGTTAACAATGTGATTTTGGCGGAAGAAGTCTACTTCCATACAGTTACTTGCAACTCACCCGACTTCAAAAACACAACCGTCAACGCGGATTTAAGGTACATGGTTTGGGACGACCCGCCCAAAATGGAGCCACTTTTCCTCAACAAGTCAAACTATGACAAGATGGTTGAAAGCGGTGCTGCTTTTGCAAGACAGTTTGCCAAAAACGACCCAGTTCTCGACATGGTTGATAGCAAAATCTTGAAACGTAGTGGTAACCGAGTTGCCCCGGGTGCATGGTGCACCGCGAGAAGGAGCTGGTTTGTCGACCCGTGTTCACAATGGGATGATGTTAATGTTGTTAGACCGGGAAATCAAGTGAAGAAGTTTGAAGAATCTTTAAAGAATGAGGTAGATGATTCAAGAGTAGATTTGAATCAATGTAGTTGAAAAAAGATTGAAGCTTGATTATGGTATGAAAATGAAGATGCATTGTTTGTTGTTTACAGAGATTTTTTTGATTGGGGGGGGGGGGGGGGGGGGGGGGGGGGGGTCTTCTTTTGTTTTGGTTTGTTATAGGTTTTGATGTAAAGTGATGAATGTGAAATCAAAGTAAAAACAATAAGAGGAATCCTCTTATTTTGTAAAAACCTGTTTTCAATGTTGTAATGCTCTTCCATCCTCAATAAACTTCATCCAACTATAAGAGATTCATCTCTTGTATTTTCTCTTTTTGGTTTTATCAAACACGCGCTCTCAACTTGCCTAGATTTGCGTGGAGTATCGAGAAATCTAATATGAACATAGAGCGTATTGCTTTCGAAACCCTGTAGCTGGACTTGAGCGCCGATAATAGCGTGAAGGAGTTCATCCGTGTCTAGCGTTCTTGGTGATCACATGGACGTGTTCTTTGTCTTCCCGAGTCCAACTTAATGTCGTCGACACGAATGTAAATTGCTAGAAGGGACAGCGAGGCCTTGAATAAGAACTCATCCGTCCTCTCAAATGCCTATATAGCTCCTTTTACCTTATTTGCCCCCGCGTATCTCCTAGAAATCAAAACAAAAGGTGCATTTATGTAAAAAAAAAAGAATATTGAATGTTCATGCATGCTCATTACTTTAATGTAGGGCTCAAATATAAGCATTATAACTACATGAAGAATAATGGATTTCGTTTTGTCTTACGACCCATATGAAAAAGGAGTAAAAAACTCATGCATTGCTCAACTTCTTAAAACCCTCGAAAATCAATAAACGGAAAACAAAAAAACCCAATTTAAGTGATAAAAATAACGATAAGTTTATCTTGTTGTAGCGATGATTGGGTTGTGTTAATGATACATATATATATTTAAATTGATGATATAACGTTATATACTAAAAATTTAGAGTAAACTTCCGTTTTGCTCCCTGTGGTTTGGTCACTTTAACGGTTTTGCCCCAAACCTTTAAAAATAGCCATTTTCCTCCAATAGTTTGCTATGGTTTTTTCATTTTGCTCACCGTCTCTAACTCCATCCAAATTGTCTGTTTTTTTCATTTTGCTCCCGCAGGGAGCAAAATGAAAAAACCATAGCAAACTATTGGAGGAAAATGACTATTTTTAAAGGTTTGGGGCAAAACCTTTAAAGTGACCAAACCATAGGGAGCAAAATGGAAGTTTACTAAAAAATTTAATATAATCACACAATAAATTAAATTAAAATGACATTTTAAAACGTTAAATAGTAATTAAGAAGTAAATAGAATTCATTTCATTTTGGTCCTTCAAGGTTCCACCTTGTACAATTTAAGCCCCTCATCTTTTACTTCAAAGCCAGCAACTTGATCTCAGAAGCGAGACTGAAGAGAAACCTAGGGTTTGGATCCAACTTCATGGCGGTTCTCTTTCAGAAATTTCAAAAGGTATTCATTTCGTCTTCTATCTGTTTTATCTATAAACTGTTGCGATATTCATACATTCATAGGGTGTTTACTTTTGCTGAATTGGATCTTCATTGAACTTTTGAAGCAATTTTGACTTGCTTACTGAAATATACGATGATTAATCTTAGAATTATGTAATAAGGTGCAGGTTCATGCCAAATTTTGGTCAAAAATGGTAAAAGAAAAACCCTAAGTAAGCCTGGAATTAACCTAACTTAAAACAGCCTAAACTAGCCCTAAACTGTAGAATTATAGACTAAATTTCTGATTTTAATGTAATTATTATTAATAATATGATGATTAATCTTAGAATTATTTAATCATTTTAAATTTAGGATCTTGGTTTTAAAATGCACCCGAAAATGCAATGCGGTGCGATGACATGATGCGAGGATGATGCGCCCTAAAATGCATAATGCGCTCTTGATGCGCTCATTTTTTCTGAAATCGGCCACTATAGAGTGAAAATTGTACAATGAGATTGTAGAATGTGCTTAACAAGCTTGTACAATGAGCTGATGAAGTTGTTAAATGAGTTCGTACCTAGATTACATGTACTTTTTGCATAGACTACTTGTACACTTAAGAGTTCAAGGCTTAGGGGCTGTTTGGCAACATCTGAATGTTTAAGTGCTGAACCAATAAGAGGTATGAACAATTAAGAGCCTGTATAATGCTTAATCGTTCAGAGGCAAATGTCTGACCAATTCAGATTAGAGGTCTTAACCATTCAGACTCTGTATAAATCTTAACCACTCAGAGACAAATGTCTGAACCATTTAGACATCTGCTCGTGAAACAAACAGTCTGAACCATTAAGTGTTGAACCAGTAAGAGGTCTGAACCATTAAGAGTCTCATTAAGAGGTAAACAAACAGCCCCGTATTTTGGTTATATTGAACTTCTGTCATGGTGCTAGAGCTATTTTGTTGTATTTATTTATTTTAGTCTCTAAATTTTTAGTGTTTAAAGTTAACAAGTTGAAATATTATCTATAAATATTTTATAAATAACAAACGCCTTGGCATACGTGATGCGCGCGCATCACGTATTGCGCATCGGCTTTTGGGATCAAAACGCATCAGAGCGCATCATGCATTTTAAAACCAAGCTTAGGATAATGGTGATTGGTGACTAATGATGTTAAATGGCAGACTGTGATTAAACCGTTTGAAACGGTTGTTGGCGCCAAAATCTTCAATCATCGTTAACCATCATTTAACCACCAAAATCAGATTGTATATATACAACTCTATGTTATCGTTGTTCATCACCAAGATATTTCGATTGTAAACATTTCATCGATTATCCATATTATTCAAGTGCTTGTACTCTGTTTTCTTAATCAAGTTTCAATCTTGATTAATTTCTGCATTCGAGTGATGATACACGAGAGTGTGAATGAGAGAGATATTCTGCTGCCACCAACATAATTAAGCCTTAAACATGTCTAAAACCCTTAAAATTGGCATTTTATACTATGCACCTAGCTTAAATAGCATGTCGTGTGTGTTGATATAACAGCTAGTTTATGGGAGTTTCCTTATTTTTGCTATTATATGTTTAGTTTGTGGGCACGCTTGCCAAAAGCCCGACATTCGCAAAGGATCCAAGACGCCTTCAATTCGAAACAGACATAAATCGGCTCTTCCTCTATACCAGGTCATATTCTTTTTATAAAACATAACACGCGTGATTTATTTATATCATACAAGAATACTGATTTAGTAACGTATCGTTTGCAGCTATAACCGGGTGGGAAAGGATGCTGAAGAAGCAGATATCGAGGAGATTATAAACATGGCAAGTAAATCTGACTTAGCAGATCAAGAAAAACAGGTTCAAGAAAACATTCATTCTCAAATTACGAACTTCTGCACGTTTATGGATCATATTCTACTTCCTGAATCAAAATCCGATGATGAAACATCGCAACAACACACCACTCCTCCTCGTCGTAGTGGCCTTAGTCTTGCAATTGGTCGAAACGCCCCACCGAACACGCAAGTTGGTAAATTTTTATCACTCAAGTCTAGGGCTGTTCATGAGCCGAGCCAGGCTCGGCTCGATTATAAACCGAGCTGGCTCAGCTCGGCCAGGATTTGAAACCGAGCTGAAAATCTAAGCTCGGCTTGGCTTGGTTTGGCTCTATTGTAAAAAGAAATGTAATACATAGCTCTGAAAATTCAGTAGTATAAACTATTATTTAATACTTCAAAAGAACATATCCAAAATCAATTCAACAACACAAAATAAGTTATAAATTTTAATGAAATACAATATTAGTTCATTAACATAGTAATTAACCTTCAAATATGCGATATATATCAAATTACACTCCTGAATACATGTAAATAATAATCTATTTTTTGTAATATATTATAATATGTATATAAATAAATATTATAAGTAAAATAATCCGAGCTAAGCCGAGCCGAGCTACCAAGCGAGCCAAACCGGGCCAATCCGGCTCGTTACGAGTCGAGCTGAGCTAGGCTCTCTTTCTAACCGAGCCATGTCGAACGAGCTTTCTCCAAGCTAAATCCGAGCAAGCTTCAAGCGAGCTCCGAGTCGTGAGCTTTTTGGACAGCCCTACTCAAGTCTTGAACTTCTATTATAAGTTGTTTTGTTACAATTTAATTAATGATGAATTTTCAGCACAGATATCCCCGAGACAAAACCGTTGACTTTTGCAGAGTCACGCCAAAGGTTAAAAGAGCTAATGGGCTACACCCTTGAGCTCAAACCGTCTCAAATTCCCCACGAACAGGCGGGCCGGGGTTTATTCGTAGACGGTGAAGCAGATGTCGGCTCGGTAATAGCACTCTACCCAGGTGTAATCTACTCTCCTGCGTATTACCGTTACATCCCCGGATACCCAAGAGTCGATGCACGAAACCCGTATCTTATAACCCGTTACGACGGGACCGTAATCAACGGTCAACCTTGGGGTACGGGTGGTGAAACGAGGGAAGCGTGGACGCAGTCTAGCGTTTATCGGCCCCACCCGAGTGAAGCACGTTCCGAGACGGGGTCGGACCGGGTGTGGAAGATGTTAAGCAAACCGTTAGAAGCGTCAAGGGTTGGGTTTACCGGTGAGGTTTTGGAGCGAAGAAACCTGTTAGCGTTAGCTCATTTCGCAAACCACCCTGCTAAGGGTATAGAACCGAATGTTATGGTTTGCCCTTATGATTTTCCGTTGAACGAAAAGGGTATGCGAGCGTATATACCGAATGTTGTTTTCGGGGGTGTGGAAGAAGTGAAGATGAAAAGATTTGGGAGTTTTTGGTTTAAGTCGCGAGGCGAGTCAAACGATGGTCAACAGACGGGTCCGGTTATGAAGAGTCTTGCGCTTGTTGCGACTAGGTTGATTAGGGATGAAGAGGTTTATTTGAATTATAGATTGAGTAATTCAAAGAGAAGGCCTTCTTGGTATACTCCTGTTGATGAGGAAGAGGATAGAAGAAGATGGAGCTAAACAAACATGTTTTTGTAGTGTTTATTTTGAGGTTTAATAAGATTTAAGAACCAGAATTAGCAGTTTTGGTGTTGAGAGGATGTTTGAAAACAAAAGATTTTGTATTCTTGTTATGATATGGTGTACTCACTTCTAAAGATGTTTTTGGTGAACCTATACAAGTGATATTGACTTTAGTTTAGTTCTATTGTTTTATTTACATTTTTAAAGTGAGTAAACTATTTAGTCTCATATCTATTTTAATGCTTAAATAAATCAACAAACATCAATCAAATGAAATTAAATGGTGTTCTTATAGATTTGTAATCTTGAGAATTTGGCTCAGCGGTTGATTGGCCTGCCTTCTCTAGTGGAGACGTAGGTTTGATTCCCGTTTGGGTAATTTTCGATGGACATTTGGTGAAAGGCACAAATCGGGACTTTAATTCTGGGTTCGAACCTAATGGAGGGGGAGGGGGGTTACAGATTTCATCCGGTTCTCGCGCATCAGGGGGTACGGTCTCACGGCAGTCAAGGAGTCGACCTTGGACACAACTCTGAGCAGGGTGGATTTACACGTGAAATTATTTGCCGTTAAAAAAATGGTGTTCTTGTAAACTTATTATTGAAGTCTTTTAGTGTTTAATTTTTTAAAGCCGGTAAACTTTATTAACTTATTATTGCCAAATGCCTTGTGGTCCAGCAGCACTCTGTGGGCATGTTTGGGTAAGCCTTTTGAAACAACTTATTGACTTATTGGCTTTTTGAAAAGTCATAAGCTCTAAAATGATGTTTGGCAAAGAGGGTGTATGTGAGGGGGAAAAGCCAATAAGTCACAAAATCCTGACTTTTCCAAGAAGCCAATAAGTCAATAAGTTGTTTCAATAAGCTTACCCAAACATGCCCTGTATCTCTTCTAAACGGAAGACTCAGGTTCAAATCTTATACCAACGAATTTCTCTAGTAAAACTAGCCAAAGGGTTAGGTTTTTACGAGCCAATCGGTTTCCTCTAGAACGGTTTGATGCCATCCTGAGCGTCAAACTAATAACGGGCTGTAAGGTATGTCAATTTATGACGTCATGATGTGGCAATCATATAATTTAAAACTTGAATCAAGTTTTTTAACTAATTATAATACATGTGATTAGTTTTACTGAATTAAATCGGTAGCGAAGTATATAAACAAACCCTTGCAGACTTGTAAATGTCAACATTTGAAACCCTAAATATACATCGATAGGCAGCTCGCTGAAAGCTTCAATTGAAGCTCATACATCACGGTATGCACACTTGTGTGTTTCTCTTATTACTGTTATTTAGTTATCTATATATGATTCCCTGTAGTTTCATCAATAGGTTGATAATATCAGACTGTATTTTGATATGAATTGGGGGGGGGGGGGGGGGGGGGTTTGTTAATAACAGTAACACCTTTTATTATATTGATAATATTTTCACACCCTCTGTACTACCGGTTATACGGCTCGCGGTTATACGGCCCGTGTAGAATAATCTGACATGACAAATATTGGGTCGTATAATATACGGCTCGTATAGATGGAGAAAATATTAGGTCGTATAATATTCTATTCGGTTCGTATAACATTATACAGGTCGTATAACATTATATGAGGTTGGTTTGGGTCGTATAACATTCTATACGGTTCGTATAATGTTATACAACTCGTATACATTAGACAAAAAAACATTTTCTGACATTTTTTTGTGCAACATTCTCCTATACAACCCGTATAACTCTATATGGGTTGTATAACTCTATACGGGTCGTATAGGGTTATACGGCCCGTATAGAATAATCTGACATGACAAATGGTCGTATAATGCTATACGGCTCGTATAATGTTATATGGGTCGTATAACATTATATGGGTCGTATAACTCTGTACGGGTTGTATAGATGTATTAGGGGTGTGCAATAACCGAACCGTTAACCGAAACCGAACCGAAAACCGACAAAACCGAACTGAAATTAACCGAAACCGAATTAACCGAAAGTCGGTTAACGGATAATTTTTTTTACCATCGGTTAACCGAAATTAACCGAACCGAACCGAATCATTTATTTTTTTATATATTTCTAGCTTTTATAGCTCCATTTCATGTATGTCATGTTTTATACTTTCATTTCATGTAATAATACCTCTATTTCATTTATTTATGTCTTCATTTCATTTATTTATACCTTCATTTCATTAATTTAAACATCTATTCATGCATTTATACCTCCATTTCATTTATTTATACATCCATTTCATGTATTTATACATCTATTTCATGTATTTATACCTCTATTACATGTATTTCTATGCAAAAAAATTAGCCCTTGTTTGAATTGGTTATTAACCGATAATTAACCGAACCGAACCGAAAACCAACAAATTAACCGAATTAACCGAACCGATTAACCGATGACTTCAGTTACGGTTACGGATAATGCTAATAACCGAACCGAACCGTGCACGCCCCTAAGATGTATGAGTGTGAAAATAAGATTTTAGGGGTGTGTGGGAATAGTGGGAGCCATTTGTAATTGTCATGTATTTGGGTTGCATTGTTTTTTACTTTTGATACTGTTGTCTTTTTTAGTTTTTTTTACAAAGTTCTATAATTTGACTATTCCATGTGTTTGACAGATACATTTTCTTGTTGAGCAAGTTTTCATCAGCTGCTTCTCTGATGGCCACAAGTAAGTTAACGTTCCATCGGATTACTTGTAAAGTTAGCGGTTGTTTGGTTTTGCGTCAACTGTATTTTATCGTGCAAATATCATGTATGAACACATTGGATTAAAGCAATTATGAAAAAGCTGATTTCAATCATCATCATGATGCCTACAGACAGGGTTGTAAAAATCGGGATTAATTGCTGATTGATTGGTAATATGCAGTTCACCAATTAATTTCACCTAGTCGGACCTAAAATCTGTAATAAGTCAAGTTTTGGTCAAAAATTTTGAAGTATTCGAAAAATTATACTTACTAAACCGATCCGATTAATAAGTTTGAAAAATTATATATAAAATTTTGAAAACGTTTGTATTTATATATATTAGTTTGAAAAATTACATATAAAATTCCAATCCGATTAATAGCTAATCGGTACCCCACTGCTTGACTGGCGTCTTACAATTTTTACAACCATGCCTACAGAGATGGCCTTTAAAAATTATATATGTTCATTTTTTTTTTTGAAATTGTTAGTATACGCTGCCTTTATTTTTTTGCTTTCTGAAAATAGCATAATAGTCATTATAATGAGGACATCTTCATCGATTATAGTAGAAAACATGTCATCTTAGCCCTTTGAAGATAATGAAAGTATGAAACCTTGATTTTGAAATAAACTAGCACTTATCATCAATTTTTTTATCTTATCAGTTTATTAGTAGAAAACATTGTCGAGGAACGTATATTATGTGAAATTATTACAACTAAGTTCAGATGCAACAATTTTGCTATGTGTATCTCTATTTATTCCTTAATTTGCTGCCTGATGGTGCATGCATATTGTTCACAGGACTTCAGTTTGAGAATTCATGTGAAATTGGCGTGTTCTCAAAGCTAACAAATGCTTACTGTTTGGTAGCAATTGGTGGCTCTGAAAATTTCTACAGGTTTATTCTTGTGATTCGTGTTATATGAATATATAATATGCTCTATGTGATTAAAGAACATGTTACAAGCATATTTGAATATTTGTTTTGCAGCACATTTGAGTCTGAACTAGCAGACGTTATTCCTGTGGTTAAGACCTCTATTGGTGGCACGAGAATCATTGGACGTCTTTGCATTGGTAAAAGATTCTACAAGCTTTTGCAATTTAGATTATTATTATTATTATTATTATTATTATTATTATTATTATTATTATTATTATTATTATTATTATCATCATCGTCATCATGATGATCATGATCATTATCATTATCATTATCATTATCATTATCATTATCATTATCATTATCATTATCATTATCATTATCATTATCATTATTATTATTATTATTACTTTTACTTTTATTTTTACACGAGTTCTAAATTATCTGTTATAGGTAACAAAAATGGGCTTCTTTTGCCTCATACTACTACTGATCAAGGTAAACTCGTAAACTTTCATTTTTTTTTTAATTTAGCATTTGATTTGTAGCTTTTAGGTATGGGTGAAAATCATGAACCATTATTAAAAGATTGGGTTGATTTGGGCAAAAATAAATTGTATATTGGGTAGTCAACAGGTCAATACGAGTCTACTCAAATTCGTCAACCGGGTCAAAACGGGCAATTGTTATAGAACTTGTTTACTTAAAAAGAGTCTAAATGGGTCAATATCACACATGAACATTAGTTTGTGGTTGTAAAATTCCCGACTAGTCTCCGATTAACCGCCGATTAATCTCTAATCGGAGGTTCACCGATTAATGTCCGATTAATCGCTAGGCAGTCAATGGCGGTCCTATTCTGGGCAAATTTTGGCCAGACGTTGGCCAAAATTCGACCAAACCATATAAATTTCTTCCAATTACTTAAAAAAATGGGTCAATGAGGGGTAAAAACATGTCTACTTTAAAAAACTACATATAAAAATGTGTGTGTACATATACAACTAAAAATTACATATAAAAAACTCAATCCGATTAATTCCGAGTAATCCCTATTAATCCCGATTAATCGCTAGTCGGTACCCCACCGCCCGACTAGCGCCTAGCGATTCTTACAACACTTGTGCTCATTTGTGTTAAGAAATATATGTGTTCACGAACTGTTCATGAACATTACCGAACGAGATTTTATGTTCGTGTTCGTTTGTTAAGGCAATACACTTGTTCGTTTGTGTTTGTTTGTTTATTTTAGGCAGCGAACGAATGCGAATGTTGATGAACACACATGAGCACAAACTAATGTTCATGAACACAAATGGAAATAAATGAACACAAACAAGCTTTCATGAACATATTATAATACCCGACACGTATTAAATGTTTTATTTGTCACGATTTTCAAATATTTAAATAAAATATAAAAACTAAAAACACCAATGAACTATCGAACAAAAACGAACACGTTCACGAACATAAATGAACGAACGCGGCCTCTGTTCATGTTTGTTCATTTAACTAAACGAACGAAATTTCTTGTCCGTGTTCGTTTGTTTAATAAACGAACGAACACAAACGAATTTCCCGCCGAACGGTTCACGAATTGTTCGCTGAACGTTTGGTTTGTTTGCAGCCCTAATGGCATGTGCGACAAATATAACTGTGATAACCATAATAGTTAAAAACAATTTATTGATGATTTGCTTGCATGCGTGATTTCAGAGCTTCAACACTTGAGAAACAGTCTGCCCGATGCAGTCGTGGTTCAACGCATTGATGAACGACTATCTGCCCTTGGAAATTGCATAGCGTGCAATGACCATGTCGCCCTCACTCATACCGATCTTGATAGGGTAAACATCAATATATACTTTTAATGATATTATTTATACATGATGGTAACATACTTATTATATATGTTTAATTAGGAAACCGATACATGATGGTAACATACTTATATTATATGTGTTTAATTAGGAAACCGAGGAAATGATAGCCGATGTTCTCGGTGTAGAAGTTTTCCGGCAGACAGTTGCCGGTAATATTCTTGTGGGCAGCTATTGCACCTTTTCAAATAGAGGTGGCATGGTAAGAACATTATGATTTATACATGTCGGGTCGACCCGAAACACTTTCCAGTTTTTATAAATATAAGAGAAAAATGCCCGGATAGTACCTGTGGTTCGCCCAGATTTCACTTGTAGTCCCCAACTTTCTAAAATTACACTCTTGTTCCCTGTGGTTTGACTAGTTGTTACTCGGATAGTCCTTGAAGCAGATGGAGGTTAGTTTTATCAGTTAAGTGGGTGTGAAATTATATTCAAATATAATAACTTAAAACATTAAAAAAAATATTTCTTTTAATGTTTTAAGTTATCATATATAAATAGTTAGGGCAATTTTGTCATTTCACACCCACTTAACTAATAAAACTAACCTCCATCCGCTTCAGGGACTATCCGAGTAACAACCAGTCAAACCACAAGGAACAAGAGTGTAAAGTTAGAAAGTTGGGGACTACATGTGAAATTTGGGCAAACCACAAGGACTATACAGACATTTTTCTCATTAAAAATATGATTTTTTATTTGTTTTACTCGTATGGCCCGCTAGAAATATAACATAACCTGAATCAACATGTGATCACAGGTGCACCCTCATACTTCTATCGAAGACTTGGATGAGTTGTCAACCCTGCTTCAGGTTCCCTTGGTGGCGGGGACCGTTAACCGTGGTAGCGAAGTGATTGCTGCGGGCCTAACCGTTAATGATTGGACCGCATTTTGCGGGTCAGATACTACTGCAACGGAATTGTCTGTGATTGAGAGTGTTTTCAAGCTGAGAGAAGCTCAGCCCAGTGCTATTGTGGATGAGATGAGAAAGTCGTTGATCGATACCTATGTCTGATAAGTATTGAGTTCTATGTTTGTTGTTGATTATAAGTCAAACACTAACTCTGTGTTTTTTGTTTTAACTTTTTGTTTTGTTTTATGTTTGGTTTTGCTACTGTTTTTATGTTAGGAACTTGTTGGAAGGCTCTTTAAAAGTAGCATTTTTGAAATTGTTATGTTGAAAACATTGTTTATAGATATGCCCTTGTGGTTTTATATATTGAGGTTCTTGAATGGATGAAAGGGAGGTCCGAAAGTTTTAGAAAAAAACATGGGATAACAATAATAATAGGAAAATTGGTTTTTAATAAACCAACATTTGTCCCGTTGGTAAATAATAATCTTACCTACGTAATTGGTATACAATAATCCTACCTATCAACATGTTGGTACTCAATGAACTTCCGTTAATTTTTAAGTTTTATTTATTACACAAAAAGTCCATGTAGTTGTAATTTACTAGTTTTAACTATTTTATAAAACAAAAAAACCTCAAAGGACTATAATTTACTACTTTTAAAATAGTTAAAACTAGTAAATTACAACTACATGGACTGTTTGTGTAATAAATAAAACTTAAAAACTAACTTCAGTTAAAAAAAATTAACGGAAGTTCATTGAGTACCAACATGTTGATAGGTATGATTATTGTATACCAATTACGTAGATAAGATTATTATTTACCAACGGGACAAAGGTTGGTTTATTAAAAACCAATTTTCCATAATAATAATATACGGATGAGTAGAGGGTACTAAAATCAAATAGGTACCGTGGTACTGGAAGTACGTAGTACTCATTTTTTGTGTTTTTTGGAATCGGTACTTTCGGTTCGTTACAGATATTTATGCTTTTTTTTTACCTTTGAATACTATACCGGTACAACACTGGTACTGGTAATATTTTTTACGATTTTTAAGATCGGTGCTTTTGGTACCAAACTCACCCTATTTTAAAATGAGCTTCACAATCACATATTCGACATCTTAATTTTTCTTTTTCCTTTTTGGCTCTTGTTCGGTTTGTATTCATAATCATATCTCAAGGACATCAAAGTGATTTTTATTTACGCGATTAACATATGAATGACCTATGTGTTATTTTTACTATACACATAGCCTACTGTTTTTACTTTTATAGTAGGAATGAATTTACCAGTTTTGAGTTTTGATATGAATAGATTGGCATTCAGACGAAATTCTGTTTTATGTTATTATTTAACTAGGTTTGAACCCTGTGTATTACACGGGCTACATAAATATAATTTTATATAATAAATAATAAAAAATACATCTTTAAAAATACTCGTGTATTGCACGTGTTGAATAATAAGCAATATTTAAATAACATATACATATTCCTATTTCGAATATTTGAGTTTGATGTTTAACCAAATATTTTTTTTAATAAGATGCTAATCTATAAATTTTGAATGAATAATTGTATTCGAAACTTTGCTTATACTTACATTGAATAATACATTAAAAAATAATATCCGGCATAAATTTAGACGTTAAAAAGTTAGTTTGTATGTAGCAAAATGAATAATGAAAAATTAAAAAGATATGGAAATAAAAATATTCAATGATATTAAAACAATTATTTATCATTATCTAAATTTTTGTTTAAAATTATTTTTAGAAAAACAAATATTTATTCTTGTCTAATTTTTGTTTGAAATTATTATTATTATTATGATCATTATCTAAATTTTTGTTTAAAATTATTTATACAAAAACAAATATTTATTCTTATCTAATTTTTGTTTGAAATTATTATTATTATTATTATTATTATTATTATTATTATTATTGTTATTATTATTATTATTATTATTATGTGAGAAAGCACCAGAAAGTGACACGTGTCCAAAAAAGATTTTCATTTATTAGTATAGAAAGACTAGAATTGAGCCCCGCGTTGCGGGACGGAGGCGTAAAATTGTAGCACCAAAGGTAAGGGCGTATTTATGATCAAAACGTGTTAGAGTGTTACAGGTAGTGGCGGTGACGGGTTGCAGTGACAGTTGCAACGTCGGTGGTCGGGTGGAGGGTGGCGGCGCAACGATGGTTGGCGGTGGCGGGTAGTGACGCCAACGGGTGGCAGGTTGTGTTGGTGATGAAAGGTGAGAGAGAGAATGGAATGGAAAAAACAAGTGAGGTGTATGGAATGAATTTGAGGGAATTGCATGCCTTATCTAATGAGTGATTCTATTACATTGACCAACCAAACACACTTTTTTTCGTTCCCTTATAATAGTTGATTCTATTCCGCCTCTTTTTCATGCTTACCGAACACTACCTTTAAGTTTTTGGACCCTATCGTGATAGTGTTGTTTTGACCTTAAGTTTTGAGACAAGTAGATCATATATTTGTTTTTAATGTGTTTATTGTTTTTATTTTACATGTTAATTGTTTTTCTTATGTGTTCAAACAACAGCTGTCTCCGGTTGTATTTCTCGACGTTTTTTACGAGTATTAGATGTACTTTCCGTCATACTAAAAAGACAAAATTGCAGAAAACAACCTTTATGTATACCTCAAACTGCACTTTATACCTTTCACTATGAAATCCGTCAAAACCAACCTTTACGTTCATGTTTTGTTACACATCACAACCTTTACACCAAACCTAGTCAAAAAAGTCAGTTAAGTTGCCCCATGTGCGATGCACGTGAGGGCATATATGTCTTTTCCTTTGAATAATATATTTAAATAAATAATTAAATCAGATTTTAAAAAACTAATATATATATATATATACCCCTTATCTTTTTCTCTTGGCTCTCTCTCTCTCTTTATTCAACAAACCCCCACCACCACCACCACCAAATTCAACCACCTTCACCACCAAATTCAGCCACCGTCACCACCGAATCCAGCCGGCATGAATCAACGATCGGCTTGAATCAATGATCTCTTCCGCCATGGGCTTGAATCAACGCACGTCGTCTCTCTCTAACTCTATCTCTTCCGTCATCAGCTTGAATCAAAAATCGTCATCGGAAACTTTTGTTTCACCGGCGCTGCTATGGCTGCTGGAAAAGGAGGACTGGTCGAGAAGCTGGTCGAGAAGCTGTGGAAGCTGTGGAAAAGGATGACGTCACTGCTGGTGTTACGGTTTTAAAGAGCATTTGAGGAGATACTTGGTTATCATATCTCTCGCTGATAAATTGTAACTGTGAGGGTGCTTTATTGTTGAGGCTGAATCGGATTCGTGTTTGGATGATTTTGGTGAGTTTACTCCGTCGCCAGAGTTTCGGAGTCTTACTCCGACCGTTGATTATTCTGGCAAAACAGAGAGACAAAGATGGAAACCTTTTTTGCATTAATCAGATATGAAGAGATCAAAAACCTTGGCTATGTTGTGCGTGGTCGGAGGTGGTAGAGTTCAGGTGGTAGTGATGGTGTAGGTGGTTATCCGGTAGTGGAGATGGCGTGCGGTGGTGGTTACAGGAGATCATCGATGGGAGGTTGACGGGAATAGTGGTGTTCGGAATTTCGGTTTCAATCTGGTCGAAATTGCAGATGGTTATCATCAAATGTAAACCACCTCCGACCACCAACATTCACCGGTTATCATCAGTTATCGACGGTGCATACTAATGGCACTCTATACTTACTACTCATCGGAATTTTAGTTTCATTAATTGGGGGTAATCTGATATTAGGTTAGTTGAAGGAAATAAAAAAAAAGGTTTAAATATAATATTCATTGTAAAAGGGGTCAAAGGAAAAGACATATATGCCCTCACATGCATCGCACATGGGGCAACTTAACTGACTTTTTTTACTAGGTTTGGTGTAAAGGTTGTGATGTGTAACAAAACATGAACGTAAAGGTTGGTTTTGGCAGATTTCATAGTGAAAGGTATAAAGTGCAGTTTGGGGTATACATAAAGGTTGTTTTCTGCAATTTTGTCTACTAAAAAACAAGTGGTGGAACCGATCATGGTGGCTGTCAAAATTCATGGATCAAATACTCAAAAATCAACTATCTGAAGAGTTTTACACAAAAAACTAACCAAAAATAGGTTTACAAACAAATCGACTCGAACTCTCATACACAACATCATCATGAAACCCTAAGAGAGAAACGAACAAACGAAAGAAGATCACAAATGCTCTAAATCAGGGATCGACTTGAAACCTTAAGAGAGAAAATGGCGATCTTGTAATATGATCTGAATTGTACGAACTTAGATGGGTCTTCAAACTTTATATCCTCAGTTGACCCGCTCCACAACCTGAACCGAATCCGCATAATTATAAGCCCATCAGCCTTCTCTTAAGTTAGGCCCATCAGTAGTCTTGACTCTTGAGTTAAGCCCAGCAGCAACAACATATAACCCGCAGCCTAGCTCCATACTCAGCCCTCCAAGAATTGTGTTATGCACAAACATAAAAAATAAACATTTATAAGCTATTACCAATATATAATTATGTATTTTCCATTTAGAGAATTGCATATATTTCAACAGTGGCGGACCGAAACGCAGAAGAAGAGGAGGCAGACAACAACCGTCTCTGGTTGTTTTTCTTGACATTTTTAAAGAGTATCAGATGTGTTTTCCGTCATACTCAAGAACAACAAGTGGTGGATATGACGTCCAATGAAAGTGTTGTTCCGGTTCTAGAGCCGAATAGAGGTTTAATTTTTTGAATTTTGTATATGACTGAATGTTTACGAACCAATCCTAAGAAAATGATACATTATCTCAGTATGTATGTGTATGTGTATGTGTATGTGTATATGTATATGTATGAATGTATGTCTAGAGATGTATGAATAAATCATAGGGGGAAGAAATATCGTATCAACCACATACCAATCCTAAGAAAATGATACATTATCTTAGTATGTATATGTATATGTATATGTATATGTATATGTATAAATGTATGTCTAGAGATGTATGAATGTATGTCTAGAGATGTACGAATAAATCATAGGGGTAAGAAATATCGTATCAACCTATCAAGCACCCTTGTGAAACCATTTATTTATTTTTATTTCTGATGTTATGTTATTCCGATTTCTGGTTACACGTTTATATGAAAAATACAGGTTACTAGTTGATGATACAAGATTATATGTTTATTGCTAAAAGATTATATTTACATGATATGTTACAAGTTTCTATGTCCGTTATTCGGCAACTGAGTGTTATGCTTAGACGTGTTTTTGTTTTGTTGGTTTTTGTGTATGTTAGGTTATAGGGGTTTTGGGAAAGCCATGGAAAAGAGTTAAAAAGACGTGAGTTGATAGATATAATTAACTTTATTTCGCTATAAGTATTTTGGTTTGAATTTTAAAATCCGATTACTCTATCCATCACCCCTAACCGGTTTGGGGTGTTACATTAGGCGTAACTTGTCGTTATTATAGAATTTGGAGGGGTGTTAAAGCAAGTCATAATGTCAGATATCTAGATTTTTCTATAGCTTTCTTGGGGCTTCAAGACATTGGGAAAATTCAGGATTTGTGTGGAGATTTCAAGAAAGTTTTTATAAAAAAAATATCTAGACTTGTGCATGCTTGTATACAATTTTTAATAATAATGGCTAGCTAGTATAAATAGAGCACATTCCTTTTCAAGCTCCCTAACCTCCAAATTTCAAAGCACCATCTAAGTCTTCCTGGTAATGATTTGTCTTAACCAGTTATCCAGATTATGGGATTAGTATGGGTTTTCCCCGGACTCACGCGGGTCCGGTTCTGTAGCTCTTCGTAAGCAAAGGTGCAATCCCTGGGATCAAGTACACATGACAATTCAAGAGTCATGATTATGGTTAAACAAATAAAAAAGAACTCTTAAAGAAGGAGGTTACAATACTTACATAACCAAAAACACAAAGCGAAATGGATTAGATATCAAGCTCAGCTTAATGAAAATCATATTATAATTCCCAATTCTTGTTATATTGTACACCTATGTCAAGAAACTAACTGAAAACAATTGAATGTAAAAAAAAGTTAGGTTATCTTATATAGATGGAAAGGTTCAAGAAAGGAACAAAAAGGTCTCTCGGAAATCAGAAAACACAACAAGAAGCAAGGTTTAATTTCTCGTAATATTCCAAAAACTTCAAATATTAACGCAAGTACCATGCAAGCGTGGTATCTTGTAATCTTCCAAAAAAGTTGAAAAATTAAAAGTTAACCCAACAATTCAAGGCAGATCGTCCCAACCATGTATATCCTTCTTAGTGCCCTCATTGAGATGTAAATTTACCTCACATTGTTTGGAAACCCTTGGCAATTCTTCCATTGTTTCACGCAACATCATCTCCTCTTATGTTGACAAATCATTAGTGCAAACGATTTCCACTTTTTTCATCTGTTTAGCATTCTTCAACGTGTACCGCACAAACTCAGTACTCTCTGGACCAACATGATATATCTTCAATGTTTCAAAACTCTTTTCCATGAAAGTGAAGGTGATTCAGGTATACCCCACGGAGGTTGATCCAACTATTGTTAAAAAAAACAAATATACAAATGTAGCAACAAGCATATCACGTACCAAAAGGTACAAAACAAAGTTCTAGATCATAGAAATGCATGCTCGTCCGACCATTAGATGTTTCACCATGGGACATGTAATACCCCGAAATTTAATGTAATGGTTATAAACGTGTGAAATATGTAATTATATTTCATACATTGTTGAACAGGTAGGTAACAAGTAGAATGATTGTTTGAAAAATGAACTATCTTGACGAGCCTTGACTATTATAGGAGACCGTTTGATATTAATAATAATATATATTATATTTGACCTTACTCCGTTTTAATGAAACTTAGGTTAAAACATAGATAAAAATATGTCCGTTCTAATGACATATTCAATGTTTTATAAAATGTTATACTTTAAAGTTATACGAGATAAACGAGTGAAATAACTGAATTAATTATAATAATACAATAATTTTCAAACCAGTATTCATAAAACTACCCATTAAAACCTATTTCATGTTGTATCGGTTAAGCATATGTTGTTGTTGATCTATTGTAACACCTCGCAAAATCACGACCAATATAATAAAGACACATGTCATGGACTTTAGACGTGTAATGAATTGTTTCTGAGGGACTAAAGTTGTCAAACAATGTAAATATGCAAGTAAAAGGATCAAATATGTCATCATGCCAAACTAGAGCCTCTGAATGATCTCTTAAGATGTTCGTATTCTTTAATGAATAAGATTATCGGACATAAAAAGCCGTTTGTGTTTAAATTGAGAATCTTACGAAGCATAGGAGTTAAAAGTGTCAACATGTTAAATGTTACCTCTGAGTGACCTTTTAACGATCCCAAAAACATTGTAATAATTGTATGTTTTGCTTCCAAGAATATTGGATATTAATCTCGTGAAGTTTCGATGAAAACAAGACGTTTCGGATGATCTTGCAACTAACCGGGAGCTTAACGGAATTAAATAATGACCCAAGGCCCTTAATAGTTAACTATGGGGGGTCCTAAGTGCAATAAATGGAAGTTAAATAAAGTTAAAATGGACCAGGGACTGAAATTGCAAAGTTTAAAAAGTTTTTACCGGATTTAATGGTTGTCGCGGGCCGCGTAAACCTTCTCCATTTCTTAAGCGGGCCGCGAGGGGACTGCCAGCAACAGAAAATCTGCACAGCTGCAGGTTCAGTCAGTTTCACCGCCTTTGCTTGTTAGTTTTCGATTCTAGGGGCTTGTTTGATGGTTTATACTGCCACCACAACACTTGTAAACATCTGGGAGCCTCCCTAAACAGGTGTAATGATCTTGGCAACCTCAATTTCCCTATAAATAGCCCACATTCTTGATCACTTTGAACTTGCACATTGAGTTTTCATTCAAAACTCATTTTCTGAAGTCTCTTGGAGCTCTAGGAAGCTTTCCTCAGTTCCATTTTCGTGCTAAGTATTCTTGTAAGCATTCTTAGCCTCCTAAGTTCAAGTTTTATTAGTTTAATGACCAAAAGTCAAAGCCATCGTAATTAAGCTTTGACTTAGTGATTAATCATTAACGGTCCAGCCATTATTCGAATTGAAAGTGGCTATGAGTTGGTAATTATGTAGATAATAAACCCTTAAAAGGGCACCTACTGATTATCACTCTAACTTGGTCAATTGTCGGGTCAAACTTATTAATAAAAAGTCAACAGAAGCAATTTTTACAAATAAATTCATAACTTATAATATAGAGGTTATGGAAATGTTTTAACACTAAAATAACTTGGTAAATAATATAAGAACATGTTTAGGCATGTTCAACCCGACAATTCTGAGTTTAGGATCGGTTCGCAACCGAAAGTCGCAAAAGTAGACTTTTGCTTTGACTTTCAGTTCTGACCCGATTTAGCTTATTTTAGATATGCCTTAAGGTTCCTTTAGGACCATATTATGTGTTAGTAAAACCCTCTGAGGTTATGCTTCATGGTTCCTTAATAATCCGATTCATTTGCATGTTTCCGTTAAATGCTTAAATGTTGACCATTATGCCCTTTTTATATAAAAACGATATTTTTGAAAATGTGAGAGGACAAAAACATTTATTACTGATTTATAAATATGTCCTAAAAGTTTTACATCAATTCATGGTCTAAATTGAAAGATATGCGCAATATCGTAAATGAAAGCCTTTTTATTAATTAAACGGTATATTTGACATAAATCCTATTTAAACTCAAATTTTGACACCAAACCTTTTACCCACTGATGTAATATAATATTTAGGGATTTTTGGAAATTTTTATTAAATTTTAAACTGATCATAACATAGAGTTCTTGCATAGGCTCGGTAATTGACGATAATACCATTTTTGCTAATAAAATGAGTTTTACACACCCTTTACATGTCAAACCTTTTTCTACTGATTTTATATATTAAATAAGTTATTTTAAACAGTAAAGGCTGATCAAAATCTCAGATTTCCTTAATCAACCCGAATATCGTCAAATACCGACTTTTATGCGATTTAGGCGCATAGTATGGTTTAAAACCATATTTAGCACCTAAGACTTGTTACCTACTGATGTTATGACAAATTTTTTATACTTTAACAGTAAGTAAAAGTTTTGAACTCAGATTTCCAAATTTGACCTTTATAGCATATGTGAAATGACCAAAATGCCCCTACGGTGCATAGTTTGGCCATAAATGATTAAAAACACATGTATGATAACTTGCTGATATAACAACATAAAATAAATATTTTTACAAAATGTTTAGACCAGAACCTCAGATTACTATTTGACCTCTTTTATAAGCTTTAAAATGACCAAAATACCCCTACGGGGCTTAAATTGGTTTTAAATTCGTTTTGGGCATAATAGAAGGTATCTTACTGATATCACAACATATTTGAAGCATATTAACTTGTGGAGCCTGTACATGATTCTTTTGGTTACCCGTTAAGCATATACGCGTTCGGTACGGTTTATGTAACTAGTTTGTATAAATTAACCGAAACGGGTCAAACCTTATCATTTTTACTTCAAAATCCAGAATGTGTTTAGTTTACCAATATTATACAAGTATTCATACTTGTCGGGTCTAAATCACATTCTAATCCGGTCTTTGCTTAATCTTGCGTTTTGAACCGTAAACCTTTCATTAAAACTAACCGGTCTAAGTTAAGACTTAAATAAGACCCTTTAGGAATCTAATAGGTTATTAAAACCTTCGTTCCAGATTAAGGAGCCCCGTAAAAGCTATTTGTACTTACTGATTGATATATAGCTGGGATTAAAATTATATTTTGAGCTCAGGTAAATACTTTTAACTTATTTTCCATTATACGGGCTTGGGATACGGTATTATAATAATACCGCTTGGTCGGGTATGAAGTCGTACAATCGGAATGTGATTAAAAAGATGCATAACCCGTTTTAATATGTTTTGTTTGATGCAATGCCTTTGGGGGGTTAATGACCGTGTACTGGATATCCTTGGCTCATTCATTTGAAATGGCCACGATTTAAGCACGAGGTGTAGGCATACACCTGACAGTTGCATATGTAAAAAGGTAACCAACTCGTGAGGAAACTTCTTGTGGGTATTATACCAAGTGGTGTGTCTATTAATCTTTTCCGGCTCTTCTAACCAGTCGTAAATGGACGACAAACATGTAAAACTGTATACAAGATTATTTTTAAATAATTGTCCCAAGTTAATAAAGAATATTTATGCCTTGTGCATTTAAATCAATTTTATAAACACTTTTCAAAAGAGTCAGTTAATTGTATTTACCAGTGTAAACTGACGTATTTTCCAAAAGGTTAAGTGCAGGTACTACTCGTAATGGGCTGGTTACTCCTAGTATCAAATAAAGAGTCTTGCAAGCTTTTGATGTTTAAATCTGTTTGAACAATATTTCTTTTTGTTTTAGATCCGTCTGTGGATCCATCTTACAACCCGTTGTATAATATTTTGATGTACTTTCAACTCGGTTTGTAATATTATTACTTTAAGACTTCCGTTGTGCATTGAACTGTGATTATTTGACCATGATGATATCAACTACATCACGACACTCCCCACCAGTAATACGTGGAAATATCGGGGTGTGACATCTATAATTATTGTCCACCAATGGTTTGTTTGTTTGTTTTTTTTTTTTTTTGAGAATTTTAATTTAACTTTACCTGATCAAACAGATCATCTTGAATCTTGATACGCAAGGGCTCAATCTTTTTTACTAACAAATGCAATTAAGGTAATAAAACTTTATGAACTGTGATGAAGGTTATTACCAGACAACAAACAATGTATATATGATAGTGAGCCATAAGGCAAGACAAAAAAAAATCAAAATCAGACATTAATTTAATTTAAACACCAACAAGAGCTGCACAGACTACAACTAGAAGTTATAAAACTCTCAACTCAACGATATCGTTTAAAACTTACAACCGTTGATAGTAAAAAAAAAGTATACCACGACATTTGATGGATGAATAAGACTGATACAACCGACAATAATAACACTCCCAAGCACACAAGAAAATAACAGATATAAAACAGAATCAACAACCCGGGATATAAAGAAAGCAATTACATCATAGAGAAGCAATCTACCCATAAATTGAACCCAAGGCAGAATAGAACAGATGTAATCTACCTAGAAATTGAACCCAAGACAGAACATAACATAACAGAACCAAATGTTGTGGATATGAAATAGTATCCTAAGCTAATGCACTAGATTGAGATTGAATACTCCATACAAAACATTAGAAGAGTCAACTGAACAATTCGAAAGATAACCTCAAACAAAAATATTCAATGCAAGTTATAAGCAAGAGTAGTATCTTGTCTATGTAATCTTCCAAAAATCAAAAAAACCAACCCAACCATTGAGAGCAAATCATCCCAATTGTATCTATCAGTGTCCTCATTGAGATGTACCTAGCATTCTTTGGAAGCTATTACCAAGTCTTCAATTTTCTTATGCAACATCATCCTCTCTTGTGTTGACAAAGCCTCTAAGCAGATGATTTCCAGTGTTTTCATCCTTTTAGCATTCTGTAATGTGTATAACACAAACTCAACACTCTGCGTACCAACATGATTAATCTTCAATGACTCTAAACTCTTAACCATGCATGACGGGGGTGATTCAGGAACCACCCACACAGATTGGTCCATCTGTTGTTATAAAAACACATATATAAAGTTAGAACCAAGCAAATCACGTACAAAATAGAGTTCTAAATTTGAAACATACATACCTGTCCAATCGTAAGATGTTTAAGCATTGAACACATTTGCAGCGTTTGAAAAATAACAATAGAACGATGAATGATAGAGCCATGAAATTCTAAATACTCGATGTTCGGAAGCAAATGGAGAAGTGTAATCATCTCAAGGATCTAGTAAACATAACATTCAAGAGTTACAATTGTCGTACACAAATAAAAAGAAACCCGAGAAGAAGGTACAAGACTTGACTTACATAACCGAAACAACATAATGAAACATATTTTAGTGACGGGCATCCGCCAATAATCTGGAAAATGCGATGGTAAACGTCCTTGTGTGCACATGTATCCAACAGTGCCAAATTTGGAAGATTTATCTCCAAATTCGTGTCCAAAGGTTTAGAGATCCATTTTCCATTCGCAATTTCATTTTTTAGGGTACGAGAAGTATAAAAACTTTGAGGTAACTCTAATTTTAACACATACAAATCCAAATCATTATATCTTTGCGAGTTACAAAATCAATCCACCCACGACATCCAGTTGATGTATCTGTAACCCGTCACGGGTAATCCCGTCAAAGGCTTTTACCACATGGTCGTACAAAAGTGAAGCATCAAGAGGGGTGGCAACATCTAAACGTATGACACGAAGGTTTTTCCAGCTGTCTCCGGTCATATGCCAGTAGACTTGTTTGCGCTGCTAATTGTATGGAAAATGAGGATAACAACTTGCAATCATCATAGTCGTTGGCTATCGGATTCATAGGAACGCTTGATTGCCAAGCAGAAACCAAGTTTGATGTTCCACAGTCGTTTGTTTAAAATATTTAGAGAAAAACGCCCGGATAGTCCATGTGGTTTGGTAAAATTTCACCTATAGTCCCTATCTTTCTAAAATTACAGCCTTGATCCCTAACATTTGTACGCTCGTTTCTTGGATAGTCCCTAACATGAATGGGGGTTAGTTTTTAGTGTTAAATGAATGTAAATTGACTGAAATGCCCTTACCATAAAAAATATTTAAAACTTAAAAAAAAGCTAACAAATCCATCTAAAAATAAGTGGGGCCCACCATTTTCTTAAAATATTAAAACAAACCCCACCCCCCACCCCTAACCCTAATTCCCTATGTTTCTTCCCGGCAAACCCACCCCCACCGCACCCCTTTGATTGCTGGCCACCCACCTCCGAGCACCACAACCCACATCGCTGTGAAACTACCCACCAAAACCACCATCAACCCCAGCCTCTCGACCTCCAAAGCACTGGGAAATGGGAACCACCAACATTCACCGATCACCACTGTCGACCCCCACTTTAGCAGATCTGTTTTGGTCTCCTCGCTTTCTTGGCAAGCCTAGGTGGAGGAACAGGGGTGGTCTCCTCGAGTAGGGGTAGCGACAACGCGATTTGCACCACCTCTGTAATTCCGGTGGGTTGGGTTCTTTTTCGCCAGCCTTGTAATAACACGATTTGCAGATCTATTTTGGGTGATTGTTGCTAGAAAAAATATTTAAAAGTACATTAATTGTTATGTTGAAAACATTGTTTATAGATATGCCCTTCTCCTTTTATATATGTAATTGTTATGTTGAAAACATTGTTTATAGATATGCCCTTGTCGTTTTATATATTGAGCTTTTTGAATGGATGAAAGGAAGGTTCGAAAGTTCAGGAAAAAAAGATCACAATATATGGATGAGTAGAAGGTACTAAAGTTGAACAGGTACCGTGCCGGAATCGGTACTAAAAGCATGTACACTTTATGTTTTTCGGGATCAGTACTTTAAGTTAATTATAGGTATTTTAGGCTCTTTTACTTTTGAATATTGTACCGAAGATTTTCGGTATTGGTACTATTTGTTATGATTTTTGAGATGTACTTTTGAAACTAGTACAATACCAAACTCATCCCTGTTGTTATTTTAAGGATTAATATGTAAAGTTTGATTTATATTTTTGTTCTCTTTCTTTCAAATCAATTATTTAGCTAATCAATAGTAATCTAAACAATTAAAGAGGACAAAATGTATGTAAAACTAAACTTTTAAATTCTGAATTTAAACATATGTACAAGGAATTGTGGTGAATATTTAATTTAACATACTTAATGTATTTAAAACTCAACTTCTAAAATTTTGAAACTAAACATATCTATAAGGAATTGTTGTGAATATTTAATTTTAACATACTTGAGATTTTAGATATGACTAACTAGAATTATCGATTTCCTCGACAAGAAAAACTACTTAGGGTGGAATTAGAAACTCACCCAAATTTATTTATGTTCTTTGATGTTTAGTCATGTTATTTCCATGTTGTATTTTCCTTTCGAAACAATGTAATGTTTGAATTTGATGAAATGAAACGAAATTTTGTATTTTAATTATTAACGCAAATAGAATGTTATGATGTTTTGAACAATCATGTTCGTCACACATCGATGTTTCCGTCATCGTTTGGGTGTGACATAAATTGTAACGATATTAGTATTTTTGTTTGAGTTTAAAAAAACGATGATAAAGGTTATTATCAGAGAACAAACAATGCATGCATGACAGTGAGCCATATGCAAGACAAAAAAAAGTCAAAATGAGACATTAATTTAATTTAAACACCAACAAGAGCCGCACAAATTACAACTAGAAGTTATAAAACTCTCAACTCAACTATACTATTTAAAACTTACAACCGTTGATAGTAAAAAAAGGTATATCGCGGCATTTGATGGAAGAATAAGACCGCTACAGCCGTCAATAATAACGCTCACAAGCATACAAGAAAATACTAGATAAAACAGAATCAGCAATCCGGGATATAAAGAAAACAATTACATCATAGAGAAACAATCTACTGTAACACCCCAAATTTTCGTATGTTGTAAAAATATATTATGTAGTGATGTTTTAGTAATAGAAAATGGTACTAAACATAAAACGTATCTTGATAACCAAAGTTAACCAAAGAAAGGTAACCAAGTTAGTATGAGAAATAATAATGTGAACATGCCCTAAAAGAATAGGGGTTGGATGTGTAAATGTGGGAAAACAAGTTTAATAAAAAAAATGGTCAGTGTTTTGGGGGGGCCATCTGCGATCGACAGAGAGAGACCAGGAGAACCTTCTCCTCAAAACCTAGCAAGGAAATCTTCAAAATCAAGAGTCTTTAGGGCAGAATTTGCTATGCATGAGTTAGGAACTATGATCTCCTAAGTGTTCTTGACACTAAATTAAGTTTAATTTCATGATTTGCTAATGTTTGATGAAGGTGGTTGTGTGTAATCTGCGATTAAGAGTATGATTTGACACAAATGTTATATGATATGAACTTATAGAGATTGGGTTGCGTGCAATTTTAATGTGTTGATAGTTTGGGGTAAAACCCATTTGTAATTGTAGGATAAAGAGTTAAATAGAGCTTAAGGAATGAATTGAGTAATGTTGATGTTAAATAAATGTTATAGAATGTGTTTAGATGAGTAATTCAATATAAAACATGTGTAGTATGATTATGATATTGATTGTGAAAGAGTAGACAAATCCTTGGGTGAATTATGAAGGAAATGTGCTTAAGGAACTGGTACTATACGCGTTGTAGATAATACGCACGCCATGTGTTCGATGAAATGCCTTAGAATGATTTAGTTGTATTTTGACGCGAATTCTTGATTAAATGATGTTATAGAATGAAAATGAATGTATGTTGTAACAACCCTCGGTAAAACCAACTCCCTTATAATATTTCCGACACCCTATTATATCTTAAAATATTCTAATATGTCTTATATTACACCCCGTATGTGAAAACTGAGCCCAAAATAGATTATAACATATGAAATAAAGTAAAAACATGAAATATAGAGTTGAGGCGGGCCGCGTAGACCCACCCCAACATCTCATGCGGGCCGCTAGAGATCATAACACGCGATTTCACCAGAGGTCGACACGTGTCGACATCGTGGCGGTCTAGAGGATGACCGGGACAAGCTATAGGTTGACCAGGTGGTTGACGCGGGCCGCGTAAGGCTTAGCCTTACCTTACGCGGGCCGCCTGGAAGTCAGATATCAGCACTATATATAGAACTCATCAGTTTTCGTTTTCCGTCGCTCACATTTCAATCTCAAATCACTATTTCTGTAGAGAAGTTATAATACACGGGTATTATACCCCTAATTAGCGAGGTTCTGCTCCGTTGTAAGTATTATAACCCTAGTTTCGTAATAGTTACGCTGCCCGATTGATTTAGGGTTCCGTAACAACTGTCGTGGTTCTGCCCGACGTAGTTGTTGGAATGCAGTCTCGGGGAGGGTATCATTAATAATTTCAAAGGGTTATGATACTAACCAATGTACATTTGTATAAATTATAGATTATATCCAGGAAACTCTTACGAGAAGTCTAAGATAGCAATGTGAGTTTATCCTCTTTTTGTTAACATTTTTGTAACTATTTTACAAAACCTTAAATGTTTTACAATACGATTAAGCGGTGATTGAGTCTTTGTAGTTCTTCAATTACTGCCGGTATTATGGGGTTTTGTATACAAAATTTACTATGAGTAGTAGTAAGTCTGAATGACAGTGCATTACCATTGGACGACGAGTTAGCCAATGGGTAATTTAAGCATAGCCATAGATCCGGTCGAGTGGCAATACTGAATGAGTAATTGTGTAGACATAAACTGTGATCGCTCTCAATACTGTCTTAATTGATAAAATGTTTCTTGATTAAACTGGGTTCACTCACCAGTATTTCCGACTGACAAATGTTTTTAAAACGCGTTACAGGTAACACAATGTGAACAGCCAATTAGTGAAAAGCCCGCTGGAGAGCACTGAAGGCTTGGGAAAAATGTGGCTATAAAAGTTACCTAATAAACGATGTTTTAAATTCAATAAAATGGGGTTTGTCCCTATAAATGTATTGTAATAAGAAACTTGGGTTTTACCCATGTTATTATTAATATCAAATATGGTGGTTTTACTCTGATAAACATTTCCTAACTACGGTCCTGATGTAAATTCCGCTGCAAGATTTAACAAACTGATACCACCAAACTGTGAGCTCGCGTCCGCCCGTTCCCGAGGATCAGGGATCGGGGGTTGCGACATATGTTTAGTTATGAAACGCCATGATGAGCTAGTAAAAATGCATATGTGATGCAATGTATACGGAAACTAAAAGTATGAAGTTATAACGTATAGGCACTAAGAAAGAAGAAGGCACGAGTCACTCGAAGTCGCAAGCATCGCAAGATCCTGGTAAGTTCTTATGAACTTCGCTTATGTAGAAAGTAGAATTTTATGTTAGTTCTCTTGTAGATAATTATTTGATGTTTTATGTGGGAATCATTAGTAAAAAATGCCTTATTACGAATTGATAGTAGAAAAAGGAGAAAAAGTATGTTAACGACCCGTACAAATGGGTCTAAAGTATGAAAATGATGTTATTCTAGATGATGTATTAAACCCGTAGTTAAACGGGTCAAAAATGATGAATTTGTTATGAACTTAAGGTAACTAGATGTTGACTTTTGTAAGTCAAACTAGTGGAGAATAATAAACAAGAAAGTAAAAATATGCATGATCCGTGAGAACGGGTCAGAGGAAATATGATGATTTTATGGTAATGGAAGTTAAGTGGCATGATATTCGTTAAAGCGGAATTGTAGTATGAAAGATTCAAGTAAGATAATGCAAAGATGAAGTGACTCGGTAAAGGGTCAAATAATGCGGTAAAAAGATAAAAAAAATGTATTAGTAATAACTTTTTATCCGAAATAACATACAAGTTTATGTTATGGATGTAGGTAAATCTCATGCTTAGAATGGCGAGCTCGGATTCGAACACACCACATCGTCCATATATGCGCTTCCGGTTCAAGTTATCTTTTAAAATGGGTCAAATAATTTTTGTAATGTAAATTTTATGTTTTAGGATGCTCGTAAGTAGTTTGAATTTTAAAACCTTTTTGGGTAGTTCGCACATAACCCTTGTATTAGGTATTATGTGGTCACTACTTTTATTTCTTTTGAAAAAGTGTCGTAGAAGTTTTAATGAAGGATGTTTGTTAAAAACAGGGGAAATGTTTATCGTACGAACGGGTCATGCCCAAATTTTGTTAAAAGTTGTATGTTGTTTTATTATTTATCAAATGTGAAGAATTGGGCGCCACAAGTTGGTAACAGAGCCGAGGTTTGAGTGATTCAAGTATTAGAGCTAAAATGCTTGAACTCAAACCGAAAGCTCGTATGAAGGTGTGTTTGTTCCGAAGCGCTATGCAAGTAAGTAAATCGTAAATATGATTATGCTTTTAGTTAGAAATAAAAAGAGATTTATAGGATTTTGTTTATAAACTGAGTTTTAAGGCAGATGATGATGTTAAACGGGTCCGTATTTAAATTACGGACACGTAAGAAAAAGAATCGAGTGAAACGGACTAGTAGAACTATAGATATGAGATTTTAAAGTTAAGAATTTAGAAAAGGTTGGAGCTGGTCAATTGCAGCAACACGAACCTTCTGTCAAAAAACGGGGCGTCGCATCGCGCGACACCCAACAGGATTTATCGTCGCATCGCGCGACCTCTGCCGCGGCCCGCGACCTCTGCCGCGGCCCGCGACAGATAAAAAGCAGTTTTTCGCGGCCTACGAGGGCCTCAAATGCTGGCATTTTTTTTTAAAATTGTTTGTTTTGAATACGGGACTTGTTTTAAACGGTTTCTAAGGCCTTGTAACCAGTGTTTAAGGTAATTTTGATGCCAAGAATAATGAGGAAATGTATATATGAATGGTGAGAAGGAAAATCGTTACGATCAAGGATTATGATCTACACGATACGATATGATCATTAATGATGACAATGTATAAGGTATGCATTGTAAATTGAATGTAGTATGCTAACATGAGTTTAAATATGATGAAGAGACGTATGAAAAGAACTTTAATGAATGAAATGAATGTTTTATGTAGATGGCGGACAATGTAAACGTGAATGATAATGAAACCATGAATATAAGTTGACTAACACGAAGGCTATTAGTTAAGAAACGAAGGAATAAGAAGTAAGTGTAAGAATAAATGTATGTATTGATTAACATGTCTAGAATGTTCGTAATGAAGGATAGTATGGTTTATGACCTAAATGAATTATTGAAAGCAAATAATGCACGAATGATAAAGAAAAGAATGATACGATATCTACTGAAGTATGTAATTGTAGGTGACGGGTGCAGTGAGTGTAAATGATGATGATAATGATATTACCAATAATGATGGTAAAGATGATGCCCTATGATGAATGGTATACGGTGTGGTCACGAAGTGACCGTAAACACCGAGAATGATGAATGGTATACGGTGTGGTCACGAAGTGACCGTAAACACCGGGGATGATGAATCGTATGCGGTGTGGGCACGAAGTAGCCGTTTACACCGAGGATGATGAGAGGAATGCGGTATGGTCACTAAGTGGCTATTAACACCTGAAATTATGAAATAAAAGCATGATAAGCATGATTAAAAGGACAAGAGTCAATAAGATGTAAGCATGATGGCATGAAGTGACATAAAATGAAGTGAAAAGTATATATAAATTTAACGAATGTGTAATAAGTAAGAGAATGAAAGTCATTGAAATATGTTAGGCATATTAACATATTTCCTAAACTATGTTGTAGAATACTTCTTAAGGCAAAACCAATAGTTTTGTTAAGTTTCCAAAAATGCAACCTATGATAAATAGGATCCTCTAAATGTCAACCGGGTCATATCGAAATGTTTCAAAGTAAGAACGTATATGATTAGAAGGTTGTGAATGAAATTCTAGTTAGGTTTATCAACCCTATAATGATAGATATGTGGTGTGGCCATAAAGGACCGTTAACACCTAGCATGAAAGAAAGGAAAGTATAAAATTTAAAGTGTTAGAATAAAATGAACGTGACCAAAGAATAACTTTTAATAATGATCTCGAATGATATAGTAAATGGCTGGTGAAAACTAAGAAAATTGCTAATAAAATATGTTCCGAGTAACGGACGGTGCGAGAAAGTAAGTAAGAAGGATAAGGGATTATATTCCCCTATGAACAAAAGGCAAGCATAATGTGGACTATCATGACCAATGTTGATGATGATGCCCAAGTGGAATAAAAGTTATTGAAATATGATTAGGAATGCATCAAGGTAACTTAAGATGACATGGAAAGTATATAAAGTAATGAATGTAGAAAATGCCTAAGGTAGATGACGGACGAAGGAAATACAAACGATAACAATTGACACGATAGGAAGGAATAAAAGCAATGATTACGAAAGAGGATGGTATGGTCTTAGAATGTAATGAAAGGTAGGAATGATAATTACGATTAAGCTTAAAAAAAATATTAAACATGAAAGGATAATAGAATTTCGAGTATAGTATGGTCCTAAGGATGAAAATTTTGTCAAAAAAAAAAAGTAAATGTTAGTAGAATTAAAATTTTAAAGGAAGATATTTATGTGGTAAGCAGGGATAGAGCCTTAAGAAAGGGTTGTGGACGGATGAAAGTTAGAGTTGTTAGGTGAGCATAAGATAAACCGACGCATAAATGACGTGAGAAGTTATAAAGTCGGAAAATGTGTCCGAAAGGAAACGAATGTAGCCTTAGACTACGGTCAAGGTCAAAGAAAATACCAAGGCGAAAAATAAATGATTCTTCAAACAAAAACAGGGTGCCTTGACACCAAACATGTATTTTAAGAATGACATGAGTAAAGAATGAACTACGGGGTCAACCTAACCTTTAGGGTTATAAACAATGGAAAGGTCTACGAGACTAAAACGACCTACGAGTCATGACTATAAAGAAATAGATTATAAGGACCTCGCCGTAAAGAGGTGGAGGTCTAATAAAATAGCCCATAGGCTAAGTGATAAAACCTACGGGTTAACTAGGCAAGGCGAGGAAATAAATTGAGGATCCCCGCATAAAACTAAGACTGTAAAAGTATAAATTATGGACTGTCAATATCCTGGTATGGATAATTGACAAAAGTTAAAGAGAAGATCCTAAAACTAAAACTTCGGTTTTAGTAAGAAATAACGTTTTTACAAATATAAATTCTGATAGAAATTTAAATAGTAAGCATGAAAGATACAAGTCTTGACACTGATAGGCGCAAGACGATATATTCGAAAAGTGATATTTTCGAAAATGAAAGGTTGATATAAATTAAACATGATGTGACACGATCACGGCCAAGAAATGCAATGTAAAGTGGAATCACATTATAACCAAGCGAGCGGTAAAAAGTAACCGGATTAATAAGTCTAGTTAGTAAGACCGGTTAGGGTCAGCAATTCAAATCAAGAAATTTGGTTTGCTTGTAAGCGGTGGATTCGGTATAACTGAACCGAATAAATAAATTTGAAAACAAAAGAATTTGTTGCTAAAAGTGAAAAATTTCACTAAAGACCTTTAAACGGGTCAAAGTAATGGATTCATAAAGAATTCGATAGTATATGAAAGCGATATACATCGCTAAGTTAACTAAACTTGTGGAAATAACGAGATTACGTTATTTCAAGTTGCACTATGTCGTAGGAGATACGTCAATTAGTAACCAAAAAGATGTTACCATATTTTTCTGGTAATACTAACAATTGGTTAAAAGTATAAGTAATGTTTGAAAGATTTATCGGATCAAATACATTGATTTTAAACTCAAAGAATTATGTAAGAAAAGGTTTCGAGGACGAAACCTCTTTAAGGGGGGTAGACTTGTAACACCCCGAAAACGGGTTTGGTAATCAAACCCGTTAATACTAAAAGACGGGTAAAATACTGTTAGTGGTAAAAAGAAAAATTAGTTAACCCGGTGAATATTAGGATTTGAATAAATAATCTTGTATTAATAAAAAAGAGGAATAAATGCTTTGAGAAAACACGGTTTATTAGGAGCCCGAGTTAACGGGACTTAAAAAAAATAAAAATAAAACGGGTTATGATTCCCCACACCCACCAAGTTAACTAGGAATAGTTAACCTAGTTAGTAATGGGTAATTAAATGAAAAGCTATGAGATATAGCTTCTTTTGTAATAAATGAAACAAGAGGGACTAAAAGAGGCAAAAAGGGAAAATGTTTTAGTTAAATAAAATACTAACACCAAAACACACACTCTAAGTGTGTGTTCTGGTCGAGATTTCCAGAAGAGCTAGGGAGCTCTCATCTTCAAACCCTAACATGCTCAAATCCATCAATTGAAAGGCCAAATCTACTCCAAATCGAAATCTAAGATCAGATTAGTGATCACCTCAGCGAAGGGATCACAAGGTATGTCAAATTTCATCTTCTAGTTACATCTTGAGATTTTGATAAACATGTGAGATTCGGAATTTGTGTTGCATGGATGTTGTATTGATGGAATATGAACAATATTATGTCTAGGAGTAAACCCTAGACAAGTATATATTGAAATCATGCTTAGTTCAAGTAAATTCAGATGTTGTTGATGCTAAATTCATGTATGAGATGTTTTTAGGGTTTTGATTGCAAAGAAAATAGTGTTATGATGTCAAGAACATGCTTTAATTGAAAGCTGAATTCAAATAGCTCCTGATCAAAATTTACAGCCGACTTTTATTGGCTATAACATAGACAAAACATGACAAAAACATGTGTTTCTTGAGTCTAAAATGTAATTCCAGGAAATATCTTTAAAACTCCACTGAAATCGCATTTTTTCGACGAAAATTGAGCGTTTTATGAATTTTTCCGTATCAAAGGTTCAAGCTGCGTTTTCTGGCAGAATTTGCAGCCCATTACGAATGCCATAACTCAATTTAGGAATTGAGTTATGATCTCAAATTCTTGCTATAGAAAGTTTTAAGTGATTAAAAGAATCGCCAATTGGAATTTCGTCAATCGGATAAACGAGGAATTTTTAATGAATTTTTCCGTAAGCTGTAGTCAGAAGTGACGAATCTGATTGCAGCTTAGTAAATGAATTTTTACGAATTTTTGGTAAAGAGTTAGATCTTGAAATTTTAACACAAGGCCTAACCCTCCGAGAGGTACGCCACATAAAAAAAAACTATAATTTTTGAAGACTTGTAAACAGGTTAAACAGGTCACCAAAAACAGCCTATTTTCAGTGATACGAAACTTGATTGTTGATATTATAAATTATGCCCACAATGTTCATATGTTGAAATTATGAATCAAATGCGTAATTTCCTAGTTCGACCAATTACGTGTGATGTGGAGTAATACAAATTTTAATTATGAAGTCGATTTAGCTTATATGCACATATCATATAATTAAGGGTAGTTAACTTTTGAAAAGTTAAACTAACCATGGACGGAGTCGAATAGTAGTTTTGACATAGAAAATACGTAAGGTGGAATAGTCGTGGTTATAATGACTAATCTAACCACCTTGTGAATTATGATGATAGTTTGACTCTTGACAAGCTAGATAGAGGCTTGGGAATGAAGCGGGTCAAACGGAGCAAGTACGAAAAGGAAAGCGTAATTTGGATGCGAGGTAAGTAAAAGCTTACGCCCTTTTTAGTATACATCAGTTGTGTGTATTGAAAATGAATAAGAAAAAGTTAGTAATAGAGTTATAATGTTCCGACACAAATAATATGAGTCGGAACTAGTGCAATGGTGAGAAATCATAAACAATGGCAAAAAGGGTAAATTGGTAAATTAGTCATGTGACGATGAACTATAGAAATTTTGAAACATTACGTTATGGTGTAAACCGGAATGGGTAAAAGGGCGAGATGGTAACTAGATATCATCTCATAATGGAAAATGGTCGTTCGGACTAAACGGGTCAAATGACATTGGCAAGCTCATTTGACAATATTAATTGATGACCGCTTGTTGAGTTTTGTGATTACAGGAAATATCATACGGTTCGCGTTGGTATTAATTAGAAATTAATAGTGAAAGATATTTAAACGGGTCAATCCTATGACTCGAGCCAGGTACGCATATTTAGAATTATTGCTAAAAGCGATATTTTTGGTCAAATATTAGCGAAAGTCCTTCGTCGTAAAATGAAGGACTAAAATTAACCAAAAAACCCTTAATGGGTGAATTGGGCAAACGAACCATATGGGTTGTTTAGGAATTCGCATTAAGATTACGAAGAATAGGTAGATACCTTAATGTAGTAAAATGATGAGTGAAATTTAAAGTTAATGTAAATCCCTCAAACGGGTCAAAATGAAGTTTTGCGCTTAACTCAACCTTTAGTTGCATAATGTATGAAATTCTTGAACTCACGAGTTGATGGTTTTGAGATAATGAATACCTCAAAAATTTGTAATGATTTAAACAAAAGTGGTTTAATGAATCATGAAACGGGTCAAAAGTGTTAAAAAGGAATTTCAAGCCGAGAGCTTGAAATCTAAATTTTTGAAGTAGTTGAATATCAGGTTTTAACTTCATAAGATGGAGAATTAAATTTCGAACGCGTAGGAAAAAGAATCACGTAAAACGGACTTCTAGATCAAAAGTTATGGCCTTTGAAAGTTTGATTTTTGATAAATAAACATAGCTGGAAGAAATGCAGGTCCTAGATGCGGACCTGCTGGAAAACGATCTCCCCCGCGACACGCGAAGGTGAACCGGGCACCGGGCGCGACACACGGGTGCTGTCGCGGCACGCGAAGGAAAAGAAGGAGCCTCTCGCGTGGCGCGAGAGGCAAAATTCCGAAATTTTATTTGCATGTTTATGAAACTTGTTTATACATGTTTATAAGCTATCAAAACTAACTTTTAAGTTGGTTTTGATCATAGATGATATCAAGTGTACCCGGATGGAGATCAAGCGATGGCAAAGGACCGAACACACGAAAAATGAAGCTTCCGCAAGTTGTTTCGTCGTTATTCTAAAACGATGAATTTAATCACATTATGTTGTATTACTTTAAATTGTAAAAGTTTTAATAAACCTGTATTTCCGATGTATATGTAATCTTAATTACATGATTGTTTTCGTAAAATATACGTTAAACCTTGATTTATTTAAACGGGTGTTACAGCCTTGGTTTTGGATAAAAATGTGTATTTGTGGTTGTTTACGTATTATGCAAGAATGACTAAGAAAAAATAATATAAAATATGATTTCCATTATGATTAAGTCTCGAATTACAAGGGATTGAAATGAAATTACGAATTACAAATGAATGGAAAATGATGAAAAATACGGAATGTTACAATTATAATTTAACATGTAGCAATTATTATCATTAAGAGAACTTATTAAACAAAAATATAAAATCGAACATGTTTGAAGAAACACGAAACTAATTTTAGGGTTAATCAGTTTGGTTTATGTTCCTTTCATAGTGGTTAATCTTCTTTTAACTTTCTGAGCTTTGATTGATTCGTTAATCCTGCAAAACAGAACACCGTTAGCTCGTTAAGAGGGGAATATGGAGGTTTCCCTCTTAACCAGACTCCGACGTGAGAATAAGTATCTTCTTTGAGGAGATAATTGGGTGTTAAGAGTGAGAGTAGAGGGAATGGAATGTTTAACCTGTGCATTGAGGTCTCTATTTATAGCCGGAGAGGTATACGAGGAGATGGGCTGATGGGCCTTGGGCCGGAAGGCGACAACTTGATATACCTTATGTCTCACTGGGGTCGACCGTTAGTGTCTTCTAGAAGATCTCCGGTGCTGGCGCACCTTGATTGGAGCCACTTGTCTTAGTTGTCGGCCTTGTTGTCCCTCTGCCATCAGCAGGTAAGTGGAGATCATGGGGCAGGTGTCGCCGCTCTCTAATTGGTGCCGCATAGGCGTCCTTGTGTACTTTCTGTCTCCTGCACGTCAGACGATCGTGGAGCACGATAGAGCACAGCCTTGAGGACGCTGATTGGCTTGCCCTTCTGCCACTTGTACCTTTAGTACCTTCTCAAGTGGCCTTGCTCTTTGACTCCTGCGCGACCTTAGCTGAGCGCTAGTAGCACGCGCGAGGTTTGCAGGATGTGAAGGGTCTTATTCAGAACGCTAAGTATAGAAGTTGGTGTTGTCTCTTCTTTTGACCGCGCGCGAGACCATGTTTTGCTTGAACATCCCGCGCGGGGTCTAATGAATGATCACCAAAGTGATTAAGGAGTATGGTCCAAAGCGCGACTAGAATTGTTTGCGCGGCGTTTTTAGGACCATACCCCTTCAAGTCCCCCCAGTTTAGCGCTGCATCACGCGCGAAGTGAGTGGTTGGAGCTCTGGACTTAAAAAAGGAAGTACATTGTTATGAAAATGCTTGCCAAATCTTGGTGAGTCGCGCGCGTGTAACTGTTTGTCAGTCACTACGGCGCGACTACTGGATTTGTTTTGTTGGAAACGCTCTGCTTTTGATCGTTCAAGCGCAGGTGTATTAGGTACTTATGAACGCTGCGCGACCTGGGTAACTTCTGCATGAAGTTTGTAGTAAAATTAAGCAGGAAAACTCTCGATTTTTGAATTCTGACAGGTTGGTAGCAAATGTCGTTGATGGAGACGTTTGAGTTGACTGCTGACACGGCCGTCATCAAGTTGTCCCTGACGGTTCGCCTTTCCGTCAGTCGAGTAAGGCTCACGCGCGCGTGGTAACAGTCACTCCGGGAACTGCGACGCCCGTGGCAGCTGCGGATTGGATACACGCGCGGTGAATCCGGCACGTATACTCATCGTATTAAATGCGATGAGTATATATAGTCGATCGATAGGAGAGATGAGGATCACAATTCCTTCTTCTGTTTCTCTTTTCTCTCTATTTCTTATTTGAATCTTCAAACCTTCAACGAGGCAACAGCAGATCTTCAAGTTTCCTCTTTGAATCTTCAAGTTTTCAAGGAAGTAAAAAACAGATCTTTAAATTTCTTCAGAAAATATTCGAAGCTTCTACTTGAATACTCATGGCTGAAGAAGAACATCAAAGCGATGAAGGTCCCCTTTGTGTCCTCAAATGGGACTTTGGGTTGTTCGAACAAATTACAAGAGGATTCCGGTTTCCACCGTAGTGGGATGCTCGATACCCCGGCCAGAACCAGAAGGCCGCCGATGCACCGCCGGGGTACATCACACTTTTTGCAGATTTCTTCTTGCAGGGTAACTTCCGGTTGCCGGCGACTGAGTTCATGGCCCATATTCTTCATTATTATGGGTTCCATATCTCACAGATGAGTCCACCCGGTACGGTGAGGGTGCGACATTTCAAGTTTTTGTGCCGATCCCACGACATAGAGCCCACAGTTGAGAGAATTAGGGTATTCTATCAGCTGATCAGGAACATGGGGTTCTATTCCTTTGGTAATCGGGGGTCTGCTAAGAAGATCCTTCTGAACCCTTCGAAGAGTTTCCATGACTGGAAACAAAAAATTTTCTTCATTCGAGAGGAAGTTATCCCAATTGCTATGACCTTCCGTGCGCCAGATGTGATCGAGAAGGAGGAGCTGGCGATTCCTAAGAAGGAGGATTGGTATGCGAAGCTCACTGCTACACCTAATCGAGTTTTTGGTGAAAACGTTCTTGTTGCGGCGCGGATGAGTGATCAGTGGCCAGCTGAGAGCAAAGAAGTTCCGACTTTGATGTTTCAAGATAGAGGTTAGTTATTTCCTTGACTACTTCTGTTTAATTTCATTGTACTCAATTGTTGAATTTGAATGTAGAGGCGCGCCTTTACCAAGCTGCTTTCCCCACCTTTGGTGGGTCCATGGGCGTGCGCCCGCTGGAACCAGGGGAGCAATATTGGTATGAGGAGATGAATGGTCACTTTATGTATCCCGTTGCTGGAGCTTTTGCCAATCCACCTACTTCAACCGAAGGTGCGCATATACCTAACCCCCGGCCCTTGCGCGCTATGACTTCTGCTGGGAAAGAGATTGTTTATCTTTCCAGCGAGGAGTCTGTGGGGTCTTCCAATGGGGAGCTAAGTTCGTGGTCTAACATCTTTGCAGGTGTGTTGCGCGACCTTGGGATCGACCCCTAGGAGAAGAAGAAGAAGAAACCAGGTAAGAAGAAGAAAATCATTACCATCAATGCTGAGCTGACTAGCAAGAAGGGTGGAAGTAGCCGCGCGACTGCCGGTGCTGCTGATAAAGGTACTCTACGCTTTCGTCAGAGTAACTTGGAGGATTACGTTATTATCAGTGACTCACTTGAGGGTTTGTCGCGTATAGGCGAGAAGAAGACCAGCGCCGCTGGCTCAAAGAGCTCGGGGAGCGCGGGTTCCCGGAACCCAGATGCTGGAGCTACTCCGTCTTCCATCGCGCTTGATGACGAACAAGAGGAGGAAGAAGAAGAAGAAGAGCCTGGTGAGAAGTTAATAAGCAGGAAGAGAAGTAGGGAGGAGACTACAACTGGTGCTTCGGTGGCGCAGAAGACTGGGGAAGCCCCGGTAATTGGAAAACAGAGCAGCTTGCGTTCTCTTTATAAATTCTCTCTGGGTTAGTTTCTTGACGACCTTCTAGTTTTCTATTACCACTTCTTTTTAACACTCGGTTTCTGCAGAGGCCAAGAAGAAGACCCCTGAAAAGAAGGGTGTTGTGTTTAACGACCCCCCAGAGCCGGCACAAAAAAGAACCAAGGTTACAATCAAGCCTTTCAACACTGTTGGGTTAGAGGCTGAGAAAGAGAAAATGAAGGTTGCTGAGAAGCCTGTTGATAAGGCTGCTGAAAAAGGGAAGGAGAGAGAGAAAAAGAAGGCTTCTGAAAAGCCGGTTGGTGATAATCCTAAGGAGACCGGGGCCGCTGCTACTACTGCACATGAGAAAGCGCAGGGTCCGGAGGTCGTCCATATCACGGGGCTTGACCAACCCCTTCATGAGAAAAAGAAAGAAACTATTCAAGGCAAGGGACCCGAGGTTTTTAAACCCACCGAGCCGGCGCAGGTTGATGCCCCCACCCAAACTGCTCAAGTTACTTCTGCTGCTGGGGGTCAGCTGCTACTGCGCATAAGAAGGCTACGACCGCTGCAGGTGGCGCGAGTGCGGCTGGTGGTGCAGGAGGGTCGATGCCACAGACTATCAACCCGAAGGATACCGTGGGAAATATTTATTACAAGACCTATGCCGAGGAGGCTCGTGGTAATGCTCCCCACCAAGCTCCATGGGGTTTAAAACAGAAGGACACTTTCTTGAAGTTTGGTGCGTGTCGCGACTGGTTCCTGAATTCATTCCCTCCCGGTGAGGTTAACCGCCAAAGGGCACGGACTCACGATGGACTATACCAAGCTTATGTCGTTGGGGAGGCCAATACCTGCGCCGCTAACCACCAAATAGTGCGTGAGTGGTGTACGATGGTTAAAGAGCGGGCTGAGTGGAAAAGTACCGTGAGCGTATTGTGAGGCAGGTTAAAGAGTTTGAGAAAGCTAAGGCCGTGTTTGCCAAGGAGAAAGCTAAGTTCGAGTCCGATAGGAAATCAGAGGAGTGGGGTCGTGAAGGCCTTAGGGGCAAGCTTCATGCTGCCGAAGATCTCTTGGCGAAGGAGCGCGCGGAGTGGAAGAAGATATGTGAAAAAGATAATCAACGTATATATGCCGCGCGCTCTAAAATCACGGACCTTGAGGCACAAGTTGCTGAACTGAAAGGAAAGGTTGAGGATGGGCAAACCGATAGAGAACCTTTTGAGGTTCGATCAGTGTTAACCCTTTTCCTTTTGTGCTTTTTGCTTGTCAAATTATGTAAGTCTGTCTTATCCTCTGTAGGCTGAGTTGAAAGCGCAGGTATCCAGTAGGGATAAGGACCTATCGGCTAAGGACGTAGAAATTGCAGAGCTGAAACGTCATTTGCAAGAGCAAACCGACAAAAGTGAGTCCTTAGAAATTGACCTTGAGGCTGAGCGAGTGAAAGCTGCTACTACTGAGGAGGCCAAACAGAAGGCTGAGGAGGCGCGAGATATGAGCACATCTGCCCTCAACGTAGTGCAAAACAATTACTCCGAGGCCCAAGGCATCATTGACACGCTGGTCTCTGAGGCTGAATGGATACGCGACAGAGGAGTAGTCTTGGTACGGTTCTCTTTTTAACTTAGGCTTTATTGGTTAAAACTTATTTCTTATCCCTTGCATTTGCTGTAGATGGCCAACTCTATCCTGAATGCTTCCGAGCTAGATGGAGCTGTTGCTGCTCTAATAGATGCCTCACGCGCGGTTGGTCACCGTGGAGGTTATCTAGAGTGTGCGCAACATGTTGAAGAGGCACTAGGACATGAGTTTGATGTTAGTCATTGCTCAGTGACCGATCAGGCTGATGCTGCATTGGCCCGCGCTGAAAAGGTCTATGACCATTTATCGCTGCCTGTGATGGATTTGGTCGCAGAGGCGCTGAAGCATGATGACTGGTGCCAGCGGCTAAAGGCTATTCTGGACCCCCCCCCCCCAAGACTGTGGATTTATCCGATGAAGAAGAAGAACCAGTCGGAGGTGATGGTGATGGCGATGGCGATGGCGATGGGAATGGTGACGATGATAGTAGTGATGGTTATGAGTAGTTAGTGTTGATAGGCTTCATGCCATGTAATTTTCTTTTTAGATGCTGAATGTAACTTGATGCACGGTCGCGCTATTTGAAATGAAACAATGATGTTTTGTTATTATTATGTGCTCATTGGGCGGTGCGCTTTTTAGAATATAGCATTGTGTTTGCCATTAATTTGTTAAGTTACAATTATTGCATTGTTGTTAGGAACTTTGGTAAAGTTAGCGCGAATAAATGTAAGTGTGGCTCGTGTATGAGTAATCGCCCGGTCTCGCGCTATGTTCACGGGGGACCTTGGAGGCCTAACTCGAGAGCTCGTAATTTACTGGAGTGTTTTCGTGCTAATCAAAAGTTTAACACGCATTTGTAATGAAGCAGTCATGATGCTAAAAACAAAAGGCATAAGTCAATGCTTTCATTTAAGTAGCTTTCAAACAGGCGCTAGGCCAATCATACATCATCGAAATAAAGGGGCGTATAGCCAACATAAGCAGAAATAAAGGTGCGTGGCCAACATAAGCTGATAAAGGCGCAAGGACGAGAATAGTCACATGTAACATTTGCGCAATTGTTGTGCGTTTCACGTGCGCGGGATGACGTATCCACCCAGAGTGCGCAACTTGTATGCCCCTTTCCCTAGCACCTCATGTATTAAGTATGGGCCTTCCCATTTGGGTGCTAGCTTTCCAGGGCGTTCAGCGTTTGAAGCTTCATTGTCTCTGAAGACATATTCTCCTGGGGTGAAGGTACAAATGCGTACTCTTGCATTGTAGTACCTTTCCAATTGCGTCTTGTACTTTTGAAGTGAAGCTTCTTTGATTTGCGTTATTTCGCGTCTCTCTTCTAGCAGGTCCAAGTCTAGACAACGCTCCGCCTCGTTGTCGATTTTATTGACCGCTGTCAAGCGCGGCGAGGGGAGGCCAACTTCAGCTGGGATAACCTCCTCTGAGCCGTAAACTAGGCTAAAGGGGGTTTCGCCAGTGCTCGTTTTCGGCATGGTTCGATGAGCCCAAAGGATGCTCGGGAGCTCATCTACCCAACCTCTTCTCTTGGTGCCCAGTCGGGCCTTTATCCCTTCGACAATACTTTTGTTGACACTTTCTACTTGGCAGTTGCCCTGAGGGTGTGCAACGGAAGAGAAAGTGTGTTCAATCTTCATTTCTTTCATCCACTTTTGAAGGTCTTCAGAAGCGAAATTGGTTCCATTTTCGGTTACAATTTTGAGTGGGAGGCCGAACCTGCAGATGATGTGCTCCCATATAAACTTGCGCACCATCATTGCAGTAGTTGAGGCGAGAGCTTTGGCCTCCACCCACTTGGTGAAATAATCGATGGCAACGATTATAAACTTCACATCACCAGGAGATTCAGGGAAAGGTCCCACTACATCGATCCCCCACTGTTGGAAAGGCCAAGCAGTGGATACCGGGATAAGATTGTTCTTTGGGCGCAGGGTTTTCGGGGAATGCCTTTGAGAGGAGTCGCATTTGCGCAATTCCTTTAGAGCGTCGACGTGCATCCCTAGCCAATAGTATCCAGCGTTCATTATCTTCGCGACGACCATGCGTGGGCCCGCATGGATGCCACAGATGCCTTCATGGATCTCCCTGATCAAGTAATTTGCATCTTGGGGGTCCACACGGCGCAGAAGTGGCCCCAAGAAGGATCTTCGATACAAGATACCACCATTCATCTCATAGCATAAGGCTTTATTCTATATCTTCCTTGCCTCTGCTTTGTTTTCAGGGAGTATTCCTTCTTGCAAATACTGGATGATAGGGGTCATCCAAGATGGTTGTCCTATCTCGATCACATTCACTTGACGCAGCAAAACCGACGGGTTTTTTAGTACTTCAATTCTTACATCTTTGGTGAGATGTTGAAAAGATGTTGAAGCGAGCTTGCTCAAGGCGTCTGCTGGTTTGTTCTCTGAGCGATTGATGTGAACTACCTTGTATGACTTGAATTGTTGAAGCAACTCTTTCGCTCGGTCTAAATACAAATCCATAACTTCACCTTTTGCAGCATACACTCCGTTAATTTGACTGGCGATCAGGAGTGAGTCAACATGCGCTTGTAGATTTTGAGCTCCCATTTTTATGGCTAGGCGCAAGCCTGCCAAAAAGGCTTCATATTCTGCCTCGTTGTTGGTATTTTTGAAATCCAACTTGATGGCATAGGTGAACTCATGTTTCTCCGGGCTAACAAGGCGCAATCCAGCTCCTGCGCCATCCTCGTTTGAGGCCCCGTCAGTATATAACAACCATAATCCATCTGATGCATCTTTGATGGGAATATCAACAACTTCGCAATCTTTGATCTTATCTTCTGGAACTTCAGTGATGAAGTTCGCTAGCACTTGACCCTTAATTGCTGGGCGCGACCTGTAAAGAATGTTGTGGCCCCCCAGCTCGATCGCCCATTTTGTTAACCGGCCTGATGTCTCTGGTTTTTGCAATATTGTGTCGATATGGAAGTTAGTGAGTACGGTGATTACGTGCCCTGTGAAGTATCTGCGCAGCCTACTGGAGGCGTGTAGCAGCGCTAGCACTAACTTTTCCGTTGTTGAATATCGAGTTTCTGGATCTGTAAGCACCCTACTAACGTAGTAAATTGGAGTCTGAACTCCGTCTCTTTCTACTAACAATACCAACCCAACTGCCTTATCTGAAGAAGACAAGTACAGAATGAGTGGCTCTTTCTCAAATGGCGCGGTCAGTGTAGGGAGCTTGATTAAACAATGTTTCATCTGTTGGAAGGCAGCTTCTGCTTCGGGCGTACATTTAAATTCTTGTTTTTTCACGCAGTTACGCAAAGTACTGATGAAAGGGTAGGATTTTGCAGCGTGGTTTGATAGAAATCGATTGAGCGCGGCTAGGTGGCCGGCTAATCTCTGTATTTCTTTGATAGTGCGCGGTGACGACATCCGCTCTATAGCTTGAACTTTTTCGGGGTTAACCTTGAAACCGCCGTTTGTAACCACGAAGCCTAAAAATTTGCCCTCTTCCATGCCAAAGGAACACTTTGCTGGATTCAGCTTCATGTTCACGCTTCTCAAAGAGTTAAATGTCTTTTCAATGTCCTTTAACATCTGGTCCTCCTCGGGACTTTTAATCACAAGATCATCAATGTAAACCTCGACATGTTTTCCGATATCATCAGCAAATATCGTATCCATCAGGCGCTGGTAAGTTGCGCCAGCATTTTTGAGGCCGAATGGCATCTTTGTGTAACAGAAGATGTCGATGTCGGTCCAAAAAGCTGTCTTGTCTTCATCTTCGAGCTTCATCTGAACCTGGTGATACCCCTTGTAACAGTCCAGAAAACATTTCCATCTGTACGGCGTGAGAGAGTCTATCTTTTTGTCGATTTCAGGCAAAGAATAGCAATCTTTGGGACATGCCTTGTTGAGATCGGTATAATCGACACACATTCTCCATCCTCCATTAGACTTCTCTACCATTACGGGGTTTGCAACCCAACTTTGGTACCGCACCTCTCTCAATATACCTGCTTTTAGCAATTCACAGACTTGTTCATTCATGGCTTTGGTCTTATCCGCCCCCAGGCTGCGCCTTCTTTGGACCTTTGGCTCGACGGATGGATAAGTGTTCAAACAGTGTTCAGTGACGTCGCGCGGGACACCGGTCATGTCTGCCGGAGTCCAGGCGAAAATGTCCATGTTCCTAAAAAAAAAGTTGCTTGAGGTGCGTTCTGATGTTTGGTGAGATTGCGTGGCCTATCCTCACCATTGCTCTGGGTATTTGCGGTTTAAAACCCACTTTTCTGGCTCGGTCGTTGAAATTTTTGCCGATTTGGCTGGGCGCACATCCTCTGCTGACATCACTTCTTTCTTTGCATAGATAATCGCCACCCCCGTCTCGATTGGGAACCCGATGGCTGAGTGGGGTGTGGAGGTTACCATGTTCAGCTCTCCTTGGGTTTCTCTCCCAATTAAAACATCATGCCTTGATTTCACATGCATCACCATGAAGTTGACATTCGTGGTTCTTGAATGCATCCCGTCAGATAACGTGACGGGGAAGCTGATTTGACCTAATGGGAAGACCATTTCGTTGCAGAATCCTGACAGAGGATAATCAACCGGCTCAAGTCTGGCTTTATCTTCATCATCAAACTGGTTAAAGCATTGCTCGTAGATGATATCAGCTGTACTTCCCGGATCAACGAATATGTATTTTGTTTCATAATGACCGATAATACCGGTAATGACGACGGGGTGCGTGGCGCGTGGACCCCCGCGTACTACCGGAAATATGACCTGTTGCTCTTGCCATGCAGGCTCGAATGGGCGCTTGCCTTTATCCCTTGCGTTGTATCTAGATCCGTTGACCATGTGTGTTTCCAAGCGCCTAACTTTCTTCTGGTTTCCCTCATCGTTTCGCTGAATCTGGCGCGTCTCTTTGCGCACATTCTTTACCAGATGGCTTAATTTCCCGCTTTTCAATGCTCGCTCAATTTCATGCCTTAAACTGGTACAGTCATCTGTTAGATGACCTGTATCCTTGTGAAAATCGCAGTACAGGTTCGGGTCTTGCCCCTTCTTGTTCGTCATAGGCCTTGGAGCCTTAAAATCGTGGTTCTCCGTCATGAGCACCTCTTTTGGTGTCTTTGTGAGCGGAGTCCAATGTTTTTCTCGATTATCGTCCCTGACTGCCTTTTGGTACCCAATTCTGTCGATTTTTTTCCCACGCGTCCTCTTTGTAGCGCGATCTTTCCTCATAACCACTGGATTTTCCAACTTTCCAATCATGATTCTTGCTCTTGTTGCGTTTGCCGCATCGCGCGAGCTTCTCTTGGAAAAGTGATAAATACAAGAAAAGGAACAAATGTGACATGCCCGACCCCACGACAGCATCTTCCCAAGCAAAACAAGAAGACAGAAGACTGAACACGCCCCGTGCTCAGCCAGCACGGAGGCGTGCCCAAGTGTCAGCAGAAAAGACAAAGTGGTAGAAGCTTCTATTGCCCACCACGGGGCCGTGCTCAGCGGGCACGGGGCCATGGTCAACTATAAGATTCGCTGAATCTAGGCAAATCTTCATAGTACAGATATGCTTCTGCACACGGGGTCGTGCTCAGCGGACATGGGGGCGTGGTCAACTAATAAAGACAAGCTGAAATAAATGAAGAAAGAGAAGGATGTGGACACGGGGCCGTGCCCGAGCTTCTGTTTAGCCTATAAATAGGAGTGCTTGGCTTAAGCTCAAACCAACCCTTGGCACACCACCTCTCTCACACTTCACCCACCACCCACCACCACCATAACACCATCATCCACCACCATCATCCATTGTCCATCATAGAGTGTGTGAGTCGTCTCGGGATCCAAGATTGATCGTAAGAGTTCTTGACAATCAAGGCCATGTTTGCCTAAGTCTCTTACATCACTTGGTGAAGACAAGTGTCTAGTGTAATACTTTTTATTTCTAATCTTTTCGCACTTTTTACTTGGTTTTGTATTAATGACTTTAATAACTAGTTTCTTATGTTGAAGGTGATTCTTCCTTATCGTTTGTCCGTGGTGTCTTGGCATTATTTTACTGTCTATATAAAATAAAAGATTTTCACCATTCATATCTCCACGGTCTATATGGAGGTATGTTGGCTACCTGGTCGGGGGTTAAGGGAACGGTTTGGTAAGAGTCTTGCCATTGTTCAGCGTTTAGAGGTCCTGCAATGGACCTGGGTCAAATTTAGTAGGACCTCCTTCAATACATAACGGTATTGGATGGCGGGGGTCCAAACTCTTTGATCCCCTCATAAGTTAAACTACTATTAATACTATAACCCGGCTATTTAGGACTATATCCCTGCTGACTCAGACTACTTAGTCGAGGGTAACGTCACCTCCAAAAGAAGGGCCTACCATAATTTGCATTAATAACTTAATTCATTATCTTTCAATAATCCGACCCTTTAGGATTGTATCCTTGCTGACTCAAACTACTGGGTTGAGGGTAACGTCACCTTCAAAAGAGGGGCCTACTACAATAACTAAGATAATCTCTTAAATAAGTGCAAAAGTGCGGAAATAATCAAAGGTTACACTATACACGAGTCGGAACCAAGTGATTCATCTTGTCTATCTGTTTTTATTTTTATTTTTATTTTTCAGCATTTTAATTAGTTTTTATTTTTCTTAGCTTAAAACATTTTTCTAAACTTTTTGATTTGATTAGACGTTGAGGATAAACCGGTACTAAAAGCTCTTGTGTCCTTGGACGACCTCGGTATCTTACCAACACTATACTACGCTCACGATGGGTGCACTTGCCCATATGTGTGTTTAGTGTTAGTAAATATCGTGTTTTATAAATTTAAAACTTTGCTAAAGAAAGTGTAAAAGGGCTTAAAATATACTTAAATTCATATATACACTTCACACGCATCAAGTTTTTGGCGCCGTTGCCGGAGACACAAGGATTTTAAGAAAGTTAGGAATCAACGGCCTAATCGTTTTTTCTTATTTTTCATTTTTTTTAGGATTTTTCTTAATTTTTCACCTTCTGCAGAGCTCAGCACGGGCCGTGCCTGGTCGGACGCGGGCCGTGTCCAGCCTTGTTACTGGCAGTTTTTATTTTCCGAGTTACAGAGAGTTGAACACGGGGCCGTGTCGGTGCAACACGGGGCCGTGCCCAACTCCCAGTAATAGGGATCCAGAAAACAATCACTGTATCTCCGACCACGGGCCGTGTTCACTGAACACGGTGCCGTGGTGAACCTTCTGACCAACGTTCTTTTCTGTTTTTGTTACAGGACTTGGAATCCAGGCGCCACATTTGAACTTCCTACCTAGTGCATGAGCTCCAGTTCTAGTAGAGACATAAAAGAACCTCTAGAAGAACCCGAACGCATTCTCAGAAAAAGACTTAAAGCTAAAAACCAAGAGAAAGTTTCGGGGGACCCACTTCCAATGGCGGACCAACGTACCCTTATGGATTACCTACAACCCACTGTAGGTAATCTCGGCGCTGCTATCAATGCACCGAATGTCGAGGCCAATAACTTCGAACTTCGGCCGCATTTCATACAAATGCTTCAAAACTCCGCAACCTTCCATGGGCTTGCGGACGAGGATCCCCATCTACATATTACTAATTTCTTAGAAATATGTGATACCTTTCGGATCAATGGAGCATCAAACGACGCCATTCGCCTTCGGATGTTTCCATTTTCACTAAAAGACCGAGCTAAGGCTTGGCTTAACACCCTCCCAGTTGGCTCGGTAAACACCTGGGATGAACTAGCCCAAAAGTTTCTATATAAGTATTTCCCTCCTGCTAAAACGGCTAAATTAATGACTGAAATTAATACATATTCACAAGAGGATGGGGAATCCTTATATGAAACTTGGGAAAGGTTCAAGGAGCTACTAAGAAAGTGTCCTCATCACGGTCTTGCGGTATGGCAACAAGTATCGACTTTCTACAATGGGTTGTTGCCACACACAAGACAAACACTTGATTCTAGCTCCGGGGGACTTTTAGGTAATCGTCGCCCAAATGAAATATATAATCAAATTGAGGAAATTGCTCAAACCAATTTTCAATGGCACACTCCCCGAGGCAATAAATCTATTGCCCCGGGCGCCCATAAGGTTGATGAAAGCACTTCTTTACAAGCCCAAATCGAAGCCCTTTCTTCAAAAATAAAAAAATTAGAAATGACAAAAACGGTCTCGGTTATGGCTTGTGAAGGGTGTGGTGGGCCACATGAAAATTGGAGTTGTATGAAAGAATTAGATGAACAAACGGAAACGGTAAACTACATTGATAACAGACCTAGGCCGTCGGGTCCTCCAACGGGTACCTACAACCAAGGATGGCGTAACCACCCAAACCTTGGTTGGAGAGATCCTGGCAATAGTAGTAACCAACAAAACCAACGAACTAACTTTCAATAACCACAAAACTTTTCTCAACAATAAGGTGGACGAGAAAGGCTTGAAGATACTGTATCTCGCCTCATCTCCGACACCGAAAAGAAAAACTCGGATCGATTTCAGCAATTGGAATCGAATTTTAGAAATCAACAAGCTAGCATTCAAAACATTGAAAAACAATTAAATCAAGTAGCTCAAAATTTCTCCGAGAGACCACAAGGCGCGTTACCGAGCAATACCGAAACCAACCCAAAAGCGCAAGTACATCTCATCACGTTGAGAAACCGAACCGTGGGTCCCGAGGAGGCTCCATTATCGGCAGTTGAAAGAAGCCAACCCACGACTTCAACCGCGCCCCAACCAGAAAAGGCTTCTCCACCAATTCAAGAGCACACCAAGACTCCTCTGGTTCCATACCCCGGTCTGTTAAATCGTCAAAAGACCGATGAGCAATTCGCAAAGTTCGAAAATTTACTAAAACAATTGCATGTTAATATTCCTTTTATTGAAGTTCTTACCCAAATGCCTAAATATGCAAAATTTATAAGGGACTTCCTCACTCATAAAAGGAAAATTGAATCATTGCAATTAGTTAACTTAGGCGAAGAATGCTCCGCCTTAGTACTCAACAAACTCCCACAAAAGAAAATAGATCCCGGAAGCTTCACGATTCCTTGCTCGATTGGGGAATCCCTAGTTCGTAATGCATTAGCCGATCTTGGGGCTAGCATTAACCTCATGCCCACATCAATGTTCAAACGACTCGGCCTAGGAACAACGAGCCCTACAAAGATGAGCATACAACTCGCCGACAGATCCGTCAAATTTCCACAAGGTGTCGCTGAAAATCTATTGGTTAAAGTTGACAATTTCGTTTTCCCAACCGACTTTGTCATCTTAGACATGGAAGAAGACGCCGATGTTCCTCTCATCCTCGGGAGGCCATTTCTAGCCACCGCCCAAGCAGTGATTGATATGAATGACGGAACACTAACATTGAAGTTTGGGGACAAGGAAGTGAAGTTTGGAGTGGGAAAGCGAGTAGAAGACGAAGACCCGGTCGACTACATGAAGGTCATAGACTCAAGCTTGGATGACGCTCTCCGACGGTGTAACATGGGATGCGAAACATCCCACTTGAGTAACATATGACCAGGCTTTGGGTCTAGCCAAGGACCCTTATAAACGTGGCGCACCACGGAGGCATTCCGCGGAACTATCCTTAGTTTTAATTTAGATTAGTTTTTATGTTTTCTAGTTTAGTTTTAATTTTCAGGAATAAAACACACTCGGGATGGCAAAGGAAACAAGGGAAAACTTGAAGCAGCACCCCATGCAGGAAAACAGAGTCATCCGACGATTTTCTTCGTTTACAGTAAGTTCGGCACGGGCCGTGTCCGCCCAACACGACCCGTGCTGCACAGTCTGCAGAAAGACCCAGTTCAGGTAACTGGACACGGGTCGTGTTCACCCAACACGCCCCCGTGTCCAGGCTTCTGTTTCTTTTGTTTAATTTTTGTTACTGGCACTTGAACACGGGGCCGTGCCCGGACAACACAGGGCCGTGTTTAGCGCCCAGTAACACAAATTTTTTGCTTTTTCACACCTTTTTACACATTCAATCAACCTAAAAAAACTTATTTTTGGGACACATTGAGGACAATGTGTAATTTAAGTGTGTGGGGGGGGGGGGGGGGATGCTAAAACCTTGAATCTTGCAAGTCCTAAATACAAGCCTTACACAAAACTCTATTGGAACCGCTAATCACCCCAATTTTTTTCAAAAATTTTCATTTTTTTTTACTTGTCTAGGTTTAATTTGGGAATTTCAAAGTTCTAAAAAGGTTATATTTTTACGAATTTACAACCGATAGCGTCGTGATAAAAAGAACCAACATAAGAAAATTATGAAAAGGCATGACAAGGTTAGTTAAAATTTAATTATATATACTTGATTACATAAAAACCCATTCCTACAAAAGTGAGTTTTGAGCCTTTATTGAGCATACAAATACATATCTTTAAACTAAATGCTCATTTTTCGTTTCTTGTTTGAATAGCCGTTTGGTTCTTACGACTCTAGAACTTGCCATGACAATACATTCCCGGTCCTTACCAACTTAAACCCGAGTAAGTAAATGATGGAGGCATTAGGACTAACCCTTTTATTTCTACACCATTATTTTTCTTTTTTTTACCACCTACCCAAAATCCCCCTAGTTAGCCCCTTTGAGCCTAAACCTTTTCATTTCATAACCCAAACAAACACCCTTTTACCCACCTAAACCTTTTTCTTTTTTTAACCCTTTGTTTTAGTAACTAGCTCGGTTCTTCGTATGACTTTTCAAAAAAAAATGTGTTGATGATGAAGCAAAAACAAATAAACAAGCAAGTTCATCAAAAATAACTTTGTTTGGAATAATGGCTTCATCAAAATAAAAAAAAATAAAAAAAAGTTGAAAAATAGAAAGTCTTATGGAAACCGATGCTTTTTACGCTTTTTCGCCCTTTTCTACTAACCACTAACCCAACCACCTACCTTTAACCCAAGCCTAACCCTTCACCCAAAAAGTCCTCTTGATATTTACAAAGGTATATAGTTAAAAAGGAGGAGGATTGATTGCTTGGCAAGCCTATGGTAGGAGTAAGTTCCATGCCGCTCTTGAGTGATCCACTAAAATACATCTTCGGCCGAGTGTTGAGTGATCCCCCGTGAGGTATGTGAACTTGTATATAAATAAAATTTTAAAGAGGCATCTTATGCCCTAATAAGTACTTTATCTTATGAAAAGTTTTAAATAAATCATGACGAATAGGATTGTAAATAAATAAAAATAAAACTAAATAAAGAATCTTGGAAATCCCGACACTCTATGACAAGCCCAAAAACCTTCTTTTCTACCTATTCCATGTGGGAGTGTAAAAGCCACATATTAAAGAGTTTTGCTTGAGGACAAGCAAAGATTCAAGTGTGGGGGTATTTGATGTGTGCAAAATGCAACATATAAATTACATCAATTGTGGCATAAAACTAACCCTTTTTAGTACTAATGTTGGAAAAAGTGTGCTTTTGTCTTCCTTTTGTATTTTCAGGATTAAATGAGCTCAAATTAACAAAAGAAGCAAAAAGACAGCAAAATCTAACATAAATACAAGAAAAGGAACAAACGTGACATGCCCGACCCCACGACAGCATCTTCCCAAGCAAAACAAGAAGACAGAAGACTGAACACGCCCCGTGCTCAGCCAGCACGGGGGCGTGCCCAAGTGTCAGCAGAAAAGACAAAGTGGTAGAAGCTTCTATTGCCCACCACGGGGCCGTGCTCAGCGGGCACGGGGCCATGGTCAACTATAAGATTCGCAGAATCTAGGCAAATCTTCATAGTACAGATATGCTTCTGCACACGGGGTCGTGCTCAGCGGACACGGGGTCGTGCTCAGCGGACACGGGGGCGTGGTCAACTAATAAAGACAAGCTGCAATAAATGAAGAAAGAGAAGGATGTGGACAGGGGGCCGTGCCCACCGGACACGGGGCCGTGCCCGAGCTTTTGTTCAGCCTATAAATAGGAGTGCTTGGCTTAAGCTCAAACCATCCCTTGGCACACCACCTCTCTCACACTTCACCCACCACCACCATAACACCATCATCCACCACCATCATCCATTGTCCATCATAGAGTGTGTGAGTAGTCTCGGGATCCAAGATTGATCGTAAGAGTTCTTGACAATCAAGGCCATGTTTGCCTAAGTCTCTTACATCACTTGGTGAAGACAAGTGTCTAGTGTAATACTTTTTATTTCTAATATTTTCGCACTTTTTACTTGGTTTTGTATTAATGACTTTAATAACTAGTTTCTTATGTTGAAGGTGATTCTTCCTTATCGTTTGTCCGTGGTGTCTTGGCATTATTTTACTATCTATATAAAATAAAAGATTTTCACCATTCATATCTCCACGGTCTATATGGAGGTATGTTGGCTACCTGGTCGGGGGTTAAGAGAACGGTTTGGTAAGAGTCTTGCCATTGTTCAGCGTTTAGAGGTCCTGCAATGGACCTGGGTCAAATTTAGTAGGACCTCCTTCAATACTTAACGGTATTGGATGGCGGGGGTCCAAACTCTTTGATCCCCTCATAAGTTAAACTACTATTAATACTATAACCTGGCTATTTAGGACTGTATCCCTGCTGACTCAGACTACTTAGTCGAGGGTAACGTCACCTCCAAAAGAGGGGCCTACCATAATTTGCATTAATAACTTAATTCATTATCTTTCAATAATCCGACCCTTTAGGATTGTATCCTTGCTTACTCAAACTACTGGGTTGAGGGTAATGTCACCTTCAAAAGAGGGGCCTACTACAATAACTAAGATAATCTCTTAAATAAGTGCAAAAGTGCGGAAATAATCAAAGGTTACACTATACACGAGTCGGAACCAAGTGATTCATCTTGTCTATCTGTTTTTATTTTTATTTTTATTTTTCAGCATTTTAATTAGTTTTTTATTTTTCTTAGCTTAAAACATTTTTCTAAACTTTTTGATTTGATTAGACGTTGAGGATAAACCGGTACTAAAAGCTCTTGTGTCCTTGGACGACCTCGGTATCTTACCAACACTATACTACGCTCACGATGGGTGCACTTGCCCATATGTGTGTTTAGTGTTAGTAAATATCGTGTTTTATAAATTTAAAACTTGGCTAAAGAAAGTGTAAAAGGGCTTAAAATATACTTAAATTCATATACACACTTCACACGCATCAGCGCGCATGAGCTGTTCGCTTACGCCGCCAATTTCTAGACACTCCTTGTTGAAGCGAGTGTTGAAGTCTTCTAAACATTCATTTTCTCTGCGCCAGATATCTGTTACTTCAGACGTATCTCGTTGATAGTGTCTTTGCTGGCTGAAGTGGTTTACAAACTGTGTTCTGAAATCAACCCATGAACTGATTTTTCCAGGCGGAAGGCTGTCGAAACAGGCGCGAGCAGCCCCAGTAAACGTCTGAATAAATAAATGACACCACATCGGCATATTCCATCCTCCCATAACGCCAACACTTGTAAACACTCTAACATGATCGTCAGGGTCCGTGAGACCGTTGAACTTTCCTACTGTTGGGGGTAGCTTTTCTTTTGAAAGCGGTGCCAAAGAAATCTTTGGGATAAACTTCGAGTGCTTAGCAGCTTCAGCTGGCCTGTAGGCGAGGCTGAAATCCCGTTCTGCTTCTTCGCTATATGCTATGCGCTGACTCGGCCTGTAAGACTCGTGGTTTTTCGGCAACCTGTTGAAAACTGACGAACCTTCGTCATCTTGCCAGGTGGGATCATTCAGATCAGTATCATCCCATTCGTTGTTCATGTTGCGCGGCCCAAGCCGACTATGAACTGGTCTTTTGTGCTGCACATATGATGGATGATCACTGTACGCATCTGTTTCTCCGTATGTGTCGCGCGTATCATGTATGCTCGGCCTTCTCATAGGAGGAGGTCTGTTGATTCTACCTTGAAGGTTCTGATGTGGGGGCGTCTGGCGCGCCCCCTGAGTTGGACCCGGAGGAGTAACCAATGAGGGTTCTGCTTGTAAAATCGCCTGCTGTGCGCTCAATGACTGATACGCAGTATTGATGTTAGCAATTTGTTTGGCGTACCAGGAAGCTAAGGTTTCGCCTTCTGGTAGCCCTAATAGCGACGAGATGTTTGGATTTGGAGCTAGGTTTGAAGGATCAACGACGTGACTTGCTGGGGTTCCCGTTTGGGTGATGCGAGTGAAGCTCGCGCGGGGTCCCCCAGTGTTGGTTATCTCGATTTCACCTATCTCTTCGGCAGGTTGGACTTGGACATTCTGATTGTCCTCCCCCAATGCTGCGTTAGAGTTCGTTCCAAAACCAAAATCAGGAATGATTCCTTGACCAGCCATGATCGAAGGAACAACAACTTAGAAAAAACTCAGAAAAAGAAGATGAAAGTGATTGCAAAAAAGATCGTTGGGCGCCAATGAAGAAACACGGAACTAATTTTAGGGTTAATCAGTTTGGTTTATGTTCCTTTCATAGTGGTTAATCTTCTTTTAACTTTCTGAGCTCCGATTGATCCGTTAATCTTGCAAACCAGAACACTGTTAGCTCGTTAAGAGGGGAATATGGGGGTTTCCCTCTTAACCAGACTCCGGCGTGAGAATAAGTATCTGCTTTGAGGAGATAATTGGGTGTTAAGAGTGAGAGTAGAGGGAATGGAATGTTTAACCTGTGCATTGAGGTCTCTATTTATAGCCGGAGAGGTGTACGAGGAGATGGGCTGATGGGCCTTGGGTCGGAAGGCGACAACTTAGAGGATATACCTTTTGTCTCACTGGTGTCGACCGTTAGTGTCTTCTAGAAGATCTCCGGTGCTGGCGCACCGTGATTGGAGCCACGTGTCTTAGTTGTCGGCCTTGTTGTCCCTCTGCCATCAGCAGGTAAGTGGAGATCATGGGGCAGGTGTCGCCGCTCTCTGATTGGTGCCGCATAGGCGTCCTTGTGTACTTTCTGTCTCCTGCACGTCAGACGATCGTGGAGCACGATAGAGCACAGCCTGGAGGACGCTGATTGGCTTGCCCTTCTGCCACTTGTACCTTTAGTACCTTCTCAAGTGGCCTTGCTCTTTGACTCCTGCGCGACCTTAGCTGAGCGCTAGTAGCCCGCGCGAGGTTGCAGGATGTGAAAGGTCTTATTCTGAACGCTAAGTATAGAAGTTGGTGTTGTCTCTTGTTTGGACCTCGCGCGAGACCATGTTTTGCTTGAACATCCCGCGCGGGGTCTAATGAATGATCACCAAAGTGATTAAGGAGTATGGTCCAAAGCGCGACCAGAATGGTCTGCGCGGCGTTTTTGGGACCATACCCCTTCAATGTTGTTTGTGGGAATATTGTATTTAAATAACCCTAATTTTTATCATTTGATCGATAGCACTCCCAACTTATGCATTATACCACGCCACTCTCAATTTTCAACTTATTATTATTTGGCCACGTCACTAAAAATTATCACATCAGATGCTACCACATCAGATGGCACATCACTAAATAAGTGTCGCATTAGATGTCAGCTTATTTGAAAAGGGCATCACTACACAACTGCCATATCAGCAAAAAAACTAACTAGGTTAGGGTTCAGTTAGTTTGAAAGTGCCAGAAAAAAATAAGTTGAAAGCTAGGAATGACATGATACAATTCATAAGTTGAGAGTGTTATCAGTTAAATGGTGAAAGTTGAGGCTATGTAAACCAATAATCCTTTTTTGTATAAATTAAATCTCGCCACCCCACACATCAATACACTGGCCACCAATCCGGTCAAGCCTTACCACAGATCTAGTTTCGTTGCCGCCATGTATTCCTTTCGAAGACGTAGGCTTAAAATGAAGAGAAAACAAACTGTGGCTATGTAGACCAATAAGGTTATTACTTTTAAGGGAAAATTACCAAATTAGCCAAGAATAAACTTTGACCACCAAATTAGCCATTTGATGCCTCCTTGGAGCAGGGCATCACGGATTCAAATGTGCGGGATGCCTCTTTCAATGTGGAAGTGACACGTGTCTCAATGATTAGGTAGACTCCTCCAATGCCCCTCAACAAACTCATCCAATGCCTCAGCAGACTCTTCCAATGCCCCTCAACAGACTCTTCCAATGCCTCAGGTAGACTCTTCCAATGCCCCTCAACAGACTCTTCCAATGCCCCTCAACAGACTCTTCCAATGATTAGGTAGACTCCTCCAATCCACCCACTTCATCTTCACCACCGCCACCACCACCACCACCGCCACCGCCACTTCATCTTCAAGATCCTTCATGAGCTCCAACAGGGGATCGATCTGTGTTCACCAAGTCAACAGGGGATAGAAAGAAATGAATCTGAAGGAAGGAAGATTAGTAGTATATTTTATGGTGGTGGTGGTGGCGGCGGCGGCGGTGGTGGTGGCGGCGTCGGCGGCGGTGGTGGTGGTGGTGGTGGTGGCGGTGGTGAAGATGAAGTGGGTGGATTGGAGGAGTCTACCTAATCATTGGAAGAGTCTGTTGAGGGGCATTGGAAGAGTCTGTTGAGGGGCATTGGAAGAGTCTACCTGAGGCATTGGAAGAGTCTGTTGAGGGGCATTGGAAGAGTCTGCTGAGGCATTGGATGAGTCTGTTGAGGGGCATTGGAGGAGTCTACCTAATCATTGAGACACGTGTCACTTCCACATTTAAAGAGGCATGAGGGGTCTTGAAAGAGGCATCCCGCACATTTGAATCTGTGATGCCCTGCTCCAAGGAGGCTTCAAATGGCTAATTTGGTGGTCAAAGTTTATTCTTGGCTAATTTGGTAAATTTCCCTACTTTTAACCCTTATACTTTTTTATCTTTTATAAATTTATCATAAAACGTTTTTCATTTTTAACCCCAATGCTTTCATACTTTCAACTTTGTTCCTTTATTCTTTTTATCATATATCTTTTTTTTTATGCTTAGGTCTAAATTTTGCAATTTAAACGTTGCAACGTGTGTCTGTGTGCTTCAACAATTTTACCTTAATTTTTTTCGTTTAACAGGCGTCAGCGTAACACGCAGGCCCTAGGTCGACTTAGTTATTCTTTTGTACATTTTACTTTTTGGTCTAATTTTTTCGCATCAACACGCCACAACAAGCGTGCGTGGTTCAATTATTTTACGTCTACTTTTCATTCGGTTTAATGATCCCGCCGCAACGCACGAAACCTAATTAGTACTTAAAATAATGATTTGTTATCTTTTTACTAATTAAAATTTGGTGAATCGCTTGAAGCTTCTGTATATCTCCTTATATCATGTTCGGTTGCAAGTTGAACTTTTTACTTCCGTTGGCTATTAATTTTAGTAGCATTTTGCCTGAAGAGCTTTTTGACAACACTTCCCATTTGACTGCAATTGGATTTTGACAACAGTTGACTTCTACTTGCAGTTGACCAAGATCCAAGTGTACACTACCACTTTTATTCTTGCTTCTTTTGATCTAAGGCTACAAGGTTTAGGGAGGGTCATCCCTAAGGCCGGAGGGTGTGGGGGGCGCCACCCCGCCACGTCAGAGGCTATAGCGCCCCGGGGCGCTATCCACCCACACCCACCTAATTAAGTTTGGGCGCCATAGTTCACTCGCCATCATGTTAACGAGACACAACACACAGATCGAGACACTTTGTTTCTTTTTGACCCCACCACTTTGTTTCTTTTTGACCTGCCACTTTGTTTCTTTCTTTTTAACAAGAGCACTTTGTTTATTTTTTTTTATTATTTTTTTTTCTATAGCGCCCACTATGGTTATTAACCACACCGTGTAAGTTAAAAGGGGGTGTTATAAAGCCCCATGGCTGACGTGTCGCTTACGTGGAGCTGAGGTGGCGCTTATAAAGCCCCAATGGTGTTATCCCACACCCTCTAGCCTAAGGGGATGGGCCGTCACGTAGGGCGCCACATCCTCATCCAATATGGGATGGCCCTCCAAGCAATTTCAAGGGGTGGAGGATGGGACCCCACACCATTTATAAAAACAATTAAAAATTTAGAGAGAGAGATAATTGATTTGATTTTAGAGAGAGAGAGAGGAGAGAGAAAGATGAAAGAGAGAGAAAGGTGGGCCGGCGAGTTCGTCTGGGAGCGGACGATGATGACGGGATGGGGCTAAGGGGGGCGGTGTTCCAGGGCCTCGCCGTGCCTTGGCCGTCCCCCATACCCTCTAGTCTAAGCACCAATTTTAGGCATTCGATACATGTATCGGTACCCAGTTTTATTGATTTTGGTATTTGGTACTCTCGGTATAGGTACAAGTACGGGTACATGTAAAAACTGGCACTGGTACGAAATTTTATATAGAACTATAATTTTTTTTTATATTATGTTTTATTTCGTATTATAATTTTTATGGTACTCGTATCGATTATACTATTTGGTACTCATATCGTATTGGTACTCGTACCGGTTTTACCTATTGGGTACTCGTATTGTATGGTACTTGTGCCGATTTTACCTATTTAGTACTTGCACGAGTGATAAAAAATAAAATAAAAACAAAATGGTACCAAAGCGGGTACCGTACCGAAATACCCGTACCATACCAATATATTCGGTATGGTAGTTCGTACTCGGTTTTGTTCAAATTTGATACCGGTATTTTTGGTACCGGTACCGGTACGAGTACGGGTACAGTACCAATCCCATCCCTACTCAAACTATATAGGTTTCGATACGCCTCTAAACATCAAAATACCATCAAATCCCATATCTTGATCATTCCGGCAGTTCACTATGCATATGTAACCACTTATGTTCAACAATAATTTTCAAACCAGTATTCAAAAAACTACCCATTGAAACCTATTTCCTTATGTTATGATCAGATATATCATCTTGATAGGTAAGTGTTCAACCCTTTTTTTAAATGCAGCTAAGGTAAAAAAAAAAAGTCTTTGAACAATGTATGTATAATAGTGAGCCAAAAAGCAAGACAAAAAAAAAATTCAAAATCATACATTAATTTAATTTAAACGCTGACAAGAGCTGCATAAACTACAGCCAGAAGTTAACTCTTAGGGTGAGAGGGGCACCTCTTAGGGAGTCCCCTCTCTTACGCACGGCCAACCAGCAATTGCCACGTCAACTCCTCTCACACCCTCAATTTGATGGCGACACTCCCCTCTTAGGGGACTTGTGTTTTTTATTTTTTTAATTAATGGTGTGTACAAGTATGTAAGCCCAAGGTACATGTTGCCCAACTTTCACCCTCGATCCTTGTGCATTTCTATAGTGGTGAACATACACCGATTATGCTCCCCGATTTGCCTCACCGCGGGGATGGCGGCGGTGTACCCGCACGGTGAGCACACTCCCCGCATGGGGTCACCGAAGACACTGCCGACACCCTTAACTATACTATTTAAAACTTACAACCGTTCAATAATATGTTGGAAGAATAAGACCGCTACAGCCGGCAATAATAACACTCCCAAACATACAAGAAAATAACAGATATAAAACAGAATCAGTAACCCGGAATATAAAGAAAACAATTACATCATAGAGAACCAATCTACCCATAAATTGTAACATCAACATCTTCAATAATATGTAATGTATGATAGAGCCATAAAACAAGACAAAAAATCAAAACCATAGACAATAATTTAATTTAAACGCCAACAAAAGACGGGGTGAACAAAAAGCTACAAGACTGTATCAGGCGAATTCGAATTCGGGTGAGATTACAAAGCTGAAGGAAAGTATTCGACATGATATTGTATTTCACAAGCATAATCCCGGGCACTTCCAACACAAGAAACGAATCCTCTTCTCTGTCCCCGAGCACAATCGCTAGTACATTGACCTCAGGTCCCGGAAAATTCCCAACAAATTCAAGATCAACATAGTACTTTAAACACCACCCTGAGTAGCAATCATTTTCCACTTCATACACATCCACCATTAGAGGCTGGAGCATCATAACAAGAAGCAGGCAATCGCGTGACACTAATAACTTATCATAACCACCATATGTTACCCCATGCATGGTTTTGTGGTTTTCAACTTGTATAAAGTGAGGATTGTCCATATCTTCTAAACTAAAATGATAAACAGCTCTACGCGACAGCCAATGAATGGCGCCACGCCAGTAAACTACGCTGTGATCAAACGCCACGAAAGATACTGAACTAAAAGTCTGAGCATAAGCCCTCCAAGTGCCTGTTTCCGACGAATAAATCTCTACATAAACATGTGTAACATCATCATGTTTGCGAGCATGATAAAGAAGCTTGTAGTGTTGTGAAACTGCAGGATCAAAAGCTAGTGCCATAGCATTACCAAAAATATTATATGGTTTCCAAACATGAGGCAGTGGAAGCAACTTAAACTGGTTTATGGTTGGATTGTATACATATAACTTATCAGGGTGGTCATAACATAACAAGAGGCCGTTACACGATTGCCAAACCTCGATGTGTTGCGATTTTTTCTGGTGGTGAAAGGGGAAGGTTGTTGTTTTTATTAAAGGAGGATGTCTGAACAATGGCACGTAGGCGAACTCAGCTGATGGTGATTGTAGTTGGAGGAACAAACCGCAAGGATGATCGGTTTTGTTCGGGCAGAAAGTAGGATCAGTGATGAGAGAAAACCATCGTTTGCATACTGATTTACACATGTGTAACGAGCTTAGAGGTAACCCGACTAAGATTTTACGCAGAAGATCGTCGATGGAACAGACTGTATCTGTAGAACTCCGGCTTTCATCCTCACCGGCTTGCGACAAACTCATGGATGAACGCTCTATGCTAGGGTTTAGGGTTAGTTGTGGATGAAGCATGGATTTATGTTGCATGGTTAACTTCATTCGTGTGCTTATTATAGTATAGATTATGTTTAGAGGATTTGGGCCCATGTTGCTGTTTGGGCTCACGTTTATATGTATACACGAAGATATATATATATTTTTTTAACGACCAACAAAACGTCAATTTATTAAGCGACAACCAGCTAGACGCTGGCTTGAAACCTTACAACCGAGCTGCTCGAAAGACAAAACAGATAGCATGTTACAAAAAAAACTTACAACAAGAAGATATATATAAATTATAGGATTAAAACAAATTTTATGACGAAAAGGACTCGTGTTTATTATCTGTTTTGACCCCTAACAAGGTTGAGAAGATCCTGATTTATATTATATCAAATACACAAAAAGTTACAATATCTATTGCAATATAATATAATGGGACAATTGCATATTTCTTCTTAAAAAACTGGTTAAAATTGCATATATCTCCTTCCTTAACTATTAAAATTGCATATATCCACTTCCTTAACTAATATAATTGCAAATTTACCCATTTTGATTTATTTTATTACAAAAAAAAAGTTATATAATGACTTTTTTACCCTTATTTTACTAAAACTTAAAAAAAAATACAAATTTATTCATTTTTACTAGTCTTTGTGGATTTTTCACAATTCTTTAAAAAATACATATTTATTCATTTTTACTATTTTTACTAAAATTTAAACACTGAAATAAACCGCTAAACTAGTAAAAATCTACAAAAACTAGTAAAAATGAATAAATATGTATTTTTTTAAGTTTTAGTAAAAATAAGGGTAAAAAAGTCATTATATTACTTGTTTTTAATGAAATAAATCAAAAAGGGTAAATTTGCAATTTTATTAGTTAAGGAATGGGATATATCTAATTTTAATAATTAAAAAATATGATATATGCAATTTTAATTTTAAGTTGGATAAATACGCAATTAAGCAGTTTTTTAATAAGAAATATGCAATTGTCCCTAATATAAAAAGTTACCATATTTTGTTTCCTTTTACTATTTTACATACAATTTAATTTTGGTAGATTGAATCCTACAAATTCTTATATATTTTTTGAAAGGATATTGGATATAAATAACTTTAACTTTCACCAGTTAGTTGTCTGATAGCACTCATAACTTTCAATTTGTATCACACCATTCCTGACTTTCGACCTATTGGTCGATAACACTCCCAAACTAATTGAACCCTAACCCAGATAGTTTTTTGCTGATGTGGCACTTGTGTGTTGACGTGGCGGATGTGGAATTTTTTGATGACGTAGCATCTGATGTGGCATTTGACTTGGTTTTTTATGGCGTGGCAGCTGATGTGGCATCTAACTTGGCTTTTTTGATGACATGACAGCTAATGTCAGCAAACTGGGTTAGTTTGGGAGTGATATCGGCCAATAAGTTGAAATATGAGATTGGTGTGATACAAATCGAATGGTGGGAATGCTATCGACCAATTGTTGAAAGTTTGGGTTATTTAAATCCACTATCCCTTTTTTGAAAGGCAAATCGAGAATGTATTCATTAACATAAACCCGAAACAACCCGATCCTCAATTTAATGGAAACCCGATGAACTTGAATAACATTAAACCCATACCCGAACATATTTAATTGAGTTGGTTATTAGATAAGTTTTATAGTTAATCGGGTAACCCGAATAACTATTTATAGGATGTTCCAAAGAATTTTTACATGGATGATTATGGTTAGATACTGAATTATTTCGATTACAATAAATGATTCTTGTATGTTTAAATATGTTTACATTTACCTATTGATTAGTGATTACCCGATTAACATACTTCTATCATTCTTGATTTAATACTGAAACTAAAAAATAGACTGATGAATATATATATATACTTTATTAGTACAATTTTGGTTTGATTTTGACTTCTAAATATTCGGTCCTAATGAATATATTTTCATTAGTACAATTCTAGTTTGATTTTGACTTCCAAATATTCAATAATTTCGTTTATATGAGAATTCCATTTGTTTATTTGTTTATAGCTTAATTCCTTTCAAGAAATTCATAGAAAAAGTTAATAATGTATGCTTAATGTTAAAATAAACCGATTGGCAATTAAAACCCGGACTGAATTAACACAAATCCGATTCACCTGATCCATATATTGGATAAGTTTTCTTGTCCCAAAACCCGATTAAAACACCCGAAGGCCGAAAAACACCCCTATTTACAACTAGAGGGGCATAAAAAGTAAAAACTATGAAGGGTTTAGAAATCCAATTTAACTTTATGAATTCGATCATACTTTTAGCCCACTATATTGTTTAACCTAAGAGATGCCTTTTCATATTTCTTTTAGAAAAGTGATGCTAGAAAAGTTAGATGTACAATTATGAGGACCATATGGCATATGTAGTAGGGTGTGACCAATTATCTTATATGAAACTTAGTAGTTTGTGGAAAGTCTTAAGTAGTAGCACGATGCATGAAAAGTAGAAAAGGTAACATGAAGGAAGGTTCATGAAAAAAAAAAATGAAATCGTGTAGGAAAAAAAAAAGTGGGCGAAATATACTTTCAAAAGTAGTGCTAACGATTTTTAAGGCAAACTTTAAAAAGTAAACTTTTCATGTGGTTTGGTTGTTATAATGGTTTTGTCTAAATTTTTTAAGAATAGTTATTCTGCTCCAATAGTTTACTATGTTTGTCTTATTTTGCTCGATGGCCTTCCAAAGTGTACTTTAACTCTCCCAACATGTGACCACTATCATGGAACAACCTTGTCCCAACGACCCTCGCCGCCACCAAGCGCCATTACTAACCGTTGCTTGTAGCAGTTGTGCGCCCCCCACCACAAATCGATTTCACCAAATAAGAGGGAGCGGTATATTTGTATTTAAACCCGATCTCGTATCAAAAGCAATATTTTAACAGCTTAAAAAATACAATAAAGATGTGATTTTTAAGTTCATATGCTCGGTGGAGTCAGGGGCGGACCTCCCTCTTGACAAGGGGTAACGGGGGTTACCCCTTGACGCTACGACTGGAGTATAAATTTTGAAAAAATATGACGTTTTTCAATTCCGTTAACCCTTTTTCTTGAAACGTTGGCCCTATAAAGTTTTTTTTAGATCCGCCCGAGTGGAGTTGTATGTTTATAATAAACTCAAAACAAACTTACGTTACAAAAATAAAAATATAATAACACTGATTAGGATTTTATATACCTTAAGTTCTTAATACTTATTTGTTTTTGCCAAAATAAATTTTATATTTTATACTCAAAACTTTTGCCAAAATGAATTTTATATTTTACACTCAAAACCTAAAAATCGTTGACTAATATAACATCATCTTAGTTATTAAAAAATTAATTAAAATTTATTTAAAAAATAGTTTTAGTTTTTAATTTCACAATTGTATGAAATGAAAAATAATATTAAATATTAATTAACTTAAAAGAAAATACAGCATCACTCCAATTATTTTCATCTGAGGAGACGTAGGTAGGGGTAAAGGCTACTTCCTGTGTCGCATGCATATAAACTTTTTGCTTTTCGTACGCTAATTCTGTAATTTATGTCGTAAAAGCTTTTTATAAAGAAATAAAAATACTATAAAAAATTATTATACTTCCTTATTTTTCTCCATGTTAAAATACTGTATTTCCTTATATTCCTAGTAAAATGTATCATAACTTTAGTTTATTAAAATTGATAATTTTGTTAAAAATATATGAAAAAATATATGTCAAAGTTTCATATATTAAAAAATTTGCATGTGTAAAATACACACACTTGTGAGTTTTTTTTTTTTAAGTTAGGGGTCGTTTGACAGCATCTGAATGGTTAAGTGTTGAATCAGTAAGTGGTCTGAACCATTAAATGTTAAACCAGTAGTAGGTCTGAACCATTAAGAACTATTATAATACTTAATTGTTCAGGGGCAAAAGTCTGACCAATTTAGATTACAAGTCTTAACCATTCAGACTCAGTATAATGCTTAATCATTCAGAGGCAAATGTCTGAACCATTCAGACATCTGCTCACAAAACAAACAGTCTTAACCATGGGCGGATCTTAATAGGGCTCTGGCAGGGCCACGGCACGGGCAAGTTTTTCGGCCGTAGTGTTAATTTTCCGCATTTCGATCGAAATTTTTTATATATACTTTGTTTGGCCGGGGCTTGCCCGGCCTTTTTTTAGTGCCCATGTCTTTCGGCCCTGACACGTTCAACGGGCAAGATCCGCCACTGGTCTTAACCATTAAGTACTGAACCAATAAGAGGTCTGAATCATTAAGAGGTAAACAATCAGCAACCTTAATGACTTGTTACCCTTAAACTAATTAAAATTTGATAAACCAACATTCAATATTTCGAAGACAAATACTGTATACCAACTTAGTTTAACAAGTTTAAAAGTTGACTGGTAATTATTTTTAAAAATTTTATAATTACATGCATATTTAACAAGTTTAGTGACACTTGTTAACACAAGAAAGTATATTAGTTTTATAATATTAAACCAAAAATATAACTTTAAATATTACACATATTTGTTAATTCGGTATGAGGTTTAAAAAAATTAAGAAAAATAACAAAAATAAATAAATTAATTGTTTCAACTAAAGAATCATAGCTTGGGAAAACGTATTAACTAAAATAACCACAAGTGTCTATCTTTTGATTTTTTTATAGTACTTTTGAGTAGTTCATAGCTCAAGAAGCAAAGAAGCAACTCTTTATATAATAAATTCTTCTTCTTTATTTTTTTAATCATTCACTTCCAAGGAAAACTTGAAATATGTTTTTCCATAAAACTTGTAAAAACTAGTCAGAAATGCAGTAATAAAAAAATTATATATTATTCTGAATTACCACTTTTACCCCTGTGTTCAGTCAGAGTGCTACATTACATATTAGCTTTCTTGTATCCTTCTTTTTGCTCTTCTGGAAATCCAAAACACCACTCAAAGAAATGGCTAAAGATGAAGACTTTAAGCTTCTCAAGATCCAAGTTCACCCCCCTTTTTATTTATTTTTTATTTAAAAAAAATCTTTTTGATTCTTCACTTCTTGATTTATAGTTCTTCATGCTTGTATTTATATTTATTTTTTTTTTATTTTTTTTTTTTATCCACAGACATGTACTCTGAGAGTGAACCTGCACTGTGATGGTTGCAAGCAAAAAGTCAAGAAAATTCTTCAGAGAATTGAAGGTATTTTTTTTCTCTTTCTTTCTCTAAAAATTGTGTTTAAATGTAATAATGTGATAAATCTAGCAAAATTGTGATATGGGTTTTGATAAATTTCAAAACTTTATGCAAAATGTGGTCTTCTTGTGACATAATGCATGGTTAAACACTTTATTTCATAGCTAAAATTAGTAAATTTAGAGATGTATACTACTTTCTGTGCATAATGTACAATCTTGGTAACATGTTTCTTTTAAATTTGGGAACTTTAGCTCTGAAAAAGGATTTAATTACCTTTTGTGACTGTTTTCATGTATAAAGTTAAATGGGATTTTGATAAAGATTTGAAATTTATGCAAAAATGTGATGTAATGCTTTGTCAAGTCCTTTTTCAGTGCTGATGCTGCTAAAAGTCTAAATCCTCTGATATGTACATCTTGTAATGCATAATGTACAAGTAATCTGTTAAAAAAATTAACTTTTGATGTTCAACATGATGTAGATTACTAAATTTAGATGGCTTTGGTAATGTACATGTTTTGATGCACAATGTACAAGTTATTATTATACAGGTGTGTATCAAGTGAGCATAGATGCAGAGCAACAAAAGGTAACAGTTTCAGGAAGTGTAGACTCTGCAATTTTGTTAAAGAAGCTTGTGAAAGCTGGTAAACATGCTGAAATTTGGTCAAACAAGTCAAACAACAACCAAAGTCAAAGTCAAAATCAAAATCAAAATCAGCAAAATCCAAAAGGAATTTTGAAAAAAGATGACAAGAAAAACACAAATCAGAAAGAAAATGTCATCAAAGGGGTTGAATCCTTGAAAAAACAGGAAAAGGTTCAACCTTTGACTTCTGGACTAGATGATGATCTTTTTGAAGATGATGAGGATTTAAGGTTTCTGAAAAGTCAACAAAAGTCAACCCAGTTGGGGCTTTTGCGGCCGAAACAACAACAAGAAGCCGGTGCAGGTACAGGAAATGGTCCAAAAAATTCAAAAAACAAAAGTCAACCCAACAATGGAAATGGGAAGAAAAGTCAAAATGTGGGAGGAGGGCAAAAAGGGAATTTTGAGAATATGAATGAGGGCAAAAGTGTAAATGACTTGACCTCCATAATGAACAGTCTTGGTGTTAGTGGTGTTAGTGGTGTTGGTGGTGGTGGTGGTAATCTTGGAGGATTTGAAATGCCTAATGGTGGTCAACAAGTTGGTCAACATATGATGATGAACATGAATGGGTTCGGGTACAACCAGCCGCAACAAGAGTACAACAACCACTCGGCTGCGGCTGCATCGTTGATGATGAACTTGCAAAACCGGCAGGCAATGTACCAGCGGTCTCCTGTCATGCCACCAACCACTGGTTACTACTACTACAACTACAACCCTGAACCATACCCGTACTATGAGTATCCGAACGGCTGCTACTACGCCGGTAGCAGTAGTAGTAGTGGTGGTGGTGTCAACATGATGGGTGATGAAAACACAAGCAGTTGTTCAATCATGTGAGGGGTGAAAGTGGATGAGGTTTAGACCTTTAGTATGGTATGGTTAAAGAAGTTTGATTTGTTGTAATGGATGATGCTCTTGATGTTTCTTTTTTTTTGGTTAACTATGTTGAAATGACTAGTTTAATAACTGTTGTTCCTTAGTTCTTGACTTCTTGTGTTTGAAGTGGCATCACATTTTTTTATATTTAATTTCTGTTTAATCAAAATTACATAACTAAAGTCCTTGATTTCTTCAGTCGGTCGCAGACCCAAGATTTATTTTCTAGGCAAATAGTCAGGGGCTCAACCGAACTTTTAAGGGTGAAAAGTTTGGAATTTTCGAATTCGCCCGCGGGCTGGGGTTGGGTAAAAACGTATTGTATAGCTTAAAAACAAGCATCCAATGTAGTAAAAAAATAGATAAAAACCAAGTCACCTCACATATGATTAAAGGTTAAAAGCATCTCTAATGTATCCTCTTTCACGCTTATAAATGTGTCAAACCGGTTATATCAGATTTCTACTCATCCTTTAAAAACACTTATTTTCTCGCTAGTTGTTATATTAGATATCTACTCATCCTTCAAACACACTCATTTTCTCTTCAACAAAGATAAAAGGATGTCCCTTTTACACAAGACGTCACGGTTCCCTTTTAGAGGGATTGGGCTTTGCAGATGCTCTAGGTGTTTTTATTAGACAAATTAGAGCATTCTCAATTGATTTTCTATCTTTATCTCTATAATTATATTAAAAATCACTACATTTTCCCTCTCCTTTTTAATTAAATACGAGTAATATTTTTTTACATTTTTATCATTACCTTTTATTTCTCCCCCACTCACAACCACTTTCAAAAATATTAAGAGTTAAATGCCATTTTAGTCCCTGTGGTTTATGCCATTTTGCCAGTTTAGTCCAAAGGTTTGAAACGTTGCCATTTTAGTATAAATAGTTTCAAACGTTACCATTTTAGTCCACTGGGTTAACTCCATCTATTTTTTATGTTAACTAGAAGGGCGTTTCGGTCATTTTATATGTAATTCTGTTAAATAGAAGGGCAATTTGACCATATAAAATGACCGAATTGCCCTTCTAGCTAACAGAAAAAATGGATGGAGTTATAGCGGACTAGAATGGCAACGTTTGAAACTATTTTGACTAAAATGACAACGTTTCAAACCTTTGGAATAAACTGACAAAATGACCCAAAACACAAGGACTAAAATGGCATTTATTTAACTCGTATTAAAAAGTTATATAGTATGAATAGTGTTTTTTTCCAAATTTACTTACGAACAGTAACATTTTTTCTCTTTTCCTCTCTCTCATAACCACTCTCTATAATACAGAGTACTCAAGCAAAGAAACATGTACGGTTTCAAATGTCTTATCCAATAATAAATTAAATTTCACGTGCAGTATTAATAACTTGTACCTTGTGTCTTAACAGTTGTCCATTCCAATGGTCATCAATATTTCCAGACAGAACCCTCAATTCATGTGCTGTCATGCACTACTAATTTGTACCTTGTGCATTAAAAATATGTAAGCACTAAGCAGACTGGTATTTCATGAACCACAAGTTAAAGAAACCAGCACATTTTCATTTAATTCATGTCATAGGCCTCACATATACAAATATTTTCCTGCTTGCTACATTTGTATACAAATGAATAGATTCTAAGTTTATAACCGCGATATCTAATGTTTTTATTGTTAATAAATATAATCATATATCGTCACAACGACCATTGATCCGGCACAGTAAGAAAATAACTGGTCATGGCTTTTCGGAACCTACGTTTGTACTGTTTTGGAGATATGATCGTTGGTGACGCGTTCTTGGGGCCACCGAGAATCCCGGATGCTTTAACCCATGTTTCGAGTTGCTTATCCCATGTATACTGTCGCATGAAATCAATAATACCTAGAACAAGTTCTTTATTCTCTTCATCGACTCCAACCAACAATGAGTAATCCATCACGTCAATCGACTGCACAACACCACAAGATTCACGTCGATGAAACGTACAACTTTTAATGCACATATGACAGTTAGTCAGTTACTAAAGCATAGATCTTTTCACATAAAGGGGTCTTGAAAAGATTACAACTTTATTCTTTATAGAGTAAACTGTCATTTTCATCCCTAAGATTTGGCCAGTTTTGCGACTTTCGTCCAAAGGTTTGTTTTTTCGCATCTGGATCCAAAAGGTTTGAAATCTTGCCATTTTCATCCAGCTCGTTAACTCCATCCATTTTTCTCTGTTAAGTCAGGGGTATTTCCGTCTTTTTTGGTAACTTAAAGAGGGTATTTCCATCCTTTTGAATACTTGTACATTATGCTAAATGCTTGTATATAAAGTGAAAAAGGCCCGATTACCCTTTAAGTTAACAAAAAGACAAAAATACCCTGACTTGACAGATAAAAATGGATGGAGGTTAACGAACTGGATGAAAATGGCAAGATTTCAAACCTTTTGAATCCAGATGCGAAAAAACAAACCTTTGTACGAAAGTCGCAAAACTGGCCAAACCCCAGGGACGAAAATAGCATTTTACTCTTCGTTATATGAAATTTCTTGGTCTAATATGTGCAAACATGTGCAACTAAGTTCATTAACCATATGGATAGCATGGTTTACTTATTTACGCCCCATGTTTTTAGATTATCCAGAGCAAAAGATGATACCGCTAAGAAAGATGTGTCATTCCAGACAGCTCGTTCGAGATTCCGCTTAGCTTTGCTTCCAAGAAAGAGTGGATTCGTACGCAAGGCTTCCAATAAGTTCATATCGAGCATCGTTCCGGTAATATCCGAGTTATAACGCGATCTTGCGGATCCTTTTAGATCGTAAACTCGAGAGATATTTTTCTTGAAAAACAAATTCTCCATCACCATCACAATCGTTTTCGACTCTTTCCCACCTCTCAAATGCTTCACATTAACCTATCATCGTTACAGTAAACATCATCAAGGTTCACATATAAAAAGAGCACAGAATCGTTAAGACTGTAAACGAGCTAAACGTTCAGCGAACAGTTCGGAGGGAAGTTCGTTTAATAAATGAACAAACACGAACAAGAAATTCCATTCGATAAGTTAAAAGTTAAAACAAACAAACATGAACAGAGTCTGTGTTGGTTCGTTTATGTTCGTGAAACGTTCGGTAACGTGTTCATTTGTGTTCAATCACTTATGTTCATCAAGGTTTTTCTTATGTTATATTTTTATTTTATTGTTTTTAGTTTTTAAAATTTTGAAATCATAGTTATACAATACGCCTCTGCCAACATCCCTCATTTGAACAATTCAATTTCAGTTTGTGTTAAAGCTTGACAAACTTCTTAGTTTTTGTGTTAATTATGTTTCTGATAATTATGTCAAATATGTTCGGATAGTTATGTTATGTACTTATTTATTTTGGTGGATTCTTCATAATCATTCTGATGAAAAATGCCGATACTATTTTAAAATGAATATATATTCTTCGGTTGTGTTCATTGATGTTTATGAACATTTGTTTGTGTTCGTTTGCGTTTGTTTATGTTCGATAAGTGTTCATGAATATGTTCATTTCCTTAATGAACGAACACGAACTAAAACTCTCATTCAGTAAACGTTCGTGAACCGTTCATGAACATGGTCATTCCTTAATGAACGAACACAAACAAGGACTTGTTCGTGTTCGTTCGGTTCGTTTACAGCCCTACTGAATCATCACTGACTGACTGACAAAAGTCAAAAGTAACAAAAATCAACCTGATAAATACCGACGATTTTAGCAAGACAAGTCGGGCTTCCGGTGTTCAGCGAATCGGTCAAGTATTTGAAATATTGCGGTGCAAATTCCTCAAACGAATCTAGCTCGGTTTTCGTAACTCCCTTTATTAAAAACCGTTCATCTAACGATTTTGCGAACTCAGCCCCGCTTTTCCCTCCTTGTGCATCCCACTTCTTGCATCGGCTCAACGATCGCAAGTAGTCTATTTCACTACGACAACATTTCTTCCTAAGACCATCAAATTGCTTCGCGAAATAACACGTGACCGAGAATTTGACTTTTCCACCTGGTCCCGTTTCGTCATCGAAATGAATTGTTAAATGATGAGAGCTTTTGGGCTCGGTATACAACAATCCGACCGAAGATGACGGATCATCTGCACTGTAACTACCGTAACGAGTGTAGTCAAAATCGTTATTAGAGCCAAAAGATTGCCAAGCTGAAAGCTTTGAAGCCACCGAATGATTTCGATTGAGATACGGTTTATCGGTAAACCAGTCTCCGTATTCTTTAGAAGCAAGCGCGTAAGATATTATGCTTGTCGGCTCGTTTTCGTAAACCGCAACCACTACGTTTTGACCACAAATCAAACGGCCCCCGTCAGGGAGAAAAGACGTTCGGGAAAAGAGCGGTTTTGAACTTGAACTCCATAAGAATCCTAACTTCTGATCATCGTTGGGGAGAACTTGTGAGTAACTCCTGTGTATGTTGCAAATAGGATCTTTGACTTTGACTTCATCCCGCGTGTAATTTCTTGATTCTTCATCCTTCATTCTTTCTTGGAGAGTCATGGCGGAATCAAAGGAGTAAACGCGAGCAGGAGTGGAAGTGAACCTTCTGAAACGTGGATTCTCAGGTCGGTTCAACAGTCCGGTCCATGCAGAGTCAATCTTGTCAGATAGAAACGATGCATGCCCTTCATCAAACAATGCAGTCTCTTCCCCCTGGTCAATTTGATCAGAATCCGGGTCAACCGCTGCATGACTGTGGTCAACAATATCTTCAATAGTTGAATAACTTCTTTCGAGTTTGACCTCAACATTTGACGTCTTTGTATCGAAAGAATCTAAAGACTTGAGTCTTCGATCCCAAACATGCAAACTGATCGTGAGCGATTGTCTCAAACGGTTGAGTTCGAAAATATCGATTTCCGTCACACCTTCTTCACCACATGGTTGCAGCAGGCCCTTTTTCAGAAAAACAAAACAGAGTCGTAAACTCGTAATTAATAAACAAACACAGGATAAAATCATATTTTTACTTTTTTGATATCGTTTTTACTTACTATGTATACATCTCTTTCTTTGATCAAATCTTTTCTCAACTCCTCGATTTGTTCATGTAACTCGCTTGTATCCGAGACCTCGTGTTTATCACCACCGGAAATACACTTCTGTTCGGTCTCACGTAGCGCATCCGATATCTCGTTGTAGAACGTTTTTGTCTTGCTCAAAACCTCTACGACTTCTTTCGTTAACCAACCCTGTTGAACATGGCCACCAAACTGCAGTACAGATGGCGGCAAACGAACGGAAAGAATATCGATCGAAGAATAGCGGAAAAACGCCACCATATTTCCCAAGCTGTATAGATCAAACACAAGTTAAATTAATCACATATACATAAAAACATGCATATATTCATTTAAGACTAAATTGCATTTTACGTCCTTTATGTTAAAGTCATTACAGGCGTTGTCCCTTAACTAACGAAATTACACTATATGTCCTTTATCTTACTGTTTCTCATCAGGCGGTGTCCTTTTGCCCTAACCCAGTTAATATTTTAGTGTTAACTCTTAACACGTGCCACTCACATGAGGGTATAATGGTCATTTTCACTTGATACCTAAAACAAAATTAAATAAAAATAATATATTAACAAAATAAGTGAAAATGACCATTATGCCCTCATGTGAGTGGCACATGTTTAGAGTTAACAGAAAAAAATTAACTAAGTTAGGACAAAAGGACACCGCCTGAGGAGAAACAGTTGATAAAGGACATCCAGTGTAATTTCGTCAGTTAAAGGACAGCGTCTGTAATTTGGCTCAACTTTAAAGGACGTAAAAAGAAATTTACGCTTCATTTAATGTTAGAAAGACCCTTTTACCCGTAGAAACGAAGGCAGTCTCTCTGCAGAGAATGACCGCAGCCCGCAATTCGATTAGCCGTTGCGTGATTTGAAAAACTAAGTTCCAAAAATTTCCCGAACGAAAGACCCCATGCAGCTTCAGACATAACGACCCGAGGGGTCGCGGGTGGAGCCCCGTTCACCGGGGGACACCGGAGACACCTGTGCCACATCCATATCTTTCCGTCTTTCTCCCCGGGTAGGTTCAGGGATGGAAGTCGTTTAACATTAATTGTTAAATTCCCCTGCGGGTGAGTATAGCATATCACATGGGCTTCAGCTGGTTTGTTGCAAGATCGGCATGATGATGTCTGAATGAAAAGCCCCAAATCAAATCCAACCGTAAAATAATAATTGATTCGACTTTTTATTAACTAGATGCACCAATTGTTCAAGTTTAAGAAAGTTTTAATGTAACTTTACCTGATCTAAAGGTTCAATCTTTGTTGTTAACTAGTACTTTGACCCGCCGCGCGTTGCGGCGGCGTCGAAACTTTAAGTAACTCGAACTTATACCATCAAATATCTGACCCGACTCGTTTTTGAACAAAATTTACATCAAAACGTAGACCAGCTGAAAACGCACATGAAAATAAGCACGAAACATATTATACTTGACATGACTCATAACCGAGAAAATTTACGTCGACACGTAAACCAACTTGGATTTGTAAAGAAACGTACTTAAAAATAAGCACGTAAGAAAAAAGTGTTTTTTTACGTTAAAGAATGGTACCACGCGTTGCGGCGGAGTCGAAACGTAATGTAACTTGAATTTATACCACCTAATGAAAACGTATTATATTTGACCAGACTCGTTTCCGAACAAAACATAGACCAAGCAAAAACGTACATAAAAATAAGCACGAAAACGTATTATACCACGTACATAAAAATAAGAATGTAAAACTCAAGGGGGGTCAAAATGACATCTTACAAAGTTTTTAAAAAGCTAAGGGGTGTAAGTGGCAATGCTAAAAGTTGAAGGGTTGAATACATGGCATTGATTAACTAACCTGATCAAAAAGATCATCTTGGAGGTACCTCCCTAGTGGTTTATCAAAGCATCCGTAAAACTTTATACGCATAAGCCTCGATCTTTCGCATACGGTACCATTCAACACACATCGGTTAGAAAACGAAACTAATATGCTCTGGCTATTATCCGTTGCTGAATAATATTCATTTGAATCGTCAGTTACTTCAACTCTTTCGGTTGATTCAGATGATATTCTTTCTTCCATGACAGCAGGGTTAGATATGACATTTCTATTCATCATCATATGATCGTCAACGGCAACTGCAACGTCATGCTCATCGAGTTTGGGAAAGTCGGTAACTTCCGAGGGCTTTATCGTCATTTTAGGTAAAGTGGCACCCTCATCTGCCAGAAAAGACGTTTCTAGCGATAAATGATACGCAGCAAAGACAGCATATTGAACAACATGTTTGACTTTCTTTAGTTCTTCCTTACACGAGCCTTTTAGCACAACCTACAAAACATTAAAAAAAATAAAAAGAAAATAAAAAAATAAAACAGGCCAAAGGGGTTGGAAGCAGCCCAAAGTGTAAAGCATGTAATTTCCTAATAACTTTTTTACTCATAAAGTGAGAATACCATTATAACGATATAGCTTCGCTATCATATTAAACACGCTAGTTATGTATAAAAAAACAGGAGTAAAAGTCATTTTGGCCAGTTTTGCGACTTTAGTCCAAAGGTTTGTTTTTCCGCATCTAGATCCAAAAGGTTTGAAATCTCTTGTCATTTCCATCCAAATCGCTAACTCCATCCATTTTTCTCCATTAAGTCAGGGATATTTTCGTCTTTTTAGTTAACTTAAAGGGCAATTCGGTATTTTAATAACTTGTACATTATGCTAGATGCGTGTACATAAAGTGAAAAAGACCGAATTGCCCTTTAAATTAACAAAAAAAAACGAAAATACCCCTGACTTAATGGTGAAAAATGGATGGAGTTAACGAGCCGGATGAAAATGGCAAGATTTCAAACCTTTTGGATCCAGATGTGGAAAAACAGACCTTTGGACGAAAGTCGCAAAACTGGCCAAATGTCAGGGACAAAAAATGCATTTTACTCGAAAAAATCAGGCTAAAAGTGTTTCTGGTCAACTCAACTTGCGGCAGTGTTCTACTTGTTCAGAGAGATGAAAATATTACCGTGCAACCTAACCGCCTGGGACAACCATCGAAAAACATCAATGTCTTGGATGGTTTCTTGGTGAGCTGCCTGGCGCCTTCATGGTGTTCGGTGAATTTTTCTAACCGAAATAGCTCACATTGGCCTAAATGTGTGGTGCCGATCTTATCTACAGATGGAGTTACAGAAGCGCCTGTACACCTTGCAATACGCTCCAATAAAGGCCGTTTGATATTTGAAACCAATGAAATCTCTCTGGCTAAAAGATACTCTTGTGCGTATGAAGCTACACTCTTTTCTACTAGTAGCACATTTGGACGACGAGCCTCTATTCTTGATATAATCATCTTCAAATGGTCAATTTCCTGTTCATTGACGAATTTTTGTTTCTTTGACTTTTAAAAAGATTTGAAGATGAAATATTGTGATTTTCATGAGATATTGGGAATAAACATAGCATACAAAGGTGGTGATTTCAACCTATCTATGTGTTAACGATTTGACTCCATTATGTGTAGCTCTAACAGGTCAAATTAGCTTAAAAAGGAAATGGGTCAAAGGGGATGAAAGTCGCCAAGTGTATTTTTATCGCATAAAACCTTCTAACCATTTTATTCAAAAGAGTACACAGATAGTCCCTGTGGTTTTCTAAAATTTTGGATTTGGTCCCTATACATGGATGGTAACAGTGGTTTGCACTTTGTAACACATTTAGTCCCCAACTTCACCAAAAGTCACATGGAAGGTCCTGTGGTTTGCACTTTGTAACGCATTTAATCACTAACTTGGATCTGCTAAAACCTTTAGATTTGTTGGCTGGGGACTAAATGCGTTACAAAGGGCAAACCACAGTGACCACCCGTGTACTTTTGAAAAGCTAGGGACCAAATCCAAAATTTTGGTATACCACAAGGATCATTCGTGAACTTTACTGTATAAAAAATCGGCGAAAAGGGATGTTTTGGGTGAAGTCAACCCACCCCACACCAGTTTTGACCCATCACCGAGCTCATATGACCCACCCATTTTGCCACCCGTTAGTAAATAACCTGCTGTAGTAGCGTCTCAATAGAAGCCAGATGATTATGAGTCCGTTGATACTCGAGCGCGCCCCCTAATATAAGCAATCTCGGGTTCTTGTATTGCGAGGTCATGCGTTTGTGTTTTATATTTTTCGTACAAACTACTCCTTTAACAAACACGCTGCATAAAAACGAAAAAAAGACAATTAGTTTAATTGCCATATCATCTTTCTATTTGCGTCAAGAAACCAATTTCAAGAATCTTTTTCGCGTACCTTTCGTTAGGGCGTCCCGATGCTATACATTTAATCTTTACGTAATTGCCAGGATCCATGCTGCCACCTCGGCTAGTATCCGGTTTCACAAAGTTAGCAGCTTGCCATGCTAAAGACGTTATAATATCAAGCCAATCATCTGCCGCCACGTATTCCGATTGCAGTAGCTGAGACACAAGCACCCGAAAATGACCCTGAACTACGTTTTCCAACGGTTTTTTATGCTCGAAACTTTTGCCACTTTCTGAAATAACACTCATAAGCGTGTCACTTGATGAAAAAACGTCACCACCCGGTCCCATTTCATCGTCATCGTCAGCATATGAGAAGAAACCGGTGTCTTCGTCGTCATGTAAAGGTAGAGGAAACCAAATAAAACTGTTGTTTTCAAGATCCAACGGCTCGTATTGGTCCCTAAATGTTGGTAAATCGTCGTTAGTGGTTGTATGTTGGTGGCTTTTTAAAACAGGCACCAACTGTTTGTGGTCAAAGGGACTTTGACCATCGGTTATAGACGTAGGAGTTCCCTGGTCATCGGTATGTACAGAATAGCTATGTCTAGTGGAAGTAAACTGGGTCCTACATGGGCTGTCGGATGGGCTCGAACCGACAGACATGAAATTGTAAAATTCGTGTCGGGTATTGACACTACTAGAATCGACATCTGAGCTGTCAAGACTATACGGGCTGATGATGTTTTTTGAAGAATATTCTCCATCATCTTCATTACTCCTGCCATTAACCAAAAAAAGGTAATTAGATAAATAGTTTTTTTACCATAATAAAATTTTAATTACCCAAAAACTCAAAACTGATTATTGCAACTTAAATTGCAAAATACATATATTAAAAACAAATTGAAATGCCCCTTGACCTATTGTTCAAGAACTAAAAATAATTTTGGACAAATCGTAACATATGTTGATTTGTTCATGACAAAAAGTAAAGTATCACCATGAAACTTAAAAAAAATTAAAAAATGCCGAAAACGGATTATTTTGACTTCAACTTGCAATATTAATCTTAAAAGCACATCCAAAGAACCCCATAAAGTATAGTTCAAGAGTTAGATATGTTTTTCAATGAATTATGATGTATTTTTATATAAATCATGACCAAAGTTTCATAATACAATTAAACTATCTAAAGAAAGAAACTATGATTAAATCATAATACACATAAAAATAACTAAACAAAAGACAAAATACCAAAATAAACAAGAAAATTCTTGAAAGGAACAAACTTGAGTATCAAATATACAAACAAAAGGTACCTGCCCATGGAGCGGCAAACCGATACTCCGCCTAATCTCTCACCGGAATACTCTGGTGAAGACGGATTAGGGCTTTGCCGGGGTGAATCACACGGATGTATCTTATGACTAAACTTGCCCCCAAATTTCTGCTTACTCTCAAAACCAGCACAAAACTTGCACGATCGGATATCAAGCTCCGATTTTACACCACTTTTTAATTCATCAACAACAACAAACGAACCGTAAACTCGCACACAACCCTCACAAAACACACAGCTACACGTTTGACAGCGGTAACCAACGCAAGACTCCGAAACTCTCAATCCGCATTCACAACATATGGTTTGACCAACATCAGCCATGTTGACTTCACCAGACACAGAACTTATATCACTTGTTATATCACTTTTTCCCCAATAAATCCAAGATACAAACTTAACCAAATGACCCAAATCTAGTAGTGAATTATCAGTATGTAACATATCCTATGTCAAGAAACTAATTAAAAAACTGAAAACTATAGAACCCAAAAACTGTAATAAAAAATACAACTTGGGTTTTCTTCTATGGATGAAAAAGATTCAAGAAAGCAACAAAAAGGCCATCTTGAAATCAACACACATCTCAATTTAGAAATGTATATACACAACAAAATCACTATCTTTTTCTTCTTTTTCTTCTTTGTTTCTTTTGAAATTATATAAAAGTAACAAACTTTAGCTAACCAATTCCAGAATCAAACATCAAACACACCAGATCCACAACTTAATTAACTCAATCAACAAAGGTTCGAACAAAAAGAAACAAACCCTCATGTTTCAAGCACCAAAAACTCATAAAAATGTTAACTTTCATCCAAATTGAAGTGCAAATAATATTCTTGAAGAGGTTAATTAGAGAACAAAGAGGGGGAGAATGAAAAGGGGGAATTAGGGCTCGTATCTTTGTATGAAATTGGATTGGATTGAATTGTGTGCTGCTGCTGCTGTTTTTGCTGTTGTTGTTGGTTCAACACTTTTTCTTCCGAATTTAGCGGCAATGCTTTCATTTTCAGTAGTTAAATGCATTTAAAATATACATATAACATATACATACATATACACACGCATGATTTTTTTTTTTTTTTGAGCGGTATACGGTTAGGATATCGCTAACCGGATTAGTAGTTAGTATCACCAAGTTAGTATTAAAACCCCCTTGCCTGGACTTGAACCAAGGACCTCCAAGAGAAGCAAAGCTTCCCACCTCCCCCTTAACCACTAGGCCAAGAGATCATTGGTTACACGCATGATCTCTATTATTGTATTCATCTAACCCTAGTTTTGTGTGTCTATTTTTTACTGTCTTAATCGCTATCTAATCTAATAGAATCTTTTTCAGGTTTTGTAATGACCCACCATTAGATAAAGCTTTCACTTTTTGGATATTGTAGTTGAACCCCCTCAAGTCTTTATGACATGGTATATCTCACCCTTTATCTATAGAAGAATTTCACTTTTCAAGATGATTAAACGGGAAAGATTACATGTTAAACCGGATCTATGTAGTTAATATCCTGATATATCACCGATATATCAATGATATATCGGTTACCAATCCCCTAGTGAGGCATCGCTGCAAAATATCGGTCAGAATATCGGTACCGATAATATCGATGATATTGACCGATATAGCACCGATTTTCTCGATATCAATATATTTCTTCCTAGTTCTACTATTCGTGTTTCTTCTTATTGCTATTATTACCGTTTAACTCCTGGTTGTTAGTGTTAAATGTTACTGTTTTAAGTCTTAGTCAGTTTCTACTTGCTATAATTGTTAGTGTTTTGCAGGTTGCAGAAGGTTAATTTGTTAATGGTAGGAGAGTATACTGAATTGTTAGTGTTAAATTGTTATATATGTAATATATAGCATGATATTGAAATTACCAATATCCCTCGAACTTTTCGCTCAATAGTGTTATGTATGTAGCTTTCGTATAGAACTTTTTAGGTATATACGTTTTCGACCCCCCGGTTCTATAGAAAATTTGTGGTATATACGTTTTTGACTCCCCCCCCCCCCCAGCGGTCGGAAATCTCAAGCTTCGCCTCTGGAATAAATCTTAGGGACCATTAGGTCCTGTGTTCGATTCCCACAAGAGGGTTTTTCCCGTATTTATTGGGTTTCCTTCTGAATTTGTGCATGGACATTATTACCTAGTGGAGATGGATATGATCACGTTCCGCTGGTGGCACGATGATAGTCCAGTGATCCAAATTTGTCGTTCAAAAAAATTGTCATTTGTAATTGCTAATGCAAGGATCATAGCTTAAACTATAAATACTTGAGGCCCTTCTTTCTAAAATAACCTTTAAGAATACGTGAGGCCACCCTGTGGAGAATTTAAAGAAATTTGGCTGTCGAGTCAGCGACAGCAGAATGCTGATATGATTTTGATTACCCCTCATTGATTTTAAAGTTGTGATCGATTACTTTTTTAGAAAATGTTTATCAAATTTATAGATATAAATAATATAAATAAACATGTATACATGATTATACCGTATCTTACATAATATTTTTAAATATTATTAAATGTAAGAGTTAAACAATGCCTTTCAACATATAAATTTTATAAGTTATAACTACATATTACATTTTTAATAATAAGATGTTAACATATATTATTAGACTCCTTAAAGTTTAATTATTTTAGTTTTATATTAAATTATCAAAATCAAATATATCATTAAACAAGAAGGTTAAAATTGCCCCTACATACAAAAAACATTACATGAGCATTAAGCATTAGAGATCTAATTTTCCCATAAATGATCAATTAAATCGTTGGTGAATATAGATCTAATTTATTAAAATACTATTATAAGATAAAAGAAATGTTGTAAATTAATGATGTAAATCTTAGAATTAAAGAATCAAACAGACTCAAATTGTTGTAAATTAATGATGTAAATCTTAGAATTAAAGAATCAAACAGACTCAAATTTATAAATATTGTTTTCGGTTTATTAAAAACCACTTAATTAAATTAAAAATGTATAAATCTAAATATCTAGTGTAAAATACCGTTTTCAATTTATGTATACAGTATACCATTTCACTTTATATGATTGTTTTTTTTTATCGTTTCACTTTATAATACCTTTTTACCAATTTCAGGAGATTAATAAATATCAAAATTTATATAATAGTAACTCAACTACAACACCAGTTGACAGAAACATATAACAATAGGCATCTTTTTTCTTAAAAGTAATTTGACACTTATTTTTTTATATGTATTTTCTCTACAAAATGACATTGTTCAAATATAGTGCCGGATCCAGGGAGGTTCCTGGGTTCCTAAGAAACCCCTCGGTTTGAAAAAAAAAATTAATGTAAACATTGTATGATTTGAAAAAAATAGTGGGAATTATTGAGAATCTAGCAAAAGGAACCCCCGAAAAAAACTCTTGGATCCACCACTGCTCAAACAATATTGTGTTAGGAGCTGGAAAATAACATACCCCTATCATGTAAAAATAAAACGTATGTTTTATTAGTTACACGTATCATCGTTTTTATTGTTGTTAATATTACTGTAACGATAAAGTTAATCATTTAATTATCATAAGAAAGAATTTTCTACTTAACTCTAAAAATCCATTTTAAGACTAACAATGTTAGTTATTAACCTTGGTAAGCAATGTGCTTGAGTTATTTTTGTGACAACCCGTACTACCAATGTTAGTTATTAACCTTGGTAAGCAACGTGCTTGAGTTATTTTAGTGATTTTTGTGTAAAGATTCAGGTCATGAGAAAAATACACTAACATCCGGGGGCAAAATATCATGTTGTCTTAAAATATCATAATTTTATGAGTTTGTTTAGTATTTTAAACAAATTCCGGAAAACCGCCTAAAAACCGACATGGAATTGCAAAGAGCTAAAAGTGTCTGTGAACGTTTTAAATATGCTTATATGTTGAAACAAAGTGTTATATGTTATTATAACCGTTAACGGATGTCTATGAATGTGTTATATGGAATTAGACGATCACCTACTCTAACTTACCTAAACGTGTAATTGCATGACAACATGATTCGGTGACTATGTGCTAGACTACGTGTAGGAATTCATAAATTAAACTAATTGAAATGGTAAACCTATCAGGAAGAGACTGACATTCCTGATTACCTTTTAAGTTTACTACCGAGCAAACTAAGGTGAGTTCACAATCATTTTCCAAAAGCATGCTTTCCTAGTTGGAACAACACTTTTTGCGATAACCCTGTTAGGGGCTACGCGCACGTTCCTTGTGTGAACCACTGAAACATATTATCCACTAGCGGTGGATAGTACACTGGGACTAGACGAAAACTCTATCTTGAAAGTCCCTACATTTTACTGATTAGATTGTTGGATGGGCATACGCGGGGTATTAGTTGATAACGCTATTAGCTTTGACAAACCTCACATCGTGTTGGAGGCCAGACGTGAACTTCTAACCTTCAATCTTGCATTAATGTTGATATACATTAATGAGGGCACAAACGAAACATCAGCATTCGGTACACATTTAGTCATGTGATGAGGGTAAGCTACCCGAGTCATACATAATTCAAAAACTTTTGTGAACTTTACTTTTGCTAAACTAAATTTTGTGAATTCGCCAATTTTATTGTTGACACGTAGTTGCATGCTTTGCAGGTTAGTAGGTACAGTTATGGACGGGCGTTGCAATCGGCTGGAGTGGGTGGTTCGTTAAAACTTTATGTTTTGAACATGTATTAAACTTATAGTTTTAAGTTCTTAATGGGTTTTGCTTTATTTTTCCGCTGCAACATAAACTGTGTTTTGGACAATTAAACTTTATCGCTAATCATGTTTTTAGTGAAGTTTTTATAATTTTAAATGGTTAGTTCGACATGATTAGTGACTAGATACTGTTCAGTCACGTGCCTTGCAGTAAAACTCCACATATGAAAATTGAAGGTATGACAATTTTGGTTCCCCAAACCAGAACCATATTAGGTTTAAGCTTTGATCATGTTGAAGTTGGTTATACTTCATATAATTCAGTTTGGTCTACCAAAAAATGTTTGGCTAGATCAAATCAACAAAATCAACTGGGAATAGATATTAATTTTCACCTTAAACCTTTAACATTTTAGGCATACGATAATTATAATAACATTTTGATTTTGTTCACTAATTTTGATTTTCATTAACATGGACACATGTACTCTCATGAACAAACTTAAAAAGGGGGAAAATATATGCTATACTTATATCCGAAGTTCAAATGACAAAGCTATTAATGGAGCAGTCCATTGGTAAAAAGACAAAGTCTTTAAACACCTGGATTTAGGAGGGGAGACTTGGATTCAAGTTTTACGGACGACAGAGATTAAAAAAAATGTCGTTCAAAAAATAATATGACAAATCTATGTTCCGGATGATGACACTTAAACTAGTAGCTTGGTGTACTGGTTAAGGTTCCATTTTGTTACCAATAGATCATGTGTTCAAACTTACCCCCATTATTGCATAATTCATAATTTCATATATACTTTCTTTATTGACTACTTGTATTTTCAGCATGTGTCACGAGTTTCTTCATCAAATCCTAACTTCCAATTTTTTGATTCCCTAAACTACTCGAACATCGTATGTATTTCTTGATTTTTGACCCGAAAACTAAAATTTATCGCATAACTAGATACCGAAGTCAATACGATGAACCTGACAAAAGCATTTTATGGTCCATGGCTCATAGCGTTTGCTTTATTGTAGCTCCTTTTAATATTATAAAGTAAAAATAGTACATGAACTAATATAATATTTGAGGATCGTACGGAATGTTTAGGTTTCCATCAACAATGATTTGTTGAGAAATCAGAAACCCCATCTGAAATGCACATGGATATAGAAAGAAGGGTTCACTTCAAAAATAAGCTTTAGTTACACTAAAATAAAACTTAATTTATTTCTTTATCGAGATGTTCATATGGAAATATATAAAGCTTTATCTTATAAAAAGTTATAATGTATATGACATTTAAATCATAATATTAAACAACATGGGTGCTAGCCGAGTTGGATTGTGTCTTTCGTCTGCTCCCGTTAAATGTGGGTTGGATTGTTGGAATCTCATACCTAGCTCCTTCTCCCCGGCCAGTCGGTTGAGCTGCTAACGTTAGTCTCTCCCTAGCTAACGTCCAGCACCCACCATCATTGTCCAGCACCCACCACCATCATCTGTACTTAACCACCAGTTTATTTTAGAAATTACATACGTTAAAAAACAAAAAAAAAATATTCTTTTTGCTGACTGCAGAGGTTTGGTCCACCTCTTCTTCTACAGATGTCTACAGATGTGGTCTGCAAACTGCAGACATTTTACCTCTTAAAAACAAACAACACCTAAATCACAGAAAAAAAAAACACTTCATGTTTTTTTACTTGTTTTAAAAGGGAATTATATTAGATTAAAATAACAAAATTATTAATATACTATGTTTATCATTTTTTTTACTTTCTCTTTTTTTATAGTGTGTTTTTTATTTCATCTTGCGCTTTGGCGATAGACATACATTTGTGTTTTGGGTGCTACTTGCACCTTTCACTAAAGGGAACATACGTTTAAATCATGTTTTATTTCAATTATCGAACGAAATTTTGTTTCGTGTATGGTTTCAATTAACAGTAAATCTAGAATGAAAGTTAAGTGGGAGAAATATAAAAAACGTTGTAGAAGATATTCTTGTTGTTTGAAAATGGGGAGAAAAATCCAATACATAGACATGAAACATGACTTAGTCAATAACGAAATTATAAATTTAATTAATAATACAAGAATCTAATACCGAAAGTTATCCAATTATTTAACCAATTCATCATCATCTTTTTAGTTTTTATTATATGTTTCATATATTCAATTATTAAAAGGAGGAAAGTCATCTCCATTTCTATGTTGATTTAATTTAATATAATGAAAGGTTATTGAATAAATTAATGCCCTCAACTAACCAGAAAAAAAAAAGGATAACCAAAAACCAGACAGGGTTGATCCTTATCTAAATCCAAGTCACCATTGATACTTTTCTTTAGTGTATAGTGTTTCCATAGCAGTAACCATAACCGAAAAGACTGATTAACACTTTTCGGGCCATATTTTTAAGGCAAATTGGAAATAAATAATCCTAACTCACTGTTATTGGCCAATAATAATCCCAACTCATTTAATCACCAATAATAATCCGAACTCTTCACTTTTGTTTGTAAAATACTCCGGCGTTAAAAAACACTAACTTGGTTAAAAACATGTTGATGTGGAGTGACATGTGTGGTCTGACGTGGCAGTTTAATTATAAATGAACGCCAACTCATTTAATCACCAACACTTTACCCATCTGTGTATAAATGTTTTCACCCCCAATCGCACTCTTCTTCAAAACCCTAATTCTACAAATTGATCAAATTCAGTCGATCCCCAATGAGCTCAAACTCTTCATCTTCATCTCCTTCAATTCGTTCACAAAACCCCAAAATTTTTAGACTTGGCACCGATGGTAATGTTTATTGTAACCATGAATTTCTTGCAATTCGTAGGGTGGCTGGAAATCGAAGCTCAAGGCAAGGTGAAGAGTTTTACGGATGCCCTCTATGGCCTGTAAGTTATTGAATTTGATTGGCAATCTGATTTCATCACTTTCTCATAATTTAATAGGTTGTTTTTAATTGCCTGTTCATTTCAGAGATCTAATTGCAAATTCTTTGTGTGGAAACAAGAGGTGGATGCTGTATTAGCAAGGGAATGAAGACATTTCTAGGTGGTATGTTATTGGTTGCAATAGGTAGTGATGGGAATGGTCAAATGTTTCCAGTTGCTTGGGCAGTTGTAGAAGGAGAGAATAATGACAACTGGGGGTGGTTCATGAATGGTCATAGAGGGCATCCATAAAACTCTTGACCACAAAATCAGATTGCCAATCAAATTCAATAACTTACAGGCCATAGAGGGCATCCATAAAACTCTTCACCTTGCCTTGAGCTTCGATTTCCAGCCACCATACGAATTGCAAGAAATTCATGGTTACAATAAACATTACCATCGGTGCCAAGTCTAAAAATTTTGGGGTTTTGTGAACGAATTGAAGGAGATGAAGATGAAGAGTTTGAGCTCATTGGGGATCGACTGAATTTGATCAATTTGTAGAATTAGGGTTTTGAAGAAGAGTGCGATTGGGGGTGAAAACATTTATACACAGATGGGTAAAGTGTTGGTGATTAAATGAGTTGGCTTTCATTTATAAGTAAACTGCCACGTCGGACCACACATGTCACTCCACATCAACATTTTTTTAACCAAGTTAGTGTTTTTTAACGCCGGAGTATTTTACAAACAAAAGTGAAAAGTTCAGATTATTATTGGTGATTAAATGAGTTGGGATTATTATTGGCCAATAACAGTGAGTTGGGATTATTTATTTCCAATTTGCCTATTTTTAAAGATGGCATCATGTAATAGGGTGGGGTTCTAGAGTAAACGCTAGTGTATTTGCGAACTGAGTGAACAAATCCTGACCATTAATTTACACACGTGGCTAGGATTTTATCATCAAATCGTAAAATACACTAATGTATTTCATCATCAAATCCTGACCATTGATTTGCACACGTATATGACCATGATTAGTTCGCTCAGTTCGCAAGTATATAGTTAATTTAAAACAAAACATAAAAATACTTTATCTTTTGATGTGAATATACAATGTTAATGTTAACTATGGAATAAACAAAATATGAATTCTGAATTGTAAATGAACTAGTTAAATTTCCACACGCGCGTTGCGGCGGGGACCCAATGACTGCAAAACGCGTGTCAGTAACGGCAAGCAGATACTGAATATCAAAACATAAATAAAAATGTCGTGAAAAGTATAGTCAATCCGTCCTAAAAAAACGATTTTAAATAACCTAATATATAATAATAGGACCCACACGTCCTACACATTAGAAATTCGGTTGTTTTCAGTTCAGTTATTACGGTGCTAACACGTTAAAATATGGATGAGCTCGGTACCGGTAACGGCACCGAAAGTACCGATCCGGAAAATCATTGAAATTAGGTACCGGCACCGAAAATGCTCGGTACAATACGATATGGTATTTGAAGGTAAAAATCAATAAATATAGGTATGGTGCTAGACCGGTGTCGAACCGAAAGTAACGATTCTGAAAACGCCAAAAGGTGGGTATCAAATTGGTACCGAAAATGATTTGGTATAGTAAATTTGGTACCGATACGATACCGGTTTGATTATAGGATTTGATACGATTTGCTCATCAATAATCTAAATATCCAAGTTAATTTGCATGCTACAATTCATTCATTACGTAAAAAGACAAAAAATAAAGCAAAATAAATTGTTGTCTATATAAAACCTCATTCAAACGAAATACAGTTTACTTACTGTGTGTATGAAAAGTAATCTAAACTGTGCAATTACTTGCATTGCTACGTTGCTACAGGATTTGATGAGCTCGGTACCAACCGGTACCGAAAATACTGTTACCGAAATCCCCAAAAGTGGGCACCGGTACCGAATAGACCTGGTACAATACGGCTTGATACGGTCGGTACGGGTACGGCACCGGTATTTGAGGGTAAAACCCGATGAATACTGGTGCCGAACGGATACCGAAAATACACTCAGTTTGATAAATTTGATACCGGTACCCGATACTACTATTTTTATGATTATTCATTCATTTCTCTTTATAATATTTATTTGTTACTGTTCATTTACTTCCCTTATTATTCATTCATTTCTCTTTATAATATTTATTTATTTGTTACTGTTTATTTATTTCCCTTATTAATATATAGTTTATTTATTTGTTATTGTTCATTTACTTCCCTTGTTAATATATAACTAGTGAAATTCCCCGCGCTACGCAACGGGGAATTCGAACGTTATCGATTCGTTTTGTTTTGTAACAGGATAAGCACGATACCCGTTCAGTTCGTTACTTATCGGTGTTTTACCCGTAAATACCGGTACCATACTGGTTGGTTATAAAAATTACAAATTTAGAAGCAGAGAAAACAACGTAAAAGTGAAGAAGAAGTAATAAATCACGGAAAATATTATTAAGAATAATAGATACTCAAACTTTTATTTATCTATATTTGAATGTTCATACAACCAACTAAATTGTGAAAGTTTTTCTTAACAGTTTCGCGCAATAATAACTATAATACATACATAAAACGGAAAAGGACAAAAAAGAAAAGAAACAGCAAAACAAAGAAAAACGATGGCAAAAATATAAATTTAAATTGAGGGTAAAATATTAATTTAAAGAAAAACAAAACTAATTGCAAAACTGTAAATTTAAACGAGGCAAAACCGTAATTTTGAACTGAGGGCAAAATTGTAATTTTTTTTCTGGGCAAAAGCATAATTTTATTTTGAACTGTGGGTAAAAACGTAACTTTGAACTGATGGCAAAATCGTAATTTTAAAGCGGGAATAAAATCGCAAATTGGTTAGGCTAATAGGGGAGTTCCAGGCAGTTGCCTCACACTATGCCCCCATCTTGTGTATGTACTTATACACTGGGGGCAAAATCGTAATTTACCAGTGAGGAAGAAAACAAAACTAATGATAAAACTGTAAATTTAAACGGGAAAAAATCGTAAATTTGAACTGAGGGTAAAATTGTATTTTTTCACTGGGGGCAAGAGCATAATTTTATTTTGAACCGGAGGTAAAAATATATTTTTAAACTGATGGAAAATTCATTATTTTAAAGCGGGGTAAAATCGTAATCTGACTGGGAAAGCAAACAAAACCGATGAAAAAAATGTAAATTTAAATTTAGGTCAAAATCGTAATTTACCTGAGTGAAGGAAAACAAAACTAATGACGAAACTGTAAATTTAAACGGGGCAAAGTCGTCATTTTGAACTGAGGGTAAAATTGCAATTTCTCACCGGGGGCAAAAGCATAATCTTATTTGGAAGTGGAGATAAAAGCGCAATTTTAAACTGATGGCAAAATCGTTATTTGAAAGCGGGACAAAATCGTAAATTGGTTTGGCCCCAAAAGACAAAAAAGTAAAAAAAAAAATATATATATATATAATAATAATAATATTAAACCCTTGTTCATCCGTTTTCGAAAATGTTATAGAGGTAATAGGTAAATGAATGGGTGAATATACAATGTAGGCGGTTTCATGCTCCGAAAATACTTAACTTATAAATACATATAGAAATATCATAACATGTCATATATGTAGATTTTTCTTATAAGTTATACATATATTATATAGGGTTAGGTTCATTTGTGAACACTTTCTTATTTGTGAACAAAACGAACAAATCTTGGCCATAGATCTTTTTCACTAAATATAAGGGTAGGATTGTCATTTAACATAATTTTTTAATTGTAAACAAATTTTAAAATTAATTATTTAAAAGCAGTTACCATCTTAGGTAACTGTTTTGTATTTTCATTTAATTTAGTTTTTTTAATTGCAAACAAATATTAAAATTGATTAATAACCGTTTCAAGTTTCCAAATTTCATACGCTTTTTATTTTTTAAATGTAAATAAATTTTAATTCTTTTTGTATTTTCATTTAATTTAGTTTTTTTAATTGCAAACAAATATTAAAATTGATTAATCAGTTACCATGTTAGGTAACCGTTTCAAGTTTCCAATTTTCATACGCTTTTTATTTTTTAATTGTAAATAAATTTTAATTCTTTTTGTATAGATCTAGTAGTTGTTTGGTGAATATTTGTTTTTATACACATGTGTATAGTTATTGTTAAGTGACTGTTTGTTTTGTATACACATGTGTATTATTGTTGTTCGCTAAGCAATTAGTTTTTATACACATGTGTATATTCTTATAGTTGATGTTCAGTGACTTTATAAAAAAGTGTATGGTGGTTGTTTAAATGAATGTTTGTTTTTTATACACATATGTACTGTAACACCCTAGGTTCTGATTAACGATTTGTATGTAATTACCAACAATTAGATGTGTATGCTATAAGAATACGGGTTTATTAAAACGTTCACAAATCATAAGTTATTCTACATAATGTGATCGAATTTGTTGTTTAAAAATCTACTACGTGACAAAATGCGGAAGCGTGTATCTTTATCGTGTTCGGTTCTTCGTTGAGCTTGATCGTCTTCCGGCATCCCAGAAAGTACCTACATTTCATAAACATGAAATGCTTTAGTCGAACAGGGTTTAAAACATATCTAAACGAGTCCGGATAACAAAATTAATTAAAATGCATTTTTTTTGGACAAGGTCCACCGTAAATTACGGTGGGTACCGTAATTTACGGTAGCCCATGTTTTTCTATGTTGCCACCGTAAACCAGTAATAAACTGGCGTAACACTTTCAGGCTCCACCGTAAATTACGGTGGCACCGTAATTTACGGTGGTCCCTGCATTCAGCCTTTCCAATTTTGCCGTTTTTGTTACGAAAACATTCGTAACTTTCAATCCGCTTATCCGTTTGACCTACCGTTTCTTCCTACATGTTTGTAATTTGATTCCCCATCATATGGAGTTAAAGTCCGACATCCGGCTTAATAAATTTTGAGACTTTTATGCATTCGGCTTAAACTAGAATTTACCCATTTTAACCCATTCATGTATTTATCAAACAAACTTATTGGTTCGATTCCAATTTCTCGTGAACCTTCTAATTTCTATATCGTCTATCATATTTGGCTCAAACCACGGGTTTCCTACACATTTTAAACCCGCTTATACTCAAGTGCTTATTTTGACCCGTTAAGGACATTTAAGCACTTTGACGCATAACACACACCCATTTCTTTCTAGCATTTTATTTTCACATTAGTTATCAAATAATATTCAACTACAACTCTTTGTGTGTTGGATTTCAATGTGTATATCTATATGTTTCGAGTTTTACCCTTCGGATTGTTATTTTACGGTAAGACTCAAATAGAGCTATTTGGCTAACGTATTACATCTATCAACATCTACACTTATTCTAAGCTTTTGTTTAATTATATTACTCGTTTCCAAACAACCTTTAAGGGTTGTTTGTTCGATTTAGCCTACAAGGGCGTTTTGGTCGATTTTGGTCCTTCTTTTACAATGAAGGATTCTCACCAATTATTCGACCAAGATATTACTTTTAACTACAACATAAATATGCGTACCTGGCTCGGATCAACAATTAGACCCGATTTATACCTCGCTTTTATTATCACACCATTAATGATGACGCAACTATCCGATTTGCTAATTAGTCCTGTTAACATAAGACTTGACGACCACATTAGTCGATATTTTCAAATGGTGTTATCACCACCATTCGACCCGTTTGGACTATTTGCCCAACATTGTCTATTTAAATCAAAAACACCGTTTTTGATTTCCAATTCGTACATCGTCCCATCCCGGGTTTTATAACCATACCCTTTTCCTTTTACATTCTTTTCTTGCAGTTTCAACCCATTTCGGCTTACGCCATGGGTATCCTTTTAACCATGATTTACATAAATCAACACTTGACAATTTTTCCGAATTTCCAATTTTATTGTTTTCACGTTCACAAGTATCGAAATAACAAGCATTCTACATAAGTGTGTAAATTACACTTACCTTGCATCCGAGCTACGCTTTTCTTCTATGCTTGACTCGTTTGACCCGCTTTCACTCCAAGCTTCACCTAGCTTGTTTAAGCGCCAACTATTGTTCACCATTTACAAGGTGGTTAGATTAGTCATTAACAATCACGACTATACCACTTTACTTATTTTCTTAGCCGAAACCACTTATTCGACTTCATCACTAGATAGTTTGACTTTCTAAAGTCAACTACATTTAATCATATAATATGCACGATTAAGGCAAATCAACATTATGATTAGAACCCGTTTTATCCCATGTCTCATGTAATTAGTTAAGCTTGTCAATTACGCGTTTCACTTGAATTTCAACACTTTATTTCTCATTTAGGCATTTTAACAAACACCTAATGGGCATCATTCTACACTTTTGCTAACTAGTCCGTAATTAGTCATTTTTAGCAAGATTAACATCAAATTTCAACCCTCTATATCTAGTGTTCATGAACTACATCAAGAACTTATATCATAACAATCAATGTTCATCAAATTAACACTCCAATCCGAGTGTTCATCATAACATACAAAAACCCATTTAGCACATAATAGGGTAATTATCAAATCCCTAGTTTTGACAACAATTCATCAAATTTTCTACTAGGGTTTGTTTCTAAACCAAGATATAATCATAATAACACTCATAGAATCAATATTCATTCCAGAATTTCGATTATGATTATTCATCATAATCTCAAAGTATCACCAAATCATAATTTTTAACATACCTTGTAATCCCCATGACTAGGTGATCACGAATTTGTGTTCATGCAATGATTTGGCTCTTGATTTGGGCTTCAATTTGAGAGATTCTTGAGGGATTAGGGTTTTGAGCAAGAGAGCCCTTCTTGGCTCTGGTTGAAGTCGCAGGCACACACACACGTATGTGTGTGTGTTTTGTTTATTAATTTGTTTAATTGAAACTTTAATTCAATTGTCCATGTCTAGTCCCTTCACTTTACACAAGTTATCTAAAGGGTATCTTAACCACTTAGTTCTATTTTGTCAAGACATTAACTAACTAGGTTAATACTCCTAGTTACTTGGTGGGTCCCGGGAGTTATAATCCGTTTTATTTTAAGTCCCATTAACTCGGGTTCTTATAAAACTCGATTCCTTAAAACGTTGCTTTGCTTGAATTTAATATTAGGATTTCTTATTTAATTCCAGATATTTACCGGGTTATTTTTACTACTAACGGTACTTTACCCGTCTTTTAGTATTAACGGAGTTTGATTACCAAATCCGTTTTCGGGGTGTTACAAGTCTACCCCCCTTAGAGAGGTTTCGTCCCCGAAACCTTTTCTTACTTAATTTATCGAGTTCCACTCCATGCATTTGGTCTCGATAATCAATTAAGCATTTCTCATATCTTAACCGACTGTTAGTATTACCAGAAAGTATGGTACTATCCTTTTGGTTATTAATCATCTACGTATCTTATGTGACATAATGCGACTTCAAATAACGTAATCTCGTTATTTCCACTAGTTTAATCAACTTAGTGATATTCAATGTTTTCATATACTATCGGATTTCTTTATGAACCCGTTACTTTGACCCGGTTAAGGGTCTTTAGTGAAATATTTCACTTTTAGCAATAATTTCTTTTGTTTTCAGATTTATCTATTCGGTTCAGCTATACCGAATCTACTGCTTACTAGCAAACCAAATTTCTTGATTTGAATTGGTGACTTTAACCGGTCTCGTTAACTAGTCTTATTAGTTCAGTTACTTTTATCGCTCGCTTGGTTATAATGTGGTTTTACTTCACATTACATTTCCTAACCGTGATCGTGTCACATCGCGTTTAGTTTGCATCAACCTTTTTATTTTCGAAAATAACACTTTTCGAATGTATCGTCTTGCGCCTATCAGTGTCAAGACTTGTATTTTTTTCACGCTTATTATTTAAATTACTATCAGAATTTTATGTTTGTAAAACGTTATTTCTTACTAAAACCGAAGTTTTAGTTTTAGGATCTTCTCATTAACTTTAGTTCATTATCCATACCAGGATATTGACAGTCCATAATTTATTCTTTTACAGTCTTAGTCTTACGCGGGGAATCACAACTAGTTCCCCTTGCTTTACACTATTGACCCGTAGATTCTTTCACTTAGCCCCATAGGCTATTTCTTTAAGTTTTTCACCTTCTTAAGGTGAGATATTAACAACTCGTTTCCCTTTCTTTATGACCCGAGGGTCTTTTTGGTCCGTAGACCTTAACACTGTGTTTAATCCCGTAGGTTATGATGATCCCGTAGATCATCTTTTATTCTTGTCTATATTCAAATGTATATATACATATATAGCTTCCAGGCATTTCTTATTATGTTTGGAATCGTTTATTTTCACCCTTGAACTTCAATTGACCTTGACCGTAGTCTAAGGTTTCATTTGTTTACTTCCGGACTAATCCTTCCGACTTTATGACTTCTGACGTTATTTACGCGTCAGTTTGTTCTTATGCTTACTGTATTTGATTTGCATATATTCTTATTTGGTTATATCCCATTACCGGGCTTATTATTCTCTTGCATTGAACGCTACCTTTATCTGGCTAACGTTCATTAGTGCCATTCGGCGTTATATTGTATTCAACTTGTTTGACCTATTAATGTGAAATCCATCAATTATAAAAATTCAACTTTATTCTTTATGCAACCCATTCGACTTCGAATAGTTGAACATATTTACTCACAATTTCTATTTACGAGATTTTATAGTCATAACTCGTAATCCAAGTCCTTTGATTTCTCAACCCGTGCTCACGTCTCTGGGTTTCTACGCATGTGTTTAATTCTTACCCATTAACCGGGTGTTTTACCGAAGTCGTTATTATTGTAACCCTCCCGGTATGCATTAAGACCTCGCTTCATTTTTATATTCAGACTTGCCCTTAAGTTTGACGTTTTACAAAAAAACGACCAGTTAAGGGACATATTTGCTTGTTCCGGGTTCGAGTGTAAGTACACTCCCTCCCGATACTTGTCTAAAACATTTTTCATGCTTGCGTTTTCTGGGTTCGAGTGTAAGTACACTCCCTCCCAATTCTCGTCTAAAACATTTTACATGCTTGTGTTTTCTGGGTTCGAGTGTAAGTACACTCCCTCCCAATACTTGTCTAAATCATTTTACATGCTTGTGTTTTCTGGGTTCGAGTGTAAGTACACTCCCTCCCAATACTTGTCTAAATCAATTTACATGCTTCTTTGTCCCTTCACTCGGGCTCATTATCCTAATGTAATACGCTTCCGTCACTCGGTTGTGCGTTTACATTATTATCAATTATTTTGCTTATCTGATTCATTTGGGTACTTTTTAATTAGTCCCATTCACCCCGCCCTTACTACATCGGATGTAAACGTGTCCGCCATAAGAAGTTCATGGTATCATATGCCACTACTTACTTGGCCAGAGTAAGCGATTAACACATGACACGCATGACCTTTTTATAGTTTTCACATCACGCCCTATGTAAGTAATGCCTCTACTTGTTTATATCCGAACATATTTTCTATTCGGGTTTTTCCAAGTTTTTTAATCTACATATGTAACTTTCAATTTCTTCATATTTGTTGCATATTACTATTTGTGCGATTATTTAAAAAATATGCACCTGGTAATGTTTGCCCCGACGGGCGTTCCTTGCCATTAACCTTGTTCGCGGTCGTTACGCGATTTAGTCCTTGGTGAGCATGCTCCTCTTGTCATACTTCGGACCGTTCCATCATCATATCCACAATTCATTTGACTCTCGTCGTCTTCAAACGCGAGTGTCCTTCAATTAAAACATTCACAAAAGTTAGTAACGTCAACTTCAATAATCGCCCGTATTATATTACAAGGCTCTTTTTTTTTTTACTATACGCGTCAACGCGCGTATTTTCGTCAACTATATCAATCATTTTAATTGGGGTAACGTGAATCACACGATAGCCCTATGTGTTGGTTACAACACTTTAGCATATACGTACTTACCGGATTTGCGATCAAGCCTCGAACCGAACACTATTCTTTATCAAGAGCATAAGGTTTAAGTTCAAGCATGGTTCCTCCCCACCATACTCGAATCTCTTAAACCAAGGCTCTGATACCAACTTGTAACACCCTAGGTTCTGATTAACGATTTGTATGTAATTACCAACAATTAGATGTGTATGCTATAAGAATACGGGTTTATTAAAACGTTCACAAATCATAAGTTATTCTACATAATGTGATCGAATTTGTTGTTTAAAAATCTACTACGTGACAAAATGCGGAAGCGTGTATCTTTATCGTGTTCGGTTCTTCGTTGAGCTTGATCGTCTTCCGGCATCCCAGAAAGTACCTACATTTCATAAACATGAAATGCTTTAGTCGAACAGGGTTTAAAACATATCTAAACGAGTCCGGATAACAAAATTAATTAAAATGCATTTTTTTTGGACAAGGTCCACCGTAAATTACGGTGGGTACCGTAATTTACGGTAGCCCATGTTTTTCTATGTTGCCACCGTAAACCAGTAATAAACTGGCGTAACACTTTCAGGCTCCACCGTAAATTACGGTGGCACCGTAATTTACGGTGGTCCCTGCATTCAGCCTTTCCAATTTTGCCGTTTTTGTTACGAAAACATTCGTAACTTTCAATCCGCTTATCCGTTTGACCTACCGTTTCTTCCTACATGTTTGTAATTTGATTCCCCATCATATGGAGTTAAAGTCCGACATCCGGCTTAATAAATTTTGAGACTTTTATGCATTCGGCTTAAACTAGAATTTACCCATTTTAACCCATTCATGTATTTATCAAACAAACTTATTGGTTCGATTCCAATTTCTCGTGAACCTTCTAATTTCTATATCGTCTATCATATTTGGCTCAAACCACGGGTTTCCTACACATTTTAAACCCGCTTATACTCAAGTGCTTATTTTGACCCGTTAAGGACATTTAAGCACTTTGACGCATAACACACACCCATTTCTTTCTAGCATTTTATTTTCACATTAGTTATCAAATAATATTCAACTACAACTCTTTGTGTGTTGGATTTCAATGTGTATATCTATATGTTTCGAGTTTTACCCTTCGGATTGTTATTTTACGGTAAGACTCAAATAGAGCTATTTGGCTAACGTATTACATCTATCAACATCTACACTTATTCTAAGCTTTTGTTTAATTATATTACTCGTTTCCAAACAACCTTTAAGGGTTGTTTGTTCGATTTAGCCTACAAGGGCGTTTTGGTCGATTTTGGTCCTTCTTTTACAATGAAGGATTCTCACCAATTATTCGACCAAGATATTACTTTTAACTACAACATAAATATGCGTACCTGGCTCGGATCAACAATTAGACCCGATTTATACCTCGCTTTTATTATCACACCATTAATGATGACGCAACTATCCGATTTGCTAATTAGTCCTGTTAACATAAGACTTGACGACCACATTAGTCGATATTTTCAAATGGTGTTATCACCACCATTCGACCCGTTTGGACTATTTGCCCAACATTGTCTATTTAAATCAAAAACACCGTTTTTGATTTCCAATTCGTACATCGTCCCATCCCGGGTTTTATAACCATACCCTTTTCCTTTTACATTCTTTTCTTGCAGTTTCAACCCATTTCGGCTTACGCCATGGGTATCCTTTTAACCATGATTTACATAAATCAACACTTGACAATTTTTCCGAATTTCCAATTTTATTGTTTTCACGTTCACAAGTATCGAAATAACAAGCATTCTACATAAGTGTGTAAATTACACTTACCTTGCATCCGAGCTACGCTTTTCTTCTATGCTTGACTCGTTTGACCCGCTTTCACTCCAAGCTTCACCTAGCTTGTTTAAGCGCCAACTATTGTTCACCATTTACAAGGTGGTTAGATTAGTCATTAACAATCACGACTATACCACTTTACTTATTTTCTTAGCCGAAACCACTTATTCGACTTCATCACTAGATAGTTTGACTTTCTAAAGTCAACTACATTTAATCATATAATATGCACGATTAAGGCAAATCAACATTATGATTAGAACCCGTTTTATCCCATGTCTCATGTAATTAGTTAAGCTTGTCAATTACGCGTTTCACTTGAATTTCAACACTTTATTTCTCATTTAGGCATTTTAACAAACACCTAATGGGCATCATTCTACACTTTTGCTAACTAGTCCGTAATTAGTCATTTTTAGCAAGATTAACATCAAATTTCAACCCTCTATATCTAGTGTTCATGAACTACATCAAGAACTTATATCATAACAATCAATGTTCATCAAATTAACACTCCAATCCGAGTGTTCATCATAACATACAAAAACCCATTTAGCACATAATAGGGTAATTATCAAATCCCTAGTTTTGACAACAATTCATCAAATTTTCTACTAGGGTTTGTTTCTAAACCAAGATATAATCATAATAACACTCATAGAATCAATATTCATTCCAGAATTTCGATTATGATTATTCATCATAATCTCAAAGTATCACCAAATCATAATTTTTAACATACCTTGTAATCCCCATGACTAGGTGATCACGAATTTGTGTTCATGCAATGATTTGGCTCTTGATTTGGGCTTCAATTTGAGAGATTCTTGAGGGATTAGGGTTTTGAGCAAGAGAGCCCTTCTTGGCTCTGGTTGAAGTCGCAGGCACACACACACGTATGTGTGTGTGTTTTGTTTATTAATTTGTTTAATTGAAACTTTAATTCAATTGTCCATGTCTAGTCCCTTCACTTTACACAAGTTATCTAAAGGGTATCTTAACCACTTAGTTCTATTTTGTCAAGACATTAACTAACTAGGTTAATACTCCTAGTTACTTGGTGGGTCCCGGGAGTTATAATCCGTTTTATTTTAAGTCCCATTAACTCGGGTTCTTATAAAACTCGATTCCTTAAAACGTTGCTTTGCTTGAATTTAATATTAGGATTTCTTATTTAATTCCAGATATTTACCGGGTTATTTTTACTACTAACGGTACTTTACCCGTCTTTTAGTATTAACGGAGTTTGATTACCAAATCCGTTTTCGGGGTGTTACATGTACATATTTGTTTACTTATCAACATTAATATATTAACTTAAATACACATGTGTATTTCTTGAAAATATGGAGGCGGTTATTTTTCCATGATGAATTAAAATTGAATTACTAACTGAACATGATGGGGCGGTTATTTTTTCTTGTAACTAAGCATAATTTTTAAGAACAAATAATTACGATACTGCCCTTCAGCAGTTATTTTAAATCAGGTTTTAGATTTTTATTAATTAAAAAAATCCTTTAAAACCTAGATCATGGTCTCCTCATCCAACGGCTAGGATCTGTTCGTTTTTGTTCACAAAATAACAATGTTCACTCTTGATCCCCACCCATATTATATATACACATATCTATGAGTTATGCGAACGTGGGGGCAAATATATATTACATAATTAAGCTGTTTGATAATAATTAAAAATACAAGAGTTATTTTAATAATAATAATAATACAAATTAGCTTTTTATATTGTACAAAACTTGGTAGCTTCGGTTGAGCTTTCGGTTTGGTAAGATGATGGCATCTTTGATTGGTATGTGTGTGTGTGCCGAAATAATGGAAGTCATTTTCTTGCTTAATTTAATCACCTAAATTGTCTTATTTTTCTTAGTGTTTCAATATGCACAATGTTACATACAATGTATGTAGTACATGATCATAAGTATGCATGTACATGAAAAAAATGTGTATGCAGGTATATACATGAATAGTTATGACTTATGAGTGATAAACTACATTTTATAGCAGTTTATACTTGATTTTGGTTTATTACTTAAATGGCTTTGTAAGATATAAAAGATTGTTTTAAAAAAACATGTTAGTCATTGATTGCTAAAGAAGTGTGTATTTGAAGTTGAGGGAATTGCACAATCATTTATGAGTCATCTCCACGTATTGATGTAATCTTAAAATGAGAATTTATCATTTGATTAAATGCATAATCATAAGGGTGTTCGGAGTGGAGTCGGCAAAGGGTGCGGCAAAGTTGTTTGCCGCGCGGCAAACACCGCCGCCAACCCAATGCCGACGCGGTTTGTTGTGTGAAGCGGGGAGGGCATGCCGACGCGGGGAAGGAACCAATTTGACCGTTGTGGGCTTTTTCAACGGTAATGTTACCGTTTAAAATAAAAAAAAAATATTTTTTCTTTTAAAAAATTAAATTATAAAAAAAAAATTATAAATACCAAACCAAACCATAACCAAATACCTTCAAATTTATACCCAACCAAACCAAAAAATACCACCAATTCTTCCTAAACATTTACAAAACAAAATGGCGGATGAACTTCCGTTATGGTTCCCACCCATGAGTAGCGACGATTCATCTGATAGTAGCATTCTTTTTTTTCAAAATCTCATCGAAGAAGCCGAATTTCAAGACACGGGCACGTCTAACCGAAGGAGATATATTGAACGTCAACGTGAGGAGGGGCATGAGACACTCATGGCGGATTATTTTGTCGAAGACCCGAAGTACAACGAAGATATCTTTCGACATAGGTTCCGTATGTCGAAACGTTTGTTTCTAAAAATTGTGGCCGACGTGGAAGAGAACGACCTGTGGTTTGAAGAGGCCCCCGATGCGTGAGGTAGGAAGGGGTTTACGCCGTTGCAAAAGGTGACATCGGCTATTAAACAAGTCGCAACTGGTAACACTCCAGACGAGAACGACGAGTACTTGCATATGGCCGATAGAACTTCCCGCGAGTGCCTAGAATATTTTTGCGACACAGTTTGCAAAATATACGGTCCCGAGTTCTTACGTAGACCGACAAGCCACGACATGGCACTTTTATACCAAGCTCATGAGGAAAAACATCACCTTCCAGGTATGTTCGGTAGCCTTGATTGCACCCATTTCGTTTGGCGATATTGTCCGACAGAGTATCGAGGCCAATTTGTGCGAGGAGATCACCGATGCCCGACTACTATGCTCGAAGCGGTTGCTTCTCAAGACTTTTGGTTTTGGCATGCTTTTGCCGGTCCACCGGGTTCTCAAAACGATATCAATGTGCTACAACAATCTCCTTTATTTTTAACGGAATGAAATGGAACCGCGCCAAGATGTCCATTTTATGTTAACAACCATTTATACAAACGTGGTTATTTGCTCGTGGATGGAATCTACCCTTCGTGGTCTGTGTTTGTGAAGTCGATCCCTTACCCTCACGAAGTAGACCAAAAGAAATTCAAGAGGCAACATGAGGCGGCAAGAAAAGACGTCGAACGGGCTTTTGGTGTTTTGAAGGCGAAATGGGGTGTATTGAGTCGACCGATGCGAGCAAGATCCGTTAAAAAAATCAGGAGTGTCGTGTACACATGTATTATTTTACACAACATGATTTTGAAAGATGAAGGAAAGGCGATAGCACCGGTGCAGAATATTTTTGCGACACGGTTTGCAAAATATACGGTCCCGAGTTCTTACGTAGACCGACAAGCCACGACATGGCACTTTTATACCAAGCTCATGAGGAAAAACATCACATTCCAGGTATGTTCGGTAGCCTTGATTGCACCCATTTCGTTTGGCGATATTGTCCGACAGAGTATCGAGGCCAATTTATGCGAGGAGATCACCGATGCCCGACTGTTATGCTCGAAGCGGTTGCTTCTCAAGACTTATGGTTTTGGCATGCTTTTGCCGGTCCCCCGGGTTCTCAAAACGATATCAATGTGCTACAACAATCTCCTTTATTTTTAACGGAACGAAATGGAACCGCGCCAAGATGTCCATTTTATGTTAACAACCATTTATACAAACGTGGTTATTTGCTCGTTGATGGAATCTACCCTTCGTGGTCCGTGTTTGTGAAGTCGATCCCTTACCCTCACGAAGTAGACCAAAAGAAATTCAAGAGGCAACATGAGGCGGCAAGAAAAGACGTAGAACGGGCTTTTGGTGTTTTGAAGGCGAAATGGGGTGTATTGAGTCGACCGATGCGAGCAAGATCCGTTGAAAAAATTAGGAGTGTCGTGTATTATTTTACACAGCATGATTTTGAAAGATGAAGGAAAGGCGATAGCACCGGTGCACATTCGGGATCCTCCGATCGAGCCCGCTCTAGACGATACGGTGTTGGGCGAGTTGATGGATGAAGACACGCATTGGAGACTAAAACACGATCTCATAGATCATCTTGCAAATCAAGATTTACCCCACCTTTTGGTCGATTCCGACGAAGATTAGTTTAATTTATTTCAAGTTAATGTAATTTTATTGTTTTTTATTTTAATGTAATTTTGATGTTTTTAATTTAATTTATGAAAGTTAATTGTTTTTTAATTTAATGTATTTATTCTACATTTATTAACTTAAATATTAAATAAACTAGTGTACAAAAAAAATAATAAAAAAAGTTTACCACTTCAGCAAGTGTTTAAACCATTGCCAACACTTTTCAGCAAAGTTTAAACACTTTTGACTGATTGACATGACGCACTCTGATTGGTCATTTTTTTTTGTTTGCCACTCTAAGGTGTTTAACCACTCCTAACACCTTAAATGTAACTCGTATTTGATTTTATTTTCTCATGTTTAGCGAAAAAAATATATGTTTGGACTTTGTTTATACTGGGTTGAAGATTAATAAATAAACATTTTTTTACATTTTTAGAAGCATTTTAATCTGAAAGGGCTAAGACTAGGGTAAATTAGTTTAAATTTTCCTACCATGTATTTAGGAATAACAACTTAAAATTTTGTATTACACGAGTTGAATACATGTAATGTTGTATATTTAGTAATAAAACATTTATGTCTATCAAAAATTCGTGTATTGCACCAGTTGAATAAAATATATTGTATTTTAATAACACATACAATCGTCAAAATATGTTTTTTAGAAAACTAACATTTACGTGACAATCGTAAATTATTTTAGGTTGGTTTTTAAAACACTTGTTTGAAATAAAAACCAACCTAAAATATTATTAATTTAATCTAAAGTATTACTATTCTGAATAATAAATAAAAAAAATAATATTAAAAACACATTCTTTTGGGAAAATTGTCGCTAATTCAAAGCAGAGTTAAAAAAAAAACTATTTGTGGGAATATTGTTGAAAATAGCGACAAACTAGTTTTGTCGGCAACTTTTCAGGACATTTTTTCCCACTATAGTTTTTCTGACCACCTTTTGTCGGAAATTTGCCGTTGTATTCAGTTTCCGACAATTTTCTAAAAAAAAACATCATAGAATTGAAAAAGTGCAGTTTTAAGATAGTGTATGAAGTTAGTAACAGAAATTTACAATCAAAACACAAACGAACTTATCTTGTTCAACCTCCTGATCTTTCCTTTTTCTATCAATAATGTTGGATTTTGAACTAATGACAATTGAAGAAGAAAGCGTATTAAAGTTTATCAACTCTCAAAAGGTTTTAAGTTCTTGCTCTTTGACATGTTTGATAAATGAGTGACGGCTTTCGCGTAGGTTTCCTTGATAATGTTAAGATTTTTAAAGCATCAATCAAAGTGAACATTGACAATTCTTATTTCTTAGGGTGAACGGGGCACCATGCGGGGAGGCAAGCGGTGACCCTAGTCCCCGAGCGGGAACACCGCCGCCATCCCGCGGGGAGGGTAATCGGTGAGTGAAAGCGGTGTGTGTTCACCACACAAAGTTTTCAATTTTTTGAACGTTGCAAATAAGTTGTGTTAGGCATTTATTGAAAAATGGAAGGTGCATGTGATATTTTCTTAATTAAAAATATAAAAAAAGCAAGTCCCCTAAGAGATGAGTGCCGCCATCAAATTGAGGGTGTGAGGGGAGTTGACGTGGCATAACCTGATTGGGTGTGTGTAAGAGAGGGGACTCCCCTAAGAGGGGAGTGCCCCTCTCAACCTTAATGCACAAGGTTATCTTGGTTTAAACTTAATCACACAAACAGATGAACAAAAACATAAAAAAAAAAAAAAATCATTCGTTTTTGTTCATTAAAAAAATGAACTAATCCTTGTTCGTTTATGCCTGTTTGTTAAACACAAGCAATATTGGCAAACTAAGACAAACCCATGATGATTGTGTTGAATTTGTTGTTAAATATTATTCAACTGAAAATTTTCAATATTTGGTGCTACCTTTCATTCGTTTTCAATACTTTTCCTTACTTAATCTATGAAACAAAAGCAAGTTGAGTTTGTTGACCTTTGATAGTGTTTTAGTGGTAATTATCTAATTCTCTTTTCAATGAGTTTTTTGCAGGAATAGGTGGTTTGACCACCAAAAGATCACCTCTAGGTGGGCTTGGAATAAAAGAGTAAAAGTAGGTATATAGTTATTTGATATGGCGATATTTAGGGTGTTTCTGACACAAATCTGGCACTTTATTTAATATCGCTATATCATATACATATAAACATCAATATCGCTATTTGATATACATATATACATCAATATCGCCAACTCAAACACATATATATATGAATATCGCTATATCATATAAATATATACATCAATATCGCCAACCAGAACATATATATATATAAGAATATCGCTATCCCATGTATACATATATTTTAATATCGCTATTTGATATGAATGTATATATCAATATCGCTATCCCCTATCTATATATTGATTTAATATCGCCATTCCAAATACATACATTGATTAATATCGCCCTGACATGTATATTGAATATCTTTTAGTGGAAAATATATATTGATTGACACCCACACTAAACATTAGAACAAATAAGACAAACATCTCTTCTCTTTCTTCATTCAATCGGTCACATGGTATTGTACACACCATGAAACCCAAGATCACATAAATCATACAGTTTCATATCTATGTTTGCAAATCCGAATTATTAATCATCTAAAGCTCACAACATTCGTGTCATCTTTATTAATACTTACAGCTTCAATATTAACATGAATCATCCTAGCAATTATCAAGCATGACCAGGTTGTATCAAGAACACAGTGACAAATACCCAGAATTCTTTTATAGCTTATTACCAGAAGATACATCAATAAAATGCAACTTTGTTCAACCTCCGGCAGCTCTCGACGCCCCGACTGCACCTCCGATAGCTCACACTTACGCAACCCGAAGCTCCGTTTCCGTTCCATTTTTCCAACACACACACTACATCGGAACCAGGTTAGAATGACGTCCTTATTTGTGTGATAGATGATATAAATCTGTTTGAAAAACTTGAAGTTGTATGTGTAAACTAAATGACTGATTTTATGATCTATATTCAAATGAGTTAGGCTGGTGTTTTATAACATAAACTTATGACATCATAAAAGAATGATATTCGAATGTGTTATGAAAAAGTTCTATGCTTGGCTGTTAGATATATTGTGTAAGTGTCTAATAATGTTCATTTAACCCATGAATGTTGAAATGCATTTCTGAAAGTATCTTGATGGTTAATGGCCTTGGATGAGTAATAAAATAGGAATGTTGTATGATTTTTGTAACTGGGTTTTGTTTGAATATTGTTGTTATGCTTTCATGGAGGGTACAAGTAGACATACGTATGGTACAACCTGGTCATGCACGTTCCTAATATTGTTAGAAATAATGATAATGTGTTAAGTGTGCAAGTGTGATGGTCACGAAACTTGAACATGGAAAAAGAAACTGGGCGTATGAAGATAATTCTATTAATGATAATAAATATGTGTAAACCTTGATTTGAATCAGAGTAGGGATCTGGGTCTCCATGTGTGAATGGTTGCTCGTAAGAAAACGCTGATAATAAGCTATAAAAGAATTCTGGGTATTTGTCACTGTGTTCTTGATACAACCTGGTCATGCTTGATAAATGCTAGGATGATTCATGTTAATATTGAAGCTGTAAGTATTAATAAAGATGACACGAATGTTGTGAGCTTTAGATGATTAATAATTCGGATTTGCAAACATAGATATGAAACTGTATGATTTATGTGATCTGGGTTTCATGGTGTGTACAATACCATGTGACCGATTGAATGAAGAAAGAGAAGAGATGTTTGTCTTATTTGTTCTAATGTTTAGTGTGGGTGTCAATCAATATATATTTTCCACTAAAAGATATTCAATATACATGTCAGGGCGATATTAATCAATGTATGTATTTGGAATGGCGATATTAAATCAATATATAGATAGGGGATAGCGATATTGATATATACATTCATATCAAATAGCGATATTAAAGTATATGTATACATGGGATAGCGATATTCTTATATATATATGTTCTGGTTGGCGATATTGATGTATATATTTACATGATATAGCGATATTCATATATATATGTGTTTGAGTTGGCGATATTGATGTATATATGTATATCAAATAGCGATATTGATGTATATATGTATATGATATAGCGATATTAAATAAAGTGCCAGATTTGTGTCAGAAACACCCTGAATATCGCCATATCAAATAACTATATACCTACTTTCACTCTTTTATTCCAAGCCCACATAGAGGTGATCTTTTGGTGGTCAAACCACCTATTCCTGCAAAAAAACTCCTTTTCAATGGAGTTTTTTTTTATTGATTTTCTCTAGGGGCTGTTTGTTTACCTCTTAATGAGTCTCTTAATAGTTCAGACATGTTACTGGTTCAGCACTTAATGATTCAAACTGTTTGTTTCGTGAGCAGATGTCTGAATGGTTCAGACATTTGTCTCTGAATGATTAAGTATTATACAGATTCTGAATGGTTAAGACCTTTAAACTGAATTGGTAAGACATTTGTTTCTAAAGGGTTAAGCATTATACTGGCTCTTAATGGTTCAGACATCTTACTGGTTCAACACTTAACCATTCAAAAGTTGCTAAACAGCCCCTAACTCACTTGAAGAACACTTGCCAATAGTAGGGTTACTTGTCTATTTGATTAACACCCCTGTATTGATGATACTTCATTTTCAATTTTCTTTCTAGGTGCATAAAAGATACTACTTGACAAAATCGGTTCATGTATTGTCATTTTCTTGATGAAGAAATAATAAATTATAACAAAATGCATGTTTTACATTTATATCTCTCTTTCAATTTTATTTGGTCTTTAAATGCATGAACCTAAACTATTTTCTGGATTAAATACTAAAGAAATAATTGTCCACACGTTTTTTTCATCAGAAGAAGAATATTGTTTTGGTAAAATGTATTTGAGCCTATATGTACTCATTTTATTTTTTACAAGTTAGCTAGTAGTTGAGGTTTTTATTAGGGGCAGTAAATATGTTATAAATACCGAAACACATGAATCTCACCTCACCCCTACATATATCTCGTGAGTGACAACGTCACAAAACAATCAAACAAGAGAAACGTCCATTACAGCCTAGTGACATTTTAGGGGGTGACATAAGGCTTAGAGACCATTAGGTTCTGGGTTCGAATTTCACAAAGGGGTTTTTCCTAGATTTATTAGGTTTACTCATGTATTGTTGTATGGGCATTATAGTCTAGTGGAGATGGATATAATCGGGTGGTTTCGCTGGTGACACGATGCTACTCTAATGGTCCGTCGGTAATCCAATTTATCGTTAAAAAAATCAAACCAGAGAAGCACATGATAGTATATCGAGCTAAACACATAATTCAAGCAAAAATTGTAAGATTAAATATATTTATTTTATATTTAATCTAGTAGCCATTATAATCATTTACATTATATGGATCAAAATATATAACAATCCTATTAAATAATTAGTTGGTAATTGTTGATGGACCCAATTACCCTTATTAACTAATTAGGGTTTCCTCCTGGGTGCTTATATAAGGAGACTAATGTAGAGGTTTCAAGGTTAGACAACCTTATTACTTTCATAACATCAATTGACCTCATCTCCATAACCGATTCCCTTGTCGATTTCTCATCATCACCATCATTAGATTGCACCCTAAGGAGGAACCAGATCAAGCTGACAATGATGTCAAACACTGTTGCTGCGTCTCCATCTGGATTCTCTGCTGGCCTGTATTGATGCAATCAAAGGTATGTTTTCATGTTTTCCGTTATGTTTAAACAGAACCGATCAACATGTGGTATCAGAGCATATGTTGATTAGTCGGTTCTGAACTGGAAAAACAGTTTTGAAAACCTTAATAAAATTCCGTTTTGCCATCCGAAATCATCATTACGGATCATTATGGATGATTACGAATCTGGGTTTTCATCATCTCGAATGCCTCTCAGATCATTACGGATCATCTTTGATTATCTCGGATCATTACGGATCATTACGGATCTGGGTTTCATCATTACAGATAAAAGTTCATTAAATTTTACTGTTCCGAAATCATAATTTTCAAGAAATTGATTAATAAATTTCCAGATTTCGGATAAAATGATTAAGTTTTGTTTTAGGGTTCATCACATGTTCATGAGAAAATTCGAAAATTCCTTTAGTTTTGGAATGAATTCGGATTATTGGGTGTTTGTTCCTGTTTGATTTATTTTTATCTAATTAGAATTTTTTCGAAATCTGTTATTTTATTAATGGATATAATTTTTTGAAATAAACAGATAAATATAATGAATATTTAAACAGGAAACTTAATCCCATAATCCCTAAGATTTCGGATTTGAACCTTATCAATTAATAACTTAAATTAAGAATTTTTTGTGGCTTGAAGAACACATCTTGGATGAATCCGAAATCATCAAGGATTGATCATTACGGATGAACTTATGCTCGTCCATTACGGATCAATAATTGTCTGATCATTTCGGATGCACATTCCGGATAAACATTTGTTCGTCCATTACGGATCAATAACTAACTGATTATTACGGACCATCACAAATCATTTTGGATTAATAATTTCGGACTAAGCATTATCATCCGAAATCATCCGAAATGATCCGGCTTACGCGTCTTGAACACATCCGAAATCATTCGAAATCACTCATCTCGGACAATCCGAGATCATTCGAAATCATTCATTTCGGATGAATACAAGACATAAACCATCCGAAATTATGAGTGTTCATAAAATTTCAAGACTTATTCGAAATCCTATTACTTTATTAAGCAGTTAATATGAACTAAAATTTTAGCTCGGGGCTCTGCCCCGAACCCCGTGCGGGGGCACGCTGTCCCCCTGCAAAACCCAGCGAACTCATCGCGGAGTTCGATCCGCGCTAACAGGTGGTTTGCTACTAAATAATTGGTTTTTGTAATTACTTAGTTAATTAATAAGGATCAAATAATGTTTTACAAAACCAAAATGGCTTTACTTGAATGAGCTTCTGATGTATAATTTCTGGCCAAAGCTGATTTGATACATCTACTTATCGTTCAAGTATTACGAAAGCTATGTTAAGTGTGCATCATAAACATGAATGTCTTAATATCTGGCCAAAGCTGATTTAATTCCTTCATAGATGGCATACTTAACAAGTGCATAACTAAAGTGATTGTCTCAATTTCTGGCCAAAGCTGATTTGTTACAACCACTTTGCACACATGCTTAAATGATTACACTTCTGGCCAAAGCTGATTTGTCTTCGTTTAAGTAGAACTTTAAATAGTCTATTATTTTGATGTTAGTAATAGGCATATCACAACCTCTTCACACAATGATCCTTATATTAATGATCCTTAATTAATTTTTTATGATCATTTCGTCTGCCTTACTCTTAGTACCCATAATTTTTACTCACTGTAATTTTCTTCTATAAATATATATCATCCACTCTAATTCCTAAACCTAAAATGTTTTGCTTTATTTAAAGTTTCTATAAGAATTAGCTCTTAAATTAAATTCTTGATTATATCTTAAGACACGATAATCCTATTGCTCTCTTCTGATAAAGCACTACAGAAGAAAAGTAGAGCATGATGATTAGGATAAATCGAACATGATGTCTCTCATGATAATCAAGATCTCTCTAACATAAATGCTATCACTAAAAGGTCATTCCAAATTAAGTCTTTCCTAAGACAAACCTATTATTTGCGGAATAATCACTAGAACTCCTAAGATGCATGCCTTCATTTAAAATTATAAACTATAAAGCTAAGTGATATATGTGAATACATAATAATGTACAATACCATGACCCATAAAGTTAAGGGCTTACGCATGGAAATAAGTACATTTTTTTCAGTACATTACATACTAAGATTTTCACTTGTACAATTTGATGCCTTATAAATCAACTATAACACTCAGAAGTACCAAAGTATAATGAGTGTGTTGATAAGCAATATATGTACATAGAAATAAATGTTTGAAACTGGAAAATAAGATGTTATTCACCTTACAACCACTAATAGTTTAAAAGAGGATTGTTCTAAGGTCCATAGACAACTTACAAGTGCTAATTCCAACTTTAAGGTTCTTCAAGGGAAAATCTCACTGCATAATTATGTCATTAGACTAGGCATAAGCAACGAGACTATCCATTATTCCAAAGAACAGTTGGATAAGTTAATTAGGTAGTCATGTACTAATGATATTTAAGTCTGATAATTTTAATATTCCAATTAACACATGATTAGTTGACTCTAGTTCCATACGTTTCCTTACCAGAACTCGACAAATAACTAACACGAGAGTTAGTGACAAAATTAAATGTTAAGACTATAGGAACCATAATAAGCAATCTTCTAATAAAGCTTTTCGACACCTTATATATTCTGAAGATTAATCAGAATATAGTATCATAATTAAGCAATGTTATAAAGATTGTGAGGTTTGCATAGTCAACATAAAGTCATACTTACCTTAAACTCTCATTTTATTTGTTCTAAATATCTGGATTGAAACATTACTAAGATAAAACTAGATGATACCTTACACTTTCACAACTTTTGTCATCATGCAAATGAGAATTTGACAAAAGGAAAAATGAGACTTATAAATTTCATCCATTATAACCAAAATTCATGAGAAATCATGACATGGTTAATGAGGATGATTTTTTTATCTAATCTCATTCTAAGTGATTTTAAATCATGACATTATAGCCCTAAATATTACTTGGCTTAAGGAATAAGTATGGGTCCATCATAAGTCATTCATTGACATTCGTAGAACTTATTCCAAATGGAATATTCAGACATAATTTATTTATCATTTGAAAGACTACCAACTTGTATCAAAATTTTGTCGCATATGGCCCACGGTCTTAGAAGAAATCTATTCATATACATACTTTATAATATTTCTATTAAATATGTCCCTAAAGTTTCTTATGATATCTAGACATTAAAGAAATCAAATAAAGTCTAACGTATATATGATAGGTTCCCACGTCACGTACCTCATTGAAACTTCTCTTGTAGCATATCTAGAGATGTTAAAGATCAGTGGGAGCATTAAGTGTCTTAATAATAACTTGCAATAGTTGCAAGATGCGGGGGAGTGAAAATTTTACATTACCTAAATTTGCACCTCTTGTACAAGACACCGCTCCATCATGACACTGTTCTATCATAACTTGTCTCCTTAAAATCTAATGCTACTCTTACAAAAGTTTCATTGTTGCTTAATTGTGGGCACACTTAGATTTCTTACATAAACTAACATAATCCTCAACAAGAGAAATCACAACGACTAACGTCATTAACTTGTTTCTCTATTAGAATTTGTTGGTCATTAAACATTGACCCTAAGCATGCTGAGTTCCTAAAGTTTTCTAAGGTCAGTGGGAGCAGTCAAAGTCCTTATCATGATTTGTAAGGAATACAAGAGGCGGGGGGAAGAGTGTCATTAAATTTCACTCTGAATTTAACTCTGATTACACCTCTTGTACACCATACTGCACCAACTCTTACAAACTTAGAATGAAAATGATAGCACCCTAACCAAGAGCTAATCCATAAAACTGAAACTTTTGAAACCCAATAATCAACTCAGGAGGTCATCTAGGTTTAAAAGCCTACTAACTTTGATGATTACATAACCTCCCTAACTGAAGTTGAAATGGATTTGGAAATGTTTACTGATCCTATCTCTTCAAATTAAGCCATTAGTGTCAATCAATCTTCTAAATGGAATAAAACAGTTTTCTAGTAAAACTGATTTTATGTGTTCGTATAACGTTTGGGATTTGATTGAATTACCTAAGAGTGTTCATAACTAAATCAAATCCTAATATAAGCGTTAAGACACAAAGAGGCATGATTGATTGTCAAAGGTTGTACTTAGGAAGAGATTAATTATTAAAGAATCTTTATTACATCTCTAACAAAGATTTCTTTGAGGATCGTCACTGTTCTAGTAGCTTATAATAGTTTAAAGCTACATTAGATGAACATTAAACAATTTTTCCCTAACAAATGGCTGACATATTTCCATGTTCATAAAACAACCTGAAAGTTCTAAACTGAAGGTTAAAGAACACTTTATTTGTAAGCCAATAAAATCCATGTATGGGTTAATGCAAACATCATAATGTGATGAAAAGCTAACGTAATTATTTTCATCAAGAATCAAGTGAATTAATGTACCTACCTCAAGATGAGTGGGAGCAACTAAAATAAACTTGTCTATATAGATGACATTCTTTTGACAAGTATATGTTACATAAGTCAAAGCATTGTTAACACAAACTTTGATATAATAAATCTCAGAGATATCTCTTACGTGATTGATATCATAACATACTGAGATAGACCCAATGGGATATTAGTTCCGTTCCATAAGTTTAACATTAAATGGGTCCTTACATATGTAACAATCAATACTGCTCTCCTTCAGAGGATAATATGGTAAATGAAATTATTTTTTACGCTTCATTATTTGGAAGCCTTATGTAAGTTTAAGTCTATACTCGTTTAGATATTACTCACATTGCAACACACTAGATTTGTCTAGATTAATGTGAAGCATCTAATGGAGTATTACAATATCTTTAAAAGAAACGAGAAACTATAATTTGAAGAAGAAGTGAGAAATCAAACCGGTTTATTACTCTAACTTTGTGATATTCAAAGATGACAAAATGTAATGTCGGGTATATCTTTATGTCAGCAGACAAAACCTATCTCATGGAGGAGTCATAATGGACTGATATCAACAACCTAAGTTATAACGACATAATATAGTCACTCAACTCATAAGTTTATTAACTCCATATGATTAATGTTTTGAAGACTTAGTGTGATAAAGTCAGCTACCATGACTCCTTGAACAGTAACAGTTCAAGAGGTGCTGCATTAAATTTCGATACGCAATTAATTATTCGTTTATGAACGAATTGAGGAAACTAAGTTTTGTATCGAATACATTCATGATATGCTTAAGGATCCTATAACTGAAGGGCTATTACCCATAAGTCTTATTAAGAGAGCTCATAGACGGGTATTAATTAATGGCCATGCGCAATTGCATATCGTACTATGAATGACTAAGTATTAGTTAATTTTCCTCATCAGTTTGATTTTGTATGTCTCTAAGAATATGTCAAGTCGACATAATGGCATATAGACAAATAAAGTTACAAATCAAACAAAAGGCTTATGCATATTTTGATCATAACGATTAGGTTTTAAATTAAGGCTATAGTATGATTAATGGGGTCCTGAGTCGCATAATGATTCAACGGCTGTATTTCTCTGCTATAGTACTTGTTTAAGGCTAAAATGAGTGTTAACTCCTGATCATGCTTATCTAATACTCATAGTAAATGATTACTCGGCTAAGTGGGAGAATGTAAGATTAAATATATTTATTTTATATTTAATCTAGTAGCCATTATAATCATTTACATTATATGGATCAAAATATATAACAATCCTATTAAATAATTAGTTGGTAATTGTTGATGGACCCAATTACCCTTATTAACTACTTAGGGTTTCCTCCTGGGTGCTTATATAAGGAGACTAATGTAGAGGTTTCAAGGTTAGACAACCTTATTACTTTCATAACATCAATTGACCTCCTCTCCATAACCGATTCCCTTGTCGATTTCTCATCATCACCATCATTAGATTGCACCCTAAGGAGGAACCAGATCAAGCTGACAATGATGTCAAACACTGTTGTTGCGTCTCCATCTGGATTCTCTGCTGGCCTGTATTGATGCAATCAAAGGTATGTTTTCATGTTTTCCGTTATGTTTAAACAGAACCGATCAACAAAAATTAGTAATCAACTCAACTAGTATGATAATAATTAACAAACATAGGTCACTTTTTATTTGTATAAATTAATTTATAAACTATTAATTTTATAGAAATAACATTAAAAAATCAAAACAATCATACTACAAATTATGCCATACATAGATTAAAATGTTATAAAAACAGCCGTAAAAAAATAGAAGTGACGTTTTCAGCCATTTTACGCTGTTGTAAAAAGCTGCTGATATCAACACAAATTAGCATTTACACCACCTGTAGGCGTTTTTACAGGTTGTGTAAATAAAAAAAACTTTTTTTTGGGAAAAAAGTATTTTCAGGGATTTTTTTTGTAAGACCGAGTTCTCTAAGTTTCCACAACTCGTAGGAGTTTTCATTTTACCACAAGTTATTGAAGTGTTCCAGAAAAAAAATACTTTTTCGCTGCATTTACTGTTCTATTTCAACATTTTTCATGTCTAAAAAAAGTAGCCGATTTATGGAAGTGTTCGGTAAGAGTGTAAATGAATAACCACTTAACACCTCACCGAAAGTGGTTTCAGGGTTTAAGGTGGGTATAACTGAAGGGGTATGGTCCCAAAAAGCCGCGCAAATCATTTTGCAGGTTGCGCGCTGAACCATACTCCTTACTTAGAAAGCTGATCAATCTCCAGACCCGCGCGGGATACTCAAGCAAACCGTGTGTAACACCCCGAAAACGGGTTTGGTAATTAAACCCCGTTAATACTAAAGACGGGGAAAGTACCGTTAGTGGTAAAAGTAAACCGGCAAGTATTATGAATTAATTGAATAATCCTAATATTTATTTAAAGTGAATAAGAGCTTTCAAGAAAATAGGATGGATAAAAGGCCCGATTTAACGGGACTTAAAGTAAAACGGGTTACGACTTCCCGAACCTACTAAGCTAACTAGGAATAATTCTAACCTAGTTAGATAGTGACTTATGCGTGGGTTAAAACACTTAAATTATGAACTAAGGAAAATGGAGGGGCTAAACTTGTTAAACTTGAAACTTGATTTATTAAAAACAAGAATTAAAACAAACCAAACACCCACTTTGGGGGTGTCTGGTCGAATAAAGAAGCAGGGGGCGACATGGGTTTTCTTCAAACCCTAAAATCCTCACAAAACTCACAAATTGGAGCCTCTAATCAAGTCTAAATCGAATTTCAAGCACAAATTCATGAACACCTAGTTGAAAGGATCATAAGGTATGTAAAATTGTGATGTTTTGATCCATCTTAAATTCTAGGTTATTTGTAAGAAACTGAAATTGAGCTTGATTATGTCATGCATGGATGAATCTTGAAGTAATATTATGTCTAGGAGTAAACCCTAGTCATTTATTTGTTAAATTGATGTTCATGATTGTGAATTCATGATCATACTCTCATGTGTCAAGTGGGTTTTGGAGAATTATGTTAAACACTAGGATTATCCTTGTTAACTTAGTGTATTAGAGCTCTATGAAGCAAATCCAGATTTGTTGGTATGAAGATTTGTCATGAACAAGTAAAAAGATGTTTAAATCTTGGTTAAATAATTAGTCATGAGCTTGATTTCTAGTAGTAAAAATTTCATGCTCATAAGGTGTTCGATGTAATGCCTAAGTGAAATTGGGTACCTACTAGTTCATATGAAGAACTTGATTATATAAGGTGTCATGATGAATGCTAGTGATATGATGAACGGGTCTCACTTAAAGATGAGAACCCATAGTTCTTGTGAAATGAATGAATAAATTAGTCTTAATAATCGCTTGAACTAACTAAAGTGATTAAAATGTGATAAACGTGGTTAGAACTTTGGTTAAAACGGTGGTCTAAAGATAACGCCTACCGGGTAATTAAAGAATGCTAAAACTAGTTGATGAACTCGAATATGCAATTAGTATACTAATGGGCATTTGACTTTTAAAAAGTCAAACTGACCTACAATGTGATGAATGATAATTAGATATAGAAATGCGTAAGGTGGAATAATCGTACTAAGTCATGATTAAACTAACCACCTTGTGAATGATGAATAATAGTTGGCGCTTAACCAGCTAGGTGAAGCTTAGGGAGAAAGCGGGTCAAACAAATCAAGTACGAGACGAAAAGCGTAAACCGGATGAGAGGTAAGTGAAACTTACACCTTTTTGTAAAATACATATCTATTCTATAAGTTATAAATACAATGGAGATAATATTCGAGATATGGTTTCCGACACGAAATGATTTGGGTCGGAATCGGAAACAAATGTTAGAAACCATAGAAATGGTAAAACGGGGTGGAACGGTAAATTAGCCAAGAAAAGAATAAGATAAAATGAGTTTTCGAACGGCTACTTTATAAGTAAGCCAAAACTAGTAAAAAGAGTAAAAAGGGATCAAATGGTAATATGGATACCATTTGACAAATAACGACTAATAAGTGTATGTCGAGTCTCATGCTCGCAGGATGAACGGCTCGTGAATTAGCGAAGCTATGAAATAACAAATAAGTCAAGACAAGGTATTAAAACGGGTCAATATGTTGATCCGAGCCAGGTACGCATAATTAAGTTGTAGTAAAAGTGCTATTTTGGTCGAATAATTGGTGAGAGTCCTTCGTCGTATAAGAAGGACCAAAATCGACCAAAACACCCTTGTAGGCTAAATTGAACAAACAACCCTTAAAGGTTGTTTGGAAACGAGTTTTATGACTAGGTAAATACTTAGAATAAGTATAGAAGCTGAAAGAGGTATTATATTAGTCAAATGACACTATTTGAGTTTTTGCCGTAAAATAATGATTCGAGAGGTAAAATTTGGTTTATATTGATCACCACATTAAACCCACCTTAAATACAGTTGTGGTGGGAGATTATAGGATAAGAAATGTGGTGATGGATTGCTAGGAGCAATCGAAAGCGATTTTAGGCTAGAAAGTGCTTAAATACCCTTAACGGGTCAAAATAAGCATACGAGCGAAAATGGGTTTAAATTGTGTAATAAACCTGTGATTAGAACCTAAAATGGTAGATAACATTAATTTGAAGAAGTTTAGGTGATATAGTGTAACACCCGTTCTTATTATTCAAGGTTTAACGTATATTTTTGTAGGAACAATCATGTAATTAAGATTACATAAACATTGGAAATACGGGTTTATTAAAACTTTTACAAATCATAAGTTATTCTACATAACGTGATCAATTTTGTTGTTTAAAATTTACAACGTGGCAAAGTGCGGAAGCGTGTATCTTTATCGTGTTCGGTTCTTCACTGAGCTTGATCGTCTTCCGGCATCCAAAAGTACCTATATTCCATAAACATGAAATACTTTAGTCATACGGGGTTTAAAACGTGTCTAAACGAATCCGGGAATTTAAACTAAATAAAATATACTTTGTTTCTGGGTCCACCGTAACTTACGGTGACACCGTAAGTTACGGTAGCCCCTGAAAGTCTATCCTTCCACCGTAACTCAGTATGTAACCATCATAATCATATCAGCTCCACCGTAACTTACGGTGGCATGACTAAATCAAGTATACGCAATCATATGTCTTTTTCTGGATTAATAATGACATTATTAATGTGCAGCGATTTTCTATACAGCTGCTGTAATTGACCATTATGACTCATTCAAAGTCCGAACTAGATTAACATGTTCAAAGATGGATTGTAGAAAACTTCAATACCTTCGCAAGCATATAAGGTACACCTTCTAACGAATTTTCTATGATTTTATATGATTTTTATAAAATCAGCACAGCAACTATATTTTCATTTTTCAAACAGCTTTCAAGGTTTTGAACAGCTGTTTAATTCATTCTTTTGGCCTATTTAACAACCACATTTGTTTCTTATGATTGAAAACAGTAAAAATTTACTTCATAAGCTTTCCGAAAAGGTATAGAACACCCAAATCGGATAAACGGTTGATTTTATATGATTTTTTTAAGATTAGTCGAAATCCGTATAAAAAGCTGCGGAAATCATGTTTAGGGTCATTTTAAATTCGAACCAAACCATCAAATGCAACCCATTTCCATGGCTAAAACCCTTATTAAACGCTTGGTAATGGTTAGAAACCTATAACAAATATAATGACCATCATCCGTAACATTTGGTTTACCTATTAAGGTAACCAAAAACTTATTTTAGACTTCGTTTAACTCTCATTAGCCTTACATTTAAATGAGAGTTATCTTATTATGCGTACCTGGCTCGGATCATTACATTGACCCATTTAAGTACCTTGCCTCAATATCTACTAAGTAATAGCGATGTAAATATCCACTCGATATTTATTTCTGAAATCAAACAACTCATCAAACCATTAGTCGATATTGTCAAAAAGTGATATTTTCACCTTTTGACCCGTTGGTCTAAATGACCGATAATATTGGCGAGATAAAGCTTATTGCCATATCGTCTACACGACTCGTTCCGATTTACGCCGCACGGTCGTTTTAACTATAATTCACCTCTTAACGCTTTTTGGCCTAATAAGGCTTACGAAATATGTATCTTTCAAAACCAATAATTATTGTCAACAAGTGTCCAAATTTCAATTTTACCCTTATTGGTTATCTTGTTCCGTACGACTACACGCCGGAAACACCATATCTCAACTTTCCATTTGTCTTGTTCGAAATCAAAACAACAAAAGGACATTCTAAACTATATGACTAGTGTAAGCTATACTTACCTCGCATCCGAATATGCTTTTCTTCTCGTGCTTGATTCGTTTGACCGCTTCTTTCCCAAGCCTCCACCTAGCTCGTTAGGCGACAAACTATCATCATTCACAAGGTGGTTAGATTAGTCATTTCAATTCACGACTATTCCACCTCACGTATTTTCTATGTCGAAACTACTATTTGAATTTATCATTGGTTAGTTTGACTTTTTAAAAGTCAATTGACTTACCAACATATTCATATGCACATTTGGTTCATTGAACTCACTTAGGCATATTTCATCCGAACTCTTAACAAAAATCAAATTTTTACATACTAACTAGTAAGCCGCGATTTCATTTAGGCATTTCATATCAATGAAAATTGGCTGTTTTTGGTGACTTGTTTAACCTGTTTACAAGTCTTCAAAAATTATGATTTTTTTATGTGGCGTACCTCTCGGAGGGTTAGCCCTTGAGTTAAAATTTCAAGATCTAACTCTTTACCAAAAATTCGTGAAAATTCATTTACTAAGCTGCAATCAGATTCGTCACTTCTGACTGCAGCTTACGGAAAAATTCATTAAAAATTCCTCGTTTATCCGATTGACGAAATTCCAATTGGCGATTCTTTTAATCGCTTAAAACTTTATACAGTAAGAATTTGAGATCATAACTCAATTCCTAAATTGAGTTATGACATTCGTGATGGGCTGCAATTTCTGCCAGAAAACGCAGCTTGAACCTTTGATACGGAAAAATTCATAAAACGCTCGATTTTCGCCGAAAAAATGCGATTCCAGTGGGGTTTTAAAGATATTTCCTGGAATTACATTCTAGACTCAAGAAACACATTATTTTATCACTTTTTGTTCAGGTTACAGCCAATACAAATCGGCTGTAAATTCTGATCAAGAATCGTTTGAATTCAGCTTTCAATTTAAGCTTGTTCTTGACATCATAACACTATTTTTTTGCAATCAAAACCCTAAAAACATCTCATACATGAATTTAGTATCAACAAAAACTTGAGCTAAGCATGATTTCAACATATACTTGTCTAGGGCTTACTCCTAGACACTATATTGTTCCTATTCCATGCAATTAACAAACATGCATCATAATTTTTCAGATTTCCCAATTTCATGAGATTTTCAAGCTAAGAATTTTCATTAAATTTTACATACCTTTTAATCCTCTTGTGATGAGGATCAATAATCCATGCTTTAATTTCGATTTTGGACTGAATTGGACCTTCAATTTGCAAGTTTAGTGAAGTTCTAGGGTTTTGAAGAGTGGGGATCGACCTGCTCTCTTCTTTGATCGACCAGACACCTCTAATTGGGGTGTTTGGTTTATTTTTATTTGTTTTATTAAATTCTAGTTTCAAGTTTTACAACTTAGGTCCCTCCACTTTAGTTTCTATAATAACTTTGGTTAATTTTAACCCTATTATAAGTTATTTCTAAACTAGTAGCTAACTAGGTTAAAATCCCTAGTTAGCAAATTCTTGTTTATTTAAGAATCCTAATATTCACCGGGTTTCTTTTACCACTAAAGGTAAATTACCTGTCTTTTAGTATAAACGTGGTTTGATTACCAAACCCGTTTTCGGGGTGTTACATATAGGAATCAAACAAATATGTTTGTTTGATAAAATGCATAAACGGGTAAAATTCGATAAAAAGGTAACGAGTCGAAGGATTAAAAGTCTCAAAATTTATTTATGTTGGATGTTGGATTTTAACTCTATATGATGGAGAATTAAATTACGGACGCGTAGGAAAAAGAATCGGGTAAAACGGATTAAAAACGAGAGAGTTATGCTCGTTTCCGTGAAATCAGGTCATGCTGGGTATGTACAGCAACTGTTTAAGCAACATTCTGTGAAAACAGGGGCTAGGCGTCACGCGACGGCCCTAGGCGTCACGCGACGCCCCCTAGTTCCAGCAAACCTTCAATTTGTTGTTGTTTGACCCATGTAACTTGTTTAAACTATTTATTTAACTATCAAAACTAACTTTTAAGTTGGTTTTGATTATAGGTGATCGCCAAGAGTGCCCGGATGAAGATCAAGCTCGATGAGGAACCGAACACGATAAAATTTCAACACTCAAGATTAAAGCTTCCGCATAGTGTTACGTCATAACTTTTAAATGACGAACTTATTTATATTATGTTGAAAACTTTAAAGTTGTAAAAGTTTTAGATTACTCGTATTTTCTAAGGATACTTAATCGTAATTACATGTTTATTTTCGTTATTTATACGAAAACCTTTAAAATAATAACAAGGGTGTTACAAGTTGGTAATCAGAGCTCAAGGTTGTTGACAAATGTGTTCGGTTCGAGGCTTGATCGCAAATCCGGTAAGTACATGTATATCAAAGGTTTAGTATGATTAAAGTGTTGAGAACAACACATATGGCTATCGTGTAATACACGTTACACCTATAAAAACGACATAGAATAGATATAGTCAACGAAATTACACGCGTTGATGCGTATAGTACAAAAGCCTTGTATTATAATACAGGCATCCTTTAATGTTGAAATTATTAACTGTTGTATATGTTTTAGTTGAAGGACACTCGCATATGAGGATAGCGAGAGTTTAACAAATTACGGATATGATAGAAGAACGGTCCGAAGTATGACAAGAGGGGCATGCTCACCAAGGACTAAATCACGTAACGACCGCAAACAAAGTTAATGGCAAGAAACGCCCGTCGGGGCAAGCATTACCAGGTGCGTGCTTTTAAATATAATCGCACAAATAACAATATGCAACAAACATGTAGAGAATGATTGTTGCATATGTAAATTAGAAACTTGGAAAAATCTGAATAGAATACCTATCCAGGATATTATTTCCAAGAAAACTAAATAGAGGCGTTACTTACATAGGGCGTGATGTGAAAACTATAAAAAGGTCATGCGTGTTATGTGTTAATCGCTTACTCTGGCCAAGTAAGTAGTGGCATATGATACCATGAACTTCTTATAGCGGACACGTTTACATCCGATGTAGTAAGGACGGGGTTAAAGGGACAAATTAAAAAGTACCCAAATGAATCAGATAAGCAGAATATTTGATCATAATGTAAACGCACAGCCGAGTGACGGAAGCGTATTATATTAGGATAATGAGCCCGAGGGAAGGGACAAAGGAACATGTAAAATAATTAAGATATGCAATTGGGAGGGGTGTGCTTACACTCGAACCCGGAGAATGCAAATATGACTCTTAACAGGCCGATTTTGTAAAACACCAAATTTGAGAACAAAGTAGGAATATAAAAGCGAAACGAAGTCATAATGCATACCGTAACGGTTGCAATAATAACGACTTCGGTAAAACACCCGGTTGGTGGGTAAGGATTTAAACGCATGCGTAGACTGAGAAACAGGAACGCGAAATAGAAAGTCAAAAGACTCGGAATATGAGTCATGACTAAAAGATGACAAGAATTTTCGCAAACATAAATTTTGGTAATTACGTTCAACCATTTCAAAGTTGGACGGGTCAAATAAAGAATGAAGTTTGACATTCATAAGTGATGAAAATTCACCCAAAGTGAGTCAAACGAGTCAATTAAGGAATAACGCTTAATATAATAGGAAAACGCAAACCGGTGAAACCGGAAAGCTAAAAACAATAAGATAGAAGGACCCGGGTAATGGGTTGTAAAAGAGTATAAGTATGAACCGGGTAATGGTAAGCGTAAGACAAACCGACGTGTAAATGACGCTAGAAGTCGTAAAGTCGGAAAGGATAGTCCGAAAGGAAACAAATGAAACCTTAGACTACGGTCAAGGTCAACTAAAGTTCAAAAGCAAAATTAAATGATTCCAAACATAACAAAGGATGCTTTAAAGCTATATATGTATAAATAGACAATGGAATAAAGACTAGAATAAAAGATGATCTACGGGATCATCATAACCTACGGGATATTAATTAGTGTAAAGGTCTACGGGGCCAAAATGACCCACGGGTCATGAATTGAAGCAAAGGGATCATAAGGGCCTCGTCTTAAAGAGATGAAAGCTTAAGGAAATAGCCTACGAGGTTAAGTGAAGGAACCTACGGGTCAATAGTGTAAGGTGAGGGAACTTGTTACGATTCCCCGCGTAAAACGAGAACGGAAAACAATAAATTATCGGTTGTCAATTTCCTTGATATGAGTAATTGACATAGTTAAAGAGAAAAACGTTAGACTGAAATTCAGTTTTAGTAAGAAATAACATTTTTACAAATATAAACTCTGATAGGAAATTGAATAGTAAGCATGAAAGATTCAAGTCTTGACGCTGATAGGCGCAAGATGTCACACCCCTATTTTCCACGTGTCACCGGTGGGCCCGGTGGGGAGTATCGTGACGTAGTTGGTATCATCATAGACAAACAACACAATATATAAATGCACAGCGGAAGCAAAGATAGATTCATTTCAACTTTAATAAAGTGTAATGTTAAATATCACAATTAGTTGAAACGGATCCACAGGCGGATCAAAATAAAATAAGATATTGTTCAACAGCTTTATTGTCATCCAAGCTTGCGAGACTTATTGTGGACGCTCTAGAAGACAGCCAGCCTATTACGAGTAGTACCTGCACTTAACCTTTTGGGAAAAATACGTCAGTTTACACTGGTAAATACAATTTAACTGACTCATTTTAAAAATGGTTGAAAATTGATTTGAATGCACGTGGCACAAAACCTTTTTATAACTTGGGTTAATTATACAATATAATCATGTGAACGAATTACATGTTACTTGTGCGTTCAGTAGCCCGGATCTTGTCCGGGTTAAAGATCAATAGACACACCACATTATAGAGTTATACACTGACAGGTGTACGCCTACACCTCGTGCTCAGGTCGTGGCCATCTCGTAAGATGATGCCAAGGATATCCGAGACATGGTCATTAACCCCCCAAAGGCTTTAAGTGAACAAGACTGTTTAAACGAGCCGATCAAATTATTCAATTAACCACCCAAAGATGTAAGATTTGATGCTCGATCAAGCGGTATTTTATATACCGTAACCCAAGCCCGTATAGGGAAAATAAGTTAAAAGTATTTACCTGAGTAAAGTATAAATCACAACTAGCAAGTGAAGGTAGCTTTTACCGGTGCTCCTAATCTGGAATGAAGGTTTATAATAACCTATTAGATTTCTAACGGGTCTTTATTTAAGCTTAAGCTTAGACCGGTTAGCTTTTAAGGATGATACGGTTCAAACGCACGATTAAGCGAAGACCGGATAGAATGTGATTTAGACCTGACAAGTTTGAATACTTGTATAATATGGGTATACTAAATACATTCTGGATTTTGAGACAAAAATGATAATGTTTGACCCGTCTCGGTCAATTTATGCAAACTAGTTACATAAACCGAACCGAACGCGAAAAGAGCGTTACGGGTAACCGTAAGAGTCATATGCAAGTTCCCTGAGATAATATGGATTAAATATGTTATAACATCAGTAAGATATATCCTATTATGCCCAAAACGGATTTAAACACAAATTATGCCTCATAAGGGCATTTTGGTCATTTAAAAGATTATAAAAGAGTTTATTTGTAAATATGAGTTATGGGTCTGATTTATACAGTGAATATACTTAATTTAACATGTTATAACAGTAGGGTATGACCCATATGTGAAACTCATCATTTAAAACCAAACTATGCACCTTAGGGGTATTTTGGTAATTTCACAAGGCTTAAAAGGCCAAAATTGGAAACCTGAGTTCAAAAACTTGTACTTACTGTTATTTTATAAAAATATACTCAAAACATCAGTAGGTATCATCCTTATATGTTTAATATGGTTATAGTACATACTATGCGTTAAAAACGCTTAAAAAAAACAATTTGGAGCCGTTTCCGGGTTTGTAAAAGAAAGCTGATATTTTTATATTTCCAGAATGCTCAAAATATTTTATTTAACAAATAAAATCAGTAGAAAAAGGTTTGGGGTCAAAAGGATTTATAAAACTCGTTTTATGGCTAAAAAGGGTAAAATCGGTATTAACCGAATTAAACTTAGAGACCTATGTTATGCTCAGCCAAAAATTAAATAAAAATCTTTATAAATCCCAAAATATTATATTATAACAGTGGGTAAAAAGTTTGATATTAAAAAGTGGGTTTAAATAGGCTATATGCTAATTACGCCAATTAATTAACATAAAGCTTTCAAATTACGATATTGAGCATAACTCTTAATCTAGACCTCAAACTGATATCAAATTTTTGGTGCAAGTTTATAAATCAGTAACAAATGTTTCTACTCTTTCACTTTTTCAAAAATCACGTTTTATAGTCAAAAGGGCATAATAGTCACATTTAAGCATAAATCGGAAACATGCATATGAATCGGATAGGTATTGAACCAAGATGTACAATCTCAGAGAGTTATACATATATGAAAATTGGTCCAAAATAAGCTCTAAGGCAGATCTCAAACATGCATGAACGGATCAGAACTGAAAGTCAAAGAAAAAGTCAATTTATGCGACTTTCGGTTCCGATTCGGGTTTAAACTGAAAATTGTCGAGATGAACATGTTGAGACATGTTCTTACATTAATTACCAAGTTATTTTGATGATCAAACAGGTTGCATGTACCCTACATTGCTAATCATGCTTAAATTTGCAAATACACATTCTGTTGACTTTTTGAAACAAGCTTTGACTCGACAATTATCATACTTAGAGTGGGAATCTGAAAATACCCTTTTGAGGGTTTGTTACCCACATAAATACCAACTTGTAGGTACTTTCAATTTGAGAAAAGACTAAGCAATTTTCGTTAAATCACCAAGTCAAACTTAAATTACGATGGATTGACTTTCGGTTAATATACTAAGCTAGAACGAATTTGAGAAGGTTATGAACACTTACAAGAGTCCTAATAATGCTTAGAGATCACTATGAAGTTGGCTTGATGTCCAGAGAGCTCCAGAAGTCGTCTTGTGAAATTTGTGAATGCAAGTGTTTGAATGTTACTACTTCAAGTTCCATTTATAACCATTTTGATCTCATTTGGAGCTGCCACATGAGTCTAGGGATGTTATGAGAAGTGTCCAAGTGCCCCTAGATGCATGTAAGTCCATTGGTGAGGCTCTGGAATCGGATACAGCTGGTTACAACTCGAAACAGACCTGATAACTGGCATCTGGCGCTCTGCTGCGAAAACACCCCCGTCGCGCGACGCGACGGGTCCTCGCGCCACGCGAGGGCTCTTGTTCCAAAGTTTGTTGTTTTGTTGCATGTTCAGTCCCTGCACTCTTGTTATTCGATCTTTCCGACATTTTCAGCATGCAAAGTCAGTGAAAGCAGGTCAGGGGTGTCCTAGGGAGTGTGGCCATGCATTGGGAGGTCTTGAATGCTTGGAGGAAGGTTTCCGAACAAGGAATTATGAGATTTACACTTTTAACCCCTCGTACACGGTTTTGGTCATAACTTTCTCATACGATAACAAAACTTTATGAAAGTTTTACCACATATTCTAGTGAGTATATTTTACCATTACAAAGCTTCAGGTTTTCCAAAAGGTCACTCAGAGGTATACTTTCAATATGTTGACACATTTAGCCCCTGTAGTTTGTAATTCCTCACTTTCTTTCATTTTCCGCTTTGTATGATCCATGATCTAATCGTTTAAGATTATAAACACCATGTAAGGTTATTGTAGAGCCTATTTATCAATTGTTGACACTTTGGACCCTTATATTCACATAGTTTCACTGTTTGTCAACTTTAGTCCCTCAAAAGTATGTTTTCACATATTCAAAGCCCATGACACGTGTCAGTACATTATTGGACGTAAATTTTCGAGGTGTTACACAAGACGATATATTCGAAAGGTTATCTTTTCGAAAATGAAAGGTTGATATAAATTAAACATGACGTGACACGATCACGGTCAAGAAATGCAATGTGAAATGGAATCACATTATAACCAAGCGAGCGGTAAAAAGTAACTGGACTAATAAGTCTAGTTAGTGAGACCGGTTAAGGTCATTTAAGTAAATTTGGTTGCTTGTAAGCGGTGGATTCGGTATAACTGAACCGAATAAATGAATTTGAAAACAAAAGAAATTGTTGCTAAAAGTGAAAGATTTCACTAAAGACCTTTAAACGGGTCAAGGTAACGAATTCACAAAGAGTTCGATAATATATAAAAGCGATGGATATCGCTAAGTTAACTAAACTAGTAGAAATAACGAAGTTACGTTATTTCAAGTTGCATTGTGTCGTATGAGGTACGTAGATGTTTTGTAACCAAAAAGATATTACAATAATTTTCTGGTAATACTAACAATCGGTTAAAATAAGAGCAATGCTCAATTGATTATCGAGAGCAAATGCATGGAGTTAAACTCGATAAATTATGTAAGAAAAGGTTTCGAGGACGAAACCTCTTTAAGGGGGGGTAGACTTGTAACACCCCGAAAACGGGTTTGGTAATTAAACCCCGTTAATACTAAAGACGGGGAAAGTACCGTTAGTGGTAAAAGTAAACCGGCAAGTATTATGAATTAATTGAATAATCCTAATATTTATTTAAAGTGAATAAGAGCTTTCAAGAAAATAGGATGGATAAAAGGCCCGATTTAACGGGACTTAAAGTAAAACGGGTTACGACTTCCCGAACCTACTAAGCTAACTAGGAATAATTCTAACCTAGTTAGATAGTGACTTATGAGTGGGTTAAAACACTTAAATTATGAACTAAGGAAAATGGAGGGGCCAAACTTGTTAAACTTGAAACTTGATTTATTAAAAACAAGAATTAAAACAAACCAAACACCCACTTTGGGGGTGTCTGGTCGAATAAAGAAGCAGGGGGCGACATGGGTTTTCTTCAAACACTAAAATCCTCACAAAACTCATAAATTGGAGCCTTTAATCAAGTCTAAATCGAATTTCAAGCACAAATTCATGAACACCTAGTTGAAAGGATCATAAGGTATGTAAAATTGTGATGTTTTGATCCATCTTAAATTCTAGGTTATTTGTAAGAAACTGAAATTGAGCTTGATTATGTCATGCATGGATGAATCTTGAAGTAATATTATGTCTAGGAGTAAACCCTAGTCATTTATTTGTTAAATTGTTGTTCATGATTGTGAATTCATGATCATACTCTCATGTGTCAAGTGGGTTTTGGAGAATTATGTTAAACACTAGGATTATCCTTGTTAACTTAGTGTATTAGAGCTCTATGAAGCAAATCCAGATTTGTTGGTATGAAGATTTGTCATGAACAGGTAAAAAGATGTTTAAATCTTGGTTAAATAATTAGTCATGAGCTTGATTTCTAGTAGTAAAAATTTCATGCTCATAAGGTGTTCGATGTAATGCCTAAGTGAAATTGGGTACCTACTAGTTCATATGAAGAACTTGATTATATAAGGTGTCATGATGAATGCTAGTGATATGATGAACGGGTCTCACTTAAAGATGAGAACCCATAGTTCTTGTGAAATGAATGAATAAATTAGTCTTAATAATCGCTTGAACTAACTAAAGTGATTAAAATGTGATAAACGTGGTTAGAACTTTGGTTAAAACGGTGGTCTAAAGATAACGCCTACCGGGTAATTAAAGAATGCTAAAACTAGTTGATGAACTCGAATATGCAATTAGTATACTAATGGGCATTTGACTTTTAAAAAGTCAAACTGACCTACAATGTGATGAATGATAATTAGATATAGAAATGCGTAAGGTGGAATAATCGTACTAAGTCATGATTAAACTAACCACCTTGTGAATGATGAATAATAGTTGGCGCTTAACCAGCTAGGTGAAGCTTAGGGAGAAAGCGGGTCAAACAAATCAAGTACGAGACGAAAAGCGTAAACCGGATGAGAGGTAAGTGAAACTTACACCTTTTTGTAAAATACATATCTATTCTATAAGTTATAAATACAATGGAGATAATACTCGAGATATGGTTTCCGACACGAAATGATTTGGGTCGGAATCGGAAACAAATGTTAGAAACCATAGAAATGGTAAAACGGGGTGGAACGGTAAATTAGCCAAGAAAAGAATAAGATAAAATGAGTTTTCGAACGGCTACTTTATAAGTAAGCCAAAACTAGTAAAAAGAGTAAAAAGGGATCAAATGGTAATATGGATACCATTTGACAAATAACGACTAATAAGTGTATGTCGAGTCTCATGCTCGCAGGATGAACGGCTCGTGAATTAGCGAAGCTATGAAATAACAAATAAGTCAAGACAAGGTATTAAAACGGGTCAATATGTTGATCCGAGCCAGGTACGCATAATTAAGTTGTAGTAAAAGTGCTATTTTGGTCGAATAATTGGTGAGAGTCCTTCGTCGTATAAGAAGGACCAAAATCGACCAAAACACCCTTGTAGGCTAAATTGAACAAACAACCCTTAAAGGTTGTTTGGAAACGAGTTTTATGACTAGGTAAATACTTAGAATAAGTATAGAAGCTGAAAGAGGTATTATATTAGTCAAATGACACTATTTGAGTTTTTGCCGTAAAATAATGATTCGAGAGGTAAAATTTGGTTTATATTGATCACCACATTAAACCCACCTTAAATACAGTTGTGGTGGGAGATTATAGGATAAGAAATGTGGTGATGGATTGCTAGGAGCAATCGAAAGCGATTTTAGGCTAGAAAGTGCTTAAATACCCTTAACGGGTCAAAATAAGCATACGAGCGAAAATGGGTTTAAATTGTGTAATAAACCTGTGATTAGAACCTAAAATGGTAGATAACATTAATTTGAAGAAGTGTAGGTGATATAGGAATCAAACAAATATGTTTGTTTGATAAAATGCATAAACGGGTAAAATTCGATAAAAAGGTAACGAGTCGAAGGATTAAAAGTCTCAAAATTTATTTATGTTGGATGGTGGATTTTAACTCCATATGATGGAGAATTAAATTACGGACGCGTAGGAAAAAGAATCGGGTAAAACGGATTAAAAACGAGAGAGTTATGCTCGTTTCCATGAAATCGGGTCATGCTGGGTATGTACAGCAACTGTTTAAGCAACATTCTGTGAAAACAGGGGCTAGGCGTCACGCGACGGCCCTAGGCGTCACGCGACGCCCCCTAGTTCTTGCAAACCTTCAATTTGTTGTTGTTTGACCCATGTAACTTGTTTAAACTATTTATTTAACTATCAAAACTAACTTTTAAGTTGGTTTTGATTATAGGTGATCGCCAAGAGTGCCCGGATGAAGATCAAACTCGATGAGGAACCGAACACGATAAAATTTCAACACTCAAGATTAAAGCTTCCGCATAGTGTTACGTCATAACTTTTAAATGACGAACTTATTTATATTATGTTGAAAACTTTAAAGTTGTAAAAGTTTTAGATTACTCGTATTTTCTAAGGATACTTAATCGTAATTACATGTTTATTTTCGTTATTTATACGAAAACCTTTAAAATAATAACAAGGGTGTTACATCGTGTCCTCGCGCGAGGTCCAAACAAAATGTTACATCACTTTCCACACTTAGTGTTCTGAATAAGAGCTTCAGCCCCTACAACCATGCGCAGACTAATTACGTGCCCAACAAGGGTCGTGCAAAGGTTAGGGCGCGATGCCAATTCAGAGAGTACAGAAGGTACAAGTGGCAGAAGGTTAAGCCAATCAGCATCCTCCAGGCTGTGCTCTATCGTGCTCCACGATCGTCTGACGTGCAGGAGGCAGAGAGTACACAAGGACGCCTACGTGGCACCAATCAGGGGGCGGCGACACCTGCCCCATGATCTCCACTTACCTTCTGATGGCAGAAGGACAACAGGGCCAACAACTGGGACACGTGGCTCCAATCACGGTGCGCCAGCAACGGAGATCTTCTAGAAGACACTAACGGTCGACACCAGTGAGACAATGAGGATATTCCCTGTTTGTTGCCTTCCGGCCCAAGGCCCATCAGCCCATCTCCTCTTACACCTCTCCAGCTATAAATAGAGACCTCCATGCACAGGTTAAACATTCTATTCTCTTCACTCTCACTCTTAACACACACTTATTTCCTCAAAGCAGATACTTATTCTCACGCCGGAGCCGGGTTAAGAGGGAAACCCCCATATTCCCCTCTTAACGAGCTAACGGTGTTCTGTTTTGCTGGAAGAACGGATCAAATCGAAGCTCAGGATAGTTTAAGAAGATTAACCCTCATGTTTGAAACATAAACCAAACTAATTAACCCTAAAATTAGTTACGTGTTTCTTCATTGGTGCCCACCGATTTTCACAATCACTTCATCTTTTTTTTTCTGAGTTTTCTGAGTATTTTCAGTCCTTGATCATGGCTGGTCAAGGGACAATTCCGGATTTCGGTTTCGGTGCTAACTCTCATGTGGGCCAGGGCGAAGATATCTTGCACGTCCGAGCCCTCCACATCGAAGAAATAGCAGAAGCTGAAGATACAAACGTTAGGGGACCTCGCGCGAGTATTAATCGCACCAATCAAACGACTACCCCAACGAGTAATACCGCTGGTCCGTCCAACACGGCACCTTCAAGCGTATCGGCGTTGTTAGGCTTGCCAGAAGGCGAAACTCTGGCCTCTTGGTATGCCAAACAACAGGCCACTCTGAATGCTGTGTATCAATCGCTAAGTGCGCAGCAAGCAGTGTTACAAGCAGAGCCTTCGTTAGTAACACCCCCGAGACCTACAAGGGGGGCGCACCAAACTCCACCACAACAAAATGTTCAAGGGCGGTTTAGACCTCCTCCTGCAAGAAGACCGAGTGTGCATGTCACGCGCGACACGCAGGAGGAGACTGACAGTTATTATGATCATCCGTCATACGCACAACAAAGAGGTCCGTTGCATAGCCGGCTAGGGCCGCGCAACATCAACGATGAGTGGCAAAATACAGATCCGGATGATCCTACGTGGCAAGAAGACGAAGGCTCATCAGTTTTCAACCGCCTGCAAAGAAATCACGAGTCCTACAAGCCAAGGCAATGCGCGGCATACAACGAAGAGGCATAATGTGATTTCAGTCTTGTCTATAGACCAGCAGAAGCGGCGGAGCACTCGAAGTTTAGCAGGAGCATCGCTCTGGCCCCGCTAGAAAAAGCAAAGCTACCGCAAACCGTAGGGAAGTTTAACGATCTCACTGACCCAGACGATCATGTTCGAGTATTCACAAGTGTTGGTGTCTTAGGACAATGGACCATGCCGATGTGGTACCATCTGTTTATCCAGACTTTTATAGGGGCTGCTCGCGCCTGGTTCGACAGCCTTCCGCCTGAAAGAATCACGTCATGGGTCGACTTCAGAACTCAATTTGTGAACCATTTCAGCCAACAAAGACGTTATCAACGTGATACGTCTGAAGTAACAGACAGCTGGCGCAGAGAAAACGAGGGATTAGAAGACTTTATCACGCGCTTCAACAAAGAGTGCTTAGAGATCGGTGGTGTAAGCGAACAACTAATGCGCGCTCACTTCAAGAAAGCCATTCGCTGTGATAGTCTCATCAGGACTATCACAGGAAAGGACGGTATGCCCAAAGAGTGGAACAAACTGATGGCGGCCGTAAAGATTGTAGCGCAGACCGAAGAGTCGTTGGCTGGAACCAAAAGCTCTTACATCGAAGATCGTTTTTCAAGGGCAAATTCGCGCGACTATGGCAAGCGCAATAAGAGCAGAAACCCCGGATGGAAGTCAGGACAATCCGGTGGTTATGAAGAGCTGCCGCGCTACAAAGAAGACGCGCGAGAAACAATTGACAAGATCGGCTACCGAAAGGCCGTCAAGAACGAGAATCATGAAAAACATTGGACTCCGCTCACTAAAACACCCAAAGAGGTGCTAATGATGGAGAACCATGACTTCAAAGCGCCCAAGCCGATGTCGAACAAAAAAGGCTAAGACCCGAATCTTTACTGTGATTTCCACAAAGACACGGGTCATTTAACTGATGATTGTATCAGTCTGAAACTCGAAATTGAGAAAGCGCTGAAGAGCGGAAAATTAAGCCATCTGGTCAAGAATGTGCGCAAAGATACGCGCCAGATTCAGCGTAATGATGAGGGAAACTAGAAGAAGGTTAGGCGCCTGGAGACACACATGGTCAAAGGACCAAAATTCAGCGCAAAAAGTAATGGTAAGCGCCCGTTTGAACCAGCATGGCAAGAGCAACAAGTCATCTTTCCGGTAGTGCGCGGGGGTCCACGCGCAACGCGCCCCGTTGTCATTACCGGCATCATAGGACACTATGAGACAGAGTACATCTTCATTGATCCAGGAAGCACGGCTGATATAATTTATGAACAATGCTTCAACCAGTTTGATGATGAGGATAAGGCGCGCCTCGAGCCTGTGGATTACCCTCTATCTGGATTCTATAATGAGACGGTCTTCCCACTAGGCCAGATCAGTTTCTCCCTCACGCTTTCTGATGGGAAACATTCAAGAACCACAAACGTCAACTTTATGGTGATGCCAGTCAAATCAAGGCACGACGTTTTAATTGGAAGAGAATCTCAAGGATAAATGAACATGGTAACCTCCACGCCCCACTCAGCCATTGGTTTTCCAACTGAGTCGGGGGTGGCGATTATCTATGCAAAGAAAGAGGTGATGGCAGCAGAGGATGCGCGCCCAGTCAAAGCAGCGAAAATTTCAGCAACCGAACCAGAAAAGTGGGTCTTGAACCGAAAGTACCCAGAACAAACGGTGACAATAGGCCACGCGATCTCACCAAATATCAGGACGCACCTCAAGCAACTACTGTTCAGGAACATGGACATCTTCGCCTGGACCCCGGCCGACATGACCGGTGTCCCGTGCGACGTCACTGAACATTGTTTGAACACTTATGCCTCCGTTGAACCAAAAGTACAAAGAAGGCGTAGCCTAGGAGCGGATAAGACTAAAGCCATGAACAAGCAAGTTTGTGAACTGCTAAAGGCAGGTATATTGAGGGAGGTACGCTATCAAAGTTGGGTTGCAAACCCTGTTATGGTTGAGAAGTCTACCGGAGGATGGCGAATGTGTGTTGATTACACGGATCTCAATAAGGCGTGCCCCAAAGATTGCTATTCACTGCCTGAGATCGACAAGAAAATAGACTCTCTCGCGCCATACAGGTGGAAATGTTTTTTGGACTGTTACAAGGGGTATCATCAAGTCCAAATGGCGCTAGAAGATGAAGACAAGACAGCTTTTCGTACCGACATCGGAATCTTCTGTTACATAAAGATGCCATTTGGGGTATCAGCAGCCTTGTTCACTTCGCGATTTTGAGCGGGATTTGGTTGTTTTTTAGTTTGAAACCGGGTTTTTGGCATTAATTACACACCTAAACCAACCCTAATTCATTCCCTATATAAACCCACACTAGTCCAAGCCATTTTCACTTTAGCAACACTCTCACAACTCTCTCAAGCTCCCAAAAACGTAGCTGCAAGTGCAAGTTCGGACAGAAGTACCAAGCTCCACTAAAGTGAGCATAACTTCTTCATTTCTCATCCGTTTTAGCTCATTCTTTTTCCAAAAAACGCTTGGCTCGACCTTAGCTTCGATTCCATGGGCATTTCACAGAGAATAAGTCCCTGGAACTCCGGAAAATAGGCTCCAAAGTTCACTGTTTTTTTTAATCAAACCTTGTTTATACTTGTGCAAACTTGAGTTTAACTCACTCAAACCCACGTCCTTATGCTTATAACCACTTCTATGGTTAGTTAAGCTTAAAAATGGGGCTGAGACATACAAAATCAGAGGTTAATCCTCAAATACTTTCTGTTTTAATTAGGGTTTTTAACCCACAAGTCATGTTCAAGCTTCAAGCTTGATGAAGGTGTGATTTTGGACCAACTTGGGTTGTCCAACATAGAATCCCCACATTACTTGATGATTTCTCATAGTATAGTTGTTTCTTATTCTTGTATTTATATTAGTTCTTGACCCTCCTTGTATATTTTTACATCAAGTGTAGTGGTGAACCATAAGAGGTACCTAAATGGAAGCTTGTTCTTCCTACCTCCTACATGAATTCTATAACACAATAGAGGTACCTAAATGAAGATTTATCTTCTACCTCATGCTTGACTAATGGACTAAATAATACATATAATACTTATACATATATATACTATTCGAACCCTTGATGGTGGACTTGTGTTCATTCGTCAAGATATTAGAATAACATCATCTAAGACATAAGACTTGTTACGATTCTAATGAGTATATTACTCATGAAAACATTAACCCTTGGGGTTTCATAGTGTCCAGAACAAGTACTTAGTGTTAAAAGATGATTACTTTCGAATACATATATTCTTGTGTTTTAACTTCCTAAATCCCTAAATCTTCCGAATTCCCAAACTCACACACCTATGTTTCCTTTGTGTAGAAGGACTTGGTGTTCCAACCTCCTAATCAACAAACTCACTCGCGGATTCAAGTAGAAGACTTGCAAAACCGTGAGTATACTCACAACCCCCTTTATGTTTACCACTTTTTGGGGTGTAACATGTTACCTTATTAAAACACACTTAAACTTATTCTTTATGCAATGCACGAAAACAATCCTTATACATGAATACTATGTTGTGATACTTGATACTTATACGTGGACCATACTTATGTGATATGTTTTAGTCATTAGCTTTTACGAGCCTCCATTTGACATGTATAGAGCTACAGAAGTAACGCACCGCCCGTAGACTAGTGGTCATGTTGAATTATATCATTTTGCGTAAACAGAGGGTTGACTAGAAATATTGCATGCCATGTTAGGTTGATCTTGTATAAACTAAGTTGCCATGTGGATTCGTTTTTAAACTTTTATACTTATTCTTAAACTTGTATACTCGCCTTTGCTTTTGCATTGAATTGTATTTTAAACATGTTACAGGTTGAGGATGATGATTGCTATGAAATGAAGTAGCGACGATGCTTAGATACACATATAGACGTTTAGGTTTAATATGTTGTATCAAATTTTGTTATTGTTATGATTTGAACATGTTGTTATTTGAAATTCTTGTAATGTTTTGACAATTTATTTATGAAATGAAATCGGTTGAATTAAATATTGTCACAAATAGCGTTATGAAGTCTCTTGCAATATCAAACTAGTCCCACTCCGATGATTCCGCCATTGGTTGGGGTGTGACAGATTGGTATCAGAGCCATAACTATAGGGAATTAGGTAGAATTGCCATGTTCGACCTAGTCTATAGTAGGAACCATCTTTTTGACCATTCTTGATACTTGCTTAAAATGTTATTCTTCCTACTTTGCTTCTTCCTCTTCTTTTTGGTCTTAATATTTACATAATGTCTTTCCTAAGACATTTTACATAATACACATGAAGACTTGAAGACACTCTTTATATAAAAGAGATGAGTTTACCAAAATAGGCGTGAAACCCACAATTTGGTGAACGACTCTCATTCCGCTTATTCTTATTTTGCACGAAATTTCGCCATTAAGCTAGGAGTGAAATCCACATCTTAATGGTAAATTTCCAATTCAAACTCTAGTGGACCCTCGTCAAAGTGTTGAAATTGTATTTTGACCCGACAAGTACCAACCACATTAGGGTACGAAATCGTCAAGTTAGGGGTGAAACCCGCACCTTGTCGATTAAGTCCCATTCCTCGATTTTCAATCTCGCCAAAGTTTCGATTGTTTCAATCGATTAGAGACGTGTATTAACTGGAAGGGTAAGATATCGTTAATCGCTTCTCGATGAGAGTATCTTACCTATAGGCCAAAGCACGTTTCTCTAATTTGAAAGGACTTTCGATTCACTTTGGAATAGTCGACGTTTCTCTACCCGAAACAATCCTATGTTTTATGAGCCTCTCTTTTATGTGATTCAATTTATATGTGATTTTTATACTTGTTACCTCGTTCGTTTCGAAACCGTTACACAATTCGCACGTCTCGCGCAATAAAAAACAATAATAATCCTCGTGAACAAACTAAATTTATACTCTTCATACGCATTCTTATGTGTTTATACTTGTGACTACATGTTGAAATCTTACACTTGTTTGAATTTTACGTGATACATGATGCATACATGCTTATACATGTAAAACTTATTTTCAATTTATGATCAAGTCTCATCCTTTCCTTCTCTTTCGATTCCTTAGATGTCGTCCGACGGTGCTTCCAAGAAGACCAAGTCAAAGAAGGGTTCGACCTCCAACGCCAAATCCAAATCCATGTCACAAAGGGATTGCATGAAATTCACAGCCAAGCAAATGGCCAAGGTCATACCCGACATTGTTAGCAAGATTCAGCCAAACACCGATTCACCGCATGGCTCTGTCGATTCGAAGGCCGAAAAACCCAAATCAACTTTCCAATTCAAGAAATTCATGGCTTGTAGACCCTTAGAGTTTACTGGCAAAAATGGCGCTACCGCCATGATGAATTGGTTTGATGCGATTGAGCTTACTTTCCTGCAAAGTGGTTGCCCTGATGAACTAAGAACCTTGAACGCAACTGGGGTTTTCTGCGAAAAGGCACTCGAATGGTGGACAACAGAACGCAACAAGAGGGGAAACGATGTTGCACATGCTTTGCCTTGGGACGAACTCAAGCAGCTTATGAAAGACCACTTCTGTCCTCCCCACGAACTCCAAAAGTTGGAGAACGAATTTTGGAACCTTACTCAAAAGGGGAGCGGCATGGATGGTCTGATCACGCGCTTTAAACAACTCAGTGTCCTTTGTCCTGGACAAGTCGAGACCGTCCCCAAGACCATAGCCAAATTCATTCGTTGTGTTGCACCTGCCCTGACTAACCATGTTGCCTCTGCTAACCTCAAACCATCGAAGATGCTTTTCGTATAGCCACCGAACTTAGCAACAATTGCGTTCTTCATGGAACCTTTGAGAAGGTTTCAACGAAGAGTGCGCGACAAGCTACAACCGACACTGCCACTGTTGAGCCCTCACCCTCCCAATCGTCCAAGAAAAACCAAGGCAAGAAGCGGAAGGCTTCAAGCCAAAATTGTGCGGTCGTCACTCCGCCAAACCCACAACCCTTACAAGCTTTAGCCGCCGTTGCACCCGCAAACACCGAACCACCAAAACAAGGTTATGTTGGATCTTATCCCAAATGTACCACCTGTTTGTTTCACCATCCTACCAACGTACCCTGCCGCAAATGTGCCAACTGTCAGAGGTATGGTCATTTTGCCAACCGGTGTCGAAACTTCCCTCAACCTCAAAATGCTCCTGTGCGAGCATGCTTCAAGTGTGGCGATCTCAATCATCTCGCCAATGTCTGCCCCCAGCGTTATCAACCTCAACAACAGCAACAACAAGCTCAACAACCTGCTAGAGGCCGAGCTTTTGTCATCACTGCCGCTCAGGCTCAGAACGCAAACGATGTTATCACTGGTACGTTTCTTGTGAACCGTGTTTATGCTTCTTGTCTGTTTAATACTGGCGCCGATAAAAGTTTTGTGTCGCTAGAATTTGAACAATTGCTTAAGTGTAAACGCTCTAAGTTGCCAAAATCTTTTGCTGTCGAAGTCGCTAATGGTAAATCCGTCACTGTTGATTCTGTTCTTTCTAACTATTCCTTGAATCTCAATGATCATACGTTTTCAATCGATCTTATACCTATGCAAATGGGTAGCTTTGACATCATAGTAGGCATGGACTGGCTTAGGCGAGTTCGTGCTGAAGTTGTTTGTTCTGAAAAGTTTATCCACCTTCCCCTTCCAAACGGTGATTCTCTACACGTGTATGGCGAGAAACCTTCTCAAGGTCTCAAGCTTATGTCGTGTATCCAAGCGAAGAAATGCTTACGCAAGGGTACCTTCGCCTTTCTCGCCCATATTGTGGAAAAGAAGGACAAAGGCCCAAGCATAAGCGACGTTCCCGTCGTACGTGATTTTCCCGATGTGTTTCCTGACGATCTCCCTGGTCCGCCTCCTGCTCGTTCTGTCGACTTTCGTATCGATTTAGTGCCTGGCGCTACGCCCATCACTAAGTCTCCTTACCGTTTAGCACCCTCTGAGATGCAAGAGCTCTCGAGTCAACTTCAAGAGCTTCTTGATAAAGGCTTTATACGCCCTAGTACTTCTCCTTGGGGCGCTCCCGTTTTTTTTTGTCAAAAAGAAAGATGGGTCTTTCCGAATGTGTATTGACTATTATGAGCTCAACAAGCTTACTGTCAAAAACCGATACACTCTTTCGCGCATCGATGATCTTTTCGATCAATTGCAAGGCGCGACCTGCTTTTCAAAAATCGACCTTCGTCCTGGGTACCATCAACTTCGAGTCCTCGAAGAAGATGTACCTAAAACCGTTTTTCCTACGCATTATGGTCATTACGAGTTTGTGGTCATGCCCTTTGGTCTGACCAACGCACCTGCTGTTTTCATGGATTTGATGAACCGCGTGTGCAAAGCATACTTGGACCATTTCGTGATCGTTTTCATCGACGATATTCTTATCTATTCCAAGACACAAGAAGAGCATGAGCAACACTTACGTCTTATCCTCCAACTTCTTCGTACTGAACGTCTATACGCCAAATTCTCCAAGTGCGAATTTTGGTTAAAAGAGGTTCAATTCCTTGGTCATACTGTCAACAAACTTGGTATTCACGTTGACCCCGCCAAAATCGAAGCTGTGAAGAACTGGATCGCACCTAAATCTCCGTCTGAAATTCGTTTGTTTCTTGGTCTTGATGGGTATTATCGTCGTTTTATCTCCAACTTTTCAAAAACCACCGTCCCTTTGACCTCCTTGACCCAAAAAGAGAAACCTTTTGTTTGGAGTCCCGAACAAGAGGAGTCCTTTCAAACGCTCAAGGACATGCTTTGTAATGCTCCTATCCTAGCACTTCTTGATGGCAACAATGACATCGTCGTGTATTGCGATGCTTCAAACCTTGGCCTTGGTTGTGTCCTTATGCAACGCGACAAGGTTATCGCTTACGCATCGAGGCAACTCAAAATACATGAGAAAAACTATACTACTCATGACCTTGAACTTGGCGCAGTTGTTTTTGCGTTGAAGATTTGGCGACACTACCTTTATGGTACTAAGTGTGTGGTTTTCACCGACCATAAGAGCCTTCAACACATCTTCGAACAAAGGGAACTGAACATGCATCAACGTCGTTGGGTGGAACTGTTAAACGACTACGACTACGAAATCAAATACCATCCAGGTAAAGCGAATGTAGTAACCGACGCTCTTAGTCGTAAAACTCATGTCAAGAGTGTCCGTTGTTTCCAGCTCGTCCACGATCTTCAGAACCGCATACGTGATGCTCAATATTCATCTATTAACGAGGGTAACCTCTATAACGAGATGCAATGTGGTGCTGAAGAAAGCCTCGTAACCAAACCCGATGGTATTCAATACTATCTCAATCGAATCTGGATTCCTAATCGTAGTAACCTTCGAGAGTTCCTGATGAAGGAGGCACATCACACAAAATATTCTATTCATCCTGGTGCCGACAAGATGTACCATGATATGCGTGCATCCTACTGGTGGCCTGGAATGAAGAAGGATATAGCCACTTTCGTCTCGAAATGTCTCACGTGCTCAAAAGTGAAAGCTGAGCATCAACGTCCCTCTGGTCTGCTCGAATAACCAGAAATCCCTATCTGGAAATGGGAGAGCATCGCCATGGATTTTATCACTAAACTTCCTCGTACATCATCTGGTCATGACAATATTTGGGTGATCGTTGATCGATTGACCAAATCAGGTCACTTTCTTCCCATTTGTGAAGATTTCAAGGTCGAGAAATTGGCTAGAATCTACACCGATGAGATCATTTGTCGTCATGGTATCCCCATTGACATCATTTCCGATCATGATGCTCGTTTTACGTCTCGTCTTTGGCAAACTTTTCAATCTGCTATGGGTACTGTTCTTAACCTTAGCACCGCTTTCCATCCTCAAACAGACGGTCAAACCGAGCGTACTATCCAAACATTAGAGGATATGCTTCGTTCATGCGCAATAGATTTTGGTGGCAACTGGGATTCACACTTGCATTTGGTCGAAATCTCGTACAACAACAGTTATCATGCGAGTATTCAAATGGCACCTTTTGAAGCATTGTATGGTCACAAGTGCCGTTCGCCTATTTGTTGGCACGAGATTGGTGAAGTTCAAATTACTGGTCCCGAGCTCATACAAGAGACGACAGACAAGATATTACAGGTTCGAGACAACTTATTGAAAGCCAGGAGCCGACAAAAGAGTTACGCTGACAAGCGTCGCAAACCTTTGGAATTCGAGACAGGTGACTTCGTGCTTCTCAAGGTATCCCCTTGGAAGGGTGTGGTTCGATTTGGCAAGAAAGGGAAACTCGCACCTCGCTATGTTGGTCCTTTCAAGATCCTCGAAAGGATTGGTAAGGTTGCGTATAGACTGGACCTGCCTGAAGAACTCAACAATGTACACCCTGTCTTTCACGTATCCAACTTGAAGAAGTGTCTAGCTAACGAAGGACTGCAAGTTCCTCTCGAAGACTTACAAGTCAACGATACACTTCACTTTGTGGAAAACCGGTCGAAATCATGGACCGAGGAGCCAAGGAAGTGAGGCGCAGTCGAATTCCTATCGTCAAGGTTCGATGGGAAGGAAAACGTGGCGCTGAATTTACTTGGGAACTCGAGAGTGATATGAAGACCAAGTATCCATACCTGTTCGACGTTGCGTCTACCTAAATTTCGGGACGAAATTCCCTAAAGGAGGGGAGACTGTAACGCCCTGCTTCTTTGTACTTTCCATATTTAGCAAGTCTTGTTTGTATTTCTATTTTTGGAAACCTTGTGTTCTTGTAATCGTTCTTTCTTTGTAACCGTTGTAAAATCCGAGACTTGGATCATAAATAAAACTTGTATTTTGTTAAATACATGTTATACGTACTTTATACATGCTCATACATTCAATTTCGTGAAACAATTGATACTTATTCGTAATTCTTGGAAACTATGTGCTAAACTTGCAAATATGTGAAACTTATGCATAAAACGTGTTATGAATGTATAATATACTTAAATACGACATTCATACACTTAATTATACTTTGATTATGTTCATCATACTTGATTTGCCCTTAAACTATGCTTTTATGGCAAAATTAGTCCCTAGAACACCCTAAATGCCCTAAATAACAAACTAGAGGGGCCTAAGTGTAATAAAAGGAAACTTCAGCCACACCCTCCATACAGGCCGCGTAAGCTAAGCCTATGGGCTACGCGGGCCGCATGAAAACTCCCAGAATCAACAGCCTTGTTCACTTCGCGATTTTGAGCGGGATTTGGTTGTTTTTGAGTTTGAAACCGGGTTTTTGGCATTAATTACACACCTAAACCAACCCTAATTCATTCCCTATATAAACCCACACTAGTCCAAGCCATTTGCACTTTAGCAACACTCTCATAACTCTCTCAAGCTCCCAAAAACGTAGCTGCAAGTGCAAGTTCGGAAAGAAGTACCAAGCTCCACTAAAGTGATCATAACTTCTTCATTTCTCATCCGTTTTAGCTCATTCTTTTTCCAAGAATGCTTGGCTCGACCTTAGCTTCGATTCCATGGGTATTTCACAGAGAATAAGTCCCTGGAACTCCGGTAAATAGCCTCCAAAGTTCACTGTTCGTTTTGTTTTGCATCAAACCTTGTTTATACTTGTGCAAACTTGAGTTTAACTCACGCAAACCCACGTCCTTATGCTTATAACCACTTCTATGGTTAGTTAAGCTTAAAAACGGGCCTGTGATATACAAAATTAGAGGTTAATCCTCAAATACTTTCTGTTTTAATTAGGGTTTTAACCCACAAGTCATGTTCAAGCTTCAAGCTTGATGAAGGTGTGATTATGGACCAACTTGGGTTGTCCAACATAGAATCCCCACATTACTTGATGATTTCTCATAGTATAGTTGTTTCTTATTCTTGTATTGATATTAGTTCATGACCCTCCTTGTATGTTTTTACATCAAGTGTAGTGGTGAACCATAAGAGGTACCTAATTGGAAGCTTGTTCTTCCTACCTCCTACATGAATTCTATGACACAATAGAGGTACCTAAATGAAGATTTATCTTCTACCTCATGCTTGACTAACTGCGTGAAAAAACAGGAATTCAAATGGACGCCAGAAGCTGAAGCTGTCTTCCAACAAATGAAGGAGTGTTTGATCAAGCTCCCTACCCTAACCGCGCCATTCGAGAAAGAACCACTCATTCTGTACTTGTCTTCTTCGGACAAGGCAGTTGGGTCGGTATTGTTGGTGGAAAGAGATGGAGTCCAGACTCCAATTTACTATGTTAGTAGGGTGCTTACAGATCCAGAAACACGATACTCAACCATGGAAAAGTTAGTGCTCGCGCTGCTACACGCCTCCAGGAGGCTGCACAGGTATTTTACCGGGCATGTAATAACAGTACTCACTAACTTCCATATCGGCACGATTTTGCAAAAGCCAGAGACGTCAGGTCGCTTGGCAAAGTGGGCAATCGATCTGGGGGGGCACACCATTTTGTATAGGTCGCGCCCAACCATTAAAGGTCAAGTATTAGCGGACTTCATCACAGAAGTCCCAGAGGATAAGATCAAAGATTGTGAAGTTGTTGATACTCCCATCAAAGACACATTAGAGGGGTTATGGTTGTTATACACTAACGGAGCCTCGAACGAGGACGGCGCTGGAGCTGGATTGCGCCTTGTTAGCCCAGAGAAGCATGAGTTCACCTATGCCATCAAGTTGGATTTCAAAAATACCAACAATGAGGCAGAATATGAAGCGTTTTTGGCAGGCTTGCGCCTAGCCATCAAGATGGGAGCTCAAAACTTACAAGCGCACGTCGACTCTCTCTTGATCGCGAGTCAAATTAACGGGTTGTATGATGCAAAATGTGAAGTTATGGCCTTGTATTTAGAGCAAGCGAAAGAGTTGCTTCAGCAATTCAATTCATGCAAAGTAGTTCACATCAATAGGTCCGAGAACAAACCAGCAGACGCTCTAAGCAAGCTTTTCAGCACCTGACCAAGGATGTAAGAATTGAAGTTCTGAAAAACCCGTCGGTTTTGTTGCGCCAAGTGAACGTGATTGAGATAGGGCCACCGTCTTGGATGACCCCTATCATCCAGTATCTGAAAGAAGGAATTCTCCCTGAAAACAAAGCAGAGGCAAGGAAGATACAGAACAAAGCATTGTTCTATGAGATGAATGGCGTAATTTTGTATAGGAGATCCTTCTTAGGGCCACTACAGCGCTGCGTGGACCCCCAAGATGCAAGTTACCTGATTAGGGAGATTCATGAAGGCATTTGCGGCATCCATGCAGGCCCGCGCATGGTTGTCGCTAAGATAATGAACGCTGGTTACTATTGGCCAGGGATGCATGTTGACGCCCTGAAGGAGCTGCGCAAATGTGACTCATGTCAAAGACACGCTCTGAAAACCCTGTGCCCAAAGAATGATCTGATCCCTGTGTCCACTGCTTGGCCTTTCCAGCAATGGGGAATTGATATGGTGGGACCTTTCCCTGAAGCTCCTGGAGCAGTGAAGTTCATAATTGTTGCCGTTGATTATTTCACAAAATGGGTGGAGGCCAAAGCCCTCGCTTCAACTTCTGCAATGATGGTGCGCAAATTCATATGGGAACACATCATTTGCAGGTTTGGCCTCCCACTCAAGATCGTAACCGATAATGGCACCAATTTTGCTTCTGAAGATCTTCAAGAATGGATGAAAGGGCTGAATATCGAGCACACTTTCTCTTCCGTTGCGCACCCTCAGGGCAACAGTCAAGTAGAAAGTGTCAACAAAAGTATTGTCGAAGGGATAAAGGCCCGCCTGGGCACCAAGAGATAAGGCTGGATAGATGAGCTCCCAAGCATCCTGTGGGCTCATCGAACCATGCCAAAGACAAGCACTGGCGAAACCCCTTTTAGCCTGGTCTACGGCTCAGAGGCGGTTATCCCAGCTGAGATTGGCCTCCCCTCGCCACGATTATCAGCTGTCAACAAGATTGATAATGAGGCGGAGCGCCGTCTAGACTTGGACCTGCTAGAAGAAAGACGCGAAATCACGCGAATCAAAGAGGCCAAGTATAAGACACAGCTGGAAAGGTACTACAATGCAAGAGTGCGCATTTGTACCTACACTCCAGGTGAATACGTTTCCAAAGACAACGAGGCTTCAAATGCCGAACGCCCCGGAAAACTGGCACCAAAATGGGAGGGCCCATACTTAATACATGAGGTGCTAGGAAAAGGGGCATACAAGCTGCGCACCCTAGATGGTCACATCATCCCGCGCAGATGGAACGCTGTCACACCCCCGATATTTCCACGTATTACTGGTGGGCCCGGTGGGGAGTATCGTGACGTAGTTGATATCATCATAGTCAAACAACACAATTTTAAATGCACAGCGGAAGCAAAAGATAGATTTATTTCAACCGAATAAATTGTAATATTAAGTATCACAAAATAGTTGAAACATATCCACAGGCGGATCAAATAAAAAGGAAACAAAGTTCTTCAGACTTAAATGCATCCAAGCTTGCTAGACTCTTAATGATGCTAAGGAGAGGCCAGCCTATTACGCTTAGTACCTGCACTTAACCTTTTTGGGAAAATACGTCAGTTTACACTGGTAAATACAATTAACTGACTCATTTTAAAAAGGTTTATGAAAATTGATTTGAATGCACATGGCACAAAATATTTTATAACTTGGGATAATTATTTATATATAAACTTGTAAAAGAATTACATGTTTCTTATGCGTTCAGTAGCCCAGGTTGATACCAGGTTAGAGCTTAATAGACACACCACATGATATAGTCCCGCGGCGGGTTATTCCCGAAACTGGCGGTTATACCTTATTAATTTTAAATGCACTGACGGGTGTACGCCTACACCCGTGTGCTAAGGTCGTGGCCATTTCGTAAAATGATGCCAAGGATATCCGGGACATGGTCATTAACCCCCCAAAGGCTTTAATCAAACAAAACAATTTAAACGGGACATTTCAATAATTTAATCTTCATACAATTAAAAATTCAATGCCCGACCAAGCGGTATTTTATATACCGTACCCCAAGCCCGTATAGGGAAAATAAGTTAAAAGTATTTACCTGAGCTAAATATAAATTCAATCCCAGCCGTATATCAAATCAGCAAGTACAGATAGCTTTTACTGGGCTCCTAAATCTGGAACGAAGGTTTTTAATAACCAATTAGATTCCTAACGGGTCTTAATTAAACCTATACTTAGACCGGTTAGTTTTAAAGGATGATACGGTTCAAAACGCATGGTTAAGCGAGAACCGGAATAGAATGTGGTTTAGACCCGACAAGCTTGTATACTTGTGTAATAAGGGTAAACTAAACACATTATGTATTTTGAGATGAAAATGATAAGGTTTGACCCGTTTCGGCTAATTTATGCAAAGTAGTTACAAAAGCCGATCCGAACGCGAAAAGTGCGTAACGGGTAACCAAATGAATCATGAACAGGTTTCCTAAGTTAATATGCCTTAAATATGTTGTGATATCAGTAGGATACCTTCCATTATGCCCAAAACGAATTTAAACTCAAATTATGCCCCGTATGGGTATTTTGGTCATTTAAAAGGTTATAAAAGAGGTTTAATATAATTCTGAGTTTCAGGTCTGATATAATCAGTAAATATACTTAATTTAATAAGTTATAACAGTATGATATTACATATATGTGAAATTTACCATTTATAACCAAACTATGCGCCGAAGGGCATTTTGGTAATTTCACCTAAGGTTTAAAGGTCAAATCTGGAAATCTGAGTTTAAAACTTTTGCTTACTACTAAAGTATAATAATTTACTTAGAATATCAGTAGGTATCAAGTCTAATATATATAAGATAGTTTTAATACATACTATGCGCTTAAAACGCGTAAAAAGACGGTTTTAAGCGATTTCCGGGTTTTATATGAAAAGCTGATATTTTTATTATTCTAGAAGGCTTAAAATATTTTATTTATCATATTAGATCAGTAGAAAAAGGTTTGCTGTCAAAAAGATTTGTAAAACTCATTTTATAGGCCAAAAGGGCAAAACCGACAATTACCGAATCAAGCCTAGAACCCTATGTTATGCTCTGCCTAAAAATAAATAAAAATCTTCAAAAATCCCAAAATATTATTTTATATCAGTAAGTAAAAATTTTGGTATAAAAAATTGGGTTTAGATAGGCTATATGCTAATTACGCCGTTTAATTAATTAAAAGCTTTTCATTTACGCTAATGAGCATAACTCCTAATCTAGACCTCAAAATGATGTCAAATTTTAGGGACAAGTTTATAAATCAGTAATGAAGATTATTTTCCTCTCACATTTTCAAAATTCTCGTTTTAAGGTCAAAAGGGCATAATAGTCAACATTTGGGCATATAACGGAAACATGCATATGAATCGGATAACTAAGGAACCAAGTTATATAACCTCAGAGGGTTACACTAACCTATAACCTGGTCCTAAAGGAATCCTAAGGCATATCTAAACTAAGCTAAATCGGGTCAGAACTGAAAGTCAAAGCGAAAGTCAACTTTTGCGACTTTCGGTTCCGAACCGAGTCTATACTTAGAATTGTCGGGTTGAATCATGCTTAGGCATGTTCAACTAATATTTACCAAGTTATTAAAGTGGGAAAACTGATTTTATGATCTTTATATTAATAGTTATGAATTTTATTTAAAACTAACCCATTTGACTTTTATTTGACCCGACAATTTAACTAAGTAAACGTGGTAATTAGGAGGTGCCCTTTTGAGGGTTTAACACCTACCTAATTACGGTCACGTAGCCATGTTCGTTACGAACAATGGCTCAACCGTTTGAAAGTCAAAGCGTTTGTCGCAAACGCTTGACTTTTCGGTTTTTAATTGCTAAACAATTAAACTAAGCACGAAGGAACACTTACAAAGGGTCCAAAGGACTGAGGGAGGTTCTCAAATGGGTTCAAGATCCTCCTACTTCAGAGACAAGAGCAGGAATAGAAGAAGGTGTGAAAAACAAATGAAATCCCACTTGTATTTATAGTTTTCGGGATTGCACGGGATCGCGACAAGTGTCGGGAGGTGCATCCAGATCAAAACATGTGTATGGTGGTTTTAATAATCAGTGGGCAAGCCCCTAGAGTCGAGTTTGAGAGTATAGGAAACCAGATTGAACAAGAAAACAGCAAGGAACAGGCTGTCTGCAGCTGTTTCTGCATCTGTGCAGGCCTCGCGGCCCGCATGAGGTTCTGTGTGGCCTTACGCGGCCCGCCTGACAGTCCAGACCAGCAACAACACTTTCCAATAATTGAAGAAATGGTCCCTGTTAGCATAAAGGGTCATTTTAGGCACGATTAAGGCCCGTTAAGCCATGTTTGAGGCTCTAAAATGATGCTCACACATAGGGGACAAGAAACATGCTCAAAAACATGTCGGATGTCGGCTCGTTTGGTCGTACGGTCACGTTGTTCGTCTAATTACGACGAAACACGAACGGACGCGAAAAACGATCCAAATCACACGACGAATGGAATTTTATCATGCCGAACACTAAAATAAAATATTTTAATGCTTACATAAATTTTTGGGTGTCCGGGTATATTCAGAATGTGAGATATGCGCGAAAATGCAAACTTGTGCACTTTTTGACACTTTTAGTCCCTGCATGACTTAAAAGTTTATTTTTGCGCATCAAACACCTCCAAGCCTATATCTAAGCCATATAAAGAATAAACAGGGTATGTTTAACTCATGGTTATATTCCGGAAGGTCCGTTACCATACGAATCGGCACACTTTAGCAGTTTGACGCAATTAGTCCTTTAATTGCGCAAAGTAGTGCGAAATGTTGTTTAATGATATCCAAGCCTTCCATGGCCCATATAGATCATTCCCAAGCATATACTTAAATATTACTATGCTCCCGTTTGCTCAACTGGTCACCGAGAGGCGTATATTCAAAAGTTGACGCTTTAGGTCCCTCTATTGCGCAAACTTGCGCATCTCATCATCTAATAGCATTGAAGCCTCATCTAATCCATATTATTCATTCTTGAAAGTATTATTAAACATCAAGATGCTTCGGGTTCGCTAAAAGGTCTTTCAGAGGTATAATTAAACATATTGACACTTTTAGCCCCTCTAATTTGCAAAGTTGTGCGTAACTTTACTTATAGGCATAAAAACCTTAGACGGCCATTATTTGGCATTCCCGAGAGTATAATAAAATATCATGAAGCTCCCAGTTTGTTAAAAGGTCACTCAGAGGTAAGAATTAACATGTTGACGCTTTTAACCATTTATTGCGCAAACTTTTAATTAATTACACAAACGGCTACACTCAATCATCAAGTGGCTCATTTGTGAATATAAACATCGTAAGAGGTTATTTAGAAACTTATTTTAGGTATGCTAACACTTCCAGTCCTTTTATAATCAAAGTTTTTGATTTTTCGAAAAATTAGTCCCTTAAATTCAATGTTTGACTTCATTAGGGTTTATTACACGTGTCAATACTTCATTGGACGTGATTTTACGAGGTGTTACATCCTCACCCCCTTAAAAGAAATCTCGACCTCGAGATTTGCTAAAATGCTGGAAGTACTTTTCGTCGCATAATGGACTTAACTTCTATTCTATATCTGGAGTCTCTCCAAGCTCCCAAGTTGACCTCTATAATAGGTACATGTATCCTTTTTGGAGCTTCTTAACCTGTCGATCCTCAATCGATACAGGTTGCCCATCATATCATAAATCTGCATATCATTATGTGATAATGCTGCTTGACTTATTGGTGAAACACATCCTTAAATCCTTAGCGTGTAATGCATTGTGAGTTTCGCCAAGCTCCTTAAGTAGGTTTTAGCTTATAAGCTATTTGATCTTGATACATCCGATTTCCTTCAAATGATTCTATAGATTCAGAGCTTAACTAGCCCGATAATTTAACAATTTGGCACACCCTTCCTGGGTGATATCTTTTGTTGAACCTTATTCTTTAACAAGAACTTAGGAGGGTTGCTACTTTCATTAATTCTTGATTTTCTGCCGAATACTGGCAACTTACAGATGATTATGGATTTGCATGATCTTATTCGTTGTTTCCAAGGCAACTTTCAGATCCTAATAATTGGACTTACTAATCTTATGTCTAACAATAGATGTTTAACATTCCATCTATACAAGGTCTCCAAAGGAGCAGCCTTGATACTTACATGACAACTATTATAGAAAATCTTATTTTAAGGTGAGATGGTTATTCCAACCATTGCTTAAAACTAATCTTAAGGAATAGCTAATCCTCACAGTTAGTCGAACAAGTCGACGATCCTGGGCAGCTGATAGCGATTCTTATTTGTTGTCTAAATAGGGTTGCGGTAATCAATGCATAAGCAAGATGAACCGTCTTTCTTAATTAACTATACTGAATTCTCAGAATATTGAGTCAAGCTATATGAGTCCTCTATTCTAAAACTCACTTAGTCAAGGTTTTGATTCCTCCAATGATAGTACTAGCTGTCTTGGAGATTTCATAATAATACAGCCTTAAATGGGATATAAATCTTAACTCTACTTGCCTCTCAGAAGGTAAACAGGGTAATCTTTGGAGAAGATAACAAAGGTACAAGGAGGTTTCAGAGAATTTCCAAATCTCAGGCTCCAGTTCATCAATCATATTCTGTGTTAGATATGTGACACATTTACTTTACGAGTCCACGAATTCCTTAATCAAAGACATTTACTTGGACAATTCCATTCAGGATATCTTCTTTGAATACCATTAGCTGACTTTTAGTACCATATGGCCATTAGAATATCCTTGCGGTTCCATGCATTAAACCTCCATACTGATCAGGCATGGAAGCAATCTATGGAACTTATTAAGATACATCAATCCTCATATGGCGCTTTTATCATACTGTCTAGTTTTCGCAATCGATAGAGATTTAAGAGATATCAACTATATATGCTGATGCACTTCCTCTAGAGAGGGAATACTTCTAAAATTCTATGCCAGAAGGCTTCTGACAGGAACATAAGAAATGGTTCTTATGATTTCGCCTGTAAGTTTCACCTTACTCTTAATTTCTGGGGTTCTTACGGGAGAATTTCTAAAAGTTTGCTAAACTTATGGTCTTATGAGAGACTTAGTAGCACCTGAACCCAAACGTAACTCTTAGCAATAAAATCACAATAAAGGATTTATCTGGTGTCATTATTAATGTGAATTGCCTCTAACCATATATCAGGAGGGTTAAACGCCTCCATTTTTAATCCTTTTCAACTTAACTGTAAAATCTTTGACAAATTTTAGGGCAGTCTTAGCTTTGACTGGTTATTTCTTAATCTATAAAACGTGAATAGTTGAGGTAGATCCATTATGGATTTATAATAAGCAGACTTGAATTCTTAATGTGCCCTCTTAATGTCGATACTAACCACCATCATTTGTTTTCATTAAGCTTAGATTCTTGGGTAGGCTGAATAGCGTACTATCTCAGTCAATGAATTAAAATTTGTCACATACTGTTGACAGTCTAATACTTTTATGGTGAGAGTCAGAAAATTTTTATTCCATCTTTTTCCATTTCCCGAAGCGGATAATAGGTTTTTCTAATAAGGTCCTTAAAACTTGAACCATCCTATAATGTATAAGAGGATCTTTCTTGTGGACTTCATTAATATCCTCACTAATTAAGGGTATTGCCATCGAATGACTGTGATGCATACTTCACTATGTGTTTTCCATCATAGCCGCTGATACACCTAATGGTTTCTACCTCATCCAACAATTTCCTGAAATCGATGGCCCCTTTTTACTATTGAAGTCTCTTGACTTCCAAGAGACGAAGTACTTTTAAGTACATCCTAAAAGAATGGGCTCCTTGCCATATATGATTTTGTTTGGGTTATTCTTCGCATTTGAAGTATGACTAAAGCTCTTCTCATGAGCAGCGACATGTGTTTTAGAGCGAGCAGCATTTGGCTCCTTGAACCTTTTCATGACTTTTCTCATAGCCTTCCTAACAGCTGCGTTAATTACAGTTTTGGAGATTAACTCCATTAACATTGAGGTTCGCATTGGATGCACCGTTAACATTTGTCGCATCTCCAGCATCGCGACTGTTGTTTATCTCTTCTGAGTTTTCCATACTCGAATCTTTGGTATTAAATACCATATTCAACAAGTGCTTAGGCAATCCATACCCAGTGTCTCCTTGAATTGTCAAAGGCTCACCAAAAGGAGTCTTGATAACTACTTGCTTCTTATCACACACAATATGGGCTCGATTTTTAGGATGACTAATTCATTCCTATCACTATATCGAGTCCCTCTTATTTTAATGGAAACAATGACAGCGGAAGGAATGATTCCTAATGGATATAAAACATCCATCTAATATTGCTGAAGCAGTCTCTGAGGTACTATCGGCAAATTCTACTTTATACTTAACACTTAGAGTTTTAACAGGCAGATTTAGTAATTTACAAAATTCATTGTCTACGAAAGACTTATCTGAACCTGAATCAAATAATACTCTAGCATGAGCGTTATTGATATAGAAACTACCTGTTGTGGCATTGTCATCCTGAATAGCCTCTTGAGCATTCATTTGAGAGTCCCCAGCTTTGGTCTTCTCAGCCTCCCCAGGCTTTTTGGTTTTATTTGGGCAATTTGTCTTGATGTGCCCTATTTCATTGCAACCATAGCAGGTTGCGTCCCTTATGTCTTGGCACTCCAAGGTCTTGTGCTCCCTGGACTTGTAGATTCCACAGGGTAGAGGCTGAGGTTCAAATCTGCATTTCCCGAGGTGGTATTTCCTACAGGTTTTGCATATGGTCTTTTCACCTGACTGCTGGTTGTCCTTTAAGTCCTTGCATTCATGGGCCTTGTGATCCATCTCCTTACAGATGACACATCCCCTGGTCTGATCACAGAAACATTTTCCGAAGTGCTTCTTCCCACAGATCTTACATTCGGGTTTTGCCTCCTTTGGTTTGGACTGGTTATAGCTTGAACCGGTCTTACCCTTTTTAAATCCCTTATTCGGGGTATTATCGCACTTTCGTTTATGATCCTTTAACGCTCGGTCCACGGCCTTGTTTACGGCTGTATCTAACATAGCCTGTAACTCGGCGCCTGTTAAGTTCAGTCTTGCATCATTATTCTGATCAGCTGGATGATTGTGAGCTTCAGATGAGTCAGCCATGGTGAAGCTTTAAAGGCTATAAACCAAGTAGTAATAGTTTGTTTAATCATATAGTGAATTGTCAAATTTGATGATTAAATAGCCATGGTGCAAATAAACCATTTAGGCCAATAGATAGTATTTAATTTATTTGATTATGTTTTGCCTAGGTTTTCAAATAAACCATCTTTGACGTTAAATGGAATATAATCCTTCATATTTATTAGACAGGGGACATAAGTCACGACTGTCAATGTTGTACCGACATTCTATATAGCACAAGGGCTTATTCCCAAGGACTTTTTGATGGCACAGATGCCTTGTTACTAGGGAAATTTTAAAACATAATCAATGATTCCTTTGGATCGGAAAATTTCATAGCTCATTGTCTTGACAAGAAGTTATGAAATAAAACTATCTTTTTCATATATACATCTTTGCCCGAAGGTATTCATCCCAATGGGTGTTTTGATGTGTTCATCATGTTCGACGTTTATCAGCCATGATTCCTCTTGATCATTTACGCTAAATAATGGGTTTGGAAATTCTTAATATAAAGATGACAAGTGTGATTTTATCGCATCACTATTGTCAGGAGTGTTAACATGTTTCAGATGTTAACAAGGATCTAAATCTCTTTTAAACAGGTTTTACCATCGTAGCCAGGTCTTTAATGACATTCAAGCTAGGTTATACCTTTTAAGATTCTTTTTAATATGTATACCGGCAGAAAAGGAATGATATTTATTTTATTCAAGATTTTTATTATAATTACCCTAAATTTAATTAAAATATAACTATGGCACAAAAGGCCAAGTCACAAGGGCAACTTTAAATTATAAACCATGTTTAGGCTTGAACGCGGTTCATTGCCTTTTCTTGACAGGGAGTTGTAGGCTACGACTGTCTTTTGTCTTATATGACAATAAATATGGTCCGTAAGCATTACATCCCTAATGGATGCTTACTTTTTCAAAAATAGGAAAGGATTTCGGGAGAATCCAGTATAAGGATGATTTATGTGATTTTATCGAATCACATTTGCCAGGAATGTTAACATGTTTACAGATGTTAACAAGGATTTGAATCTTTTGAATAGGTTCTACCATCTTGGCCTTGTCTGACATGACCTATTGGCTAGGTTGTATCTTTAAGATTCTTTTTAATATTTAACGCAGAACAATCCTAAATTGAGATGTTAATAAGGATCTTAATCTAATTGAGGAATTACCATCTTGACCCTGTCTTAAAATGACATATGGGCTAGGCCTTGTCCCTTTTTAGATTTTGCCATTTTATTAATATGGTAGATCTTTTAGAAGGAATGTTATTTTAATTTATTTCATATATTATATTCATATATAATGATATAAATGAAATTTAGATAAAACATTCCAATGATTTTTAAAAGAGGTACAGAATTACCCTAAACGGGACTTGAAAGAAATGATGTTGTCCATGAAGGGACTGAAAGATAAGTATGCCCTTATAAGGACTACTAAGGAAACGATCTTCAGCAAAAGGAGTTCCTTCTTCATTTTATTTCTGAATGTTTTCTCCTTGGTTGCACGTTTATCCTAGTCGCAGTACGAAGCTCGACCTTTCCTAGGCTTCAAACGGGGAGAATTTCCATTATGGCTTCTTTGCTTGGCGACGTATAAAAATATATAGAATTGAAAGCAATAATTCTCCGAATAGAGATGAGAGTATTCCTATGTTAAGTCTAGACTCAGAAAGTCAAGGAATGTGCTACTGTGCCATTGAGATTAAACACAAAAGGCTAGCATTTAATTCACTCAATGTTGGCTCTGATACCAACCTGTCACACCCCGATATTTCCACGTATTACCGGTGGGCCCGGTGGGGAGTATCGTGACGTAGTTGATATCATCATAGTCAAACAACACAATTTTAAATGCACAGCGGAAGCAAAAGATAGATTTATTTCAACCGAATAAATTGTAATATTAAGTATCACAAAATAGTTGAAACAGATCCACAGGCGGATCAAATAAAAAGGAAACATAGTTCATAAGACTTAAATGCACCCAAGCTTGCGAGACTCTTAATGATGCTAAGGAGAGGCCAGCCTATTACGCTTAGTACCTGCACTTAACCTTTTTGGGAAAATACGTCAGTTTACACTGGTAAATACAATTAACTGACTCGTTTTGAAAAGGTTTATGAAAATTGATTTGAATGCACATGGCACAAAATATTTTATAACTTGGGATAATTATTTATATATAAACTTGTAAAAGAATTACATGTTTCTTATGCGTTCAGTAGCCCAGGTTGATACCGGGTTAGAGCTTAATAGACACACCACATGATATAGTCCCGCGACGGGTTATTCCCGAAACCGGCGGTTATACCTTATTAATTTTAAATGCACTGACGGGTGTACGCTTACACCCGTGTGCTAAGGTCGTGGCCATTTCGTAAAATGATGCCAAGGGTATCCGGGACATGGTCATTAACCCCACAAAGGCTTTAATCAAACAAAACAATTTAAACGGGACATTTCAATAATTTAATCTTCATACAATTAAAAATTCAATGCCCGACCAAGCGGTATTTTATATACCGTACCCCAAGCCCGTATAGGGAAAATAAGTTAAAAGTATTTTACCTGAGCTAAATATAAATTCAATCCCATCCGTATATCAAATTAGCAAGTACAGATAGCTTTTACTGGGCTCCTAAATCTGGAACGAAGGTTTTTAATAACCTATTAGATTCCTAACGGGTCTTAATTAAACCTATGCTTAGACCGGTTAGTTTTAAAGGAGGATACGGTTCAAAACGCATGGTTAAGCGAGAACTGGAATAGAATGTGGTTTAGACCCGACAAGCTTGTATACTTGTGTAATAAGGGTAAACTAAACACATTCTGGATTTTGAGATGAAAATGATAAGGTTTGACCCGTTTCGGCTAATTTATGCAAACTAGTTACATAAGCCGATCCGAACGCGAAAAGTGCGTAACGGGTAACCAAATGAATCATGAATAGGTTTCCTAAGTTAATATGCCTGAAATATGTTGTGATATCAGTAGGATACCTTCCATTATGCCCAAAACGAATTTAAACTCAAATTATGCCCCGTAGGGGTATTTTGGTCATTTAAAAGGTTATAAAAGAGGTTTAATATAATTCTGAGTTTCAGGTCTGATATAATCAGTAAATATACTTAATTTAATAAGTTATAACAGTATGATATTACATATATGTGAAATTTACCATTTATAACCAAACTATGCGCCGAAGGGCATTTTGGTAATTTCACCTAAGGTTTAAAGGTCAAATCTGGAAATCTGAGTTTAAAACTTTTGCTTACTGCTAAAGTATAATAATATACTTAGAATATCAGTAGGTATCAAGTCTTATATATATAAGATAGTTTTAATACATACTATGCGCTTAAAACGCGTAAAAAGACGGTTTTAAGCGATTTCCGGGTTTTATATGAAAAGCTGATATTTTTATTATTCCAGAAGGCTTAAAATATTTTATTTATCATATTAGATCAGTAGAAAAAGGTTTGGTGTCAAAAATATTTGTAAAACTCATTTTATAGGCCAAAAGGGCAAAACCGACAATTACCGAATCAAGCCTAGAACTCTATGTTATGCTCAGCCTAAAAATAAATAAAAATCTTCAAAAATCCCAAAATATTATTTTATATCAGTAAGTAAAAATTTTGGTATTAAAAATTGGGTTTAGATAGGCTATATGCTAATTACGCCGTTTAATTAATTAAAAGCTTTTCATTTACGCTAATGAGCATAACTCCTAATCTAGATCTCAAACTGATGTCAAATTTTAGGGACAAGTTTATAAATCAGTAATGAAGATTATTGTCCTCTCACATTTTCAAAATTCTCGTTTTAAGGTCAAAAGGGCATAATAGTCAACATTTGGGCATATAACGGAAACATGCATATGAATCGGATAACTAAGGAACCAAGTTGTATAACCTCAGAGGGTTACACTAACCTATAACCTGGTCCTAAAGGAATCCTAAGGCATATCTAAACTAAGCTAAATCGGGTCAGAACTGAAAGTCAAAGCGAAAGTCAACTTTTGCGACTTTCGGTTCCGAACTGAGTCTATACTTAGAATTGTCGGGTTGAATCATGCTTAGGCATGTTCAACTAATATTTACCAAGTTATTAAAGTGGGAAAACTGATTTTATGATCTTTATATTAATAGTTATGAATTTTATTTAAAACTAACCCATTTGACTTTTATTTGACCCGACAATTTAACTAAGTAAACGTGGTAATTAGGAGGTGCCCTTTTGAGGGTTTAAAACCTACCTAATTACGGTCACGTAGCCATGTTCGTTACGAACAATGGCTCAACCGTTTGAAAGTCAAAGCGTTTGTCGCAAACGCTTGCCTTTTCGGTTTTTAATTGCTAAACAATTAAACTAAGCACGAAGGAACACTTACAAAGGGTCCAAAGGACTGAGGGAGGTTCTCAAATGGGTTCAAGATCCTCCTACTTCAGAGACAAGAGCAGGAATAGAAGAAGGTGTGAAAAACAAATGAAATCCCACTTCTATTTATAGTTTTCGGGATTGCACGGGATCGCGACAAGTGTCGGGAGGTGCATCCAGATCAAAACATGTGTATGGTGGTTTTAATAATCAGTGGGCAAGCCCCTAGAGTCGAGTTTGAGAGTATAGGAAACCAGATTGAACAAGAAAACAGCAAGGAACAGGCTGTCTGCAGCTGTTTCTGCATCTGTGCAGGCCTCGCGGCCCGCGTGAGGTTCTGTGTGGCCTTACGCAGCCCGCCTGACAGTCCAGACCAGCAACAACACTTTCCAATAATTGAAGAAATGGTCCCTGTTAGCATAAAGGGTCATTTTAGGCACGATTAAGGCCCGTTAAGCCATGTTTGAGGCTCTAAAATGATGCTCACACATAGGGGACAAGAAACATGCTCAAAAACATGTCGGATGTCGGCTCGTTTGGTCGTACGGTCACGTTGTTCGTCTAATTACGACGAAACACGAACGGACGCGAAAAACGATCCAAATCACACGACGAATGGAATTTTATCATGCCGAACACTAAAATAAAATATTTTAATGCTTACATAAATTTTTGGGTGTCCGGGTATATTCAGAATGTGAGATATGCGCGAAAATGCAAACTTGTGCACTTTTTGACACTTTTAGTCCCTGCATGACTTAAAAGTTTATTTTTGCGCATCAAACACCTCCAAGCCTATATCTAAGCCATATAAAGAATAAACAGGGTATGTTTAACTCATGGTTATATTCCGGAAGGTCCGTTACCATACGAATCGGCACACTTTAGCAGTTTGACGCAATTAGTCCTTTAATTGCGCAAAGTAGTGCGAAATGTTGTTCAATGATATCCAAGCCTTCCATGGCCCATATAGATCATTCCCAAGCATATACTTAAATATTACTATGCTCCCGTTTGCTCAACTGGTCACCGAGAGGCGTATATTCAAAAGTTGACGCTTTAGGTCCCTCTATTGCGCAAACTTGCGCATCTCATCATCTAATAGCATTGAAGCCTCATCTAATCCATATTATTCATTCTTGAAAGTATTATTAAACATCAAGATGCTTCGGGTTCGCTAAAAGGTCTTTCAGAGGTATAATTAAACATATTGACACTTTTAGCCCCTCTAATTTGCAAAGTTGTGCGTAACTTTACTTATAGGCATAAAAACCTTAGACGGCCATTATTTGGCATTCCCGAGAGTATAATAAAATATCATGAAGCTCCCAGTTTGTTAAAAGGTCACTCAGAGGTAAGAATTAACATGTTGACGCTTTTAACCATTTATTGCGCAAACTTTTAATTAATTACACAAACGGCTACACTCAATCATCAAGTGGCTCATTTGTGAATATAAACATCGTAAGAGGTTATTTAGAAACTTATTTTAGGTATGCTAACACTTCCAGTCCTTTTATAATCAAAGTTTTTGATTTTTCGAAAAATTAGTCCCTTAAATTCAATGTTTGACTTCATTAGGGTTTATTACACGTGTCAATACTTCATTGGACGTGATTTTACGAGGTGTTACATCCTCACCCCCTTAAAAGAAATCTCGACCTCGAGATTTGCTAAAATGCTGGAAGTACTTTTCGTCGCATAATGGACTTAACTTCTATTCTATATCTGGAGTCTCTCCAAGCTCCCAAGTTGACCTCTATAATAGGTACATGTATCCTTTTTGGAGCTTCTTAACCTGTCGATCCTCAATCGATACAGGTTGCCCATCATATCATAAATCTGCATATCATTATGTGATAATGCTGCTTGACTTATTGGTGAAACACATCCTTAAATCCTTAGCGTGTAATGCATTGTGAGTTTCGCCAAGCTCCTTAAGTAGGTTTTAGCTTATAAGCTATTTGATCTTGATACATCCGATTTCCTTCAAATGATTCTATAGATTCAGAGCTTAACTAGCCCGATAATTTAACAATTTGGCACACCCTTCCTGGGTGATATCTTTTGTTGAACCTTATTCTTTAACAAGAACTTAGGAGGGTTGCTACTTTCATTAATTCTTGATTTTCTGCCGAATACTGGCAACTTACAGATAATTATGGATTTGCATGATCTTATTCGTTGTTTCCAAGGCAACTTTCAGATCCTAATAATTGGACTTACTAATCTTATGTCTAACAATAGATGTTTAACATTCCATCTATACAAGGTCTCCGAAGGAGCAACCTTGATACTTACATGACAACTATTATAGAAAATCTTATTTTAAGGTGAGATGGTTATTCCAACCATTGCTTAAAACTAATCTTAAGGAATAGCTAATCCTCACAGTTAGTCGAACAAGTCGACGATCCTGGGCAGCTGATAGCGATTCTTATTTGTTGTCTAAATAGGGTTGCGGTAATCAATGCATAAGCAAGATGAACCGTCTTTCTTAATTAACTATACTGAATTCTCAGAATATTGAGTCAAGCTATATGAGTCCTCTATTCTAAAACTCACTTAGTCATGGTTTTGATTCCTCCAATGATGGTACTAGCCGTCTTGGAGATTTCATAATAATACAGCCTTAAATGGGATATAAATCTTAACTCTACTTGCCTCTCAGAAGGTAAACAGGGTAATCTTTGGAGAAGATAACAAAGGTACAAGGAGGTTTCAGAGAATTTCCAAATCTCAGGCTCCAGTTCATCAATCATATTCTGTGTTAGATATGTGACACATTTACTTTACGAGTCCACGAATTCCTTAATCGAAGACATTTACTTGGACAATTCCATTCAGGATATCTTCTTTGAATACCATTAGCTGACTTTTAGTACCATATGGCCATTAGAATATCCTTGCGGTTCCATGCATTAAACCTCCATACTGATCAGGCATGGAAGCAATCTATGGAACTTATTAAGATACATCAATCCTCATATGGCGCTTTTATCATACTGTCTAGTTTTCGCAATCGATAGAGATTTAAGAGATATCAACTATATATGCTGATGCACTTCCTCTAGAGAGGGAATACTTCTAAAATTCTATGCCAGAAGGCTTCTGACAGGAACATAAGAAATGGTTCTTATGATTTCGCCTGTAAGTTTCACCTTACTCTTAATTTATGGGGTTCTTACGGGAGAATTTCTAAAAGTTTGCTAAACTTATGGTCTTATGAGAGACTTAGTAGCACCTGAACCCAAACGTAACTCTTAGCAATAAAATCACAATAAAGGATTTATCTGGTGTCATTATTAATGTGAATTGCCTCTAACCATATATCAGGAGGGTTAAACGCCTCCATTTTTAATCCTTTTCAACTTAACTGTAAAATCTTTGACAAATTTTAGGGCAGTCTTAGCTTTGACTGGTTATTTCTTAATCTATAAAACGTGAATAGTTGAGGTAGATCCATTATGGATTTATAATAAGCAGACTTGAATTCTTAATGTGCCCTCTTAATGTCGATGCTAACCACCATCATTTGTTTTCATTAAGCTTAGATTCTTGGGTAGGCTGAATAGCGTACTATCTCAGTCAATGAATTAAAATTTGTCACATACTGTTGACAGTCTAATACTTTTATGGTGAGAGTCAGAAAATTTTTATTCCATCTTTTTCCATTTCCCGAAGCGGATAATAGGTTTTTCTAATAAGGTCCTTAAAACTTGAACCATCCTATAATGTATAAGAGGATCTTTCTTGTGGACTTCATTAATATCCTCACTAATTAAGGGTATTGCCATCGAATGACTGTGATGCATACTTCACTATGTGTTTTCCATCATAGCCGCTGATACACCTAATGGTTTCTACCTCATCCAACAATTTCCTGAAATCGATGGCCCCTTTTTACTATTGAAGTCTCTTGACTTCCAAGAGACGAAGTACTTTTAAGTACATCCTAAAAGAATGGGCTCCTTGCCATATATGATTTTGTTTGGGTTATTCTTCGCATTTGAAGTATGACTAAAGCTCTTCTCATGAGCAGCGACATGTGTTTTAGAGCGAGCAGCATTTGGCTCCTTGAACCTTTTCATGACTTTTCTCATAGCCTTCCTAACAGCTGCGTTAATTACAGTTTTGGAGATTAACTCCATTAACATTGAGGTTCACATTAGATGCACCGTTAACATTTGTCGCATCTCCAGCATCGCGACTGTTGTTTATCTCTTCTGAGTTTTCCATACTCGAATCTTTGGTATTAAATACCATATTCAACAAGTGCTTAGGCAATCCATACCCAGTGTCTCCTTGAATTGTCAAAGGCTCACCAAAAGGAGTCTTGATAACTACTTGCTTCTTATCACACACAATATGGGCTCGATTTTTAGGATGACTAATTCATTCCTATCACTATATCGAGTCCCTCTTATTTTAATGGAAACAATGACAGCGGAAGGAATGATTCCTAATGGATATAAAACATCCATCTAATATTGCTGAAGCAGTCTCTGAGGTACTATCGGCAAATTCTACTTTATACTTAACACTTAGAGTTTTAACAGGCAGATTTAGTAATTTACAAAATTCATTGTCTACGAAAGACTTATCTGAACCTGAATCAAATAATACTCTAGCATGAGCGTTATTGATATAGAAACTACCTGTTGTGGCATTGTCATCCTGAATAGCCTCTTGAGCATTCATTTGAGAGTCCCCAGCTTTGGTCTTCTCAGCCTCCCCAGGCTTTTTGGTTTTATTTGGGCAATTTGTCTTGATGTGCCCTATTTCATTGCAACCATAGCAGGTTGCGTCCCTTATGTCTTGGCACTCCAAGGTCTTGTGCTCCCTGGACTTGTAGATTCCACAGGGTAGAGGCTGAGGTTCAAATCTGCATTTCCCGAGGTGGTATTTCCTACAGGTTTTGCATATGGTCTTTTCACCTGACTGCTGGTTGTCCTTTAAGTCCTTGCATTCATGGGCCTTGTGATCCATCTCCTTACAGATGACACATCCCCTGGTCTGATCACAGAAACATTTTCCGAAGTGCTTCTTCCCACAGATCTTACATTCGGGTTTTGCCTCCTTTGGTTTGGACTGGTTATAGCTTGAACCGGTCTTACCCTTTTTAAATCCCTTATTCGGGGTATTATCGCACTTTCGTTTATGATCCTTTAACGCTCGGTCCACGGCCTTGTTTACGGCTGTATCTAACATAGCCTGTAACTCGGCGCCTGTTAAGTTCAGTCTTGCATCATTATTCTGATCAGCTGGATGATTGTGAGCTTCAGATGAGTCAGCCATGGTGAAGCTTTAAAGGCTATAAACCAAGTAGTAATAGTTTGTTTAATCATATAGTGAATTGTCAAATTTGATGATTAAATAGCCATGGTGCAAATAAACCATTTAGGCCAATAGATAGTATTTAATTTATTTGATTATGTTTTGCCTAGGTTTTCAAATAAACCATCTTTGACGTTAAATGGAATATAATCCTTCATATTTATTAGACAGGGGACATAAGTCACGACTGTCAATGTTGTACCGACATTCTATATAGCACAAGGGCTTATTCCCAAGGACTTTTTGATGGCACAGATGCCTTGTTACTAGGGAAATTTTAAAACATAATCAATGATTCCTTTGGATCGGAAAATTTCATAGTTCATTGTCTTGACAAGAAGTTATGAAATAAAACTATCTTTTTCATATATACATCTTTGCCCGAAGGTATTCATCCCAATGGGTGTTTTGATGTGTTCATCATGTTCGACGTTTATCAGCCATGATTCCTCTTGATCATTTACGCTAAATAATGGGTTTGGAAATTCTTAATATAAAGATGACAAGTGTGATTTTATCGCATCACTATTGTCAGGAGTGTTAACATGTTTCAGATGTTAACAAGGATCTAAATCTCTTTTAAACAGGTTTTACCATCGTAGCCAGGTCTTTAATGACATTCAAGCTAGGTTATACCTTTTAAGATTCTTTTTAATATGTATACCGGCAGAAAAGGAATGATATTTATTTTATTCAAGATTTTTATTATAATTACCCTAAATTTAATTAAAATATAACTATGGCACAAAAGGCCAAGTCACAAGGGCAACTTTAAATTATAAACCATGTTTAGGCTTGAACGCGGTTCATTGCCTTTTCTTGACAGGGAGTTGTAGGCTACGACTGTCTTTTGTCTTATATGACAATAAATATGGTCCGTAAGCATTACATCCCTAATGGATGCTTACTTTTTCAAAAATAGGAAAGGATTTCGGGAGAATCCAGTATAAGGATGATTTATGTGATTTTATCGAATCACATTTGCCAGGAATGTTAACATGTTTACAGATGTTAACAAGGATTTGAATCTTTTGAATAGGTTCTACCATCTTGGCCTTGTCTGACATGACCTATTGGCTAGGTTGTATCTTTAAGATTCTTTTTAATATTTAACGCAGAACAATCCTAAATTGAGATGTTAATAAGGATCTTAATCTAATTGAGGAATTACCATCTTGACCCTGTCTTAAAATGACATATGGGCTAGGCCTTGTCCCTTTTTAGATTTTGCCATTTTATTAATATGGTAGATCTTTTAGAAGGAATGTTATTTTAATTTATTTCATATATTATATTCATATATAATGATATAAATGAAATTTAGATAAAACATTCCAATGATTTTTAAAAGAGGTACAGAATTACCCTAAACGGGACTTGAAAGAAATGATGTTGTCCATGAAGGGACTGAAAGATAAGTATGCCCTTATAAGGACTACTAAGGAAACGATCTTCAGCAAAAGGAGTTCCTTCTTCATTTTATTTCTGAATGTTTTCTCCTTGGTTGCACGTTTATCCTAGTCGCAGTACGAAGCTCGACCTTTCCTAGGCTTCAAACGGGGAGAATTTCCATTATGGCTTCTTTGCTTGGCGACGTATAAAAATATATAGAATTGAAAGCAATAATTCTCCGAATAGAGATGAGAGTATTCCTATGTTAAGTCTAGACTCAGAAAGTCAAGGAATGTGCTACTGTGCCATTGAGATTAAACACAAAAGGCTAGCATTTAATTCACTCAATGTTGGCTCTGATACCAACCTGTCACACCCCGATATTTCCACGTATTACCGGTGGGCCCGGTGGGGAGTATCGTGACGTAGTTGATATCATCATAGTCAAACAACACAATTTTAAATGCACAGCGGAAGCAAAAGATAGATTTATTTCAACCGAATAAATTGTAATATTAAGTATCACAAAATAGTTGAAACAGATCCACAGGCGGATCAAATAAAAAGGAAACATAGTTCATAAGACTTAAATGCACCCAAGCTTGCGAGACTCTTAATGATGCTAAGGAGAGGCCAGCCTATTACGCTTAGTACCTGCACTTAACCTTTTTGGGAAAATACGTCAGTTTACACTGGTAAATACAATTAACTGACTCGTTTTGAAAAGGTTTATGAAAATTGATTTGAATGCACATGGCACAAAATATTTTATAACTTGGGATAATTATTTATATATAAACTTGTAAAAGAATTACATGTTTCTTATGCGTTCAGTAGCCCAGGTTGATACCGGGTTAGAGCTTAATAGACACACCACATGATATAGTCCCGCGACGGGTTATTCCCGAAACCGGCGGTTATACCTTATTAATTTTAAATGCACTGACGGGTGTACGCTTACACCCGTGTGCTAAGGTCGTGGCCATTTCGTAAAATGATGCCAAGGGTATCCGGGACATGGTCATTAACCCCACAAAGGCTTTAATCAAACAAAACAATTTAAACGGGACATTTCAATAATTTAATCTTCATACAATTAAAAATTCAATGCCCGACCAAGCGGTATTTTATATACCGTACCCCAAGCCCGTATAGGGAAAATAAGTTAAAAGTATTTTACCTGAGCTAAATATAAATTCAATCCCAGCCGTATATCAAATTAGCAAGTACAGATAGCTTTTACTGGGCTCCTAAATCTGGAACGAAGGTTTTTAATAACCTATTAGATTCCTAACGGGTCTTAATTAAACCTATGCTTAGACCGGTTAGTTTTAAAGGAGGATACGGTTCAAAACGCATGGTTAAGCGAGAACTGGAATAGAATGTGGTTTAGACCCGACAAGCTTGTATACTTGTGTAATAAGGGTAAACTAAACACATTCTGGATTTTGAGATGAAAATGATAAGGTTTGACCCGTTTCGGCTAATTTATGCAAACTAGTTACATAAGCCGATCCGAACGCGAAAAGTGCGTAACGGGTAACCAAATGAATCATGAACAGGTTTCCTAAGTTAATATGCCTTAAATATGTTGTGATATCAGTAGGATACCTTCCATTATGCCCAAAACGAATTTAAACTCAAATTATGCCCCGTATGGGTATTTTGGTCATTTAAAAGGTTATAAAAGAGGTTTAATATAATTCTAAGTTTCAGGTCTGATATAATCAGTAAATATACTTAATTTAATAAGTTATAACAGTATGATATTACATATATGTGAAATTTACCATTTATAACCAAACTATGCGTCGAAGGGCATTTTGGTAATTTCACCTAAGGTTTAAAGGTCAAATCTGGAAATCTGAGTTTAAAACTTTTGCTTACTGCTAAAGTATAATAATATACTTAGAATATCAGTAGGTATCAAGTCTTATATATATAAGATAGTTTTAATACATACTATGCGCTTAAAACGCGTAAAAAGACGGTTTTAAGCGATTTCCGGGTTTTATATGAAAAGCTGATATTTTTATTATTCCAGAAGGCTTAAAATATTTTATTTATCATATTAGATCAGTAGAAAAAGGTTTGGTGTCAAAAATATTTGTAAAACTCATTTTATAGGCCAAAAGGGCAAAACCGACAATTACCGAATCAAGCCTAGAACTCTATGTTATGCTCAGCCTAAAAATAAATAAAAATCTTCAAAAATCCCAAAATATTATTTTATATCAGTAAGTAAAAATTTTGGTATTAAAAATTGGGTTTAGATAGGCTATATGCTAATTACGCCGTTTAATTAATTAAAAGCTTTTCATTTACGCTAATGAGCATAACTCCTAATCTAGATCTCAAACTGATGTCAAATTTTAGGGACAAGTTTATAAATCAGTAATGAAGATTATTGTCCTCTCACATTTTCAAAATTCTCGTTTTAAGGTCAAAAGGGCATAATAGTCAACATTTTGGCATATAACGGAAACATGCATATGAATCGGATAACTAAGGAACCAAGTTGTATAACCTCAGAGGGTTACACTAACCTATAACCTGGTCCTAAAGGAATCCTAAGGCATATCTAAACTAAGCTAAATCGGGTCAGAACTGAAAGTCAAAGCGAAAGTCAACTTTTGCGACTTTCGGTTCCGAACCGAGTCTATACTTAGAATTGTCGGGTTGAATCATGCTTAGGCATGTTCAACTAATATTTACCAAGTTATTAAAGTGGGAAAACTGATTTTATGATCTTTATATTAATAGTTATGAATTTTATTTAAAACTAACCCATTTGACTTTTATTTGACCCGACAATTTAACTAAGTAAACGTGGTAATTAGGAGGTGCCCTTTTGAGGGTTTAACACCTACCTAATTACGGTCACGTAGCCATGTTCGTTACGAACAATGGCTCAACCGTTTGAAAGTCAAAGCGTTTGTCGCAAACGCTTGACTTTTCGGTTTTTAATTGCTAAACAATTAAACTAAGCACGAAGGAACACTTACAAAGGGTCCAAAGGACTGAGGGAGGTTCTCAAATGGGTTCAAGATCCTCCTACTTCAGAGACAAGAGCAGGAATAGAAGAAGGTGTGAAAAACAAATGAAATCCCACTTCTATTTATAGTTTTCGGGATTGCACGGGATCGCGACAAGTGTCGGGAGGTGCATCCAGATCAAAACATGTGTATGGTGGTTTTAATAATCAGTGGGCAAGCCCCTAGAGTCGAGTTTGAGAGTATAGGAAACCAGATTGAACAAGAAAACAGCAAGGAACAGGCTGTCTGCAGCTGTTTCTGCATCTGTGCAGGCCTCGCGGCCCGCGTGAGGTTCTGTGTGGCCTTACGCGGCCCGCCTGACAGTCCAGACCAGCAACAACACTTTCCAATAATTGAAGAAATGGTCCCTGTTAGCATAAAGGGTCATTTTAGGCACGATTAAGGCCCGTTAAGCCATGTTTGAGGCTCTAAAATGATGCTCACACATAGGGGACAAGAAACATGCTCAAAAACATGTCGGATGTCGGCTCGTTTGGTCGTACGGTCACGTTGTTCGTCTAATTACGACGAAACACGAACGGACGCGAAAAACGATCCAAATCACACGACGAATGGAATTTTATCATGCCGAACACTAAAATAAAATATTTTAATGCTTACATAAATTTTTGGGTGTCCGGGTATATTCAGAATGTGAGATATGCGCGAAAATGCAAACTTGTGCACTTTTTGACACTTTTAGTCCCTGCATGACTTAAAAGTTTATTTTTGCGCATCAAACACCTCCAAGCCTATATCTAAGCCATATAAAGAATAAACAGGGTATGTTTAACTCATGGTTATATTCCGGAAGGTCCGTTACCATACGAATCGGCACACTTTAGCAGTTTGACGCAATTAGTCCTTTAATTGCGCAAAGTAGTGCGAAATGTTGTTCAATGATATCCAAGCCTTCCATGGCCCATATAGATCATTCCCAAGCATATACTTAAATATTACTATGCTCCCGTTTGCTCAACTGGTCACCGAGAGGCGTATATTCAAAAGTTGACGCTTTAGGTCCCTCTATTGCGCAAACTTGCGCATCTCATCATCTAATAGCATTGAAGCCTCATCTAATCCATATTATTCATTCTTGAAATTATTATTAAACATAAAGATGCTTCGGTTCGCTAAAAGGTCTTTCAGAGGTATAATTAAACATATTGACACTTTTAGCCCCTCTAATTTGCAAAGTTGTGCGTAACTTTACTTATAGGCATAAAAACCTTAGACGGCCATTATTTGGCATTCCCGAGAGTATAATAAAATATCATGAAGCTCCCAGTTTGTTAAAAGGTCACTCAGAGGTAAGAATTAACATGTTGACGCTTTTAACCATTTATTGCGCAAACTTTCAATTAATTACACAAACGGCTACACTCAATCATCAAGTGGCTCATTTGTGAATATAAACATCGTAAGAGGTTATTTAGAAACTTATTTTAGGTATGCTAACACTTCCAGTCCTTTTATAATAAAAGTTTTCGATTTTTCGAAAAATTAGTCCCTTAAATTCAATGTTTGACTTCATTAGGGTTTATTACACGTGTCAATACTTCATTGGACACGATTTTACGAGGTGTTACAAACGCGCAACAATTGCGCAAGTGTTACATGTGACTACTCACGGCCATGCGCTTTTCTCCAATTATGTTGGTCATGCGCCTTTTATCTACTTATGTTGGCCACGCGCCTTTTTGATTACATATGTCGGCTATACGCCCTTCCTATTCTGATGATGTATGTTGGCCACGCGCCTATTTCGAAGTTACTGAATGAAAGGATTGACTATGCCTTTTGTTTTTATCATCATGACTTCTACGTTACAAATGCATGTTAAACTTTTGATTAGCACGGAAACACTTCAGTAAATTACAAGCTCTTGGGTTATGCCTCCAAAGTCCTCCGCGATCATAGCGCGAGACCAGGCAGGAACACTCATACACGAGCCACACTTACATTTATTCGAGCTAATTTAACCAAAGTTTCTAACAACAATGCAATAATTGTAACTTGATAAATAGAAAACAAACATAATATCATATCACAAAAGCGCGCCAGCGCAATGATTACAGCAAAAGTAGCAAAAACATCATCAATTCCATTCAAAAAGCACTGCCGAGCAAGGATTACACAACGTTAAAAATAAATTACAAAGCATCAGCCTATAAACACTACCTATTCATTATCATCGTCATCATCATCACCATCACCATCGCCAGCATCACCGACTGTTTCTTCCTCATCAGATAACTCCACAGTCTGAGGGGGGTCTAAGATAGTCTTTAGCCGCGAACACCAGTCATCATGCTTCAGCGCTTCTGCGACCAAATCCATCACAGGCAACGAGAGATGGTCATAAACTCCTTCAGCGCGAGCTAACCCAACATCGGCCTGATCAGTCACTGAGCAATGACCGATATCAAACTCTTGTCCAAATGCCTCTTCAACATGTTGTGCACACTCTAGATAACCTCCACGGTGCCCAACCGCGCGCGAGGCATCTATGAGAGCGGCAACAGTCGCATCCAGCTCAGAAGCATTTAAAATAGAATTAGCAATCTGCAAAAAGGCAACAGTTGAGAGGACAACAAAAATAAAATGTAAGCGAAGAAAGGGGAACCTTACCAAAACCACCCCTCTATTGCGCACCCATCCAGACTCGGAGACCAGCGTGTCCACGATCGCTTGTGCTTTGGCATAATTGTTCTGAGATACGTTAAGAGCGTTGGTGCTAACATCTCGCGCCTCTTGGGCGGTAGCAGCCTTCACCCTCTTCGTCTCAAGATCAATCTCTAACGATTCATTCTTGTCCGTTTGCTCATGCAATCGGCGCTTCAACTCAGCGATTTCTACATCTTTAGCAGTTAAGTCTTTATCCCTGCTGGCCACCTGCGCCTTTAACTCATCCTACGAAGGACGAAATAATGACTTAGTAATATTGTGACAAGTAAAAAAAACAGCATAAGGCCGAAAAGGCTAAAGTTTTCGAACCTCAACGCGCTCTTTCTCAGCTTCAACATCCTCAACCTTCTTTGTTAATGTGGAATTTTGAGCCTCGAGGTCGGTAATCTTGGAGCGAGCAGCGTACATGCGCTGGTTATCTTTTTTACACGCCTCCTTCCATTCAGCACGCTCTTTAGACAAGAGCTCTTCAGCAGCTTGCAGCTTACTCCTTAAGCCCTCGCGGCCCCACTCTTCAGATTTTTTCTCAGATTCGAACTTGGCTCTCTCCTCAGCAAAGGCATCTTTCAACTTTTCAAAATCCTTAGCCTGCCTTAACAAGCGCTCACGATACTTCTCCCAGTCCCCACGCTATTTAACCATTGTACGCCACTCACGCAGGATTTGGTGGTTAGCAGCGCGGGTATTGGCCTCACCGACAACATACGCATGATACAACCCATCATGGGTTCGCGCCCTTTGCCGATTAACCTCACCAGGAGGGAAAGAATTCAAAAACCAATCACGGCATGGGCCGAACTCCAAGAAAGTGTCCTTCTGTTTTAAACCCCAGGGAGGATGGTGAGGAGCATCACCGCGAGCCTCATCGGTATAAGTCTTGTAATAAATATCCCCTAAGGTATCCTTAGGACCTATCGGGCGATGAGGCATTGAGCTCTGACTCCCTGCACCAGCTTGTCCAGCCACGAAAGCGCTTGAACGGACATTACCACCAGCGCTAGTGCCACTAGCAGCACCGGTAGTTTCTTTATGCGCAGGCCCAGTCGGCTTAACAGTCTCGGGGCCTTTTCCCCGAGTAGTCTCTTTCTTTTCATGAAGGGTCCGGTCAAGCCTCGTAATTTGTACGACCTCCGGACACTGCGTTTTCTCTTGTGCAATAGTAGTAGCGGCCTCGGTCTCTTTTGGCTTTTCGCCTTCAAGCTTTTCCACAACCTTCTCTTTCTCTTCTTCTTTCTCCTTCTCAACAGGTTTCTCAGCAGCCTTCTTTTTCTCTTTATCAGCCTCCAACTCGGCAGACTTAAGAGGCTTGATCACAAACTTGGTTTTCTTTGGCGCTGACTCCTTCGGTTCTTTAGGGTCCCTAAACTCAACACCCTTCTGTTCAGGGGTTTTCTTCTTGGCCTCTGCAAAAGCCAAGTGTTAAAAAAGGATTTAATTAAAGAAGACATGAAGTCATAACACTAACCTGGAGAGAATTTGTAGAGAGAGAGCAGACTGCTCTGTTTGCCTATTACTGGGGCTTCCCCAGCCTTCTGCGCCACCTGCACACTCACAACAGTCTCCTCTCTGCTTCTTTTCCTGCTCACTAGCTTGAGGGCAGACTCCTCTCGCTCTTCCTCTTCTTCCTCCTCTTCATCCAGCGGGATTGAAGAGGGAGTAGCGCCAGCATCTGGGTTCCTAGACCCCGCACTCCCTGAGCTTTTTGAACCAGCAGCGCTGGTCTTCTTCTCGCCTATACGTGACAGACCCTCAAGTGAGTCACTTACAGTAACGTAATACTCCAAGTTACTCTGACGAAATCGTAGAGTACCTTTATCAGAAGCACCGGCAGTGGCGCGGCTACTCCCGCCTTTCTTGCTGGTCACTTCAGCATCAAGGGTAGTCATTTTCTTCTTCTTCTTGGGCGGCTTCTTCTTCTTCTCCTCTGGATCAATGCCAAGGTCGCGCAACACACCTGCAAAGATGTTAGACCAGGAAATTTGCTCCCCATTTGAGGACCCTACAGACTCCTCGCTAGAAAGATAAAGAATCTCTTTCCCAGCGGAAGTCACAGCTCGCAAGGGCCTGGTGTTGGGTAGATGCGCATCTTCGGTTGCAGTTTGAGGATTGGCAAAAGCTTCAGCAGGAGGATAAAGAAAGTTGCCCTTGATATGCTCATACCAGTAAGTCTCTCCAGGTTCCAGCGGGCGCACGCCCATAGATCCACCAAAGGTGGGGAAAGCAGCCTGGTAAAGATGCGCTTCTGCAAGGAAATAAAACACTTAAGCGCAAGTTAAGCGAGAGGAAAAGAGAATAATCAGAGAAATGACTAACCTCTATCTTGAAACCTCAAAACTGGCACCTCGTTGTTATCTTCAGGCCATTGGTCGCTCATCTGCGCCGCAACTAAAATGTTCTCACCAAAGATCCGGTTTGGCGTCGCAGTTAGCTTTAAGTACCAATCAGCTCCCTTCGGAATCGGCATTTCCTCCTTCTCGATTGTGTTCGACGGCCGGAAAATCATCGCAATCGGAATAACTTCTTCCCTAATGAAGAAGAACTTATGTTTCCAATCATGGAAACTCTTAGGAGGGTTGAGAAGAATCTTCTTAGCAGATCCACGGTTGCCGAAAGAGTAGAACCCCATGTTCCTAATCAGTTGATAGAATGCCCTAAACTTCTCCACTGTAGGCTCTATGCCATGGGATCGGCACAAAAACTCGAAATGTCGCACCCTCACCATACCGAGTGGACTCATTTGTGAGATATGAAACCCATAATATTGAAGAATATGGGCCATGAACGCCGTAGCCGGCAACCGGAAGTTGCCTTGTAAAAAGAAATCTTCAAAGAGGGTAATATACCCCGGTGGCGCGTCGGCGGCTGTCTGGTTTTGACCGGGATATCGTGCATCCCACTCCGGTGGAAACCGGAATCCTCTGGTAATCTGCTCAAACAACCCCTGGTCCCATTTGAGGACACGGAGAGGACCTTTGTCACCTGGGTTCTCTTCTTCAGCCATAGATGTTTAGTTAGAAGATTTAAATATTTTCTGGAAAACTCGAATATTCAAAGAAAAACTTGAAGATCTGCTGGTGTTTCTTTGAAGGTTTGAAGATTCAAAGAAAATTCAAAGAAGATTCAAAGAAGAACAGAGAACAGAGAGAAAGCAAAGAAGGGTTGTGAGATCCTCTTTCCTATCGTCGACTATATATACTCATCGCATTTAATGCGATAGGTAAACATGTCGGATTCACCGCGCGCGTCACCAATCAACAGATGCCACGTAAGGCGGGTTTCTCGGGGTGACAGTTATCACGCGCGCGTGGTCTTCAATCGCCTGACAAAAGGTGAACCGTCAGTGACAACTTGATGACGGCCGTGTCAGCAGTCAACTCAAACGTCGCCATCAACGACATTTTGCACCAACCTGTCAGAATTCAGAATTCGAGGTTTTTCCCGCTCAAAGTTACTATAAACTTCATGCAGAAGCTACCCAGGCCACGCAGCATTCACAATTATCTAGTGAACCTGCGCGCTTACACTCAAAGGCAGAGGATTATCAGTAGCCAAATTATAACAACCCTCCTAAATATTTTCCGACACCCCTATATGTTTTAAAATACGCCCCGTATGCGAAAACAGACCCCGAAAACCTTTATTTTTATAAAAATTAATTAAAAACAATTTTTATTTGTTCCTGGCGGGCCGCGTAAGACCACTCCCTGGTCTACGCGGGGCGCGACAGCCCAACCACCAGGCCGCACCCGGTGCTGACACGTGGCACAATCGTGTCAAGCCTAGTGTAATGACCAAGATCAGCTAGACCCTACCTCCCCTATGTCGCGGGCCGCGAAGGGTAACCCTTCGGGCTATGCGGGCCGCGAGAGACCTGTCGATCAGAACTATAAATAGGGGCCTCGAGCTTCAGTTTCCGTCGCTCACATTTCTTTCTCTCTCTCGAAATTACATATAGTAGGCATAATTTTCGGGCATAATACCCCCTAACTAACGAAGTTCTGCCTCGTTGTAAGTATCATAACCCCGGTTACGTATTAGATACGTTGCCCGATTGATCCAGGGTTCCGTAACGGCTGTCGTGGTTCTGCCCGACGTAGTCGTTGGAATGCCGTCTCGGGGAGGGTATCATTAATATAAATAATGGGTTATTATACTAACACGTGTGCATTTGTGTAAATTATAGATAATCACCAGGAACCCTTAAAGGAAATCTAAGACAACAATGTGAGTAATCTCCTTTTTACCAACTGTTTTTACAAAACCTTAACTATTTTATAATATGATTAAGCAGTGATTGAGTCTTTGTAATTCTTCAATTACTGCCGGTATTATGGGGTTTTGTATACATTACTTGATAACCTTCACAATTGGACAACGGGTTAGCCAATGGGTGATATGACCATAGCCAAAGATACGGTCGAGTGGCAAGTACTGAATGAGTAATTGTGTAGATATAAACAATGTGATCGCTCTCAATACTGTTTAATGATAAAATATGTTTTGATTAAACTGGGATTCACTCACCAGTATTTCCCACTGACAAATGTTTTTAAAACGCGTTTCAGGTAACAAAATGTAAAAGCCAATTAGAAGAAAGCCAGCTGGAGAGCACTGAAGGCTTGGAAAAATGTGGCTATAAAAGTTACCTAAAAGACGATGTTTTAAATTCAATAAAATAGGGTTTATCCCTATAAACATGTTGTAATAAGAAACTTGGGTTCTACCCATGTGGTTATTAATATAAAATATGGTGGTTTTACTCTGATCAAAACATTTCCTAACTACGGTCCTGATGAAATTTCCGCTGCCAAAATGATTAAACATACGGATACCACCAACACTGGTTCGCGGCCACCCGTTCCCGGGAAAATAGGGATCAGGGGTTGCGACACAAATCTGGTAGTCGCGACGTAGTAACTAACAATCAATTACACGCGCGCAATTTACCAAGACCTAGCAGGGATTTTTCTAATCTAGCACTTCCTTTTTTCTAAGTCCAGAGCTCCAACCACTTGCTTCGCGCATGGTGCAGCACTGGACTGGGGGGACTTGAAGGGGTATGGTCCCAAAAAGCCGCGCAAATCATTTTGCAGGTCGCGCGCTGGACCATACTCCTTACTCATAAAGCTGATCAATCTCCAGACCCGCGCGGGATACTCAAACCGTGTCCTCGCGCGAGGTCCAAACAAAAGGTTACATCACTTTCCACACTTAGTGTTCTGAATAAGGGTCGTGCAAAGGTTAGGGCGCGAGGCCACTTCAGAGAGTACAGAAGGTACACGTGGCAGAAGGTTAAGCCAATCAGCATCCTCCAGGCTGTGCTCTATCGTGCTCCACGATCGTCTGACGTGCAGGAGGCAGAGAGTACACAAGGACGCCTATGTGGCACCAATCAGGGGGCGGCGACACCTACCCCATGATCTCCACTTACCTACTGATGGCAGAAGGACAACAGGGCCGACAACTGGGACACGTGGCTCCAATCACGGTGCGCCAGCAACGGAGATCTTCTAGAAGACACTAACGGTCGACACCAGTGAGACAAGGAGGATATTCCCTGTTTGTTGCCTTCCGGCCCAAGGCCCATCAGCCCATCTCCTCTTACACCTCCCCAGCTATAAATAGAGACCTCCATGCACAGGTTAAACATTCTATTCTCTTCACTCTCACTCTTAACACACACTTATTTCCCATATTCCCCTCTTAACGAGCTAACGGTGTTCTGTTTTGCAGGAAGAACGAATCAAATCAGAGCTCAGGAAAGTTTAAGAAGATTAACCCTCATGTTTGAAACATAAAGCAAACTAATTAACCCTAAAATTAGTACGTGTTTCTTCATTACTATAAAATGTCAAGTGTATTTGACTTTTGGTTTAATCATGATCGGATCGAGTTGTTGCAACGTTGGCCCCAAAAGACATCAAAATGGTGGGGGATTTTTTATATTTTTATACAAGGCGTTGAGACTAAATCTTTAAGTTAGCAAACCGTGAACATAACCATTGGCGAAGCTTCCCCCCCCCCCCCAATTTTTCCGAAACCGGGGGGGGGGGGGGTGGAAACGTATATACCTAAAAAATTTCTATACGAAAGTACTATTCATAACACTACGCATTGAAAAGTTCGAGGGGTCGGGCGCCCCCTCGGAACAAGCCTAAGATGCGCCACTACATAACCTAAAAATCTAACGCCCGTTGAAAGAGATGATGAAAATAGTGACAAACACATATTAACATAAAGGACGACTCTTATTATCTAGAAAAGATTCAGAACGACTTTTGTAAGTTGATATAAACCTATACGCTATAATGTACTCTTATATTGTGTGTATAGATAGATGAGTTGCATTTAATAGTTAAAAATAATATATCTACTGTCACGGCCCCCGACCCGGTTTGACCCGTTTCAGGAGCCGCGGGACAGAAAATCCCGTGGTATTTATTTAATTGAGTTAACAGCGGAAGTTTTCTTCAGGATCTTTTTAAAACTGAAATTTCCCGATTATTTTATTTCACAACTCGGGATAAAATCCTGGTAATTTACAAACATATGATTTCACTGAGAAATCTTTATTTTACAAAACATGTTTCTTTAATTTATATTGAGCCACTTCCTTAAGCTTGTAGTGCTTCACGGCACTTTTCCTAGATCACAACAGATCACCTGAAACATGTTTGAAAAAGGTTTTGTCAGCGGAAAATACTGGTGAATCATTCTTTTTAGTAAAATGACGCGTTTGTTATAATTTACAGTATTAAGAGCGATTACAATGTTTCCATATATCAACCAACTACCCACAGGATTTGTCACTCGACTCGTTTCTGTGACTATGGTCAGATCACCCATTGGCTAACTCGTTGTCCAATGGTGACGGGAAATAAGTAATGTATACAAAACCCCACATACCGGTTGTAATTTGGTGATTACAAAGACTTAATCCCTGTAATTATAACCTTGAAAATAAACATGATTTTGAAAGTAATTTGATAAAAAGAGAATGACTCACATTGCAGATTTAATATGAACAGAGCTTAGCCTACTGATTAGCCTTGATAACCTAATTTAAATAATAATGCACACAAACTAGGTTAGTAACTAATACAACATTTACGATAACTCACGAGATTAAACCCTCACATCGAATGACAAAGTGCGATACTTAAACATCCATCGTATTAACGATGAATGACAAAGCATAAACCCTAATGTGGGCAGCACTTAAACATCCATTGGATAGTTTAATCGATCGGACATTGAATCGTAGCAGCGATCGAGTTATTACCCTGTTTTGCGGCAGCGATTCGTGATTCGTGTGTGTTTTGTAGTAAACAGACTATAACTCGGTGTATATAACGAATTTTTACGTCGTTCAAGTGCCAAAATTCCAGTCCCAAACCCCTCTATTTATAGTTAAAATTTGACCCCCTCGCGTGACGCGAGGGGTACCCCTATTGGCGTCGCGTGGCGCGAGGGGTCACCACCTACCATAGGGTAGCCCCGTGTGTTTGTAGGCTTGCTGAGTCGACGGAATTGTAAAATTCGATTTTGACAGCGTTTTATTTGGATAATCGTAACTAGGGAAAACCCCCCCTGAGTTTTAGGGGCCCTGATCCTGATTCCGATTATTCTGAAAATTTTAGGATTTATGCAGAATTACTTGGGTGTCTTAATTAGGGTTTCCTATTGAACTAATTGTAATAATAATTAGGACTTTTAATGATAGTTGTTACATCTACTAATAGTTAAATCATGATGAAATTTGAAACCTAACAAATGTAGAGATGAAAATTGAAACCTAACAAATGTAGAGGTAGGTGATATTGAAAGCTTCATATTTTAATGCCCACCTTATCTATACTTTTTGAAAAAGGTCATACTAGAAAGCGAGGTGTTTGATACAAGTAGATATAGTAGATACAAGGACGTTTGAATACAAATATATGAATTCATAATTGTGAGAATGGTATAACAATTATATCCTAACTTTTTTGTCTTTCACAAAATGAGCAAAGCACTTTATACAAAGGTATGCATAGAATTTATATTAAACAAAATAATTGAGTAAATTGCCAAAATCATCCCTGAGGTTTGAATATGTTTGTCATTTTCATCAAAAACAACTTTTTTGTACCATATAGTCCTTCACTTTTGGGATTTTTTGCCATTTTCATCTAAATGTTTGATAGAAAAAATAAAGGAAATTAGACGCTTGGATGAAAATTGTAAAAAATCCCAAAAGTGAAGGACTATATGATACAAAAAAATTTTTGGATGAAAATGACAAAGATACCCAAACATCAGAGACGATTTTGGCAATTTACTCAAAATAATTTGTATTGAAAGTGGAGATGTGTTTTGGATTTTATAAAGCCCTTCATCTTTGCGAGGTTTGTGGAAACCGTCACCTCATGATTCTAAAAGCTGATGTCTATAAACCGAATAGTATATCTATACTATATAATAAAAGAAACCAATAAAAAGACATTTGTCATTATTCTAGACCATCTACCATTACTTAATTGTAGATAATTATTATTTAATTTAAATTATTAAATTTAATATATGTTTCAAACATTTAAGAAATTACGGATAAAATTTCATAAATTATCTTATTATTTATTTATATTAATTACTAGGTTATTATTCTAGACCATCTACTCTTACTTAATTGTAGATAATTATTATTTAAGGCTCAAACTATCTACACACTTGGTGTGTAGATAGCCACCTCAAAAAGTGGTTTTTTGTCTTATATGCATACCCTGCAGTGTCGAGCTGTGGTCAAAGCGTGGCGTTTTGGTCCGGTTAATCAGACAAAGACTGACGGGTGTCTGACGGGTCTGTTGACCGGACCAAAACGCCGAGCTTTGGCCGCGTTTTGGTCCGGTTAACCAGACAAAAGACTGACCGGGTGTCTGGTTGACAGGACCAAAACGCGGCCAAAGCTCGGCGTTTTGGTCCGGTCAACAGACCCGTCAGACACCCGTCAATCTTTTTCTGGTTGACCGGACCAAAACGTCGCGATTTGACCACAGCTCGACACTGCAGGGTTTACATATAGAACAAAAAACTACTTTTTTAGTGTGCATATAGGCACATTGGTGTACCAATAAGTACACCCTTATTTAACTTAAATTATTAAATTTAATATTTGTTTCAAACATTTAAGAATTTATCCAAAAACAACCATATGCAACTCAAGTCCATATATTTAAATATTAAAGTTATATAACTTAATAATTACCGGTAATTTATACTTATCTAATTAATTTAAATATTATTTTGTAGCTATAAGTTTATCTAATTGCTATATGTCTAATCTAAACATTTCAACAATATTTTTAGAACTAATAAATTAAGACCACTATTATTTAGATAAAACTTGGGTTCACATCGTGAGAAAGTCGATGATACAGTTTGTCTTCTAATCGATGGTTCAAATGCTTTCATATTTATAAACTTGACAAACATCACAAGTTTTGATCATACATAAAACAAAATTTTGTTCGGATATCAGAAAAATGTATTAAAATATCGTTTTAATATTGTTAAATCTTCGTTATTAACTATTTGATATTTTATTTATTTAACCCGTGTAATACACGGGGTTATAACCTAGTACAACTATAAAATATAAATAGTCGATAAACCGAATAGTATATACAACTATAAAATATAAATACCTTAAATTTAAACATTCCAACCAAATCTGTATTTTGATCTTGAAGGGGCCTTGATAATAAAAATAAATTATGTATTTTGAAACAATCACATAAGCATTTTATGAAATTAACTTTCAATTTAAAATAAAGGACCTTTGACCTGGCATTAAAATGTCGGAAAAAGGTGTCCATTCTCAAAAGATGAAATGTGAAAATTTACAAGTAGATTTAGAAAAAAAAAAACTAAGGCTATGGGGTGTGGGGGTCATGGATTGAAACATTATTTCCACATAGGACCATTAATTAAATCCTATACCACCCCCCTCCTTGATTGATGGTGGTTCCCATGGATTAAACCATGACTGCCACGACCCTCTCATTTGAAAATTTTAAGACAAAAAAAAATTAAAAAAATAAAGAGGATAGTGGTTTGGGTCATGACCACACCCTTAGGATAGTGGTTTTGAATGGTGGATTAAAGATGGATGACATGACGCCTATGTGGAGGATCATGATGGTCATGACCACACCCTATAGCCTAATAATTTAAAACTTATATATTTGTTTTTTCAATAGTAAATTTTATTTCAGATATAAATGACAAGCATCTTTAAAACACATGTACAACTCTAAACTAGCCAAGCTTAAGTTTAGACTGGTTTAAGGGGCTGATTGTTTAGCTCTTAATGAACCTCTTAATGGTTCAGACTTCTTATTGGTTCAACACTTAATGTTCATACCGTTTGTTTCGTGAACAAATGTCTGAATGTTTCAGACATTTGCCTTTAAATGGTTAAATATTATACTGAGTCTGAATGGTTAAGACCTCTAATCTGAATTGGCCAGACATTTGTCTCTAACGGTTAAGCATTATACTGGCTCTTAATGGTTCAGACCTCTTACTGGTTCTGCACTTAATGATTCAGACCTCTTACTGGTTCAGCACTTAACCATTCAGAAGTTGTCAAACAGCCCCTAAGTTCGACTCCGTTTGTTTAGAACTCTAATCCAAACGAGAAATTCAACAAACCCCCCAAAAAGCTTTTCATTGGGTAAATTCTTAATAGATTTTAAATAGATATTGTTGTTAATATTAGTTTCTTTTAAAAGAATAAGCTGCACACGGGGTAATTTCTTTTAAAAGAATAAGCTTTTTAGAAGATTGATTTTTTTTTTCTTTTAAAAGAATAAGCTTTTTAGAAGATTGATTTTTTTTTAAATTACTAATAAAAAATACATGTGTTTTTTTATGATTAAGTATGAATATTATGTTTTTTAACGTTAAAAAGACATTCAAATATCTCCTATAAAAACCAATACCAAGCTATATATTATAGTACCATTTACTTTTAGATAATTTTTACCGTAACATTTAATTTCAAATAAATTTTTAGCCTAAACCTTTTTTTGTTACTTGATATTAATTGAGTTTTCTGTATAATTTTTAAGAGATAATATAAAATAGTGTGGTCCAACCGTCCAAACATTCAATTTCTTACATAAATGTCATAAGTATTAACATCTTATTAAAGTTACCCGATTATACTGGAAATTTTATTTTTTTTAACGGCCAACAAAATAAAATCCCGGAAACCTAGGGTAGCCCAAGCTCACCATCTCTAATTTCGGGGATACCCGCCGCCCAAAGGCCCATTACGGTAAAACTCTATTGGGATCGAATTTTAACTTGAGACCTATAACCTTAAACCTAAATCTTCACTTACCCTCTAATATCAATGAAGTTATAGCTCATTTGCAACACATGAACTATTTTTTTACAGAATCTAATATTATTGCATTTAAAGCTTATTTAGATATTGATATAAAAATGAATTTAATAATCAATGCAAATCTAGTTAAATGTTTTAATAGTGATACCATTTTAGAAAGGGAAAAAGATAACTATAACAAATATAGATGTAAAGGCATCAACTTTAATGCAAGAATATCAACACCCCATGAGATGATGGCATCCATAGATTTGAGTCACAATTTTGAAGCACTATGCTTGGTTTTGGAATTAAGACCCCAATGGGAATAGGGAAATGGGGTATTGGATCATGAGAAGCTTTTGAGTAGAGTCAAATTTCACCCACTTTTTCACCTCTTTCAATTATGACCATTTGGGAAGTTTCAAGATTTCTTGATCTAATGATAATGGCCTCATACCCACTTCACCAAATTAGGTCAGTTGAATCATATATACATTTTAGCAAACTCCCATATTCTCCACTACTTGTGTTTGCCACTAATCAAATGAATAGTAATTTTGATCATGTCATGATAGAATGAAAACTTATAAATTCTAGTTGGTGTTATTGGCAACTTTTACCGGTAAAAGTAACAAAATAACAGAATTACATATAAAATAACCGAATTGCCCTTCTCGATAATAATAGAAAAATTGGATGAAGTTAACCCAGTGAATTAAAATGGCAACGGTGAAACCTTTTTGGACGAACAGGCGAAAAATGAAACTTTTGGACTAAACTGACAAAATTGCCTAAATCACAGGGTCTAAAATGGCATTTAACTCTATTAAATTTAATCTGTAAAATAATTGAGGTTAAAACTTTTGAATGTTCATTTACCACTTCTGGGCTCTGGCTTTCGTTATAGCATGTGTTCATTGTACTTGGGCTTGAAGTGCACATGAAAGGGCCTTCGGGCCCAATCCAGTAGCCCTCCCTGGTTCTTGCACACCACCCATACTTTTCATATCGGCTCATTGCTAATTGCTAAGTGCTATCATTTTGCAACATGTAACGCTTCTCATATATGAGTTTATTGTTGATCAACCTATAAATATAATTAAAATTACGAAGAAAATATATAAATTATAACTTGATAAAAACACTTAGCATGTTATAAACCTACCTGTTGGTATAAATTCGAGTTAACTTACGTTTTACGTCACGTGAGTCACTTGGTCTTTTTTCTTGCGACTTAGCATGTTTTTGTGCCCCCACCTCTGATAGCATGGTTTTACCTAGGGGTGAGCAAGTTTAGGTCCGGATTGAAAATAATCGAGAACTAAACCGAAAATATACCCAACCCGACCCGAACCCAAGCACCTAGGTATTTAGAACGGTTCCAGTTTTTCATATAAAATCGGGCCAGGCCGGTTCTCGGTGCTTTTCATGGTAAAACCCGACTTGGACCTATGGACCGGACTAAAGTGCTACTTAAAAAAGACTGGGCAGCCCAGTAGCGATTAGGGCTTGAATCCCTAAAATATATAACATACAACGACTACACGATCTTCCCACAAATACATTCGTATAGAGAAAGAAACCATCTGCATTGAATTTGTAGTTAACTTCTTGGTTGCTACTGTGATTCAGTTACGAGGTATGTGATCTGATATGAATCATTATTTTTTTATTCACTGGCGTTTTATTGTTGTTTTCGGAATCATTCACTGTCGTTTTGTTGTTGTTTTTGGAATCAAAGCGAAGGTAAGAAGGTATAACATTCAAAGCTTATAACAAGAAGGTATAACAGTTGACTTTGCGGAGTCAAAGTGTATAACAAGAAGGTATAACGGTTGACTTTTCGGAGTCAACAAAAATACAATAAGGTATAAGGCGAATAATCGATTAAGCGATAAGAAATCATAGAATTTATATTAATAAGTTTGACTTTCCGAAGTCAAAGCCAAAACAATAAAGCATATAATACTTATTTTAATACACTTGATTAGCGATAAGTATCATAAGAATAATCGATTTTGACATATACACTGATACTAAGTTTGTTGTTTATTAGTAGCCTTCCCAAGTTCATAACAAAACATGCTGAAAAATGAAATATGTCGGGCCGGTTCTTATACTTAGAACATGACAAACCCGATTACATAAAAACCCGGAACCGAGGATAGTGAATCGTTTATGTATTTTGTGTTTGATCGGTTCTCAGGTAGGGTCGGGTTTTGCCTTTTTCAATTCTTGTTTAACTTAAAATAGCATGAGCTAAACGAGCGATTTGAACATTTCATAACCAAAAATTCGGTTATTAACTGATATTAACAAAAAACACCACCACACCCTTTGATCCAAACAACCGATTTGAACATTTCATAACCAAAAATTCGGTTATGATCCGGCTTTGGACCATAGCTCAAAACTATCATATTCACACCATGGGTCAGGTTATTCTACAAAGGCTTCTAATTGTAAGAAGTGTAAGAAGGATTTATAGAGTGACAAGTATCCAATAACCTAAAACTAAACCCACTACATCACCACCAAAAATCTAAACACCCACCCCCACCCCACCACCACCCAAAAACCTAACCCCCCCCCCCCCCCCTACCCAAAAAACCTAACCCCCCCCCCCCCCCCCCCGCGCCCACCCCCACCCCCCAAAAACCTTAAAAAAAACCTAACCCCTCCCCCCCCCCCACACCCCCAAAAACCTAAAAAAAACTACACCCACCCCCACCCCCACCACCACCCAAAAACCTAAACCCCCACCCCCTCGGCAAAAAAAAAAAAAAAAATTGGGTGGGTGATGTGGGGGGGGGGGGGGTGGGTGGGGGTTTAGGTTTTTGGTGGTGGTGGTGGATGTTTAAGGGTTTTTTTTTTAGTGGGGTTTTTTTTGTGTAGTGGGTTTTTTTAGGTTATTGGACACTTGTCACTCTATAAATCCTTCTTACACTTCTTACAATTAGGATCTTTTGTATTTGATCCTAATCCTTCACACCATAACTAACAAACTAGCCAAAGAAATGATTCCAATTTGTAAGGATACTTGGCTTGAAACAACTTCAAACGTAGGTTTTCTGTAGATTAGGAACAAACTTAGTTAACGAATTCAAAGGTATAACTATTGGATCCGAGGATACAACGTACGATGTTACAATGAGAATCACCCTAAGCAAGTAGACTCATTGTTCAATTAAGAGATCAAGGTTGAAAATCGTTTAACACAAGAAAAAACCATAAATTTTCTTATAATTTTTTGGCTTAAAATTTTCTAGATACAATTATTTTTAGTTTTAATATCAAATTAGAGTAAATTTCTAACTTATAGTTTAATAATCATTAGTTGAGGGGTACACATTAATTTAAAGAGTAAATTACTAACCTGTAGTTTAATAATCATTAGTTGAGGGGTACATATTAATTTAACGTGGAGAGTTCTTTTTAGCTTTGTTCAGGGAATGTTTTCGTCATATACCCTTTTTCTTATTTTTACCTATTTTAGTGGAAAGTGTAACTTAGTTAATTCATTTATAACTCTCGTGCCATATTCGGTATTTTAAAAAATTGGGGCCAATTTGATTAAAATATGGGCAATGAGTAGTTAAATATGATGGTTTTGTAATTAGAATATAAAAAATAAATATAAATATTGAATTTGATAAGTATGAACCATGATCATTGGATTAAGAAAAAGGGATTATTTATGCTATATTTATTTAGAGATATTTGCAGTATATAACTAATTTCATGTAAAGAATACTATAACCAAATAGACACTTGTATCAATTATTTTTTTAAAGAATATTGGATTTAAATAACTTCAACTTTCATCAATTGGCCAATAAATACTTTCAATTTTCGATTTGTACCACACCACTCTCAACTTTTAACTTATTGACTGATAGCACTTCAAAACTAACACAGTTTGTTGACATCAGTTGTCACATCACCAGACTAGTGCCACATCAGCTGACACGTCATCAAAAAGCCACCTCGGCCGCCACATCATCAAAAGCCAAGTCAGTTGCGACGTCAGCTACCACATCATCAAAAAAATTCCACGTCAAATGACACATCAACACACAAGTACCACATCAGTAAAAAACTAACTGGGTTAGGGTTAAGTTAGTTTGGGAGTGTTATTGGCCAATAAATTACCTGTCAAAAAAAAAGGCCAATAAATTGAAAGTTGAGAACGGAGTGGTATAAATCAAAAGTTAGGAGTGCTATCGGGCCAATTGGTGAAAGTTAAGGTTATTTAAATCTAGTATCCCTAATTTTAAACGTTGATATGGTTTTATGCTTGAACTATTTTCTGTAATGAATGTGCCCTATCTATTAAATGTTTAAAAATTTATGACGTGTTAAAGATGTATTGGTAGGAGGTTACAAATTAATAATTATTATATATATGTTATTAAAACATCAAATATTTGAATTCACGTGCCATAAATATTTGAATCACGAGTTCAATAAATAAAAGAAACAATCATATGGTTAACTATAATACTAACCAAGCAAAAGTAGATCAATTATATAATTCCCATAATCAAGATTTGTATATTGTTAACTAAAATACTAACCAAGCAAAAGTAGATCAATTATATAATTCCCATAATCAAGATTTGTATATTTGGATTCTAATATAACTAAAATTCTAGCTTTGACCGTTAAAATCAAACCACTACAACTTCTCTCACCATATCCTATCATATAAGATTCATGTCATTTGTACTTGTAAACATATGATCATTCATTCATTCGTGCAACTTTTTTAAGGCAAGCAAGATAATAAAGAAGAAACGATGAAAATGGCGTCAAGGCAAATAATATATACCGCGTCTATGATATTATTGTTGTTATTGGGCTCAACCGCGATGGAAATTGATGCTAGGCGAGTTAACAAAGGAGATGATGATCATAACGGGTTGTTGAGTATGCTACCAAGAGGTATAGTGCCACCGGCGGGTCCATCACCGTGCCACAATGTATTTAATCGAAAGCGAACCCATCGGCCTCCACCTGCCTTAGCCCCTCCATTTGCTCCACCATTTGCACCTCCATTTTCCACTCAGTTTCCTATACTATTTGACCCTCCACCACCACCACCACCACCGCCACAAGATGATATCATATGTCCATAAAGATACTTCATCCATGCTTGTGTAGTGATCAAAGATGCATCAATAAGCACACAACAGAAGTTTCACCTAGCAAGTATGATTCTTGGGCCTAAGAGATACACCACCATATTTATTAGCTTCTTTTTTTTTTTTTTTTTTTTTTTTTTTTTTTGAAATTTTAGTTCTTAGTTTTCTTTTTCTTCTTGCTATTGAGAATTCATTGTTTTCTCTAGAGTTAAAAATAACTCAAGATTTCTAGTTTTCTTTGGATAGTGAAGGCCAGGGTAATTGTGTTTAGGACAATGATTCAAGTTTATTAAAGTGTAATCTTTTATGATGATTGGTATAATTTATTTAGGTTTCTTTCATCTATACATGCATTTTTTTTTAAATTGATTTTTACATATTACATTGCATAGTTCTTTCATCTATACCCGAATGGTTAGTCTGATATTTTTTTGTATTTCTACTCTTTTAACTCGTTCTCATATTCGAAAATGAATGATATGTTATATGGAATATGTTACAAGATTGAAATAAAACGATTGTTTATATTTAAGCATGATTGAAAGATAAATTTCATTACTATTAATTAAAAATATTGGATTTTAATAATCGCAACTATTCGTCGTTGGCCGCCAACAATCTCAACTTTAAAAATAACTATTGGTAGTCCTAAATAAACCCTGACTAACAGAACCCTATCGATCAATTGAAGCCTGCGAACCCAATGTGATTGATCAGTTGAAGCTTTGTGAATCGGATTGATAAATCAATTGGAGTTACAGAGCTTTATGTCATGTTTTTGCAGATCGGTTTTGTTTTGCCATCAATCCATTCCATGAAGAGAGAAACATTGATTTGCAGTACGTTTTCGAAGGATTTTTTTGCTTTTATGTCTCCATCTTCTTGCTTAAATTTAACAGTCGAAATATTATATTACACTCATGTCTATAATTACTCTAGTTATAAAGCAGCTCTGATATATATGATAACTAGGTTAGAACCCCGTGTATTACACGGGTTGAATAAATGTATTTTTATATATTAAATAATAAAAAGTTATATTTTTATGAACCCCGTATATTGTACAGGTTAAATAAATGTAATTTTATATATCAAATAATAAAAAAGTTATATCTTTAAAACATGTGTATTACACATATTAAATAAATATAAATTTGTATACTAAATAAAAACGTCGTATCTTAAAAAAAGCCGTGTATAATCGGGTTGAATAAATCTACCAAATAATAAAAAAATTACATCCTTAAAAACCCCATATCTTACACATGTTGAATAGATCTAAAAAAGAGTTATATCTTTAAAAATCATGTGTATTACACATATTAAATAAATGTAATTTTGTATATTAAATACTAAAAACATCATATCTTTAAAAACCCGTGTATAGTTGGGTCGAAAAATCTACCAAATAATAAAAAACATTATTTCCTTAAAAACCTCTAATTTTACATAGCAAATGATAAAAAGTTATATCTTTAAAAACTTCGTGTATTACACGAGTTATATAAATGTAACTTTGTATAGTAAAAAATAAAAAAGTTATATTTTCCAAAACCCCGCATTTTAGACTTGTTGAATAAATATAATTTTGTATATCAAATAACTAAAAATTTATATTTTTAATAAATTAGGATAACATTTAATATTAATTTATTATTTATATTTAATATAAATATAAGTAGGAAAGATAGGTATTTGTTTAAAAATATATTAAATTAACAATTTAGATGTGAGGATAATATTTTATTAAAGTATGATAAGATTTAATATTAATTTATTATTTATTTATCTAGTTAATATAAGATAAGTATAAATTTGAGGATGCCCGCAAAACTTGGTTTCTTTTATTAAATTATATTTGATGTAATTAATCCTATTTCAAAATATTATGTATTTATGTGTAACAAAAATAGAGAAATCATATAAGTAATCATACAAATATTTGAATCTGTGTCCATCAATATGATTGTTTATTTTTACTTTTGGATAATCACCTTGGTTCTTGAGACACCATGGGTATGCAACCTTATTTCGAATTCAAATTGGAGTAAAGAAATGGTTTTCGATGAATATATAAAGTCATAAACGTCTTCTGACTTTTTATACATGTAATATAAACGATATCTAAAATAGATTATCATTGATAGTGTAAAAAAATAACTAATTACAAATGTGAACCCCACTAATTTTACTTATGTCCTATTTGAACGGAAAAGATAAGTACAAACTAAATTTAAAAAAAATGCAATATGAAAATAAGAGAGAATAATCGATAATTTTTTTTCATAAAATAAGAGATCAGGGTAAACTAAATAAAAAAGTGTCAATTTGGTAAATAATAATATTAAGTATGAAAAGGTAGGAAATTACAATTGTAGACATCTTCAATAAATGACACGTGTCCAAAATCAGGTTTCTTTTATTATATAGTATAGATTATTCTACTATATATAACTAGCGTAACTATGATTGTAACTAGCGCAATTATGGAACTATGTAATTACTCTACATACAATAAAGTTTATAAAGGGGAAAGGGTGCTCCGACCCCCTACCCTAACTCCTGCCAATCACTACCTTAAACTATCCGATTTAGTGGCACCACTATCTTAAAACATGAACCCCACCATTTTACACCATTTTCTCTTTCCATACAACTATTTCTTATCTCTCTCATACCCACACACACATGCAAGCGGCTTCCACCCAACCCTCCCCTTACCAATCGGGCTAAACCTGCATCACTGGCAACGGTGTGTGGGTTTCGGGTGGAGGGTACCAGCTAGCCAAGCCGCTTACGCCCCGGGTCCCCTAATGGAAGTAATTACTTTTTTATAACTATATTCTGATGTAATTCAATTACATGTGATAAGTAGAGTAATTATCATTATAACATAATTATCACCAACCTTATAACTAGAGTAACTATAACAATAACATAGTTATACGAAGTTGGCATTATTTACGGTTATGCCACTGTGCTTTTTCTTTAATTTCTTCATTTCACACGCCAAGCACGATAAGACTATTTGTACGTCAAACTAACTCTTTTACATAAGATCACACCTTCATTTTGTCACCAAATTAGTTGCAATTGCATTTTGTCATATATTATTATCTTATCTTATTCATGTTACTACTATTTTGGTTATAGCTAGATTTGTATCTTTATTTTCGTTTATTATAGTTGAATTCATTGTGTCTACTTATCTTTTGAACTATTTATCAACATGTTATGATCTTTGGTATAACAATGTAAAGGAATAAAGAAATCCACTTGGATACAATTAGAGTAGAACAACGCTGTTATACGTACACCCTCAAAAGGGGTGTCCAGTGCATGCACACCCCTCCTATCACATCAGTCGTTTCACCTCTTAAACGAGCGTATAGGACTTGACGATGCCATGTAATCAGGCGTTGAGCCCTGGTGATTCATTCTACACGAGCGTTTAATCAAGGTGGTTCATGCTAAATGCAACGGACGTTTATCCTTAGGGGATTGATTTAGGGTGTTTAGCCGCTCCCTTTATTAGACATACATCGCCGGATTAGTACTTTTACCACTGATCCAAAATAAACAGACGAATACAATCGAAAGTCTGAAAACGCCCACAAAGTATCCGAGTGGCAATCGAAAGTCTGAAAACTACTGATTCAAAATAAACAGACGAGCATACAAAATCAGACGACGTTGTCAACAAGAATACTAACCACTCTAAAAATACAAATTATTAAAGCATAAATCCACTTAATGTAACTGTTACTTCAGATACAAAAAAAGGTATTCAAACCTACACAAACTTTTCACTTTCTCACTATCTAAAACAGCAAGTATTCCAACAAAAATCTGCAAAAAAAACACCAATTTTTTTTGTTGTTTTTTTGCTTCATGATATCTGTAGAAACCATCATCTTGAAGCACAGCAAAATATAAACATAAACGGTTTACGCAATTTTCTTGTTCATGTTTGTAAAAAGTTGACGCATTTGAAATCTCCAGATCAAAAAGTATATCAAACCAAACCCGATCAACACATACACCCAAACCGCCTCACCTGCACTCTCATCTTCTGATCTTACTTCCAATATACTAAACTCATCCCTTTGAGAATTTCCCAAAATACCCTCTTTCAGATGACCATATAGCACATACACCCTGTCCTCCGCTCCTACAGTCACTGACGTCGCGAAACTCTCAGAGTCAAGGGCAGTTTCGTCATAAACCACACCTTCGCTCCAACTATCATCACTCTTGATGAAATAAAGCTTATGTTGCGACACCACTAATAGAACACCGTCCCTTCTAAGCGCAATCCCGTCAGGAGCGGTTAATTCCCGGTTTAATCTAATCTTTCTAGCGGTACCGTCTTCGTCGTCGACTTTATACAAGTTACCGGTGTTAGATTGTGCAACAAGAAGGTACCCTTTGGTACAATACGCAATACCGTTAAGCCCGCATGAGCTGTGGAGCATGCCGGGGACTGCGGCGGTTTTGTTAAATACTTTCGATTTAGACAAAACCGAAGCTTTACCGTCACGATCAACCTTCCAGATCAAGTTACTGGCGGAGTTCGTTACAAATGCGTTGCCCGAGAAATCGACAATGACGTCATTGGCCCCTGCGGCTGCCGGGGATGATGCAGGGTCATGGAGGGTGGTGAGAAAGAGGCGAGTGTGCGGCACACGCGAGTCATAGGCGGCAAGCGCGCAGTTGGAAGGGTCTGAACGGTTGTAGAGGACTGCAAGCAAACGGTGGTGGAAAACATCTACGGTGACACCGAGGAATGATGAGTTGTCGGGGAGGGATTGATCATTGACTAGAGTGTTGACCACACCGGCATCGGATATCGCTAGGAGGGTTGGGTGGTTGAGGGAGCCGACTATGAAATGTTGGGCCGTTGGGTCCCATGCGAGTGACTCGGGGTAAAGGTTGGGTGATCGGAAGTTGATAACGTGGGGCGAGCTTGCGGAAACTGGAGCTTGAAAGAAGCTGAAAATGGCGGTTACAATCAGTATTGACTTTGTTATGGTGAAAGACATGACTCTTGAAAATCCCTGAAAACAAAGATGAAATATCAGCCTTTGATAGATAGTTTGTTTGACTGAGGTGAGTTTTCTTGTAAAAGGAGTTAGCATTTAGTCATAATCAACCTAAACATAAAACAGTTAATCTTGTTTCTCAAGACAAAGAAAGGTCAATGGATAGATATCACAAGCTATATTCTAATCTTGGTTTTAAAAAGCGCGCCTCAAGTGTAAGGCGCGTTAGGAAATTGGGAACAAGCCTCAGGGTATTGACGCGATGCTTCATTCACATCTCGATTAAAACTTAAGTCTTTACGAGACTAGGACTATAATATGTAAAAATAACTAAAAGAATGAAAAAGATTACGAACAGTGTACCTGATAACTATACAGTTAATGCGGTAAAAGTAACATCGGATATCAGTCAAGGACCGATATTTGAGATATAGTTTATCTCGGTGAGATACCGGTAATTTTAATATCTTGTTAATTTTATATATATAACTAGAGGTGGCAAAATGGATGCGTTGGATTGGATTGGTTGTTGGGTCAGGATGGGTTTGGGTTAGAATGGGTTTGGGTCAAGATGGGTAAAAGAAAGAAGAAGGTCAGGATGGGTTTGGGTCAGGATGAGTTCGGGTCAGGATGGGTTTGGGGCAGGATGGGTTGAGAATAAATCAATAATAATAAAAACTGAAAAAAATAATAAAAAACCTTAAAAAAATTAAAAAAAAAACGAAAAAAATTAAAAAAAAAAGAAAAAAAAATTAAAAAAACGATCTGCACTTTTCCTGCATAACATACCTGATGTTATGATGTACCTTCGATCTCTGTTTGATGAGTCTACTACTATATTTAAGGAACCACGAACATAATTAAAATCAAAGGACTAAATTACAGCATGTAAAGACCTCTCTTCATCAGTGGAACCAATAAGAACATGGTGCTACACTAAGGCAAAGAACAAGAACACAAACCGCACATCTACCTATTCATTTGCAGCGTAGCCAACCAAAACCCTTAAAATCTTTCAAACTAGCTTATTAACAGGGTAAAATATTCAACAATCACTTCTGTTCATAAAATATGTCACTAATTCACATCAAACAACGAAATAAGAACCACGGTACAACCACAATTCATCCAGTTACTAGAAATCCACAGATAACAACCACATAATCAACAAAATAGCTGATTAACAGATTTAAATATTCAACCCGTACAAACTTTCTTACAACAACAACCACATTCATATCAATCAATCAACAGTTTCCCAACATAAATTACAACAAGACACACAAATTTCTTCAAAGCAGACTCTATCCATGGAAACAAACAAGGTCAAAACAAGGCCCTTTTTAAAATGCTCAACTTGATTCAGGTGAGATGAGAACATGTTCTAATCGAAATAGGTTCGGGTTGAAATGTGTCGTTTTAGAAAGAGCCTCACTAAACCGATCCAGCAGTTAATTATTAATCATTAACCGTTCCATAAAATCCAAATAGCAGTCATGGTAGCAAATAAAAATGATATAAACACCCTCTTCGGACCTCAAGCTGATGAAAAAGATTAATAATTAATATCAATTACATGTATAAGAATTCAGATACTCATAAAAAAATTTAGACACTTGATTCTTCCTATGATGCCAAAGTTCACAAGATCTTTAGGCCAACAGCAAGAACAGAAACTAGAACAAGTCAAGTTTCAAATCAAACAAGTCAAGAACAAATAAAGAACCTAAATCGAAACAACAACAAATTCTCCACTCAATTCAATCACAAAACACTAAAAACACAACAAATTTTGTAAAATTAAAGAAGAATACCTCGTGTAATCTACCAAATCACACAAATAAACCCTAGAAAACGAACAAGATGAGGTCGATATTTTCTGTAAGTCTGATCAACAAAGTGTGTCAAGATTTATAGGGGCTAATCTATGGGAATTATAGTTTACTTTTGAGACAATTTAACACTAACAATTCAGTGATATATCAGTGATATACTGGTAAAATATAGGTGATATATCGGTTATAGCGGTCAATATTTATCGGAGATATATCAGTCAATATCGCCGATAATATCACTACCGATACTTGACACCGATATTTTACATGGGGACCGATAACCGATATATCACCGATATCAACTGCATAGCAGCCATAGCTTGATAAAAGCATGTATATGAGATAAGAGATCAGCTAGCCAAAGCCATTGGAATTATTAGTTTATACATTGAAAAAATCCATTTTGTTGCTACTATATTAAATTTAAAGATAGGAAATCTATTAGTTATTCGTTAAAGTTTCATTTATTCAATGGCCATGATTAGACGAGGACATATCGCTCGGAGACGTAGAACACAAATTCGTTTAATTGCATCAAGCTTTCGGGGTACTCATTCAAGACTTACTCGAACTATTACTCAACAAACATCAATTCGCTTAAGTCAAGTCGGCTTTCTAATATTAATTCTTTTTTTATCATAATGATGAAAAAAAAAATCAGTAAAAGCTACATGGATCCACAGTAATTTCTAATAATCAATCAAGTTCATTCACCTCAAACATGATCTATAATTAATAATCCTACACACACATAACTTTCTCTCTTAGAGATAAACACATGAATTAATTTTACTCAATTGTTCAATTCCAAAACAATAATTAAACTCTAATTAGTATGAAAAAAATAAAAACAAAGATTAGGGTTTCAAACCTGCGTCAATTATAACGTCAGAAATCGTTGATGCAGATATCTGGGTTTTGGAAAACTTCAAGGAATCAGAGGATTAAGAGCATTCACATCCAAACCATCAAATTATACATACATTCCACTAAAAAACAACTCCTATATCAATATATTTCCACTAAAAACAAATACTTTTTCTCTCTCCTTTCAATTAAATAATATTATCATTACATTTTTCTCTCACTTTCACTCACAACCACTTTCAAAATATATTAAAAAATTATAACGGGTGAACAGTGTCCCCCCAAATATACAGATGAACAGTAACTTTTTATCTCTCATCTACTCACAACCACTTTTTATACCCTACATAAATATAAAAACCCCCCTCACATAATATGGTTCCTTGGATGTGAATGCTCTAACAAGAGAATATGTTACAGAACGATATATATATATTGATGATTTTTATGAAACAATTTTGAATATATGAGTGATATAAGTGGGATTTGTGGTGGTGTTGTTCTGCGATTAGGACTTTTGACTTTGCCGTCTAAACTTATGTAATTTTCAATTTTGTGCCACTAGTTTTAAATGTTTCATTCTTGACACACTTATATAGAAAATTGCAGTTTAATGGGTTAAATTTAAGTAATGGACTTTACTTTAAAAAATAAGTTTAAACTTCCAATAACTATTATTTTAGGGGCTGTTTGTTTACCTCTTAATGAGGCTTTTAATGGTTCAGACCTCTTACTAGTTCAGCACTTAATGGTTCAGACTGTTTGTTTCGCGAGCAAATGTCTGAATGGTTTAGACGTTTGCCTCTGAATGGTTAAGCATTAGACTGAGTCTGAATGGTTAAGACTTCTAATCTGAATTGGTCAGACATTTGCCTCTGAATGGTTAGATATTATACTGACTCCTAATGGTTCAGACCTCTTATTGATTCAGCACTTAATGGTTTAGACCTCTTATTCGCTCAACACTTAACCATTCAGAAGTTGCCAAACAGCCTCTTTGAATATGAAAAATAATAATTGTTTTAGAAATAAAAAAAGTTTATTCTTGTATAAATATAGTGATGATTATAAGTTAAATATATGTTTGTTAATTAATAATGTCAATTGGAATTTCATTATTTGTATTCTTGATCAAATTTGGTGTAAGTGGATCCATGGTATTTTAGAGTCGGTTAGATATTCGGTTTTGGTTAATGACTAACATGTGTTTGAATAACGTTTGAAAGAGATAAGACAAGGAGATCATTTTATTTACTTGACTGTCATGCGTTGTAAGTAATATCAACAAGGCTTGTGAGGTTGTGAGGGTGATGCGATGATTACGGGTGAATGGTCATGTCTATATTTAATGAATGTGGTTGGATTATTGAGGTGTTTTCATTTGTGTCCGGTCTTAAAATCAATCTCCATAAATTCAATATTTTTGGATGTGGGGTTGACGTGAATGAAGTCAACTCGATGGCATCACTTTTGGGGTGTAACCAGAAGTGTTCCTTTTTTTTTGAACGGCAAACCAGAAGTGTTCCTTTTATGTATATTGGTATAAAAGTTGGGGCAAATATATATGTTTAATAATTGGAGTCAAATCTTTGAAGGTCGGTTATCTCTGTGGAAAGGGCATACTTTATCATAGGAGGGTGTGCCACTCTTATTAAATCCATGTTAGAAAGTCTACCAAATTACTATCTTTCGTTATTCAAAGCAAAGGTTAAAGTGATCGAGGTATATGTTTTTTTTTTTTGAACGGCCGACTGAAATCATATTATTAACCGTAGCAAGATGCTACCCGCCAAATATACAAAGTACAAAGAAACGCGAAAAACACCAAACACCAGCACAAAAACTACATAAGACTAAAAAAAAAAAAAAAAAAAAAAACCGACACCAATCTTCCCACGTCATCGACACCAGCTTTGCTCGATTTTTCACCCACAGGAACGCCATTGCTCTAATCTCGTCAAGAATCTTCGTTGTGTTTGGAACCGAGAGTCTAAAAACCGAATCATTTCTGTGTTTCCAGAGACACCAAATAGACACTAATATCACTGCATGAACTACCTTCTTCTTTATCGAGTTACCGGAACACGTTTCATGAATAGAGAGAATATCGTTCAATTCGAAGGCAAATATAGGCGGAATGTTACACCAGTCCGCAACGTATTGCCAGATTATTTGGGCAAATTGACTAGCTACAAAAATGTGCTCGGACGTCTCTGCAAAATCACCACACAAAACACACAAGTTATCTTGGACCGAAATGTTCCTCATCGCTAGTGCACACTTTGTTGGCAACCGTTCCATCGCTGCCCTCCACGCCACGATAGCTACCTTCTTGGGGACCCAGTTATTCCACCTGAATACCCTTGCTGGAGACACCCGATTAACCGAACTTAGTTCTTTTTTTATCGCAGCAACATTAAAGGAACCGTCTGATGTATATTTCCACTTCCACACGTCCCAGCCCGAGCCCATGTTTAACCCATACACCAATGATAACAAACTCAATAACTGAGAATAGCAAATATCATTTAGTTCCGGCCTAGCCCAGGCCCACGCTAAAACAGGCCCAGCCGCACCCATACTCATTCGATCCTCCACCAAGCAGAATTTGTCTGTTTCCATTTTAAAAAGATCTGGAAATTTAATATAAAAAGGCTGGGAGTCAGCCCATCTATCTAACCAAAACAGGATATTTTTGCCATTGCCCAGACTTGCCGATATCGCCTCACTTAAATCAATGCCGACACTATCAAGAGCCGGTTTTATGCTCATGATATTCTTCCACGGACCAGCAATAGATGTTTTAACCGGAAAATCTTTCCAATCTCTACTATTGTGATGGATAGCCCAAACTATTTTACACCACAAACAATTTTTTTCAGTTTTAAACCTCCACCACCACTTAGCCAACATGGCTAAATTGGCGTCTCTAATGGAACCAAAACCCAATCCGCCATATTCTACTGGTGCAATTGTTTTTTCCCATGCTACCCAATTCATCTTGGCTTTTTCATCCGACCCGCCCCAAAAAAACACCCTTCTAATTTTATCAAGAGCATTCAATACTTTAACCGGGGCTTTGAATAAGGACAAATAGTAAGTTGGCAAGGAATTTAAAACTGACTTAATCAACGTAATTCTACCACCGTATGAAAGGGTTTTGGCTTTCCATATCGAAAGCCTCTTCTTAAACACCTCCACCACTGAATTCCAATTACGGGCCAAGTTCATATTAGCCCCAACTGGTAGGCCAAGATGAATAAAAGGAAACGTACCTTGCTTGCATTTAAGATGACTCGCCATTTGTTGGACTTCTTGATCCCTAACCCCAATACCATAAATACTGCACTTCGAAAGATTAACCTTAAGACCGGAGACTAAATAAAAGCATCTAAGTAACCGTCTCAGGTTATTAACATTAGCTAATGACCATTCACCAATAAACATCACATCGTCAGCATAAGAGAGGTGAGACAAGGATGGTCCTTCAGCGTTGATAGTAATACCATTAAACACACCAATAGAGGATGCCTTCTTCATAACACAAGTGAGAGCTTCCATCACAATTACAAATAAGAAGGGAGATAGCGGATCTCCTTGCCTGAGACCATGAGTGCAATCAAATTCCCTTGTGGGAGACCCATTAACTAAGACAGAGGCTCTAGCTGAATAGAGAATCGCCATCACCCAAGATCGCCATTTGCTTGGAAAGTTCATCTGAGACATAATCGAATTAAGAAAAACCCAGTTCACAGAATCGTACGCTTTGTTGATATCAACTTTGAAGAACATGCCACTCCGCTTATATTTTTTTAGCCACCCTAATACTTCATTAAGAACAAGTGGGCCGTCCATAATGTTTCTACCAGCTAGAAAGGCCGATTGTTGCTCCGAAATAAGCTTACCCATCACACACTTTAAACGGTTAACAAGCACCTTCGAGATTACTTTATTGATCACACCAATCAAGCTAATCGGGCGGAAATTAGTTGGGCCAATTGGATCTTTAACCTTTGGGATCAAGGCTATAAAAGATGAAGTGCAACACTTATTGATGGAGCCCTCCTCATAAAACTTATTGAACAACCTGACCATATCTTCACGAAGCCCGACCCAACACCTTTTAATGAATTTAAAATTAAATCCATCCGGCCCAGGGGCCCGTTCCCCATCGCATTCCCAAACGGCTTCTTTAATCTCCTCCACTGAAAAAGGTCTTTCAAGCATTACTGCTTCTTGGTCCGAAATAGTAACAATGTTAGGACAAATTAACACCGGTCTAGACGGCATTGGTTCCGAAAACTGATGCTGAAAAAATTCATACAAAGCTTCTTTAATAGCTAGGGGATTTGTATTCCACTCACCATCGACCAATAAACCATTCAACCTATTCGTGCTGATATTGGAGTTTATAATATGATGAAAAAAAGCAGAATTTTCATCACCTTCCAATGCCCACTTTGACCTGGATTTTTGGCGCACATCCAATAGTTTGATTCTTTCAAATTCAGCCACATAATTACGACACTCCGCCCGTTCGGCCAATTCTACATCCTCGAGAATCCTTTCTTCCGCCAAGTTTTCAATGACTTCCAATCTCCTCTTGTTCCGGCCATAGATCCCCTCTCTTCTTTCCTTTTCCAGTTTCAGCCATAATTTTATTTTGTTTTTTAACCACCTGAGTTTGATTGCTAGAGCTAGATCCTCCGGCCCCGAGAATTGAAACTCAGCACAGCTTTGAAGAACAAATTCGAGAAAACCAGGAAATTCGAACCATGAGTCAAAAAATCTGAATGGTATGTGACCATAATCCGATTGGACCGTGGACAGGACTATAGGCCGATGATCCGAAACCTCCCTAGCCAAAGCAACCACACTCGCATTTGGCCATCGCTCCCTAAACCCCAAACACACAAGGAAGCGGTCCAATTTACTCAGCTTCTTTCCATTATCTGAAATATATGTAAAGTTGCCACCACCCATATTATATTCCACAAGGCCCGCAGATAAGATAAATTCATTAAAGGCCCTTGCATTAGCAACAACAAACTCAGAATTCATTCTCTCACTCTCAACCCGCACATCGTTAAAATCCCCCATCAATACCCATAGGCCTTGTAAAGAGTTTCTGAAGCCCAAAATTTCTGACCAGACACCTCGTCTACAGGTAGTGTCATTAGGAGCATATACATTGACGAGATTTATGTTGCACCCCGAGTGAACCAGGAAACCCGAAACAATAATGAAATACCTGTTAAGATATGTATTTACACACCTGAAGGTCGCAGGAGACCAGATACATGCAAGACCACCAGATCTACCTTGGGAGTCCACCACAGCATGTTTGAACTCAGCACGCCCCCAAAACTGATTAAACATGAAAGCCGTCGATTCCGGTAATTTGGTTTCCTGAATGGCTAGGAAATGAATGCCATAGCTAGTTTTAAGCCCTCTGATCCAATCTGCCTTACGATTGCTCCGCACCCCCCTTAGATTTATCGATAAACAATTCATTGGAAACGGTTTTCTTCACCTTCTTTGACAATCACGTCTGCTGTAGCCGCTGTGAAACCGTTTAGGTCAACTCCAATCATGCTGCCAATCTGAACAGTAGCTTCTACCTCATGCCTTAAGAGAGTCTCTGGTTGTTGAACATCAGTGTCTTCTAACCCAGCTTCCTCCCGATTAAAAGAATCAGCACCTCCATCCCCGCTGTTAACCCTCCCCTGTTCATCGATTCCAGAAGTGTCTCCTACCGGAGTATTAAGATCAAATGAGTCCGATCCAGATCTACTGGGCTGATGAAATAATTTCTGCGCAGGCCCTTGAGTCGACCCAATCGAAGGTGGGCTTCTGTCATCCCTGATTCTTTTACCCAGGTTAATAGTTGGAGTTGGGCCCGTATCACCATACTCAAAGTTGGGCTTTGGTGACATCACTTCTGGAATTGATCCATCAGGTCCACTACCTCCACCAACGTTTGGAATTAAATTATTTACAAAAACCGAGGCCCTTTCATTATTACCTATCTCTATAGCCGACACGGTTACTTCCCCATGCACATGTTTATTCCCCAGCTCGACGTTATTAATTGGAGACGGTACATATTCCGATGGCCCAAGGGCTGCCGGCGACTCTACCTCTTCCACCGGAGGATCCACTACGGCGTCCGATGTCGGAGCACTACCCTTTTCCAGCACCGGAGCTTGGTTCTCTCCCTAGGTACCACCATTTGCCATATCCGAAGGTCTAAGTTCTCCTTCCTCATATTCCTCAACCTCGGCCAGCTCTTCATCCGAGTCCGATTCCGAGCCCAGGTCTGAATCACTATTCTCCGAGTTGGAATCCCAGTTCAAGTTATACGTACACTACTTGGAGAGTTCCGAAGCCCAAGCCACAATACTTCTATTATTCCACTTGATAACTACTGCTTCATCAATTATGGACTTTTGATTAGTTAGAACCTTCACGGAGCCCATCGAATTATCCTCCATTTGCCACGAGAATGTCGAACTCTGAATCACCTCACCAAATAATCCTCCGATTCTATCAAATAGTGAATTATCCCGGATAATAAAAGGTACCCCCAAGATATTAAGCGTAGCAACCCTTCTAAATGGAATTTCCTCGCCATGCCACAGCTTAAATTTTGAAAAGATTTTGTTGAGAAAATCCGAATGTGAGTTCATGCACTCCACGGCTGAGTGCTTATCCTTGAAAGTTAACAAGAATGTCACCCCACCTACATATGACAGACCAACTTCCGTTAAATTTGCTTCCTCCAAAGATATTCGAACCTTGCTTATAGGCATAACCTCTTTTGTATCTCCAATAATCGATCTGCCAATACAATGGAGAGGGTATAGGGACCCTATCCCATCCACATTAACAACCTTTGCACCATGCTCCTGATTACTTTTGTTTCCCCTTAGCAGGTCTGCATAAGATTTCCCGGTTTGTACGTAGGACGGACCAGAATTACCATTATCCGACACATGTTTCTCCACAGTTGGCTGACCCCCAAACCTGGGGTCTTCAGTTTGCTTCGTATTATCCTGGCCACTATCTTTAGGTCTCCAAACATTTCGACCCAGATTATCCGGAGAATAATTAAACCTTTTGTGGTCTTTATCATACTTAGCCAAGGATACCAACACCTTCATATCGAATAACTTGATTGTATTCAGTTTCACCAGCGTCTCCTTCATATCTGTGATACCTATATATCGAACAAAACCAAAGCACTTGCCTTTAGCATCACGCTTCCTTGCAATATACACATCGGAGACGTAGCCATACGGCTGAAATGCCTGCCACAGGACATTCCTTGATACTCGGTCTGACAAGTTTTGCACCAAAAACGTCCACTCGATACCGTCACCTTTGCTCTTTCGGTTCTTTCTATACTGAACATACGACCACGGACCACCATCATCATAACCATCCTCTCTGCCGTACCTCGAAGCCATTGAAATTACCACAAGAAACCGAAGCGGCGAATGGATGACACGAGAACCAGATAGGGTGAACGGTTAGATCTAGATGACCCCAATGGGTCGATCGATTAAACCCCGCACACTATTCAGAAGCAAGTGTACATCGTCGAGCCTAACTTCACGAGTTCCGGGCGGCGAAAGGGACGGGAGAGAGAGAGATAATTGCTTGTTCAATCAGCACATTGCGATTCTAGTTTTATAAGTATCTTTTAAATGTAGAGTTTTTGTGATCGAGGTATATGTGGTGGGGAACAAACAATATCAACAAGATGCATTGCATTGGGTGGCTTGGGATCGTATAGCATTTCAAGTTAAAACATTGTTTGTTAATCAATTTCTTCTTTTTTTTAGGTAAAGGGTTACCCCGATGATTTTATATATTCACAACCAAAACAATACAAGTAGTTAGTGAGGTGAGTCCCCACTAATTCAAACATGGGACATGTCCCATGAATGTAAACCAAAGCAAAATAAAGACATAGCTAAAACCAACAAAGAACGAGTTGGGATTTGGTTCCGATTAATGGGTTGGGTTTGGCTCTTCCGTTAGCTCGGCTCGGTGTTATTCGGGTTATTCTATTTTTAATATATTATTATTATAATATACTTATAGTATACTATAAAAAAGTGGTTATTATTTATGGGTGTTAGATGTCCAGTTGGATATCTTTGACATATTTGAGGGTTGAGTAGGAAGCTACTGACTTTTTATTGTATTTCGTTGAAATATATAACTTATTTTTTATTTCGTTAAACTTGATTTAAACTCGTAATGTATTATGTTAAACATATTATAGATACATTCTTCTAAAGCATCGAATGATATTTTAGATTATTGAATTTTGACAGCTATGTATTAAATTTCCTTTTTCTAATATTAAACCTAACTAAACCGAGCTGAACCAACTCAGTTAAAAACTAAACCGAGCTCAAGCTTAGACGTTCAACTTGATTTCAAATCCGAGACAACTTAGTTTATAATCGAGTCGAGGACAAGCTTACCCTGACTCAACTCGACACATAAAAGATTATTTGTAGCAACAACTATAAATACGAACAAGTTGTGCATCAACACTTTTAAGGGAAAGAAGTTTCAAGAAAACCAGAAGCTTCTAGTAACCACCATTTTTACATGGTTGAAAACCAACATGCAAATCACCATCATCACAGCAAGACATTTCTCAACTTTCCAGAATCTTCCAACCCATGCAAAATATCTCAACCTAGATATTTTCCACATATTGATATATACGTATCATATTCTTAAGGCCCCACAAAACTGCAACCACAAATTAACTTCTATATAAGCCACCATTCACATTTGTTTTCAACAATCAGTTAAACACCCAATTTGAATAATTGATGGAGTCGAATCAAGGATCTACGATGTCGTATTATGGAATTCTGGGTGTTTCCGTTGATTCAACAAACGAGCAGATCAAAAGGGCTTATCGTAAGCTTGCTATGGTATGCACACCAAGTGTTTGATAAAATGTTTGTTTTGAATTTTGATCAAGATGAGATTTTGATTGTGTTTTTGATCTGGGTTTTGTGTAGCAATGGCATCCGGATAAGTGGGTGAAGAATCCATCGGTTTTGGGTAAAGCTAAAAGTAAATTTCAACAGATTCAAGAAGCTTATGAAGGTAGTTTTTGGTTTTGCGCTTTTGTTGTTTTGTGCACACCAAGTGTTTGATGAAATGTGAGGTCTGATTTTGGGGTGTGGAAACTTGAAACAGTGTTGTCAGATCAGAGGAAGAGATCAATGTATGATGTTGGGTTTTATACTCATCAAGATGAAGAAGATGAGGTAATTTTGTTTGTTATTGATATTGTGAACATACTCTGTTTATTAGTTTATGGCTTTTGTTTGTGCTGATTGTTTGTTAATTTACCATGTTTGTAATTAGGGTTTTGCTGATTTTATGCAAGAAATGTCATCTTTGATGAAGAATGTGAAGAAAGAGGTAATATATACATAACTGTCACTATTTCAAGATTTTGAAATTTGATTTCAACTAGAAATAAACCTGCATTAAACCAGAATGCGGTACCAATGTTGTTCAGACGGTATTGGTTTGGACTGTCACGGTAAAATAAAATCAATTATATTTGACCCGTTCGATTTTGAACAAAATTTTTATTCAAACGTAAACAAAAAATAACACGTTATATTTTGAATGCTATAACACTTTGTATTAGAAAAAAGGAAAAATAAACCATTGGTGATTGGTTTTATTAATAGAGTAAATTGCGATTTTAGTCCCGAGTTTTTGTCCAAATTGTTATTTTAATCCAAATAGTTTTTTTTCTCCTCTGGGTCCCTGACTTTTCCTTTTTCTTGTCATTTTGATCACATTGTCTAACTTAGCCTAAAAACCAGGTTATAATCAGTGGTATTTTTGGCATTAAATTATTCTGAGGTTTATAAATTATGTTGTAAACCACCCCTGGTTATCACTACACAACAGATATGTCAAAAACCCTGGTTATAACCAGATTTTTAGACTGAGTTAGGCAATGTGATCAAAATGGCAAGAAAATGGAAAAGTCAGGGACCCAGAGGAGAAAAAAAACTATTTGGACTAAAATCGCAATTTGGACCAAACCTCAGGGACTAAAATGGCAATTTACTCCTGTTAATAATTAAATAAAAATGAAGTGTGACAGTTGGTAATTTTTGGGTGGTTCAAGTTGGTACATGATAATGTATTAGATACTTATGCTTCACATAGTTGTAAATCACTAGTCATAATAAATGAATTTTCTATATAGTTAAATTAAATAAATATTGGATTTTGAAACCTATTTTGATCGATTTACATGCTAAAGATGTGTAAAAACTTGTGTTTTAACAGGAGAAAAAGTACAGTTTGGGTGAAATACAGAGCATGTTTTGGGAAATGGCACAAAGTTTCAACCAGTCGGCGTCTTCTTGTTTTGATGATGATGGTATTTGGTCACAAGACATGTTCGGTTTGAATGACTTGAATGACGAGTCAAGAAGTTCGAAGAGAGCTCGAGCCAACACAAACCCATTGTCGGGCATTGGCGTGCAAGAGGCCAAGTGTGTATAGAATGTAGATCACTAAAAGTAGTCGCAAATCGTTGCTTTTATCATGGGTGGTTAGTGCAAGTGAACCTAAAGATTGAATTGCGGTTGGATGGAGGTGATGAGAGAATGTTGTATGTTTGCTTGCCATGGAGCTTGATCAAAATCGAGCTAGATGTATTGAGTGGGCCGAAATGATCTAATTGATATATGGTGAATTTTTCAATTTTTGGTGAAAATTTCAAACATCGATAATAACCTTGGCTTAATATGGAACAAAATGTCACGTCAAATGCGAACAGAACGTAGAAAATACCTAAAATCGTATTAAACAGTTCGGTTAATTTGATCTCTATGATCAAGCAGTCACAAACAAATTAAACCAGATTAAAAAGTTTGGTGACAAGTTAGGAAGGGTCACTTAGTAATATATAAAACTAATAAGTGACATGAATCTATAACTTTCGTACCCATAAAAAGTAAGTTGTTCTTATGATTTATGAGGCCCTATATAAATTAAAATATGCTACCACTGGCCCACTGGGTTACAACATCCGTTTAGTTATTATAATGTAGCCCACCTCTTGTTCTATGATTAGTAGCCCAATTGTTTCATCATCTGGTATATAATGCTTTGAGCTTTTACAAAACTGTCATTCTATTTCCGCACCCCTATTATCTTATTTCCACACCCTTTTCACTCTCTCTCTTTATATATTTATGTATATAAAGAGAGATAGAGGGAGGGGTGTGTGAATATTAACACCCGAAAAAATGATTAAATCCATATTTTTAAACGACTAGTATTTGTGATTTATGCATTATAATTGCATACCGTCCTTTTCATTTTCGATCCGACTATGTTTACCCAGCCATCTTACACCCGGTCACAAGACATACTCAATAAATCCCACCAATAGCAAAGCTAAGGTAGGGGTCTGAGAAGAGTAAGATGTAGACAACCTTACCTCTACCCCATATGAATAGAGATGCTGCTTCCATTGAGACCCCCGGCTCGATAGTAGTTTTGCATCAAGCATTGGACATAAGACACATAACACTCAGCAATGGAGACAAAGGCTGATTAGTGCATGTAAGTCCTTGTCTTTCGGCTATCAACGCCACCACATGATGCATGATTAACCATCCCCCTCTTGTAACATTATTTTAACTAAATTAGTAAAATAACGTTAAAGTTAGTGCACTTTTACTTTTGCCCCGGAGCGCCTACACATAAATATATTAGGGGCTGTTTGGTAGCCTCTTAATGACTATTCAGATGCTACCTCTTAATGGTTTAAAACCTCTGAATGAATAAGAGGTAACCTCAAGTCTGAATGGTTAAGAGGTAACCTCTGAATGACAAATCATCACATGTCACATTCTTCTACCTTCTCATTGGTAAAATTCTTAATGGTTCCATTAAGAGGTAGCCTCTTAATGACCATTCAGAGGCTACCAAACAGCCCCTTATATGTGCATATCACAAGCGGGGCGACATATTCGAAACTAAAAACAAGTAGGCCTTACGATCAACCGAACAAATAAGAACGCACGTGGTTGTATGATTAAAAATCATGATTCAAATCTTTATATTATCCTAACAAATCTTGCTATCCAAGTAAAAACATCTCACTTGATCAATCATAATGGTATAATTATAAGGCTAACACCTTTCTATCAAGGCATAACTTTATGTTCTTGCCAACCTTACTCACATGGCCTTCACTAGGTACTACGTACACTTTACCAATGCCATTAGACATTTATATAATTTAATTTTCTTTACAAATTTCCACACACACTATTAATTACCAAATTTCCATTCTCCTCAAATGTCACTATTCATTTTTTATTTTTATTTTGATTGATTAAGATCTAAGTGTCAATTTCCTATAGATCCACATCACTTTTTTTTTTCTTTTAAAACCAACTGATAAGATAAACTCTCTACATCATACAACCCAAAGGCAAGTCCACAAAACTCCATAATAGCTTGGATCTACGAAACCTGTATCATAGAAAAATCGAACTTCGAAACAAGGAAAGTAACATATTTCATTAGAGATTATCCATTGCTAATTTACTGTGCTACCTCTAAACTTTAATGAGTTTAAATTAAACTCTTTGAACTATCGTTATCCACACACGTTTTGAATATGTTAGATCCCTACCGCAATATGCGTATGTTAGGTGATTTTGAAATATTCAACTTAGTAATTACTTTTTACGATAATGTTTTAGGTTTTAGTATAAATTTTGTGATTCAACATTCTTACACCTACTTTTTTTTTGCAGTTTAATAGTTCCGTCGTAACATACGGGTCCTATGTACTAGTGTATAACTAAAATATAAAGCCATATATGATAGTGTATATGTCATAACTATGATTTTTTTTTCTCAACATATCTTAAAAATTCAAGATGTAATCCACCATTTCCATAAAGAATATACTTTTGTTTTTAAAAAGTAAAAACTTATATTCCAATGCTTTCCATGTGTTACTTCTGATCCAACGTCTACGTTACCATATAATAATAGCAATAACAATAACAATAATTAACAAACCAAAAAGAAAATTTGAACCCCTTTAAATAGGACATCTACATGCAACACAATGTTGTATCCTTTCTCCACCACCACCTCCCATCGTTAAACACAACATTCCGACGGACGTTGCCGCCGCGTTCAAACATGTCAATGGCTTTGCATATCGCGTTTATCGTCACCACGTTGCTAGCGGCCGCAGCCCCAATCAAAGCGACCTACAATTCACAAGATGACCAAATAAAGTGTGGTGGTTGTCCTTGTAACAATCCTTGTTACACTACCAGTCCTCCACCGCCACCACCATCACCGCCGCCACCCAAGACGCTGACTCCAACACCCGGGCTGGTCAACCCATGTCCTCCACCACCAATTACTGGAGGCGGATCTGGGATGGCCCCTCCCGGGTACATTTACATTACTGGGCCGCCGGGAGATGTTTATCCCGTCAACCCATTTTTCTCCGGTGGGTCCCACCGCAACTTATGGGCTATGCCACGGCTGCTTGCGTTGCTTGGTGTACTGAGCATGATGATTGTTTATTGAATTAAGTATGTTTAAGATGTGTCTTCAGTTAACTAGTTATTAAGTAGTCCCAAAGACGACATGGATTAAAAAGAAATTTGTTGGTTAAGTGAAGTATCTTTTTTATACATTATTTGTATCATTTTCAACAATTGTTCAAATAAATAACTCTATAATTACTTAATTAGAGCCGATAGATGAAAAATCGACTTCTCAAATCATGACAGAAATAATCGAATCAATTGAAAAACCGATATTAGGTTATGATTTTTTTTGATAACCGATTTATTGTTATGCAAGTACACATGACAGAATTAACTGAAGTGCCGAACCGAACCGATCAGACCTTTGCTCCTGCTCGGTTTGTTTACAAACCGATCCGAACCGAACCGAGCGTTTTTTCAACCGAGCCAAAGTCGAGCGAGCGTCTTTCGATCCGAGCATTTTTCGAACGAACGTCGAGCGAGTATCGAGCGTCGCAGAATATAAAAGGAAAGTGACAATGGGAGTGCTAGTTATTAGAATAAAGTGTAGTTTTCGTCCCTGATGTTTCGTCCAATAGAACAAAAGTAAAAATTTAACAAATAATAAGGAATACAAAAACACTCAACTAGTTCTATCGAGATTAACTAAGCGGGAAGATAAATCGTCGACCGCTTGAAACATACCCTTGTTCTATTGGAAGTTTGAAATTTAATGAATCAATTGAAGCAAAACCCTGACGAGTTTGCGTCTTGGCGAGTAGCGATGGAGAAATCGAATAACGATGGCCAATGGAGGGTTTTGATTAAGGTCTTGCACTTCTGAATCAAATGACAGATTGAGACTTGAGTATTGATCGACGCTTCACATTTTAGTATTTGAAATTTTGACTCAATTACTCAAATGGACATTTAAGTATTGGATAATAGACTATTGGTATTAGATTTCAATTCTAATTACTTAAATGAGCTCTATTTGGATATTGGACCAAACATTGTCAATGTTGGTCTCTAGTCATTTCATTAAAAATGATACACACACGAACACAAATATATATGTATATATATATATATATATATATATTAAAAAATAAATCGAGCCGAACCGAACTGAGCGGATCTTTGCTCGTGCTCGGTTCGTTTACAAACCGAACCGATCCGAGCCGAGCATTTTTTAATCGAGCTGAATCGAACAAGCAAATTCCGAGCATTTTCCGGGCGAGCATCGAACGAGCGTCGAGCGCCGAGCAATTTGAACCGCCCTAAACCACACTAACATTAAAACCAACACCATATTCTTTTCACAAGATATGAAGTGTCGAAATAGTTTGTTACATAATTTTAAATTTAAATAATATATTAGTTGAAGCTTATTATTCTTTATAAATAATAAGGATTGTTACTATGTTATTTGACACGAGATAACATAGTCTAAAGCCAACGGTTAACTGATGAATAACTAAAACTAAAATACCATCTTTCTGAATAACTGAGTTAACCAAACCGTTTATAGCCAAAACCAAATGGTTATAAAAGCCGATAATCGGTTATATATAGGTTCGATTTTAGCCCATAACAGAACACACTCGCGTTCACCTGTACTTGTATCATTTTTCAACCAACAAGTACATATAAATTGTACGTATATAGTTATAATTTAATTTATTTAAAATCTACTTTTTTTTTGTGAACAGCCAATAAATCAATCTCGAGCATTCTCAGGGCACCTACTGGACAAACGGAGTACTCCGAGAGTAACCCGAGTTGTCCACCAACAATTTCGGGAAAAACCCGGTAACCTACCCGCTCGTAGGCACGACGGTAAAATTACCAGTAAAACCCATTTGGCTCAAGAATCGAACCCAGATTTCCCTGGGTCTCCTATCACTGCCCACGAGTGCCTCACTCTTTTTTTTACAAACTTGAGTTTTCAAAGAAGAACTCAAATCCTCCTACAAATCTACTTTTGAATTTAAAGATGCATACATTATAATTTGTGCCAACCATGGTGTAAACCTCGATCAGGTTCAATATTTTTTGGGATTGAGGCTATACTTGCGTTGATCAATTAAATGAAGAACAAGATCCAAGGAAAATAATATTATGATAGAATTCGGAAATATGACATTTAATTTTTAATTTTTCCTGTTTTAGTATAACAACTAGTGTTGTAGTAATCACTAGTCGCTGGTTGGGCGGTGGGGCGGAGACTAGCAATTAATCGGTATTAATTGAAATTATGATGAAATTATGTATTAATTCTCGGCTATCGAACCGGACAGGTGGGTTTGGGAGAATAATGAAGGAGTCAGTTTTTCAGTTAAAGAGGTTCGTTCGGAGGTGGCGGATGCGGAAAATGATGACGACCAGATTGACCGATTCAAATGGAACTCTTGGGCTCCGCTAAAGCATAACTACTTATTGTGGCGGGCTCTGAAAGATAAAGTGGCGGCAAAATCTTGTCTGATCAAAAGAGGTATTCCGGTTCAGAACATGCTTTGTGATAGATGCGGGTATGGTATTGAAGACGTTAACCATGTTTTCGTCAACTGCATTTGGGCCCGTAGCATTTGGTGGCAGGTTGCAGTTTGGTTACGTATTCCCCCTCCATTGACAGCGACCAGTTTAAAGGAAGTGTGCAATGTCTTCTTGGGCAACATTGGGTCGGCTAATTGGAAGAAGATCGTTCATCTGGTTACTTTGGCTACGGTTTGGCGGATCTGGCATGCCAGGAACCTCAAGGTCTTCGAGGGGCGTTTTATCCCTACTCGGAGGCTTATGGATTTCATCAAGGAGGATACTTTTCTTTGGGTGACGCATCGGTCTAACTTACCCAACCCGGTTTGGGAGAAGTGGGTGGAGTTTAGCTTAGTTGACTTGTTGTAATGCTTTTTGTCTGTTTCTGTTCGTTTGTTTCTTTCCGTTCTCTTGTTTTTTGTTTCTCAGCTTCTTGCTGGCTCTTTTTATATATATAAAAAGTGTGTTGCCGTTCAAAAAAAAAAAATTGAAATTAATCGAGATAAGTTGTGATTTATCGACGCCTAGTGAAACACTACATCAGAAGGAATTTACACCAGTTCGTCTAAGAAATGGAGTTATATCTAGATCTAATTTTGAACCACAGAAACTCACTAGATTTTATCTCTGCACAAATGTCTTCAACCTCACCGTGTTGTTAGAAATATTTTTAGCAGTTCTAGCTTTCCATAAACTCCAACATGCCACAATAATAATAATAATAATACCATGCAATGCCTTTTCAATCGGCCACTAGACCAAGCGTAAGTTTACATCAATGGAAAATCATCAAAATGTCTTGTTATATACGGTGGCCACTATACGTTTATGTTTGTATTAAGGTGCAATTAAAAATATCATGAAACCCTCTCAAGTTTTATGGTTTAACAAACATCAAATCCTTTCAAAATTCCACTTAATAACCGATATTTTATTCACCTTTTTCTTTAACTTAAACACGTCATAGCTCTTTACAAATCTCTCATCAGTTATATACTTGTACGCTGTGCTATATTAGAAAACCGCTTCATATTTATATATACATCACCGCGTTAATACTAGTCATAGGTATATAGAAGTAGATAGCCGGATGAGAATTTTTCATCTTTCCCACGCTTCTTAGGCGAAATTCGTTTTAACTTGAACCGTCTCCTATATGTGTGCATGCAAGCAGACGCTTGTTTATCTATCATAGTATGTTAAGAGTCGTAGAGAAACGAGTTTTACAAGTGTGTATGGATAAGTAGAAAATCTTTCTGATGCAGGTCCAAGTGTGGAAGACCAAGCCATGACATTTATGGAGGCCCATGATCAAGCTACCAAGAGTGATTTACGAAAACGACTATAACTTTTGCTACGGGTCCAAAAACGCATTTTAGTGGGAGTTACGGGCAATTTTGTTTTTGTTTTTTTTTTTTTCATGTTTTATGCACTTTGTTTTTTGGCTTGTGTTTGACCCATGGTTTTTTATTGGCCCGTTTCGAATTTCTCTTCTTATTTATGTTCATCTCTCATGTAATTCGGATGATCATTTATCAATTTTGCAATAATCCATTTTGCCATTTCAAATTCTCTGTCTTTTAGGTTGAATTTAGGGATTTAGGAAAGTTCATCACGGGTATTCACAGAATCAACGTGATCAATTCTTCATTATCATTTCACACGCTACATCATCTTCCAATTCCAAAGAGGGTCAAGTCCCCTTTTATAGAGTTGATTAGAAGTAGCAATGGTGGGCCAACCTATATCGGGCCTAGACCTATTGGGCCAAGTCCAATATACACGGTTTTTGACTTTTTGTAACAAGTGTATGCAACATTGTAACGTGCATAGGTTTTACATTATCCTTCTTCACAATTGCTCTTTAATTAAATAGTATTTAAGTGATAGACATATGATTGAATTTTTGAGTGACAACTGTCCCAAGGTTTCTAAACATGTGGCCTTGTACTCTTGTTCACCAACGTTAATGATGGGTGCATGTTTCTGGAGCCATTCAATGTTGGCATTGCAAGAACAATTGAGACCTACGTTGTTGGGTTGTTTAAGGGCACCAGTCTGTGTTACGTTCATGCCAAGTGAGCGTACGTGTGACCATCTTCTCCACGGACATTCTGGCAAGCCGAATCAAGGGGTGGGGGACGTGATAGGTGATGTGGTTATAAACAGTGGCGGACCCAAAAAAATGTTTAACTTGCGTCAGCTCTTTATGGTGCTCGGATGTCTATTAACTCGACGTCTGAATTTATGGTTTGGGTTAGGACAGGTCACATAAATAACGATGGCTTGTTGTTACTACTGGTAAAACTAAGAGCTACAATTACGTTTTTGAGGCCCGTCCATGGATACAAACACAAGGGGAACCTTAATTTTTTTTTTTTTTTTTTGCTATTACATTTCAAATTTCAAGTTTGATGCAAAGCTTTGATCAACATACGTTAACATAAGAATTTTTATAAAATTTTCTGCATTTTTTCAAGTGTGGGCAAAAAATTAAACCAGCTATCAAACATATTTACTGAACAATCCATCTAAAAAAATGAAGCACCAAAAAGGACATCAATTTGCTAATATTTTTGGCTCGCGTGACGATTACATGAGGCCACGAGTGAGTGATTGGCTTTAAGCTACCCGTTACCATAATTCTGCGATTGAAGGAGGAGATTAGCGATGTAATAAATTAAAATTAATAGACGATAGGCAAAAACCTTTAAACGCCTTAGGAGGGGAGATCTTGGTTGCAAGTCCCACAAACAACAAGAAATAAAAGAAATTTTCCGTTCAAAAAAAAAAAAAAAAAAGTTAACTATTTATGTCAATAAAACTAGAACACTTCTTTGATAATAAATTCATGGTTTCTTGTATATTGACCAACAATAATTTGTCTATTCAAATATATTTTAATCTTCAAACTAGAAATATAATGATGACTAACAAAATTAAAGATAAAATGAACAATCAAATAATCCTAATTGTAATAGATAATAAACTCGATGATCAATTTCTTCAATTTGTTAGTTCAATGACCCCTAATGATGTTCACCTCTAACCTTTAAGGCTGAAGGGAGTGGAGCGACCCATTCTGGGCGTCTTGCACAAAGAAAAAAATGGGGCGCGGTGTTTGGGGGCGACTTGGGGCAACTTGGGGGGGATCTTTGAATTTTTGTGCCAAAAGTTGAGTTGTGAGGAAGGTGGCGACGAGCAGAGGACGGGCAAGGGGGGACGCCGATGGGGGACGCCGATGGGGGCGGTGTTTGGGGCGACTTAGGGGCGACGTGGGAGGGGGAGTCGCCCCACTCCCTTCAGTCTAAGAATTTATACTAGGTTGGGTCCGGGCCCAATGAACTATTTGTAGGGCCTATAATTTTTTATTTTAAATTTGTAACTTTTGGCACCATTCCTTTTTAACAAGAAGTGTGACAATATCATAAAAACACTAGCGAGACGCTAGACAAAAGATAAAAAAAAAAAGTTACGACCTACGGATATATGATAGAGAGCAACACCACTTCGACCACAAAATATTAAATTCAGCTATATGTTTCATCCAATTTAAAGATAGAAGCATGATTTCATCTGTAATCTTTAAAGACATTGAATCTCCCTCTTAAAAAGTAAGAAGCTTTTAGCGTTCCAACTCAACCAAAAAAATATAAATTCAAATAATACATCTAATTTTCTTTCAAATGTGTTCATATTTCATTCATGTGTTTGAAAGATATGTTTCTGGCTAGAAACGTTTTTAACTTCTTTTTTATATTTAGATTTTTATTCAAACCTTATTTATCATCATGAGATGTTAAATGAAGATATAAGCGATCACGTTTGTGGAAAGTTACGCATAACGTTGAAAACATATTGTGTCACAAAAGAAATAATCAAAACATCATAAAAGATGTACCAGACTACCAGTAGGGTTGCAAACGAATCGAACGGACACGAACACGAATAAGACCTTGTTTGTTTTCATTTGTTGAGAAATATATGTGTTCACGAACTTTTCATGAACACTTACCGAACGAGATTTTATGTTCGTGTTCATTTGTGAAGGAGATGAACTTGTTCGTGTTTGTTTGTTAATTTTATGTAGCGAATGAAAACGAACGTTGATGAGCACAAACTAATGTTTATGAACACGAATGGAAACAGATGTACACAAAAAGCGTTCATGAAAATAATATATACACCGACAATTATTAAATATTTTATATGTCGGAATTTTGAAGTATTTAAATACAATATAAAAACTAAAAACACTAATTAACTACCAAACACAAACGAACACGTTACCGAGTGTTCACGAACATAAATGAACGGACACGGTCTCTATTCATGTTCGTTCATTTAACTGGATGAACGAAATTTCTTGTTTGCGTTCGTTTGTTTAATAAACGAATGAACACAAACAAACTTCTTGCCGAACGAATCACGAACTGCTCATCAAACGTTTGATTCGTTTTCAATCCTATGTAGAAGTATGATCAACAAAAAATAAAACTTTTCCATCCTTCTCATCATGACTTTATATGACATTATTTTTTATTTTTATTCATAGCATGTTATATATATAGAGAGAGAGGGAGAAAATAAGATCTAAATAAGAACCAAGAGAATAAAAGTAACCATAAAAGTACATGCTAATTCACATACTAGTTACAACTACTCTATTTTATATGTAAAGATTGGTAGAAGGTCAAATGAGCCCACATGAAAGTTAAAACGATCAACTTTCGAGTCACATGCAAATCCCTATACATGTAGATATCATCATCACATGAGTCGGGACCATTACTCAATGTAATTATCATATCATATATGCATTAAAATTTAATGTTATGGTTTAAACCTTTTTTATGATTTTATTTTGACTTTCCACCAACATTCATATATGAATAGTACATGTGATATTGTGGTTCTCATGATTCCAGCCTCTCTAATGGTTCTTATATAATAATATATGGATAATCTGTGACAATATGTATTCTAAATTTATCTTTGGCTATACCAAACTTTCAAAACTTCTGTTTTGTTGTATCAAATGACCCGAAACACGTTCTAAACACTTGATTTCTTTTCTTCTTCTCCGACATTCACATTCAAACAGCCCCAACCCTAACACAACCACACGCCCACCACCCCCATCCCACACCGACGCACATGTTTTCCTTCCACCACGAGCTAAAAATAATAGATTTAAAACTTTTTCAAATATATGATTCCTTTCATTTTGAGCTAAGTTTAGATCAAGTTTTTTTCAATCTAAAACGGAATTAAAAAAACTTTTATTTAAGAAAATAATAGAAAAATGGAATGACCCATATTTGATTAATGATGTGATATGGGGTATAAAGATTAAAAATATCGGTATTGAACTCTTTATCAATACCCATATAATTACACTAAAAAAAACAATTTTTTTTCTCATTTTCAATTAAATAATATTTTTTATACCTTTATCATTACATGTTTCTCCCTCCTCCATTGACAACCACTTTCAAAAATATTAAACAATCATACGGGATGAACATAGTTCTCGTATATTTATAGATGACCCAATATTTTTTTCTCTCTTTTTCATTTACAACCACTCACCATCATTTATTGTAATATAACTATTTTTTTCTCTCTTTGATTCACAACCACTCACCACAATTCATTATAATATAATTCACTTATATAAATATAAGAAATCTATTGTAAATGCTCTTAGATAATCGAATACAATCATACAATAAGATAGAAGTTGTAGAATTTTATTATATAAATTTGACCTACATTTATATGGAAAAAAAGAGCTTGAATTCAGAGGCGTCTCTGAGAATTCACGTACCCTGTTCGAGCTTGAAAAATATGCCCTTCCGAAATGTTCTATTATTATTTAAAAAAAATCAAATTAGTATTGCGCTCAATAAACCTAATGCAAGTGGGCTAACTTCTAAACCATAAAAAAATGATTTGTAAATAGACATATATTAGAACTGGTATGTGTTTACTAATTAAAAAAATAACATATATATATATATATATATCGGATTTTTTTTTAAATCGCGTGCCTCTCGAAATTACGGGTCTTGTGCGGAGGTCCTCCCCGCACACCCATCAAAGCCGCCCATGCTTGAATTGAATATGACTTTTACATGGAAAATGTATGTATGTATTTATTTAATTAAAAGAAAAAGAAGTAGGAAGTGTTTTGTTCCTAGCAATTGTCAATGTCAAGCACCGCCACAATGGTCCCTCCGGCCACCATCCATGCCACCATGTCCGTCGTTCACCCTACATGGAGACTGACTTTTTCCTCAACTTCAACTATATATTTATTACCTACAATTTTACGTAAAATCCCCTCCCCCATTTTTTTGTCTTTTCTAACTTAATTGGTTTCTCTAACCATTTTCATTGGAACATGATCACTCCACAATAAGAATTCCATTGCATTGCACTTTATTCGGACAAATCCTCTAAAACATTTATATAGACATTTACACGGCTCATTTTGAGTAGAGTATTGTTACAATTGTAATAAACTAGTAAATTACCCCGCGAGTTGCCTCGACGTTGTAGGAACCGTTCGCGTAATTAAATAAAATAAAACAAATTTTTATTAATATGATTACAATACAGAAATAAGAAAGCTAAAATACTAGTACGAATACAACTAAAATAAACCAAAATACAAGAAAAAGTAGAAACAGAATTGACTGAGGCACGTGTTCAACACGCTTCCCTTAAAACAAATTCCGAGTCTCCCAAAAGTACTCGTTTTGTTTCCCAGGGTACAACAGCCGGAGCAGTAGTACTGCCGGAGTTCGCCTACAACCCGAAGGTTACCTTGAAACTGCAAGAAAAGAACAAAAGAAAGTTGATGTTGCTGTTGTGTAGCTGGTGTTTTCTGCAGCTGGGTATGGAGCTGTATTTATACAGCTCCTAAGTTGAAGCAGTCAAAACGAATTAAAGAGAGGTTTAAATTGCATTAAACGTCTTCAATGCAATTTAATACGTCATTTAATTCTCAGTCAAAGCTTGTTAACTCGTCAGTTACGAAGCTGGACTGAAACTGCACTGTCATTCAATGCTGGAAGTCACACTGGTGTGCGCGCGCCCAGGTCTGCACGCCCATGCGCGGTGCGTCCTCTTGGCTCACTTCATGCGCGCGGGCGCCACACTGGCCCAGGTCCATGCGCGGGTGTGCGCCACGTCACTTGTGAGCCTATACGAGCACGCCACACAGTCGCGCCGTATTGGCTCACTATGGTGCGCCGCGCACGACACTGTAACACCTCGAAAATTCGTGTGCAATGAAAGAAACGACACGTGTCATGAAAGACAAAACGCGTTGTAAGCTCGGATTTATTAAAAATGTTTGACAAGATTTAAAAGTGTCGTCATGTTAACTTTTGCACCTCTGAACGACCTCGTTATAAATCCCAAGACTCAAATCATATTAAAAACATCCAGTATATGTTCAAGATCAGTGAATTATAACAATGAACGATTCATAATTTAGTTGGTGGACTCCTACGAAGAAATTCCTATGGTAACCCTTAGTATTCGGTACTTTCTTTTGGATTCAAAGCAAACAATTCATTATGGTAGGGTTTAGAACTGTTCAAGGCACAATTGGGAGGCCCCTAACTGATAATTGAGGTCCCAAAGTCGGTTTATGAGGTTGCCCTTTCGAAACACCAAGAAACAACAACTTTTTGGCTGCTGAGGTAGGCTTGCGCACCGCAAGCATGAAGCCTTACGGTGCGCAAGCATGTTACCAGCGACCAGAATTTTGCTGTTTGCTGTTATGCGCGTGGGAATGACTTTTAAACGGTTTTTCTCATCCTTGAGTCGGAAGGAAAGGGTTAAACCCATCCGAATCAATGCCAAGCGCATGGAAATAAAGAATAATTTGATTGAAGGGTTGTTAGCTGCACAGAAGGAAGCTGTGTTGGAAGCTAACTATCCTAATGAAAAGCTAGGAGTAACTGAGGAGCAGTTAACTCTTAGCAAGGACGGAATTTTACGATTGAATGGACGAATATGGGTTCCAATTTATGGAGGACTTCGTGATGTCATCCTCCAAGAATCCCATAGTTCCAAATACTCCGTTCATCCTGGAGCTGATAAGATGTACCAGGATCTAAAGGCAAATTATTGGTGGATAGGCTTGAAAAAGTCTGTAGCCACCCATGTAGCTAAATGCTTGACATGTGCGCAAGTCAAAGCCGAGCATAAAAAACAGTCAGGTTTGATACAACAGCCTGAACTTCCTACTTGGAAGTGGGAAATGGTAACTATGGATTTTATCACCAAGTTACCTAAGACCAGGAAAGGAAATGATACAATATGGGTTATAGTTGATAGACTGACTAAGTCAGCACATTTCTTACCCATCAAGGAGACTTATAGCTCCGACATGTTAGCCCAGTTATACGTTGATAGGATTGTAGCCTTACATGGCATACCCGTGGCTATTATCTCTGATAGAGATACTAGGTACACGTCGCATTTTTGGAAGAGTTTCCAACAATCTTTGGGCACACGTTTGAATTTTAGTACGGCTTATCATCCTCAGACTGACGGTCAGAGTGAGCGTACTATTCAAACGTTGGAGGACATGCTACGTGCATGTGCGATCGATTTGGGTGGTAGTTGGGATAAGAACCTACCATTAATCGAATTCTCCTACAACAATAGCTACCATACCAGCATTAAGGCTGCGCCTTTTGAGGCATTATACGATAGAAAGTGTAGATCGCCTATTTGTTGGGCGGAAGTTGGAGATGTCCAATTATCAGGATCAGAGATAGTGTTCGAAACAACGGACAAGATTGTCCAGATTCGAGACCGTCTCAAAGCTGCCCGGGATAGGCAGAAAAGTTACGCTGATCCTAAGCGTAAGGATTTTCACTTCGAAGTAGGTGACAAAGTCCTGCTTAAAGTGTCACCCTGGAAGGGAGTGATGCGGTTTGGTAAGAAAGGCAAGCTAAGCCCGAGATACATAGGACCTTTCGAGGTTATCGAATGTGTCGGGTCAGTTGCCTATAAATTAAACTTACCGGAAGAGCTCAGCGGAATTCACAATGTGTTCCACATCTGCAATCTGAAAAAGTGTTTCGCTGATGAATCACTGGTTATACCGCATACAGATGTGCATATAGATGAGAGCTTAAAGTTTGTGGAAAAACCTTTGTCGATTGAGGATCGACAGGTTAAGAAGCTTCGAAGGAAGCATGTACCAATTGTAAAGGTCAAATGGGATGCCCGTAGAGGTCCCGAATATACGTGGGAAGTTGAATCCACCATGAAAGAAAAGTACCCTTATTTATTTCAGTAAATCTCGGGTCGAGATTTATTTTAAGGGGGTGAGGATGTAACACCTCGAAAATTCGTGTGCAATGAAAGAACAACACGTGTCATGAAAGACAAAACGCGTTGTAAGCTCGGATTTATTAAAAATGTTTGACAGGATTTAAAAGTGTCGTCATGTTAACTTTTGCACCTCTGAACGACCTCGTTATAAATCCCAAGACTCAAATCATATTAAAAACATCCAGTATATGTTCAAGATCAGTGAATTATAACAATGAACGATTCATAATTTAGTTGGTGGACTCCTACGAAGAAATTCCTACGGTAACCCTTAGTATTCGGTACTTTCTTTTGGATTCAAAGCAAACAATTCATTATGGTAGGGTTTAGAACTGTTCAAGGCACAATTGGGAGGCCCCTAACTGATAATTGAGGTCCCAAAGTCGGTTTATGAGGTTTCCCTTTCGAAACACCAAGAAACAACAACTTTTTGGCTGCTGAGGTAGGCTTGCGCACCGCAAGCATGAAGCCTTACGGTGCGCAAGCATGTTACCAGCGACCAGAATTTTGCTGTTTGCTGTTATGCGCGTGGGAATGACTTTTAAACGGTTTTTCTCATCCCTCTTGGTCCCTAAACAACCCCTAAACATGTAGGACACATGTGGGAATGTTGTGGGCAGTAGTAGACCTTGTTGTCAATGATTTGTGGTGATTGAATTCACTCTATAAAGGACCATGAGTTTACAAACATTCCCCACATCTTCATCTGCACTCTTGGAGCACTTCTGGAACTCAACTCTTCTCTCAAGTGTTCTCTAATCAAGCTTAGGACCTTTGTAAGTTGCCTAACCTTCTCTAATTAATTTTAGCTTAGTTATTTAGCTAAAAGTCAAACCGTCGTAATTACGGTTTGACTTCGAGATTAGTCAACAATGGCTCAATCATATCTCGAATTAAGAGTAGTTATAGGTTGGTATTTATGTGGGTAATAAACCCTTAAAAGGGTTTCCCCTGATCACCACTCTAACCAGGTCAAAAGTCGGGTCAAACTTATATTTAAAAAGTCAACAGGAAGCCTAAAATGCTATTTATGCATAATTAGCAATGTAGATCATCTACAACCTGTTTGATCATTGTTATAACTTAGTAATAAGTGTAAGAACATGTCCAAACATGTTCAACCCGACAGTTTCCTGTAAATACCCGGTTCGGAACCGAAAGTCACATAGTTTGACTTTCACTTTGACTTTCAGTTCTGACCCGTTTAGGCATGTTTTAGAAATGCCTCAGAGCTTTAATTGGACTAGGTTACATGTTAGTACAACCCTCTGTGATTATACACCTTGGTTCATTAGTTATCCAATTAATATGCATGTTTCCGTTAATTGCTCATATGTTGACCATTATGCCCTTATTACCTTAAAACGTGATTTATGAAAATGTAAAAGTGTAGAAACCTTGATTACTGATATATAAACTTGTATGCAAAGTTTGACATCAGTTTGACTTGTAGATTAGGAGTTATGCTCATTATCGTAAATTTAAAGCTTTATGTTAATAAAATGGCGTAATTAGCGTATAGCCTAGTTAAGCCTACTTTTTGATATCAAACTTAATACCCACTGATGTAATATATTATTTTGGGATTTTTAAATATTTTTAATTAATTTTTGGCTGAGCATAACTAGTAGTCGTAAGCTTAATCCGGTAATTGTCGGTTTTGCCCTTACGGGCCATAAAACGAGTTTTACATATCTAAACGACTCCAAACCTTTTGCTACTGATCACATATGATAAATAAATTATATTAAGCCTTCTGGAAATATAAAAATATCAGATTTAAGTATCGAACCCGGAAATGGCCTTTAATCGCCTTATTTAGCGTTTTTAACGCATAGTATGTTTTAAAATCATATTGAACATACCCGGGTTGATACCTACTGATATTTTAGGCAAATTAGAATATTTTAACAGTAAGCAAAGGTTGATTAACTCAGACTCCGGTTTTGAGCTTTTCGGCTTATGTGAAATTACCAAAATGCCCCTACGGTGCATAGTTGGTTATAAATGATAAATTTCACATAAATAATTTAACTTACTGATATAACTTAGAAAATTGAGTATAATTGCTGATTACATTAGACCTGTAACTCAGGTTAACACTCAAACTCTTTTATAACCTTTAGAATGACCAAACTACCCCTACGGGGCATAGTTTGTGTTTAAAATCGTTTCGGGCATAATAAAAGACATATTACTAATGTCACAACATATTTGAAGCATATTAACTTAGGAAACCTGTATATGGCTCTTACGGATACCCGTTACGCTTATTACGCGTTCGGTTCGGTTTATGTAACAAGTTTACATAAATTAGCCGAAACGGGTCAAACCTTATCGGTTTATTCTCAAAATTCTGAATGTGCATGAAGGACCCATATTAAGCAAGTCTCTGAACTTGTCGGGTCTAAATCACATTCTATCCGGTCTTCGCTTAATCGTGCGTACGAACCGTATCTTTGAAACTAGCCGGTCTAAGCTTAAGCTTAATTAAAGACCCGTTAGGATTCTAATAGGTTATATTAAACCTTCGTTCCAGATTAGGAGAACCAATAAAAGCTACGTGCATTTTGCTTATTGTGATTAATACTTGCTCAGGTAAATACTTTTAACTTATTTTCCCTATACGGGCTTGGGTTACGGTATATAAAATACCGCTTGGTCGGGCATCAAATCTTCCATCGCTTAGGTGGTTAATTGAATAATTTGATCGGCTCGTTTAAACAGTCTTGTTTACTTTACAGCCTTTGGGGGGTTAATGACCATGTCCTGGATATCCATGGCATCATTCGAAGTAATGGCCACGACTTAAGCGCGGGGTGTAGGCGTACACCTGTCAGCGCACAAAAGAATAAATGTGGTGTGTCTATTGATCTTTAACCCGGACAAGATCCGGGCTACTGAACACATAAGTAACATGTAATTCGTTCGCAAGATTATATAGCTAAATAATTGCCCAAGTTATACAAGATTAATTTTGCCTCTGTGCATTTTAATCAAATTATAAAATGTTTATGCCACGTGCATCCAAACCAATTTTTAATCATTTTTAAAATGAGTCAGTTGAATGTATTTACCAGTGTAAACTGACGTATTTTCCCAAAAAGATTAAATGCAGGTACTAAGCGAAATTGGCTGGGGTTTCTCCTTAGCATCATTAGAAGTCTCGCAAGCTTAAGATGCCTGAAGTCTGTTGAACCATAAATACTATTTTTATTTCGATCCTTCTGTGGATAAACTTCCGAATATTGTGACATTTGATATTACAATAATAAATTCGGTTGTATCATAATTTTAAATTTGCTTCCGCTGTGCATATTAAATATTGTGTTGTTTGACTATTATGTTGCCAACCACGTCACGACACTCCCCCACCGGGCCCACCGGTGACACGTGGAAATCGGGGTGTGACAGGTTGGTATCAGAGCCAACTCTGAGTGAATTAAACACTAGCCTTTTGTGTTAAATCTCAGTTGCACAATTGCACATTTCTAAACCTTCGAGTCTAGACATATAACATAGGACAAATTCCACCTTATTCGGTTTTTGTTTTGTCTTTAAATTTTATATTTGTTATTGTTATCTTATGCTATTTTGACAGGAGTAACAAAATGCCTCCAAGATTCTTCCGTAGAAGAGGACGAGGAAAGGGGCCGATCACCGCCCCCAACGACAACGAGGCAGGACCTTCAAAATGTTCGAGCTCCGTCTACCACGGAGAGTGACAATCCACGCCAAAACAGAAGAAACCTATTTGAGCCGGCTAGACGGCCGGTCTCACATAGCTCGACACCTCCGATCCAAAACCCTTATGGGCCACAGCCAGACTATGAGCCCAACAACCCTCAACCGTCCTACATACCACTACAACGATCTCTATCGCATCATTCGTTTGGTGACCCTACACCTGCATTTCGGGGCCGGTTTAATCCGGTAGGCTACATACCAGAACCCGTGGGCTTCAACCCACTGGGGCCAGATGATCACTTCTCTGGAGATAATGCGGACGACATGGACGAGGATACTGACCCCGTCGAACCGGCAAGTGGCACTCCAAATCACCCAATAGAGATCTCTGACGGATCTTCATTCCATGGATCACCCTATGTTGGTCCAGATAGCTTCCAAGCCATGTTCACCAGGCATGAATGGTACTATACACCTCCTCGCCATTCACCGCCTCATCAGCAGCAGCAGCCGCAGCAGCAGCAGCATCATCATCAAGATTCCTCTGGGGACCCCCGATTTGTGGCAGTTACGCCCCCACCTCCGCCGCCACCAGTTCAGCCGGCACCTCCTCAACCGCCAAGGCGTAGGAGAACCGGTGCCCGCATGTCGGCACGAGCAGGGGACTTCCATTTCAGTTCCCCACGTCAATCCAGCGGCAGCCACTACCCGCCACATCAGGAGGACCCACAAATGGGTGGGCCTTCCAACCCAGCGATGCCGCAGCCATCGCCAATGGGTTTTGATAACCCAATCCCAGCATATACGGGTTCCATGGCATACAACCCGTTCGAGCCGCCGGTCCACAACAACTACGGGTACGCATAGGCCGACCCTTACATGGTGGCAGCCAACTACAATGCCCTACACCCGGAAGGACCATACGGAGCTCCATGGGGAGTTAGGTACCCAACACATGGGTACCAGATACCACCTAGGCCTATCATACGGACTCAATCGCAGCCGCCTAGGTTCTCCCCACCTGAGCGTGAAGAACTCCTTCAGAGGATGGATCAGGTTGAACGGGAAGTGCACAGGGACCGTAGGGAGAGACAGACTTTCTTCCAAGGATTAGCAAGTTTGATCAAAGGGAAGAACAAGAAGGATCACTAAATCCTTCCAATTGTTGTTGAGCCCCTGCGTGGGCCTGTATTTCCTGTATTTGTTTGAGCCCCTGCGTGGGTATGTATGTGTGTTGTTTTGACCCCTGCGAGGGTCTATCTTCCGTTAACCCCTACGAGGGTATGATGTTGCTTAAGGTCCCTGCGTGGACCAGTTTATTAGTGTAAAGTCCCTGCGTGGACAATTATGTTATAAAGCCCCTGCGTGGGCATGTGTGTTATTAACCCCCTGCGAGGGTAGGTTTGTTATTTGAAAAGACCCATTTAGGGCAGTATGTAATATTTTGAATAAATTAATGGAATGTTTGTTTTTATAAATTTCATGTTTGCCATTTTGTGCGTAAATAAATTATAAATGAAATAAATAAATCAAAATCATTCCTTTTAATAATAATATGCCTACTTAAATAGTGAACAAGAATCTTAAGAGTGAAACCTAGCCTGAGTGTCATTATAAAGACCTGGCCATGATGGTAAGACCTGTTTAAAGGATTCAAATCCCTGTTAACATCTGTAAACATGTTAACACTCCTGGCAGACGTGATTCATTTAAAATCACACACGTCATTATTATATAAGGATCTTTTCAAGGATTCAAAACCCAACTAAATGATCTCTGAATCATGGGTTAAATCATCAATTAAGATGATCATATTTTTACCATACGTGGTAATATGGTGCCTACGGGCCCTGCTCATTTCCATATGAGCCAAAAGATAATGGTAGCTATGACTCCCTGTCAAATAAGGGTAATGGACTAGGTTCAAACCTCAAATGCTTTGATTCTCTGAAATCCTAGCATATAATTTATAATTGTCCTTGTGACTAGGCCTATTGTGCCAGTATACCTTAATGTTTTGATTCTCTGAAATCCTAGCATATAATTTATAATTGTCCTTGTGACTAGGCCTATTGTGCCAGTATACCTTAATGTTTTGATTCTCTGAAATCATAGATTAAATTAAAAGTGTCCACGTGACTAGGCCTTATGTGCCACAAATAAAACTGTTATTGTTTTATAATTAGGTAAAATTTTAATAGAAATCCTAAATAAATATGATTTATAAATTAACCAAATATGGTCTCTGTACCATGGTTAATGAATTGCCATAAAAGACAATTCCATAAACTCCCAAATAAACTATTGTCCTTGTTTTCTGCAACAGTTCAATTTTAAATGGCTAACTCAGACGTAGGACCGTAAACGAGCCGAGCCAGACCCAGCTCGAGCTCGGCTCGAACTCGATTCGAGCTGGCTCGGCTCGAGCTCGACTCGATTAGAATTCGAGCTAGCTCGGCTCGGCTCGATGTAGCTCGAACTAACAAAAAACCGCACAATTTTCTACTTAAAAAGCCCTTAAAAATGAATTTCTTCATAGACTAAGGGCCATAGTTGCCATTTAATTTAACCATATGGCTAAATATGCAAGTATAAATAGTTAATTCACTTTGTACATTGTCTTTAGGTTCTTTTATTGGGGAAATACCCCCTTAGTTTTTGTTTTCTAAGCGATGTGGGACAAAGAAAATGAAGGATGTAAACCTTATCGAGCCAGCTCGCGAGCTCACGAGCCAAGCCAGACCAAGCTCGAGCTCGGCTCGTTTACAAACCGAGCCGAGCCGAGCTGGCTCGTTAAAAACCGAGCCAATTTCGAGCCGAACTTTCTTCGAGCTTTTTTCGAGCGTGTTTCGAGCGAGCTGCGAGCCACGAGTTCTTTGAACACCCCTACTCAGACGAGGTTAATAGCCATCCAGTGGTGGTTAATAATGACGCCCGAGTAAATCTAACGGGTGCGGAATTGAAGGCGATCATAGACGGCGCTGTTACACAGGCTTTGGAAAGGCAGTATGAAGAGTACAGTGGGACCCGTAGTAGGACCCTATCCACACAGCCTTCAAAGCCACCGTCCAAAAAGGACGACCCGAAGAAGAATGATGATCGACACTCCTCAAACCACAGTGTCCCATCTCAACGGATCATACTGAATAAAGGACCCCTTGCTAAGGGTTGCTCCTATAAATATTTTGTCTCATGTAAACCCCGGGATTTCACTGGGGAGAAAGGAGCTGTGGATTGTATGACGTGGTTGGACGAGATGGATACAGTTGTGGACATCAGCGGATGCGCTGAGAAGGATGTGGTCAAGTTCGTGTCGCAATCTTTCAAAGGAGAGGCTCTAACCTGGTGGAGATCACTGATCCAAGCCACTGGGAAAATCCCCTTGTATAGCATGACGTGGGACCAATTTGTCGCCCTAATCAAGGAAAATTACTGCCCTCAGCATGAGGTGGAGAAAATAGAGTCTGATTTTATATCATTGGTGATGACAAACCTCGACTGTCAAGCTTACCTCACGAGCTTTAACACGCTGTCTCGGTTGGTTCCATATCTGGTAACCCCGGAGCCCAAACGAATCGCTCGATTTATCGGTGGTCTAGCCCCGGAAATAAAGGCAAGCGTAAAGGCATCTCGACCGACTACTTTTAGATCGGTAACTGACATATCTATGTCCCTCACTTTGGATGCGGTCAGGCAACGGTCACTGAGGAACAAAGATTCCGAAAAGAGGAAGCGTGAAGACGATAACTCAAAGAGGTCGAGCAAGAAGCACCGTGGGAACGGTGATAGCAAGAAGGGGTCTGAGTCAAGAAGAGATGGGCACCGGTCTGGTGAGAAGCCCAAGTGCAATATTTGCAAGAAACAGCACTTTGGAAAGTGCAGACTCGGATCGAACTCAAATAATGAGTCAAGATCTTTTGCTTGTGGTTTGTGCAAGTCCAAGGAACACAAAACCTTGGATTGCAAGAAGATAAAAGACGCAACGTGCTACCGTTGCAATGAAAAGGGGCACATTAAGACCAACTGCCCGAAATACAACAAGAAGCCTGAAGAGGCCAAGAAGACTAATGCTAGAGTCTTCAGAATGGACGCAAAAGAAGCGGTTCTAGACGACAACGTTATTACAGGTACTTTCCTTGTAAATGACGTCTTTGCTAGAGTACTTTTCGATTCAGGCGCTGATAAGTCGTTTGTAGACAATAAGTTTTGTGAATTGTTGAAATTACCTGTCAAAACCTTAAAAGTGAACTATGAGGTGGAGTTAGCAGATGGCACCCTAGAAACCATCTCCACTGTGTTAGATGGATGTGTTATATCCATTAAGAACCATTCTTTTCCTCTGTCTCTACTTCCCTTTAAGTTGGCCGGTTTTGACATAGTTCTGGGTATGGACTGGTTATCTCATAACCAGGCCCAAATTGTATGCAATAGAAAGCAAGTAGTGATAAAGACTCCGTCTGGTGAATCACTTACCATTCGGGGAGATACCCAGTATGGATTGCCTGAGCAAGTGACTATGCTCAAGGCTTCCAAGTGTTTGAATAAGGGGTGTGTCATCTACATGGCGCAAGTGATTATTGATGAGCCTAAACCAAAGATAGAAGACATCCCTGTCATTTCTGAATACCCAGAAGTGTTTCCTGAAGATCTACCTGGTTTACCACCAGATAGACAAGTGGAATTCAGAATCGATATCATCCCCGGAGCAGCACCAGTTGCTAGAGCACCATACAGATTGGCACCCACAGAAATAAAGGAGTTGAGGACGCAACTAGATGAATTGCTGGCTAAAGGTTTCGTTAGACCTAGTTCATCTCCTTGGGGAGCGCCAATCTTGTTTGTCAAGAAGAAGGATGGGTCGATGCGCCTGTGCATCGACTATCGCGAGCTTAATAAAGTCACGATCAAGAATAGGTATCCTTTGCCCAGGATCGACGATTTGTTCGATCAGCTTCAAGGGGCAAGTTACTTCTCGAATATCGATTTGAGGTCAGGCTACCATCAGTTGAAGGTTAAAGATGAAGACGTTCACAAGACTGCATTTAGGACTCGTTACGGTCACTACGAGTTCCTGGTGATGCCTTTTGGGCTCACTAATGCACCAGCCGCATTCATGGATCTCATGAATCGCGTCTGCAAGCCTTACTTGGATAAATTCGTCATCGTCTTCATCGACGACATTCTCATTTATTCTAAGAATCAAGCTGACCATGAGAAACACCTTCGTTGTATTCTCAAACTTCCACATCAGGAGAAACTCTATGCCAAATTCTCTAAGTGTGAATTTTGGCTACAAGAAGTCCAATTCCTTGGACACGTGGTTAGTGAGCGTGGAATCCAGGTGGATCCCGCTAAGGTTGAAGCCGTAATGAACTGGCAAGAGCCGAAGACGCCTACAGAGATTCGTAGCTTCCTGGGATTGGCAGGATATTACAGGCGTTTCATTGAAAAATTTTCAAGGATTGCTGCACCCCTAACCTCCTTAACTAAGAAGAAGGTTAAGTTTGTTTGGGGCCCTAAGCAGCAAGAATCCTTCGATATCTTGAAGCAAAAGTTGAGCAACGCCCCAGTACTGACATTTCCAGACGGAATAGAAGAATTTGTGGTTTATTGCGATGCTTCGCACACTGGCATGGGGTGTGTGCTTATGCAAAAAGGCAAGGTAATTGCCTACGCTTCACGACAGTTAAAGGTGCATGAAAAGAATTACACCACCCACGACTTGGAGTTGGGTGCCGTTGTGTTCGCACTAAAGCTTTGGAGGCACTATCTATATGGTGTCAAATGTGTGATTTATTCTGATCACAAAAGCCTCCAACATCTGTTCAATCAGAAGGAACTAAACATGAGGCAACGCCGTTGGATGGAAACTTTAAATGATTATGATTGTGAAATCAAATACCATCCCGGCAAGGCGAATGTAGTCGCCGATGCCTTGAGTCGGAAGGAAAGGGTTAAACCCATCCGAATCAATGCCAAGCGCATGGAAATAAAGAATAATTTGATTGAAGGGTTGTTAGCTGCACAGAAGGAAGCTGTGTTGGAAGCTAACTATCCTAATGAAAAGCTAGGAGTAACTGAGGAGCAGTTAACTCTTAGCAAGGACGGAATTTTACGATTGAATGGACGAATATGGGTTCCAATTTATGGAGGACTTCGTGATGTCATCCTCCAAGAATCCCATAGTTCCAAATACTCCGTTCATCCTGGAGCTGATAAGATGTACCAGGATCTAAAGGCAAATTATTGGTGGATAGGCTTGAAAAAGTCTGTAGCCACCCATGTAGCTAAATGCTTGACATGTGCGCAAGTCAAAGCCAAGCATAAAAAACAGTCAGGTTTGATACAACAGCCTGAACTTCCTACTTGGAAGTGGGAAATGGTAACTATGGATTTTATCACCAAGTTACCTAAGACCAGGAAAGGAAATGATACAATATGGGTTACAGTTGATAGACTGACTAAGTCAGCACATTTCTTACCCATCAAGGAGACTTATAGCTCCGACATGTTAGCCCAGTTATACGTTGATAGGATTGTAGCCTTACATGGCATACCCGTGGCTATTATCTCTGATAGAGATACTAGGTACACGTCGCATTTTTGGAAGAGTTTCCAACAATCTTTGGGCACACGTTTGAATTTTAGTACGGCTTATCATCCTCAGACTGACGGTCAGAGTGAGCGTACTATTCAAACGTTGGAGGACATGCTACGTGCATGTGCGATCGATTTGGGTGGTAGTTGGGATAAGAACCTACCATTAATCGAATTCTCCTACAACAATAGCTACCATACCAGCATTAAGGCTGCGCCTTTTGAGGCATTATACGATAGAAAGTGTAGATCGCCTATTTGTTGGGCGGAAGTTGGAGATGTCCAATTATCAGGATCAGAGATAGTGTTCGAAACAACGGACAAGATTGTCCAGATTCGAGACCGTCTCAAAGCTGCCCGGGATAGGCAGAAAAGTTACGCTGATCCTAAGCGTAAGGATTTTCACTTCGAAGTAGGTGACAAAGTCCTGCTTAAAGTGTCACCCTGGAAGGGAGTGATGCGGTTTGGTAAGAAAGGCAAGCTAAGCCCGAGATACATAGGACCTTTCGAGGTTATCGAACGTGTCGGGTCAGTTGCCTATAAATTAAACTTACCGGAAGAGCTCAGCGGAATTCACAATGTGTTCCACATCTGCAATCTGAAAAAGTGTTTCGCTGATGAATCACTGGTTATACCGCATACAGATGTGCATATAGATGAGAGCTTAAAGTTTGTGGAAAAACCTTTGTCGATTGAGGATCGACAGGTTAAGAAGCTTCGAAGGAAGCATGTACCAATTGTAAAGGTCAAATGGGATGCCCGTAGAGGTCCCGAATATACGTGGGAAGTTGAATCCACCATGAAAGAAAAGTACCCTTATTTATTTCAGTAAATCTCGGGTCGAGATTTATTTTAAGGGGGTGAGGATGTAACACCTCGAAAATTCGTGTGCAATGAAAGAACAACACGTGTCATGAAAGACAAAACGCGTTGTAAGCTCGGATTTATTAAAAATGTTTGACAGGATTTAAAAGTGTCGTCATGTTAACTTTTGCACCTCTGAACGACCTCGTTATAAATCCCAAGACTCAAATCATATTAAAAACATCCAGTATATGTTCAAGATCAGTGAATTATAACAATGAACGATTCATAATTTAGTTGGTGGACTCCTACGAAGAAATTCCTACGGTAACCCTTAGTATTCGGTACTTTCTTTTGGATTCAAAGCAAACAATTCATTATGGTAGGGTTTAGAACTGTTCAAGGCACAATTGGGAGGCCCCTAACTGATAATTGAGGTCCCAAAGTCGGTTTATGAGGTTTCCCTTTCGAAACACCAAGAAACAACAACTTTTTGGCTGCTGAGGTAGGCTTGCGCACCGCAAGCATGAAGCCTTACGGTGCGCAAGCATGTTACCAGCGACCAGAATTTTGCTGTTTGCTGTTATGCGCGTGGGAATGACTTTTAAACGGTTTTTCTCATCCCTCTTGGTCCCTAAACAACCCCTAAACATGTAGGACACATGTGGGAATGTTGTGGGCAGTAGTAGACCTTGTTGTCAATGATTTGTGGTGATTGAATTCACTCTATAAAGGACCATGAGTTTACAAACATTCCCCACATCTTCATCTGCACTCTTGGAGCACTTCTGGAACTCAACTCTTCTCTCAAGTGTTCTCTAATCAAGCTTAGGACCTTTGTAAGTTGCCTAACCTTCTCTAATTAATTTTAGCTTAGTTATTTAGCTAAAAGTCAAACCGTCGTAATTACGGTTTGACTTCGAGATTAGTCAACAATGGCTCAATCATATCTCGAATTAAGAGTAGTTATAGGTTGGTATTTATGTGGGTAATAAACCCTTAAAAGGGTTTCCCCTGATCACCACTCTAACCAGGTCAAAAGTCGGGTCAAACTTATATTTAAAAAGTCAACAGGAAGCCTAAAATGCTATTTATGCATAATTAGCAATGTAGATCATCTACAACCTGTTTGATCATTGTTATAACTTAGTAATAAGTGTAAGAACATGTCCAAACATGTTCAACCCGACAGTTTCCTGTAAATACCCGGTTCGGAACCGAAAGTCACATAGTTTGACTTTCACTTTGACTTTCAGTTCTGACCCGTTTAGGCATGTTTTAGAAATTCCTTAGAGCTTTAATTGGACTAGGTTACATGTTAGTACAACCCTCTGTGATTATACACCTTGGTTCATTAGTTATCCAATTAATATGCATGTTTCCGTTAATTGCTCATATGTTGACCATTATGCCCTTATTACCTTAAAACGTGATTTATGAAAATGTAAAAGTGTAGAAACCTTGATTACTGATATATAAACTTGTATGCAAAGTTTGACATCAGTTTGACTTGTAGATTAGGAGTTATGCTCATTATCGCAAATTTAAAGCTTTATGTTAATAAAATGGCGTAATTAGTGTATAGCCTAGTTAAGCCTACTTTTTGATATCAAACTTAATACCCACTGATGTAATATATTATTTTGGGATTTTTAAAGATTTTTAATTAATTTTTGGCTGAGCATAACTAGTAGTCGTAAGCTTAATCCGGTAATTGTCGGTTTTGCCCTTACGGGCCATAAAACGAGTTTTACATATCTAAACGACTCCAAACCTTTTGCTACTGATCACATATGATAAATAAATTATTTTAAGCCTTCTGGAAATATAAAAATATCAGATTTAAGTATCGAAGCCGGAAATGGCCTTTAATCGCCTTATTTAGCGTTTTTAACGCATAGTATGTTTTAAAATCATATTGAACATACCCGGGTTGATACCTACTGATATTTTAGGCAAATTAGAATATTTTAACAGTAAGCAAAGGTTGATTAACTCAGACTCCGGTTTTGAGCTTTTCGGCTTATGTGAAATTACCAAAATGCCCCTACGGTGCATAGTTGGTTATAAATGATAAATTTCACATAAATAATTTAACTTACTGATATAACTTAGAAAATTGAGTATAATTGCTGATTACATTAGACCTGTAACTCAGGTTAACACTCAAACTCTTTTATAACCTTTAGAATGACCAAACTACCCCTACGGGGCATAGTTTGTGTTTAAAATCGTTTCGGGCATAATAAAAGACATCTTACTGATGTCACAACATATTTGAAGCATATTAACTTAGGAAACCTGTATATGGCTCTTACGGATACCCGTTACGCTTATTACGCGTTCGGTTCGGTTTATGTAACAAGTTTACATAAATTAGCCGAAACGGGTCAAACCTTATCGGTTTATTCTCAAAATTCTGAATGTGCATGAAGGACCCATATTAAGCAAGTCTCTGAACTTGTCGGGTCTAAATCACATTCTATCCGGTCTTCGCTTAATCGTGCGTACGAACCGTATCTTTGAAACTAGCCGGTCTAAGCTTAAGCTTAATTAAAGACCCGTTAGGATTCTAATAGGTTATATTAAACCTTCGTTCCAGATTAGGAGAACCAATAAAAGCTACGTGCATTTTGCTTATTGTGATTAATACTTGCTCAGGTAAATACTTTTAACTTATTTTCCCTATACGGGCTTGGGTTACGGTATATAAAATACCGCTTGGTCGGGCATCAAATCTTCCATCGCTTAGGTGGTTAATTGAATAATTTGATCGGCTCGTTTAAACAGTCTTGTTTACTTTACAGCCTTTGGGGGGTTAATGACCATGTCCCGGATATCCATGGCATCATTCGAAGTAATGGCCACGACTTAAGCGCGGGGTGTAGGCGTACACCTGTCAGCGCACAAAAGAATAAATGTGGTGTGTCTATTGATCTTTAACCCGGACAAGATCCGGGCTACTGAACGCATAAGTAACATGTAATTCGTTCGCAAGATTATATAGCTAAATAATTGCCCAAGTTATACAAGATTAATTTTTCCTCTGTGCATTTTAATCAAAGTATAAAATGTTTATGCCACGTGCATCCAAACCAATTTTTAATAATTTTTAAAATGAGTCAGTTGAATGTATTTACCAGTGTAAACTGACGTATTTTCCCAAAAAGATTAAATGCAGGTACTAAGCGAAATTGGCTGGGGTTTCTCCTTAGCATCATTAGAAGTCTCGCAAGCTTAAGATGCCTGAAGTCTGTTGAACCATAAATACTATTTTTATTTCGATCCTTCTGTGGATAAACTTCCGAATATTGTGACATTTGATATTACAATAATAAATTCGGTTGTATCATATTTTTAAATTTGATTCCGCTGTGCATATTAAATATTGTGTTGTTTGACTATTATGTTGCCAACCACGTCACGACACTCCCCCACCGGGCCCACCGGTGACACGTGGAAATCGGGGTGTGACAGACACATCAGGACTCGTGCACCATGCGCAACCGCGCGCCTTCGTGCCACCGTCACGCGCCTCGATCCTGCACGCCACTTGGTCCTTGCAACCTCTGTGATTCACCACGCGCACGTGGTCAAAAATACAAAGGCGGCTCGCGGTAATACAAAGGCGGCTCTCAAGCGGCTCGCGGTGATGCGAGTGTGCGAAGTGCGCGAAGTGCAAAGTGTAAAGTGCAAAGTGCGCCATCAAAGCGCCTCATCGCCCACGCCACGCGCGCGAGCTAGGGTTCTACGCACCCTTCGCGAGGACACTAGTGTGTGCTTCCATGAAACAATAAGGATGGAGAGTTCCACCTTAAATACCCATTTAAGTTCCATCTCTCCTCCGATATGGGACAAGGTGCTACTTTCCCTTTTGTTTCAGCATTCAATGTTTCAAACACCCAACTTTGAGCATCGATATCTCATTCATCTTAGCTCCGTTTTGGACGCGGTTTAGTTCGTTGCGAAGCTCTTGCAACATATAACACAAACCCACAAATAAATATATAAAACCCGCTCATTTTATTATATTTATTTCTAGTCAAAAATAGGAAATATCATTTTCCTATATTTGTGAAAAATGCAATTTTCACCTATTTTTTCAACAGACGTTCTGTAAAAAAATACGTTAAAATGTGTACCAACTAAAAGCGTCAATAAAAAATAAGCACGGAAACGTGTTAATTTGACCCAACACATTTCTGGAAAAAAAACGTGTCATTAAAATTATTTCCTTTCTTTCTTTTTGTAGATAATCAACGGCCAATCTAAACAATCAAGCAAATGAAATTGATGATACTTATTTTTTTTGAAAGGAAAATTTCATTAACAAACAGAAGCAAACCTCAAAATAAGGCCGCCAACCGAACAAACAACAATTACATAATTACAAATTTACACCAATCATTCCAAACAAGAGCTGGATGTATGGAGAGGACCACTTCAATCACTAATGTTGAGTGTTTCAAATGTTTCGATTTGATAAAACTAGTTAATGTTGACCAAGGCAAACCCTAAGTGTCTTGCATGCCAACTTGAACCACTTAACAAAAAGGGATGCATTTTCTTCTCTCTTTGATTTTAATGGATTACATTCAGTCATAATCAGTCATTTTCTTTTTCTTTTTCATTCTTAACCGATAAATGTACCTACGCTTGATTAAGTTTAGTGTATCTATTTCCAGAAGATACGTCTAGCGACATAATTTGTGAAACTTCAACAGAGACAAGTTTGTAATCCATAAGATAGAGTTGGATGTATGGAGATGACCAATTCAATCACTATGTTAAGTATGTTTCAAATGTTATGATTTGATAAAACTAGAGAATGCATTGTTTATAAGCGTATTCGGTTAATGCAACAAGTTATGCAAATGTGTGAATAGTTGGGATACTTGTCTAACATCCTTATGCCGATTAAAAGGAGGATCTTAGTTAGGGCTAAGGGGAACCCTGGCCCCCCTTGTTTTTTCGCTTCGAAGTGTAGATTTTATATGCATTGAGTCGTGTCCCCCCCCCCTTTTGATATAAAAGCTTAAGATCCACCACTGGGTAACAAGAAAGTAAAAGTAATGATGTTAAAAAAGTATTTAACAACATTCACTAGTTTATTTTATTGAATATCGCTTGAAATGTCCTACTGCTATATACACATTTAAATATATTTAATCGGATTTAACTAACAAACATGTTTTAGTCCGCACCTTTTAACCCATGTTCTGACCTAAGACCATGTGTAGTGGAAGAGGAAGATAATGCCTCCACCCTAGGGCATTTTACGCCATGTGACGGTCCAGTCAGCAAAGAGGCATTATTGGGCGTTTTTTAAAATGGGTGTAGTGGGGATGGGGCATTATTGGGCATTATTAGGGCATTAAATAAAATAAAGAAAAAACACCTAAAAATCTTATTGGATAACAAAAAGGGAGATGAAAGATGATTGGACAAGGAGAAGGGGGCAAGGCGTGCTTCAAACCACGCCAACGGGGCTTTTTTTGAATTTAAAAAAAAACGCCGGGTGTAATGGTTATTGGGCGTTTTTAGGCGTTTTTTTTTTAATTTAAAAAAAAAAACGCCCCACTACGGGGGGTCTAACAGTTTCATAAGAACCTTCACATTTTATTCTCAATCTCTAAAATTTCATTAAAACTCAACTTTATCTCTATTCATACTCTAAAAAATTCTTCACATCTGATTCTTTGTATCTATCTCTGTTCAATTAAATAATATCTTTTTTTTAAATTATTTTCTTTCTTATACTCACAACCACTGACAAACATCTTGATACGGATCCAGGCCCTATCGACGAACCACCCGGTGATACAAGTCCAGGACCCGACCCGAAGCGTGGCTAGGAAGACTGCCAGATTTGATTCCATCCAACCAATCCTTTTATATTTTTAAGTTATCTCCTTTTGATTTCAATTTTCATCATTCCCTTAATTATGTTATTTCGTTTCCATGTTTATTTCTAGTATTTTCTATTTAAGCAATTGTAAGCAAGGTTGGATGGTTATGAATTAAATAAGAATTCCTTTTGAACGTTGTGTTTTTCTAGAGATTGTTTGTTCCACTCGTATACGAATCCGTATCAAGTGGTATTAGCAGCTCGGGTTACTCGGGATGTATGCGCATAGGAGAGATCGTCGTCATCAACACCGTAGATTTGCCGGCAGAGGCAACGGTCATGAACAACGTGATCCCCGCGACATTGCTGAGATTGAACGCCTCCAAGCACGGATTCGTGAACTCAAATTCAATCAATACCAAGATGATTCTGTAACAGTAACGGATATGTGGGAAGGAGAAGATGAGGACTTCCACAAGGTTTTTGCACGCCGTCGTCAGCACCAGGATCCACCACCCCCGCCACCCACGGACCCCATCCGGGCTTTGGGTATTCGCACCGTGATGGGTCTTATTTTGTTTGAGTCCAGTTTGTGTGTTTTGGGCCTGGGTTCTGTCCAGTCCAATTAAATAATGGGTTATTCCCACGTGCTTGTTTAACGTCTAGTCAAGTTTGTTTAAGTTTGTTCGAGTCTCTCGTACTTGTGCGAGTCTTAGGGTTTGTTTCTATTTTTCTGGTGAACGTTGGTCATGTAAGGCTATATATATAGCCAGTTCTTCAATGAATAATGCATCGTGAGTTTATGTGTTTAACTGTGATATCATCTTGAACTCATTCAAGTGGTATCAGAGCAAACTACAGAGAGAGAGAGATCACTTTCACGAGAGAAAGAAGAAGAGATGGCTGAAGAACCGAGCAGTTTCCAAACTGTTAGTGTGCCTAAGTTTGATGGGGATTATGATCACTGGAGTCTAGTCATGAAGACTCTTCTCAGGTCAAAAGAGTTGTGGACGGTGGTCGAAGAAGGGTACACGGCACCAAGAACCGGTGTAGAGATAACACCTGCTCAACGAGCAGCCGCAGATGCTAAGCAGCTCCAGGATTTGAAAGCTCGAAATTATCTGTTTCAATCGATTGACAAGCACATCTTAAAGACGATTACCCAGAAGAACCCGACGAAGCAGATCTGGGATGCGATGAAGATCAAGTATCAAGGGAATGCTCGGGTTAAACGAGCACAATTGCAACGTCTCAGACGGGAGTTTGAGACTATTGAGATGAAGGCTGATGAAACGGTTACAGCCTATTTTGGGAGAATTATGGTGATAGCGAATGATATGCGGATCTGCGGAGAAGACATGACTGATGTGAAGATCGTTGAAAAGATCCTTAGGACGTTGACAGAAAATTTTAATTTTGTGGTGTGTTCCATTGAAGAGTCTAAGGATCTCGATGAGATGACTGTGGATGAATTACAAAGCTCTCTATTGGTGCATGAACAAAAGCTCCAACGAAAGATTCCAGAGGAACAGGCGTTAAAGGCTGATTTTGAACCAGGTTCCGTACGAGGTCGTGGACGGGGTAGGTTCAATTCCAATCGTGGCAGAGGACGCGGAAGGGGACGTGGTTCATTTGATAAAACACAAGTGGAGTGCTATAAATGTCATCAAACGGGGCATTTTCAGTATGAGTGCCCCACCGGTGATCGATCTGCAAACTATACAGAGTATGATGAGAATGACGAACTACTTTTGATGGCTGTGGTTGATAATGTGACATCAAATAGAGAAGGGATATGGTTTCTTGATTCGGCTTGTTCAAACCATATGACAGGAGGAAGAGAATGGTTCGTCCAGTTAGACGAAACGTACACTTACACGGTACGACTCGGAAATGACTACCGGCTAAAGGTGAAGGGTATCGGTGAAATAAGAATCAGCGTGGAAGGCATTACTCAGGTGATTACAAATGTTTATTATATACCTGAGCTTACCTCAAATTTATTAAGTATCGGTCAATTGCAAGAGAAAGGAATTACTTTTGTCATGAAAGAGGGGAAATGTAAGGCTTTTCATCCTCAAAAGGGTTTAATTATTTCTTCTGGAATGACAAGGAACCGTATGTTTCCTGTACATGCCATATCAAAACCTTATTCACCAGCTTGTTTACAAGTCAATGAAAGTGACAATCACATATGGCATAAACGTTTTTCTCATGTAAACCATAAAGCACTACGGACTATGCAATATAGACAAATGGTTAAGGGTTTACCAAAGGTGGTCGGGAAAACCAAGGTGTGTGAAACATGTGTTGTGGGCAAGCAACAAAGAGATATGATTCCGAAGGAAAGCAACTGGCGTGCGACCGAGCGACTACAATTAATCCACACGGATCTCTGTGGTCCCATCACACCATCATCTCAAACCGGTAAGCGTTACGTTCTTGTTTTTATTGACGACTATACTCGCAAGACTTGGGTATATGTTTTGTCATATAAGGGAGAAACGTTTGAAGCATTTACACGCTTAAAAGCTATAGTAGAAACAGAAACATGAGGCAAAATAAAATGTCTTCGAAGTGATAGAGGAGGGGAGTTTACGTCAAAGGAGTTCAATGAGTTTTGTGAGGTTCACGGCATCAAAAGACAACTAACGGCTGCCTACACTCCTCAACAAAATGGAGTGGCGGAACGCCGTAACCGTACCATTATGAACATGGTGCGATGTTTGTTAGTAGAGAAGTCAATGCCGAAGTATTTATGGGCTGAAGCGACTAAGTGGGCTTGTCACGTGTTGAACCGGTGCATTAGTTGGAGTTTGGATAATCAAGTGCCGGAAGAGCTTTGGTCTGGAGCAAAACCAACAGTTGATTACTTTCGTGTATTTGGATGTATTGGGTATGTTCATGTACCTTCTTAGCTAAGAACTAAACTTGATAACAAAAGTCACAAGTGTGTTCTACTCGGAGTTAGTACAGAATCAAAGGCATACCGGTTGTATGATCTGATTCAGAGAAAGATTGTTGTTAGCCGTGATGTTGTGTTTGATGAGGATGCAAAGTGGGATTGGAGTGAGAAAGATATGGAAGCAAAAGATCTGATCATTGACAATGAAATCAGCGGTACACCAGTATTGGAAGCATGCATAAATTCACCAGTAATCGATCCAGTACATGCACCAGATACAACTGAACCATCTCCTTCAGCTGAGCCAGGTATGGGTTCTAATAATGTGTCTAATTCCATTAATTATGACAACCCAGGTCTGAATGAAATTGAGACACAAGTCGAACCCTCAACACGAGTTCGCAAAAATCCAGCATGGATGGCAGATTATCAATTTGGAGAAGGATTATCTGATGAAGATATTGAAGGAGTGGGGTTTGTAATGTATAGCATATCTGATGATCCAATTACTTATGAAGATGCATGTAAAGAAGCCAAGTGGGTTTCAGCCATGGAAGATGAGATTAAGGCTATTGAGCAGAACTGTACGTGGGATTTAGTAGAAGCACCTGTTGGAGTAAAACCGATCGGTGTTAAGTGGGTATTCAAAACTAAGCTCAATGCAAATGGTAAGGTCGATAAGTACAAAGCTAGGCTGGTGGTGAAGGGGTATGCACAAAGGAAAGGAGTTGATTACAACGAGGTGTTCGCTCCAGTTGCACGGTGGGACACCATTCGATCAATGCTTGCTGTAGCAGCCCAAAGAGATTGGAAAGTATATCAACTGGATGTAAAAAGTGCGTTCTTGCACGGGGAGCTTAAGGAACTTGTGTACGTAGAACAACCAGAAGGTTTTATCAAAGAAGGCGAGGAGAAAAAGGTCTACAAATTAAACAAGGCCCTCTATGGATTGAAACAAGCACCTAGAGCTTGGTTCAATCGTATAGAAGGATATTTCACGCGAGAAGGTTTCAAGAAGAGCAAGTATGATCACACACTGTTCATCAAACAAGTTTGGCATAAGGTGATTATAGTAAGTCTTTACGTTGATGATTTGATTTATGCGGGAAACGATGCTATGATGTGTGCAGCTTTCAAACGATCTATGCAACAAGAGTTTAAAATGACAGATCTTGGGGACATGAGATTCTTTCTTGGGGTAGAAGTGCAACAAACACCTACTGGAATTTCTCTTTGTCAAAAACAATACGCAAAAGAAATTCTAGAAAGGTTTCATATGTGGGAAGGAAATTCAGTAAACAATCCTATTGTCCCGGGAACTGTTCTTACCAAGTTTGGAATAGGGTAGGAAGTCGACTCAACGGTATACAAAAGGTTGATCAGAAGTCTGATGTATTTGACCGTGACCCGTCCCGATGTGATGTATGCGGTTAGCTTACTTTCAAGGTTCATGGCTAATCCTAGAAAGGAACATATTATGGCTATAAAACGAGTTCTGAGGTATCTAAAGGGCACTTATGACTATGGGTTGGTATATGAAAGGCACTCTATAAACAAGCTTGTAGCATATACGGATAGTGACTACGCAAGGGATGCTGAGGATCGATGATGTACTTCTGGATACGTATGTATGTTCAGCAACGGTGCGATATGTTGGAGCTCACGGAAACAAGACATTGTTACGTTATCTTCAACGGTGCGGTATGTGGCTGCCACTGCTTGTGCATGCCATTGTGTGTGGCTAAAGGGATTATTAGAAGAGCTGGGAGAAAAGACAAATGAACTTGTGAAAGTTGTGTGTGACAACAGCTCAACTATTAAGCTGTCAAAGAACCCAGTTATGCATAGAAGAACAAAGCACATAGACGTACGTTTTCACTATTTGAGAGATTTGGTGAACCAAGATATTGTGAAGCTCGAGTTCTGCAAAACTGAAGACCAGCTTGCTGATGCTATGACTAAGCCTATGAAGCTTGAAACCTTTGTGCGGCTGAGAGAATGGATGGGGGTTCGAGAAATTAAACTGGAAGAACATTCTTCAGTTTAGGGGAGGAATTTGATGGGTCTTATTTTGTTTGAGTCCAGTTTGTGTGTTTTGGGCCTGGGTTCTGTCCAGTCCAATTAAATAATGGGTTATGCCCACATGCTTGTTTAACGTCTAGTCAAGTTTGTTTCAGTTTGTTCGAGTCTCTCGTACTTGTGCGAGTCTTAGGGTTTGTTTCTATTTTTCTGGTGAACGTTGGTCATGTAAGGCTATATATATAGCCAGTTCTTCAATGAATAATGCATCATGAGTTTATGTGTTTAACTGTGATATCATCTTGAACTCCTTCACACCGTGATTCCATAATTCGAGGGAACGTTGCAACCGGATGATTTCATTGAGTGGTTACAAACCGTTGAACGTATCTTTGACTTCCGGGATGTCCCCGAAAAACTTAAGGTAAAACTCGTTGCTATTCGCTTTAAAAATATGCCTCGTTTTGGTGGGAACATGTGCAGAAACAACGGGAACGGGAGGGCAAACACAAAATCGAATCATGGGACAAGATGAAGCGGGTATTACGGTCTAAATTTTTACCCGCCAATCACTGCCAACAATCCTACCTGGATTACCACAATTTTAAACAACATTCTTTATCTGTGGAAGAATGTATTCAGGAATTCGAACGCTTGCGTATGCGTTGTGGTGTTGATGAAGATGAAGAACAAGTTATTGCTTGCTTGTTAGGGGCACTCCGATCAGAAATCTCAGATGTTATTCAATTGCAACAATATTGGTCATTTAATGATGTTTGCAGGTTAGCCTATCAAGTGGAAAAACAAGCAATTGCTAAGTCAAAACCTGCCACTCGCACACCACCACCTTCCCGGACCCCGGCGTCGACATCATCACTGCCCAAGGGCGGCCCAATCAAAGCCGACCCCCCCGTAGTACCAACGGGTCCGTCGACTTCCACGGGTAATGCTCTTCGTTGTTATAAATGCCAAGGCCTTGGCCACCTTAAAAGAGATTGCCCAAATAAGCAAGTTCTTGCTTTTATTGACACTGAACCAACTTATGATACTGACGGAGAGGAAGAGACCGAAGTCCTTTACCCCGATCGGGGTGAAGCCCTTGTTATTCAGCGTCTTCTCAATACCGCGATGGCCGATTTAACCGATGACACAGCATGGCTTCGTAACAACATCTTCCGAACAAAGTGTACGTCGAAAGGGAAAGTTTATAACGTTATCATTGACGGGGGCAGTTGTGAAAATATGGTAGCAAGTTCTATGGTGGAAAAACTCAATCTGCCATTACACGATCACCCCGATCCGTACCAACTTACGTGGTTAAAAAGGGTAATCTACTCAAAGTTACTCATCGATGTTTAGTCTCATTCTCCATTGGTAATAAATACACGGATGAAATTTGGTGTGAGGTCATACCAATGGACGCATGTCACCTATTATTGGGTCGGCCATGGCAATATGATCGGCGAGTTAAACACGGCGGATTCCGCAATACTTACACATTCAAAAAAGATGGTCTTAATATCACGTTGGCACCTTACAACCCACAACAGGAGGAATCACATTCTTTGTTGGTTTCTAAGTCAGAATTTGTGGCTATAACAAAAAAAACTCCCGAACACATAATTTTTGGTTTATTAATTGCCGAGGAAAATCCCGATGTACCTCCCGCTCCACCGGAAGCCCAACCACTATTAGCCGAGTTTCATGATGTTTTTCCGAATGATATTCCAGCAGGACTTCCTCAAATCCGAGAGATACAACATTGTATTGATTTTTTACCCGGCGCTAGTATTCCCAACAAACCCGCTTATCGTATGAACCCAAAGGAGTTTGCCGAGTTACATCGCCAAGTCACAGAATTGTTGGAAAAAGGCCTCATTAGAGAGAGCATGAGCCCTTGTGTCGTCCCGGCCCTCCTCGTGCCCAAGCCGAATGGTAGCTTTCGGATGTGTATTGACAGTCGCACGGTTAACAAAATCACTATCAAATACCAATTTCCTATTCCGCGCTTTGATGACCTACACGATCATTTACATGGTGCAACAGTCTTCTCCAAAATTGATTTACGTAGTGGATATCACCAGATTCGCATGCGACCGGGAGACGAGTGGAAGACCGCATTCAAAACAAGGGATGGGTTATATGAATGGATGGTGATGCCATTTGGGTTGTCTAACGCCCCAAGTACTTTCATGAGGCTCATGAATCATGTCTTTAAGTGTGACATCTGTGCTTGTAATCATTGTAAACAGTTCAGTTATCAATGAAATAAAGTTATTTGATTCCAATATATGTTTGTTTATGTTTTACATTTTTCATGTTTTGACTTTTATTCAATTTCAAACTCTATATCGCTTTCTAGAGAGTTATACGCAAACTGGTGCATAAACGAAATCAGTTTAACGCGACAAATACTCCGGAACTTCAATTTAAGCTTAACATACCTTAAATAACCTTTACAAAACTTAGAAATAAGTTTTGAAGGCTTTGGTATGGCAAAATCTAGTCTATTCGCTTACAGGGACTAAATTTGACAAACTGCAAAAGTATGCCGATTTGAACTGTAACGGACATTCCGGAACATGACCATAAGTTAAACACACCCTAAATATCCTTTACATAGCTTAGAAATAAGCTTTGAAGGGTTCGGTGTGCTAAAATAAACTTTATGCTCATTCAGGGACTAAAAGCGTCAAAAAGTGCATAAGTTTGCATTTTCGCGCATAACTTACGTTCTGAATACACCCGGACATCCAAAAATTTATGTAAGCACTAAAATATTTTATTTTAGTGTTTGGCATAAGAAAAATCCATTCGGCGCGCAATTTGGATCGTTTTTCGCGCTTATGCGCATTCCGTCGTAATTAAGCAAACATCGCGATCGTACGACCAAACGAACCGACATCCGGCATATTTTTGAGCATGTTTCATGTCCACAATGTTTAGGCATCATTTTAGGACCTTAAAGTTGGTTTGACGGGCCTTAAACATGTCGGAAATGGCTTTAAACACCAACAGGGACTGAAACTGTCATTTTTCAAACTTGTTGCTGATCTGTGCTGCCCAGGCGGGCCGCGTAAGCTTCTGTTGTCTCTTACGCGGGCCGCTAGGCCCTACCAGATGTGCAGAATTGTTGAAAACAGCCTGTTCCAGCTGTTATACCTTCATTTCCCACTTGCAAACGGTTTTTGCAACACCATGGGCCATTTCTATGGGCTCTAATGGTATTAGAAAACAAGGGGCAGACTTGGACGGCCTAGATCGAAGCTCGTTTCCCGATAAACGATCCTAACGGTTCTAGCTTTCCTATAAATACCCCCCACCATTTCTTGTTGCAACCCACAATTTGATCTGATTTTATACTCTCTAAGTGGAAGTGTATGCTTCCTACCTGAGAGTGGATTGGATCAAATACTTGCGGGGACCCTTTGTAAGTGTTCCTTCATTCTTTTTATGCGTTTTTATGCTTAAAAGTTAAACTGCGTTTGACTTTTTGCATTGACCAGTTTTTGGTCAATGCGAAGTTCGTTTGAACTTCATAACGTGAGCGTAATCACGATGGTCATAGTCCCTAGTGACTATACCTACTGATTACCACGTTATCTAGGCTCAGTGACGAGTCGTAGTTTCGGGCAAAATGCGTGTTCTTGCGTATTTTGTAACCAAACTACTCTAGGGTATCAAAACCGTTTGTTTTGATATCAAAACCTGTTTTCTAACTTGACTAAACATGTTCTAGCATGTTTAGCTCGTCACTTTTAGATTTGTGCTTGTTTAGGGTCGTAAGGGTAAGCGATCTAATCAATCGCTTATGCTTTCGAACCCGACCCATTTGGTCGATCATTAGGATCCGACCAAACACTTTAGGTGACCATAGTAGTATAGGGAATAACCTTCCGAGGTTATACCTTATGGTCACATCGTTTGAGTAGTTGTATGATAGGTGATATATATGCCTTAGGTAAATTACCAAAATGCCCTTTTTACGTTAAAATTCATTTTAAGCCTATGTAACCCAAATTTTGACATCTAAACTGATTTAGCAACAATATTAGACATGTTAAGGCATATATTACTTGTCATAGGACTAGTTAGGCGTTCCGAACGCGTTTTACGCGAACGACACGTTAAAGTAGCATAAGCTACCAAAACGGGTCGTGACGGGTCAAAAGCACTTAGGATAAGTTTCGATTTAGTATGTAGGCTTTGTTAAACCATATTACATGAGTTCCTACACTCATTTGGTTTACGAACCCTCATGCTACCCGATCCTCCGATTAGGTCCGTTTATTATTGTAGTTACCTATATTAGGCGCCGTTTGATTCCGTAACCTTCTAGCTTTGCTTGGTGGATATCTAAAGTCATTGAGCAATCTCAAGTGAGTACATAGACCCCTCTTTTACTGTTTTCCAAACTGTTTTGGGGTGAAACACATGTGCCTACTTGTTAATTCCATGCTTTCCATGCTTTCATATCATATACTTGCTATGTTCATTAGTACACTTATAGTACATAATTTCATTGTGTTTTTGCTATGTATATCCTTTGTAGCATACTTAGTACATCGTTTTACATGACATTTTATGCTATGTATGTTCATCATATTTAGTGCATTTGTTTTTCATCACATGCTATGTATGTCCGTTTTGCCGCATACTTAGTACATTTTCATCACATGCTTACATTTTGATATGACATTTGGTTTGTTAAGTGGGACCATATACATTCATTAACTTTGATCACGCCGCTCGTTAGTAGGTAATGGTACCATAGGAATTGACAACTCCCGTTCCTGACATCCTAGGTATGTTTGGATGAAAGGAATGACCGAATCCGATAAAACATAATACAGATAGACCTTTAATTTGTTTAAGGGCTTATCACCACAGTCACAAGGCTTGGATGTATGCATTTTTACAATACCGCATAAATGTTTGTATTCAGTATAGCATGCATTTCCACAAGACAAAATGTTGATTTAAACCACGTTTTACTTCAATACATTGTTTTGTGCATTTTTATCTGTGGCTCAGTAGATATATATATATATATATATCACTTGCAATACATGACATTTTATTTACACATTACATATTGACATTTGACATAGACATTTTGATATTGATATACATATTTCATGGACTACATTTTGACATAAACATTTTGACATGATTTACACAAAGACATTTGACAAATGGTTTAGACATGGGCAATTTACATTGGTGGTTTGTTTGGGTAAAATGATTTGAGTAACAAGGCGTGTGTAATATGATACAAGCATGGTGGATACGCCGCGGGTACTTCCTATATATAAGTGCTTGTATGGTATTACATATCGTAGCGTTATTTGAATCATTTCAATTTAGACATATAACATTTTATACAAATAACATATTTTTCAAGACATTGTTTTACAAACAACTTATTTTATACAAAACTCATTTTACTTGGTTATTCATTTAACCTCATATTACTCCTTTACATATCATCTACTTTATCATTGCTTTTCAAAATATTTATAAAACAAAACAATTAACAAGGTTCATGACTGACTTTGGTTAAACAACTTTTTCTTAAACCTAAGTCATGAATCCTATTTTTACAAAACCTATGTATCTCACAGGCATTTTTATGCTGACGTACCTATTTTCACATGTGTTTCAGGAGCTGTTGCTTAGGATGATGATCGTGACACTAGGGCGGACCTGTGCCTTAGAGACTTAAAATAAAGATAGACTTAGTTTAATTATGTTGTGTACTCTTTGGTTCTTGTTTTGAAACAATGTAATCCACTCTTTGGTTGATGAATAAAATATAATTTTAATTACCATGGTTGTGGAACAATAATTCTGTTACAACACTCCCCGACGTTTCCGCCACGATTTGATGTTTTACGTGGTCGGGGTGTGACATTAAGCCCCTTATTAGTCGATGCGTTGTCGTTTATTTCGACGACATATTGGTTTTTATAAAAAATGTAACGGCTCATTTAGGCCACCTTTGGGATGTTTTCAAAATCCTACGCGAACAAAAACTGTATGCCAACGCGAAGAAATGCCAATTTTTGACAACAGAGGTTATTTTTTGGGATATTTGGTGTCGGCCAACGGTATACGTATGGATGAGTCAAAGGTCTCGGCTATTACCACGTGGTTGTCTCCGACTTCGCTTCACGAGGTTAGAAATTTTCACGGTCTCGCGTCTTTTTATAGGCGTTTCATTCGAAATTTTAGCACTATTGTCGCCCCTATTACGGAGTGTTTGAAAAGTAGCAAGTTTACATGGTCTCCTGCAGCCGAAAAGTCATTTATTACCCTCAAGGCAGCGGTTACTAATGCGCCAGTCCTTGCCTTACCAAGTTTTGATCATGTGTTCGAAGTCGAGTGTGACGCTTCGGGGGTGGGAATTGGTGGTGTCTTGAGTCAACAGCACCGCCCCATCGCTTATTTTAGTGAAAAATTAAGTGACACCCGGCGCCGATATAGCACCTATGATAAAGAATTTTATGGTATTGTTCGAAGTCTCGAATATTGGCGCCATTACCTCATTCCCAGTGAATTTATTCTATACTCGGACCATCAAGCTCTCAAGTTTATCCAAGGTCAGGCCAAACTCAACCCCCGGCATGCAAAGTGGGTCGAAACACTTCAAGATTTCACGTTCGTTATCCGACACAAAGCCGGGTCGGCAAATTCGGTTGCTGATGCATTAAGTCGTCGGCCAGCTCTTCTTAATTCTGTCACTTTTGGGGTCACCGGGTTTGAGTCGTTTTCTCATCTTTACCAAGACGACCCTGACTTTCATGATATTTGGCAAAAAAGTAAGGACGCACCGTATCAGTGTTTTGTGCAAAAGGGCGGTTTCCTTTATAAATGGCAACGCTTATGTGTTCCTCAGTCTTCCTTTCGGGAGGCTATTGTTCTTGAATGTCATCAAGGGGCTTTGGGGGGGTCACTTCGGGCGGTCTAAGACGGTTGCGTTAGTCCAAGATCGTTTTTTTTTTGCCAAAAATGATACGGGAAGTTTCTAAAATTTTGAAAAGGTGTCGCGTTTGTCACATTGCCAAAAATCACAACACCAACCAAGGTTTGTATACACCATTACCAGCCCCTACACGGCCTTGGGAAGATGTTAGCATCGATTTTGTGGTAGGCTTACCGTTAACACAACGGAAAAAGGATTCAATTATGGTGGTTGTTGATCGTTTCTCAAAGATGGCTCATTTTGTTCTGTGTGTCAAAACCTTTGACGCTTCGCAAGTTGCGCGTCTTTATTTTGCCGAGATTGTACGATTGCATGGCGTTCCCAAGACTATCACTTCCGATCGTGATGTTAAGTTTATTAGCCATTTTTGGCGCACATTATGGAAACGATTGGGAGCAAAGTTGCAATTTAGTAGTTCTCACCATCCGCAAACTGACGGACAAACGGAAGTTACTAATCGAAGTTTGGGAAATTTACTCCGGAGCCTTGTCGGTGACAATCCTAAGAAGTGGGATCTTATTTTGCCTCAAGCAGAGTTCGCGTATAATCGGTCCAACCATAGCTCCACGGGACGAAGTCCGTTTTTTGTTGTGTATGGTCGAAATCCCTTCACTCCTCTTGATCTCGCCCCATTTCCTGAGTTGGAGCATTTCAATATCGATGGGGATGAGCAAGCAAAACAGATTAAGCTCTTGCATGAACAGGTGCGTGAACAAATTATTAAGCATAACTTACGATACCAAGCGCGGGTTAATAAACATAGACGACATGTGGTATTCAACGAGGGTGATTTAGTTTGGGTTCATTTAAGTCGGGATCGTTTTCCGCCAGGCCGTTTTGGGAAGTTGCGCCCGAGGGCTGATGGGCCTTTTCGTGTACTTCGACGTATTGGGGATAATGCTTACAAGATCGATCTCCCTGGTCACTACAAGGTTTCTGCCACCTTTAACGTTGCTGATTTAACACCGTATGTTCCCGACGATGAAGGTGACTCGGGGTCGAGTCCTTTTTTAGAGGGGGAGGATGATACGGATCCAGACCCTATCGACGAACCACCCGGTGATACAAGTCCAGGACCCGACCCGAAGCGTGGCTAGGAAGACTGCCAGATTTGATTCCATCCAACCAATCCTTTTATATTTTTAAGTTATCTCCTTTTGATTTCAATTTTCATCATTCCCTTAATTATGTTATTTCGTTTCCATGTTTATTTCTAGTATTTTATATTTAAGCAATTGTAAGCAAGGTTGGATGGTTATGAATTAAATAAGAATTCCTTTTGAACGTTGTGTTTTTCTAGAGATTGTTTGTTCCACTCGTATACGAATCCGTATCACATCTATAGAGATTGATATAGAGAATGAATAGTATATCTTTATATTTAAAGATCCATTATAGGATCTCTATATTTTTCTCTATTTTAGATAATCAAAGGAAGTATTTAGGTAGTCTTTTTTAATATTCTCTATATTTTTCTATAAATTCTAAAGATAAAATATGTTTTAGAGACTCGAATGTAGTAACGTGAATCCTAAAATTAAGAAGTTTCTCTAAGGTTTGCTAGTGCCAATGTGGATTGATAATAAAAGGTTAAAGCATCTTATAAGACTTGATTTGTGGATTGTTGATAACTTTGACTATAACTTTACATTGATTTTAATATTCATCATTGGTTTTAAGTTTATTTTAGATTTGAACTCATATGCTTCTTAGGGCTAAAATATCCTCGTTTCAAGAATTTAATATAGTCAAATAAGTTAACTTCAATGTTTATAATTATAGAGGAAGGTTAACGTACATTATGGCTTAACGTACATCACGTACGACAGGTAATTACGCACGTTCATTTTAAAATTACGCACGTTATTACTCAAAAATCCAAAATCACGCATTTTGAAACACAATAATCACGCATATTGAAAATATTAATCACGCATGTTATAAAACAAATCACGCACGTTGTCGTACGTAAAGTACGTTAGGCCGTAATGTACGATATACTTTTTCTATAATTATATGTATTGGAATATATTTAATGAAATAGAGTTGTCAATTTATTGATATAAAGTATCATCAATTTTATTTGCTTGATTGCTAGATTTGTAGTTGACTAACTACACAAGGAAGGAAAGGTACCCTTGACCCTTGAGCACCAAGCAAAACCATCTATGTCCCTTTCCTTTATCCATATTTTTAAGTGATGATGATAGGTTTTGATTAAACATATGTTAATCTCATAGTTTAGACTTTAGATGGAGTCGAACGTTTTTAATTTTTTTTATTAACAAGTTATTATTTCATTTTCCTTATTGTTATCAAAGTTAGTCTTGAAATCCCGACTTTTTAACTATAGGGCCGCAATGAAAAGATTTTTACATTGGCTTCAGGTCACCTACTTTACTTATGACAATTTAAGGGGTCGAAGTATAGAAAACATTGACGTCGAACACCTCTATTAAGTAGAAATATTATCGATTGTATGGTCAATGGACAACCGTAACCTAACCCATGATCATAATTAGGGTTGTTGACCTGGACTAGCTTCATAACAAGTCAAGCTGAGTCTTCTCATGATCGTTAATCCGAGCTAGAGGTTGAGCTCGTATTCAAATCAGATTCTATTCGAACTAGCTCGTGGAGTTGGCTTTTTTTTTTTTTTTGAATCTTCATGGTTATATTATTTTATATTTTTCTTACACATATCTAATTAACAATCACATATTATAAAAATTAAAGTTAACAAGCTATCAATATAGAAGAAAAAAATAAAGTATTGATATATAGCCCAACAAGTTACTTTCTGCAAATGTTGTTAAGATTACGTATAAAAAGAACTATATGTGTATGTTAATAATACACAATTTAAAAACATATTTATTTATTTTACATAATTGGGTATGTTATTTCTTTTACAAAACCGAAACTTTATAAATAAAGTTGATCGAATTGGCTTTTGCCTTTTTGCTCATCACTCAATCTCCATGCCTTCAAAACCTTAATGATGGTTTTGTGCTTGATGATTGATTCCGTTCATATTATACCTATCCCTTCTAGAAATTTGAATATGTAAAATTATAGTTAATACATCGGCAAAATTATAGTTAATACATTGGCGCACTCACATATTTATTTATTTGTGTATGTATTATGTGTGTACACATTCATATACATATCCACGACAAAATTATCAACAAATTTTATGACGTCGCAAATTCTATCGTTAACTTCGGTGTCTTTTGGACACTTACATAGTCGCATACACATATATTGTATCCCGTCGAGCATTATAGATGTTAGAACCCTCTGGCGACTCTTAAGACTTAAGAGTATGTCATAACGGTAAAGCAATAAAAAAACTTCGAATGTACATATAAAGTAGAAGAAATCGTAAAATTCATGTTTGCATTCATTGCACATTTATACAAGTCAACAAAACATAGATGCATAGGTTTGACACATTATACATCGATATAGATGTATAAATAAAAGAACCTTGATTTTGCTTCAAAGTGTAATTGAGCAACTCAAAAAAAGATATAAAAATATGAATTAAACTAAACTAGTGGGTTGGTCAATACGATGCGGAGGAGATTTTATATATGTACATATGCAATCTGGTCTATTACTAACATAAGGTTTTCCTAGCACTTAGCGCATCTATGGGTAGTGCTAAAATACTAAAAGCGACTCCTACAAAAACCGAAAACCGTAAACATGAATACTGGTTTATAGTACCGATATTGCTTGGTTAGTACTGGTTTAGTACGATATTAGGAGTCGATAAAAATGCTTATCCCAAGTTTACAATAACTATCTTTTATTTGAAAACAAGGATCGCGACCCGCCGCAATGCGGCGGGGATTCTTTAGTTATAACTAAGTCAATCTAGGACCCGCACGTTATGTTAAACCTGTCAAACGTGGAAAAAACAGACGATGTAAAAACGTTCCCCCACACACGCACGTTGCGTCGTGTTAACTCGCAAAATTTAGAACGAAACGTAAAAACGTTAAATCAAAGATGCACGTTGCGATGTGTTAAGTCACAAAATTTAGAACCAAGCATAAAGCGAAAAATGAAAACCATAAAGGATCAAAGTTGAAAGTACAAAAAGTTATGAGAATAGATTATAAAAGATATAAAGTTTTGGGTTAAAAGTAAAAAAAAAAAACAAATAGTTTTGGGTTAAAAGTAATTTATGAAATACTTTTGGGTGAAAAGTAAAAAAAAATCTTTTTTTTTGGAAAACCCTCAAAGCCAACGTTACGACAACCATATGCATAACAATTTTTTCTTTGAAAACCCCCCAAAGCACACCGCGCGTTGCGGTGGGGCGTAAAACGGTGTGTCAAATAGTACTAATGTCACACAACCGTCATCGACCACCAACACTGACTCGACCTAGGATATGCGTGTTGCGACGAACCTGTAAAACATGGAAAAATAGAGGTAAAAACATTGAACCACACATGCACGTTGCGTCATATTAACTCTAAAAATTTAGAACTATACGTAAAACGAAAATTTGCGAAAGATGAAAAGTATAAGTGACAAAAGTTGCGAAGTTAAATTGCAAATAATGAAAAGTTTTGGGTTAAAGTTAAAAAAAAACAAATTATGTAGGGTTAAAATTGAAAAGGGTAAAAACCTTTTGGTTAAAAGTAAAAATTCAACTTTTTTTTGAAAAACTTATAAAGCACAATGTACAAGTTGTTATGCAAAAAAACTTGCAAACTTATATATGGAATAATGAGTAAATAGTGCTTCTTACTTGTATTTGTCCTTGTAATTTCATTGTTCCCTTGTTTTATGTTTTCCTCTTATTTTACTTTGATAACCTAATATAAAAGAGATGAGCTTCTTATGTTATCTTGTGCATCCCCTCAAACCTAAATAAAGTAGAACTCCCCTAACACTAATCCATCTAATTCAAAATTCGTCCATACCGTTATATACTCTCTAACACGTCGTTATCTACGTCAACAAAATTTCAAAACGCCATCCACAAACGATCAGCTTCTCAAAGAAGCAACGAGTCAAATTGGCGTCACTCCATTTACGCCATCCACATCTGAGCTAAATGCACCTCTCATGCCACTTGTTAGACCAATTATTTAATTCATATGCTTAACATATTAGCTTAATAGAAGTTCATTCTAAAAAGCCAATTAGCAATAGAAGTATCTTATACAATTATAATATATATGCATTAGTTTTTTTTTTTTTTTGCATCATCTAAAGTGACTAATTAATCATTTAAATTTGGTGAATCTGATTATAACTTATAAGGGTGTAGGGAGTGGTTAGACACTTGAAAGTGGTAAACTTCAAAATCAACCAATGAGAGTGTGCCATGTCATTCAATGAAAAGTGTTTAAACTATGCTCAAAAGTGTTGGCAATGGTTAGACACTTAATGAATTGGTAAACTATTTAAAAAAAAAAAAAAAATGTGTGATTTGTTAAAGATGGCATGGACCCCACCCCACACACCCCCTCTTTCAGTCTTTCTCCTACACCCCCTCTCCCCGATCGGCAACCTGTTACCGCACCTCCACCTTCACCGCGCGGCAAACATGGTTGGCGGTGGTGTTCCCGAGCGGCAAACTCCTTTTGCCGAACCAGTTTGCCGCCCACACCGTATCACCTAATACATTTAAATATGTTTGTTTAATTAAACATTCTAGGGATAATGTTAGTGAATAAAAATACTTATTAAACTGTTTGTTATCTATTTTACTGTGGGATGAAGTGTATGACATAATTGGCCCCATTGACAAATGAACATTGAAATAAAGTAGCTTTGTTACAAAAGTCTACAAAAAGTGCCTTTGTTCCACAAAAGTAAAGATGAAATGTGCTTTCAAAGCCACCTCAAAATCATTCCTCGATTTTATCATCTTTTGAATGAGGATTGCTACAAAAGTATATATTCAAATGTTTGGTACTTGAGCATATGCATCATGCATGAACATGAAATAAATATTTACAAAAAGGCTATTATAGCATTTTTAAATTCAATTCCTTTTTTAATGGAAAATATAATTCTATATAAATTAAAAAAAAATGAAAAGAAGTTGCCTTCACATATTAAAAATTGTAAAAACGAAAAACTGGTTATGATTTGATACAACAAACATTACATATAATCTTTACAAGCTAAAGATCTCCAAAGTTAGTTTCTTATTAAATAGTTTAGTTTTACATATACAAAGTTAGAATTAAAACACTTTAAAACAACATTATTTGATTATATAATTCGAATATCTACAAGACGTAGGGCACAGGGGCGGATCTACCTTGATGTAAGGTGTAGCCTCCGCAACCGCTTGGCCGGAAAATTTTTGACGTTTTTAGTGTAAATTTTGGAAAAATTTGACGTTTTTTCTATTTCGTTACCGCTTATTTATAAAACGTTCCCGCTTGGTTGGAATCCTAGATCCGCCACTGGTAGGGCAACACACACAATGAATTGTACATATCAACCACACCCGAGATTCTGAAAATCCGATTCAAAACAAGTTATGTGATCGTTGGCAAATGTCGCGAATGAACAAGAACAAACTTCGTTTGTGACCAAAATAAATCTTACCTATAGTTACAACGAAATCACAAAGACAACTAGATTCCAAAGTAATTACATTAAATAAAACAAACAATAATAGTGCTTATATTACAACACTAAAAAGCCAATATACATCAAAGATAATCTTTTAGTCCATCAAATTTGTCATCTTTCCTTGTTTTCCTCTTCAAAGGCCATTCATCTCTTTGATTGCTTTCTTGAAATTATAGCACCTAATTTTCGGGTTGTACTTTTGGGGGAGCAAGATCCGGATATCAAGTCAAAATTTTCATGGGTCAAACAACTAAATTGTTTCCTTAAACAAATCAAACAAAAGACATTTGATCTTGAAGATTTCTCTCTCTTCCCCATGTTTTGTACCTTAATCCTATGCCTTACAAACCAAGAAGAATGTAATAGAGTAGAGTTATCGGCAATGCAATCAACATTCCAAATATCACCCTGTAAAAATCCAAATAAAAATAATTAATTACCATATTAATTTGTGACATCAAACGTTTAGTTTGTTATATTAACTTACCCAGGGTCGGCTCTGGGCCCGACAAACCCGTGCCGACTCCCAAGGCCTAAAATTTCAAAGGGCTCGAAAAGTCTTTATAAGCTTGTATATATTTATTTATCCGTTTATTATACCAAAAAGTATGGTGGTGTAGTGGCAAAAACCATCTCAAAATAATGTATAGGTCTCAAGTTCGGGTTTTTGCTCTATCACTAAGTTTTTATTTTTGTAATTCATTTACCATTAACCATAATTTTGGGCCCAATTCTTTTCGTCGCTCGAGGCCTAAATTTTTTCAAGAATTTTCGGGGACGGCTCTGAACTTACCCGGTGCTAAGAATTGCTGGATGAACGTTGTATTCTTTGGCAAAGACAAATGGGACGATTCCTTGTGGAAGTGCAGCCTGTTGTTTAGAAAATTATAGTCAAATTATAGTTAATTCTGAGATTAGATCATAATCATAATAATATATGGGTGATGATAATTAAGGTATTTATGTATGTGTACCTGTACAATGGCAACACGGAGGAGTGTTCCTCGGAGACCAACGATGATGGAAGCGGCTGCCATCACAGCTGGTCCGGTTAAGAATCTCACAGCCATCGAAAAAATAGCAACGGAATTTCCGCATGCTATTATTTTTGGTTGAAGTGCCATAAACAATCCTTCAAAACACAAAACATCGTAATTTAATAAATCAACAATAACCCGCTTATAAATCTTTAATAAATTCCGAGACAATTTTTATGTTTGTATTAAATTTCCGAGTTATTGTAAGGTTGAACCTACCAATCTATAAACACGATCTATTTCCTATTTTTTTTTTTTGAACGGCGACATTTCACAACAAACGGCTCATGCCGCAATACCACCCGAAGTGGTACCCACTCACTACTCACGCAACCAGGCTACGTTGTCTTAACCGGGCCCGTGCTGGTGCATTGGAGTAGCTGGCACTCCCCGAGAAAATTTCCCACCCTCCACCACTTGATGGAAGTTGCACCTCCACCTAGAGCGGACACTCTAGGCAAGTATGCGCGGTAATAGAAAACTCGGGCGGTCGTCCGACTCGAACCCACGACCTCTCGGTCATGTTTCCGAATCATCATCCTTCCTGGCCAACTGGGCTGGGCCAGTTGGTTCCTATTTACATACCATCAATCTACACAAATATAAAACTCTAAACTCGTCTCAAACTATAGAAATCATAAGACTACCCGTTGCGGAGCCGCTAGCGGGTGGCGCTAGCCACGAGGCTGTCACCTAGCTAGCAAACACCACAACATCGAGCCGCTAAAGGGGGCACGAGCGAGTCAAAGTGAGGGAGCTAGCAGGATAATTCGAACGTTGGGGTGTGTGGATGTTTGTGCCGACCGTTACATTTATAAAAAAAAATCCAAAATTTCTATAAATATCCATTTCTTACCCAAATTTCTCCCACTTACTTTTTTTAATGTGATATTTTATAAAAAAATGTTTTTCTATTAATATTAGTCTACAAATTTAGAAAGAATAAACATAAAATAAAACAATGAAAGTTCGCTGAAGCCCCTGCTCACCCGGACCACAACAAGGTCATGTGGTTTTATCCAGTGCCCAGTCAGCGCTAGGTATAACAATATTACAGGATGAATCTAGGTGTTGAGCCAAACCACAACGAGTATTCAAAATATGCATCCATTTGCAGGTTTTTTTTTTTTTTTTTTTTGAACGACCAACAGAAGAAATTTTATTAAATAACTAGCCAGCGGCTAACACCACACCTACAGTCACCAAACATACAATCTGAGCCACAAACAAACAGAACGAAAGCACACGCTAACCAATTAAAATACATCAAACTGGCGCCATTGGTCCCAAGTCATAGAAACCGTTGAGGTTTTGTTTGTAATTTACCAAAATAAAAATTAAACCTCAACTTTTAACAAATCATTGATAAGATTGATGTTGATTTTGCCATTATAAAGGTGTACCCACCTCATGGGACCGCAATGAAGTCTATTCCGCAATCATTATGGTCCCCGATAATACATTTAACGATAACTTTTTTAAATAATAAAAACAAATATAATAATAATTATTAATCATAACCATGTGCCATTAACCAAAAACACTAAATTAGAATGTTCATAAAGTTTAATTTCATATTACTTACCTAAGCTAAACATAGCCATCCCAAGACCAGCATCCGAGAGTATTGATATTGAATTTTTTATTATTTTTGGCATCGCCAAATCCCACCTGTCATCATTAAACTCCTTCAAACATATATTTATTACTATTTATTACCATATTTAGATTTATTCTACATTATCATAAACATTATCCTTTTATAAAATAATGAGTAAATTTCAAGGATTGTCCTTTATATTTATATCCATTTTCAGGCGTTGTCCTTTATGTTTAAAATTGACGAGTTTTGTCCTTTATGTTTTCATATCATACAAGTTTTGTCCTTTAGGCCTAACCCAGTTAGTTTTTTCAGTTAAATTTGGTCATATGCTTTGCACATGAGGGCATTTTTGTCAATTCAAAGGTTGCAGAAGCTTTGAGCTATAAATCTGCCGTTGAACTTACCTTTGAATTGACAAAAATGCCTCATGTGCAAAGCATATGGCCAAATTTAACTGAAAAACTAACTGGGTTAGGCCTAAAGGACAAAATGTGTATGATATGAAAACATAAAGGACAAAACTCGGTAATTTTGAACATAAAGGACAACGCCTGAAAATAGATATAAAGATAAAGGACAATCCTTGAAATTTACTCTAAAATAATTTACTAAAGACTATTCAAACATTCCAAAATATTTTTTTTCCTTTGATAGATAGAAAAGTATATAAATTTTGTTACGCTAACATGTCATTTAAAGACGTTTAGCGCACAAAATCCATACCACTAGACGAATAGATCATAATAGTTACCTGAATGAAACAAGAGCCCATATTAGACCAATAAGGCTCGAGTACGTGTTCGGGTTCCGGATAAGTTTCCGCCACACCATAATCAAAATCAAACGGGTCATAACACTCGCCGGCGGCATCATCTTTCCGACATTCCCTTCAACTTCCTTAGGATTGAGCGCCGCCGTCGAGCTCGAACCTAGTTTTATATCTTTCTCCCTCTCTTGATCTCCTCCATCTTTACCGCCACCGAAACTAAACTCATCACGCTTCAATTCTCCGGCCACTTTTGTATCCGGTTGATCTGAAGAAACCACCATCCGGATTTCTTTAGCGTCGTCGTGTTCAGGTCGACCCGAATTTTCATTTGTCGCTCCGAATTCAGTACTGCCAAACACGTGGAGCCCACCACCTTCGGAAACCGGTGAAGCACTAGAGCTCCAGACAAACATGTGGAGTTCTTTGTCGTCATTCTTCGCTTTGGTTTGTGAGCCGTTTAGCTGCGCCGCCGTATTTGTCGGCTGCAAGCCTTTAACTGCTTTTGTACCCATGGATGTAATCTCCGGGTTCGGAGCCGGGTACGACCCGAATTTCGGAGAGTTTAACGGGCCTGGAGCCGTACTCTCTTCGAAATTCGACGGGCGCGGCGTCGGACCTCTCGACGACTGAACCGAATACATATCCGCCGGTCCAAAATTCGATAACCGCCCACCCGGAAACCCCATCATCGAGTAAAAATCCGAGTGGTTAAAATTCGATCCTCTTGGAGTTTGGTTTCTCGACGAGCTCAAGCTGTAGATCTCCGCACCCGTCAGATTCGACGGGCGCGGAGTCATTCCGGTGAGCCCGACCGAACGTCTCGAAACGTTCGACTTCCTCACCGTTACATGTAGCTTCCCATCATCTCCAATCTCCGCGTCCGTTTCCAAAAAATCATGTCCGTCAAGCGACACAACGTCAGATTCCACCTTATAACAAAAATATATATTAGTTAGACTTTACTAGTATAAGTATAAGTAAATAATAAATAGTTTTTAAAAGACTTAGTTTAGCTATTAAAAAACTGTTACGCTACTTTATGTTACCTGTTGAGTTGTATATTTGATTAAAAATAATAATAATAATAATAATATACAGTATCTTACGGGGTTTTCATTATTCTATACCTTAAACGACACGATCGAAGCCGCGGTTTCGGGGAACTGCTCCATGATCAGAATTTTCGCACCGCGATACTCGAACAAAAAAAGCAGCAAAGTATACCAAATAATACACTGCAGAACCACCACCTGAACCATCAAAGAACCAGAATACTCCCCATACATAGCAATTAGCAACGGAATACCCATAACCAAAGTGTTAGGTAAAGTCGAAACCGAAAAAATCGTAATCATCCATTCAAGACTCCCATTTTTCGTAAAATTCGCCCAAATCGCAAGCACCACAAGCATAATAATCTTCTGTAATGTATCCGCAGCGATGAACCGAAAATTCATCTCGTACGGGTTGTTCAACGAGATGAAATGGAAGGAAAGGAGCGGAACGGCGAATATAGCGACGAAACGGTTGATACCCGAACACTGGTCGGGTGAAAAGATTTTCCACCAGCGTACGCTGCCGTACGCTAGGATCATGGCGACGTATAACGGCACCATGGCCGCCATGACGGTGTAGAAGTCATGACCGGTAATCATTATGAGTTCAAATCCTGCAAGGTGTAATAGGTTTATGGGTACAACAGTTTTATCGACAAATGTGTGAATGTTTTGTCGGTAATGTTTGTGAAATGGAGGACTGATTGAACAGGAGGAAGCAGTGGTTAGAGAGAGAAAGTGGGCATGGTGGTGTTGGAGAGAGAAAGGGGTTGAGTGATTGAATATATGAATGACAGTGTATGTGAAGGATGGGTATAAATAGGTGAAAGATAAGGTGTAGTTGTACTGTGTGTTATGTGCACGTGTAATGTGGGTGATGGTTGACTGTGGAAACGGGTCGGGTTAAGGAAGGGTATGAGAATTGTGAACTTATAAGTTATGAACAATAGATGGTGAGATTTGATGAGAAGATATAGAAGTGTACGTAAAGAATCAGGAATGTTTGTTTTTAGTTTTTAATCTTCTGTTTTACTTTTTTTTTTATATATTAATGTTTCTGACTTTAAACTATACGGAGTGGTAGGGCTTGGAAAGGGGCGTAAAACGTCATGTGGCAGCCATATCAACACATATCAGAAAAGTGGTATGGTGCAAAAGAAGGTAGCACGGGATGGGGCTTGAAAGGGTGACGTGGTGCGACACGTGACGTACACTTTTTATATTTATTTTATATTAAAAAAAAGAAAATCAACTAAAAAGCTTACCTCCCAATCAAAACAACACACATAATCACCATCTTCTTCGTCACGCCGGTGAAGAATCGAGCGCCCAAACCTCTACACCATTGACGGGTCGGTGTGCCCAACGTGGAGAGGTTTCCACGCCTTCAAACCACACCCACTCCGTGTGATCCTAGGAAAGTTTAAATTTTGATATTTTTAGGGTGTTAATATACATAGATATATAGAGATAGATAGAGTGAATAAGATTTTGGGTTCTGGGAATAGAATGACCCTATTTTTATTTTAAAGTTATAGAAATAAAATTTAGTTTATAAACTTAATCATATGATGCTAAACAAAATGTAATCTATGTGTAAGTACGGGTGTAAATGAGTTGAGCTTAAACAAGCTTGAGTCCAAGCCTAAATTAAGTTTGTTTAGTAAACGAGCCGGAGCCTGAGCTTCACTTATCGAGCTTGACTCGGCTCGCGAGCCTACACGAGCTCATTATTTTATAAATTATAAATATATCGACTATATATTTAAATAATAATAATAATTGTTTATAAAAGCGTTGAATGGCCAAATCATAGGGAGCAATAACGAAGTTAACTCAATAATTTATAAACTTATAAAAATAATAACTTTAATTAATATGGATCAGTTAATAAATAATAAACAAGCCGAAATCAATTTTTAAGTAAAGCTCGAACCAAGCCGAGCTCGAGCTTGCATAAGTTAAATGAGCTTAAGCTTAGTTGAGCCCGGGGTCTGCTCCTTTGCACCAATGTGTAAGTCACAAAGGTCTAAATTAATCATTTTACTTTTTCCTTTCCAAAATTTTAAATCTGTAATATTTACTCATTTTTAATCTTAGAAGATTACTCACCAAGAGTACCTTTTGTCAAAATATAAGATTTACTATATAGTAAACAAAAGGATCGTATTTTAAAAAACAATGAGGTTTGGTGTGAACTAGTATTTTGCCAGCCGCGCGTTGCGGCGGCGCGCGACGGGTGGAAACATATAGTAAGACAAAACACGATTCGTAAAACGCAGTGCGTAAAAGACAATTACAAAAAAAAAGTGTAAAACACAAAGATAGACACAAAGTGTAAAACACAATGCCTAAGACATTTCGTAACACACAATGCATTGGCATTTGGAAAAGTAGGAGTTGTAGTTTAAGGGTTACAATTGCAATTTTTTTTAAAGTTGGGCGGGTGTAAAAATGGAGTAATAGTGCAAGGGGTAAAAAAACAAAGTCTAAAAAAGAGAGTGTAAAAGTATAGGGGTGGTGGCGAAAATATGTAAAAGATGAGGGGGTGTTGGTGGAAATATAAAAGAAGAGGGTTGGTGGCGTAATTGTGTAAGAGCTAAGGGGGTGATGGTGGAAAACCAAAATAGAGGGTTGGTGCTGACAAAGTTTGAAAGATGAGGTTGTAGTTTTGGAAATTCAAAGTAGAAGGTTTAGGGACTAAATTTGTCATTTTATGAAACTTTAAAGGTACCAAAATCAAATGGCTAAAATTATAATATCGTTAAAGTACATGGGTTGGAAGGCAATGTCGGTGGAAAATCCACCGACTTTGTTTTTTAAGATTGTATACAATATGGTACGACAATATTAGTGTACAAATTGGTCATGGTGAATATTCAATATGAGCTATGGCCCTATCTATTTATTTATTTACTTTAGTTTTAAAATTTCTAATACCTATTAATCTTTTAGGTCTTGTCTAATAAGATATATAATAAAGCCTTGAGCTCATTATTAGTCAATATGTTTAGTATAGTGGCCCGGCCCTAATTAACATTAGCCGGCCCTAATTAGGGTTTTGTATTCTCTATATATATCTGCTATTGTACAACATTAGAATATACAATAATACAAATCATTCTTTACCAAGTTTAACTTGGTATCAGAGCCTCTCTTTTTTCTTCTTTTTTTTTCCTGCCGATCACCTTCCTCACAGATCCACAGATCTCCACAGATCTGTGTTTTTCTGCCGACAACAAACCCTAAACAGAGCGCTGCTACAGCAGCCACAATTCTGCCTTTTTTTTCTGTGCTGACTTTGTTTCTGCTTTTATAACAACCATGGCAGATCTGACTCCTTTCTCCACAACCGACAAAACAACCCATAACTCCCACAAGTTTGGGTTTATGCCCCTCACACTACTTCAAGGGAATTTACCCTCAGAACACAATTGTTGAAGATACAAATGAAAGGAGACGAAACTGCTCCTGCCTATCTTGCGAGGGCTCAAGAATATGTGAATGCCCTCGCTAACATCGGTGCACCAATGACGGAAAAAGAGATTGTGATGTTGGTTGTTGGTGGTCTTCGTGAAGAATACAATCCTGTTAAACAAGGTCTTCTCACCAGAGATTTCCAAGCTGTCTTTTCTGAACTCCCTGCCCTTATTGCTGATTATGATTTTATGATCAAGAAACCAGTCCCGGAGATGCCCTCGGCCCAGGCATACACGGCTGCTACAGCAGCCGGTTCTCCCTTGGTCCCTAATGATACGGTTCAGGCTATTCAACAACTTGTTGCTCGTTTAGGTTTCCAGTTACAACCTACTTCTGGCGCACCTCAACCCTCGGCTTCTCAAGCCTTTTACACAAACAGGGCTGGTCCGAATAACAACACTCGAGGTAGAGGCGGTTCTCGTGGCCATGGAGGTCGCAACAACTACAACAACAACAACTACAACCGCAACCAGGGAGGCGGTCGAAACCCAGGTCAATTCAGTTGGGCTTCTAATCAGAACATGGTTTATGGTTCTTGTAACAGGTGTGGAATCGGTCACCTGCCTTCTCAATGCCCAAATCGGGACCCGTCTACCATTCGGACACGTCAGCCGTCCGCCAACTATGCTGATCATCGCTCTCAAGCATCCACTTCTTGGCTACAAGACACCGGCTCAAACAGTCACGTTGCTCCAGACATGTCGGGTTTTGACTCCGCCGAGCCTTACTACGGTGAGGACAATCTGCACGTTGGTAATGGTAAAGCTCTTCCTATACTACACATTGGTTCCTCAAAAATCCACTCACCTAACAAAATCTTTTACCTTAAAGATGTTCTTCATGTTCCAGAAATCAAAAAACACCTTCTTTCTGTTCAAAAATTTTGTCATGATAATAACGTTTTCTTTGAATTTCATTCTACTTTTTTTTTGCTGTGAAGGACACGTCTACACGCATTACCCTCCTCACGGGTCCAAGTGACGGTGGCCTTTACAAAATCAACCTTCCAGTCAATCAACCAATTCCAAAAGTTGCTTTTTCAACCACTCGAGCTTCAACAACCACATGGCATCAACGACTGGGACATCCACACTCCCAGCTTTTTCTGACTATGCTTTCTAAATATTATTTACCTATTTCTAGCAAAGACTTTGATTTTCATTGTAATTCTTGTTCTATTGGCAAATCATCGAAACTTCATTTACCATCTTCTGATTATAAAAGTAGTCATGTTTTGGATTTACTCTTTTGTGACGTGTGGGGCCCCGCACCGGTCACCTCCTTTGATGGACATACTTATTTTCTTTTGTGTGTTGATCATTTTTCAAAATTCATGTGGTTGTTTCCTTTAAAACGTAAATCAGATGTCTTTAACGTATTCAAACATTTTGTTACCATGGCCGAACGACAATTCTCGACCAAAATCAAATCAGTCCAAACCGATTGGGGAGGAGAATTCCGAAGTCTCTCGCCCTTCTTTGCCTCCCATGGCATTATACACCGACTCTCTTGTCCTCACACCAGTGAACAAAACGGTGTGGTTGAGCGTCGTCACCGTCATGTTGTGGAAACCGGCCTAACATTAATGGCCCAAGCCCATGTTCCACAACGCTTTTGGCATTACGCCTTTGAAACCTCGGTCTACTTAATCAACCGCATGCCATCTCGTACCAACTCTACTACCTCCCCGTTCGAGCATCTTTTTCATCATAAACCCGATTTTTCCTTCCTCAGAATCTTTGGATGCCAATGCTACCCTTATCTTCGTCCTTATAATCCACACAAAATGGATCTTCGATCCACTTCGTGTATCTTCCTCGGGTATTGCACCTCTCATCATGGATATCGGTGTTTTGATCCGGTTTCCGAACGTATCTACATTGCCCGTCACGTTCGATTTAACGAGTTCCTTTTTCCATTCTCTGTCACCGAAACTACATCCTCTTCTCCTACACCACCCACTGCTCATACATCTAACCTTTACGTCTCATCTTATCCTACACCACCCACTGCTGATATATCTAACCCACCAGTACCTAATCCCACATCCGAGCCTATACCTTCCACACCCTCATCTCCTATACCTGAACCACTTATTCCACAACCTCCTCCTACTCAGCAACTTGCTTCCTCACCTACCTCATTACCAACCCACACAAACTCGCAAACACCTCACACCGAAATTCCAACTCAAACCTATTCTCGCCGAACCACCGAAGCCCCACCCTCCTCCGCTTTTGACCGATTCACCAAAACTGTTGCTCCCAGTCCCACCACACCTCCCACTCAAACTGCAAATCCCTCCCAAACACCACCTCCTCGTCAACGCCCACCTAACCTTCGCCAAAATCCTAAACAAACCAAATCCTTCAAACCCGCATCCTTTCACACCTCCACACCTCTCGCTGAGTCTGAACCGACCTCCTTTACCACTGCCAACACGGGCCCTCACTGGCGTAAGGCTATGGCCGATGAATACTCGGCACTCTTACGAAACGGAACTTGGACATTAGTTCCAAGGGCACCAAACACAAATGTGGTCGATTGCAAATGGGTCTATAAAATTAAACGGGATCAACATGGGGCCATTCAGCGTTATAAAGCGCGTCTTGTTGCTAAAGGGTTTCGCCAACAACAAGGTATTGATTACACAGAGACCTTTAGTCCAGTGGTTAAAGCCACCACTATTCGAGTAGTTCTCTCCATTGCTATTTCAAAACAATGGTCTCTACGCCAGCTGGATGTTCAAAATGCCTTTTTGCATGGCGACTTAAAAGAAACAGTTTATCTACAACAGCCACAAGGATTTGTTGATCCTCATAGACCGAATCATGTCTGCTTGCTCCACAAATCCCTATACGGATTGAAGCAGGCACCGAGAGCCTGGTTTCAGCGCTTGTCAGCAGCCCTTTTGTCTCTAGGTTTTCAGGGATCTAAAACTGACCCCTCTTTATTCATCTATTCGGCTAATGGGACAGTGATGTATGTGCTTATTTATGTTGACGACATCGTCTTGACAGGTAACAACAACAAGGCTATTGATCAGGTTGTTAACAGCCTCAGTCACACCTTTGCTATACAGGACATGGGATCTTTGTCTTACTTCCTTGGTATTGAGGTCGCCCAACACGGCTTAGACATCATTCTCTCACAAAAGAAGTACATCAATGACTTACTTGCTCGTGCCAACCTCTCTCGGGCCAAACCGATTCCATCACCATGCACTACTAGTGCTCCATTATCTCTTGGTGACAGTGACCCATTTGATGATCCAGTAAAATATCGCCAAATGGTGGGTGCTCTTCAGTATGTCACTCTCTCCAGACCAGATATCACCTTTGCTGTCAATAAGGTTTGCCAGTTCATGCAGTCGCCAACCGTGAATCACTGGTCTGCTGTTAAGCGTATTCTACGCTACCTCCAAGGAACCGCCGATCATGGGTTGTTACTCTCAAAATCCTCCTCTTGTGTGCTTCATGCATATACAGACACGACTTTCAATGCCTTGAGTGCCTTCTCTGATGCAGACTGGGCTGGATGCCCTGTTGACCGTCTATCCACGGGAGGGTATGCTATCTATCTTGGATCGAACCTCGTCTCATGGTCTGCACGAAAACAAAAGACAGTCTCTCGTTCATCTACAGAATCAGAATATAAGGCGCTCGCTGATACGGTAGCGGAAGTGACTTGGCTTGAAACACTTCTCCGTGAACTCCGTGTTCCAATTTGCTCAGCCCCAAACTTATGGTGTGACAACCTAGGGGCTACTTACTTATCGTCTAATCCGGTCTTTCATGCGCGGACAAAGCACATAGAGGTTGACTTTCACTTTGTAAGAGAAAAGGTTGCTCAGGGGGCCCTATCAGTTCAGTTTATTTCAACAAACGATCAGATTGCTGATGTCTTCACAAAACCGCTCTCATCTGAACGATTTCTCTTCTTGAAGTCCAAGCTAAGGGTCGTTCCCCGGCCTTAGCTTGGGGGGGAATATTAGTCAATATGTTTAGTATAGTGGCCCGACCCTAATTAACATTAGCCGACCCTAATTAGGGTTTCGTATTCTCTATATATATCTGTTATTGGTCATGGTGAATATTCAATATGAGCTATGGCCCCTATTTATTTATTTACTTTAGTTTTAAAATTTCTAATACCTATTAATCTTTTAGGTCTTCTCTAATAAGATATATAATAAAGCCTTGAGCTCATCATGTTCTCATTCAATCATTTTTATAACACTTATGCAATATGTCGGAACAATTGTTATGTTTATTTATTTAGGAACAAAGTTCAGAGCTTCTAATGAAACCTTTGAGCACCCATCCTGTTATGCTTATGTTGGATGACACATATGGACATCCACAGTAAATCACTCCTCTTTGCCCACGCTCACAATTGTTCGACCCACCAAAACGGTCGTTAGATGGAGAAAGAGAAAAACGCGGGAAAGGGGTTCGAACTACATCGCCCCTTTAAGGCGTATGGCCATTGAAAGCTCTGAACTATGTTGCTCCTTGTCGTTGTTGCCCAAAGGGTCTTAAAATGTTCTAAGATTACAAGGAATCCACAAAGGATTTTCAGGTAGTGGATAGTGGATAAAACGTTACACTCAGTTAGGTTTCGCTCATCGAAATATCAGGAAAAGGAGGATAACCCGTGAATTCTAAATATAAACATGAAAGTAAAATGTAAAATGTAAAAAGTTATATTTATAGTGTAAAGATCAAATACAAATGAGTCTTAACATACAAAATGCACTTAACGTGACTCATGAGAAGTGAATGAAGCTTTTTTTTTTTTTTTGAAATTTTCGCTCTACTACTTAAGAATGATATTTAATTGCAAAATGTTAAAAAAATCGCGATTTTACAGTAGTAGAGTAATTATTGTTCGGTAATTATAATTACGCTACTAGTGTAAAATCACAATTAATTTTTGGATTCTGGGACTAAAAACACGCTTAATAAGTAGGGAAAAATTTCACAAAATAAAATTCTCTCATTCACTTCTTATGTTAAGGGTATTTTGTATGTTAATACTCATTTGTACAATAACTTAACACTTTATTTATAAAAGAGTTAACTGCCATTTTCGTCCCTGTGGTTTGGTCACTTTGGCCATTTCAGTCCATTTTTAAAAAATGCGCCATTTTCCTCCCCGACGTTCTGGAAAGGTGTCATTTCAGTCCAAAAATCATAACCCAGTTAAATCGGTTTGTAAATAAGGACTGATTGTGTAAATTTGTTAATAAAAGGACCATTTAAGTAAAATGTATAAATATTTATATAATTATAAAATCTATATTATACAAAATATACACACATTCAGTAACCTGTAACCACACCATCACCGCCACTCTCTCTCTTTCTACTCTCTCTCTCTCTAAACCACCACCACCACCATCACCTTCATGCTCACCACCGCCGCCGCCGGAACCACCACTATCAACGTCATCATCGTCATCATCTGTTATCATCATCATCGATCATCATCGACCTTCATCATCATCATCGCGATCTTCATCATCATCATCATCAGACCTTCATCATCAGACCTTCATCATCAGACCTTCATCATCGACCTTCATCATCATCATCATCGCGATCTTCATCATCAGACCTTCATCACCACTGCCGCCGCCTGCAACTCACCGGAAAAACGACACCCCCACCGTCGCCGGTTCTCTCTCCCGCCTCCTTCTCTCTCTCTCTCTTTCTCGTCGTTATCTCTCTCTCTCTGACTTTCTCCCCCTCTCGTCTGATCTGTGAGATGTGGAGGGGTGTGTGGTTAGTTTGGTTCGTGGGGGTGTGGGGTGTCGGAAAGATGGCCGGATTTACTCCGGTCACCGGAGTAGAGAGGTAAAGGTGATGGTGGTGGTGATTGCAGAGCATAGAGAGAGTGTGTGTGTGTGAACTGAATCAGAGTGTGTGTATACATTATATATATATATTATATATTTTATAATTATATTAATATTTATACATTTTACTTAAATGGTCCTTTATGTTACAAATTTACACAATCAGTCCTTATTTACAAACCGACTTAACTGGGTTATGATTTTTGGACTGAAATGACACCTTTCCAGAACGTCGGGGAGGAAAATGACGCATTTTTGAAAAATGGACTGAAATGGCCAAAGTGACCAAACCACAGGGACGAAAATGACAGTTAACTCTTTATAAAAAGTAAATATGTGGTTAAGTAAAAAAAATCATTTAAAAATAGAGTTAATTGCTAGGATGGTCCCTGTGGTTTCAAGTTTTTTCACGTTTAGTCCCCACCTTTTGAAAATAGCAGGTATGCTCCCTATGATTTATCATTTTGTTACTCGGATAGTCCCTGAGTAAATGTCAGTTAGTTTGGAAATAGCATGTATGCTCCCTATGGTTTGTCATTTTGTTACTCGGATAGTCCCCAGAGTAAATGTTGGGAGACTATCCGAGTAACAAAATGACAAACCATAGGGAGCATACATGCTATTTTCAAAAGGTGGGGACTAAACGTGAAAAAACGTGAAACCACAAAGACCATCCGAGCAATTAACTCTTTAAAAATATTTGAAATGTTTGTAGAAGTATATATGACATTGTCCTATTTTCAAATTATAACATTTAAAATGTTCATTTATATAAGTTTAATTTATTTCTAATCATTACTTTTTTTTTAATGGCTAACGTTGCACACCATGGGGATTGAACCCCTGACCTCTCATATTCTAAGCTCTATCTAAACTCACCATCACCACTGGGCTATTCCCAAGTGGATAATCATTACTTATTATTTATAATTTAAAAAAAAAATTAACACATCTTTAGAAAGACGGAACAGTAGCTTAGTCTAAACATAAACAAAGTAAAGTAGTGGAAGCCATAATCGTCACTGACATTAAGTGGACCAAAACCTTAATTAAATGAAAACATTGTTTCCATTTTCTCATTTCTAATCTTGATTGGGTTTGCATGGCAAATGATATCACAATGGTCGGACATAATCCCACAAAGTACACTTTTTTCTATTATTTTTTTATGAATAGTTACTCCTATTTCAAACAATATTAATAGGAAAGGTGGCATAAGTAGCTATTTTAGTAATGGCGGCATTTTTTAAGAAAAAAGAATATACAAGTAACCCGATCCAAGTTCATATACAACCTTTATTGTGTGAGATAATATATTAAAGGCCTTTTAAACGTAGATAATATTATATTTGGTTAAAAACAAATAAAAAAACAACTATAATCCTTTTTCTGCTTTATGAGATTTGTATGGTGTTATCTTTTCCCTCTACTCAAATAAAGAGTCCTTGAACTTGAATCTGAATTTTTGTATATTCGGAAAGTTACGGGTTTGGTTTTTCGTGTTTGAGCCATACCAAGACCGGTTTCAAGCTTTTTTGGAAACCTAAACGGTAAAGAAAACCGGAGGCCCTTTTTCGAATTTCATTGTAATAAACTAGTAAGTTGGCTCAAGCGTTTTCGCAGCGCTGAAGCGTAAAATGCCTCGAATTTATGCAGTCTAACGAAAACATCTTTTATTTGACCCAACTGGTTTAAAAAAAAATTACGTCAAATTATAGACCAACTGAAAACGTACATAAAAATAACATGAAAACGTATTATATTTGACCCGATTCATTTAAGGGAAAAAATAAAATTTACGTCAAAATGTAGACCAACCGAATACGTACATAATAACAAGCATAAGAACATAATATATTTGTTCCAACTAATTCAGGTCGAAACGTAAAACAATTTGAATTTATACCGACACGTACATAAAAAAAACACGTAAAACTCAATCACAAAATCTTTAAAAAATTAAAGGATTACAAGTGTCAATACAGAAAGTTTGAGAGGTAAAAGTAAAAAAAAAAACAAAAAGACAAAAAAAAAAGTTAAAGTACCATTCACTCATGTAGATAATTTCCAGCTAAAGATTTTCTTTAAGCTTTTTTAAAAGACAAGGTCTATAATTCTTATTATGAACATTTAGTTAACCATAAAAACTAGATCAACTTTTATTTGGCATTTAGTTAACCATAAAAACTAGATCAAACAATTAAAATGGAGTCATAAAAAAACTTGAAGGATTTTTATTTGTTGTTGCTACACCACTGTTTGGATCGAGTGATCCATCATATTTTTCATACAAAATATTCATCTTGATTAATTATTCAAGTTTCTCTCAATCTGAAACATGATTAAATAACTTGGTAAAGTAAGTGATGACTAAAATTAATTAGTTATAGTCTTGTCCATATTGTTTTGTTTCGATTATCCGGGATGATTGCACATCCAAATGGACGATTTCTTTTATTTTTTTCTAGTTCACTTCAGTTATTCCTCGTCAGCAAGCCCAAAACAGACTTCAAGACTGGGTCCAACACTCCAACTTGCTCTATATAACTTTTCTTCCAGAAATGGGGCGCTATTTCTATCCAGAACTTATTATGTTGGCCGACCGTAAGGCGAAGCGTTATGGTTTCTCGCCCACTGCCATAATCTGGAAAAAAAAAACATCGAGTCAACCAATTAAACCAAAACACTACCATATTTTGGCTAAAAAAAAACTAAAACGATGGCAATCATATAACTTAGAGTTGAGGGCAAAACTGTAATTTTTAAGGACCAATGAGCGAGTGCTAAGCAGCTGCTTGGCACGAATAAAAACTACATTGAGTCAATCAATTAAAATAAACACTATCATAGTTTTGCCAAAAAAATGATGGCAAGATTGTAATTTTGAACTGATGACCAAATCGTAATTTTGAAATGGTGGCAAAATCATATTTTGAACTAAGGGCAAAATCGTAATTTTTAGCTGGGGCAAAACTGTAATTTTATTTTGAACGGGGGGGGGGGGGGGCAAATACGTAATTTTTAATTGAGGGCAAAAGGGTAATTTAAACTGGGGATAAAATCGCCATTTGATAGGACCAATAGAGGAGTGTCAGACAACTTTTGAGACGGGGTTTAAATTGGGGACGAAATCGTAATTTAAACTGTGGATAAAATTGTAATCTAATAAGACCAATAGAGGAGCGCCAGACAGCTCCTTGACACTATTCCATTTGTGGTTATAGATAATTGATTTGGAAATAGTTTTGGACCAAACTCGAACGATATTTTGTGGTGTGGTATTTTGGCAACTAACAATTGTGAGAAAAAGTAAAGGTGAGAAGGCCCATTTCTTGTACAGCTAAGTCTACTATACTCCCATGGAAGCTTTTGCCATGGACATGTGCTTTGAGGGCCAAGACTCATTTTCGGATTTTGGGGGTTTCCTAATTGTCGTTGACACTTCTTGCACTTTTAATAATTAAAAACTAGAAAGTAAAAACCCCAATTGGAATAGAAACACTAAAACGAGTATGTCGTTATTATATAACATTGTTTACATCCTGTCATATTTTGTTTGTATGAGATCGATGGATAAAGGAGGACAATAATTATGGGTCTAATGCGAAAAACTTATGAATATGAAAATGTTTCGAAATGATATCGACACAAAACCCTCATAACCAGGGGCGGGTCTAGACCAGGGGCGCAGCTTAGGCTACGTCCGAGGGGGCGCCCGACCCCTCGAATTTTTCGATGCGTAGTGTTATGAATAGTACTTTCGTATAGAATTTTTTTAGGTATATACGTTTCCACCCCCCCCCCCTCCCCCCCGGTTTTGGAAAAATGAGGGGGGGGGGGGGGGGGCGAAGCTTTGCCACTGGTCTAGCCTACTTTTGTGGGTTCTCAGGAACCCATTCGGTTTGAAAAGAAATGGAAAAAAATAGTGAAAACCTTATATGATTTGAAAAAAAAAATAGTGAACCTAGAAAAAAAAAGTTTTTAGATCCGTCATTGCTCATAACAAGATTAAAAAAATAGAGAAATTTTAGTAAGAGTTAAGTGTCATTTACGTCCATGTGGTTTGTCCACTTATGTCATTTCAGGCCAAATTTTTAAATTGCACCATTTCCCTCCTTTACATTCTCGAAACGTGTCATTTTAGTCCAAAAAACTAATCACAGTTAAAAACTTTAGTTTAATGAAGGGTAAAAATGGCATTTCCCTTTTTTCTTTTAATTTCGATTTTTTTAATTCTTGTTAAAACCCATCCAAATCATAGGGACGTAAATAACGCTTAACTCTTTTAGTAAAGTGTAAATGAACAAGGTTACACAATAGCTTAGAGCATTCACATCCCATCCTATCATTTCTTACACTATAATTTAATTAAAAATCCGGTCAAGCTTGTACGGGAGGAAATTCGAGTGAATACAAATGTATTGGTTGCTGACGATGTGGCTATGATCTGGTGCGAGTGGGCAACTCCGAAAGCAAACATGCTTGTATGGCAGGCTTTAGCCCGAAAGATCCCAACTAAGGTTGAGTTACTAAAAAGAGGTGTACAAGTCGGAAGTGACATATGTCCAAGGTGCGGATACGGGAGTGAAATAGTGGATCATTTATTAGTAACACGTCAAGTAGCTAAGTTTGGTGACCAGTAGGAAACTGGATTGGGGTACCAGAGGTCGCCTTTTGCACTTCGATTCAGGAGATTATAAAGGCAGTGAATGATCAGTTTTGCTCAAGTATTAGAAGGAAGGCTATGCTTGCAATTGTGATGATGGTTTTTTGATCCATCTAGAATAGCATGAATAGTAAAATGTTTGATGATAAAAGAATGTCTACACGGTGCATGCTGGATGAGATCAAAGAAACAACTTTTCTGTGGATGAAACACAGGGTGAGACGGAAGAGCTTATCTCTCGATAAATGGCTTAAATTCGATGTAAACTTATTTTAGTGTCTTTTGTTGGCGGTTTGGTGTATGTTATTCCCCTCCTAGCATCTTGCTATGTAACACCCAAAAAAGGGTTTGGTATTCAAACCACGTTAATATTAAAGAACGGGTAAAGTACCGTTAGAGGTAAAAGTTAACCCGTAAACGAATAACTAGGAACAAATTAACCAAGTTAGTAACATGTAAATAAGCAATAAAACAATGAGTTGTAGCTTTATATAATCAAAACTAAACTTGAGGGACCAAACTATTAAAAAGGAAAGTTGTGTTTTAAAACATAAACAAATTAAAACACTACACACACATAGTGTGTGTGTGTGTGTAGGTCGCTCATCAGGAGAGCAAACAAGGGGCAAACCCTTATTCACCCAAGAATCATCAAATTGAAGAGGAAATTGGACCTTAAATTCATGCATGAACACATATTAACAATCATCTAGACAAGGGGATCATAAGGTATGTTTAAAAACCTAGATTGGTGAAAGTTATAATTTGAGACGAGTAGAATACTTGCAATTAGATTGTTGGATTATGATCCAAAGATGAAATTAGGTATATATGTATGCTTAATTTCGTTAAACATAAGGAAATTATGAAATATTTGATGTAAGATTACTTGTAAGTGATTAACAAGTAGATTATGAAGTGGGTTTTGATAATATGATTGAGTTGATGATATATCTATGTTTATAATCATCATAAATGATAGTAATAGGAAGATATTTGAACAATCAATGAGTTTGAGTTCAAGTTCATACTTACCATGAATTGGGTTTTGTATAACATGATGAAATTGATGTTATACTCATGTTAATAGATGCTTGAAATCATCATGTGTATGTGAATGTTTAAAGTCTTTGGCTAAATTTGATGTTGGGTAACATTTTACAAATATGATGCTATGGGTTGTTTCATGGTGATGAAACAATCCAAAGTTATTATATAATAATTGATAGATTAGCATACAATGATTATAAATTATGTTAACTTGATGTTAAAAATTACACGAACTAGGTCGAAGAATGTAGTTAAAATGGTGGCCTAAAAATAGTGCCTACCGGGTAATTAGTAAAATGCCTAAATGAGTTGCTTAACTTATTTGTGGGTTTGTATGCGTTAATAGACATTTGACTTTTAAAAGTCAAACTGACCTATAATAAGATCGAGTGATAATTTTGATATAAAATCCGTAAGGTGGAATAGTCGTGATAAATGCTGACTAATCTAACCATCTTGCGAATGATAAATGATAGTTTGATGCTTGACAAGCTAGGTGGAAGCTTTGAAAAGAAATGAGTCAAACAGATCAAGTACGCATGAAAAGCATAATTGGATGCAAGGTAAGTAAAGCTTACATCTTTTAAATGGAATATTTATTCATGTATTTGGTTAAGAACAAGGTGACTTAGTATTTGTAACAAGTCCTTGAAATATGACGTTCCGACACGAATTGACACGGGTCGGAACAAGTAAAAATGGTAAGAAACCATATTTGGTAGTAAAAAGGGTAAAATGGTAATTCGGTCACGTGTTGACGAATAAACAATAAGTTTTGAAAATTTACCATATGGTGTAAGCCATAATGGGTAAAAAGGGTAAAATGGTAATTTGGTCACGTGTTAACGAATAAACAATGAGTTTTGAAAAGTCACCTATGGTGTAAGCCATGATGGGTCAAAGGCGTAAGGAAACGACTTTCGGAAATATGGCCACTAGGTGTAAACCGTAACGAGTGAAATGAGTGAGATGGTCAATAATTACCTTCTCACAATACCTATAATGTTTGGTCGTCCTAACGCAAAAAGGGGTAGGTCAAGAGGTGGGTAAAATGGTCATTTATGCCAAATGGGTTAAATGTTGATGTTATCACCATTTGACAATAACGACTAATGTTTGCTTGTTGAGTCTTTATGTTCACATGGGCGAATAGCGTATGAGATTGCGTTGCTATTAACAAGGTGAGGTATTAAAACGGGTCAGTGCTTTGACCCAAGCTAGGTATGTGAAATGGATCAAACTCTCAATGAGCTCTTAGGGCCGAGGAGAGCTAATTGAGTCATGGGCGAACATTGGATTCACCCAAAGTGAGGTATATCTAGCGATTTGAATTTGAGATATTATGTGTTAGGGTCAGAACACGAATCACACGAACACTAGAACAATAATCAGCAAGCACACACACTCACACACTCTAAATCACAAGAACACAAGATTTATAGTGGTTCGGTCTAATCTGACCTACATCCACTCCCACAACTAGTTCTCTTCTTTATTAGGTGCTCAAAGGTTTATAGACATGAATGAGAAGTATATATAGGGGTTACAATTAGGGTTGTTAACTTTAAACTATACTAACAGAGAATACTCCTGCTAGCTGCAAAAGGAGTATAACACAGAACACCCCTCCTAGATGCAGAAGGAGTGTAACTAAGAACACCCATGCTAGTCAAATCCTCCACAACCCAACAATCTCCCACTTGGAGGCTTTGACAACTTCAAACTGCACTCCATGCAACTTCATATTCATAAGTACCTCTGTAAACATTTCATCTTCACTAGTTATGGGCAGCCTTCTCATCAATTAATCTGAAGGCCCGTTGAAGCTCCTACTGAGCTTCAACTCATCAGTCACTACTCGTGACTCGTTCTCTGTCCCTATCGGCTCCCACTGACACGAACTGCCCGATCCTGGAACTAGGGATGGCAAAAAAGCCCAAGCCCGACGGGTATACCCGAAACCCGAAACATATGGGCCGGGTATACCCGAAGCCCAATGGGTATGGGCTGGGTAGGGGCTTAAAAAAAGAAAAAAATCGGGTACGGGTATAGGATTTAGTGATACCCGCCCGATACCCGACCCATTTACCCGTATAATACCCGAAAGTATAATATTATAGATTTCCATATATATAAACTTAGTACATGTACTTATTACCTTCTCTATTGTCATATATGGATATGTACTTGGCAAGTGCTTAGTGAACAAATAACTTACTTTTGAGCATGTATATTGGACATGGAAGCTATCACCCTTTATTACATAGATGTTTATGCAATTAGGTGGTCCTGATATAATTACTTAATTAAGTAATCGTTTTGATTTAGTTTGGTATATTACGTTTGTATATGATATGTTAGTTATTAATCATATTTTCATTTGTTATAATCATTAAAATAGTAAATTATATAAACATCAAAGTAAAAATAACACATTTGTCCCAACGGGTATTCTTTATGAAATTAACGGGTATACCCGATACCCGCGGGTATGCCCGATACCCGAAGGGTAATTACCCGACAAATACCCGACGGGTAACTGGCCGAGTATGGGACAAAGAATTACAACCGGGTACGGGCCTGGGATTAACAATACCCGGCCCAAGCCCGGTCCATTGCCATTCCTACCTGGAACATCCTGAGAACAAACACTCTCCGAATAAAGCAGATAATCAACTCGAGAGACTTTGACAGCTGGAATACTGGTTCTCTTAACCCACTGTCGTCTGGTAACTCTGACTGAAGCACGACCCGTGCTCCCACTGCCACGAATGCCCCTGACTGGTTTTACTGAACCTTTTCTAGCACGTTCAACCTGAATCTGACCTGTGACTCTGGGTTTGCCATCTGCAAAGCAAACCTTCTTCTGCCCACGAGATTCTGTGAACCAGATCTTGGTCTTCTTCTGAACTGGGAGAACCTCTCCTTCAGGCGGTACACTGACCATGTATAATGAGCCTCTCTTCTTGCCACGTGCAACTACTAAATTTCCCTTAGTTACCTTCCACTGTCCACTATCGAACTAAACCTCGTGACCCTGATTATCCAGCTGCCCGACAGAAATAAGCATTTTCTTCAAGCCTGGAATAACTCTCACGTCTCTTAAAGTCCACGTAGTAACTAAGTCAATATCACCCATGCCTATGACATCTAAGACTTCATCATTTGCAAGTTGTACCTTACCAAAATCCCCAATTTTAAGATTCCTTAATGCTTCAATGTTGTGGGTAGCGTGAAATGAAGCACCCGAATCCATAACCCAGGAATCCACACTGCTCTCCACATTACAGATCAAAACTTCATCATCTGAGTGGTCTACTACAGCGTTAACTTCTTTCTTATCGTTTGGACATTGATTCCTGAAATGTCCCACCTCTTTACAGTTCCAACAGGTCACATCATTTCGAGCTCTAGACTGACTCCTCTTTCTGTTCTTGCTACCACTACATCTGTTATTCTTCCTTTCTCTACCAACATGCATTAAATCACCCGATGATCCACCTGAATTTCTTCTTCTGACATCTTCGCCCAGAATAAGATCCCGCATCTTCACAAACGTAAACTTGCTCGTATCTGAAGAGCTCGTAATAGCAGTTACGATTCCGGACCAACTATCGGGTAATGAGGATAATAACAATAGGGCTTGAACCTCATCATCAAACTTGATGTTCACAGACACCAATCGAGACAATATCGAGTTTAAGTTATTGATGTGTGCTGTAATTGAATCACCTTCCCTCATCCTGGTATTCACAAGCTCTCGAATAAGATAAACCTTGTTCGCTGCAGAAGGCTTCTCGTACATATTCGATAATGCTGCCATCATTCCTCTAGCTGAGGTCTCCTTCTAGATGTTGAATGCAACATTCTCCAATAGAGAAAGCGTTATCACTGCTCTGGCTTTCTTATCCATCCTATCCCAATCTGCTCGTGGCATTTTTTCTGGCCTTTCATCCTCAAGCACTACATCTAAGTCCTTCTGACAAAGTAATGCTTCAATCTGCATCTTCCACCAACCAAACTTTTTCCCGTCAAACTTTTCGATTTGCACCTTCCCGTTTTCTGCCATGATAACAAATAACACGACTAAACGAAACTAAAATCGAAAAAATAGGCTAAAAGGAAAATCAGCACTGAAACAACTGAAACAAATGACACCTGATCACTGGCATACGATTTTGTTTCTCTAAGTTCTTGGGTTGATAAGATCCTTGCCAAAGGTTGAGGGGTCTTTCTGCAAATAAGGGAAACTTGATTTTCCCTTAAAGAAACAAAAAAAGAACGTGCCCAGCTCTTTCTTCTTCCTGCGCTCTGCTCTCTGCACTACACAAAATCAGTCACCAAAGTGCAAAATCAAAAGCCCTAATCTTTGATTTTGGAACCCTAGATGCGATATCTAGCAACAACGGTCTTCAATTTTGTAACCCTAGGCGGCGGCGGGTACTGGGTTATCGAAACCCTAGTCGCAATCTGCAGCAGAGTCTTCAATCGGAGCCCTAATCGGAGTTAGGAACTGACGGCGGTGGTAGCGGTTGTGCTAGCGGCGGCTGGTTCAGAAACCCTAGACGCTATGTCTGCGACTGTTACTGAAACCAGAGACCACGACTTGTTCTTCGACAGGTAAGTGTTCTTCTTCACCTCTTACCTAGTTTGTGTGAATCAATCAAGAGCCTGAGCTCTGATACCAGTTGTTAGGGTCAGAACACGAATCACACGAACACTAGAACAATAATCAGCAAACACACACACTCACACACTCTAAATCACAAGAACAAGAACACAAGATTTATAGTGGTTCGGTCTAATCTGACCTACATCCACTCCCACAACTAGTTCTCTTCTTTATTAGGTGCTCAAAGGTTTACAGACATGAATGAGAAGTATATATAGGGGTTACAATTAGGGTTGTTGACTTTAACTATACTAACAGAGAATACTCCTGCTAGCTGCAAAAGGAGTATAACACAGAACACCCCTGCTAGATGCAGAAGGAGTGTAACTAAGAACACCCCTGCTAGTCAAATCCTCCACAACCCAACAATTATGTTCTTAAGGACATAATGAATTTAAAATGGAATACGGGTTAAAAGAGTATACTTGGTCAAACAAGCTTTCAAAATGTCCTTCGTGATTAAAAAGACTAAAGCTGACCAAAACGCCCTCGAATGATAAACCGGGCAAAAGACCCTTAAGGGTAGTTTGAAAATGAGTTTTATAATTTGGTAAATCTTTCCAGTAGTACACAGTGCAAGGCTTAAACCATTTTGGCGTAATGCTACATAATGGGTCAATTTCGTAAAATTGTCAAACTCGATGGTAGGATAGGAATATAATGTTTTTCTATCATAATCCATCACAATTGAAGTTGAGATGATAGATAAATATATATCATAAAGTTGGAAACGTAAGTTATGAATAGTGGAACTAAGATATGGGTCAAAATAAGTTTTTGTTTGGTTAAAGTAATCAAACGGGTCAAAATAAATGCGTAAACGTAAACCGGATAACGGGGGCGTAAATGCATGTTTAATAAACCCGGAGGAGGGTTAAAACCTGTAAGGAATTGATCCTTACCATAAAAATGTGGATAGTATAGCCAAGTATGATAACGGGTCGAATAATCGCATGAATTAATTGTGAGCCGATGGCATAAGATGAAAAAGTCATTATTCCGGGTTGCGGATTTTGAGTCTAAAATGTGGGCGATTAATTTACGATCACGTAGAAACAAATTTGAGGTTAAACGGATAAGTGTACGAAAAGATATGGGATTTTTAGTGAAAGGGCAAAGTTGGAAACAATATTGCAGCTGAAGGTTGCCGTAACCTACGGTGGCCAGCCATAGGTTACGGCAGGGGCCTTCTGCCCAAAATTTCTTATGTTGGCCATAAGCTACGGTGGCCAGCCGTAGCTTACGGCGGGGTATGAACAAAACCTTTATTTTTTATTTGTTGAGACATGTGAGGCTTTTAAATATGTTTTATGCATTATATAACTAATGTTATGACGTATTTTGCAATGTAGGTGCTTAATATGATGTTATGGATGAATGGTCAAGTTAAATGAAGAACCGAGCACAACCGAAGATAAAGCTTCCGCTTTTGTTTAGCTATTTTAATAACTAAACATGTTAATGCGTTGGAAATATTTTAAATACTTATAAAGTTTTTGTCAAACTCAAACTTAAATGGATGTTTGATTTGCATTACTTTTATATAATTGCAAATCTTTTATAAATTCTCATTATGTAAGTCTCGGTCTTACATGCTAGCTGGGTGTTTTTGGTGGAATAAAAATGGATCTCTGGTTTGTTAAAAAAATTAACTGAAAAAAATATTTCTCATATTAAAAAACTCACAAATCCTATCCATTTTTTTATTTTTATCATACTCACAAACACTTATTTTATTATGTTTTTCGTTTTTATACACTCGCAATAATTTGTTTGATAATGAATATTTAAAAATGTAAAGATGGTTGATTTTATAAATTTAAAGTTAGTGTAGCAATGTAGTGTGTTTTTATAAGATTTATTGAAAAATTTAATGATGGTGGATGTTTTGATGGATGAATTGTTTTATAACTATCATTGTGAAAGCTGTAGTGTGAAATAGAACCTACAATTTTTTCTTTACTTATTATTAGTTCGATTTGTGAGGTAATTTGTTTTTAACAAGTCAAAAACACATTTAATTTTTTTTTTTTTTGAATGCAACACACATTATTTTTATGAAGACAAATTGGATTTTAATAATTCAAACTATTTTCCACTTGTTGATGATAACCCACATTGACAATGTGAACAATAACACACATAACATTCACTTTCGTTGTTGTGAGGAATCATAGCCTAATATTCACAAAATTTTGGTTCGGGTAAATATTAGTTTTTTTTTTCAACGTAGAATGTTATTCTACCCATACTCCTAAATTACAACAAATTAATAACAATCTACTCATGCCTTGTGATTGAACCCAAAATGTCTTACCTAAGAAGCTTACACCTCTACTATCTGGGTTAGTCCCACAATATCAGGTAAAAATTAGTTAATTGTTCATTAGGGGTGCTTTTCCAATGGGCTAAGATTATCATCGACAACAAAAGAGAAAGTTAGAAGCTTTATTACTCATATTACTAGTATGTATTATTATCGACGAATAGATCATAATTTAGAATAGAAATATCCAATTGCCTTTTTAGTCTTGCATTAATAATATAATCAAATCTAATAAAAAATATATTACATTTTTTTTTAACGATAAATTTGGATCACTGACGGATCACTTAAGTATCATAGTGCCACCAACAGAACCACCCGATCATATCCATCTCCACTAGTTTATTGTCTATACACCAATTCAGGAGGAAAACCAATAAATATTAGGAAAACTCATTAGTAGGAATCGAACCCAGAACAACCCGGTCCCTAAACCTTGTCCCACCCTAAAATGCAACTAGGCTATAATACCATTGTCAAAAATATATTACATATAGTTTGACTACCAGAAAATGCGTTTCAAATCATGCAATTATTAATTAAAGTTGATGTTACATTTGTGTAGCTAAGATACAAGAGACCAATGAGAAACACACAAATTTGTTGATGGGTGGTAGGTTTGATGATGGCGTGGGAAGGTTGGCTCGGTATGGCTAGATGGGCATGGTACATGGGTGAGTGGGTGTGGGCGGGTTAGGACATTTGGCCGACAAGACGCGCCTCATTGGGCTCACATGCCCTTCCCCCAACTTCCATAAAAATCACTTTAAACCACTCACCTTGGACCACTCCATATCTTAGCTTCTTTTTTTATTGAAAAAAATATATAATTTTATCAAATCATTTTTTTAATAGGAAATTTGGATCACTGACATATTACTAGAGTATCATCGTGTCATTGGAATCATCTGATTATATTCATCTCCATAAGGCAATAATGATTATACACCAATTCAGGAGGAAACCCAATATATCTGGGAAAAACCCTCTTGTGAGAATCAAACCCAAAACCTAATGGTCTCTAAGCCTTATCCAGACGTCACTAAGCTATAATGCCATGAGCATCAAATCATCTTTTTGATTATGTAATTTTCATGTAAGTATTTTTCGAGTAAATTAAACATGTAACAAATTTTAGGTTACATGTTTATGTTTTAGACGAAAGAAAAGATCGGTTTATGAATGATTTAGAAATGACCAACCGATAGATGACCGGCCTCTAGAGTAGGATAGTTTTTTTTACATTAGTTTGCGTACGTTACACGATAGATAAATTTATCTTTGAGCTACAAGCTAAGTCAATATGGAATTCTAAGATGTTAGGAATATTAAATCGAGTATCTGATGAGACAAGTGGATTAAAAATCCGCTATTATTTATGTAGGGTGGAGATACAATAGGAAGTTAATTTGGCTAGGAAGTGATCTTGACCATCCATTAAGTTAATCAAGGGCTAAGATTAAATCAGGGAAATTGAAAGTAAGAAAAGAGGCGCGTGACTTTTTTCAGGGGCATTCTAGTCAAGTAAGCCAATAGTTTCTCTCTCCTCCAATTCCCCCCATTTTTTAAACGTTAATAACTCTTTCATACGACATTATTTTTTTATAAAAATTGCACAAAAAAAAAACGAGCGTTTTTTTATCTTTAAAACGAGTATACTATTGCTATATTTTGAAAAAAAAAAATTTAAAACCCAGTTGCGTAAAACGCAATAGAAAAACCCCCAGTATTGTAAAACGCAATGAAAAAAAAAACCTTAAAAATGACATTTTTCTAAAACGCAATGCACCAAAAACACATAGAAATGACTTATTTGTAAAACGCAATGGCCAGAAAACACAAAGAAATGTTTTATTTCTAAAACGCAATAGCCTAAAAACTCAAAAGAAAATATACTTTATAAAACGCAATGGACTAAAAACCCATAAAAATGTGTTTTACCTAAAACGCAATGCACCAAAAACACATAAAAATGTGTTTTACCTAAAACGCAATGCACAAAAAACACAAAGAAATGTCTTATTTGTAAAACGCAATGGCCAGAAAACACTTAAAAATTACTCATTCTAAAACGCAATGGACTGAAAACACCTAAAAATATGTTCTACCTAAAACGCAATGACTAAAAACACTTCAAAAATGTGTTTTACCTAAAACGCAATAACTAAAAACACTTAAAAATGTGTTTTTTCTAAAACGCCATAGCTAGAAAACACATAAAACTCTCTTATTTCTAAAACGCAGTGGACACATAAAACTGTCTGAGAACTGTCTGTGAATTGTCTGTGAACTGTCTGAATTGTCTACGAATTACTGTCTTCGAAATGAGCAAATTTCTGGAAAATTAATTTTTCTGATGCGTTTTTAGTACAGCAATTTAATCGAAAAAAAAATAGGGGCTCTGCCCCTTGGACCCCGCCAGGGGCTACCGCCCCCGGACCCCCGCCAAGATCGTAAAACGCAATGACTAAATCAAAAACCCAGTTCGTAAAAATGAAATTAAAGAATTTGTTACCTGGATCGAAGTGATTTCTTCAACAATTGACGAATTTTGAATGATTGAAACACTTATCAGCTCTCGAATCGAACGAATCGAGTAATTATCTTCAAAATCACCGGAAAAAATGAGATTTTGTATGAATTTAAACTGGGTTTTCTTCAAAAAAACTGAAGAACACGTTGATCGGGTGTTTGAATCATTGATTGGTGATGAAAATCGCACTATAATGTAGTGATTATTGAGATAGAAAGTGAAGAAATGGTTGAAGATGGTGGGTTTTGAAGTTACTGGGTTTTGAAAATGAAGAAGAAAGGGTTGGATTGACTAAAATACCTTTTTTCTTTATTTTAATTGTTGCCACATGTCATCCCCTTATTGCTTCCTATCCTTCCTAGCAAAATTAATCTTCCTATTTGATCTTTTCCCTATTTATGTAAACGTTATTTGTTAGGAATTGGTTAACTCTTTTAACTAGTTTCAGTTTTAATATATATATTGTTGTTTATAAAAAAAAAAAAAAAGTAATTAAATAATCACCGTTATGTGTATACTAATTTATGAAATATAAAAATTAGAAAACCTTATACGAACTATGAATACAAAATACAAGAAAATACAGAAAAATTTGCATGTGCAATAGTCACATCTCATTTTCTGGATTGGATTTAGTGACCCCACCCCACACACACTTAAGATTAATAACTAAAAATTGGAAAAATAGTAAGAAATGTTCGTATCAATAACTATTAATAATTTTGGGTAGAGGATCCTGTAAAAAAGGCCCAAAGTGTGAGAAAGGTAAGAAAGAATCTCAACCATTAAATCTTTTGATCTAATGGTTAAGATCATTAGGGACCAAATTGTAAAATATTTTTATTAATTTGGACTAAATTGAAATATCTAGGGGTAATTGTGTCTTTTTATCCCCATTTTGTAAATCAAAATCCCTAAAATTTCTCTCTCTCTCTCTCCAGATCTCTCTCTATCATACGTTCAGAATTTCTCTCTCCAAGACCAATCGGAAGATCAAAACGACAGCGGCCAATCGGAAGATCAAAACGACAGCGGCAGCGGCGGCGGTGGTGGTACGAGCGGCAGCGGCGGTGGTGCTGGTGCGAGTGGGCAGCGGCGGTGGTAAAACCAAAACCCCAAATCCAATCTCCATAATCGCCGGCGATCGATTCAACGATGACGGTGAGCGTGAGCTTCGCCGTCGACGTAATCGCCGTTCTGATGCTCTTACACGCTGCTTATCAACTATTTAATGTAACTAACTCACTTTCATCTCTAATATTTATTGTTATTATATTCAATCGTAGATTAAAAACTCAAAAGCTTTATATTTAGTTCTGAATGGTGTTATAGGGTGTTATATTCTTGTACTGAATGGTGTTTTTTTCTTTTTCTTAATGTTGTTTTTTTTTTTCTGAATGGTGTTATATTGTTTACTGAATGGTGTTATTTTGTTTACTGAATGGTGTTATTTTTCTTAATGGTGTTATTTTGTTTCTGAATGGTGTTCTTTTTCTTAATGGTGTTATTTTGTTTCTGAATGGTGTTATATTGTTTACTGAATGGTGTTATTTTGTTACTGAATGGTGTTATTTTTTGTTTACTGGATGGTGTTATTTGTTTCTGAATGGTGTTATTTTGTTTCTGAATGGTGTTATATTTTTGTTTACTAAATCGTGTTATTTTATGTACTGACGGTTATATGTCCTTAAATCAAGGATTTTCTCTCTCTCCAAATCCTTAAATCAAGGATTACCATATTTGAATTTTTAATGCATTTACAATCATACCCTTTTCAATTAATTTAGATCTAATGGTTGAGATTCTTTCTTACCTTTCTCACACTTTTAGTCTTTTTTACAATAACTCCACCCAATAATTTTGATAGAAATAGTTGATTTTCCGTTCGCGCGTTGCGGCGGGGACCCAATGTCTGCAAAACGCGTGTCAGCAGCAGATACCGAATATCAAAACATAAATAAAAATGACGTGGTAAGGATGGTCGCTCCGTCCTAAAAAAACGATTTTAAATAACCTAATATATAATAATAAGACCCACACGTCCTACACGTTGAAAATTCGGTTGTTTTCAATTTAGTTATTACGGTGCTAACACGTTAAAATATGGATGAGCTCGGTACCGGTAACGGCACCGAAAGTACCGATCCGGAAAATCATCGAAATTAGGTACCGGCACTGAAAATGCTCGGTACAATACGGTATGGTATTTGAAGGTAAAAATCAATAAATACAGGTATGGTGCTAGACCGGTGTCGAACCGAAAGTAACGATTCTGAAAACGGCAAAAGATGGGTACCAAATTGGTAACGAAAATGATTTGGTAATAGTAAATTTGGTACCGATACGATACCGGTTTGATTACAGGATTTGATACGATTTTCTCATCAATGATCTAAATATCCAAGTTAATTTTACATGCTATTCATTACAAAAAAAGACAAAAAAGAAAGAAAAATAAGTTGTTGTGTATATAAAATCTCAATCAAACGAAATACAGTTTACTTAGTGTGTGTATGAAAAGTAATCTAAACGGTGCAATTACTTGCATTGCTACGTTGCTACAGGATTTGATGAGCTCGGTACCAACCGGTACCGAAAATACCATAACCGAAATCTCCAAAAGTGTATACCGGTACCGAATATACCTGGTACGGTACGGTACGGCTCGGTACCAGTCGGCACTGATACGACACCGGTATTTGAGGGTAAAAATCGGTGAATACCGGTACCGAAAATACACCCGATTTGTTAAAAGCGGGTACCGGTACCGGTACCCAATACTATTTGTTCATCCCTTAATGAAGTTACTGTGTGTATGAAAAATAATCTAAACGGTGCAATTACTTGCATTGCTACGTTGCTACAAGATTTAATGAGCTCGGTACCAACCGATACCGAGAATACCGTTACCGAAATCTCCAAATGTGTACCGGTACCGAATATACCTGGTACGGTACGGCTCGGTACAGGTCGGTACTGGTACGGCACCGGTATTTGAGGGTAAAAATTGGTGAGTACCGGTGCAGAACCGGTACCGAAAATACACCCGATTTGGTAAAAGCGGATACCGATACCGGTACCCAATACTATTTGTTTTTGTTAATCCCCTAATAAACTTACTGTTCATTAAGTTCTAAAATTAATATATAGGAGAATATACTTGTATGCATGGGAAAGTTACTACTTGAAGTGTGTCCCGAAAGAAAAACTACTTTAAGTAGCTTTAAAAAAGTTGTATCATTTGATAACCTAATTGCCAAAAATATCTTCTAGGTTTTGGTTCAATTGGGAACCACCATGAGTTGTGAGAACCATGATAACTCTGACTTTTTGTACGAGTTGGGCCACAATTTTTTGTCACATCCCAACCGATGGGCGAAACATCGAAGTGAGACGAAAACATGATTGTTCAAAACATCATAACACTAATTGCGACAATAATTAGTTAATCAAGATTTCATAAATGCTAACATGAATATATTGTTCAACAAAGCAAATACATCAAAATTGTAGCAACGAAACATGAAATAAAACATAGTTCATTGTTTAAGCGTGTATCTAAGTCCACCCTAAACTTGTTTCTTCGATCATCAAATATTAACCTGCAACATGTAGTAAAATAAAGATCAACAAATATGTTGGTGAATATACAAGTTTGGTACATAGCATAATAATGAAAATGTTTAACTGTGCTCATATCCAACATGATAAGTGTATACAAAGTTACTAACATGTTGTACTAGTGTAAGCTATATGTCAAACCAGAGTTTAACGCAATGGTGATTACCCAACATCATCGAAACAAAGAGGTTGTAATGGTGTTTACTTAACAATACCACAAGAATACGGGCGGGGCGTTAATCATATAGCGCTATCATTGTTAAGGTAGGCTTGCAAAGTTAATGAACATATAGACACATGTAAACATAGCATATGAGATTAACAAGTATAACAAGCCTCATGTTTAATAGTGGATAGAGTGTGATTGATAAACACGTTTAATAGTGTTGCATGTTTTTGTATATATGTTTTTGATAGAGGTCCACGAAAACCGAGAGTGAATTAGATGTAAGATGTTACACCGAAGTCACCCTGAAATGGGTAAACAAAGGTGTGAGTGTTCTTATGTGAAAAGGGTCCGGATCAGATTGTAAAATACGAAAAGTACAAAACGAAGCAATTAACAGACCTTTCGTGCGAAAGGGAGTCCTTTCGTGCGAAAGGCAGTAGCCTTTCGTGCGACAGGAGACCTTTCATGCGACAAGTCAGTTTAAACGTGGATTTATGCGTAAAGATTTATTTGTAAACTATTTTAACATGGCACAGTAATGATAATAGTTATACAAAATGAAAACAGAAAGTAAAATAGCCAAACAGTCAAGTAAGGACAACGCAGGTGTGCCAATGCAACATAGAAGGAGTGAACCAAGTGTTGAAGGCTGGACGGTGTTCACTCAATTTGTAACTAGCAAACTATTTGGTGTTCATCCCTGATAAACTGATATCGAACAGAAATGAAATCGAAAACGAAATACACGAAACAGTCCCTTTCGTGCGAACAGGACACCCTTTCGTGTGACAGGTGGCAGTTTCTGTCGAAAACGCTTGTTTGATCTGTTTGAAACAGATCATTTCTAGGTGGAAATTAACCCTAATGCAAACCCACAACTATGAACTGTGTGAGTCTGATGGGTACCAGATTCCACCAAGTGTTCATAACAGAAAATTAAACAAGAGTTTTAAAATTAACGTTTGGAAATCTTGGTTGGAATCTCTTATTTAGTGAGGTCTCAACATTGGTTTGCCCAAGCAAACTCGTGAGAACCATTCAAGAGATGTATACCAACAAGATGTTTTGTAAAATATTAAAGAAATGTAATTAAAAGACAAGAATTGTAATGAATAATGTTAAAGAAATGAATGAGAATGAAAGAAATCAATACCAAAAGCTTCTGATCGCAAAGAAGGTTTTCAGAGCGTTTTGAGAGTGTCTGGGACGACTGAGCAAGCAAAATGAGTGAAGTAGTGCGCCTATTTATAGGCTGGAAGGTTAGTTGGGATGAAAGGGAAGTTCGAGCAACAGGGAAGTTTGGGGCAACATGCCTCCTTTCACACGAGAGGGTTCCCTTTAGTGCGAGAGAGGTTTCCCTTCCTCTCGAAGGTCCAAGTTCGATTATGTTGAGCGTTTTTGTCGGTTTTACGTGTAACATGTGACAAATGGCAAATAATCGTTCGTTCCATGCATTCTAATCACTATGTTTATTTCATAATCTCATGCAATTAGCGTAATTTAATTACGTAACTGTGTCGTATATTAGATGACAGTGTTAGGACAAGAAAACAATGCTAAAACATATGTTGGTTTTCTTCGTATTACGAAACCAATAAAACAATATCCTAAATGTGTTGGTAGAAAGCGTTGTGCGCACCATTCACGGTTACACTATTCATGCCAGCTAAACCGTGAAAACAGAACGAAACAATGAAAAACGTCACACAAACAACATGACTGAGTCCATATACATAAGAAAACACTAATATGAAACATATCTTGCAATAATACAAGACTTTCCGGTACAACGCCCTAATCACTAAATCGTCCGTTCGGTTAAAAATATAACAATTTTAACTCGTCCGAACTATTAATTTAGCATTTCCGAGACTGCAGAATTATGACAAATGATGACAAACACATGAAAACAATATGAGGATATTAATGGGGTGTCAGAAACATAAGCTTTCGGTGCTGCGTTGCAACCCCCACAACTTGTCCGTTTTTTAATCGACAAGCTAGTAAATAACATTTCCGACGCCAAAACAACAAAACGGAAGACATGGCGAACTAGTTAAGCTTAATTTGGAACTCGAAATCACTTCATACATCATTCGGTTGCGGGATAACAACATGCAGCAAACCTTCGTCGGTACGAAAGGGAAGTGTCGTTAACTAGCCGACGCCTAAACGGAAAGCATTTAAGGTATCAAAATACAACTTACACTAGTCTAGCGAACTAGTTAACTATAGTTAACCATATTTTGGAGTCGTAAACACCCTAAATAAACATCATAGCATCGATGATAAATTAAAACCATAACTCCCGGTATTATATTATACCTTCCATATATCACCCGGTATCGAATCGACGAGCGAACTAGTGGCATTCTTGCCAACCAAAATCAATACCCACTAAACTAATAGACTAGTTAGGCTTTATTTAAATTCCTAAACTACCATTAAACCCTAATTACCCTAATTAGACTAATGACTAAAATATCTAGCAAATTAACAAATATTATCACATGTCTATTAAGTTAATAAAAAAAAAATTACACATAACCTTTCCCCCCTTGCCTTTGACAGTTCAAGTGGGTCCCCATGGACACCACTTACTTGCTTGAATGGAAATTATGATGGATGGAGTATGGTATTAAGATTTGGTGGTGAAAAAAATAGTACTTGAAGATCATACATCATAACATCACCATTCCCATAAATATCTTCCTTCCAAGAAATCAAGCACAAGCTTTTCTTTCCCCTTAAATTTTCAGCAGCCACTTTACACCCTAAACCCACAAAAAAAAAAAATCCATAAACACCCTAATTTACTCATGTTCTAGCCATTAAAAAAATCACTTATACATGGATTAAGCATGGATGATCATTAGAAGCTTTCTTGGAGCTTAAACTTCTTCTAATCTTCTTACTTGGCTTGTGCAAAGTTCTAAGGCTCCTAAACACTCTATTTAAGTTCATTATTTTGTATAGATTATGGAAGTACAAGTTGATCTTCAAAAAGATTAATAAAAATCACACCAAAAACCCTAATCTTAAAGCTAATAAACACTAAATATAACTATATTATGTGTTGATTTATTAGATTTGTGATAGCTAGTTAGCATAATTTATGTTGATTATGTTAAAGTAAGTTGTTTTAAGTGGGTGATCTTGTATGATTAATTATATAAATGATGATTTTAAACATGGTAATGCTTAAATCTAAACAAGATCATCAACCTCATGATCCATGAACTTTACTACAACTTAAAAATGATTTATTACATATATGTGACTTTTATAAAGAATAACCACCATGATTTTTAGTATGATCATCCTAAAAGTTTAGTAAAATAAGTGGTTTAAAGAGGAGATTTTGATTAGAATATATAATGAAAATGGTGTTCTTAAGGTCCTAATAAATATGTGAAGATTTCATTATTTTTAACCAAGTTGTTAAAAATATACTTATAAAAGCTCATGGAAATAAGGAGGAAAAGTGCATAAATCATGCATGCAAAGTTGGTGTAATGAAAATTGATTTGGAAATTGATTATGATTATGGGTTTAAACATGGTTTAAATACGTTTTTATAAAGTGGAAAACGCCATAGTTGTAGGGGAAACTATGGCGAATTTTTCTAAAAATCTAATCGTGATTAAAAATGGGGTTAAGGGGTGATTAACAAAGTTAAATGCGATTAGTGGTCTTAAACGTCATTATGGAAGCTTTGATGAAAATGGCTAAGTTCTAAATACTCAAAAGTTCTTGTGAACTTGAAAATATATTTTTTACAAAAATAAAGGGGTAAAAATAATAACCATGTATAAGTATAATTTTTGGCAAAAAAAATTATATATTTTGGAAACTTGTCAAGTATATGTATTTTGTGCTATGTGTATGTACTTAGATACCTTTAGGGTGATCAAAATAATACACTCATAATTACAAGAGATACTTGTATGTGACAAGTATAAAAAGACACCAAAAATACATATACATGTTTCCTACATGTTCCAATGAAATGCTATTAAACGGACGAATAAACGAAATGGTCGAAACAGTAATACATAAGACTCGACGATGACAATTGGGCGTATCGACATCGCGAGGAAAATTACTGCGATGTCGAGTCTAAAAATAACATATTTTTAGACACTTAACGAACACAAATCTATGAGGCTGATAACAAGAATCTGGAAAGTCAAAAACTATAAAAATTACCAAGTATTTTCATATGAAAAATAAGCATTTTAAAAGTTTACATACTTGGTAAATTTTTGAGTAAAATGCAAGATTATTTCTAACGGGCTCACAAAAATTAGATTTGGGCCAAGGCCCAATGACAAAACATTTGGGGTAGGCCCAAATTTCTAAAATACATGGGCTAGAGCCCAATGATAAATTATTTGGGGTAGGCCCAAATTATTAAAATACATGGGCCAAGGCCCAATGACAAGAAACATAGGCTCGACCCAATGACATAAAAGACATGGGCTCGGCCCAATAACATTAAAACATGGGTTAAGCCTAATAACATGAAAGACATGGGCTCGGCCCAATAACATTAAAACATGGGTTAGGCCCAATAACATAGATGACATGGACTCGGCCCAATAACATAGATGAGATGGGCTCGGCCCAATGACATGAGCAAAGGCTCAATGACATGCGTGCGCAGCATGAGGACATGTGAAGGGCGAAGCCCGTTCACACATAATTCAATACACATAGAATACATGTATACACTTATGAATTCAATATATATAACAATCGAGCGAGTAAACTACCAACGCTCTAAAAATACAAAGTTGTTCCAAAGATGACAAGCGATAACATAATAAAGAATTCAAGATGAACAACTTGTACGAGGTCCGATAAGACCTAGTGTCTAATCAAGTTAGTGCACATGTAGGTTATTCACGCGTACGGACGCTCACTTACGGTATTACATAATACGGAACGCAAATTTGTGAGTTCATGTCCCTCCTTTCAATGATTTCAATTTTTTGTTTTTAAAACAATCGAGGGGAAATACATGCTAAAACTATGGGTATGTTAGCTATAGGTTTAGATGATAACACGATCAATGTACATAAGTAGGATGATGACATAGTAACCATTAATCATTTAGTGACCAAGGTGCAAAAGGTGTAGATCTATTGAGCTTGAGACATGCTCCACTCCTGGTTGGTATACCCTGGAGTGCTTTTGTGATCCCAAAGATGTCAAAGCTGTCTCGGGTTGGTTACGTACTTATGGTACATAATGTCAGGGGGCTCGCTACCCACTGATAGATCCTTAAACTCCATGAATGCTAATACATACCATGATTACATTACAAGATTTCAAAGATTTCATATGATAACAATAACTGCATGAACTCGCTCAACTTTTGTTGACTTTTTAAAACTACATGTATTTCAGGAAACAAGTCTTGAGCCGGTGATGCATGATTGGATGCAATGATTACCTTTCTTACGTCACACGCAACACGCTTCCGCAACTAGCAGGGTGTGACAGATTGGTATCAGAGCTCCGATTATAGTGAACCGGGGAAAATCTTTTATAAAGTTTGGTCTACAATCCCCAAATGGCTCTCACATGAAAACAAACTTGATAACATTACAAAAGTGTTTTGAAAAGTATGACAAAAGACAAAAGGTTTTCATTGTGTCACGATAACATGAGGATCTATCATGCAAGCTCAGCCATAAGTGGCGAACAAGGATCAATACATGGTTAGTCTATAAGGATTAGACTCGAAACATTAGAAATTACATGTGAAAACGAGAAACAAAAACAACATGAGATTTAGTGATTATATATATAATGTATTTATATATGTGTTGTACGGAATATTTTGCCACGACGAAAATACCTTCGACTATGAATTCTATTATTAAACTTGACTCACGTGATGAGAATGATGACCTCGCGTCTATTACGAAGCATATGGCGGACGTGGTCCCTAAGCGAGACCCTAAGGCATTGATCCCGTGGAAGATGGTTATTTTCCCTCGGATGGTTATAAGTCTGGCTTTAGTAGTGGTGACGAGGGTGAGGTGGCGGCCTTGGACAATAACTCTACTAGTGGGACGAGGTCCTTGAGGCTCATACTAATCGTGATTGATGACACTCTCATCCAGACAAGGAAGATGAAGTACTCATCTTAAAGGTGCCCCTCTAGCTGCTATCGTGGCGGATTCTCTCTACTTATACTTCGTCTAACGTTGTGCCCTATCACGAATGATGACAACGGGCATTAGCACGTGGGCCATCACGAAGGTCCCTCCTATGTTGAAGGTATATAGACAAGAGTGTCCTCTATTTGACTAATTGTCTGCTTTAAACGAGAGAATGCTAGGGTGACCATGCAAGACAATTTATTATTACGGGGGCCCACGTAATAACAACTTGTAGTGTAAGGAAATCCTGGTGGGCTCTGCGGGTCAAGCTAATGATCACTAGTCATACAAAATTCCTAAGTTGTTCAAGTTCCTATCTAGTATAACGCAAACTTGAATGGTTACTATAACACTCTAAGATACAGGAAGACCACACGTATTATTCATACTTAACATTCGATCTATAACACGAGTTGTTTGAGACTAGTCATCGAAAGCAAACAAAACTTGTTGGCCACTCATGGAGGATTTTCCTCAACATTCTCAGAATTCTTGTACATGGGCCGGTTCTTTGGTGTCTATGACACCTTACCTTATCTTAGTTATTGGAAATGATTACATTAAACTCCGTCGTTTAACATTTGTCTTATTCCAAGGGATGATATGGCATGGGCCATGCTACAACCCCTTCATTGTATTTTATTCGACATCAATGGAAATTAACAATTTGTTTGGAGCTCGTGGAGCTCAAGGGATATCAATGTATTCGTCACATAGGTCAGCGCGGCGAAGGACTTTCCTACTTGGGACGAATGAGGTCCATGAGGTAGAGAATACATACTGTAAGGATGGAGACGACCATTTCGTTTCTCCTCCTCAACGAATTACCTCTTTTTCCACTTAGGCATATGGCCAATACATGCAAGGGGTACTGCGCATTTTGGGTTGCATTTATTCATGTTATCATTGTTCAAACATGCATGAACAATGCGGTCTTGAGGTTTCCATGACCAATTACATTCTTACTTCTTGGGCGCATGGCAGGCTATATCTGTCCAAATACAAGTCTAGACCCTTTGATACTATGTATAAAAAATAACATGATGTCGAAAGGAAAATCCACTCCCAAAAGGGGTCAGTTAACCAGCGCCCTACTATTAAAGTTGAACTCAAGTTTTTATGGAACGACATGAGGTCGCGGAAATTGCACAACATGAGGTTGCTGAGTTGACACTAGTGATGGTACTGATGGTACAGGTAGTTCAAGTGATTCAAATTCCGATAAGACGAGAACAAGTGGCAATACCACACTTAGAGATGCAATAACACCAGATTTTAATTCTAAGGCATCTCCGGATTACAAGCCGCGAGACCTCATCGATACGAGAGGTGCGGTAAGTTATGTCCACTAAATAAAGACAATGAAGTCAGTTAACCATGCTAGTAAATGTACTCCTAAGTAAACGATTTGGTAAAGGAATAGTCATCTGTTGAGGGAGACGATAACTTGGTGGAATCTCCAAGTGCAAAGTATAGGGAGTAATACAACAAAGAGGTTATTGTGGGAAGAACTCAAGGATCTTACGCGAGAATAGTATTGCTCACTAGTGGTAAATTCCAAGGTTGGGAACCGAACTCTAGAACTCAATTATGATTAGAGCGAACGTAGCTGGTTATCCCCGACGCCTGTACGATCTCTAAAAGATTGTTGCATACTAGATAACACCCGAATCCAAACACGCTGAGTGCTACATTTGGGGTTTAGCCCTGAGATATGAAGCTGGCACCAAGGAGTACGCTAATAACTTGCCAAAAATTCTGAGTGAGATAAGTGAAACTCTCACCATGAGGGCACTTGCAAAAGTGCCAAGAGTAACAGTGTGGTGAGACTGGGCTCAAAACGGAAACTAATGAGTTAGTTATACCCAAGAATGAACGAGAAGGTTTTAACTGTGGCAAAGAGATCACTACAAGCATGGATGTCTAAGGACGAATCAAGCAAGTGAATAAGCAAGTGTATGGATAGAACTATGAATACTCCCTAAAACCCCATTATTGCCATGGGTACGTTCTACTCTACAACCAGTATGTATTAATTCTTTGGATACCAACGTCGGCTTAACTTAGTGTCTTTAGCTACTAAGCATATACACGAAATAGAGTCATGTAGGTTAGACATGTCTTACTCTATCAAGTTAGCTAATGGGGAATTAGCGGAGTCATGTGAAGTCATTAAGGGTTACCGATACATTTCCTATTAACCGACCCGTAGCATTCGTTTTGTTCGATACCAGTGTCGGTATTAGTTGCATCACCATAGAATTCGAAATATAGTTGGCCTAGAGTCAAGTAAACTAGACGTCTCCTCATTCCATAGGATTGGCCGACGATAAATTAGTTGAGTCTGGAGAAGACATTAACGGATGCACACTCAAACTTCGAGCACGAAAATTTAATATCGACCTTTCACTCATTCAATTGGATTGTTACGACGTAGTTTTTGACATAGACTAGTTATCTGATAATCGAGCCGAAATCATATGTCACGAGAAGATCATTTGCATTCCCCTGTTCGACGAGAGAACATCTCTTAGTGCACGAGGAGAATCAAGACACGCTACTACTAATTATTAATTGCATGAAAGCTCGGAAGAGTCCGAGAAAAGGATTCGTCGCTTTTCTTGCCCACGTGGTTGACAAGAAGGTCGAGGAGCGCAAGGTGGAGGACATACCCCGAGTAAGGGAATATCCCAAAGTCTTTCCAGAAGACTTGCCGAGACTGCCTCCACAACGACAAGTTGAATCCCATAACGACCTAGTGCTAGGAGCTGCACCGGTGGCGAAAGCTCCATATCGACTGGCGCCCTCGGAGATGCAGGAAATTATCTACTCAACTTCAGGAACTACTTGACGAAGGATTCATTAGACCGAGTTTCTCACCTTGGGGAGCTCCGACGCTATTTGTCAAGAAAAAGGACGGAACCCTTCGGATGTGCATCGACTATAGAGGACTAAACCAACTGACTATCAAAGAATCGGTATTCTTTACAGAGGATCGACGACTTGTTCGATCAATTACAAGGTTCCAACTTTTATTCCATGATTAATTTAAGATCCGGATATCATCGGCTGAGAATTCAAGAGGAAAGCATTCCTAAGACAGCGTTTAGGACTTACTATGGGAATTATGAGTTCCATTTTATGCCATTCGGCTTAACAAACGCTCCCGCCGTATTCATGGATTTGATGAATCGAGTATGTAAGCCATATCTCGACGAGTTCGTGATCGTATTCATTAATGACATCTTAATATACTCACGAACCGAGGCGAAACATGAACAACACTTGAGAACTATACTGGAGCTACTTAAGAAATAACAATTGCATGCCAAATTCTCAAAATGAGAATTTTGGATTCGCGAGGTGCAATTTCTCGGTCATGTGGTGAATGAGAACAGAATACATGTTGACCCTGCTAAGATATAAGCTATAAAGAACTGGAATGCCCCAAAGACCCCAATGAAGGTAAGACAATTTCTAGGCTTAGCGGGATACTATCGTAGACCCTGAGAATTTTTCTAAAATTTCTCAACCGCTAACCTCGCTCACTAAAAGGGATAAAAAGTTCGACTAGGGTGAAAGACCAGAAATGGCATTTCAACTACTCAAAGATAAACTATGTCAAGCGCTAATCTTATCTCTCCCGGACGGTACCGATGACTTTGTGGTGTATTGTGTGCATCGCACCAAGGCTTGGGTTGCGTGTTAATGAAACGTGAAAAAGTCACCGCGTACACGTCACGACAATTGAAAGTTCATGAGAAAAACTCTACCACTCACAACCTGGAGTTAGGAGCGGTGGTGTTCACTTTAAAGATTTGGCGTCACTATCTGTATGGTACTAGGTGTACCATATTCACCGATCATAAAAGTCTTCAACATATATTCGATCAAAAGGAATTAAACATGCGCCAACGGCGATGGGTAGAATTGTTGAACGACTATGACTGCGAAATTAAGTATCATCCGGGCAAAGCAAACGTCGTGGCAGATGCTTTGAGCCTGAAGGAAGGAGTCAAAACATTACGAGTACAAGCCTTAGGGTTGACAATTCAGACAAACTTCACTACTCGAGTGCGCGATGCACAACAAGAAGCTCTAGAGCCGGAAAACATTCGAGCAGAATCCTTACGGGGATTGGAGAAATAAATGAAAGAGAACAAAGATGACACTTTGTATTTCACGGGAACGATCTGTATTCCATACTTTGGCAGACTACGAGACTTGGTGTTGGACGAAGCACACAAGTCAAGGTATTCAATACACCCAGGATCCGACAAAATGTATCAGGATCTAAAAGAACATTACTGGCGGCTTAAACTTAAGGGAGATATTGCGACCAATGATGGGAAATGCCTAACTTGTGCAAAGGTCAAGGCCGAATATCAGAATCCGTCTGGATTATTACAATAACCCGAGATTCCCATTTGGAAATGGGAACAGATATCAATGGATTTCATCACAAAACTCCCACAGACCTCTCGAGGTCATGACATGATATGGGTTATCGTTGATCGATTAACCAAGTCGGCTCACTTCTTACCTATTCGTGAAAAAGACAGTATTGAGAAGTTAGATGAACTCTATCTTAACGAGATTGTGGCACGTCATGGGGTGCCTATTTCAATAATCTCGGATCTAGATGGTCGCTTTGTGTCAAGGATTTGGCAAACATTTCAAGAATCACTTGGACCTCGTTTGGATCTAAGAACAACATTTCATCCGCAAACTGATGGCCAAAGCGAACGAACCATCCAAACTTTAGAAGACATGCTTCGCGCCTGTGTGATGGATTTAGGCGGAAACTGGGATGCTCATTTTCCTCTGGTAGAGTTTTCCTATAATAACAGTCATCACACGAGCATTAAAGCCGCCCCATTTGAAGCACTATACGGACGGAAGTGCCGATCACCGCTATGTTGGGAAGAAGTCGGAGACAAACAACTCATTGGCCCGGAAACTAGTCCAAGAGACTACTGAAAAGATATCAGAGACACGAGACCGAATCAAAGCGGCTCGGGATAGAAAAAAGAGCTACGCGGACAAAAGACGTAAACCATAATGCTTCGAGGTCAGAGACAGAGTTTTACTAAAAGTCTCGCCTTGGGAAGGCGTAGCTAGATTCGGGAAACGCGAAAAAACTAAACCCGAGATACATTGGGCCATTTGAAATTTTGGAAAGAATCGGTACCGTCGTGTACAAGTTAAAACTACCAGAAGAGCTCAACAATGTACCCGACACATTTCATGTGTCAAACCTCAAGAAAGGTCCGACCATCGAGACAGCTATCATCCCAGTGGATGAAATTCATATAGATGACAAACTCCAGTTTACCAAAGAACCCGTTGTGGTTGTGGACTGGAAAGTCCACAAGACAAGGAGAAGTCATATTAAACTAGTAAAGGTTCGCTGAAACTCAAGTCACGGACTCGAGTATACATGGGAAAGTGAAGTTCAAATCAAGACAAATCACCCCCACCTGTTTGAGAAGGCTCCTTTAAAGGATAACTCAACGTGAATTTCGAGACGAAATTCTTTTTAACAGGGGGAGAATGTGACAAATGGAAAATAATCGTTCGTTCCGTACATTCTAATCACTATGTTTATTTCATAATCTCATGCAATTAGCGTAATTTAATTACGTAACTGTGTCGTATATTAGATGACAGTGTTAGGACAAGAAAACAATGCTAAAACATATGTTGGTTTTCGTCGTATTACGAAACCAATAAAACAATGTCCTAAATGTGTTGGTAGAAAGCGTTGTGCACACCATTCACGGTTACACTATTAATGCCAGCTAAACCGTGAAAACAGAACGAAACAATGAAAAACGTCACACAAACAACATGACTGAGTCCATATACATAAGAAAACAATAATATGAAAACATATCTTGCAATAATACAAGACTTTCCGGTACAACGCCCTAATCACTAAATCGTCCGTTCGGTTAAAAATATAACAATTTTAACTCGTCCGAACTATTAATTTAGCATTTCCGAGACTGCAGAATTATGACAAATGATGACAAACACATGAAAACAATATGAGGATATTAATGGGGTGTCAGAAACATAAGCTTTCGGTGTTGCGTTGCAACCCCCACAACTTGTCCGTTTTTGAACCGACAAGCTAGTAAATAACATTTCCGACGCCAAAACAACCAAACGGAAGACATGGCGAACTAGTTAAGCTTAATTTGGAACTCGAAATCACTTCATACATTATTTGGTTTCGGGATAACAACTTGCGGCAAACCTTCGTCGGTACGAAATGAAAGTGTCGTTAACTAGCCGACGCCTAAACGGAAAGCATTTAAGGTATCAAAATACAACTTATACTAGTCTAGCGAACTAGTTAACCATATTTTGACGTCGTAAGCACCCTAAATAAACGTCATAGCATCAATGATAAATTAAAACCATAACTCCCAGTATTATATTATACCTTCCATATATCACCCGGTATCGAATCGACGAGCGAACTAGTGGCATTCTTGCCATCCAAAATCAATACTCACTAAACTAATAGACTAGTTAGGCTTTATTTAAATTCCTAAACTACCATTAAACCCTAATTACCCTAATTAAACTAATGACTAAAATATCTAGCAAATTAACAAATATTATCACATGTCTATTAAGTTGATTAAAAAAATTTTACACATAACCTTTCCCCCCTTGGCTTTGACGGTTCAAGTGGGTCCCATGGACACTACTTACTTGCTTGAATGGAAATTATGATGGATGGAGTATGGTATTAAGATTTGGTGTTAAAAAAAATAGTACTCGAAGATCATACATCATAACATCACCATTCCCATAAATATCTTCCTTCCAAGAAATCAAGCACAAGCTTTTCTTTCCCTTTAAATTTTTGGCAGCTACTTTACACCCTAAACCCACAAAAAAAAAAAAAATCCATAAACACCCTAATTTACTCATGTTCTAGCCATTAAAAAATCACTTATACATGGATTAAGCATGGATGATCATTAGAAGCTTTCTTGGAGCTTAAACTTCTTCTAATCTTCTTACTTGGCTTGTGCAAAGTTGTAAGGCTCCGAAACACTCTATTTAAGTTCATTATTATGTATAGATTATGGAAGTACAAGTTGATCTTCAAAAAGATTAATAAAAATCACACCAAAAACCCTAATCTCAAAGCTATAATAAACACTAAATATAACTATATTATGTGTTGATTTATTAGATTTGTGATAGCTAGTTAGCATAATTTATGTTGATTATGTTAAATTAAGTTGTTTTAAGTGGGTGATCTTGTATGATTAATTATATAAATGCTGATTTTAAAGATGGTAATGCTTAAATCTAAACAAGATCATCAACCTCATGATCCATGAACTTTACTACAACTTAAAAATGATTTATTTCATATATGTGACTTTTATAAAGAATAACCACTGATGTGTGCAAAATGCAACATATAAATTACATCAATTGTGGCATAAAACTAACCCTTTTTAGTACTAATGTTAGAAAAAGTGTGCTTTTGTCTTCCTTTTGTATTTTCAGGATTAAACGAGCTCAAATTAACAAAAGAAGCAAAAAGGCAGCTAAATCTAGCATAAATATAAGAAAAGGAACAAACGTGACATGCCCGACCCCACGACAGCATCTTCCCAAGCAAAACAAGAAGACAGAAGACTGAACACGCCCCGTGCTCAGTGAGCACGGGGCGTGCCCAAGTGTCAGCAGAAAAGACAAAGTGATAGAAGCTTCCATCGCCCACCACGGGGTCGTGATCAGCGGACACGGGGCCGTGGTCAACTATAAGATTCGCGAAATCCAGGTAAATCTTGATAGTACAGATATGCTTCTGCACACGGGGTCGTGCTCAGCGGACACGGGGGCGTGGTCAACTAATGCAGACAAACTGCATTTAATGAAGAAAGAGATGAGGATGGACACGGGGCCGTGCCCGAGCTTCTGTTCAGCCTATAAATAGGAGTGCTTGGAACTCTTGCAACTCATCCCTTGGCACACCACCTCTCTCACACTTCACCCACCACCCACCACCACCATAACACCATCATCTACCACCATCATCCATTGTCCATCATAGAGTGTGTGAGTCGTCTCGGGATCCAAGATTGATCGTAAGAGTTCTTGACAATCAAGGCCATGTTTGCCTAAGTCTCTTACATCACTTGGTGAAGACAAAGTGTCTAGTGTAATACTTTTTATTTTTAATCTTTTCGCACTTTTTACTTGGTTTTGTATTAATGACTTTAATAACTAGTTTCTTATGTTGAATGTGATTTTTCCTTATCGTTTGTCCGTGGTGTCTTGGCATTATTTTACTGTCTATATAAAATAAAAGATTCACCATTCATATCTCCATGGTCTATATGGAGGTATGTTGGCTACCTGGTCGGGGGTTAAGGGAATGGTTTGGTAAAAGTCTTGCCTTGTTCAGTGTATAGATCATGCAAGGACCTGGGTCAAATTTATTAGGACCTCCTTCAATACTTAACGGTATTGGATGGCGGGGGTCCAAACTCTTTGATCCCCTCATATGTCAGCTACTATTAATACTTTAACCCGGCTATTTAGGACTGTATCCCTGCTGACTCAGACTACTTAGCCGAGGGTAACGTCACCTTCAAAAGAGAGGCCTACCATAATATGAATTAATAACTTAATTAATTATCTTTCAATAATCCGACCCTTTAGGATTGTATCCTTGCTGACTCAAACTACTGGGTTGAGGGTAACGTCACCTTCAAAAGAGGGGCCTACTACAATAACTAAGATAATCTCTTAAAAAGTGCGGAAATAATCAAAGGTTACACTAAACACGAGTCGGAACCAAGTGATTCATCTTGTCTATCTGTTTTTATTTTTATTTTTCAGCATTTTAGTAGTTTTTATTTTTTCTAGTTTAAAACCTTTTTCTAACTTTTTGATTTGATTAGACGTTGAGGATAAACCGGTACTAAAAGCTCTTGTGTCCTTGGACGACCTCGGTATCTTACCAACACTATACTACGCTCGCGATGGGTGCACTTGCCCATATGTGTGTTTAGTGTTAGCAAATATCGTGTTTTATAAATTTAAAACTTGGCTAAAAAAGTGTAAAAGGGCTTAAAATAAATATTAAAACCATAACACACTTCACGCACATCAAGTTTTTGGCGCCGCTGCCGGGGACACAAGGATTTTAAGAAAGCTTAAAATCGACGGCCTAATCAGTTTTTCAAAACTTTTTCAAAATGCGCGCACATTTTTATGCATTTTAGTTTAGTTTTGCATTTACAGTAGGTTGAACACGGGCCGTGCTCACTGAACACGGGGCCGTGCTGCATATTTTTCATCAAACACCCATATACAGTAGCCTAAACACGGGCCGTGCTCACTGAACACGCCCCGTGCTCAACTAAATCAGTAACTTTAATTAAAACGCCCAGATACAGATTCTGTACACGGGGCCGTGTCCACTGAACACGAGGCCGTGTCCAGCCTCTGTTTCCGTTTTTATTTTTGTTTTCTGATCCCGAGACTTGGTTGTGGTCTGCTGAGTGATTCTCATGGATCAATACTCAGGAGGTTACAACTACACCTATGAGGAGGATGATTATAGGAATAACTATTGCACTAATTGTGGTGACCCGCACTCGGTCCAATATTGTGACTTATATCAACCATCCACTTCATACACCTACTATGAGGAACCCAGGTACGAGCCATCAACTTCATACACATCCTATGAAGACCAAAGGTATAAACCTCCTCCCTCATACTCATATTTTGATGAGCCAAGGTATGAGCCTTCTTACTCATACTTTGAGGAACCAAGATATGAGCCACCACCTTCATATGCTTACTATGAGGAACCATGGCGTGAACAACCCACCTCATATGAGTACTATGAAGAACAAAATTACGACCCTTATCCATCATATGCTTACAATGAAGAACAATGGTGTGAACCATGTACTTCATATGGGTATTATGAGGAACAAAGGATCGAACAACCGGATTCAAGCTTTGAAAATCCCGATCCTTTTTCTATAACCGAAGTGACCAATAGGATATTAGAACACCTTAGAGTTATCGATCACTATATAAAAGAATCTCGCGCAAGGGAAGAGGAGTCCCGCGCAAGAGAATAATTAAATGAAGAAGAAATAACTGAAAGTGTAAAAATGGAAGAACAAATAAGTGAAAAACCGACACATGAGTTAAACAACAAAAAAGGTGAGTCCGACAACGTTAAAATTCAAGAAGAGTCTAATTTTGAAGAAATTAATTTATTGTCACCTTCTTTTGAAAATCATTGTTTAGTTCCCACTCATGTTAAGTTCTTAAAAGAGTTAAACACTAACACTAAAATTGACGAAACGGTAAGTGTTAAGTTAACTAATGATCAAACCTCGCTAATAAAAGAAGACCCATTTGAAATCAACATTACACCGGTTCCATGTTTTTTTCAAAATTCATTTATTTGTAATGTCACGATTGATAAAGATCTTTGCATTAACATAATGCCCAACTACATTTTCGAAAAATTAAGTATTAGTGATTTTTCTCCACTTCAAATATACATTTTTCTATCTAATCGGAAAATAATAAAATCAATCAGTGTAGTTGAGGATGGCTTGGTTCAAACAAATCAAATGGTAATCCCAACCGACTTTGTCATCCTCGATGACGCTCCTCTAGTGTTGGGATGACCCTTTGTAAAAACCCACGAAGCCTTGAACAGTCGGAAGTTCAACAATCTACCCATTCAATTAGGGACATTTAAAAAGAGTGTCGATCTTGAGCGGTCAATGAAATATCCAATCGGCAATGACGACCCCCTAATTGAAGATGAGCCAGAACCACCCGATAAGGTGGGTCTAGCCAAGGACCCTTATAAACGTGGCGCACCACGGAGGCATTCCGCGGAACAATCCTTAGTTTAATTTAGATTAACTTTTATATTTTCTAGTTTAGTTTTAATTTTCAGGAATAAAACACACTCGGGATGGTGAAGGATACTAAGGGAAGCATGAACCAACAACCCATGCACAAAAACATAGCCTCCTGATAATTTTTCTTCATTACAGCAAGTTCAACACTGGGTCGTGCTCACCCCAACACGCCCCGTGCCCGAGGTTCTGTAGAAAATGCCCAGTTCAGGTACCTGGACACGGGGCCGTGCTCACTGAACACGCCCCCGTGCCCAGCCTTCTGTTTACTTTTGGTACTGGCAGTCTGGACACTGAGCATGCTCATCCAACACCACCCCGTGTTCAGCTACCCAGAAACATAAAATCTTGTTTTTAACCCACTTTTACACATTTTAATCAACCGAAAAACTTATTTTTGGGACACATTGAGGACAATGTGTAGTTTAAGTGTGGGGGGATGCTAAAACCTTGAATCTTGCTAGTCGTAATTACAAGCCTTACACAAAACTCTATTGGAACCGCGATTCACCCCAAATTTTTTCAAAAAATTTTCATTTTTTTTTACTTGTCTAGGTTTAACTTGGGAATTTCAAGTTCAAAAAGGTTATATTTTTATAAATTTACAACCGATAGCGTCGTGATAAAAAGAACCAACATAAGAAAATTATGAAACGGCATGACAAGCTTAGTTAAAATTTGATTATATATACTTGATCACATAAAAACCCATTCCCACAAAAGTGAGTTTTGAGCCTTTATTGAGCATATAAATACATATCATTAAACTAAATGCTCATTTTTCGTTTCTTGTGTGAATAGCCGCTTGGTTCTTACAAATCTAGAACTTACCACGTGTAACACCTCGAAAATTCGTGTTCAATGAAATAACGACACGTGTCAATTAAGACAAAAGGGATATAAACCCGGATATATTTAATGATGTACGACGGGAATTAAAAGTGTTGTCATGTTAATTTTACACCTCTGAACGACCTTATTATGAATCCCAAGTCTAATAAACATCTAGTATATATTCAAATTCGGGGAATCATAGCAACAAACTGATTCATAATTTAAATGGTGGACTCCTACGAAGAAAATGCACGGTAAACCTTCTTGTTCGGCACTTTCAATAAGAATTCAATGAAACATACCAAAGTGGTAGGGTATGTAACTGTTTAAGGCACTTTTAGAGGCCCCAATCTGATAAATAATGTCCCAAAATTCGGAAAAGATGGTTGCCCTTTTGAAACCCTGAAAGAACAACAAATTTTTACTTCTGACCACAGGCTTACGGACCGTAAGCCACCCCCTTACGGTCCGTAAGGGGGTGCCAGCGACAGAAAACGGGACTGTTTGCTGTTTAAACGCAAATTTCGACTTTTATCCGATTTTCCTCATATCCCTTGGCCCCTAAACAACCCCTAAACATCTAGGACACCTGTGGGAATGTTGTGGTAAGTGCTAGACTTTGTTGTCAACACTTTGTGGTGATTGAATTCACTATAAAAGGGTCTTGAGTTGCAAACAATTCATCACACCATTTCCTTCAGCTTTCTGATCATTCCTGGAGCTCAAACCTTCTCTCAAGTGATCACTAATCAAGCTTAGGACTTCAGTAAGTTTGCTAATCCTTTCTTAATTAAGTTTAGCTTAGTTATTTAGCTAAAAGTCAAACCATCGTAATTACGGTTTGACTTCGAGATTAATTAATAATGGCTCAGTCAAATCTCGAATTAAAAGTAGTTATAAGTTGGTAATTATGTGGATAATAAACCCTTAAAAGGGTCCCCCCTGATTACCACTCTAACCAGGTCAAAAGTCGGGTCAAACGTGTAATTAAAAAGTCAACAGAATGTTTAAATTGCAATTTATGCATGATTAGCAATGTAGAGCACATACAACCTGTTTGATCATTAATATAACTTGGTAATTAGTGTAAGAACATGTCTAAACATGATCAACCCGACAATTTCCTGTTTAGACCCAGTTCGGAACCGAAAGTCGCATAGTTTGACTTATACTTTGACTTTCAGTTCTGACCCGTTATGGTATGTTTTAGAAATACCTAAGAGCTTCATTTGGACCGGGTTACATGCTAGTATAACCCTCTATGATTATACACCTTGGTTCATTAGTTAACCGATTAATACGCATGATTCCGTTAATTGCTCATATGTTGACCATTATGCCCTTATTACCTTAAAACGTGATTTTTGGAAATGTAAAAGAGTAGAAACTTTAATTACTGATATATAAACTTGTATGCAAAGTTTGACATCAGTTTGAGGTGTAGGTTAAGAGTTATGCTCGTTAGCGTAAAATTAAAGCTTTATGTTAATTAAACGGCGTATTTAGCGTATAGCCTACTTAGACATACTTTTTGATATCAAACTCTTTACCCACTGATGTAATATATTATTTTGGGATTTTTAAAGATTTTTAATTAATTTTAGGCTGAGCATAACTAATAGTCGTAGGCTTAATCCGGTAATTGTCGGTTTTGCCCTTACGGGCTATAAAATGAGTTTTACATATCTAAATGACTCCAAACCTTTTGCTACTGATCACATATGATAAATAAATTATTTTAAGCCTTCTGGAAATATAAAAATATCAGCTTTAAGTATGATATTCGTTAATTTACACATATTTTAGTCCCCCGTTTTACCCCTATTTTATGCGTTTTTGGCCGTAAAACCGTCATTCGGATACTTAAATATCTACACTTTTGTTTACAGGCCTAAAACAGCATACCAGACAAGATGATAGCAAAAACGAGGACTTTCGGGACAAAACGACGAAGCTGCGGACATTCTGTTAAGGAAACTGACCTGGGCCTGTGGAACGGTCGTGCAACCTGATGCACGACCGTGCATCTCCGACAAATGCTGAGTAACCCGGCATTGAACGAGGGTGCGACTAGGCGTGCAAGGCATTTAAGGTCAGCTCGGTGATGCACGGACGTGCCATCTGAAGAACGACCGTGCTTCTACGATGATCCAGCCTGATCTCGGTGATGAACGCCCGGCCCAGCAGCTCGTGCAACAAGAACCCGGAACCGAACGACCGTTCCATCTGAAGAACGGTCGTGCGATATCGTATCTGGTCAAAGATCTGATGACGTATGCAGTATGGTGACCCATCCCCAATAATTGCTTAAAGTGCACGGTCGTGCCATATGAAGAACGACCGTGCCACAGCGAAAAAATATAAAAACAGAACAGAAACATTCTGTTCGACATTCTGGATTTTTGGGAGCTTCACAGGCGAATTTACAGGCTCCGGAGGCTTTGCTTTTGACCCGGATTCAAGCCACATTGTGCCGTTTAGCTCCATTACTACCCGGATCCTTAGTCTAGTACTTGTTTATGGTTTGGTTTTCTAATCTTTCCATGATTTTGTTAATCTTTCAAGTACTTAGATTAATGTTTATGTATTATTGTAGCCTTTGGGCAAAAACACAACAATCCCTTGCTAGATTATAACCATTAGTTTGTTAAACTTTGTTTGTAATGACACTTTGAAGTATTTTCTATGTTAATCTTTGATGATTAGTTTGCAAGCTTGTTATTGATATTGAATTCTTGATTATAAGTAACTAGGTTAGTTACCCGTGTGATACACGGGCTGAACTAATATATTTTGTAAATAGATATTTTTGATAAAACTATATGGAACCTTGAATAAAAATATACAAAAATGTTATTAGAACTAATACACTCGTTATATGCATACTTTCAATACATAAGTCACAACTGTGTGATGCGGTGCAAAGAGACAGCTTAATGGTTCATCTTATGCCACTGAGACGACACAAGACAAAACTTTATAAAAAACTTACATATTAAAGTAATGATAAAGTGAATTTACTATTATAACCCGCGTACATGTGCAAGTTTATGTTGAAATCGATATACATTTTGTCGAGGAAAAAGTTCACATTGGTGACATTCGAATTGCAAATGTTCAACACATTTTAAATTTTAGACATGACCAGCCGAATTCATTTGTTGTTTTTGCATTAAAGTTTCTTATAAATCATCCAAAATCATCCATTTTAAATTTGTCGTCTAATACGCAATTTAGCACATCAACCACTGAAACAATGATTTTGCAAAATTTAATATGCTAAACTCGCAATATATGTGAACCTTAACTGGCAATTAACTTTTGGTTTGTGTGCTCTTTATATACAAAACTCAAAAACTTTGCATCTCTATTACTTTAGCTAGAATCAATAATAATCTCATATAGATATCCAGAATTATTCCCATCCATATTTGAACCTAAAAAGATGAAAGACTACTGATTTTTTGCAAGAATAACAAATATAAGGTGAAGTTGTGAAAACTATTTTCTAGACCTTTATTTTTTGGACAAGGAACTGGGAAAGTACAATAGAAAAAAAAACAGAAAAATGCACAGACCCGAAGATCAGATTACAATAATTCGACTACATCAAAGACAAACTCACTTTTCCCATGACATAGTGGGAACCTTAGCCCATTTCGACACCCAAATAAAAATGTGTTCTTTGATTAGCTCCACTATTTTTGAGACAAATGTTACTTTTCCTTCAAAAATCTTCAAGTTCCTTGCTAGATATGCGCCAAATTGTAGCCAACGCTATAGTATGAACTATTTTTATCCGGTTTTTTTGCTCCAGGGCTAGCAGCGAATGCATCCACCATGTGCTCCATATTATTGCAATGGGAAGGAATAGGAACCCTCACCCAAGCAAATATGTTCCACCAAATGCTTCTGGCAATCGAGCAATTAACAAATATATGTGTTGGAGACTCTTCACCAATGCCACAAAGTCGCGCAATTCAGATCTGGGACGGCATGATTTAGATGGTATGCTACCCCGAAAAAGCTCTCTATGCCAAGTAGTTGGCTTTGGGAATTGCCCACAAGTTCCAAAGGAACTTTGGTTCTTCGTTTGCGTTCGAGCTCGCGGCACCTAACTCCATTCTTACAGCTTTCACTAAGTAACCTGTTTCATAGAAATCCTAAAATTTAACCAACCAAACTCAAAACGTTATAGTTTTGATACAAAAACAGTCAACCGTGTCAATAATTTAATATGCAAGCAACTAAGTTGCACGTAAAAAGTAGATTTCAACCAATAAGACCACCTCAAGGATCAAAATAATCATATTTGCAAAAACACGCAAATTATTGTATTTTTTATAAGATATATAATTTTATACTTATTTTTTTAATCCGCCTCAGGCTTACGCCTCGATTCGCCTCGTGAGGCTAGGGGAAAACGCCTCGAGGCTCAATTCGGTTCTTTTAAACTTTGTTTGACATAACTATACACAACTAAATAGGGATGTTCAAACAACCGGGTTAGGAGTAGTACGATTTGGTCGAATCTGATGTCAACTGTCAAAAGTAGCTTTAAAAACTATCTTGCTGTAAAATGTATTATCGTAGTTGATGTTCTAATTCGGATTTTTCAGTCTCACATGATAAGTTTAAAAAACGCACATCCAAACACCCCATTTAGCACATGATTATTTGATTGTGATTCCAATTCTTCAAGTCCCGATAATAACAATGCTAATGTCTAATGCACATCCAACCCCCTAAATCCGTAGTTTTTTTTTTCTAGATAAATGTATGTTTATACAATGGTCTATTACTTTTAAGAACCTAATGGCCAACAAGAACAGTAATAGCTTAAAACATTGTTTGGAAGCATTTATTGGCAGAAAATTACAAAATGAGTATATGTATTATGTTAAGTAAGCATGTAAATACTGTACAGCTGAACTTAAGCTTGCAGAGTTGATCATATTATAATATATGTATATTAGATGATAAGATTTTTATAGGTGGAAATATTATTAGGTTGGGCATAATGATTAAGGATTTAAGGGGCCAAAGTTGGTAAATTTAATAACAATTCTCGGATCCTTTAGAATCGTAGCAATAACTGCAGTTGTTAGGAACATTGGTGAACTAAGTAAATATTGTTTTTTAACCTTTAGTTTTGTGCCAAATTGCCAATTATAATGTGTATGATTTTGATCCTAACATAATCTTGAAATGCTGTTAAAATAGAAATTAATTTGAGGCCACTTTGGTGGCTATTTGTAGTGTATAGTGTAATAGATAATCATTTACCTCCAACAGACCCCCAAACCCTAGCGAACATCAAAACCCATTGGGAAAACACATAATCAAGAACTAAATTCAACAAAATCAATCCAAACAATAATTGTATACACACGAATAACATATAACAGAAGAGGAGTATACCTTAAGATGGAAAAGGTGAGAAATAATTAAGCCATGAGGAACCAGAGTGTTGAATTAGGGCAAAACTGCAGAGACCACAAACTTTAGATTAAACACATGTAATGCCTTACATTTAATCTCGAATACAATTAACATGAGTATAAGCACTTACCGCAAATTTGGCGAAACGATGAACAGATCTGCGTTTGGATCGGTCTCGAGACGAACCATGGAATCTTTGGTGAACAGATCTGCGACTGTAGATCATTCTCTGTAATATCTATTATCTGCGTTTGACGGCGGCTGAAGGTAGGAGAAGGTTTGGCGTTCGGGAGGATTTTGTATATCTTCTCTAAATCTTCTCTTAATGAGAAATAAAACCTAGTTAGAATGAGGAGAGAAGCAAGATGACACGTGTTAACCATCGCGATGACCGATAGTCATAACACCTTCTGCGGAGAATCTTCTGGAAGCGGTGTTATTGATTTAGGGTTTTCATTACAGGGTGCGAATTTGTTTCAGAGGGATAGAACTTCTGGAAGTGGTGTTATTGATTTAGGGTTTTCATCATAAAGGCGGCATAATTTAGGAGAAGGGTGGGGAGGGTTGCGTATGTTCGTAACCTAATCAGAATCGGAATCGGAATAACATAAAACAAAGAAGAGAATACGCCACGTATACAAAATGCCACGTGGCAGTTAGAGTTGGTATAAAATAAAAGGTATGGGCTAAAATCCAGCCAAGTGTACTTTTATTTTCATTTATAAGTAAAGAGATTATGTTGGATGATTGGTATTTGGTTAGTTAAGATAGTTGAAAAATGAAGCTTAATTAATCTTGTATTAGTAAACTTTGAACTTGGTTAACTAGTTTAGCTTGGTTTAAATGTATGCATCATGATACTAGAAATGGTTAGTGATTTAATAAAATGTAATTATTGTTAATCAAGAGAGCTTGCCGTCACGTAAGGACCTTAACGGGTTAGATGGTGTCGTTATAAATTCTTGCCATGATTTATTAGCTTAGTTAGTAGTTTAGGCCAAAATTGCTATCTTAGTGAATTATTGTGCAAGATTTGTAAAATGAACTCGGTTGTGATTTAATCTAGTTTATGCTTGTCTCGGTGGTTGCATTGTGTTTATCGGTGTCTCTTTCCTTGATTAAGTGCGGTTAGAAAACTCCTAACGGATGACTAACTTATTTTTAAGAGATTTTCATAGACATTTATCAATTGCACGTTAAAGAACAGTTTTAGGTGGTTAAAGTGTGTTTATCGTTTTAGCTTTCCGAATGATTGTCATGTTAGGATTCCCAAAAGGGATACTAATTGTCTTAAATTGGAATATTGACCGAATGCTTCTAGTGCCAAAACCGACTTAGTTGACATGCTGTGGTTGTGTATTAAGCAAGGCTTTTTATCTATTATCTATTATGTTTTTATTATGTATTTGTTTACGATTACTTTAGTTTAATTAAAATCAAACAAAACCTATGTTTTTACCGGTAGTTTAGTGACAAAGGTCTAGTATTAATTCTCCGCCCATTTCCTTGGATCGATACTTGGTTCTTACCGATACTTTATTACATATGTGACGGGGTACACTTGCCTCTTTTGTGTGTGTTTTGATGTAAAAGTAATAATCACTTTTATAAATTTAAAACCAAATCGTGTGTAAATTCATTGCAAAATTATGTATATATACGCACACGTCAAGTTTTTGGCGTCGTTGCCGGGGAAATGGCGAGTTTTAGGAATGACCCGAGTCATTAAGTTATTGGTGTATATACTTGTTAATATTTGTGTATAATTTCTTGATTATTTATTTGTTAATATTTCTTGTTTTTATTTCATTTATTCGTTTTGCAAGTCATTTTTGGTACACTTGTAAATTTTTATTCCATTTATTTATTTAATCCGGATTTATTATTTATTTATTCTTCGATTTTTCGGCCTCGGGAAACCATTTTTGTATTAGCCGATTCATTTATTTTTATTGCGTTGATTTTTATAAAATTTCGGGCCCATTTTCGGATTTTTATAAAATTTTCAGCCCATTTATAATAATATTCTGCTTCTATTCAGCTGAAAAAAAAAAGAATTATTATACTAATATACTATTCATTGTGTCAAATTTTCGTTTTCAGGTTGATGTTCTCAACACCCGCTCCCGATCCTATTGAGCCGTCAGACGAGCCTGAACGAGATCTGAGGAGACGTCTTCGTGAGAAATCTCGTGCGGTTGGGCTACTACTCGCATCTGGTGAGCAGGAGCAGGTGGTAACCACTGAAGCCGAGGGCTCAGGGGCAGCAGAGAACGCGATCATGGCAGACGATGAGCGACCGTTGAATGAGACGAATCAGCCTGGAAGGGCAGGCCTGGAGCCGAGTATCCTTCAACCTACTATTGATGTACCTACTTTTGAAATTAGATCTAGTATTATTAATATGGTACAAAATTCAGTACAGTTTGACGGATGTGAGCACGAGGATCCCGGGAGGCATATTGCTGCTTTTCTCCATGTTTGTTCTACGTTTAAGATTACAGGTGTTTCGGAGGATGCAATTCGGTTGAGGTTGTTTCCGTTTTCGTTACATGACAAAGCTAGAGCTTGGCTTATGTCACTTCCAGCCAGGTCCATCAGGACCTGGAATCAGTTGGCGGAGCAGTTTATGCAGAAATATTTCCCACCTGAGAAAACGAACAAGCTACGGAACCGAATTGTGTCTTTTCATCAGGACGAGGGTGAGTCGTTGCATGCAGCTTGGGAGAGATTCAAGGATTTGTTGATTGATGTGCCACATCATGGCTACTCCAAGAGACAGCTGGTTTTGACGTTCTATCAGGGGCTCAGTTACAACACACAGGAGCGATTAGACGTGAACGCGGGAGGCGATCTAGGAACTAAGACGCCTAATGAAGCGTATGATATTATTGAGAAAGCCGCGTTGAAATCCAGCTCGCGTCGGGAAGGAGACAGAGGTCGGGCATCATCATCTTCATCTCGTGCAGGAGTCCATGCTGTAGACGACTATACGGCCATTACTGCACAAATCTCGGCTCTCGCATCGAGATTCGACAGGTCCCAGATGATTGCGCATGCGGGCTCGGGTTGTGACCAGTGTGGAGTGTCACACGAGCCTGGGGCATGTTTTCAGGGAGTCGTATACGAGGGCCACGAAGAGGTAGATTTCGTGAGTAACCAAGTGAGGCCGCAGAATAACCCTTACAGTAACACCTATAATCCCGGTTGGAGAAATCACCCAAATTTTGGGTGGCGAGCGAATACAGGCAATCAAAATCCTTTGGGATTTACTCCGCGTGCTCCAGCGCAACAGGGTCAAGGTCAGGGTCAGCAGTTCCAGCAGTACAACCAATCCTACCAGCAGCGGTCATACCCGTATCAGAATCAGGGCTCTGGGAGTAGTTCCCAGCAGCAGGCCCCTCAGTCTAGTTCTAAGCTGGAGGATATGATGGCCCAGCTTCTTTCTAGCTCCTCGAGCGCGAATCAGTTAGCTGAAAAACGCTACCAGCAGAGCGAGGATCGTTTTCTCTCTCATGAGGGAGAAATAAGGAGCCACAAGGCCTCGATTCAGAATATAGAGAATCAGGTTGGTCAGCTGGCACAGATGATGTCCAAAAGACCCCAGGGTGGTCTTCCGGGAAATACCGAACCTAACCCGGGCCCGCACAGAGATGTGAATGCGGTGATGACCAGGAGTGGAAAACCTACCGGACCCGTCATATCGGACTCACCACCGATCACTGAAGCGGTCCCAACTGACACACCGGATGAGGTGCATGCCAGGCTACGCCCAGCAAGTACAGCACAAGTCCAGGAGCCGGTCACAGGTTACACGCCTCCAGTGCCTTATCCAGGAAGGTTGAAGAAGCAGAAGATTGATGAACAAAACGGGAAGTTTCTCGAAATGTTTAAGCAATTGCATATAAACATACCGTTTGTTGAAGCTTTGGCCCAGATGCCAAAGTATGCCAACTTTCTGAAAGACATCCTCTCAAATAAACAAAAGCTCGAGGACATGTCTTGCGTGGTTATGAATGAAAGCTGCTCTGCTATTCTCCAGAATCGCCTGCCTACAAAAATGGGAGATCCAGGCAGTTTCACGCTTCCTTGCCTCATTGGCAATATGTCTGTCAGTAATGCGTTAGCAGATCTAGGAGCGAGTATAAACCTTATGCCCTATAAGGTTTTTACAAAGTTGGATCTAGGTGAGCCGTCACCTACGAGGATGAGTATTCGACTTGCGGATCGTTCTGTCAAGTATCCACGCGGGTTTGTAGAGAATATGCTTGTCAAGATTGACAAGTTTGTATTTCCCGTGGATTTTGTTATCCTGGACATGGATGAGGACTCGAGAGTGCCTCTGATACTTGGACGCCCGTTTCTAAATACCGCCCGGACGATTGTGGACGTGGCGGCGGGCCAAATCACACTCCGAGTAGATGATGAGCATATGACGTTTGACATTAAACGTTTTATGCAGCATCCTCAGAGTCAGGACGACGCGCTCTATTATGTCGACATCGTCGACACTTATGTGAGCACGCATTTCCAGGGTACGATCGAGGAGATAGATTCGGACACACATCTGTTGTGTGGGGACTTAGATGGCATTACGCAGGAGGGCCACTATTTAGAGCAGCCAGTCTATCAGATTGGTGATGATGGTCCCCAGAGTCCGGATCGATTCACAGAAATTGATCGCAAAAGTGAAGTGAAGTCGAAGCCTTCAGTGGAAGATCCTCCCACCTTGGAGCTTAAAGAGCTCCCACCGCACCTGGAGTACGCATTTCTGGATGAGGAGCGTCATTTGCCTGTCATTATTTCATCTGGATTGGCGGGAGAAGAGAAGAGCAGACTGCTTAATGTGTTGAAACTTCATAAGAAAGCAATCGCCTGGAAAATCATGGACATAAAAGGAATAAATCCCTCCTTCTGTACACATAAAATTCTAATGGAGGATCAGTTCAAGCCGTGTGCGCAGCACCAGAGGCGGCTGAACCCAAACATGCAAGAGGTCGTTAAAAAGGAAGTGATTAAGTTGTTAGATGCTGGTATGATCTTTCCCATTTCCGACTCTGTTTGGGTCAGTCCTGTGCAGGTAGTGCCCAAAAAGGGGGGCATGACTGTGGTAAAAAACGATAGGAATGAGCTCATTCCAACCAGGACGGTCACTGGATGGCGGGTTTGCATTGATTATCGCAAACTCAACGACGCCACTCGCAAGGACCACTTCCCGCTTCCATTCATTGATCAAATGTTGGAGCGTCTGTCAGGGAAGTTATATTATTGTTTTCTGGATGGGTTCTCTGGTTACTTTCAAATTCCTATCGCTCCTGAGGACCAGGAGAAGACCACATTTACATGTCCCTTCGGTACATTCGCCTACCGGCGTATGCCATTTGGGCTGTGTAATGCACCGGCTACTTTCCAGCGATGTATGGTCGCCATTTTCCACGACATGATTGAGGATTTCATGGAGGTGTTCATGGACGACTTCTCGGTATTTGGGGATTCCTTTGATCAATGTCTGGAAAATTTGAAAAGAATGTTGAAGAGGTGTGAGGAGACTAATCTGGTCCTGAACTGGGAGAAATGCCACTTCATGGTGAAGGAGGGCATAGTTTTGGGACACAAAATTTCTCACGCGGGCATGGAAGTCGACCCAGCTAAAGTCGACGTTATATCACGACTTCCGCCCCCCACCTCTGTTAGAGCTATACGGAGCTTTCTCGGTCATGCCGGGTTCTATCGGTGATTCATCAAAGATTTTTCAAAAATCGCCAGACCCGTGACTCGTTTGTTAGAGAAAGATGCTCCGTTCGTGTTTGGGGATGATTGCTTGAGGGTTTTTGACCTCCTCAAGCAAAAGTTGATTGAGGCCCCTATTTTAGTCCCACCGGACTGGAGTTTGTCGTTTGAAATCATGTGCGACGCGAGTGATTACGCTATAGGGGCCGTTATGGGTCAAAAGAAGGAAAAGCACTTCCATCCGATCTATTATGCGAGCAAAACTCTTCACGACGCTCAAGAGCATTACACCACGACTGAAAAAGAGCTCTTGGCGGTCGTTTTCGCATTCGATAAATTTAGATCGTATTTAGTGCTTTCGAAAACCGTTGTATACACTGATCATGCAGCCATTAGATACCTCTTCAGCAAACAGGACGCTAAACCGCGTCTAATCAGATGGATCCTGTTGCTGCAAGAGTTTGATATTGAGATACAAGATAAAAAGGGTGCTTTGAATGTAGCGGCCGACCATCTGTCTCGGTTAGAGCACGGAGACATCGAGGATTCGCGTTGGGATTCAATCAATGACAAGTTCCCAAACGAATCTTTGATGGGTGTTGAGATATGTGATGAGTCGCCATGGTTCGCTGACTTTGCGAACTATCTTGCTTGTAGAATTCTGATAAAAGGGTTGACTCACCAGCAAAAGAGGAAATTCTTTTCAGATCTAAAGCACTACATATGGGACGACCCTTTCTTGTTCAAGGTGGGTGCTGATCAGGTGATCAGAAGATGTGTATCAGGGACTGAGGCGACCGACATTCTGCGCCAGTGTCATGAGGGACCTACCGGAGGCCACCACGGAGCCAACTTCACCGCGAAGAAGGTGTTAGATTCCGGGTTTTACTGGCCGACCATTTTCCGTGACGCGCAGAGTTGGGTGAAAGCGTGCGATGCTTGTCAGAGGGCGACGAACATATCGGCACGCGACGAAATGCCCCAGAACTGGATACAGGTATGTGAAGTCTTTGATGTTTGGGGGATAGACTTCATGGGACCATTCCACTCCTCACGTGGAAACAAGTACATACTCGTGGCTGTTGACTATGTATCAAAGTGGGCGAAGGCGCAAGCCTTACCCACTAACGACGCCAGAGTAGTTGTGAGGTTTCTTAAGAGTTTGTTCGCCCGATTTGGCGCTCTGAAAGCGCTCATTAGTGACCGAGGGACTCATTTTTGTAATACACAGCTTGAAAAGGCTTTGTCCCGATACGGTGTGCATCACCGTTTGTCCACGCCCTATCATCCGCAGACAAGCGGGCAGGTGGAGGTCACGAACCGTGGGCTTAAGCGCATCCTTGAGCGGTCTGTTGGAGCGAACCGCAAGGAGTGGTCGGACAAACTTGAGGATGCATTGTGGGCATTTCGTACAGCTTATAAGACCCCTATAGGGACCACCCCCTTTAGGTTGGTATACGGAAAGGCATGCCATTTACCGGTGGAGTTGGAGCACAAGGCTATGTGGGCTTTGAAAACCGCGAATTTGGACCTAAAAACCGGAGGTGAAGCCCGGTTTCTCCAAATTCATGAATTGGAAGAATTGCGACAACAAGCCTATGAAAGCTCCGTACTCTACAAAGAGCGCACGAAGAAACTTCACGACAAACGCTTGAAGGACCATAAAGAATTCCAAGGGGGTGATCTTGTTCTTCTGTACAATTCAAGGCTGCGCTTATTTCCTGGGAAGCTTCATTCACGCTGGACAGGACCATACACGGTTAAGGAAGTATTTCCGTATGGTACTGTTGCAGTAGAGAACGCGGATGGCGTTACATTCAAGGTAAATGGTCACCGGTTGAAGTTGTACGTTGCCGGGCCGATAGAGTCGGCGGTGGAGGTGATTGAACTCCAAACCCCGCACACTTCATAAGTGTGGGGAGGAGAGAGTCTACGCTACTGACTCGCGGATCAAAAATGTAGCAAGAGCGTATTTTGCGCTTTAGGGGTAGTATCGTCCTTTTAGTAGTTTTTCTAGTTTTAGCTTTGAGTCTTGCTATCGACTCGTCGACAAAAATTTAGCATGAGTCTACGCTACTGACTCGCCGACAAAAATGTAGCAGGAGCGTCTTTGACGCTATATGGGTAAAATTGTCCTTTTATTTGTTTTTGTAGTTTTAGCGTAATTTAAGTTAGTTAGGTAGTTTACGTTAGTTTGTTTAGTTTTCGTACGTGCCGAGCGAAGGTTCTGTATTGCAATATTGTTAGAACAGTTGGTGTGTCGAAAAAACGGCGAAAAACGCCCGAAACAGTTGCTGGAAATAGGTTCTGCAGAAATTCCTGATCTGCACCTGATGCACGACCGTTCCTCGGGGCGCACGACCGTGCGTTTCCGAGGGCCGGCACGGTGGATCGCACCCACGGTGCATTTCCGAGAACAATTGCTAGGATTTGGGAGATGTCGGTGACGCACGACCGTGCCACACGGAGAACGACCGTGCGTCAGGCTGAGGGCAGTTTTGTCATTTGGCACTATAAATACCCTCATCTGCAGCCCCCATTCACATTCGCGAAACCCTAGCCAACTGCAGCCGTTCCAGAGCGATATTTCTTCAAATCGCATGGTTTTTCGCACGATCTCACACCCTTCTTCGCACGGTACGTTCCTAGTTGTAGATTTCTTGTTTCCTTGCTTTCTAGGGTAGATTTCTTCCGATTCTTCAAGGAAATTTTTAGGGTTCTCTTCATAAACAAATCGAAACCCTAACCCTTGTTGAATCGTAGTATCGTGAACATCTGGTGCATTTTTCTGACCCCTGTTTATGTAACAACTTGTTGATTTGTGAAAAAAATCGGGCTACTAAGAGCCTGGGTCAGATTCTGCAGAAATAAGAGGTCGCACGGACGTTCCTTGGTTGGAACGATCGTGCCATGCCGGATGTTTTCGATTGTTTACTGATTGTTCGGTGTTGCACGGTGGTGCCGTTGGTCGCACGCCGTGCAGTTCCGATGATTTGGGCATTTTGGTGTTTGTTGTCAGCGACGCACGACCGTGCCTCTCGTCGCACGACCGTGCCATACGCCCAGATCAGATTCACAGAAGCTTCATAATTTGCTGCTCGGTTGTTTTCAATTCAAATTTCTCCTGTTTCTGTCTTTCTAACATTTTTCCTCATACAGATGAACCATCCTTTCCTTCAGTTTGACCCCAACGATGAGCGAGAAGCTTTGTGCATCCCGAAACGAGACGCATTGTGGGCGAGACGGGGGCAGTTTGGAGTCCCCCGATGGTTAGATTGGGAAGTGATGCGAGAACTCAATCAGTATGATCGACTGGACGACATGATGAGTCGCCCGCTAGCAAATCTGGTCGGTTGCAACCGACCCGTTTACCGGGAGCTGACTACAGAGTTCTTTGCATCCTATGCCTATGAAAAGCTGGCTGCTAATAGACGACCCAAATTTCGCTACAAGAATCGTGTAACTTTCAGGTTATGTGGGGAATGGCATACGTGGTCGGTTGGTCGTTTGGGAAGGAGGCTCGGGATCTATACAAGGGATGACATGGATGATCCCGATGTCTTCACTAAGCATTTCACCTTCCCTTCTGACGCAGCACGGGATGCATTTTGGGCTGAAAATGCCGTTGGGGGCCCCTACAACCCGAGGATGTCGAAGGCCTCGCGACTCAGAGACCCTTTGGTGCGAGTGATGCACCATGTGTTTAGCCATACGATATGCGGTCGCATGGACAGTCTCGGTAACTGTCCAACACCTGATTTGCTCTTTTTATATGCGTTCGTTGACAAAGCACCAATCAACCGCTCGAATGGCTGAGTACTTCGTCAAGAGCTCGGGGCGACATACGAACAGTGAGATACATGGCGGTTCGTATGTGACCGAAATAGCCTACAATGAAGGCTATATGACTGAGGAGGTTCTCCAGGGTCTCACTTTGATTACTGAGGGGGTTCATGTCGATATCAGGTCACTGAAGGCCATGGGGGTGATTGTTGAGCTTGATAGGGGGATAGGTTGAGGGGATTGAATAACGAGGTCTGGGACCCGTTGCCTCCAGATGAGGAGGAAGATGAAGATGTTGAGATGGGGGAACAACACGAGCAGCACCAGCCACCGACACCACCACACTCGCCGCAGCACCATGCATTTCATCAGCATGAGGACTGGCCCGCGTTCTACCAGCAGTTCCAGGATATGCGTGTGACGCAGGAGCAGCATGGTACCTACTTCGACGAGATTAGATCTAGCCAGGACCAGATCCGGGCTAACCAGGACGAGATTCGGGCCAGTCAAGCTCAGATTCGGGCCACACATGACCAGCTTCGGCAGAGCCAGGATACTTTATATCAGGGGGTCAGTGCGGGATTCTCATATCTTTTCGGGGAGATGCATCACGCATACCCCGACTACTTTCAGCACCCTCCGGAGTTCCCACCGTGGAACCCCCCTGGTTATGGCGATGCCGGTCCGTCCTATACGAGACACGATGATGATGGAGATGAGTAGTTGGCAGTGGTGATAGCAGTTGGTGGTGTTTTCTATTTCAGTACTTTATTTACTTTTGGGTGTTTATTTTGACTGTTATTTTCAAACACCCCGGTTATGTATTTCAGACATTTTACTTTATGTTCTGTTTGGATTTTAGTATTTATGTATATTATGGTTGATTTGTGATTTTTCTGTTTCTGTTATATTTTGGGTGCACATGTGACATACTGACAGGTTTTAGCTATCGGATCTTGGACCGGAGCACGTACCAGATACAGCTTCGGAAGTCTCGTGGCATCCACATCATCTTGAGGGGAGTATTTTTTATCCCTTTCTCTATATTTCGGGTCTCGCATTGGGGACAATGCGAAGTTCAAGTGTGGGGAGGGGGTTAACTTTGTTAACTTTGTTTGTCCTCTTATAAAAAAAAAATCAGAAAATCAGAAAAATCATTCAAAAATACTTGTATTTTGTATATATGTTGATAAATAAACCGGTTGGTTGTGTTTTAGAAAACTTTGGACTTGATAAAAACTCGACAAGCAAAATATTTTTGAAAAAGGAAACCGGAAAGCGTGACAAACAAAGAAAGACTTACATGATAATTTTCACACTTTTACCCATTCCTTCCGTTACGTGAGCATATTTGAGCCTTGATTGTTATATATTTGTTCATTTTGGATATATGAGTGAGCCGGATGTTATGTGCAATTTAGAACTTGTCACTAGTATGCTTGTTAAGACCATGAACTTGTGAATTTGTGTAAAAATGATAGAGGCACTTAGATTACCCCTTTGTTGTGTACTTGTTCTTTGTGTTGTGCTTCCCGTTCACCTTATATTACCCTTTAGGATTAACCATGTCGAGCCTTCCCGTTCACCTTTGTTTACCCACATTATCGCCCACTTAACCAAATTTAGCCTTTTTATGTTTTAAACCTTTTTAGTGTTAAAACTCGGTCAAAATAATAGTTTAACTAGCTTGTTATTGTTTATATTTCATTGTATAGTTTTGTAGTTTGCAAAAAAAAAAATAATAATAAAATAAAATAAAACACCCTAAAAAGGGTGAAGTTTATAGAAATCGAGCAATTTTGAATGCTTAAATGTTAAAATTTTGTTGATAAGCTCGATTGCGCTTTAGTCGCCTTTTTAAGGCGTTTGTTTGTATAGTTGTATATTTCGTTGCTAGTTAAACGCTACTACCAAGTTTTAACCATTTTCGCCACTTTATATGTCCACTTCCATACCCTTCGCCCAAGCCTAACGTTACAACCCGTAAAGACCTCTTGATTTACACTTGTTCGCATGTTAGTTGGTGGAGACGAGATCTTATGACAAGCTTATGATATTGCACATTTCATTGACTAGGCATTGAGTGTTTACACATACACATTTTATGTATGTTTCATAAATAAAACCGAGTGTGTGAACATTGTGAGTCGTGTGAAGATTAACATGTGAGTCAATTAAATGTGAAGTCACGTTTTTTTTTTGGTTGTCGCTTTATAATTGCATATGCTTGTTGGGTTTGAGTCTTTTGATGTTGTCTTTCGACAAACCGGCTAACCGTTTATAGTAGTTTTCAATAAAATAGTGTGTAAATTATCGTTCTTGTTTGTTTATGTCTTTTATTGCTTTTTAGTTCAGCTTGCTTGAGGACAAGCAAGGTTCAAGTGTGGGGAGATTTGATATTCGTTAATTTACACATATTTTAGTCCCCCGTTTTACCCCTATTTTATGCGTTTTTGGCCGTAAAACCGTCATTCGGATACTTAAATATCTACACTTTTGTTTACAGGCCTAAAACAGCATACCAGACAAGATCATAGCGAAAACGAGGACTTTCCGGACAAAATGACGAAGCTGCGGACATTCTGTTAAGGAAACTGACCTGGGCCTGTGGAACGGTCGTGCGACCTGATGCACGACCGTGCATCTCCGACAAATGCTGAGTAACCCGGCATTGAACGAGGGTGCGACTAGGCGTGCAAGGCATTTAAGGTCAGCTCGGTGATGCACGGACGTGCCATCTGAAGAACGACCGTGCTTCTACGATGATCCAGCCTGATCTCGGTGATGAACGCCCGGCCCAGCAGCTCGTGCAACAAGAACCCGGAACCGAACGACCGTTCCATCTGAAGAACGGTCGTGCGATATCGTATCTGGTCAAAGATCTGATGACGTATGCAGTATGGTGACCCATCCCCAATAATTGCTTAAAGTGCACGGTCGTGCCATATGAAGAACGACCGTGCCACAGCGAAAAAATATAAAAACAGAACAGAAACATTCTGTTCGACATTCTGGATTTTTGGGAGCTTCACAGGCGAATTTACAGGCTCCGGAGGCTTTGCTTTTGACCCGGATTCAAGCCACATTGTGCCGTTTAGCTCCATTACTACCCGGATCCTTAGTCTAGTACTTGTTTATGGTTTGGTTTTCTAATCTTTCCATGATTTTGTTAATCTTTCAAGTACTTAGATTAATGTTTATGTATTATTGTAGCCTTTGGGCAAAAACACAACAATCCCTTGCTAGATTATAACCATTAGTTTGTTAAACTTTGTTTGTAATGACACTTTGAAGTATTTTCTATGTTAATCTTTGATGATTAGTTTGCAAGCTTGTTATTGATATTGAATTCTTGATTATAAGTAACTAGGTTAGTTACCCGTGTGATACACGGGCTGAACTAATATATTTTGTAAATAGATATTTTTGATAAAACTATATGGAACCTTGAATAAAAATATACAAAAATGTTATTAGAACTAATACACTCGTTATATGCATACTTTCAATACATAAGTCACAACTGTGTGATGCGGTGCAAAGAGACAGCTTAATGGTTCATCTTATGCCACTGAGACGACACAAGACAAAACTTTATAAAAAACTTACATATTAAAGTAATGATAAAGTGAATTTACTATTATAACCCGCGTACATGTGCAAGTTTATGTTGAAATCGATATACATTTTGTCGAGGAAAAAGTTCACATTGGTGACATTCGAATTGCAAATGTTCAACACATTTTAAATTTTAGACATGACCAGCCGAATTCATTTGTTGTTTTTGCATTAAAGTTTCTTATAAATCATCCAAAATCATCCATTTTAAATTTGTCGTCTAATACGCAATTTAGCACATCAACCACTGAAACAATGATTTTGCAAAATTTAATATGCTAAACTCGCAATATATGTGAACCTTAACTGGCAATTAACTTTTGGTTTGTGTGCTCTTTATATACAAAACTCAAAAACTTTGCTGTAAAAGTAATAATCACTTTTATAAATTTAAAACCAAATCGTGTGTAAATTCATTGCAAAATTATGTATATATACGCACACGTCAAAGTATCGAACCCGGAAATGGCTTTTAATCGCCTTATTAAGCGTTTTTAACGCATAGTATGTGCTATAACTATATTAAACATACTAGGGTTGATACCTACTGATATTTGGGGCAAATTATAATATTTTAACAGTAAGCAAAGGTTGATAAACTCATACTTCAGTTTTGAGCTTTTCGGCTTATGTGAAATTACCAAAATACCCCTACGGGGCATAGTTTGGTTATAATTGATAAATTTCACTTATATACTTTAACCTACTGATATAACTTAGAAAATTGAGTATATTTGCTGATTACATCAGGCCTGTAACTCAGGTTGACACTTAAACTCTTTTACAACCTTTAAAATGACCAAACTACCCCTACTGGGCATAGTTTGTGATTAAATTCATTTCGGGCATAATAAAAGACATCTTACTGATGTCACAACATATATGAAGCATATTAACTTAGGAAACCTGTAAATGGCTCTCATTATTACCCGTTACGCATATTACGCGTTCGGATCGGTTTATGTAACTAGTTTACATAAACTAGCCTAAACGGGTCAAACCTTATCGGTTTCATCTCAAAATCCAGAATGTGTATGAAATAACCATATTAAACAAGTCTCTGAACTTGTCGGGTCTAAATCACATCCTATCCGGTCTTCGCTTAATCGTGCGTACGAACCGTGTCTTTGAAACTAACCGATTTAAGCTTAAGCTTAACTAAAGACCCGTTAGGATTCTAATAGGTTATTATAAACCTTCGTTCCAGATTAGGAGGACCAGTAAAAGCTACTTGCAATTTGCTTATTGTGATATATACTTTGCTCAGGTAAATACTTTTAACTTATTTTCCCTATACGGGCTTGGGTTACGGTATATAGAATACCGCTTGATCGGGTATCAAATCCTCCACCGTTGAGTGGGTAATTGAATAAATTTGATCGGCTCGTTTAAACAGTCTTGTTACTTAAAGCCTTTGGGGGGTTAATGACCATGTCCCGGATATCCTTGGCATCATTTTACGAAATGGCCACGACTTAAGCGCGGGGTGTAGGCGTACACCCGTCAGTGCACAAAAGAATAATGTGGTGTGTCTATTGATCTTTAACCCGGACAAGATCCGGGCTACTGAACGCACAAGGAACATGTAATTCGTTCACAAGATTATATATTTAAAATAATTCTCCCAAGTTAAATAAAATGTTTATGTCACGTGCATCCAAATCAATTTTCAATCATTTTCCAAAATGAGTCAGTTGATTGTATTTACCAGTGTAAACTGACGTATTTTCCCAAAAAGATTAAATGCAGGTACTAAGCGTAATTGGCTGGGATTTCTCCTTAGCATCATTAGAAGTCTCGCAAGCTTAAGATGCCTGAAGTCTGTTGAACTATTGTTTCATTTTGTTTTCGATCCTTCTGTGGATAAACTTCCGAATATTGTGACATTTGATATTACAATATTAAATTCGGTTGTATTATATCTTTTAAATTGCTTCCGATGTGCATATTATATATTGTGTTGTTTGACTATTACGTTGCCAACCATGATGTCACGATACTCCGCACCGGGCCCGCCGGTGACACGTGGAAAATCGGGGTGTGACAGGTTGGTATCAGAGCCAACACTGAGTGAATTAAACACTAGCCTTTTGTGTTTAATCTCAGTTACACAATTGCACAATTCTAAACTTTCGAGTCTAGACATATAACATAGGACAAATTCCACTTTGTTTGTGTTGTCCTTTATTTTATATATTTTGTTTTGTTATCTCATATTATAATGACAGGATTTGAAAATGCCGCCAAGATTCTTCAGGAGAAGAGGAAGAGGCAAGGGGCCAATCACCGCCCCCAATGATAATGAAGCTGGACCTTCGAATGTACGAGCTCCATCTACAACGGAGAGTGACGATCCCTGGCAGAACCGGAGAAACCTCTTTGAGCCGGCTAGTCGGTCGGTCTCACACGGTTCAACACCTCCTAACCCTTATGGGCCACAACCGGAGTACGAGCCCAACAACCCGCAACCTCCCTACATACCGTTGCAGCGATCATTATCGCATAATTCTTTTGGTGACCCTACACCAGTTTTTAGGGGCCGGTTTAACCCGGCAAACTTTTTACAAGAACCAGTGGGTTTTAACCCATTGGGTCCAGAGGATCATTTCTCTGGAGATCATGCGGACGACATGGACGAGGATACGGACCCCGTCGAGCCTGCCAGTGGTACACCAAACCACCCAATAGAGATCTCTGATGGATCTTCTTTCCACGGATCACCCTATGTTGGTCCAGATAGCTTTCAAGCTATGTTCACTAGGCACGAATGGTACTATACACCTCCTCACCATTCGTCGCCTCATCAGCAGCAGCAGCAGCAGGAACAGGATCCCTCTGTGGATTCGCGGTTTGTGGCAGTTACGCCACCACCTCCACCGCCACCAGTTCAACCGGCTCCTCCACAACCGCCAAGGCGTAGGAGAACCGGAGCGCGTATGTCTTCGCGAGCAGGAGACTTTCATTTCAGCTCTCCTCGTCAGTCAAGTGGCAGCCACTATCCGCCACATCAGGAGGACCCACAAATGGGTGGACCTTCTTACCCATCTGTACCACAGCCCCCACCGATGGGTTTTGACAACCCAATTCCAGCATACACGGGTCCCATGGCGTATAACCCGTTCGAGCCGCCGTCCCACACCAACTACGGTTATGGTGAAGCCGACCCCTACATGGTAGCGGCAAATTACAACGCTCTTAACCCAGAAGGACCCTATGGCGCTCCTTGGGAAGTAGGGTACCCAACTCGTGGGTACCAGATACCGGCCAGACCTATCATTAGGATGCAATCACAGCCGCCACGATTTTCTCCCCCAGAACGGGAGGAAATTCTTCAGAGGCTGGATCAGGTTGAGCGGGACTATCGCCGCGACCGCCAGGAGAGACAAAGCTTCTTTCAAGGATTGACAAGCTTGATTAAAGGGAAGAGCAAGAAGGATCGCTAAATCCTTCCATTTATTGTTGAGCCCCTGCGTGGGTATGCTTGTTTGTTTTGACCCCTGCGTGGGTCTATCTTTTCTGTAAACCCTTACGAGGGTATGTTATTTATGTAAGTCCCTGCGTGGACTATTATGTTATTAAGCCCCTGCGTGGGTATGTGCGTTATTAAGCCCCTGCGTGGGTAAGTACTTGTTTAAACCCCTGCGTGGGTAAGTTTGTTATTTGAAAAGACCCGTTTAGGGCAGCGTGTAATATTTTAATAAAGTAATGGAATGTTTGTTTTATAAATTTCATGTTTGCCATTACGTGCATAGATATATTATATATGAAATAAATAAATTAAAATCATTCCTTTCGAAATAATCTGCCTATGTAAATTTTTAAATAAGAATCTTAAAGTGTGAAACCTAGCCTTCGGGTCATTATAAGGCCGGGCCAAGATGGTAAGACCTGTTTAAAAGATTCGTATCCCTGTTAACATCTGAAAATATGCTAACACTCCTGGCAGACGTGATTCATTAGAAATCACACACGTCATTATTATTAATGGATTCTTTAAAAGATTCCTAACCCATTTATATGATCTCTGAATCATGGGTTTAGGTCATCAATTAAGATGATCATATTTGACCATACGTGGTAATATAGCGCCTATGGGCCCTGCTCATTTCCATATGAGCCAAAAGACAGTGGTAGCAATGACTCCCTGTCAGATAAGGTAATGAACTAGGTTCAAACCTTAAAAGCCTTGATTCTCTGAAATCGTAGCTTATATTTTTAAAATGTCCTTGTGACTAGGCCTATTGCGCCAGTAAACCTTAAAAGCCTTGATTCTCTGAAATCGTAGCTTATATTTTTAAAAATGTCCTTGTGACTAGGCCTATTGTGCCAGTATACCTTAATGTTTTGATTCTCTGAAATCATAGATTAAATAAAAATGTCCTTGTGACTAGGCCTATTGTGCCAGTATACCTTAATGTTTTGATTCTCTGAAATCATAGATTAAATAAAAATGTCCATGTGACTAGGCCTTTTGTGCCACAAATAAAACTGTTATTGTTTTATAATTAGGATAAATTATAATAGAAATCCTAAATAAATTTGATTAATAAATTAACCAAATATGGTCTCTGTTACCATGGTTAATGAATTACCCTAAGGGGCAATTCCATAATAAACTCCCAAGTAAACTATTGTTCTTGTTTTCTGTAACAGTTCAATTAAAATGGCTAACTCAGACGAGATAAATAGTCATCCAGTGGAGAATAACGAGAACGCCCGATTTAATTTAACGGGTGCTGAATTGAAATCGATAATAGACGGTGCAGTTACACAGGCCTTGGAAAGGCAGTACGAAGAGTATAGTGGTACTCGTAGTAGGACCCTAACTACACAGCCTTCAAAGCCACCGTCCAAGAAGGACGACTCGAAGAAAGATGATGATCGACGCTCCTCGAACCACAGTGCTCCATCTCAGCAGGTTATACTTAATCAAGGACCCCGTGACAAGGGTTGCTCTTATAAATATTTCGTTTCCTGCAAACCCCGGGATTTCACTGGGGAGAAAGGAGCCATTGACTGTATGACGTGGCTGGATGAGATGGATACAGTTGTGGATATCAGCGGATGCGCTGAGAAAGACGTGGTCAAGTTTGTGTCGCAGTCTTTTAAGGGTGAGGCTTTAGCATGGTGGAGATCTCTGATTCAAGCCACCGGAAAAATCCCATTGTACAACATGTCGTGGGAACAATTTGTTGCCCTTATCAGGGAAAATTACTGCCCTCAGCATGAGGTGGAGAAGATAGAGTCTGATTTTCTATCATTGGTGATGAGAAACCTTGACTGTCAAGCTTACCTAACGAGCTTCAACACGATGTCCCGGTTGGTTCCTTATCTGGTAACCCCGGAACCAAAAAGAATAGCTCGTTTTATCGGTGGTTTAGCCCCAGAAATCAAGGCAAGCGTGAAGGCTTCTCGGCCAGCTACTTTTAGATCTGTAGCTGACATATCCTTGTCCCTCACTTTGGATGCGGTCAGGCAAAGGTCGCTGAGGAATAAGGAAGCTGAGAAGAGAAAACGTGAAGATGATGGTTCACGTAGATCGAACAAGAAGCACCGTGGAAACGGTGACAACAAGAAAGGATCGGAGTCAAGGAAAGATGGGCATCATTCTGGTGAGTAGCCCAAATGCAAGATTTGCAAGAAACAGCAATTTGGAAAGTGCAGACTTGAGTCGAACTCACAGACTCAGTCAAAATCTTATGCTTGTGGTATATGCAAGTCCACGGATCACAAAACCTTGTATTGCAAGAAGATGAAAGACGCAACGTGCTACCGTTGCAATGAAAAGGGGCACATTAAAACCAACTGCCCTAAATACACCAAGAAGCCTGAAGAGGCCAAGAAGACTAATGCGAGAGTCTTCAGAATGGATGCCAAAGAAGCGATTCTAGACGACAACGTTATTACAGGTACTCTCCTTGTAAATGACGTCTATGCTAGAGTACTTTTTGATTCAGGCGCTGATAAGTCTTTCGTTGATAATAAGTTTTGTGAATTATTGAAATTACCTGTCAAAATCTTAAATGTGAATTATGAGGTGGAGCTAGCAGACGGCACCCTAGAAACCGTCTCAACTGTGTTAGATGGATGTGTTATATCCATTAAGAACCATTCTTTTCCTCTGTCTCTACTTCCATTTAAGTTAGTTGGTTTTGACATAGTTCTGGGTATGGACTGGTTATCTCATAACCAGGCCCAAATTGTCTGTAACAAGAAACAGGTGGTGATAAAGACTACGTCTGGTGAATCACTTACCATTCGGGGAGATACCCAGTATGGGCTGCCTGAGCAAGTGACTATGCTCAAGGCTTCAAAATGTTTAAAGAAGGGTTGTGTCATCTACATGGCACAAGTGATTATTGATGAGCCTAAACCAAAGATAGAAGACATCCCTGTTATTTCTGAATTTCCAGAAGTTTTTCCGGAAGAACTACCTGGTTTGCCACCAGATAGGCAAGTGGAATTCAAGATTGATATCATCCCCGGAGCAGCACCAGTTGCTAGAGCACCATATAGGTTGGCACCAACAGAGATGAAAGAATTGAGGACACAGCTAGACGAATTGCTAGCCAAAGGTTTCATTAAACCTAGTTCGTCTCCTTGGGGAGCACCAGTTCTGTTTGTCAAGAAGAAGGATGGATCGATGCGTCTGTGCATCGATTATCGTGAGCTTAATAAGGTCACGATCAAGAATAGGTATCCTTTGCCTAGGATCGACGATTTGTTCGATCAATTGCAAGGAGCAAGTTATTTCTCAAAGATTGACTTGAGGTCAGGCTACCATCAATTGAAGGTTAGAGATGAAGACGTACACAAAACTGCATTTAGGACTCGTTATGGTCATTACGAGTTCCTAGTGATGCCTTTTGGGCTCACTAATGCACCTGCCGCGTTCATGGATCTCATGAATCGCGTATGCAAGCCGTACTTAGATAAATTCGTCATCGTTTTCATCGACGACATCCTTATCTACTCAAAGAACCAGGCTGACCATGAGAGACACCTTCGCTGTATTCTCAAACTCCTGCATCAGGAGAAACTCTATGCCAAATTCTCCAAGTGTGAATTTTGGCTTCGAGAAGTCCAATTCCTTGGACACGTGGTTAGTGAGCGTGGTATCCAAGTGGATCCCGCTAAGGTTGAAGCAGTTTTGAACTGGCAAGAGCCAAAGACGCCTATAGAGATTCGTAGCTTCCTGGGATTGGCAGGATATTACAGGCGTTTCATTGAAATTTTTTCAAGGATTGCTGCACCCCTAACTTCCTTGACCAAGAAGAAAGAAAAGTTCGTTTGGGGCCCTAAGCAGCAAGAATCCTTTGATATTCTGAAGCAAAAGTTGAGCAATGCCCCAGTACTGACATTGCCAGATGGAATAGAAGATTTTGTGGTTTACTGCGATGCATCGCACACTGGCATGGGGTGTGTGCTTATGCAGAAAGGCAAGGTTATTGCCTATGCATCAAGACAGTTAAAGGTGCATGAAAAGAATTACACCACCCACGACTTGGAGTTGGGTGCCGTTGTATTCGCACTAAAACTGTGGAGGCATTAATGTAACATCCATATTTTTATCATATAATAATTATAGGTTTATTTAAATTTATTACCCACTATTAACTAGTTTTATTTTTAATATAATTATTCAACCCAAATAGTTTTAAACACTATTTTATATATAGTTGGTTGAAATATTATTTTCATTAATTGGCCTGTATATGGGTGACCTTTTTCTAAATAAAGTAAAAGTATATAAAAACTTATATTATTAGACGGGTAGATTACGGGTAAGTTGACTTTAAGAAATATAAAGTACCTAGACGGACCCATGAACCGTTTAATAGTTAACTTATAAAAATACATTGTATTTTGAACCTACTCTATTTTTAATAAAACTTAGACCCAAATGTAGACAAAAATATTCTGGTTCCAATGACATATTTATTATTTTATAAAACGTTATATTTTAGAAGTTATACGAGTCAAATAAGTAAAGCAGTTAAATTAATTATAATATATATTAAATAAAATAATAATAATAAATTAACATATTTCAATTCTTGTCTACGTATATGTGATGATAAGAATGAATAAGTAACTTCAATATAATAAAAAAATTAGATGTGAGAATGATGAACAGCTGTTTCATTTCGTGTCCATATGGAATCTTTAAAAAAGTGTACGTGTACACTAAGAATGATAGATGTCCGTCAAATATGTAATCACAAACAATGTTTTCAGAACCGGACCGGAGGTCGACCCGGTCGCCTTACGGGGTCAAAGGTCGGACCGGTCCGACCGGTTCGACCGGATTTAAGAACCGGATTACGTCATAAATTATATAAAAATATATATAAAACATAGAAAAAATAGATAAAATTCCAAATAGTTAAGGAACTAAAAACACAACCATTAGTCATCAAAAAACATTCAAAAGTACCAAATCTTGCAACTAACTATCAAACATAGTGTCAAATCTTGTTTTGAGTTTTTTACATTAGGTTTTGAAGTGATTTATTCCATATTTAATTAAAAAAAAAAACCATGACCGGCCCGACCCTATGCGACCCGCCGGCCCGACCGCCGGCCCGACCTCCGGCCTGATGTTGGTCCGGTTTGATGGCATGAACCGGCCCGGATGAAGTCCCGGTTCCCGGCCGGACCGGTCCGACCGGCCGGCCGGCCCGGTCCGGTTTTCAAAACATTGATCACAAAATATCCTTGTAGTATAAATAGGCAGTATGTATTCAATTCATTCCATCTTTTTCTATATCGCCATCCTCTATCTTTCTACAATTTTGTTTTTATTTTATTTTATTTTATTTTCACTTATAATAATAAGGCTCTGCCTCGTTTTAAAGTGTTTTAACTCCCGATCACCGCTACCCGATCCGATTGATCTGAGCCCCATAACACATGTCAAGGCTCTGCCCGACTAAGTTATTGGGGTTCTGTCTCGTGACATCGGGACAAGGTTGAATTAGGGGTACTATACTTAACACGGGTGCAATATATATTTTTAAATAGTCCAGGAGTTATACCCAAAATTTATACCAGGAGGCTTTCTAGTTAAACCCTAAAGTTACAAAGTGAGTCCATTTTCTTTTCTTACTATTTTATTCCCTTTTTCTTTGTAATATAATTATATTAAAAAATGTCCCAAACCATAACAACTCTCACCAAAACTATTATATTTTTATTATTATTATTATTTATATTTTTTTTGAGACACCCAAGTAATCCTACACAATCCCTACAAATTTCAGAACAATCAGAATCAGGATTAGGGCCCCTAAAACTCAAGGGGGGATATTCCCACTTGACGATTATCTTCATATCTCGTTGTCAAATTCGAATTTTAATATTTCGTCGACTCACCAAGGCTATACAAGAGACGTGGCATGCCTAGGCCGGGCCGACCATTGCCGCGATACGCAGGGGTGACCCCGGTGCCTTCCGCGACTCGCGGGGGGTGCCAGTTTGGGGTATATAACAGACAGTAGTGGGACTTGATTAAATTGCTCAGTTCGACGGTCTAAAACGTCGTCCTACTCTTTGTATCTCCGTTTCTTTCAATCAAACCCCTAAACCTCGAAACTCTGTTCATTATCTGGGTATTAACTCAATCGCTGCTACGATTCAATATCCGATCGATGGAAGCTATCCGATGGATGTTTAAGTGCTATCCTTTGTCATTAGTCGTGATTCCGACATGATGTTTGAGTACCACCCGAACTCGGGGAATACTCTGTCATTCGTTGTGAATCCGATGGATGTTTAAGTGATTATACTTTGTCATTCGTTGTGAATCCGATGGATGTTTAAGTGATTGTACTTTGTCATTCGTTGTGAGGGTTTTAATCTCGTGAATTATCGTAAATGCTGTATTAGTTATTTACCTAGTTCGTGTGCACTAGGTTACAAGACTAATCAATAGGCTAAGCTCTGCCTGTATAAATCTGCAATATATCAAGGCTTATCTGTATACTAGACTTTGGCCGTATGAGTCTGCATGCTTATAATGTGAGTCATTCTCTTTTTATCAAATCTATTTACAAAAGCATGTTTATTTTCAAAGTTATAATTACAGGGATTAAGTCTTTGTAATCACCAAGTTACAGCCGGTATGTGGGGTTTTGTATACATTACTTGATAATCGTCACCATTGGGGCAGCCAATGGGGGATATGACCATAGTCACAGATCCGGTCGAGTGACAAATACCGTGGGTAGTTGGTTTGATATCAGGAACATTGTAATCGCTCTTAATACTGTAAATTATAACAAAAGAGTCGTTTTATTAAAAAGAATGATTCACTCAGTATTTCCCGCTGACAAAACCTTTTCCAAACATGTTTCAGGTAATTACAGTAGATTGGATTAAGAGATGGATACGGCACTGAAAGGCATCAAGAAGTGGCTTATTTATTTATTTAAATCAAATTAAGAAATATTGTTTTATGTAATAAAATTTATCTTTATTAAAGCTACCTTTGTAAAACATGGGTTTATCCTATATATTTAATAAATAAAATCCGGTGTTTTCTACACTCTGATATTTTTCCTAACTCACGGTCCTGATGAAATTTCCGCTGCAACGTTTTCAAAATAATCACCGGTACCACTAGGCTGTTCGCGGCTTCCGATTCCGTCCAGGGGGGTCGGGGGCCGTGACATTATCTATATGGAATCAAGTGTGTGATCTATTCTGATCACAAGAGCCTTCAGCATCTGTTTAATCAGAAGGAATTAAACATGAGGCGACGCCGTTGGATGGAAACTTTAAATGATTATGATTGTGAAATCAAATACCATCCCGGCAAGGCGAATGTAGTCGCCGATGCCTTGAGTCGAAAGGAAAGGGTGAAACCCATCCGAATCAATGCCAAACGCATGGAAATAAAGAATAATTTGATTGAAAGGTTGTTAGCTGCACAGAAGGAAACTGTGTTGGAAGCTAACTATCCTAATGAAAAGTTAGGAGTAACAGAGGAGCAGTTAACTCTTAGCAAGGACGGAATTCTAAGATTAAAGGGACGAATATGGGTTCCAATTTATGGAGGACTTCGAGATGTCATCCTCCAGGAAGCCCATAGTTCCAAATACTTTGTTCATCCTGGAGCTGATAAGATGTACCAGGATCTAAGGGCAAATTATTGGTGGATAGGCTTGAAGAAGTCTGTAACCACTCATGTAGCTAAATGCTTGACATGTGCGCAAGTCAAAGCCAAGCATCAAAAGCCGTCAGGCTTGCTACAACAACCTGAACTTCCTACGTGGAAGTAGGAAATGGTAACCATGGATTTTATCACCAAGTTACCTAAGACAAGGAAAGGAAATGATACAATATGGGTTATAGTTGATAGACTGACTAAGTCAGCTCATTTCTTACCCATCAAGGAGACTTATAGCTCCGACATGTTAGCCCAGTTGTACGTTGATAAGATTGTAGCCTTACATGGCATACCTGTGTCTATTATCTCTGACCGAGATACTAGGTACACGTCACATTTTTGGAAGAGTTTCCAGCAATCTTTGGGCACACGTTTAAATTTTAGTACGACTTATCATCCTCAGACTGACGGTTAGAGTGAGCGTACTATTCAAACGTTGGAAGACATGCTACGTGCATGTGCGATCGATTTGGGTGGTAGTTGGGATAAGCACCTACCCTTAGTCGAATTCTCCTACAACAATAGCTACCATACCAGCATTAAGGCTGCGCCTTTTGAGGCATTATACGGTAGAAAGTGTAGATCGCCCATTTGTTGGGCAGAAGTTGGAGATGTCCAATTATCAGGACCAGAGATAGTCTTTGAAACGACGGACAAGATTGTCCAGATTCGTGACCGTCTCAAAGCTGCCCGAGATAGGCAGAAGAGCTACACTGATCCAAAGCGTAAAGCTTTTCACTTCGAAGTAGGTGATAAAGTGTTGCTTAAAGTATCACCCTGGAAGGGGGTGATGCGATTTGGTAAGAAAGGCAAGCTAAGCCCGAGATACATAGGACCTTTCGAGGTTATCGAACGTGTCGGGTCAGTTGCCTATAAGTTAAACTTACCAGAAGAGCTCAGCGGAATTCACAATGTGTTCCACATCTGCAATCTGAAGAAGTGCTTCGCTGATGAATCACTGGTTATACCGCATACAGATGTGCATATAGATGAGAGCTTAAAGTTTGTGGAAAAACCTTTGTCGATTGAAGATCGACAGGTAAAGAAGATTCGAAGGAAGCATGTACCTATTGTAAAGGTCAAATGGGATGCCCGTAGAGGTCCCGAGTACACGTGGGAGGTTGAATCCACCATGAAAGAAAAGTACCCTTATCTATTTCAGTAAATCTCGGGTCGAGATTTATTTTAAGGGGTGAGGATGTAACACCTCGAAAATTCGTGTTCAATGAAATAACGACACGTGTCAATTAAGACAAAAGGGATATAAACCCGGATATATTTAATGATGTACGACGGGAATTAAAAGTGTTGTCATGTTAATTTTACACCTCTGAACGACCTTATTATGAATCCCAAGTCTAATAAACATCTAGTATATATTCAAATTCGGGGAATCATAGCAACAAACTGATTCATAATTTAAATGGTGGACTCCTACGAAGAAAATGCACGGTAAACCTTCTTGTTCGGCACTTTCAATAAGAATTCAATGAAACATACCAAAGTGGTAGGGTATGTAACTGTTTAAGGCACTTTTAGAGGCCCCAATCTGATAAATAATATCCCAAAATTCGGAAAAGATGGTTGCCCTTTCGAAACCCTGAAAGAACAACAAATTTTTACTTTTGACCACAGGCTTACGGACCGTAAGCCACCCCCTTACGGTCCGTAAGGGGGTGCCAGCGACAGAAAACGGGACTGTTTGCTGTTTAAACGCAAATTTCGACTTTTATCCGATTTTCCTCATATCCCTTGGCCCCTAAACATCTAGGACACCTGTGGGAATGTTGTGGTAAGTGCTAGACTTTGTTGTCAACACTTTGTGGTGATTGAATTCACTATAAAAGGGTCTTGAGTTGCAAACAATTCATCACACCATTTCCTTCAGCTTTCTGATCATTCCTGGAGCTCAAACCTTCTCTCAGGTGATCACTAATCAAGCTTAGGACTTCAGTAAGTTTGCTAATCCTTTCTTAATTAAGTTTAGCTTTGTTATTTAGCTAAAAGTCAAACCATCGTAATTACGGTTTGACTTCGAGATTAATTAATAATGGCTCAGTCAAATCTCGAATTAAAAGTAGTTATAAGTTGGTAATTATGTGGATAATAAACCCTTAAAAGGGTCCCCCTTGATTACCACTCTAACCAGGTCAAAAGTCGGGTCAAACGTGTAATTAAAAAGTTAACAGAATGTTTAAATTGCAATTTATGCATGATTAGCAATGTAGAGCACATACAACCTGTTTGATCATTAATATAACTTGGTAATTAGTGTAAGAACATGTCTAAACATGATCAACCCGACAATTTCCTGTTTAGACCCGGTTCGGAACCGAAAGTCGCATAGTTTGACTTATACTTTGACTTTCAGTTCTGACCCGTTATGGTATGTTTTAGAAATACCTAAGAGCTTCATTTGGACCAGGTTACATGCTAGTATAACCCTCTGTGATTATACACCTTGGTTCATTAGTTAACCGATTAATACGCATGATTCCGTTAATTGCTCATATGTTGACCATTATGCCCTTATTACCTTAAAACGTGATTTTTGGAAATGTAAAAGAGTAGAAACTTTAATTACTAATATATAAACTTGTATGCAAAGTTTGACATCAGTTTGAGGTGTAGGTTAAGAGTTATGCTCGTTAGCGTAAAATTAAAGCTTTATGTTAATTAAACGACGTATTTAGCGTATAGCCTACTAAGACATACTTTTTGATATCAAACTCTTTACCCACTGATGTAATATATTATTTTGGGATTTTTAAAGATTTTTAATTAATTTTAGGCTGAGCATAACTAATAGTCGTAGGCTTAATCCGGTAAATGTCGGTTTTGCCCCTACGGGCTATAAAATGAGTTTTACATATCTAAACGACTCCAAACCTTTTGCTACTGATCACATATGATAAATAAATTATTTTAAGCCTTCTGGAATTATAAAAATATCAGCTTTAAGTATCGAACCCGGAAATGGCTTTTAATCGCCTTATTAAGCGTTTTTAACGCATAGTATGTGCTATAACTATATTAAACATACTAGGGTTGATACCTACTGATATTTGGGGCAAATTATAATATTTTAACAGTAAGCAAAGGTTGATAAACTCAGACTTCAGTTTTGAGCTTTTCGGCTTATGTGAAATTACCAAAATACCCCTACGGGGCATAGTTTGGTTATAATTGATAAATTTCACTTATATACTTTAACCTACTGATATAACTTAGCAAATTGAGTATATTTGCTGATTACATCAGGCCTGTAACTCAGGTTGACACTTAAACTCTTTTGCAACCTTTAAAATGACCAAACTACCCCTACGGGGCATAGTTTGTGATTAAATTCATTTCGGGCATAATAAAAGACATCTTACTGATGTCACAACATATATGAAGCATATTAACTTAGGAAACCTGTAAATGGCTCTCATTATTACCCGTTACGCATATTACGCGTTCGGATCGGTTTATGTAACTAGTTTACATAAACTAGCCTAAACGGGTCAAACCTTATCGGTTTCATCTCAAAATACAGAATGTGTATGAAATACCCATATTAAACAAGTCTCTGAACTTGTCGGGTCTAAATCATATCCTATCCGGTCTTCGCTTAATCGTGCGTACGAACCGTGTCTTTGAAACTAACCGGTCTAAGCTTAAGCTTAACTAAAGACCCGTTAGGATTCTAATAGGTTATTATAAACTTTCGTTCCAGATTAGGAGGACCAGTAAAAGCTACTTGCAATTTGCTTATTGTGATATATACTTTGCTCAGGTAAATACTTTTAACTTATTTTCCCTATACGGGCTTGGGTTACGGTATATAGAATACCGCTTGATCGGGCATCAAATCCTCCACCGTTGAGTGGGTAATTGAATAAATTTGATCGGCTCGTTTAAACAGTCTTGTTACTTAAAGCCTTTGGGGGGTTAATGACCATGTCCCGGATATCCTTGGCATCATTTTACGAAATGGCCACGACTTAAGCGCGGGGTGTAGGCGTACACCCGTCAGTGCACAAAAGAATAACGTGGTGTGTCTATTGATCTTTAACCCGGACAAGATCCGGGCTACTGAACGCACAAGGAACATGTAATTCGTTCACAAGATTATATATTTAAAATAATTCTCCCAAGTTAAATAAAATGTTTATGCCACGTGCATCCAAATCAATTTTCAATCATTTTCCAAAATGAGTCAGTTGATTGTATTTACCAGTGTAAACTGACGTATTTTCCCAAAAAGATTAAATGCAGGTACTAAGCGTAATTGGCTGGGATTTCTCCTTAGCATCATTAGAAGTCTCGCAAGCTTAAGATGCCTGAAGTCTGTTGAACTATTGTTTCATTTTGTTTTCGATCCTACTGTGGATAAACTTCCGAATATTGTGACATTTGATATTACAATTTTAAATTCGGTTGTATTATATCTTTTAAATTGCTTCCGCTGTGCATATTATATATTGTGTTGTTTGACTATTACGTTACCAACCATGATGTCACGATACTCCCCACCGGGCCCACCGGTGACACGTGGAAAATCGGGGTGTGACACCACGACGATTCATTCCCGGTCCTTACCAACTTAAACCCGAGTAAGTAAATGATGGAGGCATTAGGGCTAACCTTTTTTTATTTCTACACCATTATTTTTCTTTTTACCACCTACCCAAAATCCCCCTAGTTAGCCCCTTTGAGCAAAACCTTTTTCATTTCATAACCCAAACCAAACACCCTTTCACCCACCAAAACCTTTTTTTATTTTTAACCCTTTGTGTTAGTAACTAGCTCGGTTTTTCGTATGACTTTTCAAAAAAAAAAATTGTTGATGATGAAGCAAAAGAGAAATAAACAAACAAGTTTATCGAAAAAATAACTTTGTTTGAATAAAAGCTTCATCAAAATAAAAGTTTAAAAAATAAAAAGTCTTACGAAAACCGACGCTTGTTACGATTTTCGCCCTTTCACTAACCACTAACCCAACCACATACCTTTACCCCAAGCCTAACCCTTCACCCAAAAGTCCTCTTGATATTTACAAAGGTATATAGTTAAAAAGGAGGAGGATTGATTGCTTGGCAAGCCTATGGTAGGAGTAAGTTCCATGCCGCTCTCGAGTGATTCACTAAAAATACATTTTCGGCCGAGTGTTAAGTGATCCATGTGAGGTATGTGAACTTGTATATAAATGGAATTTTAAAGAAGCATGCTATGCCCTAATAAGTAATTTATCTTATGAAAAGTTTTAAATAAATCATGACGAATAGGATTGTAAATAAATGAAAATAAAACTTAGTAAAGAATCTTGGAAATCCCGACACTCTATGACAAGCCCAAAAACCTTCTCTTCTACCCATTCCATGTGGGAGTGTAAAGCCACATTATAAAGAGTTTTGCTTGAGGACAAGCAAAGATTCAAGTGTGGGGGTATTTGATGTGTGCAAAATGCAACATATAAATTACATCAATTGTGGCATAAAACTAACCCTTTTTAGTACTAATGTTGGAAAAATTGTGCTTTTGTCTTCCTTTTGTATTTTCGGGATTAAATGAGCTCAAATTAACAAAAGAAGCAAAAAGGCAGCTAAATCTAGCATAAATACAAGAAAAGGAACAAACGTGACATGCCCGACCCCACGACAGCATCTTCCCAAGCAAAACAAGAAGACAGAAGACTGAACACTCCCCGTGCTCAGTGAGCACGGGTGCGTGCCCAAGTGTCAGCAGAAAAGACAAAGTGGTAGAAGCTTCCATCGCCCACCACGGGGCCGTGCTCAGCGGACACGGGGACGTGGTTAACTATAAGATTCGCGAAATCCAGGCAAATCTTGATAGTACAGATATGCTTCTGCACACGGGGTCGTGCTCAGCGGACACGGGGGCGTGGTCAACTAATGCAGACAAATTGCATTTAATGAAAAAAGAGAGGAGGATGGACACGGGGCCGTGCCCGAGCTTCTGTTCAGCCTATAAATAGGAGTGATTGGAGCTCTTGCAACTCATCCCTTGGCACACCACCTCTCTCACACTTCACCCACCACCCACCACCACCATAACACCATCATCCATTGTTCATCATAGAGTGTGTGAGTCATCTCGGGATCCAAGATTGATCGTAAGAGTTCTTGATAATCAAGGACATGTTTGCCTAAGTCTCTTACATCACTTGGTGAAGACAAAGTGTCTAGTGTAATACTTTTTATTTTTAATCTTTTCGCACTTTTTACTTGGTTTTTATTAATGACTTTAATAACTAGTTTCTTATGTTGAATGTGATTTTTCCTTATCGTTTGTCCGTGGTGTCTTGGCATTATTTTACTGTCTATATAAAATAAAATATTTTCACCATTCATATCTCCACGGTCTATATGGAGGTATGTTGGCTACCTGGTCGGGGGTTAAGGGAATGGTTTGGTAAAAGTCTTGCCATGTTCAGTGTATAGATCATGCAAGGACCTGGGTCAAATTTAGTAGGACCTCCTTCAATACTTAACGGTATTGGATGGCGGGGGTCCAAACTCTTTGATCCCCTCATATGTAAGCTACTATTAATACTTTAACCCGGCTATTTAGGACTGTATCCCTGCTGACTCAGACTACTTAGCCGAGGGTAACGTCACCTTCAAAAGAGGGGCCTACCATAATATGCATTAATAACTTAATTAATTATCTTTCAATAATCCGACCCTTTAGGATTGAATCCTTGCTGACTCAAACTACTGGGTTGAGGATAACGTCACCTTCAAAAGAGGGGCCTACTACAATAACTAAGATAATCTCTTAAAAAGTGCAAAAGTGCGGAAATAATTAAAGGTTACACTAAACACGAGTCGGAACCAAGTGATTCATCTTGTCTATCTGTTTTTATTTTTATTTTTCAGCATTTTAGTAGTTTTTATTTTTCTAGTTTAAAACCTTTTTCTAACCTTTTGATTTGATTAAACGTTAAGGATAAACCGGTACTAAAAGCTCTTGTGTCCTTGGACGACCTCGGTATCTTACCAACACTATACTACGCTCGCGATGAGTGCACTTGCCCATATGTGTGTTTAGTGTTAGTAAATATCGTGTTTTATAAATTTAAAACTTGGCTAAAAAAGTGTAAAAGGGCTTAAAATAAACATTAAAACCATAACACACTTCACGCACATCACCACCATGATTTTAAGTATGATCATCCTAAAAGTTTAGTAAAATAAGTGGTTTAAAGAGGAGATTTTGATTAGAATATATAATGAAAATGGTGTCCTTAAGGTCCTAATAAATATGTGAAGATTTCATTATTTTTAACCAAGTTGTTAAAAATATACTTATAAAAGTTCATGGAAATAAGAAGGAAAAGTGCATAAATCATGCATGCAAAGTTGGTGTAATGAAAATTGATTTGGAAATTGATTATGATTATGGGTTTAAACATGGTTTAAATACGTTTTTATAAAGTGGAAAACGCCATAGTTGTAGGGGAAACTATGGCGAATTTTTCTAAAAATCTAATCGTGATTAAAAATGGGGTTAAAGGGTGATTAACAAAGTTAAATGCAATTAATGGTCTTAAACGTCATTATGGAAGCTTTGATGAAAATGGCTAAGTCCTAAATACTCTAGAGTTCTTGTGAACTTGAAAATATATTTTTTACAAAAATAAAAGGGTAAAAATAATAACCATGTATAAGTATAATTTTTGGCAAAAAAAAATTATATATTTTGGAAACTTATCAAGTATATGTATTTTGTGCTATGTGTATGTACTTAGATACCTTTAGGGTGATCAAAATAATATACTCATAATTACAAGAGATACTTGTATGTGACAAGTATAAAAAGACACCAAAAATACATATACATGTTTCCTACATGTTCCAATGAAATGCTATTAAACGGACGAATAAACGAAATGGTCGAAACAGTAATACATAAGACTCGACGACGACAATTGGGCGTATCGACATCGCGAGGAAAATTACTGCGATGTCGAGTCTAAAAATAACACATTTTTAGACACTTAACGAACACAAATCTATGAGGCCGATAACAAGAATCCGGAAAGTTAAAAACTATAAAAATTACCAAGTATTTTCATATGAAAAATTAGCATTTTAAAAGTTTACATACTTGGTAAATTTTTGAGTAAAATGCAAGATTATTTCTAATGGGCTCACAAAAATTAGATTTGGGCCAAGGCTCAATGACAAAACATTTGGGGTAGGCCCAAATTTCTAAAATACATGGGCTAGAGCCCAATGATAAATTATTTGGGGTAGGCCCAAATTATTAAATACATGGTCCAAGGCCCAATGACAAGAAACATAGGCTCGGCCCAATGACATAAAAGACATGGGCTTGGCCCAATAACATTAAAACGTGGGTTAGGCCCAACAACATGAAAGACATGGGCTCGGCCCAATAAAATTAAAACATTGGTTAGGCCCAATAACATGAAAGACATGGGCTCGGCCCAATAACATTAAAACATGGGTTAGGCCGAATAACATAGATGACATGGGCTCGGCCCACTAACATAGATGACATGGGCTCGGCCCAATGACATGAGCAAAGGCTCAATGACATGCGTGCGCGGCACGAGGACATGTGAAGGGCGAAGCCCATTCACACATAATTCAATAAACATAGAATACATGTATACACTTATGAATTCAATATATATAACAATCGAGCGAGTAAACTACCAACGCTCTAAAAATACAAAGTTGTTCCAAAGATGACAAGCGATAACATAATAAAGAATTCAAGATGAACAACTTGTACGAGGTCCGATAAGACCTAGTGTCTAATCAAGTTAGTGCACATGTAGGTTATTCACGCGTACGGACGCCCACTTACGGTATTACATGATATGGAACGCAAATTTGTGAGTTCATGTATAACAACCCTAAAGAAAACCGACACCCTCATAAATTTACCGACATTCTAAAAATATTTAAAATATCCCAATATGTCTTTAAATACATCCTATATGTGAAAACCGAACCCAAAATATAATTTAACGTTAAAAATAAATTAAAAATGGAAATTTTGGGGTTTAGGCGGGCCGCGTAAGCCACCCCTTAAGCTTACGCGGTCCGCGACAAGGTGAAAGCCGGCACGACCCCAGGCCGCCACGTGGCCCAACACACGGTAACCGTATGCAATGACCCGGACAAGCTATGTCGTTGACCCCCTTTGACGCGGGCCGCGTAGCCCTTTGTCTTACCTTACGCGGGTCGCGTAGAACCCGAAGTGAAGCCCTATAAGTAGAGGGCATCGGCCTTCAGTCAAAAATCGCTCACAAACGTTTTCTTTCTCTAAATTCTGAAGTGTAGGCATAATACTCGGGTATTATACCCCCCCTAAATAACGAAGTTCTGCTCCGTTGTAAGTATCATATCCCCTGGATACGTATTAGATACTCTGCCCGATTGATCTAGGGTTCCGTAACGGCTGTTGTGGTTCTGCCCGACGTAGTCGTTGGAATGTCGTCTCGGGGAGTGTATTACTAATGTTAAAATGGGTTATTATACTAACATGTGTGCATTTGTGTAAATTATAGATAATTCTCAGGAAATCCTTACAGAAAACCTAAGACAGCAATGTGAGTAATCTCCTTTTTGTAAACAGTTTTTACAAAACCTTAACTATTTTACAATGCAATTTAGCAGTGATTGAGTCATTGTAATTCTTCAATTACTGCCGGTATTATGGGGTTTTGTATACATTACTTGATAACCTTCACAATTGGACATGGGGTTAGCCAATGTGTGATATGACCATAGCCACAGATCCGGTCGAGTGGCAAGTACTGAATGAGTAATTGTGTAGATATAAACATTGTAATCGCTCTCAATACTGTTTAAATTAAATTAATGTTTCTTGATTAAACTGGGATTCACTCACCAGTATATCCCACTGACAAATGTTTTTAAAACGCGTTTCAGGTAACACAATGTGAAAGCCAATTAGAAGCCAGCTGGACAGCGCTGAAGGCTTGGAAAAATGGCTATAAAAGTTACCTAAATAAAGAAGGCGTTTTATTTCAAATAAAAATAGGATTTATCCCTATAAATCAGTTTGTAATGAAAACTTGGGTTTTATCCCAATATGTTTATTTATATAAAATGTGGTGTTTTACTCTGATAAAATATTTCCTAACTATGGTCCTGCTGTAAATTCCGCTGCCAAATTAATAAACACCGATACCACCGACACTGAGTTCGCGGCCGCCCGTTCCCGGGACAGATAGGGGGCGGGGGTTGCGACAGATGGTGGTATCAGAGCTAAGCCACTGATTCAGCCACAGAAGTGTTCTGCTGACATCAAAATTCAAATTGTTAGGAAATAAATTATGGGAATATGTGCATAATTGTATTTCTTGTTATGTGTTATTTGACTATTTGTTAGTTTACAGTATGAGCGACCAAGGACCATCTGACGCGTACCGTCAATTGTCTGGTTCGCCTAGAAGCGAATGTGACTCTTCTCAGCCTGCCATCTCAGGGTACTCTGTTGATACGGAAGAAGGAATATTCTTGTTAAAAGCTCAGTCCGAAGAGTCATTCCCTTAGAAAAAGAGAGGATGGTCCAGTCGAGGGGCACATGAGCGTAGGAAGCGTATGAAAAAGTTACAAGACCAGAGAGCACTAGCAGCAACCAAAAGAGAAACCGATGCCTATCCCAGGAAATGATTAATAGGGGTATAGCCAACATCCACATCCTAGCAACCACTGCAGCTGACCCTAACCTGGAACAAATGATAGCACCCCAACCACAACTACCAATTCCTGACCAACCGATGGAAATAGAAAACCCTGAAAATCAAGTAGAAATGCATGATTTCGACCCGGAGGAAATACCTAGGGTACCTGCACCAAATCCCTTAGACCCAAATTACGACCCATGGTGGGACGACAATAGGGACTATGTGCAACGTTACCCGATACACGAAGACATGCCCATGCCAAACCTAGGAGCCTACCCAGGGTTAGATCCTCTAGAACCCTATTACGACAATGATGTATACATTAAGGAGATCTTAGAAAATCCTTACCCATACCAGGCCCCTACACCTTCGTACCAGGAACCTGCACCCCAATTTTCGAACCCAGTCCTAGAACCTGCACCCCCAATGAGTGCAGACAATGTACAAGAACTTAGGACATTTGGTGAGGAAATTTTAGAGAGTAGTGAAAGAATGCGACATGTGGGAGAGCGACTCGTCTGGAAGTACGACGAGCGCAATATGGATTTCTGGATGAATCCATATCCGTAGATGTGACGATGGAGACGGTAGTAATAATAATAATAATAAAATAATATAATATGTGTGTATGTGTATGAAAAAAAAACTACGGATGCCTACTAATATTAGTGTAATTTTTATTTCAGTTGGTATTGTAATTTTAATTTCAGTACTGGTGTGTAATAGATGTATATTATATGAATAGAGTAAAGTCGCAATGATCGACGTTTTTTACCAAAGTGCGTGTCATGTGACTGGCTATATTAAATATTATTTTGTGATTATTAATGTGTGGTAAATGTTTAAAATTCAGATGGACAACGAAGTGAACCAGGAAAACCAAAGTGATAACCACCCGAATAACGATAATTTGGATAATGAGAATCTGAACAACAATAACAATGGAAACCAAGTGGATAATAGTTCCATCCAACACATAGTGGCACAAGGAATCATAGATGCAATGCCATTTATTATTCAAACTGTTAGAGAAGCGGATAATAAAAGTAAGCATAGCAGTAAGCGACCAACTGCACCCGAACACAGCGTAAACAATGGACCTGTACTTCAAATGCCCATTCCCAAAAGAAGAAGAACCATGCCTTATGGTTGTTCTTACAAAGAATTCTGGTCCTGCAAACCGATAGAATTCTCGGGCAATGAAGGACCCATTGCAACTCTGCGCTGGATAGAAAAGACTAAGGCTTTTTTAAAAATAAGCAAGTGTGCTGAAGAAGACAAAACAATGTTTGCTTCTAATTTGTTTAAAAACTCAGCCTTAGAATGGTGGAACACTATCCTCCAGTCAAGAGGAAGTGATGGGGTATACAACATGGAATGGGAGGAATTTAAAAATACGGTAGAAAGAAAATTCTGCCCTCCCAATGAAAAGGAACAGATAGCAAATAAGTTTCTGAACCTTAGGATGATCGGGGTAGATAGTAAGGGTTATACTACTACATTCTTTGAATATGCTAGAATAGTACCAACCTTGCATCACCTGAACCAGTATTATTCTCCCGTTACATCTGGGGATTAATCGGGGAGATTAGGCATGTAGTCAAGGCAGCTAGACCTCAAACCATGGAAGAAGCTGTAGAACTAGGAAATACCTTGACAAATGAGTTAATCCATACTAGAGAAGAAGATTAGAGGAGAAACCTAACTCAAAGACTAACCCAGGAATTCCGATCTGGAAATTCCAACCGTGGGAAAAATGTAGGTTCCACATCTGCACCTTATTGCAAGTATTGCAAAAGGAAGCATTCTGGAAGATACTCCATATATTGCAATTTCTGCAAAATATCAGGACACAAGGAAGAAGACTCCAGGAAGAAAGCAAACAGCAGGATATGCTACAACTGTGGAGAACAAGGTCATATTAAGCCAAATTGTCCAAAATTAGCTCCAGCTACAAATAACAAGAACACTACAAATGTTAGAGCATTCGTTCTGACTGCAGATGAAGCCAAGATGATTCCAGATGTGATAGCCGGTATGTTTTTAGTTAATGATGTTTTTGCTAAAGTATTATTTGACTCTGGTGCAAACCAAAGTTTTATTAATACTTCGTTTTGCAAACTTCTAAATCAGTCATTAACTAAACTACCACAAGAATGTTTAGTAGAGACAGCAAATGGAGAAACGGTTAGGATTTCTGAAATCTTGCATGGAGCAAGAATAGAGTTTTTAAATCAAAAGTTTATTGCAAACCTTTACCCAATGAATCTGGCAGGATTTGATGTCATTTTAGGAATGGATTGGTTAATAGCCAATAAAGCCAGTATTTTATATGATCAAAAGTCAATCCAAGTAAATTCACCAAAAGGTGACAAGATCACAATTAAAGGAGATAAACCATCTAGATCCACGAAATTCATCTTTGTGATGAAAACTGCAAGCTATATGAGAAAAAGGTCTATAGTGTATTTGATTTCTATAATCACTAACACTAAAGGAAAAGAACTAAAAGACATTCCAGTAGTATCTCAGTTTTCAGATGTATTTCCAGAAAAATTACCAGGACTACCGCCAGACAGAGAAGTCGAATTCAGAATTCACCTATTACCAGGAACAGCACCAATTGCCAAAGCACCTTACCATTTGGCACCCGTAGAAATGCAGGAATTAAAGAAACAATTAGACGAATTGTTGGAAAAAGGATTTATACAGCCAAGCTCATCGCCATGGGGAGCACCAATTTTATTTGTTAAAAAGAAGGACGGATCAATGCGTATGTGCATTGACTACCGTGAATTGAACAAAGTCACAATTAAGAATCGATACCCATTACCGAGAATCGATGAACTGTTCGATCAATTGCAAGGAGCTCGATTTTTCTCTAAAATCGATTTAAGATCAGGATATCATCAATTAAAGTACAGGAAGAGGACATTCCTAAAACCGCATTTAGAACAAGGTATGGTCATTATGAATTTACTGTCATGCCATTTGGTTTAACCAATGCCCCAGCCGCATTTATGGACATGATGAACCGAATATGTAAGCCATATTTGCATAAATTCATAATTGTTTTTATTGATGATATTCTTATTTATTCTAAAAGTAAAGAAGATCATACAAAGCATTTGCATGCCCTTTTAAGTCTATTAAGAAAGGAAAAACTTTATGCTAAGCTTTCAAAGTGCGAATTTTGGTTAGAGCAGGTACAGTTTCTTGGACATTTAGTCAATCATGAAGGAATTCATGTGGATCCCACAAAAATCGAGGCGATTACTAAATGGAAGACACCTAAGTCACCAACCGAGGTTAGAAGTTTCTTAGGATTGGCCGGTTATTATAGAAGATTTATTCGATATTTCTCTAGAATAGTCATTCCTTTAACTAAGTTAACCTGTAAATCCATTAAGTTTGAATGGGGACCAAAACAAGAAGAAGCATTTAGAATTCTTAAACAAAGATTAACTAATACACCCATACTAGCGTTACCAGAAGGAACTAAAGACTTTGTAGTCTATTGTGACGCTTCCAAACTAGGTTATGGATGTGTATTAATGCAACGCCAAAAGGTTATAGCTTACGCATCTAGGAAACTTAAGAATCATGAAGAAAATTATTCAACCCATGATCTAGAGTTAGGAGCCATAATTTTTGCCCTTAAGATTTGGAGACATTACCTTTATGGTAGTAAGTTTACCATATTCACCGATCATAAAAGTTTAAGGTATGTTTTCGGGCAAAAGGAGTTGAATATGAGACAAAGACGCTGGATGGAAATGCTTAGTGATTATGATTGTGATATCCAGTATCATGCAGGAAAGGAAAATGTAGTTGCTGATGCTTTAAGCCGGAAATATCATGAAAAGCCAAAAAGGGTACGTTCTCTTAAATTAAATCTACAAGTAGATTTAAATGATCAGATTAGAAAAGCACAAGAATCAGTAATCAAGGATGATACTGAAAAACTAAAAGGTATGATTAAGGAATTAGAACAAGGAACAGATGGAATTTGGAGATTCCATAAAAAGAGAATGTGGATACCTAAATTAGTAAACCTACGCCATCGTATATTAGAAGAAGCCCATAAGTCCAAATATACGATGCACCCAGGAAGTGATAAAATGTATCAGGATTTAAGAAAGAATTTTTGTTGGATAGGAATGAAAAAGGATATAGCAGCCTATGTTTCTAAATGTTTAACCTGTTCACAAGTTAAAGCTGAACACCAGAAACCCTCAGGTTTATTGCAACAGCTAGAAATGCCAGTGTAGAAATGGAAATTGATAACAATGGATTTTGTTACTAAATTACCCAAAACAAGAAAAGGTAATGATACAATCTGGGTAATTGTAGATAGGCTAACCAAGTCAGCTCATTTCCTACCAATGAAGGAAACTTTCAATATGGAACAATTAGCCAAGCTGTATGTAAATGAAATAGTTTCATTACATGGAATACCTCTATCAATTGTTTTCGACAGAGATAGCCGTTTTACCTCTCATTTTTGGACAAGTTTCCAAAAGGCCATGGGAACCAAACTAAATCTAAGCACAGCATATCATCCTCAAACAGACGGACAAAGCGAAAGGACAATTCAAACAATGGAAGACATGCTTAGAGCTTGTGTAATTGATTTCGGAGATAATTGGGACGATCACTTACCTTTAATAGAATTTTCTTATAATAACAGTTATCACACAAGTATCAACGCTGCACCATTCGAAGCACTTTATGGACGAAAGTGCCAAACCCCAGTCTGTTGGGCAGAAATTGGGGAGAAGCAACTAGCTGGACCGGAGATAGTGCAAGAAACAACCAACAAGATTATTCAAGTCAATGAACGACTGAAAGCAGCACGTGATCGACAAAAGAGCTATGCTGATAACCGACGCAAACCATTGGAATTTCAAGTAAGAGATAAAGTATTGTTAAAAGTCTCTCCTTGGAAAGGAGTAGTAAGATTTATTAAACGAGGGAAGCTAAGTCCCAGATATATTGGACCTTTTGAGATTATTAGAAGAATAGGACCTGTAGCCTATCAGCTATAATTGCCAGAAGAAATGACAGGAATACATGATGTATTTCATGTATCTAATCTCAAGAAATGCCTAGCCGATGAATCACTGGTAGTACCTCTTAAAGATATAGAGGTAAATGAACAACTTAAGTTTGTAAAAAGGCCTCTACAGATTGAAGACAGGAAAGTCAAGAACCTCAAGCACAAGAGATTAGTTCTGGTCAAAGTGAAGTGGGACTCCAAAAGAGGACCGGAGTACACATGGGAGCTTGAATCAGAAATGCAAAGGAAATATCCACACTTGTTCCAGTAGATCTCGAGGACGAGCTCTAAAACAAGGTGGGGAGGATATAACAACCCTAAAGAAAACCGACACCCTCATAAATTTCATGACACCCTAAAAATATTTAAAATATCCCAATATGTCTTTAAATACATCCCGTATGTGAAAACCGAACCCAAAATATAATTTAACATTAAAAATAAATTAAAAATGGAAATTTTGGGGTTTAGGCGGGTCGCGTAAGCCACCCCTTAAGCTTACGCGGGCCGCGACAAGGTGAAAGCTGGCACGACCCTAGGCCGCCACATGGCCCAACACACGGCAACCCTATGCAATGACCCAGACAAGCTATGCCATTGACCCCCTTTGACGCGGGCCGCGTAGCCCTTTGTCTTACCTTACGCGGGCCGCGTAGAACCCGAAGTGAAGCCCTATAAGTAGAGGGCATCGGCCTTCAGTCAAAAATCGCTCACAAACGTTTTCTTTCTCTAAATTCTGAAGCGTAGACATTGAAGGATCGAGAAACGACCTAACGAGTCGATCAGAAGAGTGCTCAGACCGATTCAGAGGCGGAATTCATTGATTCGGTCTTCGTTTAGCTTGTATTCACTAATAAATGTCTTGTTTATTGATCTTGAAAGGATTTATAGCACAGAGACACTTCGACAGCACCTCGGCGTCGGAAACTAGAATGTTACAAATGATGAAAGTTTGAAGGGTATTTATAGGAATGGACCTGGCCGTTTGAAGGTGACAAACCACCCTTCAAACGGACACACTCTCAAACGGTCATACATTCAAACGGTCAACTATCTTTAAACGGTCACCTAATTCTGTTTCCATATGTTCATATACCAGGATGTCACTTGTGATGTCACCTATGTGATGTCACTTGTGATGTCATGCTTGTTTAGATCCGCAACGAACCCGAGACTCGATATAAGATGAAGACGACAGATGTATGCACTAACAAACTCCCCCTCAGATGTTGACGAGTCTTAAGTGTCGAGTCTTCGCATCTTCAGTCTTTATCAGTCCTCTCGAACTCTTTGAAGTGTCTGACGTTGTAAGTATCCTCAAATCTTCTCTCTTCTCTTTTTATCATCAACAGACTTCCCACGAACAATCTCTACTCGGATGTCTTCAGACTCCCCCTTTCGATATGCTGGGATCGCAGTCTGGCTTGTTAAAAACACAGAGTCCTCAGGTATCGGAACCTGGCACTCTATCTTCAGGTTCAAGATCGAAACCTGGCTACACCTACACATTCTTAACCCATAATAAATTTCACAAATTTAACATTTAACAAATTTATAAACCCATATTCTCTCTCAAATTAAACCAGAATGATTTATCAAAGATAAATTCTGATGAACCATTTGCAAAAATTAATCATTTTTCTTTTCAAAACACATTCTCCCAAACCATTTGTTCATCATGTCTAGCACTTAGGATTTTGAAAATCAGCTCTCCAACATCAGTTGTCGAAAATCTTTTTGGATTTTTCAAAAATTATGCTAAAACACACTGAAAATCTTTTTGGATTTTGAGATATTAAGAAATGCAGTAAAGAAATATTTATAGACACTATTTTTGTGAGTTTGTGCAAGAGGATCATATCAGTTTATGACAAATCACAAGTACCGTTGAGCTTAGTTACACATTAAGAATTAAACAATTCACTTAGATTGCCAATATACTGATCCACTTAAATTTTCACACAAATTTCAACTGATTCAGGATATGGTTTAGGTGTATTAAGGACTTAAACTCATTCATGTGTCCCACCTCTTGAATATACTCCCGTATCCAGATCCCAATATTCAGTCTTACAGGTGAGTATACCACAAATGATATCTGTAAGGGGTTAAATTACGAGGGCCGTGAGAGCTCAGGTCGATACTTCCGTATACGCAGAGAGATGACGGCTTCGACTTTTGGTGTGTCCCCTTTAGAGGATCTTTTGAATTACAACAGCAATGACTATCAATTTTATTGTTTCATCAATTTGCTGAGGGCGGCGCTATATTTCAAGCAAGCAGAAAGTATTCTCCGGGGACTAGGTCAGAATTTCCATTCAGCAGAAGTCCCGGGATAATACCCCAGATATCACTGAGCATAAAGACCTAGTATCTCAGAAAGAGGGACCTTTCAAACGAGATTTCAGGGGTTACCTATATATCCAAGTAGTGTTCCCCACGGAATAAGCAAGTTTGAATTTAAGTTTATATCCCGAAAAAGCTTACTAAATGTGTAAAAACCTATCGGCATATCATCAGTGAGACCGTTTAACGCCATTTAAACATTACATTTCTTTAGCATACTGTGACTGTCTACTGATTTACTATCATTTCCTCTTCTTTGACACAAAAACTCATTTTTGATTTTATCATGTTTTTGTCTTTTTCAAATTTTCTAATGTTTTTGAATTTTCTGAAATTTTTACTCCCCCTAAAATGCAAACACATTTTAGGAAATTTGAAAATAAACTATACAATAAAGTGACAACCGATATCGAATTGCTTCAATTCGCCATCCACTAGGCATAAACAATCAGAACTCCCCCTTTCACAAAACTATTTTCTCATTATGATTTCAAAACACTCAAGTTTGTTTTAACCAAAATGATTTTTCCGGAAAATAAGTTTTGTTAATTTTACCACTTGTAGGTTAGGGGTTTGGTTCATCATATTGTCCATTCAATCACTTGTAGCAGATCAAGTACAACTTAATGTCCCTGATTTACCACTTGCATGTATGCAACCTCTGTACCTCTTGTAAAAATATTCACAACATTCAAGCCTATGTAGGAATAAACCTTTACACAAACCATTTTACCAATCAAAATGCCGATTCCTGCTTCGCACTTACCTACCTGGAAGCTCCGGCATAGTCCATCACCTGTAAAAAACTAAATTCATTTAAAAATTTTCACAAAAACTATCATAACAAGAATGATGCCGATTCCTGATCCACAATTACAAACTTGGGATCTCCGGCAAGTCAGGTTTTTCATTTAAACAAATTCACCCAAGCCTGACGGTCCTTGGGTGATTTTGAATTCTTGTTCAACAATGGTGGAAAATTTTCATCATCCATTGTTAGACCAGAATTCTCAACTTTTACCTCAACACATGGCTCTTCTGGCTTTACTACACCAGATTCATCGCCTGAACTTGGCTTGTCTGACTTTAATGAGTCAGATTCATTGCCAACAACTGGCTCCTTTGTTTCCGGAGAAACAAATTCATCACCAGGAAGTGAATTCTCCACTTTCTTTTTCTTCTTTCCCTCTTTCGTCCTCAGATTTGTATCTGATGAATCCGTTTTGCTTGATTTGTCATTCTTTGGTGAGCAAGATGATTTATCAGAACTTTTATCTGTTTTACCAGTTGTATCCGAGGACAAAAGAGGGAAAGAATTTTATGAAGAAAAGAGAAAAGCTCAAAATACACCCAAGGACAGTCAGGCTTGGGTGAAACTTTTCAAATAGAAAAATCTGACTTGCCGGAGCTTCCAGGTTGGTAAGTGTGAAGCAGGTATCGGCATCATTTTTTAGAAATTCACAGGATGGTAACTGTGATATTTCGTTTTACAAGTGGTTAATCAAGGACATTAAGTTGTACTTGATTTTCTACAAGTAATAGTGGTGTTTGACTTAATAATGTTAAATTTTCAAAATGGTTAAAAGAGAACAAGGTGATGAGATGACCCCGAACCCACAAGTGATGGGTAAACAAACTAAGTTTTCCGGAAAAACCATTCTGATTAAAACAAACTTAAGTGTTTTGAAATCATTATGGGAAAATAGTTTGTTGTAAGGGGGAGTACTGATTGAATACGCCGAAACCCTCACGGCTGAACAAACATGATTACTTTCACAAGATTGAAAAACGGTTTTCAAACTGTCGAAAATCAATGGGTTGTAAATCATGGGGGTACATTAGATTTTCTGCAAATCAGAGTACTTTTAGCAGAAAATGGATGGCGAGACAAAGCTATCAGTATTGGGTGTCAAATTTTCTTTAAATGATTTTGCATTTTAGGGGGAGTAATGTTGTTAGAAAATACAAAAACATTTGAAAATTTGAAAAAGTAAAAAACATGATAAAATTCAAAAATTGAGTTTTTGTGTAAAAAGAGGAAATGATAGTACATCAGTAGACAGTTACAGTACGCTAAAGAATTGGAAAGTTAAAACGTGTTAAACGATCTCACCGTGGATGTGTCGGTAGATTTTATACATTTAGTAAACTTTTTCGGGATATAAACCTAAATTCAAACTTACTTATTTCGTGGGGAACACTACTTGGATATATAGGTAACCCCTGAAATCTCGTTTGAAAGGTCCCTCTTTCTGATATACTAGGTCTTTATACTCAGTGTTATCTGGGGTATTATTCCGGGACTTCTGCTGAATGGAAGTTCTGACCTAGTCCTCGAATAATACTTTCTGCAATGCTTGAAACATAGCATCACCCTCAGCATAAATGATAAGACAATAAAATTGCTAATCAATGTTGTTGTAACAAAAGATCCTCTAAAGGGGACACACCAAAAGTTGAGTCATGATCTCTCTGCTGAACGGTAGTTCTGACCTGAGCTCTCATGATTCTTCATAAGTTATTAACCCCTTACAGATATCATCTAGGTATACTCACCTGTAAGACTGAATATTGGGATCTGGATACGGGAGTATATTCAAGAGGTGGGACACATGAATGAGTTTAAGTTCTTAAAGCACCTAATTCGTATCCTGAATCAGTTGAACTTTGTGTGAAAATTTAAGTGGATCAATATATCGACAATCTAAGTGAATTGTTTAATTCTTAATGTGTAACTAAGCTCAACGGTACTTGTGACTTGTCAGAAACTGATATGATCCTCTAACGCGAACTCAAACAAAAATAGTGTCTGTGAATATGTTTGTACATATTTCTTTATTGCTTTATATTTTCAGAAAAATACAAAAAGATTTTTTATTCTGCTTTATTTTCGACAACCGATGTCTGAAGTGCCGAGTTTCAAAATCTAAGTAAGCTGATTGTGTTTCTGAAAATAAAACAAGTTCATTAAATTGAAACTTGAATTAAAATAAAAAAATCAAAACAGTTTGTGATATCTCCAAGGTCATTAAGTTGGACTTGGATGATTAACTGTGGGGGATTTGGATGCTTATATTGTTATAGAGCTAGTTTTTTATCCGATTCGATGAAACTGCCAAATTAATGAAGAAGTGATTTAGAGAAGATTGAATTGCCAGGTTACTATTCCTGGTAGTCTAAAATGTTGTTACTTATGAATGTATGAGTGATTGCAGGTAAAAGTCCAGACTACAATCCCAGAAGCTGAGTCTAAGGGGAGTCTGAAGACAAGCTCAAAGCAAGGGGGAGTTTGTAAACCGAAAAGCAAGGTGACGATCCCTAAAGCACGGAAGCTTGACGAAAGGGGGAGTTTGAAGAAAGAGAGAGCCAGAGATATCCTGGTATAACATTTGAAGATAGAAGCTGATCAAAGAAGATAAAGATTGATAGGATGCTTGCATTGTTAGACAAATTTGGAAAGAGATAAAGACTGAAGACTCGACGCCGAAGACTTCGTCAACATCCAAGGGGGAGTCTGTTGGTGCACTGAATGTCTGTTGACTACGTCTTATAGAGTCTTATGTCTAGATAGGTTAAATGAGTGCACAATAGTGATTAAGTTAGGTTTTGGTTATGGTTTAGAAAGCCTGTCCGTTTGAGGATGTCATGACCGTTTGAGAGTGTCTGTCCGTTTGAGAATGTCATGACCGTTTGAGAGTGTCTGTCCGTTTGAGGCCTGTCCGTTTGAAGCATGCTGTGTCACCTTCAAACGGTCAGGAGCTAGTGTCTATAAATAGGAGATGTGTATGCTCATTTCAAACGGACAAGGTCATAGTGTGAGAGACGAGGTGCTGTCAAAATTTCATCAGAACTCATTGTAAAGTCTCAGAAAAGTGTTAATAGAAAAGAAATTGAAAGGAACAAGTTGTTGTGACTTGGTTTACTTTGATTCCGCCTCTGTAAACTAAGATGAACTGCCTTAACTGACTTTTCGGGTATACCCCCCCCCCTAAATAACGAAGTTCTGCTCCGTTATAAGTATCATAACCCCTGGATACGTATTAGATACTCTGCCCGATTGATCTAGGGTTCCGTAACGGCTGTCGTGGTTCTGCCCGACGTAGTCGTTGGAATGCCGTCTCGGGGAGGGTGTTACTAATGTTAAAATGGGTTATTATGCTAACACGTGTGCATTTGTGTAAATTATAGATAATTCTCAGGAAATCCTTACAGAAAACCTAAGACAACAATGTGAGTAATCTCTTTTTTGTAAACAGTTTGTAATTCTTCAATTACTGCCGGTATTATGGGGTTTTGTATACATTGCTTGATAACCTTCATAATTGGACAACGGGTTAGCCAATGTGTGATATGACCATAGCCACAGATCCGGTCGAGTGGCAAGTACTGAATGAGTAATTGTGTAGATATAAACATTGTAATCGCTCTCAGTACTGTTTAAATTAAATTAATGTTTCTTGATTAAACTGGGATTCACTCACCAGTATTTCCCATTGACAAATGTTTTTAAAACACGTTTCAGGTAACACAATGTGAAAGCCAATTAGAAGCCAGCTGGACAGCGCTGAAGGCTTGGAAAAGTGGCTATAAAAGTTACCTAAATAAAGAAGGCGTTTTATTTCAAATAAAAATATGATTTATCCCTATAAATCAGTTTGTAATGAAAACTTGGGTTTTATCCCAATATGTTTATTTATATAAAATGTGGTGTTTTACTCTGATAAAATATTTCCTAACTACGGTCCTGATGTAAATTCAGCTGCCAAATTAATAAACATTGATACCACCGACACCACCGACATGGAGTTCGCGGCCGCCCGTTCACGGGACAGATAGGGGGCGGGGGTTGCGACATCATGTCCCTCCTTTCAATGATTTCAATATTTTGTTTTTAAAACAATCGAGGGGAAATACATGCTAAAACTATGGGTATGTTAGCTATGAGTTTAGATGATAACACGATCAATGTACATAAGTAGGATGCTGACAAAGTAACCATTAATCACTTAGTGACCAAGGTGCAAAAGGTGTAGATCTATTGAGCTTGAGACACGCTCCACTCCTGGTTGGTATACCCTGGAGTGCTTTTGTGATCCCAAAGATGTCAAAGTGGTCTCGGGTTGGTTACGTACTTATGGTATGTAATGTCAGGGGGCTCGCTACCCACTGATAGATCCTTAAACTCCAGGAATGCTAATACATACCATGATTACATTACAAGATTTCAAAGATATCATATGATAACAATAACTGCATGAACTCGCTCAACTTTTGTTGACTTTTTAAAACTACATGTATTTCAGGAAACAAGTCTTGAGCCGATGATACATGATTGGATGCAATGATTACCTTTCTTACGTCACACGCAACACGCTTCCGCAACTAGCAGGGTGTGACATAACAAGCATAATTGTGCATTGTAATAGCGTGAAACATGTATAATGGTGTTTAAAAACATTGATTTTGAGTATAAACATGCAACAAGTATAAGATGTATAACATAATCGTGACTAAAATACTTGAATTTTCATTGTGATCATTAGTCTCGTAGTACAAAGTGAAACGAAATAGAATACAACATGAGTACAAGTTTCTAAAAAATAGAATTACAATTACAACAATGCTTTCCAAATTGGGAAAGTACAAATATGTGAAGCGTTACATTTTTGCACAAACGTAGATAAAAATATTATAAACACGTCTCTAAAAAAACAAAAAAAATTATTGTCGAGTTGGTAGTTACGCACGATGTAAGTTTTGTTTACGCCCTGATATAAATTTTGTTACGGCGACGAAATTTTTTTTTTACGCCTAATGTAAATTTTTGCTTCCGAAATTTTTTTTTTTATTTTTTTTTTTTGCTGAAACAAGTGATTTTTTTAAAGATTTTTTAGATTTTTTTTGAAATGCCAAGTTACCCTTTCCCTATCTCCTAATTATTTAAGTTTATGTTTTTTTCTAAGAATTTTCAAATATAAATGTGACTATTTTTAAAACATACACTCACTTATAACATAGTGGTCTAATGATATGGTGTCATCCTTGACTTCTCACACCCTCTCTCTCTTCCATGCGAGTGTTGGACCATCTTCCTTAATCTTTCCCTTTTCATTCCTTAAAGCATTACAATGGTCCCAATTTTCATAACCGCCTTAACGTTTTTTAAATAAATAATAAAAATAAAATGTACTTTTTTTTAACGGCAAATTTGGATCACTTACGGACCACTGGAGTATCATTGTGCCACCAGAGGAACCACCCGATCATATCCATCTTCACTAGGCATAATGCCACACCAATTCAGGAGGAAACCCAATAAATATGGAAAAACCCCCTTGTGGGAATCGAACCCAGAACCTATTGGTCCCAAAGCCTTAATCCACCACCAAAATGCCACTAGGCTATAAAGCCATAGGCAAAAAAATGTATTGGGGTCAATTTTTCCACCATCGTTGAACGGTCTACTCGGTAAAGCTAGGCCGCTCTTCCCCTCTCTTTTCAGAAGCCAAATGCACGGGGCAGTTTTCCCACTAAGTTAAAATGCGAAATCACCTCCCCTCCCTATTCCGAAACAACACTACCCACCCACCCTTACACGAGTCTAAAAGAATACCTTGATTTTTTTCTTTGTATAATTATATGTGACTCTTTGTTTTATTTTTCTTTTCATCTAACCACTTCATTTAAAGTCTATAAGGATTCGCGTTGTGGATGCTTGTATGATTCGACTAAGGACTTTCTCTATTTAATTAGCATGTAAGCTACTTAACTAGAATTGAAATTGAAGAAGGAAATACTAGTCTATCGATCAAACTAGTGTTCACTTCAACAAATAACCTCTTGACCAAATTATAGATAGCTAATTTCCTCACTTGCTATTAAATATCTTACAAAACAGGACACTATGAGCTTTACTACATGAAAAGGGGTCTTCTTGTGACCACCTTTTACATGGAGAGAAAACGTGAAGACCGGTCACGTTAGCCGGCCCGCCACCACTGTCCCGGTGATGTGGGGGGCGTCCCCCTCGACTGTTTTGCAGCGACCTCCCGCGTCAGAGACTAACGTTTAGAGGCGAGAGGGCAGGAGCTAACTCAAATGGGTAGAGCAGGGTAGGCCCGGGATTCGAACCGCCGCCTTATGGAGAGCAAACTTCCCCCACTCTAGCCACTGAGCTGCGCCCCTGAGGACCTTTTACATGAGAATAAGTATTTGGTTGGAGAAGATAAGTACAGGAAAGTACATGTGTAAGTAAAAGTCTCAGTGAGAAACTACCTTGTATTGCCTTGTGATCGTCTATTTACAGTGGAGAGTTAGGGTTGATGCCACTATCATGTGGTGTTGGCTCGTCATTAAGACATCTCTTTTTTATTGGTGAGAATCAACATTTCCTATGTCATGCATGTACCTCCTAGGCTCGTAGGTGTAACTAAATTGGGTCTGGCTATGTTTATTTGTTTTTTCTCGTCATTCTGGTATACATTTTGTTGAAAATGGAGGTGTATTCAGAATAAGGTAAATTTTGATATTGTAAACTATATCGAGTGTTGGTACGTACCAGGTGATGTGACGAATAGAACGGATATTGATCAATCAATATCGGTACTGTTATCGGTATATCGAAACAATACATGTTTTTGTTTTTTTTATGGTTTTCAATCGATTTAAAACACGACCTTATTTTTTGGGTTACATCCAAAAACTTTTGTGTAATGAAAACGTTGTAAATAAGTTTTTTTTTTTTTTTTGTATCTTCAACAATGCCAAGTACTAGTACTGTAATGAATCCAATTGTATTCAAAATAATATACCTATTGGCGGTATCATACCGGTAGCAAAACAAACCGAACCAAAACCAACTGAACGACGACGGTACTAGTATCTGTTTTATAGGAGTTGATGTCGGTATTCGTTTTTATGGTTTTCGATCAATGTAACAGGTTATGTATTTTTTTCAAATATAATGTTTTATAAAATTCTGTATATACCATTGCGACACATTTATTTTATCAAAGTTCAATGTAAACTTTATTCAAAACCGAAGTGTCGTAACGTGCAAGCATAACCCACTCAATATAACTAACTAAAACCTTTTAAGTTTAAAATGTTGGACAGAGATGGAAAGAAAATTAATACGACTCTTTATGACTTCATTCAACTTATCTACCCCAACTCATAAAGTAGCCAAGATGAATGATACAAAGGCTTTTATGACCCATGTAAGCCTACACATGTATATAGTAGATCATTCAACACATGCCACACAAAACCATCGACCTATTGGTCGGATGTGGTTGTTAAAGAATAGATTGTCAATATAGGATGCCAAACGAATTTAATATCTCATGTATATATTTTGAAATTATTATATTAATATAAGAAGGGGAGATGCTCCAACTTTTATCTAAAAGGCTCTTTTACTACTTTCGCCCCTGTGGTTTGTCATAAATCACTATTTCAGTCCATTAGTTTAAAAATTACGATTTCAGTCCATGTGGTTTCACTTTCGTAACCATCTCAGTCCACCTCCGTTAACCCCATCCATTTATTCTCTTAAGTACACGTGAATTGACCATAATGCCCTTATTAATAAAAAACAAAAAGATATCTAAATGAGGTAATTACTGTTTTCGTCCCTGTGGTTTGTCAAAAATCACTATTTCAGTCCCTGTGGTTTCACTTTCGTAACCATTTCAGTCCAGTCTCCTAACACACTATATTTTACTGTTAAGTTTTTAATGAAATACCTAAATTACCCTGGTGTTAATTAAATAAAAAAACCATGTAAATTTAAAAGAGTGTATTCTAGGACCCACTTGTTAAAACACAACCCCACGCTACCCCACTCCACTGCATCCCTGCTCTCATTTCCGGCAAAAGTTTCCGGTCATCTTCTTCGGCATCACAACCCACCCTCTTAATGTCCGGCGACGCATTACCCCATCCCAATTAATATCTTCCTAACAGCATCAATTAACATACTAACTTTGAAAAATAATGCTTACCTGGAAATTTTCTCATTCTAAAATCCAAAATTAAAATTCTGGAACCATATATGTAAAAATAGTGCCAGACTTCTACTTCTATTGAAGCCATGGTGGGTCGAAGTCGAACCCTAAAATCCAATTTAAGTCCATATGTCATACAACAATAAAATCATATAAATCCAATAATAAAATCATATAAGTCTATATTTAATTAACACAAGGGTAATTTAGGTATTTTATTAAAAACTTAACGGTAAAATAGACGGTGTTAGGAAACTGGACTGAAATGGTTACGAAAGTGAAACCACAGGGGCTGAAATCGCAATTTTTGGTTTTTGTTTGATTGTTTTGGATTTTTGTTTACTTTCATGGGGCATGTCTCATGATTGAACTAGTGTAGGTTATCTACACTACTTGTTTTATTTGGTTGTGAATATATAGAATCACCGGGGTAACCCCTTTACCCAAAAAAGAAATCGCAATTTTTAAACTAATTGACTGAAATAGTGATTTTTGACAAACCACAGGGACGAAAACAGTAATTAATTCATTTAGATATCTTTATGTTTTTTTATTAATTAGGGCATTATGGTCAATTCACGTGTACTTAACAGGATAAATGGATGGGGTTAACGAAGGTGGACTGAAATGGTTATGAAAGTGAAACCAGAAGGACTGAAATCACAATTTTTAAACTAATGGACTGAAATAGTGATTTTTGACAAACCATAGGGACGAAAACAGTAATTAACTCTTTCAGATTTTAATGGTCTTTTAATAGTTCAGACATCTTAGGGCCTGTTTGGCAATTTCTAAATTGGTAAGTGCTGAACCAGTAAGATGTCTGAACCATTAAGTGTTGAACCAGTAAAATGTCTAAACCATTAAGAGCCTGTATAATGTTTAACCGTTCAGATACAAATGTTTGACCAATTCAGATAAGAGGTCTTAACAATTCAGACTCAGTATAATACTTAACCATTCAAAGGCAAGCGAACCATTAAGTGTTAAACCAATAAGATGCTTGGACCATTAAGAGCATCGTTAAGAGCTAAAAAAAACAACCCCTTACTGGTTCAACACTTAATGGTTCAAACTGTTTGTTTCGCGAGCAGATGTCTGACAAAGTTCAGACATTTGCCTCTGAATGGTTAAGTATTATACTGAGTCTGAATGGTTAAGACCTCTTATCTGAATTTGTCAGACATTTTGTTTCTGAATGATTAAGCATTATACCGATCCTTAATGGTTCAGACCTATTACGGCCTAGCACCTACTTGTTCAGACCTCTTACTGGTTCAACACTTACTCATTCAGAAATTCCTAAACAACGTATAAACCAACTTGTCGTGTATTAATAGCTTGGAACTCGTAAGTTTTTCTTCTCTAATCATGATTAACGAATGGCTCGACTATTATGTGATTGGGGTGGCATTGCAAAGTGGGGTCTATCTATTTCGGAATCTTTATAAAAACTAGTTAAAACAAAAGGGAGGAAACAATGTTTTAGTTACATTATATACTTGCAATGATGTGTTTCTTGATTTCTTATCTAGTGGCATCTATCACTTGTCGACATGGGCCTTGTTGATCAGGATTGCACCTTGGAACTTTATGTTTTTATTTTTATTTTTGTAGTTGTCGATAATACTTTTTATTTCGAACGGCTGGATATATTTTCTAAAAATTGTTTTTCTTTTCTAAAAGATGATGATGATGTGTGTGTGGTGTATGAGATAGGGGCAAGTTAAAACGAGGTGGAGCATAGCACATGGAGCTTATACAACCAGTGGCGGATCTAGACCAAAATTTCAGGGGTAACGTTCAAAGTTTTTTTACCGTACTTCATACAATGTAAATGAAAGAAAAATAAAAACACGATAAAAAAAAAGTTAAAACACATACCTAATAGATTTCTCCTATCCGGTTTTGAAAGCTTGAAATCGAGCCATTAGATCTTCATCTTTTACATTATCAAAAGTTTCTCTTTCGACCGCACAAATTAAAGCATTATTCAAATACTCCTCACCCAAATTGTAACAATGGGTCTGCTGGTCGTGTGGAACAGAGGGTCGGACTTGGGGGGCGGTCGGAAGATGAGTCAGAGGGCGGCCGAACATCAGGAACATGTTGAAGGCGGACTGACGGTGGGAGGAGTGGTGACAGTGGAGGTGCGGTTTCTAAGGGTGTAAACAAGCCTAGAGACTCGAGAGCTATTCGTGATTGGCTCGGTTAAAAGCTCGATTAAGCCCGAGCCTTAACGAGCCCGAGCTCGAGCCTGAACATAGTTATCAATAGTGTCCATAGCGGACGCTATCACGAATAGCGTAGCGACGCAGCCATATACCACTACAAGGTACTATGCGACCACATATCGACCAAATAGCGACGTCCGATGGCAAATTCCGGCGACGGTGCTGCAACTTCTGCCGGAAATGAGGAAGAGCGAACTAGAGGCTTAGATTGATGGAAAGAAAGAATCAAGTACCTTGTTTTGATGGCGTTCGTAGAAGTTTTCCCACTGCTTTTCTGTAATTTCATGGCGGTGGTAGTCGCATATGGATCTGGACGGCGGAGGTAAATGGGGTGACGATTAGGTTTAAATTTATATGTGTAGTTTTACAATTTAACCCCTCTGTGGTTTACATTCATTCTTTAAACTTGTAAATTTTAACATAAAAAGAGTGAAACTAGTTTGTGTATTTTAACATTTAACCCCCTATATCTTCACTAGTTTACATTTAGTTCCTAAACTTACAAATCTAGATATATAAAGTACAAAATTAGCATTATAATATATGTATATGATTATAAATAGCTATATTTTTCTTTTTAAAATTTTCTACTACTTTATCGCTAAACACGAAATAGCGAGCGTCATTTCGTCGTTATCGCTGCGTAGCATATAGGTAGCCTGTCGCTATTGGCCGCTATTCGCTATCGATAACTATGAGCCTGAATTACAACTTGTTTAGTTGTCACACCCCAACCGATGGCGGAATCATCGGGGCGCTGCACTGAGCGAAACAGATTGTCCATGAGTATCCATAACAACTATTAATTACCAGATATTTAAAACGTCATGTCCCATACCATAACATATCCAAATAAAACAGTTATTACAAATAATTGTCTCATAAACAAATTCTGATCCGACAACTCAGATTTCAAAAATAGATAAATTGTTTATTTGTTTCTAGACTCTTTCCTAGCCTCGATTTCATCACATAGCAAACAAGGCATCCTAGCATCTTAAGCACCTGCCACATACGTTAAAGTAAAAGTCAATACACATAGTGTAAAGGTGAGCATACAAGTTTGATAATAGCATAATAGAGTTCGGAATCGTTTACGCATAACCAGCACGTACAACGTGTGATGTGAAGCATGTAAGTTATCGACATGATCCTATCAATATCAATGACTGCGGGTTGACTGCACAGGGCAATTTGTAACACATATTCACCACTGCGAATCATGTGATTAATTGTCCTTAACAACCCCTGAGTGAACAGGTGCTGAGTCCAAACTATAGTACTATCGTTGCTAAGGCAGGTAGACAGCAATCTATGTGTAAACATAACAAACAAGCATTCATCGAGTCACGTATAACATGCAGTAGCGGTTAGCGGTAAAGTATTGTGTAGTGTGCTTGATGTGATTTTAGAATAAGTAACGTATGTAACACCCAAAAGTGCGTAAAGCAAAAAGGGTTCGAGTATACTCACAGCGGTAGAGTTAATGGATTGAAGGGAGCGCTAGAGCGAGTTTAGCCTGAACAGTCAACGATAGCATAAGCGATAATCAGCGCGCAAAACGGTATAGGTGAACCAAGGATCGGATGGTAATCCGATCGGATGGCCAGTCGATCGGGTGACAATCCGTTCGGATGGTCATCCGGTCCAGATAGTGGAATATCCCATTCGACTTATTCTCTAGCTGGGCTCCATCGTTGAGAATCCTTTCCTTCTTCAAAGTGCATTCATTAAAGCAGGCATGTTGAGCGTCGCGGATGAGGGTTTCGAGATCATATTGGGCTTGAATATTACGGGCGCTGTGCAAATAGCTCCGTCTGCTGAGAGCGTCGGCAACAACATTTGCTTTGCCAGGATGATAACGAATCTCACAGTCATAATCGTTGAGAAGTTCTACCCACCGGCGTTGGCGCATATTTAGCTCCTTCTGGTCAAAGATATGTTGTAGTCTCCTATGATCGGTGAAGATCGTACACTTGGTACCATAAAGGTAGTGTCGCCAAATCTTTAACGCAAAAACAACTGCGCCTAGCTCGAGGTCGTGGGTTGTATAGTTCTTCTCATGGATCTTGAGCTGTCGAGAAGCTTAAGTAATAACCTTGTCTCGTTGCATGAGAACACAACAGAGGCCAAGGTTCGAGGCATCGCAATAGACGATAAAGTCATCGTTTCCGTCGGGTAGAGTGAGAACAGGAGCATTGCAAAGTATGCACTTGAGGGTTTGAAAGGCAGTCTCTTGTCCGGCTCCCCAAACAAAAGGTTTGTCTTTGTGCGTGAGAGAAGTGAGCGGCATAGCGATTTTTGAGAATCATTCGATAAATTGGCGATAATAGCCCGCTAATCCGAGAAAAGAATGGACTTCAGACGGGTTCTTAGGTGTAACCCAACTCTTGACAGCTTCGATCTTCGCGGGGTCGACGTGGATACCTTTACTATTGACAATGTGACCGAGGAATTGAACCTCCTCTAGCCAGAATTCACACTTGGAGAACTTGGCATAGAGTCGATTCCCCTGGAGTAGCTCGAGAACCAAACGTAGATGATGCGCGTGTTCGGTTTTCGACTTGGAATAGATCAAGATATCATCGATGAACACGATGACGAAGCGGTCGAGAAAAGGTTTACACAAGCGATTCATTAGATCCATGAAAACCGCGGGTGCGTTAGTTAAACCAAAAGGCATAATAACGAACTCGTAGTGGCCGTATCGAGTGCGAAAAGCGGTTTTGGGAATATCCTCCTCTTGAATGCGTAACTGGTGATAACCTGAGCGTAGATCGATCTTAGAAAAACACGTAGCGCCTTGTAACTGGTCAAACAAATCATTGATGCGGGGCAAGGGATATCGATTCTTGATTGTCAGCTTATTCAATTCCCGGTAGTCGATGCACATTCAGAACGACCCATCCTTCTTTTTGACGAAAAGGACTGGTGCGCCCCAAGGAGAGGTGCTAGGGCGAATGAAGCCTTTATCAAGAAGTTCCTGGAGCTGACTCGAGAGTTCGCGCATTTCGGACGGCGCGAGTCGATAAGGGGCTCTTGCAACAGGATTTGCTCGAGGAATGAGGTCGATGCGAAAGTCGATATCAAGACTTGGTGGTAAGCATGTAAGATCCTCAGGTAAAACGTTAGGGAATTCACAAACAACGGGGACGTCTTTCACCTCTTTAACTTCCTTTTTCTCCGCTACTACTATGTTTGCCAAGAAAGCTTGGTATTCTTTGTGGAGATACTTGCTAGCCTGAACACACGACATGAGTTGGAGTTTCTTCGATGCGACTTCACCATAAACACATAATTGATCACCATTAGCGAGCGAGAATCGAATCATCTTATCGAAGCACACAATTTCAGCATGGTTCTCACGAAGAAAGTCCATGCCTACTATGACATCAAAACTTCCGAGCTGCATTGGAATAAGATCGATAGGAAAGATGTGATTGTTGAGTTCGAGAGTACAATCACGGAGAACAGAATTGACGGTGACAGTTCTTCCGGTGGCAACTTCAACATCGAACGTCGAGGGGAGATGGGCGCGCTTACGATTGAGGAGCTTTTCGAACTCAAATGATACAAAACAGTTATCGGCTCCGGTATCAAACAAACACGAAGCATAAATACCATTCACCAGGAACGTACCATTGACCACGTTGTTGTCAGCCTGAGCCTGGCGCACATTAAAAGTTCGAGCACGAGCGGCTTGTTGCTGTTGTTGCTGAGGCTGCTGCTGTTGTTGTTGTGGTTGCTCTTGCTTCACAACCCGATTGGGGCACATGTTTGTGAAGTGGTTAGGATCACCACACGCAAAGCATACTCTAGCATTGACCACGGGTGCCGGAGCCGCTTGTTGGCCTTGAGGGGCAGGGAGCAGTAGCTGGAGCTTGTCGAGGACATGTACGGCAGTTGGCGGTGAAATAGCCGTACATGTTGCAATGTACACAAAATCTGCAGGAGATCCTCACTGGGTGGTGATAGGTACAAGTCGGGCAGGCGGGGTGAGGACCAGTGTAAGCACGTTTTGCCGGTGGTGCTTGGGTTATTGGTGCCGCGACTTGCCGGTGTTGAGTTTGCTGCTGAGCTGGTACAGCTTGGAGCGGGGCACCAGTGGTGACAGCACAGTTCTTGTTGCTAGAGTTGCTGTTGTTCTTCCTCTTGCGACGAGAGGCCTTTGAAGACTGAGGGGTGGCGGCGGCTTCAGCAGTTGGTGCGGTGGTAGCTTGATGTAGATTCTTGGCGGCTTTATCCCAGAAGCCAGACTTGACTCGCTTGTCGTTTATTTCAGCGGCAAACAGGTAAGTTTCCTCGATTGTTACTGGTTTTGAAGCTTGCACAAAATCCGCGACACAATCTGGCAGAGCTCGGATATACTTCTTGATTGCCATATCAGAAGTTTTAACTTGATCAGGACAGATTATGCTAAGCTGCTTGAAGCGAGCAGTTAAGGCAGCATTGCCACCCTCCTTCTACTTGATATGCCAGAATTCGTCCTCCAACTTTTGGCGCTCGTGGGGAGGGCAGAACTCTTCCAACATGACGTCCTTCAACTCGTCCCACGTCAAACCATACGTTGCGTCATTTCCGCGTTTGTTTCTCTCGGTCGTCCACCAATCTAGTGCTCGGGATTGGAAGACGCCGACAGGGTTCAGAGTGCGGAGATCGTCAGGATAGCCACTCTGGCGCAAGGTGACCTTGATCGAATCAAACCATTGAAATAAGGCCGTAGGACCATCTTCGCCAGTAAATTCTTTCTGTCCGCAAGCTTTGAACTGCTTGAAGCTAAAAGCAGCCTTAGGGGTTTCAGTCCTGGACTCCTCAGACGATTTGCTCACATCTTCGTAAAGTTCACTGACGATCTGAGGAATAACCTTCGCTATTTGTTTAGTGATCATAGCGGCGAGGCATTTATCGGCCTGCTTTCGGCGAGCAGCTTGAGTAGCGCGAGATCCAGATGACGACATTGTTTGCAACAGACATCGTCACAGGACTCAAACACAATTTCGATTACCCCTAGTATAGTCTAGCGTTTCACCCTAAAGCTCAGGAACACGTATCCACATAAACACAGAATCGCACAGGCACATAAACACATAAACACATAAGCACGTAGAGCACAGAAACACATAAACACGTAAAACATAGAAACACATGAGGCAGTCAGAATACAGAAACCTAGCTATATGTTACACGTATTCCCTATCCTTCACAGCGCGTATAGCGGTTAATTATAGCGATTGCGAGTGTCGAGCAGCGATTGCGAATGATGACCAGCGATTTGTGTGCATTTTGAGGTAGATGAGCAGTGCGAGTTGTGCGTGTTGGTCGAAATGAATAGCGAAAACGAATAAATCACCAAAATCGAAACACGTAATCACATAAAAACACATAAATTCATATAAAATCGACAATTCACAAAGTTTGTTGCGGCAATTCCAGAATCAAAACACATAAAATTCGAGCATAGATTATCTTGGGTGTCGAGCATGTCTAAACATACCCAGAGTGAATTGACTACCCAAAGGGGTTCGACTATTCACAAAGACTTTAAGTGCACACTTTGGCTTTCGGGACTATGCTCTTGCTTCGATTCGAGCGATCGGCATGCATCCCTTCAGCCTCAGTATCACCTCAAGTAGTTGGAGTCCGTCGAGTCTTTGGTGAGAGTGTTGAAAAATCAAGATAAAAATCGGAACGAGTCGTCAAGGTTCGGGTTTCACCCCTAACTTAGCGACTTTATTCCTGTTTTGATGTAAATAGAGGGAAAATGTGCGTTAAAGTACGGATTTCACTCCTGATTTAACGCAGATTTTCAGGTTTATAGGTGTAAATGCGGGTCGAACAAGTGATTGGGTTGAGAGTTTGCGGTTGTCACACCTAATCTTGACCCGATCACTCGTTCATTTTCGAAGATTAGAATGCAGTGATAGTGTAGTAAAAGCGAGAATGGCGAGATATAGCAAGTAAGTGCACACAAACCCCTACAGGGCATGCACAAGTCGGTCTGTTGGTACTTAACTATAGACTAGGTCGTTTCTAAGACATCGACCCAGACTAGGTTGAGTCTGGCCTAATTCCCTATAGTTATGGCTCTGATACCAATTTGTCACACCCCAACCGATGGCAGAATTATCGGGGCGCGACACTGAGCGAAACAGATTGTCCATGAGTATCCATAACAACTATTAATTACCAGATATTTAAAACGTCATGTCCCATACCATAACATATCCAAATAAAACAGTTATTACAAATAATTGTCTCATAAACAAATTCTGATCCGACAACTCAGATTTCAAAAATAGATAAATTGTTTATTTGTTTCTAGACTCTTTCCTAGCCTCGATTTGATCACACAGCAAACAGGGCATTCTAGCATCTTAAGCACCTGCCACATACGTTAAAGTAAAAGTCAATACACATAGTGTAAAGGTGAGCATACAAGTTTGATAATAGCATAATAGAGTTCGAAATCGTTTACGCATAACCAGCACGTACGACGTGTGATGTGAAGCATGTAAGTTATCGACATGATCCTATCAATACCAATGACTGCGGGTTGACTGCACATGGCAGTTCGTAACACATATTCACCACTGCGAATCATGTGATTAATTGTCCTTAACAACCCCTGAGTGAACAGGTGCTGAGTCCAAACTATAGTACTATCGTTGCTAAGGCAGGTAGACAGCAATCTATGTGTAAACCTAACAAACAAGCATTCATCGAGTCACGTATAACATGCAGTAGCGGTTAGCGGTAAAGTATTGCGTAGTGTGTTTGATGTGATTTTAGAATAAGTAACGTATGTAACACCCAAAAGTGCGTAAAGCAAAAAGGGTTCGAGTATACTCACAGCGGTAGAGTTAATGAATTGAAGGGAGCGCTAGAGCGAGTTTAGCCTGAACAGTCAACGATCGCATAAACGATAAGCGGCGCGCAAAACGGTATAGGTGAACCAAGGATCGGATGGCAATCCGATCGGATGGCCAGTTGATCGGGTGACAATCCGTTCGGATGGTCATCCGATCGGATGACCATTCGATTGGATTGACACCTCGTTTGGTGAGGATGTGTTTGAGTATGATGGTTTGTGCTTTGAAGTTTTCGTTGTAGCATTTTAAAAATAGAGAAGTATCTCTACCTTTCAGGTCGGTCGAACGGTCGTTCGATCGGTCAGCAATCCGATTGGCGAGGCTTCTCAGTTTGAGAACAAGTTCACAGCAGGACGGTCACTCGATCGGATGGCTATCCGATCGGGTGGCAATTCGTGCATATTGAACATGTTGAAAATTGTTCAAGTACCAAGGTCCTAAACGTCACATGATCGGACGGTCGCTCGATCGGATGGCAATCCGATCGGGTGGCAATCCGTTCAACGTTCAGATCCTTGAAAAGGTTGAATAAAAGTTTCAATAATGAAACCAAGTGCAACCCGATCGGATGGCCGGTCGATCGGATGGCTATCCGATCGGACGACAATCCGTTCCGACAGTCTGATCATCCTAACCCTTGTTTCTGTTTGAAGTTTTGAAATTTTGAACGAGACGTTTTGATATCTTGCTTGAACAACAGAAACCTTATATCGACCCATGTGACCCGACCGAACAGGAATCACCCAAGTCCGACCGGTTCACGGTTCGAGTCGGTAGTTCATGTTCAAACCCGAAATCAATATCTCTCGGATATAATTCAGATATGGAACTAATACATCACTAAGAATGAGTAGAAGATTAGAACAAGCTCCGATTCTATCGGTTTTGAGTGCATTGAGTGTAAAAGAGTTGAAAGAAAGTTAGAAAACCATTTTTCAATCCTTTTCACCATGAATATGTTCAGATCTATGCAAGATCTTTGTTTATTCATGTGGAAATCGTCCAGATCTAAGTTGTTCTTGGTGGATTGAAGCCAAAACATGAAGTTCATAAGAACACCATGATGATATCATCCTAGAACACCTCAAATCCACAAATTTCACGGTTAAAAGTTAAGATTCAAAAGATAGAAAGGTGTAGGAGTGCGTGTAGATCAAGAAAGTACAAGATTCAGGTTGAAAACTTACAAGAATCGGAAGAAATCGAGAGAAATGAAGGCTGGAGCGAGCTGGGTCGAGTGAGAGCTGTCACATCAAGTGATGTGAGTATGTGACATATGAGGGGTATTTATAGGGTTTCCTAAAAAGGAAAGTGGGAAGATAGGCTGGTCGATCGGGTGGCAGTCCGATCGGGTGGCAACCCGATCGGGTGACAACTCGGTCGGATGGCAACCTGATCGGATGGCAATCCGATCGGATGGCCACTCGGTCGGTTGGTGACTCGATCCTTGAGTTCGGCGTGATGAGTTTTGCCGTTTCGATTCGCGTGTTGAGCTTTGCGATGCAATTCGAGCGAGCGATGCGATAGAGTTACCCATTAAATTACTTTTAATCCCAACTACTATATCTAACATACAATCACTAAAATCAACTTGCGTTCAGAGTTTCGATTGCGATGCGATTTCGATTGCGATTAACACCTCAACATAAACATAACATGCACAAGTAACACATAAATAGCACACACACGTAAAACAATATCCAGAAAACACAATTCGAGTTGCGAGTGCGATAGCGATAAGCGGTAAATCGATTAATCATGCGATTAAACCTCGATTATTAACAAGTACTCCACATAATACAGCTAACGCGATAACATAAATAGATTATCTACAAGTCAAAGAAGTCAAAACAGGAGTTGAGCAAGGAGTGACAGATCGTAATTAGCAATCTTTTCTTCCTTTGACTTCAATCCTGACTTTGACTTTGACCTTCGAAACACGGGGTGTTACATTAGTTATCGAGCCCAAGCTTGAGTCTTAAATACAAACCTCGTGGAACCTAAACAAAATTTAGTTTTTTTAAATATATAATATAATGATAATGTTGGTTTTGTCCTGTTTTTTTCTGATATGCAATTTTATTCATGTAAACAAGTTTTATTGAAACTAATTACATTGGTGAGCCGAGTTTGACCCGAACTTTGACTGGTTTAAGCGAGCTCAATCTGAGCTTTTAGCTCATTTTAGATTGTTGTCAAAATAGCTCGAGCTTTGGGTTTTATTTGAGAGCCGAACTTGAGCTCAAATAAGTAGACTCGAACCGAGCTGAGCATAAGCTTCAGAAAAACATAACATGATGAGCCGAGCTATGTTACGTTCAACTTTTCCCCTTCAAAAATAAATTCCAACTAGTATGTGAGCTTTAATCTATCATTTTAATTGGGCTTTTAACTTATAATTTGTGTAGTGGGCTTTTAATAAAACTTTGAGATGATAAGAGGGTTGGGCTTTTCTAAATTTTAAGGAGCAACATAATTTTATTTTAGGGGTAGCGTAACACAAAAGAAAACGTAAAAAACAAAAAAAAAATTACACTTTGTCGAAAAAGTTGAGGGATAGCGGGTGCTACCCCTAATGATATACTACATCCGCCCCTGTTATACAACCATTAATTCAGCAAACACCAAAGGGCATTTAATTCGATGGTATCTTGGTTTGTTAAACGGTGTATCCTTCTGTAAAGGTTGAGGGTTCGAGTTTTGCTATGAATTGTGAAGTAGAATTAGGAGTAGATTTGATGGATGTATTTGTTGTTGTTAAAAAAAAAAGAACAATTTAGCAAACAAGAGGAGAGAGGGGGGGGGGGGGGGGGTAAAGATATAGTTGTGTGTGTGTATATATTAGTCATTTAAAAAAATAACATAATAAAGAGATGATAATCGGATCCAACTATTAAAAGTGTTTCGGCTAGGTGAAGAGTAAGGATTGTCTCTATATGTGGCAATCACGACACATTCTAAAAAGAACGATTTGATTGCGCAAAAATATATTGCATTTGTGTTCACTTGATTCACTTCAAATTAGACAACAGGTTAATTTAGGTCTAATCAATTAGAGAAAGTGTCAATTTTGTTTTATTCAAATTAGAAAACAGGTCAAAATGGAATACTATTATAAACTTGTTAATCTAATATGGTGCATATGGATTAGCGCCACTCATGACCGTTGTGGCCCAAATCAAATTGGTACTTATTTTTAAAACGGCTTGTTTTGATCCAAACTCATTTAGCTCAGAACCCATATTGACCTGAACTCGTTCTAACCCAAACCCATCCTGACCAGTAAACCGGTTCCACCCGACCCGCTCAATTTGCCAGGCGTAACTGTCCTGAAAACTTTGGACTAATACCTTTTAATCATCGGTGTAAGTAAAGAGGTTTGATAAATGACGGTATCTTGCCTTTGTTTCTTTGTTTGTTGGTCACTGTATTTATTGTAAACGGACAATGGGCTTCTTCATGGCTTTATTAACAACTATCTCAATGCTCAACTACCGGCCTTATGCGTTGGCCCAACAAAGGTTTGGGCCGTGTTATAACATACTATAAAACTAGTATTTTGCCTGCCGCGAGTTGCGGCAGCGCACGGCGGGTGGAAACGTGTATTAAGACAACACACTATTTGTAAAACACAATGTGTAAAAGACAATTTAAAAAAATGTAAAACACAATGCGTAAAAGAGAATTACAAAAAAAAAAATGTAAAACACAAAGGTAGACACGAAGTGTAAAATACAATGTCTAAGACATTTCGTAAAACACATTGCGATGACATTTGCAAAAGTAGGAGTGGTAGTCTAGGGTTAGAGACTTACAGTTGCAGTTTTTTAAAGTTGAGCGGGTATAAAAATGAAGTAACAGAGCAAAGGGTAAAAACGCAAAGTCTAAAAAAAAGGAAAAGTGTAAAAGTAGAAGGGTGGTGGCAGAAATATGTAAAAGGTGAGGGAGTGGTGGTGGTAATGTAAAAGTAGGGGGTGGTGACGTAAATGTGTAAAAACTGAGAGGTGATAGTGGAAAAGCAAAGTAAAGGGGTGGTATTGGCCAAGTTTGAAAGATGATGGTGTTGTGAAAATTCAAAGTAAAAGGGGTGGTGGTGACAAGGTTTGAAAGTTGGGGTGTCGGTGGCGTAAAAACCACCGACTTTGTTCTCTAAGATATTGTAGAATTTCTCTTACGTAAAATAAGATAAAAATAATCTATAGAATTTTCTAATCCAAACGCTTCATTTTATTTTTCTAACATTTAAACAAGTACACATATAAAAACAAAGACACTAATGTATATACATGTCTACGCACATCATGTGTAGTGATCCAAATAAATATGTATTTGATAAGTAGTCATCAATTTGTATTCATTTTACTAGAAAAAAAAGTTAATTCATGTCATATTTGAGTTCCAAGTGCTTCCTCTTGCTCTTAGGTATATGGATATCTTCATCTTCCTTCTTCGTTTAACAACAATCGCTCCGGCTTAAGTCATTTCTTAATGTCGCACACGCATGCATTACATTTTTTTAACAGCAATTGCTATATTTTCTAGGAAAAATACACAATCATGCACCCTGTAAGATTTGAACTCAAAAAAAATGTGGAGTACACCACTTACCACCAGAAATTACATGGATGTTTCCTCTCAAGTAACTTGCCTTGTTATCCGCACTCTTGATAAGTGTCGTTGCCCCGTGCTCTTGTTCAAAACTAGCATCCCTTTGCATATTGAGACCAATACCACCATCTTGCACCATTCAACCTAGTCCCACCACTAAACCTGAGAGCCCGATTGAATATGGAATTCAACATAACTGGTTGACCCAAAACAAAGCGGTCCAGTGGTGGTACTGAATCGAACGGGGGTGATAGTGTGGGTCCCATCTGACTGGACCGGTTCAACGTGGTTGTTAAAACTATAGTAAAAGTTTATATCATTGCATTTTGTCCAATATTTACATTTACATCAAATTTTCACTTTAAAACACCTTGATTAAACAGCTATGCAAGTATCTCTTTAACCATGTTCACTTTCTATATATATTTTTTTAATTCAAATATTGATAGAACTGTGGGTTCATTCATATGGTAAGAAAGTATATGTGGTATTTAGCAAATCCGGACCCAAATTTACATGGAATGAGAAGGTTAGACCTGAATTGTTATACTTTCACCTTTTGGAGGACATAATTGGGAATAAGATTTTATGGAGAAGACTGATAAAGGTTGTGGATTTCCAGAGTACTGTATCGACCTTATCTTTTGGTGGCCCTAGGCCCGTGCCTAGACTGAAAAGCCCATTGGGCCGACCATGCATGTGTTTGTTTATATCGGGTTCATGTGTTTGTTTAGTTCTAACTTGTTATATCAATAACCACCGATGCCATTGTTATAGATTCAAGACAAGCACATGACTAATTTAAAAAAGTCCAAACTCCAGGACACACCTTGAAATGGTCATTTTAGCATAGAAATGCCATTAATTAATATTTAAGCGGGCACACCTACTATATTTGCAAGCAAATATGGTGTCAACGACAGTTGGTTTCGAGCTTCGTTGGAAGACAAAAATCAGTGACCAGTAGGTGGTGATGTGGTGTCCGGTGGTGGTAGAGGTGGAAGTGGCGGTGGCAGCGACTAATTGATGTTGGCAACAAGCGGTGATGATGGGTGGTGCTTGTCCCGTTAGATCCTTTTAAGTTAGCATGTTTTATCATGGTTACTCACTTTAACCATTGTATAATTCAAGTAAACCTAAATTGACTCGTTATATTAGTAGGCGTATAAACAAAACAATAACTTTTTTTTTATCCAAATCAAATAATTCCTTGAGAATTGGGTTATAATAGCCATAGCGTGGAGGCCAGTGTTTTCAAGATCGGACCTTGTGATCCTTTGATGAAGCTCTTTGACCTTGTGGAAGTTGTGGGAGCGAAATCCATGTGAGACACGTAATAGTGATGTCGAAGACAAGGGAGAGTCGAAAGACTGATGAAGAAAGGCTAGAACCGCCCAACGATTGCATTTTGTAGGTACGTGCAACTGGGTTTTAAAAAGCGCGCCTTTTCCATAAAGCGCCAAAAAAACGCATTTTTGGGGGTATGAGGCACACGCCTTATGTACTTTGGGTCTGTTTGTGTTGCTTTTATGCATCAAAGTGTTGTATAATATGTTTTTTGGCTTGTACATGTATGCAAAACCACATATAAACATTATTTATAGCAATATTTTGGATAAAGGATGCTAAAAACCTATGAGATGTATATAAACATGTATATAATCTCCTTGCGCCTTAGGTACGATAAGCCCACCGCTTTTGCGCTTTGCGCTTCACGCCTCACTTTAGATCCCATCGCTTTTGTGCGTCCTTGCTTTTTTAAAACCAACACATGCAAAGTATGTGGGGGAACCTAACAGCACAAGAACGACTAGATTCGTAACCAAAATGCACCACGAATCTAATTACTAGAATATAAGGACCAAATCCATAACTTGAGAAGGTTTTAACTTTTAATCATCACATTCATGTACAAGTGACTATTAACTAGGCTAGAAACAACCACAAAAGAATAAAAGCAATAAACTATAATTAAGGAAACATTTTTATCACGAACAAATGGACACCTACCTAACAAGTTTTTTTAATCAACACATGCATTTACAAGGAAGCAAGTGCAATAACTTCTGAATTCCAAACCTTATACCGTAACAAATGTTCTGTTAGAAACACCAACCTTGCATGACATGTTCACCATTTAGTCGACCTACATTTCGCCGCCGCTTTTCCACCATCGTTTAAATGAGGCTTAAACGTCCGTATAACCTCCTCATACGTCGGCCTTTTGTAGTCCACCGCCTGTTTGTTATCATATGTCACATACCCATATCGGTGCAGGTTCATAAAAAATTAAAAATAAATACATAACATAAAGGAAAGAAAAATTAAGAAAAGCTTGGTTTTAAAAAGCGTGTCTTGAGGCAATTGGAAAAGCGCCTCAGGACCTTTAGGCGGTGCTTCATGTACATGTGGGTCAAAATTTGTGAAAAAAGTGTTAGGAGGATCTAATTAGGTAATGGCGGATCTAAGAACTTTTTTTAATGGGTTCTTTTGGTAGATTCTCACAAATTTTCACTGTTTTTTTCTAAACCATACGAGGTTCTCACTAATTTATTTCCATTATTCCAAACCGAATGGGTTCCTGGGAACCCACAAAAGTGGCATAGATCCGCCCCTGTAATTAGGGGTGCTAAACGGGTCGTGTTCGCCGATTCATCCTGACCCGAACCCAAAAATTTTAGACGAACACGACCCGAATATTCGTGGGTTGACCCGAACATGACCCGCTCAACCAAATCTTGTTTATTTTTTAAGTTTTTTCTACAAATTAGTATATTATATTAAAATTTACCAAAAAAAACACATAGTATATATTACAATTACATCTAAATTATAAAATCTAAGGTCAATTTCTCTTTTTAAGTTATATTTATCGCATAAAATACACACCCAATTTAATTTATGACACTAAACATAATATAATATAAATGGGTTAAACACTTAAACGGGTCAACCCGCCAATCCGACTGGGTTGACCTGAACCCGAACCGTTTAGCTAAACGGGTTCACAGGTTCAATCTGAAGTTAACCCGAACCTGTTTAGACTAAATCCGAACCCACAAATTTCGTGTTAGGTTCGTGTGGTGTTTTCGGGTTGTGTCAGAAATTGACACACCTAGGTCTAATTAAAAGAGTAATATGAAAATAGACGATAGAGATGCAGATTTTGGTTGTGCATAGAGCAACGCCTCGTAGACATGAAGCTCTCGCCTCGGCTTTCGGGACCTGAACGTGTCCCGTGCTTTTATGAAATGAAGAAGAGAAGGTTAACCTGTTCGATGACTTCTTCGGGGCTTGCCCATTTCCACTCTGAGAATTCCGGGTCAACTTCACCACTTGCCAAGTTGATTTCACTTTCGTCTTTTGTCAGTCTCATGAGGAACCTAGTAATCATTGATTAAAATATGTTTAAACTTGGTAACTAAGGTTATTAATTCACTTCATTAGTAAAATTTAAACGATAGGTTCATGGGTCCTGAAGATATCCATGATGTTTTACACTCCTTACCATTTTTGTGCTTGTCCGTGCCATTCGCCCCCTCCCCATAAACGATTCACTTTTGCTTTAACAGCCGGTGGGAAGTCATAAGTCAGCCATTTTGGGACCTATGTATGCAAAAACCACACGAAAAAAATTATAACTTATAATAGTCAAATGTGTGATTTTTCGAAATCTAATGGTGCAGTGAAGTTTCAGAAGGGATAGTGCCGAGATTTAGAGAGAAAAAGAGATATTGAGTCCAATTTGGCCTTCTTAATACCATAAAGGTTTGTTCATTTGTATATTTTTGTGTCACATAGTGAGAATACAAGAGCCCATTATGCTAACGTGCTAACATATGGGACAAGAACTATACAGTTTTATGTATCATTAAATTTTTCGTTTGTCATGTGAAACTATGTATTGTTCAAGAAAAGAATCACTTGATCAAACTTTGGGCAGAGCAACACAAATTAGAAATGTTCGCTGATAATTTAGTAAAATCATGATGCATGTGACAAATACTAGATTTGAGTAGGGATAGCAATTTCTACATTAACACGATAACACGACACGAACTTAACAGGTTTCGTGTCTATAACAGGTCGACACGTTAAGATCTGTTAATGATACGTTTATAATTTTAAATAAAAAATGTGGGGCTCCTAATTTTAAATAAAAGAATACCAGGAAGTAAAGTTTATATATTTAATAACATGTCGTCCGTGTCTTAACAGGTCGTATTCGTGTCTTAACAGATTGTATGATACGCTGGTAATTTTTTTTTGTGTCTTAACATGTCATTTCGTATGACCTGTATATTATCAGGTTCGGGTTCGTGTTTGAAAAATCTGACACAATAAGATTTTGTTTCAGGTTCGTGTCTTAACAGGTCAGGTTGACAGTTGTCAGTTGACACGATATGCCAGCCCTAGATTTGAGAACAAAACTTACAGAATTATGCATATGTATTATGCTGAAATTGATGAGAGAAACACGAGGCATGCGAATGCATTATAATCTGAAACTAACCTCTGCGATTATTTCAGCCGAAACCACTCCAGTTTCTTCTCGAAGCTCCCTAATTGCCGCAGACAGTGGCTCTTCTTCCTCTTCAATACCGCCCTAATAACAAAACTTGGAGATTAATATACATACATTTTATCTAAAAATGCTAGTACATATATTCACATGTATGTGACCAATGTAATATGAAAATCAAAATGGAAAAAAAAAACAATTTTAGAGTGTGTTATTTTCTTTATTTACCTGTGGCATTTGCCATGCTCCTGGTACATTTAATCTGGAAGCTACAAACACCTGCATGCAGTTATTTACATAAATTCAGAAACTTTACACAAATACTAATAGGGAAATTGGTCTGTAATAATCCCACCTAGACCTTATTGGCCATTAGTAATCCCACCTCAGAATATTCCCCCCACCAGTCTCACCTTTCACCTATTTTTCCTACAATAGTCCCCCGTTAAAAAAACTTAACGGAGTTAAGCTTTTTTTCCAAATTACAAACAGATTTTTTAGGGCTTTTGATTAGAATGACGATACGAGTCCATTGATGTAAAATTTGCCTCGAAACGGTGTTCTAAACGATGAAAACGGCGCTTCAATTCGGGTGTTTAAATTTCCAATTAATCAAAATCAAGTAACTTGGAGCACCATTTCGAAGTAAGTTTTACATCAATGGACTCATATCATCGTTCTGTTCAAAAGCCCTAAAAAATATGTTTGTAATTTGGAAAAAAGCTTAACTCCGTTAAGTTTTTTTAACAGGGGACCATTGTAGGAAAACTAGGTGAAAGGTGGGACTGGTGGAGGGAATATTCTAAGGTGGGATTATTAATGGCCAATAAGGTCTAGTTGGGATTATTTACAGGACAATTCCCCAATACTAATATTATTTTACAAGTGATCTTATTTTTATAACTATAAAATTACACAAACAGCAGTAAGCATAACTTTGATCATATTGAGCAATATTCCAAAGTTGTTACATCTACAGATCATGAAGTCAAAAATAATTTGTTAAGGAATCAAACAGGTTTTATCTGGCCAGTATCTAACTAAAGTTGAATTATTAAAAATCCCAGATAAAATATTTAATTAAATATTGAATCCATGGAGACATACATAATATCCATTTATATAACAGTTTTATGATTTATCCAGATCCAATACAAAACCTTAATGGCCTTCCACATGCTCATAACAATATAATTAGTTAATTACAGAGAAGTTAAATAAACAAATAGCTTAATTGATAAGACTAGTAAACTAATTTTAAATCCAACTTCAATGAGAAGACTAGTAAACCAATTATAAATCCAGCTTTAATGAGAAGACTCATCACCTGTTTTATAAAATCATCAACGCATCAAACACCTAACAAACGTATTAAATACACTATTTCCTCTCAATTTCCAGGAATCAACAACTAATAACACAAATTATAAAACAAAATCACGCGGGATGAGCGATTTCTCTTAGCAAGAAATTGCATTCCGAATACCAGTACCGTACCAATACCGACACAACATATATGATATTGTATTCGGTTTTGAATTTAGCTCAAAATTTCAGTATCGGTACCATTACCGGTTCATGTACCGGTATTGACCGAATATATATGGTACTATATTCGGTTTATTTTAGATATATTTTGATATCGGTACTACGCAATATTGTACCAATACTGACATAACATATATGATATGGTATTCAGTTTTAAATTTAGCTCAAAATTTCAGTATCTGAACCATCGGTACGGTACCGCTTCACGTACCAGTATTGACCGAATATATACGGTAGCACTGCATTCGGTTTATTTTAGATATATTTTGATATCGGTACTATGTGGTATTGTACCAATACCTTACCAGTACCGAGCGAACATATATAATATGGTATTCAGTTTTGAATTTAGCTCAAAAATTTCAGTATATGTACCATCGGTACGGTACCAGTTCACTTGCCGGTATTGACCGAATATATACGGTCCAGTATTAGGTTTATTTTAGTATATTTTGATATTGGTACTATGCGGTACTGTACGAGTACCGACAGAACATATACGATATGGTATTCGGTTTTGAATATAGCTCAAAATTTTTGGTACTGCATTCGGTTTATTTTAGATATATTTTGATATTGGTACTATGTGGTTCTATACGAATACCGACAGAACATATACGATATTGTATTCAGTTTTGAATATAGCTCAAAATTTCAGTATCGGTACCATTGGTACGGTACTAGCTCCAGTATTGACCGAATATATGGTACTGTATTCAGTTTATTTTGGACATATTTCGATATCGGTACTATGCAATACCGTACCAGCACGTGTTACCAATACCGACAGAACATATATGATATGGTATTCGGTTTTGAATTTAACTCAAAGAGTTAATTGTTGTTTTCCTATTTCAGTCCATTAGTTTAAAAATTGCGATTTCAGTCCATGTGGTTTCACTTTCGTAACCATTTCAATCCATTTATTCTGTTAGTACAGGGACTGAAATGGTTACGAGGTGGACTGAAATGGTTAAGAAAGTGAAACCACAGAGACTGAAAACACAATTTTTAAACCAATGGACTGAAATAGTGATTTTTGACAAACCACAAGGACGAATATAGTAATTAACTCTAACTCAAAAATTTCAGTATCGGTACAGTACCGGTTCACGTACAGTATTGACCGAACATATACGGTAGTGTATTCGTACTTTAGATATTTTGATATCGGTACTATTCGGTATGTACCGGTTCCAAAATCAATAAAAAGCTTTTCTCAAATTTCAAAACTAAAAGATCACACTACTTTTGCTATAAACCGTACAAACAGAATACAGTTACAGTAACAACAGATCGTAAACTTAAAACATAACAGAATCAAATTTAAATTTCAATTGAAAAAAATAAAATAACTGATCATGAATCAAAAATCAAGCATCTACAATAACAAATCAACAACAAGAAGAGTGCAGTAGTAACAGCATAAACAGAGTAGATTACTATTGATTGACAATTTTATATGCGAATAAAAGGATAAAAATATTTACCAGATTATCGGAATTGATGAGACAAACGCCGACGTTAGGGCGGTAACCGGAAGGCAGATCGTCCATAGAGAGAGAGAGAGTTGAAGTTTTAGAGAGAGAAAGTAGAGAGAGAGAGTGTGTTAGAAAGTCAATGAAATGTCAGTGAATGAGGAGGGCGTGTGGTTGTAAATATATAAACTTGAAAAAGAGGAACAAAGAGAGATTTAGGCGTAGGTGACGCTTATCGTGCGCACCCGTTGAAATTGAATAAACTTTGATAAAGAGGGAGAGAATCTGATACTTGCTGCCCCACTTTATCTTATCATGAACCGCCGTCTAACCCACTTCAACTCGCAATAGTTTAAACACGATAAAGGTGCAAATCAAAAGAGAATGAATATTTGTTTTGATCATTGAAAGAGTTCTGTTGAAGCACGGAATCATCGCCAGGATGATTGGGCCGCCTTCTACATGAGGGTGAAGAATCTCATCTTGTTCTTCCTCCTGAACCTAGATCTGCAATGGAGAAGACAAGAAAGTGGAGCTTGCAGAGATGACCGGTAGGGGAAAGAATCCCCTGTTTCTAGTAACAAAAGTGTGGCGGCTCCATCTTGTCTAACCCTAATAATGAGGTGAACACCTCTAGGGGACATGGGCCTCCCCTAACCTCAATGGGTCAGGCCCAGTTAGGGGTTATCTCTACAAGTCCCTAGCCCAATGTAGTATATACTACAACGCGTTGGGCCTCGCGGTTGGGTTAGTCAACACAATAATAAATAATTAATATAAAGGCAATAAGTAACGGGAAAGTCTGACCGCTCGGGTCGGGTCCAATACCATACCTCTACAAGTCCCCCAGTCTAGTGTTGCTCACGAGTGCAAGCGCTGGGAGGAGCACTAGACTTATTAGAAGTGCTGGGAAGTGAGGATTATTATTTCTATGTTTACCTGTCGCCGAGGCGCGAGAGCTTTGCTGGCCATGTTTATTGCGTCTGTCTTTCGTTGTGAGTAAAGATGATGGAGCGGTGAAATGTGCACGATAGTTCATCGTGGTAATTGGCTAGGCAAAGGCTGGTTGCTGCCTTTTGTACTGGCTCACTCTCATGAGCTGCCAAGGTTGCACGTATGCGTATATGTCCCGCGCATGGACTTTGGAACTGGGTGAGTGTTTTTTGGCTGTTGAGTGTGGGAGTATAAGGAACAAGGTAATTCAACCTGGATGATGAGAGGTCCTATTTATAGCCGGAATGTGAAAAAGGGGGGAGCAGCTGTGCCAGCTGTGGTTGCGCGCCAGCTGTCCGACCAAGGGGACTATCCTCTTGGTCTCCTCTGCTGTGGTCAGGGTAGTGTTACACGTGGCGCGCTTACATTTGCCCATTTTGGGTACGTCGTACTGGTGTTGTCGGACTGCTCCTTAATTCGTCGCAGCCCTACCTGGTGCTTGATGACTGGTGACACGTGTTGTCATTTTTGTCGGATGGAGCATCTTTGGTGCCACCTTGATATTTTCCAGAAGCTTCTAGAAGCTTCTGGATGACATTGTCGCTGCCAGCGCCACATAGGATGGAAAAGTGGTGTGGTCCCTGCCATGTGAGCAGGGAATTGGGACCATACCTCTTCAAGTCCCCCCAGTCCAGTGTGCCTTCTAGTTGAGTTGATCGTCTAGGAGGGATTCTGGACTTATGAAGGTAGTGGTTTCTATGACATGTGCTTTTGTGGTAAACTTTGAAAAGTTGAGCCAAATGTACGCATGGCGCATGTGTTTTGGCAACTTGTAAAGGTTGGTCCAAATGGACGCATGGCGCATGGATTTTGGCGAGTTGTAAAAGTTGAGCCAAATGGAGCATGGCGCATGGCGTATGGAAATGAGCCAAAACAGCGCATGGAGTTGGCGTATAGATGTAAACCAAACACGGCGCATGGCGCATGGGATGGCGTATGGAACTGAGCCAAAACGGCGCATGGAGTTGGCGTACAGATGTAAACCAACACGGCGCATGGCGCATGGGATGGCATATGGAACTGAGCCAAAACGGCGCATGGAGTTGGCGTACAGATGTAAACCAACACGGCGCATGGCGCATGGGATGGTGTATGGAACTGAGCCAAAACGGCGCATGAGTCACTATAAAATATTCAACCTTTTGTATGAATATGTTAGTTAGCGCATGGTGCACGCGCGTTTATCCTTATGGAATACGTATACCTGGTGTTTAAATCTCTGTAAACTGTTGTCTACAATATTTGCACGTGTTAATCCACTTTGAGTCAGATTATCGCGAATGAGAATTGGCATAAAGTTGCGTCAGGATAATGAAGTGGAAACCCTAGCCTAATCATCCGTTGTGCCATAATGTAACACCCCGAAAATATAAAACCTTATATTTAAAATTATAAGGTTAAATAACGAGAATTCACTAATTAGAAATTTTAACCTAGTTAGATAAATTCTTTGAAATGGGTCATTACATGGCAAAAAGTTAACAAACTATAGGTTGAATATAGTAGAGGGGCCATAGTTGTTAAAAATGGAAACTATAATAATGTTTTTAATAAAAACAAAAACAAAACCCCATTTTTACTAATCCTGGTCGCACAAGAAGAAGAGCAGGGCGACACCCCACTCTCACAAAACCTAAACCTCACTAAATCTACAAATTGAAGGCTCAATCCAACTCGAAATCGAAATTAAATCATAGATTCGTGATCCTCATTGCGAGAGGATTCTAAGGTATGTAAAATCTGATGAAATCCTTCAACTTGAATTTCTCATGATTTTGTAAAATCTGGAATTTGAGGTTGCATGTGTGTTATGTAGTTAGATTAGGGTTGATATGGTGTCTAGATGTGAAATCTAGCCAACTACATGTGAAAACACTACCAAATTCAGGAAATTCCATGAACACCTTGAAGGTGGATTGTGGGTTTTACAATATGATGATGAACACTAGGATTTAGAATGAATATTTTGGTGTAATTTGATCTTAGAAAATGATTTCTGGAAATGCATGATATTTAGATAATATATGAAAATTATATTGAGGGTTAAGTTAGCAAACTAGCAAGCTATAAACTCGAATATGAAGGATATGAAATTCTGCCTTTAAGGTGTTTGATGAAATGCCTCTACGAAGGCGTAAAACAGAAATTCTGAGCTTAAACGCATAATCGTGATGTTTTGGTGAATTATGCGAATCATGATTTAAATAGAGTTCTAAAACGCATTGTGAATGAACTCTATAGGATCGGACGCGGGAGCGTCAAGTGGACAAGCGGGAGGCGAACCACGTTTGAAGGGCAAACTTTGAAGGTATGTAACTTGATTAGTTACGTTAATCGCATTGTTGATAAGTTTCGTAAATCTTACTATTTAGATTGACATTATGTTGAAATTGCATCCGTTTGATTGAATGTTGTTTTATTAGACCTAGCATAGGCAATGAACCCATTTGGTAGTCGTCATAAGTGGATGGTTCCACAAGACGAGCCAATGGACTACTAGTTGTGAATATTGAAGCTTAAGCATTTTAGATAACGATAATGGTGATGTAATCATACGAGCATTAAACTAGGAGATTGGTAAAATATGTGTGTGTTAATAAGCTACAAATTTTGGGCGTAATGAGCCATAAACTTATTAGTTGGAAGATAGCAAAAATGGGTAAGTGTGGAATGGGTCGAATAATTATGCAAAGACCTATGCTTTCTCATGGTCCTCAAATGAGTTTCCCTTTATGTTAAGCATAATAGGCAGGTTGGTAGTGAAATTACGGACAAATGGGAACAAGAATCACATAAAACGGGTTTACGAATGGAAAGATATACCCATAAAACGATAACAATTGAAAGCTGCCAAACTGACAAAACGAGACGGCGTCGACGACGCAAGTAGTGGCGTCGCCGACGCCTACTGTACTGTCGACGCCAACATCCCCTGGACGACGCCATTTATTCTCTGACCGACGCTGTTAGGCGTCGCCGACGCCGGATGTGGCGTCTCCGACGCCACTCCTACTATTCCTCACGGATTTCACGTTTTGACTTGTTTGTTCGAGCGGTTGAATGTTTTTAATCCCGTTTCTACGCATGATCTTGAAAAGTTCCCTATATCTAACCCATTACTCTAGGTTTCAATCATTTATATTATTCGGTCAAAACTAACTTTTGTTATGTTTTGACATCAGGTTATGTCGGGGTTTTTACGGATGGCGATCAAGCAAGGAATGAAGAACCGAACACTATATTTTGAAGCTTCCGCAACGTTGTTCTTTTAAACATCTAATACTTTTATGTATGGGTTGTAAATGATTGTTAAATGACTTTTGAAACTTGTTAATAGTCGGGTATCGACTAAAGTTTTTGATACTTATGAATCACTTTTATAAATTTTATGTTAATTAAGCAAGTCTTTATTTTCTATGGTATTCGTCATTATTTGAAAAGAATCAGATTAAATCAAGTTTAAATAGACGGGTGTAACACATAACAACAATGTGGCGTGAGGCAAGGAGATGTGGGTGTAAACGAAACTTTATTTTAGCCAATGTGTTTTTGCGTATACCCAAAGTGGTGCGTGCATTTGTAGCTCAGTTTATGTTTTGTAAGCGTTTTCGTCTATGGCTAAACATGCGCGCGTGCGTGACATACACACCCGTATGTAAGGCAACAGGGCCGCATGGGGCTTAGCATGCTTGCATGTGCGTATGGCGACTTGCGTGTTCATGTGTGGAGCGTCAGGCTAGTATGTAGAGGAGCATGCGACTGGCGACTTACGTGCTCGTATATAGAGGAGCATGTGCCGACCGGTGCATATGTGCTCGCTTGTAAGTAGAGGCCTGCTCATAAGTAGAGGAGCATGCGCGTGGCGACTTACATGCTTATATGTAGAGCAGAAGTCTCGCACGGAGACTAGCGTGCTCGTATGTAAAAGGAGCATGCGCGTATAGCGGCTTACGTGCTCATAAATAGAGGAGCATGCGTGCAAAACTCATGTGTGCTCGCTCGTAAGTAAAGGAGCAGGCGCGTATGGCGACTTATGTGCTCATAAATAGAGGAGCATGTGTGCAAAACGCATGTGTGCTCGCTCGTATGTAGAAGGAGCAGGCGCGTATGGCGACTTACGTGCTCGTATGTATAAGGAGCATGCGCATATAGCGGCTTACGTGCTCATAACTAGAGGAGCATGCGTGCAAAACGCATGTGTGCTCGCTCGTATGTAGAAGGAGCAGGCGCGTATGGCGACTTACGTGCTCGTATGTATAAGGAGCATGCGCATATAGCGGCTTACGTGCTCATAACTAGAGGAGCATGCGTGCAAAACGCATTTGTGCTCGCTCGTATGTAGAAGGAGCAGGCGCGTATGGCGACTTACGTGCTCGTATGTATAAGGAGCATGCGCATATAGCGGCTTACGTGCTCATAACTAGAGGAGCATGCGTGCAAAACGCATGTGTGCTCGCTCGTATGTAGAAGGAGCAGGCGCGTATGGCGACTTACGTGCTCGTATGTATAAGGAGCATGCGCATATAGCGGCTTACGTGCTCATAACTAGAGGAGCATGCGTGCAAAACGCATGTGTGCTCGCTCGTATGTAGAAGGAGCAGGCTCGTATGGCGACTTACGTGCTCGTATGTATAAGGAGCATGCGCATATAGCGGCTTACGTGCTCATAACTAGAGGAGCATGCGTGCAAAACGCATTTGTGCTCGCTCGTATGTAGAAGGAGCAGGCGCGTATGGCGACTTACGTGCTCGTATGTATAAGGAGCATGCGCATATAGCGGCTTACGTGCTCATAACTAGAGGAGCATGCGTGCAAAACGCATGTGTGCTCGCTCGTATGTAGAAGGAGCAGGCGCGTATGGCGACTTACGTGCTCGTATGTATAAGGAGCATGCGCATATAGCGGCTTACGTGCTCATAACTAGAGGAGCATGCGTGCAAAACGCATGTGTGCTCGCTCGTATGTAGAAGGAGCAGGCGCGTATGGCGACTTACGTGCTCGTATGTATAAGGAGCATGCGCATATAGCGGCTTACGTGCTCATAACTAGAGGAGCATGCGTGCAAAACGCATGTGTGCTCGCTCGTATGTAGAAGGAGCAGGCGCGTATGGCGACTTACGTGCTCGTATGTATAAGGAGCATGCGCATATAGCGGCTTACGTGCTCATAACTAGAGGAGCATGCGTGCAAAACGCATGTGTGCTCGCTCGTATGTAGAAGGAGCAGGCGCGTATGGCGACTTACGTGCTCGTATGTATAAGGAGCATGCGCATATAGCGGCTTACCGTGTCAACTTATGGCGACTTACGTGCTCACATCTTTACAATCTTATTTTTACACCCTTATCTATTACCGTGTCAACTCCTCTATCTAAGTTCTCTCTTGCGCAAAAACACAAATGATAGTCACCTCTCTTGGGTAGAGGTAAACTTTTTTTTTATAAATTAGCATTAATAAACAAAACATAGAGTAAACTGCAATTTTACCCCATGGGGTTTAGGTTGATTGGCACCCTTACCCCCCCCCCCCCCCCCCGAAATAATTGCAATTTTACCCCCAACGTTTGCTGTTATGTCGCAACCTTACCCCCCGGCTTCAATTTTGTTGACTGGTCTGTTGACTTGGGGGTGAAATAACTATTTTACCCTTTTATTTTACCCCCTAACGTTTGCTGTTATGTCGCAAGTTTACCCCCTGGCATCAAATATGTTGACTGATCTGTTGACTTGGGGTAAATTACTAAAATGCCATTTCTTATTACCCCCTATACTTTGTGTTACGAAGCAATATTACCCCCTGCAACTTCCAAAACCTTTCTCGCCACCATCCATATTCGATTCCACCACCCCCTGCATCAAATATGTTGACTGATTCAATTCAAATTCATTTAAAGGTTGTAACAGAATTCTTACTTTGAATCAAACGTGAATTGATTGCAGTTTTGTGTATATATACCCTCAAGGTCTCAACCATGAAGAACCTTCAGCCACAGCTTAAAACCATTGCTAAAGGCCTTCTGTAATGGTTTTGTCCAGGCAATTGGAATTCGAATGAATTAGAATTTTCCAAAAGCATTTGGAATGCAAAGAAAGTGGAATCTATATCAGAAGCATTAGCCCTGAACCTCTGCATCAGAAACTGGCATGTTACTCAAAACTGTTTAGTCACTTTAATCTCATATTACACACAATTCCAGTATTTGGCTACTCTGTATCAGAAGCACTAGTTCGTTTGCATTTACCAGAGTAACCAAACAGCAGCAACTTAACAGTCAATCTGTTCTATGATCAAACATAACAGCAACAACTTAACAGTCAATCTGTTCTATGATCAAACACACAATTCCAGTAACCTGTAATGCAACTTAACGGTAGCAACTTAACAGACACATTAACCCACTAATCATAGATGCAAATATAACATGTACAAGCTTTTAACAGTCAATCTTAGATGCAAATATAACCCACATTAACAGTCAATCTGTTCTATGATCAAACATAACATGTACAATCAATTATACCTGATCAAGCATACCAAAAGATCCTAATATATAAATAGAGTTCAACTACACTACATATTAACCCAAAAGATCCTAGAAGATTAGAGTTTAAGAATCCTACACAACCATTTCCTGCTGAAGGGGAATCTGGAAATGCAGGAACGGGCGGCCTCGCATCTTGACAACCAATGAGACCACAATCGATCGTAGTGAAACATGAATCCTCATGTCCACTGCAAATACAGAAACATCCATTACTAGTTCTGACCTGATTTTACCCCACAATCAAAATAGTTGTTTGATTTTACCTAAAAACTGCGAGAAAAGGGAGGATCGCTGGACCACAGCTGGATCGATGGTGGCCGGTGGTGTGGTCGCCGGCCCTGGCTCTGCCGGTGGAGCTGGATGCATCATGCATTCTGTTCACTCATCCTCTGCTCGTGTGGTGAAGAAGAAGGAGTGGTGAAGAAGACGGAGTGGAGGTCGCCGGAGGGTGACGAAGAAGACGGAATGGAGGTCGCCGGTGGGAGATCGCCGGTGAAGAAGACGGAAGTGAAGAAGACGGAGGGGTAAAGTGAAGAAGAGGAGTGGAGGTGAAACTTAGGGGGTAAGGTTGAGATATAATGTTGAGTTAAGGGGTGATTATAATATATAAGGTACAATTAACTTGAAATTACTTTTTTACCCTTTGACCCTCCCATGGTTATGTTGACCAGTCAACAAAATTGAAGCCGGTGGGTAAGGTTGCGACATAACAGCAAACGTTGGGGGGGTAAAATTGCAATTATTTCGTTAGGGGGGGGGGGTAAGGGTGCCAATCACCCTAAACCACAGGGGGTAAAATTGCAGTTTACTATAAAACATATTTTAATGAATAAAACATACTTTTAACAAATAAAAGAACGATAAATTAAAAAAAAAACATTACATTAAATTAAAATAATTAAAATTACATTTAATTAAAATAAATTAAACTAAATAAAATTAATACTATTTGTCGGATTCCACCAATAGATAGGATAAATCTAGTCTACCGAGATGCTCAACAAGATTATGTTTTAGGCTTCAATGCGTATCTTCATCCATAAGCTCGTTTAACACACTATCATTGAGAGCGGGGTGGACGGGAGGATCCCGAATGTGTACTGGTGCTATCGCGTTTCCGTCGTCTTTTAAAATTGTAACAAACCTAAAAAATATTCTCGACAACAACCCGTAATCAAAACCAGAAGTGTGCGCGACGAAACTTGACAACCTGACGGTTGATGAACCAAACCGCACAAAAGTACCTTTATTAGACTCACAATTATAAAGTAAACCATTTAGGATCAAGGCCCGAACATACGCGATAAGTATCAGCACAGAAATCGAGAAAACGCGTGATTGGGTGACAAAGGCGGATGGTCAATCCGCACGGATTGCCAATCCGCACGGATTGCCAATCCGGACGGATAGCCTATCCGGGTTACGTGCCATCCGCACGGCTCACCCTTTCCCCCTTTAGCATCCTATAAATACACGGGTCACTCTCCAACTTTTCCACTTTTGGCAAGTGACGTCCGAACCACACGCATTCTTCACTTTTTCTCAGATTTCTCTCAATCCAGGTAAGATCTTGCACTAGTTCTTGTACATCCTTGATCACTACACAATTCTACACCTTTCCATCTTTCAAATCTCAACTTCCAACCATGAAATCATCCAGATTTGAGGTATTCTCGGGTGACGTCGTCATGAAGTTCTTATGAACTTCAAGCTCGACTTCATTCCACCAAGAGTAGCTCAGATCTGAACGATTTCCATAAGATTTCACAACAACTTCACCTAAATCTAAACTTTTCTAAGGATAAAAGAGTTGAAAGAAATACACCTAAGTTCTCTCCTTCTTTTACCCTTAATATCGGTACGAATCTGATCGGTTCTAGTATTCCACCCATTAATAGTGATGCACTAGTCCTAGATCTGGATTCTACCCATCAGACACCTGATTTCGGGGTCAACCGGAATGACCGTTCTGAGTCGCCGACAGGCCAAGTTAGGGTGGTTCCTGACCGGTCTAGTCACGTGAGTAAGAATACGATTCCAAGTGGTTGCCACGTAATCAGAACGTCTCGATAAACGACAACAGAAACCAAGAGTAGACGAACGGGACAATCAGACCAGGGACTGTCCGCTGTCCGCCTGTCCGCACGGACAGGCTATCCGGACGGTTGTAACCCGAACGAGCTACCCTTGGGACCCACTTTCCAAACAAGGTTTGAGTATCGACGAATGAGCAATCCGGACGGACGACCTCTGAATGGATTACTCTTCGGATCATGAGATACTAAGGCCTTAAAACAAACTCCAACATGTGCATCCGCACGGACAGGTTACCCGTACGGACAGACTATCCGGACGGATTGTCACTGTCCGCACGAGTAAGCTATCCGGACGGATTGTCACTGTCCGCACGAGTAAGCTATCCGGACGGATTGTCACTGTCCGCACGAGTAAGCTATCCGGACGGATTGTCACTGTCCGCACGAGTAAGCTATCCGGACGGATTGTCACTGTCCGCACGAGTAAGCTATCCGGACGGATTGTCACTGTCCGCACGAGTAAGCTATCCGGACGGATTGTCACTATCCGCACGGATTACCATCCGGGCGGATTACCTAATCCACTTAGTGACTCAGCCCTAAAGACGTTATCCGCACGGACTGCCATCCGGACGGATTGTTGCCCGCGCGACCGGCTTGAAGGGTAGAGATACTTAGACGTTTTCTAAATGCTACAACGAAAACTCCAAAGCACAAGCCATCATACACAAACACATCCTTAGGAAGAAACAATCCACTTGAACGTTTATCCGCACGAACAACTTGTCCGTACGGATAAGCAATCCGCACGAGCGACTAATCCGCACGGATTACCATCCGCACGGACAGCTCACTCGCACGGATAGCTTATTCGGATGGGTCACCATCCGCACGGATCACCGTGCGCACGGATAGTTCGCCCGCACGGATAACTTCCTCTCACGGATAGTTGATCCGCACGATCAGCCATCCTAGCCACTCTCACTTGTACTGTTTTGCGTGTCACTTATCGTTGCATTATCGAATCTATTCAGGATAACTATACTCGCTGAAAAGCGCTCCCTTCAATCCATAATCGCTGTGAGTATACTCGAACCCTTTTTGCTTTTAGCACTTTTGGGTGTTACATACGTTACGAATATTCAAACTACAACTATCACACTACTCAAGCTATTTTAACGCTAAACCATGTACGCATGTTATACGTGGCTTATGAATGCTTGTTTGTTATGTTTACGCATGGAACGCTGTCTACCTGCCTTAGCAACGATAGTACTATAGTTTGGACTCAGCACCCGTTCACACGGGGGTTGTTAAGGATCTTTTACTTGCATGGATTACGGTGGTAATCATGTATTGCGAACTGCCTCGGGCAGTCAACCCGCAGTCATTGGTATCGATGGATCTATGTCGATAACTAACGTGCTTCATTTCACTATGTGTACGTGCTGGTTATGCGTAAACGAATTCGAACTCTATATGCTATTATCAAACTTGTATGCTCACCTTTACATTATATGTATTGACTTTATTTTAACGTATGTGACAGGTGCCTATGTTGTTTATATGCTTCTCGGGCTGTGATGAAATTGAGGCTAGGAACTGGAGTCCTAGAAACCAACGAATAAATTGTTATGTTTAAATCTGAGTTGTCGGAACAGAATATTTGTTTAGTTTTTATCTGTAATGACTTGTTTGCTATTTGAGACATGGTATGGGACATGGTAACTTAAATTGAATGGTAATGATAGTTGTTATGGAAACTTCTGGACAATCTGTTTCGCTCAGTGCCACGCCCCGATGATTCCGCCATCGATTGGGGTGTGACAGCGGGAGGCAACAATTTTGGCTATAACGCCACTGGTGTGGCACTTGATCAGTTTGTATGTTTCGACGTTAAAATTCGTCTGTTATACCACTCGTTCTTCTGTTTCTTTCGAAATTGCAAATCAAGTCTCAAAACTCCGCTGCGATATCAGGGTAATAACTCGATCACTGCTATGATACTATATCCGATCGATTGAAACCAATCCACTTGATGTTTAAGTGTTGCTGGTACCCGGCTATACTTTGTCATTCGTTGTGGGTTTGATCTCGTGATTATCGTTAAAGTTGAATTGGGTTAATACACTAATACGAGTTCCATTGTACCTAGAAATTAGAACTCATAACCAGGGAGCTACTAAACCAGAAAACTTAATGATTAAGAAAACTTAGCAGTTAGGTAAACTTAATGATTAAGTAAACTTAATGGTTAAGTAAACTTAATGGTTAAGCAAACTTAATGGTTAAGAAAACTTAATAGGTAAAAAACTTTCCAGCTAAAAAAGGAATCTGCCTTACCCTTACCTATAAATAGGAAGCTAGAACTTCATTCTTCCTTGTTTATTTCTTCTCTTCTTCTCTCTATACGTTGGTGTTCTAACCAATAATCACCGATACGATATTTTATCCGATCGACCCGGGAACCATCTAACGAATGCCAAAGTGCTGTTTGAATAAGACTATACTTTGTTGACTTTCGTTATGGTTCCGATCTCGTGACCATCGTTAGGTTTGATATGGTTTTACACTAAAATGTATTCCACTATGTTAAACTAAATGTTTAACTATCAGAAAACTCCTATCCATAAACTTACTATCACAAGATGTTTAATCATCAGAAGATTCAGAACTAAAAAGTAGATGCTTAGTTATCAGAAGACTTAGAATCAGGAGGACTGTTAAATGACTAAATCAAGACCATGCTAACAAGGTGAGTCATTCTCTTTTTATCAAATTGTTTTGCAAAATCCTAAATGTTTTCCAGTTATAGTTACAGTGATTAAGTCTTTGTAATCTTAAATTACTGCCAGTACGTGAGGTTTTGTATACAATTCTTGACAAGCGTCACTTTTGGGTGAACGGACCCAAATAGTGATATGACCACAGTCACTGGTCTTGTCGAGTGACAACTACGCCAGATAATTCTAACATATAAACATTGTAATCACTCTTAATACTGTAAATTATAACAATGTGTCTTTTTGTACAAACTAAATGAACTCACCAGTATTTCCTGCTGACCAAATGTTTTTAAAACGCGTTTTAGGTGATTACAGTTAGGGATGAGGTTTTTTTTCCCAAATACCCGTACTCGTACCCGTACCCTCCAATTTTAGGTATTTGGTACATGTATCGGTACCCAGTTTTATTGATTTTGGTATTCGGTACTTTCGGTATTGGTACGAGTACGGGTAAAAACGGGTACTGCTACCGAATTTTATTTAGACCTTTAAAATTTTTTTGTATTATGTTTTATTTCCTATTATGGTATTTATAGCATTCGTATTGATTTTACCTATATGGTACACGTACCAATTTTACCTATGTGGTACTCGTATTATATTGGTACTCTGTATTCATGTCAATTTTACCTATTTAGTACTCGTACAAGTGCTCAAAAAACAAAATAAAAACAAAATGGTACCAAAGCGGGTACTGTACCGAAAATACCCGTACCGTACCTATATATTTGGCACGGTATTTGGTACCCATTTTTGTTCAAATTGAGTACCGGTATTTTCGGTACCGGTACGGGTATGAGTACGGGTACTGTACCAATCCCATTGGAATAAGAGTTGTGATACGGCACCGAAAGACTTAAAGAAGTGGCTTAGTTTATCAATTAAACTAAATTAAGAAACGTTTTTTTTATGTATTTGGGTTTATCCCATATTAAAGCTACCTTTGTGAAACATGGGTTATTCCCATCTGTTTAATAAATAAAATACGGTGTTTTCTAAACTCTGTTATTTTCCTAACTCACGATCCTGATGAATTTTCCGCTGCAATATTTTCAAAATAACCACCGATACCACTTGACTGGTTCATGGCTCCCGCTCCCATGGTGGGGTCGGGGGACGTGACAAAAACCATGTTATGTAAAATAATACACGTATACACCACATACCTAATTTTTTTCACAGTCCTAGCACGTATTTGGCCGATTCATTATACCCATTTTGACTTCAAAACACCAAAGCTCCATTCCACGTCTTTTCATCCGCCATTTTAGAGATTAGTTTTGGAGAAATGAGAAAAAAGGGTTGGTGAGAATTTGGTATGAAATTGTTTGAGATAAATTGTGATTTTGGTTGGTTTATGTAGTGTAAATATTATAAATTAATATTTATTTTAAATTGTAACGGACTAATGGCTATCTCAAGGGAGCCGTTTCCCTCTCCAACGGTCCAAAAGCCCACAACGGTCAAATACATAAGCGGTGATTAATCACCGAATTCATTATAACCGCGCCGTAAAACCAACGTCGACGACGGTGTTGCCGAGTGGTAAACAAAATTCCCAATCCCTTTCCCGCACCCACCCTGTTCCCCCTTAGGGGCTAAAAATATTGGAGTTTATGACAGAGTAAACTGCTAAAATGGTCCGTGAGGTTTGGTCACTTTTGCCACTTTAGTCCAAAATTCAAACCTTTTGAATATGAGTCTCTGTGGTTTCAATTTTGTTGCCATTTTCATCTAAAAGCAAAATTTGGTCAGATTTTTCAGTTAACATACAGTTTTTTTGTCTTTTCATCCTTTTTAATGAATGGCAAAACGATCAGATTTTTTTAATTTGTTATAATAAAACATTAAAATACCATTTTGCTCTCCATTAAAATGGAGAAAAAAGACAAAAAATATGGATGTTAACTTCAAAATCTGACAAGATTTTGATTTAGGATGAAAATGATAATACAATTGAAATCACGAAAAGACCCAAAATCAAAAGATTTAAGTTTTAGACTAAAGCATAAAAAATGACCGAACCTCATGGACTATTTTCACAGTTTTACTCTTTATGATAAGTACAATGAAACAGACAAGAGGGTATGAAAGTTGAGAGTTGGTAGCGTACGTTAGCATGATGCATAAGGCCATCCGTAGTCATAACGCCCCTTTGTGGGCGTTATGCGACACGTGGCGCGCCACGTCAGCGTGTGGGCGTTATGGGGCCTTATGCATTTAAGCCCGTAGTCATAACGCCCCTACCTCATCATTACCCAATTAATTATAAACCCTTAAATTATACATATATATGTATATATATATGTCTGTGTGAGTGGAGGGTGAACGGAGGCAACAAGCATGGCGCCGCGATAATTATCGCGCCTTCAAAAATTTTTTGGGCATAGCGCCCTTTGTTTTGGTGTGCAAGGCGCCATCTCGGCGCTATAGGGGGTTATACCGCCCCACTACGCAAGGTCTAATGAGGTAAAATGGGTTAGGGGGAAAGTGGGAAGAAGACAAAAGGTAGTGGGGCTAAGAAACAGGGTTGACTTTCAGTCATTAAAGTGGCAGACCTGTTTATATTATTTTCTTTTTATCATTTTCAATAGTTGTTGTATATCTATCTGTGGTTGCAAATCTGCAATTGTGGTACCTCTTTAAATATTATCCATTCCTAAGGAAAAATATACATGACGTTTTCTTGTTATTACGTGTAAATCTGTTAAGTTGGGAGTTTATATTTTACATGTTCCTAAAGCTTTTAAATAAAAACCACGCAAAAGTTTATTTTAGTGTGTATGATCCAGCTGAAATAACAATACGTATAATCATAGTTTATGTATTTTTGTAGTCGCGTTTATACATTTCCTCACGCGTAAAAATCATCCATGAGTAATGTAAGTACGAAACCTCGATACATGAATGCAATTTGCGTAGCGTCTATTATGATCTTATAGGTGATATTTTAATCTGCATAAAACTACGAATTAAATGAAGAGCATGATACACATGTTTTTTTAACCTAGTATGAGAATATAAATCGTTTTATAGAATGGGCCAAACTATCTACACACTTGTGTAGATAGTCACCCTTAAAATGTGTTTTTTGTCCTTATATGCACACCTTGCAGTGCCGAACTGTGGTCAAAACGCGGCGTTTTGGCCTGGTTAACCAGACAAAGACTGACGGGTGTCTGACGGGTCTGTTGACCGGACCAAAACGCCGACCTTTGGCCGCGTTTTGGTCCTATCAACCAGACAGTCTGGTTGATAGGACCAAAACGCGGCCAAAGGTCGGCGTTTTGGTCCGGTCAACAGACCCGTCAGTCTTTGTCTGGTTAACCTGACCAAAACGCCGCGTTTTGGCCACAGTTCGACACTGCAGGGTGTGCATATAAGGACAAAAAACACCTTTTTGGTGTGTAAATAAGCAAAATAGTGTGTAGATAGGTACACCCTATGGAATACATGAATATAATGAACATCCCATGCTACATATATATGGTCTTATGGATGATGTTTTAATCTACACAAACTACGAATTAAATAAAGAGTGTAATACACAGGTTTTTAATCTTTTACGAGAATATAAATCGTTTCATAAATATATGTATATAATGAACATCTCATGCTACATATATATATATATATGTGTGTATATATATAGTGATTAGTGGCGAAGCTTGAGATTTCCGACCCGGAGGGGGGGGGGGGGAGGGAGTCACCGGACCTAAAAATTTCTATAAAACCAGGAGGTCGAAAACGTATATACCCAAAAATTTATATATGAAAACTACATATTTTCCACTACTAAGCGAAAAGTTAGGTGGTCGGCGGCCCCTCCCGAGTCCCGCCCCTAAAAAGCTTCACCTATGATAATGATACTGTTCTTATAGAAAAAAAAAACTGTTGCAAATGCATAGATTAATTCCAAATGCACGATATTGCGTATCTAATAGTAATAAATAATGTTTTTTCCCCAAATATGATAATGCACCTTGGAGAATATTTATTTTTCAAATGAACAAGTGGCATAGTTGTTTTCGAAAGGTAGACGAATTTAAGTTTTCTATATTGTTTTTAATTGTATTTGACCAATCTAATCGTATAAATATATTTTAAGCTTTCTATCTAATATTAAAAACAATAAAAATCATGGGAGGATGAAGCTCACATAAGAGTCGTCTTAACTCTGAACTTCTAATATAAATTATTTGTTTACAAAACTAGAACTTCTAATATAAATTATTCACATAAAAAATAAAGCAACCAGTGATACAGGTTAAAGGTACATGGGGGAGTTTAGGGTATTCATCATTGGGTAGTGTTACGTCATCGGTAACACTGACACCCATTGGCGGACCGACGCACCCATCCCCCTAAAAAATATAGTGGAGTTTTTAGACAAAAATCTCAATCACCCCTCCTAAAAGTTCGGTTAAATCTCCTGATCACCTCCCCATAAAAAAATCATGAGGCGGCCACTTATCCATGAAGCGAAATTAAGTATGTGTTTCGGGGATTGTTTACCGATGAAAGATGTATGGTTTGACCATTTAACAACGGCTATAACGCCGTAACAAATTGAAAAACAAAATTATTTTCTTTTTACTTTTACCCGTTATATATGCAATACCTTTTACCATTTTAAAAAACAAAATTATTTTCTTTTCACTTTTACCCATTATATAACATGCAATACCTTTTACCATTTTACTTCACGTAAATACAAACGATTTTCTGCACACAAACAAACAATATTTCCCTACGGATTCACAAAAATCAAAGGTTGGCCTTGTGATTTTGAGATTTTTTTTTTCAATTTTCGTACCTTTTTAATTTAACGTTTCGTATTGTGATGTTTTTCTAGCAAAAGTTTAGTTTTTTGGTGTTTTTAAATGTGTAATTTATTTTTAAATTAAAAAAATGGTTTTAGAGTACTTGTAAAGTGTGTTGCCAATGATTAAGGTGTTTGAGGGGTTGGGAATTAGTAACTAGGGGTTGTGCCTGCGTCCCGCGCCGGGTTTTGATTTTTAACAAATTTATAGTTTTATTTTGATATTGACACTCGCTATAACAACAGAAAGAGAAACGCAAAAAATCGATCGACAACAAAAAATGAATATCCGTCGTAAACAATAAAAATGAATACCAAACCGGTACCGACATTGATCGGTCGGTATCTATCCGGTTCGTTTCATTACATGTACAATGTCGACAATTGATATAGTGAACGAACACAAATTATCTAAAGTAATGGTGTGATCAAGATCATATTTAAATAATTAAAAGTTATATTAAAATTATAAAATAATAAAGAGAACAGAAACAGAAATTTAAAAATAAGTTGCACAATAGGATAAACATATTATACTGTAGCCAAAGTTCTTATTTAGTTACTATCATTATATTATAATATAATTACAAAAGTGTGAAATGGGCCACCATATGCTAATTTGTGTGAGAGGTCATATTTCAATGGGCTTATAAAATTAAGTACTGTTTAGTGAAGTTCATGGAGTTTAAAATATCTGAATTTATATCCTTAAATTGTAGGTAATAACTTCTTTTATTATATATATAATAATTCTTTTTTTAATATAATCCAATTTTATCATTTATTAATATCTTATATTAATCGAGTAGCAGAAACATGTACACGTTATCTAAATCTGATTTAAATTTTCCTTAGTGATTCAATTACAATTCGTTTAAACAATTATACACAACTATAGGGTGTTAAGGATCATGTACCTTTTTGACGAAAAACCGCAGAAACACACGATGGTTCAAGAAACATCACACTAGTTCACGCCTTCATGATCACCCGAAGTTCCTGAATCAACTCTTGAAACGAATTCCTAAAACCCGAAGCAAAACGGTTGCACGTGACACGAGACGACGACTTGGATCATCGGAAAAAAAAACAGGTTCGGTTGAACCGGTTGGTCGTGGGGTTTCGCATCGGAAACCGGGTTGTCGGGTCGGCCGGCGGCGCAAGGGTAAAAATGAAACGACACTGAATAATTTATAAAATCCAACTTCATCTTTTTTTCTTCCTATATACAGATTAATATTAATAATCTCCCGGACAATTGCTCCCACATATATAATCTTTTCAAATTTAAATTAGTAAATATAAAACTATTATGCTAAACTGTTGTCTAGTTTTTTTCTCAAAGATTTAACTACATACTTTCTTTGAGAAAAAAACGAGACAGCGAACCGGCATACAAAAAGCACGTCACATGTGTCCTCATCACTATCCCCACAGAATTTGCACAAAACCGAGCCAATATTTACGTTCCTATGGGGCAGCGCAACCAGCGTAGGAATTCTGTTTAGAGCTGCTCTCCAAAAAAGAAAGTTTACTTTGGAAGGAACCCAAGTATTCCATTTGAAGTTAATTCCCAGGTTGTAATGCACATCTTTTTGTATGTGAGCGTGAAGACTACGCACCGAAAAAACCCCCGATTCCTCAAGGCCCCACGTCCATTGATCTGACCCCATCACCTATGAACCCGGTTACCGCTAGAAGGAGCTTCGATAGGCGGTTCAGCTCAGCAACTTCAGCTGACCCTGATTGGTTGGCTTGACCAGTTGAAGTTTAAGCTTTCTAACCCATCATCAGTGGAAACCCGGTCTGCACTCGTCACATTTTTGTGTGTCTTAAGGCTGAAAAGATTAGGAAACCCGTCACGCAGAAGCCGATCACCTATCCACCATTCCTTCCAGAAACAAAGGCTTCTATTGCAGCCTGGAAATCCCCTAAATAGAGACTCCAGATTCACTCCCAACCCACTGGATCTTCGGATACTTTTGACACTTGTTTCCATGGCCCGGCCACCTAGGATAATCTTACTGGAAAATTCCAGTCCCTAGGTGTTGATGCAGCCGAATGCCAACTTTTCGCCGTAAAGTTTTATCCTCAATTTTGAAGGGCCACCACCATTTAGCCATCATATGAGATCCGAATCCCAAGCCTCCATAGTCCTTTGGCTCCATCACATTATCCCACGCCACACACTTCATTTTAGCATGTTTCGGATATCAATAAGGGATATACAATGGTTGAGCACATGCAACCAAGGGCGAGAAGGCCCAATGACCATAAGGGTGCGTTTGGTTCGCAGGAATTCAATGGAATTTAATGCAATTGGAATCTAAATTCCATCTCTTAAATTGTTTGGTTCACATAATTTGATGGAATTGGAATCTCAATTCCAATCTTTATGTGTTTGGTTGACAATGGAATTGGGCATGAATTCCTTCGAATTCCTTTAACTAAAGGAATTCAAAATCCTTCCTACATGTGAAGGAATTCATTGGAATCTTCGACCGTTTCGACCCGCACGTTTCGACTCGTGCTGTTTGACCCGAACGTTTTGACCCGTACTGATTCGATCCGAACCGTTTTGACCCGTACCGTTTCATTTGACCCGAACCATTTCGCCCGAAGACACATACAATTTCAACTCGAAAGGTTTCGACTTTCGACCCGTACTGTTTCGATCCGAACCGTTTCGACCCGTACCGTTTCATTCAACCCGAACCGTTCGAACCGAAGACCCGTACAGTTTCGACTTGAACCGTTCCGACGCGAATCGTTTCGACCCGAAGTGTTTAGACGTGAACCATTCGACCTGTATCTTTTCGATGCAACTCATTTCGACTCGAATCGTTCCGCCCCGTGCCGTTTCAACCCGTACCGTTTTATGCGAACTGTTTCGACCCGAAGTGTTTAGACGTGAGCCGTTCGACCCGTACCGTTTCTACCCGAACCGTTTCGACACAACTCATTTCGACTCGAACCGTTTCGACCCGTACCGTTTCTACGCGAACCGTTTCGCCGCGAACCGTTGCGCCCCATACCGTTTCGACCCGTGCTGTTTTGACGCGAACCGTTTCGACCCGAACATTTTAGACGCGAATCGTTTTGACCCGTACCGTTCCACCCGAACCGTTTCGACCCGTATCGTTTCCACCCGTACCGAGGGTTGTGGGTGCCGGATTCCAATTCATTTGACAACCAAACACTTAAAAATGGAATTGAGATTCCAATTCCAACAATTTTCAATTCCTATTGGAATGTTTAAATTCCAAATCCAATTCCTTCAAATTCTAATTCCTATACAAATTCCAAAACATTCCGCGAACCAAAAGCCCCCTAAAATTACCTGTGCTGATTTAATAGCTAATTCAGAACCAGGAATCCTCTCGAAATGCCTCTTCACAAGCCTCTTTAAATCATATTCTCTCATGTTTTTGCGAGCCATTATCATTTCTAGAAAACAGTCGTGTTCCAACTAAATAATACAAAGTATCTCAACTCAAAAGAAGAATGTAAAAAATATAAGCTTGTAAGCCAACTCAAAAGAAGAACCATATCTAAAACCTAGGGTTCCAATCGCACAACTATAAATAATGAAAACCTACCTTAAGTAACTGTTGATCGAGTTGTTCATCAAGTTGAACTGAAAACATATCAGGAACATCCTCAGCTCCTCTCGTCGCCTTCATCACCGTTACCCGCGGCTTCGCCGGTACAGTGTATGAAAGCTTTAAATCGCTCGGGAACACGTACGGCTTACGCAAGTTCGATCGCTTGATCCTGAGCTTCCGCTTTCTTGGGTAAGGTTGTAGCATGAATGGAGGAGGGATCATTGGAGGAATCGGAGCAGGGATGGCGTACATTTTTGAGTTTGTTTTGTGAAATGAGTGAGGATAGCAGGAAAAGAGTTTATATGCGCAAAAGTATAAACATGCTCATGCCTTTTTGTAATGAGCATGTTTATTACAAAAAGGCATGAGCATGTTTATACTTTTGCGCATATAAACTCTTTTCCTGCTATCCTCACTCATTTCACAAAACAAACTAAAAAATGTACGCCATCCCTGCTCCGATTCCTCCAATGATCCATCCTCCATTCATGCTACAACCTTACCCAAGAAAGCGGAATCTCAGGATCAAGCGATCGAACTTGCGTATGCCGTACGTGTTCCCGAGCGATTTAAAGCTTTCATACACTGTACCGGCGAAGCCGCGGATAACGATGATGACGGCGACGAGAGGAGCTGAGGATGCGGAGGATGTTCCTGATATGTTTCCAGTTCAACTTGATGAACAACTCGATCAGCAGTTACTTAAGGTAGGTTCTCATTATTTATAGTTGTGCGATTGGAACCCTAGGTTTTAGATATGGTTCTTCTTTTGAGTTGGTTGTAACAAGCTTATATTTTTTAGATTCTTCTTTTGAGGAGATACTTTGTATTATTTAGTTGGAACAAGACTGTTTTCCATGCTCCTGGTACATTTAATCTGGAAGCTACTAACACCTGCATGCAATTATTTACATAAATTCAGAAACTTTACACAAATACTAATATTATTTTACAAGTGATCTTTTTCTTATAACTATAAAATTACACAAACAGCACTACAGCAGTAAACATAACTTTGATCATATTGAGCAATATTTCAAAGTAATTACATCTACAGATCATGAAGTCAAAAATAATTTGTTAAGGAATCAAACAGGTTTTATCTGGCCAGTATCTAACTAAAGTTGAATTATTAAAAATCTCAGATAAAATATTTAATTAAATATTGAATCCATAGAGACATACAGAATATCCATTTATATAACAGTTTTATGATTTATACAGATCCAATACAAAACCTTAATGACCTTCCACATGCTCATAACAATATAATTACATAAAAGTTAAATAAACAAATAGCTTAAATGATAAGACTAGTAAACCAATTTTAAAACTAACTTCAATGAGAAGACTAGTAAATCAATTATAAATCCAGCTTTAATGAGAAGACGCATCACCTGTTTTTATAACATTTTTCATCAAACATTAAATTAAATAAAATTATCAACGCATCAAACACCTAACAAACGTATCAAATACACTATTTCCTCTCAATTTCCAGGAATCAACAAATAATAATACAAATTATAAAACAAAATCACGCTGGATATATTTTGATATCGGTAGTGTACCAATACCTTACCTAGTACCGATAGAACATATATGATATGGTATTCAGTTTTAAATTTAGCTCAAAATTTCAGTATTTGTATCATCGATACTAGACCTGGCAAACGGGTTGGGTTGGGTCATGGGTCAAAACGGGTTCGGGTCGAAACGGGTCAATTAAAAAATGGGTTGTTTTGGTTCGGGTCAAAACGGGTTTGGGTCGGGTTGGATAAAAAATGTTTTTTTAAAGTGATTGTACAATGTACATCAAGGGGCAATTTTGTCGGGTTAAAACGGGTCCGGGTTGGTAACCTTCGAATAATGTACCTACTTTGTACAACCCGTTGCTCTATGTACAACCAGAAGTTTCATCTCTTTTACATACCATCCTTTTCATCAAGTAAACCTATCAAAGTTTCTTTATCCCTTACATACGCCAGCCTCCTTACAGAGTACAGACCCTAAGTTTCACCAATTTTGACCTAGATGTACATGAGGCGCCGCTTCAAAGCTCAAACCCTAAGGCGCTTTCCTGATCGCCTTGCCACGTGCGCACTTCGCGCCTCAAGCACACTTTTAAAACCAAGTTCCTACTTCCTGCTATTACCAGATTTAGTAGGATATTCTAAATTCCCTAACTTGTGTACTAATGGACACTAAGAAACCTTTGTGTTCAGTGATTGGATTACCATTCATGGGGTGCTGACTTCAGCTTTGTCATCTGCTTCAGTGTAGACACCAAAGAGGAAGCAAGTGTTCAGTTGCAAAATATCCAAGTAAAAAGTAGCTCAGTAATACAGTTCCTACTCATGATTCATGAAGAACATAAAAAACCACAATCCTTTTTGAAGTTTAATCATAGTAGCAGATAATGCAACAAAACACATCAACATTCCTGTTAAACCTAAAAAAACTTCAATCACATATGTATCAGTCGAACACATAATGTTTTTGAAACATTTAGAAAGAAAAAAAAAAACCCTAGGACAGTAAGATTTCCTAACCCGTGTCGTATTTCTTCTAAACCCAGTAACCCGTTCCTTTTTAATTCTAAACCCAAATTGGCCTGTAAACATACTTGCCCCTTTTAAAATTGACCCAATTGGACCCATTAATTTTTACAAGGAAGCCCAAATTGACCCATAGTAATTAATAAAAGACCCAAAGTGACCCAATTTTATGCATTCGGGTCAGAATTGCCTCCCCTAATCGATACGATACCAGTTCACGTACTGGTATTGACCAAATATATACGGTACATATATTTTGATATCGGTACTGTACCAGTAACGACAAAAGATATATAATATGGTATTCGGTTTTAAAATTTAACTCAAAATTGCAGTACCGGTATCATCGGGAAGGTACCGGTGTACAGTTTATTTTAGATATATTTTGATATCGGTACTATGCGGTCCTGTACCAAAATCAATCAAAACGTATCTGAAATTTTAAAACTGAAAGATGACACAAATTTTGCTATAAACCGTACAAACAGAATACAGTAACAACAGAACGTAAACTTAAAACATAATAACACAATTAAATTTAAATTTCAATTGAAAAAAATAAAAGAGTAACCTGCAATTTTACCCCCTGGAGATATAGCCCATTGGCACCCTTACCCCCTACCACGAAAATTTTGTTGTCTAACCCCCCAACTAATGCGAAACGCAGCAATCTTACCCAGAGTTACCCCCTGGCACCCAACTCTGTCAAGTCAACGTTTGTTTGACTGTTAATAATGTGTGAAAAGTCGTTTTTGCCCCTAAATCTAATTTAATTCAAAAAACATTAAAAGACTTAAATTATAAAGATAAAGAAATATGTAAAATAAACCATCTTCATCTTCTCTACCACTCACCTGCCACTATCAACTCCACCAGTCACCACCACCTTGCCTAAAGGGAGTAGAAAGATGGATAGATGGAGAATGGTAGCAGATATAGATAATTTGGGGCGTTCTTCTTTCCAAGAAAAAACAATTATATATTTTCTCTAGATATAATAATAACTAGACGAATAATGTAGCTCGAATTCAAAGTAAAGGCAACCCAGAAGCAAAAATTTCACAAAACCCATACACATTTAACTGATTTTTTTTGCAAAATCAAGACTTATTGAAGCAACCCAGAAGCACAAATTTCAAAAACCCATACACATTTGAGTGATTTCGTACAAGATCAACGCTTATTTAGGCAACTCATAAGCACAAATTTCAAATAACCCATAAACAGTTAACTGATTCTGTACAAATTCAACGCATAACACGGAACCAAACCCAGAGTAAAATAATAAAAACAAAGTATGAGAAAATTACCTTTCACCAAGAAGAGCAGAAGCAGATTTGTGGGTGTGAAATTGAAGGAAGAGGAATGGGTGTTTGAAGTGAGAATGTTGGGTGAAAATGAAATATGAGAGGGGTTGGGGTTGGGGCCAGAGAAGGCGTACAGGACAGGGGGTGTGAGAGTAAAGGAAGAGAGAGGGGGAAGCTTTTTGTCAGATTCCTAGGAGACTGGAAAACTCAAATTATGTTGTTTTCTAGTTTTTAGTGTTTTTCTAAAGTTTTTTTTTTCTTGTAGGTTTGAATTTTGTACAACTAGTGGGTTACAGTCACACTTCACGGCGGTGCGACTCGATTTTTTATCTGATATAGCAGTCGAAAGAAAAAACTTACAAAATAAAGTCGTGATAAGTACAAAAGTATGTCGACACATGTTTTACATCGACCGGAAATCTCGATTACAAAAGTACTTAGAAAGTTAAAGAGTTGTCAGTGTCAATGCTAAAAGTTGAGAAAATACAAAAAAAATTATGTCGAAATATAAATCAGCTTAAGTTTATATCGACACGTAAATAAAAATAAAGACGTAAAAGTCGATTAAAAGTATTTAGAAAGTTAAGAGGTCGTAAGAGTCAATGCTGAAAATTAAATGTTAAAAGTCAAAAAAAAAAAAAAAGAAAAAAAAAAGCAAAAAGAAAAAAAATCACCGACTACAAAAGTATTTAGAAAGTTAAAGGGTTGTCAGTGTGAATACTGAAAGTTGAGAAAACACAAAAAAAAATTATGTCGAAACGTAAATCAACTTAAGTTTATATCGACATGTAAATAAAAATAAGAGTAAATTGTCATTTTCGTCCCTGAGGTTTGGGCACGTTTGCCATTTTCGTCCAAAATGACACTTTTCTACCATTTTGCCCCCCACGTTTGACCATTTTTGCCATTTTCATCCAAATTCCTAACCTAGTTACATTATGTCGTCTGATAGAGTTGTTTTTGAAATTCTCAATTATAAGGGAGAGGGTAAGTTGTAAAAAAAAAACTAAAAAAAAAAAAAACAATTTACACATGAACATCATCATCTCTGAACATCATCATCATCTTCAAACCCAAATCAAGAACAAATCAATCTTCACATGAACATCATCATCTATCACAAAATATTCAAAATAATAATTCAATATAAGAATCCTATGAACATCATCATCTGCAAATTCCGAGACACCAAATTCAAGATCTCTACCAAACTATTTAATTCCTTTCAAAACACTATGAGCAAACTACATCATCATCATAATCTGCAAATCCATTTCAACCATCATAATCTTCATAATCTTCGACTATTGTTTGTAGATCTGATGCAATTTCAAGATCTTCAAGAAAGGGTTTAGAGAGAGATAAGAGAGAGACGCCGTCGTCCTTCTCCACCATCACCAAAAAACGTCACGGTTCCATCGTCGTCGTCAGCTGCATCTTCTCCGTTTCGTTCCACCATCACGACCATGTTCTTATGAAGCAGATCGGAACTTGAGATGAAGATGAACCGGAATCGAACCTGAATCTGGTAAAAATAGACAGATTAGAAACTGAATCTGAGATGGAACTGGTTGTAGGTTCCGACGAAGATGGTTGTGGATTTCGATGAAGATGACTGATGACGATGAAGATGACTGATGACGATGATTGTGGTTTCCGAGAGAGAGAGAAAGATGAAGCCGGTTGTGGAGGTGGAGGTGGTGTTGTGGTGGGGATTGGTGGCGGAGGTGGAGGTGGTGGGGAATGGTGGTGTCGGTGATGGTGGATGAGAGCTTCTTGCAGATGATGATGATGTTATGTTCTGATTTTGAGTTTTCAGTTACATTATAAATTAAAAAAAAAATCTACCTTTTATTCAAAAACATTATAAATTAAAAAAAAATCCTTATTAAACTGAACTTTCTAACCAAGTTAGGAATTTGGATGAAAATGGCAAAAATAGCCAAACGTGGGGGGCAAAATGGTAGAAAAGTGTCATTTTGGACGAAAATGGCAAACGTGCCCAAACCTCAGGGACGAAAGTGGCAATTTACTCTAAAAATAAAGACGTAAAACTCGGTTAAAAAGTATTTAGAAAGTTAAGGGGTAGTAAGAGTTAATACTGAAAGTTAAAGGTTAAAAGTAAAAAAAACAAAAGGACAAAGTCAAAGACAAAAAAAAAAAGAAAAAGAAAAACTACTGTAGCACTATTCATCCCAATGTTTCAAATTAATACATACATATATATAAATAAGAGTAAACTGCAATTTTACCCCCTGGGGTTAGAGTCAATTGGCACTCTGACCCTCTCCCAGGAAATATCGCACTCTGATGTCACGGCCCCCTACCCAGTTTCCTGGTTCGAACGCCGTGAGACAGAAAACCCGTGGTATTAATATTTAATTTGGCAGCGGAAATTTTAACAGGATCGTTTAAACTGAAAATACCCGATTATTTTATTTGAAGTTTCGGGACAAACCCCGTAATTTACAATAAAGGAATTTCACTGGGAAACCCCCTGTTTACAAAAACATGTTTATTTATTTACTGAGCCACTTTATCCAAGCTGGTAGTGCTACGCGGCACTTTTCCTGGTTCACAGTAAATCATCTGAAACATGTTTAAAAAAAATTTATCAGCGGGAAATACTAGCGAGTCATTCAATTTGCACAAAACGACACATTGTTATATATTACAGTATTAAGGGCGATTACAATGTTTATATCAACCAATTACCCAACGGTATTTGTCACTCGACCGTATCTGTGACTATGGTCATATCACCCATTGGCTAACCCGTTGTCCAATGGTGATGGTTATCAAGTAATGTATACAAAACCCCACATACCGGTTGTAATTGAAGACTACAAAGACTTAATCTCTGTAATTATAACTTTGAAAATAAATAGGGTTTTGGAAACAATTTGGTAAAAAGAGAATGACTCACATTGTAAGTTTAGACGGGCAGAGTATGCCTACTGATTTAGCCTGGTAACCTAGTTTAAATATAACAATGCAAGCGAAACGAGGTCAGTAACTTAATTCAACATTTACGACAACTTCACGAAATCAAAACCCTCACGACGAATGACAAAGTATAGCCCGAATTCAGGCAGCACTTAAACATCCGTTGGATAGGTTTCAATCGATCGGACATTATATCGTAGCAGTGATCGAGTTATTACCCTGTTGTCGCAGCAGAGGTTCGGGATTATGGGTATTTTGAATGAAACAGTGAATAACTCCTCGTACGTAACTAATTTTTTCATCGTAACAACTTCTCCATGCAAGTGCCAAACCCCTACTATATATACTGATTTTTGGTCTATCCCGCGTGTCGCGCAGGCTGCCAGGGATCCTGGCGCGACACGCGGGGCACACCTATTTTGGCTAGGGTGGCCTCGTGTCCTACATAGCCCTGGTGAGTCAATTTGAACGATTTTGTATGCTTTACATTCGTTTTATACGGATAATTATCAATTAGGGGATACCCCCCTTGAGTTTTAGGGGGCCCTGATCCTAGTTTTGACCGTTTTAAAAACGATGGGTCGTACCATACCAATTGGGGGTCTCAATTAGGGTTTCCTAATGTGCATTATTAAAATAAGAAATAATAATTTTGGCAAGGATTGTTACATCTGACCCCCCAACTAATGAGAAACCTTGCAATATTACCCCCTGCCGTTCAAGAACTTAACAGTTCTGTTAAATGGTATGTAAAATGACTATATTACCCTTTCTTATTACCCTCTATGATTTGTTCTACTCTGCAATATTACCCCCGGTGTAAAATAACTATATTACCCTTTCTTGTTACCCCCTATGGTTTTCTGTACTCGGCAATATTAACCCCCAGTGTTATAGATTTGTTGCAAACGTTACCCCCTGCAGGAAAAAAACCTTTCCCGCCTAAAAACCTGTTGCAAAACACATATATGAAAACACATATATCAAAGTAACCTGCTGCAAATTGTTGCCTGTTTGTTGAGGTAGAATATTTACAAAGCCTTTCTAAACAATAGATTATGTTCACACTAATCATCAACAACAATAGATTAACTAGACATGACAATCATCATCTCACCAAATGATCAGTTTCTATCAGTTTCTACCTTTCTAAACAACATATTATGTACAAACATCAGTCTCCACCAGATTTGATCATCTTGTTAGTAAAATGATCAGTTTCTACCATGTTTTGCATTATCAAATGAGTTTCAATAATTGATGCAATGCAATAATCCAAACAAGCTAACCTGCTGCAAATGATGTAATGCAATAATCCAAACAAGCAAACCTGCTTCAAAGTGATGCAATGCAATAATCCAAACAAGCTAATGATCCAATGATCCAATGATACCAAACATGCAAATGATCCAATTATCCAATTAATGTAGGCTGCAAATGATCCAATTAACCAATTTATGTAGGCTGCAAACATTACCAGTTCTGTATTATCAGTTATCATACACATTACAATTATACCAAACATGCAGTTATCAGTTATCAAACATACACATTATACCATTAGAGTTATCATACCATTATACCATTAGAGTTATCATACCCCATTAACCTACATCAACCATATATATATACAGTTATCATACACATTATACCAAAAAAATCCTAAAGTCAGACTACATAAATAGATTATATATTAGAGTTCAACTAGGCAACCATTTCCTGCTGAGGGGGAAACTGGAAGTGCAGGAAAGGGCGGCCTCGCATTTTCACCACCATCGAGAACACAATCGATCGTAGTGTTACACTCATCCTCATGTCCACTGCAAATACAAAAAGAAACACATACATGAAAATGATCAACTCCAAAACAGTCTGTGCTCAATGTTCCATACATGAAAGAAACACATACTAAGCAGTAGCATCATATCCTCTTTTTGAATCATCATTAAAACAGTCTGTGCTTAATGTTCCAAAATACAATTACAACCTCATTCCTACACAGTGATTCCCCTTTCCCCTGTTTTTTTCAATAATCCTTGTTCAGTGATTCCTCTTTCCCCTGTTTTCAATAACCCTTGTTTACTTGTTCGATTTTACCTGACATGTGCGACAACACTTCTCTGATGGTGGACGTGATCGGCATTTTGCTGGAGCTGAGCTAAGCTGAGCTGTAGTCTGATCGCCGCCGGTTGGAAGGAAGGTCGCCTGAGTCTGATCGCCGGTGGTGGTGGAAGGTCGCCTGAGTCTGATCGTCGGTGGTGGTGGAAGGTGTGGGGAGTCTGATCGCCGGTGGTGGTGGAAGGTGTGGGGAATGGTGGGAATGCTTAGCTTAGGGGGTAAGATGTTTAATAACTTATTATATGGGGTGTTTTATTGAGTAAGCCATAAAAGCCAAGTGGAAATGACAATAATACCCTTTGACCGTTTATAAGTTAGGTTGACTTTAAACCCTTTTTTAGCAGCAGGGGGTAATATTGCAAGGTTTCTCATTAGTTGGGGGGTCAGAGTGCGATATTTCCCTGGGAGGGGTCAGAGTGCCAATTGGCTCTAACCCCAGGGGGTAAAATTGCAGTTTACTCTAATAATAATAATAATAATAATAATAATAATAATAATAATAATAACAATAATAATAATAATAATAATAATAAATATGGGAGATTACAAAAACACCCTTACCTATAACAGTCAAACAACCGTTGACCGTTAAGAAGTTCCAAGATTGCAGCGTTTCGCATTAGGTGGGGGTTAGACAACAAAAATTTCGTGGTAGAGGGTAAGAGTGCCAATGGGCTATATCTCCAACGGTGCTCCAAACGATGAAAATGGCGCTTCAATTCGGGTGTTTAAATTTTCAATTAACAAAAATCAAGTCATTTGCAGTACCATTTCGAGGTAAGTTTTACATCAATGGACTTGTATCGTCGTTCTGATCAAAAGCCCTAAAAAATCTGTTTGTAATTTGGAAAAAAAAAACTTAACTCCGCTAAGTTTTTTTTTAACGGGGGACCGGTGTAGGAAAAATAGGTGAAAGGTGGGACTGGTGGGGGAATATTCAAAGGTGGGACTGTCAATGGCCAATGAACTCTAGTTGATATTATTAAAGGCCAATTCCCCAATTAAAAATGTAAGTGTACTTAATTAATAACTTAAAAAATGTATATATCTACTGAATTACATCAGTTCATAACTCTAATTGCCGTTGTTTCCAGTTGGATGTCATATAAAGATCAGGTAGAATTCAAATAAAATTTCAATTGTCCCCTGTAATGCTTTCACACCATTCTCCAACTTATAAAAAATAGCATAAGGTTTAAGTTTTGAACTAAAAATCTGGGCACTCAATGATATTCTAAACTGGAGAAAGATCTTCTGGAATATAGAGCAGACATGAAAGAATTAATCTTATGTTGGCATGTGCTTTAATAAGATCACTAGAATGATGAAATCAGGCGGCTCAATTTGAGAGGGTGAGAACAATTTGAGAGGGTGGGAATGACTATTTAAGTAACTTTTTTTTTGGGTGGACGGTATGCTTGTCTCCCATGCCACCTTACCACAATATCTCTCTCATCCACGTCAGCGTCACATCAACTTTCACCACAGCTTGCCAAATCACTGGAAATGCTACACGCTTCGTATGCTTCCTCTGCCACAACCGAATTGTAAATTAAATTAAAAAAGCAATGAACAAATATGTGATTGAGTGATTGACTAATGTTGGAAAGGGGCCCATTCTCTTTTTCTCTCACCTTCCGCATGTTTGGCATCTACTTGCCCACCATTGCCGAACACCACTTGCCAAAAGCCACATGCGGCACCTCATGGTATGGTTCATGCCGGCATACCACTCATGCCACATGTTGTCGATCAGCACTTGCCGAGTGCATACCCTCCACCCTTAGAGTATCTCAAGTGCCTTTGTTAGGGGAGGAGGGGTGGTTCACTAGTGATAGTTTCTATCACTCCCACTATCCAATCAAATCATGCTATGTCAGCACCCAATATTCTATCACTAGTGATAGAAATGTAGGGGGGTGGTATCACTAGTGATGGGATTCCAATGTACAAGTATTAATGCACAATGTACAAGATACTCATTCATCACCCTCCAACTTCAACGCGTTATATATATAACTTGTTATACTTGACCACGAGTGATAGAATTAGGCGGGGCGGTGTTCCACGAGTTATATTTGATGTTCAACGCGTTATACTCATCCACCCCGTGTGCCCTTATGAAAAAAGAAAAAAAGAATAAAGCAATTGGGTGATCCTGTAGGTGGCAGTTAAAAATATTCTAAAATTAACCAATTTTGATTGAGAGTTTTTAATTGTACAAATAGTTTGTTTTCTTGTACATAAAGCTTGTTTGGTTGTATATGGGTATAAGAAATCTAAAACTAAGGGGAGGGGGGTGGTTCACTCGTGATAGAATCTATCACTCACAAGCACCAATTAAGTTCCGCCATGTCATCAACCATTTTTTCATCACTCACAACCTTTTTTAGTCGGGGTGGTCATCACTCACCACCACACCCAACAATTTTCCCCCAACCAACAATTACACTCACAAAAAACAACCATCACGCGTTGAAAATATCACGAAATTCTGATTTCGTTAACTTAAAACGCGTTATAGCAAGCATGCGGGGTGGGAATTGTTATTGTATAACGCGTTGATTTGATTCATCACGGAAATATAACGTAGTGCCCCGTGCGGCCTAATCTTTAAGTATTTTATTATCTTATTCTTGTTTTCTTGGGTGTATTTTTGAATGCCAAACGACATGAGGCGATCCCCTTTGCCTTGCGTCTAGGCTTCCAGGACCCTACGCGTCTCGGAGCGCCTCATCCTTTTTCAAAACCAAGCTGATTGAATAGTTAATAGTTGTTAATCCATCTCTTACATGATGTGCATTGTTATAATTTTGGTGGTGACGTAGAACGTGGTGTTGATGCTTTCATAAGCATCAAATGAACATAGGTGGTGTTGTATATTATATTTTGAAAGTGATTGCTTAATTATAACCTTTGCAAAGCACATGTGGTCTGTATCTAGTGGTTGGGTCATAGCAAGATTGATTCTGGTTCAGATTACTTTCAACATCTGTTTTAGCTATGATATTCACGTACATACGTTTACACACACATATACATATATGTATTGTATAAGTTGATAAGTATGCTAATTGATCTTCTTACAGCCCCTACATATTCCAATTCTCAGACTTGTGAACTCTTTCTGGTTCAGTTTATAACTTTCGATAAGTTTATAATGATGCATATAGCTTCACAAATAAAATAAAGAGATGCACAGATAGTCCCTGTGGTTTGGTGAAATTTCATCTTTAGTCCCCAACTTTTTAAAATTACACTCTTAGTCCCTGTGGTTTAACAAGTTGTTACTCGGATAGTCCCCAAAGCGGATGATGTTAGTTTTGCTGGTTAAGTGGGTGTGAAATGAGAAGGACTATCCGAGTAACAACTTGTCAAACCACAGGGACTATCCGAGTAACAACTTGTTAAACCATTGGGACTATCCGAGTAACCTTCATCCGCTTTAGGGACTATCAGAGTAACAACTTGTCAAACCACAGGGACTAAGAGTGTAATTCTAAAAAGTTAAGGACTAAGAGTGAAATTTCACCAAACCACAGGGAATATCCGTGCATTTTACTCTAAAATAAAACAATATTATGTTATAAGGTCTTTTTTATTCTTCTTCTTCTTCTTCTATGATACTATTACACTTTTGATGAGTTAAGAAATTAAAAACAAAACAGTATTGCAGTTTTTGTTGCGTTCAACAAAAGGAACCCAAAGTTTATAAAGAAAAAGAATAGAAATACAGAGGAACTGAAGTCAGTTGATGTCATGGGACTTCCTCTTATGAATGATGCAATAACTTTTTCCTGATTATTTATAAATTGTTTGGAAGCTGCACATTGACTTCATTGACCAAAATCGATGAAATATTTGCGGACTCATTAGCAAAAGTTACATCTCTTGAAAATGCTCTTGCTGCTGTTGACGAGAAGTTCATTTTTTTATGCAAAAGCTTCGTGGATAAGTTTCTGTAATATGTGACTTCTGTTGATCAGTTCTGTTTAGACATAATGGAAAACATAAAAACATACCTGATTGCGCCAGCACAGGCCAACAGAGAATCCAGATGGAGACGTAGCAACAGTGTTTGACATGATTGTCAGCTTGATCTGGTTCCTCCTTAGGGTGCAATCTAACGATGGTGGTAAGAGAAACCGAATAAGGGAGTTCGGCTAGGAGAGAGGGGGCGATTTCATGAGTGATGTTATTGTGATTAGAGTCTAACCCTTTAACCCTCTAATTATCTCCTTATATATGCACCCAAGAGGAAACCCTAATTAGTTAATAAGGGTAATTAGGCCCATCAACAATTACCAACTAATTATTTAATAGGATTGTTATATATTTTGATCCATATAATGTAAATGATTATAATGGCTACTAGATTAAATATAAAATAAATATATTTAATCTTACATTCTCCCACTTAGCCGAGTAATCATTTACTATGAGTATTAGATAAGCCTGATCAGGAGTTAACACTCATTTTAGCCTTAAACAAGTACTATAGCAGAGAAATACAACCGTTGAATCATTGTGCGACTCAGGACCCCCATTAGTCATACTATAGCCTTAATTTAAAACCTAATCGTCATGATCAAAACATGAATAAGCCCTTTGTTTGATTTGTAACTTTATTTGTCTATATGCCATTATGTCGACTTGACATATTCTTATAGACATACAAAATCAAACTGATGAGGAAAATTAACTAATACTTAGTCATTCATAGTACGATATGCAATTTCGCATGGCCATTAATTAATACCCGTCTATGAGCTCTCTTAATAAGACTTATGGGTAACAGCCCTTCAGTTATAGGATCCTTAAGCATATCATGAATGTATTCGATACAAAACTTAGTTTCCTCAATTCGTTCATAAACGAATAATTAATTGTGTATCGAAATTTAATGCAGCACCTCTTGAACTGTTACTGTTCAAGGAGTCATGGTAGCTGACTTTATCACACTAAGTCTTCAAAACATTAATTATATGGAGTTAATAAACTTATGAGTCCACTGATATATTTCCAACAACATTTAGTGACTATATTATGTCGTTATAACTTAGGTTGTTATTATCAGTTTATTAGGACTCCTCCATAAGATAGGTTTTGTCTGCTGACACAAGGATATACCCGAAACTACATTTTGTCATATTTGAATATCACAAAATTAGAGTAATAAACCGGTTTGATTTCTCATTTCTTCTTAAAATCATAGCCTCTCGTTTCTTTTAAAGATTTTGTAATACTCTATTAAATGCTTCACATTAATCTAGACATATATAGTGTGTTGCAATGTGAGTAATATCTAAACGAGTATAGACTTGAACTTACATAAGGCTTCTAGTTAATGAAGCGTAAATAAATAATCTCATTTATCCTATTATCCTCTAAAGGAAGAGCAGTATAGTTTGTTACATATGTAAGGACCCATTTAATGTTAAACTTATGGAACAGAACTAAGGGTAGGGTTCCAGTGTGAACAACCTCCCAAGAGTGAACTGCGTGAACAAATATGGACCCTTGATTTCCTTTTTAGTTTTTAAGGGTAGGATTGCAATTATATAAAAAATTAGATTTAAATAATTATTTTAAGAGTAAAATACACGGATAGTCCCTGTGGTTTGGTGAAATTTCACCTTTAGTCCCCAACTTTTCAAAATTACACTCTTAGTCCCTATGGTTTGACAAGTTGTAACTAGGATAGTCCCCATAGCGGATGGAGGTTAGTTTTCTCAGTTAAGTGAGTGTGAAATGACAAAATTACCCTTAGTAATAAAAAAAGATAATTAAATCAATAAAAGATAAAAAAAATCCATTTTCTATTTCGAAACATTGACTGCACAAAAATCCATTTTTTATTTCGAAATGTGGTATTTCGAAGGGGGCTGTTCATCTTGCTCAACAATAACCAATGTTCATCTTCTTCTTTACACAAATCCATTTTCAAATTTCAACATAAATATCTTTTCACAAAACAAATAAAAAACTAAACAACAACCATTATCCTAACCGAATAAAAAATTATGCATAAAGTTCATTGATTGAAGTTAAAGGTTTATCTTGATTAAATGTGATAATGATGAGTTTTCGAAGAGAATAGTGTTTTGAAGATGAAGTTGATTCCAGTTGTTAATGTATTTTGATGATTCCAGTTGATTCACGTGTTTCGATGATTCACATCTTCTTGAGATGTTTCGATGCATATTGAAGATGAAGATGAAGACGAATCACTTGGCGGATGATGTTTTCAAAACACAACCTTAAAATCAACTACCACCTTCTAAAAAAACCTAAATCTGCAGTACAGCCATGGATATCATCAAGTCACCCACAAAGATTTAATCTTTTCACAACAAAACCAAAACCCACATCGGAGAAAAATCGGGCCAAAACGAAACTAGATCAGCAAAATTGGGCCAAAACGAAACTGAAACATGCAAAATCAGGCCAAATCAAACCAGTCGGTGACCTTCACCTGGTCCGGATTCAACTTGTTTTTCCGACGACCTCACGTGGGCGGTGGTGCTGGTAGTGTGGTCGTTGCCGGAGATGATACCGGCAGTGGAGACGACGGTGGGAAGATGAAGATGAGGAAGTGTGTGGTGGGGGTGTTGTGTAAAAATTAAAAAGTGGGTCTCAAGTAAATTATAAATATTAATTGTATTTCCTTTTTGTGTTTTAAGTATTATATTTAAATAATAAGGGTAGTTTTGTCATTTTACATGGACTTAACTAGAAAAACTAACCTTCATCCGTTTTGGGGACTATCCGAGTAACAACTTGTCAAACCACAGGGACTAAGAGTGTAATTTTGAAAAGTTGGGGACTAAAGGTGAAATTTTACCAAACCACATGGACTATCCGTGCATTTTACTCTTATTTTAATAATTGAATTAAGTTACATCTTTCCTAATTTAAATTCATTATCCACATTATGTATATTTATTAATAAGATAATTATCAAAACAAACAACAAATCACCATATTTCAATTTTAATTTTTATTTCAGATTTCATCACTAGAATTCAAATTTTGATTTTTAAGATCCACGTAACCTTCTATTTCAACGGTATACACATGTGTACTTGGATATAAATAGAACAGTACACATGTGTACTAAGCATCGTACATTTGTGTACAGTAATTCACATGTGTACATCAACATTCAATACAAAAAAAAATTTCTGAGATATCACAAAACAGACGATATACACATGTGTACATCGCATTAAAAAGAGGGCAAAATCAGAATACACATGTGTACATCGCATTTAAACAAATAATTATTTTAATAATTGAATTAAGTTACATTTTTCCTAATTCTTGATTTGATTTGTGATAGATTTATGCAATCAATTTAAGATTGAAATTACACATATAACCTTTTTGTATTTAATTAAATGAAAAAAATTAACCAAATAATTACCATCATGCCACTCACTTTAATCTCAAGATCATAAAAATCAAGGGACCAGATCAGTTCACGCAGTTCACTCTTGGGATTTTGTTCACGTTTGAACCTAATCCACGGAACTAATGTCCCATTGGGTCTATCTCGGTATTTTATGATATCTTTCAAGTAAGAGATATCTCTGAGATCTATTATATCAAAGTTTGTGTTAACAATGCTTTGACTTATGTAACATATACTTGTCAAAAGAATGTCATCTATATAGACAAGTTTATCTTAGTTGCTCCCACTCATTTTGAGGTAGGTACATTAATCCACTAGTATGTTGATGAAAATAATTACGTTAAGATTTCATCACATTATGATGTTTGCATTAACCCCATACATGGATTTTATTGGCTTACAAATAAAGTGTTCTTTAACCTTCAGTTTGGAACTTTCAGGTTGTTTTATGAACATGTAAATATGCTAGCCATTTGTTAGGGAAAATTGTTTTTAATGTTCATCTAATGTAGCTTTAAACTATTATAAGCTACTAGAACAGTGATGATCCTCAAAGAAATCTTTTGTTAGATTTGTAATAAAGATTCTTTAATAATTTATCTCTTCCTGAGTACAGCCTTTGACAATCAATCATGATCCTTTGTGTCTTAACGCTTATATATAAGGATTTGGTTTAGTTATGAACACTCTTAGGTAATTCAATCAAATCCCAAACGTTATACGAATACATAAAATCAGTTTTACTAGAAAATAATTTTATTCCATTAAGAAGATTGATTGACACTAATGGCTTAATTTGAAGAGATAGGACCAATTTGAAGAGATAGGACCAGTAAACTTTTCCAAAATCCATTTCAACTTCAGTTAGGGAGGTTATGTAATCATTGAAGTTAGTAGGCTTTTAAACCTAGATGACCTCCTGAGTTGATTATTGGGTTTGTTAGAAGTTTCAGTTTTATGGATTAGCTCTTGGTTAGGTTACTATCATTTTCAGGATTCTAAGTTTGTAAGAGTTGGTGCAGTATGGTGTACAAGAGGTGTAATCGGAGTTAAATTTGGAGTGAAATTTAATGACACCCTTCCCCCCGCCTCTTGTATTCCTTGCAAGTCATGATAAGGACTTTGACTAGGAACTCAGCATGCTTAGGGTCAATATTTAACGACCAACAAATTCTAATAGAGAAAACAAATTAATGATGTTAGTCATTGTGATTTATCTTGTTGAGGATTATATTAGTTTATGTAAGAAATCTAAGTGTGCCCACAATTAAGCAACAATGAAACTTTTGTAAGAGTAGTATTAGATTTTAAAGAGACAAGTTTTGATAGAACAGTGTCGAGATGGAGCAGTGTCTTGTACAAGAGGTGTAAATTGAAGTAATATGAAGTGTTCACTTCCCCACCTCTTGCAACTATTGCAAGTTATTATTAAGACACTGAATGCTGATTGGAGTGTCGTGCTCCGGTCAAAGATAATATTTATATGCCCTAATTACCCTTAACAAATAGCTAGTGGTAGTGAGGGGTCGAACCACGAAGAGTATGTGGTTTGTGTGTGGATTCGATTGAATTATCAAGAATGTCACGTATTATGAAGCTTACTAGAATGTTTTCGTGTTTTTGTTTAATTGAGAGAGATGAGTTTGGATTAAATGAATTGATTAAATTAATTGACAATTAATGATTAATGATTACAAGAAAATTGATAACTAGAACAATAATAAGAAAAAGGAATCACACCCGGTTTCGGTAATTGCTAACTTCGGATTTCTACAAGTTTTAGATTCAACTCAAATGCATTCGATTAACGGATTTAGTGTACCGTGACTTAGGTGCTAATAGCTATCAACGTCCCGAAGAACGGATAAGAATACACTTTGTAATCAACACAAGTAAATCCTAACAACGACAATGCACAATTACATATCACCATTTCGCAAAGTCATAACTTTTAACATCGTTCGACAGTTTACGAATTCGAAACAAATGTAATACTATTGTCAAAAGTTTCAAAAATCAAACACAAATTGTCACTAAGTTGAAACAAGAACAATTCGAAACCATAGAATTAACAACTACCTACACCGGGGTGAAACCGAGATGATTAGCCGCTCATGGTTGAAGAAGCTTGATCACCGGATGAGTGGAACGCGAATGAAACCATCTTGAAGCATGATGGATGAAGGAATGATGGATGATTAGGGTTCTTGGATGATGATGATGAATGTTAATGATGGATGGAGAATTAGGGTTTTTGGATGGTGAATGTGAATGATGGATGATGATCTTCACAATTCGGGTTGTAGATGTTGTAGTAATTCAAGAAGATGGAATGGTAGGTGTTAGATGGATGGTAATGGCTCCAAGAACAAGGTTTGAACTCCAAAATAGTTGTAACCTCCAAAATCAATGCAAGAGAGCCAATAAAAATCGAGCTTAACCCCCAAATCAACAAAATCCGCGTTTCAGAAATCCCCAACCCGTCGCCGACGGGCTCCCAAAAACACCACTATGGCCGACGGCCTATTTGTCTGGTTACGGGTGATTCTGGCACACGGGATTATCTGGAGCCCGTCCGGGACGGGCTATACCCCGTCGCCGACGGCCTCTTGAACACCAATTCTCCATTTTTCACTCCTCGCACTCCCGATTGATCCGTAACGCGTCTCGGTGCTCCGGTTTTTGACCCGGTGACCCGAGAAGCTCCTTAAACTTTGTTAAACCTGCATAAACACAAATCTTATTAAAAGTAGGCCATTCAAGATTGAAACTTATGTAAAAACATAAAGTTACGCAATAACGAACACCGGTTTTCAACCACGTATCACATCCCCACACTTGTCTTTTGCTTGCCCTCAAGCAAATCTGTTTTTCACTTTCACGTGGGTCGAACAACGAATACACATCCCATTCCCGAGACAGAGGTTAAGGTCTATTGTCATACAAAAATTCACATTCTTTACAATTTCCACATATTTACCGGTAAAGTGAATAATCACATATAATAATGGTTATCCATGATTAACCCGCCCGTAAAACTAACAAGTCATGCATATCCCTCACAATGTTCTCTCCACTTGGTTTATAATTCGGCTAATGTATATAATGTATTTGCACTTCAATCAATTAATCGCTCAAAACCGGTTAGAACACGTACCCGCTTAGGCTTGCAACTCAATCATTCTCCACCACCGATCACGAATACTAAGCACAAGTCAAAAGGTCTTTGAAGGGTTGTAACGGGGCTAGGCTAAGGGTAGGGAATAGGATATTTTAAAGTGGCTAAGGTGATGAAAATTCGATCTTTATTACAACGCAACTATTCTAAACCAGTGTTGTAAAAGTCGCTAGGCGGTCCCTAGTCGGCCGACTGGGGAGTTGGGAGTAATCGGAGTACTCGGAGAGTACTCGGGGAGTACACGGACATGGTAAATATAAAGAAAATTAATTGTTATATATTATTTATGTGTTAAAATAAGCATAATTCATGTCAACTGGGTATAATTTAAAATGAAACATGTTTAAAGTTCAAATATTCTGAATACAAGTCCGACTAGTCTGAGTACAAGGCCGAGTAGTCCGAGTACAAGGCCGAGTAGGCCGATTTTGACCGAGTTTGACCGATTAAAAGTCAACAAACCACGTTGACCGCCTAGACCGACTAGGCTCCGACTAGGCGCCGACTAGGACCGAGTACTCCCGAGGCCGACTAGTTGAGACCGCCTAGGAGGAAGTCGCCAAGGTGGAGGTCCGAGGACCGAGTACTCGGCCGAGGAATCCGACTTTTGCAACACTGTTCTAAACTCAAGTAAACTATAAACATCAATTATGAGGCAACAACTTTCGCCTTTTATTCAACAACTACTAGCACATCTTTTTGTGTTTTTTTTTCAATGCTTTTTCATTCTTTTTCGCAACATTTTCTGGTTTTTTTTTTTTACAAATGAATCATAACTATACAAACTTAAGCTTCTATAATCGAATTTTTATCACACGGGTTTCAAAGAAAAAGGTTTAAGGGTTATGGGCTATAGGGTGGTCAAACGAAAGGTTTTAGGCTCAAAATGGGCGACTATGGGACTTGTTTGGGTAAGGATAGATAAATGGTTTTAAGAGAAAAGGTTTACCTAATGCCTTAATCATTCTCGTGCTTGTATTCGGTCTATGGTCTCAAACGTATCAAAAGTTGAAAGTTCTATAATACGCGACTAATGGTCCACTCAAACAAAGAAACATGTAAATGTAAATCCATGATATAAAAGTGGCTCAAAACCTCACGTCTAAGGGTATGATATGTGATATGCATAAATTGCTAGTTCCTTAGGCGAATTATTCCCAAATAACCACCCGCTAAATACCCGTTATGCTTATTAATTTGAACTTGACCATGACAAAAGACCAAATGGGTTGTGACATCCCTCGTTGACTTGGTTACTTGTGCTTTTAAGATCGCTTTTAAAACAAGAAATTTTGAATTTTTTTTGAAATATTCCCCCATCCCCACACTTGAGGTAAACATTGTCCTCAATGTGTAGAATTTAAATGAACGGGTCAAAATCTAAAATTTTTACTATTCCCCCATCCCCACACTTGAGGTACATATTGTCCTCAATGTGTAAGAACTAGAGTATTAAACGCACAAGGGATGTGACACGGCTAATTCCCCCAAAATTTCACCCCAGAAAATTAATATATAAAATACATTCCACTTATTTGCTAACTAAAAATCGGAAGTAAAAAGAAACGTATGCACCTGATTTCTGAACTCATTCCTCGTGTGCTCCTCTTCTCTTCATGAAAGTGGTTGTCCCACGAACCCGATATACCTACAAATCTTAACCCTTGTGTAGAAGCATGCTTCTCACAACCATCAAAATTTGTTAGTTACCTAGCTCTACCACTTTTATGAAATTATTACCAAGTCATACCTTATTTTACTTTGATTTATGTGGAAAAATAATTTACAACAACAACAAGCCTAACTCACTTTCGTAGGAATCACGGTTGCATTTAGCTTATGCAACAAGCCTTTTTAAACCCCCCAATAGCTTGGGAGGACGAGAGGTCTCGTGAGGGTTATATAGGGAACACACCCACAACGTTCATTTAACTAGGCGAAAATAAATAACATGAAATAAAAAAAATAACGGAAACAAAATAATATACAACAACAACAACAAAAACATACCTCGCCTCTACCGCTGATATCGCTCGTTGGGATCAACTGGCGGGTTTGGCTGGTATTGATAACCAGTGAGGGTCTCAAACATCTCCCTATAGTTATCGCGTGGACTTTGCTCCCCTTGTGGTGGTGGTTGGTAGGGAATTGGGATGAAGCTTGAGCCTACCGCTTCGGGCCAGTGTGGAGTCGGGTCGGACGGGCCTTGTGGATGGGGAAGGTCAGGGTAATTGGTCCACCCCGAATGTTCAGCATTTGGGAGGCCAGCTTGGTAGTCTCTTTGGTGGCGCTCCTGATCGTGGAGCACCTTGCTATTGTTAATCGCCATTTCATGAAAGACATATAAGGCACTCCAGCGGCGTCGTTCTAATTCACTTGCTTCATTTTGACGCATTGCCTCTGCTTCCTCCCATGCCCGTTTTCGGGCTGCCTCATCCTCTTGCATTTTCACCAACTGTTCCATGTGTGACCTTTGCATTGCTTGGAACAGTTGTTGCTCTTCCACAAACTTATTCATTCTCTCCCGATGGGCTGCTTGAACTGCCCAAAACTCCTGCATTTAGGGTCCCTGTGCCTCCTCCCAGGCTTCCCTCCTTCGGTTATACTCTCGGCCTTCACCTATGCATGCAGAGACATTGTCATATATCTCTTGCTGTCCCCGATCAAAATTTTTGTAGGAGGGCACCCGTCTAATGTTCACAAAGCCCGCCACATCTGCATTAATTTCCCTATGCGGCCTCATGTATCTTTGTCTTGGTCTTTGTGGACCGGAGGGTTCAACTTCCTCCTCTTCATCACCCATCTCTTCATCTTCTCTCGATTCCGGTGGTGCCCCTGAAGTAAGAAACTCATACTTATGACCCAACCTGTCGGTCACAACATACTTGTTCCCCGAGAGTTTAACTTCTATATTCTAGTTCTTCTTCATGGAGGCCTTGTTAATTTCCTCCAACGGTTTAGTTACCCATAGTGATTCCGGTGGTAAGCAATTTTGTTGAACAATCATGGCACTAATGAGGCGTGCGTGGAATAAAACGCCTCTGGGACGACTCCCGAGTAGCCCACGTATTCATCATCACTATGTGTCTCCATGACAATGTAGGAGTCCCGTATAGCAAAGAGTGCACCACCCTACAGTCACCCGCTCTAACACCTCCACGATCACCAAACCTCACCAAAATGTTCTCAACATTAATCCCTTGGAGAATCTTTCCCTCAATCGTCATTTGATTTCTCTTTGCCTCTCCCCCATCACTGTATGGTAAAATAGCCGCGGTCATCTGCTCCGGATCACCATCATTCATATGATTATCCAAAAATTGTTGCATAGTTGGATAGTCATATGCTTGCACCCCCAGAGAATCAAAGTGTGCAATGCAGTTGACTGTTTCGAAAGGCATCGTCATTACCCCCCGGCTTATTTTACCAACCAATTTCCACTCAGCAGGAGGACTATCTTTATTCATAAACCTCAACGTCAACAGCCACACGCACACTTTCGCCAAATATATCCGCGAAGTGTTATCTTCGCACCAATCAAGCACCCTTTCCCAACCTTGGCGTTCAAACATTTGTGCTATTCCGATTTGTTTGAACTCTTCAACATTCACCACTCTTTCACATAAACTCCTTTCCAGAACTGAGGTACTCACTTTTTTGACCATTTTCCATTTCCAGAGCTTGGCCTCTAACTTCCTATCTTGATAACCCGATAAAGGTTTTCTCTTCTCCTCATCCCAAACTTCGGCGCTTTTGCTATCCCTGAACTTTGCCCACGCCCAATCCTGTCTGTACAGTCTTGCATCACCCTCTTCGATGGAGCTTAATTGCTCCCACTTCCTTGGTATTAAACCGGAAGAAGAACCGACTCCCGATGATGAAGCTTGCCCTGTAATCTTTTGTCTTTTACCACCGGCCATAACTACAATCACAAACAAGCGAAACATCAATATAAACCCAACCTTTAATAAGCTTCCAAACTTTGAACATAAATTGTGATGTTAAACTTTTTAATTAACAAGTAATGTAAAATCGCCTTTTTAAACTTCCAAAGTCGCTTATTATATCATGTACTTATCAATTCGTTGTTGACTTGTAGTTTTTCTTATAAATTCAACAAGCTTCAACATCACGTTCATGTTCAATCATGTTCATAACAAGTGTAATCACATCACTAAAGTTATAACATGCTCAAACTCTATTCAAACAACCAATCATACTCAAATTCATGCTATCATAACATACATTGTTTAAACGACCTACTCTTAAACTGAAAAGTCTAAAATTTCGGAAGAAAAACACTAAAATTATGATAATCCTGCATAAACTTGAGAAAAATTCGTACCTTTGATGTTATTAGACAAGAAGAACTAAGAAAAGATGGAAAGCAAGCAACTTGATGAACACCTCTTCACAAACCCTAAACTTCACGACCCAAGATCTTGCAAATTAGCAAGAATTGATGAAAACCGTGTTGGGGGTTTTGTTCTTCTCGAAAAATTACTCAAGATAGACTCTAAAATCAGTTGATTTGGTGAAGATTTGAGAAAGTTATGAAAACTTGAAGGTTGAAGGTTATAGGGTTCTTGAGAGAATAATGGAGAAGATGAAGTGGGAGGAGAGAGATGGCAGTTATTTTTGTGGATGTAAATGAGAGGAAATCAGATTGTTGGTGATGTGGGTCGAGAAGGTAATGAAATATTGAGTTTTGGGTAGGTGTTGAGGAGTTTGGAGGGTGTTTGGTTCGGTTTATATGTGCAGAAACTAAACATTAGCGCCGCGAAAAAGGGTAACCCGTCACCGACGGGCCCCACCCCGTCGCCGACGGGCAAAGGATATGGTGGTTTGGTCCGACGGGCTAAGTTCCTGTCTACGGGTAATATGTGCCTACGAGCTTATTGAGAGGCCGTCCGGGACGGCTTGATGCCCGTCGCCGACGGGTTTGCTTTAGCTCTTTTTTTGTTTTGAAAAACTAGGAGGAAAATTATGACTTTTTAATAAAGGGACTATGTACACTAAAAAATCCTAAAAATTATTAAAAATCTTTTTGTGAATTTTTATAAGTTAAATTTTTAAAACACGCAAACCGTTAACGGCCCTACCACCCCCCGAAAAGTCGTGTATTGTCCTCAATGCACATAACAAAGCCTAAAAACATACCTTGTGTCTTCATGACCCGTTCGGAATGTCCGGACTTCACACACTCAAGAGAGATTAGTATGAAACGAAAACGATTAACATAAAAACACACAAACAAATAAATAATTGTACATAACTTTACATAAAATGTTACCGGTCCTTGTTAGTCGACCTCGTAAATCGATGTGCTTACCACAAAGCTCACCAATTCCTTATTTTCGTCCACTTTTCCGTTACCGTCGAGGAACGGTTTTAGTCGCTGACCATTAACCGTTTGCCGTATCCCATCCTTCGGGTCCTCGATTGTAACATCACCCAATTGTCCGACCCGGGTGATCACATAGGGTCCCATCCATTTGCTCCGGAGCTTTCTGGGAAAAAACTTGAGCTTCGAATTGTAAAGCCACACCTTTTGGCCAACCTCGAACTCTTTCTTTCTCAACTTGGCATCATGCGCCTTCTTCATTCCGTCCTTGTACTTGGACGCACATTCATATGCCATATCCCGTAGCTCCTCCAATTCGCATAGCTTGAGCTTCCTTTCCTTACCTGCATCATCATATTGAACATTAACTTCCTTAATAGCCCATAATGATTTGTGCACAAGTTCAACCGGTAAATGACAATTTTTACCGTAAACTAACCGGTAAGGTGTAGTGCCAATAGGTGTCTTATGTGCCATACGGTAGGCCCATAAAGCATCGTTCAACTTAATTGACCAATCCTTACGGTCCGCCCGCACGGTCTTTTGCAAAATCTCTTTGATTTGCCTATTTGACACCTCGACTTGCCCGCTCGTTTGCGGATGATAGGGGTAGCAATCCTATGGTCAACACCAAACCGTTTAAGAAGTTTCCCAAACCGAAATTTTTTAAAATGAGATCCTCCATCACTTATGATGACACGAGGAATCCCAAACCTTGAGAAAATATTGGTTTGAACAAAATTACACACTACGGAATGGTCGTTTGTCTTGGTGGCTATTGCTTCGACCCATTTTGAAACGTAGTCAACGGCCACCAAGATATACAAATTGCCATAGGAATTGGGGAATGGGCCCATGAAATCAATACCTCATACATCGAAAACATCGACTACAAGGATTGGTTGCATGGGTATTTCGTCCCTTTTTGAAATACCTCCTAATTTTTGACACTCTATACAATTCTTGGAAAACTCATTTGCATCTTTAAAAATAGTAGGCCAATAAAGACCACTATTTAACACTTTATGACCCGTTTTGTGACCACTAAAATGGCCACCACACGCAAATGAATGTAGATGCTGCAACACGCTTGCAATTTCCTCATCATCTATGCATCTTCTTATCACTTGGTCCGCACACTCCTTCCACAAGTGCGGTTCTTCCAACCGGTAATACTTGATTCGAGACATGAAGTGTTGCCTCTTCCGTTTATCCCAATGTGCTGGCATGTCACCTGTAACAAGATAATTTACAATGTTAGCATACCATGGTAACTTATCTAATTTCATAATGTGCTCATCGGGAAACGACTCATTGATCTCTAACGATTTAGGATCCTCATCAACCATCAATCGGGACAAATGGTCTGCTACCACATTCTCGGTACCCTTTTTGTCCCGTATCTCCAAATCAAACTCTTAGAGCAACAACACCCATCGGATCAATCTCGGCTTTGCATCTTTTTTCTCCATGAGGTACCTAACTGCAGTGTGATCAGAATAAATAATCACTTTACTACCCCATATATATGCCCGAAATTTATCCAATGCATATACCACCGCGAGTAGCTCTTTTTCGGTGGTGGTGTAATTCAATTGTGCCTCCGAAAGAGTCTTACTCGCGTAGTATATGGCAACGGGTTTCTTTTCAACCCGTTGTCCCAACACGGCCCCCACCGCATAACCACTTGCATCGCACATAATTTCAAAGGGAAAAGACCAATTTGGGGATTGCAATATTGGGGCCTCAACTAACTTTTCTTTTAACTTGTTAAAAGCGTTTTGACAACTTTCATTAAAATCAAACGGTTGGTCTTTTAACAACAAGTTACACAAAGGCTTGGTTATATCACTAAAACCCTTAATAAACCGTCGATAAAAACCCGCATGACCTAGAAATGACCTAACACCTTTAACACTCGTGGGATATGGCAAAGTAGATATAACTTGCACCTTTGCACGATCAACCTCTATCCCACGACTCGACACCACGTGTCCCAACACGATTCCCTCTTGAACCATAAAATGGCTCTTTTCCCAACTTAGGACCAAACTAGTTTCGACACATCTTTTTAGTACTTTGTCTAGTTGGTCCAAACAAGCCTCAAATGATGACCCAATAATCGAGAAATCATCCATGAAGATTTCCAAAGACTTCCCCACCATATCTGAAAAGATACTCATCATACACCTTTGGAAGGTGGCGGGGGCGTTACATAATCCAAACGGCATTCGCCTAAATGCGAAAGTACCGTAGGGACAAGTAAATGTGGTCTTTGATTGATCTTCTGGATGGATACCGATTTGGTTATAACCAGAATAGCCATCTAAGAAGCAATAGAATTATTGTCCCGACAATTTCTCAACTATTTGATCAATGAATGGTAATGGAAAATGATCTTTGGAAGTTGCGGTATTCAACTTCCTATAATCAATACAAATTCGCCACCCGGTTACCGGCCGAGTGGCTACCTCTTCACCTGCGTCATTTTTGACGACTTGTATACCCGCTTTCTTTGGAACCGTCTGTGTTGGGCTCACCCATTGACTATCCGAGATCGGGTAAATAATACCCGCATCAAGCCACTTTAGCACTTCCTTTTTCACCACCTCCCGCATATTCGGATTTAATCTCCGTTGTGCATCTTGAACGGGAGTCACATTCTCTTCCGTGATGATTTTGTGCATCACCACTGAGGGACTAATACCCTTCAAATCAGCAATGGTCCATCCAATCGCCGCCCGATTAGTGAGCAAAACACCCATTAATTTATCCTCTTGCTCCATGGTTAAGTTTGATGCAATGATAACCGGGAGCGTGTTGCCTTCACCAACATAAGCATACTTGAGATGCTTCGGCAATGCCTTCAACTCAACCTCCGGAGGCTCTACTAAAGACGGCTTCAATTTAGTGTCAATGCTCTCCGGTAAACTTTCAACTTGGTGTGTCCATGTCGGTTTTCCTTCTCGAACCGCGAGCACCTCCAAACTCTTCATTTCCTCGTCGATGCTTCTTTCCACCTCTACCTGTGACCTGTCAAACATATAGCAATCCTCCATTGTGCTTTCCCCATTCACGACTGTGTCGCAAAGAGGTATACACGTGTCAACAATGTCTGCCATATAGCATTCATCATCAACTGGAGGGTTCATAAGTCCGGAAAAAACATGCAACCTCAACCTTCGGTTTCCAAATGTCATGTCAACCGTTCCTGTTCTGCAGTCAATTTGAGCATTTGCAGTTGCTAAAAACGATCGACCCAAAATCACCGTGGGTTGTTTGGTTGGGTCCTTGGCCACGTAATCAAGTACTAGAAAGTCCACCGGATAGTAAAAATCCTCGATTTTCACTATCACATCCGAAACAACTCCACGGGGTAGTTTGGGTGTCAAATCGGCTAACACCACGGTGGTGTTTGACGATTGAAGTGGACCAAACTCGTATTGGTCATACAAACTACCCGGTAGAATGCTCACGCTAACACCAAGATCTAGAAGTGCCCGGTTGATTTTAAAATCGCCTACTTGAATTGAAATGATAGGCGCACCCGGATCTTGGAGCTTAGGTGGAAGTGCACCCGAAAGAATCGAACTCACGTTTTCGGTTAAATCTATTTTTTTTGGAAATTTGTGAGTGCGTTTTTGGGTACACAAATCTTTCAAGTACTTAGCGTACGACGGTACTTGTTTGATTGCATCCAAAAGAGGTAAATTTATTTTTACTTGTTTAAAAATTTTCCAACAACTCTTCTTGTTGTGGACCTCTTTTGTTTACAATTTTCTTTATGGGTCCCTTCGATGCTTCGGGATAAGGGGCGGTATTAGCCTCCACACCCTTTTCCTTAGCCTTGGGGACGGGGATGGTCACAACGGGAGTATCATTGTTCTTTTTCAAGTCATTTTTATTTTGACCCGTTTGACCATTCTCATTCTCATCCTCACTAGCATCTTCCACCACCCCTTCAACAAACTGGGGTGATGGTGTTTTGACACCATTATCAATGACTCGACCACTACGTAAAGTAATTTTATTAATTGGTACCTCACGTGTGTTCCTTGAGCTTGACCCTTGATGCTTAGGGTTCACCGCGGTGTCACTTGGGGGCTTTCCCGTGCTTCCTCTCATTTGAGCCATTTCCTCCGCGAGTTGGCCCACTTGCTTTGCCAATGCCTCATGTGCTTTATCCCGAATCTCGTTTGTCTTCTTTATCTCCTTGATATCATGGTGAGATTCTTTTATATTGTTTTGAGATTCTTTTTGCATATTCAGCAACGCATCCATTTTGGCACTCAAATCATCGCCACCGGTTTGGTTGTTCGACCCGCTTCCATTACCGCCTTGATTGTTGTAATTCCTTTGGTACCCACCTTGGTAATTATTGTCCCTACCTTGGTACCCTTGGTTGTAATTTCGTTGATAACCTCCTTGGTTACCACCTTGACGGTTTTGATATGATGACCCGCTTTGACCTCCTTGGTTACCCGATTGAAAATTCGGGTTCATTTGATTTGAAGCATTACCATATCGGAAGTTAGGGTGATTTCTCAAACCCGGATGATAAGTGTTGGAGTTCATGTCATATTGCTTCTTATCTCCATACACTTGGTTGACTTCCTCCGTGTAGTCACTCGGCCCCGTTGGACATTGTTCCGCTCTATGTCCAATATCACCACAATCTTCACATACCTCGAATTGAACCGCATTTACTTCCTTTTTCTTCATTCGAGCCATTTCCCACTCTAAGGTGGAAATCCGATCTTTAGAGTCAAGATCGGGAAGTGACCGTGAAATGGGATGCTTCTTAGCTCGATCGGCCGATTCTTTCTCTTTCGAACGTTTACTCATCCGTTCCAAGAATTCCCAATCATCATCTTCATGGTTGCTTAGAAGGGTCCCATTGCTCGTTGATTCAAGTCGGTTCCATGTGTTGTCGTCTAGACCTCGTACAAAGCACTTGACCAACTCCCACTTCTCGATTTGATGATGTGGGCATCTTCGCATCATTTCTTTAAATCTTGTAAAGGCTTCATGCAACGGCTCGCCCGATAATTGGCGAAAAGACCTAATTTCATCACGAGCATCATCGGCCTTTGCCATAGAATAGTATTCATCTAGAAAAGCTTGTTGCATTTCTCCCCATGTGCGGATGCTATTGGCCGGGAGTGTAAGGAACCATTGCTTCGCTTTGTCTTTCAATGAGAATTGGAACAAGCGAAGTTTAACCTCCTCTAGTGCAAAGTTGTGCCCCACGATAGTGCTGCACATGGAAGAAAACTCTGTCAAATGTGTGTACGGTTCGTCGTTAGACCTTCCATTAAAATGAGGAAGTATGTTGATGTAATGTGGTTTACAATCAAACATCCTCCTCTCACAAACGATTGGTGAGTCGTTCTCGGTGACAACCGGCCTAAAACGATCATTCACTCCCCGTGGAGGTCGTTGACGACGATGGGGACCGTTAACTTCTTGATCAATCACTCTTCGGTTGTCCCTTCTATGATTTCTTCTTTCATCCCTTCTTTCATCCCTTCCTTGATTCCTACCTTGGTTACCTCTTTGGTTACCACCTCCCACAAAACGAGGAATCTGATTAGGGTTACCATTGTTGTTATTGTTGTTGTTGTACAACCCATCATCTCGGTTCCGTTGGTTGTTGTTTCGTGGTTGACGGTTGTTCCCGTAACCGTCATTTCTTCCATTCCCATAACCGTAGTCATCATCCCCCACATAATTGGCATTTTGATATCCAAACTCCTAATCATCATAGCCTCTTGCATTGTAAACATTGCCTTGATTAACATACCCCTAATCTTCGTCATCGTTAGCCCTATCATCATAGTATCCCCCGTCATCCGAATTTTCCGTATGAACACTCACATGTTCCGGCGATTGATAACCGGGAACACTATACGGTTCATCATCGGGGATTGCATTCCTCAAGTCATCGATGTTGAAGAATGGGTCTTCATTTGCAGGATTGCCGCGATCACGATTTCCCCGACGGTCGGAGTTGACATTCTGGTCATCTAGGTTGATGGGTAAAGAGGTTTGTCGATGAAGGTTTTGTTGTTGGGGTGTTCTTTGATTGTGGTTGGGATTTTGGTTTTGGAAAGGTGGTGTGGATGGTCTGGTATTGTTGTTATTACCACCCGGTCACTCTGGAGGTATAGGTTGCATATTTGGAGCGGGATTGAAATTGCTTCGGTATTGAAATTGGTTCGGATTTTGATTTTGGTTGAAGTTTTGGTTAGAGTTTTGGTTCGCCATTGAATCGGTTTCAATGGATGGTGTATGTTGTGGTGTGTTGGTGGTTTGATTAGAAGCAAGTGTTGCTTCTAACCGGCTTGCTAGATTTCTCCTTGCGATTATTTCGATTTCCGGTTTGTAGACTAAAGGTGAAGTCCTCCCGGAGTTCCGCGTATGCATGCACTACCTGTAATCTGCACAAGTAACACACCCCGCGTAACAAGGAAAAAGACAAGTACAAAAAGAAAGCTAAACAAATTAAACAGATAATCACAAAAAAATCAAACAATATCCAAACACAAAGCGCACGCACTCCCCGGCAACGGCGCCAAAATTTGATCGGAGTGTCGTGCTCCGGTCAAAGATAATATTTATATGCCCTAATTACCCTTAACAAATAGCTAGTGGTAGTGAGGGGTCGAACCACGAAGAGTATGTGGTTTGTGTGTGGATTCGATTGAATTATCAAGAATGTCACGTATTATGAAGCTTACTAGAATGTTTTTGTGTTTTTGTTTAATTGAGAGAAATGAATTTGGATTAAATTAATTGATTAAATTAATTGACAACTAATGATTAATGATTACGAGAAAATTGATTACTAGAACAATAATAAGAAAAAGGAATCACACCCGGTTTCGGTAATTGCTAACTTCGGATTTCTACAAGTTTTAGATTAAACTCAAATGCATTCGATTAACGGATTTAGTGTACCGTGACTTAGGTGCTAATAGCTATCAACGTCCCGAAGAACGGACAAGAATACACTTTGTAATCAACACAAGTAAATCCTAACAACGACAATGCACAATTACATATCACCATTTCGCAAAGTCATAACTTTTAACATCGTTCGACAGTTTACGAATTCGAAACAAATGTAATACTATTGTCAAAAGTTTCAAAAATCAAACACAAATTGTCACTAAGTTGAAACAAGAACAATTCGAAACCATAGAATTAACAACTACCTACACCAGGGTGAAACCGAGATGATTAGCCGCTCATGGTTGAAGAAACTTGATCACCGGATGAGTGGAACGCGAATGAAACCATCTTGAAGCTTGATGGATGAAGGAATGATGGATGATTAGGGTTCTTGGATGATGATGATGATGAATGTTAATGATGGATGGAGAATTAGGGTTTTTGGATGGTGAGTGTGAATGATGGATGATGATCTTCACAATTCGGGTTGTAGATGTTGTAGTGATTCAAGAAGATGGAATGGTAGGTGTTAGATGGATGGTAATGGCTCCAAGAACAAGGTTTGAACTCCAAAATAGTTGTAACCTCCGAAATCAATGCAAGAGAGCCAATAAAAATCGAGCTTAACCCCCAAATCAACAAAATCCGCGTTTCAGAAATCCCCAACCCGTCGCCGACGGGCCTGGCCCCGTCGCCGACAGGCTCCCAAAAACACCACTATGGCCGACGGCCTATTTGTCTGGTTACGGGTGATTCTGGCACACGGGGTTATCTGGAGCCCGTCCGGGACGGGCTATACCCCGTCGCCGACGGCCTCTTGAACACCAATTCTCCATTTTTCACTCCTCGCACTCCCGATTGATCCGTAACGCGTCTTGGTGCTCCGGTTTTTGACCCGGTGACCCGTAAAGCTCCCGAAAAGCTCCTTAAACTTCGTTAAACCTGCATAAACTCACATCTTATTAAAAGTAGGCCATTCAAGATTGAAACTTATGTAAAAACATAAAGTTACGCAATAACGAACACCGGTTTTCAACCACGTATCAAATGCTCCCACTGATCTTTGATATCTCTAGAATGCTACAAGAGAAGTTTCAATGAGCTACGTGACGTGGGAACCTATCATATATATATTAGACTTTATTTGATTTCTTTAATGTCCAGATATCATAAGAAACTTTAGAGACATATTTAATAGAAATCTTATTAAGTATATATATATATATATATATATATATGAATAGATTTCTTTTAAGACCGTGGGCCATATGCGACAAAATTTAGATACAAGTTGATAGTCTTTTAAATGATAAATGAATTATGTCTGAATATTCCGTTTGGAATAAGTTCCACAAATGTCAATGAATGACTTATGATGGACCCATACTTATTCATTAAGCCAAGTAATATTTAGGGCTATAACGTCATGATTTAAAATCACTTAGAATGAGATTAGATAAAAAATCATCCTCATTAACCATGTCATGATTTCTCACGAATTTTGGTTATAATGGAAGAAATTTGTAAGTCTCATTTTCCTTTTATCAAATTCTCATTTACATGATGACAAAAGTTGTGAAAATTTAAGGTATTATCTAGTTTCATCTTAGTAATGTTTATATCCAGGTATTGAGAACAAATAAAATGATAGTTTAAGGTAAGTGTGACTTTATGTTGATTATGCAAACCTCACAACCTTCATAACATTGCTTAATTATGATACTATATTTTGATTAATCTTCAGAATATATAAGGTATCGAAAAGCGTTATTAGAAGATTGCTTATTATGGTTCTTATAGTCTTAATATTTAATTTTGTCACTAACTCTCATGTTAGTTATTTGTTGACTTCTGGTAAGGAAACGTTTAAAACTAGAGTCAACTAATCATGTGTTAATAGGAATATTATAATTAGTAGACTTAAATATCTTTAATAAGTGACTATCTAATTAATTTATCCAACTGTTCTTTAGAATAATGGATAGTCTCGTTGCTTATGTCTAGTCTAATAGCATAATTATGCAGTAAGATTTTCTTTTGAATAACCTTAAAGTTGGAATTTTTACTTGTAATTTGTCTATGGACCTTAGAACAATCCTCTTTTAAAGTTTAAGTGGTTGTAAGGTGAGTAACAACTTATTTTCCAGCTTCAAACATTTATTTCTTTGTACATATGTTGCTTATCAACACACTCATTATACTTTGGTACTTTTGAGTGTTATAGTTGATTTATAAGGCATCAAATTGTACAAGTGAAAATCTTAATGTACTGGAAAAATGTACTTATTTCCATGCGTAAGCCCTTAACTTTATGGGTCATGGTATTGTACATTATAATATATTCACATATACCACTTAGCTTTATATTTTAGAATTTTAAATGAAGGCATGCATCTTAGGAGTTCTAGTGATTATTCCACAAATAATAGGGTTGTCTTAGGAAAGACTCAATTTGGAATAACTTTAGTGATAACACTTATTCTTGATTATCATAAGAGACATCATATTCGATTTATCCTTGTCATCATGCTCTACTTTTCTTCTGTAGTGCTTTATCAGAAGAGAGCAATAGGATTATCGTGTCTTAAGAGATAATCAAGGATTTAATTTAAGAGCTAATTCTTATAGAAACTTTAAGCAAAACATATTAGATTTAGGAATTATAGTGGATGAGATATAGATTTATAGAAGAAAATTATTGTGAGTAAAAATATGGGTACTAAAAATAAGGCAGACGAAATGATCATAAAAATTAATTAAGGATCATTAATATAAGGATCATTATGTGAAGAGGTTGTGATATGTCTATTACTAACATCAAAATAATAGACTTAATTTAAAGTTCTACTTAAACGAAGAAAAATCAGCTTTGGCCAGAAGTGTAATCATTTAAGCATGTGTGCAAAGTGGTTGTAACAAATCAGCTTTGGCCAGAAATTGAGACAATCACTTTAGTTATGCACTTGTTAAGTATGCCATCTATGAAGGAATTAAATCAGCTTTGGCCAGATATTAAGACATTCATGTTTATGATGCACACTTAACATAGCTTTCATAATACTTGAACGATAAGTAGATGCATCAAATCAGCGGCCAGAAATGATACATCAGAAGCTCATTCAAGTAAAGCCATTTTGGTTTTGTAAAACATTATTTGATCCTTATTAATTAACTAACTAATTACAAAAACCAATTATTTAGTAGCAAACCACCTGTTAGTGCGGATCGAACTCCGCGGTGAGTTCGCTGGGGGGTGCAGGGGGACAGCGTGCCCCCTGCACGGGGTTCGGGGCGGAGCCCCGTGCTAAATCTTAGTTCACATTAAACAGACTAAAATAATGAGGTTTCGAGTCAGGTCTCGAGTCAGTTATGAGGTCTCGAGTGAGATCTCGAGTCAAATCTCGACTCAGCTTATAACATTATGAGGTCTCGACTCATTAATGGTCTCGAGTCGCAACCTCAGTGTCTCGAGTCGTAATCATGGTCTCGACTGCTGTGAATTATGAGATCTCGACTCCTTATGAGGTCTCGAGTCGTAATCATGGTCTCGAGTTGTGACCTTTATGGTCTCGAGTCGCAACCTTATGGTCTCGAGTCGAGACCTTTGTCTCGAGTTGTAAAGATTTAAGCCCTTAGTCGAAACCTCAGTGGTCTCGAGTCGAGACCTTATGATCTTGAGTCGAAATCGTTGTCTCGAGTTATAAACATTTGAGAACACTTATGATTTCGAGTCGAGTTCTTGTGGTCTCGAGTCGAGACCTTTGTCTCGGGTGGTTAAAACTTATCTCGAAACTTCTGTTACAGCTATTAATGTGAAAACATAACCGAAAATTCGAATTGTTAGAGATTTTGAGATATGGTTTCCTGTTTTAGTGATGATATAATTTTATCATAATATTTCGAAAATTATAACTGTATATCTTTTAACAGTTTTCGAATAAACATAACAGATTAAATTGGATCAAACAGGGAAATAACACTCAAAAATCCAAATTATATTCCAAAACATAAAGGAATTTTCGAATTTTCCTAAGAGCACATGATGAACCCTAAAAATAAAAACATAAATTCTGGAACCCGAAACCTGAATTCTAAGGATTTTATACAGATTTCGGACAGTTAAGATTTACCATTATGATTCCGAGTCATTTAAAAAACATTCTTTTCCCGAAAAACATTGATCTCGGCACATATGACCCGAAAACAACCATGAGTTTTATTGAGTTTTCAAAACTTCTGTTTTCCAGATTTCAATCCCAGAATAATGGATACGAAAACAGAACTGACTAATCAACATATGCTCTGATACCACATGTTGATCAGTTCTGTTTAGACAATGGAAAACATGAAAACATACCTGATTGCGTCAGCACAGGCCAGCAGAGAATCCAGATGGAGACGCAGCAACAGTGTTTGACATGATTGTCAGCTTGATCTGGTTCCTCCTTAGGGTGCAATCTAATGATGGTGGTAAGAGAAACCGAATAAGGGAGTTCGGCTAGGAGAGAGGGGGCGATTTCATGAGTGATGTTATTGTGATTAGAGTCTAACCCTTTAATCCTCTAATTATCTCCTTATATATGCAGCCAAGAGGAAACCTTAATTAGTTAATAAGGGTAATTAGGCCCATCAACAATTACCAACTAATTATTTAATAGGATTTTTATATATTTTGATCCATATAATGTAAATGATTATAATGGCTACTAGATTAAATATAAAATAAATATATTTAATCTTACAACTTCTTGCAGGTACAGATACGTATTTTCTTTATCATGAATATATTTTGGAGTTTATTTTCTTTGTATGCTTTATCTTTTATACTTGAGTACAAAACTGAGCGAGTTATTTTCCTCCAGAATTTCAGCATAAAGCTCCGTTTATCGAGGAGCTAGAGTATCAAATGCAAAAGCTTCACAAAGAACGCGCAGAAGCTATCTTTGAAAGAAGAACGGCTGACAGTAATGACGAGCTATCAGAACTTAAAGCATCTGTAAATGCAGCAATGTCGGTTTTCAACAAAGGTATGTTGATTTCGGTCTTCTTGTATCTGGATTTCATTGTGCACACCAACTCTTAGATAAAATTACCTAATAAAATATTTATCCTTTAATATTTGGATCCTCACCAATTTATATTATATTCCTACTAAAACTGAATATAGGGAAAGTGTTCTTTAATCATATTTTGTTATTACTCATAACATATAATGATCAAAACATTGCAGGGGTTTTCCAAAACTATATTTGAATGTTTGTCCCATTCCCTTCCAGGCACCTTACAATAGTAGGTCCCTAACAAAACACTACAATCTAATAGTTGAATACATTACATTCATTCCTTCAACATGATACAACTTTCATTGATGAAAATAGTGACGAAACCGCTTCTCCTACCGTCAAGTAAAGATTATTCGGTTGCAAAAGTTCACGTGTCCCGTCCGCTTTTTGCAATTTCTCCATCACTTCTCCAACTGGATTCACCAATACAAGCTGTAAACATATTGAAAGCGTTAGATCATGATTGTTAAAATTAATATTAGTATATATAATAGATGGAGAACTGTTTGAATATGTAAAAGTTTGTGGTATGTATAACAACAATTTGAGTACAATTTTATTTCATTACAATTAGAAGTTTAAATCTTGGAAGACGTACTGTTTTTCTATGACTATCATAATTATAATATTTATAGTTGTATTAGTGTATAAAGGGTAAAAGTTTTTTTTTTTTTTTACTTATTTATACAATACTAAGCATATATTGAGAAACAATAATGTTGTATAGTACTTACCTCAACACCCTTTTTTTCCAACACCCTTCTGAGTTCTTGGAAAAACATCACTCCATTTGCATCAATGGCACTTACAGCTGAAATTTACACACAAACAAGACAATATTTTTGTATATTAGATTATTAGTAATTAGTAATTTACCTTTTTATAGTAACACAATTTAGTAGTGAACTATATACAATTCGGGCAATTTTAATCCGGCTTGACGCGTTACAATCAAATAAATTTAGGAATTACCAGCAAGATCTAGGATTACAAATCTAAGATCAGAATGACTTTTGGTTTCTTCTTCCTCATAATCTTGTATCCACCTCAAAATCCTTCAAGAAACAATCAGAAAAACAAATATGAACTCCACTTGACTTCAAACCATCGATCCCGTGTGAATCAAAAATTAAATTAAGGGCCGAACCAAGGGGGGGTTGAAAGTGTATGTTGACCTCCCGGTCACAAAGATTTCGTCGGATATTTTTATATAAATTATGTGGTCTTATTTTAATAAAACATGATTTTGAAGTCTAGTTGTAGTCGTTAGAGAAAAGAACTTTATTACGGCCCCCAAACCAAAACGTTCTGATTCTGTCACTAAATTCTAGATTTGATAAACTAAATTATATGATAAAATCAAGTTACCTTTCACTAAGATAATTGGAGTTGGCAAAACTAATTGGAGCCTGAATGCTTAAAATCAAGAAACCTGGGACTGTGACAGCATCCTTGTACTGATGTTTGTTCCTAAATATGTCAGTACCAGGTATGTTCCCCAACACCACTGTTTTCGGTCGTGTCATCTGCAACACCATCTTGAATATCGAAATCCCCACCTAAACGTTTATTTTCAAACCGTAAATTATTTCACTTCTTTTTACAAGTTTTTTTTTTTTTTATTTATGTTACACTATGAGGTCAAACCATTAAACACTTACAGCCAGTGCAAGTCCTTCTTCAACTGATATAAAGATGACACCAAAAAAGGCGCTTAACATCACCACGAAGTCGAATTTATCGACTTTCCATATTTGGTAAGCTGCTGGGAGGTCGATTAGACCAACGACTGCTGTGACAATGATTGCACCTAGTACGAGGTTGGGTGTGTACTGAAACAATGGCATAAGGAAAAGAAGCGTGACCATAACCGTCACAGCCATTATTATGTTGGATACCGCTGTTTTAGCTCCAGCGTTGTGGTTCACTGCGGATCGCGAAAATGAACCTGCGATGATCAGGTGGTCGTTAGAGTATAAATTTTAAGTTAAGGTTATTGGTTTTTCACTTTTTTTGGGTTAAGTATAAATTAATGGGTCTAAGAGGGTAAAAATAAAGAGTAAAGTACACGGATGGTCTCTGCTGTTAACCAAAATTTTGGATTTAGTCCCTCGTTTTTCAAAAGTACACGGATGGTCCAAGTGGTTTTCACTTTGTAACGTATTTAGTCCCCAACTTTTGCCAAAAGTACACGGATGGTCCCTGTGGTTTAAACTTTGTAACGCATTTAGTCCCCAACGTTTAGTGACTAAATGCATTACAAAGTGCATACCACAGGGACCATCCATGTACTTTTGGCGAAAGTTGGGGTCTAAATGCGTTACAAAGTGCAAATTGCAGGGACCATACGTGTATTTTAAAAAAGCGAGGGACTAAATCAAAATTTTGATTAACCACAAGGATCATCCGTGTACTTTACTTAAAAATAAAAATAGAAATAGTTGAGAACTATTTAAAATCGGTTGACCCGAACCTGATATGACCCGTTAACCAACCCAACTGTTTTGCCGGGCTTACCTGTAGTGATGTAGCATGAAGTAGTGGAACCAACAATATTCATGGCTCCAATGGCAATCATTTCTTTGTTACCATCAACTTGGTAATTCTTGAGGGCTGCAAATGTTCTTCCTACCGCAATCCCTTCCTATGTAAAAAGACCAAAATACCCTTTTCAGAATAATGAGCTATGATGAGTTGTAAACTATATATGCAGTTAAAGTTGTATACTTACAGTTAAGGATATGATGCCAGTGATGACACCAGTTTTCAAGACTAAACCAATATGACTTCCATGAAAATGTAACATGTTCCATGAAGGTGGATTTAGTCCTTGTTCTAATTTTCCAATCTATATAGCACAAAATATACTATTTAAAAACTAGAATTTAATTATGATTAATTAAATAATTAATAGTTAATAATACATACCACAGAAATGCCATGGTGTTGTGCTTTGAAAACAAAAACAAAGAGGGTTGAGACCACCACTGAAAGCAAAGGTGCTCCTGCTGATACCCAAAACAACTTTGGCTTCTTAATGCTCTGCTCATAATAAAAAAAAAGTTATTAGTTACATGACATAAAATTACACCACTACAAAATGACCGTTTGTAACCGGTTTTAACGGTCGCTTTTACCCTCGTCTGCAAATGATTTTTGTGATCAAGTTTAGAGAAAAAAATATCCGTCTCAAACTGGTTCAGATTGAAACCGAGTCGGGTTTGGTACTATATAAGTCTTAGCAAAGTAACCCTATAATACACCCATGTATACTTACAATGTGTCTTGTCACAAGCAGAAATACAAGAAAACAAAACCCCATCAAGATTGTTTGCCATGACCACTGCAACCACAAATCAATATATAGTATTTAAAAAATAATAATAATAATAATAATAATAATAATAATAATAATAATAATAATAATAATAGAGCAAAAATATTATATAATGGTCTTGTCATCATTAGGCGTAATTTTCGCCCAATAAGTCACCATGATACGTAATTATCGCCCTATGAGTACTCATGTCTTGATATGGTTTATAAGCAACGTTGTTTATAAGAATATTTGAAAGACATAATGTGTTATTTTTTCTCTTTTGTTAAAAGTCAATCTTTGTAATATATTTCATTTCGTCAATCTTCATTTTGGTAATTTTGTTGATCAAATTGGTATTTTCTTGATTTTTCTATATTTTTAAAAGGTATTACAATAATAACTTTAGTTTAAATGTTAAAATAAAATAATAATCTACCTCTTTAGTGTTGTGAAAAACAGATGACATAACAGGAACCAAACCCATTTCTTTAGTGAAATGAGTGATCCCAAGAAGAGCTTTCAGTTGCTGAAGTGATACTATGATTGCTGCTCCAGCCATGAATCCAATAAGTGTAGCCTTTGACAAGAAGTCAATTATGAACCCAAGCCTATAAACAATTAAACATCATCAAATGCATGTTAAAATGCTGTGTACATCATGCATTAAAATATGTACATGAGTTATAATTATAATAAAGGGTTGGTCCCCTTTTTGTCATGGCCCATAGAATGTTTGTGGCAAGAGGTCAACATCTCCCATTTGACCACCAAGAGACCTATGTTACTACCAGATTAGATTAAATATGAGAAAGTGCCATTTTTTACTTTAAACTTTACCATTTGACTATATTTTTATAAAAAAAAATTACAAGCAGATTTATTCAAAATAGTTAAACATAAACTCGTAAAGTACATCCACTTAAAACAACTCATCATTTAAAAAAAAAATCATGGTTTAAGATTAAAAATGTAACAATCTATCTTGGCACATAATTTTCGTCTCAAAGTCAGAAAAAGTAATTTTTTGACGCATAATCTATCCCTAGGCATATATAATCGGAAATGTTATTAAAGTGTAATAAGGGTCATAAAAGCATGAATTTCATGGACGCATAACATCATTTGGTTGGTTTTATCCTTAGCCGCATAATTTTTTCCCGTGAGGTGACAAAAACATGATTTTCGCCGGTGTAGTGATTTCCGTTTTGAACATGTCTCAACATAATTATTGAATAAACTTCTTTCCTTCAGTGGTGTTATATCATTCAAACTTTAGTCAAATGACCATTATGATATATTTTTTTGATTAAATTGGTCATTTAATTGATTTTCCCTAAACATTATATTTCATCAAATTTCAATAGTCATAGTGATTGTCAATGTTAGACATACTAGATATACTTTAAGTATTCATATTTATGGTATATGATGACAGTTGACTTCATTTTATCACCAAGAGACCTTTCTAACCACTAAAATCACATTAACATATTTGATCTAGTCGTGATGGTCAATGATCATCGTTGACCGTGAGTAGACCGTTAAATGAAAGAGACAGAGAGTGTGTGTGGACCTTAGAAATCCAAGAGAGGCTTGAAAGAGTCCAGCAAAGAAGGTTGAAGTGAAAGCCAATTGAAGATACAAAATAGGGTCAAGTGTTGGTGACACTTCTTGTCTTAGCATTGACCCCATCAATAGTGATGCTATTGACACTGGTCCAACTGCTAGATCTCTTGAGCTCCCTAGCACAGCATACACTAATGGCGGCACGAAGCTTGAATCTACATCATATAACCAAACAATATTAATTAACAATAAAAAAATGTATGTAATAATTTGTTATGCACTTTTTATGGTTATTGCATACTGCTTGTGGCTTCAAGGCTCAAGCATGCATGTTGCCATGTTGGACTTTGCTTGTGTATTTACTATTTGTTAATCATTGGTTCTTGTCGATTTATTCGTCACAAACAAACGATCATCCTTATGAAAATGCGAATTGAAAAGAACATTATACTTTACATGATAAATCCCAATTAAAGATTCTTGTTGCACTCATTTCACTAGTGAAATTTATTTGTTTATGTAAAGTGTAGCCTCTTTTTTGGTATTTTCCAAATTTTTAGGGTGGTTCGCGTAAAGCAAAACCTTTCTACGATCAGATACGAATCATAATATTAATCATGAGATTAAAGAAAAAAAGAAACTTACATAAACCAACAATAGGAGGGAGATTGGCAAGCTTTGCATAGCTTATACCCTGAAAACAAAAACATAAAAACCAAAAGGGATTCATATCATAAGTCATAACCCAAACACATATATATCATACTCAGTAAATCCCACCAATAGCAAAGCTAAGGTAGGGTCTGCACGGGAGTAAGATGTAGACAACCTTATCTCTACCCCGTAGGAATAGAGAGAATGCTTCGAGTAACCCAAACACATATACAAAGTATATAAACCGAAACAACTAAAACACAAAGATTTACCTGAGGAATGGCTAAACTAGCAATTGTAAGACCAGAAACCACATCAGATTTGAGTAGATTAAGGTTATAATGAGGACCCCATTGAAGTATAGGGAAAATGTACTGAAAAGCAAGAATCCATCTTTGCTTAGTGGACTGGCCTTTGAACTGCCTAAGAGGGTCATCAGGAAAGAAAGTTTCTTTGAGCCTATTACTTAGCTTTTGTAAACTGCTTCTCTTTGGTGGTGTCTCAACCTTATGAATTTCCATGGCTATCTCTACACATGGATTATGATTATGAGAACCCATGTCCCCTTCAAACTTTCCCTCCATTCTTTTGTTTTATAAAACTAGTGAACCTTTTCGATAACACGAGTTCGATATAATTAAGAAGTGTACAAGAGGAATTGAGGACAAGAATATGGAAGCAATATGAGGGGGTGTTTGCCTTTTATAAAGGATCATGAGCTAGCTAGTTGGTGTTGTTTATGTCATCTTATGAGACATGCATCCCCACACACATCCATCAACTTTTTATATTGAAAAGAGATGAGGGAGTGGGTAAGAGATTTTCTTGATTTTTCTTCCTTTTTTCAAGAAAGGAGAGGGTGGGTATGAAATAGTGTGTGGATATGAGGGGTAGGGAATTAACTTTTTAGGATTCTGGGTAAGTTCAAAAGGACATAAACCAAAAGGTTTTTGGATGGTTTGATGAGTGGATCAATAATTGAAAATGGTTTTGATTCATGTTAAAAGTGGGCATATATATAAAAATAATATTGGTTTGCTCTTAGGTGTTTTTTTTTTTTTTTCGAACGATGAAACTTCTATATATGAAAATATAGAAACCGGGTCAGCAAGAAACTGAAACCCGACAGTTACAGGATTACATTGTGAATATTAAAATCAACCCATCTTAGGTGTTTCTTGATTGCTACTTATCCATGGATGGTGCACATATATGAGAATTAAGCTTGTCTCTCACTGCCATACATGGTCGGTAAGATGGTTCTTGATAACGTATCTATATAATTTGATATAACTTTACTAGTTAATTCATATGTACTTGTTCATGTGATGTTACTTTACTACTTAACTCAACAAGATCACTTATCTATATCTAAATCATTTGATATAACTTTACTAGTTAATTCATACTTTACTATATAATTTGTATTTCTATAACTTTACTCAAACGTAACTTGTTCATATGAATTAATAAATGATTTGTTTCTTATGTGACAATTGTATACCAAGGCGTAAGTGTTATTGGGCTCAAAATTTAGACTCGTGTCTTACGTGTCTTGGAATCGTTGTGCCTAAGCAAACCCATTTAGTTGGCCAGTATTTGACAAGCTCATTAGGGCCAGGTACACTCGCTAGATAGAATTTGAAGTTGAGAAAGGCTCGAGTGCTAGACACAGCTCGACCTGACTACAAGACCCGTCCTAGAATTCTTTGTAGCGACTGTAAAGATTCTTTTGTAGTCTTTCTTAATCTGGGTCCAATTCGTGGACGGTAAACCTAATATTTATTTGGCAAAAAGAAAAAGGGGATTTTATAGGCAAGTTATGCCTTTTTGAACATATAGGTTGGATATGGCAAGTATCACTAAGGGAAGTAGGCAATGATTTGTCTTTTTTTCTAAACAAATATTATTGTTTTTTTAAAGGTGATACATATTACTTTTGTTTAGGATACATTCACTATTTGAGTTGATGTGTAATTCAACCTGATGAAATCATTGTTACTCATAAAGTAACTAGAAAGTTAACAAAAACGTTTGCATATTTAAGATGAGAATTCCTATTCATTTAGAAATAAATTGGTGATTTTTTTTTCTTGTTTGGAAGCCAAAGCAATAGTTAACCATGCTAAATATCAATGGTTTTATTCTCGGATTCTATACTTTAGTTTTTGATGATTAGCGGATTCTATAAATGATTTTTTTAACGATAAATTTGGATCACTAACGGACCACGGTCAGCGGAATCATTCTATAAATCATTCTAACAACTATTTTTTCCTATTCTGTTTTGCAGTTCCTCTTGATTATGGTTAGCTCTGTCTAACCATTTTCTCTATATATAAAATGTATATTTTCCGTCCAAAAAACACAACAGTATTTTAAATGTTGATTTATTATTACAGAACCATTTCCTATACTCTTAAGAAATAAATGATTGTTTCATGCTCTTCTAGAAAATTAGAGGTTTATTTGAACACAAGCATATATTGACCTCCTAAACATCATATGAATAAACTTCTTCCCTATAAATGTGAATATTCTTACCTCCAGTCTACTTAACAACTTTATGAGAAATATATTTAGGTATGGCTGCAAACGAACCAAATGAATAAGACCATGTTCGTGTTAGTTTGTTAATAAATATATGTGTTCACGAACTATTTATAAACACTTACCGAACATGATTTTATGTTCGTGTTTGTTTGTTGAAGAAATGAACTTGTTTGTTAATTTTAGGCAGCGAACGAAAACAAACGTTGATGAACACAAATGTGGACAAACTAATGTTTATGAACACAAACAATCGTTCATGAACAAAATACATATCAAATATTTATTTGTCAGAATATTAAAGTATTTAAATAAAATATAAAAACTAAAACACTAATGAATTATCGAACACATTACCGAACGTTCACAAACATAAATGAACAAACACGACCTATGTTCATGTTCGTTTGTTTAGTAAACGAACGAACACAAATGAAGTTCCCGCCGAACGGTTCACGAACTATTCGTCGAACGTTTGTTTCGTTTGCAGCCCAATATTTAGGAGCATCCATAACTTGACTTAAACATAACTAATTAAAGAGATTAAGAGATATTGTGTCTAGTTAAAAGAAAGATAAATTAATTTTCCACTCATTAATAAATAATTATATTATAATTTCTTCCAAATTTTTTTTTTTAAGAAACAAAAATTCGTGGACGGCAGGATTCGAACCTGCGCGGGCAATGCCCACATGATTTCTAGTCATGCCCGATAACCACTCCGGCACGTCCACCGATGATCGTTCTTGAATTCAAACATCTTTTAATTATATCACCTAAAAAAGGTGCATTACAATGTGAATATATGTTATATTAACTAGTTATTTTCCGCCCCGCGCGTTGCGGCGGGACCCAATGACTACAAAAGGTGTGTCAGCAACGGCAAACAAATATCGAATATCAAAACATAAATAAAATGACGTGGTAAGGATAGTCACTCCGTCATAAAAAAAAAAAAACGATTTTAAATAACCTAATATATAGTAATAGGACCCACACGTCCTACACGTTGGAAATTCGTTTGTTTTCAGTTCAGTTATTACGGTGCTAGCACGTTAAAATATGGATGAGCTCGGTACCGGTAACGGCAGCGAAAGTACCGATCCGGAAAATCATAGAAATTAGGTACCGGCACCGAAAATGTTCGGTACAATACGGTATAGTATTTGAAGGTAAAAATCAATAAATACAGGTATGGTGCTAGACCGGTGTCGAACCGAAAGTAACGATTCTGAAAACGCCAAAAGGTGGGTACCAAATTGGTACCGAAAATGATTTGGTATAGTAAATTTGGTACCGATACGATACCGGTTCGTTTACAGGATTTGATACGATTTGCTCATCAATATTCTAAATATCCAAGTTAATTTTACATGCTACAATTCATTTATTACAGAAAAAGATAAAAAAGAAAGCAAAATAAGTTGTTGTGTATATAAAACCCCATTCAAACGAAATACAGTTTACTTACTGTGTGTATGAAAAGTAATCTAAACAGTGCAATTACTTGCATTGCTGCGTTGCTACAGGATTTGATGAGCTCGGTACCAACCGATACCGAAAATACCGAAATCCCCAAAAGTGGGTACCGGTACCGAATATACCTAGTATGGTACGGTTCGATACCGGTCGGTACTGGTACGGCACCGGTATTTGAGGGTAAAAACTAGTGAATACCTGTGCAGAACCGGTACCGAAAATACACCGGTTTAGTAAATTTGAGACCGGTACCTATACCCGATACCATTTGCTCATCTCTTAATGATGTTACTATTAATTCCATTACAATTTTAAATAATAAATAAATATTATCACTGTTCATTGAGTTTCTTTTTTATCATATAGTAAAGTAATAATTATTGTCCACCCCTCTAGCTCAGTTGGTTGTTGGACCGGGTGTTTCCTTGTGAGACTTCGGTTCGATTCCCGACAAAGGCAAATGGGTGTGACATGTGCGCTATGATGGTGAAAACCCACCGAGGAGGGTTTGATCCTGAGCGTCACTCTGGTTTTCATCCGCCTGTTACTCCAGCGAGTAAAATCGTGTGGAGACAGTACGGTTTTTTGGGGAAAGCCTTCGACCAAAGACTGGTTAACCCAACGCTGGCCTTGCTATCTGGGCCCACGTTCTTGAAGAGGGTCCGCAATATGCGAATGTGACAATGGTCACCATTAGAAGTTCACCTTTAAAAAAAAATGTTATATTAATTATTAATTATATGTTAAAATATAAAACCTTATGACCAACTCACCAGCCTACCAATTAATTTGTTTGAATGTTTTAACCTTTCCCACCATAAATTTGATTGCGATCTTCCACTAATGTCGTTTTCAAAAACTCTAATTAACATGTGGGTTTCCCATGAAATGGTAAGCAGGTCTAGTTATCAGTGTTGTTTGTATATGTAGGACACGAATGACCTTTTGTCAATAAATTTGCTCGAATGATCGGGCTTGTACATAATATAGGCGCGTCTAAAAAAATAGTTTTGGAGAATGAAATATTAGTATAATAGGTCATACATGTTCCAATAGGTTATTTGGGGTCTTAATATATATGATAACTCTTATGAGCATGTTGAGCTCTATTATGGGATACTAGGTAAACAAAAATTCATTTAGTGACATGTATAAAGTGTCACAGAAAAACCAAAAAAGTTCTACTAAAAACCCTTGTGGGAATCATAAAAATTGTCATTAGAAACACTAACGCTAAAGCCTTTTAGTGACACTTTTTTAATGTGCCGCACAAAGTTTTAAGCCTTTTAATGACACTTTCCTATCTACAATACAAACTTTTGCACTTTTAGTGACATATTTTTTTGCAAAAAATATCACATCAAATTAAATGTCATTGACGTTTATCATATTAATTTTAATTAATTACTATTATTATTTATTTACATTGAAAAATAAAATTATAAAATGTAGAAATCATAATTTAATCACTTTAATTAAAAGTCTAATCAATCTTCCAAATGTGTAATAAATGTCAATCTAAGTTTAAAGATGAAACATATAAACCCAAATAAACTAATAAAAGTTTGAGTAAAAACTCAAAACTTCATTGTCTTCATGAATCTCAGGGCCGGCCCTAAGAATTCGTGTACCCTGTTTCGAGCTCCAAAAAACGTGTCCTTCGGCCATAACGAAATTGGGTATTGAGCTCAATAAAGGTCTAAACCTAGTGTCAATTGGCTAATAACTAATCTAAAGCATAAGAATAGTTATGTAAGTGGGCGTATGTTGGTGTTTGTATAGGTATACCCTATTAAAATTTTTTTTTTTACGTATACATATCGGGTTTTTTTTCTAAAAATAGTGTACCCTCCGAAATATCGGGCCCTGGCCGGTGGTCCTCCCCGCCCACCTCCAGAGCCGGCCCTGATGAATCTCTTTCACAATCTTCATACGAGTTAAATAATCATCGTGTTAACTTTTTCTTAAAAAATCCACCGAGTTAAATAATACATTGACACTTATTAAATATTTATTTATCGAAATTTTAAAGTATTTAAATAAAATATAAAAACTAAAAACACTAATGAACTATCAAACACAAACGAATACGTTACCGCACGTTCACGAACATAAATGAACGAACGCGATCTATGTTCATGTTCGTTCATTTAACTAAACGAACGAAATTTCTTGTTCGTGTTCGTTTGTTTAATAAACGAATAAACACAAACAAACTTCCCACCGAACGGTTCACGAACTGTTCGTCGAACGTTTGGTTTGTTTGCATCCCAATATTTAGGAGCATCCATAACTTAACTTAAACATAATTAAAGATAATAATAAGAGATTAAGAGATACTGCGTCTAGTTAAAAGAAAAATAAAGTAGTTTTCCACTCATTAATAAAAATAATTATTATAATGTTCTTCCAAAAACGTTTCTTTCTAGTTTTCCACTCATTAATAAAAATAATTATTATAATGTTCTTCCAAAAACGTTTCTTTAAGAAAACAAAAATTCGTGGACGGCAGGATTCGAACCTGCGCGGGCAGAGCCCACATGATTTCTAGTCATGCCCGATAACCACTCCGGCACGTCCACTGGTGATCCCTTTTCAATTCAAAGTTCTTTTAATTATATTATCTAAAAAAAGGCGCATTACAATGCATAAATATTATATTATTTTATTAATTATATATGTTATATTACCAACTCACCAGCCTACCAATTAATATTGTTTGGATCTTTTAACCTTTTCGACCATAAATATGATTGTGAACTTCCACTATGTCATTTCCAAAAGGATGTTAGGATTTTGATAATCTCAATTATCTGTTATTGGTCGTCAACAGTTTTAACTTAAAAGATACCACTGGTAGTCCCAACTATTAACATATTGGCATCCAATGAATCCTGACTAACAGAATCCTAACGTCGTTAGTCTCTGGTCACTGGAAAAACGTTTTTGGCCGGAAAACTCAACCTTTTCGTTCCATACCTCTTTCTAACCTTATTACGGACATTTAGAAACATTTTTTAAGTAAAATCCTTATTAAGGTCGCTGGAACACTTTTGTTTGCTGGAAACTTTTTTTTTTTGTCAGAAAACTCTACATTTTCGTCTCAAACTTTTTTGTAACATTAAATCGGACCTTTAGGGACTTTTTTCTAGCTTAAAACGTTTTAAGGGGACAAAAGACTAGTGACGTTAGGGTTCTGTTAGTCAGAGTCCATTGAAGGTCAATATGTTAATACTATGATCATTATAGTCGGTGGATATTTTTCTTTTCTATGATCATCCTAAATAGAAATAAAAATAATTTATTGTTTTAAATATAGCAAATTCTTCTTCTAATGTTGGTAAAAAGCATAGGGATACCCATTATTTTGCCCATTATGGAGTTGTAGTTTTTAAATAATTGCTGGACAAACAGCATGGTACGTTCGCTATCCAACCCAATTTGATCACTTTACTGGTAATATACACAAATAAAGATCCACTTAGATATATCGTTGTGTTGACCTTCCCATGATATATCTCTATAGGTTTCTAGATATTGATTGTTGAACTTTAAGAGATATGATATTGTTCGGTTTTAGCTTATATATAAAGTTGATACGATACTACAAAATTTGAAGGCTTTTTTCAAAGCATTTGATATGGGTAACAATTAAAATATAACTAGAAATAAGATTCCGCGCGCGTTGCGGCGCGGGTACATCGCAAACATCGAATTGATTAGTCCAAACGTTATGTGATGCATTAACTATATGAAAACACACGTTTCGTTGTATCTGATTGAACTCAATGTAACCTATATAAGCATAGCGATTGGATCAAACATAAACGTTTCGTTGTATGTGATGAGTATCTAGTGAAGTCATCTATGCAGAGTGACGACTTTGAGAAACTTTGTAGAAGGCTGCCACTTGCTGCACAAAGCTTAGATTCTAGAGGGATTTATATATATGATGACGGCTTTCGTTTGGTTGTGTGGTTTGGTCAAATGGTTTCGCCAGATATTTCCAGGAATCTAGTAGGGGAAGATTTTGCTGCGGACTTCTCAAGGGTAAGTCTCGTACAACGCGAGAATGAAATGTCAAGAAAGCTGATGGGGATAATAAAGAAACTTAGGGAGGCAGATACATCATATTATCTCGCCCCGCTTGCGGTCTGCTCATATAATGTAATATATGTGTGGGCGCTCGGGGGGGCAAAAGCAAAAGTGCACTAATTTTTAACGTTATTTTACTAATTTCGTGAAAATAACGTTAAAAAGAGGGGATCGTTAATCAGGCATCATGTGGTGGCGTTGATAGCCGATAGACAAGGGGGTACATGCACCAATTGGCGTTTGTCTCAATTGCTGAGTGTTATGTGCCTTATGTCCAAGGCTTGATGCAAAACCACAATCGAGCCGGGGGTCTCATTGGAAGCAGCCTCTCTATTCCTACGGGGTAGAGGTAAGGCTGTCTACATCCCACCCTCCTCAGACCCTACCTTAGCTTTGCTATAGGTGGGATATACTGAGTACGATGACGATGACGACGACGATTGGATCAAACATAAAGTAAATCAAATTTATACCGTACAATCATAACATATTATATGTGACCTCGAGTCATACATAGAAAACGTAGCGGGTATAACGGAAAAGCTGACACGTATAATAAAAAGAGGTTAATTAGAGCTTTTAAAAAGGGAAAAAAATAAACCACAATTTGACTCCACTCAAATCGAAACGTAAAACGGGAAACTTGCGAAAGATGAAAAGTATGGGGGTATAAAGTTGAAAACAAACACGTGTTGTGGTTAAATTGTAAAAGATGAAAAGTTTTGGGTTATTAGTAAAAAAGTTAAGGGATTAAAATGCAAAAGGTAGAAACTTGTAGGTTAAAAATGCAAAATGCAATTTTTTTTTGAAAATCCCCCGATGCACATGTTACCACAACATAAAGCAAAACCATGTTGGTAATTTATAGGTTGGAAATGACACTTTATTTAACAGTAAAGACCCGGACACCCGAGATCACTTTAGCAAATTGGATCACCCTTCCGTCCAAAGAAGAGAAAGTGATTAAATCCCCCCCCCCCCTACCTAAGGAGACCCACAATTGTGAAAACCCTATGGCTTAACTCGAAATAAATTTGTCTAAAGCAAAACTCTAACTCTTGACCTTCCATTTGGAAAGTCATTGAGTTACTATTGAATATTAGGATTATTGTTATGAGCTTACGGGCCCATTAGATGTCTTGGGTTTACGTTCCATGTTCTATATATTGTATTTTACCATTTAACGTGGTATCATAGCATGGAACGTAAACCCTAGATATCTAAGAGCATTCACATTGGACATCTATCTTCATCTATATAATTTAATCAAAAAACACATTTTTCTTTAAATTAAGTTTACTTTTCAAAAACCTCTCACATCCAACTATCATCCATTTCTCTATTATACTCACAATCACTTATTTTATTATTTCATTCTCTTTCCTACACACAATAAAAATAGAGTAAATTACAAGTTTTGTCCTTTATGTTTGTATCAAATTTCAGGCGCTGTCCTTTACCTTTAAAACTGTCAGGCGGTGTCCTTTATGTTTCAAAATCTTGCAAGTTTTGTCCTTTAACCCAAACCAGGTTAGAATTCTCAGTTAAATTAAGGCATGTGCAAGGCACATGAGGGTAAAATGGTCATTCCCTCTTAAATCATTTAATTCCCCATTTATATCCTCATTTATATCGCACACCAACCACAAAACAAAATCATCTCTCTGCATTTGATCAAATTAGGGTTTTCTTCAACCTCCAAAGCATCGTTGATCATGGTTTTTTGCCATTGTGGAAGAGATGCAATAATACAGACGTCATGGACAAGCAAGAATCCTGGTCGTCGTTTTTATGCTTGTCCTGTCCAGGTAATCTTTCATCTTCAAAATTAGGGTTCATCGATTAGATTAGGGAATGTCGTTTGTGATTTTAATGTTATGATCTGGTCAAATGTAGGGTTCAAATTGTCCATTTATTGGATGGTTCGATCAGCAAAGGTGCCAAAGGTGCATAGATATCATACCTGGATTGCTTAGGGCTAAGAACAAGTTGGAATCGGAGAAGATGCAGCTGCAACAACAGAACATGAATCTGGAAGAAGAAAACATTAAGCTGCAACAAGAGAACATGAAACTTGAAGCAAAGTCAAGAAAATTGAAAAAGTATTTGGTTTTTAGTTGGATCTGTTTTGTGATGTATGTTCTAGCATTTTAGGGTGTTATACATGATGTGCAGTATGTGTTAAATGAGAAGATCTAATTTTGAATGACAAGATCTAAGTTTGTGATGTATGTTATGGTTTTTTAGTTTGTTATATGTTATGTGCAGATGGAAGTGGAATGTCCAATGTAATTTGACCAAAACAAGCTAACCTGTAATGACCAAAACAAACTGACCCATTCAAACAAAGTGACCAAAACAAAGTGACCAAAACATGTAATGACCAAAACAAAGTGACCATAACCTGTAATGACCAAAACAAACTGACCAAAACAAAGTGACCATAACCTGTACTGACCAAAACAAAGTAACCATAACCTGTACTGACCAAAACAAGCTGACCCATTCAAAGTTCAAACAACAAAGTGCAACAATTGACCTAAACAAGCTGACCCATTCAAACAACAAAGTGATTCATGTTATAACTACTTACCATATTATAGCCAAACCTGATTCATGTTCCAAATACTACCAACATTTCACAAAAGACCTAAAACAAGTTCACAAACATCTAAATACTAGCAACCAACATTTCCAAAAGACATAAAACAAGTTCAAAAGACATAAAACAGGTTCAGAAGACATAAAACAGGTTCAGTTTGCTGCTGCCTTCCTTTTCTTCCCTGCATTGCCACTCTTCCCTGATTTGCCAGTCTTGACAGCTTCACCTTGACCCTTGCAAGTCCTGGAATTATGTCCAGTCTTCTTACACTTTGAACATGCACCTTTAGTGTGCTTTTTGGACAGCCTTCCTGATTGGGTCATCTCTTCAAGCTCCACAGCAGATCTTTTCCTTAATTTCTTGGGTCTACCAACCTGGGTGTGATGTTTTGGGGGTGTAATCATTGTAGGAACATTTACCCTTGTCCATAAAGTCCTACCATTGATAGGGTTCACCGTAAAAGAGTACACCTGTTTCCACCTCTCCATTGTATGAACCGGATGTACCCAACTCTCCAAAGCACCCACCCTGCCCCCATTAGCAGCTTTCTCCCAAATTGCAGCCACAGCATGTCTGCATGGCATTCCTATAAAACATATTCAACCTTTAGACAAACATCCAGTTAACAACTTCAACAAATGAAGAGTTAGTTACCTGTTATTTCCCAGGCTCTGCAACTACATGTCCTTGCAGCCAAATTCACTACACGTGCATGATTTGGCTTTCCACTAACCTGATACAAATCCCCCCCATTCCACTGAACATGGTAAGCGGCTGCATCTCTTTTGATCCCTTCAAAAAGTTCTGTTGCCTTGGGTGTAAGCAAGCCTTCACTTCTCTCCATTACGTTCAACACAGTTACTATTCTCCTCATTAGATACTCCCTGATGTATTCAAGGGCTGATATGATAGGCTTGTCCCTGCCTTCTACTATCTTTCCATTGAAAACCTCACACATGTTATTAAGCACTATCTCAGACACAACCCTCCCTGTGCCAAATGAATACATAAGTGAACAAAGGAATACATCAGTGAACAAATGAATACATAATTGAACAAATGAAAATTACCTGAAAAATAAGCCCTTGACCAATGTAAAGGAGGAATCTTTGACAACCATAAGTGAGCTTTCTTGTTGAAAGCCTTCAACTCATCCATAGCAACTGCTAATTCTGGGACTGTTGTTGCACAAGCACACTTCCAAAGCTTTTCCTTGTAAAGATCTCCTTTGCCTTCAACTCATCCATAGCAACTGCTAATCCATGGCATATGGTCCAATTTCATCTATCTCTTCAATGGTGATGCTAGGTCTAGGAGGTTTACTAGGTGAGCTAAACAGTTCCTTCATGTTTTTCAAGCTATGAGTGGTATATACATGGATGACCTTGTGCATTTCAACATACCTAGCCAAGTTCCGACAGTCTTGATCATCATCTAGGGTTTTTTCAGGATTCAAAAACTGGTAATACATTGGGTTCAAGCTATTATACCCTAACTGATCAAGCATAAGATCAACTTCATGAATGGAAAACATATCAATATCTATCAAGTCAACATAACTGATCTTGCCTCCTACATATGTGCGTCCAGGAGGTGATGTAAGCCTACCACCATGATGAATGCAAATGCTAAAGTAATTGGGAAAACCATCTGCAAATTTTCAACATTTATGTCATTAATCAACTGATGATCAACAAAAACCACAACATTTTATCCCAAAATCGAAGCTAGGGTTTGTAACTTACCATAAAGTTCAACGACATTTTCATTATCAAGATGATCCCTGATATACCAGCCTTCTTGCTCATTCGACATCGGAATCTTGATCGGAATCTTGATCGTCTTTTTACAGTGGCTAAAACCCTAGAAATGAAAGATGAGGGATGATCGATGTGAAGCAGGTGAATGAATGAGGGCATGTCTTGTTATAATTAAAGGGGGACAGACAAGTGGGATGTGCAATGACCATTTTACCCTCATGTGCCCTGCACATGCCTTAATTTAACTGAGAATTCTAACCTGGTTTGGGTTAAAGGACAAAACTTGCAAGATTTTGAAACATAAAGGACACCGCCTGACAGTTTTAAAGGTAAAGGACAACGCCTGAAATTTGATGCAAACATAAAGGGCAAAACTTGTAATTTACTCATAAAAATATAAAGGCATGGATACATGAGCCTCTAAGGTTTACTTTAATATCTATAAAACTTTCTCTATTATGGAGATTCCAATATAGTGGTTTTTTTGTTGTTTCCTCTATATCTTCCTCTATATTATATATAATGTACTAATATAAAGGTTTCAATGTGAATGCTCTAATAGGCCTGTTAGCTCATAACAATAATCCTAATATCCAATAGTTACCACTCAATCAGAAGGCTCAGTAGTAATATATTGACGCTTTTAACAACTATCACAACAAAATAATAAATAAGTAGCAAGTCTACACTTGATATGGAAAATCTTGTATATTTAATCGTTTGTAAAAAGCATTTAAATGAACTTTAACTATACTAAAAGATAGTAACCGGTGAACATGTCATGCATCGAATAATTAGGTAAGCCTAACCAAGTGTCGGTCTCTCAAGCAGGGGCGGATATAGCCTTTGAATAGGGGTAGCCCTCGCTACCCCTTGACGCTCCGGCGGTAGTGTAAATTTTGGAAAGATTTAACGTTTTTTCGATTTCGTTACCCTTTTTTTTAAAACGTTACCCCTTAATGTTTTTTCTAGATCCGCCGTTGCTCTCAAGGAACGTAACGTGTAGCGTTTAAACTAATTAATTAATGACCTGATAAAAGATTAGAGGGTTGTCACTTAGTTATAGCCTAGTGGTCAAGAGGAATTATTTCTTGTGTGGAGACCAAGATTCAATCATTGAGAGGTGTAGGTATTTAAGGGGAAAACTTAGCCCGTTAAAAAAAAAAAGATTAGAGGGTTGATTTGATTATGAAAGTAAGTAAAAGTAATCAAGCAAGTGGCAAGAGTAAAGAGACAATAATAGAGCAAACATTCATTCGAAAATGACCTAGCACTAAGCCAGATGGTTAAAGTAAGATAAGATGTAAGAATAGTTATGAATCATACAAATTAGCTACTGTTTCTAGTATTTATCCAGAAAATAAAAACTAAGATAAAGATAGAGAAAATAGGAGAATATTTTCATTCATTGAGTAGGGTGTAATCAACTTAAAACATACATTACATAGATATACTCAGGCTCGGTTTATGGACCAAAATGTCTGTATTTATAACACTTTGTTTATAAATTAGTCATACACCAACATTATATTACTGTATAATGTTGGCACTAAAACGAACTAAAAAATAAAACCGATATTAATTGTCATGATTAGTTACGTAAATGTCTCACTAAAATGTAGTAAAAAATCCAGTAAGACAAAATGCGTTCGTTCGTTTATTAAATAAACGAACTTTCTGCCAAACAAATTCACGAACAGTTAATGAACGTTTGGTTTAGAGGCCTAAATATAAAGTTGGGATAAATGCCCTTTGGTCACCTACTTATTAAAGATAAATTTTGTTTAGTTACTACTTTCAAGCTAAATATCAAATTACTACAACAATATCGATATCTCATTCCATTTAGATTTTGAACGGATTTTATCAGGGCCGGCCCTAAGAATTCGTGTAGCCTGTTCGAACTCGAAAAAATATGCCCTTAGGCCTTAACGAAATTGGATATTGGGAGGTCTAAACCTAATGATAATGGACCAATAACTAACCTAAACCTTAAAAATATTTTTGTAAGTGGGCCTATGTTAGTGTTTGTAGGGGTATACCCTATTAATTTAATTTTTTTACATATACATATCAATTTATTTTAAAATAACGTGCCCTTCGAAAATATCGGGCCCTGCCGGTGGTCCTCCCCGCCCACCCTCAGGACCGGCTATGGATTTTATCTTGTTAGGAAAAAAACATTATCAAACAGAAAGCAAACTCATAAATTATTAGTGTAGTTTACTGAAAAATTACGTTTTTAACCTCAACATAAAGGGAATATTAAAGCCTCAAGGAAAACGACTGAAGTTGACGAGTCACTAAATAATATTGATGGAGAAGAGAAGACCACGTTCTGTCGAAGCATCCTTTGGAAGTTTATTGTCTTTTGACATTTGTAGTATTGGAATGCACCAATAAAGCTTTGTGTGGTTGTTTTTGTCTTTTGATTTAAGGTAAGAATGCAACGATTTTTTAAGTTTTTTAACGGCGAAACTTCTATAGTGAGGAACTAATTTTCTGTTCATCTACACGGTGATACCATCAAAGACGAGGTTTGTGCATATTTAGTTAGGGGTAAAACCAATTAACCGAGCCCGAGAAAAGTGAACAAAAGAAAAAAAAAAGATCAGCGACATGAAAAACAATTGATTTTTTTTAATATTTCTACTAACGGAATGTTTTGGTTCGATTTTGGTTATTATTATTCACAAAACCAATCAAAAAATTTGATCCGATCATGGAGGAGTCTTACCTTAGACGAGGTTCAATTTTGTTTTCTTTTTTTATTTTATTTAAATACTAGGTAAACCATAACATGATGGGAGACGGTTCCTAAAATGTTGGAAGATATCAAAGTGGAGTCTTTTGTATCTATTAAAAATAGGTCTAAATTTGGGGAGTTAAAGTGGACCGTTGGTGTGATTTTAACATTAGAGACTTGGTAAAGTAATGTCATTTCTTTCTTTGTATTTTAGGACTTCCAGCGTCTTGATGGCCCTCTTATTGGCAATAAAATGTTGTCGTTGGTTGTTTAAAAAAACCGCAACGTAATAGTTAAAGGATGAGTTAGTTAAAGCCCGTCAACCGTTACCTAATTGGAAGTCGCTTTAACACCCGCTTCCATGCTAAACCACCATACCTAGCCTTACAACTTTAAGGGTCCCCTTACAAGTTCAAAACAATTTTGTTGGAAAATTTTCAATATTTTGTTTTCTGTTTGACTGGATAACTTACAACGGATATTGAACAATTTGTTTAAAATCTTTTTAGGAAAATAAAAGTTGGCAATATTTGTTGGATTTACAATTCTATTGACATAACGAATCAATTTTATGCTTTGACTATAGATCCACCTAATCCATAACCTTTATGCTCTCATCCAAATGAAAATACAAATACCTAATAAAAAATTGGAGTTCAATAAAGATGTTTTCATTTTTATGTTGAATAAGACCTCAAGTGCTGTCTCATTTTATTAGATGTTAGTAGCTAGAGTTGAAAAGTTATTCAACAAGAATAACTATATTTCATCATATCCGGCTATCACATTGGTAAAAATCTTCAAAAGTGTGACCATGACAACATTAATGTACTTACTTCATACCACAAACAACATGGAAAATTTATCAATCATATGTTTCCTTGAGCTGAAGTCTAAGATGTCAATGCTTTTGTTTTTGTTAATATATCTCTTAATTGAGCATGAAAGCATCATAATCGGCACGTGGAAATAGTATAAATTAAAGCATTGATAAATGTCTAGAGTACTCTAAATATTTGGATTCAAAAAATTCGAAATTCGATTCGATTATTAAGAATTCGAATTCGGTTAAATTTGAGTTCAGTGAATCGAATACGAATTTATAATTTTATATTCGATTCAATTCGAAATTTGAATTCAAATATTATATATATAATAGACACATATAACTTTAATTTGTCTATAGTATAAACTAATCTATACATTTAATTTAAGTCCTAAAATAGCTTATTATCGAGCTCAAATAGCCCATAACGAATTTATATTTTAAATGAATTTGAATCAAAAAGAATTTATTGGAATTCGATTCAATTTGAACTGGCATGTTAATTCAAATATGATGGTTAGAGATGGCGTGAAATGCATTGGAATGGTTATTACAGCTTTCGGTACGGATTCGGAATTTGTTCGGTTGGGAAAACAACTTGAGAATACAATAAACATGAAAGAACGAAGTTCGTGGACTATTCGGTACTTAATTGAAAGTTGCTTTGTACCTAAATGTGCAAGAAAAAAGATTTTATAAAGTATAGGGGCCGTTTGGTAATTATTTGAAAGTTAATAATTGCTAAAATATGTGAAGAAACAAGAGTTTGTAAAGCTAAGGGGTCTCCTGGTCATTAAACGAAAGTTATATGATGGGTATATGTTAAGAAAATGAAGGGAGTAAAGTTGGGGGACCAATCTTGACATTTGATGAAAGTTGCAAAAATGTTGGAAGAAAGCTAAGCAATTCACGTTTTCACCCACGGTTTGGCTATGTTACGATATAAAACAAACATGGACCCTATACCTTGACCCACGTTGTATACCTTCACCCATGCTGGAGGAGATTTTTGTGAGCTGATGTAAACTGTGGCCCACGATTCTGAACCGTGGGTGAACGCAAGGAAATAGGGGACATGAATAGGGTTTCTTTGGCGGGTTTTAATAGGAAATAAACCCTAGTTTTCATCATTATTCAACTAAGGATCGACTAGGGAAGCAAGGAGGCAACTTTTTGGCATTCAAGCTCAATCAATCATCCTCATTTCTGCACATCTTACCGAATCAATCATGCAACGATCGTTTCTACAAGCTTTTGAAGATTTTACTTGTGAGATGAGCGGCTAAACTCTTTTGGTTTCCTCTGGATGGAGGGTTTTTATAAGTTAGATGATACTATGTGTTTGTGATTATCGTTTAAACTCGGTGATCTAAGCATTCGATGCTTTTCACCTTTGATTTGATTAATCGATTGTAACTGATTGCATTTTGTTTAACCTTGATTCTTAATCATTCAATTCCCGAGAGTTCTAGTAATTGGGATATATTTGCTATGGGATTAGGATTGGTAATAATTATTTGATAACCTCCCGTTATGTATTGACCGGAGTACTTAGTCGTTGATTATCACAATTGGTTAATTAGGTTAAACACTTATGTCTATGTAAGTGTTTCGATTAAACACATAATTGAATCTAACTGTAAAACCTGAAAATTGTTTCTCTATTGATTTAAACTTCGCTTTTTAGTTCATAATTTTAGATAATCAATCAAACACACTTTCCACAATCCTCCTTTGGTTCGATATCCGATTTACCCTATCTATAGAGTTAGTTGGTTTTTGTATGTTCTTCACGACATGCATCTATTAACGTTAAACAAATTGTCACACAAACGAGTTTTAAGTCTTGTTTTTTTTTTGTCATGACCTAACACACTCACTCTACACTTCTCATTTTTGAAAGCACGTCGACTTCATAAAGACAAATTTACCTTTGTTTTAAAATGATAATGTTGAGAAATTAAATGATTAAAAAACCTTCACCTCAATTGGGATGCCAATTTCCTCCACGAGTGCGCGTATCTTCACAAGTCCTTCCGGGTAGGGGTGTGCAATAACCGAACCGTTAACCGAAACCGAACCGAAAACCGACAAAACCGAACCGAAATTAACCGAAACCGAATTAACCGAAAGTCGGTTAACGGATATTTTTTTACCATCGGTTAACCGAAATTAACCGAATCGAACCGAATCATCTATTTTTTTATATTCTAGCTTTTATACCTCTATTTCATGTATTTCATGTTTTATACTTTCATTTCATGTAATAATACATCTATTTCATTTATTTATACCTTCATTTCATTTATTTATACCTTCATTTTGTGTATTTAAACATCTATTCATCCATTTATACATCCATTTCATTTATTTATACATCTATTTCATGTATTTATACATCTATTTCATGTATTTATACCTCCATTACATGTATTTCTAAGCAAAAAAATTAGCCCTTGTTTGAATTGGTTATTAACCGAAAATTAACCGAACCGAACCGAAAACCGACAATGTAACCGAATTAACCGAACCGATTAACCGATGACTTCGGTTACGGTTACGGATAATGCTAATAACCGAACCAAACCGAACAATGCACACTCCTACTTCCGGGTAATTTGGATCTCCCCTTATGTAGATGTGCATGTTAGTGGCTTTCAGCTTTTCCACCAATAACAAATGTCAACATCCATTTTTTAGCGGACCGGCCCAAAAATCAATCAAAACCGGCTGAACTGGACTGTTAACACCCCTAGATTAAATGCAAATGAATAAATAATTAACCTTTTATATGATGGCTCGAATGATGCCATTGAACGTGGCTGCAACATCAGTGAAGTTTGCAAAGCTGCCACCTACTATAAGAGCTCGCCTTTGACCATCTGGATTAGCAGTTGCACACTGTACATAATATTTTGATCAAACCCTTGTGTTTAATGTTTACTAAAAATAGCAATTTTGGCTGATTTACTAAGTGAGTCAATACATATTACGTTACATAATTGCACCATTAATCAAGAGAGAGCTTACATCAATGACAACTTGGGCATACTGCAAAACCTTCTCTTCATCTGGTGCACCACTGTATTCAACATAGTTTCCAATCTCGGATGCATATCCAAGATCGCCAACCTGGTTTACACATTAATTTTATATGTAAGAGAGAGACACTGCATATATTTTTTTTATCATCAAAGCATGCTTACAAGTAAAAGGGCCGAGTTCGCCAGCTGTAAAAATAGAGATTTGACATGAACTTGCATAAATAGAATTTAAAAGGACTGGAAACATACTGTATCAGCATATATGGCAACCATGGTCCAAATTTGTCCCTCTGGAATAAGATTTGTAAACTTCAAAGATGCACTAACCTGCAACGTTTCAATATAAAAACAAATCTTAATCATGTAAATGTTGTTGGTTCAGGCCCCAGTTGAACACTCAAGAAAAAACTCACGAACAATATGAACACAAAGCTTTTCTAGTTGCAAACTTTGATTTAGAAAAATGAGTGTGTCAAAGTAACTTCTGCAACTACATTATTTATAGAAAAACAAAATAACACATGCTTGAAATATGCCACTGTTCCAAGATCCAATAAAATAGCATATTCCAACGATCATAATATGCTAACTTCCACTCGTCCATCCCTTAAAACCTGGTCAAGCCCTGACCAGTTCTTTTGCTGACTCGTTTAGCTCCATGACCTGTAGTCTGACTTGTACTCGACCCAAAACATCAAGATTATACCCAACAAATGTTCAACAGGCATTAATTAGCACATGATGGCATTATAACAATACATGTTTTGACCCCTTATCCAACACTGTCTTTAGTAATGTTGATTATCTATTCCTACTTAGCACATGAAGACATTTTATAAAATTCAAAATATGGCGAATAATGGGTACCTTTTGACCTAGTCCATGAATAAAGCTTTCGTTAGCACTCATTACTCTTCCAACAGGCAATGGGAACCTAAGGTTGCCCCTCCTGAAAAATTATAAGGAATGTAAGATCATACTTGAAGGCTTTTATGTCATGTTTTTGTAATAAAAAAACTCCATTAAATAGAACACTTTTCCACGATTTCAGCAACCATCTTCATGTTAAGTGCAAAATAGAAACAAATTTTTAACTTGTTACTGATTTTACTAATAGATTGTTGAAAAATGCTTATGTGAAAAGATACAAACAAATATTTACAAACTGATTTAAATTATATATATATATATATATATATATATATATATATATATATATATATAATTATTAAAGGTATAAAAAATGATCTATTTACAAGTTAGAAAATTAGCTTTAGTTTTTGTAAGTTTTATGAAATGTTACAATAAATGCCACATGGCATATACAGATACAAGGGAAAGGAAATTATTCAAATGACTAATAAGATTTCATTTCTAACAATCTTGCTAAATGAGCAAGATTTAGAAAAAAATAACCTTCTACATGTTGAGCAAGTCATTCGTCGATGTGATCACTAATTAAATCGGTAATAAAATGTAAACTTGTTTCTGTTTGGTTGCTAGAAAAAAGGGTAAAATTTGTTTCTGTTTTCTGCCATTTGTCCATAAGAACAATGAAAAATAATCATACGTTATAAAGTCCTTCAAAGTAGCAGTGTCATCAAGCTCTCCTCTCATTTCAAGAGGATAGGGCTTTCCATCAACCATGGCAAAATGATTAATTTCTAAGACAGTGAAGTGATGATCTGAAACACAAGATGAATATATATATATATATATATATGTGTGTGTGTGTGTGTGTGTAAGGAAAGGTTAAAATGAGAACCACCTTGAGTTGCGAGAACCGCGAGAACTATTTGATCCGGCGCGATTTGAGCCAAATTTTTTTTACACAAACGTAGAAGAAAAAAATATAAACACATCTGTAAAAAAAATTTAAGAAAAATGTCGAGTCGGTAGTTTTGACTCATGCAAGTATTTTTTACGACAAACGTAAATTTTGGAAGAAGATAAATATTTTTTTTACCTCTCATGTAAATGTGGGTGTGCGGCATTTTTTTCAATTTTTCTTATTTTGCTAAAACAAGTGATTATTTTTACGACTTTTGTGAAAAACAATTTCGGAAAAACCTTTTGAATGGCCTAGTTCTCGCAAGTTGTGGTGGTTTTCATTTGAACAAAAGCCTATGTATGTATGTAGGGATGAGCTCGGTACCGTCCGGTACTGAACCGCTACCGGTACCGAATTAACCGGAACCGAAAATCCCCAAAAGTGGGTACCGGTACCGGTATTTTGAGGGTAAAAACCGGTACCGGTACCGAACCGGTACCAAAAATGTCAAAAGTTGGTACCTAATCGGTACCGAAAAAGTACCCGGTCCGGTAAATTCGGTACCGGTACCGGGTCTGATTTGCTCATCCCTATATGTATGTATGTATATTACGGAGAATTATGAGATATGTTGCTTAGGTAAGTAATAAGAGTAGAGACATTTGAATAAATTGTAATTTTACCTATGAATAAAGCATATATAACTTCGATGAACTTCTCGATGACAAGTTTAATCTACATCGTTAAAGAAATAAGCATTATATATCCAAAATACACATACACTTATTGGTGCTTTTTTCAAGCCAAGCACGAGTAGTTCGGCTCGTTTGCACCCCTAATTACATCCAACAATTACAATTATTGTGACCCTTTTAGGGAAAAATGTGAGGAATAAGCTCACCTCCAACGAAAGGGTAGCAACAAGTGGAGCGCATGTCTCTGGATTTAAAGATACCCCAGTAGGCAAAAAGATGGTCTTGATCTGGAAATTGGGAGAAGATAAGAAATTATGAGGAAAATATAGAGTAAAAACTGAATACTGTATAAAATTATGAACACAAGACATTAGGTTGACCAACAAAAACTTCAATGTCCATGTTTTAAATCTTTTATAAATAGGCACAAAAACAATGTTATTGCAGCAGTAAATTAAGTTAAAAATATAGAGTAAACTTTCCTCCAGCTCATTACCATTTCACTCCCTTGATCCATCCTCCCTTATTTACCCCTCTCTCTCACACACACACAACCAAGAACCATTACCACCTGCCAATCTTGTTTCTAAATTGTTTGCAGATCTTGTTTTTGGTTTTAAATATTGTTTCAAGATATTGTTTTTGGTTTCAAATAATTTGCAACTCTCGTTTGTGGTTTTAACTGAAAAATGAACAACTGTGAAACAATAAATCTGATCCCCTGCCACCACCAGCCACCAAAAATTGTTATCTTGCACCACCACCACCACCTGTAAAACCGTTAACCACCCGCCGCAGATATGAGCTTTAAACCTCCCGTATTTCCAAGCTGACCTGGCAGCTCGACCCAGCCAGGGGTGCTGCCCCCGGACCCCCGCGAAGATTACTTTGTAAAACGCAATGACTTAATTCAAAAACTCAGATCATAAAAATGCAATTCAAAAATTTCTTACATAGATCGAAGTCGATTTCTTCAGATTTCTTCACCGATTGACGCAATTTGAATGTTAGAAACACTTATCAGCGATCGAATCGAGTGATTCGCTTCGAAATCACAGGAAAAAAATGAGATATTGTATGGAATTAAACCGGGTTTCTTCAAAAAAGTTGAAGAACACGTTGATTGGGTGTTTGAAACATTGATTGTTGATGAAAATCGCACTATAACGTAATGATTATTGAGATAGAAAGTGAAGAAAAGGTTGAAGATGGTGAGTTTTGAAAATGGTGGGTTTTGAAGTTACAGAGAGAAGAAGGGAGAAGATTGGACATGGGCCCATACATCTACAAAAAGCCAAAAGGGTTTATAATTGAATATACAATTTAGCCTAAGGTTGAACCCTCAAACCCAGCTCGGGAACCTGAACGGTTGAACCGAAACTGATATTGAGACTCATTTGACTGGAACTGGTGGGTTGTAGTTGGGTTAGGAACCTGTACTTTGAGACCGGTTAAACCAGGACCGAACCGTCAAAACCCGGTTTCAAACCCTAACTTGAACCAACAGATCCTTCCCCTCTCAAAAAACGGCTTCAACCTGAACCGGTTCAAACTAAAACCGGTTTCGACCAAGTTTGACCCAAACCAGAAGCGGTTCTGACCCAAACCGGTTTGGACAAAAAACCCAGTTTGGACAAAAAACCCGGTTTGTGCATCTCTATTGGAAACCGCAATACCCTAAGCCAAAGTCATAGAATCACCAACTCTAAGCCCTAAACCCTACTAAAGTTATATGATGATCTTGTTTATTAACATTAGACAAATTGTCACACAAACGAGTCTTAAACCTTGTTTTTTTTATTGTCATGACCTAACACACTCACTCTACACTTCTCATTTTTGAAAGCACATCGACTTCATAAAAACAAATTTAACCTTGTTTTAAAATGATAATGTTGAGAAATTAAATGATGAAAAAACCTTCACCTCAATTGGGATGCCAATTTCCTCCATGAGTGCGCGTATCTTCACAAGTCCTTCTGGGTAATTTGGATCTCCCCTTATGTAGACGTGCATGTTAGCGGCTTTCAGCTTTTCCACTTATAACAAATGTCAATATCCATTTTTTAGCGGACCGGCCCAAAAATCAATCAAAACCGGCTGAACTGGATAGTTAACACCCCTAGATTAAATGCAAATGAAAAAAATAATTAACCTTTTCTATGATGGCTCGAATGATGCCATTGAACGTGGCTGCAACATCAATGAAGTTTGCAAAGCTGCCACCTACTATAAGAGCTCGCCTTTGACCATCTGGATTAGCAGTTGCACACTGTACATAATATTTTGATCAAACCCTTGTGTTTAATGTTTACTAAAAATAGCAATTTTGGCTGATTTATTAAGTGAGTCAACAGATTATGTTACATAATTGCACCATTAATCAAGAGAGAGCTTACATCAATGACAACTCGGGCATACTGCAAAACCTCCTCTTCATCTGGTGCACCACTGTATTCAGCATAGTTTCCAAGCTCGAATGCATATCCAAGAGTACACATTAATTTTATATGTAATAGAGAGACACTGCATATATTTTTTTTAAAATCAAAGCATGCTTACAAGTAAAGGGGCCGAGTTCGCCAGCTGTAAAAATAGAGATTCGACATGAACTTGCGTAAATAGAATTTAAAAGGACTGGAAACATATTGTATCAGCATATATGGCAACCATGGTCCAAATTCGTCCCTTTGGAATAAGATTTGTAAACTTCAAAGATGCACTAACCTGCAACGTTTCAATATAAAAACAAATCTTAATCATGTAAATGTTGTTGGTTCAGGCCCCAATTGAACACTCAAGAAAAAACTCTCGAACAATATGAACACAAAGCTTTTCTACTTGCATACTTTAATTCAGAAAAATGAGTGTGTGAAACTAACTTCTGCAACTACATTATTTATAGAAAAACAAAATAACACATGCTTGAAATATGCCATTGTTCCAAGATCCAATAAAATAGCATATTCCAACGTTCATAATATGCTAACTTCCACACGTCCATCCCTTAAAACCTGGACAAGCCCTGACCAATTCTTCTGCTGACCCGTTCAGCTCCATGACCCGTACTCGACCCAAAACATCAAGATTATACCCAACAAGTATTTTTAAGAAAAATGCCGAGTCGGTAGTTTTGACTCATGCAAGTATTTTTTACGACAAACGTAAATTTTGGAAGAAGATAAATATTTTTTTTACCTCTCATGTAAATGTGGGTGTGCGACGTTTTTTTTTTCAATTTTTCTTATTTTTCTAAAACAAGTGATTATTTTTACGACTTTTGTGAAAAACAATTTCTGAAAAACCTTTTGGATGGCCTAGTTCACACGGTTCTCGCAACTCGTGGTGGTTCTCCTTTGAACCAAAGCCTATGTATGTATGTATGTATGTATGTATGTATGTATGTATGTATGTATGTATGTATGTATGTATGTATGTATGTATGTATGTATGTATGTATGTATGTATGTATGTATGTTACGGAGAATTATGAGATGTGTTGCTTAGGTAAGTAATAAGAGTAGAGACATTTGAATAAATTGTAATTTTACCTATGAATAAAGCATATATAACTTCGATGAACTTCTCAATGACAAGTTTAATCTACATCGTTAAAGAAATAAGCATTATATATCCAAAATACACAAACACTTATTGGTGCTTTTTTCAAGCCAAGCACGAGTAGTTCGGCTCGTTTGCACCCCTAATTACATCCAATAGTTATTGTGACCCTTTTAGGAAAAAATGTGAGGAATAAGCTCACCTCCAACGAATGGGTAGCAACAAGTGGAGCGCATACTCTGGATTTAAAGATACCCTAGTAGGCAAAAAGATGGTCTTGATCTAGAAATTGGGAGAAGATAAGAAATTATGAGGAAAATATAGAGTAAAAACTGAATACCGTATAAAATTATGAACACAAGACATTAGGTTGACCAGTAAAAACTTCAATGTCCACGTTTTAAATCTTTTATAAATAGGTACAAAAACAATGTTATTGAAGCAGTAAATTAAGTTAAAAATATAGAGTCCAGCTCATCACCATTTCACTCCCCTGATCCATCCTCCCTTATTTATTCTTCTCTCTCTCTCTCTCTCTCTCTCTCACACACACACACACACACACAAAACCAAGAACCACTACCACCTGCCAATCTTGTTTCTAAATTGTTTGCAGATCTTGTTTTTGGTTTCAAATATCATTTGCAACTCTCGTTTGTAGTTTTAACTAAAAAATGAACAACTTTGAAACAACAAATCTAATCACCTGCCACCACCAGCCAGGAAAAATTATTATCTTCCACCACCACCACCACCACCACCTGTAAAACCGTTAACCACCTGTCGCAGATCTGAGCTTTAAACATCCCGTATTCCCAAGCTGACCTGGCAGCTCGACCCTAGCCAGGGGCTCTGCCCCTTGGACCCTGCCAGGGGCAATCGCCCCTTGGACCCTGCTCCTAGGGGCGCAGCCCCGGACCCCCGCGAAGATTACTTTGTAAAACGCAATGACTCAATTCAAAAACCCAGATCGTAAAAGTGAAATTCAAAAATTTATTACATAAATTTGAATGTTAGAAACACTTATCAGCGATCGAATCAAACGAATCGAGTGATTCGCTTCAAAATCACAGGAAAAAAATGAGATATTGTATGAAATTAAACTGGGTTTCTTCAAAAAAGTTGAATAACAACACGTTGATTGGGTGTTTGAATCATTGAATGGTGACGAAAATCGTACTATAATGTAGTGATTATTGAGATAGAACGTGAAGAAAAGGTTGTAGATGGTGGATTTTGAAAATGGTGGGTTTTAAAGTTAAAGATAGAAGAAGGAAGAAGATTGGATAAAAAGAGAGAAGAAGGAAGAAGATTGGATAAAATTGACTAAAATACCCTTTCTCTTTATTCTAAATTTTGCCACATGTCATAATCATGTTATGAAGAATGATACATGCGTATATCACGTTTCCAATCTGATCCTTGTCCCATAGTCGACAAGGCATTGCCAATATTCGCCACCTTTTCTTGAAAACACCGAATGCTCGCTCGACATCTTTACGTGCAGCCATTTGGACCATGTTAAACTTTAATCTCTTTGGATCCATGGTACCGTGTTTTGTGAACGATTTTACGAAAACCCCCCACTCTGGGTAAATCCCATCAACTAGGTAGTACCCATATACGTACTCAACCCCGTTTACAAAGAAAGTTCCTTTGGGTCCTATATCATTTACCCAATCATTGAAAAGGGGCGAGTGGTTTATGATGGTAATATCATTGTGTGAACCTGGCATACCGAAGAACGCATGCCATATCCAAAGATCTTGGGATGCAACCGCTTCAAGCATGATGGCTGGCATCCCATGAAATCCACTCGTGTGAGCGCCTTGCCATGCGGTAGGACAAAGTTCCCAAGCCCATTTCATACAATCTAAACTACCTAGCATCCCGGGTAGCCCATGATAATCTGTGTGATGTTCCAATATTTGTTGCATGTCACTAAACGAGGGCTTTCTCACGTATTACCGGTGGGGAGTATTGTGACGTAGTTGATATCATAGACAATTTATATTTATCACAGTTTAATATACAGCAGAAGTCGAAAGATAAAATCATTACAAACCGAATAAAAAGTAATATCAAGTGTATTACAAAAACGGTTGCAAAGGATCCACAGGCGGATCAAAAGTTAAAAAGATCATTGTTCAACAGATTTATAACATCTAAGCTTGCAAGACTCTTTATTGATGCTAAGAGTAGCCAACCTATTCCGTTTAGTACCTGCACTTAGCCTTTTGGAAAATACGTCAGTTTACACTGGTAAATACAATTAACCGACTCATTTTGAAAATGTTTATTGTTAGGGGAGGATTTTATAAATCCTAAGGATCACGGATCTTTAAGTGCTACCAGGATCAAGGATCCTCAATTCTGTTTGAATTAAGGATCCTCAGCAGGTGTCACAGGATCAGGATCCAGGATCACTGTTATTATCCTACTACTAACAATTGTTTTCCTTGTACGTAAACTTGTTTTGCAGGAACAAGAGCATGGACCAAGTCTCACCGAAGTTCCTGGAGTATATTCCCTCAATATTCCGCACGTGCTTGACCATTGTGAACGTTATGGAGATCGTGGGGAGAGTGCACAAATTGCGGATAGTTAGTTATACTAGTTATTTTCTAATTTAAAATGGGGATAACAAGCTTGATAGAACACTTAGCTAATTTTGGCAACTACACACACTCGTAACAGCTCTCAGTCGGCTCTCAAGCAATACTTGGCGATTTTATACACTTTTTTGCACTTTACACACTAGTGATCCTTGTAACAAGCTTGTTATCATCCCGAGTTGTAAACTTACTTTTGTTTAATCTTAGTTGGTGATCGGTAGTTTCCATCACCCGAGGTTTTTTATGCCGGAGATCAACTCTTGATCAAGGGCTTTTTCCTCGTATAAATCTTTGTGTCACTTGTTCATTACTTTTCCGAGTGATCCTTAATATTGTTCATTGATTCAAGCATCACACCTCACAACAGAAAGTTTGGTTGCATTATCTTTGCTTGATTTTTGACCAAAACAGTTTGGCGCCCACCGTGGGGAAATTGGTGCTTCGTTCTTGGGAAAATATTGTTCTTGTGATCATTTCGGTTCATTACAACCAAGAAGATGGCTTCTTCAGCAAAGAACACATCAAGCTCTATGCTGACAATCAGTTCTTCACAGGGCGTTCCTCCTTTGCCTCCACCACCTTCTGGATCCCAGAAGAATGCTGAAAATGATGCGAAGAGACAAACCCCCATTTTCCCAAAACCACCAACTTCTTCTGTTTCCTCTAATCCTACTACTAATGATCTTTTTACTCTGATTTTGCAGATGAGAGATCGCATGCAAGAGCAGGACAAAACCAATGAAAGGATCCTCCAGGAGATTGGTGATATCAAGAAACAGAAGAAATCAGTGGAGGATCACTCTCCTCTGATACCAAGGTCATTGAATTTTGACACTCCAGTTGTAACTACCCTACAATCGGCAGTTCTGGGCATCCAGTATCAAAGTGGTCCATCAGAAAGGCGTTATGGAACATCAACTATGAGTCAAGCATTTGGCTCTCACTTCCAGCCTCAAGGATCATGTTTTCAGCCATCGGGATCCTCTTTTCAGCATCAGGGATCCTTCGTCAGCTCAGGAGGATATTTGGGAATGCACACGGTCCAAGGATCCTCCCAGGTCCAAGGATCCTCCCAGGTCCAAGGATCCTCTGTGGTTCCAGGATCCTTTCAGGTTCAAGGATCCTCTCAGCTTTAAGGATCCAGCATCTTTCAGGATCAAGGATTCTTAAGAAGTATGCAGCCTCCAAGCTCGGATGTTCATCAAGGAGACTTCACACCAATGCAGACCATTGCTTCCTCTGGTCCTTCAATCATACCAGGATCCCGTCAATATGGATTCACATCTGCAATTCCAAACTTGAATCCCATGGGAGGTAACACTTTTAACAATTCATATAACACTAACCATGGCTCTATGCAGGATACAGGTATCAATCAGGCTATGGCTAGAGAGTTACAGAAACTTAAGGATATGATATCCAACGTACCAGGAGTGGTTAAACCCACTCCTGAAATTGCAGATGGTAGCCATAGGATATCTCGCTTTGCACCACCTATTTGTGATGCTGAGATACCCAAAAGGTTCCAGATACCAACTATGAAGCTACATGATGGTTCAACGGATCCAGAGGAACATGTAGCTCAATACAGGGAGAGGATGGAGATCAATCCAATTCCTGAAAGGCTAAAAGAAGCATGTCTATGCAAGGGTTTTGGATCCACACTCACAGGATCTACTCTTAAATGGCTGCTAAGTCTTCCCCCTTACTCTATTACTTCATTTGCTAATCTAGTTAATCTCTTTAATAGTCAATTCTCTTGTAGTAGAAAATTTGAACGATTAACTAGCGACCTATATAGGGTAACACAAGGTCAAAATGAATCACTTAGAGATTAGATCACTAAGTTTAGTAAAGAATCCTTAGATATCCCTAACCTGGATATAGCTACGGCTGTAGAAGCCTTTAAAATGGGTTTGCTTAGGGATTCATTATTCTATGATGATCTTGTTATGACCCCATGCAGGAATCTTGATGAAGTAAGAACCAGGGCCCTTAGGTTCATCCGTCTAGAGGATGACAAAAGGATCCAGGAGAGATTGACAGGATCCTCAAAACAGGAAAAGCAAGGATCCTACTTTAAGAATAACAAGTTCAAGTCCTACAACAAGTCTGACAACCAGAATGTGCATGCAGTAGAGCAAGAAGAGGATGATGAGGATTATCCTCCAATTTCTGAATACTTTTTTTCTGTTGATAACAATGAGCTAATTCTTGCAATGCAGAATCTAGGTGAGAAAGCTAGGTGGCCAAGAAAAAGTGATAAACCAGCTGCTACAAAAGACAAATCCAAGTGGTGTGCATATCATGAGGATTTCGTACATCTCACTGAAGAGTGTATTGCACTTAGAAAATAAATTGGTTACTTGTTAAGCAAGGGGCACTTGAAGGAGCTTTTGGGACGAAAGAAGTCAAGGATCCAGGATCCTGAAAGGATCCCGGAAAAGGCTCCTGCTCCTCCAGCAGATGCACAAGTTATAAACTTCATATCCGGTGGATCAGACATCTGTGGTACTTCCTTTTCAGCAGCCAAAAGACATGCCAAGGAAACCAAGATGGATAATGGAGACAGACCCATCCGGACCTCCACTGTCACCAAGGATAAAATTATAACTTTTGATGAGGATGATCGTCTTGATGTTCAGGATCCTCATCATGATGGTCTTGTTATTACTCTATTTATTTCTAACCATTTTGTTCGCAGGATCCTGATAGATGGAGGAAGCTCAGTAAACATCATCCAGCTTGATGTCCTCAAGAAGATGAACATCCCTGAATCAGACATTGTCCCAAGATCCTCAGTACTTGTAGGATTTAGCGGGGAAACCAAAAATACATTGGGGGACATCAAACTTCCCATCTATATTGAAGGAGTCCATTCTTATCAAAAATTTTGTGTTATAGATTGCTTATCTTGTTGTAATGTTATCCTTGGCAGGCCATGGATACATGACATGAAGGCAGTCCCATCTACCTATCATCAATGTGTAAAGCTCCCTAGTCCGTGGGGGTGGTGAAAATTGAGAGTGATCAACAAGAAGCTAAAAATTGTTACACATCATCAATGAAGCCAGCCTCAAGACCAAGGGAGCAATAGCAACTAAAGTATCCTCCAAGAGATGTCTTGGAGGCAAGAGAACAGGATGTGAAAGAAATCCTTATGGATCCTCATGATCCTGAATCCATCGTCTTCATAGGATCAGGGATCCTCAGCAACGTTGAACAAGATCTAGTATCCTTCATTAAGAGGAGGAAAACCACCTTTGCCTGGAAGCATGAGGATATGACAGGTATATCTAAGGATATAATTACTCATAAGCTTGGCATTGACAGGTCATTCAAGCCTATACATCAGAAGAGGAGGAAGTTTGCACCTGAAAGGAATGCTATTATCCAGGAAGAGGTAGATAAACTACTTCGCGCAGGTATGATAAGAGAGGTCAATTATCCAAGGTGGTTAGCCAATGTCGTTGTTCAAAAGAATAATGGAAAGTGGAGGGTGTGTGTCGATTTTACTGATTTAAACAAGGCATGTCCCAAGGATCCTTTCCCATTACCCCACATTGACTCCATGGTGGATGCTACCGCGGGTCATGAGTTGTTGACTTTTATGGATGTTTCATCTGGATTTCAACAAATTCAGATGGAACCATCTGATCAAGAGGATACAGCCTTTATGACCCCAACTGGTATATATTGTTATATTGCTATGCCATTTGGACTAATGAATGCAGGTGCTACATATCAAAGGCTAGTCAATATGATGTTCAAGGAACAAATTGGACACACTATGGAAGTTTACATAGACGACATGGTGGTTAAATCCAAGAAAGCTGAGGATCACCTTAGAGACTTGGAGGAAGCATTCAATATCCTTGATAAATTTAATATGAAACTAAATCCTTCCAAGTGTCACTTTGGTGTTAAAGCAGGTAAATTCCTAGGCTATATGGTGACCAAAAGAGGCATTGAAATATCAAATCTCCTGCCAATGCTAAGGATGTGCAAAGATTGACAGGCAGGATCGCAGCCTTGAACAGGTTTATATCCAAATCCTCAGAAAAATGCAAGGAATTCTATGACGTTTTCAGGAAGAACAAGTCCAGAGCAAATCAAGGCTATTGTGAATATCAAATCTCCTGCCAATGCTAAGGATGTGCAAAGATTGACAGGCAGGATCGCAGCCTTGAACAGGTTTATATCCAAATCCTCAGAAAAATGCAAGGAATTCTATGACGTTTTCAGGAAGAACAAGAAATTTGAATGGACTGAAAAGCATGAAAATGCTCTCAAAGCTCTCAAGGATTACCTATCCTCAGCCCATGCCTTGATGAAACCAGAAAAAGGGGATATATTATCCTTGTATTTAGCGGTATCCTCTAAAGCAGTAAGTGCGGTCCTTGTTAAGGATCACGAAAGTACACAACATCCTGTCTATTATGTAAGTAAGAGTTTACTTGATGCTGAATCCAGGTATTCACATTTAGAAAAACTTATCCTTGCACTAATTATGGCATCTACTAAATTAAGACATTATTTTGAAACTCATGCCATTATTGTTAAGACTAATTTTCCAATTAAGAATGTTCTCAGGAAACCTGAAATGTCAGGAAGGATGGCTAAGTGGGCAGTGAAGCTTAGTGCATATGATATAAGATATGAACCAAAGACTGCCATCAAATCCCAAGCCTTAGCTGACTTTGTGGCAAATTTTAGTAGTGACTTGCAAAAGGAACCTGAGTTAGAAGTCCAACAGCTAGAAGAAACTAAGGATCCTTGGATACTCTTCACTGATGGTGCTTCTAATGTCAAAGGAACAGGGCTTGGAATACTACTAAAATCGCCACAGGGGGGCATAATACCCCACTCCATAGCTTGTGAGTTCCAAACTACTAATAATAAGGCTGAATATGAAGCCTTGATAGCTGGTTTGCAAATCGCTAAGCATATGAGGATCAGGTATCTTGAGGTACATGTAGATTCGTTGTTAATTACTAATCACTTTAACGGATCTTATGCTGTTAAAGGAGAAAAGCTAATCAAATATTTAGAGATAGTCAAAGAATTGGCACTCTCTTTTGTTTCCTTTAGTTTGACACAGGTACCAAGGGAAGAGAATGCAGAGGTTGATGCATTAGCCAATCTAGGATCATCCTTGAAGATCCCGGAGGATATCAGGATCCCTATTATCCATATCCTGACCCCTGCTATCGAGGATCATGTAGCCATGGAGATAGGAGAGGATTCTGCAATTATCCCTAGTGATGATACTCAATCTCGTTCAGGATCATGGATCCTTCCAATCATGAGATACATATAACATGGAGAGATTCCTACAGGAGAAAACCCTAGGGCTTTCAAAATCAAGGTATCTCAATTTACAATATTGAATAACATGTTATATAAACGATCTTTTGCAGGACTATATCTAAGATGCATTGAGGATCCTGAAATCCAAGAAGTCCTAAAGGATTTCCATGAAGGAGATTGTGGAAACCACACTGGGGGCAGGGCATTATTCTCCAGGATCCTGAGGACAGGATACTATTGGCCTACTATGAAGAAGGATGCTGTGGAATATGCCAAGAAGTATGATCCTTGTCAGAGACATAGTAATATCCTTCACCAACATCAGAACTTTTGCATCCTATATCCTCTTCTTGGCCATTTATGAGATGGGGAATGGATATAGTTGGTAAGCTTCCTAAGGCACCTGGTGGAAAAGTATTCATGCTTGCTATGACTGATTACTTCTCCAAGTGGATAGAGGCTGAAGCCTTTGCTCAAGTCAGAGAAAAAGAAGTGATATCCTTTATTAAGAGAAATATTATTACTAGATTTGGTATCCCTTCTGAAATTGTTTGTGATAATGGATCCCAATTTATTGGAAATAGAACTACTAACTTTTGTGACAGCTGGGGGATTAAGATGATAACATCAACACCAGTCCACCCACAAGCTAATAGCCAGGCAGAATCATCCAACAAGATCATTATCAACAATTTGAAGAAAAAGTGTAACACCACGGAAAAACGTGTCCAATTATATATAGACACGTGTCATAAACTCCAAAGGTGCGAAAGATTTCGTTTGAGAGGCCAAAGTTGTCGAATAACGAAACTATGAAACCACAGGGACTAAAAGTGTCAACATGCCAAACTTGTGCCTCTGAATGACCTTACACGATGAATATATTCTTGAATGAGTGATTGATTGGATATGAGAAGCCGTATACGAAAATAATCGGAAGATTATTATATTACAAGGGTTAAACGTGTCAACATGTCAATCCTGACCTCTGAGTGACCTTTTAACGAAACCGAGGCTTCGAAATATTCAAATATACTCTTGAGAATAAGTGGTATAAATTTCATGTGGTTTCGATATCGTTAAGCATGATTTCAAGACTTTGGGCCAAAAGTGTAAACTTGACGAAACTTGCTTCCATAGTGATATTTAACGAACCCGAGCCTAACGGAGTTTGTTTATTTATCCTTGGGCTCCAAGAAAATAATTACAAGGGTCTCTATGGCCAAAAACCATGTTAAAAAGGGTTAAAAACGCCAAGGGACTGATTCTGCCAGCTTTGAAACTTGTTTTGCCAGTAAACCAGTCCCAGGCGGCCCGCATAAAGACAAGCAAAACCTGAAGCGGGCCGCATCAGGTCCCCAGTGTCAGAAAATGACCTGCAGCTACGGGTTGGCCTGTTCCACCGCCTTAACCTCAAAAATATCGACCTAGGGAGCTGTAAGTCGGTTTAAATGAGTAGCTAGGACACTTGGGTCGATCTTGGAGCATTGTATTACACCTGGAAGTGATCTAGCTTCATGAATTTGACTATATAAAGGAGCTAGTTCATGTGTTCATAACACACATTTGCAACATTTCATTTTGGGACTTGCTCTGGAGCTTCCAGCAGATTGAAGAGGATAATCAAGTGTAGAAAAGTTTGCTAGGACCTTAAGTAAGCTTCTAATTACTTATTTAGTTGTCTAATGTAGCTTAATTACTCTTAAGTCAAACTTAGCGTAAAATTAGTTTGACTTTCGTTTTAATTACATGTGGCTTAACCACTGATCAAATTGAAAGTGGTTTTAAGACCACATTAGTGTAGGTGATTAACCCTTAAAAGGGCACCTCCTAATTATCTCGTTTGACTGGTCAATTGTCGGGTCAAAGTAGTTTGACAAAAAGTCAAACTGGGCAGAATGTTTAAATATGACTAAAATTAATAAACCAAAGGTTCTAAATTATATTTTAACATTTTAATGACTTGGTAATTAATATTAAAGCATGTTTTATCAGTCCTAACCCGACAATTAATAGTCAAAGGTCAATTATTAACCGAAAGTCACAAAAGCTTGACTTTGCTTTGACTTTCAATTCTGACTCGTTTAAGCTTAATGCACCCATGTTTTAAGCTTCCATTAGGACCACAATACTTAGTAGTATAATCCCCTGGAGTTATATTACATAGTATCTAATGGTTGGAATTATATGCACTTGATCGTAATTATGCTTAATAATGCCATAAACGCCCTTTTTACTTACAACTGAGATTTTTAACAATGTGATTGGATTAAAACCTTTGCTATTGATATTTAGACATGTCCTAAAGATTTGATACCAATTGGAGGTCTAAAATGGGAGTTATGCTCAATAACGTAATTAAGGGACTTTTTAGTAATTAAATGGCGTAATTAGTATGAAGCCTACCTAAACCCGATTTTTGACACCAAACTTCATACCTACTGATGTAAAATAATATTTTGGGAATTTTAAAGATTTTTAATTATTTTTAGACTGAGCATAACATAGGATTATAGCTTAATTTCGGTAAATGCCGGTTTTACCCTTTTCATGCATAAAATGAGTTTTACATAACTTTTTAGTGCCAAACCTTTTGCTACTGATTTTGTATAATAAATAAAGTATTTTGAACTTTATAAACTGATCAAAAACTCAGATTTACTATTTTAACCCGAATAACCCTTTAAACCGCCTTTTTAAGCGTTTTTAGTACATAGTATGGGTCCAAACTATATTGGACATATAAAACTCATTACCCACTGATGTTTTAAGTTAATTTATATAATTATACAGTAAGTTAAAGTTTCTAAACTCAGAAGTCTATTTTTGACCTTTAAAGCATATGTAAAATTTCCAAAAATGCCCCTACGGGACATAGTTTGGATATATAAGATAATTTTCACATATATAAACTATCTTACTGTTATAACATATAAAAATACATATTTTTACTGATGTAACCAGGTCTGAAACTCAGTTGCATAATTAAACTCTTTTATGGACATTAAAATTACCAAAATGCCCTTATGGGACTTGTTTTGGTTTAAATAAAATTTTGGGCATATATGTTAATATCTTACTGATGTATTAACATATTTTAAGCATAATAATGATTAAGACCTGTATATAATTTATTTGGTTACCCGTTACGCATTTACGCGTTCGGATCGACTCATGTGACTAGTTTACATAAAATAGTCGAAACGGGTCAAACCTTTTCATTAAATTCTCAATTTCCAGAATGTATTTAGTTTACCCATATTATACAAGTATCCAAGCTTGTCGGGTCTAAATCTCATTCTATTCCGGTCACCGCTTAATCTAGCGTTTAGAACCTTAAGGTTTCTTTCTAGCTAGCCGGTCTAAGTCCTTGACTAAAGTAAAGACCCGTTAGCATCCTAATAGGTTAATAAACCTTCTATACAGATTAAATAGCTTCCGGTAGAAGGTGCCTTCGAAAAGCTTTAAGATTTTTACTGCTAGCATCAGGTAAATACTTTTAACTTATTTTCCCTATACGGGCTTGGGATATGGTATTATAATAATACCACTTGGTCGGGTATGAAATCATTTAATCGGATTGTGATTAATAAATTACATAACCCGTTTTAATCTGTCTTGTTTGATAACATAAGCATTGGGGGTTAACGACCGTGTCCTGGATATCCTCGGCTCATTTATTTAAAAATGGCCACGACCTATGCACGGGGTGTAGGCATACACCTGACAGATGCAAGTGCTAAATATAAACCCACATGTTGGGGATAACTCCTTTGTGGGTTCTACAAGTGGTGAGTCGGTTAATCACGACCGGCTTCCAACCGGCCCCAATTGTATGACAAACATATAAATCTGTATACAAGATTATATTTAAATAATTGTCCCAAGTTATAAAAGATTTTGTGCCACGTGCATTCAACCCAATTTTCAAACCTTTTCAAAAGAGTCAGTTAATTGTATTTACCAGTGTAAACTGACGTATTTTCTTAAAGACTGATTTGACAGGTACCTCTCGAAATAGGCTGGAGCTATAGGGTGTCTTTAGAGGATCTTGCAAGTCCATAAGATGCCTGCAGTCTGTCTTTTGTTTTCTTTTGTATTTGTTTATGATCCGCCTGTGGATCTTATTACATTCCAGTCTGTACTTTCATATACTCGAACACTCAGACAGTATGGTTTGTAATAGTTTATTCACCCAGACTTCCGCTGTGCTATTATATTGTGTGTATTGACTATGATGATATCAACTACGTCACGATACTCCCCATCGGGCCCACCGGACATATGTGGAAATATCGGGGTGTGACAAAAAGCTTGGATCCAAGAAAGGAAAATGGACAGAAGAACTACCTTATGTACTTTGGGCTGATAGGACAACTCCCAAAAATGCTACTGGTCAAACTCCATTCTCTTTGGTATTTGGAGCAGAATCAGTGATCCCTACAGAAATGGTGGTTCCTACTGCAAGAACAAACATCCGTGATCCTGAAGAAAATATTGAAAACTTGGTTCAAGACTTGGATACTATAGAAGAACTCAGGGATTTGGAAAGGATAAGGATGGCCAGTTATCAACAAAGGATGGTTGGAGCCTACAACAAGAACATCAGGATCAGGAAATTCCAAGTTGTTGATATGGTATTAAGGAAAGCATTTCAGAATACCACCAATCCTGCTGATGGGAAGTTAGCACCAAAGTGGGAAGGCCCCTATTTGATTGAAGCTGAAGCAGGAAAGGGGGCATATCGATTGCTAACAATGGAAGGTGATTTGCTACCAAGAGCTTGGAATGCTGTCCACTTGAAGAAATACTTCATGTAATAAGGATCCATGATCCTTACCTAACAAGTATCCTCGAAGGATCCTTACGGGACAGGGGATCCTCATTTTGGTAATGATCTAATTTCAAACTATTTCATTCTTTAATTGTCTTATATACAAGGATAAGGATCCTGGATCCTTTATCCTCCTTTCACTTGATTCTGAGTTTTGCAGAAGGTTTAGGTATCCTTAACAAAGGATTGAGTATCCACAGAAGTATCCAGTTATTTGGGCTTGACCCCAGTTATTTGGACTTGACCCCAGTTATTTGGGTTAGTCCCCAGTTTTGGGCCTGTCCCCAGTATCGCCAGCAGCGCACGATGATCCTGGTACAGTTCATGGCAATGGGACCAGTACTCGCTTTAGGGGCTGACAATTTCATTGTACTAGCTTGTCACACCCCGATATTTCCACGTTTGACCGGTGGTCCCGGTAGGGGAGTATCGTGACGTGGTTGGTAGCATCATAGTCAAACAACATAATATATAAATGCACAGCGGAAGCAAAAGATAAATATATTACAATCCGAATATAAAGTAATATCCAGTATTACAACGGAAAGTAAAGGATCCACATGCGGATCTAAATAAAAATGGAAACATTGTTCAACAGACTTTGACATCTAGAGCTTGCGAGACTTGAGTAATGATGCCTGGAGTAGCCAGCCTATTTCGTCTAGTACCTGCACTTAGCCTTTTTGGAAAATACGTCAGTTTACACTGGTAAATACAACTTAACTAACTCATTTTGAAAAGAGTTTGAAAATTGATTTGAATGCACTTCGGCAAAAATATCTTTATAACTTGGGACAATCATTTGTATATAATCTTGTATACAGTTTTACTTATTTGTCGTCCACCAGGGCCGGTTTGTAGGGCCGGACAAAATTAACTGACACGCCACAGGTATAATGCCCACAAGGATTATATTCCTCTAAGTGGATTACCAGTTTTTACATAATGCATCTGTCAGGTGTACGCCTACACCCCGTGCTTAGGTCGTGGCCATTTCGTAAAATGATGCCAAGGATATTCGGGACATGGTCATTTAACCCCCAAAAGCCATACACCAAATAATACATATTAAACAGTTTATGTAAATACATCAATCACAATCCGATTTAAATGATTACATACACCCGACCAAGCGGTACTTTTATAGTGCCGTATCCCAAGCCCGTATAGGGAAAATAAGTTAAGAGTATTTACCTGAGCAAAGTATAAGTCCAATACAGTAAGTGCACGTAGCTTTTACTGGGCTCCTAATCTGGAACGAAGGTTTTTAATAACCTATTAGAATCCTAACGGGTCTTTAATTAAGCTTAGACTTAGCCCGGTTAGTTTTCAAAAGGAAGACACGGTTCAAACGCATATTAAGGCGAAGACCGGTTTAGAATGTGGTTTTGACCCGACAAGCTTGTATGCTTGTTTAATATGGGTAACTTAATCACACTCTGGATTTTGAGATAAAAACGATATGGTTTGACCCGTTTCGGCTAATATATGTAAACTAGTTACATAAGCCGATCCGAACGCGACAACTGCGTAACGAGTAACCAAATGAATCATATACAGGTTTCCTAAGTTAATATGCCTTAAATATGTTGTGATATCAGTAGGATACCTCCCATTATGCCCAAACGAGTTTAATTTCAATTTAAGCCCCGTAGGGGTATTTTGGTCATTTTAAAGATTATAAAAGAGGTTAATTGAAATTCTGACATTCGGGTCTGATTACATCAGTAAAATAACTTATTTTATTAGGTCATATCAGTTGGTAACAGGTCTTATATGACAAAATGGTTTTAAACCCAAACTATGCGTTTAATACGCTTTAAAAGCCATTTTAAGCGATTTCCGGGTTATACAGAAAATCTGAGTATTCTGATTAGGTTATAAATTTCAAAATAGTTTATTTATTATATAAAATCAGTAGCAATTGGATTGGTGTCAAAATACTATGTAAAACTCATTTTATGACCGAAAAGGGTATAATCGGTATTTACCGAATCAATGCCATAACCTCAGGTTATGAGCAGGTTAAAAATAATTAAAAATCTTTAAAAATCTCAAAATATTATATTACATCAGTGGGTAAAAGGTTTGGTGTCAAAAATTGGGTTTAGATAGGCTTTATGCTAATTGCGCCGTTTAATTACTAAAAGGTGTTATAATTACGCTAATGAGCATAACTCCTAATCTAGACCTCCAACTGATGTGAAATTTTAGGGACATGTTTATAAATCAGTAATAAAGATTATTGTCCTTTCACATTTCTAAAATTCTTGTTTTATGGTCAACTTTAAGCATTTAACGGAAACGTGTAAACGAATGGGACAATCAATGAACCAACCACAGAGGGTTATACTAACGTGTAACCTGGTCCTAATGAAGTCCTAAGGCATTTCTAAACCCAACTAAATCGGGTCAGAACTGAAGTCAAAGCAAAAGTCAAAGTTTTGCGACTTTCGGTTCCGAACCGGGTCTAAACAGAAAATTGTCGGATCAAACAAACTTAGACCAGTTATTATACTTATTACCAAGTTATAAGAGTGATAAAATAGGTTACATGCCTTCTACATTGTTAATTACATGTTCATTTGCAATTTAGGCTTCTGTTGACTTTTTTTAGACAACCTTGACCCGACATTTGATCTAGTTAGAATGAGAATCAGAGGGTGCCCTTTTATGGGTTTATTACCCACATAAATACCAACTTATAACTACCTTCAATTCGACTAATCACTGGACCATTAATGATTAATCGCTAAGTCAAACGGTAATTACGACGGTTTGACTTTTAAGCCATAACTAAGTAAAAACTCAATTAGGAAAGGTTAAGCATACTTACAGAAGTCCTATGAACAATTTGGGAGGCTTAGTGTAACACCCTAAATAATTTGACGGAATTTAACTAATAATTACATGAAACTTTATAAAAATCAGAGTTTACAAAAACATTTCGTGTTTAAACCATACACACTTGAGATAGTACCAAACACATCCCAAGATAACCCATAACAAGTTTAAAAGTTAACCCTTGCTAGTAAACTAACCACTAGTTTAAGGGATTTAAAACGTGATTAACAAAAGTGTTTACAACATGATTATGTCTAGACAAGATTAAGATTAATGCGGAAGCTTCAAAATGCGTGTTCGGTTCTTGACATTGTACTTGATCACCATCCGGGAGGGCTTCATACATACCTAGGGTCAAACACTAAAATATTAGTTTTGACATTAATACTTTACGTATAAACGAATTTTAACAACGCAAGACAACAAATAAAATATAAATTTCCTGGGTTCCACCGTAACTTACGGTGTCACCGTAAGTTACGGTGGACCTGGAAAGCTCCTGGTTCTACCGTAAATCGGGGGATTCATACCGTACACCTTGATGTCCACCGTAACTTACGGTGGGACTGTAAGTTACGGTGGGTTCTGCATATTTCTCCCTTATCTATTTTTCAACTTTGAATGTTCATAACTTTTTACTCGTTAGTCTGATTTAGTCGATTCTTTTACATACGAGTCTGTAATAAGATTTCGGATCCAACCATATAAATTACACATCACGGAAACCGAGATACCGATGTTCGGCTCCCAATTTTGTTATTTCAAGATTTCAACCCAATAACAAAATACATGATTCCATATTTCCATCCTAATGACACATTAGACATAGTTACCCAACTTCCCGGGTTTATGACCTTGGAGTATACGCACCATACCATGGCTTCGCGTTTTCTCCGAACTAAACACTTGTTTTCTCGGAATTCAAGCATTCCGTTTCAAACGACACCTTCTATTAACTTCTATTGTTTGACCCGATATACCGGGTTCGTAGACTTAAAATTTCATAACCAATTTATTGGTGTATTACCATCTATCACCTAGCAAGATATGAGACCTTTAAGTCTCTACTCATGTGATTCGTTTTCAAGCAACATTTTGACCCGTTTGGCTATCTAGTGATGACCATCACTTTGTTAGTATACCAAACCAAATTTCTAATGTTTATTTTGACCCGTTTGATGATCTAGTGAACTTCGCCACTTTAACGATACATCAACGCATCAATTACAATCCGACATCATTTGTACACTAAAACCAAACATTTTTACATAATACAACGAGACTAAAGTCACGTACCTTTAAAGCACACTTTTTCCGCGGGTATCACCTCCGGCGTGTCCACTCGACGTCCTGGATTCCTTGCCTAAAGAGTTCAATTCATGACAAGATTAGAACTCTCTTTCATAAGCTTTAACGCATTCATTCATATCATATGCAAATCTGCGTTTTTAGCAATCTTTAACATTTTAACCCTCATTTAGGCGTTTTATCAAACACCTTGCGGGTCAGATTTCTACATGATCTAAACCAAGTTCATAACTTGAATTTATCACTCAAATTAACTTCAATTAGACAATATACACATATTTTAACATCAACAATTTCAGAGATTATCCTACAAATTTCAGTTTTCACTAGAACAAGAGTCTTAATCCTAGTGTTTATCAAGTTCTACTAACTTACCAATCACCCACTATGGTGATTTTGATCCTTACAACTAACATGCAAGATTTTGACAAGAAATCATCTAGGGTTTGTCCCTAAACCTTACATTACTTCCAATTTCATGTTTACAACACATAATCAAGCTCTACATTCGATTTTGATCACATGCATGAACTTTGAATCAAATGAAAATGACCTAATTCAGCATACCTTATGACCCCCTTGACGAGGTGATCACGATTCCATGATTAGATTTCGATTTCTACTGGATTTTGGCCTTCAATTTGAGAGTTTAGTAGATTTTTAGGTTTTGGAAGTGTGGGTGTCGCCCCCTGCCTTCTGTTGATCGACCAGCCCTCATTTGAGGTGTTTGGTTTGTTTTATTTCACTAATATTAGTATCTTAAGTTTCAATTTTAACAACTTAAGTCCCTCCACTCTTATTTAGTTTATTTCCTTGGCTTTTTAACTCATTCAAGTGTTACTACAAGACTCCTAACTAACTAGGTTATTATCCTAGTTAGTTTATTCTTGTTTATTATGCTCTTTATAATTCTAGTATAAAATTTTGAAATTTCGGGATGTTACAAGTCCACCCCCCTTAAAAAGGGTTTCGTCCTCGAAACCGTAATACGTACCAAATAGTTTAGGGTAGAGCCGTTGCATCTCTTCTTCGGATTCCTACGTGGTATCCGCACCCTTCCTGTGCTCCCATTTAACCTTCACTTGGTTAATTACTTTGTTCCTCAGACTCTTCTCTTTTTGATCTAAAATTGCAATTGGCCTCACAGCATAGTTGAGGATGTTATCCTCCTCGATGTCATCATAGCAGATACAAGTAGTTTCGTCTGCTAAACATTTTCGGAGATGTGACACATGGAATGTGCTATGAATTCCACTCAACTCCTCGGGTAGTTCAAGGCGATACGCTACCTTGCCAATCCGTTCAGTGATCCTGAATGGCCCAATGAACCTCGGACTCAACTTTCCTCTTTTTCTGAACCGTATGATTCCTTTCCACGGGGATACCTTCAGCATTACCTTATCGCCCACTTGAAACTCAATAGGCCTATTTCGCTTATCCGCATACGACTTTTGTCTATCCTGAGCTGCTTTTAAGTGAGCTCGGACCATATCGATTTCCTCATTCGTAGTTCAGATTATATCAGTAGGTGCTAATCCTCGTGGTCCCACTTCTCCCCAACACACCGGGGTTCGACACTTTCTACCATATAACATCTCATACGGGGCCATCTTAATGCTCAACTGATAGCTATTGTTATATGAAAATTCGACCAAGGGTAGATGGACATCCCAACTGCCCCCGAAGTCGATGATGCAAGCCCGCAACATATCTTCCAACGTTTGTATCATTCTCTCACTTTGCCCATCCGTTTGCGGATGATAAGCAGTGCTAATGTACAGTTTAGTCCCCATTTGCTCTTGAAATTCGCGCCAGAATTTAGAGGTAACCCGAGTATCTCTGTCTGACACAATGGATATCGGCACCCCGTGACGTGCTATGATCTCATTGGTGTACACTTCCGACATCTTCTCGGATGTATAAGTCTCACGAATCTAAATGAAGTGAGCACTTTTTGTCAATTGATCAACAACTACCCATATAGCATCAAATCCGCGATTGGTTTTGGGCAATTTGGTTAACAAATCCATCGTGACTTGTTCCCATTTCCAAACTGGGATATCCAGCAGTTGCAACCTACCATATGGCTTTTGGTGCTCCGTTTTGACTTGTAAACAAGTCAGACACTTCTCCACATACTTCACAATATCTCTTTTCATTCCGGGCCACCAATAGTTTTGTTTTACGTCATTAAACATTTTGGTCGCCCCCGGATGAATTGAATAATGAGATTTATGGGCTTCGTCAAGAAGACGCGCCTTGGCCCCACACGTATTTGGAACCCAAATTCTCCCAAATCGAGTTTTCAATCCTTGATTACCATCCTCCAGGTCTTTTAGTTGCCCAACTATCCTTTCCTTCTTCACATTTTCTTCCTTGATTGCTTCAATTTGAGATTTTCGGATTTGTTCAAGCAAACCCGATGTCACAATTAATTGCATCGATCGTACTCGAATAGGCATATAATCCGTCTTTCGGCTCAACGCGTCTGCCACTACGTTAGCCTTCCCGGGGTGATAATGTATTTCACAATCAAAGTCTTTGACAGTTTCTAACCACCGCCTCTGCCTCATATTTAATTCCTTCTGATCGAAGAAATACTTTAAGCTTTTGTGGTCGGTAAAGATAGTGCACCTCACCCCGTACAAGTAATGCCTCCATATCTTCAAGGCAAACACCACTGCTGCCAACTCGAGGTCATGGGTAGGATATCTCTTCTCATGAGTCTTTAGCTGTCTCGAGGCATAGGCTATAACCTTGTCCCGCTGCATCAAAACACAGCCAAGTCCCGAATGCGATGCATCCGAGTAAACTACCATATCCTCCGTTCCGTCCGGTAATGTCAACACCGGCGCATGGGTCAATTTTTCCTTGAGCGTTTGGAACGCCCTTTCTTGATCCTCGGCCCAAATAAACTTTTCATCCTTACGGGTTAGTTTGGTCAACGGCGTAGCAATTTTGGAGAAATCTTGTATGAATCTCCGATAATAACCCGCAAGCCCTAAGAAGCTTCTGATTTCCGAAGGATTCTTTGGTGGAGTCCATCTTGACACAGCTTCTATCTTTGACAGATCTACTAACACTCCGTTTGCACTAATGATATGCCCAAGAAATTGCACCTCTCGTAACCAGAAGGCACATTTTGAGAATTTCGCATACAATTTCTCTTTCCTGAGCGTCTCCAACACTTCACGCAAATGACTTGCGTGTTCTGCTTCATTCTTGGAGTATATCAAAATATCATCGATAAACACTATCACTGACTTGTCTAGCATGGGTTTGCAAACCCAGTTCATGAGATCCATGAAAGCCGCGGGTGCATTAGTTAACCCAAAGGACATCACGAGAAACTCGTAATGTCCGTACCGTGTACGAAAAGCCGTTTTCGGTACATCCTCCTCTTTGACTTTCAACTGATGATACCCAGATCTGAGGTCGATTTTTGAGAACCAACTTGCACCTTGTAATTGGTCAAATAGGTCATCAATTCTTGGAAGCGGATATCGATTCTTTACCGTGAGTTTATTCAACTCCCGGTAATCAATGCACATACGCATGCTCCCGTCCTTCTTTCTCACGAATAATACCGGTGCGCCCCATGGTGACACGCTTGGCCGAATAAATCCCTTGTCGAGCAATTCTTGGATTTGTGACATCAATTCTTGCAATTCTGATGGCGCGAGTCGATACGGTGCCTTGGCCACAGGTTTTGCGCCCGGAACCAATTCGATCCCGAACTCTACCTCCCGTACTGGCGGTATTCCCGGTAAATCTTCCGGAAATACATCAGCGTATTCACGTACCACTGGTACGTCTTCCATCTTTGGCGTCTCTTTATTAGGTTCGTTTGCATATATCATGAATGCTTTACATCCGCGCCTCATAAGTTTGTGGGCCTTTAGTATTGAACACATAACGGGACTGCCCCCTTTTTCGCCATAAATGGTGACTTGCTTTCCACTTGGAGATGTCAACTGTATCTCCTTGCGGAAACATATCACCTTTGCATGATGTCGGGATAACCAATCCATCCCTACCACTACTTGAAATTCTCCCATTGACATAGGGATCAAGTCTATCAAATATTCCTCATCATCAACGCTTATTTTGCAATCTTGACATACATCACATACAAGAAAACTTTTGTTATCACCTATCTCTACCTCTAATGGCATAGGCAATTTTGTTAGTACAAAAGAAGGATGTCGAATAAATCCATATGAAACAAAAGATTTATTCGCACCCGTATCAAATAACACATGTGCAGGAATTGAATTTATGGCAAATATACCTGAGACCACACCGGGCTCTGTTTTTGCCTCCATTGCTATCAACTGGAAGGATCTCGCCTTTGCTCTTGGTGTCTCAGTAGGTGTATTCTTGTCATCTTTCTTTCCAACCAACTCCGGGCACTCAGATTTCTTGTGACCCGGTTGATAGCATCTGTAACACACCGACACCTTTCCCGGGCACAATGCAGCCGTGTGTCCCGTCTTCCCACATATAGGACATGATTTGTCCTTGAACCGGCACTCACTTTTGTGCCCTTTCCCGCATATCTTGCAGTTTGATGACCCGCCTTTACCTTCTTGTTTCTTTGAGGATTCTGTTGTGCGCGCCTTTTTCGTTGGGCTTGGATTGACTATCTGAGCCATTCTTTCACCTCTTTCAATCTATTTCTTCAACTCTATCTCCCGTTCCCGAGCAACGTTTATAATTTCGGTTAGAGTCTCATACTTTGAAGGAGTCATAAACTCCCTATACTCGGCGCTCAACATATTATAATAATAATATATTTTCTTCTCCTCATTCGTTATCAATTCATCACAAAACTTCATCTTATCCATGAATATTCCCGTGATTTTGTCAATAGATTCACCCTTGTGTCGAAGCTGCATGAATTCTTCCTTGATCTTGTTAATGACTGCCTTGGGACTGTGATGTTTAAGAAACGGCGTCTTAAACTCATCCCATGTCATAGCCTTAGCCGATTCGCTTCCAATTTCCTTCTTCTTGTTATCCCACCAGTCTTTCGCTTGACCCCTTAACTGACCCGTGCCATAGGCTACGTAGTCATCCGGATCACAATGAGTCCTTTCGAACACCCCATCCATATCGCTTAACCATCGTTGACATATGATCGGGTCAACCTCCCCATTGTAAATGGGCGGTTTACACGCCATGAACTCTTTATAAGAACAAGATTTTCGTCCTCCTGACTTCTCCTTTGCTAAATTGGTATTATCCTCCAATTTCTTGATTCTTTCTTCCACCACTGATAATACCGTGGTTTGGATTTTGTCGATGAAACCCGACAAACTGTTTTCGATTGCTTTTCCTACCTCTTCAGCAATCACTTCTCTCGTTTGCTTGGTGACTCTTGGCACCGCATCATCATTGCCTTTATCCGTCATCTTTATCTGAAATGTTTACATTAAGCGTTAACATTTCATTTATGACGTATGATTTATTTACTTCGGTTTGTTCAAGTTCATAACTTGTTTTCACCGTTCTTATTTAATGCACTTTCCGGGTTTGAGTGTGTTAACACGCTCTTCCCATGCATTTCCATTCATTACTTCCCTTTTTATACTTAGTAACTCTACTTTAGAACAATTTACTCTAACCGGATGTTTGATCAAGCTTGAACCGAACACTTGTTAACAACCTTGGGCTCTGATTACCAACTTGTAACACCCTAAATAATTTGACGGAATTTAACTAATAATTACATGAAACTTTATAAAAATCAGAGTTTACAAAAACATTTCGTGTTTAAACCATACACACTTGAGATAGTACCAAACACATCCCAAGATAACCCATAACAAGTTTAAAAGTTAACCCTTGCTAGTAAACTAACCACTAGTTTAAGGGATTTAAAACGTGATTAACAAAAGTGTTTACAACATGATTATGCCTAGACAAGATTAAGATTAATGCGGAAGCTTCAAAATGCGTGTTCGGTTCTTGACATTGTACTTGATCACCATCCGGGAGGGCTTCATACATACCTAGGGTCAAACACTAAAATATTAGTTTTGACATTAATACTTTACGTATAAACGAATTTTAACAACGCAAGACAACAAATAAAATATAAATTTCCGGGGTTCCACCGTAACTTACGGTGTCACCGTAAGTTACGGTGGACCTGGAAAGCTCCTGGTTCTACCGTAAATCAGGGGATTCATACCGTACACCTTGATGTCCACCGTACACCTTGATGTCCACCGTAACTTACGGTGGGACCGTAAGTTACGGTGGGTTCTGCATATTTCTCCCTTATCTATTTTTCAACTTTGAATGTTCATAACTTTTTACTCGTTAGTCCGATTTAGTCGATTCTTTTACATACGAGTCTGTAATAAGATTTCGGATCCAACCATATAAATTACACATCACGGAAACCGAGATACCGATGTTCGGCTCCCAATTTCGTTATTTCAAGATTTCAACCCAATAACAAAATACATGATTCCATATTTCCATCCTAATGACACATTAGACATAGTTACCCAACTTCCCGGGTTTATGACCTTGGAGTATACGCACCATACCATGGCTTCGCGTTTTCTCCGAACTAAACACTTGTTTTCTCGGAATTCAAGCATTCCGTTTCAAACGACACCTTCTATTAACTTCTATTGTTTGACCCGATATACCGGGTTCGTAGACTTAAAATTTCATAACCAATTTATTGGTGTATTACCATCTATCACCTAGCAAGATATGAGACCTTTAAGTCTCTACTCATGTGATTCGTTTTCAAGCAACATTTTGACCCGTTTGGCTATCTAGTGATGACCATCACTTTGTTAGTATACCAAACCAAATTTCTAATGTTTATTTTGACCCGTTTGATGATCTAGTGAACTTCGCCACTTTAACGATACATCAACGCATCAATTACAATCCGACATCATTTGTACACTAAAACCAAACATTTTTACATAATACAACGAGACTAAAGTCACGTACCTTTAAAGCACACTTTTTCCGCGGGTATCACCTCCGGCGTGTCCACTCGACGTCCTGGATTCCTTGCCTAAAGAGTTCAATTCATGACAAGATTAGAACTCTCTTTCATAAGCTTTAACGCATTCATTCATATCATATGCAAATCTGCGTTTTTAGCAATCTTTAACATTTTAACCCTCATTTAGGCGTTTTATCAAACACCTTGCGGGTCAGATTTCTACATGATCTAAACCAAGTTCATAACTTGAATTTATCACTCAAATTAACTTCAATTAGACAATATACACATATTTTAACATCAACAATTTCAGAGATTATCCTACAAATTTCAGTTTTCACTAGAACAAGAGTCTTAATCCTAGTGTTTATCAAGTTCTACTAACTTACCAATCACCCACTATGGTGATTTTGATCCTTACAACTAACATGCAAGATTTTGACAAGAAATCATCTAGGGTTTGTCCCTAAACCTTACATTACTTCCAATTTCATGTTTACAACACATAATCAAGCTCTACATTCGATTTTGATCACATGCATGAACTTTGAATCAAATGAAAATGACCTAATTCAGCATACCTTATGACCCCCTTGACGAGGTGATCACGATTCCATGATTAGATTTCGATTTCTACTGGATTTTGGCCTTCAATTTGAGAGTTTAGTAGATTTTTAGGTTTTGGAAGTGTGGGTGTCGCCCCCTGCCTTCTGTTGATCGACCAGCCCTCATTTGAGGTGTTTGGTTTGTTTTATTTCACTAATATTAGTATCTTAAGTTTCAATTTTAACAACTTAAGTCCCTCCACTCTTATTTAGTTTATTTCCTTGGCTTTTTAACTCATTCAAGTGTTACTACAAGACTCCTAACTAACTAGGTTATTATCCTAGTTAGTTTATTCTTGTTTATTATGCTCTTTATAATTCTAGTATAAAATTTTGAAATTTCGGGATGTTACACTTAGAAAGTGGCCTTGAGCTCCAGAGATGTTCCACAAATGCAGATGGAAGGTGTGATCAAATGTTGCAACTAATGAGGGCCTTTTATAGTGTTCTTGATCCATTTTGATGATGACAACTAAGTCTAAGGGGTGATCCAGATCATTAACAAGTGCCCCTAAGTCCTAGGAACTTTTAGGGGTCGCCCATGTATGTGAAAAATCGTTTTTAAGTCGGTTGCAACGTTTAAAACAGCCAACAGCCAACTTTCTGCATCTGGGCATCCCTTACGGACCGTAAGGGTGTGGCTTACGGTCCGTAAGCCCTTTGCAGAAGGCAAAAATTCTTGATCTTTCGGGCTTTGAAAGGGAAACCAACCTTTATTTTTGCAATTTGAGCCCTTCTAATTGACTTATAAGGGGTTCAAGACTTATACCCACTTTGCCAAGTCCTTGGTCACAATATGTTTACCCGAAAAGTCATAATTTTCAACGTTGACGCTTTAACCCCACCGTGTACGAATTTGATCATAACTTTCTCATACGATAACGAAACTTTATGAAATTTTTATCACACAATCTAGTGAGCATAATTTACCGTTACAAGGCTTCGGGTTTGCTAAAAGGTCACTCAGAGGTATACTTTAAACATGTTGACACATTTAACCCCTGTAGTTTTTAATCTCTCACTTTCTTTCATATTTAGCTTCGTATGATCCATGATTTATTCGTTTGAAGGTATGAGCATCATGTAGGGTTACTGTAAAGTATATTTATCCCTTGTTGACATTTTGAATCCTTATATTCACATACTTTCCATGCTTGTCAACTTTAGTCCCTTTAGAGTATTCTTTCACACGTTCAAACTTATGACACGTGTCAATACATTATAGGACGTGAATTTTCGAGGTGTTACATCCTCACCCCCTTAAAAGAAATCTCGACCTCGAGATTTACTGAAACAAATGAGGGTACTTTTCTTTCATTGTGGACTCAACCTCCCACGTGTACTCAGGACCTCTATGGGCATCCCATTTAACCTTTACTATCGGTACATGCTTCCTTCGAAGCTTCTTAACCTGTCGATCCTCGATCGACACAGGTTTTTCAACAAACTTCTAGCTCTCTTCTATGTGCACATCTGTATGTGGTATGACTAGTGATTCATCAGCGAAACACTTCTTCAGATTGCAGATGTGGAATACATTATGAATACCACTGAGCTCTTCAGGTAAGTTTAACTTATAGGCAACTGATCCGACACGTTCGATGACCTCGAATGGTCCTATGTATCTCGGGCTTAACTTGCCTTTCTTACCAAATCGCATCACTCCCTTCCAGGGTGATACTTTAAGCAACACTTTATCACCTACCTCGAATTTCATAGGTTTACGCTTTAAATCTGCGTAGCTTTTCTGCCTGTCCCTGGCAGTTTTCAGGCGATCATGAATCTGGACAATCTTGTCCGTCATTTCAAAGACTATTTCCGGTCCTGTCAGTTGGACATCTCCAACTTCCGCCCAACAAACGGGAGTTCTGCATTTTCTACCGTACAAGGCCTCCAAAGGCGCGGCTTTAATGCTCGAATGGTAGCTATTATTATATGAGAACTCGATTAATGGTAGGTGGTTATCCCAACTACCACCTAAGTCAATCACACATGCACGAAGCATGTCTTCCAACGTTTGGATAGTACGCTCACTCTGGCCGTCCGTCTGAGGATGGTAAGCCGTACTAAAATTTAAGCGCGTGCCCAAAGATTGTTGGAAACTCTTCCAAAAATGTGACGTGTATCTAGTATCTCTGTCAGAGATAATAGACACAGGCACGCCATGTAGAGATACAATCTTATCTACGTACAATTGGGCTAACATGTCGGAGCTATAGGTATCCTTAATGGGTAGGAAATGTACTGACTTAGTCAGTCTATCCACTATCACCCATATAGTATCATTGCCTTTTCTTGTCTTTGGCAACTTGGTGATGAAATCCATCGTCACCATTTCCCACTTCCACGTGGGAAGTTCAGGCTGTTGTAGCAAACCTGACGGCTTTTGGTGTTCAGCCTTGACTTGTGCACACGTCAAGCATTTAGCTACATAGGTGGCTATAGACTTCTTCAAGCCTATCCACCAAAAATTTGCCTTCAGATCCTGGTACATCTTGTCAGCTCTAGGATGAATGGAGTATTTAGAACTGTGGGCTTCCTGAAGGATAACCTCTCGAAGTCCTCCATAAACTGGAACCCATATACGTCCATTTAACCTCAAAATTCCGTCCTTGCTATAGGATAACTGTTCTTCAGTTACTCCTAGCTTTTCATTAGGATAGTTAGCGTCTAAGACAACTTCCTTCTGCGCTGCTAATATCCTTTCATTCAGACTATTCTTTAATTCAATGCTCTTGGCATTGATTCTTATGGGCTTTACTCTTTCTTTTCGACTTAAGGCATCGGCGACTACGTTCGCCTTGCCAGGATGGTATCTTATCTCACAGTCATAATCATTCAAAGTTTCCATCCATCGTCGCTGCCTCATGTTCAAGTCCTTTTGGTTAAACAGGTGCTGGAGGCTCTTGTGATCAGAATAGATCACACACTTGATACCATATAAATAGTGCCTCCATAGCTTCAGTGCAAATACAACGGCACCCAACTCCAAGTCATGGGTGGTGTAATTCTTTTCATGCACTTTTAACTGACGTGAAGCATAGGCAATAACCTTGCCTTTCTGCATAAGCACACATCCCATGGCAGTGTGTGATGCATCACAATAAACCACGAAGTCTTCAGTACCTTCAGGCAATGTCAGAACTGGAGCATTTCTTAGCTTCTGCTTAAGGATATCAAAGGATTCTTGTTGCTTGAGTCCCCAATTGAACTTAATATCCTTCCTAGTCAAAGAAGTTAGGGGCGTAGCAATCCTTGAAAAATTTTCAATAAAGCGCCTGTAGTATCCTGCCAATCCCAAGAAATTGCGAATCTCTGTAGGCGTCTTCGGTTCTTGCCAATTCATGACAGCTTCAACTTTAGCGGGATCTACTTGAATTCCGCATTCACTAACCACATGTCCAAGGAATTGGACTTCTCGAAGCCAAAATTTGCACTTAGAGAATTTGGCGTAGAGCTTCTCCTGCTGAAGTAGTGAAAGAATACATCGAAGATGCTTCTCATGATCAGCTTGGTTCTTCGAGTAGATGAGAATGTTGTCAATGAAGACGATGACAAATTTGTCCAAGTAAGGCTTACAGACGCGATTCATGAGATCCATGAATGCGGCAGGTGCATTAGTGAGTCCAAAAGGCATCACTAGGAACTCGTAATGACCATAACGAGTCCTAAATGCAGTCTTGTGTACATCTTCATCTTTAACCTTCAGTTGATGATAGCCTGACCTTAAGTCAATCTTAGAGAAGTAACTTGCCCCTTGTAGTTGATCGAACAGATCGTCGATCCTGGGCAAGGGTACCTATTCTTGATAGTGACCTTATTAAGCTCACGGTAATCGATGCACAGACGCATTGATCCATCCTTCTTCTTGACAAACAAGATTGGTGCTCCCCAAGGAGACGAACTAGGTCTAATGAAACCCTTGGCTAGCAATTCATCTAATTGCGTCCTCAAGTCCTTCATCTCTGTTGGTGCCAACCTATAAGAAGCTCTCGCTACAGGTGCTGCTCCAGGGATAATGTCAATTCTGAATTCTACTTGCCTATCTGGTGGTAAACCAGGTAGATCTTCAGGAAAAACTTCAGGGTATTCAGAAATGACGGGGATATCCTCAATCTTAGGCTTCGGCTCGTCAATAGTCACTTGTGCCATGTAGATGACACAACCTTTCTTCAAACACTTAGAGGCCTTGAGCATAGACACTTGCTCAGGCAGTCCATACTGGGTATCTCCCTGAATGGTAAGTGGCTCGCCAGACGGAGTCTTGATCACCACTTGTTTCTTATTGCAGACAATCTGGGCCTGGTTATGAGATAACCAGTCCATGCCTAAAACTATGTCGAAACCGGCTAACTTCAAAGGAAGTAAGGTTAATGGAAAAGAGTGGTTATTAATGGATATAACACATCCATCTAACATGGTTGACGCGGTTTCTAAGGTACCATCAGCTAATTCCACCTCATATTTCACACTTAATGTTTTAACAGGCAATTTCAACAATTCACAAAACTTATTATCTACGAACGACTTATCAGCGCCTGAATTAAAAAGTACTCTTGCATATACATCATTTATGAGGAAGGTACCTGTGATCACATTGTCGTCTTGGACGGCTTCCTTTGCATCCATCCTGAAGACCCTTGCATTGGTCTTCTTGACCTCTTCAGGCTTCTTTGCGTACTTAGGGCAGTTAGTCTTGATGTGCCCTTTCTCATTGCAATTGTAGCATGTTGCGTCTTTTATCTTCTTGCTCTCTATCGTCTTGTGCTCTTTAGACTTGCATAACCCACATGCAGGTGATCCTGACTTAGAATTGGACTCAAGTCTGCACTTTCCAAAGTGGCGTTTTTGGCAAGTCGTGCACTTAGGCTTCTCCTCTGTTCGCTGGCTATTCTTTCCAGACCCAAACTTCTTAGAATCAGTGTTTCCCTTGTGCTTCTTCTCTGACCCTCGTGAGTTATCATCCTCACGCTTCCTCTTACTTTCTTCAGAATTCTTTAGCGATCTCAGCCTGACCGCATCTAGAGTAAGGGACAGAGAGAGATCAGCTGTTGACCTAAACGTAGCAGGTCTTGAAGCCTTAACACTGGCTTTGATTTCTGGGGCTAAACCCCCAATGAAACGAGCGATTCTCTTGGGTTCTGGTGTTACTAGGTAAGGAACCAGTCTGGACAAGGTATTGAAACTGGTGAGGTAAGCTTGACAATCTAAGTTTGTCATAACCAACGATAAGAAATCTGACTCGATCCTCTCGACCTCGTGTTGAGGGCAGTAGTTCTCCCTGATGAGAGCAACAAATTGTTCCCATGACATGTTGTAGAGTGGGATCTTCCCAGCAGCTTGAATGAGAGACTTCCACCATGCTAGTGCCTCTCCTTTGAACGATTGGGATACATACTTCACTACATCCTTCTCAGCACAACCGCTGATATCGAAAACTGTGTCCATTTCATCCAACCAGGTCACACAATCAATTGCCACTTTTTCCCCAGTGAAATCCTGGGGTTTGCAGGAAACAAAGTATTTATAGGTACAGGACTTGGTACGCGGTTCATTATCGAACACTATCCTCTTGGATGGAACACTGTGTTGATTAGATGAATGTCGATCATCATCCTTCTTTGGTTCCTCTTTCTTAGAGGGCGGCTTGTTATTAGGCTCTGAATGAGTTTTAGGGACAGATTTAGAGTGGGGTACAGATGAGGTTTTACTATGAGTCCCACTATACTCCCTGAATTGCTCCTCTACAGCTTTAGATACAGCTGTATCAATCAGTGTACGAAGTTCTCCTCTGGTTATATTAATCTTATCATTCTCATTATTCTCCAGGGGATGACTGTTGATTTCGTCAGAGTCAGCCATGTAGTCTTAATTACTACAAAAAGAAAAAATAAGGGCAAGGTTTATTTAGAAGCCCATACAGTATTATCGTTCTTGACGATTTATTAACCATGGTTTCTAATAACTATTTTGGTTAATTTGTTAAGCATGCATATATTCAGGACCTTTATTACAATCCCTAATTATAATTTAGTAATAGCACAAAAAGCCTAGTCACGTAGACAAGTTTAATTTATAAGCCCAGATTTTTATGAAATCGAGACATTAAGGTTTGAATCAAAGTTCATTACCTTTTCTTGACAGGGAGTCGTAGGCTACCACTGTCTTTAGTCCCAGAGGACGTTAATTATAGCCCGTGGGCACTTCATCCTTAAGGGATGATTATATAAATAAGGGAATTTAGAATAACCCATTTAAAAATGACTTATGTGATTTTATCATATCACATTTTGTCAAGCATGTTAATATGCTTTCAGATAGTTAACAAGGATTTGAACCTTTTGAATAAGTTTTACCATCTTGGCCATGTCTGCAATGACATTTAGGCTAGGTTTTACCCTTTAGGCTCTTTTTAATATTTAACGCAGAACAATCCTAAATTGAAATGTTAACAAGGATCTGAATCTAATTGTGGAACTACCGTCTTGGCCCTGTCTTAAGGTGACATATGGCTAGGTCTTGTCCTTTTTAGATTTTGCCATTTTATTATAATGGTAGATCTTATAATATAGGAATGATATTTTAAATATAAACGTTCCTTTAAAATTTAAACAAGTATATGGTTGCCCTAAACGGGACTTCTACAGAAAATGACTTGTCCATGCAAGGGCTAATCAGAAAAATAACAAAGGAACTAAATAAGGACAAATAAAACGATTTAGGATTAGTCCTATGTTCTTGTCTAGACTCAAGAATGTGCAACTGTGTAACTGAGATTAAACACAAAAGGCTAGCGTTTAATTCACTCAGTGTTGGCTTTGATACCAACCTGTCACACCCCGATATTTCCACGTTTGACCGGTGGGCCCGGTAGGGGAGTATCGTGACGTGGTTGGTAGCATCATAGTCAAACAACACAATATATAAATGCACAGCGGAAGCAAAAGATAAATATATTACAATCCGAATATAAAGTAATATCCAGTATTACAACGGAAAGAAAAGGATCCAAAGGCGGATCTAAATAAAAATGGAAACATTGTTCAACAGACTTTGACATCTAGAGCTTGCGAGACTTGAGTAATGATGCCTGGAGTAGCCAGCCTATTTCGTCTAGTACCTGCACTTAGCCTTTTTGGAAAATACGTCAGTTTACACTGGTAAATACAACTCAACTGACTCATTTTGAAAAGAGTTTGAAAATTGATTTGAATGCACTTCGGCAAAAAATATCTTTATAACTTGGGACAATCATTTGTATATAATCTTGTATACAGTTTTACTTATTTGTCGTCCATCAGGGCCGGTTTATAGGGCCGGACAAAATTAATTGACACGCCACAGGTATAATGCCCACAAGGATTATATTCCTCTAAGTGGATTACCAGTTTTTACATAATGCATCTGTCAGGTGTACGCCTACACCCCGTGCTTAGGTCGTGGCCATTTCGTAAAATGATGCCAAGGATATCCGGGACATGGTCATTTAACCCCCAAAAGCCATACACCAAATAATACATATTAAACAGGTTATGTAAATACATCAATCACAATCCGATTTAAATGATTACATACACCCGACCAAGCGGTACTTTTATAGTGCCGTATCCCAAGCCCGTATAGGGAAAATAAGTTAAGAGTATTTACCTGAGCAAAGTATAAGTCCAATACAGTAAGTGCATGTAGCTTTTACTGGGCTCCTAATCTGGAACGAAGGTTTTTAATAACCTATTAGAATCCTAACGGGTCTTTAATTAAGCTTAGACTTAGCCCGGTTAGTTTTCAAAAGGAAGACACGGTTCAAACGCATATTAAGGCGAAGACCGGTTTAGAATGTGGTTTTGACCCGACAAGCTTGTATGCTTGTTTAATATGGGTAACTTAATCACACTCTGGATTTTGAGATAAAAACGATCTGGTTTGACCCGTTTCGGCTAATATATGTAAACTAGTTACATAAGCCGATCCGAACGCGACAAGTGCGTAACGAGTAACCAAATGAATCATATACAGGTTTCCTAAGTTAATATGCCTTAAATATGTTGTGATATCAGTAGGATACCTCCCATTATGCCCAAACGAGTTTAATTTCAATTTAAGCCCCGTAGGGGTATTTTGGTCATTTTAAAGATTATAAAAGAGGTTAATTGAAATTCTGAGATTCGGGTCCGATTACATCAGTAAAATAACTTATTTTATTAGGTCATATCAGTTGGTAATAGGTCTTATATGACAAAATGGTTTTAAACCCAAACTATGCGTTTAATACGCTTTAAAAGCCATTTTAAGCGATTTCCGGGTTATACAGGAAATCTGAGTTTTCTGATTAGGTTATAAAGTTCAAAATACTTTATTTATTATATAAAATCAGTAGCAATTGGATTGGTGTCAAAATACTATGTAAAACTCATTTTATGACCGAAAAGGGTATAATCGGTATTTACCGAATCAATGCCATAACCTCAGGTTATGAGCAGGTTAAAAATAATTAAAAATCTCAAAATATTATATTACATCAGTGGGTAAAAGGTTTGGTGTCAAAAATTGGGTTTAGATAGGCTTTATGCTAATTGCGCCGTTTAATTACTAAAAGGTGTTATAATTACGCTAATGAGCATAACTCCTAATCTAGACCTCCAACTGATGTGAAATTTTAGGGACATGTTTATAAATCAGTAATAAAGATTATTGTCCTTTCACATTTCTAAAATTCTCGTTTTATGGTCAAAAGGGCATTATGGTCAACTTTAAGCATTTAACGGAAACGTGTAAACGAATGGGACAATCAATGAACCAGCCACAGAGGGTTATACTAACATGTAACCTGGTCCTAATGAAGTCCTAAGGCATTTCTAAACCCAACTAAATCGGGTCAGAACTGAAGTCAAAGCAAAAGTCAAAGTTTTGCGACTTTCCGTTCCGAACCGGGTCTAAACAGAAAATGGTCGGATCAAACAAGCTTAGACCAGTTATTATACTTATTACCAAGTTATAAGAGTGATAAAAAAGGTTACATGCCTTCTACATTGTTAATTACATGTTAATTTGCAATTTAGGCTTCTGTTGACTTTTTCTAGACAACCTTGACCCGGCATTTGATCTAGTTAGAGTGGGAATCAGAGGGTGCCCTTTTAAGGGTTTATTACCCATATAAATACCAACTTATAACTACCTTCAATTCGACTAATCACTGGACCATTAATGATTAATCGCTAAGTCAAACGGTAATTAAGACGGTTTGACTTTTAAGCCATAACTAAGTAAAAATTCAATTAGGAAAGGTTAAGCATACTTACAGAAGTCCTATGAACGATTTGGGAGGCTTAGAAAGTGGCCTTGAGCTCCAGAGATGTTCCACAAATGCAGATGGAAGGTGTGATCAAATGTTGCAACTAATGAGGGCCTTTTATAGTGTTCTTGATCCATTTTGATGATGACAACTAAGTCTAAGGGGTGATCCAGATCATTAACAAGTGCCCCTAAGTCCTAGGAACTATTAGTTGTCGCCCATGTATGTGAAAAATCATTTTTAAGTCGGTTGCAATGTTTAAAACAGCCAACAGCCAACTTTCTACATCTGGGCATCCCTTACGGACCGTAAGGGTGTGGCTTACGGTCCGTAAGGGTGTGGCTTACGGTCCTTAACCCCTTTGCAGAAGGCAAAAATTCTTGATCTTTCGGGCTTTGAAAGGGCAACCAACCTTTATTTTTGCAATTTGAGCCCTTCTAATTGACTTATAAGGGGTTCAAGACTTATACGCACTTTGCCAAGTCCTTGGTCACAATATGTTTACCCGAAAAGTCATAATTTTCAACGTTGACGCTTTAACCACATCGTGTACGAATTTGATCATAACTTTCTCATACGATAACGAAACTTTATGAAATTTTTATCACACAATCTAATGAGCATAATTTACCGTTACAAGGCTTCGGGTTTGCTAAAAGGTCACTCAGAGGTATACTTTAAACATGTTGACACATTTAACCCCTGTAGTTTGTAATCTCTCACTTTCTTTCATATTTAGCTTCGTATGATCTATGATTTATTCGTTTGAAGGTATGAGCATCATGTAGCGTTACTGTAAAGTATATTTATCCCTTGTTGACATTTTGAATCCTTATATTCACATACTTTCCATGCTTGTCAACTTTAGTCCCTTTAGAGTATTCTTTCACACGTTCAAACTTATGACACGTGTCAATACATTATAGGACGTGAATTTTTGAGGTGTTACATGGCTGTATCCGGGATCCTACGTATAATGGTAGACGTACCATACATCCGTTCCTAAGGTTTCTAACGTTTTCACGTTAGCTAAGATTTTGGCATTTTCATGTCACTAAATTTGGATAGTCGCCAGTGAGGGCCATACTCCAGTTTACACAAGATCCTTTGGGCTTGTCCCCAGTGATCCTTTGGGCTTGTCCCCGGTTATCCTTTGGGCTTGTCCCCAGTATATTGGGCTTGTCCCCAGAATTGTTGGGCTTGTCCCTAGTTACTAACTTTTCTCTTATATTGGCTTAGTCCCAAGTTATATTCTATTTCAGGTTTTTGAAGTTAAACGACCAAGGATACCTGATCCTTACCTTCTACTAAGGTTTGTCTTTTGGTTATCCTGATTATAAATGTTAGAGGGTTAGGATCCCAACTTGGATTCTCAGGTATGATCCTAAAACACTTTGATTTTATTCTTTATTCATATAAGTGACCCTTATCCTTTGACAACAAAACTAATGATCCTTAAGTTGCATAACTTTTCTGAGTTTATTGACTATAGGATATTTGATCCTTGATCATATCCTAAAATTTTTAAACGTGATTTATTAAACTTGATAAATTCAAACAAAGTGGATAACTACAATAGAAAAATAAAGAGTTCACAGGGATAATAACACGGGAAATAGCCAAAAAGTTAAGGTTTTATTTATTCATCCATAGTTAAACCCTTCAAAAGTTGTCAAAATTACCTACCCCAAGCATCTACCAGCAATACGTGGCCCGTCCGCAGGGTTGGTAAAGGGTGTCCATTGTTAATAGGTCTTTCAAGTGCAGGAAATAAAAGATGGCAGGATAACAAGTGGCTTCATCCCCCAAACAGAGGATCCCTCCACCACCTATTATCCTACCTATTGTCTTAGGATCCATGATCCATAACCCTAGAAACTATTGTTCAGAATACAACCCAACATTGTTTAGAACACCATAACCAAAAAACCACTATCAAATCTAAAAAAATGGGCTCCAGCCGCTTCTAGAAATATCCATCATCGCCCATTTCAGCAGCTCAAACCTTGGCTGCATCACCACCTCTAGCCTGATCCTTTCCACTGCCACTCGCTTCAATCGCCAAGACCTCAGTAGCCTCCTCCTCGTCCTCAAGCTCAGCCAGCTTTGCCTTCCAGGCCTCCTTATCCTAAGTGGTCCTGTCGAAGTCATGATCCTCCGCCTCCTGTGCCATTTGAAGCTTGATTTTGTACATGGTGATGGCAGCAAAGACTTTAGCATCCTCCAGCAGGTCGTGCTTCTCGTGATCAACATTTATCTGGGCCATGGCCACCTCCTGCTTTGCGAGAGCAAGATCCTTCTCAAGGCGGGAGATAGCTTGACCCTTGGCAAGGAAGAATTTTTGATACTCCAGATGCTTTTGCTCCGCTTCCTCAACATAAGCATCAAACAGCATTTCGACCTCGGCGAATTTCTGCAAGAAAAGACAAGGTAAAATTTAGGATCCCGTGATCCTCAAGTGGGTAGGATAATCATCCAGGGTTAGTGATCCTTACATCAGCAAAGTACTCTTGGAACTGGTGGCGAATTAGGGGCAAGCCTTCAAGATTGTCAGTTTCGGAGGCCTTTCTTTTCTTTCCCCCTTTGGAGGTGGTAGGTTTGGGAACCACAACACTTGGGCTAGCAGCAGCCTTCTTCTTCCCAGACCTGGGAGCAACGGTAGTAAGATCGGTGACACTGAAGCGGGAAGCAGACCTTGAGGATTTTCCAGCACCTATCCACCCAACACAAAAGATAAGTATTCTTGTTATATTCACGTTTTAACATTTAATTATATACAAACATGGATACTTACTCGACATTGTGACAGAGCCTGAGGATACTTCTTGAGAATCCTTGGTACTTGCTTGGAATGATCTTATAGCAGGATCAAGACTCCGGAAAGTGTCAAGCCTTTCCTTCGTTACAGGTGACGTAATGATGTGTGAAACGAATATAGCTGCACAAAAGACATAAACAAGGGTATCCTATGATCCTTCTATAAGGATCCTCTATCCTACCATGAGTGGCCCATGTTCTGGGGAGATCCTTCCCATTAGGGATAGAGTCCCTCCTGACGAAGAAAAAAACGTTTCTTCCACTTGTTATCGTTCTTGGTGGTTTTCAAGATTGGATGTGGTTCACCAGGTTTGTGTTTGAAAAGAAAACGATGTGAACCGTGGCTCACAAGGTTGTAAAGTTCAGACAACTCCGACATTCCTAACTCAATATCCTCCTGCTCAATGATCCTTTCAAGGGTAAATAAGACCCTCTACATCATTGGCATAGCTTGGATATAAGATATGCCGGTAAGGGAGAAGAAAGATTGGGTAAAATCAGGAAAAGGATAGGAGTATCCTATCGAGAATGGGGTGACTGGAAATGCAACCCATGTTTCAGAGATAAAGTCACTCAGGACGGTAGGATCAAAGGGTTTGAAAACAGTGCTCGCCGGAAAGCAATGGCGAATCCTGTCGATCTCGGGATCGGTGAAGCAGCAACGTTCCTTCGGAGAGTCTTCGATGATCCCTTGGCTTTTTAAGGGACTATCTTTTCGATGATCCTTACCAGGGGATGATCTTAGTTTCATGGTGATTCGAAGATTTTGAGTAAGAACAAGAAACAGAGTAAGAAGGAGAAGAGAAAGAGGAAAGAGAAGTACCTGCTTGATCTTCAAATGTGGATTTAAAGGGAGTTTCGCTCGAATTTAAATGCACATTGACCCTTATCTCTAACTTCAATTTATAATCATGATTCTGCAGGGACGTCGCTTCAATGACGTGTGATCAGTAACGGCTAGTCAGATTATAATGGCTATATATCCGTTGGTTTGTTACGGATAAGATCAAAAAAAAATATAACTCGACAATTTACACTTTACTCCTTATATTTTTGGGGCAATTGTTAGGGGAGGATTTTATAAATCCTAAGGATCACGGATCTTTAAGTGCTACCAGGATCAAGGATCCTCAATTCTGTTTGAATTAAGGATCCTCAGCAGGTGTCGCAGGATCAGGATCCAGGATCACTGTTATTATCCTACTACTAACAATTGTTTTCCTTGTACGTAAGCTTGTTTTGCAGGAACAAGAGCATGGACCAAGTCTCACCGAAGTTCCTGGAGTATATTTCCTCAATATTCCGCACGTGCTTGACCATTGTGAAAGTTATGGAGATCGTGGGGAGAGTGCACAAATTGCGGATAGTTAGTTATACTAGTTATTTTCTAATTTAAAATGGGGATAACAAGCTTGATAGAACACTTAGCTAATTTTGGCAACTACACACACTCGTAACAGCTCTCAGTCGGCTCTCAAGCAATACTTGGCGATTTCATACACTTTTTTGCACTTTACACACTAGTGATCCTTGTAACAAGCTTGTTATCATCCCGAGTTGTAAACTTACTTTTGTTTAATCTTAGTTGGTGATCGGTAGTTTCCATCACCCGAGGTTTTTTATGCCGGAGATCAACTCTTGATCAAGGGCTTTTTCCTCGTATAAATCTTTGTGTCACTTGTTCATTACTTTTCCGAGTGATCCTTAATATTGTTCATTGATTCAAGCATCACACCTCACAACAGAAAGTTTGGTTGCATTATCTTTGCTTGATTTTTGACCAAAACATTTATGAAAATTGATTTGAATGCACAAGGCACAAAATATCTTTTATAACTTGGGATAATTATTTATATATAAACTTGTAAAAGAATTACATGTTCGTCATACGTTCAGTAGCCTGGGCTGAATACCGGGTTAAAGATTAATAGACACACCACATGATATAATCCCGCGGCGAGTTATTCTCGAACCGTCGGTTATACCTTTTTATATACATGCACTGGCAGGTGTATGCCTACACCTCGTGCTTAGGTCGTGGCCATTTCAATGAATGATGCCAAGGATATCCGGGACATGGTCATTAACCCCCCAAATGCTTTAAGCAAACAAAACAGTTTAAACGGGACATCTCAATAAGTTAACCTTTATATGATTAAAAATTCAATGCCCGACCAAGCGGTATTTTATATACCGTACCCCAAGCCCGTATAAGGGAAAATAAGTTTAAAGTATTTACCTGAGCAAGTATATATCACAATCAGCGAGTGTAAGTATCTTTTACTGGTCTCCTAATCTGGAACGAAGGTTTTAATAACCTATTAGATTCCTAACGGGTCTTAATTAAGCCTAAACTTAGACCAGTTAGTTTTAAAAGAAGATATACGGTTCAAAACGCACGATTAAGCGAAGACCGGATTAGAATGTGGTTTAGACCCGACAAGTTTGTATACTTGTATAATATGGGTAAACTAAACACATTCTGGATTTTGAGATAAAAATGATAAGTTTTGACCCGTTTCGGCTAATTTATGCAAACTAGTTACATAAACCGTACCGAACGCGAAAAATGCGTAACGGGTAACCAAATGAGTCATGAACAGGTTTCCTTAGTTAATATGCCTTAAATATGTTGTGATATCAGTAAGATACCTTCCATTATGCCCAAAATGGATTTAAACTCAAATTATGCCCTGTAGGGGTATTTTGGTCATTTTAAAGGTTATAAAATAGTTTAAATACTAATATGAGTTTCAGGTCTGATATAATCAGTAAAAATATTTATTTTTATAAGTCATAACAGTAGGGTATTGCATATATGTGAAATTTATCTTTTATAACCAAACTATGCACCGTAGGGGCATTTTGGTAATTTCACATAAGCTTTAAAGGTCAAAATTAGAATTCCGAGTTCAAAAATTTTGCATACTGTTTAATTATAAAAATTTACTTAAAACATCAGTAGGTATTAATTTTCATATGCCAAAAATAGTTTTTAACTCATACTATGCACTTAAAAAGCGTAAAAGTCGGTTTTAAGCGATTTTCGGGTTTAAATAGGAAATCTGAGTTTTTGATCAGTTTATAAAGTTCAAAATATTTTATTTATCATCTAAAATCAGTAGCAAAAAGTTTGGTATCAAAATATTATGTAAAACTCATTTTATTCAAGAAAAGGGCATAACCGACAATTACCGAATTAAAGCAAAAACCCTATGTTATGCTCAGCTTAAAAATAAATAAAAATCTTCAAAAATCCCAAAATATTATATTACATCAGTGGGTAAAAATTTTGGTGTCAAAATTTGGGTTTAGATAGGCTTTACGCTAATTATGCCGTTTAATTAATAAAAAGCTTTCTAATTACGCTATTGAGCATAACTCTTAATCTAGACCTCAAACTGATGTCAAATTTTTAGGACAATTTTATAAATTAGTAATAAAGGTTTTTGTCCTCTCACATTTTTAAAAATCTCGTTTTAAGGTCAAAAGGGCATTATGGTCAACATTTAGGCATATAACGGAAACATGCACATTAATCGAATAACTAATGAACCAAGTTGTATAACCTCAGAGGGTTGCACTAACCTATAACTTGGTCCTAATAGAGCTCTAAGGCATTTCTAAAATATGCTACATTGGGTCAGAACTGAAAGTCAAATCAAAAGTCTACTTTTGCGACTTTCGGTTCCGAACCGAGCTTAAACTGAAAATTGTCGGGTTGAACATGCTTAGACATGTTCTTACATTAATTACCAAGTTATGCAAGTGATAAAACAGGTTTCATGGCTTCTACATTGTTAATTATGCTTTTATTTGAAAATTAGCTTTCTGTTGACTTTTTATAATTACGTTTGACCCGACAATTGACCTAGTTAGAGTGGGAATCAGAGGGTGCCCTTTTAAGGGTTTATTACCCACATAATTACCAACTCAAAGATACTTTTAATTCGAGAATTGACTGGACCATTAGTGATTAATCACTAAGTCAAACCTTAATTACGACAGGTTTGACTTTAGGCCATTAAACTAATAAAACTGAATTTAGAAAGGTTAAGGAAGCTTACAATGGTCCTAAGCACGATTTTAGAACTTAAGGAAACTTGTTTGATGACTAGAGAGCTCCAGAGAAGAGTCTTGAATGATTTTTGAAGTGTATGCAACAATGTTGCAATTAGAGTTCTTTATATAGGGATTTTAATTGAACAAGATCATGCCAAATAAGTCTACAGGTGTTCCTTGATCAGTTCCAGGTGGCAGTTTTGGGCGGCCCGCGTAAGACCCAGACAAGGTCTACGCGGCCGGTATGGAGGCCAGGCTCAGGCCACAAGTTTCCCGGAATTGCATATTTGGTCCCTGGTCCTTCTAATAGTGGTTTTAACTTGTTTTCTTGCACTTTTAACCCTCCAACTTGACTTTTAAGGACTCCAATTCATAAGCAAACTTTGTTAAGTCCCTGGTTAGTAATATGATTACCGAAAAGTCCTGAATTTCAATGTTGACGCTTTTAGCCCCTTATTTATGAATGTTAGCATATCTTCTTCATACGATATCGAAACCTTGTGAAATTTTATCACTTATTCTTGTGAGTATAATTAATCGTTACAAAGCTTCGGGTTCGCAAAGGACACTCAGAGGTATGAATTAAACATGTTGACACTTTTAACCCTTGCATTTTGTAATCTTTCACTTTCTTCCACAAGCGACTTCATATGATTCATAATTCATTCGTTTAAGGGTATAAACATCGTGTAGGGTTGTAGAAACGTATAATTATCCAATGTTGACACTTTGAATATTCTTACACACATACTTTCTTTGTTTGTCAACTTTAGTCCCTCATATTCAATCCATTACACGTTTAAAGCTCATGACACGTGTCTTCATTACATTAGTCGTGATTTTACGAGGTGTTACACTTCCTCATTGTCTTCGTCTTCCACGATAGCTTTCACCACCGCCGCGATCGTTTGTAGAAATATTTCCGCACCATCGTCAGATGATGATGACGATACACTTGAACTTGAAGAACTCATGGCAAGATTGTGTTTTATGTGTTTGATATTGTGTGAGAAAAATGTTAAATATGGTAAAGTATTTATAAATGAAATTTAAAAAAAAAATGCCCCCAACGGCTAGTTTGAATTGGTCATTGAGAGCCCGCCATGTCAGCTTGCTAGACCCGCCCCACGCCCGGCTTCAAACCCAAGCCCCAAGGGCCACGCCCCAACCCAAGCCCACCCGGGGTGGTGGCTTGGGCGTTTTCCCCCAACCCACGCCCCAACCCAAGCCCCATACCCCATAGTCTTATTAGCCAAAATGAACTTTCTATTTGATCATCTCTCTTTAAGTCATTTTTATTTTTGTAGAAACTATATTGCTATACTATACTTAAATTCAAGATAATTATAAAGCTCTTGATTTTATGTTAAAATTTTATTTAAAAATAAATTATATAAAAGTAGTCCGGATTTAAAAAAAATTACCGAAGTAGACTTTAAAAAATCAACAATATAGGTTGAGTCTTATTTTACATTTACAACTATAATTTGTATTATCTATTATTTATGATTTTCCCACTGCTCCAATGTTAAATTAACATTAAAATATTATAATTGATAGTTAAAATCACTTTCTACACTTTGTAAAATAATTTTACTTTGTATTTGTTACTCTCTCTTTCCATATACAAACATGTACATTTATATATGTGGACGTTCAATATAGAACCATAAGGTCCATAATAAGTATATAACCCATGAGAGTTAATTAGATAGATAGTCTTTATGAATTGCACAAAGTAACATACTTAGGTAGTAATAGTTTAAAATCACCTTCTAGGAAATTAACCTTTTATTTTGTAACGTTTGGAGGTATTAACCACTACTAGAAAAGTGGTCATTTTGCTACGGAAATTTCCTACGCAAAAAAATGCGTCGCATATTCTGACACATTTACTACGCATTTCCTACGGAAAAAAGACCTTGATTTTTTTGGGCAATTTGCGACACAATAGTGACAAAAATACTATTTCTAAGAACGGCGGCGAAAACACAGAGTAGAGAGAGGAGAGAGACGAAGGAGGGAGAGAGACATTAACTTAATTTGGCCTTATGAAGTGCCTAGGAACGTCTATCTGGCTTTACAGTGCGCGTATGTGATTTACGAAAAAACAGCGGAACGATAAGCGGTAACGAACTGACACCGGACAAAACACTGACAACGCCGACAAATACGAAGCTTATACGTATAACTTATACATATGGATGCGGCTTTGCGGAAATAACACGCTTTCAAACATCACAAAACGCAAACGTGAACGAAAACGCGACTGTAGGAACGCATCGACAACGAAGCGGAAGCATCGGACTAGAGTGTGGCTTTCAAAACTGAAATATTATGACATATTTAGTTTGGTTTTTAAATTATATTATCCGTAGTTGAAAACGGATCAAAAAACGCATCAGAAACGCCAAATGGGGCATTTACGCGTTATGACGCAATCTACGAAATACGCGTCAAAATATCGATTTTCGACATGGTTTTGAGTGCTTCGACTTAACATTATAATTTACAATGTTTTACAAAGTTCGGGTTTGAGAAACGGGCTTCAAAATTGTTACTGGGCCGCGTGAAACGGGCTCGTGGGCCTGGGGCCCAAGCCCACTTTAAACCCTATGTATAAATAGTAAGAACAAACCCTAAAATCTCTCATTTTTGCCAACAACATCTGCGCATACCATCCTCAAGACCCATCCCTTCCACTTCTTTTCTCTATTGCTTATCCCCACAAGAAGAAATTATGTCTTCTACTCCCTCCTTTCGATCACCACTTGCAGACACAAGGGAAAAGCCAAACACACTCTCACACATAGGGCATGTTTGGCTAAGCTTTTTAAAACAACTTATTGACTTATTGGCTTTTTCGAAAAGTCATAAGCTTCAAAATGATGTTTGGCAATGAGGGTGTATGTGAGGGGAAAAAGCCAATAAGTCAATAAGTCACTTCATACTGACTTTTCCAAAAAGCCAATAAGTCAATAAGTTGTTTTAAAAAGCTTAGCCAAACATGCCCATACTCCCTCTCCTCTCTAGCCGGTGATCGGAGCCGTCGTTCCGGCTGACCGACGCCGTAATTCCGGCAACACGAACCCACCGAACACCCTTCTTCTTCAAGCACCCCCCCTGACATCCACTTCATCTTACACACCGCTCACCCCTGCCCCTCCCTCGTTTTGGTTTCCGACGACTGTGTCATCCATGACGATGACGTTACCGTGAGATGATGAAAGATGATCTGTAGTTAGTGGGGATGATGCTGATAAGAATCGACGGCGACAAGTTTTGACGGTAAACAACCGACGACTTTTATTAAGATTTATCCGGTGGTTTCAGCGTCTACAGCGGCGGCGGTGCCTCGGTGGTGTACGGACAGTAGGTAACAATCATCTTCTTCTCTTTTCTTTAAGATCTATCTTCTCTGGTCTGTTGTGGTTGTCATTTCAGGTGATGATGTGGGGATTTTCACGTCTGACCAGTGGCGGAGGAAGTGTGTTTGCTTCATGATGGTTCGGGTTTTGTTTCGGCTCGGGTCACAGTTCGGTTCAGGTCAGATTTAACGCGGGTCAATCTGTGTATACCCGTGTTATACATATGTTTTGTTAACCTGGTCAATATCAAGCTTCTTCAACTCAGCCGGTCAAAGACGGCAGTAGTGGTAGTGGATTGGTTCAGACTCAGTGGAAGCAACAACCCAAACCTACCTGGCAATTGCTACCGGATTCGAAAGGTTCACATACGCTGAGATAGTGAAGGCATCACATAAATTTAGAGAAAAGATGATGACAAAACAAGCTTCCGATGAATATGTAATTTTATTTTCTTTATGTTTGTAGATTTTATACATTTTTTGTTTGTAAATTTGTATAAATTTATGATTAATGTTATTGAATTTGTATAGTTTTTAGTTTTATTTGCTTTTGTATAGAATAAAACTAGAAAAAAAAAACATTTTCTTTAAACAAAGCGTATTTTTACTGACGGGTTTGTGACACAAAATCCATTGCTGAAAAACTTTTATTTTTTTCATTTTATTTATTACAAATTCGTCAGAAATGCTTAGTAAACAGGTAGTAGGAAAATGCGTAGAAAATGTGTAGCAAAAATTAAAAATTAAATTTCGTGACAATTGTGTAGCAAAAATTAAAAATTAACTTCCGTTAAATGGGTAGGAAAATGCGTAGAAAATGTGTAGCAATTTGTGACAGCCCTTTTTCTGTCAGAAATGGGTAGGAAAATGCGTAGAAAATGCGTAAGAAACCAGTTTCCTACGAGTGGTTTTCCTACATATGTATTTTGTCACAAATTCGTAGAAAATCGCGAGCTGTGACGCATTTCCTACGGAAAATGGTGTCAGAAATTTTAATTTTTCTAGTAGTGAACGTTAATTGTTTGTTAAACTATTAGTACCTAAGTATGTTATTTTGTGCAAACCACAGGGACTAACTATGTTAATACCTTCAAACGTTACAAAATGAAAAGTTAATACCCTAGAAGGTGATTTTAAACTATTAGTATCTAAGTATATTATTGTGTGCAAACCACATAGACTAACTATGTAATTAACTCTAATCCATGATGTCTTTGAATACGAAGAAGTCATCATTATACAAAGAACACGTGTATTAAAAACAATGAAATAACGCAAACAAGTGGTTGACCACAAGATTTTAACACAAAGTGCGATTCACTGTATACGTTGAAACAATATATGAGTTATTTCACATCATTCAAACAGATTTAGGCCAGTTATTCTATTGGACCAAAATGGTCAAGTATTGGAGGAGTAAAGTTCTCCACAAACAAATGATTGTAAGCACAATTTGTTCTTTCCTTTTGCTTTTTCATTAATTAGAGTACATATTAGAAACTCTTGGAAGAATATAAATGAATTGTCGCATCATATATGAACTTATGCTATGAAGAAACGTGTGGGAGTTGAACATGCGAGAATCTTGAAGCGATAGAAGCGATGGTGGATGGGTGGTCCGGTAAAGGGAGGCAAACCACCATTTACTACCACATAAGGTGCGCGCGATGTAGTAGCCGACCACCATCATCATTTTGTTGATTAGTTGCTTGTTTAACATTTGATTTCAAAACGTTCTTTTCATTAACTCACACCCTCTTATATTATTATTATTATTATTATTATTTTGTTGTTCTAAAAAAATGATTTATGAAACCATAATATTCTTAATGGTTGGTGCCTTGCCAATCAAGTGGAGGCCACAATTTGGGAAGAAGAAAGAATACATGTTTATCAAGATTTAAGACCCACAACTTTAAAATAGCTATTGCTTTAGAATATACCAAATCTTTTCTACACCTTTCATTTCTTAGCATATAGAATGGTCCTTAAAGCTGTCATATATAGCCCTCCAAAAAGTTATTGTTGCCAAAGATGGTCCCTAAAGGTCCTCATTTTTAAGTGGTGATCATTGTCATATTTATCAACTATCTAATACTTGTAAGCAATGGGTTTGCGACGCATTAAATTTTAAATTTGCACAAAAAATTGTATAAACAATGTGTAAAGTTACAGTTTTAACTAACTATTGTGTCAACGTTGTATACGTGCTTTCATTTATCGTGTATGTTTTAGTTTGATAGGCATCCTTAACATTGGAAAGGAAAGCCCTATTGATGTTTATGAATACAAAAGGAAGATAGATTGAATGTAAAAGTGGTCCTAACTACTCTTAAAATGTCAATGGTATTTTAAGAACAAAAAAAGTGAACAATTGAACATCTCATTTTCTATGCCTTTCTTTTGCTTTTGAAGTTCTATACAACACCCTCATAAATATTGTTTTGATCCTTTAGTGAACCACCCCAAAATCTTTATTACATTACAATTTATTTAAAATAGAGTTAGTTACAAAATCGTCCCTCGGGTTTGCAAATATTATAGTTGCGGTCTTTTTTTCAATTTTAGTTAGCCCCTGCAAATTTAAAAACTCTGAAAGAGTTGCTTCAGCTAAGTTTCATGAGGTTTATGTACGTTAATTTATCATTTTCTTTTCCCTCATGTTAGACTATCGGGTGTGGGAGCGTGGAAATGAGGTGTGGCCCAAGCTGGCGAAAACCAACGTCGTGGAGCACCACGCCGCATGCGCATGGACCATGACTCCACAAGCGTCGTGGGTTGGCGTGGAGAATTCCACTTTGAAAAAAAACATATGAGTGGTTTCTTCGATGGTATTTTAATAATATTTTCATTCGCCGATGAATTTGATTTTTCTAGTGGTCGTTAATTTCAAATAGCTAAATACACAATAAAGAAATAACTACTGCTAGTTAATTTTCATTCACCGATGAATTTGTTTTTTCTATTAAAAAAGCAAAGTTGGTTTCAAAATTAGTTCACGATCGACTATGCTCCTTTACACACTTAATGAAAATATATTAAAACACAACTTTAGGTCCATGTGATATAAGTGAGTGTGTTTAAAAAAAATATATAATATAATATTATATATTATTACTATATATTAATAAACGAATTGAGATGTATAGTGATTTTAATATTATAATAATATATAGTTTTTTTTTAATATTTTTTATTATTTTAATATTATAATAATAATTATTTTCTTTATTATTTAACTTTAATCCTTTTTTTAATATCAGAGGTTGGGATAAGCTTGATGTCAACCGGTATCGAACCAGTATTTGTACCGAAAATACCGGGACGGTCCTGTTTGGTATCAGTACATGAAGGTAAAATCCGGCACTAATACAGAACACGCCAAAAGTTGGAGCCGAATTGATATTGAAAATCTTTTGGTTTGGGAAATTCAGTGCTGCTACCCGGTACAATTTGCTCATCCCTGATCACGGTTACTGTACGAACAACGGTATCGTACAACTTTTTTTTGTTGATTTTCTTCAACTTTTATTTTTTTCTTTTTTTAGTTTCAGGGGTAGGGATGAGCTCGGTGCCAACCGATACAGAATCGGTACTGATACCGAAAATACCAGTTATGATACCGGTATATGAAGGTAAAAAACGGTAGTGAACCGGTACCGGGAACGCTACAAGTCGGTACCGAATTGGTACTTAAGATCTTTCGGTTCGGCAAATTTGGTACCGGTACCCAGAACAATTTGCTCATCTCTGACCACGGGTTTCATACGAACAACATCGTTACCATACAACTTTTTTGATTGATTTTCTTTCAGTTATCTTTTAGTGTTTTTTTTCTACATTTTCTTTTTATTCTTGTTAGCAGTTCCGTTCGCAACACGCTCGTAATGATTTCAAAACACATGTAAACACAGACTAAATAACAAACGAAATTCGCCGCAACGCGGCGAACTTCTTTAAACCTAGTTTTGTATAAGGATATTTTTCTTCGACATGAGATAAAAAGAATGTTTGTCACGTAGAAATTGCACTCATATACTCATGTCCAAAAGTATAACGTTCTCTTTAATACATTTTACAAACTCATAATTTTAATTTTTACTTTAATATTATATTTTCATTACAAATTTACAAAAGAAAGTGGCATTTTAAAACGAAATCCACCAAACCCTAATTAAAACCCAGTCACAGACCCATAGTCCCACACTATTTAATTTCAAGCACAAAGTTGGGCCTTTGCATTTGTAGTTTGTACGGCCATTCATAAAATTTAATAAGGCTTCGTACAAACGGCCCACATTCATTAAAATCTAGTGATTCTAGTGGCACAAGTAGAGGCGTACAAAAAACCGATTTGGGCCCAGTGACCCAGAAACTAATCCGGCTTGAACCAGTAAAAAAACCGGGTAGGATCCAACCCGACTTGGTGTTTATGTACATGTTTGGGATTTTTATGTTGAGATCCAGTTCTAACCCGGACAGGTTTGAGACTTGAGTCCGCCTAAAGAACCCCAAAAAAACCCGGTCTAGACGCTAAAACCAGTTTTGAACCTGATCCTAATCAGTTTGGGTGTGTTGGCGTTTTCAACCCTACAACCGATTCTTAATTCGAACTGGTTTGGGTCAAACTAGTTTGAGACCTAACTAAAAAACGAACCGTTTTATAATTTGAATCGGTTTGGGCGAAAAGCGGGTTTGGTGCACCTCTAGGCATAATTGTATGATAATTTATCATAACAACTGTACGAAATTAGTAAGAATAATAAAATATCTTACTTACTCGTCTATCTTTATCACTTTATTAATTTAAGTGACAATATAGACGAGTAAATCTAGTAAATGAATCAAACAAAGACGAACGAGTATTTGTTTGTATTCGTTCGTTTAACTTTAAGTGAACAGACAAAGATATTTCAACAAACATTTTTTTTTACTTTAAACGAACTTAAAAGAATATAAACAAACACAAATAAACACACACGATGCAAACAGGTTGCTGCAAGAAAGTTTTTTTTTTCTACAAATTAAATTAAAAGTAACTAATAATTTTCAAATCAGGTTGTTGCAAGAAAGTTATTTTTTTATAAATTAAAAGTAACCAATAATTTTCAAATTAAAGTCTAAATGTCATCACCAATCTAAACCTTGACTTATTTTGCTAATAACATCTCGTTTGTTAGTAGCTAACAAAACTATAAATTCAGATAAAAATAGGAAGATTAAATAACAATCGAAAATGTTTGATAATTAACTTCTTTATCAGGCTAAAGGGCAGAGCTCCATTATGCCACCTCATTAAGAGCGCCTCCCCCACCCCCCTCTTTCTAACTTGTATGGTATAAAACCCTCTTTAACACGACTGTTTTTTTACTTGGTTATTAAAGAAACTTTAACTACCCAAAAAAACTTATATAAAAGACATAAGATGATATTATGTGTTTTGTTATTTTAAACAATTAACTAATCATAAGCATTCATGACAAAAAAGTTTCAAACAATGTCTATAAATTTGTTATTTGTCAATTAAACGCTTACCTATAGTGTTGTGAGTGTATTTAAAATGTTATTTTCATTAGATGGTACTCAGGTTGGGTGGTGTGGGATAAAGCCTCAGGGGTTATATCACGCCACATAAGCGAAGGGTTTTATCGTTAACTTTCACAGTGTAGGATAACGCACATTTTAAAGCTCCTTCAACTATATAAAAAAGAAAAAAAAAGAAATAGTAAAGTAAAGTAAAGAGATCTGATTTGATACACATGTGGCCTCACCAAGTTTCCCTCCATAGCGCTTGTGATCAGTCTGACGAGCCTCTTCATCGCCCCCACATGGCAGTGTTAGGACGCCATAAAGTTGATGTGGCATGAGCGCTAGGACACACCACCCACCCTTAGTACTTTAGTACTGACACTTAAAAATATATTAACATTTCTTTAGATTTTATTATGAAAGAACATTCTCCTAAAACTTTATCCATTTCATTTTAGCATGCTATTTGACTTATCTAAATCTAATAAATAAATAACCAGTTGCGTCAATCATCATAATCCTAAAAGTGACCAATTTTTTTTCGATTCTCTTATCTCACCAACTCATATTAATCTATTATTTTATTTGTATATATATCTAATCTCAAAACATCGTTTTATAATTCATAAACTTCCACTAATAAGTATTTATTTTTTTCTTTATTTAACCCGTGTAACAAACAAATTTCTAAATTTCTAATCTTGTATACTTTTTTAACAACTTATACAAGTCATTGATTTAACAATCATCTATAAGATAAAGATGCTAATATGAGGCTAAACTCATCTGATAGAGCCATATGCTTCACAGAGAAATTTTTTTAAGTTCAAACCTAAAGGAAGAAGACGTTTTATATTCAAACCTGAACAATAAAAATATTTAAAATAAATAGAGTAACATTACATTAACATAAAGAAAAAAATGTACAATTTGTAGAAAATAAACCATTTCAAACAACTCCCCTCAACATGAAAAATCGAGACACATTTAACATGCTCAAAAAAGAAAAACGTAAATAATTGCCAAATCAACTTAAAAAAAAAAAAAAAAACTTATATAATAACTTACATAAAACCCATTTATGTGTTGTATAAAAGAAACCGACTAGAGCACGTAAGTACGTAACAAACCACGTTTGTCCACCACCTGATTTCCACTCCGGCCACCGTCCTCCACCGTCTCCCTCCGCCGCACACCAACACTCCACTTCACACACATCACACTCTCTATTTCTCACTCTCTACAGTCCACACACACGCACACACATCTGTATCTATAATTGATAATTCTCTGTCTATACATCCGGCGAACAAAGGGGAAAACGAAAACGGACTCCTATAATGCGATTTCCACCTAAATAATGCACGCTAAAATCCGTCTACCTAACAGTGGACACAACACTCCGTCACCGCCGGCGTCTCCGCTCCGATCTCCTCGTCTCCGGCATCCTCGTGCCGGAAAATCCTCCGGTAAGTTTCCGTTCGCGGTTACTAACCGTTCTGTTGCGCAACGGATCGCGTGGATCGTTCTATCGGTTCTGTTACGTCGCCAGGGGGTTTTTCTGTTTGCTCCGTTACTGTATATCTCTGGTATGTTGTTTTGTATGGGAACGGTGTCGTTTGATGTTGTTGTTCCGGATGTTATTAAGGTCCGTAGGGCTCCTGGATCGGTGTACCGGAGTCCGGAACTGTATGCGAAGGTTCGGCATGAGATGGATGCTGATAATTCGAGCTCTGATGCGGTTTGTGGTTTTTGAATTTGAATTTTGACCTAATTTGATGTGGATTTTGTTTTATGTTATGATGTTGTTTGATGTTTGAATTGTTGCTAGAATAGTAGAATGAAGTTGGATTAGGTTTTAGTATAGTGGAATGATTAGAAGTTTGGACAATTAGAGCTTGAATTTGAAGCTATAAGTTTAAATTCAGCTGTATTGGTTTCTAATTGATGCTGTTTGTGGTTCGTTTCTGAAGCTTGACCTAATTTGATGTGGATTCTGTTTTTTGTTTTGTTGAGATCTTGTTTTTATGTTTGAGTTAGTGTAGCATGCTTTAGTAGTTGGTTAGTAGAATGAGCTTGATTAGGTTTTAGGTTAGTGAAACAATTTGAAGTTAGGACAATTAGAGCTTTAATTCAAGGCTGTACTATGCACATATACATATATGTTTAGTTTCATTTGCCTTGACTAGCATTGAGGCGACATTGCGACAATGAGTTCACATTCAGCTGTATTGGTTTCAAGGAGTAAATTACTTTTTGAGTCCTTGTGTTTAAGTGGTTTTAACCACTTGAGTCCAAAATCAAAAAGTTTAACGCCCTGAGTCCCTAACCACTCATTTTATAACATTTTGAGTCCAACTTTTAACACTTTTACTTCTGATTTTGGACTCAAGTGGTTAAAACCACTAAAGCACAAGGACTCAAAACGTTATAAAATGAATGGTTAGGTACTTAGGGCGTTAAACTTTTTGATTTTGGACTCAAGTGGTTTAAACCACCAAAACACAGGGACTCAAAAAGTAATTTACTCGGTTTCAAATTATAATTAGTAATTGATAGGTTTTTAGATTCTTCTTGTAGCTGAGACATTATATTACAAGTTCCACATTGTGTTTGATAATTTGTAGGTTTTGGTGGATAGAAAATATGGAATGATTATGAAACCATCATTACTCTTTTCCCATATGGAACATGGAGTTCAGATGAGCATCTTTTTTATTGAACTAGTTGTGTATCTGTCTCTACTCTCTAGCATTAACATGATCAAGGATTGCAAGTGAATTTACTAGATTTTAGGGAAGTCAATAGAGTTATCGTAGTATGCTGGTTTGTGTGTTAAAATAATCAAGTTTGCACCATTAATTGATCATATCATGGTTTTTGTACAAGGTTAATGGTGTACACAGAATCAACTTAGAGGTCAACAAGGCTGTCTAAAATGAATAGTGTTATTTGTAGCATCTAGCAAGTATTGTTTTAAATAATTTTTTTTGTATGCTACTTATTGTTGACGTATAACAGTAAGTTTTTATGTAGATGTCGTCTGTATGGAAACATGCCAAAGGTGGAGACTGGAGGCCTTGTATAAACAAGTTTTCAGGAGGTATGAACACCAGTCCATCTTCGAAATATGAGTTGACCTTTGACATTTTTCGTATCTTATTTTACCGTCTCAGTTTAAAATCGTCTGAAAGGACATTTCTTACAAATGTCAATTTTTTAGCCTTGCCGGAATCAAACGGGTACATATATGTTGAGGCAAATGGTGGTTTGAACCAGCAAAGGACATCGGTACTCAGAATTCATTATATATTAATTTACGTTCTATTTTAAAGTTTAACACATATTAGCTTTCTATCTCTAGATTTGCAATGCAGTTGCTGTAGCAGGCTATCTTAACGCGACACTTGTCATCCCCAATTTCCATTTTCATAGTATTTGGAGAGATCCTAGGTTTGTGATCTTTAACTTCAACCATACACATGACGTCTTGTTTTGGGTTTGAATCTAGAATTATTTATGTTATTCCAGCAAATTCAGTGACATATACGATGAAGAATTCTTCGTTAAAACATTGGAAAATGACGTACGCGTGGTTGACTCCGTACCTGGATACCTAATGGAAAGATTTGACCACAATCTGACCAACGTATTCAACTTCAGAATAAAGGCCTATTCACCCATTCAGTACTACAAAGATACAGTTCTTCCAAGACTTCTTGAAGAAAAGTAAGTTTTTTATTTTTATTTTTTTATTTTAATTACTAATATTGATTTCTTCCTAAATATTTATTATATTCTATTTTTTATTCAGATTCATAAGGATTTCACCATTTGCAAACCGATTATCATTTGATGCTCCCCCTGACGTCCAACGGCTTCGATGTTTGGCTAACTATGAAGCTTTACGGTTTTCAAATCCTTTATTAACAATGGGAGAAACATTAGTTTCAAGAATGAAAGAGCGCAGTGCAAATAATGGTGGAAAATATATTTCTGTTCATCTACGTTTTGAGGAGGTCCGTAGTCTATACTTTTGTCATCAGGGAAAAACGATATACGGGTGCAGTTTATATTAGAATAAAGAGTAAAATGCCATTTTCGTCCCTGAAGTTTGGCCACTTTTGCAACTTTTGTCCAATGTTTTGTTTTTCCGCATCTGGATCTAGAAGGTTTAAAATCTTGCCATTTTCATCTAACTCGTTAACTCCATCCATTTTTCTCCGTTAAATGAGGGGTATTTCTGTCTTTTTAGACATTTTTTTATTAAAATAAAAAACACTATAAGAATTGAAGATCCACCTCTATTGACTTACTCCCCTCACAAACCCTTTAATCATCACAAAAGATGTCTAAAAAGACAGAAATGCCCCTCATTTAACGTTAGAAAATGGATGGAGTTAACGAGTTGGATGAAAATGACAAGATTTCAAATTTTTTACATCCAGATGTGGAAAAACAAACCTTTGGACGAGAGTTGCAAAAATGTGGCCTAACCTCAGGGAGGAAAATGGCATTTTACTCTAGAATAAATTACTTAAAACGTCCCTGTGGTATATGTGAAATTCTGGTCTTCATCCTGAACATCTTTTTATTACATAGATTGTCCCTAAATTCAAGCTTGTAATACTTTCCAAAAAAAGGGCTGTTCAAAAGGTTTGTTAAAGCCTGTTATGGCTTCACACATGAGGGTAAAACCGTCTTGAACGTTCCTTTTAAACAAACTTCCATTATAGGGACCATGAGTGTTGTGATTTTCAATATTTAGTGATGATTTCTGCAATAACACAATGTTAGGGATGATAGCCATAGTTTTATATAAGTTACACTTTATATTAAGTTTTATGTAACGAAAGTTCATTACAGGACATGGTTGCGTTCTCGTGTTGTGTGTATGATGGTGGAGCTAAAGAACGGGAAGATATGATAGCTGCTAGGGAGCGGGGGTGGAAAGGTAAATTTACAAAGCCCGGTAGAGTTCTTCAGCCTGGAGCCAATAGGGTTAATGGAAAATGCCCCCTCACACCTCTAGAGGTAATTTTTTTTCTTTTTGTTTAGAGTAAGATGCCATTTCCGTCCCTGAGGTTTGTCCAGTTTTGCGACTTTCGTCCAAAGGTTTGTGTTTTTCGCATCTGGATCCAAAAGGTTTGAAATCTTGCCATTTTCATCCTGCTCGTTAACTCCATCCATTTTCTCCGTTAAGTCGGGGGTATTTTTGTCTTTTTTGTTAACTTAAAGGGCAATTCGGTCTTTTGAATACTTGTACATTCTATTCTATACAATCTTAAAGGAGAAAGTCGGTGCAATAGTGCACCGACATATTTACAAAAATGCCCTCCTCATAGAATCACATACTTGCAATCTGCAAACGACATTTTTCTTCCCTTTTGTTTTTTTATTTGAATACGTATTAGTACACGCACACAAAACATTTGAAGGAGAAAGCGAGATGGGTATTCTGGTGTCCCCTCCTACCACCGGCGACGGCCTAATCCGGCGCATACACAACCCACGACTACAGAAGGGAGATTGGTGAATCTAACGGTGGTGTTCTTCCACCGAGTTTTCTGACTTCTATCCTTCATCACTTTTTGTGCACAGAGAGAGTAAGACTGTAAGAGTCGATGACTTTTTACACCTACACACAAGTCTAGAGAGAGAGCAGCTGAGAAAGGTTAAGGAGGCCGGCCACCCTTCTTCGGTGACATTAGTGACTGACGGGCGGTGGCAGATCCGAAGAGGCCTACAGCTCGATGATGAGGATGTTGCGGACTAACCAATAGCGGTGGCGGAGTTCGGAATTATCGCTCACGTTCTACTCTACGGCGAAGCTCTAGGGTCCGACGGGAGAAGGGTTATATGGTGGGATGAGGACGATGACCGGCACTGGAAGTGTCAGACTAAATGGAGAGCGACAATGAAGGTGATTACAGGGTTCAGTGGCGGCGGTATTGTGGGGTTGCAGATCCGGAAGTTTGGTGATGATGGTTTTTGGGTGGACACAAGACGCAACACAACTGGCGGTGTCGGTTTACCTTTCAGGTGACGATGGTGATGTTTGTTGAAGATTGATGGTGGTGATGCTAAGTCTAAGTTTCCGACCAAACTCTGATAAATTCTACTTCAGTTGCATGTCTCATTTTTCTGTAAGGATCGATCAAAAGTTTTCTTCTTTTCCGCTTGGATGTTGTCCCTCGGGTCGAACTGATGTTTGAATTTGTTGTTTGCCGTTTGTTTTTGGGTGGTGGCGCTAAGCCTGACACAACTTTGAAGGGAATAAATCTGCTTTTGTCATTTGGTTTCTTTTCCTTTTACATTTACAACCTTGTATTGCAAAACCCACGTTCCACTGAACATGGTTTTGGTTTTTTGAGATGGTTTTAGTTTGATTTTTAAATCTATATATATTTAATTGTAATTACTTTTAAATTTTTATATTTACACAGAGAAACAAAATTTCCACTTTCTAAAATTCATTTTTATTTACTGAGTTTTATACAGTTAAATCATACTGAATATTTATACATATAAATATTGACGATGACATAGAAGGCAAGCAATAACCCATCCGTCTGATATCTACAATGATCTCGAACATTGACGTTACTGAACTCACATTGGTTTACGTTTTACTTAGATTCCTCAACTTGAATTTCGCTAAGTTCTCGCGCCGCAACGCGCGCGGGCAAGTTTACTAGTTATGCTAAATGCCTGTACATAAAGTGAAATAAACCAAATTGCCCTTTAAGTTAACAAAAAGACAAAAATACCCCTGACTTAACGAAGAAAAATGGATGAAGTCAACGAGCCGGAGCCGGATGAAAATGGCAAGATTTCAAACCTTTTGGATCCAGATGTGAAAAAAACAAACCTTTGGACGAAAGTCGCAAAATTCGGCAAACCTCAGGGACGAAAATGGCATTTTACTCTTTTGTTTATTAACAGAATATATATATGAAATATGTAGAAGAAAAATCTAAATGCTTGGTTTTTCTGTTTTACATATCTGACTTGTGATATATATTTTTTATTAGGTTGGTTTGATGCTTAGAGGAATGGGATTTGGTAAACATACATCTATATTCCTAGCTTCCGGAAAAATATATGATTCCGAGAGATACATGGCCCCACTTCTTGAAATGTTTCCTCTTTTACAAACAAAAGAGATGCTTGCATCTGCTGAGGAACTTGCTCCGTTTAAGGTTTAACCGTCTTTTCAACTCTAATTTTAAGGTTTGGTCTATCGTTGGCTGACTCTTGACTTTTGACTCTTTTTACTGTCTCTAGAACTATTCTTCTAGGATGGCTGCTATCGATTATACCGTCTGTCTCCATAGTGAAGTATTTGTTACAACTCAAGGTGGAAACTTTCCTCATCTTTTGTTGGGTCATAGAAGATATCTGTTTAATGGGCATTCAAAGACAATCAAGCCTGACAAACGCAAGTTGGCAGTCTATTTCGATAACCCAAAAATCGGGTATGCTTCCTTATTCGGATTACTTGCAAAAATCTGTATACGCTGATTAGTAAAACGCCATTTTTGTCGGTTTGGCCAGTTTTGCGACTTTCATCCAAAGGTTTGTTTTTTCGCATCTGGATCCAACAGGTTTAAAATCTTGCCATTTTCATCCGGCTTGTTAACTCCGTCTATTATTGTCCATTAAGTCGGTGGTATTTCCGTCTTTTAAGTTAACTTAAAGGGTAATTCGTTTTTTTTTTACTTTATGTACAAGCATTTAGCATAATGTACAAGTATTCAAAATACCCTTAACGGAGAAAAAAGAAAAAAATACCCCTGACTTAACGGAGAAAAATGAAGTTAACGAGCTGGATGAAAATGGCAAGATTTCAAACCTTTGGATGATGGTCGTAAAACTGGTCATACCCCATGGACGAAAATGGCATTTTATTTTACTCTATTATTTAATTATAACAATATCTTCTGATTATTTATTCCAGGTGGAAAACATTCAAAAGGCACATGTTAAGCATGCGGGCCCATAGCGATGCGAAAGGATTTGAACTGAAAAGGCCAAACGACTCGATATATTCATTCCCATGTCCAAATTGCATGTGCCGTACAAATAAAACCGATGATTCAAGAAAGACACCCAAACCATGATTCTGCGAGTCAACCCAAGTCAAACGGGTTTCCCTTGACCCCGGGCTGCAATTCTCGATGCACATTCTGTGAGCTAACTTTGAAAATTCTTTATTTTTTTCCTCCACTAAGCTTGAATAATCAGCATCTGGAGCTCAACAATGATGAAGAAAGACGAAAGTTGAATGATTACATTGGTTATAAAGAAAAAAGAAAAAAAAAGGTCGAGATATTTTTGGAGTTTTATATTCTTCATGCAGATATGATGTTAGTTTGTGTACCATAGAGTAAATATAGTTTTTTGGTGACAATTGAGTTGATAGAAAAGACTAAAAAAGAATTTTACCATTGTTTTGTATGTAATCCACGCCCTTCTTATTTATTTGTTTTTCTATTATTAAACGTTTCACGTTTTAAATCTCACTACAACATAATAAACTTGAAGAGGGTGGTAACCTTATACATGAAGTTCACCGTTGAAAAAAAACTCCCCTGTTGCTAAACAAGCCCTTTGATTTTCTTCTCCTGTTGTTTGATACTAGGATAACAAAAGGACTTTTTCAGATTGTAATGAAATTCGAACATAAAACTTTTAATATGATAAATAGAGTGAACTACATTTTTTGTCTATGTAGTTTGCTGATTTAAGACTTTCGGTCCAATAGTTTAAGGGCTGCATCTATAGTCCATTAGTTTGCTGATTTGTTCAGTTTTAGTCCACACCACCAATACTGGTAGTGTAATTTCGTTAAGTCGGGATAAAAAGACTATAATCGCTTGCTAATCCCAACAACCACTACCACGACCTCCGTCGCCGTCGTAAATCCCCTGTTCACACTGTTAAAAAAACCGAAACCCCTAATTTCTGCTTCTCCATCTAGATGTAAGGAAAATGGAAACACTGCTTCGGACGGTTTAGGGCTTGATAGTGTGGCCAAAGCGATGGCTAGGGCCGTGCCGGCGATGGATGCCATGGTGAAGGTGTTTCAACCCTAAAATTGCACAAGAATCGTTGTTTCTTCCATTAATGTCCATTTTAGGGGTGTTAAGAATTCGTTTCGAATTCGAATTTAGAAAAATTTGAAATTCGGTTAAAGTTATTCGATTATCAATAATTCGTTCGATTATAAGAATTCGAATTTGATTCAATTCGAGTCAAGTTAATCAAATACGAGTTTATAATTTCAAATTCGATTCGAAACTCAAATAAAAATTATACATTTTATTTATTATTTTTATATATAATACATGGGCGAGAGTTGGCTACAAAGTCTATTTTTTCCTACAAAGTGTAAAAAGTCATAAAACGCCATAATGTCAACCATAAAACACTCAAAACCCACAAATAACAAAGTGAAGATTAATAAAACGCCATATATGTGGGTTTTGTGTTGTGTGATGACAAGGATTTGATTATTTAATGACTAACATTAGTGTGTTTTATGTTGATTATCATGTTGTGTTTTATATTCATAGGTCTACGATGGTGTGTTTGAAGTTTTTATGGACTTTGGGGTTTGTATATTGTGTTTTAGTGATCTTCACTCTTTTATTTGTGGTTTTGAGTGTGTTTTATGGCTGAAATTGTGGTATTTTATTACTTTGTACACTTTGTAGGAAAAAGTGATTTTGTAGCCGAACCCCACCCTATAATACATATATAACTTTTATTGGGCTATACTATAAATTATTTTCAAAATTTATTCCAAGTATTAAAACTACCCATTACCAAACCCACTACATGGCCCATAACTAAAACCTAAGTAGCAAATCTATCAATAGATTTCTAACCTTAAAATTATTAACTTGTAATGTGGAGTGGTTATTCCCGACTTCTCGTTTTGAATGTTAGATTTATGGTACTTTATTTGGAACTTTTTAGTGTGATATTGTGCTTTATGGCTCTTTCAAATTCATGGTTCATTTTGATAGTTTCTTTTACAGGTTTTAAAAGAATCTGAATCAAATCGAATTTATTTGAATTCGAATTTTTAATCGAATACGAATTGGGTTTTTTGTTCGAATACAAATTGGGTAGGTTTTAATCGAATACGAATCGAATTCGAGTTCAAGGGAAAATAAAAAATTATTCGAATAATTTGAAAATTCGATATTCGATTCGATGAACACCCCTAGACTCTATTTTCACAATCCTTAAACAACAAAATTCATTTGTGTTGTTTTTGTCGAACAATTGTAGAATCAAAAGATCAAAACCCAATTTCTTGAATAATGGAGGTTGTAGTTGTTGATAGAATGTTGGTGATTGTAGATTAAAAGACACAAATTTGAATGTTCTGAGTGGGGATACATATAAAGAGTGAAGTTTTGTTCGGATATTTATGAATGTACATCGGTGGCGGGGTGTTAAGCGATGGTGGTGGTGGCGGTGACGGGGGAATACGAGCGCACACAGAGGGATGGGTTGGGATTAATTGAGATGTTGATGGTAGCATGGTGATGATGGTCAAGGGTGAAATATGGGTATTATAGTCTTTTAATATTATTATTTTTTATTTATGAATATCAAGGGTATTATGGACGATAAATGTAATAATTTACCCAAGAGTTGTAGCTAAGAAGACTCTAGAACATCTTTGAAAACACTTGGAAATGCTTGATATTGTGGAGGAATCTAGAACATCTTTGAAAACACTTGGAAATGCTTGATATTGTGGAGGAATGTTCTAGAAATCAGCTCATAAATATCAAAGATATTTTGTGTGGAATTCTCTAGTTAGGGTCTCATTTGGAGATCACCCAACAACTTAGCAAGTTTGCATACTTGTACAGTGTACTCGTAACTCACTCTTGTAAACCTTCTTGTAATCAATACTAAGTTGTTTCTTTGTAAACAACACTTGCAACCATCACTTGTAGGGCTGAGCAATTTACGGTTTTGAACCGCAAGAACCGGGGAACCGAACCAAAACCGTCAGATCCGACTCGTATTGTTGTATTGAGGGTCCGGTTCCAGTTCTTAAGTTTGGGAGAAAGCGGTTCCCAGTTCGGTTCCGGTTATAACCGACGATTTCGTTTAAGGAACCGCTAGAACCGGTTTGGATTTAAATTTAAATAATATATTTAAAAACCCTATTAATTCATTTAAACTTTAAATGCTATATTTAAAAAACGTATCTAGTATTAACGAATATAAAAGTAGTTTTGACATAGAATAAAGTTTTTGTGATGGTTAACTAAATTTTTTTTGGGTAAATTACACTTTTCGTTCTTTATGTTTGTATCAGATTGCAACGGATGACCTTTAACTTCAATAATTACAGTCACAATCCTTTATTTATAAACTCATCACACCCTACGTCCTTTGGCCCTAACATGGTTAAAATTTTCAGTTAAATATAGCATATGTCTTGCACATAAGGGTAAGTTAGTAATTTTAATAGTATATTTAAAATATAATTTTAACAAATACATACCCATCTCTCTCTCTCTCCTGAATCTCAAAATCTCATCTCCATTTTCATTCTTCTTCTCCTCCACCTGCACCTACCACCGCCAACCCACCACCACCACCTGCCACCACATAACCACCCACCCCACATTCCGTCACCGTCACTACACACCACCACCACCACCACCATTGCCCCCAAGACTATACAGTTACTTTTTCTTTAAGCAAACCCTAATTCAGAGTACATCAAAACCGATCAAGATTGCAGAAAAGGGTTCTAATTTGTGCGATTAACCGATCAAGAACATAGATTACTGTAACAATCGGTGAAATTGAAGCACAAATACGATTGATTATAATAAGATTATAAGGGGCTGTTTGGCTAAGCTTATTTTAGTGACTTATTTACTTTTTTGAAAAGTTAAAAGGTGTTTGGGTTAGCTTATTATGTGAGAGGAATAAGTAAATAAGTCATTCCATTATGACTTATTTGCTTTTCAAATAAGCAAATAAGTAAATAAGTCAAAAAAATAATCTTAGCCAAACAGCCCCTAAGTAATAAAAGGTAACAAAGAGAACCTAGTGGGTGTTCCAGTTTGAAGGAGCTTTTGGCCATTGTGAACGATGAGTAGATGAGATTAGGGTTTTGAGAATGGGAAAGAAACATTTGTGAGATCAATTGTGAATTGTGTTGGTCCCTTTGTTGTTGATTTCTAGTTTTCTACGATTCTTGATTAGGGCAAGGAGTAGGAGTAGGAGTACAATGCCCACTGGGCCACAATGGCCCACAAACTCTCCTCATCGCACATCCAAGTGCTGGTTTTAAACGTTTATGAAATTTAATGCTTTGGTTGATTTTCTGTGTTTAGAAAATGGTGATGTCGCTGGCTGGATTTGGTGGTGGTGCTAGCTGGTTGGAGAAGGAAGTGAGATGAGATAGAGAGGGTGGGTTGTTTATTTGTTTAAGGGTAAATTCCTTTGTATTAGTGAAATTACTAACTTACCCTCATGTGCAAGGCACATGTCATTCTTAACTGAAAATTTTAACCAAGTTAGGGCTAAAGGACGTAAGGTGTAATGGATTTTACAAATAAAAGATTGTGACTGTAATTATTAAAGTTAAAGGCTATCCGTTGCAATCCGATATAAACATAAAGGACAAAAAGTGTAATTTACCCAAGTTTTTTAGTTAACTTTTGCTTTTTCACATTGTATACTTACGGTGTAAAACATTTTATTGTTGCTACTTTTACTTTGATTGGTTTGATGTTGCAACTCTTATTTCACATAAAAACAACGGTTTATTGTTTTAATTGTTTTTTATTTTGTTGTTAGTTTCAGGATTTAATTGACAACCGGTTCTGGCACGAACCATTTAGGCGAGAACCGTTTAACCCGGTTCCGAACCGAACCGCAACCGTTAGAATACGGTTCGGTTCCAGTTCTTATATATTTAGAATTAAACGGTTCCGGTTCGGTCCTGGATCGGTTTGGTTCGGTCCGATTCTGAACCGTTGCACAGCCCTCACTTGATTCACACAAAACACTTGCAACATCAGTGAAGGTTGCAAATCTACCACCTGCTATAAAAGCTCGCCTTTGACCATCTCGATTAGCAGTTGCACACTGTACATAATATTTTGATCAAACCCTTGTGTTTAATGTTTACTAAAAGTAGCAACTTTGGCTCATTTACTAAGTGAGTCAATACAGATTATGTTACATCTCAAACAAAAATTGCTTAAAGGAAAACGGGTGGAAAGTAGCCCAAATCCCCAATATGTATTTTTAATGCATAAACCCTTCTAAATCAAATTTTCATAAAATTAAATTATCACTAGAGCGATGTATTTTTTTTAATTGTATCTAATACATGTTTATGCATTATTTTTATTGGATAAAACATGTTCTGGTTCAACTCAGTATGATCAAGCTGACTGGACTCATTGCACAACCCACTTGGCAATCCCGCTTTGCCAAGTATAGTTTTGCCAGTTCTAATATATGAATATAACATGAAGGTTTTATGAATTTTGATGATTATAGTACCCTTGTTTCTAACATAATTGCACCACTGATAGAGAGAGAGAGCTTACATCAATGACAACTCGAGAATACTACAAAACCTCCTCTTCATTTGGTGCACCACTGTAATCAGCATAGTTCCCAAGCAGAGATGCATATCCAAGATCACCAACATGGTTTACACAATAATTTTAAATGTAAGAGATAGACATGGCATATTTATATATATTTTTTTATCATCAAAGCAGATATAATTTTGGCCAGCTTCAAAAAACTTGTTGAACTTTTTACATAACTATAGAGTGTGAATGTCAGTATGTTATACATTTCAACAATAATCTAATTTTTCTGTGGTCAAGTGTAGATTATGTAACAATATATCTAATTAGGGCATTAATAACACTATCTAGACATAAGTCAGATGCTCAATTACACATAGTTTAGTGAAAAACGATAAGTAGTGGTGTTAATTTATGACAAAATTAATAAATACGCGAGAAAAACCGGAAAATACAATATCAAGGGATCTCTTTCACGAAAGTTGTTGTACTTGTATATGTTTTTCATGTTGTCTCCATACATTATCACTATCGTCGTACCCAAATCGATGTATTAGATAAAACTGATAAAATATCCATGACATGGTTGTATTATGGTTGCCCCTCATCAATGGAGTATGAGTTCAAATCCTTTAAAGTGTAAGATCAATATATGGTATTTAAATGTAGTTGTTACTCGTATAAAAAATGGTAGATGGTGTCTTTATCGAAGACTTGACACGCTATGCGTTATAAAACTTAAGGAAATTTGTGACTATTTATGCCTTCATATATGCGTACATAACTATCAAGGTGACCCATACGTCACATATGATAATCACAAATTCACAATATACAAGTTTCAAGAACTTTTATTTTATATATGAAGGAAGAATAGCTAGAGGAAGTGGATTTTTGAAAAACGAGATTAGAACTAGAAGAAACAGTTTCTTAATTAAGCATAACTTTAAAAAGTTCTTGAACATCACATGCTTGCCTTCATTTCCAATTACTTTCCTTCTTAGACGGTGTTGAGGGCGTTATCATGCCTCTTCACGTCGCTATAATGCCCGTTACTCATAGTCTTAATATCAAAATCTTTGAAACTTTTGTTATAATCCCTTGCATGTTAAGAGAAGTAATATATTTTGCGTCTAAAAGGGTTGCTAATCAAAATCTTCATGAATGGGATTTTGATGTATACATATGGACAACTTGTTCTATTTTTATTGATTGAGTTTTTGTTTTTGTTCAACTTTTTTTTGCAAATAAGATACGACGCAGATGTCAATGAGGTAGTGGTGGAGTGGTTGGGGAAAGAATTGGTGTTCCTTGTGACCCAGGTTCGACTCTCACTTTCCCGGTTATTTTCAACGGCATCCAGGTGAAGGGCGAATACGGGTGGCGCCGATTTGTTATGGATGGGAGGCGATGTTTTACCGATTATTCCACTGTCGTGCCTTCGGGCGGGTGGAGGTCGGGTTTCCGCGCATCTGGGAGAGCCAAGGGGCTGGCGGCGGTCGAGTAGTCGATCTTGGCCACAGCACCCGGTGTCACGGTGGCGTTAAAATATATACGTATAACTTATTTACCTTTAGGTGGTTTATGATGGCATCCTTATGGGTTTTTGAAACTTTGTCCCAACCCATTTTATCGAACGGGTTGGTCCGCCATATATACAAACCAGCTTTTATCGATAGACATTATGCAACTGAAAGATAATTTAAATTAGGGTTTACAAGACAAGGGTAGACTGCTAAACCCACTTTTTGAATACTTTATCTCATATATAAATGTGTATAACATGATTGTTTGTTTAAGTAAAATTCAACAACATTACTTATTAACTCCTAACTATATATGTAAAGCGAATCGTTCTTAAACAAACAATCATGTAATACACAGATAAAGTATTCAAAAAGTAGTCCCAAATTAAACGGGGACAACCCGAAATTAATTTCTAAATCAATTTCGAGCGGGCATTTCTAAGATGATTATGTTTAAAATGATGAATTCAATATCGGGCACGTATTTCTAAGCTCGTTATGTTCTAAATGATGGTTTATATTTCGTTATGTTTTAAATGATGATTTTAGTTTTGATCAGATATTTTCAAAGTTCGTTATGTTTTAAATGATGATTTCAATTTCGAGAGAGTATTTTCTATGTTCTTTATGTTGTAAATAATGATTTCAATTTCAAGCAGGTATTTTTTATGTTCGTATTGTTTTAAATGATGATTTCAATTTCGAGCGGGTATTCTATAAGCTCATTATGTTTTAAATGGTGATTTTAATCTTACATTCTCCCATTTGCCCGAGTTATTATTTATTTTGAGCATTAGAAAAGTCTGATCAGAATTTAATGCTCATTTTAGCTTCAAACCAAAAGTGTACAGAGAAATACAGTTATTGAATCGATATTCAACTCAAGAACCCCATTACTCATACTACAATCCTAAATTTCAAACCTAAGTAGTTAGGATCAATTGATGTATAAACCCGTAACGTTGATTTGTACAATAATTATCTATATGTCATTTAGGCTAGCAGGAACATATTTAGAGACAAACAAATCTAATCGGATGAAGAAAAAAATACAATATGATTATTCATAGTATGATAATTGTCGATATGTAGTTTTAAATGACCATCACTAAACTCATCATTATTATAAGCACTTATATAATACTTGTGGGCAATAGACCTTTAATTATTGGATCTACAAGCATATCATGAATGCATTTGATACAAAGATTTAGTTTCCTCTATTAGAGGAAATGATTTGTAACATTTTGTATTTATTTAGATTATCTATTATTCTGTAAATTAGCTGTTGACTCTCCTCATTTATAGGAGAAATTAATGTATACCCTTTGAATATAAATATACTCATCGATCACCTCAGTGATTATCGAGGTTTGATCCTTTACATGGTATCAGCCTATCTCTAACCTTCTCTCTATTATTTTTCCTCTTCCCCTTCATTCTCTAAACCTTCGATCCTCTCATGGCCACCCCAACTGAACCCACCGTTCCCCATCTCTCCCCTGTCAAACTCTCCTCAAACAACTACCTTATCTGGCGCAGTCATATGACCCTCTTACTGGGACTACATCAACTCTCGGCCCACATCGATGGATCGCCTGTACCCGCTGAAACCATCACGGCTGATGGAAAATCTGCGAAAAACCCAGAATTTACATCCTGGACCACCGCTGATCAGAAGGCTGCGCTCCTCCTTCTTTCCTCTCTGACCGAGGAGGCTGCAACCGAAGTGCTAGGAATCTCTAGTGCTCGACAAATCTGGGTTGCGTTAGAGAATACTTATAGTAATGCGTCCATTGAACGCGTTCAAACCTTACGTGACTCTCTTCAACAACTTAAAAAAGGTACGTCATCCGTCACGGATTTTTCCCGAAAATTCAAACTTATTTGTGAACAACTTGCTGCCATTGGTCATCCCGTTTCCGAGACCGATAAAATACATTGGTTCCTTCATGGTCTTGGTCCCTCTTATGAAGGGTTTTCGATTGTTATTCGCGCCATGTGGACGATCTTATCCTTACCGGAAATGATGATACGATTCTTCGGTCTTTTATTTCACGTCTTCATCGTGAATTTGCAATCAAGGATCTTGGTAGTCTCAATTATTTTCTCGGATTAGAAGTAGTTCACACGGACACTGGTTTGTTTCTAACACAAGCCAAATATGCTAAAGATATACTTCTCCGGGCAAAATTGTTTGACTCTAAACCTGTTCATACACCTCTTGCTCCGCATGAATCCTTTACGGCCTCGGGTGTTCCCTACTCTGATCCCACCTTTTACCGATCACTTGTTGGTGCGTTACAATATTTAACTATTACCCGGCCAGACCTTTCGTATGCTGTTAATCAACTATCTCAGTTTCTTCATTGTCCGACAGTTGATCATTTTCGAGCAGTTAAACGCCTCTTACGTTACGTCAAAGGCACCATTTCTTTTGGTCTTTCCTATAGCAGATCCCACCCACCGGATATAGTTGGTTACTCCGATGCAGATTGGGCTCGATGTTTGGATACGAGACGCTCCACTTATGGTTATTCAATTTTTCTTGGTGGAAATTTAGTCTCGTGGAGTGCGAAAAAGCAGCCTACCGTCTCCAGATCTAGCTGCGAATCTGAATACCGTGCTATGGCAAACACGGCTGCTGAACTTGTTTGGATCACTCATCTCTTACGAGAATTGCATGCTCTCCCACCTACTCGTCCAACGCTACTTTGTGACAACAAGAGTGCCCTCTTTATGACTCAGAATCCAGTGTCCCACAAACGTGCTAAACACATTGACTTGGATTATCACTTTATTCGTGAGTTGGTTAATTCTGGTAAGCTATACACTAAGTTTGTTCCGACCAATCTCCAGGTGGCTGACATCTTTACAAAAAGTCTTCCGCGCGCCCAATTTGTTGTCTTCTGTGACATCCTTCGCCTCGGACCGTCACCGTTTCGATTGAAGGGGGGTATTAGAAGAAATGATTTGTAACATTTTGTATTTATTTAGATTATCTATTATTCTGTAAATTAGCTGTTGACTCTCCTCATTTATAGGAGAAATTAATGTATACCCTTTGAATATAAATATACTCATCGATCACCTCAGTGATTATCGAGGTTTGATCCTTTACATCCTCTACTTGTTCATAAACAAATAATAACTTTGTTTCCTCTTCTTGCACATTATAGACATAATTACAAGATAAACAAACATGAGATTAGATTTTCACCAATAGACAAGCTAGGGAATATTTCACAAGTATGGAAGATGGAGTTTAGCTTGGGTTTTGAGGTATAGCTCGTTGTTTAAGCTCCAAGACGTCAATTATACCTCAAAACATCTTTGTTCTAAGCTTATTTTAGGTGATTTGTTTGAAAAGTGAAGATGAAAATGGATGTTTGGAACCATAGGGAGGGAGAAGAGAGAAATGAATTGGTGTCTTGCAAAGTTGAAAGGTCCAAATGATGTCTTGCAAGGGTTTAAATCATGTTCATCCAACAAGCAATTGTTGCACCACAACTTTCAAGATCAAGCATGCATTTTGGCTAGTCAAATAAGCTTCCATAAAAATTTAGGTGGCTATGGGATTGGGTTACGGCCGAAAACAAGGCAAGCATGGGAGGGTTTGGTGAAAAGCAACAATATAATAATCAAACACGTCCCTTGATGGTGATTATCTAGTTTGGTTAGACATGGAATGGTAGTTTACATCTAGTTACACCAATTTACCATCTAATTAGGGCATTAATAACACTAGACATAAGTCAAATGCTCAATTACACATAGTTTAGTGAAAAATGATAAGTAGTGGCGTTAATTTATGACAAAATTAATAAAATACGCGAGAAAAACCGGAAAATACAATATCAAGGGATCTCTTTCACGAAAGTTGTTGTACTTGTGTATGTTTTTCATGTTGTCTCCATACATTATCACTATCTTAAAAGTTGTACCCAAATCGATGTATTAGATAAGACTGATAAAATATCCATGACATGGTTGTATTATGGTTGCCCCTCATCAATGATCGAGTATGAGTTCAAATCCTTTAAAGTGTAAGATTAATATATGGTATTTAAATGTAGTTGTTACTCATGATACCTCATGATTCATGGCCATGCATTAGACGGTGTTGAGGGTGTTATCATGCCTCTTCACGTCCCTATAATGCTCGTTACTCATGGTCTTAATATCAAAATCTTTGAAAGTTTTGTTATAATCCCTTGCATGTTAAAAGAAGTAATATATTTTACGTATAAAAGGGTTTCTAATCAAAATCTTCATGAATGGGATGTTCATGTATACATATGGACAACTTGTTCTATTTTTATTGGTTAAGTGAGATTTTGTTTTTGTTCAACTTTTTTTGCAAATAAGATATGACGCAGACGTCAATGAGGTAGTGGTGGAGTGGTTAGCGAAAGAATTGGTGTTTTTTGTGACTCAGGGTTCGACTCACACTCTCTCCATTATATTCTACGGCATCCAGGTGAATGGCGAATACAGGTGGCGTCGGTTAGTTTTGGATGGGAGGCGAGGTTTTACCGATTATTCCACTGTCGTGCCTTCGGGCGGGTGGAGGTCGGGTTTCCGCGCATCTGGGAGAGCCAAGGGGCTGGCGGCGGTCGAGTAGTCGATCTTGGCCACAGCACCCGGTGTCACGGTGGTTGATACGTCGTTCCTTGCCGTTCAAAACAAAAGATATGACGCAGACAACTTTTCCTGAATATAGTAAGTAAACTAAGCAATCATATATTATTTTATTATCTAATGTGCTGTTTGGCATGCAGCCAAAATTTTCTATATAAAGCCAACGATGTCTGCTTATATTTTCCACAAGCTCACCAACCATATCTTGCAAATAGTTGTTTGCTGCCTGTGTGATAAAAATCAAGATATGGCTCTATCAGGAAAGTTAATCGGTTACGTTGAGATCAGTAAAAACGGCGATTTCTTAGACGATCTCTTTAGGCACAACCCGCACAAGATGGTTGCAATAGCTCCTGACAGGGCTCATGACTGTGAGTTGCATGAGGGTGAGAGAGGGGCTGTTGGATCAGTCATCACTTGGCACTACACTGAAGGTGCATATCACATTACTTCTTTGTTTCTTTTCAATCTTGTGCATGTAACTTATAGATTAATGATATTTTTTTTTTTTGCATTTCCATATGCAAAAAGGGGGAAAGAGGAAAATATCGAAGCAGATAATTGAGTACGCCAACGAGGACAACCACATGATTGTGTTCGATGTGATCGGAGGGGAGCTTGTGGAGATATACAAGAGCTTTAAGATCACTTTGCATGTTGAACCAAAGGGTGATGGGAAGGTGGCTACATGGACCTTTGAGTTTGAGAAGCCGGACACAAGTGTACCCTATCCAACTTCAATGATGGATTTCCTTTGCAAGCTTGTTAAGGATTTGGATGCCCATGACAAAGCTTAATAGTTCCGAACATCAAAGATGAAAATGATGGGAATTGGATATTCTGCGTAATGTGTGTTTTTCCTATTAAAAGAATAAAATGAAGATGGTAGTTTAAAGAATAAAGTTAGAGGTAGATATGTTATATGCCTCATTATGTGTGTACACTGAAAGATGGCTTGCTTGTATTTGTAATATATTTCGTTTAAGTAGTGTCATGCAGGGATCTTTGTGATCATGAGATGTGTAACTATTGATCATTATTGTTGTTCTCCCTAGCTGGTGTTTGATAATTTTCCAAGTTGATGAGAGATCTTAGAAAATATATATCCTTAGAAAATATAGTTCAAACACTTGTAGTTGGGATGCTATGGCAATGATTCAACCAATATCTACCTACATGGATTTTAAATGTTGGAAAATTGCAACATTAATTAATTATTAGACGTTATATACTAACAGGTTCGGGTCAGTTTCAGGTTAAACCCGCCAACCCGTTTAGCTAAACGGGTCAGGTTGGGGTCAACCCGGTCGGGTTGACGGGTTGACCCGTTTAACCCATTTCTATAATATTATATTTTTTACAATATGTTTTATATTATAAATTAGGGAAATTGGCCTGTAATAATCCCACCTAGATCTTATTGGCCATTAATAATCCCACCTCAGAATATTCCCCTCACGAGTCCCACATTTCACCTATTTTTCCTACAATGGTCCCTCGTTAAAAAAACTTAACGGATCCGTTAAGTTTTTTTTTTTTTTTTTTTCCAAATTACAAACAGAATTTTTAGGGCTTTTGATTAAAACGAAGATACGAGTCCATTGATGTAAAACTTGCCTCGAAACGGTGCTCCAAACGATGAAAACGACGCTTTAATTCGGGTGTTTAAATTTCCAATTAACCAAAATCAAGTCACTTGGAGCATCATTTCGAAGTTTGTTTTACATCAATGGACTCATATCATCGTTCTGATCAAAAGCCCTAAAAAACCTGTTTGTAATTTGGAAAAATGCTTAACTCCGTTAAGTTTTTTTAACGGGGGACCATTGTAGGAAAAATATGTGAAAGGTGGGACTGGTGGGGGGAATATTCTAAGGTGGGATTATTAGTGGCCAAAGTTCTAGGTGGGATTATTACATGCCAATTTCCCTATAAATTAAATTTGGTGTGTATTTTATGCTATACTTATAACTTAAAAATAGAAATTGATATAAGATTCTATGATTTTAATATAATTTTATTATCTAATTTGTGTTTTTTTAGTAGATGCTAATTTTAATATATTAAATTGCAGAAAAAATAAAAAAAAAATCGGGTTGAACGGGTCGGGTTCGGGTCAACCTACGATTATTTGGGTCAGGTTTGGGTTCATATGTATGAAACGATTTTCGGGTTCGGGTCGGGTTGAACCCGCCAACTCACGAACACGACCCGTTTAACACCCCTGTTTATAATAAGTTAAATACAATCTATAGATATAATAAAAGAAACCTGTTTTAGGACACGTGTCAATCAACGAGGCTATAAAATTTTGAGTTTTTTATAAATATTATTTAAATGTGATAATATCTTTTATTCAATATTTGAATAATTCATGATTGTTTGTTGCCTAATGATTTAAAGATAATTTAATCTATTAAAATTTTTAAATCTTCATTCAAATTTTATCTAATATTGGTGTTGGGTTTTGAATTATTTATTCAATATTAGGATAAATGATTCAACTGACAAGCGATTGCATCGACACTTTATTTGAAGAAATCTTCATTGGAAATGAATTGTGTCAATGTGGTCAACAAAATCAATTCTCAATTTTTTTTATTTCTAATTATAATATATTTCCTTTTGTTTAATTTATTCTACCGTATATTATGTTGATTTACTTACTCTTTATTAATTTCTCAATGGCGAATGTTATAATAACTTTACTTCTAAATTACACCAAATAGATCCTAATCTATCCATGCTATTATGTTGATTCACTTTCTTTATTAATTTTTTCAATGGCGAATGTAACTTTTTGTGTTTACAGATACGTATAATGCATTCATAAGTTCTCATATCTTTTAAAAAACTTAAACATATTATTATATTAAGTATACGTACTTGGTGTCTTTATAGATAGATATATTTTTCATATAACTAAGTTTCTTCATTAGCCATTTTGGAACAGAATGCCTCCCTATAACGAAATCTTTTGTTTTTTTATGCTATAACCTTTTCTTATTATCACCTTTGTATTAATATGTTATCATTAGTTTTTTATGATACAACTTTTTTTTCTTATTTGGTACATAAAATTAGGTTTATTTAACCCGTGAATATATAGGGTTTTTAAAAAATAACTGTTTTTATTATTTACTATACAAAGTTACATTTTTTAACACATGTATTACACAAGATTTTTAAAGATATAACTTTATTTTTATTATTTGGTATATAAATTACATTTGTTAAATCCATACAATACACGAGTTTTTTTAAGGATATATTATTTTTATTATTTAGTATATAAAATTACATTTAGTAAACCCGAGTAATACACGGGGTTCTAACCTAGTGTCTTATAACCATTAGTTAATATTCGACCACAGTCTCTATCTCTCCCTCTTTCCTACACACAATTTTTTTTAAATGGTTTTTAATTTTTTTAATTAAAAAACTATATGTTTATTGTTACGTCCGATTCGAGATGATCAATCTCCCAAGACCTATTTAGCGAGTTAATCTACAAAGAGTACAAGATAAGAAATAGAATACTATTTTGAACCAATTTTTTTCTACTTTCATTCATGCAAATTACGTACACTTATATAAACAAAAGGCTAAATTGCACTTTTCGTCCTTTATGTTCTATGGTTTCTGCAGGCGCCGTCCTTTAAGTTTAAAAATTACACTCTATGTCCTTTATGTTTGCAACCTATAAAGGGCGGTGTCCTTTCTCATAAATCCAGTTATCTTTTAATGTTAAAACCCCTTGTCTCTCTCAACTTCAAACATGAGGGACCTTTTATGTAAAAAAGTGAAACATTCAAACATGAGGGACCTAATCAGATTTTTCTTATAATTCTGATCGTTTCTGATTCCTTTAATCAGATTCGTTTACGATTTAATTCCCTTTATCGAATATGGTTTTAACGGAAAACTTCAGTGTCGTTTTGAATTATGGATCCACTGATCTTCGGAATTTTGAACGTCTTGTTTGTTCTTGAAATCAAAATCTTTCTGTCTATTTTGTTGTTTCGAATCAGCAGGCTTAAACAAATTAAACTTTTGTTTCCAATTTGTATTCTTCGAACGGTTTTGATTCGAAACAGAGATTCAAGAAAATATATATGATTTGATTTCACACAATGATTCTTGTGTATTCGATTTGTAAAATTTAAGGGGTTGAGATTTTAGAACCGTTAATCGTGATTCTATAGTCTACTGTTTGATTTTCTGTTTCGTCGGAATCCTTCACCGGAAAACGGTTTGTCCGATTCTGATCTTCTGTAACGGTTCTGGGTTCTTTAATTGATTCTCCTTTGATCAATTGATAGGGGCAGTAATCTTTTACAATACAATAACGTCTTGTGTTATTGTTTTGATTCCGAATTTTTTGTCTCTGTTATAATCACAAAACAGGGGCATTGCTAGAGTAGTGTGAAATAGACTGAAGAACTAAAATATATACATATTATGTATGGTAAGGCTTTCAATATAAATAATATGGGAGCTGAACCATCATCTGCTAATTGAAGCTAACAATAGTAGAAGCAATCTATTATCTATATTAAAACAATACATTTTAGTGCCACTTGGCATATTTTTAATCAACTAATTGCCACCTGGCAACTTTTTAATCCTCTCAATTTTGTTTTGAGCGGCAATATACATTTGCTATATAACTCCCGCTTTTCACTTTGGTTGTAACGCTGAAAAATTGAAGTTTCCATCTATCCCTCAAATTTCCTCCAATAAGTATACCATATATACGATTTCCATATTTCTTTATAATCATGTTGCAAAATATGATTGAGTTCCCATGTTTAATGATTGATCGCATAAACCCTAGATCTATAAATCCATATGTATTCTGGGGTTTCTTGACAACGATTCTGTGGGCAATCGATTTATCAATCATCATCTGTTTGTTCACATCGATTTGGCATTCAATCTATTTGTCAACCATTATTTAAGGTACGATTATTTATCACTGGTATGCATATTCATCTGGTATTTAATCTGTAGCAAATTTTAGGGTTTTTTTTTTAAATATGTTTTTGATTCAATATCCGATTTTGAGTCGATTTTCTATGAATATCATAAGTAAGCATATGGATCTTTTCTCAATATTCTGATCTATAACAATTTTCATGGCTCTTATATTAGGGTTTTCTTATATTGACTAATTATGAAAATTATGAAATTATGATGTTGTATAAATTTTTAGGGCTTATTTGTTAATATGTTATTCCGATGCTCTTACGTTTTAGGTTTATTTAATGTTGAATTAAGAGCTGCAAATTAGTGAGTATAAATTTTTAGGGCTTTTTTTTTTAAATTTGTTTAACTGATTGATCGATTATTTTTGAATATGTTATTCTGATGCTCTTACGTTTTAGGTTTATTTGATGTTGGATTAAGATCTGCAGATTAATGAGATTGAATATGTTTTTGATCTGTATCAAATTTTAGGGGTTATTTTGAATATTTTTTTTATTGAATCTCTGTGTTTGTATTGATTTGCAGTGAATATCATAAGTAAACATATGACTCTTTTGTGAAGATTCTGATCCGTAACAATCTTTAGGGCATATTTTTTAAAATGTTATTATGATGCTCTTACGTTTTATGATATTATGACTTATTTTTTTTTTGAATTAAGAGCTGCAAATGAGTGAGTATAAATTTTTAGGGCAGTTTTTTTTTTAAATATGTTTAAATGATGCTGTTACAAATTCCAACGTAGAGATTGATTGAGGTCTAATACAAGGATTTTAGATTATGTGAATTCTGCAATGATTTGTGGTTACAAACTAACACATTTATATAGAAAATTAGTTCTAAATATAATTCAGATTGCCTTATGATTGATTGAAACTGTAGGGGAACATACATCATACTGATTGAATCATGTAGAACTATATATTTGTTCTTTATTACTGTTTGGTATATTGGTATATATGCACTTACTACAGCTCAAGTTTACATGATTGTTTCAATTGTTTTAATATATCTTACTTGTGTTTATATATCTTTGCATCTATGCTTTTTGTAGGTATTTACTATGGGTGAAAGTTCATCAAGGTATTTTCTATTTTTTTTATTGTTTATGTAACATGTCATTGTTGTATAATCTGTGTTTTTTTTCATGGTTTTACATATTTTGTAACAATAAACTTAACATGTTCAAAATTATTAACATTGCATTTTTTACTCAGTTACAGAAGACCCTGGTTCTGTAGGGTAATGAATCGAGCATACCAACTTATGCTGGTAAATGAAAAATTATTACTTGAGTTATTTTTTGTTTTTTTTTGTTTTTCTTCTTATTAAATACAGTTTATGAGTATTGTATTGTTTAAATATTTTGATTATCATTATAATTCATTTTCCATTTGATTGTTTTATTAGTCCATTCCAGATGACGCTGCGTTCAAACTATGGGGTGTTGATAAAGTCCCTGCTAATGTTATGATACACACTGAAGATGGAATGGACTTTAATGTTTTTTTAAGCACTTCTAAAGGGAAGTCTTTTTTTTTCGTGGTTGGTCCAAAGTTGTAGAACACTTCGGACTAACCATAGGAAGTTTGGTAGTATTTATTCCTGTAGATCCTACTACCTTTAAATTATGGTATTTCGTTGATGGGGTTAGTCGTGGCTCTTTCTGGACATATATGCTCCCTCCATCATCTAATTTTTATGTAAGATAAACTCAGATATTATTTTTCATAATGTATTGAATTATTACTTTAGTTATAAGTTATATTAATAGTATCCTTTTTTTTTTTTTATCATCCTACAGGTCATTCCTCAATGTATTTTGCCAAAAAGTTACGACGGTTCCTCAAATGCTGTAACCTCTATTGTAATGATAGACAACAAAACGTTTAACGTATCCATTGAAACGTCTGACGGTAAAGTCGGTTTTACCGTTGGTATGGACGTAATTGTTAGTCTGTTTCAGTTGGAGGTTGGTTGTTTTTTGTTATTTACAAGAGGTTTTGGTAATTTTTTCTATTTAAAAGTTTTTGGAAAAAACGGTACTGAAATCAATTATCCTGACGTAGATGTTGATGAGGTAAATTACATATTGTTACTTATTTATATATTTTATAAATGGTAATTTAATACATGTTATATATTTAATTGGCAGGCTGAAGTTGCACCTGTTGATGCTGAAAATGAAAATGATGAACAAATACATGGTGGTGTTCGTCGGTTTGTTCGTATGGCTGGTGAAGATTATTTTGTAAGTTTGAAAATCATTTTACAGACTGCTATAAAACAAGTGTTCTCAATTTATTACTTAATAAACATTCTTCTTTTATTTTTACAACAATACAGAGGATTCCTGATCCTGTTTCACGCATGGCTAAACTTCATGAAGGTTTAAAAGATTTGACCGTAAGATTTTTGCATCTGGATCCGCCAATGCAGATTACCAACGGTACCAGACGTGAAAGACGTGAAAGAAGAGGCAAGACTGGTTTTCGATACGCTTTAACCTCTTGGAAGAAGTTCATGAAAGCCGCTCGAATTAAGGTCCGTGACCAGGTTCACTTTTCTTTTGATGAAAATGAGTAGGTTTTGAGTGTTGAGAGGGTTGTACCTTACGTTAGGCGTACCAATTAGTTATATGACAATTACGGCATGTTTTTTGCCTTTCAAGTTTTTTGGTTTTAACATTGGTTTTGGTTTTGAATTTCAAGTTTTTATATAATTTTCATATCGTAACTGTTATTTTAACCACTATATGCCATGTCTTTAAAGTTTACTCTATGTTTTTAGTAGTTTTTATTCCCACTACATGTATGATAGATCAAAAACGATATAGAAACTACTTTTAAGGATACAATTAAATTGATATATTCTCATATTAAAAATTAAGATTGCTGATTATTGTTTACAAAAAACCCTTATGCCTCACGGTTTTGGAAAGTACCTCCAGCAGCCACCGGAGTAAGATAATATGTTATTACTTTGTTAAAATTTTAAAAGCCAGACTATTATTACAATAATTTGATTCTTTCATTACGATCCGTTTTACGAAACAGCCATTACGAGCACATTTCAAGCGGCTATATACCAGCTTGCCTTATACTGTCCATTCAATATAAAACACATATAAACTGGTTCAAATCCCCATATTTATAACTAGGTGTTTTAAGTATTGAATTTCAGGTCATTGGTACACTTGACTAAAAAAGCTTAAAATGACTATGTTAAAAGCTATATTGGACTGATATTGTATTGTTTTATGTGTTATGCATTGCCACTAATAGTTTAAACAAAATGAGTAGATTGGCGAGTCGGTTTTTACGCTTTGAACTGATGTTTTTTTTTTTTTTGAATAGTTACACTTCAATTAAAGTTACTGAAGTGGGAGTTTAAAACCTATCTTGGATGGCACGAGCAGGTAAGTTTAATCACATTATCTTCACATTATTATCATGTTTACATAATAAGCTACATTCTAATTAACACAAATCCACTTCTTATGATGTTGTACAACAATCACTGGACTCCATCATTACCACAACCATATTCGCTTTATACTTCTTCTCAGTCCGTATTCACGATACTGACAATGTAAATTACATTAAAATTTGTTAACCCATTTTACTAATTCATATGTATTTACATTTTTCTCAATAAATTAAATTAAAAAAATACACAAACTATCTTGTGTAAAAATGTATATAACTTTGTATGGGTCTCACGTCTTCTTTAATGTAGATAACATATGGTCAACTAAATGTTTTGTTCATAAATAGATTGGACGTAGATACAATTGTAAGCCAAGTAAACACATACATTGGACCAAATATATTATTTCTTTTTATATTTTATATATTTTCGTTTTTAATTAGTTTTGGTATAGAATGTAGATACTTAAAATGGAATCTTTCATATTTTTTTTATTTTAATTTGTTAACTCTGATTATGCTTATGATTTGTTTACTATTTAATATAAATGACTAAATTCAAGTTTTAAGTACTTTTAATCGATTATATACTTTTTATATATAAATATAATACTCATAAAGTTGAAATCATAATCTTTTTAAAATTTTCGTATATGAAAATTGAAATTGAAATATTGTAATTATTGAAATATGGTAATCATTGTAAATTTATTATAAATTAAAAGTTTGATTGAATATACTTCGTAATTAAAGTTTTAAGTAATTTGAATCGATTATATACTTTCTTAGATTAGATACTCTTAAAATTGAAATTTGGTTCGAAATCAAAAATATTTTTAAAATTTTGGAAATTGAAAATTGAAATTGAAATATGGTAATGATTGTAATTTTATTTTAAAATAAAAGATTGATTGAATATACTTCCCAATTCAATACTTAAATGATTCTACAAATTTGTTCTGATTTATATATTTAAGGGGAAAATAATGACCAAAAATAATATACTAGCATAAATACCAAATTCGAAATACAGTTTCATTCACAACTTCGCTTCTTCATTCTAAGAAACATCATCGTTCACTCATCCGAATGTATGAATTTGCTTTGAGTTTCAATACGTTATTTGATATTGATTTCAATGTAGTATTTTAAATGTTCTTTTTTTTATCTTATTTTTTATGTCCATTTAATTTATTCTTTATTTGCATGCTATGTAGAATGGAACAACCAGCCATCACGTCGCTAAAAAAATTGAATCTCAACCAGGATGACTATACCATCAAGGTTCGCATTGTCAGACTATGGAGTCGAGCAGCGTTCAATGATCCGCGAAAGGTTTATTGCTATGATATGATTTTAATGGATGAAGAAGTAAGTGTACAAAAAAATGTTTTTAATGATACTTCATATACATATGTTTTACGTTCTTTTCCTGGTATAAATTTTGTACTTATTTTATATATTAGGGGACGAAAATGCAAGCCTTTGTCTTAGCCACAACTGCAAGAGAGTATGAACATTTGTTGACGGAGAAGCAATGTTTGTTCATCCGTAATCCTTCATTAGGCGAGAATCGACAGAAAGTGAAGTATGTTCATATTCCGACGAAGATTAATCTAAACAGCAACGCAATAGTTTCGGTTTGTGATGAACCTGTTGGTACTGAGTGGGGATTCGACTTTTCTCCTTTTCGTTCTGTTGTAAAAGACCCGAATGACGACAACAAGTCCTTTAAAAGTCCTATTGGTATCTTGACTATCTATTTTTAATATATAATACCGCAATGTAATTTACATGATGTTACAAATAATTTTATGTTAATATTGTTTTATTTGTAGACGTAATTGGTTTTGTCGTTAAGAGTTTTCCTTATGATCTAAAAGAGGATACCAAAGACGGGAAACAAGAAAAGAAGCTAACATTCATGCTTCAGGATTTAGAGTATGTTAATCCTTTTTTGGTCTACTAACGATATGTAAATCTATCACTCATATGCTAATTTTTTTGTTTTTGTTATTTTGTTTCATAGAGGGAAGCAAATATATGTTACTCTTTGGGATGCTTATGCTGAACAGATTTTGGATTTTGAAAGGGACAATCAAGATGAAAAAAATGTGGTTGTAATTGTTCAATTCGGAAAATACAGGTTCTGGGGAGGTATACGCCTACATATATATGATAATTTTTTTAATTACACAATCTGTTGTTAACAATTGTCCATCTATATTAATTTGAGAATTTTGTGTACAATAATAGGGTATCTTTATGTTTCAAATCTCTACACTGTCACTCGCGTGTTGATCAACGCTGAAATTGATGACATAATAACTTTTAAGAAGAGGTATGTTTTAACATCACCATATCCGGACTTTTTTGCGTACTTTGCAAATAACGTTCAATTAAACATTTTTTTAGGTTCCTTTCAACCATTACCCCTGAAACGTCTTCCAGCTTTTCTGGATTGAGTTCCTCTAGAATCAAGTCTCCTACTGAAGAGTATCTTTCAGATTTTCAGTTCAGTACTATTGGAGCTTTAAATCAAATTTCGGAGGTACTAAGAGTTTTACTTTTACCATGTTTCTTTAATTCACATATCATTAAAACGTCATTTCTTATATCTTTTTTTCAGCAAAAGTTTGTAATTATTGTCGGAACTATCAAGAGTTTTGCTTCCGAGGATTCTTGGTTTTACAATGCTTGCAGAAATTGTAATCGAAAGGTCACCACAAAAACAATTTCAAAAGAAAAGCAAGATGGTTCCGATGGTTTTGAGGATATTGTGGTTCTGGAGTGTAAGGACGATGGGTGTAACAGTAAGACTGTTTACTCTGTTCCGAGGTACTATTACTTTACATATTAATTGGTATTTTACATGTTTATGTGTTACATTATTGTTGTATAACATATAATTAATATGTTTCAGGATCAGGGTACCGATACGGGTTCAGGATTGTACAGGGATTGTGACGCTCACCCTATTTGAGCGTGAGGTGCTTAAGCTGTTGAAGGTTAACGCGAGTCAGCTGTTGGATAAGAACCTTGATGTACGTTATAATTAGTTGTTTTGTTTTACAGATGTGGATTATTATTAGTTAGTTAACATTACATCGCTTTTTGACAAAAATTATTATTTTTTGTATATGACTCGCCAGTTAGCTAACGAAGGGAATTTTCCGCCTGAACTCAATGCTCTACTCAACAGGAAGTTTGCTTTCAAGATAGCCATAGGTTCTTTTAACATAAAAAACAAATCGGATGGTTACTCTGTTTCGAAATTAACTGACAATCCAACCATTATTGGCGAACTAGATAAGATTTTTGATGTCATTCAGGTACTTGAAAACCTATGCACTGCTATTTAGTTATATAATTATAACCAATAATATAACTTTTATATTTCATATTTCAGCCTATTGATGAGGAGCGTGTGAATGTTGTTAGCTCTGACATGAAAGCAGCAGATGAGGTCCCCGTTAATGTGTGTAATTTGTATCTGGTTGTTCATGAAAAATGCTTTGTTTTTTTTTTTTGGGTTTTAATCGTTATTTGTTTTCCCTTTTTTAAGGATTCTATCTCCCGTAACAAAGCCGATGAGACACCTGTGTCTAATTTTACTAAAGGCATGTTTACAACACCCTATGAAGATGGCAACGGTACCTCAATTCGTGTCATGGAAAACGAACTGAAGCGGAATTTGGAAATCATGTACGATGCTGATGTGATGTCTTCGCAGTCGTCTACAAAACCACGTAAAGCTGGCAAGGAGGTTGTGGATGATGATGGTGTCACAGTTGGATTACTGATTCCCAAGGTTGAGAAGTAGTTTGTCGCAACTACGAATGTTTTGAACATCTTATTGGTTTTTATGTTTTCGTGGTGTGTTTTTTTGTTTGTTCGTAAACCTATTAATTGTTCCCGTGTTTGACTTTCATGATTTTATCCTTTTGTGTGGTTGCTATTATATTAATAAGAGATGTTCCTTTTGAATTTTGTTATGTATGTAGTTCGTTGTGTTGATAACATTTTCCATGAATTATTGCTTTGTTATGATATTGTATGTTTTTTTTAAAGTAAGTCTTTTGTTAATGAAGGAAACGGCAAAAGTGGAATCCGTTGATTTCTTTTCTGATTTGAAAGAAGATGGTGTTTGGTATTCTATTATCTTTGTTAGCTTTGAATTTGTATGGCATGACAAAGACTTAGACAGATTGATTGTTGTTCTACTCGACCAACAGGTAACTTCATAACATATGTTTACTAAACTTTCGAATTATACATTTCGTTTAAGTTTACTTTATTGAAATTCGTTTTCCATGACTTTTTTTAGAGGCAGAAGATTGCAGCAATTGTGCCTATTAATTTGACTAACTTATACCCATTTAGTAAGATGGTTGGTGGTGTATATTCTCTGTCTCAATTCAAAATAGAAAATCTCATGTATCATGAGTATCCAAGATATGAAGGCTACATCATTGTTTCAACAAACAAAAAAATCGTATTTAATGAATTTTCAAAAGTAACACCTTTTTTAGTTGATCCTCCTAAAGGTTTTGTTTTGTACCCTTTGACACCATGCATTAAAACATTAGCTCATGACAGAAGACGTGAAAAGTATATTGTTGGTAAGTTTAATTTCTTTTAACCTTCATTGATTACATGTTATTGTTTAAAGTTTAATTATAGTTGTTATATATTATTTATTATAATATATTCTTTTAATTTATTTGAATACTTATGTTAATAGTTGTATCTTTTATAGATGTTGTTGGAAGAATAATATGTGGCGAAAGAGACAAAGACAAATATATGTTTAGGTTATTCCTACAAGATTTCACGTAAGTCAACTCTTTGGTCAATATACATTATCTAAAATTTACTTTTTAATAATAAATTAAAATCTAACAGCGGACATGTTATTGAAATGGAATTGTATGACATGAGAAGATTTGGATATGTTTCAACTCGAATGAATATAGAAAATAAGTCTATAATATACGTTGCTCGGGTCAAGTTGGTTAACTGGAGCACCAGTAAGTGTTTTAGTTTTATTTATTTTTTAATAACATTTAAGTTTACCCAATTATTTGTTTAAAAGTCTATAATATAATTCGCAGGAAACATTTTGAGATCAACGGATTTGACTAACATCATTTTTGAGCCTAAAATTCCGGAAGCACATCTTATTGGTTATAATATTCGATCATCTATTCCATGCGATTGTATTACAAAATGACCCGTTCATTGTTTTATGTTACATGGCATTCTTTTACTTATTTATTTATACTTTTTTAAGCTTTCAATGAAATCTTAAAATGCATTGTTATTTGATGTTATTATTTACCTATTTTTGATATACATTTGATATATATGATATTAGTTGTTCGATATATCTGAACTGTATTAAACTTTTACAAAATTATCAAAGATTCTTTCCTTCCCACGTTTTAAAAAAAAAAAACTTATTTTTACGATTTATAAAATATGTATTATAACATTATAACATTTGTATGTAAAAAACATGTTATTCGAAATGGGCATAATATCAGATATAATATTTATCCGTGATTTGATTATTCTAATTAAATAACATACCAAAAATACAAAACGTATACTTGGAAAGTATGAAAATTTATGTAATTTTAATTTTGGAAAAACTTATCAACCATAAATCAAGATAATCTCTTGCAATTTAACTTGATACAGTATTAAATTGATTCCAAAAATATGTAAACCACTTTTTATATTGGAACGAAGAGTCGTATTTCTTTTCCTATATAAGGCTCATGTTTGTTGGTTTACTTGAGGTTTACACATTTAAGAATTCAATCTTCTTCTTCTTATTGCAGTAACTTTAATCACATTTCCGGTGATGTCAAAAAGATCGAAAAATGAAATTTTTTCTTCTTCATTAAAAGATGTACAGAATGAGAACATTTCAAACCGTAAGTGTCATTTCATAAATTTATCGAAATAAACTCTAAATTTTATATCAGCTTAGTTAATTTTTCATCTACCATTTTACATTTATAGTCATCTCCAAAAGGTCAAAGATTGAGTCTTCGTCTTTCGGCAACCACCCTTGCAATATAAAAAATTCAACTGGTAGCATTTTCTTTATCTTTCAATTTTTTGATTATTAGGTACATACATGGCTAAAACCATTTAAACATACTACTTTTTGTATGCTTTTATTATTTATGTTGCAGGTTGCATATTAAGGATTCCATTTTCAGACATTAGTAATGGTATACATATAATCCACACATATATGCATAATCTTTTAACGTGCTGTTATAGTTGTTTGGCTTTTATTTATACTTTCTAATTTGTAATTTTAATTTTTTTTTAGTTTGCAATCCTGATAGCAATAAGGAAGCGAAAGAGAGACGAAGACAACGAAAAATGTTTTTGGATTCTCGGAAATCTCAGTCCCTAAGAACACATTCTAACGCTCTCAGGAATGTATCTTCAGGTAATATTTGTACACACAATCTAACTCTCAAAGGAACGTAGTTTCACGTAATAGTTTTAAAGTTAGATGAATTGATAATAATAATGTGACCACGAACGCGTCCTAAACAGTTAAATATCTAAACCTTTTGTCCGTAATAACTTATAATCGTAAAGTGATGTCCTCTTTGGTAGATGACCATTTAAATTAAAGTAGTATTGCAACAGGATACATATACAAAAATATTTAAACAGGTAACATAACCCAAAATATTATCAAGTAGTTTTCCAAAAGCTAACATAAACCAAAATACTTAAACAGGTTCCACAAAAACCATTGCTACATACTTATCTACTTATTGCCAAAACCGTTTCTTAGCCAAAATTACCATATAAAATGGTTGAACGGTTTTGATCTATGTACTAACCCCATTATTCTTTGATTATATCCCTAACAAAGAGTGTAGGCATATCCTGATACCACTCTAAAACGCAAAGACAACCCTTCTTGATGTTGTTTTCACGAACCCATGCTGGCCATCCCAATACACTAAACCTGTTTTTCTTTTTTTCTCTTTTTGGTTCAGCCGTGACGTTCAAATTGGTTTCGACACCACGCATATTTTGAATGGTCACCTTTCGGCTGCGATCGATTCCCATTGATTTTGCGATCTTTACCGGTATCCGCTAAAAATGCCAAAAAAGTATTCAGACTGTAATGATAAAGAGACTAATGACACCATAGAACACCAACAGTTAACTTAGTATACAAATAATCTAACTAACTACTTACAAAACGTGAACAAGAGGACGGCATAAAATTGAGATTTGGTTCTGGTGCGTTCCAGTCAATTTCTTCCGAAGTGAAAGATTCGTCTGAGTCCGAATCTGTTAGCAGTATCACTTCCTTTTCTTTCTTTTGTTTCTTTCGCTCATTTGAAGAACGCGCCATTCACTACATTTAATTATTTGGATAAATACTAGATTTTGATTAACACATAACATGTCGATTTATAAAAAATCCCCAAATTTAGATTTCAAATATGTAACACTGATGCCAAACGAATATACAGATCACCAACAATCCTAACCAAAAAACCTAAATAAAACAATAACATATGTACAGAAAAGAATCAATGAATAATAATAATAATGCCCCAACGATAAACAGGTTCAATTCGAAACCCTAAACCGACCTAACGGATAAAACAAACAAAAACAAAACCAATAATTGGAACAATAACGCTAAATTAAGATAAGAAAACCTGTAATTTCTCTCAGAACAAACGCAAATCTATACAATTTGATGAAACGACGAACATGATGCCGTCGATCACAGAACATGTCGATTTACGAAAAAATCCCCAAATTTAGAAGCGATTAAATATGTAACACTGATGCATTTAACGATCTAGGTTATGTGAGAACATCAGTTGGAATCGTACCTGTTACTGATTTGTCTTTGTTTGCTGATAATGCCAATGCCGAACAAGTGAAGCTGTTTGTATGCGTATGAAGTTAGGGCTTTTATATAAAGGGCAATATATAAAGAGATAAGAAACACTGTATATGTAGAAATATCTGATATCGGATATAGATATTATATTTATAAACAAAATTCTTACTTTTTTTGATTTACAAAAATAATCCCTATCTTTACTTAATTTTTATAAAGTTATATATATACAGTGTAAAACCTATTTGTTTAATTAATGTAATTACATTCTACATATAAAACCTGTTGATTTATAATAAAACATAATAATCATAACATATTATTTTATAATTAAATGAAACATGGAATTTATAGTTATATAGTTATTCACTATACGATTATAAATGTTACTAATACATATATAAGTTAATAACTTACAAATCATTTTCTGAGCCGGAAAGAAAGAAACGTATCAGTTCTGGTCCATTCCAAATCCATTTTTTATGTCGTCGTTCAAATTACTGCAGATTCTAATATGCTACCAAAATGCAATACAACTTCTTTGGTGTTACTCCTTTGTCAAATAACATGCCATTTTATTAGACATTAGAGTTACATATTTTCGAATACTTTAATTGTATTTATACATCAAATTGTACAATGAGAGACTTCTTTGCATATAAAATACTTTAATTGTATTTATACACATGTATTTCCTATTATCTCAGATGTCCAGCATCGAACACCTTTGGGAAACATTTCAAACGGTATTATTTAAGTTTTCATGTTAATAATATTTACATTTTAAATTTAACCCGTACGATTAATATTTCATGTACCTTATATGTGTTTTATATTTAATCATTGTCTGTAAGTTTTCATCCCTAAACTTACTCAAGATGAGAGTAAGGAGAGGCGTAAACTCAGAAAATTATACATCGATGGTAAACGTTATAGCATGCAAAAAGGTACATCACAATCAACAGATGTTATAACATCTACTTCTGGTTCATTATCCATTCCGCATGACATGGTCAATGTTACAACAGAGGCGTCCATTGAATATGGAGGTAAAACTTTAATAAATGTTTAAAGTAGGATACTATTTTTAACAAAAATTTTATTTATTAATTGGAGAATGTTTATATGTTAATTATCTGTTTTTTTATAATATTACAGTTTTTGACCCGAGACTTCTTCAAAATGACTACAAAGAGAGACGGAGGTTAAGGAAATTATATTTAGACAGTAAAAGATCTACAAGTCTACAACAACGAAAATTATACCCTTCCAATTCTTTATCATCTTCTACTGATTTAAGATTGATATCTTTCAACACGCACAATGTTACTCCTACAACGTCGGTTGTACCTACAAGTAAAAATTATATTTACCGAATAATGCAAATTTAATTTCAAATACAATATATATGTTTTAAAAAGTTAATAACTTCGATTATATTATGTTATTTAGGTAATGTTAGTTGTCTTACAAACAACTTGACTACTCCAATAAACATTCGTCGTTTTTCTCTATCTTCAAACATCACAACTTCTAGCAACACATCTACTATACTTGAAAGTTCTTCTTTACAGAGGATGTCACCAGGAAAACGTAAGTTATTAAGTAAATCACGACTTACATCTCCTATACCAATGATTGACTTGACGACAGAGGAAACTACAGATGAGGCAATTTACAAAGGAGTTTCAACAGGTATAATCACAATTACTTTATTTATTAAATTAATTAAATAGTATATATTATTTTTATATTTATATTAGTTCGTAAAGTAATATTCTTTTTGTCTTCAACTAACTTTACAGATTATTTAGACCATGGTGACCAATGTATTACTTGTGAAGTATGCAATGCTAAATTATGGGATGCAGAAAAAGGAAGGGGAAGAAAAGAGAAAGGAAGAATATGCTATTTCTTATGTTGTGGTTATGGCAAAGTAGAGCTACCAGATTATAAAGATGCTGTCCCAAGTTATAAGAAACTTTTTATGTATAAGGATAAAGAAAGCAAACATTTTTTGAATAATATTCGACGGTATAACTCCATGTTTGCTTTCACGTCAATGGGTGGTAAGGTTGATCCCACTGTTAATAGAGGTAATGGACCATTCTGCTACAGAATTAGTGGTGAGAACTATCACAGCAGTGGAAGCCTGCTTCCGGAAAACGGAGATCAACCAAAATTTTGCCAGCTCTACATATTCGATACTGAAAATGAACTATCCAACAGACAATCCGTTTTTAGGTAATTATAATAAACTATAAATTTTTGTCCCACCGAAGCTTTCTTCATTATTTTTTTTATTAATATTGATGTTTTTTGACACTCCGCTATTTTTTAACCAGTCGTTCCAAGGATACATCTTTCTCAAGTGTGGCTGATCTTGATCGTAAACTGATTGAACATATAAAAGTTATTTTAGATTCAGAAAATCAGTTGGTAAAAGCTTATAGGATGGTTAGAGACTGTTTTCATGAAAACCCTGATCTTAATCTGAAGCTTCGTCTAATTGGTATTAGAGAAAAGGATGGACGAACGTATAATTTACCAACCTGTGGTGAAGTTGCTGCTCTTATTGTTGGGGATATTGCCAACACAATCAACAATAGAGATATAATTATTGAAACGCAGACATGTACTTTGAAACGAATTAGTGAATTGCATCCTTCATACCTTGCACTTCAATATCCTATTTTGTTCCCTTATGGAGATGATGGTTACAGAATTGACATCCCTCATCGAGGTGTCGTAGATGTAATCAATAAGAGACGTCCAAATTGTACAATGAGAGAGTTCTTTGCATATCGCGTGCAAGACAGAATTAATCAGTTTTCATTGATTCTAAATTCAAGGAGACTCTTCCAACAATTCTTGGTTGATGCCTATACCATGATTGAGAGCGAAAGGCTTAACTACATACGACTTCAACAAAAGAATCTAAGGTCAGATAGCTATGAAAGTCTCTGTGAATTAAGAAATAAGGGCCAACAAGACATATCTAAGGTTGGAAAACGAATCTTTCTGCCTTCTTCGTTTACCGGTGGCGCTAGATATATGATGCAAAATTATTTAGATGCCATGGCTATCTGTAAGTGGTTTGGTTATCCGGATTTTTTTATAACCATCACTTGCAATCCAAAGTGGCCTGAGGTTAAAAGGTTTCTTAGAGACACAAATCTTAAACCTGAAGATAGGCCTGATGTACTGAGCAGATTGTTTAAAATAAAGTTGGATTCAATTTGCAAAGATTTTAAAGAACGCCATCTATTTGGAAAAGTTGCAGCAGGTATTTTATCAAATTGGTTTTTATATACATATTAGATTATTTAAATCTACTAATGATTTCTTTTTGTACAGTTGTTTACACAATCGAGTTTCAAAAGAGAGGATTGCCTCATGCCCACCTATGCTTATTCTTGGAAAATGAAGCCAAACTTCCGACGGTTGACCATGTTGATCCATTTATATCTGCAGAAATCCCTGATGAAGATGAAGACGCAGAATTATATGCGCTTGTGAAAGACTATATGATTCATGGTCCATATGGTAACGCTAATTTAAGTTGTCCATGTATGGTTGACAATAAGTGTTCTACGGGTTTTCCAAAGAAATTTCAAGATCATACTACACTTGATTCAAATGGATTTCCAATATACAGAAGAAGAGATAATGGTGCTTCTGTAGTAAAAAATGGAATCGACTTAGACAACCGAAGTGTTGTACCATACAACAAAAAACTTTTGAAACGCTACCAGGCCCATATAAATGTTGAGTGGTGCAATCAAGCCGGATCAATTAAATATTTGTTTAAATATATAAATAAAGGCCCTGATAGAGCAACCGTTGCTGTTGTCCAACATGATAATAACAATGAAGAACTACAACAGGACGAGGTCAAAGAATATCATGATTGTAGGTATCTCTCAGCTTGTGAAGCATCTTCCCATCTTCGCCTATGATGTGCATTACAGGACTCCTTCTGTTATAAGGCTGCCTTTCCATCTTCCCGGAAAACAACCTGTTGTTTTTGGACCCGACGAGGATATTAATCAAGTCCTTAACAAACCATCTGTCAAAGCATCAATGTTTCTTTCCTGGATGGAACGTAACAAAGACCCGAATGACACAGTGGCCCGTACACTTACATATGTTCAGTTTCCAAGTTGGTATGTATGGAAGCTTGATAAACGTTGTTGGGAACCTAGACAAAGACATAAGTCAATTGGGAGAATTCACGCTGTAAGTCCGTCTCTTGGGGAAGCCTATTTTTTAAGAATTCTTCTTAACAAAGTGAAAGGACCAAAATCTTTTGATGATATTAAAACAGTTGATGGTAAGGTATATGATACATTTAGAGATGCATGTTATGCACTCGGTCTTTTGGACGATGACACAGAATACATTGAGGCAATCAAGGAAGCAAATGAAACAGGATCCCCTTCGTACCTTCGTAATTTATTTGCTACTTTGCTATTAACAAATACGTTATCCAGACCAGAGGTTGTATGGGAAAGCACATGGAGATACATGACATACGACTTTATCTACAGACTTAGAAAATATCATCGAGTTCCAGGTAATTCTTTTACACAAAATGTTGTTCTTCTCCCCTTTTTTTTGTTTCTGGTTGTGATACAAAAAAAAAAAAAAAAAACTATTTCGCTTTAAAGAAAACATGGTTTTGTGTTTCATTTATGATATATTGTTTGGTTCATTAAATATTTTTTGATTACATAATATATTTTTTTTTTCATTTTTTACAGATTTATCAATTCCAGATGAGCAGCTTAAAAACTATGTTTTGAGTGAAGTTGAAAAATTCTTAGCTAGAAACAACTCATCACTCAAAAGATTTGAGACAATGCCGTACCCAGATAATGCGTCTATGTCTGATTCAGACAATCGTTTGATTAACGAGGAGCGTATATACGACAAAACCAATCTTGAAATTGAATTTAATAATCAACTAAATTTGCTAACTGAGGAGCAACGGTCAGTTTTCCAACAAATAATAAACGCAATTCAGGGTAACAAAGGTGGGGTTTTATTTGTGTACGGCTATGGTGGGACCGGGAAGACCTTCTTATGGAAGACATTATCTGCGGCAATAAGATCAAAAGGTCAAATTGTATTAAACGTTGCTTCCAGTGGGATCGCGTCGTTGTTATTGTCTGGTGGCAGGACCGCGCATTCCAGGTTTCGTATTCCATTGAATCTTACAGAGGATTCGGTTTGTAATATAAAACCTGATGGAGATGTAGCTAGACTACTACATGAGACAAACTTGATTATATGGGATGAAGCGCCTATGGTCCATAAGCATGCATTCGAAGCGTTGGATAGAACAATGAACGACATTTTCAATATCGACATTTCCAACCGATCAAATATCCGCTTTGGAGGAAAGGTTATTGTTTTAGGAGGCGATTTTAGACAGATCCTTCCTGTTGTTCCAAATGGTGGAAGACAAGAGATTGTCAATGCCTCATTAAGTTCGTCTTACCTGTGGAATACATGTAAGTTGCTAAGACTAACAAAAAACATGAGGTTAACAATTGGAAGTTCAGCATCGGACGTTGAAGAAATAAAACAATTTGCAAAATGGCTTTTGGATATAGGTGAGGGAAATGTTGGTGGTCCAAATGATGGAGAAGCATCAATTGAAATACCAAGCGATCTTCTTATCACTGATACATCGGACCCCATTTCAACTTTAATTGATTTTGTGTATCCTTCAATTCTTGAAAACTTCAACAATCAAAATTATTTCAGTGAGAGGGCTATACTTGCACCTAAGAACGAGGTTGTGCATGAAATTAATGATCGGTTGTTGTCACTATTCCCAGGCGAAGAACGAGAATATCTTAGTTCAGATAGTCTTTGTCAGTCTGAAAATCCAAACGCTACACAACAAAAACTATACTCTCCTGATGTGCTTAATGGTCTTAAAGTATCCGGCTTACCTAATCATAGGCTATCACTAAAAGTTGGCGTGCCGGTGATGCTCTTACGTAACATTGATCAACAAAATGGTCTTTGCAATGGTACACGACTACAGGTCAAAAAAATGTATAACCGTGTAATAGAAGCCGAGATAATATCCGGAGGGAACATAGGCACTCGCACTTATATACCAAGGATTAGTTTGATACCTTCTGATAAAAAAATTCCTTTTGAGTTTCAAAGGAGACAATTTCCGTTGGCTGTTTGTTTCGCAATGACTATTAACAAGAGTCAGGGACAATCACTGTCTAGAGTTGGTCTGTATCTGAAACAGCCAGTTTTCACCCACGGTCAGCTGTATGTTGCTTTATCGAGAGTTAAAACCAGACAAGGAGTTAAACTTCTGATTTTGGACAATGACGGCAAACCTACTAATAAAACGACAAATGTAGTTTACAAAGAAGTATTTCGTGACTTGTGATCTCCATGTACTCATTCATCGTTCGATCATTCATTCCATGTAACTGTTCTCTAAAATGATCCATAACATTTTTTTGAAGTCATTTAATGTTTATTTTTTGTTGTTTTTTTAATGAATTTTGTTAACGTAATACAAAACATGTATACTCATACACACACTTAAATATTAACCTAAACTTCTACATAAAGAAACAGTACGTTGACTTATAATTCGCTATCATTATCTTCCATAAACACAGTATTACACAAATTTGCATCATCATGTATCACGAGATATTAAATTATTTGTCTCATTGTAGTTTACTAATTTATTATTACTTGAACGGTCATTTAATTCAAACGATTAGTTTAATAAATTAAAGTTACTCATTTGTGTTTTAGTCCACCCGCGAACCTCGCGGGTTCTTAAACTAGTAACAAATAAAGTTTTTAATATTTGATGCAATTGCTAAGATAAAGAAGTGAGAAATATTACAACTGTTCAAACGAACACACATTATTCAAATTGGAAGTTCCATATAGGTCTCTTTGCTGGCATTTGCCAATATCTAAAAACAAACATACGAAAAATCCCAACCCTCTGTATCCGCAAATCTAGCAGCAGCTCTTTGTTTGTAGACGTGTCTGCCAAACCACAATCACTAACAAAGGTGTGTGTGTTTGATCCTCAAATCTATATTTCTATCTATGTTTATCACGAAAGAAACGGACCGAAAAAGCGTAGAAATGGGGTTCCGGAGTTGCCGGAATCCGGCGAAATTGCCGGCCGGATAAACGTAGAAGATGGCGGCTTTTGTTTTGTTTTTGAATGTTTCACTTTTTTACATAAAAGGTCCCTCATGTTTGAAGTTGAGAGAGACAAGGGGTTTTAACATTAAAAGATAACTGAGTTTATGAGAAAGGACACCGCCCGTTATAGGTTGCAAACATAAAGGACATAGAGTTTAATTTTTAAACTTAAAGGACAGCGTCTGCAGAAACCCTAACACATAAAGTACGAAAAGTGCAAGTTAGCCTAAACAAAATAAAGGAAATTACCAGCAACGGAAGAACTTGGTGCTAAAAAAAGGGAAATAACATAGTAGTGGAGGACATGGTCATGTTGCATGTGTTTGACATAGAAACAACAAGCGCTTTAATAAATATAAACCGGAAAAAATTAGATGGGTCAAGCTATTCACGTATCAGTTGTATTTAAAATAATATTTTTGATGATTATTTGAGAGTTTTTAAGAAAATATTTTGGGTGCTACTAAATACACCCCCCCTCTTTTTACTAATTATACCCCTCTCATATTTTATTATTTTTTTTTGTCTTTTTATTGTCTTTTTATTATTATATTTTATTGTCCTTTTGTGTTTTTGTTATTACTATTATTTAAAATTAGTAATAGTAATGTATTATTATTATTATTATTATTATTTATTTTTATATTTTTTTGAACAACAAACATTATTATATTCAAAAGATAATTTAATTTGTTTTCTAGTGCATTTCATATCAAATTTATATTTCGTAAGATATATTTAATTTGTTTTTTAGTGCCTTTCATATCAAACTGCATTCAAAAGATACATCATTATATTCTTTTTTTATTTCCCTATTTGTTACCTGCAAGATTCTTATATTGTTACCTATCACTATTTTTATTTCATCATATTAAATTCAAACAGAGGCTTTTACTCTTGTTCTTTAACATATACTCCAGAAAGTCATTCAAAGAGCCGCATCATAAATTTATGTATTCATAAATTTACTTGTTAAAAGAGTGATCTACTTATGCTTCATCATATCATTCAGAAAAGCTAAAGAGATGTCTGGGTTTTCAACGAATCAGGTATAGTTTTTAATTCCCATGTTTCAAGTTTCAACTTAGTTATATAATCTAGTTAGGTTAATGGTCTTTTTTAGTTTAAATGAGTTTGTTTGGAAAATAACTATATTGTATAGTTTAAATGAGTTCGTTTGGCATACCAAATTTCGTTTCATTATAATCCATACGGAAATTCTTTGATTTGTAACCGTTAAAATATACGAATGATAACCAGTTGTCACTTGTCAATATCAACTACTTATTAGCTCATAACAATAATGTAACATCCCTAAAACCTACTAAACTTATAAAGGTTTTATTTTTATTTTGTAACTCCTCAAGCTTATTCACCTAATATTTTGTAACTAATATTAGTTCACTTTTAGGTGTTCAAGTCTCATGAAGAGTTGATGGAATGGGTTAGAAACACCGGACGTAGCCTTGGTTACGCTATTGTGACTAAAAGATCGAAAACGAAAAATGGCTACGTGTCTAAAGTTGTACTTATGTGTGATCGTGGTGGTGTGTATAAATTAGTTAAAGAGTCAAGTAAAGCAACCGACACTAGAAAGATTAACTGCCCGTTTGAAATGGTAGGAAAATATTCAAAAGAGAATGGTTATTGGACGTTAAAAGTCAAACCTGGTGAACATAATCATCCACCCAGAGAATATATGGAGGGACACCCAATCTTCAAACGATTGACACCTAATGAACACCAACTGGTCGCAGAGTTGACGGGGAAGCATGTGTTGCCAAAAGATATTTTAGGTATTATGAAGGAGTGTGATGAAAATAATGTCTCTACGATTAAAAACATATATAACGCACGTGATAAAATTCGAGCAAAGGAGCATAAAGGGAAATCTCTGATGGAGATGCTAATGTCTCTTTTACAAGATAAAGGGTATACTTTTGAAATTTCTACCAAAGTATAAGAAAGCAGGTCAGTATATTAAACTAAGAAAATATAAATTATCAAAAAGTTTTTTTGGTAATATTTAAAAGCTGACAACTTATGCTTCAATGCAGGTCAATCTATTCCTTTAGATTCGGTCGATGAATTTTGGAGGAAACTCGAGTTACCAGTATATTGTGAGGATATTACTTGTGGGTTTCGGGCGACAGCTTCTGCTCTCGGGTACGATGAAGATGAATGGTTATTTATCCGGAGATCACTGATGGAAGAGCTACTCGAGTTTAGAAATATGTACACTAAGGCTTTCTTAGGCTCATTCGAAGATGTGTTCACGTACTTGGCTTGGTCAGGATCGGGGGTTGCACCTGAAAAAACACTGGATGATTATGTCAGATGCAGGATTCTTAATTGCGAACAAGTTTAATGTGATCGTTCATTTTTTATCTCAAGAAAAAAAGAAACAATTCTACATGTTTTTCGCTTTGGAGAGGCCCTCACGAGTTCTCAGAAAAAAAATAATTACAATTGCACACGTGAATGGTAACCATTTTATAATGGTAGAATTGCAAGGAGAGTATCCAATTGCCAGCACAAACAACCTATGGAAATTAATGAGAGAAAATGATGCAGCTGGCTGGGAGAATATATTTGAATCACGTCAAAATATGTATAATTCTTGGATAGCACAACCTGCTACATTTTCTGTTATAGATTAAAGATCGGTATGTAAATTATTAAATGATATTAATTTTGTAAAAAAGTACTTACTTTTATATAGCTTTTGTTACAACTATAAGTATAATTTGATAAATTATAACAACTAAAGAGTAATAATAAATAATATATCACTACTACTACTACTACCACTACCACCGCCACCGCCGCCGCCGCCGCCGCTGCCTACTACCACTGCTGCTGCTGCTGCTGCTGCTGCCGCTGCTGCTGCTACTGCTACTACTACTAAATAAATAAATAAATAAATAAAAAGTGCATGCTTCTTTTACTATTTAGTTATAATAATAACTAATAAATAAGTAATAATTAAAAAGAAAAACTAACTAAAAGACAAAAAACACTAAAAACAAAATAAAAGTTATTGATGAATGTAATGTTTTTTGTAGGGGGGTGTAATTAGTAAAGAGGGGGTGTAAATAGAACACCCCTTCGCGAAACCTATCGCCAGAGGATCAAAAGTAGGGGTCTTTTCTATTTTTTACCGTTCAGCCAATACATCAAAAGTTAACTGTCATGTCATCAAAAAAGCCAAATCAGATGTCACGTTATCAAAAAAGTCGAGTCAGACATCACGTCATCAAAAAAATCGAGTCAGACGTCACGTCATAAAAAATTCCACGTCAGATACCACGTTACCATACAGGTGCCACATTAGCAAAAAACTAACTTGGTTAGAGTCCAGCTAGTTTGGGAGTGCTATCGGCCAATAAGTTGAAAGGTGTGAGTGGTGTGGTACAAATCAAAAGTTGGGAGTGTTATCGGTCAATTGTTGAAAGTTGGTGTTATTTAAATCCAATATCTCTTTAAAAGGTATTTTTTTTTTATTTTAAAACCTTTTTAAATACACCTTTAAATCACAACTCTTTCCAAAACTTTCACACAACTCACTGTATATTCTTCTATCCTCTACATTATTTGTTCATCAAATTTGAAATGACACACCGTTAAACTGAGACAGACGACATTGCTTTGGCTACGGGTTCGGTGCATGTCGTCGAGCAAGGGCAGCCTCAAGGTTTGTTCTCGTTTTGGAATGTTGTTCTCAAACTATGATGTCAACAAGTGGGTGAAAACCAACGTAATGTTCATCAAATAACTTCAAGGTTTTTGGTTACCCGAACAAAGTGTGGAGCATTTGAGAGGCTTTTTAGCGATGCGTTGAATGACGAAGAAGGGGTTTAAGTGAAGACCAAGCGATTGGCGTAGCCCGTGGAGAATTTGAACGTCTTAGCACACTAGTTTTGGTCACGTTTCGGGTTGGAGAATTTTGAGAGACTGTGATAAATGGAATTAAGTCATTTTTCTTAAATTCTAGTTTAATGGTACTTTTTATGCTTTATCTTAATTATTATTTTTTACTTATAAAATTTTATTTAAATTTATAATGTCTATTAATTTAAAATATATTTAAATAAAAATAAAATTAAGGGTTATTAGATTTTAATAATCCTAAGTTTCACCTGTTGGTCGATGATAATCCCAATTTTAAAAATTCTCTTCAACGATTCCAACTTGTAAAAGTTTGGCCCCTAATGATCGTTTTCAAACTTATAAGAATTTGGCATCCTCAATAGATTCAAGTGCACCTCCAAACTCCTTAATTGATTTAAGTGCATCTATGTTAGAAAATGATCAATGAGGGCCAAATTCTTACAAGTTGGGATCGTTGGAGAGAATTTTTAAAGTTGTGATTATTATCGGCTAACACATAACAGGTTAAACTTAGGATTATAAAAATCCAATAACCCTAAAATTAATGATTGATTAATGATGAAAGGTGCTTTATGGGGTTTTATCTAATTACATGGTAGTTAAACTATAAGAAGTGGTGCGCAAGGGTAAGAGGGCAAAGCCCTGTCACGTAGGCGTCACATCGACTTTGATGGTTTTGCCTTCCACAGCACAAAATAGAAAGGGTTGTGAAAGACAAAGGGGCAGAGGTAAAGGGGGTAAAAAGTCAAGTGGGTGAGAGTGAAGAGGAAGGTAACGTCCATGGAGATCTCCACAACGGAGAAGTGCAACTCCCATAAAGTATGTTGGTGGGATGATGCAGGTGGCGTGAAGGGCTTGCCCACCCCTTTCCACACCCCCACTCCGTGAAGTCTTAAGGGTGAAGAGCTATAAAGCCCCCTTTCTATGTGACGGAGACGTGGCATTAACAAACCTCCTAGAAGCTTTATCCCAAACCATACAACCTAATAGCAACCTTTAGCATCAACTGAGTTCCTATCGATTAAGAAGGCCTATATCTTATCTTCATTGCCTTTGTCACTCCACCAAATGGTTGGGACTATATCCTTAATAAATATAAATCCCTCGTAAATTATGCCGACAGTAGTAGTTTTTTTTGAAAGGTGAACTTCTAATGGTGACCATTGTCACATCCGCATATCGCGGACCATCTCCAAGAACGTGGGCCCATATAGCAAGGCCAACGCTGGGTTAACCAGTCTTGGGTCGAAGGCTTTCCCCCGGAAACCGTACTGCCTTCACACGATTTTACTCGCTGAAGTAACAGCCGGATGAAAACCGGAGTGACGCTCAGGATCAAACCCTCCTCGGTGGGTTTTTCACCATCATAGCGCACATGTCACACCCATATGCCTTTGCCGGGAATCGAACCAGAGTCTCACAAGGAAACACCCGGTCCAACAACCAACTAAGCTAGAGGGGTGGACACCGACAATAGTTGGGATTATGGGATAGATACCAATAATTCAATCAATATTTAATGCAACCACTTTCGTGTATCTTATTAGAAAATTGAAACAGTAATGGTTTTTAGATGGTTATAATATCAAGAAAAAAAATATATCGACATGTTTAATTAAAGTTGCTTTATTATTTTACATTTTCAATTTGACTGGAATCAGATAAAAAAAAGTATTTTAAAAACAAATTTAATAAAGTAAGCAGATTTAGTAAGGTTACGTTACGTCAAATAAATACACACGTCAGTGATATTCTAGGATCACCTAAAATCTTCATATCCAATTGGGTCTATATATTTACACACCTTATTGCCTATTTGGACACCTTTCAAGACGCCTCGTATAGACCTATACGAGACGTATAACCTTTTTCAATTTCCAAGAGAATCTCTGATTATGTCATATTTTGTCTTATTTGCCTCGTATACGCCTCGTATAGGCTTATACTGGGCGTCTAGACGAAAAAAGACCATTTAGCCCCTGATTTAGGCCTATACTAGGGGTAAATTGATATTTTTTGCCTCTCTTATATGCCTAGTATAGGTCTATACTAGGCGTATATAAAGGGTTTTTTTTTTTTTTTTTAACAAACATTTTATACAATATTAATCGTTTTAGCAAACTTTTATACAAAAACAAGTTTTTTATTTTAAATAATTAATATTAGGACCACTCGTTGGTGTTTTTTTGAGTTGAAAAATGGATGTTTTGGTAGGGTAATTTGATTGCTTTTTGAGGGTGATGTTTTTTTGAGTAAAAAAATGGGTGTTTTGGTGGGGGTAATTTGAGTTGTTTTTTAAGAAAAGATCCATTTTTCAACTAAAAAAAAACCAACGAGGGTTCCTAATATTAATTATTTAAAATAAAAAAAACTTGTTTTTGTATAAAAGTTTGCTAAAACGATTAATATTGTATAAAATGTTTGTTTAAAAAAAAAAAAAACCCTTTAAGACGCCCAGTATAGGCCTATACGAGACATATAAGAGAGGCAAAAAAGACCCTGTTTTGCCCCCAGTATAGGCCTAATTCAGGGCTATAATGGTCTTTTGGACACCAGTATACGCCCAGTATAGCCCTATACTGGGCGTCTATTTTTAATTTTTTTTTCTTTTTTTAATATTTAAAAAGAGAAAACAAAAAAAAAAATAAAAATAGACGCCCAGTATAGGGCTATACTGGGCGTATACGAGGGGTCCAAAAGACCATTATAGCCCTGTTTTGCCCCTAGTATAGGCCTAATTCAAAGGTATAATGGTCTTTTGGTCCACATAGACGCCCAGTATAGCCCTATACTGGGCGTCTATTTTTATTTTTTTTGTTTTCTCTTTTTAAATATCAATAACACTAATATTAACTATAAAAAACTCATATTAATTATAATAACACTAATATTAATTATAAAAAAAACTCATATTAATTATAATAACACTAATATTAATTATAATAACTCATATTAATTATAATAACACTAATATTAATTATAAAAAACTCATATTAATATCAATAACACTAATATTAATTATAAAAAACTCATATTAATATCAATAACACTAATATTAATTATAAAAAACTCATATTAATTATAATAACACTAATATTAATTATACGATGCCTATACGAGACTTATACTATACTATACGATACGATACAACACGATAGGCTTATACAAGACCTATACGAGACTTATACTACACTATACTATACGATATGATGCGATACAACACGATACTATAGGATACGATACTACATCCATAGGCCCATACAATGCCTATACGAGACCTATACAAAACCTATACTACACTATATGTTAAAAACAATGTAATATTTCTACGATCGAATATTTTTAAAGGCCGATCTTGAAAACGGTAAAATATTTTTATAAAAAAATAAAACTTTTCTTAAAAAACAACTCAAATTACCACACCAAAACACCCATTTTTTTACTCAAAAAACATCACCCTCCAAAAACAATCAAATTACCCTACCAAAACATCCATTTTTCAACTAAAAAAAAACCAACGAGGGGTCCTAATATTAATTATTTAAAATAAAAAAACTTGTTTTTGTATAAAAGTTTGCTAAAACGATTAATATTGTATAAAATGTTTGTTAAAAAAAAAACCCTTCAAGACGCCCAATATAGACCTATACGAGGCATATAAGGGGCAAAGGGTCATATATGAGACCTATACGAGGGGTCCTATACGCCCAGTATAGGCCTATACGAGGCGTCTTGAAGCAGTCAAACCAGAAGTGACATGAGTCAGACACTGATTTTGATGTAACCCTATACGCCTCGTATAGGCCTATACGAGGCGTCTAGGGCTTAAAGGTGTCCAAATAAGCAAGCAGGGTGTCCAAATAGATTGACCCATCTAATTTCGTTTTCTATTTGGTTTATAGTTTGATCCATGAATTTTCTGAAGGTTTGTTTTCTAATAGTGTAATATGTCAAAGTTGCTATTGGTTGTAGATATAAACTCAAATCACTCAAATGTTATTTGTTTTGGTCAAAAAAATCTGTTGAGAATATTGCAACCAAACTCTAGATTACGGGGTATGATGCTCAAAAAGTGTAACAACAATGAGGATCACTTCAATGTGGAATGCACAAACAACACAAGGATTTATACGGGGAAAAAGCCCTTGATCAAGAATTGATCTCCGGCACAAAAAACCCCGGGTGATGGAAACTACCGATCACCAAGCTCAAATAAATGAATAAACGTTTACAACTTCGGATAGTAACGAGCTAGGTACAAGGATCACTACGGTGAAATGTGTAAAAAGTGTAAGTAATTGCTAAGTGTTTGAACGAGAGCTTGTATGAGCGTGTTTGCGAGTGTGTGTAACTGCCAAAATGACTAAGTGTCACTAACTAGCTCGTTACCCCTTTAAAATAAGAAAAATATCTAGTTAACAAACTCTCCGACTTTCGGGCCAAGCCTCCACGTTCTCCATAACGTCTAGTTTTGATCTAGCACGTGCAGAATACTTCGGGAATATTCTCCAAGAATGCCGCTAAGACTTGGTCAAGCTTGTTATACCTGCGAGATGTTATAAAACATATGTAAACAATCGTCAGTATGAGGATCCTTAAAGTGATCCATGATCCTGATCCTAAAGCCCTTCTGAGGATCACCACCTGTCACAGAAGTAAGGATCACCAGTTAGGATAACGAATAAGGATCACCAATTGTTAGAAAATCCTCCCCTAACAATTGCCCCCAAAATATAAGGAGTGAAATTGTAAAATTAGCGAGTTATGTTTTCTTGATCTTATCCGTAACAAACTAACGGATATATAGCCGTTAATTTTGAACTAGCCGTTGCGATGATGATGTCACGGAAGTGACAACCTGCAAGATCATGATTATAAATAGAGATATAGATAGGATCAAATGCATTTAAATTTTCAGAGAAACTCCCTTTATAATCCACATTCCGAAGACGTTCAGGTATTCTCTTTCTCTATCCTTTTCCCTCTCTTGCTCTGTTTTTATCTTTCCATCAAAGATGTTGCTCCGAAGTTCTCCGGGCAAAGATCACAAGAAGGATAGCCCTTTGGAAAGTCAGAAAATCATCAAGGACTCAGAGAATGAAAAGTGTTGCTTTAACGACGCACAGATAGACAGAATCCGTTGCTGTTTTCCGGCGAATGCCTTTATCAGACCCTTTGATCCTACTACCCTTAGCGACTATGTTTCAGAAACATGGGTTGCATTTCCAGCCACTCCATTCAGCATAGGATACACCTATCCTTTCCCAGAGTTTACACAATCCTTCTTTTCCTTTACCGGCATCTCTTATATCCAAGCCATGCCGATGATTTGGAGGGTCTTGTATACCCTGGAGAGGATCATCGAACAAGAAGGCATTGCTTTGGGCATGTCAGAATTGGCGGAGCTGTATGATCTCACTACTTTTGGTTCCCATCGTTATTTGTTCAAGCGAAAACCCGGTGCAGATCATCCTCTTCTGAAAGTCACCAAGAATGACAAAGACTGGAAACGTCGCTTTTTCTTTGTCAAGAGAGATTCTATCCAGGATGGAAAGGATCTTCCTAAAAATTGGGCTACCCATGGTAGGATGGAGGATCCTGATAAGGATCACCAGGAACTTTCTTTGATTGCAAGGATAACTTATATTTTTGCTTTCTTGTTTTGCAGCTATCACCGTTTCACGTATCCGCACATCACCTGAAACCAAGGATAGGCTCGCTGCTTTTTGGAAGCTTGATCCTGAAACAAGGACATTCAAGATAGACACCCAAGACTCACAAGAAGTATCCTCAGGTTCCATTACCATGTCGAGTAAGTATCCTGTCTTTTGCATAGTTTAAATATTAAAATAAATAGATAAATTGAAATAGGATAAGGATACTCATCTTGCTTTGAATGTGTAGGCGCTGGAAAACCTGTCAAGCCTGTTTCCCAATTCAACACAGCTGATCTTGATCTCGTACGACCCAGGAAGAAGAGGTCCACTACCAGTCCTAGCATCTCCATTCCAAGGGCACCCACTAAAGGAAAGGGTGTCAAGAAAAGGAAAACTTCTGATGCTGAAGATCTTCAAGGGCTGCCACTGATCCGCCACCAATTCCTTGAATACTTCAATGATGTAATGATCCTTAACTTTGCCTAGGTATCCTACTCTTATGAGGATCACTTGACCTTGAACTGCCTTATCTTCTTTCTGCAGAAATTTGCTGAGATAGAGGATTACGTGGGCAATGTTGAGGAGCTGGACAAGAAAATAGCTGATCTCCAACAAGTTGCCGTGCTCAAAGATCTTGCACTTGCTGATGCTCGGAAGGAACTCCAGGATACCAAGCAGGAAATGGCCAAGGTGCTGGTCAACTTTGATTATGAAAAGCATGACCTCATCGAAAATACCAAGCTCTCTGCTGCCATCACAATGTATCAGACTAAGTTGAAGATGGCCCAGGAAGCTCAAGATCCTAGTTTCGACAAAAGCAGCTGGGATGTGGAAGGCAAGGTTGGCAGATCTTGAGGATGATGAGGAGGAGGCAGCTGATGTCCTGGCAATTGAGGCAAGTGGCAGTGGGAAGGATCAGGCTGGTGGTGATGATGCTGGTGGTGATGCAGCCAAGGTGTGAGCAGCACAATTGGGCGATGATGGATACATGTGCCAAGGCCGGAGCCCAATTTTTTAGTTTGATGGTCGTTTTTTGTGGTTGTGATGTTTAAGACAATTTCATGGGTTGTACTTTGAATAATAGGTTTTAGGATTAAGGATCATGTATGATCCTTTGGACAATAGGCAGGATTGCAATCGGTGGAGGGATCCTCTGTTTGGGGGATGAAGCCATTGTGATCCTGCCGCCTTTATATTCCTGCACTATCTTTGAACTCATTATCATGGACACCCTTTACCTACCCCAGCGGACGGGCCACGTTTTGCTGGTAGAAGCTCGGGTAGGTAATTTTGACAACCTTTAAAGGGTTAGTCTTATGTTAATAAATAAAAATTTAACCTTTTGTCGCTTATCTTGTATTTGTTATCCCTTTTAGTATGTTATTTTCCAACTGTTATAATGTTCAATTTGTTTATACTTATCAAGCCTTGAAAAACTAGAAAAGATGTCCAAAAAGTTTAGGATATGAACAAGGATCACATATCCCATAACAGATAAGTTTTTTAAAAAATGACATGATTTAAAATTGATAAGTTCAGTTGTCAAGTATAAGGGTTATTTAAAAGAATAATGAATAGAATCAAAAGAGTTAAGGATCATACCTGAGGATCCAAGTTAGAATCCTAACCATAATAAGGATAACTATAAGATAAACCTTAGAGTGAAATAAGGATCAAGGATCCCTAACTGCCTATCTTCAATGACCTGAAATAGAGCATAACTTGGGACTAAGCCAATATAAGAAAAGAGTTAGCAACTGGGGACAAGCCCAAGGATAACTGGGGACAAGCCCAAGGATAACTGGGGACAAGCCCAAGGATCGTGTGTAAACTGGAGTATGGCCCTAACTGGCGACTATCCAAACTTAGTGACATGAAGATGCCAAAACCTTAGCTAACGTGAAAACGTTAGAAACCTTAGCTAACGTGAAAACGTTAGAAACCTTATGACCGGATGTATGGTACGTCTACCATTATACGTAGGATCCTAAGCATAGCCAGAACAATGGAATTATCAGCCCCTAGAACGAGTACTGGTCCCAAAGCCTTGAACTACACCAGGATCATCGTGCGCTACAGGCGGAATCTGGGGACAAGCCCAAATAACTGGGGTTAAACCCAAAGACGGATTGCTTCTGTGGATAACCAACGTTGTGCTAAAGATACCTGAACTTTCAAAACTTGAACTCACGTGAGAAATGGATAAAGGATACATGATCCTTATCCTAATATGAGAAAATAAAGAGATGAAATAGTTCAAGATTAGGATATTACCTGAATAAGGATCACCGATACTTTGAGGATCCTTTAAGGATATCCCTTTCACTAGGATCACCTCTGTCACGAGGATCCTTGTCACATGAAATATTTCTTCAAGTGAACAGCATTCCAAGCTCTCGGTAGCAAGTCACCTTCCATGGTTAGCAATCTATATGCCCCCTTTCCTGCTTCAGCTTCAATCAAATAAGGGCCTTCCCATTTTGGAGCCAATTTTCCATCGGCAGGATTGGTGGTATTCTGAAATGCTTTCCTTAACACCATATCTCCAACTTGAAACCTCCTGATCCTGACATTTTTGTTGTAAGCACCAGCCATTCTTTGTTGATAACTGGCCATCCTGATCCTAGCCATATCCCTGATTTCTTCAATAGTATCCAGGTCTTGAGCCAAGTTTTCATCATTTTCCTCAGGATCACGGGTACTTGTTCTAGCAGTAGGAACCACCATTTCTGTTGGGATCACTGATTCTGCCCCAAACACCAAAGAGAATGGTGTTTGACCAGTAGCATTCTTAGGGGTTGTCCTGTCAGCCCAGAGCACATAGGGTAGTTCTTCTGCCCACTTCCCTTTCTTGGATCCAAGCTTTTTCTTCAAATTGTTGATGATGATCTTGTTGGATGATTCTGCTTGGCCATTAGCTTGTGGGTGGACTGGTGTTGCTGTTATCATCCTAATCCCCCAGCTGTTACAAAAGTTAGTGGTCCTGCCCCCAATAAATTGGGAACCATTATCACATATAATCTCAGAGGGAATTCCAAATCTAGTTATAATATTTCTTTTAATGAAGGATATAACTTCCTTTTCTCTAACTTGGGCAAAAGCTTCAGCCTCTATCCACTTGGAGAAGTAATCAGTCATAGCTAGCATGAATACTTTTCCACCAGGTGCCTTAGGGAACTTGCCAACTATATCCATACCCCATCTCATAAATGGCCAAGAGGAGGAAATAGGATGCAATAATTCGGCTGGCTGATGAAGGATATTGCTGTGTCTCTGGCAAGGATCACATCTTCTGGCATACTCCACAGCATCTTTCTTCATGGTTGGCCAATAATATCCTGTCCTCAGGATCCTTGAAAATAAAGCCCTGCCCCCAGTGTGGTTTCCACAATCTCCTTCATGGAAGTCTTTTAAAACTTCCTGAACTTCAGGATCCTCAATGCATCTCAAGTATGGTCCTGCAAGAGATCGTCTATACAACATATTATTCATAATTGTGAATTGAGATACCTTAGATTTGAAAGCCCTAGGGTTTTCTCCTGTAGGAATCTCTCCATGTTGTAAGTATCTCATAATTGGTGAGATCCATGATCTGGATCCTGAATAGGATTGAATATCCTCACTAGGGATAACTGCAGAATCATCTCCTATCTCCATAGTCTGGTGATCCTCGATAGCCGGGGTCAGGATATGGATAATAGGAATCTTGATATCCTCTGGGATCTTCAAAGATGATCCTAAGTTAGCCAATGCATCAGCTTCTGTATTTTCTTCCCTTGGTACCTGTGACAAACTAAAGGAAACAAAAGAGAGTGCCAAACTTTTGACTATCTCCAAATATTTGGTTAGTTTTTCACCTTTAACATCATATGATCCATTAAAGTGATTTGTAATTAACAAAGAATCTACGTGTACCTCAAGATACCTGATCCCCATATGCTTTGCAATTTGCAAACCAGCAATTAAGGCTTCATATTCAGCCTCATTATTAGTGGTTTGGAACTCACAAGCTATAGAATGGGGTATTATGTCCCCCTGTGGCGATTTTAGTAGTATTCCAAGCCCTGTGCCTTTGACATTTGAGGATCCATCAGTGTGGAGTATCCAAGGATCCTTGGTCTCTTCTAGCTGCTGGACTTCTAGCTCAGCTTCTTCTTGTAGATCACTACTGAAATCAGCCACAAAGTCAGCTAATGCTTGGGATTTGATAGCTTTCCTAGGCTCATATCTTATATCATAGGCACTCAGCTTTACTGCCCACTTAGCCATCCTTCCGGACATCTCTGGTTTCCTGAGGACATTCTTAATTGGAAAATTAGTTTTAACAATGATAACATGAGTTTCAAAATAATGTCTTAACTTGGTAGATGCCATTATTAATGCAAGGATAAGTTTTTCAAGGTGTGAGTACCTGGATTCGGCATCAAGTAAACTTTTACTTACATAATAAACGGGATGTTGTGTACCTTGATGATCCTTAACAAGGACCGCACTTACTGCTTTTGAGGATACTGCGAGATACAAGGATAACACTTCACCTTTTTCTGGTTTCATTAAAGCCGGGGCCGAGGATAGGTAATCTTTGAGGGCTTTTAAAGCATTTTCATGCTTCTCCGTCCACTCAAATTTCTTGTTCTTCCTTAGGATATCATAGAATTCTTTACATTTCTCGGAGGACTTGGATATGAATCTGTTCAAGGCTGCTATCCTTCCTGTTAACCTTTGAACATCCTTAGCATTGGCCGGAGATTTGATGTTCACTATTGCTTTGATTTGTTCCGGGCTAGCTTCGATGCCTCTCTTAGTCACCATGTATCCTAAGAATTTACCTGCTTTAACACCAAAATGACATTTTGAAGGATTAAGCTTCATATTATATTTGTCAAGGATATCAAATGCTTCCTCCAAGTCTCGTAGGTGATCCTCAGCTTTTAAGGATTTCACCACCATATCATCTATGTAAACCTCCATAGTTTGTCCAATCTGATCCCTGAACATCATATTCACCAGCCTTTGGTACGTTGCACCTGCATTTCTCAATCCAAACGGCATAGCAATATAGCAATATATACCAGTTGGAGTCATGAAGGCTGTATCCTCTTGGTCGGATGGTTCCATTTGGATTTGTTGAAATCCAGATGAAGCATCCATAAAAGTTAACAGTTCATGACCCGCAGTTGCATCCACCATGGAGTCAATGTGGGGTAAAGGGAAAGGATCCTTGGGACATGCCTTATTTAAATCGGTAAAATCGACACATACCCTCCACTTTCCGTTTTTCTTTTGAACAACAACCACATTGGCCAGCCATCTTGGATACTTGACCTCTCTAATCATACCTGCCCGGAGCAATTTTTCTACCTCTTCCTGGATAATGGCATTCCTTTCTGGTGCAAACTTCCTTCTTCTTTGATGTATTGGTTTGAAGGATCTGTCGATGCCGAGTTTATGGGTGATAACATCTTTGGATATACCAGTCATGTCTTCATGTTTCCATGCAAAGGTAGTCTTTCTCCTTTTGAGGAAGGATATGAGGTCTTCTTTCATTTCGCCAAGGATCCCTGATCCGATATAGATTTTGGATTCAGGATCATCAGGATCCATGAGGATTTCTACCACATCCTGCTCTCTGGCCTCCAAGACATTCCTTGGAGGATACCTTGATTGCTATTGCTCCCTTGACTTCGAAGCTGGTTTCATCGATGAAGTGTAGCAATTCTTAGCTTCCTGCTGATCGCTATCAATCTTTACTATTCCCCAAGGACTAGGGAGCTTCACACATTGATGGTAAGTAGATGGGACTGCTTTCATATCGTGTATCCAGGGCCTGCCAAGGATAACATTACAACAAGATAAACAGTCAATAACACAAAATTTTTGATAAGAGTGTAAGCCTTCAATATATATTGGGAGTTTAATGTCCCCCAGGGTGTTCTTAGTTTCGCCACTAAATCCCACGAGCACGGAGGATCTTGGTATGATCTCTGATTCAGGGATACCCATCTTCTTTAGAACGTCAAGCTGGATAATGTTCGCTGAACTTCCTCCGTCTATTAGGATCCTGCGGACAAAACAGTTAGATATAAAAAGAGTAATAACTAAACCATCGTGATGAGGATCCTGGATATCAGTACGATCCTCTTCATCAAAGGTTATGACTTTTCCTTCGGAGACACTCGATGTTCGAACTGGTCTTTCTCCATTATCCATTTTAGTTTCCTTTGCATGCCTCTTAGCTGCTGAGAAGGATGTGCCACAAATGTCGGATCCCCCAGAAATAAAGTTTATCACTTGTGCATCTGCTGGAGGGGCTGGAGCCTTCTCAGGGATCCTTTCAGGATCCTGAGTCCTTGACTTTTTCCTACCCAACAACTCTTTTAGATGCCCTTTGCTCAACAAGTATCCAATCTCCTTTCTTAATGCAATGCATTCTTCTGTGAGGTGCCCAAAATCTTCATGATATGCACACCACTTTGATTTATCCTTAGTTGCAGCTGGCCTGTCATTCTTTCTTGGCCATCTAGCTTTATCACCTAGGTTCTGCATGGCAAGGATTAGTTCATTGTTATCAACACTAAAGCAATATTCAGAAATTGGAGGATAATCCTCATCATCCTCTTCTTGATCAATAGAATGCACGTTCTGATTATCAGATTTGTTGTAGGATCTGAACTTGTTGTTTCTGAATGAGGATCCTTGCTTATCCTGCTTTGAGGATCCTGTTATCCTCTCCTGAATCCTCTTGTCATCCTCTAGCCGAATGAACCTGAGGGCCCGGGTTCTTACCTCATCTAGGTTCCTGCATGGTGTCATAACAAGATCATCATAAAATAACGAATCCCTAAGCAGTCCCATTTTGAAGGCTTCAACAGCCGTGGCTATATCTAAGTTGGGAATGTCTAAGGATTCTTTACTAAATTTGGTAATATAATCCCTTAATGATTCATTATGACCCTGGGTTATCCTATATAAATCACTAGTTAATCGTTCAAATTTTCTACTACAAGAAAACTGAGTATTAAACAAGTTAACTAGGTTTGCAAATGAGGTAATAGAATAGGGAGGAAGACTTAGCAGCCACTTGAGAGCTGATCCAGTAAGAGTGGATCCGAATCCTTTGCATAAGCATGCTTCCTTTAACTTTTCTGGGATTGGATTGATCTCCATCCTCTCCCTGTATTGTGCTATGTGTTCTTCAGGATCCGTCGAACCATCGTACAATTTCATTGTAGGCACATGGAACCTCTTGGGTATCTCAGCATCACAGATTGGTGGTGCAAAGCGAGATATCTTGTGGCTCCCATCTGCAATCTCTGGAATAGGTTTGACTACTCCCGGAACACTCGAGATCATATCCTTTATCTTTTGTAATTCTCTGGCCATGGCATGATTGATACCTGGATCCTGCATAAGACCATGGTTAGTAGTATGAGAATTATTAAAAGTGTTACCTCCCATTGGATTCAAGTTAGGAAGAATAGAGGTCAATCCATATTGTTGAGACTCTGGAATGATCGAGGGACCGGTAGAGGCATTGGTCTGCATTGGAATAAAATCTCCTTGATGGACATCTGAACTTCCTGTTTGTAAACTCCTCAAGGATCCTGGCATCTGGAAGGATCCCTGAAACTGAGACGATCCTGGAACAAAGGAGGATCCTTGAACCTGGGATGATCCTGGAACGAAGGAGGATCCTTGAACCTGGGATGATCCTGGAACGAAGGAGGATCCTTGAACCTGGGATGATCCTGGAACGAAGGAGGATCCTTGAACCTGGGATGATCCTGGAACGAAGGAGGATCCTGGAACGAAGGAGGATCCTTGATGCTGCTGCACTCCTGAATATCCTCCTGTACTCGTGAGGGATCCCATATGCTGGGGATAGGATCCTGCTGGCTGGAAATATGAACCTAGTGCCTGGGTCATAGCTGTTGTTCCATAGTGCACTCCTTTTGGTCCACCCGCATATTGAATGTCTGGAACCACTGATGGCTGAGAAGTAATCACCGGAGTGTCAAAATTCAAAGATCTGGGCATCAGTGGGGAATGATCCTCTGCCGTTTTCTTCTGTTTCTTAATTTCATCAATCTCCCGGAGGATCCTTTCGTTGGTTTTATCCTGCTCTTGTGCATGATTCCTCATCTGCAAAATCAAGGCATAGAGATCATTAGTAGTAGGGTTAGTTGAAACAGAAGAAGTAGGTGGTTTTGAGAAAATGGGAGTCGGTTTCTTCGCAGCATTCTCTGTATTCTTCTGGGATCCAGAAGGTGGTGGAGGCAAAGGAGGAACGCCTTGTGAAGAAGTGAACGAAGGCATCAAGTTTGAAGCATTCTTCGCTGAGGAAGCCATTTGCTTGGTAGTAATGAACCGGAATGAGCACAGAAATGCGAATTCTTCTAAGGACAAAGCACCAATTGCCCCACGGTGGGCGCCAAACTGTTTTGGTCAAAAAAATCTGTTGAGAATATTGCAACCAAACTCTAGATTACGGGGTATGATGCTCAAAAAGTGTAACAACAATGAGGATCACTTCAATGTGGAATGCACAAACAACACAAGGATTTATACGGGGAAAAAGCCCTTGATCAAGAATTGATCTCCGGCACAAAAAACCCCGGGTGATGGAAACTACCGATCACCAAGCTCAAATAAATGAATAAACGTTTACAACTTCGGATAGTAACGAGCTAGGTACAAGGATCACTACGGTGAAATGTGTAAAAAGTGTAAGTAATTGCTAAGTGTTTGAACGAGAGCTTGTATGAGCGTGTTTGCGAGTGTGTGTAACTGCCAAAATGACTAAGTGTCACTAACTAGCTCGTTACCCCTTTAAAATAAGAAAAATATCTAGTTAACAAACTCTCCGACTTTCGGGCCAAGCCTCCACGTTCTCCATAACGTCTAGTTTTGATCTAGCACGTGCAGAATACTTCGGGAATATTCTCCAAGAATGCCGCTAAGACTTGGTCAAGCTTGTTATACCTGCGAGATGTTATAAAACATATGTAAACAATCGTCAGTATGAGGATCCTTAAAGTGATCCATGATCCTGATCCTAAAGCCCTTCTGAGGATCACCACCTGTCACAGAAGTAAGGATCACCAGTTAGGATAACGAATAAGGATCACTAATTGTTAGAAAATCCTCCCCTAACATTATTGATGTTGTATCATCATCATCATCATACTCAAATATTATTGATGTTGTATGATTTTACCAATTATCATATCTTGATTAATTTTTTTTTGAACGGCAAGAAACGACGTGCCAACCACCGTGACACCGGGCGTTATGGCCAAGGTCGACTACTCGACCGCCGCCAGCCCCTTGGCTCTCCCAAATGCGCGGAAACCCGCCCGAAGGCACGACAGTGGAATAATTGGTAAAACCTCGCCTCTCATCTAAGACGAATCGGCGTCACCCGTATTTGCCCGTCACCTGGATGCCGCAGAAAATAATGGGGAGAGTGAGAGTCGAACCTGGGTCACAAGGAACACCAAGTGTTTCCACAACAACTCCACCACTACCTCATTGGCATATCTTGATTAATTATCTTAAGGTTTTTTTTTTGGCAAAATTGGATCACTGACGGACAATTGGAGTATCATCGTGTCACCAGCGGAACCACCCGATCATATCCATCTCCCCTAGGCTATAATGCCTATACACTAATTCAGTATAAAATCCAATAAATCTAGGAAAAAAAACCCTTGTAAGAATCGAACATAGGACCTAATGGTCCCTAAATCTTATCCACCTCCAAGATTTAAGTAATGATAACAATCCAAATTGCTAGAATTGATCCAGACGAAATGTAATCTGCTTGATTTGATCCATATTTTTAGAATCTAAAACCAATGGGGCTCATCATTATTCATTATAATTAACAATACGGGGAGTAACCCACATGATTATATGTGTGAGGGTCAAGTTATTCTAAAAAAGCTTCTAATTGTAAGAAGTGTAAGAAGGATTTATAGAGTGACAAGTGTCCAATAACCTAAAACTAAACCCACTACATCACCACTAAAAACCTAAACACCCACCCACCCACCCCCACCCCACCCAACCACCACCCAAAAACCTAAACCCCCCCCCCCCCCCCGGGGCAATAAAAAAAAAAAAAAAAAAAAAACTATGCCTCACCAGAAAAACCTAACCCCCCCACCCCACCCCCTAAAAACCTAAAAAAAGCTAAACACCCACCCCCACCCAAAAACCTAAACCCCCACCCCCTCGGCCTAAAAAAAAAATAAAAAAAAATAAAAAAATTGGGGTGGGTGATGTGGGGTGGGGGGGGGGGGGGGTTTAGGTTTTTGGTGGTGGTGGATGTTTAAGTTTTTTTTTTTTTTTTTTTTTTTTTTTTTTTTTTGTTGTAGTGAGGTTTTTTTGTGTAGTAGGTTTTTTTTAGGTTATTGGACACTTGTCACTCTATAAATCCTTCTTACACTTCTTACAATTAGGATCCTTTGTAGTTGATCCTAATCCATGTGTTTGATCCTCCGAAATATGTTGAGTAATCCCTATGACATAATAACTACTCGAAAAGGAAAAACAAACAATAGTCATGCCTAAGTATTTTTAAGTTGAAAAGAAATTTAACGATGATAAAAATAGATACATGTATTTTTTTAGGGGAATTGGTCTTCCACATTTGAATATTTCCCATGCTAGTCTCATCTTTCACCTATTTTTCTCCACCGGTCCTCAGTTAAAAAAACTTAATGTAGTTAAGTTTTTCTTGAATTACAAACTGACGTATTAAGACTTTCGATCAGAATGAAGATACGAGTCTTAAAAAAATACTGCAACATGTGTGCAACATTATAGATTGTCACTACACCTATTGTTATTTAAAGCTGAAATTTGTGGATGAAATTATCAATACCCTAAATCATATCAACCATCTATATCCTTGCCGTTAATAAAAAAATACATGTATCTATTTTTATCATTGTTTGATTAAAAAAAAAGAATTGGTCTGTAATAATTTCAACCAGACTTTATTGGTCATTGCCAGTCCTATCTTTGAATATTCTCCATGCCAGTCTCACTTTTCACCTATTTTTCCTTCACCGGTCCTCAGTTAAAAAATGTGTAGTAACATATAGGGGTAGCGGCGCAACTTGTTGCTCGTTTATCAACTATCTCGATGTAAATTCATATATGAAAATTTTAAATATAATACACAAACTCAAAATTAATCAATTATTATATGTTTTAATGCACGTGCGTGATAGTCAAATATTGGTCTATTTAAAGACATCTCTGTCTGCCTATATTTGTAGGAACTCAGGATCACCTATAGTGGTAAAAAGTTGTTTGTGAGAATAATTAACAAATGGCTCTATCAGGAAAGCTAATCGGTTACGTAGAGATCAGCAAGAGCGGTGATGTCTTCCATGATCTCCTTAGACACAAACCGCATGAGATGGTTACAATTGCCCCTGATAAGGTTCATGACTGTGAGCTACACGAGGGTGAGAGGGGGGCCGTTGGATCAGTCATCACTTGGCACTATACTACTCATGGTATGTCTAACATGACTATTTAGTTGTTAGTTGTTAGTTGTTAGTTGTTTCTTCTGAATCTTGTGTAACGTATTGATATTTTTATGCAAAAACTAAGACGGAAAGAGGAAAACATCGAAACAAATAATTGAATCAGTGAACGGGGAAAACCACACGATTGTGCTCAAGGTGATCGGAGGAGAGCTTGTGGATGGGCAATACAAGAGCTTCACCAACACTTTCCATGTCGAACCAAAGGGTGATGGGAAAGTGGCTACCTGGACCTTCGAGTTTGAGAAGGTGGATACAAGTGTACCCTATCCGACTGTCGAGATGGATTACCTTTGCCATCTTATCAAGGATTTGGATGCCCATAACCATGCTAAATGATTATAATCAAAGGGGAATTAATGAAGTTCTACATTATAACGTGTGTTGTAATTTTCGATTGAAATAAGTACGTGTGTACGATGTAGAAATGGCTTTTTAAATAATTCCTTTTAGTACGTGATCATGGGATATATGTGATGGTCATTATATTATTGTTCTAGCTCCTGTATGAGCAATAAACTGTTGTTTGTACGTGCTTTTAGCATTGTTTGCAAAATCGAGTTTATGCACTTGTAGTATCTTTAATCAATACTGTTATGGTGATGGGATATTGAATGGGATATTGAATGAGGTTTTAATGAAACGTGTTCTAGTGGAGCCAAATCATGGTGATGGGATATTGAACGAGGTTTTAATGAAACGTAATCATGGTGATGGGATATTGAATGAGGTTTTAATGAAACGTGTTCTAGTGGAGCCAAATCAAAATAGAGATAATTAATGCCAATAATTCACCCTTTAAGATCACCTTATCGCCTATGACTTTATAGCCTAGTGGCATCTTGGAGGTGGGATAAGGCTTTGGGACCAATAGGTCCTGGGTTTGATTCCCACAAGGGAGGTTTTCCCATATTTATTGGGTTTCCTTCTGAATTGGTGTGGCATTATACCTAGTGGAGATGGATATGATCGGATGGTTCTTCTGGTGGCACGATGATACTCCAGTGGTCCGTCAGTGATCCAAATTTGCCGTTCAAAAAAAAAAAAAAAAAAAGATCACCTTATCCAACTATACCTAACACTTTTACACACTAAAGTCAAAGATCTTTGTTTTTTTTTTTTTTAAATAAACTTCATTAAAACACATCTCTGATCCAAACGGGCAAAAGATCAAACATACAAAGAACACCCCCGACCCAAACGGGTAAAGGGCAATAAATTACAACATGTACAAAGGATATTTACACCAATCCGCCAAATTAATATAATTGCAGGATGATCTATTCTTAATCCAAGTATAACCCCGTGATTTTATCTCCCCTATGATGTCTAGCGGACTGCATTTAATCTGATTGAAAACCACATCGTTCATTCCTTTCCATAAGCACCAACAAGCTATAATTACCAGCCCGTAAATGATCTTCTCCGCCTTCTTACCGCACTTTATGACCTTGTGGATGTCTAATATGTCTTTAAATTCGAAGAAGAATATCGGTGGGATGTTGCATCAATCACTGAAAGCCGATCACACCCGGATAGCCACCGAGCATGCAGTGAATAAATGCTCCATTGTTTCCTCGTAATCATCACAAAAAAGGCACATGACCAAGGATATCTCCACATTCCGGCCTTCTTCTTAAATTAACATCCTTGTTGATCAACATAACCAGAAAACAACTTACAATAATGTAATGAGGATTATGGTAGTAGTTGGTGTATGAGTGGCAACTTCTGGTTGGGGTTTGATTTTGACGTCAATTTCGCTCTACGGTTCAATGGAGGAGGCCGGGTTTGAGTAATCTTAACCTTATACTCGATTATAAAAGTTTGTCCCATACATAGCCTAAAACCCGTCGAGTTTTTATTAGGTAAGTACGCATCAGGTATTGAGTATACCGTTAGTTTCTTAAAAATATATGTTGGGTATATCCAACCTAAAACATGTCGGATAGATATTAATCAATTACAATCAGGATGTTACCAAAGGATTACAAAGAAATGACAATCTTGAAGACCAATAAAAAGTTTTTGGCATATCATAAAGACCGATCGTAAGCACTTTATAAGGTATTAGGAATATATCTTTGAAAAAATAGGGATATTGGGGTGTTAAATAATGATTAGGTGCCAATAAAAAGAAAAAAAAAAAGAAAACTATGTAATTAAGGGATATGGCATACACACGCGTATGACATAATAAAAAAACGGAAATTATTTTGGGCGCATATTCAGGTAAACAGGTGTATATTATCGATTGATCTGATCGGGTAAACGGTTTTATCACCAAATCTCATACTCGTCCCATAATAAAAAAAAAGATATCCCATACCCATCCTAAATACTACTGGTTTTAGGTTTTAATTGCCACCCATAATTCATAAAGGCCCCCCTTATTCCCACATACCCTATATCTTATTTTCACATCCCCTATTGTACACGGGCCGTATACAATTATACGGCTCGTATAGAATGTTTTTGAATAGGAAAATGCGCAGAGAATGTTTTTTTTGGTTTTATTATATACGGCCCGTATACAGTTATACGAGTCGTATACATGTGTATACGATTTGTAAAACGTATACGGCTCAATTGATTTATTTTTGTGGGTTTTTGATGTTAGCACATGTATACGGGCCGTATAACTATATACGGGCCGTATATATTGGCGTTTTTTCAAGTATCACGTTTTATTCCCGTAAAAACACAATCATTCTAGGGTTTCTAAAACTCTTCATCACCTTTAACAATGTCGATAAACGTTGATCGGAACATGCCGCTTAAATCGGAGCACAGGTAGAGTAACGTTACCGATCAGTCCGTTGATGAAAACCTTAGCGATCGCAGAGATCTTCGTGTTGGTTATTTATCGATTCCGAGTAACTAGTAGAAGAACCTGCCACAAACAAGTTCTCCACAGTTTGTTATTCAGATCTCTGTTCGGTCATCTTTCCAAACTACAACACACGATACTTTTAATAAGCTGTCATAGTTGTCAAATTCGATTTCAACAAATCTTTTCATTTTCCTTCAATTTCTAAAACATTCTCTGTTACATGAAGACGTGTCGGGTTCTTCTACTAGTGGTATTTTACTGAAGTATTGAAGATTGAGGCGGGCATTGTTTAAATCTGAATATAACTAGATGTTACGTGTATCAGCGTTGTTTATCACCCTGTGTGAGCATTGGAAACCCGACAAACAGTCTTGACAACTGTGACATTTTATCTATCTATGTGTGTCACATCCATCCTGTTATTGCAATCGATATGATTAATTTTTTCAGATTTTTTTCTAATTATCGTTGTTAACTACCAAAAGAATGCATACACAAATAGTTCTAGTGGACGAAGCAAAGAGACCGTTGTGTATCTGAATCATAGTTGTCAATGATGTGTTAAAGGAGTTTGCAAACTTGAAGAATCAATGATGCTTATACGCTCATACCAATTTTCACTCCAGTAGTTGAAACTTGAGCGCAAGAATCAATTCAAAACCCTCACCCTCAAAAATCAACCAGAAACCAAAGGAAAAAAGGGCTGATAATGGCTGATGGTTCTTCGTTGAGGAAACCAAACGTAGACGGAGATGATAGGCCTGGTAACCGGAAGAGAAATCAATTGTATTTTTTTAGTTGCTTCTCTTGTTAAGTTTCTGAACCAACCGAAATCCACAAATTCCAACAGTTTCTTCATAGATTTCGTCCGGTTTCCAAACTCTTTAACACAAAGTTAATATTCATTGTGGTGGATGCAAGCATAAAGTTAGAAAAAATACTCAAGTTGAACGGACGATATGTATCAACAAATTGTGAGTGGGAATATGGCTATGAAGAATAGTATGGATAAACAATCACCGGTACGGGTTTTTCTGCTAGTTATTCGGAATGTTTAGAATCATCACAGAAGACGTGTCGGGTTCTACTGCTAGTAGTATGAGTCTGAGTCCATTGTGGTTCGTGAATGTTTCGAATCATCACGACAAGGATCGTTCTAATAGATTAAAGAGAATAACCCCTTTTTTACCATTTTTTACCCATAGTATACGAGCCGTATAATAATATACGGCCCGTATACAACCATCGTATACATTGTATACGATCGGTAAAAATATTTTTTACCAATGGTATACGGCCGTATAAACCGTATACGACTTGTATACATATGGTAAAAAATGTTAAAAACCTCTTTAATCTATTAGAACGATCCAACAGTTACTGTAGTTGAGGAAACCAAACGTAGACGGAGATGATAGGTCTGGTAATCGCAAGAGAAATCAATTGTCTCAAACACTACTAAACATCTGCTTTCTGAATCTGAATCAGAATGTTAACTTTTTAGTTGCTTATCTTGTTAAGTTGTGTATTGACGAAGCTGACAAACACATTGGTATTTTCTCAAAATGTGCAAACTTTAAGAATCTCACATTAAAGGAGTTTGCAACAACGGGATCAGATGGTTTGAGTATCTTTCATCCTCGTTTGGCTAATCTCACACTTGAAAATGACAACATTGGTATTTTCACAAAATGTGCAAACTTAAAAATGACAACTTGCGAGATCTGACCCAACCGAAATCCACAATTATTTTACTCATAAACCCTTGAATCCCAACGCTTCATTTGTAACTGTAAGGATGATGCAAACTCTTCTACATCTTTTAACCAGTTGTCCATCACTTAAGACCTTGAAAGATTAGTTGAAATCGAAGCATTCACGAACCACAATGGACTCAGACTCATGTTCAAGTAAGTGTCTAAAAATTCAGGTGTTAGGGCATGAATTTTATGCTAAGGATCATCTATCCTGAGTCTGGGCATGGATCACGGATCCTTAATGGATGATGCAGGCAGTCTGAGGATCCAGAGTCTGAGGATCACGAGTCTGAGGATCACGCGTCTGAGGATCACGAGTCTGAGGATCAGGATCCTTAGCAGAACTTATGTTTTGCACGTTTTTAATGTGTAAATGCAGGTAATGGACGTAGTGGACCACTTCTTTGCTGGAATCTCGTGGAATATGCTTTTAGGCACGTGCATATTGAGGAGATAACCGTTAGTGGTGGTCATGGGTGACTTCCACCTTTTTCGGGAAGTTAGTTAGTTGTTTTTTCTTATCTTTTTAAGGGGAAACAAGCTCATTAGAGGCATAAGTCGTGCACACCACAGAAAATACACACAATACCGTTTGGGTCGGGGGTGTTCTTTGTATGTTTGATCTTTTGCCCGTTTGGATCAGAGATGTGTTTTAATGAAGTTTATTTAAAAAAAAAAAAAACAAAGATCTTTGACTTTAGTGTGTAAAAGTGTTAGGTATAGTTGGATAAGGTGATCTTTTTTTTTTTTTTTGAACGGCAAATTTGGATCACTGACGGACCACTGGAGTATCATCGTGCCACCAGAGGAACCATCCGATCATATCCATCTCCACTAGGTATAATGCCACACCAATTCAGAAGGAAACCCAATAAATATGGGAAAACCTCCCTTGTGGGAATCAAACCCAGGACCTATTGGTCCCAAAGCCTTATCCCACCTCCAAGATGCCACTAGGCTATAAAGTCATGGGCGATAAGGTGATCTTAAAGGGTGAATTATTGGCATTAATTATCTCTATTTTGATTTGGCTCCACTAGAACACGTTTCATTAAAACCTCATTCAATATCCCATCACCATGATTTGGCTCCACTAGAACACGTTTCATTAAAACCTCATTCAATATCCCATCACCATGATTACGTTTCATTAAAACCTCGTTCAATATCCCATCACCATGATTTGGCTCCACTAGAACACGTTTCATTAAAACCTCATTCAATATCCCATTCAATATCCCATCACCATAACAGTATTGATTAAAGATACTACAAGTGCATAAACTCGATTTTGCAAACAATGCTAAAAGCACGTACAAACAACAGTTTATTGCTCATACAGGAGCTAGAACAATAATATAATGACCATCACATATATCCCATGATCACGTACTAAAAGGAATTATTTAAAAAGCCATTTCTACATCGTACACACGTACTTATTTCAATCGAAAATTACAACACACGTTATAATGTAGAACTTCATTAATTCCCCTTTGATTATAATCATTTAGCATGGTTATGGGCATCCAAATCCTTGATAAGATGGCAAAGGTAATCCATCTCGACAGTCGGATAGGGTACACTTGTATCCACCTTCTCAAACTCGAAGGTCCAGGTAGCCACTTTCCCATCACCCTTTGGTTCGACATGGAAAGTGTTGGTGAAGCTCTTGTATTGCCCATCCACAAGCTCTCCTCCGATCACCTTGAGCACAATCGTGTGGTTTTCCCCGTTCACTGATTCAATTATTTGTTTCGATGTTTTCCTCTTTCCGTCTTAGTTTTTGCATAAAAATATCAATACGTTACACAAGATTCAGAAGAAACAACTAACAACTAACAACTAACAACTAAATAGTCATGTTAGACATACCATGAGTAGTATAGTGCCAAGTGATGACTGATCCAACGGCCCCCCTCTCACCCTCGTGTAGCTCACAGTCATGAACCTTATCAGGGGCAATTGTAACCATCTCATGCGGTTTGTGTCTAAGGAGATCATGGAAGACATCACCGCTCTTGCTGATCTCTACGTAACCGATTAGCTTTCCTGATAGAGCCATTTGTTAATTATTCTCACAAACAACTTTTTACCACTATAGGTGATCCTGAGTTCCTACAAATATAGGCAGACAGAGATGTCTTTAAATAGACCAATATTTGACTATCACGCACGTGCATTAAAACATATAATAATTGATTAATTTTGAGTTTGTGTATTATATTTAAAATTTTCATATATGAATTTACATCGAGATAGTTGATAAACGAGCAACAAGTTGCGCCGCTACCCCTATATGTTACTACACATTTTTTAACTGAGGACCGGTGAAGGAAAAATAGGTGAAAAGTGAGACTGGCATGGAGAATATTCAAAGATAGGACTGGCAATGACCAATAAAGTCTGGTTGAAATTATTACAGACCAATTCTTTTTTTTTAATCAAACAATGATAAAAATAGATACATGTATTTTTTTATTAACGGCAAGGATATAGATGGTTGATATGATTTAGGGTATTGATAATTTCATCCACAAATTTCAGCTTTAAATAACAATAGGTGTAGTGACAATCTATAATGTTGCACACATGTTGCAGTATTTTTTTAAGACTCGTATCTTCATTCTGATCGAAAGTCTTAATACGTCAGTTTGTAATTCAAGAAAAACTTAACTACATTAAGTTTTTTTAACTGAGGACCGGTGGAGAAAAATAGGTGAAAGATGAGACTAGCATGGGAAATATTCAAATGTGGAAGACCAATTCCCCTAAAAAAATACATGTATCTATTTTTATCATCGTTAAATTTCTTTTCAACTTAAAAATACTTAGGCATGACTATTGTTTGTTTTTCCTTTTCGAGTAGTTATTATGTCATAGGGATTACTCAACATATTTCGGAGGATCAAACACATGGATTAGGATCAACTACAAAGGATCCTAATTGTAAGAAGTGTAAGAAGGATTTATAGAGTGACAAGTGTCCAATAACCTAAAAAAAACCTACTACACAAAAAAACCTCACTACAACAAAAAAAAAAAAAAAAAAAAAAAAAAAAAAACTTAAACATCCACCACCACCAAAAACCTAACCCCCCCCCCCCCACCCCACATCACCCACCCCAATTTTTTTATTTTTTTTTATTTTTTTTTTAGGCCGAGGGGGTGGGGGTTTAGGTTTTTGGGTGGGGGTGGGTGTTTAGCTTTTTTTAGGTTTTTAGGGGGTGGGGTGGGGGGGTTAGGTTTTTCTGGTGAGGCATAGTTTTTTTTTTTTTTTTTTTTTTTTATTGCCCCGGGGGGGGGGGGGGGGGTTTAGGTTTTTGGGTGGTGGTTGGGTGGGGTGGGGGTGGGTGGGTGGGTGTTTAGGTTTTTAGTGGTGATGTAGTGGGTTTAGTTTTAGGTTATTGGACACTTGTCACTCTATAAATCCTTCTTACACTTCTTACAATTAGAAGCTTTTTTAGAATAACTTGACCCTCACACATATAATCATGTGGGTTACTCCCCGTATTGTTAATTATAATGAATAATGATGAGCCCCATTGGTTTTAGATTCTAAAAATATGGATCAAATCAAGCAGATTACATTTCGTCTGGATCAATTCTAGCAATTTGGATTGTTATCATTACTTAAATCTTGGAGGTGGATAAGATTTAGGGACCATTAGGTCCTATGTTCGATTCTTACAAGGGTTTTTTTTCCTAGATTTATTGGATTTTATACTGAATTAGTGTATAGGCATTATAGCCTAGGGGAGATGGATATGATCGGGTGGTTCCGCTGGTGACACGATGATACTCCAATTGTCCGTCAGTGATCCAATTTTGCCAAAAAAAAAACCTTAAGATAATTAATCAAGATATGCCAATGAGGTAGTGGTGGAGTTGTTGTGGAAACACTTGGTGTTCCTTGTGACCCAGGTTCGACTCTCACTCTCCCCATTATTTTCTGCGGCATCCAGGTGACGGGCAAATACGGGTGACGCCGATTCGTCTTAGATGAGAGGCGAGGTTTTACCAATTATTCCACTGTCGTGCCTTCGGGCGGGTTTCCGCGCATTTGGGAGAGCCAAGGGGCTGGCGGCGGTCGAGTAGTCGACCTTGGCCATAACGCCCGGTGTCACGGTGGTTGGCACGTCGTTTCTTGCCGTTCAAAAAAAAAATTAATCAAGATATGATAATTGGTAAAATCATACAACATCAATAATATTTGAGTATGATGATGATGATGATACAACATCAATAATGTTAGGGGAGGATTTTCTAACAATTAGTGATCCTTATTCGTTATCCTAACTGGTGATCCTTACTTCTGTGACAGGTGGTGATCCTCAGAAGGGCTTTAGGATCAGGATCATGGATCACTTTAAGGATCCTCATACTGACGATTGTTTACATATGTTTTATAACATCTCGCAGGTATAACAAGCTTGACCAAGTCTTAGCGGCATTCTTGGAGAATATTCCCGAAGTATTCTGCACGTGCTAGATCAAAACTAGACGTTATGGAGAACGTGGAGGCTTGGCCCGAAAGTCGGAGAGTTTGTTAACTAGATATTTTTCTTATTTTAAAGGGGTAACGAGCTAGTTAGTGACACTTAGTCATTTTGGCAGTTACACACACTCGCAAACACGCTCATACAAGCTCTCGTTCAAACACTTAGCAATTACTTACACTTTTTACACATTTCACCGTAGTGATCCTTGTACCTAGCTCGTTACTATCCGAAGTTGTAAACGTTTATTCATTTATTTGAGCTTGGTGATCGGTAGTTTCCATCACCCGGGGTTTTTTGTGCCGGAGATCAATTCTTGATCAAGGGCTTTTTCCCCGTATAAATCCTTGTGTTGTTTGTGCATTCCACATTGAAGTGATCCTCATTGTTGTTACACTTTTTGAGCATCATACCCCGTAATCTAGAGTTTGGTTGCAATATTCTCAACAGATTTTTTTGACCAAAACAGTTTGGCGCCCACCGTGGGGCAATTGGTGCTTTGTCCTTAGAAGAATTCGCATTTCTGTGCTCATTCCGGTTCATTACTACCAAGCAAATGGCTTCCTCAGCGAAGAATGCTTCAAACTTGATGCCTTCGTTCACTTCTTCACAAGGCGTTCCTCCTTTGCCTCCACCACCTTCTGGATCCCAGAAGAATACAGAGAATGCTGCGAAGAAACCGACTCCCATTTTCTCAAAACCACCTACTTCTTCTGTTTCAACTAACCCTACTACTAATGATCTCTATGCCTTGATTTTGCAGATGAGGAATCATGCACAAGAGCAGGATAAAACCAACGAAAGGATCCTCCGGGAGATTGATGAAATTAAGAAACAGAAGAAAACGGCAGAGGATCATTCCCCACTGATGCCCAGATCTTTGAATTTTGACACTCCGGTGATTACTTCTCAGCCATCAGTGGTTCCAGACATTCAATATGCGGGTGGACCAAAAGGAGTGCACTATGGAACAACAGCTATGACCCAGGCACTAGGTTCATATTTCCAGCCAGCAGGATCCTATCCCCAGCATATGGGATCCCTCACGAGTACAGGAGGATATTCAGGAGTGCAGCAGCATCAAGGATCCTCCTTCGTTCCAGGATCCTCCTTCGTTCCAGGATCATCCCAGGTTCAAGGATCCTCCTTCGTTCCAGGATCATCCCAGGTTCAAGGATCCTCCTTCGTTCCAGGATCATCCCAGGTTCAAGGATCCTCCTTTGTTCCAGGATCGTCTCAGTTTCAGGGATCCTTCCAGATGCCAGGATCCTTGAGGAGTTTACAAACAGGAAGTTCAGATGTCCATCAAGGAGATTTTATTCCAATGCAGACCAATGCCTCTACCGGTCCCTCGATCATTCCAGAGTCTCAACAATATGGATTGACCTCTATTCTTCCTAACTTGAATCCAATGGGAGGTAACACTTTTAATAATTCTCATACTACTAACCATGGTCTTATGCAGGATCCAGGTATCAATCATGCCATGGCCAGAGAATTACAAAAGATAAAGGATATGATCTCGAGTGTTCCGGGAGTAGTCAAACCTATTCCAGAGATTGCAGATGGGAGCCACAAGATATCTCGCTTTGCACCACCAATTTGTGATGCTGAGATACCCAAGAGGTTCCATGTGCCTACAATGAAATTGTACGATGGTTCGACGGATCCTGAAGAACACATAGCACAATACAGGGAGAGGATGGAGATCAATCCAATCCCAGAAAAGTTAAAGGAAGCATGCTTATGCAAAGGATTCGGATCCACTCTTACTGGATCAGCTCTCAAGTGGCTGCTAAGTCTTCCTCCCTATTCTATTACCTCATTTGCAAACCTAGTTAACTTGTTTAATACTCAGTTTTCTTGTAGTAGAAAATTTGAACGATTAACTAGTGATTTATATAGGATAACCCAGGGTCATAATGAATCATTAAGGGATTATATTACCAAATTTAGTAAAGAATCCTTAGACATTCCCAACTTAGATATAGCCACGGCTGTTGAAGCCTTCAAAATGGGACTGCTTAGGGATTCGTTATTTTATGATGATCTTGTTATGACACCATGCAGGAACCTAGATGAGGTAAGAACCCGGGCCCTCAGGTTCATTCGGCTAGAGGATGACAAGAGGATTCAGGAGAGGATAACAGGATCCTCAAAGCAGGATAAGCAAGGATCCTCATTCAGAAACAACAAGTTCAGATCCTACAACAAATCTGATAATCAGAACGTGCATTCTATTGATCAAGAAGAGGATGATGAGGATTATCCTCCAATTTCTGAATATTGCTTTAGTGTTGATAACAATGAACTAATCCTTGCCATGCAGAACCTAGGTGATAAAGCTAGATGGCCAAGAAAGAATGACAGGCCAGCTGCAACTAAGGATAAATCAAAGTGGTGTGCATATCATGAAGATTTTGGGCACCTCACAGAAGAATGCATTGCATTAAGAAAGGAGATTGGATACTTGTTGAGCAAAGGGCATCTAAAAGAGTTGTTGGGTAGGAAAAAGTCAAGGACTCAGGATCCTGAAAGGATCCCTGAGAAGGCTCCAGCCCCTCCAGCAGATGCACAAGTGATAAACTTTATTTCTGGGGGATCCGACATTTGTGGCACATCCTTCTCAGCAGCTAAGAGGCATGCAAAGGAAACTAAAATGGATAATGGAGAAAGACCAGTTCGAACATCGAGTGTCTCCGAAGGAAAAGTCATAACCTTTGATGAAGAGGATCGTACTGATATCCAGGATCCTCATCACGATGGTTTAGTTATTACTCTTTTTATATCTAACTGTTTTGTCCGCAGGATCCTAATAGACGGAGGAAGTTCAGTGAACATTATCCAGCTTGACGTTCTAAAGAAGATGGGTATCCCTGAATCAGAGATCATACTAAGATCCTCCGTGCTCGTGGGATTTAGTGGCGAAACTAAGAACACCCTGGGGGACATTAAACTCCCAATATATATTGAAGGCTTACACTCTTATCAAAAATTTTGTGTTATTGACTGTTTATCTTGTTGTAATGTTATCCTTGGCAGGCCCTGGATACACGATATGAAAGCAGTCCCATCTACTTACCATCAATGTGTGAAGCTCCCTAGTCCTTGGGGAATAGTAAAGATTGATAGCGATCAGCAGGAAGCTAAGAATTGCTACACTTCATCGATGAAGCCAGCTTCGAAGTCAAGGGAGCAATAGCAATCAAGGTATCCTCCAAGGAATGTCTTGGAGGCCAGAGAGCAGGATGTGGTAGAAATCCTCATGGATCCTGATGATCCTGAATCCAAAATCTATATCGGATCAGGGATCCTTGGCGAAATGAAAGAAGACCTCATATCCTTCCTCAAAAGGAGAAAGACTACCTTTGCATGGAAACATGAAGACATGACTGGTATGTCCAAAGATGTTATCACCCATAAACTCGGCATCGACAGATTCTTCAAACCAATACATCAAAGAAGAAGGAAGTTTGCACCAGAAAGGAATGCCATTATCCAGGAAGAGGTAGAAAAATTGCTCCGGGCAGGTATGATTAGAGAGGTCAAGTATCCAAGATGGCTGGCCAATGTGGTTGTTGTTCAAAAGAAAAACGGAAAGTGGAGGGTATGTGTCGATTTTACCGATTTAAATAAGGCATGTCCCAAGGATCCTTTCCCTTTACCCCACATTGACTCCATGGTGGATGCAACTGCGGGTCATGAACTGTTAACTTTTATGGATGCTTCATCTGGATTTCAACAAATCCAAATGGAACCATCCGACCAAGAGGATACAACCTTCATGACTCCAACTGGTATATATTGCTATATTGCTATGCCGTTTGGATTGAGAAATGCAGGTGCAACGTACCAAAGGCTGGTGAATATGATGTTCAAGGATCAGATTGGACAAACTATGGAGGTTTACATAGATGATATGGTGGTGAAATCCTTAAAAGCTGAGGATCACCTACGAGACTTGGAGGAAGCATTTGATATCCTTGACAAATATAATATGAAGCTTAATCCTTCAAAATGTCATTTTGGTGTTAAAGCAGGTAAATTCTTAGGATACATGGTGACTAAGAGAGGCATCGAAGCTAGCCCGGAACAAATCAAAGCAATAGTGAACATCAAATCTCCGGCCAATGCTAAGGATGTTCAAAGGTTAACAGGAAGGATAGCAGCCTTGAACAGATTCATATCCAAGTCCTCCGAGAAATGTAAAGAATTCTATGATATCCTAAGGAAGAACAAGAAATTTGAGTGGACGGAGAAGCATGAAAATGCTTTAAAAGCCCTCAAAGATTACCTATCCTCGGCCCCGGCTTTAATGAAACCAGAAAAAGGTGAAGTGTTATCCTTGTATCTCGCAGTATCCTCAAAAGCAGTAAGTGCGGTCCTTGTTAAGGATCATCAAGGTACACAACATCCCGTTTATTATGTAAGTAAAAGTTTACTTGATGCCGAATCCAGGTACTCACACCTTGAAAAACTTATCCTTGCATTAATAATGGCATCTACCAAGTTAAGACATTATTTTGAAACTCATGTTATCATTGTTAAAACTAATTTTCCAATTAAGAATGTCCTCAGGAAACCAGAGATGTCCGGAAGGATGGCTAAGTGGGCAGTAAAGCTGAGTGCCTATGATATAAGATATGAGCCTAGGACAGCTATCAAATCCCAAGCATTAGCTGACTTTGTGGCTGATTTCAGTAGTGATCTACAAGAAGAAGCTGAGCTAGAAGTCCAGCAGCTAGAAGAGACCAAGGATCCTTGGATACTCCACACTGATGGATCCTCAAATGTCAAAGGCACAGGGCTTGGAATACTACTAAAATCGCCACAGGGGGACATAATACCCCATTCTATAGCTTGTGAGTTCCAAACCACTAATAATGAGGCTGAATATGAAGCCTTAATTGCTGGTTTGCAAATTGCAAAGCATATGGGGATCAGGTATCTTGAGGTACACGTAGATTCTTTGTTAATTACAAATCACTTTAATGGATCATATGCTGTTAAAGGTGAAAAACTAACCAAATATTTGGAGATAGTCAAAAGTTTGGCACTCTCTTTTGTTTCCTTTAGTTTGTCACAGGTACCAAGGGAAGAAAATACAGAAGCTGATGCATTGGCTAACTTAGGATCATCTTTGAAGATCCCAGAGGATATCAAGATTCCTATTATCCATATCCTGACCCCGGCTATCGAGGATCACCAGACTATGGAGATAGGAGATGATTCTGCAGTTATCCCTAGTGAGGATATTCAATCCTATTCAGGATCCAGATCATGGATCTCACCAATTATGAGATACTTACAACATGGAGAGATTCCTACAGGAGAAAACCCTAGGGCTTTCAAATCTAAGGTATCTCAATTCACAATTATGAATAATATGTTGTATAGACGATCTCTTGCAGGACCATACTTGAGATGCATTGAGGATCCTGAAGTTCAGGAAGTTTTAAAAGACTTCCATGAAGGAGATTGTGGAAACCACACTGGGGGCAGGGCTTTATTTTCAAGGATCCTGAGGACAGGATATTATTGGCCAACCATGAAGAAAGATGCTGTGGAGTATGCCAGAAGATGTGATCCTTGCCAGAGACACAGCAATATCCTTCATCAGCCAGCCGAATTATTGCATCCTATTTCCTCCTCTTGGCCATTTATGAGATGGGGTATGGATATAGTTGGCAAGTTCCCTAAGGCACCTGGTGGAAAAGTATTCATGCTAGCTATGACTGATTACTTCTCCAAGTGGATAGAGGCTGAAGCTTTTGCCCAAGTTAGAGAAAAGGAAGTTATATCCTTCATTAAAAGAAATATTATAACTAGATTTGGAATTCCCTCTGAGATTATATGTGATAATGGTTCCCAATTTATTGGGGGCAGAACCACTAACTTTTGTGACAGCTGGGGGATTAGGATGATAACATCAACACCAGTCCACCCACAAGCTAATGGCCAAGCAGAATCATCCAACAAGATCATCATCAACAATTTGAAGAAAAAGCTTGGATCCAAGAAAGGGAAGTGGGCAGAAGAACTACCCTATGTGCTCTGGGCTGACAGGACAACCCCTAAGAATGCTACTGGTCAAACACCATTCTCTTTGGTGTTTGGGACAGAATCAGTGATCCCAACAGAAATGGTGGTTCCTACTGCTAGAACAAGTACCCGTGATCCTGAGGAAAATGATGAAAACTTGGCTCAAGACCTGGATACTATTGAAGAAATCAGGGATATGGCTAGGATCAGGATGGCCAGTTATCAACAAAGAATGGCTGGTGCTTACAACAAAAATGTCAGGATCAGGAGGTTTCAAGTTGGAGATATGGTGTTAAGGAAAGCATTTCAGAATACCACCAATCCTGCCGATGGAAAATTGGCTCCAAAATGGGAAGGCCCTTATTTGATTGAAGCTGAAGCAGGAAAGGGGGCATATAGATTGCTAACCATGGAAGGTGATTTGCTACCGAGAGCTTGGAATGCTGTTCACTTGAAGAAATATTTCATGTGACAAGGATCCTCGTGGCAGAGGTGATCCTAGTGAAAGGGATATCCTTAAAGGATCCTCAAAGTATCGGTGATCCTTATTCAGGTAATATCCTAATCTTGAACTATTTCATTTCTTTATTTTCTCATATTAGGATAAGGATCATGTATCCTTTATCCATTTCTCACGTGAGTTCAAGTTTTGAAAGTTCAGGTATCTTTAGCACAACGTTGGTTATCCACAGAAGCAATCCGTCTTTGGGTTTAACCCCAGTTATTTGGGCTTGTCCCCAGATTCCGCCTGTAGCGCACGATGATCCTGGTGTAGTTCAAGGCTTTGGGACCAGTACTCGTTCTAGGGGCTGATAATTCCATTGTTCTGGCTATGCTTAGGATCCTACGTATAATGGTAGACGTACCATACATCCGGTCATAAGGTTTCTAACGTTTTCACGTTAGCTAAGGTTTCTAACGTTTTCACGTTAGCTAAGGTTTTGGCATCTTCATGTCACTAAGTTTGGATAGTCGCCAGTTAGGGCCATACTCCAGTTTACACACGATCCTTGGGCTTGTCCCCAGTTATCCTTGGGCTTGTCCCCAGTTATCCTTGGGCTTGTCCCCAGTTATCCTTGGGCTTGTCCCCAGTTGCTAACTCTTTTCTTATATTGGCTTAGTCCCAAGTTATGCTCTATTTCAGGTCATTGAAGATAGGCAGTTAGGGATCCTTGATCCTTACTTCACTCTAAGGTTTATCTTATAGTTATCCTTATTATGGTTAGGATTCTAACTTGGATCCTCAGGTATGATCCTTAACTCTTTTGATTCTCTTCATTATTCTTTTAAATAACCCTTATACTTGACAACTGAACTTATCAATTTTAAATCATGTCATTTTTTAAAAAACTTATCTGTTATGGGATATGTGATCCTTGTTCATATCCTAAACTTTTTGGATATCTTTTCTAGTTTTTCAAGGCTTGATAAGTATAAACAAATTGAACATTATAACAGTTGGAAAATAACATACTAAAAGGGATAACAAATACAAGATAAGCGACAAAAGGTTAAATTTTTATTTGTTAACATAAGACTAACCCTTTAAAGGTTGTCAAAATTACCTACCCGAGCTTCTACCAGCAAAACGTGGCCCGTCCGCTGGGGTAGGTAAAGGGTGTCCATGATAATGAGTTCAAAGATAGTGCAGGAATATAAAGGCGGCAGGATCACAATGGCTTCATCCCCCAAATAGAGGATCCCTCCACCGATTGCAATCCTGCCTATTGTCCAAAGGATCATACATGATCTTTAATCCTAAAACCTATTGTTCAAAGTACAACCCATGAAATTGTCTTAAACATCACAACCACAAAAAACGACCATCAAACTAAAAAATTGGGCTCCGGCCTTGGCACATGTATCCATCATCGCCCAATTGTGCAGCTCACACCTTGGCTGCATCACCACCAGCATCATCACCACCAGCCTGATCCTTCCCACTGCCACTTGCCTCAATTGCCAGGACATCAGCTGCCTCCTCCTCATCATCCTCAAGATCTGCCAACCTTGCCTTCCAGCCTTCAACATCCCAGCTGCTTTTGTCGAAACTAGGATCTTGAGCTTCCTGGGCCATCTTGAACTTAGTCTGATACATTGTGATGGCAGCAGAGAGCTTGGTATTTTCGATGAGGTCATGCTTTTCATAATCAAAGTTGACCAGCACCTTGGCCATTTCCTGCTTGGTATCCTGGAGTTCCTTCCGAGCATCAGCAAGTGCAAGATCTTTGAGCACGGCAACTTGTTGGAGATCAGCTATTTTCTTGTCCAGCTCCTCAACATTGCCCACGTAATCCTCTATCTCAGCAAATTTCTGCAGAAAGAAGATAAGGCAGTTCAAGGTCAAGTGATCCTCATAAGAGTAGGATACCTAGGCAAAGTTAAGGATCCTTACATCATTGAAGTATTCAAGGAATTGGTGGCGGATCAGTGGCAGCCCTTGAAGATCTTCAGCATCAGAAGTTTTCCTTTTCTTGACACCCTTTCCTTTAGTGGGTGCCCTTGGAATGGAGATGCTAGGACTGGTAGTGGACCTCTTCTTCCTGGGTCGTACGAGATCAAGATCAGCTGTGTTGAATTGGGAAACAGGCTTGACAGGTTTTCCAGCGCCTACACATTCAAAGCAAGATGAGTATCCTTATCCTATTTCAATTTATCTATTTATTTTAATATTTAAACTATGCAAAAGACAGGATACTTACTCGACATGGTAATGGAACCTGAGGATACTTCTTGTGAGTCTTGGGTGTCTATCTTGAATGTCCTTGTTTCAGGATCAAGCTTCCAAAAAGCAGCGAGCCTATCCTTGGTTTCAGGTGATGTGCGGATACGTGAAACGGTGATAGCTGCAAAACAAGAAAGCAAAAATATAAGTTATCCTTGCAATCAAAGAAAGTTCCTGGTGATCCTTATCAGGATCCTCCATCCTACCATGGGTAGCCCAATTTTTAGGAAGATCCTTTCCATCCTGGATAGAATCTCTCTTGACAAAGAAAAAGCGACGTTTCCAGTCTTTGTCATTCTTGGTGACTTTCAGAAGAGGATGATCTGCACCGGGTTTTCGCTTGAACAAATAACGATGGGAACCAAAAGTAGTGAGATCATACAGCTCCGCCAATTCTGACATGCCCAAAGCAATGCCTTCTTGTTCGATGATCCTCTCCAGGGTATACAAGACCCTCCAAATCATCGGCATGGCTTGGATATAAGAGATGCCGGTAAGAGAAAAGAAGGATTGTGTAAACTCTGGGAAAGGATAGGTGTATCCTATGCTGAATGGAGTGGCTGGAAATGCAACCCATGTTTCTGAAACATAGTCGCTAAGGGTAGTAGGATCAAAGGGTCTGATAAAGGCATTCGCCGGAAAACAGCAACGGATTCTGTCTATCTGTGCGTCGTTAAAACAACACTTTTCATTCGCTGAGTCCTTGATGATTTTCTGACTTTCCAAAGGGCTATCCTTCTTGTGATATTTGCCCGGAGAACTTCGGAGCAACATCTTTGATGGAAAGATAAAAACAGAGCAAGAGAGGGAAAAGGATAGAGAAAGAGAATACCTGAACGTCTTCGGAATGTGGATTATAAAGGGAGTTTCTTTGAAAATTTAAATGCATTTGATCCTATCTATATCTCTATTTATAATCATGATCTTGCAGGTTGTCACTTCCGTGACATCATCATCGCAACGGCTAGTTCAAAATTAACGGCTATATATCCGTTAGTTTGTTACGGATAAGATCAAGAAAACATAACTCGCTAATTTTACAATTTCACTCCTTATATTTTGGGGGCAATTGTTAGGGGAGGATTTTCTAACAATTAGTGATCCTTATTCGTTATCCTAACTGGTGATCCTTACTTCTGTGACAGGTGGTGATCCTCAGAAGGGCTTTAGGATCAGGATCATGGATCACTTCAAGGATCCTCATACTGACGATTGTTTACATATGTTTTATAACATCTCGCAGGTATAACAAGCTTGACCAAGTCTTAGCGGCATTCTTGGAGAATATTCCCGAAGTATTCTGCACGTGCTAGATCAAAACTAGACGTTATGGAGAACGTGGAGGCTTGGCCCGAAAGTCGGAGAGTTTGTTAACTAGATATTTTTCTTATTTTAAAGGGGTAACGAGCTAGTTAGTGACACTTAGTCATTTTGGCAGTTACACACACTCGCAAACACGCTCATACAAGCTCTCGTTCAAACACTTAGCAATTACTTACACTTTTTACACATTTCACCGTAGTGATCCTTGTACCTAGCTCGTTACTATCCGAAGTTGTAAACGTTTATTCATTTATTTGAGCTTGGTGATCGGTAGTTTCCATCACCCGGGGTTTTTTGTGCCGGAGATCAATTCTTGATCAAGGGCTTTTTCCCCGTATAAATCCTTGTGTTGTTTGTGCATTCCACATTGAAGTGATCCTCATTGTTGTTACACTTTTTGAGCATCTTACCCCGTAATCTAGAGTTTGGTTGCAATATTCTCAACAGATTTTTTTGACCAAAACAACATGCATCGGCAGGTCAAAACCAATGGCAGGATCCTTCGCGAAATTGATAAAATCAGCAGAGGATCACTACCCTTTGATGTCGAGGTCGCTGAATTTTGACACTCCGGTCATAACTTCCCAGCACTTTGCAGCTCCAGATGTCCAATACCAGGGTGCATCAATAGGAATGCGTTCTGGATCATCGGTAATGTCTCAGGCTCGAGGATCCTCTTTCCAGCCTTCAGGATCCTCATTTCAGCATCAGGGATTCTTCACCAGTTTAGGAGGATGCATGGGGACGCAGCCAATTCAGGGATCCTCCTCTCAGGTTCAAGGATCCTCTTAGGTTCAAGGATCCTCTCAGGTTCAAGGATCCTCTCAGGTTCAAGGATCCTCTCAGGTTCAAGGATCCTCTCAGGTTCAGGGATCCTCCTCCCAGGTTCAAGGATCCTCTCAGGTTCAGGGATCCTCTCAGGTTCAAGGATCCTCTCAGGTTCAAGGATCCTCTCAGGATCAGGGATCCTCCTCCCAGGCTCAAGGATCCTCTATCCTCTTAGGTTTAAGGATCCTCTCAGGTTCAAGGTTCCTCCTTCCAGGTTCAAGGATCTTCATCTCAGGTTTCCGGATCCATGGATTATCCTCCAAGACCTACATTCACAGCACTTCAAGGATCCAACATCTTCCAGGATCAAAGATACTTAAGGAGTGTGCAACCCGGAAGTTCAGATGTTTATCTAGGAGACTTCATACCAATGCAGACCATTGCTTCCTCTGGTCCCTCGGTTATGCCAGAATCCCGCCAACATGGATTCACATCTGGAATTCCAAACTTGAATCATTCAGGAGGTAACACTTTGAATAATTTTTGCAATGCTAACCATGGCTTTGTGCAGGATACAGGTATCAACCAAGCTATGGCTAAGGAATTGCAGAAACATAGGGATATAATATCCAACGTTCCAGGAGTGGTTAAGCCCATTCCTGAAATTCCTGATGAAAGCCACAAGATATCTCGTTTTGCACCACCTATTTGTGATGCAGAGATACCGAAGAGGTTTCAGACACCAAATCTGGTTGCTTGTGCAAGGGCTTTGGATCCACACTTACCGGATCAGCGTTAAAATGGCTGCTAAGTCTTCCTCCTTACTCTATTACTTCATTTGCTAATCTAGTTAATTTGTTTAATAGCCAATTCTCATGCAGTAGGAGATTTGAACGATTAACTAGTGACTTATATAGGATCACCCAAGGTCATAATGAATCATTAAGGGATTACATAACTAAATTTAGTAGAGAATCCTTAGAAATCCCTAACTTAGATATTGCTACTGCTATTGAAGCTTTTAAACTGGGTTTACTTAAGGATTCTCAGTTCTATGATGATCATGTTATGACACCTTGCAGGAACTTAGATGAGGAAAGAAACAGGGCCCTTAGGTTCATCCGTTTAGAGGATGACAAAAGGACCCACGAGAGATTATCAGGATCCTCAAAGCAAGACAAATAAGGATCCTATCTCAAGGATAACTGATCCAAGCAATACTCCAAGCATGACAACCAGAGTGTGCATGCTGTGGAACAAGAGGAAGATGATCAGGATTATCCTCCTATTTCTGAATATTGTTTTTCTGCTGATAATAATGAACTAATCCTTTCTATGCAGAGTTTAGGTGACAAGGTTAGGTGGCCAAGGAAGAATGACAAACCACCTACCACCAAAGACGAATCGAAATGGTGTGCTTACCATGGGGATTCTGGTCATCTCACAGATGAGTGCATAGCATTAAGGAAGGAGATAGGTTATCTTTTGAGCAAAGGATACTTGAAGGAATTGCTCGGAAGGAAAAAGTCAAGGATCAAGTATCCTGAGAAAGTTCCTGAAAAAGCTCCTCCTCCACCATCCGATGCTCAAATCATCCATTTCATCTCCGGAGGTTCTCAGCAGCTAAGAGAAGTGCAAAGGAACAAAGATGGAGAATGGGGGCAAACCTGTTCGGACCTCCATCCTTACCCAGCAGAAAGTAATATCATATGATGAGGATAACTGTGCGGACATTCAGGATCCTCATCATGACGGTGTAGCCATGGATACACGATATGAAGGCAGTCCCCCTCAACATATCATCAATGTGTCAAGGTCCCAACTCTATGAGATATGGTAAAGATAGAAAGTGATCAGCAGGAGGCAAAGAACTGTTACACTTCTTCAATGAAGCCAGCCTCCAAGGAGCAAGACATCATGGAGGCAAGAGAGCAAGACGTCAAGGATATTATGTTGAACCCAGAGGATCCTGAATCCAAAATTTTTATAGGATCCGGGATCCTAGACAGTATTGAGCAGGATTTAGTATCCTTCTTGGAAAGAAGAATATCTACCTTCGCTTGGAAACATGAAGATATGACAGGAGAAAGTTTGCACTTGAAAGGAATGCCATTATCCAAGAAGAGGTAGACAAATTGCTCAAGGCAAGTTTGAGTGGACTGATAAGCATGAAGCTGCACTTAAGGTTCTTAAGGATTATCTATCCTCAGCACCAGCCCTGATGAAACCAGAAAATGGAGAATCGTTATCCTTATACTTAGCTATTTCAGCTAAAGCAGTAAGTGTGATCCTAGTTAAGGATCATGAAGGCTCTCAACATCCGGTATACTATGTAAGTAAAATTCTACTTGATGCTGAGGCCAGGTATTCTCATTTAGAGAAATTAATTCTTGATTTAATTATGGCTTCTGCTAAACATAGACATTATTTCGAAAATCACACCATTATTGTGAAAACTAACATTCCTATCAAGAATGTTCTCAGGAAACTTCAAGTTTCAGGTAGAATAGCAAAGTGAATAGTCAAGCTTATTGCATATGACATTAAGTATGAACCCAGGACTGCCATCAAGTCCCAAGCTTTAGCTGACTTTGTGGCTGATTCCAGTAGTGATCTACAAAGGGAAGCTGAACTAGAAGTTCAACAACTTGAGAAGACCAAGGATCCTTAGACACTCTTCACGGATGGAGCTTCAGATGTTAAAGGAACTAGACAAAGCACACTACTAAAATCGCCACAGGGGGACATTATACCCCAATCCATTGCATGTGAATTCCAAACCACTAATCATGAGGTTGAGTATGAGGCCTTGATAGCAGGTTTGCAATTAGCTAATAATATGAGGATCAGGTATCTTCAAGTATATGTAGATTCTCTATCAATTACTAATCATTACAACAGTTCTTACATTGTCAAATGTGAAAAGCTAATCAAGTACTTAGAAATAGTCAGGAAACTGGCAGATTCTTTTGCTTTTTTCAGTCTACCACAGGTACCTAGGGAAGAAAATGCAGAAGCTGACACTTTAACTAACCTTGGATCATTCCTAAAGATGCAAGAAGATGTGAAAAATACTCATCACCCATGTTTTAACTCCTGCAATTGAGGATCACGTAGCCATGGAGATAGTGGAGGATTCTGCAATCATACCTGGTGATCCTGCACAGTCGAATTCAGGATCCTGGATCCTTCCAATCCTAAGATATATACAACATGGAGAGATCCCTACAGGACAAAATCCTAAAGCTTTCAAAGTCAAGGAGACTGTGGAAACCACACTGGGGGCAGAGCACTATTCTCAAGGATTCTTAGAACAACATACTATAGGCCTACCACGAAGAAGGATGTTGTGGATTATGCAAAGAAGTGTGATGCTTGTCAAAGACACAGTACTATTCTACACCAACCAACATAACATCTGCATCCAAAGAAGAAGCTTTTGCTCAAAGTCAGAAAAAAGGAAATGGCCAGTTATCAACAAAGAATGGCTGGAGCATACAACAAGAATGTCAGGATTAGAAGATTTCAAGTTGGTGATTTTGTGCTAAGAAAAGCATTCCAGAACACTACAAATCCTTCTGATGGCAAGCTAGCACCAAAGTGGGAAGACCCCTATCTAATTGAAGCTGAATCAGGAGAGGGGGCATATCACTTGTTAACAATGGATGATGATCTCCTACCAAGAGCTTGGAATGCTGTTCATCTCAAAAAATACTTTAAGTAAGAAGGATCAGGGATCCTCAGCGATACCGGTATTCTGATTAAGGATCTAGGATCCTCAAAGGATATATGATTCTACATTTGGTAACACATTACTTTCATTTTCATTTTCATTCATTTTATACTTATTACTTATCATAAGTTAAAGATGTTAATCAGTTAACATCTATTTTCACAAAGTTTAAGCTTTTGCAGAGTTGTTATCATTTTACAGAAGATCAAAGTGGTTGGCCAACTCTCCAAAGTTTTGGGCTTGTCCCCAGTTTGGGCCTGTCCCCAGTTTCGCCAGTAGCGCACGATGATCCTGGTGCAGTTCAAGGCAGTGCGACCAGTACTCGTTTTAGGGGCTGACAATTTCATTGTACTGGCTGTACCCAGGATCCTACGTATAATGGTAGACGTACCATACATCCGTTCCTAAGGTTTCTAACGTTTTCACGTTAGCTAAGGTTTCGGCATTTTCATGTCGCTCAAGTTTGGATAGTCGCCAGTGAGGGCCATACTCCAGTTTACATCCGTTTATATGGGCTTGACACCAGTTTACATCCGTTTATATGGGCTTGACCCCAGTTTACATCCGTTTATTTGGGCTTGTCCCCAGTTTATTTGGGCTTGTCCCTAGTTTGTTGGGCTTGTCCCCAGTTACTAACTCTTATCTTATATTGGCTTAGTCCCAAGTTGTATCCTATTTCAGGTTTTTGGAGACAAACGACCAAGGATCCTTGATCCTTACCTTCCATTAAGGTTTGTCTTATGGTTATCCTGTTTATAATGATAAAGGTTAGGATCCTGACTTGGATTCTCAGGTATGATCCTTAACTATTTTGATTTTATTCATTATTCATTTGAATAGCCCTTATACTTTGACAACTGAACTTATGATCCTTAAAATATACTACTTTTCATAACTTTTCAACTATAGGATATTTGATCCTGGATCATATCCTAAAATTCTTAAACTTAATTTGTTTAACTTTTCTTATTCAAACAAATGTATATCACAACAATTGAAAACTAAAGGATACATAAGGATAGCAACACGGGAGATAGCCAAAAAGTTAAAGTTATTTTATTCACAAAACATTAAACCTTTTAAGGTTGTCAAAATTGCCAACCCATGTTTCTACCAGCAAAACGTGGCCCGTCCACATGGGTTGGCAAAGGGTGTCCATTGTTTACGGGTCTTTGTAGTGTAGAAAATAAAAGACGGAAGGATAACGAGTGGCTTCATCCCCCAAACAGAGGATCCATCCACCACCCATTATCCTGCCTATTGTTCAAGGATCCATGATTCTTCACCCTAGAAACTACTGTCTAAAGTTATACAAGTTCTGACGATAAGGATCCTTGATCCTAGAAGCTTTACTTTTCATAGTTTGCTTATTCAGCAATAATTTACAAGGATATAGAATCCTAACTTGGATTCTCTGGTATGTTATACTCTAACTTTTTCGAAGCTGTAAGTTGTCTCTTATCCTTTTTGGTTAAGGATCATTGATCCACATTTATATGAACACTTCAAGTTTTCTGTTAAAAGTGTAACATTATCATCAGATTTTCAATAACTTTCCAGTTGTTTGGTGATGATATTTTTGAAAATAGAAAGCATACATGAAAAATAAAAAAAAGGGAAGAAACAACAATAGATGTAGCTAAAAAAGTTTAATGTTATTACCCTTTCATTATGTATCAAATCATCTGGCCTGGATTTCACCAGCAAAACCGTGGACCATCCACCCAGGCCGGATAAGGCTATCTAACAGTTAAAGTGTCTATGCAGAAATTAAAGTGCAGGAAGGTTAATAGCAAACTGTGTAGAAGGATTCATTCTCCACGAATGGAAGGATCTTCTGATCTGTAAAGGCACTTGAGGAGTTATCTCTAACTCTATATTTTGCAATGATCATTATAGCAGGTCTTATCAGTGACGACAGGCAGTGTAACAACTAGTTACCAGCAGCAACGGCTAGTCCGCTTCTGACGGAAATATGACAGCTGTGAATCCTTATCACAACTGCCATATTGGGGGCAATTGTTAGGGCATGAATTTTATGCTAAGGATCATCTATCCTGAGTCTGGGCATGGATCACGGATCCTTAATGGATGATGCAGACAGTCTGAGGATCCAGAGTCTGAGGATCACGAGTCTGAGGATCACGCGTCTGAGGATCACGAGTCTGAGGATCAGGATCCTTAGCAGAACTTATGTTTTGCACGTTTTTAATGTGTAAATGCAGGTAATGGACGTAGTGGACCACTTCTTTGCTAGAATCTCGTGGAATATGCTTTTAGGCACGTGCATATTGAGGAGATAACCGTTAGTGGTGGTCATGGGTGACTTCCACCTTTTTCGGGAAGTTAGTTAGTTGTTTTTTCTTATCTTTTTAAGGGGAAACAAGCTCATTAGAGGTATAAGTCGTGCACACCACATAAAGACACACAATACACGAATTCTCTGCAAACACTTAGCAAAAAACACACACTTTCACTAGAAATTCATTGTATCGAGCTTGTTTTCTTCCGAAGTTGTACAAGGATCACTATTGTTTCAGCAATATATTTGGTGATCGGTAGTTTCCATCACCCGAGGTTTTTTATGCCGGAGATCTTCTAAAGATCAAGGGCTTTTTCCTCGTATAAATCTCGGTGTTCATCGTTGATATCATACACTTGTCGTTCATTCAATTAACCAAGCATCATTCCTCACAAAATCAGATTTGGTTGCATTATCCTTGTGTGATTTTTGACCAAAACATCAGGTATCACAAGATAATGGTTTCTCACAAGATAATGGTTGTCAATGATGAACAGATGATGTCAGATAATACTTCATTTGATGAGAAACCATTATCTTGTGATACATGAACGTTGTATTCTTGTCTTTCAGAAGAGTTTGTATTGAACCAAGAATACTACAAACATTCTATACCTTGCAACGTATACAGGTGCAAGAGAATGGCGAGTTATTTTCAGTTATTTCTGTTGATTCACAAATTCCATTGTTTACACCAGAATCAGGTTCTCAATACAAGGATCGTTCTAATAGATTAAAGAGAATAAACCATTTTTTTACCATTTTTTACCATAGTATACGAGCCGTATCAGAATATACGGCCCGTATACAATCATCGTATACATTGTATACGATCGGTAAAAATATTTTTTACCGAGAGTATACGGCCGTATAAACGGTATACGGCCCGTATACATATGGTAAAAAATGGTAAAAAAATTTCTTTCTTTCCTTTTTTTAGTTGCTTCTCTTGTTAAGTTTCTGAACCAACCGAAATCCACAAATTCCAACAGTTTCTTCGTGGATTCCGTCCGTTTTCCAAACTCAGTCATTCCTTGTGATACATGAACGTTGTATTCTTGTCTTTCAGCAGAGTGCTGTAATAGAGAAATCATCCTATGTCTTTTATCAACCGAAGAGGCAGCAAGGACAGATAATACTCCATTTGTCGAGAAACCATACTGTCAGGTTCTCTGCCTTAGATCGGTCATTCCTTGTGATACATGAACGTTGTATTCTTGTCTTTCAAGACAAGGATCGTTGGAAGGATTGTAGTAGCAGGACATTGGTACCACTGTGAAAATTGCATCAGGAGGGGAGAGAGTCTGATACAATAAGGATGTTGGGAATTAAACGCATGTACGTGACAAAATAAGGATGTTCGCATAAACATATATTCGTTTCATAACCTCCTCCTATAAATCAACCACAACTGACAAAGAGCCTGTATTAGAAGCCATCCTATGTCTTTTACCAACCGAAGAGGCAGCAGAAGACGTGTCGGGTTCTTCCAACATTCACGAACCACAATGGACTCAGACTCATACTACTCACCCTCCCCTGAGGAAAAGTTTTCCCGACGACTCAACAAAATCCTGATAGAGAAAAAACATCAACAACCATTTTTTCTTTTCCTTCAATTTCGAGAACATTCTCCCTGTGTATGTGCTTGTGCTGTAGAAACCGGTGATGAATTTGTATACACAACTGAACGTTAATTGATATTGTTTTAGACAACAACAAATAATGAACGGATTGTTGGTGGATAATGCAAACAAGTTCTCCACAGTTTGTTATTCAGATCTCTATTCGGTCATCTTTCCAAACTATAACACACGATAAGTTTAAACTTTTATAGTGTGTGATTTGACCAGGAAATGATTGGAGGTGAAGGTTCAGTGCACGAAAAGTTTCTTACGAAATGTACGTGACGAAACAAATATGTTGGGAATTAAACGCATGTCCGTAATCCCGCGTTGATAGCTTCCGTTTTATTCAGACTCCTTACAACTCTCATCAAATGCCTCACCCTTCCTTTTATTCTATAAATATTAAATAAAGAATAACACCATGCCCGTAATCCCGCGTTGATAGCTTCCGTTTTATTACAGTCATACGACACGCTTTCTTGTTCTTCAATCTTTGTTACTTATTAATGCTTTATTTTTTTCTACTTTTAGAAAGTTTTGAGCACCTCACCACTCTAAAATATTTGAAAAATCAAAATTTCGTTCCATACGGGCCGTATAACAGTATACGGCCCGTATACACGTTCGTATACATTGTATACGACCAGGCAAACTTATTTACACATGGTGTATACGGGCCGTATACTGTTATACGGCCCGTATAGAATAAAAACAACTTGACAAAGTCTGTGCCAGCAGACTTTGTCAGTTGTTTTTATTCCATACGGGCCGTATAATAGTATACGGCCCGTATACACCATGTGTAAATAAGTTTTCCCATGTGTTAATATTAGGACCCTTCATAAATGTTGGGTGACGTATTACTTAATGATATTTTTATGACATGACTAATTCAGAAACTTTTTCCGAAGGGTTCTTTTAGTACAAGTGTACCCTACCCATCTATTGAGATGGTACATGTGCTAGGGGTGTGCAATCGAAACCGAACTGAAAACCGATAAAACCGAACCGAAATTAACCGAAATCGAAATAACCGAAAGTCGGTTAACGGATAAATTTTTTTTACCATCAGTTAACCGAAATTAACCGAACCGAACCGAATCATTTAGTTTTTATATATTTCTAGCTTTTATACCTCTATTTCATGTTTTATACTTTCATTTCATGTAATATGTAACGCCCTAACACGTTTTAACCAAATTTAACCAAATTTAACCAAATTTAATGCAGCGGAAAATACATACTAAAAATTTCTTTTCATGATATTCTTTCTTTCACTTAAATACATTAATCCCTTTTCATAAACTAACTAAAAACTATCATACGTATATCGAATTAAGTGACCACATACACGCCCACGTACAATCCATGTCTTGACTCGATCTTCAACCGCGTACACATCTTGAGCAATCATTCATAAACCTATACAACCTGCAGTCACCACAACCAAATAGTTCATTAGCAACCGGTGACATAATATATATACTTTAAAACGTGCATAATCAAGCATCAACATCTCTTATTCTCGTTCATATAAGTCCATTCGTTCATCCATTCGGACACTCTCGTCTGACCTCCATACTTAACTTTCATTCTCCCTTATTAGTTTACCTGCACTTCCATTTCATTTTTAACAGAAAACAATTAGCATCATTATACTTTCATATCACTTTCGACTCCTTTTTCCGTAAACTTACCTATTTACTTCCATTGTTTAATACTTTCTAACATGTATCACAATAATCATCATACTACAATATATTTTTACATCTAAAGTGTAAGTCCGGGATTTACTTACCTTACGCGTCCGTATTGCATTCGCTTACTTGAGTCTTCTTGCCCCGTTAGCCTTCCACGCTCCCATCCATCTTGACATGATTCCTATATTTTCATGTCATTACATTTACATCCTTATTAGCATACATGATTATTCATATGAACGATCATATCAAGTTCATATCTCACATATGTATTTCCTTAGCCGATTCAAACAAGCATATAGCATACTCAACATCATCATAACACAACCTTCACATATTATTGTCATTTAGATATTTCATCAAACACGTGGCGTGCGTACTACTTCCTAGGCACCATGTACAACTAGTTTATGCATAATCTTCCTAGTTCATTCATATTTCATCAAATCTTCTTACTAATCAACAAGTATCATTAGCACATAAACATCAAGCATAGCATCATCATATTTCTCCTAATTCATCTAACAAGAATTCATCATACCCACATAATACATCAATCTTTCCACAAGACTTGGACATAGATGGTGATTCTAGTCATTATCTTCATCATAACTAACGGGTTTCACCTCTAATCATCAAATTAGCACTAACTATACGTAACCGATGTTCTATACGAGGGTTCTAACCCTTGTACATGATTAATTTCATATTAACTCACGGATTAGAACATAACCCACTTCACCCATGATCACCAATCTTAAATTTAAGACATACCTTATGATCCCCTCGTGATAGTGATCCTTTATCCATGCTCGGTTATGATTTTAGACTTCATTCCACCCTTCAATTTGAAGATTTATCAAGAACTAGGGTTTGAACCCTTGTTCTTCTTCTTCCTGATCGTCTCACACACACACGAATGTGTGTGTGTGGGTTTTCCTTTATTTAATAAATCATGTTTCCTTTTTTTAACGGTTTTGGCCCCTCAACTTCGTTTCAATAAATAAAGAGACTAACACTCATTATCTTGTTACTTATATATACATGTCACCACTCGGTAAATTATTCCTAGTCAACTTTTATTTACGGGTCACTTTTACCCCAAACGGTAATTTACCCGTTCCTTTACATTAACCGGGTTTAAATTATCAAACCCCATTTTTGGGGTGTTACAAGTCTACCCCCCTTAAAAGAGGTTTCGTCCCCGAAACCTTGCTTACTTCACGGAACCATAATCCTTTACTTACTGATCCTTCTATGTAACACAATTCTAAATATATTCATATATCTTTAGATTCCAAATTCTTGCCTCATGTTAGTTCCTTAGTGGTGTTCATCACTGCATGTTTATTAATTCATTTCATTCAAAATACATACCATGGCAAGAATGCACTCCTACTTTATAAAAATGCCTCGTTCATGAACAAATATAACCGTACGTCCTATCATCCTTACCTTCTTAAATCGAGCATAACACTTCCATGCGTTCATTGTTCATAACGACTCGATTATATCTACTTTTTATTCATAAATCATGTTGGACATGCCACTCTTGCTTTCAGCACACAATTACTCATTACAATAGTCCATACTGTCACATGTCCTCTTCATTTCCTTGACCCGTTAGTAACAGGTCAATATACATACTTCTTCAACTTGTAATACTACATACATTCGTATGATCCGTTTACAACGAATCTAATACCTTTATCTCGTGTTTTGCGATTACATTCCATACATACAATGTATAACCTTTAATTCTTGTTTCGTTATCACAACAAAACTACTATTTCATAGTCACACATACTTGCTTAGCTCTAAAGTTAGCATCGTTCTACGTCTGTTAATGTTACATGCTACTGGATATACTCATATACGTACATTCACATGTATGTTCATACCTACAAGCTTTATTCCTTTGCGCGCATTTAATCCCATTTAATACATACGTACATGCGTATATATATATATATACACGCATACATCTATTTGCACACACCCGAAAACATACTTGCAACAATAACACACCTATACGTACCTGTTTACATGCTTACTTATCATTACATAATGCACACACTCATACATACGTTCATATATTTATTACATACATTCATACCATCCCTATCTCTCTACATACATACGTACGTTCATACGTATCTTCATGCCTTCATACATTCCTACTTCTATACGTTCATACACTCCTACATTTCTTCATGCATACATTCATAGCTACCTTCTTACCTTAATACATTCATACACATACTTATATACATTCCTACACCTCTACGTACATGCGTACATTCATACATACCCTTCATGGACGATAATTCATTCTGCCTGCATACGTACATTTACATGTATACTCATATATTACTTTACAAATCATTTCATTCGTGCTTTCTCATGCCTTACTTACTATTCACACATATAAGCGTTACTGAATACTTTAGAACTGAACTAAGATTTCATTCCTTTATTGACCTCTAACCAAATTGACTTCATTCGCCTGTAAAATGAGCTCTCATCGTGAGCATCCTTTCAACACATCTACTACTATCATCAGCCCAAGAATTCCATCATTCTCATTTATAACATTAATGGTTATCACAATTCCTTTCATACTTGCGTTCAACTTTGTGTTCATTCACCCATAGTTCCTTCACAAATTCCCGATTTGCATTAGCATTATACTGTACATGGGTCAAATAATATAATTTGTAAGACCTAAGCTTACGTAATTACAATTTATAAGGACCTTCGCCTTTTATATAAATAATGCTCATAAACTTTCATACAATGTTTATAACATTTCAATACTTTAGGTTTGGTAACATATTCATACTCATAAAACCCTTGCAAGGTTCATAATTGGTTCAATTCGTAACATAACGTAACTTTACCCTTTCTGAGATCGACTTCAATTCCTCATGCATCCAATGTTCTCATACCTGCATTACATTGTCTTCTCAACGGAAACACGATTAATAACGTTAATACTCAAACGTATCTAAATCGTACATACGTACATGCTTTCATACGTGCATACATACATACATACATACATACATCCATTTATACATATCTACATATGTGCATACATTAATACCTACCTTCATACGTACTTACATTCATTCATTCATACTTACATACATTCATACATACTTGCATACATTCGTACATACTTACATACGTACATATATTCATTGGGACTAACGGGGGTTCGGGGGCAGCGCCCCCGAGAGAAGCGGGGTCCAAGGGGCGGCAGCCCCTGGCGGGGTCTAAGGGGCAGAGCCCCTGGCTGGGGTCGAGCTGCCAGGTCAGCTTGGAAATTTTTTTTTTTATTTTGGACAAAAGTCCTCTATCAAAAATGCATCAGAAACTTGATTCCGGCCCATTCGGGGGCTTAACGGAGCACCAGGACGCGAACTGGATCAACCGGAATTAAGAAGGGCATAAAACAGAATTCTTACAAAAGAGAGCCCGTCGCCGACGGGTCCCCAAGCCGTCGGCGACGGGTGGTAATTTTACCCGTACGCTGCATAACCCGTAGACAGAAGAATAGGCCGTCGGCCACTTTTGCACAAACCGAAGCCCGTCGGCGACGGGGGTCAGGTCCGTCGGCGACGACCTCTCTAATACCTCTTTTCCTGCAGATACGTTTCGTCGTCCGAACGTACTAAAACGCGCATAACTTTTGAACCGTTTACCCGTTTAACCTCCCGTTTCTTCCTACATGACCAAAATTTGGTCCTCTTTCATATGAACTCAAAATCCCACGTCCGGATTAAGAAAATTCTTAACTTACAAGCTTTTGGCTTAATATTCATTTAAGAATTATTCGACCCGTTCATGCATTTATCAAACAAACACGTTTGTTTGATCCCCATTTCTCATGAACTCCATAAGTTCAATATTGTCTATCGTACTAGGTTCATATCACGGGTTTATATACGTTCTTAAACCCGTTTTCGCTCATATGCTTATTTTGACCCGTTAAGGGTATTTAAGTCTACTTTAAGCACGGATCACCTTCATTCGCCTCTAGCTTCCTATTTTCACATTAAAACTTCTTTCATCTTCCACCACGACTATAATCGTGGTGATTCTACATGCTCACATCTAATATTCCACACTTTACCTTTTAGTTTGACAATTTACGAAAAAGGCCCTTAACAAGGCATTACGCCAAAAAGGCTTATACCTTTCACTCTTACTCAACCACAAGGGTTTATTCATTTATAAAACTTATTTCCGAACTACCTTTAAGGGTCATTTGCCCAATTTGCCTTTCGAGGGCGTTTTGGTCATCTTTTGTCCTTTTTAACTACGAAGGACATCCAAAGGCTTGCTTTGACCAAAATGACACTTTCAACCATAAACTATACCACGATTTATTATGTCACTAAGGACATAATATCAACCATTTTTATTTACTAGATATGCCTTACTTTAGGTACTCTAAGCCCACCCATAACTCGATTAACTCTCACCGAACCTTATGTTCCCAAGGAGAGTTTAACCCATTACACATACCTGGCTCGAGTCAAGACATTGACCCGTTTACATGGCTTGCATCTTTAATTGCTAATTAATAGCAACAAAATTTTTATATGCTATCCATCCTGTGAGCATAAACTCAACAAACGTTCATTAATCATCATCATCAATTGATCATATCGTCATTAAATGACCCATTTGGTCTAAACGCCCCAAACCTTTTACATTTTAAGTAAAATGGTATCGATTTACCATTTCGCTCATTTGACTCATTACGGATTTTCACCGTATGGTCACAATCTTGAAACCCTTCTTCCGTACCTTTAGCCCATCATCGCTTACGCCATAGGGTATTCTTTAAACTTTATTTTCATTCATCCATAAAACTAAATTACCGTTTTACCCTTATTACTTATTATGGCATACATCATAACAAAATCTTTCAAAACTCATTATACTTTCATCATTCCCTGACCAAATTACCATTTTACCCTTTTTACCATCAAATATGGTTTACTTCCCGTTTTAACTTGTTCCGACCCGTATCGATTCGTTTCGGAACATCTTATTTCGAAATCTCTTTTCGAATAGTAACATCTCTTATTTCTAGTCAAATACATAAGTAGTTGTACTAATTTAAATGCCGTAAGCTTTACTTACCTTCCATCCAACTACGTTTTTTCCGCGTACTTGATTCGTTTACTGCTTACGGCTCAAGCCTTTCATTCTTCTTTTCTTCCTTCTTCATAAGTTTGATCCGTATCCATCTACGGATCGAAACCTTCATTCATACCTTCCATTCTTTTCATTCCATTCCATTCGCGTTTGAATTCATTCACGAATTCAAACCTTTCCTTCCTTTCATTCCATTCCGGTTTGAATTCATTCCCGAATTCAAACCTTTCATTCATACTTTACATTCTTTCATGTTTCGAATCCGTCTCGCGGATTCTAACATAGCATTCATACTTTAACTTCTTTCATGCTTCGAATCCGTCTCGCGGATTCTAACATAGCATTCATATTTTCATTCCTGAAAGTCTTACATTTCTTTTCATTCTCACGTCCACCTACTACATAATTCTAATGGACATACCTGTAACAATTATCACGGTCTCACGAACGTCATACGTTTCTTGTGTACTGGCCAGGTACACAATCCACATACTAGTTTCGTGCCTTCGTGAAATCGCCACCTTATGTCCGAAGAATTAAGTTTCGGCAAATGTAACATTTTCAAAACTTCATTGCCATGTCACTATTATATTTCATTTATGATTTTCCTTCGCTTGCTTAATCATACCACTTCATACGCCCACACGTTGAATTTACGTACCTGGGGTTCATTTTCCTGACATATCACACACCTTAGCTTTCGTACTAGCCTGCGACTGCGAAACATCCTCATTATCCATCAAGCTCACCTTTCAATATTTATCATTATTAGTAACCTCACGCATACTTACTTATATTAAATCTTACCTTTCGGTCTTGATCGAGTCTTGGATTGTACGGGTCATTAATCACAAGAGCACACAGGTTTGAGTTCAAGTACTCACTCATTTGTACTTGATTTCGCTCAAACCTAGGCTCTGATACCAACTTGTAACGCCCTAACACGTTTCAAACCAAATTTAACCAAATTTAATGCAGCGGAAAATACATCCTAAAAATTTCTTTTCATGATATTCTTTCTTTCACTTAAATACATTAATCCCTTTTCATAAACTAACTAAAAACTATCATACGTATATCGAATTAAGTGACCACATACACGCCCACGTACAATCCATGTCTTGACTCGATCTTCAACCGCGTACACATCTTGAGCAATCATTCATAAACCTATACAACCTGCAGTCACCACAACCAAATAGTTCATTAGCAACCGGTGACATAATATATATACTTTAAAACGTGCATAATCAAGCATCAACATCTCTTATTCTCGTTCATATAAGTCCATTCGTTCATCCATTCGGACACTCTCGTCTGACCTCCATACTTAACTTTCATTCTCCCTTATTAGTTTACCTGCACTTCCATTTCATTTTTAACAGAAAACAATTAGCATCATTATACTTTCATATCACTTTCGACTCCTTTTTCCGTAAACTTACCTATTTACTTCCATTGTTTAATACTTTCTAACATGTATCACAATAATCATCATACTACAATATATTTTTACATCTAAAGTGTAAGTCCGGGATTTACTTACCTTACGCGTCCGTATTGCATTCGCTTACTTGAGTCTTCTTGCCCCGTTAGCCTTCCACGCTCCCATCCATCTTGACATGATTCCTATATTTTCATGTCATTACATTTACATCCTTATTAGCATACATGATTATTCATATGAACGATCATATCAAGTTCATATCTCACATATGTATTTCCTTAGCCGATTCAAACAAGCATATAGCATACTCAACATCATCATAACACAACCTTCACATATTATTGTCATTTAGACATTTCATCAAACACGTGGCGTGCGTACTACTTCCTAGGCACCATGTACAACTAGTTTATGCATAATCTTCCTAGTTCATTCATATTTCATCAAATCTTCTTACTAATCAACAAGTATCATTAGCACATAAACATCAAACATAGCATCATCATATTTCTCCTAATTCATCTAACAAGAATTCATCATACCCACATAATACATCAATCTTTCCACAAGACTTGGACATAGATGGTGATTCTAGTCATTATCTTCATCATAACTAACGGGTTTCACCTCTAATCATCAAATTAGCACTAACTATACGTAACCGATGTTCTATACGAGGGTTCTAACCCTTGTACATGATTAATTTCATATTAACTCACGGATTAGAACATAACCCACTTCACCCATGATCACCAATCTTAAATTTAAGACATACCTTATGATCCCCTCGTGATAGTGATCCTTTATCCATGCTCGGTTATGATTTTAGACTTCATTCCACCCTTCAATTTGAAGATTTATCAAGAACTAGGGTTTGAACCCTTGTTCTTCTTCTTCCTGATCGTCTCACACACACACGAATGTGTGTGTGTGGGTTTTCCTTTATTTAATAAATCATGTTTCCTTTTTTTAACGGTTTTGGCCCCTCAACTTCGTTTCAATAAATAAAGAGACTAACACTCATTATCTTGTTACTTATATATACATGTCACCACTCGGTAAATTATTCCTAGTCAACTTTTATTTACGGGTCACTTTTACCCCAAACGGTAATTTACCCGTTCCTTTACATTAACCGGGTTTAAATTATCAAACCCCATTTTTGGGGTGTTACATAATAATACCTCTATTTTATTTATTTATACCTTCATTTCATTTATTTATACCTCCATTTTATATATCTAAACATCTATTCATGCATTTATACCCCTATTTCATTTATTTATACATTCATTTCATGTATTTATACATCTATTTCATGTATTTATACCTCCATTACATTACATGTATTTCTAAGCAAAAAAAAATAGCTCTTGTTTGAATTGGTTATTAACTGAAAATTAACCAAATCGAACCGAAAACCGACAAAATAACCGAATTAACCGGACGGGTATAGAACTAATTTCAGACGAAAACCAGGTTCAAACGTAGGTGTTGTAGCCCTAATTTCAAACGGACATCGCTTGGGTTTTGGTTGATGAGCAGATAAAGCTACGCGCTTTCGAATGGGCGGTGATTTGTAGGTGACGCAGGTTTGGGGAAGAGCGACTGTGATTTGTGGTAGTAAGCGGTGTGGATGCCCTAAAAATGGATACTGGTGGAGTGGATGACACGGGTGGAGCATTGTTACGCTGTTAGCGTAACCCGTCCACCGGACGGGTATTAAACTAGTTCTTTTTGTTAATGTTAAAATATTTGTAGCATACTTGACAAATTATTATGTAATGGTTGTTTTGGTATATATATATATATATGTGTGTGTGTGTGTGTGTGTATTTGTTATATGAAATAATTTTTTTTTGTTGTTATATATGTATTCAGGGTAAATTAGTAATTCTATTAATTTTTTTAAATAATTAAAAGCATGACACATGAAAATAATGTCATAAACATGTGTCATAAATGCGTGTCATGAACGTGTGTCATTAAAGAGTGTCATAAAATGTGTGTTATAAACGTGTGTCATAAATGTATGTCATTAATGTGTGTTATAAAAACATGACACACAAATGTATGTCATATTAATTTTATGAGCTCTCAATCAACGACACGCTTTTGCATGTCATAATTACCCTTTTATGACGCACAATGCTTGTCAAGAAAGATGTTTTTTTAAGTAGTGTAACCGAACCGATTAACCGATGACTTCGGTTACGGTTACGGATAATGCTAATAACCGAACCGAACCATACACACCCCTAATCTGTGCAATCTTATCAGGGATTTGGATGCCCATAACAATGCTATATATATGTTAAATAATTCTAATCAAGTATGAAAACATGAAGGGAATTAATGAAGTTCTACATGTATAAGGGGACTGGGGGTGGTACAAATTCCATCACTCATAGTATCCAATCAAGTTCCGCCATGTCATCAACAATTATTTCATCACTCACAACTTTTTTTAGTGGCGGTGGTCATCAATCACAACACTCAAGAATAAACCCCCACACCCCCTCACATCAATTATCACGGAATGGACATCAACGCGTGGAAAACTCCACGAGTGGTAAAGTTCACGAGTGATGGGAGGTGGTGACGGCGATGTGCTAAAGTTTTCCACGAGTGATGGGAGTTCCATCACGCACCACCCCCAGTCCTTGACGTGATGTCGTGGTCACAATCAAATTTAATCCAAATACTACTAATAGATAGCGGTAAGTGGGTATCGAACACAGGGAGTTTGTGGAAAATGTGTTATTTGAAAGTGTATCTAACTTGACTAAAATTAAACTAATTGCAGGTAAAGTAAAATTCAAGAAGTGATTTGAGTGAATTGGTTTTAGAACTAAATTTAACTAATTAAATTGCAAAAGACAAGTTTTGGTTGTAACAAATTAGAGACGAGTAATCATCTTTAGTTTCCGGTTTGCTTTGACATTTATGCTAACATTCCACTAGAAAGAACTACATAGACATAGTTCATGTGTGATCAATTGCAGTGATGAAAGGGAACTAAGTACTCAGATTCCTAGAACGTGAGGTTGTTACCCGATGATCAATCAACCCTTACCCAAGCCTAACTATACCTATGATATCTCGATTGCCAACGGCACCAAGAACGGATGGTTTCTAATTGGTTTAATGTAAGAATCAACAATTTACTAACATTCAATCACACACCATAACAAGCAATTCAATCAAGAAAGAGATTGTTATTCTAGAAATAGAGAATTAAAGCATAAAGTCTTACAAAACCTTCCACCAAAGATGATCACAAAGTGTTTAGCCACTCATGGCTTAAATCAACATCATCATATTAGTTTCAATGTTCATGGAAATCAAAACACAATAAAACTAAGATTCACAAGTGTTCTTCAAGCTCCCAAGTCTCCAACAATGCCCAAATTCGTGTCCCAAGCGAGTAGTAACCGAAAAACATGATTAGACCCCATAAAAACCCCATCAAATGACCAATAAATGCACAAGTTACAAAATTGGATCAGTCGGCGCCGTAAGCTACGCCATAGGGCCGTAGCTTACGGCGAGCAGCCAAGTCATACGGTCCTTGTCTTCTGTCTTACGGCAAGCAATGTTGAAAACTTGTTTTCAGCATAACTTTTTCGTTTCAACTCCGTTTTCTTCACCGTTTTCGCCTACGTTCTCGTAATTTCGTCCTCTATCATGCTATCATCTTAATTCTTCAATTCTAAAAATTGATTTTTTATTGATGCTCCAAATTCTTTCCCTTTTATGCTCCATTTGCACCTGCACGTCCAAACAACTAGTAGTTACCAAGTTCAAACAACCAAACGTGTAAAGCATGGGATTTTAATCTTTTTAAGGCACTTAAGGGTTGTCCTACGGACCACCCGTCAGTCCCCTAATCCCTAATGTGTGTTTTAATTAAGGCAGACATGCTAGTATCATGTATGGATCTGCCTGAGAGATATATGTAATTCCTTTTAGTATAATTCCTTTTATATTGTTGTTCTAGCTCATTAGATGAGCAAACACACTGTTGTTTGCAAGTGTTTTGAATATTGTTTGCAATTAGTGCTGAATCGGTTTTTTTAACGGCAAATTTGGATCACGGATTGACCACCCATGACCTAATGGTCATAAGCCTTATTCCACCTCTAATATGCCACTAGGCTATAATCCCATACCCATCCTAAATACTACTGGTTTCAGGTTTTAATTGCCACCCATAATTCATAAATGTTGGGTGACGTATTACTTAATGATATTTTTATGACATGACTAATTCAGAAACTTTTTCCGAAGGGTTCTTTTAGTACAAGTGTACCCTACCCATCTATTGAGATGGTATATGTGCTAGGGATGTGCAATAACCGAACCGTTAATCGAAACCGAACTGAAAACCGATAAAACCGAACCGAAATTAACCGAAATCGAATTAACCGAAAGTCGGTTAACGGATAAATTTTTTTTACCATCAGTTAACCGAAATTAACCGAACCGAACCGAATCATTTAGTTTTTATATATTTCTAGCTTTTATACCTCTATTTCATGTTTTATACTTTCATTTCATGTAATAATACCTCTATTTCATTTATTTATACCTCCATTTTATATATCTAAACATCTATTCATGCATTTATACCCCTATTTCATTTATTTATACATTCATTTCATGTATTTATACATCTATTTCATGTATTTATACCTCCATTACATGTATTTCTAAGCAAAAAAAATAGCTCTTGTTTGAATTGGTTATTAACCGAAAATTAACCAAATCGAACCGAAAACCGACAAAATAACCGAATTAACCGGACGGGTATAGAACTAATTTCAGACGAAAACCAGGTTCAAACGTAGGTGTTGTAGCCCTAATTTCAAACGGACATCGCTTGGGTTTTGGTTGATGAGCAGATAAAGCTACGCGCTTTCGAATGGGCGGTGATTTGTAGGTGACGCAGGTTTGGGGAAGAGCGACTGTGATTTGTGGTAGTAAGTGGTGTGGATGCCCTAAAAATGGATACTGGTGGAGTGGATGACACGGGTGGAGCATTGTTACGCTGTTAGCGTAACCCGTCCACCGGACGGGTATTAAACTAGTTCTTTTTGTTAATGTTAAAATATTTGTAGCATACTTGACAAATTATTATGTAATGGTTGTTTTGGTATATATATATATATATATATGTGTGTGTGTGTGTGTGTGTGTGTGTGTTTATTTGTTATATGAAATAATTTTTTTTGTTGTTATATATGTATTCAGGGTAAATTAGTAATTCTATTAATTTTTTTAAATAATTAAAAGCATGACACATGAAAATAATGTCATAAACATGTGTCATAAATGCGTGTCATGAACGTGTGTCATTAAAGAGTGTCATAAAATGTGTGTTATAAACGTGTGTCATAAATGTATGTCATTAATGTGTGTTATAAAAACATGACACACAAATGTAGGTCATATTAATTTTATGACTTCTCAATCAACGACAGGCTTTTGCATGTCATAATTACCCTTTTATGACGCGCAATGCTTGTCAAGAAAGATGTTTTTTCAAGTAATGTAACCGAACCGATTAACCGATGACTTTGGTTACGGTTACGGATAATGCTAATAACCGAACCAAACCGTACACACCCCTAACCTGTGCAATCTTATCAGGGATTTGGATGCCCATAACAATGCTATATATATGTTAAATAATTCTAATCAAATATGAAAACATGAATGGAATTAATGAAGTTCTACATGTATAAGGGGACTGGGGGTGGTATAAATTCCATCACTCATAGTATCCAATCAAGTTCCGCCATGTCATCAACCATTATTTCATCACTCACAACTTTTTTTAGTGGCGGTGGTCATCACTCACAACACTCAAGAATAAACCCCCACACCCCCTCACATCAATTATCACGGAATGGACATCAACGCGTGGAAAACTCCACGAGTGCTAAAGTTCACGAGTGATGGGAGGTGGTGACGGCGGTGTGCTAAAGTTTTCCACGAGTGATGGGAGTTCCATCACGCACCACCCCCAGTCCCCTAATCCCTAATGTGTGTTTTAATTAAGGCAGACATGCTAGTATCATGTATGGATCTGCCTGAGAGATATATGTAATTCCTTTTAGTATAATTCCTTTTATATTGTTGTTCTAGCTCATTAGATGAGCAAACACACTGTTGTTTGCAAGTGTTTTGAATATTGTTTGCAATTAGTGCTGAATCGATTTTTTTAACGGCAAATTTGGATCACGGATTGACCACCCATGACCTAATGGTCATAAGCCTTATTCCACCTCTAATATGCCACTAGGCTATAATGTCATGGGCAATCGACGGTGTTTTTTTAATGTTTTATATTGAAACGTGGTCTAGTGGAACCAAATAAAAAGAGAGAATTAATGTTAATAAGGCTGAATGGTGTGTGGATCATATTAAGAAAGCGAATCGAGAACCATAGTTTGGGACGATGTGAACGAGGAAAAGAAGCATCCTTTTTACCACCACCACCCTCGGTTCCACAAGCCGATCTATCAAGAATATGGTCATCAGAAGACAACCTTGGATTTAATGAAGATACATGCGATTGATTTCTATGAAAAAGAATGTCTCTTTGTGCATAAGGTTCTTAATGGGATACTATTCAAGAGATAACGAGCCCATGAAAGAAACGCACGGCAATGATCATGAGTATGTATGTATATGGAGGTTACGTAAGGTATGTTTGACTTTATGCATAAAAGTGAGGTTGTTAGTGATGGAGCTCCGGTGGTTCATGACGGTCTCGTGATGAGCAACGAGATCAGATCTCTAATAGTTGTTTGGGAAACCTACCTCCCATTTTGTGCCATGCTACCAGTGTTGCGGGGCGGTAAAACCATGTTAAGTAGTAACCAAATGACGAACAAAACCGGGAAAAGTGCAAAATAAAACACGAATTTCTACCACCAAGTGACTCATGTGACGTAAAACATTGACGAATTCGTATTTATACTGATACGTTTTAGAAAGTCAAAAGGTAAAAAATCTAGTAACTACTATAAAAGGAAAGAAACATAGACATGTCTAGCAACCTGTAGTTTTTTTTTTGAACGACAAATTTCTTTTATTTCATGTCGTTTATGAGACTTGAACCCAAGACCTCCATCTTCAAAGGTGTTCAAAGCCTTTGTCTTTGCCAATGTACCACCACCCCATTGGTTCTAGCAACTTGTAGTTGAAAAGACATTTAAGGATGATCGAGATGGATACTGGATTTTTTAATGGACAAAGATATATATGGTTGGTATGATTTATGGATATGGATATTAAATAGCATTTAAAATATTCAACTATAACAACAATAAAAAACACTGTAGAGTGAATCTATAAGGCGCCCTTGTTACAGGATTTTTCCTAGTTATAGTAAGTAAACGAATTAATCATATTTCCTAATGCATGTGTGTGGTCAGTGGCGGACCCATAAATTATTTATTGGGGTTTCGGATGAGGTGTTCAACCATATTTTCAAGGGGGTGCGATCGGGTTTTTTTGCCTAAAATATACACTTAATTTTTTTTTCAAGTGGTGCGGCCGCCCACCATAGCCGAAGGGTAGGTCCGCCCCAGTGTGTAGTAGCCAAATTTTTCTTTATAAACTCATCTATGTCTGCCTAAATCTTCCACGAACTCGCCATCTATCTTTGTAAGAAATGGCTTTATCAGGAAAGTTAATTGGTAACATGGAGATTAGTAAGAGCGGCGATGTCTTCCATGATATCCTTCGGTACAAACCGCATGAGGTGGTTGCAGCATCCCCAGATAAGGTTCATGACTGTGAGCTGCATGAGGGTGAGCGAGGGGTCACTGGATCAGTCATCTCTTGGCACTTCACTCATGGTACGTATCACATGACTTGTTTCTTTCTCAAATCTTGTGTAACGTATTGATTAATGATAACTTTGAATATGCATGGAAAAAAGAGGGAAAGAGGAAATTCTCGAAACAGATAATTGAATCAGTGAACGAGGAAAACCATATGATTGTGTTCAAGGTAATTGGAGGGGAGCTCGTGGATGAGCTATACAAGAGCTTCGTAATCACATGGCATGTTGAACCAAAGGGTGATGGGCAGGTGGCTACATGGACCTTTGAGTTTGAGAAGCCAGACACAAGTGTACCATATCCAACTTCAATGATGGACTACCTTTGCAATCTTGTTAAGGAATTGGATGCCCATAACAACGCTAAATAGTTCGAACCAACTATATATCAAAATGGAGGGATATATAGTTCCGCGTAATGTGTGTGTTTTAATCTAGTGTTGAAAGAATAAAGTTAAGGCAATTTGAATGCTGTAGAAAGCTTGTGATATAATTAACCTGTTGATATATTTTGAATTTCAATATGCTATAATATTATTGACATGCAAGCAACCAAATGATTCGTGATCTAAATTAAAAGAGAATCACGATCTGTTATAACGTTATTGATATGCAAGCAACCAAACGATTAGTGATCTAAAATAAAAAAGACACCGGTGCTTGTACGTTGTTATGAATGTTGGTCAGAACCCTTATGAACACGAACACAATGATAAACTACGAACAATCGAACGAATAACTATATTGAATGTGAAAGTATAAGTGATTCTGATGATTAAAATTGAAACATACAAACCCTATTTATACTAAACGAACAGGTGCGATTGTAGAGACGTGTCTCTTTACGAACAATTGTGACTCTTGAACTTGTGGATGCGATTAAAGATGAAGAGGTGTGTCTCCTTGTTTCTCTCTTAATGTCGTCGATCAACAGGTGCGACTCCAGGAGGTGTCGTATTCTTTAATTTGAGTTGGTTACAATCTTTCATCTTTCCACCTTTGCCCCCTTGTACTTCATAACTACCCTAATTCTAATATAAACTATCTATAAACTATTTACATAACGACCCTTTAACTTAAGATGTGAGGGATTAGAACTTCAATGAATCTTGTATAAAAGAAAATTTTGATTTAAGTTTACGTATCTACGTTGCTGTCAGTTCTGAATCTGGCTTTGATGGTCACTAGAAGGTGATGAAATGGGAGGACAGGTGTTATAATAAAATGTGGTCACAGTGGAACCAAATCAATTAAGTGATGCCGATTGCCGACAATTGTTGTTGATATACGATGCCAATAATTCGACAAATGTTTAATGCAAGTATGTACTTGGATCTCATTATTAAAATATTATAACAATAACGATTATTAGACTCAGACTAACGCATCGACATAATTTGTCAAAGTTGCCTTGTTATATATTTTATATGTTTAATTTGGTTGGAATCAAATAAATAATATTTTCAGTAAGTTAATAATAACATATTTAATAAATTTTTAGAGAAAATGAAATCAAGTCAAGCAAGATTGACTGAAGATCAATCCAAGTAAACTAAGGCCATAGGGTATACTCTAACATATTGGGTGTTAACGATAATATGGCAAGTTAACCGTCATTGCACACCACTCTTTCCTTGTGTTAAGGGACGTTAAAGTAGTTAAGTTATATGTTAACATGTTAACCGGATAGAGATTGAATTAATTATTCTTTTCTTTTTTCAAACCAAAATCACTAAAAACAAGGTTAGATGAAGTTAACGGAATTAAACCATTTCCTTAAAGTGAGACAAAGTGAAATAGAAAAGATGTGTAAATTGCATTGGGTCAATATAAACACATGATGAAGACAAATGAATGGTAAGATAGAGAAGATGGCAATTTTGTAGCTTATTTTGAACGATAAACACACATCTTAAAAATGTACTCTTAAAATTCACTCTTAAAATTCACCTATTGATGTTCACTATATGTAGTTATACCGGAGATAAATTGTACTCAGCCAATGCATTGGCTGAGTAGAATTTCGTTATTAACTAGAAAAAAGAAAATTGCAATTGACTTTTTTGTAGTTTCAACGGTATTTTCAGAACTTGCATAACTTTTCCATATGCTTCACTAATATTTCACAATTGACTATTAGAAAAAAAGTAACTATTGGAAAAAAAAAACCACAATTTAACAATGATCGAGATAGATACTTGATTTTTAAGTCTCGGCAAGAATATATGTGGTTGATATGATTTATGGGTATGGATATTAAATTGCATCTCGAAATTTTAGCTTTATATATAAAACAATAAAAAATATGTAGTGTGAATCTAGCACACTTGTTACGATGTTTTTCCGCATTACGAATTAAGCACGTGTGTCTTAGTTCATATTTTCTATATAAACCCATGGATGTCGGCCCATATTTTCCAAGAACTCAGTATCACCTATCTGGCAATCTTGGTAACTGTTTGTGAGAGTAATTAAGAAATGGCTCTATCAGGAAAGTTAATCGGTTACGTAGAGATCAGTAAGAGCGGCGATGTCTTCCATGATCTCCTTAGGCACAAACCGCACGACATGGTTGCAATTGCCCCTGATAAGGTTCATGACTGTGAGCTGCATGAGGGTGAGAGAGGGGCCGTTGGATCTGTCATCACTTGGCACTATACTACTCATGGTACGTATAACATGACTTACTTGTTTCTTCCAAATCTTGTGTGTGACATATAGATTAATGATCTTTTTTATGCAAAAACTAAGAGGGAAAGAGGAAAACATCGAAACAGATAATTGAATCAGTGAACGAGGAAAACCACACGATTGTGCTCAAGGTGATTGGAGGAGAGCTTGTGGATGGGCAATACAAGAGCTTCACAAACACATTTCATGTTGAACCAAAGGGTGACGGTCAGGTGGCTACGTGGACCTTTGAGTTCGAGAAGGTGGATACAAGTGTACCCTATCCAACTGTGGAGATGGATTACCTTTGCCATCTTATCAAGGATTTGGATGCCCATAACCATGCTATATAATTCTAATCAAAGGTGAAATTGAAGGGTATTGAAGCTATACATATATGATGTGTGTTTTAATTTTCAATTGAAAGAATAAAGTTAAGGCAGACATGATATAGCTGCTTGTGTGTGTATGATGTACAAATGGCTTTTTAAATATTTCCTTTTAGTTTCATGCATGGATCTGCGTGATCATGAGATATATGTAATGATCATTATATTGTTGTTCTAGCTCCCCTGATGAGCAATAAACTGTTGTTTGTACGTGTTTTGAATATTGTTTGCAATACGTTGTGAATCGATTTTATACACTTGTTTTATTTTAATCAAGTTTGCGTTTCGTGGCCGAAGATATAGGGAGGGGGCTGGCCATTGTCAAGACTCAAGGTGACGGGATATTGAAGGTGTTTTTAATGTTCTATAATGAAACGTGGTCCAGTGGAGCCAACGCAAATAAGAGATAATGCCAATAATTCGATCCATATCTAATGCAACTACTTACGTGGAATACAATATTAGAATATTGAAAATTGTAACAAATTAAGTTCACTTGATGCAACTAAACCCAACACTTTTACACCTACTGGAGTGATTAAAGTCAAGAAATGAGAAAAAAAGGGAGAATTTAAAAAATAATCCAAAAACTATTTTCAAATTTGGCAACCTTACGCGTCCCTGGAGTGGTGCATCATACGCGGGATACGTCTTTCAAGCACGAGATGCGTCTTTGGATTGAAACCGAATAAAAAATGGACACGTGTGAACCAGTGGATAATAACAGAAATTACGTGGGTCAAGAATGTCAATAAGAAAGTCATGGTGGCCACGTGTCCATTTTTTATTGGGTTTCACTCCTAAGACGCATCTCGTGCTTGAAAGACATATCTGACGCATGATACGCCGCTCTAAGGACGTGTGAGATTGCCAAATTTGAAAATAGTTTTAGTCAATCGTTTGTAATTTTCCCTATTACAGAACAGTGGGTCAACAATGACAATACTAGTGGTCATAAACACACCATTGATTAATTAGTATTACCAAACATAGTGGCGGATCTAGAAAATCATTATAGGGGTAACGTTTCAAAAAAAATATTCTAAAGTGGTAACGAAATAAAAAAAAAGTCAATTTTTTTCAAAATTTACACTACCGGGCCTGGAGCGTCAAGGGGCTACCCCTTGTTACACTATATATCCGCCGCTAACCAAGCATCAGGTCCAAAAATACACATGCATGCCTCGCATTCATTACAAGAACCACAAAGATGAAAGCCCGAAGAAGTCAATTAATAAATCGGGCCTGGTAGAGTGGTAGGTATGTATATGGTCCAGTCCACCCATGGACCTGCATTTATGTAACAGCCATAAAAAGAAACGTTTAAAATAAGATAATATCTCAACCCTCAAGAAAAACTTTGAATCGAAATAATATCTAAAACAAATAGTGATATAGTGCTTAAAATTGTAATGTCATTAATAAATTTCTGATAGATTATCTTCAATATTTTGGCATGGATGATGGATGTTTGATACTTTGATGTTTCTCAAAATCCAAGTGCTTATCATTTAAATTAAACTCCTGATATTTTCGGCGTGAATTAAAAGGCAAGATTATATGATTTTTTACATGAATTGACAATAAATGTAGTGAAGTTGTAAAAAAAAAATAATAAAATAAAATAAAGTGTTCCAATTAAAACTTTATAGAATAGTAACCAAGTTTTAAAAGTGTTCCAATTAACTCACTCAAGTTTTAAAAGTGTTCCAATCAAGTCACTCAACATTCATTCTTCATTAAAATTAAGGGTTTTTTTTATCAATTTCATAGGTAACCGTGGTGATGTGGATTTTTGTTTCTTTTTTTCTCTTTTATTTGATGCTAACGTCGAGTGATGACGTGGATTGTAACTTGTTTTTTAATTTTTAATGTAATTAAATGGTTTTTATTTTTAATAAATATAATTTCATATATTAAAATAATTCGACCCTAACATCTTATGCTTCATTTTTTTCTTGACACGTGGAAAAAAGGACATGGCTTGATTTGAATGTTAAGTTATCTAATTGGGACAAAAACGACACCAGTGACCTAATTAGAACACTTTTAAAACTTGGTTACTATTCTGTGAAATATTCCCAAAAATAAAATAACATGCTAGGAAGTTAACCAATTGGCTAGGACTCCTATGTGGATAATAACAATCACAATAAGAACAACTTAATAATAATAGTATCTTATTTAAAAACGTTGTGGTTCCTGAGATGCCATGCCATATCAGATATCTTGAATGTTTGATGGTTGCACCCACCCATATCTAGTGGGTAGTTGACACCCCACCTATAAGAGTGGTTGATCATAAACACGACCAGCAAACTCATCTCAACCTCTATAACAGGGAATTGTAATGGGGCGAGTTTGGGTAACCTAAATCTCATACTCGATTATAAAAGCTTTTCTCATACCTGCCCAAAACCCGTCAAGTATCTATCGAGAAACAAAATTGAAATAAAAGAACGGGAAATATAGCATTGCACCACGTACAAAACAAAAGAGAAAATCATAAGAAAACAATCATGAGATTCGCAAGATGCTTACAAGTGGAAAGATCGAGGAAGACAGAGTCATTGTCTTGTTAGGAGATCGTAAGACTTTTTTAAAGTATTTTTTACTGTAGGTTTGAATGTTAGAATTGAAGAATTGAGGATTGTGGTTGTGGTACTAATTAAAAAGTGACGATTCAGTGCCACTTAACCCTATACTTTAAATGATATTATACTATATATGTGTATTGAGATAGAGGATTCTGTACATTAATTCAGAAGTGTGACAAGTGTATTATAACACTATATATAACACTATATAACACCATATAAACACCGGGTAACACTATGTAACACCATATAACAGTATGTAACACTATATAACAAATATAACACTATATTTTGCCTGATAGCATGTCTATGATAGATGTATATAGTGTTATATAGTGTTACATAGTGTTATATGGTGTTATATGGTGTTACATAATGTTATACGGTGTTTATATGGTGTTATATAGTGTTATAATACACTTCTCACACTTCTGGATTAATGTACATGATCCCTACCCTGTGTATTGATATATAAAAATGTATCATTATTCATTTCTTCCTCGTAAAAGTTTTCTTTTTTGACTCCAAGCTTCTTTTCACTGGAGGCTGAAAACGCTGCATGGAACCGTGGCGTTGCTGTCTCTAAAACTATATTTTCCCCTCGAAAACAGGCGACTATACGTGATGATGTTTCATCGTGGCAAACAAGTGTGAACTAAAAGTATCTAAATTAGAAACAAAAAGTTGTTTATGGTCCTTTTCTTCATTATTCTGGTTGATTTCGCCATTTTTGGAAAAAAACTTGGGCCAGTTATAGTTGCATATTGTACTGCTAGCGAAATTGGAAAGTGAAAGCTGATAGTTAAAATGGTAAAAGGATTTGAGTGTCGGTGTGTGGTCACAGCCAATATTTTCTATATAAAGCCCTCAATCTCTACCTATATTTTCCACAAACACATATTGTAAAAGAAATTGTTTGGCCTTTGTTAGAATAATCAAGAGATGGCTCTATCAGGAAAGTTAATCGGTTACGTGGAGATCAGTAAGAGCGGTGATATCTTCCATGATATCATTAGACACAACCTGCACGAGATGGTTGCAATAGCCCCTGAAAAGGTTCATGACTGTGAGCTGCATGAGGGTGAGAGAGGCGTCGTTGGATCAGTTGTCTCTTGGCACTTCACTTATGGTACATATCACATTATTTACTTATTTCTACCCGAATCTTGATTAACATATTAACTAATGATATCTTTTTTATGCATGGAAAAGATGGAAAGAAAGAAATATCGAAACAGATAATCGAATCAGTGAACGAGGAAAACCATACGGTTTCATTCAAGGTAATTGGAGGGGAGCTTGTGGATAAGTTATACAAGAGCTTTAGAATCACATTTCATGTTGAGCCAAAGGGTGATGTGCAAGTGGGCACAGTTACTTTAGAGTTTGAGAAGCGAGACATAAGTGTACCTTATCCGACTTCTTTTATGGACCTTCTTTGTAGTCTTGTTAAGGATATGGATGCCCATAACAAAGCTACATAATTATAGTCCTAGACGAAAATATTGGAGTGAATTGAGTTCTGAATAATGTGTGTTTTTCGGATTGTAATTTGAAAAATAATATGGGGCATATATGCTCGTGTGTGCATGTTGTAGAAATGGCTTGTAATAATTTATCATCACTGCCGTTTCTCTCCAGATGATATTATTGTCTTGCAATGCCGTCTTTGAGAAATCTCAAAACATTTTGGGCCTGGTGCGAGTAAAATTAAATTGGGCCCATACAATATAAACCCAATAATCATACATAAAAACCATAATATGGCAAAATAATCTAAATTTACCTACTTAAGCGAATCGTGCGGCTCTCCTAGCATTTTTGGAAGCAAAGCATTCGATCAAGTCTTCATAATCCATAGTCTCAAATATGTCATTTTCAATAGATATCATCGCTAATCCATTGAGTCTTTCTTGGGACATACTCGATCATAAGTAGGTCTTCAACAACTCCAACTTTTAAAAGCTTCTTTCTTCTGATGATACTGTTACCGTAATAGTCAACAACACTCTATATGCAATTAATGCATTAGGAAAAAACCAATCTGTTTCAGCCTGTTGTAAGCATCAAAAGGGCTAATAATATGACTAGGTAAAATGCTACTGTTACCGGAATAGTCAACAACACTCTATATGGAATTAAATTACAAAACCATTTATTTTAACAACTGAACATAATACATAAAATTGACTAAACTAACACTAGTGGAACCACACAATCACATAAACAAACTATACGTCTACTAAACACAGGACATACATTGATTCCTTGAAAAAAATTGATTCAAAGCCCTTTGAACAATGGAATGTATATGTAGAAAGAAGACGAAAAGAATTGATTCAATGATCTGATCGTCGATTTGGTCGCTAGACGAGTGAGAGCTTGAATTTGAAGATTGGAGCGCTGGTATCGTAGATGATGGCTTGTATGTGACGTTTATGTATTATCTGATGTGTTTTGATATCGTGCTCACCACTTTTGTTTACAATTCAAGGGCCCAACAGGTTACAGCCCTATAACAATAACTAGGTTAAAATTTTCAAAATCCCACAACAAATACATAACATATATATTTTTTTTTAACTTTGGGCCCTCAGGATATTTGGGCCTGGGTCCATCGCTCTACCTGCCCCTACCCATCACCGGCCCTGTTGTCTTGTATTGTTACATATCTTGTAAAATGTATCTTGAAGCTGGATCTGACTTACTTTATTCACAAACACCCTACAATTCGTAAGTCAAATAAAAACTAACAGGTTCCGTTATGAAATGTTGAAACTGGATTTTGGAGAAGAAGTCGGTAAGTGGTTCGAAGATATGGAGGGGGTAGGGGTGTAAACAAGCACAGAGGTTCGAGAGAAACTTGTTATAGGCTCGGTTAAAAGCTCAAACGAGCCGAGCTTTAATGAGCTCGAGCCTATAATAGAGCTCGTTTAGTTATCGAGCCCGAGCTCGAGCCTAAAATATAGAGCTCATTTAGGCTCTCGAGCCTAAATGAGCCCAAACAAAATTTTACTTTTTTTGTATATAATAATAATGATAGCATTGGCGAGCCGAGCTCAAGCCTAGCTTTGGGTAGTTTAAACGATATTGAAGCGACCTCAAGCCGAGCTTTTAGCTTGTTTGAGGTTTTTCTCAAAATAGCTCAAATCGAGCCGAGCTCGAGCTCGAGCTTCATAAAAACATGACGAACCGAGCTCGAGCCTAGTCGGGCTCGGGCTCAGCCCAGCTTGTTTACACCACTATAGGGGGTTTGTCACTATGAAGGGGTTTATAATGAAATATTGAAATGTGGTCAGAGACACCAACACGTGTGGCCCACTATCCTAAACCAAGAACATCAATAAAACGAAGAAAACCCACTTGAGTCACTTCGCGCTACGCGACGGTGGTGGAATTATGCGGTCGTGTGACGCGACGGCTCTTTGACCACCAGCTGACACATGGCACCACGTGGCATGCCTATGTGGTGACTCATGACACCTAAGCCCTAGCTAACACCTTCGCGCTACGTGACGGTCATGGTGGAACCCGGTCGCGCGACGCGACGAGGTTGTTCATCAGCTATAAATTGGATGTGAATTGAGCATTTCAGACTTGCTCAAATCTCTTTTCTTTCTCTCGTAGTACTACTATAATACCCGAAGCTCTTAAACTCTGCTTCGTAATCAGCGTGCAAACCTGGATCATTGGTATGATACCTTGTCCGATCGATCTAATACCAAATCAACAGATGTTTAAGTGCTGCCGGAATAAGGTTATACTTTGTCATCTACGTTGAGGTTTTGATCTCATGATTATCGTTAAAGTTGAATTGGGTTAATACACTAATACATGTTGAATTGTGTGCTTAATTAGGAACCCAAGACTTAGACCAGAAGGCTATTACTGAAAACCCTAAATCTACAATGTGAGTCATTCTCTTTTATCAAATGATTTCAAAACCCTAAATGTTTTCTAGTTGTATTTACAGTGATTAAGTCTTTGTATTCCAACTGAGAAATTACTGCTAGTATGTGGGGTTTTGTATACACTACTTGATAAGCTTCACTAGTTGGGAGAATGACCAACATTGATATGACCACAGTCACAGGAATTGCCGAGTGACAAATACCTTTGGGTAATAGTAAGATATAAACAAAGAGTTAAACGCCATTTTAGTCCCTGTGGTTTGGGCCATTTTGCCAGTTTAGTCCAAAGGTTTTATTTTTCGCCTGTGGGTGCAAAAAGGTTTCACTGTTGCCGTTTTAGTCTACTGGGTTAACTTCATCCATTATTTATGTTTATGAGAAGGGCGATTCGGTCATTTTATATGGCCGAATTGCCTTTCTAGTTAATAGAAATACATATAAAATGACCGAATTGCCCTTCTGGTTAACAGAAAAAATGGATGAAGTTAACCCAGTGGACTAAAATGGCAACGGTGAAACCTTTTTGGACCCACATGAGAAAAATGAAACCTTTGGACTAAACTGACAAAATGGTTCAAACCACAGGGCCTAAAATTGTATGTTTTTTAACTGGATATCGAAAGTCGGTGTTTCGACGGTGGTGGTAGTGTAATCCTTATGGAGAAGTACATTGCGTTCATATTTCAGATTCAAACGCTTACCTGCGTTCGTATTTCAGATTCGTGCACTAGGACGTCGATCTAGGATGATGTGTGATCGAAGTGGACTACATTGTGCTAAGCTCCTCGTGATGCCAGCCAATGTTGTTTGCCCAGTTGCATGTACTTCCAAGAGATTCGTTTATTAGTGTTCTCATGGGGTATCCACCAACGGGAATTCCATGACACCAACCACCGCGAAAGGGCGCGCCAGAATGGACAGCGGTTAATAAAGGAAATCCCGGCACCCACTGCTCCAACCGCCACCTACCTTGTGCCTCTTGATGTGGTAATTGGGATGCGAAAAGCCCGTTGGAAGCTAGGGTACCAAAACCCAATTCCAAGATAGTCGGCGTGTCTTGGTACTTTGTTGTTAGACCCATCGGTTTCGTGTGCAAGAATTTAAGAATATGTAACAATTAGCGATTTAGGGTTTAGGGTTTAGTCATTACATTTTGTATGAAAGTGACATGGTTTGTGTATTAATATAAACCGATGCTTAATTACATTTTGAATTACGTTTCTTTGTTGTGTTATGGTTAATAAATGACAAGTGAAAAACAATTAAAGACATAATAATACTTAATAAATAAAAAATTTGACATTTTATAATAAATATGAAGTTTTTATAATAATATTTAATAAAAAAACATATGCACATTTTTTTTATTAGAAACGATGATATTTTATAATAATACTTGATAAATAAAAAACAAATAAAAACTTGATATTCTATAATATATATACATTTTCTATAAAACATTTCATAAAAATATGAAGTTTTTAATAATAATATTTAATAAAAAAACATATGCACATTTTTTTATTAAAAAAGGAGACTATGGATGCTATACGATTCGTAGAACAACCATTCTGAATCTCGCATGCTTGGGACTTCAAGTTGATCAGTTGCCCGATTCATCCATCAAACAAAGTACGTGAATGATGTGTTGGAGAAATTCAGCATGACAGGCACGACATCAGAATGACTTAGGGTAAGAAGGCCCATGAGTATGTCGGCTAAGGGGATGCTATGTGATGCTTAAAAAAGGAGATATAATATAGAACATATGACGCATCACATGCTATTTGGTGGACTTGTGGGATGAGAATGACTTTGGGTAAGAAGGCCCATGAGTAGGTCGGATAAACCCTTATCAGGTCAAAGGTTTATCAAATGTTCATCGGATTCTGTCGTTCCCTAAGGTAACTACCAAACAACCCTAGGAAGCGGGAACGGGATTGTCAATCCTATGGTACCATTACATACCACCGATCGGCGTGATCAATGTTAATGAATGTATAATATATTTTATAATAATACTTAATAAATAAAAAACAAATAAAAACATGACGTTTTATAATATTAACACATTTTTACAGCAACATTTTATAAAAAAATGTATGAATTTTCTTATATTAATATTTCACAACTTCTCCATACTAAAACATCCATAATATTTGAATAAAGTTCTATATGGTACATCTCAATCATTGGGCAATCATTGGCTAACAACCAATGATTGGCATTAATTAGGTGGGCCTGAGCCAATCGTATAGGGATATGACGGGGTATGGGTGAGCCCATTTTCAACCGTATAGGGCAATGAGTGAAGTATAGGGTTTAGGGATGTGTAGATACTTTTGAGGGATGTTTGGATGTTTTCTCCCTAAAAAAATTGTAGAATTAATCTATAATGCGCCTTTGTGGCCTTGTTTCAGGATTTTTCCTAGTTATAGTAAGTAAACGAATTAATCATATTTTCCTAATGCACATTTGTGGTTGCCAAATTTTCTTTATAAACCCATCTATGTCTGCCTAAATCTTCCATGAACTCGCCATCTATCTTTGTAAGAAATGGCTTTATCAGGAAAGTTAATTGGTAACGTGGAGATTAGTAAGAGCGGCGATGTCTTCCATGATATCCTTAGGTACAAACCGCACGAGGTGGTTGCAGCATCCCCAGATAAGGTTCATGACTGTGAGCTGCATGAGGGTGAGCGAGGGGTCACTGGTTCAGTCATCTCTTGGCACTTCACTCATGGTACGTATCACATCACTTGTTTCTTTCTCAAATCTTGTGTAACATAATGATTAATGATAACTTTGAATATGCATGGAAAAAAGAGGGAAAGAAGAAATTCTCGAAACAGATAATTGAATCAGTGAACGAGGAAAACCATATGATTGTGTTCAAGGTAATTGGAGGGGAGCTTGTGGATGAGCTATACAAGAGTTTCGTAATCACTTGGCATGTTGAACCAAAGGGTGATGGGAAGGTGGCTACATGGACCTTTGAGTTTGAGAAGCCAGACACAAGTGTACCATATCCAACTTCAATGATGGACTACCTTTGCAATCTTGTTAAGGAATTGGATGCCCATAACAGCGCTAAATAGTTCGAATCAACTATCAAAATGGAGGGGTATATAGTTCCGCGTAATGTGTGTGTTTTAATCTACTGTTGAAAAAATAAAGTTAAGGCAGACATGGCTGCTTGTGTATTTGTATGCTGTAGAAAGCTTGTGATATAATTAACCTGTTGATATATTTTGAATTTCAATATGCTATAATATTATTGACATGCAAGCAACCAAATGATTCGTGATCTAAATTAAAAGAGAATCATGATCTGTTATAACGTTATTGACATGCAAGCAACCAAACGATTAGTGATCTAAATTAAAAAAGACACCGGTGCTTGTACGTTGTTATGAATGTTGGTCAGAACCCTTATGAACACGAACACAATGATAAACTACGAACAATCGAACGAATAACTATATTGAATGTGAAAGTATAAGTGATTCTGATGATTACAATTGAAACATACAAACCCTATTTATACTAAACGAACAGGTGCGATTGTAGAGACGTGTCTCTTTACGAACGGTTGTGACTCTTGAACTTGTGGATGCGATTACATATGAAGAGGTGTGTCTCCTTGTTTTTCCCTTGATGTCGTCGATCAACAGGTGCGACTCCAGGAGGAGGAGTATCCTTTAATTTGAGTTGGTTACAATCTTTCATCTTTCCACCATTGCCCCCTTTACTTCATAACTACTACCCTAATTCTAATATAAACTATCTATAAACTATTTACATAATGACCCTTTAACTTAGGAAGTGAGGGATTAGAACTTCAATGAATCTTGTATAAAATAAAATTTTGATCTAAATTTATGTATCTACGTTGCTGTCAGTTCTGAATCTGGCTTTGATGGTCACTAGAAGGTGATGAAATGGGAGGACAGGTGTTTATAATAAAATGTGGTCACAGTGGAACCAAATCAATTAAGTGATGCCGACAATTGTAGTTGATATACGATGCCAATAATTCGACAAATGTTTAATGCAAGTATGTACTTGCTGGATCTTAGTATTAGACTGGAGGGTATGGAGAGCCTCATCTCCAAGGGGATGGGCCGTCACGTCACCGCCACGTAGGAGGGGCTTGAAGGGGATGGGCCTAGGGGGTGGGGGATGAACCCCTTTATATATATACTAGGTTAGAACCCCGTGTATTACACGGATTGCATAAATGTAATTTCATATAATAAATAATAAAAAAAATATATCTTTAAAAAACTCGTATATTGCATGTGTTGAATAAAATATAATGTCATATGTTAAGATAAATAGTCATCAAGATTTATCTTCTAAAAATGAACATTGATATTTATCTTCTGAAAATGAACTTTGATGTACTGTTTACTTATTATAACATTTTACTTTATTTTTTATTTATTATTTATTATTAGATTAAAAATACATGTATTATATAGGGTTGAATCCCGTTTTTATAATACATTCAAATTATGAGATACAATTATTTTAGTTAGTTGTATGCATCTTCATGCTTATTTGTTTATTTCATTCATAAATTACTCGTCTTAAATTTGTATTCAAGAAAGTTTACGGTACAAAAAGGTGGAGATCGATCCCTAAGTTTTTATATGTTTATTCGTTTTTATGAATTATACCGTAAAATTGAGAATTAAATTCTCTTTGAATGGAGTATAGAATTGTTATATTTAAAAACGGTTTTCTATCTACATGTTGATGCAATGCGCAATAAATGATGGGTTTAAACCAATTATAACAGTACGCCTACCATTATAGCGATGCGTAAAAAACACTTACAATTCGATAGAAGCATATGCCCGACCACTACAAGAACAGGGCACCTTTTGCGGCGACAGGTGTCGCCGGTATTGACCACCTTTGTCGCCGCTATTGACTATTAGCGGCGATATGTCGCCGGTAAAGCATCGCCGGTATTGCTCGGACGCTATTGACCGGTTGTCGCCGCTAAAGAGTAGTGTCGCCGGTATTGATCATCAACTTTTAGCGACGACAGTTGTCGTCGCTAAAAGTGTCGCCGGTATTGACCTTCGTCGGTAAAGGTTGAAAGGCAATAGCGGCGACATATGTCGCCGCTAAAAGTCTGTTTTTTTTTTTAATACAGCAGCTGTATATACAGCTGCCCAGCCAGTTTTACGGCCGAAAAAACAAAACCTGCCTATTTTCAAACAACGCAAGCATACGCCATGAACATAATCAACATATACTAAGGGTAATATAATTAAAAACTACGTTTAAGTCGTACATTATAATCCTACAACGTTTAATTAAATCATACATTAAAAACAACAACTCACTCGTCGTCGGATTCATTATCGAATAAGTCATCAGAATCGTAGTCTTTTGACTTTCCTTTTCCTTTTCCTTGTGAAGCAAGATAGTTGTTAAGTTGGTTCAAAAAGGACGGAGTTTGGAACAAGCTGTTAACAAAATCCTACAATAATAGATATCAAAACGTATATTAGCATATTAATTAACGCTACCAACATATATTTAACAAGGAAACATGCGTTCGTTTGTCATTTTTTAAATTGCGCAGTTTACCTCGGAAAAGGGTTCTTGCGTCCGAACTTGCGAAGACGACATGTTAGATGACGAGTGCGAGGACGTGTTGGAAGAAGGTTTAGGCCCCATCCTGCGGTACCATCCTCGCCGCTCACCCAACGCTTCCTGATACGGGGCAATTGGCGGACCCTCACCGCTCCATTCACTTGTGGCCTGTTGTATGTTCCGCTGTATTTTACGAAGATGATTAAATATATATGTGTGTGTATATATATATATATATATATTTGTTATAGAAAATAATACTTAAAAGAAATACTTACGTAATTTTGTTCAGCAACCGGATCAACCCAATTCCCTTGATTGTCCGTGTGGGTTTTAGCATACGTAGGTACCCAATCCATATCCTGTTTAACATTAAACTTAGATTAGACATTAAATAAACAAAAGCTTACACACACGCACACATACATAAAACATTACATTTTTATGGGCGGTGCTACCGTACGACGATGTCCCCCCACGGTATGGGAATTGTTGTTTCTCGCGTACTAGTGTGTTGGCATCGCTTCTTTTAATATATTTTTCTTCCCGGAAACCTTCGATGGTTCTCAACCAGTTATCATAGGGCATATCCGGGGGATGGAATGCCCTTGCACTCTCAAGATCATTGTAACCTCCCTTGCTCTTAAATAATTTTTTAGCATCGTACTTGCGGTCAGAGTACCGCTTCATAAGCACAGCCCTAATGCCACCCGTCAAGTTTTTGGCCTCTATATCACGTTCCACTTCATCAAAATTGAAATTTTCCTACAAATTAAATAAAAAAAGTTAAAATATCATATATAAATTAGATTTGCATGTGCTTAAATATTTGATAAAATTTTATGCATATAACTTATTTACCCGTAAGTGTTTCATGACGGCATCCTTGTAATGTTGTTCAACGTTATCCCATCCCATTTTATCGAACGGGATGGACCGCCACATATACAGGCCGGCCTCCCGTGAAAACATATCTCTTGTTTTACCAACAGGGGTATACGTGACCTGCCTGTCAAACGTAAGCGATACAGGCCCCCCCCCCCCCCCCCGCTTTTAGCAGACGCCTTAGTTTCTCGTTTTTTGCTTTCCCCCTAACCCTCTTCGGGGGAACCGCTGCAATTAAAACAAAAATAATTAGTAACAACATTTATAATATATAAAATATAAGGACTACAAAATTATTTTGTAAAAGACTTACCGTCTGTCTCGTGTGTGCCACGAAATCCACCAGGAGGAATCGGTGGATCACCAGCGCCGTCACCCCCATGTCCCCAGGGGGCCACATCAGCCATCAAATAAGCGAATATCAACAATATCGAAAACATAATCCCTATAAAGTTACAAATGTTACAGCATGTGTATCTAATACAAATTAAGCGAAAGTACAACAACGGTAACTCAAATTCAAATAAATATTTCAAACAAGTGTTTATCAATTACAAATCAATATAAATTACAATAACTTTTCTTTTAGTCAGACTCCACATAATCGGGATCATCCTCATCATAATCAGCCTCGACCTCATCAGAATCAGTCTCGACCTCAAACACTTCATCGACGGTGGCCGTTGGGGGATCAACTTCAATTGAAGGCTCACCCGCAGTAACATGAGAAGATCCAATTTGAAAGTATTGGGTCAAGTCAATGACAAGTGGACAGTCAGATGAAGAGTTGTTGTCGACAACGTCATTATCTTCTAAGCCTTTGTCAACATTTTGAACCTTATTAACGCGGTCATCATCACTTAATGGCCGATCCCAAATTCTTCGATGATTAACATTTTCGACTACCCACCTATGTTTGTTTTTTTGGTTTCGAGACGTTTCTTGGATGAAGAACACTTGTTTGGCTTGCGAAGCAAATATGAGTTGATCGTCTTTGTCCCATTCACGTTCAGTGCTTATACTGGTGATATTATTGTCATGGTTTACACCCCTTCGAGTATCAAACCACTTGCACCGAAATAGGACAGTGGAATAATTATTTGTATAACGCAACTCAATAATTTCTTCTAATTGGCCATAAAATTTCACACCGTTCTCTCCAACCACTTCCACCCCAGAGTTTTGCGTTGTGCATTTTGCATCACGTTCAAGTGTCTTAAACCTAACACCGTTGACTATGCAAGCAGTGTAAGTGTATGCAGTCATTTTCGCACAAATTGAAAGAGCATACAACTCCGGGTGGAATTCTGGAGAATTTTGTGTTTTCATCGAATGTACCTAACAAATATAGAGTAATAATGTTTGTTATATATGTATTACCTAGCAAGTGTAGAGTAATGAGTGTTATATATGTATTATACCTTATGGAGAAACCATCCCGGAAATTTGGTTTTAAGATCATCTTGGGGATGTGTATGTTTGAATTCACTACATTGATGACAAATATAAGAAAGGAATGAAAAATACCAATTAACAGATTATGAAAAGTTAAAGATAGAAGCACTCACTTCATGTACTCCCTAACTTCTGCGCAATTTTCGAGGACAAACCATTCCATCTTGCTTTTTTCGATGAATGATAGATATTTGTCCTTTGTTGCGTCAACAGGATGACATTTGGACTCAAACACCCATAACTTTCTTTTTTCAACAACGACATCAGCGTTTCTATCTGGGCGATTGAACTTAGTCTGAACATCTTTAAGGTACATTGAACAAAATGTTAGAGCTTCTTCAAACACATAACGTTCAGCTATACAACCTTCAGGCCTTGCCGGGTTTTTGACATAGTTCTTTAGTTTTTTCATGTACCTTTCAAATGGATACATCCATCTAAAAGCTACTGGACCTCCCGCAATCGCTTCATCAGGTAAATGCACAAGTAAATGAACCATAATGTCAAAAAACGCAGGTGGATAGATCATCTCTAACTTGCATAAGATGGTAACAATGTCATCCTTTGCTTTCTTCATATCATCCACCGATAGTGTTCTAGAGCAAAGTTGCTTAAAGAACATACAAAGGTCTACTATTGGTGTAGATGTATCTTTAGTCAAAAGCCCTCTAACCCCAATCGGTATCAAATGTTGCATGAGGATATGACAGTCATGAGATTTCAACCCGGTAATGTTAGCATTGTTATCTGTCACCCTCTTACTGATATTAGATCCAAACCCATCTGGTAATTTAACATTTTTTATAAACTGACAAAAAAGTTTTCGATCATCGGACTTGAATGAGTACTTTGGGTGGGGACTTAAGAACTTGCCACCCGATTGTTTCAGCCATTGTGTCGGCCGAATGTTTAGTTTTTCCAAGTCGGACCGCGCATTTGGCGTGTCTTTGCTCTTATCGTTCATTAGAAGAGTACCGAGCAAGCTGTCGCACACATTTTTCTCTATATGCATTACATCTAAGTTATGTTTCAGCTGCAGAGAAGACCAATACTCAAGGTAAAAAAATATGCTTCTTTTGGACCAGTTCAACTCGAAATCTAACCGGGTTATCCTCCCACCTCCAAAATCTGGATGCTTGCCTGGTAGACGATTAATTAAACGACCGAGTTGAGCTTCTATGTCAGCTGGGCTAAACTGTCTCGGAGGGTCTCGTGTCTCGGGTCTCCCGTTAAAGTCGAGACTTGTTCTCCAAGGATGGTTGGCATCTAAGAACCGGCGATGACCAACATAAGCACATTTACCAGTTACACGTATTGAAGGAGTGTCTTGGTTACAAGTTGGGCATGCCATGTAGCCTTGTCCGCTCCAACCTGATAGACTACTACGGGCTGGAAAGTCATTTATGGTCCATAACAATGCCGCCTTCATTGTGAAGTATGTGTTTGTTGCTGCGTCTTTAGTACGTACACCTGTCTGCCACAATTGCTTAAGCTCATCCACTAACGGTCTAAGGAAACCGTCCATGTCTTTCCCCGGTGATCTAGGGCCAGGAATCAACAAGGTCAACATGAATGTGGACTCTCGCATGCATAGCCAGGGAGGCAGATTATATGTGGTGAGTATAACCGGCCACGTGCTATGAGTCGAGGATCCACTACCGTTGATAAGGGGATTAAAACCGTCAGCTGCAAGCCCTAAGCGAACATTTCGTGGCTCCATCGTGAAGTTTGGGTACTTTTTATCAAAGTCTTGCCATGCAGATCCATCAACTGGATGACGCATAGTCCCATCTTCCGATCGTCCGGTACTATGCCATATCATATCTTTCGCTGTGTACCTTGAACAATACAAACGTCGTAGTCTAGGCGTCAAAGGAAAGTATCGTAACACCTTACGAGCCACCTTCGTGCCTTTTGTGTCTTTATCGACCCATCGACTCTCATTACAAACGGGACAATTTTGCAAGGACTCGTTTTCTTTCCAAAAGAGAGCACAATCATTTGTTCACACATCTATCATCTCATATGCCAAACCAATCTTCTTAAATGTCTTCTTAGCTACATAATACGAAGGGGGAATCTTGTTGCCTTCTGGCATTGACTCTCGCAACAACGTGAGGAGTCGATCTACTCCTTCATTTTGAAAATGGTACGTATCCTTTATATTCAAAAGCTTTGCTAAAAAGTCGATAGAAGAAAACTTGGTACAACCAGGATATAATTCTGTTTCAGCTTCCTTTACCAGGTCTTCAAAATCATCAACAACACCGCTACTATCTCCATTCGAGTTCTCTTGGTTAAGGTATGTATCTTCTTCCATACGCTCCCCCCTAATGTCTTCAATAACGTTTACCATACCGTCTTGTGGCGCAACATCGTTTACTTCTGCAATTGGAGTTGTGGCCCTGTGATAGGTCCACTTCGTGTATTCCTTCCAAAAACTGTTAATACGCAAATGGTATTTCATTTCTGCCATAGTTTTTAAGCCGAAATTTTTACATTTGGTACACGGACATCTAACTTCATCGTGGTTTTTTATCACTCTTTCACACATCTCGATAAATGACTCGAGTCCTTGCTTGTATTGAGGTGAATGACGTGGGGAATCAATCCAACTTTTATCGATAGGCATTATGCAACTGAAAGAAAATCTAATTTAGGATTAACAAGACAAGGGTAGGCTGCTAAACCCACTTTTTGAACACTTTATCTCATATGTGAATGTGTATTACATGATTGTTTGTTTAAGAAAAATTCGGCAGCATTTCCTCTTAGCTCCCAAGTATATATGTAATGATATATATACCCGATGAGCAAAGAGAAAATGATAACCGAATCCTTCTTAAACAAACAATCATGTAATACACATTCACATCCTAAATGAGATAAAGTATTCAAAAAGCAGTCCCAAGATAAACAGGGACAACCCGAAATTAATTTCTAAATCAATTTCGGGCGGGTATTTCTAAGCTCTCTATGTTTAAAATGATTAATTCAAACACGGGCACAGTTTTTTAAGCTTGTTATGTTGTTAATGATTGTTTTAAATTTTGGGCGGAACGTTATGTTTTAAATCATGATTTCAATTTCGATTGGGTGTTTTCTTAGCTCGTTATGTTTGAAATGATGAATTCAATATCAGACACGATTTTTAAGCTCGTAATGTTCTTCATAATGGTTTATATTTCGGGCGGGTATTTTCATAGCTCCTTATGTTTTAAATGCTGATTTTAATATAAAGAGGGTATTTCCTAACTAATATATATTTGTCAAATTTAAATATAAATGTTTTAAAACCTAAACACAAATATACAAATTATCAAACTTTAACATTTTTTTCAAACCTACACATTTGCATCCTTACACACACATTTGCATACTTTATACAAACATACATACTAACATACACATTTTTCACCAACATACTAACATACAACAATTATACAAACATACTAACAATTTACAATTTACATACTAACATTATACAATTTACATACTAACAATTTACATACTAACAATTATACAAACATACATACTAACATACACAATTTACATACCTAAACTAAAAATTATACAATTTCTAAACTTTAAAAAAAAAAAAAAAAACTAACCATTATACAATTTACATACACATTTTTCAAATACACCTACATTATACAATTTACATACTAACAATTATACAAACATACATACATTCATTCATACACTTACATACCCACATACAACTTAAACTAAAAATTATACAATTTACATACTAACAATTATACAAACATACATACTAACATACACAATTTACATACCTAAACTAAAAATTATACAATTTCTAAACTTTAAAAAAAAAAAAAAAAACTAACCATTATACAATTTACATACACATTTTTCAAATACACCTACATTATACAATTTACATACTAACAATTATACAAACATACATACATTCATTCATACACTTACATACACACATACAACTTAAACTAAAAATTATACTATTTACATACTAAAAATTATACAAAATACATACTAACATACACAATTTACATACCTAAACCAAAAATTATACAATTTCTAAACTTATAAAAAAAAAAAAAAAAAACTAACCGTATTTTTCAAGTTTCAAGGAGATGAAGACCGAGGAGACGAAGTGGTGCCGGATTCGAGATGGTGGTGACCGGATTCGAGATGGTGGTGATCCGATATTTCTTCCAAAAACACAAAAATACACAAAAAAGAGCAAAAATTAAAACCCATAACATCTATATAACAAATGTAGAGAAGAAATCTAACAAAAACAAAGTGAAACTAACCGATTTGGACGATTTTCGCGAGTTAGCAGCGGTGTTCGGAGGTTTTTTTTGGGGGAAAAGTGAAAAAGGAGGGAGAAATTGGCGCTGTATAGGGGTTTGGTTCGTTCAACTTTTAGCGGCGACAAGTTGTCGCCGGTATTGCCCATTGTCGCCGGTAATGTCTTTAATGAAGTTGACCAGAGATAAGATTTGTGTGGCTGGGGATTAAAGTTCTGACATTTACTTTTAGCGGAGACTAGCTGTCGCCGCTATTACCCTATTTCTGTCGCCGGTAATGAGTTATAAATCCCCAACCGTCAGATCATGATTTTGATCAACGGATGGGGTTTGGTTTGAGATCCTGTGACGCGGATCGACCAATAGCGGCGACATTTGACCTGTCGCCGGTAAAAGTGTATTATTCTTGTAGTGGACCTAGAATAATTATTTAATTCTAGTGAAAAATAAACAATAATACAATTATTAAGTATATATCAAATGGGAACCTTTAATTCCTAATTTACCTTAATTTCAATCGTTTAAAAAATTATTATTATTTACGATTGTAATAAAAACAAACGTTTATATTCTTATCTAATTTTTAATTAATATTATTATTATTATTATTTAATATGATCATAATAAAAACAAATGTTTATCCTTATCTAAATATTTATTCTTATCCAATATTTTGTTTGAAATTATTATTATTTAATACGGGTGATAAATAGGAAAATAAGGTGAGAAAGCACCAGAGAGTGACATGTGTCCAAAAAAGATTTTCTTTTATTAGTATAGGAAGATGTATGTAAGTATAGTTGTGTGTGTGTGAAGAGAGATGAGAGAGGCCCGGCGTGAACGACTGGTGGGAGACGGAGTTGCCGAGCCGGAGGAGTGGGGGCGGTGTGGGGGACCGCGCCGGGCCAAGCCGGGCCTCAGCCGGCCCCCATACCCGTCTTAGAATATTATAACAATAATGATTATTAGACTAACGCATCGACATAATTTGTCGAAGTTGCCTTGTTATATATTTTATATGTTTAATTTGGTTGGAATCAAATAAATAATATGTTCAATAAGTTAATAATAACATATTTAATAAATTTATAGAGAAAATGAAATCAAGTCAACCAAAATTGACTGAAGATCAAACCAAGTAAAGTATACACTAATATATTGGGTGTTAACGGTGATATGACAAGTTAACCGTCATTGCACACCACTATTTCCTTGTGTTAAGGGGCATTAAAGTAGTTAGTTATACGTTAACATGTTAACCGGATGTTAAGAGATTGAATTAATTATTCTTTTCTTTTTTCAAACCAAAATCACAAAAAACAGGGTTAGATGAAGTTAACGGAATTAAACTACTTTCTTGAAGTGAGATAAAGTGAAATAGGAAAGATGTGTAAACTGCATTGGGTCAAAGACAAATGAATGGTAAGAATATATGTGGTTGATATGATTTATGGGTATGGATATTAAATTGCATCTCCAAATTTTAGCTTTATATATAAAACAATAAAAAATATGTAGTGTGAATCTAGCACACTTGTTACGATGTTTTTCCGCATTACGAATTAAGCACGTGTGTCTTAGTTAATATTTTCTATATAAACCCATGGATGTCGGCCCATATTTTCCAAGAACTCAGTATCACCTATCTGTCAATCTTGGTAACTGTTTGTGAGAGTAATTAAGAAATGGCTCTATCAGGAAAGTTAATCGGTTACGTAGAGATCAGTAAGAGCGGCGATGTCTTCCATGATCTCCTTAGGCACAAACCGCACGACATGGTTGCAATTGCCCCTGATAAGGTTCATGACTGTGAGCTGCATGAGGGTGAGAGAGGGGCCGTTGGATCCGTCATCACTTGGCACTATACTACTCATGGTACGTATAACATGACTTACTTGTTTCTTCCAAATCTTGTGTGTAACATATAGATTAATGATTTTTTTTATGCAAAAACTAAGAGGGAAAGAGGAAAACATCGAAACAGATAATTGAATCAGTGAACGAGGAAAACCACACGATTGTGCTCAAGGTGATTGGAGGAGAGCTTGTGGATGGGCAATACAAGAGCTTCACAAACACATTTCATGTTGAACCAAAGGGTGACGGTCAGGTGGCTACGTGGACCTTTGAGTTCGAGAAGGTGGATACAAGTGTACCCTATCCAACTGTGGAGATGGATTACCTTTGCCATCTTATCAAGGATTTGGATGCCCATAACCATGCTATATAATTCTAATCAAAGGTGAAATTGAAGGGTATTGAAGCTATACATATATGATGTGTGTTTTAATTTTCAATTGAAAGAATAAATTAAGGCAGACATGCTAGCTGCTTGTGTGTGTGTGATGCACAAATGACTTTTTAAATATTTCCTTTTAGTTTCATGCATGGATCTGCATGATCATGTGATATATGTAATGATCATAAGATATATTGTTGTTCTAGCTCCCCAGATGAGCAATAAACTATTCTTGGTGCTTGTTTTGAATATTGTTTGCAATTAGTTCTGATGGTGGTTTTAATGTCTTATAATGAAACGTGGTCCATAGGAGCCAAATGAGAAAAGAGACAATGCCAATAATTCGATCCATATGTAATGCAATTACTTAGACTAGGGGTATGGGGTGGGGGTTGGGTACAAACGCCCAAGTCACCACCCTGGGTGGGCTTGGGTTTCTGCATGCCCCTTGGGCGGGGGTTTCAGCCCGGGCGTTGGGCGGGTATAGCGGTCTTCCGTGGTTGGCTCTCATTGGCTGGGTTGGCTAGGCTTTTATTTTTTTTAATTTTGTGTGTATTTTTATAATAATTGAAAAAAAAATTTATAACACGTGGCCAACCCACGCGGGCTAGCCATGCCCCGCCATACCGACCCAACATGCAACTGACCAGCAGTGCCCCTCGAAGTCCACGTGTCAACCCATGCCCCAAACCCCCGCCCCACCATACCCCACGTTCTTACGTGGATGACAATATTAGAATATTGATCCAAATAAAAGTAACACCTTTTACACCTACCATATATAATGATCAAGTCAAAGAAATAAGGAAAATCTGCTAGTTGTTTGCTTGATTCTGTTGAAATTGTTTGGGTTATTGGATTTTAATAATCCTAAGTTTCACCAGTTGGCCGATAATAATCCCAACTTTAAAAATCCCCTCCAATAATCCCAACTTGTAAAAGTTTGGCCGCCAGGTGCACTTAAATCAATTAAGGAGTCTCTAGGTGTAATTGAATCTATTGAGGAGACCAAATTCTTATATGTTTGAAAAGGATCAATGGCGGCCAAACTTTTACAAGTTGAGATTATTGGAGGGAATTTTTAAAGTTATGATTATTATCGGCCAACTGGTGAAACTTTGGATTATTAAAATCCAATAACCCAAATTGTTTTAATATTACCAGCTGATTTTTTTCCCAAAGCAACAAAAGATATATTTCAAAGTGCTTTTTTTTTGTTCGATCATGAAAAACTGAATTAACCATGGTGGCAAAAGTCGCTAGGCGCTTCCTAGTCGGAGTCGGGTGTACTCGGGAAGTACTCGGCCTAGGCGGATAGTACTCGGGGAGTAATTGGCCTAGAGGAAGAGTACTCGTGCCTCGGCAACCTACCTTGTAGCGAGTACTCGGGGTGTACTCGGCCTCCGATACCTTGTTTTACAACCATGGAATTAACTATTATAGATATACCAACATTGTTGTCGCAAAATAGTTATATCTGTTATAAAATCAGATATACTCATATACATAACTCCCACCATAACCGTTTTGTCAGTTACACATAAGTATATATTATTGTATTGAATGATGAGACCGTTTTGTCAGTTACACGTAAGTATATATTATTGTATGGAATGATGAAATGAGTACTACTTCCAAAATTTACATTTCAATTTCCTATTAATTTCTTATCACGTTATCAGCACGAGTGCTCTCTTTACTAGAGAATTCGCATTGGTTTCACAAGGATTCGCTATCATGGAATACACCATTGATTCATCACCAACTACTTTTCTGCGATTAACAAAATATTTGTTCATCAATCCGGGTACTACACATCCCGCTCTTTAATTACAATTCAGTATGTTCATAAGCAATTGTTCTTTACACACTTAATATACCCAAATTCTTCAAAATTGTTTTTGTTTTACTAAATGGGGTTATATGAGTAAGGAACGATGCAGATGACGAGCACACAACATCGGTTTTATGTGCTCAATTTTAGAATACCCAGATTAAGCTTTATTTTTATCTAGAATTTAAGAAACCCATATTCGGTTTTCTAATCTGAAATTTAGAAACAAGGAATCAATTTTTTTTCTCATTAACAAATGGTGGTCCCGTGGTTTTCTTTTCATAAACAAATAGGATACACGTATTTTTTTTGTTTTGTTTTTTTTTAAACGGTTCGTCACAATTAGATTTCAGATCTAATCCTTTGGAACAAAAAGTAATATACTTTTCGATATGAGTTTTTTTTAGAATAGACAGAACAGGTTTTATTTTTTTCTTTGCATTTTAGAACACAAGTAATAAGAATATTTCCTTTTAGATTTTATCATAGAGAAACACCAATCACTGATTATATGTTTTCCCCTAACATTCCGACGGTCACTGCCGCCTCAAACATCAACTGAACAACAACAATCACAGTTAAACAAATTTTACCCGAAAACAAATAAATGAATCGATCGATGATACCCAACGGCGGTCACTGCTGCCGCACACAAAACTCTTACCCGAAAAACTTCCTCTCCGGCGATTAAGTTCTGACTCACCGGAGATATTTCTCCGATCTATGTGTTTGAGGCGGCATGGTTCTGATCGGTTGTTGACGACCACCGTGTTTATGGGAGAAAAAAGTTGTTTCAAAAAGATTAACCAAACATGCCCTGAGAACAGCAGATTGCAAATTGTGAAGATGGAGCAATAGAGATGTTTGTGGTCTGAATAATTATGGGTGAAAAAGATTTTATCTCATGGTGTAAATGTTACAGCTGTAACCCACAACAATTCTGATAGTGTATCAACATATAAAATAAAATAATAATAAAATAAAGTAAAAGAAAAGAAAAGAAAAAAAGGGAGTGCATAGAGGAATGTTTGTCATTTATAAACTCTCAACTAAATCACTACGTCTTTTTCAACCTTTTGTCTTTCTTCCACATATTCCATATCATATAATGTCCATCACATAAATGTAATTGTTTTAATACCATTTATATTAGAATTATATATTTTTTTTTCATAAAATATATAAAAACCTAGCCCGCATGGTATGTTCCTATAAGTTATATTCCTAACACAAAACATTAAAAAATACAAACTCACCGCTACATATGAAAACGGTCTTCTTGTAGAGAACCCGAAGTTCTAATTATAAAGAACCCGAAGTTCTCCTATGGTATCCATTATATACACATGCTTGTTATTAAATGCATGTCTTTTTCCGTCAATGGATGGTAAACTTTAAGATAATCAAAAACCTAAAGAGGGAAAATCGTACTGTCAAGGACCCTCTCGAGTTATGGAAAAACATTCAAGAAAGATTTGACCACCTGAAGTTGGTCTTACTCTCTAAAACTCGCTACAAGTGGGTTCATTTAAGGCTACGAGATCATAAGACTATTAGTGGATTTTATTTCAACTCTATTGTTATTTTATGTTTTGAACTTTTGTTATGGTTTCACTTAAAATCTTTGTGATGTTTGATTCATATTTGTGTGATGTGATGTGATGTTTTTTTTTCATACTCAACCAAGTAGTTCGTTATATTAATTTATTTTATTATTACCAAAGGAAATATGTTTACAAGCTCCAATAAAGCTATCATTGGTGATGAATGTCTCGTTGATAGTGGTACTACCAACACTATTCTCAAACATAAGAAATTTTTCTCTGAGTTGTCTCCTGCAGAGACACTTGTGGGTACTATTTCTGGTGTGTGTGATCTTATAGAAGGCTCTGGAAGAGCAAGCATCATATTACCATCGGGTACTAAACTAATTATAAATGATGCATTATAGTCTAGTAAATCAAGACGAAATTTACTTAGTTTTAAAAGTATTAGACAAAATGGTTACCACCTCAAAACAACATCTGAAAATAATATTGAATACTTACAAATTACTTCAAATGAAAATGGCAAAGATACCATTGTAGAAAAGCTAAAAGCTTTATCCTCTGGATTATATTATACAAATATTACTCCTATTGAAGCATACATGGTGGTGAGTAACCATATGTTACTAGATAAAGACACATTCACAATATGGCATGACCGACTAGGTCACCCAGGTAACATAATGATGAGGCGAATAATTAAGAACGCAAATGGGCACCCTCTTAAAAATTTAAAAGTCTTACAATCAAAAGATTTATTATGTGCGGCATGCTCTCTAGGCAAACTCATTACTCGGCCCTCACCAACTAAATTGACACAAGAAAACCCCTCATTTTTGGAAAGAATCCAAGGGGACATCTGTGGGCCTATACATCCTCCTTGTGGTCCATTTCGCTATTTCTTAGTCTTAATTGATGCCTCATCGTGATGGTCACACGTGAGTCTTTTAGCTACCCGAAATGTAGCGTTTGCCCGACTATTAGCGCAAATCATACAGTTGAGAGCTCATTTCCCTGAAAATCCAATTAAAACCATACGAGTGGATAATGCAGGAGAATTCACATCCCAAGCTTTTAACGATTATTGTATGTCGATTGGGATAAAGGTTGAACATCCAGTAGCTCATGTTCATACACAAAATGGTTTAGCTGAATCATTAATTAAACGATTACAAATAATCGCTAGACCTCTCCTGATGAGATGCAAATTGCCATCTTCTGCATGGGGACATGCTATTTTACACTCTGCTGCACTAATCCGATTAAGACCAACTGCCGATCATGAATATTCCCCATTACAACTGGTCTCCGGAAGAGAACCAAATCTGTCCCACCTCAAAATATTTGGTTGTGCGGTATATGTACCGATATCGCCACCACAACGTACCATAATGGGACCACAGAGAAGACTGGGCATTTACATTGGTTTTAATTCCCCTTCTATTATTAAATATTTAGAACCATTAACGGGTGACATGTTTACAGCACACTTTGCTGACTGTCAGTTTAATGAGACAGTATTCCCAGTCTTAGGGGGAGATAAGACTAAAGAAAGACTGGTAACACAAGAGTTAACATGGAATGCATCATTATTATCGAATCTCGACCCCCGAAGTGGTCAATGTGAATCTGAAGTCCAAAAGATTATACATTTGCAAAGAATCGCAAATGAATTACTAAATGCATTCACAGATACAAATAGGGTGACAAAGTCACATATACCAGCATCAAATGCACCTGCTCAAATTGAAGCAATCCCAGAAGCGATTACCATACAAAGAAAACGTGGGAGACCAATAGGTTCCAAAGATAAGAACCCACGCAAGCGAAAAGAGCAGAATAAATCAGTTGGTGAAAATTTAGTAAATGAAACCCTAGAAGAGGTAAATGTCCCAGAAGAGACAAATATAATTCCAGAGGAAAATGAAAATCAAGAAGAAACACTGGTACCAAATGAAAATGAGATCTCTATCAATTATGTACAAAATAGTACAATATGGAACCGAAATGAAACACGTGTTAATGATATATTTGCATATGCTATAGCAACAGATGTAATCAATGAAAATGATTACATACCTAAAACTCTAGAAGTGTGCATGCACAGAATTGATTGGCCAAAATGGCAAGAGGCCGTAAAGGCTGAGTTAGATTCGCTTGAAAAGCGGAATGTTTTCGGACCTGTAGTCCGAACACCCATAGACGTCAAACCAATAGGTTATAAATGGGTGTTTGCTATAAAAAGAAATGAAAATAATGAGATTGTACGATACAAGGCACGTCTTGTAGCACAAGGGTTTTCCCAAATCCCAGGAGTTGATTATGAGGAAACGAATTCCCCTGTAGTGGATGCGATAACCCTTAGATTTCTAATTGGCCTTGCAACCTCAGAAGGACTTCAAATGAGACTTATGGATGTCGTCACCGCATACTTGTACGGGACACTAGAAAATGACATCTACATGAAAATCCCTAAAGGATTAAAAATGCCCGAAGCATTAAAATCAATACCTCGAGACATGTGTGCTATAAAGCTAAAAAGATCTTTATATGGTCTTAAACAATCTGGCCGCATGTGGTACAATCGGCTCAGTGAATATCTCGAAAAAGAAGGATACAAGTCTGATGTAATCAGTCCATGTGTTTTTATAAAAAGATCACTCTCAAAATTCACTATTGTAGCAGTCTACGTTGATGATATAAACATCATCGGAGCTCCTGAAGAGATAGAAAAAACTGATAATATATTAAAGAGAGAATTTGAGATGAAAGACCTTGGCACAACAAAATTATGTCTCGGGCTGCAGTTTGAGCATTTACGAAACGGTACATTCGTCCATCAATCAAACTACATCCAGAAGATGTTAGTACGTTTTAATATGGACAAAGCTCATCCGTTTAGCATACCCATGGTTGTCCGACCGCTAGATCCTCAAAAGGATCCTTACCACCCTCAAGAAGAAGGCGAAGAAGTACTTGGTCCAGAAGTACCATACTTAAGTGCGATCGGTGCTCTTATGTATCTTGCAAATAACACGAGACCCGATATTGCATTCTCGGTACATGTACTAGCAAGATATAGTTCAAACCCAACACGTAGACACTGGAATGGAATAAAACACATATTCCGATATATTTGCGGGACACAAGACTTAGGTCTTTTCTACCAGAAAGGTCAAAAGTCCCAGCTTGTTGGGTATGCTGATGCTGGATATCTATCAGATCCACATAAAGCAAAATCTCAAACAGGTTATGTATTCACATTTGGTGGCACAGCAATGTCTTGGAAGTCAACTAAGCAAACACTTACAGCAACGTCATCAAATCATGCCGAACTAATTGCACTATATGAAGCTGGTCGAGAATGCGTGTGGTTGAGATCAATGATTACTCACATACAAGAAGCATGTGGATTAGAACAGATCAAGAAGGAGCCGACGATTATTTATGAAGACAATGCTGCTTGCATAGCTCAGATCAAAGAAGGTTACATCAAGGGTGATCGAACAAAGCACATTTCACCAAAATTCTTCTCAACATATGACTTGCAAAAAGAAGGGGAAATTGATGTTTGCCAAATCAAGTCAAGTGAAAATTTAGCTGACCTATTCACAAAATCTTTACCAAGAAACAGTTTCGAGCAACTATCACACAAGATCGGTCTCCGTAGATTGAAAGATGTTTGTTGAATTCAGGGGGAGAATTATACAGACTCTTTTCCTTGACTAAGTTTTGTCCCATTGGGTTTTCTTAGTAAGGTTTTTAACGAGGCAGCATAACTGGTCCAGCAGTATCAGTTTATCTCATAGGTTCTGAAGTACCGATTTAACATCATCCTGACGCATGTTGTTAATTTGTGTATAATGAATAGTAATGTATATCTGAGGGGGAGTGTTATAAAATCAGATATACTCATATACATAACTCCCACCATAACCGTTTTGTCAGTTACACATAAGTATATATTATTGTATTGAATGATGAGACCGTTTTGTCAGTTACACATAAGTATATATTATTGTATGGAATGATGAAATGAGTACTACTTCCAAAATTTACATTTCAATTTCCTATTAATTTCTTATCAATATCGGTAATGTTATATTTCTATGTAGTTATTTATAAAATTGATTAGCCATAGCACCGCACATGTGGGGTATCAAAGTGTGAACCAGTGGATAATAAGAGAAATCGCAGAACAATGGCTTTCCAAGGTATTAAAATGATTGGGTGTTGGAGCCTTTGGAAGTCTAGAAAACGAGTTCAAATGTCGAAACCGATCGAGATTGGGAACATTATCAGTCAGGTTAAAGCCTTGGGTTTCTTAGGGGAGGAGGGGTGATCACCAGTGATAGAATTCTATCACTCCCAATATCCAATCAACTCATGCCATGTCATCACCCACTATTCTATCACTAGTGATAGAAATGTAGTGGGGGTGGTCACTAGTGATAGAAAATAGCTATTTAAAAATAGCTAACAAAAGTTGAGGGGCTAATTTGCACTTTTCATCAAACTTCTATTAATTCAATTCATAAAGGACAAAACAATCTCTGCAACTCAATTCCATTTTCAACGCGTTAACAATCCAACGAGTTTTAAAATTAACGCGTGATACATATAGGGGCGGCGGTGTTCGTGGTGGTATAACGCATGATGGGGTGGCCATCACGGACCACCCCGCCTGGCCTTATGGTTTGCTCATAGATCGAAAGTTAAGGACATCACGTGGGATAACTGGAATATGTTTTTATGTAGTTGTGTTTGTTGTGTAGTCGGCCCGTTTTGGGCCGGCGGCCGTTTCTAGTGAAAGCTTCCGTTCAAAATAAATAAATAAGCACACCATTGATTAATTTTATATATATATATATGAATAGAAATTGATGATGAATAGTGAATTCCTTTTATTTAATAATTTTTTTTTATTTTTTATTAATATTTTATCTATTATTAATTTGTTTTTTAGTAATAATTGTTATTTGTTTTTTTTTTTTTTTGTTTTTTATTAGTAGTAATAAATGATAATTGATCATTTTTAGGTATTTGTATTTTTATATTTTATTAATAGTATTCTATTTAGCATTCAATTTGATTTTTTTACAGTTAATTGCCCGGATGGTCCCTGTGGTTTTACTTTTTTTTTCACGTTTAGTCCCCACCTTTTGAAAATATCAGGTATACTCCCTATGGTTTATATTTCGTTACTCGGATAGTCCCCTGAGTAGATGTCAGTTAGTCTGAAAATAGCAGGTATGCTCCCTATGGTTTGTCGTTTTGTTACTCGGATAGTCCCCTGAGTAAATGTCAGGGGACTATCCGAGTAACAAAATGACAAACCATAGGGAGCATACCTGCTATATCCAAAAGGTGGGGACTAAACGTGAAAAAACATAAAACCACATGGACCATCCGGGCAATTAACTCATTTTTTATATAAACTTACGTTCGTTAACTTTAAAAAAAATTCTAAATTTGCATCTATATATTTTTTTAACATTCTATGTTATTTGCCCGTGCGTTGTGACGGTACGTTACCATGGGCATTGGATCGATATCGATTCGGTTCGGTTCGGTTCATTATAGTACCGGTAGAATTCATGCACTCGGTTTAGAAATCAACACGTGTTTTACATCGACCGAAAATGGACACTGATACCGACACCGATGTTGTTCGAATGGTATCAAGTGGTTCGAAAGCAAAACCAGTTGTCCAGTTTGGTACGGTATGGTAGCGATAGTATCTTAGTTTATCGAAAGCAAAAACAATAAAAATAAATACCGTTACCTATACAAATATTGTTCAATTAGTTTCGATTCAGATTGGTACGATAGCGACACAATAGCTTTTTCAATAAAGTTTATACGACAATATTGAAAAGAATAAACATAGAATGCAAACCAACCAAATTGATATCAACAGAACAAAATCTGTAATACCCAAAAATTTGAAAACTCTAAGACAATAAATATCTATTAATTACGTCGGTTCTAAATGAATTAAAAAACATTTTAAAATAGAGTAAAGCATTTATCACTTTTAACCTTTCTAGTTATTTAGTATAGAGATGATTTTGTAAATCGTTTTTTATAAATAATAATATGGTAACTATACCAACTGAAATTGTTACAAAATATATGTATGATTGACAGTTCATACTATTTGTAGATATAAAACAAATAAGTCTGACAGGTAAAAAAAAAATAAAAATAATAATAATAATAATTTTTTTTTTTTTTTTTTGAACGGCAAATCACTTTATAGCTGAATATAAAGAGCCAGCAAGAAACTGGGATACAAATTAATCAATGCCTATTGAATTGTTTGTTATAATTCCGATCGGATCGCCGAAACCGTGTCCAAATTGATTCGTCATTTGTTTATTTATTACACAATCTTGCAACAAATTAAAAGAACCGATTTTCCTTTATTTCTAAACTCATCATTTTGTATAAATCAAATGGTATAATTATTATCAAGTTCCGACCTTCTTTTGCCTCACTCCGTCCGTTCAGAACCCGGAGTCAACCGTATTCGTCCGCCGGAGATTGCAAGCTCGTCACAGCCACACCACCTTCGTTGGTCACAACAATCACAGCCGCACCGCCGTAGTGTTCCACCGTGACCACTTTCGTTCGCCGGTGCTTCTGTCCGCGGCCGTTAGATTTGTCGTTCGAGTTCCTTGACCCACAGCCACTGTCACACCCTCCTAGTCGGACCGCCGCCGTAAATCATCGTCGTACCCTTAGCATTCTGTTCGAGTACGTCGGGTTCACGATTTAGGTTCACAGCGATTCGCGAGCATCACGGCTATTAGAAAGTTTGAGCCGTTGGCCTCCGATTGGTTCTGTTCGACTAGTAAGGTACCCAAATCGAACTCCTTGTGATTTAAATATAGATATACGAAATCCATCTCGTTTCGATTCTCCCAACGACTAAGTAAACTTAAAAAAAAAAAAAAAGATAAGCGTACAAACCAATAGTTTCGGATTGTTTCCGGCGAGTTACGAAGAGAGTGAAAGTTGTTTTTGAAATCTGGTACATATGTATGTGTATTAATATCGATTTGGGTGTGTGTATCTTAATGTATGTATGCTTGTCCGATCTGAATCTTGCATGAGATGTGCATGAGTTTGGCTGTGAGTTGTATGTGTGTGTATTTATTTTGATGTGTGTGTCTGTGTGTTTTGCGTGATCATGATGTGGGTATTAATATACATATAATTAGGTTGTGGAGGTGTGTTACATGGTGTGTGTGTATGTGTTGCATGGTGTATGTGGAGAAAGGTGATGTGTGTGCTAGTATGTACGTGTGTTTGTATTTACAATGCATGTGATTTGTTTGTGTGCATGTCTATGTATTATGAATGTTATGGTATGTGTGAGTTAAGTGTATGTTTAATATGTGTGTTCTGTGTATATGAAATTTCATAATTGTTATGCTATAAAACCTATCCTATGAACAGATTGGTATCGGTTAAAATCCATATTTTGATTGTGTAAAATTTGGTTGGATTATATTATTAAACTACACGCGTTATCAACGTAATATCTTATATTTTATAGATTGTGACGATTAAGAACTCGTTGTGAGTATTGAACCAAAAAGCATATTTTATTTGGAATGTTTAGTTTGCGGCCGTCGGGAAATTCAATGAACGATGTTTTAGCTTACATGAATTTTTAACAACACTAATCAAGATAAAAATATAGGGGATCTAGGTTGGCAATATAATTAAGGAAGAATCAGTTTTGGATTTTGCTTTGCTTTGCTTTGCTTTGCTGAATCAAGGTACGGATTCTTTGGTCTTCTCATCAGAGTATTGATTTTTTTTATCATATCCGTTACTTTGCAGTACGGATTTTGTCTGTTTCCGTTAGTTGTTTCATTTCACATTTATTATTTGATAAGTTCATAGTAGCATGCAATAGACTTTAGCAATTGTAATCATTGTTGCATGTTCTCGTTAGCATTATGTTCAGTTGCCTGCGAATGGCTTTAGTTTTTGTACTCTGTCACCCGAGCATGTTTGGTTTGGTTTGGTTTGGTTTGGTTTGGTTCGGTTTGGTTTGTGGAGATGGAACAATGGGTGTACGCCACACTCACCATCTCATAGGTGCATGGACTAGCTAGCTATGTACCCGTCTGTTTAGGCTCGTGGGTGCTTCCGTCTCACGTGACTTGGTTTGTTATTAATTGTAGTCACGTATTCTGATATCTGTTTCTGATCTGACATGTTTGTAATATTGTCTGATATGCTTTGTATGTCTGATTATGTTCTGCCTCAGATTATGTTCAGTATTTGTTCAAGGGTCAGTTTTGGTTTTGTGTTCAAAAATTTCTTATTTCTTTCTTTATGTCTTTTCTTTACTTGTACTATTTGATTTTTCCGTTACTGGGCAACCTTTGGCTCAGCCGTAGTTTTCTTTGTTGTGTTTTCTTTTTGATGACAGGTAATCCCGGGAACGTTGGGAACTAGTGATGTTTGAGAGTAAAATGCGGTTCGAGAATAAAGACTTTTATTTATTTCAATCATTTTGAATTAATTAATACTTAGGATTCTTGGTTTGTTTTAAGACTTTGTTTATCTTTCGAATTCAACTCTTCTTCGTTAAATGGATTGTGTTTGGTTTTTGATATCTATGATAGTGACACGTCAGCCCTATCCGGGTTGGGGTGTTACAAAATCGGTACCGGTGTTGATATTCTTTATTATTGGTTTCGATTGATGTAAGGTTTTCTCTTTCAATTACTAAAGCGAGTGTCAGTACCGTAACGAACCGAACATATACCAACTGAATTCCTGCTGCAAAGCGTGGGGGAAAATTGCTAGTTAGTATTACCAAGCATCAGGTCCAAATTACACATGCCTCCATTCATTACAAGAACCACAAAGATGAAAGCCCGAAGAAGTCAATTAATACATCGGGCATGGTAGGTTATGGCCCGCATTCATGTAAGGCTGGAGGGTGTGGTATAAAGCCTCTAAGGGCTTTATTATGCCACGTAAGCGCCATGTAGATTTTGAGATAAAAATGACGCCCCCTTTAACAATGATGGTGTGGGATAAAGCCCAACTAGCGCCCCCACCTAATTAAATATTAAAAAAGAAAGAAAAAATAAACAAAATATGATTGTTTAAGAGGCATGAGGCCCACCAGATGCACCCACTCACGCCCGTTAGTGGGCTGGCGAACAAGGGATAGGCCACCCTTGTTAACGAGCAGGGGGTGGTGGAGGGCGCTTTGGGGCGCCAAAAATGGTGATGTGGCGGGGTGGCGCTAGGCCACACCCCCTGACCTAACAATCATACAAAAATGTTGAAATTAAGATAACATCTTAACTCTCAAGGAAAAGATTGAATCGATATGATATCTAAAACAAACAGTGATAGTGTTTAGAATTGTATTGTCATTAATAAATTTATAATTTCTGATAGATTGTCTTCTGTATTATGGTATGGATGTTTGATGTTTCTCAAAATCCAAGTGCTTATCATTTAAATTAAACTCCTGATATTTTCGGAGTGAAATAAAAGACAAGATTTTGTGATTTTTTACATGAATCGACAATAAAAGTAGTGAAGTTGTAAAAATATTTTTTTAACATGCTAGGAAGTTAACCAATTGGCTAGGACTCCTATGTGGATAATAACAATCACAATAATAACAACAATAATAATAGTATCTTATTTAAAAACCTTGTGGTTCCTGAGATGCCATGCCATATCAGATATCTTGAATGTTTGATGGTTGCACCCACCCATATCTAGTGGGTAGTTGACACCCCACCTGTAAGAGTGGTCGATCATAAACACGACCATCAAACTCATCTCAACCTCTATAATAGGGAATTGTAATGGGGCGAGTTGGGGACAGGTTTGGGTAATCTAAATCTCATACTCGATTATAAAAGCTTATCTCATACCTTGCCCAAAACCCGTCAAGTATCTATCAAGAAACAAAATTGAAATAAAAGAACGGGAAATATAGCATTGCACCACGTACAAAACAAAAGAGAAATTCATAAGAAAACAATCATGAGATTCGCAAGATGCTTACAAGTGGAAAGATCGAGGAAGATAGAGGCATTGTCTTGTTAGGAGATCGTAAGACTTTTTTAAAGATTTTTTTAGTGCAGGTTAGGGCCGACTCTATAGGCTTGGTAACTTAGGCACGGGCCTAGGGCTACCAAAAAATAAGGGCCTCTAAGTTTTTAGAAATATTTTATATATAATATATACTAGGTTATAACCCCGTGTATTACACGGGTTGAATAAATAAATTTTATATACTAAATAATAAAACAATATATCTTTAAAAACCTCATTTATTGCATGGGTTGAATAAATATAATTCTATATATTAAATAATAAAAACTTATATCTATAAGAACCATATTGTACGGGTTGAAAAAAATGTAATTTTATATACCAAATAAAAAAGTTATATCTTTAAAACCACGTGTATTACACGTGTTGAATAAATGTAATATTTTATACCAAATAATAAAATAATACATCTTTAAAAAACCTCATTTATTACACGGGTTGAATAAATGTAATTTTATATAACAAATAATAAAAAAATTACATCTTTAAAAATATGCTTATTACACGGTTTAAATTAATGTAATTTTCTGTACTAAATAATAAAAAAGTTATATCTTTAAAACCACGTGTATTACACGGGTTGAATAAATGTAATATTTTATACCAAATAATAAAATAATACATCTTTAAAAAACCTCATTTATTACACGGGTTGAATAAATGTAATTTTATATAACAAATAATAAAAAAATTACATCTTTAAAAATATGCTTATTACACGGTTTGAATAAATGTAATTTTCTGTACTAAATAATAAAAAAATATATATCCTTAAAACCCCGTGTATTGTACGAATTGAATAAATCTAATTTTAGATATCAAATAATAAAAAGTTATATCTTAAAAAACCTCATGTATTACATGGGTCGAGTAAATGTAATTTTGTATTAGTAATAATTAATTCAAATAAATAATAGAGTTAATTACATAGTTAGTCCATGTGGTTTGCACAAAATAACATATTTAGGTACTAATAGTTTAAAATCATCTTCTAGGGTATTAACTTTTTATTTTGTAACATTTGGATATATTAACTTCTAGGGTATTAACATAGTTAGTCCCTGTGGTTTGCACAAAATAACATATTTAGGTACTAATAGAATGTGATTTTAAACCTACAAATAACGTTAATACCTCCAAATGTTACAAAATGAAAAGTTAGTACCCTATAATGTGATTTTAAACTATTAGTACCTAAGTATATTATTTTGTGCAAACCACAGAGACTATGTAATTAACTCTTAATTGAATGAGGAAAACGATAAAAAGAGAAAAGTTAACAGAAAATTCTAACCCGGTTTGCAATTTGGATGAAAATGAAACCTTAGGAACCTAGATACAAAATTTTAAAGAACTTATTCTCAAAGTTAAGGTGTCTTTAAATTTTAAGAACTTGTATATATTTTTTAATCAGAAAATACCTCTATTTTAGTTTTCTTTTAAATAAATAGAAATGTTATTACAATGATTTCATTAAAGTGGTAAGACTAATATTTTTCACAAATATCTTTCGACATAAAAAAATATTCATATTTCGACCTAGTCATCTTTATGTAATTCACCATTTAAATAAATCACCATATAAATAAGAAGGAGATTAAATTAAATATTAATTATTAATAAGATATTAAACTTAATAATATTTAATAGGAGAGTTATCTATAATTAATTAGAAGAGATTAAACTAAAATAATAATTATTTATAAGATATGGTCTAATATGATGACAAGTGTCCCAAAAGTGGTTTCTTTTATTATATAGTATAGATGTGTTAAGCCCAAATAAATACGTTTATTTTAAAACTATGTTAGAACCCCGTGTATTACACGGGTTGAATAAATGTAATTTTATATATTAAATAATAAAAACTTATATCTTTATGAACCTTGTATGTTGTACGGGTTAAATAAATGTAATTTTATATATCAAATAATAAAAAAGTTATATCTTTAAAAACCATGTGTATTACATAGATTAAATAAATGTAATTTTGTATACTAAAAACTAAAAACGTCGTATCTTTAAAAAAAACCCGTGTATAATCGGGTTGAATAAATCTACCAAATAATAAAAAAAATTACATTCTTAAAAACACCGTATATTACACGTGTTGAATAGATATAAAAAAGAGTTATATCTTTAAAAACCATGTGTATTACACAGATTAAATAAATGTATTTTTGTATATTAAATACTAAAAACGTCGAATCTTTAAAAAAAACCCGTGTATTGTCGGGTTGAAAAATCTACCAAATAAAAAAAAAATATATCCTTAAAAACCTCGCGTTTTACTCGAGTTGAATGAACATAATTTTGTATACCAAATAATAAAAAAAAAGTTATGTTTTTAAATAATTAGGATAACATTTAATACTAATTTATTATTTATATATTTAATATAAGATAAGTAGATAAGAGAGGTATTTGTTTTAAAAATATATTAAATTAACAATTTAGATTTGAGGATAATATTTTATTAAAGTATGATAAGATTTAATATTAATTTATTATTTATTTATTTAGATAAATATAAATTTAAGGATATCTTCAATGAATGACACGTGTCCAAAAGTTAGTTTATTTTATTATAGTAGTTAGATTAAACTGGTTTTTCATTGAAGAAACCCCAAATAAATATTGTTTAACAAAAAAAAGGCCAAGTTTCAAAACCCATTTCGCCTTGCTTTCCCACTATTACAACACGACAACCATCGACCTAATCATTAATATTTAGCGGCCTAAAGCCCCTAAATACAGACGCAATCATTCGTTCTCACTTCCCATCGCAACCTGCTTTCAATTTCTAGGCCATCGGCTATCACTAGACGAAAAAGTAAGGGTAATCACCCATGGTGTCGGGATTGGAGTAGAGTTTATCGGCGAAATTAGGGCCCCCGCTTCATAATTCGCTTAGGGTTTCCAAAAACGTAAGAAATACCCTTCAACAGGTTTGAATGTTAGAATTGAAGAATTGAGGATTGTGGTTGTGGTACTAACTAAAAAGTGACGATTCAGTGCCACTAAAATATGTGTATACTTTAAATGATATTATACTATATATGGGTATACTTTAAATGATATATAAAAAGGTATAATTATTCATTTCTTCCTCATAAAAGGTTTTATTTATTTATTTATTTTTTTTTTGGCTCCAAGCTTCTTTTCACTTGAGGCTGAAAATGCTGCATGGAACCGTGGCGTTGTTGTCTCTAAAAACTATATTTTCCCCTCGAAAACAGGCGACTATACGTGATGATGTTTTATCGTGGCAGACGAGTGTGAACTAAAAGTATCTAAATTAAAAACCAAAAGTTGTTTATGGTCTTTTTTTTTCCGGTGGCGGAACTAGCCCATTAAATTAGGGGCATCTAAAAAAAATATTTTTTATCGTGCAATCATACAATATTAAAAATAATGACAATAAATAAATAAAGTAAATACCTAATAGATTTGGCCTCTTCTTTTTTTATAGTTTGAAATCGTTCCATCACATCGTCATCTTTTCCTTTATGAAAAAAATTCGTCTTGATAATCTTCAATTTCGAAAAACATCTTTCAACTGTTGTGATTGCAACCGGTAAAACCAAAGATAGCTTCACTACACGATAAAACAAAGGACAAGAACTATGTGTTTCCATTTCAACCATAAGACGCTCCAGATCACTTATTCTATTATATGGGCTTTATTAGTTATTACAATTTGGGCTTAATTATCATAAAACTAATTATTTGGGCTTTGTTACTAAACAGGTTTTGGGCTTAATGAATAATATCAAGTTTCATAATTTTCTTTTAGGGGTGTTTTTGGGTATGCTATGTATAAAACCGAAAAAAAAATTACACTGCGAATACGAATACGGGGTTGAGCCGTAGCCCATGCTACAACTCATTCTACATTGGTTCCGTCCCTGGTTTCTTCATTATTCTGGTTGATTTTGCCATTTTTGGAAAAAACTTGGGCCAGTTATAGTTGCTTATTGTACTACTAGCAAAATTGGAAAGTGAAAGCTGATAGTTAAAATGGTAAAAGGATTTGAGTGTCGGTGTGTGGTCACAGCCAATATTTTCTATATAAAGCCCTCAATCTCCACATATATTTTCCACAAACACATCTTGTAAAAGAAATTGTTTGGCCTTTGTTAGAATAATCAAGAGATGGCACTATCAGGAAAGTTAATCGGTTACGTGGAGATCAGTAAGAGCGGTGATATCTTCCATGATATCATTAGGCACAACCCGCACGAGATGGTTGCAATAGCCCCTGAAAAGGTTCATGCCTGTGAGCTGCATGAGGGTGAGAGAGGCGTCGTTGGATCAGTCGTCTCTTGGCACTTCACTTATGGTACATATCACATTATTTACTTATTTCTACCCGAATCTTGATTAACATATTAACTAATGATATCTTTTTTATGCATGGAAAAGATGGAAAGAAAGAAATATCGAAACAGATAATCGAATCAGTGAACGAGGAAAACCATACGGTTTCATTCAAGGTAATTGGAGGGGAGCTTGTGGATAAGTTATACAAGAGCTTTAGAATCACATTTCATGTTGAGCCAAAGGGTGATGTGCAAGTGGGCACAGTTACTTTAGAGTTTGAGAAACTAGACACAAGTGTACCTTATCCGACTTCTTTTATGGACCTTCTTTGTAGTCTTGTTAAGGATATGGATGCCCATAACAAAGCTACATAATTATGGTCCTAGAAGAAAATATTGGAGTGAATTGAGTTCTGAATAATGTGTGTTTTTTCGGATTGTTATTTGAAAAATAATTTGGGGCATATATGCCTGCTTGTGTGTGCATGTTGTAGAAATGGCTTGTAAAATTTATCATCACTGCACCAGATGATATTATTGTATTGGTTCGAAGATATGGAGGGGGTAGGGGTAGGGGTGTAAACAAGCCCAGAGGTTCGAGAGCTACTCGTTATAGGCTCGGTTAAAAGCTCAAACGAGCCGAACTTTAATGAGCCCGAGCTCGAGCCTGTAATAGAGCTCGTTTAGTTATCGAGCCTGAAATACAGAGCTCATTTAGGCTCTCGAGCCTAAACGAGCACAAACAAAATTTTACTTATTTGTATATAATAATAATGATTACATTAGCGAGCCGAGCTCAAGCCAAGCTTTGGCTAGTTTAAGCGATATTGAAGCGACCTCGAGCCGATCTTTTAGCTTGTTTGAGGTTGTTCTCAAAATCGTTCGAGCCGAGCTCGAGCTTCATAAAAACATGACGAGCCGAGTTCAAACCTAGTCGGGCTCGTGCTCGACCCGGCTCGTTTATACCACTAGAGGGGATTTGTCACTATGAAGGGGTTTATAATGTAATATTGAAATGTGGTCAGAGACACCAACACGTGTGGCCCACTATCCTAAACCAACACCATCACTAAAACGAAGAAAAGCCAGTTGGGTCACTTCGCCAGGGGCGGATCTACCATGGGCCAAGGGGTGGCATCCGCTACCGCTTGGTCGGAAAAATTTTGACGTTTTTAGTGTAAATTTTGGAAAAATTTGACCTTTTTTTCGATTTCGTTACCGCTTATTTGATAAAACGTTACCGCTTGGTCGGAATCCTAGATCCGCCACTGCACTTCGCACTACGCGATTGTGGTGGAATTATGTGGTCGTGTGATGTGGGGGCCTTTGACCACCAGCTGACACATGGCACCATGTGGCATGCCTACATGGTGACTCATGACACCTAAGCCCTAGCTAACACCTTCACGCTACACGACGGTGATGGTGAAACCCAGTCGCGCGACGCGACGAGGTTGTTCCTCAGCTATAAATTGGACGTGAATTGAGCATTTCAGACTTGCTCAAATCTCTTTTCTTTCTCTCGTAGTACTGCTATAATACCCGAAGCTCTAAAACTCTGCTCCGTAATCAGTGTGTTAACCCGGATCACTGGTACGATGCCCTGTCTGATCGATCTAATACCAAATCAACAGATGTTTAAGTGATGCCTGAATAAGGCTATACTTTATCATCTACGTTGTGGTTTTGATCTCATGATTATCGTTAAAGTTGAATTGGGTTAATACACTAATACATGTTGCATTGTGTGCTTAATTAGGAACCCAAGACTTAGACCACCCTAAATCTACAATGTGAGTCATTCTCTTTTATCAAGTGCTTTCAAAACCCTAAATGTTTTGTAGTTGTATTTACAGTGATTAAGTCTTTGTATTCCAACTGAGAAATTACTAGCAGTATGTGGGGTTTTGTATACACTACTTGATAAGCTCAATAGTTGAGAGAATGACCAACATTGATATGACCACAGTCACAGGAATTGCCGAGTGACAAATACCTTTGAGTAATAGTAAGATATAAACAAATGTAAAAACTCTTAATGTTGTAATTACAACACAATGTCTTTTATAAGAATTGAATGAACTCACCAGTGTTTTCACTATCAAATGTTTTTAAAACGCGTTTCAAGTGATTTACTGTAAAGAGAAGAAAAAGTGCTATGAAGCACTCAAGCTTAAATAAGTGGCTATGTAAACCTGAATAAAACGTGTTTTGTAATCAAGGGTTTATCCCGGTGAAAATCCTTTATGTAAATGTGGGTTTTATCCCACAGTTGATGAGATGAAAACTACGGTGTTTTGAAAACTCTGATATTTTTCCTGACACCCGGTCCTGATAAATTTTCCGCTACGATAAACTTAATAAACACTGGTACAACTTGTATCTGCCAACAGCTCCCGCCCAGGGGAGGGTCGGGGGTTGTGACAGGTCGGCTGTGGTGGTGGTGGGTCGGCTATGGTGGTGGTGGATGGTGGAGTTGAAGGTGAAGGTGGAGGGTGGTCGACTATGGTGGTGGTGATGGGTCGGCTATGGTGAATATGGATACGGATTATTACAACTTCTCATAAGTATTACAAGTTTTTTTTTAAAAACGTCTATGTGCCACTCATAGGGCATTGAGAGGCATATAGATATACGAATGCTGACACATTTTCAGGTTATACGCAGCGTATAGGGTAATGAGGGTCGTATATACTTGCTTTTTCTGAAAAGTTGTTAGAAAGTGTATTTCTATACGCCTCTCATTGACCTATGAGCAGTGTATAGAAGTTTTCTTGCCTTTTATAGCCACAAACAATTTACTATCCAGAAGTACAGACGAAAAGGGGTTGGACCACACGAGAGGAACTCTGGACCACACGATGACGATCCAAAAGTGCACACATACGCACGGATTCTTTGTCTCTCGTATAGTTCTCGCTCTCGTGTCTCTCTATACGGTTGGAATATTCAAGGTTTGTAATCTTCAATCTCTTATGTTTTTTTTTTTTGTCATTTGTGGTGGTGTTGGGGTTGTGGTTATTGTTTTCGGTGGTGTTGGGGTTGTGGTTGTTGTTTTCGGTGGTGTTGGGGTTGTGGTTGTTGTTTGCGGTGGTGGGTTATAGTGGTTGACGGTGGTGGGGTGGTGGTTGTCGTGGTGTTGGGTTGTGGGTGGTGGCTGTTGTCGTGGTGGGTGGTGGTTGTGGTGATGGTGGGTGGTGGTGGTCGTGGGTCGGCTGGGGTGGTGGTTGTGGGTTGCTGGTGGGGGGTCGGCTGAGGTGGTGGGTCGGCTGTGGTGGTGGTGGGTCAGTTGTGGATGTAGATGAGGTGGTTGAGGGTGGTGGTGGGCTATAGTGATGCCGTGGTGGGTGGTGGTTGTGGTGGTGTTTGGATTTTTATTTTTTATTTTTTACAATATATTTTTGAATGCCGAGTCTAACGCTATAATTGTATGTTTTTTTAACAGGATATCGAAAGTCGGTGTTTTGACGGTGGTGGTAGCGTAATCCTTATGAAGAAGTACATTGCGTTCATATTTCAGATTCAAACGCTTACCTGCGTTCGTATTTCAGATTCATACACTAGGACGTTGATTGTAACACGCCGTGTTTTCACAAGTCAAAGTTAAAGTCAAGGTCTAAGTCAACGACCGATTTCGCGCAACTTGAATTGCAGGAATTTCTTTATTTAATTCGTATTATGTGGAGTAAGTTTTGTTAATGACAATAATCGATGTGTGTTAATCGTTATTCAATCGACCTACGACTGTGAACTATAGGAAGTAACAATGCGACAAAGTTAATCAACTAATAATCAAGCTATGATAATCGAATCGACATCAAATCGCAACTCGAGCTACGTATCTTTACTTGTTATTATACGTGTGTGTGAGCCTTACGTGTTACCTGTGCATGTTTAATTATGTTGTGATAATCAAGCGAACTCAATCGAAACTCGAAATCTAACTCGAAGTGCAATCGAACTCGAATCGTGAACGAACTATGATAATTGGTGGAAAATAGATTATGCGAGATATGAGTGTTTGGGACTGAAAGTAATTTGACTAGGAAACCCTATCGAATCGAACCGCTCGCAATCGAAATTGAAATATCAAAAATCGTCGCGTGAAACACTCGAAAAGTGCGACTGATCGATCAGGCTCCCAGCCGATCGAACAGCCAGCCGAACGGACTGATGTCCGATCGGACAGGCTGTCCGATCGAGCTGCCTGGCCGATCGGCCAGCACTTTCCTCTTTTGTCATCCTATAAATACCCCTGTCATTGTCATCCTTTTCCACTTTTGGAAACCTCTGTTCGACCAGCACGCTTAGCTCTGCTTTTCGCAGATTTCTCTCGATTCCGGTAAGATTTCATCCTAAATCCTGTACTTTCTTGATCTATACACACTCCTACACCTTTCTATCTTTCAAATCTTAACTTTTAACCGTGAAATCATCAAGATTCAAGTGTTCTAGGATGATGTCATCATGGGTTCTTGAAGAACTTCATGTTTTGGCCTCAATCCACCAAGAATGACTTGGATCTAGCCGATTTCCACATAAACAAACAAGGATCTTTCATAGATCTAAACATAAACACGGTGAAAAGGACTGGAAGATGGATTTTCCAATTTTCTTCCAACTTTTTTTTCACTCAATAACTTCAAACCGGTAGAAACGGAATCTGAGCCGGTTTACCAATCACTTCGGTGGTTGTATGGCTCAAGATCCGGATTCTATCCACGAGGTTAACCGACTTCGGGTTGAATGTTAAACTCCGTTCCGAATAGGCCACCGACCGGATTTGGGTGATTCCTGTCCTACCCGGGGAACCAAGTAAGGACGAAAGATCTATGGTTTTACTCGCTGTCAAAATCCCTCGATAAAATGACAAACAAACAGAACAACCAAGTGTTAGACGAAGGGGCTGATCAGGTCAGGATGCTGACCGATCGGACTGCTGTCCGAACGGACAGCCAGCCGATCAGATAGTCAGCCGATCGACTGGCCAGCCGATCGGCTAGCACATGGTCCCACACAATCTACTTATTTTGAAGACTAGTATTGAACGAGCTTTTGTTCGATCGAACTACTGTCCGATCGAATTACTCTTCGGATCATGAGATACTATGCTTCAATACTTAATTGATTTTTCAACATGTTCAATGCACTAGTAGTGCCACCCGATCGAACAGCCGTCCGATCAGGTGACACCCTGTTGTCCGATCGAACATCAACTGTGTTATTCGATCGATCAACTATCTGATCCACTGCACCATACTTTACATTTCATTTAAAGTCTTTGACTAGTTGACCTGTTGTCCGATCGAACACCTGTTCGATCGAACACCTGTCCGATCCAAAGACTAAACATTGCAATTCATTTGAATACCTAACCGATCGGGTTGCCGGCCGATCGAACAGCCGTCCGATCGACCGACCTGGAAGGCAAAGGTACTTCAATGTTTTCAAATGCTACAACGAAAACTTCAAAAGTCAAACCACCATACACAAACACATCTCCTCAAAGGAAGAAACAATCCACTCGAACAGCCATCCGATCGGCCTACCGACCGACCGGACTGTCAATCGAACGGTCAGCCGTCCGATCGGATCTCCACACTTGTTTTCCGTTTTGCGTTTCACTTATCGTTATGCTACCAAATCTATTCGGGCTAACCGTACTCGCTAAGCGCTCCCTTCAATCCATCAATCGCTGTGAGTATACTCGATCCCTTTTTGCTTTAAGCACTTTTGGGTGTTGCATACGTTACAACTATTCAAACCACATCAATCACACTACTCAATACAATTTGAACGCTAACCGTTAATGCATGTTATACGTGGCTTATTAATGCTTGTTTGTTATGTTTACACATGGAATGATGTCTACCTGCCTTAGCAACGATAGTACTACAGTTTGGACTCAGCACCCGTTCACACGGGTGTTGTTAAGGATCTTTTACTTGCATGGATTACGGTGGTAATCATGTATTGCGAACTGCTTCGGGCAGTCAACCCGCAGTCATTGGTATCGATGGATCTATGTCGATAACTAACGTGCTTCATTTCACTATGTGTACGTGCTGGTTATGCGTAAACGAATTCGAACTCTATATGCTATTTATCAAACTTGTGTGCTCACCTTTACATTATATGTATTGACTTTATTTTAACGTATGTGACAGGTGCTTAGGTTGTTTGTATGCCTAGCTCACTGTGAAATCGAGGCTAGGAAAGGTCTAGGATGCTCTCTGCGCTGTGATGAAATCGAACCTAGGAAAAGAGGTCCTAGAATCCAATAAATAAATTACCTATGTTTAAATCTGAGTTGTCGGAACAGAATATTTGCCTAGATTTTATCTGTAATAATTTGTTTACTGTTTGAGACATGGTATGGGACATGTTAATTTAAATTGAATGGTAATGATAGTTGTTATGGAAACTTCTGGACAATCTGTTTCGCTCAGTGCCATGCCCCGATGATTCCGCCATCGGTTGGGGTGTGACAGATTGGTATCAGAGCCATAACTATTGGGAATTAGGCGAGACTCGACCTAGTCCAGGTCGGAGTCTTAGAAACCTAGACTATAGTTAAGAACCAACAGACCGACTTGTGCGTATCCATTAGGGAATATGCATGAGCTCACTATCACTCGCTATTCTCGCTTATTCTACACTATCACCGCACTCAAATCTTCAACTATGAATGGGCAATAAGGTTGAGAATAGGTGTGAAAACCGCAAACTCTCGACTACAGTTGCCTAATCAACCCACATTTTAACTACAAACGAGGAGAAATATACCGAATCAGGAGTGAAATCCATATTTTGATGAATAATCTCCTCTATTTTATCAAAATAGGGACGAAGTTGTTAAGCCAGGGGTGAAACCCTAACCTTGTCAACTTGTTCCGCACAATCTACAAAACTCTCACCAAAGTTCGACGGACTCCAATGACCTAAAGTCACAATAAGACCAACGGGATGTGTGCCAACGCCCAAGAATCAAGGCAAGGGCATATTCCTGGAAGTCAAACGTGTACAGCGGGTCCTTGTGAATAGTTGAATTACTTTGGTTAGTCGAAGTCTACTAGCCGCAGACGATCTACATCTCGAAATCTTATGTGTTTTTAATTCTGAGCCGCAACTGCTGAATCTGATAATTCGTCGATTTTATAAGTTTTTATGTGTGTAAAATTTTGGGAATTTGTTCAATTTCACTTTCACTAGATCGACACGCACGACTCGCACTGCTTTTCTATTTCAAATCGTTAACAAATCGCGAAATTTTGGACAACCTATGCTACGACGTACGCTTATACTACGCTACTCTCGAGCAATCGCCGACCTTGAATAATAGGTTTCTGTATTCTGACTACCTCTAGCGATTAAATGCGTGTGTGTTTTCCCTGCTTCTTTGCTCTACATGCTTAGGTATTATGTGATTATGTGCTCTACGTGCTTAGGTAATTCGTGATTATGTGCTCTATGTGTTATGTGTTACGTGAATGTACGTGTTACTGAGCTTTAGTAAATAGTAAACGTGTGGGGTGAGATTTGAATACAATGTGTTGAGTTCCGTGGCGATGTCTATTGCAGACAATGTCGTCTGGATCCCGTCACGCACTTTCTCGTCAAGAAAAGAGAGACAAACGCCTTGCTTCCATTATCGCTAAAAGTGTGGCAAAGGCCGTGAGTGATGTTTACGAGAATGTCAGCAAATCATCTGAAGAATTAAGAACCGACGCTCCCAAAGCTGCCGCAAGGCCTTTCAGCTTCAAGCAATTCAAGTCGTGTGGGCCAAAAGAATTCACTGGCGAAGGAGGTCCTACTGCTCTATTCCACTGGTTTGATTCCATTGAGGTTACTCTGCGATAGAGTGGTTGCCCTGATGACCTTCGAACTCTTAATGCTACCGGCGTTTTCCAGTCCCGTGCACTAGACTGGTGGACGGCCGAGAGGAACAAGCGAGGGAACGATGCAGCCTACGGTCTGTCGTGGGACGAGCTCAAGGAAGTTATGCTAGAGGAATTCAGCCCTCCTCACGAACGTCAAAAGCTAGAAGATGAATTTTGGCACATACAGCAAAAGGATGGTGACAATGCTGGTCTCACTGCTCGTTTCAAACAGCTCAGCATTATCTGTCCCGATCAAGTCAAGACTCCCGACATGACAATCAAGAAGTACATCCGGGCCCTGCCCGACTGCGTTGCTGATTTCGTACAAGCGGCTAAGACTACAACGATCGAGGAAACTTATCTACTGGCCGCTGAAATCAACGACAAGCGGGTTAAGGCTGGTGTCTGGGATAAGACTTCGAAGCATCTGCATCAAGCTACCACTACCGCATCAACTGCGGAACCCACCTTGTCAAGCAACAAGAGAAAGAACAAGAGAAAGAACAGCTCCAGCAACAAGAACTGTGCGATCACTGCTGCACCAGTTCAATCAGTACCAGCCCAACAGCGTCAAGTAGCGGCGCCTGTGGCTAATGCACCACCTGCAAAGCGTGCATACACTGGGCCACACCCGCTCTGCCCTACTTGCACCTACCACCACCCGACTGCAATTCCTTGCCGCTTTTGTGCTCATTGCAATATATACGGCCATTTTACTGCCAACTGTCGTATTCGTCAAGCTCCTGCCAATCAAGCTCTACTCACAGCCCCACAGGGTCAACAAGCTCCTCCGGCACCCGCAGTCAAAGCCAGAGCCTGCTTCGCATGTGGCGACCCGAATCATTTCGCCAACATGTGCCCAAACAGGGTTGTGAAACAAGATCCTCAACAACAGCAGCCTCAGCAGCAACAACAACAGCAGCAACAACAGGCCGCACGCGCCAGAACTTTCAACCTCAACGTGCGTCAAGCCCAGGCCGACAACAACGTGGTCAATGGTACGTTCCTTGTGAATGGTATTTATGCATCGTGTTTGTTTGATACTGGAGCCGATAACTGCTTTGTGTCGTTCGAATTCGAGAAACTCCTTAGTCGTAAGCGTTCCCAATTCTCCTCGACATTCGATGTGGAAGTCGCTACCGGAAGAACTATCGCTGTCAATTCTGTTATCCGTGATTGTACCCTTGAGCTCAACAATCACATCTTCCCATTCGACCTTATTCCGATGCAACTCGGAAGTTTTGACGTCATAGTAGGCATGGACTTTCTTCGAGAAAACCATGCTGAAGTTGTGTGCTTCGATAAGATGATTCGATTTTTGCTCGCAAATGGTGACTTATTATGTGTATACGGTGATACTATTTCGAAGAGTCTCAAGCTTATGTCATATGTCCAAGCTAGCAAGTATCTCCGCAAGGAATACAGAGCTTTCTTGGCTAACATTGTAGTAGCGGAGAAGGAAAAGAAAGAGAAGAAGGAAGTAAAAGACGTTCCTGTGGTTCGGGAGTTTCCTCATGTTTTTCCAGAGGATCTTCCCGGGCTACCGCCGAGTCGTGATATCGATTTTCGTATTGACCTCATTCCTGGAGCCAACCCTATTGCCAAAGCTCCCTACCGACTCGCGCCGTCTGAAATACGTGAACTCTCAACCCAACTCCAGGAATTACTTGAGAAAGGCTTCATTCGCCCGAGCACCTCTCCTTGGGGCGCGCCAGTCCTTTTCGTCAAAAAGAAGGACGGGTCGTTTCGGATGTGCATCAACTACCAGGAATTGAATAAGTTGACTATCAAGAATCGCTATCCCCTACCTCGCATCGACGACTTGTTTGATCAGCTACAAGGCGCTACGTGTTTTTCGAAGATCGATCTACGTTCAGGATATCACCAGCTGCGTATACAAGAGGAGGATATACCCAAAACCGCGTTTCGCACCCGATACGGTCATTACGAATTCGTTGTCATGCCTTTTGGTTTAACCAACGCACCAGCGGTTTTCATGGATCTGATGAATCGCATGTGTAAACCATACCTCGACCGCTTTGTCATCGTATTCATCGACGATGTCTTGATCTATTCCAAGTCGAAAGCCGAACACGCGCAACATCTATGTTTGGTTCTCGAGCTACTCCAAGGGAACCAACTCTATGCCAAGTTCTCCAAGTGCGAATTCTGGTTGGGGGAAGTTCAATTTCTGGGTCACATTGTTAATAGTCAAGGCATTCACGTCGATCCTGCGAAGATTGAAGCTGTCAAGACCTGGGTTACGCCTAAGAACCCGTCTGAAGTCCGCTCTTTCCTCGGACTAGCGGGCTATTATCGACGATTTATCGAAGGATTCTCGAAGATTGCTGTGCCGCTTACCTCTCTTACGCATAAAGGCCAGTCTTTTGTCTGGGGAACCAAACAAGAGTCTGCCTTTCGAACCCTCAAGCACATGCTTTGCAACGCTCCTGTTCTCACATTGCCCGACGGAAACAATGATTTCATTGTCTACTGTGATGCTTCTAACCTTGGTCTTGGTGGTGTTCTCATGCTACGGGACAAGGTCATAGCTTACGCATCTCGTCAGCTCAAAATCCACGAGAAGAACTATACAACCCATGATCTCGAGCTAGGCGCGGTTATTTTTGCATTAAAGATTTGGCGACACTTCCTGTATGGTACCAAGTGTACGATCTTCACCGATCATAGGAGCCTGCAACATATCTTTAATCAGAAGGAACTTAATATGCGTCAACGCCGATGGGTAGAACTTCTCAACGATTACGATTGTGAGATCCGTTATCACCCAGGCAAGGCGAATGTCGTTGCCGACGCACTTAGCAGACGGAGCTATCTGCTTAGCACTCGTAATGTTCAAGCCCAACATGATCTCGAAACCCTCATCCGCGACGCTAAACATGCATGTTTTAACGAACGCACCTTGAAGAAAGAAAGAATCTACCACGATGGAGCCCAGCTTGTGAGCAAATCGAACGGGATATTTTTTAGACCGAATTTGGATTCCCAAGCGAACCAATTTGCGGCAAATTCTGATGGACGAAGCCCACAAATCCCGGTATTCTATTCATCCCAGAGCCGACAAAATGTACCAGGATCTTCGCTATAAGTACTGGTGGCCGGGTATGAAAAGGGATATCGCTCTCTACGTCGGAAAATGCCTAACTTGTGCTAGAATCAAGGCCGAACATCAAAGACCCTCTGGCTTACTTGAACAACCACCAATTCCCATGTGGAAGTGGGAAAGTATATCCATGGACTTCATAACCAAGCTACCGCACACGTCATCAGGTCACGACAGCATTTGGGTTGTGGTCGACCGTTTGACTAAATCAGCTCACTTTCTGCCGATACGAGAAGACTACAAGGTAGAACGATTAGCCCGAATCTACACCGACGAGATCATTTGTAATCATGGGACGCCTCGTGACATCATCTCTGATCGTGATGCTCGGTTTACCTCGCGACTGTGGGAAACGTTTCAAACGGCACTCGGTACAACGCTTAATCTAAGTACCGCTTTCCACCCTCAAACCGACAGTCAGACTGAAAGAACGATTCGTACTCTTGAAGACATGCTCCGTTCGTGTGTCTTAGACTTCGGTGGTAATTGGGATAAATACCTACCGTTAGTCGAATTCTCGTATAACAACAGCTATCATTCTAGCATCCAAATGGCACCATTCGAGGCATTATACGGAAGAAGATGTCGATCGCCTATTGTGTGGCACGAGATCGGTCATTCGCAATTAACCGGTCCTGAGTTACTACAAGAAAAGACAGACAAAATTTTCCAAATTCGAGACAACCTAGTGAAGGCTCGGGATCGACAGAAAAGTTACGCCGATAAGAAGCGCAAGCCCCGTGAATTTGACTTTGGTGACCACGTACTCCTAAAGGTATCACCTTGGAAGGGTGTGGTCCGATTCGGCAAGAAAGGGAAACTTGCGCCTCGATATGTTGGACCTTTTATGATTCTGGAAAGAATCGGGAAAGTCGCCTACAGACTCGAACTACCGGAGGAACTTAGTAACGTCCACCCGACTTTCCACGTGTCAAACCTCCGAAAGTGCATAGCCGACCACGACTTACATGTTCCTCTCGATGATCTGCAAGTGAACGAAACATTACATTTCGTGGAAAAGCCTGTCGAAATCATGGATCGCCAAACCAAGCAGCTCAGGCGCTCGCGCATTCCGATTGTGAAAGTCCGATGGGAAGGCAAACGAGGCGCAGAGTTCACTTGGGAACTCGAAAGCGACATGAAGGCTAAGTACCCGCAGTTATTCGAAGAGAAAGTCTAGAAAGAGAAAGTTCTCAAACGTGAATCATGGCGGTTGAACAGTTTTCAGCTTAATTTCGGGACGAAATTCCCTAAACAAGGGGAGGCTATAACACCCCGTGTTTTCACAAGTCAAAGTCAAAGTCAAGGTCTAAGTCAACGACCGATTTCGCGCAACTTGAATTGCAGGAATTTCTTTATTTAATTCGTATTATGTGGAGTAAGTGTTGTTAATGACAATAATCGATGTGTGTTAATCGTTATTCAATCGACTTACGACTGTGAACTATAGGAAGTAACAATGCGATAAAGTTAATCAACTAATAATCAAGCTATGATAATCGAATCGACATCAAATCGCAACTCGGGCTACGTATCTTTATTGTTATTATACGTGTGTGTGTGCCTTACGTGTTACCTGTGCATGTTTAATTATGTTGTGATAATCAAGCGAACTCAATCGAAACTCGAAATCTAACTCGAAGTGCAATCGAACTCGAATCGTGAACGAACTATGATAATTGGTGGAAAATAGATTATGCGAGATATGAGTGTTTGGGACTGAAAGTAATTTGACTAGGAAACCCTATCGAATCGAACCGCTCGTAATCGAAATCGAAATATCAAAAATCGTCGCGTGAAACACTCGAAAAGTGTGACTGATCGATCAGGCTCCCAGCCGATCGAACAGCCAGCCGAATGGACTGCTGTCTGATCGGACAGGCTGTCCGATCGAGCTGCCTGGCCGATCGGCCAGCACTTTCCTCTTTTGTCATCCTATAAATACCCCTGTCATTGTCATCCTTTTCCACTTTTGGAAACCTCTGTTCGACCAGCACGCTCAGCTCTCCTTTTCGCAGATTTCTCTCGATCCCGGTAAGATTTCATCCTAAATCTTGTACTTTCTTGATCTATACACACTCCTACACCTTTCTATCTTTCAAATCTTAACTTCTAACTGTGAAATCATCAAGATTCAAGTGTTCTAGGATGATGTCATCATGGGTTCTTGAAGAACTTCATGTTTTGGCCTCAATCCACCAAGAATGACTTGGATCTAGCCGATTTCCACATAAACAAACAAGGATCTTTCATAGATCTAAACATAAACACGGTGAAAAGGACTGGAAGATGGATTTTCCAACTTTCTTCCAACTCTTTTTTCACTCAATAACTTCAAACCAGTAGAAACGGAATCTGAGTCGGTTTACCAATCACTTCGGTGGTTGTATGGCTCAAGATCCGGATTCTATCCTCGAGGTTAACCGACTTCGGGTTGAATGTTAAACTCCGTTCCGAACAGGCCACCGACCGGATTTGGGTGATTCTGTCCGACCCGGGGAACCAAGTAAGGACGAAAGATCTATGGTTTTACTCGCTGTCAAAATACCTCGATAAAACAACAAACAAACAGAACAACCAAGTGTTAGATGAAGGGGCTGATCAGGTCAGGATGCTGACCGATCGGACTGCTGTCCGAACGGACAGCCAGCCGATCGGATAGTCAGCCGATCGGCTAGCACATGGTCCCACACAATCTACTTATTTTGAAGACTAGTGTTGAACGAGCTGTTGTTCGATCGAACTACTGTCCGATCGAATTACTCTTCGGATCATGAGATACTATGCTTCAATACTTAATCGATTTTTCAAAATGTTCAATGCACTAGAAGTGCCACCCGATCGAACAGCCGTCCGATCAGGTGACACCCTGTTGTCCGATCGAACAGCAACTGTGTTATTCGATCGATCAACTATCCGATCCACTGCACCATATACTTTACATTTCATTTAAAGTCTTTGACTAGTTGACCTGTTGTCCGATCGAACACCTGTACGATCGAACACCTGTCCGATCCAAAGACTAAACATTCATTTGAATACCTAACCGATCGGGTTGCCGGCCGATCGAACAGCCGTCCGATCGACCGACCTGGAAGGCAAAGGTACTTCAATGTTTACAAATGCTACAACGAAAACTTCAAAAGTCAAACCACCATACACAAACACATCTCCTCAAAGGAAGAAACAATCCACTCGAACAGCCATCCGATCGGCCTACCGACCGACCGGACAGCTGTCCGAGCGGACTGTCAATCGAACGGTCAGCCGTCCGATCGGACTACCGTCCGATCGACCAGCTGTCCGACTCTCCACACTTGTTTTCCGTTTTGCGTTTCACTTATCGTTATGCTACCAAATCTATTCAGGCTAACCGTACTCGCTAAGCGCTCCATTCAATCCATCAATCGCTGTGAGTATACTCGATCCCTTTTTGCTTTAAGCACTTTTGGGTGATGCATACGTTACAACTATTCAAACCACATCAATCACACTACTCAATACTATTTGAACGCTAACCGTTAATGCATGTTATACGTGGCTTATGAATGCTTATTTGTTATGTTTACACATGGAATGCTGTCTACCTGCCTTAGCAACGATAGTACTATAGTTTGGACTCAGCACCCGTTCACACGGGGGTTGTTAAGGATCTTTTACTTGCATGGATTACGGTGGTAATCATGTATTGCGAACTGCCTCGGGCAGTCAACCCGCAGTCATTGGTATCGATGGATCTATGTCGATAACTAACGTGCTTCATTTCACTTTGTGTACGTGCTGGTTATGCGTAAACGAATTCGAACTCTATATGCTATTTATCAAACTTGTGTGCTCACCTTTACATTATATGTATTGACTTTATTTTAACGTATGTGACAGGTGCTTAGGTTGTTTGTATGCCTAGCTCACAGTGAAACCGAGGCTAGGAAAGGTCATAGATGCTCTCTGCGCTGTGATGAAATCGAAGCTAGGAAAAGAGGTCCTAGAATCCAATAAATAAATTACCTATGTTTAAATCTGAGTTGTCGGAACAGAATATTTGCCTAGATTTTATCTGTAATAATTTGTTTACTGTTTGAGACATGGTATGGGACATGTTAATTTAAATTGAATGGTAATGATAGTTGTTATGGAAACTTCTGGACAATCTGTTTCGCTCAGTGCCATGCCCCGATGATTCCGCCATCGGTTGGGGTGTGACATTGATCTAGGATAATGTGTGATCGGAGTGGACTACATTGTGCTAAGCTCCTAGTGATGCCAGCCAATGTTGTTTGCCCAGTTGAATGTACTTCTAAGAGAGCAATTTAATTACTGTTCTCATGAGGTATCCACCAACGGGAATTCCATAACACCCACCACCGCGAAAGGGCGAGCCAGATTGGACAGTGGTTAATAAAGAAAATCCCGGCACCCACTACTCCAACCGCCACCTACCTTGTCCCTCTTGATGTGGTAGTTGGGATGCGGAAAGCCCGTTGGAAGCTAGGGTACCAGTACCCAATTCCAAGATAGTCGGCGTGTCTTGGTACTTTGTTGTTAGACCCATCGGTTTCGTGTGCAAGAATTTATAAATATGTAACAATTAGCGATTTAGGGTTTAGTCATTACATTTTATATTTTATATGAAAGTGACATGTTTTGCGTATTAATATAAACCGATGTTTAATTACATTTTGAATTACGTTTCTTTGTTGTGTTATGGTTAATAAATGACAAGTGAAAAACAATTAAAGACTTAATAATACTTGATAAATAAAAAATTTGACATTTTATAATATATACAATTTGTTGTTTAAAAACATTTTATAATAAATAGGAAGTTTTTTATAATAATATTTAATAAAAAAAAATATGCACATTTTTATTAGAAACGATCATATTTTATAATAATACTTTATAAATAAAAAACAAATAAAAACTTGATATTTTATAATATATATATATACATTTTCTATAAAACATTTCATAAAAATATAAAGTTTTTAATAATAATACTTAATAAAAAAACATATGCACATTTTTTATTAAAAAACGATGATATTTTATAATAATACTTAATGAATAAAAAAATAAAAACATGTCGTTTTATAATATTAACACATTTTTATAACAACATTTTATAAAAAAAAAATCTATGAATTTTCTTATATTAATTAGTATTTCACAACTTCCCATACTAAAACATCCATGATATTTAAATAAAGTTCCATATGGTACATCTCAATCATTGGGCAATCATCGCTGACAACCAATGATTGGCATTAACTAGGTGGGCCTGAGCCAATCGTATAGGGATATGACGGGGGTATGGGTGAGCTCATTTTCAGGCGTATAGGGCAATGAGGGAAGTATAGGGTTTAGGGATGTGTAGATACTTTTGAGGGATGTTTGGATGTTTTCTCCCTAAAAAAATTGTAGAATGAATCTATAATGTGCCTTTGTGGCCTTGTTTCAGGATTTTTCCTAGTTATAGTAAGTAAACGAATTATTCATATTTTCCTAATGCACATGTGTGGTAGCCAAAAGTTTTCTTTATAAACCCATCTATGTCTGCCTAAATCTTCCACGACCTTGCCATCTATCTTTGTAAGAAATGGCTTTATCCGGAAAAGTTAATTGGTAACGTGGAGATTAGTAAGAGCGGCGATGTCTTCCATGATATCCTTAGGCACAAACCGCACGAGGTGGTTGCAACATCCCCAGATAAGGCTCATTACTGTGAGCTACATGAGGGTGAGTGAGGGGTCACTGGATCAGTCATCTCTTGGCACATCACTCATGGTAGTATCATATGACTTGTTTCTTTCTCAAATCTAGTGTAACATATTTGATTAACGATAACTTTGAATATGCATGGAAAAGAGAGGGAAAAAAGAAATTCTCAAAACAGAGAATTGAATCAGTGAACGAGGAAAACCATATGATTGTGTTCAAGGTAATTGGAGGGGAGCTTGTGGATGAGCTATACAAGAGCTTCGTAATCACATGGCATGTTGAACCAAAGGGTGATGATTATATGTGGCGGTGTTGGGGCACGAAGAGGCTCCCACCTCCCCTCTCCATGCCGCCAAAGCCGCCAAACCGTCTAGCCTAAGTTAATGATTATATGTGGTGGGTGGAGATACAATAGGAAGTTTATTTGGCTAGGAAGGCTAGGAAGTGATCTTAACCATCCATTTAGTTAATCAATGGCTAAGATTAAATGATGAAAATTGAAGGGAAGAAAAGAGGCGCGTGAGTTTGTTTAGGGGTATTCTAGTCAATGCAAGGCAATAGTTTCTCTCTCCTCCAATCCCCCCCCCCCCCCCCCCATTTTTTAAACGTTAATAACTCTTTCATACGAAATTATTTTTTATAAAAATTGCACCAAAAACGAGCTTTTTTTATCTTTAAAACGAGTATACTATTGCTATATTTTCAAAAAAAAAATTAAAAACCTAGTCGCATAAAACGCAATGAAAAAAAAAACCTAAAAATGACATTTTTTCTAAAACGCAATGCACCAAAAACACAAATAAATGTCTTATTTGTAAAACGCAATGGCCAGAAAACACAAAGAAATATCTTATTTCTAAAACGCAATAGCCTAAGAACTCAAAAGAAAATGTACTTTCTAAAACGCAATGGACTAAAAACACATAAAAATGTGTTTTACCTAAAACGCAATGCACAAAAAACACATACAAATGTCTTATTTTTAAAACGCAATGGCCAGAAAACACTTAAAATGTATGTTTTCTAAAACGCAATGGACTGAAAACACATAAAAAAGTGTTTTACCTAAAACGCAATGCACCAAAAACACTAAAAATGTCTTATTTGTAAAACGCAATGGCCAGAAAACACTTAAAAATGACTCATTCTAAAACGCAATTGCCTAAAAAACAAAAGAAAGTGTTCTCTGTAAAACGCAATGGACTGAAAACCCCTAAAAAGTGTTTTACCTAAAACGCAATGCACCAATAACACTTCAATAATGTGTTTTTCTAAAACGCAATGGCCAGAAAACACATAAAAATGTTTTAGTTCTAAAACGCAATTGCCTAAAAACACCAAAGAAAGTGTTCTCTCTAAAACGCATTGAACCATGACAATAGTTTTGTCTGTGCTGTGAATTGTCTGTGCTGTGAACTGTCTGAACCAATGCAGTTTACGAATGCAGTTTCCAGAGACAATTTATAGAAAATTAATTTTTCTGATGCAGCTCAACCCCAGCCAGGGGCTCTGTCCCTTGGACCCCGCCAGGGGCTGCCGCCCCTAGGACCCCACTACCAGGGGCGCTGCCCCCGGACCCCCGCCAAGATCGTAAAACGCAATGACTAAATCAAAAACCCAGATCGTAAAAATGAAATTAAAGAATTTCTTACATGGATCGAAGTGATTTCTTCAACAATTGACGAATTTTGAATGATTGAAACACTTATCAGCGCTTGAATCGAACGGATCGAGTGATTATCTTCAAAATCACCGGAAAAAAACGAGATTTTGTATGAAATTAAACTGTGTTTTCTTCAAAAAAGCTGAAGAACACGTGAATCAGGTGTTTGAATCATTGATTGGTGATGAAAATCGCACTATAATGTAGTGATTATTGAGATAGAAAGTGAAGAAATGGTTGAAGATGGTGGGTTTTGAAAATGATAGGTTTTGAAGTTACTGGGTTTTGAAAAGGAAGAAGAATGGGTTGGATTGACTAAAATACCCTTTTTCTTTATTTTAAATGTTGCCACATGTCCTAATCCTATTGCTTCCTACACTTTCTAGCCAAAATAAACTTTCTATTTGATCTTTTCCGTTTGTAAACATATTTTACCCCATGAACTTTATGAGATGTAATGTTATTGTTTAGGCAATAGAATCTTACATCAAACATGACAACAAAAACAAAAAAGGATGTAGCACTTTTTTTCTATGGTTTTACTCATCTTCTACCGGTACTTCATCTTGGAGTATTAAGCGATGATTTTCAACAGGAGTGATCTCTATTCGCACTTCGATTTCACCGGTTTCTGCGTTTTTCAATCGTAGGACCATATCTTGTATAATCGCATCCTTATTCCATATAATGTGGCTCTCTTCAACTAGGTTGTTATGTTCTTCGGGTTGAACAGTTTCGAGTTTAGTACCAGCCGGTAGATCGCGAAAATCCCTGCGCTTTTCCATGCACTCGATGTACGGATTTAAATCTATATGTGTTACTCCCATGATATCGTCGTCACTGAATGTGTCCTTATCATGCACGGTCTAAAACATAACATGTTTTCATTCATTAACATAATAATGGTTGAAATTATAAACCAAATTGTACATAATAGCATTCAAAAAATTTATAACGAATTTTTTTTAGATTTTGAGACTAAAATATGTGTTTGACAAGATAGGGAAAAAACGTCCCTCATTCAATTCATATTACACCCAATTTGTATGATAAGACACATTTGTACCGGAACTTAACTCTATAAATATATTGGAACGCTTGACTAGTTCACTGAAAAATGTTTTGAAAGAAAATACTTAGGGATGAAAATGGGTATCGATATTTACCGGTAAATACCGGTATCGAGAAAAATAGAAAAAATAGGTACCGGTTCGATACCAATACCCGATACTAAATGCTTATCCCTAGTTAGGTCATCGTCACGTATTAAATAGATTCGAGCAAAGTATTTGTCATAACAAAAGTCACTGGGTCATGTGTCACATATAAAATAGCTTTGGACATGATATGTTAAAACAAAAAAAAGAAACGTTATATCCAACCTTTCTGGAAATCTTTCAAATGTGTGTAGTAAAAGTATTCCTTCTAATCTGATTAACGTTCAAGTCTTTTATGGTATATACCGATGTAAATTAAATACTAAGTTTAAAGGATCTACGTGTAAATTAGTTCTAATTTTTTTTAAAGAAGATAATGATTGCATCTTCACAAAACTAAAAGAAGAGACTTAAAAAAATGTTACAACCTTATATTACCTTTTTATAACAAATTTATAAGGGAGTTCAGGGTTGGTTCCGGTACAAACCATATTTATCGTACAAATTGTAAGATTAGATCCTAGCACTTTAAAAAGTTAAATTAACACATACCAAAATAATGCATACAAAAAACTAGCACTTTTGAATTATATTAGCACATGAAAATTAATCAAGATGTAGTTGATTTTAGCACATATTTGAATGATATGAGCATTTTTCTTAATCAGCACATTGAAAACAAAAGGAAGATCCAAATAAAGAATTAATTGATTGTTAGCATATTTATAGGGAATTCAATATAATTGATATTATTTAGAATATTATTTTATTATTTCTCTATAATTGGTTAGATGTCACGTGACACTTTTTAAATGGTTCTTACAGTTTGTATGCGAAATGTGGTTTGTATTTGATCATACTCCTATTCACAGATTCCTCTCTTCTATCTAATTCTATTATATATATATAGAGAGAGAAAATGAAAAAGGACGTGTGAATAAAATTTAGAATTGTGTGAAAATAAGAGCCATTTATAGTGGGCTACTAGATACCTCTCTTCTATCTAATTCTATACATACATATATAGAGAGAGAAAATGAAAAAGGACGTGTGAATAAAATTTAGAAGTGTGAGAAAATAAGAGCCATTTATAGTGGGCTACTTACAAGTGTGATTGGAGCCTTGGGGTCCTTAATGATCATTGTCAGATCACAATCCCACACAGGATTGGAATTTTCCTTCACCACCGTGGTTTTTGTTTTCTGCCTTAAAACAAAAAAAAATTGTTTTAGATGAGAAAATAAATCTTATATTATTTAAGTAGGAAGTTAATATTCACGCACTCTTTCCCTTTATCTTTCTCTATATATATATATATATATATATATATGGGGAGTTTCATTTGAGAAGGAAATTAAATTGAGAAAAAAAAATAAAGGGTACAATTGTAAAACATTAAATAGTTTTTCTCTCATCTCATTTATTATTATTTTTTACTAATTAATTAGTCATAAAGAGTATCATCCTACACACTAAAATTTTTGCCTAGACACATCAAAATTTATCCTACACGTTTTTGAAATTTATCCTACACATACTGAAATTTATCCTACACAACTCGTAATTCATCCTACACACCTCATAATTTATCCTACACTTTAAATTAATTTTTTTATTCTTTGAAAAAATATATATTTTTTTTTAAAATAAGTTACAAATTTAATTTAGTTAGTTATTAAAAATGAAGACTAACAATTAATGATCTATCTAATTTTACCAATATACCCTTACACTCATATTAAATACAAAATTAAATGAAGTAAAATGCAGCATTATTATTGGTTGAAGTTTGTTCTTTTTTATTCTTACAAAAAAATTCTTCTCATTTGAACCCTACACTATATATATATATAGAGAGAGAGAGAGAGAGAGAGATAGAAGGAAAATTGATGTAAATTTTTTTTTAAAGATGTGAGAACAGTAGAAGCTTTTAAATAATACTGAAGCAAATATTGACCAAATGTTTCAAAGCGACAGTAACCTCCTAACAATTTGATTTGAAATCAACATTACATTTATAATGAACCCCTTCAACTATTAAAAAAACATACAAAAATAACAAACTCGACCTGATGATCCAAGGTTGCGATTACATAAGGATCACTTGTGCCCCGGGTCCAATCACAAATCGCGAGATTGGTCCCTTTCTTTATTGTTAGCTTCAAAACTCCTATCACTCCTTCCATTTGATCTCTGCAAATTTGTTCTTAAAGATCTTAATTATGTTCATCATAATGTTAGAAGGTTGGATAATTTTGGTTTATTATTCGTTCATAAATGAAAAGATAGAGGCCAACAAAAAATGGTTGATAGATAAATAAGGAGACCTTGTCAAACCCTTCTTACATCCCTTTTACATGTGAGGTTGAGACCTATCATTTACTCCCTCATGGATAAGATTATAAACATTGCATTTATGATTTTTTCAAAGTATTTTAGAAAATACATATTTTCTATTTATAGAAAATAGATGTGAATTATAAGAACCTATAACAATAAATATAGGTGTGAATTATAAGAACCTATAACAATAATCTTACCATAAAATATAGAAACATGGGCGGAACAAGAGGGGGTTCGAGGGCTCGAGGGAACCGTCGATCCTTAGGTCAATCAAATCTTATATTTAACTCGCACCACCGACCTTACAAATTTGTAGATTATTGGATTATAGATTTATAGCAGTCAAAAGATTATCTAAACAGATGAAAGGTGATATATGCTAGGTCTGTTCAAATCAATTGATACCCGAATAAACCAACTGATCCGTTTATCATTCGGGTAGAACGGTTCACATATATCAAGCTCGGGTTAGGCATAATTAGTTATTCAGTTAGCATAATGATATTTCTCGATTTGGTTATTATGTTGGTAAATCACAATTGGGTAACCCCATTAACAGGATATCTTTTTCTAGGTCAATTTTTTGTATTCCCACCCAATTTAACACTCGCTAGATATCGTCAACAATTCGTTTCCAAGATTGATTTCGTTTCATCAAGGTATGATTTCTCGGTTCCAGGCTTCCATCGTTTCATCATTTTAGATTACAAGAAGTTTGTACTTGCAAAATCTATATCTATAACATATTTGTGGCTTTTATAACTATTTAAATCTTTATTATTCTAAGTCATAACTTTTTTTACCACATATCATGATATTATCAAGACACTTATAAACTATTTACATAACATATTCATTAAAATCAAATTATATATCGGGCCATTTAGATTGGTTGTGAATTGTAAATTATGATTGGGGATTTGTGGCTGCTAAATTTGATTAAGTGGGCTGAATATTGACGGGCTTCTTAACTAACTAGTTCTATACCCGTCCGGTGGACGGATATTAGTGGTATTATAACATAAGAGAATGAGAATCAAGATACAATAACCTTAGACATTAGTCTTACAAGTTACATCTGTCACGTGGTTGGGTACTTTATAGTAATACTATGAAAAAAGATTTTTCTCTCAATTATAAACAAAATCACAAAATGTGTCAAATAAGTTTATAAGAGCAAATAAGAATAAGTAGATTCCTTCTTATTACGTTCTACTTGCAGATAATCACTTTCACAAACAAAAAAGATATGAGGCCTTACAAAGAAAGAAAAATATAAGTCTTGAGTAGACCATCTCTGGAAGCAAGAATGAATTCCTTAATCACTCGGAAGCAAGAATGAAGGGGTATTTCCTTGTTTCTTTTTCTGCAACCCAATAAATAGTGATTTTTATACGGTTTTAGCTTACTACGCAAATAGTAAACTGAACCTAGATGGAGTTTGGCTTCTTTGCATTGTTTTGTTCTCCAAAAAAGACATGAAAAGGATAAAAATTTGCCGAGGGCGACGCAATGGCACTTCGTGTCCTGCACCTGAGACTGTGACGGATATCATTAAGATATTCAGGGAATTACTTGAATACATATATGAAATCGAAAGAATATATAACTAAAGCTCATTACCTTCCCGTTATCATACCACGCTAACCACCAACTGGCGATTGTTGAAATATTTAATGCATCAATTGAGTATCTTGAATATCTTGTTGCGGTGAGAAAAACAAATGAATTAGTATAGTTGAAGCAAATATCAACATTTTACCTATTGTAAGCAGTGTTGCAGAAATCGGCCTAGGCGGCCGATTAATCGGCGCCTAGGCGCTAGGCGACCACTTATTGCATAATTTTGAGCTAGTCGGTCAATTAATCGGCCATGGTCAAAGTCGGTACCTAGGCGGTCCTAGGCGGTCAAAAATCGGATTAATCGGACTATATTAATCGGTCAAAATCGGTAAAAATCGGTCCTAGGCGGTCAAAATCGGTCAAAATCGGTCAAAATCGGTCAAAATCGAACCATACTATCTGAAACTTGAAGTATTTATGTGAATTTTGAAGTATTATTTTTATATTATTGGGTATATATATATATTTTTGAAAAAATACATATAAAAATCTCATTCCGATTAATCCCTAGGCGGCACCTCACCGCCCGACTAGCGCCTAGCGCCTTCTACAACATTGATTGTAAGCATCAAATAGTAGTTTTCTTTTAAAAAAGAAAGCAAACATGTATATTTAGTAATTGACATATCATTGAAACAAAACAAAAAAAATTATAAGTATAGGAGCAGAATTTCTAATAATACTTATATACCATTTCTGAGTAAGTAGGAATGGGAGTAGTGGCCCGAAAATCCTCTTTACTAGTACCATAAAAAGCAGTCAATTTGAGACTTCTTCAACCGTAGCAAGTGCAAAAGATGCACTACTTAAAAAATAGTTGTAATTTTTGGACAGAGTTTGTCCTCAACCTGATTTGACATGTACCAAATATTTTTTATTTTGACTCGAATGAAAGCAATGCCAAAAAAATATCATATGCAAGGCTGTAGTGAACCCCACCATACGAAACTCAAAAGAAAACGGTGCCACTTCAAACCTGCATTGTATTCTTCTATGGTTTGATCCACAATCATCATCAATGTTTCCACTTCTTGAGCCGTATCTGAAAATTTCAAGCATTACACATCAATCAATGATAATACTCTCCATAACTCCATCAGTGATCCTATATAGTTATTAGAAACCGTATTAAACAAAAGATTAACCTATAAACAAAACGCCATGAATTAAACTTCATAAAGGGAAAACAACATTTTTTCTATTCTTGCTCCACGTACCATAAGCCGATTAGCGTATGATATGTTGCACTTGTTATATTTTCAGCGTATTCCACCCGCTTCCCACCAGCAACCTTATTCTTCAGGCCTTCACATTAAATAGTATGTCATGAGGTCAAGAGACATGGGTGAAGTCGTGTCAATCCGTATATTCCCACAACTGCCCTAAATACAATGGCAAAGAAAAATCCATCCTTGTTGCTATTATGTAAAGGTTAGCATAACTCTGTCATGAACATTGATAGTCAACACCATAAGCAATAAACAGGCATTCACATACATAAACACCCCCACCTTGACACCAAGAGTATAAAAAGGGATTTTGAAACACCATGTGTTCATTTTTAACACATGACCTTTCAGTAGCACGATTACCATACTAAATGTGGATGATTTGGTACATGGCCCGAAACTTACAGAAGGAAGTCCATAGTGAACTTGGCGTTCGAATACATAACCCAAAGAGTTTTTTCTACATAACCCAAACTCCAAAGCCACCAGATGAGGACAACCAAGTGTCGTTTGACCTTCAGCCTTCAAATAAGCAAAAAATAAATAAATAAATTAGAGATGGATCTCGATTTGGATTCAGTTTCACCATAAATCAACTGAAACAAAATCAATAGGAAAGCAAAAAACTGAGGATTTTAGCAGAGGAAACATGGCTTCATGGGGAACTTAATGTGTTCAGCTTCTTGATAACCCATTCTCGTACAAACCTATAATCACACATCATAATATTACATAAACTAAAAAATAACACTAGAATAGAAAACAAAAATCCTAAATTGATGACTACTGGAATATATAGGATTCTTGCCTTGCTGACTTTCCTTTCTTATTGGCGGTAGACAAGCCTCCATCGTTCTTACCTTTTTGATCCTCGATTTCTTCTTTCTAAGGAGTAAGGAGTATGAAACTCAACGAACTACGAACGATAGAATAGGGATTCGGAGAGGAAGAAGGAATTGGGAGTGTAGAAGTGGGCTTCCATCCATTAATGACTGATGTGGGGTATTAGGGTGGTTGTGATCGTAGAGACGTGGGAGAAATTAGTGGAATGAAAAACCGCCTTACAACTTGAAGGTTATGATGAATTATTACGGTCACGATTTGTTCTCAGCTTAATCCAAGGGTTGAAATGCATTTAATAGGTAGTTACAATTAACGGGAACATAAGAATAGATAATTGGGCTATGAAAGTTTATGGGCTTGTAAATCTATTCGGTTTAAGAAGATCGTTTTTTCGACTTCCGTTAGTTGATGGACGGTTTTAGAAGATCGGTTTTTCGACTTCAGTTGATCGCTTTCAGACTTCGAGTACGGCTGATTGACGGGATGCATTAGGTTTGTTAAATTTCCTTAACCTACATTTTTCATTCTTTATGTATAAGAGAAAGCCGAGGCAAAAAACGTGTCTTACACATTCCTTGTGAGCTCATTTCGATAAAAATCTTATAGATACGATTTGGGTGGCTTTCAGTTATAAATTTCCATTTTTGCTACATTTTTTATGTGCCCGGTTTGAGATAAAACGTAACCCAAATTGACTCTTTTGTTAATACAGATTTGATTCAAATCTGCAACCTCTAAAGATTATGTTGTGTTCTCATTTTTTATACAAAATGTTAACCAAGATTTTATTGTTTCGGGGCTGTAGTTGACTAAAGAGGGTTCTGGGTCATCAACTACACCAACAGAAAATATATATGATGGTAAGGTCATTGTAGTCATTGGCTTGCATGCAATTATTATTAAGCCGTTGCATGTTTTAATAAACAAACTGTTGCAGATAAGGCGATTCGGGTCAAGAACCTGCCGCCCAACATGACATCGGAATCATTACTAAAGGTGGTAAAACAATTCGGACCGGTGAAGCAGAATGGTATTCAGATAAAAGAATATGCTAAGGTCTGGTTCATGTTTACTATGATTTTATTATAATATTTTAAAGAAACTTTAAGATCTTGATGCACCATGGTCAACTTTTGGAGTAATTTGCTAATTCCAGTGTTCTTTATTCAGGACGGATATCGTTATGCTTTTGTCGAGTTTGATGATCCCAAATCTGCCCGCAGTGTGCAATAGAGGTATACATAGGCTGTTAGAAAATCTTCTGTTCAATATTCTTCATATTTAAAAATGATAAACTTTTTTGGCATTGTTTGATTTGATAATAGTGTCATAATATATAGTAATTAGTTTAGTGTCTTGGCTGATCTATAAATCATAGTAACACTAGAAATTTGTTATAAACTTAATAGTTTCTTTTTGTTAGATGCATAGTTATAAGCTAGATATTATTATTATTATTATTATTATTATTATTATTATTATTATTATTATTATTATTATTATTATTATTATTATTATTATTGTTGTGTTGGTTGCTGATAGTAAACAAAGCCTGAATGCGAGGTTAGAAGAGTGGCGAGCAGCTTTAGAGGGAAGAGGTTTAAAGATTAGTCGATCTAAGACTGAGTACTTGTATTGCGACTTTAGTGGAGTAGACAACGATGAGGACATTCAGATCACCATTGACAGTCAAGCGGTCCCGCAGGTGACTAAGTTCAAGTATCTAGGATCGTTTGTCCATAGGGATGGGGAGATAGATAGTGACGTTGCCCACCGCATCCAGGTCGGATGGTGTAGGTGGAGAGCTGCCACTGGGGTATTGTGCGATAGGAGGTTCCCAACAAAATTGAAAGGGAAATTTTATAGGGTTGCAATTAGACCTGCTATGTTATATGGAACCGAATGTTGGGCCATTAAGGAAGTACAGGCACGCAAGTTGGAGGTAGCAGAGATGAGAATGCTAAGATGGATGTGTGGCCACACAAGGTTAGACCGGATAAGAAATGATGTTTTTAAGGAAAGGTTAGAAGTAGCTAGTATATCAGATAAGATAAAGGAGGGAAGATTGAGATGGTTTGGGCATGTGAAGAGGAGGCAGACGATAGAACCAGTTAGAGTGGTTGAAACCCTCGAGGTGGAGGGGAGGAGGAGTAGAGGCAGACCCAAAATTACTTGGGATGAGCGGATTAGGCAGGATCTGCAAAAATTGCACCTCTCTGAGAACATGGTCCATGATAGGAGCTCGTGGAGACGTAGGATTAAGGTTAAGGATTTCTAGAAAAGGGTACAATTGTGTTTTTAGGTGTAGTGTATGGTCGTACATAAGTAACTATGTGTATAGGATGTTTTGTACAGTTGTGTTTCTAGGTGTAGTGTATGGTCGTAGATATGTAACTATGTGTATAGACTGTTTTGTGTTGTCATATTTGTTTTGTTCTACCATGCACTATTTCGCAACTCATACTACATTGGTAGCTTCATACACATACACACACACCTCATGCTCTATTTATTTCTTTCCTGGGTGTTTTGGAGCCGAGGGTCTCTCTGGAAACAACCTCTCTATCCCTAGGGGTAGAGGTAAGGTGTGCCTACATCCCACCCTCCCCAGACCCTACAAATAGCTTTGCTATTTGTGGGATTTTACTGGGTATGATTGATTGATTGATTGATTGATTGATATTATTATTATTATTATTATTATTATTATTATTATTTCTCTTAACCTAAGTTAGAATATGGCGGTTACTACCGATTTAATTTAAGTATATATACTTATGTATGATAACACTTCAGATCCATCAATTCATTTTATGAACATTCATCTTCAATCTTCGAAACCCTAAATTCAGAAATCTAACAAAGTGGTATCAGAGCCACATCGATCAAATCCACGAAATCACAAATCTCGATCAAAACATGAATCAGGCACAAGGAATTCAAACACAAATTCCCAAACTTAACGGACATAATTATTATCACTGGCACATTCAGATCAAAGTTTTATTTGAATCGCAAGAATTGTGGAACATTGTCGATAAAGGAATTCAAGAACTGGGAACGAATCCCACTGAGGAGGCGACGGCAGCATATAAAGATTCAATCAAGAAAGATAAACGGGCATTACACATCATTTTTCAATCAGTAAATGATACTATATTCGAACGGATTGCACTTGCAAAATCATCAAAAGAAGCATGGAACATTTTGCACAAATCTTACAGAGGAGAAAACTGGGTAAAAACAATTAAACTTCAAACTCTTCGATGTGAATTTGATGCACTGATGTAACACCCTTACTATTGTTTATCGATTTATGTATAAATAACGACAATTAAATGTGTGTTTACAACTACACATACTTATAAAAATACGGGTTTATTAAAACTTTTACAATTTCAAAACAGTACAATGTAATGTAAACAAGTACGTCGTTTAAAAGTGACGAGGAAACAGCGTGCGGAAGCTTTTATCTCGTTCGTGTTCGGTTCTTCGTTGAGCTTGACCGTACTCTGGCATCCTAACTTAACCTGCATTTCATAAGCCATGAAACGATTAGTTATACGAGCTTATAAAGTGTTTAAATCGAGTCCGGATACGAAACCGAACCATTAAATAAATTTTGCCAGCCTTTTGTCCTCTCACGGGGCGCGACCGCTTGAGCCCTTCTCTCTCGCGGGCCGCGAGAGATGTCGCGTGCCGCGAGAGATGTCGCGTGCCGCGAGAGATGTCGCGTGCCGCGATGATGCTAAACGATTACTGTCGCGTGGCGCGACAGCCATGATTCGACAAAATGTTATTTGGCTGCTGCTGTATATGCCCAGCTCCAATTTTTTTCCAACTTAATATATATAAAAACATGCATAACTTTTGTTCTACTTATCCGATTTGCGTGATTCTTTTTCCTACGCGTTCGTAATTTAATTCTCCATCATATGGAGTTAAAATTTAACATTCAAACTATAAAATTCCAATTTTTTTAAGCAATCGACTTATTATTCAAATCAACATTTTGACCCGTTTGTATTTAAAACCACCTACCTGATTCTTAAACAACCAAAATACATACGTTAATGTATTTAACACACAATCTTTAGCTCGGGTTCGTAATTGCTATAAATTGCGCGACTAGTACGCAAGCTATGTGCATAAACTGTTTTGACTCGTTTAGGGAATTTAAGCAATTTAGTCTAAAATTTTCTCTTTTCTTTTTGACACTACAATATTTCCATATCTAAATAACTATATATAATCCACCACAACTATTTTGTGGTGGATTTAACATAAAGAACCCCCTTTTTCCCAATTTTACCCTTCAACTAGTCATTTTACGCAAATGACCATTTTTAGGCATTTGAACTACGAAGTTTATGCCTACAACTCTTACATGTATCTAAGGGTTACATAATTACAATACAAGTTTCTAAACGGTCTCTAAGGGTCGTTTGCCTGTTTTACCCATTAAGGGTTTTTTGGTCACTTCTAGTCTCTTATTTTACGACGAAGGACTTTCACAAATCATTTGACCAAAATAGCACTTTTAACTACAACATAATAATGCGTACCTGGCTCGGTCAACATATAGGCCCATTTCATTTTTATAACTTACTTTTATTAGCCGCTCATCCAAAGCGACGCAATTATTCAACTTCTGTTCAATCCTAAGAACATATAACTTGACAACCAAATGTTAGTCGATATTGCCAAATGGTCCTTTCATCACCGTTTGTCCCGTTTGGCCCATATGACCAAACGTTTACTTACATAACAAAACATGGTTTAAACTACCAATTCTGTAAGGACCTTCAAAAATGTCCTAAACCGACCCGTAAGTGAAAACCCGGACCCCTGAAACCCTAATCCATATAAAAAATCAAGAAAATCAGATTTCTGGTCTTCAGGCGGGCCGCGTAAAGATTAATCATGGTCTCACGCGGGCCGCGTCAAAGATTGGTTGACCGGATAAGCGTTCCCGGTCCACGTGTCACACACGTGGCATGCCTACAGATGACACGCAAGCCCTAGTCTACGTTTAGTTGTCCCTCGCGGGCCGCGTAAAGGTCTTGAAGGGTCTTACGCGGCCCTTTACGCGGGCCGCGTAAGACCCATTTTTCAGCTATAAATAGCTTGGATCATGAGCAGTCCAGTGGTGTCGAAACCAAATCTCAAAAGCGAAAGCATACTGCTCAATTTTGAAAATTAAGATAGCGAGGCGCTGCTACGATACAGGGTATTAACTCGATCGCTGCTACGATTCAATGCCCGATCGATTGAAACTATCCGATGGATGTTTAAGTGCTGCCCACATTAGGGCCATACTTTGTCATTAGTCATGAATTCGACGGATGTTTAAGTATAGCACTTTGTCATTCGTTGTGAGGGTTTTATTCTCGTGAGTTATCGTAAATGTTGTATTAGTTACTGACCTAGTTCGTGTGCATTGTTGTTTAAATTAGGTTACAAGGCTAATCAGTAGGCTAAACTCTGCCCGTTTCAATCTGCAAAGTGAGTCATTCTCTTTTTATCAACAGTATTTTACAATAATCCAAGCATTTTCAAAAGTTATAATTACAGGGATTAAGTCGTGGTTATCTTGAATCACCGGCTAATTGGGGTATTGTGCACATTACTAATTTCTCACGGTTAGGCTAATAAATCCTAACAGTGATAATCATCACTACTTGGGGAAAAAGACCCAATAGTGGTATGACCATCATCACCAGGTGACACGGCGCCAGATAAAAATAAGATAGAAGCCATTGTAATTGCTCTTATGCTGTAATTGATAATTAATGTGTCGTTTTACATACTTGAATGACTCGCCAGTATTTCCCCGCTGATAAAATATTTTTAAAAACATGTTTCAAGAGACCTGCTGTGAATCAAGGAAAACGTGCTACGGAGCACTAACAAGCTTGAAGAGGCGGCTCAATAAAATGAATAAACATGCTTTGTAAATCAGGGAATTTACTTGTGAAATTCCTCTATTGTAAATTACGGGGCTTGTTCCAGATTATATAATAAAATAATCGGGCATTTTCAAGTTTAAAAGATCTTGTAAATCTTCCGCTGTCAACTCAATTAATAAATACCACGGGATTTCTGTCCCGCGGCTCCTGGACCGGGTAAAACCGGGACGGGGGCCGTGACAGAAAAAGGTGGTATCAGAGCCACTGATTTAAGCCAATTAAGTATTTAAGAATACTTAATTTTCCTAATTGCCATCCTATGATTATGTGATTCTATCTTGACTATCTGTTAATTTACAGTATGGGTAAGCAAAGAATTTCGGACATCTATCATAAATTAGATAGTTCACCGAAAGATATTGGAACTTCATCCCAATCAAATTCCTCAAGATACTCAGCAGATACTAAGGAAGGAATATTTGTTCGAAATGCACAGTTTGAGAAACCACTTACCCCTAATAAAAGAAGTTGGATTATTAGAAAAAGTCAAGAGAAAATAAAGAAGTCACAACCAAAAGGAGTGTTGAGTAATAAGGAAACTCAGGAAATGGGCACTAACCCACCATGGGAAGATGAATTAGATAAACAATGGGAAAATCTCTATATGTTAGCCACTATAGCATTAAATGCTAACTTATAATTTAACCGCCAAAGCAGTACCAACACCTATGTCACCTACAAGCCAGAAACTTTAAAATAATAAATAACCACTAGTATCTTTCGAATTTTAGTTATACTAGATATAAATATTTTGTTTCAATAAAATGGTTTATTAGATATTTGTAATTAATATTAAATTTTCTGATTTCCATTCTGTGATTCTTTGAAAATTCAATTTACAAAATTTTGACCTAAAATTTTGTGTGTTTCTTCATAACTACTAAACAGCATGAATGAATTGTCTAAAGCTCTTGAGAATCTCAATCTCTGTTCTGTTAATGTGGAAGTTTCCAGAGACTTTACCGGTTATTGTGCCGACGTGGAAGAACCTATGGAATTTCAAGCCCAGCCTCCGGAAAAACCTAAACCGAAGAAGAGAAGAAGAATTGTGGGCTGGAGGCGTGTGCGCAAGAAGAAACCAGCAACAAGGAAAGTTACCAAGATGGAAGATCCCAAAGGTAAAGGCAAGGAAATAGAGATTGGGGAATGTTCTAGGCAAGACCAGGAAATGCCACCCTAGGAAGAACTGGATCATAAACTTGCACTTAGTGACCTCATCGGACCTGCCAATGAAAACCACTTTTGTTACCCAGTGGAAGCACAACTTCCAGTTGAACTAGAGCCTGAAATCCCAGATCCTATTATCCACTCCCAACCTCTACCAGCAGAACTAGAAGAATGGTGGACGACCGACTGGCAATTCCAGAATCTCCTAAATAACCCTGATACCTTTTTCCCTCAGTTTGACCCAGAATCTCCACTACACCCACCTATGAGCTCTGAAAATTTGGCTGAACTCCGTCATTATGGCGAGGAGCTGATTGATGCAGGGAACCGAATCCGGGAAGTAGGAGAGAGGATATCTTGGAAGTACGACGAGAGGGAACGTCGTTTCTAAAGTGCCAGCTAATAGGGAACATGTGTGGTGGTGTGGTGTGTTTGTTTAATAATAATATAATCATAAAAATATAATTATGTGTAATACTTAAAAATAAAAACTTTTGTAAAATAATCAGTGTGTACGGATGCCTATTTATAAAATATCGAACGTCGAAAAATTGACAATTTTGGCTATACATGTTGACATGATTATGTGCAATTGTTTTGTTATATTTGGTTATTAATTATTTTATGCTAATCACTTATATAAATTAATTACCAGATGACAAACGCTGGTGATGAACCCGTTAATGAAGTGAATCAATCTGAACAAAACAATGAAGATCAATTTCTGAATAGGCAAGATATCGAGAATATCGTTGCTCAGGGAATAGCCAATGTTATTCCAGCAATCCTTGCTGCTGCTCGAAATCCAGTTGAACCTCAACAAATTATTCCTAGCAAACGTATTCATGAGGACAATTTCAGTAATAGTGTAAACGGAGGCGGCAACAACAATAATAACAATAACAATGATGTACTGCAGGCCCCAACTCTCAAAAGAATGAAAGCTGCAACGCCTGATTGCACTTACAAGGAATTTCTTGCCTGTAAACCAGCTGAATTTGCAGGCAATGAAGGGGCGACTGCGGCGCTGCGTTGGTTGGAGAAAACCGAAGCAGTAATTATGATAAGTAAATGTGTCGAGGAAGACAAGGTCATGTATGCATCGCATCTTTTTAAAGAAATGGCGCTAGAATGGTGGAATACGGTACTTCAAGCTAAAGGAAGAAATATGGCCTATGCCATGAGTTGGGAAGAATTTAAACAGCTAGTGGAAAGAAAATTATGTCCCGAATATGAAAAGGAACAAATGACAAATAAATTCCTGAACCCCCGATGGTGGATGTAGACTGTCGAGGGTATACTTCGACATTCTTTGAGTATGCGAGAGTAGTACCAACCCTGGCTTCGCCAGAACCGGTACTTATTTCCCGCTATATTTGGGGATTGATTGGCGAAATTCGAGATATCGTCAAAGCTGCGAGACCACGCACTATTCACGATGCTGTGGAATTAGCTAACACCCTAACTGACGGACTGGTACGCACAAGAGAAGAAACCCAGAAAAAGGAAGTGGCCCAAAAGATTACCCAGGGATTCCGTATGGGTAACGTAGCAATTTCAAGAGAAAGGGAACTGGACAATCTTCCACTATTCCATTTTGCAATACCTGCAAAAGAAAGCATTTTGGTAGATGCAAAGGGTATTGCAATTTCTGTAAAATTCTGGGGCATCAAGAAGAAGATTGCAGGAAGAAGAAAGCAACAGTCTGCTACAACTGTGGAGAAGCTGGACACTTTAGGCCAGACTGTCCAAAACTGGTCAAACCAGCGGATAACAAAGCCAAACCTGCAGAAGGAACTACCAAAAAGAACGCAAGAGCCTTCCAATTGACTACTCAGGAAGCAGAGCTGATCCCTGATGTGATAGCTGGTACGTTCCTAGTTCACGACGTTTATGCAAAAGTATTATTTGACTCTGGTGCAAACCAAAGTTTTATAAATACTTCATTTTGCCAAGCTCTTAACTTACCCTTAACCAACCTTAGACAGATTTTTACGGTAGAAACGGCAGATGGGAATTCTGTTAATATAGATAAGGTTTTACAAGAAGAAAAGATAGAACTTTCAGGTCATAAATTTTCTGCAAACCTGTTACCTATGAATTTAGCCGGATTCGATGTTGTATTAGGAATGGATTGGTTAGTAGCCAACCATGCTCGAATTCTTTGTGATAAGAATTCCATAGAAATTCATACACCCTCAGGAAAAGTAGTGGTAATTACTGGAGATAAGCCACGTAAGCCACTGAAATTCATTTCAGTAATGCAATTGGCCAGTTATTCAAGAAAACAAGAAGTGGTGTATATGATTTCAGTAATCATTAACACAACTCGTAAAGGACTTAAAGAAATTCCTGTAGTATCGGCATACCCAGATGTATTCCTAGAAGAACTACCTGGATTACCACCCAATAGGGAAGTCGAATTTAGAATTCATCTAATTCCTGGAACTACACCGATAGCCAAGGAACCTTATCGGTTAGCACCCACAGAAATGCTAGAATTGAAAAAAACAGTTAGATGAATTACTGAGCAAAGGATTTATACAACCTAGTTCATCCACATGGGGAGCGCCAGTGTTGTTTGTGAAGAAGAAAGATGGTTCGATGCGAATGTGTATCGATTATAGGGAATTGAATAAGGTTACAATTAAGAATCGATACCCATTACCTAGTATTGATGATCTTTTCGATCAATTGCAAGGAGCTAGATACTTTTCTAAGATAGATTTATGCTCCGGATACCATCAATTAAAGGTACAAGAAGAAGACATACCTAAAACTGCTTTCAGAACTAGGTATGGTCATTACGAGTTTACAGTCGTGCCCTTTGGATTAGCAAATGCTCCGGCAGCATTTATGGACATGATGAATAGGATCTGTAAACCGTACTTGGATAAATTTGTAATTGTCTTCATCGACGATATACTTATTTATTCCAAAATCCAAGAGGAACATAGGGAGCACCAGCATGTACTCTTAACTTTGTTAAGAAAAGAGAACCTTTATGCCAAATTCTTGAAGTGTGAATTTTGGCTACAAGAGGTACAATTTTTAGGACACATGGTGAATCACGAAGGTATTCATGTCGATCCCTCCAAAATAGAAGCAATCACTAAATGGAAGGTTCCACAGTCAGCTATGGAAATTAGAAGTTTTATAGGGTTAGCCGGATATTATAGACGGTTTATTGAGGATTTTTCCAAAATAGCTGTACCATTAACTAAGCTAACCTGTAAAGCAGCTAAGTTTGAATGGGGACCTAAACAAGAAGAAGCTTTTAAGATATTAAAGCAGAAATTAACAAATGCTCCAATTTTAGCTTTACCAGAAGGAACAGAAGATTTTGAAGTATACTGTGATGCTTCAAAACTAGGATTAGGATGTGTGCTAATGCAATGCAAGAAGGTAATTGCGTATGCTTCAAGGCAATTGAAAAAGCACGAAGAAAACTATACGACTCACGACTTAGAATTAGGAGCCATAATTTTTGCCCTTAAGATGTGGAGACACTATCTGTATGGGAGTAATTTTACTGTCTATACAGATCATAAGAGCTTAAGATACATATTTGGGCAAAAAGAATTGAACATGAGACAAAGGAGATGGATGGAAATCCTAAGTGACTACGACTGTGATATTCAATATCACGAAGGAAAAGCAAACGTAGTTGCTGATGCTTTAAGTCGTAAATACCATGAAAAATAACGACAAGTTCGTGCTCTTAGATTAAGTTTACAATTAGACTTAATGGAACAACTGAAGAACATTCAAGAAACAGCAATCAAGGATGATGCTGAAGGAATGAAAGGAAGAATAAAAGAATTAGAGCAAGGAAGTGATGCAATTTGGAGATTCCATAAGAAAAGAATTTGGGTACCTAAACAGGGAGAATTAAGAAATAAGATTTTAGAGAAAGCCCATAAATCTAGGTATACCATACATCCTGGTAACAATAAGATGTACCAAGATTTAAGGAATAACTTCTGGTGGATAGGAATGAAAAAGGACATAGCTAAATATGTTTCTAAATGTCTTACTTGTTCACAAGTTAAGGCAGAACACCAGAAACCGTCAGGTCAACTACAACAATTAGAAATGCCTTTATGGAAATGGGAACTTATAACCATGGACTTTGTTACTAAGTTACCCAAAACCAGAAAGGGTAATGATGCGATTTGGGTAATTGTGGATCGATTAACCAAATCAGCTCATTTCCTACCCATGAAAGAAACCTTTAGCATGGAAAGGTTGGCAAAGTTGTATGTAGACGAAGTAGTATCCTTACATGGAGTCCCACTCTCCATTGTATCGGATAGGGATAGTCGTTTCACTTCCCATTTCTGGACAAGTTTCCAAGAAGCAATGGGAACTCGGTTAAACTTAAGCACTGCATACCATCCTCAAACAGATGGACAAAGTGAAAGGACGATCCAAACCCTGGAAGACATGCTTAGAGCATGTGTGATAGATTTTGGTAGAAACTGGGATGACCACCTACCCTTAATTGAATTCTCCTATAACAATAATTATCATTCAAGCATTGAAGTTGCCCCATTCGAAGCACTGTACGGACGTAAGTGTAGAACTCCAGTGTGTTGGGCAAAAATAGGAGAAAGTCAATTATCAGGTCCTGAAATAGTACAAGAAACTACCGACAAGATTACTCAAATCAAGGAAAGACTAAAGACGGCTCGAGATCGCCAGAAAAGTTATGCCGATAATCGACGCAAGCCGTTAGAATTTCAAATCGGAGACAAGGTTCTCTTAAAAGTTTCTCCTTGGAAAGGAGTAGTTCGATTTGGTAAGAAAGGAAAGCTAAGTCTAAGATACGTATGACCATTTTCAGTAATCCAACATATAGGACCAGTTGCTTATCGCTTACAACTACCAGAAGAGTTAGCTGGGGTACATGACGTATTTCATGTATCCAACCTCAATAAATGTCTATCTGACAAATCACTCGTAGTACCTCTTCAAGATGTAGAGGTAAACGAAAAGTTAAAATTTATAGAGAAGCCACTGCAAATAGAAGACAGAAAGATTAAGTTTCTCAAACACAAAAGACTAGTACTAGTCAAAGTCAAATGGGATTCGAAAAGAGGACACGAATACACCTGGGAGCTGGAATCGGAGATGAAGCGAAAGCATCCTCACTTATTTCAATAAATCTCGAGGACGAGATTTTAAATAAGGTGGGGAGCATGTAAGGACCTTCAAAAATGTCCTAAACCGACCCGTAAGTGAAAACCCGGACCCCTGAAACCCTAATCCATATAAAAAATCAAGAAAATCAGATTTCTGGTCTTCAGGCGGGCCGCGTAAAGATTAAGAATGGTCTCACGTGGGCCGCGTCAAAGCTTGGTTGACCGGATAAGCATTCCCGGTCCACGTGTCACACACGTGGCATGCCTACAGATGACACGTAGCCCTAGTCTACGTTTAGCTGTCCCTCGCGGGCCACGTAAAGGTCTTGAAGGGTCTTACGCGGGCCGCGTAAGACCCATTTTTCAGCTATAAATAGCTTGGATCATGAGCAGTCCAGTGGTGTCGAAACCAAATCTCAAAAGCGAAAGCATACTGCTCAATTTCGAAAATTAAGATAGCGAGGCGCTGCTACGATACAGGGTATTAACTCGATCGCTGCTACGATTCAATGTCCGATCGATTGAAACTATCTGATGGATGTTTAAGTGCTGCCCACATTAGGGCCATACTTTGTCATTAGTCGTGTAACACCCCGAAAACGGGTTTGTTATTTAAACCACGTTAATACTAAAAGACGGGTAAAAGTAACCCGGTAAATATTAGGATTTAAATATATAATCCTAATATTAAATACAAGTGAATAAAAGCTTTTAAGGAAATAAGTTTATAAGAAGCCCAAGTTAACGGGACTTAAAATAAACTTAATCATAAATTCTCCGAACCCACTAAGTTAACTAGGAATATTTAACCTAGTTAATTAGTGGGAATATTGTTAAAAAAAATTAGGTTGTGACCTAGTTAATAATGAACCAAATAATAGATGGGGGACCAAAGTTGTTAAGTTTGAAACTAATAATAATCAAAACAATAAAAAAAATTAAAACCAGTATGTCTGGTTCGATCAAAAACAGAGGGGCGACACAGGATTCCTCAAACCCTAAACTCAACAAATCTCAGAAATTGAAGGCACAAATCGGTTCCAAAACAAAATCTGAGCATAGATTGGTGATCTCCTCTGAAAAAGGGTCATAAGGTATGTAAATTTTGTAGAAAATTTCCATCTAAATTTCTGGATGAACTTAGAGAATTCGAATTAGATGGTTGCATGTTCGTTATATGATGAAATAGGAACATTGTAGTGTCTAGGAGTAAACCCTAGACAAGCATATGATGAAATTAGGTCTAAATCTTGTGAATTCATGATCACCATTGAAGGTGATAAGTGTGATGATGCTAAATTCGTGTAATGTGATGTTTTTAGGGTTTTTGATGACTAAAAATAGGGCTATAATGTCATAAACATGTTTCGATTGAAAGCTGAATTCAAATAGCTTCTGATCAGAATTTACAGCCGACTTGTATTGGCTGTAACGTGGACAAAACGTGACAAAAACGTTTGGTTCTTGAGTCTAAAATGTAATTCCAGGAAATATCTTTAAAACCCCACTAGAATCTCATTTTTTCGACGAAAATTGAGCGTTTTATGAATTTTTCCGTATCAAAGGTTCAAGCTGCGTTTTCTGGCAGAATTTGCAGCCCATTACGAATGTCATAACTAAATTTAGGAATTGAGTTATGATCTCAAATTCTTACTGTAGAAAGTATTAAGTGATTAAAAGAATCGCCAATTGGAATTTCGTCAATCGGATAAACGAGGAACTTTTAATGAATTTTTCCGTAAGCTGCAGTCAGAAGTGACGAATCTGATTGCAGCTTAGTAGATGAATTTTTACTAATTTTTTGTAAAGAGTTAGATCTTGAAATTTTAACACAAGGTCTAACCCTCCGATAGGTACGCCACATAAAAAAATCATAATTTTTGAAGACTTGTAAACAGGTTAAACAGGTCACCAAAAACAGCCTATTTTCAGTGATACGAAACTTGATTGATGATGTTATAAATTATGCCCACAATGTTCATATGTCGAAATTATGAATCAAACGCGTAATTTCCTAGTTCGACTAATTACGTGTGATGTGGGGTAATACAAATTTTAATTATGACGTCGATTTAGCTTATATGCACATATCATATAATTAAGGGTAGTTAACTTTTGAAAAGTAAACTAACCATGGACGGAGTCGAATAGTAGTTTTGACATAGAAAATACGTAAGGTGGAATAGCCGTAGTTGTAATGACTAATCTAACCACCTTGTGAATTATGATGATAGTTTGACTCTTGACAAGCTAGATGGAGGCTTGGGAATGAAGCGGGTCAAACGGAGCAAGTACGAAAAGGAAAGCGTAATTTGGATGCGAGGTAAGTAAAAGCTTACACCCTTTTTAGTATACATCAGTTGTGTGTATTGAAAATGAATAAGGAAAAGTTAGTAATAGAGTTATAATGTTCCGACGCAAATAATATGAGTCGGAACTAGTGCAATGGTGAGAAATCATAAACAATGGCAAAAAGGGTAAATTGGTAAATTAGTCATATGACGATGAACTAATAAGAAATTTTGAAACACTACGTTATGGTGTAAATCGGAATGGGTAAAAGGGCGAGATGGTAACTAGATATCATCTCATAACAGAAAAGGGTCATTCGGACTAAACGGGTCAAATGACATTGGCAAGATCATTTGACAATATTAATTGATGATCGCTTGTTGAGTTTTGTGATTACAGGAAATATCATACGGTTCGTGTTGGTATTAATTAGAAATTAATAGTGAAAGATATTTAAACGGGTCAATCCTATGACTCGAGCCAGGTACGCATATTTAGAATTATTGTTAAAAGCGATATTCTTGGTTAAATATTAGCGAAAGTCCTTCGTCGTAAAATGAAGGACTAAAATTGACCAAAAAGCCCTTGATGGGAAAACCGGGCAAACGACGCTTAGAGGTTGTTTAGGAATTAGTACTAAGATTACGAAATAAAAGTAGATACTTTAATGTAGCAAAATGTTGGGTGAAAGTGTTTTAAGGAATCATGAAACGGGTCAAAAGTGTTAAAAAGGGATTTCAAGCCGAGAGCTTGAAATCTGAATTTTTGAACTAGTGGAATGTCAGGTTTTAACTCCATAAGATGTAGAATTAAATTTCGAACGCATAGGAAAAAGAATCGCCTAAAACGGACTAGTAGATAAAAAGATATGGCCGTTTAAAGTTCGATTTTTGTTGAATAATTGAGTTGGGCAGAAAATGCAGGTTCAGAAAAGGACCTGCTGGAAATTAGTCTCCCTCGCGACACGCGACAGGGTCCCTCAATTGGGGCGCGATACGCGACAGGTGTCGCGACTCGCGACAAATTAAAGGTTGCCGTCCGCGACACGCGGGAGGCATGATTTTGGAAATTTTATTTTGATTATCATTATTTGATATTGGAACTTATTTATACATGTTTATAAGTTGTCAAAACTAACTTTTAAGTTGGTTTTGATCATAGGTGAGAATAGCAAGCATCCGGAAGACGATCAAGCAATCAAGTGAACCGAACACATGTCAAATGAAGCTTCCGCAATGACTTATGTTGTTTTTGTTTTAAGTGAACTATGTAAACATTTGGAACTATATTTTGTTTACTTTAAACACGTATGAACTTTGACTTGACAAAGTTTTTAGAAAGTCACATTTTTCATATAAAATGCGTAATTAAGGTTATAAACATGTTAAATTGAGACGGATGTTACAAGTCGTGAATTCGACGGATGTTTAACTATAGCACTTTGTCATTCGTTGTGAGGGTTTTAATCTCGTGAGTTATCGTAAATGCTGTATTAGTTACTGACCTAGTTCGTGTGCATTGTTGTTTAAATTAGGTTACAAGGCTAATCAGTAGGCTAAACTCTGCCCGTTTCAATCTGCAAAGTGAGTCATTCTCTTTTTATCAACAGTATTTTACAATAATCCAAGCATTTTCAAAAGTTATAATTACAGGGATTAAGTCGTGGTTATCTTGAATCACTAGCTAATTGGGGTATTGTGCACATTACTAATTTCTCACGGTTAGGCTAATAAATCCTAACAGTGATAATCATCACTACTTGGGGAAAAAGACCCAATAGTGGTATGACCATCGTCACCTGGTGACACGGCGCCAGATAATAATAAGATAGAAGCCATTGTAATCGCTCTTATGCTGTAATTGATAATTAATGTGTCGTTTTACATACTTGAATGACTCGCCAGTATTTCCCCGCTGATAAAATATTTTTAAAAACATGTTTCAGGAGACCTGCTGTGAATCAAGGAAAACGTGCTACGGAGCACTAACAAGCTTGAAGAGGTGGCTCAATAAAATGAATAAACATGTTTTGTAAATCAGGGAATTTACTTGTGAAATTCCTCTATTGTAAATTACGGGGCTTGTTCCAGATTATATAATAAAATAATCGGGCATTTTCAAGTTTAAAAGATCCTGTAAATCTTCCGCTGTCAACTCAATTAATAAATACCACGGGATTTCTGTCCCGCGGCTCCTGGACCGGGTAAAACCGGGACGGGGGCCGTGACAAATTCGCCCATCCGACCCATTTCGGATTTTACCATTAGATCCATTTTTTTTACTAACCAAGGTTTTTTCATCATTTTATATATCCCGTATTATTTCGTGTCGGAAACATATTTCGGATATAGCTTTTTATCGTATTTACAATCTATGAATAAATACGTATCTTATAAAAAGGGGTGTAAGCTTTTTACTTACGTCGCATTCCAAGCCTTGCTCTTTTCTCGCGTACTCGAATCGTTTGACCCGCTTCTTTCCCAAGCCTCCTCCTAGCTTGTCAAGTGTTAATCTATCATTATAATTCGTAAGACGGTTAAATTAGCCATTATCACATACGACTATTCCATCTTACGATTTTTATGTCGAAACTACTATTCGACTTCATCATTGGATAATTTGGCTTTTAAAAGTCAATTACCCATAATCGTATGAAATGCATATTTGCGTTCAATAACTCATTTAGGCGATCTCATCAATTATCAAAGACACTTCATTCATTAGACGACATTTACGGGTTTTCTTCTATAAATGAAACCTCTTTTTATCATGTTATTAGGCATTCCTACAGATGCCTAATCAAATCATGTTCTACCTACAACCGAGTAGACGCGCGATTTCACTTAGGCATTTTAACAAACACCTAGTAGGCATAATTTTTTTACACATTTATAAACTAGTTCATAACTAGTTATTTCTACCAAGTTTCACATTTTTTTTCCAATTTTTGTGTCTAATCACCATTTAAATCCCAAATCTAAGTTCAGGGAGTTCTATTAACACAATTTAACCATTATGATTCTAGGGTTCATCATGTTTCTACAAAACCCATTTAGCACATAATCGGGTGATCATGAATTCACAATTATGAACATCAATTCAACAAGTAAATTACTAGGGTTTACTCCTAGACATAAAATCATTCCTAATTTCATCCAAACTTTGATCATGCAAGCTAAAATTTCGATTTCATGTTTTCACCTAGAATTCAAGGTGAAACTAAATAGCAAAATTACCTTATGATCTTTTCAAGAAGGTGACTATTCTGAGTTTGGATTTCGATTTGGAGCCGATTTCCCCTTTCAATTTGATCTAACTTCAAGAACTAGGGTTCAATTGATGGAGCTTGGTCGCCCCCTGTGTTTTCCTGCGACCAGACACACACCAAGTGTGTGTGTTTGGTTTTTAATTGTTTTATTTAATAAAACTATTTTTCCATCTTTTCACTTTTGGCCCCTATACCTTACCCTTGTTGCATATAACATGTTTTGACCAAAGTTTCACATAACTACAAAACTTGTAATTAACTAAGTTATTTATTTCCTAGTTATTTTATCTTGTTCACAACCCGTTTTATTTTAAGTTCCGTTAACTCGAGCCTTTTATATACTTTGTTTTCTCAGAGTATTTATCATCCTTTTAATGAATATTAGATTTATTTATTTAAATCCTAATACTCACCGGGTTTACTTTTACCATTGACGGCACTTTACCCGCCTTTTAATATTAACGTGGTTTGATTACCAAACCCGTTTTCGGGGTGTTACAACTGAAAATGAAAGAAGGAGAATCTGTTGAAGATTATTTCAATAGAACAATTCTTATTGTTAATCAATTACGAATGAATGAAGAAAAAAATAGCGAACAACGAATAGTAAAGAAGATTCTACGAAGTTTGACTCGAAATTTCGAGTCGGTGGTGATTACTGTGGAAGAAATGAAGAATCTAGAGGATGTTTTGACTGAAGAATTAATGGGAATTCTTCAATCTCATGAACTGAGATTAAAACGATATAATAATGCTCCAATAGAACATGCATTTCAAATGCAGAACTCCAATCAAGATAGGTTCAAGCAATCACGGAATAATATAGGAGGAAGAGGACGTGGAAAAACTAGGGGTCGAAACATGAACTCTGTTAGATGTTACAATTGTCAAAAATTAAGCCACACAGCCAAGTTTTGTCAGCGGAAGGATGAGAGCGAGAAGCCTGACAACATGTTGATTCACAAAGACGATGAAATCGATGAACAAGATGACACGATGTTCATGATTTTCAATATGGAAGAGGCAGTCAAGGATAACTGTTGGTACTTAGATAGCGGCTGTAGTAATCACATGACAGGAAACAGGGATTTATTTGTCAAACTGGATGAATCATTAAAGAAAAAAATGAGGACAGGCGATAATAAAAGACTGGAAGTAATCGGAAGCGGGGAAGTGTATGTCTCTATTAAACGACGAGTTCGGAAGATACCGAATGGATTTTACGTGAAAGGTTTGAATCATAACCTTTTGAGTGCGGGGCAACTCATACAAAGGGGTATACAGTTTTGTTTCAAAAGGATCGATGTATCATCAAGGATGCAGGTAATGAAGCTATAGGAGATATTAAAATGATGAGTAACAAAATGTTTCCCCTTCGTCCTGGTAGTGATCCAAACTTTGCAATGACCATGACAACGAAAGATATGTCAGCTCTATGGTAGTCAACTTTTGCGCCAAAGGACACCGCATGCAAAAGGGTGTTAACGTAAAGGACAAAACTTGTAATTACTCATTTTCTTATTATGGGCAATGCTTTAAAACCCGGTTTTTAAAGCATATTGGGTTACGCTTTGAAATGGTTCAACCGATTGAATGGGGCATTTCAACCGAGTTGACTAATCAACCTTCTAAATCCAAAAAATACAATTCCAACTCAAAAAAAATCCAAAACTACATCAATCCATAATAAAAAAGTAATCCAAAATTCACTATCAACGTGATCCTCATCAAGTTAATCCATTGGAGTCTTAAATACATCAGTTAACGATCGCTTAACCCAATTTGATGTGGATTGTGGGTGTTTGGTTTTACTAAGAAGGTAAATTACCAACTTTTGTTAGGACTGGTTTTGCTCCGTTTCGATTGCGAACCGACTCGTACGACGTGCGGAATCCGTGCACGAGTGAGACCGAACACACGTGATGTAATATAAACTGTGATTCTATTCAAAGATCTGATATTGTACACGAACCGTGAATCACCTAGACACTTTCTCTCTCTAGTTTCTCTCTCTAGAACTAGAGCTCTCAAATGTAGCAAATGAGCAAAAATGTCAAAAGTTTTCCCAAAAGTTCTTAATTCTAACCCTAAGACTTCTATTTATAGGCCAAGGCTTATAAGAGCTTTCCTCTTATTTACAATATTGCCACCTTGCCTTTTCTATCTAATATTACAATGTAAGGCTAGAAATAAACTGTTTCAGCTACGATTTGAGATAACGGAGGCGATAGACATAAATGCACTAACAGACTCCCCCTTCGATATTGCCGCAGTCAATCTCAAACATTCAGACTCGTAGCTTCTTTTCTTTCTCTCTCTTTAGCTCGAACAGAATCCCCGTGGATCTGTCTTCAGCTCCAGCTCCCCCTTTTGGTAAACTCTTCAGGCTCCCCCTTTCGTCAAGCTTCCGTGCTTTTGGGATCGACACCTGGTTTTCCGGTTACAAGCTCTTCTGGGAAAAGTATCCTGGCGCCTATGCACGCTTCCCCTTTTGTTGAGCTCGTCTTCAGACTCCCCCTTAGACTCGGCTTTCGGGATCGTAATCTGGTACAATATCTACAACACTCATACGTTTATAAGTAAAACATTTTTAGATTTCCAGGTATCGTAACCTGGCTCCATCAAACTTTCTAAATCAAGATCCTGGGACTAAGATATAATAATATGAGATATATCCAGGATTACTTGATATTCTCCCCCTATCAACAATCTTCAAGGATTTTGCAGTTGCAACGAACCGGATCGGAAACTAGCTCTTTTACAGATTTTAACAATCTAAGCATCCAAATCCCTCACAGTTAATCATCCAAGTCCAAACTAATGACCTTGGAGATATCACAAACTGTTTTTGATTTTTTTGATTTTAAAAACTTCAAGTTTCAAATTAATAAACTTGTTTTATTTTTAAGAAACACAATCAGCATACTTAGATTTTGAAACTCAGCTCTCAAACATCGGTTGTCGAAAATAAAGTAGAAATCAAAATCTTTTTGTACTTTTTCTGAAATGTAAAACAGTAAAGAAATATGTACAAACATATTTACAGACAATATTTTTGTTTGAGTATGCGTCAGAGGATCATATCAGTTTTTTTGACAAGTCACAAGTACCATTGAGCTTAGTTACACTTTAAGAATTAAACAATTCACTTAGATTGTCGATATACTGATCCACTTAAATTTTCACACAAAGTTCAACTGATTTAGGATACGAATTAGGTGTTTTAAGAACTTAAACTCATTCATGTGTCCCACCTCTTAAATATACTCCCGTATCCAGATCCCAATATTCAGTCTTACAGGTGAGTATACCTAGATGATATCTGTAAGGGAATAAATTATAGTACGAAACCGTGAGAGCTCAGGTTAGAACTTCCGTTCAGCAGAGAGATGACGGCTCGACTTTTGGTGTGTCCCCTTTAGAGGATCTTTTGAATTACAACAGCCATGATTGGCATTTTTCAATGTTTCATCATTTTTTAGCTGAGGGCTGCGCTATGTTTCAAGCAATGCGGAAAGTATTCTCCGGGGACTAGGCCATTGCTTCCGCAAAATCAGAAGTCCCGGGATAATACCCCAGATATCACTAAGCAAAAAGACCTAGTATCTCAGAAAGAGGGGTCCTTCAAACGAGATTTCAGGGGTTACCTATATATCCAAGTAGTGTTCCCCACGAAATAAGCAAGTTTGAATTTAGGTTAATATCCCGAAAAAGTTTACTAAATGTATAAAAACCTATCGGCATATCATCAGTGAGACTGTTTAACGCTATTTAATCATTACATTTCTTTAGCATACTGTAACTGTCTACTGATGTACTATCATTTCCTCTTTTTACACAAAAACTCAATTTTGAATTTTATCATGTTTTTGGCTTTTTCAAATTTTCTAATGTTTTTGGATTTTCTGACAATATTACTCCCCCTAAAATGCAAAACCATTTAAAGAAAATTTGACAAACCAATACTGATAGCTTTGTCTCGCCATCCATTTTCTGCTTCACATGCACTGATTTGCAGAAAAATAACGTACCCCCATGATTTACAACCCATTGATTTTCGACAGTTTGAAAACCGTTTTTCAATCTTGTGAAAGTAATCATGTTTGTTCAGCCGTGAGGGTTTCGGCGTATTCAATCAGAACTCCCCTTTACAACAAACTATTTTCCCATAATGATTTCAAAACACTTAAGTTTGTATTAATCAGAATGATTTTTCCGGAAAAATTAGTTTGTTTACCCATCACTTGTGGGTTCAGGGTCATCTCATCACCTTGTTCTCTTTTAACTATTTTGAAAATTTAACATTATTAGGTCAAACACCACTATCACTTGTAGAAAATCAAGTACAACTTAATGTCCTTGATTAACCACTTGTAAGACGAAATATCACAGTTACCATCCTGTGAATTTCTCAAGAATGATGCCGATACCTGCTTCACACTTACCAACCTGGAAGCTCCGGCAAGTCAGAAATTCAACCAACAGATTTATGTACCCAAGCCTGACCAGTCTTGGGTGTGTTTTGAACATTTCTCTTTTCTTCATAAAATTCTTTTGCCCCTTTTACCTTTCCATCAGCCATTTTGTTAAAAATATGTTTAACATTGCTATTAAACATTTTTCCAGCATCAACACCTTTTGATTTTAGGTTTGCGGCTCGTAATGGTGGAAAGTTCTCATCATTCATTAACGGAACTGTCTCTTCCTTTTTTACCTCAACTTGTGGCTCCTCTGATTTTGTGGAATCAGATTCATTGCCCGAACTTGGCTTATCTGACTTGGATGAGCCAGATTCATCGCCAATAACTTTCTTTTTCTTCTTGTTTGTCCTCAGATTTGCATCTGAAGAATTCGATTTTCTTGACTTTGCCATCGAGTGAATCGATTCATCAGAACTTTTATTCGAACCAACTGGTGAACCTGAAGACAAAATCTTTTCCAAGTATTATCTCGCCTTCTTCCTCTTCTTCCTCAGTCTGTCTCTCTACCCCTGTGAAAGCTTTACTTTCTTATCTTCCACTTTCTGTTCTTTGGGCTTGACAGTGACTGGTTTCTTTACCGTTCTCTGAGATTCAACCCTCGATCTTCCCATCGATCTCCTTGGGCAATCTCTGGAAATATGTCCTCTGATATGGCAATTATAGCATCTTCGTGTCTCATAACTCCAATTCTGGCAGTTAACAGCAATGTCTCCTCTCACACCACAGGTGTAACACACTCTGTTATCGTACCATTCACCTCTGTCTGTCCAAACCTTCAGATCATAACATTGTTTGGCTTGGTGATAATCATTTCTCCTCTTCATTGTTGGATTTTTCTTTTGAGCACTGTGGTCAAACCTGCACCACTTATTACCATCATTTTGTGAATTTTCATTTACAAATTTTTGTGATTTTTTATAATGATTGGATGACTGAACTGATGAGCTTTTATTTTCATTTTTAAAATTTTTCGAATTTTTAACTTTTTGTTTCTGTTCTACACTCTTCTTAACAGGTTTTTGTTTAGAACATTCACCTGTTTCAGTAGATTGCAAAACAGTATTTTTAAATTTTTCTTATAAATCTAAAAATATTTTTCTTTTCTTTTCCTTTTCTATTTCATCATCGGCTTTGTCATCACAATCTTCAATTTTGACTTTGTCAAAATTTGTGACATTGTCACTTATTGAAACAGAATTGATCGGTTTTGGACAAACATATGATGCAGAAGTCACAAAACTTTTCAATTTGTTTTCTAAATCAGCAATTTTCTTTCTATTACCTTCGGCTTCATGCTCAAGTCGAATGATTTTATCAAGATGAGAATTTATTTCACATTGTTTTTCAAGATTATTTTTACCAAAAACATCTCTCTCATCTTCTAAAATCTTTAACTGACTTTTGAAATCATTTTCAAATTTTAATTTTTCATTTTCAAACTCTTTTTCTTTTTCTTTCAAAATCTTGTTATCCAATGTCAAACTGTCCACATCACTCAACAGTTTGATATTTTCAGATTTTAGTTTTTCACAGTTCAAGCGCAACTCCAGAATCTGTTCATCATCAGCTTTCTTCCCATCTTTCAAAGCTTTGTTTTCCAATGTCAAATTCTCCGCATCACTCAAGAATTTGGCATTATCTGCTCCAAATTTATCACATTTTGAGCATTTTTCATTCATCTTTTCAACATCAGCTTCTTTCTTTGTTTCCATCCTGAATGTTCCTGCACAAAAAATTTTAACAAAATCAAGAGGGTTTGCATATTCATCAATAAAACAACCTCTCTTAATATCATATTTCATGACATTTTTTGCAGCAAGACATACAGAGATTATTTTTCTCATTTCGATAATCACTTCCAAATTTATCTTTTCTAAATCCCTTTTCATTTCATTCATCAACTCTTCTTTTCTTTTTTCTTTATCAAATTTATGTGAACTAAACTTATTGATGAATTCTCTAAAATGAAGCTTTGAGAAACTAGCATCCCTTTTTAGTTCACTTAAAAAATTTTCCCACTCTAAAGGTAATGAATCAGCAAATTTTGAAATTTTTTCAGCATTTGAAACCCTTATCTCATATCTATCGAACTTATCAATCAAATCATCAAACCGTCTGTCCAATTGTTCCAAAGATTCATTTTTCATGCACAAGAAATTTTTGAATCTTTTAATCCAAACATCCTTCTTATTATTCTTATCAATCCAAGATCCAGAAGTCCAAACGTTTAAATTTTTAAGATTCTCGTTTTCCTGTTCATCAAACATTTTAGCCATTATGCTTTCTTTTTGAATCACCTTAAACCTTTATCACAAACAATCAATGAACTGAAATATCACGAGACAAAATTGATTCTTTATCAAAAATGGCCGACAAAAATGATAAGACTCAATTCTTATAGGACCTCAACTATTATGAATCTTGGGTCGATGAATTCACATGATAAACTGACAAACTCTTAACACTTAACACATATATTCACGTGACTTTTAATGCAATCAATTTGAATGGCCGACAACTATTTATTCAAGAAAATCTCGTGACATTGTCTTATGTTATTAATGAGAAAAGGTTACCATGTTGACAAAGTGATGTAAATGAGTGATGAGTTTAGAAACGGACAGAAATATCACATGCACACCGATTGCTATTAATGATTCACATGTAATGCTGACAAGGTTGACTAACAAACCTGAATATGTTGACTAAATTGACTAGATCAGGCGAGATGTTATGACGAGGATTACTATCCGTGCGGACAAGTGTCCGTGCGGATAGGTCAACTAATAGTCAACAAGGATTGTTATCCGTACGGATGGTGATGTTATCCGCACGGGTGGTGATGTTATCCGCGCGGACAAGTTGTCCGTGGGAGTGGCAAGTCAACAAGTCAACACGGATTAATGAAATGTTATCCGTACGTGTGCTGAATGATGCTATCCGCACGGGTGGGTGCTATCCGTACGGGTGAGGATCTGGACGAGTAAGACAATCCGTGCGGATGAAGTTGACTTCTTTGACCTCAATGGATGAACCACAAAACCACTTGCAACAAGACAAAAACCTTCACGTGATAATCTGTTTTCAATTAAAAAATGGCCCGACAATCCTGTTATCTTTCATATGCAATACCGAATATTCAATTAAATGTCATGTGCTTATGTTACTTCACACCGATTGTATTTAATGTGCTGACAATTCTGACTAATGTTGACTAAGTGACTTGTTCGGGTGAGATGTGGTTACACGTAATGTTATCCGTGCGTATAGATGTTATCCGCGCGGATTACTTAACCCTCCGGATAGGTCAACAAAGGTCAAAGCGGATTGTTTATCCGCGAGGGCGACTTATCCGGATGAAATAAATGAAACGTTATCCGTGCGTGTAACTAGTCAACAAAGGAATCGTGAGTCTAATTGTTATCCGTGCGGGTGGCAGGGTCAACAAGTCAACGCGGATTTGTTATCCGTACGGATTGCCATCCGTGCGGTGAGCATCAAGAACAACAGCAGCAACTTTCAACATTTTTTACAAACTTTCGAACCACAAAATTCTCGATTTCTCCCAAACGTCTTTGAATTAGGATATGAAACTTTGTAGGCTTGTAGATCAGGTACTTTCGCTCAACATATCCAAAATTCAGCAATTTTCAACCCTAAAAACCTGTTCAAATTGACAAAAATCAGATAAAAACGTGAAGAACAAGAAAATATGAGAAATTTGACAAATCTGGATGATTTAGGCTCTGAATCTGATCAAATCTTGAACGAAATCATGCGTTTGATCCTCGCAACCGAGCTCCTGCTCTGATACCACTTGTTAGGACCGGCTTTGCTCCGTTTCGATTGCGAACCGACTCGTACGACGTGCGGAATCCGTGCACGAGTGAGACCGAACACACGTGTTGTAATATAAACTGTGATTCTATTCAAAGATCTGATATTGTACACGAACCGTGAATCACCTAGACACTTTCTCTCTCTAGTTTCTCTCTCTAGAACTAGAGCTCTCAAATGTAGCAAATGAGCAAAAATGTCAAAAGTTTTCCCAAAAGTTCTTAGTTCTAACCCTAAGACTTCTATTTATAGGCCAAGGCTTATAAGAGCTTTCCTCTTATTTTCAATATTGCCACCTTGCCTTTTCTATCTAATATTACAATGTAAGGCTAGAAATAAACTGTTTCAGCTACGATTTGAGATGACGGAGGCGATAGACATAAATGCACTAACAACTTTTATGGCCCATAAAGTATTAAAAATTCAAATTTTAACCTTTGGCTCGGTACCAATATACCGGTTTTAACCAGTATAATCCAATTTACCGTCGGTACAACTTCTTTGTCATTCCCTCGGTTTACTGGTATGATTCGTGCCGGCCAAGCTTTCAGCATCCGGTTTAACCGACCAGTATAAACCGGTTTTTAAACCTTAATTATGGGATGCAAAAAGCAAATTTAACTTAGTAGATTAAAATCATAATTAATCCATATTAAGTCTTTAACCAAATTATGTATTCCAAAAGATCGTTAGTTTTCACTTGGTACTAGAGGTGTTCAAAACTATCCGTATCTGAAAATCCGTTCCAAAATATCCGATATCCGAATCTAAAATATCTGAAAATTCAGATATCCCGAAATTCGAATACCCGAATTTTTCGGATTCAGATTCGGATAGTGATTTTAAATTTTTTCGGATATTTCGGATGTCCGAAATATCCGAAAATTTAATTTTTATTTTTTTCGGATATCCGAATCATCCGAAAATATCCGAAATATATCCAAAATAACCAAAAAATATCCGAAAAACTTATATTCGGATATCAGAAACTATCCAAAATATTTGGTTCCGAATATGAAAAATAAAAAAAATAAAAAATTAAATAAAAAGTTAGATTTTCGGATATCCGATTCACTATCCGATCAGGTATCCGAAATTTCGGATACAGATTCAGATAGTGAAATCTTGTATCCGAAAATTTCGGATATCCGGTTTTGAACACCGCTACTTGGTGCCCTGTGATGCAAACTCAACAAAAATTTAAATCATTTTTATTTCTTTATTTTTTCATTAACATCTGGATTTAAATCAACTTAGTCATTTAGGTTGTCAATGATGTTGTTTGAAAAAAGGAGCACGTACGTACCTTTATCATATCTTGCATATATATACTAGGCCCTCGAGAAGAAAATGGGGCAACAAAAGGAGCACCTGGATTGTCAATAGGCTCACTTCTTAAAATTTGGACCAGAGGTTCTCTGTGAACAATTTTGAGTAACAATTAGGGGTTGCATAATATGCATATTTGTAGTTAAACAGAGAAAATATCTCTACCAAGGTATATTTTAAGTGTCGTGCAATTACTAGAAGTCATCCAGTCGCATAAATGTCATAAGAACGTTAAAAGGTCGATATACGCGGTTGTGGCGGCAACATGTTGGAGCATTTGGCTGATGAGAAATGATTTTATTTTCAAACAAAAGCAACCCTCGGTGCAGAAATTGGTGACGGATATCAAAGTTGTCTCGTATACTTGGATCAAGAATCGAGTTGGCCTCTCGGACTTAGAATGGAAAAAATGGTTGTCTTTTAATCTTTAGTATGTATTCGTGTCTTTTGTACTTTTGTTTATTGTTTGTACTGTTTCTTGAGCACCTTGCTTGAGTTTTATAAAATTCCGCCATTTCTCAAAAAAAAAAAAAAAAAGTTAAACAGAGAAAAGGGTCATTACGTGGTAGACTTTTTGAATTTTTTGACTGAGTTAAGATCATCTCTACTTAGGGCTACAACAGACAATGGCATGACCAGAGAATAATTATCAAGATATTTTGTTGTCATTCCATCTAAGATTGAAATGTAGGTATTTAAATTACTATGCCAAACTAACCAAGTGTACCCAAAGGCAATGGGTTAAAGGAAGTCAAGTGTATCATAATTCATTGTCCAATTAAGATATTTAATGCTAATAAGTAGATAAATAAATAAAAGGAAAAATTACACTTTTCGTCCTTTATGTTTGTAGCTAGTTGCAATGGATGACCTTTACCTTTAATAATTACAGCCACAGTCCTTTATTTTGAAAATTCATTACACCATTCCTCCTTTAGTGCTAACCAGGTTAAAATTTTGAGTTAAATCTAGTCATATGAGGGTATTATGGTCATTTCATGTTTTTATTTAAAAATAGTTAAATAAAAAACAATAAACAAATATATATAACACATATCAATATCAGATCTGAGATCTCATCTCTCTCACTCTCAACCCTTCTTCCCCAACCAAACTCACCACCACCTGCCACCACTGTTACGTCATCGCTGCAGTGTCCACCACCACCGATTCCATCACAGAAAAGCCCCCAAAATCAATCATCAGCTTCTTTAATCCACACTCAGCCATAATCTCTTTCTCTCTTATAAAACAATCACTCAACCACCGCCTTAGTCCACCACCACCACCGCCTGTAACATCACAACCACCATCATCAGAGCTACATGACCACCACACTCTCTCTTTCTCTCTCTCTCTAAATCATAACACCACCGCCGAAGATTACATCCACCACCACCATCATCGGAGCCCTAGATTTTCTGGATCTACAAACACCGCCGGCACCGCCTGTGACATCACCACCACCATCATCGGAGCTACACCTCCGATCAATATCTCCGCCACAGACGACGGTAGATCGGATCTGAAGAACAACGCTGACGTCAGCAACCTTGTCGTTGACTTTAGACCTAACTCTGCTTCTTCGCCGGAATGTCCAGATCTGTCTCGTAAACGAAAGTGAAGGTCGAAGATTGTGTCCACCAGTAGTACGATTGATTTGGTAATTTTATAAAATCCCCAATTTTGTTAAGTTATAAAATGAAAGTGAAGGTTTATTAGTTTGATTTGTTGAATTCTTTTTTGTGTGTTGTTGAGTTTTTAATGTTGTGATTTTGAATCGTGTTTGATTATTTGGGATTGATTGTGTTGTTGTGAAGATGGTGTTTGAGAAGTGTTTATGGGATTTGCAGAATAAGTTGAATGGGAAATGGATGAGGTGTCGGGTTTGAAAGACGGATCGTATGGTTGTGGTTCGAAAATGGACGGTGATTGGTGTGGCGGGGCTGCAATGGTGAAACAGATCCGGTGGTGTGGTCAACAAACGGTCGTGATGTTTGGAGTTTAGAGAGAGCAGGAGGTGGTGAGTGGTGGTGCTTTCGGAGATGATGGTGCGTTGGTTGGTGGAGGTGGTAGACTGGTGGCAGGAGGTGATGGCGGCGGCGGCGGTGGTGGTTGAAAACATGGATAAGCTTCAGACCTAGCGGTGGTGGTTGTTGGTGGGTGGTGGTGGGTTTAGTGGTGGTGGCTACTGGTTGTTTAGAGAGAGAAAGGTGTGTGTGTGTGTGAGAGAGAGAGAAGAGAGATAATTGTATTTGTTTTTATAAGATTTTAAATGTTATTTTTTTATTTATACTATAAATAATTAAGTAAAAAGACTAAACTGCCCTTAAGTGAATAAACTTAACTGGATATTTTAACTTGGTTAGCGTTAAAGGACGAAAAGTGTAACGAGTTTTCCAAATAAAGGACTGTGGTTGTAATTATTAAAGGTAAAGGTCATCCATTGCAACTAGCTATAAACATAAAGGACGAAAAGTGTATTTTTTCCTAAATAAAAAGCAGTACCATTATTATATCCGAATCCGAAGAATATCTGAAAAATCGGATATCCGAATTTTTCGGATTCGGATAGTGATTTTCAAAATTTTTGGATATTTCGGATATCCAAAATATCCGAAAATTTAATTGTCATTTTTTTCGGATATCCGAATATCCGAAAATATCCGAAGTATCCGAAAAATATTCGAAATATTCAAAAAATATCTGAAAACTAATATTCGGATATCCGAAACTACCCAAAATATCCGTTTCCGAATATAAAAAAAATAATAAAAAAAATAAAAATTAAAAAAAAAGTTGGATTTTCAGATATCCGATTCACTATCTGAATCCGTATACGAAATTTTGGATATCCGAATTTCGGATATCTGAAATTTTAGATACGGATTCGGATAGTGAAATCTGGTATCCGAAAATTTCGGATATCCAAAATTTCGGATATCCAAATTTTCGGATATTCAGCTTTGAACACCCCTAGGCGTGCTAAAGCCCCTAAAGGCTTTATACCACATCCTCCGGCCTAATTAAGAAAATGGCAAGAATAAAAGTTGCAAATATGCTTAAAGAAATTAAAAGTTGTTTTGGGCTCAAATTCCAACCCAAAACGAAGAACATGAAATATTTAATCAAACAACAGTTTAAATATCATATTGTGTGAAGCACAATAGGACTCCGCACTTTGTGAACACCATCTGTCCACAATAGTGCAAGACGTTTTATGCTTGATGGGTTCATTCTTTTCCCCCTAATAGTCACCACAAACTTCATCTTCTGGTTCAGTGTCGTGAACTGAAGAGTGTTGGGCTCTACATTGATACTAAGGTTTGAGTGGTTTCCTTCAATAAATGCAACATATGTTGAATTGGTGTGGCCCACATTTGTCACAGTTCTAGGAAACTACATTAATCCATAATAAAAAAGTAATCCAAAATTCACTATCAACATGATCCTCATCAAGTTAATCCATTGGAGTCTTAATTACATCAGTTCACGATCGCTTAACCCAATTTGATGTGGATTGTGGGTGTTTGGTTTTACTAAGAAGGTAAATTACCAACTTTTTTGGCCCATAAAGGATTAAAAGTTCAAATTTTAACCTTTGGCTCGGTACCAATATACCGGTTTTAACCAATATAATCCAATTTACCGTCGGTACAACTTCTTTGTCATTCCCTCGGTTTACTGGTATGATTCGTGCCGGCCAAGCTTTCAGCATCCGGTTTAACCGACCAGTATAAACCGGTTTTTAAACCTTAATTATGGGATGCAAAAAGCAAATTTAACTTAATAGATTAAAATCATAAGTAATCCATATTAAGTCTTTAACCAAATTATGTATTCCAAAAGATCGTTAGTTTTCACTTGGTACTAGAGTTGTTCAAAACTATCCGTATCTGAAAATCCGTTCCAAAATATCCGATATCCGAATCTAAAATATCTGAAAATTCAGATATCCCGAAATTCGAATACCTGAATTTTTCGGATTCAGATTCGGATAGTGATTTTAAATTTTTTCGGATATTTCGGATGTCCGAAATATCCAAAAATTTAATTTTTATTTTTTTCGGATATCTGAATATCCGAATCATCCGAAAATATCCGAAATATATCCAAAATAACCAAAAAAATATCCGAAAAACTTATATTCGGATATCTGAAACTATCCAAAATATCTGGTTCCAAATATGAAAAATAAAAAAAATTAAAAATTAAATAAAAAGTTAGATTTTCAGATATCCGATTCACTATCCGATCGGATATCCGAAAATTTCGGATATCCGGTTTTGAACACCGCTACTTGGTGCCCTGTGATGCAAACTCAACAAAAATTTAAATCATTTTTATTTCTTTATTTTTTCATTAGCATCTGGATTTAAATCAACTTAGTCATTTAGGTTGTCAATGATGTTGTTTGAAAAAAAGAGCACGTACGTGCCTTTATCATATCTTGCATATATATACTAGGCCCTCGAGAAGAAAATGGAGCAACAAAAGGAGCACCTGGATTGTCAATAGGCTCACTTCTTAAAATTTGGACTAGAGGTTCTCTGTGAACAATTTTTAGTAACAATTAGGTGCTGCATAATATGCATATTTGTAGTTAAACTGAGAAAATACCTCTACCAAGGTATATTTTAAGTGTCGTGCAATTACTAGAAGTCATCCAGTCGCATAAATGTCATAAGAACGTTAAAAGGTCGATATACGCGGTTGTGGCGGCAACATGTTGGAGCATTTGGCTGATGAGAAATGATTTTATTTTCAAACAAAAGCAACCCTCGGTGCAGAAATTGGTGACGGATATCAAAGATGTCTCGTATACTTGGATCAAGAATCGAGCTGGCCTCTCGGACTTAGAATGGAAAAAATGGTTGTCTTTTAATCTTTAGTATGTATTCGTGTCTTTTGTACTTTTGTTTATTGTTTGTACTGTTTCTTGAGCACCTTGCTTGAGTTTTATAAAATTCCGCCATTTCTCAAAAAAAAAGTTAAACAGAAAAAAGGGTCATTACGTGGTAGACTTTTTGAATTTTTAGACTGAGTTAAGATCATCTCTACTTAGGGCTACAACATGCAATGGCATGACCAGAGAATAATTATCAAGATATTTTGTTGTCATTCCATTTAAGATGAAATGTAGGTATTTAAATTACTATGCCAAATTAACCAAGTGTACCCAAAGGCAATGGGTTAAAGGAAGTCAAGTGTATTATAATTCATTGTCCAATTAAGATATTTAATGCTAATAAGTAGATAAATAAATAAAAAGTAGTACCATTATTATATCCGAATCCGAAATATCTGAAAAATCGGATATCCGAAATTCGGATATCCGAATTTTTCGTATTCGGATAGTGATTTTCAAAATTTTTTGATATTTCGGATATCCGAAATAACCGAAAATTTAATTTTCATTTTTTCCGGATATCCGAATATCCGAAAATATCCGAAGTATACGAAAAATATCCGAAAATATTCGAAATATTCAAAAAATATCTGAAAACTTATATTCGGATATCCGAAATTACCCAAACTATTTGTTTCCGAATATAAAAAAATAATAAAAAATTAAAAATTAAAAAAAAAAGTTGGATTTTCGGATTTCCAATTCACTATCTGAATCCGTATCCGAAATTTGGGATATCCGAATTTCAGATATCTGAAATTTTGGATACGGATTCGGATAGTGAAATCTGGTATCCGAAAATTTCGGATATCCAAATTTTCGGATATTCGGCTTTGAACACCCCTAGGCGTGATAAAGCCCCTAAAGGCTTTATACCACATCCTCCGGCCTAATTAAGAAAATGGCAAGAATAAAAGTTGCAAATATGCTTAAAGAAATTAAAAGTTGTTTTGGGCTCAATTCCAACCCAAAACGAAGAACATGAAATATCTAATCAAACAACAGTTTAAATATCATATTGTGTGAAGCACAATAGGACTCCGCACTTTGTGAACACCATCTGTCCACAATAGTGCAAGACGTTTTATGCTTGATGGGTTCATTCTTTTCCCCCTAATAGTCACCACAAACTTCATCTTCTGGTTCAGTGTCGTGAACTGAAGAGTGTTGGGCTCTACATTAATACTAAGGTTTGAGTGGTTTCCTTCAATAAATGCAACATATTTTGAATTGGTGTGGCCCACATTTGTCACAGTTCTAGGAAAAGACACCTTGAATGTGTTTTTCATGTCTAGTTGAACCGCCACAGAAGGGTAATTGATCTCTTTAGGCGTCAACGTGTGTAGGCAACTAGCATTCGCGGGGATCACACTTCCTCGGCTTCGAGATATGTTGCACCATACCCTAAGATACTCTTCGGTAGAAGTTTCATACACAAGGCCTAACACCCATGAACGGAATCGTGGACCTACCAAGCATCACATTTGCCCCCTTATCTTCATCACTTTGTGCAAATACACGGATACAACCCCAGTGTCTCCCAAACCTACAGCTACACACATACAACCACACAGTCACCTTGACAATATGCAATCAACATCCTTCACCCATCAATTTCTAGTTCACTTGTCGGATCAATTGAACTAATCTCAAGAACCGGATAACATCCATAAACCAAGTTGTCACGAGGACACACCTATACAAACACCCACTGGAGTATCGTAGCATTGAAAAGACAAAAGTACCACCTATACGGCTATACACACGTGTTAAATAAAGCAAAAGTTATCATTAAGAAATAATTATGTATACAATAGAAATTCTTTTTCTCATATAGCTTAGTTCAAATGGGCGATAAGAGTTTTTTAAGTGAATAGGATACTAGACATTTTTCATTTCCTTTTTTTGTAGTCCAACCTGGTCTTTCTTTTAAAATCTCTATTGTAATAATATTGCACATATGTTGTTATTGTATTGTATTGTATTGTATTGTATTGAACCAAAGGTAAAGTTTTATATTTTCTTTGACAAAAACATAAGCATAGATTAGCAACAAATTGTGTGAATTTGAACCATCTTTTATCTAGAAAGAAATAAAAAAAAAAAAAAACTGTTACCTTCTGTTATGAAACAATTTTAAGGAGCAAGTAGAGGTATTAATTGCAAGATTTAATCCGTATTTTAAAATCAGTCTATTGCAAAAGCCCAAACCGTTAATATGAAACAATTTTAAGGAGCAAGTAGAGGTATTAAATTAATTGCAAGATTTAAATCGGTATTTTAAAATTGGTCTATTGCAAAAGCCCATAAAATCAGTCTATTGGCCCAAACCGTTAATATGAAACAATTTTAAGGAGCAAGTAGAGGTATTAATTGCAAGATTTAAATCCAGTTCGGTTTGGTTAGATTTTAATTTTCAATTTTTTGTTTCAGGCTATGATGATTAAAAAAAGCGTTACTAAAGATTCGGCTTATAGGTTGCTAAGACTAGGCGGTATGGGGGCCGGCTTAGGCCCGTCCTGGCTCGTCGCCGGTCCCCCACACCGCCCCTAGCCCCGTCGCGTCGTATCCGGCTCCAACCCGACGTTCTTCACGGGCCTCGAATTCAAACAATTAGCCGTTACAACGGCTATATTATATTAAATAAAAAAATATTCACTTTAAATAAATACCCTTCTTTTCATCCATTTTTTATACCATTTTCTCAATACTTCTCTCATTCTTCTCCCATTCTCATCCATTTTTATAAAAAACACTCCCCTTTTTTTATACAATCATGAATCCATTCAACCCGAACAATCCCAATGAACAAGACCGTCAATGAATTTTGCGGGTATTATAACCAAATTTACACTTGTCCTCCTAGTGGGAGTAACGACGAGGACATTCTTAACCTTGCGATGACTAAATGAGATTCAAAAAATCCGGCGCCTTTCCCGCACCTCCGAGCATGGAACGTTTTAAAGAAAGAACCAAAATGGATGCCGGTTCCAAATGAGGTCGCAACCGCCAAACGGACTAAAACTTCCGAGTCCGGAAGTTATAGTGTGGGAGGCTCCACCGCTCGTTGTCAAATCGACATAAACGACGACCCGGTATATGACGAGGATGTGTTGCCAGTTCGCGAGAACGAACGTCCCACCGGAAGGGACAAATCAAAAAAAGAGGCGGCCGGAAAACGAAAAGGGGGCGGCTCGAGTGGAGGGGGCGGTTCGGGTGGAGGGGGCGGCTCGGGGACGGCTTCGAAAATGGACGAGTTGATAAACGAATTCCATTCGTTCAAAGAGTTCGCGGCTGAAAAATATAGTCACAAGAAAAACGTGTCGGGCGACTATGCTCGAGCGGAGGATTTTAGGATTATGAGGTTGGATCTCGACTCGGTTCCGGAGGATGAACGCGAGGTTTATCGGCGGATGAAAGAGGAGGTTAAGAAGAAATGGACGTCGTAGGTTGTGAGCGGAGGACTTTTTTAATCGTATCGTTATTTTTTTTTCATTTTTATGTTTACCGTTTCTAGGATTAGTAGTTTTAATTTTTAGGAAATGTAATTTTATTTTTATGTTATGAAATGAATTTATTTATGTTGTATTTTTTTAATTTTTATGAAGTTTTTATTTAAGTTAACAAAAAAAAGTTAGAAAATTATAAAATAATTAGGTGGGGTAGCCCCATCCTCCACCCCCTCAAAAAGCAAGGAGACCCATCCTCCATAGGATGGTGATGTGGCGCCTACGTGGCGGCCCATCCTTATGGGGATGAGCATCCCCATACCCTCTAGTCTTAAAACCTACTAAAACCAGACCATAAACACGGTGTAGGATCGTTATACGACCTGACGAGTCGATCAGAAGAGTGCTCAGACTGAATCAGAGGCGGAATTCATTGATTCAGTCTTTGTTTAGTTTGATTTCACTAATTAACGTCTCTTTTATTGATCTGCTAACAATGTACAAGCTCTGGAGACAAACTGGCAGGGCTTCGCCGTAACACCATCTAACTTCCACTTAGATCCGCTCATAGGTCACCTATTTATAGACCAGGGTGGTTCGCTTATATGGACATGTCCGAATAAGCGGACCTATATTGGGTGGTTCGTTTATATGGACAAGTTCGTATAAGCGGACCTGAACAGGTAGGTTCCCATATACGGACATGTACGAATAAGCGGACCTAACCAAATAGGTTCCCATATACGGACATGACACATAAGCGGACCTATCTAAGTCATGTGTTTCTTGATTTTCGTTCACTATACAATCAGCCCTAGCCTAAGACTCGAACTAAGATGTAGTCGACAGACAACTGCACCAACAGACTCCCCCTTGAATGTTGACGGAATCTTCAGTGAGAGTCTTCAACCTAACAACTCTTCAATCTTGATCGGTTTTCTTCAGGAACTCTTCCTGGAATCATGAACCTGGATCTTACTCTGGCTCTAACTCTCGTCAGACTCCCCCTATCATCAAGCTGGGATCGCTGTCTGGAATTTGTTATCACCTTTGAAATTAAATCCTGGCTTTATCAGTTTAAGTTCTTCTCAGGTTCTGATGTATCTCCTGGCTTTCCGTAACAACAGGATCAGAAACCTACACAACTCAAACACAAATAAGAACAAACAATATTGTGATTCACCTAAATGAATCAACTAATTATTTGAGAAAATTATGAAGATCAATTTGCAGGTTAACATTCGACTTTTAAACTTTAAGTTAATGAACCATTTCGACATTTCAAAATCTTCACATTTTCACACACTCTCTCCCAAACCACAAGTTCAACATGTTTAGCACTTGAAATGTTGAAAATCAGCTTTCCAACATCAGTTGTCGAAAATCTTTTTGATTTTTTCAAAATTTATGCTAAAACACACTAAAATCTTTTTGAATTTTTGAAATAGAAGGAAATACAGTAAAGAAATATTTACAGACAATATTTTTGTGAGTTTGCGTAAGAGGATAATATCAGTTTTTGTGACCAATCACTAGCACCGTTAAGCTTTAAACATTTTAAGCTCTAAACGATTCACATGGATTGACGATATTGTTGCCCACTTAAGCTCAAACTAAAAACTTTCGAAATGCTTACTGATACGTTTAAGGTATATTTAGATAGCACTAAATTCTCATGGACCCCACGATCTCAGCATATCCCCTCATCATGCAATACACTAATTCAAGTAATGCCTTTAAACTTTTATCAACTGTGATTTGTGCGAAAACAACTCAGAATGTTTAAACATTAACAATCAGGTCGATACTTCCGTATACGCAGAGAAAGTCCAATGTTTAAACAAAATAAGAAAAATAAAATAAGTTGAAGTTGTTTAGGCTTTAACCACCAGGTCGATACTTCCGTATACGCAGAGGTGATCCAAAGCTTAAACGAAACACCAAAGAAAATAAAGCAGAACGTTTAGGCAATAACATCCAGGTCGATACTCACGTATACGCAGAGGATGTCCAATGCTTAAACAAAATAAAGAAATAAAACAAGTTTAAATCTTTGCAAAATAAAATGCACAATCACAGCGACTTTTTAGAAAAGTTGTGAAAGTTCACAAACTTAACCAGTTTTATGTCTTTCGACAATCAGCGATTACTGAGTAGGCACACAGTCAAGAAGGACAAAACTAAGTACTATGTTTTCAATCATGTTTCCCACTAGAACTAGGCTTTTTCATTTAGGTTTGTATCGTTATCGCAAATCTACTAGTCTAGCTGAGCCTACCGTCACATCTTTAGTGAGATCGTTTATCACATTATATCTTTCCATTTCTTTAGCATGCTGTGACAGTCCAACTGATCTACTATCATTTCCTCTTTTTCACAACAAAACTCATTTTTGAATTTTTTCAATGTTTTTGACATTTTCAAATTTTCAAATTTTTTTAAAAATTTTTACTCCCCCTAAAATCAAAATATGTCTCAATTTTGATTTTCTAGGAAAATTTGAAAATAAGTTGTACAAGAAACTTGACAACATGATGAGAATCACTTCAATTCTCCATTCACTTGGCATAAACAATCAGAACTCCCCCTGACAACAAAACATTTTCCCATAGTGATTTCAAAACACTTAAGTTTGTTTTAATCAAATGGTTTTTCCGGAAAATAAGTTTTGTGTGTCATTTCACAAATTCGGGGATCTATCATCACTTTGTTCTCTTCAACCACTTGTAAAAACTAACATTTGTAGAAAATCAAGTACAACTTAATGTCCCTGATTTACCACTTGTAAGACGAAATCACTTTCGTGAATTTCTCAAGAAATGTGCCGATTCCAGTTCCACGCTTACCAATCTGGGAACTCCGGCAAGTCAGGTTTTTCATTTAAACAGATTCACCCAAGCCTGACGGTCCTTGGGTGATTTTGAATTCTTGTTCAACAATGGTGGAAAATTTGCATCATCCATTGTTAAACCAGAATTCTCAACTTTTACCTCAACACACGGCTCTTCTGGCTTTACCACACCAGATTCATTGCCTGATCGTGGCTTGTCTGACTTTAATGAGTCAGATTCATCGCCTGAAGGTGGCTTGTCTGACTTTAACATGTCAGATTCATCGCCGACCATTTTCTTCTTTTTCTTATCTTCTGTCATCCTCAGATTTGTATCCGATGAATTCGTCTTTCTTGACTTTGCAATCGAGGAAGTCGATTCATCAGAACTCTTATTTTTACCAACAGATGAACCCGAAGACAAGATCTTCTCTAAATACTCTCTAGCCTTCTTTCTCTTCTTCCTTAGTCTGTCTTTCTGCCCCTGAGAAAGTTTCACTTTCGTTTCTTGAACTTTAGGTTCTTGAACCTTCTGTTCTTTGGGCTTGACATTGACTGGTTTCTTCTCCTGCTTTTGAGATTCAGCCCTCAATCTTCTCATTGATCTCATTGAGCAATCTCTAGCAATATGGCCAATGATGTTGCAGTTAAAGCATTTCCTTGATTCAAATCTCCAACTCTGGCAGTTAACAGCAATGTGTCCTTGATAACCGCATCTGTAACACACTCTGTTATCGTACCAATCACCATTTTCACACCAAACACTCAAATCATAGCATTGTTTGGCTTGGTGATAATCCTTCCTCCTCTTGTTTGCTGGATTTGGCTTTTGAGCACTGTGGTCCAACCTGCACCACTTATTTCCAACAATTTTTGAATTTTCATTTTTTACTTTTTGTGGTTTTTGATTGCGATTGGATGATCGATCTGATGAGCTGTTATTCTCTTTTTGTACATTTTTCAAAATTTTCTCTTTTTGTTTTTGTTCCACTTTCTTCTTCAAAGGTTTTTGCTTAGAGCATTCTCACTTTTCAGTTGATTGCAGAACAGTTTCTTGAAATTTTTCTTTTAATTTCAAAAACAATTTTTGTTTTTCACTTTTATCTTTTTTATCATCAGATTTCTCATCACAATCTTCAACTTTGACATTGTCAAAGTTTGTAACATCGTCACTTATTGGAACAGAATTTACAGGTTTTGGGCAAGGAATAGCTGAAGTATTCACAAAAAGCTTCAACTTTTCTTCCCATTCCCTGATTTTACCTTTTAACTCTTTGATTTTCTTTTGAGCACATTCTGTTTCCTTTTCAAATCGAATAATCTTTTCAAGATAAGAATTGATTGCAATTTGTTTTTCAAGATTGTTTTTACCAAACAAATCTCTTTCATCTTCTAAAATTTTTATTTGACTTTGAAAAACTTTTTCAATCTTCGATTTTTCATTTTCAAAACTTTTAATTTTCTCTTCAAAAACTTTTTCCTTTTCTTTCAAATTTTTGTTTTCAAATGTCAAACTGTTCAAGTTACTTAACAGTTTGTCATTTTCAGCTTTCAGTTTCTCACAAATTCCCTGCAAAACCAGAATCTGTTTATCATCAGTTTGCTTCTCATCTTTCAACTTCTTGACTTCCGATGTCAAACTTTCCGCATCCATCAAGAGTTTGTCATTGTCAGTCTTAAAGTTGTCACAGTTTGAGCACACTGTTTCATTCTTCACAGATTCTTCAGCTTTTGAAGCTCCTTCTTCCTTTGCCCTGAATGTACCTGCACAGAATATTTTAACGAAATCAAGAGGATTTCCATTATTATCAATATAACTACCTCTTTTGATGTCGTATTTCATCACATATTTTGCCCTAACACATTCAACAATCCTTTTGTTCATTTCTTCAATCACATCTAATCCCATATCCATCAAATAATTTTCTAACACTTTAATCATATCTTTTCTTTTCTTTCTATTTTCAAGTTCATGAGTTTTCAGTATGCTGATGAATCTGTTTAGATGTAATTTTGAAAAATTTGAATCCTTCCTTAAATTTTTCAAACATTCACTCCATTCAACAGGTAATGCATCTGCAAACTTTTCTATCTTTTCAGCATCTGACAGCAATATCTCATGATTTTTCAAGTATCTAAGTAATACTCCATATCGGTTTTCTAGATTTTCCAAATTTTCATCTTTCAAACAAACAAAGTATTTAAACCTTTTTGCCCATCCATCCTTGCTCACTCTTTTATAACTTTCATCTATAAACCCTTGATGCCAATTATTAAATCTCTCAAAATAATAGTTTTCTTGTTCATCAAATACCATCGCCATTTTTCTAACAATCCCACCAAATCTTTGTTGTTCACAAAAGCGAAACACCAAAGTGACAGAAAAACGGAACCTCAGTTGTCACTAAAAGCGGACCAACAATGAGCGGAACTAATATGTTCACTTAAGCGAACCTCTTGAGCGAACCTACAACAATCAAGTTCCTAAAAGCGAACCTCTCAAACGAAACTACTCCTTATCACTTGAAGCGGACCTCCGAATTGTCACTTGAAGCGAAACTCACAAGCGAACCACAAATAAATGTCACTACAAGCGGACCACTTGAGCGGATCTAAGTGTAATTTGGAGCGGATCTACTGAAAAGATGTCTGAATAAGCGAACTTAAATGGTCTTAAAAGCGGACTTGAATGATTTTTGAGCGGATCTACTCCAAAAATGTCCAAATAAGCGGACTTGAATTGTCTTATAAGCGAACTTGAATGATTATTGGAGCGGATCTACCAAATGTCCGAATAAGCGGATCTCCTGATGTTCGAATAAGCGGATCTCCTGATGTACACAAGAGCGGACCTATCAGGTGTCCGAATAAGCGAACCTAAATCCGAAGGTCATTTGATCCATTTTTAGTCCGTATTTTGGTCCGAAACTTTCCAGGGTTTGTCTATGATCAATTGCGCACAATCTGTGAAACTTTGAGCGAATTCCGACCGTTAAAACTTGATCTGATGATGAAAGAAGGTGTAGAAATCAGAATTTTTGAGCGAAAACGAACTAAACAGTAAGAACTCTTCCTCCTGAGCTCTGATACCACTTGTAGGATCGTTATACGACCTGACGAGTCGATCAGAAGAGTGCTCAGACTGAATCAGAGGCGGAATTCATTGATTCAGTCTTTGTTTAGCTTGATTTCACTAATTAACGTCTCTTTTATTGATCTGCTAACACTGTACAAGCTCTGGAGACAAACTGGCAGGGCTTCGCCGTAACACCATCTAACTTCCACTTAGATCCGCTCATAGGTCACCTATTTATAGACCAGGGTGGTTCGCTTATATGGACATGTCCGAATAAGCGGACCTGACAAATAAGCGGACCTATATTGGGTGGTTCGTTTATATGGACATGTTCGTATAAGCGGACCTGAACAGGTAGGTTCCCATATACGGACATGTACGAATAAGCGGACCTAACCAAATAGGTTCCCATATACGGACATGACACATAAACGGACCAATCTAACTCATGTGTTTCTTGATTTTCGTTCACTATACAATCAGCCCTAGCCTAAGACTCGAACTAAGATGTAGTCGACAGACAACTGCACCAACACACGGTTACGAAGTTGTAATTAATTCTAGAAAATAAATAAAAATAACTTTTTTTTAAATAAAACTTCATTAAAACAACCTCCGACCCAACCGGGCAAAAGGCCAAACAAAACAACTCCCCCGACCCAAATGGGCAAAGGGCCAACACTTACAGCATATACATAGGATATTGACACCACTACTTCCAACAAATATATTTACATGAAAATCTATTTTTAACCCACCCAAAACCCCTCGACTTAAGCTCTGCTATAATATCTTGATGACTTCTCCTGACTTGATTGAAGACCAACTCATTCCTCCCTTTCCAAATACACCAACACGAGATTATAACCAGACCCAGGATAATCTTTTTCGCTTTCTTCCCAGTCTGAATAGAGATATGAGAATTCAATAAATCTTTGAACTATTTTGAACTGCTTGTTCGATGGCTATTAGGGTGTGGGCGGCGGTTAGTGCGTGGTGCAACATACCACCGATTTATGCATTCGAGTTCAAATAACTATTTTATTGTTTGGAAAAAGATAAACCCTTTGAGAACAAGAAAAAGCCCGTTGGGTCGGCTATATTATTCTCCCATCTTCTAGACTCGTTATATAAAGAAACGCACGCTCAAATTGCAACCAACAAACACGCAAGCAAGCCCTAACCCTAGTTATTCCCTCTAATCCTTTATTCTCCCACAAGGGTTTATCATATCATATCATCTCACCCCTTCGTAATTCCAGTTGTGAATGGTGGAACCCTTATTTCATTGTTGGATGATCTCCCCTTTTCCCTTGAGGGGGATCTCTTCTTCTTTTGGATCTTGCAAACAAGGCTGGTACTACCGCTGCATCGGTGTCGACCCGTGAAACCCGACTCGTATTTGATTACACATCTTTTTTTACTTTAATCACACCCGTTGCAGTTTTGTTATTATCATTCGCATTTGTTTGATTGTTTACTTGCTTGGATATTTGTTAAAAATTGTTAAAAAGAAGTGTTAAAGATTGTTTCGAAAACATGTTGCTAACTAAGAGTAAGAAGAATCAAGCCTCGAAAGTACCCGGAAACCGGATTTTGATCAATGTTACTGTCGTTGGAAGCGCGGGTCCTATTCGGTTTGTTGTGAATGAAGGAGAACTTGTGGCGGATGTTATCGATACCGCGCTTAAGTTGTACGCTCGGGAAGGCCGGCTTCCTTTGCTTGGATCTAACTATAATGAGTTTGTTTTGTATTGTCCGGTTGCTGGGACCGAAGGTTAGGTTTGTTTTCAATCATTGATGTTGTGTACGATTGCTGTATGATTTGAATTGGATTGAGTTGAATTGAATTGGATTGGTTTTGTACAGCTTTGAAGACATGGGAAACGATTGGATCGGTTGGGGTGAGGAATTTCATGTTGTGCAAGAAACCGAAACCGCAGAAGGTGGTTAATGATGACGATGGAAAACCGGTGGCTGTGGGAGTAACAAGGAAGGGTTCTGGAAGCTGGAGGGCTTGGTTCAACAAGTCAATTAATCTTAAAGTATCATCTCATTGAATGGTACATCAACTGATTTTTATGATTTTTGAATATGAATTTAAGTTGAATGGTACATCAAACTGATTTTTGTAATTTCTTGAGTTTGAATTTGTTTGCTTTTGGAGTATTCTTGATTATTGTTATAAGAATGAGTTTTGATGATATTTGATGGGGTGTACCTATTCGCACACCCATTTGCCAGTTGGCACACCAAAAATGTGTTTTTTTGTCCTATATGCACACCCTGCAGTGTCGAGCTGTGGTCAAAGAGCGTCGTTTTGGTCCGGTCAACCAGACAAAGACTGACGGGTCTGTTGACCGGACTAAAACGCCAAGCTTTGGCCGCGTTTTGGTCCTGTCAACCAGACAAAAGACAGACACCCGGTCTGGTTGACAAGACCAAAATGTGATTTTGGTCCTGTCAACTAGACCCGTCAGTATTTGTCTGGTTGACCGGACCAAAACGCCGCGCTTTGACCACAGCTCGACACTACAGGGTAATGCATATAGGACAAAAAACACATTTTTGGGTGTGGCTATCTATACACTTGGTGTGTAGATAGTTTGGGCCTATTTTTTGATGATGTATGTGCTTAGGGTTTTGTTTGCTAGTTTGCTTTCAAATCAATTGTCTGTTTCATATATTGTTTTCGTAGTACTAGTGTTCGTACTGTCCTGTGTAATGTTTCATTGTTCTCTGTCAAATCACTTAACTATCCAATATGACAAAAACCATTGAAATTATTTTTGTTAAAACGTCATTGTAGAGAAAACACCCGATGGTGATGGTATGGTGTTTAAGGTGTGTCACAGTTAGCAATTTTAACTGTTATAACGGTTTTTTTTTTTCTATCTAAAAATTAATACATATTAAAACAAAAAATGCATAAAAGTAGCACTTTTAAATTATATTAGCACATGAAAATTAACCAAGATAATTGATTTTATCAGCATATTGAAAAAAAAAAGATCCAAATAAAGAATTAATTGCTTCTTAGCAGTGTTATAAGGAATTGAAGATAATTGATATTATTTAGGTTATTATTTTACCATTTCTTTATAATTGGTTGGATGACACATGACACTTTTTAAATGGTTCTTACAGTTTGTATACGAAACCTGGTTTGTATTTGATCCTCCCTAGACTTGCAAGCTAAACCAAAAGATTGTAGGAGGTAAGGCTATGCGGTATGGGGACCGGCCTAGGGCCAGCGGGCTCCGGCGCCCCGTTGTCTCCGGCATACCTCCGATACTCAAGACGGGCATGCTCTCTCTCTCTCTCTCTCTTCTTCTTTATACACACACATATATTGATGCACATCCCCGCATCCTATGTCCATCCTCTTTAGGCCCATCTTCACACCTGTTTACGTAGACACCTAGTAGAATTAGTATATTGATTGCCACATCAATGGAGACAAACATGAAAAATATTGAGTGCCGACTTTGATTTTTCCTTATCAGCATCGATATAAACCATATACAAGATTCGCTACTCTTTGGTTTCCCCACCTCGTATGAAGTATACAAAATAATATGATCGATATTATCCCCATCTATGATATATTATTGTTGGCAAATGCTTTACACACTTGGAATTTGAATTAAAACTAACAAATTTATATAAGGTTTATTCGATATATATAAAAATTAAAATTATGATAACCGCAACACAAGTTGCGACAAAGATCTTCCCAAGATATACGTCTCAACACGGGTAACTGCCTTATGGTTCATCTTATTTAAGTTGTAACAATTCACTGGTAGTTGTCCACACACACCACCTTTGCTCTTATCGTTTATGCCCTCAGTCATCCTTGAGTGCCGATGGTTTTTCAACAATCTCTAAACAACACCAAACGACGTGGAGAGTAGTGGATTATATCCTTATACATGGATCAAAATAAAAACCCTAATCACCGTGAATATGATATTAGACATCAAATCAGTAAAACTTACTTGTTGGAAGAGAGATCTAAGATGAGAATGATGAATCCATGACTCACGTGTCGTAAAACGTAGACGAAGTTGAATTTACACCGACACGTATTTGAAAGTCAATGGGGTAAAAACGTGAGGGACCAAATGTGATCGATCATCAAACACTGTGCTAAGTAGTAACCAAACGACGACCAAATCCGAGAAAAATGTAAAACAAAACAAAAAAAAATAAAAATCCTTAAAGTTTTGCAAAAAAAACAGAAAAGACAAAAAAAATATCACTATTCATTAGTGTGTGTATATATATATATATATAACTAGTTGATGCCCCGCCCGCATTGCGGGACGATGGCCGAATAATTCACAATCAATTAAAAAAACACTACTATAATTTTGTTAGGAAAAAAACTAAAACGATTATAAGACCGTATTTTTCGGCTCAGGGCAAAACTGTAATTTTTCAGGACTAATGAGCGAATGTTAGGCAGCTCCTTGACACGAAAAAAAATAAATCGAGTCAACCAATAAATAAAACTTTTTTACTTTTGCAAAAAAAAAAAAAAAAAAAAAACTAAAACGATAGGAAAAACGTAATTTTGAACTGAGGGCGAAATCCTAATTTTTTTCAGGGATAAAATCGTAAATTAAATGGACCAATAGGGGAGTGTCAGGCAGCTGCCGGCATGACTGTAATTTTACACTGGGGGTAAAATTGTAATTTACCAGGAAAACAAACAAAAACGATGGAGAAAATGTAAATTTAATTTGAGGGCAAAATCGTAACTTGGCTGTGAGAAAAAAAAAAACTAATGGCAAAACTGTAAATTTAAACGGACCAAAATCGTAATTTTGAACCAAGGGCAAAATTGAAATTTTTAGCTGGTAGCAAAAGCGTAAATTTATTTTTAAGTCGGGGTAAAAACATAACTTTGAAGTGATGGCAAAATCCTAATTATAATGGGAAAAAAAACTAAGGGTAAAACTGTAAATTTAAACGGGGCAAAGACGTAATTTTGAACCCAGGGCAAAGTTGAAATTTTTAGCTGGGAGCAAAAGCGTAAATATGTTTTTAAGTGAGGGTAAAAACATAATTTTGAACTGATGGCAAAATCGTAGTTTTAAAGCGGGATAAAAACGTAAATTTGTTGGGCCAATGGGGGAGTGCCAGGCAGCTGTCTGACACTATTTCCTTGCCGCCCATGTCATCCAATAAAGGCCAAGACCTATTCCCGCCGACACTCTTTCTTTGTAGTTGTTGAAATTTCTTTTTATATAATAATAATAATAATAATATATGTCTTTAAATGTTCATATTAAGTAAACGGTGGACGATATCATGTGAGACGGTGGACGTGGTAAATGCGAAACATCAAACAATGTGTCTTTTGACATGCAAATTTGGTTAACCGGTTGTAAAGAAGTTGGTAATTATCAAACAGGTGCCTCTTAGTGGAACGCTACGATGGTTCGGTGAACGCAACCCAAGTTGCTATTTGTAGTATTATATAATTTTACAATCGTAATTTCACAATGCAATAAACCAATATATTAAATTCTCTAGCTAGTTGCGGTCGTAGATATTTACTTTCACTTAGACCATTCGTAATAATTAATGTCCTTTAAGAGACATTTTTCGTCACGTCGGCATGATAACCATTCAATCATAACAATAATCCAGATGCTACTTTTTTTTTTTTTTTGTTCTTTTTATCAAACTTCAACTTCCCATATTTAATTGTTGACGGAAATTACAATTAAAATTTACCACCACAAATGTGGAACATCTTTTCCAATTGTGAAGGCTATTTTTTATTTCGGCTTTGATATCCATTATTTTTTTTTTTTTCGACTTTATCCATGCATTTTTTTTCAAATCTGCATTGAAGGATTAATTGGTGATGTCTGCCATGTTCCAACTTTAATGTGTTCATGTTGGAAAACGTGATGTAAATTTATCGTATTGTGTTTAAACAAATATTTCTTGATGATATGTCGACAGTTTAGATTATGCTATGTTCTACAACATGTTACTATGACATTTAAGATTATGCTATGTTCTACAACATGTTACTATGACATTTAACCGTTTTTTTTTTTTTTTTTTACTTCAAATCAAATACACTTTGTTTTTTTTAACATAGTTGTTTAATCCATTTTACAGTTTACTCTAGAACATTATATTACAATTCGTGATCTGAAGTATAAATGATCAAGGGTTTTCCTAAATAGTGTTTTGGTTATGCTCAAATGACCTGATTTTTTCATGTTAAATTAAAATTGTGTTCACACATCTCATTACAATTATTGTTATTTTGTTTACTCGCTCATTTCGGATTTAGTCAATACTATTTGCTTTGTGCATAGTATCTTTTTAGTTCAAGGGGGGTTAGGGGAAGATGGAGTAATAGAGATGTATACATATTCCTCATATGTGATCCGGTCTCCACTTGCATCGTTATCGTACTAAATACTCTAAATCCAAAGGGGTCTCCATAAATGTTACTCAATTCGGGTCCAGTCACTCACTCTTATGCCTATAGTAATCCATTTCGTCTTCCTCCATATACGTGATAACTTATCAGCTACAAATGATTACCCGGAAATATATGAAACCGATATTGTTTGTCGACGGTTTTAGGTATAAAGGTTAAAAGGATTAGAATGTCATCACATTTGGTGAGGTCACTTATGTTATAACAAAGTTAAATTAGAGTAGTTTACACTCTTTTTCCTTGTTACACTTTTTTTCATTTTGAAATATAGCAATTTGCACTTTTCGTTCTTAGTTTTCATTAATAACATAGATCATCCTTGTTTAATTAACCAAACTAACATTATGTACTAAAAAATAGAATTAAAACAAATAATGATGATCCGAATAATTATTAGTGAAGATTAAAGACTAAATGTACAAATTAGTATGTATCTAAATAACAAAATATAAAATTTACTTCTTACATTAACACAATTACACAAAGAATTCATTATTAAACCTCACAATGGGGATACAATAATTGCTTAACGTCAAAAGATTTATGTTTTGAATTACCATAGGACTAAGAAAAATAATCCATTCATTGCTAAGGCTTCAAATAAGTTTTGTAGAGCTTAAAGCCTTAAACATGACACACGACAGAGTGACTACTTTTAATAATGTTGGTGCACTTGTGTCTGTACTTTGTCTGTATCTTGTTATGATACCAAACGATGTCTTTGTTAGTCTTGTAAGTTTGACCAAGTCAACCATCCTCCGGTTTGACTTGGCCAAACAGTTAGACAATGGTTGTAATATGTCTGTGTCGAAGGATGTGTCATCGAAGGATTGTTTAGATCCTTCGATGAGCTCGAAAGATAAACCTTCGATAGATGGACCTCGAAGGATATCATCCTTCGAGGTATTTATGGATCCTTCGAGTTGTTTCAGATCGATAGATGATCTTTCGATCAGTCTATCTGATCCTTCGACCAGACGAGCTGTGACGGGTATATATACCCATGTGTTGTGTTCACTTCACTTAAGGGGAGTAGACACGAAAGAGAGACAAGAGTGAGACAGGCAGAACACATACACACACTGAGAGAGTTTGCAAAACAGATTTGTAAACATTGCATTGTAACCGAACCTTTCATACGTATTAATACAAGAGGTGTTAATCGTTGAGTCTTGTGTGTTTATCATTGTCGTGTTCTATCTCGGTTTGCATGCTAGCTTGGATTCCGCACTTGGTAGTGTGTTAGATATAACAAGGAATAGGTTTGAACCTCAACCTCCGAGGGACCTACAAGTGGTATCAGAGCCGTGGCTCTTTTCCTTGTTAAAAACCGGGTTTATGCAAGACTTTGGAGTGTTTTGGACAAAAACTCACTGTTTTAGCAACCGTTTTTACTGTTTTTTCTCGCATTTCCAGACGTTAAAAACGTGTTCTAAACTTACCGGGTGTGTTAAAGGAAGGGTTGGGTAACTTAAAAACTTGTTTTTTTAAAAATTTGGTGTTTTCCGGCCAAACACCGGCTTACTCCGGTGACCGGTTTCTGGGTTGTTACTTCGATTCTCAGTGATATTTTATTGGTTCAAATCTGCTTTGGCAGAAAGTATGGTCTGAACATACCTTCTGCCGAAAGTTTCTACCAACCCATCAACTTTTTCTCCAACCTGTCATTTTTGTCAACTGTGTCAGATCAGATCGAAGGATATCCTTCGAAGTCGAAAGATCATCTTTCGATCATAGGAGGTTCGATAGATAATCATCCTTCGAACATCCTTCGAAGTCTGTGACTTATCCTTCGATCCAAGGAATCTTTTCGAAGCCTACATCTTTCGGTCTACAGTTCTTTTTCGAAAGATAAGGATCCTTCGTTTGGAGAATCTTTCGAAATCATTGTTCGAAACTCAACAGTGATCTTTCGAACACTGTTGATCCTTCGAACAAGTCTTGATCTTTCGACCTTAGTCTGTTTATGTTTAACAAGTTTGTGATTTTCAGGTTTTATTTTTCTTGATCAAAAATGAATCCAAGGTGGGGTACTCCGGTAAATACAGATATGTATTTTGGTACTCCGTCATCTTCTGCACCGGTATCTTCTCAAGCTAATGCAACTTCTACCGGTCAATGGGCATTCGTATCAAATCAAACTCCAAGTATTCAAAGCATTCTCTTAAGCGAGAGCGAAACCGGAAGTTTGAATCGGCCTCCAAAGTTGATGCACTTATACGAATATCCAGGATGGATTGACAGATTTCATACATACGTCCTTGGTCAAAATACAGAATTATGGTTGCGGTTCATCACAGATTTCGATCAAACAATAGAGGTTGCCGCATCATCTGCTGCTACGTTTGCAGATCTTACGGAAGATCAGAAGAAGGTCTATGATTTGGAAAAGAAGGCATATGCCATTCTTACTCAGGCGTTAAGTAAAGATATTTATCATCAATTTGTCAGCTACAAGACAACAAAGAGGTTGTGGGACGCATTGAAGACAAGGGGCGTAGGAAATGAAGCAACACGCCAATTGAGACGTGAATTACTAAAGAAAGAGTTTGATGGTTTTACTTGTATGGAGAATGAGTCTTTAGGAGATTTGACAAGTCGATTTAATCATTTGCTGACTGAATTGGCAAATTTTGAGGTTGTTACAACTTCAGCAGAGATTGTGAAAAAGTTTGCAGATGCGTTGCCACCTCAATGGAATACTTTCTTGGAAATCATGAAGTACAATGGCACATTAGCTACAACAAACTTTAATGACTTTGTTCAACTCCTGGAAAACAAGAATCAGGAAGAGACTCTCAAGACGAAAAGAGTTGCAGTGCCACAAAATCCTGATATGTATTATGGAACTTCCAGCACTTCTACAAAACCTTCTTCACACGCTCCAATTCAAACAGCGTTTGTGTCCAGTACTGACATGTATGGCAACACTATCCAAGTTCCAGTCAAGCCTCCTCCAACAGACATGTATGGAAATCCGCTTGAACCAGTTCCTCAACCAGCACCACAACAGCAACGACCTATCAGAGCAACTGATATGTTCGGAAATCCATTACCTGTTCGATCTCCGGGAACAACTGTAACACCTCGAAAATTTACGTCCTATAATGTGCTGACACGTGTCATAAGTTTGAACGTGTGAAAGAATGTTCTTGAAGGACTAAAGTTGACAAACAGTGAAACTGTGTAAATAGAAGGGTTCAAAGTGTCAACAGTGAATAAATATACTTCATAATAACCCTACATGATGTGTATAACATCAAACGAATAAATCACGGATCATACGAAGCTAAAAGTGAGAGATTACAAACTACAGGGGTTAAATGTGTCAACATGTCTAATTTATACCTCTGAGTGACCTTTCGACAAACCCGAAGCTTTGTAACGATTAATTATGCTCACTAGAATACACGGTTTAAATTTCATAAAGATTCGTTACCGTATGAGAAAGTTATGATAAAATTCGTGTGCGAGGGGTTAAAAGCGTCAACGTTGAAAGTTAGGCCTTTTCGGGTGACAACAAAGTTAACCGAGGACTAAACAAAGTGGGTAAATGTTTTAAGGCCCTTATACGTCAATTTAGAGGGCTCATAGTGCAAAATAAGACTTGAAAGCGACCTTAAGAAGGACCAGGGACCAAAACTGCAATTAATGAAAGTTTTGTTGGAGGATACCAAGGGCTCGCGTAGCGCGAGCATAAACAACATATGCAGTGGCGCTACGCCACTGCCATGTCTGGACAGAAACTGATTTTTCTTGATTCTTTGTCTGGTTCAGCCCTTGTAACCTCAATTTTCGACTTGCCTCTTCATGCTTGGCCCCTAAACAACCTCTAGAACACTAGGGCATGTGTCAATCAATTGTGGATGGATGCTAGACTTAGTTGTCAACACCTTATGGTGTCTTAATCCACTATATAAGTGCCAAGAAACTTCAACCTTGATCACACCTTCATTTATCAACTTCTGAGCATTTGAGAAGCACAAGAGCTGAACCAAGACCCTTCTAATCATCCATTAGACACTTGTAAGTATGCTAGACCCTTCTTAATTAAGTCTTGCTTCATATTTAGCTTAAAAGTCAACATATCGTAATTAGCGATTGACTTCGTGATTAGTTATAATTAGCTCAGTCTTTTGGCGAATTAAAAGTACCGTTATGTAGGTAATTATATGGGTGTTAAACCCCTAAAAGGGCACACAATGATTCCCATCCTAACTAGGTAGTTTGGCGAGTCAAAGGTGTCTTGAAAAAGTCAACAGAAGCTTTAATCGGGTAATTAGCGATACGAGAAGCGTGTAACCTGTTTTAACCATAATGTAAATTAGTAATCAATGTTAGAACATGACTAAACATGATTGATTCGACAAATTTCAATTTGGGATCGATTCGGAACCGAAAGGCGCAAAGTTTGACTTTTTGCTTGACTTCGGTTCTGACCCGGTTTTGATAGATGTAGACATGCCTTAAGGTTTCTTTAGGGCCGGGTTACATGTTGGTATAAGCCTCTGTACTTGTTTCGTTGATTATCCGATTCGTTCGCGCGTTTCCGTTAAATGCTTAAAATTGACCGTAATGCCCTTTCGGTTATAAAACGAGCTTTTTGGTAATGTAAGTGGACAAGACCCTTGTCTACTGAATTATAAACATGCTCTCCAAATTTGACATCAATTTGAGGTCCAGATTAGGAGATATGCGCATTAGCGTAAATAGTAAGCTTTTTATTAATTAATCGGCGCGATTAGCGCATAGCCTATCTAAACCCGATTTTCGGCACCAAACCTTTTACCCACTGATGTTAAATAATATTTTGGGATTTTTGAAGATTTTTAATTATTTTTAAACTGATCTTAAGCTAGGCTTATCGCCTTAATTCGGTTAATACCGAATTTACTCTTTTCGGTCATAAAATGATTTCTACAAGGAATTTTGACGCGAATCCAATTGCTACTGATTTTAAATAATAAATATAGTGTTTTGAGCCTGTTTAACTGATCAGAAAACCCAGAATCGTATTTTAATCATACGTCGCTAAAAACGGGTTTATACGTGTATTATACGCGTAGTTTAGGCTTAAAACTATTTTGAGACATCCGGATTATTATTAACTAATATAATCTGTTAAAAATAAGTTGTTTACTGATTACTTCAGTCCCGAACATCAGGGTTACGTTAAATCCCTTTTATAATCGTTAAAATGACCAAAATACCCCTACGGGGCATAATTAAGGATTTAACTCGTTTTGGGCATTATGGAAGGTATCATTATGATATCACAACATATTTTAAGCATATTAACTTAGGAAACCTGTTCGTGACCTATTCGGTTACCCGTTACGCGTTATTCGCGTTCGGATCGGTTTATATAACTGGTTTATATAAGTTAGCCGAAACGGGTCAAACCTTATCGGTTTTATCTCAAAATTCAGAGTGTGTATGAAATACCCATATTAGACAAGTCTTCAAACTTGTCGGGTTTAAAACACATTCTATTCCGATCTTCGCTTAATCATGCGTTTGAAACGTATATTCCCTTAAGACTAACCGGTCTAAGTTTAGGCTTAATTAAAGACCCGTTAGCATTCTAATTGGTTATTTATACCATCATTCTAGACTAGAGCCTTCCGGTAAATGGTACCTACGCTTACTTAAAGTGAATACGGCTGAGTTATTAGATTTCTGCTATTTAAGACAGGAGCTAGCTCAGGTAAATACTCTTAACTTATTTTCCCTATTACGGGCTTGGGATACGGTAATATAAATACCGCATGTTCAGGTATGGGATTCGAAGACCAATGAGTCGGGAAATCCAAATAACCTGTTTTAATTCGTATTGCTTGACTGAAACATTGGGGATTAATGCGACCGTGTCCTGGATATCCTTGACTCATTAAATTGCAATGGCCACGACCTAAGCACGGGGTGTAGGCATACACCTGACATATGCCATATGTTTATTAATTAATTATACCCAATATGGGAATAGTGGTGAGTCGGTTAATCATGAACCGGCATAGTTTCGGGCCCTACATGTAGAGCAAGTTATGTAAAACTGATAACATGAGATATAGTTTGTCCCAAGTATAAAAGATTTATATTGACTTGAGCATTTTAATCAAAGTGTCAATATATTTTCGTGCCTTGTGCACCTAAACCAATTTTCTTAAACTCTTTTTCAAATGAGTCAGTTGAGTGTATTTACCGGTGAAAACTGACGTATTTTCAAAAGTCTAAGCGACAGGTACAAGTACGTAATAGGCTGGAAGCTGCTCAGGACGTTAATAAGGAATCTTGCAAGTTCTAGGCGTCTAAAGTCTGTTGAACAATATTTATGTTTTAAGATCCGCCTGTGGATCCTTTACTTTCCGTTGTAATACCTTGATATTACGTTATATTCGGATTGTAATAATATTATCTTTTGCTTCCGCTGTGCATTTATATATTGTGTTGTTTGACTATGATGTTGCCAACCACGTCACGTTACTCCCCTACCGGGCCCACCGGTAACACGTGGAAATTTGGAGTGTGACAACAACAGACATGTATGGGAATCCACTTCCTCCTCAATCAACCGGACCGACAGACATGTATGGGAATCCACTTCCTCCTCAACAGCAAGCGTGTTATGGAAGCACATCATCTGCTGGTCAACAATCAAAGCCAAATACAGTACGGCTCGACACCTCAAGCTTTTCTAAAGTCAGTGTGGAAGTAGCAAAGGAACACATGGAGCTGCTAAACACTTTGGTGAGCGCATACTGTGGATTAGTGGAAGGTCAGATTGGTAACATTAATCTGACACAAGAAGACTATCAGCAGATCGATAAAGAGGAGATGGAGATGATGGACATCAAGTGGGCCTTTGCCAGTGCTGTGAGGCGAGCAAAGGATTTCATGGAAAGAACTGGCAGAACCAGCTTGGAAAGCAAGAAAGACACCAAGTATGGGTTTGATAAGCAGGCTGTCAAGTGCTTCAACTGTGGTGAACGTGGTCATTTCAAACGTGAATGTACGAGGCCATCTCAACATGGAAACCAAAATCCTTTCAGAGGTCAAGGCAACAGGGCAAATCAGAACCAAGTAAGGAACAACGAGCGCACATTGGTGCCTGTCAACAACCAGAGTCAAGCAGGACCATCTAATGCCAACCAGGCACTTGTGGTTCAAGTAGATGAAGGTTGTGATTGGTCAATCCAGTTGGGAAATGATGTTCCAGATGGAACAGCTTGTTTTGCTGAAGTTGTCAAGGATCTTAAACACGCCAGTGGTGGAGAATCTTCCACCAATGGTGATGAATCTTCTGAAGATGAAGACAGCTCCGGTTACAATGGAAGTTCAGATGAAGAGTCCTCGAGTTCAGGGAATGATCAGGAAAATGACACATCTAATGAGCCAGTTAATGCAGATATTGATGAGCTATTGGGAGAAGCTGCAGCAGAAATTCAAAGAAGATCTATTTTGGTGGATCAAGCTGCTTATTCTTCGTCTTCTCTCCATTCAGCCTTTATGGCTAATGTCGACAGTTCATCAAGTCAGGTATGTGTCGATGAACCCACTTCTGTTAGTTGTGATAACTGTGATAGTATGCGTGTTAAATGTGCTGATTTAGAGACAAACATGTCTGAGTTGCAAGGCAAACATGATGCTTTACAAGCTAGTTTGTTTGACTTGCAAGACAAACATGTTTCATTGAATGAAAAGTGGTGTGAATTGCAAAGCAAACACGAGGCTTTGCAAGAGAAATATGATGTGACATTCATTCACAATCAGAAATTGACCGTTGATCTTTTGAAGTGCACTGAAGCCAACATGTTTTATGAAAATCATGAAAAGGAGTTTAAGTCGGTAATTGAAAAGTTAAAGAAAGATAAAACCGAGTTAACTAAAATGGTTTCCAGAAAACAAACTGACATTAATTTGTATATAACTCGTCTGGAAGTAATGCAAAAGGAAATGGCTTGTGTCAAAACTGAAAGTGAGGCAATCCAACTTAAGCTAGACAGTTATTTGAGCTCTAGCTATGTGTTGGATCACATCATTGACGTACAGAAAGAGAAACGGGATGTCACATGCATAGGTTACAAGAAATGTCCACCACCTGTGAGACATAATTATGATGCCATGCCGGATGAGGAAGATAGAGTTTTCTTTGAACCATCTGTTCCTTTAGACGTTGAGGAATTTGCAACAGGACTCGGATACAAGAAGGAAGTATCATCAGATTCGGATGTGTCAGCAGATACATTTGTAACTGCTGAACAGAATCAGGATTCTCCAGTTGTTGTTGAGGATGCTGATTCTTCTGATGATGAGTCTGATGATACTGATTCAGCAAAGTCTGATGCGGTGATCAAAGAAGAGGACATACCTCTCGAGAATCATATTCTCTGTGATCCTCCTGCAAAACCCGCTAAGACTGTTGCAATTGAGTCCTTGTCTGCAAAAGAGTCGGAGAGTGTGGATTTGCTGTACACTCTTGTTGGTGATAATAAAATTTATTCAGACAAAGATTTTCCTATTAAGAATGTTAATCAATCATTAATAAGTAAAGTCTTTGAAAATTCAACAAGTAAGTTTTTAGGAAAGACAGGATCACATGTTACAGTAACACAGTGTCCTCCTATCCCAAAGGCTGAAATTAGAAAACAATTTGGCAATCAGAAATTACCAACAGAGAAAAGGCAGCAAAACCATACCAAACCAAGAGGTAAAACACCGACTCAGAGTCAAAGGAAGCCGAATCAGAAGAAGAAAAAGAATGTGAACTTTGTGAAATCTAAGGGAACGGACAAAATTGAAAAGTTTGAAAATCAATCTAACTTAGATTTTGTCAAGAAAGCAACAGTGATGAAAAGGAATGAACCAAATAGTTCAAAACCTAGTACCTCGGGATCACAAAGTTCATCATCGGCAAGACGACCACATGATACTTCGGGGTTTGTTGAACGAAGATCATGTTTTGAATGTGGTACAATTGGACATATAATTCGAAGCTGTCCGTATCTTCATAAGTTGAAAGGAATTGATGATGATCCCCGTGAATGTAATCACCAAACGCGATCTGTTTCTGTTAAACAAGATCCCCGACTTGTAAGAGAAAGGGAAAAGAAACAGAAACGCCAACAAGTCAAGGTGATTGAAAAGGCACTTAAAACTGATGTGGTTCAAAAACAATCTGTTTCAGTTAAACCAGAAAACTCAAAATTTTCAAAAACTTCAAACAATCACGAAGTTAAATTGTCAAACAATCAAACTGGTAAAACTCAACAGACATGGAAACCTAAATTGACCAAAAATTCAGGGGGACCATCACAATTCTTGAATCATCAAAGAATAGAAGTTATTGTTGTTGATGAAAATGGAAGACCCAAGACCACAATGGCTTGGGTCCCCATCTCCAACTAATTATGTGAGTTCATGTGCAGGGTGTTCCAGGAGGAACTATCAGTAGTCATTGGATTGTTGATAGTGGGGTATCCAGGCACATGACAGGCGACATGAAGCTTCTCTACGACGTCAAATCTATTAGAGGAGGTTATGTTGCTTTTGCTGGAGATAAAGGCGGATATATTACGGGTGAAGGAATGATTTCCAACGGGGTTGTTAGTTTTGATAAGATCAACTTCGTACAACAACTTGATCACAATCTTCTTAGTGTTTCTCAAATTTGTGATAAGCAGTTCTCAGTACACTTTGATGCAAATGGATGTTATGTGCTGAAACCCGGCTTCAAAATTCCGAAAGAATGGATTCTCTTGTCGGCTCCAAGGATAAATGATTTGTATGTCCTTGATATGAGCCAAGCTATCACAACGTCTGCACAAGCAACCTGTTTCGTTTCCAAAGCCACAGAAAAAGACTCAATCTCCTGGCACAGACGAATGGGTCACATTCACTTACGCAAAATGAATCATTTGGTGTCAAATGAATTAGTGAATGGTGTTCCTCTTAAAAACTTCCATCTTCAAGACGTCTGTGTCTCGTGCCAGAAAGGAAAACAAACGAAGAAGCGACACCCTACAAAGAAAATCAACACGGTGGCTGTTCCTCTTGAACGTTTGCACATGGATTTGTTCGGTCCTGTCAAGCACAAAAGTATTAGGAATGATCAATATTGCCTCGTGATAACTGATGATTATTCAAGATTTTCCTGGGTGGCGTTCATGGCACACAAGAGCGAAACCTTCGGTATTATCAAAAACTTGATCATTCAGATTGAGAATCTATATAAGTTGAAGGTTAGGCGGATACGTAGCGACAATGGTACTGAATTTAAAAATCGTGCCATGGCGGAGTTTTGCACTTCTAAAGGTATTCTTCACGAATTTAGTGCAGCTTATACTCCTCAACAGAATGGCGTCGCTGAACGTAAGAACCGCACATTGATCGAGACTGCTAGGACTATGTTGGTAGAGTCACAATTGCCGATTCCTTTTTGGACTGAAGCTGTGGCCTCTGCATGTTATACGTTGAACCGAGTCCTTACAGTCAAAAGGCACAACAAGACATGCTTTGAGCTTATAAACAAACGGAAACCAGATTTGTCATATCTTGAACCGTTTGGAGCTCCGTGCACGATAATCGATCCTAATGGAAAGTTTGGGGCAAGAGCAATTGATGGATACTTTCTTGGGTATTCCACCCCTAACTTAAGAGTCTGGAATCTAGAGACTAAAAGGGTCGAGGAATGGTCTGAAGTCAGAGTACAAAGGCACACTTTACCAGTTAGAAATCCTGGTCAGCCTTGGATGTTTGAGTACGATGACTTTTTCAATTCGATCAATGTTGAAGCAGTTGAAGAAAATGCTGCAGCAAGGATGTTTTTCGAGAGTGACAATGCAACAGATTCACCGTTGGTTCGTCCAATTATTGTCAATCAAGAACCATCTTCAGTGAACAATAATGCTCTTGATAATGAGGATTTTCACGATGCTACCGAATTGAACGAATCTTCAGAGGATGATGAATTTCTCGATGCAGATCAAGAAGCTCCAACAACAGCAGCACATGGTACTTCAGAGGGTACTCCTCCAGTGGACGTCCCTAGAACAGCTGAAGCTACTGCATCATCCTCTTCATCAATTCCGGGCATTGAATTGGTTGTTGATCTCAATCTCAACAATCTGGGTACAAACATTCCAGTTCCAGATAATCCAGAAACAAGGATTCACAATACCCATCCTCAACAAAACATCATCGGAAATGTACAGAGTGGCGTTCAAACGAGAAACATGTTGCGAAACAACAACAATGCAGGCTTGTATGCGACGATTAGAGAATCTGGTCAACAAAATGATTGGTCTTTCGCGTGTTATGTCTCACAGGAAGAGCCAAGAACTTGGAAAGAAGCTTTGAAAGATAACTCATGGGTTGAAGCAATGCAGGAAGAACTGAAACAATTCCAGAAGCTTGGTGTCTGGAAACTCGTAGAGAAACCTGCTGGTTACAAGAAGATTGGTACCCGTTGGGTGTTTAAATGCAAAAAGGATGACCGTGGAGTCGTTATTCGAAACAAAGCAAGGCTAGTCGTTCAAGGTTTTCGTCAGATAGAAGGGATCGACTACAACGAAGTGTATGCACCTGTTGCACGTCTAGAAGCAATTCGGATCTTTCTGGCTTATGCCTCATTCAAAGGTTTGAAGGTATACCAGATGGACGTGAAAAGTGCATTCTTACATGGTGTGGTGGAAGAAGAGGTGTACGTCGAACAGCCTCCAGGTTTTGAAGATCCTATCCATCCCGATCGAGTTTGGTTGCTCAACAAAGCTCTCTATGGTCTTCATCAAGCACCACGAGCTTGGTACGCAACCTTATCTAATTATCTGCTGGAGAATGGATTTCGCAGAGGTCTTATCGATTGTACTCTTTTCATCAAAGAACAAGATGGAGATCTCCTACTGGTACAGGTATATGTTGATGATATTATATTTGGTTCTACTAATGATGTTTTGTGTAGGAATTTCGAGCGCATTATGCAGGATAAATTCGAGATGAGTGCTATGGGGGAAATGACTTTCTTTTTGGGCCTACAAATACAACAAACCGAGTCTGGGATATTCATCCATCAGACTAAATATGTTGGTGACATCTTGAGCCGGTTCCAGATGTCTGATGCAACGCCCATCGGTACCCCATTGCCGCAAAATCACGGAATTACTCCAGACTTGAAGGGTGAAGCTGTTAGCCCCTCATACTACCGCGCGATGATCGGATCTCTTATGTACCTCACAGCATCAAGACCAGATATAATGTACCCAACGTGCCTGCTAGCCAGATATCAAGTCAACCCGAAGGCCTCACATCTTGCAGATGTAAAAAGGATTTTTCGTTATTTGAAGGGTTACCCTGACACCGGTCTATGGTACCCTAGGGATAATAACTTTGACTTGATCGCATTCAGTGATTCTGATTTTGGCGGATGCAAAATCAACGGCAAATCCACAACGGCTGGATGTCAGTTTTTGGGAAATCGCCTAGTCACATGGCAGTGCAAGAAGCAGACGTGCGTCGCTACATCAACATGCGAAGCTGAATACATTGCTGCCTCAAGTTGTTGCTCCCAAGTCCTATGGATCCAACAACAAATGCGCGACTACGGTTTTGAATTCCTAACTACTCCTATTTACGTTGATAATTCTGCTGCCTTACAGATCACTAGAAATCCTGTGCAGCATTCAAAGACTAAGCACATCGAAATTAAGTATCACTTCATACGTGATTGCTTTGAGAAAAGGCTAATCGATGTTGCTTACGTCCACACCGATGACCAACGTGCCGACCTTTTTACCAAAGCATTTGACAAATCAAGATTTGGCTATTTATTACTGGTAAACGGCATTAAGGTCAAGCAAGAGTAAAACCAACATCGGAAAATCATTTTTGTAAATACCTTTGTGTTTTAAATTTTGTCTTAGTTTATTGATTTTAGGGGGAGTAAATCCAAAATTTGAAAATCCAAAAACATCAGAAAATTTCAAAAACACAAAAACAATAGAAAAGCAAAAATGAGTTTCCTGGCGCGCAAAAGAGAAAATGATAGTACATCAGTGGTCTGTCCAAACCTCTTTAAACCTTAAATGAAAAACGATAAGCAGCTCTATATAAGATGTATCGGTAGGCTCACAATCATTTTAAAGTGTGCAGGGTGATATAAACTTAAATCGACTGAAGACCAGGTGGGAACCATTCATTGGCATATGGTCTTGGTACCGAAATTTTGTTTGAGAGATTGCCGAGGTTCTGAGATATTCGGTCTTTATGCTGCTTATCATCTGGGTATCATGGTTGTATCTTTTATCAAAAATAACGGGGACGCAAGTCTAGATCTTCCATGATACTATACATACGTGTACATATTGCATTCGACCTCAATAAGTGATCAACAATCACATGTCCAAACAAAATAAGTGATAATATATCACATTTATCCGGGAGTCAAGTTCGTCTCTCTGCTGTACGAAAGTACTGACCTGTTCACGGACTTGCTCCTGTGCCCTCATGCATCGAAAATCAAGTTCCTCATCAATAAGTGATTCTATCACATAGGGCTTGTTTTCAAATCAAAATAAGTGAGAATCTCACATCATATACGGTCAAACAGATGATAATCGGTATACTCACCGGTAAGATGAACCCTCGTGCATACCTTGATACGGGAATGTGTCGTGATGTGGATGAACACCGGTCGGTAAGTATAAATCATACCTTAACGTATCCCCTCGCCATGATTACATCTGATAAGTTGAGCTTAAGTGGACAACAATACCGATAATTGTTATAGGATGCTTATCTTAATGTTAACTAATTGAACAACAAGAGCGTTTTGGCATGACCGTACACTGATATGATTCTCTTACCCTCGAAACTCGCAAAAAGAATGTCTGTAAATATTTATTTAATGCTTTCAGTTTCTGCACCTTTGTATATATTTATTTACTGCTTTCAGTCTTTAAATTTGAAATATTCAAAATTACCAAAAAGATTTTAGGTGTGTTTTAATATAAACCTATTAAAAGCCAAAAAGATTTTATTTCTATTTTATTTTCGATCGTACGATGTTGGAGCTCGAGTCTTCGTTACCTGAAACCTGAACGAAAACCGAAACGACTGATTCTTCATAAACGGTCGAAATTTGCAAGTTTTGAAAGTTAAAAACCTGAAATTGATAAATTTATTAGACTTTCAAACTGTCGGACGGTGTTTGATTGAACAATGGTCACATGTGTGTCGTTTACTTATGATATTCCAAGCAGTTGTTCTCATTACGCGTTTAGATTTCTTGCATGTGCAGATTCTAAAGGCAAGGAGAACATGGTCGATGACAAGCTTCGGAATGAAGACACGACGTGAAGGCACTCAAATGATGAAGATGATCGAATTACTGCTGACCATCATCAACACCACAAGGATCTCAAGTTGTAAAGATCAAGACTTTCACGAGCATAACTCAAGGGGGAGCTTATGTTAAGGGGGAGTTTGTCAACACACTTCCTACATGAAACGGGGAGTTTGTTGGTACACTTTCTGCTTTCAAGACGTGAAGACTTTAAAGATCCTCCGACATTGAAGACTTGAAAAGACGTCAAAGACTTGAAGACATGAGGGACCTACAAGAATTAAGATCGAGACAAAGCTACAGCCAAGGGGGAGTTTGTTGGTGCACTTGTGTCTGTACTTTGTCTGTATCTTGTTATGATACCAAACGATGTCTTTGTTAGTCTTGTAAGTTTGACCAAGTCAACCATCCTCCGGTTTGACTTGGCCAAACAGTTAGACAATGGTTGTAATATGTCTGTGTCGAAGGATGTGTCATCGAAGGATTGTTTAGATCCTTCGATGAGCTCGAAAGATAAACCTTCGATAGATGGACCTCGAAGGATATCATCCTTCGAGGTATTTATGGATCCTTCGAGTTGTTTCAGATCGATAGATGATCTTTCGATCAGTCTATCTGATCCTTCGACCAGACGAGCTGTGACGGGTATATATACCCATGTGTTGTGTTCACTTCACTTAAGGGGAGTAGACACGAAAGAGAGACAAGAGTGAGACAGGCAGAACACATACACACACTGAGAGAGTTTGCAAAACAGATTTGTAAACATTGCATTGTAACCGAACCTTTCATACGTATTAATACAAGAGGTGTTAATCGTTGAGTCTTGTGTGTTTATCATTGTCGTGTTCTATCTCGGTTTGCATGCTAGCTTGGATTCCGCACTTGCTAGTGTGTTAGATATAACAAGGAATAGGTTTGAACCTCAACCTCCGAGGGACCTACAAATAATCTCGAGCTCGACAAAACTCTATTAGACCCCCCGTAGTGGGGCGTTTTTTTTTAAAAAAAATTCAAAAAAAAAACGCTTAAAAACGCCCCCCCCCTACATATGGCGTTGTTTGGCGTTTTTTTTGAAAAAAAAATTTGTTCCGCGTTGTTTTAAGCACGCCGCGAGAAGTTTGACCAGCCAATCAAATACTAGCAACGGCTAGTTTATATTATTATTATTTTTTTTAACCTTTTACCTATATATATATATATATATATAAACTCTTTCAAATATAATCAAAACTCTCTCAAAAACACCACTCCCATTTTATAAAAATTAATGGATTCCCCTAGTTCTTCATCCATGGTAAATTTTTACTTCAAAGAGTTTTTTGCGGATGGCGATGATTCCACCGATAAGGAGGTCGAGCAAGAGGCGGTTACGAGTGCTTGTCAATTAGCGGTGAGATATGTGAAGCATTGTCGTCGCCCCGAACCAGAAAAAAATAAAAGAGGTTATATTGAACGAGACCGACACGCGGCACACGATCGTTTGATGAAAGATTATTTTGATGAGGCGCCGACATTTTCGAACCAAATGTTTAGGCGGCGTTTCCGAATGAGTAAGCGGTTGTTTCTACGCATCGTCGACGACTTGGAAGCCAACTACGATTATTTTAAACAAAAACCAGATGCGAGAGGGGCACTTGGATTTACCGGTATCCAAAGGTGTACGTCGGCGTTACGAATCCTTGCTTATGGAAACACAACCGACATCAACGACGAGTATCTAAAAATGGGCGAGAAAACAACGCAAGACACCTTGGAGCATTTTTGTCACGGTACAGTTCCTATACTTTACTATAATGTTTACAATTTTATTTTTTTGAAGCTTATGTTTGTGTATGTTTTTTTATAAAGGTATTATTGATGTGTATGGTGCGCGTTATCTTAGAACGCCCACATGGGACGACCTTCAAAAGATCTACGAGGTACATTCGGCGGAGCATGGTTTGCCTGGTATGATCGGGAGCATAGATTGCATTCATTGGCGTTGGGATAACTGCCCGACCGCATGGCGAGGCCAACACACTCGGGGTGACCAAAAAGGACCCACTGTTATTCTTCAGGCGGTTGCTTCACAGGACCTTTAGGTTTGGTCGGCTTACTTTGGCGTGGTCGGGTCATGCAATGATATCAATGTTTTTGAACAATCTCCGTTGTTAGAGGAGTGGATTTCTGGCTAAGTTCCAAAAGCGTCGTTTTACGCAAATGGAAACTACTACCCTCATGGATATTATTTGAGCGACGGAATTTATCCTAGGTATTCGATTTTCGTGAAGACGTTTAGTGATCCTATTGATGAAAAAAGAGCATACTTTAAAAAGGTTCAAGAGTCTTCACGAAAAGACATTGAGAGATGCTTTGGGGTTCTTAAACAACGCTGGCAATATTTGAAAAATCCTTGTCGTGCATGGAGCAAGCAAAAAATGAGAGATGCTATGTACGCTTGTATAATCATGCACAACATGATTTTGGAAGACGAAGGAAAGGCGATATGCCAGAATTATGTGCCAGAAGCCGTTCAAGAGGACCATCCACGGGCGTCAATGAAAGAAAGAGTGAATAATGCGCGAGAGTTGCGTTACGAACCGTACCATTCCCAGTTAATGGTTGATTTGGTACACCATGCATGGTCGGTTCGGTATGTACCACATGAGGGTGAGGAAGAAACGGAGGACGAGGAAGACGAAGTTTGCGAGGGTGAAGAAAGCGAAGACGAAAACTAGTGTATTTTTTTTTAATTTAGTCGGATTTTATTTTTTTTATTTCTAGTATTGTATTTTTTTAATTTAATGAAGTATTTTAAGTTTTTAATTAAAAAAATAATTGTTTAATGATTGGAATGGGCGTTATTGGGCATTATTTCCACTGCGGCACTTTTGCAATAACCCCCAATAATGCCCCATGCTGACTGGACTGCAGCACTTGTGCTTATCACAATGTTGTGCTTATGTTAATGTGCCAGTCTATGCTATTTATCTTATCACAATGTTGTGCTTATGTTAATGTGAAAACTACATTTGTGTGAATTATATGGTATATGATTGATCACTTTACTGATTTTTGTGACACTTGTGTGATATATGTGTGTTGTTCTTTCAGCTCAGGAGTTGGAAAAAGAGCTTAATGATCGAATGGAAGGTGCTCTTCCCGCTGAGAAAAGACACTTGCTGTTTTTGTGACACTAGGTTTGACATTGGTTTTTCATTTTTTAATTAGTGATCAAGGGTCTGTAGTTCTCAAAGGTTTTTACACTTGCAGGGCATCTACTTCATTTGATTCCCTTTTTTTGCTCTTGAAACAACCATCAGCGTCTGGGTCATTCAGGTAAATGTGCGCGTGCACACACATATATATACGTATATGAATATTTGTTTTTTCAATATGAAATGGTTTGTTTAATTGGGAGTTGCAGCAAGTTTACATGTACTTCCGCGGTGTGGAAAAGCTACACAGATGAAAAATGAGGCTACAAAGAAGAGTATGCTGGTAGCATTATGACATGGTTAGCTGTTTTGAAGAGAAATTAAAAAACCAAAAATACGGGTACTCCACGAGGTCCCATTTATCACACGAGTACAGATAGATGATAGTTCGTTTCCAAGAGATAGAATGGTCATTGGTTCAACAATATAGACCAAGAATTGTTGTTATGATTGTAATTTTACAGTCGAGATCTGACTCGCGCGTTGTATTTTACCACATTTTATTCAAGTGTAAAGATTGTTTTATAAAGATATATAACTAAACGCAAACAATTTAAATGATATATTATAATCTATTTTTTAGGGTTTGATTTCGATCGTTATTAAACCTACCCGTGTGTTCACACGGGTCCTACAACTAGTAATAATATATTGTCATACTTTCCAACAATGTGACAGAGTTAATAAGAAATTCAAGTACACAATAAGTGATTTAATACTATGATGAGTCCAGGAATGGATGGAAGGATAAAGATGTGGTGATAGTTGTGTTGCACATTCAAGTTATAATTTCAATTTTATTAACAAATTCCAATTCTAATTTTTTTTTTTTTTTTGACACATTTCAATTACTTCAAAAATCTGTTGCAAATCAAACAACTCTTAAATAGTTAAGTGCGTTCATATATAACCACACAAGCAATCCATGATACCATCCAAAAACCTTATTATTGTATCAAAACATAACAAACAGTTGAAGTCCCAAAAGGAGTTACAAAACACAAAATAAAATCGACCTCTATATTAATTTCCTGTATGCATAATTATTCAAAAAAAAATTTATTAACAAAAAAATAATAATAATTTTTACAAAAAAACTATTCATTATGTTTCCTTTCCTCTTGTATGAACTGGAATATACGAGCAGCTGATTCAGATGCCAATTTCGGATTATGTGGTACAACTTTGATCACTTTTATCCGTTCATTAGATCCCTGCTTTTGTTCTGTACATTGATCAGAAGTTTGAGCCATCGGTGTGGTTGGAAAAAGAGGAAGTTCATCTCCTTTTTTTCTTTCAATAGAGCTGCTTCCACTACTTCCCTGCAAATCACTCTCTATATTACACGCGGTTTTACTATTTTTGCTATAGTTCACACTGTCATCGATCGCTGGAGAACTAATATGTTTGGTTATCGCTGGAAATCCATACGATGTTAAAAGGGAAGTGCTCGGAAATACACTGATTCCTTGTTGGTAAGATGTTGGAATATTATAACCATTGGTGAGGAAGTCCGCATTTGAGGGTGTTAGGCTCATGCCATACACTGGTGGCATGAGGCCGAGAGGTGGTGGAGAAGGTCCGGCGAGGGGTTTGTAAACTAGTCCCTCGGATGGTGACCTAACAGGCACCAACCATTGGTTTCCTGGTGGAGGTGTTGGAAGGAAGCACCATGGTGGTTGTTTGCCACAATTGATAGTCGGTGGTGGTGGCGGTGGGAGGTCTACTAAATTTGGGTTGTATATTTTTCCAGTATCATTGTTTTGTTTCCGATGAAAAAGATGTGGGAACATGTCTTCAGATGGCGACTTCTTTAGTTTGTAAAAACCATTTTCTATCAAAAGATCAGGTGATTCTGCTAGTATTTTTTGTACCTGTCAATATAAACCTCATATTATGAGAAACCAATTTGGTTAAAGTGTTGGCTTTTACATAAATTTGATTTAACATACCTTTATTAATCGATGCAACTCGAAGAGTTGTGACTGGAAAACTCTTTGTTGTCTGAAATATCATGGTAAATGAAAACATTCATTAACTTTGATTATATGCTATGATTTTGGGTTCATATAATCTTTTGGATAATCGGATTGATCAATAAGTGGAATTTGATCATTTGTTGAACATTCAAACGGCCGATTTTTCAATATCAGATAATTACTTTCAGAACAGAATGCCAAACACAAATTAAAGATACTTACTGAATAATTGTTCGTCTTGCTATGCAATATTGTTCTGGACCAATTATTTGTGAAACTTCCCCGAGGTTTATATTAAATCCTGAAAGAAAGTTTGTCTCTAATCTGTTGGTAGTTTTCCGAGCATCTCCTAAATGTAAAAAGCCATGATCTTCTTCACTTTTATTAACAATAGCAAGAGCTTCATGAGTATCCCTATCAACTTTCCTATTATCTCCGAGAAAAGTCCATATATTTTTTGTACCATCTTTGTAGACCATGTTTTCTTGAAAACCTTTTCTCTTAAGTGGCAACCTAGTACTGGGATCATGGGACGTTTGTGGTTCATCTATCAAGATCCTTTTCTTTATTGAGGGAGACACATCTTCGTTTAACATTTCTGAAAACCGACCTCTATCAGAATTATAACATGGCATGGGTTCTCTAGCAATGTCTTTAGACGTCATAGTGTTTTGTTTATTTTCATGGGTGATCTCTTTATCGGTTACTTTCAATTGCTTTTGATAAACATTTGTGCTGAAACTCCCTCTATTTGTATCGTGTTGGGCGTTCCCAATTGTAAAACTTGGAACCAGGTAATCATCTTCATATTCAAGCTTCTTGACTATAGTGTTGTTCGTTTGTTTAACAGTTGTTAATGATATATTCAAATTGATACCACTTGAGTGATAAGAATCGAGTCTTGTAGCCATTCTTGTTGATCCACATGGCCGCCCAAAAGACGAAAGCATACTTCTTTTGTAGTTTGCATCCTATAAAGTCGTTGATTAAACACAATTATGAATCAATACTTATAACGACTACTTCTTCGAATTTTAGTCATAACACAACTAAAATTACTAATGTAAATCAAAATTAAAAACACTCACATGATAAGAAGATGATGTGCTAGGACCCAAACGATTACCATTGTTGGTAGAAAGAGGTAAAACCGGTGATACAGATCCGGAAACAAACCTTTGTCCACTTTGTGAGGGTACATTAAACTGTTGAGATATAGCCATTTTATTCCTTGGAGGTGTTCTCGGGCCTCCTTTATCGGCATCACTAATATGAAGCCTCGGAAACAAAGGATCCATTTTCTTCCCTTCATCTTTTACATTCCCCATAACTATTATTTTATGGATACTAACTGATGAAACCTAATATAGATCTCACATTAACCAATAAAACAAACTAATCATAGGAAGTCTTGTTAAACTCCCATCAATCCAACAACGCCGATTGAAGAACGAAAATCCAACACATCAGTGAAACATCCTTGTGAAAGCAAAAGCAACGAACACGGCACAGATTGATGGAGAAACCAAAAATATGATCCGCAGAGAGTTAGAAATAGAGAAATATGTGGGGAGAGATATCACATCACAATACAAACAAACAATTTACATGTTTTGAGGTAATCGATGGTTATATATGGATTGAGTGCGACTGAGTCTTCTCTCTCTACATCTAAAAATGGAGCCACAAGTGGTACCAATTCCATGCATACATACATTCGTACATTCATAGGAAAACAAGGAACACAGAGAGCCAATCTTTCTCCATCAAATCTGCATCAGAGATATTTTCGAGCATCTCATGTATGTAAAAACACCCACCCTCTCTCTTAACCACTATTTTTGCGCTAAACTATTACTTAAATATATATAGTCCTTTCATTATTTTTTAACTTACAGAAACTACCCACTTTTTCTAAATAGTTATCACTACTATAAGCATATAATACTCGTTTTTTTCATGTGTCTTTTCCGAAATATATGTAACTGTTTTGAAATGAAGACGTGTAAGATTAAAAAAAAGATTATGATGAAAAGAAACCGTGTTTGTTGAGATGTGAGAGAGTCCATTATCATGAATATTCTATACTTGGCTCTTGATGGGTTGAACCTAATAATATCCGGATAAACAACCTTGATTCTAACGATGGAAGCATGTATTCGTATCAAGAGAGGTGCACAAAATAGGGTTGGAACCGGTTCCGGTTCTGGTTCTGGTCTATGAGTCAATAATCAGGTATTGAGGAACCAGTTCGAGTATCACTAGTACAAAAAGAGACATCTAATATGACAGTTTTTCAATCAAATATGACGGTATATTAATCGTCTTAAAAGACACCGTCATTTTTGGTCATTACCGTCATATTTGGTATTAAAACCTTTTAAGACGTTTCAATAGACCGTCATATTTGATATGTTTTAAGGTTCCATATTAAAGCCTAATATGACGTTTGTGTTTGTTAACCGTCGTATTTAATATATATAAAGCGTCATATTAAAGCCTAATAAGACGATTTGTGGTGTGTTAATAAGACGGTTTCGATGTATTAACCGTCATATTTATAAAGCAATATATTAAAGCCTAATAAGACGGTTTGTGGTGGAGTTAATAGCCGGTTGGTTAGGTGGTGCATCCATATATTTCACCCAATTCATGAGATTTACAAACACATATATGAAAAGGATATACCAAACAATGAACCGTTTTATAAATAGCTAAAGAATCCATCTTGACCCGTTAGTTTAAAGCATTCAATTTAACAAAGAAAAAACATTAAAAAAAACATCGAATCATTCATTTTTACACCTATGCAAAAAACACTTCAAAAACCTTTGACTTTGTGCAACTTCCTTCATCCACCACAAGCTCTAAGTAACACCAGCTAACCAGAATTCCTTTGCCACCGATCAAAACAAATAAAATGTCTATCAGCTAACATATAGGATTAAAATAAAACACGATCCCAAAATTAAGAAAATTTTAATGCATAAGTCATGCCAACTATAGTCAACATTAATACAAAGCCATGTGTTGCTCCTAAGAAACCCTAATAATATATGTGTGCCTAGGCCCTTGGGGTTAAATAGACGAACGGGTCAAAGTGACTTAACCATCTTTGCAATTAATTCTCAATATAATGAATCAAAATACTATGTTCGGAGGCTCACTAAAGTGTCCTAAACAAATATTTATAAAAATGTAGAAAACTGAAAAAAATACTATGAATAGATTCGCATACTAATACACTTACCTTCATTGATCCTTCTCATCCTCAACGTCACCAAAAGATGATATAAACACCTTTAAAGTACGCTCTACAAATTCATCAATTTCACCTTGACGAACCATTTTAGTTTTATTTGCCAACTAAAACATAAAGATAGATAAAAGTTAGGTTATAGTTTAATACACATTGTTGTTAAACGTATATAAATAGGAATGTATAAATTTACTTACCATATGTTCTCTGTTACGAATCACAAAATCATACATAGCCAACATAACACAATAACCGCACTCCCATCCATTAGGTTGTAGACAACACTAAATAGTTAATTGAGCTTACAATTAGTTAACTAAAATCTAAAAATAAACAAGCTATAGAAAATGAATCAGAACTTACTTTAACCTTAGCCCACGTCATATTTTCTTCTATGGCCTGTTCGAATAATGTTGTAATCTCGTAACATGAATAATCATCATCATCTTTACCTTTACGTGAATCAAATATGTAACCCTTCCAAGTTTTATATACCGGATGATGTTGAAGTATAATTAGTACCCAATGTTTCCTGCATAAAATGGTCTGATTTAAGAAACACTTAATAAATAAAAACAAAAACAATATTCTAACATAACTAAAAGAAGGTTGAAGCTTTAATATAAATGATCTTGATATGAAACAAATTGAATACCCGGCTATGTATGGTGCAATAAACCATTGTTTGTCTTTATGAAAAGAGATGACCTTTTTGATATGGTCAATCACAAAGTCACCATCATCTGAGACAAGTTCACCTTCAATATAACGGGGATGAAAATATGCAGTATTATTTAAACCCTCCCGTTCCCCAGCTGCATATAAATACATGACATAAAAGTAGAAAAAAAATGTGATAAGATTAGGAACCCTCGATTATATTGTAAAAAATACTACCATAAATATTTAAATAAAAATTAGCGGAACATACATTGTGAACCAATGCACAAAGCAAACATCCGCCCAACCGTTGACACATAACTGTATAACCGCCTCAAATTCAACCGTCTCTTGAACACGTTCCTCATACATCCCAGTTGGCGAAGTAAAAACCGTAAATAAGGCTTTTTCAGAATGAAGTGCCACTTTTTGTGCTAATCTATATATGTTTTGAGGCCTGGATCTCGCCATTTCTAAAAGTTCTAATACTTTTATTTTTTCTTTTGATACTTTTATTTTTTCTGTTGAAGGTTTAGAAGCAACAACAGTCGGTTTAGTATGCTGACAATCACGAATGGGCTCGGTAGATTGATTAGCATGAACGGTCTTCGTAGGTTGATTAACAATAACGGGCTTGGTATGTTGATAAGCATGAACAGGCTCAGTAGGTTTACGAAAAGAAACATGCTCGGCCGTTGTATTCTCAGAAAACTGTTTATCAATGAAATACATCAATCAGTAACAATGTTATTAGTAAACAAATATATATAGAAACACAAACCACATATGTATATATATAAATAATGTGATTACCAATTGATTAAAAGTCTCATCATCTTGTAGTGCATAAGAGTATATTTGATACTCGTTTCTTTCATTTGGAATCGCTTGTTGTTGGTCAGCAGGAGTTGCCTCAAACTACAATGGCAAAGCAAATTGTTTTTTAATATCAAGTAATTAAAAAATAATAATATATATTAAACACAACCTGTGGCCTATAAGGTGTACTTATAAAATGGTGACATGGTTCTACAGTTTGAGGAGAGTCTTTGTTCAAAATCTGTACGTTGTAAAAACTATTAGTATACCAATAATGAAATCAATATACAAATATTATTCATATAACATATACCTTTATTAATTTAACGGGCCATTGAATAAAACTTCCTTTTGCATCTTTCAAAAGTTCTATTTCACCATAAATACATGACTCTGGCAAAAGACGAGTCGATCCGCAACCTTCTACAACTCTATCTATTTGAACTTTGACGAAACCATCTATTATTGGGCATCCATGTACAACCCTATCATCAGTAGGATGAACACGGCCAATTGCTACAACCTTAAGAGCACCTTAGTCGTCAAGATACAGAAGTTCACATTTTTTAATAGACTGTAAAAGGTATCTTTTAGTATATATATCTAAAATAAATAAATAAACAAACTTTGATATTATATTACCAAGATTTCTGACGAACTACCGGCCGCAAGGCCCATGCCAGGACTACCAAGGATCTCCCCAGGCGTTGTCTCTACAGCCTCGCTCTTGTTTTTTTTTTTTTTTGTGGAATAAGATCCATCATCCTTCAGTTGTTTTTGTTTTTCTTTTTTATCCTGTTCAAAAAATGTAACGGTTAAAATTTTGATCGCTATAAATTTATACAATAATTATATAAATACTTACCAATAATTCAAGTAACCCTGTCAAATCACCATTTGATATAAGGTTTTCTCTAAGTTCATATAACTTTGTGACCGGATTAAGACGTGCTTTACTTACTGTATTCCTTATAGAGCTAGGATGTTCAATAGCATCTAAATGTGGATAGCTTGAAACAAGTTGATGCCATCTACTTTCAATGTGGGGCTCCAGTCCAACAAAACCACATCTCCCTACACACGCGGGATTAATGTTTTCTTTTACGCTCTTCTTTGCTTTTTCACTTATTTTCTTCAAAAAATATTATAATAAGTGTTAATAATAATAATAATAATAATAATAATAACAAATAAATAAATCACAAATTACCTTCCACTCTTCGGTATCAACACTTGCAACGAAAGACTTCCATGGTTCCCCGTCTAGATAATCCTAATCTTCAAAGGGAGTTTCACCTTTCTCTTTAACGGGGTTTTTATTTTTATCTTTATCGGAAGATTCTTCTTTATAAATATATTTTTTTCTAAGTTCGTAACGAAATTGCCTCATTATCTTCTTCCCCTTTTCTAAAGTTTTTTTTTCCCGAGGTCGTTAGGAATATCCCAAATTTGCTACATATTAAAATTAACAATCAAACATTAGCAAGAACCATCATGGTGAGTCCAGCAAGCAATTAATGGCTATAAGCCCAGTAGTGTTAATAAATCCATTAAAAACATTAGCAAGAACCATCATGGGAATCCCACTAGCTAAAAGAAAAAGGAAGAAACAATACCTTAGCGTATTCCCAAATATCTTCGTATTTTTTAGGGTTTACTTTTCTGGCACGTTTATCGTACGGGATCTTTCTTTTACACTTGACACCAATCCAAGACATAAAGTTCCCTGCATTCTTACCGATCGCTATACCCTTCTCATTAAAATCAACTTTAGATTGATCCGGATTTGAAAGCTTCTTTTTGCATTTAGAAACTCCCCTCTTTTTCTTCTCCGACATTTTTAAACTTGGTTTCTAAAAAAACATAATATGGAAAGTGAAGTGTTGCATGTAACAAAGAGACAAGTAGAGGTCAAATAGATTATGACACTTTAACCATCTTTAACACTTTAACAATCTAACTAGTAACTATGGGATTCTGTTGCGGTATCAAACCTGGCACAATGGGCTACAGAATATAATTAACATATTAGAAACTTTTGTTAGGCTTAGATCATCATGATCTACAAAGTGGTATGTGACCACCATGTAATGGATATGAGTCTATGATATGATGTCCACAAAGCTGTGATGATTCCCATACCACACAGTATCTAACAAATTCTAAACTCCTTTCGTTATAACTTTGTAATTTGAAAAACAATCTTATGTATAAGATGCATGTGTGATCTTGGTAAATCTTGGCAACTTGTGGGCCATGATCATATGGGAATAAGCTCTCTCATCTTAAATATGTCTGCAGCTGTTTTTCTATGTGGTACTGTTTCTGCCCAATAATTAATGATATATAAGGCTTTTTTATGGCCACTAAGTAGTAACTTGACTATATGTGTATTTTTCTAGCTCGTGTCATTTGGTATATTGGCTTTCAATTTTCAAATAATGCACTAAAGTATAAATTTTGAGTGTGTGGCACTAATATACTGAAAGAAAGGGGTTTGATCTTTGATGATTTTTCAAGGGTAGATCAATTCGTTTTAAAAACAGTTATTCAAGGTCAAGGAAAAGAGTTGTAAAGACTTTATGCTTAAAGACTTGTCTAAGACTATGGGGTATGGGGCGGGGTTGGGGCGTGGGTTGGGTACAAACGCCCACGTCACCACCCCGGGTGGGCTTGGGTTTGGGCGTGGCCCCTTGGGCGGGGGTTTCAGCCCGGGCGTTGGGCGGGGCTACCCACATGACATGGCGGAACCTCATTGGCCAAGAGCACTAGCCCTTTGAAATTGGCTTTTTTTTCCACGCCACCCAACCCACGCCCCACCATACCCCTTTGAAATTGGCTTTTGGTCTTGGGTGCCCCATAGTCCACGTGTCTCACCATGCCCCCAACCCATGCCCCACCATACCCCACGATCTAACAGTCTACTTTAGAGATGACATCAATGGACCAATTGACCACTTCACACTTCAAGGTAACACTTATGATAATACTTTTTTTAATTTATTATTTAATGAAATCACTAATTTAAGTAGTTTTGTACATGTATCCAAACCAAGATGGCAAAAAGTCAAAAGATCTTTTGTCTGCAAGTAATATAATAGATTGTTGGTTGTGAAAAAACAAACTCGTGCCTTGTTATAAAAATTGATAACTTAGGAAGTTGAGGATCTGCTTTCTTAAAAAGCAATTTGAGAATCACACTAAGTTTCATTGTTTTAATAATGAATATTTTGATCGAATATTATATTGTGTATACCGAAAATAAAACTGAAAGAAAGGGGTTTGTCCACTTCAAGACTTTATGAATTAATGTGTATTTCGATATTGGACGAACTTAAACAACTGTCATGTTCCTTACATCAGAAAAGGTTTTATGCTTAAAGACTTGTCTAACAGTCTAATTTAGAGATGACATCAATGGACTAATTGACCAAATACTCTCTCATATTATTTAAATAGAGAGTTAATATTCATACACCTCTTCCTTTTATCTTTCTCTATACATATATAGATATACAGAAAGAGAGAGATATAGGGAAAATTGATGTGAAAATAAACTTTAGAGGTGTAAGAATAGTAGAAGCTTTTAAATAACAATGTAGCAAATATTGACCAAATGTTTCAAAGTGATAGTAACCTCCCAAAAATTTGATTTGAAATTCAACATTACATTTATAAAGAACTCCTTCAACTATTAAAAAAACATACGAAAATAACAAACTCGACCTGATGATCCAAGGTTGCGATTACATAAGGATCGCTGGTGCCCCGGGTCCAATCACAAATCGTGAGATTGGTCCCTTTCTTTATTGTTAGCTTCAAAACTCCTATCACTCCTTCCATTTGATCTCTGCAAATTTGTTCTTAAAGATCTTAATTATGTTCATCATAATGTTAGAAGGTTGGATAATTTTGGTTTATTATTCGTTCATAAATGAAAAGATAGAGGCCAACAAAAAATGGTTGATAGATAAATAAGGAGACCTTGTCAAACCCTTCTTACATCCCTTTTACATGTGAGGTTGAGACCTATCATTTACTCCCTCATGGATAAGATTATAAACATTGCATTTATGATTTTTTCAAAGTATTTTAGAAAATACATATTTTCTATTTATAGAAATTAGGTTATGCAAGTAATTACACAATAAATATAGGTGTGAATTATAAGAACCTATAACAATAATCTTACCATAAAATATAGAAACATGGGCGGAACAAGAGGGGGTTCGAGGGCTCGAGGGAACCTTCGATCCTTAGGTCAATCAAATCTTATATTTAACTCGCACCACCGACCTTACAAATTTGTAGATTATTGGATTATAGATTTAAGCAGTCAAAAGATTATCTAAACAGATGAAAGGTGATATATGCTAGGCCTGTTCAAATCAATCGATACCCGAATAAACCAACTGATCCATTTATGATTCGGGTAGAACGGTTCACATATATCAAGCTCAGGTTAGGCATAATTAGTTATTCAATTAGCATGATATTTCTCGGTTTGGTTATTATGTTGGTAAATCACAATTGGGTAACCCCATTAACAGGATATCTTTTTCTAGGTCTTTTTTTTTTTTTTTTGTATTCCCACCCGATTTAACACTCGCTAGATATCGTCAACAATTCATTTCCAAGCTAGATTTCGTTTCTTCAAGGTATGATTTTTCGGATCCAGGCTTCCATCGTTTCATCATTTTAGATTACAAGAAGTTTGTACTTGCAAAATCTATATCTATTACATATTTGTGGCTTTTATAACTATTTAAATCTTTATTATTCTAAGTCATAACTTTTTTCACCACATATCATGATATTATCAAGACACTTATAAACTATTTACATAACATATTCATTAAAATCAAATTATATATCGGGCCATTTAGATTGGTTGTGAATTGTGAATTATGATTGGGGATTTGTGGCTGCTAAATTTGATTAAGTGGGCTGAATATTGACGGGCTTCTTAACTAATTGGGCTATGAAAGTTTATGGGCTTATAAATATATTCGGTTTTAGAAGATCGTTTTTTCGACTTCAGTTAGTTGATGGACAGTTTTAGAAGATCGGTTTTTCGACTTCAGTTGATCGCTTTCAGACTTCAAGTACGGCTGATTGACGGGATACATTAGGTCATTTTAGTCATTGGCTTGCAATTATTATTAAGCCGTTGCATGTTTTAATAAACAAACTGTTGCAGATAAGGCGATTCGGGTCATTACTAAAGGTGGTAAAACAATTCGGACCGGTGAAGCAGAATGGTATTCAGATAAAAGAATACGCTAAGGTCTGGTTCATGTTTACTATGATTTTATTATAATATTTTAAAGAAACTTTAAGATCTTGATGCACCATGGTCAACTTTTGGAGTAATTTGCTAATTCCAGTGTTCTTTATTCAGGACGGATATCGTTATGCTTTTGTCGAGTTTGATGATCCCAAATCTGCCCGCAGTGCAATAGAGGTATACATAGGCTGTTAGAAAATCTTCTGTTCTATATTCTTCATATTTAAAAATGATAAACTTTTTTGGCATTGTTTGATTTGATAATAGTGTCATAATATATAGTAATTAGTTTAGTGTCTTGGCTGATCTATAAATCATAGTAAAACCAGAAATTTGTTATAAATTTAATAGTTTCTTTTTGTTAGATGCATAGTTATAAGCTAGATATTATTATTATTATTATTATTATTATTATTATTATTATTATTATTTCTCTTAACCTAAGTTAGAATATGGCGGTTACTACCGATTTAATTCATGTATATATACTTATGTATGATAACACTTCAGATCCATCAATTCATTTTATGAACATTCATCTTCATTCTTTGAAACCCTAATCTAACAAAGTGGTATCAGAGCCACATCGATCAAATCCACGAAATCACAAATCTCGATCAAAACATGAATCAGGCACAAGGAATTCAAACACAAATTCACAAACTTACCGGACAGAATTATTATCACTGGCACATTCAGATCAAAGTTTTATTTGAATCGCAAGAATTGTGGAACATTGTCGATGAAGGAATTCAAGAACTAGGAACGAATCCCACTGAGGAGGCGACGGCAGCATATAAAGATTCAATCAAGAAAGATAAACGGGCATTACACATCATTTTTCAATCAGTAAATGATACTATATTCGAACGGATTGCACTTGCAAAATCATCAAAATAAGCATGGAACATTTTGCACAAATCTTACAGAGGAGAAAACCGGGTAAAAACAATTAAACTTCAAACTCTTCGATGTGAATTTGATGCACTGATGTAACACCCTTACTATTGTTTAACGATTTATGTATAAATAACGACAATTAAATGTGTGTTTACAACTACACATACTTATAAAAATACGGGTTTATTAAAACTTTTACAATTTCAATGTAAACAAGTACGTCGTTTAAGAGTGACGACGAAACAGCGTGCGGAAGCTTTTATCTCGTTCGTGTTCGGTTCTTCGTTGAGCTTGACCGTACTCCGGCATCCTAACTTAACCTGCATTTCATAAACCATGAAACGATTAGTTATACTAGCTTATAAAGTGTTTAAATCGAATCCGGATACGAAACCTAACCAGAAAATAAGTTTTGCCAGCTTTTTGTGCTCTCGCGGGGCGCGACCGCTTGAGCCCTTCTCTCTCGCGGGCCGCGAGAGATGTCGCGTGCCACGACGATGCTAAACGTTTACTGTCGCGTGGCGCGACAGCCATGATTCGACAGAATGTTATTTGGCTGCTGCTGTATATGCCCAGCTCCAATTTTTTCCAACTTAATATATATAAAAACATGCATAACTTTTGTTCTACTTATCCGATTCGCGTGATTCTTTTTCCTACGCGTTCGTAATTTAATTCTCCATCATATGGAGTTAAAATTTTACATTCAAACTAATAAAATTCCAAATTTTTTAAGCAATCGACTTATTATTCAAATCAACATTTTGACCCGTTTGTATTTAAAACCACCAACCTGATTCTTAAACAACCAAAACAGATACGTTAATGTATTTAACACACAATCTTTAGCTCGGTTCGTAATTGCTATAAATTGCGCGACTAGTACGCAAGCTATGTGCATAAACTGTTTTGACCCGTTTAGGGAATTTAAGCAATTTAGTCTAAAATTTACTCTTTTCTTTTTGACACTACAATATTTCCATATCTAAATAACTATATATAATCCACCACAACTATTTTGTGGTGGATTTAACATAACGAATTCCTTTTTCCCAATTTTACCCTTCAACTAGTCATTTTACGCAAATGACCATTTTTAGGCATTTGAACTACGAAGTTTATGCCTACAACTCTTACATGTATCTAAGGGTTACATAATTACAATACAAGTTTCTAAACGGTCTCTAAGGGTCGTTTGCCCGTTTTACCCATTAAGGGCTTTTTGGTCACTTCTAGTCTCTTATTTTACGACAAAGGACTCTCACAAATCTTTTGACCAAAATAGCACTTTTAACTACAACATAATAATGCGTACCTGGCTCGGTCAACATATAAACCCGTTTCATTTTTATACCTTACTTTTATTAGCCGCTCATCCAAAGCGACGCAATTATTCAACTTTTGTTCAACCCTAAGAACATATAACTTGACAACCAAATGTTAGTCGATATTGCCAAATGGTGCTTTCATCACCATTTGGCCCGTTTGGCCCATATGACCAAACGTTTACTTACATAACAAAACATGGTTTTAACTACCAATTTGCCCATCCGACCCATTTTGGATTTTACCATTAGATCCCTTTTTTTTACTAACCAAGGTTTTTTCATCATTTTATATATCCCGTATTATTTTGTGTCGGAAACATATTTCGGATATAGCTTTTTATCGTATTTACAATCTATAAATAAATATGTATCTTATAAAAAGGGGTGTAAGCTTTTTACTTACGTCACATTCCAAGCCTTGCTCTTTTCCCGCGTACTCGATTCGTTTGACCCGCTTCTTTCCCAAGCCTCCACCTAGCTTGTCAAGTGTTAATCTATCATTATAATTCGTAAGACGGTTAGATTAGCCATTATCACATACGACTATTCCATCTTACGAATTTTATGTCGAAACTACTATTCAACTTCATCATTGGATAATTTGGCTTTTAAAAGTCAATTACCCTTAATCGTATGAAATGCATATTTGCGTTCAATAACTCATTTAGGCGATCTCATCAATTATCAAAGACACTTCATTCATTAGACGACATTTACGGGTTTTCTTCTATAAATGAAACCTCTTTTTATCATGTTATTAGGCATTCCTACGGAGGCCTAATCAAATCATGTTCTACCTACAACCGAGTAGACGCGCGATTTCACTTAGGCATTTTAACAAACACCTAGTAGGCATAATTTTTTACACGTTTATAAACTAGTTCATAACTAGTTATTTCTACCAAGTTTCACATTTTTTTCCAATTTTTGTGTCTAATCAACATTTAAATCCCAAATCTAACTTCAGGGAGTTCTATTAACACAATTTAACCATTATGATTTTAGGGTTCATCATGTTTCTACAAAACCCATTTAGCACATAATCGGGTGATCATGAATTCACAATTATGAACATCAATTCAACAAGTAAATGACTAGGGTTTACTCCTAGACATAAAATCATTCCTAATTTCATCCAAACCTTGATCATGCAAGCTAAAATTTCGATTTCATGTTTTCACCTAGAACTCAAGGTGAAACTAAATAGCAAAATTAGGCATACCTTATGATCTTTTCACGAAGGTGATCACTATTCTGAGTTTGGATTTCGATTTGGAGCCGATTTCCCCTTTTGTAACACCCGTCTTATAATTTCATTATTTAATCATAAGAAATGCTATATTTGTAAAAAGAAATTTCATAGTTAACAAAAGTTTAGTTGGTAAACTAAGTCATACTTCATAGTTCTTAACATAGTCAGATAACTGGTTTCAAACATAAGTTATTCAGTAGTGATTACAAAATTTCATAATTTAACTAGATCAGATTAGTGCGGAAGCATCCAAAACTTTGTGTTCGGTTCTTGAAGCATCAACTTGATCGTCGATCCGCATACTAGCAATACCTAAAAGCTGGAGATTTTTAACAAAAATTTGTATTAGAGATCTCAGAAATATTATATAATCGAAACTATGCTCAAAAACGGATTCGATTAACAAGAATATGCAAAATTTAACTTTCATGACAGGGCTCTACCGTAACTTACAGTAGCTACCGTATGTTACGGTAGACGCTGGAAAACTTTGGTCTGCCGTAAGGCAGTAGAGTTCTGCCGTAACGTTTTGATCTCTACCGTAAGTTACGGTAGATACCGTAACTTACGTAGCTCCTGTAACTTTGCTATTTTGACCATTTTGTTGATTTCACCCGAATCCACATGTCGTTTTAGGTGATTCTTTTCCTATATGTCTGTAAATTCATTACGGACATACTCATTACAACTATTATACCGAAAATTTAACTTACGGACCAAACGACTAAATGTCACTATGCATTTATTCGACCCACTCTAACTCTACCCATTTTACTACCATTTCACTAGTAAGCCTATGGCGCTTTATGCCCATCTTCCAGGGCTTAGAATCACCTGCATTTCCTTACCAAATCCCATGGTTTAATGCTCTTGTGATTGTTATTGCCATAGCTAACTAATTAAAACACCAATACTACAATTCACACTATTATTCGACCCGTTGACTCATCTTGTGGAAATCCTCCAATATGATGACCACCAAACGGTTCCTTATCAATTCTAACCTTATTAATTCAAGTAACAATCATGGTCACTAAAATCAACACAATTTCTATTCTAAAATGCGACTACGCATAATTTAACAACAATTCATTTAATGTAACGGGTCAAGTTACATACTTACATAATTAAACAACATTATCAACCAACAATTCTAATTAACTATTTTGACCCGTTTGTTTGTCGAGTGAACTTCGTCACTTCTATGACATACCAACTCGCAATTGACACAACATTCTCATTAACATTTCTAAGACTATTGTTTATGCATAATGTAACGAAACCGAAGTTACGTACCTTTAAAGCACACCTTTCAAGCGTGTATCACCTCCGGCTTGTCCACTTGACGACCCGGATTCTTTACCTATAGAGTTCCATTCACAACCAAATTTAGAACTCTTTTATAACCAAAAATCGGACAATTCATTACAATATTTGAATCTGCGTTTTTGTCCGATCTTTAACGTTTTACTCCTCACTTAGGCGTTTTAACAAACACCTAGCGGGTCAGATTTTTACATAACCATTACTAGGTTCTTGACATGTTATTTTCATCTACATTCACTTCAATTAACAAATCTATACTAAATTTTAACATAAATAATTTCATATTCACCTCATGAATTCAGATTTCACTAGAATAAGAACCATGATTCTAGTGTTTATTTAGTTTCTACGACTCACTAATCACCTACAATGGTGATTATAAACCCCACAAGTATAATGCTAGATTTTAACAAGAAATCATCTAGGGTTTATCCCTAGATGCCATATTACTTCTAATTCCATCCATGCAAGACATAATCAAGCTCAATTTCAGTTTTTCACAATTAACCTATAATTTAAGATGGATCAAAACATCAAGATTTTGCATACCTTATGATCCCCTCAACAAGGTGATCACTAATTTGTGCTTGAAAATCGATTTGGAGCTGATTTGAACTCTCAATTTGATCAAGTTTGACATGCACTAGGGTTTGGTGGGGAGCCTGTGTCGCCCCCTGTGTTATTGTTCGACCAAATACACCTAAGTGTGTGTTTGGTGTGTGTTATTTTGATTATAATCACCCAAGTTTCCAACTTTGTAACTTAGGTCCCTCGATTATTGTTTCGTTTATTAATTTAGGAGTTCCCATCCATTTATTTGGTTTCACAATGTTGTATCTAACTGGGCTATTTAGTCCTAGTCAGTTTATTCTCGTTTATTTTATACTTTATAATTCTAATATAAAGTTTTGTATTTTTCGGGGTGTTACACCTTTCAATTTGATCTAACTTCAAGAACTAGGGTTCAATTGATGGAGCTTGGTCGCCCCCTGTGTTTTCCTGCGACCAGACACACACCAAGTGTGTGTGTTTGGTTTTTAATTGTTTTACTTAATAAAACTACTAGGTTAATGCCCGCGTAATACGCGGGTTTCACACCCCGATTTCCACGTGTCACCGGTGGGCCCGGTGGGGGAGTATCGTGACGTGGTTGGCAACATAATAGTCAAACAACACAATATTTAATATGCACAGCGGAAGCAATTAAAAAGATGTAATACAACCGAATTTAATATTGTAATTTCAAATGTCACAATATTCGGAAGTTTATCCACAGAAGGATCGGAAACAAAATATGAAACAATAGTTCAACAGACTTCAGGCATCTTAAGCTTGCGAGACTTCTAATGATGCTAAGGAGAAATCCCAGCCAATTTCGCATAGTACCTGCATTTAATCTTTTTGGGAAAATACGTCAGTTTACACTGGTAAATACATTCAACTGACTCATTTTGGAAAATGATTGAAAATTTGGTTTGGATGCACGTGGCACAAAATATCTTTTATAATTTGATTAAAATGCACAGAGACAAAATTAACCTTTTACAACTTGGGAGAATTATTTAATATTATAATCTTGTGAACGAATTACATGTTCCTTGTGCGTTCAGTAGCCCGGATCTTGTCCGGGTTAAAGATCAATAGACACACCACATTATTCTTTTGTGCGCTGAAAGGTGTACGCCTACACCCCGCGCTTAAGTCGTGGCCAATACTTCGAATGATGCCATGGATATCCGGGACATGGTCATTAACCCCCCAAAGGCTTTAAGTAACAAGACTGTTTAAACGAGCCGATCAAATTAGTCAATTACCCACTCAACGGTGGAGGATTTGATGCTCGATCAAGCGGTATGCTATATACCGTAACCCAAGCCCGTATAGGGAAAATAAGTTAAAAGTATTTACCTGAGCAATGTATAAATCACAATAAGCAAAATGCAAGTAGCTTTTACTGGTCCTCCTAATCTGGAACGAAGGTTTATAATAACCTATTAGAATCCTAACGGGTCTTTAGTTAAGCTTAAGCTTAGACCGGCTAGTTTCAAAGATACGGTTCGTAAGCACGATTAAGCGAAGACCGGATAGAATGTGTGTCACACCCCGACTTTCCACGTGTCACCGGTGGGCCCGGTGGGGGAGTATCGTGACGTGGTTGGCAACATAATAGTCAAACAACACAATATATATGAATGCACAGCGGAAGCAAAGGATATTTATTATTACATTCCGAATATAACGTAATATCAAAGTATTACAACGGAAAGTAAAGGATCCACAGGCGGATCTTAAAACATATCATTTGTTCAACAGACTTTAGACGCCTAGAACTTGCAAGATTCCTTATTAGCGCCCTGAGCTTCCAGCCAATTACGTTCAGTACCTGTCACTTAACCCTTTTGGAAAATACGTCAGTTTTCACTGGTAAATACACTCAACCGACTCATTTTGAAAAGAGTTTAAGAAAATTGATTTAGATGCACTAGGCACAAAACCTTTTGACACTTCGATTAAAATGCACAGAGGCAAAATTAACCTTTTATAACTTGGGAAAATTATTTGTATATAATCTTGTATACAGTTTTACTTATTTGTCGTCCGTTAGGGCCGGTTTGTAGGGCCGGACTAGATTAACTGACACGCCACAGGTATAATGCCCACGGGCTATCATCCTCTAAGTGGATTACCAGTTCCGGTATAATGCCCACAAGGATGATACCTCGGAGTGGATTACCAGTTTTTACATAATGCAGCTGTCAGGTGTATGCCTACACCTCGTGCTTAGGTCGTGGCCATTTCGTAAAATGATGCCAAGGATATCCGGGACATGGTCATTAACCCCCAAGGGCCATACATTAAATAATACAGAATAAAACGAGTTATGTAATACATTAATCACAATCCGATTTAAATGTCTACATACCCGACCAAGCGGTACTTTTATAGTACCGTATCCCAAGCCCGTATAGGGAAAATAAGTTAAGAGTATTTACCTGAGCTAGCTCCTGTCTTAAATAGCAAGAATCTAATAACTCAGCCGTAGTCACTTAAGTAAGCGTAGGTACAATTTACCGGAAAGCTCTAGTCTGGAATGATGGTATAAATAATAATTAATTAGAATGCTAACGGGTCTTTAATTAAGCCTAAGCTTAGACCGGTTAGTCTTAAGGGAATATACGGTTCTTACGCACGTTTAAGCGAAGACCGGAATAGAATGTGATTTAGACCCGACAAGTTTGGAGACTTGTATAATATGGGTAAACTCAACACCTTCTGGATTTTGAGATAAAACCGATAAGGTTTGACCCGTTTCGGCTAATTTATGTAAACTTGTTACATAAACCTAACCGATCGCGTAATAAGCGTAACGGGTAACCGAATGGGTCACGAACAGGTTTCCTAAGTTAATATGCCTTAAATATGTTGTGGTATCAGTAGGATACCTTCCATTATGCCCAAAACGAGTTTAATCTCAATTTAAGCCCCGTAGGGGTATTTTGGTCATTTACCTAAGGCATATATACTACCTGTCATACCACTATTCAAACGAAGCGACCATAGGGTATAACCTCGGAAGGTTATTCCCTACATACTATGGTCACCTAATGTATTTGGTCGGATCCTAATGATCGACCAAACTGGGTCGGGTTCGAAGGTATAGGCGATTTATTAGATCGCCTACCCTACGACCCTAGACAACGTGGTAATCAGTGGGCATAGTCCCAAGGGACTATGACCAACGTGATTACACTCACGTTGCGAAGTTCAAACGAACTTCGCATTGACCATTACTGGTCAACGCTGAAAGTCAAACAAAGTTTGACTTTCTGACTCGAAAAGCAATAAAATAAGGAAAAGAACGAAAGAATACTTACGAAGGGTCCCCGAATGCTAAACTCGATTCAAAAATCTCAGGTATGAAACAAATGTTTCAACTTAGAGTTTCTCAAATCAAGTTTCTAGTGATTTTAGCAATGGGAGGTATGGGGTATTTATAGGAATACCCGAACCGTTAAGATCATTTCATGGAAAACGTGCCTTAATCCCATCCGTACATGTGTTGCAAAGTTATGGTGTTTAGGTGTTTAAATTCCATCCATACATGTGTTGCAAAGTTATGGTGTTTAGGTGTTTAAATTCCATCCATACATGTGTTGCAAAGTTATGGTGTTTAGGTGTTTAAATTCCATCCATACATGTGTTGCAAAGTTATGGTGTTTAGGTGTTTAAATTCCATCCATACATGTGTTGCAAAGTTATGGTGTTTAGGTGTTTAAATTCCATCCATACATGTGTTGCAAAGTCATGGTGTTTAGGTGTTTAAATTCCATCCTTATCCGCTGACTAAGCAAGTTTAGAATGTGTGGTTGTGAATTAAACAACGGCTAATACATCGAATCTGGTCCCGAATGCGAAAAACGAACCAAATGACGCGATGAATGGATTTTTCTTAAGGCGAACACTAAAATATAATGTAGTCATGCTTACATAAATTTTTGGATGTCCGGATGTATTCAGAACGTAGGTTATGCGCGAAAATGCAAACTTATGCACTTTTTGACACTTTTAATCCCTGATCCTTCTACACTTGATCTTAACATGCTTTCTTGCACTTCGAGTCCTCTAACTTGACTTTTATGGGCCTTAAGACATAACCATACTTTGTTAAGTCCTTGGGTAACTTTATGGTTACCCGATAAGTCTTAATTTCCAATGTTTACGCTTTAACCCCTCGCACACGAATTTGATCACAACTTTCTCATACGATAACGAAACTTTATGAAATTTTAATCGTGCATTCTAGTGAGCATAATTTACATTTACAAAGCTTCGGGTTTGTCAAAAGGTCACTCAGAGGTATATCTTTAACATGTTGACACATTTAACCCCTGTAGTTTGTAATCTCTCACTTTTAGCTTCGTATGATCCATGATTCATTCGTTTGAAGGTATGAACATTGTGTAGGGTTAATGTTCATTATATTTATTCACAGTTGACACTTAGAATCCGTATAAACACATACTTTCCATGTTTGTCAACTTTAGTCCTTTTATAACATTCTTTCACACGTTCAAACTTTATGACACGTGTCAACACATTATAGGACGTGAATTTTCGAGGTGTTACATCCTCACCCCCTTAAAATAAATCTCGACCCGAGATTTACTGAAATACAGGAAGTATTCTCTGCCTAATAATGGCAACTTACAATCGAGTACGGATTTATATGATCTTATTTGTTGTTTCCTGGGCAACGTTCAGATCCTTATAATTGGACTTACCAATCTATTGTCCTAACAATAAACGTTTAACATGCCATTTATACAAGGTCTCCAAGGAGCCACCTTGATACTTATATGGCAGTTATTATAGGAAAGCTTATCTTAAGGTGAGGTGATTATTCCAACCATTGCTCCAAATTAATCTTACGGAATAGCTAATCTTTACAGTTAGTCGAACAATTCGACGATTTTGGGCAGCTGATGGCGATTCTTAATCGTCGCCTAATTAGGGTTGCGGTAAACAATGCCTTAGCAAAATGAACCGTCTTTCAAAATTTCCTATACCGAATTCTCAAGATATTGAGTTAGGCTATGAATCTTCTATCTTAAAATTTACTTAATCAGGTTTTCGGTTATTCCATAATCAACATGGAGTTCTTACAACACTCTAACCCAAAGTGGGATGTTACTCTTAACTCCACCTGTCTCCAGGGGGCAAACAGGGTAAACTTAGAAGAAGATGACCAACATACAAGGAGGTTACAGAGATTTTCCATATCTCAAGCTCCAGTTCATCCATCATTGCTTGTGAAAAATGACATATTTATGTTACTAGTCCACGAATTCCTTAATCGGGAATATTTACTTGGACAATTATATTATGGATATCTTCTTTGAATGCCATTAGTTGACTTTAGTACCATATGATCATTGGGATATCTTTGTGGTTCCATGCATTAAACCTCCATACTGATCAGGCATGGAAGCAATCTATGGAATTTATTAAGATACACCAATCCTCATATAGCGCTTTTGTCATACCATTTGGTATTCGAAATCGATAGAGATTAAAGAGATATCAACTATATGTGCTTATATTTAATTAGAATGGAAATATTCACAAACTAGGCACCTAGCTCGGTTGGCTGGGCGCGCGAAAGGGTGCGGCCGGCCTAGACCCGGGTTCGATTCCGGGGACGGTCAGTTCCACCATTTTTTTTTTTTTTATGTTTAATATTAATTAATCGTACGGACACGTGTAATTACGAGGGTTGTCTCATAAGGAGTCTTGATAATTAATTGCTTCTTATCACTCACAATATGGACTTTATTTTTAAGGCAACCAATCGATTTTTATCACTATATTGAGTCCTTAAGTATGCAACCAAAAGTTTGCTATAAGGATATTAGAGAAGTGATTTCTAATAGATATTAATATCAATATATGATTTGTTGGAGCATTTTCGACGTAACATCGTCACTTTCTACCGGGCATTAAATGACCGGAGTCTTAATCAGGTGGAAACAACAGTTCTCAACCTTTATCATTCATAATATATTTATACGTGCCAGTATTAAATAAGTTTCTACATAAACTGCTTGATAACGAAAGGTACATATTATACTATTATTATTCTGCATCATCTCTTGGGCGTTCCTCCTGATAACTCGTGCGTTTGTTCTCTCGGCTTACTCGGGCTTCCTCGCGTACTTAGGGCAGTTGGTCTTTATGTGCCCTTTCTCGTTGCAGTTGTAGCATGTAGCATCTTTGATCTTCCCGCAATCAACAGCCTTGTGCTCCCTAGACTTGCATATCCCACATGCAGGTGGTCCTGATTTAGAATTGGACTCCATTCTGCATTTTCCAAAGTGGCGTTTTTGGCAAGTCGAGCACCTTGGCTTTTCCTCTGTCCGCTGACCATTCTTTCCAGACCCAGACCTCTCAGAGTCAGTGTTTCCCTTGTGTTTCTTCTCAGATCCTCGTGAGTTATCATCCTCACGCTTCTTCTTACTTTCTTCAGATTTCTTTAGCGACCTTAGCCTGACCGCATCTAAAGTAAGGGACAGAGAGAGGTCAGTTACTGACCTAAATGTAGTAGGTCTTGAAGCCTTAACACTGGCTTTGATTTCTGGGGGTAAACCCCCAATGAAGCGTGCAATTCGCTTGGGCTCTGGTGTTACAAGGTAAGGGACCAGTCTGGACAGGGTATTAAAACTGGTGAGGTAAGCTTGACAATCTAAGTTTGTCATCACCAAAGATAAGAAATCTGACTCAATCCCCTCAACCTCGTGTTGAGGGCAGTAATTCTCCTTAATGAGAATAACAAACTGTTCCCATGACATGCTGTAGAGCGGAATCTTCCCAGCAGCTTGAATGAGAGACTTCCACCATGCCAGTGCCTCTCCTTTGAACGATTGGGATACGTACTTCACGACATCCCTTTCAGCGCAACCGCTGATATCGACAACTGTGTCCATTTCATCCAACCAAATCATACAATCAACTGCCCCTTTTTCCCCAGTAAAATCTCGGGGCTTGCAGGAAACAAAGTACTTATAGTTACAGGATTTGGTATGCGGTTCATTATCGAACACTATTCTCTTGGATGGAACACTGTGTTCATTAGATGAATGTCGATCGTCATCTTTCTTTGAGGGCGGCTTGTTATCAGGCTCTGGAGGAGTTTTAGGGATGGATTTAGGGTGGGGTACAGATGAGGCTTTACTATATGACTCACTATACTCCTGGAATTGCTCCTTCACAGCTTTAGATACAGCTGAGTCAATCAATGTACGAAGTTCTCCTCTGGTTATATTAATCCTTTCATCATCGCGATTTTCCAGAGGGTGACTATTCCCTTCTTCCGACCCCGCCATGTAGTTTTAATTGCTACATAAAAATTAAACGAGGACAAGATTTTTACGGAAGTTTAAACAGTTTTATCTTTTTGAACGATTTATTAACCATGTTTTTAATACACATATTGGTTAATTTGATAAATATATAATTATTCAGGATATTTATTATACTCCTAAATTATAAGTTAATAATAGCACAAAAGGCCTAGTCACTTAGACAAGTTTAATTTGTAGGCCTTGATTTTATAGCATCGAGGCTTCAAGGTTTGAATCAAAGTTCATTACCTTTTCTTGACAGGGAGTTGTAGGCTACCTCTGTCTTTAGTCCCAAAGGACGTTAGTTATAGCCCGTGGGCACTTCATCCATAAGGGATGATTATATAAATAAGGAAATTTAGTATATCCCAAAATGACTTATGTGATTTTGTCATATCACATTTTGTCGAGCATGTTAATATGCTTTCATATGTTTAATAAGGATTTGAATCTCTTGAATAGGTTCTACCATCTTGGCCTTGTATGCCGTGACATTTAGGCTAGGTTTTTCCTTTAAGATTCTTTTAATAATTAACGCAGAGCAATCCTAAATTGAATTGTTAACAAGGATCTGAATCTAATTATGGAACTACCATCTTGGCCCTGTCTTAATGTGACACATGGCTAGGTTTTGTCCTTTTTAAATTTTTGCCATTTTATTATAATGGTAGATCTTATAATATAGGAATGATACTTTAAATATAATCATTCCTTTAAAATTTAACAAGTATATGGTTGCCCTAAACGGGACTTCTATAGCAATTGACTTGCCCATGCAAGGGCTAATCAGAAAAATAACAAGGGAACCAAATAAGGTAAAATGAAACAAATTTGGATTTTTCCTATGTTCTTGTCTAGACTCAAGAATGTGCAATTGTGTAACTGAGATTAAACACAAAAGACTAGTGTTTAATTCACTCAGTGTTGGCTCTGATACCAACCTGTCACACCCCGACTTTCCACGTGTCACCGGTGGGCCCGGTGGGGGAGTATCGTGACGTGGTTGGCAACATAATAGTCAAACAACACAATATATATGAATGCACAGCGGAAGCAAAGGATATTTATTATTACATTCCGAATATAACGTAATATCAAAGTATTACAACGGAAAGTAAAGGATCCACAGGCGGATCTTAAAACATATCATTTGTTCAACAGACTTTAGACGCCTAGAACTTGCAAGATTCCTTATTAGCGCCCTGAGCTTCCAGCCAATTACGTTCAGTACCTGTCACTTAACCCTTTTGGAAAATACGTCAGTTTTCACTGGTAAATACACTCAACCGACTCATTTTGAAAAGAGTTTAAGAAAATTGATTTAGATGCACTAGGCACAAAACCTTTTGACACTTCGATTAAAATGCACAGAGGCAAAATTAACCTTTTATAACTTGGGAAAATTATTTGTATATAATCTTGTATACAGTTTTACTTATTTGTCGTCCGTTAGGGCCGGTTTGTAGGGCCGGACTAGATTAACTGACACGCCACAGGTATAATGCCCACGGGCTATCATCCTCTAAGTGGATTACCAGTTCCGGTATAATGCCCACAAGGATGATACCTCGGAGTGGATTACCAGTTTTTACATAATGCAGCTGTCAGGTGTATGCCTACACCTCGTGCTTAGGTCGTGGCCATTTCGTAAAATGATGCCAAGGATATCCGGGACATGGTCATTAACCCCCAAGGGCCATACATTAAATAATACAGAATAAAACGAGTTATGTAATACATTAATCACAATCCGATTTAAATGTCTACATACCCGACCAAGCGGTACTTTTATAGTACCGTATCCCAAGCCCGTATAGGGAAAATAAGTTAAGAGTATTTACCTGAGCTAGCTCCTGTCTTAAATAGCAAGAATCTAATAACTCAGCCGTAGTCACTTAAGTAAGCGTAGGTACAATTTACCGGAAAGCTCTAGTCTGGAATGATGGTATAAATAATAATTAATTAGAATGCTAACGGGTCTTTAATTAAGCCTAAGCTTAGACCGGTTAGTCTTAAGGGAATATACGGTTCTTACGCACGTTTAAGCGAAGACCGGAATAGAATGTGATTTAGACCCGACAAGTTTGGAGACTTGTATAATATGGGTAAACTCAACACCTTCTGGATTTTGAGATAAAACCGATAAGGTTTGACCCGTTTCGGCTAATTTATGTAAACTTGTTACATAAACCTAACCGATCGCGTAATAAGCGTAACGGGTAACCGAATGGGTCACGAACAGGTTTCCTAAGTTAATATGCCTTAAATATGTTGTGGTATCAGTAGGATACCTTCCATTATGCCCAAAACGAGTTTAATCTCAATTTAAGCCCCGTAGGGGTATTTTGGTCATTTACCTAAGGCATATATACTACCTGTCATACCACTATTCAAACGAAGCGACCATAGGGTATAACCTCGGAAGGTTATTCCCTACATACTATGGTCACCTAATGTATTTGGTCGGATCCTAATGATCGACCAAACTGGGTCGGGTTCGAAGGTATAGGCGATTTATTAGATCGCCTACCCTACGACCCTAGACAACGTGGTAATCAGTGGGCATAGTCCCAAGGGACTATGACCAACGTGATTACACTCACGTTGCGAAGTTCAAACGAACTTCGCATTGACCATTACTGGTCAACGCTGAAAGTCAAACAAAGTTTGACTTTCTGACTCGAAAAGCAATAAAATAAGGAAAAGAACGAAAGAATACTTACGAAGGGTCCCCGAATGCTAAACTCGATTCAAAAATCTCAGGTATGAAACAAATGTTTCAACTTAGAGTTTCTCAAATCAAGTTTCTAGTGATTTTAGCAATGGGAGGTATGGGGTATTTATAGGAATACCCGAACCGTTAAGATCATTTCATGGAAAACGTGCCTTAATCCCATCCGTACATGTGTTGCAAAGTTATGGTGTTTAGGTGTTTAAATTCCATCCATACATGTGTTGCAAAGTTATGGTGTTTAGGTGTTTAAATTCCATCCATACATGTGTTGCAAAGTTATGGTGTTTAGGTGTTTAAATTCCATCCATACATGTGTTGCAAAGTTATGGTGTTTAGGTGTTTAAATTCCATCCATACATGTGTTGCAAAGTCATGGTGTTTAGGTGTTTAAATTCCATCCTTATCCGCTGACTAAGCAAGTTTAGAATGTGTGGTTGTGAATTAAACAACGGCTAATACATCGAATCTGGTCCCGAATGCGAAAAACGAACCAAATGACGCGATGAATGGATTTTTCTTAAGGCGAACACTAAAATATAATGTAGTCATGCTTACATAAATTTTTGGATGTCCGGATGTATTCAGAACGTAGGTTATGCGCGAAAATGCAAACTTATGCACTTTTTGACACTTTTAATCCCTGATCCTTCTACACTTGATCTTAACATGCTTTCTTGCACTTCGAGTCCTCTAACTTGACTTTTATGGGCCTTAAGACATAACCATACTTTGTTAAGTCCTTGGGTAACTTTATGGTTACCCGATAAGTCTTAATTTCCAATGTTTACGCTTTAACCCCTCGCACACGAATTTGATCACAACTTTCTCATACGATAACGAAACTTTATGAAATTTTAATCGTGCATTCTAGTGAGCATAATTTACATTTACAAAGCTTCGGGTTTGTCAAAAGGTCACTCAGAGGTATATCTTTAACATGTTGACACATTTAACCCCTGTAGTTTGTAATCTCTCACTTTTAGCTTCGTATGATCCATGATTCATTCGTTTGAAGGTATGAACATTGTGTAGGGTTAATGTTCATTATATTTATTCACAGTTGACACTTAGAATCCGTATAAACACATACTTTCCATGTTTGTCAACTTTAGTCCTTTTATAACATTCTTTCACACGTTCAAACTTTATGACACGTGTCAACACATTATAGGACGTGAATTTTCGAGGTGTTACAATGTGATTTAAACCCGACAAGTTCAGAGAGTTGCTTAATATGGGTAATTCATACACATTCTGGATTTTGAGATAAAACCGATAAGGTTTGACCCGTTTCGGCTAATTTATGTAAACTTGTTACATAAACCGAACCGTACGCGTAATAATCGTGACGGGTATTCATGAGAGCTATAGACAGGTTTCCTAAGTTAATTGTGCCTCAAATATGTTGTGACATCAGTAAGATGTCTTTCATTATGCCCGAAACGTGTTTAAACACAAACTAGGCCCCGTAGGGGTAGTTTGGTCATTTAAAAGTTTATAAAAGAGTTTAAGTAACAAGCTGAGTTACAGGTCTGATGTAATCAGCAAATATACTCAATTCACTAAGTTATATCAGTAGGATAAAGCATATAAGTGAAATTTATCAATTATAACCAAACTATGCCCCGTAGGGGTATTTTGGTAATTTCACATAAGACGAAAAGCTCAAAACCAAAGTCTGAGTTAATCAACCTTTGCTTACTGTTAAAGTATCATAATTTGCCTCAAATATCAGTAGGTATCAACCCTTGTATGTTTAAAATACTTCTAGTACATACTATGCGTTAAAAACGCTTAAAAAGGCGATTAAAGGCCATTTCTGGGTTTGATACTTAATTCTGATATTTTTATATTTCCAGAGGGCTTAAAATAATTTATTTATCATATGTGATCAGTAGCAAAAGGTTTGGAGTCGTTTAGATATGTACAACTCATTTTATGGCCCGTAAGGGCAAAACCGACAAGTACCGGATTAAGCCTACGACTATGAGTTATGCTCAGCCTAAAATTAATTAAAAATCTTCAAAAATCCTAAAATAATATATTTCATCAGTGGGTAATAAGTTTGATATCAAAAGTATGTTTAAGTAGGCTATACGCTAAATACGCCGTTTAATTAACATAAAGCCTTAATTTTACTGTAACGCCCATATTTCTTATTCCAAATAAGTATTATTATTTACAAAATTCGGGCATGACTCGTTCGTATAATGAACAATTCCCTGTAAGAACTTAAACATGACGCAGCGGAAAATATGAGCCCAAAAATTTCCTTTCTTATTTAGACCCATTACTTATTTAAAAGCTCAAATACAAATGATAAACATTTACAAAAAAAAAGGATTAACAATAACCACATTAAAGTAACGCTTCAAGACAATAGATAAATCAGACTATGTGGCCGTTCTTCCCGTACCATCTTTAATTTGGGGCTCGATCAATGCATGCTTATCTTCGATAGTAGTGGTAGAGATACGTGCAATACCTGTGAACATCACATACAACTTAACCATTAGTCATTGACAACGTTATACAACATGATTATCATATAATCTAATTGTGAATAACATTTAACAATAAAACTTTGATTTATTTAACTATCCTCTCGTATTTTCTTATTCAGAGTTCGACTTCGATACTTCAAGAACCCGGTGTTCATATACCTGCAATGCATTTCAATCTCAAACACACCATTAGCAATCATTAATGCTCGAACATAATGAAACCATTCCGTACCATTCCTTTATACATTTATAACATTTCGCATTCACAAACGTATACATTCCTAATTTTTACGTGCATTCATAGCAACCACTTCCTACTTACATATATTATTATTTTTTTATTTTTATTTTCAGCCCCTTCACCCGGCCGGGTCGGGTTAACCACCCGGCCGTGTCAGCTCTGCACTTTTCCCAGCCATTAATTCTTACCGAAACGGACATAACTCTCTCATTTTTTATCCGTTTTACCCGATTCTTTTTCCTACGCGCCCGTAATTTAATTACGGATCCGGTTATCACTTCAGGTCGCATCAAAATCTGATTTATAAGCAAACGGCTTATAAACCCCTTTTTACATTATTTGACCCGTCTAATCCTACTAGTTTACTTTCATTATAAACAACTCCTTTGTTATACTAAATAATACTTACCTCAATACTTCTCATTCATTACATGATTCTTGCATATTTTTCTACACATAAATATTAAATACTACGTACCTACTAAGAAGTGAATTGGAATCACTTACCTCGTGCGTCCGAGTTGTGCATAGCTTCTTTATTTACCCTTGATCCGTTAGCCTTCCATTCTTGAGTCCATGTCAATTGGGATTCCTATCATTTCAAGTCATTACGTCCATATCATAGTTAGTATGCATGTTCATTCATATCACCTCCATTCCTAGCTCTTAGCTACATAGACTATCATTAGTCAAGCTTATCATACATATGACATGAACCGACAACCACAATATTCAACATTCACTCACTCAAATTTATTATCATACGTACGTACACATAATTGTTCTAACACATATACATGATTCTTTAAAATCTCATAAACATATTCATAAGTCTAATCATGCCACTCGCATATTCGTTGACTTATTCCCAACTTATGAACACACACAATTATCTTGATATGATAGACTACTTGTAGTATCGTCATACACATTTCATATTCATGTTATGTGGTACATACAACTACATGATTACTTGATTTTATATCCGATGTTCACAAGATCAATTTTACACATAGTAACGCTTTAAACACACCTTAACAACTGTAAACATTCACCCGAAGCAATATTTAGTGTTTAGTAAATTGGTGACTAGAAAATCACATGGTTTAAGTCCATAAAACACATTATTTTCATTGCTGCATTTTTCACGCAGCAGCTGTTCGGGGTCACTTTCCCCCTTTTTAATCACATAATCTGACTTCGACTTTCAAATAAGAATTGTAATATGTGAAACAACCTTTTCAACGATATAAGGCTCGTTGTCTAACTCCTAATAACGAATGTGATACGGCCTTTACAAGATGACTATCTAGGGCTGTCAAAAGTGACGAATTTACTAACTTTTCATGCTGTTTTGACCCACTAATTCTCATAACCAGCCTCTTGTGACCAAATATGAAATGTAATATGCGAAACAACCTTTTCAACGATATAAGGCTCGTTGTCTAACTCCTAATAACGAATGAGATACGGCCTTTACAAGATGACTATTTAGGACATTCAAAAGTGACGAATTTACTAACTTTTCATGCTGTTTTGACCCACTAAATCTCATAACCAGCCTCTTGTGACCAAATATGAAATGTAATATGCGAAACAACCTTTTCAATGATATAAGGCTCGTTGTCTAACTCCTAATAACGAATGAGATACGGCCTTTACAAGATGACTATCTAGGGCTGTTAAAAGTGACAATTTACTAACTTTTTAACACAAACTTGAATCAACTCAAGTTTCATGTAGGCATTTTATCAAACACTTGATGGGTTTCACACTAATAGAATATATTGTACAAGTATCTTATGTTCATCTTCCTATTCTTGCCTTTAAAAATTCAAATACTATTGAAATCGACCTAAAATCACACCATACTCAAACTATCAAACAAACATTCATCGCATACAACATGCTACATCAATTTTTTAACAAGAATTCGACATAGGTGTTATACCCATGTCGCCACTTTCGTTAGCCCAAGTGGGTTTCATCTTCAAACCTTAATTAACACCAAAATCTTGATAAATTCACAGTCCATATGATAATTCTAACATATATTCGTGCTCGATTTCCTAAAATTTCATGAATTGATCATAACCCAATTTATACAAAAATCATCAAATCCGAAATTACCACTTACCATGTGTTTTACAGAGTTGAACAATCAAGAATCTTGTTCATGCAAGTTCGATTTCAGCCAGAATCCATCCAATTTGGTCGATTAGGGTTTGAGAAGGGGTTTCCCCCTTCTTTTTCTTCTCTGGTCGAACACCCACATACGCCCAGGTGTGGGTGTGGGGTTTTTAATTTTATTTTTTATATTTTATCTTTTCACTCATTCAAAACTAACCCCTCATGTTTGTCACTTAATCATAATTGACCCAATTTCATTTCCTTTCTTGTTTTGCTAGGCATTTAACTAGGTTTAATAACCTAGTTATTACATTTCCTTCTTTTAAACGCGTTAACATACTGGCAACTAAGTAATTCGAATTTTGGGGCGTTACAAATCTACCCCCCTTAAAGAAGGTTTCGTCCCCGAAACCTCTTTCTTTTCTGCCATAACCCGTCTTGTTTTATTCTCGTTTGTTCATTCATTCGAGTTACATTGGAAGACTTACATAAGCATGTTGTGAGAATTTACACTAGTCACACATCCCATAGTCATCATTATTTCATTCATTTCCGCATACAATCTCGTTCACTCGTACGCATTCAACACATCGTACTCATTCATGCATATAATCATCTAACAATAGACCTACTTATAAACGAGTTTCGTCCCTTCGTACAAATAACATATTTTAACACATTTGTAGGTTCAAGTTCTATTCACATATGGGTTTTAGAGTCTAAGGTGAGCTTTCATTTTAAACCCACCGCAATTTACGGCTATCATCCGTGTCTTACCGTTACTACTTGCTGGTTAAACTCGTTTCATGGTTTACTTATTAGGCACTAGCATTCATACAGCTCGATGACATTAAGTTCGAGTTGAAATTCATTCCTTGGTCGACCTATAAGAGTCAAACCTTCCTTTTCATGTCACATTTTGTGCTATCAATAATTCATACAGAAGTTCAATCATAGCGTAAAATTTTATATTCATATATTAAGTAATTTGCTAACCTTACTTCCTTGACGCAGTACTTGGACATGCAGCAACGAGCCGGTCCTCTTCGTCACCATCCATACCATGTTTCAGATTGACCTCATTCATCCGTGTGACGAGCTTTCGCTTATGAACATTCTTTCACTGACCTTACTAGGATTATCACATCCTGGTTCCTTATTTATATATTAATACTTTCTCAACTCCTTCGTAGAACATTGATGCGTTCCACCTGTACAAAACAGGTCTATACGTGACCATTTTTTAACATATCATTTTAGTTGTTTGACCCATTCACGATGGTTCAATACATAACTGTTCTTCCGCAATTCTTTAACTTATTTATCAACTTCTGCAGTTTAACTTTTCAAAGTCAACCTGCCACTTCTTTCTCTTTTATGAATACACATAACGAAGTACATGTTTGTACTTCTTGTCAATTTAAGCATATATTTAATTTCATCGCTTTATGCTTTAGTGCTCCTCACGTACACTTGTCCTTTCCATTAAAGCTTAGGTCTTTCGCCCGGGTCGTAACCCGTCATTCACTTTGACTCTCTAGAGTCAAGTATCAACATATTTCACGCTTGTAATTGATCCAATGTTTATTTCTTAATGCTACAACTTCTTGCCACATCAACCGTTTTCGATGTTTCATACCTACTTAATGGACCGAACTAATCTATCCATTCCTTATTACTTCTTTTATTATTAACAATTCATCTTCATTCGGCTTCTCAAGAGTCAAACTACAATCACCCTTTTTACCCGCATTTTATTACTTGCTTTATTACTTATCATTATATTTCGTTTGACCTTCGGAAGTCTACTTTGTAAATACAATCTTACATATGCCTATCGATTATTCTATCCTGACGCATCCATCTCTAGTCGAGTCATAAACTCCTATTAAATGCATAACTTTTATACATACCTGGCACAAGTCGAAATCCATTGACTTGTTATCCATATTTTGCTTGACTATTTCCTTCCAGTTTGTGACATTACATTTCCGTACATCATGCTCACCTACAATTAAATAACTTAACCATTTCAAACATTAATACCTGGTTCAAATGGTACTCACCATTTGACCCGCATAACTCATTTATCCTTTCAGCCATCCTTTCATACAATACTTGAGCGTAATTATATTCATATATTTACATATATATAAGTTCAAAACATAGCAATAATAATATCCGCTTCACAAGGAATATTTACTCGTTCTATCTATAATTATTAAAAATTTTGAGCCCTTCACTCTTGTCATCCATTCTTACTTATCTGATTCGTGCCTATTTACAAATTTCGAACTTTTTCATCCTATCATTCATTCCCTTCTATGTTTCGAATCCGTCTCGCGGTTTCTAACATATCATTCATATCTTTCATCCCTTTCATGTTTCGAATCCGTCTCGCGGATTCTAACATATCATTCATATCTTTCTTTCTTTGAATCCGTCTCGCGGATTCAAACTTTGCATTCATATCTTGTTGATCCGTAGTTTCTTACGGATTCAACATTCTTCATTCTTATCACTTATACTTTTTACTCTTACGTAGTATCCTCAATTTCCCGAGAGTCTTATTACCCATTTCACCCGCACGCCCACCTGCTACCCAGTTCTACCAGACATACCTGCGATAATTACCACGGTCTCACGAACGTCATATGCTTCTTGCGTACTGGCCAGGTGCGCAATCCACATACTAGTTTCGTGCCTTCGTGTAATCATCGCCTTATGTCCGAGAAGTGGGTTTCAGTTTCGTGCATATTTCTAAAACTTCCCCAAGACCACATCATTGTCTTTCGTTTAATAATTACCCTCCCAAGGAGATCTCTTCCTTTTTCTTTTAGCATCGGTACCAATACATATTAATAGCGTGTACCTGGGATTAATTTGCCTATTTGCATCTTTGACTGCCTTAGTATTCATCCTATTCTGCATCCACGGACCATCCTCTTCAAACACTTATGCTTACCTTGCACATACAAAACCGTTAGTTTCTTTATTCACATGCATAAATACATACTTACATTCGCTTTTACCTTTAGATCTTGATCGAGTCCTGGATTGTACGGGTTCCTCGATACAAGAGCACGCAGGTTTGAGTTCAAGTATTTGCCTCCTCATACTTGATTTCCCTCAAACCAGGGCTCTGATACCAACTTGTAACGCCCATATTTCTTATTCCAAATAAGTATTATTATTTACAAAATTCGGGCATGACTCGTTCGTATAATGAACAATTCCCTGTAAGAACTTAAACATGACGCAGCGGAAAATATGAGCCCAAAAATTTCCTTTCTTATTTAGACCCATTACTTATTTAAAAGCTCAAATACAAATGATAAACATTTACAAAAAAAAAAAGGATTAACAATAACCACATTAAAGTAACGCTTCAAGACAATAGATAAATCAGACTATGTGGCCGTTCTTCCCGTACCATCTTTAATTTGGGGCTCGATCAATGCATGCTTATCTTCGATAGTAGTGGTAGAGATACGTGCAATACCTGTGAACATCACATACAACTTAACCATTAGTCATTGACAACGTTATACAACATGATTATCATATAATCTAATTGTGAATAACATTTAACAATAAAACTTTGATTTATTTAACTATCCTCTCGTATTTTCTTATTCAGAGTTCGACTTCGATACTTCAAGAACCCGGTGTTCATATACCTGCAATGCATTTCAATCTCAAACACACCATTAGCAATCATTAATGCTCGAACATAATGAAACCATTCCGTACCATTCCTTTATACATTTATAACATTTCGCATTCACAAACGTATACATTCCTAATTTTTACGTGCATTCATAGCAACCACTTCCTACTTACATATATTATTATTTTTTTATTTTTATTTTCAGCCCCTTCACCCGGCCGGGTCGGGTTAACCACCCGGCCGTGTCAGCTCTGCACTTTTCCCAGCCATTAATTCTTACCGAAACGGACATAACTCTCTCATTTTTTATCCGTTTTACCCGATTCTTTTTCCTACGCGCCCGTAATTTAATTACGGATCCGGTTATCACTTCAGGTCGCATCAAAATCTGATTTATAAGCAAACGGCTTATAAACCCCTTTTTACATTATTTGACCCGTCTAATCCTACTAGTTTACTTTCATTATAAACAACTCCTTTGTTATACTAAATAATACTTACCTCAATACTTCTCATTCATTACATGATTCTTGCATATTTTTCTACACATAAATATTAAATACTACGTACCTACTAAGAAGTGAATTGGAATCACTTACCTCGTGCGTCCGAGTTGTGCATAGCTTCTTTATTTACCCTTGATCCGTTAGCCTTCCATTCTTGAGTCCATGTCAATTGGGATTCCTATCATTTCAAGTCATTACGTCCATATCATAGTTAGTATGCATGTTCATTCATATCACCTCCATTCCTAGCTCTTAGCTACATAGACTATCATTAGTCAAGCTTATCATACATATGACATGAACCGACAACCACAATATTCAACATTCACTCACTCAAATTTATTATCATACGTACGTACACATAATTGTTCTAACACATATACATGATTCTTTAAAATCTCATAAACATATTCATAAGTCTAATCATGCCACTCGCATATTCGTTGACTTATTCCCAACTTATGAACACACACAATTATCTTGATATGATAGACTACTTGTAGTATCGTCATACACATTTCATATTCATGTTATGTGGTACATACAACTACATGATTACTTGATTTTATATCCGATGTTCACAAGATCAATTTTACACATAGTAACGCTTTAAACACACCTTAACAACTGTAAACATTCACCCGAAGCAATATTTAGTGTTTAGTAAATTGGTGACTAGAAAATCACATGGTTTAAGTCCATAAAACACATTATTTTCATTGCTGCATTTTTCACGCAGCAGCTGTTCGGGGTCACTTTCCCCCTTTTTAATCACATAATCTGACTTCGACTTTCAAATAAGAATTGTAATATGTGAAACAACCTTTTCAACGATATAAGGCTCGTTGTCTAACTCCTAATAACGAATGTGATACGGCCTTTACAAGATGACTATCTAGGGCTGTCTAAAGTGACGAATTTACTAACTTTTCATGCTGTTTTGACCCACTAATTCTCATAACCAGCCTCTTGTGACCAAATATGAAATGTAATATGCGAAACAACCTTTACAACGATATAAGGCTCGTTGTCTAACTCCTAATAACGAATGAGATACGGCCTTTACAAGATGACTATTTAGGACATTCAAAAGTGACGAATTTACTAACTTTTCATGCTGTTTTGACCCACTAAATCTCATAACCAGCCTCTTGTGACCAAATATGAAATGTAATATGCGAAACAACCTTTTCAACGATATAAGGCTCGTTGTCTAACTCCTAATAACGAATGAGATACGGCCTTTACAAGATGACTATCTAGGGCTGTTAAAAGTGACAATTTACTAACTTTTTAACACAAACTTGAATCAACTCAAGTTTCATGTAGGCATTTTATCAAACACTTGATGGGTTTCACACTAATAGAATATATTGTACAAGTATCTTATGTTCATCTTCCTATTCTTGCCTTTAAAAATTCAAATACTATTGAAATCGACCTAAAATCACACCATACTCAAACTATCAAACAAACATTCATCGCATACAACATGCTACATCAATTTTTTAACAAGAATTCGACATAGGTGTTATACCCATGTCGCCACTTTCGTTAGCCCAAGTGGGTTTCATCTTCAAACCTTAATTAACACCAAAATCTTGATAAATTCACAGTCCATATGATAATTCTAACATATATTCGTGCTCGATTTCATAAAATTTCATGAATTGATCATAACCTAATTCATACAAAAATCATCAAATCCGAAATTACCACTTACCATGTGTTTTACAGAGTTGAACAATCAAGAATCTTGTTCATGCAAGTTCGATTTCAGCCAGAATCCATCCAATTTGGTCGATTAGGGTTTGAGAAGGGGTTTCCCCCTTCTTTTTCTTCTCTGGTCGAACACCCACATACGCCCAAGTGTGGGTGTGGGGTTTTTAATTTTATTTTTTATATTTTATCTTTTCACTCATTCAAAACTAACCCCTCATGTTTGTCACTTAATCATAATTGACCCAATTTCATTTCCTTTCTTGTTTTGCTAGGCATTTAACTAGGTTTAATAACCTAGTTATTACATTTCCTTCTTTTAAACGCGTTAACATACTGGCAACTAAGTAATTCGAATTTTGGGGCGTTACATTTACGCTAACGAGCATAACTCTTAACCTACACCTCAAACTGATGTCAAACTTTGCATACAAGTTTATATATAAGTAATTAAAGTTTCTACTCTTTTATATTTCCAAAAATCACGTTTTAAGGTAATAAGGGCATAACGGTCAACATATAAGCAATTAACGGAATCATGCATATTAATTGGATAACTAATGATCCGAGGTGTATAATCACAGAGGGTTATACTAGCATGTAACCTAGTCCAAATAAAGATCTTAGGTAATTCTAAAACATACCATAACGGGTCAGAACTGAAAGTCAAAGGGAAAGTCAAACTATGTGACTTTCGGTTCCGAACCGGGTATTTACAGGAAACTGTCGGGTTGAACATGTTTAGACATGTTCTTACACTTATTACTAAGTTATAACAATGATCAAACAGGTTGTATATGATCTACATTGCTAATTATGCATAAATTGTATTTTAAGTATCCTGTTGACTTTTTCTTAGCAAGTTTGACCCGACTTTTGACCTGGTTAGAGTGGTAATCAGGGGGAACCCTTTTGAGGGTTTATTACCCACATAATTACCAACTTATAACTACTTTCACTTCGACTAATCACTGGACGATTAGTGATTAATCTTAAAGTCAACTGTTAATTACGACGGTTTGACTTCTAAGCTTAAACTAAGTAAAAACTTAACTAAGGAAGGATTAGCAAACTTACTGAAGTCCTATGCTTGATTAGGAAGGTCTTGTGTCTGCTCTTAAGCTCTTAAAAGCTCCAGAATTGCACAAGAAGTGAGTGATCAAATGGTTGCAACTTCATGCCCTTTTATAGTGAATTCAATCACCACAAAGTGTTGACAACAAAGTCTAGCACTTACCACAACATTCCCACAGGTGTCCTACATGTTTAGGGGTTGTTTAGGGGCCAAGGGAGATGTGGAAAACCGTTTAAAAGTCGAAAATCGCATTTAAACAGCAAGCTGCAACATTTCTGTTCGCTGGCAACCCCTTGCGCACCGCAAGGGGTATGCTTACGGTGCGCAAGCACCTTGCAGAACCCAAAAACATTTGATCTTTCAGTATTTCGAAAGGGCAACCTCATTATCCGATTTTGGGGCCTTGATTTATCAATTAGGGGCCCTTAAAATGTGCCTTGTACTATTACATACCCTACCATTTGCCATGTTCCTTTAAATCCTTTTTTGAAAGTGCCGTTTAAAGAAGGTTTACCGTAGAATTTCCATACGAACCTATCATGCACTCAAATTCAATTATTGTCAACAAATTCCTGGATATGTTAGATGTGTGTAAAATATAATTGGGTCTTGGGATTTATGAATGAGGTCGTTCAGAGGTAAAAATTAACATGACGCCACTTTTAAATCCTGCCAAAACATCTTTATTAAATCCGGGTTTTTCAACTTGTTTTGTCTTACATGACACGTGTCGTTATTTCATTGAACACGAATTTTCGAGGTGTTACAGCGGGCTTCAACCAAAACCATATTATTTACTTTGAAATGAAATATTATGTACAAATACATACATTGGAAGAAAAATACAGAAAACTATTCAAATGCCATTTATAATAATTTAAAATCCGAGACAAATGTTAGTTAAACGCGGCTTTAACAAAAACCCAATTATTTTTATTCGAATTTAATATTATGTAAAAACACATACATTCGAAGAAGAAAAAATTATTCAAATCCCGATAAAATCAGATTAAGATTCAGTCGATCAATAAAGGGAAAATCGGATGGCACATATGGATGAAACTCACTTGTGTCTCTTGATAGCATCCAGTAATCGGTCAACAACCAATGGAAGAGATATTTTAATCATCTACATAATAATACAGCATCTGTAAATAGACGGAAACTCACTTGTGTCTCTTGATTTCCTTACCTTGACGATTAACTCCACTTCCCTTTTCCTTAAAACGACCTCGCCAACAAGTTCGGGGTGATTCCCTTACCTAGGTGATCGTTACCAAGACGCCTCTTCAAAATATTTTATTATGCAAACTCGATCATGTTTTATATCTAAATTATCAATCATTATTCAAAATACATACGTGTACGATTTCAAAAATATTGCTTTATCAAGCGTATTTTCTATCCTACAACCTATTTTCACCCAACTCATACACATGAGATTCTTAAACATATCTTAAACGTTTTACTACACAAATGTCCATTCGTTACAAAATACGTTATGCATAACCAATGAGTATTTTATGTTCCTTTACATATACAAACTATATCCTACCCTTCAAATCATGCTCAATCTAAATTTGGTTTGATAAACTCAACGTCTCGTTTAAACAACTATACATGCACATTTCATCATACACGTTTTAGTCATTTTAACGCAACAATTCACTCATAATCATTCGTATTTACATACTTAACCTTTTGGACGATTTTATACACATAAAACTGTGATGTTCCAACGTATACTATATACGTAAATTTAAATATTCATACCTACACTTACATTCATACGTTTTATGCCTATACTTATAATCGTATTCATACTTATACTCATACGTTTCATGATTTTACCTATACTCATATATTTCATGTTTCCACTTATGCTCATACGTTGCGTGCTTATACATATACACATACTACTTCCACGTCTTACGTTTATGCTTATACATACATTCGAATTCATACTTATATTTATGTTAGTGCTTTCATTCATACTCTTGATTCATACATTCGCACCCGTACGCGAGCAAAATCCGAGTGATCCGCTTACGTGGGTCCCATACATACTTAAGCATGGACTTATTTATATACTAAATTCTTATACGTACACATCCTTATTTTTTTAAACTATGCATACCCTGATTCATACTCAACTAGTACAAGCTATGCGGATCATGCGACGATCAAAATAATCGCGGGTGCACACGGGATTATAGTGATAGACGTATGAGAACCATAGAGTGTACTACTGTGTATGGTAAGACACGGAACGTAACATGGCACCGAATACGGAACGGACGTAATGTGGTTAAAACCTGGTGGATACGCCGCTGGTACTTCCTATATATAAGTGTTTTCACCATATTACCAAATTTCGTAAAACGTGCCATGAGAAATTCGGTGCCTTGCAGACCATTTGGACCTAATACAACTTTATACAACTCTCAAACGCATTATATCCGATTATCCAAGACGAGACTTCATCCTTAATACACTACGTTCATCTATCCAACACTTATGCTATTCTCATACTTGTACTCTTTAAGAGTCATTCGTTCATTCTATACTCGTATTATTCTCCTTATCCTTTTAGTTCATACAAACCTCGTTCGCAATTAAGCTTGTTTAAACATTCGAGTCCTAACGTACCACGTTACCTATAAAATAGTCTTCATATTCTGGATTCTTGTGTAACTGTACTTAGTATACCTTTAAAGCTTTATTTAAAGTGCCAAACCTTCTCGTTTTACTCAATAAACAATCTTCTACAAATGTGATTTCGTTACCACGTCCCATCAAAATACAAACCGTTTGTCAACATCTTCTCTCTTAATACGTCACCTTTTTAAATACGTCGCCAATTTAAGTTATTCAAACTTGCTTAGACTCACTGCACCTATATACGCACCTACATGTTTTCAACTATGTTAGATACCTCAAATCATTTTAAACAATGAACTCACTCACAAATTTACCTTGTCACTCTCCAAAGTTTTGTGCCTTTCAAAATGTTTCAAAATTTCAAGTCTCAAATTTTTACTAAAACTTTTCAAGTCTACCTCTTGAATAAATTTCGGGACGAAATTTCCTAAAGGAGGGGAGACTGTAACGCCCCGCGTTTCATAACCTTCCTAATTTAGAAAGTGAGTCTTGAAAATCCTTTTTTAGGAACTTGTCACTTCCAAAAAGGTTAATCGTCGAAAATCCTTTTTCTTTAATTAATTCGTTATAGTATGGTTAATTACCAATTGTTAATTAAATTAATTAATTTTACTATTTGAAAGTTATTTTTATAACAAACTAAGTTAGTCTCGTTAAATTTTAAAGTTAGTAAACTAACCTATTAAGTTTGTTTTATAAACTTAGTTCTTTTCATAACATAACATAAGTTAGTGGGTAAATTGGGGGATTACTTGTGTATATAATGGAAAGTATAAAAAAATGGCTAACCCTAAATCCTTTTGGGTAAATTACGCTTTTCGTCCTTTATGTTTGTAGCCGTTTGCAACAGATAGCCTTTAACTTCAATAATTACAGTCATAATCCTTTATTTGGAAAACCCATTACACTTTAGGTCCTTTAACACTAACCTGGTTAAGATTTCCAGTTAAGTATGACATGTGCTTTGCACATGAGGGTATTTTTGTCTTTTCCCACTCTAATCCAATAAAATAAAAAGATTAAAAATTTTTTAAAGCATATAAAATCCTCTCTCACCACCACTCTCTTTGTAGTCTCTACCCCCTCCTTTCTCTATATCTATCTCTCACTCTAGCTGTTGATTATCATCGACACCACCTTCATTTATCAATCTTCACCACCATTTCCATTGACAATCGGTCACCACCACCATTGCCGAACACCACCACTGGCCACCTGAAAACGAACATGTAGCCGCCATTCTTCTCCAAGATTAGTAATAATCTCTCACCGGAGAAGAAACCCTAGACCTGATTTTCCCAAAAACTCCAAATATCATCATCGCCATCATCCTTGATTGACGACTAGTCACACACCACAATGGAGCTTTCTTGATTTTTTATTGTATAAAGATTGAATCTTTTGGTTTCTTGATTGATTATACATCCATAAGAAATATTTGGAACTCAAAGTAGGTGGTATCTATCTCTTGAAATCCAGTCAGAAATACCCATCTTGAGACCAAGTATACATTCCCGATTGTCAATGGAAATGGGTTTACATTTGAAGGGGTAAATTACTACTTACAGTTAGCAAAGGGGAAAATTGCTACTTACCTACTCATGTAACTTCTACCCTTAAATCATCCTTAAAGTTTTCACTTTTCAGCTTTAGTGAATTCTATTAAGCTTATTAGAAAGGGGATACCTACTATTTTGATCATGTGAATTTTATTTGGTGGATTATTTTGTTTTGGGTATATACATCATTGCTGAGATCATTAATTGCATCACTGGCTTCAACTTGTTTTTTTGCTTAGATCATTAATTGCATCCTGCCGCCAACTTGCTTAATTGCATCCATGGCCCAAATGTAAGTTTATTAAAACGATGTTATTATGATCGGCAAAGGGTTAGGGACGGTGGGTGTGACATGGTGGTCGCCCGGCTGGTGAACGGTGGCAGGATGTGGTGGTGGTGGCACGATGTGGTTGTTAGGGTTTTAGAGTTAAGAAATTGGGGAAGATGAAGTGTGCATTTTTTTTATTTATTAAACATTTAATTAAAAACATGAATGACCAAAATACCCTTTAAGTGAATAAACTTAACTGAAAATTTTAATCTGGTTAGTACTAAAGGATGTAGAGTGTAACAGGTTTTGCAAATAAAGGATTATGACTGTAATTATTAAAGTTAAAGGCTATCCGTTGCAATCCAGTATAAACATAAAGGACGAAAAGTGTAATTTACCCAATCCTTTTAATACCCTCACAAGCAGCCATAACATCTTCAGACACCCCTGCACCTCTCGACTCCCCATTCTCTCCCTCTCGGCGGTCGCTGGTGGAGCCGGCACCGGTTATCTGGCGAGCCGACACCCTTTCTCCTCCGACCTGGGCACTCCGACTCACACCACAACCCCCTAACCCCTCTCTTCTTAAACCACCACCCAATCACCCACCTCTGTTCGAAGTGACGGTCGGCCACCACCCTCTCTGTGGTGGCATGCGGCGGCGAACACAGCGAGAACGAAGAGAGAGAGAGAGAGAGAGAGAGAGAGAGAGAGAGAGAAAGAGAGAGAAGAAGCGGAGAAAGAGAGAGCGGCGGAGATGGTCGACGGTGGCGTCGCCGGCAACGGGAACCGACGCACGGTGGCAACCGGTGTCGTCTGTGACGGTGGTTCAAGTTCCGGTCAGTCCAGTCCAACCCAGTTCCGGTTCGGACTTCGCAACGCAGGCGCTCCAGGTCAGTCGTGATTCGTGTTTTGTTTTCGTTAAGTTTCGATTCGATTCGTCTCAGTTTTATTTTGGGTGGCTCGGTTCAGGTCATCGGAGCCCCAGCCCGACTGACGACGGCGGTGACGTTCGGTGTCTCGGATTGTCAAGTTTTCCGGTAACCATCTCCTCCACTTTTCTTTATTTCTTGCAAATTTGGAAGATGTTTATGTTTATACCAAGTCGGTTGATGTTCAGTTCGCATTTTTTTTTATCAGTTGCTTCAGCTTCCGGCCTCGGGTTCGGGTCCCTTTCGATTCCAGTCCACCCCGGTCACTATCCGTTCCGGTTCAGGTCAGAATCTGATTCGGGTTTTGTTTGTTTAATGTTCGATTCAAGTTTCATTTCAGTTGTGTTATGGGTTAAGGCTTGGTGTTCGGGTTTCGTTTCGGTCAGTTGCGTCAAAGTCAGTCAAACCCGGTCAACCGTCGGGTCATCGGGTTAAACACGTGACGTGATACTTTAGCGACACCAACTTTTCAATGTTATCATTTTGTATTCTTTTGTTTTTTTTAACTGTATTATATATATAAACTTTTATAAAAATATATATACACATGTATATATAATACATAGAAATATATATGGATACTCATTGTTGTTGAATTTTGAAAATAAGGATCGACACTTCGGTTGTCGGGATCGTCCAAAAACAGAAGAAACTCTGTCCGTTTTTCGCAAAATCGGTAGAACGAAACGTGTGTAATTATAAAGCGAAACTTATCGGATTTAAGTAATTTTTATAAAAAAAAAAAAAGAAAATAAATGTATAATTATTTTGACTACACTTCTATAATAATCCCGATGGATTTAATTCCGAACTTTTGCCTAAACTATATATATATATATATATACACTTAACCATCGACTAGTTATACTCTAAACCCCACTTCAATCCTCCGTCGTAATCCCGTTTACTCATACACCTTCGCTTGCCCATATAGGGTGACATCGGTGTTCCACCATCCTAACCTCACACTCGTCGACATTTGGATAATCGGAAGACTTAGCAATTATGTGAGTATACTCGTATTCCCCTTTTTACTTTTACCACTTTTGGGGTGTAACATGTTTACTTATCAAAAACTTACACATGAACATTTTGCTTAAACACATGAACATTCCTATAACATGCTTGTATACGTGATTGCTTGATACTTTAAACTTGGGTGAAACTTTATGTGTTGAACTTATCATTAACTTCGTACGAGCCTAACCGTGACATATGTAGCGCTATAGGATTGACGACCCGCCCGTAGACTTGTGGTTATGTCATGAGCATCTTGCGTCTCATTTGGGTTGATATGCTAGACACATGCCAAATTTATTGTTTATCTTGAATCACATGCTTGCTATGAGGAATTGTTTAAAAACTTATGCTATGTACGTACCAAACTTGTATACTCGCCTTTGCTTTTGCATTGAATTGTATTTTAAACATGTTACAGGTTGATGATGACGATGCCATGAAATGAAGTAGCGTTGATGCCTAGATACACATATAGACGTTTAGGTTTAATATGTTGTATCAATTTTGCTTATGTTGTCACGTATTTCTTTTGAACTTGTTATTTGAGTTTATGTAATGTTGACAATTTGAAGTTATGAAATGAAATGGGAATTATTTAAATATTGTCACAAGTGATGTCTCTAGCAATCTTCACACTTCGTCTCATCCCGATGTTTCCGCCATTGGTTGGGGTGTGACAGATTGGTATCAGAGCCATAACTATAGGGAATTAGGAAAAGTAAGAATGCTTTGACCTAGTCTATAGTTTCAGAGAATTATTTTTACGTCTTGCTTGAAACTACTTGCATGCTACTCTATTTGCTTTTATTTATTCGCTTTGACGTTTTAAACATATGTGTCGTTTGTGTGTTAATACTTGACGTGCTATTCTTATGTGACAATACTTGTCTTATTATGTGTCGATACTTGATCTATTGATCTATTCTTTGTGTGTTATTCTCGACATGCCTTTTATATGCTTATACTTGTTCGTTATTTCCTTTAACATACGCCTCTTTCCAAGGCATTTTACTCGATTTTGTTAAACACGAAAACACTCGTAATACACAAACGAGACGACTTCACCAAAATAGGCGTGAAACCCACAATTTGGTGAACGACTCTCGATCCTTCTACTTTTCTTTTCTTACACGAAATTCACCACCAAGTTAGGAGTGAAATCCTCACCTTGATGGAGAAATTCAAATTTTGAATTCTAGTGGACCCTCGTCAAAGTGTTAAAATCTAATTTTGACCCGACGGGTACCAACCACACTTAGGATACTAAATCGCCAAGTTAGGGGTGAAACCCGCACCTTGTCGACTAGTTCCACTCCTTGATTTTCATTAATCCCGCCAAGTCTCGAAATTTCAATTGAATTGGGGACATGTAGTAACCGGAAGGGTAAATGCCGTTAACCGACTTGTCGGCAAGAGTATTTCACCTATTGGGCCAAAGCATGCTCCTCAAATTCGAAAGACTTTTCGACCACTTTGGTTAGTCAACGTTCCGTTATGGAACCATCCAAATTTTGATCAAACATGTGTTTCTATTACTTACCTTATTAGATGCAATCTTTCAAATCCGTACTTGCTTTCGATATTTTCTTCTCACACACGCATCATACTAAACCTTTTTCATACACTTATACATATGCATGATTTCATATAATTTAAATTCATATTTCTTGTAACGAAAGGTGGAGACGTATCATCGAGATAGGAGTGATTTCCTTACCTTGACGATTAACTCCACTTCCCTTTTCCTTAAAACGACCTCGCCAACAAGTTCGGGGTGATTCCCTTACCTAGGTGATCGTTACCAAGACGCCTCTTCAAAATATTTTATTATGCAAACTCGATCATGTTTTATATCTAAATTATCAATCATTATTCAAAATACATACGTGTACGATTTCAAAAATATTGCTTTATCAAGCGTATTTTCTATCCTACAACCTATTTTCACCCAACTCATACACATGAGATTCTTAAACATATCTTAAACGTTTTACTACACAAATGTCCATTCGTTACAAAATACGTTATGCATAACCAATGAGTATTTTATGTTCCTTTACATATACAAACTATATCCTACCCTTCAAATCATGCTCAATCTAAATTTGGTTTGATAAACTCAACGTCTCGTTTAAACAACTATACATGCACATTTCATCATACACGTTTTAGTCATTTTAACGCAACAATTCACTCATAATCATTCGTATTTACATACTTAACCTTTTGGACGATTTTATACACATAAAACTGTGATGTTCCAACGTATACTATATACGTAAATTTAAATATTCATACCTACACTTACATTCATACGTTTTATGCCTATACTTATAATCGTATTCATACTTATACTCATACGTTTCATGATTTTACCTATACTCATATATTTCATGTTTCCACTTATGCTCATACGTTGCGTGCTTATACATATACACATACTACTTCCACGTCTTACGTTTATGCTTATACATACATTCGAATTCATACTTATATTTATGTTAGTGCTTTCATTCATACTCTTGATTCATACATTCGCACCCGTACGCGAGCAAAATCCGAGTGATCCGCTTACGTGGGTCCCATACATACTTAAGCATGGACTTATTTATATACTAAATTCTTATACGTACACATCCTTATTTTTTTAAACTATGCATACCCTGATTCATACTCAACTAGTACAAGCTATGCGGATCATGCGACGATCAAAATAATCGCGGGTGCACACGGGATTACAGTGATAGACGTATGAGAACCATAGAGTGTACTACTGTGTATGGTAAGACACGGAACGTAACATGGCACCGAATACGGAACGGACGTAATGTGGTTAAAACCTGGTGGATACGCCGCTGGTACTTCCTATATATAAGTGTTTTCACCATATTACCAAATTTCGTAAAACGTGCCATGAGAAATTCGGTGCCTTGCAGACCATTTGGACCTAATACAACTTTATACAACTCTCAAACGCATTATATCCGATTATCCAAGACGAGACTTCATCCTTAATACACTACGTTCATCTATCCAACACTTATGCTATTCTCATACTTGTACTCTTTAAGAGTCATTCGTTCATTCTATACTCGTATTATTCTCCTTATCCTTTTAGTTCATACAAACCTCGTTCGCAATTAAGCTTGTTTAAACATTCGAGTCCTAACGTACCACGTTACCTATAAAATAGTCTTCATATTCTGGATTCTTGTGTAACTGTACTTAGTATACCTTTAAAGCTTTATTTAAAGTGCCAAACCTTCTCGTTTTACTCAATAAACAATCTTCTACAAATGTGATTTCGTTACCACGTCCCATCAAAATACAAACCGTTTGTCAACATCTTCTCTCTTAATACGTCACCTTTTTAAATACGTCGCCAATTTAAGTTATTCAAACTTGCTTAGACTCACTGCACCTATATACGCACCTACATGTTTTCAACTATGTTAGATACCTCAAATCATTTTAAACAATGAACTCACTCACAAATTTACCTTGTCACTCTCCAAAGTTTTGTGCCTTTCAAAATGTTTCAAAATTTCAAGTCTCAAATTTTTACTAAAACTTTTCAAGTCTACCTCTTGAATAAATTTCGGGACGAAATTTCCTAAAGGAGGGGAGACTGTAACGCCCCGCGTTTCATAACCTTCCTAATTTAGAAAGTGAGTCTTGAAAATCCTTTTTTAGGAACTTGTCACTTCCAAAAAGGTTAATCGTCGAAAATCCTTTTTCTTTAATTAATTCGTTATAGTATGGTTAATTACCAATTGTTAATTAAATTAATTAATTTTACTATTTGAAAGTTATTTTTATAACAAACTAAGTTAGTCTCGTTAAATTTTAAAGTTAGTAAACTAACCTATTAAGTTTGTTTTATAAACTTAGTTCTTTTCATAACATAACATAAGTTAGTGGGTAAATTGGGGGATTACTTGTGTATATAATGGAAAGTATAAAAAAATGGCTAACCCTAAATCCTTTTGGGTAAATTACGCTTTTCGTCCTTTATGTTTGTAGCCGTTTGCAACAGATAGCCTTTAACTTCAATAATTACAGTCATAATCCTTTATTTGGAAAACCCATTACACTTTAGGTCCTTTAACACTAACCTGGTTAAGATTTCCAGTTAAGTATGACATGTGCTTTGCACATGAGGGTATTTTTGTCTTTTCCCACTCTAATCCAATAAAATAAAAAGATTAAAAATTTTTTAAAGCATATAAAATCCTCTCTCACCACCACTCTCTTTGTAGTCTCTACCCCCTCCTTTCTCTATATCTATCTCTCACTCTAGCTGTTGATTATCATCGACACCACCTTCATTTATCAATCTTCACCACCATTTCCATTGACAATCGGTCACCACCACCATTGCCGAACACCACCACTGGCCACCTGAAAACGAACATGTAGCCGCCATTCTTCTCCAAGATTAGTAATAATCTCTCACCGGAGAAGAAACCCTAGACCTGATTTTCCCAAAAACTCCAAATATCATCATCGCCATCATCCTTGATTGACGACTAGTCACACACCACAATGGAGCTTTCTTGATTTTTTATTGTATAAAGATTGAATCTTTTGGTTTCTTGATTGATTATACATCCATAAGAAATATTTGGAACTCAAAGTAGGTGGTATCTATCTCTTGAAATCCAGTCAGAAATACCCATCTTGAGACCAAGTATACATTCCCGATTGTCAATGGAAATGGGTTTACATTTGAAGGGGTAAATTACTACTTACAGTTAGCAAAGGGGAAAATTGCTACTTACCTACTCATGTAACTTCTACCCTTAAATCATCCTTAAAGTTTTCACTTTTCAGCTTTAGTGAATTCTATTAAGCTTATTAGAAAGGGGATACCTACTATTTTGATCATGTGAATTTTATTTGGTGGATTATTTTGTTTTGGGTATATACATCATTGCTGAGATCATTAATTGCATCACTGGCTTCAACTTGTTTTTTTGCTTAGATCATTAATTGCATCCTGCCGCCAACTTGCTTAATTGCATCCATGGCCCAAATGTAAGTTTATTAAAACGATGTTATTATGATCGGCAAAGGGTTAGGGACGGTGGGTGTGACATGGTGGTCGCCCGGCTGGTGAACGGTGGCAGGATGTGGTGGTGGTGGCACGATGTGGTTGTTAGGGTTTTAGAGTTAAGAAATTGGGGAAGATGAAGTGTGCATTTTTTTTATTTATTAAACATTTAATTAAAAACATGAATGACCAAAATACCCTTTAAGTGAATAAACTTAACTGAAAATTTTAATCTGGTTAGTACTAAAGGATGTAGAGTGTAACAGGTTTTGCAAATAAAGGATTATGACTGTAATTATTAAAGTTAAAGGCTATCCGTTGCAATCCAGTATAAACATAAAGGACGAAAAGTGTAATTTACCCAATCCTTTTAATACCCTCACAAGCAGCCATAACATCTTCAGACACCCCTGCACCTCTCGACTCCCCATTCTCTCCCTCTCGGCGGTCGCTGGTGGAGCCGGCACCGGTTATCTGGCGAGCCGACACCCTTTCTCCTCCGACCTGGGCACTCCGACTCACACCACAACCCCCTAACCCCTCTCTTCTTAAACCACCACCCAATCACCCACCTCTGTTCGAAGTGACGGTCGGCCACCACCCTCTCTGTGGTGGCATGCGGCGGCGAACACAGCGAGAACGAAGAGAGAGAGAGAGAGAGAGAGAGAGAGAGAGAAAGAGAGAGAAGAAGCGGAGAAAGAGAGAGCGGCGGAGATGGTCGACGGTGGCGTCGCCGGCAACGGGAACCGACGCACGGTGGCAACCGGTGTCGTCTGTGACGGTGGTTCAAGTTCCGGTCAGTCCAGTCCAACCCAGTTCCGGTTCGGACTTCGCAACGCAGGCGCTCCAGGTCAGTCGTGATTCGTGTTTTGTTTTCGTTAAGTTTCGATTCGATTCGTCTCAGTTTTATTTTGGGTGGCTCGGTTCAGGTCATCGGAGCCCCAGCCCGACTGACGACGGCGGTGACGTTCGGTGTCTCGGATTGTCAAGTTTTCCGGTAACCATCTCCTCCACTTTTCTTTATTTCTTGCAAATTTGGAAGATGTTTATGTTTATACCAAGTCGGTTGATGTTCAGTTCGCATTTTTTTTTTATCAGTTGCTTCAGCTTCCGGCCTCGGGTTCGGGTCCCTTTCGATTCCAGTCCACCCCGGTCACTATCCGTTCCGGTTCAGGTCAGAATCTGATTCGGGTTTTGTTTGTTTAATGTTCGATTCAAGTTTCATTTCAGTTGTGTTATGGGTTAAGGCTTGGTGTTCGGGTTTCGTTTCGGTCAGTTGCGTCAAAGTCAGTCAAACCCGGTCAACCGTCGGGTCATCGGGTTAAACACGTGACGTGATACTTTAGCGACACCAACTTTTCAATGTTATCATTTTGTATTCTTTTGTTTTTTTTAACTGTATTATATATATAAACTTTTATAAAAATATATATACACATGTATATATAATACATAGAAATATATATGGATACTCATTGTTGTTGAATTTTGAAAATAAGGATCGACACTTCGGTTGTCGGGATCGTCCAAAAACAGAAGAAACTCTGTCCGTTTTTCGCAAAATCGGTAGAACGAAACGTGTGTAATTATAAAGCGAAACTTATCGGATTTAAGTAATTTTTATAAAAAAAAAAAAAATAATAAATGTATAATTATTTTGACTACACTTCTATAATAATCCCGATGGATTTAATTCCGAACTTTTGCCTAAACTATATATATATATATATATACACTTAACCATCGACTAGTTATACTCTAAACCCCACTTCAATCCTCCGTCGTAATCCCGTTTACTCATACACCTTCGCTTGCCCATATAGGGTGACATCGGTGTTCCACCATCCTAACCTCACACTCGTCGACATTTGGATAATCGGAAGACTTAGCAATTATGTGAGTATACTCGTATTCCCCTTTTTACTTTTACCACTTTTGGGGTGTAACATGTTTACTTATCAAAAACTTACACATGAACATTTTGCTTAAACACATGAACATTCCTATAACATGCTTGTATACGTGATTGCTTGATACTTTAAACTTGGGTGAAACTTTATGTGTTGAACTTATCATTAACTTCGTACGAGCCTAACCGTGACATATGTAGCGCTATAGGATTGACGACCCGCCCGTAGACTTGTGGTTATGTCATGAGCATCTTGCGTCTCATTTGGGTTGATATGCTAGACACATGCCAAATTTATTGTTTATCTTGAATCACATGCTTGCTATGAGGAATTGTTTAAAAACTTATGCTATGTACGTACCAAACTTGTATACTCGCCTTTGCTTTTGCATTGAATTGTATTTTAAACATGTTACAGGTTGATGATGACGATGCCATGAAATGAAGTAGCGTTGATGCCTAGATACACATATAGACGTTTAGGTTTAATATGTTGTATCAATTTTGCTTATGTTGTCACGTATTTCTTTTGAACTTGTTATTTGAGTTTATGTAATGTTGACAATTTGAAGTTATGAAATGAAATGGGAATTATTTAAATATTGTCACAAATAGCGTTATGATGTCTCTAGCAATCTTCACACTTCGTCTCATCCCGATGTTTCCGCCATTGGTTGGGGTGTGACACATCAAAAGAAATCTTATCACCCACATCAAAAATATTCAAAAGGAAGTCAGCATCGTTTACAGCAGAAAACGCATCACGCTCAAAATTGCGTATATGTCTGTAAGACATCTTCAAGCAAAACCGGCTCTTCCAAATACATCTTCAATAACTTTGATTCCGAAACCAACTCCTAAAGAATTACATCATAATTGACAAATATGAGTCATAAATCACTCATATGAAACACCTAAAACAATCATCGTGAACAGAAATAGTTAAAACCTTCTAGTCGTCAACTTTAAGCAAAGAACTTGCAACTGACGTCAAAGAGAGATCAGAAACTAAATATGGTTTAGACTTCGTTAACCACGATTTTGCCATCGATAAAGCTTTCTTGACACCATCGAGCGAACGGAAAAGTGCACAGACATCCTTTGACATCATGAAATTAAACCAGTTAGAAGCTTTTAATGTTGTAGCCATAAATGTACTAATATTTACAGAAGATCCATACCTTACAACGTCTTCAAAGTCAGACATTTGAACCTCATCCGCAATAATATGTTTTGTTTTTTCTTCCAAACACAGCTTGTGCAAGAACATCAGAAATTTTCTTGAACACCTTCTCATTCTCAATTTGTTGCCTGAATGACATCCGCATTCATTTACTAATAACAATCATAAAGATGCAACAAACTAACAATTAAAAAACCATCATGCCAAGAGTTCATACTTGGTGGCCACAGACCACGGTCATTACTTACTGAATAGATTCCAAAGGCAATTTACTACGAAGCACCTGTAAATGTGTTCAGATATGTAAACAACGATTTTTAGGCAGGTTTCTTACAAGAAATAACTAATGTATTGATTACATATAAGAAATAATTCAAATGTGATTGAGAGTCAAAAGGGTCAACCCAACCAACCCCACCCAGCCTATTTTGCATTGTACAAAAATAACGTATTTCAACCTAATAACCAACATTTAGCATCAGGACAAAGCAAAAAAAAAAAAAAAGAAGTATAAGTTGACTATTTCAGATCTGTATTATTAGAGCCCCTAAATCATTTATTTATGATCATGACGGATCTTGCGCCACCATTGTAACTTTAGACCCAAATAAGACCCGACAAAAACTAATAAAAAGTAAAGGTCAGATGCAAGTAATTAAGGTTACATGTTAATTTAATTTAAATAAATTGAGAAATCTAATATATATTATAAACGAAAGACTTAAAAATAAATATTAAAAATTGCAGACTCAAATACATGATACCTAAGATTTCTACACACCAATGATTTGAACTAAAAATTACAAATTTAGAAGAGAAAAATATCACATCGGTAAAAACGAACCAGAGCATGTGATCACCATATAGTATGGAGTAAAATCTTAAACTAAATTAGTATTCATATATGAAAATGCAAAACCACTCTTACAAATGAAAACTAAAAAGGAAAAAAAAAGGATATTATAGTGAAATCAAAATGAAACTCACTTGTATACATCATCAATGTAGGATCGTGTATAGACCCGAAACGAGTCGATCAGAGGTGCTCTACTCAAAATGAAAGGCGGAAACAGACATAATGAGTTGAATTCAGCTAGATATCACTTTTAACTGTCTTGTATATTGATTCTGAAACAATTACAGTTCTGAAGACACTTCGACAGAGCTTCGCCGTCGGAAACACTCTTCTCTAATTCCGCTCCAAATGACACAGACCTATACCTATTTATAGAATTCTGATTTCGCTTGAAACAGCTTCAAGCGAAATCTCATTACAAGCGAAATCACATGAATTACACTCAAGCAAAATTACAACAATTACATTCAAGCGAAATTACAAAGCATCTTCAAGCGAAATCACTTATAAACTTGATTTCTTGAACTTCGTGCCCTGAGCAATGCAAGACTCGATACAAGACGAAGTTGACAGACGCATGCACCAACAGACTCCCCCTCAAATGTTGACGAGTCTTAAGTGTCGAGTCTTTAACTTCTTCAGTCTTTATCAGTCTGATCGCTCTCTTTCTTCGTCAGCACCAACATACTCCCCTCGAACAAATTATCTTTACTCTGATGTCTTCAGACTCCCCCTTTCGATTTGCTGGGATCGCAGTCTGGCTTGTTGAAGTCACAGAGTCCTCGGGTATCGAAACCTGACTCTCTATCACTCAGAATCAACTATCCTACACATTCTCTACCCAAAAGTAAATTTTCACAAATTTAACATTTGACAAATTTATAAACTACAAGCAGGTATCTTTCCAGAATGATTTATTATTATAAAAGCTACTGATGACCACTTGTAGACAAAATATTCAAAAACTTTTCCATTTAAACACGCATTCTCTCTTACCACATACTCATCATGTTTAGCACTTGGAATTTTGAAAATCAGCTCTCCAACATCAGTTGTCGAAAATCTTTTTGTATTTTTCAAAGTTTATGCTAAAACACACTGAAAATCTTTTTGGACTTTTGAATATAAATGAAATGCAGTAAAGAAATATTTACATATAATATTTTTGTGAGTCTGTGTAAGAGGATCATATCAGTTTTTGAGACAAATCACCAACACTGTTAAGCTTTAAACATTTTAAGTTCTAAACGATTCACTTAGATTGTCAGTATACTGATCCACTTAAATTTTCACACAAAAATTCAACTGCTTCGAGATACGAGATTAATGTCTTAAGAACTTAAACTTAATCATGTGTCCCACCTCTTGAATATACTCCCGTATCCAGATCCCAATATTCAGTCTTACAGGTGAGTATACCACAGATAATATCTGTAAGGGGATAAATGCGAAGAACCGTGAGAGCTCAGGTCAGAACTTTCGTTCAGCAGAGAGATGACGGCTTCGACTTTTGGTGGGTCCCCTTTAGAGGATCTTTTTTACAACAGCATTGATTAGCAATTTTATTGTCTCATCATTTATGATGAGGGCGACACTATTTTTCAAGCAAGCAGCAAAGTATTCTCCGGGGACTAGGCCATTGCTTCCGCAAAATCAGAAGTCCCGGGATAATACCCCAGATATCACTGAGCATAAAGACCTAGTATCTCAGAAAGAGGGACCTTTCAAACAAGATTTCGGGGGTTACCCATATATCCGAGAGATGTTCCCCACGATATGAGCAAGTTTGAAATTTAGGTTTATATCTCGTCACAATCTACTAAATGTGCAAAAACTTACTGGCACATCATCAGTGAGACCGTTTATCACATTTTTCTTTCCAATTCTTTAGCATGCCGTGATCGTCCACTGATATACTATCATTTCCTCTTCTTTGACACAAAACTTATTTTGAATTTTATCATGTTTTTGACTTTTTTAAATTTTCAAATGTTTTTGGACTTTTTGAAATTTTTACTCCCCCTAAAATGCAAACACATTTAACGAAATTTGAAAACAAACTATACAAGTAAATTAACAACTGATATCGAATTGCTTCAAATCGCCATCCACTTGACATAAACAATCAGAACTCCCCCTTACAACAAACTATTTTCCCATTGTGATCTCAAAACATTTAAGTTTGTTTTAATCAAATGGTTTTTCCGGAAAATAAGTTTTGTTGATTTATTTTATCATTTGTAGATTAGGGGTTCATCTTATTGTTCCTCGAAAATATCATTTGTAGTAAAAACAAGTACAACTTAATGTCCCTGATTTACCACTTGTAAGTAAAAACCTTTACCAACCACTTGTAAGTCGAAATCACTTTCGTGAATTTCTCAAGAAAGATGCCGATACCTGCTCCACATTTATCAACCTGGGAGCTCCGGCAAGTCCAGATTTTTATTTATGAAAAACAGACATCCAAGCTTCACCAAACTTGGATGTTTCCTCTTCACCTGCACTTGGGGTGTAAGTTGCCTTCTTTGTTTCATAAAACTCTTTTACCCCTTTCACTTTACCCTCAACCATTTTTCCAAAAATCTTTTTCACATTTCCATTAAATGCTTTTTCGACATCGAATTCCTTCTTCTCAGAATAGAATTGATTCGAAATCTCAACCTTTCCAACTTTTGATTTAAAATTCTCAGCCCTCAATGGTGGAAAATTAACCTCATCCATTGGAGGTACTGAGTTTTCATCATTTTTAACAACATGTGGCTCCTCTGATTTTGTGGAATCAGATTCATCGCCATGAATCTTCTTAACCATCCACACTTGGTTGTCCTTAGCTCTCTTTTTGTAAAAATGAGTCTTTGAGCATTCACCAACTTTATATGTTGAATTTTCAAAAATTTAAAATTTTTTCGTTGGTGGCTCATTTTTCTCAACAACTTCTTTTCCTTTGAGTTTCTTAGAGACTTCCTGTTTTGTCTTTGATGCTTGAGAACAATTCCATGCAATGTGACCAGCTTCATTGCACTTGTAACAGGTTCTTGTCTCTTTTCGTTGATTAGCTCCATTCTTCACATTCTCTTGCTTCTTGGCAAGGAATTCTCTGTTTGATTGCTTCCAGAATGGGCTTTTTGCTTCTTCTTCCGAGCTTGTCCCTGAAACAAATGTCATTTTTGATTTAAAATCTCGGACATATTTTTCATTTTTATAATTTTCTGGTGGAATAAAACCTAAACCTTTCTTTTTGAAATTACCGTTATGGTTTGGTTTCTTTTGAAAACCAGAACCAGAACTGTAACCCTTTTTCTTGTTTAATCGTTGTTGAACTCTTGAAGTATATTTTTTAGGTTTTTCAGTAAGATTTACATCTTTTATTTCAGAAATATTGATTTCTGTAAGTTTGAAAACCTTTTTGATCTTTTCAAAATTAACACTTCTTATTGGAAATTCCTCATCAGAATATAATTTGTCTGAATCAATCAATGTATATGCCACTTTGATTGTTCCATCATTCAAATTAGATTTTGATAATATGAATTCTTTATTGTAAATCCGTTTAACCGACGATTTTTTACTGTTGATTGACGAACTTGAACTTTTGACGGACGAACTTGAACACCCAGACTCGGACTTTGACTCAGACTTTAACTCCGACTCCTCATCTGTATCCAACACCTGATCGACCACCTTTTTTATTAACTTGGACTCATGATCAGTGTCAGACGATGTAAAAACGACGTCAATGTTTTCTGGTAATTCATCGGTTATGTCGGACTTTAACTTTATATTGATCGCTTTTTCGACTTGCTCCTCATTCGGTTTTCTAGGCGAATACCCTTCCCAAATTGGAGGCGGACACTTGTTATAACTAACACTCTATTTCTTACCAGTATCTTTCTTCTTTGGCTTCTCATCATCTTTAAATGCTTCAAAACCTGCAACAGTTGGATAAATTCGATCAATGAGATAATCAGAACTAGAATAACTCTGTAATAACCGTCTGATTCTTTCATTTTCTAACTCCCGCTGCAACTTTGCACATTCCTCAATGTAATGATTTATAGCTTTTTGCTTTGTCATCATCACAGCATTCATCATAGTCAGTGCATCTTCTCTTTCAGAATTTGTCTTTTGAAGACCAGTTACTGTTCTGTTTAGCACATCATAAGATTCTTTCACGTAGTTGAGATTGAACAATAATTGTTCTTTCATCTTTTCAAGCTCAATCAATTTCTCATCCTTTTCTGCACATTGCTTGCAAGATTCCAAACACTTTAAGCAAGGCTTGATGACTTCCACAATCTTTTCAAGTTCGATGACTTTCTCAACCTCAACCACTGGATCAGCTTCAATTACCTTATCAGCTTTAACTTCTTCATTTTGAACAATCTCTTCCTTTTTATCAATACTTTCACAATTCATTTTCTTTTGTTCTTTTGCTGCTCGTCTCTCCTTCAGCTTCTCCATGCGATCTGCAAAATAAAATTGAAAACTTTCAGGAGATAGATGAGTTTTTGCAATATTAATATGTCTTTCTTCCTCATCATCACCACTGTCATCAGTTGGTGATTGATCAAAATTTAGTTTCTTCTCAGAACTCTCATCTAAAGAACTAGAATCAAATGGTGTTTGATCAAAATTTAATGTCTTTTCAGAACTATCATCTGAAGAACCAGAATCATATGATGTTTGATCAACAACAGTTGCTTCTTCTGAGCTTTCATCGGATGAAACCGATTCTTCTTCTTGATTCTTCTCATGAACACCAATTGCTTTCATCCATTCTGTAAACAAATTGGGTTCTTGAACTATCTTTGCAATGAAAACTTTAAACTTCCCATTCTCATCCACAAAATTATCCCAGCTGAACCCTTCAGGTAACTTTTCATCATCTTGGTTTATTAAACATGCTTTACTATCAGCTGATATTTATTTTTCCCAACTGAAACCTGGATCCATTTTCTCATCGTCTTGATTAATAATACCATAATAAGCTTTCTTATTTGCATCTTCAATCATCTTCCCATGAGCAGTTTGTGTTTCTTTTTGTTGATATGGTTGATGAGCAACTTGTTGATATATGGCTTTCCGATAGTAGTCATCTTTTCCAAATGGATTCTTTGCTCCACTAGCCTCTTGATTTTTGCATCCTCTTTTGAAATGACCTTTCTCCCTGCATCGAAAACAAGTAACTTTAGATTTATCAAAACCCAAAGTAGACACATGTGCATCCAGAAAATCATTTCTCCTTGTTATCATTTTAAACTTTTCTGCTCTCCTCAAGATACTAGCTAGACACCATTTGATGTCCATGAGCTCCATTTCTTCAGCGTCTATCTGATCGTAATCCTCTTTCGTCAGCATAGGATTTCCGATCCTTCCTGCAACCAAACCTTCATAGGATTGTAGCACAGTTGCAAGTAACGCCATATGATCTTTAGCAATTTCTTCAGAAAAACTTTGACCTTCTGGAAGATTCAATGCAATGTTGCACTGTATCACACAATCATTTCCACTTTTTGAACTTTGAGAATGAAAGCTCACATTTGAACTCTTTGGATTAACACTTGGATATGAAGAAAATCCACTGCTGCTATTTGGACTTTGTTCAACATTTTCTGATGAGTTTCCAGCACTAAAAGCAGTTTGAATCTTCGGACTCATTTCAACTTCTTGAACATTTCCTTTGTAATACATTTTCACATCTTGTTTACCACTCGGATTACTCATCCTCACAATCTTCTGTTGTTCAAGATCTTGACCCTCAATCTTCTCGATGAACTGAGAAATCGTCAAACCATCGTAAACTCTGGTGTTCTTTAAGATCATCAAAAATGTACCCCATTCTTTCTGAGGTAAAGCATCAGCTAGTTTGTCGACCCATTCTTCTCGTTCTTTGGTTATGCTTAACAAAGACATGGAACGAACTAAGTGGCAATATCTTTCAATCAGTTTCTTTGTATCTTCCCCTGGTAGACTTGTGAATAGATCAAATTCTTTCTTAAGTAATGACTTTTTACTTTTGATCATATTTTCACTTCCCTCAAACTTGATTTTAAGAGCATCCCAAATTGATTTTGAAGTTTTGTCATGTTGAAGCAATACAAATATGTCTTCTTTAATAGCTTGCTGAAGTAGACTAATTATCATCTTTTCAGCTCTGTACATGTCTCGTTCTTTGTCATTGAATTCAGAGATTTCTTTCTCAACTTGCAGATCAGTACGTGGTAGAACATACTTCTTCAAAATACACTCCCAAGATCTCAAGTAATTGGCTTGAACCCAGTTTTCAAACCGATCTTTCCAACCGTAATACTCCTCAATGCTCATTAGCTTCGGGGGTTTTTGCGTAGTTCCAGTCTCATTTTCCAAGTTCATGTTTTGAGCAATGGTAGCCGGAGAAGTCGGGGATGTTGCAAATGCGTTGTAAAATTCTTCACTCATGATTCGGTAACACGTTTCTCAAACAGACACTTTCAAGCGAGATTACTTCCAAGCAAGATAGCCTTCAAGCGAAATTACCTGCACACAACTTCAAGCGAAATTAAGATTTCAAGCAGAATATCAATTCAAGCGAAATAACCGTTTGAAGCGAAATCAGATTTGCACTTTCAAGCGAAATCAAGTGATTTTCAAGCGGAATAACCTGTGACAACCCGAACCCTTGATCTTGATCGTTGAGAGACGAGCATTTTATTAATGCTCATATTCACTATTATTATTATTATAATTATTATTTTTGGTTGTTATTAAATAACGATAACGAGCGAAGAGAGATTTATTTATTTAGTTATTAATTTAATTACCGTTATAATATTAAGTGTTAAGATAAGCGGGCCGGTCAGTTAAGCAAGACACCCGATATTTTACAGACCCATGCGTACGGACCCAAGCCCAACCCAATTCCCTATCTCTAAAACCTACACTATATATTCATCCTAAACCCCTCCTCTCTCATCCTATTAATAAAAACCCTAAATCCATAACAACAGCCGACACCATCTATCTATCTTGTTTCCCTCCCATCTCTTCTCTGCATTTTTGTTTTGGAGAAACCCTAAAACACCTCCTCTCGATCTCTCTACCTGTAGACACAAGGAGAAATGACAAACACTCTCTCACATATTACTCTCACACCTCTCGATCTCCCTCATCTTTCTCTCTATGATCAATGACCGGAAACCCCAGGGACTCTGGCGGCCGTCGGCGGTTCGTCTTGTCAGGCGAGACCCCCCCTGCTTCTTCCTTTCTCCGGTGAAACGACAACTACCCCCACCCCTTCGTCGACGAAACAGACCACCCCACAACCTTCCGGTGGTGGCGAGCAGCGAGCGACAACAAGATCAGAAAAGCCGACGGAGAGAGAGAACGAGAAAGGGGATTTACGGCGACGAACGTCGTTTTCCGGCGACTCATGCCGATGGCAGCGCCGCCGTGGCGGTGGCGGTGGTGCTCTGATTCGACAAGAAATTCCAGTAAACCCGTTTCCTTTTTATTTTCATGAAGCTTGAAGATGATGATGTTTAGCTCAGATCTGAGATATGTTCGGTTCACCAGATTCGTCTCGGTCAGTTTTATACCACTGCTTGTTCTTGTGTTTTGGTCTTGTATAATGGTTGGCAGTTTGTTCGATTCATGTATTTGATGATTTTAGATGTGTGATTTTGAGATGATGATGGTTGTACTAGAATGCATCGTGACCAGCTGCTTGTTTATAATTTCATCCTCTTGTGCTATGTGTTGGTTTAAAATCAATGTGTCTGTTTGTTTTGATTTGGTATAAAGAATAGTGTAAAGAATAGGGTGCACATAACTGATGGTAAACTGTTGGTTTAGATACACTAGTGTATGTTTAATTGTTAGATTAGAGCCTAAATAGAAGTGTTAATTTATGATTCTTATGGGTAACTAAAAATAGGGGCAGTCCTTGTAAACATGTTATCGAACAATTGATCCCGATAGACGGTGCGCATGCTTCTGTGATGATGATGATGGTGATTATAGGAATTCTCATAGGTGAAATAAATGAGGGTATTATGTTGATAAAATAGTGTTAAGAATAGATTTGTTTGCACTAGTGTGAATAAATTAAATGAAGAACATGACGAACTATTTGAAGGTGCTATGAATATTTGAATTTTGCTGTTTTGATCCAAATTGGTAATGTACGGTATAGGGAACATGTTAGTAAAATCTGATTGGGCAGTACTGTTAAGGAAAATTGATTGGGTAGTACCATTCTGAGCATTCTAGAAAGATTCCTCAATGGTCTCGACTCAATAGATGTTTCATCCCAGTTGCGACTCGAGACCATTGAGCGACGACTCGAGATCAAGCATGCACATTAGGGGACTCGAGACCAACTTGGTTGCGACTCAAGATCTCCTAGTCTCGATTCGAGACATGACTCGAGACCCCGAGGTCCCGACTCATGCATGAACTACTCGAGATCATCTACTTGATACTCGAAACCTCTTGGTTACGACTCGAGACCTCATGATCTCGAGTCGAGACCACCCGGTTTCGACTGGGATTCCTTGCTTATTTATTTATTGGGCCGCACAATGTGATATTATGTTTTGGATTGTGTGCTACCGTTAACTGCTAACTGTTTATATGCTAGGATAGGCCCAATAGCGTATATGCAAGTATAACATGCATGCTATGTGTTAGATTACGTGTAGGATTATACGTGACACTACTTGCATACGAACCTAATAAATGTTTAACAACCATAATAGGGTATGGTTGACCAACGTAACACGAGTAAATTAACTACCGAGCAAAGCAAAGGTGAGTTCACTACTTTTTACTTAAAGCATGCATTCCCGGTGGTTGGGAAACGGAACGAAACACTTTCCTGGTTTGGGATTGCTTACTATCTCCTTGTGCGGGATACGGTATTTCTATCTCCTTGTGTGGGATACGAGTAACAACGTTATCCCCTTGTGAGGGATACAAACTACTTTTCTCCCCTTATGCGGGACTCTTAGTTAATTACTGTTTATACGGAAATACAACAAGCAACACTAAACGAAACTCTATCACTTAAGTCCCTACCATTTAATACCGATTAGTCGTCGGGGCCTGGCGAACGGGTTATTAGTTGATAGCGCTATTTAGGTGTAACCAACCTCACACCGACCCTTGTTACTGGGAACGGGCGTGAACTAATAGACTCAGGCAAACCGTCAATTATGATAGAACATTGACAAACGGGGCACTGCGGAAACGTACGGTTAAGTAAGTATTCGGTATTGGAAAAACAGTTTAGTCGCTCACTTATGGGGTAGCTCCCCATGGCATGTATAAACGGATAAATTAACTGGTTAAAACAAGTTTTTGGAAATAAAAACTGGAAAACTCTAAACTCGTGAACTCGCCAATGTTATGTTGACACTCTACTGCATGCTTTGCAGGTTGCTCGGTACAAATGGGGACGGACGTTGCAATCGGATGGAGTGCGTGGTTCGTAAGTTCCATATGAACAACTTGTGGTTTTAAATTACGATGTATTCTTCTCTCCTTTCCGCTGCAAACTCAAACTATGTTTTGAAAAATTTAAAAATTGGTCGCCAATTATACCATTATTTGTAATAATAACTAAACGGTTCAAAATAATTAGTGGCTAAGATCCTGGTCGTCACACGCCTCGCGGTAATACCCCGCGTGTGGAATTTGAGGGTGTGACATAACCTTCTCGAGCGGAATCAGTTATATTTTAAGCGAAATCACTTATTTCGCTTGAAACAACTTCAACTTTTCAAGCGAAAACATATGTTACATTCAAGCGGAATCAGGTTTTTAGTCCAATTTTATCAGATTTAGTCCGAATTTTGATCTGATTTTCTCAAGGGTTTGTTAAAACACTGTTTCGCTTATGATATGTGAAATTCAGGTCATTTTAACCGTGAAAAATTGTTCAACTGATAAAAGAAAGTGTAGAAGTAAGAGAATGAGATGAAATCAAGATGAAATCTGCAGAACTCCTCCTCCTGAGCTCTGATACCACTTGTAGGATCGTGTATAGACCCGAAACGAGTCGATCAGAGGTGTTCTACTCAAAATGAAAGGCGGAAACAGACATAATGAGTTGAATTCAGCTAGATATCACTTTTAACTGTCTTGTATATTGATTCTGAAACAATTACAGTTCTGAAGACACTTCGACAGAGCTTCGCCGTCGGAAACACTCTTCTCTAATTCCGCTCCAAATGACACAGACCTATACCTATTTATAGAATTCTGATTTCGCTTGAAACAGCTTCAAGCGAAATCTCATTACAAGTGAAATCATATGAATTACACTCAAGCGAAATTACAACAATTACATTCAAGCGAAATTACAAAGCATCTTCAAGCGAAATCACTTATAAACTTGATTTCTTGAACTTCGTGCCCTGAGCAATGCAAGACTCGATACAAGACGAAGTCGACAGACGCATGCACCAACAATCCATTTGTCTGTTGACAAAGCATTTGGATCTTTCATAATTGCCTTTATCTCGGGAATCCCTTACCATTAGCATGCCAACTTCAAATTACAATAAAAACAAACACAATAAGGAAAATTTTTTTGCTTACTAAACTACGATCTCAAATATTTGTAATTAAACTTACACTTGCAATTAAACTTACACATATAACCCCAAGTATATCTTGTGGTGAATTTTAGAATCCAAACTATGATCTCAAATTTTTTATTTTTTTTATTTATGAGTTCGATGAGGTTAAGGTACGACTACGTACCTATTGCGCCCACCAAGATGTCCAACATGATCCAAACTAAGATAATAAAGAATCTAAAACAAAATTCATAGAATCCACCATTAGAATATGAAACATGCTTTGCCACATATTATCCAGCACAACCTTCTCCTTAACTTTTTCTACATGAAATTAACAAAAGTGCCCTGCCCCAAGACTATGCCACCCAGCAAACTATAAATATTTATTTTGTACACCTAAAAATCCCAAAAAAAGAAAAGGTTGACATCAACCCGAGAGTAAAAAACAAACCTTGTAATGTCAGCCAACATCTGCTTAAGAATTAGAATCACCTGAGCACAACCAAATGCCCAATAAAGTCAATTAGATGATTATCATCCCATTGAGGGTAATCCTCTAATAAATTTCAAACATTTTTTTTGTGAATTTTGATTAACATCCAAACTTCAAATATATTTTTTATATGTTTTAATGAAACTGATTAGAAAACTCTAATTATTAACCTATTAAGACAAATAAACAACTTTACGTATGTAATTACAATTTCCACAAAATACAGGATTCAACAATATAATTAAGCACTCATGATTATCAAACAAACCTTTGTATGATCAGACATGTTATTCTCATCAGGGGCAGACATGATTCCCCAACAATAAGTATTCCTTACCTATATCAAACAACAATAAAAATTCACTACAAAACAATGAAAAAAGGCATGCTGATGTCATTGCTGCAAAACATAATCTTAGGGTTTCAAACAGACAACTACAAATTAAAAAACCATTTATTGTTTGTAGATAAACGAATGAGAACCGGGTATTCAGGAATATCAAAGTATAGCATTGATTGAAAACAATAAACACAAAAAACCTTCGGTGTGGATTATAAACCCTAAATAACATTCAAGCAGTGAAAAAAAACGTAACGATGACGAATCTTTGATAAATCCCAATAATTCTATCATAATCAAACCTGGAGATTCACAATCGAGCAATTGATTACTCAGATCCTTTAATTATTGAAGATGCATCCTCAGATCCATTAAAGAGAAGATCGAAAAGAAACTTAAGAGAGCATCAAAAACATTTGTTGCTTGAAATCGTGAGAACCTGAATCGGCGAATGGATTTTTTGAACAGATTAAAAAGAAATATACCTGATTGAATCGCCAAAAAAATATACCTGATCAATTGAACTGGGATTTGAACAAAAAGAAGCGATCTGAAAGAAGAAGATCGCGATGGTGTTGAGAGAGAGAGAGGCAGAGGAATTTTTTTATTTAGGGTATGTTGAGAGGAACGGTTATGAGAGAATGAGAGAGAGTATAGAAGAAGGCATACACAAGAAGCTAATTCAATCCAGCCTTATGAGTTATGCCACATGTCCTCCCATTTGAGTTTTGCCACCTCATTGCTTATGTGGATGCTTAGTTGGCTTGCACCATTGGGTGACATGTGTCCCCAATGGTTTGCTTTATTAGAGATATAGATTTTTCCATCTTTTCACTTTTGGCCCCTATACCTTACCGTTGTTGCATATAACATGTTTTGACCAAAGTTTCACATAACTACAAAACTTGTAATTAACTAGGTTATTTATTTCCTAGTTATTTTATCTTGTTCACAACCCGTTTTATTTTAAGTCCCGTTAACTCGAGCCTTTTATATACTTTGTTTTCTCACAGTATTTATCATCCTTTTAATGAATATTAGACTTATTTATTTAAATCCTAATACTCACCGGGTTTACTTTTACCATTGACGGTACTTTACCCGTCTTTTAATATTAACGTGGTTTGATTACCAAACCCGTTTTCAGGGTGTTACAACTGAAAATGAAAGAAGGAGAATCTATTGAAGATTATTTCAATAGAACAATTCTTATTGTTAATCAATTACGAATGAATGAAGAAAAAATTAGCGAACAACGAATAGTAGAGAAGATTCTACGAAGTTTGACTCGAAATTTCGAGTCGGTGGTGATTACTGTGGAAGAAACGAAGAATCTAGAGGATGTTTTGACTGAAGAATTCTTCAATCTCATGAACTGAGATTAAAACGATATGATGATGCTCCGATAGAACATGCATTTCAAATGCAGAACTCCAATCAAGACAAGTTCAAGCAATCATGGAATGATACAGGAGGAAGAGGACGCAGTAAAACAAGGGGTCGAAACTTGAACTCTGTTAGATGTTACAATTGTCAAAAATTAGGCCACACAGCCAAGTTTTGTCAGCGGAAGGATGAGAGCGAGAAGCCTGACAACATGTTGATTCACAAAGACGATGAAATCGATGAACAAGATGACACGATGTTCATGATTTTCAATATGGAAGAGGCAGTCAAGGTTGACTGTTGGTACTTAGATAGCAGCTGTAGTAATCACATGACAGGAAACAAGGATTTATTTGTCAAACTGGATGAATCATTAAAGAAAGAAGTGAGGACAGGCGATGATAAAAGACTGGAAATAATCGACAGCGGGGAAGTGTCTGTCTCTATTAGAGGACGAGTTCGGAAGATACCGAATGTATTTTACGTGAAAGGTTTGAAGCATAACCTTTTGAGTGTGGGGCAACTCATACAAAAGGGGTATACAGTTTTGTTTCAAAAGGATCGATGTATCATCAAGGATGCAAGTAATGAAGCTATAGGAAATATTAAAATGACGAGTAACAAAATGTTTCCCATTCGTCCCGGTAGTGATCTAAACTTTGCAATGACCATGACAACGAAAGATATGTCAGTTCTATGGTAGTCAACTTTTGCGCCAAAGGACACCGCCTGCAAAAGGGTGTTAACGTAAAGGACAAAACTTGTAATTACTCATTTTCTTATTATGGGCAATGCTTTAAAACCCGGTTTTTAAAGCATATTGGGTTAGGCTTGGAAATGGTTCAACCGATTGAATGGGGCATTTCAACCGAGTTGACTAATCAACCTTCTAAATCCATAAAATACAATTCCAACTCAAAAATAATCCAAAACTACTTTAATCCATAATAAAAAAGTAATCCAAAATTCACTATCAACGTGATCCTCATCAAGTTAATCCATTGGAGTCTTAAATACATCAATTCACGATCTCTTAACCCAATTTGATGTGGATTGTGGGTGTTTGTTTTACTAAGAAGGTAAATTACCAACTTTTTTGGCCCATAAGGGATTAAAAGTTCAAATTTTAACCTTTGGCTCGGTACCAATATACCGGTTTTAACCAGTATAATCCAATTTACCGTCGGTACAACTTCTTTGTCATTCCCTCGGTTTTTCTGGTATGATTCCTGTCGGCCAAGCTTTAAGCATCCGGTTTAACCGACCAGTATAAACCGGTTTTTAAACCTTAATTATGGGATGCAAAAAGCAAATTTAACTTAGTAGATTAAAATCATAATTAATCCATATTAAGTCGTTAACCAAATTATGTATTCCAAAAGATCGTTAGTTTTCACTTGGTACTAGAGGTGTTCAAAACTATCCATATCTGAAAATCCGTTCCAAAATATCCGAATCTAAAATATCCAAAAATTCAGATATCCCGAAATTCGAATACCCGAATTTTTCGGATTAAGATTCGGATAGTGATTTTAAATTTTTTCGGATATATCGGATGTCCGAAATATCCGAAAATTTAATTTGTATTTTTTTCAGATATTCGAATATCCGAAGCATCCAAAAATATCCGAAATATCCAAAATAACCAAAAAATATCCGAAAAACTTATATTTGGATATCTGAAACTATCCAAAATATCTAGTTCCGAATATGAAAAATAAAAAAATTAAATAAAAAGTTAGATTTTCGGATATCCGATTCACTATCCGATCGGATATCCGAAATTTCGGATAGAGATTCAGATAGTGAAATCTGGTATCCAAAAATTTCAGATATCCGGTTTTGAACACCGCTACTTGGTGCCCTGTGATGCAAACTCAACAAAAATTTAAATCATTTTTATTTCTTTTTTTTTTCATTAACATCTGGATTTAAATCAATTTAGTCATTTAGGTTGTCAATGATGTTGTTTGAAAAAAGGAGCACGTACGTGCCTTTATCATATCTTGCATCTATATACTAGGCCCTCGAGAAGAAAATGGAGCAACAAAAGGAGCACCTGGATTGTCAATAGGCTCACTTCTTAAAATTTGGACCAGAGGTTCTCTGTGAACAAATTTGAGTAACAATTAGGTGCTGCATAATATGCATATTTGTAGTTAAACAGAGAAAATACCTCTACCAAGGTATATTTTAAGTGTCGTGCAATTACTAGAAGTCATCCAGTCGCATAAATGTCATAAGAACGTTAAAATGTCGATATACGCGGTTGTGGCGGCAACATGTTGGAGTATTTGGCTGATGAGAAATGATTTTATTTTCAAACAAAAGCAACCCTCGGTGCAGAAATTGGTGATGGATATCAAAGCTGTCTCGTATACTTGGATCAAGAATCGAGCTGGCCTCTCGGACTTAGAATGGAAAAAATGGTTGTCTTTTAATCTTTAGTATGTATTCGTGTCTTTTGTACTTTTGTTTATTGTTTGTACTGTTTCTTGAGCACCTTGCTTGAGTTTTATAAAATTCCGCCATTTCTCAAAAAAAAAAGTTAAACGGAGAAAAGGGTCATTACATGGTAGACTTTTTGAATTTTTTGACCGAGTTAAGATCACCTCTACTTAGGGCTACAACAGGCAATGGCATGACCAGAGAATAATTATCAAGATATTTTGTTGTCATTCCATCTAAGATTGAAATGTAGGTATTTAAATTACTATGCCAAACTAACCAAGTGTACCCAAAGGCAATGGGTTAAAGGAAGTCAAGTGAATCATAATTCATTGTCCAATTAAGATATTTAATGGTAATAAGTAGATAAAAAAATAAAAAGTAGTACCATAATTATATCCGAATCTGAAATATCTGAAAATTCGGATATCCGAATTTTTCGGATTCGGATAGTGATTTTCAAAATTTTTGGATATTTCGGATATCCGAAATATCCGAAAATTTAATTTTCATTTTTTTCCGGATATTCGAATATCCGAAAATATCCGAAGTATCCGAAAATATTCAAAATATTCAAAAAATATCTGAAAACTTATATTCGGATATCTGAAACTACCCAAAATATCCGTTTCCGAATATAAAAAAATAATAAAATTTAAAAAAAGGTTGGATTTTTGGATATCCGATTCACTATCCGAATCCGTATCCGAAAGTTTGGATATCCGAATTTCGGATATCTGAAATTTTGGATACGGATTCGGATAGTGAAATCTGGTATCCGAAAATTTCGGATATCCAAATTTTCGGACATTCGGCTTTGAACACCCCTAGGCGTGATAAAGCCCCTAAAGGCTTTATACCACATACTCCGGCCTAATTAAGAAAAGGGCAAGAATAGAAGTTGCAAAGATGCTTAAAGAAATTAAAAGTTGTTTTGGGCTCAAATTACAACCCAAAATGAAGAACATGAAATATCTAATCAAACAACAGTTTAAATATCATATTGTGTGAAGCACAATAGGACTCCGCACTTTGTGAACACCATCTGTCCACAATAGTGCAAGACGTTTTATGCTTGCTGGGTTCATTCTTTTCCCCCTAATAGTCACCACAAACTTCATCTTCTGGTTCAGTGTCGTGAACTGAAGATTGTTGGGCTCTACATTGATACTAAGGTTTGAGTGGTTTCCTTCAATAAATGCAACCTATTTTGAATTGGTGTGGCCCACATTGTCACAGTTCTAGGAAACGACACCGTGAATGTGTTTTTCATGTCTAGTTGAACCGCCACAGAAGGGTAATTGATCTCTTTAGGCGTCAACGTGTGTAGGCAACTAGCATTCGCTGGGATCACACTTCCTCGGCTTCGAGATATGTTGCACCATACCCTAAGATACTCTTCGGTAGAAGTTTCATACACAAGGCCTAACACCCATGAACGGAATCGTGGACCTACCAAGCATCACATTTGCCCCCTTATCTTCATCACTTTGTGCAAATATCCGAAAATTTAATTTTTATTTTTTTTGGATATCCGAATATCCGAAGCATCCGAAAAATATCCAAAATAACCAAAAAATATCCGAAAAACTTATATTTGGATATCTGAAACTATCCAAAATATCTGGTTCCGAATATGAAAAATAAAAAAATAAAAAATTCAATAAAAAGTTAGATTTTCGGATATCCGATTCACTATCCGATCGGATATCCGAAATTTCGGATAGAAATTCAGATAGTGAAATTTGGTATCCAAAAATTTCGGATATCCGGTTTTGAACACCGCTACTTGGTGCCCTGTGATGCAAACTCAACAAAAATTTAAATCATCTTTATTTCTTTATTTTTTCATTAACATCTGGATTTAAATCAATTTAGTCATTTAGGTTTTCAATGATGTTGTTTGAAAAAAGGAGCACGTACGTGCCTTTATCATATCTTGCATATATATACTAGGCCCTCGAGAAGAAAATGGAGCAACAAAAGGAGCACCTGGATTGTCAATAGGCTCACTTCTTAAAATTTGGACCAAAGGTTCTCTGTGAACAAATTTGAGTAACAATTAGGTGCTGCATAATATACATATTTGTAGTTAAACAGAGAAAATAACTCTACCAAGGTATATTTTAAGTGTCGTGCAATTACTAGAAGTCATCCAGTCGCATAAATGTCATAAGAACGTTAAAAGGTCGATATACGCGGTTGTGGCGGCAACATGTTGGAGCATTTGGCTGATGAGAAATGATTTTATTTTCAAACAAAAGCAACCCTCGGTGCAGAAATTGGTGACGGATATCAAAGGTGTCTCGTATACTTGGATCAAGAATCGAGCTGGCCTCTCGGACTTAGAAGGGAAAAAATGGTTGTCTTTTAATCTTTAGTATGTATTCGTGTCTTTTGTACTTTTGTTTATTGTTTGTACTGTTTCTTGAGCACCTTGCTTGAGTTTTATAAAATTCCGCCATTTCTCAAAAAAAAAGTTAAACAGAGAAAAGGGTCATTACGTGGTAGACTTTTTGAATTTTTTGACCGAGTTAAGATCATCTCTACTTAGGGCTACAACAGGCAATGGCATGACCAGAGAATAATTATCAAGATATTTTGTTGTCATTCCATCTAAGATTGAAATGTAGGTATTTAAATTACTATGCCAAACTAACCAAGTGTACCCAAAGGCAATGAGTTAAAGGAAGTCAAGTGAATCATAATTCATTGTCCAATTAAGATATTTAATGCTAATAAGTAGATAAATAAATAAAAAGTAGTACCATTATTATATCCGAATCCAAAATATCTGAAAATTCGGATATCGGAATTTTTCGGATTCGGATAGTGATTTTCAAAATTTTTGGATATTTCGGATATCCGAAATATCCAAAAATTTAATTTTCATTTTTTTCCAGATATCCGAATATCCGAAAATATCCGAAGTATCCGAAAAAATATCCGAAAATATTCAAAATATTCAAAAATATCTGAAAACTTATATTCGGATATCTGAAACTACCCAAAATATCCGTTTCCGAATATAAAAAAATAATAAAAAATAAAATTTAAAAAAAAGTTGGATTTTCGGATATCCGATTCACTATCCGAATCCGTATCCGAAATTTTGGATACGGATTCGGATAGTGAAATCTGGTATCCGAAAATTTCGGATATCCAAATTTTCGGACATTCGGCTTTGAACACCCCTAGGCGTGATAAAGCCCCTAAAGGCTTTATACCACATCCTCCGGCCTAATTAAGAAAAGGGCAAGAATAAAAGTTGCAAAGATGCTTAAAGAAATTAAAAGTTGTTTTGGGCTCAAATTCCAACCCAAAACGAAGAACATGAAATATCTAATCAAACAACAGTTTAAATATCATATTGTGTGAAGCACAATAGGACTCCGCACTTTGTGAACACCATATGTACACAATAGTGCAAGAAGTTTTATGCTTGATGGGTTCATTCTTTTCCCCCTAATAGTCACCACAAACTTCATCTTCTGGTTCAGTGTCGTGAACTAAAGAGTGTTGGGCTCTACATTAATACAAAGGTTTGAGTGGTTTCCTTCATTAAATGCAACATATTTTGAATTGGTGTGGCCCACATTTGTCACAGTTCTAGGAAACGACACCGTGAATGTGTTTTTCATGTCTAGTTGAACCGCCACAGAAGGGTAATTGATCTCTTTAGGCGTCAACGTGTGTAGGCAACTAGCATTCGCGGGGATCACACTTCCTCGGCTTCGAGATATGTTGCACCATACCCTTATCTTCATCACTTTGTGCAAATATCCGAAAATTTAATTTTTATTTTTTTCGGATATCCGAATATCTGAAGCATCCGAAAATATCCGAAAATATCCGAAATATCCGAAAAATATCCAAAATAACCAAAAAATATCCGAAAAACTTATATTTGGATATCTGAAACTATCCAAAATATCTGGTTCCGAATATGAAAAATAAAAAAAATAAAAAATTAAATAAAAAGTTAGATTTTCGGATATCCGATTCACTATCCGATCGGATATCCGAAATTTCGGATAGAGATTCAGATAGTGAACTCTGGTATCCAAAAATTTCAGATATCCGGTTTTGAACACCGCTACATGGTGCCCTGTGATGCAAACTCAACAAAAATTTAAATCATTTTTATTTCTTTATTTTTTCATTAACATCTGGATTTAAATCAATTTAGTCATTTAGGTTGTCAATGATGTTGTTTGAAAAAAAGGAGCACGTACGTGCCTTTATCATATCTTGCATATATATACTAGGCCCTCGAGAAGAAAATGGAGCAACAAAAGGAGCACCTGGATTGTCAATAGGCTCACTTCTTAAAATTTGGACCAGAGGTTCTCTGTGAACAAATTTGAGTAACAATTAGGTGCTGCATAATATGCATATTTGTAGTTAAACAGAGAAAATACCTTTACCAAGGTATATTTTAAGTGTTGTGCAATTACTAGAAGTCATCCAGTCGCATAAATGTCATAAGAACGTTAAAAGGTCGATATACGCGGTTGTGGCGGCAACATGTTGGAGCATTTGGCTGATGAGAAATGATTTTATTTTCAAACAAAAGCAACCCTCGGTGCAGAAATTGGTGACGGATATCAAAGTTGTCTCGTATACTTGGATCAAGAATCGAGCTGGCCTCTCGGACTTAGAATGGAAAAAATGGTAATCTTTTAATCTTTAGTATGTATTCGTGTCTTTTGTACTTTTGTTTATTGTTTGTACTGTTTCTTGAGCTCCTTGCTTGAGTTTTATAATGTCACACCCCGATATTTCCATGTATTACCGGTGGGCCCGGTAGGGAGTATCGTGACGTATTTGATATCATCATAGTCAAACAACACAATTTAAATGCACAGCGGAAGTCTTGAAATATAAAATATTATTACAACACAATTGTATGATAATATAAAAGTATTATGTACAGACTAGCTTGTAATAATCCACAGGACGATCAAAACAACAAAAGAAGTTATCAGACTAATGGCTTATGTGAAGGAGTTGCAAAGTCCTCAACTAACAAGTCCTGAGCAGCTTCCAGCCTATTACGTACTTTTACCTGTCACTTAGACTTTGGAAAATATGTCAATTTTCACTGGTAAATACACTCAACCGACTCATTTGAAAAGAGTTTAAGAAAATTGATTTAGATGCACCTGGCACAAAAATATTTTGACACTTTGATTAAAATGCACAAGGCAAAGTTAATCTTTTATACTTGGGACAAACTATATCTCATGTTATCAGTTTTACATAACTTGCTCTACATACGGGGCCCGGTTCTATGCCGGTTCAAGATTAACCGACACACCACTATTCCCTTATTGGGAATCCCATATTGGGTATAATTAATTAATAAGCATATGGCATCTGTCAGGTGTATGCCTACACCCCGTGTTTAGGTCGTGGCCATTGCATTTAATGAGTCAAGGATATCCAGGACACGGTCGCATTAACCCCCAATGTTTCAGTCAAGCAATACGAATTAAAAACAGGTTATTTGGATTTCCCGACTTATTGGTCTTTGAATCCCATACCTGACCATGCGGTATTTATATTACCGTATCCCAAGCCCGTAATAGGGAAAATAAGTTAAGAGTATTTACCTGAGCTAGCTCCTGTCTTAAATAGCAAGAATTATAATAACTCAGTCGTATTCACTTAAGTAAGCGTAGGTACAATTTACCGGAAGGCTCTAGTCTAGAATGATGGTATAAATAACCAATTAGAATACTAATGGGTCTTAATTATGTCATAGACTTAGACCGGCTAGTTTATAAACAGAACAACGGTACGACACGCTAGATTAAGCGGAGGCCGGATTAGAATGTGATTTAGACCCAATCAAGTATGAAGACTTGTATAAAATGGGTAAACTAAATACATTCTGGATTTTGAAATGAAAATGATAAGGTTCGACCCCTTTCCGGTTAATTTATGTAAACTAGTTACATAAACTGTACCGGGCGCGTATATGCGTAACGGGTAACCGAAAGAGTCATACACAAGTTCCATAAGTTAATATGCTTTAAATATGTTGTGATATCAGTAGGATACCTTCCATTATGCCCAAAACGAGTTTAATCTCAATTTAAGCCCCGTAGGGGTATTTTGGTCATTTAAAAGATTATAAAAGAGATTAATTTTAATTCTGAGACTCGGGTCTCAAATAATCAGTAAAACAACTTAATTTAATAGGTCATATCAGTTGGTGATAAGTCTTATGTGACAAAATGGTTTTAAACCCATACTAGGTGTTTAATACGCGTAAAAAGCCATTTTAAGCGATTTCCGGGTTATACAAGAAATCTGAGTTTTCTGATCAGGTTATAAAGTTCAAAATACTTTATTTATTATATAAAATCAGTAGCAATTGGATTGGTGTCAAAATATTATGTAAAACTCATTTTACAAGCAAAAAGGGTATAATCGGTATTTACCGAATTAAGGCGATAACCTTAGGTTATGATCAGTTTAAAAATAATTAAAAATCTTTAAAAATCTCAAAATATTATATTACATCAGTGGGTATAAGGTTTGGTGTCAAAAACAGGGTTTGGATAGGCTTTATGCTAATGACGCGTTTATTTACTAAAAGGCGTTCTAATTACGTCATTGAGCATAACTCCTAATCTAGACCTCAAACTGATGTGAAAATTTAGGGACATGTTTATAAATCAGTAATAAAGATTATTGTCCTTTCATATTTCCAAAATTCTCGTTTTATGGACAAAAGGGAATTATGGTCAACATTAAGCAATTAACGGAAACGTGTAAACGGATCGGACAATCAACGATCCAACCACAGAGGGTTATACTATCATGTAACCTGGTCCTAAGGAAGCTCTAAGGCATTTCCAAACCCATCTAAATCGGATCAGAACTGAAGTCAAAGCAAAAGTCAAAGTTTTGCGACTTTTGGTTCCGAACCGGGTCTAAACAGAAAATTATCGGATCAAACAAGCTTAGACCAGTTCTTATACTTATTACCAAGTTATATGAGTGATAAAATAGGTTGCACACTTTTTACATTGCTAATTACGTGTAAAATCAAAAGTTAGGATCCTGTTGACTCTTTATAATAAACTTTGACCCGACAATTGATATAGTTAGAATGGGAATCAGAGGGTGCCCTTTTAAGGGTTTATTGCCCACATAAATACCAACTTATAACTACTATCAATTTGACAAATCACTGGACCATTAGTGATTAATCGATAAGTCAAACCTTAATTACGACGGTTTGACTTTTAAGCTAATAACTAAGCAAAACTCAATTAAGGAAGGTTAAGGACACTTACCAAGGTCTAATGCACGACCAGAGATGCTTAGGGAAAAGCCTTGAGCTCCAGAAATGATCAGAAGTTGAGTTGGGAAAGAATGAACAAGAATTGAAACAATGTGGCCTTTATATAGTGATCTTGATTGCTCAAGATCATGCCAAACAAGGCTATACATGTTCTCTGATCATTAACAAGTGTCCCTAAGGCCTAAGAATTAGTTTAGGCAGCTCCTGGAAGTGTAAAAGGGCAATATAAATGGGCTGAACAGACAACAGACGAGTTGCTGCATCTGGGACATGCTTACGGACCGTAAGGTCCAAAGTGTTACGGTCCGTAAGGACCTGGTCAGCATGATACATCTTTCAAAAGTTGACAGTTTGGCCCCTGAACTTCCAAACTTGATTTTTAACATGGTTTCTTGCACTGGTAACCCCCGAACTTGACTTTTAAGGACTCCAAGTCATAAACCAACTTTTTTAGGTCCCGGGTTATTCATACGATCACCGAAAAGTCTTAAATTTTGACGTTGACGCTTTTAACCCCTCGTATACGAATTTTATCATAACTTTCTCATACGATAACGAAACTTGGTGAAATTTTTATCACGCATTCTAGTGAGCATAATTAATTGTTACAAATCTTCGGGTTTGCTAAAAGGTCACTAGGAGGTATATTTTAAACATGTTGACACATTTAACCCCTGTAGTTTGAAATCTCTCACTTTCTTTCACAATTAGCTTCGTATGATCCATGAATCATTCGTTTAAGGGTATAAACATCATGTATGGTTATTATAAAGTATATTTATCCATTGTTGACATTTTGAACCCTTACATTCACATACTTTTCTTGTTTGTCAACTTTAGTCCCTCTTAAGTAATCCTTTACACGTTCCAAGCTTATGAGACGTGTCAACACATTATAGGACGTGAATTTTCGAGGTGTTACATATAAAATTCCGCCATTTCTAAAAAAAAGTTAAACAGAGAAAAGGGTCATTACGTGGTAGACTTTTTTAATTTTTTGACCGAGTTAAGATCATCTCTACTTAGGGCTACAACAGGCAATGGCATGACCAGAGAATAATTATCAAGATATTTTGTTGTCATTCCATCTAAGACTGAAATGTAGGTATTTAAATTACTATGCCAAACTAACCAAGTGTACCCAAAGGCAATGGGTTAAAGGAAGTCAAGTGAATCATAATTCATTGTCCAATTAAGATATTTAATGCTAATAAGTAGATAAATAAATAAAAAGTAGTACCATTATTATATCCGAATCCGAAATATCTGAAAATTCGGATATCGGAATTTTTCGGATTCGGATAGTGATTTTCAAAAATTTTGGATATTTCGGATATCCGAAATATCCGAAAATTTAATTTTCATTTTTTTCCAGATATCCGAATATCCGAAAATATCCGAAGTATCCGAAAAATATCCGAAAATATTCAAAATATTCAAAAAATGTCTGAAAACTTATATTCGGATATCTTAAACTACCCAAAATATCCGTTTCCGAATATAAAAAAATAATAAAAAATAAAATTTAAAAAAAAGTTTGATTTTCGGATATCCGATTCACTATCCGAATCCGTATCCGAAATTTTGGATATCCGAATTTCGGATATCTGAAATTTTGGATACGGATTCGGATAGTGAAATCTGGTATCCGAAAATTTCGGATATCCAAATTTTCGGACATTCGGCTTTGAACACCCCTAGGCGTGATAAAGCCCCTAAAGGCTTTATACTACATCCTCCGGCCTAATTAAGAAAAGGGCAAGAATAGAAGTTGCAAAGAAGCTTAAAGAAATTAAAAGTTGTTTTGGGCTCAAATTCCAACCCAAAACGAAGAACATGAAATATCTAATCAAACAACAGTTTAAATATCATATTGTGTGAAGCACAATTGGACTCCGCACATTGTGAACACCATCTGTACACAATAGTGCAAGACGTTTTATGCTTGATGGGTTCATTCTTTCCCCCCTAATAGTCACCACAAACTTCATCTTCTGGTTCAGTGTCGTGAACTGAAGAGTGTTGGGCTCTACATTGATACTAAGGTTTGAGTGGTTTCCTTCAATAAATGCAACATATTTTGAATTGGTGTGGCCCACATTTGTCACAGTTCTAGGAAACGACACCGTGAATGTGTTTTTCATGTCTAGTTGAACCGCCACAGAAGGGTAATTGATCTCTTTAGGCGTCAACGTGTGTAGGCAACTGGCATTCGCGGGGATCACACTTCCTCGGCTTCGAGATATGTTGCACCATACCCTAAGATACTCTTCGGTAGAAGTTTCATACACAAGGCCTAACACCCATGAACGGAATCGTGGACCTACCAAGCATCACATTTGCCCCCTTATCTTCATCACTTTGTGCAAATATCCGAAAATTTAATTTTTATTTTTTTCGGATATCCGAATATCTGAAGCATCCGAAAATATCCGAAAATATCCGAAATATCCGAAAAATATCCAAAATAACCAAAAAATATCCGAAAAACTTATATTTGGATATCTGAAACTATCCAAAATATCTGGTTCCGAATATGAAAAATAAAAAAAAATAAAAAATTAAATAAAAAGTTAGATTTTCGGATATCCGATTCACTATCCGATCGGATATCCGAAATTTCGGATAGAGATTCAGATAGTGAACTCTGGTATCCAAAAATTTCAGATATCCGGTTTTGAACACCGCTACATGGTGCCCTGTGATGCAAACTCAACAAAAATTTAAATCATTTTTATTTCTTTATTTTTTCATTAACATCTGGATTTAAATCAATTTAGTCATTTAGGTTGTCAATGATGTTGTTTGAAAAAAAGGAGCACGTACGTGCCTTTATCATATCTTGCATATATATACTAGGCCCTCGAGAAGAAAATGGAGCAACAAAAGGAGCACCTGGATTGTCAATAGGCTCACTTCTTAAAATTTGGACCAGAGGTTCTCTGTGAACAAATTTGAGTAACAATTAGGTGCTGCATAATATGCATATTTGTAGTTAAACAGAGAAAATACCTCTACCAAGGTATATTTTAAGTGTCGTGCAATTACTAGAAGTCATCCAGTCGCATAAATGTCATAAGAACGTTAAAAGGTCGATATACGCGGTTGTGGCGGCAACATGTTGGAGCGTTTGGCTGATGAGAAATGATTTTATTTTCAAACAAAAGCAACCCTCGGTGCAAAAATTGGTGACGGATATCAAAGCTGTCTCGTATACTTGGATCAAGAATCGAGCTGGCCTCTCGGACTTAGAATGGAAAAAATGGTTGTCTTTTAATCTTTAGTATGCATTCGTGTCTTTTGTACTTTTGTTTATTTTTTGTACTGTTTCTTGAGCACCTTGCTTGAGTTTTATAAAATTCCGCCATTTCTCAAAAAAAAAAAAAAAAAAAGTTAAACAGAGAAAAGGGTCATTACGTGGTAGACTTTTTTAATTTTTTGACCGAGTTAAGATCATCTCTACTTAGGGCTACAACAGGCAATGGCATGACCAGAGAATAATTATCAAGATATTTTGTTCTCATTCCATCTAAGAGTGAAATGTAGGTATTTAAATTACTATGCCAAACTAACCAGGTGTACCCAAAGGCAATGGGTTAAAGGAAGTCAAGTGAATCATAATTCATTGTCCAATTAAGATATTTAATGCTAATAAGTAAATAAATAAATAAAAAGTAGTACCATTATTATATCCGAATCCGAAATATCTGAAAATTCGGATATCCGAATTTTTCGGATTCGGATAGTGATTTTCAAAATTTTCTGATATCCGAAATATCCAAAAATTTAATTTTCATTTTTTTCCGGATATCCGAATATCCGAAAATATCCGAAGTATCCGAAAAATATCCGAAAATATTCAAAAAATATCTGAAAACTTATATTCGGATATCTGAAACTACCCAAAATATCCGTTTCCGAATATAAAAAAATAATAAAAAATAAAATTTAAAAAAAAAGTTGGATTTTCGGATATCCGATTCACTATCCGAATCCGTATCCGAAATTTTGGATATCCGAATTTCGGATATCTGAAATTTTGGATACGGATTCGGATAGTGAAATCTGGTATCCGAAAATTTCGGATATCCAAATTTTCGGACATTCGGCTTTGAACACCCCTAGGCGTGATAAAGCCCCTAAAGGCTTTATACCACATCCTCCGGCCTAATTAAGAAAAGGGCAAGAATAGAAGTTGCAAAGATGCTTAAAGAAATTAAAAGTTGTTTTGGGCTCAAATTCCAACCCAAAACGAAGAACATGAAATATCTAATCAAACAACAGTTTAAATATCATATTTTGTGAAGCACAATAGGACTCCGCACTTTGTGAACACCATCTGTCCACAATAGTGCAAGACGTTTTATGCTTGATGGGTTCATTCTTTTCCCCCTAATAGTCACCACAAACTTCATCTTCTGGTTCAGTGTCGTGAACCGAAGAGTGTTGGGCTCTACATTGATACTAAGGTTTGAGTGGTTTCCTTCAATAAATGCAACATATTTTGAATTGGTGTGGCCCACATTTGTCACAGTTCTAGGAAACGACACCGTGAATGTGTTTTTCATGTCTAGTTGAACCACCACAGAAGGGTAATTGATCTCTTTAGGCGTCAACGTGTGTAGGCAACTAGCATTCGCGGGGATCACACTTCCTCGGCTTCGAGATATGTTGCACCATACCCTAAGATACTCTTCGGTAGAAGTTTCATACACAAGGCCTAACACCCATGAACGGAATCGTGGACCTACCAAGCATCACATTTGCCCCCTAATCTTCATCACTTTGTGCAAATACACGGATACAACCCCAGTGTCTCCCAAACCTACAGCTACACACATACAACCACATAGTCACCTTGACAATATGCAATCAACATCCTTCACCCATCAATTTCTAGTTCACTTGTCGGATCAATTGAACTAATCTCAAGAACCGGATAACATCCATAAACCAAGTTATCACGAGGACACACCTATACAAACTCCCACTGGAGTATCGTAGCATTGAAAAGACAAAAGTACCACCTATACACACGTGTTAAATAAAGCAAAAGTTATCATTAAGAAATAATTATGTATACAATAGAAATTCTTTTTCTCATATAGCTTAGTTCAAATGGACGATAAGAGTTTTTTAAGTGAATAGGATACTAGACATTTTTCATTTCCTTTTTTTGTAGTCCAACCTGGTCTTTCTTTTAAAATCTCTATTGTAATAATATTGCACATATGTTGTTGTTATTGTATTGTATTGAACCAAAGGTAAAGTTTTATATTTTCTTTGACAAAAACATAAGCATAGATTTGCAACAAATTGTGTGAGTGAATTTGAACCATCTTTTATCTAGAAAGAAATAAAAAAAAAAAAACTGTTACCTTCTGTTATGAAACAATTTTAAAGAGCAAGTAGAGGTATTAATTGCAAGATTTAATCTGTATTTTAAAATCAGTCTATTGCAAAAGCCCAAACCGTTAATATGAAACAATTTTAAGGAGCAAGTAGAGGTATTAATTGCAAGATTTAAATCGGTATTTTAAAATTGGTCTATTGCAAAAGCCCATAAAATCAGTCTATTGGCCCAAACCGTTAATATGAAACAATTTTAAGGAGCAAGTAGAGGTATTAATTGCCCATGGCTTCATAGCCTAGTGGCATTCTGGGGGTAGGATAAGACTTTGTGACCTATAGGTCCTGGGTTCGATTCTTACAATGGGGTTTTTTCCATATTTATTGGGTTTCCTCCTGAATTGGTGTATAGGCATTATGTCTAATGGGGATGGATATGATCGGGTGGTTCTGCTGGTGGCACGATGATACTCCAGTGGTCCGTCAGTGATCCAAATTTGCCGTTCAAAAAAAAAAGTAGAGGTATTAATTGCAAGATTTAAATCCAGTTCAGTTTGGTTAGATTTTAATTTTCAATTTTTTTGTTTCAGGCTATGATGATTAAAAAAAAGCGTTACTAAAGATTCGGCTTATAGGTTGCCTAGACTAGGCGGTATGGGGGCCGGCTTAGGCCCGTCCTGGCCCGTCGCCGGTCCCCCACACCGCCCCCTAGCCCCGTCGCGTCGTATCCGGCTCCCACCCGACGTTCTTCACGGGCCTCGAATTCAAACAATTAGCCGTTACAACGGCTATATTATATTAAATAAAAAAAAACTTTTTCACTTTAAATAAATACCCCTCTTTTCATCCATTTTTATACCATTTTCTCAATACTTCTCCCATTCTCTTCCATTTTTATAAAAAACACTCCCCTTTTTTTATATAATCATGAATCCATTCAACCCGAACAATCCCAATGAACAAGACCGTCAATGAATTTTGCGGGTATTATAACCAAATTTACACTTGTCCTCCTATTGGGAGTAACGACGAGGAAATTCTTAACCTTGCGATGGCTAAATGGGATTCAAAAAATCCGGCGCTTTTCCCGCACCTCCGAGCATGGAACGTTTTAAAGAAAGAACCAAAATGGATGCCGGTTCCGTTACAACGGCTATATTATATTAAATAAAAAAAAACTTTTTCACTTTAAATAAATACCCCTCTTTTCATCCATTTTTATACCATTTTCTCAATACTTCTCCCATTCTCTTCCATTTTTATAAAAAACACTCCCCTTTTTTTATATAATCATGAATCCATTCAACCCGAACAATCCCAATGAACAAGACCGTCAATGAATTTTGCGGGTATTATAACCAAATTTACACTTGTCCTCCTATTGGGAGTAACGACGAGGAAATTCTTAACCTTGCGATGGCTAAATGGGATTCAAAAAATCCGGCGCTTTTCCCGCACCTCCGAGCATGGAACGTTTTAAAGAAAGAACCAAAATGGATGCCGGTTCCAAATGAGGTCGCAACCGCCAAACGGACTAAAACTTCCGAGTCCGGAAGTTATAGTGCGGGAGGCTCCACCGCTCGTTGTCAAATCGACATAAACGACGACCCGATATATGACGAGGATGTGTTGCTCGTTCGCGAGAACGAACGTCCCACCGGAAGGGACAAATCAAAAAAAGAGGCGGCCGGAAAACGAAAAGGGGGCGGCTCGAGTGGAGGGGGCGGTTCGGGCTCGGGGGCGGCTTCGAAAATGGACGAGTTGATAAACAAATTCCGTTCGTTCAAAGAGTTCGCGGCCGAAAAATATAGTCACAAGAAAAACGTGTCGGCCGACTATGCTCGAGCGGAGGATTTTAGGATTATTAGGTTGGATCTCGACTCGGTTCCGAAGGATGAACGCGAGGTTTATCGGCGGATGAAAGATGAGGTTAAGAAGAAATGGACGTCGTAGGTTGTGAGCGGAGGACCTTTTTAATCGTATCGTTATTTTTTTTTTTTTCGTTTTTATGTTTACCGTTTCTAGGATTAGTAGTTTTAATTTTTAGGAAATGTAATTTTATTTTTATGTTATGAAATGAATTTATTTATGTTGTATTTTTTAATTTTTATGAAGTTTTTATTTAAGTTAACAAAAAAAGTTAGAAAATTATAAAATAAATAAAAATAAATTTTTTTTTGAAAATAAAACTTCATTAAAACAACCTCCGACCCAACTGGGCAAAAGGCCAAACAAAACAACTCCCCCGACCCAAACGGGCAAAGGGCCAACACTTACAGCATATACATATGATATTTACATCACTACTTGCAACAAATATATTTACATGAAAATCTATTTTTAACCCACCCAAAACGACTTAATCTCTGCTATAATATCTTGATGACTTCTCCTGACTTGATTGAAGACCAACTCATTCCTCTCTTTCCAAATACACCAACACGAGATTATAACCAGACCCCGGATAATCTTTTTCGCTTTCTTCCCAGTCTGAATAGAGATATGAGAATTCAATAAATCTTTGAACTATTTTGAACTGCTTGTTCGATGGCTATTTTATTGTTTGGAAAAAGATAAAAACCTTTGAGCACAAGAAAAAGCCCGTTGGGTCGGCTATATTCTCCCATCTTCTAGACTCGTTATATAAAGAAACGCACGCTCAAATTGCAACCAACAAACACGCAAGCCCTAACCCTAACTCCCTCTAATCCTTTATTCTCCCACAAAGGTTTATCACATCATATCACCCCTTCGTAATTCCAGTTGTGAATGGTGGAACCCTTATTTCATTGTTGGATGATCTCCCCTTTTCCCTTGATCAGGGGGATCTCTTCTTTTGGATCTTGCAAACAAGCCTGGTACTACCGCTGCATCGGTGTCGACCCGTGAAACCCGACTCGTATTTGATTACACATCTTTTTTTTACTTTAATCACAGCCGTTGCAGTTTTGTTATTATCATTCGCTTTTGTTTGATTGTTTACTTGCTTGGATATTTGTTAAAAATTGTTAAAAAGAAGAAGTGTTTGTTTTGAGAAGATGTTGCTAACTAAGAATAAGAAGAATCAAGCCTCGAAAGGTTCCGGAAACCGGATTTTGATCAATGTTACTGTCATTGGAAGCGCCGGCCCTATTCGGTTTGTTGTGAATGAAGGAGAACTCGTGGCGGATGTTATCGATACCGCGCTTAAGTTGTACGCTAGGGAAGGCCGGCTTCCTGTGCTTGGATCTAATTATAATGAGTTTGTTTTGTATTGTCCGGTTGCTGGGACTGAAGGTTGGGCTTGTTTTCATTAGTTGATGTTGTGTATGATTGCTGTATGATTTGAATTGAATTGAATTGAATTGGTTTTGTACAGCTTTGAAGACTTGGGAAACGATTGGATCGGTTGGGGTTAGGAATTTCATGTTGTGCAAGAAACCGAAACCGCAGAAGGTGGTTAATGATGATGATGGCAAACCGGTGGCTGTGGGAGTAACAAGGAAGAGTTCTGGAAGCTGGAGGGCTTGGTTCAACAAATCAATTAATCTTAAAGTATCATCTCATTGAATGGTACATCAACTGATTTTTATGATTTTTGAATATGAGTTTAAGTTGAATGGTACATTGGACAACAAGCTGGTTTTTGTAATTTCTTGAATTTGAGTTTGTTTACTTTTGGAGTATTCTTGATTGTTATTATAAGATAGTGATGATTTTGATGATATTTGATGTTGTATTTTGTTAGGGTTTTGTTTGCTTTCAAATCATTTGCCTGTTTCATATCATGTTTCGTAGTACTAGTGTTCGAACTGTCCTATGTAATGTTAATTGTTCTCTGTCAAATCACTTAACTAACCAATATGACAAAAACCAATGAAATTATTTTTGTTAAAACGTCATTGTAGAGAAAATACTCGATCGGTGGTGATGGTATGGTGTTTAAGGTGTGTCGAAATTAGCAATTTTGATTGTTGTAAATTGCGTTTACGTGTTTTTTTTCTATCTAAAAATTAATGTCAATCCAATCAAGAACCGTAAAAAACAGTATGCTACTGTAAACGAACGTTCACAGTACTTAAAATATCCAATTAAGTGGTGGTGTATTATACAAGATTTCCTTCTTTTTATCGGTATTTTACAGTACCTAAAATACCTAATTAAGTGGTGTATTATACAATATTATTCCTTTTTCTTATCGGTAGTCTAGACTTGCGGGGTTGGTTTTGGTACAAACCATATTTATCCTACAAACCGTAAGAACAGATCATAACACTTAAAAAAAGTTAAATTAGTACATACTAAAACAATATATACATAAAAGTAGCACTTTTGAATTTTATTAGCACATGAAAATTAACCAACATAATTGATTTTATCAGCACATTGAAAAAAATATATCAAAATAAAGAATTAATTGCTTGTTATCAGTGTTATAAGGAATTCAAGATAATTTATATTATTTAGATTGTCATTTTACCATTTCTTTATAATTGGTTGGATGACATCTAACACTTTTTAAATGGTTCTTACAGTTTGTATACGAAATGTGGTTTGTATTTGATCATCCATAGACTTGCAAACTAAACCAAAAGATTGTAGGAGGTAAGGCTACGCGGTATGGGGACCGGCCTAGGGCCGGCATGCCTCCGACGCTCAAGACGGGCATGCTCTCTCTCTCTCTCTCTCTCTCTTTTTCTTTATACACACATATACATACACACATATATATATTGATGCCTATCCCCACGCCCTAGGTCCATCCCCTTTACGCCCATCCCCACACTTGCTTACGTGGACGCCTACATGCCGGAGCATCTTTCGAGGACTACCCTTCTCAGCACCACATAGTCTTATCACTCATCTAAGTCATAAACACCGTATAAGTTTTACATGTCTTTCACTACATATTTGATATATCTATGTTTCTTTTGTCATTTATAAACATAAGTTTAACATTAAGTGTCCAAAACAAATGACATGATACACTAGTAAAATAAGTATATTGGTTGCCACATCAACGGAGACAACCATGAAAAATATGAGTGCCGACTTTGAATTTTCATTGAAGCATCGATATAAACCATATACAAGATTCGCTACTCTTTGGTTTCCCCACCTCAAATGAAGTATACAAAATAATATGATCGATATTATCCCCATCTATGATATATTATTGGTCGCAAATGCTTTATACACTTGGAATTTGAATTAAAAATAACAAATTGATATAAGGTTTATTCGATATAATATAAAAATTAAAATTATGATAAGCGCAACACGAGTTGCGACAAAGATCTTCCCAAGATATATGTCTCAACACGGGTAACTGCCTTAAGGTTCATCTTATTTAAGTTGTAACAATTCACTGGTAGTTGTCCACACACACCACCTTTGCTCTTTATCGTTTATGCTCTCAGTCATCCTTGAGTGCCGATGGTTTTTCAACAATCTCAAATCAACTACACCAAACATACCCCAATGCTCCACCTTAGTCGACATTGCAACCGAAAGATCATCATTTAACTCATCTTATCGTTGATTCAAAGTTTGTAATTCTGTGAAGTATTGAAATACCTTAACTAAATAACTTGGAAACATAAGGTTATACAAAAATGCCGACATGGTTAACGTTCATACAATACTAGGGATGAGCAAATACCGATACCGTCCCGATACTGTCCCGATCCCGAAAAATACCGATCCCGAATTTTGTGTAAACTTGGTACCGATACCGAAATATGTCGGTACGGTATTGGTACGGTATCGGTATTTTAAGGGTAAAATTCGGTATTTTACCGATACCGAAAATGCCAAAATTGGATACCGTTTCCGGTACCGAAAAAATTCGGGATCGGGATGGGATCAGGATCGGGACGGTATTTTATACCAATTGCTCATCCCTATACAATACACCTAAATTAGGCTAAATAAACCAAATAAAACATATCGATACGTACAAAACAAGTTTTCGGTCACTTTGATATATTAAGTAAGAAGATGGCACCAACAAACACCAAGTTTAAATGATTTAAAACATGTTTTAAAACAAGTTACATTTTTTACCACTAGTTACACACATCACAACCGGTCGTAGATTTCACTTAGACCGTTCGTAATAATTAATGCCTTTTAAAAGAAATTATTTTTCACGTCAGCATCATACCCATTCAACCATAACAATAATCCAGATGCTACTTTTTTTTTCTTTTTTTATCAAACTTTAACTTCCCATATTTAATTGTTGACGGAAATTACAATTAAAAAAAAATCCAGGTCTAAGTCATTTGAATTACCACCACAAATGTGGAACATCTTTTCCAATTGTGAAGGCTATTTTTTATTTCGGCTTTAATATCCATTATTTTTGTTTCGACTTTATCCATGCATTTTTTTCAAATCTGCATTGAAGGATTAATTGGTGATGTCTGCCATGTTCCAACTTTAATGTGTTCATGTTGGAAAACGTGATGTAAATTTATCGTATTGTGTTTAAACAAATATTTCTTGATGATATGTTGACATTTAAGATTATGCTATGTTCTACATGTTACTATGACATTTAAGATTATAATATGTTCTACAACATGTTTCTATGACATTTAACTGTTTTTTTTTTTTTTTTTTTTTTTTTTACTTCAAATCAAATACACTTTGTTTTTTTTTTTTTTAACATACTTGTTTAATCCATTTTACAATTTACTCTAGAACATTATATTACAATTCGTGATCTGAAGTATAAATAATAAGGTTTTCCTAAATAGTGTTTTGGTTATGCTCAAATGACCTGATTTTTTCATGTTAAATTAAAATTGTGTTCACACATCTCATTACGAATATTGTTATTTTGTTTACTCGCTCATTTCGGATTTAGTCAATACTATTTGCTTTGTGCATAGTATATTTTCAGTTTAAGAGGAGTTAGGGAAAGATGGAGTAATAGAGATGTATACATATGGCTGTTCAAAAATCTCGCGGCTCGGAGCTCGCTCGGATTTAGCTCGGAAAAAGCTCGCTCGATTTGGCTCGGTTTAAAAGTGAGCCGAGCCGGCTCGGCTCGGTTAGAAAGTGAGCCTAGCTCGGCTCGGCTCGAAACGAGCCGAGCTGGCTCGGTTCGGCTCGCTTTGTAGCTCGGCTCGGTTTAGCTCGAATTATTTTACTTATAATAAGTTTTAATTTTATATACATTATAATATATTACAAAAAAACTGATTATTATTTACATGTATATAGGTTTGTAATTTGATATTTATGGCATATTTGAAGATTGATTACCATACTAATGAACTAATATTGTATTTTATTGAAATTAAAACTTATTATGCGTTGTTAAACTTGATTTTGGTTTGAATTGTATTAGGTTGAACTTATTTTGAATATATTCTTTTAAATTATTGAATAATATTTTAGGCTATTAAATTTTAAGAGGTATATATTAGTTTTTTTTTATAAAATCGAGTCAAACCAAGCCGAGCCGAGCTAGCTCGGTTTAAAACCAAGCCGAGCCCGAGCTTAGATTTTCAGCTCGGTTTCAAATCCGAGCCGAGCCGAGCCAGCTCGATTTATAATCGAGCCGAGCCCGAGCTTGGCCTGGCTCGGCTCGGCTCGGCTCATGAACAGCCCTAACATATTCCTCATATGAGGTCAGGTTTCCACTTGCATCATCGACATGCTAAATACTCTAAATCGAAAGGGATATCTATAAATGTTGCTCAATCCGAGTCTAGTCACCCTTATGCTTCGAATAATCCATTTCGTCTTCCTCCATGTACCTGATAACTTATCAGCTACAAATGATTACCCGGAAATATATGAAACCGATATTGTTTGTCTACGGTTTTAGGTATAAAGGTCTTTTTTCGATTGAGCTTGGGTATTCGATTTGGTTACTCTGGTTATAATAATAAAAATCTTAAACAAACATGAGTAAAATGAAGGATGAAGATGAATAGGTTAAAAGGATTAGAATGTCATCACATTTGGTGAGGTCACTTATGTTATAACAAAGTTAAATTAGAGTAGTTTACACTCTTTTTTCCTTGTTACACTTTTTTACATTTTGAAATATAGCAATTTGCACTTTTCGTTCATAGTTTTCATTAGTAACATAGATCATCCTTGTTTAATTAACCAAACTAACATTATGTACTAAAAAAAGAATTAAAACAAATAATGATGATCCGAATAATTATTAGTGAAGATTAAAGACTAAATGTACAAATTAGTATCTACCTAAATAACAAAATATAAAATTTACTTCTTACATTAACACAATTACATAAAGAATTCACTATTAATTATTAAACCTCACAATGGGGATACAATAATTGCTTAACGTCAAAAATTTTATGTTTTGAATTACCATAGGACTGAGAAAAATAATCCATTCATTGCTAAGGCTTCAAATAAGTTTTGTAGAGCTTAAAGCCTTAAACTTGACACACGACTAAGTGACTACTTTTAATAATCTCGAGCTCGACAAAACTCTATTAGGCAGTCAAGTACAACTTTAAATATGATATTTGAGTGAATTGCAAGGATTGTCTTTTATCTTTATACCCATTTGCAGGCGCTGTCCTTTATGTTTAAAATTGACGAGTTTTGTACTTTATGTTTTCAAATCATACACGTTTTGTCCTTTAGCCCTAACCCAGTAAGATTTTTCTGTCAAATCTGGTCATGTTTAAAATTGACGAGTTTTGTACTTTATTTTTTCTTTTTTATTTTTTAGGATTTTCTTAGTTTTTCAGCTTCTGCAGAGCTCAGCACGGGTCGTGCCCGCTGAACACGCCCCCGTGCTAAATCATTGGAACTGGCAATCCTGTTTTACGTCAGACAGTAAGCTGAACACGGGGCCGTGCTCACTCAACACGCCCCCGTGCCCAAGATTCACTTACTGAAAACAGAACCGTTAGATCCCGGCGGTTGGTAATTTCTGACATAAACATGAGTGATAGTAATTGTTTTTACTTTCGGCACTCTTATGGTACGTGGTGTCAATTATGTGGTGGCAAACATGAAGAAGTAGAATGCTACTTTCTAAATTATAGGCCCCACTACATGGACCCACCGACTTCTTATAACCTTAAGAGGGGCGAAAGTAAAAATAAGCATTATTTCTCCCTCGAATGCGCCCAGCCAGATATTCTAGGGGAAATGCTCCTTGATGAGTTATTTCAACTAGAAAAGCTAATTCTGGATTTGTTAAAAGAGCTTAGGAAGGATTTTATTGATCCACACCAAGACGATGACCATGACGAAATGCTGGAACCGCATTCCGACAACCTCGTTGCTCCCGAAAATACCTTCGTACCTAGCAAAGACTTGGACGATAGTCGTCCCCGTGTCGATTGTGCCGTGAAGGACTCTCCATTGACTTCTTTCGGTGCATACATAGACCTGAGCAATTCGGCATACACCTTCTTTAACGAGAGCCCGGGAAAGGGTTGGACTTGTCCACCTAGAATGAAAATAGGAATTACCCTCACCGACAACCTCTTGCGTTCTCGCCTTAGTTTAGGACAATTAAGGTATCTTAGGCACTTTGGGGTTGTCCCAACCAGTAAGGAACCACCCGATATCAACGAGATCCTTAGAAGTAACAAAACTCCATAAGACAGCCTCCAGACACGGGGCCGTGTCCAGGTCAACACGCCCCCGTGTTCACCTAAAATATTCTCTGCTGATTTTGTCAGAATACGGACAAAATGTGTCAAGATTTCCTCTGCACACGGGGCCGTGTCCAGCGGACATGGGGCCGTGTCCAGTGCGCTGTCGTTTTCTTTAAATGCAGCCTGATTCCTGCTCATTTTTTACCACTTCAATTGACAGAGATTCCTGGGATCTTCACTCATACCATCCTAGGTAAGTGCTAAAAGAAGGTTCCCAAGGACCCTCTTGTCCCTTCCACTTTTATCCATTTCCTCTTCTTTCAAAATTTTTCAACATTTCCTCCATGGAAGCTTGGAAATCCCATGATTCCAACCCTCTATGTGAAGTTTGTAAGATTATTTGCTAAGGATTCTTGCTTAAAGTTAGTTGTATAACTTTATTTTAAATTATCTAAGCCTAAAAACCAGCTAAACATCATGAGAATAATTTAAAACTCCAAGACTCCTTAGCCTAAAATCCTGCAGACAAATGGACACGGGGCCGTGCTCATCGAGCACGGGGCCGTGTCCGAGGCACTGTTTTGTAAAAATTTAGCTTTCTTCGGTTTCTTTCACAGAAAATGGCAAGCAGAACAAGCGGATCATCTTCAAGAAGTAACCGACAAGGGAGGAGATCATCAACAACATAAGATTATCTTGTGAACTATGTTTACGCCCTAAGGGAGGCTATTGACGAAATGACGGGAGTGGAGGAAGCATTGGTCGACCGTATCAACCATCTAGCAGTGGGGCTGGAGGGCTGTCTCCGAGAGGTAAACCTCTTGCACCAGAGGTTAAACCTTCTCGCCTCCCCGCCTTTGGTGCCTATAATAACCCAAAGGGCGTGGAACGTGGTGCCCGAAGTCATCATTCCGGCCGAATGGTACACCATGCACCAAGAGCCTCCGCAAAGGGTGGTGCAAGGAGTCCCGGTGAATGTTCCCCCTCAGCCACCAGTTACTGAGGAAAATGAAGCCGCATTCTTCCTTCCTAGGGAGATCGAAGAATGGCTTTAAACAACGTTTAGGGAAGAAATCCTTCGGCTAAAAGTCCTACTATATCGGGAAACTATTCTCGAAATTTTCTTAAAATAGTAGAACTCTTTATGATAACCTCGTGTACCTCCTGACCTATTTAGTTAAGTTTTAGTTTTATCTAGATTTAGGATTATGTAAGGTCTCTCTAGTTTGGATGGTTCTTAATGAATAAAACACACTCATGGTGGAAAGGGATGAAAAGGGGAACGAGAAAAATGACCTCATGCACAAGAATAAGGCAACCCGACAATTCTCTCCATTTCAGAAGGTTCAACACGGGCCGTGCCCAACCAACACGGCCCCGTGCTGAACCACCTGCAGAAAAACGCCCAGTTCAGGTAATTGGACACGGGCCGTGTTCACCCGACACGCCCCCGTGTCCAGACTTCTGCTTCTCTTGTTTTAATTTTGTTACTGGCACTTGAACACGGAGCCGTGCCCGGACAACACGGGGCCGTGTTCAGCGCCCAGTAACACAAAATTTTTGCTTTTTAACACCATTTTACACATCTAATCAACCTAAAAAAAATTTTTTGGGACACATTGAGGACAATGTGTAATTTAAGTGTGGGGGGATGCTAAAACCTTGAAATTTTGCAAGTCCTAAATACAAGCCTTACACAAAACTCTATTGGAACCGCTAATCACCCCAAATTTTTTCAAAAATTTCATTTTTCTTACTTGTCTAGGTTTAACTCGGGAAATTCAAGTTCTCAAAAAGGTTATATTTTTACGAATTTACAACCGATAGCGTAGTGATAAAAAGAACCAACATAAGAAAATTATGAAAAGGCATGGCAAACTTAGTTAAAATTTGATTATATATACTTGATCACATAAAAACTCATTCCCACAAAAGTGAGTTTTGAGCCTTTATTGAGCATACAATTACATATCATTAGACTAAATGCTCATTTTTCGTTTCTTGTGTGAATAGCCGTTTGGTTCTTACAACTCTAGAACTTGCCATGACGATACATTCCCGGTCCTTATCAACTTAAACCCGAGTAAGTAAATGATGGAGGCATTAGGACAAACCCTTTTATTTCTACACCATTATTTTTCTTTTTCTTTTACCACCTACCCAAAAAAAATCCCCCTAGTTAACCCCTTTGAGCCTAAACATTTTCATTTCATCACCCAAAAAAAAAAAACCCTTTTACCCACCAAAACCTTTTTATTTTTAACCCTTTGTTTTAGTAACAAGTTCGGTTTTTTTTCGTATGATCGTTCAAAAAAAAAATTGGTTGATGATGAAGCAAAAAGAAAATAAACAAACAAGTTCATCAAAAATAACTTTGTTTGAATAAAAGCTTCATCAAAATAAAAAGTTACAAAAATAGAAAGTCTTACGAAAACCGACACTTGTTACGCTTTTCGCCCTTTTTCTACTAACCACTAACCACTATCCCAACCACCTACCTTTAACCCAAGCCTAACCCTTAACCCACAAAGTCCTCTTGAAATTTACAAAGGTATAAAAGTTAAAAAGGAGGAGGATTGATTGCTTGGCAAGCTTATGGTAGGAATAAGTTCCATGCCGCTCTCGAGTGATTCACTAAAAATACACCTTCGGCCGAGTGTGAGTGATTTTAAAAAGGCATGTTATGCCCAAATAAGTAATTTCTCCTATGAAACGTTCTAAATAAATCATTACGAATAGGATTGTAAATAGATAAAAATAAAACCCAAAAGGATCTTGGATTCCCAACACTCTACGACAAGCCAAAAACCTTCTCTTCTACCCATTCCATTTGGGAGTGTAAGCCACATATTAAAGAGTTTTGCTTGAGGACAAGCAAAAGTTCAAGTATGGGGGTATTTGATGTGTGTAAAATGCAACATATAAATTACATCAAATGAGGCATAAAACTAACCCTTTTTAAGTACTAATATTGGAAAAAGAGTGTTTTTGTCTTCCTTTTGTATTTTCAGGATTAAATGAGCTCAAAAACACAAAAGAAGCAAAAAGACAGCTAAATCCAACATAAATACAAGGAAAGGAACATAAGTGGACTGCCCGACCCCTCAACGGCATCTTCCCAAGCAAAATAGAGAAGGCAGAAGACTGAACACGCCCCGTGCTCAGCCAGCACGGGGCCGTGCCCAAGAAGCAGCAGAAAAGACAAACCTATAGAAGCTTCTATTGCCCACCACGGGGCCGTGCCTAGTGAACACGGGGGCGTGGCGAAAGTACAGCAGGCGCATTAATTGTGATTGCGAATTACAATTAATGAGGAGAGAGAGTGTCAGACAGGCACGGGGTCGTGCCCAGCGGACACGGGGCCGTGCCCAGCCCTCTGTTCAGCCTATAAATAGGAGTGCTTGGTTTCGTTTCAACTCATCCCTTGGCACACCACCTCTCTCACACTTCATCCACCACCCACCACCATCATAACACCATCATCCACCACCATCATCCATTGTCCATCGTAGAGTGTGTGAGTCGTCTCGGGATCCAAGATTGATCGTAAGAGTTCTTGACAATCAAGGCCATGTTTGCCTAAGTCTCTTACATCACTTGGTGAAGACAAAGTGTCTAGTATAATACTTTTTATTTCTAATCTTTTGCACTTTTTATTTGGTTTTGTATTAATGACTTTAATAACTAGTTACTTATGTTGAAGGTGATCTTTCCTTATCGTTTGTCCGTGGTGTCTTGGCATTATTTTACTGTCTATATAAAATAAAGGATTTTCACCATTCATATCTCCACGGTCTATATGGAGGTATGTTGGCTACCTGGTCGGGGGTTAAGGGAACGGTTTGGTAAAGGTCTTGCCATTGTTCAGCGTTTAGAGGTCCTGCAATGGACCTGGGTTAAATTTAGTAGGACCTCCTTCAATGCTTCACGGTATTGGATGGCGGGGGTCCAAACTCTTTGATCCCCTCATAAGTTAACTACTATTAATACTATAACCCGGCTATTTAGGACTGTATCCCTGCTGACTCAGACTACTTAGCCGAGGGTAACGTCACCGCCAAAAGCGGGGCCTACCATAATACTGCATTAATAACCTAATTCATTATCTTCCAATAATCCACCCTTTTAGGATTGTATCCTTGCTGACTCAAACTACTGGGGTGAGGGTAACGTCACCTTCAAAAGAGGGGCCTACTACAATAACTAAGATAATCTCTTAATTATGTGCAAAAGTGCGGAAATAATCAAAGGTTATACTAGATACGAGTCGGAACCAAGTGATTCATCTTGTCTATCTGTTTTTATTTTATTTTTATTTTCAGCATTTTTGTTAGTTTTTATTTTTCTTAGTTTAAAACATTTTTCTAAACTTTTTATTTTGATTAGACGTTGAGGATAAACCGGTACTAAGAGCTCTTGTGTCCTTGGACGACCTCGGTATCTTACCAACGCTATACTACGCTCACGATGGGTGCACTTTCCCATATGTGTGTTTAGTGTAAGTAAAATATCGTGTTTTATAAATTTAAAACTTGGCTAAAAATAAGTGTTAAAAGGGCTTAAAATATACACCTAATATATACGACACTTTATCGCACATCACCCTGCGCCAAGTCAATGTCATCCAGTACGGTACAACATCCTGGATGACACAGATCATTGCATACTTACAATCAGGTGTTACTCCCGAAAGCAAGGCAGAGGCACGCAAGCTACAATACAAAGCGTGTCATTACCAAATGGGAGATGGTATGTTATACCGTAAATCATACCTGGGGCCACTCCTACGATGCGTCGACCCTCAAGATGCCACTCCTACAAGGAATATGTGGCATACACGCAGGCCCACGCATGGTGGTGGCCAAAATCATGATTACCGGGTACTACTGGCCCGGCATGCACCTGGATGCAGTCAAAGTCTTGCGCAAGTGTTTCAACTGTCAGCGGCATGCTCCCAAGACCTTGCGCCCCAAGAACAACCTGATCCCCGTCACCACCGCATTGCCATTCCAAAAATGGGCAATCGATGTGGTGGGACCATTTCCAGACGCACCAGGTGCAGTGAAATTTATCATAGTGGCTGTCGACTATTTTACAAAATGGGTAGAGGCAAAACCGCTCGCATCAACCACCGCTATGATAACAAGGAAATTCGTCTGGGAACATATCATCTGTCGTTTCGGTCTACCAATGTGCATTGTCACCGACAACGGTACCAACTTCGCGGCCGATGACTTTCAAAAATGGCTAAAGGAGCTAAACATTGAACACATATTCTCCTCAGTGGCGCATCCGCAAGGGAATGGCCAGGTCGAGAGTATCAATAAAAGCTTAGTCGAAGGCATCAAAGCACGGTTGGGAACAGCCAGACGAGGCTGGGTTGATGAACTCCCAAGTATCTTATGGGCACACAGGACAAGCCCAAAGACAAGTAACGGTGAGACACCCTTCAGCCTGGTCTATGGCACTGAAGCGATGATCCCCGCAGAAGTAGGCCTCCTTTCACCTAGGATGTTGGCTATCAACAAGATAGACAACAATAAGGAGCGCAGGGTTGACTTGGACCTCCTGGAAGAAAGGCGTGAAAACGCTACCATCAATAAGGCCAAGTATAAAACCAAACTCGAAAAGTACTACAATGCACGCGTCCGCATTTGTACCTTCAATCCGGGAGACTACGTCCTTCGTGACAATGAAGCATCTAACGCGAAACGCCCAGGGAAAATCGCCCCCAAGTGGGAAGGAACCTACCCCATCTAAGAGGTCCTGGGCAAAGGCGCATATAAACTGAAAACATTAGAAGGCGAAACTATCGCACGCACATGGAATGCACAACAGCTTCGACGCTTTTATATGTAAGCCATGTTTTTACATTTACCATGTAACCTATCGGGCCGCAGGCCATTCGCACATAAATAAATAAACGATTCAATGAAATATTGTTTATTTACTCCTATTACAAATGCGTGTTCCACTCTGCGGTATCTACAAAAACAGATTGGCAAAATCTTCATTCGCGATACCCACACAGAGTGGCGACCACACGCAACTATTGTAATAGGCCAACAATGGCAAAACATTAACCGCCTATCCGGCAGGACAGGCGACTATGGTTTTCACAAAACCTACACAATTCCTACACCCTAACGGGATAAAAACAGGAATTGACTAGTACTCATACGACAAAGGTATAGAGTATACTTAACCGCACTTTACAACGAGTAAAGTTCTTCATACTTGCATATCATCTAGATATGCAAAAGGCAATTACAGACTTAGTGTTATTCACAATAACATTAAACTCATACAGGTTAAAACTTTATATTCAAAAAATTTCTACACCTACGCGGTGCACAAGGGATTTACATAAAGTTCTTAACATTTACATGAGGAAACAAAAAAGGCACACAGGCCAGCCTAGTCTTTCTTTGTACCGCTGGAACCCGCACCATCCTTGCCCTCAACAGCAGGCTTTCCCTCATCTTCCTTATCCGCATATAACACTCGCAAGCGGTCCACATAGTCCTCCGCCTCTAGGCATTCTTCAAGATCCTCAAGAGCGGCAATGGTTGTTTCGTTATACGCCACAACCGCAGCAGCAAGAAGCGCTTCAGTATCCACACCGTGGAACCCGGATCGCTCATCGGTATATTTGCCCTGGGCCATAACATTCATATGAGCAATGCAACGATTGTAGCCAGCCTTAAAACCAGCATCCCGGGCACGCTCCCTAATCTCATTGACACCTGCCACATTCTCAGGTGCGTCAAGAATGGACGTAACAATCCGCGAAACAAGAATAAAAAGGTTATCAAAGGCAAACCTAAAAAAGATAACAAAAAGAACGGATACTTACATGTCCGATCCCGTGCATACGCATCCATTCACGATCGGCCTTGAGCAGATCAAGTGAAGAAGCAAGGCTATCTCTAGCCTCTGCAGCCTCTCTTGCCCGCACTTCAGATTCAGCAGCACGGGCAGAGACCTCCTCAATAGCGACCCCCCGGGTCCGCACTTCAGCCTTTTAAAAAGGGAAACACAAGTATATAAAAATAATCAACATACTTGTGAGACATATACAAATTCAAAAGCAAGAGACTTATACCTGGAGGCCCAGAATAGTTTTGGTTAAGTTGGTGCGGTCAACATTTGCCCTTTCAAGAGCCCTTGCAGCGCGGGCCTCTGCCTCCTTGGCCCCTTCAAGAGCCTTGGCAAGGCGAGCTTCCGCTTCCTTGGCTTCTTGGGCAGCCGCAACAGCTGCGACTTTTTCTTTAACCAACGCAGCGTTCGCTGCCTTGGCATTGGTAAGCTCCTGACGAACATGAAAAAGAATTTCATTCTGTTTGGCCCAATATTCTTTCCAAGTCTTGCGCTCATCAAATAGCGTCTTGCGCTCATTAGAAAGAGTTTCTTTCCAACTCTTGCGTTCATCAGAAAGCAGTTTTGCAAGGGTACGAACCTGTTTAAGCTCAGCAGTTGCAGCCCACTTCCTCAGTTTGCTTACGCTTTTCAAGCAGCTCCACGCCATCACGAGCAGCCCTCACCAACTGTTCGGCCTCAGCCCGCAAGCGCGTATTTTCCTCCTCCTTGCGTCCCAACACCTTATAGTTCTCCAAAATGGCATTCGCCATTATGGAACTCCCCACAAGCATGGAGGAGATTTGGTTAATCTGGACCTCAGTTGGCAAGGCACGGGCCCGATTGACTTCAAATGGGGTGCCCAAACCACCCAAAATCTCCCTACACGCGGAGGGGTCAGCAGAAATATCATCCCCTTGCATTACAGTCCATGGGGGCGGTGATAGGTCATGGCCCGGTCTTCAGTATAGGTGCGGTAATAAAACTCCAATTCAGACTCTTCAGGCTGAATGGGAGTCTCTGTAAAACCCGCACCCCCAGAAGCGGAACCAGAAGCCTTCTCAGCAGCGGGAGACTTCTTCCCCTCAGTATAAGCAAACTTCAGGTTCAAATCATCAGTGTCTTGCGGGGAGATCAGATTATCAGCAGAGTCCACCGTATCATAGATCTGAGCCGCGGGCCCCTTCCCAGTATCCTCCGCCCGCGGAGAGGGCTCAGGCACCACTTTAACCCCACCCACATCCGCAGCTGTGTCACGCAGAGGGGAATGAGGAGCATCAAAAATGGAGAAACCTTCATCGTGCGGTTCTGTAATCAAAGCAAAAAGACTTTAAACTACAAGTACAAAGACAATACTTGTAAAAGTTATGAATTACTTACCAGAAGCAACCACAGGTTTAACAGACTTCAGAACAGCCGTCCGTCGGGTCTGAATTTTCGGTTTCTTTTTCTCACCAGCATCAATAGCCTTATCTGCCTTTCTCTTCTTCTCATCAGCAGGCTTGGAACCCGCAGAGGTCCCACCTGCAACCGCACCACCACCTGGAACACCCAAACCCTTAAGGGTATCCGATACTACCACGTAATCGGTATATCTGCGGAAATGAGAATGAGAGATACCTGTCACCTATCGCAGAGTAACCTCAATGGAATCAAACCAGTGAAATAGTGTAGTAGGACCTCCTTCGCCAGTGAATTCTTTTGGCCCACACGACTTGAATTGCTTGAAACTGAAAGGTCTTGCGGTAGCCTTAGGAGCATCGGTCCTTGATTCCTCGGATGACTTACTGGCATTTTCGTAAACATCACTCACGGCCTTTGGAACACTTTTGGCAATGATAGAAGCGAGGCGTTTGTCTCTCTTTTCTTGACGAGAGAGTGCATGACGGGATCCTGACGACATGGTCTGCAACAGACATCGTCACAGGACTCATCACATTGTATTCGAATCTCACCTCACACGTCTATTACTTACTAAAGCTCAGGAACACGTATGCTTACGTAAGTGCTTATCACGAAATCACATAATCACATATCACGTAGAACACATAATCATTTAGTACCTACGCACGTAAGCACAGAAGCAAAGAAACACATACGCATTTAACAAACAGAGGCAATCAGAAAACAGAAACCTATAAATACATGTGTTAGGGTTAGAGTTTAGGACTTTTGGCAACTTTTGATACATTTGCCATTTGCTACCTCTGAGGAGATATGAGCTAGAGAGAGAAACTAGTGAGAGAAAGGCAAAAGGTGATTTACGTTTCTTTATACCTTTTACATCTATATCGAATCACAGATTATATTACATCTTGTGTGTTTCGGTCTCGTTCGTGTAAGGATTCCGTACGTCACACGTTCGGTTCGCAATCGTTTTGAAGTCAGAACCGGGACATAACAAGAATCACGGTAAATTGTGCATCTTAGTGTGTTTGGTCACGCACGTTCACGGATTTCGCACGTTGAACGTGTCGTTACGCAATCGTTTGGGAGTCAAAATAAGCACATGAATGAAAAATGACACATAAAACACATATAAAATCGGCAAACTAACTTTGAAATGCTTAAAAATCGGGAGGTAGACCGTCTGCGGCTAGTAGACTTCGACTACCCAAAGTGGTTCGACTATTCACAAGGATCCGTTGTGCACATTTAACCTCCAGGACTACGCCTTTGCCTCGAGTCTTGGGCGTTTGGCACCCATCCGGTTGATCATATTGTGACTTCAGGTCGTTGGAGTCCGTCGAGACTTTGGTGAGAGTTTTGTATAAAAGCGGAACAAGTCGTCAAGGTTAGGGTTCCAACCCTGGCTTAACAACTTCATCCCTGTTTTGATAAAATAGAGGAAATTATTCATCAAAATATGGATTTCACTTCTGTTTTGGTATAATTTCCCCTTGCTTATAATTGAAATGCGGGCTGAGTAAGCAACTTTAGCCGAGAGTTTGCGGTTTTCACACCTATTCTCGACCTTATTGCCTACTCATAGTTGAAAATTCGAGTGTGGTGTGAGTGTAGTATAAACGAGTATAGTGAGGAATAGCAGGCTCTTACAAAATCCCTAATGGATATGCACAAGTCGGTCTGTTGGTTCTTCACTATAGACTAGGTTTCTAAGACATCGGCCCGGACTAGGTCGTGTCTTGCCTAATTCCCTATAGTTATGGCTCTGATACCAATCTGTCACACCCCAACCGATGGCGGAAATCATCGGGGCATGGCACTGAGCGAAACAGATTGTCCAGAAGTTTCCATAACAACTATCATTACCATTCAATTTAAATTAACATGTCCCATACCTTGTCTCAAACAGTAATCAAATTATTACAGATAAAATCTAGGCAAATATTCTGTTCCTACAACTCATATTTAAACATAGATAATTTATTTGTTGGTTTCTAAGACCTCCTTTCCTAGCTTTAATTTCATCACAGCACAGGGAGCGTCCTAGACCTTTCCTAGCCTCAATTTCACTGTGAGCTAGGCATACAAGCAACCTAAACACCTGTCACATACGTTAAAATAAAGTCAATACATAAAATGTAAAGGTGAGCATACAAGTTTGATAATAGCATATAGAGTTCGAATTCGTTTACGCATAACCAGCACGTACACATAGTGAAATGAAGTACGTTAGTTATCGACATAGATCCATCGATACCAATGACTGCGGGTTGACTGCCCGAGGCAGTTCGCAATACATGATTACCACCGTAATCCATGCAAGTAAAAGATCCTTAACAACCCCCGAGTGAACGGGTGCTGAGTCCAAACTATAGTACTATCGTTGCTAAGGCAGGTAAACAGCATTCCATGTGTAAACATAACAAACAAGCATTCATAAGCCACGTATAACATGCATTAACGGTTAGCGTTCATATAGTTTGAGTAGTGTGATAGTTGTAGTTTGAATATTCGTAACGTATGTAACACCCAAAAGTGCTTAAAGCAAAAAGGGATCGAGTATACTCACAGCGATTAATGGATTGAAGGGAGCGCTTAGCGATTACGGTTAGCCTGAATAGATTCGATAGTATAACGATAAGTGAAACGTAAAACAGGAAACAAGTGTGGGGGAGTCGGACAGCTGGTCGATCGGACGATAGTCCGATCGGAGGGCTGATCGTTCGGATTGACAGACTGCTCGAACGGTTGTCCGATCGGTTGATAGGCCGATCGGATGGCTGTTCGAGTGGATTGTTTCTTCCTTTGGGAAAGATGTGTTTGTGTATGATGGCTTGACTTTTGAAGTTTTCGTTGTAGCATTTTGAAAACATTGAAGTACCTTTACCTTTCAGGTCGGTCGATCGGACAGCTGTTCGATCGGCCGGCAGTCCGATCGGTTAGGCGTTCAATCATGATTTCAAGGTTTGGTCTTTGAATCGGACAGGTGTTCGATCGGACAGGTGTTCGATCGGACAGGTCAACAAGTCAAAGACTTTAATGAATGTAAAGTGTGATGCTATGGATCGGATGGTTGATCGATCGAATAGCACAACTACTGTTCGATCGGACAACAGGGTGTCACATGATCGGACAACTGTTCGATCGGGTGGCACTTCTAGTACATTGAACATGTTGAAAATTGATTAAGTATTGAAGCATAGTATCTCATGATCCGAAGAGTAATCCGATCGAACAGTAGTTCGATCGAGCAACAGTTCGTTCAATACCATTCTTCAAAACAAGTTGATTATGTGGGGCCATGTGCTAGTCGATCGGCTGGCCAGTCGATCGGCTGACTATCCGATCGGCTGGCTGTCCGTTCGGACAGCAGTCCGATCGGTCAACATTCTGACCTGATCAGTCCTTTCGTCTAACACTTGGCTGTTCTGTTTGTTTTTCGTTTTATCGAGGTATTTTGACAGCGAGTAAAAACCATAGATGCCTCGTTCTTACTTGGTTTCCCGGGTCGGACAGGAATCACCCAAATCTAGTCGGTTGTTTGTTCGGAACGAAGTTTAACATTTAACCCGAAGTCGGTTAACCTTGTGGATAGAATCCAGATCTTGAACCGTACAACCACCGAAGTGATTTGTAAACCGGCTCAGGTTCCGTTTCTACCGGTTTGAAGTCATAGGGTGAAAAGAGTTGGGAGAAAGTTGGAAAATCCATCTTCCAATCCTTTTCACCGTGGTTATGTTCAGATCTGTTAAAGATCCTAGTTTGTTTATGTGGAAATTGGCTAGATCCAAGTCATTCTTGGTGGATTGAGGCCAAAACATGAAGTTCTTCAAGAACTCATGATGACATCATCCTAGAACACTTGATTCTTGGTGATTTCACGGTTAAAAGTTTAGATTTGAAAGATAGAAAGGTGTAGGAGTGTGTATAGATCAAGAAAGTACAAGATTTAGGACGAAAACTTACCGGAATCGAGAGAAATCTGAGAAAAGGTGAGTTGAGCGTGCTGGTCGAACAGAGGTTTTCAAAAGTGGTAAAGGATGACAATGACAAGGGTATTTATAGGATGACAAAAGAGGAAAGGGCTGGCCGATCGGCTGGCAGCTCGATCGGACAGCCTGTCCGATCGGACAGCAGCAGTCCGTTCGGCTGGCTGTTCGATCGGCTGGGAAGCCTGATCGATCGGTTGCTCCTTTCGAGTGTTTTGCGCGATGATTTCTGATATTTCGATTTCGATTGCGAGCGGTTCGATACGATAGGGTTTCCTAGTCAAATTACTTTCAGTCCCAACTACTTCGTGTCTCGCGTGATCTATTTTCCACCATCTATCATAGTTCAATTGTGATTCGAGTTCGAGTTGATAGCATTCGAGTTTCGATTGAGTTCGCTTGATTACACAACACAACATAAATAAACATGCACAGGTAACACGTAAGGCACACACACACGTATGAACAACAAGTAAAAATAGGTAGCTCGAGTTGCGATTCGATGTGGATTCGGTTAGCATAGCTTGACTATTAGTTGATTAACTTTATCGCATTGTTACTTCCTATAGTTCACGGTCGTAGGTCGATTGAAATACGATTAATACTCATCGATTATTTCAATTAACAACACTTACTCCACATAATATAAATAAAATAAAGACATTTCTACAAGTCAAGTTGCGTGAAAACGGTCGTTGACTTTGACCTTGACTTTGACTTTCACTTACGAAAACACGGGGTGTTACAGCCTCTCCTTGTTTAGAGAATTTCGTCCCGAAATTAAGCTGGAAGCTGCTACTACCGCCATGAATCACGTGAGGACTTTTTCTATCTAGACTTTCTCCTGGAACAACTGCGGGTACTTTGCCTTCATGTCGCTTTCGAGTTCCCAAGTGAACTCTGCGCCTCGTTTGCCTTCCCATCGGACCTTCACCATAGGAATGCGTGAGCGCCTGAGCTGCTTGGTTTGGCGATCCATGATTTCGACAGGCTTTTCTACGAAGTGTAATGTTTCGTTCACTTGTAGATCGTCTAGAGAGACATGTAAGTCATGGTCGGCGATGCACTTTCGGAGGTTTGACACCTGAAAAGTCGGGTGGACGTTGCTAAACTCCTCCGGTAGTTCGAGTCTGTAGGCGACTTTTCCGATCCTTTCCAGAATCTTAAAAGGTCCAACATATCGAGGCGCGAGTTTCCCTTTCTTGCCGAATCGGACTACACCCTTCCAAGGTGATACCTTTAGGAGTACGTAGTCACCAACGCCAAATTCAAGGGGCTTGCGCTTTTTATCGGCGTAACTTTTCTGTCGATCCCGAGCCTTCACTAGGTTGTCTCGAATTTGGAAAATTTTGTCTGTCGTTTCTTGCAGTAACTCAGGACCGGTTAGTTACGAGTGACCGATCTTGTGCCACACAATAGGCGACCGACATCTTCTTCCGTACAATGCCTCGAAAGGTGCCATCTCGATGCTAGAATAGTAGCTGTTGTTATACGAGAAATCGACCAATGGCAGGTACTTATCCCAATTACCACTGAAGTCTAAAACACACGATCGGAGCATGTCTTCAAGAGTACGAATCGTTCTTTCAGTCTGACCGTCGGTTTGTGGGTGGAAAGCAGTACTTAGATTAAGCGTTGTACCGAGTGCCGTTTGAAATGTTTCCCACAGTCGCGAAGTAAACCGAGCATCACGATCAGAAATGATGTCACGAGGCTTCCCATGATTACAAATGATCTTGTCGGTGTAGATTCGGGCTAATCATTCTACCTTGTAGTCTTCCCGTATGGGCAAAAAGTGGGCTAATTTAGTCAAACGGTCAACAACAACCCAAATGCTGTCGTGACCTGATGACGTGTGTGGTAGCATGGTTACGAAATCCATAGCTATACTCTCCCACTTCCACATGGGAATTGGTGGTTGCTCGAGTAAGCCAGAGGGTCTTTGGTGTTCGGCCTTGATCCTAGCACAGGTTAGGCATTTTCTGACATAGAGCGCGATATCCCTTTTCATACCCGGCCACCAGTACTTATAACGAAGATCCTGGTACATTTTGTCGGCACCTGGATGAATGGAATACCTGGATTTATGGGATTCGTCCATTAGAATTTGCCGCAAATTGGTTCGTTTGGGAATCCAAATTCGGTCTAAGAAATGAAATATTCCGTTCGATTTGCTCATAAGTTGGGCTCCATCGTGGTAGATTCTTTCTTTCTTCAAGGTGCGTTCGTTGAAACATGCATGTTGCGCATCGCGGATGAGGGTTTCAAGATCATGTTGGGCTTGTACTTTACGAGTACTAAGCAGATAGCTCTGTCTGCTAAGTGCGTCGGCAACAACATTTGCCTTGCCTGGGTTATAACGAATCTCACAGTCGTAATCGTTGAGAAGTTCTACCCTTCGGCGTTGACGCATGTTAAGTTCCTTCTGATTAAAGATATGTTGTAGGCTCCTATGATTGGTGAAGATCGTACACTTGGTACCATACAGGTAGTGTCGCCAAATCTTTAATGCAAAAACAACCGCGCCTAGCTCGAGATAATGGGTTGTATAGTTCTTCTCGTGGATTTTGAGCTGACGGGATGCGTAAGCTAGGACCTTGTCCCGTTGCATGAGAACACAGCCGAGACCAAGGTTGGAAGCATCACAGTAGACAATGAAATCATTGTTTCCGTCGGGCAATGTGAGAACAGGAGCATTGCAAAGCATGTGTTTGAGGGTTCGAAAGGCAGACTCTTGTTTGGTTCCCCAGACAAAAGACTGGTCCTTATGTGTAAGAGAGGTAAGCGGTACAGCAATCTTCGAAAATCCTTCGATAAATCGTCGATAATAGCCCGCTAGTCCGAGAAAAGAACGGACTTCAGACGGGTTCTTAGGCGTAACCCAACTCTTGACTGCTTCAATCTTCGCAGGGTCGACGTGGATGCCTTGACTATTAACAATATGCCCCAGAAACTGAATTTCCTCCAACCAAAATTCACACTTGGAGAAATTGGCATAGAGTTGGTTCCCCTGGAGTAACTCGAGAACTAAACATAGATGTTGCGCATGTTCAGCCTTCGATTTGGAATAGATCAAGACGTCGTCGATAAACACGATGACGAAACGGTCGAGGTATGGTTTACACACGCGATTCATCAGATCCATGAAAACCGCTGGTGCGTTTGTTAGACCAAAAGGCATGACAACGAATTCGTAATGGTCGTATCGAGTACGAAACGCGGCTTTGGGTATATCTTCTTCTTGGATACGTAGCTGATGGTATCCCGAACGTAGGTCGATCTTGGAGAAACACGTGGCGCCTTGTAGTTGATCAAACAAATCATCGATACGGGGTAGAGGATAGCGGTTCTTGATAGTTAGCTTATTCAATTCCCGGTAGTCGATGCACATCCAGAATGACCCATCCTTCTTTTTTATGAAAAGGACTGGCGTTGGGTTGAGAGGTGCTCGAGCGAATGAAGCCTTTATCAAGTAATTCCTGGAGTTGGGTTGAGAGTTCGCGCATTTCAGACGGCGCGAGTCGATAAGGAGTTTTGGCAATGGGGTTGGCTCCAGGAATGAGGTCAATACGAAAATCGATATCGTGACTTGGCGGTAGTCCGGGAAGATCCTCTGGAAAAACATTAGGAAATTCTCGAACCACAGGAACGTCTTTCACTTCCTTCTTCTCTTTATTTTCCTTCTCCGCTACCACAATGTTGGCCAAGAAAGCTCTGTATTCCTTACGGAGATACTTGCTGGCTTGCACGCATGACATAAGCTTGAGACCCTTCGAAGTAGTATCACCGTAAACACACAATAAGTCACCATTTGCGAGCGAAAAACGAATCATCTTGTCGTAACACATAACTTCAGCATGGTTTTCTCGAAGAAAGTCCATGCCTACTATGACGTCGAAACTTCCGAGTTGCATCGGAATGAGGTCGATTGGGAAGATGTGATTGTTGAGCTCAAGAGTACAATCACGGATGACAGAATTAACGGCGACAGTTCTTCCGGTGGCGACTTCAACATCGAATGTCAAGGAAAGTTTGGAGCGCTTACGACTAAGGAGTTTCTCAAATTAGAACGACACAAAGCAATTATCGGCTCCGGTATCAAACAAACATGAAGCATAAATACCATTCACAAGGAACGTACCATTGACCACGTTGTTGTCGGCCTGGGCTTGACGCACGTTGAGGTTGAAAGTTCTGGCGCGTGCGGCCTGTTGTTGCTGCTGTTACTGTTGCTGAGGCTCTTGTTTCACAGCCCTGTTTGGGCACATGTTGGCGAAATGGTTCAGGTCGCCACATGCGAAGCAGGCTCTTGCTTTGACTGCGGGTGCCGGAGGAGCTTGTTGACCTTGTGGGGCAGTGAGTAGAGCTTGGTTGGCAGGAGCTTGACGAATACGGCAGTTGGCAGTAAAGTGGCCGTATACGTTGCAATGAGCACAAAAGCGGCAAGGAGTGGTAGTTGGGTGATGGTAGGTGCAAGTAGGGCAGAGCGGGTGTGGTCCAGTGTATGCACGCTTTGCAGGCGGTGCATTGGTCACAGGCGCCGCTACTTGACGCTGTTGGGCAGGTACAGCTTGAATCGGTGCAGCAGTAATCGCATAGTTCTTGTTGCTGGAGCTGTTCTTTCTCTTGTTCTTCCTCTTGTTGCTTGATGAGGTAGGTTCAGCAGTGGGTGCGGTAGCGGTAGCTTGATGCAGATGCTTCGAAGTCTTATCCCATACACCAGCCTTAACCCGCTTGTCGTTAATTTCAGCGGCCAGCAGATAAGTTTCCTCGATCGTCGTAGTCTTGGCCGCTTGCACGAAATCAGCAACGCAGTCGGGCAGGGCCCGGATGTACTTCTTGATTGTCATGTCGGGAGTCTTGACTTGGTCGGGACAGATAACGCTGAGCTGCTTGAAACGAGCAGTAAGACCAGCATTGTCACCATCCTTCTGCTGTATGTGCCAAAATTCATCTTCTAGCTTTTGACGTTCGTGAGGAGGGCAGAATTCCTCTAGCATAACTTCCTTGAGCTCGTCCCACGACAGACCGTAGGCTGCATCATTCCCTCGCTTGTTCCTCTCGGTCGTCCACCAGTCTAGAGCACGGGACTGGAAAACGCCGGTAGCATTTAGAGTTCGGAGGTCATCAGGGCAACCACTCTGTCGCAGAGTAACCTCAATGGAATCAAACCAGTGAAATAGTGCAGTAGGACCTCCTTCGCCAGTGAATTCTTTTGGCCCACACGACTTGAATTGCTTGAAACTGAAAGGTCTTGCGGTAGCCTTAGGAGCATCGGTCCTTGATTCCTCGGATGACTTACTGGCATTTTCGTAAACATCACTCACGGCCTTTGCCACACTTTTGGCGATGATAGAAGCGAGGCGTTTGTTTCTCTTTTCTTGACGAGAGAGTGCATGACGGGATCCAGACGACATGGTCTGCAACAGACATCGTCACAGGACTCATCACATTGTATTCGAATCTCACCTCACACGTCTATTACTTACTAAAGCTCAGGAACACGTATGCTTACGTAAGTGCTTATCACGAAATCACATAATTACATATCACGTAGAACACATAATCATTTAGTACCTACGCACGTAAGCACAGAAGCAAAGAAACACATACGCATTTAACAAACAGAGGCAATCAAAAAATAGAAACCTATAAATAGATGTGTTAGGGTTAGAGTTTAGGACTTTTGGCAACTTTTGATACTTTTGCCATTTGCTACCTCTGAGGAGATATGAGCTAGAGAGAGAAACTAGTGAGAGAAAGGCAAAAGGTGATTTACGTTTCTTTATACCTTTTACATCTATATCGAATCACAGATTATATTACATCTTGTGTGTTTCGGTCTCGTTCGTGTAAGGATTCCGTACGTCACACGTTCGGTTCGCAATCGTTTTGAAGTCAGAACCGGGACATAACAAGAATCACGGTAAATTGTGCATCTTAGTGTGTTTGGTCACGCACGTTCACGGATTTCGCACGTTGAACGTGTCGTTACGCAATCGTTTGGGAGTCAAAATAAGCACATGAATGAAAAATGACACATAAAACACATATAAAATCGGCAAACTAACTTTGAAATGCTTAAAAATCGGGAGGTAGACCGTCTGCGGCTAGTAGACTTTGACTACCCAAAGTGGTTCGACTATTCACAAGGATCCGTTGTGCACATTTAACCTCTAGGACTACGCCTTTGCCTCGAGTCTTGGGCGTTTGGCACCCATCCGGTTGATCATATTGTGACTTCAGGTCGTTGGAGTCCGTCGAGACTTTGGTGAGAGTTTTGTATAAAAGCGGAACAAGCCGTCAAGGTTAGGGTTCCAACCCTGGCTTAACAACTTCATCCCTGTTTTGATAAAATAGAGGAAATTATTCATCAAAATATGGATTTCACTTCTGTTTTGGTATAATTTCCCCTTGCTTATAATTGAAATGCGGGCTGAGTAAGCAACTTTAGCCGAGAGTTTGCGGTTTTCACACCTATTCTCGACCTTATTGCCTACTCATAGTTGAAAATTCGAGTGTGGTGTGAGTGTAGTATAAACGAGTATAGTGAGGAATAGCAGGCTCTTACAAAATCCCTAATGGATATGCACAAGTCGGTCTGTTGGTTCTTCACTATAGACTAGGTTTCTAAGACATCGGCCCGGACTAGGTCGTGTCTTGCCTAATTCCCTATAGTTATGGCTCTGATACCAATCTGTCACACCCCAACCGATGGCGGAAATCATCGGGGCATGGCACTGAGCGAAACAGATTGTCCAGAAGTTTCCATAACAACTATCATTACCATTCAATTTAAATTAACATGTCCCATACCATGTCTCAAACAGTAATCAAATTATTACAGATAAAATCTAGGCAAATATTATGTTCCGACAACTCAGATTTAAACATAGATAATTTATTTGTTGGTTTCTAAGACCTCCTTTCCTAGCTTTAATTTCATCACAGCACAGGGAGCGTCCTAGACCTTTCCTAGCCTCAATTTCACCGTGAGCTGGGCATACAAGCAACCTAAACACCTGTCACATACGTTAAAATAAAGTCAATACATAAAATGTAAAGGTGAGCATACAAGTTTGATAATAGCATATAGAGTTCGAATTCGTTTACGCATAACCTGCACGTACAGATAGTGAAATGAAGCACGTTAGTTATCGACATAGATCCATCGATACCAATGACTGCGGGTTGACTGCCCGAGGCAGTTCGCAATACATGATTACCACCATAATCCATGCAAGTAAAAGATCCTTAACAACCCCCGAGTGAACGGGTGCTGAGTCCAAACTATAGTACGATCGTTGCTAAGGCAGGTAGACAACATTCCATGTGTAAACATAACAAACAAGCATTCATAAGCCACGTATAACATGCATTAACGGTTAGCGTTCAAATAGTTTGAGTAGTGTGATAGTTGTAGTTTGAATATTCCTAACGTATGTAACACCCAAAAGTGCTTAAAGCAAAAAGGGATCGAGTATACTCACAGCGATTAATGGATTGAAGGGAGCGCTTAGCGAGTACGGTTAGCCTGAATAGATTCGATAGTATAACGATAAGTGAAACGTAAAACAGGAAACAAGTGTGGGGGAGTCGGCCAGCTGGTCGATCGGACGGTAGTCCGATCAAACGGCTGATCGTTCGGCTTGACAGACTGCTCGAACGGCTGTCCGATCGGTTGATAGGCCGATCGGATGGCTGTTCGAGTGGATTGTTTCTTCCTTTGGGAAGGATGTGTTTGTGTATGATGGCTTGACTTTTGAAGTTTTCGTTGTAGCATTTTGAAAACATTGAAGTACCTTTACCTTTCAGGTCGGTCGATCGGACGGCTGTTCGATCGGCCGACAGTCCGATCGGTTAGGCGTTCAATCATGATTTCAAGGTTTAGTCTTTGAATCGGACAGGTGTTCGATCGGACAGGTGTTCGATCGGACAGGTCAACAAGTCAAAGACTTGAATGAATGTAAAGTGTGATGTTATGGATCGGATGGTTGATCGATCGAATAGCACAACTGCTGTTCGATCGGACAACAGGATGTCACCTGATCGGACAGCTGTTCGATCGGGTGGCACTTCTAGTGCATTGAACATGTTGAAAATTGATTAAGTATTGAAGCATAGTATCTCATGATCCGAAGAGTAATCCGATCGAACAGTAGTTCGATCGAGCAACAGTTCGTTCAATACCATTCTTCAAAACAAGTTGATTATGTGGGGCCATGTACTAGCCGATCGGCTGGCCAGTCGATCGGCTGGCTGTTCGTTCGGAGAGCAGTCCGATCGGTCAGCATTCTGACCTGATCAGTCCTTTCGTCTAACACTTGGCTGTTCTGTTTGTTTGTCGTTTTATCGAGGTATTTTGACAGCGAGTAAAAACCATAGATGCCTCGTTCTTACTTGGTTTCCCGTGTCGGACAGGAATCACCCAAATCCGGTCGGTTGTTTGTTCGAAACGAAGTTTAACATTTAACCCGAAGTCGGTTAACCTTGTGGATAGAATCCAGATCTTGAACCGTACAACCACCGAAGTGATTTGTAAACCGGCTCAGGTTCCGTTTCTACCGGTTTGAAGTCATAGGGTGAAAAGAGTTGGGAGAAAGTTGGAAAATCCATCTTCCAATCCTTTTCACCGTGGTTATGTTCAGATCTGTTAAAGGTCCTTGTTTGTTTATGTGGAAATCGGCTAGATCCAAGTCATTCTTGGTGGATTGAGGCCAAAACATGAAGTTCTTCAAGAACTCATGATGACATCATCCTAGAACACTTGATTCTTGGTGATTTCACGGTTAAAAGTTTAGATTTGAAAGATAGAAAGGTGTAGGAGTGTGTATAGATCAAGAAAGTACAAGATTTAGGATGAAAACTTACCGGAATCGATAGAAATCTGAGAAAAGGTGAGTTGAGCGTGCTGGTCGAACAGAGGTTTCCAAAAGTGGTAAAGGATGACAATGACAGGGGTATTTATAGGATGACAAAAGAGGAAAGGGCTGGCCGATCGTCTGGCAGCTCGATCGGACAGCCTGTCCGATCGGCAGGGAAGCCTGATCGATCGGTTGCTCCTTTCGAGTGTTTTGCGCGACGATTTCTAATATTTCGATTTCGATTGCGAGCGGTTCGATACGATAGGGTTTTCTAGTCAAATTACTTTCAGTCCCAACTACTTCGTGTCTCGCGTGATCTATTTTCCACCATCTATCATAGTTCAATTGTGATTCGAGTTCGAGTTGATAGCATTCGAGTTTCGATTGAGTTCGCTTGATTACACAACACAACATAAATAAACATGCACAGGTAACACGTAAGGCACACACACACGTATGAACAACAAGTAAAAATAGGTAGCTCGAGTTGCGATTTGATGTCGATTCGGTTAGCATAGCTTGACTATTAGTTTATTAACTTTATCGCATTGTTACTTCCTATAGTTCACGGTCGTAGGTCGATTGAAATACGATTAATACTCATTGATTATTGCAATTAACAACACTTACTCCACATAATATAAATAAAATAAAGACATTTCTACAAGTCAAGTTACGCGAAAACGGTCGTTGACTTTGACCTTGACTTTGACTTTCACTTACGAAAACACGGGGTGTTACAGCGGAAGTTCCTAACAATGGTTAAGTTAAAACCTTCACCTTCCGCGGTCTCAAGAATTTCAAGCTTGCCTTCGAAAGACGGATAAAATATTTTCCACAGCTCAGCATCCCCTGATAAGTACTTTTTCTGTAACAATGGCTAAGAAAAGAAACCGCAAAAGAGTTAAACACATACCTCCATTTTTCTCCCGCACAATGGGCTTTGCATGCCTATCAGCCCTGGTCAACATCATCCGCAGCACCCACAGCTGCGTGTTGTTCAGCTTCTGATGCTCAATGGTCCTTAACCTCGGGAACCATTCCACCGTTCCTGGACCAGGAAGATCAATATCCTCTATAGGGATCGCCTCGTTCACGTTGCGGAAAGACATCCTCGCAACAACCGCCGCGGCCTTAACATAGAAGAACTTCCTCTTCCACGTCGTAATACCCTTGGGTGAGGTCATCAACTTGGTGCACCCATACCGTTGGCTAAAAGAAAAAAACCCAGTATTTACAGTTAACTGGTAGAAACGCCGGAAATTCTCAACGGTAATCGGCAAACCAAGAGCACGAAAGGTGTACTCAAAGTTTCTAATACGAATCATCCCGAAAGGACTCATCTTGGAGATATGAAGTTTGTAAAACTCCAAAACTTCGGCAACAAACACAGTTAATGGTAAACGAAGGTTACCATCACCGAATGAATCAGCCCACATAGTGACATAACCGGCTGGAGCATTAGCACCGGTGTCACCCTCATTGGGATAAAGAGCCCCAAACTCCTTGGGTATTTTTATAATGGTCATCAGTCGGTTAAACAGCACCGGGGACCACTTCAAAGGTGGTAGGCCACCACCGGGGGCACTACCACCATCGTCTTCTTCTTACCCAGCCACCGGAGAAGAAGGTTCAGGGTTTTCACCCTCCACATTGTGTGGGTTAGATGGTTCAGCCATCGAGAAATATAAAGAAGAAAAATATTGAGTTTACAAGAAAACTCAGAAAATCACCGGAAATACAGACAGACTGGTCGGAGAAGATGAAGAGAATACTCTTTTCTTTCAACGGAATTTTCGAAAAATTTGAATAAAGTGAGGAAACCACAAACGGTTTCCCCTTATATACTCATCGCAATTAATGCGATACAGTAACCGACTCAACACGTTCAAAAAGGGCCAATTACGTGTCGCCACGTGTTCAGCGCCGTTTCCGCTGACGGTTATCACGCGCGCGTGGCCGCCCACGCGCCTGACAGAATGGACTTTAACACTACTTGCTATTGTGCATTTATGACCTCGGGTAGTGGAAACGTCCTTTCAAATCAGCACATGACAGAATCCTACCAACTTTCAACAACCCACACGTGCGGTCAGCCACGTAGGCAGCACAAAAGCGACAAACATTATCCAAACATAAGCGGCATGCGGTTTCTCTGGTTTACCGCACCATAACCCATACCGCATGTCCTTTTTTACATACCCCTCAAAAAATGCAAAAATATATATATCTAAATTATATAAAGGGGTATAACCAATCTCCGCACATACCCACGAGCACACGTGGAATATGCGGAGATGACACACGCGAACCCGCACCGGTGTGTCAGATACTCAGAACCAGCGTTGTTCTTTGGACTGCAATAACCGCTTCTCAGAATGCGACAAACCGCATTCCCTACAACCTTCTTCAAGGTTCAAATCCCTCGTGTCCGATTCACAACCACAGAGGGAACACAAACAGCTTCTCCTTAGGATGATGGACAGGTACGCTGAGCAACCGCACATCAGCAACCTTGTCTCCTGATCCTTCAAGAGCCACATCCAGGCTACAAGACTTCTAGAAGCGAGTTCTTTGCTGCGAACCACAACCACTCATGAGTAGCTGCTACAAACCGCAACTATGCGAACGGTAGCTACGGAAGAGCCACAACTAAACCACCACGCGGTGGAGCAAAGCTACTTCAAAGAAAACTGCTTTTCAACTAAGCACGAAGGAAAGTGGCTCCAAAACGAATGCGGAAGAGTTTCAACCAACTTCCCAAGTATCTAAGGTGATCTCCTCCGGTAACACTACCTAAAGGAAAACTACTTTCCACCAACGCGTGAAGGAAAGTAGCTCCAGAACAATTGTAACAAGTCTGCTTATGACTAGTTACCCACCTATGGACCGCATAGAATAAACAATGGTAGGCACAACCCTGCCTATCACCCTGTTTATCTGCCCATAGTCCAGATTCACATTGTTCGACCAAACACGGCCAACAATGGCGCAACTACCCCACGTTTCTCAAACAAACATGACCAACATGGTGCAGCAACGAGGTAACCGCAAAGGTCGTGCGGTTACTTGAGAGCTAAGCCACAAAGGACGTGTGGTTACTAGAGAGCTAAACCGCAACAGACGTGCGGTTACTTGAGAGCGAAACTGGAGAACACGAACACCCCACAAAACAGGGATCATCGTTGCATGTCCAGTCGCTGAACATAGAGCTTGAGCAAAGTACTCACAACTTTGCAATAGTTGACGCAGAGGTTACAACCAGAGTGGCGGAGACAGGCATCTTCCGTCACGATCTCAAAGGTTGGTTCGAACCCTGCTAACACCTTCAGTCACCGTTTCAAAGGTTGGTTCGAAACACCAACAGGTGGCTGATGACATCAGGAAAAGGTAGACCAAGAGTCAAGTCCTTGGCTGAGAATTCCGCATCAGACGGAACTTGCTCACCGGACATCCTTCTCAAAGGAAGAAACAATCCACTCGAAAGGCATACCAACAACTTGATTTACTGGAAATAGGAGCCATCCGCATGGCCTATATTCTACCGTCTAGACACCATAGTCCAGTATTCCTCCCACATGCAACTTGCATAAGGAAGAAACACTAGACTGGGGGGACTTAAAGGGGTATGGTCCCAGATCTCGCGTCAGCATGACCGCGAATGACCATTACCCTTATCAAAAACCCCCACCAGCAATAACTTACCTGTGTCCGTGCGGGCATGAGCGAACGCAGCAGTCCAATCTGTCTAGTGATGAGAAGACTTACCTTAAGTACGGAAACTAATGTTACACATAGCGATGCGGCCTGGCACCGCATCCTATGAACATTTTCGTCACGACAAGGGATCTGGACAACAGTAACAGTCACGAAGCGGCGATGCGATATGGCACCGCATCCCGCAGGCATCCTAAGATAGAACAAAGAACGCGGGAACAACATCTGTGACCGTAAGCAGCGATGCAGCCTGGCACCGCATCCTGCCTACAAGGCAAGTGGGTCTGACACCACAGTGCAAGTGGCACTGGGAACAGTCGCCCACCAGCCCACATATGTACGACAGTCTGACACCACAGCAGGACGTGGCATCACCACCGTAACCGACAGGTCTGACACACCTGCAAGCAGCTGTGCGATGTCAGACTAGCTACTCAACTACCCTCATTCACTCCTCGGCTATAAATACCCATCCCAAACCAGGTTTGAGGTATCACTTCTCAACTCTCTCACTACTACTACTATCATACTTTGCTTCCCAAGCAAACTACTGATTCTCACGCCGGAGAGTGGTAACAAGGAGCACCCCCCACCCCATCCTCCTTGTTACGAGTCACGGCTTGTTTCCTTGTGCAAGAAACCAACCAGCGGACGATCCAACCAAGGATCCTCGGAAAGAAGGGATTAACCCTACTTGACGATACCAGTGAGTTAACCCCACCCGGTTAACCATTGTTTCATCAGCTATACTTGTGTTCATAACCGAAACGAACCAAAAAAGACTAGAAGTAGAACTTTTAGTGTTTTTGGTAAGAACCTTGTTGGATTTGAAACTCTAGGTGTTTTATATTGTTGTGGTTTCACGTGACACGTGTCTACTTTTGTTTTTTGAGTTAAATATGCTAGAGTTTTGGTTATGAACTTTGTTGGATTTAAAACTCAAGCCATTCAATATTTTGTAATAGAGTAAACTGCCAAAATGCTCTCTAAGGTTTGGTCACTTTTGTCAGTTTAGTCCAAAACTCAAACCTTTTGAATCTAGGTCCCTGTGGTTTCAATTTTGTTGTCATTTTCATCCAAAATCAAAATGTTGTCAGATTTTTCAGTTAAAATCCAACTTTTTTGTCTTTTTCCTCCTATTTAATGAAGGGCAAAATTGACTCTTAATCTTATTATTATAACAAATTAAAAAAATCTGACCATTTGACCTTCATTAAAAGGGAGCAAAAAGAAAAAGAAAAAAAAACTGGATGTTAACTGAAAAATCTGACTAGGTTTTGATTTTGGATGAAAATGACAACAAAATTGAAACCACAAGGACCCAGATTCAAAAGGTTTGAGTTTTGGACTAAAGTGACAAAAGTGACCAAATCACAGAGACCATTTTAGCAGTTTACTCTTAGTAATATAAAACTATACTTTATTTTACTATTCTTAATTCCGATTAATGTGCATATCCTTTTTTTTTGTATAATTTAGTTAATTTTTTGCATGGTCCACACATTTGTACTAAAAAAAACCCGATTAATTAATCATAACCGATACAAAATTCGAATAATCGAAACTTAGGGCTTGCATATCGTGTCAGACACGACCTTCTAAGACACGAATACAAAACAAGTAAACACAAACACGGCACGAAATCTTATCATATCAGTTTTTCCAAACACGGACACGAACCTGATAATAACAAGTAACATGAACATAACATGTTAAGACACGAAAAAAACTTACAAGCGTATCATACGATCTGTTAAGACACGAAAAAACTTACAAGCATATCATACGACCTGTTAAGACAAAAACTCGGCCAGGAGGGGTGGAGTGTGAAGTCTTAGGTCTGATATATCGTGTCAGACACGACATGTTAAAACACAAACACAAAATAGGTAAACACGACATGAAAATTAACAAGTCTTATGATGTCGATCTGTTTAACACACAAAATCTGTTAAGAGGCCAACACGAACATGTTAAGGTTATGTCGTTTCGTGTTTTCGTGTCTGTGTCTGAAATTACCTGCCCTATCAAAACCAATATGTTATAAAGCTCAAATAACCAAACATATGGGTTTTAGTTTCAATGAAAGCTCATAACCAAATCAATCCATACTCATCTAGACATGTGTATTTGTGTATTTGCAGTTCTATTTTTTTAAATAAAATATTAAGGGTAATTTACACTTTTCGTCCTTTATGTTTGTAGCGGGTTGCAATTGATAGACTTTAACTTCAATAATTACAGTTACAATCCTTTATTTGGAAAACGCATTATACCTTTCGTCCTTTAGCACTAACCAAGTTAAAATTTCAGTTATGTCTATCCATTTAAGGGTATTCTAGTCATTTCATGTTTTTATTTAAAATGTTCATTAATAAATAAACACCATCTTCCCCAATTACCCAACCCTAACCTTTAAATCTCTCCTCTTCATCTCTCTCCAACCAACCTCTACCTCCACCACCACCACCACCACTCCCACAGTGCCACCACTCATTTTCGGTGACCTATGTTGTCGAGGCTTCTCGTTATTTTGTTCCAGTGACCGATTGAAGGCATCTTCTGTAGGACCTCTTGATGACTGTCGTAAGGGTCAATCAAAAACGTATTTAAACTACGTAGATAGCGTAAGTAGGGTATCGTATCCACGAGGAATTTATGGTCAGTGTTAAAGAATTTAATTAAAAACTAAACTATCTAATTGGGGATTTGTTTGTTTGATTTAAAAGAAAACACAATTTGTCACGAAAGGTGTTATCAGATTGAGAAGAAGTAACCTCCACCCATAATCTCGAATACCCGTTTTAACACAAAAATCCGTTTACTGATTCAAAACACCACATAGACATGACCTTGGAATTAATGACTTTGATTAATTGTTAAGGATAGTTTTTAAGATTCACCATTCAACCTAACAACCCGTTTAATTGTATTAATTGCCCACCAGTTTACCAACTCGCTAACAACACAATAAAGTTACCAATACGCTTAATAAACGATAAATAATTCAAACACAATCAACGTTTACCAAGAAATCAACACAAGATAATTATGTCAAACCGAGTAAACGTTCATCCGGGCGGAAGTCACCGATTGTTCAGCCGTTCATGCTTGTTCGTCTAGCTTCAATCTTGATTCAGGAATGATTAAACATGAGAAAACAACCTTGAATGATGTTGAATCATGTTATAGTTGCCTCCTGGTTCGTATATGACGGTTGTCGATTAATTGTTATGAAAGTTGATGACCTAATAATCTATTTTCGTTGTTCAAATAAGAATTCTCGTCGTCACCCGGGCCGCGCGTCGCGGAACAATCACCTCCACCCCTCGCGTGTCGCGGGGGTCACCTACTTGACCGACATCGTTCAATTTTGACCGACATTCACTTCTTGATCTCCAGCGCGTCGCGGACATGGACCAGAAGACTGCCGCGTGTTGCCTGTCGTGTTCAGGTTGATTTTTTTTTCTATTTCGCGTCCCGTTGACCTTCAGATCCTGCTTTTAAGCTTGTTTTCTCTCAATTACTCACATTAACACCTGTTAAGTCAAATTTACCAACACATGATAAGTATAATAACAATTACAGATTAATGTGTTTAATGCGCTAAAAACCGGCACTAATTACTATATAATACACTTGTTTTGACCCGACATCACCTCTGGTGGTTACTGAAATCTGCATTCACCACATTCCCCCAAATCTCCCAAAATCACCACTATTTTTCATCACCTTCACGCGTACAATCGTTCATATTATGTAAAACAATACATTTATCCATCAATCTCAATGGCAAGAAACCCTGCAACTCGTCTTCTCCGCCTATGTTCTTCATAATACAAACTCTCAAATGTCAGATTTTTCCCATCTCTTTATCGATTTTCTTCACATTCCACACAAACCCACCAATCTTTTTTGCTTTTTTCACCCTAAAAAAACAAATTTCATCAAATTCCCCCTTTAGGGTTAGATTTTAGGGTTACTAGTTTAAGTTATTATACACTAGAATCTACAATGTCAGAACATGTTGATGATAATAATAAGAAGAATGATGAAAATCAAGTATCTGCATCACATGTTGCAAATGTTGATCATGTACAACTTTATCGTAGGCTTCGTGATGGCCCGGTTGCAAGAAAATTAGGGGTAGAGGTTGGTTGGAGAGAGATAAAGAAGAGAGATTCTAGGGTTAGAGTTGGGGAATTAGGGAATATGGTGTTTATTTGTTAATGACCATTTTAAATTAAAAACATGGAATGACCAGAATACCCTTAAGTGGATAGACATAACTGAATGTTTTAACTTGGTTAGTGCTAAAGGATGAAATGTGTAATGCGTTTTCCAAATAAACAATTGTAACTGTAATTATTGAAGTTAAATGTTATCCATTGCAACTCACTACAAACATAAATGACGAAAAGTGTAATTTACCCAAATATTAAACTCAACGAGATTTCGATTCAAAGTTTCAAACAGTTACAAACTTATTTATCTATCTATCTTTTCAAACATTTTTTATAAAGAAAGTACTAAATTTAAGAAGAAAGGACACGGATGGTCCCTGTAGTTTACCAAAATTTTGAATTTACTCTGTAGTTTTCCCAAAGTACACAGGTCATCCTTATGGTTTGCACTTTGTAACTTATTTAGTCGCCAACTTTTTCCAGAAGTATACGGATGATCCATGTGGTTTGCACTTTGTAACGCATTTAGTCCATAACTTATACATACTAAGGACTAAATGCATTACAAAGTGCAAACCACTTACTATCGTATACTTTTAAAAACTAGAGGAGTCCAACATCTTGTGTTATTCAAGCATTCGTAAATCGTAACCGTCTGGTCCATTCCGATACAAACTCGTGTCACCTAACAACACTACTAGTCAGAATTGGACTCTAACTCTAATTCTAATTCTAACAACAATAAAATATAATTCACCTACAAAAAACGGTTTCTCCATCCAATCCAATCCAATCCAGATCCCAAAAAATCATCCTCATCTAACCTAATTTCATGGAATCCGAATCCACTGTTCAATCAGACAACGATCACGGATGGCAGAAGGTCACATACGCAAAGAAAAACAAGAAGAAGAACCACAACAACAATCACCAGCAACCGTTACCGAACTCGCATCTCAACGGATCCACCAGTAACACCGACAGTGTGTTCGCTGCGATTGAGAAGCAATCGGAAGAGCGTCGGAAGGTTCTGGAAGCTCAGAGACTTGCGATCGATGATGATTTTAGTTCTGAACCTACGGTTAGATCGTTGAAGAAGAAGAAGAATTATGAGGATAGTGATGAAGAGGTTGTTGAGGATAAAGTGGATGTAACGGATGATGTTGACGCGACGAAGAAGAAGAAGAAGCAGAAGAAGGTGAAGAAACCTAAGGTTACGGTTGCGGAAGCGGCTGCGAAGATTGATGCGGATGAATTGGCTGGTTTTCTGGTGGATGTGATGGTGAGTGAATTGAGTATCCATGATTTTATTCGTTATTAGTTAAAATTATTACAAATTTGGAAGCTATAGGATTTACAGTTGAAACATATAGACACTTTTTCGGTTTAGTTGTGAGAACTTTTGGATATTATTTGATTATTTGTTAAAATATTTGCTAGCTTTCGGTTGGATGTGACGATGAATGAATTGTGTAGATGTTGTTTGTGTAATTTAATATGCTGTTGTGATTTTTTTATGTTAGTTTAAATTGTTACAAGTTTATAGCTATAGGATGTACATTTGAAACAAATAGGCACTTTTTAGCTTTAGTTTTGAGAACTTTTGGATATTATTTGTTAAAATATTGGCTAGTTTTAGGTTGGATGTGACGGGGAATGAATTGTTTAGATGTTGTTTGTGTAATTCAGTTTGTTGTTATGATTTTTTTATTATTTGTTTAAATTGTTAGAAATTTATGGTTCTAGGATATACAGTTGAAACAAATAGACACTTATTAGCTTTAGTCTGTCTGGAGAACTTTTGGATTTTAATTGATTATTGAGTAGATGTTGTATGCGCAGTTCGATGTGCTGTTATAATTTTTTTTTAATTATTAGTTGAAATTAACTAGACACTTTTTAGCTTTAGTTGTGAGAACTTTTGGATTTTATTTGATTATTGAGTAGATGTTGTATGTGCATTTCAGTGTGCTGTTATGATTCTTTTTTCATTATTAGTTTAATTTGTTACAAATTTAGAGCTCTAGGATTACAGTTGAAACAAATAGACACTTTTTAGCTTTAGTTTTGAGAACTTTTGGATTTGATTTGATTATTGGTTTAAATATTAAGAACTAACATTTAAAACTTGTGTTTATAGACTTCATATGAGGCGCAGGAAGATATACAATTAAGGAGGTTTGCTGACTACTTTGGACGTGCATTCTCTAGTGTGCCTGCTTCACAATTTCCTTGGGTGAAGTTATTTAGAGAATCCCCTGTTGCAAAGATTGCAGATGTAAGTTCTCTTCGAGAAACTATGATTATAATACAAGTTAAAATGATATTGAACTTATACTGCTGACTGAAAATTATAGTGCTTATGATTGTATTGCCCAGTGATTTATGATATCATTGTATGAAGAGTTTGTGATCCAAACAATTCGAACTGTATGTGAATGTCTTTGAAGAGTTAAAATGGTAATGAACTGTATGTGTACGTGTATGAACTTTTCTCTTCTGGTAGCATATAAAAACATGTTCTGACATACCAAAATTTAGGCAGAGGGACTTTTTCATGAAAAATGAAAAAAAATATATCAGTTTTTTATGGTATGAAACCTTTTATTCTTCCTCTTCTCATTCTTTTCGTTTAAGTGCAGAATCCTGTGTCACATATTTCTGAGGCTGTTTACAGAACATCAGTTGATTGGATTAACAAAAGACCTATGGAAGCGCTTACTTCTTTTATCGTTTGGTCTTTAGACAGCATTCTTATCGACCTTACAAGCCAACTCGGTGGTCCAAAGGGTTCAAAAAAAGGCACCCAAAAGACATCCTCAAAATCTCCAGTAAGATAAGAGAAATCACTTGATTGTTCTTCATCAACTTAGACAGTTTAACTGATTTCATTCTTATGAATCTTTAACAGGTGGGTCTGTTTGTAGTATTAGCTATGGTGTTACGAAAGAAACCTGACGCGTTAATTACTGTATTGCCAACTTTAAACGAAGCACTAAAGTATCAAGGTCAAGACAAGCTTCCATTGATTGTGTGGATGGTAACACAAGTGAGTTGACTCGGTACCATTAACTGTTTATGAGCAAAAAAGATTCTATTTCTGGTTCCATAAAGGATTATATATTGATTATAAAGAGTTTAAACTTGCAGGCATCACAAGGGGACCTGGCAGTCGGGTTATACTTGTGGTCTCATTTGATATTGCCTATTGTTGGGACCAAATCGGGTTCCAATCCGCAAACACGGGATCTAATATTGCAATCAGTGGAAAGGTTTTAAATCGATCTTCTTTCTTTACATCTACTGCATAGTTAAGAATTGCAAACCTGTGACGTATTGATTATTTTTCTTGTGTTTGTAGGATTCTATCTGCCCCAAAGGCTCAGACTATTTTAGTAAATGGTGCTGTGCGAAAGGGTGAGCGTCTATTTCCGCCATCCGCATTTGACTTGCTATTGAGAACCGCCTTCCCTTCATCATCAGCTCGTTTCAAGGTGGGACTTCTGTACGCTATATTGGTCATTTACCGTCATTCAGACTGTTCATTTAATAGTAATTCCTGGAAAAGGGTAAAATTGTCATTTACTATTGAGTATTGGCACTTGACCTGCTATTGGGAGCCACCTTCCCTTTGGTAGTAATAGTCTTGGAAACGGTCATTTACTAATTTTCATACGGTTCATTCAACACGTAAAACAAACAACACTATTATTAATCGAACAGTGATTGACAGTTTGAATATTCATGAGCCTTAAAATGGTTGTTATCGTACAGGCAACAGAAAGATTCGAAACTGTGTATCCTACGCTAAAAAAGGTGGCTCTTGCTGGTTCCCCTGGAAGCAAAGCCATGAAACAAGTCTATCAACAAATTATGACTATTTCTTTAAAAGCTTCCGGAGAAGGCACACTTATTTAATAAATTTAAATTCTAAATTGAAGAATATATTTCGAAAGTTAATTTCTTGATGTTTTTCCTTTGCAATGGCAGGGATCCCTGAGCTAGCCCATGAAGCATCTGATATTTTTATCTGGTGCATAACTCAAAATCCTGATTGTTGCAAGCAATGGGTTAGTTTCTTCTCTTTTTTTGTATAAAATAATCATGATAAAATTGAACTTTCGTGGGAAAAGACGAAAAGGATTTATCAGTTCCATGCTTTAATCTCCAAATTGAGGCTATATCTTGTAAATCTAAGTGTCTAATAGTTATTGTCTAATACTGTGTAGCTCCCAAGCAATCCCCTTCTAATAGTTGACTAATTAAACCGCCTTAATTTGACTTTTGTTCATTAATGTGGATGAGAATTAGATGCAAATAATGTAATCAGCATGGATCAGAATCTTAGTATTGAGATATGCAAATTAAAAAACATGAAACTTTGGTGCCTAACTGAGTTAATTCATCTATGTCACCTTTTTAACTAGTTTATATGAAAAAAGGGTCAATTCGAGCTGTATTTGTTTGGTAACGGGTAAGTAGGTAAAATACAAAAAACCACTAAATAATTACAACGTACTAATAGTTTTATTTTAATAAAATTATATTATTATATGAAGCATATTTAGTACATTAAATAATTTTGACATGGCTTTATAGCCTAGTGGCATCTTGGTGGTGGGATAAGGCTTTGGGACCAATAGGTCCTGGGTTCGATTCCCACAAGGGGGTTTTCCCATATTTATTGGGTTTCCTCCTGAATTGGTGTGGCATTATGCCTAGTGGAGATGGATATGATCGGGTGGTTCCTCTGGTGGCACGATGATACTCCAGTGGTCCGTCAGTGATCCAAATTTGCCGTTCAAAAAAAATAATAATAATTTTGAACCCAAAAATGACAAATGGCATTGACCCGTTTTGGCTCGAGGATAAACGTGGTTGTTTTGACCCGAAATTATATTATTCCATTACCCAACCCGCATGTACCGTCACCTCTAGTAAGTAGTAACTAAATTAGAACTTTATCTTTGGTGTCATATGTTATTAAAAATTCAGTTTGTGCTGAGTTATATTTACAACTAAAAAACGTTAATTCCTTAAATATGATTATGTGCAGGATATGGTATATTTGGATAATTTAGAAGCAAGCATTGTTATTTTGAAAAGGCTCAATGAACAATGGAAGGAACTATCTCTAAAACAGTCTTTTCTTGAGGCCCTAACTGAAACTCTCAAGAGTTTAAAGAGAAAGGTATCATGTCAAAATGGGCCGGGCCGGGCTGGGCTGGGTTGACCGGAAAACAGCTTTGTTCATTTTTGAGTAAAATGCCATTTCGTCTCTGAGGTTTGTCCAGTTTTGCGACTATCGTCCAAAGGTTTGTTTTTTCGCATCTAGATCCAAAAGGTTTGAAATCTTGCCATTTTTTTCTCTGTTAAGGCAGGGGTATTTTTGTCTTTTTTGTTAACGTAAGGGTATTTTCGTCTTTTTTGAATACTTGTACATATGCTAAATGCTTGTACATATAGTGAAAAAGACCAAATTGCCTTTTAAGTTATCAAAAAAGACGAAAATACCACTACCTTAACGGGAAAAATGGATGGAGTTAACAAGCCGGATGAAAATGGCAAGATTTCAAACCTTTTGGATCTAGATGTGGAAAAACAAACCTTTGGACGAAAGTCGCAAAACTGGCTAAACCTTAGGGACGAAAATGGCAGTTTACTCTTCATATTTTTTGCTATAATTTTACCGGACCGAACTTATGTGTTCTCTTTTTTATTTATTCCCCCCTAGAATGAGAAGGCGATGGCAGAGGGAGATAAATCCGGTGATCAAGCACTCTACAGGGAAGCAGATAAATACTGTAAGGCGTTATTGGGAAGGGTATCACGCGGGTGGGGGTGCGCCAAAGCAACGGTGTTCCTCATTGTTGCCTTTGGTGTGGGGGCTGCGTTTCTGACTCCAACAACCTTGGAGTCTTTGGATTGGAACAGGTTATCTGAAGTTATAAACATCCAGAAGTTCGTCTAAGATGACGAAGACGACGACTAATATACACAGTATCAGTTAAGCAGGCAAGGTCAAAATTGCCCATTAATATAATAAAATAATAATATATATATATAAGTGAGAGTGAGGTATTTATTATTTATCTTTTTCTTCCTAAAACTAAATGTAGCTTAAACTAGTTGCGAAGCGATCTTTGTGATTTTTTTCTTCTAAAGCCATGAGTATAGATAGTTATTTGATTTTTCATCGGTCATGTTGACTTGTTGCCATGTGGTTTGTGAGCTCTAAAAACAAGCACACACACGCACATTGTGGCTTTTCGATAGGGTCAATCGTCAAGTTCACTTTCCTATTATTACGATGCTAAAGTATTTTGGAGGGTATCTTTGTATTGGGCCTGATCCAGTGGGCTTTGGCCCGCCGATCTCCACTGGAATGGGCCAACCCTTCTTATAAAAGGGAAGTTAATTCTCGTTTAAACATACACCTCTATGGATGATGATCGAGTTATCTTTGTCGGTGTGGGATTAGTAGAACTTTGGTGTGATATTGGACACACTAGAGATCTCCTCTGTGTTAACAAATTCGAGTTTTTGATTAACACACATGATCATGGACAACGAAACATATGTCCAATCTAGTGTTGGAGTCGTATTAGGTGGGTTATATCCCGCGCATGACTTTCCATCTTCATGATGTTCGCATGACAATGTTCTTGACCTACCATATGACATACAACATATTATGGACAGCTTACAATCATTCATAATGGTTTGAAAACCACAAGAAGCATCAGACAACCTGTAGTCGTACAAAATTTGGGTGTTTTTTCACAAAAGCACGCCCCCAAACGCCCCTATGACCGCCCTTGGGCGTTGTTGAGGCAAATTTGGTCTCCAGCGTTCTTTAATCCACGCCCAACTTCCAATTCTTTGGCCAATTATATGCATTCTTGTTTTCTTGCCCAATCACATGCATTCTTCCTTTTAACATAATGCCCACATCCTCACTACACCCATTTTAGAAAAACGTCCTATAAAGCCCCCTTGCTGACTGGACCTCCAGATGGCGAAAAACGCCCAAGGGTGGGGTGTCTTCAACTACGCATGGTCTCATATAGTATAAAGAATACAGAATTAACAAGCTGACACTAATTGCATGATAAAGAAATATGATTATGGTAAATTATCTTAATTTTATTTTTGTCTTTTAACTAATAAAGTTACAGTGCCGGAAATTTTGCTGAAACTTAAAGAACGTAAAATGCAATTTACCCTAAATATAAACTAAATCGTTATCAAAGTTTTAAGTCCATTAATCAATTACAGTTATAATTACTTCACTTAACTGTAAATGAGGTTGTCATTACATTAAATAACGACAACTATAGAATTCATAACTCATAAATCCATTTAAATAACGACAACTTTAGAATTCATAACTCATAAATCCATAGTAATATTTATTTTTCTAACTCTTTTTTGAACGACAAATTTGGATCACTGACAAACCACTAGAGTATTATCGTGCCACGAGTAGAACCACCTGATCATATTCATATCCACGAGGGTATAATGCTTATACATCAAATCAGGAGGAAACCCAATAAATCTCCAAGATGCCATTAGACTATAATGTCATAGGCATTTATTTATTTTTCTAAATAGCGTATAAAATTTAATATCCCATAGGATGAGTATAATGCTACTCGATACAAACGTACACTATGGTGCGTTTAATCTTCGCTCTCAATAAAAGGAACACAAGTAGGACCATACTTGATGACAGTGCACCAATTTGGGCCCCCCACGTACCAACCAAATTTTAAAATTAATAAAAACGAAATACAACCTTAATTAAAAACAGTTGCAACAACCGCTTTTGCAATGCAGTTTATCTGCTTTTAGATACTTTGGACTAACATAGAAGCAATCCCTGTCTGATCATAACCATTTGTGCTTCTGTCACACACACACACACACACACACACACACTACTACTACTATTAGATCAATTGAGATATCTAGTGATCAGTAGATTTGAGAGAAATGGCGACAATGCTAACATGGCGAAAAGCATATGGCGCTCTCAAAGATCACACGAAAGTCGGGTTAGCTCATGTTAATAGCGATTTCAAGGTTAGTTTATCGAATTCTTCTAGCGATTTTTTTTCGTAGTTTTTATTCAATGTATGTTAAGTTTATAAATCTGTTTTAGGAAGTTGATGTTGCGATCGTTAAAGCTACAAATCATGTTGAATGCCCACCCAAAGAAAGACACATCAGAAGTGAGTTTTTTGTTACTTTTTTTTATGTTAGATTTTTTATTTGGATAAATGCATGTGTTTATTGTAGAAATATTGGCTGCTACATCTGCCATTCGACCTCGAGCAGATGTGCAATATAGTTTGCATGCACTTACAAGACGATTAGCCAAAACTCGCAACTGGACGGTACTGTTAACGTATAAGTTATGACTTATGGTTCATGTTTGATACAAATAGATCTTATTGTTTTATGTAAATTTGTTACTTTATCAGGTGGCATTGAAGACACTGATAGTTATCCATAGGGCGTTGCGGGAGGGTGATCCTGCTTTCAGGGAAGAGCTTTTGAATTTCCAACACCGAGGGCATGTTTTGCAGTTAGCTACTTTTAAAGACGATTCAAGCCCGATTGGTTACTTATGAAACTCTATTTGTGTTGTTTGTGTTGTGTTGCTTTTAAATTTATGAAAGTTATGATTTTATAAAATTTGAATGTGCTTTTTCAGCTTGGGATTGTTCGGCTTGGGTTCGTACGTATGGACTGTTCTTAGAGGAACGGCTTGAATGCTTTAAAATTTTGAAATATGATATTGAATCTGAGCTTTTTACTAGATCTGCTAAAGGTGAAGATAAGGTATGCTTGCTACTAAACGAGATTTGATTACGATTTTATGTAACTTTTGTGAATGTATGTTACAGTTGTAAACAGATCCATGTCCAACAACAAACACATTTATTTAATTTTATTTTAACTAAATAATAATAGGTTTAAAATTAATTCCTTATGTTATTCAAATATGTTGACTTATAATATGCAGGGCTATAGCAGAACACGCGATTTGGATAGTGAAAAACTATTGGAGCAGTTGCCTTCTTTACAGCAGCTCTTATACCGTCTTATGGCATGCAAGGTTCGTTTCAATCACTATTCTGTTCATTTTTTAAAACTTATACAAATAGTATAGTGTGTGTATTGTGATCACATAAGCACTATTACTATAATCATAATCTAACTCTTTGGGATGAAAAACCAGTTTGGTAGGTTGTATGCATTAAAAATAGTCACCGGGCAGCTTTAACCCCTTTTAACAAGTTTTTTTTCCCTTTTTTCTTATGCAGCCTGAAGGAGCAGCTATCGGTAATTATGTTGTACAATACGCGCTAGCTTTGGTACTCAAAGAGAGCTTTAAAATTTATTGTGCAATAAACGATGGAATTATAAATCTTATTGATAAGGTGATTTTACTTGCATTAAAAAGCATGATACCTTCTTGTAACTTTCATTTATTTTTTTCTAAAAATAACCAAGGATCGATCTTTCGCGATGTCAGTTTTTTGAGATGCCAAGACATGAAGCCATAAAAGCCTTGGATATATATAAACGAGCCGGTAATCAGGTGACATCTTGAATCATTAATTTTGATTTACAAACCTTTCACTTTGTAATATGATTATTAGATATGGCAAATCAGGTTGACCCGAAAAACTTTTTAAACAAATTTCTATAGGAGGTTTGTATATTAAATTTAAATATCCATCATGGGCAAGTTTTAGCCCGTTTCATTTTAAGCTACTCTTTATTTTATTTTTATGATTTTGACCCGTTAGGGGTAACTTATAAGTTATAACCCGAATCGACCTATTCATATAATCAAATTATCTACAGGCTGAAAGTCTTTCTGACTTCTATGAAGCCTGTAAACGACTCGAGCTCGCTAGAAACTTTCAATTTCCTGTTCTTAGAGAGGTAAGTTTACTATATTACCCATCATCGTTTAATCGAGTAAGGTTGGGGAATTATTAATTATTAGTAATTTAAACTCTTGCAGCCTCCACAATCTTTTCTTGTGACTATGGAGGAGTATATAAGCGAAGCGCCACGGATGGTACCCGTCACAACAGACGCTTTGGTGCGTGTAAACTTACTATCATACCCAAAATCATATATTTAAATTTTAATTTGATTTTCTAATAATGTTTTGCACTTTCAGGAATATCCGGAAAGGCTTATGTTGACTTATAAACCAGAAGACAACAATGAGTCTACTGAAGATGCAAATTCGCCTGTTGAAGCTAAACCCGTGCCCGTAGATAGTTTTTCTGTGTCAAATGACGATACTACCCCTGACCCTGACCCTGCACCTTCCCCACCAACTGTTAACAGCCAGGACCCCGATGATTTACTGGTAACGTGTCAAAATATGATTGGTTAATCCCACATGTTTAAATTTGTTTATGAATTTGTCTATATGTTACATTTAGGGGTTAACTTTCAATGCACCAAATGCATCATCAATTGAGGAAAGCAACGCGTTGGCTCTTGCCATAGTTCCAACTGGTAACGCGTCTTTTATTTCATTAAACTTTTATTCATGACTTATTTTTTTTTATGTGTGATGTCTATGCGTAGATGCGACATCAAATGGATCCACTGGTGTTCAAGCGAAAGACCTTGATTTAACCGGATGGGAACTTGCGTTAGTCACCACCCCCAGCATCGATATTTCTTCATTTCAAGAAAGACAACTGGTAACTAATTCCACTTGTTTACTAGCTATTATACTTTTTTTTCAGTCTAACCGAATTAGTAACGTAAATGATATTAGAGGTGACATTTTCTACCCGTTAACTTATGGACGTGTTGATCTAGGTTATGTTATTATCTTTAAATATACATTGACATGACTTTTACAAAACATAAACCACAAATGTCCAAAAAGATCTAAAAGAAGAATGAAAAAATTACACCGTTGGTCTTTGTGGTTTCTGCCAAATTTCAATGTCGGGTACTAATGTTCTAATTTGTTACAATGTTGAGTACTAAGGCCAAAATTATATTCTAACAGTTTTGTATACAAAATTATAATATCATTGTTATAGTCAATATAGTGTAGTGTTGAAATGGGCCTTAATAATGTGTAGGTCAACCTAGCCCAGCCCAGCCCAGCCCAACCCAACCCAACCCATTTTTAGTTTTGACTAGTTACTTTTTTAGTGTGCAAAACTGTTGTTGTGATCAAGAATTGTGTGGGCAGGGTGGTGGATTGGACTCGCTCACGCTCAACAGTTTGTACGATGAAGGAGCATACAGAGCAGCCCAACAGCCTGTTTACGGGTCTCCAGCACCCAACCCGTTTGAAGTAGGGGACCCGCCATTTGTAGCAGATCCTCATATAGCTAACCCATTTGGTCCAGCCCAACAACAACCGAGCTTGACAATGGGTCCACCCAACCCTTTTATCGATTCAGGGTTTGGCCCATTCCCGGTCAACAATACTCATACTCAAGTCACTAATCCGTTTGAGACGGGTTTGTTATGATGAAACTTGTAGAGGATAACCCCCAAAAAAGGAAGAAATTGATTTTTTTTTGTTTGGTTGTACTTGTGGGTTTTGTTTTGTTACTTAGGGCCATATCATATGGTCCTAAGATCTTGTAACATGCTTGCTTTTGTAATTTTATTTTTTGAGGAAATATAATCTTGTTTTGGTTGTTACTTGATTTTGAAATCTACTTGTTTTCACTAGTGGTATAGCGTACTGCATATAAGGGATTGGCTAAATACATCCCTTTTTTTACTGGTCATACCCTTTTTCTAAAAATACAGTTTAAAAATTGTCAAAGTTTATCTCTCTATACAATTCAAATATTGTTTTTGAACACAGTTTCTCTAACTAGTATTTTATTATATTTCTATAAAACGTCATTACAAATTAATAAAAAAGATATATTTTAAACAATAAAAAAGTTTTAAAACCTTTTTTTGAAAAAACAGTTTTATTTATTTTGTATTTTAGTTCTCTCGTCTTTCTATTTCTATTTTTATTAGTATTATTATATTAAAATGTTTTTATAGTATAATTAACAACTTTTATTTATTAAAAGTAATAAAAATGCAAAAAGAAAATAAAACGTTATTTAGCACATTAGGTGTTAAAGTGATTTGATCAAAGCAAGTAATATTAATTAATAATCGATATAAGTTTAAATTTGATTATTGTGAGGGTATGTTTTTGACTAATCAAAATCATTATCTACAAATTGACAGTCGTGATTCTCAAATATATTTTTCTTCTTTTAACTTCAAAAAATATATTAAGATGGCTGGCATTAAAGCTTCATTTAAATATGTGTGTATTAATGTTTATACAAACTGAATTCGAATACCAACTTCAAGCCATTATGAACAAAAAATCTCACTTCAAAATTAAAATGACTCGCTTTAGTTTAAAACGTAAGGAAACGATTTTTTTTCAAATAACCAAAAAAAAAATCTTTTTAAATAAAATAACATTTTAAAAACAAATACTAGTAACAATAATAATTAAAGATAAAAAAATGAAAAAAGAAAACAAAAGGGTTTGAACTGTATTAATGTGAAAGTTGAAGGAGATAAAAAAATGAAAAAAGAAAACAAAAGGGTTTGAATTGTATTAATGTGAAAGTTGAAGGAGATGGTGCGTTCAGTAGAAAAGAAGATATATTTAATAGCAATCTATAAGAATGGTAGTTTATATGTTGTATATATCTTAGATTTTTAGTTCAACTGACTTTGTTTAACATTGAATAGATAATAAAAAGGGATATAAACAATAACGTGAAAATTAAGATGAAAATATGATTTTAAACTTTGCCATGAGTCATGCACATGGTCATTTAAATGAAATATCATTAATAAAGTTAAAGTAAACAACTAAACACTAATTATGTAAAACAATTATCTTCTTTACTTTAAAGTCATTTAGGAGATTTAATTAAACCTTCGTGTTTTATCATAAATTTTAGACTGAATTATAATAAAATGATGTTTGTCTTTCGAGTCATCAACGGAAACCGAAAGCAGTTGTGACATTTTCTCAGGAGATGTAATTAAACCTTCGTGTTTTATCATGAATTTTAAGTCCGCGCTAGCTATTAAATCAACAACCTAAGCTCGTTTGGTCTCAAACATTGTTCAACAAAGAAAAAAGGCAACTAGGCGAGCATTATGGGGTTTCACCAGTTTTATTTTGATTTTCATCGAGTTTTCTTGATTCAATAAAATCGGTTGAATCTTTCATTCCTAATCCGTTAACTCGTAACTAAATCAATAACACCATGGTTTCGATTTCTATACGCCGATCCGATGGTTTAGTTAAATGATAGAACCGGCCCATAAGATACGATATTTAAAAACGAAATATATAACATAAGAGTAGGTCTAACATGTGGTGTCCTTCGTGGCTCCCCACACCTTGCTTTCTTGAATGACTCCACCTACTTATTAGTGGTTTATCGACCCCCTAACTGGCTTTTATTTTCTTATCATGATATACATTATATATTTGAGCAAGTTTGTACTACAACTTTTACTTTTCTATGGACCATGTCTATATTTTAATATAGCAAACTATAAATAGGTGTAATAAGAATCATAACAAAATGAAAGAAAACCCAAAAATACGATGGTGTGTGCGTTAGCTCTTGTTATAAGTTTTCTAAATCGTTTGACGAAAAAAATGATATTAATGAGTCATGTATATGGATTGGTGGGTAAAACCCGACGCATGCATGGAAATCTAACATGAACTCGAACAAGGTAAGGACATAAATCTTATCAAACACAAACTCAAACACAGAGTTTTCACGAGTTGATACGAACACTGTTAATTTTACTTTAGTTTATATGTTTTGCATTAATACTCTAAAATCATAATATTACAATAAAAAGTAGACATGTATATAAAATAATTACGTTTAAACCGTAAAATGTGAATGTGTTTTGTCAATCTAAACACGACCTTCGTAACTAAACGTGTTTTGTCAACCTAAACACGACCTTGGTAACTAAATGTGTTTATGGGTTCGATTCGATACTATCCCGAACATGTCTCAAGTCCACACATAAAACAAGATGTCATTCTTTTTTTAATGACAAAGAATCTCACGTGTAAACTCACCCTACTCGAGGCTATGTTCAAGGTCGACTCCTCAACCGCCATGAGACCGTGCCCCCTGATGCACAGGAACCGGATGGAATCCGTAAACCCTCCCCCCTGGTCAGGTTTGAACCCTGGATTAAAGCCCCGATTCGTCTTTTCACCCAGATGTCCCTCGAAAATAATCTAAACGGGAATTAAACCTACGTCCCTACTAGAGAAAGCAGATCTTTTATATTCTAGATGAAACTCTTTACTCTTAATTAAAAAACATGAATTCCAGTTAGTTTACCTTTAATAGTTATTGAATTATTTCTCCAAAATATATATTAAATTAAAGAAGAATGTAGCCCCATTGACAGCATACAAAGTCTAATTCTGTTGCTTAAAACTCAGTCAAGACTCTCAATTGTCAAACCTCACAATCTCTCTCTCTCTCTCTCTCTCTCTCTCTCTCATATATCATCATTTTTGTCTCTGTAAATATACATACAAAAAAAGAGCAATGGCTGCAAACAAATTTGCAACAATGTTGCACAACAACACAAACAACATCACATTAATTCTCATTTACACCTTACTCGAATGGATATTAATAATCCTCCTCCTTCTCAACTCTGTTTTCTCCTATTTGATCATCAAATTCGCGCATTTCTTCGGTTTAAACCCTCCCTGTTTCGCGTGTGCACGAATCGATCGAATTCAACACCATCTCTGTGAGCTTCATTCAAAAGAAGTTTCTGAATTGAAGTTCTGTTCAACTCATAAAAAACTAGCCGAATTTCGTGCCATGTGTGAGAATTGTTCATCCTCTGATCCGGGTCCGAATAATTCGAATAATTTGAATAATGGGAAGTTAGCGGAATCGAGGAATATTGTGTTTTCGAAAGTCGAACGGATTGATGTGATGCAGATTGATGGAGAAAGTGAAGTGGATTTGAAGTGTTCTTGTTGTGGAGTGAATTTCGAGAGGAAATCTTCTTGTTTTGTGATTCATCCTTTATGGGATGTTATGGATATTGCCCAGAAGGTGAATTCGATCGATGATTTTGTCGAGAAAAAGGTTTCGGATGATCGAATTGGATCGAATTATGAAGAAGAATTCGAAACAGAGGAAACAGGGGAAACAGGGGAAACAGAGGAAACAGGGGAACAAGAAGTTGAAATTATTAGAGAATTAAATTCAATTGAAGAGAATTTGATTCAATTTGAAAATGGGGAAGATTTAGATTCACAGGATCTTCAGTTTTTTACTGAATACAGTGGAGATCAGTTGTATCCGTTTGAATTAGCCGATGAAAAAACAGAGGAGCGTCGAAATGTTATTGAAGAAGAAGATCATGAATTTGGGGATTTTCAAGAGGCTAAGATGAATTTACAAGAAACTGTTGTTTTTCATGAGAATCTGAGTGATTTGATTGATTTCGGTGATGAAAAAGTTGCCGCGAATGAAGAAACTCAAATCCTATTAATCGACACTGGAGAGGTTCAAGAGGATGATTCAGATAGTCATCCAGGTAAGTATTATCTTACCTAGTGCAAACGAGCCGAGCTACTCCAGCTTGGCTCAAAGAAAATATCGAACGACCCGAGCTTAAACGAGCCCGAGTCTGAGCTTTGCTTATCGAGCTCGAGGCTAAACGAGCTCCCTGCTTATATAAATTTTTATTACTATATTAAATTTATATTTAAATAATAATAATTACCATTTATAAAAATATAAAAAAATGACTAAATTATATGTATAATAATAATTATAATTAATATAAATTAATTATACAAATATTAAACGAGTCGAGCTCGAGCTTTAGAATCAAAGCTCGAATCAAGCCGAGCTCAAGCTTTCATATGTCAAACAGCTCGAGCCTGGTTAAAGCTTGGGTTCAGCTCGGCTCGGCTTGAACAGGAATTACTCTTACCATTTCAATCAAATTTATTTAAATTATACTCGAATTCTATCTTTTCTGCAGCTCATGAAGAAGAAGAAGAAGTTGTGTCAATAGGAACACATATTCCGGTTTTGGATTCATGTGATGAGATCATACCCGAAGAACCTTCAACAACATATGATGATTTGCATTCAAATATTGAAAATGGTAATTATTAATATTGTTATAAGAATATGTCTTTACCCAATTGAATTCTAATGTCAAGATTTCATGAAACTTTGTTTTTGAATTTGTTTAGATTGTGAAAAGGCTCAAGAAGAAGAAAATGTAGGGGATTTGAAGAATTTGAGTGTAAAGATAGAAGAGATTGAGGAAGAGAGAGCTCCGGATACACCGTCGGGTATGTATAGTCCGAATCCATTTCACAAGAAGTGGTTGATCCCCAAGGCGAAAGACTCAGGGGCGGAAGAGTCTTTTGACGGAAGTGTGATTAGTGAAACGGACAGTGGTGATCCGGTGAACACAGCCGAGAAGCTCAAATCGGCTTTAAAAGCCGAGCGGAAAGCGTTACGTGATTTATACTTGGAATTGGAGGAAGAGAGGAATGCTTCGGCTGTGGCCGCTAATGAGACTATGACTATGATAAACCGGCTTCAAGAAGAGAAGGCGGCGATGCAAATGGAGGCGTTACAATATCAACGAATGATGGAAGAACAGTCGGAATACGATCAAGAAGCTTTACAACTCTTGAATGAGCTTATGATGAAGAAGGAAAAGGAATTGGAATCATATCGAAAGAAAGTGTTGGAATACAAGGCGAAAGAGAAGATGAAAACGTCTTCGGTTTCGTGGAGCCATTCTGAAGACGACGAAGGGTCATCAGTCGACTTGTATCATGTACCCGAAGATGCAAACACCCTTGACGTGGATCGAAAAATTCAACATGCGCATACACCCATTGATTCGGTTTTGGATTTGGAATCGACATTAGCCGACTTCGAGGAAGAGCGGATTTCGATTCTAGAGCAATTGAAGTTCTTAGAAGAGAAGCTTGTGGCATTGAGTGATGAAGAGGATCAACATTTTGCTAATGTAAGGGTAATAGAGGATCACTATGAAGAGACCAACACTATAGGTTTTAGTGGTCAAGTTATAGAATGTACCACAAATGGATTTGTGAGAACCGGAAAACAAGCAATGGGAAAACAACTTCTCCCTCTTTTTGACGCGATTAGTGACGTGGCGGAAGACGATGTGACGGTTAGAAACGGATACGAAAATGGATTCCATCCCTCTAAGTTTGAAGACACGGCTGTCATGAGATTTGAACTCGAGAAGAAGCGAATAGATATGGAAGAGGAAATAGATCAACTCCACTTAAGGCTACAAGCCCTAGAGGCGGATAGAGAGTTTTTAAAACATTGCATCAGATCGATGAAAAAAGGCGATAAAGGAATGGAAGTACTTCTAGAAATCTTGCATCATTTACGAGACCTTCGAGATGTGAATCTTCGAGCAAAGAGTTACACTGAGAACGTCCTCTTATAAGATTCATTACAAATCTATATACAGTACGTAACTAGTCATTTTTTTATCTAACAAACGCCACAAGAGTTTGTATCTTTATTAATTCTAAAACTCTTGATGCGGTAATAAAATAATATAATAAGTTTTGTTTAATGGTTATGCTTGCTTTATATCACTTTTTTCCATATGTTTAGGGTCAAAAGTGGTGAATCATGGAAGAGAAGTCCTTGGAGGCACATTGTTGTGGGGTTTCCTTTATTCCATATATGGCCTTGTGCTATAACATGTTTCTTAAAGCATCATGGGTTTTTGAGTCATTTCATCTCCACTTTTAAAGGGAAAAAGGAGGATGATGATGAGGTTTAGAAAGAAAGAAGACAAAAAAAAAGTTAGGGTAAGAAAAGTTACCATTTTCACAATGATTTTAGTTTCAAGTTGAGTAAAGTTAACTTGTTAACTTGTGTATGTCCGTTAATACATGTATGTTATATGTTGTTTTATTTTGTATATTTTACCTTTGTCTTACATGTATTATAAGATTGTATTATATAACATAACTAGTATTAAACACCTCCCGCGTTGCGACGGAGGCGAGCACTAATACCACACTACTATCAGCAACCACCGACACTGAAGTTGCGGTGTTAATGCGAAGAAATTAAACCGAAACGTAAAACATAGAATAAAATAACTAAGTTGATTTAGGACTCGCGCGTTAAGATGAACCCGCGTCTATTTTTTTCCGGTTGACAGGTTCATCGTAATCTATATATAATATATATCATTACCACTATACAAACCATAATGCATACATTACAACAACCATTGCATCAATATGTTACAAATTATATTTATACAAGATTTTGGCTAAATTAATTAGATTATTATAAATAATAGTAATTTACAAATAAAACAACACAACTTTGAATGGATCAAACCGATTGAATATGGTAAGATAATGAAACCATTATTTGATTAGGGTACAACCACTTAAGCACAATTTACAACCATACATGCACACAAAATATATTGAATTTGGTAAGGTAATGAAACCATTATTATTTGATTAAGGTACAACCACTTAAGCACAACTTACAACCTATATTTGACTAAGGTACAACCACTTAAGCACATGTTACAACCAATGATGTTGTGATTAAGTTGTAAAATTATTAAAGTATTTAGGTTAAAAGTAAGATAATAATTAAAGACAAAATAAAAATTAAAGACAAAAAAAAAATCAAGTGGGTACAATCATTTTTGCTAAAATTACAACTAATAATGCAATAAAATGTTATAAATGAATATATAGTTAATATGTATTTTTTTTTTTTTTGAGAATCCCCCAATGCATGAGTTACAACCAACTATGCTCTAACTTGTTGATAAATTATAATATGTAAATGTTACACACTATGTTGTATTATATTATTTTATAATATGATGGGATAAAGATAAGATATACAATGGTTGACAACATATCCAAGCTGTTTTGATTGTTGACAATTAGGTGTAGGAAAATTTCAAAATTTTGGAATTTTTTTCTTTAAATTGAATTTGTCTTTGGAGTAGGAAGAAAGGGCAAGGGTCCTATTCCTTAGGCTGGAGGGTGTGGGGCGCCACCCTTCCGCCACCTAGACCACCATAGCGCCCCCCCTCCATATTCCCCCACACCGCCGGCGCCATGGTAGGGGCGCCATTGAAGCCCCGCCATGGTGGTAACGAGCTGAAACGCCATTCAGGTGGGGTCCACTGGTTTTTTAACCAATCAAATGTTTTTTTTTTTTTTTTTGTTTAATAGGGGCTCCATCCACACCCTCCAAATTAAAGAAGGGCTCCATGGTACACATGGATCCTACGTGGCACCTATAAAGCCCCATGGAGCCCCATCCACACCCCATAGCCTTATATTTTATGTGTCCTTTTGTAAGTATATAAAGTTTGTTCTTTTGTTTGGAATTGATTGTTCTATGTGTAGTTGTTAATTTATCTGTTTATTGACATCTACCTTAAATTGGTAACATAAGTGGCGAAGCTTGATTTCCGACCGAGGGGTCGAAAACGTATATACCAAAAATTTCTATAAAACCGGGGGGTCAAAAACGTATATGCCAAAAAATTCTATATGAAAACTACATACTCTCCACTACTGAGCGAAAAGTTCGAGGGGTCGGCCGCCCCTTCCCAGTTACGCCCTTGGTAGCATTGTATTTGTCGTTTAGAATGTTTGTCTCAATGGCCAAACCTCTTTATATTAATCACACATATATATTCGGTAATTAACGGGTAACCCCTAAATGGTCACGTTAGTAGCATTGAGCTCCGGGTCAACATATTCAGAACCATGAGTTCTGGCTAATCCATACGTCTAGAGCGTTAAGACCACCATGACTTTCGGATTGTATGAAACATCTCCAGGCTCGTGAGCTCCAAATATCCGGACCACCACAATCGACAAGTGACAAGTGGCAGACAAAGATACGCGGACACCATTACCAATGGCTAACACAACAAACTAATACGAAGTCCTGACAAGGATAATGTGGACATCATTGTCTTCAATTCGTTAACTTTGATGGAAATAGGATAAAAAATTTGTTAGTTGATAGTGTTATTAGAACCCTAATACATTATTATCCTTTGTTTCTTTAACATATAAAACAAGAAATTGTTAGTTAATACTTACTAGTATTAAAGTTGGACTAAATACTTGAAAAGTTATAAAAGTGTTAATGATGATTTACAGATATTTTTTTAACGGCAAATTTGGATGATTGATGGACCATTGAAGTATCATCATCGTGCCACCAGCAGAACCACCCGATCATATTCATTTCCAGTAGGCAATAACGCATATACACAAACTCAAGAGTAAACCCGATAAATAAATCTGGGAAAAACATACTTGTGGGAATCGAATCCAGAAGCTTTATCCCATCTCCAAATGTCACTAGGCTATGATTTAAAGATAATAAAAACTAAAAAGTGGATTAAGAATATAACTAACGATTTAAAAAAAGTAATTAATTGAAAGAAAATAATGATTGAGATGGGTTCACGTTTGGTGGCAGGTACATGATTACATCCATGCACATTCATCAGGCATTCCATCATCATCATCCTCTTTAACCTCTTTTGGCACCCACCGTTTTTCTTTTCCATTTTTCTAATGTTTTTTTATTAGCTAATGTTATGTTTGGCAAACTAAATTAGGGCTGTCCAAACTGCTCGACGATCGCTCGAAAAATGCTCGTTCGATTCCCGCTCAGTTTGTAAATGAACCGCTCGGATCGGTTCGATTCAAATTCAATCCAAGCATGAGCATAGGTCCGCTCGCTCGTCGATCGATCGGTTTTGCTCAAATTATTTTTATTAAATAACTAATATATATATAGATATATATTACATATATATTATAGATTTTAAAGTTTAATAATGCATGATCCGCCACTCCAAACTGAACCAATCAAAACCATTTATCACTCATCACACGGATCACAATCGTGCGGTACTCCACCCCTCACCTCTCCACCAATCAACGGCTCAAAGCACCCTTCCAAAAAAACACAAATCCCCCACCACCACATATATACGTACACCTTCTCTCATCTCTCTCACAACTCACAAAATATCAGACTTCTCTCTCTCTAGCGACTCAAGAACAGATCTAGCAAAAACAGATTCGTATTTTTAGGTTTGGGGGACTGATCTAGCAAAAACAGATTCGTATTTTTAGGGATTTAAGGTTGTTGAGATGATTCCAGGTGATGGTAGCGGCTGCTCTTTTCTAATCTTCAGGTTCGTTATGTTTGCCCTGAATCGAAGTACTTGTGCGAAGATCTGATTGTGCGAAGATCTGCATATTGTTCGAAGATCTTATTGTGCGAATCTGATTATTGTTCGAAGATCTGGTTGTGCGAAGATCTGATTGTGCCCTCGCTGCTAAAAAATTCATTCTTCATCTCTATGTCTAATCCGATTAAGCATTTGATTTCACGATTCATACCCATAATAATTGGACCATCAAATATGACATACTTGCTGTTTACGATGTTTTCAAACATATTACTATACTTTATATCCGATGATAATATAAGTTTGTTAAACATATTACGATGTTATGATTATGTATGTCTGTTTGTTAATATAAGTTTGTTAAACTTCTGTTTATGTTAATTTAGGTGTTAGAGCGAAACCGATCGAAAACGATCCGATCGATTTAAATTCGAACCGATCATGAGCACCACTTTTATGCTCGGTTATACAAATTCGAACCGAACCGATCCGATCGGTTGTAATTCGATCCGATCTCGAGCAGACCCTCGCTCGGATCGGATCGGATCGTGAACACCCCTAAACTAAATCCAAAATTTATGGAATATAATTTTACAAACGTCCAAAAGAGATTGAAAAAGAAAAGCAAATTTGGGTGTCAAATGTTTTTTATGTGTATGTCATAAGAACGGGGGTATGTGGGGCTTGGGTTGGGGCATTTGTTGACACGTGGAATGGGAGCCCCCAACCACCAAAACCCACGCCCATGGGGTATAGTGGGGCTTGGGTTGGGGGGCATGAATTTGGTTTGGCAATTGAGAGTCTGTCATGTCACTTACTAGCCCACCCAACGCCCGGATTCAAACTCACGCCAATAGGGCCACGCCCAAACCCAAGCTCACCCGGGGTGGTGGCTTGGGCGTTTTCCCCAAACCCCCGCCCCATACCCACGGTCTAAGGGGTGGCAAAATGGGTGGGTGGGGTAGGTTTAGTTAATGAGTTAGGATGAGTTTATTAAAAAAAGTGGGTTAAAATGAGTTTAGGTCAAAATGGGTTTTTGTTAAGATGGATTTGGGCATGATAAAAAATCCAAAAAATTATAAAAAAATCCAAAAAATTCTAAAAAATCAAAAAAATAAAAAAAAATTATAAAAAATCAAAAAATTATAAAAATCCAAAAAATAATAAAAAAAGCCAAATAAAATCTAAAAAATCAAAAAAAAATCTAAAAATTCAAAAATTAATAAAAAAATCAAAAAAATTATAAAAAATCAAAAAATTTTAACAAATCCAAAAAATAACAAAAAATCCAAAAAATTCTAAAAAATCAAAAAATATTTTAAAAAATAAAAAAAAATCTAAAAAATAATAAAAAACCCAAAAAATAATAAAAATCCAAAAAATTCTAAAAATAATTAAAAAAAACCTTAAAAAAATCAAAATATTCTAAAAAATCCAAAAAAACCTAAAAAATAAAAAAAAATTCTAAGAAATTCTAGAAAATAAAAAAAAAGTCTAAAAAATCAAAAAATAATAAAAAAATCCAAAAAAATCTATAAAATCCTAAAAACTTTTTTTAGAATTTTTGGATTTTTTAGAATTTTATGGATTTTTTATTATTATTTTTTTAGACTTTTTAAGATTTTCTAGATATTTTTATTTTTTAGAAATTTTTTTTTTTAGGATTTTTTTTATTTTTATAATTTTTTTGATTTTTTATTATTTTATCCATGAAGAGAGGTTATAATGGCAACAGAGACAATATAATGCATAAGGCAATTCAAGAAGATTTCCCAAAATAATTTGTTAACCAACTTGACTCTTGAAATAAAATAAAGGGTAAATTACTTTTTAAGTCCCTGTGTTTTATAGGTTTTAACTAGTTGAGTCCAAAAGCAAAAAGTTTAACGACCTGAGTCCCTATAAGCATTTTCTTTAACCATTTGAGTCCAAATTTCTAACTCCATCCACCAAGTTTGTTAACTACAAGGGTAATTTGGTCATTTACACACAAAATACAAGTCTTATATGCACAAGAGTACAAGGAACAAGTCTTTAATGCATAAATATTTTAATATTATATATAAAATATATTATATATATATATATTGTTATACACACATAGACATTTCACAGACCTGTCCATACCTCCTCTCTTTCTCTCTACCCCTACCACCACCATTAACACCACCGCACCACCACTGCACCACCACCATTCCCACCGCACCTCCACAACTATCACCATCTTCCGTTGACCGCCAACCACCAGTCACCGCCTGCAAACCGGGCCTCCAATAATTAATAATCACCTCAATAATTAAAATGTAAAAGCCTCTTTCATTACAGGTAAGTTCTATGCACAGAAAGGTAAACTAAATCCAACAATAAACAAGAAACACACAAGCAACATTATTTCCAAAACAGAAAAAAAAAAAAAAAACCCCTCACGTTGACTAGTCAACAAAGCTTGAATCTTTAACAATTTTTGGTACTGAAACATAGGTTTAGATCAAAAAAGATGCAAAGATTGAAATGGGTATGTGAAAAAAAAGTAGTAATAAAGATTGAATCTTGAAAGATGAAACTTACTTATTACCCTTAATCTTGAACCAAGCTTCAGCACAATGTTTATGAGCAGCAGCTAAATCATCTTTACAAGAACAACCCAACTCAATAGGACTCCCATTCTTAGAATCTTGATTGGTTAAATCAATACTCAAATGACAAATCCTACAATCCCTTTCAATCTTTGACAAATGTACCTTATCATTGTGGGCCGCACCACCACCACTTTCCAGATCCACCATCGAGAAATCTGACACCGTGGATTCCCTCCCTTTCTCCTCCTCATCAGATACCACCGCCCCTACAATCTCAATGTTGGCCGCGGTGGAATGACGGCGGGAGTGGTCTTTAGCTTCCAAATCGAGTTGGGCTGGTTATAAAGTTGCCATTTTGGGAATGAATCTATGTATGAATTAAATAATAGCACAGAGCACGGGAACTAATGGTGGTGGTGCGACGGTGACGGTGGTGGCGGTAGTGGTGTGGTTGAGAGAGAGATAAGGAAGAGAGAGATGAGGAAGAGAAAGAAATCAGTGCTTGTGGGTATTGTTTCTCTCTATATCTATTAATAATAATAATAATAATAATAATATAATAATAAAGGGGCATTTTAGTCTTTTAATGAAAAACTAACAGAAAATTTAAACTGAGTTAGAAATTTGGACTCAAATGGTTAAAGAAAATGCTTATAGGGACTCAGGTCGTTAAACTTTTTGCTTTTGGACTCAACTAGTTAAAACCCATAAAACACAGGGACTCAAAAAGTAATTTACCCTAAAATAAATGATGCAAAGATTAATCTTGTCTAGATAAATCTTGTCTAGATCATGTTGTTTTCCCACTAAATATGCACATTTTCAATCACCATGGTATTAGTTGATTTACAGATTCCTTGCTCTATATTAGCTTAATTTTACCTGGATCTTTTCTCTGTTTTTTTCTAGATTATATCTACATAACAAAATTCCTCACTATATGTATGTTAGAGTTATCTTTCTAGAACATAACAACTATATATTAACTTTGTACTACCTTACTTTTAGCTGTTAGTTGAAGAAACTAGATATAAAAAAATGAACCACCAAACTAAGTTGATTAACCATTTAACAAACTTACCTGTTACAAACAAAATCTTTGCCGCCGTCGCATTCTCCTTTCCATTTTGTGGGAATAGGACTATAGCCTTCATCGTTGAAGCTCTCTAACTCTGGCCAAATTCCGGTATCAATGACATCGATTATTATGTCACTCTCGATGGCAGCGCGTCGTTCAATACTTCTTGATGGTCCCATGAAGTCCCAAGACCTTGTCGTTTGTAGCTGCGACTTCTGGCAAGGGAAAACCGAGACGACCCCAACAATCCCTGTTGAAGGTCAACATGTGTTTAACCAATATCCATTAGAATTTTATGAAACGTATATTTCTAATGTTAGTGTTTTTCTAAAGAATACTTAAGCTTGTGAACATACAAACACTACTAATTTAATAAACTACCCTTTAGATAATCTATATACAAATTAAGTTTTTGTTTTAGGGGTAACTTTACAAAATATAACCAAGTTTTCATTTTGTTCTACTAAAGTCACTCAATTTTTTTTTTGTCATTCTAAAGTCACTCAAGTATTATATGTTGTTCCAATGTTGCGTAAATTGTGGGTTACCAGGTAAGCTTGATGACGTGTCAGGTCATATTTTTTGTATGCTTACATGGATTAACTAACAATGACGTTTTTTATTTAATATTTAGAAATAACACAACCTAAAATAGCTAAAAAAAACCTAACCCCCACCCCCCCCCCCCCCCAAAAAAAAAAACCTAACCCCCCCCCCCCCAAGCTAAATGCTAAAAACTAAAACCCCCCAAAAAACCTAAAAAAAACCTAACCCCCCCCCCCCCCCCCAAAAAAACCTAAACCCCCCTCCCCCACCCCCAGCTAAAATGCTAAAAACTAAACCCCAAAAAACCTAAAAAAATAAAAAAAAAATCTAATTTTTTTTTAATATTTTTTATGCTCAAATCGCTACTTTTAGTGGCAAAAAAAATTATTTTTTTTTTAATTTTTTTTTGCTTCGAAAAGTAGCGATTTTTATATAAAAAATATTAAAAAAAATTTGTGTGATTTTTAGCTATTTTTAGGCATTTTTGGTTGTGTTCACATTGGTTCTCGCGGTTCTCGCAATAAGAGGTGGTTCTCGCATGATCTTCTCCCTATATATATATATATATTTTGTTTCCTTAGTCGTTAAAAATAGTAATTTTTATATTATTAAAAACCCATTATATATTAATGAAATTCCCAAACCTATTTTTTATTTTATTCATCAAACCCCCAAACCTTTTTTTGTTAATCGTGAAAAATTATTCCAAACAACCTTGGCTGGAAGACAACCAACTTGTAGGCTAATAGTTCATCACCATCTTTGTTTACAAAACATAAATCAAACTGTAAAAGATATTAAACCATTTTTTGACTCGGTTTAAACCCTAAATATTTTCAAACAACTTACACACCAAATCCAACAGAAATACTATGTGAACCTCGTATCCAAATGTCATTCTTAGAAAAAAAAAATATCAATTTGCAACAAGAAAAAAATATCAGTTTGCAAGAATCAATTTGCAACAAGCCAATAGTCGATTTTTATTTGCAAGAATCTGTGTGCTAACAATGGATTTGATTTGGGAAGCGATCCATGAATAGATAAGTGAATTCTGGATTTGAATTTAAGATGAACTGATAGGATTTGCTTTAAGAACCTATTTGATATTTTAGGGACATAAGATTTGGAACATGTAGTTAATCCATAAATTTAGATCGATGGATGATTAAAAATTGATTTTTCTTTCTAATATAAATAATATTCAGATAAACATTAAAATATAAGAAAAAAATGGTAACATGATGACCTGGTAATTACACACAATTAGAACTTATAAGGAAGTTTAGTTATTTTAAAGAGACAAATAAAGTTTGGATGATTTAATTGGAATAATAAGCAAACTTTGTTACATTTCTCTGGCATTTTTCCTTTGTTTTAACCCCAACTTATGAGTTAATTAATTTGCTGGATGAGTAACTTACTCGTTAACTTCTCTTTTTCTTCTTCAGAGACATATGCAGCAAATCCATTGAAGCTTCTTTCATAGCTCCGTATCAGAGCCTGGCTTGCAAAACTGTTATTTTAGAAATTAGAAATAAAAATTAGTTATATATATTTTCAAATTCAATAGTTAAAATCATGATAAGATATACCTGTGATGAACAACTTTATTAATTATTTCTGAGTGATGCAGTGAAGGCGAGTATCCACCCTTAGGGAGAGATCCCATATAAGCAATATAAATATGTAAAATTTTACATCCATAAGCACTACAGTTAAACAAGAACATAAGCAAATTACATGCCCATAGAGTATAGATGGACATGTTGAGTAAAATTTGAAGTCTAGCCTTTTTGTAACTTATATAATGATCTGATCATGACAATAAGACGACGACAAACTTGATTTAAAAAAGTAACATATGTTATGTCCGAAGTGGCTCAAAATAATTTAATAATCAATAGGTAACAATTGACTTACCTTTCGTTCATTTAGGGGGAGACCAAAGACATGAATATGCATATGCATATAGTTAGAAAAATGTTTGACATCCCCATTAGCAGCAAGACCCAAATACAAGTTGTAACACTCCAACCTGAATAAAATGACATGCCACATGGTAAATAGTGTACTATAAGCTCAAATGGTAAATTATATGTATATATATATATGTGTGTGTGTGCGTGCGCGCGCGCTTTAGTAATCAGTAAATTTATATATAGTTAAACTAGGTTATATACCCGTGAGCTTCACGGGTTATGGGTTGTGTTAAAAAAAATCTATATCTATAAAAGTTTTTTTTGTATGATTTATTACCTGATATCTCTTCATGCTAAGACCCATGTTTGGCAAACCTTACCAAGAAGAAAAAAAAAACTGAAATTGAATTACTTAGGATAATATGTTTTTTTCAGGAGAAAGAAGGTGAAATAAACAAATGGGTCAATAGTATTCAAATGCTTACAATGTCCTTCATTGTATTAAAAAAAAAACTTATATCATTTTTTGATAATATATTTTCAGTAATAGTAAATCATGTACAATTTTTTTTTTTAAATAATGAAAAAAAAAGCGTTGACATGTCATTAAAGGTCCCTGAAAGTTTTTAGTGTTATCATTAAATCATTTCTCTTGTTACATTCAACAAAAAGTTATTTTTTAACTTTAACTCTAGTTACATGTTGAGATCATACATTATGAATCTAAAATTATAAAACAAAATAATATAAACCTATAGAAGAACCCATCGAAATTTAAAGTAAAAAAGAAACAAATAATAGGATTTAACTATACAAATACTTTTAGGAGCTTATCTGTTAAAAAATTACTTATGCTTTTTAAACTTTTCCAAGTAACTAAAGTTCGAGCTTACGGTTATCATCGATAAGAAACTAACCAACACCCTAAGTCTTTCTCTAAAATCAACATTATAAACAATAGAGATAATCCAATCTATATAATTGTATAAAGATTTTCGTAATACGATCCATACTTTTTTTTGACAAGCAAACAAAGCACATCTATTATTAAACCAAAAAACCATCCGACATAGCAAGTTACTACGAATGACATATACAATTACAATCTACATTCACCAAAAAACCAAATCAAAATACAAATTATACTACAAAACTAAAATTTCTCCATTCACTCCAAGAGATGCCCGTTAGTTTTGATCTATTAATTACCCGCTCGAACGTTCTTTCTTTTATTTATTCGACCACTTTGAACGAATTACAATCCTTTCCGCTGAAAACCGTGCGTTCCAAATGCTACACATAGTTGGTGAAAAATATGCATGTCACAGTTTCTTTTGATTACCGTGTGTTCCAAATCTTTTTCAATTCCAGCTATAGGTTTCCATAAGGACGAGCTTAGTACCAACCGATATCAATACCGGTACCGAAAAACCCAAAAAATGGGTATCGGAACCGGTACCGAAAATACCCGGTACGTTACGGTACCTGTACTGACCGTTATTTGAATGCAAAAACCGGAAGGAATAACCGTGATCAAATACTTGTTCTTAGCTGATGTAGCTGGTGATTTCAATGTTGAAACTGATGATGTTTTCATTAATTTAAATGTCTAAAATCTTAAAAATTAAGAAACATTATGCATAGACCATGTCTATATACTGGATAAGGCTAGTTGGTAGAAAATAACATTAGTTGCAATAGCATATGTAAAACTATATTTTTGAAACTATAAATATAAAATTCAATTTAAGTAAATACAAAAAGTGTTTTGACTCGTGTTAAAAAGCTACCAGTACGAGACATACATGTCATAAATTTTTAAGATAATGAAAGTAAATAATAGAGGTGGCAATACAAGACTTTTCAATAGATATATGGTTTGTTAAATATGATTACAAATATTACCAAGATATTTCAAATAAAATGATTTGGGAGACATTCAACCCATTTGACCCAACCAACCTAAACCCATTCGCAAAAATATGGATAGAAGGTAATTGACCATCACAAAGTATCTACAACAAATAAACTGAAATACAAGTTTGTACTCGTTTTATGAACATGGCTTGAAACGAACTGCTGAGAAAATAATAAATAGTGAAACAGAGGAAGTAACCTTGATGGCACCATGCTCATAAAGAACAATGATAAAGCGCCTCAAACAAATGTATTTGCTTTCTTCATCGGGATTAGAAATAATAGCACAATATGCATCATGGTAATTGTTCAAATCAAGTGTAAATTTGAATACATTTGCCCAAAGTCGTCCTTTAGTAGTGATAGGTGATTTATTGAGGCCCAAAACTTCATCAACTTGTTCAAGGGCAGCAACAACAAAATGGCAGGCACCTGCACTCATCTTATAGTGCTCAAATATTTGCATTGCCCAGTGATAATAATGAAGCTTCCAAGCACCAGGTGAGGAGGCATGATCAGCTGCATACAAGTACATTATAAGCACAACAGAGTAAATATAAATGTATTCCAATTTCAACTGTCGAAATAAACTTACGAAAATTATTTTGCGGCAATCCAGATTCAGACGACAAGTTCTGCAATGACCTTGTGCAAAGATGCAGCTTGAAAGACACAATAATAATATTATCAGATCATGTAAACAACCATACCTACAGCTAAAATATTTTATAAAAAAAAGGTACCTAGAACTAAAATGTTAAACATGTTTGACAAGACAAAGTATTAATATGAGAATTCATTGACGAAGACAAAGTATTAATATGAGAATTCATAGAATAGACTCGGTTAACCAAAATAGCCAAACACTCTTCATATTCTTCTCTCCCTCGCCCAGGTAAAAACCGACGCGATAGATGTTTTTGCCTTCTTTGCAACAAACTGTCCAGAACTCTGCAAAAAACAGTAAAAAACATAAAGGTTACCATCAAACAAAGATTAAACGACAGTTGGAGAATTGATCGCATAGGGGGTGTCAACTGTCAAATGGGTCGTTCCTAGGTTGATCGCCATACAAATCTAAAAATCAACTATAAAATAAGATTTTAATTTCTCTTTTGCATTTTAAAATGTGATAGATTTTTTATTTATTTATAAATATTAAACGGGCTAAATGGGTCAGCCCACGAACCTGCCAGGTCCACCCAAATCAACACATTAAGCAATGCAGATTACAACCCCGATAAGAAAATCATGAATCGAGTAAGGCTTGACATTACCTTTCCATAAATGTGATCATGTGAGCAAAGGTGGCCTCCAAATTCAACTGCTAACTTTTCATAAACGGGTCAGCCCACGAACCTGCGACTCCATCTTCACCTCTGCTTATTTTTTATGTAGAATAAAGGGTTTGTGTTTTGAAGTGTCCTATTCTCGTCCCAGCAAGCACACCAGCACGCTGCTTATCAATCTGCTTATACTACTTTCAATATTAGATCATACCGAGGGTTAAATTGGTAATATTCTGTCACTCAGATCACTTATCAAACAATATTTTTGCATTCAGAACCAAGTTTAAACAGAGCTTGTGATTTATTCATATATACAATGTTAATTAATCATACTCACTCCATTGCCAAGAATTTTGCTATATTTCAATTCTAGAGCCTAAACAACTCTTCACCAAAACAACCCTCTGCTTGTTTGTAGTTTGTTATTAAGCTCCTACTTAATACAAAGAGGATTTGGTCAGTAATTACATTATTCTAGTAAAAAACAATCACTTATGCTGTTAATTTTGAGTCAGATTGCAAACCAAATGATGTGAAAATAATATGATGGAACTTGCGTCCTCGTGCCATTTGCAGATGGCTTTCATCATCATCTGTCTTCTCATACACCAAAATCATCATTGTTTCAGCTGACTTCCCATACACCATAACTTTTAAAACCTCAACTCAAATCAATTCCAAATTTAACCCAACAATATGGGGACGTGAACGATGAAAGTTCAGGTGGTAGTTGCTTTAAATTTTTTGTATGTTTGAAGAAACCGATGCTTTCAAAACACCGTTTTAAAAGAGTAAGCCACTCTTTTAGAGGTTCAATAGCGGTTTCAAAACATTGTTTTAACCCAACAATATCTTTAAGCGAAAGATTTGCATCCTTTAAAGCCGTTTCAACTGGCGTTTTAACATAGTCAAACCACCACTCATTAAATAGCCTAGGAGCATCATTATGGACCATATAGAAGATAAATAACATAAGGGAAAATTAGCGATACCATCTCAAAGCTGGGGCCCTTCTATTCGGTCACTTGCAACGAAACTTTAACTCATTGTTTTGGCTCGTGAGCCCAGTCGAATCCCTTTGTGTGGCATGTAAATCAATGAAATATAAGCTTGTTGTAGCAGCATGTAACTCATTCAATCAGAATATCCTCCATCCTACCATTGATATAAGCTGAAACACATTGATATCAATCACCCAACAAACTTCATAAGCCAATTACCATCTTATTTAATCAATTAAAGCCAGAAGCAAAAACCAATTACTTAACAAAAAGACGCAGAAAATTAGGAAATAAGTGATGGTTAAACTTAACTGAGATCCATCCCATAGCTGAACCCCATAAACACTGCCAAATCCACCTTCACCAAGCTTGTCGTAGCAGCATGTAACTCCTTCAATCAGAATATCCTCCATGCCCATTCTTTCTAGCCTTTCTCTTTCTTGTTCAATTATTAACAAGTAAACATAAAAATCCCTTTCATACATAGTCTATGTCAACTAATCAGCCACCATCACAAGAACCATACGAATTAAAAAATTGGAAAAATTACAAATTTTCTTGCTTTATTTTGTTGGTACTGAAAATTACAAGTTTATCATCTAAAACTCAATCAAGAACCAAATTCAAAGGCCTCAAAGATAAGAAATATAACAGCAAAATCAACCCCTAAACCCTAAAAAACATGAGTTTAATGGTAACATAAAGTCTGATTACAATTTTTCTTGCTTCGTAAGGTGGGAAGCAACCTTTAACCTTCGAGTTCAGATGTCCCCCTCCACTTCAACAGAAAACCCTCTTAAAAGTATACAACCACCATCCACCACCGCCATCATTAAAGTCCCTAGAGTTAACTGCCATTTTCGTCCCTGTGGTTTGGTCACTTTGGCCATTTCAGTCCATTTTTCAAAAATGCGCCATTTTCCTCCCCGACGTTCTGGAAAGGTGCCATTTCAGTCCAAAAATCATAACCCAGTTAAGTCGGTTAGTAAATAAGGACTGATTGTGTAAATTTGTAACATAAAGGACTGATTGTGTAAATTTGTAACACCACCACCACTCCGCTGCCACCACCACCACCACCACTCCGCTGCCACCACCACCACCACCACCACCACTCCGCTGCCACCACCACCCCCACCGTCGCCGGTTCTCTCTCCCGCCTCCTTCTCTCTCTCTCTCTCGTCGTTATCTCTCTCTCTCTCTCAACTTAAAACTGTTCTATAGAACATGCCCCTGTATATATCATGTGACTTTTGAAGGATTTTAGTCAACCAGAACTTGAAAACACATGCATGCATAATCTCTTTCAGGCCGCAACGTCATTAAATTCATACGGATGCTTTATTGCACAAACTAGTTCATCAGTTTTTACATGGCATGGAAACCAGAGTACAGTTGAGCAGCAGCAGTTAACAGGAAAAGTTGTTGAATATTTGAAGGTATGCTTTACAACGAACTTAACTTAACTTGTCTACTTTTCGTAGGTTCTTAACAAGACACACACCTTTGATCTAAAAATTGGTTCTATATTGATAATGTTGTTGCTGCTGTTACTGTTGCTTCCTTCAAATATTATTTCCCACAATACAATGGAAACATATTGGTATTCTTTTGGTCTTGCTCCTGGTAGAGGCTACATTATAAGGGAAAACAACTATTAATAGAGGCGATGATGATGATGATGAATTTGTCGTCGTCTGAGTGGATCGAACAAAGCTTGAAACAGACCGTATCTTGGCGGGGTAATATCCGGAGGCTTCTATTTGAAGCAAACGTGATGTTTGCCGCCGCCACCGCACATTCTCGTTCATCGTTCATCACCGCACCATCACATTCTCGTTCATCACCGATTCACCATCACCGATTCACCATCACATTCTCGTTCCATCGTCATTACTCCGACACGCTCCTCATCACCGCACAATCCGAACACCGCAGTCACCTCCGCCAACCATTAACACCACCGTCTCCTCACCGCTGCACCATCACCATAACCCACCACCACTTCACCGTAAACCACCGTTCACCTCTGTCATCACCTCCATTCACCGCTGTAAAACCGACAACCTGCAACTCATCTTCATCAATCATCATCACAGTCGGAGAGAGAGAGAGATAACGACGAGAGAGAGAGAGACTGAGAGAGAAGGAGGCGGGAGAGAGAACCGGCGACGGTGGGGGTGGTGGTGGTGGTGGCGGTGGTGGTGGTGGTGGTGGCGGTGGTGGTGGTGGCAGCGGAGTGGTGGTGGTGGCAGGGCTAGTGGTGGTGGTGTTACAAATTTACACAATCAGTCCTTTATGTTACAAATTTACACAATCAGTCCTTATTTACTAACCGACTTAACTGGGTTATGATTTTTGGACTGAAATGGCACCTTTCCAGAACGTCGGGGAGGAAAATGGCGCATTTTTGAAAAATGGACTGAAATGGCCAAAGTGACCAAACCACAGGGACGAAAATGGCAGTTAACTCAAGTCCCTAAGATTACAAATTTTCAACATCAGTTGCTAGAAGTAACAAAAACTAAAACACATGACCTACACAAATAAAAAAAAGGTCGCTTGACTTACCTCGCTTGTGAGAAAACATACATGTAACTGATAAATCAGAACCGCGTTGTCGGAACCTGCCTAAATCTCGTCTTAGTTGCCTACCAATCTGCTCGAGAATCCCGCCACTGAAACACTTAGTCGGCGGATTTTAACAATAAACACCACACCATCGCTAGATAGGGTCATGAAATTGAGAAATCGAATGAGAGGAATCGTCCAAAACTTTTTAGAGAGAACTAAGCAGAGAAAGGTTAGTTTGAATTTTGAAATCGTGAGTTTTTGTTTGTTGTTGTGAACCATTAAGGGTTTCTGTAGGAGAATATGAAACAATACTGACAGAAACTCAAAAGTTGATAGTGAGAGGACAGGGTAATGGGTTGCTTGGGATGAGTAAATGGAATTCAAATTCAAAAATTGAATCCACAGAGATCTGGCCACCCAAACATTTCAGCATATTTGAAAGAATTAATAATACATAAAAATTGAAAAATATCACAAAATTACACCTAGGATAGGATGACATGGACTGGCTAGAATTTTGACACATAGGATTGCAAACTTTTGCTTTATTATATAGGAAGATGAGCAAAACTATCTTAGACATTTTAAACTAACATTATATTTGTATTTTTTTAAATCAAATCAATATATCTGAAAGTAATGATCAGTGTTTATTTTTTTTGTTATTATTAATTGATACACCTAGATATATAAACCAATGATATCTATATACAAAGTCTCAATATATTTTTTTTAGTTTACCATTTGTGACAATTATGTTAAATTACTTGTCATTTAAGTTAGTGTTAAATGTGAGTATATGTGTTATATTGTCTAATGGCATGATTGTTCATTCTTATTATATTATTATCTAGTTCTTAGCCTAACATATATAATATCGTAAACAATATATAAGTTAAACATACTGTTGTTTTAAAGTTTAGAATCATTTACAAATTAGCAGCCACAAATATGAATATATGATGTTATGCAATTGTCAAATAACCCCCTTCTAAAGCGCATAGTCAAAAGAAATGTCACTAACCCGTTTCAAAAGCCCATAGTCAAATAAAATGTCACAAACCGAAATAAAAAAGCCCATAGTAACGAAATGTCGCTAGCCCACACCTCAAAAGCCCATTATAAAATAAAATGCCATCAGCCACACCTCAAAAGCCCATTATAAAATAAATGTCACCGTTTTGTTTACAAATAAAAAAATTGGAATATTGGAAGTTGACGGTATGTATGCAGACTGTTTTAGATATCTTAATCTTAATTAAATAATATGTAAGTACTACTTTAAATAGGCACTTCTTAGAAATAATGGTAGGTATTATTTTGAAACCGAGTATTAAATTTAGATTTTAGTAAAATAAAAATGCATGGATAATTTAGAATATCAGTTTGTTTTTATATAATTAATCCTTAAAAGATAACTTTATAAAATAGTAAAAGCCACATATAGTTCGATTTACAATAATTTATTTTTATTTTTAAAATTTAAAATAGGTTAAACTTTGGTGGTCCAAGAAAAAAAATCCCGAAAATAGTTATTTTTTATGTGTATTATAAAGCATATTATTATGCGACAATTGGTTCATATATCTACATTCCATTTTGTGTCTGTCTTAAATCTTGTTACTTTTATTTTATGTTTTTGACAGGCTAATAACTCACACGCCACTCTTTAATCATACTGCTTAGTCGACACATTTACCAGCTTTGAGAGTTCAACTCTCGACCTCATAGAGTGTCATCCATCCTTTAGACTTTATTTTATTACCAATAGGCTACAAAACCTTTGGTTAAATACATGTTTCTTTTAGATGGATCCATTAGTAATAAATGATTATGTGAAAATTGGCAATCAGATTTTAGGTTATCAAAATTAATATAGCTTATCCTATTCTACATGAACTTTTATAACAACAAATTAATAACGATGTAGCTTTTGTAAATTGTAAATGGCCAAGACCTTAGTAGTTTGTATATAGGTGTTCTATTGGGCTTGCCCATATTTTATGGGCTGTTTTGTACCCATTTAAACATCCATCTAGTGGCAAATAGTTTATCCGGGTCGGGTCTAGGCCTTGTTCTAGGGTTGTGGAGTGGTGTTGGGCTGTAAGCTATGAAAGGAAGACCTAAATTTATGTTGGGCTGGAAGTGAGGCCCAGTGAACTGAACTGAACAGAAAAACAAAAATAAAACTGCTCATCTTTTTATTCTTAGATCGGTACGCTTAAATAATAATAGGTTTCTTTTTAATTTAGATCAATTACTTTTAGTACTTTAATTAAAATTTTCATGATAACGAAATCGATACTTTAGATTACAATTATATATATATATTAAAGAGAAAGGTCGGTGGTGACCTTTCTCTTTTAAGCATCAAGTTTTTGACTTTTTGACTTTTACATTTCTTTTCTTTAAAGTTGTACGACTTTTATTTGAATTCAACTATCAATTAATTACTACATGTGTCTACTTCTAAAAGAACACATTATATATATATTAAAGTTTTGACTTCTACACTTTCAACTTTTTCCATCTTACGCTCTTAATTTTTTTATTATGAAACACTATTAATCCTTCTCTTTAAGTAAGTTGCATATTCACTTTTAATTTTCAGTAATTGACAACTTTAACTTTCTTAACCTTCTTCTACTTAATAACTTGACACCTCATTTTGTTTAAATTACTTTTACGACTTTACACCGCAACGTGGACAAATTATTATACTTTTTTTATCTATGTATAATGTTAAAGACAAAGGTCGGTGGAGGGCCTTTGTCTTTAAGTCCTCAACTTTTACAAAAATACACACTTAGCCCCTATACATTTATCTTCTTTCAATTTTCATATATTACAATTCTAATCCCTACATTTTTACTTTTTAACCCCGATACTTTTAATTCTTTCAATTCACACTCTCAAACCAGGTAACTTAAGCATTCACTTTTAACTTTTGGTAATTGATAACTTTAATCTGCCAACTTTTTTCTACTTAATAACTTAACGTCTCATTTTATTTGAATTGTTTTTACGACTTTAGATCATAGCGTCACACATTAGTATACTTTTTTTTTATCTATGTCTAACCATATTAATGTCTAAATTACTTTTACGATTTTACACGGTTGTCTAAAATATTGTTACAACTTTACACTGCAACGAGCGAGCCATATATATATACTTATTTTGTGTACGTTAGTCAACTGTATTTGAAAGCAAGTCGGACGTTTTCATTCGATGGCGATGTAATTTTTTTAAGTAAAGAGTCGGGTCAAATATACAGTATAAATACGAGTTACTTTAACTTTCGCCGCCGCCGCAACACGCGGCGGGTCAAAATCCTAGTAGTAACCATTAAACTCAAACAAATCCAATGAAGTCTTTAATAAGATAATAATACATAATATTAAAAAGGACATCTATATCTATCTATACTATATAATAAAAGAAACCATGTTAGACCGTGGGGTATGGGGCGGGGGGTTTGGGCGTGGGTTGGGGGAAAACGCATCGTATCTTGGGAATTGTTTGTTTACTAACTTCCCACACACCGATGATGCGATACCTACCCCGTTTACACAAACGCCTATCAACCTTTCACCAAACTCCATCGACCTTTCACAAAACGAAACCGTCCCCGAAACTCAACCACCCAACGATGGTCCTTCCGCATCGAAACCCATCACAAAGAGAAGCCATAAGAAAAAAACCGAGGGGGATAAAGCACTTGAAACCGCTAAGCGAAAACAACTAAAATGGACCGTTCCTGAAGAACTTGCATTGGCGAGGGGTTGGTTTCAACAATATCAACATGCAACTTTAGGTATTCTTAAACTTTGTTTATATTAATGGTTTTTTTTATATAACTTTGTAATATATTAAATTTTGTTTTTATAAAAATAGGAAATTCTCAACATCGAACCCATTTGTGGCAAAGGGTTAGTAGAGTATTCCATAAAGAATTGGGAAGAGAGGTTTATCGTGAAAATGATAGCTTATCCTCGAAGTGGACCGAGATAAGCGGCCAACTTACAAAATATAGTGGTTTTTTTAAATAAAGCAAAACAAAACCCAAAAAGTGGTGAAACCGAAGCCGACATTGTGATGAATGCATTGGTTCAATTCAAGACAAATGTGGGGACCGACTTCCGTTTCATGCATTGTTGAGAGATTTGTAAGTTCCATCCAAAGTGGTCGAATATCCCCAGTGGTAGCGAAAGTAACACGTCTTCCAAAAGGTCAAGGGCCTCGTCCCAAGCCTAATCTGATGCACGAGATCAAGAGTTTGAGGACCTTTTGGATGATTCGTCAAGCCCAAACCGGCCTGAGTATGGAAGAGATGCCTCAAAAAGGCGTGCTTAAAAATCAAGATCTGATACGGCATCGCCTTCAGCTGGGAGTTCGGGCTTGCGTAGGGGAATATACAGCGACCAGTTGGATGACATTTCAGCTAAGTTAGATACATTCAACGTCTTCCAACAACAAAGGGCCGAACAACGAAAGAGCAATGAAGCTAGAGATGCCGCTAGAGATGCCCTGAGACAAAGACGTGATGATTTGAAATTGTTATCCCAGCCGATTGATCACCTACAGGGTGACGAGTTACAAATAGTATTGGAGATGAGAGAAGAGATAAAAAACAAATATAAACATTAGGAATTGGTTTTTATGTAATTTTCTTTAATTAAAAATATTAAAAAAATTAAATTTGTTGTTTAACAAACAGCCCACCGGTCAGCCCAGCGAAGCCCACCAAACCCACGCCCCAAACCCCCGCCCCACCATACCCTGTTTAAATGTGAGTCGCCCCATGTCTGCCCCCCAAGCCACGTGTCACCAAATGCCCCAACCCCCGCCCCACCATACCCCACGGTCTTAGGGACACATGGTGCTCTATGAGGCATTCTTAATTATTTTTTTAAATATTTATTATGGAAAGTTAATTATTGATAATATTAAATTTAAAATTTATAGAAGAGATTTAATGATAAAGACAAAGATAGTTGATAATAATATATTAATTATTATAATCATATATTAATTATTAAAATCTAAAAAAATAGATTAGCGTTTTAAATATTTAGAGTTAGTTACATAGTTAGTCCCTGTGGTTTGCATAAAATAACATACTTAGGTACTAATAGTTTAAAATCACCTTCTTGGGTATTAACTTTTCATTTTGTAACGTTTGGATGTATTAACTTCTAGGGTATTAACATAGTTAGTCCCTATGGTTTGCACAAAATAACATACTTAGGTACTAACTGAATGTGATTTTAAAACTACAAATAACGTTAATACCTCCAAACGTTACAAAATGAAAAGTTAATACCCTAGAATGTGATTTACACTATTAGTACCTAACTATGTTATTTTGTGCAAACCACAGGGACTAACTATGTAATTAGCTAAAATATTTATAAAGATAAAGATTTTATTTAATTGGTAGTTTTAATTGTTTTTATATTTGATGATAAGGACAAGGATAACTGATAATCACATATTAAAATAAAAATATTTATTTTAATCAACTGTTTCGTTAAAAGGATTTATTCAATACATGTAGAACATATAAATTTTTTATACATGTGGTATAATTAGAATCATACTTTTAATAAAGGATCCCATTATCCCGTTTTACACACCAATGAAATAATAATATTACATCATAATATCCAACTTATCTCTTGTGTATTTAATATTTTTACTAAAATATTACTTTTTTTCTGCTGATTATCCAACATCAAATAATACGTAAGTTTCTAACCTAATAATAAATAAAAAACAAAGTAAAATGTTATAAACCATGTAATACACAACTCTCTAACCTAATAAAAAACATAGTGAGATGTTACAATAAGTAAATAGTACATCAAAGTTCATTTTCTTAGAAAACACATCTTGATGACTAAATGTGTTAACGGATTACATTATTCGTGTAAGACATGTGTTTATTCAAATCGTGCAATACATGGGTTTTTAAAAGATGTAACTATTTTATTACTTAGTATATAAAGTTATATTTATTCAACCCGTGTAATACACGGGGTTCTAACCTAGTATATGTATAAATTCAAACTAATGTTTTACAAATGGAAATGCAAATGTTGATATGAAGCTTCAAAACCATGTTTATGATATCAATAATTATAGTAACCACGAGCACGACAATCCTTCTGGTATTATAAAGTTTACACCAGAAATAGTCTAGTTTTTCAAGATACGATAATTTTTGTGTTTGATTTATAATAGTTATTATTATATTACACAGAAGAAAGAGAAAAAAAACCATTTTTTATAAAAAAAAAAAATTGTTACAGACAAACTAGTATAGACAGAAACACAAAACACCATCTCAATACAAAAACAAAACCTCCAAAAAAAAGTCATTCCATATATTTAGATTAGGGGTGTTCAAAAAAATCCGAATCCGAAACCGAATTCGAAATTCCGAATCCGAATTATCCGAAATTACGGATATCCGAATCTCGGATATCCGAAAATTCGTATTCGGATAGCAATATTGAAAATTTTCGGATATTTCGGATATCCGATATCCGAAATAGTAATTTAGTTATTTTTTTTAACTATTTTATATAAATAAATATATACATGTTTTCTTTGATTGAGAAACCCTAACCCCATTATCTCTGCCATTCACTTCTTCAGTCCCCACCCCACTCCTGGGGTGATTGGGATTCCTTTTCAACTTCTTCTTCTCAAAAAGTCCTTCTCAAATCCAGAAGTGAGAAATCCTTACTTCTCAAAAACTCCTTTTTGAAGACATAATTAGTACTGAAAGTCCTTTTTTCATGGTGTTTGGAATTCCTTATGCTTCAAAAGTTCTTCTCAGATGATGTTTGGGTTTCCTTTTCCTTCTCAAAAGTCCTTATGAGCTCCAAAAGTCACTTTTAAAAGGAATCCCAAACACCCCCTCCGTCACTCTCGCTCCTCCGGCCGGCGACCTGCAAACGGAAACCTTCATTCTTCCAAACATCGACCTGAAAAATTCGTTCATGTGTGTAACACCTCGTAAAATCACGACCAATAATGTATTGACACGTGTAATAAACCCTAATGAAGTCAAACATTGAATTTAAGGGACTAATTTTTCGAAAAATCGAAAAACTTTGATTTTGAAAGGACTTAAGTGTTAGCATACCTAAAATAAGTTTCTAAATAACCTCTCATGAAATTTACATTCACAAATGAGCCCCTTGGCGATCAAGTGTAGCCGTTTGCAGAATTAATTGAAAGTTTGCGCAGTAAAGGGTTAAAGGCGTCAACATGTTAATTCTTACCTCTGAGTAACCTTTTAACAAACCGGGAGCTTCATGATATTTGATTATACTCTCGGAAATGCCAAGTAATGGTCGTCTAAGGTTTTTATGCCTATAAGTAAAGTTACGCGCAACTTTGCAAGTTAGAGGGACTAAAAGTGTCAATATGTTCAATTATACCTCTGAATGACCTTTTAGCGAACCCGAAGCATTGTGATGTTTAATAATACTTCCAAGGATGCCTAATATAGATTAGATGAGGCTTCAATGTTAATAAATGATGAGACGCGCAAGTTTGCGCAATAGAGGGGCCTAAAGCGTCAACTTTTGAATCTACGCCTTTCGGTGACCATTTAAGCGAACGGGAGCATAGTAACATTTATGTATGTGCTTGGGAATGATCAATATGGGCCAAGGAAGGCTTGGATATCATTAAACAGCATTTCGCGCTACTTTGCGCAATTAAAGGACTATTTGCGTCAAACTGCAAAAGTATGTCAATTCGTAGGGTTTCGGACCTTACGGAAAATGATCATGAGTTAAACATACCCTATTTATCCTTTATATAGCTTAGATATAGGCTTAGAGGTGTTTTGTGCGCAAAAATAAACTTTAAGGTCATGCAGGGACTAAAGGTGTCAAAAAGTGCACAAGTTTGCACTTTCGTGCATATCTCACATTCTGAATATATCCGGACACTTAAAAATTTATGTAAGCACTAAAATATTTTATTTTAGTGATTGGCTTGATAAAATTCCATTCGTCGCGTAATTTGGTTCGTTTTTCGCGTCCGTCCGTGTTTCGTCGTAATTAACCGAACAACGTGACCGTACGACAAAACGAACCAACATCCAACATGTTTTTGAGAATGTTTCATGTTCCCTATGTTTAGGCATCATTGTAGAGCCTTAAAAATGGTTTAACGGGCCTTAGATGGGTCGGAAATGACATTTGGAGGTGCAGGGGCCAAAACTGTCAACAAATGAAAGATGTGCTGATCAGACCTGGTCCTTACGGACCGTAAGCATGACCTCTTACGGTCCGTAAGGAATCATCAGACAGCAGAATGTTGTTTACAGCTTGTTCCAGCTGGTTCCAGGGTTTGCAAGTGGTTTTAACAAGTCTATGGGCTTGTTTAAGGGCGCCCATAGTATTCTAAATCAGGGGGTGCACTTGTACGGCTCAGATCAAAGCTCGTTTATCGAGGAACGATCTTAACGGTCTTGGAAAAACTATATAAACCCATGTTTTCTCATTCTCAACTTGCTCAGTCTGCTCTTGCTCTCATTCTAGGAAGGTCCTGACCATCTTGGGAACTTCCTTCTGTCCTTTGGAACCTTCGTAAGTGTTTCTTTCGTGTTTAGTTCATTAGTTTGGCGTTTTTAGCCGAAAAGTCAAACGTTTTCGATAAACGCCTTGACTTTTAAAACGGTTAAGCCATTGTTCGTAATGAACATGGCTACGTGACCGTAATTAGGTAGGTATTAAACCCTTAAAAGGGCACCTCCTAATTACCACGTTTACTTAGTTTAATTGTCGGGTCAAATAAAAGTCAAATGGGTTAGTTTTAAATAAAAATTCATAACTATTAATATAAAAGTCATAAAATCAGTTTTCCCACTTTAATAACTTGGTAAATATTAGTTGAACATGCCTAAGCATGATTCAACCCGACAATTCTAAGTATAGGCTCGGTTCGGAACCGAAAGTCGCAAGAGTTGACTTTTGCTTTGACTTTCAATTCTGACCCGATTTAGCTTAGTTTAGATATGCCTTAGGATTCCATTAGGACCATATTATAAGTTAGTATAACCCCCCAAGGTTATACAACTTGGTTCCATAGAAATCCTAGTTCATGCATGTTTCCGTTAAATGCCTAAATGTTGACTGTTATGCCCTTTTGACCCTAAAACATGAATTTTGAAAATGTGAGAGAACAATAATCTTTATTACTGATTTATAAACTTGTCCCTAAAATTTGACATCAGTTTGAGGTCTAGATTAGGAGTTATGCTCAATAGCGTAATTAGAAAGCTTTTTGTTAATTAAACGACATAATTAGCATATAGCCTATCTAAACCCAATTTTTTGATACCAAACTATATACCTACTGATATAAAATAATATTTTGGGATTTTTGGAGATTTTTATTTATTTTTAGGTTGAGCACATAGGGTTCTAAGCTTGATTCGGTAGTTGTCGGTTTTGCCCTTTTGGACTATAAAATTAGTTTTACAAATCCTTTTGATGCCAAACCTTTTTCTACTGATCTAATATGATAAATAAAATATTTTGAGCCTTCTGGAATAATAAAAACATCAGCTTTCCTTTGAAAACCCGGAAATGGCTCCAAATCGCCTTTTTAAGCGTTTTTAACGCATAGTATGTATCAAAACTATTTTTAAACATATAAGGGTTGATGCCTACTGATATATTCAGTAAATTTTTATATTTTAACAGTAAGGAAAAGTTTTAAACTCAGGTTTTCAGTTTTGACCTTTTTAACCTATGTGAAATTACCAAAATGCCCCTACGGTCAATGTTGTAGAAGGCGCTAGGCGCTAGTCGGGCGGTGAGGTACCGCCTAGGGATTAATCGGGATTAATAGGGATTAATCGGGATTAATCGGATTGGACTTTTATATATAATTTTACATTTTTTTTATAAATATGTAGTTAATTTTATACTTTTTATATATAATTTTACAAGTTTAGGAACCATATGTTAACTATTGCAAGATGGAGGGGCTAAATATCAAAATACCCAAACTTAATAACCCTAATACCCACCCACGTTCTCATAAGCCGCCTCTGCCTCTTCGGATCTTCCTCTTCTCCTTCGATTCATCAGACACAAGTCCACAACACATACCAATTTCACTTCTTCTAGGTTGATTAATTCTTCAATGTTGTTCGATTTTGCAGATCAGATTCAAGTGCAGATCAAGTGCAGATCTTCCTCTTCTCCTTCGGATCTTCCTCTTCTCCTTCGGATCTTCCTCTTCAATGTTGGAGACAAGTGCAGATCAGATTCATCAGACAAGTCCACAACACATACCAATTTCGCTTCTTCAAGGTAAGAACTCGTTCTAATTTGACTGTACTGTTCCGATTTCATCTCATTTTGATCCAATTTTGACCTCATACTTAACCGACTAGGCCCGATTTTAAGCGATTTTTGACCGATTTTTACGAGTTTGACCGATTTTGACCATTACCGCCTAATTTGGCCGATTTGGCTTTTTCCGGGCGGTGGACCTCCGATCAGCGACTAGGCGCCGATTAATCGGCCGCCTAATCCGATTTCTACAACATTGCCTACGGTGCATAGTATGGTTATAATTAATAAATTTCACATATATATATATATATGATACCCTACTGTTATAACTTATTAAATTAAGTATATTTACTGATTAAATCAGACTTGTAACTCAGAATAATATTTAATCTCTTTTATAACCTTCAAAATGACCAAAATACCCCTACGGGGCATAAATTGGTCCTTAATTCGTTTTGGGCATAATAGAAGGTATCCTACTGATATCACAACATGTTTAGGGCATATTAACTTAGAAAACCTGTTCATGACTCTTTTGGTTACCCGTTACGCACTTTTCGCGTTCGGATCGGCTTATGTAACTAGTTTACATAAATTAGCCGAAACGGGTCAAACCTATCATTTTTATCTCAAAATCCAGAATGTGTTTAGTTTACCCTTATTACACAAGTATACAAGCTTGTTGGGTCTAAACCACATTCTAATCCGGTTCTCGCTTAATCATGCGTTTTGAACCGTATCTTCCTTCAAAGCTAACCGGTCTAAGCATAGGCTTAATTAAAGACCCGTTAGGAATTTAATAGGTTATTAACAACCTTCGTTCCAGATTAGGAGCCCCAGTAAAGGTACTTGCGCTTGCTGATTAGGATATACGGCTGAGTATAAATTACATTGTAAGCTCAGGTAAATACTCTTAACTTATTTTCCCTATACGGGCTTGGGATACGGTATTATAATAATACCGCTTGGTCGGGTATTGAATGTTTAATTGAATTGTGATTGAATTATTGAGGTAACCCGTTTATTCTGTCTTGTTTGAAATAAAGGCCTTTAGGGGTTAATGACCATGTCCCGGATATCATTGGCATCATTATAAAATAAAAATGGCCACGTCTTAAGCACAGGGTGTAGGCGTACACCTTACAATTGCTTAAGGAAAACGGTATCTCACTCTCTTGTGGGCCTATACTTGTGGTGTGTCTGTTAATCTTGACTCGGTTTCTACATCGGGCCCTAAATGTATAACGAACAATGTAAATCTGTATACAAGATTATTTTTATATAATTGTCCCAAGTTATAAAAGTTTTGTGCCATGTGCATTCAAATAAATTTTCTAAAACATTTTCAAAATGAGTCAGTTAAATTGTATTTACCAGTGTAAACTGATGTATTTTCCCAAAAAGATTAAGTGACAGGTACTATACGTAATTGGCTGGGAGCTCAGGGCGTCAATAGGGAATCTCGCAAGTTCTAGATGCCTAAAGTCTGTTGAACAATATTATCTTTCTGTTTTAAGATCCGCCTGTGGATCCAACTTACATTCCGTTGTAATATTTGATATTACTTAGAATCGGATTTTAATATATTTATCTTTTGCTTCCGCTGTGCACTTATATATTGTGTTGTTTGACTATGATGATCTCAACTACGTCACGATACTCCCCACCGGGCCCACCGGTAATATGTGGAAATATCGGGGTGTGACAGGTTGGTATCAGAGCCAACATTGATTGAATTAAACACTAGCCTTTTGTGTTTAATCTCAATGACACAGTAGCACATTCCTTAACCTTCTGAGTCTAGACTTAACATAGGAATACTCTCATCTCTATTCGGAGAATATTTGCTTTCAATTCTATGTATTTTTATATGTCGCCAAGCAAAGAAGCTGTAATGGGAATTCTCCCCATTTGAAGCCTAGGAAAGGCCGAGCTTCGTACTACGACTAGGATTAACGTGCAACCAAGGAGAAAACAATCAGAAATAAAATGAAGAAGAAACTCCTTTTGCTGAAGATCGTTTCCTTAGTAGTCCTTATAAGGACATACTTATCTTTCAGTCCCTTCATGGACAACATTAATTCCTTAAAGTCCCGTTTAGGGCAATTCTGTACTTCTTTAAAATCATTGGAATATTTTATCCAAATTTCATTTTATATATGAAATAAATCAAATTATTATTCCTTTCGTAACTGGTCTACCAGTATATATGTATTAAAAAGAATCTTGAAGGGCATAACCTAGCTTGTATGTCATTAAGGACCTAGCTATGATGGTAAAAACCTGTTTAAGAGAGATTCAGATTCCTTGTTAACATCTAAAAACATGTTAACACTCCTGACAACAGTGATGCGATAAATCACACTTGTCATCTTTTTAATGGGAAATTTTTCCAACCCCTTGTCTAGCCTAGTGATGTAGAAATCATGGCTTAAATCATCAAATAAAGATGATCATATTATAGACATCCATAAGTGATGAAATGCCTACGGGCCATACTTATTGTCCTAAGGGACAAAAGACAGTTGAAGTCTTTGACGCTCTGTCAAGAAAAGGTAATGAAATATGTTCAAACCTTAATGCCTCGATTTTCTGAAATCATGGCTTATAAATTTAAAACTGTCCTTGCGACTAGGCCTTTTGCGCCACTTTAGTATCCTTAATGTTTTATAACTAGGATAAATTATAATGAAAACACTAATTAAATATAACTAACAAATTAACCAATATGGTTTATATTACCATGGTTGACGAATCGTCAAAAATGATAAATCCATAATAACCTCTGAATGAATCATCGTCAATTTTTATGTAGCCATCAAACTACATGGCTGGATCGGATGAGGTCAACAGCCACCCGAGGGAGAATAATGATGCTACCAGAGTTAATATAACTGGTGCGGAACTGCAGGCATTAATAGATAATGCCGTTACACAAGCTCTCGACAGACAATATGATGAATCAAGTGATACACACTCTAAGACTCTATCTGTGACTCGTAGTAAGCCCCTTTCTAAATCACATGAGTCAAGGGAAGACGATGTTCGTAACTCATCAAATCAAAGGAGCGTTCCGTCTGGACAGGTGGTGCTTCATCAAGAGGCACCAGTTAAGACCTGCTCATATAAATATTTTGTCTCCTGCAAGCCCAGAGACTTCACAGGAGAAAAGGGAGCCATCGACTGCATGGCGTGGCTTGATGAGATGGATACTGTTGTGGATATTAGCGGATGTGCAGAGCAAGACATTGTGAAGTTTGTTTCACAATCTTTTAAAGGAGAAGCTCTAGCTTGGTGGAAGTCGCTAATCCAGGCTACTGGGAAAATTCCGTTGTATAATCTAACATGGGAGCAGTTTGTTGCCCTTATCAAGGAAAATTACTGTCCTCAACATGAAGTTGAGAAAATTAAACTGATTTCTTGGCATTGGTCATGAAGGACTTAGACTGCCAGGCATATCTTACAAATTTCAATACTATGTCTCGATTGGTTCCTTACTTGATCACACCGGAACCAAAGCGTATAGCTCGCTTTATTGGAGGCCTAGCCCCAGAAATCAAGGCAAGCGTGAAAGCATCGAGACCTACTACATTCAGGTCAGTGGCAGATCTGTCGCTATCTCTCACACTCGACGTAGTCAGAAACAAGGCTGCCAAAGCTTCTGAAGAAGGGAAGCGTAAAAAGGAGGATGAGAGTTCTCATCGCTCCGATAAGAAGAAAAAGGGAAACTCTGATCATAGGGAGAGTTCCGGGTTTAAAAAGGGTAACCAGCAGACGGGTGAAAAGATCAGGTGCAAAACATGTAGGAAATACCACCTGGGGAAATGCAGATTTGAATCTCAGCCTCTACCTTGTGGAATCTGCAAGTCCAAAGAGCATAAGACCTTGGATTGCAAAAAGTTGAAAGATGCGACCTGTTATGGTTGCAACGAGAAGGGGCACATCAAGACTAACTGCCCTAGGAATCAGAAGAAGTCCGAAGAGGCCAAGAAAGCAAACGCTTGAGTCTTCCAGAGGAACACCAGGAGGCAATACAGGAAGATGACATCATAAAAGGTACCTTTCCCTTTAATGATGCTTATATGAGGATTATTTGATTCCGGCGCAGAAAAGTCTATTGAGGACAATAAATATTGTAAGCTATTGTATCCGCCTATTAGGATCTTAGGCTTATAGCGCAAGGTAGAATTGGCCAATAACATTTAGAGACTGCTTCAGCAACCTTAGATGGATGCTTTATATCCATTAGGAAACACTCTTATCCAACATCCTAATGTCAAGCTTTCAACACACAAAAAGAAAAAGAAAAAAAAACTGTAAGGCTTACCGGCACCTTTTGGTACAACTTCACCATACAATCCAATAACAATTCTTCCTGCAATGTGATTCATTTCAAATACAAAACCCATTAATTCGCAGACGAGGTTGAATTTTTTTTCTACATTAATCAAGATGCAGCAAATCTTACACCATTCAATTGCAGATTCTGATAAGAAATCAACAAACCTAGAAGCGGCTATCTGCCTTGCCTTAAAACTTGAACTTCTTGCAGCCTCCATAGTGCTCTTGTAATCATCCACACTCTACACACCAACATCAGCAAAAATTAACAACACAATGATATGATACTTATACAAAACCCTAATTTTCACAAAAAAAAATTATTATTACCGCAACCCACAATATGTAAATTAACTTGAGATTTGTGTTGGCTTCATTCATTCTCTAGGGCTTTTCAATGTCTTTAGCGCGCTATATTCCAAAACCACTGTTTTCATTGAACAGATGGTAATTCGATGGTGAAAGTAATCGATTATGATTACTGTTAGGAATAATTATTGTGAGGAGAAGCACACACAGATAGAGAGAGAGAGAGAGAGAGAGAGAGAGAGAGAGGAAGCGATGAAGAAGAAAGAAGGGGATTTAACATGTAGAGAAACCGGTTATAGATGAAAACCGTGGTTGTGGTTTACTGAAGATCGTGGGCATGTCAAAGGGAATCCGGAATAACCGTAGATAAACCTCCCCTTTTAGAAGCTTTTCATGAATTAATAGGGTCAGGATTTAACCTCACTTTCATCCAATAGCTCAAATTTCTTATTGTTCCCTTTGACTTTAATGGGAACATAAGAATATATAATTCTCATCGGAAAACCATAGCAATTCATCACAAAACTAAAAAAAGCGACAAATAAAAAAAAAACTTTAGAACAAGCCTTTAATACTCATCTGAAAACCATAAAAACTCATCTCAAAACTAAAAACCGACAAAAAAAATTAAAAAGCAACTAAACCATACCTCTAGAACAAACCCTAACACTCATCTGAAACTCATAAAAATTCATCAAAAAACTAAAAAAAAAAAAAAACACCTAAATTAATACACAAATATGGTTTTAAAAAATATTTATAAAAGAAGGTGATTTTAATTTTTAAAATATCATCCAAGCTGTTTTCTTTTGAAACCGATATATTTTTAGTAACTACGTTTTAACCACTCGTCTCTCTCACAATAATTAGAGTAACATGCATGTACATTTTGGTTTTTGTCTACTTTAAGCTAACCATTTTATTCTTCCTAGTCAGACAACTTATCTCTAACCAAGTGTTTCAAGAATATAGCTTTTGTATGGTGGTTGATTTACAGGAGATGAAGAGAGGAATTACCTTTTTTCGATTTTTTAGAATCCAAAAAATCCAAAAAAAAAAATAAAAAAACAAAAAAAATTCTAAAAAATCAAAGGAAATTCTAAAAAATAAAAAAGCTAAAAATTCAAAAAATAATAAAAAAATCCAAAAAAATCTAAAAAATAAAAAATATTCTAAAAAATAAAAAAATAATAAAAAAATAATAAAAAATCAAAAAAATAAAAAAATATTAAAAATAAAAAATTTATAACAAATCCAAAAAACAACAAACAATCCAAAAAATTATAAAAAATAAAAAAATATTCTAAAAAATAAAAAAAAATTCTAAAAAATAATAAAATAATAATAAATCAAAAAAATTCAAAAAAAAATCAAAAAAAAATTACAAAAATTTCAAAAAAATAATAAAAATCCAAAAAATTATAAAAAATACAAAAAATAATTAAAAATCCAAAAATTTCTAAAATAATTTAAAAAATCAAAAAAATCCTAAAAAGCATAAAATCCAAAAAAATCTAAAAATAAAAAATTCTAAGAAATTCTAAAAAATAAAAAAATAATAAAAAATCCAAAAAAATTCTAAAAAATCCTAAAAATTCTAAAAAATCCTAAAAACTTTTTTAAAAATTTTATGAATTTTTTATTATTTTTTATCTTTTAGACTTTTAAAGATTTTCTAGATTTTTTATTTTTTATAATTTTTTTGATTTTTTAGGATTTTTTTGATTTTTTAGAATTTTTTGGATTTTTTATTATGTTTTTTATTTTTAGAATTTTTTTTGATTATTTATTATTTTTTTGATTTTTTAGATTTTTTTTGATTTTTTATAATTTTTTTGATTTTTTTAGAATTTTTTTGATTTTTAATACTTTATATTATTTTTTAGAATTTTTTGATTTTTTAGAATTTTTTGGATTTTATATAAATTTTTTTATTTTTTTTTATTTTTTCTATTTTTAGAATTTTTTATAATTTTTTTGACTTTTTAGATTTTTTTTTATTTTTTATAATTTTTTTTATTTTTAGAAAATTTTGGATTTTTTATTATTTTTTTGATTTTTTAGAATTTTTTGGATTTTTATTATTTTTTTGATTTTTTAGAATTTTTCGGATTTTTTAGAATTTTTTGGATTTTTTAGATTTTTTAATTTTTTGGAGTTTTTAGAATTTTTTTATTATTTTTAAAATTTTTATTATTTGTGAAGCCAACGTCTACGAACACTTGAATAGGATGAAGAATCTGCCAGTGAGGCACTTTTTAGAGTTACCCTTTTAGGGCAAAATACACATATTCATAAAATTTACAAGGTTGCGTATGTATTCAATAAAGTACATGATAACATGTCCATTATATGACAACGCATAAAAATATTTTTCTAAAGGACATAAAAATTACAACACTTAATTTGGTCTCAATGAAGTACTTGAAGCCCCATCAAGCCAGTATTAAGGATATAACCGCTAACTACAATTGAGTTGAACTCTCAAGATAAAATTTTAAAATATAACAAGAAATCATAATATTAAGCTGTCTTTTAATTTGACTTCTTATTGACTTTTCCAATATAATCACACTTTAATAGTTTTCCCATGTGTGATATGTGATCTACATTAATTTATGTTGATCAGTAATAAGTAAAAAATTTATGAATATGTGATCTAAATTCATTTATGTTGATAGTTAGCTGATAGAAGCATGTTAACACAACTATGCTATAACATATCATACAACCTTTTCGCTTTGTTAGGCTGGAGGGTGTGGGGGCTCCATCACCGCCACCTCACCATGTATAGCGTCCATATGGGCTCCATCACCACACCCTCCAAGTGAAGAGGGGGGCGCCATAGCTTGGGCTCCATGGTGGTAACTTGTGGTAACGCCCAAGTTGAAGAATTTGGGTGGGGCCCACTAGTTTTAAACCAATCAAATGTTTTTTTTTTTTATTTTGTTTAGACAAAATTGCCGAAAACAACCTTTATGTATACCCCAAACTGCACTTTATACCTTTCACTATGAAATCCGCCAAAACCAACCTTTACGTTCATGTTTTGTTACACATCACAACCTTTACACCAAACCTAGTAAAAAAAGTCAGTTAAGTTGCCCCACGTGCGATGCACGTGAGGGCATATATGTCTTTTCCTTTGTTTTTGGTTCCCTTTTAAATGAAAAAACCCTAGCTGTTATCCTCCATCTTTCTTTCTTCCTTTCTGTGTTGAAGAAACCCTAGGTTTGCATCAACAACTCGAAAAAATCATTCACGGCGACAATCTACTGCAGATGTGGTGGGAAGGGCATAATTCTAACATCAACAACTCGAAAAAATCCAGGCAGAAGATTCTACTCATGCTCTAATTTTAGGTGTCGATCATTTCTTGGATGGGTGGATCGAAGCCAACCTCAAATGAATGCAATGCAAGAGATGGAAGCTGCAAAACAAGAAATTGAAGCTGTGAATGTAATCTTGTTGGACAAATTGAAGGCTAAAGAAGATGAATCAGAACGTAGGAAGACTTATCTGGTTTATAGTTGGTTATATTTTGGTCTTGTTGTAATTTTTAGGTTAGCTTTTGATAAGGATGTGTAGTGCAACTGATGAAGTCTTTGAATGTTTGTAATTTTTAGGTTGAAATGAACTGAGGTCTTTTGTAATCCAACTGATGTTTGCTGAAATGAAATGAACTTTTGAATGTTTGTATATGGTAATTGTTATGTGCAAGCCATGTAATGAACAAATTACCAAAGTTTTGACATCCGACAAATGACCAAAACACCAGAAGACCAAACATAATGAACAAATTACCAAAGTTTTGACATCCGACAAAAGACCAGAAGACCAAACATAATGAACATAAGACCACTGCATTCAACATACGCCCACTGCATTTAACAAATGACCACTGCAAACCAAACAAAAGACCACTGGAGGATCAGTAAAATACCCTCCATGATACAAGTGTATAGTGAACAACGTTGGATAATCACCTACAATGCAAGTTACAAAACATAATCAGTGATCAATAACAACTTAATTTTGACCTAATACACATATTTGGAGTGAAGAAGTACTACCGTATATAAGGTCTAGTGCAAGATCATCATCAGCACCACGTACTTGAATCAGAACAGGATCCATTTCACCTTTGTTATAATCGATTGTGATGAAGATGAGGGTTTATGAATGGGGTATTTGATAAGTCTTATAATTGGGGGTAATCTGATATCAGGTTAGTTGAAGGAAATAAATATAAAGGTTTAAATATAATATTCATTATAAACGGGGTCAAAGGAAAAGACATATATGCCCTCACGTGCATCGCACGTGGGGCAACTTAACTGACTTTTTTGACTAGGTTTGGTGTAAAGGTTGTGATGTGTAACAAAACATGAACGTAAAGGTTGGTTTTGGCGGATTTCATAGTGAAAGGTATAAAGTGCAGTTTGAGGTATACATAAAAGTTGTTTTCTGCAATTTTGTCTTTTGTTTAATAGGGGCTCCATCCACACCATGTAAATTAAAAGGGGGCTCCATAGGTGAGGTGGATTCTAGGTGGACTTGATAAAGCTCTATGAGGCTCCAACCATACCTCGTAGCCTTATAGTTGAATATAAAAGGAAGTTATTTTGACCATTCTTAAGCTTTGTCGGGTTTATAGAAAACGAGAAAGAAAAACTAATGGGCTATGGGCTATTTATATTTTGTTTGTTAAGGGTGGGGCCGGTGGGAATTGGACTGCCCAGATTTACTTTGTTAGTTATAAAAAAGTAGAAGATTGACCCGCGCGTGTTGCGTCGCGGCCAACGAAATTGACATACTGTTTATCAGATTCACATTTAGGGATGAGATTGGTACGATACCGGTACCGATACCATAAATACCGTTACCGAAATTGAGGAAATGTGGATACCGATTACCGTACCGTATTTATAGATTCGGTACCGGTACGGTACCGGTATTTCAGTACTTTACCTCATTGGTATCGCTTTGGTGTCATCCATTATTTTACCTAAAAAACTTCATGTGCAACCCATTCATCTATTATTAACTAAACTAGAGTAATATATAGAGGAATGTAAACAAAGGGTAAACATATTAAGTAGTCAAAAAAATCAAAAGGCAAACATCCATGGGTTCGACTTTTAACATCCAAATTCCAATATGTCTAAAAAATCATCATAATTGATTAAAAATAACCAAACAAAAGAAATTTGATATTGGTTTTTGTAAAACAATGTTCAAGAAATATAACTTCATAGTGAGATCTAAGATAATAGCAAAATACATGAAGTCATTATTAAATTCGGTATTAATACCGGTATTTACCGAAAAATACCGGTACCGATACCGTTTTTACCGATACCGAATTTTGAAAAATCTATTACCGATACCGGTACCGTTTATGATCGGTACGGTACGGCATCGGTACGGTACCTGTATGGTACCGGTACGGTACCGGTATTTCGGTAAAAAATCTCATCCCTATTCACATTTACAATGAGTTAAAGATGTTTTTGTCGGTTAAGTCTGTATTACTATATTATACAAATAAGTAATTCACAAAATAAGCTGAATACAATTAATGGTATCATAATTACTACGTTACATGACTTGTATTCATATAAATAACCTATTGTATTAAGCTCCCCGAGTTGCGGCGGGGGCGTAAAACCTTGACAAATAGCGCCAATGCCACACTATAGCCAACACCACCAACATTGAAGTTGTGCGTCTTAACGTGGAAAAATTAGACCGACATATAAAACATTGAAAATAATAACTAACTCGATTTAGTACTCGCGCATTGTGACGAACTTATTAAATGGGAAAAAATAGACGACGTAAACACACTGAACCACACACGTACGTTACCCTATGTTAACTCGCAAAATTTAGAATGAAGCGTATAACAAAACGTAAAATCGTTGAACCACACGCACACATTATGCTGTGTTAAGTCACAAAATTTAGTTCTAAACGTAAAACGAATTTTTTTTGCAAAATACGAAAAACATAGGGGATCAAAGTTGAAAGTTAAAAGGTTGTGAGGTTAAACTGGAAAAACTAAATTTTTTTGGGTTAAAACTACAAAATCAAGTAGTTTTGGGTTTAAAGTGAAAAATCATTTTTTTTTTTTTTTGAAAAACCCTCCAAAACATAGGGTACAACACCCAAATAACTCAACTTGTTGTAAATTTATTTTATGTAAATTAATAACAATTTAATAGATACTTCCATTTCTAGTATTTTGTTGTAGCTGAAAATTTATGTATTTAGTGGTTTAATCAGAAGCCCATTTCCTGCATATGATTTTTGTCTCAATGTGATTTTGTTTTATGGTGTTGGCGATGATACAAAGCTCAACCTATCATTAAAAAACCTTTTACACATAAACAAGTTGTAAACTGTTATAGTTAAACATGTGTCCTTTTGGACTATAATAATATTCTCACCCACTCGTAAAGTCGTAATATATCAATGCTAGACGACAATAAATTATTTTGAATAAAAATAATAGTTTTGATTCTGTCAATATAATATAATAATTTATCATAAACAAAACGGAATGTCAGTAAGAAATAATATGCAACTTAATAAATATATAAGAAAGGGTCATGCTATTTACACACGGAGAAAATTATTTTCACACCCCAAAGCGCCGCGCTATGGCCAAAGCGGGGCGCTTTGGTGTAAAGTCAACCGACAAGAACTGAGCCTGTCAGGCTTTGTCGGTTGACTTTACATCAAAGCGCCGCGCTTTGGCCATAGAGCGGCGCTTTGGTTTTTTTTTTTTTTTTTTTTTTGGGGGCAAAACGCCCCTCTTAGGTCAAAGCGCAGCGCTTAGGGTATTTTTTAAATTTTTTAAAATTGTTTTTAATTCACAAACGCGTCGATAATAGTCTAAATTTTACGTTTTTTCCATTATACATCATTTTTAATATATATGGACTATACTGCAAGTTCCGGATCAAATCGGTTACGTGTGATGTCGTATTCCATTATATCGTATCATTTTGGTTTGAAAGCACAAGTACTCCTATGAGTAGTGTCATGTGTATCAGCCGCCTACCGTACATGTACATGACGTATTTTTTCATTAATTGTAGTATTATGATGTATATTGTTTGGGAACCACACCAAGCAAGTTAAAACCATCATTTTGCAAGTCCTATCACTTGTCCTCTTTTTTGTCGAAGGGGCATGGTTCCAACAAAAGAAATGACAACTCTACATGTTTAGACTCCTAAGACTAGCAATAGCATTTTTGTCGAAGGGGCATGGTTCCAACAAAAGTAAGAGGATCATTACCTATTATTCTAAAAGTAATAATTATTAGCTTTCTTTTCGTTACCAACACACTTCCAAAAGTAATAATTATTAGTTTGAAAAATAGAGATGAGTGAATAGACATTTGGATAGACAGTCCAACTTTGAAATTCAAAGTCTCATTAATAACACCAAAAGGGCCGGCGTTTGTCAGCCTCATGAGTGAATAGATATTTGGATAGGTATCAAGCACTCTACAACTTTTTATCCACCCCCGCATGTACATGACGTATTTTTATACTTGATTGTTAGTTGATTGGGTTGAGATTGATTGTGGCTGGGTTTCTGATTTGAAAACGAAGAACCAAAGCGCCGAGCTTAGGCCAAAGCATAGACCAGACTTCATCTATTAAATTAAATACGCCCAAAAAAAACCCAGCCATAGTAGTCATAGTAGGCAAAAGAGACTATTGACCGTTAAAAAATATGTAATAAATATTGATATAAAAGAGACTATTGACCGTTAAAAAATATGTAATGATCATAGAGTTGAATTGTAAAGCATGATGTGAATTTTACTTTATGGGAAAGACGCATAACTTCTTTTGATGAGCAATTGACAGGGCCAAAATTAATGAAAGATAAGATATGAGAATCTTGATTAATAAAGGTGAGAAAAGACATAAGTAGTGTTTAGACAACTGTAAATCACATTTTATCTATCTATGTATATATAAAATGACAAAATCACATTTTACTCTTTATTTTATCTAATTTAGTTAACACATTTTATCTAATTTTTAATTCTTTTTGTTTGCCAGCTTACACTAGCCCTAGCCCTCGAGTATGTATCAAATCACATTTTGTCATTTTGATTAAAGCTGGTCTATGTCTAGTCTACTAGCAATAAATAATTATGTCTTTTCTGTATGCCATATATCAAGTTTGAATGTCAAAAAATATTAAATATGTACGTGTAGATATATGTGCACAAACAAATTAAATATTGTAAAATTTGGACCAAAAATGTAAAATTTGAACTTAAACGTAGACCAGTCACCAGTCAAAAATACGCCCAAAATGTTAAAAAAAAAAAAAAAAAAAAAACCAAAGCGCCGAACTTAGGCCAAAGCGGGGCGCTTTGGGAAAAAAAAAATCAAAGCGCCGAGCTTAGGCCAAAGCGGGGCGCTTTGATGTAAAGTCAACAGACAAGGACTGAACCTGTCAGACCTTGTCTGTTGACTTTACACCAAAGCGCCCCGCTTTGGCCATAGCGGGGCGCTTTGGAGTGTTTAAATAGACTAAGGGCGTGTGCGAATAGACCCCACCATAAGAAAACATACTCCGTTAAATGTGGCGTGACTTTTCTGGATGGGATGTTTGCGAAATTCTGAATAGGTAAGTGCTGAACTAGTAGAAGTAGAAGGTCTTAACCATTAAATGTTGAAGAACTAGTAAAAAGTCTGAACCATTATGAGCTAGTATAATGTTTAACCAGTCAGAGACAAATGTCTGAACAATTCATATAAGAGGTTTTAACCATTTAGACTCAGTATAATGCTTAACCATTCAGAGCAAATTTTTGAATCATTCAGACCAGTAAGAGATCTAAATCATTAAGAGCCTTATTAAGATCTAAACAAACAACCACTGAGTCTTTAAAAAAATAACAATACAAAAAAAAAAAAACTTCAGGTAATATAAAACGGGTTTAAACCTTTAAAATGTTCACGGATTTTAATTTTTTTGCAAATCAAGCGAGAGAATGTAAAACAATTGAAAAACTTCAAAAAGTCCTACCAAAGATTTATTTTTAGGAGCATAACTAGGTGAAAACAAATACAAACTTTGAATCATGCATTGGACGAGTTGTTGTAATAGATAAACAAAGTTCATTTCAAGAGCATAAAAAGTCGAATGCTTTCACCTCGAAAATTTGACGGTTCAAATGATGCTAGCCAATAGCCATACAACTTGAGAAGTCAATATGAGGTAGTGAAATCGAAGTTTATTTCTTTCACTTTAAATGGAGTTAATTACACTCATGGCTATGTGATTAGGTCATATTGTATGTTTGGTCCTCACTTTTTTTAAAATTATTTTAAAATTACACCGATAGTCATTATTGTTTACTAACAGGTAATACTGATGATCCTTGAAGTGAATGTTAGTTAGTTTTCAGGGTTAAACTGTTTTTGAATGCCTATTATCCTCACCAATCACTCCCCATGAGTAAGAACGCCGTTCAAAAGAAGAGGAATACCCTCTTTTTATCTGTTTAATACTTTAGTGTCATGCTTGATAAACACTCTTAATTTAATAGAGTTAAGTTCGAGTACAAAGGTGCTTAACGTACAAAAAGGAACGAAAGGCATGAAAAAGTAAAAAAAAATGCGTTGACATTTTCGTAATTATTTTACTCGTAGAGTAATTATCAAAATTACTTTACAAATGATCTTGTAGGGTAACTTTTGATCTTCTGAGTAATTTTCGTGAATCGAATATCCAAATACCTATTTTTTTTAGTTGTTCTCACAGGATGGCTTTATGGGGTTCAATGATAATAAAAACAATAAATTGGTAATTATATTTATTATATGTGATTCATGTATGTTTATCGTTCAAGTTATTTATTTTGTTATATGATTCTTGTATGTTTATCGTTTAAGTTATTACGTTTGTTTAAAATTCAAGTTAAAGGTATACACGTTGAAATATGATTTGTTTCATTGTGATAAAGCAATAAAAAGGAATGTTTACAATAAACGTTTTCCCATCTAATACAGCTACTAAAGCATTCATAATCAACATTCAACATCACGTCACAGCACACAGGGTAACGACAACTCATAACCATGGTTGTAAAAATCCCGACTAGTCTCCGATTAGTCGCCGATTAATCACTAATCGGAGGTTCACTGATTAATGGCCGATTAATAGCTAGGCAGTCAATGGCGGTCCTATTCTAGCCAAATTTTGGCTATATGCCGACCAAATTTTAACCAAACCATACAAATTCCTTCCAATTACTAAAAAAATGGGTTAATGCGGGGTTAAAACATGTCTATTTCAAAAAACTACGTATAAAAATGTTTGTGTATATATGTAACTAAAAATTACGTATAAAAATCTCAATCCGATTAATTCCGACTAATCCCTATTAATCCCGATTAGTCGCTAGTCGGTACCCTACCGCCCGATTAGCGCCTAGCGATTCTTACAACACTGCTCATAACAAATACAAAAGTAATGTTGTATCTCCAAAACTTGGTCATACTAAACTCTCCTAATAAAGGACCTTTAAATTCAAAAGTTATACAAAGTCAAAGATTACATAACACTATAATACATATATTAAAAAATACCCATAGTCCTACGCCGGTCTCGGAATATTATATGTTTTAGTGTCTTGTGAGCTCAACCTTTTGTTCATTTGATGTTTTTTGATAATTGATATATTGCTTAGATATTGTAGAGTTTGTGGATAAAGCTGGCATTGTGGTTGAATAATTCTTCATGGCCTAATCTTTATTTTTTGGAAGTTTTTAGGAAAGTTCCATTGTCGATTTAAGATCACCGTCATGCATCAAGACAAATCAGTCTACTTTCTTTATGATCAACGTACCTTTATAAAAGAAAAATAAAATATTGGATTTAAATAATCTCAATTTTCATCAATTGCCAACGGCATTTATAACTTTTGATTTGTACCACATCACTTCCAACTTTCAACTTATTGGCTGATAGCACCCCAGACTAACTGAACCCTAACCCAGTTAGTTTTTTTTTTGCTGATGTGGCACTTGTGTGTTGATGTTGCATTTGACGTGGAAACTTTTGATGGTGTGGGAGCTGAGGTGGCCGCTGACATGGCATCTGTCTTGGCTTTTTATGACGTGGCAGTTGATGTGGCACTAGTTTGGTGATGTGGCAGCTGATGTCAGCATACTAAGTTAGTGTTAGGTTAGTTTTGGAGTGCTATCGACCAAATAGTTGAAAGTTGGGAGTTGTGTGGTACAAATTGAAAGTTAAGAGTGTTATTATCGACCAATTGGTGAAAGTTAGGGTTATTTAAATTGAATATTCCAAAGGAAAAGCTTAAAGTTCTTACGTACGATCCACATGTTTAAGTTCTTAAAAATTAAAAGTCCAAAAGTTTGACTTTTTACAGCCTGGTCAAATTCTTTGAGCTCAATTCAATATGTAAAGGTAAATATCTATAATACCCATTTCAAGAAGGGTCGTATTTTTGTATGTTTTTCAGTTTCTAGCTTGACTACTTTACCATTCCGATTATGAGAAGAAGATCATTTAACATTTTGGTATTCTTTATGTGATCGAGGGTCTCTCTAGAGTTTGACCATTATTTTATTTGTGTAATGTATTTTTCAAGCATACTTTTGATTTAAAAAATATTTTTGCTTGAAATAAGTTGTTTTTAAGCGGTCTGAGATTGTTATTGATTATCATATATCAACTATTTTTTTATGGATTTGAACTTTTCTTCAGTGAAATAAGCCATTTTTAATAAGTTGATTTAGAAGTACTTATATGCTCATGCATAAACTCCTAAGGCTGGAGGGTGTGGGGCGCCACCCTTCCGCCACGTCGACCACCATAGCGCCCCCCTCCAATTTCACCCACACCGCCGGCGCCATAGCCGGGGCGCCATTGATGCTCCGCCACCGCTATGGCGAGTGGTAACGCACAGGGACTGAGGCACTTTTGATTTTTTGGACCGTTGAACGGTCAGAAATTAAAAAAAAAATAACTTTTTTATTTTATTTATAAAATCATACTATAAATCATTCCTTCTACTTTCATTCCTTTCACTCTCTACCTCCATTTTTATACAACTCTCTTCATTTTTTTAAAAACTTCCAACAATGTTTCCTAACAACCTAAACAACCCATGGGATCCGACCAATCCGTATTGGCAAACTTTGCAAAACAACGAGCAAGAGGACCGCTATCGCCGAGACCCGCGTACGGGGGAGGACCGAGTCATTTTGGAGGCTCGTAAGGCACAAATTCGGGCCAAATATATGTAGTTTTTTTAACTATGCTGCCTTTTTTTTTTTCTAGTATGTTATGTTTTTTTTATGACTTTGTTGTATTTTTTTTTCTACTATGTTATTTTTTTTTTCTAGTATGTAATGTTTTTTTTTTTTTTGACTTTGTAGTTTTTTTTTAAATGAAATTATGTTTTTATTTTTAATTTTGTAGTTATTAAAATTGCCATTTAATTTTAAAAAAATATTTAAATAAAAAATAATTAGGTAATCATGACACGGGGCTCCATCCACACCCTCCAAATTAAAGGGGGGCATGATAAAGCCCCCATGCTGACATGTCGATGACGTGGCTCCTAGTTGGCACCTATAAAGCCCCATGGGGCTCCATCCACACCCCATAGCCTAACAATCACACATACCTCCTAATATATGTAGGTCGAACAAAGAGAGATCCTCAAGCCACATATTTGCCCCCACGCCGGTGGAGATCCTCAAGCGCCAATCACAACGTCGTGCTCCATGCCGAACACGGAGTGGTTAGCTTGACGTGAAGTGTCTTTCACGATAGATTTCTACGCCCTGTGTGGTCTTACGAAAGGAATGGTGTGGCTATAGTGTGAAGAAGAGACCACACACACCATCTTGTAATACTTTATTTTGTATTTTGTTCACGTGTAGGAGTGAGAAAGACCTGAATCTGACGTAAATACGTCATGAGTGACACCCAAAAGGCTGAAACATTTGGGACATGTATTTTTGTATGATAAAGCATTTGGGCCAGGTCTTGTCCACACTAGTTTAGGCGCGTTTGGTCCAGAACTGTGGTTGACTAATTCTTCAAGTTCAATGCTTACGACTCCAAAAAGTAATCTTCATTTCTGTATAATGATCACCAACTTTCTTCAACTACTATAAAACCCTAAAACTCTTACGATCCACAAGTTACTTTTTTTGTAAATACTATTTCTTAATCCAATGTTTGGTCTGGTTAGCAAGCAGGATGACCAAATCCAAAAGCTTCTTTTACAATTTGGTCAAACCCTTCAAGCTCAAGTCAACTAAAGGTACCCTTTTCAAGATTTCATCAAAGATTGTGTATTTTTTATGTTTTTTTAGGTTGGTTTTGTTTTTTTATGCTATATTGTTCAAGAATCTTGGTTTTTATGTGGTACCCTTTTAAAAAATTCATCAAAGATGGTATATTTTTATGTTTTTTTAAGGCTGGTTTTGTGTTAGATGGTATGTTGTTCAAGAATCTTGGTTTTTATGTGGTACCCTTTTCAAGAATTTATCAAAAATGGTATCTTTTTATTTTTTTAAGGTTGGTTTTGTCTTGGATGCTATGTTGTTCAAGAATCTTGATTCTTGGTTTTTATGTGTTTGTCTTTTTTGAATTTTGAATTGTGAAGCAGAAACTCAAGATGAAGAATTGGAACAGCTTGCTGCTCAAGAACAGAAGATTTTTAAATTTCAAACACTAATTTCTGCAACTAAGAATTTTCATCCAGATAATAAGCTTGGTGAAGGGGGTTATGGCCCTGTTTTTAAGGTTACAATCATCCTGTTTCCATTAGAATTGATAGAAAAATGTATTATTTTAGGGGGTTTGGGGTGTTAGGGGTATCGAATCAGAGTAGGCTCGAGCGGAAGCGTAACAAACACACACACACTAGCAGAAAATAAAGAACACGAGAATTTACGTGGTTCGGTCAAGGTGACCTACGTCCACGGGTTGCAACTAGGGTTTCACTTTTATTAGACGCTCACAACTGTTTTCAGAATGACACAGACTACAATTACATCATAGGTATTTATAGAACAAGATTAGGGTTTCCTACTTGGTCAACAAGTTAACTAAGTGGGCCTAATAACTAGGGCCGGCTAACCCTAACTAGGGCCAGCTACCCTAAAGCCTACGAACCCAACATGGGGGATATGTTTATCTTGACTCTTGTGTATGTGATTGCTTGTTTAAAAATATTAAACTTGTTATAGTTGAAGGTGGTTTTGGGGATATGTTAGTTGACCCTTAAATTAATCATAGAGTAAAATACCAAAAACGTCCTAAGGTTTAGTCATTTTTGCTTGTTCCATCCAAAATGATTTTTTTGTGCATTTGAGTCCTCCATGTTTGCGCTTTATTGCCATTTTCATCCTTGAGTTTGGCAAAGTATTGCGACGCCCTCAAGGATGAAAATGGCACCTCAGGGACGAAAGTCGCAAAAGTGGTCAAACTTCTGGGACGAGAATGGTATTTTACTCTTAATCATATAATCACAAGAAGTAGGAGTAGATTACCCAAACAGTATTAACTCTAGAAACTGATTGTTTAAGTCTTGAAATCACAATAATTAGGTAATCACTTTCAATACACATATCCGAACACCCCATAAGTGAAGAAAAATGGTGTAGACGCATGCAAATGAAGTGCTTGTTTGATGTTACATGATTGAAATTAACAATTTGATGTGTTTAAATGTGTAGGGGAAGTTGGAGGATGGGAGGGAGATAGCGGTGAAGAAATTGTCACAAACATCCAAACAAGGGAAAAAGGAGTTCACGAATGAAGCCAAACTACTAGCTCGCGTGCAACACCGTAATGTTGTAAATTTATTGGGATATTGTGGAAATCCGGAGAAGCTTTTAGTATATGAATATGTTGAACATGAGAGTTTGGACAAGTTTCTTTTCAGTAAGTTCTTTCCCATTTTTTGTTTATAGTATTATTAGTATATATAATTCAATTTTGTTCAATTAACGCGTGTCGTTTTGGTGGTTGAGGTAGTTTAAAGATGATTTACGATATGAGATAAAAAAATGAGCAAAAACTTAAGTCTTAACAAGATTCTTGTAACAGAAATTGAAAGGTTGGTCTCGAAATGTTGTCCATCGTTTATATTTTTTATTAATAAATAAATCATAAGAACTATATTATCACAATAATAATATTTATGTTTGAATAAAGCATTTTAAGAGGCTGGTTGTGTGCATTTAAAATACAATTTAGGTGAGTTTTGACCTGTTCTGTTCTTAGCTAGATTTTTCTAAATTGACCCGTTAAATATAAAACATAATAAATAAATGACCCATCTTCAAGATCATGCACTGTACTTTCACGCATTTGTTTGCTAGCTATTTGATGGTGATTATGATCTTTTTGATTTTTTTATCAGAACATCAAGAGGTGTTAGATTGGAAACGAAGATACGACATAATTCGCGGTGTCGCGCGTGGCTTGCTTTACCTTCATGAAGATTCACATGATCGTATCATCCATAGAGATATTAAAGCTAGCAATATTTTATTAGATGAAAAATGGATACCAAAAATTGCGGATTTTGGCATGGCGAGGCTCTACCCCGAAGATCAAACTCACATTAACACACGTGTAGCCGGTACCAAGTATGTTTTTACTATGTTTATTCATAGGTAGTCTCTCTTTAAGTTAATTTAAAAGGGTAATTACCAATTCAAACAAATATATTCATCCCCATTTCTTAACCACAATGGGGTTGACCCGACACATTGTTAAGCACAAGCCATTGGTTGTTATTTCGACAATGGTGGATACCGCATAGTATGTTTCTGTTTGGTAATTAACCTTAGTATAAATTTACAGAACATGTTATTAAGATCTCCTAAATGGACTTTTGGCATTTTCGCCTTTTGATACAGTGGATATATGGCACCCGAATACGTTATGCATGGTACTCTATCAGTAAAGGTAGATGTGTATAGCTTTGGCGTTGTGATTCTAGAGCTCATTAGTGGTCAGAAAAACTCGACTTTCGACCTCGATCCCGAGTGCCAAAATCTACTAGATTGGGTAAGAAAATAAGAGAACCTTCACTTTTATAATTATTTTTAGAGTAAAGTACATGGATGGTCCCTGTGGTTAACCAAAATTTTGGATTTGGTCCCTAGCTTTTCAAAAGTACACGGATGGTCCCTGTGGTTTGCATTTTGTAACGTATTTAGTCCCCAGCTAACAATTCTAAAGGTTTCAGCAAGTCCAAGTCTTGGACTAAATGCGTTACAAAGTGCAAACTACAGAGACCATCCATGTACTTTTGGCAAAAGTTGGGGACTAAATGTGTTACAAAGTGCAAACCACATGGGCCGTCCATGTACTTTTAGAAAGCTAGGGACCAAATCCAAAATTTTGGTCAACCACAGGGACCATCCGTGTACTTTACTCTTATTTTTAGGGAAAATCACGAAAATGGACCTTTGACCAAACAACTTTATGAAAATTAACATCATTCGCATCTGTGGTAGCCTCAATCCTTAGAGATTGGTTCGCGTTTGTGGTAGCCTCAATCCTTAGACATTGCGTCCGTGGTAGCCTCATGAATCATAGCGAATAAGAAGTTGACACGTGTCATCATCTTTAGGCTTTTTTTTTTTTACTTTTTCCACCACGATTTTTAAACGAGCATAACTTTTTCGTACGCTAATATTTTTTTTAATGTTTACACCAAATTAAAGAGAAATTTATTATCTTTAATTTGGTATATTTTTTATAAAAATATCATCTTATGAAAACATCATACTCGGTTAAAAATCGTGGTGGAAAAGAAAAAAAAAGTAGGCGCGGAAACTTTGAGTCTCAGACGCAAAACTTGCATTTATTTCCATGTTTGCGTCTCCCTCAGACGCAAACGATGTTTATTTTCGTAAAGTTGTTTGGTCAAAGAACATTTTCGTGATTTTCCCTATTTTTTTCAACTATTTTTATGGTCAATGTTCAAGAAATGATAGATTAAAATTTTCTACAGGCATATAAGCTGTACAAGAAAGGCAAAAGCCTCGAAATTCTGGAGTCAAAACTGGCCGCATCAGCAGACCCAGAACAAGTTTGCGCATGCATACAAATCGGGTTATTATGCACCCAATCGGACCCAAAACAACGACCCACAATGCGCGGTGTGGTCTTAATGCTAAACAAAAAACCGAGTGCACTAGACGAACCGAACCGCCCAGGAATCCCGGGCACAAGGTACAGAAGGTCCCACAGATCCGCCACATCATCTTCAGCAGCCGGGACTTCTGGTGCTTCGAGTTCTCATACTTCCACCGCCACCACCACTTCCACCACCATGGTTGCTAGTACCCCTAAAGGATCTGCTTTTGTGGCGGCGCGTTCAGGTTCTTCCACCACCACATCCGCTGCGGGTTCTTCTGGTCATGGCAGTTCACATTCGGGTCCTCACCGGAAGTTGAGATCAGATCCTCGTGGTAAACGTCCCATGGTGATTCAAGATTGATTGAATCTTGGAACTTTTCTTAATAAAAAGTTTTATTTTTTATTTGTTATTTTTTTCCATGATTAAGTCACTGAATTATATACAAAATATACCTATTCTTTAGCCAAAAGTGAGAAGTAGGATTGAGAAGTGAGATAGTCAGCAGGTGTAATTAGGTGTGTAGATATTTTTAGTGTTTTTCATATATATAGTTTTTTTTATTTTGACTTGTTTGTAATTTCAATAGGCATATAATATTAAATTTCCCATATTTCTTTGGTGACTTTTATATTGTAATTTAAGAGAAAAAGAAGGATGAATATGTCGATACATTTATTGTCAATGAATGTGTCAATACATTTAGCCAGTCATGAAAATTTTAGACGAACCCAAACCCGACCTGAATATTCGCAGGCTGACCAGAACCTGACCCATTCAACCCCATTTTTTTCATTTTTTTTCTATTTTTTTTAGTAAATTAACATATTAAAATTAACATCTACTAACAAAAACATGAACTTATATAACAAAATTACATTAAAATCATAAAATCTTGTGTCAATTTCCCTTTTAAGTTATAATTATAGCATAAAATACATACTCAATTTAGTTTTTGACATAAAACATATTATAAAAAATATAATTTTTAATAGGTTAAACGGGTCAACCGGCCAACCCGACCGGTTGACCCGAACCTGACCCGTTTAGCTAAACAGGTTTAACCTGAAACTGAACCGAACCTGTTTAGACTAAACCTAAACCCATGAATTTCGTGTTAGATTCATGTCGTGTCAGAAATTCACACTCCTACCTTTGACGGGGAAGGAGAATGGGAAGAGGGAGATGGTGAGATGGAGGAGATGTGGATGTTGAGAGAAGCAATGAAGCATGACGTATGTTCTGATAAAGCAAAGTTAGATTTATGAGTTTAAAAAATACTATTTATAAATAATAGAAGTACTATACACGCAAGTTATCGAAATGCATCTACATCTATGATCTTAAGACAAGTGCGTGCCAACTTTACGTCTATTTGGTCCAAACGAGTAGGACATTAACTCCTTTTCTATCAATATAAATAATACCTAACCACTTGGTCCACCATCATGGCTACATCTTTTCGTTACAACTTACAAATCATGTCACTTTAATTCAATTAAGTTATTGATCTTTTTTAACTATTATTACATGTATAATGTACGATTTAAGTTTCTAGTGCTTTAAAATATATATTGTAAATGTATGTTTGATGGATGCAAAAAACTATTCGGGCCTTAGGGGTTATTTGGATGTGTTTCAAACATGTTTATTATAAGTTGAGTACATCACGTAGATGTCGGTAATTTAAATCGAATCGGCCATCTAACACAAAAGGGTGTGTGACGAGGCACCTCGTCGTTGCTACAATAGTACGTGAAAAGGTATACAATATAAGAACAATGCGCATATCCTTTGCTTAGTAATGCCACTCAAAGGAAATGTAACCATTTAATGTTCAATCACTTTCTAGTTTCATGTTATTCAATCACTTTCTCGTTTCATGCATCTCTACACATTACTCTTACTCTCACATTAGAGTTCATTCATGAATCATGAGGTTTAACTCTTGTGATAAATCTAATGGTGATTGTTTCAAATATGTAAATTAGAGCATTCACAATGAAAACCTTAAAAATATGTGATAGAGTTTAGTTATTATTATAAGGAATGGTTGTTAGTGTTTTTGAGTGGTTGTGAGTGGAGGAGAGAGAAAATATATGAGAAAGTTATTGTTCGTTCATCTGTAAATATATGGGAAAAATCTGGAGAGAGAAAACGTTGTAATTTTTTTAATATTTTTAGAAATGGTTGTGAGTGAAGGAGACAGAAAAGGTAATGATAAAGATATAAAAAAATATTATTTAATTGAAAAAGAAAGAGAAAAAATAGTTGTTTTTAGTGTAAATATATGGATATGTATAATGAATTCATTGCGAATGCTTATGGAACTAACTTACCCGTGCTAACAAGGTCACCCCATTAGTGTTATTACCAAGGCATCTAGGGCTTAGGTCCCCCCCCCCCCCCCCCCCAAAAAAAAAAAAATATGGCCCGCAGCTTTTATACACACATACATGTCTTGGGTTGCCAGATTTGTTTGTTTGGATTTGGGTTGGAGGATTTAAGCAGTGGACCTGGACCATAGGGATATATCGCACATCGACTTGAATCATGAGACATAAGCGACGTAGGGATAAAGGACTAGGGGTTGACATGTTAAGTTTCTTTTTTTTCCTTTGACATACGTAACACACATAACGAACGGAATTGAAGAATTAACAAATGAAAAGATGGAATACGAATTGTTCAAACTTCTCAAGAATTGCAATCGACTTTTCGAAATTGTAATCACATCCCGATTTCACTCATGAGCAATCAGGCTTTGTTGTAGTTGTCAATACGTGCGATGGCTGATTGATACTTCAATTTAAAGCTGAAAAGCTTATAAGATTTCCCAATCTACAGTGGTAAGACTTTCCGACAACCAAAAGCCTCCACCTTAGAGCACTCACAACAATGGATCAAGTCCATCCAAGAGACTGCCTCATGCCACATTATTCCAAACCACAACCATTCAAAACCCTACTTTTTTCCTCCAACAACAAACAATTCCAAACCTCCATATCACACCCCACTTTTTATGCTAAACAAATATATATTGTGAGTATCCACTCAATCCAAACCCTACCCATCCGCTTGAGCGGACTACCTCCTCCAAACCGTGCCCAGTCAGCAACCTCCAACAATTTTGTGCGGTGGCTGCCTCATCCTCTAGACACTAGAGCAGACCACCATGTGACAATTGTGCTTTGTAATCGTTGTACAATGTAAAACAATGTTAATTATCAATAAAGCAATGTGCTTTGGTGTGAGGACCAGAGTTTACTTGGGAACGTGAGGACCAGATGAAGACGAAATATCCGCATTTGTTTTCACAAGTTTCCTCTAAGTAAAAATTTTGGGACGAAATTTCCTAAAGTAGGGGAGACTGTGACAACTGTGCTCTGTAATCGTTGTACAATGTAAAACAATGTTAATTATCAATAAAACAATGTGCTTTGGTGTTATTATATGTGTTATTGTGTTTGATGATTTTACAATTTGACTCGATTCCGATTTCAAGCTTTAAATCGCTTTCTGGAATGTTATACGCAAACTGGTGCGTAAACGCAATCAGTTTAACGCGACGTACACTCCGGAACCGTGACATAAGCTAAACATACCTTAAATACCCTTTACATAACTTAGAAATAAGTTTCGAAGGATTCGGTATGGCGAAAACATGTTTATTCGAACTTTAGAACTATTTACGACAAAACTGCGAACCGAACGTTGGCGACCGCCCGGATAATATTTAAATCCCAAAAATATTCTGTTATGATTAAAATTTTATTTTAATCAGGTTCGTGTTGAAAAATAAATTAAAACGCTTAAAAACGTTATTTTTCAAGTTTAAGCGCGTACCGCGTGTTTCTGCGCAACACAGTGCTTCTACTGCAAAACGCAGACAACACAGCCAGTCTCGGCAGCTTAAATTTATTTCAGTAATATTTTGGCGAGTTTATTTTTATAGAATAATAAAAATAATTTAGAACGCCATAAACCGGGATTTAAACGCTAGATAAAATACCTGGTATCCAGTTAAACACATGTTTTTATCTAAATTACCAAACAAACTTACACTTTACCCCCCCCCCCTTCAAATATTACGGTCACCATTATGTGGCCCCACCAAAATATTTGCAAGATCTCTAAATATCATATTTGATTTTTGTTTGCCAAGTGTATGTGCATGCTATCCTCCATATCTCTTCATATTCTTCCATATAATCTTTCATAAGATCATAATCTTACCAAGATCACTCAATATCCTCACTCTTTCTCCCTCCCAAAACCGTAAGCACCATCACCCTCACCATATTCATATCTTCAACTTTGTTCTTCAAGATCCATCTCCATTTCAAGCTAAATTCAAGTTGGTGTGAAGATCTAAAGGAGTTTCCAAGGTGTATTCAAGTGATTTCAAGCTCCATATCATCAAAACCTCATCCAACAACTTACTTGAATCTTGAAGGTATAACATTTATGTTTAAATCATACTTTTGATTCTTGGTTGTTCTTGATGATTTGAAGTTTCTCTTGAATCTTGGAATTTTCACAAACTTGAAATCTAAAATGAAATGGGTCTTGATACAAATAAAAATGGTGGTGTATATGTATGTATATAACCGTACATATATATATATATGTGTGTGTATGAGTTTTGAAGTTTGATTTTGATAAGTACATGTTTAGGTTGTTGCTTGTTCTTGAAAAATAGTTAAAATGCAAGTGGTTGATGATCTATGTATGATATGATAAATGTTCAAATACATCAGCAAATAAACATGAATAAGTTGCATATTTGATGCATTTAGATTAATATGAAATGTTGTTGATATGATAGTATGCTTTAGACACTTGTACATGAGAATACATGTTGATTTAAAGCTCAAGAAGTGATAAAAAAAAATGGTTATATGACAAAAATATTTTAAAACAGATTATAAACACTAAAAATAACATTATTTGGTATATTATAATGGCATGAAACTTTGACATAGGTTTGATAGCTTTGCATGTTGTACATATAGCTTAAAAAGTGGTAAAATATGTGAAATTTGCATGATTTATGTGCTTTATGTAAGACCTGCACTATCATGAGTGTAACCACTATTTTATTCAGTAAATAACATGGGTTATGTTAAAATATCAAGTCGTTTCGATTTGGGATAGTTAGGGTAACGTTTGATGCAAAACTATGCGGTAAAACGGTTAATAATCGGCTTTTCGGAGGATTTTTATAAAACTGTTTTAGATCAGTAACCAAACTGACATTTTTGCTATAAAAATAAGTATTTTAACTTATATTAAGTTTACGTGGTGTTTGGTTAGTCATACATGACTTCCGACGCCCAAAAAATGTTACCGAATCGCTAAAATAAGTGTTTTTCGACATACACAGTAATGGGTTGTTCATGGGTAAATTTTATGTGTTACAATGTGCTATGTGTTTTACAATATGTGTATGATGATGTGTTAGTGTTGACAAGATTATGTTACGTTTGAGTATATATACAAATACACCAAAATAATAAAAAATAATAACTTTTCGAGAAATCTCAAAGTTATGTGAAAATTCTAAGTATCGGAGAAACTTATGTATTTTGTGGGTTTTTTATTATTAAATCATTCTTATTTAATTTAGGACGAATAAACAATTTGAGGGATTGTGTTAACATATAAAAACGCACCCAAAGGTGAGTACATAGATCCCCTCTTTTTACTGTTTTCGATTGTTTTGGGGTGATTCATATGTATCAAAACGATTTTGATATTCTAACGATGGTTTCAAAAACGATTACGATGGTTTATACTAAATTAATAACGATTTAGACAATGTGAACGAACTTGTTGGTTGTAGTTACATAACGAATGACATTCATTAATTTTGGCCGAACCGACCAGTATTAGGTTATGGTACCATAGGATCCGACAAATCCCGTTATCAGACTGCACCCATGGTTATGTGTGGGTTAGGTGGGTAACGACTGAACCTGATGATTGTTAACTTACCCTTTGGTGGTTTGTTAATACGAGTTGAACGGGTTGAACGATGAACGAGTCACGAAGGTTTGAATGTTATTAGCGAGACGACCAAAAGTAGTTTTCACAATTAAAACGAGAACGATTTGAACGAGTGAACGATTTGAACGATTTAAACAAGGAACGATGATCTATAATGAGAACGAGTTAAACGATGTCACACAATGATGTTTACGAAACTATATAAACCATACGAGTTTTATTATGAGAACGATTTATGATTTGGTTTTCATAAACAAATGTTTTGGGTTATGTAACACCTCGAAAATTCACGTCCTATAATGTGTTGACACGTGTCATAAAGTCTGAACGTGTGAAGGAATATTATAGAAGGACTAAAGTTGACAAACATGGAAAGTATGTGGAAATACGTATTCTAAGTGTCAACTGTGAATGAATATAATGTACATTAACCCTACTCGATGCTCATACATTCAAACGAATAAATCATGGATCATACGAAGCTAAATGTGAGAGATTACAAACTACAGGGGTTAAATGTGTCAACATGTTTAAAGATATACCTCTGAGTGACCTTTTGACAAACCCGAAGCTTTGTAACGATAAATTATGCTCACTAGAATGCACGATATAAATTTCATAAAGTTTCGTTATCGTATGAGCAAGTTGTGATCAAATTCGTTTACAAGGGTTAAAAGCGTTAACGTTGGAAGTTTGGACTTTTCGGGTGACAATGAAGTTAACCGGGGACTTAACGAAGTGGGTATATATCTTGAAGCCCTTACAAATCAATAATGAGGGTCCATATCGCAATAAACAAGTGTCTGTACAAGATTCGAAGAACCAGGGACTGAAATTGCAAATTATCAAAACTTTGTTGGCTGACCCCATAGGCTCGCGTAGCGCGAGCCCTTAGCTGCACACCCTCGCGCTACGCGAGGGCTTGATCTGGACAGAAACATATCCTCCTTGATTTTTTTGTCTGCCCATTGAACTTGGATGAACTTTGATCGATCATAACTCACCCATTGGCCCCTAAAACACCCCCTAGAACACTAGGGCATGTGTCAATAAGTTGTGGGATGTCCTAGACTTGTTTGTCAATCATCTATGGTGAGTAAACCCACTATATAAAGGACCTTCATGTCATAACCTTTCCTCACACCATTTTCAAGCAATCTGATCATTGGAGGAGCTTTCTAACAGATCAAGGGCCTTCCTAAGCATCCATTAATCACTTGGTAAGTTGCCTAACCTTTCTAAATTAATTATAGCTTAGTAATTAGCTTAAAAGTCAAACCGACGTAACTACGGTTTGACTTCAGGATTAGTTAACGATAGCTCAGTGTTATCACGAAGTAAGAGTATCGTTAGATAGGTAATTATATGGGTATTAAACCCTTATAAGGGCACATACCAATTCCAGACCTATCTAGGTCGTTTGTCGGGTCAAACGTTGACCGAAAAAGTCAACAGAAATGCAAAATATGATTTAATGCACAATTAATGATACGAGAGGTGTGTAACCTGTTTTAATCTTAATATAACATGGTAATAAGTATAAAAACTTGTCTACGCTTGCCCGACTCGACAAATTTCTGTTTAAACCCGGTTCGGAGCCGAAAGGCGCAAAACCTTGACTTTTGCTTTGACTTCGGTTCTGACCCGTTTTAGTTTGATTCGAAGATGCCTTAGTGCTTCGTTAGAGTAGGGTTGCATGTTAGTATAAGTCTCTGTACTTGTTTCGTTGATTATCCGATGCATGCACACGTTTCCGTTAATCGCTTAAATTGGACCATAATGCCCTTATGACCATACAACGAGAATTTTGAAAATGTGGAAGTACAATAATATTAGTTACTGATTATTAAACATGTACGTAAATTTTCACGTCAATCGGAAGTCTAGATTAAGAGATATGCGCATTAGCGTAAATAATAAGCTTTTTATTAATTAAACGGCGCGATTAGCGCATAGCCTATCTAAACCCGATTTTCGGTACCAAAACTTTTACCCACTAATGTTAAATAATATTTTGGGATTTTTGAAGATTTTTAATTATTTTTAAACTGGTCTTAAGCTAGGCTTATCGCCTTAATTCGGGTAATACCGAATTTACCCTTTTCGGTCATAAAATGATTTCTACAAGGAATTTTGACGCGAATCCAATTGCTACTGATTTTAAATAATAAATGTAATGTTTTGAGCCTGTTTAACTAATCAGAAAACCCAGAATCGTATTTTAATCGTACGTCGCTTAAAACGGGTTATACGTGTATTATACGCGTAGTTTAGGCTTAAAACTATTTTGAGACATACGGATTACTATCAACTAATATAATCTGTTAAAAATAAGTTGTTTACTGATTACTTCACTCCCAAACATCAGGGTTACGTTAAATCCCTTTTATAGTCGTTAAAATGACCAAAATACCCCTACGGGGCATAATTAAACATTTAACTCGTTTTGGGCATTATGGAAGGTATCATTATGATATCACAACATAATTTAAGCATGTTAACTTAGGAAACCTGTTCGCGACCTATTCGGTTACCCGTTACGCGTTATTCGCGTTCGGATCGGTTTATATAACTAGTTTATATAAGTTAGCCGAAACGGGTCAAACCTTAACGGTTTTATCTCAAAATCCAGAATGTGTGTGAAATACCCATATAAGACAAGTCTCTGAACATGTCGGGTTTAAATCACATTCTATTCCGGTCTTCGCTTAATCGTGCGTACGAACCGTATCCTCCTGTAAGACTAACCGGTCTAAGCTTAGGCTTAATTAAAGACCCGTTAGCATTCTAATTAATTATTTATACCATCATTCCAGACTAGAGCTTTCCGGTAAATTGTACCTACGCTTACTTAAGTGAATACGGCTGAGTTATAAATTTCTGCTATTTAAGACAGGAGCTAGCTCAGGTAAATACTCTTAACTTATTTTCCCTATACGGGCTTGGGATACGGTACTATAAAAGTACCGCTTGGTCGGGTGTATGTAGTCATTTAAATCGGATTGTGATTGATGTACTTACATAACCTGTTTAATATGTATTATTTTATTATTATTTGGCGTATGGCCTTTGGGGGTTAATGACCATGTCCCGGATATCCTTGGCATCATTTTACGAAATGGCCACGACCTAAGCACGGGGTGTAGGCATACACTTGACAGCTGCATTATGTAAAAACTGGTAATCCACTCCGAGGTATCATCCTTGTGGGCATTATACCGGAACTGGTAATCCACTTAGGGGATGATAGCCCGTGGGCATTATACCTGTGGCGTGTCTGTTAATCTAGTCCGGCCCTACAAACCGGCCCTAACGGACGACAAATAAGTAAAACTGTATACAAGATTATATACAAATAATTTTCCCAAGTTATAAAAGATTAATTTTGCCTCTGTGCATTTTAATCAAAGTGTCAAAAGGTTTTGTGCCTGGTGCATCTAAATCAATTTTCTTAAACTCTTTTCAAATGAGTCGGTTGAGTGTATTTACCAGTGAAAACTGACGTATTTTCCAAAAAGGTTAAGTGACAGGTACTGAACGTAATTGGCTGGAAGCTCAGGGAGCTAATAAGGAATCTTGCAAGTTCTAGGTGCCTAAAGTCTGTTGAACAAATGATATGTTTAAAGATCCGCCTGTGGATCCTTTACTTTCCGTTGTAATACTGGATATTACTCCATATTCGGAATGTACTACTAATTATCTTTTGCTTCCGCTGTGCATTCATATATATTGTGTTGTTTGACTATTATGTTGCCAACCACGTCACGATACTCCCCCACCGGGCCCACCGGTGACACGTGGAAAGTCGGGGTGTGACAGGTTGGTATCAGAGCCAACACTGAGTGAATTAAACACTAGCCTTTTGTGTTTAATCTCAGTTACACAATTGCACATTCTTGAGTCTAGACAAGAACATAGGACAAATTCTAAAATTCGTTTTATTTTGTCCTTATTTGATTCCTTTGTTATTTTTCTGACTTGCCTATGCATAGAATATGGAAAGTATTCTTCAAGTCAATTGCTATAGAAGTCCCGTTTAGGGCAATCATATACTTGTTAAATTTTAAAGGAACGATTATATTTAAAGTATCATTCCTATATTATAAGATCTACCATTATAACAAAATGGCAAAATTTAAAAAGGACAAAACCTAGCCATGTGTCACATTAAGACAGGGCCAAGATGGTAGTTCCATAATTAGATTCAGATCCTTGTTAACAGTTCAATCTAGGATTGCTCTGCGTTAATTATTAAAAGAATCTTAAAGGAAAAACCTAGCCATGTGTCACATTAAGACAGGGCCAAGATGGTAGTTCCATAATTAGATTCAGATCCTTGTTAACAGTTCAATCTAGGATTGCTCTGCGTTAATTATTAAAAGAATCTTAAAGGAAAAACCTAGCCTAAATGTCACGGCATACAAGGCCAAGATGGTGGAACCTATTCAAGAGATTCAAATCCTTATTAAACATATGAAAGCATATTAACATGCTCGACAAAATGTGATATGATAAAATCACATAAGTCATTTTGGGATATACTAAATTTCCTTATTTATATAATCATCCCTTATGGATGAAGTGCCCACGGGCTATAACTAACGTCCTCTGGGACTAAAGACAGAGGTAGCCTACAACTCCCTGTCAAGAAAAGGTAATGAACTTTGATTCAAACCTTGAAGCCTCGATGCTCTAAAATCAAGGCCTACAAATTAAACTTGTCTAAGTGACTAGGCCTTTTGTGCTATTATTAACTTATAATTTAGGAATATAATAATTATCCTGAATAATTATATATTTATCAAATTAACCAATATGTGTATTAAAAACATGGTTAATAAATCGTTCAAAAAGATAAAAACTGTTTAAACTTCCGTAAAAACCTTGTCCTTGTTTAATTTTTATGTAGAAATTAAAATTACATGGCTGGGTCGGAGGAAGGGAACAGTCATCCTTTGGATAACCGCGATGATGAAAGGATTAATATAACCAGAGGAGAGCTCCGTACATTGATTGATTCAGCCGTATCTAAAGCTGTGAAGGAGCAATTCCAGGAGTATAGTGAGACAAATAGTAAAGCCTCATCTGTACCCCACCCTAAATCCATCCCTAAAACTCATTCAGAGCCTAATAACAAGCCGCCCTCAAAGAAGGATGAGTTAAAGAAAGATGACGATCGACATTCATCTAATGAACACAGTGTTCCATCCAAAAAGGTAGTGTTCGATAAAGAACCGCGCACCAAGTCCTGTACCTATAAATACTTTGTTTCCTGTAAACCCCGGGATTTCACTGGGGAGAAAGGGGCAATTGATAGTATGACTTGGTTGGATGTAGCTTGATGTCGATTGCTAGGATGCATAAGTCACATAGGATCTGGGTGAGGCCTTAGTGACATAATAACAATGATAGTCGATATATAACTTGTTTGTTTCACGCTAAGACAATGTTAATTACTTAATGAATAAATAAAACGAAACTCTTTTGTATCCATGGTTGTGAAACGATAATTCTGTTACAACACTCTCCGACGTTTCCGCCAGGGTTTGTTGTTTTTACGTGGTCGGGGTGTGACAGAAGAGTTGGTATCAGAGCCAATGGTTATAGGGAATTAGGTTATTAGTAATACTTTGACCTAGACTATAACTTTCTAGGACCCTAACGCAAGTTGATTTGCGTTTAGATTTAAAAAAAAACAAAACCGTCACATACCCATAGGTGATAACCACAACGAGAACACAAAATCCGAATCTGCTTCAAAAATTAATCATCCATTATAGGATGATTGATTACTAGGTTTTGAACCCATCCAGTTTGACTCATTTTTGGCTTAGTGCCTTCCGAGTTTTCAAAATCTCGTCAAAGTTTGGGTCTAAATAATGTGAACACGTGCAAACTGGAAGAGTGAATGCCTGTACCCTGAGTTTTCTGTCTAAGGCTAGAGTGTTCGTACAAATCCACATAATCGGACCAGTCACTCTTACCTGGGAACTCTTGGGGTGAGTGTTCACTTATAGGCGAGCATGTCTTCGCGATACATTATTTTGATTCATTACTTTGATTAGTCACTGCGTGTCGTTTGTTTGTTCGAGGTGATGAACAAATGATTGCCTTCCTTATGTTTCTTCGATGTTTTCAATACCTCTTTTGTTTTCCTAATTATCGACCTCACTCGTTTCTCATATTTCCTTGTTAGAAAATGCCTCCTCAACGTGATGCACAATCTTTTACTGCTGAAGAAGTCGCAACCCTTGTCTCTCAGCAAATGGCTGTTGTGCTTCCAGGCGTTGTGAACCAAGTCCACGAGCTATACAAAAACAATAATAATAACAATGCACAATGTAATTTCAAGAATTTCAATTCTGCTAAGCCGCTAAAGTTTTATGGGTTGCAAGGAGCAACTGCGCTCCTTCAATGGTTCGAAAGTATCGAGAGCACATTCAGACATCTGCAATGTCCGGATGGGCGTAAGGTTGAATTTGCATCAAGTGTGTTTGAGAAGCGTGCTCTTACATGGTGGAACGAAGTGATGTGCGATAGGGGTGCCGAAGTGGCATTGGCACAAACATGGGAAGAGCTTCGAGCTCTCATGATGAGAGAGTTCTGTCCCCGTCACGAAATTCGAGCTTTGGAACGAGAGTTTGACGATCTAAAGCAAGATGGGGGAGAACACCGTGCGTATATGGATCGATTCGAGGAACTCAGACTTTTGTGTCCTACTATGGTTACCCCGTTGGAGAAAGCGATAGAGAGGTATATCGATGGTTTACCCGATTCCATACAGGATATTGTGACTGGCGTTAATCCTACTACTGTTCATCACGCGATCGAGTTATCTGCTACCCTGACTGAGTTACAAGTCAGGAAGGGTAAACTTATCTGCAAGGGTGATAAGAAGAAGTCAACCGAATCTGTCAAGGAAAAGGGTAAGGGCAAGAAAGGTGAGTCGTTGAAGAAGTCGAGAAAGCGAAAGGGTGCTCAGAACTTTGCAGTTACAGCTCAGAACCCTCAGAACCCACCAGCTCAACCGCCTGTGAAGAAAGCGTATGCTGGTACCGCACCTCATTGTGCTCGCTGCAACGGTCATCATGTTGCACAACAAGCTTGTAGGCAATGCACAACGTGTGGTAAGCTTGGGCATCTGGCCAACATCTGTCGTTTGGGTCAGAATCAAACTCCAGTTCAGGGGAATCCTGCTAGATTCCCACCGGGTTCATGTTTCAATTGTGGAGAGTTTGGTCATTTCCGCAACAACTGTCCGAGGATGGCGAATGCAAATGCGAATCCGAACGTGAATGTCAACGCGAATGCAAATCCCGCTCGTGGACGAGCATTCAATCTAAATGCAAACGAGGCTCGAGCTGACAACCTCGTTGTCAATGGTACGTTTCTTGTTAACAATCGGCCTGCATCTATTCTTTTTTATTCTGGTGCCAATAGAAGTTTTGTTTCATTATCTTTTGAACCTTTGCTTGCGATACCTAGAACTAAACTGAGGAAACCCTTATCTGTCGAAGTTGCTACTGGTAAACCTCTTGTTCTCGATTCTGTTATTCGTGATTGTCAGTTAAACCTTGATAACCATCTTTTTCCCATTGACCTCACGCCTATGCAACTTGGGAGTTTCGATATTATCGCGGGGATGGATTGGTTAACCAAACAGCATGCTGAGGTGGTTTGTTTCGATAAGATTGTTCGTATTCCTCTTTCGTCTGGCGATGTTCTGGAAGTTTGTGGCGAAAAACCATCAGATGGTTTGAAGCTTATGTCGTGTACAAAGGCCCAAAGTTATTTACGAAAAGGATATGTTGCTTTCCTGACACATGTCACCGAGGAGAAAGGCAAAAGCAAGAGTATTCAGGATATTCCGATTGTTCGGAATTATCCAGAGGTGTTTCCTGATGAACTGCCTGGTTTGCCTCCAGTTCGTTAAGTCGAGTTTCATATTGACCTTGTACCCAATGCCAACCCGATTGCGAAAGCACCTTATCGTCTTGCAACGTCGGAGATGCAAGAGTTATCGAAACAGCGTCAAGAGTTATCTGATAAAGGATTCATCCGTCCGAGTTATTCACCTTGGGGAGCTCCTGTCCTCTTTGTGAAAAAGAAAGATGGATCTTTTCGAATGTGTATCGATTATCGTGAGCTTAATAAGCTTACCATCAAGAATCGATATCCCCTACCTAGAATTGATGATCTCTTTGACCAACTGCAACGTGCTTCATGCTTTTCCAAGATCGATCTGCGATCTGGGTATCATCAACTTCGTGTACTCGAAGAAGATATTCCCAAAACTGCATTCCGTACGAGATATGGGCACTACGAGTTCACTGTCATGCCTTTTGGTTTGACGAATGCCCCAACTATCTTCATGGACTTAATGAACAGGGTTTGTAAACCTTATTTAGATAAGTTCATCATTGTGTTCATCGACGATATTCTCATTTATTCGAAGTCTCGAGCCGATCACTAGCAACACCTTCGTATGACATTGGAACTCCTAAAGAAAGAACAACTTTTTGCCAAATTCTCCAAGTGTGAATTCTGGCTTAAAGAAGTTCGATTTTTGGGACATATAGTCAACGGGCAGGGTATTCATGTGGATCCTTGCAAAATAGCAGCTATTAAGGATTGGAATACACCGACGACACCTACAGAGATTCGATCATTTCTTGGTCTTGCTGGTTATTATCGTCGATTCATTTCTAATTTCTCAAAGATCGCGGTTCCACTCAGTGCTTTGACTCAGAAAAATAAGACTTTTGAGTGGGGACCTAAGCAAGAAGAAGCGTTCCAAACGCTGAAACGGAAGCTCTGTGATGCTCCTGTTTTATCTCTACATGAGGGAAACGATGATTTTGTTGTCTATTGTGACGTGATGTCTGTCGTTAGTGACATGCAAAAACCGAAATAAACTAGGTAGCTAGAGTAAGTCGGATATCGAACCAGAGGAGGATTGTGGAAAGAGTGTAACGTTAAGTATTTACTAACAACTATAAAAAAATAAACTGATATGAAATTAAAACACATGAAACAAGTTGCAATTAAGAAAAAGATTGAGTGGTAACAAACAATGATGGGAAAAGGTGATCACTCCGGGATTCAGATTCTGTAATTACTAATAACCTAGTTCTGATTTTATTGGATGCTATTGATTGAATAGTAAATCTGTCGCATCTACCAATTACCTACGCAGTTCAAAATCTTAATATTAATTGATCAGAGAAATATTAAAACAAACATTCATAGGAATCATTCAATCAACAAAAGCATAATTGGATTCAAAACATGATTATAACTCTGACTGTCACTCAGGATTTGTCTGTCACACAAATTATATAATCATGCAAATAGTCGGCTGTCACCGGACTACAAATCCAAATCTCAATACAAAACAGAAACTAGAATTAAAAGTGTCTAACAAGAATCATTCACCCGAAGTGTCCACGAAAGATTTAGCCGCTCATGTTAGGTTGTTGATCTTCAATGGCTTCAATCATCGTCCCCCCCTTTTGTCTGCCGTATACTGCCGTTGAGATGTGATATTGATAATATGGAATTAATTTAGCTCCATAATATCCTCCCCAAATTCGTGTGCGTGAATGTGTGGATGGACCCCCTTGGCTGCCCAATTCGTCTCCTCTCTCACAACTAAAGTCCAATATCTCGGCCCAATTCAATGATGGATTGGATCTGATTTTTTTATGTTCAATTCTCAAAACAAAAGCCTCCCCCAATAAAATATGATGATGACGTTGATGTAATGATTATGTTGTTTGACTCTCCAAAACCTCAACCCTCCTTTCGAATTTTTTTTTGTGAGAATAATAAAATATTGAGAATTCCTTTTTAAACCAAACCCTACACGTGCCTTGTTTCTCTGCCACCATGTGATGTTTTTTTTTTCAATGTCCCCCCTTTAATTGATGCTTATGCATTAGGATTTTATAAGGGTGATACTATACACACCCCCCCTATTTACTAATTACACCCCCTATAAAAACATCACATCCATCAATCATTTGCTTTTTGTTTTTAGTCTTTTTTGTCTTTTTTGTTGTCTTTTAGTGTCTTTTTGTTATTATTATTATTAAAATTGAAAAAAAAAACGTGTAAAATGATCATATTATTGGTGCTAGGTGAAAATGATATGCCTCAAATTATTGGTGCTACAACTATAATAATGAAGATGATCATATTATTGGTGCTATGTTTCGTAGAGCTTCAATACTATCGGTGCTACAACTATAATAATGAAGATGATCATATTCTCATACTATCGGTGATATTATTGTTTTCACTTCAGTGCATTCGCTTCATATACTTGAGAAAGCTATTCAAAGAGCGGCATAAATTTACTTGTTCAAAGAGTGATCTATTTATGCTTCATCATAGCATTCAGAAAAGTTAAAGAGATGTCTGGATTTTCAACAGATCAGGTATAGTTTTTAATTCCCATGTTTCAAGTTTCAACTTAGTTATATAATCTAGCTAGGTTAAGGGTCTTGTTTTAGTTTAAATGAGTTTGTTTGGATAATATATATTTTGTAACTACTCAAGCTTGTTCACCTAATATTTTGTAACTAATATTAGTTCACTTTTAGGTGTTCAAGTCTCGTGAAGAGTTGATGGAATGGGTTAGAAACACCGGACGTAGTCTTGGTTACGCTATTGTGACTAAAAGATCGAAAGCTAAAAATGGCTACGTGTCTAAAGTTGTACTTATGTGTGATCGTGGTGGTGTGTATAAATCAGTTAAAGATTCAAGTAGAGAGACCGGCACTAGAAAGATAAATTGCCCGTTTGAAATGGTAGGGAAATTTTCAAAAAAGAATGGTTCTTGGACGTTAAAAGTAAAAGCTGGTGAACATAATCATCCACCCGGAGAATATATGGAGGGACACTCAATCCTCAAACGATTGACACCTCATGAACACCAATTGGTGGCAGAGTTGACGGGGAAGGGTGTGTTCCCAAAAGATATTTTAGGTGTTATGAAGGAGCGTGATGAAAAAAATGTCTCTACAATTAAAAACATATATAACGCACGTGATAAAATTCGAGCAACGGATCATAAAGGGAAATCTTTGATGGAGGTGCTAATGTCTCATTTAAATGATAAAGGGTATACTTTTGAAATTTCTACCAATAGAGTTTCAAACAAGTTGGAAGACTTATTCTTTGTTCCTAAAATATCATACAAGTACTTCCTTGATTTTCCACATGTGTTGCTTATGGATGTCACATACAATACGAACAAGTATAAATTGTCTTTTCTTGAAATTGTTGGTGTAACTTCTACCAACAAGACAATCTCCATAGCTTTTGCAGTTATGCGTAAAGAAACAGAGGAGAAATATCTTTGGGCATTAAACTGTTTAAAATCAACTCTAGAGGAGAGCATGCAACAACCACGTGTTATAGTTACGGACAGGGAGTTAGCTCTGATGAATGCATGCGAGAAAGTTTTTCCGAAAGCTACCCGGTTACTTTGTAGGTGGCACGTTTCTCAAAGTATATTTAGAAACTGCAAATCATTTTTCTCCACGGATCATGATTGGAAAATCTTCAATATAATGTGGAATGCACTCGTTGAATCTATTGATTGAATAGTAAATCTGTCACATCTACCAATTACCTACGCAGTTCAAAATCTTAATATTAATTGATAAGAGAAATATTAAAACAAACATTCATAGGAATCATTCAATCAACAAAAGCATAATTGGATTCAAAACATGATTATAACTATGACTGTCACTCAGGATTTGTCTGTCACACAAATTATATAATCATGCAAATAGTCGGCTGTCACTCGACTACAAATCCAAATCTCAATACAAAACAGAAACCAGAATTAAAAGTGTCTAACAAGAATCATTCACCTGAAGTGTCCACGAAAGATTTAGCCGCTCATGTTAGGTTGTTGATCTTCAATGGCTTCAATCATCGTCCCCCCCTTTTGTCTGCCGTATACTGCCGTCGAGATGTGATATTAATAATATGGAATTAATTTAGCTCCATAATATCCTCCCCAAATTCGTGTGCGTGAATGTGTGGATGGACCCCCTTGGCTGCCCAATTCGTCTCCTCTCTCACAACTAAAGTCCAATATCTCGGCCCAATTCAATGATGGATTGGATCTGATTTTTTTATGTTCAATTCTCAAAACAAAAGCCTCCCCCAATAAAATATGATGATGACGTTGATGTAATGATTATGTTGTTTGACTCTCCAAAACCTCAACCCTCCTTTCGATTTTTTTTTTGTGAGAATAATAAAATATTGAGAATTCCTTTTTAAACCAAACCCTACACGTGCCTTGTTTCTCTGCCACCATGTGATGTTTTTTTTTCAATGTCCCCCCTTTAATTGATGCTTATGCATTAGGATTTTATAAGGGTGATACTATACACACCCCCCCTATTTACTAATTACACCCCTATAAAAACATCACATCCATCAATCATTTGCTTTTTGTTTTTAGTCTTTTTTGTCTTTTTGTTGTCTTTTTATTATATTTTAGTGCCTTTTTGTTATTATTATTATTTACTATTAGTAATGGATTATTATTATTATTATTATTAAAATTGAAAAAAAAAACGTGTAAAATGATCATATTATTGGTGCTAGGTAAAAATGATATGCCTCAAATTATTGGTGCTACAACTATAATAATGAAGATGATCATATTATTGGTGCTATGTTTCGTAGAGCTTCAATACTATCGGTGCTACAACTATAATAATGAAGATGATCATATTCTCATACTATCGGGGATATTATTGTTTTCACTTCAGTGCATTCGCTTCATATGCTTGAGAAAGCTATTCAAAGAGCTGCATAAATTTACTTGTTCAAAGAGTGATCTATTTATGCTTCATCATAGCATTCAGAAAAGTTAAAGAGATGTCTGGATTTTCAACAGATCAGGTGTAGTTTTTAATTCCCATGTTTCAAGTTTCAACTTAGTTATATAATCTAGCTAGGTTAAGGGTCTTGTTTTAGTTTAAATGAGTTTGTTTGGATAATATATATTTTTTAACTACTCAAGCTTGTTCACCTAATATTTTGTAACTAATATTAGTTCACTTTTAGGTGTTCAAGTCTCGTGAAGAGTTGATGGAATGGGTTAGAAACACCGGACGTAGTCTTGGTTACGCTATTGTGACTAAAAGATCGAAAGCTAAAAATGGCTACGTGTCTAAAGTTGTACTTATATGTGATCATGGTGGTGTGTATAAATCAGTTAAAGATTCAAGTAGAGAGACCGACACTAGAAAGATAAATTGCCCGTTTGAAATGGTAGGGAAATTTTCAAAAAAGAATGGTTCTTGGACGTTAAAAGTAAAAGCTGGTGAACATAATCATCCACCCGGAGAATATATGGAGGGACACTCAATCCTCAAACGATTGACAGCTAATGAACACCAATTGGTGGCAGAGTTGACGGGGAAGGGTGTGTTCCCAAAAGATATTTTAGGTGTTATGAAGGAGCGTGATGAAAATAATGTCTCTACAATTAAAAACATATATAACGCACGTGATAAAATTCGAGCAACGGATCATAAAGGGAAATCTTTGATGGAGGTGCTAATGTCTCATTTAAATGATAAAGGGTATACTTTTGAAATTTCTACCAATAGAGTTTCAAACAAGTTGGAAGACTTATTCTTTGTTCCTAAAATATCATACAAGTACTTCCTTGATTTTCCACATGTGTTGCTTATGGATGTCACATACAATACGAACAAGTATAAATTGCCTTTTCTTAAAATTGTTGGTGTAACTTCTACCAACAAGACAATCTCCATAGCTTTTGCAGTTATGCGTAAAGAAACAGAGGAGAAATATCTTTGGGCATTAAACTGTTTAAAATCAACTCTAGAGGAGAGCATGCAACAACCACGTGTTATAGTTACGGACAGGGAGTTAGCTCTGATGAATGCATGCGAGAAAGTTTTTCCGAATGCTACCCGATTACTTTGTAGGTGGCACGTTTCTCAAAGTATATTTAGAAACTGTAAATCATTTTTCACCACGGATCATGATTGGAAAATCTTCAATATAATGTGGAATGCACTCGTTGAATCTATTGATTGAATAGTAAATCTGTCACATCTACCAATTACCTACGCAGTTCAAAATCTTAATATTAATTGATAAGAGAAATATTAAAACAAACATTCATAGGAATCATTCAATCAACAAAAGCTTAATTGGATTCAAAACATGATTATAACTCTGACTGTCACTCAGGATTTATCTGTCACACAAATTATATAATCATGCAAATACCCGACTACAAATCCAAATCTCAATACAAAACAGAAACTAGAATTAAAAGTGTCTAACAAGAATCATTCACCCGAAGTGTCCACGAAAGATTTAGCCGCTCATGTTAGGTTGTTGATCTTCAATGGCTTCAATCATCGTCCCCCCCCCCCCCTTTTGTCTGCCGTATACTACCGTCGAGATGTGATAATGATAATATGGAATTAATTTAGCTCCATAATATCCTCCCCAAATTCGTGTGCGTGAATGTGTGGATGGACCCCCTTGGCTGCCCAATTCGTCGCCTCTCTCACAACTAAAGTCCAATATCTCGGCCCAATTCAATGATGGATTGGATCTGATTTTTTTATGTTCAATTGTCAAAACAAAAGCCTCCCCCAATAAAATATGATGATGATGTTGATGTAATGATTATGTTGTTTGACTCTCCAAAACCTCAACCCTCCTTTCAAATTTTTTTTTTGTGAGAATAATAAAATATTGAGAATTCCTTTTTAAACCAAACCCTACACGTGCCTTGTTTCTCTGCCACCATGTGATGTTTTTTTTTAATGTCCCCCCTTTAATTGATGCTTATGCATTAGGATTTTATAATCCTTTTAAATGCTTGACACAATTCCACGCATTGCTACATTACTCCGCCGTAGGCTACAGATTAATACCGTAGCTTATGGTTTGAACATGCTGACAACAACAGAATATACCAACCGTAGATTATGCTTTGAACAGTAAGTTACGCCCAATACATGCTGATCACTTTTTGGCTATCTCTTTGACCCAAACGGCTCCCGAATGATGTAATATGTCTCGGTCATCACCCACAGTCGTTCCACTTCATCATTAAACAATCCAACTTCACCAATTTAGACGGTTAACCTGTAAAACCACATGAACTCGTAGTTATCACATTCGAAATATATAACCGCCTACAGTGCACTAAAACACGTAAGTTAAACACTTTAACACCCGGGTTTCACACTCTCCATCACATCCCCACACTTAACATTGATTGTCCTCAAGCAACCATTATACACATTACTCACCTTATTAACAAATCACGATTAAATCCCTTACCGAATTAGCAATTTAAGGTCCCAAGTCATACCCGTCCCATAGACTGACACAATCGAGGTTGACAATCTGACAAATAAGTGATACGCATTTAAAACAATGTAAGACTTGCCTAACTAAAACTAACATGCTTATGATACTACACACATGACACACGCCCCTCACAATAATCACTCCTCTCGGTTTAATCAAGACTAGCGTGTAATGTGCTAGTATATAGTTTGCTTAAAACCAACTATGCTACTTTGCAATCATAAGCTTGTATAGCAATCATACCTCCACTGTATCAAATAACGTAGCACATATCAAAAGGACTTTTGGGTTTTGGGTTAAGGGTAAAGGTAAGGATATATTTTTGGATTTTTTATGTTAGACGGCGAACACAAACGAATACCAAACCATGACAACTTTATTCATAATAAATACTCACACTTTGGGTGATTTTCAACCCATTCATATAACACGAACATAAAAATGATTTTTGTTTTTCTTTCCTTTTTTTTTCTTTTTTCTATATTTTTTTCTTTCTCTTTTTTTTTTCATAACATACTTGTCATTCATAGTTGGTAATCAAACAGGTCAAACAAGGTGTAGCAAACAAAGGGTAAAAGGCTCAACATGGTTAACTAAGGTGGGTGGAATCAACAATCAACATATAGAACAATGAATGGATCCTAATGCCTTTATCATTTATGTGTCTATGCTAAAGCACAGTCTCGGCACGTATCAAACCACACAAGTTCTAACACAAAGCAACATATGGCCTACACTCAACAATTGAACAGCTATTATAATTCAACTAACAATCTAGTAGGCTCAAATATCTCACCGAACAAAAGGAAATTGGGTTGCCGACACGTAGCATGTGTAATTCCTAAAGCATGTTACTCCTAGTTAGGCATCTCTTCTCAACTATCTACTAAAACTTGTCAGAAATACTCTCATGAAACTTAAAGGGACAACCATGACTAGAGATCTAAGTTAGTTTAATATCAGTAGGAACCCTTTAGCGATTGAAAATGTTGGCTTTCATGTAGTTCAAGCATACTCGAGAAACAAAAATTTTAAAATTTTGCAATTTCAACCCTTCCAAGCAATTGAGATCAACAATCTTACCAAGCCTCTCTCGAGTTACCACATCCCCACACGTGGGATACATTGTCCCCAATGTATGGTGCAATTTATACTCTAAACTCGAGAGATATCACCCACAGACCATTAACGGCTAACAACCTACTCGACGCGACACGTAACACCATTCCCAACACAAACGTTCACACCACCAAATACACAAAAACAAATAAAACACAGGATAGATAAACACATGCACCTGATCATAAAACAAGTGAGTGTTTGTAGTGGTGCAGCTGCTGCGATCTAACCGGAACATACGCCCTCATGGATTCTTTGAGATCTCACCAGGGATGTTGCCAAACATCCCCACACTTGATTCATTGCATCCGTGAAGATGGAACGTAGAAACCTGTCAAAACACAAACACACCAAAACGAGACCAAACAATACACAACTCTACATCCTCGGGCTGCCTCCCGAGAGCGTTAAGTTTAAAGGTCTTCAGCCAGACCGTACCTGCTATGCGCTACGGTGGTCTCAATGCACACTTACCCAAAATATTTCCAACGAATGCCCGGAAATTTACATGCCATCTCCATAGGTTTGTAAGTATAATTGGCATGTTCAGACTGCACCTGCGGGTTTCGCTAATCCACTTCACGAGATATACCTTGATGTCTTGTTGTTTCACCCTTCTCATCTTCTTCCTCGAACCCTCTTCCCCACACTTATTAATTTGAATGGTTGATATGGGTAGAGGTTCGGTACACACATTCATCTCATCAGACTGCTCTGCCTCCTCATCCTCACACACCATCTAATCCACCAGTGACTCTTCATCAGATAAAGGACTCATTGGTGTGGTATTATCCTCCACAACCTCCTCCTTCATGTGAGAATAATCTCTAATATCATCAGGTAATGGTGAGAGACGCTCTTCTATTTCTATCTTCATTTTTAACTTCTGACACTTGGAAACTAGACAGCTGATTCGATCTTCATCGGAAAGGTTGGGTGCTGATAAATATTGCTCGAGTTTGGACAAAGTCACTTCCAACATAGCAAGCTTTTTCTCCTCCTTGGTCTTAGAATATTCCTCGGGATGATACTGTCGGTATCCCTGATACGGTGTTGAGATGTACGCATCCATCATTTTTTTATTCCAATACTCTGGATTTTCCAAATACACCGCGCACACATCATCATAATCATAAGTATGATTACAACCGCAACAGAAACATTGTCCATCCGTCCTAGGTTCATAATAAGCATCCTCGTCCTGATCCCATCCGTCAGAGTAATAACCATCCTCCATCGTTGAATCAGAATCATAGAAATATGGTGGAGGGGAAGGATTATCATAGCAGGGCATCGGTGGTTCTTCCAATTTCGCTTTTTCCCGTCTAAATTGGGCCTCGTGGCAACCGATACACGGGTGAAGTGGTTCCCCGCACAAAATGCATGTAAAAGAGCCGCAAAATATAGTAAGATCTGTCATCCTGCACAAACACAGATCAACTACCCACGTAAATCACGAACAAATAAGATAACAAAATAAAAACAAAAATTCTTTTAGTTTTTTTTTAACTAAAACTTAACACTAAACACTTTGCGCACGCCTCCCCGGCAACGGCGCCATTTTGATGTCTGTCGTTAGTGACATGCAAAAACCGAAATAAACTAGGTAGCTAGAGTAAGTCGGATATCGAACCAGAGGAGGATTGTGGAAAGTGTGTAACGTTAAGTATTTACTAACAACTATAAAAAAAATAAACTGATATGAAATTAAAACACATGAAACAAGTTGCAATTAAGAAAAAGATTGAGTTGTAACAAACAATGATGGGAAAAGGTGATCACTCCGGGATTCAGATTCTGTAATTACTAATAACCTAGTTCTGATTTTATTGGATGCTATTGATTGAATAGTAAATCTGTCACATCTACCAATTACCTACGCAGTTCAAAATCTTAATATTAATTGATCAGAGAAATATTAAAACAAACATTCATAGGAATCATTCAATCAACAAAAGCATAATTGGATTCAAAACATGATTATAACTCTGACTGTCACTCAGGATTTGTCTGTCACACAAATTATATAATCATGCAAATAGTCGGCTGTCACCCGACTACAAATCCAAATCTCAATACAAAACAGAAACTAGAATTAAAAGTGTCTAACAAGAATCATTCACCCGAAGTGTCCACGAAAGATTTAGCCGCTCATGTTAGGTTGTTGATCTTCAATGGCTTCAATCATCGCCCCCCCCCTTTTGTCTGCCGTATACTACCGTCGAGATGTGATAATGATAATATGGAATTAATTTAGCTCCATAATATCCTCCCCAAATTCGTGTACGTGAATGTGTGGATGGACCCCCTTGGCTGCCCAATTCGTCGCCTCTCTCACAACTAAAGTCCAATATCTCGGCCCAATTCAATGATGGATTGGATCTGATTTTTTTATGTTCAATTGTCAAAACAAAAGCCTCCCCCAATAAAATATGATGATGATGTTGATGTAATGATTATGTTGTTTGACTCTCCAAAACCTCAACCCTCCTTTCGATTTTTTTTTTTGTGAGAATAATAAAATATTGAGAATTCCTTTTTAAACCAAACCCTACACGTGCCTTGTTTCTCTGCCACCATGTGATGTTTTTTTTTTAATGTCCCCCCTTTAATTGATGCTTATGCATTAGGATTTTATAATCCTTTTAAATGCTTGACACAATTCCACGCATTGCTACATTACTCCGCCGTAGGCTACAGATTAATACCGTAGCTTATGGTTTGAACATGCTGACAACAACAGAATATACCAACCGTAGATTATGCTTTGAACAGTAAGTTACGCCCAATACATGCTGATCACTTTTTGGCTATCTCTTTGACCCAAACGGCTCCCGAATGATGTAATATGTCTCGGTCATCACCCACAGTCGTTCCACTTCATCATTAAGCAATCCAACTTCACCAATTTAGACGGTTAACCTGTAAAACCACATGAACTCGTAGTTATCACATTCGAAATATATAACCGCCTACAGTGCACTAAAACACGTAAGTTAAACACTTTAACACCCGGGTTTCACATTCTCCATCATGACGCGTCGAATCTAGGACTTGGTTGCGTTCTTATGCAATGAGGTAAAGTCATAGCTTATGCGTCTAGACAACTGAAAATTCACGAGAAGAACTATACGACTCATGATCTTGAATTAGGAGCTGTGGTTTTCGCACTTAAAATCTGGAGACACTACCTCTATGGAACGAAGTGTGTGGTTTTCACATACCACAAAAGACTCCATCATATTCTCAATCAGAAGGAGCTGAACATGAGGCAACGACGTTGGGTTGAACTCTTAAACGATTATGGTTGCGAGATCCGCTACCATCCTGGTAAGGCGAATGTCGTAGCCAATGCGCTTAGTCGAAAGGAACGAGTCAAGCTTCATTCTGTTCGAACTCTATCTGATATTCAATCTCGTGTCCTTCAAGCTCAACGATCTTGTGTGATCAAAGACTTATTGAAATATGAGCTACCGCTTCAACTCGAACTTAAACTCGAAACGAAGGACGATGGGCTGCTAAATTTCAAGGATCGTCTGTGGATTCCGAAACAAGACGACCTTCGCACCTTGGTAATGGACGAATCTCACAAGTCTCGATATTCTATCCATCCTGGTGCTAATAAAATGTACAAGGATCTTCGTACTCAGTTCTGGTGGCCTGGTATGAAGAAGGATGTTGCCTTGTATGTATCGAAATGCCTAACTTGTCTCAAAGTCAAGGCTGAAATCAACGACCTTCTGGTTTGCGTGTACAACTAGAGATACCGGTTTGGAAGTGGGAGAACATTGCAATGGATCTCATCACTAAGTTACCGCGTACATCTAAAGGTCACGATGCTATTTGGGTTGTTATCGATCGATTAACGAAATCAGCTCATTTTATTCCGATTCGCGAGGATCTATCTGCTGATAAACTTGCAAAGATTTATGTTGATGAGATTGTATCACGACATGGTGTTCCTTTGGATATCATTTCCGATCGTGATGCTCGGTTTTCATCTCATTTTTGAAAGACCATGCAATCTGCTTTGGGAACCCAACTAAATCTAAGCACTGCTTATCATCCCCAAACAGATGGTCAATCTGAGAGAACGATTCAAACTTTGGAGGATATGCTTAGGGCATGCGTGATAGACTTTGGTGGTAATTGGGATTCTCATCTTCCACTGACCGAGTTCTCTTACAACAACAATTATCATGCTAGTATTAATACGGCACCATTCGAAGCTCTCTACAGTCGAAAATGTCGTACACCTGTCTGTTGGAATGAGATCGGTGAAGCTCAGCTTACTGGACCTGAGCTCATTCTGGAAACAACAGACAAAATCAAGAAGATCCGCGATAATCTTGTGACAGCTCGAAGCCGTCAAAAGAGTTATGCGAATATGCGACGCAAGCCCTTAGAATTTCAAATCGGAGACCTTGTCCTACTCAAGGTGTCACCTTGGAAGGGAGTGGTGAGATTTGGAAAGAAAGGAAAACTTTCACCAGGATATGTTGGACCATTCAAGATTGTTGAAAGAATTGGAAAGGTTGCCTATCGACTAGAGCTACCTCCAGAGCTTGGAAATATTCATCCGACTTTTCACGTGTCCAATTTGCGAAAGTGTTTAGCTGATGCTGATCTTCACATTCCTCTCGACGAGATTTAAATCGATGAAACGATGCACTTTGTCGAGAAACCTGTGGAGATAGTGGATCGTACATTCAAACAGTTGAAGAATAAACGGATTCGATTGGTCAAAATTCGCTGGGAATCCAAACGTGGCCCCGAGTTTACTTGGGAACGTGAGGACCAGATGAAGACAAAATATCCGCATTTGTTTTCACAAGTTTCCTCTAAGTAAAAATTTCGGGACGGAATTTCCTAAAGTAGGGGAGACTGTGACAACTTTGCTCTGTAATCGTTGTACAATGTAAAACAATGTTAATTATCAATAAAACAATGTGCTTTGGTGTTATTATATATGTTATTGTGTTTGATGATTTTACAATTTGATTCGATTCCGATTTCAAGCTTTAAATCGCTTTCTGGAAGGTTATACGCAAATTGGTGCGTAAACGCAATCAGTTTAACGCGACGTACACTCTGGAACTGTGACATAAGCTAAACATACCTTAAATACCCTTTACATAACTTAGAAATAAGTTTCGAAGGATTCGGTATGACGAAAACATGTTTATTCGAACTTTAGAACTATTTACGACAAAACTGCGAAACGAACGTTGGCGACCGCCCGGATAATATTTAAATCCCAAAAATATTCTGTTATGATTAAAATTTTATTTTAATCAGGTTCGTGTTGAAAAATAAATTAAAGAGTTAAATGCCATTTTAGTCCCTGTGGTCTGGGCCATTTTGCCAGTTTAGTCCAAAGGTTTCATTTTTAACCTGTGGGTCCAAAAAAGTTTCACGGTTGCCATTTTAGTCCACTGGGTTAACTTCTTCCATTTTTTCTGTTAACGAGAAGGCCAATTCGGTCATTTTACATGGTTGAATTGCACTTTTAGTTAACAGAATTACATACAAAATGACCAAATTGGCCTTCTCGTTAACAGAAAAAATGGATGAAGTTAACCAAGTGGACTAGAATGGCAACTGTGAAACTTTTTTGGACCCACAGGTTAAAAATGAAACCTTTGGACTCTAAATTAAAACGCTTAAAAACGTTATTTTTCAAGTTTAAGCGCGTACCGCGTGTTTCTGCGCAACACAGTGCTTCTACTGCAAAACGCAGACAACACAGCCAGTCTCAGCAACTGAAATTTATTTCAGTAATATTTTGGCGAGTTTATTTTTATAGAATAATAAAAATAATTTAGAACGCCATAAACCGGGATTTAAACGCTAGATAAAATACCCGGTATCCAGTTAAACACCTGTTTTTATCTAAATTACCAAACAAACTTACACTTTACCCCCTTCAAATATTACGGTCACCATTATGTGGCCCCACCAAAATATTTGCAAGATCTCTAAATATCATATTTGACTTTTGTTTGCCAAGTGTATGTGCATGCTATCCTCCATATCTCTTCATATTCTTCCATATAATCTTTCATAAGATCATAATCTTACCAAGATCACTCAATATCCTCACTCTTTCTCCCTCCTAAAATCGTAAGCACCATCACCCTCACCATATTCATATCTTCAACTTTGTTCTTCAAGATCCATCTCCATTTCAAGCTAAATTCAAGTTGGTGTGAAGATCTAAAGGAGTTTCCAAGGTGTATTCAAGTGATTTCAAGCTCCATATCATCAAAACCTCATCCAACAACTTACTTGAATCTTGAAGGTATAACATTTATGTTTAAATCATACTTTTGATTCTTGGTTGTTCTTGATGATTTGAAGTTTCTCTTGAATCTTGGAATTTTCACAAACTTGAAATCTAAAAAGAAATGGGTCTTGATACAAATAAAAATGGTGGTGTATATGTATGTATATAACCATACATATATATATATATGTGTGTATGAGTTTTGAAGTTTGATTTTGATAAGTACATGTTTAGGTTGTTGCTTGTTCTTGAATAATAGTTAAAATGCAAGTGGTTGATGATCTATGTATGATATGATAAATGTTCAAATACATCAGCAAATAAACATGAATAAGTTGCATATTTGATTCATTTAGATTAATATGAAATGTTGATGATATGATAGTATGCTTTAGACACTTGTACATGAGAATACATGTTGATTTAAAGCTCAAGAAGTGATAACAAAATGGTTATATGACAAAAATATTTTAAAACAGATTATAAACACTAAAAATAACATTATTTGGTATATTATAATGGCATGAAACTTGACATAGGTTTGATAGCTTTGCATGTTGTACATATAGCTTAAAAAGTGGTAAAATATGTGAAATTTGCATGATTTATGTGCTTTATGTAAGACCTGCACTATCATGAGTGTAACCACTATTTTATTCAGTAAATAACATGGGTTATGTTAAAATATCAAGTCGTTTCGATTTGGGATAGTTAGGGTAACGTTTGATGCAAAACTATGCGGTAAAACGGTTAAAAATCGGCTTTTCGGAGGATTTTTATAAAACTGTTTTAGATCAGTAACCAAACTGATATTTTTGCTATAAAAATAAGTATTTTAACTTATATTAAGTTTACGTGGTGTTTGTTTAGTCATACGTGACTTCCGACGCCCAAAAAATGTTACCGAATCGCTAAAATAAGTGGTTTTCGACATACACTATAATGTGTTGTTCATGGGTAAATTTTATGTGTTACAATGTGCTATGTGTTTTACAATATGTGTATGATGATGTGTTAGTGTTGGCAAGATTATGTTACGTTTGAGTATATATACAAATACACCAAAATAATCAAAAATAATAACTTTTCGAGAAATCTCAAAGTTATGTGAAAATTCTAAGTATCGGAGAAACTTATGTATTTTGTGGGTTTCTGATTATTAAATCATTCTTATTTAATTTAGGACGAATAAACAATTTGAGGGATTGTGTTAACATATAAAAACGCACCCAAAGGTGAGTACATAGATCCCCTCTTTTTACTGTTTTAGATTGTTTTGGGGTGATTCATATGTATCAAAACGATTTCGATATTCTAACGATGGTTTCAAAAACGATTACGATGGTTTATACTAAATTAATAACGATTTCGACAATGTAAACGAACTTGTTGGTTGTAGTTACATAACGAATGACATTCATTAATTTTGGCCGAACCGACCAGTATTAGGTTATGGTACCATAGGATCCGACAAATCCCATTATCAGACTGCACCCATGGTTATGTGTGGGTTAGGTGGGTAACGACTGAACCTGATGATTGTTAACTTACCCTTTGGTGGTTTGTTAATACGAGTTGAACGATGAACGAGTCACGAAGGTTTGAATGTTATTAGCGAGACGACCAAAAGTAGTTTTCACAATTAAAACGAGAACGATTTGAACGAGTGACCGATTTGAACGATTTGGAACGATTTAAACAAATGAACGATGATCTATAACGAGAACGAGTTAAACGATGTCACACAACGATGTTTACGAAACTATATAAACCATACGAGTTTTATTACGAGAATGATTTATGATTTGGTTTACATAAACAAATGTTTTGGGTTAAGATTCATGGCATCGATGTTTATAAATTATGACCAATCTGTTTTGACTTGGTTATTCATTTTACAATACAAACATTTTACAAAACAAGGTTTCCGATATCGATTAACGAAGTTGTACGAGATATTTCAATATGTAAACGAGCCATGAATCTGACACTCACACAAAAACTATGTGCTCGCCAGCATTTATTTGCTGATTTTGTTTTTACATATGTTTCAAGTGATGTAGCTTGATGTCGATTGCTAGGATGCATAAGTCACATAGGATCTGGGCGAGGCCTTAGTGACATAATAACAATGATAGTCGATATATAACTTGTTTGTTTCACGCTAAGACAATGTTAATTACTTAATGAATAAATAAAACGAAACTCTTTTGTATCCATGGTTGTGAAACGATAATTCTGTTACAACACTCCCCGACGTTTCCGTCACGGTTTGTTGTTTTTACGTGGTCGGGGTGTGACACACCAGAGCTGACCTCACGTTGTTCATGCTCTTAGCATGGCACATTAGATTTCAAACCAACTTAAAAGACTCTCATTTTCCTCTAACTTCAAAACATTCAAAACCTTTACCTCACACTCCACCTTTTTTATATAAAAACATTGTTTGAACGTGTGAAACCCACACCCTAGGTCTCTCGAGGTCCACGGATTCGGACTCAACGGCTGGACTTTGGTCAAGGACCACACCCTCCAATGATGTAAGTTTGAAAATTTAGACACCTCAACCTCAACACCATTGAAGATGCGCTCATTATCCTTATATTAACTTTCAAACGTTTTGAACAGTAACTTTTGATTATTTAAAAAAAAAATAAGAAACTTGTATACTCAAGTAAAAAAAAACTATATTACAATATTAGTTTTATCCTTATATTAACTTTCAAACGTTTTGAACAGTAACTTTTGATTATTTAAAAAAAAAATAAGAAACTTGTATACTCAAGTAAAAAAAAATTATATTACAATATTAGTTTCACAGTTTTTATTCACATTTTAGTTTAGACCGTGGCGTATGGTGGAGCGGGGGTTTGGGGCATGGGTTGACACGTGGACTTCGAGGGGCACTACTGCTCAGTTGCATGTTGGGTCGGTATGGCGGGGCGTGGCTAGCCCGCGTGGGTTTGGCTTGGCCAAACGGTTGTTTTTTAAATTTAAATCCTAGCCACCTATAGCCTAGCCAACCCAGCCAATGAGAGCCGGCCACGGAAGACTGCTAGGCCCGCCCAACGCCCGGGCTGAAACCCCCGCCACGCCGAAACCCAAGCCCACCCGTGGTGGTGACTTTGGCGTTTGTACCCCACCCACGCCCCAACCCCGCCCCATACCCCATAGTCTTATATACCTGAATTTTGAATATTAAAAACATAAGCCAATGAATAGTGTTTTAAATATTATAATAATATATAGTTTTTTTAATAGTTTTATTATCTTCTTTACTTTTAAGTTTGATAAGTTTGTGTCAACCGGTACTGGTATCGAAAATACAGGTCCAGTTATCGGTACATGAAGGTAAAAACCGACACCAATCTGGTACAGAAAACGCCAAAAGTCGGTATCGCATTGATTTTGAAAATCTTTTAGTTCGGGAAATTCGGTACTGCTACCCGGTACCATTTGCTCATCCCTGATCACGGGTACCGTACGAACAACGATATCGTGCAACTTTTTTTATTGATTTTCTTCAACGTTTAATGATTTCTTTTTTTAGTTTCATGGGTAGGGATGAGCTCGGTGCCAACCAACATCGAATCGGTACTGGTACCGAAAATACTAGTTACGATACCGGTATATGAAGGTTTAAACCGGTAGCGAACCTGTACCAGGAACGCCAAAAGTCGTACCGAATTGGTACTTAAGATCTTTGGTTTGGGAAATTCGGTACCGGTACCCAGTATCATTTGCTCATCTCTGACCACAGGTTTCATACGAACAACATCATTACCATACAACTTTTTTGATTGATTTTCTTTTGGTCATCTTTTAGTGTTTTTTTATATATATTCTTTTTATTCTTGTCATGTCAACGATTCCGTGCGCAACGCACTTGTAGTGATTTCAAAACACATGTAAACACAGACTAAACAAGAAAAGACGTTCGCCGCAACGCGGCAACAATAAAAAACTAGTTGATTTGAAAAACTTTTGTTCCGTAGATCCAACGGACGTGGGGGCAATACTCAAAAACAATGTCTCTCAGATCTGGTTGACAGATCACCACCACCCAGCGGTTCCGAATAACAGAATATCCAATCCACCGCCACGTCTTTCCGTATATCTCACTCCTCTTTCTCTTTCTCTCTCTCTAGAACCAACATCACTCACTCTCTCTCTCTCTGTAAGCATCTCTCTCTCTCTCTCTCTCTCATTATATATGTATTGTTCGATCGACTGTTGATTCGTTAACATTACAGGAAAACAGCTTAAACTAATGGCGAATTTCACTGTTAATCGCGTCGAAACCTCGCCGATTGAAGGCCAAAAGCCTGGCACTTCTGGACTCAGGAAGAAGGTTCATCTCTTTCTATTCTTCGTTTTTGAAATGATTAGGTTTCTGTTGTCGTAGATCTGGTGCATGTTTTGATATTGATTGGTGATAAATGTTTAGTGTTATTGATGCCTGCTTAAAGTGAGATCGGATTGTTGTTGTGGTTAGGTTAGTTGTTTTAGATCGTGTGGTTGAGCTTTGGTGTGTGATTGATCTGTATTCGTGTCGGTTATTGTGCACGGATCTGTTGTAATTGCATGTGTTACATGACATGATGCTGTGCTGAGCATGGATTTTGGTTAGGTGTAAATTAGGGAAAAGTTGATTTGATTTACAATTGAAAATTGATATGATATAATAATATAGAAAAATATTTAAGTTTGAACTTTGAAAATGCTCTGATTGAACGTTTAAAATTATAAAGCTGACTTTGATGATGGCATGCTGGTAGGAGGATATATGTAATGTAATTTCTTCTAGTTCTAAGAGCTTAATTGGATAACTTGGGTCATTGAGGGGGGCTAGATTTTTCTATGAGAAACCTGTGTTTACATGCACACCTTAAATCTCCACTTACGATTTTAAGTGATGTCAGAACAGAAGACTATCAGAAAACACGATCTAGTTGCCAGATGAAGATGCTATTTTAATAGTTAGCAAATTGTTTTCATATGAAATGGTCACACTGTTAGGTAGAAATGATTACTTTACCCTTGAGACATTTTCAATCTCATCAGATCCTTCAAAGTGGTTGTTACAAACTTTGTCTTCGTCAACTAAATTTTTTATTGTCAAGAATCAAGGTAGAAGAGATTTAATTTTATGAAACAAGTTACTGCTACAACTAGGACTTGAAATCTCAAACTGAGTAGTCAAGGTTTAACAGGCAGCAAATGGTGTGGCCATAGTTGTTAAAAGCCATCGCCCCTTGCGCCTAGGCCCATTTTTCAGGCGAGGCGAGGTAGTTGCGCTTTAAGTCGAGGAAATTTTGCTTTAATTCTCCTGGTGATGGTTCAAGCACACATTCCCGCGAGATTCCTAGATTCCGGAGAGTTTCCGGCCAAATTCTCTACATTCCGACAAAATTCTCACCAGATTTCTACTATTATCTAGGGAAAACTATTTTTCTACACTAATACACTAATATTTATGACTTTTGGTACTAAATAGATGATATAAAGTGTTATATAATAGGTTTTGTTTATTTTATTTGAAGAATATTCTTTTTCGTATACATAATATATTTTTTATTTTTTTTCATTATGCGCTTTATTTTTCTCAGGCCCTCGCTTTTTTTGCGCTTTGCGCCTAGGCCCAAGGCGAGGCCTATGCGCCTTGAGTGCGCCTAGCGCCTTTAATAACTATGGGTGTGGCTGTAGAAGATGTTTGAGACAGGGAAGGTCATGTAAATAACCATTGGGCAAGATAGGGAATACTCTTCCTTAATGCTATGACAAGTAAAAGTTTAGGTTACAACTAGGATTTTGCCCTGCTGCGCTTTGCTGCAGCAAAACCGTGTATTCACGTAAGTGTTGAACACTTTTAATGTAAATAAATTCACAAAATTACGGTCGTCTCTTGGGCCAGGCAACTCAGGACTTAACACCAACATTCCACGACCATCTCATATCATATCCGGCCTTAAAACCTGACAAAACAGAAAATCACAACCTGAGATATCTGTACCGCTAGGATTATGATCATTGTCTTGCATATGGTGAATGATGGAAATACTATGTAAGAAAAGCTGACCATAACTAATGTGAATTGCATAGCAGGTTTGACCCAAAAAAGGTGAAACCCAAATTATTGACTACTATCCTGAAGTCAAAGTATGAATCTTTTTACAAGGAATACACTAAATGTAGAAGGTTTGACTTCAATAAAAAGTCAAAATGAATTCAAGATTAATATCATGCAAGTGTAAGTGCAGATCTTTTTATAAGGAGTTGTCTAAATGTAGTAGGTTTGACACTAAAGTCAACTGTAGCTGGTTGGACCTCAAAAGTCAAAACAAAATTCAAGATTACAGGTCTGAAAGTCAAACTACAATTCTTTTTCCAATAAATTGTCTAAATTGTATCAGGTTTAATCACAAAGTAAAACTAATTAATCCAAGATTACTATCTCTAAAGTTGTAGTATAAATCTTGTATTGATGAAGGGCTGTGTTAAAAGTACCCCACACCCGTCCATTTTTACGTATCAAGTTGTCAAATCATCATTTTGACGTTTTCAGGGGGTGTCGATTAAAATTTCAGGGCTACAACAAACAGATTACAACCTCCAACATATCGCGACGTTGAAAAATTAATCAAACTAAAATCAAACCACAATGACCAATCAAACATAGCTAACTTTGCCCTATTTTTAATCCATTGAACTGATTTCTTTTATCTCTAATACCTTTTAACACATATAAGGACAACCCAATGCAAAGTAGTGTAGGAGTGTGGAGTGTTGTTTGAATTAGCCTCCTCTCACTCACAAACATTGCATTCTGTTCATCCACGGAAACAATGGTGCTCAAAACCATCTCCATCTTCATCTTCTTTTTTCCGTACTTTCCTTTTTTCGGTGATCTCAGCCACAACAATCATGATGGAAAACAAATGTACCCATCCAGCCTGGCCGGTAATCCAACCCTGTGCCGGCTGGCCGGTTCTCGCCCGTGGTGGTTTTAAACTATGTCTAAAAAATCATACATTCTCTTCATTCCACCGGCCTGGGCTCTGGGCTGTGTTGGCTGCTCATTCGACTCCTCCAGCAGCGGTAAATGCGCCACCGGCAACTACAGAGGCTCAACTCTTTTGCAATGGCGCCGGTCGGCGGTACACCGCCGAGGTGCCGACATTTCTAGCTGAAATCACCCTCACCACCTATACACACCATGAGTGAATAAACCTACCTATGTTCACCTAAATCAACGACATGACATTCATACATATATATGGATATGTGGTGAACCATTGTGGAAGTGCTCATTTGCAAATACAACATATTAGTTTCCTTAATTTAAGCTAGGTTGAAGAAATTTTGTCAACAGAAATCAAACATATGACCTAGGGTACATGAGCAACTGGATCGAATTTCCCCCAAATCCAGTAGAATCAACAATAATAAGGTAAAGAAACTCTAGAAAGCACACACTCAACTTGGAGAAGATGCCTTCATTAGAAGCAAGAAGGAAACATCGGTTGAAATTGAAAAGATACATACCTGGAGTTTGAAGGCTCCTCACCCTCCGGTCATCGTTTTGTGATGGTCCACGCGCCAAAGTACAGCCCGGCTCCGCCGTAGCACCAGTTAGGCCGTCTGTGGTTACCAGAACAGGGTGGCTGGCCTCCTTTACTATCTAAGCTCCAATCTCCTCCCTCTCTCTATGCTTCTCCCTATACAGCTCTCTCTCTCTCTCTATGTGTTGTGAGTGCACGTATGAAAAAAAGGCAGAATACGAGGATGGGATTAAGAATGACATTGAGTTGAAGGGCTACTTTTGTCGGTGGCATAGTACACCGGCATTTGTTTTCAAGATACAGAGTACTAGTTTACAGAGTCCACTAGTCTAGCAATGTCCCCAAAGGCGAATTTTGTTGATGATATAAAATATCAGTAACCAGCAGTTCAAAGTAAAAACACTGATATAAAATATCAGTATCAAAAAGTCATTTGTTGTTTTGAGTCAACTGATTGTTCTTGTTGAAGAAGGTACAAAAGTCTGTCTGTACAAGTGATCCTATATCTCTGCTTCTATTTCCAAATAGTCTAGTGTAGAAATGCCATATAGTAGTATCGAGAAGGCTCACTTAAACATGAATGAACTTTTGGGATGTGGTTAATCTCCTAGAAGGGAAAAAATATGGATAATTGCTAAAAAAGACGTCAGTAAAAATGCTTATTGGTCAATGGTCATGTTTGTCATTGATAGGACATCTATGTAAGCCATATCTTATAACAACTCAACAAACAGTTAGCATTCGTATGTAGGGTCTCAGACTACAGTTTGAACTTCTAAACTAAAATTGATTCAATAGACATAGAATTGGCTATTGATGGAATTGAAAAGAGGTTCATTTGGGTCACTTTTATATATAAATTTAAGAACAAAAATCTCAAGTTATATATGCTCTTTTTATAAGTTAGATATTTTGTATGTTTGTAGTATCTTTTATTGTTTTGAGAAGTCGAAAAATAAAGAACTGCATAGACTTGAAATCTAATGGTTAGAAACCATGCACACATACAAATATTTTATTGGATTATAGAAAAATATGGTTGTTATCTGCACCTATTTGTTGTTTAATATCTAATGAGAATGAGACAGTTAGTACGTTACTAAGAATGATTAAAAATGTATAGTATGTCACTATGTTGCTAGAAATTACTTTTTGGCAATGTTATTGTCAAATTACTGTAATGCTAACTTTTGTTACTTGCTGATTGTAACCTCTTTCTCCAAAAAAAGTCACCAAATCAATTCATTTGACATGCTCCTTTGTTATTTGCACATGATACACATTGCTTCATAGTAACTTGTAAACTAACTCGTTTTGACCTAAAATTTTTCAGGTCAAAGTATTCACCCAACCGCATTACTTGCATAACTTTGTTCAGTCGACATTTAACGCTCTTTCTGCAGAGAACGTTAAAGGTTCTACCCTAGTTGTTTCCGGTGATGGTCGTTACTACTCAAAGGATGCAATCCAGGTGCTTATATCAACCTTTAATTAATTCAACTAATATCTAATGACGATAATTACTTCTTGAAATTATCTCTTCAGAACAACCAAATAGATTCTTGTTAAAAATGACGATAAACAGTAACGTTCTAGCCATAACAATGAAGTTCATTGTAAAAAGTGCAGATTATTATCAAAATGGCAGCTGCAAATGGAGCAAGACGTGTTTGGGTTGGTCAAAACGGACTTTTATCCACACCTGCTGTATCAGCAGTTGTACGTGAACGAGTTGGGGCTGATGTAAGTTTATCTTTTTTAAGCTTCTCTTTGCCGGTTCATAATGAGTATTAGCTTAACTATTTTTTGTTTAAATATTCTAGGGTTCCAAAGCAAATGGGGCATTTATTTTGACAGCCAGTCACAACCCAGGTGGTCCCAATGAGGATTTTGGAATCAAATACAATATGGGAAATGGTGGGCCAGCACCTGAAGGAATTACCGACAAAATCTTTGAGAACACTAAAACAATAAAGGAGTATTTTATCGCAGAAGGCCTACCGGATGTAATATTGAATCCTTAAGCTATAAGTTACATTGTACATGCATCATTTTGATCACATACTTGAAATGTGTATGCAGGTGGATATCTCGGCAATTGGAATTTCAAACTTTTCAGGTCCTGACGGTCAATTTGACGTTGATGTTTTCGACTCGTCAAGTGACTATGTGAAATTGATGAAGTAAGTTTGCTTTCGCCAAAAGAATCAAATTAGACATCAATGTTGCATTAACTAATGGTTTTAAGGGTGTTCTTCAGGTTTTTTAATCGGGTTATTTGGGTTAATCGGTTTCGGGTTAATCAGTATACAGATTTTTAAATACAAGTTGCAATGCATACTTTACAATTTAACTTAACATGATTATTATCAAGTAAAAAACAAAAAAAATGTCAAATAAAAACATATCTAACATGATATTTTGTTCAAACCCATGCATTAAACATATATATTAACTTAAAAACGTCAAATACAATAAGCATAAAACCAAACAGTATCAACCAATCGTATAAACTAAAAAGAAAACGTCAAATCGTATTAACTGAATCGAATTTTTTTAGTCAAACAACCAGCGAGACTACGAAATAAAACATCATGTTCACCACAAAAAACAAAACATATGGGAGGAAATTTGTAATTTCTCTGTTATTATGTATGTATAAATATAGTTGACATTTATTATGTAATTCGGGTTAATCAGGTCAACCCGATTAACATTTTCTAACCGAATTACTGACCCGATTACTACTTTCGGGTTCCAGGTTCCATCTTGTTCGGGTTAGTTTTATTCTGGTTTCGGTTAAAAACACCCCTAAATAGTTTAGTAAATGACATCAATGTTGCATTTACTAAATTTTTAGTGAATTCTTTTCAGATCGATCTTTGATTTCCAGTCCATCCAAAAGCTAATTACCTCTCCACAATTTAGTTTCTGGTGTGTACTCTCTCTGAGCTTTCTTTCTCTCTCTCTGTCTCTCTCACTTTCAGCATATATTTTGTTTCCATATATTTGTGCTATCAACTATCATTGAATCTTTTGACTAATTTATTTAATAGTTATGATGCACTTCATGGAGTTGCTGGAGCTTATGCTAAACGTATATTTGTTGAGGAGCTTGGTGCAAAAGAGAGCTCGTTATTGAACTGTGTTCCCAAGGTTATTTCTGCTTATCTAATCTTATATCATTTGCTCATTGATTTTAGTCAAACTTAAAGGTGACAAACTTGACTCGTTTACTTATGAAAGGGGTCGTTTTCCGGTTGTGTTATATCTCAAAGTAGTCAAATCAGGAGAGATGGTCAAATGAGTCACGCGGGTTTAGGGCTGCAAACGAACCGAATGAACACGAACAAGGTCTTGTTCGTGTTCGTTTGTTAAGGAAATATATATGATTATATGTTCACGTATTGTTCATGAACACTTACCGAACAAGATTTTCTATTCGTGTTCGTTCGTTAAGGAAATGAACGTGTTCATGTTCGTTTGTTAATTTTAGGTGACGAACGGAAGTTCATGAACACAAACTAATGTTCATGAACATAAATGAAAACAAACGAACACACGCTTGGTCATGAACATATATAATACACTAATACTTTTTAAATGTTTTATTTCTCAGAATTTTGAAATATTAAAATAAAAACACTAACAAACTATCGAATACAGACGAACATAAACGAACTTGTTACCGAACGTTCACGAACATAAATGAACGAACGCGGCCTCTGTTCATGTTTGTTCATTTAACTAAATGACGAAATTTTTTGTTTGTGTTCGTTCATTTATTAAACGAATGAACACAAACAAACTTCCCGCCGAACGGTTCACGAACTGTTCGGTTCGTTTGCAGCTTTATGCGGGTTGAAAGTTGCCCAAAGTCTATCTTTAATGCTTACAACCTCTTAAATAGGGATGAGCAAATCGTTCCCGGTGCCGGTACCGAACCGGTACCGAATTTACCGAACCGGTACCCACTTTTGGGGATTTTCGGTACCGGTTCTTTCGGTACCGAACGGTACCGAGCTCATCCCTACTCTTAGATGTATCTTATTCACAGATTTAGATTGTTATTGTTAAAATATTATTTTTAATGTATATATTAACTATTATTATTATTAAATAATAATTCTTATCATTGTTGTTGTTACAAGAGATTTGAAAAGATGGATGTAAAGTGATTGTGGGTCAACAATCCCACTCTGTCCGCTAGGATCCATACGTAAAATGATCTGTTTCAATATTAACCCGTTTTGACTCATTACACAACCCGGTCAACCTGCTCATCTTGTCACATCTATTTTTGTATCCTACTTTGTTTTTTATTGAACTCATAAGATGCAAGCAGGAAGATTTCGGTGGTGGACATCCTGATCCCAACCTTACTTACGCAAAAGAGCTGGTAGCAAGAATGGGATTGGGTAAAAACCCTGATAGTAACCCACCGGAATTCGGTGCTGCCGCTGATGGTGATGCTGATAGGAACATGATCCTTGGTAAAAGGTAAAATCTTATTTACTTTAGATGTAATCATGTAAATAACTACAATTCTCTTGGAAGAGTCCTAATTGGTAAATATGTAATTATGTATATGTTTTTTTGCGGTTTCAGGTTTTTTGTTACACCGTCAGATTCTGTTGCTATCATTGCCGCCAATGCTGTCCAATCTATACCCTACTTTTCATCTGGATTAAAGGGTGTTGCCAGGTTACTTTTTTTTATCATATATAAACTAGCTTAATTCTTCATATCTGTCTGATCCCTTTATCTTGCCACCTCTGATATTTCATATATATGTATTGCTAATAGGGGTAAGCAGAAAACCGAAATAACCGAACTGTAACTGAAAAATCCAAACCGAAACAAAAAGCGATGGTTTGGTTTTCGGATTTTTAATAACCTAAAATTTTCGGTTTGGTTTTTGTATAACCATTTTTAATAACCATAAAAAACCGATAAGCTACAATAGTACGCACAATCCATATATTTAGTCTAAATTGTTTTAAGTGTTAACCCATGCTAGTAAGAATTGTTAATTTTATTTTTGAATGTTAAGTCTTTATAATAAAAATATTTTCATGTTTATTTATAATTGAAATGGTTTATCTATTGCCTACAAAAAGAACAATATCTTCAAAGTGTTATAAAAGAAATTGTCTTAATAAAAGCTTTAGAGAAACATACAAATAGATTAGACGGTTAGGTTTATGTGAACAATATTAATTGAAAAGGTTAAATATAATAACTTAAATGTAAACATCTAAGAAGGATTATTAAATTTTGGATTTTACTTTTTATTTTTGAATCTTATGTAACTTTGTTCCAAAAACCCAAAAACCCAAAAACCCAAAAAACCAAAAAACCAAAAACCCAAAAAAGCGAACCGAACCGTTGCTAAAACCGAAAAAAACCGAAAACCGAACATTTTGGTTACGGTTTTAGTTTTACCATAAAACCGATCCGTGCACACCCCTAATTACTAATGTTATATTGTTGCATCTTCATGCAATTGGTTAATCGCTTATGTCTGAGTCCAATGTAAACAAAATTTGATTTGTTATTGTGATTTTTCTGCCCGTAGGAGTATGCCAACATCTGCTGCTCTTGATGTTGTAGCCAAAAGTTTGAACTTAAAGTTTTTTGAGGTACTTCTGCACATGCACTATTATTATACATTTATAATTAGGTGCTTAGACCATCGTTTGAAAGTAAAAAATAACCCTTCTTATTTTTCAGGTACCAACTGGCTGGAAATTCTTTGGTAACTTGATGGATGCTGGATTATGTTCAGTTTGTGGTGAAGAAAGTTTCGGAACAGGTAAAGTTTTGTTTTTCTTTTTAGAGTAAGTACACGGATGGTCCTTGTGGTTTATCAAAATTTTGTATTTGGTCCCTAACTTTCCAAAAGTACACGGATGGTCTTTGTGGTTTGCACTTTGTAATGCATTTAGTTCCCAGCCAACAAATCTAAAGGTTTTAGCATGTCCAAGTTAGGGACTAAATGCGTTACTAAGTGCAAACCACAGGGACCATTCATGTACTTGCTGAAAAAGCCGGGGACTAAATGTGTTACAAAGTGCAAACCACAGGGACCATCTGTGTAAGCTTAGATAGCTAGGGAGCAAATCCAAAATTTTGGTAAACCACAAGGACCATCCGTGTACTCTACCTTTTTTTAACTTCATGCTGCTAACTAAAAGAAAAAAAGACGAGAAAAATGCCCGGATAGCCCCTTTAGTTTGGTGAAATTTCACCTATAGCCCCCACATTTCTAAAATTACAGACTTGATCCCCAACTTTTGCACACTCGTTTCTCGGATAGTCTCTGACGTGGATGGGGGTTAGTTTTCTTAGTTAAGTGGGTGTGCAATGAGTAATGACCAATACCCTTACTTTAAAAAACAATAATTTAAACATAAATATAATTAAAGTTTATTTAATTAAGTGGGCCGCACTCAAATGTGCATTTTAATTCTATAGGATCGGATCACATCCGTGAGAAGGATGGAATCTGGGCTGTCTTGGCTTGGTTATCCATTCTTGCTCATAAAAACAAGGACAGCCTTAACGGTGGGACCCTTGTAACTGTTGAAGACATTGTAAAACAGCACTGGGCTACCTTTGGACGCCACTACTACACTCGCTATGATTACGAGGTATTCTTTGGAAAAATTTATTCCCGATTTATAATTGACATTCATATTGATGAGAATACTTTTGTTGTTATAAAGAATGTCGATGCAGGTGCTGCAAAAGAACTAATGGCACACTTGGTCAAGTTGCAATCCTCTATTAGTGACGTTAACGAGTAATTTTCTTGATTTTTTTAGATGTATATTCTTTTTGTTACGTTTTTTATGTGTTATGAGAAACTGCAACTGTTTTTCTTGTGCAGAACCATAAAGGGAGTACGATCTGATGTGGCGAATGTTGCAAGTGCTGATGAATTTGAATACAAAGATCCTGTTGACGGTTCAATCTCGAAGCATCAGGGAATTCGTTATTTATTTGAAGACGGCTCACGTTTGGTGAGTTTAATTAGGATTAATTTCATATATACCCTTACAAACTTGAAAAGTTTCATATATACCCAACAAAAACTAAAAATATCATATATGACCTTACAAAATAGTTAAAGTATCAAATATTACCCAATTAATTAAAAATAATCTAGTAAGTAATCTTTTTACCCTTTTTTCTTTAACTTAAGGTTTCATTTATGCTGATTTTTATATTTTTTATTTTTTTCATAAACCATAGTATTCTTCATATATAATATTTAAGCTAAATGAATTAAGCTAGAAATGAGTAAATGTAATATTTGAAGTTAAAGGTCACATATGAGATCTCAAAGTTGTAGAAAAATAAGGGTAAAAATTGTCGGTTATTAAATTGTTTTTAATGATGTAGGTATATATGATATTTCAACTACTTTGTAAGGGTATATATGATATTCATAATTTTGCAAGGGTATATATGATATTTTGCAAGTTTGTAGGGGTATATATAGAATTGCCCCGTGTAGTTATCATTGTTTTTATATAATTATTTAGTAAATAAATTTTTAAGATGAAAAATATTATGTTGGTAACTACTAACTAGAACTTTTGGAAACTCTTTTTGATTATGTGTAAATGTGTGTTGTAGGTTTTCCGTTTATCAGGGACGGGGTCAGAAGGCGCCACAATTCGTCTTTACATCGAGCAATACGAAAAGGATTCATCCAAAACTGGAAGAGATTCTCAAGAAGCACTTGCTCCTCTGGTAAATCATCTCGTTTGATGTATATATGTTTTATCGTGGGTCCGATTTATAGTCATCAAGCTCGTCTCTATTTACCTAAGTTTGACCAATACAGTATGTTTTGTGCTGATGTTTACTAACATCTGGTCATATTTTTGGTCACAGGTGGAGGTTGCACTAAAGCTGTCAAAGATGCAAGAATTCACAGGTCGTTCCGCCCCCACTGTGATTACATAAATAAATACACATACATGCTGCTGCTGTCGCTGTCGCCTACAGCGTATGTATTTTGAGTGCTCTTATAGAAATAAAGTTTAGCTTTTCGTCATCACATGTCTAGTTTGTTAAATGTTTGAAGATTTACAATTTTTGTTGCCCTTAATAATTCAGTTGTATCATGAGAGTATTTACCAACAATGTCCTGAAGTTACGGCTATTTTATTTCGTAAGAGGCTTGACAAACGATTCGGTATCAATTGTGTAGGACTAGGAATGTCATCAATGAAACAAATATTGTGTGTGAACAACACCGTATTCACTTAGGTTCAAGTGCTTAACAAAAAAGAACAATAATCATCTCCAACATTCTTTATTTCTACAAAGCCACATAACATTAAAAGAAACTATTTCTCGTGCTTTTGTTGACGTGGATTGAAGAGATGTTTATAGTTTTGACCAGGGCCGTTCCAACCTTTTTGAAGTCCTAAGGCGAAATGAAGTTTGGGGTCGTTTTTCCTTCTTTCGATTATTATAAACGATACTTTTGTATGCCCTATTTCTTAGAGGCCCTAGGCTTGAACCTGAGTTACTTATACTATAGGTCCGACCCTGGTTTTGACGAAAATTCTAGACTGAACCGTTAACTATGGTCTTGGAGAATAACAAACCAAACAGGTGGGGCTGGGTTTTGTTTCTTGATATATATGGTCGGTCTTACTAGCTTGGCGATTTAACGGCTCAGTTTGAATGGTTTTGTTGGTTTGAACTGATTTTTTCTTTCCAAAATCATTAGTTTATATTACAAAACCTAAGGATAAAGATGGTTAAAAATGATAATACATATGCATAGTTGTATACTTATATGTTCTAAAAACATACGAATAGTAAAAGTTCGGTTCTAAAAACATACGAATAGTAAAAGTTCGGTAATACAACATGACAGTCGGTTTAAACAGTTTGTGAGAATCCTTGACGCCAATCTTAACTCGATAAATCCACAACTACAATCAAAATTGTGATCATAAAACTTTTTGATATAAAGATACTCATTAATATACATATTTATTGTTTAAGAATGTGTAATCACGAGTTTGATGATAAAATATGAACGATAGGGGTTGATTCAAGGCCGGAAACTGATCACCAACCCGTGAGAGAAATAAAACAACCCTTCAGAAATCGATCACATCAACATGCTACCTTCCAAAATTTCACTTGTTTTCATATCAATCCCCCCAAACCCTCTTTTTGTGCTTTTATGTTCTCCTTCTATCACTTTCGTTCACAAGACAACTCCACAATATTTTATTTTTATATACATCTATAATTATGCACCAATAAGGGTTGAAGGTGTATTGGTGTCCAACCCTACCAGTTTATCATATTAAATACAAAATTTGCTAATTAATTATTGAAAAACTAATGCTAGTTATTTTTATTATTATTTTTTTTTTTTTGCGAATGTGGAGGTAGCTCACTTGGTAGAGACATAGTCTCTTAAGGGAGAGGTCTCAGGTTCAATCCTGAGCAAAGGTGAAAAATTTAGAATATTGGTGAATTAAGAAAGCATTGTCATTAAAAAAAGTTAATTTTTTTTTTGGATAACAATTAGAATCGCTCCATCTATCCCAATTTAACGTACTAAACGCCGACCTATGTCTAATAGAGAGATACGACTCCTCTTTGATTCTATCAATGATGCATCTATCCCAATTTAACGTACTAAACGGCGAAGGCGACCTATGTCTAATAGAGAGATACGACGCCTCTTTGATTCTATCAATGATGCATCTATCCCAATTTAACGTACTAAACGGCGACCTATGTCTAATAGAGAGATACGACTCCTCTTTGATTCTATCAATGATGTTAGGTAACAAATAATATAACATGTTACATTAACAATAATTTTAGGGTTATTGTTAGCATTTCCATCGTTTTCCTCGATAAGATTCATATGAATATGAGAGATCTAAACATAAAAAAACATCATACCCTTTAAAAAAACCAGGTAAATCTACAGTAAGGCTTGAAGTTACCCGAGTTATTCACGTTATATTTTATCCGTAACTAGTCGATAAAAAAAAGTTAGCTTAAAATGAAATGAGCCATGATGGAAAAGAAAAGTCTCCCTTATAAAGCGTCCTTAGAAGATTTGTTTGATTTTTTTTGGAAAGAGTTCGCAAACACACTCCTAGCTTAATAAAAGTAAACAGTGAATTCGAAGTTTAAAACTCTATAATGGATATCATGTAGCTAAAGTAAAGGATTTGCCTTTAGTGACAAAATATAAATAATAATTACGACAACACTTTAAAATGGTTGTCCATCATAAGAATTGACTACCCTTTTACTTGTATCGTTATATTAATAATACCGGCTTAATAACGCTGTAAACGAGCTCACCCATGCTCGAGTTTCACAATGTTTGAACTCGACTTAAACTAAGTGAGGACGAAAATAGTTTCATAATGCAAACTTGAGTTTGGCTTATTAATTTCTAACAAATTAAGTGTGTGTTTTTGTATATAATGGTCTCCTTAATTTTAATGATGAAAAGGTGTATATGGCACAACTCCTTTATAACATTAACCATCATTTATGTTCATCATAAGGTCTAAAGTTATCAATTGAAATTGTCCCATCATAATGCCTCACAAAAGCAAAAGGTAAAAGTAAAAACTAAAAAAGGACCTAACAAATCAAATGACTATCAAGCTAATAAAATAACATAAATATACATTCTTTCAACTCATGAACACCATTCATTTAGCTTTACTAATTTTCTCTAAGGTTATGCTACACTTTTTTTTTTATTGGATTTGAGTGAGTTGATTTTTGACTCTTATAGTTGTAGCTCTTAACCAAGATTAATTAAAAATTTAAAACTTAAACAAGATGATTAGTGAAGAAAAAGCATAGGGAACATAATGACACAACTTTACTATTTTTGGCCCATAATGGTCTCAAATTATGCTAAAAGATAAACAAAATTAATGAATTTTAATGTGTGTACCAATCGTTAATCGTTATATATAAAACTAGATTTGTTAAAATAATCAATATATAATTGAGCCAAAACAAGGCATAGAGCCTCATGTTCAAGAGGTATCGGCAAATGTAGATGTTACCTACATTGGACCTATTATGTGTACTCAAGTCTAAACAAGTTCGACCCAATAATCTGATTTGATTCTAAACCTTAAATGCTAGCTTCTTCACGTGGACTTCTCTTTAGCCCATGCTCTCAATCCCTTATCCACGATATTTTTAACGTTCACACAAATTACATACACAAATACATGCACTTGCATAAGATAACTATCATACACGTATAATAGACCCGACCGTTAGAGATTGTCTTTTGTGACTCTATCATTGAGACACCGTCGATATTTTTACATGTTGCAACTTTAATCCAAAATCAGAAAAACTAGAACCAATCAAACCCGACAACCAAACACCATCCGAAATCTAACAATGTTAGCCGCTTATGCTACATCGCCCTCTCTCTCCTCATAGGTTCTTCTTTCTCCCTACACGGACTATCCACATGCACAAACTTTCTCCACGGAACTCCATGGACCGTCTACATGCACAAACTTTCTCAAAAAAAAACTCTGCCATTCTCAGTTCTTGGTCATAACCGAGAATGGCACCTAAACACCAGCTAAGCGACATACACCTCCATAAACCTCAATGGAGATGGTTTTAATAATAAAGTGAAATTCTTATAAAAAGAAAAATTTTATATTATTATTTATTAAATCATGATAAATCCATTTAATCATTAAAAACTTTAAATACCAACCGAAAACTAAAAGTCTAAAACCATAAACAAAATGTAGAAAATTCTATTCATTAAATAATATAACTACATATACACTTTCCCCCCTTAAATACAAACCCTAATTTGTTTCACAATTTCACTAACATAAACCATAAAACCTTAAACAACCGTTAATGTTCAACACTCACGGCATTTGTATAGTATCAACAAACCTATTAACTAACGCCAAAGCATTACTAGTAACTTCCTTAACCTTAACCGCACGACCACAAACGTCATCCTTAACCCCACCATCCGGTGTATCCTCAAACCCATCCGTACAAGTCTCCTCATTGGTCAACGCCGCACTCATCCACGTCTGCACATTGCTGAGCTGGAACCTCAAATCCTCACCAGACCCATTCAACCGTCTCATCTGCCTAAGCGAGTCGCGGATATCGGCAAGCGCGTCTCCAAAAACTGAGTGGCAGTCGTGTACGGCAGCAGCCACACGCGGGCTGCTGCCGTAGTCTGCCACTCGGGATATGTTGGAGATGTATTTGGCCATGTTGTTGACTTTGAATAATGTTACGCCGATCGCGACCCGGGCCAGTCGGCCCGGGTCTTGTTGGATGGCTGAGGAGTAGCCTGAGAGGGATTTGAAACATGTTTTTGGGTATAAGGTGGTTTTGCAACTTGTACGGATGAAATTTGTGTCGTTGGATTTTGGCGGGAAAGGGGTACCGGTGGTAGTTAAGGTGGTTGAGAGGAAGAAAAAGAGGAAGAGATAGAGGAAGATGGAGAGAATTTGGATATTCATGTTTTTTTTTTCTCTTGTGATTTGAAGTGGTTTGCTTATTTTAGGTGTATTGATAGAAGGGGCGGTTTAAGTAGTTTTTTTTGTGTGGAGGCTTGGGGCCATGGGGAGTTGAGGGTCGATGTTAAATTACATTAATGCCCCTCTTTTAATGTTTTTTTTAACGGGTTACGATACGTGAAATCCGTCTTTGGCGGGGCTCAAACGCTTGACTTTAAGAGGAGTAACATCTTAACTCTAATGGATTTGTCAGTTAGACCCAACCCCACCCAATGTATTAATTGAATTTTTATAAATTATTTTTTGAGTGATACGATTTAAGGAAAATTATGAAAATAGACAATGTTAATCAACACTTTTCTAAAGCAGACAAAAGTTTTTGACTTTTTCAAAATAGGGACAGTTGCATATTTCCCCTTAAAAAACTGTTTAATTACGTATTTACCCAACTAAAAATTAAAATTACATATATCCCATTTCTTAATTTTAATTTCTTAACTATTAAAATTGCATATATTCTCTTCCTTAACTAATAAAATTGCAAATTTACCCATTTTGATTTATTTCATTAAAAATAATTTATATAATGACTTTTTTACCCTTATTTTTACTAAAACTTAAAAAAAAATACATATTTATTCATTTTTACTAGTTTTTGTAGATTTTTACTAGTTTAGCGGTTTATTTCAGTGTTTAAGCTTTCGTTTCTTACATCTTTAGTAAGTTTTTTGTTTTCGGTTGTGTTTTTTTATTACTGTCTTTCTGTAACGAGCTAGAGTGACAATCATTAAAAGAAAAAAAAATATAAGTTACAATCAAGTAATTGGAAAACAAATTCCAATACTTTAAGTATATCATTTAGACTAACCTTGAACAGCCAAATCAAAGAATTAATGATAAACTGAGAATTAATTAATATTGTTGAATTTCTAAATTTCAACAATTTAACATGACGAAAATCATCAATTGATTAACTAGTAGCATAACAGGTCGAATTAGTTGGATAAAAATAAAAAAATAAGTTCTAAAACACTAGCAAAAAAGTCAAATTACAAAACTTATCAATTGATACAAATCCATAAGGAGCAAAATAAGTTGAATCAAATAATATTATATTTCTACGCTTTGCAAAAGAAAAGACGGTATATCTCGAATTCGTATACTATAAAATAATATACACTGCTTTGTAATTGGTTTTTCTATTCAAAAGAGGGTGGCGGCGCAACTTGTTGTCCGACTACCTGGTATTGCTTTGTAATTGCCCTTTTTCCTGTGGAATAAGAACTATTTCATTCGTAAAAAAAAATATATATATACATCGAAAGAGAGGAATTCGATAACAGTACATGTCCAGCCGTGGGATTTTTTTCTTTGAGAAGGTGAAACTGAAGAGTGATGTTTCTGTGTGAGAGAGAGAAGCAGCTTATTTTTGAACCAAGGTGATAAGGATCTTTTAAGTTTACAAAGGATAATTTAGTCATTATCAAAAGACGGGAAATATGCAATTTCATTTTAGGTTTGGGTAAATATGCAATTGAAAGTAATTGTTAAGGGGAAATATGTAATTTTTCCTTCAAAATAAACTCTGATTAACTGACTAGCCAGCTGACCTTGTTGGCTAGGGATGGCAAAAATATCCGAGCCTGACAGGTATACCCGAAATCTGAAGCATTTAGGACGTTTGCCGATACCCGACGGGTATTGGGCCGGGTATGGGTAAATTGTTTAGTAATATTTTATTCTTGTAGCTTTCTTGTTTGAAAAATAAACTTTTCATTTGAAATATAAAATTTGATGATATTATCCATATTTATATACTATAAAATAAAAAATTAGTTTTTTGAGACTTATATTATAATATATTTACATTTTAAATATAAAAAATATTATTACGTTAATGATGATATGTATTTTATTTATCATAATTTCATATATATATATATATATATATATATATATATATATATATATATAGATTTTTCAAAACAAAAAAAATTATAAAGGAAAGTAGAAAAGTATATACACTAATTATAAAGAAAAGTAAAAAAATATATACACATGAAAATCTTAACGGGTATACCCGATACCCGTAGATATGCCCGATATCCAACAGGTAATGTACCGGGTATGAGACAAGATTTATAACCGAATATGAGTATAGAATTACTCATACCTAATCTATACCCAGCCCATTACAATCCCTAATTTTATACAAAGTGATCTCAACTCTCAAGTAACAAACAACAACAATTTTAGATTTACAAGTCCAAAACAACAGAGTAACCAAATAAATTACAATTACAAGTGAATGAATTAATATACAAGCTTTCCTTTTCAAACGAGTCACATTGAGTTGTGAGGCAACATTTGTTTTATGTGGCTCGTGTGACCCATCCTCAATTTTAATATATTTACAAATTCATACAAAAGTATTATAAAATATGTTACTATCACATAGAAAAATAAAATAAAAAAATATAATTGGTTATTATACTTCCTATTATTTTCATTGAAATCGAAGTTTCATGAATCATAACAACAAAATATGTTAAATGTATGCATGTGAATTCTTTTTGTACGTACGTCCATACAATTCCTAAAAGCCTCAACTTAACAACAAATTCTCTTTGTATTTTTCTTGGCTTCATTCTATTTTTTATTTCATTTTCTTGGCTTCATTCACGTAATATTTTTGGGATTTGTCTAATATTGGATGCCAGTATGCCACGTCTTAAGTCTTATCAACACGTGCATTAATTACTGCTATTTTTGGTGACACTATAATTTTAGCAATTTTCATAAAAAGAAATTTGTGATTAATTTTATTCTAATAAATATACAAATTAACGTCTGAATAAAAATAAATGAAATAAAATTTTAAAGTTTAAAAGAAATTGTCGTCCACATTTATACCAAAATGAAAGTGATATGAAAGAAAAATCTATAAAACAAAAATCCAGGATTGGTTAATGGTGTGTAAAAAATAAGTGGTGGCTTTAGATATCGGGATGATGAGTAGAACGGGCAGTTAATTTTTTTTTTTTTTTGAAAAATATACTTCATTAAAACAAACCTCTGACCCAAAAGGGCAAAAGGCCAAACAAACACGAGCACCCCTGACCCAAACGGGCAAAGAACAACAAATTACAACATGTATAAAGGATATTTACACCAGTCCGCCCAATTAATATAATTACAGGAAGATCTATTCTTAACCCAAGTATACCCAATTGATTTAATCTCCCCTATGATTTCAAGCGGATTGCATTTCTTCTGATTGAATACCACATCGTTCATTCCTTTCCATAAGCGTAGTTAATGGCAGATTTTGGAACAATAATTTTAAAGAAAAAATTTTGTGTGTGTGTGGGGGGGGGGGGGGGGGGGGGGGGTTCTGGGCTACATGTACTGAAAGTTGAGGATTAAATGCGTTACAAAATACAAACCACAAGGATCAACTGTGTATTTTTGGAAAATTAGTGACCAAATCTAAAATTTTTATAAACCATAGGGATCATCCATGTACTTTACTCTAATTTTAACTCTGATTAATAAATGTTTTTTACATTATAAAAATAGTCCATTATTTACGGTAATTTCGAAAAGAAAAAATTACGCATACTATGTTAACGGTTTCACTTAATGCCTAAAAGGTTTAACGGTTTGGTAAATGATAACGGTTAAGTGTAACGACCTTACGCAACCAACAAGATAAAGTGAATCTCTGACCCATTTCCATCATAATGTTTGTCTCCTCGTCAATCCACGGCCCATATTAAATATGGGCCCACATTCAATAATGACTCATAATCAACTGCCTCTTCTCGTGCAAACAGAGTCACTTTGTACCAAAAAATATGGAATTAACACTCAATTTTAAGTTGAGAACATCTGCATGGAATTAACAATCACTTTTAAGTTGAGAACATCTCCATTTAGTCTTTGGTATATATGATAGGAGTTACAAATAGAGTTAGAGCCTATGTATAATTTTTAGAAATACTGGATTTTAATAATCTCAATTATTCGTCGCTGACCGTAACAGTCTCAACTCTCAACTTAAAAAATAATCATTGGCAGTCCCAAGTATTAACATATTGGTCTCCAATGGACCCTGATTAACAAATCACTAATGACGTTAGTCTCCGGCCGCCGGAAAAACGTTTTTGGCCGGAAAACTCAACTTTTTCGTTCCAAACCTCTTTGTAACCTTATTACGGACCTATAGGAACTTTTTTTAGTAAAAGCCCCAATTACTGAGGTCGCCGGAAAACTCAACTTTTTGGCCGGAAAACTCAACAATCAACATTATCGTCCAACCCTCTTTGTAACCTCGGATCGGACCTTTATGAACATTTTTCTAGCCAAAAACGTTTTCCGGCTACCGGAGTCTAACGGTGTTAGGATTCTGTGAGTCAGGGTCCATTGAAGGCCAATATGTTAATAGTTTGGACTGTCAGTGGTTATTTTTTAACTTGGGACTGTTGACGGCCAACGACAAATAGTTGGAATTATTAAAATCCAATATTCCTAACGTTTAAAACAAACATAACATGTATTATGGAATTCTTACGATTTTCAACTTAAATTGATTATGTGTTAATGAATATATTGATTAATATTAACACAAACCATTATATAAGCATTTGTTTGATAACTAAATGTCGAAAAAATGTATTTTCATTGTAAATAATCAAATATTGTAATTAACTTGACTAAAACAAGACAACTCTCTAAAGTGTTTTATTTCAAACTTTTTGGTTCAAATGTCATGGGTAACTATTAGGGCTGCAATCGAACCAAACGTTCGGCGAACAGTTCGTGAACCGTTCGGCGGGAAGTTCGTTTGTGTTCGTTCGTTTATTAAACAAACGAACACGAACAAGAAATTTTGTTCGTTTAGTTAAATGAACAAACATGAACAGAGGTCGTGTTCGTTCGTTTATGTTCGTGAACGTTCGGTAACGTGTTCGTTTATGTTCGATAGTTCATTAGTGTTTTTAGTTTTTATATTTATTTAAATATTTTAAAATTTCGACAAATTAAATATCTAATAAGTGGCGGTGTATTATATATTCTGTTCATGAACAATTGTTTGTGTTCGTTTGTTACCATTTGCGTTCATGAACATTAGTTTGTGCTCATTTGTGTTCGTCAACGTTCGTTTCCTAAAATTAACAAACAAACACAAACGAACACGAACAAGTTCCTTTCCTTAACAAACAAACACGGACATAAAATCTCGTTCGATAAGTGTTCGTGAACGGTTCGCGAACACATATATTTCTTAACAAACGAACACGAACAAGTTCTTGTTCGTGTTCGTTCGGTTCGTTTGCAGCCCTAGTAACTATAATTCAGGTCACTAACCGTAGTTACACTCAAGTCAAAAGTTAGGTAACGAGGAAAGAAAAACCTAAACCTAATCCACATTGATTAGGCCGTGAATTATACTTGAGTTTGAGATTTATGTAATGAATCTTTTTGGGGTGTACCTATTTACACACCCATTTGCCCATTGGCACACCAAAAATGTGTTTTTTGTTCTATATACACACACCCTGCAGTGTCGAGCTGTGGCCAAAGCGCGGCGTTTTGGTCCGGCCAACCAGACAAAGATTGACGGGTGTCTGACGGGTAAGAGGTCTAAACCATTAAGAGGTTCATTAAAAGGTAAACAAACAACCCCTACGTGTTATGAGCCTTATGTCCAAGGCTTGATGTAAAACTACTATTGAGTCGCGGGGGGGGGGGGGGGGGGTCTCACTGGAAGCACCGTCTCTATTCCTAAGGGTAGAGGTAAGATTGTTTACGTTTACCCTCCTCAGACCCTACCTTAGCTTTCCTTTTGCTAAGTATGATGATGATGATATGTATGTAGATGCGCAAATTTGTATGAGGCCGCACGAGTTTAATTGTTAAAAAAATAGGGCTTTAGACACAAAAATTGTAATAGCTTAGAATACTAACACAAAAATTGTAATAGCTTAGAATACTAACATTTTTTATATTACATTATCACTTATTATATTGAACATTTATAATTCTACATTGTATAAACTGTTTAGTTTACTATTAACGGTTTCAACCCTAAGTAAAAAATGATGCTTGTTACGCTAATAAAATCAAATAAAAAAAAACCCTTACATTTATATTTCGTTTTAGATCTTGAAGTACATTCAAACCCCGACCCTTGAAAATAATGGTATCGTGTTATTTTCTTTTTAGAATAAAAGTTTTTGCTTTTAAAAGTAAAAGTAGAGCAATTTAATCATGATTTGAGACTTATGATAAATCTGCCGTGATTAACTCCATCTATTAAATCAGGTCGGGTCCCTCTCATGCCAACCTTCTTTAACAAATATGTAACTGAATTTGACTAATGATTGAAATCAATTTAATAGGATTAAACTAAAACAAACATATAAACATCAGTCAATCTTATTGCTATTGTTAATCTGCACGTTTTTATCCCATTTGCTTTTGATACTTTTGGTTTTCTGGCGCTAGAGGTTGTGGACCTACTTAGTCGAGCTCAAAGGGTCATGCATAGTAATGTTATGACCCCGAGATCTATGGACGTAGTTTTTAAAAGGCTTAGTTTTGCTATTCAAAAAGGGGTAGCGGCGCAGCTTGTTGCCCGTTTACCAACTATCTCGATGTAAATTCATAACACGGGTCTTGCATATATGTAATTTATAAAGAACACAATAAATAAACAAAAATGTTAAACAAGCAAAAAAATCTGCAAATTAATATATTCATTTTGAATAAAAAATTATAAGAATGTAGTGTGTAATTATATAAGGAAAACGTTACTTTAATTGAAACTGAAGAAAAAGGTTTATCACATTGGAAAAGTGAGGTAGCATTTGTTTAAATTAAGGGTTATGGATTAGGGATGAGGTTGGTACCGACCGGTACCGAATCGGTATCGGAACCGAAAGTACCGGTATCGAAAATCCTCAAAAGTAGGTACCGGTACCGAATATACCCGGTTCAGTACCGGTACGATACCGGTATTTGAGGGTAAAAACCGGTAAATACCGGTACCGTACCGGACCAGTACCGAAAATGTCAAAAGTCGGTACCGAATCGGTACCGAAAATGTACCCGGTTCGGTAAATTCGGTACCGGTACCGGGTACCATTTGCTCATCCCTACTATGGATTAGTTTGTTTTGGATTTTAGGTTTTTAACGGTTTTCGATTTTCATGATAGGTTTGGTTTCGGTTTTGTCGATTTTACCATTTGGACTTAAAAGTTTTGGGCCATAAAGTTTGTCCAAAATGATGAATTTGGTACCCTATGAATAAAGGCCAAGTATAGCAAGCAAGATACAATTCATAGTTTCATACTCTTGCTATTGTAAATAAAAAGTTTATAAATAGATAAACTCGTACCATGCTACTTTGCAAAAAAAAAAATAATAAAGAAAAAAAATCAATTTTTAAGAACACATAAAACTAAACCGTCAGTTCTAGGTTGGGTTCAGCTAATTTGGTTTTGATTATTTCGGTTTAAATAAAACGTAGCACAAACTTGTCGAAATCGACCTCAGATACTTTAGAAAATATGATGAAACCAACCTTCTTTTACAAATAACTAAACCGATACTTGATTAATAATAGGGTTGTAATTTCTAAACAACCCGAGTTCAAACTCAAGCTTGTTAGAGGACTTCAAATCAATCCTAGCGTACTCGTATACATATTTTAACGGTGGCATAAAACATTTCATCAAAAACAGACAACAACGACTAGTCGACTACCAAGAAACTAGCCGGGCCAAAAAGAAAAACCGTTACAAATACATCAAAGAGTTTATCATCCACTCTGTCCAAGTAACACGGCATTTACTAGAACGACTTGAATAATATTAAGCTTTAACCTAGATGGTAAACAGCCTCTACTGAGATGCTAAAAATCTATGAAAGTGTGAAACATTATAAATATTAGAAATAATCAAAAGTTATTGGGGTTTATTATACCTAGTAAATACAAACAAAAGCCCAATAACATTACAACCCAACCCAACATGTTACAGACTTGGACAGTTGGACTTAAAAATTAGCCGTGAAAGCATAACGGTCCAGAGGCCTATAACTATAAGGGGCTGTTTGGCAACATCTGAATCAATAAGTGCTGAATGAATAAGAGGTCTGAATGGGTAAGAGGCTCTGAACCAGTAAGTGCTGAACCAGTAAAGTGCTGTTTGGTTGCACATCTGAATCACTGTGTAAAATGACATTTTTACCCCTTTTAATTAAAAAACCCATTTTATTATTAAATATATATTACATCTTCATCCTCACAACTTTCTCCATCCTCCATCCAGAACTCTCTCTCTCTCTATACCTACACCATCTCCATCCACATACAGCCACTGCAACTCCACCGTCACCACCACTACACCGTCACCACCACCGTTGCACCTCCACAACACCCACCACCGCTTCACCACCGTCGCCACTGCAACTCCACCGTCACCACCACCACTACATCGGCCAGCGGGTTCGAAGCAGGAAGAAGAGAGAGAGAGATCAGTGAGCTGAACCCACAAATAAAGAACCCATATTTATGAAACAAAAACAATCAAGATCGGAACATTGGCTGAAGATCGGAACAATCAAGATCGTATCGGAACATACCTGGTAGACAACAGCGGCAGAGGAGAGGTGCGACGTGGTGGAGAAGGCCGGCGAGGTGGAGCAGGTGTGACGTGGTGGAGGAAGGAGGTGGAGATGGAGGCGTATGGAGGAGTCGAACAGGTTTCTTTTTTTTAGGGCGATGGGTATTTTTGAGAGAAATTTCATTCAGCGACTAACAATATCTGAATGATTCAGATCTGAACTGAATCATTCAGAGGTGGGCTGATTACCGAACCAAACACTTACGCCTCTGACCGATTCAGAGGTTTCCTCTGAATGAAACCATTCAGTGGCAAACAAACAGCCCCTAAGTGTTACTATCCTTTTGTTTCGAGGGTGTAAACGAGTCGATTCGTTCGTAGGTATTCTAGATCAACTCACCAGAAGTCTGAATCAAAACCATAGCATAAAAGTAAGCTCCTTTAACAAATGAGTCTCAGCACAAGCTTTATATATTTTCCGACTAGGCTCATTAGTCTATGTCGCAACCCCCGCCCCCTATATGTCCCGGGAACGGGCGGCCGCGAACTCAGTATTGGTGGTATCGGTGTTTATCAATTTGACAGCGGAAATTTCATCAGGACTGTAGTTAGGAAATATTTTATCAGAGTAAATACCACACTTTTATAATATTAAACATATTGGGATAAAATCCATAATTTTCATTACAAACATTTTCATAGGGAAAATCCCTAATTTATTGAATAAAACATCTTCTTTTATTTAGGTAACTTTTATAGCCACTTTTTTTTTCCAAGCCTTCAGTGCTGTCCAGCTGGCTTCTATGTTAGCTTTCACATTTTGTTACCTGAAACGCGTTTGAAAACATTTTGTCAGTGAGAAATACTAGTGAGTGAATCCCAGTTTAATCAAGAAGAGTTCTATCAATTAACACAGTATTGAGAGCGATTACAATGTTTACATCTACACAATTACTCATTCAGTACTGTCAATCCTGACTGGTGGGTCATATTACCCATTGGCTAACTCTTTGTCCAATGGTAACGTGTTTCACATTTTGTATACAAAACCCCAACATACCGGCAGTATTTGAAGATTATAAAGACTGAATCACTGCTTAATCATATTGTAAAATATTTAAGGTTTTGTAAAAACAATTTACAAAAAGGAGATTACTCACATTGCTGTCTTAGATTTCCTTTAAGGGTTTCCTGGTGATTATCTCTAATTTATACAAATGCACACGCGTTAGTATAATAACCCAAAATTTACATTAGTAATACCCTCCCCGAGACGGCATTCCAACGACTACGTCGGGCAGAACCACGACAGCCGTTACGGAACCCTGGATCAATCGGGCAGCGTATCTAATACGTAACCGGGGTTATGATACTTACAACGGAGCAGAACTTCGTTATTTAGGGGGGTATTATACCCAAGAATTATGCCTACTATGTGAAATTTTGAGAGAAAGAAAAGATTGTGAGCGAATTCGTTTGAAGGCCCGAGCTCCAAATTTATAGGAGCTGATTTTGGTTTTGTCGCGCCCCGCGTAAGATGTAGCCAGGGGCTACGCGGCGCACGAGGGCAGCTAGGGTAGGCCCTAGCTTGTCCAACTCAGCCCTAGCTTCGACACGCTGCACGACACGTGGCAGCACCGGGTGTCACCCCGACTTGGAGCTGTCGCGACCCGCGTAGGTCAAGGGGGTGGCTTACGCGCCCCGCGAGAGACCATAAAAATTGTTTTTTTTTTTAATTTTTATAAAAATAAAGGTATTCGGGGCCCGTTTAAGTATACGGGGTGTATTTTAGGACATATTGGGGCCTTTTAATATATTTTAGGGCGTCGAAAATATTTTGGAGGGTTGTTATATCCTCCCCACCTTGTTTTAGAGCTCGTCCTCGAGATCTACTGGAATATGTGCGGGTATTTTCTTTGCATTTCAGATTCAAGTTCCCATGTGTATTCTGATCCTCTTTTGGAGTCACATTTTACTTTAACTAGAACTAATCTCTTGTGCTTAAGGTTCTTGACTTTCCTGTCTTCAATCTGTAGAGGCCTTTCTACAAATTTTAACTGCTCATTTACCTCTATATCCTTAAGAGGTACTATCAGTGATTCATCAGCTAAGCATTTCTTGAGATTAGATACATGAAATACATCATGTATTCCTGCCATTTCCTCTGGCAGTTGTAGCTGATAGGCTATAGGTCCTATTCTTCTAATAATCTCAAAAGGTCCAACATACCTGGGGCTTAACTTTCCCCTCTTGATGAATCTGACTACTCCTTTCCAATGAGAGACTTTCAATAATACTTGTCTTCTACCTGAAATTCCAACAGTTTTCGTCTGTTATCAGCATAACTCTTCTGTCGATCGCGTGCTGCTTTCAGTCGTTCCTTGACTTGAATGATCTTGTCGGTTGTTTCCTGTACTATTTCGGGTCCAGATAGTTGTTTTTCCCCAATTTCTGCCCAACAGACTGGTGTTCGGCACTTTCGTCCATAAAGTGCTTCGAATGGTGCAGCATTGATACCTGTGTGATAGCTGTTATTATAAGAGAATTCTATCAATGGTAAGTGACCGTCCCAGTTACCTTCGAAATCAATTACACAAGCTCTAAGCATGTCTTCCATTGTCTGAATTGTCCTTTCGCTTTGTCCGTCCGTTTAAGTATGATAGGCTGTGCTTAGATTCAAATTGGTTCCCATTGCTTTTTGGAAACTTGTCCAAAAATGAGAGGTAAAACGGTTATCCCTATCAGACACAATTGATAAAGGAATTCCATGTAATGAAACTATTTCATTTACATACAATTTAGCTAATTGTTCCATACTGAAAGTTTCTTTCTTTGGTAGAAAATGAGCTGACTTAGTTAGCCTGTCTACAATCACCCAGATTGTATCATTACCTTTTCTTGTTTTGGGTAATTTGGTAACAAAATCCATTGTTATCAATTCCCATTTCCAAACTGGCATTTCTAATGGCTGCAACAAACCTGAAGGTTTCTGATGTTCAGCTTTTACTTGTGAATATGTTAAACACTTTGCAACATATGTTGCTATATCCTTTTTCATTCCTATCCACCAAAAATTATTTCTTAAGTCCTGATACATCTTATCACTTCCAGGATGCATCGTATACTTAGATCTATGGGCTTCTTCTAATATACGGTGGTGTAGGTTTCCTAATTTAGGTATCCACATTCTTTTCTTATGGAATCTCCAAATTCCATCTGTTCCTTGTTCTAATTCTTTAATCATTCCTTTTAGTTTTTCAGTATCATCCTTGATTGCTGATTCTTATGCTTTTCTAATCTGTTTATTTAAATTTACTTGTAGATTTAATTTAAGAGAACGTACCCTTTTTGGTTTTTCATGATACTTTTGACTTAAAGCATCGGCCACTACATTTGCCTTTCCTGCATGATACTAAATGTTACAATCATAATCACTAAGAATCTCCATCCAGCGTCTTTGTCTCAAATTCAATTCCTTTTGCCCGAAAACATACCTTAAACTCTTATGGTCTGTGAAAATGGTAAACTTACTACCGTATAGGTAATGTCTCCAAATTTTCAGGGCAAAAATTATGGCTCCTAGTTCTAGATCATGGGTGGAATAATTTTCTTCATGATTCTTAAGTTGTCTAGAGGCGTAAGCTATAACCTTTTGATGTTGCATCAACACATCCATAACCTAACTTAGAAGCGTCACAATAGACTACAAAGTCTTCAGTTCCTTCTGGTAACGCTAGTATGGGTGCGTGGGTTAATCTTTGCTTAAGAATTCTAAAGGCTTCTTCCTGTTTTGATCCCCATTCAAACTTAACAGATTTACAGGTTAGCTTAGTTAAGGGAATGGCTATTCTAGAAAAATCTCGAATAAATCTTCTATAATATCCGGCCAATCCTAAGAAACTTCTAACATCGGTTGGTGACTCAGGGTTTTTCTATTTAGTAATTGCCTTGATCTTGGTGGGATCCACATGAATTCCTTCATGATCGACTAAATGCCCAAGAAAGTGTACCTGTTCTAACCAGAATTCACATTTCGAAAACTTAGCATATAGCTTTTCTTTTCTCAATAAACTTAAAAGTGCGTGCAAATGCTTTGCATGTTCTTCTTTACTCTTAGAGTAAATGAGAATATCATCTATAAAAAAAATTATGAATTTATCCAAATATGGCTTACATATTCGGTTCATCATGTCCATAAATGCGGCTGGGGCATTGGTTAAAACACATGGCATGACTAGTAAATTCATAATGGCCATACCTTGTTCTGAAAGCGGTCTTAGGAATGTCCTCTTCCTGTACCTTTAATTGATGATATCCAGATCGTAAATCGATTTTAGAGAAAAATCGAGCTCCTTGTAACTGATCGAACAGATCATCGATTCTTGGTAATGGATACCGATTCTTAATTGTGACCTTGTTCAATTCACGGTAGTCAATGCACATACGCATCGATCCGTCTTTCTTCTTAACGAATTGTAACACCTCGTAAAATCACGACCAATGTAATGAAGACACGTGTCATTAGCTTTAAACGTGTAATGAATTATATATGAAGGACTAAAGTTGACAAACAAAGAAAGTATATGTGTAAAAGGATTCAAAGTGTCAACATTGGATAATTATACCTTTCAACAACCCTACACGATGTTTATACCTTTAAACGAATGAATTATGAATCATATGAAGCCGTTTGTGGAAGAAAGTGAAAGTTTACAAACCGCAAGGGTTAAAAGTGTCAACATGTTTAATTTATACATCTGAGTGATCTTTTAACAAACCCGAAGCTTTGTAACGATTAATTATGCTCACTAGAATAAGTTATAAAAATTTCACAAGGTTTCGATATCGTATGAGAAAGATACGCTAACATTCATAAGTAAGGGGTTAAAAGCATCAACGTTGAAATTCAAGACTTTTCGGTGATTTTATAACTAACCGGGGACTTAATGAAGTTGGTTTATGACTTAGAGTCCTTAAAAGTCAAGTTTGGGGGTCAAAAGTGCAATAAAACAAGTTAAAACAACTATTTGAAGGACCAAGGACCAAATGTGCAATTGCTAAAAGATTTTTGACCGGATCTGGGCTCCATACCGGCCGCGTGAGACCTCCCAGGACTCTTACGCGGGCCGCCTAAAAAGTGCCAGCGTCCAAAAACATGGCAGATGCCAGTTTCAGCCTGTTACACCGCCTTAACTTACCATTTTTCGATCCCAGGGGCTGTACCAACTGTTTTTCATGCATAGGGACACATGTATATGATCAGGGAACACTTGTAGACTTATTTGGATTGATCTCATGCATTCTAAATTCATATATATAGACCCTTATGTTGCAACACATGAACTTGCATATTTGGAAATCATTCAAGGCATTCTCTGGAACTCTCTGGTCATCAAACAAGTTTCCTTAAGTTCCATAATTGTGCTTAGGACTATTGTAAGTGTCCTTAACCTCTCTAATCTCAGTCTTATTAGTTTAATGGCCTAAAGTCAAACCCGTCGTAATTAAGGTTTGACTTAGTGATTAATCACTAACGGTCCAGTCAATTCTCGAATTGAAAGTAGCTTTGAGTTGGTAATTATGTGGGTAATAAATCCTCAAAAGGGCACCCTCTGATTCCCACTCTAACTAGGTCAATTGTCGGGTCAAACTTAATTGTAAAAAGTCAACAGAAAGCTAATTTTCAAGTAAACCCATAATTAACAATGTAGAAGCCATGAAACCTTTTTTATCACTTGTATAACTTGGTAATTAATGTAAGAACATGTCTAAGCATGTTCAACCCGATAATTTTCAGTTTAGACTCGATTTGGAACCGAAAGTCGCAAAAGTAGACTTTTGCTTTGACTTTCAGTTCTGACCCAATGTAGCATATTTTAGAAATGCCATAGAGCTCTATTAGGACCAGGTTATAGGTTAGTGTAACCCTCTGGGGTTATACAACTTGGTTCCTTAGTTATCCGATTCATTTGCATGTTTCCGTTATATGCCTAAATGTTGACCATTATGCCCTTTTGACTCTAAAACGAGATTTTTGAAAATGTAAGAGGACAAAAACCTTTATTACTGATTTATAAACTTGTCCTAAAAATTTGACATCAGTTTGAGGTTGATTAGGAGATATGCTCAATATCGTAATTAAGAAGCTTTTTATTAATTAAACGGCGTAATTAGCATAAAGCCTATCTAAACCCAAATTTTAACACCAAAATTTTTACCCACTGATGTAATATAATATTTTGGGATTTTTGAAGATTTTTATTCATTTTTAAGCTGAGCATAACATAGGGTTCTTGCTATAATTCGGTAATTGGCGGTTATACCCTTTTCTTGAATAAAATGAGTTTTACATAATATTTTGATACCAAACTTTTTGCTACTGATTTTATATGATAAATAAAGTATTTTGAACTTTATAAACTGATAACAAACTCAGATTTCTTATTTAAACCCGAAAATCGCTTAAAACCGACTTTTACGCGTTTTAAGCGCATAGTATGGGTTAAAACTATTTTTTTAACATATAAGACTTAATACCTACTCATGTTTTAACTAAATTTTTATGATTAAACAGTAATCAAAAGTTTTGAACTCAGAATTCTAATTTTAACCTTTAAAGCTTATGTGAAATTACCAAAATGCCCCTACGGTGCATAGTTTGGTTATAAAAGGTAAATTTCACATATATGCAATACCCTACTGTTGTGACTTATAAAAATAAATATTTTTACTGATTATATCAGACCAGAAACTCAGATTTATATTTAAACTCTTTTATAAGCTTTAAAATGACCAAAATACCCCTACGGGGCATAATTTGAGTTTAAAAATCCATTTTGGGCATAATGGAAGGTATCCTACTGATATCACAACATATTTAGGGCATATTAACTTAGGAAGCCTGTTCATGACTCATTTGTTTACCCGTTATGCATTTTTCGCGTTCGGTACGGTTTATGTAACTAGTTTGCATAAATTAACCGAAACGGGTCAAACCTTATCATTTTTATCTCAAAATCCAGAATGTGTTTAGTTTACCCATATTAGACAAGTCTTCAAACTTGTCGGGTCTAAATCACATTCTATTCCGGTCTTCGCTTAATCATGCGTTTCGAACCGTATATCTTCCTTTAAAACTAACCGGTATAAGTTTAGACTTAATTAAGACCCGTTAGGAATCTAATAGGTTATTAAAACGTTCGTTCCAGATTAGGAGACCAGTAAAAGATACTTGCACTCGCTGATTGAGATTTATACTTGCTCAGGTAAATACTTTTAACTTATTTTCTGTTATACGGGCTTGGGATACGGTATTATAATAATACCGCTTGGTCGGGTATGTAATTGTTTTAAATAGGATTGTGATTAATATATATTGCGTAACCCGTTTTAATCTGTTTTGTTTGTTATATGGCTTTTGGGGGGTTAATGGCCATGTCCTGGATATCCTCGGCTCATTCATTGAAATGGCCACGACTTAAGCACGGGGTGTAGGCATACACCCGACAGTTGCGTATGTATAAAAGGTACCCCACAATAAGGAAAAATTCCTTGTGGGTATTATACCTGTGGTGTGTCAGTTAATCTTGTCCGGCTCTTCTAACCGGTCCTGACAGACGGCAAACATTTAAATCTGTATACAAGATTATTTTTAAATAATTGTCCCAAGTTATAAAAGATATTTTGTGCCTTGTGCATTCAAATCAATTTTCTTAAACATTTTCAAAATGAGTCGGTTAATTGTATTTACCAGTGTAAACTGACGTATTTTCCCAAAAGGCTAAGTGCAGGTACTAAACGGAATAGGCTGGCTACTCCTAGCATCAGTAAAGAGTCTTGCAAGCTTAGATGTTATAAATCTGCTGAACAATGTTTCTTTTGAACTTTGATCCGCCTGTGGATCCTTTACAACCGTTTTGTAATAAATGATATTACTTTCATTCGGTTTGTAATGATTTATATTTCGACTTCCGCTGTGTATATAAACTGTGATAAATTATCTATGATGATATCAACTACGTCACGATACTCCCCACCGGGCCCACCGGTAATACGTGGAAATATCGGGGTGTGACAGGTTGGTATCAGAGCCAACGTTGAGTGAATTAATCACTAGCCTTTTGTGTTTAATCTCAATGACACAGTTTGCACATTCCTCGAATTTCGAGTCTAGACAAAGAACTTAGGACTAATTCTGACTTATTTTGTCCTTTATTGTTTCTTTTGTTGTTTCTTTTGTTTTTTACAGGACCAACAAGATGCCACCAAGATTCCGAGGAAGAGGAAGAGGCAAGGGGCCATTTATCGCCCCCAAGGATCACGAGGCCGGACCTTCCCACCGGCGAACCCCATCAGATACCCTGAGTACCAGTCCTCAAGAAGACTGGAGGACCTCTTTAGAACCCGCGAGGCGTTCAGTCTCGCTGAGCTCCTCACCTTCCTACCTCAACTCTTTCGGGCCTCAATCGGAGAACGAGCCCCACAACTCACATCACTCTTTCATACCCCTTCAACGCCCCAACTTACACCATTCTTTCAACGACCCAACACCCTAATTTCAAAGCCGGTTCAACCCGGCAAACCAAATTGATGAGCCAACGGGTTATAACCCGTTGCGACCGGAGGACCACTTCTCCATGGACAGAGAAGAGGATCCGGAACCTGCCCAGCCGCCAACCGGAACACCTACTCACCCCATCGAGATTTCGGATGGGTCGTCATATCATGGATCACCTTATCGTGGTCCAGACAGTTATGAGGCAAGGTTTGCCCAATACGACTGGGTTTTTACTCCCAGTTACCACTCACAGCAGCAGCAGCAGGATCCCTCGGAGGATTCGCGTTTTGTATAGGTTACTCCACCGCCACCACCACCGCTTTAGTAGCAGCTACCTCCGGAGCCACCGAGGCGGAGAAGAACAACCGCACGGATGTCCGTGCGAGGGGGAATCCGTATCAGCACCCCTTAGCATTCAAGTGGCAGTCATTACCCGCCACTATATGAAGACCCACAGATGGGTGGGCCTTCGAACCCTGTTTCTCAGGTGGAGTCTGCGCCAGTCGCATCGCCACCAGTAGGTTATGATAACCCAATTCCTACCTACGCCGGTACAGCGGCATACAACCCCTTTGAACAGCCTGCTTACCCAGGGTATAACTACTACAATGCCCCTAATGTTGACCCATACCTTGTTGCAGCCAACTACAATGCCCAACATCCTGAAGGGCCTTACGCATCCTCCTACCAAACCGGGTACCCACCTTATGGGTATCAACACCCACCACCTCCTCAACCTCCGCATCAGCAGCCGCCTCAGCCGCTGTTGATTCAGCCCCAGCAGCAACAGGAGATTCTACAGAGGTTGAGCCAGGTAGAACGGGAGGTTCAAGAGGAACGTAGGAACCACCGGGGATTTCTCAAAGGTCTGGCAAGCTTAATCAAGGGAAAGAGCAAAATGGATCATTAAATTCCTTATTTGTTTATTTTGTATTTCTTTAATTTTCAATCAAGTCCCTGCGTGGACAATTATTTATTTATGTACTTAGTCCCTGCGCGGACTTGTCTTTCTATCCTTAGTCCCTGCGTGGACATCTTTTTATATTCAGTCCCTGCGAGGACTTGTAGTTTCAGTTTAGCCCCTGTGTGGGCAAGTTATTTCTGTTAAAGTCCCGTTTAGGGCAATATGTACTCTTTTAAATTTTAGTGGCATGTTATAATTTCATTTTTGTCATTTTATGTATAAATATAATATATATGAAATAAACAAATCAAAAATCTCATTTCTTTTAAAATAATCTGCCTATTAAATATTAAATAAGAATCTTAAAGGATATAACCTAGCCTGCATGTCATTATAAGACCTGGCCATGATGGCAAAGCCTATTTAAAAAGGGATTCAAATCCTTGTTGACATCTGAAAACATGTTAACACTCCTGGCAGACGTGATTCGTTAAAATCACACATGTCATTCTTATATTGGATTCTTCCAATTCCTTCTTTATTATTTAAACATCCATTTGTGATGTAGGGCCTACGAACCATAATCGTTGTCATATAAGACAAAAGACAGATTGTAGTCTACGACCTGTCAAATAAAGGGTAATGAACTACGTTCAAACCTTAATACCTCGATTCTTTGAAATCATGGTTTATAATTTAAATTGTCCTTGTGACTAGGCCTTATGTGCCATTAATAATACCCTTAATACTTTAAAATTAGGATAAATTATGATGAAAATCCTAAATGAATACGTTTAATAAGTTAACCAAGTATGGTTTATAGTTACCATGGTTAATGAATTGCCATAAAAGACAATTCCATATTAGACTCCTGAATCAATCCTTGTTAATATTTTATGTAGCAATCAAGCTACATGGCTGGGTCAGACGAAGTCAACAGTCACCCAAGGGAGAATCATGACACTTCCAGAGTTAATGTAGCAGGCGCGGAATTGCAGGCATTAATAGATAATGCCGTTACGCGAGCCCTTGACAGATAGTTTAACGAATCTAGTGGTACCCATGTCAGAACTCAGTCTGTACCTCATTCGAAACCACCCTCCAGGACTCATACAGCTCGCAAGAGTGATTCTCATCACTCAACAAATCAGAGGAGTGTTCCGTCTAAGAAGATTGAGCTCAAACAAGAACCACGTGTTAAGGGCTGTTCTTATAAGTATTTTGTCTCCTGTAAGCCTAGAGACTTCACATGGGAGAAAGGAGCCATCGATTGTATGACTTGGCTAGATGAAATGGACACAGTGGTTGATATTAGTGGTTGTGCAGAGAAAGATATTTGAAGTTTATGTCACAATCTTTTAAGGGAGAAGCTCTAGCGTGATGGAGATCACTGATTCAAGCTACAGGAAAAGTCCACTTGTATAGCATGTCTTAGGAGCAGTTCATTGCCCTAATCAAAGAAAATTATTGTCCTCAAAACGAAGTTGAGAAGATCGAGATTGACTTCTTGACCTTAGTCATGAAGAACTTAGACTGCTAGACTTACCTCACCAGTTTCAATACCATGTCTCGATTGGTTCCATACTTGGTTACCCCGGAACCAAAACGTATCGCTCGTTTTATTGGGGGTTTAGCCCCGGAGATCAAAGCTAGTATGAAGGCATCTCGACCTACTACTTTTAGGTCAACAGCTGATTTGTCTTTATCCCTTACTCTGGATGCAATCAAGCTGAAATCACTTAAGATTTCTGAAGAAGGAAAAAGGAAACGTGAGGATGATAACTCACGTCGTTCTAACAAGAAGCATAGGGGGAACTTAGACCACAAGAAGAATTCTGGGTCTAACAAGGGTAACCAGCAAATGGATGAGAAGCCTAAATGCAAAACCTGTTAGAAACGTCATTTCGGGAAATGCAGGTTTGAATTAAAGTCGCAGTCGCAGTCGCAGTCGAAGCCGATTGGTTGTGAGATCTGCAAGTCCAAAGAACACAAGACTTTGGATTGCAAGAAGTTGAAGGATGCGACCTGTTATGGTTGCAATGAGAAGGGGCACATCAAGACCAATTGCCCAAAGTATGCGAAGAAGCCTGAAGAAGGCAAGAAGACCAATGCTAGGGTCTTCCAAATGAATGCACGAGAAGCAGTTCAGGATGACAACGTGATAACAGGTACTTTCCTTATAAATGATGTTTATGCAAGGGTATTGTTCGATTCAGGTACAGATAAATCATTTGTGGATGATAAATTTTGTAAGCTATTAAATCTGCCTGTTAAAACCCTAAGCATGAAATATGAAGTAGAGTTGGCCGATGGTACCATAGAAACTACCTCAACTGTATTAGATGGATGTTTCATATCCATTAGGAACCACTCCTTTCCGTTATCCTTGCTTCCTTTGAAATTAGCTGGTTTCGACATAGTAATAGGCATGGATTGGTTATCTCATAACCAAGCTCATATCGTTTGTGATAAAAAGCAAGTGGTTATCAAGACTCCGCATGGTGAGCCACTTACCATTCAAGGAGACACTCAGTACGGGATGCCTAGGCAAGTGTCCATGCTTAAGGCATCAAAGTGTATGAAGAAAGGTTGTGTCATTTATATGGCACAAGTGACTATAGACGAGCCAAAGCCCAAGATTGAAGACATCCCTATCATTTCTGAATACCCTGATGTATTTCCTGAAGAACAACCTGGTTTACCCCCAGATAGGCAAGTGGAGTTTAGAATTGACATTATACCTGGAGCAGCACCTGTTACAAGAGCACCTTACCGGTTAGCCCCAACTGAGATGAAAGAATTGAGAACTCAGTTGGATGATTTGTTGGCAAAAGGATTTATCAGGCCTAGCTCATCTCCTTGGGGAGCACCGATCCTATTTGTGAAGAAGAATGATGGATCGATGCGTCTATGCATCGACTATCGCGAGCTTAACTAGGTCACAATCAAGAATAGATATCCATTACCCAGGATCGACGATCTGTTCAATCAATTGCAAGGAGCAAGTTACTTCTCCAAGATTGATTTAAGGTCTGGTTACCATCAGCTGAAGGTTAGAGATGAAGATGTGCATAAGACTGCATTTAGGACTCGTTATGGTCACTACGAGTTCTTGGTGATGCCTTTTGGGCTCACTAATGCACCAGCAGCGTTGATGGACCTCATGAATCGCGTTTGCAAACCCTACTTGGACAAGTTTGTCATTGTCTTCATTGATGACATCCTCATTTATTCAAAGAATCAAGCTGACCATGAAAAGCATCTTCGCTGTATTCTTAAACTTCTTCAACAAGAAAAGCTTTACGCCAAGTTTTCAAAGTGTGAATTTTGGCTTCGTGAAGTCCAATTCCTTGGACATATGGTTAGTGAGCGTGGTATCCAAGTGGATCCCGCTAAGATTGAAGCTATCATGAATTGGCAAGAGCCGAAGACGCCCACAGAGATTCGCAGCTTCTTAGGCCTGGCAAGATACTACAGGTGTTTTATTGAGAATTTCTCAAGGATTGCAGCACCCCTAACTTCGTTGACTAGGAAGAATATTAAGTTTGATTGGGGTACTAAGCAACAAGAATCCTTTGACATTCTTAAGCAAAAGTTGAGCAATGCACCTGTGTTAACTTTGCCCGAAAGGATTGAAGAATTTGTGGTTTACTGCGACGCATCGCACACTGGCATGGGATGTGTGCTAATGCAGAAGGGTAAAGTTATTGCATATGCTTCCTGACAACTAAAAGTGCATGAAAAGAATTATACCACCCACGACTTGGAGTTGGGTGCAGTTGTGTTTGCACTAAAACTTTGGAGGCATTATTTATATGGTACCAAGTGTGTCATCTATTCTGATCATAAGAGCCTTCAACATCTGTTCAATCAGAAGGATCTGAACATGAGACAACGTCGATGGATGGAGACTTTAAATGATTATGATTGTGAAATCCGATACCATCCAGGCAAGGCGAATGTGGTCGCCGATGCCTTAAGTAGGAAGGAAAGGGTGAAGACCATAAGAATCAATGCCAAGAGCATTGAATTAAAGAACAGTCTGAATGAAAGACTGTTAGCCGCTCAGAAGGAAGCTGTGTTAGAAGCTAATTATCCAAATGAAAAGTTGGGAGTCAATGCAGAACAGTTATCATATGGCAAGGATGGAATCCTAAGGTTGAATGGACGAATATGGGTTCCAATTTATGGAGGACTTAGGGATGTAATTCTTCAAGAAGCCCATAACTCCTAGTATTCTGTTCATCCTGGAAGTGACAAGATGTACCAGGATTTGAAGGCAAATTATTGGTGGATAGGCTTGAAGAAGTCTATAGCCGCTTATGTAGCCAAATGTCTAACTTGTGCTCAAGTTAAAGCAGAACATCAGAAGCTGTCAGGTTTGCTGCAACAGCCTGAACTTCCCACCTGGAAGTGGGAAATGGTGACTATGGATTTTATCACCAAGTTACTAAAGACGAAGAGAGGACATGATACTATTTGGGTTATAGTGGATAGATTGACAAAGTCCGCCCACTTCTTACCTATTAAGGAAACACACAGCTCAGATAAGTTAGCTCAGTTGTACGTGGATGAGATTGTATCTCTCCATGGAGTGCTAGTATCTATCATCTCTGATAGGGATACGAGGTATACATCGCATTTTTGGAAAAGCTTTCAGCAATCCCTAGGCACTCGATTGAACTTCAGCACAGCATATCATCCGCAGACAGATGGTTAAAGCGAGCGTACTATTCAAACACTCGAAGATATGCTACGAGCTTGTGTTATTGATCTAGGTGGAAGTTGGGATGATCACCTTCCATTGATTGAATTCTCATACAACAATGGCTATCATTCCAGTATTCAAGCTGCACCTTTTGAAGCTCTGTATAGAAGAAAGTGCAGAACGCCCGTTTGTTGGGCAGAAGTTGGAGATGTCCAACTAACAGGACCTAATATAGTCCTGGAGATGACAGATAAGATTGTACAGATACGAGATCGTCTCAACGCTGCCAGGGATAGGCAGAAAAGCTACGCAGATAAAAGGTGTAAACCTCTAAAGTTTGAGGTTGGTGACAAAGTACTACTGAAGGTATCACCCTGGAAAGGGGTAATGCGATTTGACAAGAAAGGCAAGTTAAGCCCAAGATATATAGGACCATTCGAGATCATCGAATGTGTCGGAACAGTGGCTTATAAGTTAAATTTGCCTGAAGAGCTCAGTGGTATTCATAATGTATTCCACATCTGCAATCTGAAGAAATGTCTAGCTGATGAATCGCTAGTCATACCACATACGGATGTGCATATAGATGAGAGCTTGAAATTTTTTGAAAAACCTTTGTCAATCGAGGATCAACAGGTTAAGAAGCTTCGAAGGAAGCAGGTACCAATTGTAAAGGTTAAATGGGATGCCCGTAGAGGTCCCGAGTATACGTGGGAGGTAGGGTCCACAATGAAAGAGAAGTACCCTCATTTATTCCAGTAAATCTCGAGGTCGAGATTTCTTTTAAGGGGCTGAGGATGTAACACCTCGTAAAATCACGACCAATGTAATGAAGACACGTGTCATGAGCTTTAAACGTGTAATGAATTATATATGAAGGACTAAAGTTGACAAACAAAGAAAGTATGTGTGTAAAAGGATTCAAAGTGTCAACATTGGATAATTATACCTTTCAACAACTCTACACGATGTTTATACCTTTAAACGAATGAATTATGAATCATATGAAGCCGTTTGTGGAAGAAAGTGAAAGTTTACAAACCACAAGGGTTAAAAGTGTCAACATGTTTAATTTATACCTCTGAGTGATCTTTTAACAAACCCGAAGCTTTGTAAAGATTAATTATGCTCACTAGAATAAGTGATAAAAATTTCACAAGGTTTCGATATCGTATGAGAAAGATACGTTAACATTCGTAAGTTAGGGGTTAAAAGCGTCGACGTTGAAATTCAAGACTTTTCGGTGATCGTATAACTAACCGGGGACTTAACGAAGTTGGTTTATGACTTAGAGTCCTTAAAAGTCAAGTTTGGGGGTCAAAAATGCAATAAAACAAGTTAAAACAACTATTAGAAGGACCAGGGACCAAATGTGCAATTGCTGAAAGATTTTTGACCGGATCTAGGCTCCATACCGGCCGCGTGAGACCTCCCAGGACTCTTACGCGGGCCGCCTAAAAAGTGCCAGCGTCCAAAAACATGGCAGATGCCAGTTTCAACCTGTTACACCGCCTTAACTTACCATTTTTCGATCCCAGGGGCAGCACCAACGATTTTTCATGCATAGGGACACATGTATATGATCAGGGAACACTTGTAGACTTATTTGGATTGATCTCATGCATTCTAAATTCATATATATAGACCCTTATGTTGCAACACATGAACTTGCACATTTGGAAATCATTCAAGGCATTCTCTGGAGCTCTCTGGTCATCAAACAAGTTTCCTTAAGTTCCATAATTGTGCTTAGGACTATTGTAAGTGTCCTTAACCTCTCTAATCTCAGTTTTATTAGTTTAATGGCCTAAAGTCAAACCCGTCGTAATTAAGGTTTGACTTAGTGATTAATCACTAACGTTCCAGTCAATTCTCGAATTGAAAGTAGCTTTGAGTTGGTAATTATGTGGGTAATAAATCCTCAAAAGGGCACCCTCTGATTCCCACTCTAACTAGGTCAATTGTCGGGTCAAACTTAATTGTAAAAAGTCAACAGAAAGCTAATTTTCAAGTAAACCCATAATTAACAATGTAGAAGCCATGAAACCTGCTTTATCACTTGTATAACTTGGTAATTAATGTAAGAACATGTCTAAGCATGTTCAACCCTACAATTTTCAGTTTAGACTCGGTTCGGAACCGAAAGTCGCAAAAGTAGACTTTTGCTTTGACTTTCAGTTCTGACCCAATGTAGCATATTTTAGAAATGCCATAGAGCTCTATTAGGACCAGGTTATAGGTTAGTGTAACCCTCTGAGGTTATACAACTTGGTTCTTTAGTTATCCGATTCATTTGCATGTTTCCGTTATATGCCTAAATGTTGACCATTATGCCCTTTTGACTCTAAAACGGGATTTTTGAAAATGTAAGAGGACAAAAACCTTTATTACTGATTTATAAACTTGTCCTAAAAATTTGACATCAGTTTGAGGTTGATTAGGAGATATGCTCAATATCGTAATTAAGAAACTTTTTATTAATTAAACGGCGTAATTAGCATAAAGCCTATCTAAACCCAAATTTTGACACCAAACTTTTTACCCACTGATGTAATATAATATTTTGGGATTTTTGAAGATTTTTATTCATTTTTAAGCTGAGCATAACATAGGGTTCTTGCTATAATTCGGTAATTAGCGGTTATACCCTTTTCTTGAATAAAATGAGTTTTACATAATATTTTGATACCAAACTTTTTGCTACTGACTTTATATGATAAATAAAATATTTTGAACTTTATAAACTGATCAAAAACTTAGATTTCTTATTTAAACCCGAAAATCACTTAAAACCGACTTTTACGCGTTTTAAGCGCATAGTATGGGTTAAAACTATTTTTTTAACATATAAGACTTAATACCTACTCATTTTTTAACTAAATTTTTATGATTAAACAGTAAGCAAAAGTTTTGAACTCAGAATTCTAATTTTAACCTTTAAAGCTTATGTGAAATTACCAAAATGCCCCTACGGTGCATAGTTTGGTTATAAAAGGTAAATTTCACATATATGCAATACCCTACTATTGTGACTTATAAAAATAAATATTTTTACTGATGATATCAGACCAGAAACTCAGATTTATATTTAAACTCTTTTATAAGCTTTAAAATGAACAAAATACCCCTACGGGGCATAATTTGAGTTTAAATCCATTTTGGGCATAATGGAAGGTATCCTACTGATATGACAACATATTTAGGGCATATTAACTTAGGAAGCCTGTTCATGACTCATTTGTTTACCCGTTATGCATTTTTCGCGTTCGGTACGGTTTATGTAACTAGTTTGCATAAATTAACCGAAACGGGTCAAACCTTATCATTTTTATCTCAAAATCCAGAATGTGTTTAGTTTACCCATATTACACAGGTCTTCAAACTTGTCGGGTCTAAATCACATTCTATTCCGGTCTTCGCTTAATCATGCGTTTCGAACCGTATATCTTCCTTTAAAACTAACCGGTCTAAGTTTAGACTTAATTAAGACCCGTTAGGAATCTAATAGGTTATTAAAACCTTCGTTCCAGATTAGGAGACCAGTAAAAGATACTTGCACTCGCTGATTGAGATTTATACTTGCTCAGGTAAATACTTTTAACTTATTTTCCGTTATACGGGCTTGGGATACGGTATTATAATAATACCGCTTGGTCGGGTATGTAATTGTTTTAAATCGGATTACGTTTAATATATATTGCATAACCCGTTTTAATCTATTTTGTTTGGTATATGGATTTTGGGGGGTTAATGAACATGTCCTGGATATCCTCGGCTCATTCATTGAAATGGCCACGACTTAAGCACGGGGTGTAGGCATACACCCGACAGTTGCGTATGTATAAAAGGTACCCCACAATAAGGAAAAATTCCTTGTGGGTATTATACCTGTGGTGTGTCAGTTAATCTTGTCCAGCTCTTCTAACCGGTCCTGACAGACGGCAAACATTTAAATCTGTATACAAGATTATTTTTAAATAATTGTCCCAAGTTATAAAAGATATTTTGTGCCTTGTGCATTCAAATCAATTTTCTTAAACATTTTAAAAACGAGTCGGTTAATTGTATTTACAAGTGTAAACTGACGTATTTTCCCAAAAGGCTAAGTGCAGGTACTAAACGGAATAGGCTGGCTACTCCTAGCATCAGTAAAGAGTCTTGCAAGCTTAGATGTTATAAATCTGCTGAACAATGTTCCTTTTGAACTTTGATCCGCCTGTGGATCCTTTACAACCGTTTTGTAATAAATGATATTACTTTCATTCGGTTTGTAATGATTTATCTTTCGACTTCCGTTGTGTATATAAACTGTGATAAATTGTCTATGATGATATGAACTACGTCATGATACTCCCCACCGGGCGCACCGGTAATACGTGGAAATATCGGGGTGTGACACGAATAAGATTGGCGCTCCCCATGGCGATGAACTTGGCTGTATGAATCCTTTCTCTAATAATTCGTCTAACTGTTTCTTTAGTTCCTGCATTTCTGCGGGTGCCAAACGGTAAGGTGCTTTGGCAATCGGTGCTGTCCCTGGTAGTAGGTGGATTCTGAATTCAACTTCTCTGTCTGGAGGTAATCCTGGTAATTCTTCTGGAAACACATCTGAAAACTGAGACATTACTGGAATGTCTTTTAGTTCTTTTCCTTTAGTGTTAGTGATTATAGAAATCAAATACACTAATGATCCTTTTCTTACATAACTTGTTGTTTTCATCACATAGATGAATTTTGTGGATCTAGATGGCTTATCTCCTTTAATTGTGATTTTTTCACCCTTTGGTGAATTTACTTGGATTGACTTTTGATCACATAAAATACTGGCTTTATTGACTTTTGAATTTACTGAGACATTACTGGAATGTCTTTTAGTTCTTTTCCTTTAGTGTTAGTGATTATAGAAATCAAATACACTAATGATCCTTTTCTTATATAACTTGTTGTTTTCATCACATAGATGAATTTTGTGGATCTAGATGGCTTATCTCCTTTAATTGTGATTTTTTCACCCTTTGGTGAATTTACTTGGATTGACTTTTGATCACATAAAATACTGGCTTTATTGGCTACTAACCAATCCATTCCTAATACAACATCAAATCCGGCCAGGTTCATTGGGTAAAGGTTTGCACTAAACTTTTGATTTAAAAATTCTATTCTTGCTCCCTACAAGATTTCAGATTTATAGGAGCTGATTTTGGTTTTGTCGCGCCCCGCGTAAGATGTAGCCAGGGGCTACGCGGCCCACGAGGGCAGCTAGGGTAGGCCCTAGCTTGTCCAACTCAGCCCTAGCTTCGACACGCTGCACGACACGTGGCAGCACCGGGTGTCACCCCGACTTGGAGCTGTCGCGGCCCGCGTAGGTTAAGGGGGTGGCACACGCGCCCCGCGAGAGACCATAAAAATTGTTTTTGTTTCATTTTTATAAAAATAAAGGTATTCAGGGCCCGTTTAAGTATACGGGGTGTATTTTAGGACATATTGGGGCCTTTTAATATATTTTAGGGCGTCGAAAATATTTTGGAGGGTTGTTATATCCTCCCCACCTTGTTTTAGAGCTCGTCCTCGAGATATACTGGAATAGGTGCGGGTATTTTCTTTGCATTTCAGATTCAAGTTCCCGTGTGTATTCTGATCCTCTTTTGGAGTCCCATTTTACTTTAACTAGAACTAATCACTTGTACTTAAGGTTCTTGACTTTCCTGTCTTCAATCTGTAGAGGCCTTTCTACAAATTTTAACTGCTCATTTACCTCTATATCCTTAAGAGGTACTATCAGTGATTCATCAGCTAAGCATTTCTTGAGATTAGATACATGAAATACATCATGTATTCCTGCCATTTCCTCTGGCAGTTGTAGCTGATAGGCTATAGGTCCTATTCTTCTAATAATCTCAAAAGGTCCAACATACCTGGGGCTTAACTTTCCCCTCTTGATGAATCTGACTACTCCTTTCCAATGAGAGACTTTCAATAATACTTTGTCATCTACCTGAAATTCCAACGGTTTTCGTCTGTTATCAGCATAACTCTTCTGTCGATCACGTGCTGCTTTCAGTCGTTCCTTGACTTGAATGATCTTGTCGGTTGTTTCCTGCACTATTTCAGGTCCAGATAGTTGCTTTTCCCTAATTTCTGCCCAACAGACTGGTGTTCGGCACTTTCGTCCATAAAGTGCTTCGAATGGTGCAGCATTGATACTTGTGTGATAGTTGTTATTATAAGAGAATTCTATCAATGGTAAGTGATCGTCCCAATTACCTCCGAAATCAATTACACAAGCTCTAAGCATGTCTTCCGTTGTTTGAATTGTCCTTTCGCTTTGTCCGTCCATTTGAGGATGATAGGCTGTGCTTAGATTCAACTTGGTTCCCATTGCTTTTTGGAAACTTGTCCAAAAATGAGAGGTAAAACGGCTATCCCTATCAGACACAATTGATAAAGGAATTCTATGTAATGAAACTATTTCATTTACATACAATTTAGCTAATTGTTCCATACTGAAAGTTTCCTTCATTGGTAGAAAATGAGCTGACTTAGTTAGCCTGTCTACAATCACCCAGATTGTATCATTACCTTTTCTTGTTTTGGGTAATTTGGTAACAAAATCCATTGTTATCAATTCCCATTTCCAAACTGGCATTTCTAATGGCTGCAACAAACCTGAAGGTTTCTGATGTTCAGCTTTTACTTGTGAACAGGTTAAACACTTTGCAACATATGTTGTTATATCCTTTTTCATTCCTATCCACCAAAAATTCTTTCTTAAGTCCTGATACATCTTATCACTTCCAGGATGCATCGTATACTTAGATTTATGGGCTTCTTCTAATAGACGGTGGCGTAGGTTTCCTAATTTAGGTATCCACATTCTTTTCTTATGGAATCTCCAAATTCCATCTGTTCCTTGTTCTAATTCTTTAATCATTCCTTTTAGTTTTTCAGTATCATCCTTGATTACTGATTCTTGTGCTTTTCTAATCTGTTCATTTAAATCTACTTGCAGATTTAATTTAAGAGAACGTACCCTTTTTGGCTTTTCATGATACTTTCGACTTAAAGCATCGGCCACTACATTTGCCTTTTCTGCATGATACTGAATGTTACAATCATAATCACTAAGAATCTCCATCCAGCGTCTTTGTCTCATATTCAATTCCTTTTGCCCGAAAACATACCTTAAACTCTTATGGTCTGTGAAAATGGTAAACTTACTACCGTATAGGTAATGTCTCCAAATTTTCAGGGCAAAAATTATGGCTCCTAGTTCTAGATCATGGGTGGAATAATTTTCTTCATGATTCTTAAGTTGTCTAGAGGCGTAAGCTATAACTTTTTGACGTTGCATCAATACACATCCATAACCTAACTTAGAAGCGTCACAATAGACTACAAAGTCTTCAGTTTCTTCTGGTAACGTTAGTATGGGTACGTGGGTTAATCTTTGGTTAAGAATTCTAAAGGCTTCTTCCTGTTTTGATCCCCATTCAAACTTAACAGATTTACAGGTTAGCTTAGTTAAGGGAATGGCTATTCTAGAAAAATCTCAAATAAATCTTCTATAATATCCGGCCAATCCTAAGAAACTTCTAACCTCGGTTGGTGACTCAGGGTTTTTCCATTTAGTAATTGCCTCGATCTTGGTGGGATCCACATGAATTCCTTCATGATCAACTAAATGCCCAAGAAACTGTACCTGTTCTAACCAGAATTCACATTTCAAAAACTTAGCATATAGCTTTTCTTTTCTCAATAAACTTAAAAGTGCGTGCAAATGCTTTGCATGTTCTTCTTTACTCTTAGAGTAAATGAGAATATCATCTATAAAAACAATTATGAATTTATCCAAATATGGCTTACATATTCGGTTCATCATGTCCATAAATGCGGCTGGGGCATTGGTTAAACCAAATGGCATGACAGTAAATTCATAATAGCCATACCTTGTTCTGAAAGCGGTCTTAGGAATGTCCTCTTCCTGTACCCTTAATTGATGATATCCTGATCATAAATCGATTTTAGAGAAAAATCGAGCTCCTTGTAACTGATCGAACAGATCATCGATTCTTGGTAATGGATACTGATTCTTAATCGTAACCTTGTTCAATTCACGGTAGTCAATGCACATACGCATCGATCCGTCTTTCTTCTTAACGAATAAGATTGGTGCTCCCCATGGCGATGAACTTGGCTGTATGAATCATTTCTCTAATAATTCGTCTAACTGTTTCTTTAGTTCCTGCTTTTCTGCGGGTGCCAAACGGTAAGGTGCTTTGGCAATCGGTGCTGTCCCTGGTAGTAGGTGGATTCTGAATTTAACTTCTCTGTCTGGAGGTAATCCTGGTAATTCTTCTGGAAACACATCTGAAAACTGAGACACTACTGGAATGTCTTTTAGTTCTTTTCCTTTAGTGTTAGTGATTATAGAAATCAAATACACTAAAGATCCTTTTCTTATATAACTTGTTGTTTTCATCACAGAGATGAATTTTGTGGATCTAGATAGCTTATCTCCTTTAATTGTGATTTTTTCACCCTTTGGTGAATTTACTTGGATTGACTTTTGATCACATAAAATACTGGCTTTATTGGCTACTAACCAATTCATTCCTAATACAACATCAAATCCGGCCAGGTTCATTGGGTAAAGGTTTGCACTAAACTTTTGATTTAAAAATTCTATTCTTGCTCCCTGCAAGATTTCGGAAATCTTAATGGTTTCCCCATTTGCTGTCTATTCTAGACATTCTTGTGGGAGTTTAGTTAATGGTTAATTAAGAATTTTGCAAAATGAAGTATTAATAAAACTTTGGTTCTCACCAGAGTCAAATAATACCTTAGCAAAAACATCATTAACTAAAAACGTACTGGCTATCACGTCTGGAATCATCTTAGCTTCTTCTGTAGTTAGAACAAATGCTCTAGCATTTTTAGTATTCTTGTTGTTCGTAGCTGGAGTTAGTTTCGGACAGTTTGGCTTAATGTGGCCTTGTTCTCAGCAGTTGTAGCATATCCTGTTGTTATGTTTCTTCCTGCAGTCTTCCTCCTTATGTCCAGATATTTTGCAGAAGTTACAGTATATGGAGCATCTTCCAGAATGCTTTCTTTTGCAATACTTGCAATAGGGTGCAGAGGTAGAACCTACATTTTTCCCATGGTTGGAATTTCCAGAGCGAAATTCTTGGGTAAGCCTTTGAGCTAGGTTCTTCCTCTGGTCTTCTTCTCGTGTACGTACTAACTCATCTGTCAAGGTGTTTGCTAGTTCTACAGCTTCTTCTATGGTCTGAGGTCTAGCTGCCTTGACTACATGTCTTATCTCACTAATTAATCCCCAGATGTAACGGGAGATTAATACTGGTTCAGGGGATGCAAGGGTTGGTACTATTCTGGCATATTCAAAGAATAACGTAGTATAACCCTTACTATCCACTCCAGTCATCCTAAGGTTTAGGAATTTATTTGCTATTTGTTCCTTTTCATTGGGAGGGCAGAATTTCCTTTCTACCATGTTTTTAAATCATTCTCATTCCATGTTGTAAACCCTATCACTTCCTCTAGACTGGAGGATAGTGTTCCACCATTCTAAGGCTGAGTTCTTAAACAGATTGGAAGCAAACATTATCTTATCCTCTTCCGCACATTTGCTTATTCTTAAGACTGCCTCAGTCTTTTCTATCCAACGTAGAACTGCAACGGCCACTTCATTGCCCGAGAATTCCATTGGTTTACAAGACTTTTATTATATTAAACATATTGGGATAAAATCCATAATTTTCATTACAAACATTTTCATAGGGAAAATCCCTAATTTATTGAATAAGACATCTTCTTTTATTTAGGTAACTTTTATAGCCACTTTTTTTCCAAGCCTTAGTGCTGTCCAGCTGGCTTCTATGTTGGCTTTCACATTTTGTTACCTGAAACACGTTTGAAAACATTTTTTCAGTGGGAAATACTGGTGAGTGAATCCCAGTTTAATCAAGAAGAGTTTTATCAATTAACACAGTATTGAGAGAGATTACAATGTTTACATCTACACAATTACTCATTCAGTACTGTCAATCCTGACTGGTGGGTCATATTACCCATTGGCTAACTCTTTGTCCAATGGTAACGTGTTCCACATTTTGTATACAAAACCCCAACATACAGGCAGTAATTGAAGATTACAAAGACTCAATCACTGCTTAATCATATTGTAAAATATTTAAGGTTTTGTAAAAACAGTTTACAAAAAGGAGATTACTCACATTACTGTCTTAGATTTCCTTTAAGGGTTTCCTGGTGATTATCTATAATTTATACAAATGCACACGCGTTAGTATAATAACCCAAAATTTACATTAGTAATACCCTCCCCGAGACGACATTCCAACGACTACGTCGGGCAGAACCACGACAGCCGTTACGGAACCCTGGATCAATCGGGCAGCGTATCTAATACGTAACCGGGGTTATGATACTTACAACGGAGCAGAACTTCATTATTTAGGGGGGTATTATACCCGAGAATTTTGCCTACTATGTGAAATTTTGAGAGAAAGAAAAGATTATGAGCGAATTCGTTTGAAGGCCCGAGCTCCAAATTTATAGGAGCTGATTTTGGTTTTGTCGCGCCCCGCGTAAGATGTAGCCAGGGGCTACGCGGCCCACGAGGGCAGCTAGGGTAGGCCCTAGCTTATCCAACTCAGCCCTAGCTTCGACACGCTGCACGACACGTGGCGGCACCGGGTGTCACCCCGACTTGGAGCTATCGCGGCCCGCGTAGGTCAAGGGGGTGGCTTACGCGCCCCGCGAGAGACCATAAAAATTGTTTTTATTTAATTTTTTATAAAAATAAAGGTATTCGGGGCCCGTTTAAGTATACGGGGTGTATTTTAGGACATATTGGGGCCTTTTAATATATTTTAGGGCGTCGAAAATATTTTGGAGGGTTGTTATAGTCTAACCGGACCCCTAGCTTGTTTGTCTGTATATAATAGTTTTTTGGGTTATTGGATTTTAATAATCCTAAGTTTCACCTGTTGGCCGATAATAATCCCAACTTTAAAAATTCCCTTCAATAATCCCAACTATTAAAAGTTTGGCCACCATTGATCCTTTTCTAACATAGGTGCACTTAAATCAATTAAGGAGTCTCTAGGTGTAATTGAATCTATTGAGGAGACCAAATCCTTAGGGGACTGTGTGCGGGAGCCTTCTTCTCTGTGATAGTTTTCTATAACGCGTGGAAGATGGCAAAACTCCACCGCCACCATCATTTTTCAACGCGTGGAACATGGCAAAACTTTATAACGCGTGATGATTTGATTCTTGTGAGAGGAATTGTTGGTTGGGGGGAAATTGTTGGGTGTGGCGGTGAGTGATGACCATTGCCACTAAAAAAGGTTGTGAGTGATGGAAAAATGGTTGATGACTTCGCGGAACTTGATTGGGTGTTGTGAGTGATGAGTGAGTGATGAGTGATGACCACCCCCACCCCCCTTATATGTTTGAAAATGATCAATGGCGGCCAAACTTTTACAAGTTGGGATTATTGGAGGGAATTTTTAAGTTGGGATTATTATCGGCCAACGGGTGAAACTTAGGATTATTAAAATCCAACAACCCTAGTTTTTTTAATATAATAAAGTTTAGCTCAGTATACTTAAAAGTTAAAATTGGCATAAGTTGAGATGTCAATGATGAGAAGTTTCATGGGTAAATTACACTTTTCGTCCTTTATGTTTGTAGCGGGTTGCAATGGATAGTCTTTAACTTTAATAATTACAGTCACGATCCTTTATTTGGAAAACACATTACATATTTCGTCCTTTATCACTAACCAGGTTAAAATTTTCAGTTATGCCTATCTATTTAAGGGTATTCTGGTCATTTAATGCTTTTATTTAAAACGTTAATTAATAAATAAAACAAAAAATATTACATATATATACACACAAATCATCCCCCAACCCTAACCCTGCCTCAGCTAGGGCTGTCCAAACTGCTCGACGATCGAGGATCGCTCGAAAAATGCTCGTTCGATTCCCGCTCAGTTTGTAAATGAGCCGCTCGGATCGGTTCGATTCAAATTCAATCCAAACATGAGCAAAGGTCCGCTCGCTCATCGATCGCTCGGTTTCGCTCAAATTATTTTTATTAATAATATATATATATATATAGGATTATATATATGTATATATAGGGGAAGGTTCAAATGAAAACCACTAGTTATTGTGAAAACTCGAAAACTAATTTAAAAAGCCAAAAAAACATACCAAATTTTTTTTGCATACCAATTTTCGTCATTTTTTATATAAAAAAAAATTTCAAAAAAAAAAAATTTGTAGTGCACATGTGTAATAATAATACTACACATGTGTATGTGTACTACAAAAAAAAAATTTGAAAAAAAAGTTTTATTTTATATAAAAAAACCTGCGATTTTTATAAAAAAAATTGAAAAAAAAAATTTTGGTGTGTTTTTTAGGCTTTTTTTAGTTAGTTTTCGAGTTTTCACAATAAAAGTGGTTTTCATTTGAACCATATATATATAGATTATAGATTTTAAAGATTAAAAGCCCAAAAAATATACTAGCCTAAAAAAATTAAAAGCCCAAAATATATACTAGCCCAACGTAATAGTGAAGAAAAATTGGAAATTGATGTGTTGACTCCAGACGGGTCTGATAATAAATGAAAGGTATTTTTATAATTAACAAACCATAAAAGTTGTTATGTAATGTGTAGAACTTAATGGTTTTGTTTAATGCTTGTGTTTATAGGTTATATGTTGATTTGAAGTTGAATTTTGTATATGGAGATAATCAAACTTAAAGAAGAAGTTTATGGTTTTAGTTATCTATTGCTTTTGTTAGTAAAGTGTTGGACATTTTTAGAATCATGATTTTAGTTATGTATTGCTTTTGTTAGTAAAGTGTTGGACATGTTTTAATTAAGTTAGAATTTGTTTTTGTTGAACGCAGCCTTATAATTCAATCGAGCGAAAACGATCCGCTCGATTTTTGTTGGGATTTGATAAAAACCGAGCAAAACCGAGCGAAAACGATCCGATCGATTTAAATTCAATCCGAGCATGAGCATCACTTTTGTGCTCGGTTTTCCAAATTCGATCGGATCGGATCGGATCGGTTATAATTCAATCCGAGCATGAGCAGACCCTCGATCGGATTAGATCGGTTCATGAACACCCCTAGCCTCAGCCATCTCTTTCCCCTCTTTCTCTCTCTCCAAACCACCATAAACAACCATCTTCACCATCTCTGAAACCACCTACTACCACCGAACCACCATAAACAACCGGCACCACCGTCATCGTTGTGAGTCTCCGACGAATCACCGCCGTCACCGTTTGATTTATGGATCTCAAAACGATGTGAGATGATGAAGATTCCATGTGAAATGAAGTTGTATCTTCTTTCTGGATCTGGAAGTAGTCGATTCATAGTGGAAGCATCAATTTTGGTTTGAAACCTATCAAGTATAAACCCTAGATGGAGCTGATTTGGGGGATTTGGCTTGCAAGCTTTTTAATGTAAATACTTATCTAAATTTGGGGAACCGGTTGTAGTGGATTAAAATCCCATATAACAACCAGAATAATCTTATGTATTTTTCATTGGATAATTTGGTAAACAAGGAAATTCAAGCCAAGATTCACTTGCGGGTTCATTCAGGTAAGCTTTGGGGATGATAAGTGCATGGATTAGCGACATCGACATTGGAAGAAGAAAGTTTCAGTTGTTGCACGCATCGTGACCGGGTTTTGACAAATTCCAGTGAGTTCGCGTTTTGATTTGTGAACCGAGTGGCATGAGTTTGTTGATCTTTGTGATTCGCATTATTTACAGGTAGTTATGACGGTTTTGGTTGCAAATGGATGAAAATGACAAACATGCCCAAACCTCAGGGACGATTTTTGAAATTTACTCTTTCAAAATATTATATTATCTACTATACGAATTGTTTAAATTTATATTAAAGTTAATTTTATAATTATCTTTTAATTAATATTAATTATTTAGAATTAAGTAGGATAGAGATAAAGAAACTAAAAAATAGATGCCTCCAATGAATGACATGTGTCCCTCAATAGGTTTCTTTTATTATATAGTACTAGCGATAAGACCCGTGTGCAAACACGGGTCGTTTCTTAGAAAACCATGCATAACATAATGGAAGGTTTGCTCTAAAAGAAGGATGGTCCTCAGTTGTCTCTGACCTTTCATTGAAAGAAGGATGTCTGTTGGTATTTAAAAAAACTGCACCATATACATATCTGCTGACACCTTTTGAAAAAGTTCATCATTATCCAACAAAACTCCCAATGATTGTCATGTTCACATCAATATCGTCTGAGAGGAACTTTGGATGTATGGATTCATTCTCCCATAGTTTTACTGATGTTTGTAAGGCGTGTTGGTAAGTTTTGGTATTTTAATCCAATACTTAAATGTTACTATAGTAATTAGTGATATAGTTGTTAATTTTGCTGTACCTTTGTTGATTTCATAATTTTATATCTTTTTGTTCAGCTAATACCCAAGGAGTTAGTTAACGTCAGTATTGGAGTTGGTAAACTTAAAGAGACATTTAAGATCTATGTGAATCAGTGGGACTCTTTTGATTTAGTACTTTAACATGATCCTCTTCAGAATTGTTACTTTATAACCGATGGATGGGAAAAGGTTGTACACTACTTGGGTATGCAAACAAGAATTGTACTTGTTTTAAGATACGTAGCGGATTACATCTTTCTGCTTACTGCCTTTTATTTGAATGGATGTGAGATTGTTGCACCTAAATCCAATGACAGTCCGATAGACGATACTTCCTTACCCAATTTAGAAGTTGCTCCAATTACCGAGGATCTGGATCACCAGTCGGATGTTGAAGAATCCAATGACACATATTCTGATGGTGATTATGTTGTATTGAATGAATCATCCGATGATATCGACGACGCAGATTTTGATGACGTTGTCTCAAATTATGAAGTTGGTCCTGATGTATACCCCTTACAATTTGTATGGTACTGCAGCAAACATTTTGTAAGTTTATTCTGTTAATATATTATTCCTCATTCTTTGGATGTTAAATGTTTTTTACAATTAAGCTATTTTTTTGTTACTTTCCTTAAATACATTATTTATTTCTTATTAATTATTGGTATTTTTTATTTATTTTTAAGCGTCTGAATGTGAAAGTAGCGTCTTTATCAAGGATTCATAGAACATTGAAGATGACAGTTGAAAATCTGAATGGAGTTGACACTGTAATTGACTTCCGACGGGAGAAGCATGGCAAGGGATTTAGATACGCGGCTTGTCAATTCACCAAGAAGTTCATGAAGCCCAATGGTATCTACAGAAATATGAGATGCAAATTTGTCTACACTGAAGAAAAAGCCAAGCTGATGTTAAAGAAAGTCTACAGATAGTTGTGGTTGTTGGTATTATCTCATTTGAGATAAACTATGGGATGGTGATGTATCAAACTTCTATATTTTGAAAACTTACGACTTACAAATATTTAAATTATAATCATCTATGCTTATCAAACTTAAACCTTTATTGTACATTCTCCATATATTTTAATTGACTCTTCATGATACATTATAACTTGAATTATACTCTGTAAATTTATGGGCTTTCATCAATACTTAAAAGGCTTCAACAAATTTATGGGCAGTCATCGACACTTAAAAGACATCAACAAATTTATGGGTGATCATTGTCATAACTTCACCTGAATTAACCTCTGACTACAACCAAATTTATGCACTCAACCTCTATTTAGATAAAGTCTGACAAACCAAAAGCTCTGTGAAACAGAAAATCTGTTCAAGCAAAGTCTGTTGTTCTAAACAACCTCTGCTGATAAACACAAAGACTGTTATAGCAAATAACCTCTGCTGATAAACACAACCTCTGCTACTGAATATGAATACAAAAGCATCATAAAGCTAACATCTGCTGTTACTTAACAAATGATACAATCTTTAAACATATGCTATTGAAACAAAGGTCTGCCAAACATAACATCTGCTGATCATTCCACAGTATAGATTGCTAACATCTGCTGTGCCTTAACAGATGATGCAGTTCAACAGAGGATTTCAAACATCTGTTTACACACACATCATGATGAACATCTGCTGATAAACACCGAGACGGTTCAACCAAAGGTCTGCCAAAAAGAACCTCTGCTATGGACTAACAGATGATGCAGTTCAACAGAGAATGTTTAACAGCAGTGCTTTAACAGACCATGATCAACAGATGATAAGGTCTGTTGAAGCGAACACTACTCAACAGATTCTAACAGTTTTCCTACTAACCAATTCATTAAAGCAGTACTCAGTCACTAAAAATAATATTCAAAGTGTAGCAATTACATAACATACCATTAATCGAATCAACATACCATTAATCGAATCAACATGGGGAGCAGTCAATCATGGAAACAACATAATTTTCATCATAGACACTGAAGTATCATAAAACTGTGAATGAATATACCCAATCCGAAATTGTTACTCATTTTCATAAATCTAACAACCATCATCGAAGCTGTAATAAAATCTAAACACTGATACACTAAACACTGTTACATAAGAAAAACTGATACATAAATACTGATGTTGAATCCGCTGTAGATGCTGAACCACTGCTGTTACTGACCAGTGGTTTTCCTTTGGTTGATCAGGCCTTAGGTACATAAGTGCTTGTCTTTAACAGGGCTTTGTCTTCAACAGTTGATAGGTCTCATCAGTCTTTATAAGGAGCAGTGGTTAGTTATAACAGTCCTTAGCATGATCAGCTGTTATAACCACTCCATAACCCTTTAAGAGGAAGCAAGTGTCTGTCTATTCAATTAAGAGGAATCATTGCATTACATCCCTGTTGAAAAACAGATTCAATAAATTTAGGGAAAATGGGTTTGAAAAACTGATACATAAATGCTGATGTTGAATCCGCTATAGATGCTGAACCACTGCTGTTACTGACCAGTGGTTTTCCTTTGGTTGATCAGGCCTTAGGTACATAAGTTCTTGTCTTTAACAGGGCTTTGTCTTCAACAGTTGATAGATCTTATCAGTCTTTAAGTTCATCAGTATTTATAAGGATCAGTGGTTAGTTATAACAGTCCTTAGCATGATCAGCTGTTATAACCACTCCATAACCCTTTAAGAGGAAGCAAGTGTCCGTCTATTCAATTGAGAGGAATCATTGCATTACATCCCTGTTGAAAAACAGATTCAATAAATTTAGGGAAAATGAGTTTGAAAGACGATAACCCAACAGTGGAGGATCTCATTCTACAGCTCCGATAAATTCAATGGTATTCTCAAATAATGGTTCCTAGATGTTTGAAGACTGACAGTGCTGCTTCTTTGGACATTTGTCGGTCTTCAAAAATCTACGAAGCATTCTTTGAGAATACCCTTGAATTTATCGAAGCTGTAGAATGAGATCCTCAACTGTTGGTTATCATCTTTCAACCCCATTTTCCCTAAATTTATCAATTCTGTTTTTCAGACCTCCCAAAGCCACCTATCCGCCTCCAAAGAGATCGAGACAGCTTGAAGCATAACCTGGACTTGCTGTCATTCCACCAGTTCAGTATTTAATCCCAATATACCAACTCAATACAAATAACAAATATTTGGTGTGCTACAACTGTAAATAACTCAGGAAACAAATTTGAAACCAAAAATATGGATTATAGAGATCTATGAATGAAACATGGGTGAAAAAATCAACAAAACAGATTGTGAAAAAACAAAAACTACAAACATATCAAAATCAATCTACTCGTAATCACATGGTACACCAATGCAAGCATCTGAATAAACAATAACAAATCAAAAGCTACAAATATATCAAACAAATTTCATATAATAATGAAAGAAATTAGGTCACGGATTGTTACCAGATTTAGCGAGAGAAGAATCGATGGAAGCATTGGAGAAGATAACGATTTAAAGAAACTTCAATCTGGAAAAGATGTAACAAAGCTCAAGAAATAACGAAGAAGAAGAAGAAGAACTGATTACAAAGTATATTAACAATTAGCAAAAGAATAACAATTACTTGATTTATTTTAAACACATATACATCTATTTTTAAACATAAACAGACATTACCTCTTCATCAATAAAGTTGAGATCTATTTGATGTAATGATTACATTTTGAAGTTCAGTCAACGAACTCAAGACTTCCACACCAAATAACAAATCCAGCAAGATCTACATGAAGAACATTTAGCATACAAACCTTCAGTTTGTGATAAAAAGAAAAAAAGAAAAAAATATCTATTTTTAAACTACCTTCAGCTCTGCATAATATTCAAATCGATGGTAAAACATGATGAATCAAGAATACACACATATACATCTATTTTTAAACACAAACAGACATTACCTCTTCATCAATAAAGTTGAAATCCATTTTTTAACCTTCATTACATTCCGAAGTTCGGCCAACGAATTCGAGACTTCCACACCATATAACAAATCCAGCAAGATCTACCTGAAGAACATTTAGCATACAAACCTTCATTTTGTGATAAAAAGAAAAAAATAAAAAAAATATCTATTTTTAAACTACCGTTGGTCTGCATAATATTCAAATCGGTGTTAAACATGATGAATAAACAGTACCTGAAGGTCGAGATTAGCAACGTAGGTTGTGAAATGAACTCAAGCTCCGATGAGAAACAAAGAGAGAGGGACAATTCAAACCGTAGAGAGAGATAGAATTAGAGTTTATGTTTGTTATGAGAATTTGAAATTAAAAAGAGCTTTATATACCTATATATTTTGAATTTTAAATCTAGAGCCAGAATTTTGAAATTTGAATCTGGGCAGATGTTTGAAGCATGAATGGAAGGCAGATGTTTGAAACATGAATGGAAGGTAGATGTTTGAAGAATGTGGGTCAGAGTTTTGAATTTTAAAGTGTTTTAATATTAAGCTTTATGATGTCACTATGGCTCCTCTATAGCTGCCACCTCATCGTTGATGACATAAGAAAAGCATTGTTGGACAGCCTCTATGGCTGCCACATAAGCTTTTCTTATGTCATTGGGATTTCTCCTTTTATAGAAAGTCCTAGCGGTAAGACCCGTGTGCAAACACGGACTTATAAATAAATAAATAAATAAATAAGCCAGTCGGTAAATACTTAAAGTTTAGAGTATAAACAATACAAAAATATACAATTTATTAATCTTTTGTAAACGAAATAACATTTGCATTCAAACATTGTTAGGATCTGAGTTTCTTATGATTGTGCTTGTTTGATAATAAGGAAGATGAAATAGAATTAAGTGCAGCGGAATTTAAATGGAACAAACTTTCAACACACAATCAATGAGAGAATTGTTTTCAGCAAACATGTTTAACATGAAATCGAATGATTATATTTATTACAATCTTCAACTACAATGCATGCATGCATACAATCTCCCCCTCAGCCTGAGCTCACAGTGATTGTTCGTATAGAATGACTTTGTGATGAAGAGATAGAACAGTACACGGTACGATTCTATTTATAGTACAGAACAAACAACTGGAGCATCTTTGCTGACGTCACCATGAAAGGAACATCTAACCTCCTAACAACCTATAACCACTGATCTATACAAACACTGCTTACTAAACTACTGATTACAAATATTACAAACTACAAAGTGTCTTGAGATTATGCTGAATCTTGAGATTGTGCTGAGTCTTGTTTTTCTGCCATAAGTGTCTGAAGAACCATGTTCATGATGTATTCTTCTTGAGCCTTGTCTTCTTTTGTTAATTTATCCATCTGCTTTTGTTTCCTTCTTTGATAATGGATGGTAGCATGTGAAGCAGTGGGTCTCCTGATTGGCAATTTTTGTTGTTTGACTGGAACCACTGCTTTCAGATAATCAGGCTTTTTAGGAGCAGTGGGATCTCTCTTCCTTAACTCTTCCAAGCTTTTGTAGGTAGCTAACACCTTTTCTTTTGACCACCTTGTAACCTGGTTCCTTGACCCATAATCAGTAGTTATCAGCTCTTCTTTCATTCTTTTCAGTTTCAAGGCCCTTTCTGGTACATTTTTCTTGTAATTGGCCCAGACTGGAGGAGTTTGCTTTACCTTGTCTTGAATCATCTTTTGAATTCTAGCTATCTCCTCTTGAAGTTCACTGATGATCCATTCTTTGTATTGATACTTTTCTGCCTTGTACTTCTTGTATGCCATGATGTATTCAAGGTAGTCATTTCTCATGCTTTCATCATCTTTTTCTGATAATTTCTGACAAAGGTCTTTTTAGAACTGCTCTAAAGTTCTAACTTTGGTGAGCAGATATTGCAAATTTCTTTGAATCTCTTTGTCAGACTTTCCCTTTGTGTCTCTTTTAGATATATCCTCTGCTTATTGGGCCTTTATTTTGAGATATTCTTTTATATTTCTTGGCAAAGGATAACCTTGAACATATGGGAGTTTCCTCTTTTCAGGGTCATCTTTAGAGTAGAAGGATTTGATTTCCTCCCTGACTGCTGGAAGATCTAGAGGATATTGTACTCCTTCAGCGATAATGGCAGTGTTTTGATTGAAGGCTTGAACTGAAGATAATGGAACAGGGTTTGGAATGGTGACAAGGGACAGTGGTTGTGTAGATGTTAGAGTTGGGGAAGTGTTATCTTCTAGTACAATGTTTGTTATCCTTATCCTTTTGTGCTTTGGAGAAGTTGGTGGTGTATTTGTGGGTTGAGTGGCAGTGATTGAAGTAGTGGGTATCTGACTAAAAGCTGTTGAAACAACTGGTGTTTCAACCACTGTTGTCACTACAACAGTTGATGTGTCAACTGTTGTCTTCTGCTTTTTAGCAGGTGGTTTTTGTGGTGGTGATATTGTTTTTGGTATGGTAGTGGATTGAGTGTGGGTTGATGTAGTAGTGATGGCAGTTGTTGGATAACATCTGTTGAAACCACGGAAGTACCAACAACTGTTGATACAACAGGTGTTTTAACATCTATTGGTTTGGAGGTTTGATGAGAGGAACTTTTGGGGATTTGAGGAGTTTGTTTGGTGGTTTTGGAAGGTGTGGTTTTGGGTTGGCTTACTTTTCTGGTAGGCTGTCTTCTTTTAGGTTTAGAAGTACCCTGCTCTTCTTTTTCCATCAAAACCATCTTCTCCTGAGCAAACCTTTTTGATCCTTTTATTTCCATTGACTCTTTCATGTTTTCTTTTAGTTCAGCAAATGCATTTTGAGTCTCATCAACCTTTTTAGAACCATCTGGCCTTGGGATTTCTACCACAAGTTTGGACATTGGATCTGGTGGCATGTATAAACCATCTTCTTTTCCCTTCTTCCCTTTAGTTTTCTCCCCCTTTTTGGCATCATCAAGTTTTTCAACATAGATGATTGAAGCAGGAGCAGTGCCACTGGTTTGAAGCAGATGAGCTTTAATGGCTTTGATATCTGCTTGAGTATCTTTGTACCTAGCTTCCATGACATTTCTGACCAATTGAAGTTGAACTTCATGCTGTTGATATGCATATTGTCTTTGTTTGTGAAGCAGAGGTTGAAACAGATGCCATAGCTCAGTAGGGGATGGAGTAGATGTTGCAAATGGTGCAGCAGTGGGTGTAGCCTTTTGAGCTTGTAACAACTGTTGCAGCATAGTTTTGATTTTTGCAACAGATGTGTTAAGTTTATCAACCCTCTCTGTCAATTCTTTGTATTTAAAACCATCACCCAAGTTAATGGGATCATCTGATTTCCCATTAGTGGTGGTTGTATCAGTGGTTGACTTAGGAAAAGTTTCCCAAAAATCATCCACTGATGCCCCTTGTTCTCGGTATTGGGGACTTCTTTCTTCAGCAGAGGTTACCATTTTAAGGTCCCCAGTGTATAATGGAAACACACCAGTGGACACTATGGTTCCCATAGAAGAAATTGCCTTCAAGGGAGTCTCACTAATGAAACTACTGTCCTGGTGTAAACCAGTGGGTTCAACACCTGTAGTAGCTGCTCCACTTGAACTACTGACAGGAATTACTTGTAATTCCTGCAGTGTAGCCTCCTCAACTGTTGGTGGGTTAGCAGAGATAGAGACACCAGACTCAGTCACTTGTTGTGGTATATTCTCATTGACAGGTGATTGAGAAGAACTGATTTATGTCTGGGCTATATCAAGTGCATCCAACAGAGGTATCATTGATGCAGGAGGAGTTTTAGGCTCAGGTTGAGATCTTTCTTCCATCTGCTGTGAGGAAGTAGCAGCAGTGGTTTCAGGTGACTTTTGTGTTGTCACAGGTGTTACCTCTGGGATCTCATCTTCCAGAGTCACCTTTTTGGTGGGTTTGGGGGGCTTTTGGATAGTTTTCTTTTTGGTCTTTTTGGTGATTTTTGGTGTGGGTTTCACAGCAGGGGTTGTGCTGCTGTGATCACCAGGAGCAGTGGGCTCAACAGCAGGGGCCTGAGGAGCAGTTGTTGCTGCTAAATTCTGCTCAGGTACCTCTGTTTGTGTTTTTGAAGGTTTTGACAGCCTTGTGAATGTTTTAGAAGTTAGGCTGTTTATTTGAATAGGATTTCCTTGGATAAGCACATGTGCATTATCCTTTGAAAATTTCTTTTGAAGATAAAAAACTTAAAAACCTTGGAAACAATAAAAATAATTTTTTATTAACATTCTTAACCATATTATTAAAAATCTCCTGAGAGTAGTTAAAATTTTCTTCAGCCATGATAGCATAGCCCAGGTTTTGGATTTTCAATGGTATTTCATTAAAAGCTGTTGTTTTATTTGACACACACATGAGGAGGGTATGGAATAAAAACCTCATGGCAGGTGGAAAACTGCCTTTTTGTAAAGTATCCTTTTTCATTTCTTCTTCATACCCTCTCTCAATGAAATCAGTTTGGTACTCTGTTTTTGGGAAAGAGCTTTTACCTGTAAGATCATTGATTTCAAAAACCTCTGAAACGGTTTGAGGTGTGATGGTAACTGGAATTCCCCTTATTGATGAAGTAATAGCTAAGGTCTTCTTGTCCTTAGTTTCAAGCTTTGCATTTTTCCAGAACTCTCGTTGGGTATCCAGGTAGATGGTTTCATTGCAGGTCAACAAAGTTTTGTACTTTGAAGATGAAAGTGCATCAATCACGGAATGAAAATCTGTGTTTTGACTTGTTTTTGCAAGTGTACACAGGTAGTTATGACGGGTTTTGAATGTAAGATCCATGATGAATCAAAGGTGGTTAAGAACGAAGGAAGAAGATGAGTGATTTGAGAGAATTTGGTGAAAACTGCTTTTGAAAGGAATTTTGAATTCGACTCGACAGTGAAAACCCTGTTCGGGGTTTTGATCAGGGTTTTATAGGTGGAAAAGTGAATGCTGACGTGGCAGCGGTTACAAAAGATCATCTGCTAAGTACTGTCCACGTGACAACCTCTAATGAATAATTGATCACAGTTGTTAGGAAACCACTGATGAATCAATATCAGTGGTTTACAGTGCTGAAAATGAAAACAGTGGCTGACTATAACAATCAGTGGATAGCCTATCAGTGGATTAAAACACTGAGGTTTAACAACAGTGATTAACAAAGAAAATGAGAGAATAGAGCTTGACTTTCAGCAGTGGATAATATTCGGCAGAACAGATGTTTGAAACAAACAGTGGTTATGGCAGACTTTTAAGAATTTAATGAAAATTTTCATTTTTAGCTATTTTTAAGGATAAATTTTTGATTTTCTGAAAACATTTTAATGCTTTTATTCATAGAAAAACAGGATTTTACCTGTTATTCCATGTTCAGCATGCCAATCCTAGAGATCAAGCTTTCAAAGGTAGATGTGTCTAAAGCCTTTGTTAGCACATCTGCCAGTTGATCTTTAGTTGGAACATGGTGCAGAGAAATCAAACGTTTTTCATAGCAATCCCTCACAAAGTGATGTCTGATATCAATGTGCTTGGTGGTTGAATGTGAAACTGGATTTTTCATGATATTTTCTGCTGCCTGACTGTCCAACACGAGTGGTGTCTTTAAGGCAGTGATACCAAAATCCAGCAGTTGATTTTGAAGCCATAGCAGTTGGGCTGTACAACTTGCAACAGCAATATACTATGTCTAAGCATTGGATGTTGAAACAGCTGCTTGTTTTTTGCTTTGCCAAGACACTAAGCAATTGCCTAGGAATTTGATTTTTGCTTTTCCTTCAACCTCCACAAAACACTATTTTAACCCAACAGTGGTTTTAAACCACCGTTTTAACCCAACAGCAGTTCAACCATAGTTTTCTCCACAACAAATACATTTAACCCAACTGTGGTTTCAAACATCTGTTTTCCTTCATCTGTTGACCAAAGTCAACAGATGTATCAACTACTGTTTTATTTTCAAGCATGTTCCTTCTCCAAAAAAACAATATTTTAACCCAACAGTCGTTTCAATCCCCTTCAACCTCCACAAAACACTATTTTAACCCAACAGTGGTTTTAAACCACCGTTTTAACCAAACAGTGGTTTCAACCACAGTTTTCTCCACAACACTCTGCTTTATCTCAACAGTAGTTCCAAACATCTGTTTTCATCCATCTGTTGACCAAAATCAACAGATGTATCAACCACTGTTTTATTTTCAAACATTTGTTCCCAATAACAGAGCTTTGATCATTTAAACAGACCTTTGCCAATATTACAAGCTTTTACACTCTCAAACCTAAATATTTATTTACTTAATTTAAATAATAAACATGTTTAATAATTTTAACACAACTAATTATATAAAAACTACAAGTGTCAAACAGAGGTAACTATATAATAAACAAAGTTCAAAACAGCAAACAGCAATCAATAGAATACAGCATACTAATTCCTAATCAATGGGCGAAACACCATACAAAGTTCATCCATCTGTTAACCCAAGTCAACAGATGTATCAACCACTGTTTTATTTTCAAACATATGTTCCCAATAACATAGCTTTAATCATTTAAACAGACCTTTACCAATATTACAAGTTTTTACACTCTCAAACATAAATATTCATTTACTTAATTTAAATAATAAACATGGTTAATAATTTTAACACAACTAATTATATAAAAAACTACAAGTCTCAAAACAGCAAACAACATTCAATAAAATACAGCATACTAATTCCTAATCAATGGGTGAAACAGTAGTCTCGATAAGTAAAGCTCCTTTCGGACCATTGTAGTTGTCAACATGTTGGAGGTATTTCAGAAGTTCGTTGCTCAGATCAACTTCAACCATATCCCCCCAGATTCTTGTTATCAGCCACTTGTTGTCTTCAATTATATTAGTCCTTCGGGACTATCTACATAATCAACTACACGAGGATTATTGAAAACAAACACCTTCATCTAGCCTTCTTCTTCATATCTGAGCAAATCAGTAGTTAGCTCAGCATACTTTCCAATAACAATCAAATGCAGCCTCTTTGCGATGGTCAAAAAATGCCCTTGGCAAGGATTGACTACAATACTCTCTGGAAAACGAAGCATTCTGAAAGTCTCACTCAGAACATCAAAAGCAACGATGATCCTCTCACCTAGTGGATACCAATAATTTGAAACCATAAATATATGGTTTTATCAGCATAAACTCCTGTAGACCATGAATAACCACTTGAACCAAAATTGTTTACGCTACCGAAATTTATTGTTCTCCATGACTCACGACGTCTTGAGTAAACACGAGCAGCAGCTACATTACGGTAACATCAGATGTTCAGCACTTTCAGATCATTGAATTGATCAAAATAAATTCCACCAGTATCAGAGTTTCGATCATGATTGTAATTGAAGTAGTCATCAGACAAAACCTTATAGCGCCTGGTAGTTGGATTCCAAAGAATCAGCTCACAAAAACCCTTCATTGCAAACTAACAACAAACCATTAAATGACGATAGAATACGTAAGAAGCTAGGGTGGACATTGTTAGGAAAACTTAAGGTTTTGCTTCTAACAACATCCAAATTACCAGCAACTACGTCGTTAACGACAATTGACGTGTCTTTAAAGGAGAGTAGTTTCTTTTGTAGTGAATCTCCACTTCGGAAAGCATGCATCATCTGAAATCCATGACTTGATAATTCCCTATAAAAATTCTTGGAAAGACATTTGAAATGACCAATATCTTCTGCAGAGAGCCTTGTGAAATGTAACACCTCGTAAAATCATGTCCAATATAATATAGACACGTGTCATGGACTTTAAACGTTTAACGGATTGGTTACGAGGGACTAAAGTTGACAAACAAAGAAAGTATGTGTATAGAAGGATTCAAAGTGTCAACATTTGATAATATTACCTTTCAACAACCCTACACGATGTTTATACCCTTAAACGAATGAATTATGAATCATATGAAGCCGTTTGTGGAAGAAAGTGAAAGTTTACAATCCGCAAGGGTTAAATGTGTCAACATGTTTAATTTATACCTCTGAGTGACCTTTTAACGAACCCGAAGCTTTGTAAGGATTAGTTATGCTCACGAGAATAAGTGATAAAAATTTCACAAGATTTCGATATCATATGAGAAAGATATGCTAACATTCGTAAATAAGGGGTTAAAAGCATCAACGTTGAAATTCAGGACTTATTCGGTGATTGCATAACTAACCGGAAGCTTAACGGAGTTAGTTTGTGACTCAAGGTCCTTAAAAGTTAACTATGGGGGTCCAAAATGCAATAAACGAAAGTTAAATAAACATAATATGGACCAGGGACCGAAACTGCAAATGCTGAAAGTTGTTTTCTGGTTGCACAGGGGCGTGGTGTCACGCGTAGACCCCTTAAGGAGTCCTACGCGCGTCACCTAGGCCTGATCTGGGTAGAAAATGTTAACAGCTGCGAGTCCAGCCAGTTCCACCGCCTTAGAAAGCTGATTTTTGAATTCAGGAGCTTGGCTAATAGATTTTCATGCATAGGGGACACTTAGATTCATCTGGGATCAATCCTAGATTATTGTGGAGTGATCTTGTGAGTTCTATTTGGTTATATATAGAACTTGAAGTTGCAACATTTCTTGTTCATTTCAAAAATCACTTCAAGGCTACTCTCTGGAGCTTCCTGATCTTCAATCAAGTTTTCTTGAGTCTTAATTTCATGCTAAGGACCATTGTAAGTGTCCTTAACCTCCTAATTTCAGTTTTAATTAGTTTTATGACCAAAAGTCAAACTTATCGTAATTAAGCTTTGACTTAGTGATTAATCACTAATGGTCCAGTCATTTTTTGAATTGAAAGTGGCTATAAGTTGGTAATTATGTGGGTAATAAACCCTTAAAAGGGCACCCTCTGATTTCCACTCTAACTAGGTCAATTGTCGGGTCAAACTTAATTATAAAAAAGTCAACAGAAAGCTATTTTGCAAATAAATTCATAATTAGCAATGTAGAAGCTATGGAACCTGTTTTAACACTTATATAACTTGGTAATTAATGTAAGAACATGTCTAAACATGTTCAACCCGACAATTTTGAGATTAGGCTCGGTTCGGAACCGAAAGTCGCAAAAGTAGACTTTTACTTTGACTTTCAGTTCTGACCCGATTTAGCTCATTTTAGAAATGCCTTAAGGTTCCTTTAGAACCATATTATAAGTTAGTAAAACCCTCTGAGGTTATACAACTTGGTTCCTAATTAATCTGATTCATTTGCATCTTTCCGTTAATTGCTTAAATGTTGACCATTATGCCCTTTTGACCTTAAAACAAGATTTTTGAAAATCTGAGTGGACAAAAACATTTGTTACTGATTTATAAACTTGTCCTAAAAATTTTACATCAGTTTGAGGTCTAGATTAAGAGTTATGCTTAATAGCGTAAATTGAAAGCTTTTTATTAATTAAAAGGCATAATTAGCATTAAGCCTATTTAAACCCAAGTTTTGACACCAAATCTTTTACCCACTGATGTAATATAATATTTTGGGATTTTTGAAGATTTTTATTTATTTTTAAACTGATCATAGCATAGGGTTCTTGCTTTGATTCGGTAATTGTCGGTTATACCCTTTTCTTGAATAAAACGAGTTTTACATAACTTTTTGATACCAAACTTTTTGCTACTGATTTTATATGATAAATAAAATATTTTGAACTTTATAAACTGATCAAAAACTCAGATTTACTATTATAACCCGAAAATCGCTTAAAACCGACTTTTTACGCGTTTTAAACGCATTGTATGTATTAAAACCATTTTTAACATATATGACTTAATACCTACTGATGTTTTAAGTAAATTTTTATACTTTAACAGTAAGCAAAAGTTTTAAACTCGGATTCCCAAATTTGACCTTTAAAGCTTATGTGAAATTACCAAAATGCCCCTTCGGTGCATAGTTTGGTTATAAATGATAAATTTCACATATATGCAATACCCTTCTGATATAACTTATTAAATTAAATATTTTTACTGATCATTTCAGACCTGAACCTTAGATTAATATTTAACCTCTTTTATAACCTTTAAAATGACCAAAATACCCCTACGGGGCTTAATTTGAGTTTAAATTCGTTTTGGGCATAATGGAAGATATCCTACTGATATCATAACATATTTTAAGCATATTAACTTAGGAAACCTGTTCATGACTCATTTGGTTACCCGTTATGCATTTTTCGCGTTCGGTTCGGTTTATGTGACTAGTTTGCATTAACTAACCGAAACGGGTCAAACCTTATCAATTTCACTTCAAAATCCAGAATGTGTTTAGTTTACCCATATTATACAAGTCTTCATACTTGTCGGGTCTCAACCACACTCTAATCCGGTCTTCGCTTAATCTTGCGTTTGAACCGTATACCCTTCTTTAAAACTAACCGGTCTAAGTTTAAACTTAAGTAAGACCCGTTAGGAATCTAATAGGTTAATTAAAACCTTCATTCCAGATTTAGGAGACCAGTAAAAGATACTTGCACTTGCTGATTTGTACGGCTGGGATAAATTATATAATTTGCTCAGGTAAATACTTATTTTCCCTTATACGGGCTTGGGGTACGGTATATAAAATACCGCTTGGTCGGGTATTGAATTTTTAATCGTATGAAGGTTAAATTATTGAGATAACCCGTTTAATCTGTTTTGTTTATTCTAAGCCTTTGGGGGGTTAATGACCATGTCCCGGATATCCTTGGCATCATTCAATGAAATGGCCACGACCTAAGCACGATGTGTAGGCATACACCTGCCGGTGCATATATAAAAAGATATAACCTCCTGTTCGAGAATAACTCACCGCGGGATTATATCATGTGGTGTGTCTATTAATCTTTAACCCGGTATTCAGCCCGGGCTACTGAACGTATAATAAACATGTAATTCTTTAACAAGTTTATTTTTAAATAATTATCCCAAGTTACAAAAGATATTTTGTGCCTTGTGCATTCAAATCAATTTTTTTTAAACATTTTCAAAATGAGTCGGTTAATTGTATTTACCAGTGAAAACTGACGTATTTTTCAAAAAGGTTAAGTGCAGGTACTAATCGGAATAGGCTGGCTACTCCTAGCATCAATAAAGAGTCTTGCAAGCTTAGATGTTTATAAATCTACTGAACAATGTTTCTTTTAACTTTGATCCGCCTGTGGACCCTTTACAACCGTTTTTGTAATAAATGATATTACTTCATTCGGTTTGTAATGATTTTATCTTTCAACTTCCGCTGTGTATATAAACTGTGATAAATTGTCTATGATGATATCAACTACGTCACGATACTCCCCACCGGGCCCACCGGTAATACATGGAAATATCGGGGTGTGAAAGGTTGGTATCAGAGCCAACGTTGAGTGAATTAAACACTAGCCTTTTGTGTTTAATCTCAATGACATAGTTTTGTAACACCCCAAAAACGGGTTTGGTAATCAAACCACGTTAATATTACTGACGGGTAAAATACCGTTAGTGGTAAAAATTTACCCGGTAAATATTAGGATTTAAATAATTAATCCTAATAATAAATAAAAAGTGTATAAAAGATTTTAAGAAATAAAATGATAGAAGGCCCGAGTTAACGGGACCTAAAATAAACTTAGTCATAAATATTCCCGAACCCGCTAAGCTAACTAGGAATGTTTGACCCGGTTAATAAGAGGGAATATGAATTGTAAATGAGTAGGTTATAACCTACTTAATAATTAACGAAACATGAGGGACCAAAATTAGATATTTAGAAAAGTTTAGTTATTAAAAACAAAAATAAAAACACACCACACATAGTGTGTGCGTGTGTGAGATCGACCAGGAGCAAGCTCCATGGAGCCAAGCCCTAAACACAACAAATTCTTCAAATTGGAGGGGCAATTGAAGGCCAAATTCGGAATTTAATGCATAGAAACGATCACCAAGTTGTAACATCCCAAAAATAGGTAATCTAATTATTTCTTTTAAGATAGTCATAAGAAGGAAAGTTGAACTAGAAAAATTAAAAGATTAAAACTCGAGGGACTAAAGTTGAAACTTTGAATGAGAGTTCTATTAATTAAGCAAAACATACACACTAGACACTTCTAGTGTGTGCGTGAGACGTCCAGGAGAAGGAGACAAGAACTAAAAACCCTAGTTCACCAATTCCATCAAATTGGAAGGTGATTTCAAGCTCGAACGATTGTAGGAACTCAAATTCTCGATCACCAAGGTGTGACTAATCAAGTGGTAAGTCGAATTTCTTGAAATTATGAACTTTAGGAAGTGGGTTTTTACTAAATCATGAGTAATGTTGTGATATGTGTAGCTAGGAGTTAAGATTATGAACTAGGATCCGGTTAATGTTCGGTTTTCAGTGATTTAGCTTGCTATGTTAGATGGACATTAGGTGTATGGATGTAGGATGAAAGAATCTTATGAACTTGTTTGATTTTGTGATGAACTTATAGATTAGTATGTAAAGATACTTGCAACTTAATGTCCTACAAATACGAAACCCGCCAAGTGTTCGATAAAATGCTTAATAGAACAAATGTGTGAAATTTGGTTAATTATGATCAAATTGATGTATGATAAAAAGTAGGTAGAAGATGGAATGATATTTAGTCGGGCTAAACGAATGAATATGTTGATGTAGGCATAAAAGAAGAAGGTTCGAGCGCTAGGAGATCGGACAGTTCTCAAGATCGAGGTATGTTGTGTTATGCATACAAGCTTTACTTTCTAATTGTCATTGTTATATTAGAACCGTAATTATGATAGTTTGTAGGTGATGAGTAGTTGATAACTTAACCCGTCATAAACGGGTCGTAAGAGATGATGATTTATGAAAGAAGTTATGTTATGGTCGGTTGGTCTTGAACTAACCGTGTATTGGAAAGTTATGAAAGAATGAAGTGAAATAGCTAAATCCGTGGTGAACGGATTTAGGATGACATGTATGTTGCATTATGTCTAATCCGAAACCAACGGATTATCGAATGTTATGCATTATCTCGTTTGGAGATAGTAAATAAGGACCCGTTAAATGGGTAAATGAAAGTGAGATGGTGATATGGTTAAGTGATGACGCGAATGGATGTTAGTTTTTATTTTAAATTACCGTTGCAAGAACTGACTAGTTAAATTTGGTTGCGATGTAGGTAAATCTGCTATATAGGTGGCGTAGCAAGCTTGGGGGCGAACACCAATATGTACACTTGACTATGCGCTTCCGAAGTAGTCGCCCTTTTGAAACAATATTTTGGAAAACTTGTATTTCTCGAAAAACGTCTTTAGTTATGTAAATTATGGTTTTAGAAACTTAGTCGTTTGTAATTAGTAACTTTAAACTTGCGTCTTGACAGGGTAGTTCAGATTAACACCTGTAACTAGACTAGGGGAAGTGTTGATCTCGAACTATCCACAAGGGCATTTGGTAAAAATGTAAATATTATATTTCAAGTTTCAAACCTTGAAGTTTCCATGTGTTTTGGTCGTTTTGATAATAAGGGCGTTACAAGTTGGTATCAGAGCAAAGGTTTGAGAGAATCAAGCACGAGTTGAGGTGCTTGGGCTCAAACTGATAGCTCGCGCAAAGGGTGTGTTCGCTCCAAGGTCGCAAACAAGGTAAACGTTTAAGATGCTTTAAATTCTATAACGGGTCAAATAGTAATATGCGTCAAAATGGTTTATGAGTGTATAGAAACCCATGAATCGAATCTTGTGTAATTGAAAAATAACTATGGCATGGCATTGGCGAGAATTGGTATGCAAACGGATAAGTTTGGTTGATAAACCATGAATGGGTTGAAAGTTTATAAGTGAGAAAATGGCCGAAAGTTTAAAAAAATTTCGAAAATAGTTAATCCGGGTGCCGGATTTTAACTCTATGTGATGAAGGATGGAATTACGATCGCGTAGGAAGAAACGGATCGAAAATCGGATGAAAATTGAGTAAGTTATGATCGTTTAGGCGAAAAATAGGAATTTTGGGAAAATGCAGCACCCAGCACCGGACTCCCTGTCAAAAACGATGCCTCGCGTCGCGCTACAGACCTTAGCGTCACGCGAGACCCCTCGCGTCACGCGAAGGGTAATACAGGGAGGCGCCTCGTCACGCGACCCCCCTTAAAATGAGCAGATTGTTTTTTTTTTTGTTATGTTTTGACCAAGGAACTTGTTTATGAAGGTTATAAATCATGTAAATAGAGTCATGAAAGTTATTACGACATCATGGAATAACCTATAAAGAACCGCAAGAGTAGGTGATGTTAAATTTGTTAAAAACCATCGAAAACTTTATTGTGTAGATGGCGGATCACGTAGATTCGAATGATGACGATGTGGCACGGGAAGATGCATTGAATGAAAAGATGGTGCAAATGATGGATAATACTTTTGAATCCAAACTTCCGCAAATAGTTCAAGAGGTGGAGAGTCGCGTGTTGGAAACGATTGATGCAATAATGACAAGCAAAATGGATGAAATAAATGAGATGATAGGAGAGTCCAAAGCCAAGAGTAAGATACGAAGATGCACGTATAAGGATTTTATGGCATGTAGTCCTTCTCCGTATGATGGAAAGATAGATCCGATTGTATGCCAAAGGTGGATTTCTAATATAGAAGCTGTGTTCATACGAAGTCGGTGTGATAAGGAGGATCAAGTAATGTTTGCTACGGGTCAACTGCAATCGCAAGCTAAAGATTGGTGGGATGCTCATTGTAAAGAGATAGGTGAAGACAAACTTCAGGTGATGACGTGGCAGGAATTTAAAGAGCCTTTCCTAAAATACCATTGCCCCCAATCCGCCATCGACAGGATTCAAGAGGAATTCTTGCGCCTCCGACAGCGGGACGAAACAATCAATGAGATAACAAATATTTTCTTGGATAAGCTGAAGTTTTGCAAGGAGTTCGTGAATTCAGAAAGAATGAAAATCAACCGATACCATGATATGTTGAAAGGGGAGTTTAGGGAGTTTATCACGCCCTCGAAGTGTGAAACTCTTGACGAACTCATAAACTGGGCGTGAGACAGGGAGATTGAACTCAAGAGACAGGTGGAGCGAGGTGAAAAGAGACCGCCGGAGAAGATGTCTAACCCGATTCCTTTCAAGAAGGGCAAGTTTCAAGATCAAGGAAATAAAGAGAAAACAAAGAGTGGAATTCCCCGTTGCAAGAACTGTGGAAAGCTTCACACTGGGGAGCCTCTGTTGGGCAAGAAGGGATGCTATAACTGTGGGGATGAGGGACATCCGCATTACAGGTGCCCTAAGAATACGAAGACATGTTTTAATTGTTTCCAGAAGGGTCATATCAAGGCGGAGTGTCCCAAGCTCCAACCGGGAATGAAAAAGGAAGGCAAGAAGGAGGAGAACCCTAAGGCAAAAGCAAGAATGTTTCAAATTACGTCTGAAGAGGCTAAAGCTCATCCGAATGTTGTGTCAGGTATTTTCTTGCTAAACTCCTTGCCGATGTACGTGTTGTTCGATACCGGGGCGACTATGTCTTTTGTTTCGAGTGATGTATTTAATCACCCCTCATTTAAGATTGAAAGAATGCAAATACCATTAGAGGTAGAGATAGCCGATAGCAAGAATTATTTGTTGCACGAAGTGTGTAGAAAATGCAAGCTCGTGATAGAGGATGAGGAGTTTGATATTGATCTCGTACCTATGGTCTTAGGAGAATTCAAAGTAGTAGTAGGTATGGATTGGATGGCACGACACCATGCGGAGATTAAATGCGAAAGTAAGACAATACGCGTGCAATCTCCGAGTAGGAGATGGTTAAGTATTCAAGGAGAGAGAAATGTAAAAGTGAAATTATGCAATATTGTCCAAGCCGTCAAGTACGTGCGTAATGGAAGCAGGGCATTCTTAGCCTATGTAGTAGATGTTCATCAAAGCCTTCCCAAGTTTGAAGATGTTGTGGTAGTGAATGAATATCCAGATGTGTTTCCGGAGGAGTTGCCGGGGCTTCCACCCGAACGCGAAATAGAATTTCGTATTGAATTGAATCCGGGTGCGCAACCGGTGGCTAAATCCCCATATAGACTGGCTCCCACCGAAATGAGGGAACTAATGACACAATTGCAAGACTTACTTGATAAGGGCTTTATACGTCCGAGCGTATCACCTTGGGGAGCACCCGTTCTTTTCGTAAAGAAGAAAGATGGGTCGATGCGTATGTGCATCGACTACCGGGAGCTGAATAAATTAACCGTGAAGAACCGTTATCCCTTACCCAGAATTGATGATCTTTTTGATCAGTTACAAGGTGCGAGTTGGTTTTCAAAGATAGATTTACGTTCGGGCTATCATCAAGTAAGGGTGCGATAGGAGGATGTTGCAAAAACTGCATTTAGAACTCGGTATGGACATTATGAATTCTTGGTCATGTCCTTTGGGTTGACGAACGCGCCAGCCGCGTTTATGGACCTTATGAACTGAGTATGTCGACCGATGTTAGATAAATCTGTAATTGTGTTCATAGATGACATTTTAGTTTACTCCCGGAATGAGGCCGATCATGCGAGACACCTACGGGAGGTACTTGAAACCCTCCGTAGAGAAAAACTTTATGCAAAGTTCTCAAAGTGTGCCTTTTGGCTCAGGGAGGTGCAGTTCCTGGGTCCAAGGTTTAAAAAGGCTAAAACGGGTATTGAGGCGTTTTCCCTTAGCCTCACGAGGCGTAAGCCTCGAGGCAGGTCGAGGCGTAAGCCTCAAAACATTATTAAAAAAAATTAAAAAAATATATAGATGTCTCATAAAAATCACAAATTAGCATAAAACAAACATCATAACATAAAACAAACATCATAAAATAGTTCAAACAACTTAAACTAGACTAACTAGTAATGTTATGACCTATGCAGTTAATGCGGAAAAATATTGGATATCGGTCAAGGACCGATATTTGAGATATCGGTTATCGCGGTGGGATATCGATGGGATATCGGTAATTTATAATATAATGTGTGTGTATATATATATATATAGAACCTATATAATATATGTATATTAATATCTAGAACCTATATAATATATGTATACAACATCTTTATGCACTAACTTGTAAAAGTCTAGGGTTAATTTTGATAAATCTATAACTGGAGGATGAAATTGTAATTCAGTTAAAAGAAAAGGTGTAAACAAGAAAAAGAATGAGTCCCTACTAATAAATAAAAACCCTAAACTAAAGCAGTCGCCGTCTTGTCTATCTCCTTCCCCTATACGCTCCTCCATCTTCTAAACCTAAAAAACAAACAGCCGACACAGAGCTTCTTTCATTCTACGCTTCAGCAGGGAATCCAAGGTTCGATCAGCAGGGAATCTAAGGTTCGATCAGCAGGTAAGCTTCGATTCACCAATTAGGCCCAATAAAAACTAAATGGGCCGAAAAAAATAGTCCAGAAAACAAAAAACTGATCAATTTGCACAAGTCTGGTGAGGCTTAAGCCTCACCGCCTCGCCTCACCGCCCCACCGCCTCAGACCGCCTCGTGTGGCTGAGGCTTAGGTTTCAGTTCCCCCTGTGAGGCTAAGCCTTAATTGCGATTTTTCAGCGCCTCACCTGAGGCGTACGCCTCGAGGCGCGCCTCTAATCGCCTTTTTAAACCTTGCCTGGGTCACGTAATAAATTCAGAAGGTGTCTTAGTAGATCCAGCAAAGATTGAGGCAGTATTAAAGTGGGTTCCTCCGAAAACCCCCACCGAAGTAAGGAGTTTTCTAGGCCTTGCCGGCTATTATAGAAGGTTTATTCAAGATTTCTCCAAGATTGCATTACCAATGACTAAACTGACGAGGAAGAAAGGAAAGTTCGTGTGGGATAAAGAACAAGAAGAAGCTTTTTAAGTGTTAAAAGAGAAATTATCGAGTTCCCCGGTGTTAACGTTACCAGATGGAACGGAAGATTTGGTCGTCTATTCAGACGCGTCACATCAAGGCTTGGGGTGTGTTTTAATGCAAAGGGGAAAGGTTATCGCGTATGCTTCAAGACAACTCAGACCACATGAAGTAAACTATCCGACCCATGACCTAGAATTGGCAGCGGTGGTTTTTGCCTTAAAAATTTGGAGGCATTACCTGTATGGGGTAAAATGCATGATCTACTCGGATCATAAGAGCCTCAAATATTTCTTCGAACAGAAAGATTTGAATATGAGGCAACGAAGGTGGTTGGAACTGATTAAAGATTATGATTGTGATATTTTATATCACCCGGGGAAAGCAAACGTCGTAGCAGATGCGTTGAGTCGAAAAGATTATCCACACCCGATTCATGTAAAATCTATGAAGATGACAGTTACACCTCACCTCCTTGAAACGATAAGAGATACTCAAATAAAAGCACTAGAGGCAGGGGATCCAAAGAAAGAAAGAACGAAAGGAATAGCAGAGAAGTTTGAAGAAAATTTGAACGGGCTTAAAACGAGATTTGGTCGGATCTGGATACCAAGGTTTTGCGAGGTCAAAACAGTGCTACTTGAAGAAGCTCATAAGTCACGGTATTCCATTCACCCTGGGGCTACAAAAATGTACTGTGATTTGAAAACAAACTATTGGTGGCCAGGTATAAAACGCGATATTGCTAAGTATGTCGCGAAATGTCTGACGTGTTCTCAAGTGAAAGCGGAACATCAGAAACCTTATGGAGAGTTACAACCCTTGGAAATTCCAGTATGGAAGTGGGAGGAGATAACAATGGATTTGGTGACTAAGCTACCTAGAACCAAAAAGGGGCATGATATGATATGGGTAATCGTGGACCGGCTCACGAAGAGTGCACAGTTTTTACCAATTCGAGAGGCCTACTCCTCAGAAAAGATGGCGGAAGTGTATGTGAATGAAATAATATCTCGACACGGGGTGCCTGTGTCAATAGTTTCAGATCGGGATACGAGATTTACCTCTCGTTATTGGCTGAAGTTCCATGAAAGTATGGGCACGAAACTGCACATAAGCACAGCCTACCACCCGCAGACTGACGGTCAATCGGAAAGAACGATTCAGACACTTATTGATATGTTAAGAGCATGCGCGTTAGATTTTGGGGGAAATTGGGATGACCATTTACCTCTGGTGGAATTTTCTTACAATAATAGTTATCATAGTGGTCTCAAAATGGCACCTTATGAACTGTTATATGGAAGAAAGTGTAGGACTCCCGTATGTTGGGGGAAGTAGGACAAAGGGAACTCGCGCCTAACAAATTGATAGCAATGACCAATGAAAAGATTGATCTAATTAGAGCTCGATTAAAGGCGGCTCAGGATAGGCAAAAAGCATATGCGGATAAGAGAAATCGTCCTATCGAATTTCAAGTAGGAGACTATGTTCTATTAAAAGTATCCCCATGGAAAGGTATAATCCGTTTTCGTAAACGGGGTAAATTGGGGCCTCGTTATATTGGGCCATTTAAGATCTTGGCTCGAGTGGGGAAAGTGGCGTATCGTATAGAATTGTCGTCTTCATTAGATGGGATCCATAACACTTTCCATGTGTCACAATTACGAAAGTGCCTTGCGGATGAATCGGCGATCGTACCTCTTGACGACATTGAAGTGGATGAGAGCTTAAACTATGTTGAAAGACCGATAGCCATTAAAGATGTTAAGGTAAAGAATCTTCGCAATAAGGCTATTAGACAAGTTCTAGTACAATGGCAACACCGGAAGGGGTCGGAACTTACATGGGAATCGGAAGATGAAATGCGGAAGCATTACCCTTCTTTATTTGGTACGTAATGTTGATTTAGTATGTGTTCAAGTTTCGGGGACGAAACTTTTTCTAAGAGGGGTAGACTTGTAACATCCCAAAAATAGGTAATCTAATTATTTCTTTTAAGATAGTCATAAGAAGGAAAGTTGAACTAGAAAAATTAAAAGATTAAAACTCGAGGGACTAAAGTTGAAACTTTGAATGAGAGTTCTATTAATTAAGCAAAACACACACACTAGACACTTCTAGTGTGTGCGTGAGACGTCCAGGAGAAGGAGACAAGAACTAAAAACCCTAGTTCACTAATTCCATCAAATTGGAAAGTGATTTCAAGCTCGAACGATTGTAGTAACTCAAATTCTCGATCACCAAGGTGTGACTAATCAAGTGGTAAGTCGAATTTCTTGAAATTATGAACTTTAGGAAGTGGGTTTTTACTAAATCATGAGTAATGTTGTGATATGTGTAGCTAGGAGTTAAGATTATGAACTAGGATCCGGTTAATGTTCGGTTTTCAGTGATTTAGCTTGCTATGTTAGATGGACATTAGGTGTATGGATGTAGGATGAAAGAATCTTATGAACTTGTTTGATTTTGTGATGAACTTGTAGATTAGTATGTAAAGATACTTGCAACTTAATGTCCTACAAATACGAAACCCGCCAAGTGTTCGATAAAATGCTTAATAGAACAAATGTGTGAAATTTGGTTAATTATGATCAAATTGATGTATGATAAAAAGTAGGTAGAAGATGGAATGATATTTAGTCGGGCTAAACGAATGAATATGTTGATGTAGGCATAAAAGAAGAAGGTTCGAGCGCTAGGAGATCGGACAGTTCTCAAGATCGAGGTATGTTGTGTTATGCATACAAGCTTTACTTTCTAATTGTCATTGTTATATTAGAACCGTAATTATGATAGTTTGTAGGTGATGAGTAGTTGATAACTTAACCCGTCATAAACGGGTCGTAAGAGATGATGATTTATGAAAGAAGTTATGTTATGGTCGGTTGGTCTTGAACTAACCGTATATTGGAAAGTTATGAAAGAATGAAGTGAAATAGCTAAATCCATGGTGAACGGATTTAGGATGACATGTACGTTGCATTATGTCTAATCCGAAACCAACGGATTATCGAATGTTATGCATTATCTCGTTTGGAGATAGTAAATAAGGACCCGTTAAATGGGTAAATGAAAGTGAGATGGTGATATGGTTAAGTGATGACGCGAATGGATGTTAGTTTTTATTTTAAATTACCGTTGCAAGAACTGACTAGTTAAATTTGGTTGCGATGTAGGTAAATCTGCTATATAGGTGGCGTAGCGAGCTTGGGGGCGAACACTAATATGTACACTTGACTATGCGCTTCCGAAGTAGTCGCCCTTTTGAAACAATATTTTGGAAAACTTGTATTTCTCGAAAAACGTCTTTAGTTATGTAAATTATGGTTTTAGAAACTTAGTCGTTTGTAATTAGTAACTTTAAACTTGCGTCTTAACAGGGTAGTTCAGATTAACACCTGTAACTAAACTAGGGGAGGTGTTGATCTCGAACTATCCACAAGGGCATTTTGGTAAAAATGTAAATATTATATTTCAAGTTTCAAACCTTGAAGTTTCCATGTGTTTTGGTCGTTTTGATAATAAGGGCGTTACACAAGTCAAGGAGATCGTAAGGTATGTCGAATTTCTAACATTCGTGAAGTTGTAAAATTTTGATAATCATCCTAATCGCGTATTAGGCATGAATTTGAGAGGCTATGGCTAGATTAGTGATGTATACTTGCTTAGGAAAGAAACCCTAAGTGAAAATCATACATAACATGCTATAGATTGATGAATTTGGTGAAATAACACACTTAGATAAGTGGGTTTTGAGGTTATGATGAAATAGATGATATAGTTATGCTTAGAATCATCATGCATGGTAAGTAATCAGGAAATACTTAAACAATTTGCAAGTTTGAGTATTTGATCATAAGTGATAGTGGTGAATTTTGATGTTAATCTTGGAAAAAATAACTAGTTATGAACTAGTTGTAAATGTGTAAAAATGTATGCACATTAGGTGTTTGTTAAAATGCCTAAATGAAAACTAAAGTGTTGAAATTAGAGTGAAAATGTGCATTTGAATGATATGGCAATTAGGTGTGATATGAAGTGATAAGGGTCCTAAATACTATGTTGAATTAGATTAATGTTGTAAACCATGTGATTGAAAGTAGTTAACTTTGATAAACTAAGTTAACTGAGCATGAAGTCGAACAGTAGCTTCAACATAGAAAATAAGTGAGGCGGAATAGTCGTGATTGTTAATGACTAATTTAACCGCCTTGTAAATGATTGACAATAGTTTGACGCGTAACAAGCTAGATGAAAGCTTGGAGGAGGGAGCGGGTCAAACGGAGCAAGTACGGAAAGAAAAGTGTGGCGTGGATGCGAGGTAAGTGTAATTTACACACTTATGTAGAATACCCGTTTATTCGATACGTTGTAAACGTGATAACGATAATATTGGAAATATGGAAATTTGTCAAGTGTCGACTAATGTAAATCAAGGTTAAAAGGATACCCATGGCGTAAGCCGAAATGGGTTGAATTTGTAAGAAAAGAGTGTAAAAGAAAAAAGGTATGGTTATAAAATCCGGGATGGGATGGATGTATGAATTGGAAATCAAAAACGATGTTTTTGATTAAATAGATAATGTTGGGCATATAGTCCAAATGGGTCGAATGGTGGTGATAACACCATTTGACAATATCGACTAATGTGGTTGTCAAGTCTTATGTTAACAGGACCGATTAGCAAATCGGATAATTGCGTCACCATTGATGGTGTGATAATGAAAACGAGGTATAAATCGGGTCTACTTGTTGATCCGGTCCAGGTACGCATAATTATGTTGTAGTTAAAAATGCTATTTTGGTCGAATAATTTGAGAGAGTGTCCTTCATCATAAAAGGACTAAAATCGACCAAAACGCCCTTGTAGGCTAAATGGAACAAACGACCCTTAAAGGTTGTTTGGAAACGAGTTTTATGACTAGGTGAATACTTAGAATAAGTATAGAAGCTGAAAGAGGTATTATATTAGCCAAATGGCACTATTTGAGTTTTTGCCGTAAAATAATGATTCGAGAGGTAAAATTTGGTTTATATTGATCACCACATTAAACCTACCTTAAATACAGTTGTGGTGGGAGATTATAGGATAAGAAATGTGGTAATGGAATGCTAGAAGCAATCGAAAGCTATTTTAGGCTCGAAAGTGCTTAAATACCCTTAACGGGTCAAAATAAGCATACGAGCGAAAATGGGTTTAAATTGTATAATAAACCTATGATTAGAACCTAATATGGTATATAACATTAATTTGAAGAAGTGTAGGTGATATAGGAATCAAACAAATATGTTTGTTTGATAAAATGCATAAACGGGTAAAATTCGATAAAAAGGTAACGAGTTGAAGGCTTGAAAGTCTCAAAATTTATTTATGTTGGATGTTGGATTTTAACTCCATATGATGAAGAATTAAATTACGGACGCGTAGGAAAAAGAATCGGGTAAAACGGATTAAAAACGAGAGAGTTATGCTCGTTTCCGTGAAATCGGGTTAAGTTGGGAACGTACAGCAACTGTTAAAGCAGCATTATGCTGAAAAGGGGGCTAGGCGTCACGCGACGCCCCCTAATTCGCAAAAATTTTATTTTTTTTGTTGTTTGACCCATGGCACTTGTTTAAACTTATTAGTTGACTATCAAAACTAACTTTTAAGTTGGTTTTGATCTTAGGTGATGTTAGGCATGCTACGGATGACGATCAAGCAGCTACGAAGAACCGAACACACGAGATTAAAGCTTCCGCACGGCGTTACGTCATAATTTTTAAATGGCGAACTTATTTATATTATATTGAAAACTTTTAAGTTGTAAAAGTTTTAAATTACTCGTATTTTCTAAGGATACTTAATCGTAATTACATGTTTGATATCGTATTTATACGACAAATTTCAAAATAATAACATGGGTGTTACAAGTTTGCACATTCTTCGACTTCCGAGTCTAGACAAAGAACTTAGGACAAATCCTAATTTGTTTTATTTTGTCCTTTATTGTTTTCCTTTGTTGTTTCTTGTGTTTGTTTTGACAGAATCAACCAAAAATGCCGCCGAGGTTTCGAGGAAGAGCAAGAGGCAAGGGGACATTCAACGCCCCCAACGATCACGAGGCCGGGCCTTCACACCAGCAAACTCCGTCAGCCACAATAAGCACAAGTCCTCAAGAGGTTTGGAGGACGTATTTGGAGCTCGCGAGGCGATCCGTCTCGCTAAGTTCATCACCTTCATACCACCATTCCTTCGGGTTGTAATCGGAGAACGAGCCCGAAGATTCGCACCATTCTTTCTTACCGTTTCGGCGGTCAACCTCGCATCGGGCCTTCCAAGACCCGACACCTTATTTTCAGAGCCGGTTCAACCCGGTGAACCAGATGGAAGAACCAATGGGTCATAACCCGTTGGGCCCTGAAGACCATTTCCCTAAAGCTCAGGGAATGGATATGGATGATGACCCAGATCCCGCTGAACCACCATCTGGGACACCTACTCACCCCATCGAGATTTTGGATGGGTCGTCTTTCCATGGATCACCTTATCATGGTCCCGACAGATATGAGGCCAGGTTTGCCCAATACGACTGGGTGTTTACTCCCTCCTACAACCCGCCTCAGCAGCAGCAGCGGGATCCCTCTGAGGATTCACGTTTTGTAGCGGTCACACCACCGCCACCACCACTGCTCGAGCAGCAACTGCCTCTGGAGCCACCGAGGCGAAGAAGATCAGGCGCACGGATGTCCGTGCGAGGAGGGGATTTTTATTTTAGCACCCCTCAGCATTCAAGTGGCAGTCACTACCCGCCACTACATGAAGACCCACAGATGGGTGAGCCTTCAAACCCCGTTTCCGAGGTAGACTCTGCTCCAGTCACACCACCACCAGTGGGTTATGACAACCCAATTCCTTCATACGCCGGTACAGCGGCGTATAACCCCTTTGAACAGCCTGCCTACCCGGGGTACAACTACTACAATGCCCCCGATGTTGACCCATACCTTGCAGCAGCCAACTACAATGCTCTTCATCCTGAAGGGCCTTACGCAGCCTCCTACCAAACCGGGTACCCACCTTATGGGTGTCAACACCCACCACCTCCTCAACCTATACAGCAGCAGCCGCAACAGCCGCCACTGATTCAGCCCCAGCAGCAACAGGAGATTCTACAGAGGTTGAGCCAGGTAGAACGGGAGGTTCAAGAAGAGCGTAGGAACCACCGGGGATTTCTCAAAGGTCTGGCGAATTTAATCAAGGGAAAGAAGAAAAGGGATTTTTGAAGATTCCTTATTTATTTATTTGTATTGTAATTTCCTTGTTTCAATCAAGTCCCTGCGTGGACATTATTTATTTATGTACTTAGTCCCTGCGTGGACTTGTCTCTCTATCTTTAGTCCCTGTGTGGACATCTATTTACATATTCAGTCCCTGCGAGGACTTGTATTTTTAGTTTAGCCCCTGCGTGGGTAAGTTATTTCTGTTAAAGTCACGTTTAGGGCAATTATGTACTCTTGTTAATCTTAGTGGAATGTTTGAATTTAAAATTTCATTTTATCATTATATGCATAAATATAATATAATATATGAAATAAATTAAAAAAATACCATTCCTTTTAAAAAAAATGATCTGCCTTTAAGTATTAAAATAAGAATCTTAAAAGGTATAACCTAGCCTGCATATTATTATAGACCTGGCCATGATGGTAAAACCTATTTAAAAGATTCAAATCCTTGTTAACATCTGAAAACATGTTAACACTCCTGGCAGATGTGATTCGTTAAATCACACATGTCATCCTTATATTGGGTTCTTTCCAGATTCCTAATCTAACCTAATGATCCATGAATCATGGGTTTAAATCATCAATTAAGATGATCATATATTAAACATCCACTGGCGATGTAGTGCCTACGGGCCATACTCATTGTCATATAAGACAAAAGACAGATGTAGTCTACGACTCCCTGTCAATAAAAGGTAATGAACTACGTTCAAACCTTAATGCCTCGATTCTCTGAAATCATGGCTTAAAATTGTCCTTGTGACTAGGCCTTCTGTATGCCACCTTATTATCCTTAATAGTTTATAACTAGGATAAAATATGATAAAATTTGAATGAATTAAATTAACCAATATGGTATATAGTTACCATGGTTAATGAATTGCCATAAAAGACAATCCCATAATAGACTCCTGAATGAATCCTTGTTAATATTTTATGTAGCAATCAAGCTACATGGCCGGGTCTGATGAAGTCAACAGTCACCCGAGAGAGAATCATGATACCACCAGAATCAACATAGCTGGTGCAGAGCTGTAGACATTGATAGACAATGCCGTTACTCAAGCTCTAGACAGGCAAGATAATGAATCAAGTGGTACCCGCAGCAGGACCCTATCTGTACAACGCGCAAAATCACACCCTAAGACTCACTCCGAGGCTCATAGCAAGCCACCTTCTAAACATCATGAGTCAAAGAAGGATGATACTCAACACTCCTCAAATCAGCATAGTGTTCCGTCTAAGAAAATCGTATTCGATCAAGAGCCACGTATTGGCGGTTGTTCCTATAAGTATTTCGTCTCCTGTAAGCCCAGGAATTTCACTGGGGAAAAAGGAGCCATTGATTGCATGACGTGGCTAGACGAGATGGATACCGTTGTTGATATCAGTGGTTGCGCTGATAGGGATATAGTGAAGTTTGTGTCGCAATCATTTAAAGGAGAAGCTCTAGCTTGGTGGAGGTCGTTGATCCAAGCTACCGGGAAGATCCCATTATATAACATGACTTGGGATCAGTTCGTTACGTTGATCAAAGATACTTTCTGTCCTCAACATGAAGTTGAGAAGATCGAGACTGACTTCCTGACATTAGTTATGAAAAATTTGGACTGTCAGGCATATCTTACGAGTTTTAATACCATGTCTCGATTGGTTCCATACTTGGTGACGTCGGAACCAAAACGAATAGCCCGTTTCATTGTGGGTTTAGCCCCGGAGATCAAAGCAAGCGTGAAAGCCTCTCGACCTACTACCTTTAGGTCTGTAGCTGATTTGTCATTATCTCTTACCCTTGATGCGGTCAGGCAGAGATCGGTTAGAAATTCTGATGCTGGGAAGAGAAAACATGAGGATGATAACTCACACCATTCGGACAAGAGGCACAAAGGGAACTCTGGTCACAAAAAGAGTTCCGGGTTCAAGAAAGATGACCAACAGTCGGTCGAAAAGCCTAAATGCAAGATCTGCAAGAAACGCCATCTTGGGAAGTGCAGATATGAATCAAAGTCCCAGTCACAGCCACGAGCTTGTGGGATTTGCAAGTCAAGTGAGCATAAGACATTAGACTGCAAGAAGATAAAGGATGCTACTTGCTACAATTTTAATGAGAAAGGGCATATCAAGTCTAACTGCCCAAAATATGCCAAGAAACCTGAGGAAGGAAAGAAGACCAATGCTAGGGTCTTTTGAATGGATGCACGGGAAGCAGTTTAGGATGATAACGTGATAACATGTACCTTCCTTATAAATGATGTTTATGCAAGGGTATTGTTTGATTCGGGTGCGGATAAGTCGTTTGTTTATGATAAGTTTTGTAAGTTACTAAATCTGCCTGTTAAAACCTTAAGCATAAAATATGAAGTAGAACTGGCCGACGGTACCATAGAAACTGCTTCAACTGTGTTCGATGGATGTTTTATATCCATTAGGAACCACTCCTTTCCATTATCCTTGCTTCCTTTGAAATTAGCCGGTTTTGACATAGTGATAGGCATGGATTGGTTATCTCATAACCAAGCCCAGATCGTTTGTGACAAGAAACAAGTGGTGATCAAGACTCCGTATGGTGAGCCACTTACCATACAGGGAGACACTCAGTATGGGTTGCCTAAGCAAGTGTCTATGCTTAAGGCATCAAGGTCTATAAAGAAAGGTTGTGTCATTTATATGGCACAAGTGACTATTGATGAACCAAAGCCCAAGATCGAAGACATTCCCATCATTTCAGAATATCCAGAAATATTCCCTGAAGAACTACCTGGTTTACCACCAGATAGGCAAGTGGAGTTCAGAATCGACATTATACCTGGAGCAGCACCTGTTGCAAGAGCACCTTACCGGTTGGCCCCAACTGAGATGAAAGAGTTGAGAACTCAGTTGGATGATTTGTTAGCAAAAGGATTTATTAGGCCTAGCTCATCTCCCTGGGGAGCACCGATTTTGTTTGTGAAGAAGAAGGATGGATCAATGCGCTTATGCATTGATTATCGAGAGCTGAACAAGGTCACAATCAAGAACAGATATCCATTGCCCAGGATCGACGATCTGTTTGATCAATTGCAAGGGGCAAGTTACTTCTCCAAGATTGATTTAAGGTCAGGTTACCATCAGCTGAAGGTTAGAGAAGAAGATGCGCACAAGACTGCATTCAAAACTCGCTATGGTCACTACGAGTTCTTAGTGATGCCTTTCGGGCTCACTAATGCACCAGCAGCATTCATGGACCTCATGAATCGCGTCTGCAAGCCTTATTTGGACAAGTTTGTCATTGTCTTTATTGACGACATCCTGATATATTTGAAGAATCAGACTGACCATGAGAAGCACCTTCGTTGTATTCTTAAACTTCTTCAGCATGAGAAGCTCTACGCCAAGTTTTCAAAATGTGAATTTTGGCTTCGTGAAGTCCAATTTCTTGGGCATGTGGTTAGTGAGCGTGGTATCCAAGTGGATCCTGCTAAGATTGAAGCTATCATGAATTGGCAAGAGCCGAAGACGCCCACAGAGATTCGTAGCTTCTTGGGATTGGCATGATATTATAGGTATTTTATTGAAAATTTCTCAAGGATTGCAGCACCCCTAACTTCGCTAACTCGCAAGAATATCAAGTTTGATTGGGGTCCTAAGCAACAAGAATCCTTCGATATCCTTAAATAGAAGTTAAGCAATGCACCTGTGTTGACATTGCCTTAAGGGATTGAAGAATTTGTGGTATACTGCGACGCATCACATACTGGAATGGGATGTGTGCTCATGCAGAAAGGCAAAGTTATTGCCTATGCTTCCCGATAATTAAAAGTGCACGATAAGAATTATACCACCCACGATTTGGAGTTGGGTGCAGCTGTGTTTTCACTAAAACTTTGGAGGCATTATTTATATGGTACCAAGTGTGTGATCTATTCTGATCATAAAAGCCTTCAACACTTGTTCAATCAGAAGGATCTGAACATGAGACAGCGTCGATGGATGGAGACACTGAATGATTATGATTGTGAATCTGGTACCATCCAGGCAAGGCGAATGTGGTCGCCGACGCATTGAGCAGAAAGGAAAGGGTTAAGCCCATTAGAATCAATGCCAAGAGCATTGAATTGAAGAACATCTTAAATGAAAGATTGTTAGCCGCTCAGAAGGAAGCCGTATTAGAAGCTAACTATCCAAATGAAAAGTTAGGAGTAACTGCTGAGCAGTTATCATATGGAAAAGATGGAATTTTAAGATTGAATGGACGAATATGTGTTCCAATCTATGGAGGACTTCGGGATGTGATTCTTCAGGAAGCCCATAGCTCCAAATATTTTGTTCACCTTGGAAGTGATAAGATGTACCAGGATTTTGAAGGCAAATTATTGGTGGATAGGTTTGAAGAAATCTATAGCCACTTAGGTGGCCAAATGTTTGACGTGCGCACAAGTTAAAGCAGAACACCAGAAGCCGTCAGGTTTGCTACAACAGCCTGAACTTCCCACCTGGAAATGGGAAATGGTGACTATGGATTTTATCACTAAGTTACCAAAAACAAAGCGAGGAAATGATACTATTTGGGTTATAGTAGATAGACTGACTAAGTCAGCCCACTTCCTACCTATTAAGGAAACACACACCTCAGATAAGTTAGCTCAGCTATACGTGGACGAGATTGTATCTCTTCACGGAGTGCCGGTATCTATCATCTCTGATAGGGATACGAGATATACATTGCATTTTTGGAAGAGCTTCCAGCAATCCCTAGGCACTCGATTAAACTTCAGCACTGCATATCATCCTCAGACGGATGGTCAAAGTGAGCGTACGATTCAAACGCTGGAGGATATGATAAGGGATTGTGTTATTGATTTAGGTGGAAGTTGGGATGATCATCTTCCATTGATAGAATTCTCATATAATAATAGCTATCATTCCAGTATTCAAGCTACACCTTTTGAAGCCTTGTATGGAAGGAAGTGCAGGACGCCCGTTTGTTGGGCAGAAGTTGGAGATGTCCAACTGACAGGACCTGATATAGTCCTAGAGACGATAGACAAGATCATGCAGATACGTGATTGACTCAAAGCTACCAGGGATAAGCAGAAAAGCTACGCAGATAAAAGGCATAAACCTCTAAAGTTCGAGGTTGGTGACAAAGTGTTACTGAAGGTATCACCCTGGAAGGGAGTAATGCGATTTGGCAAGAAAGGCAAGTTAAGCCCAAGATACATAGGATCATTCGAGATCATCGAATGTGTTGGAACAGTGGCTTACAAGTTAAACCTGCCTGAAGAGCTCAGTGGTATTCTTAATGTGTTCCACATCTGCAATCTGAAGAAATGTCTAGCTGATGAATCACTAGTCATGCCACATACGGATGTGCATATTGATGAGAGCTTAAAGTTTGTCGAAAAACCTCTGTCGATCGAGGATCGACAAGTTAAGAAGCTTCAAAAGAAGCACGTACCGATTGTAAAGGTTAAATGGGATGCCCGCAGAGGTCCCGAATACACGTGGGAGGTTGAGTCCACAATGAAACAGAAGTACCCTTATTTATTTCAGTAAATATCGAGGTCGAGATTTCTTTTAAGGGGGTGAGGATGTAACACCTCGTAAAATCATGTCCAATATAATATAGACACGTGTCATGGACTTTAAAGGTTTAACGGATTGGTTACGAGGGACTAAAGTTGACAAACAAAGAAAGTATGTGTATAGAAGGATTCAAAGTGTCAACATTTGATAATATTACCTTTCAACAACCCTACACGATGTTTATACCCTTAAACGAATGAATTATGAATCATATGAAGCCGTTTGTGGAAGAAAGTGAAAGTTTACAAGCCGCAAGGGTTAAATGTGTCAACATGTTTAATTTATACCTCTGAGTGACCTTTTAACGAACCCGAAGCTTTGTAATGATTAGTTATGCTCACGAGAATAAGTGATAAAAATTTCACAAGATTTCGATATCATATGAGAAAGATATGCTAACATTCGTAAATAGGGGGTTAAAAGTGTCAACGTTGAAATTCAGGACTTATTCGGTGATTGTATAACTAACCGGAAGCTTAACGGAGTTAGTTTATGACTCAAGGTCCTTAAAAGTTAACTATGGGGGTCCAAAATGCAATAAACGAAAGTTAAATAAACATAATATGGACCAGGGACCGAAACTACAAATGCTGAAAGTTGTTTTCCGGTTGCACAGGGGCGTGGTGTCACGCGTAGACCTCTTAAGGAGTCCTACGCGCGTCACCTAGGCCTGATCTGGGCATAAAATGTTAACAGCTGCGAGTCCAGCCAGTTCCACCGCCTTAGAAAGCTGATTTTCGAATTCAGGAGCTTGGCCAACAGATTTTTATGCATAGGGGACACTTGGATTCATCTGGGATCAATCCTAGACTATTGTTGAGTGATCTTGTGAGTTCTATTTGGTTATATATAGAACTTGAAGTTGCAACATTTCTTGTTCATTTAAAAATCACTTCAAGGCTACTCTCTGGAGCCTCCTGATCTTCAATCAAGTTTTCTTGAGTCTTAATTTCGTGCTAAGGACCATTGTAAGTGTCCTTAACCTCCTAATTTCAGTTTTAATTAGTTTTATGACCAAAAGTCAAACTTATCGTAATTAAGCTTTGACTTAGTGATTAATCACTAATGGTCCAGTTATTTTTCGAATTGAAAGTGGCTATGAGTTGGTAATTATGTGGGTAATAAACCCTTAAAAGGGCACCCTCTGATTTCCACTCTAACTAGGTTAATTGTCGGGTCAAACTTAATTATAAAAAAGTCAACAGAAAGCTATTTTGCAAATAAATTCATAATTAGCAATGTCGAAGCTATGGAACCTGTTTTAACACTTATATAACTTGGTAATTAATGTAAGAACATGTCCAAATATGTTCAACCCGACAATTTTGAGATTAGGCTCGGTTCGGAACCGAAAGTCGCAAAAGTAGACTTTTGCTTTGACTTTCAGTTCTGACCCGATTTAGCTCATTTTAGAAATGCCTTAAGGTTCCTTTAGGACCATATTATAAGTTAGTAAAACCCTCTGAGGTTATACAACTTGGTTCCTAATTAATCCGATTCATTTGCATGTTTCCGTTAATTGCTTAAATGTTTACATAAATTTTTGATACCAAACTTTTTGCTACTGATTTTATATGATAAATAAAATATTTTGAACTTTATAAACTGATCAAAAACTCAGATTTACTATTATAACCCGAAAATCGCTTAAAACCGACTTTTTACACGTTTTAAACGCATAGTATGTATTAAAACCATTTTTAACATATAGGACTTAATACCTACTGATGTTTTAAGTAAATTTTTATACTTTAACAGTAAGCAAAATTTTTAAACTCGGATTCCTAAATTTGACCTTTAAAGCTTATGTGAAATTACCAAAATGCCCCTTCGGTGCATAGTTTGGTTATAAATGATAAATTTTACATATATGCAATACCCTACTGATATAACTTATTAAATTAAATATTTTTACTGATCATTTCAGACCTGAACCTCAGATTAATATTTAACCTCTTTTATAACCTATAAAAAGAGCAAAATACCCCTACGGGGCTTAATTTGAGTTTAAATTCATTTTGGGCATAATGGAAGATATCCTACTGATATCATAACATATTTTAAGCATATTAACTTAGGAAACCTGTTCATGACTCATTTGGTTACCCGTTATGCATTTTTCGCGTTCGGTTCGGTTTATGTGACTAGTTTGCATTAACTAACCGAAACGGGTCAAACCTTATCAATTTCACTTCAAAATCCAGAATGTGTTTAGTTTACCCATATTATACAAGTCTTCATACTTGTCAGGTCTCAACCACACTCTAATCCGGTCTTCGCTTAATCTTGCGTTTGAACCGTATACCCTTCTTTAAAACTAACCGGTCTAAGTTTAAACTTAAGTAAGACCCGTTAGGAATCTAATAGGTTAATTAAAATCTTCATTCCAGATTTAGGAGACCAGTAAAAGATACTTGCACTTGCTGATTTGTACGGCTGGGATAAATTATATAATTTGCTCAGGTAAATACTTTTAACTTATTTTCCCTTATACGGGCTTGGGGTACGGTATATAAAATACCGCTTGGTCGGGTATTGAATTTTTAATCGTATGAAGGTTAAATTATTGAGATAACCCGTTTAATCTGTTTTGTTTATTCTAAGCCTTTGGGGGTTAATGACCATGTCCCGGATATCCTTGGCATCATTCAATGAAATGGCCACGACCTAAGCACGCGGTGTAGGCATACACCTGCCTGTGCATATATAAAAAGATATAACCGCCTGTTCGAGAATAACTCGCCGCGGGATTATATCATGTGGTGTGTCTATTAATCTTTAACCCGGTATTCAGCCCGGGCTACTGAACGTATAATAAACATGTAATTCTTTAACAAGTTTATTTTTAAATAATTATCCCAAGTTATAAAATATATTTTGTGCCTTGTGCATTCAAATCAATTTTTTTAAACATTTTCAAAATGAGTCGGTTAATTGTATTTACCAGTGAAAACTGACGTATTTTCCAAAAAGGTTAAGTGCAGGTACTAATCGGAATAGGCTGGCTACTCCTAGCATCAATAAAGAGTCTTGCAAGCTTAGATGTTTATAAATCTGCTGAACAATGTTTCTTTTAACTTTGATCCGCATGTGGATCCTTTACAACCGTTTTTGTAATAAATGATATTACTTCATTCGGTTTGTAATGATTTTATCTTTCGACTTCCGCTGTGTATATAAACTGTGATAAATTGTCTATGATGATATCAACTACGTCACGATACTCCCCACCGGGCCCACCGGTAATACGTGGAAATATCGGGGTGTGACATGAAAATTTCGTCAACAATCACTTGAAACCCAATGTTTTCCATTTTGAAGTGAACCAATGCGTCTTTGAAAGTAAAAGAAATTGTAATGATATTGATAAACAAAAAACTTTTGAAGATGATTGAGTAGATGGATGAAAACGGTAATGATCAAAACCTCTGCCCAATGTATTTTATATACCCAATGAAGGCGGTTATAATTAAATACATCGTCAGACGAAAGAATATGATGCGACACTCGTTAGGCTTTTAATGCATTTCCATGGGAAAAATATAAAATTAAACACGTTATTATACTTACAATTAACCTCTTCATTTACCATAAGACGCCTTTACCATAAGACAGAACTGAGTGAGTGACGTGCATTAATTGCAAAGTACATATCCCCAGGCATTTTGAATTTGAAATTACCGGAAATTTCAAAACCACTGCTAAGGTATATGTTTGCCAAAGGAAACATCTGCTAAGTTATACTTTCTTGGCGATGGGCAGTAGTTTGCCCTCTTGAATGTGGGCCAGACCTTTGACATTTAAATATAGAGCAGTAGTTTGAAATTAAATGTATTTTAACTCAGATAAAAAATATATTCATTTAAAGACCAGCAATACAAAGATATTGCGAACATCTATTAACCAACAACAGATATTGCCAACAGTAGCAAGTCAAACAGCCGTTAGATCGGTAGATGATGATTTACAGCAGATGTTCTCTTTTGGCAAACTTTAACTTTGACAGATCTATACACTAACAGAAATTGATACAACATCAACATAATCTAATTAAACTCAGAGACAATTTCACTTCTACATCAAAACTACCGATCTGCAATAATCAGATGATATTAAAAATTACATAATAATACTTATTCAGCTTAAAATTAGTAAAAATAAAATGCTCCACAAACATTATGAAGATTAAAAGATCAACAATTACATCGAGTACTGAATAACAAAACTTTAAAATCTAACAACAACACCAAGAAATTTACGAATCTAACAACAAAAATTTAGTGCTTTTAGCTTAAACTCCATCGAGTACCGAACTTCTCAATGTATATCTTCGACAATCGCCATGAACTCCACGAAAGTACTGAATGCATCAACATCAGGTTTCTGGAAACCTGGTCTCTCATGAACAGACCAAGATGCAGTACATGAAAACACTTCTTCAGCTGTTGAAGAGTAGCCATATCCTCATATACTTAATCCTTAACTTGCTTCATAAAGAGCTGCTTTAAACCAAACTTTATGCTTCTTTTAATACAAAAAAGGCAGGAATGACCATTGCTCTAGTAAGATAAAATATTATCTTACAGCAGTAGCAGATCCTTTTCTTGCGTTTAGTAGGAACTACTGTGGGTTCTACATCATCATCATCTGCCCAAAGTCATTTTAAATGTACATTTAATAATCTTTCTTTATGTTTAATTTAACTTTATCCTTCTTTTAATACAAACCTATAATAACCCGCAACAGATTGTATGAATTTCAAACAACTTTGATTAGACTGAAATATAATGTGACAACTGTCAAAATTCCAGGTATCCGTACAATTATTAAGTAGTGATTTGTGCTTAATGACTGTGTTGAACTACAATTAATTGCTTGAATTATTTTCTGATTATTGTTATCATACATACATGTGCATCACATATTGCTTAATGACATAACATTATTTCATAAGAACTTTATTGATTCAAATGATGCACGAAACACAGTTAGCATAGTTATCCGGCAAATCAGAAAAATACTGACAGAGTTCAGTAGATAGACAGACATTGTATTAAGACACAGAATGGGCCAGAAACCAAGTATTACACTAGTATAGTGTGTAGGAAAGTAAGGATCACAAAACTGCCTTCCTAGAGATAGTTTAAGTGCCGGAAAGTGCCTAAAACTCACATAAACTCAGAATTCTGCAGAAAATCAGCACAATTCAGCTATAACCAGCTATTTAACACAATAATATCATGCAAAATTTATGTTTTGTTGTCCAAAACAACTTACAAAGTGTCGGGAATTAAAACTGCCACAAAAGGTGCTTCATACTTAGTGAAACTGCGCAATTCAGCACTTTAACGAACCGTAACGAACCGAACAACCGGACAATAACCGGGACATCAAAATTTTACTAGAAGTAATGTTTTGATGATATTAATCTAGTATTGGTGGTAGAACACCTTAAAAATCATAAAAACACCTAAACACACTTAAACATACTTAAACCTTCTAGTTTGCACTTTAAACCCCAAACTTCCAAAAATTTACATTTTACCCCCCCCCCCTCACCAAATCCGGCCCCAACAAGGGCCCCACTTCAAGATTTTATCTACATATTATATTAGATCTTGTTACTACTTTTTAAAACATATTATGCAATGGAGAAATGTTATGGATGGGTTATAAGTATAACCATAAGCACATGAACATCATATCTCTCACACACTAAAACACACACTTTTTCTCTTCTCCCTTGCCTACCTTCGGCCGAGATCAAGCACAAACACCACCATCATCATCAATCATTCTTCATACATTTCACACATATACAAAGATGTTAGAAGGTGCATAGAGAAGCTAGGAGCTTTCGGAAGTTCAAGAACCTCTTTCATTTGCTTTTATCCACTTGTTTTCTACACTTGATCATCCCTAGCCTTGTGCTAGTGGTAAGAGTCTTGATCTTGCTAGTTTACTTCTATTTTAAGTGGTTAAAAGAAGAATCATACTCGTAATCTTGAAGAACACTAAAGATCACAAGAAGTAAACTTGAACATAAGCTTGAAATATGAAGAAATCTTGATGAATATGAGTTATTATGCATAATGATTGTTGATTGTTTGTGAAAATGATGTTGATCATCATATGATCTTGCTAGATCATGATTAAAAACATAATCTAGCAAGATGGGAGGATGAACATATTAGAGCTTAATGGATCATCCACACATAAAGCATGAACTTGAAAGAATAAAGTTGTTTCTTGAAAAATAATGATCAAAGTGAGTAGTAATACTTGTAGATCTAAAGATTTATGAATGATTTTTCAAAGAAACCAAGTTAAAAACACAAGATTTACTAAATCTTGGTTCTTACATAAACAAACCTCATTTTTGGAGGATAAAAAAGTGTAGAAAAACACTTGTGTAACAAGAAAAATTCATAAAGAAATTTTTTTAGAAATAGTGATCATAAGTTGTGAAGATCTATCTTCTTCAAAAATGAAGTTTTTAAAGAACTAATCACACTTTAGAAGGTAACAAGGCTTACTAAGAACACTAGTAAGTTCCTACAATTTTTTACAAAGATTCAAGTTCATGAGGTAGTAGATTATTACTTGTTTTTGGCAAAGTTGGTAAGTAAAAGTTGTTTGTTGTTAAGTGTGGATTGATTGTGTTGATTTTTACAAAAGAAAATGATATGCTTGAAAGCATGGAAACCTCCATTTTTAGGGGAAACTATGGCAAAATTTTTCTAAAAATTAAACACTTAGAGAAATATTTCTAAACAAATATTTACAAGTGTATTTTAAACCATGAATTTCTCACATAAACTTTGCCATAATTTTTATTACAAAAGTATAAATATTGGAGGTTGGTTTTCATAAATAAAAGTGACTAAATATGTATTTAGAAAAATATATATTTAGAAGTCACCATGTGTGTGATTACTTGTATATTATGTGTATTAGTTATAATATTTTAGGGCTTGAAATAATATAACTCATCAAAATACCAAGAAATTACAATCCAAAATATTACCAAAATCCCAAGGAATAAATATACAAAGAATGCCCAAAAATACCGGTAAAACCGAACAAAGGAATATAACTCACAAAATATTCCGGAAATATTATTCATGTGTATATTTTGGTAAATAATATTTTGGACATCAAGGGAATGAAAATGGGATTTTCATGATTACTACAAAATATTTCATATTTTAGACAAGAAGGAAATGTATTATCTTTGGGCAAGTAAAAATATATATTTTTCTTGGAATTATTAGAAGATATATTATTTTTGGAAGAAAAATATATATTTTCTCAAACAAACATCAAATACATTATTTTTGGGAGAAAGTGTATTTTCTTTAATAAACTTGAAATATATTATTTTCGGATGAAAAATGGGTTTATACATATTTTCCTAAGTTGGACTTGGAAATATATTAATTTTTTTGACTTGTATGAGGTTTATAAATATTTTTGCCAAAGGAAAAATTATAAATAATTTTTCTAAGTAATACTTCTTAAAATATATATTTTGGAAATATATATTGATGTATTTATATTAAAGATATTATTCCGGAAAAGTTAATACAAAAATTAAGTGTAAGATACTTAATAAACACAATAAGAATACGTATTCTCGTACGTATAGATACACACCGGAATACGACACCGATACATGGCAAAAATATACAAGTATAAGGATACAGATACAAGTACACCCATCCTTGGGAAGGATATACATGTATAAATACTTGAGAAGTATCAAGTTAAATTATATTGTTTTAACAATTATTCCAAAAATTTAATTAATATAATTTAAGTTAAAATATTTATTATTTTAACAAATAATTATATAACTTGGAATAATAATGAAGACACTTTGAAACGTAACTCAAAGACACTAAATAATACTAAGTCAAGGCACGACCCGCTCGTCTAATAGACCATAGTACGTTGTAGGTAGTCGTGTACACCAGAGGAAACTTTGAGTTACAGGCGGATTCGAAGAACGCAAACCAGTGAGTTCATGTCCCCCTTTTCTTTAAACTGTTTTGGTTTTATAACTTCGGGGGTGAAGTACATGTTACAAAATGATTACATACAATTACAATTGGTATGGTTAGCTTTGGAAAGTACAGTAGATCATGTGAATGGGTAGGCGCACTCTTAAGGCCATTAATCCTCGTAGTAGGACCGAGGGACATGAGTGATAGATCTATTTGGGTGTAGAGAGCCCCACCCATGAGTCCGTCAAGTGGACCATGTGGTGACTATATCTTATTGACAAAGTCTGCTAGGTTTGAGTCTTCCTGCACCATGTCATGAATATTAATGTATTAGCTACACATTAATTGATATGTTTCCTTGTTGCTTTCATACCGGGATTTCAAGTACATACAAACATACTTATAAAGGTTTCAAAGGTTTATTCACAAACATACACATGAACTCGCTCAACTTTTGTTGATGTTTTCAAACTACATGTATTTCAGGAAACTAAGTATGGATCTGGCAGACGTTAAAGTTTCAAGTGTTGTCTGGAATAAAAAATGTCATCCGGTGTCGAATGGTTTAGAGTGTGTATCCTATGATCCTATCCTAGATAGGATACATGCTTCGAAGCTTGGTTATCATTAGTGTCTTTGAAAAGTCTTTATGAAACTTAGAACCTGTTGGTGTTGTATTTTGAATACGAAGTCTGTGTTTTTGGGGTTAAATCAATGTTGTTGTAATGTTTCAAAACTTAGTCAATGGATGAACATCTTGGATTTATCATATAGTTGTTTGTTATGGTTGAATGCAATGATATTAAGCAAGTCACACCAAATCACGCTTCCGCAAAAGTCAGGGTGTGACATATAAAGCAAAAATTAGAGTAGCAAAAAAAAAAATACTTTAAACGATGTTGGAACAATGATGCTGGAAACAACCGTAGAACAATCATCATCGTCATCTGCTCAGATCATTCACAATCATCATTTAGCCATAACTCAGATAAAAAAACTTTAGTAAAAATCAAAAACAAAAACAAACATAATCATATATATCATATTACCATCATCAAGGCAAACCACGTATCCCCAAAATTTGTTCTGAAAGTGGGTCAGAGAGAGCTTCCATTTTCTCTTATCCTTTATGAACAAATGTCGAGTATTGAGAAGAAGGGATTTGAGGGAGAGATACATTAGAAATGTGGTTTGAAAATACAAAAGATGAGAACACGAGAATGAAAATATGAAGAGTGAAATGAGAATACAAATCAGTTTATATAAGAAGATGATTGACAAAAGTGAGTGAGTGACATGCATTAATTGAAAATTACATATCCCCATGCATTTTGAATTTCAAATTACCCGCAATTTCAAAACATCTGCTAACGTATACGTTTGCCAAAGGAACCATCTGCTACTTTCTTGTAGATGGGCAATGGTTTGCCATTTGGAATGTGGACCAGACCTTTAACATTTGAATACACAAGGCAGTGCTTTGAAATTAAATTAAATGTATTTTAAAGTGATTTATATATTAGGCTTTATGATGTAATAATGACATAAGAAAAGCATTGTTGGACAGCCTCTCCTGCTGACACATCATCAGCTTTTCTTATGTCATTGGGATTTCTCCTTTTATAGAAAGTATAGATAGATAGATTATTATAATATATTAAAATCACTATTCATTTCATTTGGTTTATTAATATAAAGTAAAGTAATAATAATTATGAATAAATTATCAAAGCTATCACCATCGTTGTCATAGTCGCCCCTACCACCACCAGTACCACGGTACCAACACATATGTCGTTGTGACTACCACCACCACTGACATCGCCACAACAACCACCACCGTGCCGAAACCCTAGGACGGATAACAATGGGATGAGTATTGATAGTCCATACCATTGAAAAAACATGAGCAAAGGAAAAAAATTAAGATAATTGACGTAAAGTAGAGTAGAAGTAATATTTACCATTAAAAAACATGTCAGAAAATATGAGCAAAGGAAATGATTTAAGATAATCCACGTAAAATAGAGTAGAAGTAATATTTACCATTAAAAAAACATGTAAGAAAATAAATGTATTGATTATCAGTTATAGTGATATTTTGTTCGACATGCATGCATTAATTGTCAGAAATTAGTTACCAGCAAACCCATAAATATATTGATTGCTCCTTCAATAATACTTACGTACTGACAAGGTCACAACAAGAAGATTATCCGATTTCGGTTGACTGAAGATGCAAGAGGGATTCTTATCAGAAAGAAGAGAGGGTTATGATAGATATAGACATATAACATGGAGTGTGTTTAGTGAAGAAGCAAATAAATTTGGGTACACAGCATGCCCAATGGTGGCAAGGATTCTTTCTCAGTATTTGTTGCAAGTTGTCGCGGTTATGATGGTTGGCCACTTTTAGTGGTGGACCTAGGAATTTTTCCATGGGGGTGCAGAAAATTTTTAAAAATTTTAGACCCCAAGGTATATAAATAAAAAATCGGTTCGTATCGGGTCGGTTCGGGTCATGTAAAACAAAAGAACTAAATTTATATAATCATAAAAAACACGTCAAACCTTGTTACAAACATAATTAAAACGTCGTCCTACGGGTTTTCATTGTTTGAAATCTATCCAAAACATCATCTAAACCTACTTTCTTAAGCAACTCTTTCTCTATATAACATATACAACCTTCACTTAAATTCTCATCGCCAATCCGATTACGCAAGTATCCACATCAACGAATCCGGAAGACGTATCAACTTTCATATTGAGAAATCGAGCCATAATGTCACTGCTGATTGTTCCTATCGGCTATCACAAACAAATTGATCTATAAGTTCATGGCTCCATAACATATTACCTAATGTATCAACTATTCAAGCCCTAAATATCATAATGTAAATCACCCTAAAAATCATCTAAACAACATATACACCATAAAAAAAAGCCAAACGTCATTCACTAAAAAAAAAGCCAAACATACTGTGGTATGCAGCTATAAAAAAGGCAAAATATTATCACTAACAAAATATAACCCACCATAACATAATGAAAACAAAACGAAGCACATGTCTACTATGGTTAGTATGCTGCTATAATAGGCTGCTGGAGGTGGATAATATCAACCAAAAATCATCAAAAATAACAAAGAAACTTACCCGTGTTTGATCGGCGGTGGTATGGTGGCTGCTGACTGTTCACTGTTGTCGCTGTTGATGTTCTGATCGATGGCGTGCAAGGACGATAAATAGAGCAGGATAGAATATGTAAGAGTTTTGGGCTTGTTTATTTTATTTTAGTTTGAAATATTGTTGATTTGTTGGGTTTGTTTATTGGCCTAAGACTTAGTAGTGGGCTAGTTAAATGTATTAGGTATTTGGGTTTAGTTATTTAGGTATTAAAAGTTATATAATTTAGGTAGTATTTTTTATAAAATAAGAGTTTCCTAAAGAATATTTTTAAAATATAAATTGATAAACACTTTTTACCAAAGGGGTGCTTTGGAAAGTAAAGTAGATCATGTGAATGGGTAGGCGCACTCTTAAGGCCATTAATCCTCGTAGTAGGACCGAGGGACATGAGTGATAGATCTATTTGGGTGTAGAGAGCCCCACTCATGAGTCCGTCGAGTGGACCATGTGGTGACTATGTCTTATTGACAAAGTCTGCTAGGTTTGAGTCTTCCTGCACCATGTCACGAATATTAATGTATTAGCTACACATTAATTGATTTGTTTCCTTGTTACTTTCATACCGGGATTTCAAGTACATACAAACATACTTACAAAGGTTTCAAAGGTTTATTCACAAACATACACATGAACTCGCTCAACTTTTGTTGATGTTTTCAAACTACATGTATTTCAGGAAACTAAGTATGGATCTGGCAGGCGTTAAAGTTTCAAGTGTTGTCTGGAATAAAAGATGTCATCCGGTGTCGAATGGTTTAGAGTGTGTATCCTATGATCTTATCCTGGATAGGATACAAGCTTCGAAGCTTGGTTATCATTAGTGTCTTTGAAAAGTCGTTATGAAACTTAGAACCTGTTGGTGTTGTATTCTGAATACGAAGTCTGTGTTTTTGGGGTTAAATCAATGTTGTTATAATGTTTCAAAACTTAATCAATGGATGAACATCTTGGATTTATCATATAGTTGTTTGTTATGGTTGAATGCAATGATATTAAGCAAGTCACACCAAATCACGCTTCCGCAAAAGTCAGGGTGTGACATATAAAGCAAGAATTAGAGTATATCACTTCAAAATTAAAAATTTTGAAAATTAGAGTAGCAAAAAAAACATACTTTAAACGATGTTAGAACAATGATGCTGGAAACAACCATAGAACAATCATCATCATCTGCTCAGATCATTCACAATCATCATTTAGTCATAACTCAGATAAAAAAACTTTAGTAAAAATCAAAAACAAAAACAAACATAATCATATATATCACATTACCATCATCAAGGCAAACCACATATCCCCAAAATTTGTTCTGAAAGTGGGTTAGAGAGAGCTTCCATTTTCTCTTATCCTTTATGAACAAATGTCGAGTATTGAGAAGAAGGGATTTGAGGGAGAGATACATTAGAAATGTGGTTTAAAAATACAAAAGAAGAGAACACGAGAATGTAAATATGAAGAGTGAAATGAGAATATAAATCAGTTTATATAAGAAGATGATTGGCAAAAGTAAGTGAGTGACATGCATTAATTGAAAATTACATATCCCCATGCATTTTGAATTTCAAATTACCCGCAATTTCAAAACATCTGCTAACGTATACGTTTGCCAAAGGAACCATCTGCTACTTTCTTGTAGATGGGCAATGGTTTGCCATTTGGAATGTGGGCCAGACCTTTAACATTTGAATACACAAGGCAGTGCTTTGAAATTAAATTAAATGTATTTTAAAGTGATTTATATATTAGGCTTTATGATGTAATAATGACATAAGAAAAGCATTGTTGGACAACCTCTCCTGCTGACACATCATCAGCTTTTCTTATGTCATTGGGATTTCTCCTTTTATAGAAAGTATAGATAGATAGATTATTATAATATTTTAAAATTACTATTCATTTCATTTGGTTTATTAGTAAAGTAATAATAATTATGAATAAATTATCAAAGCTATCACCATCGTTGTCATAGTCGCCCCTACCACCACCAGTACCACGGTACCAACACATATGTTGTTGTGACTACCACCACCTCTGACATCGTCACAACAACCACCACCGTGCCGAAACCCTAGGACGGATAACAACGGGATGAATATTGATAGTCCAGACCATTGAAAAAACATGAGCAAAGGAAAAAAATTAAGTTAATTGACGTAAAGTAGAGTAGAAGTAATATTTACCATTAAAAAACATGTCAGAAAATATGAGCAAAGGAAATGATTTAAGATAATCCACGTAAAATAGAGTAGAAGTAATATTTACCATTAAAAAAACATGTAAGAAAATAAATGTATTGATTATCAGTTATAGTGATATTTTGTTCGACATGCATGCATTAATTGTCAGAAATTAGTTGCCAGCAAACCCATAAATATATTGATTGCTCCTTCAATAATACTTACGTACTGACAAGGTCACAACAAGAAGATTATCCGATTTCGGTTGACTGAAGATGCAAGAGGGATTCTTATCAGAAAGAAGAGAGGGTGATGATAGATATAGACATATAACATGGAGTGTGTTTAGTGAAGAAGCAAAGAAATTTGGGTACATAGCAGGCCCAATGGTGGCAGTGACTCTTTCTCAGTATTTGTTGCAAGTTGTCGCAGTTATGATGGTTGGCCACTTTTAGTGGTGGACCTAGGAATTTTTCCATGGGGGTGCAGAAAATTTTTAAAAATTTTAGACCCCAAGGTATATAAATAAAAAATCGGTTCGTATCGGGTCGGTTCGGGTCATGTAAAACAAAAGAACTAAATTTATATAATCATAAAAAAAACGTCAAACCTTGTTACAAACATAATTAAAACGTCGTCCTACGGGTTTTCATTGTTTGAAATCTATCCAAAAGATCATCTAAACCTACTTTCTTAAGCAACTTTTTCTCTATATAACATATACAACCTTCACTTAAATTCTCATCGCCAATCCGATTACGCAAGTATCCACATCAACGAATCCGGAAGACGTATCAAGTTTCATATTGAGAAATTGCGCCATAATGTCGCTGCTGATTGTTCCTATCGGCTATCACAAACAAATTGATCTATAAGTTCATGGCTCCATAACATATTACATAATGTAAATCACCCTAAAAATCATCTAAACAACATATACACCATAAAAAAATCCAAACGTCATTCACTAAAAAAAAAGCCAAACATACTGTGGTATGTGGCTATAAAAAAGGCAAAATATTATCACTAACAAAATATAACCCACCATAACATAATGAAAACAAAACGAAGCACATGTCTACTATGGTTAGTATGCTGCTATAATAGGCTACTGGAGGTGGATAATATCAACCAAAAATCATCAAAAATAACAAAGAAACTTACCCGTGTTTGATCGGCGGTGGTATGGTGGCTGCTGACTGTTCACTGTTGTCGCTGTTGATGTTCTGATCGCTGGCGTGCGAGGACGATAAAGAGAGCAGGATAGAATATGTAAGAGTTTTTGGCTTTTTTATTTTATTTTAGTTTGAAATATTGTTGATTTGTTGGGTTTGTTTATTGGCCTAAGACTTAGTAGTGGGCTAGTTAAATGTATTGGGTATTTGGGTTTAGTTATTTAGGTATTAAAAGTTATATAATTTAGGTAGTATTTTTTATAAAATAAGAGTTTCCTAAAGAATATTTTTAAAATATAAGTTGATAAACACTTTTTATCAAAGGGGTGCGGACAAAAAATTCCAAAGGGTACGGACGGAAAATTCCATAGGGTGCGGTGCGGACGAAAAATTCCAAGGGGTGCGGACGGGATTTTCGACGAAAATTAGCACTAATTTTTTTTTTCCCGGGGGTGCGCCCGCCCACCTTGGGCTGGGCTTAGGTCCGCCCCTAGCCACATCGGCGAGCTCGCTCTTTCTAGCACCGCTATTGCCATCTCCATTTCTAGCGTCACTGGTTTCAGCTTACTTGTCTGTCGCTTCTCTCCCTCTATATCCCGCACACACGCATACACACTTATGTATGCTGAATAGTGAATTAGAAAAGTGCAAGAGTTTGTACAATATAATTTGGTCAACCCATGAAGTTTTAGGGACACAATATTGGTTTCTGTTTGAATGACTGTTTAAAAATGGTGACCGATTATTAGGATCGAGTAGCAAACACACACACAAATAAACTGTAGAAAGTAAAGAACGTGAGGATTTACGTGGTTTGGTTTAAGTTGATCTACGTTCAGAGGCGGCAACCAGGATATTGTATTATTACACTCTGCTCTTGTGATGAGAAATTACAAGTAAAAGATCATCAGTTTATGATTACAAAAAAAAAAAAAAAGAGATTCTTTCCAAAAAAAAAATTATGATTACAGATTAGGGTTTACAAATTATTCCCCAAGAAAACAAGTAAATGGGCTTATAATTAAATGAAACGGGCCGAGCCTATCTGAGGTCTTCAGTTTAATTAGTCTTTCACTTTTGTGTCTTTTAAACCGGGTCCAATTAACTAATTAAGCCTCCATAAACCCAATGCCGACAACCCTATTTATACATTGTCGGAGGTCTCTATCGAACTGACACCACGGTTCCTCTAAAAGATGCAACGCATCGGTTAGTTTATAACCAATTACAACATTAACACAAACTATCTTCTAATTACACTTTAGGTAGTAACTACACTAACGGAATTTTCTAACTAAACTAATGAAAATCGTATTAGACCAACAAAGTTGTAGATGTTGTTCCAAGAAAACAAGCCAAACTCGAGCCTATTAGGAATATTGTCATTAATTATTTTAACCATCTATTCAGTTTCTTAACACATGTCCACTTAATATGATAGATAGAGACTTTATGCACTTAGATTCCAAGAGTTTGAAGCTAATCTGATGGTGTTTTGGACATTTTGAACCTACAGTTGGGAATGGCAAGTGCACTGGAAACATTATGTGGACAAGCATATGGAGCTCAACAATACCGAAAATTCGGAGCTCAAATTTACACAGCCATCTTAATTCTCTCTTCTACTAGTGTGTATTCCTCTATCTCTCTTATGGAAATACATGGAAAATATACTCGTTTTAATGGGCCAAAGTCCTTCGATTTCACATGAAGCTGGAAAATTCATAACATGGCTTATACTCGCGCTCTATATGCAACACTTCAACCACTTATTAGATATTTCCAAATGTAAAGCATGTTGTTGCCTGTTGGCTATGCTTATTAGCTCAAGTGTTGCTTTATGTATACACATTACTCTTTGTTGGGTTCTAGTATATAAAACAGGATTAAAAAACATTGGAGCAGCCGTATCAATGGATATTGCTGTGAGTTTAAATATATAAATGTAATATTTAATCTTGTAGCCTATATAATCATTTATATTATATTAGATCAAAATATATTTAATAACCTATTAATAATTAGTTGGTAATTGTTGATGGATCATATTACCCTTATTAACTAATTAGGTTTCCTCTTGGGTGTATAAATAAGGGGCTTATTAGAGAGTTAAAGGGTTAGACACTTTACACAATTACAAACCCTCACTAACATCAATTTCGTCCTCTCTCCCTCAACCGATTCTACCCTAGTATCGGTTCATCACCATCATCACTTTACACCCTAAGGAGGAACCGGATCATCCTGACAACTATGTCGAACTCAATGGCTGGATCTCTGACTGGATTCTCCACTGCTTTGAATACTATAACAGGTATGTGTTATTCATGTTTTCCATTAAGTTTAAACAGAACTGATCAACATGTGGTATCAGAGCTTTATGTTGATAAATCAGTTCTGTTTTTCGTATCCATAATTCTGGGATCATAATCTGGAAAACAAAAAGTTTTAAAGCCTTTAAAAGTTTCGGCTGTTTTCGGGTCCTTGGTACCGAAATCACTGTTTTCGGAATAATATGCTTAATATGTTGACTCGAAACCATAAAGGGGATAATAATATCCGAAATCTGTTAACAAAAGTCTTAAAATTTAGATTTCGGATCCCAGATTATGTTTTAATTTTCTTAGGGTTCATCAACTGTTCTAAATAAAAAACTCGAAAATTCCATTATTTTGGAATCTAATTTGGATTAGTGGATGTTTTTTCTAATGTTTGATCTAAATTTTATCTATTAAATTTTCGAAAACTGTTAAAGATATTCAGTTATTATTTTCGAAATATTGTGATAAGTTTAGATCAGAAGTAAAACAGGAAACATTATCTCCACAATCCCTAAAAGTTCGAGTTTCAGTTTTTATCACAATCAGCAGCTGTTAACAGAGGATTCGAGACCATCAGACTACGACTAGAGACCATCAGATCTCGACTAGAGACCACAAGGTCTCGACTCGAGACCATAAGGTCTCGACTCGAAATCATAAAGGTCATCAGAAACTTACAACTCGAGATCAGAAGTCTACAACTCGAGACCATCAGGTCTCGACTCGAGACTACCAGGTCTCGACTCGAGATCATAAGGGCTTAAAACTTCACAACTCGAGACAATAGTCTCGACTCGAGATCACTGCGTTTTCGACTAAAGGCACTCGAGACCATGGTTGCGACTAGAGATCTCATTATGGAGTCGAGATCTCATAAAACATACTGACTCGAGACCTGACTCGAGACCCAACTCGAGACCTCATTATTTAATTTAAGCTGTTTAAATACTTGGTTTTGTTAACACTTACTTAATTAATCAGAATCAGATAATTTTACAAAACCAAAATAGCTTAACTTGAATGAGCTTCTGATGTATTAATTCTGGCCAAAGCTGATTTAATACATCTATTTATTGTTCAAGTATTATAAAAGCTATGTTAAGTATGCATTACAAACGTGAAATGTCTTAATTCTGGCCAAAGCTGATTTAATTCATTTATGTCTAGCATGACTTGACAAGTGCATAACTAAAGTGATTGTCTCATTTCTGGCCAAAGCTGATTTGTCACAATTACTTTGCACACATATTTAAATGATTACACTTCTGGCCAAAGCTGATTTGTCTTCATTTAAATAGAATTTTATTAAGTCTATTATTTTGATGTTAGTAATAGACATTATCACAGCTTCATAATTATAATGGTCATTACTTATGCCTGCCTTAGTATAACATGCCCTTAGATCACATTAAGACTTCTTTCTTAGTATCATAACTTGCTCATCTTATTTCTACTATAACAGCACCCAATCAAGGGATTCCACCTTTGACTGGTGATAACTTTGCTGCATGGAAGGATGCCCTCATGCTTACACTTGGAGTGCTGGACTTTGATTATGCTCTAAGAGAGGATAAGCCAGCGGACCTTACTCCACAGAGTACTGCTCCTCAGCAGTTACTTCATGATAAGTGGACTAGAAGTAACCGTATGTCTCTCATGTTCATGAAGCAGTCCATTCATCACTCTATCAGAGGAGCTATTCCTGATTCTGACGATGCTAAAACCTACTTGGCTTCTGTGGAGGATCAATTCAAGGGAACATCAAAAGCACACGCTAGCACTCTTATCCTCAAGCTGGTGACGACTAAGTATGATGGGAGGAGCGGCATTCGCGAACACATCATGATGATGCATGACATGGCCAATAAGTTGAAGGGCCTAGAGATGGAGATCAGTGATGGTTTTCTTGTTCACTTCATCATCAATTCGCTTCCTTCGTCCTATGAAGCATTCAAGATCAATTACAACACTCAGAAGGACAAATGGACGATGAGTGAGCTGATCGCTATGTGCGTGCAGGAGGAAGAGCGTATGAAGATGGATCGCCATACTGATGTTGCTAACTTCACCACCTCCAGCTCAAAGAAGAGGAAGAACAATTATCCAAGAAAGGATGCTTCTAAGGTTCACAAGCCAAATCCAACTCCTAATACAAGTGCACCTTCCAGCTCTAAGAACTCCTTAGGCAAACCCTATTGCAAGTTCTGTAAGAAGACAGGACATAAGCAAAAGGAATGCCCTGACTTCAAGGAGTGGCTGGCTAAGAAAGGTAACGATTTTTTCATGATACTTGAGTCCTTTAATTTAAATGTTCCTGCTAATTCTTGGTGGTTTGATTCTGGTTCTATGGTTCATGTTACCAATTCACTACAGGGATTCCTTACAATCCAGAAGCTGGGAAGAAACCAAAGAACACTTAAAGTTGGGGATGATCGGGAATTAGAAGTGAAGGCCATAGGAACATTACAATTATTTTTGAAAACTGGTTTATGTATTAAACTTTATGATACCTTATATGTTCCTAAGGTAACTCGGAACCTTGTATCAGGACCAAAGTTAGACATGGACGGTTTTGTCGTTTCTCATGGTCATCGCAAACTCTCTATTCTCTATGATTCCGTTGTTTATGGTACTGGCATTCTGGATGGTGGTCTCTATAGATTAGAACTAGATGATAATTTTTCCAAATCTTTGTTGTCATATAATATTAATGAATCACTCACAAAGATGGAAAAGAAACAAATTCGAGACTTAGAGACTTCATCTATGTTGTGGCATCAACGTTTAGGCCACATCTCAAGAGAACGATTAAATCGTCTCGTAAAGGATGAAGTCTTACCTCCTCTCGATTTCACCGATTTTGGAACATGTGTCAAATGTCTTAAAGGCAAAATGACATTAGCGAATAAGAAATTATTAGAACTCATTCACACTGACATTAGTGGTCCTTATCAAATTGCTGGTATAACAGGACATACTTCATTTATCACATTCATTGATGATTATTCTCGTTACATGTACTTGTATCTTATAAAGGAAAAATCTGAATCTCTAACAACTTTTAAAGATTATAAAGCTGAAGTTGAAAAGCAATTAGATCGTCAGATTAAAGTTGTGAGATCAGATAGAGGCGGTGAATATTATGGACGACATACTGATGTGGGTCAAGCTCCTGGTCCATTTTATGAGTTTTGTAAGGGCCAGGGGATTGTGAACCAATACACCATGCCTGGTACACCTCAGCAGAATGGTGTCGCTGAACGAAGAAATCGTACCCTTATGAACATGGTGCGCAGTATGTTTGCCAACACTAATTTACCATTATTCCTCTGGACTGAAGCATTAAAAGCAGCTGTTCATATACTCAATAGAGTTCCTTCTAAGTCTGTCCCTAAAACTCCTTATGAACTTTGGACAGGAAGGAAACCGAGTCTTAAATATATGAAAGTATGGGGCTGCATTGCTGAAGCAAAACTTTACAATCCTTTCCTAAGGAAACTTGACCCTAAAACAGTTACCTGCTTCTTTATCGGGTATCCTGATCATTCAAAGGGTTATCGTTTCTATTGTCCTTCCCATGTCACCCGTATTGTTGAAACCAAGCGTGCTGCGTTCATGGAGGATTTCAAGCTCAGTGGGAGCAATACTAACCCTTATGAAGAATTGCAAGAAGTACAAGACGCGGGGGGGGGGGGGGGGGGAGAGACTCGTCGCTTACCATTACTCCGTTTACTCCTCTTGTACCCCATGCAACTGCACCTGAAGTCACTGCACAAAATCCATCTCCACAATCAGAACCCATTATACCTCATAACGAAGGCACATCAAACGCTCAAAACCAAGACAACGCTGAACCCAATAATCAACTCAGGAGGTCATCTAGGCAAATAAGGCCTACTAATTGGGATGATTATGTTACCTACCTGACTGAAATGGATGCTGGAAAGCTCAATGATCCTATCTCTTATAATGAAGCCATTAGCAGTGATTAGTCTTCTGAATGGAACAAAGCAATGATTGATTAGCTTGAATCCATGAAGAAAAATGACGTTTGGGATTTAGTCGAATTACCCAATGGTGCCAAACCTGTAGGTTGTAAATGGGTGTTCAAAACAAAACTGGATCCGAATGGGAACGTTGAACGCTACAAAGCGAGATTGGTTGCAAAGGGCTACACTCAGAAAGAGGGAATTGATTATCAAGAGACGTTTTCACCTGTCTCTCGTAAAGATTCATTAAGGATCGTTATGGCCCTAGTAGCTCATTTTGATTTAGAGCTGCATCAGATGGACGTCAAAACTGCTTTCCTTAACGGAGACTTAGACGAAGATGTTTACATGAAACAACCTGAAGGTTTTAAACCTGAAGGTCAGGAGCATCTAGTCTGTAAGTTGAAGAAATCCATTTATGGGTTAAAACAAGCATCACGTCAATGGTACCTCAAGTTTGATGAAGTCATGAAGAGGCAAGGTTTTATGAAGAATCAAGTGGATCAATGCACCTACCTCAAGATGAGTGGGAGTAACTTTACTATACTTGTCCTTTACGTAGATGATATTCTATTGGCAAGTAATAGTTTAGACATGTTGCATGAGTCGAAGCGTTTACTCTCGCATAACTTCGACATGAAGGATCTCGGAGATGCTTCTTACGTCATTGGCATCGAAATTCACCGAGATAGACACAAAGGGATCTTAGGATTGTCTCAAAAGACTTACATAGATCGTGTCCTTACACGTTACAACATGCAACAGTGCAAACCCTCCGTCGCTCCAGTAGTTAAGGGAGATGTTTTCGGTTCATTCCAGTGTCCGACAACAGAGGTTGAAAAGGAGCAAATGAGCCAGATACCTTACGCGTCAGTAGTCGGGAGCCTGATGTATGCTCAAGTCTGTACTCGCCCAGATATCGCTTACATTGCTGGAATGCTAGGTCGTTATCAGACTAATCCTGGCCTAGATCACTGGAAAGCAGCTAAGAAAGTCCTCAGATATCTGCAAGGGACGAAAGACTATAAACTGACTTATAGAAGAAGTGATCATTTAGAAGTGGTAGGTTATTCTGATTCTGATTTTGCTAAATGCAAAGATGACAAGAAATCCACTTCGGGCTACATCTTTATGTTAGCAGGCGGACCTATCTCATAGAAGAGTCATAAACAACAGTTAACTACAACTTCCACAATGATGGCAGAGTACATTGCTGTTTACAACGCAACCTGTCATGGAATGTTGCTTAGAAATCTGATCACTGGACTCAAAATCGTTAATTCCATTTCTAGACCATTGAAGCTTTACTGTGATAACTCAGCTGCCGTTAGTTTCTCGAACAGTAACAGTTCGACTGGAGCTGGTTTATATCTTGATACGAAGTACTTGTTCGTACGTGAACGAGTTGAGGAAAATAATCTTTGTATTGAGTATATTAGTACTAAAGATATGCTTGCGGATCCGATGACTAAAGGTTTCCCACCTAAAGTTTTCGAAGAACATGTATCGAATATGGGACTTACTAAAGACCTTATTTAATGGCATATTGTACTAGCTTATGTTTTAATTAATAAAATTTTCCTCAGTTTGATTTTGTATGTCTCTAACATATGTTCTGCCGGTGTAATGACATATAGACAAATATAAATACAAATCAGACGCTAAAGGGCTTATACATATTTTGATCGTAACTGTTAGGTTTTAAATTGAGGCTATAGTATGACTAATGGGGGTCCTGAGTCAAATGATGATTCAACGGCTGTATTTCTCTGCTATAGTTCTTGGTTTAAGGCTAAAATGAGTGTTAACTCCTGGCCAGGCTTACCTAATACTCATGATAAATGATTACTTGGCTAAGTGGGAGAATGTGAGATTAAATATATAAATGTAATATTTAATCTTGTAGCCTATATAATCATTTATATTATATTAGATCAAAATATATTTAATAACCTATTAATAATTAGTTGGTAATTGTTGATGGACCATATTACCCTTATTAACTAATTAGGTTTCCTCTTGGGTGTATAAATAAGGGGCTTATTAGAGGGTTAAAGGGTTAGACACTTTACACAATTACAAACCCTCACTAACATCAATTTCGTCCTCTCTCCCTCAACCGATTCTACCCTAGTATCGGTTCATCACCATCATCACTTTACACCCTAAGGAGGAACCGGATCATCCTGACAACTATGTCGAACTCAATGGCTGGATCTCTGACTGGATTCTCCACTGCTTTGAATACTATAACAGGTATGTGTTATTCATGTTTTCCATTAAGTTTAAACAGAACTGATCAACAATTGCAATGTGGCTTAATGTTACTTTTCTGTTTTTTTACATGAAATATTCTCCATCGTGTGAAAAAACTCGTGCTCCTATATCGATGGAAGCGTTGCATGGTATGAAACAGATCTTTAGCTATGCTATTCCGTCGGCTGTCATGCTATATATATTCACACACGTTTTACATAGTAAATAAATTCATAGCTTAAAAATTAAGCCCAATTATTGAATTTTTAATAGTGGATTTTAAATCCTTAAAGGCCCAAGTTTAATGTTAGGTTTATAACCAAATAACCATTAAAGGCGCATGTCAAATTAATCGATTACAACCGTTTAACCTAAATTAATAAAAAAAGGTAGCATATTATATAGTAGGGTATTCGTCGATAAACGAAAGTGTTTTGATAGACCCCGTTAATAATAAAGTCTGAAGACCGAGTGGAAGAGATGGTTGCAAATTCCTAGGAATGTCTCAAATATACAATAGACGGAGTCAAAGGCATGATAGGATGGGCCAACAATTCAGATTCGACTTTAATAATCGAAGGTGCTCAAACCCACTAAATAGTTTAAGAGGGAAAGGGGAGCACAATGGAGTGGAAGAGATGGTTGCGAAGGGAACACTATTGATTTGGGAGATGGTGGTGGTTTGCTAACGATGGTTGTAAGCCGATGATAGATGCTGATGATAGATGCCTAGTCACCAGTAAAAAGACCATAAAAGAAAGAAAGAGTGTTTGTGTTTGAGTAAAAAAAAGCAAGTTTTTGGTCACTTTTATCTAGGAGTGTTCATCGAATCGAATATCGAATTTTCGAATTATTCGAATTGAATTATTCGAATAGTTTTTATTTTTCCTAGAATTCGTATTCGATTAAAACCTACCGAATTCGATTCGAATTCATATTCGAATAAAAACTCCAATTCGTATTCGATTAAAAATTCGAATTCGAATAAATTCGATTTAATTCAGATTCTTTAAAAACATGTAAAAAACTTTCAAAATGAAACATAAATTTTAAAGCAGCCATAAAGCATGATATCACCTTAAAAAGTTATAAATAAAGTACCACAAGTCTAAAATTCAAAACGAGAAGTCGGGAATAACCACTCCACATTACAAGTTAATATTTTTACGCTTAGAAATCTATTGATAGATTTGTTACTTAGGTTTTAGTAATGTACCATGTAGTGGGTAATTTTAATACTTGGAAAAAAATTGAAAATAATTTATAGTATAGCCTAATAAAAGTTATATATGTATTATATATAAAAATAATAAATAAAAATGTATAATTTTTATTCGAATCGAATTTGAAATTATAAATTCGTATTCGATTTACTTGACTCGAATTGAATCGAATTCGAATTCTTATAATCGAAACGAATTCTTCATAATCGAATCGAATTTAAACGAATTTCGAATTTTTCAAATTCGAAACGAATTTTTCAAATTCGAAACGAATTCTGCACACCCCTAGTTTTATCTAACGATAAAATTTGGATGACATTAATTAGGTGGATGAAAAGGACAATAATTTTTTTAAAGCACAAGAGAGATGAGGCGATAACTAGGCCTGTAAACGAACCGAACGAACACGAACATAGGCATGTTCGTGTTCGTTCATTTAACTTTAACCGAACACGAACATATAATCGAACACATTTTTTTGTTCATGTTCGTTCATTAAGAAATCAGGCATGTTCGTGTTCGTTTAAAGCCTAAACGAACAGTTCACAAAAATAAACGAACATAAAAAAATTAACTGAACATATTTGAATAAACATAAATTAACATGATTGAAGAAACAAGTCTAATATATTACATTTAATCCGAAACACATCTAAATAAGGGTTCATAAATATACTAATTAGTTATATTTATATAAGCAGTTAAAAAACCTAATATTTATATAAATATAACTATTTATGTATTTATTAAAATTTAAACAAACGTAAATAAACGAACGTTCACGAACATAAATGAACGAACATAAAAGAATGCTCACGAACATAAATGAACGAACACAAGGTGTGTTCATGTTCGTTCATTATCCTATATATTAAAAAACAAAGCTAATGAATAGTAGTTGTCACATCATAATGAATAGTAAACTTTCCTTATTGGTTGTCATGAATAGTAAATATACATAACTTCAAGTCATCTTTTGTTGACTTTTTTCCCCTATACCCTTTTTAAGTGTGTATATATATCCATTTTCTTCAAAGTTAGGTAGATTATTCATCATGGTGGAGTAGTTTTGTGGTTGTATGTGTTTTAAAAAGACTCAAGTTCAAATCATGAGGTCTTTTTTTTTTTAGCTAATGAATAGTAGTTGTCACATCATAATGAATAGTAAACTTTCCTTATTGGTTGTCATGAATAGTAAATATACATAACTTTAAGTCATCTTTTGTTGACTTTTTTCCCCTATACCCTTTTTAAGTGTGTATATATATCCATTTTCTTCAAAGTTAGGTAGATTATTCATCATGGTGGAGTGGTTTTGTGGTTGTATGTGTTTTAAAGAGACTCAAGTTCAAATCATGGGGTCTTTTTTTTTTTTCCATTTTATGCTTAGATAACTTCACGTCATCTTTCTTTTTCTCCTCTTTCACACGTTTTTCTGATTGTATTTATACAATTCTTATTCCTTATTTGTTGGGTTAGTGGATGCTTAGACATCGTAATAGTCGCCATCGCCAGGAGTTGTCACATCATAATGAATAGTAAATTTTCCTTATTGGTTGTCATGAATAGTAAATATACATAAATTCAAGTAATCTTTTGTTGACTTTTTCCCCTATACCCTTTTTAAGTGTGTATATATATCTATTTTCTTCAAAGTTAGGTAGATTATTCATCATGGTGGAGTGGTTTTGTGGTTGTATGTGTTTTAAAGAGACTCAAGTTCAAATCATGGGGTTTTTTTTTTTTTTTTTTTCCATTTTATGCTTACATAACTTCACGCCATCTTCCTTTTTCTCCTCTTTCACACGTTTTTCTGATTGTATTTATACAATTCTCATTCCTTATTTGTTGGGTTAGTGGATGCTTAGACATCGCAATAGTTGCCATCGCCATGAGTTACTAACTCGCTTGCTACCAACGGCTCTGTTGTATGAAAACTCCACTTGTCAACTTAAAAATAAGACACTAAATAGCACAGCTTTAATAACAACCAAGTATTTAGTCGCAATAAATAGTTTTACAATGACTTAGTTTTGTCGTGCCGCAACGCGGCGCGCAGCATTAAAACCTAGGGGGCGTTTGGTTCACGGGAATTCAATGGAATTTAAAGGAATTAGAATCTGAATTCCATATCTTAAGATGTTTAGTTCACATAATTTGATGGAATTAGAATCTAAATTTCAATCTTCATATGTTTGGTTGACAATGGAAATGCACATGAAGATTGGAATTTAGAGTCCAATACCATCAAATTCTATAAACCAAGCATCTTAAGATATGGAATTCAGATTCCAATTCCTTTAAATTCCATTGAATTCCTACGAACCAAACGCCCCCCTAGTTTAATTAAACGAACAAATTTTTTTGTTCGTGTTCGTTTGTTTATTAAATAAACGAACATAAACGAACTTCCCGCCGAACAAGTTCATGAACAGTTCATGAACGTTCGGTTCGTTTACAGGCCTAGCGATAACAAAAAAAAACAAGCTTTGATGAAAGTAGTGAAAATGAATAAAGCAATGGGGGTAAAAATGACACTTTACTAATAATTATGTTCCTCCTCCTCCTCCTCCGTTCCAATAAGAAAGAAGCCCTAGCTAGGGCTAGAAAGAAAGATTGAAGGATGGAAAACTCGTCGAGTAGAAGAGACGAAGAAGAAGAACAACAGCAGTCGAAGAAGCAGAAAGTAGTAGGTTTTGATAACGCCCTGCTTCCACTTGCAGCATACGAAGACGAAGAAGAGGAAGAGGCAGAGAAGCAACAAGAAGAAGACGGCGAGGCAGAAGAAGAAGAAGAAGAAGAGGAGAATGGATTTGGTGGTGAAGGGGGGAGGCGTAATAGGACTATTGAAGTCCGTAGAGACTGTCCTTACCTTGATACAGTTAATCGCCAGGTATCATATCTCCTCCTCTATTTGCACTGTTTATCCCACAACTTACTTACTACTTACTTGGAAGACAATACACTAGAAGAAGAAATATCAATAATAAAACACTCACTGTCCATGAACACAGGATAGGACTAGCAGGGGATTTTTTTTCTTTTATTGTTAACAGGATGGCAACTGATTTTTGGTGTCCTTAATTTGTTCTTTATTTTGAATGTCACTCACTGCAATTGATTTGTTTTGACTGTCTTCCATGTTTCAGTTTGGACGACTGTGTGTTAGTTGTTAAATCATATTTGTTATTTGATGGTTTATGTTTTTCATCATATGCATCCCAGTCTCAGTCCTTTAGGCTTTAACCCTCAAAGTAGTAAAATTATTAATGATGACAGTTAGGGATGGTGGGAGGCTTTCTATAACGGTATTGTCATTCAGTTTAGGCGTGAAAATGTTCAAATACATGCAACCTTTTTAAAGTAGCATTATTTGATTTTTCTTTTCAAATGCTTACAATAGTTAGAGGTAGTAATGAGGAAGATGATGGGTAAATAGGAAATACTTGTAGGTAGTCATGGGTATTTTTGTAATTTGGCATACCTAATCAACTAATCAATGTGATACACACAACACACTTTTCCAAATCAACTATACGAAATTCAAGTAATGTTTTTTTACTTTTTTTTTGAACGGCCAACATAAACAATATTATAAAAGCTAACGAGCAGTTAGAGCCCCCAGCGAATAAAAGTTACAGTTCACCAAAAACTATAATAACAGAAACAAGGACATGTACACCAATACAGACAAGAACAGTCAATTAATATTAAAACTTCTCCAATTTTTCCATTGCAGTTGATCCTTTGCTCTTGATTTAATCCATAAGAAGCCTTGTGCTTTAATACTCTCCACCACATTAGCCAATGATACAGCCTTGCCTTGGAATATGGCCTCGTTCCGCACCCGCCAAATGGTCCACATAGTCGTAAGGATAATTACCTGAACTGTTTTCTTCCGTTTTTGCGACCCATAACAGAATTTGTTATGAACACATTTGGCCCAACCCAAATAGATCCAACTATGCAGCCCAGTTCAGTGTTAGTAAAAGGCCCACATGTTTAGGAACAACCGGCGTAGTTTATAAGCACAACGAGAGTAGAGAATAAGGGTATGAATGAAAATTGTGAATGTTGTTTAGCTTCTTCTTCCCATCCCCAAATCTGTTATCTGTTCTTCCCATCCCCTCTATGTTAATTGTTCTTTAATTTCATTGTAATCAATCCCCAATATCAGTAGAAACATCAAGATTCCATTCTTAATTTGGTCATTACTTATCCATTCACTTCATTGGTGCTTTCATTGATTCGTCTGCATCGATGACGGACGAACAACTATTCCTTGATATCATCGCTAATGTCAGAACCATGCTAAAGATTAATGACCGTATGCAACGCACTGTGCAACGTATGGCAGCAACTTTGGATAAACAACTTACGCTGAATCTCTCATTGCAGAATTGTGATATTGATTCTGATCCAGGGCTCACTACTACAAAACCTCTGATTTTGGGTTCAATAGAATATGGACATGAAGTTGTTCATAATCAATTCAAGTCCGATCTGAACGAGAATCAAAAGCAGCTTCAGTTCCAGGATCTAATTCTCTCGCTAGCTCCGTCCAATTCAGATTCTAGCTCTACTATCACCAATATTGGGTGTTACTTAAGTTTCGATGGTGCGCCTTCTGCCGTAATGATTTCTCATACACCATGTGTCTATGTGCCCCCTGCTCATATTGATACTTTCATAAAGATGAAAGATGATCCTGGTGGTAATTGGGGAGAGAAGGGTGGTACAAACCACGAGGGGTTCGGTACGACTCTATGTTTGATGCCTTCCATCAGAAACTCACATCCAGATCAGGTTAATTTCAATTGTGGCTCTTTTGTTTTAGATACACCGGGTAGTTGTCAACAAATTACTCCTCACTTTGTTATTGATGATCTATCGGTAACTCAGGACGTTTTCATACATGTTGCCTCTCCGAATTGTGATTCAAATTACTCTGTTGGGCCGCTTAAACCTATTATCCCATTGCGGCGCAAACCTAATTTCTCAACGCCTTCAAATGCCTATTTTGATCCTACTCGTGCGGGTTGTCATGAATCTCATGATGTGCTTCTGTGTGCGAATGGCTCTATTCATCAAATTACTTCTAGTGCTGATGTGATTTTGGCTATTCGAGGATTTTCATCAGTTGTGAATGGTTCAGTAGTGCCCGTTCTTCTTGAGATTAGAAATGATTCACTTAGGCCGGTTAATACTCGGTTGTCAAGATTAGAAATGATTCACTTAGGCCGGTTAATACTCGGTTGTCAAAGCAGCGAATGCTTCAATTTCATGCTGTTGCAGCAAATGTGAAGCAATGTCCAAAGGATCCTATTTCTTTTTATCCTTCTTCTACACAGGTGAGCCTAAGAGATGGCACTGCATTGGTTGGTGGGCTTGTATCTAATACTGCAATATTTTTACCCATTATACCATTGGTTCACAGTTACACTTCTGAGCTTTGCCCAACTTCTATGACAATTTTATTTGCGCAAAAATATTCACGATCCAGTATGGGAGTTGTGCTAAATCACCAGCTTAGTATTAGTACATTGGTGCTTCAATTTCAAGTTGGCGATAATCATATTGGTTGGAAAGGCGGAACAACCACTCCATCATCTTACATGGATGTTGATGCTCTCAAACAACCACTCGACACTCACACATCCCTTGCACCAAACACTTGTGTACTCAAGGCTGCGCAGTTTGCATCTGCATTTCAGGTGCTGGAAATTGGTTTTGTTTACGGTCCAAATTCTGTTGCGCGCTCTTATTTTCAGGACGGACTTAATGTCGGTGCTTGCCATACATATTGTGCAAACACACCTTCTCTTGCAGTTAGGCTCCCACTACTGTCATGTCTCCTAATTTGCAAGGTCAAAATCACTTTCCAACTCAAATTTCAATTTCAAGTATGCTGTTTCCACAATCTCACATATACACTATGAGCACTAATTACGCAAGTCCACCGTACTATTTTCTAAGGAAATTGCATGTGAAGCGGAATCCATGGTGGGTTAATAAGGACCGTAGTACCAAGGCATTGATTATGGATAACATAGTGCATTCTTTCAAGATGATGGCTCTTTGCTAGTTCTGAATTTGCTTCCATGAAGACTTCAATCGAGAGGCCATTCTCTTATGACATTATTACAGTTGGTCGAAATGGCATAGCTGTTACCAGCATTGTTTACCTTGTTCTTGATTCTAATGCTTACAAGTTTGGTTGCGACATTTTCTTCGAAAGGTTGTCGTATTCAATGCCAATAAAACACACGACACTATGTTATAATCCTAAGTTGGATACAGGTCCAAGATAGCAATGTGTGATATACCAAAAAGAATGATCATAAATTCTAATAAGGCAACCTGTGATCTATTTTTAATGACACTGAAGGTAGAGGCTAGCAAAACTAAGTGCTTGGTAACAACCAAGGTAGCAATATGCTGGTAAAAGGGAATGGTGAGAACACAAGCTCCAGCCGTGCAACCCGCAAAAGACACTGCCAAGATGACATATGAAGCAACCTTTTTACTGCAGCACCTCCATGCAAGTTGAGGTCCACCAGATTGTTGAACTGTGAAATAAGCTAGCTTATCCATAGAAACAGGAAACCCATTGCAGAGCTGATATAGGTCTGGTCTCCTAACTGTTGGTATCAGCTCTCTTGAATCCGTAAGCTCATTAGCATCAGCTGTTGCTGATGGTTATGCTCATGTTCCATTGGCACATGGGGTGATCCTTATTTCAACAATTATTATACCTTTTGCTGGTCTACCTACTTATACATGGTATCATGGAGATGGTTCAAGTACAAATTGTGTATTAGTAGCACATTACAACGCTCATTTGCTAGCATTTTTCAGCTTGGTATTGTTCCTCTTATTACTTGGTTCCTATTCATGTCTTATGCTAATCGGACTACCTTCCTGATCACCACCTTGCAACTCTTGTCATGCTCTCTCCATGAGATTTCTTTTCGAGTAAAATATGTTTTTCAATGCTAAATCAAGTTGTGCATAACCTAATTGCCTTACCTGGCACCAATTATCCGTTTACATCACCATTTTTACAGTCAGTTAATTACCCGTGGAAACCGCCATGGTGTTACTTCTGTTATCAATTTGGTCCTGTCACTTGGAAACTGCTAGTACAACCCTTCCTGGCTGCTACACCGGTTACACAATCTGAAGATACCAATGGGCCAACTAGTAACCTGGGTTATGTTTTATTGGGCACTAGCCGTTGTTGCATTCGCATACTGGTTGTATATGTTTTATTGGGCACCTTGGCACTCTATTCTTCTGCTGAATGAGTTCCGGAGCAAGGGGAACCGATGTGGGTGGCCCACCTGTTTCGGGTTACCAGCATACGTCAATTCTTGCATCACAGAGGTGGTTGCTTAGGATGCAATATTCTTTCAGTCAACCAGTTTCTAGTCTACCACCTTGAGGACAAGGTGGTTTTGAAAGGGGGGAGTAATGTTATGAACACATTTGGCCCAACCCAAATAGATCCAACTATGCAGCCCAGTTCAGTGTTAGTAAAAGGCCCACTTGTTTAGGAACAACCGGCGTAGTTTATAAGCACAACGAGAGTAGAGAATAAGGGTATGAATGAATATTGTGAATGTTGTTTAGCTTCTTCTTCCCATCCCCAAATCTGTTATCTGTTCTTCCCAATTCCCATCCCCTCTATGTTAATTGCTCTTTAATTTCATTGTAATCATTCTCCAATATCAGTAGAAACATCAAGATTCCATTCTTAATTTGGTCATTACTTATCCATTCACTTCAGAATTTATGATAATTCAGTAGGTCCCTGACCCCGAACGCGAAGAACGGATGGATCTTGCACCACTGCCCTATTAACTGCCACACCGAATTAGCAAACTCGCATTCAACAAAAAATATGCTCAATGGTTTCTTGTGCATCGCCACAAAAAATGCAGCTTGTTGACTCGAGATGGATGTTTTGCCGAGCCAGAGCCAGAGCCACCCGTGTTGGTAGTCTATCTAGCTCTGCTCTCCAACCCATAATCCCCACCTTTTTTGGAACCCATTTTGGCCATTCGAAAACAAAGTCCGGTTCCGGCACTACTGCTGAACAAAGGCGCAGCTTTACTTACTCCTTTAATCGAAAAATTCCCATCTTCCATAGACCATATCCAACTATCCGGCTGCGAACGCAAGATTGTGTTCCCAATAAGACTCGATAAAACTGCCAAATCCCCAGCCTCTTGCGGCTGCTAGGCTGCCCGTTTCCAGACCCAGGTAAACGCCACTCCTAATGGACCCGTGTTCACCCGAGAAGCTACTAAGCAGAATTTTTGTGACTCAGTAGCATACAACGAGGGGAAGAGGGACATTAGAGGAGACCGCCCGACCCAAATATCATGCCAGAATAGCAGGTTCAACCTGTTCCCCAGATTATCTTTGATAGCCGTCTGCGATTCTGAAAATGTTTAGCCATGGACCCGGGGCCGAGACCTTCGCTGGAATTACAGACCATGTCCTCGCCGTGCTATGTATAGACCATACCACTTGTTTTTTCTTTAGCTTTATTATCATACACCAACGAATATATATGGTGTTGCCACTGGCTTGATTATTATTTTAATGATATAATTGCAATAATTTTTGTTGTATATTAATTTTTAATAAGTTTCAGATGTGTATATATCACTTTAGATTGCAATCTATTTTAAGTCATTTTACTTGTAAGGGTTTGCTTTCAATAAATAGAAAGAGTGGAATAGCTATGTTCAAGTCTCGACGTACAATTTTTTTCCGATTTGTAATCAACTACGTTGATTTCATGTAAAACAATGGCTAACATGTAGAGCAAACACCAATGGTGTGTTCTCTGTGACCCACCCGGACCTGACCTAACCCGACCCGAATCGATATTTTCTAACATCTAGTGGTAGATACCGATTACTATTAATTTTTCGCACCCCATGAAAAAATTTTCTGGGTCCGCCACTGGATAGGACTCTTTCTGGGGAACATGAGTATGTTGTCTGCAGACTCATAACAACAAATATTAGACTACTTAAATTATAATTTTTCACCTCCTCTTTTTGTTGAGGTTCAAATATGCTCTCAATGTGAAATATTGGACTAGAATATCCCTATTCATGGAATAGGATTATAGGTACAATGTAATCAAGGTATTATTATTATTGTGTTGAGGATTTTGAATGTAGGCTATACATCTTTTTCAGGTTTTGGATTTTGACTTTGAAAAGTTCTGTTCAGTGTCACTATCAAATTTGAATGTGTATGCTTGTTTGGTATGTGGTAAGTATTTCCAAGGAAGAGGCCACAAGTCACATGCATATACTCATAGCCTTGAAGCAGGACACCATGTTTACATCAACCTTCGCACCGAAAAAGTATATTGCCTGCCTGATGGTTATGAAATCAATGATCCTTCACTTGATGATATTCGACATGTTCTTAACCCAAGGTCTGCTGTCTTCTCTCCTTTTTTTTTGTTTATACATTTACGTAACGTAAATAACTCCCAAGCTTTGTGTTTATTCATTTGTTCATCGTTATTACTTTACTGCTTTTATTGGTTTGATAGTTTGTGATTATTAAATCGTTTTTGTGCGTCTATTTATAAATATGTAGTACCAACTGGAGGCTTGGTTTTAAAATGCGCGCATAACGCGTGATGCGCCCGTTGCGCTAATGAGAGCGCAGCGCAACACCTGATGCTTTGCGTTTACATGATGCGATGATATTGCGACAGTTTTGCATAATGCGCCCGTCGCAAAATGCGCCATGATGCACGCATCATTGTTTATTATGTTTTTTTTTCACAAATTTTATGAAATGGGTTGGGTTTTTTCAATAATTAATATTTTAGCATGCTTGATTTGAACCATTATGGTTCTAGAAACATTCTAGGATGCTTGATTTGAGCCTAAAAGCACAACTCTTTGTCTTCTTATTACGACAATTGTTTTAGTTTTAGTATGTTTTTGTAAGTTGTTATGTATAAATAATTTTTAGTATATTTTTATAAAGAGCGCATCACGCATTACGCATCAGATTTTTGGACCAAACGCATCGGAGCGCAATGCGCAATTTAAAACCCAGACTGGAGGTGTGATTTATATTAAGTTAAATACCTTTTTCATTGTATCGCTACTATGTACTCTCATGTACTTCTGGTGCATAACATAACTAGTTCTGGTATCACATCATAGGTTTAATAAAGACCAAGTTCTGCAACTTGATAGAAATAGACAATGGTCGAGGGCGCTTGATGGTTCTGATTATCTTCCTGGAATGGTAATTCATTATTGCTAATGTCTTGATCCACTTTTTTTATAAGAATACTGATTGTGATATTTTCTTTTGGTGATTTTTCAGGTCGGGCTTAATAACATTAAGGAGACTGATTTTGTTAATGTCACCATTCAGTCTTTAATGCGAGTGACCCCCTTGAGAAACTTTTTTCTCATTCCTGAAAATTACGCTGACAGTAAATCTGTCCTTGTTCACCGTTTTGGTGAGCTCACAAGGAAGATATGGCATGCAAGGAACTTCAAAGGACAGGTTTGATTATAACAAATACTATGATTTATGCCTTTTGCAGACCTAATTGTTACTTGTTTGAGCTGCAGGTTAGTCCTCATGAATTTTTGCAAGCAGTTATGAAAGCCAGTAAAAAACGATTTCGTATAGGGGCACAGTCTGATCCTGTTGAATTTATGTCGTGGCTTCTCAATACACTGCACACAGACCTTAAAAGTTCAAGGAGAAAGACCAGTATTATTCATCAGTGTTTTCAGGTATCACTTGTTCTTATTGCAGCCTTATTAAATTTTAGAGTTAATTACGTTTTTCGTTCTTGTGGTTTGTCAAAAATCACTATTTCAGTCCATTAGTTTAAAAATTGCTAAAACAGTCCCTGTGGTTTCATTTTCGTAACTATTACGGTCCACCTCCGTTAACCTCATCCATTTATTCTGTTAAATACATGTGAAAAGACCATAATACCCTTATTAATAAAAAAACTAAATTTATCTAAATTAAAACAAAACCACAAATAATCTTTACACTTCTCTTTCTTCTTCAATCATTTTAAACCTGCAACTTTCAAAAATATCCTTTCTTCACAATTAAAACAAAACGTCAACTTTCAATTAATCTCATTTCAAAAACCCACTGGCAGAATTCTCAGATTCAATTTCTTTTCATTGTGTCATACGAATCAGTTTATTTGAAGTTTAGCAAATCACCTCGTTTGCACCAACAAGTTGTTCAAATCGAGTATTATAATTATTCCCTAATTCATGATGATGAGTAATTTCGTTTTAGATCTAAAAAATAATGACAACAAAACCTCACAATCACCAAGATTAACAAACCTACCAACGTAGTCGGCGGTGAGATTTGAACCGGAAAGGATTTCTCCAGTTTCAGAACCTTTACTTCTCCTTCAGCAGTGAGATTTGAACTGGCGGAGGCCAAATAGAGGTTTCGTTTTTCAAATCTGTTGACTCAGTCAGTCGACTCGGACAATCCAGCCGCCTCTTCACCTCCTGCGCTGATATTCTGTCAAACGATTCGGAAAAAAAACCGTTGGTGTCGTTCAGGTATGAGGCTCCGGCGATGTGTAGTTTATGCTTGTACATAAAAAGAAACCCCAAAATGATGCCGATGATGATTATGTTGCTATTGTTGATCCATTAAATTCCATTTAAAATGGTTTCGTAAAGGTGTTTTGTTGGTGGGGGTGTTAATCAAAGGTGTTAATGGTCAAAGAAATGGCCATATGAAGGATCTAGTGTCCTCTGATCACGAGGCATACAGTCTTCATACATATATACCTTTTTTAAGTTTTTCAAAATAAATAAATGAGGGGTTTTGAGGAGATGCTAGTTCTGACTAAAAAACCAAGTGAAACCAAAAGAAAAAATTGAAAATTGTTGCCGGAAATGAAGAGCTCGCCGGAGAACTTGGTTTTAAAATGCGCGCATAATGCGTGATGCGCTTGATGCGATGCTGAAAACGCATCAGGTGTAGCGATGCGCTGAGATTACCTGATGCGAGCTTGATGCGGTGAAATTGCATAATGCGACCTATCGCATGATGCGTTCTGTTGCGCGCAACATGAACTTGGTAGGATTTTTGCGTTGCAACCTTTGCTTCTTTGAATCGTTAGGGAATGAGTTGCAGGTTTATGGATTGTAGGTAAGAATAAAGAAGGAAAAAAAGAGAGTGTGAGATCCGATTGTTAAAGTCAAAAAGATATACGTGGGAGCTTGTGTGTTGCAGTAGTAAAAGTTACAAAAAACTATACTTTTCTGATTTTTGTATTTTTCGTTTATGATATTGTGTTGCAGGTAAAGCCATGCTACTTTTTTTCTGATTTTTTTCGTTTTTTCACAATCTCGTCTTTTTACTGAATTATTTTTATTTTCTTTTTCCTTATTTTCTTTGATTTTTATAGACGTTTATTGGTGTTTTTTATATGTACTTTGTGTATAATTACACTTAATAAATTTTTTAGAAGTATATTATTATATGTAAGTATTGACAATAAAAATTGTTATGCATAATTAGTTTTTAGTATTTTTTTTAATAAGAAACGCATCGCATACGTGATGCGCTCGCATTACGCATCGCGCATCGGATTTTTGGACCAAAACGCATTGGAGCGCATCGCGCATTTTAAAACCAAGCCGGAGAAGATGATCGGAGACGAAGAAGATGATCGGAAAAGCTTAGGGTCTGAGAAAGATGAAGTCAAGATGAAGTCTTGTAACTTTGTGAAGTGGGACCCACCAATTGTTTATTATTTTTAGAATTTTATATATTGTCTTTTTTTATTGACAAGGGCATTATGGTCTTTTCATATGTATTTAACAGAATAAATGGATGAGGTTAACGGAGGTGGACCGTAATAGTTACGAAAATGAACCACAGGGACAGTTTTAGAAATTTTAAACTAATGGATTGAAAGACTGAAATAGTGATTTTTGACAAACCACGGGGACGAAAAACGTAATTAACTCTAAATTTTATCACTGAACGGAAATCTATTCTTTCTAGGGAGAACTGGAGGTTGTGAAAGAGATAAATGCAAAAGATGGTGCTGAGACCAGTAGGATGCCATTTTTGATGCTTGGACTAGATTTGCCGCCACCCCCACTTTTCAAAGACGTGATGGAGAAAAATATAATTCCTCAGGTTTGTGCTTTGAATTTTAAATTCTTAACTTTTTGTTAACTCTTATTTTTCCAAATTGCCTGGCAATCAGGCTTACGAAGGTTACATGTATTGTCCGTGGAACTAAGGGGTTTGATAAGTTGACGATTTTATACTAGTAGAATATTAAGAGTGAGCTACATAGCGTATAATAGATAATATCGATTAGTTTCTAAGTTAATGTGTATGTACTCGGAGCTCATTTATAATTATTGTTTCTTAGATGCTATCATGTTGTGTATATTTCCTGCAATAGATATATAGTCATTTGTTTGGTGGGTGCTGAGTTTTTTTTTTTAAGAATTGGGTATTTGACTTAAAGATTTACTGTTATTGTAGGTTCCACTTTTCAACATACTGAAGAAGTTTGACGGGGAGAGTGTAACTGAAGTAGTGCGTCCTCGTGTAGCCAGGATGAGATATCGTGTTACAAGACTTCCACAGTATCTTATTCTTCACATGCGTCGCTTCACAAAGAATAATTTCTTTGTGGAGAAAAATCCAACCCTTGGTGAGAAGGACTGGTTTATTATTATCATTAGAGTAAAATACACGGATAGTCCCTGTGGTTTGGTGAAATTTCACCTTTAGTCCCTAACTTTTCAAAATTACACTCTTAGTCCCTGTGGTTTGACAAGTTGTTACTCGGATAGTCCCCAAAGCGGATGAAGGTTACTCGGATAGTCCCTGTGGTTTGACAAGTTGTTACTCGGATAGTCCCTGTGGTTTGACAAGTTGTTACTCGGATAGTCCTTGTCATTTCACACCCACTTAACCAGAAAACTAACCTTCATCCGCTTTGGGGACTATCCGAGTAACAACTTGTCAAACCACAGGGACTAAGAGTGTAATTTTGAAAAGTTGGGGACTAAAAGTGAAATTTCATCAAACCACAGGGACTATCCGTGCATTTTACTCTTATCATTATTTGATACATGTGCTTATTTGTTTAGTTTTTGTGTGTCAGTTAACTTCCCTGTGAAAAATCTGGAGCTGAAGGATTATATACCATTACCATCTAAAGAGGGAGAGGAAGAAAGAGTGCGTTCCAAGTATGATTTGATTGCAAACATTGTTCATGACGGTAAACCAGGTGAAGGAGCATATAGGGTATTTGTTCAGCGCAAGTCGGAAGAGCTCTGGTAGGCCTTGTTCTATTTCAAGTTGTGAGCTATTGATTGAGTAAGAAAGATTTTGATTTTTGTGTATGTTCAGGTATGAGATGCAGGATCTCCATGTTGCAGAAACACTTCCGCAGATGGTTGCACTTTCTGAGGCTTACATGCAGATATATGAGCAGCAACATTTGGATTCTCACAAGCAGGTGGAGGCAAAGTAATGAATGGCAGGGAAGAGCTTTGTGTATGTTGAGATTTGTAGTCATTTGCTTTGCAGAGATGAATTCATGTTTCATTGACTTGGTTTTTCTAGACAAGTCATCATGGCCAAGATTATGTGTTGTTATTTTGATGGAATCAAATAGAATGATTAGATAAATGCACCATAAGTAAGACGCAACTAAATAAAAATTTTGTTTAATTGGCAGTCTCTTCCATATATAAATCTATGTGATTCTGAAGGAAAGAATGTGTACATTTTCAATTCAAACATGGGTTTGATTTACGCTCCATGTTTTGAGAAATAATTACCATCCTACAAGAGGAAAATACGAAGTCTAAAGAAATGTGTGGAACGGCGCTCTTGTTGCCATTTAGATGCACAGCTTTTTGTTGACGTTTAGGTGTGCCATTGTAAAGGTTTAGACACTTTCAAAGAAGGAAGTCTTCTTGTACAATTTGATACCTGCTGTTTACATTATATTGGGAACTAAACAAATTGTCAAACCTATCATTCTTCATTATTTATCGCTTTCATGTATCATAACACAAGCAAGCACTGCTTATTGCTTCAAATAAAAAGCAGACGTCATGTCTGGTTGAGAGAGAACGTGCCTGATCTATCCCGCTAAGACAAAGTTGTTATTCTCACCGTAGGAGGGGGTCTCCTCTGCCTCCTCATATACTAGGTTAGAAAATTATGTAATTGTATTATACGGGTTGAATTTTTTTTTTTTTTTTTTTTTTTTTTTTTTTTTGAGAACAAAGGATTTATATATAAACAACTGGCCGAGTTACATCAATATCTCGCAGGTAAGCGAGCAACATATTAGTATTAATATAGAAAAAAATAAGCGAACATATTAATATTAAGCGAACAAAGGGTTGAATAAGAAAAAAATAAGTAGTTGAAGATTTAGAAATTATAAAACAATATATTAATATTAATATAGAATATAATTAAAACTAAGTATTTAAATTTAGAGATGGAATACGAAGGAATAAAATAAAAAATAAAAAACAAGAAAAAATTATTGAACTCACAAAATTGTGACATATGACGCAAACAATTTTTTTTTTTTTTGTCAGTGGTTCAATAAATACGTTTTTAAACTGTAAAAATGTGTTGTTTTCTAAGGATAGAAGACAAAAGCATTCAAGGGGGGGTCAAAAGATGTGTTCCTTCCCAACCAACACAAGGATTTTGAAACATTATAATAAGAAGGTGGGCATAACATGTAACTTAGGAAAGATAAGGGGAGAATTCTGTAAAAAGAAAACACCCGATATTTAGATTTAGTGTCGTTTTGTTTTCAATTTTCATCTTTGGACCTCACCACTCTCATCCTAACAAACATTTTCATTGTCCGTGTATTTATCATCTAAAAAACATGTTCAATCATCACTAAAAAACACAATCTTTGATTCGAATATAAAAGTAGTTCGTTACTTATGACAATTTCTAGTCATTTTTTTGTCAAATGAGAACGAACTTGATAGTTTCTAATTCTATAATAAATAATCAAATAAATATTTTTTGTGATGTCTAATGCAAAAGTCCAAAATAGAGATTGTTATTGGTGGGTCGGAAAACTTGTGTAACGGGTTAAAACAGGTCATGTTGAGTTGTAAAAAACACATTTCTGGTCCATAATTCATATTTTTTTTATGAACAGTTGATGTGTTAATTATAGTATTTCAGTAATAATTTATTTTTCACATAAGTTGATACCAGAGGTCTTATGCATGAATAATGGTTAGCAGCAGTAAGCTCATCATATTATTTACTTCTCAGGAGTTACTATATAGCATGTTTTTCCTTTATTCAACCCGCGAATACATACACGTGTAATCTATACAAAAAATTTGAGTTAGAGTAAACTGCCAAAATGGTCTATGAGGTTTGGTCACTTTTGCCACTTTAGTCTAAAACTTAAACCTTTTGAATCTGGGTCCCTGTGCTTTCAATTTTATTGTCATTTTCATCCAAAAGCAAAATCTGGTCAAATTTTTCAGTTAACATCCAACTTTTTTTGTCTTTTTCCTCCCTTTTAATGAAGGGCAAAATGGTCTTTTAACGTTTTATAATAACAAATTAAAAAATCTGACCATGTTGCCCTTCATTAAAAGGGAGGAAAAAGACAAAAAAAAAAAAAAAAAAAAACTGGATGTTAACTGAAAAATCTGTAAAATATTGAGAATGTGGGTACAAAGCTGTAACCGGAGATTTGAAGTCAAATCTTTTTCATAGTTAAGTTGTTGTCTCAGTTCATCAACAAGATCCCATGGATCCCCTTTGTGTTAATCTAAACCAAAGTTTGGAGCAGCTAACGTTTATTATAATGATATAGACATTTTTTGTGTTAATATTATAATGCCAAATTCACCCATTGTCGGCCTAAAACCTGTTGCGATCCGAAACCCGTCCCGTGCGAAAACCCGTATCGGCACGAACTCGATCCGAACCGACCCGTTCCGATCCAAAACCCATCCTGTGCCAAAACCTTTCGGAGCTATGTCCAAAGGTTTATTAATACATGTCAGAAAATAAATTTATTAATTATCAGTTTTTTTTTTTTGAACGTCTAACTGCTTTCCACGGGTAAACCCACCCTTTCGGAGCTATGTCCAAAGGCCGACTACTCGACCACCGCTAGAAAGCGTAGCACACCCCAGATGCGCGGAAACCCCGTGGAATGGGTAAACCCTCGCCCCCCGTTGGACTCGAACCCGGGTTGAATCCCGAGCCGAGCCTTCACCCGGATGTCACAACCACTGCGCTGCAGATGGAAGGACATATTAATTATCAGTTATGGTGATATTTTGTTTGACATACATGCATTAATTGTCAGAAATTAGTTGCCAGCAAAGCCATAAATATATTGATTGCTCCTTCAATAATACTTACGTACTGACAAGGTCACAACAACAACAACAACAACAAGATTATCCGATTTCGGTTGACTGAAGATGCAAGAGGAACTCTTATCAGAAAGAAGAGATGGATATAGACTAACATGGAGTGTGTTTGGTGAAGAAGCAAAGAAATTCGGCTACATAGCAGGCCCAATGGTGGCAGTGACTCTATCTCAGTATTTGTTGCAAGTTGTCTCCGTTATGATGGTCGGTCACATCGGCGAGCTCGCTCTTTCTAGCACCGCCATTGCCATCTCCATTTCTAGCGTCACTGGTTTCAGTTTACTCGTACCTACTCACTTCTGTCTATATATACATCACACACACATAGACACTTTTATGTATGTAGTGGTTTTTAGTGTAATTTAGGGTGAAAATACGGTGGAATGGATGTGAATGCTCTAATATTGATTTGTGTTTTAGGGACTAATTTTGTCAACATGAAGTTTTAGGGACATAATATTGATTTGCGTAGTTTGGTTTAAGCTGACAAACGTCCACGGATTGCAAGCGGGATATAGTATTATTGCTCTTGTGATGAGAAATTACAAGTACAAGATCATCATTTTATGATTACATATTAGGGTTTTTAACTTATTCCTTAAGAAAACAAGTAAATGGGCTATAATTAAATGAAACGGGTTGAGCCTGCCTTCGGTCTTCAGTTTAATTAGTCTGTCGCTTTTGTGTCTTCTAAAACGGGCCCAATTAACTAATTAAGCCTCCATAAACCCAACGCCAACAACCCTATTTATACATGGACGGAGGTCTCCATAGAAGCGACACGACGGTTCCCCTAAAAGATGCAACGCATTGGTTAGTTTATATCCTATTACAACATTAACACAAAGTATCTTCTTTTTTTTTTGAACGGCTAATTTTATTAATCCCCCGTCGTCTGTGGGACTTGAACCCAAGACCTCCCCCTTCCCAACCTTGGTGTTTTTAAGGCTTTGCCTTTGCCAATGGATCACCACCCCATTGGTAACACAAACTCTCTTCTAATTACACTTTAGGTAGTAACTACACTAACGGAATTTTCTAACTAGACTTTAACAAACTAACGAAATCGGGATTAAACCAACAAAGTTGTAGATGCTTGTTCCCAGAAAACAAGCCAAACTCGAGCCTTCTGGAAATTGTTGTTATTATTTTAAATGTCCTAAGTATAACTATAACCTAAGTACTATTATTAAATTGGTTATAAGTTAGTACTTTTTCATGTAGCACATATATGTATGGATAAGTTTCTTTTAATACTAGTGATTTCTAAACAAAATGATTGTTTATCTACATTCTATTATTATCTCTCTGTATATCCAATATAGCTTAGGTGACCTCGGGTTCTGCTGGACCCGGTTAAACACCTAGATGTACTCGTAAATATAAACTAGAAAAATGTGGTCAGATTCAAAGCCATAAGTTGAGGTTTTTTCCCTTTTGCTATGCTCCATAGACTCATGAGTCTATTAAGTATCACATGTCCACTTAATATAATAGATAGAGTCTTTATGCACTTAGATTCAATGAGTTTGAAGCTAATCTAATGGTGTTTTGGACATTTTGAACCTACAGTTGGGAATGGCAAGTGCACTAGAAACATTATGTGGACAAGCATATGGAGCTCAACAATACCGAAAATTCGGAGCACAAATTTACACAGCCATCTTCTCTCTTCTACTAGTGTGCATTCCTCTATCTGTCTTATGGAAATACATGGAAAATATACTCGTTTTAATGGGCCAAAGCCCTTCGATTTCACATGAAGCTGGAAAATTCATAACATGGCTTATTCCAGCACTCTTCGCTTATGCAACACTTCAACCACTTATTAGATATTTCCAAATGCAAAGCATGTTGTTGGCTATGCTCATTAGCTCAACTGTTGCTTTATGTATACACATTCCTCTTTGTTGGGTTCTAGTATATAAAACAGGATTAAAAAACATTGGAGCAGCCATATCAATGGATATTGCAATGTGGTTGAATGTTACTTTTCTGTTTTTTTACATGAAATATTCGCCATCGTGTGAAAAAACCCGTGCTCCTATATCGCTTGAGGCGTTGCATGGGATGAAACAGTTCTTTAGCTATGCTATCCCGTCAGCTGTCATGATCTGGTAAATTAATTCTATCTATATCTCTCACAAACACACGTAATTAATCCATCAACACTCATATGTCCTTAGCTTTGTCCTTACAACTGTCAAGTCATGTCACGTCAGCAACATGAATTTGTTCTTATATCTTAAAAAAATGGAGTGACGTGACATGTCAATCAGTCAATGGTAAGGACATAAATAAGGACACGTGACTAGAGATGATCATATATGCAAATATTTCCCATGATTTAACTAGTGTTTTATTTGCGGAAAAAAACCCCATCGTATTTGTATATTATTTTTTGTCCAAAACACTTTTTTAGTAGACTTTATTCCTTGTCACATTTATTAATGTGTTCTAAACATCACTTGCAGTCTTGAATGGTGGTCATATGAGTTTCTAATATTGTTGTCTGGTCTTCTGCCTAATCCGGAGCTTGAAACTTCAGTACTTTCTGTATGGTACGCAACAATTTCTTTATTTTTTCTCTCATTTTCATTAACAAATCGCTATTCGAGGCTAGGAATAAGCACGTGTTCAGATGATGAAACCAGTTTTATATGTCAAAAAAGGTAATGATATTAGTTTGTTGTGCATCTTTTGAACAGCCTCAACACTATTGCTACACTTTATGCCATAGCTTATGGATTTGGGGCTGGCATCAGGTTAGTAAACTATCATGTTTCATTTTTTTAACAGATGGTAGTCAACCGATTCGTAGGTAAACGAGTCATTATTATCAGTTATCACCTTCAAAATCTAATATTACATACATGTATATATAATGTTCTGGACTAAAATGTTTGTAGTTGCTCTGCCTTTTCTTTTCCAGCACTAGAGTCTCGAACGAACTAGGAGCTGGAAACCCACAATGTGCTCGTGTGGCTGTCCACGTTATCCTTCTTATTGCCATTGTCGAGACAAGTATAGTTAGCACAAGTGTGTTTGTCGGCCGACATGTTTTTGGTTACATTTTCACTAATGAGAAGGAAGTTGTTGATTATGTCACAAAGATGGCACCTCTTCTCTGCCTAAACATTTTGATGGATAGTCTACAAGGAACCCTTTCAGGTTATATAGTCTTTAAGACTTTGATGTTGAAATATATTTGTTTTAATAATATGATAATCTGTTGGTCATATATCAAACAGGTGTTGCGAGAGGCGTTGGATGGCAACATTTAGGGGCTTACATTAATCTTGCAGCATTCTATCTTGCTGGAATCCCGATCGCTGCTATATTGGGGTTTTGCACCTCACTACGGGGGGTGGGCCTATGGATTGGCATACTCGTGGGCGCCTTTATACAACTTACCCTTCTTAGTACTGTAGCGATTTGTACAAATTATGAAAAACAGGTATGCTCTACCTCTAACATATTTGTACAAATTGGTCGTGTTCTCTGATATTTGTGATGGGTTTTTATATTGTGTAGGCGGTGAAGGTGAGGGAAAGGTTATTCGAGGAAGAATCATTGTTGGAGGGATTAAGTGTACCGATAAGTAACATAGAAAGCACTAGTTTGCTTAGTTAAATGGTGCTAGTTTTGTGACTATGCCCATGTTTTGTTGGTTGTTAAAAAGATTAGCATTGTCACTTCATGTCTTTGATTAGCATGTGTGTCATTAGCAATCTTTTTGTTATAAGGAATGGACTTAAAAGTTTATTTACTCCCCCGCCATAATAACATACCATTTTTGTACAAGTTGTCACATTGAACTTGTATCTTGGGCTCTTGAGTCGAATGTGTTAGGTTTCCTTTGTTAAAAACTTGTCGTAAGTGGATTTACAGTGTTGTATGTTTACATAGTTTATATTGTAACTATACTTTTTTAGCGGCTTAAATTACGTTAAATTTTGACAGGGCTCAAACGTTGACCTCAAGGGGAGCAACACCTTAACTCTAACTTATATGTACTTGGGTGTGACTTATTAACCGTTATACACTGCAATAAGCTTTGCCAAATGTTGTTTCGCTATCACAATTGACATAACCATTTTGCTTCTTTTCGACATTTATCTAAAGCAACAAAATCATATTTCGTCGTGGATAGTTATAAGTTTGAGTTTGGATGGCTTTTGTGATACATCTATCCTTCTTGGTGTGAACATATATACTTGTTGATTTGGATTTTGTTAAGTCACATGTATGTACCCAACTGTAGATGACTCATCATCATCATCATACTCAGTAAATCCCACCAATAGCAAAACTAAGGTAGACTCTAAGGAGGCTAAGATGTAGACAACCTTACATCTACCCCGTAGGAATACAGAAGCTGCTTCCAGTGAGACCCCCAGCTCGATAGTAGTTTTGCATCAAGCCTTGGACATAAGACATATAACACTCAGCAATTGAGACAAAGGCCGATTAGTGCAGGTACCCTCTTGTCTCTCAGCTATCAACACCACCACATGATGCATGATTAACCGCCCCTGCTTTTAACGTTATTTTCACGAAATTAGTAAAATAACGTTAAAATTAGTGGACTTTCACTTTTGCCTCCCGAGGGCCCACACATATATACATTATAATTTATATGTGCATACACAAGCGAGGCGTACCCAACTGTAGACGATTAAATTTACAAATATATCGAACATATTTTTCCTTTATTCAACCCGTGAATACACGTGTAATCAAATGTTGTATAAAAGAAAGTATTTGTAGATGTATAAATTATATAGTTTTTAGTTATAAGAAGTATTTACATGTTTATGAATACATGAATTTTAACACAATAAAAAAAATCTCATAACATGTTTCTTAAGCAAAATGTTGTAAAAAAATTCTACATTGCACCATCACCTTCCTTTCTGGACATCATCTTCTTAAATTCTTCAAAATCAACAAATCCATCACCATCAGAATCAACAGACTTGATCATATTCGCGCAACTTTCAACCGTGTAGTTTTCCCCCAACCGACTCAAAATCTGATGCAACTCATTTGCAGATATCACTCCATTATTATTCAAATCGTATAGCCTAAACGCTTGCTTGAGATCATCGATCGCGTCTCCTTCAGATTCTATTCCTTTGCAGAATGAGATAAACTCATCAAGGCTAATGAAACCGTCGGAATTAGCATCGATTTCAGCCATTACCCGCTTCACCTCGTCCTGAGATGTGTCGGACCCAAGTGATTTCAAAATGCCAATTAGCTCGTCTTCGGAGATTTGACCGTCGCCGTTGGTGTCGAAACGGTTGAAGATTTTCTTGACTTCTTCTTTGTCCGTTGGGAATATTGATTGTTTGTTATTTTCTGGCGCCATTTTGAAAAGTTGGTTATGTTTGTTTTTTGGTTTGTAAGGAGGGAGGGAGGATGTTTTGATAAGATATTGAGAATGTGGGTACAAATGTGTGGAAATGTGATGTTTGGTATGTTAGTGGATATGAAAAAATGTTAATTTTTAGTTGGTTAAAAAGGTTATGATTGAATAAATAAGGATGTATATATTTTAGCCAAAAAGTAAACAATAAAATTATATTGATGTTGGTCAAAATTAATGGACACCATTGACGTTTGTCTCCTCTTTTTGCTTTGTAATCGGCTTTTTAAGAGCAAAGGGTAAAAGAGTTAAGCCGCTTGCGAGTTATTTGAGATTGGTTTGTTAAAAGTTTGAATTGAATCAAGCTTAAGTAAGCTTGAGCCTTTGTTTCACTTATCGAGCTCAAGTTGACTCGGAAGGCTAAAAAGCATATTATTTATGTAAAGTTTTAATAATATGTCTAATGTATGTTTTATAATAATGATAATAATAATTTAATAATAATAATAATAATAATAATTATTATTATTATCTATCTATCTACTATAATAAAAGAAACCAATAAGTAACACGTGTCATTCATTGAAGGCGTCTACATTTGTATTTTCCTACCTTTTCATACTTATCTTATATCAATTAATTAAATAATAAATAATCAATTAATATTAAATCTTATCTTATTTTGAATGTCGGATAAAATCATTCTATTTTTCTAATAATATATTATCTTCAAATTTAAGTTATAAATTAAAAATATTTTTTTAAATAATGACACAAAATAATAATCTTAAACTTAAAAAAACAACACTACGCTCATAGAAAAAATTTAAAGTACAAACAAAATATACAAAATAGCTTATTAGACATTAGATCAAACTTAAAAAAAACACTAATTAGGAAGAGAAGCTAATAATATAATTCTGTTTTTTATTTTTCAAATTGGGGTTTTAATCTATTCGAATTAAACTTAACCAAGTTTGTGATTTGATTCGAACTAAACCGAACCAAATTTATGATTTTTTTAAACGAATCCAATAGCATATTATTTACTATACAAAATTACATTTATTTAACCCGTGTAATACATGGTGTTTTTAAAGATATCATTTTTTTTTATTATTTAGTATATATTCGTCCCGCTTGCAGTATACAAGGTTACAAAATTACATTTATTTAACCCGTGTAATGCACAGTGTTTTTAAAGATATAATTTTTTTATTATTTAGTATATATAATTAGATTTATTCAACCCGTACAATACACGGATTTTTATTATTTGGTATATAAAATTACATTTATTCGGTACAATACATGGGGTTCTTAGAGATATAATTTTTTTTATTATTTAATATATAAAGTTACATTTGTTCAACTCGTGTAATAAACGAGATTTTTAAAGAATAACTGTTTTAATTTAGTATATAAAATTACATTTATTCAACCCGTGTAATGTAACACCCTTGTCATTATTTAATGGTTTTTGTAAAGTATACGACAAACAACATGTAATTATGACTACATATACTTTGTAAAAATACGGGTTTGTTTAAACTTTACAATTTTAAAATATTACAACATAACATAATTGAGTTCGTCGTTTAAAAGTTACGACGAAACGACGTGCGGAAGCTTTTATCTTATTCGTGTTCGGTTCTTCGTTGAGCTTGATCGTCTTCCGGCATCCAAAATGTACCTACATTTCATAAACATGAAATGCTTTAGTCATACGGGGTTTAAAACGTATCTAAACGAGTCTGGGAAGCAAAACTGAATAAAATATATATATATATATATATTTATTTATTTCTTTTTTTTACAGGGTCTACCGTTTCTTCCTACGTGATTGTAATTTGATCCTCCATCATATGGAGTTAAAATCCAACATCTAAAATTCACAAAATTTTAACTTTCAAGCTCTCGGCTTGAAATTCAATTATGACACTTTTGACCCGTTCGTGATTTATCCAACAAACTTGTTTATTACCCTTTTCAAAATATCATGCATATCACGTTATATCAATTTACTAATGTGCAAGGTTCAAATTACGGGTTTCTTATGAATTCTTAACCCGTTTTACCTATCTACTCCTTTTGACCCGTGAAGGGAAGTTAAACACTTTTAACTATAAATCTATATATAAGCGTACCTGGCTCGAGTCAACGTATAGACCCGTTTATGTCTTACTATTATTAATTCAATATTCTATGATGACGCAATTATCCAAATTTCTATTCGTTCCTGTAAACATATGACTTAACAACCAACATTAGTCGATATGGTCATATGATATTATCACCATCATTTGACCCATTTGGTCTATACGACCAAACAATTATATTTATTACAAATCATGGTTTTAAACGTTTTTATTCGTTCCAACCCATTTCGTTTCGTGTCGGAACACATAATTCGAACATGATCTATTGTTGTATTTATCACCTATAGAATAAATACGTATGCTAAAAAAATAGGTGTAAGCTTTACTTACAGTTTGCGTCCGTTCGAGCTTTCCTTGCGCACTTGACCCGTTTGATCCATTCCTTTCCAGCTCCCACTTAGCTTGACGAGATCAAACTTAACACAATACCCACAAGATTTGTTAGATTAGTCATTATATAAAATGACCACAACATCTCATGGATTCACACATACTCATTTATCAAGACATTAGTTTTAGGTCAGTTTGACTTTCGTAAGTCAAACTGTCCTTGTGTATGTGACTGAGCACTAACTTAGAACATGTTTGGCATACACGTACATATTACTTGCATAAATCATTTGTATGTATTTTAGATGCCTTTAATACACCCAATTTCATAAGATTTGTTTGAAGCAAATACATGGTACACACCACACCATTCAAGTATGGAATAAAAGCTACTACGACATACCTCTTACCAAGTCTTACAATCAAATTATATTTCCACGTTAGACACATTGCCTCAAGTTAATTTATTAGAATGCCATCATTTTCACATTTCTCACAATTCATCCTTTTCTTGTATACAATTTTCTTAGATTAAGTTTATCAATAAAATGTGTAGCAACTTTACAATGTAGCTGCGGAATCGACTCTTTTAACTACTTTACGGTTTTATTCAGCCCTTGGTGATCAAAGATGAAATGTAGAATACTAAAATATCTTTCCAACCCAAAAAGAATCAGCTCAATCCGAGCTTCCTATAATTAATTATGATTTTCGCAAAAATCAGCTCAGAAGTCAAAATGTTTCCAATCAGCTTGCTGTCAAAACAGTTCAGCCAACTTCGGACACTGTTTTGACCCGTTTAACATCAGAATTTAACAAACATGTTCAAACATAAAACGTAGTATGTTTTAATAGCTTTCTAAGCATATAAGGCTCAACCTCACAGGCCGTTCCAGTGATTTTATATGATTTTTTAAAAACTGCAGCCCAATAATTTTTTTTTTCCAATCAGCTTGCTGTCAAAACAGTTCAGCCGACTTCGGACACTGTTTTGACCCGTTTAACATCAGAATTTAACAAACATGTTCAAACATAAAACGTAGTATGTTTTAATAGCTTTCTAAGCATATAAGACTCAACCTCACAGGCCGTTCCAGTGATTTTATATGATTTTTTTAAAAACTGCAGCCCAATAATTTTTTTTTATTCCAATCAGCTTTGTTATATTTTCTTGTTCAAGCATTTTATCAAGCACCTTGTGTGCAACACGAAACGTCAAATTTCTCCTGCCCATTTAAGTGTTCTAAACCCTTAAATTCTAGCAAAATTAACAAGTACTAACATCAAACTTCAAATCTAACTTCAGGGAGTTCTATTAACACAATTTAACCATTATGATTCTAGTGTTCATCATGTTTCTACAAAACCCATTTAGCACATAATCGGGTGATCATGAATTCACAATTAGGAACATCAATTCAACAAGTAAATAACTAGGGTTTACTCCTAGACATAAAATCATTCCTAATTTCATCATATAACGAACATGCAACCATCAATTTCAGATTTCTAAGTTTACCTAGAAATCCAACTAGAGATTTTTCATAAAATTTACATACCTTATGACTCCCCTTTCAATGGAGATCACGAATTTGTGTTTGAGACTTGATTTAGAACGAATTTGAGCTCTCAATTTGGTGGAATATGTGATGAACTAGGGCTTGGTGAGGAGTTTAGGTCGCCCCTGCGTCCCATGTACGACCAGACATCTCAATTGAGATGTTTGGTTTTGTTTTTTATTAAAACCAATAATATAAGTTTCATTTTTAACAACATTGGCCCCTCTAATTTGGTTAGTTAATTAAGTAGGGCACAACCTACTTATTTCTAACAATATTCCCCACTTATTAACTAGGTTAATTATTCCTAGTTAGCTTACTGGGTTCGGGAAGTCATAACCCGTTTTATTTTAAGTCCCGTTAACTCAGGCTCTTATAAACTTAATTACTTAAAACTTTGATTCGTTTTTATTTAATATTAGGATTTCTTATTTAAATCCAAATATTTGCCGGGTTATTTTTACTAATAACGGTACGTTACCCGTCTTTTAGTATTAACAGAGTTTAATTACCAAGCCCGTTTTCGGGGTGTTACATGTAACACACGGGGTTCTAACCTAGCATCTTTTTAAAATACATTAGTTAAACCAAATAAGGTAGTTTTCTTTTTAAAAGGCAAATAAGCCGAATTTTATATATATCTACGAAATACGAAACAGTCATCTTCTTCATATATAAGAAAATATTTGTTTTTACTATAATTACAAATTTGAATCTAAATATTATCCAAATATAAACAAAAATGATAAATAAGAATTTCATCTTACGACAAAATATCAAATATTTGGAAATTTTATCAACCATCATTCTTATCTCCATAACTATAATTTACTTCTATTTAATTTATCAAAGTCAAATAAGTATGATGAGTTTATATTTCAATTCCATTTATCCCTATTTAATTTATCAAATTCAAATAAATGTGATAGGTCATTTAAAATTATAATCCTCATACTTCGATAATTATAATTTATGAAATACTTTATGAAGCTTACGTGACAATGTTTCAGAGTTCTGATTAGTTGATAAGCATAAAATTATTTATAACACCAAATTGTGTTAACGAAACTGCATATAGTATTAAGCTTTCACACACCTACCATACGAGGAAATGCAATAAAGATCAAAGGTCAAATTCCTTAATTTTTTTTTAAATAACATAGGTGGGTCTATATCATACCACACGAAAAAGGGCAATTATAAAGCAATGGCAGGTAGTCGGGCATTAAGTTGCGCCGCCACGCTCTTTTGAATAGAAAAACCAATTCTACTAAATACAAATTTGTTTTTTCTTTAAAAAAAAACCCTATGAACACAAATACATTATCAATGGGGTGGTGGTCCATTGGGAAATGCGAAACACTTAGGATTGGGGGATTGAGGTCTTGGGTTCAAGTCCCACACACGACACGGATTAAAAGAAATTTGTCGTTAAAAAATAAATTAAATTGTAAGTTGTTACCGTGCAGGAGATTTATTTAAAAAAAATAACGTAACACGCGTAAAATAACAAAAAATACAACATATGAATAACTCTTTTGTAGGTGATGAGGAAATAACTTTTATCTAACGTTTAAGATGGTATTACATATATTATCTTAAAGATGTATACATTATTAATGTGTCTTTTAACTTTAATTTTTTAAACAAAAAAAGTTATTTTCTTGCAATCTGTACCCCCGACAATGCTTATACAAATGTTGTCGAGAAGGCTAAATTTAAAAAGTAATTGTTGGATTATCATAGATCCAATACGATACCTAAAACAACAAATTCTAACAAGATATCATTATCAAATTTTTCAAAATCTATTACATATGATCTATAAAATAAAACACGAGCAACAACATTTACCAATAAAACAATATTCACTCCCGTGTATTACACGGGGAATAACCTAGTTATAATTATAATAATTATTATTATTATTATTATGTGTACAAACTACGACAAAATTCCCCTTCTAAACCTCCATAATTACATATTAAATTATAATAATAATTATTATTATGTGTACAAACTACGACAAAATTCCCCTTCTAAACCTCCATAATTACATATTCATCCGATCTAAAATTAAGATTGCATATATTCAATTCCTTAATGAAAAAAAATGCAAACTTGCCTATTTTTTTTATTTTTTTTATTAAAATAAATTATAAAATAACTATTTTATCCTTATTTATACTAAAACTTCAAAATTTCTCAAGTTATCATATTTACAAATTTTAACTAATCTTTTTATTTCGCCTTTCTTAAAAAAACAAAAACAAAAGACATAAATCTTTTAGTACTTGTTACAAAACTAGCTATTAGCTCGTGCTTCGCTGCGAATGTGGGTAGATTTTGACGTTATAGGTACGTGTGAGTGAGGAGGTATAAGAAATATCTGTGTAGGTAACTTAGGACTCTTTGAACGGATTTTGTCAACCTATACGTTATCATAAAGATCATACAAAAGTTTAAACTCGACTTATGTTGTATGCAGCAGGATTAAGTAGTAACCTATCTACATTTTTGCCAACCAAAAAACATATGAACTAACTCAACCATTTAAATATAAAAACATTTATAAAACAGAACTCAACCCGCGAATCCTAATCTAACTCGATAGAAATGTTCTTACAACTCATCTTTAAGGACCTTAACTTTAAACTTAACAATAGGACTCTTAGAGCTGCCCTCCATCAACTTTTTCAAGCTGACCCACTTCACCCATAAAATTAGCTTAAAGCATGTTTAGCTTCCAATTTTGCATGTTTTACATCTTGCATTAAAAAACACATCTTTGATTTATATAAAAGTCAAATAAACACATCTTTGATTTATATAAAAGTCAAATAAACACATCTTTGATTTATAAAAGTCAAATGTAGAATCTTTTGTCATAGGACATGAAAATTACCAATTGAAACCTCCTTGATTTGCCAATAACAACATAGAAATATGGTTTCGTTGATAACGGCCAAAATTCAGCGTCAGCGATAACGTTTAATCATTAGTGAGGTGTTTCTGCCACCAATTTTGGTTGATTGTTTAAGAATTTGGATGATTCATCTGCATAAAACAGATTCTTGATATCAAATCATTTCAATGGTTAAGTTATTCTACAAAGACTCCCAATTGTAAGAAGTGTAAGAAGGATTTATAGAGTGACAAGTGTCAAATAACCTAAAACCTAAACACCCACCCTCACCCCCACCCCACCACCACCCAAAAACCTAAACCCCCCTCGCCGGATAAATTTGAGCAACTGTACCTTCAATCAAGCTGCACTCTTTCTTCACTGTTTAACGGATAAATTTGCTCAAAGTTGCGCAATTTCACAAATAAAGAAACCCCCATTTTGTGTAACCAAGTATTGTTCATAAGCACAAGTTCTTGAAAGCGAGCAAACGGGCTCATTCGATGGCAAAAAGCTCACCAGCAGAATCACAAGCATGAGTTGCAACTGAAGCAAACTTCTCATAGTAAACCCATCTGACCCGTTATTCTAATTTCGCTCATTAGAGCATTAGAAAATAAGAAAATGATACGATACAAAAAGGATAGCGGTTAATCTATATAGGTAAACCAATCCGCATCAATATAGAGTGTTCGTTTTTGGAGTTGCTACCCCTCATACTCAACGGTCAATTCTTAGCATTCTCATAATCTTCGCAGACCACATTATTCAACCAAATCAAAAATTACAAGTAGGCATCAAAACAGATTTAGGGGACTAAACAAGTGAATTTCTTTCATAACTCGAAAAATCAACTAGTAAGTGTAGCCCTTGACAAACATTCCTTTCTTAGCATCCTCACTTTCACCTTCAGCGGAATACTTTCCAAGCTGGGCCAATGAGTTTGCTTTTGCACGGGCCAACAGTGCTTTCTGGCCCGCTTCTACATTCTCGGGCCTTCCTTGCCATGCCTTGAGCACGGAGTTTTGAAGTGCACGTGCGTACGAGAACGACACGTGCCACGGGTTTGGACTTTGATTCATTGCATGTAGGTTTAGTGTAGCTTCCATTTCAGATTGTCCTCCTGACAAAAACTACATAACCAAAATTTCTTCCCTTAGAAATCAATATAACAATTTTAAAAGGTTAACTATACCAAATTTAGTTGAACCCATTTGACCTGTTCAATAGACATATAAACGAACCGAACGTTCATGAATTGTTCGTGAACTTGTTCGGCGGGAAGTTCTTTTATTTAATAAACGAACAAACGAACATGAACACAATTTTTTGTTCATTTAACATGAACACACGTTTTGTTCATTCATTTATGTTAGATCATTTATGTTCGTATATTTACATTTCTTTATGTTCGTTCATTAATGCTTGTTCGTTTCAATTTAAATACATAAGTAGTTACATTTATATAAAAATTAAACATAAAGGAAACTTTCTAACTACTTTTATAACTATATCTAATTGGTAATTGGGCTTTCTAGTAATAAAAATGGGTTTTCCAATGGAAATTATCATAATTAATCACTAATTTATAAAAAAAATTACTTTATGTTCGTTTATGTTTGGTAAATTACGTTCAGTTGTGTTCAGTTGTGTTCATTTATGTTTCTTCAATATTCATTTGTATTGTTTATTGTTTGTTAAATTATGTTCATGTATGTTTGTGAACTGTCCGTTTAGGTTTTAAACGAACGAACATAAACGAACACGAACATGTCCATGTTCTTAATAAACGAACATGAACAAAAAATGTGTTTGATCATATGTCCGTGTTCGTTCGGTTCATTTATGTTTGTGAACGTCCGTTTATGTTCGTTAGGAATGCATACCATAATTCCTGGAACAGCAGGTGGGACCCGCCTCTTGAGCATGGTGAGGGTATATTTAGCGATGGTTTCGGGATCAGCCTTTTCCTTGTGGTCCGCCCCTGGTGTAACCATACTGGGCTTAAGCAAAATCCCTTCAAACATAACATTGTTTTCCGCTAAGTAATAGAAAACCTCGGCCCAAACTCTTTCAGCGACTTCGAGTGTCGTGTCAATTGAGTGGTCCCCATCAAGAAGGATCTCGGGCTCCACTATTGGCACCAACCCATTGTCCTACACAAAGTGATCATAAGTATAATGAATTACATATCACATTTTGTCAAAATTTAAAAAGTCAACTAAATACGTTAAAGATAAACAAACCTGAGAAATAGCAGCGTAACGTGCAAGTCCCCAAGCAGCTTCTTTCACAGCCAAAGCAGAAGGACCACATGGGATGCTGACAACAGTTCTCCTAGAAAAGAACATAAGATGATAGTTATTTATCAATACTATGTCACATTTATATTAGAGTAAAATGTCATTTCCGTCCCTGAGGTTTGACCAGTTTTATGACTTTCGTCCAAAGGTTTGTTTTTTCGCATCTGGATCCAAAAGGTTTGAAATCGTGCCATTTTCATCCGGCTCGTTAACTCCATCCATTTTTCTCACTTAAGTCAGGGGGTATTTCCGTCTTTTTTGTTAACTTAAAGGGCAATTCGGTCTTTTTCAGGTGTATTCGGTCTTTTTACATAAAGTGAAAAAGACCAATTTGCCCTTTAGGTTAGCCAAAAAGATGGAAATACCTCTAACTTAACATAGAAAAATGGATGGAGTTAACGAGCCGAATGAAAAAGGCAAGATTTCAAACCTTTTGGATCCAGATGCGGAAAACAATACCTTTGGACGAAAGTCACCAAACTGGCCAAACCTCAGGGACGAAACGGCGTTTTACTCTTTATATTATCTAGTACACTAATTATGATATATGTCTCACCACTTGGCAAAACGAGCTCCTTGCTTGTAATACTCGGCTGATCTAGAAGCCAACCCATCTAACCCTTGGCACCAAGATTCATTGTTGGATCCTGGTAATGGAACCAAACCCTGTGAAAGACGTACATAACTAAACATGTAAGGTAAAGTTATATGGTTAACGAATTGTTTTCGAGAATCTTGAACCATGGGTCCTAAACAGTAAGCTCCTACCTTGTCAACTTTGATTCCGGGTACGATGTTCTGTTCACGCAAGCAGTCAACCATTTTCTTTCCATCTGTAGTTGACTGAAATAGAGTTTCCTCAAATAGGATGGAACCGGAGATGTATTGACCTAAGCCAGGTGTGGTCAACAGAAGTTGTCGGTACGCTTGTCTGTTGGCTTCAGTGTTGTCTAATCCGATAGACGCTAATCTCTTTCCACAAGTTGCGTTTGATTCATCGATTGCGAGAATACCACGACCAGGTGATGCGATTGTTTTCTGATCCCAAAGGTAAAGAACATTTAGTAATTTACCAAAGATCACTTCAGATGTATTAATAGTCCTGTAAATGAACCGAATGAACACGAACAGAGGCATGTTCATGTTCATTCATTTAGTTTTAACCGAACACGAACACAAACATTCCATTTAACACATTTTTTGTTTGTGTTCGTTTATTAAGAAAATGGACATGTTCGTGTTTGTTTATGTTTGTCCGTTTAAAACCTAAACGAACGTAAACAAACTTAATGGAACTTAATTAAACAAACAATAAACAACACAAATGAACATAATTTACTAAACTTAAATGAACATAAAGTAATTTTTTTATATAAATTAGCGATTATTTACGATAAATTCCATTGGAAAAACCCATTTTTATTACTAGAAAGCCCAATTACCAATCAGTTCTATTTATATAAGTATTAGAAAGTTCTTTTATGTTTAATATTGATATAAATTTAACTACTTATGCATTTAAATCGAAACAAACAAACATAAATAAACGAATATGTGTTCGTTCATTTAATAAAATGAACAAAAAATTGTGCTCATGTTCATTCGTTTAATATATAAACGAACTTCCCGCCGAACAAGTTCACAAACAGTTCATGAGCGTTCGGTTCAGTTACAGGCCTAGACATATACTTCATTTCAGATATATATAGTTCACAAATGAAGACTCTAAATTCAATTTTAAATTATCATAAATATCATTTTAGAAAAAGAAAAGGAATTTGGCTTCCAAAAGCAAAGTACATTAAGAATATAAAATCTAATCATGTTCAGTGCATCAAAAAAAAGTCAACAAAGATGCAACACTTTTTTTAAAATAAAGCAGGCAAGACCACGTTCAAACATTAACATAATAATGTCCTTTGTACAAAAATAAAAATAAATAATAATAATATGACCAGTCAGCCTACCACAACAGTAACCAAACTATCAATAATTAAAACCAATAATTAAAATATTAAATCCAATTGCAATTAAACTAAACTAAATTAAACCCTAAGATCTAATTACCTACTAACTAACACTAACAAACAAAGGCATTCAACACAAAATCAGATCAACTTTGTAAAATTCTAAAAACTGAAAAAACAAAAATGAAATCAATTCAAAATTAAAAAAAAAAAAAAAAAAAAAAGAAGAAGAAGAAGAAACTGACAGCGGTTTGAACAAGTTCTTCGGGGTAAGATCCGGCACGGATGACGGACACGCGAGCGGCAGGTGAGCGAGAGGAAGATCTGGAGCGTTGGTTGAAGGATCGTTGACCGATGAAAGGTGAAGAAGATGTGTTTAGCTTTACGAAACTTGCAGACGCCATTGAAATGAGTGTAAAAAGGGAGTATTGAATTGGATGTGTTTATAAAGGAGAGTGGTTTTATGGGGAAGTCCGTAGGGAACGTTGGGGTTTTATAATAAGACGAAGGTGGTCTGCGGAACTACCAACCGTAGTAGGTGTAATTTTTGAAATGACGATTTTACCCTTTTAAATACTAAATTTTTTTAAATATTGGATTTTAATAATCACAATTCACAAGTATACGTCCTTCACCGCCAATCGTCCCAACTTCAAAAATAACCACTGGCAGTCTCAACTATTAACATATTGGCCTCCAATGGACCTTAACTAACAGAACCCTAACGTCGTTAGTCTTTGGTCGCCGGAAAAAAAACGTTTTTTTTGCCAGAAAAAAGGTTCCTAAAGGTCTTATCTAAGGTTACAAAGAGGTTTATGACGAAAATGTTGAGTTTTACGGGCAAAAGATTGAGTTTTTGGGCAAAAAGGAAGTTTTCCGACAAAAAATGAGTTTTCCGGCAACCTCAATAATTGGAGTTTTTACTAGGAAAAGGTTTCTAAAAGTCCGTAATAAGGTTACAAAAAAGGTTTGGGACGAAAAGATTGAGTTTTCCGGCCAAAAACGTTTATCTGGCGACCCGAGAATAACGGTGTTAAGGTTCTGTTGGTCATGATCCATTGGAGGCCAATATGCAAATAGTTGGGACTGCAGTGGTTATTTTTTAAGTCAAGACTGTTGGAGGCCAACGACGCATAGTTAGAATTATTAAAATCCGATATTCCAAAAATTTTCTTAAAGGTATGAAAATGGGGATCCTTCGGGTTGAATTAGTGTTTAACTGTTATGACATGAAAATATGATTCCAAACACAATATGATTAGATATACCAATTTTGGTTTAGTCTATAAGGTTTGGATCATTTTCGGTTAAAATACATGAACACATTTAGCTGAGCATATCCATATTGTGTTGGGATCTACGTGATGGGATCATACGTTTACTCGTTTATACCAAAATTTACAAGATAAAAGAGATCTGTATTATGTTTTATAACTTTGTTTTAAGTATGTAATCTTTGAATATTATTATATTAATATATTCAGAAAGCAAAATTTGCTGGTTAAACATGTCGTGCTCTTTGTTAACCCATGAAAGCCCATGTCGTGCTTGAGCTCATTTGTCAAATATTCGGGTTTAACTCGATAGCCCCCAAGCACGACCTATTTAATAAGGTAATGTTCGTGCTTGGCGTGTAATCAGTTTTTTGTATTTGTATTGATGTATGAACCATGGCGTTAGGGGTGTTCAAAACCGGATATCCGAATTTCGGATATCCGAAATTTTCGGATAGTGGATTTCGATATCCGAATCCGTATCCGAAAATTCGGATATCCGAACTTCGGATCGGATATCCGAATTTTCGGTTACGGATTCGGATATCGAATCGGATATCCGAATTTTGAAAGAAAAAAAATTCAACATTGAATAAAAGGAAACTTAATTTAAATTTAAGCAAACGAGCAGGTAAGAAACTAAAATTAAGATTTCCTTTACTTTCAAAATCAAATTATAACCTTTCTTGTTTCAATATGTAACAATGCAGAATGTTTATGTGAATCGATATAATACATATTCATCAATTTATTGCTTTTATTTAACTTTATCAACTAAATACCCAAATACCTAAGGTTTTCTCTCAATTAGTAGCAGATGCTCTAACTTTCTACAGTTAGCCTTTCTCAACACAATCAAAATCAAACAGATTCAGTCGAAACTTGTAAGATCAGAACACAAATGAGTGATTTCAGGTTGAAATGGCTTGCTGCTAGTTCGCATCAGTTTCATAATAGATGTGAAATCGAGACAAGCAGATGTTAAACTCGCTTGAAAAAAATAGTTAAACTAGCCGTTTGGATGTGAAATGGCTTGCTGCTAGTTCGCATCAGTTTCATAATAGATGTGAAATGGCTTGCTGCTAGTTCGCATCAGTTTCACACCCCTATTTAATAAGGTAATGTTCGTGCTTGGCGTGTAATCAGTTTTTTGTATTTGTATTGATGTATGAACCATGGCGTACCATGGCGTGGATAACAGTTGTTATCTCGTTTCTTAATAAAATCTAGTTGGCCGTACAAAAAAAAAAATTGTTTGGATTATTTTTGGAGGTGAACTTATTACTGGTTAAATAATTTTTTTTATTTTGTATGTAAAAATGGACTTAATAACAAGACAAATCACTAGATGAAATCAAAACATAGTTGCATCTGCATTGCTAACTGGAAAACAAAAACAAACCAAACCTACCACCAGATCATATAACCCCACTATACCAGTTGCATCTGCACGGCCTATAAATACAATAAAGATATATAACTAAATATTCATATTCTAAAGATTAAAGAAAGTTAGAGTCAGTTTGGTTCAAACGGCTGTTCCAGGTTCCAAACCCAAACCAAACCATATAAATCCTAAACCAACTAACCAACTCGCTTGAAAAAAATAGTTAAACTAGCCGTTTGGTTTATAGGGCCGTTCCAAGTTCCAAACCATTAAACAGACCGTTAAACCATCATACCAAACAGTAAAGTCCAAACCAGCCAGCTTGCTTATGTTGCAGAGGTTTAAAGAACAAACCAACCAGCTTGCTTATGTTCCAGAGGTTTAATTTAGATTTTTGAGTGTAAAAAGAGCATTGCACATTCAAGTAAAAATACAGACCATTTAATAGATATGTAATACTCGAAGAAATAAAGATAAGGCCTAAACTCAAAAACAAAAAATGATAACACAAAGTTCCCTAAAATTCCTTTCTATAAAACCATCCATTCTATAACAAATTAACACAACACATAACTGGTTTAACCTTACAAAGTATCATGAAACAAAAACAATTTCCATCTAAAAGAAATTATCCCAAAAACGATCCACAAATTAGTTGGATTTGGTTTTAGATGCATGCCACTTGGAATCAAATACCCGTAAAAACTGCAAAAACGCATCTTCCCGGTAGAGCTCGGCCAAAACTCGAAGCTGCAGCATCACACAAATATAGCACAATATATAAAAAATCACCAAAGTATTTCATCATAACCTGAAACTTGTATAAAAATTACAGTAAATAGGTGATGATTAATAAAGAGTACCTTTTATACTGCATCTTTGGATTTGTGTTTCTTCTTTTTATTGCTTTTAGCTGTACTTCCTTCATACGCCATTCGCCTTTTATCTGATATCTTAAATTCCTTTGATCGCATCTTTCGTCGTTGTTTCCTGGATAATTCTTTCTGCTCTTCATTTTCTTTCTGCTCTTCATTTTCCGCATCCGACTTTGACTTTTCAGGTTCCGTTTGACCAACATCATGCTTCCGCTTCTTGCCGCCATCGGAGTGACCGTGACCATCAGACGACTCGCCTCGAAGAAGAGATTTAATCTTCTGCTTTTGCTCTTTCAACTTATGACGGGGAACAACAAACTCATCGTCCCTATACGTAGCCAACTTCTTTAACGGAACTATCTGATTTAGCTCCTTCTCGTCCACTAATAGAATCTCCTTCGGTTTTAAACCGTAAGTGTTTTTATCAACCGACTTGTATCTAAACCTTGTCTTTAAATCCCCGATTGTACCCTCACATTCCAATTTATACATCTCTTCCAACGTTTCTTTAATTAACTCTTCCTCTACCTTAGATCTTTTTCTTTTTCCTTCTTCGTCTTGTAATTGTTCTTCATTTCCCTCATTTTTAACCTTATTCTTCAAGATTTTTTCTCTAAAAGCCAAGAACCCATCACCTGACCCGTGTTCATCGTCCCATCCTTTTGGAAGCCCGAGCAAATCATCTTCTTTATCGAAGTCCGGTTTTTCCAACTCACCATGTTCTTCATCACTGCCAAAACCGGGGTCCACATCATCCGCTTCATAAAAGTTATCACCAAAAGTATTTTTCATTTTTCTATCATATTCGTCCGGATCAAACTCCTCTTCAAGATCATGTTCGTCTAACAAACAATCGTCGTTTTCACCGAACCCTGCTATTTCTCTAATCTTTCTAAGTTTTTCATTCATTTCCTTCTTTTTTAAGTTTTTCAAACGCTTCAATTCTTCATTCCTCTCTAACTCTGCTTGTGCCATTCTCTCTTTTTTATTCATTCTCTGTATTTTTCTCGAGCTTTCCTTCTTCCTCACCGAACCGTCAACTTTTCGTGAATGCCCCATTACCCTATCCCCAGCATTTTCTTCGTATCGAAAATTAAATTCTCGTTCGTAATCTTCTTGCTTCTCTAACTCCTCCTCGTCTTCCGAAACGTCTATTTCAATATCGAACCCTTTACTTTTACCGCTATCTTTATCCAACCACATCTTTTTCCTAAAATAATCCTTCAAAAACTTCTCGTTTTCATCTAGTTTATCGTCTTCTTTGAAATACTCATCTAACTTCTTTTCAAACTCACGATCATCCTCATCTTCGCCTTCATCACCACCTGTGTTATCATTCTTCACCTTCAATAATTCTCCGTCGTCATCTTCTTCGTCAGCAACCGCATCCAAAAACTCCTTCCGCACTTCCTCTTGCTCTTCGAAATAACTCTTTTTCCGGTTTTTATCGTCCCGTTCCTCATCTTCATCGTCAAACTCCGGCCCGTTCCCAATCAAATGCTTCGCATTCACGTCTTTCAAAAACATCGGTTTCTTCTTCTTCTCCTTTTCCTTTTTACCATCCCCACCCTCATCATCATCATCATCATCATCTTCTTCGTTATCCGAATCAAACAACTTCGCTTCGTTACTTTTAAGCAAAGGATCCTTATTCCTAACCTTTATCAACGCATCGAAAAACTTCAAATCCTGCTTAGTTGAATAATTAACAATTTCCTCATCGTCATCAGACGACTCGTCGTCTTCTCCGCTGTCATCGATTACGCCTTTCTTCTTGAGCTCCTCGTACCGCTGCAAGTCTTCGCGCTTCTTATTGTGCTCGAATCGCCGCGCAAACTCTTGGTTGATTTCGATTTTCGATATGTCGCCTGATTCGCCGCCTTCATCCCCAAACAGCTTCATCCCCATTCTTTCAATGCTGTTAATCAGATAACTTAGGGTTTATGTTTATGTTTATGTTTATGGTTGTGTAACTGTAAACTAGGGCAGAGGTTGCAATATAGCAGTAATCAATTCGAAAATATAATTCAAATAAAATAAATTTCTAATTCTAAATTAAGATTGAGACGGTTAGGGTTTACAGTTATAGTAAATAAGCAAACTTGTGTAAGCAAATTAAAAAAATTGATAATCATGTAACATAAACGGAATACCTCTTCTGTGTGTTGATATCGGTGGCCGGAAAACAAGTATGGAATACCGGTGACGGTGGCTGAGCGGCGGCCGGAATTCAGAGGAGAAGATGGGTTACGGCTGCTAGGGTTTTCACGATGATGCTAACACTTTCTTTTATTTATTTTTTCAATACGGTTTATTTTCATTTTTTTAACTATTGCAGATTATACATATTCATTTAATATTAAGAATAAGAATGGTTCACTGGTAAAAACAGGTTTAATCGTGTTAAACAGGTCAAAAACGAGACGATTAACACAAATATTAAACATGAATACGACTCGTTTAACTATTTTATATCTCTTGCGTATGATACAGTTGCATGTTTTATGTATTAAGAAGGAGAAATGATAGAGCCTAGTCTCCTAATTTTAACTATTTAAAAAATATTTATTAAACAAGTTTAATCGTGTATTAAACAGACCAGAATTGTCAGCCCTAGTTGGTAGTTCATGATTCAATTAAAAAAATATATTTATGAGAATAAAATATGAGTTTTGTTTTTTTTTTTATTGTTTTTAACAACCATGTCTCTGTCATCATAATTGTTCTTTAATGATATTAATCATAATTGTGTCATCCGACTGTTATTTCAGCGAGGCTTCTCGTGTGGAAGCAGTATGGTTTCCGGAGGAACGCCGTAACCAAGTCTGACCAACCCAGCGCGGGCCCAATTAAGACAACGTAGTCTAGGCAGATCTTGGCTAGGGCCGCCGTTTAGACGGTGTGACATTAGATCACTCAAAAAGAAAGTTACCGTTAAAAAAATAAACTTTTACCTCAAGCCATTGAATCCTCATAAGACTTCACCTAAAATTGAATTAGTTCTTTTGGGCTAGCCAGGTCAGGCAAATCTTATTTTGCATAGTCTATATAGGCATTTTACTTTAATCAAAATCTTTTACTTTAATTGTAATCGTGTCAAATAACTTTGTTTTGGTTTGTAAAAAAGTGTAAGAACTTTGTTTTAGTTTGTAAAAAAGTGTAAGAAATACATACTTTTATCATCATCATCATCATCATCGTACTCAGTATATCCCACCTATAGCAAAGCTAAGGTAGGGTCTGAGGAGGGTGGGATGTAGACAGCCTTACCTCTACCCCGTAGGAATAGAGAGGCTGCTTCCAATGAGACCCCCGGCTCGATTGTGGTTTTGCATCAAGCCTTGGACATAAGGCACATAACACTCAGCAATTGAGACAAACGCCAATTGGTGCATGTACCCCCTTGTCTTTCGGCTATCAACGCCACCACATGATGCCTGATTAACGATCCCCTCTTTTTAACGTTATTTTCACGAAATTAGTAAAATAACGTTAAAAATTAGTGCACTTTTGCTTTTGCCCCCCCGAGCGCCCACACATATATTACATTATATGAGCAGACCGCAAGCGGGGCTCAAATACATACTTTTATAAAATCTGAAATAATATATACAGAATTCTAATGAAAAATAAAATAGACTAAACTTCCGTTTTGCTTCCTGTGGTTTGGTCACTTTAACGGTTTTGCCCCAAACCTTTAAAAATAGTCATTTTCCTCCAATAGTTTGCTATGATTTTTCCATTTTGCTCCCCGCCTCTAACTACATCCAAATTGTCTGTTTTTCCATTTTACTCCAATTTGTTTGAATAAACAAATAAATTAGAAAAATAGAAATAAGATTTGACTATTTAAAAAGGAAAAAAAAACTTGATTTGATAAAGGGTGTTTTTTTTCTATAAAATAACTAAACCATCCAAAAAGTGTTGCAACGTAGATCGCGGGGCAATAACTAAACCACACAATAACTAGGTGTAATTGATAACTAATTAAATTAAAGAAAATATAAATTGATATGATGGGTCAAAAGGGGGTTGGACCATCTCTCAAGGGCTTAATGACTATTCTTAAGTTGGCAGAAGAGGGCATTGGCGCCCCTCAAATAACTTAAGGGGGTGGTATTTAACGCCCCCAATACTAATTTGGCATGGTGGCGTTAACCTACAACAAAGTCTAAAACATGTCTTAGAAACGAGAAAAAAAAAGCACTGAAAAAACCGGTTTTACTTGCCAACAAACAACATTCCATCATAAAGAAAATCACAAAAGGCAAACATTCTATGTTCTAACAACAACATTCCATCATAATAACAGACAACATTAGAACCATAAAAACAACATGGTGAAAACAAACAAGATTCATAATAATCTTTTGATAAAGATTCAAGAAGCAGCATCTCCTCAACCTACAAGCCCAACTCCTGATAACATCAAATAGAAACAATTAGTTTCTAGAAACTTCCATAAGGCGACACGCAAGCAAACACAATATTACCTTTTTCTTCGCAGCCACCCACTCATTACGCCTTGCACTCTTCTGGCTTTGACATTCATCACAAAAGTCTTTAAATCCTCTATCATGTGTTTGCAGCTCTCTAAATACAGAACTGCAAAAAGAATTTAAAAAGTAAGATTAGAAAGCATTACAATTACAACAATCGAAAATCAGATAATCACAAACCTTTTGAACCACATCAAAAAGTTATATCTATGTCCGAATTTGGTGGGTTTCACACCATATCGTCGACAACCACGGTGAATAATTGCTTGTCCACCGACAGGTAAGAGATAGTCAAATTCCTGTCAACGTATACAAAGGGAAATGAAAAGATTCATTTAACAAATTAGAAACAACGGAAAAAATATCCGTATATACATACAGGGGGAGGTTAACGTACAATATTCCTTAACGTACGAGCATACGAGATGAAATTACACACGTTATAAAACTCAAAACCCTAATCACGCATGTTGAAAAAAACATAATCACGCATGGTTATGCATGATTATGATTCTTCAACATGCGTGATTATTTGTTTTTCAACATGCGTGATTAGGGTTTTTGAGTTTTATAACGTGCGTAATTTCATCTCGTACGCTCGTACGTTAAGGAATATTGTATTTTACACTTTCACTATACATATATACACGTACGTACCTTCTCAATATGTGTTCCACCATTCACATGGTCCTTACACCGTTGACCTCCGAAAACCAACTCCCCACCAGCAAACTGATTGCCCAAACATACATGTAAGGTTACTTCTGAGTCATCCACATGCAAATCTGAAAATGATGATATATTAACGTATAAGCGTTCAAAAACAAATAAATTGGAGTCTAAGAATTTTGATAGATGAAACAATCACATACCCTCTTTAATAGTTTTATCCTTTCCATATTGAAGTACATACCCATGACGGGAATCAAGAGAACATCCTCCAACATCAGGAAACAAAACTACACAAATACGGTGTAAGAAAACATGTGGTCATATAAGTTTTTTAGTAAAATGTCATTTTCGTCCCTGAGGTTTGGCCACTTTTGCGACTTTCGTCCAAGGTTTGTTTTTCCTTATCTGGAATCAAAAGGTTTGAAATCTTGTCATATTCATCCAACTCGTTAACTTCGTCCATTTTTCTCCGTTAAATGAGGGGCATTTCTGTCTTTTGACACATTTTTTATTAAAATAAAAAACACTACAAGAAATAAAGATCCACCTCTGTTGACTTTCTCCCCACCCAAACCCTTTAATCATTACAAAAAAATGTCTAGAAAAACGAAAATACACCTGACTTAACGTTAAAAATGGATGAAGTTAACGGGTTGGATGAAAATGGCAAGATTTCAAACCTTTTGGATCTAGATGCAGAAAAACAAACCTATGGACGAAAGTCGCAAAAATAGCCAAACCTCAGGTAACTTTTTATAATAAAAATTACCTCTTGAAATAAGGCTAATGTAATCTTCCATCAGCTTATCAAGTGTGGCATTCATGCCAATGTCATCAAGAGAAACACCGTCTTCATTCCCAGTATTCGGGCGCAAGATGCTAGAGTCCGTGTTGCGGGCCCACGCTTCGAAATGTTTCACCTAAGCAATCACAGTTTTATTAAAAAACATATAATCAAAAGTTCCTGATCACAATATGGCAGTGTTTTCAGACCCGGACCGGCGGGTCGAACCGGTTTTTAGAAGGGTTGGACCGGATTTTTTTTTTGTATATTTTTTCAGATTTAACCCTATTAAATTTTATAATCTTTATGACACCTTCCGGCTCTTACGTCCGGTCCGACTGGTCAAACCATTGAACCGGTAAGGAGACCGGTTCGATGTCCGGTCCGGTTCTGAAAACATTGCAATTTGGTTAATCATTTAACAACCTCGTGTATTAACTTTTCACAGAAATTCAGATTCAGCATGTTAAATGTATAGACTCCTGGTACGGGTTCAGACATTATGCTTCTAATACTTGTTACGAGATTCTTTCCCTTGGCTCTGAAGGCCTCTAAAAATGTCGGCTGGAAGAATATTTTAGGATTCAACGTATATGGGTCTCGGAATATACGCTGAAAAAATTATACAAAAAAAATCAAATCAAATAATATACTGACATTTATATGCATACGGACGCATAATGCACTTGTGTAAACTGTTGAATTTTACCTGATAATCGGATGCAATTTTTTGCCTGTATTTTTCGAGCTCCTGCCGCTGTTGAAATTGAAGCAAAAAAAAATTATAAAAATCAGTAGTGTGTTTAGAGAGAGAAAGTAGAGAGAGAGTAAACGTTCACTATGATTTGATTAATTACAAAAGGAGTGATTACAACGAGATACATAATCTAACAAACTAACTAGCTAACTAACAAAGTCAATCAAGTCAACACTAGCTAATAATTATGATTACAAAATTTAACTGAAAACAGTAAAGCTAATCAAGATTAAACAATTTAAGATTAAAGCACATTTGTTAACTCTACATTCACAACTAACTTGAAGACTGTTATTAATTTACCATTAAAAGACCAGATTGAAACTGATCAATCAGAAGTCATGTTTTACTGCAAAATTAGAAGGTGATTGATTATCAATCTAGATGCATTTTAACATTCCAGAATCTAATCAATTTCAGTTATTCAAGATTTTAAGCACAGATTACATAATTCGTGTGTGATATGCAATCGAATCATAAAATTTATAAACTAATGGATTAAGGATGGATATTCTCACTCGATGACATTCTTCTTTGGTCGAATAACGACGTAGAATTTGCTGCATGCGCTCATGCTTCGTGTCTCTGGAAGCATCTAGAAGATGTCGTGGCAAATGTCGCTCTAGAGAACTGAAAAGCTGAGGTTCAAACTCTGTATCAAGATCGTCGTACTTATCGGCCATGTGATCGTGAGTTGGAGTCAATACGAGACGGTCGTTAAACGGAGTCGATTGGTCCATGTTAGAGTGGTTAATTTGTGTGAAGGATGAAATGTGATTGAAATGTAGGAATTTTTTGGTAGAATTTAGGGTTTGTGGTGAGGAAGTTGTTGTGTTTTGATTATATAATCGTTTTTAACCCGATTCGTTTTGATTGGATCCGAGTGGTAACGGAACAAAACACGTTAGTGGATGTGATTTGATTGTATATTATAATGTAATATAACGGAACAAAACACGTTAGCGGATATGATTTGATTGTATATTATGATGTAATATGATATGATTGAACATAAACGTTACCGATTGATTTCTAGTAAAATATATTATAGAAGTTTATCTAATTATTATTTTTGGGTTCGGGTTAACCGAGATTCAAAAAAGCATACATCGTAAAACCAACCAGTGCAAAATGATAACCATAACCATATGAGTGAATCATACATTTCAGCATCATCCATACCTTCACAAAACGGTACACTAAATAATTATGGCTCAAAAAACTGGAATGAAAATGCTAAAACAATTAAAATATGTGATCACATCTGCTATAAATCTATGAGACTGTGACTTACAAAATAACCCATATAAACGCAAACATTTATGTTACGCAAAAACATTAAACATACAAGTAACAAGTTGCATAACTACTAGTGACTTACCCATAAGATTGAGACCTTAATTATTCAATCAACTGCAATTAAATATGAATTCAGGACCAACGCATGAAGCTAGATTCTGGAAGTTATGCAGCAAATTAATTTTAAACAAACATGCAGTAATAGTCTATGTTAAACAAACACAATGTCATACTAAAGATATGATGCCAATTATAACAAACTGATATTTTTTTCCATTAACTGCAATAATAACAATCTTCTACATAATATAACTTTCTAAGCATCACAGTGACTATTTATCTTAATCTAGGTTTTAAAAAGTGCACCTGAGGCGCGCCTAGGTGCAGGCCTCAGCGCCTTATGTCACCCGAGTGGTGCTGAAAACAGAAAGCGCAGAAAAGGCGCATTTTTTGGGGTTTTTTGAGGCTGAGGCCCGCGCCTCTTGTACCTGGAGTGTTTTAATGCAGCAAACTGTCGTACCTTGGGTTTTTTTGGCTTGTATATGTAGGTAAAATCATATAAAAAAAAACTTATTTTTAGCTATATTTTGGGTAGGGGAAGCTTTACCTATAAAATATATATAAAAAACATTATTAAGGGAAGAACTTAATCGTTAGACCATGAGTGTTTATTAGATAGCCATTGTAGGTGTAACATTATAGTAGTAATAGTAGTAGTAACTGTCAGATCGGGATCGGTTATCATTCACGAACATGGATGAACATCAGTGAGTATGCACAGATTCTGTGCAGGGACTCGAACAATAACCACAGGGACGATACACACACAAACACACAATAATATAATATGTATCGTACACATACAAATGAGATTGGTCTGGGTATTTATACCCTTACATATTGGCGGTTAAATAACCGTTTATAACTACCTAACTACCAACCGCATTACTTGTTTATCAAGTTTCAATTCTGCACAGTTGACTTTTAAATTTGACTTTCTAAGTATACTAAATTTAACGAGATTTCTTGATTAAATATATTCCAACAGTAACTATGCAAACGTAGAAAAAATTATAATTACATTAAGAAATTTATAATTAATGATAATGATAATATAGATAACAGACAAAATTATATAAAACGTCCTTACGTTTATATGAAGTTGCAGGTTTCAGCCTTTATGTTCAAAAAGCACACTTTCCATCCTTTATGTTTACTTTTTGTAACAATTTTCAACATTTAGACTAACGACGGTTAGTTTTTAGCGTTCACTCAAGCCATGTGACTTTCAAGTGAGGGCAATTTGGTCCTTATAACCCTATATAACTATGAACCCACTTAAATATAAAAACCCTACCAAGCCCACCCCTTCTGCTTGATCCACAAGCCTACCAAAACATCCATCATTCATTAAATTCACCTCTTCTCTCTGTTCACTGAAACAAGAAATCTCACCCTCTTTTTTTTATCAAATAAACAATTTATCGGTTAAATAAACAATTTATTTTCGAACAATTTGGTTAACAAGTAAGAATATTAATCTCTGTTTGGGAGTTGTAATGCATCATGATATTCACATTTAGATTGATAGTTAGACCAATACAGATTATTTTATCTTTAGAACTATCCTGATAGAAATGACTATTAGCTTTATAAACCAGACTAATAATTGTCAACTAGCATATAGTGTAATTGCTTAACTATTTTTGCTCATTTCATTTAACTCCCTACAGTTGAGATTATCTACTCACCTCATGTGCTCATCCCAGATCTTCTATCTTATATATTTATACATAATAAAGGACACGTGTCACTTTCCGGTGCATCCTCAACTTTTATTTTTGTTGGGAATTACGAACAATAAAGCCGGCTTTGCGTGCAAGGCTCAAGGAAGGTTTTAAGGAGTAGATAATTATAGATTATTAAATGTAATTATGATTTAATAATTAGGTGTAATTATCATGTCCTAGTTAGTTGATTAGATAATTATCTAGTATCCTAAACGAGTTAGGTTTAATGTCTTTACGATAATTATGTGAACAATCCTAGTTATAGTCTAACGTGTTAGGTTTGGAGCTGTTTGTTTAGCTTTTAATGGTTCAGACCTTTTACTGGTTCAGTACTTAATGGTTCAGACTGTTTGTTTCGCGAGCAGACGTCTGAATGGTTAAGCATTATACAGATATTTGTCCGAACGGTTAAGCATTATACCGGCTCTTAGTGGTTCAGACCTCGTTGACCTTTTATTGGTTTAGCACTTAATCATTCAGAAGTTGCCAAACAACCCTTAGCTAATAATATTCTGGGAGTTAGCCATAATTTTATGATGGTTTGAGTATCGATTGGGACTTGAATTTTTCCCCCATATATCCTACTAACATCACATTTTTTAACCAACTAGTGCAATACACAGATTCTAACCTAGTAACAATTATATACAAAATATAGCCATTATTCTTATTATTAGAATATATTTACTAAAAAAAAGTTGTATAACCTCGAATGAAGGATAAGATTGCCAATGTACCTGAATTCGGGACGAAAAAATTGAAGGTGGGCAATTGTTGGTAAGCAATTCATAGTGAATTTGAGCATTTGAAGTTCAATTCATCTCTTAGTCTTGCACTGCTACCCGAGGTACCCAACTCGACACGACCCAATACCCGAATGATATCACCGGTGCGATCCTCCATTCTGTGTAGAGAGGCTCAATAAGAATCAGGTGGGTGGGGTGCGTTTGGGGCCGGGTTGAGTTTTATTTTAAATAAACATGGAGACCTAGCACGAGATTTTGAGTCTCGCGTGTCTACCATTTCACCACCAGGTATCTTGAAAGTGAATCGTAATACATGAATATGATATGTTGGAGCATTTCTATTTATCGGTCATGTCATATAGGCCCGAATTGGACATCCGAATTGGACATCCAATTGCTTCGATTTGAATTATCCGGAGAATGTCTTATATAGATATCCAGAGGCGTCTCTGAGAATTCACATACCATGTTCGAGCTTGAAAAATGTGCCCTTCCGTAATGTTCTATTATTATTTAAAAAAAATCAAATTAGTATTGGGCTCAATAAACCTAATACAAATTGGCTAAATTCTAAACCATAAAAAATTATTTGTAAATGGGCCTATATTGGAATTGGTATGTTTTTACTATTTAAAAAAATAACATATATATTGGATTTTTTTTAAATCGCGTGCCCCTTTAAATTACGGGCCTTGTGCGGAGGTCCTCACTGCACACCATCAAAGCCTCCCCTGTAGATATCCAATATATCAAAAAGATGGACAAACAAGCCTATTTCTCGATTCAATAGAAGCCCAAAGAGATGAATAGGGTCCCAAATAACGAGAGATGTGTAAAAAGCAGGTCCGATTACGCCTATTCTTAATCCTAAATGGAATGTAACGAGGTAGGGATCCACATAGTATCAATTTAGATACGTTCAAATGACCCCTTCTCACAATGAAAATGTATATAACCCTATTCCGGTCTAGTCCGGTATGAAATGAACTTATAATCATAGAATCGACTTGATCATCAGATTATAGATTATAAGTTCATAACCCAAGCCCATTACCATGTATTTAGTTCTAAAAATAAGTTAAAAAAACAAATAATAATAATCATAATAAAAATAAGAGTAAACTGCAATTTTACCCCCTGAGGTTTGGGCTGATTGGCATGTCTACCCCCCTAAGGAAATAAATGCAATTTTACCCCCCACTGTTTGATCTTATGTCGCATGTTTACCCCCCGGCGTTAGCTTGGATTAACAGTCAACATAATAAGGTAATGGTCAAAGGGTAAAATAGTCATTTTGCTATTAATGTGAAGCTTGTTCTCTACAAGACCCCTATAAGTAACATAAAGAAGCAGAATTACCCCCCCACCTTCCCACCATCGTCCCCAAACCTGCGATCAGTCATCTTCTCCGGCGACAGGCTTCACCGGCGGCGATCAGTGATTCTCCTCCGATCAGTCTTCTCCTCCGGCGATCAGGGATCTCCTCCGATCAGTCTTCTCCTCCGCTATCTCCTCCGATCAGTCTTCTCTACAAAATGCCGGTTGTGTGTTGGCTAATCCACTATCTCATCCGCCACACCGCAGGTATAATCGGCCATTGTTAGTTAATCAGGGTCAGATTTAGTCATTATCATGTTATAATCAGGGTTAGGGTCTGATTTGGTTCACTGTTGGTTTTTTTACAGTTGACCTGACGATGAGCTTATCAAGCTCATCATTGGTGGTCCACCTGGTGGTCTCCGTGTTTGGGAGGCATGTCCTCAACTTCCATTATCCACCGGAGAGTTGAGCGGATGATAAGATAGTAGTTATGTAGGAATAGTAATGTGTATTTTGTAGGTTAAGTTGTAGGTTAACTTAACTTTGAAGTAGGATAATCCCAGAAGTGTTGATGTTTTGATGTTAACTTAACTTTGAAGTAGGAATGGTAATGTGTTTTGATGTTTTGATGTTTGATGTTTTGATGTTTGATGTGTTGATGTTTTGATGTTTGATTAGGATTACATTTTGTCCATTTGATCAAAATGTGCAGCATGTTAGTTGTTGAATATGTGCAGTTGATGACAGTGGTCAAATGTGCAGTTGATGACAGTGGTTAGTCCATTTGATGACAGTGGTTAGTCCATAACTTATAACTTAAATGTGTTGTTTTTGGCCCAGATTCTTGACATTTTCACTCATCTAATCTGTTGTCTAATCTATGATGCAGAAAAATATCATGGAAACATGGAATAATGTGTTGTTTTTGGCCCAGATTCTTGACATTATGTTGGAGGGCAAAGGTGTAAGTATTCACTTTCCTTTCCTTTTGTATATTTCAGGTTGTAGGCTAGTAACCTGCTAGCCATATGATCATACAGACGATCATACAAAAACAGAAACTATTTATGACAGTTTCACTCATTTAATCAAGTCCAGTTAATCATGTCTAGCCATATGACAATTTCACTCATTACAGTTGGGGCATAATATGCAGATTACAGTTTGGGCATAAGTCCACAACAGGTATTTGCCTTGCATTACAGTTTGGGTCATAATATGCAGATTAACTGTCCACACAGTTTGGGCATAAGTCCACACATAATATGCAGATTAACTGTGAGCAATGAATTGAATGTGTGTACTGATGCTTGAATGAATTGATGCTTGAATGTGCCTTTCATGTGTATACTGAATGTGTATACTGATGCTTGAATGAATTGAATTGAATCATGTACTGTATAGTGATGCTAAAATGTATACTGATGTGTAACACCCGTTCTTATTATTCAAGGTTTAACGTAAATTTTACGTAAAACAATCATGTAATTAAGATTACATAAACATTTGGAAATACGGGTTTATTAAAACTTTTACAAATCATAAGTTATTCTACATAACGAGGTTGAATTCGTTGTTTAAAATTTACTATGTGTCAAAGTGCGGAAGCGTGTGTCTTTATCGTGTTCGGTTCTTCGTTGAGCTTGATCGTCTTCCGGCATCCAAGGTGTACCTACATTTCATAAACATGAAATGCTTTAGTCATACAGGGCTTAAAACGTGTCTAAACGAATCCGAGAAACAATTGATAACAAAAACAAAATTTTCAACCTGGCCTCCACCGTAACTTACGGTGGAACCGTAAGTTACGGTGACCTCTGATTTAATATGTTTCTATCGTAAATCAGCAGGTTACCACCGTAACCATATCAGCTCCACCGTAAATTACGGTGGCACCGTAATTTACGGTGGACCCTGCATCCAGTTTTCCATTTTGCCGTAATTTGACACGAAATCTTTCGTATCTTTCAAACCGCTTATCCGTTTGACCTTCCGTTTCTTCCTACATGTTTGTAATTTGATTTTCCATCAAATGGATTTAAAATCCGACTTCCGGATTAACAAATTTTTAGAGTTTTAAGCTTTTGGCTTAAACTAGAATTTACCCATTTTAACCCGTTCATGTATTTATCAAACAAACTTGTTTGTTCGATTCCAAATTCTCGTAAACCTTCTAAGTTCTATATCGTCTATCATATTTGGCTCAAACCATGGGTTTTCTACGCATTTTAAACCCGCTTATACTCAAGTGCTTATTTTGACCCGTTAAGGACATTTAAGCAACTTTTACGCATAACTCACACCCATTTCTTTCTAGCATTTTATTTCCACATTAATTATCAAGTGACCTTCCATCACATCTATATTGTGATGGTTTTAATGTGACGATCTAATTAATCCGAGTTTACCCTTCGGATTATCAATTTACGGCAAAGACTCATATAGAGTCTTTTGACCAAGGATTTACATCTTACGCTATTAGACTTATTCTAAGTATTAACTTGATTATAAAACTTGTTTTCAAGCGACTTCTAAGGGTTGTTTGCTTAATTTTGTTTACAAGGGCGTTTTGGTCATTTTTAACCCCTCTTTTACAACGAAGGGTTTGCTTAGCCATATACGCCCAAAATCTCGTTTTTAACCAAATCTTATTTTCAAAACACTCTGTCTATAATTTAAATCCTTCGGTTTACCTTTTAAGGTAACCGAATGTTTCTTTTTACTTTGCCTAAATCTCATAGATCTCCAAGTTCTAAAAGAGGAGTTGATCTATTATACATACCTGGCCCGGGTCAACTTATTAACCCGGTTTTAATACCTTGATTTATATTCGCTAATTTAGAATGATACGAATATCCATTGGATATCTATTCCTGTAAGCATATAACTCGACAAAAGAATCATTAGTCGATATTGTCAAAAGGTGATGTCTACACCTTTTGACCCGTTTGGCCGAAATGGTCGTTTATCTATGCGAGATGATATTTATTATCGTCTCGTCTACATGACCCGTTCCGTTTAACATCGTACGGTCATTTTACTTATAAACCGTTTATTACTTTCGACATAATATGACCAAATTATTGATTTACTTCTTTTTAACCATTATTATGGTTTCTTTCATCTTTGACGTTCTTGTTCCGTTCGACTACACGACGGAACATCATATTTCAATTGTTTAGATATCTCATTCATAACTTATATGATAAGAAAATATTCCACAATTTAAGACTAGTGTAAGCTATACTTACCTTGCATCCGAATTACGCTTTTCCTTCATACTTGCTTCGTTTGACCCGCTTCCTTTCCAAGCCTCCACCTAGCTTGTCAAGCGTCAAACTATCATCATAATTCATAAGACGGTTATATTAGTCATCATTAATTATGACTATTCCATCTTACATATTTTCTATCACAATTACATTTCGATCTTATTAATGGTCGGTTTGACTATTTAAAAGTCAAATCACCAATTAACACATATGATTGCACTATCAAGTTCACAAGACTCAATTAGGCACATTATCAACACTTAGTTCTCATTTAGGCATTTTAACAAACACCTAATGTGCATAATTTTACATATTTACTAACTAGTTCCTAACTAGTTATTATTATTATTATTTTTTTTTACCAAGATTAACATCAAAATTCACCACTATCACTTATGATCAATTACTCAAACTTGCAAATTGTTCAAGTATCTTGTTCCTACTAGCAACTATGATGATTTTAAACATGTGTACATCATCATCTTTACTACATAATCAAAACCCACTTGACACATGAGTGTATGATCATGAATTCACAACCATGAACATCAATTCAATAAGTACATGACTAGGGTTTACTCCTAGACATAGTTTCATCATTAATTTCATCCAAACAACAAACATGCAAGCTCAGATTCGAGTTCTCTAGGTTTGCTCAGAATTTCAACTAGAGATTTCTCAAGAAATTTACATACCTCGTGACTCCTTTTTCAATGGAGATCACTAATTCATACTCGGATTTTGATTTGGACTTGATTTGCCCCTTCAATTTGATGAAATTGTGTTGATTAGGGTTTGACCCTTCTTGGTCGCCCCTGAGCTCGATCCAGAACACACACTGTGTGTGTGTGTGTTTGTGTTTGTTTTAATTAAATAACTTTTCTAGTTATCCCGCTTTAACCCCTCGTGTTTGGTTCGTTATTAAGTAGGCCACAACCTACTTATTTCTTTTAACAATTTTCCCACTTATTAACTAGGTTAAATATTCTTAGTTAACTTAGCGGGTTCGGGAATATTTATGACTAAGTTTATTTTAGGTCCCGTTAGGTCGGGCCTTCTATAAACTTTATTTCCTCCAAAAGCCTGTGTACTACTTTTATTTAATATTAGGTTTATTTATTTAAAATCCTAATATTCACCGGGCTATTTTTACCACTAACAGTACTTTACCCGTCTTTTAGTATTAACGTGGGTTAATTACCAAACCCGTTTTCGGGGTGTTACATGATGCTTGAATAAATATTGATGCTAAAATGTGTATACAGTTGCTGCAAATGAATTGATTCAATATGTGAGCAATGAATTGAAGCAATGGGTTGATTAAGAGCATGGGTTTATAAGAGCAGGGGTTATTAATTGAATCAATGGGTTTATAAGATCAGGGGTTATGTTTATAAGAGCAGGGGTTTATATGCATATGTGAGCAATGAATTGAATCAATTGGTTTCGATTATTAAGTTATTCAATATGCTGAATTGAATCTGGGTGGTGGCGGGAAGGGATTTGGGTGTCCCAGGGGGTAAAATTGCTTCTTAACAGAAAGTATAGGGGGGAATAAGAATGGGCATTTTAGTAATTTACCTGTGGGGGGTAATTATGCAACATAACAGGAACGTTGGGGGGTAAAAGAAAAGGGTAAAATAGTCATTTCATATTAAATCTAACAGATCAGTTATCCAAACTAACGCCGGGGGGTAAACATGCGACATAAGATCAAACAGTGGGGGGTAAAATTGCATTTATTTCCTTAGGGGGGTAGACATGCCAATCAGCCCAAACCTCAGGGGGTAAAATTGCAGTTTACTCTAAAAATAATAATAATAACAGTTATATAAATTTATAAAGCATAGTGTTTAAAGCATATTAATATATGGGTAATATTAACAACAATATTTATGGTAGCTCTTAGGCCATGTGTAGTCATAATGCCCTTTATGGGGCGTTATGCGACAAGTGGCGGATTGTGTAAGAGAGAGGCTTTATATAACTTAAGTGTGTAGTGAGGTTATATATGTATGAGGCTTTATATATATGTATGTATATGTGTGTGAGTGGGGAAAGAATGGTCACACCGTGATATACATCGCGGGAGGGAAAAAAATTACCCCATAACGCCGGCCGTAGTGGTGTGCGGCAGCGCTATGGGGCGCTATGCCCTCTTTTGCCGTGTGGTGGCGCCCCACTACGGAGGGTCTTAGGAACTTAAAATTAGGGTGGATGGGGGGTCCGTCGGATGCACACATTGTTTTCCAAGCAAAGATACACATCCTCTCTTCGGTCCCTGAAAATAAACCTGGAGCCGTTATCCGTGGGGGTGGCGGGGGTGTACCCGATCGGATAGTGGACCCAGAACTCACTAACGGTCACTTCCCCTTCTCACGCTCGTTAACCGGGTAACAAGACTCCTTTGGCAGCCAGTTTTCACAAGCTCGGCATGGTGTTTGGGGCGCCACCAGGGTGATATGGCATGGTGGTGAAGCCCATTGTAGATATTGCTGTGGCTTTCAAATTGTAGCTTAAAACAAGTGCTCAATTAACCAAATTACTCATAAAACGTTCTGCATTATCAGTCAACAACAGTATGTTTAAAAACGTCGTAATAAATAACTTTAAAGCTAAACATACATATAAAACTAATTCAAAACAAAACATATAACAACTTTATCGTTTAGTGTAGTCATGTAGATTTATAATCAGCAACTAGGACTTTAACAAAAAAACAACATCGAAAATCCCGCCCAACCACCCCTGTTCAAATGGAGGCAGTTCAAAAATACTCAACCGGACCAGCTATACGGTCAGTTCCCAATCAAACCGGTCGGCCAACTCCAGTTCTAAAAACAGTGGAACGAACTGTATTCCAGATTCTTTAGGACTTAGGATTGGTGCTGCATTAACCAGGTTTAGACCATCATTAACCACTGATGGTCGTTTGTTTTCAAGAGATCATTGGATTAAAAGTAGGGGTGTAAACAATTCCAGAGGCTCGAGAGCTACTCGGGATCGACTCGGTTAAAAGCTCGAACGAGCCAAGCCTTAACGAGCTCAAGCCCTGAATTACAGCTCTATTAGTTATCGAGCCCGAGTCCGAGCTCAAGCCTGAACGACAAAGCCAAGTTAGGCTCGCGAGTCTAAACGAGCCCAAACAAAATTTTAGTTTTTTTTATATATTATAATGATAATGATGATTATAACCCAATCCTAAAGAGCCCAAGTCGGTTTCAACTGGCTCATGATTTAAACTAATACATTGGTGAGCCGAGCTCGAGCCAAGCTTTGGCTCGTTTAAGTGATATCAAAGCGAGCTCGAGCCGAGATTTTAGCTCGTTTGAGATTGTTCTCAAAGTAGCTCGAGCCGAGCTCGAGCTCAAATAAGTAGACTCAAACTGAGCCGAGTTTGAGCTCCATAAAAACATGACGAGCCTGGTCGGGCTCGGCCCAGCTCGTTTACACCCCTATTTAAAAGGATCAACATATTTCATGAAAACTTGAAGAAGAAGAAAAAAACAACAAAGTATAAACATACATCCATGATCAACAACAATATGTACCACTCCTTCAGGTTTTTCTTTTCTCTAAACGCTTTATCATTTTCATTCAAATATCACACTTTTCCAGATTCTACATCACTCTCCAACGAATAAGAATGGTAATCTGGAGAAGAAGAATCCAGCCCAGGCCCGGGTCGGTCCTGCCTGAATTGTTGGTTAGTATCTGCAATCCCCAGCCCGATTTCATTAACCGGGCGATCTACCCTTCTAGTAGAACGCGTCTCTTCAACAGCCCGGAAATACGCATACGGACCCCAGCCTGAAATAAGCCAACAAGTAATGTTACTTGATGTACATTCGGGTCCCATAGGTTATACAAATTTTAACAAGTGAACAAACTACCTTCAGTGTGATACGGGGCTGGAAAAAACTGTAGATAGCAAAATGTGGCAATGGTGAGACCTGTAAAGAACGATTTATAAGCACATAAGCAAGCATAGTGGTGGTACATAGGGGCAGCAATTCTTGATATGACCCGAACCCGATACGAAAAAAACAGGTTTGGGTCAGGTTCAGGTTGACCCGTATAAAAATGGACCCGTTAACCCGTTTAACTATTTAGGAAAAAAAAACTATTATATTTTTGTTTTTGTTTTTTCCGTTTCTATTTTACATGGTTAGTTTAGTTTTGACACATTATATTATTTACTTGTCACACCCATAGTCACAATTAAACATGTTATCGATAACCCGCTTAAAACCAAAAAACTCACTTACAAATCGTCAACCTGTATGACTCATTTAAAAATACGGGTTAAACATGTCGTGTTCGGGCTGACCCGAATTTATATATGTGCGGGTTAGGGTTGAAATCTTTGACCCATATAATAATATGGGCCGGGTTCGGGTTGAACATTTCAACCCATCAACCCGTCAACCCGCCAAGTCGCCAACTCATAAACCAGACACGGTTGACATCCCAAGTGGTACATATATGGATCGAAAGAATCTCAACCTGTCTGACCCGTTTCTTGTTAGTTAATTACTTTTACTTGGCCCATTCAAGGAAAACATGACATGAATCGACCCATTCATAAAGTCAACATATCGAAAACAAACCTAAGAGACCACCGGCAAATACATCTTGCCAATGGTGCCAATAGTCATCCACGCGAGAAACAGCTACAAGAGACGCCATTAAAAGCGGAAGGAAAACGATGCATAGTTTTGCCACATGGCCACGACGGTCAAACACTTTGATTTTTCCAGCTAAGTACAGTGCCAAAAACCCTAGGCCCGCAAATGACCCTATAAAATATTCTAAACTTTCAATATAATTAACTAATTTACCCAATAAAAAGTAAAAACATATATATTTCTTTTACAATGAGTGTAGAAAACAATATTGTTAAGAAAAATATAATAAAAGGTAAAATCTTACATGAAGAATGGCCGCTTGGGAAGCTTTTATGACCTTCTCTTATATCACTTTCGTTACCATGACAAATAACATTTCCCCATCGATCATAACTCTGCAACATCATAATAAGATCGATTATGTTAATTGTTAACTATCATCTTTCACTTTAAAAAATGGCAGTTAATTCAAAAGAAATGAAACCAAGTTTAACATACATCGATTCCATCAGGAAAGCAACGCCAAAAGAAATCTGGTCTAGGTCGTCCAGTGGCATCTTTTATAGCATCTGTCAGAACGCCCGTTATAAGTATGGAAAATAAGAGACCTGCAAAGTGCAAAACATTAAAAAAAAGTACAAAGTAACTCGAATAATGTTCTGTATATTATATATTCAAGTCCAAATTTAATATTAAATAAACAAATTAACCTAAAATTGCATGGTGCAGATCATATATGTCTCTCCTCTTGAAATAGATGAAAAGAAAAACCAAAATTGGCAACAACACAGCGTACACCTGTAAATCAATATTCATTAACAATAGCAATTCCATCTGATTTAAACTATAAAGAAACTAAAATAAAAATAAAAACTCACTGGTACAGCCCACAAGGGAACGGTGTTGTCCTTCATTGGATATTTAAGATCCGTCATCATATCCTTGCCAACAAAGCGGTAGAACGGGTGTATGACGTTTAAACCGATTTCGATGATGACAAGTAGGATCAATATGAGCCAATCGTGCATGTGAATTCTAGCCACTTTTCTTCCATGAGATCTCATGTAAAAACATTCCAGCTCAGCTTCCCCACCTCTGCCCTGCGGGCCCTGTTAAGATAACGATTCAAAAATATGTAGAGACCAAGTTAATTATTGTTATTTATTATTTGTGAATTTTGACTCGTTCGCCTATAGATTAGTCAAATGGAAAGAGTAAAAAGAAACTCTTTCGCAACTCATAAGAGCAACTCTTGCTAATTGGATTATGTGCAATATAATACAAAACACAAAAAATAAATTAGGGAAAATCACGAAATTAAACATTGACTCACCCACTTTACCAAAATGAACATGGAGTAGACGCAATCCCTGATCTTTGCGTCTGAAAAAGACTCATACTCTTCAGCCAATAGAAACTTGACACGTGTCATCATCCTTAGGTTTTTTTGTTTTACTTTTCCATCACCATTATTAAACGAGCATAACTTTTCATACGTTAATATTTTGTTAGTAAGCACACCAAATTAAAGAGAATTTTATTATCATTAATTTGATGTATTTCCATAAAAAAAATATATACTATCGTATGAAAAAAGGGTTATGCTCGTTTAAAAATCGTTGTGGAAAAGAAAAATAAGTAGATGCGGAAACCCATGGCACAATCTCATACACAAACTCTGAGTCTCAGACGCAAACTCTACTTTAGACGCAAAAATAATCAGGGATCGCGTCTACCAAAGACGCGATCGAAGTTCATTGTGGTAAAGTTGACTGGTCAATGTCCATTTTGTTGATTTTCCCAAAAAGTTATATGCTTGATTGCGGTCATGGTATTCTAGTAGTTTATACCCCGTCTTCAATGTGGGTCAGCCCAGCGATGCCCCCCCCCCCCCCCCCCCCAAGCCACGTGTCAACCCATGCCCCAAACCCCCGCCCCACCATACCCCACGGTCTTAAATGTGTACAGTATTGAATTGAATTTCACTTCAACATGTAATGGAAAACTAAGTGTATCTATGGGAAGTTGAGTTGCTTTTAAGTTAACATCCCTCTTTCTTCACCTCAACTCAAACCTATCTCAAATTAATCCAATTTGAGGGATCTGAAAGCTAACCCATGTCTCATAAACAATCATAATGGCAAACAGGAAAAAAAAAAAAAAAAAAAGTGTTCTTGCAAGATTGATTATCACTCATGTTCATGTCCCTCTTTGTTCACCTCAAATCATATGATTGTCAGTTTAATCCAATTTCAATAGTCTGAAAGCTAAGTCATAACAGCCAACTGAAACAGTGTTTTAGCAAGATTTTTTATCACTTTCCAACTTCAAGATTAATCTTTTCATATGTTAACAAATTATAAAGAACACAGACACACAATAAAACAGCTTATGTAACTACTTGAGGGCATACTAAGATTAAAAAAAAAAAAAAACAGTTTCAGAAAAATGTACAGGTTTATAAAAAAATAAAAAATAAAAAGATTAAAACCAAATCCAGATATTACTAACCTGAAACATATTCCGCATGATCTGAGAACTCATTCTTGGTTGATTCTTCCACTGCGTAATTAAAAAATAAATTAAAAAAAAAACTGAGCCAAACATGAAATAAATTTTTCAAATTTAAAAACCCTACAATGTTCAGAGCTCAATTACCAACACAAACCTACAGAATCAACAATTAGACACATGAATCTTTAAAAAATAAAATCAATCATTGGACCTTTTCCGACAAAAGAAATATAAAGGTGAAATTTACCGACAACAGATGGGACCCACTGTCACTAAAACTCTTGAGGTTCTAACGAGTGTATATGTATGGCTGATGGATGAATATGTGTATGTGTGTCTGGTTTGTGGGTTTTAGAGAGAGAAAGGGGATGAGAGAGAGTGAGTCCGGCGGAGATGGTGGTTATGAAGGTGGCGAGTGGTCGGAGTGGGGGTGCATAACGAGTGAAGTTATATTATTATTATAATCGGTTTTCAAAATGTTTATAAAGTGTCCTTGAAGTATTGGATGGTGTGTGGTTTTAGTCCTTGCTTTTATGTATGTGTCAGTTTCAACTTTCAAGTAAGTCATAATGTAATTAATGAATTGAATAATGATTTTTGTGAGAGTTATGAATAATTGAAGAACTAAATGCAATTGAAAAATATCTTGTTGAGATTAGCTTGTAGGAATATATATTGTGTGTTTAGTATGGAATAAGTTTAAAGTAGAGGAGGGTAGACAATTTTTAACGCGTAGCTAATACGATATGTTACGTAAAGTTAAACAAGTTTGGATTTGAGTTAAATGAGGCTCGGGTCATAAAAAGTCGACATGTTATGACATGGTTAAAATTGTGTCTGACAACTACTCTTTTATTAGACGTTTAGACATGTTTAGGCTTTTTCATATTTTTAGAGTAAATATATATATATATATAGGGGAGAGTTTAAATGAGAACGCTAAATATCGCGAGAACCGTGAGAACGAATCAAAAAACCGTGAGAAATTTGTCAAAAACAATTCAAATTCAAAATTTCTTTTTACACTTAACATTATTATTCAAATACAATGTTATAAATTTCATTTATACGTTTAAATTTACATGAATTCGTAAATAAAGAAAATTTACATATGTGTAAATTTGCCATTTACACATGTGTAAATTTGTTATATTTACACGTGTGTAAAAATTCTAATAAAAGTGATTTTGAGAGGATAAATGAATTATTTAATGTTGTAAATTCTTTTTTTGATGTTGTATTTTAATTACAATGAGGTTTGTATTAAAAAAAATGGTTTTGATTGGTTTTTTTATTTGTTCTCACGGTTCTCGCAATATTTAGCGTTCTCAAGATAACCCTCCCCTATATATATATATATATATATATATATATATATATATATATATATATATATATATATATCATATTCTATCTATAAGATTCTAAGTTTTGCATCTTTGTTCCTTGTCCCTCTCTCTTAGATTCTCATCGTCTCATTGTTTCTGAAACAAGTTACACGAGTTGTGTTCGTGTAACCCATTTATTAACTAGTCTTTGTTTATGTTTGATTAACTGACACTTTTAGTTAAACGGATATTGTGTGTGTTTGATACATGTGTTAACCATGTTGTGACGTGTTTGTGTTTGGTGGGTTAACACGAATAGATACGTTTTGCACCCTACAGGGAACCATAAAGAATTATATAATTGGTTATATGTAGTGCTAAAGTTAATCACATGTTGTAACACCTCGCAAAATCATGTCCAATACAGTGGTGACACGTGTCATAAACCCTAATCATGTTAAAAGTTAACTTAAGGGACTAAGATTGTCAAACAATGTAAAGTTGTATGTGGAAGGACTAAAAGCATCAACAGGCCAAACTTGTGCCTCTGAATGACCTCATATGATGTTCGTATTCTTTATTGATTATATTGTCGGACACAAGAAGCCGTTTGTGCTTAAAATCAAAAGTTTACAAAACACAGTGGTTAAAAGTGTCCTTTTAACGATCCCGAGGCTTTGTAATATATTATTATACTCTCATGAATATCAGATAATGATTTCATGAAGTTTCGGTACAATCTTGTGATATAAATTGTAATTTCCAATAAGAAGGGTTAAAAGGGTAAAAGTAACAATTCTACTCTTGGGAGACCTTTTCAACAGATCCAAAACATGTGAATGCATGGCTTAACTCCCAAGATCATTTCAGACCTGTTTATGTGGGCCCTTCTTGCTGAAAATGTCAGATAATCGAATTATGGATGTGCAGGGACTGATCTTGCAAACAAACAAAAGACTTTTGAAACAGGCTGCCTCGCGTGGTACGCCAGTTCCTCCCCTCCCTGGCGCGTGGCGCGACGGGGACCGTTTTCCAGCCAGTTACTGGCAGCTGCCCAGCATGCATGACCTGAAATATGATTTTGATTCTCTGCAACCTATAAACGAATTCAGCAGCTTGCTAATGGTTTTGTAATACCATTTAGACACGTGGAAGCATCATAATTCACCTGAGGACACTTGGATTGGTCTTGATTCATCCTCCTCTCCTATAAATAGAGCCCAAGATTGAGCATTTGAACTTACCATTTTCAAAATATGAATTGCTCAAGCTTTAGAGCATTCTCTGGAGCATCCTAATCATCAAGGAAGCTCTCTTAGTTCAAATTTTCGTGCTAAGGACCCTTGTAAGTGTTCTTAGCTTCTGCAATTAAGCTTTTGTTAGTTTAGGGACCGAAAGTCAAAGTTAGCATAATTATGCTTTGACTTGAAGATAAATCCTAAACGGTCCACCCATAATTCTAAACGAATATGGCTATGTGTTGGTAATTATGTAGGTGTTAAACCCTCAAAAGGACACCTCCTAATTATCACATTTACTTGGTCAATTGTCAGGTCAATGTACTTAACAGAAAAGTCAAACGAGTCAGTTTTTATTAAAAATACATAACTGATAATGTAAAGATTACATTTTATCACTCTAATTACTTGGTAAATGTTATAAGAACATGTTTAGACATGTTCAACCCGACAATTATGAGTCTAGGATCGGTTCGCAACCGAAAGTCGCAAAAGTAGACTTTTGCTTTGACTTTCAGTTCTGACCCAATGTAGCTTAGTTAGTTATGTCTTAGGGTTCCTTTGTGACCATATTATATATAAGTATAACCCTCTGAGGTTATACTACATGGTCCCTTAGAAATCAGAGATTAATTGCTTGTTTCGTTATTTGCTTAAAAGTTGACTATTATGCCCTTATGTTATTAAAACGAGATTTTTAAAAATGTGAGAGGATAAAAAGATTTATTACTGATATATAAGTATGTCACAAAAAAATTGACGTCAGTTTCTGGTCTCAAACTAAAGTTATGCAAGATATCGTAAAATGAAACTTTTTGCTAATTAAATTGCATTTTTAGCATAAATCATGTTTAAACCCAAATTTTGGCACCAAACCCATTGCCTACTGTTTTAGTATAGTTTTTAAGGAATTTAGAATTTTTGGTCAAATTTTATACTGACCATAACATAGAGTTCTTGCATGAACTCGGTAATTGACGATAATGCCCTTTTCATTAATAAAATGAGTTTTACACATCATTTAGATATCAAACCTTTTCCTAGTGATGTCATATGTTAAACAAAATATTTTAAACAGTAGAGGCTGATCAAAATCTTAGATTTCCATAAACATCTCAAATATCGTCAATTATCGACTTTTACGCAAATTAGGCGCATAGTATGGTTTAAAACCATATGTAGCACCTAAGACATGATACCTACTGATTTTGATAAATAAATTTTAATACTTTAATAGTAAATATAAGTCTTGAACTCAGACTTCCAAATTTGACCTCAAAAGCATATGTGAAATGACCAAAATGCCCCTACGGTGCATAGTTTGGCCATAAATAATTAAACACACATATGTATGATATCTTACTGATATAACAACATAAAATAAATATTTTTACTGGATGTTTTAGACTAGAACCTCAGTTTATGTTTAAACCTCTTTTATAAATTTCAAAATACCCTTACGAGACTTAAATTAGTCTTAAAATTCAATTTGGGCATAATTGTTGGTATCCTACTGATATCACAACATAATTTAAGCATAATAACTATTGGAACTTGTACTTGACTCATTCGGTTACCCGTTGTGCTTATACGCGTTCGGTACGATATATGTAACTAGTTTGCATAAATTAGCCGAAACGGGTCAAACCTTATCATTTTAACTTCAAAATCCATAATGTATTTAGTTTACCCATCTTATACAAGTCTTCATACTTGTCGGGTCTAAATCACATTCCAATCCGGTCACCGCATGATCTAGCGTTTCCTGCCGTAAACCTTTCTTTAAAACTAACCGGTCTAAGTTACAACTTAAATAAGACTAGTTAGGAATATAATAGGTTAATAAAACCTTCGTTCCAGATTGAGAGCCCCGGTAGAAGTATTTGCACTTGTTTGAATAGGATTTACGGCTGAGAACACTAAATTTTCATTTAAGCTCAGGTAAATACTTTTAACTTATTTTCCCTTATACAGGCTTGGGATACGGTAAATGTCACGGCCCCCGTCCCGGTTTTACCTGGTTCGGAAGCCGTGGGACAAAAACCCGTGGTATTGTTTATTTTGGCAGCGGAATGTTTAACATGATCTTTTTTTTAAACTGAAAATGCCCAATTATTTTATTTCACAATTTGGAACAAACCCCGTAATTTACATTAAAGGAACTTCACGAGGTAATTCCCTGTTTTACAAAACATGTTTATTTATTTTACTGAGCCACATCTTCAAGCTTTTAGTGCTACGTGGCACTTTCCCTGGGTCACAGTAAATCACCCGAAACATGTTTAAAAATATTTTATCAGCGGGGAAATACTGACGAGTCACTTAGTTTGAATAAAACGACACATAGTTATAGATTGCAGCATAAGAGCGATTACAATGGCTATTATCTTATAGTTATCTGGCGTCGTGTCACACCCTGGTGACGATGGTTATACCACTATTGGGTCATTTCACCCAAGTAGTGATGATTATCACAGTTAGATTTGTTTACCTAACCATGAGAAATTAGTAATGTGCACAATACCCCACTTGTCAGTGATTTAAGATAACCACGACTTAATCCCTGTAATTATAACTTTTGAAAATATTTTGAGATTTAGTAAAACAGTTGATAAAAAGAGAATGACTCACATTACAAGTTTAATTGGACAGAACCTTGCCTGCTGATTTAGCCTGAAAACCTAGTTTAAATAATGCAAACGAAACTAGGTTAAATAACTTAATACAACATTTACGATAAACTCACGAAATCAAAACCCTCACGACGAATGACAAAGTATAGCCCGTATTCAGGCAATACTTAAACATCCATCGGATCGGTTTCAATCGATCGGACATTGTATCGTAGCAGTGATCGGGTTATTACCCTGTTGTCGCAGCAGAGGGTCGAGATTTTGATAGTTTTGAACGAAACAGTGTATAAATTTACGTACGTGACTAATTTTTTTCGTCGTAACAGATTCTCCATGCAAGTGCCAAACCCCTGTATTTATACTGAGTTTTGGTTCCCATCCCGTGTCGCGCCAGGATCACCTGGTTCCTGCGCGTGGCGCGACGGCTACCCACCTAGGCTTGGGGTGCCTGGTGTCCTGCTTAGCCTTGCTGAGTCGAAAATTTTCAAAATACGTGTTTTATTAATGTTTTGAGCAGATAAACACTATTAGGGGATACCCCCCTTGAGTTTTAGGGGGCCCTGATCATAGTTTCGATTGTTCTGAAAAATTATGGGTTATGCCATACTACTTGGGGGTCTCAATTAGGGTTTCCTAATAGACATAAATAAAATAAGAAAAAGTAATTTTGGCGAGAGTTGTTACAGTAATTTATTATCGCTTGGTTGGGTGTAGAAACCTTTTAACCGAATATGTTTAAATTGTATAATCACGTTTTAATCAGTGTTGCTTGATAACAAATAACATTGGGGGTTAACGACCGTGTCCTGGATATCCTTGGCTCATTCAAAAAGCGTGAATGGCCACGACTTAAGCACGGGGTGTAGGCATACACCTGTCTGATGCGTATGCAAAAGCTATAATCACTCGTGAGGAAACTTCTTGTGAGTCTATATTTGTGGTGTGTCGATTAATCTTGTTCGGCTTTTATACCGGCCCTAAATGTTGGACAAACATGTAAATCTGATACAAGATTGTTATTAATATAATTGTCCCAAGTTATAAAATGTTTGTGCCTTTTGCATTTAAATCAATTTTATAAACACTTTTCAAAAGAGTCGGTTAATTGTATTTACCAGAGTAAACTGACGTATTTTTCCAAAAATACTAAGTGACAGGTACCGTACATAATTGACTGGGAGCTCAGGGCGTTAATAAAGAATCTTGCAAGATCTGAACGTCCAAAGTCTGTTGAATAATATTTATATTTCTGTTTTAAGATCCGCCTGTGGATCCACTTACAACCGTTGTATAATATTTATTTATACTTTGAATTTCGGTTTGTAATATTATTTTCATCCAAGACTTCCGTTGTAAATTAAATTGTGATTAATTGACTATGATGACATCAACTACGTCAAGATACTCCCCACCGGGCCCATCGGTAATACGTGGAAATATCGGGGTGTGACATATGTAGTAAAAGATAGAAACATATACGGTTAAATAACTAGTAAAGTTAAAGTTCTTGATCAAGGTTCATTCTGTTTCGTTGTTTTAACCATTGTCGGTGTCAATCTGTCGCAACCCCGACCCCTGCCTCGGGAGGCGGGCGGCCGCGGCCTACTCAGAGATGGTGGTATCGGTGTTTGTCATTATTTGGCAGCGGAAATTTCATCAGGACCGTAGTTAGAAAATATTTTACCAGAGTGAAACACCATTTTTTATAATAATAATTATCTTGGAATAAAATCCAAGTTTTCATTACAAACTGGTTTATAGGATTAAATCCTATTTTATTGAAATAAAACATCTTTCTTTATTTAGGTAACTTTTATAGCCACTTTTCCAAGCCTTCAGTGCTGTCCAACTGGCTTTTATTTGGCTTTCACATTTTGTTACCTGAAACGCGTTTATAAACATTTTGTCAGTGGGAAATACTGGTGAGTGAATCCCAATTTAATCAAGACATGTTTTATCAGTTTACAACATTGAAGGCAATCCAGCAATTACATTTGTTTACATCTACTTTAATTACCACCCACGGTACTGTCAACCCGACTAGTGGTCATGTTACTACTCACAGTGTAGTAACAAATTTTGTATACAAAACCCCAACATACCGACGATAATTGTAGAATTACAATTACTCAGTCACTGTTTAATAATAATGTAAAACATCTGAGATTTTGTAAAAACAGTTTACAAAGGTTTACAAAAAGGAGATTACTCACTTTGTAACTTTAGGGTTTTCCTTGGTGTTTTCCTGGTTATAATCTATTAATTAAACAATGAACACGCGCTAGTATAATAACCCAATATTTACATTAGTTATACCCTCCTCGAGACAGAACTCCAACGACTCCGACGGTCAGAGCCTCGACAACCGTTACGGAGCACTAGATCAATCGGGCAGCGTGTCTAATACGTAACCGGGGGTTATGATACTTACAACGAGGCAGAACTTCGTTAATTAGGGGGGTATAATGCCTGATATTATATTTGCTATGCAGAAAATAGAGAGAGAGATCGAGAAAATGAACGGTTTGCAACTGAAGGCCGATGACCCCTTTTATAGGGTTGTTCGTCGGGTTCGTCGCGCCCCGCGAAAGCCACACAAGGGGCTTACGCGCCCCGCGATGTAGGGGGTCTACGGCGTAGCTATGTCGGGTCATACGTATAGATTTGCCGCATATGTGACACGTGGCGGCTCAGGGTGCGGCCTGGTGTCCAGGTGCTCGCGGCCCGCGTAGGATCAAGGGCAGTCTGTCGCGGCCCTCGACAGACTTAAATAATTGTTTTTATTTTATTTTTAATTATATAAAGGTATTTTGGGACCAATTTTCATATAAGAGGTGTATTTTAAAGCGTATAGGGACATTCTAATTATTTTAGGGGGTGTCAGAATTATTTTAGGAGGGTTGTTATACAATCATGTCGAGCTGATGGAATGGTGTGTTTCGGGTTGGTTGGTTGGTTGGTTGAATTGTTTAATTTGAAAACGTCCCAACATTTTTATTCATTCAAAACCCTAATATGCACCAACTTATAAAATATACAACCAGAACACAAATGTAAAACCCTAATACGCACCCCACTTTTAAATTCTACAAACCGAACACACCCTTTTTTAAAAATTTATCTATACATGTCACACTAGTTGACAGACAATATTCATTTTGTAAACATGGCATTCGATTGGCGGGTTGTAAAAAGTGAGTTAAACAATTAGCCCACCGACGTGTAAAATTAAATAAGTCGGTGTGTTAATATGTTTAATTAATAGTTCAACCTTAACACAACCCATTTAACTAAATATGTCAAACAACTGATACATTATTTGCTTTTGTAAACTTGTTTATTACGTAGTATATATGAAAAGACAAAACCTAATTTATTTTTGTGATATTTCGAGGTATGTCGAGAATTGGCACCTCTCGTTACACTTTAGTTATTTTAAGAGTATTGACTTTGAATTGGTGTTGTTAATTTTTTATTTGTTAAAATGAAATTCGAACATATTTAAGCTTAGCTATTAGCATCGTATGATTCTAATAAAAACTAGTTAGTTTACTATGACAAGTATTTTAAAATTACCAGAGTTTATTTAATTATTGGTTATATCGTGATAAGAGTCTAGAGTGATCATCAATGTGTTGTGCATTAAAATCGCATGAAAGAAGTTAGGGTATACGGAGTGGTTAAACACTTGGAATAGGTAAACTCTCAAATCACCCAATCACATAGTGTCATGTCAATTATTTACCTAATGCTAAAAAGCGTTGGCGGTGGTTAAACACTTGGGGTTTAGGTAAACTATTTAAAAAAAAAAAAAGAATGTGTGATTGGTTGAGAATAAATGGACCCACCACACACCCTCTCTCTTCCCCTTTCCCTCCCTTCACCGAATCGGTGATGCTTCAACGAAAATCTCCCCCAATTCGGTAAACATCGGCACGGTAAAACGTTGGTGGTGGATCAAGTTCAGTGTCGAGTGGATTTATCGTGGATTTATCGCCCCCACTCCGGACACCCTTATAATTTGTTGATGTCTATTGGAATAACGGGGTACAAATGTATGATGATGTCTGTAGCATAGAAATTATATAATAAAAAATATGTGAACCTAGCTAAGTGGTTTATTTTTTGATGATTTGGTTGTTTAAGGACTAAACCTAACATTCACATTAGAGTTTGAGGATGACTTCCGATATTTACCCTCTTTAAACTTTGCTAACGTTAACAGTGTAACTTTTAGGTAAGCTATTATTACTTTGTTTCTACGCTATTAAATGAATACAATTTCTATTTAGAGGGTGTTTGGGATTATGTTTTAAAGTGATTATTAGGTTAGAACCCCGTGTATTACACGGGTTGAATAAATATAATTTTATATACTAAGTAATAAAATAGTTACGTCTTTTAAAAACTCGTGTATTGCACGATTTGAATAAACACGTGTCTTACACGAATAATGTAATCCGTTAACACAATTAGTCATCAATACGTGTTTTCTAACAAAATGAACTTTGAGGTATTATTAACTTATTGGAACATCTCACTTTATTTTTTTATTAGGTTAGAGAGTTGTGTATTACATAGTTTATAACATTTTACTTTGTTTTTTTATTTATCATTAGGTTAGAAACTTACGTATTACCTGATGTTGGATAATCAGCATAAAAAAAAGAAAAAAAATATTTTAGTAAAAAATATTAAATATACAAGAGATTAGCTGGATATTATGATTTAATATTATTATTTCATTGGAGTGCAAACGGGATACTGGGATTATTTATTAGAAGTAGAATTCTAAATATACCACATGTATAAAAAATATATATGTTCTACATGTATTGAATAAATCCTATTAACAAAACAGTTGATTAAAATATATATATTTTTATTTTAATATATGATTATCAGTTATCCTTGTCCTTATCATCAAAATATAAAAACAATTAAAACTACCAATTAAATAAAATCTTTATCTTTATAAATATTTAAAACGCTAATATGATTTTTTAGATTTTAATAATTAATATATGATTATTATAATTAGTATATTATTATCAGTTATCTTTGTCTTTATCATTAAAAATATCTTCTACAAATTTTAAATTTAATATTATCAATAATTGACTTTCCATAATAAATATTTAGAAAAATAATTAAGATCGCCTCATAGAGCGTCATGTGTCCCTAACATGGTTTCTTTTATTATATAGTATAGATATAGAGGGAAAATATCAAATAGGAAGTTTATTTTGGCTAGGAAGTGTAGGAAGCAATAAGATTAGGACATGTGGCAACATTTAAAATAAAGAAAAATGGTATTTTAGTCAATCCAACCCTTTCTTCTTCCTTTTCAAAACTCAGTAACTTCAAAACCCACAATTTTCAAAACCCACCATCTTCAACCATTTCTTCACTTTCTATCTCAATAATCACTACATTATAGTGCGATTTTCATCACAAATCAATGATTCAAACACCCGATCAACGTGTTCTTCAGCTTTTTTGAAGAAAACCCAGTTTAATTTCATAAAAAAATCTCGTTTTTTCCGGTGATTTTGGAGATAATCACTCAATTCGTTCGATTCGAGCGCTGGTAAGTGTTTCAATCATTCAAACTTCGTCAATTGTTGAAGAAATCATTTCGATCCATGTAAAAAATTCTTTAATTTCATTTTTACGATCTGGGTTTTTGATTTAGTCATTGCGTTTTACGATCTTGGCGGGGGTCCGGGGGCAGCGCCCCTGGTAGCGGGGTCCCAAGGGCGGCAGCCCCTGGCGGGGTCCAAGGGGCAGAGCCCCTGGCTGGGGTTGAGCTCTGGAAAAAAAATGCATTCGATTAAATTGCTGTAATAAAAATGCATCAGAAAAATTAATTTTCTGTAAATTGCCTCTGAAAACTGCATTCGTAGACAGTGTTTCTGGTTCTGTAAACAACAGGTTCTGGTCATTGCGTTTTAGTTAGATTCTGGTTCTGTGAACAACAGTTTCTGGTCATTGCGTTTTAGACAATTTCTGGTTCTATGAACAACAGTTTCTGGTCATTGCGTTTTAGACAGTTTCTGGTTCTGTAAACAATAGTTTCTGGTCATTGCGTTTTAGAAATAAAACATTTTTGAAGTGTTTTTACTCATGGCTCCAATAAGTGAATGACATTTGACATCTATTACCTTTTTTTTCATCAATTAATTTAAGATATATTGATAATTAGATTCATCTTCAACAAACAAGGTGAAGTGTTTCAACTGAAAGTAAAGGAATTATAATCCATTTCACCTAAGTTTAATTTTTTTTCTTTACCTTATTTTTCCTTCATGTTTATTTTTAAAACTAGAATTGTATTTCAAATAAAATATTTTTTATTAGAAATAAAACAAACTATAAAGCTTCTTTCTTTATTAAAATGTCTTATATGTGATAGTTTGATATAAAAATGTGTTCGCCATCTTTTTTACTAAACACCCTGTTGCATAGTGCAAGCGTGTCACCTAATATCCTCTTTTTATTGGTTAGTGAGAAGTGGTGGAGTCAACCAGTGGATGTCATATGACATCCACTAAGTTTTTTTTATTTATTTATTTTTAATTGCAGGCTATTTCTCCGTATTAGATTAATAATGCGAGAAAAATAACAAGCAAGTTTTTACTTTGGTGGAATGATAATATGAAAGCCAACGTGCAGCCGAGAGTTTGATTCCCTTTGGACTTTTTCCATGTTCCGATTTTTTCCCTAATTGAACGTCTGAACATAACTTGGATTTCTACCTTTTATTTACTCCAAAAACCAAATTATAATTTTAATTTACTACAAAACCAAAATTATAATAACACTCTAACACAACATATGGATTTAGTTTTTTTAACCAAATATTTATTTAAAAAATCCATATTAGAAAAATAAGTATATTATAGTAACTTTGAAATTAATACATAGTTATAAATGGAATGTAAGGATAAATAATTCACTCCTTAGACCACGTGTAATGGGCATTATAGGGGCACGAAAGAATTTGATAAAGCCCCTAGCACCATCCCATTGGGCATTACAGGGGCATGAAAAGAGAGGGACATTTCTAGAATAATGCCCAAAGAGTATGAAAAAATGGTAAGTATTGAATGAAATAGGCATTAACCGTTACATATTTTTTGCACAGGCGTTATAATGTTGAGGTGGCGAAAAATGCCCCTTATGGGGCATTAACCATTACACATGGTCTTACATTAGAAATAATACATGTCGATAACTCATTTAAGTTTAGTAATTTTAATTTTATTTAGTAACTTACGTGAACTTAAAAAAACATAAATATGTTTTTGTAATCAATTTGTTTTTTTCAACGTTTCGATATAACTATTTTCAAAAAAATAGAGTCATATTCGATACAAAAAAAAAATTCTATTATCATATTATCGGGAGCGATATTCGTTTTTATCAATTTCGACCCTTATACTACAAACTATATACATATTTAACTCATTTATTTTTTTAGTAACGTTATTTTTCTCTAACAACTTGTTTTTATTGTCTTTTTAGATAAAAATAACTAAATACACGATTAGTTTTTTTTTTGATGTTCATATATAAATTTGTAATAAAAACGGACTTGTACTTGAAATAAGTCATTTTTTATTAGGAACAAAACAAAATATGTAGTTTCTTTGTTTATCGTAATTTCGTATATGTTAAAGATTGGTAAAAAAATATGTTAACCACCTTTCTTACTAGACGCCGCATAGCGCGGGTGTCTCTCCTGGTTACATAAGGGTATGTGTAGTGGGGCGGTATAACCCCACATAGCGCCGGAAAGCGCCCAAGAACACCGCCACGAAGGGCGCTATGAATTGAAAAAATGGGTGTGGCGCGATGTCTATAGCGGGAGAAGAAGGGCGGTATGTGTGTTTGTTTGATTTTTTTTTTTTTTTTTTTTTTCTGGTTTTCCCCTTTTGTGTGTATTTTCTGGTTTGAAGGAGAAGAAGGGGGGGCTGTTTGAAGGAGAAGAAGGGGTGATGGATTGAAGAGGGGTGGGGCGGTTTGAAGGAGAAGAAGAGGGGGGGGGGGGGGGCTGTTTTGTTGCAGGAAGAAAGAAGAAAGAAGAAAGAAGAAAGGGTTTTTAAAATTTGTTTTTTAATTTTATAAAGTTAGAAAATAATTATAAAAAATTTGTTTTTTAATTTTTTAGTCCAATTTTTTTTAGTGGAATCGTTTTTTTTTTTTTTATGTTACTGTCATGTTTTTTTTTTAAGTGTAATATTTTTTTTTTTTAATTTTAGTGTAATGTTTTTTTTAATTTAATGAAATGAATTTTAATTTTATAAAGTTAGAAAATAATTATTAAAAAATAGAAATTAATAATTGAGTAATGATTAGGCGGGGGCTTTATGACTACGGCCTCAAATTGCATAACGCCCCATAAAGGCCCTTGCTGACGTGGCGCGCCACGTGTCGCATAACGCCCCCAAAAGGGCGTTATGACTACACATGGCCTAAGAATTCTAAAAGCTCATGAACAGTGTTTTCACTGTTGATTTTCAATTTCTAAAAGCTCATGAATGTGTTTTCACTTTTAATTTTCAATTTGTTTATTTAAGTTGATTTATTTTCATTTTTAATATTTGGTCTATTTTGATTTTAAATATTTGATCTATTTTGATTTTAAAAAATGTACGATAACATTTTGATCTATTTTGATTTTAAAAAACGTAGGATAACATTTATTTGTTAAGTTTTTACAATACTTTATCATTTAGTTTGCGTTTTTTTTCCGAATAATTTGTACGTTAATATTAAAAAATCTAACTCCGTAACTATGTTTTTTCAACATTACGACATTACATATGAATACCATGGCGTTATCATACTAAACCAAACCAGAACCGATGAATTGTAATTTATTATTTTTAAATATTTATTTACTTTTTAGTAAAATTTATTCTTTCATTTAATTTAGTTTCTTGCATTATGTTTTTTTTTTCAACATTGTGATGTAAATTTATTGGAAACGAATACTGTGCTTCTATCGTACAAAACCGAACTAAGATGTAAATTTTATTGAAAACGGATATTGTGTTTCTATTGTACCAAACTAAAAACGGCCGAACAACATTTGTAACGGTGCCGATATTTATTTTTATTGTCTTTGCTTTCGATAAACTAACACAAGATCGCTAACATACCTGTAACAACCCTAAACCGATACCCTCGTAATATTTTTCGATACCCTAAAAATATTTAAAATATCCCAATATGTCTTAAAATATACCCCGTACGTGAAAACTGAACCCAAAATACGTTAAAACATTAAAAATAAAATAAAAACAAAAATAATCGGGTCGTCGCGGGGCGCGACGCCCCTTGCCTTTAGTCGACGCGGGCCGCGACGAGCTTGGACACCCGCCCTCCTCCGGAAGCCGCCACGTGGCGAAGCTATACCGGTGACACATCACAGCTAGGGCCTACGACCCCTAGTCGCGGGGCGCGACGGCCCATCCTGATGTCCGTCGCGGGGCGCGACGGCTTGGCCAACCAGCCCTATAAAGTTGGGGCTCTGCAATTCATTTTCGTCGCTCAATCTTTCTAATTCTATCTCAAATTTTCACATAGTAGGCATTATACTTGGATATAATACCCCCCTAAATAACGAGGTTCTGCTCCGTTGTAAGTATTATAACCCCTGTATACGTATTAGATGCTCTGCCCGATTGATCTAGGGTTTCGTAACGGCTGTCGTGGTTCTGCCCGACGTAGTCGTTGGAATGCCGTCTCGGGGAGGGTATTACTAATGTTAAAATGGGTTATTATACTAACACATGTGCATTTGTGTAATTTATAGATTGTCATCAGGAAACCCTAAAGGATAATCTAAGACAGCAATGTGAGTAATCTCCTTTTTGTTAACTGTTTTTACAAAACCTCACACAATTAATTATATATTAAGCAGTTATTGAGTATTTGTAAGGATACAATTATCGTCGGTATGTTGGGGTTTTGTATACAAAATTTGTTACTGGTGGGGTAACATTTCCACAAGTCGGGTCTGACATTACCGCGGGTGGTAATTGATATGACTTGGAAACAAATATAATTGCGAGACCGCCCTCAATATTGTACAATGGATTTTATTTAAACTGGGATTCACTCACCAGTATTTCCCACTGACAAAATGTTTTTAAACGCGTTTCAGGTAACAAAATGTGAAAGCCAAATAGAAGCCAGCTGGACAGCACTAAAGGCTGGGAAAAGTGGCAATAAAGTTACCTAAAAAGAAATAGATGTTTTTATTAAATAAAAATATGATTTATTCCTATGAAAATGTGTGTACTTAAAACTTGGGTTTTATCCCATGTGTTTAATATTATGAAAGTGTGGTATTTTACTCTGATAAAATATTTCCTAACTACGGTCCTGATGAAAATTCCGCTGCCAAAATTAGACAATAACAAGATACAACCGAACAACATCAGTACATGTACCTATATTCACTTTTATGGTTTTCTGATTGATAACAGATAACGTGCCGCTACCATAGTGAACCGACTCGGAACTGACCGAACAACATCGAAATCGGCACCTGGGATTTATTTGTTTATATCTTTGGATAAACTTACACCATATCGCTATTATACCGTACCGGACAACATCGGTATTGGTACCTATATATTCATTTTTATGATTTACGGTTTCGATGAATTTTCATTTGTACAACTCTGTTAGCAACGATATTAGAATATTAGTACTAGTACCGTGATGTGCTAATCTGAACCGTTCGAACATCGGTTTACCGGTGTTTGTTTTTATCGTTTTCCAATCGATGTTAAACGCGTGTTGATTTCTATGTCGAGTGCATGTATCGGACCCGTAACCTAACAAACCGAACCAATACCGATTGAATGCTTGCGGTAATGTATCACCGCAACGCGCGGGCAAACAACCTAGTTATACATATGAATTAGAAGTGTCCATGAACAGTGATTTAAGTTTATTTAATTTTTATACTTTATTAAAAATAGTATATCAATATATTAATAAAATATATATATGATTTAACAAGGTTAGGAATTAGTGATTGTCTCTTATTAGTCGATTGGATACTTGACACTCGGAACGCGTAAACTTATTTTCAAGATTTTGATATCGTGACGAAGCGAACCGATACCGAAACTCATATCGATATTTGTTTTTATGGTTTTTGATTGATGTAAAGCACGTACCGATTGATAAATCAAGTGCCAGTATCATACTGGTATGATAACGAAACAAACTGATACCAATCAAAATCCGCCGCAAAGCGCGGGAAAATACGACTAGTTTTGATTATTTTCTATTAAGTTTGTTTTTTTAAATGCACAAAATCACACAGTTTCAACTGAAAATTCGAGAGATTGAGAGGCAAGGGAATTACGAAAGAAGACGAAAAATAGAATATGAATCCAACGTTGTCAAACCCGAAGAATATTAAAAAATATTGGGACTATGGGCCCAAAACATCAATTTATATTTTTAACAGTAGAGCTGCCGTGTACATGGAACATAGGCCACAACCCATTCAATTTGGCCATGAGTCATCATCATAATTAGTCCTACACCTACAACATGATTTCATCCAGGCATGTGACGTTTTCCTTTTTCCCTTTCTCAGTGAAGAAACACGAAGTTAGACTATGGGGTATGGGGCGGGGGTTTGGGCGTGGGTTGGGGGAAAACGCCCAAGCCACCATCCCGGGTGGACTTGAGTTGGGGCGTGGCCCTTGGGGCTTGGGTTTCAAGCCGGGTGTGGGGCGGTCTTGACATCCTAGCTGACTTGCTTCCATTCGCTGACCCCGCCATGTCATAGCGGGCCATATGAAAAGTTTGACTTTTAAATTCAAACAGTTTGGATTGGCCAAGCGGTCACCCCAACCGGTCACCCCAACCCCAACATCCCCTATAAATAACCCCAAACCCCACCGTGTGGTCCATCCCAAACCATCGCAATCCCCCGCTACCCCACCGGCTACCCACTTCATCCACGAACCCGCTACCCCAAGCCGAAGAACATGGCATCCTGGACCCACGAGGAAGAATTGACTCTCGTTACAAGCGTCGTTGACGCTATGAAGGGGCGGCCACCGGGCCAAACAAAATATTGGCCGGAAGCATTCGCAACCTACCGACATAACGTCGGTAACGACCGCCACAACCTCAACGCGTGCCAACATAAATGGCGCGAGCTACGGCCCAAGCTCGAGCGTTTCAAGGCTTACTACGAAGCCATTCCGAGCGGCGGGTTAAGCCACGAGGACCAGGTGGCGGTGGCGAACATAGAGTTTCGAGGCAAGGAGCGAAAGACGTTCGACAAGATCAACCTTTTTGAAATTTATTTAACGCTCTAGGTTTGTTATTTTGTAATTTTTAGGATTATGTAATTTTTAAAATTTTAATGAAGTTGTAGGTTTTTTTTATAAATGTTGTGTGATTTTATAAATTTTTTGTAACTTTTTTTTAATATTCTGCCACGCGGTGCACCCAACCCAACCCCAACCCCAACCCCAACCCACTTTTTTGGTCCCCCATACTTTTCATCTTTCATAAGTTTTTTGTTTTAAGTTTCGTTATAAATTTTTCGAGTCAACACGCCACATGTGTCTAGGATTCAACGTTTTTTTGTCTTTTTTTCCCATTTGACAGGCAGTCGCAACACGTCTACTTTTCTTCATTTGACAAGTTCGTCGCAACACGCATGTCCTGGATCGACTTAGTTATTTTTTTCTACGTTTTACATTTATGTCTATTTTTTTCGAATTAACACGCTGCAACGGGTGTATGTGGTTCAACGATTCTACGGCTGTTTTTCGTTCCCGGTGTTATTTTTTTACTTTTTTATTTATTTTCTTTTTACAAGCTCTTCTGATGTTGGTGGTTGTTGGCAGTGCTAAGTGCTGTGGCATTAGTGCTACTTGGCACGATTTTACGAACGTATTTAACCTATGAAGTTTTTTACTAATAATTTGTTTCGAGCTTACAACTATATCTCTTTTACTTAAGAAAAACTAATTTTTATGTGCGTGTCGATATAAATTCGATTTGCTCTACGTTTCGATGTAAACTTTTTATGGCAACACTTAAGCAGTATGAGGTCTGAACTATTAAAAGACAGTATAATGCTTAACCGTTCAGAGACAAATGTCTGACCAATTCAGATTAGAGATCTTAACCATAGAGACTCGGTATAATAATTAATCATTCAGATGCAAATGTCGGAACCATTCAGATGCAAATGTCTGAACCATTCAGATGCAAATGTCTGAAACATTCAGACATTTACTCACGAAACAAACAGTATGAATCATTAAGTGTTGAACTAGTAAGAGGTCTGAACCATTCAGACCCTCATTAAGAGGTAAACAAACAACCTCTTAATTATTAACTAACCCATGCCGGCTGAATTTGTAAGCCCCGGCCGCAACGCGGCGGGGTCTTACATCTAGTTATGATGATTTTGAACTTAGCATGAACGGTAACTTGTTTTTTCATAATACTTGATTGTTTAAATAATATTTAGTTTTTTTTTCTTTTTAATAGTATTTCAAATGTCTTATCATAGTTTTCTTTTTTATTCTGTGAGTAAACTGCCATTTTGGTTCCTGTGGTTTGGTCAATTTTGTCACTTTAGTCTAAAACTCAAACTTTTTGCATCTGGGTCCTTGTGGTTTCAGTTTTATTGCCATTTTGGTCCAAAAATGAAATCAGGTCATATTTGTCTTATAAAATCCTGTTATTTTGTCATTTTCCGCAGGGGCAAAATGATCATTTCTTTTTTATAAATAAATACCGTATTTTATAAGACAAATATGACATGATTTGCCCCTGAGGAAAATGACAAAATTGCAGGATTTTATAAGATAAGTATGACCTGATTTCATTTTTGGACCAAAATGGCAATAAAACTGAAACCACAGGGACCCAGATGCAAAATGTTTGAGTTTTGGACTAAAGTGGCAAAAGTAACCAAACCTCAGGGACCAAAATGGCAGTTTACTCTTATTCTGCTGACTATTGTATTATGTAGGAAATACGTTTTCAACCCGTTTTTTTTACTAATTTGTATTTTATTCGATGATTTGCCTTCGTTAGTTAAAAAAAAAACTAAATCTGTAGTGTTTGTTTTTATAAATTTAATTGAAAACGAGTTGTGTTCGAAATCAAGTATTTTTTTGGTATCAAATGTTTGATCAAGTGTCGGTGTCATAATGGTACCATGATGAATAAAACAAATACTGACAAGGTCAATACCAATATTGGTATTATAGGAACCGGTATCGGTATATACTTTAAAACTACACCTTTAACCCAATTAGTTTTTATTTAATTTGATTTTCCTTCAATAACTCGCGTTCATTGTCTTTTTTGTAAAGCTGAATACATGACTAAGTTTAATATATTTTTTTCACCGTTGTTGCATAACTTTTTTGAAAAAAAAAAAGTTTTATTCAAAATAGTACTGCGATGAACTACCGGTATTCGTTCTTAATCTAAAAGGCGTACGGACATATCTTGACTTTAAACCGAGTGCAAGTCATATACAGGTACGAATCGTTACCACCTTGAATCCCCTGCGTAACGAACCGAACCAATACGGATGACTTCCCGCTGCATAGCGCGGGCAAATCCCGCTAGTTATATATGAATACTAACTTTTCATGAATAGTACGTGCTCATTTAAAAAATGTACGTGTTGGTTTCAACCCAGTCTGTGCTAATTTCAAACTAAATATAATACTCATTTACTATATATATTTATTAAAAAAAATAGTTTTCGGATATCGGATAATTAGATTATCCAAAATTTTTAAATCCATATCCCAATCCAAATCCAAATCCGAAAATTCAGATTATCCGTTGATAACACTAAAATTATCAACAATCCTCCCCCATTTTAGTGATATCCACGATTAACTTAACCATCCTCACAGAAACACAAACGCATGCATAATGAAAATGTCCGGAGGATTGAATTTTCACTTAGTATATTACACGATACAAATATTAGAATAACAGAGTGTCTCTAAGGATTGAACCCACATTTAAATACATGCAGGTAACATACACACACGTTTACAAATCCAAATTGCACTTGACACAATGTTTTACTATCCTGTGTCCTTGAAGATGAAGTTGTCGAATTGGATCGACTAATGGGTAAGAAAGCTGCTGTAAAAAAACGAAAGGCTGAAGGTAAGCAAACTGAGGAAATTATTCAACTCATAAATATGAAGTTTACACTTTTAGAGGAAGCGTAGGCTCAAGAGAAATAGTATTTTCGCCTTAAGACCGAGAAGATGGAGTATGATAAGAAAGCGGAAGATGAAAGGTTGAGGTTACTGTCAGAAAAGTTAAGGATTGAAATTGAGAAAACAGAGCTTGCAAATAAGGAATCGGACCAGCGGATTATGATGATGGATGTGAGCGGTATGACAGAAATCCAACGACTGTATTTTGAAGAACTTCAAAGGGAAATCGTAATGAGGCGCGACCATGCCTGAGATAATCAGCTTTGAACCGAACACTAGCGCGTTTTTTGGGTGCTATACGGAAATATTACCATCTATATTACTTATGTGTTTTTGGTGTTACATGTAAATCCATTGTGTAGGCTTTTAAATAGGTCAAACTTGGCATGATTCGGTATCTTAAACTGTTGTTTGTAGTATGATGGTAGTGAAAATGGATGGTATGATATTTTGATTTGATCATTGTTGTTTTCCAAGTGAATGTATATTATAATGTGCAGTAAGTGGTTTGTCTCTTCACTTGACCCGTTTGATCAAGGTGGAAATTTCATCATAAACGGGAGTGAAAAAGAGACAGCCAAACAAATACGCTTATGTGGTGGAAGTAAATGTAAATGGTTGCTTCAGGTGAAGAAAATGAAAGAACCCAGTAATGGTTACAACATAGTTGGACTCTCCCAGGTGACTACTAAAATCCGCTATTTATTCTAATTATATTTTTCTCTTTTTGCAATGTGCTTCATTATGCTTATAATTACAACAAGTGTTCTTTATTTATTATATACAGGGTAATGTAATCGGCTGAGGTGTTGTAGACTTTTGTGATGGCAAATACATATGTTCCTCCTTGTTTAATGCACAAAGTACAATTGCTAAGTTAAAGTTATAAGCATCATGTCATTGGCATACTTAACACTCGGGGTTTAGGGGGGGTACCAAATAGGTTGGTCAAACACTTAACAAAGCTATGAATCGAAAGTGATATTTTAACTAACTTATTATATTGTCTTGCAGGAAATGCCTGCTTGTTGATCCTAAAGAGCACCCCATGCTACTTACAGAACCATCTTCCAACACTCAACAACAGAGAGAAAATGTAACACATCGATTTTAACTTGTTAAATAATCTTATCTTTTTAACTTGCAGGTTCTGACATCTTTTGCTTTTGTAAATGAGGCTTAACTCTACCTATTTATCTGATTGACTTGTCGTGGTTGCTTTTGTAACAACCTTAAATTGACTTCAGCGGTAGAGGATCAACTATTGTTGCCCCTGTACATGATGGGTATGTTTTACAGAAGGTATGCATTTCCCGATTGTAGAATTTTCTTTAAGATGCTAGTTTATGTTATTTAATCTGTTGATACAATTGTTTAGGATGGATTCATACTAGTTGTGTAATATGTATATTTGATTGTCTGAATAGGCGGTGTCAGTGTCTCCAATTGGAGGAGAGTTTCTTACTGATTGCTTAATTAAAAGTTTGGAAAGCAAAGGAGTTAAATGTGAGTTACTTATACTACTGAATAAGTTAAGTTACAATTTTTTCTTGGTTGGTTTATGATGATATAATTACTATTTAAAGTGGCCCGACCCGTCCAACCCAAAAATAATAATTAGTAGTATAATTTCTATAAATAAAGTTATTAGAATCAATTTTAGAAGAAAAAATATAATAAGACAATAGATAGTAGTTAAAATTGTAAGTGGAAGAAAGAGAAGAAATAATAATAAAAAAAGAATATAGAGATAGGTATGAGGAGTTGGATGTAGGAGGTTTTTTAAAATGTGAGATAAATTTTAAAAAGTTGTGATTTTTATTATAGGGTTAAAGATGATGGAGTGGATGAGAATGCTCTAATGAGTTGAAACTGCTAAACCTTTTTCTTATTTAAAGTGAAACCTTTTTTTATTTATCTTGTTGATTTTGAACTCCTATTTTATTGTGTTTTATCATGTATCATTCTAAAATTAATACTTGAAGGTTAACGATAGTCTTTACATCCTCATCCATGATTGCTTTTCATTAATATAAAAAATAAAACCAATGTGATAAGTATATTATTGTGGTGCTATTTTTATTTTTTATGATAATCACAAGTCACAATGCACATCTTAAATTTATAGATGACTTGAGCTAATATATATGTTCATATAATTAATGGCTCAAAAAAAATATGGTGAGATGGGTCGATTCTTGCAACTAAGGTTAGCATAGTCTTCATAAGTATATGTGTAACTAAGGTTGGTAATTTAGTATTGTTGATTTGGTACAAGTAAACTTCCGTTTTGCTCCCTGTTGTTTGTTCGTTCTAAAGGTTTTGTCCCAATCATTTAAATGGTGTCATGTTCCTTCAATAGTTTACTATGTTTTTCCCATTTTGCTCCCCACCCCTAACGACATCCATTTCCACTGTTAAAATTTGGTCACGTGCCCCTCACATGAGGGGCATTTCAGTCTTTTCCAATCCAATCCTTTTCATCCGACACTCGTTCCTTTCACCCTTTCTCTCGCTACCTTATGTACCAATAGTCCAACATCCACTACCACCCAACACCAACAGCCACCACCACCACCGCAACCACCACCATAAGCCATCATCCATACCCACTCCACCAGCCTACTCTCGCATCTATTCTCACCGTGCCTCTCTCTCTAAGCCGACCACCGTCAACCCCCAGTAACCAATAACAACCCATCAACCATCAGCCTACTCTCTCGTGCGCAACCTTCAATTTTATGCAATTTCAATTTCCCCAAAATTGCAAACAAACATCCAAACATCAATGTGAAATACCTCCTCCACAACATCGGAAACTATGTTTGGCTGGAAACTGACTCCGGTTCGCTGGAAGCTAACTCTGACGTCCGAAAAATCACTCTGGAAACTAGATTCTCTTCTCTCACTCCGACGTCTTCACCATCTCCAGCACTCCTCTTCCCAACACCCCACATGAGAGTAATAAACGTTTAAGGTTTCTAAATGTTCGATCTAAGGTTACAAAGAGGTTTGGGACGAAAATGTTAAGTTTTCCAGCAAAAAAAAAAAAAAAGTTTGCGAAAAAAAAGAAGTTTTCCGACGACTTCAATAATTTATGCTTTTATTAGAAGAAGGTTTCTAAAGGTCCGTAATAAGGTTAAAATAAGGTTTGAGACGAAAATGTTGAGTTTCCCAGCCAATAATGGGTTTTCCGACCAAAAATGTTTTTTCGGCGACCGGAGACTAACGGCGTCAGGATTCTGTTAGTCAGAGTCCATTGGAGGTCAATATGTTAATAGTTGGGACTGTCAGTGGTTATTTTTAAAGTTGAGATTGTTGATGGCCAACGGCTAATAATTGAGATTATTAAATCCAATATTCATTTTATTTAAGGAAGAAAAAAAGAAAAAGAAAAATCAAACATGTTGGTATTCATAAAGGTTGTATGATATGATAACATAATAGACCCGCATAGAGTATCTCGTAAATTTGTTCTAAAATAACTTAAAAAATAGATCATATAATTATATTATATTATAATATACTAAAAAACACATATATTCGTGATTTTATCAATGCATATCCTCTTAATTTAATTGTCTTAGATCCGTCAACTTCTTTGTCCATCTTGAGATGACCATTTTTTTTTCTTCCTCAACATCACACATTATCCGGCCGTTAAATGGGTTTGTGTTTTCTTACATTTGAAATATTATATTAAGGAAGTCCAACTTATTCAACGTTATACTATCTTTGATATGGTCCTAAATTAATTTTCAAACTTTATAAGTCGTTTTTATACTTCTATCACATCTATATATTTTGAATAGTTGTACTGTAATTGACATTTCAAACATTCATTACTATATAGATATCAATTTGGATTTCTCTTGTTATTATCATCTATCTATTTGATTTCATCTTCACTATATAAAGATAAAGAGATAAAGGATATTTTAGATATTTGATAAAACTATCAAATAATTTATTGAGTAAATTACAAGTTTTGTCCTTTATGTTTACATCAAATTTCAGGCGCTGTCCTTTAGTGCAAAAGTTGACAGGCGGTGTCCTTTACCTTTCAAAATCTTGCACGTTTTGTCCTTTATACCAAACCCAGTTAGTTTTTTTGGTTAAATCTAGTCATGTGCAAGGCACATGAGGGTACTATTGTAATTTCAGTATTTCACCATTCGAGGGGCTATTGTGTAAGATAAAATACAACCTATTTATTTAAAGTAAGTTATATCAAACTTAATAAGATAAAATACAACCTATTTATTTCAGAAATTTTACTTAACAAGACTAATTATAGTTGAAATCTTAACTATATATGTATCGAGATCAGAGGTTTCGCTGGTGACACGATAATACTCCAGTACTCCGTCAGTGATCCAAATTTACCGTTTAAAAAAATTGGTGTGTATTATTACCGGGAACATAATTGTTTAAATAAACTCTAGAAAATTAGTTGTAATTTTAGTTTTGGACATAGAAAAAGGCTTTACTTATCAATTATTACTATATATTAATATGGAATTATTACTATTACTATTATTACTATATATTAATAAAGGAAATGAAATGAATAGTAATTTTAATATGATAATATGATAATAATATATAGCTTTTTTAATACTTTTATTATTTTAATATTATAATAATAGTTGTTTTCTTTACATTTTAAATTTAATCTCTTTTTTATATCAGAGGTTGGGATAAGTTTGGTGTCAACCGGTATCGAACCAGTATTGGTATCGAAAATAACAGGACGGTCATGTTCGATATCAGTACATGAAGGTAAAATCCGACACTAATACAGAAAACGTCAAAAGTTGGTGCCGAATTAATATGGGAAATCTTTTGGTTTGGGAAATTCAATGTTGCTACCTAGTACCATTTGCTCATCCCTGATCACGGTTACCGTACGAACAACGGTATCGTACAACTTTTTTTGTTGATTTTCTTCAACTTTTATTTTTTTCTTTTTTTAGTTTCAGGGGTAGGGATGAGCTCGGTGCCAACCGATACAGAATCGGTACTGGTACCGAAAATACCGGTTACGGTACCGGTATATGAAGGTAAAAAATTGTAGTGAACCGGTACCAGAAATGCCAAAAGTCGGTACCGAATTGGTACTTAATATCTTCCGGTTCGGCAAATTTGGTACCGGTACCTAGAACAATTTGATCATCTCTGACCACGGGTTTCATACGAACAACATCGTTACCATACAACTCTTTTGGTTGATTTTCTTTCGGTTATTTTTTAGTGTTTTTTTTTTTCTATATTTTCTTTTTATTATTGTCAGCAGTTTCGTTCGAAACACGCTCGTAGTGATTTCAAAACACATATAAACACAGACTAAATAACAAAAGAAATTCGCCGCAACGCGACAAACTTATTTAAACCTAGTTTTTTATTCAAAAGTTACAAAAATAAACAATAGCGCATGCCATACGGCTAGAGGGAAGCCGCCTCTATATTTCATGCATATGTCATAGCGTACAAATGTACAATATTGACTTGTTAAGGTAACATGATACTATTACTATATTTTACACCAAGGGTATACCAAGTAGGGTGCGACAAAGTGTGGTAAACTTAGTTTACCAATTGGCAACACTACCGCCAACATGAGTTTATCACTCAAAGTTTGCCAATTCGGTGATGGGTTGCCGATGCGGGGAGAGGGCGGGTAAGAGAGAGAGGGGGTGTGTAGGGTGGGGTCCATGCCATCTCAAGTCTCAACCAATCACACTTTTTTTTTTCTTTTTTTTTTTAATAGTTTACTGTTTACCAATTCATGAAGTGTCTAACAATTGCTAACACTTTTGAGCATAGTTTACCACTTTGACATGACACACTCTTATTGGTTGATTTTGAAGTTTACCACTTTCAAGTGTCTAACCACTCCCTACACCCTAATAATCCTTAAATACTTCTCACATTAACAATTATGTGTAGTTATGTGTGTTTATTCAATCGAATTTACTTTGAATTTATACAATATTAATTACTACACTTTTATTTTTATGTCAACCATTGACATGATATTTTAATAAATAAAAAATAGAAAAATAGTTAACATCGTTAAGGAGATAAGATATTAGTATTCTGACCAAAGTGGTTTATTCCTTACACGAGGCCGTCTTCAAGAAAAAGCCATACACACTTATATGCATACTCCAACATCACTCTATGTATACTTATTCATATATGTATCATATACTTTGCTCAAACTCGACTTTTCGATGCAAAGTTCCGAATGATGTCCTCCTTGAGTCAGATTTATTCACCATCTTAAACACTAGATGACTTAGACATCAAAATGAGTTGCCTAGGCTTGAACCTAGGCCGACTCTAAAATTATCTTATATAGGGCTGACAATTCTGACATGAACACGATAACACGATACGAACCTACACGAAGTTATCATGTTTCGTGTTTAACCTTAACAGGTTTCGTGTCTAAAACAGGTCGACACGATAAGACCTTAACAGGTTAAAACCCGTTAACCTATTAAGACCCGTTAAGTACATGTTAATAATTAAAAATTAAAAAATACTAAATGTTGGTGTGGACATGGGGTTATTAGTCGTGGGACCTGGGACAAATTATACACAAACACACGTGGTTCTTTTTCCACAATCCAAACCTTAATTTTTAAATCTCTCTCACAAACATCACCATTCCCAATTTAGTTCACAGCTTCCCCAATTCTTAAACATGTCGTGTTCGTGTCTTAACAGGTCGTGTTCGTGTCTTAAACATGTCGTGTTCGTGTCTTAACAGGTCGTGTTCGTGTCTTAAACATGTCGTGTTCGTGTCTTAAACATGTCGTATGATACGTTGGTAATTTTTTCGTGTCTTACAGGTCGTTTCGTGTAACCTGTTTATTAACAGGTTCGTGTTTCGAAAATCTGACACGATAAGATTTCGTGTCGTGTTCGTGTTTACGTGTTTCGGGTTCGTGTCTTAGCGTGTTCGTGTCTTAACAGATCCGGTTGACCCCTTATGCCAGCACTAATCTTATATCTACAACAAGTCAACAACGGGGCATAGATCACATATTTCAAGACCGATAACCTAACCATATAAAAAAAAACGAATCCTACACAAAATCATGCAATAAGTCTAGTGGTTTAGCCTAATCCTAAAGGCGCCAATATTTGTTAGTCTCGTAATTTGATTGTGTTAGTCACATATTTCACTACCACCTATGATGTAAATAAAGTGTTTCTAGCGTTTAAAGTTTGAAATTAATATTTGTTTAGATCTGTTTTTTGCTAGTAGTTTTCTTCATAGTTAAAGTTCATCCTCTAGGATATGGATGCTTTAAATCAATCCACATATAATGTTAATTTCATAATCCTCACATAAGTAAAAGATTTCAACGTTCTTAGTTATGTTATGTTTTGAGTTTATGCAATCCTCACAATCCCAGTTTCGCTTAAGGTTTTTCTGCTGAGATTCGTTTAATGTTTTATGCATTGTTTGCAAGTCAATCCATTTCATCATATCGATCCACCATTACGTATTATACCATGGTTGTAGAACTCGCTAGGCGCTACTCGGCCGGTGGGGTGGGGACTAGCGATTTATCAGGGTTAATCGGATCAGACTTTTTATGTGTAATTTTAAGTTTTATACATATATACACATATATGTAACCTTTTTAAGTAGAGAAGTTTTGACCGGAATATGTTATTTTTTCCGATTTTTTTTAAGATTTTCCCGATTTTTTTTCCCATTTTTTTGGCTGGCCGACTAAGGCCGACTAGCGATTAATGAACTGGTTAACGAAAAATTAATTAGTAGAGGGCCGACTAGCGGCTAATCGGCGACTAGTCACTGATTAATCGCGATTTTTACAACACTGATTTATACTATCGTTACTCAATTACGAAAATTATCTTACTTTGAACGAAGCTAGAAGCAATGGCGGACCCAGAAAATATTTGCAAGGGGTGCGGATGAGGGTTCGACCATATTTACAATGGGTACGGTCGAGTTTTTTGCCTAAAAATACACTAATTTTTTTTTTCATAAAGTGCGCTCGTCCACCCACCCACCAAGACACATAGGTCCGCCCCTGGTTAGAAGTTGTTGGACCTAAGTGGGTTGGTAGTAACTAGTAAACTATGGAAGTGGCCAACAATTTGCATTAGGTTCATGTCTTTGCTATCAAGTATTGTGATGGTGGTGACGGAGGGGCTACGGTGGGGTTGGTGATTAAAAGCGACACAATATGTTACATTAATTTACTTAGCAAGTAAAATTCTTAAAATCATTAAATTCCTCAAATCCCTCGTCACTATATACAGTTGAATCATTTTTAGTGCATGCTAGGTTTACATTCAACTAATTTGTTGATTACAATCAACTAATCATGATTGAACATTTGAAACTAATAGTAAATACTAAATACATCCAATCAACTAAGATTCTTTACGCATAAAAGGTTAAAACTCATCATTATATATCACAAAATTTTAAACTTGATTACTTGAAAGTCATAATGGTAAAAAGAAAACGATATCCAGCGTAAGAAATGAGAAGTGGTTTATAAGCTAGGGGTCATAGTTTAGCTTAGAATGGTAAAACCGTCTAAGCTGGTCATTGTTTTGGTTTCACGGTTGATTTTTTTCTTTAATTTTGGTCTAAAACTGGTTATTGTAGTTAACTGGTTAAATTTTAATTGTCATAAGTACCAATTATATTATGCTTAAAAATGTTACAAAATACAAACTATTTAATAATAATAAAATTTTCGAAGTCTTCATAAATTCGTGGCTGTTTGGTTCGAAGGTTTTGGAGTTCAGAAATGAGAATAGAATCAATTTTTTTGTTTTGTTAATATGTTTGAAACTAAAATAGGGAAATCAGACCCTTAGACTATGGGGTATGGGGCTTGGGTTGGGGGAAAACGCCCAAGCCATCACCCCGGGTAGGCTTGGGTTGGGGCGTGGCCCTTGGGGCTTGGGTTTCAAGCCGGGCATAGGGTGGGGGTGACATCCTAGCTGGCTGCCTTCTATTCACTGACCCCGCCATGTCATAGCGGGCCATTTTGACAATTTGAAAGTTTGAATTTAAATTCAAACCTTTGGCTACCCCAAACCGCCATAGCGGTCCCAACATCCCCTATAAATAACCCCCAACCCCACCGGCTACCCCATCCCAAACCCGTCGCTATCCACCGGCTACTCCACTTCCAAACCGTCGCTATCCACCGGCTACTCCACTTCCAAACCGTCGCTATCCACCGGCTACCCCACTTCCAAACCCGTCACTATCCACCGCTACCCCAACCCGAAGAAGATGGCATCTTGGACCCACGAGGAAGAATTGACTCTCGTTACAAGCGTCGTTGACGCTATGAAGGCTCGGCAACCCGGCCAAACACGATATTGGCCGGAAGCATTCGCAGCCTACAAACATAACGTCTGTCACGACCGCCACAACCTCAACGTGTGCCAACACAAATGGCGCGAGCTACGGCCCAAGCTCGATCGTTTCAAGGCTTACTACGAAGCCGTTCCGAGCGGTGAGCTAAGCCACGAGGACCGGGTGGCGGTGGCAAACATAGAGTTTCGAGGCAAGGAGCGAAGGGCGTTCGACAAGATCGCCTTCTTTGAAATTTATATAACGCTCTAGGTTTGTTATTTTGTAATTTTTAGAAATTATGTAATTTTTAGGATTATGTAATTTTTAAATTTTAATGAAGTTGTAGGTTTTTTTTTTATAAATGTTGTGTGAATTTTATAATTTTTTTGTAATTTTTTTTAATAATCTGCCACGCGGTGCACTCAACCCAAGCCCAACCCACGCCCCGCCATACCCCGTGGACACGTCACTAGACGGTGGGGAGCTCTCATTCCACGTGTCAGCAAATGCCCCAACCCAAGCCCCTCCATACCCCACGTTCTTAGATTGATGTTGGACAGTACACTTAGAATATGTCATGATAACTTTAGTTGACTTTTTCTAGTCCAAAGTTCATATTATTTTAAATATATAATAACTTTAGACAATTCAAATAAGAATCTCTTTTATATTATTAAAGATACAATATTCTCAATTATAACATCGAACTTCGAACATGCCTATGCTATGCTCATAACTAGTTAATAACTCGGGCATCAAGATATGGCAAAGAAAATACAATTTCTTCAATAACATTTAACTATCTAAGATAACAAGGATATCACCACCACCGTCCGTACATACGTTAAAAAACAAATGACCTTCTTCTTGCAAACTGTAGCTTGTTTTTTAAGAGGTCAAATGTCTGTAGTCTGCGAACCACATCTACAATAGACATCTGTAGAAGAAGGGGTGGACCAAACCTCTGCAGTCTGCAAGAAGAAGGTCATTTGTTTTTAACGTATGTATGAACGGTGGTGGTGGTGGACGGTGGTAGTGGGTGGCGGTGTTTAACACGCTGTAGACTTTAGAAGATCTTAAAAGTGGTTGAGCCAAGTCTGCACCAAGAAGTTCTCGCGCAGACGTTTTTTAATGAAACGTCTTTGGAAAAACAAACAGTCTGCAGATGACAATATTTGCGCGTGGTCTACGCGGCGCAAACAGAAGAGCTTGAGCAGATCCTTTTTTGAAAAACAAACACCACCTAACTAAATTAAAAGGTATACGCATGACGAGTGAAATTTTGAATCTAAAAACATGCAATACGTATCGAATATGAAAAAGACGAATCAAATCGCAAACATATTACGAATAAGAAGAATACATGCTACGAAGATAAAAGATTAGTGTCTAGATACAGATTCGATTGTACTCGATCTCATTTTATGAGATCCAAACTCATATTATATTATGAATATATAAATCCAACGCTATTTTCTTAAAATGTCAAATAACATCGATAAGTTTGGCAACATATTTTGGCATCATATGCCCTTTTATTTTGGTGACATCACATCAGTCATCATTCCCAACTCATTAGTCGGTATATATTCTATCCTTGTGTTTACGGATCACAATAAGCAACCTATGATACTTTATTTTTTGGTGGTTTGATTATGTAATAATTCTTAAGTAAGGTTTATGTTGAAAATGATTACACTCAATGATTAAACTGTTAAAAACCCCTCACGCCAGAATAAACTCTTAAACATTCAACCTATGTTATAACTTTATGATTTTTATTTTATTTTTATTATTCAATCCCATGTAATACACGAGTTACTAACCTAGTGTGCTATTATTTATTTGGTTACAAAGTGATTATACTGAATATTAGACCAAACCGATATCGCTTAAAAGTTAAAAACAAATCAAATTGTAGGTTGTTTTCAATCAAGCTGAATTAGTTATGTAGTCTTAAGAAATTCAATTCAACTACACCGAGTTCATATATATCGGGGTGTGGATTTTCCTATTTGTATAACCTATTAAACATTTAGCTTATTACAATACTAGAGAAAACGAATTGAGAAACCCGAATCGATGAACACTACTATTGATAAAGTTCATTTTTACTATAAATTGATATTAAACTGTATTCGAATTCAGTTTTGGGTCCAGTTCAGTTTGAGCCGAAAATATATCGAATTCGAAGAAACTCAACCGAGAAATGTAAGTAACTGAAACCTAAACCAGTAAACCCACTATTATTTTGTTTGCAAAAACATGAAAACCAATTTGACTAGTGAAGTTAAAGGATTGACTCTATTTGGTTAACCAATTTGACTTGTAATTATATGTGTTGTAGTTATGTAGTGTTTTATAAAGTCAACTAAACTCGAGGGAGCGGTTATGTCAATTCAATAGTTAAGGGTAGTTTTAACTTTTAATAGTGTTTACTTGTTTTTTTAAGGAATAATTGTGTAAACCATTTTGCTAATGGTTGTTAGGTTGTTAAATTGGTAGTTAGTAGTTGATTCAAAATTCATTCACTTGCAATCTTCTTCATTATAGTTTTCTTTGATAGTCAGTCAATAAGAGAGAATCGTTTGAGTTTTGATCTTTTGTTCATCTTGTTATTCACTTTGTTTCAATTCTTTGGTGTTGATGTTGATTCAGTTTCAACAATTGGTATCAAAGCCACATTTAAGGCTCGTTACAAATAATTTTGATTCGATTAAGGTTTTAGCGGAGGAAGGTGATTGAAGATGGTGTCAACGAAGTTTGACATAGAGAAATTCAACGGTAAGAACGATTTTGGTATATGGAGGATGAAGATGAAGGCACTATTGGTGCATCAAGGTGTTGTTGGTGCTCTTGCCAGAGAAGCACAATTAGCTAATCTTCCTTAACATGATTAAAGAGATATACCCGAAAAAGCACATAGTGTGATTATACTGTGTCTTGGTGATCGAGTATTGAGGGAAGTTTCAAAAAGAGTCACAACTGCAGGGATTTGGGCGAAATTAGAAAGTTTATGTATGACAAATCTTTAGCTAACTGTCTGTACTTGAAGAAAAGGCTTTATAAATTTCATATGTCTTCAAGGAAATATTTAGAAAATCACACATATGAGTTTAACAAACTCATTCTAGATCTTGAGAACATAGAAGTTGTTCTTGAAGAAGAAAACCAAACTATTATCTTCTTAACCTCTTTACGGCACTCGTATGAGCATTTCATTAATACTCTTATGTATGGAAGAGAGACTCTTTTAATGGAAGATGTGTTAGTTGCACTTGATTTTGAAGAACTTAAAAAGAGGTCTGATAGTCATAATGAAATAAGTGAAGGATTCGTGGTTAGAGGAAGACCTGAGCAGAGGACTTCAAAGTTTAAAGATCCAAGAAATTAATCACATGGAAAGTCAAAATCTAAGATCAAACGGAGATGTTTTGTGTGCAACTCAAACAAGCACTTTACAAGAGGTTGCCTATAGAGGAAAAAGAAGAAATATGAGTATGGTACATCAAAAAGTATGCAAGAAAATTAATCACTAGATGGCTTTGTGGAAGGTTATGACAGTGCGGATGTTCTTGTAGTCACTAATCAAGAATTGAATGATGAATGGATATTGTGGATGTTCTTGTAGCCATATTACCATATGACTCCACACATAGAGGTTTTCACATATTTGAAGTTTGAGAATCTTGGGACTGTTTAAAATTTGGGAGACAATAAGCCTTGCAAGATTCTTGGTCATGGAGTTATTTCATTTAGATTGGATAATGGAATTACTATTAATCTGAAGAAGGCAAGGTACATTCCTGAATTGTTTAAGAGCCGTATATGTTTTGATACTTTTGGAAGTAAAGAGTACAATGTTAGTTTGAAGAATGGTAAGGCTACGGTTGTTAAGGGTTATGTGATTGTTTTTATTGGCAACTAGGAAAAAGTAATAATACTTATGTTCTTGATGCTAAAGTAGAACCATGAAATGTGGTTGTAACTATTAGTGTAAGGAAAATAGTGCAGTGTTATGGCATAATAGGTTAGGACATATGAATAGTCAAGGGCTGGCATAACTGATTAAACAAAAAGTAATTAAAGGCTTAAAGGACAACAATGTTGTTTTTTGTGAAAACTGTATCATGGGTAAGTCTCATAGAGTTAAGTTTACAAAAAGAATTCATGTCACAAAGGGGTGTCTAGACTATGTTCATTGATCGGAATGTCGCACCCCGGTCAAAGATAATATTTATATACCCAAATTACCCTTAACTATGTGTTAGTGGTAGCAAGGGATCGAACCACGTAGAGTTTGTGGTTTGTGCACGGACGTGATTGATTATTAAAACTTGTCACAAATTTATGAAGCTTGTTATATTGATTAATAGTTTTTTGGTTTGTTTTGAAAGGAGTGCCGGAATTAACCGACGAGTTTGTTAATAGATTACTTAACTACGAAAAACTTGATGGTTTGATTAAAATGATAATTGGAGAACAAGGTTCACAGTCGGTCGACAATTGCAAGGCCTAAGGTTTCCACACGTTTTAATTTGGTTTAATTGAATTTGGTTATTTACGGTTTTAGTGTCACAAGGCTTAGGTGCCAATTACTATCAACGTCTCAAGAACGGATCACAATGCACTTCGTTACCTAGGACATGCAAATCCTATCGAATGATAAGGCATAATTGCACTGTCACGGCCCGTGGCCCCGGTTTTACCCGGTCCAGAGCCGCGAGGCAGGAAATCCGATGGTATCTAATTTAGTGACAGCGGAAGTCTTTTTAAACAGGATCGATTAATATTAAAACTGCTCATTTATATATAATATAGGGATAAATCCCATAATTTACAATAAAGTGATTTCACTGAGAAATCTTTATTTCTTAAAACATGTTTCTTTATTTTATACTGAGCCACTTCCTTGAGCTTGTAGTGCTTTATGGCACTTTTCCTAGATCATAACAGATCACCTGAAACATGTTTGAAAAAGGTTTTGTCAGCGGGAAATACTGAGTGAATCATTCTATTTTTTTTATAATGATGCATAGTTATTAATTACAGCATAAGAGCGATTACAATGGCTTCTATCTTATTTTTATCTGGCTCTCTGTCACAATGGTGACACGTCACAATGGTGACGATGGTCATACCACTATTAGATCAATGAACCTAAATAGTGATGATTATCCCTGTAGGTCAATGAACCTAACAGTGATTATCCCGAGTAGGTCAATGAACCTAACTGGGAGAAAATTAGTAATGTGCACAATACCCCACCAACCAGTAATTCAAGATATCCACGACTTAGTCCCTGTAATTATAACCTTGAAAATAATTTGAGGTATTGTAAAATAGTTTGATAAAAAGAGAATGACTCACAAACTGTGAGAAAAAGAGAATGACTCACAAACTGTGAGAAAAAGAGAATGACTCACATTGCAGATTTAATTTGAGCAGAGTTTAGCCTACTGATTAGCCTTTTAACCTAAATTTTAAATAACAATCACACAATTCCGGGTTAGTAATCAATACAGCATTTACGATAACTCACGAGATCAAACCCTCACAACGATTTACAAGTGCAATACTTAACAATTCAGCGGATTCACAACGAATGACAGAGTATAGTCCGAATTCGAGCAGTACTCAAACATTCAAGTCGAAATCACGATGAATTAACAAAGTATAAACTCAATTTGAGCAGCACTTAAACAATCGTTGGATATATTGATCGATCGGACAATGAATCGTAGCAGCGATTGAGTTAATACCCTGGTTGCGGCGTCGATTAATGAATCGTGTGTGTTAATTGTGATAAACAGAGCTTATCTCAGTCTACGAAACGAATTTCTTCGTCGTTCAAGCGTCCAGAATCAAGTCCCAAAGTCATCTATTTATACATGAAAAACCTCCCCCCTTGCGTGGCGCGAGGGGGTGTCGCGTGGCGCGAGAGGCGCCCCCTATCATAGGGTGGCCGCGTGTCTAAGTAGCCTTGCTGAGTTGGTCTTGCGTTCATTTTCAATTTACACATAAAACTGTGTAGATAATACCGACTAGGTTTTACCCCCCCTGAGTTTTAGGGGCCCTGATCCTGATTCCGATTGTTCTGAAAATTTTAGGGTTTGTTCAGAATCACTTGGGTTTCTCAATTAGGGTTTCCTATTGGTCAATTTAATTAAATAAATATGACTTTTGATGAGAGTTGTTACATGCACAAACTTGTTTTGCAAAGTCAAATTTTATAATCACTCAACAATTCACAAATATAATTTAAATGCAAGACAATTATCAATCAATTCAAATGTAAATTCAAATTATCACAAAATCAAATACTAAACACGTATCAAACCCTAAGAATCCTTACAAAAGTCTACATCGGGGTGAAACCGAGAGAATTAGCCCCTCATGGTGAACGGAACATGCAATGGATGATTGAAGATTGCACATGAACAACTTGAGCCTTGATAATGGTAATGATGAAGGTTAGAGTTTATGGTTGATAGTGAATGGATTGGGGTGAAGTGATGGTGATGATGGTGAATTAGGTTTTAGGATGGATTGATGGATGATTATTGTGGATGATGGTGGTGAATCGAATAGGTTAGAGATGATGTTAGTGACGTTCTTGGCTCCAAGAATAGTGTTTTCCTTTAAAAAATACGTGACTCCTTTTGAAATCCCCAAACAGTGGGTTTTAATTCATCCAAAACGACAAATGAAAGCAAATCAGTGTCGTAGAGCAGGGCTAGGCATCGCCGACGACTTACCTGCTGTCTACGCGAGGGCATTGGCGACGCAACCTGTATATCCGCTATCCTGTTGTGGTTGTTTCGCGTACCCGGTTGATCCCGTTCGTTCCCCGATGCTCTGTAAAAGCTCCCGAATAGCTCCTTAAACTTTGTTAGACCTGTAAAACACAATTCTAATCAAAGTAGGCCATTCGAAACCAAAATTCACGTAATACATAAACTTAAATATGAATAAGCACCGGTTTTCGACCACACATCATTCATGCAACCTTATGGGAGCCCGCAAGAACTATGATACTAAGTAGGGCCTTATATTTCTTATCAAAAGTTGATGAAATCTTAAGACGGGTTTGGGTTTATGTTATTAAACACTAATATGAAACGTTTGGAAAGTTTAAAGAATAGGTAGTTAGTAACTGATTCAGAATTCATTCACTTGTAATCTTCTTCATTATAATTTTCTTTGATAATAATCAACAAGAGAGAATCTTTGAGTCTTGATCACTATTCATCTTGTCATTCACTTTGTTTCAATTCTTTGGTGTTGAGGTTGATTCCAAATTCAAAAATATGTATTGTATGTAAGAACGAATCGGTCGAAATCTTAAATATTTGTAAGACGAAATAGATTTTAGTAATTCAAACTATGATCTGTTGGTTGATATTAATCTATATTGGCAACGACCACGTTGTGACCAATGACACTTCTAAATTTTATTTTCTTTGTCCAGGGCAAACTCAATCTATTGAACAAGCAAATTCATGTATCTATAATAAACAACTAAATGATCTTTAGCTAGATCAAAATGTTGTCATTTGTATTGAAGAGACTAAACAAGAGTTAGGTGCAAACGGAGTTAAATATCTGTTAACGTAATCTGCCAACCATTGGTTTTATTAATCATTAACAATCATGATGTTTTGCAAAACTATGGGATTAGATTGGTAATTGTTTAGATAACATAATAGCTCGAATCCTTATTCAGTTTCGGATTGTTACGCAATTCAGCCCAATTACCCAGTCTTGGAATTACCCTTTGAATTTATTAGCCAATAAGTTGTCTATGCAATTTTGAATCATATTAACACAACAAATTATACATTGTGCTTCTAAAACCTGAAACCAGGGTGCGATAATCTTTTACTTATTGCTTATAAACCAATCAAATTCAATTTTTGTTAATTCCATTCAATCAAACTAATCACTCAACAATTAAGCTTAATCTTATTGACTAAGTTAAATAATTGATTACAAAGAAACACCATTCACTAAACTCTTTATGGATTCGAAATCCTGTTTAGCCCAACTAGCTAGGGTATTTTTTTTTTTTTTTTTTTTTGAACGGCTAAATCTTATCCCCTAAAATCAATCCCTTTTTTTGCCTCATATGAGGCTCGAACCCAACCCTATCCTGTGAAAACCAAACCCTTTACCACCACACCACTAAGGGGTGGGGCAGAACTAGCTAGGGTATTAGGACACACTTTTAAACTCTATTTTTTACCAGTACTTCGACATCAATCAAACTGCCATTAACTACAAAAATAAATAATAGAAAAGTCATTTATCACATTGTCTATACGAGCAAAATGTCATAGATTAATTTATCTTAATAAAATATGACAACTTGTAAAAACCATAAACCTAGCATAGATTTAATGTTCAACTCCATATAGTTCAGTCAATACAAAAAATGATGACTACATAACACTATTGATTATTATGTCTATACCCTTGTTTCTATACAATGATTTTGTCGTCTAAATTGAGGAAACTTCTTACATATCCGCTCGAGTAACAATATATTAATTTAGCTCATATGATTGGTACTATTTTTTTTAAACTAGGATTACGACCCGCCGCAATGCGGCGGGGATTCTTTATTTATAACTAAGTCGATCTACGACCCACACGTTATGTTAAACCTGTCAAACGGGGTAAAAATAGACGATGTAAAAACGTTCACCCACACACGCACGTTGCGTCGTGTTAACTCGCAAAATTTAGAACGAAACATAAAAACGTTAAGCCAAAGACACAACTGTGATGTGTTAAGTCACAAAATTTAGAACCAAGCATAGAGCGAAAAATTTGCGAAAAATGGAAACTATAAATGACCAAAGTTGAAAGTAAAAAAAGTTATGAGGATAGATTGTAAAAGATAAAAAGTTTTGGGTTAAAAGTAAAAAAACAAATAGTTTTGGGTTAAAAGTAATTTATGAAATACTTTTGGGTAAAAAGTAAAAAAAAAACATTTTTTTTTAAACCCCCCAAAGCCAATGTTACGACAACAATATGCATAACAATTTTTTCTTTGAAAACCCTCAAAGCACACCCCGCGTTGCGGCGAGGTGTAAAACGATGTCAAATAGTATTAATGTCACACAACCGTCATCGACAACCAACACTGACTTGACCTATAATATGCGTAGTGCGACGAACCTGTCAAACATGGAAAAATAGAGGTAAAAACCTTGAACCACACATGCACGTTGCGTCGTATTAACTCGAAAAATTTAGAACTATACGTAAAACGAAAATTTGCGAAAGATGAAAAGTATAAGTGACAAAAGTTGTGAAGTTAAATTGCAAATAATGAAAAGTTTTGTGTTAAAGTTAAAAAAACAAATTATGTAGGGTTAAAATTGGAAAAGGTACAAACCTTTGGGTTAAAACTAAAAAATCAAGTTTTTTTTTTTTTTGAAAAACTCATAAAGCACAACTTACAACTAATAATGCACAAAAAGTTTGCAAACTTATAGAGGTTTTAATATGTAGATTATCAAACTATAAGTTTGCAAAAAGTTTGCAAACTTATTAACACAAGTGATTTCAAACTGAAAACTATCATGTGGACTGTTAAGCATTCAAGTGTCATGTACGAGTCGAAAAAAAGACTCTTAGGACCTAACACATTATATAAATTATTTTTTTATCGGCGATTAATGTTATTTAGACACAAAAGTTATGAGGTTTTACTTTTTTAGATAGAGGGCCCAATAAATTTTGAGGTTTTTATGTTTTATTTAGGGTCGGGAAAAATATGACCTGGCCGGGGGTGTGGCTCGCCCACCCATGGAGCTGTATATTCGTAACTAATGTATTTTTTACTCTAGTTAAAAAAAAAACTATTTTTTCTTAATTTTAGTTCTAGTTATTTTATTTGTATATACAATAGTTTTAGTTATTTCATCAGTCTTAGCTGTGAATGTATAAACTAAATTTTATTACGAGACATATGAACCATTCCACGATGCGACACATGTATAACCAACAATCTTAGCTGTGAATGTATAAACTGAATTTTATATGCGGAGCATATGAACCATTCCACGATGCGACACATGTATTATAACCAACAACCTAGTTGTGAATGTATAAACTAAATTTTATATGTGAAGCATGTGAACCATTTCACGATGCGAAGCGCGAGGCAACGACATATACACCTGTAAAATTAAAAGTGAACTTATACGCATCATTATAATGGTCACGACATATCATTATGCGACACATGTTTTTCCCAACATTTCATAATTAGGAAACTAATTGAAGTTTTTTCCACATCTTATATATTTTTATGGCGTAATAAGTTTTATAAAATGTTTACTTTGAGGTCAGCGACAAGTTTATTAATGGCCTAATAATTTTATAAAATCTTTACTTTGAGGTTAGCTATAAGTTTAATAACAAGTTAAACCTAACAAACAATGAGAGCAAATATATAATTTTATTGTTAACTGTCAATGAATTACTGATACAGGTTATAAACTTGTATGATATCTCTCATTTTAGACTATACTTGTTTGTTTACCATAAAAGTTAATTAATGGTCCAAAAGTTATGTAATTTTTAAATAACAAAATAACACTTTAGATTTGTAATCATCATATTAAATGACACTTTGTTCAAGTCCTAAATTTACATAGTACACAACATCAGTTTATTTATTTAATATTAATTTAATTTATTTATTTTTATATTAGCATAGTAGCATCTTAAGGGTCAGATAAAGCTTAGTGATCATCAGGTCCTGTGTTCGATTTTCACAACGAGGTTTTTCTCAGATTTATATATATCTTAAAAAGAAAGGTCGGTGATGCCACTGACCTCTCTTCCACCTCTTTTGTCTTCTTCATATATTTTGAATTCGGAATATTCGTTCAAATTAAATAGTTGTCCAGCTGGTCTGTTGTTAGTTGCATGAATGACACAAAGGCTTAGAGTTCGAATCCCACCATGGTTTCTTAAAGAAATTTTTCTCCCCACTTCATTTTCTTTTTCTCTCTAACGGTAATTTTTTTTCTCCTAACTAACTGTTTTAAATTCTTTTACTGATTTTTCCTTTTTCTTTTTCTCCCTAACCTTTTCTGTTTTTCTAACTAACTGCTTTTAATTATTTTATTGATTTTTTTCTTTTTTCCTGTTTATGTTTTATATTGTCTTTTAAATATCGAATTTACTTTATTTAGTCCTTTTATTATTTTTCTGCAACTCAAATTTAAGAAAACAAATTTTGTTAATTTTTGAAACTCCCCATTTCTTTTTGTTATAATGAATTCGTTGAAATCGACCGAGTAAACGATTGTAATATTTTTGTTTTCTCTTTAGTTTGCTACAACTAGCGCCAAAACCAATCGAGTACACAACTATAATTTTTTTTCTTTCATTTTCTATAACAGGTGCACCAAAACCAAGTGAGTTATATCATCTAATGATTTTTCTTCTATTATTTAACTTATATTTAACTAATTTATTTTAATAAGAAATGTTGTTTACCTTTAGTTATCTAACTAAACTCAAACAGAAGTGTTACGACTTTATTGTTTGAGTTTTCTCTTTCGTTTATTATACACCGAAACCGTCGTTTGTTATATACCGAAACCGATCGAGTTATCATCCGTCACAACGCGCGTGATTTCATTTGCTAGGATAATCTTAAAGACAAAGGTCGGTGGGGGACCTTTGTCTTTAAGTCCTCAACTTTTACAAAAATACACACTTAGCGCTATACATTTATCTCCTTTCAATTTTCATATATTACAATTCTCATACCTATACTTTTACTTTTTAACCACTCTACTTTTAGTTCTTTCAATTCACACTCTTAAACTAGGCAACTTAAGCATTCACTTTTAATTTTTGGTAATTGACAACTTTGATCTGCCAACTTTTTCTACTTAATAACTTAACGTCTTATTTTATTTGAGACCTTTGTCTTTTTTCTACTTAATAACTTAACGTCTTATTTTATTTGAGACCTTTGTCTTTAATAGGTTACACTGAGTTTGATCGGATACGTCAAACACGTGTTTTGTGTGGTTAACGCATCACATAACGTGTCGTCATCTATAAACAACTAAGGTGACGCCGATGTAACGCGTTGTGTATCACAGTTTTAACGTACATGTCGTTTTAAAATTCACGTTTCAACGTAAATGACCCACGTTTCAACGTAAATGACTCACATTTTGACATAAATTTTTTTCTCAAGCGAGTCTAGTAAAAATTAGTACGTTTATACTTATTTTGTGTACGTTCATAAACTGTATTTGAAAGCAAGTCGGGTCAAATGTAATACGTTTTCATTCGATGGCGATGTAATTTTTTTAAGTAAAGAGTCAGGTCAAATATACAGTATAAATACGAGTTACTTAACTTTCGACGCCGCCACAACGTGCGGCGGGTCAAGATCCTAGTTAACTACAAAAATAAATAATAGAAAAGTCATTTATCACATTGTCTATACGAGCAAAATGTCATAGATTAATTTATCTTAATAAAATATGACAACTTGTAAAAACCATAAACCTAGCAAAGATTTAATGTTCAACTCCATATAGTTCAGTCAACAAAAAAATTATGACGACATAACACTATTGATTATGTCTATACGACTATACCCTTGTTTCTATACAATGATTTTGTCGTCTAAATTGAGGAAACTTCTTAGACCATGTGTAGTGGTAATGTGTTATAATGCCTCCACTATGGGGCATTATCCGACACGTGGCGTCCTAGTCAGCGATGGGGCATTATAGCAAAAGTGGTGTAGTGGGCATAATGCCTTATAATGCCCCCTTCCAATTATTAAAAAAAAAAAAAGGAAAGTAGTTGCTGCAATCAAAGTCCTCCTCATTGGCTAGTCAAAGTCCTCCTCACACTCCATTGGCCACATCCATTTTCCTTCCAACCCATTTAGCGTTATAATTAAAACGCTGGCTTGCAAATTTTCAAAAAAAAAAACGCCTCATAACGCCTAGTGTAATGGGGGAGGGGGCGTTTTTTTTTTCAATTTTTTTTAAAAATCACGCCCCACTACGGGTGGTCTCCGCTCGAGTAACAATATATTAATTTAGCTCATATGATTGGTACTATTTTTTTTAAATATATAGATTATCAAACTATAAGTCTATAACTTATTAACACAAGTGATTTTCAAACTGAAAACTATCATGTGGACTATTAAGACTGAAGGGAGTGGGGCATCCTTTTGAGAGGGCGTCTTGCGACACGTGGCGCCACGTCAGATTAGAGGATTTTGAGCAAAAAAGGGGGAGTGGAGCAACTTTGCTGGGTAGGGCGTCTTGCGACACGTGGCACCCATTTAATTTTGATTTGGTTAAAAAAAACAATAATTGGTCAAAAATCGATTTGTGTGAGGAAGCCAGGCGTCTTGCAGAGGATGCCCAAAGGGGGGACGCCCCATGGGACGCCGATGGGGGGCGGTGTGCGAGGCGGCTTGGGGCGGCTTGGGTAGGGGAGACGCCCCGCTCCCTTCAGTCTAAGCATTCAAGTGTCATGTACGAGTCGAAAAAAAGACTCTTAGGACCTAACACATTATATAAATTATTTTTTTGAACGGCGATTAATGTTATTTAGGCACAAAAGTTATGAGGTTTTACTTTTTTAGATAGAGGGCCCAATAAATTTTGAGGTTTTTATGTTTTATTTAAAGGGTCCAATAAGTTTTCCGGTTTCATATTTGTATATATCACATAAAAATTTAGGGCCGGGAAAAATATGATCTAGCCGGGGGTGTGGCTCGCCCACTCATGGAGCTGTATATTCGTAACTAATGTATTTTATACTCTAGTTAAGAAAAAAAAACTATTTTTTCTTAATTTTAGTTCTAGTTATTTTATTTGTATATACAATAGTTTTAGTTATTTCATCAGTCTTAGCTGTGAATGTATAAACTAAATTTTATTGCGAGACATATGAACCATTCCACGATGCGACACAAGTATAACCAACAATCTTAGCTGTGAATGTATAAACTGAATTTTATATGCGGAGCATATGAACCATTCCATTATGCGACACATGTATTATAACAAACAACCTTAGCTGTGAATGTATAAACTAAATTTTATATTTGAAGCATGTGAACCATTTCACGATGCGACGCGCGAGGCAACGACATATACACCTGTAAAATTAAAAGTGAACTTATACGCATCATTATAATGGTCACGACATATCATTATGCGACACATGTTTTTCCCAACATTTCATAATTAGGAAACTAATTGAAGTTTTTTCCATATCCTATATATTTTTATGGCGTAATAAGTTTTATAAAATGTTTACTTTGAGGTCAGCTACAAGTTTATTAATGGCCTAATAATTTTATAAAATCTTTACTTTGAGGTTAGCTATAAGTTTAATAATAAGTTAAACCTAACAAACAATGAGAGCAAATATATAATTTTATTGTTAACTGTCAATGAATTACTGATACAGGTTATAAACTTGTATGATATCTCTCATTTTAGACTATACTTATTTGTTTACCATAAAAGTTAATTAATGGTCCAAAAGTTAGTGTTTAATAAACTATATTAGTACGAGATTAAGGGTCAGAAATACTTGTTTATGTAATTTTTAAATAACAAAATAACACTTTAGATTTGTAATCATCATATTAAATTACACTTTGTTCAAGTCCTAAATTTACATAGTACACAACATCAGTTTATTTAATTAATATTAATTTAATTAATTTATTTTTATATTAGCGTAGCAGCATCTTAAGGGTGAGATAAGGCTTAGCGATCGATCACCAAGTCCTGTGTTCGATTTTCATAAGGGGGTTTTTCTCAGATTTATTGAGTTTCCTTCTGAATTAGTGTATAGACATTATAACCTACTGGAAATGGATATGATCGAGTCGTAGTGCTGGTGACACGGTGATACTAGAGTAATCCGTCAGTAATCCAAGTTCGTCGTTATAAAAAAATAAAAAAACAGTACATAACGTTAAAGTAAAGGTGTATCCAGCTGGAGGACTATAAGACCCTCCACATTCCAACTAGACCCACTCCCCAATATTTTCTTAAAAAAAAAAAACTAATGGAGCAAACCATCGCTCCACCGCCTCCCTCCGCCGTCACAACCACCGTCACAAACTCCGACTCCGTCACCTCCTCTCCTCGCTACCGAAACACCGACTCCTGGATAGAAGACAACAGTTCCACGGCGGCGACAACGGCGGCGGCGGCGGCGACCGGTGGTTTGACCAAACTCCGGCTGATGTGCAGCTACGGCGGCCACATAGTCCCCCGGCCTCACGACAAGTCATTATGTTACGTCGGTGGAGACACACGCATCGTTGTGGTGGACCGCCACACCACACTATCCGACCTCACTAACCGCCTCACCAAAACCTTACTCCGATCGGCCACGTCACCTACAACGACGTCGTTCACAGTAAAATATCAGTTACCGTCTGAAGATCTGGACTCGTTGATCTCCGTTACCACCGATGAAGATTTGGAAAACATGATCGATGAATACGACCGGTTAAATTCACCAACCGATTCTAACAAATCGAACCGGCTCCGGTTGTTTTTGTTTCCGGTTAAACCGGAGTCGGTTACGTCTATCGGATCGCTTCTAGAAAGTTCTACTAAATCGGAGGACTGGTTTCTGAACGCGCTTAACGGTACGGCATCAGGCTTTTCCGATACGTCATCGGTTAATTGTTTGTTAGGGCTTGAAGATGATATTTCTGTTACAGAGAAGAAAGATAGTAATATTAATAATATTATTATCAATAAAGGTTTGATCGGTAAGAATATGAGAGCGAATAATTCGGTACAGGATGTACAGTCGGTTCCGGATTCTCCGATGATGGAAACGACGTCGTCGTTTGGGTCAGCATCGTCGTCTCCGCCTGTTAGGGTTAATGTGGAGGATCAAGTGAAGGTTGGTGGAGGGATTGAAGAGCAATTTGTTCAGATGAGTGTGCAGAGTGTACAGCAACATGTTAAGAGTCAAGAGGATGTGAGTTTTGTGGCGGTGAGTGCTCCGGCGGGTGTGCCGGTTGTTTCGAAGGTTGCGGTTATGGAGAATTCGTATCGTGTGGCGTCGGAAGATGAGAGATCGGAGCAGGGGGTTCAATTAGCATATATTAAGCAGCAACAGCAGTTTCAGCAGAAGTTTGATTTGACTTCACCGGATTCGGTTTCGAGGTATATAGAAATCCTGTTTTTCTTTTGTTTTGTTTTACTTTTATGCAATGCATGCTAGGTGTTTGATGAATTGACTGAGTGAAAAATGCGAGATTTTGTTTTGATGTGGTATATATTGTTGTGTATTGCAGTGATGGTAGTGTAACAAATCCTTTATCTAGACGTAAACCGCCTGTGACTTACCAAGATCCAGTTGCACAAACCCAGTTTTCGAGTAATAACGTTGTTCGAACTACTGATCCGAGTAATATTCATGATCAAAACACTAGGATTCCGATTCAACAACCACAACAGGTTCAAGATTCTGGTTATGTGATTTCAACCCCAACTACCCAAGTTGATCCACAACATCCTCAACTTCACCCACAACCGCAGTTTATTCACGTTCCACCGCCACAGTACCTCCACCAGCCGTCAGGGGCGGTTCCGATGGCGTCATACTATCAGATGTACCCGTCCCATTCGCAGATTCGTGCTCCACATCCGGCAGTTGATCAACACAATTTTGTGTATTATATGCCAGCTAGGCAGCCGCCGCAAGGTTACAACGTACCATTACAGGCTGATCCCACTGCTTCTGCACCTCCTAGCAATCAAGTTCCACCGCCGTCTAGCTTGTTCACTGCACCCCGTGCTGCCCAAACCGCTAAAACTGAACCATCAGCAGGTGTGTATCGAACCGCTACGAGTTCTGCTGCGCTGCCACCTCAACTGGTTCAGGTTCCGTCTAGCCAACATCCGATTCAACCTCAGTATGTCGGCTATTCTCACATACATCAACCTCCTCAGCCCGTCACTTCTGGCGGCAGTGGTAATTACGTATACGAGTTCGCTGATCCGTCACAGCAAAGACCGCATATATACTACGCAGCCCAGCCGTTGCCACCTCAATCCGCTGCTCAATATCAAACCATGACCTCAACTTTGCCTGTTGAAGCTCAAGCTCAAGCTCAAGGTGGGTCCCATCTTCAGGCGGATAATAGTATGAAACCGCAGCAGGTAAGAACGTCACAGCCTTGACCGGTGAGTTTCAATTAAAAATTTTGCAGTGAAGTGTGTTTTTCTATTATTATTATTATATTATTATTGTTATTGGTTTGTGGTATGTATTTGTGCTTGAAAATAAGAACATGAGTTTGATTTTTTTTTTATTCTAGTATATGTGTATGCTATATTTACATTGGTTCTGTTTGGAAAGTTGTAGTTAGGAGTTTAGATGATTGCAGTCACTTGTTGTCAAGTTCCTTTTTCCCAACATAAATGTACCTGTGTCACATGTCCACCATGGAAATAGTACATTGTATATACATGCAAATGAGTTCTTAAATGGTTAAACCATTTTGGATCTTGCCACATGTGTGGGCAGGTGTGTGTCTGGCTTTGCATCTACTGAGGTTGGTTTGTAAAGTTGAAATGAGACACTGATGAATATGATGGTTGCCCAGAGGGATGAAGCATGGTACACAGGGGTGGGGTTGGTGTGTGTACTATTGCGAGTTGGCGTTCGCGATACCAGCTATCGCCACCCAATCTTGTTTACTTTCCCTTTTCAAATTTCCAGTTTTGGATTGAATCGTCGAAAATATCAATCATATTAAAAAATGTACAAAAGATGCTTACCTTAAGCCTTTACTGTGAAAAATAATGTGGTGTTAGGTGTATGAATATGAACAATGATGTATTTCTTGATGTTGAAGTGCTGATTTTGAAAAAAAAGCCTTTAGCAATGTTTTTATTACTGTGCAACATATTGGCACAAGTGTTCGAGCCCTTAGTGATCTACTCGAGATCAACCCATTAAAAGCTCCAAATGAGCTGAGCTCAAGTATAAATTGAAGCTAATTTAATATAAGAGCTCGAATTCAAACTTCACATATGGAGTTGAGCTAGCTCCTGAGCCTAGTAAGCCTTCTATTTATACAAAAATAATGAATTTTATTATATATAATAAATATTTAACTTGTATATATATATATTAATTCATAACATTCCGATGAATAGTACCAATTTCGTCTTTTAGTCTATATCGTCTTTTATTTTCACCCCCTATAGTTTAATTGTTTTATTGTTTTGCCATTTTCTTTGAACTCTAATAAAGTTATCATACAGATTTCAAATTTTAATAAAGTTGTTGGTATAAACTCACGTTGTCTACGTGTTAGTTCCCTTGAGTCACTTGGTGTTAGAAATTCATGGTTTTGTTTTACACTTTTTCCCGGTTTGGTCATCGTTCGGTCCCCCCCCCCCCCCCCCCACCCAATCGCGTATGATAAAATATCAAGTTGATTTTTAGATTTTAGACGGTTGTTTGTGGTGACAGTTGAGCGACTGAAGAGATTTCGAAACTCTTTTGATCTCCTATTGATTATGGGAATTAATTATGCATCAAAACACAACGAGCCATAGCACGTAGTTGTCTTTTAAATGTTCATAATAATAAAGATGTCAAGATGGTTTACAAAAGATGACCACTATGTAAATAACACAGACTCAAATCATCCATTAGTGAATAGGAAAAAGTTGTGTGTAAGTATATAGATTTGTCTGAATACATCTTGAAGACAAAGGCCACCTCTAAGGAGTGGCAACAATCATTTATATTAGGCCAATCACATGTTGACATTGTGCCCCAAATAGATACATGAAGATGTGAGCAGATAAGGTTCTACCAAAACATGATTGCAATTTGCAATAATCAACTATATTGTTCCCTAAGAGACGAGTGGTATCTATTTTTTCTTTTTAGGTTTTGTTGGTTTGCATATGGCTATTTGTAAGGCAAGGCAATGTTCCAAGCAAGAGTGTATGCTAAAGCATGAGCATGTTTCCCTTGTCATGTTACCGATGTGAATTAGTACAATTGTATCAAGTCTAATAAGGGCATTTTCCATGTGAATTCCATGGACGGAGCTACGTAAGCAATGTAACCCCACCTCCACGGACCGTTCAAGGCCTCAAGAACGTCTACCCCTCTTTAAAATATTCTCCCTTTTTCTCGTTTGTGGTCGTCCATAGCCACACGGACAAACAATCGTCTGTCTTAGCAGCGTTTAGCATCTCTAATACACGGTTAAAGATAACCTCTTTAGTTTACACTTGAATCTATTGATAAATTTCTATACAAACCAATGTCGACCAATTTACTAAATGAACTTTGACTTTGATTTAAGAGTTAATTACGGTTTTCGTCCTTGTGGTTTATCAAAAATCACTATTTCAGTCCATTAGTTTAAAAATTGTGAGTTCAGTCCCTATGGTTTCACTTTCGTAATCATTTCAGTCCTTGTGGTTTCACTTTCGTAACCATTTCAATCCATTATTCTGTTAAGTACAGGGACTGAAATTGTTACGAAGTGGACTGAAATGGTTACGAAAGTGAAACCACAGGGACTGGAATCATAATTTTTAAACTAATGGACTGAAATAGTGATTTTTGACAAACTACAGGGACGAAAACAACAATTAACTCTTGATTGAACTTCGCATCATTCCTAGCTCTCCACAGGCTCCAGCACGCAATGGTAGCGCTTTGACTGTTAGACTCCAACATGTGGTCTTAAATCTATTAAACATAATTAACATCTTTGTAGGTCAATTTAATTTAAAAATATATTATATGTATTAGAAAAGGGTGTTAATAAAGTCATACCTTTAAATCTTGTTTTCACACCCTCTATACGAGTCGTATAGGGTTATACGGTATATATAGAATATTCTGACATGACAAATATTGGATCGTATAATGGTATACGTCTCGTACAGATAAAGAAAATATCGGATTATATAACATTATGTGGTGTTTAGATCGTGTAAGGTTCTATATACGTCGTATAAAGTTATTCGACTTGTATATATGGTAGGGGTGTGCACGGTTCGGTTCGGTTTTTGGGTATAATCAAAACCGTAACCGAAAGTTCGGTTTTTGGTTTTTAAAACCGTTCGGTTTTTTCAGTTTCGGTTATTTCGGTTTTAGCAACGGTTTGGTTCGGTTTTTCGGTTTTTAAAACAAATTATGTAAGATTTAAAACTTAAAAGTATAATTCAAAATTTAAGAAATATTTCTTAAATGTTTACATTTAAGTTAATATGTTTAGTCTTTTAAATTAATATTATTCACATAAACCTAACCTTCTAATCTATTTTAATGTTTCTTCAAAGTTTTTGTTAAGACGTTTTCTTTTATAATACTTTGAAAACCATTTAATTTTTATATTAAACTTTGTTAGTTCTTATAAACAATGGATATTTTAATGATAAATAAACATGGTAATGTTTTTATTATAAATATTTAACAAACAAGAATAAAATTAATAATTCTTAGTAGCATGGGTAAACACTTAAACAACTTAAACATAAAAATATATAGATTGGTTACTATTAAAACTTATCGGTTCGGTTCGGTTATTTTCGGTTATTGAAAATGATTATCCGAAAACCGAACCGAAATTTTCGGTTATTAAAAAATTCCGAAAACCGAACCGTCGGTTTTTATTTCGGTTCGGTTTTTTCGATCCGGATTTTTCGGTTATTTCGGTTACGGTTCGGTTATTTCGGTTTTCTGCTCACCGCAAATATATGGACCCAATAAAGATTCTCTCATTTTTTTGTGAGATATTTGTAATTTACAATCCTGTCATCATCTTCATCTTAATCTCTGGTTCTACCGCCACACCTACCCATTGGCTTCACGACACGCAATCTCCCAAACTCTTTTCCATTTTCCAAATCGTTAATTTCCAAAAATAGAAAGAAACTCAGCTATGTCGGTAACGTCACCCTCAAATGCACCACACCACCGTCTTCTTTTCTTCCACTCCAAATGGCATCTTCATCATCCACCGTTCTCCGCCGCCTCTGCCGTCTTCCTCCGTCAATCCGTTTCACCTCCTTTAGAGCTTTCTCTACCGAAATAAACGGCGAAAAGGTTTCTAATAAGCCTCCGATATGTACAGCAGACGAGTTACACTACGTGTTTGTTAAAAATTCTGACTGGAAACTTGCCTTATGGCGATACCTTCCTTCTCCTCAGGCAAGTTGTAACCTCATGTAACTCTGGTGAAAATATTTTATTATAGATTATTCTATACGGTTGGTATAACGTTATACGCGTGAAATTAAGATTGTGAGGTGTGACGCTATTATTAATTGCTGAATAAATTCTGACTAATTAATTTTAGGCTGTACGGAGAAAGCATCCGTTGTTGCTGTTGTCAGGGGTGGGAACTAATGCCATTGCTTACGATCTCTCACCCGAGGTGACTTCATTTGTGTTTAGTTTACGGAACGTTCAGTTTGTTGGTTTTAACAATGTTTTAAGAATCGGACCGCACTGGTTCGATGGATTAAAGAACCAGATGATATGATATATATGATATGAAAACTACCTAAAAGCCATGCGTTTGGGTTACGACTAAGGGTGTCAATCGTATCGGGTTGACGGGTTGGTGGGTTGAAATGTTCAACCTGAATCCGACCCGTATTGTTATTCGGGTCAAAGATTTCAACGCGAACCCGCACACATATAAATGTGGGTCAACTTGAACCCGACCTGTTTAACCCGTATTTTTCAATGAGTCATACAAGTTGACGATTTATAAGCGAGTTATTGGGTTTTAAGCGGTTATCAATTACATGTTTAATGCTGAGTATGAGTGTGATGAGTAAATAACATAATGTGTCGAAACTAACATTATTATGACTAACCTTGTAAAATAGAAACGAAAAAAAAAAAGTTTTCTAAATAGTTAAACGGGTTAACAAGTCAACCCGAACCGTTTTATTAAACGGGTCGTGTTAGTCGACCCAAACCTGTTTTTTCGTGTCAGGTTCGGGTCATATTGGCAGGTCGGGTCAAGAATTGCCGCCCCTAGTTAAGACCACTTAAAACCGGTTTGGTCCAACTTAACCATTGAAGTTTTTAGCTTAAATTGTTTGTTTTCAGTCTTCATTCGCTCGTCACATGTGTGAGCACGGATTTGACACATGGATTCTTGAGGTTCGAGGCTCAGGCTTAAGCATGCAAGAAACAAACCGTAAACAGATTGAGCAATCAGCACATGAAATATCTAATCAAATGGAAGCTGCTTCTGCAACAGGAACACGAAACGCTCAATTTGGCCCGCAATCTTCGAACAATAACGATACTGACCCAACAGAATCAGAGACGGTTATAACTACCCAACAACCAATTTCATTGCCAACTGTATTTCCAGAATCAGTTATCGTCACCAAATTAACCGAAACCTTTATAACACTATCAGCTAGAGTATCTGACTTTGTTAGTGAAAGTCAACCTAGACTAATTTCCGCTAAATTATTTGACAAACTGGTAGGAGAATCTTTTATAGCAAAGCGATTTAACGAGATAAAGGAGAAAATTTCAAGTTTTTTGGAAGTGAAACATGATTCGGGTGTTACAAGTCAAATAAGGGACTCGAGTCAAAAGTTGGTTAATATTCTTGAAGAAGGTCAACGCTCTGTTTCGTCCCCAATGTTTGACCTGCAAGAACGTTTGACCATAATCATGGAAGGGTTGCAGAAGCAAGTGGATTTGATCGGCAAATTTGATTGGGATTTTGATCATCACCTTGAAGAGGACGTTCCTGCTGCGGTGAGGTGACATGTTTTGATTTTCTCTATTTTTAGTTATATTATTCCCTGTGGTTTGGTGGAAAATGCCACTTCAATCCAAAAAAAAAAAAAAATTTGCGCCAGTTCCGTCCTCAACGTTTTTAACGGCGCGTTATCTTTTTGGACTGAAGTGGCACGTTTCAAAAATGTTGAGGACGGAACTGGCGCAAATTTTATTTTTGGACTGAAATGACATTTTCCACCAAACCACAGGGACGAAAATGGCAGTTAACTCTATTATTCTTTTTAAATGCCCTGCAACTTCATATATCGGATATAGAGTTCACTTGTCAAAAGTTGTATTTCGACCTTCTAGTCTCTCGGTTAACACGAAATCAACTTTTGATAATATGGGAACAGATGCTCATGTAAGTTCTGATTGGTTAATTGTTTATAAAAGTTAGTTATGTTCTTTTTGAAGCAAAATATGACACCCTTCTTCCTTAGGGGAAAAGTAGTTGTAGTGTTGTACCTATTATGATAGTTAAATTTTACCTCTGTTTTTGAATTTACACCTCCTCTGTGTAGATCACTACCAGCGCGTATAAGATCAGTACTAGTGTATAAAGTCAGAACTCAGAACCAACATATAGGTCACTACTAGTATATAAGGTCGGAACCCACACGCATATAGGTCAGTAACAACTTCTTACCGACAAAACTTCAATCTTGGTATATAGCCATATATTAAAGGATCTGAATCCAGTTAAGTCTATACAAGCCCGAAAATGACATTAAGCTCCGGCCTAATATGTTCTGGCCCAACCTGTAGCGCATTTGTGTTCCCAGCCTGTGGCGCAGTAGTTGCAGTGTTCCCAGACTGTAGCGCAGTAGTTGTGGCCATGACCCGCTTCCTCATCCGGGTATAAACTATAATCGAAAGTTTACAAGATATAAATACATAAAGAAGATCCTAAAGAGTAGGAACTAACTACAACAATATTGGACAGATTAACTTCTTACTAATTCAAAATACAAATTTAAATATTTCAACTTGGTGGTGCTTAATTGCAGTTTGGTTTGGCTTAGTCTAAGATGACGTCCCGATCAGACACAATAGAACATAGGTAACCATGTAGACAGTATGTTGGTGCATATTTCGTACGTCTGCCACTGTGCGAATAGTTAGATAGAGCGTGTGTTGAATATTGTATAGAATAGGAGAAAGTTGGACAGGTTTTGTAAATGTCAAGGTCCATCCGGACGGATGACCATCCAATCGGATGGACACATGTGTTAGTTGTCTATAAATAGGGGGTTGGGGCTCCCATTTGGACAAGCTTTTGGTTCCATGAGGGGAAATGTTGTCCAACTGGTCTCGTGGTGCTGTAAACGTTGTATAATCAATAGAGACGAGATTGAAATTGACTGCTTGGTGTCGTATTCTGTTTCTACTCCTTTCTTAGTCGTAATAAACGCACCGAACACGTCGGATCTGGACCGAAGCTCCGTCAAACTCGCCGGATCCTGGAATCAGCACAGTACACGAACGATTTCTCTGCAGAAAACCGGAGCTACACTCCTAGTTGTGAACGGGTGAGATAAAGCAAGAAAATGAGCGTCCTACTTGGATGCTTTCAGCAGTTATCCGCTCCGCACTTGGCTACCCAACGTTTACCCTGGGCACGACAACTGGTACAACAGAGGTGCGTCCTTCCCGGTCCTCTCGTACTAGGGAAAGGTCCTCTAAATGCTCTAACGCTCACACCGGACATGGACCGAACTGTCTCACGACGTTTTGAACACAGCTCACATACCGTTTTAATGGGCGAACAGCCCAACCCTTGGAACATACTACAGCCCCAGGTGGCGAAGAGCCGACATCGAGGTGCCAAACCTTTCCACGATCCACCATGACTAAAATCGTAACGAATCGATTAGATGGAGGAAGCCCAACAATGAAGTCTATAGAGATATCTTCCCAAACACGGTTGGGAATAGGTAAAGGCTGGAGCAGCCCTGCTGGAGACCGAGTTTGATACTTCTGCTGTTGACAAGTAATACACTTTCTCCTGCAGTCCTGCTCTACCTGAACGCCGGTTGTTGTTACTACATGCCCCAAGAACACCACACTCATGCCCAAAACAACATTTTGGTAACTTAGCAAAGAAATGGTGATCATGCAACAATCTTAACGCATGTTCTAAATGCATTACATGCTGATCCATATCAGGGCTATAATTCAGAATGTCGTAAAAAAAAGAGTATAAACCGGCGTAGAAGGGGACGAAATAGATCATTCATTGCTGCCTGGAAAGTGGATGGTGCGTTAGTGAGGCCAAATGGCATGACCTTAAATTCATAATGTCCCGAGTGTGTTCGAAAAGCTGTTTTGTGCACATCATTATCAGCTACCGGAATTTGATACGGGGATCCAATGTAGAAAATACTGTAGCCCCGTAAAGTTCATTGAGTAACTTATCAATGTTACGAATGGGATATTTGTCGGCTATAGTAATCTTATTCAAAGCCCGGTAGTCCACACACATTCTCCACGTGTTATCTTTTTTCTTTACCAAAAGAACAGGACTGGAATATGGGCTGGTACTTGTATAAATAAACCCGGCTGCTATGAGTTGCTCCACTTGTGTCTCAGTTTCGGTTTTTTGGGAATGTGGGTAACTGTAGGGTCTGATATCTGGTGGAGTTGCGTTAGGTAATAATGGAAACGAGGAGGGGGTAGGTCTTGGGTTCTTCAAACACAGTGGAATAACGGGTCACCAGGGCTGTAGCGCAGTTGTAGTGTTCCCAGCCTGTAGTGTATTAGTTGTAACCTTGACCCGTTTCTTCTTCCGGGTATAAACATGCTACCACATATAATCCATACGTCCTAACTTGTATCACAATTTAGCATGAATTCCTTTGGTCTTGATTTGCGATACACTAAAATATACAGTGGCGGATCTACAAAATCTTTATAGGGGCAACGTTTCATATAAAAAGGGGTAACCGAATCGAAAAAATGTCAATTTTTTTCCAAAATTTACACTGCCGTTGGAGCGGCAAGGGGTAGCGGGGGCTACCCCTAATATCATGCTAGGTCCGCCCCTGAAAATATACGTTGATAACACTAAAATTACCGAGACTACATACAGATGGCCTATATAAGGGCCCATACTCAACCCGAGGATGGCAAACTCGTTGCTGTTGGACACTCCATGGGTGGTGTTTTACTATATTCGATGCTATCACGATACGGTAAGATTCCAAACTGTGTTCTTTTGTTTTTCTTTATATAATTAATAGACCCCAATTTTAATTGTGATAAAGGTTTTGAAGGAAAAGATCCAGGGTTAGCCGCGATTGTTACATTGGCATCTTCACTCGATTACGCCTCTAAATCATCACTGAAATTATTATTGCCACTTGTAAGAAAATGTTTGTGTATCATCTGGAGTAGGGGTGTGATTTTCTGACATGACCCGAAAACTCGACATGAACCTAACTCGAGATTCGCGGGTTTGGGTTTAGTCTAAACAGGTCGGGTCAGTTTCAGGTTGAAGACAGGAACCCGTTTAGCTAAACGAACCGGGTTCGGGTTAACCCGGTCGGGTTGGCGGGTTGACCCATTTAATCCATTTATATTATTTTACAGTATGATTTCTGTCATAAATCAAATTGGGTGCGTATTGTATGCTGTAATTATAACTTAAAAAGAGAAAATGACATAAGATTTTATAATTTAAATGTAATTGTATTATAGATATTTGTGTTTTTTAGTAAATTTGAATTTTAGTATATTAATTTGCAAAAATAAAAAAAATCGGGCTGAACAACCCGCGAATACTCGGGTCATGTATGGGTTCATATGTATGACACAATTTTCGGGTCCGGGGTCGTCTAAATTTTTCGGGTTCAGGTCGGTTGAACCCGCCAACCCACGAACACGACCCGTTTAGCATCCGTAATCTGGAACTGAGAAAATATGATCCGACTCTTCTTTCTTTATATTTGTTTATCATACATAGGTTGATCCTGCACAAGCGTTAAATGTACCGATTATTCCATTAGGGGCAATGTTAACCGCTGCATATCCTCTTACATCCCGTGCTCCTTATGTTTTATCATGGCTTAATCATATGATATCAGCACAAGACATGATGCATCCAGATTTATTTAAAAAACTCACTTTGAATAGCTTTTGTAAGTGCATAATTTCTTTTACTTTTATTTATTAAATTCCATCTTTATTTTTAATGATTTTTTATGTTTAAATCTGTTGTAGGTAGCATACCTGCTAAACTATTGTTACAGCTTGCGTCAGCGCTTAGAGAACACGGTTTATCTGATAGAAGTGGGACGTTTTTCTACAAAGATCATATTCACAAAATAAATATACCGGTTCTCGCAATCGCAGGTGATTGGGATGCAATATGCCCCCCTGAAGCCGTACGCGGTACGTATGGTCTTGAACCGTATATCTTTTTTTTTAACTAGAAGGTACAGAAACATTGACAATGTGTTGTATTGGTTGAATGAACAGAAACAGTGAAATTGATTCCTGAGAAGTTGGTTACCTATAAACTTTTTGGTGAACCGGATGGCCCACATTATGCCCATTATGATTTGGTTGGGGGACTATTGGTAATCCATCTAAACTTTTATTTTAGGGAGTTCATATACCCACACCCTAAAATCTTATTTTCACACCCTCTATACGGGTTGTATAGGGTTATACGGCCTGTATAGAATAATCTGACTAGATTATTCTATACGGGACTAGATTGTTCTATATGGGCCGTATAACCCTATACGACCCGTATAGAAGCCGTCGTATAACAAAAATAATGGGTTGTATAAACAATCTATACGGCTCGTATAATGCTATACGGGTTGTATAGGTCAAGAAAAAAAATGGGTCGTATAGCATTATATTGCTCGTATAACAATCTATATACGGCTGGTAGAATGTTATACGGGTCGTATAGATTAAGACAAAAAGAAACATTCCCTGACATTTAAGTCCGTGCAACAATCTACTATACGGGTCGTTAACTTTATACGGGTCGTATAGACCTAAGGGTGTGAAAATAAGATTATAGAGGTGTGTGAATAGTGGGAGCCTATTTTATTATACATACAGTAGATATTTTGTGGATTTGCTTCTGTGTACAAAAAAAAAAAAAAAAAAACATTTGTATAAACGATGTTTATTTTAATGTTTAAAATCTACAATGCAGGCGGTGGATGAAGTGTATCCAAGTGTAGTACAATTTCTAAGTAGTCATGACCATTGACCAGAAATAGTTATCAAGGAGCTTTGTTCGGTATATTAAGCAAAGCAATGTATGTTTGCTTACAGAGGTTATTGTAATGTTTTTCATCATAATTTATGCCAAACTTTTTCTTAGGTTTTGTTTTGTTAAAGTTTTAAGTGTAAAAGTAGGAATATGTATAGAGGAGGCGCAGACAAGTCAACTGTCAAGCACACAAGCAGTCCTTTAAAGCTCTAAATATGCATGATTAGTCTTCAATGAACTGCTACAAGTCCCTCAACTTTCCAGTACAACAACATTAATCCCTCAACATATAAAACAATTATAAAACATATCAACTAGACATCAACCACCATCAACTACACAATGTTTGCTATTGAATTAATATTTTGCAACATTTCATACATTAAGTAACTTAATTCATAAATATTATAATTACATAAGAAAATTAAAAAAAAAACTAGATGATTTTCCGCCCACGCGTTGCGGCGGGGACCCAATGTCTGCAAAACGCATGTCAGCAGCAGATGCCGAATATCAAAACATAAATAAAAATGACGTGGTAAGGATGGTCACTCCGTCCTAAAAAAACGATTTTAAATAACCTAATATATAATAATAGGACCCACACGTCTTACATGTTGAAAATTCGGTTGTTTTCAATTTAGTTATTACGGTGCTAACACGTTAAAATATGGATGAGCTCGGTACCGGTAACAGCACCGAAAGTACCGATCCGGAAAATCATCGAAATTAGGTACTGGCACCGAAAATGCTCGGTACAATACGGTATGGTATTTGAAGGTAAAAATCAATAAATACAGGTATGGTGCTAGACCGGTGTCGAACCGAAAGTAACGATCCTGAAAACGCCAAAAGGTGGGTACCAAATTGGTAACGAAAATGATTTGGTAATAGTAAATTTGGTACTGATACGATATCGGTTTGATTACAGAATTTGATACGATTTGCTCATCAATGATCTAAATATCCAAGTTAATTTTACATGCTACAATTCATTCATTACAGAAAAAAGGCAAAAAAGAAAGCAAAATAAGTTGTTGTGTATATAAAATCTCAATCAAACAAAATACAGTTTACTTACTGTGTGTATGAAAAGTAATCTAAACAGTGCAATTACTTGCATTGCTACGTTGCTACAGGATTTGATGAGCTCGGTACCAACCGGTACCGAAAATACCTTAACCGAAATCTCGAAAAGTGTGTACCGGTACCGAATATACCTTGTACGGTACGGTACGGCTCGGTACCGGTCGGTACTGATACGACACCGGTATTTGAGGGTAAAAATCGGTGAATACCGGTACCGAAAATACACCCGATTTGGTAAAAGCGGGTACCGGTACTATTTGTTCATCCCTTAATGAAGTTACTGTGTGTATGAAAAATAATCTAAACGGTGCAATTACTTGCATTGCTACAGGATTTAATGAGCTCGGTACCAACCGATACCGAAAATACCGTTACCGAAATCTCCAAAAGTGTGTACCGGTATCGAATATACCTGGTACGGTACGGCTCGGTACAGGTCGGTACTGGTACGTCACCGGTATTTAAGGGTAAAAATCGGTGAGTACCGGTGCCGAACCGGTACCGAAAATACACCTGATTTGGTAAAAGCGGGTACCCGTACCAGTACCGGTACCCAATACTATTAGTTAATCCCCTAATGAACTTACTGTTCATTCAGTTCTGGTACGGTACGGCTCGGTACAGGTCGGTACTGGTACGGCACCGGTATTTAAGGGTAAAAATCGGTGAGTACCGGTGCGAAACGGGTACCGAAAATACACCTGATTTGGTAAAAGCGGGTACCAGTACCGGTACCCAATACTATTAGTTAATCCCCTAATGAACTTACTGTTCATTCAGTTCGAAAATTAATATATAGGAGAATTCCACATACGTGCCTATTCTATATTGCTGAGCATTCACATCCATGACATCAAATTCTGTGTGTGGTGTTTTTAAAATATAAAAAGTATAAAAAGTGGTTGTGAGCGAAGGAGACCGAAAATGTTATTGTTCATCTGTATATTTGGGGGACACTGTTCACCCCCTATAATTTTTTAATATATTTTGAAAATGGTTGCGAATGAAGGAGAGAGAAAAGGTAATGATAAAGGTATAAAAAATATTATTTAATTGAAAAGAAAAGAGAAAATGTAGTGTTTTTTAGTGTAATTTAGGGTGAAAATATGATGGGATGACATTTCTATTCCATCCACTATATTATATGAAGTGGTTGTGAGTGAAAGATAAATATCCTAAAATATCGGTTTTATCAAAAATTTTAACCTAATACTAAATTCATTGATTTTTTTTTTTTTTTGTATTTATATAGTCTTCCTTTTTAAAGACTTAAGGAATGAAAGAGATAATTAATTAATTGAGAAAAATATAGTATTTTTTATTATGTTAATTAAAAGGATAAACCATTTAATATTTTACTATTGCATTATATGTATTAGCTAGGTTCGAAATCATGTATAATGAAACATCAAATAATTAGTAATTAAGGTTTAAAAAGTTCTAGGTTTATAAACTTATGACATGTAGAGCACCCATTACTTATCTATATCTATACATATAATAAAGTAAACCAATTTGAGACACATGGCAATCATTGAGGCTATCTAGAATTCTATTTTCCCGTCTTAAACATAATCCTTTTAGTTTCATTAGTTAATCCTAAATTAAAAAAACAATTAATCCTTAAATCTTGGAAAAAATAATTTAATCCCTACTTAATATTTTTATCCAAATTTTAATTTTCAAAATCAAGTTAATACGATGATATGTTGTTAATCATGATAACATGTTACGGAAAAATTATACATTGTCTATCAACTAATTTTACTAAGTTAAAGTTTCAATTCATATTGGGTTTTATTTAGTTGATTTACTAAGTTATATATTTCGATTTTTTCTTTTATTGAGAATTAAAAATGTACTATAATCTATCTATACATATAAGTAAATCAATTTGAGACACATGACAATCATTGAGGTTATCTAGAATCCTATTTTCCCGTCTTAAACATAATCCTTTTAGTTTCATTACTTAATCCTAAATTAAAAAATTAATCTTTAAATCTTGGGAAAAATAAATTAATCCCTTCTTAATATTTTTATCCAAATTTTAATTTTCAAAATCAAATTAATACGATGACATCTTATTAATATTGATTACATTTTATTAATACTGTTATACTTTCTACTTATATTTGATGTTGTTATACATAAATATTATATCTTTTAGCATAACTATTAATATATATATATATATATGACAAAAAGTAATATTGTTTATTAATATTATCCAATGTTGGTTTGTTTTTAGCATTACTGGATTCACCCATGGTCAATTGTATCTGGCATTATTAATAATTAAAAGTATAGACGAGGTAAAACTACTAATTCTAGATAGAGATGGTAAAGTTATGAATAAAAGATTTAATGTTGTGTACAAAAAAAATATATAGATATTTATGAATTATGTGAATATTTTTTGGATTCAAATTACTTTCGGTAATGTGCGAGTTATAATTGTAACTTTTTATTTCTCATTACATAAGTGTAATGTAATACGTAAATATAATAATGAGTATTATATAATATATTTATTTTTGTATTATTTTAAACGACAGTTTGATTACATGTTTTTTTTATGAATTTTATAGTACCAACATAAATCATCTTTATATTAACTCATTTATGTCAATTTGGTATATAAATGTCTTCGTCTTTGATTTGCACTTACAAGAAATATTTATTATAAAGTTTAAATTGTTCAACCCATGTAACACACGGGGAACTAACCTAGTATAATCTATAGTTAGAAATGGGGAACTATTAGGGGAGGAGGGGTGGTCACTAGTGATAGATTTCTATCACTCTCACTATCCAATCAAATCATGCTATGTCATCACCCAATATTCTATCACTACTGATAGAATTATAGTGGGGGTGGTATCACTAGTGATGGAATTCTATCACTCCCAATTTTTTTTAATTTTCATTTTAAAATTAGAAATTAAACACTAAATTATAAATTTCACTAATTTTTTTAATTTTTTTATTTTAAATTAGAAATTAACAATAAAACACTAAAATTAAAAATTTCATTAAATTTAAAACATACTACTTCAATTTAACATACTAGAAACATAAAATAAAAAAAAAAATAAAAAAAAACTTACTCCTCGTCCGAATCATAAAACTCCAAACCTAGAGAACCTACTAGTTCGATTAAATCGTATCTCAACCGAAAGTGAGTTTCTTCATTACGCAATTCTAGATGGATATTTTGTGGAACTTGAACTTGTGTAGGAGGATCCGGCACCCAATCCGGGGATATTGCACGTCCGTCTTCTTTGATCAGCATATTGTGCAATATGTGTCACACCCCGAATTTCCACGTGTCACCGGTGGGCCCGGTGGGGGAGTATCGTGACGTGGTTGGCAACATAATAGTCAAACAACACAATATATATGAATGCACAGCGGAAGCAAAGGATATTTATTATTACATTCCGAATATGAAGTAATATTCAGTATTACAACGGAAGTAAAGGATCCACAGGCGGATCTTAAAACATATCATTTGTTCAACAGACTTTAGACGCCTAGAACTTGCAAGATTCCTTATTAGCGCCCTGAGCTCCCAGCCAATTCCGTTCAGTACCTGTCACTTAACCCTTTTGGAAAATACGTCAGTTTTCACTGGTAAATACACTCAACTGACTCATTTGAAAAGAGTTTAAGAAAATTGATTTAGATGCACCAGGCACAAAACCTTTTGACACTTTGATTAAAATGCACAGAGGCAAAATTAATCTTTTATAACTTGGGAAAATTATTTGTATATAATCTTGTATACAGTTTTACTTATTTGTCGTCCGTTAGGGCCGGTTTGTAGGGTCGGACTAGATTAACAGACACGCCACAGGTATAATGCCCACAGGCTATCATCCCCTAAGTGGATTACCAGTTCCGGTATAATGCCCACAGGGATGATACCTTCGAGTGGATTACCAGTTTTTACATAATGCAACTGTCAGGTGTATGCCTACACCCCGTGCTTAGGTCGTGGCCATTTCGTAAAATGATGCCAAGGATATCCGGGACATGGTCATTAACCCCCAAAGGCCATACACCAAATAATAAAATAATACATATTAAACAGGTTATGTAAGTACATCAATCATAATCCGATTTAAATGACTACATACACCCGACCAAGCGGTACTTTTATAGTACCGTATCCCAAGCCCGTATAGGGAAAATAAGTTAAGAGTATTTACCTGAGCTAGCTCCTGTCTTAAATATCAGAAATTAATAACTCAGTCGTATTCACTTAAGTAAGCGTAGGTACCATTTACCGGAAAGCTCTAGTCTGGAATGAGGGTATAAATAATTAATTAGAATGCTAACGGGTCTTTAATTAAGCCTAAGCTTAGACCGGTTAGTCTTACAGGAAGATACGGTTCGTACGCACGATTACGCGAAGACCGAAATAGAATGTGATTTAGACCCGACAAGTTCGGAGACTTGCTTAATTTGGGTATTTAATACACACTTTGAATTTTTGAGACAAAACCGATAAGGTTTGACCCGTTTCGGCTAACTTATATAAACTAGTTATATAAACCGATCCGAACGCGAATAACGCGTAACGGGTATTCATAGAGTCATTTACAGGTTTCCTTAGTTAATATGCCTTAAATATGTTGTGGTATCAGTAGGATACCTTCCATTATGCCCAAAACGAGTTTAATCTCAATTTAAGCCCCGTAGGGGTATTTTGGTCATTTACCTAAGGCATATATACTACCTGTCATACAACTACTCGAACGATGTGACCATAAGGTCACTTAATGTGTTTGGTCGGATCCTAATGATCGACCAAACGGGTCGGGTTCGAAAGTATAAGCGATTGTTTAGATCGCTTACCTTTACGACCCTATATAAGCACTAAACTAAAAGTGACGAGCTAAGCATGTTGAAACATGCTTAACTAAGTTAGAAAACAAGTTTGGTATCAAAACAAACAGTTTTGATACCCATAAGTAGTTTGGTTACAAAATACGCAAGAATACGTATTCTGGCCGAAACTACGGCTCGTCACTGAGCCTAGATAACGTGGTAATCAGTAGGTATAGTCACTAGGGACTATAACCATCGTGATCACGCTCACGTTATGAAGTTCAAACGAACTTCGCATCGACCATAAACTGGTCAATGCAGAAAGTCAAACAAAGTTTGACTTTCGGACCCGAAAAGCGATAAAAGAACGAAAGAATACTTACGAAGGGTCCCCGCTAGTAAATCTTGATCGAATAGCTCAGGTATGAAGCAATGGCTTCAACTTAGAGCTCTAGGATCAGATTTGTGGGTTTTTGAGTTGTGAGGGGTTGGGTATTTATAGGATATGCACCACCGTTAGGATCGTTTATCGAATATCGTGCCCGAATCTTATCCGTACAAGTGTCGGAAGGTTATGGTGGCTACATATGCTCCTTATCTTGATGACAAGACAAATTAGAACATGTGGTTGTGGTTAATTCAGCTGAAAACAGGCTGTTAGAAACATTGCATCTGGTCAGGAGACCCCTAGCGCACCGCTACGCTAAAAGTGTAGCGCACCGCTAGGCCCTAGTTTGGCAGATTTGCACTTTTGGTCCCTGCATTGCGATCAGCCCATTTTCGACGCGTTTAAGGCCCGTTAACCCCATTTCAAAGCTCAAAAATGAAGTTAAAGTATAGGGAACTTAAAACATGTTAAAAAATATCTCGGATGTCGGTTCGTTTGGCCGTACGGTCGCGATGTTCGCTTAATTACGACGGAATGCGCATAAGCGCGAAAAACGAACCAAACGACGCGACGAATGGATTTTTCTTATGGCGAACACTAAAATAAAATGTTTTAGTGCTTACATAAATTTTTGGATGTCCGGATGTATTCAGAACGTGAGTTATGCCCGAAAATGCAAACTTGTGCACTTTTTGACACTTTTAGTCCCTGAATGACCCTAAAGTTTATTTTAGCACACCGAACCCCTCAAAGCCTATTTCTAAGCTATGTAAAGGATATTTAGGGTATGTTTAACTTATGGTCATGTTCCGGAATGTCTGTTACAGTTCAAATTGGCATACTTTCGCAGTTTGTCAACTTTAGTCCCTGTAAGCGATTAAACTTTGATTTCACCACCCCAAGCCTTCCAAAACTTATATCTAAGTTATGTAAAGGTTATTTAAGGTATGTTAAGCCTATTTCACTATCCCTGAGTGTTCGTTGCATTAAACTGGTTATATTTACGCATCATTGCGCGTATAACCTTCCAGAAAGCGATTTAGAGTTTGAAATCGAACAAGAGTTGATATGTGCAAAAGATACATATATTTATACAAGTCCAAAGTCTGAAATACAATATTTCATTGGTTTGGCATTTGTTTGATGGTTGCAGTGACACAGGTGTCACAGTGTTCAAACTTATGACACGTGTCACTACATTATAGGACGTGAATTTTCGGGGTGTTACATCCTCACCCCCTTAAAATAAATCTCGACCCGAGATTTACCGAATTAAAGGAAGTATTTTCTGCCTTAACTTGGGCTTAAACTTCCCTAGTACTTTTGAGCCTCTAAGGCACTCCTATTGACCTTTATAATAGGTACATGTATCTTTTTGGAGTTTCTAATCCTGTCGATCCTCCATCGACACAGGTTGCTCATCATATTATAAATCTGTATATCATTATGTGATAGTGCTTTTTGGCTTATTGGCGAAACACATCCTTCAGTTACTGATGTGCAAGGTATTGCGAGCTCTTCCAAGCTCTTTGAATGGGTTTTAGCTTAAAGGCTACTTGATCTTGATACATTCGATTTCCTTCGAATGGTTATATATGTTCAGAGTTTAACTAGCCTGAAAATTTAACAATTTGGCACACTCTTCCTGGTTGATATCCCTTGTTGCACCCTATTCCTTAACAAGAATTTAGGAGGTTTGCTATTTTCATAACTCCTTGGTTTTCCTGCCGTATACCGGCAACCTACAATCGATTATGGATTTGTATGAACTTATTTGTTGTCCCCCAGGCAACTTTCAGATCTTGATAATTGGACTTATCAATCTATTGTCCTATCAATAGGCGTGTAATATTCCACCCATACAGGGTCTTCAAAGGGCGGCCTTGGTGCTTATATTTCAACTTATTATAGAAAAGATTATCTTACGGTGGAATGGTTATTCCAACAATTGCTTAAAATTATTTTTAAGAAGTAGCTAATCCTTATAGCTAGTTGAATAACTCAGCTATCCTGGGTAGTTGATGGCGATTTTTAATTGTTGCCTAATTAGAGTTGCGGTTATCAATGCATAAGCAGAATGAACCGTCTTTCTTATTTAATAAATTCCAACCCTCAGAATACTGAGTCAGGCTATATGAGCCTATATCTTAAAACTTACTTAATCAGGGTTTCGATTTTTCTATGATTAACATGGAGTTTTCACAATACTCCAGCCCACAGCGGGATGTTAATCTTAACTCTACTTGCCTCACAGGAGGTAAACAGGGTAATATTAGGAGAAGATAATTATGACACACAGAGATGTCGGGGGTGTCTGTATTCTCAGGTTTCGATTCATCTACTGATGTCGGTGTCAGACAAATGACATATTCCCCTTACAATGTAAGGCTGTCCTAAGTAGAGATACTTATAAGGACATTCTAATATTGGATATCTTCCTTGAATACTACTAGTCGACTTTAGTACAATATGATCATTGGGATATCTTAGGGTTCCATGTATTAAACCTCCATGCTGATCAGACATGGAAATAATCTATGGGACACACTAGGATACGCCAATCCTCATATGACACTTTTATCAAACATAGTTTGGCATTCGCAGGCGATAGAAAACAATGAGAAAATAACTAAAATAACATATGTTGTCATACTCTATGCGAAGAAAGAGTACTCTTTAGATTTTTCGGAAGAATTCCTTGCCGATGCTAGAAGAATCGGTTACTACGGTTTCCTTGGTAGCTATACCTTGTGGATGATAAAAAAAAAAATTTGCTAAGTTTATGGTTCATGAGGATTTATTATTGCCTGTATTAAAAACAGGACACTTAGCAGAAATTATCATTGATAAATGATAAGGAAGTTTATTGTACAGTGCTTATATTTAATTAATAATGGAAGTTTCACAAACTAGGCACCTAGCCCAGTTGGCTAGGCGTGCGAAAGGGTGCGGCCGGCCTAGACCCAGGTTCGATTCCGGGGACGGCCAGTTCCACCATTTTTTTGTGTTTAATATTAATTAATCGCACTGATACGTGTAATTATGAGAGTTGTCTCACAAGGAGTCTTGATAATTAATTGCTTCTTATTACCCACAATATGGGCTTGATTTTTTTTTTTTTAAGGCAACTAATCGATTTTTATCACTATATTGAGTCCTTATGTATGCAACCAATAGTTTGCTATAAGGTATTAGAAAGAGCGCCTTCTAATAGATATTAGATATCAATATAGGATTTGTTGAAGCATTTCTAAAGTATCATCGGCCATTTTATACATCGTAATAAATGACCGGAGTCTTAATCAGACGGATACAACAGTTCTCAACATTTATCATTCATAATATATTTATATGTGCCAGTATCAAATAAGTTTCTACATAAACTGCTTGATAATGAAAGGTACATATTATACTATTATTATTATTCTGCCCCATCTCTTGGGCGTTCATTCAGACAACTCGTGCGTTTGTTCTCTCGGCCTACTCGGGCTTCCTCGCGTAATTAGGGCAGTTGGTCTTTATGTGCCCCTTCTCGTTGCAGTTGTAGCATGTAGCATCTTTAATCTTCCCGCAATCAACAGTCTTGTGCTCCCTAGACTTGCATATCCCACACGCAGGTGGTCCTGATTTAGAATTGGACTCCATTCTGCATTTTCCAAAGTGGCGTTTTTGGCAAGTCGAGCACCTTGGTTTTTCCTCTGTCCGCTGACCATTCTTTCCAGACCCAGACCTCTCAGAGTCAGTGTTTCCCTTGTGTTTCTTCTCTGATCCTCGTGAGTTATCATCCTCACGCTTCTTCTTACTTTCTTCAGATTTCTTTAGCGACCTTAGCCTGACCGCATCTAAAGTAAGGGACAGAGAGAGGTTAGCTACTGACCTGAATGTGGTAGGTCTTGAAGCCTTAACACTGGCTTTGATTTCTGGGGGTAAACCCCCAATGAAGCGTGCAATTCGCTTGGGCTCTGGTGTTACAAGGTAAGGGACCAGTCTGGACAGGGTATTAAAACTGGTGAGGTAAGCTTGACAATCTAAGTTTGTCATCACCAAAGATAAGAAATCTGACTCAATCCCCTCAACCTCGTGTTGAGGGCAGTAATTCTCCTTAACGAGATTAACAAACTGTTCCCATGACATGCTGTAGAGCGGAATCTTCCCAGCAGCTTGAATGAGAGACTTCCACCATGCCAGTGCCTCTCCTTTGAACGATTGGGATACGTACTTCACGACATCCCCTTCAGCGCAACCGCTGATATCGACAACTGTGTCCATTTCATCCAACCAAATCATACAATCAACTGCCCCTTTTTCCCCAGTAAAATCTCGGGGCTTGCAGGAAACAAAGTACTTATAGTTACAGGATTTGGTATGCGGTTCATTATCGAACACTATCCTCTTGGATGGAACACTGTGTTCATTAGATGAATGTCGATCGTCATCTTTCTTTAAATCATCTTTCTTTGAGGGCGGCTTGTTATCAGGCTCTGGATGAGTTTTAGGGATGGATTTAGGGTGGGGTACAGATGAGGCTTTACTATTTGTCTCACTATACTCCTGGAATTGCTCCTTCACAGCTTTAGATACAGCTGAGTTAATCAATGTACGAAGTTCTCCTCTGGTTATGTCAATCTTTTCATCATCGCGATTTTCCAGAGGGTGACTATTCCCTTCCTCCGACCCCGCCATGTAGTTTTAATTGCTACATAAAAATTAAACAAGGACAAGGTTTTTACGGAAGTTTAAACAGTTTTATCTTTTTGAACGCTTTATTAACCATGTTTTTAATACACATATTGGTTAATTTGATAAATATATAATTATTCAGGATATTTATTATACTCCTAAATTATAAGTTAATAATAGCACAAAAGGCCTAGTCACTTAGACAAGTTTAATTTATAGGCCTTGATTTTATAGAATCGAGGCTTCAAGGTTTGAATCAAAGTTCATTACCTTTTCTTGACAGGGAGTTGTAGGCTACCACTGTCTTTAGTCCCAGAGGACGTTAGTTATAGCCCGTGGGCACTTCATCCATAAGGGATGATTATATAAATAAGGGAATTTAGTATATCCCAAAATGACTTATGTGATTTTATCATATCACATTTTGTCGAGCATGTTAATATGCTTTCATATGTTTAATAAGGATTTGAATCTCTTGAATAGGTTCTACCATCTTGGCCTTGTATGCCGTGACATTTAGGCTAGGTTTTACCTTTAAGATTCTTCTTTTTTTTTTTTTATAATTAACGCAGAGCAATCCTATATTGAACTGTTAACAAGGATCTGAATCTAATTATGGAACTACCATCTTGGCCCTGTCTTAATGTGACACATGGCTAGGTTTTGTCCTTTTTAAATTTTGCCATTTTATTATAATGGTAGATCTTATAATATAGGAATGATACTTTAAATATAATCGTTCCTTTAAAATTTAACAAGTATATGGTTGCCCTAAACGGGACTTCTATAGCAATTGACTTGCCCATGCAAGGGCTAATCAGAAAAATAACAAAGGAACCAAATAAGGTAAAATGAAACAAATTTGGATTTTTCCTATGTTCTTGTCTAGACTCAAGAATGTGCAATTGTGTAACTGAGATTAAACACAAAAGACTAGTGTTTAATTCACTCAGTGTTGGCTCTGATACCAACCTGTCACACCCCGAATTTCCACGTGTCACCGGTGGGCCCGGTGGGGGAGTATCGTGACGTGGTTGGCAACATAATAGTCAAACAACACAATATATATGAATGCACAGCGGAAGCAAAGGATATTTATTATTACATTCCGAATATGAAGTAATATTCAGTATTACAACGGAAGTAAAGGATCCACAGGCGGATCTTAAAACATATCATTTGTTCAACAGACTTTAGACGCCTAGAACTTGCAAGATTCCTTATTAGCGCCCTGAGCTCCCAGCCAATTCCGTTCAGTACCTGTCACTTAACCCTTTTGGAAAATACGTCAGTTTTCACTGGTAAATACACTCAACTGACTCATTTGAAAAGAGTTTAAGAAAATTGATTTAGATGCACCAGGCACAAAACCTTTTGACACTTTGATTAAAATGCACAGAGGCAAAATTAATCTTTTATAACTTGGGAAAATTATTTGTATATAATCTTGTATACAGTTTTACTTATTTGTCGTCCGTTAGGGCCGGTTTGTAGGGCCGGACTAGATTAACAGACACGCCACAGGTATAATGCCCACAGGCTATCATCCCCTAAGTGGATTACCAGTTCCGGTATAATGCCCACAGGGATGATACCTTCGAGTGGATTACCAGTTTTTACATAATGCAACTGTCAGGTGTATGCCTACACCCCGTGCTTAGGTCGTGGCCATTTCGTAAAATGATGCCAAGGATATCCGGGACATGGTCATTAACCCCCAAAGGCCATACACCAAATAATAATATAATACATATTAAACAGGTTATGTAAGTACATCAATCATAATCCGATTTAAATGACTACATACACCCGACCAAGCGGTACTTTTATAGTACCGTATCCCAAGCCCGTATAGGGAAAATAAGTTAAGAGTATTTACCTGAGCTAGCTCCTGTCTTAAATATCAGAAATTAATAACTCAGTCGTATTCACTTAAGTAAGCGTAGGTACCATTTACCGGAAAGCTCTAGTCTGGAATGAGGGTATAAATAATTAATTAGAATGCTAACGGGTCTTTAATTAAGCCTAAGCTTAGACCGGTTAGTCTTACAGGAAGATACGGTTCGTACGCACGATTACGCGAAGACCGAAATAGAATGTGATTTAGACCCGACAAGTTCGGAGACTTGCTTAATTTGGGTATTTAATACACACTTTGAATTTTTGAGACAAAACCGATAAGGTTTGACCCGTTTCGGCTAACTTATATAAACTAGTTATATAAACCGATCCGAACGCGAATAACGCGTAACGGGTATTCATAGAGTCATTTACAGGTTTCCTTAGTTAATATGCCTTAAATATGTTGTGGTATCAGTAGGATACCTTCCATTATGCCCAAAACGAGTTTAATCTCAATTTAAGCCCCGTAGGGGTATTTTGGTCATTTACCTAAGGCATATATACTACCTGTCATACAACTACTCGAACGATGTGACCATAAGGTCACTTAATGTGTTTGGTCGGATCCTAATGATCGACCAAACGGGTCGGGTTCGAAAGTATAAGCGATTGTTTAGATCGCTTACCTTTACGACCCTATATAAGCACTAAACTAAAAGTGACGAGCTAAGCATGTTGAAACATGCTTAACTAAGTTAGAAAACAAGTTTGGTATCAAAACAAACAGTTTTGATACCCATAAGTAGTTTGGTTACAAAATACGCAAGAATACGTATTCTGGCCGAAACTACGGCTCGTCACTGAGCCTAGATAACGTGGTAATCAGTAGGTATAGTCACTAGGGACTATAACCATCGTGATCACGCTCACGTTATGAAGTTCAAACGAACTTCGCATCGACCATAAACTGGTCAATGCAGAAAGTCAAACAAAGTTTGACTTTCGGACCCGAAAAGCGATAAAAGAACGAAAGAATACTTACGAAGGGTCCCCGCTAGTAAATCTTGATCGAATAGCTCAGGTATGAAGCAATGGCTTCAACTTAGAGCTCTAGGATCAGATTTGTGGGTTTTTGAGTTGTGAGGGGTTGGGTATTTATAGGATATGCACCACCGTTAGGATCGTTTATCGAATATCGTGCCCGAATCTTATCCGTACAAGTGTCGGAAGGTTATGGTGGCTACATATGCTCCTTATCTTGATGACAAGACAAATTAGAACATGTGGTTGTGGTTAATTCAGCTGAAAACAGGCTGTTAGAAACATTGCATCTGGTCAGGAGACCCCTAGCGCACCGCTACGCTAAAAGTGTAGCGCACCGCTAGGCCCTAGTTTGGCAGATTTGCACTTTTGGTCCCTGCATTGCGATCAGCCCATTTTCGACGCGTTTAAGGCCCGTTAACCCCATTTCAAAGCTCAAAAATGAAGTTAAAGTATAGGGAACTTAAAACATGTTAAAAAATATCTCGGATGTCGGTTCGTTTGGCCGTACGGTCGCGATGTTCGCTTAATTACGACGGAATGCGCATAAGCGCGAAAAACGAACCAAACGACGCGACGAATGGATTTTTCTTATGGCGAACACTAAAATAAAATGTTTTAGTGCTTACATAAATTTTTGGATGTCCGGATGTATTCAGAACGTGAGTTATGCCCGAAAATGCAAACTTGTGCACTTTTTGACACTTTTAGTCCCTGAATGACCCTAAAGTTTATTTTAGCACACCGAACCCCTCAAAGCCTATTTCTAAGCTATGTAAAGGATATTTAGGGTATGTTTAACTTATGGTCATGTTCCGGAATGTCTGTTACAGTTCAAATTGGCATACTTTCGCAGTTTGTCAACTTTAGTCCCTGTAAGCGATTAAACTTTGATTTCACCACCCCAAGCCTTCCAAAACTTATATCTAAGTTATGTAAAGGTTATTTAAGGTATGTTAAGCCTATTTCACTATCCCTGAGTGTTCGTTGCATTAAACTGGTTATATTTACGCATCATTGCGCGTATAACCTTCCAGAAAGCGATTTAGAGTTTGAAATCGAACAAGAGTTGATATGTGCAAAAGATACATATATTTATACAAGTCCAAAGTCTGAAATACAATATTTCATTGGTTTGGCATTTGTTTGATGGTTGCAGTGACACAGGTGTGACAGTGTTCAAACTTATGACACGTGTCACTACATTATAGGACGTGAATTTTCGGGGTGTTACAATATGATACATGCATACACTATGCTATGTATTGATTTCTTGCTCGTCGCACGAACCGGTCGGTGTAGTATACCCCATCTACCCTTTAAAACACCAAATGCCCTCTCAACATCTTTTCTTGCCGATTCTTGCAATTTTTTGAACGCCTTTTCTTTAGCCTCGACAGGAAATGAGGGAGCTTTCACAAAAACAAACCAAGACGGGTAGATACCATCCACAAGAAAAAAGCCTCGTCTGTAATGTCGACCGTTAACATAGAAAGGAGAGGAAGGTGCGGTACCATCCGTTACGCTTTGGAACAACGGCGACGTGTGCAACACATTGATGTCGTTGTTTGAACATGGAACACCAAAATACGAATGCCAAATCCATAAATCATTCGACGCCACCGCTTCTAGTATGATGGTTGGTCTTTTGATGTCTCCCCTAACATACGCCCCTCGCAACTCTCTTGGACAATTTTTCCACTCGATATGTGTACAATCGATGCTACCGAGCATCCCGGGAAAATGCCATCTAGCCTCGTGTGCGGCGTAAATACGTGAGATGTCGTGGCTCATCGGTTTACGTAAAAACTCGTTAGCATACAACTTAATGACCGCGTTGCAAAAAAATTGCAAACATTCACGTGAAGTTCTGGCCGACATAGCTAGGTATTCATCATATTGATCGGGCGGGTTACCTGTCGCTAGTTGGCGAATGGCGGACGTGCATTTTTGTATCGGCGTGAAACTTGGTTTGCCCCTCGCATCGTAACCTTCTTGAAACCATTCCTCGCTTGCTTCGATGTCTCCAACAATCTTTAAAAATAATTCTTTGGGTAAACGAAACCGATCTCTAAACGTTTCGGCATTGTAGAGCGGATTTTCCACAAAATAATCGTTCATCAAAACTTCGTTGGCACGTATACGATCACGGTCGACCATCTTCTTCTTTGGGCGGGACGACTCGTGTAACACCCCAAAAATGGGTTTGGTAATTTAAACCCGGTTAATATAAAGGAACGGGTAAAAATACCATTAGGGGTAAAAGTAAACCCGTAAATGAATAATAACTAGGAATAATTAACCTAGTTGATTTTAATATCGTTGGTATCAAACGGAGAGTTGTAGCCCTATTTAATTAAAACGAAACAAGAGGGACCAAAGTGGGATAACTTGAAAGTGGTTTTAATAAATGAAAATAACACACACACACACACACTTCGTGTGTGTTCTGTGCGTGATCAGGGGAAGGCTCTAGAGAGCCAAACCCTAGTTCATCATATATCACCCAATTGAAGGAGGAATCGGGGCTCAAATTCAAGAAGGAACATGAATTAACGATCACCCAAGCTAGGGGATCATAAGGTATGTCGAATTTTGATGTTTAATGAAGTTGAGAAATCTGGATAATCATCACTAGTGGTGAATTATGTATGAATCATGAAGGTTATGCCCAAATTAGTGATGTATGCACGTTTAGGAACAAACCCTAAGCGAAGACTCTGAGTAAATTGCTAGAATTTAGGTGTTTGGATGAATTACCACACTTAGTTAAGTGGGTTTATGTTTAATCCATGAAATGGTATGAACTTGATTAGGGATATGTGTAGTATGTGATGGGTATTTGTATATAGAGTGATTATGGTATGGAATTTGTATGATGTTTACTTGTGTTGATAAATGAAGGTGATAATTAGGAAGAAACACATGAAATACTTGTACATTATGCTTAGGAAGTAGTACGCACACCAAGTGTTTGATGAAATGTCTAAATGACAATAATATGTGAAATTGTATGCAATTAATGGGTAAACATGTATAGAATGTGGTATTAATGAAATTGATAGTAAACAATCATGAGGAATGTATTTTAGATATAGTTCATGTGAAGATTATGTTAGGTTGATGTTGAGTATGTTATATGCTTGTTTGAATCGGCTAATGAAATACATATGTGAGATATGAACTTGATATGAATAATCATGTATGCTAATACGGATATAAATGTAATGACATGAAAGTATAGGAATCATGTCAAGATGGATGGGAGCGTGGAAGGCTAACGGGACAAGAAGACTCAAGTAAGCGGATGCAAATACGGACGCATAAGGTAAGTAAATCCCGGACTTACACTTAGATGTAAAATATATTGTAGTATGATGATTATTGTGATACATGTGAGAAAGCCTTAAACAATGGAAGTAAATAGGTAAGTTTACGGAAAAAGGAGTCGAATGTGATAGGAAAGTATAATGATGCTAATTGTTTTCTGTTAGAAATGAAATGGAAGTGCAGGTAAACTAATAATGGAGAATGAAGATTAAGTATGGAGGTCAGACGAGAGTGTCCGAATGGATGGACGAATGGACTTATATGAACGAGAATAAGAGACGTTGATGCTTGATGATGCACCTTTTAAAGTATATATATTATGTCACTGGTTGCTAATGAACTAATTGGTTGTGGTGACTGCAGGTTGTACAGGTTTATGAATGATTGCTCAAGATGTGTACGCGATTGAAGATCGAGTCAAGTCATGGATTGTACGTGGGTGTGTATGTGGTCACCTAATTCGATATACGTATGATAGTTTTTAATTAATTTATGAAAAGAGATTAATGTATTTAAGTGAAAGAAAGAATATCATAAAAGAAATTTTTAGTATGTATTTTCCGCTGCGTTAAATTTGATTAAAACGATTTAGGGCGTTACAACTCGGCATCAAGTTCGTTATACACCGACACAAAATATTTTAGCGTCTCGTTGTCGGAAGACGACTCGGTATCGCTATCGCTAGACATCGGAAACGACGAATCCGTAGGGATTTCCATTTGAGAAAGATATAAAAATTGTGTGAAATGGATTTATGTTTTTGGTGTGTGTAAAAAATGGTTTAAATAGAGATATATATAAAGGTTTAAATGTTTTTTTTTTTTATAAAAAGTTACCGTTGAATAACGGTCATAAATACCCAACGTTCAAAATCGTCAAATTTCAACGCGTTATACTTTCCACGCGTTACAAAAATAACGCGTTAAACTCTTGGCGGCGGCAGCGTTCCGTTTTGGTTTCACGCGTGATGGGGGTGGTATAACGGACCACCCCGTGTGCTCTTAGGGGCTGTTTTGCAACATCTGAATGATTAAGTGCTGAACCAGTAAAAGGTCTGAACTATTAACTGCTGAACCAGTAAGAGGTCTGAATCATTAAGAGTCTGTATAAAGTTTAACCGTTCAGAGGCAAATGTCTGACCAACTCAGATTACAGGTCTTAACCATTCAGACTCTGTATAAATCTAGCTCAAAATTACGCTTTTGCCATCGGTTCAAAAACTCATATTTAATTTTGTTTCCAGTTTAAAATTACGTTTTCGCCTTCCGTTTAAAATTACGTTTTTGCCCCCAGTTCAAAATAAAATGTTGTTTTTTCCCTCTAGCTCAAAATTACGCTTTTGCCCTCAGCTCAAAATTACGTTTTTGTCCACAGTTCAAAATAAAATTACGTTTCCCCCCTAGCTCAAAATTATTAGCTGTCTGAGGCAAATGTCTGAGGCAAATGTCTGAACCATTCAGAAATCTGCTCGTGAAACAAACAGTCTAAACCATTAAGTACTGAACCAGTAAAGGATTTAAATTATTAAAAGTCTCACTAAAAAGTAAACAAACAACCTGTTGATGTTATAGACTTTATCTTTATTATACACTACCCATACAATATGAATAAATAATAAATAAACATTTGAATTTAGAAAAAAATAAATAAATAAATAAATACCAACAAACATTTGGATTTTGATGACAGCTTATGTTTACAGGATTGAAATGATTAGGGGAATTGATTTTGGTATTCATAGCTGTCAATTGTTTCCGCGTTCTTTCTTTCTTTTCTTCCTATTTTCCATATTTCTTCTTGTTCTCTTTCCTCCCACAGTTGTAAATAATAATCAGATCTGCATTTTCTATTCACATCTTGTTTTCAACCACATTCCAGTTTCTTGTACACAATCAGCACTTTCCTTTATGCTCGAATCTTCCCCTCAATTACCTCTTCACATCATATAAATCAAACCCATTATCTGCATTTTGGTTACCAACAATGCTATTGCTATAGCTATAAAGTTGAAATCTTTGGGGGAAATTTAAGGGTTTTGGAGTGAAGATGGGATCAAGGGTGGAGAGGGGTCCACGTCATCCTGATTTTGTGTCTTTGGCTATGCTAATGAGTAGAGAATTGAGAAGTGAAAAGATGGAGAAACCATCTGTGAAATATGGGTGCTCTGCTCAATCAAGAAAAGGTGAAGATTATTTCTTGATGAAGACTGGTTGCCAGAGGGTTCATGGGGATTCTTCCACAAGTTTTTCTGTTTTTGGGGTATGTTGTTGTTCTTCATTTTGTCATGATTTTATTACATTATTGTGAGAATATGTGGGTGTTTGGTAGTTTTGATCATAATTCATTAATTTTATCTATCAGGATTATGTTATAAAATATGTAAGAAAATGATTTAATGAGCATTTAGGGAGTGTTTGGGATTGCATATTGGAATATATTATCTGATTATCGTGTATCAATGTGCAGCTTTTTGCCCTTTTACCTGACATTCTACTGCAAATTTCTAATGATTTGAAATCCTAATATATGATTATGGCTCCCACTATTCCCACACCTCTACATATCTGATTGTTGCACAAAAAAAATGTCAGAGAATGTTTTTTTTTTGTCTCCATGTATACAGGCCGTATAACATTATATGACCCGTATGGAATGTTATGCGACCTAATATTTTCTCCGTCTATACGAGCCGTATAACATTATACGGCCCAATATTTGTCATGTCAGATACGGGTTTATACGGCCCGTATATTGGGTGTGAATTTAAGAATTTGGGTGTGTCTTTATTAGGACCCATGATTATAACTTTTTAATTAAAAAAATAAATAAATAAATAGACTAGATAAGTAGTTTTGAGTGTTTGGATAGAGCTCTTTATTAGGACCCATGATTATAACTTTTTAATTAAAAAAAATAAAAATAAATAAATAGACTAGATAAGTGGTTTTGAGTGTTTGGATAGAGCAAATGATTACTTTGCCATTGATCATTACACAAACCAATGGTTTTAATGGATCAACTAGATCATTTAGAGGGTATTCTAGACATTTAACCAACTCTCAAGCAACTCGCTTTAACCCGTGAAATTTGGAAAAAATTCTTATGAAACTGATCATGATTAGAAAAGAATACAAATTTTGTTTAGAGGCTCAAAAAGATGAAATCTTTAACTGATATATATTTTCAGATTTTTGATGGTCACAACGGCGATGCTGCAGCGATATACTCACGCGATAATCTTTTGAACCATGTTTTGGATGCAATACCTCATGGTCTTAACTGTGATGAGTGGCTTCAAGCTTTACCTAGAGCTTTGGTGGCTGGTTTTGTAAAGACCGATAAGCAGTTCCAAAGCAAAGGTATTACACAAAAATATAAAGAAATAAATAAATAAAATTCTTGTCTAGAGACTAATCTTTTTGCTGACTTTTGACCAGGACTAACATCTGGAACAACTGCAACCTTTGTGATTGTTGATAAATGGACAGTGACAGTTGCTTCGGTTGGAGACTCTCGTTGCATTCTTGATACACCAGACGGAGTTGTATCCGTGTTGACTGTTGACCACAGGCTTGAGGAAAACACCGAAGAGTGAGTAAAATGTTAAGATCCATCTTGTTTTAATTATGTCTGCAAATGAACCAAACGATTGTTAAGTAAATATATGTGTTCATGAACACTAACCGAATGAGATTTTCTGTTCATGTTTGTTCGTTAAGGAAATGAACGTTTTCATGTTCGTTTGTTAAGTTTAGGTAACAAAAGCAAACGAACACAAACAAATGTTCATAAACACAAATGAAAACAAACAAACACAAACAGGCGTTCATGAACAAAATATATAATACACTAATACTATTAAATATTATCTTTGTCCGAATTTTGAGGTATTTATATAAATATTAAAAGCACTAACAAACTATGGAACACAAACGAGCATAAACGAACACGTTACCAAACGTTCAAGAACATAAATGAATGAATAACCTCTGAACATGTTTGTTCATTTAACTAAACGAACAAAATTTCTTGTGCGTGTTCATTCATATATTAAACGAACGAACTCAAACAAAATTCCCGCCGAAGGGTTCGTTGAACGTTCGGTTCGTTTGCAGCCCTAGTCTTAAACTCTGGTCTATCTTTGTTGATTTGAAATGTGGGTTTGATTTCAAAATTGTATTTTTAGAAGAGAACGTGTGACGGCTAGTGGAGGAGAAGTGGGGAGACTCAATGTTGTCGGTGGCCCTGAGGTTTGACTTTTATAAAGTCAAATTAAAATTGTTTTATGGTTGATTAGCTTCATTTTGTGATGGGTTTTGTTTGAAATTGTGACAGATTGGACCGCTTCGTTGTTGGCCTGGTGGGTTATGTCTTTCGAGATCTATCGGTGATATGGACGTTGGCGAATTTATTGTTCCGATACCATACGTGAAGCAAGTGAAGGTAAAACAACTTATTAATTGGGTCTATTTAGGATTATTGGTGTAATAGAGTATGCGCAAGCGTTGTTATTAAAAAAGGGGGTCTATTTGAGTTGTTATTTGATCTCAAATGGGTCAATCAGGAAAATAAAAAAAATAGGTAAAATGAGATGATACAAACCTCTAAAAGTTTTTTATGTGCAATAATGAACAAAAGTATTTACGGGTCAAACCAACCTGTCCTGATCCGTTTTCTACATGTATTAATAATGACATGTTTCATCCCAAACTCTGATTTGGCTCATTACACATGCAACTTTTTTTATTTAGCATCGTGTAGGGCTGCAAATGAACCAAACGTATGACGAACAATTAGTGAATTGTTCGGCGGGAAGTTTGTTTGTTCATTAAACAAACGAACATGAACAAGAAATTTCGTTGGTTTAGTTAAATGAATGAACATGAACAGAGGCCGCGGTTGTTCATTTATGTTCGTGAACGTGTTCAATACGTTTGATAGTTCATTAGTGTTTTAAGTTTTTTATATTTTATTCAAATACTTCAAAATTCCGACAAATAAAATATTTAATAAGTGTGAATATATTATATATTATGTTCATGAACGCTTGCTTGTGTTCTTTTGTTTCATTTAGGGATGAGCAATTGGTATAAAATACCGTCCCGATCCCAAATTTTTTCGGTACCAGAAACGGTATCCACTTTTTGGCATTTTCGGTATCGGTATGGCACGGTATCGGTAAAATACCGAATTTTACCCTCAAAATACCGATACCGTACCGACATATTTCGGTATCGGTATCGGTACCAAGTTTACACAAAATTCGGGATCGGTATTTTTCGGGATCGGGACGGTATCGGTATTTGCTCATCCCTAGTTTCATTTGTGTTCATGAACATTAGTTTGTGCTCATTTGTGTTCGTCAACGTTCGTTTGCGTTTATTGGCTAAAATTAACAAACGAACACGAACGTAATATCTCGTTCGGTAAGTGTTCATAAACAGTTCGTGAACACATATATTTCTTAACAAACGAACACGAATTAGGTCTTGTTCGTGTTCGTTCAGTTCATTTGCAGCCCTAGTATTATGCTATTTTTTTGTTGCTGATAATTGCCCGTTAAATTTATAAATATTCTTTTCATCTTTTGCCGTGTTTATAGCTTTCAAATGGTGGTGGAAGGCTTATAATCGCTTCCGATGGCATTTGGGACGCTTTGTCGTCTGAGACCGCCGCTAAATCTTGTCGCGGTTTGCCTTCAGAACTTGCTGCTAGGCAAGTAGTCAAGGTAACTTTTTACCAATAGTTTTAGGAAAATTGGTTTTCAATAAACCAACCTTTACCCCATTGGTAAATAATAATCCTACCTACGTAATTGGTATACAATAATCCTACTTATCAACATGTTGGTACTCAATGAACTTTCGTTAATTTTTTTTAACTGAAGTTAGTTTTTAAGTTTTATTTATTACACAAACAGTCCCTGTAGTTGTAATTTACTAGTTTTAACTATTTTATAAAATTTAATTACATGGCCCTTGACGTTTTTTTGTTTTACAAAATAGTTAAAAGTAGTAAATTATAACTACAGGGACTGTTTGTGTAATAAATAAAACTTAAAAACTAACTTCAGTTAAAAAAAAATTAACGGAAGTTCATTGAGTACCAACATGTTGATAGGTAGGATTATTGTATACCAATTACGTAGGTAGGATTATTATTTACCAATGGGGCAAAGGTTGGTTTATTAAAAACCAATTTTCCATAGTTTTATTATTACACTGTTACATGAAAATTGCAACATTTTTATATTTGGATGATGGTATCTAGAACTTTGTTTCTGATAGTTGTTAAATTCAGGAAGCATTAAGAACAAGGGGACTGAAAGATGATACAACCTGCATAGTTGTGGATATAGTCCCGCCCGATAATTCATTGCCGCCACCTTCTCCACCCCCGAAACAACAGAGCAAGCTCCGGTCATTGTTGTTCAGAACCAAGTTCCACGGTGGTTGCGCTAGTAAACTGTCCAAAAAACTGTCAGCTGTATGTATTGTTGAGGAACTCTTTGAAGAAGGTTCAGCAATGCTTGCAGAAAGGTTAGTTTCGCCTTTTTCTCTTCTAGTGTGTCGATAAATATAAATTTCGGAAAAATTGTAAATTTATAAAAAAATACAGTAGTTTCATATTTTGTTTTAAATTATTTATATATCCTTTTTAAATTTTATATTATTGACGACGTCAAAACTGTTCTTGAAAGCGGTCCGACTAATGGACCAGTAAAGTGGCCAAGTTGATGATCGGCCGGTTTATGAAAACATTGTTTTTTTTTCTCATGATTATATCCCTGACTTCAAAATCTAACCAAAAGGCATTTTTCTTTGATTAACATAGTTGTCAATAGCGGTCGCTATGGTCGCTATAGCGAACGAAGGTCGTTACAGAGTATGTAAATAGCGAGATTTCAGTTTTTTTATTTTTATTTTTTTAATTATAAAAACGATTAAATATAGCTATAAATAGCTGAATTTTAGTTTTTTTTTTTAATTTACATGTAAAATCGCATATATACCAATGGTATTTTGATATAGTATACATATAATTTTTTTCATTTTTTATAGTGTATCGCTATTTATAAAATAACGCCCGCAGTTTATTGTTATTCGCTATGTAGCATATAGGTACCTTAAGTTTGAAGAGATAATTCTGATTTGGAGGATTATCCAGAAAGTTTAAATGAGTTAAAGATAATTCAAGTAGGTTCAAAATAAATATAGTTTGGTTTATTTGTTTAGATAGTTTGAATTATCTGTTTATTATATAGGTCTATCTAGTCCGTTTATTTTATTTTTAAAATAGTGTTTGAGTTGGGTTAGGATTAGAACAAGCTTAGTATAAATAGATGGTTAGGGTCATTGTGATTGGTGTACTTTCATTGATAAATAACAAAAGAGTCGAGCGAGTTCGTTCACATGTGTTTTTGTGTTCATTCAAGGGCCTGTTTTCCAACAATGTTCCCAACTTTATCTTATAATTTTTTGTTTTAATTTGTGAAAGATTTAGTAGTATAAAAATTAGTTTTGTAGACTTATCTACAAATTATTGAAAGTTTGTATATAAATAACAACAAAATGTCAAAATGTTGGTTTTAGACCAAAGTGTCAATCTATGGAGTTAATATCCCGATATATCACATGTGATATCGGTCAGAATATCGGTACCGATAATATCACCGATTTTCACGATATAAGTACCTTTCTTCTTAGTTCTACCATTTGTTTTTCTTCATATTGCTGCTGTTAGTGTTTTAAGTCTTAATTGTTAGTTGTTACTGTTAAATGTTAGTGTTTTAAGTCTTAGTCAGTTCCTACTTGCTACAATTGTTAGTGTTTTGCAAGTTGCAAAAGTTTAATTTGTTGTTAATGGTAGAGAATGTACTGAATTGTTAGTGTTAAATCGCTATACATATAAGTTTAGCATGATATTAAAATTACCGATATTTTACAGCATTAACTACTTAGGTGTCAATTTTGATTTTGTTTAAAAATGCGTAGATTGGGGAACACTGAGACGTGTGGCTCGTCTACATCCGGACTGTTCACATGTGCGGTGTGTCAAGTTGGCCTAGCCGCAAGCGAAGGTATCTCGGTTAATGCTGGTTCCATCTTCTCCACGAGCTCTAAACCGTGGCAAGGTCCTTTTCTCTGTGTCGGTTGTCGCGATAAAAAAGATGCAATGGAAGGAAAACGACCTAGTGGAATTAAAGTAGTTTAACTGTTCATCAATTATTAGTAACGATTTTGAATATGAAAATTCTTTTGTTTTTTCATTGATCCGTGATTAATATTCACGTACAACTGCATGAATAGCCATGTAACTACAGTGTATTTTGTTTGTTTTTTTTGTTTTTTCATTTGATAAAACTATAAAAGTATATAATTCCTTTATGTAAGTAAAAACATAATGTTCGATAGGTTTAAAATAAAAGGTATAATTCAATCAGTTCCGTATATTTTTAATAGTTTTATGTTTTCTAACACATTTTGTTAGTTCAAGATGATATCACAGACATGTCATCATAAAATGTCTAAAATATATATATTTTTTAACGGCAAATTTGGATCACTGACGGACCACTGGAGTATCATCGTTACCATCAGCGAAACCACCCAATCATATCTATCTCCACTAGGCTATAATGTCTATACACCAATTCAAGAGGAAACCCAATCATCATCACACTAAGGTAGGGTCTGAGGAGGTAAGATGTAGACAACCTTATCTCTACCCGTAGAAATAAAGAGGCTGCTTTAAGTGAGACCCTTAGCTCGATAATAGTTTGAAATCAAGCCTTGGACATAAGGCACATGGCACAAAACAATCGGGACAAAGGCCGATTAATGCATATATTTATTTGTCTTTCGGCAATCAACGTCACCACATAATGCATTATTAACCGTCTGTCGCTTTTAACGTTATTTTCACGAAATTAGTAAAATAAAATAACGTTAAAATTAGCAATTTTACTTTTGCCCTCCCCGGGCTCACATATATATATATTATATGTGCACACCGTAAATGGGGCGTATAAAAAAAACCCAATAATCTTCTTTCTAATATTTCATTGATCCCCCATCTTCATTAATTCATCAATCTATCAAGTTGAAATGCTTGTCAAACCACTTTCAGTTTGATTTGTTCTTACGCATTGACTTCTATCAACAACTTTCAAACGTGAAAATAAACAAAATCAGTATCAAGCATGTGTTGAAATCAGGCATCATTTGTTTTTTTTTTTTTTTTTTTTTTCCATCGTATTTAAGCAATTTGTTTTTTATTCATCGAAACATTCGATAAAAGGGTAGTAACCGATTAGGCATTATGTTGATTGTGTAATTCCACAATGATCCAAATTCCAAACACGCCTCACTTTGTATATGAAGCTTGTTCAACATTTGAAGATGGTAACCTTTTGGGGTAGCCAGTTGGTCAGCCTCACCCACCCTCTCCCTCATAGTCACCTAATTCACGGTTCGCTCCGGTTCGGGTTCGCAATTCGCTAGTTGGGACGAATTCAGTTCGGAAGGGGGTAGGTTCATTTCGGTACGGTCCGGTACGATTCGGTTCGTTGTACCATTCGGTATACACAAATTAAAACAAAAATTACTAATTTTATAAATCCAAATAAGTAAACAACTTAAAAAGTTTTAGGTTAAAGTTGAAAAGGTAAAAATATAGAGATTTGAGGATTAAATATGATACTTAATAAAAAAGCTTTAGGTTAATATTTATAATAACATAAACATAAAGGATGAAATATGTAAATAAAAGATGTTTTAGGTTAAAAGAGATGAAAGAAACGCAGCGTACAGCCTCCAACTCCATCTTCTCCTCCATTTTCACTAGGGTTCATCATTATCACAGGTAAGGTTTAATTTTTTCATCTTCATCACCATTCGCTGAATTGATGAACATGATGCGCTAAATTGAGCGAATTAGGTGACTATGGTACTGGCGCCGTATCCAACCCTAATCCGTAGCGACCCTTAAAATTCGCTATTATTGCAAACGGAATTCAGTGAATTGATGCAGGAATTTCGCAGAATTGAATGGAATGAAACGCTGAATTCATGGAGTGAATTCGCGAATTCGAACCGTATTATACGAAAACGAATTCCGTATGGTACGAAACGTACCAATACGAAATTCGCCACTTTTCTAGCGAATTAGGTGACTATGCTCTCCCTAGAGGTCCCGGGTTCGAATCTTGGTGTCCGCATCCCACGGCCAAGCTCTTCGCTCTCGGTTGGGTATTCACCCTCAGACACCTATGGGGCTAAGCTAGCTTGTGGAGTGTGATCACTCCAGCGGTTGGGAGGATCGTGGAATATCCCCCTGAAGAAACACGGAACTAATTACGGGACTAATTACGGGACTAATCAGTTTGGTTTATGTTTCTACCATGATGGTTAATCTTCTTTATGGTTTCCTGAGCTCCTTAATGACCGTGGTTTATCTGCAAAACAGAACACCGTTACTCGTTAAGAGGGGAATGTGGGGGTTTCCCTCTTAACCGGGCTCCGGCGTGAGAATAAGCGACTGTATTCGGGGAGAGAATAAAGTATTAAGTGAGAGTAGAGGGAATGGAATGAATTAACCTGTGAAGTGAAGGTCTCTATTTATAGCCGGAGAGGTGTAAGAGGGTGTGGGCTGATGGGCCTTGGGCCGGAAGGCGACAACATGGAGAATATGCTCCTTGTCTCACTGGTGTCGACCGTTAGTGGCTTCTAGGAGCTTTATGGAGTTGGCGCAACGTGATTGGAGCCACGTGTCACTGTTGTCGGCCTGGTCGCCCTTCTGCCATCAGTAGGTAAGTGGAGATCGTGGGGCAGTTGTCTCTGCCCTATGATTGGTGCCACATGGGCGTCCTTAAGTACTTTTTGTCTCCTGCATGTCAGACGATCGTGGAGCACGATTGCGCAGGAACAGAAGAACCATGATTGGCTCTTTATTTCTGCCACTTGTACCTTGTGTACTATCTGGAAAGCCTTGCGCCGTAATTACGCATGATTCTTGCTGAGCACGTTATTACCTTGCGCGAGGCAAGGGCTTTCAGATGTTCTTTTTAGAATGCTAAGTGTTGCTAACTGGAGTTTACTCTTATGTGGACCTCGCGCTGCGTTACAGAGATGTGTTGTAGCCCGCGCGAGGTTTGGCAGCAAGAAAATTTCTGAGTAAGGAGTATGGTCCCGCGCGACCTTGCAGGAAGTTGCGCCAGCTTTTTGGGACCATACCCCTTCAAGTCCCCCCAGTCCAGTGCTGCACCATGCGCAAGGCAAGTGGTTGGAGCTCTGGACTTAAGAAAATAAAGTAGAAGGATGCTTTTGGCTTTGGTAGACGGCGCGCGTGTAAGTTGTTGGTTACTACGGCGCGGCTACCAGGCTTGTTACTGGCTTTGTTGTTAGCTTTTATATGAAGATTCTAATGACTTTGGGCGGGAAAACCCTCGAAATTTGAATTTCTGACAGGTTGGTGAAAAAGTCGCGGTTGGTGACGCTTGAGTTGACCTCTGACTGTTGTCATCAACTTGTCTCTGACGAATCGTATTTCCGTCAGAGAGTGAGGCCCGCGCGTGGTAACCGTCACTTCGGGAAATACGCCTTACGTGGCGTTTTCTAATTGGCCTTGCTTGCGGCGACCTCGGCACGGTTACCCATCGCATTAAATGCGATGGGTATATATATCCGAAGAGACGAGAGGTTTATCACTTTTCTCTTCGACTATTTCTTTATTTCCTCTCGGAACTTCTTTGAATCTTCAAAGTTTGAAGAACACGTTCGTAGCAGATCTTCAAGTTCTTGAAGAACATCATAGCAGATTATCAAGCTTGTTTCCAGTATATTCGAGACCCTTGTTTTATCTATCGATGGCTGAGGAACAGCATGAAGATAATCCCGGAGAAGAAGGTCCTGTACCTGTTCTCCGGTGGGATTTAGGGCTTTTTGAACAGCTTTCACGTAGTTTCCGGTTCCCACCGGAGTGGGATGCCCGGTACCCTAGCCAGAACCAGACGGCCGCTGATGCACCGCCGGGGTACATCACTTTATTCGAAGACTTCTTCCATCAGGGCAACTTCCGGTTGCCGGCGACTAACTTCATGGCTCATATTCTTCAATATTATGGGTTCCGTATATCTCAAATGAGCCCACCCGGAATGGTTCGGGTTCGACATTTCGAGTTCCTGTGTTGGGCTCATGGCATAGAGCCAACTGTTGATAGATTCCGGGTTTTCTACCAACTTCAGAGGAATATGGGTTTTTATTCCTTCGCCAGTCGAGGCACGACGAAGAAGATACTTTTAAACCCTCCTAAGAGTTTCCATGACTGGAAACCTAAGTTTTTCTATATCCGAGAGGAGGTAATTCCGATACCCATGACGTTTCGCGCCTGGAATGAAGCTATTGTGAAAGAAGACTTGGCGATCCCCAAGACTGAGGCTTGGTATCGGGAGCTTACTGCCACCCCCAACCGGGTGTTTGGGGAAAATGTACTTGTTGCGGCGCGGATGAGTGATCAATGGCCGCCTGAGAGCCAAGACGTCCCTGTCTTGAAGTTCCAGGATGAAGGTTAGTTAATTCGTGTGTTTTGTTGATATTCGTTTCACAACTGTTTATTTATACAATTTGTCTTGTAGAGGCGCGCCTGTATCAAGCTGCGTTCTCTACCTTTGGTGGGTCTATGAGTGTGCGCCCGCTCCAAGCTGGAGAGGAGTATTGGTATGCACAAATTAGGGGCAACTTCATGTACCCGGTTGCTGATGCATTTGCCGCGCCGCCTACTGCAACTGAAGGTGCGCACATACCTAAACCCCGTCCTCTGCGCTCTGTGACTTCTGCTGGGAAAGAGGTTGTCTATCTTTCCAGCGAGGAGTCTGTAGGATCTTCGAACGGGGAGTTAAGTTCGTGGTCTAACGTCTTTGCAGGTGTGTTGCGCGACTTGGGCATCGACCCTGAGGAGAAGAAAAAGAAACCCCCTAAGAAGAAGAAAACGGTCGAGCCTGAAGTGACAAGCAAGATGGGCGGGAGTAGCTGCGCAGCTGCTGGTGCTGCTGAGAAAGGTACTCTTCGGCTTCGTCAAAGTGACTTGACAGATTTCGTGGTTATTAGTGACTCACTTGAAGGCTTGTCGCGCGCAGGGGAGAAAAAGACTGGAGCTGGTGGCTCAGGGAGCGCGGGTTCTCGCAACCCAGATGCTGGCGCTACTCCTTCCTCTGTTGCGCATGCGGAAGAGGAAGAGGAAGAAGAAGAGGCTGCTGAAAAGTTGATCAGCAAAAAAAGAGTTAGAAGCGAAACTACTGCTGGTGTCTCAGCTGTGCCCGGAGCTGGTGAGGTTCCCCTGATTGGGAAGCGGAGCAACTTGCGCTCGCTTTACAAAGTTTCTCCGGGTTAGTTCTTTAGTTACGTTATTTTGTTACCTTCCCTCTTTTAAACATTTTGTTTTTGCAGAGGTTAAGAAGACGACCCCTGAGAAGGGTATTGTGATTACGGAGCCCGAGCCGAAGAGGCCAAAGATTACCGTTAAATCTTCCAAGGCTGCTGGTGCTGAGACTGCCAAGGACAAACACGTTGCTGAGGGTGATAAGGCGAAGGCTGCCGCAGAACAGAGGAAGGTTGATGAAGAGCCTAGGAGGAAGGCTGATGAGGATAAGAGGAAGAAAGCGGAAGAAGAGAAGAAAGCCGAGGCAGATAGGAAGGCTGAGGAGGCGAAGAGGAAGAGAGCCTCTGATATGGAGAAGGAGAAACAAAAAGCCGTTGAAAAACCTATTGAGGATTCATTGAGGTATACCGGTGCCGCTGCTATCACTATTCAAGAGAGAGCGCAGGGTCCGGAGGTTTTGAGCGTCGCGGGGTCTGCAAAGCCTCATCAAGAGAGACGAAAAGAACCTGAGGTTGAAAAGCCTACCCCCCCTACGCAAACTGATATCCCCCATCGCTCTAAGGTGACTTCCACGGGGGGATCAGGTCCGTATGTTTCTAGTGGCGCGAGTTCTGGTGGCGCCGGGGTTATAATCCGCAAGCTATCGGGGCGAAGGATACCGTCGGTGATATCTACTATAAAAGTTATACCGAAGAAGAACGCGGTAATGCCCCCCATCAGGCTCCCTGGGGTTTGAGGCAAAAGGACACCTTTCAAGAGTTCGGCCCTTGCCGCGATTGGTTCTTCAACTCCTTCACTCCTGGAGAGGTTAACCGGCAGAGGGCGAAGACTCATGAAGCGCTATACCGTACTTACATGCTCGGGGAGGCGAATGCTCGCGCTGCTAACCAGGAAATTGTCCGTGAGTGGCGGACAATGGTTAGGGAACGGACGGACTGGGAGAGGTACCGCGATCGGATGCAGAAACGTATTAGTGAATTTGAGAAGTTGAAAACTGCCCTTGATGAAGAGAGGGCCAAGCTTGAGGCTGATAAGAAGGCCGAAGAATGGGGGCGCGAGGGCCTGAAAAATAAACTTCACGCTGCTGAACAGCAGCTGGCTAAGGAGAAAGCCGAGTTCAAGCGCATATGCGAGAAGGATAATGAGCGCGCGGCCGCGACTCGTAGCAAGATTGTCAACCTTGAAGCCAAGGTTGTGGAGTTGACGGGCAAGGTCGAGGATGCGCAAGCTGCACAGGTTGCTAAGGCGCAGATTGAGGTTCGTAAAACTTACATGCCTTTTCCTTTTGAGCTTGTTTGCAAAATAGCCTAAGTCCTTTGTCGCTTTCTAGGTTGAGTTGGCTGATGTGAAGTTGAAGCTGTCAGGCAAGGACAAGGATCTCCAGGCTAAGGATGTTGAGATCGCCGAACTGAAACGCCGCCTGAATGACCAGGTTGATAAATGCGAATCCTTAGAAATCGACCTTGAGGCGGAGAAGGTTAAAGCTGTAACTGCTAAGGAGGCCAAACAAAAGGCTGAGGAGGCGCGAGACATTAGCACCACTGCTCTTAATGTAGCACAAAACAACTACTCTGAAGCTCAAGGTATCGTGGACACTTTGATCTCTGAAGCCGAGTGGCTGCGCGGTCGTGGAATGGTGCTGGTATGATTCCTCTTTTTACTTTAATTTGATTTATTTGAACCTGTTGGCTAAAGTATTGCGTTTGCTGTAGATGGCCAACTCCATCCTAAATGCTGGAGAATTGGATAAGGCTGTTGCGGCCGTTATAGATGCTTCCCTCGCGGTTGGTCACCGTAAAGGCTATGTTGAATGTGCGCAACATGCATCAGTTATGCTTGGACAGGAGTTTGACACTAGTCACTGCTCAGTGACTGATGAAGCTGAGGCTGAGCTAGCCCGAGCGAAACATGGTTATGATCATCTATCCATTCCGGTGATGGACTTGGTTACTGATGCGCTGAAGCATGATGACTGGTGTCAGCGGCTGAAGAATATCCTTGATCCACCGGCGACTGTTGACCTCTCGGATGAGGAGGCACCTGCGGGTGGTGATGGCGATGGAAAAGGTGATGGTGATGGCGGTAAGCGTGACGATGATCCTGATGATAGCTTTGAATAGGCTAGTACTTTTTAGGCTTTGTGCCTTGTAATTTTGTTTATGCTTTGAATGTAAGCTCTTGCGCGGTCGCGCTAGTTTTAAATGGAAAGAACACTTCGTTGTCTATATAACTGTTGCGCGGTTGCGCTTGTATTAAATATGATGTTTGTTTAATCCTTTCCTGTTACAATTATTGCACTGTTGCTAGAAACTTTGGTTAAGTTAGCGCGAATAAATGTAAGAGTGGCTCTTTGGCGAGCGTAACTGGAGTGTTTTCGTGCTAATCAGAAGTTTAACATGCATTTGTAACGAAAGGAGTCAGCGTAAAAGAAAACATGTCGTATGCTTTCATTAACTTAGAAATGGGCGCTTAGGCCAAACATACATTGCTTGTAACATAAAAGGCGTGTAGCCTACATGGAAAAGTAAAAGGCACGTGGCCAACATTAGTGGATAAAGGCGCAGGGCCCAGAGTAGTCACATATAGCATTTGCGCAGTTGTTGCGCATTCCACGTGCGCGGGATGATGTGTCCATCCAGGGTGCGCAATTTGTAAGCCCCTTTTCCTAGCACTTCGTGAACCAAGTATGGGCCTTCCCATTTGGGTGCTAGTTTTCCTGGGCGTTCGGCGTTTGAGGCTTCGTTGTCTCGAAAGACGTATTCCCCTAGAGTGAAGGTACAGATGCGGACTCGCGCGTTGTAGTACCTCTCCAGTTGTGTTTTGTACTTGGCTTCTTTGATTCGCGCGATTTCGCGCCTTTCTTCTAGCAAATCCAAGTCAAGACGACGCTCTGCCTCGTTGTCGATTGCGTTGACTGCTGTCAAACGCGGAGAGGGCAGGCCAACTTCTGCCGGGATAACCGCTTCTGAGCCATAGACTAGGCTAAAAGGGGTTTCGCCGGTACTTGTTTTTGGCATGGTTCGGTGAGCCCACAAGATACTTGGGAGCTCATCCACCCAGCCTCTTCGCTTGGTGCCCAGTCGGGCCTTAATCCCATCGACGATACACTTGTTCACACTTTTAACCTGTCCGTTGGCCTGAGGATGCGCAACGGAGGAGAAGGTGTGTTCGATTTTCATTTCTTTCAGCCACTTTTGGAGGTCCTCGGACGCAAAGTTGGTGCCATTGTCAGTTACAATCTTGAGTGGGAGCCCAAATCTGCAGATGATGTGTTCCCAAATGAACTTGCGCACCATCATGGCTGTAGTTGAAGCAAGGGCTTTGGCCTCCACCCATTTTGTGAAGTAATCGACGGCCACTATTATAAACTTAACGGCGCCGGGAGCGTCTGGGAAGCGTCCTACCATGTCAATTCCCCACTGCTGAAAAGGCCAAGCAGTGGATACGGGAATCAGGTCGTTCTTGGGGCGCAGGGTTTTTGGAGAGTGCCGCTGACAGGAGTCGCACTTGCGCAGCTCCTTCAGGGCATCCACATGCATCCCTGGCCAGTAATATCCGGCGTTCATAATCTTCGCAACAACCATGCGTGGTCCCGCATGGATGCCGCAGATTCCTTCGTGAATCTCCCTTATCAGATAATTCGCATCTTGGGGGTCCACGCAGCGCAGTAGTGGCCCCAAGAAGGACTTGCGGTATAAGATACCACCATTCATTTCGTACTGCAGGGCTTTGTTCTGAATCTTTCTTGCCTCTGCCTTATTCTCTGGGAGTATTCCTTCTTTCAAGTACTGAATGATAGGGGTCATCCAGGATGGCTGCCCTATCTCGATCACATTGACTTGTCGTAACAAGACTGACGGGTTCTTGACCTCAATCCTTACATCTTTGGCAAGATGTTGGAAAGACGTTGAAGCAAGCTTGCTCAAAGCGTCAGCTGGTTTGTTTTCAGAGCGATTGATGTGGATGACCTTGTGAGACTTGAACTGTTGAAGCAACTCTTTTGCTTGTTCCAGATATAGGGCCATAACTTCACCCTTTGCATCGTATATACCGTTGACTTGGCTGGCTATCAAGAGTGAATCAACGTGTGCTTGTAGATTTTTAGCTCCCATTTTGATGGCGAGGCGCAAGCCTGCTAGAAATGCCTCGTATTCCGCCTCGTTGTTGGTGTTTTTAAAATCCAACTTGATGGCGTAAGTGAATTCATGGTTTTCAGGGCTTACTAGGCGCAATCCAGCTCCCGCGCCGTCCTCATTTGAGGCCCCATCCGTATAAAGCATCCAAGTCTCATTTGTCGTGTCTTTTTCGGGAGTCTCTACCAGCTCACAATCTTTGATTTTCTCAACTGGGACTTCTGTGATGAAGTCCGCTAGAACCTGACCCTTGATGGCTGGGCGCGGCCGGTACAGAATGTTGTGGCCTCCCAGCTCAATGGCCCATTTTGCTAACCGCCCGGATGTTTCTGGTTTTTGAAGTATCGTGCCGATATGGAAATTGGTAAGTACTGTGATCACATGCCCTGTAAAATATCTGCGCAGCCTTCGGGAGGCGTGTAACAGTGCCAGCACCAATTTTTCCATCGTGGAATATCTTGTTTCCGGGTCCGTGAGTACCCTGCTGACGTAATAAATTGGAGTTTGAACTCCATTTCTTTCCACCAGTAATACTGATCCTACTGCCTTATCTGAAGAAGATAAGTACAGTACGAGTGGTTCTTTTTCAAACGGTGCAGTCAGGGTAGGGAGCTCGATCAAACATTCTTTCATTTGCTGAAAAGCCTTTTCCGCTTCGGGGGTCCATCTGAACTCTTGCTTCTTGACACAGTTGCGCAGCGTGCTTATAAAAGGGTATGACTTTGCGGCGTGATTTGATAGAAAACGGTTAAGCGCGGCGAGGCGGCCGGCTAGCCGTTGCATCTCTTTGATTGTACGCGGCGATGGCATTCGCTCTATGGCCTGGACTTTTTCCGGATTTACTTTGAAGCCGCCGTTTGTGACTATGAAGCCTAAGAACTTCCCTTCTTCCATGCCAAAAGAACATTTGGCTGGATTCAACTTCATATTTACGCTGCGCAATGAATTGAAGGTTTTTTCGATGTCTTTCAACATTTGGTCCTCTTCGGGACTTTTGACCACTAGATCATCGATGTAAACTTCAATATGCTTTCCGATGTCACCGGCGAAGGTCTTGTCCATCAATCGCTGGTATGTGGCGCCAGCGTTTTTCAGGCCGAATGGCATCTTTGTATAGCAAAAAATCCCCAGATCAGTGCGAAAAGCCGTCTTGTCTTCATCCTCGAGCTTCATTTGAACTTGATGGTACCCCTTGTAGCAATCCAAGAAGCACTTCCATCTGTATGGCGCGAGAGAGTCTATCTTTTTGTCGATCTCAGGCAAAGAGTAACAATCCTTAGGGCATGCCTTGTTGAGATCGGTATAGTCAACACACATTCGCCATCCACCACTAGACTTCTCAACCATTACGGGGTTCGCAACCCAACTTTGATAACGTACTTCTCGCAGGATGCCGGCCTTAAGTAACTCGCATACTTGCTCATTCATTGCTTTCGTTTTGTCTGCCCCTAAGCTGCGCCTTCTTTGGACTTTTGGCTCAATCGAGGGGTAGGTATTTAAACAGTGCTCTGTGATGTCGCGCGGGACTCCGGTCATGTCGGCCGGGGTCCAGGCGAAAATGTCCATGTTCTTGAATAGGAGCTGCTTGAGACGAGTTCTGATGTTTGGTGAGATAGCGTGGCCTATCGTCACCGTTTGCTCCGGATATTTGCGGTTTAAAACCCATTTTTCGGGCTCGGTCGCTGAAACCTTCGCCGCTTTTGTTGGGCGCATCTCTTCTGTTGACATCACCTCCTTCTTTGCATAAACGATTGCCACCCCCGTCTTGGTTAGGAAACCAATTGCTGAGTGGGGGTGGAAGTTATCATATTCAGCTCACCTTGCGTCTCTCTCCCGATCAGCACATCATGTCTTGACTTAACAGGAATCACCATGAAGTTAACGTTTGTTGTTCTTGAATGCTTCCCGTCAGAGAGTGTGACGGGGAAGCTAATTTGGCCTAGCGGGAAGACCATTTCATTGCAGAACCCAGACAGTGGGTAGTCGACTGGTTCAAGTCTCGCTTTGTCTTCGTCGTCGAACTGGTTAAAGCATTGTTCATAGATGATGTCTGCTGTACTTCCTGGGTCAATGAAGACGTATTCAGTTTCATAATGGCCGATGATACCGGTGATGACGATGGGTCGTGTGGCTCGGGGACCCCCGCGCACCACCGGGAAAATAACTTGTTGTTCTTGCCATGAAGGCTCATAAGGTCTCTTGCCTTTTTCTCTCGCGCTATACCTTGGTCCATTGACCATGTGTGTCTCTAGGCGTCGAACTTTCTTGTGATTTCCTTCATCGTGGCGATGGAGCTGTCGGGTTTCTTTGCGCACGTTTTTCACTAAGTGGCTCAGCTTTCCGCTCTTTAGTGCTCTCTCGATCTCTTGACGCAAGCTGTAACAATCATCTGTTAAGTGGCCTGTATCCTTGTGGAAATCACAATACAGATTGGGGTCTTGCCCCTTTTTGTTCGTCATAGGCCTGGGAGCCTTAAAATCATGGTTCTCCGTCATTAGCACCTCTTTTGGTGTTTTTATGAGCGGAGTCCAGTGCTTTTCACGATTATCATCTCGGACCGCCTTTCTATAGCCGATGCGATCAATAGTATCTCGTGCGTCTTCCTTATAGCGGGATCGTTCTTCGTAACGGGGTCGTTCGTTATAACCGCTGGAGTGGTTGGCCTTCCACCCAGGGTTCTTGCCTTTGTTGCGCCAGTTGTCGTCGCGCGCGTGACCCCCTTTAGAAAATCTATCTTCAGAACGATAGCTGTTGTTTCGTGCGAGTGACTCTTCAGTTTGCGCGACTATCTTCGCGGCTTCCATGAGTTTATCCCACTCCTTTGGCATTCCATCTTTCCCAGTGATGGTTCTAATCAGGCTATCACAGCGGATGGCTTTCTTGAAATGGCAGCGCATGAGTTGTTCACTCACGCCACCGATCTCCAAACATTATTTGTTAAAGCGCGTAATGAAATCTTCCAAACCCTCGTTATCTCTTCGCCAGATATCTTCAACTTCAGCTGTGTCGCGCTGGTATCGCCTTTGTTGACTGAAGTGACTCAAAAACTGAGTCCTGAAATCTACCCATGATTTTATCTTTCCCGGAGGAAGGCTGTCGAACCAGGCGCGAGCAGCCCCCGTTAATGTTTGGATAAACAGATGACACCACATGGGCATGTTCCAACCTCCCATGCAGCCCACGCTAGTAAACACTCTGACGTGATCGTCGGGATCAGTCAATCCGTTAAACTTTCCGACAGTCGGAGGCAACTTTTCTCTCTTGAGCGGCGCTAGTGCTATCTTTGGGATGAACTTTGAATGCTCTATAGCTTCCTCTGGTCGATAGGCGAGGCGAAAGTCACGCTCTGCCTCTTCGATATACCCAACGTGCTGCCTTGGTTTGTAGTACTCGTGATTTCTTTGCAAACGATTGAAGACCGAAGATTCGTCATCGTTCTCCCAGGTTGGATCATTCGGGTCAGTTTCTTCCCATTCATCGTTCATGTTGCGCGGCGTGAGCCGGCTATGAACTGGGCCTCTTTGGAAGTTTGACGGTTCGTCATAGTAGCTTTCTGTCTCCCCCCGTGTATCGCGCGTGTCCTGCACGCTTTGTCTTCGGGTAGGGGGAGGCCTGTTGGCTCTTCCTTGGATATTTTGCGGTGGTGGCATCTGGCGCGGCCCGTGACTTAGGCCGGTTGGTGTAACCAAGGAAGGTTCTGCCGTTAAAACTGCTTGTTGCGCGCTCAAGGATTGATATGCCGCGTTAATGGTGGCGAGTTGCTTGGCGTACCATGAGGCTGGGGTTTCGCCCTCTGGTAGCCCTAATAGCGCTGAGATATTCTGAGGTGGAGCTGGGTTCGAAGGTCCGGCACCGTTGTTTCCTGGGGTAGTTTGAGTGATGCGGGTGAAGCTCCCGCGCGGACCCCCAGTGTTGGCCATTTCGATTTCGCCGATTTCCTCAACGTGTTGGGGTTGGATATTTTGGTTATCTGGCCCCAACGCTGCATCCGGGTTTGCTCCAAGACCAACGAACTTAGGAATGATTCCTTGACCAGCCATGATCGAAGGAAGAAAAAACAACGAAAAAACTCAGGAAATGAGAAGATGAAAGTGGTTTGTAGAAAAAATCGGTGGGCGCCAATGAAGAAACACGGAACTAATTACGGGACTAATCAGTTTGGTTTATGTTTCTACCATGATGGTTAATCTTCTTTATGGTTTCCTGAGCTCCTTAATGACCGTGGTTTATCTGCAAAACAGAACACCGTTACTCGTTAAGAGGGGAATGTGGGGGTTTCCCTCTTAACCGGGCTCCGGCGTGAGAATAAGCGACTGTATTCGGGGAGAGAATAAAGTATTAAGTGAGAGTAGAGGGAATAGAATGAATTAACCTGTGAAGTGAAGGTCTCTATTTATAGCCGGAGAGGTGTAAGAGGGTGTGGGCTGATGGGCCTTGGGCCGGAAGGCGACAACATGGAGAATATGCTCCTTGTCTCACTGGTGTCGACCGTTAGTGGCTTCTAGGAGCTTTATGGAGTTGGCGCAACGTGATTGGAGCCACGTGTCACTGTTGTCGGCCTGGTCGCCCTTCTGCCATCAGCAGGTAAGTGGAGATCGTGGGGCATTTGTCTCTGCCCTATGATTGGTGCCACATGGGCGTCCTTAAGTACTTTTTGTCTCCTGCATGTCAGACGATCGTGGAGCACGATTGCGCAGGAACAGAAGAACCATGATTGGCTCTTTATTTTTGCCACTTGTACCTTGTGTACTATCTGGAAAGCCTTGCGCTGTAATTACGCATGATTCTTGCTGAGCACGTTATTACCTTGCGCGAGGCAAGGGCTTTCAGATGTTCTTTTTAGAATGCTAAGTGTTGCTAACTGGAGTTTATTCTTATGTGGACCTCGCGCCGCGTTACAGAGATGTGTTGTAGCCCGCGCGAGGTTTGGCAGCAAGAAAATTTCTGAGTAAGGAGTATGGTCCCGCGCGACCTTGCAGGAAGTTGCGCCAGCTTTTTGGGACCATATCCCTTCAAGTCCCCCCAGTCCAGTGCTGCACCATGCGCAAGGCAAGTGGTTGGAGCTCTGGACTTAAGAAAATAAAGTAGAAGGATGCTTTTGGCTTTGGTAGACGGCGCGCGTGTAAGTTGTTGGTTACTACGGCGCGGCTACCAGGCTTGTTACTGGCTTTGTTGTTAGCTTTTATATGAAGATTCTAATGACTTTGGGCGGGAAAACCCTCAAAATTTGAATTTCTGACAGGTTGGTGAAAAAGTCGCGGTTGGTGACGCTTGAGTTGACCTCTGACTGTTGTCATCAACTTGTCTATGACGAATCGTATTTCCGTCAGAGAGTGAGGCCCGCGCGTGGTAACCGTCACTTCGGGAAATACGCCTTACGTGGCGTTTTCTAATTGGCCTTGCTTGCGGCGACCTCGGCACGGTTAGCCATCGCATTAAATGCGATGGGTATATATATCCGAAGAGACGAGAGGTTTATCACTTTTCTCTTCGACTATTTCTTTATTTCCTCTCGGAACTTCTTTGAATCTTCAAAGTTTGAAGAACACGTTCGTAGCAGATCTTCAAGTTCTTGAAGAACATCATAGCAGATTATCAAGCTTGTTTCCAGTATATTCGAGACCCTTGTTTTATCTTCAATATTTACGATGTACCCGCGCCGCAACGCGGGCGGGTCTTAACCCTAGTTATCATAAGTTAATAGTGTAAGAAGTTAATCTTGAAACAAAAGGATCTTAGTAATTTCAAGTAGGACTATTCAAATTGCTTGACACTCGAGACTCGTTCGATGCTCGATCAAAAAATGTTCGGAATTTGCTCGTTCGATTCTGCTCGATTGAAAAATGCACCTGGTTCGGATCGGTTCGGTTTAAAACGAACCGAGCATGAGCAAAGGTCCACTCAGCTCGGTTCGAATCGGTTGGCTCAAATTATTTTTTTAATATATATATATGTATATATTAATAAACTAATTAGAGGCACATATTAACAATGTTTGGTCCAAAATCCAACTAGAGCTTATTTAATTATAGAATTGAAGGCCGATGCCAATAGTCCATTATCTAATAACTCAGTGTAGTTGAGTCAGAATGTCAAAATAGCAAAATGTGAAGCGTCGATCGATACTCAAGTGTCAGCCCACCATTTAATTCAGAAGTACATAATCCTAATTAAAATCCCACATCAACCATCATTATTCAAATTCTCGGTCGCCAAGACGCCAACTCTCTAAGGTTTTGCTTTAATCGGTTCATTCGATTTCAAACTTCTCATAGATAAAAGGTCTGTTTAAATCGATCGTCAATTCATCTTTCTACTCAGATGATCTCGGTAGAACCAGTTCTATTCCTTGTTATTTCGTAAATTTATACTTGTGTTTTAATTGGACGAAAACTGCACTTTAGTCTAAAAACTAACAACCCTATCGTCACTTTTCTATTTGTTATGTAACGCTCGATACTCGCTCGACGTTCGTTCAAAAAATACTCGGATCGAAAGGCGCTCGTTCGACTTTGGCTCGGTTGAAAAAACACTCAGTTCGGTTCAATTTGTAAACAAACCGAGCACGAGCAAAGGTCTGATCAGTTTGGTTCGGCTTGTGAACAACCCTAATTTCAAGAGGTTTTTCATATAAAAGGGCAATAACTTTACCTTAGCAAACAACTAATATCCACAAAGAACTGATTTGAATTAGGGTTTTTTAATGTTGAAGATATGGGGTTTAAAAGGGAGAGTTTAATAAATCATCATTATACTTAGTGAAACTAAGGTAGCGTATGAGGAGGATAAGATGTAAACAGACTTACCTCTTACCCCGTAAGAATAGAGAGACTGCTTCCAGTGAGATCCTCGACTCGATAGTAGTTTTACATGAAGCCTTGGACATAAGGCACATAATACTCAGGAATCGGGACAAAGGCCGATTAGTGCATGTACCCTTTTGTTTTTCGGTTATCAACGCCCCCACCCGTCCGCCACTTTTAACGTTATTTTCACTAAATAGTAAAATAATGTTAAAATTAGTGCAATTTCAACACCCCCCACCCCGGGCCACACATCTATACATTATATGTGCATATCGCAAGCGGACGTTTATTATCAAAAAATAGAAAAAGACAAAACTGCCCCTGACTTAACGGAGGTTCATGGATGGTTTTAAGTCGGTTGGATGAAAACGACAATATTAATATCTTTTTGAATCCACAAGCGATAAATGAAATCTTTGAATTAAAGTGACAAAATTGGCCAATCCTAAGGGACTAAAATAGTATTTTACTCGATCATTTGGCTTCAGCGAGACTTTAACCCTCATCACATGTTAGAGAGATACCATTACAACACCTTGATAGCATTTGGCTACATGCCCTTTGGTCCCTCCCTTGGTTAGTTGACTCAGACTTCGGCCCAATCAACATAATTTCTTTATTTTTTTTTATATATATTTATGGACCTACACATAAATCATAATGAACATAACATTAACTCTTTTTTTGAATTCAAATTTGTAAAATACTTAGCAAGTAGAAATAAAGACATTTGTATTGTTTATTAGGTTAGATATCCAGAAATAAATAGGCATGGTCATTTTGGTAATTTAGTCTTAAAATTAGGTAACAATTGTTTAATTGTTGACCGAAAGCACATGCAAGAGCAACATAATATTAATTCGAATTGCAACCCCACATAGGAAGGGTAAACATGAATATGAAAGCTGCCCTTCATTAAAAACCAAACATCATAAATTGGGTAGCTACGTAGTTTTGCCAGTCTTGTGGCTGTTGGTTGGTTTGTTTTTAGGATGCCAGCAGGATGATATGTCCCTCTCACTCCATATCTCACACAATATGGTAATGTCCATAATGTATATCCACAAATAAATTTGAAGATGGCTATTTGTTCAATTGGGTCACAACTCATAAGATATAAATAATAAAAACTCGAATTAAACTTGTCCCCCACCTCCGCGATCTAACTTGTTTGTCGTGTGACACAATTGATTTGTTAGTTGGACGTTACGAAGACAAGTCAAAGGCACTAGAGGCCCCCTCTCTCAAAACTTGTCTAAAGCAACCTCTCCTATTTCCTTTGTGATTTCGATCGTTTGGCCTCAGTTCTCGGAAGTCAGGCCTTTTATTGAAAGGTTTCTTCAACATTTTAAAGCCTTCCGATCGTACGATGTTAGGAGTCACATTTTTGATCAAATTATAAAAGGTTATAATTTTAGGGTTAGGTATAATGATGATTTGTTTAGTCATAGCTGCTTGTATATAACTACAATTCTTTATTTGGTTGATGTTTGATGGGTAATATGATAATTTTTTTTGTTTTGGTCATTTGGTTATAATTGATCATCTCTAATTTCTTATTTTGTTTTTTGTTCTTGATATGCAATTTGACTAAATCGACATAATCTTAATTGTTACTCCTCTAATTTTTGAATGGTTAGTTTTCTAATTTGATTTAGTGATTTGTGAAGTAACCCTATAGAAGGATTAGATATATAAAAATAGATTTATCAACCCTTTTTTAGTTTATTTAGCTATAATTAATTAATTATTTAGTACTTTGTGAAAGTTTATTTAGCTATAATTAATTAATTATTTAGTACTTTGTGAAGTAACTCTATAGAAGGATTAGATACATAAAAATAGATTTATCAACCCTTTTTAGTTTATTTAGCTATTATTAATTAATTTTATAGTACTTTAGTTTTTTACTAAACCGAAAAGTCTAAACCCTAACTTGTTTTTACCCCGCCTGTTCATATTGTTCATCTCTACCATCTCATGCGCCATGCAAAATTTTATTCTCGGTTCGCCACTGAACATCATTGTTGTGGTTTTTTATCGTTTCTATATTTGCTTAGTATAAAATAAGTACGCCAAGTAAATCCCGCGGTTAGTTTTAAGTCGCAACTTTAAACTTAAAAATCGGCTTGGCTATCCTAACACCAAACCACAATTTGATTGATTTCAACTTTGTATAAACTTGATTCTTGTTTCATTCCTAGTAACTTCTCATTTGTTTTTATTCTTCAAAAGCTCACATAAGCAAACAAAACCTATAGCTTTTTGCATTAAGCTTATTGAAGGGTCAAAAAGCTTTAAGTTAAACCGTAATTTCAAATTTTCAATACATGCAACAAACCCAATATATGCCAAAAGCAAAAAATGGGTGAAAGCTTAGTGACGAAGAAGAGTCATGTAGAAGTTTGTTTTTCTTCATCTATGGAAAACGACTTACAATTTCTCTCATTTCAAGAAAGCCGTTTGGACACGGGGACAAAATATCATTCATAGAAAGGAAAAGATAAAAAGGTAAAGATAAAAAGAAGATTGTTCAAAGATTCAATACAACTTATATAAATATATGTTTAATATATGTTTCTTGTTAGTTGATATAGTTTCTAGTGCAAGTGACAATGTATATGTCTATAGGATTTGAACTTGCTATATATGTGTGTCACCATGATAATAATTCTTAACACTTTTAAACAATTCCATTTGCATTAAAAAGTTTGTGTAGAAGATGTATTTTCTAGACAATTAGAGATTAGGTTAGGGGCTGTTTGGTAGCCTCTTAATGACCATTCAGATGCTACCTCTTAATGGTTTAAAACCTCTGAATGAATAAGAGGTAACCTCAAGTCTGAATGGTTAAGAGGTAACCTCTGAATGGTAAATCATCACATGTCACATTCTTCTACCTTCTCATTGGTAAAATTCTTAATGGTTCCATTAACAGGTAGCCTCTTAATGACCATTCAGAGGCTACCAAACAGCCCCTTAGTGGGGTAGGGTTCATGCGAGAACCACTTTTATTGCGAGAACCGTGAGAACCAATGTGAACACAATAAAATAAACCCATTACACCACCAAAAACCTACCCCCTCCCCCCTCCACCCAAGCTAAATGCTAAAAATTAAACCCCAAAAAAACCTAAAAAAAAACTAAAAACACAAAAAAAAAAATTGTTAATATTTTTTATGTTTAAATCGCTACTCTTAGTAGCAAAAAAAAAATTAAATGCGAAAAGTAGTGATTAAAACATAAAAAATATTTAAAAAATTGTGTGTTTTTTTTGTTGTGTTCACATTGGCTCTCGCAATAAAGAGTGGTTGCTAACGGATCCTTCTCCTATCTTAGTGATGATTATTAGGTAGGATATAATCCATGGTAATCATGTTTTATATGCAGGGAAATTTTATATGTTTTTAATGCGTAATGATATATATCTATGACTTGGTGGGCTTGTGCTACTTAGTGCACGTTATATGTGATCAAGGGTGTATAGGGTTGGCTTTTGTCATTGGGTACCACGAGTAGCCGGGCTTTTGTTTTGTTGGCGGTACAAAAAAAATTATATGTGTTTAAATCTTCTTGTTAGACGTAGACTTTGTATAAGCTTTAGATATACGAGTATCTTTCACCTATTCAATTGTTATAGCTAAGTGTCCAGCACTTTATATTTAATTTAGGACAAATTAAGTATAAAGATATAGCAATACTTTCAACCCGTTTCGTATACATACTTTTAAAATCAATAACTTACTACAATTGTGCTAAACGTACTTCTTAGTAGGGGTGCAAACGAGCCGAGCCGAGCCCGAGCTTGACCAGGCTCAGGCTCGAGCTCGATTAACTTATGTGAGCTCGGGCTCGAGCTCGGCTCGATTCGAACTTTGTTTTCAAGGCTCGAGCTCGGCTCGTTTGTATTTTCTCAAGCTCGAGCTCGGCTCGGGCTCGGCTCGTTTATTATCTATTAATTAATATATTAAATAAAAATAATATAAATAATAGACTTTTTAGGCTCGCGAGCTCGATAAATGAAGCTCGGGCTCTTTTACTAAATAAGCTTATTTTTAGGTTCGAGGTCGGCTTGTAAACACGTTTGAATAAGCTCGGCTCGACTCGGCTCGTTTACACTAAGGCTCGATAAGGCTCGACGAGCCTAACGAGCTTCACATGCGAGGCTCGAGCTCGGGCTCGATAAGCAAACGAGCTTTATTTTAGGCTCAAGCTCGGCTCGGGCTCGATAAGGCTCGGCTCGTTTCGAGCTTTTTCTCGAGCCGATCTCGAGTAGCTCGCGAGCCGCTCGGCTCGTTTGCACCCCTACTTCTTAGACCCTCGTATTACTTTGATTGAATACATATACCTCCTTCGCTACTAAATTAGTGACCGCCTAGTGAGCAGGGGCGCAGCTTACTTGGGGCGGGAGGGGGCGCCCGCCCCCCGAACTTTTCGATGCGTAGTGTTATGAACAGTAACTTCGTATAGAATTTTTTAGGTATATACGTTTTCGCCCCCTGGTTTCGGAAAAAAACGGGGGATCAAGCTTCGCCAATGCTAGTGAGCCCTTAATTTAATTTATAACCAGTATTTCAAATGCTACATATATTAATAAAGATGATTTTATTAACCATTAGTCTATCTGTCTATCCGATGAAATCAAATGACGTACCCGAAGGTGTCCCGAGTACACTTATTATTGTTTAAAAAACATGACTAATCTCTACCAAAATGGGAATTTTGTTCTATTTTGTTTGGTCTTTTTTAGTAGTTATTATTATTATTATTATTATTATTGTTGTTGTTGTTGTTGTTGTTGTTGTTGTTGCTGTTGCTGTTGTTGTTGTTGTTGTTGTTGTTATGTAAATCAACCTTGTACATTTTAATTAGTTTGGATTTAACAGAATTGCCAATTTTTCGATTATCTAAGCCACCTAAGAACAATTAAGTTTTTGACTGTTAATTTTTTAAAAGTTATATATACATGTATATGTTTTCATCCCCAATAGAAATTAACCAAATTACGTTTTATTTTTTCCATAATTTGAAAACATAAATATCAACACATGCCAAGTACTTCCTAAATAGCACTTGTAAAGAGCAAATTATGAGATGGATGGGAAGATGATGTGAACCCTCCCAAAGCTAATTAACTTGTAAAACTAACACCGGTTAGATTCATCATAGAGACAGAGGTCTCTTTATGATCACCCATCTGACTTGAAAATAAGTATCTTAGGATATAAAAAATGTATTAGAGATAAAAAGTATAATTCAAAGTAGTATACACGACATACCTTTTTATGTGTCTTATACACTTGTTTGTGAGTGACCAGGACGAGAGTGAATTTCTAACTTATTGGGCTACATTCCGCCCTCAATCGTTATTATTGAAGCATATCCTAATAAAATTACAACATCAACTAGGGAAGTTCGGTTGATCTTAAAGGGGTGGTCTAGAGAAGATCTAAAGTCGAAGACTAAAAGAGTAAAATAATAATTAGTTCTGTATAATTATTATTTAAATTATCCTAAGTATTAGTTTTATTTAGTTTCTATTTTGTTAGGGATAAGTATGAGTAAAAGTAGGTGTCCTAGTAGAAGTATAATGTTTTTAGTATTTATATTCCTTATGTTGTGTATTCTTGATTAATTCACAAAAAATCAATAGAAGTAGTTTGTGAATCCCGTTTGTATTCATCTCTGATCTTGTACCTAAATTCAACATATCCTTCTGGGCCGTCCACATAAAGCGTTACCTCTTCACATTTTCATTTGCAAATATGAAAATCAAATTAAACACATAAGTGACGGCTTTAGTTTTCGTCTTAATTAAACTACATCACATATACACAACTATAAACCCGAATACCACGATTCACATAAAAACTAGGAAGACGTTTCAAATACCACACATACAAGTTTGATCTAGCTTGTTTGATATCTAATATCTATATCTATATAATTTATATTTAAATAAAAATAAAAATAATAAAAAAAAAACGTTTGTGAACCAAATAAAAGGAACACAAAATGTCCAAAACTCCAATTCCACAAATAAGACAACAACAATGCATCATCACCGTTAATATAACCACTTCTCAACTCACCTGCCACAACTATCTCCACTCACTCTGCCACCACGATGCCGGCACCGGCACCACCGTCACGGCGGCTACATTCCACCCTCCTCCTCCTCCACCTCTCTCTCCTCCACGCCACCACCACCACCACCCCACCACCCCACCCAGACCTCCCCGCACTCCTCTCCTTCAAATCCTCCTCCGACATCTCCAACAACCTCGTCTCCTGGACCCACTCACCCGACCCATGTAACCACACCACCCCATTCATCGGCGTCTCATGTCTCCACAACCGAGTCACCGGACTCGTTCTCGAAAAACTCAACCTACACAACCGATTCGACTCACTCACCTCACTCGTTAAACTCAGAGTCCTCTCATTAAAACACAACCACCTCACCGGCCCAATCCCAAATTTATCCAATCTCACTTCTCTAAAACTTCTCTTATTATCCCACAACCAACTCTCCGGCGACTTCCCGCCGTCGTTACCGTCATTATTCCGGCTAGACCTATCGTACAACAACATTTCCGGTCCAATTCCGGCCACGGTCAACCGGTTGACTCATTTGTTGACTTTACGTCTAGAGAATAATCGCATTTCCGGGTCTATTGATTTTATCAATTTACCGAATTTGAATGATTTTAATATTTCCATGAATAATGTTACCGGTAAAATACCGGTAACTCTTTCTGGATTTCCTGAATCTGTTTTTTTGAATAATTCTGGTTTGTGTGGATTACCGGGTCGGGAATGTGTCAATTCCCGACCCGATATACCATCTCCGGTACCAGTACCGGTACCGTCAACTGCCGCGGTGTTGGGTAAAAACAATGACCGCGGCAGTGGTAAAAATAAAATCAGCACGGTCGCAATCGTAGCGATTATAATTGGAGATGTGTTGGTATTGGCGCTGGTTTCGTTACTTCTGTACTGTTACTTTTCAGGTAAAACAAAATTCTTTTAATTTTTTTTTTATTTTTATTGCGGCAAACTGACTAATACAAATGTATTTTAACATACAAAATACATGAAAATTGTTTTTCCCTACTACTTAAGAATGATGTTTAATTACAAATTGTAAAAAAAATCGTGATTTTACAGTAGTAGAGTTACATTGTAGAGTAATTATAATTTACTCTATAATTTTGTAGAGTAATTATACTTACGTAAATACTCTATTAGTGTAAAATTATATATTTTTTTATTCTGTGATTAAAATACATGCTTAATAAGTAGAGAAAAAAATTAAAAAATAAAATGTCCTCCTACACTTCTTTCATTAAGGATATTTCGTATGTTAAGACTCATTTGTACGATAATTTAACCATACGTTTAAAATACTTATTTATTTACTTATTTGTACTTCGTAGGTAAAAAAATTAATGGGAACAATAATGTGATAAAAAAGTCGGAGAAATCGGTGTATCCGAGTTCAACGGCTAGTTCGTTTGAGAAGGGTAGAATGGTCTTTTTTGACGGGACGAGGAAGTTTGAGTTGGAGGATTTGTTGAGAGCGTCGGCGGAGATGTTGGGGAAAGGTGGGTTGGGGACAGCGTACAAGGCGGTGTTGGATGACGGTAATGTGGTGGCTGTGAAGCGGTTGAAAGAGGTGGCGGTTGGTGGTAAACGGGAGTTTGAACAGCAGATGGACGTTATGGGTCTGTTACGGCATCCTAACGTCGTTAGTCTGAAGGCTTATTATTTTGCTAAAGATGAGAAGTTGCTTGTGTATGAGTATATGAGTAACGGGAATCTGTTTTGGCTTCTTCATGGTAAGTTAACTCTCACCATTAATATTTTATCCTTTTTATCAATAGGTAGTGATGCGTTATTTTTTGTAAAAACATATCAATTACATAATTTATGTGGGTCATGTTAAAGAACCGTAAAGTTACATAATACATTTACACGTAACAAATATAATAAACGGTTACATAATCATCTTATGTATTATACAGATACTTAGACTCTTAGGGGTTGTTTGTTTACCTCTTAATAATGAGACTCTTAATGGTTCAGACCTTTTACTGGTTCAGCACTTAATGATTCAGGCTGATTGTTTCGTGAGCAGATGTCTGAATGGTTAAGACATTTGCCTCTGAATGGTTAAGTATTATATAGAGTCTGAATGGTTAAGACCTCTAATCTGAATTGGTCAGACATTTGCCTCTGAAGGGTTAAGCATTATATTGGCTCTTAATGGTTCAGACCTCTTACTGGTTCAGTACTTAACCATTCAAAAGTTGCCAAACAGCCCCTTAGATAACGATTCGTGTTACACCGCCTTCTATTTCTTTGATTTATATAAATATGATAAAAGAATAGATTACATTAGTACACATATTTTTAAAAGTTGACAACTTGTGTATGAACACTTTGTAAGATATACTTTTTCACAATGAAAGTGATTCGTTATCCTCGTTGTTAATTAGTTGTTGATGATAGTGATTTTTATTTTGTTGTTATTAAACATTTTCTAATAATTTTGTTTAATAATATGTATATTATTGCGTTGAATTGAAGCATAGGACCAAAAACAGGAAAATCTGCAAGGTCAAAAAAGGTAAAATATCATAAAAGTCAGAAGTTGTTTACTAAAGTAGGTTGTGAAATTAATGAACACCATCAGGAGAAATTTATTCTTCATCTCATATAATAACTTGAAAATATATATAACTAATTTAATTAACTATTTTTCATGTTTACTTTTAATTTTTATCTACCTCAAGTTAGGTCCATATTTATTATTATTATTATTATTATTATTTATTATGATTTAAATACTCAAATAGAACAGTAAATTGCGAACATATTCGAGGGACCAGGTTGCAAACACCCTTGTTTTATTGCTTGTTCTTTGATACAAGTCATAATGTTCGTGCTTTTTTGTATTATATATAATGTGTCGTCCATTTCTTTTTCTTTATTTGCCCCCACCATATCCCTCTTTTGTGTTAACGACGTCGTTAGTTATTTACTTTACACTTTTCATTCATTAACTTTTCCAATGTCACTATTTTGTTAATAGTTTTTTTAATGTTTCAAACCCGAATTATCAACTAAACCAATATAGTATATCGGTTCGATCAATCGATTGGGTCTAACCAAACCGATGACCTAGACAATTTTGGCTTTAACCATCAAATTGAGCAGTCTGGTCTGGTTTTCACATATGAAAGAGGTTTTACATAACTTTTAGAGTAAATTGTCATTTTCGTCCCAGAGGTTTGCCCAGTTTTGCGACTTTCATCCAAATGTTTTTTACGTAGCTGGATGCAAAATGTTTGAAATCTTGTCATTTTCATCTGGCTCGTTAACTCCATCCATTTTTCCCTGTTAAGTCAGGTGTATTTTCGTCTTTTTTGTTAACTTCAAGGGAATTCGGTCTTTTTCAGGGATATTCGGTCTTTTTACATGAAGTGAAAAAGATCGAACTCCCTTTAAGTTAGCAAAAAAGACGGAAATACCCCTAACTTAACGAAAAAAAATTGACAGAGTTAATGAGATGGGGGAAAATGGCAAGATTCAAATCTTTTGGATCGAGATGCGGAAAAACAAACATTTGGACGAAAGTCGCAAAACTGACCAAAACTCAAGAACGAAAATGACATTTTACTAATTGTTATAAACTCGTGAATTCAAAATACAAAAACATCAAATTCTAATAGACATTGTTTCCTATGTGATAGGTAATAGAGGGCCAGGAAGAACACCATTGGACTGGTCCACAAGGCTGAAGATAGCTGCTGGAGCAGCTAGTGGGCTGGCCTTTATTCACACATTTGGCCCATCTCTTAAACTCACACATGGCAATATCAAATCAACAAATATCCTCCTTGACAAATCCGGCAACGCGTGCATCTCCGACGTAGGCCACTCCGCCATTACCCCGCCAGCTGCCGCCCCACGATCTGTCGGCTATCGTGCGCCAGAATTATTATCGGCAAACAACCGCAAATCCACTCAGAAATCTGACGTGTATTCCTTCGGGGTTTTATTGATGGAGCTTCTCACCGGGAAATGCCCATCCGTGGAAAATAGTGGGCTTCTGGACCTACCGAGGTGGGTCCGGTCCGTGGTGAAAGAAGAATGGACCGCGGAGTTGTTTGATTTGGAGCTGATGAGGTACAAGGATATTGAAGAGGAAATGGTGGGGTTGTTGCAAGTTGCTTTATCGTGCACCTCTGGCGCACCTGATCAGAGGCCTACTATGGACTATGTCGTGAAAATGATTCACGACATAGACGGAGTCGAGGTGTCACCATGTCATGACACAGTTGACTCGGCCTCTGATTCGCCTTAGATTTATTGTGGCATGATGAGTCAATGACTTATTGTTTTTTTTTATTTGTTGTTTCGAGCCGATATAAGTTAAGTTAACTGTATCCTCCTATTGACTCGTTGTAAATCATACGTAAATTCTCTCAATTTACGTGTAATATCGTGTTGTAATGATTATATAATTATTTCTTTCGAAGGTTTGTAACTTTGTACGTAGTTTCTTTTACACTCAATTCTCATATGAACAAACTTGACTGACTGTTTTGGGAAAAAATAATCCGGTTTGGCGGATTTAATGGTATGATTTTAATGTTTTGAATTGGTTATTAATTTAAATCAAAATCGTTAGCTTGTAACTTTGTATATAGATTTAAAGTTGATGAAGGTTGATGATAATAGATATCTATAACTACACAACATCTAATTTGCAATTGTTTTGAACACCTAGATTTCCAAACATATAGTTCTATTGCATAGTGGTTGATACAATCTAACATCGAAATAGAAGATAAATGGGCGCAACAAGTTGCGCCGCTTCCCCTTTTTGAATAGCAAAAATAAATCTTTTAAAAACTACATCCATAGATCTCGGGACTAGGTAGGTCTCGCTTTCTCATGTTTGATCACTTTGCCCGAACAGCTTTTAAAACAGTCTGACCCACCGTGAAAGCACTACCTCTAAGCCCCTAAACCGGACCGATTCCTTTCCCTAACAAAAACCGGTTAATCAGAAAACAATGTTGTCATTATCTAACGTTGTTTGAAACTGAACCGGTTTCGGTTTAAGCCCAAAAACAGTATTTTAAACCTTCTGCCAAACCCATGAATCCCCTCTTGCTCTTTTTGGTAGATACGATACCTACTCGGCTACTTGGGCCTTATAGTATCGTATTCTCTCAAAATGTACCTTTTTGGTCCTGGTCATCTTGGTCCAAAAATGCCCGTGGGAAAGCAATTAAGGAGTATGTAGGCGTAACGCACATGCCACATGGTACAACTATATATTCCAAGCAAAATATATTAACAAGAGTCAAAACACGTCTTAAAAAACGTTAGAAAAGGTCAAACTACGTCAGCATGTTAAAGTCTCAAAAAAATCTATCACCGTCATAAGAAAGTTCAAAATACTATTGTTGATTGCTTGATTTTGCTGTTAAAACATTTTAAAATATGATAAACATTTGAGTACAAATTTCTATATATTCTAATATTATCTAGTTTCTAGTTTTTTTTTTTTTTCATTTGATCGATATAATCCGGATGTATATATTTAACATTGCCCCTTCAAAATTTATGGGCTTTTAATAGGCAACCTAAGCAAAGAGTCTCAACTCTCAAGGCTCGTTAGTATTTTTTCACCATCTTCAAGTAGATGAAATTTATTATAATGATACGACCCAACCAGCGACCTGACTTGTAAAGACCCACCCCAACTCTACGTTTGAGTTACTTGTAGTAGGTTTAGTGGGGAATACTAGTAGACCCACGTTACATGACTTTATCTCTCCCACAACCCTTGTTTCTCTAGTAATGTGGATGTAGATTAGGATTGCAACTTTTACTATTTAAGCATTCTACTTCTATTCATGGAATTATGCAGAATATTGAATCAAATTTAGTCTTGTTTTTATCTTTGTTTCTTGGAGCCTAACCCACTCTACGGGTATCTATTGGGAAATTAACCATTTCGAATCTGTCTTTGTAATGTTTTTTTTTTTTTTTTTTGGCCAACGAATCCTCCAAATGGGCTATTGACGAAATTCATCACATCGGGATACACTCGCCATTGAACCAGGAAAACCCTCACCTAGGGCCGAAGCCTATGAACATTCGTCCAAAGGCACGACAGTGAGATGAGGTAAAACCCGATCAGTTCAAGGATCGAACTAGCGATCGTCGCTTACTAGCCTAGTCTCTCACCACCCTTTATCATAATTATAGTTATATTTATATAATGTTAATTTATAATTAATGTCATTGTTATTAGTGTAAATAGTTTATCAACATTGCATAGTATTTGTTAGGCCGTTTAGGGCGTTCACTATTTTGCAATCGAGTAACCCCTACCAGATCAGGAACACTGTCGGCGGTGATTGGAGTAGGAGGGTTTCGGGTAATCGGGAAGAGATAATCGATGTGGCTAGGTGTTGCTTGTGTGTGTTTGCCTAGGAAACAACGCTGGGGGCGCTTGCTGCCAGTGAAACCAGCACCAGTGGGAGACTGTGGGAGGGATTTTTGGGTTGGGTGTGTGGGAAGTCAAGGTGGCACTTGTACATTGGCTGGTAGGACGATATCGTCGGGTGGTGCCCCGGCCTCTCTTACTTTACTAGTATCACAAGCAAAGTTTTTAATGAGATATCCAATAAAAGGCATTATTGCATACAAAAAAATGTTTATCTCACAACTAGTTGATCAGCAATACATAGTTAATCTCAATACATCAAATATATCCAAGAATAAAAGAATAGGAAAGAGCATTCCCATTAGAAGTAGATTTTCAATATGTAAAAGAATAAAATAATTTAAAGAAAAAAATTCAAAAATTAATATTTTCAAAGAATGTCATAGGTTGAATTGCATAAGTTTTGGTGCAATTCTTAACAATCTATCCAACGCATGAAATGTGAACTTCCTTGCAAACAAGTGGCATATTTGGTTTTCCTTTCCATTATACTCACAACTCTTATCGTTTCTTAACTTCTCTAAAAACTCTTCAGTCACATCATTTCTCGTGTACCGTGTTGGGTGAGGGCCACCTTTCGCCCAATCAACAAAATGCAAAGTCCGGTTAGAATTCGTTTCGCCAAACATCTTGGTGACAAATGTTGGCAAATAATGCTCATCCGCATAACACTGACCGTCACAAAAGTCATGGAAAACCGAAAAATACATTTTGTCAGATATCACCTCAATGGCTAGGTCACGGTTCATCTCAAACCATTGTGACCCTTTTCGCCATTCCTCGATATCCACAGTGGGAGCCATTTTTGGGCTATAGCGACCACGACCTACGGGGCCCTCTAGATCATAGGACTCCACAAAGTTATGTTTTGAGTTAATCAGGTACGTGTAAATAGTCGAGAAATTAAATAACGGAATGCAAGATTCAGAGAGAAGAACAAATCGTTGGTTTGAGAAATCAAGAAGCGCGTTTGCTAGCAATCGACGTTCGGCTTCAATCATGTTGACTTTTCCCCATTCAACATCCTACATTTTATATTCAAAAGAATCAAAACAAGTATATTAGAAAAAGAGAATTGATTCACTTAGAAGTCAAAAGACGCGTAAGATATCATTTATTGTGGAGTCTGTTTTCTTTAAAAAAAAAATAACAGGATTCTGATTATAAATTATAGATAATATATATATAAAAGTTGTTTTCTAATACTATAAAAATAACCAACGTGGTTTTAAAGTATTCTAGCAAGCTTTTGAAAAGAAGGCCAGCAGTGGCAACAAGCTCATCCAGCTTGGATTCATCATACAAGTTAATGGTTGTGCTTTTTCTCTCTTTGTTTGTTTCTTTTTATATATTTTATTCTGAATTTAACATTTATTTCAGAATAAAATAATGTCAGTTTGTTAATGATTCAAACAATGAGATTCTTGCAGTTGTCATGGTATTGATGCAGGTTTAAGATTTCTATTTTTTTAATTATATTTCAAGACAATTTATAATTATTATAATTAACTATGATCCCAAACACATTAAAACTATTGCTTAAAACTTAAGAAAAACACTAATATGATTTGGGACAAAATCAAAGAAAAATCATTAAATTTATCACCACTGATAGTAAGTTGCAATTATTAAAACTAATCTTTAATTCTTTCTAATCAGCTACCTTTTTTATCAATGCAATCACAATAATCTAAATAAAGTTTTTTCTTTAAATCTGAGTCTATTGGTTATCATGTTATTAGGAAGTTCAAATGAGTTTTCCGGTAAAAAAACTTTCATGTTTATAAACAACAAAAAAGATCAAACATACAGTAATTTTTCAGGTTTAGAAATTATAAATTTTAATTAAGGATTTTTTTTACATCAGAAAATAAGTTCATTTAATTATATTCTAGTTTTAGACATTTATCCATGTCCAAAATAGATCAATTATATGAAATCTCATATATTTCTAATGACTATAAAATACTAATCACACTAAACAACGTTTCCTTGTGTATGAAATATGAATCATTTCCTTTTATTTAAAGTATAAAATCATGTTACTATTGTAATTTAAGAAAAATATTATCATGAAATCAATGCCCTACTTATTATTCTTAACTTGCACCAATAACCCTCACCAAATATATTCAAACTTCTAGAACCGAAACCCTAAAAAAAAAAAAAAAAAACTAAAACCGGTTTCAACCTGAACCAAACTGACGGTTTGTAGACTGGTTAGTATTATTGATGTTTGAAACCGGTTAAAAACCAGTTTATTTGGCCCAAACCGGTTTTAAACCGAATTAAGCTGGTTTGTACCATTTCGAATTCCCATCATATAAAACCGGTTAAAATCAGAACCCTTTTATTAAAAAAAACATGTTTGTACACCTGTACAACAACCAGTGGCGAAGTATAGAATGTAGTTTTCGTATGAAAATTTTTGGGTATATACGTTTTCGCTCAGTAGTGTTATATATGTAGTTTTCGTATAGAATTTTTTGGGTATATACGTTTTCGACCCCCCGTTCAATAGAAATTTTTGATACATACGTTTTCGACCCCCCAGTTATAGTCATTCGGGTCAAGCTTCGTCACTGACAACAACAATTCAAAGGACTTATTAAGAATGTAATAACATACCTTGCTGGGAATTCTCCGGCCATAAAAAACAGAATCCTCCGGCACCGTCACATTCGCCGACAAATCAGAACTATGAACATAAATACTAAAAAGCCCATCATTTCCTTTAAAAAACTTCTCCCACAACGGCGACAAAACCACCGGACCTCTCGTCAGAAACATAAATGCCACCTTTTCCGTCCTCTCAAACGGATAATCTCTCACCTTCGGCACCATCGATGCTCTCCACAACAACTCTTCATCCGTCATATCATGCATCGGCTCCGGCACCGTTAAATAATTCTTCAACCCCACTTTCTCCGGCACCGGTGTTGTTGTTTCCAATTCCAATTCTAATTCTAATTCCGCCGGTGGTGGTTGTGTTGCTAGATAGGAGACGTCAGCAAGGGTGGCATTGGAGTGAGAGAAGTGTGTGAATTGGGTGAATTGGAGGTTGAATGAGATGTTTTTGAGGTGGAAAGTTATAATAATTCCGAAACATAAACCGAAAAAGAAGAAGAGCATTAAAGATAGAAGGTTTGATATGTGTAATGGGGCGTTGAAGAGTTTGAATAGTGTTGTGATTGATGGGTTTTGAGTGTTGTGATTGTTGTTGTTCTTCATTGTTACAGATTTTGTTATGGATGTAATGAGATTGGGAGTGATGAAATGAAGGGGTTTTATGCAGTAGAAGAAGAAGAAGAAGAAAGGTCGTGTAGTTTTCCTGAAAGAAAAGAAGTTTGAAATTTATTTAAAGAGTGTTTCAACTCGGCACACCGGCAGCCGGTTTTGACGGTTTATTTATTTGTCAAAATGCTTTTATTATGTTTACAAAATCAAATACGTCAATTTTGTGTATTTTGAATAGTTTTTTTGAAATTATTACGCGTTGGTGTATGTATGTCGTTCTCGTATCTGGCGGTATATGAGTTGAATCGGCTCTTTAGTTAATATAAAAAGTTTGTTTTTGTTTTTGTTTTGTTTTTTTTTTTGAACGATGGATGAAAATCATTCACCAAAGTTAGGAGGCAGCTAACCAAAAACACAAAAACCAAAATGCCAAAATGCTCCCTGAATTTAGCCATTTTGCCACTTCAGTTCAAAACGAAACTTTTTGTATCTGGGACTTTGAGTTTAGGCTACTTTTCCTACTTTAGTGCAAAACGAAAGTTTTTGTATCTGGGACCCTAAAGTTTTATTTTTATTGTCATTTTCATCCGCTTGGCAAACTGAGTTAGAATATTTTGTTAATTTCTCCCTTTTATCCGTTTCCTCATTTAGTTAAAATATATTATGGCATAAAATGACAATTATACCTTTCATTTAAATGATGAAAACGATATAAAGGAAAGAAATTAATAGAAAATTCTAACCTGGTTTGGTAATTGAATGAAAATGACAACAAAAATTAAACTTTAGAGACCCAGATACAAAAGATTTCATTTTTCGATTGAAATGACAAAGTGGCCTAAACTCAGGGACCAATCTAGCATTTTACTCAAAATCAATTTATTGCATTTTAAATAATCAATTTTGTTAATACTAGTAATTAATGTGTTTTGGTGTCCTAACATTTTTAAGTTACAACAACGTTTAGCTATAGTGTTTGACGGTGGTGATATATTAGAAAAAGAAAATTAGTGTTACCATCATCAATAAGTTTGGGAGAGGTTTTGGTGGCCTAACTCTAACGTTAAAGCAAATATGCGATTCTTAAGAAAAGGAAAGGAAGACAAAAGTATCAAAGTAAACTTGTGTAGTGTTTGCATATTTGTGAGGTGTAGAATATGTAGACAACTTTTGACATTATTGATTGACGTTTAGTGTTTATATGTTGTATGATCGAGAAATGTCCTTGTTGGGTTAATGTAACAAGTTTGATTTATATTCATTGTGTGGCTTGCAGCCATAGCCCGTATAGCATCGTTTGCAGTGTCACATAGTTTTTAATACATTTTGTTGACGATGGCGCAATAGTATTGCACCTAGTAAGATGACATTTACGATGGTGGTTTGTCTCTACATCGTAGTACCAGTATCTAGTAGCTGTAAACGGTCTTAATGTTTTTGTTGCTACTAATTTCTTAATTTTCCTGTTCTTCAAAGTTTGTATACAAAGGATGATTCGGGCATTTGGGAAGTGTTTTGATGTCTTTGGCATCCGGATTTTACGGTAACATGTTATAAAACTTACTGTGCAATATCGTTTGATATCCGAATTATAGTCTACAAGACGTACTTATAATGTCGATATACTATAAAAGAAACTAAATATGGTATTTTGTTATATACACATTTGTGTATCGCACAACATCCACGTAGGTTATTTACCCTTCTTTTTTAAATCATATTGACTGTACCAAAAGGGGGGGAAAAGACGACATCAAAAACGATAATTTTAATGAAAAAATAATGTATTTAAATGACGGAAAAAATGTAAGTTGGTTGCTTTTAATGTCTCGTATTGAATGGAGGCATCAAGATTATGGACAAACGTGATGGGTTTAAATAAAATATAAATAAGTAAATATACGTCAGCTACTTTTTCGTATCATATTGATGGGAAGCATCTTGATTCTTGATTATGGGCAAATAAACAAATAATAACTACTCCAAATCGTAAAATTACAAAAAGTATATATAAAAATATATAAATAAAAATAAAGGGTAAGGTTATTGTAAAAAAAAGTTAAAAGTGTGAGAAAGATGAGAAATATTGTGGAGATGACATGTGTCCTAAATCTAAATTAATTCAAAAGGATAAACAAGTAATTTTATCATTAATTCAATTAATTAAAAACTTCCCATAACCGCCACCTCAATTATAGGAACTGGATTTTTTTAAAAGATCCCTATAAACACCATTCAGCAAGTATATAACACCATTCATGAACTAAACATCTGATCGAAACATATTTTTTTCTCTATATACAACAACAACCATACCCAGTATAATCCCACATATAGCGAAGCTATAGATAGGGTCTGGGGAGGGTAGGATGTAGGCACGCCTTACCTCTATCTCAGGGGGTAGAGAGGCTGCTTCCAGTGAGACCCCCGGCTCCAAAAACCATAACCAAGACATAAGCTTCTAAAAAACATATATAAGCATGCCACTACTACAAAAGATAGAAATAAAAATAATAATAAACGGATAAATAAGTAAGTGCTTGTTAGTAAAACTACGACACCGAGAATAGGTGAAAACCTATATATATATATATATATATATATATATATATATAACTATATCACACCTCATAGAAATTGAAAAAATAAACTCATAAGATAGGAGCCTAAGCTAAAAAACCAGGCCAAACTCCTAAAAATCTTTAACCTTAATCCTACGTCTCCACGAAGATCTGTCCTCGACCATGTCCTCAAAGAGGTGCAAATCTAGCAAATCTTGTCTAATCCGCTCATCCCACGTCATTTTCGGTCTGCCTCTACTCCTCCTTCCATCTACCGCGAGTGTTTCAACTATTCTAACCGGGTCTGTCGTCTGCCTCCTCCTGACATGCCCAAACCATCTCAGTCTCCCCTCCCTTATCTTGTCTGAAATACTAGCAACTCCTAATCTTTCCCTAAAAACCTCATTTCTTATCTTGTCCAACATAGTGTGCCCACACATCCATCTTAGCATCCTCATCTCTGCTACCTATAGCTTTCGTGCATGAATTTTCTTGATGGCCCAACAATCTGTTCCGTATAACATAGAGGGTCTAATTGCAACCCTATAAAATTTCCCTTTTAATTTAACAGGGAACCTCTTGTCGCACAACACCCCTGTGGCTGCTCTCCACCTACACCATCCATCCTGGATACGGTGAGCTACGTCACTGTCAATCTCTCCATTGCTCTGAACAAACGATCCTAGATACTTGAACTTAGTTGCATGTGGAACCACCTGGCCCTCAATGGTGATCTGGGTGTCGTGCTCATCGCCTGCTCCACTAAAATCACAGTAAAGGTATTCAGTCTTAGAGCGACTTATCCTCAAACCTTTGCATTCTAAGGCTACCCGCCATTCTTCTAACCTCGCATTCAGGCTCTGTTTACTTTCTTCAATCAACACAATATCGTCTGCAAAAAGCAAGCACCATGGAACTGACTCCTGAATCGATGTTATTATGGTGTAATTTTTTGAAAAGTTATGTATAAAAAGTTATTGACGTTTAAAAAAGACGGGGGAAGTTACATGTGGCATTAATGTTAGTTTCTTAATTTAAAAATGTTAAATTTACCTATTGTTAGGGGAGGATTTTCTAACAATTAGTGATCCTTATTCGTTATCCTAATTAATGATCCTTACTTCTGTGACAGGTGGTGATCCTCAGAAGAGCTTCAGGATCAGGATCATGGATCACTTTAAGGATCCTCGTACTGACGATTGTTTATTTATGTTTTGTATTACCTCGCAGGAATAACAAGCTTGACCTAGTCTTGGCGACATTCCTGGAGAATATTCCCGAACTATTCCGCACGTGCTTGGCAAAAAATGGACGTTGTGGAGAACGTGGGAGCTTAGCACAAAAGTCGGATAGTTAGTTTAGGTAGTTAATTTCTATTTTAAAAGGGGTAACGAGCTAGTAGAAAAACACTTAGCCATTTTCAGCTACACACACTCATATACTCGCACACTTGAAGCTCTCGACGAACATTCATTCGTTTTCACTCACTTATACACATTTCACGATAGTGATCCTTGTACCTAGCTCGTTACTATCCGAAGTTGTAAACATTTATTCATTTATTTGAGCTTGGTGATCGGTAGTTTCCATCACCCGGTGTTTTTTGTGCCGGAGATCAACTCTTGATCAAGGGCTTTTTCCCCGTATAAATCTTTGTGTCATTTGTGCAATTTACATTGAAGTGATCCTTGTGATTGTCATACATTATCAGCATCATACCCCATTGCAGAGAGTTTGGTTGCAATATCCTCAACAGATTTTTTGACCAAAACAGTTTGGCGCCCACCGTGGGGCAATTGGTGCTTCGACCTTAGAAAAAATTGCATTTCTGTGCTCATTTCGGTTCACTACAATCAAGCAAATGGCTTCCTCAGCGAAGAATGCTTCAAATTTGATGCCCTCATTCACTTCTTCTCAAGGCGTTCCCCCTTTGCCTCCACCACCTTCTGGATCCCAGAAGAATGCTGAGAATGCTGCGAAGAAACCAACTCCCATTTTCTCAAAACCTCCAACTTCTTCTGCTTCTTACACTCCCACTACTAGTGACATGTTTACTTTGATTTTGCAGATGAAGGATCAGATACGGCAACAGGATAAGACCAATGAGAGGATTCTCAAAGAAATCGGAGATCTCAAGAAACAAAAGACAACGGCAGAGGATCATTCCCCACTGGTGCCGAAATCCTTGAATTTTGATACTCCAGTGATTACTTCTCAGCCATCAGCGATTCCAGACGTTCAATATGTGGGTGGACCGAAAGGAGTGCACTACGGAACAACAACAATGACCCAGGCAGCAGGTTCATATTTCCAGCCAGCGGGATCCTATCCTCAGTATATGGGATCCCTCACGAATTCAGGAGGATATTCAGCAATGCAGCAGATACAAGGATCCTCCTTTGTTCCAGGATCATCCCAGGTTCAAGGATCCTCCTTTGTTCCAGGATCATCCCAGATACAAGGATCCTCCTTTGTTCTAGGATCATCCCAGGTTCAAGGATCCTCCTTTGTTCCAGGATCATCCCAGATACAAGGATCCTCCTTTGTTCCAGGATCATCCCAGGTTCAAGGATCCTCCTTTGTTCCAGGATCATCCCAGGTTCAAGGATCCTCCTTTGTTCCAGGATCATCCCAGGTTCAAGGATCCTCCTTTGTTCCAGGATCGTCCCAGTTTCAGGGATCCTTCCAGATGCCAGGATCCTTGAGGAGTTTGCAAACAGGAAGTTCAGATGTCCATCAGGGAGATTTTATTCCAATGCAGACCAATGCTTCTACTGGTCCCTCGATCATTCCAGAGCCTCAACAATATGGATTAACATCCAATCTTCCTAATCTGAATCCAATGGGAGGTAACACTTTTAATAATTCTTATACTACTAACCATGGTCTTATGCAGGATCCAGGTATCAATCATGCCATGGCCAGAGAATTGCAAAAGCTAAAGGATATGATATCAAGTGTTCCAGGAGTGGTCAAACCTATCCCAGAGATTGCAGATGGGAGCCACAAGATATCTCGTTTTGCACCACCAATCTGTGATGCTGAGATACCCAAGAGGTTCCATGTGCCAACAATGAAACTGTATGATGGTTCGACGGATCCTGAAGAACACATAGCACAATACAGGGAGAGGATGGAGATCAATCCGATTCCAGAAAGGTTAAAGGAAGCATGCCTGTGCAAGGGATTCGGATCCACTCTTACTGGATCAGCTCTCAAATGGCTGCTAAGTCTTCCTCCCTATTCTATTACCTCATTTGCTAATCTAGTTAACTTGTTTAATAATCAGTTTTCTTGTAGTAGAAAATTTGAACGATTAACTAGTGATTTATATAGGATAACCCAGGGTCATAATGAATCATTAAGGGATTACATTACCAAATTCAGTAAAGAATCCTTAGACATTCCCAACTTAGATATAGCTACGGCTGTTGAGGCCTTTAAAATGGGATTGCTTAGGGATTCGTCGTTTTATGATGATCTTGTTATGACACCATGCAGGAACTTAGATGAGGTAAGAACACGAGCACTTAGGTTCATTCGGCTAGAGGACGATAAGAGGATCCAGGAGAGGTTGGCAGGATCCTCAAAGCAGGATAAGCAAGGATCCTCATTCAGGAACAACAAGTTCAGATCCTATAACAGATCTGATAACCAGAACGTGCATTTTGTTGATCAAGAAGAGGATGATGAGGATTATCCTCCAATTTCTGAATATTGTTTTTGTGTTGATAACAACGAACTAATCCTTGCGATGCAGAACCTAGGTGATAAAGCTAGATGGCCGAGAAAAAACGATAGGCCGGCTGCAACTAAGGATAAATCAAAGTGGTGTGCATACCATGAAGATTTTGGGCATCTCACAGAAGAATGCATTGCACTGAGAAAGGAAATTGGATACTTGTTGAGCAAGGGGCATTTGAAAGAATTGTTGGGAAGAAAAAAGTCAAGGACTCAGGATCCTGCAAGGATCCCTGAGAAGGCTCCAGCCCCTCCGGCAGATGCACAAGTAATAAATTTTATTTCTGGAGGATCAGACATTTGCGGCACATCCTTCTCAGCAGCTAAAAGGCATGCAAAGGAAACTAAAATGGATAATGGAGAAAGACCTGTTCGAACATCAAGTGTCTCCGAAGGAAAAGTCATAACCTTTGATGAGGATGATCGTGTTGATATCCAGGATCCTCATCACGATGGCTTAGTTATTACTCTTTTCATTTCTAACCATTTTATCCGCAGGATCCTTATAGACGGAGGAAGCTCAGTGAACATTATCCAGCTTGATGTTCTGAAGAAGATGGGTATTCCTGAATCAGACATCATACCAAGATCCTCCGTGCTCGTGGGATTTAGTGGCGAAACTAAGAATACCCTGGGGGACATTAAACTCCCAATATACATTGAAGGCCTACACTCTTATAAAAAAAATTTGTGTTATTGACTGTTTATCTTGTTGTAATGTTATCCTTGGCAGGCCTTGGATACACGATATGAAAGCAGTCCCATCTACTTACCATCAATGTGTGAAGCTCCCTAGTCCTTGGGGAATAGTGAAGATTGATAGTGATCAGCAGGAGGCTAAGAATTGCTACACTTCATCGATGAAACCAGCCTCGAAGTCAAGGGAGCAATAGCAATCAAGGTATCCTCCAAGGGATGTCTTGGAGGCAAGAGAGCAGGATGTGATAGAAATCCTCATGGATCCTGATGATCCTGAATCCAAAATCTATATCGGATCAGGGATCCTTGGCGAAATGAAAGAAGACCTCGTATCCTTCCTCAAAAGGAGAAAGACTACCTTTGCATGGAAACACGAAGACATGACTGGTATATCCAAAGATGTAATCACTCACAAACTCGGCATTGACAGATCCTTCAAACCAATCCATCAAAGGAGAAGAAAGTTTGCACCGGAAAGGAATGCCATTATCCAGGAAGAGGTAGAGAAATTGCTCCGGGCAGGTATGATTAGAGAGGTCAAGTATCCAAGATGGTTGGCCAATGTGGTTGTTGTTCAAAAGAAAAACGGAAAGTGGAGGGTATGTGTCGATTTTACCGATTTAAATAAGGCATGTCCCAAGGATCCTTTCCCATTACCCCACATTGACTCCATGGTGGATGCAACTGCGGGTCATGAACTGTTAACTTTTATGGATGCTTCATCTGGATTCCAACAAATCCAAATGGAACCATCCGACCAAGAGGATACAACCTTCATGACTCCAACTGGTATATACTGCTATATTGCTATGCCATTCGGATTAAGAAATGCAGGTGCAACATATCAAAGGCTGGTGAATATGATGTTCAAGGATCAGATTGGACAAACTATGGAGGTTTACATAGATGATATGGTGGTAAAATCCTTAAAAGCTGAGGATCACCTAAGAGACTTGGAGGAAGCATTCAATATCCTTGACAAATATAACATGAAACTTAATCCTTCAAAATGTCTTTTTGGTGTTAAAGCAGGTAAATTCTTAGGATATATGGTGACAAAGAGAGGCATTGAAGCTAGCCCGGAACAAATCAAAGCAATAGTGAACATCAAATCTCCGGCCAATGCTAAGGATGTTCAAAGGCTAACAGGCAGGATAGCAGCTTTGAACAGATTTATATCCAAATCCTCAGAGAAGTGCAAAGAATTCTATGATATCCTAAGGAAGAACAAGAAATTTGAGTGGACTGAGAAGCATGAAAATGCTTTAAGAGCCCTCAAAGATTACCTATCCTCAGCCCCAGCCTTGATGAAGCCAGAAAAAGGCGATGTGCTATCCTTGTATCTAGCAGTATCCTCAAAAGCAGTAAGTGCGGTCCTTGTTAAGGATCATGAAGGTACACAACATCCTGTCTATTATGTAAGTAAAAGTTTACTTGATGCCGAATCCAGGTATTCACACCTTGAAAAGCTTATTCTTGCATTAATTATGGCATCTACTAAGTTAAGACATTATTTTGAAACTCATGTTATCATTGTTAAAACTAATTTTCCAATTAAGAATGTCCTCAGGAAACCAGAGATGTCAGGAAGGATGGCTAAGTGGGCAGTGAAGCTGAGTGCATATGATATAAGATATGAGCCTAGGACAGCCATCAAATCCCAAGCATTAGCTGACTTTGTGGCTGATTTCAGTAGTGATTTACAAGAAGAAGCTGAGTTAGAAGTCCAGCAGCTAGAAGAGACCAAGGATCCTTGGATACTCTATACTGATGGATCCTCAAATGTCAAAGGCACAGGGCTTGGAATACTACTAAAATCGCCAAAGGGGGACATAATACCCCACTCTATAGCTTGTGAGTTCCAAACCACTAACAATGAGGCTGAATATGAAGCCTTAATTGCTGGTTTGCAAATTGCAAAGCATATGGGGATCAGGTATCTTGAGGTACATGTAGATTCATTGTTGATTACAAACCACTTTAATGGATCTTACGCTGTTAAAGGTGAAAAGCTAACCAAATATTTAGAGATAGTCAAAAGTTTGGCACTCTCTTTTGTTTCCTTTAGTTTGACGCAGGTACCAAGGGAAGAAAATACAGAGGCTGATGCATTGGCTAACTTAGGATCATCCTTGAAGATCCCGGAGGATATCAAGATCCCTATTATCCATATCCTGACCCCGGCTATTGAGGATCATGTGGCTATGGAGATAGGAAATGATTCCGCAATGATCCCTAGTGAGGATACTCGATCCCATTCAGGATCAGGATCATGGATCTCACCAATCATGAGATACTTACAACATGGAGAGATTCCTACAGGAGAAAACCCTAGGGCTTTCAAATCTAAGGTATCTCAATTCACAATTTTAAATAATATGTTGTATAGACGATCTCTTGCAGGACCATACTTGAGATGCATTGAGGATCCTGAAATCCAAGAAGTTTTAAAAGACTTCCATGAAGGAGATTGTGGAAACCACACTGGGGGCAGGGCATTATTCTCAAGGATCCTGAGGACATGATACTACCGGCCAACCATGAAGAGAGATGCTGTGGAGTATGCTAAGAGATGTGATCCTTGTCAGAGGCACAACAATATCCTTCATCAACCAGCTGAGTTATTGCATCCTATATCCTCCTCTTGGCCCTTTATGAGATGGGGTATGGATATAGTTGGTAAGCTCCCTAAGGCACCTGGTGGAAAAGTATTCATGCTTGCTATGACTGATTACTTCTCCAAGTGGATAGAGGCTGAAGCTTTTGCCCAAGTCAGAGAAAAGGAAGTTATATCCTTCATTAAAAGAAATATTATAACTAGATTTGGAATTCCTTCTGAGATTATATGTGATAATGGTTCCCAATTTATTGGGGGCAGAACCACTAACTTTTGTGACAGCTGGGGGATTAAGATGATAACATCAACACCAGTCCACCCACAAGCTAATGGTCAAGCAGAATCATCCAACAAGATCATTATCAACAATTTGAAGAAGAAGCTTGGATCCAAGAAAGGGAAATGGGCAGAAGAACTACCCTATGTGCTTTGGGCTGATAGGACAACCCCTAAGAATGCTACTGGTCAAACACCATTCTCTTTGGTATTTGGGGCAGAATCAGTGATCCCAACAGAAATGGTGGTTCCAACTGCAAGAACAAGTACCCGTGATCCTGAGGAGAACGATGAGAACTTGGCTCAAGACCTGGATACTATTGAAGAAATCAGGGATATGGCTAGGATAAGGATGGCCAGTTATCAGCAAAGAATGGCTGGTGCTTACAACAAAAATGTCAGGATCAAGAGGTTTCAAGTTGGAGATATGGTATTAAGGAAAGCATTTCAGAATACCACCAATCCTGCTGATGGAAAATTGGCTCCAAAATGGGAAGGCCCTTATTTGATTGAAGCTGAAGCAGGAAAGGGGGCATATAGATTGCTAACCATGGAAGGTGATTTGCTACCAAGAGCTTGGAATGCTGTCCACTTGAAGAAATATTTCATGTGAGCAGGATCCTCATGGCACAGATGATCCTCACGATAGGGATATCCTTACAGGATCCTCAAAGTATCGGTGATCCTTACTTAGGTAATATCCTAAACTTGAACTATTTCATTTCTTTATTTTCTCATATAAGGATCATGTATCCTTTATCCATCTCTCACGTGAGTTTAAGTTTTGAAAGTTCAGGTATCCTTAGCATAACATTGGTTATCCGCTGAAGCAATCCGTTCCTTGGGTTTAACCCCAGTTATTTGGGCTTGACCCCAGTTCCGCCTGTAGCGCATGATGATCCTGGTATAGTTCAAGGCAGTGGGACCAGTACTCGTTTTAGGGGCTGATAATTCCATTGTACTGGCTATGCCTAGGATCCTACGTATAATGGTAGACGTACCATACATCCGTTCCTAAGGTTTCTAACGTTTTCACGTTAGATAAGGTTTCTAACGTTTTCACGTTAGCTAAGGTTTTGACATTTTCATGTCACTAAGTTTGGATAGTCGCCAGTTAGGGCCATACTCCAGTTTACATACGATCCTTGGGCTTGTCCCCAGTTATCCTTGGGCTTGTCCCCAGTTATCCTTGGGCTTGTCCCTAGTTGCTAACTCTTTTCTTATGTTGGCTTAGTCCCAAGTTATGCTCTATTTCAGGTTCTTGAAGATAGGCAACTAGGGATCCTTGATCCTTACTTTATTCTAAGGTTTATCTTATAGTTATCCTTATTATGGTTAGGATCCTAACTTGGATCCTCAGGTATGATCCTTAACTATTAATAATTCTATTCATTATTTATTTGAATAACCCTTATACTTGACAACTGAACTTGTGATTCTTAAACCATATCACTTTTTAGAACTTATCGGTTATGGGATATGTGATCTTTGATCATATCCTAAACTTTTTGATATCTTTTTAAGGCTTGATAAGTATAAACAGAATGAACATTACAACAGTTGGAAAGTAAAATATTAAAAAGGATAACAACACAAGATAAGCGACAAAAGGTTAAGATTTTATTTATTAACAAAAGACTAACCCTTAAAAGGTTGTCAAAATTACCTACCCGAGCATCTACCAGCAAAACGTGGCCCGTCCGCTGGGGTAGGTAAAGGGTGTCCATGATAATAAGTTCAAAAGCAGTGCAGGAATATAAAGGCGGCAGGATCACAATGGCTTCATCCCCCAAACAGAGGATCCCTCCACTAATTGCAATCCTGCCTATTGTCCAAAGGATCATACATGATCCTTAATCCTAAAACCTATTGTTCAAAATACAAACCATTAAATTGTTCAACATCACAACCACAAAAAGTTACTACCAAATTTAAAAATTGGGCTCCGGCTGCGTCTAGAAATGTCCATCATCGCCCAATCATGCAGCTTAAACCTTCGCTGCATTGTCACCTCCAGCTCCACTTGTTTCACCACCTTCACCTTTGCCTCCAGCTTCAATTGTCAGGATCTCTTCAACCTCCTCATCCTCTTCATCGTCCAGTTCAGCCAGCCTTGCCTTCCAACCTTCAATATCCCAGGTGCTCTTGTCAAAAGCAGGATCCTGAGCTTCCAAGGCCATTTGCAGCTTGGTCTTGTACATTGTTATGGCGGCAGAGACTTTGGCGTCTTCAGTGATCTCACTCTTCTCATAATCAACATTGATCAACACCTTGGCCGTCTCCTGTTTGACATCCCGGACTTCCTTCTGAAGATCAGCAATTGCAAGGTCCTTAAGCACTGCAACCTGCTGGAGGTCGGCAATCTTCCTATCCTGATCCTCAACGTGGCCAACATAATCCTCAATCTCAGAGAATTTCTGCAAAAGGGATAAAGGATAAGGTCAGGATTAAGTAATCAGCAGGATATACCAGCAGGATATGTCAACAGGATATACGAGCAGAGACAGTGATCCTTACCTCATTAAAGTACTCAAGGAATTGATGACGGATCAGAGGCAGACCCTGCAGATCCCCAGCTTCAGAGGCTTTTCTCTTCTTGATTGCCTTCCCTTTGAGGGGTGCCTTGGGGACCGAAGCTGCCGGACTGGTAGGAGCTTTTCTCTTGGAGGATCTGACAGTAGTGAGATCAGCAACATTGAACTTGGAAGCAGACTTGGTGGATTTTCCAGCGCCTACACAACCAAAACAAGATAAGTATCTTTTCTTAATTTACATCTCACTATTTATTTAAATTTTGAACAAGGGTACTTACTTGACATCGTGACAGAGCCTGAGGATACCTCCTGTGAATCTTGGGTTGTTGTCTTGAAAGTTCTTGTCTCAGGATCAAGTTTCTTGAAAGCAAGGAGCCTCTCCTTAGCAGCAGGGGACAATCTGAGGTGTGAGACGGTGATAGCTGCATAACAAGAAAGCAAAAATATAAGTGATCCTTACATCAAAAGAAGGTTTTTGGTGATCCTTCTCAGGATCCTCCACCCTACCATGGGTAGCCCATTTCTTGGGTAGATCCTTTCCATCCTCAATGGAATCTCTCTTGATGAAAAAGAAACGCCGTTTCCAATTAGCATCGTTCTTGGTGGCTTTGAAGATCGGGTGTTCCTCACCGGGTTTACGTTTAAACAAATAGCGATGAGAACCAAAGGTAGTAAGATCATACAGCTCTCCCAGCTCTGACATTCCTAGGTCTATACTTTCCTGCTCGATGATCCTTTCAAGGGTGTACAAAACCCTCCAAATCATCGGCATGGCTTGAATATAAGAGATGCCGGTTAAGGAAAAGAAAGATTGGGTGAAGGTTGGAAAAGGATATGTATAGCCTATGGTGAACGGAGTGACGGGGAAAGCAACCCATTCGTCGGAGATATGATCACTCAGGGCATTGGGGTCATAAGGCCTAAACTCGGTGTTCGCCGGGAAGCAGTGGCGGATCCTATCGATCTGAGCATCATTGAAACAGCAGCGTTCTTTAATGGAGTCTTCAATGATCCCCTGGCTTTTCGGAGGGCTGTTCTTCTTGTGATCCTTGCCCGGTGAGCTTCGGAGCATCATTCTCAAAGTGATGGTGATAAAGAAAGAAAAACAGAGTAAGAGAAGGAAGAAGATGAAGAAAGAGATACCTGATTGATCTTCGACTGAGAATATAAAGGGAGTTTCTTTCGAATTTAAATGCATTTGATCCTATCTCTATCCCCTATTTATAATCATGATCGTGCAGGGTTGTCACTTCCGTGACGTCATGGTTGCAACGGCTAGTTCGATATCAACGGCTATACATCCGTTAGTTAGTTGCGGATAAGATCAAGAAAATATAACTCGTCTATTTTACAAATTACTCCTTATATTTTGGGGGCAATTGTTAGGGGAGGATTTTCTAACAATTAGTGATCCTTATTCGTTATCCTAATTAATGATCCTTACTTCTGTGACAGGTGGTGATCCTCAGAAGAGCTTCAGGATCAGGATCATGGATCACTTTAAGGATCCTCGTACTGACGATTGTTTATTTATGTTTTGTATTACCTCGCAGGAATAACAAGCTTGACCTAGTCTTGGCGACATTCCTGGAGAATATTCCCGAACTATTCCGCACGTGCTTGGCAAAAAATGGACGTTGTGGAGAACGTGGGAGCTTAGCACAAAAGTCGGATAGTTAGTTTAGGTAGTTAATTTCTATTTTAAAAGGGGTAACGAGCTAGTAGAAAAACACTTAGCCATTTTCAGCTACACACACTCATATACTCGCACACTTGAAGCTCTCGACGAACATTCATTCGTTTTCACTCACTTATACACATTTCACGATAGTGATCCTTGTACCTAGCTCGTTACTATCCGAAGTTGTAAACATTTATTCATTTATTTGAGCTTGGTGATCGGTAGTTTCCATCACCCGGGGTTTTTTGTGCCGGAGATCAACTCTTGATCAAGGGCTTTTTCCCCGTATAAATCTTTGTGCCATTTGTGCAATTTACATTGAAGTGATCCTTGTGATTGTCATACATTATCAGCATCAAACCCCATTGAAGAGAGTTTGGTTGCAATATCCTCAACAGATTTTTTGACCAAAACACCTATATACCCTTAATCTAGAAAATTAATATGTTTAATACTAAACATTATTTACAATTTTGTCATTATGATCTCAACCATTAGATCAAAGATCTAATGGTGTGGATTCTTTCTTACCTTTTTTACAAAAAAAACATTTTTTTTACAGGAACCTCTACCTAAAAATCTAACTACTATAATAAAAGAAACCAAGTTTTTGACACATGTCATTCATTGGAGGTATCCTCAAATTTATACTTATCTTATATTAATTAAATAAATAATAAATTAGTATTAAATCATATCATCCTTTAATAAAATATTATCCTTAAATCTAAATTGTTAATTTAATATATTTTTAAAACAAATACCTCTCTTTCCTACTTATCTTATATTAAATATATAAATAATAAATTAATATTAAATGTTATCCTAATTTATTAAAAAATATATTTTTTTTTTATTTTTTGGTATACAAAATTATATTTATTCAACTCGTGTAAAATGCAGGGTTTTGGAAAAATGTAAATTTTTTTATTATTTACTATACAAAGTTACATTTATATACTTGTGTAATACACGAAGTTTTTAAAGATATAACTTTTTATCATTTGCTATGTCAAATTAAATTTATTCAACACGTGTAATACATGGGGTTTTTAAGATATAATTTTTTTATTATTTGGTAGATTTTTCAACCCGACTATACACGGGTTTTTTAAAGATACGACGTTTTTAGTGTTTAATATACAAAATTACATTTATTATATAACCCGTCACGGGATTTTTAAAGATACGACGTTTTTAGTATTTAATGTACAAAATTACATTTATTTATTATGTGTAATACACATGATTTTTAAAGATATAACTCTTTTTTAGTGTGTAATACACGAAGTTTTTAAAGATATAATTTTTTTATCATTTGCTATGTAAAATTTGATTTATTCAACACGTGTAATACACGGGGTTTTTAAGGATATATTTTTTTTTATTTTCAACCCGACTATAAACGAGATTTTTAAAGATACGACGTTTTTGTATTTAATATACAAAATTACATTTATTTAATATGTGTAATACACATGGTTTTTAAAGATATAACTCTTTTTTTAGATCTATTCAACACGTGTAACATACGGGGTTTTTAAGGATGTAATTTTTTTTATTATTTGGTAGATTTATTCAACCCGATTATACACGGGTTTTTTAAAGATACGACGTTTTTAGTATTTAGTATACAAAATTACATTTATTTAATCTGTGTAATACACATGGTTTTTAGAGATACGACGTTTTTAGTATTTAGTATACAAAATTACATTTATTTAACCCGTACAATACACATGGTTTTTAAAGATATTTTTTTTATTATTTGATATATAAAATTACATTTATTTAACCCGTACAATATACGGGTTCATAAAGATATAACTTTTTATTATTTAATATATAAAATTACATTTATTCAACCCGTGTAATACACGGGGTTCTAACCTAGTATATATTTAAATAAAAAGGCGGTTGCTTTGTAAAATCATTATTTTCGTACAACTATTTTCTAAATCCTAACGATACCAAATCCAAATATATATGATCATGTAAGCCGTTGCAATTTGAATTATTTATTCTTGTAAAAAAATATTAAATAACAGCAATAATTCATATAAGTTAACTCATTAAAAACCTACAAATAATGATTTAGTTAAAAATTTAATGTTTGGTAATCCTTAAAAACTATCCGTTAAGTTTAGGTTGTTAAAGACTTTAGAGTTTAAAGTGGTCCACCTTTCCTAACCACAGGCCCCCCTCCCTAATGTTCCCTAAGAACTATTAATGTTCGTTATCGCTTATCATAATGTTTTAATTTGTTTCTGATTTCCTATTTTTACCAAAGAGGTAATGAATTGGTTATGAGACAAGATTTATTACTACTAGTTTCATGCTTAATTATATAGTTGTGCCTCACACTTGTTTCTTACTCACCGGATCTTATTACTTACTACGTATCAGATTTGTATGTATACCGATGTGTTTTATGATTTTATGTGATTAAAAGTTATCCATTATGATGTCATTATATGAAACTCGTATAAAAACGTTTTAAAATATCAATATTCAATTACACTTCATAATTCTTTCATACTCAGATTTAACAACTCCAATGTACCTGTACCAAAACATCGATTTTTCTTACAAATAATACAGTATTTGGTTTTATACATAAGTACCTGTCTCAAATATCTAGTGTTTTTAGATTTTACATTGGATATGTATTCGTTTGTTATCTCCAACTTTTACATGTTATTTAATCATATTCTTTGATTTTGTTAGATTAAATTTACAAGATCTAAGTATACCCTATATTAAACTAACTATAATAATACTTGAGCATTACTAATTCAAGTCCTTCCTTCTACCGACATAAAAACCGAAATTATTCCATAAATTTTGGAAATTCACTAATTAAAAGCTTTTAAATTTAAAAACCATAATTAATCGAAACCCAACCGACTAAAAATTCAAGATTTAAATATTATGGGTTAGGTTTCGATACAAAGGGTCTTAACATACAAACTAGGATTAACAGGAGAAGTGAATGAGAGAATTTTTTTACTTATCTTGTCAAGCACGTATTTTAGTCTTGTAATTAAAAAAATAATAGTGTTTTTACACTAGTAGAATAATTAGGCCACTCGGGGCGGTCCCGTGATGAAGCTTCATCACTCGTTATTTCATCACTCAACACCGCCGCCGCCCCTTTCTATCACTCGTGGAAGTGTAACGAGTGATGGTGGTAACGCGTTGAACTTTGAGGATGATAGGGTATGGACTTGTACATTGTGCATTAATATTTGTACATTGCAATCCCTATCACTAGTGATACCACCCCCACTACATTTCTATCACTAGTGATAGAATATTAGGTGCTGACATGGCATGATTTGATTGGGTGCTCCCATCACTTGAATCTATCACTAGTGAACCACCCCTCCCCCCCTTATATAATTACTCTATTACTCTACTAGAGTAAATACACGAATTTTGTTTTATTTTTTTACATTTTCCAATTAAACATCATACTTAAGTAAATGAAAAAAAAAATTCTTCCTTTCTCATGTTAAGGTCATTTTGCATATTAAAACCTATTTGTATTTGATCCTTATACTATATATTATAACATTGAAGATACATATCCGGGGCCGGACATAATCCTTGAGGACGGACCGAACGACACCATGAACGGACGTCCTGAAGATGTCCGTTCCTCATATCTCCGAGGACGAACACCCATTCGGGTACGTCCGAACGAATGACGTCACCCCAGTTGACCATTATAAATACCCCTTCAAGTACAAGGCCAAGTACGATTTTCTGAACCTTCGTCCCTATTTTCTCTCTCTACTTTCTCTCTCTACCAATACTTATCCTCACGCCGGAGGGTGGTTGCAGAGGGGCCCTCCCATCTCTGCGGCGAGCCTAACGGTTTAGTGTTTTGCAGGTGAAGGTTCTAGCTCTCCAGCAAGATCCGAGTTACTCGATCACAGGCTCCGGCCTCCCCGATCTGATCTTTGGATCTTCAATTGGCGCCATCCGATTTTCACAGCTCACAGTCCTTCACGTAGGTGAATTTCTTGAGCAACGAAACAACTGATCTATGGCGGCCCCGATTTCTCTGAATTCGGGATCCACAACTGTTAGTACACAAACTACAGCTCCAACGAGCTTTACTTCTATGGTCTCAGCTCCGTTGAGCTCAGGACCAGGAACAACTCTACCGTTCATATTGTTACCAACTTCGCAAGAGTCAGAATTCGATGCTGCATTTCTTTCCAAAAATGCCAGTCTCCTAAGACGACTAAAAGCCCAACAGGCTAGAGATGAAGAGATTCTCGGTTTACGAACCAGGCTCTTCCATGACGAAACTCCAGGTTCTTCCGGACCATCTCCAGCAATGACAGTGCGAAATGAAACACAAATGGAAGTAGTCAATAATCCGGAGCTTACTAAGCCTTATCATCCGGTTTCCATGACTGCTCAATCCAAATTTAATTCCCGCATCACTCACGCCAAGCTCCCTCCAAAGCTTAAAATGCCAACAATGGTAAAAAAATATGATGGTACCACAGACCCAGACGATCACATGTTTGATTTCGATGGGGCCGCACGTGTGGAACAGTGGCCGATGCCGGCGTGGTGTTTCATGTTCGCACAAACACTAACTGGGGCTGCTCGAGTATGGTTTGATGCGTTGAATGAAGGAGAGATCAACGATTTTGAAGAATTCTGAAGGCTGTTCCTCCAGAACTTTAGCCAACAAAGGCACTACTCCAAAGAAATCACCGAAGTTCACAACATCCGGAGAAAGGATGGGGAATCTTTGGATAGTTTCATTGATCGATTCAATCGAGAAAGCATGCAGATTAGCGGGGTCGTAGATCAACTGAGAATATCCGGATTTTGTCACGGAGTCCGGAACAACCAATTGGTTGAAAAACTGCACGAAAATCTCCCAAAAACAATGGAAGTGCTCATGGAGCGAGCCCGAGCTTTCGCTCGTGGAAAAAACGCATGTAACCCGGCACCAGAATCAGATCAGAAAATGTCTTCTTGGAAGAAGAATGGCGGTTCCGTATTTGATAAAACCCCATCCGGAAGTAGAGGGCGGTCTCATCCTTACAGCAGAAACGATCGACCTCAACGCGGAAGGAGTTCCGGATCTCGATTCTATAACCTATCAGACCTCTCCAAAACTCCTAGTGAGATCCTCAGTGCCGAGGGATCCAACTTTCTAGCACCTCCGAAGCTCCGAAATCCGGGGGATAAGAACTCCAAAAAGTACTGTGACTATCATCATGCACGAGGTCACAACACGGACGATTGCTGGTATCTGAAGTAGGAAATAAAAAAACAGTCCGGTCCGGAAAACTGTCACATCTGATAAAGGAAGTAAAGGAAGGAAAATCTTCGGGGAATTCGGTAGATAATCCGAATAACCAATCAGCAATCTGCATGATCAGGAAAATGAATAACCAGGGCATTAAGCGGACCAATCATCATATGGCAGCTTGGATGCACCAGCCGATCGCTTTCCCTCCAATTACTCCCGGAGAAATCAAAGATGGACCAATCATAGTATCTGCGGTAATAGCAGGGCACAAGATCCAGAGGATTTATGTTGATAGTGGAAGTGCCACCGAAATCATGTATCAACAGTGTTTCCAACAATTAGCCCCACAAACTAAAGCAAAGCTGATACAAGTATCTATGCCGTTGGTAAGTTTCTCTGGAGATGTGGTTCAGCCGATCGGGCAAATCACATTACCAACAACGTTGGGTGCCGGAAGTCTGATCAGGACTGTCAACTTAACATTCCTAGTAGTGGGAGCAAGATCCGTCCACAACGTCATACTAGGAAGACCAGGGATGTGCGCTTTCGGTATTATCAGCTCCACCATTCATGGGTCGTTAAAGTTTCCCACCGAAGCAGGAATAGCAACCTTACACTCTGAGTCTACTATGTGCGTAGCTGAAATACGGCAAAGCGAGAGTAATGTGCAACCTCCGACCCTCCTTACGGAGGAATGGGCTATTCACCCACATTTTCCGAAACAAAAAATTGCCATCGGAGCCCAACTCTCAGAACGTACTAAAAACGGTTGTGGAAACTTTTGTCCATCTCTTTTGATATATTTGCTTGGCAAACCTCTGACATGGTTGGAGTCCCTCGGTCTTTGGCTGAGCACAAGTTGAAAGTATCACATTCAGTAAAACCAGTCGCTCAAAGGAAAAGAAACATGGCTCCAGCTCGTCATAAAGCCATCGCCGAAGACGTACGAAATCTGTTAAGCGCCGGAATTATCAGGGAGGTGCGGTATCAAACTTGGGTCTCCAACCCGGTGATGGTCACAAAGAAAGACAAAACTTGGAGAATGTGCGTTGATTTTTCTGACCTAAACAATGCATGTCCGAAGGACTGCTACCCTCTACCGGAGATCGACTTGAAAATCGATTCTCTTTCTAGCTTTCGCCTTAAATGCTTCTTGGACGCATATAAAGGCTACCACCAGATACAGATGGCTCTGGAAGATGAGGACAAGACGGCGTTCGTAACAAATGAGGGTCTCTTCTGTTACACTAAAATGCCGTTCGGGCTAAAGAACGCCGGAGCTACTTACCAGAGGTTGATGGATAAAGCATTCAAGGATCAAATCGGAAGAAACTTCGAAATTTACGTAGATGATCTGATCATCAAGAGTGAAGCTGAAGATAACATGATCGACGACATACTCGAAACCTTCACCAGGCTTCGGAGTATCAACCTCAAGCTAAATCCTAAAAAATGTTCTTTCGGTTTAGAAGAAGGGAAGTTTCTGGGCGTATGGATAACTCAATCTGGAATCCAGGTGCATCCGGACATGATTCGAGCCGTGATTTCCATGCAGCCTCCGAAAACGATAAAAGAAATCCAATCACTGAATGGTAAGCTAGTGGCTCTTCATCGTTTTGTCTCCAAGGCAGCTGACCGGACCATTCCTTTCATGAACGTATTAAAAAAACGTACTGGAAAGGGCCAGATAGAATGGACGACGGAGGCCGATTCAGCATTTCAGAAGAACTACAAGGATTACCACCAGAATACTCGGATGTATTCCCAGAAGAATACTCGGATGTATTCCCAAAAGAACTAGAAGGATTACCACCAGATAGGGAGGTAGACTTTAGAATTCATCTGATTCCTGGAACTACACCCATAGCTAAAGCACCCTATCGGTTAACACCCACTGAAATGTTAGAACTGAAAAAGCAATTAGACGAATTGCTTAGTAAAGGATTCATACAACCTAGTTCATCTCCGTGGGGAGCACCAGTGTTGTTCGTAAAGAAGAAAGATGGTTCGATGCGAATGTGTATCGATTATAGGGAATTGAATAAGGTTACAATTAAGAATCGATACCCATTGCCTAGGATTGATGATCTTTTCGATCAACTTCAGGGGGCTAGATATTTTTCTAAGATAGATTTACGCTCCGGATATCATCAGTTGAAGGTACAAGAAGAAGACATACCTAAAACCGCTTTCAGAACCAGGTATGGTCACTACGAGTTTACATTTATGCCTTTTGGACTAACAAATGCTCCGGCAGCATTTATGGATATGATGAATAGGATCTGTAAACCGTATTTGGATAAATTCGTAATTGTCTTCATCGACGATATACTTATTTATTCCAAAAGTCAGGACGAGCATTGTAAGCATTTACATGCACTCTTAACTCTGTTAAGAAAGGAAAAGCTTTACGCCAAATTCTCAAAGTGTGAATTTTGGCTACAGGAGGTGCAATTCTTAGGTCACATGGTGAATCACGAAGGTATTCATGTAGATCCCTCCAAGATAGAAGCAATCACCCAATGGAAGGTCCCGCAATCAGCTATGGAAGTTAGAAGCTTTCTAGGGTTAGCTGGATACTATAGACGATTCATTAAGGATTTTTCTAAAATAATTGTGCCATTAACTAAGCTAACCTGTAAATCAGTTAAGTTTGAATGGGGACCCAGGCAGGAAGAGGCTTTTAGGATTTTAAAACAAAGGTTAACAAACACCCCAATTCTTGCCTTACCCGAAGGGCCAGAAGATTTTGAAGTTTATTGTGACGCTTCTAAGTTAGGATTAGGATGTGTGCTAATGCAACGCAAAAAGGTAATTGCGTATGCCTCAAGGAAATTGAAAAAGCACGAGGAAAACTATACGACACATGACTTAGAATTAGGGTCGATAATTTTTGCCCTTAAGATTTGGAGACACTATCTGTATGGAAGTAAGTTTACTGTTTATACAGATCATAAAAGCTTAAGATACATATTTTGGCAAAAAGAATTGAATATGAGGCAAAGAAGATGGGTGGAAATTCTAAGTGACTACGACTGTGATATCCAATATCATGAAGGAAAAGCAAATGTAGTCGCAGATGCTCTAAGTCGTAAGTATCATGAAAAGCAAAAGCGAGTTCGTGCTCTTAGATTAAATCTACAGTTAGATTTAATGGAACAACTGAAGAAGATTCAAGTAACAGCAATTGAGGATGATGCTGAAGGAATGAAAGGAAGAATAAAGGAATTAGAGCGAGGAACTGATGGAATTTGGAGATTCCACAAAAGAAGGATTTGGGTACCTAAGCAAGGAGAATTAAGAAACAAGATTTTAGAGGAAGCCCATAAATCTAGATATACCATGCACCCTGAAAATAATAAGGTGTACCAAGATTTAAGAAATAACTTCTGGTGGATAGGAATGAAAAAGGACATAGCTAGATATGTATCTAAGTGTCTAACTTGTTCACAAGTTAAGGCAGAACACCAGAAACCTTCAGGGTTACTCCAACAATTAGAAATGCCTATTTGGAAATGAGAACTAATAACCATGGATTTTGTTACTAAGTTGCCCAAAACCAAAAAAGGTAACGACGCAATTTGGGTAATTGTGGATCGATTAACCAAATCAGCTCATTTCCTGCCCATGAAGGAAACTTTCAGTATGGAAAGATTAGCCAAGTTATACGTAGACGAGGTAGTATCCTTACATGGAGTCCCACTCTCTATTGTATCGGATAGAGATAGTCGTTTCACTTCGCATTTCTGGACAAGTTTTCAAGAAGCAATGGGGACCAGACTGAACTTGAGTACTGCATACCATCCCCAAACAGATGGACAAAGTGAAAGGACGATTCAAACCATGGAAGACATGCTCAGGGGATGTGTAACAGATTTTGGTGGAAATTGGGATAATCACCTTCCCTTAATTGAATTCTCCTATAACAATAGTTACCATTCAAGTATTGAAGCTGCCCTGTTCGAAGCACTGTATGGACGAAAATGTAGAACTCCAGTTTGTTGGGCAGAAATAGGAGAAAGCCAATTATCAGGTTCTGATATCGTACAAGAAACCACCGACAAGATAACTCAAATAAAGGAAAGACTAAAGACCGCTCGAGATCGTCAGAAGAGTTATGCAGACAATAGACGCAAGCCGCTAGAATTTCAAGTTGGAGACAAGGTACTCTTAAAAGTTTCTCCTTGGAAAGGGGTAGTTCGGTTCGGTAAGAAGGGAAAACTAAGTCCAAGGTACGTAGGACCATTCCCAGTAATCCAACGAATAGGACCAGTTGCTTATCGCCTACAACTACCAGAAGAACTGGCTGGAGTACATAACGTGTTTCATGTATCTAACCTCAAGAAGTGTTTGTCTGACGAATCCCTGATAGTACCTTTCCAAGACATAGAGGTAAATGAAAAGTTAAAATTTGTGGAAAAACCACTTCAGATAGAAGATAGAAAGGTTAAGTTTCTCAAGCACAAAAGACTAGTACTAGTAAAAGTCAAGTGGGATTCAAAGAGAGGGCCTGAGTACACTTGGGAACTCGAATAAGAGATGAAGCGAAAATATCCCTACTTGTTCCAGTAAATCTCGAGGACGAGATTTTAATAAGGTGGGGAGGATGTAACAACTCTCATTAAAATTATTATTTCTTATTTTATTATGTCCAATAGGAAACCCTAATTAAGACCCCCAAGTAATATTACATGACCCCTAAAATTTTCAGAACAGTTGGAACTAGGATCAGGGCCCTAAAACTCAAGGGGGTATTCCCTAATTGACGATTATCTTCACAGTTCGCTGTAAAATTCGAAATTCATCGAATGTTGACTCACCAGGGCTAAGTTAGACACGAGGCTACCCTAGCCTAAAAATGGACCCGTCGCGCCACGCGCCAGGACCAGGTGGGTCTGGCGCGCCACGCGGGGGAGACCATTTTTCAGTATATATAGAAGGGGTTTGGCACTTGCATGTTGGTGTTATTACGACGAAAAATTTCATTACGTACGTTTATTTATACCAGTTTCTTTAAAAAACAATCAAAATCCCGACACTCTGCTGCGACAATAGGGTAATAACTCGATCACTGCTACGATACAATGTCCAATCGATTGAAACCAATCTGATGGATGTTTAAGTGCTGCCCGAATACGGGCTATACTTTGTCATTCGTCGTAAGGGTTTTGATTTCGTGAGTTCATCGTGAAAAGTAGTATTAAGTTACTGACCTAGTTTCGTGTGCATTGTTGTTTACCTAAGTTACAAGACTAAATCAGTAGGCAAGGTTCTGTCCAGTTAAACTTGCAATGTGAGTCATTCTCTTTTTATCAAATTTCTGTACAAAACCCTAAATGTTTTCCAGTTATGCTTTGCAGTGATTAAGTCTTTGCTAAATCTTTAATTACTGGCAGTATGTTGGGGTTTTGTGCACATTACTACTAACGATTTATCACTTTAGGTGGGCTAGCCTAATTAGTGATATGTCCACAGTCATAGATTCGGTCGAGTGACAGCTGAACCAGATAATTATATGATAGGGAAAATATAAAAACCCTTAATGCTGTAAATTTATAACAATGTGTCTTTTGTGCAAATTGAATGACTTGCCAGTATTTCCCCGCTGACAAAATCTTTTTAAAACATGTTTCAGGTGACTTACTGTGAATCAAGGAAAAAGTGTTGTGTAGCACTACAAGCTTGAAGAAGTGGCTCAATAAAATAAATAAATATGTTTTGTAAAACAAGGGATTTCCTCGTGAAATTCCTTTACTGTAAATTATGGGGTTTATCCCAAATTGTGAAATAAAATAATTGGGCATTTTCGAGTTTAAAAGATCCTGTCAAATATTTCCGCTGCCAAATTAATTAGTGATATGTCCACAGTCATAGATTCGGTCGAGTGACAGCTGAACCAGATAATTATATGATAGGGAAAATATAAAAACCCTTAATGCTGTAATTTTTAACAATGTGTCTTTTGTGCAAATTGAATGACTTGCCAGTATTTCCCCGCTGACAAAATCTTTTTAAAACATGTTTCAGGTGACTTACTGTGAATCAAGGAAAAAGTGCTGTGTAGCACTACAAGCTTGAAGAAGTGGCTCAATAAAATAAATAAATATGTTTTGTAAAACAAGGGATTTCCTCGTGAAATTCCTTTACTGTAAATTATGGGGTTTATCCCAAATTGTGAAATAAAATAATTGGGCATTTTTGAGTTTAAAAGATCCTGTCAAATATTTCCGCTGCCAAATTAAATAATAATACCACGGGTTTCTGTCCCGCGGCCTCTGGACTAGGTCACACCGGGCCGGGGGCCGTGACAAAAATAGTTCACATACCAAGAAGTAAGAACAAAAAAGCTGACGCTCTGAGCAAGCTCGCATCCATAGCATTCTGCCATTTATCCAAAGAAGTGCTGGTCAAAACCTTGCAAGCCCCGACCATCCATCAAACAGAGTCCGTAATGTCAATCTCCGTACAAGAAAAATCGTGGATGACTCCGATCTTAGACTATCTGAAAGATGGCACGCTCCCAGAGGAAAAAGCTCAAGCACAGAAGATGAAAGTAAAGGCCCTACAATATCAGGTTCACAACGGAAAACTTTATCGAAAGACCTTTTTAGGTCCGCTCCTAAAATGCCTAACTCCGGAGGAGGCTAGCTACGTCATAAGAGAAATCCACTGGGGGATATGTGGCATCCACTCCAGGCCGAGGATGGTTGTGGCAAAAGGTATGAACGCTGGATACTTCTGGCTGGGCATGCATCAGAGTGCCGTTAGCGAGTTACAAGCATGTGAAGATTGTCAGCGGCACGCCCCCATCAGCCACCGAGCTAACACCAACCTCGTCCCCGTAACTTCGGCCTGGCCGTTTCAGAAATGGGGAATTGACATCGTTGGTCCTTTCCCTGTTTCCACCGGAGGAGTGAGGTTCTTGCTGGTAGCCATTGATTACTTCACAAAATGGATCGAGGCCAAGCCTCTTCGAACTATCACCGGAGATCAAGTACTGAGGTTCGTTTAGGAAAATATAGTGTGTAGATACGGAATGCCGCTCTGCATCGTCAGTGACAACGGGAAACAGTTCGCGGAGAAACCGTTCAAAACTTGGTGCGAAAGAATGCACATTGAGCAAAACTTTGCCTCGGTTGCCCATCCTCAAGCTAATGGACAAGTAGAAAGGGCCAACCGTAGCATTGTGGATGGTATAAAGAAGCGTCTAGGGAAGGAAGGAGTCTCCTGGGCAGATGAACTACCGCACGTTCTATGGGCACTCAGGACGATGCCGAAAACAAGTACCAGGGAAACTCCCTTTAGTCTGATGTACGGCACGGAGGCAGTCATTCCTGCCGAAGTTGGTATCCCTACCCTTCATATGCTCCAAAGTCAAGACGACAACGAGCAACAACTCCGTCTGAACCTCGACTTGGTCGAAGAAAGAAGAGAACTCGCGGCCATCCAAGAAGCAAAATATAAAAAAGAGTTGAAAAAACACAACAACTCAAGAGTCAAGGAGGTCCGGTTCCAAGAAGGAGAATACGTCATGCGGAGAAATGATGCGAGTTTAGCCGAAGGAACGGGGAAGATGTCTCCGAAGTGGGAGGGGCCTTACCAAATCAAAACCGCCGGAAAGAATGGTGCTTACACACTCATGAAGATAGACGGAACTCCCGTTCCTCGTACTTGGAATGGGATGCACCTCAAACGATGTTTCCTTTAAAGAACTCTAGAATGTTTCGAAATAAACTTGTAATATGGAGGCTACGGCCCACATCGTTTTTACTTTCCTTGTAATGCGGAGGGTATTGCCCGCACATTATTTTATTTTTCCATGAATTGCGGAGGGTATTACCCACACTTATTATAATGTTTTTACCAGCGTGTATTAACCGGAGAATATACTCCGTAGTGATTAAATAGAGTGCACGAATTTTCTATCATTAACAAAAGTTGCAACATGTAAGTTATCATCGGCCGAATCAGGGATACTAACCCTAAAAGGCAAGGACGAACTGGCACCGTTCGTATTCCTGCTTTCACCTAAACAATTATCCTAAGTAAACAAATCGGATCCGTACATCCAAAGAGAACGTTCTAAAAATGAAATGTAAGCATAAGAAGCATGGACGCATGTACGACAAAATGATTACATCAAAAAATAACCGGATCAATATAGCCGGAAGTCATACAAGCCATTTACATAATAAGGGATACTTGTCAGATAAACAAAAAACGGTAAAAACACCATTACATTTACTCCGAACCTAACAAGGTGCATATCCCAAATGGCCGGATATGTCCACCTTCCTAAAGCAGTTAATCAGCTAAAAAACTTTCCAAAGGTGCATACCCAAAGAAACCGGGCATGTCCACCTTACTCCCTAACCCCAGCAAAGAAGAGGGCGTCCTTAATCTTGGAAAGCGGCTCGTTAATAAGCTTCGGAAGATCATCCACCACCGGGAAGGTTAAGGATTCAAAACAAGCCACAGCTGTATTCAAGTCAGCTTCAGCATTTCGATTCAACAGGGGAACATCCGCATATTGGGTCTTTTTCTTCAGAGCGTGAACGTATCCTTGATGCAAACCAGTGTTTACCCCTACGGAACTCATAGCGTTACTCACTTCCGCCACAGCCGCTATCATCTCCGGCCCCCTGTGAACGTTCTTCGCTAACAACTGTGCCCCTTCGGACAAAAGCCACGCCTTCGTCGTTTGCAAATCCTCAACCTTCGCCGATAAATCCGCATTCTCCAACTTGAGTTCTTCGATCTCGGCCCTGTGGTGCTCCTTCATCTCCGCCATCCGCGCTTTTAGGTCCGCCTCTCCTGATTTAAGAGCATCACGCTCTGACCAATGTGTTAGAGGTTTTAAAAGGTAAGTTAAAAATAAGCAAAGAACAAACCTGCCATCATTTTCTCATACGCTGATCGAGCATTTGAAACAGACTCTTCCATCTTGGCCAGTACCTCTTTGTGCTCTTCGTCCTTCTTTCTTGAGGATTCGACGAAACTCCGTAACTCCGCTGAATTTTATCTCGCTCTTCCGTGGTAGAGGCGGCAGCAGCGTGAGAGGATTGGTTCTGAGTGGTCAAAGACTTCACTTTCTCCTTCTGTGTCTATAGGTCTTGAGAAAGTTGAGCAAGTTTCTTCTCCGCATCCGGAGTTCTTTGAATTTTGCGTTTCAGGGAAAGAGTTTCTTTCTCAAGACTCTCCCTCACAGACTCTGCTTCAACCCATTGGCGATAAAGCTCTGTCACATAAAGATTAGATTGGGCTTGGTTGGACATGACCGCTGTACTCAAATCTTGGTTTTTCATCTTCCGACTCCGAGCATGGTCCAACGGCGTACCGAGATTAAACAAAAACGTCCTAGACACAAGGTCGTCCATTACAGAATCTTTATTCCGAATATCCCATTCCGGAACAAACTTTTCATCAGCCGTTGCCGGGTCAATCTCCATGTCATCCGAAAAAACATCTGCATAACTGTTAGGAAACTTTATTTGTAAGTATTGAAGAAAATCACAATCAATTGGATCTATGAAGAGATCACAGTCCTGAAGATCACAACAAGAAGAAGAAGATCAGATAGGACAACTGAAATGCACAGCACCTACTTCAAAGAATCACAAGTTGATCAAGAGCTGAATTGGATTATCAGAGAAGGTCATTTCTGATGGATCTGATGATATTTCTGATGAAATAACATCAGTTTCAGACGATTCTGATCATCAGGATTTTTCTGATGATTTGTTCACCAGAATTTCTGATGAAGTGGTTTATCAGAAATTCTGATGAAATACCCCACTTGTCTGAAATCAGCTCTATCCTGCCACACTTACCGAAGCAAGTTGACATTATTAGATATCATGATGAAAAAGGCAACTTGAACGTTGGATTCAATGAATATGTCAAATGGCTACTTTTTGCAGGACTTATTGCATGAATAAACTATTGTTTATTCATGCACCCAGCCTTCTATAAATAGAAGGCTCAACCAGCAGAAGACAATTGAGTTTGAAGCTTAGCATTCACACATACATCAAAACTCCATTGCCCTCTCACCCACAGAATTCAAGATTCATTTGTATTAGATAATAATCTTACAATCACCTTGTAAACCATTATGTTTCAAAGTGATACAAATTTGATAATTCTGTAGGTCTTGTTTCTGAAAGTCTGATTTCCATTTCCGCACATCTTTTTCACATCTACTGAAATCACTTGCCATATTACGTGAAAAGAAGTTGTTCAGGCCATACTGGGTCCAACAATTGGTATCAGAGCAGATTGAATAAATTATTTTCAAACGATCAATCGCTCATCTTCTTTTCTCTAAATATGGCCAACTTTCAATCCTGGAATAATGCTTTTAACAGTGGTTCTATTTCCAAACCTCCGACTCTGGTCAGAGAGGAATACCCCCAATGGAAAATCAGGATGGTCAATTTCCTTAATGGTCATGAACGAGCTCTGTTTCAATCCATTGAATGGGGTCCACATATACCAATGACTGAAATACCAGCTATTCCAGCAACTGACCAATCACCTTTTATCCCTGCCTCCCGAGCTCCCAAAGGTGAAATACTTTGGAGTGAGGAAGACAAGGAAAAGGTGGCTGGGGATGAAAGGGCAAAGTCACTTTTAATAATGGCCATCCCCAATGACATATTTTCACAAGTTGATGCATGTGCATCAGCCAAGGAAATATGGGATCAGTTGGAAAATCTTTGTGAAAGAGGAGAAAGGATGAAAAGAAACAAAAGAACAAACAATGTCTCATCTTATGAGAGGTTTAAAAGTTTGCCAAATGAAAGATTAAATGATACATATCTAAGATTCACAAAACTTTTAAATGAGCTAAAGAAATTTGGAATAACAAAGTCAAATGATGAAAGAAACATAAAATTTCTTGATGCCCTTCCTAGAGAATGGAGAAGTCTAACCATGACTTTGTCCTCAACCTTAGAACTAGGAAACATGAGTCTCCATGACTTATACAGCATCTTGATCCCCAGAGAGGAAGAAATATTTGAAGAAACCATTCAAAGAGGGGGATCTTTAGCTCTTATCTCAAACTCACAAAGATCAACACCTACCAATGATCCACAACCATCAAACAGCCAAAGTTGTGAAATTTCTGATACTTCATCAGATTTTTCAGCTTTTGCTAAAGCAATAGCACTGCTCACCAAAACATTTGAGCAGAGGTTGAGGGGAGGAAGCCAGAGATACCAGAGAAGTGACAGAGGAAGGATGGATGGGAGATCTAAAGAGGAAAGTAGATCTAAGGATAAAGGGAAGGCTGAAGTTGTATGTTACAAGTGCAAGCAGAGAGGTCACTATGCATCAGAATGCAAGACCAAAAAGCTCAAGGATGTTGCTTATTATGAGAAAAATCTTGAAGAAGCAAAGAAGCAGCAACAAGTTAGCTTAATTGCAGGAACAGATACATGGTTATCTGATGATTCTTCTGATGATGAAGAAGAAGAAGAAGAATTGGCAAATTTCTGCCTCATGGAACTTTTTGAAGGTTTACCAGAAACTTCAGAACAAAAGGTAAATTTAGACAATCTTGATCTTGAACACAAGCTAAAGAAGCTCATGTCAGATTTTCTAAATCTGCAAGAAAAACATCAATCAGATATTAGAAAATCAGATGAGTTGCAAAGGACTATGAATAAAATCATTCTTGAAAACCAATTACTCATAGAAGAAAGTTTAGATCACAGAGCTAAAATTGAGTTCTATGAAAATGAAAGAAAAGATCTTTACAAGAAAATCAATGATAAAGAAATTAATGTAAGAGGTTTTCAACAAGCCAAGGAATTTATAAATTTCATTGAGTCCACACCAAAGAACAAAGGAGAGGGTTTAGGATATATAAAATCAAAAGGAAATAAACCCACTGTCTTTGTAAAAGCAACTCATCAGATTTCTGATAAATTTTCATCAGAATCTGATTCTGAATCTTGCAAGTCAACCTGTTCTGAATACTCTTTTGAAAAACCAAACTTCAAAGCAAACATAAGTGAATGCAGTCAAGAATCTGTAAAGATTCCAGAAGCAGTTCACTCATCTTTTCAAAATTATCCACTCATTCCATCACAAGAAAAAATATCAGAAAATTCTGATAAATCTTGTATGTGTGTTGATATACTGAAGCTTGTTCAACACCATCTTCAAAAGAAAAATGCAAAATCTGTTTATGGCTCAGCATATAACAGAATTTCTGATGAAAAACCAACAAGAAAAAATAATTTGATTAGGATCCCATCAGAAAAAGTACCCAAGCATGACTGGGTACCAAAAAACCTCTAATCATTCCATTTCAGGACCGTCATGTGCAGCACATCTGGTACTGTGACTCAGGAAGCTCCAAGCACATGACTGGGGACAGGAGCTTACTCAGCAACTTTGTTTCAAAGCTGGGTAGAATGGTAAATTTTGGAAATGGAGTAAAAGGGAGGATCATGGGATATGGATGCATAAGGTATGGATGTTTGACCATAGAGAAAGTAGCCTATGTTGAAGGCTTAAAGTATAATTTGCTGAGTTGTGGTCAATTCTGTGACATAGGTTTTCAGGTAACCTTTTTACCAGAAAAATACTTGTTAATAGGTATAGATGATAATAAAATCTATTTAAGTGGGAAAAGAATAAGAAAATCAGTTTACTATTTTGATTTCAAAGAAGAAAGTGAACATCCAAAACTATGTTTATTTTCAAAAGAGTAAACTGCCATTTTGGTCCCTGTGGTTTGGCCAGTTTTGCCACTTTAGTCCAAATCTCAAACTTATTACATCCAGGGCCCTGTGGTTTGGTTTTTGTTGCCATTTTGGTCCAAATTTCAAATTTGACCAGATTACCCACTTTTGACCCTGCTATTTTGTCTTCACCCTCAGGGGCATTTTGGACATTTTGGTCATTTATTATCTCTTTATTATATAACTCAATTATAATAACTCACTCTCTCTCACTCAACACAGACATCTCTCTCTCTCTCTCAACACATAGCTCTGTTCCTCTCTCTCTCTCTCTCCCAACTCCGGCGGTGGTGTTCTCTTCCGATCACCCTCTCTCTGTCAGTGTTGAAGGTAACGAAAAGTTTGTTGTGAAATTCTAGAGAGAGAAAGTGGAACAAACCCTAAATTGGGGGTTGATGGTGGTGGCGGTGGTGAGAAGGGGGATGAGGTGGTGCTTGTGGCGGCAGAGCGATGGTGGTGGTGGTGATTTTGATGTGGGTTTAAGGCAACCGATTTGATGATTTTGATGTTCATACATTCACCGATTTGATGATTTTGATGTGGGTTTAAGGCAACCGACCTCACCTTAATCTCTGCCTTATTGGTGGCTGAGGTGTGGCGGAGGTGTGGTGGAGGTGGTGGTGCTTGTTGTTGTTGTTGTTCTGCAGTGGCATTATTTTTGTTGGTGTGTGTATGTGTCTGATTAGGGTGTTAATGGGTGATGGATGTGTCTGATTGGGTGTTAATTCGGTGGTGGTGGGTTTGTGGTGGCGGTGGTTCTCACAGAGGTAGCAGGGGTGGGGGTTTGGGTTTTGTGGTGGCGGTGGTTCTCACAGTGGTTCTCACAGAGGTAGCAGGTGGTGATGGGGGTCTACGTCCTCTCTCTCTTCTGGTCTACGTCCCTGTCGTCGTCAGGAATTCATGGGGGGTGTTGCAGACAAGAGATGAGGGGAATAGGGAAAGGTAGCGGCTGATGATATTGGCTAGGGTTCTTGAATGAGTGAAGTAGAGAGAGCAGGGTTGGTGGTGGTGATGATACGGTGGTGGGGGTGGTGGTTGTGGTGGTGTGGTGGTGGTTGTGGTGGTGTGGTGGTGGTAGTTCAGAGAGAGAGAGAGAGAGAGAGAGAGAGAGTGCAGAGAAAGGGGTGTTTGGGATTTATAATCAGAGTTTAGGGGGTGTTTGGGATTTATAATCAGTTTAGGGGGTGTTTGGATTAATAATCATTTACAATAAAACCAAAATGACAAAAATACCCCTGGATATAAGGACAAAACAGGGGGTTGAAATTGGGAATTCTAGTCAAATTTGAAATTTGGACCAAAATGTCAACAAAAACCAAACCACAGGGCCCTGGATGTAATAAGTTTGAGATTTGGACTAAAGTGGCAAAACTGGCCAAACCACAGGGACCAAAATGGCAGTTTACTCTTTTCAAAAATCAACAAAGGTAGTAGTTGGTTATGGCACAAAAGGTTAGCCCACTTAAATTTCAAAAACCTAAGTAAATTAGCAAGCAAAGGTCTGGTAAAAGGATTACCTTTGATATCCTCAAAGAAGGATAAAATTTGTGAAGCATGTGAGATGGGTAAATCCAAGAGAAGCTCACATAAATCAATTTCTGAGTCTTCTATTTCACAAAATTTGGAACTTTTTCACATGGACTTGTGTGGACCCATAAGTACAGAAAGTTTTTCTGGAAAGAAATACATACTAGTAATAGTAGATGACTTTTCCAGGTACACATGGGTAGAATTTTTTAGAAAGAAAAGTGAAACTCCTGATCTGATCATTAATTTTATCAAGAAAATTGAAAATCTGTTAAAACTAACAGTCAGAAGGATCAGATCAGACAATGGAATAGAGTTTAAAAATTCAAAAATTGAGAATTTTCTTGTAAGTAAAGGAATCTCTCATAATTTTTCTGCTCCCAGAACATCTCAACAGAATGGGGTGGTTGAAAGAAGGAATAGGACCTTGGTAGAAGCTGCCAGAACTATGCTTACTTATGCTAACCTGCCTACTCATTTTTGGGCAGAAGCTATAGCAAATGCATGTTTTACCCAAAACAGAACCATAATCAACAAAAGGCACAACAAAACACCATACAACATTATCAATGGAAGAATTCCAAGTGTAAAATTTTTGCATACATTTGGTTGTAGATGTTTTGTTTTCAATGATTTTGAAAGCCTTGAAAAATTTGACAGAAAAGCAGAAAAAAGTATTTTTCTTGGTTATTCTTTGTCCTCAAAAGCATATAGAATCTTTATTCTCAATACAAGGGCAATCAGAGAAAGTCTGTATGTTTCATTTGATGACTCATCAGAAACAGAGGTTTCTGATGAATACATGAAAGAAATAAAATTTTCTGACAAACAAGAAAATTATGAACATCTCTTTGAAATGATAACTGAAGATTTCCTAGAACATGATAATTCTTTCAAAAACAAATCAAAAGATTCTTCATGTACTAACTCTGCAGAACAAAGGTGTAGTACATCAAAAACTCAGAATTCTGATATCTTACACACAAATGAGGCACCTGTTCAGGGGGAAACTTCAAATCCATCAGAACCAACAACTTTTCACAACAAGTTAAGATGGATCAAAGGACATGTTCATTGTGACATCATTGGCAACCCTGCAGATGGTGTGAGAACAAGATCTGCAACTGCACATGAATGTGCATTTTCTGGGTTCTTAAGCAAAGTAGAACCCAAATCTGTCAAAGAAGCTCTAAGTGACCCAGACTAAATTCAAGCTATGCAAGAAGAGCTTGATCAGTTTGAAAGGAGCAAGGTATAGGATCTGGTACCCAAGCCAAAAGACAAATCTGTCATAGGCTCAAAATGGGTATTCAGGAATAAATCTGATGAGAATGACATAATCACCAGGAACAAAGCAAGGTTAGTGGTCAAGGGTTATTGTCAACAAGAAGGTATTGATTATGACGAAACTTTTGCACCAGTAGCTAGATTAGAAGTTGTAAGAATTTTTCTTGCTTATGCTGCATCCAAGGATTTCAAAGTTTATCAAATGGATGTAAAATCAGCTTTTCTGAATGGTAAAATTGAGGAAGAAGTTTATGTGCAGCAACCAGAAGGCTTTGTTGATCCAAAATTTCAAAATCATGTTTACAGATTAAACAAAGCCTTGTATGGGTTGAAGCAAGCTCCTAGAGTATGGTATGAAACTTTATCAAACTTCTTACTCAATTCTGGGTTTACCAAAGGTACTATTGACACCACATTTTTCCTCAAAACACACAAAGGTCATACTTTGCTGGTCCAGATATATGTTGATGACATTATATTTGGATCAACAAATGAAAAATTTTGTAACAAATTTCAAAAGTTGATGACCAGCCACTTTGAAATGAGTATGATGGGTGAGTTAACCTTTTTCTTAGGGTTACAAGTTAAACAAAGAATTGATGGAATATTTTTGAGTTAATCAAAATATGTGAAAACAATTCTACAAAAATACTCACTTGAAAACTGCTCTGTTTCAAAAACTCCCATGGCAACAGGGAACAAGTTAGATTCTGATAAGGATGGAGTAAGTATAGATATTAAAACCTATAGAGGGATAATAGGATCACTGCTATATTTAACTGCAAGCAGACCAGATATCATGTTTGCAACATGCTTTCTGGCCAGATATCAATGTGATCCCAAAGAATCCCATCTAAAAGCTGTAAAAAGGGTTTTCAAATATCTAAAAGGCACATCAGAACTTGGTCTCTGGTATCCTAAGGATACAAACCTTGAATTAATTGCATTCACAGATGCAGATTATGCAGGGTGCAAAATTGACAGGAAAAGCACATCTGGTGCTTGTCAACTCTTGGGAGAAAAATTGGTATGTTGGGCAAGCAAGAAACAAAACTGTGTTGCCACATCAACAGCAGAATCAGAATATGTAGCAGCAGCAAGTTGCTGTTCACAAGTGCTGTGGATGCAAACTCAACTGAAAGATTATGGAGTAACTCTGACAAGAATACCAATTCTATGTGATTCAAAGAGTGCTATTGCAATAACAGAAAATCCAGTTCATCACTCAAGAACCAAACACATAGACGTCAGATATCACTTCATAAAAGATCATGTGGAGAAAGGTAACATAGAAATGTATTTTGTTCCAACTGAAAACCAAATTGCTGATATCTTTACAAAAACCTCTTGATGAAAAGAGACAATTTTTTGATCAGCAAACTTGGCATGGTTAATTTAAATGATGAAGATTTTTTCAGAAAACACTAGGACACAAATTGAAAACCAAATTGATGATCATCAAAGTTCTGATAATCAAAGAACAAATCAACTGGTTTCTGACAAAGCAATCCATCAATCTGATGGAACATGAGAAAATCTGATGAATCATCAGTAAATGATGATTTATCAGATAATCTGAAGAAATATCAGAATATCTGGTGAAATCACCAGAAGTTCTGATATAAAATCTGTTGGTGCATAATGTCTATAGCCTACGTCTAAAGTCTAGGTCATGTCGATAGATTGTATAAGGGTAAAAAATGTAATTTTATGTTGTTTTTGTAGTGATTTCGCTTGAAATGACATGTGGTCATTTTAAACGAAATTAGAATTGTTAATTTCGCTTGAAATGACATGTGGTCATTTCAAACGAAATTAGAAGCCTATAAATAGGCAAGTGTAGTTTCTCATTTGGGACGGAATTAGGTGAATTGTAACGAAGTGCTGTCCAATTTTCACCGTGTAATCAAGTCTAAAATCAATGAGAAGCTTGTTTTAAGTATCATACTCTGTTTCTACTCATTTCTACACTGATTCTAGACTGTTTGTTTGTTTCCGCCTCTCAAACAGTTGTGTATTGTCTCTGATTGACTCATTTGATCGTCAAAACGATCCTACAAGTGGTATCAGAGCACAGGATGAGTCAATACACTTGAATCAGTGCTTTTTCTACTAAATTTTGGACTTCTGGACAAATTCATAGACAAAATGGACTGATCTTTTGATATTGTGTGTAAAATACAGTTTTATCAAACCCTTGAAAGAATCAGATCAAAATTCTGTTTAAAAGTGACAAAAATGGGCCAAACAGTTAATTCGACTCCCCCTCGGATGTTGACGAGTCTGAAGTATCGAGTCTTTGGCATATCATGTCTTTGGTCTTGATCGGTCTTCTCTATCTTCTCTTCTCTCACCATTATCAGCTATTCTTCCATAATCTGAATCTGGCTCTTTCACTCTTCACTCTCCCCTTTTCTAACAGACTTCCCCCTTAAGTTGTTCCGGGATTGCAGTCTGAAATTTGTAGCTTAGGATCGAAAACCTGGCCTTAATCCTCATAAATCAAAACCTAGCTTTTTCAACATTTCCTGCACATTCTCTACCCAAAACATAAGTTTTTATTTATATTACTTTGAAAAAACTTACTGATAGAAAGCATTCATTCATCAAACATTAATAGTTACATCAAGTTCAAATTAATGACCTTGATTAACTAATCATATAATCATTTTCAAAAAACATTTCTCATTTAAACAAACTCCCCAACCCAATGTGGTTCATCATGTTTAGCACTTGGAATTTTGAAAATCAACTCTTCAACATCAGTTGTCGAAAATAAAATGAAGTAAAATCTTTTTGATTTTTCAAAATTTTATGCTAAAACACACATAAAATCTTTTTGGATTTTTGATTTTAATGAAAAGTAGTAAAGAAATATTTACAGTTAATATTTTTGTGAGTTTGTGTAAGAGGATCATATCAGTTTATTGAGACAAATCAGCTGCACCGTTGATCTAAACATTACCACTTAAAGCTTTTAAACAATTCACCTTAGATTATTGATATTGTGATCCACTTTAAACTCCTCTAAGATGTTCGTAATGCTTACTGATACGATTAGGGTACATTAGATAACACTAAAGTCTTATGTGCCCCACGATCTTAGCATATCCCCTCATCATGCAATACACTAACTCACGTAATGCCTTTAAACTTTCATCAACTGTGATTTGTGCAAAAATAACGCAGAATGTTTAAACATTAACAATCAGGTCGATACTTCCATATACGCAGAGAAAGTCCAATGTTTAAAAAAATAAGAAATAAAAAAACAAGTTGAAGTTGTTTAGGCTTTAATCACCCGGTCGATACTCCCGTATACGCAGAGATGATCCAAAGCTTAAACGAAACACCAAAGAAAATAAAGCAGAACGTTTAGGCAATAACATCCAGGTCGATACTCACGTATACGCAGAGGATGTCCAATGCTTAAACAAAATAAAGAAATAAAACAAGTTTAAATTTTTGCAAAATGAAAACATAGAATCACAGTGACTTTTCAGCAAAGTTGTGAAAGCTCACAAACTTAACCGGTTTTATGTCCTAAGACAATCAGCGATTACCGAGCAGGCACACAGTCAAGAAGGACAAAACTAAGTACTATGTGTTCAACCGTGTTTCCCACCAGATTTAGGCTTTTTGCTTTAAGTTTGTATCATTTTCGCAAAACTACTAGTTTTAGCTGAGCCTATCGACACATCCCTAGTGAGACTGTTTAAAACTTTATAAAACTTTACATCTCTCTAGCGTGCACAGATAGTCCACTGATGTACTATCATTTCCTCTTTTTCACACCACAACTCATTTTGAATTTTTCAATGTTTTTGGCCTTTTAGATTTTATCATGTTTTTGAATTTTTCAAATTTTCAAAATTTCTAAAAATTTTCTTACTCCCTCTAAAATCAAAATATGTTTCAATTTTGATTTTCCGGGAAAATTTGAAAACAATAGACTGTACAAATAAAATGACAAACTGATTTGAATTGCTTCAATTCGCCATCCACTTGGCTTAAACAAACAGAACTCCCCCTGACAACAAACTATTTTCTCAATATGATTTCAAAACACTTAAGTTTGTTTTAATCAAAATGGTTTTTCCAGAAAATTAGTTTTGTTTGCCATATCACAAACATGGGGTTTAATTCATCACACTGTTTTCAACCACTTGTAGGTTTATCACAAAAACAATTTCCAAAAATCATACCACTTGTAAGATAGTTAAATCAAGTACAACTTAATGTCCTTGATTAACCACTTGTAAGACAAAATATCACAGTTAACAACCTGTGAATTTCTCAAGAAAGATGTCGATTCCTACTCCCCAATTACCAACTTGGGAGTTCCGGCAAGTCAGGATTTTAAGAAAAGAATGCAGGCACCCAAGCCTGAGTGCCTGACCAGCCTTGGGTGTATCCGAGTTATTTTCACTCGGGGTTTGAACATATCTTTTTGATTCATAAAATTCTTTAACCCCTTTTACCTTACCCTCGACCATTTTTCCAAAAAAAAATTTCACTTTTCCATTGAACGCCTTTTCGACATCAAATTCTTCCTTTTCAGAATAGAATTGATCCGAAATTCCTACTTTCCCAACCTTTTGTTTAAAATTTTCAGTCCGCAATGGTGGAAAGTTTACATCATCCATTGGCAGAACTGAATTTTCTCCTTTTTGCTCAACTAGTGGCTCTTCTGACTTTGACAGATCAGATTCATCGCCAACACGTGGCTCCTTTGCTTCCGAAGAAACAAATTCATCGCCAGGAAGTGAAAATCTCACTTTCTTTGATTTGTTAATCGTTTGATTAACCACTTTTTTCTTTCTTTACTCTCTCTTCTGTCCTCAGATTTGTATCTGATGAATTCGTTTTACTTGACTGATCATTCTTTGGAGAGCAAAATGATTTATCAGAACTGTTATCTGATTTTCTGGTTGTATCCGAGGATGAATTCTTCTGTCCTCAGATTTGTATCTGATGAATTCGTTTTACTTGACTGATCATTCTTTGGAGAGCAAAATGATTTATCAGAACTGTTATCTGATTTTCTGGTTGTATCCGAGGATGAAATCTTTTCAAGATACTCCCTCGCTTTCTTTCTTTTCTTCCTCAGTCTATCTTTCTGCCCTTGTGAAAGTTTCACTTTTTGTTCTTTGGGCTTTTCATCAATTTTGATTGATTTCTTCACTGTTCCATGAGATTCAGCCCTCGATCTTCCCTTTGATCTCATTGGGCAATCTCTGGCAATATGACCTTTGATTTGACATTCATAGCATCTTCTTGTTTCAAAACTCTGACTCTGGCAGTTAACAACAATGTGTCCTTGAAAACCACATCTGTAACACACTCTGTTATCGTACTATTCTTCTTTTTCAAACCTAATACTTAGATCATGACATTGATTTGCCTTTTAGTAATCACGACTTCTCCTGTAAGCTTGATTTGACTTTTGAGCACTGTGGTCAAACCTGCACCACTTATTACCAACTTTTTGTGAGTTATGATTTTCAACTTTTTGTGGTTTTTTATAATGGTTGGATGATTGAACTGATGAACTTTTATTGTTGTTTTGAAAATTTTTCGGTTTTTTAACATTTTGTTTTTGTTCCACATTCTTCTTTACAGGTTTTTGTGTTAAGCATTCACCTTTTTCATTAGAATGTAAAACAGTTTCTTGAAATTTTTCTTTTAATTTCAAAAATATTTTCTTTTTCTCATTTTCATCATCAAATTTATCATCACAATCTTCAATTATGACATCGTCATAATTTGTGACATTGTCACTTATTGGAATTTCATTGATCGGTTTTGGACATATATGATCTAGCAATGCAGACGAGGTCACAAAACCTTTCTATGTCTTTTCTAACTCAGCAATTTTATTTCTAGCACTCTCAACTTCTTTTTCAAGTTTAGAGATTTTCTCAAGATGAGAATTTATTACTTTTTCATTTTCAATTTTATTCTTTTCAAGAACAGATTTTTCATTTTCTAAAACACTTATTTGACTTTGAAATTTTGTTTCTTTTTCTTTGAAATTTTTATTTTCCAATTTTATCCAAAAATCTTCATTTTCTGAAATTTTTATTTTGTTTTCAAAATCTTTTTCAATTTTTAACTTTTCATTTTCTAAAAATGTTATTTTATTTTGAAAAACTTTTTCATTTTCTTTTGACCTTTTGTTTTCCAATGTCAAACTCTCCACATCTTTCAAGAGTTTGACATTGTCTGCTCCAGATTTATCACAGTTTAAGCATTTCTCAGACATCGTTTCAGCTTCAGCTTCCTTCTCAACCTTGCTGCTTTCTGATTCTTCTCTCTTGCAGCTTGTCTTTCTTTGACCTCTTCTATCTTACCTGCAAAATAAAAATTATAACTTTCAGGTGATAATTCTCTTTGATAATTTTCAAGTATTCGAATTTTTTTACTGTCATCATCGCTTTCTTCATCTGATAATTCCTCTCCTGAATCAGACTTCATTTTTTTAATCTTATGGAGTTCAAGTTCTTGAGCTTCAATCTTCTCAATGAACGTGCTCAAATTGAAGCCGACATATTCCATGTTTTTCTTCCAAATCAACAGATATGTGCCCCACTCATCACGCGGTAAAGCATTTGCCAACTTGTCAACCCACTCGTCATCTCTTTTTCTAATGTTCAAACGCTTCATCTCTACATATAACTTGCAATACCTTTTGATCAATTCTTTTGTAGATTCTCCCCTGATAGCTGTAAAACTATCAAACTTCTGTTTGATACTTGCTGGAGTTTGAACAAACATACCATTTCCGAAAGACGAGTTATAAAACTCAGAATCCATGTTTCAGTATTGAAAGATTCACGAAGACAGATTTTCAAACGATACGAAAATTTACTCAATCTAAGATTAGTTCAATCACTTTATCAAACAACTGAATCAGATGAATATCCGATTTAGTGGCAAAAATCAGGTGACAACGGATCGAGTGGAGATTTGCTCGGGCGAGTATCCGATGCTTAACAAATCACCTGAAACACAGACAAATAGAACTGATTAAGATCGGGTGGCAACTCGTTTAGATTGCCACTCGATTTGATGCACTTTAAACTTGAACAAAAACACGATCCCTTGAAACAGATTAATATCACCAACTTGAAATCAAATGTAATTGGACCTCTACACTGGGCTGTAAATGATTCACGTGATTGACTGACACAATGATTTCTATTGGACCTCAACAAAATAAAAAACAGACAACAATCAATTAGTCAACATTCTCATGCAAAGACTGATGATGTATGACACACTAAAATCTCATTGGGTCACAAGTTTGGACTTGATAACAAACAAAAATTATCACGTGATGTATAAATGTGATTGGGCCAAACTAACTGAATATGACAAAATGGATCTGACACAAAATGCAATTCACATGTAAACAAACATTTGCAATTAATTGACGGATGAAATCACATGGACTGATAACATAACACATGCACACTGTTCAAATGTTAGAGTCTTCACATGGGTCGATAATCTTCAATTGTAAATTGATAAAAATTGTTTGTGCAAAGTCTCGGATAGTGATTCGATGTAATGGACTGTCAACAATTAAATGTTCACATGATGTAACAGAAACATCCTTGGGCCGATGTGTTATTTGATATATATCATCACTGAGTTAATGGCCGACACTCTTTAATACTCAATTCAATGTCTTTGGACCTCTCATCTTTACTCACATGCAAACCTTTGACCTAGATACTCACGTGACAAACTGATACACAATCAATTGCTTCACACGCAAATGGCTGACAATCTTTGCAAATATCACATGCAATACTGATAATGCTTTGGGCCGACTAGATCACGTGTGCTGACAACACTAAATCTATTGGACCGAAACTATGTATTCACGTGATGATCAATGATTTTAAAACAATTTGATTACTTTCATGCAATCTGACACATTCACACGAAATAGAGATCTGATACACGACACATTCACACGAAATAAGAGGACTTTTCAAACGAAATAGTTAATTCCGTGCGAAATAGCCAAACAGAATTACCTTTTCAAACGAAATTAGATGCACCTTCAAACGAAATCAGTAATTTCGTGTGAAATTACCTCAACTTTTCAAATGAAATCAGGTGTTTTCAAACGAAATCAGTAATTTCATGTGAAATTGCCTTTACTTTTCAAACGAAATCAGAGGCTCGTTCAAACGGAATTAACTGTTTGGCCCATTTTTGTCACTTTTAAACAGAATTTTGATCTGATTCTTTCAAGGGTTTGTTAAAACTGTATTTTACACATAATATCAAAAGATCAGTCCATTTTGTCCATGAATTTGTCCAGAAGTCCAAAATTTAGTAGAAAAAGCACTGATTCAAGTGTATTGACTCATCCTGTGCTCTGATACCACTTGTAGGATCGTTTTGACGATCAAATTAGTCAATCAGAGACAATACACAACTGTTTGAGAGGCGGAAACAAACAAACAGTCTAGAATCAGTGTAGAAATGAGTAGAAACAGAGTATGATACTTAAAACAAGCTTTTCATTGATTTTAGACTTGATTACACGGTGAAAATTGGACAGCACTTCGTTACAATTCACCTAATTCCGTCCCAAATGAGAAACTACACTTGCCTATTTATAGGCTTCTAATTTTGTTTGAAATGACCACATGTCATTTCAAGCGAAATTAACAATTCTAATTTCGTTTGAAATGACCACATGTCATTTCAAGCGAAATCACTACAAAAAAAACATAAAATTACATTTTTGACACTTATACAATCTACCGACATGACCTAGACTTTAGACGTAAGCTATAGACATTATGCACCAACAAACTCCCCCTTGGATATTGCCAGAGTCTTTAGTCAGGTCTTCAGCGCTTTCTTCACAATGACTCGAACGAAGACGAAGTTGACAGACGTATGCACCAACAAAATCAGAAAAGAGGTTGAAACATCAGAATAATTTGTAATCTTCATAAACTTCCATCTTCATGTGTATAATTTGCATATCCCACATATTGTATATATACATATAGGTGTATAATTTGTTTTTGTTTTTTTTTCTTTCTATTTAATTAAAAAAAACACAAAAAGGGGGAAAAGTAACATGCATACTGATAAAATTCTTTATAGCTGAGAAAACCAACCGTCTCTAGAATTTTTTTTTCAGATTATTGAATTTTATTTTTACTGCCAATGCATGCAACGTCATTTTTTCATAAGAAACTTAAGTGACACGTAGGCACTAAAATGATTAGGAGCTATGAAAGTAGCCGCCTAGTTATTAAATAATTACTCACACATGGGGCTTAGTAGACTGTCACATTCACTGCAACAGATATTGTCTTAATTGAAGAGATGAAAATAAAAAAAAAGTTGGTTGTTAATATCATTTATGAGGAACTATCACTTTCATCTATATATATTAACAACCTGAAAAGAACTTACCTCACACCAAAATCATCTCTTCAAAATCCCTTCGACACAATTTTTCTTATCTTAAAATGGGTCGCCCAAAATTGATGAAAGCAACTCAATTCCCTCTCCCATTTCACAGACTTCATAATCTTAGATTAAGATCCAACTTGGAAGGACCTGCATGGGAGGACTGCAGGTTTGTGTACAATATGATCATGCGAAGTCCTTTGGGCTTTGCTGTATCATCACATGTCACCATTTATCCAAAACTTCTCCAAGAGTTCTGGTGGAACTCTGAAATCATTTTTAGTGGTACTTCCATGTGGATTGAGAGTGAGGTTATGGGGGTAAGAATTACCCTAAAAGAGGAAACAATCAGAAATGTCCTCAGACTGGGTAATGATCATGAAATCCAATTCCTGGATAAGGCAGATGTGCAACAGACCTTGATTGAAATGGGATATCATACATACAACTCGTCAAGGGCGGTTAGCAAATCTGGGTTTATACCACATTTCCAGTTTTTGGTAACACAGCTAAGTGTCTGCTTCTCCAACAAGATTGGACACTTCAACGAGCTGTCCAATAGGATGATGGAAGTGGTTCATGCTGTTGTATAGGAAAAACCTTACAACTATGCTAAGTTTCTCACGAGAGACCTAGTAGCAAACATCCACGACCGTCAACCTTTTCTGATCTACCCTCGATTCGTAACCAAGGTGATCACCAGTCAGCTGGACTTCGGAGGAGTGAGGAGGTGCTATCCAAGGGCCGAGCTGGTACTTCAAGAAAACATAAGTGAGCCCACCCTGGTGCCATCAACGAATCACACCGGTCGAATAACCAGTCTTTGGTTATATGTGAAGTGCATGTACAACGTGTTGGAGGAGGAGGAGGAGGATGAGTAGTTGTTTATTTTTCTTTGTTGTGTGTTTTATGTTTTTTTTATATATCAAGTTTGCTTTAATTTCTTTTCATTCATTTTTTTTTAATATGTCAATAGATCTAGGGGGAACTAACACAACATGTCTGATAAAAACAAGGAAAATCTGGTGAAATTCAAATGAAATCTGACAGGATTTAGTGAAACTCATAAAATCTGATAATCAATCAGAAAATCTGGTAATTATTCAGAAAACTCATCAAGCCATACGAATCTGTTCATTCACCAGAAAATTTTCAACGTAACCAGAAAATCTGACAATAAATCAGAAAATCAAATTTTTATCAGAAAAATCTCTTGAAAGCCAGGAAGTTTGACAAATCATCAGAAAAACATTGCCTTTTAAAGAAACTTATGACCATCTAAATTTTTGAAATAAGTTTCTTTCAAAATATTTTTTCTGAGGACTGGAACAAGCTGTATGAAAAATACTTCCTGTATAACAGAACAAAGGTGTGGAGTTCAGAACTGCAGAACAGCAATGTAAGTAAAAATCTCGGAACTCTACTTATTCCCTCTCATCTCAATATATATATATATATATATATCAAATGAATTCTGATGATATATGAAGAAAATACAACTCTCAAAAGTTTTATTCAAAATTTTCTGATATATATCATCAAGAGGAAAACCTGGGAAGACACACAAACTTAGAAAAGGTTTATATTGGACCTTTTTGAAACAAAAAGGGTCCCACATGGAGAAAAGGTGCAAGTTGGACATTAGTGTTTATCCGCAAAATCATTGGAATCTCTAAGTCTCTTTAAAGGATTTACATTAAATTAGAGATAAACCAAAGGTTTTTCAAAAACGGTTGTTTCCTTAAAGGATGAAAACATCATTAAGGTGTCACTAACCACCTTGAATACAAACAACCCACGAAAAACACTCAAAAATCTCTGTCTGTATACACTATAAATACCTCATTCAAAAACAGAGACTTCCATCTTCAACCTTCAAAAATCTTTGCCTGTATACACTACCCTTAAGCCAAAGCTATGAAGAAGCACCAGTAAAAGAAGATATGTTCTCACAACTTGATGCTGTAATGGGTTACAAGACAAAGATTTCAAAAATCAATGAATTCAAGAGAAACAAGCTACCTGCCTTCTGGCAAGTTTTAATGGAAATTCTGAACAAGTGTCTATCATCAAAGATTGGAGGTACAGATCAGATAAATAAGAATATTCTAACAATCATATTCAGTCTCATTAGTGGGTTGAACATTGATTTTGGAACAAAAATATTTATTCTGATCAGAATATCAATTCTGACTTACGCTGGAAGAATAGATTCACATCTACCATTTCCCAGATTTCTGTCAATCATAATTTCTGATGCCTTTTCTGAAAGGAACCTAGAAATTCCAGCATTAGAAAATATGTGGATAACAGAAATTATGAGACCTTGGACTGCCGTAGGATCTTGGAAGTAAGATTATGATGTGCCTGCTCTATCAGAAAAAGTGATGAATCTGATACCAGAAGATTCACCATACAGAGCAGAATATCTGAAGATGTTGAACAAAAGGCCAGAAAACAAAGAAGTTTTAGAAAGTGTGTCCCCCATGGAGCATGATGCACAAGAGTCAAGCACACCAAGAATGGAACAGCAGGATGAATCTGATCCTCATCCAGCTGATGAAGATGTGAATATGAGTCCTGTGGCAGAAGAACATCATGCTGAAATCTCACATATGGGAGAAACAGGTGCACAACACTCCAAACTAAACTTACTTCATTTTTCTGAGAGTGATTCTGATGATTCAATTCAAGGAAATTATGAAATTTTACAAAGAGGCACTGTTTCTACAAAACAAAATGTGAGTAAAACCAATGACCCATTTTCTGAATCAGATTATGAGGAGGAAAATGTGGTGGCAACAGGTGGAGATCAGTCTACTGATCAAGGAAACCTGGATGAGAAAACTAAGAGTTTCTCAACAACTCATGGAGAACCTGAAAAGGTTCAAGGATATGAGGAAAACCAGAACTTGAATGTGTTTCAATTTTCTGGTGAGGATACAGAGAATTTGGAATTTTCCAATCCTCTTAACCTCAGAAAAGCAGAGAATGTGTTTTCTGCTGGTGTTAGAAGGGGAACATCTGTTGTTTCTCCTATTTACCAAGGACATCAATCTATGTCACCTAAACAGCTTCACAAGGAACTTGAAGACACAACTGCTACTGAGAAAACAACCACAGAAGGAAAACTTGATCTGATACTAGAAGAAATCAGAAATCAAAAGTCAGATATCAAGGTTTTATCAGAAACTGTCAAAGCTGTGCAGAAGCAAGCAGAAGACAATGCTGCAGCCCTCAACAAACTGCAAAAGTCATCAGAAAACAGAGAGAGCTCATCAGAATTCGAGAAGGCTCTCAAGGAACTGCATGATATCAAGAAAAAGATGGCTGAGGTTGCAACTGCAGGAGAAAGCTCAAGTTCAGGAAAGATTCTTGAAGAAATACAGTTCCTCAGAGCCAACAACAGCAGCATGGCTGAGGCTTTTGAGAAGCTCTTGATGGAATTGATTGCACAAAGAAGTCAAGAAAACCAGGAGTTTCAGAAAATGAAGAAACAAGAAGAAACAAATACTCAAATTATCACTAATGTTCATTTGTTAGTAGAGAGATTGCAGTATAATGTTGCTAGATTAGCAAAAGTTGATCTTCATGAACTGAAAGCCCCAATTCCACAAGAAAGACAAACAAGAGGATCAGAAACTCCTAAAAAACAATCAGAAACAATTCAACAAGATCAAACCAAACAAACAGAAACTTCAACAGCTCAAAAACAGAAGCAACCCATGGGTCCACCTCCAGATAAACAAAAGTTACTCATGGGTCCTCCACCAAATATCCCAAAGCCAGACACATCAAGGGTCCAGCAGAAAGAACATGTTCCAGTTCAGTCATCTTCTACAGCCATCACAGGAGAAACAGAGTTCAGCATAAAGATGGATACAAAAGAGAAGAGAAGAATAGAACATGAAGTGACTTCCTCAAAAAGGCCAAGAAAAGAAATGATAGAAGATTCAGAGGGGAACATCAAATAAATGGATGTGCTGAAAGGTGATTCACACACTATTATGTACCCTGAAGAACATCTAAAGCATTACTACTGGAAAGGTCCAGAAGACAACCCAAAGAGACCACTCTCTCCATTGAGTAAAGGAATTGTTGAAATCAGAAACAATGGAGGCTGGGAAATTCTGCACAAACACATGACCAATCCAATAGTATCTATTGAAAGAATTGATACTTTGACCACTGGAGGAGGCATCTTAGGTAATGAAGGACAAAACAAGTATACCTTGATCAGAAAAGATAACAGTGAACAAAAGGTTACTGATGCAAATCTGGCTGATGATATTCACCCAATGGGCATAGTCAAAATGAAGAATATCATTGATAGAGAGAAAAGTGGTTCAGTTGTGATCAGAAGAGCCCTTGACAGCCTCAAAAGTGCAGGAGCAAAGCTATACAAAAGGGCTGCACTGGCAGACTTTGATCTATGTATCAATTTTGAGTACAACAACAAGGTATTAATACCTCCTCCCAACACCAGAATTCCAGCTGAAATTCCTTCTAAACTTGTGAGAACTGGAGCAATCTTTGACAAACCAGAATTGTGTGTAGTCTTCAAAGATGCTAATGATGAGAAAGCTCTATTCAGAATCAGTGAAATATGCAAGTATTCAAATCAAACTCTGAAATATATAAGGAACTGCATGAATGAAAAACAAGAGCAGCTCAAGAAGAAGGGAAAGAACAATGAACAGCTGAGAAAAACAATTGAAGAATGTATTGAAAACTGGATGGAGTCAAGAGGATGGTACAAAGAAATGTACAAGGAAACTCAAAAGGCAATTTATCACAAGAAAAGGCTGAAACCAGGAGACAAATACAGAAGTGGAGTGAAGATCAATTAATGAATTGATGAGATTAAATTTCTGTTTTTGAACAATATTTTATTTTTGTCTGATTTATGGTTGGTTTGATTATGTTCTATGTTTCTGAACTTAGTTGTTTTGAATTTTTCTTCCAAAAAGAAGTTGAAAGTTGTTTATGTTAGATATAGAGATAGTTCATTTTCTTACAATACTTAGGGGGACACTGTTAGGAAACTTTATTTGTAAGTATTGAAGAAAATCACAATCAACTGGATCTATGAAGAGATCACAACAAGAAGAAGAAGATCAGATAGGACAACTGAAATGCACAACATCTACTTCAAAGAATCACAAGTTGATCAAGAGCTGAATTGGATTATCAGCGAAGGTCATTTCTGATGGATCTGATGATATTTCTGATGAAATAACATCAGTTTCTGACGATTCTGATCATCAGGATTTTTCTGATGATTTGTTCACCAGAATTTCTGATGAAGTGGTTTATCAGAAATTCTGATGAAATACCCCACTTATCTGAAATCAGCTCTATCCTGCCACACTTACCGAAGCAAGTTGACATTATTGGATATCATGATGAAAAAGGCAACTTGAACGTTGGATTCAATGAATATGTCAAATGGCTACTTTTTGCAGGACTTATTGCATAAATAAACCATTGTTTATTCATGCACCCAGCCTTCTATAAATAGAAGGCTCAACTAGCAGAAGACAATTGAGTTTGAAGCTTAGCATTCACACATACATCAAAACTCCATTGCCCTCTCACCCACAGAATTCAAGATTCATTTGTATTAGATAATAATCTTACAATCACCTTGTAAACCATTTTGTTTCAAAGTGATATAAACTTGATAATTCTGTAGGTCTTGTTTCTGAAAGTCCGATTTCCATTTCCGCACATCTTTTTCACATCTACTGAAATCACTTGCCATATTACGTGAAAAGAAGTTGTTCAGGCCATACTGGGTCCAACAATAACGAAAAAAGGACATCAACTTAGGTCCGAACCAAGATGGAGGAAGAGAGGACACTTGATCTTCCTCATCATCCATAAAGTAGTCCGGACCCAAAGATGAGTCCAAAATAGTACCTGAAAAGGTCACCACCTTCGGCTCACTATGAGCTTTCCCATCTCCCTTACCTGTAACCACCAGATTCTCCACCTCCATACTCTCAGCTTCATTGGCAGGGAGAAAACCTCCGGAGAACACCGGGGTTGGTTCAGAGCGAGCCCGAGCGGCCTCCTCTCTGGACGACTTTCCCCCAGAAAGATGTTCATCAAACTCCGTCATCACATCACCACTGGAATGGGAAGAACTCCTTTTGTTTTTCTTAGTGTTTGGCATAGGAAGGGGATCGGTAGGACGGATGAGAAGAGGCTCGTTCTTTCTTTTGCGAACAAGGCCCTTCGGCTCAATTCAGAAGTAACACTCTTTGTCTTCAGAGAAATAGAAGGTCGATATTCCAGGGCTTCGTCCAAGCTCCATATCTCCTGGTCACTATCTACATCATCCAGGATAGATCCTTTTTTGGTTCGCGATCCAGATGACCCAGCAGTCTCTTTCACCGTTTTTTTCGAAGCAGACACAGCTAGAGGAAGGCCGGAAGTGTCTTGGTCAGTTGAAGGACGAATCTCCTGGGCCGCCAAAGAAATCTGTGTCAGGAACGGAACCTCACCTTCGGCCTGCTCATCGTAGTCAAAATCCAAAACATTAAAGTTTGGAACCTTTAAAGCATCCCTAAGAGACATTTCGGTCCCTGCAATCCAAAAGAAAAAACAAGGTTAGAAAAGCAATAAAAAATGCCGAAGGGGAGGTAAAGGGCCGGAGACTTACGTTCACGCTTCTTGCGGATAACCGGCCAATCCCTATCCCCTTGGCCCCAGGAAAAACAAACCCGTCCCAACAAAAGAAAATGCTCGGGAAGGGGACGGATTGGGGATTTATGCTCAATTAGGGCACGGGCCAATTCCTCATTAAAAATAAAGTCATCCCCTAGATCAAAAGACATCGTCTGATCTTTAAACCTCCATGCCATCTCCGTAGGAAGACAACGGTCATCCAACCAGAAGAAATTATCCTTCCAGTTCTTCAAACTAGACCGTTCATCCCCGGAGGGGGATGGAACATCCTTCCGATGAGCGAAGGTGTACCAATCCCCGGCAATAATAAATTCATAAAAATACCGGAAGACATTTAAGTCCGGCTTTTGACCCTGGGCCCGGCAAGAAATTTCGAAATGGTTTACACGGCTAAGACCGAACGGGTTAACTTGACAAATATCAACCCGGAAAAATTGAAGGACCCTGATTAAGAATCTTGAAAACGGAACCCTATAGTTTGCAAAGTTACAAACGCGAGTGTATAAAGGAAACTTCCCTTGACGAAAAGGATATATAGTTTCGTCTTTCGAGGGGAGTACCGGATGAAGATCTAGAGGGATCCGATATTCCCTAACAAACTTATCCAACTGACGTTGGGTAAGGATGCTAACACTATCAGCCAAGTTCTCCTTACCAGGGGCCATGGTTAAGAAAAGGACGTACCTTTTAAGAAGAAGAAGAGAACGCAGGTAAAGTGGGTAACAAGAGGAGAGGAAAGAATTTTCGAAAGTGAAAAGGTAAAAAATAAAGCGAGAGAGGGGTTTTTATAGGAAAGATCTAAGTCGGTTTGGGGACAGTCAAATCAAGCCATCACGTCAACAGACGATCACGATTCCCAAACCCGGGGTTTCATAACCGTCACGCGTAGGTGACTGACGGTCAAGTTGCTTGAGTCACCCACGCCACGTCAGCGCCAACCAAATAACGACACGACATTCGATCAGAACCACTCATACGACGCCACGTCATTCAGACAAGATAACTTATGCAACATTTTGTTAAGTCCTTTACAGAACTTAACAAACTGAGGGACTTGAAGATACATATCCGAGGCCGGACATAATCCTTGAGGACGGACCGAACGACACCATGAACGGACATCCTGAAGATGTCCGTTCCTTATATCTCCGAGGACGGACACCCATTCGGGTACGTCCGAACGAATGACGTCACCCCAGTTGACCATTAAAAATACCTCTTCAAGTACAAGGCCAAGTACGATTTTCTGAACCTTCGTCCCTATTTTCTCTCTCTACTTTCTCTCTACCAATACTTATCCTCACGCCGGAGGGTGGTCGCAGAGGGGCCCTCCCATCTCTGCGGCGAGCCTAACGGTTTACTGTTTTAGAGGTGAAGGTTCTAGCTCTCCAGCAAGATCCGAGTTACTCGATCACAGGCTCCGGCCTCCCCGATCTGATCTTTGGATCTTCAAACATATTATAGCATTTATATCACAATAACTTACAGGTTTTGAATTTTAATCAATTGACTTTGTTGACAATCTTATTATAACGTAAAATATGCTTTGACAAATAACATATTTGAGAAAACAAAATTACAAACAGTTGGCAAATTGACATTGAAATACAAATGTGAACAACAAAAGACGATGCAAATAATTGTGTGGTTCTGGTTCGCCGCCAGCTAATAATAATAGGTTGAACCGGCCAGGAAGGTTCGATAATTTACACATGCATCGCTCCGATGAATCCGATAAAACATGCCTCAATTAAGACCAGCTCAGATTATTTTATTACAGTCTTGATACAAAGACAATTGTGAAAAAATTTTACAAAAGACAAAACACTAAATGATGCGGAATAAAACTTTTGTAAATTAAGTAAATTAACTAATTAGACTGATTCTGAAGCTTGATCTGATGTGATAATTAATGCACGTCGTATATTTTAGGCTTTCAGTATCCACACATCCCCCATTTTTATTTGCACATCCCTAACCCTACAGGAAGCGTATTGGGCTATATGGTTCCTTTGAGCCCAAGCGTATTGATCTATACGCTTCCTATTGGACAACCTTTCAGATGCTTTTCAGTCACTTTTCAGATGCTTTTTAGCCAATGATTAGGGACCAGAGGAAGTGTATGGCCCTATACGACCCTAGAAGAATTTTCCTTTTCACGCATCACATATTGCTCTTACCAAACTTTTTTTTTTAATTTGAGTTAGTTTTTTTGTTATAAAATAATGATGGTTTTTTGTTGAGAGCCGTTCGGATTTAAAGCTGAGGGCCGTTCGGATTTAAAGTTGAGAGCCTTTTGGAGATTTGTTAAGGAATGGATGCAGGGAGTTTTTAAAAGGAAATGGTTTAGGGGATCAGGGGAAACGTATTGGCCTATATGCTTTCTTTAAGGACCAGAAGAACCGTATTGGATTATACACTTCCAATAGGGAAGTATCTTACTGACACACGCAAATGCCAAAATCTACATTAACTGCAAGAATCTACTTTAAATCAGGGGAACTGTATAGAGCTATACACTTCCTTTCGTTTTGTGCTATAAATCATATTGTGCTATACGATTCCCATATATATATATATGTATGTATATTTTTTGTTTTTTTTAACAAGTGTTTTTTATAAAAATATTATAATGTAACAATAATAAGTTAATAATTTGATGTAAATAAAACTAATATGAACACTATTTTTTTTAACATGAAATGATACAAAACTAATACGAACCACGAATGTAACCTCTTCCTCCCCTCGTTCAACAACATGTTCGATTTTACTTTCGGAGACGTATAATTCGTTCGGATATGACTCGTTTGAATAATCACCAAAAATATAATTGAGGCCCCAAGACGACATCGTGATACGAATGGTTTGATCGGATTGTTTAGTTTGTGAATTTTCGTCATAATACATTCATCCCCAAAGCTTGGATATATAACAGATTTCTGGTCCTATAGGAACCATATTGCCCAATACACTTCGTATGGAATTAATTCCTCCACCATCCAAAACCCTATTGGAAGCGTATTGCCCTATACGCTTCCTATTGGCTCCCTATGGAAATCGTATTGCTCTATACGCTTCATATTCGAGTCTCTTTACAGCTTTCGTATCAATATGAAGTGTATTGCCCTATACGCTTCCTATTGATTTAATTGGTCCACCAACCAAAACCCTATGGGAAGCGTATTGCTGAATACGCTTCCTGGTAACTGTAAAGGAATCGTATTGGCCAATACGCCTCCTGTTGAACTCAGTTTTCAAAAGTTATCGGTACTTTTCAGGTCTGAACTCTCTGCACTTCCTGCATGGCAGCGAGCAGTAGGTTTCAGCAAGCGAATAGGAAGCGTATTGGCCTATACGGTTCCTATTGGTTTAGCATTTATTGCTTTTAAACCTATAGGAAGCATATTGTGCTATACACTTCATATTGAGGGATGTACACTAATTTTTGGGGGGTGTCTAGATACCATGACCCATATTTTATAGTTTTTTTAAGTTCTATCGATGTATTCAAAACCTTTTTTATTCAACAACCTATGATGCAAAGTTTTGTATTTATTTATTTTTGAGTAAAATGCCAAAATCTCATTTAGTTTAGGCCATTTTTATTACTTCAGTTTAAAATTAATTTTTTTTGTATGTGTCCATTAAGTTTCATTTTTGTTGCTATTTTATAGAAAAGTCTCTAAGGATGTGAAATGACAAGAATAGCATATGACCATATTTAACAAAATAATCTGACTGAGTTAGGACTAAAGGACATAACGTGCAAGATTTTGAAACATTAAGGACAAAACTCGTTAAATTTAAAGGTAAAAGACACCGCCTGCAATTTTGTACAAACATAAAGAACAAAACTTGTAATTTACTCTTTAATTAAAATATATTATGACATAAAATAACGATTATACCATTAATTTAAATAAGAAAAACGACAAAAATGGGAAAAAGTTAACAGAAAATTCTAACCCAGATTACCTATTGGATGAAATGGCAACACGAATAAAGCTTCGAGGATCCATATACAAAAAAATTCCTTTTTAGACTGAAGTGACCTAAACTCATGGACCATTTTGACATTTTACTCATTTGGTTATTTAACTTTATTTTGGTTTTAACTTTTTAGAAGTTTTTGACTTTTTGTATATATTAGTTGGGTATCTTTTAGTTGATTTTTTATACCGTATCAGGGTGAAGGGAGTGGTTAAACACTTTGAGTGACAAACCAAAAAACCGACCAATCAGAGCGCGCCATGTCAATCGGTGAAAAATGTTTAAACTTTGGTGAAAAGTGTTGGCAATGGTTTAGACACTTGGTGAAGTGGTAAACTATTTTAAAAAAAAAAAAGGAAAAAGGTTTGATTGGTTGAGATTGGATTGGACCCCACCCCAAACCCCCCTCTCTCTCTCTCTTCTTCCTCCCCTCACCGATTCGGCATGCCACCACCGATTTGGCAAACTTTGGTGACCAAACAAGAGTTGGCGGTGGTGTTTACCGATCGGTAAAGGGGTTTGCCACCCTTTACCGATCACCACTCCCTTCACCCTCACTGATGAAAAGAGAACTAAACAAATTTTGCGACATACACAATACAAATATGTATCAGACAACGAGTTTAACACAAAATGTGATAGTAAGTAGTTAACTTCAAAGTTTCCCTTTTGATGTAAATTTAAAAACTTAAATTTTAACGTAATCACATGCTAAAAATATATTAAAAACTTAAATTTTAACGTAATCACATGCTAAAAAATTGTAACTCAATAGTTTCCGATAACATTTCTTTTAACAACGATATGTTTTGTTAGGCCTTGGGTATATTTTAACCCTCATTAACTCTACCTAGGTGATACATCACTCATTTTTACCTATTTCACGCCATCGGAATGGTTTAATCCCGTTAACTCTATCTAACTCTATTTTATAGTGTTTTTTTTGTTAAAAAATAAAAGAAAGATTAATTAAATCTCGTAACGTTCCGTTAACATGTTAACAAAACCCATTAAACGCCACTGAACACAAGGAGAGGATTGTGTTTAATGCTGGTCAAGACTCAAGATATCATTTCACAGTTGTCACCCAAGATATTAGGGTATACCCCCAATGCCTTACAGTTAACCTAAATATGTATCAAAACTAGTGGATGCCCCGTCCGCGTTGCGGGGCGATGGCCGAATAATGAGGAGTGTTAGGCAGCTAACAATTAAATCGAGTCAACCAATTAAAACAAAACAATTTTATAGTTTTGATAAAAAAACTAAAACAATGGCAATATTTTAATTTTTAACTGAAGGAAAGTTGTATTTTTTGACTGGGGTAAAATCGTAATTTGCCAAAAGCTAAAGTGATCGCAGTACTGTAAATTTGAACCAGGGGCAAAATTGTAAATTTTCCCAAGGGCAAATTCGTAATTTTGAACTTGGGGTAACAGCGTAAAATAAATTTGAACTAAGGGCACAATCATAATTTTAAGCTGGAGGCAAAACCACAATTTTATTTTGAACCGAGGGTGAAATCGTAATTTTGAGTTGGGGGCAAAAGCATAATTTTATTTTTAACTGGGGAAAAAATGTAATTTTGAACTGAGGGCGAAATCATAATTTTTTAAACGGGGAAAAATCACATTTTTGAACAGAGGGCAAAATCGTATTTTTTAGCTGGGGGCAAAAACAAAATTTTATTTTGAACTGGGGGGCGAAAAGGTAATTCAGAGCTGGGGGCAAAACCACAATTTTATCTTGAATCGAGGGAAAATTCGTAATTTTGAGCTAGGGACAAAAGGGTAATTTTATTTTTAGCTGGGGGCAAAAACGTAGTTTAAAAATGGATATAAAATAATAAACTGGTTGGTCCAATGGGGGAGGGACATGCAAAAACGTAATTTTGGATTGAGGGCGAAATCGTAATTTTGATATAGGGACAAAAGCGTAATTTTATTTTGAGCTGGGGGCAAAGCAGTAATTTTAAACAGAAGCAAAAATGTGATTTTAAAATGGATATAAAATAATAAAATTACTGGTCCAATAAGGGAGTGACAGGCAGCTGCCTGACACTATTCCCCCATTTTGGAAATGTATGTATGGGAAATGATTTCCAACTACTTGTTATAAAGAAACACATAAATTAAAATGTAGTTTATTTCATAATTTTTTTATAAATTTATTAAATTAAATTGTGCATATGTTCACAGTTCAAAATTATCTTTTACATTTATAATTTTAATGTAAGTTTTATTATATTTAGAGAGAGGTAATTGATTAAACAACCAAATTTAAGTATCAACTTTGAAAAACATATGACATTATATAAGTGTATCTATTATATCATCGTCTCTCAAGACTCAAGCTTCGACTACTTCCGATTATTTTCCATGCATTACATGGACATGTATTATTTAGTTTTCACAATTCTATAATTACACATATAACACGAATCAAACTTGTGGGTACATGGTGAATCATCAGCAAGCAGTGGCGGATCCAGGGATGTTTTGGGAGTTTCTGGGAACCCCCTTAGTTTGGAAAAAAAATGAAAAAAAAATAGTGGAAATTTTGTATGATTTAAAAAAATAGTGAGAATTAGTGAAAATATACCAAAAGGAACCTGGTGGGAAAAATTTCAGGATCCAGTACTCTTCAGTCTTCACCCGTATCCATATCTATAAGTATTTGGTCATTATCCTTTTGGATTCTTTTAATATTTAAATGTTATGATTTTAATTTTTGATCATATTCATTCTAAATCAAATTGTCGAGATAAAGCTTGCCTCCAAGAGAGGCATTGAAAAGATATTGCTCTCACTCCACCCCCATCCCTTTCTTGATAACCAAGTTATGCATTTCGAGCCATCATCATTTAACCATGTTTTGAAAAGTAAATGATTAATGGGTAATAAAAGATAAAAGACATAAACACTCAACTATTGTAATTATTATCTTCTATTAGATATGTTACATACAATCAAACACATATAAAGTAGCACGTGTTAGAAAATTGTCATTATCTTAAATTCTTAATCACATTGTTTGCTTAACTTAACATTGATATTAGTACGGGTGATTAGTATTATATATCCAAATTATTTATTTGTCCATTACTTATAAGAAGTTGAGAATTTGATCTTAACTGTTTATCACAGTGTAAAAACTACAATGGTGACGACTTTGAGGTGCCTTCTATTACAAAAATGATGAGGAGTTCTCTAACTCGATTGGTATGGGTGAAATTAGTGTAAATATTATACGATAGTGGAGTTCTATGATCCTTGGTTTGGTCATTATAAGGCTATCACACCATAATACGTCGTCATAGCTGAAAGGTGGGTCGGTGGTGTTTGCTATGGTTGATTCACAAGAGAATAGTGACCTTGCTAAACATTCAAGGTGCAAGGTAGTTGAATTTATCAACTATGTTATGTTTTTATTATATGTGGTTCTAGCAATAATGATAAAATGATCCTCACATTCTGACATGAGACATCTTTTAACGGTTGGTGGTGTTATGACAAAACTCGTTATAACATGACAAAAACTGAGATCATACTCGTAATTTGTCAAATGTAATGATCAAATATATAATTTATATATTTGAATAAACTCATGAACCATTCATCTAGTTTACTCTACTACTAATAACCAATATACCTTTAAACAATTTTCGAAACCAAATTGTAAAAGGAAAAAACAAGTCATGTTAACTAATTAGGTGATCATGTGACATATCCATTTACCCAGTTCAAGCTATCCATGTAACCATGTTCTCATCCGATTGGCTAAATATGGATAGTTGTGTTCTCGTTTTACACTTCATGTGTTATTCTTCAACTTTTAAAATAAATTGTGTTTCTTTTTTATCATATAGTAATTCATCAAGATAAGATATACGTTCTTATCTAGTGTAAACTTAAAAAGGTATTATTATTATAATCTTCCTATACTAATAAACAAAAATCTTTTTTGGACACGTGTCACTCTCTGGTGCCTCCTCCCTTTTAATAATAGTATTACATATTAATTTTATACACAAAATATAATATAATATTAATTAATATAGTTAGAGATAAACGTCTACATTCAAATTTAATTAACAATTATCTATAACAAATATAAATGTATCAAATAATATAATAAGTATAATCTATACATATAATAAAAGAAACCTCTTTTGGGACACGTCTCAATCAACGAGGCTATCAAAATTTGAGTTTTTTTATAAATATTATTTAATTGTGATAATATCTTTTGTTCAATATTTGAATAAATAATGGTTGTTTGTTGATAATTTAATCCACTAAAATTTTTAAATCTCCCATTCAAATTTTATCTGACATTGGTGTGGATTTTAAATTATTTATTCAATATGGATAATTTGTTTATTAATATTGAATTATTAAATAAATACAATTACTTTTACTAAGTATATCGTAAAAGATAAAAACAAAATAATAAGATATTTTTCTATAATAATTTAATATATTAAAGAATGAGAAAAAGTAGAAGAATTTTTCATGTCACACTTAGTGAAATTATTTATTAGTGCAGATTATATATGTTTTACTATGAAACCCTACCCAAAAAATAATTATATTCCACCTGATTCAATTATTATCCATAAGATATTAAACTAAATAATATTTAATAAAAATGTTATCTATAATTAATTAAAAAAGATTAAATTAAAATAATAATCTATACTATATAATAAAAGAAACCAATGAGGGGACACATGTCATTCATTGAAGGCATCTATTTTTTATAAATAATTAATATCAATTAAAAGATAATTATAAAATTAAATTTAATATAAATTTAAACAATTCGTATAGGAGATAATATAATATTTTAAAATATTTATCAGATTTCAAAATTATTTATCCTGAAATGTACGCTAAATATAAATTAATAATGTAAATGATTTATTTATTTTATTAAACTAAAGTAGTTAAGGGTATAACCTATTTCAAAAATGTTTATAAGGGGTAAACAAAAATATTAATCAATGTTTATTGGTTCCATACTTTTATTTTCGTGTTCAACTCTCAACTCAAATACGGTAATCACTATGTTTACGTGACATTTATAAGAACCATTACCGCAAGTCCGCAATCACCCCTCATCCATCGTATATCGAGTATATCCGTTAGTTTTTTTAAAGATATAATTTTTTATTAGATTCATTCAATCCGTGTAATAAACGAGATTTTTTAAAGACATAACATTTTTATTTTTTACTATACAAAATTACATTTATGCAACTCGTGTAATACACGAGCTTTTTAAAAATATAACTTTTTTTTATTATGTAGCACACAGGGTTTATAAAGATATACATTTTATTGTTTGATATATAAAATTACATGTGCTCAACCGGTATAACACATGATGTTCTTAAAAATGTAACATTTTTCATTATTTAATATATAAAATTAAATTTACTCAACCCGTACAATACACGGGGTTCATAAAAATACAATTTTTTTTATTATTTAATATATAAAATTACTTTTATTCAACCCATGTAATAAACAAGATTTTTAAATATATATTATTTTATTATTTGTTATATAAGATTACATTTATTCAACCCGTGTAATAAACAACATTTTTAAAGATATATTTTTTTTTTATTATTTGATATATAAAACTATATTTATTCAACCCGTGTAATACACGGGGTTCTAACCTAGTTAACTTATAAAACAAAAGCGCCCATGTTACAACCTAGTGACATCTTTGGGGTATGATAAGGCTTAGGGACTATGAGGTTTTGGGTTCGATTCCCACAAGGAATTTTTTTCCAGATTTATTGGGTTTCCTCTGCTGGTGGCACAATGATAATCCACTACCGTTCAAAAAAAAAACTTATAAAACAAAAGCGTATCTTTTGTTGTTATACCCTTTGACGCTTGTCCTCCTTTAATTCTCGTGTATGCTTCGTACGTAATTGTTCTTTTGTACATGATCTAGCGAAATACTAATTCATTCATCTAATGTGTATTTTAAAACATACAAGCTATCAACCCAACCCTTCTAACAAGTATCTTACACCTCTCACCTGGTTTTTCAACTCGCTTATCGTGTTCGGTTACTGCTATCATCTCTTATAATGACTCCTTTAATTCTCGCGTATGCTTCGTATGTAATTGTTGTCTTGTACAGGATCTAGCGAAATACTAATTCATTCATCTAAAGCGGATTTTAAAACATACAAACTATCAACCCAACCCTTCTAACACGTATCTTACGCCTTTCACCCGGTTTTTCAACTCGCTTATCGTGTTCGGTTACTGCTATCATCTCTTATAATGACGAATTAGAACGATAAAACATTACCTATATTAATATAATTTTCATTTGTTGAATATTTTAATTATAATAATGTATCAAAAACAGATAAAGCTGCTAACTTTTTACTTTATTTTGCAATAGATAAGCAAAGATAAAGAGGAGTTTCGTTGGTAGTTTAATACATAAAGTTCTTTTTGTAAACTTACAAGTTGTTATTTATTAGTAAAGAAGTGGACTTCCAACGAAACTCATTCCATTGGTTCTTTAGAAAAAAAAAAAAACAAAATGCATGAAATCTTTATGTTTTTAAAGATGGATTTTTAATAAAAAATATATATATGTATAACTAAACATATATTTTTATAAACAAGATTAATTATATCATGCTCTTTTGTTTATTTATTTTTGTCTACATAATTGCTTCAATTCGAAAATTCACAGGTTAATATCTTGATGGAGAGTTGGTCTTCAAAGAGTTAAAGGAGAATACCATTAACTGAGGCGTCTATAAGAATTCATGTACTGTGTTCAACCTCGAAAAAATATTTCCTTCCGTAATGTTTTATTATTAATATTTTTTAAACAAATGGGTATTGGGCTCACTAAATCTAATGCCAATTGACTAACTTCTAAACCATAAAAATTGTTTTGTAAATAGGTCTATCTTGGAGTTGGTATGACCGTATGACTATACAATTTTAAAAAAATTAACATATAAATACTCATCACCGCCACAGACCTATTATCTCTACGTTAACCCTTTAAAGGTTATAACCTATATCACGAATCATAGCAATTGTAGGTATATAAATACTTCCTTGGTAGTTGAATAGCACATATGTAAATCGTATTCTAAATTCACCATTTATTCTAATTAGTTTTATCAAAACAAAGTATAAAAGGCAACTAATAGATATAATAATTGAAAACAAAATTTGTGATCAATAATCGTTTTTTTGTTCAATCATATACCCATGGAATCATCACATCCTATCTCATTCACGATTCCATTGAATCTCATTTTATATTTCCTCCACTTATTCCATCCAACTCCCCTTTCCACTTATTCCCCTTCAATCCTTTTTCTTATATAGTGGCACTCCATAATGAACCATCTTTCCTACTCATTTAATATTATTTTACTACTTTTTATTATTCTTTTAGAAAAAAATATCCCAAATTAAACTAAAACTTTTTCTTTGTTGATAAATTAAATAATTTGATTATAGAAATGCACATGCCATTCTAATGTTATGTTGTATTTCCAGAAAAGGTGACGCACGATTCATCCTTGTTTTAACTAACAAGCATTAATTAATGAACAAAGCATAGCTCTACGGGCTAAACACAAAAAACCTTCGGTTATGTTCAACCAGTGACGGATCTAGAAAATTATTATAATTGTCTTCCTGTTGGCTTGATGGTTGATATAATTGTCACAACCTATTTTCCTTAGATCATCAAATGAAGTAAGGAAACTTGGGTTCGTGTTCTTATGGTTAAGCTACAGGGTGTGATATAAAACCCCTAGGGGTTTTATCACGCTACCTTAGCGCCATCTCACCGCCACGTCACACAAGGGGCTTTAAAAGCTCTTCATTTAACTTGCATACAATGGTTTAACCCCCCCCCCCCCCCCGGCGGTGTGGTCCATAGCACCCCGGGGCGCTTAAATAGCTGAGTTGGTGGGGTGGCGTTAAACCACATCCCCTAGCCATATGGATGGTCCTGAAATTCATGATTCGGATAGTGATATGAACCGATTATTGGAGATTTAGAGTGGTGCATTTACTCAAAGTCGTCTCTGCATCAATAACGGTTGGTCCACAAGACCACATACCACCCAAATTAAACATGTTTTTTTTTTTCTAAAAGAAAAAGAAAATGATCATAACGTCATAATCAAAGTTGGTGGAATTATCGTTAGATAATACACGATGAAGGCTTCCTAATTAGTGGGTTGGATCAGTTCGGGCCTAAGCCCATTTATTGGGCCCAAGAGGGACCAAAAAAATTAAAAGTTTTGGGCCCAAGAGGGACCAAAGAAGTTGTTTTACATGCCTCCCTTGGCTCGTGTCGTATAGATGACGCTAATGTTGCTAAAATATATACATCCTAAGGGTTATGGACTTGGGTAGCAATGTTAGGAGAAGGAAGATCCGGTTCATAAAGGTTCTGGCTGTGATCGAAACTGCAGCCACTTAAAATTCTAGTTAGAGGGCCTGCGAGTCATAGCTCCAAGGGAACTTTGACGCTCAACTTAGTCGGGGCCTCATCATGAAATCATAATACCATGTGTATGTATGTAATAACAATAGTGCATTGTAAAGAGAGGATTTATGAAAGTAGGAACAACCTACCAAATATTGAGGTAGAGCTTTCTATATATAGGAGGCTAGTGAAATTAACTCTAGTAGGCCAACTTCCACTTGGGCTTACTAAGATTGGGCCCACCTATATTGGGCCCACCATGTTGTGCTTTGATATATTTATGAGGGAATCTCATCACGAATCTTGTATGAAATGTTAGGACTCGTTCGTTTGCATAATTCTTAAGTTATAGATGGTCGTAACTCGTAAAATGCATAATTCAAAGTAGTCGAGTAGCGTCTTCTCTACATTAATCATGGTTGGTCACCTGCGCCCCATTTGAACATGTGGAAAAAGTGACAAAAATGACGTAGTAAGCGTCAGTTTTTTGTTTAGTGTTATAGTGGCATATTAAAAATAAAAAAATGGAAAACATATTGATTTTGAAATCTATTATATCTTATTTTAGAACTTGGGTCGACATAAATATAAGTCAAATAAGTTATTTTACTACTGTAAGCTACAAATAATCTTCTCATCTAAGTTGGAATTTCGTATCAGTTTGAAGAGGATGGATCATCTCTAGTTGTGGTGTTGTGAAACCATGAACGACTAGTTAGAATGTACATATCGTCGAAGCCTCTCAAACACTTCTATGGTTAACTAAGTAAATTGTAGACAATTTGTCGATAATACAAATTGATATTAAATTTGTCATAGGCTGAGGGTAAAACAATCAAATTTGAATTTTAGGTTCGCGACAATAAGAAAGTTATGGTATATTGTGTGATTGTGAATTTGTGAATAAACCTGTTGATGATTTTTATGTTTGTTCCCATCAGTTTTGATGATTATGTGTTTGGGGTAACGACTTTGTAAAGCTACATGTCTAACTTGAACATTCACCTTTACTATTTTATAAGTAGTATTCACTTCAAAATGGTTTATAAACTGTACATTCCAATGGTATCCGAAAACCGAACCGAAATTTTCGGTTATTAAAAATCCGAAAACCAAACCGTCAGTTTTTGTTTCTGAAGACTCAAAACCAGTTTGTCCGACCTGGTTAGAGCAGAGCTTCAGATGACCTAGCAAAGAACCTGCAAGATCACAAGGAAACAAGCACACCGTTAGCCTCGTCACAGGGAGGGGGGCCTCTCTGTGACCAAGCTCGGGCTTGAGAGTAAGTATTTGTGAGGAGGAAACAGGACAGGTAGGGTTGAGCAGTATACGGTTTAGAACCGTCAGAACCGGGGAACCGAACTGGAACCGCTAGATCCAAACCGTATTTTTGGATATAGGGTCCGGTTCCGGTTCTTAAATTTGGGTAAAAACGGTTCTCGGTTCGGTTCCGGTTAAAACCACGGTTCCGGTTAAAGAACCGCTAGAACCAGTTGGGATTGTAAATATTTAAAACCCTATTTTATTAATGGGCTTTTCAACATCATACGACCATCCTAATTCTTATTCCCTCTTCTTATATTCATTCCACGATCTCATCTTTCATCTTCTAATTCTTCTACATCTCTCAACTCTAACCCAAATTGCTATCATACAAGTTCATCTCCATCAACACCCTGCAAATACAGGTATGCTATTCTACATGACCTTTTTTTATGATTGCATATATTTTCTTTCTAGATGTTTGCTTTCTGATACATATAGTTTTCTGTATGTGAAAATAAAAACTGAATAAAAATAATCAAATCAATGTTGATCGAATTGTAAATGTGTATATAAATAGTGTATCGCTTGTTTTAATTGTCAACGCGATGGTTGTAATAGTTTTATTTAGAGATTGTTTATGGCTTGAAATTTTTTATTGTTGCTTTACTACTTTTATTTTGGTTGGTTTGCACTTTGAATGTTGCAACTCTTAGTTAATGTTTTAAATGGTTTGATTCGTTTATATTGAATTGTTAATTTTAGGATTTAATTGTCAACCGGTTCCCGCGAGAACCGTTTACACGAGAACCGTTTAACCGGTTCGAAACCGAACCGGAACCGTTATAATACGGTTCGGTTCCGGTTCTTAAATTTAGCAGTTAATGGTTCCGGTTAGGTTCCGGTTCGGTCGGTCCGGTTTTGAACCGTTGCACAGCCCTAAGGACAGGGAAAGAGAGAGGGTTTAAACCCATAGATCCCTGGCGAAACAGGTCGTTTAGACCGTTATTCATCGGAGCACTTGTAATCGAAGAAAATTGTGTAACGCGTGTTATAGGAGTGGAGATCATAGAACTTACCAGAGATCCAGAAGTGAAGGTTCCAACGGAAACGGGGTTACCCCCTGGGTAGACATTGTTAAACAGGTTCGTTCGGAGGCTCTGCAGCATCTCCTCTCGCTGTTGCTGCTGCTGTAACTGACGCAATAGATCGGCATTCCGTAAAAGGAAGGCGTTGTCGAAGTTAGGTAGTGGCGTGGCGACCGGAGCAGTAACAGACAGTGTGGTGATAGAGCTTCCGCCTACAGAATTTGCAGCTGGAGGAGCCGACGCGAATCCTATCGAAGCTGTTGGGGCAGCAACTGCTGTTGAAGCGATTGTGGAGGCTACGTTTCCTTCCCATATATCATTGTAAGATGGGAAAGTGCTGGTGGAGACTGCTGTCGTTGAGTCTGCCATGATTTCAAATGAACAGAAACAAGGAAGCGAATTATGTGAATTCGAGGGGATGGCGCCACTGAAGACTCAAAACCAGTTTGTCCGACCTGGTTAGAGCAGAGCTTCAGATGACCTAGCAAAGAACCTGCAAGATCACAAGGAAACAAGCACACCGTTAGCCTCGTCACAGGGAGGGGGGCCTCTCTGTGACCAAGCTCGGGCGTGAGAGTAAGTATTTGTGAGGAGGAAACATGACAGGGAAAGAGAGTGGAGAGTCTAGAGAGAGAAAGTCGTGATTACCCGTTTTGGAGGTCTAAGTATGGTATTTATAGTCTTTGGGTATGCTGACGTGGCGAGTTAGTTAGGGTCGGACCAGTCACTGTCATGACGGTTATGTCCGTGGGGCCCAGCTAGTTATGGCGCACCAGTGCATTTGTCCGTTCCGTCTATGGCGTAGGGTGTGATCCGACCTTGATGTATTATGGCTCGGTTCTTTGTTTGGCGATGATTCGGTCCGACCAAGGACGTATCCTCATCAGTTTCGGTTCGGTTTTGTCGATTATTTCGGCTACGGTTCGGTTATTTCGGTTTTCTGCTCACCCCTAGTATAATGTCTACATAACATTTAAGGATAAAACTATAGACATATAGTCAATTTAAAGACTAGACAATTAGAATTTTGAATTCAAACAAAGTAAACACCCAAGTGACAACATTTGAATTATGCAGATTTCAAGTCTAAGGTAAACAAAATGAATATTATTACGGTGCAAGTCAAAGTTCATTAGCACTAAATGCTCAAACTCTATGCAATTTCCGCCCACAAGGCGGCCTCGGTTTATATGATGTAGAGAAGTGTACAAAAATTTTGGGCCCGGATAAGATTTTTAGATACCGTTAGGATTTCTGGTTCGAGAAGAAAATTGCTACTGTCACCCTTAATCTTCATTAATCAAGCAATTACTACAATCACTATTGCCTGTCATCAGGGGCGGACCCAAAGTCAGCCCAAGGTGGGCGGGTGCACCCCCGGGGAAAAAAAATTAGTGCTAAGTTTCGTCGAAAATCTCATCCGCACCCCTTGGAATTTTTCGACCGCACCCTTTGAAATTTTTCGTCCGCACCCCTTAGGTAAAAAGTATTATCAATTTATATTTTAAATTTTTTAGTAAACTCTTATTTAAAAAAATACTACCTAAATTATATAAATTTTAATACCTAACTAACTAAACCCAAATACTCATACCTTTACCCACTTATAATTCCTAACTAACTAGCCCACTAAGTCTTAGCCCATTAACCAAACCCAACAATATTTCAAACTATAATAAAATAATTAAAGTCCAAAACCTTTAGAAATTCTATTTCTCTCTCTCTCTCTCTCTCTCTCTCTTGCGTCCCTGCGCTGCCAATGAACAACATCACCCAGCGACAACAGTCCAGCAGCCGGCGACCACCGTAATCAGCCACCATACCACCGTCGTTCGACATCAAATCTAACCGGAATCCGAACACGGGTAAGTTTCTTTCTTATTTTGATGATTTTGGTTGATACTATAAGAGAAAAAAGGGTAATAAAGTTGTTAAATAGGTTTGAAATTTTGTGTGTTTTGACGTTGTTTATGGTTGTTTAGATGATTTTTAGATTGATTATGTTATTTATATATTTTTAGGGGGATTACAACTTACATTATGATTTCTAGGGTTTGAATAGTTTAAAATTAAAATTGAAACTTTATGTTATGGAGCGATAAACTTATGTTATATAGAGAAAAAATTGCTTAAGAAATTAGCTTTAGATGATGTTTTGGAAAGATTTCAAAAAATGAAAACTCGTAGGGCGTCGTCGTTTTAATTATGTTTGTAACAAGGTTTGACATGTTTTTTATTATTATATAAATTTAGTTTAATGTTCGTTTGCTTTACATGACCCGACCCGACCCGATACGAACCGATTTTTTTACTTGTATACCTAGGGGCCTAAAATTTTTAAAAATGTTCCGCACCCCCATGGAAAAATTCCTGGGTCCGCCACTGCCTGTCATGAAATTTGTTCTTTTGAGTGCAATGCACATGAAGTCATTTTCGTATCATATATATGTGCTACATTACGAATGAACTCTTTTGGCATAAAAAAGATAATTTTACCACCATTTGAAATATATTTAAAAAAGTTTAGATTCTTAAAATGAGGGTGAAATTACCTTTCCGCCCTTCACTTAATCTATATATTAGAGTTTATAAGAACACTGTTTGCCTAAAGAAACATTGCCAAAGGAAACCCTTATAAAAAGATACGAGTATCTCAACAAAGTTTCTTTTGCGGCTTTGTTTAGCTGCTCCGTTGCACCGTTGGCTTGTTTAGTTTTAATTTTTTTTCATGATTCCCGTGTCCATTACTAATAATCGGCAGGTCGGTTCAAAATTGAACCAAATCAACAATTTTGGTTTTGGTTATGGCTTAAAACCAAATTTAGCTAAATCAAGCCGAACTGAACTTAAATTTTGTTCAAATTGAGTTTAAACCTCAACATAGTTCGATTTTGAGTTTGAGCTGAGAAAACTCGGTTTGAATTCGATCTAACCAGTCTATGAGGGTAGAGCACAACCCACATACTTCGAAAATTTGAGTTTAGCTGGTTAAACTCAATTGTTGTATTCTCTGTAGCATGTAGCATCCCACCGGTTCGCCTAAGTATAACAAAAAAAAAAAATACTTAAACCCTATAAGACCGTGGGGTATGGTGGGGCGTGGGTTGGGGGCATGGTGCGACACGTGGAGTATGGGGCACCCAAGACCAAAGGGTATGGTGGGGCGTGGCTGGGGTGGCGTGGCCAAGCCACATCATAATGAGGTTCCGCCATGGCTAGTGCTCTTGACCAATGAGGTTCCGCCATGTCATGTGGGTAGCCCCGCCCAACGCCCGGGCTGAATTCCACGCCAAACGGGCCACGCTGAAACCCAAGCCCACCCGGGGTGGTGACTTGAACGTTTGTACCCAACCCCCGCCCCATACTTGCAACTTCTTGTTGCATTGTGTGTAGTACCTCATGCTTGGGGAGTGTTTCAAAAATAACTTCGATTTTTCACTTTTAATCCAAATATATTCATATTTTGTATTTTAACCCTTGAAAATTTTTCACTTTTAACCTAAAATTTTCTATCTTTTATAATTTAATACAACACTTTATTATTTACAACTTTGATCCCCCATACTTTTTATCTTTCGCAAGTTTTTCGTTTTACGTTACATTCTAAATTTTGCGAGTTACATGTCGTAGCGTGCATGTGAGGTTAAACGTTTTTTGCTCTATTTTTTCATATTTGACACCTGTCGCAACGTGTCTATTTTTTCCCTTTTGACAAGTTTGCCGCAATGGGCGGGTCTTAGATCGACTAAGTTATTATTTTCTACGTTTGCGTTTCTGGTTAATTTCTTCGAATTAACACACTGTAACGGGTGTGCGTGGTTCAACGATTTTAAGTCTGCTTTTCGTTCAGTGTAATTTTCCCATTTTATCTATTTTATTTTTACGATGTTGAGAGTCGATGCCGTTGTGGCATTGGTGCTACTTGGCACGGTTTTACGAACGTTTTTAACCTATTAAATTTTTTACTAATATTTTGTTTCGGTTTACCCCTATACTTCCTTTACTTAAAAACTATTTTTTACGTGCATATTTTATGTACGGGTAGGTATAAATATGATTTGTTCTATATTCCGACGTAAACTTTTTTTATAGACGAGTCAGGTCAAATATAATACGTTTTCGTTTAGAGACATCATTTTTACGTGCATATTTTTATGTACGTTTCGGTATAAATTCAAGTTGTTCTACGTTTCGACGTAAACTTTTTTTGGGAAATGATTCAGGTCAAATATAATATTTTTCGTGTTTATTTTATGTATGTTTCGTAAAGTTTGTTTCGAACCGAGTGGAGTCAAATTATGGTTTATTTTTCTCCCTTTTTTTGAAAGCTCTAATTAATCCCTTTCGATTACATGTGTAGATTTTCCTTCATACCCGTTACGTTTTCTATGTATAAGTTGGGTCACATATAATATGTTATGATTGTTCGATATGAATTTGATTTACTTTACGTTTGATCCAATCACAATGCTTATACAGGTTACATTGAGCTCAACTGGATACATCGAATGTGTGTTTTCATATGGTTAATGTGTCATATAACGTTTGGACTAATCCATTCAATGTTTACGATGTACCCGCGCCGCAACGCGGGCGGGTCTTAATCCTAGTTCTAAACAAATAAAAAATAGTAACGCTTCTAACCGTCACTCTTTTCTTTTCCCTCCTTCCTCTGTAATGAACAAAGCAATAGCAATTCTACTTAAACCCTAACACAATCCGCCATTGAATCACAACTCAACACAACAATCAATAGGATGAAGCTTCTAGAACGAGATTGCTTGCTCACAATGTTCGTTCGTCACCGTTGTTGATATACAGGTTCGCTATTTTCACCTTTTTCCTAGGGTTTTCTTCGATTACAGTTACACGCCTCTGGATTTTGCCCTAATTCGTTAGAAACTACACTTTTTAACATCAATCATGAATCATTTTGTTCATATTATTCATGTTTAACAACGGTTTCATATACTTGTAACTTTGATTTCTTTTTCTCTGTATGTTAAACTGTATCAATTGAATTAGGATTTTATTAGTGTATGTATGTATGATGCTGAGTCATCAGAGTTTGTTACAGTTAGTTAGGAGGTTGACAGTTGTATTCGTTTGTTACATAGCATCTTATGGCCTTGGTTTTAGAAGGCGAGAGCTGAGAAGTGCACCGCTTTTCCTACCCGAGGCGCAAATAATTATATGTTATTTATATATTTTCTATAGGTTTTTAGTATCATTTACCGAATATTTATAGACAAGTAAGCTTTTATATGTTTAATATGGAAATTACATACATGTACAACCTGAAATGCATGTTGTACAACATCCTGGCTGCCCAAATATATGGGAAATACATGAGGTGCATGCCTCAGGGTCAATATTTTGCTAAGAAATCGCACCTCATATGCGCTTTTTGAATAAAGCACGCCTTATGCTACCAAAAGCGCAAGGGCCAAGCTTATGGCTCCTCTCATCTTGTTAATATATGTGAGTTGTGACAGGAGTGCATCACTTTGTATGATTGATAAATTACCATTTTATGATACACATAGATTGAGCTTGATACCTTTCCACAGATTGGGTTAAACTACAACATTTGTTGGTCTATTTTGCTTTTGCTTGCTGCTTCTAGTTGTAACAAGTTAATTTGTTGAGCTGGATGTTTTTGGTTAGTAAAATATATTAAACTTCTGTAATTGTGGTTTGTTTGTTTGAGGTATGTATTAAACTATGCATTTGTTTTGAGTTTTATGATTTGAAATGTGTGCTTACTGTTATTTTCAACACCCTGTGTTGTTTGTTTGGCTTCCTTTTGACTTCAATGTATGTCAAAGCTGCAGAAGATCTTCATTTGAGTCTGATATAAACTTGTTGCAATGCTTTGGGTCAATGAATTGTACAAATTTCACATATTTGATCTAAACATATTGCGCTATCCGCCATATAATCACATCTCAACAGAACAAGAACAATAGGATGAATCTTCTAGAACGAGATTGCTTGCTCAGAATGTTCGTTGCACTAGTACTGCACATGATATTCGTCTTCTGTTTGACGTCGTTGTTGATTTAGAGGTTCACCATTTTACCTTTTTGTTTGGGCTTTCTTCGATTACAGTTACACGCCTCTGGATTTTGTAGTGAACAAGCAGTATGCAATTGACTCTCTGAATTGGTGACACTTTATTCATGAAAAAGACTTGGCTTTTATAGCCTAAAAGACTCAACAACCAGTACGAAAAAGACTTCAACTACTAGGCTAACAGCTAGCATAAAACCAGGTCTACTCTAGGCTAATTCAAAATAAAACAAAACAGACTCAACAAGTAATTGGTAACTTCTAAAACTTGGTCAATATGACCGTTTATTGACTTCTTCAATTCCTCCCCTAAACTGATACATTGCATTCAGTTTACTTCCACAACACCAAGTAAGCTTCTCAGCTTAATGAAAACATCCAGCTTCATGGGTTTAGTCATGATGTCTGCAATCTGCTCTTCGGTCTTGCAAAACTCAAGCTTTACTTCTTCTTGGCCTACCAAGTCCCTTAAGTAGTGACTAGTGAAACCTCACATCATTGTGTTTAGTATGTCTGCATCACAGGGATCCTTGACAGCTTTATAGTCGACGTATTATCACATAAAATCTCGATAGCTCCATTCGCTTTTCATCTAAATCTTGCATTAGCCCCTTTATCCACATAAAGATCTCCTCCTTATCTATGCCTTTTTTTGGGAGTAGGCGAGTAGCCTTTAAGTACCACTAAACGGGCCTTGAACTTATCAACCTTACCTTCTTCATTCAGCTTTGTCTTGTAGACCCATTTACACCAATTGGTGTTGTACTTGTACCTGCTGGTAATTTTACAAGCTCCCACGTATTGTTTGTCTCTATTGCACCAGTCTCATCTTCCATTGCTTTTACCCACTTTTCTTCTTTACTGGCTTCTTCGAAAGTTGTTGGATCTTCTAGAGAACTATACTTCCCCGTTGGCATAATCTCTCATCCATTCAGGTGGCCTTCTGTTTCGTGTAGATGACTCTCCCGCGTCTTGGTCACCTGTGAATAAAGAATTTGGATGTGGGAAAGTACCTGTGTTTTCTTCATTTTGAGATGTGGATTCTGGACTTGTCTGCATTTGTTTCTGGGCTGGTGAAGCTGCTGAAACTGTTGCATTTTTCACTTGCCTTTCTTCATCTTTAATTTACAAGTTATTGCTGATATTCTCCATTGGTTTCCCAAACCCATTCCTTTCCTTTCCTTCTTGACATCCTTACTAATGATGATCCGTTTTTGAATTGGATCCTACATTCTATAACCTTTTGATTTGGTACTAATACCAAACAAAACACAAATATGACTTCGTGCATCTAACTTTTTTCTCAGTTGTGCAGGAACATGAACATGTCCTATACAACCTAACATTCTGAAATAGTCAACATTTGGTTTAATTCCAGACCACATCTCCTCAGGAACTTGATCATCTAAGCTCATTGTAATACATCTATTCAACACGTGACATGCCCAGCTTGTGGCCCCTGTCCAGAGAGCCCATATTCATCGATGTTCTATTCCGACGTTCAGCCACCCCATTTTGTTTTGTGGGGTGTAGGCTGTGGTCAGTTGCCTTTTTATCCCATTCTGCTCACAAAAACTCATTGAATGAGTTTGAAGTGAACTCTCCCTCATCACTTCTCAAACATTTTATTTAGTTCCCGCTTCCTTTTGAATCAACACCTTAAATTTTTTGAACATCATAAAGCTTTCTCCTTTGTTTCTCAGGAAATAAACCCATAATTTTCAAGTAAAATCATCTATCAGCACATACCTTTTCCCACTTTGAGAAATGGGAGTTATTGGACCACACAAGTTGCAGCCTTTCCGTTGATCGCCATGATACTTTCTTTGGGATTTCAATCCTTTGCTGCTTTCCCACCTTGCATGTCTCGCATACCTCCGATTTTTCACGTACTTGTGGTAGCCCGTCCGCCATCTTCCTGTATTGCATTGTTCTAACTGCCTTGTGATTTACATGAGCAAACCTTTTGTGCCACACATGGGTGTCATTGTCCTCAGTAACCTGCAAACATTTTGTAGCGGGTGGTTTGGTGTTGGCATGCACCACAAATATGCGATTCTTGGTCATTTTTGACTTTATAATGATGCCTCTTCTAGGATGAAACACACTGCATTCTCCCTTTTCTATAACCACCTTAACTCCTTTCTCTTGAAGCTGCCCCATGCTGATCAGATTTGTAGTGAGCTCGGGTACAAAATACACATTTGTGATGAGTTGAGTGATACCTCCTATACTGAAACGGATATAACCAATTCCCTTCACAGCCAGTCTCAGATCATTCCCTAGCTTCACCGTATGCTCTATGTTTTCATCAAGGTGTACAAACCAGTCTCTGGATCCAATCGTGTGGTTCGAACATGCTGAATCAAGGAACCAGGGACCTTTGATATTAGCCAATTCTTTCTCAACATAAGCCATTAACGCTAGTTCTTCATTCTCATCGAATTCTGCGTAGTTTGCTGCCTTTTCTGCTTGAGGACACTCATTAACTCTTAAGACTTCATCTACCTTTAAGACTTGTTCATCATTCACTTTTAAGACTTCATCATTTTTGGTCATATTATTCATGTTTAACAACAGATTCATGTACTTTTCACAACTTTGATTTTCCTTCCTTTGTATGTTAAACTATATCAATGGAATTTGTTAACTTGGATGTTGTGGTGACTGGTGAGTAGAATATATAAATTTTTGGTAATTGTGGTTGTTTGTTTGAGGTATATATTGAACTATACAATCGGTTTGAGTTTTATGATTTGAAATATGTGCTTACAGCTATTTTTAAGACCCTGTGCTGTTTCTTTGGCTTCCTTTTGACTTCAATGTATGTCAAAGCTGCAAAAAATTATTCATTTGAGTTTTATCTAAACATACTGCACATGATGATTCTTGTTTAATGCTTTGGGTCAATGAATTTTACAAATATTCCACGTATTTAATCTAAACATATTGAGCAATCCGCCATATATCAACAGAACAAGAACAATAGGATGAAGCTTCTAGAACAAGATTGCTTGCTCAGAATGTTCGTTGCACTAGTACTGCACATGATATTCGTCTTCTGTTTGACACCATTGTTGATTTAGAGGTTCACCATTTTACCTTTCTGTTAGGATTTTCTTCCATTACAGTTATACTCCTCTGGATTTTGCTCTAATTCGTTAGAAACTACACTTTGTTAACATCAATCATGTATCATTTTGGCCATATTATCCATGTTTAACAACAGATTCATATACTTCTGATATAAATTGTTATGCACTTGCTGTGCAATCGATTTCATTAGATAACATTAGAGTTTCTTGGAAGCAATTGTAGGGATTGAGAAAGAAGAAAGGGGATGGGATACTCGAATACGGAAGGAGGAAGCTCTGGAATTGCAAATCGAAGAGATCTTTATGATGTTCTCAGTGTTTCAAGAGATTCTTCTGATCAGGAGATTAAGTCTGCGTATAGAAAACTTGCTTTGAAGTAAGCTCACTCATCCCCTTTACTAATTTATTAATTTACTAATTATTAATTTATTTCTCTAATAACTTGCGTTTGTTAATATTTTGAAAAACCTAAACACACACTTCTCTTTAATTTTGTTTTTCAATGTTCCGATATAAATTTTATTAAAAGCAAAGCTGTGTTATAACTTAAGTATTTTCTTGGTATCGTGAGCTATACCGAGTATGCGTACCATAATGAACTGAAGTGATGCCGACCGACCAGCGTTTGTACGGGTATCGGTATGATCGAAAGCAGTATTGGTATTCATTTTTAGGCTTTTTGATCGATGTAACATTCGTGTCGATATTCTTTTGGCGTATCACGACCTTATATTTTTGGTTTTATTATTTGGTTAAATGGGGTGCCATATGTGCAATTAAATCTAATACTATTGTAAATAATAGTTTCTATTTTCGAGTATACATTTTACCCTGTGGCATGGCGCGGGTGGAACTTATTAGTTAGATTACATATATGTTAGTAATATTGATTAAATACAGGTATCACCCTGACAAAAATGCTGGTAATCCCAAAACCTTAGAACTGTTCAGAGAGGCTGCATACTCTTATAACGTTTTATCCGATCCAGAAAAAAGAAGGAAATATGATAATTCAGGGTTTGAGGTACTCTTAAAAACAAAATTATAAATATTATGATAATTCAGGGTTTGAGGTACTCTTAATATATATATTTCTGTTATTTATATTTCATTTCATTACATTTAATAAACTGAATAGGCTATTGAAACTGAAGACATGGATATGAAAGTCGATTTATCAAATATTGGAACTGTTTATACAATGTTTGCAGCATTACTTAGGTATTCTTCTTTTTTTTTTAGAAAAAAAAAAACATGTTTGAATTCCTTTTTCTCAAATATTCATTCTTTTACTGTTTTATATATTTGTTTCTTTTTTTCATTTTTAAGTAAGCTTGGAGTCCCTATTAAGACAACCGTTTCAGCCAATGTTCTTGAAGAGGCACATAATGAAACCGTCACTGTCAGACCCCTTCCGCTAGGAACTTCAGTTAGTGGAAAGGTAATCTATTTATGTGTTACAAAATCATTTTTAGCAAATTTGTTACCTAAATTAAATTAAATTAAATTTCAGGTCGAGAAACAATGTGCACAGTTTTTTAGTGTAACCATAAGCGAAGAACAAGCTAAATCAGGAATTGTTGTTAGAGTTACTTCAGCTGCCCAAAGCAAATTTAAGGTACTTCAGATTTTCAGAATTCATAATATGTATATTATTAGGTTCATTTCAGAAGAGTGATTTAAGTGCGAGAAGAAAAAATCAGCCAATCAAAATTTACATTTAGTTTATTCTTTCGTTTATTTGTAGGAGTATATAAGTACTTGTCCTACACTCATACCACAGATTTGGGAATTAGATCTCTATTTTTAATAACATCATCAGTTACATTTCAGATTATCAAATTTCATTTGTTACTTTATTCTTATCAGTATTTTGTGTGATTCATCTAATTATTTGGTGTTCTTAACCATATATCCGCTGTTATACGATTCGGATATCATTGTTCTAAACGATTAATACTACATTCAATCAGAGTTTATATCGCGGGATTTTAGTTTATATTCAATCAAAGGCAATCGGATTTTAGTTTTTTGAAGATTCTTGGTGTACACAGAGAGTGATTTTAGGGTGTAACTAGTGGAATTTTATAGGATACAGTTTCTTTTGAAATGCCTACAGATAAAGGACGAAACTAACCTTTTTAACTTAAAACATTATACATGTTTTTCTAATTTATAACAAGTTTGTCATTATCATTATATACCATTTGATTAGCAAAACTAATGGCCCAGCTTGATTTCTCACACTTCTTGCAGTAAAATGATCTCTGAATAGATCATCCCCTATATATATAGAGAGAGAGAAAGTATAATGTACAAAAAGCCTTAACCTACATTAACGTACGCGACAAAAAACATAACGTGCGTGATTATTTTTTTTACCATCATAACGTGCGTGATTATACTTTCTATGCGTGATTATCACCCCCCATGCGTGATTATCACCAAAAAATGGATCCCATGCGTTATTTTGTGTCTTATGCGTGATTAGTGCCCTGATCCGACGGTTACTGGTGTCGCGTACGTGAAGTACGATAAGGCTTAATATATGTATATTTTGTTTTGTCATATTATTTTAGTTAAGTACTAATCTTTATGTTAATTTAAATTGCAGCTCCTTTATTTTGAGCAAGATTACGGTGGGGGGTATAATCTTGCGTTGCAGGTAATTGCAATTTTATTAGTTTTTTAACTTTATTTTTCAAGATTAACATTATGATAATGTTTAATAATCATTTGTGCAGGAAGACTGTGAGAAGGGGGGTAATGTGACATCAGCTGGGATGTATTTCTTGCATTTTCAAGTATACAGAATGGATTCAGTTGTTAATTTCGTAAGCATCAACCGACTTTTTAATACATTTTCTAATAAAAAGTCACTTTTATATCGCAATTGATAAAATTACACTTTTTTGTGCAGTTAGCAATGGGTAAGGATACTGAATCCGCTCTCTTTAAAAAGTTGGAAGGTTTTACACCGTGTGAGGTCTCGGAACTAAATTCTGGCACTCACATATTTGCTGTTTACGGTTAGAAACTTTATCCATTTGTTTATCTCAATTATTTCTTGGGATTTTATCATTTATGCCGAATATTAATTTTTTGTTTTTATGAAGGAGATAATTTTTTTAAAACAACATCATATACAATAGAAGCAATCTGTGCCAATACATATGAGGATACAACTCATAAACTTAAGGATATCGAGCAGCAGATTTTGAGAAAAAGAACTGAGCTTCGTCAGTTTGAGACAGAATACAGACAGGCATACTTTTGACCCGTTTACTTATGAATGGGTTGGGTTGAGAAAAATGGGTTAAAAGAGGAATGGGTTGAAAGCTGCCAATAGTTGATTATTAATGCATGTCTCTAAAATGCCATTTTCGTCCTGAGGTTTGGCCAGTTTTGCGACTTCCGTCCAAAGGTTTGTTTTTCCTCATCTGGATCCAAAAGGTTTGAAACCTTGTCATTTTCATCCGGCTCGTTAACTCCATCCATTTTTCTCGTTAAGTCAGGGGCATTTCGTCTTTTTTGCTAACTCAAAGGGCAATTCGGTCTTTTTGACTTTATGTAAAAAGTCCGAATACCTCTGAAAAAGACCTAACTGCCCTTTAAGTTAACAAAAAGACGGAAATATCCCTGACTTAACGGAGAAAAATGGTTGGAGTTAACGAACCGGATGAAAATGGCAAGATTTCAAACCTTTTGGATCCAGATGCGGAATAACAAACTTTGGACGAAAGTCGCAAAACTGACCAAACCTCAGGGACGAAAATGGCATTTTACTCATATATTTATATTATAATTGTTGTGATGTTGTATTTTAAACATAATCATCGTATTAAAACGAATTAGAATTAGTTTTGTCTAGTACTAGAAAATGATCATACCGATTAAATCTGAGACCGTTAATTCAGCTAGTTACTTTAGATGACGAAAATAGAATGTTATATTTATGTTCTGAGTGTTTCTTGTTTGTATTTATGCAGGCTTTGGCCCGATATCAAGAAGTGACCAACAGATACAGACAGGAAAAACAGAAGGTATGTGCTTTCGCATATGTTTATCACACACATGGTTACCAAGCAAAGCTATAAGTTCTGTAATTCTAAAAGTTTTTCTATTTTGTTGGTGACGAATATACAGGTGGAGGAGCTTCTAAAAGAACGAGAAGGTATCCGATCATCGTTTACAATTGCTAGATCCATGGTTGGCAGTGGGATGAATGCTAACCCCAAAGGTGATTAACCATACTGCAATCATTCCTAAATGTTGTTGACGCATGCTTATTACATACGTTTTTTACTCCTTTGTATAGGATTACAAGTTGCTTATAGTAAAGAGGTTACTTCGAGGTTGATAACAAGATCAAGTCACGCATGTTACAAATGTAAAGATTCAGGTTGAAAGAAGGAAAGAGGTTTATACTAGTGTTATTGTTAGAAGAAAATGTGAGAAACATGAAAAGTTGTGTTTTTGTTTTTCAATATTAACGGTAAAAAGGTGGAATTTTGGGAATTTTTTTCTTTCATTTTCCACGTAAAAGAGGAAGAAAAAGGAAAACTATTATCCTTATACAATACGAGATACTTTTGAACAGTAACCAGCCCTTCGTGTCAGGGCTGGGTGGGTTGGCTAATCTTTTTTGCCTTTTTTTTTATCTCGTGTTTGTGTTAAGGATAATTTATTGCTAAATGTTTCGCATTTGGTAATGTGGTGTGGTGGTTTAGAGTTTGTAAATAGAATGTGTCAATTATATGTCGAACCTACATACTCAAGGACAGGTACACGGGAACCCATTGAGTTTCGGTTTTTTATTGATTTAGGAGCTCATATGCATTAAAAATTTGAATTTGGAAAAATGTTCAAGTTCTCAGCCCCTTTTTGGCTATCCAACCCATTTGACCGCCCCTTATCGCTATTTTTTCATTTAACCCGTTTGAAGATGAGTAACGACTTCCACTCTAAACACAAACCCTGCCAGAAATTTTCACAGTTACAAGTTCCGTCTTTAAAATGGTGAAAACAAATAGTATCCGTAACAGTTATTGCTCTTTTTTTTGTATCAACGACAAACTTCGTTTTACATCACATGCATTGTGTTTCTGGAAACTGCATTTTTTCAATCTTCATATGCCTTACATAGTTGATATATTTACAAGGAGATATTCAACAGGTCTAATAATGTTTGTTAGAACTTAAACTATTGTTAACGCTTGCTGTCTTAGATACTGATTTACCCAACCTTTTTGACCTGTTTAACCAAGCCGTTTAGTGGGTCGTTTCTTTGATGTGTTACGAAACGCAAAATAGACCTTATCATACCCTGCAACAGCTACATCATGTAATGCAGTAACATATAGTAACTGTAACATAAATAACACTAGTTATCTTTTATATCAAATTTTTGATAGTTGTAAAACTTGTTTATTAATACTAATACGAACGAGGCCATGTTCGTGTTTGTTCGTTAAGGAAATGCAAATGTTCGTGAATTGTTCGCGAACACATGTCGAACTAAAGTTTATGTTTGTGTTCGCTTGTTAAGGTTTTCCAGTTGTTCGCGAACAGTTCGTGAACACTAGTCACAAACACAAACAATTGCAAATAAACATAAACAAACACAAACAAGCATTAAACTTGAAATGAAAAAAGCACCGTTAACCTAATAAAACATCCAACACAGGTAGTCAATTACAAGCATTAAGTGATAATCCAGAATTAAGACACAAGAAGTCTACTATAAGCACTATATGATAAATCAAGTTTAGCTAACTTAAGAGATAATAATCTAGTTACTTAGACAAATCCCAAAAAAATGTCTTTACTGTCCAACTTCTTCATATGTTTAGATAAGGGTTTACATTTTACTATTTTTTAATATAATTAGCAACTAATGTTTATAGGGAAAGTAAAAAAAGGAGGAAAGTAAAACTTAAGAAGGAAAGTGAAATATTAAAAAACATTTAACATATCAACATAAACGAACATATTACCGAACGTTTACGAACGCTATCGAACGAACACGAGACCTTTATTCGTGTCCGTTCATTTAGTTAATCGAACGGAATATCTTGTTCGTGTTCGTTCATTAACTAAACAAACGAAAATAAACGAACTTTAATTCGCCGAACGGTTCACAAACTGTTCGCTGAACGTTCAATTCGTTTACAGCCCTAGTTTTATACAAATCACTTGAGGGCGTCATCCTTGCTAACTTGGACCTCGTATACTTTACTTCACAACTTTTGCTTTAAGGTTCATATCAGTATATCACTTAAAAGTACACATCCCACTATTGGTGATTGCTAGTGAATACTTGGGATTAAACAATAAAGATTTAAACCAAAGTTCTTTAAAATTGAAAACCATTAAAAAAGTTGTATCTAGGACCATCTAGCACTGTCTTTACATTATTCGGGAGTAAAATGTGGATCGTCCTAGATAACTTATTGAGCATGAGCTCCGATTTAAGTTTCTACAACATTTATTAGCAAAGTAATAATGTCATGTCACCATTATGATGCATTTAATTTGCATATTTTGACCATATTTCACTAAATTAATCGTTGTTATCAATTCCTCTAACTTTAACTTGTGTAGTTGTGCACACCCCCCCCCCCCCCCCCCCCTTTTTTTTGACATGTGAACTTCACAACACACGCCAAGGCATGCCATCCCAGCACACGCCTTGGCATGCCATCCCAGCACATGCCTGTTTACCCCAAGAGTACTACCACCTCCCTATATATACATTCTGCACAAAAAGTAAAGTGACAGGAACATACATTAATTTTTTGAGGAATCATAATTTTTGAAGGCAAGCACGTCGTCAGGCCACACTTTCAGGTCGTCGTGCGGGAAACAAGGGCAGCGTGCTAGGCAACATGCCATGATGTGGGGCGCTTTCATTTTTTTTTGTCTAAAGTCATTATTCTTTTTGGTTGTCATATGTTGACTAGACCGAATGTTTACAAGACTTGTAGTATCTTGTTTACTAAAGCAAACGATTCTAAATCGTTTGTTTTGAATTGTAGAATCAATCATTTGAATATAGAATTCATTTAGCACATGGAAGGCATCTTTTGTCATCTTTGTCATGTTATCATTTAACTATAAAAGATGACAAAAGATGCCTTCCATGTGATAATATTTTATAATCATCAAAATTGATTACAAAATTTATCGTAGAGCCTATAGACTAAAACATGTAATGTTTATGGGGAGTTAGGATCCTGTAAAAAAGACCCAAAGTGTGAGAAAGGTAAGAAAGAATCTCAACCATTAGATCTTTTGATCTAATGGTTGAGATCAATAGGGACCAAAATGTAAAATATTTTTCTTAATTTGGACTGAATTGAAAATTATAGGGGTAATAAAGTCTTTATATCCATTCAAAATAGGAAACTGTAAATCAAAATTCCTATAATTCCGATCTCTCTCTCCAATTGATCTAACAATTTCTCTCTCTCTCTACAATTTCGTCTATCTCTCTAATCGTTCGAACAGCGGCGACGACGAGCGGCAGCGGCGACGGCGAGCGGCAGCGGCGACGGCGAGCGGGCAGCGGCAGTGGTTGTGCGGATCGGTAGCGGTGGTGCAGCAGTGGTGGTGCCGGAAGTGGCAGTGGTGGTGCCGGAAGTGGAGAAGATGATACAGAGGTGTTATATTTTTCTTTACTGAATGGTATTATATCTTGTACTGAATGGTGTTATTTTGTGTACTGAATGGTGTTTTTTTATTTTCTAAATGGTGTTTTTTTATTTTCTGAATGGTGTTATTTTTCTTTTCTTAATGGTGTTTTTTTACTGAATGGTGTTATATTCTTGTACTGAATGGTGTTTATTTTATTTACTGCTGAATGGTGTTTTTTTTGTGCTGAATGGTGTTATTTTTGTGCTGAATGATGTTATTTTTGAGTGAATGGTGTTTTTTTTTGTGTTGAATGGTGTTATGTTTTGTGTTGAATGATGTTATTTTTGTGTGAATGGTGTTTTTTTTGTGCTGAATGGTGTTATATTTGTGCTGAATGGTGTTATATTTTCTGAATGGTGTTATATTTATGGACGGTTATAAGTCCTTAAATCAAGGATTTTCTCTCTCCAAATCCTTAAATCAAGGATTACCATATTTGAATTTGTTAATGCATTTACAATTATACCCTTTTCAATTAATTTAGATCTAATGGTTGAGATTCTTTCTTACATTTCTCACACTTTTGGTCTTTTTTACAATAACTTCACCCTGTTTATGGGTATCATTTTTTGTCTAAAGTCATTATTCTTTTTGGTTGTCATATGTTGACTAGACCAAATGTTTACAAGACTTGTAGTATCTTGTTTACTAAAGCAAACGATTTTAGAATCGTTTTTTTTTTAATTGTGGAATCAATCCTTTGAATATAGAATTCATGATATTGAATTTACGAAATTTATTTATTTGTAGTTACTACCATTTTTGATTGAGTAAATCATTTAATTTCGATAATATTTAATCGATTGTTGTTTGTATATGTTTATAAAAATGCTTAAGGAGAGATTAACATAAATATTTCGAAGTAATTTAACAGTTAGAATAGAACATACATTTCCTCTTTATCCGACTAGGTAAATCTTTAAGCTGATTTTTCCAAGTGACCAACCCAACCAATTTTTCCCTATGGCCTCCTCCCTAAACGGTACTTTTGTGGCTCCAGGGCTCCAGGTTTTGTAAAATTTTTTAAATATGATCATAATGGATAAAAAGGAAATTGATATTTTTATTCGTAACTGTTCTTCCCTAAGGAAGAACTTCTTGATATTTACATAATACTCTCCTTTAGCAAGGAGACTACTCACTTACACACATATTTGTTACAAATGAAAAGTTGCAAAGGAAAGATACGAGAGATGAGGATGCTAAACTTAAAGAATTCAACTTCTTTATATAGTAGAAGTGAATTTTACAAAAGACCATTATAGCCCTTAATCAATCGTCATGGATGACGTTTATTTAATTGATAAACCCATGTGTTGGGTCCAGTTCTCGAGTGTATTCATCTGAAGAATAGCTGTCTTTTTCAATAGGGTTTTTGTTTTCTTCTAAAGAAGATGCTTTGCAGTATTCGCACTGATGGTTCTCAAATGTGCGTTGTAACTTTTGGCAAAGTTGTTCTTTAGTGGCGGGGCCTGCCTCTATTTTATTAAAAATAATGCGTTGCTCCATCATTTCTAGAGCTTCTTTTTCATGTAGTGGTAATGGGGTTCCACTATAGCTAGTAATTATGCAGTTGCAATAATTTACTTTATTAAAGCTTCCTGCTTTAATTTTTTGTAGGTTTTCTAGGATTTATAAAAATCCTTTTGTCCTGATATTTAACCATTTTTCATAGTCTTCCTTTATCACCCTTGAAGGATTGACCGTTCTTGTTTTGGCGATACCAATTTCTAAATGATGGTAACTTGGGAAGGTTTTTCCTTGATACCAGTCAGGGAGTGTAGAACTACACTTGAAGATATTTGCATCTCTTGCAGCGGCAATTTTCTTTCGAAAATTTTGGATAGCTTTCTTCATTCCTTCAGATAAAGTACTTATTTCAAGTAAATTAGGAGAAGGGTAAATGAACTTCGCTAATCCAGCAGAAAATGCTAGAGAAACTAGTTCTGGTCATGCACCTGGACAAACGATAATAAGACTTTTAGTAGCCTTGTCTTCTGTGTAAATATGTTCGAACTCGAAATCGTTTTGGCTTAGGGCTCTAGCTTTTGACCAAATTGTTCTGAATTCGTCTAAAGATATAATATCTTTTTTTTTCATTTATTGTTGGTTTTCAGAAAGTGTTTCTGAATTCAATGACCCTTTCTTTTTTCTTGGGCTTCAAAGGTTCAGAAAAAATGGTTACCTTTAAAGGTATTTCTTTTTTCCCGAAGTTTGCTGAATATCGGGTGGCTTCTTTTTGAGCTTGTAATAATGACCCAAATTTTTTTGAAGGGATAGTCAATTTTATCAACATAACTTTTGACTATAGACCAGTCTTCATAAATTACTCTGTGGTCGCCATCAAAGATAACATAAAATCTTGATTTAAGATTTTCTGGTATTTGAATGACTTGAGAGTAACTTGGTCTGAGAAAGACCTTTTCAGTTTTTGGCAAACTGTCAGCCATCAACGGATTTAATATGCCTTTACCAGAGTCGTTTGCTTCTGGGCTAGATGAAGATTTTAGTTCTTCATTTACTCTATTTTTGCTTTTTTCCAAAGCAACAGGAGTAAACGGACTTGATTTTTCTTTACCCTTTGCCGTTTGAGGGGGAATAGATTCAGATTGTTTCCTTGCGGATTCCTGCTCTGAATTAGCAGTTGGTTCTAGACTTTCGTCATAGAGAGCTATCTGATCTCGAATAGCTTTTAATTCTATCAAAAGATTTTTTTCTTTTAGGCGTAAAGCCTTTAAATTCTCCATTTCTTTTTCAAAAATAAGCTTTTCGTTTGTGAAAGTGATAGGTGATGCCTTTGTTTTAAAAAGATTAGCTTTCTTTTTTGATAAAATGATTCCATATTTTTCAATTGTTTTTAAAACTGATAAAACATGGAAATAATGTTTATCTTCTGAGTTTGAGAAAACTATAATATCGTCGACATAGATGGTACAGTAATTTTCTAAACCTCTTAAAGCATTTTGCATATGCCTTTGAAATATGCTTGGTGCTTGCTTTAATCCAAAAGGAACTACCTTCCACTGATAATGACCATTTGGACATGTGAATGCGGTTAGTAATTGAGATTCTTCATCTAACAGTACCTGCCAAAAACCATTTTTGCAATCGAAACTAGAAAAATAGGTTTTTCCTCTTAAGAGAGTTAATAGTTCCTGCATACAAGGAAGATTATGGTTGTCACCTTTAGTAGCTGCATTAATTGCTTTATAATTTACAACCATGCGTTTTTTCCCTCTTCTTTTTTCAGCTTCATTTTCAACTAAGAATGCTGGAGACATGTGAGGTGATTTACTTGGAATAATTAATTTTAAATCAAGAAATTCCTTAATTTGTTTATTAAATTCTTCTCTGTCATGTGGACTGTACTTCATAGGTTTTACCCTGATAACAGTTTTAGGATCTATAAGTTCTATTGATGCTTTCATCCATTTTTTGGATTTTTCAGAATCAATAGGATTTTCTGAGCAAACTTTTTCAAGTAGTTCTTCAATTTTTTGAAATTTTTGTATTTCAAGTAAAAATATTCTTTCTGCTTTTATAACCTCTTGAGCTATATTAGTTCCAGGAATTTGTTTTATTTTTGAATCTTTTTTCATGGATTCAAGAAAATTTGGTTTTCCGATTTGAAAAGCCTTTGTAACCTTTTTAATCAAAATCATTTCTTGATCAAGATGAAAAGATACTTTGTCTAACCATTGAGTGAAAGGTCCATAAAGTTGACAGAAATTATTTCCAAGAAGTAAATCCATACCTGAATCTTGTTGATAGATAGTAGGAATGGTAAATGGTTCTCCAGAAAAATAGATTATAAGATTCCTACAAACCTTATCTAACTTAATGACTTCTTTGTTAGCAATTATTACCTTAATATCTTTGGGAGTGTTTTCCCATAGATCATTAGGAATTATGTGTTTGCTTGCTAAACAAAGACTTGCTCATGTGTCTACATAACAATGTAGGGCGATTGTTTTATATTCTCCGAAAAAGATTTTTCCTTTGATATAAATTGAATTTGGATTAGTTATATTTGAATAAGCTAATTCAAAACAATGAGTTTTATGATTCTCTTCCCCTTCCAAATATGAGACGCTTACCGAGATCATAAATACGGCTCGAGAGAGAGAAATTGAACTTAAGAAGCAAATCGAGAGGGGTGAACGAAGGGTAGTAGATGCTAACCCGAGCCCTACAAAGAAAGCTCGAACGGTTGAATCGGGAAAGAAGGCGGATGTGAAAGGCGGGTCGCCGAGTTGCAAGGTGTGTGGACAGGGGCACAAGGGTGAGTGCCGCTTCAAAGACAAGTCGTGTCCTATATGTGGGAAGACGGGGCACACCGCATCGTTATGTCCGGGGAAGGTTTCCGTATGTTACAAATGCTATCAGCCCGGCCACAAAAAGTCTGAATGCCCAGACTTAGTTGGAAAGAGAGACACTAAAGAATCTCCAACAGAAGCTCCAAAAGCGAAGGCCAGGTCCTTCCAACTTACAGCGGCTGAAGCAAAAACAGAACCCTATGTAGTCTCAGGTATATTCGCAATAAACTCGATTCCTGCACGTGTATTATTTGATACGGGTGCGAATAAATCCTTTATTTCACATGGATTTATTCGACATCCTTCATTTGTATTGACGAAATTATTTGTGCCCTTAGAAGTTGAAATAGGGGACAACAAAAGTTTCATAGTTTGTGATGTTTTCCAAGGATGTAAATTAAGTATCGATAACGAGGAGTACTTAATAGATCTAATCCCGATGTCGATGGGAGAGTTTCAAGTAGTCGTTGGGATGGATTGGCTATCTCGACACCACACAAAGGTCGTGTATTTCTGTAAGGAGATAAAGTTAACATCTCCGAGCGGAAAACACGTCACCATCTATGGTGAGAAGGGAGGCAAGCCTATAATATGCTCGATGTTGAAAGCTCACAAGTTTATGAAACATGGATGTAAGGCGTTTATGATATACGCGAATGAGCCCGAGAAAGAATTACTGAAGATTGGAGACGTACCGGCGGTACGTGATTTCGAAGATGTGTTTCCGGAAGATCTACCGGGGATACCGCCCGAACGGGAGGTAGAGTTCGGAATCAAATTGGTTCAGGGCGCGAAACCCATAGCTAAAGCGTCGTACCGACTCACGCCGTTAGAATTACAAGAACTAATGTCGCAGATTCAAGACTTGCTTGATAAAGGATTCATAAGGCCGAGTGTGTCTCCTTGGGGTGCACCGGTACTATTCGTGAAAAAGAAAGACGGGAGCATGCGAATGTGTATCGATTACCGGGAGTTAAACAAACTCACGGTGAAGAATCGATACCCGCTTCCGAGAATAGACGATCTATTCGACCAATTACAAGGTGCGAATTGGTTTTCGAAAATCGACCTTAGATCAGGATATCACCAATTAAAGGTCAAGGAAGAGGATGTACCAAAGACGGCTTTCCGCACGCGATACGGGCATTACAAGTTCCTCGTGATGTCATTCGGACTAACAAATGCGCCCGCGGCTTTTATGGACCTCATGAACCGGGTTTGCAAGCCGATGTTGGATAAGTCGGTAATCGTGTTTATCGACGACATCCTGGTGTACTCGAAAAGTGAAGCAGATCATGCGCATCATTTACAAGAGGTGCTAGAGACACTCAGACAAGAGAGATTGTATACAAAATTTTCAAAGTGCGCCTTTTGGTTACGAGAGGTGCAATTCCTCGGCCACATCATAAGTGCCGACAGAATACTAGTAGATCCGTCAAAGATAGAGGCTGTATCGAAATGGAGCCCTCCGAAGAATCCTTCGGAAATTAGAAGCTTCTTAGGGCTTGCGGGATATTACAGGAGATTCATTCAAGATTTCTCCAAGATTGCATCGCCGCTAACTAAGCTAACTCGGAAAGAGGAGAAATTCATTTGGAGTGCCGAATAAGAAAGAGCGTTTCAAACGCTAAAAGAAAAGTTAACCCAAGCTCCAGTATTAACGTTACCGGACGGAGTCGAAGACTTGGTAGTCTATTCGGATGCCTCACTTTCGGGGCTCGGATGTGTTTTAATGCAACGAGGCAAGGTAATAGCTTATGCCTTGAGGCAATTAAAGGTGCATGAAAAGAAATATCCGAAACACGATCTCGAATTGGAAGCGATGGTGTTTGCATTAAAAATATGGAGGCACTATTTATATGGGGTAAAGTGCACCATATTCACTGACCACAAGAGTTTGAAATACTTCTTCGATCAGAAGGAGTTAAATATGCGACAAAGACGATGGCTAGAAACGGTGAAAGATTACGACTGCGAAATACATTACCACCCCGGAAGGGCGAATGTTGTGGCGGATGCCTTGAGCAGAAAAGCGGATTATGCCCCAATACGAGTGAGGCCGATGCAGCTTGTTGTAACCTCGGGTATACTTGAACATATCCGAGAAGCGCAAGTAGAGGCAGTGAAAGAGGAGAACTTGAAGAAGGAAAGAATAGTCGGTCAACTAAAGGATTTGTCGGATGGTAACAACGGGTTGAAGACTCGATCCGGAAGAATATGGGTCCCAAATTCCTGTGGAGTTAAGAGGCTTCTACTCGATGAAGCTCATAAATCCCGTTATTCTATTCATCCGGGTGCGACCAAGATGTACAACGATCTGAAACAAAACTATTGGTGGCCCGGAATGAAGAGGGATGTAGTAAAATACGTGGAGAAGTGCTTAACTTGTTTACAAGTCAAGGCGGAACACCATAAACCATATGGAAAATTGCAACCATTGGAGATCCCGGTTTGGAAATGGGAACATATCACCATGGACCTGTTGACCAAACTACCTAAAACGATTCGGGGATTCGATGCTATATGGGTGGTTGTGGATAGATTGACGAAGTGTGCTCATTTCATTCCTATACGCGAGACATATACTTCGGAAAAGATGTCTGAGGTATATACAAACGAAATAGTGGCACGTCATGGAGTACCGGTATCCATTGTGTCGGATAGAGATACCCGGTTTACTTCAAACTTCTGGCGATATTTTCAAGAATAGATGGGAACGAAACTTTTCATCAGCACCGCCTACCATCCTCAGACGGATGGGCAGAGTGAGAGAACAATACAGACGCTAGAGGATATGTTACGGGCATGTATCATTAACTTCGGGGGAAGTTGGGATGTTTATTTACCTTTGGCTGAGTTTTCGTATAACAATAGTTACCATACAAGCATCGGTATGGCACCGTACGAGATGCTATATGGTAGAAAGTGTAGAACCCCGGTGTGTTGGGGCGAAGTGGGTCCGCATGAACTGGCCCATAAAGATGTAGTTCAAGCCACTAATGAGAAAATTGACGTGGTACGAGCTCATTTGAAAGCAGCCCAAGATAGGCAAAAGTCTTATGCCGATAAAAGACGAAGACCAATTGAATTTCAGATAGGCGACATGGTTATGTTAAAGGTTTCCCCATGGAAGGGCGTTATCAGAATCAGAAAAAGAGGGAAACTAAGCCCGAGGTTTATCGGGCCATTTAAAATCATTGAACGGGTTGGCAAGGTAGCTTATCGCCTTGAGCTACCAGATGAATTAAGTGGAATACATGGCACGTTTCACGTGTCACAACTGCGGAAATGTCTAGCGGAGGAAACGGCTTATATCCATTATGATGATATTGAAGTGGATAATAGTCTTAACTACGCAGTGAATCCGATTTAGATTCTAGATCGTAAAGTAAAAAGCTTGAGAAACAAAGTGATTAATCAAGTAAAGGTCAAATGGGAACACAGAAAGGGCTCGGATACTACATGGGAGCCCGAAGAGGAGATGCGGCGTCTCTACCTGGCATTATTTGGTACGTATCTCCGGTTTCGAGGACGAAACCCTTTTAAGGAGGGTGGACTTGTAACATCCCAAAAATTTTAAAATCAATTATTTAAAATATAATGCCGGTAAATAAACAAGTGAACTAACTAGGATTAAAAATAACCTAGTTAAATAAAAGTATTGCAGTGACTTAAAAGTGGGTTAACGTACTAAAAACAAGAACTAGATAACACTTGAGGGGCCAAAAGCGTTTAAAACGAAACTAGTTATAATAAAACATAAAAATTGAAACTCAAACACACACACTTGTGTGTGTTGAGGTCGACAGAAACACAGGGGGCGACCTAGAGCTCCCCTCCAAACCCTAACTTCTCACAAATCCCTCAAATTGAAGGTCCAAATCAAGTCTAAATTGAAAACCAAGAACGGATTAGTGATCTCCACTGAGAAAGGAGTCACGAGGTATGTAAATTTCATGAGAAATCTCTAGTAAAATTTCTGAGCAAACTTAGAGAATTCGAATTAGATGGTTGCATGTTCATTATATGATGAAATTGGAACATTGTAGTGTCGAGGAGTAAACCCTAGACAAGTATATGTTGAGAACATGCTTAATTCTAGTAAAATCCATGAACACCATTGTAGGTGATTAGTGGGTTATGTAGAACTTGATAAACACTAGGAATTTGGTGGTTGTTCTAGTGTAATTTGATATTGTGAAGTGATTTCTGAATTATAGAGGCTAACATTTTTGTAAGATAGTTTGATTGATGTAAATTTGGGCTATATGACAAGTTATGAATTTGTTAATAAATCATGTAAAATTCTGCTCTTAAAGTGTTTGTATAAATGCCTCAAAGAAGGCTTAAAACTGAAATTTCAAGTTAAAACGCATATTTGTGATGTTTCGGCAAACTATGCGATAAATGATTTGAAAAGAGTTCTAAACATGCCATGGTTGAACTCTATAGGAAAGGAAGCCGGAGCGTCTAGTGGACAAGCCGGTGGTGAAGAACTTTTGAAGGGCTTGCTTTGAAGGTATGTAACTTGATTCGTTACATTAAGTAATTTTGATATTAAATTATGTATAGTTATGTTGTAGAATAAAAATTGTGTTGATTAAAGCGACAATGATCGCTACTTGAATTGATAGGTAAAGAATCAACTAGAAATCGTTTGGTAGTCATTATAATGGAGGATTCCATAGATGAGCCAAACGGGTCGAATAATGATGTATTTAGTAGTGTTAGTGTTTCAATAGTTAGCGTTGGCGATAATAGTCATAAGAGCATGAAGCCATGAGATTGGTATTGAAATGCCGGTGATAATAAGCCCCGGATGTTGGGTATAAGGCGCCTTATGTTTACTATTGAAATGGTAGCAAAAATGGGGGTGAATAGAATGGGTCGAACAATTGTTTAGTGACATTTTTGTCGTTCGGTCCGTAAATTAAATTTTTGGTATGAAAATTGTATCAGGCACGTCGGTAATGAAATTACAGACGTATAGGAAAAATATTCACTTAAAACGGACTTACGGATCAAAAGTTATGGACAATTGAAGTTGGAATTTGCAATTTCCGGAACTGGCAGGAATTGCAAGTCAAAAACCTGCACCTGCTGGAAAATGGTATCCCCCACGCCACGTGACAGGATCACTTAGATCCGGCGCGACACGCGAGAGACGTCGCGACACACGACAAGTTGAGAAGGTTCTGGCGCGACACGCGACAGGGCAAAAACTGAAATTTTATTTTATTTTTGACGATTCGATACTAGAACTTGTTTATATGCATTATATTAATGTCAAGACTAACTTTCTAAGTGGTTTTGACCCTAGGTGATGATGGGGACTTTCCGGATGGCGACTGTTTTGGTCAAAAATTACCTAAGCAATTAAGTGATCAAATTAGTTAAGTGAGGTAGTGTGCTAAATTTATACGTGAAAAATGTGTTAACCAAATTAGTTGTGAAAACAGTTTCAGGATACAGCCCAGGATATAGAGCTGTATCGATGATCAAACAATGAGCAAAAAAGTAAAGGTTGACACGTGATGTACGAGGAAAGCCCTTGATCAATCTAGATCGCCGGCATAAAACCTCGGGAGCTGACAATCGCAGCTGCCTTGTTCTTCTATTGCTTCAAATATCAGGATACAGTGCAGGATGTGGTGCGGATCGACTATGTGTTACAATGTAATTTGAGTACAAGTGTTGTGTGTAGTGTTTGCGATGAACTAGAGAGAAAGTGTTTGAAAGTGTGTAAATTGTGTGCCTTAATTTGATCCGCCCCCATCTATTTATAGTAAAGATAATGTAACAAACTATCCTAAACTTCCGGGATCCAGCGAATATTCCCACTCGAACGTTGAGGACCAAGTCTTTCGGGTTCAACGACTTCCTCATAACTAATACGCCCGAGTCTTGAGGAGAAGAAGACCTGATGACCGTTAATAACTTATAGCCATTAACCTGCACGTGTTTAATTCACTCAACCTTAGGATATCGCCCAGGATGTTAGCAATATCCCCGTCCAGTATCCTGATCACAAATAAACAATTAAAAGCGGGATATTAGTCAGGATATGTATACTCAGAAAATGACCCATAACAATTGTCCCCAAATATATCGGTTGGTATACCAATCCAACGGATATATTTCAAAAGTCTTATCCCATAACTCAGGGCATTTAAAACGAAGCGACGGTCGAGATCACATCGTAACCTCCAACGCGCTTTTTGCTCAATGGAGATCCATAATGGCCCTATATCTTCTCTCTTCTTGTTTGAAAAACAGATATCTTCAACAGAGCTTTCAGGTAATTTTCCATTTCTCATTTACTTTCTATCAATTTTCCTTGCCTTCTTCGTAATGGATGCCGAGACCTTCACCCAGCAGAATCTCCTCAAAAATCCCGAAAAGGAGGTCTGTGCTTTTGACAACGCAGACATTGCGGCTTTGAGAGCTTCCGGTGCTTTCCCTGACAACACGGTCTTTAGACCGTTCGATCGGTCAATTCGATCGGATGTTTCTTCCGCTGAGTGGGTTTGCTTTCCAGCATATCCTTTTTCGCTAGGTCTTCGATACCCTTTTCCTGAATTCATGATGCAATTCTTCCGAACCATCGGCATCTCTTTTGCTCAAACCATGCCCATGGTTTGGAGAGTATTAATTGTACTTAACCAAATCAAAAACCTCCATTGCCCCGACCTCTGCATCGAGGATTTGCCTATTGCTTATCGCCTCCGATCTCACGGCTCTAGCCGGTTCTTACTTTTCTCGACCTCTAGCAAGCCCCTTATTCTTAAAGCCACCAAAAACGAAGACGGATGGCAACGCAAGTTTTTCTTTGTCAAACGAGACTCCATTGCTGAGGGTGCCAACCTTCCGGTGGAGTGGTTAACCACCGGTAGGGTTATAAATATTTTCATGGACCGTTTGGTTTTTATCTCCCACTAATATCCCTCTTTCTGATCCTTATGCAGTGAACTTCAAGGAAGTAGCTCCCCCTACCGCTGAATCAGAAGAAATAATCAACACTGTTTACCGATTACCTGCAATAGACAGGACTTTCACCACACACGTCCCGAGTTCCAGTCAATACTCGTCATCTGAAATGTCTGGTAAGAATTACTTTCAAAATTAAAACAGTATAATAAAATAAAGAGTAATAATGATGTGAAACTTTTCCCTTTATGCAGCACCGGCCAAGATCCCTGAAGTCTTTGACCTCGACGAATTGGACAGTTATTCTGATCAGATTCAGGTCAAGAAGGAACCTAGTCCCAAGGCCACAGCCTCATCCAGACCCAGCAGTTCCAAAGCCATCATTATTCCCAAACCTTCACTGGCTACCAAGCCCCGGAGTTCAAGTTCCCGCAAAAGAAAGGAGCCTGATTCTCCTGTCATCTCTGACACATTTCCTTATGAGAAGCACGGGTTCATTGAAGCTAGCGGGTTTATGACTTCCTTTCTTAACCAGGTTAGTATTCTCATATCATATCCTGCGGTTTACATCATTTACAAAGATTTATCAATATTAATACCTGTCATCTTACCTTCGTAGGGTCTTGAGCGTCTGGTTCACCTATATCAAGAATCCTGCAAGCTTAACAAGACGCTCGAATCAAAGCTAAAGGAAGCAGAAATCACAATCTCCGACCAAGGCATGATTGCAGCCGCCAAATCTCGTCATTACGAGGAGAAGTTCAAAGCTATGATCCAAGAACACCAAACTGCTCTCAACAAAGCTACTCTTCAAGCCCAGGCCGATCTTGAAGCTGCCCATGTGTAACATGAACGGGATATGGTTAGCTACCGAGAAAGCCTCAAAAGTTCCGTCGTCATTTCTCTTCTCCAAGCCAGGTTGAAGATGGCCTATGAAGCCAAAACATTAGGTTTTGAATGCCCTTCTTGGGACGTTGGTGCCTGGGAGACCAAGCTAAAGAACCTCGGCGGCACTTCTTCTAAACCACCTGTCGATGAATCTTCCAGAGCAGTTGAAAAAGCAACCCATACTGAGAAGGATGCCGAGGAGGATCCCAAGACGGATGCTGCTGAAATCATTATGGACGAAGAAGATACTGCCCCCTAAAGTTTATTTCCTTTAAATTGTTTGAACAATTTTATGTTTTTATGAACAATTTTCATTTCTGCATTAAAACAATTTGATAGCCGAAGGTGGATGGGTCTTGGGTTTCAGGATGAAACCTTCGGTTATCAACCAGTACTGATTGTTTCAAATAATTTCATCTTTTATCTTTCTTGTTATTATCTTCCGTCTTTCTTAGCATAGATCTTAGCTTGGCAAAATTTAGTACAACTATCTTTTGAAAATATCCTGATAAATATACTCAGTGATATATTATGAAAACTTTTAATAAATATAATTTCTAAAAATTCAATCAACTTTAGAGAAAACTTCTAAAGGAATAAAAGATAGTCCACTTTCTAAAAACTGTTTTGACAATACTTGTTTGATCAAGGTTTTAATTTCAAACTAGTATTAGTTTCAAATATCTTAACCAAATATCCCGAAAAGCATATTTTGAGAATATATCAGGATATTTATTCCTTTACCGAACATAGTATTAAAAATTTAAACATTGTTTATAAAGGAAAGATCATACCAGGAATAGGGTATAAACCTATTACCAAACTTCAATCCCTTTGCAACTCTTCCAATGGAAATGTCCCCTGTCTGAGACACTTAGTGCATTAGTTCCGAGCCTTATCCTTTTAGCTTTACACCATTGTCTCGATAGGATGCCCCCTGTGTACAATGTCTTCTTAGAAATCTTCTGAATATCAGTTTCCATTGTATAGGCAATTTTTCATGTCACAGGGGTAAAACCCAAAAATGTCTTGGAGATAAATTCCTTGTATTCTGGGGAAAATCCCAAATTTTCGTGCGCTACAGGCGGGAGTGTATAAACTCCAAGACTTAGAAAGGTGAAAACCTTTAAACCTTAGAGAGTATGAAAATACCCTTTCGTGAGAGAGGGTGATCAATCCTCATATACCTTTAGGATTCAGGATATAGCCAACAGTAACGAAATTGTCAGCCACTTTTACATGAACTGGTCCCGCCACCTTGAACTATCCCTGAATAACTTGCGCTCCAGGCGGAGTGTTTAAACCCAATTCGGAAGAAAGGTGAATACCTTTAAATCTGTGAAGGGATCAGGATCCCTTATACGTGAGAGAGGGGGCCAATCCTCTAATCTTCCGAAGTATCTTGAGTGAGCGTCCTGGAGCTATATCCTGGAGCATATACTGCAAAACAGCCTTAAACTAAGGTGGGTGTTAGCTTGGCTAACACCCCTCCGATGCTTAAGTTAGTATTGGGTTTCAAAGAATAAATTAAACCAAACATATTTAAAAAAGATAGGATTCATACCATTCTGAGTTAGAAATTAAATTCTAAACTCACTTGAAATAAAGCTTAAGGTGTATAGCATTCCAAGATCTCGGTAGCATATCCCCTTCCATATTCTTGAGTCTATATGCTCCTTTCCCTGCTTCTGATTCAACTTCATATGGTCCTTCCCATTTTGGAGCTAACTTGCCATCGGCAGGATTAGTGGTATTCTGAAAAGCCTTTCTTGACACCCAATCTCCAACCTTAAATCTTCTGGTCCTAATATTCTTGTTATATGCTCTGGATATTCTTTGTTGATATGCTGCCATCCTTAGCCTTGCTGCATCCCTTTTTTCCTCTATAGTATCCAAATCCTGACACAAAGCTTCAGGATTCTGTTCAGGATCCTGTAGGGTAGATCTTGCAGTAGGTATTGCCATTTCCGTTGGAATCATTGCTTCTGCTCCAAATACCAAGGAAAATGGGGTTTGGCCTGTTGCGTTCTTTACCGTCGTCCTATTAGCCCACAAAACAAAGGGTAATTCTTATGCCCATCTTCCTTTTTTGGCTCCAAGCCTCTTCTTTAAGTTATTGACAATTATCTTGTTTGAGGATTCTGCCTGTCCATTCGCTTGAGGATGTACCGGAGTAGATGTGATCATTTTGATTCCCCAACTCTTGCAAAAGTCAGTAGTTCTCTTGCTTATAAACTGAGAACCATTGTCACAGATTATCTCGGCTGGTACTCCGAATCTGGTCAGGATATTTCTCTTTATGAAGGATACTACTTCTTGATCTCTAACTTGAACAAATGCTTCTGCTTCAACCCACTTGGAGAAATAATCTGTCATTGCCAACATGAAAACCTTTCCTCCTGGAGCTTTTGGAAGCTTTCCCACTATATCCATACCCCACTTCATAAACGGCCAAGGGGAAACAATAGGATACAGCGGTTCAGCAGGCTGATGTAGTATGTTACTATGTCTTTGACATGCGTCACATCTTCGAGCATATTCTGCGGCATCTTTTCTCATTGTTGGCCAATAATATCCTGTCCTTAATGCTTTTGAGAATAATGACCTGCCCCCAGTATGGTTACCACAATCCCCTTCATGTATATCCTGAAGTACTTCTTTGGCTTCAGGATCCTCCAAGCACCTCAAATACGGTCCTGCAAGAGATTTCTTGTATAAAACATTATTTATAATAGTGAATCGTGATACCTTCATCCTAAATGCCTTAGGATTTTCATTTTCGGGGATGTGTCCTTCCTTGAGATATCTCATTATTGGAGCCGTCCAAGATTTAGGATCCTCTTCAGAATACTCTGCTCCAGGATCCTGAATACCCGCTACTTCTTTATCCTGAGGATTCGTTGCAGGATACAAGACATGTAATATTGGTATTTGGGTTCCTTCTGGTATCCTGATCGATGATCCCAGATTTGCTAAGGCATCTGCTTCAGCGTTATCCTCTCTTGGTACCTGTTCAAGTGTAAAAACATCGAAATATTCTGCTAATTTTTTGAGAATATCGAGGTATTCGATTAATTTCTCACCCTTAACTGCATAGGATCCATTAAAATGGTTAGTAATTAACAAGGAGTCAACATATACTCGCAAATTCTTGATACTCATACTCTTAGCCAATTCTAATCCTGCAATTAAAGCTTCATATTCTGCCTCATTATTAGTAGTAGGAAATTCACACCTAATGGCCTGGGGTAATATGCCCCCCTGTGGCGATTTTAGTAGTACACCTAAACCTACACCTCTTATATTGGATGCACTATCAGTATATAATGTCCAGGATCCTGAAGATTCTCCTAACTGTTGAACTTCTAGGTCTACCTCATCTTGAATATCACTACTGAAATCAGCCACAAAGTCAGCTAAAGCCTGAGACTTTATGGCATTTCTAGGTTCATATACTAAATCATAAGCACTTAACTTCACTGACCACTTGGCCATCCTGCCTGACATCTCTGGTTTCCTAAGCACATTTTTGACAGGATAATTTGTTTTAACATGGATCCTATGTGTCTCAAAATAATGTCTAAGCTTTGTCGATGCCATGACTAGAACTAATATCAATTTTTCTAAATGAGAATACCTAGTTTCAGCATCTAACAAACTGTTACTAACATAATATACAGGATATTGCTGACCTTCATGGTCTTTTATAAGAACGGCACTTACAGCATTCCCTGATACAGCGAGGTATAGGGATAGTGGTTCACCATTTTCAGGCTTCATCAATAGAGGTGCGGTTGAGAGATATCGCTTCAAATCCTGCAAGGCTGCTTCATGCTTTGCTCCCCATTCAAATTTCTTATTCTTTTTGAGGATATCATAGAATTCCTTGCATTTTTCTGAGGATCTTGAAATAAATCTATTCAAAGCTGCTACTCGGCCTGTCAACCTTTGTACGTCCTTCATATTTGAGGGTGATTTTATATCCAGGATAGCTTTGATCTGCTCTGGGCTCGCTTCTATCCCCTTTTTTGTCACCATATATCCAAGAAACTTTCCTGCCCCCACTCCGAAATGGCACTTAGCAGGATTCAGCTTCATGTTGTATTGGTCCAGGATATCAAATGCTCCCCTGATATCCCGGAGGTGATCCTCGGCTCTTTTAGATTTTACCACCATATCGTCAATATATACCTCCATGGTGTCCCCCAGCTTATCTTTAAACATCATGTTTACCAATCTCTGGTACGTTGCACCTGCATTTTTCAAACCAAAAGGCATAGCAGTATAGCAATATATACCTGTTGGTGTCATGAAAGCAGTATCCTCCTGATCCGAAGGCTCCATTTGAATCTGCTGAAATCCACAACTACGTTTGCTAGCCATCTTGGAAACTTGACTTCTCTGATCATCCTGGACTTCAACAATCTTTCAACTTCCTCTTGGATAATCGCATTCCGCTCAGGAGCGAATTTTCTTCTTTTTTGCTGAACAGGCTTGAATGATTTATCAATTCCAAGCTTGTGAGTGATAATGTCTTTGGATATGCCTGTCATATCCTCATGCTTCCATGCAAACGTTGACGTCCTGCATTTCAAAAAGTTAGTTAACTGTTCTTCAATATCCTGAGGGATATTGGTTCCTACGAGCACCGAGATATCAGGATTATCCTGATCCAGGATAATTTTCTTCACATCCTGCTCCGAATCCTCCTCGATATCCTGGGCCCGCATCTTTAATTGCTATGCTGTACTAGGCTTAGTTGAGGATTTCATCGAGGATGAGTAGCATTCTTTCGCTTCCTGTTGATCACTTTCCACCTTGACAACCCCCCAAGGGGTAGGGATCTTGATGCATTGGTGATATGTTGATGGCACAGCCTTCATATCGTGAATCCATGGTCTTCCCAGTATGATGTTATAGCAGGATAAGGAGTCCATCACACAGAAACGTTGTATTGAGTTGACCCATTCAACATATACTGGTAACTTTATCTCCCCTACGGTATTCCTAGCTTCTCCACTGAAACCAACGAGCACAGTGGACTTCGAAGTGATATCCATCGGAGATACATTCATCCTCTTCAATGTTTCCAGCTGAATTATATTGACAGAACTACCGTTGTCTACCAGTATCCTGCGTACAAAATGGTTAGCCACATATAATGTTATTACTAAAGCATCATGGTGAGGATCCTGAACAGTATCCCTGTCATCACTATCGAAAGTGATCACTTTATCAGTTGTGAGGGTAGTCATTCTGACTGGTCTGTCTCCCCTCTCGCTCTTAGCTTCCTTTGCATGTCTCTTGGCCGCCGAATACGAAGTCCCACAAATGTCGGATCCTCCTGAAATAAAGTTAATTATCTTGGCATCTGCTCGGGGTGATGCTGCTCGTTCAGGATCCTTCTCGGGATCCTGCCCTTTATTCTTCTTTTTTCCCAGCAAGTCCTTCAGATACCCCTTGCTTAACAGGTAACTTATCTCCTTCCTTAAAGCAATGCAATCCTCGGTCATATGTCTGAAGTCTTCGTGGAAGGCACACCATTTGGATTTATCCTTCCAATCAGCTTTCTGCTGGTTCTTTCGAGGCCACCTAGCTTTGTCCCCTAAGCCCTGCATAGCATACATTAATTCAGGTATATTAACAGAAAATCAGTATTCAGATAAATCAGGATATTCTTCAGGATCCTCGTCTTCAACAGCGTTCACTTTCTTGTTATCATTTCTGCCATATGGCCTGGAGCGATATGGCTTATATGAGGTTTCTGATTTCCTGTTAGTTGATTCATAGGTTGAGGTAGAATTCATCCTCTCCTGCATCTTCTTGTCATCTTCCAGACGGATGTATCTCAAAGCCCTGTTACGAGCTTCGTCGAGATTCCTGCAGGGATTCATTACAAGATCCTGATAAAACTGAGAATCCTTTTGTAATCCCATCTTAAAAGCTTGCACAGCTGTTGCAACATCAAGATGTGGGATATCCAAGGATTGTCGACTGAATTTGTTCACATAATCCCTCAAGGATTCCTGAGGCCCTTGAGTTATCCTGTAAAGGTCACTGGTTAGTTTCTCAAAACTCCGACTACAAGAAAATTGACTGTTAAATAAATTAACCAAATGAGCAAACGAAGTAATTGAGTGAGGAGGAACGTTTAACAGCCATTTTAAGGCTGATCCTGTCAGAGTAGAACCAAATCCTTTGCATAAGCATGCTTCCTTAAGCTCCGGAGGGATAGGGTTAATCTCCATTCTTTCCCTATACTGGGCAATATGCTCTTCAGGATCCGTAGTCCCATCATACAGCTTCATGTTGGGAGTCTGAAATCTTTTTGGGATTTCAGCATCACAGATGGGATATGCAAAGCGGGATATCCTGTGGCTGTCCTGGGATACTTCCGGAATTGGCTGGACCACTCCAGGTACACTGGATATCATGTCCTTCAATTTCTGGAGCTCCCTGGTAAATGTTGACGTCATACCTGCATCCTGCAAAGAGCCATTATTGTTAGTAGCAAGAATATTATTATTTGACACATTACCGTTCTGAGGATTTTGGCCATATCCTGAAGCATATCCTGAACTTCTCACAGTCGATATCCTGACCTAAGAGGGTATCTCAGGGGTATGATTCTGAGAATGGCTTGGGACGATATTCCCCCTATTATCCTCAGTGTAAACTGCGGAACTGAAGTTCAAAGCCCTGGGCTGTATAGGAGTGACAGTTTCTTCAGCGGGTCTACTCGAGCTAGCTTTTAAGAGTTGTATTTCTCTTAACAGCATTTGGTTAGTCTCCTGTTGCTGCCTCATTTGTTCCTGCACACTTCCAAATAAAGTCAAAATTTCATCGTTAGAGGCTAGAACGGGAGCAGATCCCTGGACACTCCGAGTAGGGATAACATCTTGAGATTGTGAAGAAAATGGCATCCTTAGAGGAGGTGGTGGAAGCACCGAACCAGTAGTAGCAGAGGTTGTAGCAGACATAGTGGAAGAGCTCATGTTTGATCTTGAGGCCATTGTAAACAATGTGGCAAAAAGTTTTGAAAATAGAAAACCGATTAATGATTTTACAAAGATTTTTAGTAAAAGTAGCACCACTTGCCCCACGGTGGGCGCCAAATTGTTTTGGTCAAAAATTACCTAAGCAATTAAGTGATCAAATTAGTTAAGTGAGGTAGTGTGCTAAATTTATATGTGAAAAATGTGTTAACCAAATTAGTTGTGAAAACAGTTTCAGGATACAGCCCAGGATATAGAGCTGTATCGATGATCAAACAATGAGCAAAAAAGTAAAGGTTGACACGTGATGTACGAGGAAAGCCCTTGATCAATCTAGATCGCCGGCATAAAACCTCGGGAGCTGACAATTGCAGCTGCCTTGTTCTTCTATTGCTTCAAATATCAGGATACAGTGCAGGATGTGGTGCGGATCGACTATGTGTTACAATGTAATTTGAGTACAAGTGTTGTGTGTAGTGTTTGCGATGAACTAGAGAGAAAGTGCTTGAAAGTGTGTAAATTGTGTAAATTGTGTGCCTTAATCTGATTCGCCCCCATCTATTTATAGTAAAGATAATGTAACAAACTATCCTAAACTTCCGGGATCCAGCGAATATTCCCACTCGAACGTTGAGGACCAAGTCTTTCGGGTTCAACGGCTTCCTCATAACTAATACGCCCGAGTCTTGAGGAGAAGAAGTCCTGATGACCGTTAATAACTTACAGCCATTAACCTGCACGTGTTTAATTCACTCAACCTTAGGATATCGCCCAAGATGTTAGCAATATCCCCGTCCAGTATCCTGATCACAAATAAACAATTAAAAGCGGGATATTAGTCAGGATATGTATACTCAGAAAATGACCCATAACAGCGACCAAGCACATTTTTGAAGAACCGAACACAAACCTATCAAGCTTCCGCGTTAATTTAACTTCGTTTGGACAATGTTTTTGATGTAAACGATTTCGCTAGTCATGTTTTGAAACGTTTAACTAGTTGGTAGATGTTTAGTATGTGATCACTTTAAACCTTGATTTTTTGTACTTGAGATCAAGTAAAGCACTTTTTATATAAAATCATGAATGTTTAATTAAATCTATATGGAAATTAGACGGTTGTTACACTAATGCATATACTTGCGTATAGCCATCAAAAATATTTTCAGAAGGAAAATATCCCTCAATTTCGGCTTCCGAGATAAATTTTAACTTTTCCGAAATTTTTTGTCTGTTGGGACATTCGTTGGCATAATGTCCTTCTTCAGAACATATCCAGCAACGGCATTTTTTCTTCCCTTGAGGACAGACCTTAGGTTTTTCTTTAGAAAAATATTTTCCTGGAGAAAATTTTATTTTCTTGGTTTTCCAAAAACGTTTTTTAGTTTTTGTTTTATATTTATTTTTATATTTCTTTTTGAAATAGCCTTTATCTTTTGTTGGTTCACAGCCAAAAGATAATTGTGGTAACTCAACGAGTTTTTTACAACAGTTTTTATTAAAACGTTTTAATTGTTTTTGTTTATTAGAAATATCACAATAGGATGCAATTTCTTCTTTAACAATTCTTGTAGCAAACCCAAGGGAATGCATTGTAAATTGATTTTTTTTCTTTATTCCATCGCTCTTTTGCCTTTTCTCCGACAATGGGAATTTTCATTAGGTAAGTATCAATCCAAGAATGTAATTCACCTGTGCCTAATTTATATAAATTTGTTTCATAAAGACAAGTGAAATCGTCTAAAAGACATATGTCACAAATCTGTGCTTTAGCAAGATTTTGTCTTGCTTTTTCTAGCATCTTTTGATTTTCTCGGTCTTTATCTGTTATGAGGTCGAGACCTAAAAACATCATGTATATTGCATTTATAATTTGATCAAAAAGATCCTCACCATGCAAATCTTCATTCCAGGTTGTTCCTTTTATGAAGTTTTGGACTATTCCTGCAGATTTATGTTCAACTAATAATAACAAAGCCTTAGCATGAGAGAACTCTTCTGGATTAATCTGAATGATTAGACTGATCTCAGTGTTCCATTTATCAACTAGTTTAATACCCGTCTGGTGGACAGGTTATGTTGATTTATTATACAGTAAGTGTGAATGAATCTATGAACACACATATTTTTTCCTTTGAATTATAAACGAAAAGATTATTTATTTATAAATTTCAATAAAAAATATCTTCTGGCGGACCCGAACTATTTCAACATTTTGCCGATTTTAACATGTTATCCAGTTGCCCATTTTACCACCCATGACCCTACAACCAAACTATTTCAACATGCCATAAAGTGTTGCTCCTTAATATATTGGTTGTTCACATGTTTTAAGATATATTAGCCACTCGAGCAAGGTTTTAAAACTTAATCTTTGAAAATTCCTACATTTTAAATATGAAAACATTTCTTTTGCATTTTTTCAAGCTTTTTTTTCCGACTAATTGCAAGCATATACGACCAATTCCAGGATTACGGGTATTTTTTCGATCGGACAGGTGAAAATTTTTCAAAGTCACCCATTTTGGATTAATTCCACTCAAGTATGTTTTAACTGGAGAGTTCTTTCTGACGCATTCAACATGTCTGATTCTGAAAAGTCACCAACATGGATCGATGCTACTTGTAACAAATTTAACTCTTCCACATTCAACGCGTCTAAAACGCATTGGTTATTTGACCCATGATATCTTATGTGAATAGTATTAATAGTAGTTGAAGTACCATTGTCATTACTATTAGAATCAAGTATACCTTTATCATACGTCATGGAAACTTCCGTATTCTTTTTTCTATTAGAACGCTTGTTACTTCTGCTAATAGAGGCATTATTTACTCTATGTTTTGAATGTCTTGGAGACATTTTAATATCTGAAGAACTTTCTTCAGTTTCGGGTTCTTCTTCCTTTAAAGGAAAGATCCTTGGTTCTTCATTCTTTAAAACAAAGACCCGTTCTTTATTTTCAGATGAATATCTTTCATTTAAGATTTTATCTTCAGAAAACTTTTGTTCACATTCTTTGTCATCTAAAGTAATGAGATTAACAAGTTCTTTTATCTGTTCAACTGGAAGAGTATCCAATTGTTCATCTAAAATTTGCTCCAATCTTTGAGTGATAGAGCTCATTTTACCCGCAAGATAGAATAATCTTTTTGTCTTTAAGATTTATAGTTCTTTGTTCAAGCCTTTTTATTTGACTTTTATGACAAAACATGTCATTCATTTTGTCTTTTGGATGCATGCCCCAATTATTGTAGTTTTCTAATAACAAATTGATGGCATTTTGTCGTAGCAAAAGACATCTTGATATTTCCATATCTATCTTTTGAAAAGAAAGTTTTAAATATTCAAAACTAGTCATGTAGGTGGTTTAGGTGGTCCAAAAGGCCATGATAATGCATTTGGACTTTTAGAACTTCCTAGAGATGGATTTCCAACGTTGAAGTTTGAAAATGAATATTTTTGAAAGCTTTTTTCATTTTCAATTGTTTCTTTTTGCTTTTTCGGGTATAAAAGTTTTTGAATTTATTTTTTCATCAATTTTGTCTGAAACATCTTTGATGATTTTTGCAGCAGTTACCTCAAGATTTTCGTTGGTAGATGACGTTCCACCTTGTTTATTAAATCTTTAACAAGTTCTTCTATTTTTAAAAGAGTAGTCATGTTGTAGATATTATTGTTTTTTTAGTTTTAAGCTCAATAATTTTTTGCTCAGAAGCAATAATGTTTTTCTTTATAACTTTTATATTAAGAGATCTTGTTTTATGACTTAGCATAAAATTTTCTTCTATTTGATTTATTTTAATAAAAGAAATTTGTATATCATCCTCTTCATAGGTGATTTGCTCATCAAGGTATTGTAGATATTCTAAAATTGGTTTTGAAGACATTATTCTCCAATAACTCCTTTAAAAATTCTTCCATACCCGTGTATTCTCTCTGACATAGAACGTATTAATTGTTCGGTATTACTTGACTCTCTTATTTGTAAAGAGTTTCCAGCATAACTGTGTCTAGGTTTTGATACTAGAATTTGTTTATTTCGTGCAATATCTATTGCCCAATTTTCTTGTAATTGTGAAGGTTAAGCGAATTTACTGCCTTCAACAATTTCAATTTCTGAGAATATATCCTCAATTGTTATGCTTTCTTTTTCTTTGTACTCAATTGAATAAGTGCTATTGGTTAAAGCATATGAGATTAAATAATTAATCGTAAATACTTTATTTCCTGGGTCCATAAGATCAGTTCTCTCGCACTGATGTATAAAACTTAGAGTTTTGTCGAAGTCTTTTGAATCTCGATGTAAAGCAAATTTAGGATAGACAGTAAACATAAATTTACCATATGCTAAATTTCCTTGAATTGCTCCAAGAAGAGCGTCTTGCCTATTGATAATTCTATTATCAACGAGGGCCATTTTTATAGGAAAATTAATTCCATCTCTAAACTGTGCTTTTAGGAGGATTTTAACTGCTCCTATATGTACTATATTGAGAGACTTTCTCAACTCTGGTTTAATGTGTAAAAGCTTTTTTGCTATTTCTCCATTTGTTAGGAGTGGCAAATAAACTTCTCCAGATGTATTTTTTATGTCTACTGAAAGTTCTTCGGTGTTAAAGCAATAAAATATTTTATTTTTTCTAGAAAATGCTCTAGAAACTAAACTTTGTAAAGTTTTTGGTTGATTAAAAACTTGTTTTGTGTCAAGCTTGAATTTAAGCTTATTAATTTTTGTTAGTTGACCAGAATTAATCATGTAATCTGATACAAAACCCTTTTCGTTTTCACTAAAGTTTATTACTTCAGTTATTTCATCAGACTCATCTGAATCGTTTTTAATTAAATTTTTATTTTCCATTAATTTTTGAAAAATAATATCTTATTTTTCAAAAAGAGCAACAAGGCTCTGATACCAAATGCGGAATCATTATTAGTTAAATGATAACATGCCAAAGATGACAAAAGATGCCTTCCATGTGATAACCACTCATTACCAGGACTATGTTGTCTTAACCGGGCCCACACCTGGTCGAGAGGGGCGTTACGCTGTCCCCGAGAAAATTTCCAGCCTCCTGCCACATGACAGGAGTTGCACCCTCCACAAGAGCCGATCCTCTGGAGTAAATGCACTGTAGTAGAAAACTCGGGTGAGATCAAGAGTCGAACCTGAGTCCTTCCTCATCATTTCCAATGCATCTACCAGCTGGGCTGGAATCATTTGCCAGTTGTGTACATCCCCTAACTTAAGTCCTGCTTAGTCAAACTGATCAATTTCTACTAATTAAAATCTCCTACATGCATTCACTTATATTTGTGAGATAAATAAAGTTAGACAATTCAATCTTGTTTGTAATGAAAAAGAAGATATAGTTTTAAGGTTTGGGGTATGTAATGATTTGACCTTTACACCAAAAATCATACTTGGAGTTCCATAACCACTTAAAACTCAATACATTAAAACTATATTAAAAGTTGCTTATAGTGAAAAAGTTACTTTTGGGTTGATAACATGACCAAATCACTTATAAGGTTGTTTTTAGTTATAAATGAAAAGATTTGGATTAAAAAAGAAAGGAAAGAGGCTGTAGACTGGAAAAGTCTTTAAAAGTAAGAATTAAGAGGAAAGAAAACTGTAAAAGTTTTTTTTTAAAGGTTTTATCTATAAAGTTAGAAAAGAATATGAAGGAAACATGGAAGGTTGTGTTTTTTCCTTTTTCTCTTTTTTGAAGATTTGGTGAGGAAAAAGGAAAACTTTAACATTTTATATAATTTGTTTTAAACTAGAATTAAGCACCCCCGCATTGCGGCGGGGGCCTAAAACTATGCCAAATAACATCAATGCCACACCGACGGTAGCGACCACCAATACTGAAGTTGTGGCGTGTTAATGCGAAGAAATAAGACTGAAACATATAACATATAAAAAGTAACTATGTAGATTTAGGACCCACGCGTTGCGACAAACTTATTAAATGGAAAAAATAGACGTTATTTTTATTTTTTTTAAATAAAAAGGTATATAAATTAGAAAAAGCAAAATAAAAAAAAAACAAATAATTAAACAATCATAATATGGGTTTTAAACCATTGTAGCAAGTTAGGGCAGTGGGAGGGTTTAAAGGCCCCTATATGATATGGATTCTCCGTAACGGTGATGTGACATTATAAAGTCTTAGAACTTTATGCCACATCATCAAGCCTTATGTGATTTAAACGGAAACGTCGCACTCATCACAACGACTCAAAATAAACTTACAACTTAGAGCACCCGTAGTGAGGGTTTTTTGGCGTTTTTTCCCCAAAAAACGCCCCGAAACTCGCAAAATAATGTAGAAAACAATAACTAAGTCGATGTAGGATCCGCCCGTTATGGCAAGCTTGCCAAAGGGGGAAAATAGACACGTTGCGACAAACCTGTCAAATGTGAAAAAAATAGACCAAAAACGTTGAACCACACACGTACGTTGCGACGTATTAACTCACAAATTTTAGAAGGAAACGTAAACGAAAAACTTGCGAAAGATAAAAAGTATAGGGGACCAAAGTTGTAAATAAAAAAGTTTTGGGTTAAATTACAAAAGATGAAAAGTTTTGGGTTAAAAGTAAACAAATTAAACTGGTTAAAATACAAAAGATGAAAACCTTTGGATTGAAAGTGAAAAATCACATTTTTTTTAAAAAAACACCCTATGCTTTTGGTACAACACCATGCAACAATATGTTGCTAATTTATATTATGGAAATGGCTAATGTTACTTTTTCTAAATCTTTATATTTATAAAAAATATATCCTTGTCTGGGATTGAACCCATGACCTCCCACTGTTAAAACTTGTTTATTAGAGCTAGTAAAGAGTGTTTATTTAGTTATATAACATCTATGATATGTAATAACTAATTATATAAAAGTAAAGTAAAAAAATAATAGTAAAAACCATATAACTAAAAAGTTGTATATTAATTTCTTTTGTTTAAAACAGAAAGTTACCCGCATCTTATTAACAAAATGTTACAATATCACGCTTTCGACTTGTTGTCCTTGTATTGAAAATTGTTACTTTCATTCTTAATCTAATACACAAATCATTGTTTATGTTTGGTTTTTGTCACAAAACAAATATCGTTCTTTGGTAAGACGCACATATAAACTGGACATTAAAAACAGTAATGTGCAATACACACGAACACATTTTGGTCCATCACTTGTGGCCTAGTGGTAGGGAGACTTGAGTTTTTTAATGGAGACCCAAGTTCAATTCTCGTTTGTGTCAGTTTGGTGGATTAGATAAGACTGTAGAGTGTGGGTTGGGGAAGGTGGTCAGGATGGTGAGATGGCACTCATCCCCGACGGGGAACACCGCCCCTCCCGTCCTCCCGTTGGTGAGCTCGTGGAATTCTCCCCGTCTGCCCCGTTCTTCTTCTCTCTCTCTCTCTCTCTCTTGATCCTCTCTCTCAATATTATTGGACAGGAAACCATTTCTTGTTGATGGGGGAAAAGGAAGGGGAAGAAGAAGGTGATGAGGTGGAGGTGGGGAAAGGGGACCATGCCCCATGGTCTAATGATGGATAGAGTCTAACCTCCTTGCAGAGATGTCCGGCTCTATCATGAGCTCATTCGGTTTTTCGTCCCACCGTGTGTTAAGCCAGAGAGTTCTGCTCTTGTGGTGACACAACGATTATCAAGTGGCAGCCGAATGTATGGTTTCCAGGGGAACGACTAGGCCAAACTCTAAAGCCACCATGGGCCCGGTTTAGACAACATAGTCTGCCCGGAGTGGGGCTGGGGCATCGAGACTCTCCAATTTGAAGTGTGCGATAGCCTAATATAAGAAAGTCGACGCTCCAAAAAAATATATAATTTACTATAAAAATGAAAATAATACCTAAAACCTAAATACAAATAAAAATTGAAGACAACTTAGGGATGGTAATTTCATTTCTATATCTGATTGCCAAACCATGTCTCATAGTCGGTTATATACATATCGTATCACCTACTACCATACTCGTTTCATAACCTCATTTTTTAAAACAAACTCATATTTGTTTACATCCCCGAATACCCATCTTGAATAATTCAAAGTTCAAAATTGTATTTTTGAACGGGCAACGAAATAAAAACCCAGCTACCCAGGGTAACAAAATGGCAAAAGGTAACCTTATACGTCTGTGACTGCAGACAATGTTGGGTAGCCCAAGCCCACCATCGAATTTAAGACATATGGCCTCAAACTCAAATCTTCACTTCCTCTCAAATATCAATAACTAGAGGTGCACAAAAAACCCGAACCCGAAAAAAAAACCCTAACCCGGGTATTAGAAAAATGGGGTTATTTAAACCAGAACCTACCCGTAGGGTAGGGACCGAGTATGCATATTTCGTTCAATACTCGAACCCGGCTTTTTTCGTACCCGGTTTGTACCTGGGTTTTTCGTAATACTCGTAACCGGGATTTCGTAATACTTGGACCCGGGTTTTCGTAATACCCCAATCCGTTGTGTACAACAACTTTTTTTGAACCTTTAGAGCCTATGTGAGGATTTTTTGGGCAGATTTCAAGGCATACAATATGTATAAATAAAGGTTTCCATTATATTTCTATATTTTACGCCAAAAAACGAAATCGAAAAACCCGATGTATACCCGAACCCGAACCATTCTATATTTTACGCCAAAAAACTAAATCGAAAAACCCGATGTATACCCGAACCCGAACCCTACCCGACCAATACCCGAACCCTACCCGACCAATACCCGAACCCTACCCGGACCCGGAAATAGGGTATTCTAATGCCCGGGTATTGAAAACCTGAACCCAAATACACCGGGTATAGATTTTATGGCCAATACCCTGACCCGAACCCGAACCCGATCCAGGTATGGACCGTATGGCCGATACCTGAAAAGTCAAAGCTTGCTCATACTCATACCCGGGTATATACCTGAACGCCAGTATTAAACAAACCCGGTTTGTACACCTCTACCAATAACCCTTCGCCCAATCAATCATTTATCATCTTTTCCTTTATTTTAGAACACAAATTCAAAAAGTCCATTTTGTAAGCCCAGAAAGCAAGCTAAGCTACCCAATTCCTGGTGATGGGCTTCTTGCCACTTTAGCTGATAGTTTACTTACGTTTTACAACTTTCTTCACTGAAGCAAAATCAAATGTGAAATCCCAATTTCACAGCTACCAATTTCACTTCACAATTACCCTAATCAGACTCCCTCATACATACATATACATCCAATTTCAGATTTTGGCCTTTTCCCCTCTTCAATTTCGCCATTGTAGGGTTTGATTATCATCACCTCCAACAGAAATCAATTCAAAGATCGCTCTACACCTCTTCCACAATCAATCTTGAACATTCTTTTTCATATATCACAAGGGTTTCTTGAGAAAAAGATAGCTGCTTTTAAAGATTGATAAAAATTTGATTTTTATTACTATTAAAGAAGAAAGGGGATGGGGGGTTCGAAGACTGAAGGAGCAACCTCTTCCTCAACCCCTGTGATTGCAAATCGAAGAGACCCATATGAAGTTTTGAATGTTTCTAAAGATTCTTCTGATCAGGAGATTAAATCTGCTTACAGAAAACTTGCTCTCAAGTTAGCTCTCACTCTTTCTCTCTCTCTCTCTCTTTTTTTTTTTAAGTTTTATTGATTTATTGTTTGCAGTTTCTTGAAATATGTTGGGATTGATTAGTTTTTTGATTTGGGTATGTGTTTTTTTTGTGTTATGAATTAAGTTCTTGATGATGAAATTAGGTTATTTGTGTTATATTCAATTTTTATGATTTAGTGTTGATATGTTTTTGGGAATAATCTGATATGATATGGAATTGTTGTTGTTTGTATTTGAGTTTATTTAAAGTTAGGATTCTTGTTCTTGAAGAAACAAAAGCCTTCTTTAATGAAAGCATAGAATAATTATGGTTTATGAATCAATGTTAGTTGTTGCATCATTAAAAACTATAACCGGAGTTGCGACAATAGATTACGTGTATAATAAATGTTATTATTATTGATTAAATACAGGTATCATCCTGACAAAAATGCTAATAATCCGGAAGCCTCAGAGCTATTCAAAGAGGTTGCATATTCTTACAACATCTTATCCGATCCAGAAAGAAGAAGGCAATATGATAATTCAGGGTTTGAGGTAGTCTTTTAGAAAAAATAAATTACATCAATATTATGTGAATGTATCTATTTCTATGAAATATATTTCATTTCGTTGCGTTTAATGAACTATTTAGGCTATTGATGCTGAAGGCATGGATATGGAAATCGATTTATCAAACCTTGGAACCGTGAATACAATGTTTGCAGCATTATTCAGGTATTCTTTAGAAAAAAATACTAGTTTGAGCTTTGAATTCCCTTTTTCTCAAATATTCATTCATTTGCTATTTTATTTATATTTTTTTTTGTTATTAAGTAAGCTTGGAGTTCCTATTAAGACAACCATTTCAGCCAATGTTCTTGAAGAAGCGTTAAGCGGAACCGTCACTGTCAGACCCCTTCCGTTAGGAACTTCAGTTAATGGAAAGGTGTGTATATATGTGTTATAAAAACATATTTCTGCAAATGTGTTATCTTCATTAAGTTAAATATCAGGTGGAGAAACAATGTGCACATTTTTTTAGTGTTACAATAAGTGAAGAACAAGCTCAGTCAGGAATTGTTGTTAGAGTTACTTCAGCTGCACAAAGCAAATTTAAGGTACCTCAAATTTTAAGAATATATGTATACATATATTTTTTTTGTTTTATCATATTATCTTAGTTAAATACTAGTGTTTATGTTAATTTAAAATTGCAGCTACTTTACTTTGAGCAAGATTACGGTGGGGGGTATAGTCTCGCGCTGCAGGTAATTCCATTTTTATTACCGTTAACCTTTTTCTTGTTTCTATCTTTTGTTTTCCAAAACTAACATCATGATAATGTTTTATTATCATTTATGACATCATCTCGTGCAGGAAGACTGTGAGAAGGCGGGTAAGGTGACATCAGCTGGGATGTATTTCTTGCATTTTCAAGTTTACAGAATGGATTCAGTTAATTCTGTAAGCATCCATCAACATTTTAAAAACATCTTATAATAAAAAGTCATTTTTATATTGCAATTGATAAAACTACAAAATTCATTTTGCAGTTAGCAATGGCTAAGGACCCTGAAGCTGCTTTTTTTAAAAAGTTGGAAGGTCTTCAACCGTGTGAGGTCTCGGAACTAAAATCCGGCACTCACATATTTGCTGTTTATGGTTAGAATCTCTATTTATTTATTTTAATTGATTTTATCTTTGTGCAGAATATTAATATCTGTTATTATGCAGGAGACAATTTTTTTAAAACAGCATCATATACAATAGAAGCGATCTGTGCCAATACATATGAGGATACGACTCATAAACTCAAGGATATCGAGCAGCAGATTTTGAGAAAAAGAACTGAGCTACGTCAGTTTGAGACAGAATACAGACAGGTGTAGTTTTGACTCGTTTACTTATGAATGGGTCGGGTCAAGAAAAAATGGGTTAAAAGAGGAAAGGGTTGAAAGTTGCCATAAGTTTATTTTAATACATATCTCTGAAATATTTTATTCAAATATATATTTATATTATGAGTCTGAGGGGTGCAAACCAGCCGAGCCCGAGTTCGATTAACTTATGAGAGCTCGAACTCGGCTCGTTGGTAGTTTCTCAAGCTCGAGCTCGGCTCGTTTATTATATATTAAATAAAAATAATATAAATAATAGACTTGTTTAGGCTCGCAAGCTCGATTAGCGAAACTCGAGCCTGGGCTTGTTTACTAAACAAACTTATTTTTAGGTTCAGACTTGGCTCGTAAACAAGTTTAAATAAGCTCGGCTCATTTAGTAGACAACTTTAATGAGGGGTGAATGCCATTAAATATTAATAAAAACTAATATTACACTATGGCTCGATAAGGCTCGACGAGCCTGATGAGCTTCACATGCTAGACTTGAGCTAGATAAATAAACGAGCTTTATTTTAAGCTCAAGCTCGGCTTAGGCTTAATAAGGCTCGGCTCGTTTCGAATATGGATGCAACTCAATAAAATTTTTCAGATAGTGAATTAGATGACTAAATACAACGTTATATTTATGTTCTGAGTTTTTCTTGTTTGATGTTTATGCAGGCTTTGGCCCGATTTCAAGAAGTGACCAACAGATACACCCAGGAAAAACAGAATGTATGTGCTTTTGCATATATGTTTTATCACTCACATAAATACATAATTACCGAATTAAAGATTATATTTATATAATTCTAAAGTTTTCTGTCTTTTACGGTGCTAAATGTTACAGGTGGACGAGCTTCTAAAACAACGAGAAAGTATCCAATCATCGTTTACAGTAGGTAGATCTTTGGTTGTTGGTAGCGGGAGCAATACTCAAGTTAGTAGTAATAACGGTGGAAATGACAGTAAATATCCTGGTGGTGATGGTGAAAATAGCCACAGTCCGAGCGAAGAAGGAACCTCGGATCCCAAAACTAAGAAAAAATGGTTTAATCTTAACCTAAAAGGCGAAAAAAAAACTGGTTGATCACATGGGTCACGGGTTTGTTCGGTGCGAATCTTGTTGTGTTTTGTTCATATTCGTAATGGTTTGTTAGTAATCAAGATCAAGAATTGTTTCAAAAGATTGTTGGGATATTTTAGTACCTGTATGTGTTTTGTTTGATTAATTAATTTGATTATTTTTAAATGAAGGATGGGCTATTATTTCTGAATCTATATTTATGTTATTTGATGGTTTGTGTTCAACCATAATAGATATGTGGCTCCAATCCACTCATGCTTTTATGGCAGAAGCCCCTCTGGTCGATTCCTCAGCCTCATCTATCTCGATTTAAATTCATAACACGATAAACTTTCGATTCGAACGACAATCACTAGCTGGTTGGATTGGTGTTTCTTCAGTTCTCATTTGAACCATATTATAGGTTAAAACACATATATAAATTAACATGTAATTGAAAAAACATACATACATAATTATTCTTTTTTAATTATAACAAGAACAAAGTTGAAAATGAAATCAATTAGCACTTATATTGTAAAATGAATTCATCAATCGTATAAATTTTGGTGTTTTCTTCATCGCCATCATTGAAGGTTCCCATCGCAACTCCACCCGAATTCGACCATTTGCAATGTCGTACACGTTGTCCATATGTTTTTGTTTTACCACATCCGCAACACTTATATCCACTAAACTTGAACCCTTGTATACTAAACTCTAGTAAAATGTTGAAAACCTTGGTTAATTGATGATTAAAAACCATAAATAATTTATAAGTGAAGAGTTAATGAATTTGTCGTACAAATGATTCTCTCCATGAGGAAGAACAAAGTTCCAAATGCAATGTTGCTTTAGCAGGATTCTCTACTGTAAACTTAAACGTTTCTTCCCATACGTGATGTTGATGGTTGTTCATGGTCTACAATCCACAAATTATAATTTGGTCTGTTAGTTTGCTATCCTTATGTAATTTGCCCTGGTGATTGAAATAAAAATTTACATTTAATTAACACAAACCTCGGTTTTTCTATAGTCAAGTCCAATACGCAGGTCGATGTATGGATGTTTTGCTTTAACTTTAATATCACTTCCTTCATGGATTGTAACCACAAGCAACCCTCCTCTGTCCGATTCCAACACCTCGGTCTCGCTAGGCTCTGGCGATAAACAACTCTTTGCAATTGTCTCCTGAAGCAAAAAAAAAAAAAAAAAAAAAAAAATTGGCACTAGCTTTTCTTCTAATTATACATGACACAAAAATTAAAGAGGCTTACTTGATATTCAAGTGCAGTTTCAAGTTCCCTCACAATGTCGCTCATTAGTGGACGATCCTCACGCTCTCTGTTTAGACATTGGTAAGCTATTTTTGCAAACGCCTGCAAGGAATCATGATTTATTTCGTCCTTTATATTACCATACACAATTTCGTTTATCGTCTTCTGTTCGTAGGACTGTCGCGCCAATGCTACTAAAGATCCATTTTTGTTGTGGAAGCTCAACCTCCCACACAATACTTCAAACAACACAACGCCAAAAGAGTAAACGTCTGACTCTTTTGTTAAATACCCGGTCTCTGCGTAAAGCGGATCAATATACCCAGGTGTACCTACAGGGTTCGAGAAAAGAAATGTGTATTCCTGATTGGCAGGACCAAACTTGGAGAGACCAAAATCTGATATCTTGGCGTTCCAGTTTTCATCTAATAAAATATTTGAACTTTTGATATCGCGATGAAATACTCTTTGTTGGGTTTCAGATGCATCATGAAGGTACGCCAATCCTCGAGCCGCCCCAATGCATATCTTAAGGCGTCTTACCCATCTTAGATCATTACTGTTGAGGTAATAATCAAGGCTTTTGTTAGGTACATACTCATACACGAGGATCTTCTCGCCATGATCATCACAAAACCCTAAGAGAGAGACAATATTTTCATGTTTGTAAATAGAGAGCATCATGATCTCTTTCCAAAATTCGGGATCTCCTTGCCCGAATCTGCGATCTAAACGCTTTAAAGCAACCATGGATTGCCCATAAAAACTGACAATCTTTCCCTTATATACTTTCCCGAATCCTCCTCTCCCGATGCAATCAGCGAAGTTGTTGGTAGCTGATTTGATAGCTTCTAATTGTATTTTGAGGTGTTCAAATTGTTTTGGGTGAGCCATTGTTTGAAGCAAAAGCGAGAACTCCACACTCTTATTTATAATTGAAGAGCTTGCAAGTGGGGATGTATTTAACAAACACTAGTTAATTGTCAGTTGCATTAAATCATATACTTCTGTCCTAAAATAATCCAAATTGTATGTCAACTTGACATAGTTTGGCTTTTCATATATTTTTTAATTTAATTCTGACATAAACATTTTTAAATGTTTGACATAGTTTGGCTTTCAAAATTTTTGGTTGCTAGTGATGTAAGAAGAAGCAATGCATGTTCGTTGGTCACACCAACTTTGAATATTTCAAACAAGAGTTAATTATGGTTTTCGTCCCCGTGGTTTGTCAAAAATCACTATTTCAGTCCATTAGTTTAAAAATTGCGATTTCAGTCCCTGTGGTTTCACTTTCGTCGTAACCATTTCAGTCCCTGTGGTTTCACTTTCGTAACCATTTCAATCCATTTATTTTGTAAGTATAGGGACTGAAATGGTTACGAAAGTGAAACCACAGGGATTGAAATCACAATTTTTAAACTAATGGACTGAAATACTGATTTTTGACAAACCACAGGGACGAAAACAGTAATTAACTCCTCAAACAATCTAAACTACCTAGCATCCCGGGTAGCCCATGATAATCGGCGTGATGTTCTAATATTTGTTGCATGTCACCGAACGACGGCTTTCTCAAATATCTTTTCTTATAAAGTTCTAAAATACACGAACAAAAGTTGTAAAGACTTTCTCTAGCTACACGTGCAGACATTTTTAAATAGTCATATCCATAATGTCCGAACTATTGCCGTACGCTAACTGTCTAAGTGCGGCCGTGACCTTTTGCCACGTACTAAATCCTAATTGCCCGGTTACATCCGGTTTTTGTTGGAAAAAAACATACTTCTCCTCAAGATCCCTATGTATCCTTAAAAATAAGTTTCTACTCATACGAAAACGACGCCTAAACATTTTTTCATCATACTTAGGTTCGGCTGAGAAATAATCGCTTACCAACAAATTGTTAGCGGTGTGCCGTTCACGAGCGATGTACCTCCTCCGTTTAGGTTTCGAAGTCTCTTCCTCATCGTCTTCCACGATAGCTTTCACCACCGTCGCGATCGTTTGTAGAAATATTTCCGCACCATCGTCAGATGATGATGACGATTCACTTGAAGTTGAAGAACTCATGGCAAGATTGTGTTTTAAGTGTTTGATATTGTGTGAGAAAAATGTTAAGTATGTTAGGGTATTTATATAGGAAAAAAGTGTTTTTTTTTTTTTTTTTTAAATTCATGCCCAACAGCTAGGCCAAACGGCTAGTTGTCTTGGGCAATGAGATCCCGCCATGTCATGCTCGTAGCACCACCCAACGCCCGGGCTGAAACCCCCGCCAAAAGGGCCACGCCGAAACCCAAGCCCACCCGGGATGGTGACTTGGGCGTTTGTACCCAACCCACGCCCCAACCCCGCCCCATACCCCTTAGTCTCAATATATATGGTCTGGCTTTCAAAATTTTTGGTTGCTAGTGATGTAAGAAGAAGCAATGCATGTTCGTTGGTCACACCAACTTTGAATATTTCAATATATATGGTCAAAATATCTTTCTATCGTTGAGCTTTGTAATTTTAAAGTCTTCATCCCGTGTTGCTGTTGTTTTCACCTTGCACTTCCTAAATTTCAGAAATAATTTGTCTATGAATTTTCACAAACTGATGATTTTAACATCTTTGCTATTAATACACTTTTTAATTGCCATTGACTTTGAATAATATCTTCTCTTTTTTTATATATAAATGACTTTATCAGTCGAGGGTTATATATGAAGATGAGGTTATGAATATAATAATACACGGTCGTATAGATAGGAGAAACTATTAAAATTCATAAAAAATAAAATCAAAATTTTATCTATATCTATCTGTAAGAACTATTCGCGTAATTAAAATAAAAGAAAACAAATTTTATTCAACGATTACAATACAAAGAAAAGAAAGCCGAAAGACTTACAGCTGAAATAATAAAAAATTACAAGAACAGTAGATGAAACAGAAATGAAATTTGACTGAGGCACGTGTTCAACACGCTTCCCTTAAAACAAATTCCGAGTCTCCCAGGAGCACACGTTTTGTTTCCCAGGGTACAACAGCCAAATCAGAATGTACAGCCGGAGCTGGCACTGGACCCGAAGAATACCTTGAAGCTTGCAAAGAACAGTTCAGAAGTGGGAGAGAATTGTTTTCAAGTAGCTGTTGTTGCTGGTGTACTTCGGAAGTGGAAGTGATGCTGTATTTATACAGCATCTGAGTCGTAACAGCCAAAATGAATTAAATGAGAGAATTAAATTGCATTAAACGTCTTCAATGCATTTTAATTCGTCTTTTAATTCTCAGTCAAAACTGTTGACTCGTCAGTTTCAAATGCTGAATTGTAACTGCACTGTCATTAAGTGCTCGAAGCTTCTGCGCGCGCACGTGCGGAGTACACTGGTGCGCGCGCGCGCGCCCTTTCGGTTCAAAACCATGCGCGCGCAGGTATGCACGCTCATGCGCCTTTTTGGCTCAAATCCATGCGCAAGCAGGGTCCTTGCGCGCGCTATTTTGGCTCACTTTCATGCGCGCATGAACCAGCCACCAGTGAGCCTATACGAGCATGCCACATAGTCGCGCCGTATTGGCTCACTTTGGTGCGCCCGCGCGCGTCTTCAGTGCCTATGCACCAGTGCGCATCATCCTGCCACATGTACTCGCGCGCTACTGCCACGTCACCTTCCAAGGTCTACTTGCCACCTGGTCCTTGCAGTCCATGTGCTTCACCACGAGCACGCGGTAAAAAATACAAAGGCGGCTCTCATGCGGCTCGCGGCGATGCGCCATCAAAGCGCCACATTGCGCCTCATCGCTCACGCCACGCGCGGGCGTGTGCGAGTTAGGGTGCTCTACACCCTTCGCGAGTACACTTCGGTACACCAATCGGCAAATGAAGTTAATCAAACTGAACCAAATAATCAAGGGAGTTTTCTCAATAAAGAAGGCATAGAGAATATAGTTGCTCAGGGTATAGCCAATGCTATCCTAGCAATTGTCGCCGCCGTTAAGAATCCCGTCGGACCTTCCCACGCCAACAATAGCAAACGCACTCGTGACGATAATTTCAATCATAGTGTAAATGGAGGAAACAATAATAATAATATAATTCAAAACCCGATACCTAAAAAGATGAAAGTTGCAACGACTGGTTGCACTTATAAGGAATTCCTAGCCTGTAAGCCCATTGAATTCACGGGTAATGAAGGAGCAACTGCAGCCCTCCAATGGCTAGAAAAGACAGAAGCTGTCATCAAAATAAGTAAGTGCGCAGATGAAGATAAGGTGATGGATGCTTCTAATTTATTCAAAGAAGAAGCATTAGAATGGTGGAACACGGTGTTGCAAGCCAAAGGAAGTAACGTGGCTTGTGCCATAAGCTGGGAGGAATTTAAGGAACTGGTAGAAAGGAAGTTTTGTCCTCCCTATGAAAAAGAGCAGATAGCAAATCAATTCCTGACCCACAGAATGGTAGATGTTAAGTGTCGTGAGTACACTTCAACCTTTTTCAAATATGCAAGAATAGTACCGTCTCTGGCCTCGCCAGAACCTGTACTTATTTCTCGCTACATTTGGGGACTAATTAGCAAGATCCGCGACATAGTCAAGGCTGCAAGACCCAGGACTATCGACGATGCAGTCGAATTGGCCAACACCTTGACAGACGGATTGGTGCGCACGAGAGAAGAAAATAGGAAGAAGGAATTAGCTCAAAAGATTACCCAAAGTTTCTGTGGGGGTAATAATAGTAATAACTTCAAGAAGAAGGGAACCGGGCAATCTTCCGCACCGCCATTTTGCGGAAACTGTAAAAAGAAACATTTTGGAAAATGTAAAGAAAGTTGCAATTGCTGCAAAGTACCGGGACACCGAGATGAGGAGTGCAGGAAGAAGTAAATGATCTGCTACAACTGCGGAGAAGCCGGACATTTTAAGCCAAATTGCCCTAAATTGGTCAAGCCAGCTGACAACAAGGCCAAAACTGCCGAAGGAACTAATAAGAAGAATGCAAGAGCCTTCCAGCTAACAACGCAAGAAGCAGATCTGATTCCAGACGTGATAGCTGGTACGTTTCTTGTGCATGACGTTTACGCAAAAGTATTATTTGATTCTGGTGCAAACCAAAGTTTTATAAATACTTCATTCTGCCAAGCACTTAAGCAACCTTGAACTAAACTTAGGCAAGTTTATACGGTAGAAACGGCAGAAGGAAATTCTGTTAATATAGATAAGGTACTTCAAGAAGGAAAAATAGAACTATCAGGACATAAGTTCTCGGCCAACCTTCTACCTATGAATTTAGCAGGATTCGATGTTGTGTTAGGAATGGATTGGTTAGTAGCCAACCATGCTATCCTATGTGATCAGAATGCAGTAGAAATTAGTACGCCCACAGGAGAGATAATTCTGATTTTAGGAGATAAGCCATGCAAACCAATGAAGTTCATTTCAGTAATGAAAGTTGCTAGTTACGAGCGAAAGCAAGGCATAGTGTATATGATTTTAGTGATCATTAACACTAGATAGGGAAGTAGAATTTAGAATTCATCTAATACCTGGAACCGCTCCTATAGCTAAGGCACCCTATCGTTTAGCACCAACAGAGATGTTAAAATTGAAAAAGCAATTAGATGAAGTGCTAAGCAAAGGATTCATATAACCCAGTTCATCCCCTTGGGGAGCACCGGTGTTGTTTGTGAAAAAGAATGATGGTTCGATTCGGATGTGTATCGATTATAGGGAATTGAATAAGGTTACTATTAAGAATCGATACCCATTACCTAGGATTGATGATCTTTTTGATCAACTGCAGGGAGCTAGGTATTTTTCTAAGATAGATCTACGCTTCGGTTACCATCAACTGAAAGTACAGGAAGAGGACATTCCTAAAACTGCTTTCAGGACTAGGTATGGTCGCTACGAGTTTACAGTCATGCCCTTTGGATTAACGAATGCTCCCGCAGCATTCATGGATATGATGAATAGGATCTGTAAGCCGTACTTGGATAAATTTGTAATTGTCTTCATTGACGATATACTTATTTATTCCAAAAGCAAGGATGAGCACTGCGAGCACTTGCACGCACTTCTAACCCTGTTAAGGAAAGAAAAGCTTTACGCCAAATTTTCAAAGTGTGAATTTTGGCTACAAGAGGTGCAATTTTTAGGACACATGGTGAATCACGAAAGCATTCACGTGGATCCCTCCAAGATAGAAGCAATCACATGTTAGAAAGTCCCGCAATCAGCTACAGAAGTCCGAAGTTTTCTAGGATTAGCTGGATACTATAGGCGCTTCATCAAAGACTTTTCTAAGATAGCTGTCCCATTAACTAAGCTAACCTGTAAGACTGTTAAGTTTGAATGCAGACCGTTTGTTTTTTAGAAGACATTTCATTAAAAAATGTCTTCAAACCTCTGCGCGTCCTCTTACCCACGCAGACATGGTCCAATGTCTTCCCACCTCTTCCAACCCTCTCTCCACCCATCTTTTCAACCGATTACCAATTCAACTTTGCTGTAGTTCTCCTTCCCCTTTTCATCATCGATACATTCAAGAAAACCTCCATCTTATTGGCAATCTAAATTTGGTCGATCTTGTCCCCAAATCACTTTACTTTTTCTTTGAGATTTTCAATTTTTTTCCTTTTAAAACTCTTCTAATTTCTTCTGCCCATACCTCCACAATACTCTGAACAAACCCAATTTATAAGTTCGTTTTCTTCATTCATTTTTTTTTTAATTTTTTGGGATGATTTTCAAGATTCCAGATTATGGGTGTTGATTTATTTGCCTACCCTTTTGTTGATTTATTTGCCTACCAGACGTTGAATCTTCATATGAAGAAGAAGATGCAACAGGAAGAACTATGCAGGAAGAAGAAGGTGGAGGTGTAGCGGCGGAAGAGTTGAACGGAATTTGGTTAATGGTGGAAGTCGCCGGAGGCGGAAATTGGGGATGATTGACGCCTTTGAGCTCACCGGAGAAAGGGACTTTTGATTTAGGTTATGTTCAAGAGAAAGGGGTTTGGGAGAAGAGAAATGGAAAAAAGGTTTGCAGATGTAGGGTAAAGAGATGAGATAATCAAACACTTTTTTTATTACACACCGCAGACATTTGGTCCACCTCTTCTAGTGCAAACGTTTGCAGATGTGGTCCGCAGACTGCAGACCTTTTGCATCTGAAAAAACAAACACCACCTAAGTCGGCATGGCTTACTTAGACAGTGATCTAAGGACGCACGTGAGTTAAAGATCTAACTCCGTGACAATGGGCCTTGATAACCATTACTAAATAGGCGAGTGATGTTCAAAAAGGCCTTGGACCAATTTCAAAAGACCTGTCTTAAAAAAAATGTACGTACGTACCTTGATAATCATTAATAAATAGGCGAGTGATGTACCCGTGCAGCAACGCGCGCGGATCTGGTTACTAGTTAAGTTTTAAAAATGTACGTACGTACGTACATGTTGGGATTTAAGGTCTTGACCTTTCAATAGGTATTAAATAATTAAGTAAATGATACACGCAGTGCATCATAACAACGATTCATGACATTTATTTATCTTGATAAAATTTGTATCTAGGTTGTTATAATTTTGAGATAGATACCGGAGCTTCTTGTCAAGTTTGCATGCTGCGATTAAAAGGTGGTGGTGTGGTGTGTTTTTATTTTTCTAATAAAAAACACTCGAAGGAGGTCAATGATTTATACCAAAACACTTGTTGTAATTCTTCTCACATGGGAATAGTTCACTCCAAACGGTCCATCAATGAGCATGTGTATAACTTTGGATCTAATCCCCGAGCGGAGGCCGCCGCCGCCGGACTGTTGGTGGTGGTGGTGGCGATCTGGAAAAGAAAGGAGATCAAAGAGTGGTTTGGTAGCTGTATGTAAGGTAGGTTTTGTTATTATTTTCATTTCTTGGATATTTTTAATAAATTTTTGCTTGTTGCTTAAAAACAGGTGCGAGATGATCATGGAGAGGATGGACATGCTGATTTCATTATGCGGTTATCCTTTAATACTTTGACTATGTTTAGAAATGAAATGGATATGGTGTTTTTTAGGATGTTGTTTTGACTGGTGGTGTTGATTTGAATTTTTTTTAAGAAATGGGTTTTACGCTTGTGTCAGAAATAGATAGATTGAAATGTGCTTGTAGTACATTTCACATGCTGCCGGATTATGGTTCTTTCATCGGAGAAGATGGAGTTGCCGGACGAGATCATAGTTTGAAAAACCACTGTGTGGCCCGATTAAAGGTGTTACGATAATGTCCGGCAACTCAAGCGTATCGAAGAAATGTGTGAAAGAACGATAATATCCGGTAACTCCATCTTATCCGGTCATGCTCCGACATTCTGTGAAATGAATATTTGTGGGATGCATATATTTCTGACATTAATACCCCTTTATTAAGTTATATATATATATATATATATATGTGTGTGTGTGTGTGTGTGTGTGTTGTGTGAGAGAATTACTAATCTTCACACTATTATAATCTGAAACGGGGATATGGCACCCCTTGGGGCGGTGTTTGTCGGGGCTAAAAGGCGGGGGTGGCGCCATATCACCTGCGACTACGGAAGGTCTAGGATTAGCTGGATACTATAGGCGCTTCATCAAAGACTTTTCTAAGATAGCTGTCCCATTAACTAAGCTAACATGTAAGACTGTTAAGTTTGAATGCAGATCGTTTGTTTTTTAGAAGGCATTTCATTAAAAAATGTCTTCAAACCTCTGCGCGTCCTCTTACCCACGCATACATGGTCCAATGTCTTCCCACCTCTTCCAACCCTCTCTCCACCCATCTTTTCAACCGATTACCAATTCAACTTTGCTGTAGTTCTCCTTCCCCTTTTCATCATCGATACATTCAAGAAAACCCCCATCTTATTGGCAATCTAAATTTGGTCGATCTTGTCCCCAAATCACCTTACTTTTTCTTTGAGATTTTCAATTTTTTTCCTTTTAAAACTCTTCTAATTTCTTCTGCCCATACCTCCACAATACTCTGAACAAACCCAATTTATAAGTTCGTTTTCTTCATTCATTTTTTTTAATTTTTTGGGATGATTTTCAAGATTCCAGATTATGGGTGTTGATTTATTTGCCTACCCTTTTGTTGATTTATTTGCCTACCAGACGTTGAATCTTCATATGAAGAAGAAGATGCAACAGGAAGAACTATGCAGGAAGAAGAAGGTGGAGGTGTAGTGGCGGAAGAGTTGAACGTAATTTGGTTAATGGTGGAAGTCGCCGGAGGCGGAAATTGGGGATGATTGACGCCTTTGAGCTCACCGGAGAAAGGGACTTTTGATTTAGGTTATGTTCAAGAGAAAGGGGTTTGGGAGAAGAGAAATGGAAAAAAGGTTTGCAGATGTAGAGTAAAGAGATGAGATAATCAAACACTTTTTTTATTACACACCGCAGACATTTGGTGCACCTCTTCTAGTGCAAACGTTTGCAGATGTGGTCCGCAGACTGCAGACCTTTTGCATCTGAAAAAACAAACACCACCTAAGTCGGCATGGCTTACTTAGACAGTGATCTAAGGACGCACGTGAGTTAAAGATCTAACTCCGTGACAATGGGCCTTGATAACCATTACTAAATAGGCGAGTGATGTTCAAAAAGGCCTTGGACCAATTTCAAAAGACCTGTCTTAAAAAAAATGTACGTACGTACCTTGATAATCATTAATAAATAGGCGAGTGATGTACCCGTGCAGCAACGCGCGCGGATCTGGTTACTAGTTAAGTTTTAAAAATGTACGTACGTACGTACATGTTGGGATTTAAGGTCTTGACCTTTCAATAGGTATTAAATAATTAAGTAAATGATACACGCAGTGCATCATAACAACGATTCATGACATTTATTTATCTTGATAAAATTCGTATCTAGGTTGTTATAATTTTGAGATAGATACCGGAGCTTCTTGTCAAGTTTGCATGCTGCGATTAAAAGGTGGTGGTGTGGTGTGTTTTTATTTTTCTAATAAAAAACACTCGAAGGAGGTCAATGATTTATACCAAAACACTTGTCGTAATTCTTCTCACATGGGAATAGTTCACTCCAAACGGTCCATCAATGAGCATGTGTATAACTTTGGATCTAATCCCCGAGCGGAGGCCGCCGCCGCCGGACTGTTGGTGGTGGTGGTGGCGATCTGGAAAAGAAAGGAGATCAAAGAGTGGTTTGGTAGCTGTATGTAAGGTAGGTTTTGTTATTAGTTTCATTTCTTGGATATTTTTAATAAATTTTTGTTTGTTGCTCAAAAACAGGTGCGAGATGATCATGGAGAGGATGGACATGCTGATTTCATTATGCGGTTATCCTTTAATACTTTGACTATGTTTAGAAATGAAATGGATATGGTGTTTTTTAGGATGTTGTTTTGACTGGTGGTGTTGATTTGAATTTTTTTTAAGAAATGGGTTTTACGCTTGTGTCATAAATAGATAGATTGAAATGTGCTTGTAGTACATTTCACATGCTGCCGGATTATGGTTCTTTCATCGGAGAAGATGGAGTTGCCGGACGAGATCATAGTTTGAAAAACCACTGTGTGGCCCGATTAAAGGTGTTACGATAATGTCCGGCAACTCAAGCGTATCGAAGAAATGTGTGAAAGAACGATAATATCCGGTAACTCCATCTTATCCGGTCATGCTCCGACATTCTGTGAAATGAATATTTGTGGGATGCATATATTTCTGACATTAATACCCCTTTATTAAGTTATATATATATGTGTGTGTGTGTGTGTGTTGTGTGAGAGAATTACTAATCTTCACACTGTTATAATCTGAAACGGGGATATGGCACCCCTTGGGGCGGTGTTTGTCGGGGCTAAAAGGCGGGGGTGGCGCCATATCACCTGCGACTACGGAAGGTCTAATGAAGAAAGTCGCTAGGACCTTGGCATATAAGAAGAATTATACATGGATCGATGTAATCTTTGATTTATATAGTAGAGTAAGGGGTGTTTGGTGTTGCGTTTTCAAAATAGATTATGTGTTTTTAAAATAGATTTTGCTTCTTCAAAACTGCGTTTTGAAAAAGCATGTAGGTACATGCTTCTCCAAAACTGCGGTTTGGAGGCAGATAATCACTTTTTCATCCAAACACTTTTTTAGATTATTTATGTTTTACAAACGCAATAATCAAATAATCACTTCAAAACGTAATCCCAAACACCCTCTAAATAATAGTGTTTAGATATGCCTATGACCTAACTGAATGATTATAACTATTAGAGACAGTCCAAAACTGTCTCTGCAAAAAAGAACCTGGATTTGCCTCTACATATACTTTATCACTGAATTCCACTTTTTTGTCAAAAGCATTAATTCCTTTGTACCCGTTTTCATTCAGACATTATTATACCTTTTCATCACAACTAGAATAAATTACCTCGATACTTGTCTTTCATTTTAAGTAAACCAAATCATAATAACCACTTAAAAAGTTAAAACTAACTTGTGTTTACCTTTTTATGAAAGTAGTATAGTCCCCTTGTACATGTTAGTGTTTGTATGCCTTTCATTGTCGAGTGCAACTCCATATCATTGTAGAGTAGAGCTCCAAACTAAAATCATTTAGAACAACGAAATTTAGGTTATACAACAACTTTAAGCATTCAACTAATATTGTGAAGCAACAAATGTAAGTCTATTAAATTCATATAATCGATAAAATTGGTCGTTCTCACCTGCTGAACAAAACTCCGTCGCCGATGCAACTGACGGTGGATAGAAAGTGGACGGCGGAATCTGTGGGGCGTCGGATGTGAAATGAGAGAGAGCGATTTAGGGTTTTGTTTTGAGAAAAATTCTAAACGGGTACTCAGGCATTTAACTTGTTTATAAATGAAAAATAACCTAAGAAATTGGGGGGAAAACTATAGAGAAGGAGAGTTTTAGGTTGGATTGATGTGGCAAGTTGGGAAGTGTTAAATATAATTTATGAAGGAGCAGAATGTGACAACCTGAGATTTCAAGTCTTTTCATTTACGTATCACTTGTTTAGTAATTCTGTTTTGATAAATTGTTTGATGTTATGAAACGTGTAACAGTTTGAAAATTTATCCTAATGTATGTTGAATTGTGCAATGTGAATGTAATGTATTGGTTGAATTGTGCTATGTGAATGAAATGTATGGGTTATTGTTTAATGAAAACATTATGTGACATTTGAGCTCGACAAAGAACAGAGTTTCGGCAACAGTGTTTCGTCGCCCACAATCCTGGCGAAAGTTGGTATTTCGCCAACCGTGTTTCGTCGCCCACTATCTTGGCGAAAGTTGGTATTTCGCCAACAGAGACTCTCGGCCCAGCTTAATCCCTAGGCCCAACCCACTTTCCTTAGATTATAAGCGTGTACTGTGCATACTTTACATTCATATTACAACCCTAACTAATCCTTAAGAGGCGACGTCAGTGAAGCCTAGGCATAGATCTAGGAGAATTATCGTTCACTCATTCTACAAAACAACTTATTCATTCATCAGTTAGTAAGTTATATTTGTTATCAACCCTTGTTGATTATATGATTGTATTTTCTTGATTACAGCTTGTATCTATATCGTAACATATAATAATTGTAACAATGATGAATATATGATTATAGTTTCTTGTTAATTATTCTTGATCATGTGTAGATTGTTATGATTTGCTACGCCGATCTCGGTTTATTATGATTCGGAATTGTCATGTGCTGTAATGAATGATGTGATGGTGTATGATTGATGATTAGATGATTTTTGTATTTAGGATCCTTGATCTTGATCATAGTGTTGTTTAGTTCGAGGATCGCATGAATTGTGTATGAATAGATTATGGGAATCGATGATCTTGTGGTGGCTGTACTAGGGTTGAAAAGTGGCAGTGATTAGGGTTGCATAATTCTGGATTGTAACTGTTCCTCGACGAAACCTAGTGGTGTTTCATCGTAAGTAGCCTCGACAAAACTTAGTGGTGTTTCGTCATGGGTAACTTCGACGAAAGATAGGTAATTCATCATATGCAATCTTGATGAAAGTTAGGTAATTCGTCAATGGGGTATTTCGTCGTGGAGGCCTTTGGCCTGAACAGTGAACAGTTGGACGGACTGTGAGATGTTGTTACTGTGATATTGTATGCTTGTGATTGTGAAATATTAGCATAAGACTCTCACATGAGATGTGAGCATGGGTAGAACTGAGTAATTGATGTATGATAAACTGTGACCTTGTGATAGATGCAAACTGTGTGAGATAAGTAACCATTGTTGGAAACATGAACTTGTGTTATAAACGTGCATGAGATCTGATTGCTTGTTATGTATTACCTGACAATGACTGTTACAAGTGACTTGTTGAATACGTGAATTGGATATGTGTTTACAAAACTGACTATTCTTGGTAACCACGGTAGGGTATGGTTGACCAACTTGGAACGGGTAATGTAATGTAACATACCGAGCAATCTAAGGTGAGTTCATTCCTCTTGAGCATGCACCCCGATGGTTGGGACAGTCATTGGGTATCCCTGAGAGGGATAGGTTTTGGGTAAATCAATTAGGTATTCTGGAGAGGAATACGTCTCATGGGTAAAATCTGGTATGTTGGATAATACACTCGTCCTATCACTCTTAAGTCCCATCTTTTTGTTACCGGAGAGGTAACAGGGTATTAGTTGGTAGCGCTACTTAGGTTTGGCACCCTCACCCCGTACCGGAGAGGACGGGTGTGAACTAATGACCCAGTCATGCCCAGTGCTTTGATAGGAGCACTGGGGAACGGGCAAAACATAAATCAGGAGCCGTCTTGTATCCGAGGTATTATCAACATTGTAATCAATAAACGTAACAACACACTTGGTAACTAACGTTTTCGTAAAACTATGAACACACCAGCGTTGTCTGATACACGTGTGTGCATGCTCGCAGGTTATAGATACGTCTGGATGTGGAACTTGTTGTCTGGGATGCTGGAGTGGTCATGGGTCGCGATACATGGAATCCCGAGACGAGTCTAATGATTATCATACATATGGTTTATGAAACACTTAACAAATGATTTATGCTTCCGCTGAATACGATGATTTGTAATTACTGTTATGTAACACTTTACATTAATGAATGAAAGTTTTATTTAAAATCTTGTATGAGTTCGGTGTGATTGGTGGCTAGATCCTGGTATGTCACACGCCTCGCGGGGGTTTTCGCTTGGGGTATTTTTGGGGGTGTGACAGTTTGGTATCAAAGCCACTGGTTATATGACTAGTACACATTTTTTTGTAAAACCATACTATAACCGAATAGTTCTGAATACGTGAATACGACCATGACACTCAGCTCCAGATTGCAAGGTTCGTCTTTCTCAATTGATGCATACATTACATGACTAGTACACATTTGTTTGTGACGTAACATAAGGACACACACTCGTCACTATAGCATGATGGCATGGATTGCTTGTTTACTTTATGATGCGTGGATAGTATGCCATAGTCCTTGGATTTTGTGACCTTATTACTTTGACAACCTCCGTTGATATCTGGATTTGAAGAACCATTTGACACGGGTTAGGAGGAACTGAGATGAGCATGCAAATCACAATATTATTATGGGTGCACACATAATAATAATGTGGGGTGCATGTGAGTCCCAGTGAGACTTAACAAGTGAAAAAGGGGTTCTGCTCTGTAATTCGATCAATGAGAAGCGTAACAAATTTATAGGTGTCATAGTAGTGATTGTCTCCTACTCGAATGTGATCTTTTCATTTCCCTCTGAAACCTTTCGAATCTCGATGCTATCGAGTATTACCTGAACACCCATCTGAACACCTAGCGAACTGTGTAGAATGTTAGGTGCTTGTACGAACGTCCCTGAGTTGGATGTTGCAACATCAATGATTGGTCTATACCTCTCACACTCCTGTTTGGTTGCTGGAACTCAATGTACTGACGTCTTAGATCCCGAAGTGCGATCACATCTGCAATACCCTAGTCGCATACCGTGTATTACTCAATCGACATGCAAGATCGAAGTACAAGAAGATGAGCGTAGTACCATGCCGACCTCAGTATTAGGACGACCCTGATTACTGGCAACGAACACCAGCAAAGTGACTGCAATCGAATCCCTAACCCTAGTCAGCGACTGATGGGAGTCAACCTTTACGAATCAATCAGGACATAAGCGATGGCAATTTTCTATAGATTGGAATGTGAAACTTCCCGCACAGTGAGTAGTGCCTTAGCACGTACCATGGAATGTGAAAAGATAGATCCTATCGGTGAAAGATCGTAGAGCTCCGTTTCAAACAACAGCACCAGAGGCAACAGTCACGACAACAATCAAGGGAACGACGGCAGTACTAGAAATCCTCACAACGAGTACAACAACACGGGAAACGATGCTCATGGAGGGGCATTGGCGACGCCAGGATTATAACAACATGGTGGCCTACACGTTCTTGGTAACGAATCACTTCGTCTCTGTTCTATTTAACCCTGATGCTTCTTGAAACCGAACCTATTGTGGAATCGGTGGATGACAAGACAAATGGAACGTCATATGTTTGTTGGGATGCAAACTCGACCTCGTGGGACAAGTGTTCGACATCGACCTTCCTACTACTATCCTTGATGGTCTTAATGCAGTAGTTAGTGTGGATTGGTTATCCAAAGATCGTGTAGATATACTCTGTGAGGAGAAGATTTTACGTATCCTTCTCCCTAGTGGAAGATCGTTGTCTGCTCTAAAGCGTCATAGGGGTGCAAGGGTTAGCACCATTCCAGCTATGAAGGCCCAGAAGTGTCTGCAGAGGGGTTACCACTCTATGTTAGCAACCGTTTCTGATGATAAGGCTAAGGAAAATAGGATCGGGGATCCGCTAATTGTTCGTGACTCCTCGCAGTGTGCTATTCGAGGAACTTTCAGGTTTACTTCCGCAATTGTTAGTCGGAATCTCAGTTGATCTCACGCCAGAGGTAGCTCTGAATACTTGTACTCATACCGTCTTGCACCAGGAGGGTTGCAAGAATTGTCTAATCAACTACAGGAACTGTTGGACAGGAGTTTGTTGGACCTAGTTTTTCGCTTTGGGGAGCCCCAGTTATATCCGTGAAGATAAGCCTTTTCGTATGTGTACTGATTATCGAGAACTCAGCAAGGTGACAGTCAAGAACCGTTCGCTTCGATCATGTAGTAACACCCTGTTGACCAGTTACGAGGGACAAGCTTCCATTCGAGGATTGATTAACAAACAAGCTATTATTAGATGGAAGTCCAAGGGGAGAATGTTCCTGGAATGACATATCGAACGTAATACGGCCAGTGCAACTTTGTACACCATAACCATTGAGTTAATAAACACACCAGCAGCTTTATGGACCACATGAATCGACCGTGTTTATCGATGACGTTTTGGATCATTTCCAGGAGAAAGGAACATCATGGGCGGCATTTGTATCTTATTTTAGAGCTCTTGAGGGAGGAGCCACTCCGCGCGAAGTCTTGTTAAATGTAATTTCTGGATTCGAGAGGTACCTTTTGGTCATATAATCAACAAAGTGGGAATACACGTGGATTTCGCTAAGACCCATTTTGGTTAAAACTGATCGACACCAAAGATTCCTTCGGGGATGCAGCAATTCCTTGGTTTCACTAGATACTATCACAACTTCATCGCGGGATCATCGAAGATTGCGCCGCTGTAACCTCTTTAACACAGCGGGGTGCTGTGAATTCATGGGAGACAAAACAGGAGGGCGTCTTTTCAGCTTTTGGCAGTCAACTCTACAATGCATCGAACATCGTATTTACCCGAGGGTGCGGGTGATCTGATGGTATACCTTAAGGGTTCGAATCAGAGTTCAGTTACACATCGATGCAACACGAGAAAGTGACGGCTTACGTAGTGGATTTACAAGAAGAGTTGCACGAGACACAACCTGCGGTGGAAACCATGGTCTTTGGATTTAAGTTGGAGGCATTACTTGGGCGGTACCAAACGCACTACTTAGACCGATCACAAGGGCCTCCTGTGTACCTTTGTTTCGAAAGAGCTAAACATGTAATAGCATCGCTGGATGGAACTTTTGAATGATTACGACCGTGAAACCTGAACGTGCACGAGCTTTGCAGCTCACTATCAACTCTACCTTACCTGATTGGACTCGCTCTGTTCAAACTGGAGAATGGAAGGAAGAGAATTTTCAAGTTAAACCCATGCGGGGCATGGAGAAGCAACCGTTGACAGGTCGGACGATATTCGCCACCTCATGGAACGAATGTAGGTCTCATTATACGGCAACTGTAGGGGACTTGTGTTGAGCGAAGCACACCAGCCTCGACATTCTAGTCATCTGGATTTTTATGGAATATTTTAGGATCTAAGGATCTTGTACTGGCGGCTGGGCTTGAAGGCCTACACAGTGATGTAACACCTCGTAAAATCACGTCCAATGATGTATTGACACGTGTAATAAACCCCAATAAAGTCAAACCTTGAATTTAAGGGACTAATTTTTTCAAAAAATCAAAAAAATTGATTATGGAAGGACTGGAAGTGTTAACATACTTAAAATAAGTTTCTGAATAACCTTTTACGGTTTTTATATTCACAAATGAGCTACTTGTTGATCGAGTGTAGCCGTTTGCGTAATTAATTGAAAGTTTTCACAATGAAGGGTTAAAAGCGTCAACATGTTAATTCTTACCTCTGAGCGACCTTTTAACAACCCGGGAGCTTCAGGATATTTGATTATACTCTCGGGATTGCCAATTATTGGCCATCTAAGGCTTTTATGCCTTTAAGTGACGTTACGCGCAACTTTGCAAGTTTAAGGGGTTAAAAGCGTCAATATGTTTAATTATATATCTGAATGACCTTTCGGCAAACCCAAAGCATTATGATGTTTTATAATACTCCCAAGAATGCCTAATATGGATTAGATAAGGCTTCGATGCTATTTAACGATGATATACTCAAGTTTGCGCATTAGAGGGACTAATTGCGTCAAACTGCAAAAGTATACCAATTCGTATGATATCGAACCTTCCGGAATATGATCATAAGTTAAACATGCCCTAAATATCCTTTAAATAGCTTAGAAATAGGCTTTGAAGGGCTCGGTATGCTAAAATAACCTTACTTGATCAATAGGGACTAAAAGCGTCAAAAAGTGCATAAGTTTGCATTTTCGCGCATATCTTACGTTCTGAATATATCCGGACATCCAAAAATTTATGTAATCATTAAAATATTTTATTTTAGTGATTGGCATGATAAAATTCCATTCGTCGCTTAATTTGGATCGTTTTTGCGTCCGTTACGACTTCCGTCTTAATTAACCGAATAACGCAACCGTACAGCCAAACGAACCGACATCCGAGATATTTTTGAGCACATTTCAAGTTCCCTATACTTTAACTTTATTTTAGAGACTTGAAATGGGGTTAACGGGGCTTAAACGTGCCAGAAATCAAGTGTTTACACTGCAGGGGCCATTTATGCAATTATGCCATTTTGGTCTCTGGCGGGGCACGAGAGGCCTCTCGCGGGGCGACAGAGACTGATCTAGGCAGATTCTTGTTTTCAGCAATCTGGTCGAATTTCAGGGGCTTTTATGTAATATTTTCAATACCTTGGGCTACCATTTGATGGTTTTTAACATCCCATTGTATTCCAAAGCCATTTGCCCAAGTGGAGGGCCAAGATTGAAGCTCGGTTTACGAGAAATGATCCTAACGGTCCTTGAAATCCTATATAAACTGACTTGTTCTTGCTCTCATTTCACACTTGATCTGAATTGTTCTAAGTTGGAGCTTTTATGCTTCATACCTGAGCATTCTAGGTCAATTCCATTCTTGCTTGGACCCTTTGTAAGTGTCCTTTCGTGCTTAGTTTAATTGTTTGGCTCTTAAAGCCGAAAAGTCAAGCGTTCATGATAAACGCTTTGACTTTTAAATGACCGAGCCATTGTTCGCAACGAACATGGCTACGTGATCGTAATTAGGTAGGTATTAAACCCTCAAAAGGACACCTCCTAATTACCACGTTTGCTTAGTTAATTGTCGGGTCAAAGTAATTAAAATAAAAGTCAAGCGAGTCGGTTTTTAAACAAAATTCATAACTAATGTTATAAAGGCAATAAAATCAGTTTTGTCACTTTAATAACTTGGTAAATATTAATTGAACATGTCTAGACATGTTCAACCTGACAATTCTGAGTTTAGGCTCGGTTCGGAACCGAAAGTCGCAAAAGTAGACTTTTGCTTTGACTTTCAGTTTTGACCTGATTTATCTTAGTTTAGATATGCCTTAGGATTCCTTTAGGACTGTATTATATGTTAGTATAACCCTCTGAGGTTATACAACATGGTTCCATAGAAATCCTAGTTCATTGCATGTTTCCGTTAAATACTTAAAAGTTGACCATTATGGCCTTTTGATATTAAAACGAGATTTTTGAAAATGTGAGAGGACAAAAACCTTGGTTACTGATTTATAAACATCTCCTTAAATTTCACATCAGTTTGTGGTCTAAAATGGGAGTTATGCTCAATATCGTAAATTAAAGCCTTTTTATTAATTAAACGGCAATTTCGGCATAAAACCTATTTAAACTCAAATTTTAACACCAAACCTTTTACCCACTGATATAATTTAAAAATTTGGGATTTTTGGAGATTTTTATTTATTTTTAAATTGATCATAACATAGGGTTCTCGCATAGACTCGATAATTGACGATATTGCCCTTTTCGCTAATAAAATGAGTTTTACACATCCTTTACGTACCAAACCTTTTTCTACTGATTTTATATATTAAATAAGTTATTTTAAAAAGTAAAGGTTGATTAAAATCTCAGATTTCCTTAATCAACCCGAAAATCGTCAAATACCGACTTTTATGCGATTTAGGCGCATAGTATGGTTTAAAACCATATTAGGCACCTAAAGCTTGTTACCCACTAATGTTATGAATAAATTTTTATACTTTAACTGTAAGAAAAAGTTTTGAACTCAGATTTTCCAAATTTGGCCTTTAAAGCTTATGTGAAATGACCAAAATGCCCCTATGGTGCATAGTTTGGCATGAATGATAAATTTCACACATATATGATATTTTACTGATATAACCTACTAAAATAAATATTTTTACTGATCATTTTAGACTAGAACCTCAGATTGTCATTTGACCTCTTTTATAATCTTTAAAATGACCAAAATACCCCTACGGGGCTTAAATTGATTTTAAATCCGTTTCGGGCATAATGGAAGATATCCTACTGATATCACAACATATTAAAAGCATATTAACTTGTGGAACTTGTTCATGACTCTTTTGGTTACCCGTTAGGCACTTTTCGCATTCGGTACGGTTTATGTAACTAGTTTGCATAAATTAACCGAAACGGGTCAAACCTTATCATTTTCACTTCAAAATTCAGAATGTGTTTAGTTTACCCATATTATACAAGTCTCCATACTTGTCGGGTCTAAATCACATTCTAATCCGGTCTTCGCTTAATCTTGCGTTTTGAGCCGTAAACCTTTCGTTAAAACTAACCGGTCTAAGTTAAGACTTAAATAAGACCCGTTAGAAATTTAATAGGTTATTAAAACCTTCGTTCCAGATTGAGAGCCTCAGTAGAGGTACTTGTGCTTGCTGAATTGATTATACGACTGAGAATAAAATTACATTTTAGCTCAGGTAAATACTTTTAACTTATTTTCCCTATACGAGCTTGGGAAACGGTATTATAATAATACCGCTTGGTCGGGTATTGAATGTTTAATCGGATTGTGATTAAATTATTGAGGTAACCCGTTTTAATCTGTCCTGTTTGAAATAAAAGCCTTTGGGGGTTAATGACCATGTCCCGCCCGGATATACTTGGCATCATTATTAAGAAATGGCCACGTCTTAAGCACGGGGTGTAGGCATACACCTATACTTGTGGTGTGTCTGTTAATCTTGACTCGGTTTCTAACATCGGGCCCTGAATGTATAACGAACATGTAAATCTGTATACAAGATTGTTTTTATATAATTGTCCCAATTTATAAAAGAATATTTGTGCCTTGTGCGTTTAAATCAATTTTCATAAATGTTTTCAAAAGAGTCAGTTAATTATATTTACCAGTGTAAACTGACGTATTTTCCAAAAAGATTAAGTGACAGGTACTGTACGTAATTGGCTGGGAGCTCAGGGCATTAATAGGGAATCTTGCAAGTTCTAGACGTCTAAAGTCTGTTGAACAGTGTTTATCTTTCTGTTTTAAGATCCGCCTGTGGATTCATATACAACCGTTGTGTAATACTTTATAATACTTTCGAATCGGTTTGTATTATTTCTTTAGACTTCCGTTGTGCATTGAACTATGATTATTTGACTATGATGATATCAACTACTTCACGATACTCCCCACCGGGCCCACCGGTAATACGTGGAAATATCGGGGTGTGACAGGTTGGTATCAGAGACAACATTAGGTGAATTAAACACTAGCCTTTTGTGTTTAATCTCAATAACACTGTAGCACATTGCTTGACCTTCTGAGTCTAGACTTAACATAGGAATACTCTCATCTCTATTCTGTAAAATATTGTTTTCGATTTTATGTATTTTGAATATATCGCCAAGCAAAGAAGCCATAATGGAAATTCTACACACCCGGAGCCTTGAAATGCCGAGCTTCGTACCGCGGCTAGGATAAAACGTGCAACCAAGGAGAAAACATTCAGAAATAAAGTGAAGAAGAAACTCCTTTTGCTGAAGTTCGTTTCCTTGGTAGTCCTTATAAGGACATATTTATCTTTTAGTCCCTTCATGGACAACATTATCTTTTTCAAGTCCCGTTTAGGGCAATTATGTACTCCTTTTAAAATTATTGGAACGTTTTAATTAAATTTCATTTTATCATTATATATGAATATAATATATGAAATAAATCAAAATACCATTCCTTTTTATAATTGATCTGCCATTATATATTGAATGGAATCTTAAAGGTATGACCTAGCCTATATGCCATTTTGGACTTGGCCATGATGATAAGACCTATTTAAAAGATTAAAATCCTTGTTAACATCTGGAAACATGTTAACACTCCTGGCAAATGTGATTCGATAAACTCACATAAGTCATCCTTATATTGGATTCTCCCAATTTCTTATCTAGCCTAACGATTTAGAAATCATGGCTCAAATCATCAGATAAGATGATCATATCATAAACATCCCTTAGTGATGAAGTGCCTACGGGCCATATTTATTGTCATATATGACAAAAGACAGTTGTAGTCTTTGACTTTCTGTCAAGAAAGGCAATGAACTATGTTCAAACCTTAATGCCTCGATTCTGTGAAATCGTGACTTATAAATTTAAAACTGTCCTTGTGATTAGGCCTTTTGTGCCACTTTAATATCCTTAATGTTTTATAACTAGGATAAATTATAATGAAAATACTAATTAAATATAATTAACAAATTAACCAATATGGTTTATATTACCATGGTTAATGAATCGTCAAAGATGATGATTCCATAATAACCTTTGAATAAATTATTGTCAATATTTATGTAGCAATTAAGCTACATGGCTGGACCAGATGAGGTTAACAGCCACCCATGGGAGAATAATGATGCTACCAGAGTTAATATAACTGGTGCAGAACTGATGGCATTAATAGATAATGTCGTTACTCAAGCTATTGACAGACAGTATAATGAATCAAGTGGTGCATACTCTAAGACTCTATATGTGGCTCGTAGTAAGCCCCCTTCTAAAACACACGAGTCAAAGGAGGACGATGTTCATCACTCATCAAATCAGAGGAGTGTTCCATCTAGACAGATTGTGCTTAATCAAGAGCCACATGTTAAACCTGCTCATATAAATATTTTGTCTCCTGCAAGCCCAGAGACTTCACAGGAGAAAAGGGAGCCATCGATTGCATGACGTGGCTCGATGAGATTGACATCGTTGTTGATATTAGTGGATGTGCAGAGCAGGACATTGTGAATTTTGTTTCACAATCTTTTAAAGGAGAAGCTCTAGCTTGGTGGAGATCACTAATCCAAGCTACAGGGAAGATCCCGTTGTACAACTTGACTTGGGATCAGTTTGCTGCTCTTATAAAAGAAAATTATTGTCCTCAACATGAAGTTGAGAAAATTGAGACTGATTTCTTGACATTGGTCATGAAGAACTTAGATTGTCAGGCATATCTTACAAGTTTCAATACTATGTCTCGATTGGTTCCTTACTTGACCACACCGGAACCAAAGCGTATAGCTCGCTTTATTGGGGGTCTAGCCCTAGAAATCAAGGCAAGTGTGAAAGCATCAAGACCTACTACCTTCAGGTCAACGGCAGATCTGTCGCTATCTCTCACACTTGATGTGATCAGAAACAAGGCTGCCAAAGCTTCTGAAGATGGAAAGCGTAAAAGGGAGGATGAGAATTCTCACCGCTACGATAAGAAGAGAAAGGGGAACTCAGATCATAAGAAGAGTTCCGGATTTAAGAAGGACAACCAGCACTCGGGTGAAAAGACCAGGTGCAAAACCTGTAGGAAATACCACCACGGGAAATGCATATTTGAATCTTAGCCTCTACCTTGTGGGATCTGCAAGTCTAAGGAACATAAAACCTTGGATTGCAAGAAGTTGAAAGATGCAACCTGCTATGGTTGCAACGAGAAAGGGCATATCAAGACTAACTGCCCTAGGAATCAGAAGAAGCCTGAAGAGGCCAAGAAAACAAACGCGTGAGTCTTCTAGACGAACACCCAGGAGGCAGTACAGAAAGATAACATCATAACAGGTACCTTTCCTTATCAATGATGTTTATGCGGGAAATAGTTTGATTTTGGCGCAGATAAGTCTATTGTGGACAATAAATGTTGTAAATGGTTGTATCAGCCTGATTAGGACTCTAGACATATAACGCGAGGTAGAATTGGCCGATGATACTTTAGAGACTGCTTCAACAACTTTAGATGGATGCTTTATATTCATTAGGAATCTCTCTTCTCTAATATCCTTATGACAAGCTTTCAAGCTATCCAAAATCATCAATATAATCAAGACAAATGTGACATTTTGATCCCCTGTCAAAAGGTGATGGACAAGGTCCAAACCTTAAATGTCATTGATGGTCTTTTTATGGCCTAGTCTAAATATAATGGATATATATTTTAAATAACATTCATTAAGAATGTTCGTACTATATTAGCCTGTATGGTTTACTGATACCATGGTTAGTATATATTAGGTCATCAGAATGATGAATAATGGTTGTTGGATTACAACTAAGTAATTGTTTCATTTGGTGTTAGGAACCAAGTCTCGAATATGACAAACTCGGATAAGACAACCTTCGATCGCGCCATTAATGATGCGACACATGCTAATGATGCTACAATTGTGAACCTCAAAATTAACAAAGATGTTCTCCAAGCTATGATTGTTGCAGCTATTGGAAAGGATGTGAGAAAGGTTGTGAAAAAGTTTAAAGAACCCAATGCTACTTGCTCCAAATCCCATTTAAAACCACACTTCCTTACTCATGAGAAGGATCTTGTTCATGCCTCGAGTACAAAGAAAGAACTAAAAAGGAAGAAGGAGAAAGATAACTCCCATACTTCTAAGAAAAAGGGTAAGCTTGAGCTTAAGGAGAACAAACAAAAGTCCAACAAGAAACCAGTATGCAAGACCTACAAGAAGCGCCATTATGGGAAGTGCAGGTTCGAATCAAAATCCCAATCACAGCCTAGGGCTTGTGGGATCTGCAAATCTAGTGAGCATAAAACATTAGAATGCAAGAAGATAAGAGATGCGACTTGTTACAACTGTAACGAGAAGGGGCATATCAAGTCAAATTGCCTAAAATATGCAAAGAAGCTTGAAGAAGTTAAGAAGACCAACGCTAGGGTCTTTCAGATGGGTAGAAAAGAGGCCATACAAGATGACAATGTTATAACTGGTACGTCCTTATCAATGAAGTAGATGCAAGGGTATTGTTTGATTCGGGTGCAGATAAGTCGTTTGTGGATAATAAATTTGTTTTAAGTTATTAAATCTGCCTGTTAGAGCCCTAAGCATAAAATATGAAGTAGAATAAATGCTAAGAGTTCTATTTTGAATAAGATACCAATAAATCCTTCATAAATGATAAGTATAGCAAACTTTTAAAATCTTTCATAAGAACCTCAGAAATTAAGTGTAAGGTAAAACTTACAGACGAAAATCATAGGAACCATTTCTTCTGTTCCGTCAGAAATCTTCAGTCATAAAAATTCTAGAGTACTCTCTCTCCAGACGAAGTACGCCAGTATATGTCAGTTTGATATCTCTTGGATTTCTATCAATTGCAAATACCAGACTGTATAACGGAAGTGCCATATGAGGATTGGTGTATCTTAATATGTTTCATAGATTGCTTCCATGCATGATCAGTATGGAGGTTTAATGCATGGGACCACAAAGATATTCCAATGGTCATATGGTACTAAAGTCAGCTAATGGTATTCAAAGAAGATATCCAGAATGGAATTGTCCAAATAAGTGTCTCTGATTAATGAATCCGTGGACTCGTATCATAAATGTGTCACTTATCTGACACAGGCAATGATAGATGAACTGGAGCCTGAGATTTAGAAAATCTCTGTAATCTCCTTGTGTCTTGATTATCTTCTCCAAAGACTACCCTGTTTACCTCCTGAGACAAGTAGAGTTAAGAATAATACCTCGCTTAGAGTTGCATCTATTGGAAAGTCCCATATAGGTTAGTACCAACAGGATGGAATGACTAAGGGTCAACCAGGAAAGCTTTTAGAAGGGGATTTCATAAAAGCCTAAATCATAATTCTGAAAGTTCGGTATTATTAATTAAGAAAGACGGTTCATTATACTTATGCATTAATGACCGCAACCCTACTTAAGCAACAATTAAGAATCGCCATCAGTTGCCCAGGATCGTCGATTTGTTCCACTAACTGTAAATATTAACTATTCCTTAATATTGGTTTTAAGCAATAGTTGGAATAACCACCTCACCTTAAATAAGCTTTTCTATAGTAGTCAATATAAAAGTATCAAGGCTGCTCCTTTGGAGACCTTGTATAGATGAAATGTCAAAACGTCCATTTGGTAGACGGGACTTTGGTAAGTCCAATTATCAGGATCTGAAAGTTGCTTTGGAAACAACGAATAAGATCACACAAATCCATAATCGTCTGAAAGTTGCCAGTAATCGGCGGAAAATCAAGGATTGATGAAAGTCGCAACCCTCTTGTCACACCCCAAATTTCCACGTGTCACCGGTGGGCCCGATAGGGGAGTAGCGTGACGTGGTTGGCAACATAATAGTCAAACAACACAATATATATGAATGCACAGCGGAAGCAAAAGATAATATATTACAATCCGAATATAAAGTAATATCCAAGTATTACAACGGAAAGTAAGGATCCACAGGCGGATCAAAATAAAATGAAAACTGTTCAACAGACTTTAACATCTAGAGTTTGCGAGACTTGAGTAATGATGCCTGGAGTAGCCAGCCAATTACGCCTAGCACCTGCACTTAACCTTTTTGGAAAATACGTCAGTTTACACTGGTAAATACAACTCAACTGACTCATTTGAAAAGAGTTTAATAAAATTGTTTTAGATGCACGTGGCACAAAATATCTTTTAATCTGATTAAAATGCACAGAGGCAAAATTAATCTTTTATAAATTGGAACAATTATTTGTATATAATCTTGTATATATTTTTACTCATTTGTCGTCCGTCAGGACAGATTAAGTGACTCGCCACAGGTATAATGCCCACAGGCTATCATCCCTTCAAGTGGATTACCAGCTTTGGTATAATGCCCACAAGGATGATACCTTCGAGTGGATTACCAGTTTTTACATAACGCATCTGTCAGGTGTACGCCTACACCCCGTGCTTAGGTCGTGGCCATTCTTATTAATGATGCCAAGGATATCCGGGACATGGTCATTTAAACCCCAAAGGCCATACACTAAATAATACGTATTAAACGAGTTGTAAATATATAAATCACAATACGATTTAAATAACTACACACCCGACCAAGCGGTATTATTATAATACCGTATCCCAAGCCCGTATAGGGAAAATAAGTTAAGAGTATTTACCTGAGCAAAGTATAAATCCAATTCAGTAAGTGTATGTAGCTTTTACTGGGCTCCTAATCTGGAACGAAGGTTTTATAATAACCTATTAGAATCCTAACGGGTCTTTAGTTTAGCTTGAGCTTAGACCAGTTAGTTTTAAAGATACGGTTCGTACGCACGATTAAGCGAAGACCGGATAGAATGTGATTTAGACCCGAAAAGTTTGAAGACTTGCTTAATATGGGTATATGATACACATTCTGGATTTTGAGATGAAACCGATAAGGTTTGACCCGTTTCGGCTAATTTATGTAAACTAGTTACATAAACCGAACCGAACGCGTATGAAGCGTAACGGTTAACCATAAGAGTCCTAAATAGGTTTCCTAAGTTAACATGTCTTAAACATGTTGTGATATCATTAGGATACCTTCCGTTATGCCCAAAACGAGTTTAATCTCTTATTAAGCCCCGTAGGGGTATTTTGGTCATTTTAAAGATTATAAAAGGGTTTAATTAGACACCTGTGATCCGGGTCTGAGTTGCTCAGTAAAATAGCTTATTTTAACAGGTTATAACCTTTGGTAATAAGTCTTATATACTAAAATAGTTTTAAACCCAAACTATGCGTTAAATACGCGTATAAAGTCGTTTTAAGCGATCTACGGGTTAAAATACGATTCTGAGTTTTCTGATCAAATAAACAGGCTCAAAATACTCCATTTATTATTTAAAATCAATAGCCATTGTATTGGCGTTAAAAGGATTTGTAAAACTCATTTTATGGCCGAAAAGGGTATTTTTGGTATTAACCGAATCAAGGCGATAAACCTAGCTTATGATCAGTTTAAAAATAATTAAAAATCTTTAAAAATCCCAAAATATTATATCACATCAGTGGGTAAAAGGTTTGGTGTCAAAAATTGGGTTTAGATAGGTTTTACGCTAATGGCGCCGTTTAATTAATAAACATGTTTATAAATACGCCATTAAACATAACTCCTAATCTAGACTTCCGATTGACGTGAAATTTTGCAGACATGTTCTATAATCAGTATTAAAGACTTTTGCACTTTTACATTTTCTAAAATCTCGTTTTATAAACATAAGGGCATTACGGTCAATATTTAGGCAATTAACGGAAACATCGGACGATTAGGGATTCGAGTGGTATAAACGCAGAGGCTTATACACACATGTAACTAGGTCCTAATGGAACCTTAAGGCATGTCTAAACCTATATAAATTGGGTCAGAACTGAGGTCAAAGCAAAAGTCAAACTTTTGCGTCTCTCGGTTCCGAATCGGTTCAAAACATAAAGTTGTCGAATCAAACAAGCTTAGACAAGTTATTATACTCATTTTCAAGTTGTATGACTGATAAAACAGGTTACACACCTCCCGTATCATTAAATATGCGATTTATGGTTCTGTTGACTTTTTCGGAAGAAGTTTGACTCGACGAACGACATAGTTAGATCGGGAATCAAAGGGTGCCCTTTTAAGGGTTAATTTCCAACAATATTACCAACTTGTAACAACTTTCGTTTCGACAAATCTCTGGACCGTTTATGATTTATCGCCAAGTCAAACCGTAATTACGACGGTTTGACTTCTAGGCTATAAACTAAGCATAACCCAATCGAGAAGGGTCAAGAGCACTTACGCAAGTCTAATAGATGATTTGTAAGCCTTGTATCAGTTCCAGAGCTCCTCCAAATGTCCAGAAGTTGATATGTGTTGATTGTTGAAACATAAGACTTTTTATAAGGATTTTGATCATCAAAGATTGATTCCAAATGAGTGTAAGATGATCCAAGATGCATGTATATGGCCTCTATAAGTTGTAAACCACTTTAGGAAGCCCATAGAATCGAAAAACCATGTTTAAAGTCGGTTAGAACATGCAAACAGGCACCTGCCTGTTTTTTCTGCATCTGCAGATCTGACGCGGGCCGCCTCACATTTAGTTAAATCTCACGCGGGCCGCCTGAGCCTTATGTTCAGATTTCCCATTTTTCTTTAATTGCATTTTTGCCCCCGGTCCTCCTAAACGTCGCTTTCACCTTGTTTCTTGCATTATAAGCCCTCTAACTTTATTTATAAGGGCTTCAAGACTTATACCATCTATGTGAAGTCCTCGGGTAACTTTGTGATCACCCGAAAAGCCCTAACTTTCAATGTTGACGATTCTAACCCTCACACACGAATTTTATCACAACTTTCTCATACGGTAACGAAACTTGGTGAAATTTTTATGGTGCATTCTAGTGAGCATAATTAATCGTTACAAGGCTTCGGGTTTGCTATAAGGTCACTCAGAGGTAAATCTTTAACATGTTGACACATTTAACCCCTGTAGTTTGTAATCTCTCACTTTCTTTCACAATTCGCTTCGTATGATCCCTGATCCATTCGTTTAAGGTTATAAACATCATGTAGGGTTATTGTGAAGTATATTTATTCATTGTTGACACTTTGGACCCTTATATTTACACAGTTTCACTGTTTGTCAACTTTAGTCCTTCTAGAACATTCTTTCACACGTTCAAACTTATGACACGTGTCAATACCTTATAGGACGTGAATTTTCGAGGTGTTACACCTCTTAAGTTCTTGATAAGGAATAAGGTTCAATTGAAGGTATCGCCCTAAGAAGGGTGTGCTGAATTCTAATTTATCATGGTAAGTTAAGCTCTGGATATATGGAATCATTCGAGGAAATCGAATATATCAAGATTTGTAACCTATAAGCTAAAGACTTACCTGAGGAGCTTGATGGAAATCAATGTGTCCCACACTAGTGAATTAAGGATATGTTTCGCCGATAAGACAAGAAGCATTATCACATAATAATATGCAGACTAAAGAAAATTTATGGTTTGATGAGAAACCCGTATAGATTAAGGATCGATAGGTTAAGAAGCTCCGAAAGAAAGTATGTACTTATTGTATAGGTCAACTGAGATGCCCTTAGAGGCCCACATATGCTTTGGAGGTTAAGTCCCTGATACGTCAGAAAGTACTTCCATTATTTTAGCAAATCTCGAGGTTGAGATTTCTTTTAAGGGGGTGAGGATGTAACACCTCATAAAATCACGTCCAACGATGTATTGACACGTGTTTACCCTAATAAAATCAAACCTTGAATTTAAGGGACTAATTTTTTCGAAAAATCGAAAACTTTGATTATGGAAGGACTGGAAGTGTTAACATACTTAAAATAAGTTTCTGAATAACCTTTTACGGTTTTTATATTCATAAATGAGCCACTTGTTGATCGAGTGTAGCCGTTTGCGAAATTAATTGAAAGTTTGCACAATGAAGGGTTAAAAGCGTCAACATGTTAATTCTTACCTCTGAACGACCTTTTAACAACCCGGGAGCTTCATGATATTTGATTATACTCTCGGGATTGCCAATTATTGGCCATCTAAGGCTTTTATGCCTTTAAGTGACGTTACGCGCAACTTTGCAAGTTTAAGGGGTTAAAAGCGGCAATATGTTTAATTATACCTCTGAATGACCTTTCTGCAAACCCAAAGCATTACGATGTTTTATAATACTTCCAATAATGCCTAATATGGATTAGATAAGGCTTCGATGCTATTTAACGATGATATACTCAAGTTTGCGCATTAAAGGGACTAATTGCGTCAAACTGCAAAAGTATACCAATTCGTATGATATCGAACCTTCCGGAATATGATCATAAGTTAAACATGCCCTAAATATCCTTTAAATAGCTTAGAAATAGGCTTTGAAGGGATCGGTATGCTAAAATAACCTTATTTGATCAATAGGGACTAAAAGCGTCAAAAAGTGCATAAGTTTGCATTTTCGCGCAAATCTTAGGTTCTGAATATATCCGGACATCCAAAAATTTATGTAATCATTAAAATATTTTATATTAGTGATTGGCATGATAAAATTCCATTCGTCGCTTAATTTGGATCGTTTTTGCGTCCGTTACGACTTCCGTCGTAATTAACCGAATAACGCAACCGTACGACCAAATGAACCGACATCCGGGATATTTTTCAGCACATTTCAAGTTCCCTATACTTTAACTTTATTTTAGAGCCTTGAAATGGGGTTAACGGGGCTTAAACGTGCCAGAAATCAAGTTTTTACACTGCAGGGGCCATTTCTGCAAATCTGCCATTTTGGTCTCTGGCGGGACGCGAGAGGCCTCTCGCGGGGCGCCAGAGACTGATCTAGGCAGATTTTTGTTTTCATCAATCTGGTCGAATTTCAGGGGCTTTTAGGTAATATTTTCAATACCTTGGGCTACCATTTGATGGTTTTTTACATCCCATTGTATTCCAAAACCATTTGCCCAAGTGGAGGGCCAAGATTGAAGCTCGGTTTACGAGAAATGATCCTAACGGTCCTTGAAATCCTATATAAACCCACTTGTTCTTGCTCTCATTTCACACTTGATCTGAATTGTTCTAAGTTGGAGCTTTTATGCTTCATACCTGAGCATTCTAGCTCAATTCCATCCTTGCTTGGACCCTTTGTAAGTGTCCTTTCGTGCTTAGTTTAATTGTTTGGCTCTTAAAGCCGAAAAGTCAAGCGTTCGCGATAAACGCTTTGACTTTTAAATGATCGAGCCATTGTTCGCAACGAACATGGCTACGTGATCGTAATTAGGTAGGTATTAAACCCTCAAAAGGGCACCTCCTAATTACCATGTTTGCTTACTTAATTATCGGGTCAAAGTAATTAAAATAAAAGTCAAGCGAGTCTGTTTTTAAACAAAATTCATAACTAATGTTATAAAGGCAATAAAATCAGTTTTGTCACTTTAATAACTTGGTAAATATTAATTGAACATGTCTAGACATGTTTAACCCGACAATTCTGAGTTTAGGCTCGGTTCGGAACCGAAAGTCGCAAAAGTAGACTTTTGCTTTGACTTTCAGTTTTGACCCGATTAATCTTAGTTTAGATATTCCTTAGGATTCCTTTAGGACCTTATTATATGTTAGTATAACCCTCTGAGGTTATACAACATGGTTCCATAGAAATCCTAGTTCATTGCATGTTTCCGTTAAATGCTTAAAAGTTGACCATTATGCCCTTTTGATATTAAAACGAGATTTTTGAAAATGTGAGAGGACAAAAACCTTGGTTACTGATTTATAAACATGTCCTTAAAATTTCACATCAGTTCGTGGTCTAAAATGGAAGTTATGCTCAATATCGTAAATTAAAGCCTTTGTATTAATTAAACGGCAATTTCGGCATAAAACCTATTTAAACTCAAATTTTAACACCAAACCTTTTACCCACTGATATAATATAATATTTTGGGATTTTTGGAGATTTTTATTGTTGGGATTGAACCCTATCAGAGGAATAGATAATCAAAGCCAAAACTGTATCAGAGCAGTGGATCCAGAATAAGCAGATGTTATGAATACAAGTCTCTCCCCTTGAAAGTGGTTTCAACATCTGCTTACCTCCTATTCACTGATCTACACAGCTGCTGACCTACAACTGCTGTCCAAGTCAAAGACTGATGGAAGACTAAAGCTCTGCTCATTCAATCTACTGCTATGGGTCAAGCTCTGCTGATCATGACAAGTACTGCTGGGTTCACATCAGTGGAAGGATGCAGCAGTAGTTTAGTTTATAATATGAAATGTAATGTACAACAGTAGTTAGCATAGCAGAGGTTGTATAGATCAGATGTTAGAGTTTGTTAGGAGGTTAGATGTCACTTTCATAGTGACGTCAACTTAGATGCTTCAGTGGTTTGCTCGTGCCTATAAATAGAACAGTGCTCTATACTGTTCTATTAGCTCTTCACCATCTTTCTCCTGCACGAACAAATCACTGTGAGCTCAGGCTGAGGGGGAGTTTGTTTCATACTTGCAATTGTAATTGAATCTTGTAATAAATTCAAGCATTCGGTTCAATGTTAAACTTGTATGTTAAAAGCAATTCTCTCGTTTGATTGTGTGCAAAGTTTCTTTCCATCATAATTCCACTACACTACTCATTCATCTTCATCTTAATTCAAACATAAAACACAATCAAAACCAAAATCAGATCCTAACAATTGGTATCAGAGCTTGGACAGTCAAATTTGATTTAACAATCATTTTGACATAAATAGTTCAGCTCATAATCGTTGATATCGATAGTTTGTTCTTTTTGTTGAAAAACAGTGCAAGGTTTAATCACCATCAAAGTTGATTAATCAGTGCCTGTAAAACAACCAGGATGACGTCATAATCACAAGATGATAAGAATAACATTGGCTCTCTTTTCAAACCACCCATGCTTAAACGTAATGAATACAACATCTGGCAGAGAAGGATGGGTCACATCCTTGCTCAACAGAACACTGGATGTTGGAGGTCTGTTGTTTTTGGTCCCCATGTTCCTATGGTGCCAAGTGCTGAGGATGCAAAGAAATTTGTACCTAAACCATCTGAAAACTATACTGAAACTGATTTTCAAAAGTTCGAACTTGATGCCAAAGCATTTAGCATCATAGCATCTGCATTACCAAATGAGATCTATGCTGGACTGTTACATTGTAACAGTGCCAAAGAGCTATGGTATGCACTGAAAGAACAGTTTGGGGGAACAGAAGAAGTTATTGAAAACAATAGGGAAATTCTGAATCAGCAGTATGAAACATTTTGTCACATCAAGGGTGAATCATTGACTCAGCAGTTTGAACGATTTAGTTGTCTCATTAGTGAACTAAGGCTTGTTAAAGTTACATTTACAAATTCAACTCAAAATAACAGGTTCCTTAGATCACTACCAGAAAAATGGGATACCATTGCATTTGTTACTAGAAACACTGCTGAGTTCAAAGATCTGACCCTGACCCAACTTCATGGTAGACTCCTAACCTATGAAAGGGAGTTGAACCAGAAAAAGAAGTTGCAAGAGTCTGGCAAAGTTGCTGATGATTATTCATTTGGCAGCACAACTCTTTTTGGTCAGGAAGAATCTGGTAGCAGTAGTAAGGATCAGGGTTATGATCACTTTATTGATATAACTGCTGGTGGAAATTTCAACAACCCTGATTCTCACTCTGCGAATTATGCTTTTACTGCAAATTGTGAAAACCAGATATCAGATAACTTGTGTTTTGAACTCAATGATTTGCAACACTTTGATCCTACTGACTTAGAAGAGATGGACATTTTGCATCAATTGGCTTTGCTTAGTGTAAGAACAAGCAAATTCTACAAAAGAACAGGGAGAAAATTCCCAGGGTTACATGGGAATTTAAAAGTGGGGTTGGATAAGTCAAAAATTAAGTGCTATAAGTGCAATAGGTTAGGTCATTTTGCTAGGGAATGCAGGAGTCAAACCACTGGTCCAATAATCACTCATCCTAGCTCAAACCCTAGACCACAACATCAAAGCACTGTGCACTATACCCAATATACCCCTGCTGCCCATGTTAACACTGCTCATTATGCTGCAACCCCTGTGCCTGTGCATTATGTCTAAACCACTGTTCCTCAAATTCAGTATGTTCAAACCCCTGTCCCTCAGGCACAAGTGCAACCTGTTGCACCTCAACCAGCGGCTCCAACAGTAACACAACCAAATCAACAAAGCTTTTTCACTCAAGGCTTTGTTGACTGGCGCAACATGCCTGATGAGCTTGGTGATGAAAATTTTGCACTCAATGCTTTTAATGATCATTCTAATGATGAATTTTGTTTTATGGCATTAGAGTCAATACCAGAAGGGGTAGAAACTGAAGGTGAACAGCTAAGTGCTGAAACAGTGGATAAAGTGGCTGAAGCAGTGGTTACTGCAGTTGCTGGTGAACTACTGCTGGGAGAAAATTCAGGAACCCTTATTGAACCACTGACTGACCCCTGGTCCGAAGAAGACAAAGAAGAAAAGGTAGAGAAGAAAGCAGGTGAGAAAGAAGATAGAGCTGATGAAAAAGGTGATCATCAATGTGATTGTGCCATGATGGCTGCTGCTAAGGTAGCACCTCAAGTTCTTGAAAAATTGTGTTCAGACGAATGTATTATTGCATTTGCTAACATCAAAGTGGTAAATGAAAACCTTAGGGATAAAGTCTTAACTGATGAAGTCAAATTTGAAAAGTTATTAAAAGAACTTAGAAACAAATTGGCTGAAGTAGACAAAGAAATCAGCAGTCTCAAAGAAGAGCAGAGCATAACCAAGACTCAACTCCAAACTATGGTAGAAAAATACCAAGTTTGCAAAAAGGAGTTGGAGTCCACCCAGATCACTTGTGAAAGATGGGTGGAGTCTTGTAAAGGGTATGAGGTTATGCTTGAGAAATAGCTTGAAAGCAATGTCAAGTTTGGTGTAGGATATAGAAAATATGATGATCTTGTAAACACTGCTGGAAAACAAGCTGGTTCATCTGAAATTAAACCAACCAACAAGAATGGCCAGGAGGTTAAAATAATCGATAAACTTGGTAACAAAATCACTTTGGAAAGATCCGTGGGGTCCTCAACTTTTGAGGAAATTGAGAAATACCAATTTAAACCCACATGGTCTGATGAGTGTGACATTCTTAAAAATTTCAAGCCTATAGACTTTAGAACCACTGATGGTGTCACAGCTCCAAAAGCAAAGGTCATTCCTATCAAAGACATCCCAACAGTGGTTCAAAACTCTGTTGATAAGGAGTTCGAGAAAAGGAAGAAAAGAGAAAAGATCAAAAACCCGTTTTGTGATTTTTGTGAAAAGAGAAACCATCTAACAAAAGACTGTTTTCATCTAAAAGCATATGATCTAAACAAAACAAGAGTCATTGTTCCTGCTGAAAGCTGCACTATCTGTGGTAAAACAAACCACAAAACTCAAGTGTGTGTGTATCTCAAAAACTTTGATGTTAAAAAGAATGAGTACACTGCTAAAACATCCTTTAGTCCATCAACATCATTTGTCAAATTCATAAAAAACCAACCACTGTTTGTGCCAGTCCAAACAGCTGTTACAAAACAGCTGAATCAAACATCTGTCCAAAGAGATGTTCAAATGACTGATGCACCCCCTGCCAACCAATTCAGAAAGGGCAAGGGACAATCATCTTACCAAAGGATTCCACACGTTTATGAGACCTACAAAAGGCCCTCTAAACCAAGAGTGAACAGGCATCCTTTTGGTTATCAGCAGGTGATTGGTCAAAACCCACAACAGTGGTTAGAGAGAAACAGTTCTAAAACTGTCCAAACCCCTGACCTAACCACTGCCCATGCATCTGAACTCATCCCAGACACTGTTGAGACCCCATCCAAAGCCTTATTGGCTTTGGAGACCCAAATGAACTAATCCTTTTACTTCATGTGCAGGGAGCTTCTACATGCATAGATAGCCTTTGGTATGTAGATAGTGGAGGCTCCAGGCACATGACAGGATGTAAAGCCCTTCTCAAAGATTTCAAAATCCATGGAGGAGGTGATATATCCTTTGGTAATAATAGTAAAGGGAAAGTTCTGGGGTCTGGTAAAGTACAGTCTGGTAATGTAAAATTTGAAAATGTCAATCTGATAGACAATCTAAAATTCAACCTCCTGAGTGTTTCACAAATGAGTGACAAGGGGTATGGGTTATTCTTCACAAAGGAGTGTTGTAGGATTGTTGGACCAGAAATGGTTGAAAAGATTGAAGCAATAATCAAAACTGGAAAAACCAAACTTGTTGCTCAAAGAAGTGGCAATGTTTATGTGGTGGATATGTCAAAAGAGAGCCCCAGAACTGATGCCTGTCTATTCTCAGCTGCATCAAACAAAGAGACAGAACTATGGCACAGAAGATTGGGGCACACAAATCTCAAGACAATCATAACCATTTCAAAACCGGGATTAGTAAGAGGTTTACCTCAAAAACTGTTCACCTGTCCTGAGCGTTGTGTTTCTTGCCTAAAAGGAAAACAACATAAAAGCTCCTACAAATCCATTGATGAGTCCAAAACAACCAAATGTTTGCAAATGCTTCATATGGATTTGTTTGGCCCAGTTAAAGTCATGAGTCTTAAGAATAAGAGATATTGTTTGGTTATTATTGATGACTTTTCTAGGTTTACATGGACTTACTTTTTACACTCAAAAGATGAGACTGCAGGCATTCTGCAAGACTTTGTAAAACAGGTTGAAAAGCAGTTTGACCTTCCAGTAAAAATCTTCAGAAGTGACAATGGCACAGAGTTTAGGAACAAGGAGTTGGATGATTTCTGTGTGTCAAAAGGAATTGTGAGGCAATACAGCATTCCAAGAACACCAGAACAAAATGGGGTTGTTGAAAGAAAGAACAGAACATTGATTGAGGCTGCCAGAACCATGCTTGCTGATTCAGGTTTGCCATTAACTTTTTGGGCAGAGGCAGTAAACACTGCTTGCTATGTCCAAAACAGAGTTTTAATCAACCCCAGGCATCAAAAGACTGCCTATGAACTGCCGTATAAAATAAAGCCATTGATCTCATACTTCAAAGTTTTTGGTTGCCCATGCTTCATTTTAAACTTAAAAGATTCCATTTCTAAGTTTGCAGCCAAAATTGATTGTGGTTATCATCTGGGATACTCTACCACTGCTAAGGCCTACAAAGTGTTTAACACAAGGACCAAAACAGTGGAAGAGACTTTGAATGTAAAGTTTAATGGACTTTCCTCAATGAAAATCCGAGCAAACCCTGCTGAATTGTTTGATCTTGATAAGTTCACTTTTGAAAATACTGTTGTCAAGACTAACAGTGCAGGTCCATCAGAGGATTCATCTCCAGACTATGGGTATAAGATCATCATTCCTCAGCAAAAGTCTGTCAAAATGGGAAGAGCAGCAGATGTTCAAAACAGCTGTCAAAGCTCAACCACTGCTACCTCAACAGTTGTTGAACAAAGTAGCCCCTTAACCCCTGCTTCCACATCATCAAACACTGTTGATAAAAGTCCTCAAACAGTGGATCAAAGTCAGCATGTGTCCACTCCTTTACCACATATTCCACCACCTTTTAAAGCCACTGCTGGATCATCAAAGTCCCCAGCAGTGGTTAGCTCAGATGATTCACATCTGCAGCCATCCCCACTCAATGCCATTGTTCCATACCAAGGAGATCTTATCTTCTTGAAATCTCATCCACCAGATCAAATCATTGGCAACATCAATGAAGGGGTGCTCACAAGAAGTCAATCCCAAAACATTTGTCTTTTTGATGGATTTCTATCTCTCCATCAGCCAGTCAAGTACCAAGAGGCACTGAAAGACAATAGCTGGGTAGAAGCCATGTAAGAGGAGCTCCAACAGTTCAAAAGACAACAAGTATGGGAGCTTGTACCACTGCCAGAGGGTGTAAGTCCTGTTGGCATAAAGTGGGTCTTCAAAAACAAAACTGATAAAAGGGGCATTGTTGTCAAGAATAAAGCCAGGCTTGTGGTTCAAGGTTTCAGACAAGAAGAGGGCATTGATTATGATGAAACATTTTCCCCTGTAGCAAGACTTGAAGCTATCAGATTATTTCTGGCCTTTGCTGTCAACCACAACATCAAGGTGTACCAAATGGATATCAAATGTGCATTCCTCTATGGTAAGATTCAAGAGGAGGTCTATGTTTGTCAACCTCCAGGCTTTGAGGATCTATTTAATCCAAATCATGTCTACAAGCTAAATAAAGCTTTGTATGACTTGAAACAAGCACCAAGGGCCTGGTATGAAACTCTTTCCACCTTCCTACTATCCATTGGGTTCACAAGAGGTAGAATAGATAAAACACTATTTTTAAAATGGAAAGGAAAGGATTTGATGATTGTCCAAATTTATGTGGATGACATCATTTTTGGAAGCACATGTAATAAAATGTGTGAAGAGTTTAGGCAACTCATGACAGCTGAGTTTGAAATGAGTGCAATGGGTGAACTCCAGTGCTTTCTTGGTCTCCAAGTAAGGCAACTGCAAAATGGCACTTTCATCCATCAAGGTAAATATGCCAAAGAACTTTTAAAGAAATTTGATATGGATGATTGTAAGCCATGCAGTACACCCATTGCAACTAATAAAATAGTTATATCTGATGAGAAGGATGAATTGGTTGATCAAACTTTGTATAGAAGCATGATTGGGTCTTTATTGTACCTAACTGCATCCAGGCCAGATATCATGTTTGCAACATGTGTTTGTGCCAGATCCCAATCAGCCCCTAGAAACTCAAACCTTATTGCTGTAAAAAGGATATTCAGATACCTAAAAGGTGCTCCCACACTTGGTATCTGGTATCCAGCTGATGGTAAAATTGAGCTTTCAGGTTTCTCAGATAGTGATTTTGCTGGATGTGACAAGACAAGGAAGTCCACTTCAGGAGGGTGCCAATTCCTAGGCAATTGCTTAGTGTCTTGGCAAAGCAAAAAGCAAGCAACTGTTTCTACATCCACTGCTGAGGCAGAATACATAGCTGCTGCAAGCTGTACAGCCCAACTACTCTGGCTTCAAAATCAGTTGTTGGATTTTGGTATCACTGCCTCAAAGACACCACTCATGTTGGATAGCCAGGCAGCAGAAAATATCATCAAAAATCCAGTTTCCCACTCAACCACCAAACACATTGACATCAGACATCACTTTGTGAGGGATTGCTATGAAAAAGGTTTGATTTCTCTGCACCATGTTCCAACTAAGGATCAGCTGGCAGATGTGCTAACCAAAGCATTAGACACATCCACCTTTGAAAGCTTGATCTCTAGGATTGGCATGGTAAACATGGAATAACAGGAAAAATCCTGTTTTCTATGAATAAAAGCATTAAAATGTTTTCAGAAAATCAAAAATCCATCCTTAAAAATAGCTAAAGATGAAGTTTTCATTAAAACCCTTAAAAGTCTGCCATAACCACTGCTTGTTCAAAAGTCTGCTCTACTTCAAAGTCTGTCCACTGCTGAAGTCAACCCCTGTTCTCTCGTTTTCCTGATAAGCACTGATGCTCAAAATCAGTGTTTTATCCACTGATGTGCTATCTGCTGATAGTAAAAATCACCCACTGCTTCCATTTGTTACCGTTGTAACCACTGCCTTTCATCAGTAGTTTTCATAAAAGTACTGTCCTTCATTTTCTCAGGGGTTGGTACGTGGACAGAACATTGTGGTCAGACCTTTTGTAACCGCTGCCACGTCAGCATTCATTTTTTCTCCATAAAACCCCTTTCAAAACCCCAAACAGGGTTTTACTGTCGAATTGAATTCATAAAAATTCCTTTCTTAAAGCAGTTTTTCATCTCATTTCCACAAATTCCTTCACAAATTTCTTCGATCGTCTTTTCCAAAATGACTAAATCGAAGTCCTCCGCAAAATCCACCTCAAAATCATCTTCCAAAGAGGCCTCTCAAAAGGCTAAACCCATCGAAATCCCACACAAACCTTCACACAACCTTCTGGGTCTTCTCACAAAACCCGGCACCACTGATGCTTTCGACTCCATCATTGATATCATGTCTGTATCAAAGTATAAAACTTTGTTAATAGCAGATGCACCAATCTACTTGGCTACCCAAAAAGAGTTATGGAAAAATGTAACCCTTGACAAACAAGGTGAGAATGTCATAGCCGTTAACTCTTCTCTAAAGGGTAAAGCTGTCAAAATTACACCACAATCCATCTCAGAAGTCTTTCAACTCGATGATCAGCAAGGTAAAACTTCCTTTCCTAAAAACGAGTTAAAAACTGACTTTATTGAAAGAGGGTATGCAGATACAATGATGAAGATGGATACCTTACAAAAAGGTTTCTTCCCTCCTGCAACAAGGTTTTTATTTCATACCCTCTTAATGTGTGTTTCAAACAAAACCACTGCTCTTAATGAAATACCATTAAAGATTCAAAACCTGGGATTTGCTATTCTTCAAGAAGAAAATTTTAATTATTCTCAGGTAATCGTTAATGATCTGGTTAAAAATGTTGAAACAAAGGCATTCTTAATGTTTCCAAGATTTCTAAGTTATTATTTTGAAAAGAAACTTGGTAAGAATGATGCTTCTGCAATAAAACAAGGTGAATCTTTTCAAATAACCAGCTTAACTGCTGAAACTTTTACAAGAATGTCAACACCTTGCAAAACACAAGCAGAGGTTCCTGAGCAGAATTTAGCAGCTACCACTGCTCCTCAGGTATCTGCTGCTGAGCCCACTGCTCAAGGTGATCAAAGCAGCAAAACAACTGTTTTGAAACCCACACCTACAATCCACAAAGAGCCAAAACAAAAGAAACCTCAAAAACCCCCCAAACCTATCAAAAAGGCAACTCTGGAGGATGAGATACCAGAGCAACTGCCAGTGACAGCACAAAAGTCACAAGAAACCACTGCTGCTACTTCCTCACAACAGTTGGTACAAATATCTCACCCCTGGCTGAAACTCCTCATGTTTCTTCTCAAAAAGAACAGGTTGTACATATAGGGACACCACAATATGATGCTCTGGAATCACTTGCTTCCATCATCCACAGCCCAATGCCCGGGGCCAATTCTCTTTCCACACCCAACCTCACATCCATAATTCCCCCACCAACTAAATTATTGTTGGATGCTATTGATCTGAACAAGGCACAAACCAGTCCTTCTCAATCACCTATCAATGAGAATATACTTCAACAAATGACTGGGTCTGATGTATCAATCATAGCTAACCCACCAACAAGACCTGAGGAGGTTACACCCCTTGAGTTACAAGTAACTCTTGGTGGTAGTCCAAATGAAGCAGCCACTACAAGAGTTGAACCCACTGGTTCACATTTGGACAGTGGTTATATCAATAAAACTTCCTTGGAGGCAATTCCTTCCATAGCACCTCTGATATCCACCAGAGAGTTTGTTTTACCCTCTGGTACAATCAAAAGGCTATCAAGTGTTGAAGGAAGAAGACCCCAGTACCAAGAAAAAGGGGCATCAGTGGTTAATGTCTGGAGTACACTCCCTGCATCAACCACTGCTAGTGGGAAATTAGATGATCCCATTAAATTGGGTGATGGTTTAAAGTACCTAGAATTGACGGAACGAGTTGAAAAACTGGATAACTCTGTTGCAGAAATCAAAGAAATGCTACAACAGTTGTTGACAGTACAAAAGGTGCAATCCACTATGGTTCCACCTCAAGCATCTGCTCCACCACAAGCACCTGCTGCAAATGAGATATGGAACCTATTTCAACCTTTTCTCCAACAACAAAAACAAATGGCTTATCAGCAACATGCAATACATGTACAAGAGCTGAGAAACACAATGGAGTCTAGGTTCAAGAACACACAAGCAGACATTAAGGCTATCAAGGCCCACATTTTGAACACCACTGGCACTGCTCCTCCAACTGTTCTCTTCATCGATCAATTACCCCCAGATAATGCCAAAAAGGGGGAGAAAATTTAGGAGTGGAAGAAAAAGGGAATAAATGATGGTCTTTACATTGAACCAGAAAAAGATGCCATGACTAGAGAAATTCCCTTGCCAGATGGTAGCAAAAAGGTTGATGTTACCCAAAATGCATTTGATGAAGCTATAGCAAGTGTAAAAAGGGATAGGGAGGCAAATGATATGTCAAGGTGGAATGAGGAGAAAAGAGCTTATATGGAGCTGAATGCGCAGGGTTGTTCTGAGCCAAAGGATGTTAAAAATCCTGAGCCAAAAAGAAATCCGACTAGAAAAGTGAGGGAACCCAAATCCATACCATCCAGACTCACAAAGCATACTCCAAATCCACCGTCCAAAAGCCCCCAACATCAACCTTCCATCCAAACAGTTGTTGTAACACCTGCTGTGTCAACTACTGCTGATACTTCAGTGGTTTCAACTACTGTCAGCCAAACACCTGCCATCACTTCAACACACACCACTTCAACATACACCACTACCACTGCCTTACCATCATCACCACCAAAAGTCACTTCACCTCCAAAAATAGCCACTCTACTATCACCACCTGCCAAAAAGCAGAAGACATCAGATGTTATAACATCTGTTGTAATGACAACAGTGGTTGAGACACCAGTTGTTTCAACAACTGTTAGTCAATCACAAACCACTGCCACTAAAATCACCACCACTGATCCACCCAAAACATCATCATCCTCTCCTCAACCAACAAGGAGAAGGCTAATCCTGAAAGATTATGACATTTCACCACCACCAACATCTTCAAAATCTCTAACACTTGCTACTATACCAAACCCTGTTCCTCTCTCATCAGCTCAAATTCAAAAGCCATTACCTCCTGCAGGTGTTCAATTCCCTCTTGAACTAATAGCAGTCAGATAAGAAATCAAGTCTTTTTATTATGAGGATGACCCTGCTAAAAAGAGTTTGCCATCTGTTGAAGGATATCCCAGGCCTCACAATATTGAAGAATATTTTAAAATCAAGGCTCAGCAAGCAGAGGATATCTCAAAAAGAAATACACAAGGGAAAACTGATAGAGAAATTCAGCAGAACTATCAATACTTGCTCACACAAGTCAGATCTTTAGAGTAGTTTGCAAAAAATGTTTGTCAGCAAATCTCAGAAAGAGCAGATGAAACTCTGAGAAAAGACTACATTGAAAGCATCATGGCAACCAAGAAGTACAAGGGAGAAAAGCATATGTACAAGGAGTGGACCATTCCTGAAGAAATGATAAATAAGAAGGTCAAACACAGTCCTCTAGATTGGGCAAAATACAAAAAGAATGTACCTGATAAAAAGGTAGAGCTGAGGAGAATGAAAGAGGAATTAGCTGCTGCTGATTATGGGTCCTTGAATCAAGTGTTGAGATGGAAAGAAGAGAAAGTCAGGGCTACCTACAAAAGTTTGGAGAAATTAAGAAAGACAGATCCTAATGCTCCACAAAAGCCTGACTATCCTGAAGCAGAGGTTTCAAAAAGACCACCAAAGCTGCAAATCAGGAGAGTCACTGCTCCAGCTGATGCAACCATCTTTAAAAGAAGGCAACAAAAACAACTGGATACTGAAACAGTGGCAGAATTAATGGCAGGAGATGAGCTTGTAAAAGAAGGTATTAAAAAGATGATAGCTGAAACTCTTGGCCTAAATCAACCTACAAGCACTGCTCAAACAGTCATCACAAGGCCTGCATCACTAAACACCTCATCAAATAAAAATCTCCCAAGAAACCCACCAGACTCAAAGGCACTAAAGTGGAAAACTGACAAACAGACCCATGTACTGACAGTGTTCAAGTCTAGTGGAGAAGTGAAGAAAATAACAAGGGAACAAGCACTTGGCCTAAGTCTTGAAGATTTGCAGGATCTCCTTGATCTTCCACTGTGCAGGGATGATGATGACACAGATGCCTTAGCCTTTGAGTTAAAACTCAAAGGGCAAATAAGGGAACTGTTGATGAGGCAATAAAGATCTACCAATAATGAAGAGTTTTGGCATTATCTGTTCTAGGGGAGATTGTTGGATTGAACCCTATCAGAGGAACAAATAATCAAAGCCAAAACTGTATCAGAGCAGTGGACCCAGAATAAGCAGATGTTGTGAATACAAGTCCCTCCCCTTGAAAGTGGTTTCAACATCTGCTGACCTCCTATTCACTGATCTACACAACTGTTGACCTACAACTGTTGTCCAAGTCAAAGACTGATGGAAGACTAAATCTCTGCTCATTCAATCTACTGCTATGGGTCAAGCTCTGCTGATCATGACAAGTACTGCTGGGTTCACATCAGTGGAAGGATGCAGCAGTAGTTTAGTTTATATTATGAAATGTAATGTACAACAGTAGTTAGCATAGCAGAGGTTGTATAGATCAGATGTTAGAGTTTGTTAGGAGGTTAGATGTCACTTTCATGGTGACGTCAGCTTAGATGCTTCAGTGGTTTGCTCGTGCCTATAAATAGAACAGTGCTCTGTACTGTTCTATTAGCTCTTCACCATGTTTCTCCTGCACGAAAAAATCACTGTGAGCTCAGGCTGAGGGGGAGTTTGTTTCATAATTGCAATTGTAATTGAATCTTGTAATAAATTCAAGCATTCGGTTCAATGTTAAACTTGTATGTTAAAAGCAATTCTCTCGTTTGATTGTGTGCAAAGTTTGTTTCCATCATAATTCCGCTGCACTACTCATTCATCTTCATCTTAATTCAAACGTAAAACACAATCAAAACCAAACTCAGATCCTAACATTTATTTATTTTTAAACTGATCATAACATAGTGTTCTCGCATAGACTCGATAATTGACGATAATGCCCTTTTCGCTAATAAAATGAGTTTTACACATCCTTTACATACCAAACCTTTTTCTACTGATTTTATATATTAAATAAGTTATTTTAAAAAGTAAAGGCTGATTAAAATCTCAGATTTCCTTAATCAACCCGAAAATCGTCAAATACCGACTTTTATGCGATTTAGGCGCATAGTATGGTTTAAAACCATATTAGGCACCTAAAGCTTGTTACCCACTAATGTTATGAATAAATTTTTATACTTTAACAGTAAGAAAAAGTTTTGAACTCAGATTTTCCAAATTTGGCCTTTAAAGCTTATGTGAAATGACCAAAATGCCCCTATGGAGCATAGTTTGGCCATGAATGATAAATTTCACACATATATGATATTTTACTGATATAACCTACTAAAATAAATATTTTTACTGATCATTTTAGACCAGAACCTCAGATTGTCATTTGACCTCTTTTATAATCTTTAAAATGACCAAAATACCCCTACTGGGCTTAAATTGATTTTAAATCCATTTTGGGCATAATGGAAGATATCCTACTAATATCACAACATATTAAAAGCATATTAACTTATGGAACTTGTTCATGACTCTTTTGGTTACCCGTTATGCACTTTTCGCGTTCGGTACGGTTTATGTAACTAGTTTGCATAAATTAACCGAAAAGGGTCAAACCTTATCATTTTCACTTCAAAATTCAGAATGTGTTTAGTTTAACCATATTATACAAGTCTCCATACTTGTCGGGTCTAAATCACATTCTAATCCGGTCTTCGCTTAATCTTGCATTTTGAGCCGTAAACCTTTCGTTAAAACTAACCGGTCTAAGTTAAGACTTAAATAAGATCCGTTAGAAATTTAATAGGTTATTAAAACCTTCGTTCCAGATTGAGAGCCCCAGTAGAGGTACTTGTGCTTGCTGAATTGATTATACGGCTGAGAATAAAATTACATTTTAGCTCAGTTAAATATTTTTAACTTATTTTCCCTATACGAGCTTGGGATATGGTATTATAATAATACCGCTTGGTCGGGTATTGAATGTTTAATCTGATTGTGATTAAATTATTGAGGTAACCCGTTTTAATCTGTCTTGTTTGAAATAAAAGCCTTTGGGGGTTAATGACTATGTCCCGCCCGGATATCCTTGGCATCATTATTAAGAAATGGCCACGTCTTAAGCACGAGGTGTAGGTATACACCTGACAGTTGCATAAGGGAAACGGTATATCACTCTCTTGTGGGCCTATACTTGTGGTGTGTTTGTTAATCTTGACTCGGTTTCTAACATCGGGCCCTGAATGTATAACGAACATGTAAATTTGTATACAAGATTATTGTTATATAATTGTCCCAAGTTATAAAAGAATATTTGTGCCTTGTGCATTTAAATCAATTTTCGTAAATGTTTTCAAAAGAGTCAGTTAATTGTATTTACCAGTGTAAACCGACGTATTTTCCAAAAAGATTAAGTGGCAGGTATTGTACGTAATTGGCTGGGAGCTCAGGGCGTTAATAGGGAATCTTGCAAGTTCTAGACGTCTAAAGTCTGTTGAACAGTGTTTATCTTTCTGTTTTAAGATCCGCCTGTGGATCCATATACAACCGTTGTGTAATACTTTATTATACTTTCGAATCGGTTTGTATTATTTCTTTAGACTTCCGTTGTATGTTGAACTGTGATTAATTGACTATGATGATATCAAGTACGTCACGATACTCCCCACCGGGCCCACCGGTAATACGTGGAAATATTGGGGTGTGACAGGTTGGTATCAGAGCCAACATTGAGTGAATTAAACACAAGCCTTTTGTGTTTAATCTCAATAACACAGTAGCACATTCCTTGACCTTCTGAGTCTAGACTTAACATAGGAATACTCTCATCCCTATTCTGTAAAATATTGTTTTCGATTTTATGTATTTTGAATATGTCGCCAAGCAAAGAAGCCATAATGGAAATTCTCCACACCCGGAGCCTTGAAATGCCGAGCTTCGTACCGCGGCTAGGATAAAACATGCAACCAAGGAGAAAACATTCAGAAATAAAGTGAAGAAGAAACTCCTTTTGCTGAAGTTCGTTTCCTTAGTAGTCCTTATAAGGACAACATTATCTTTTTCAAGTCCCGTTTAGGGCAATTATGTAGTCCTTTTAAAATTATTGGAACTTTTTAATTAAATTTCATTTTATCATTATATATGAATATAATATATGAAATAAATCAAAATATCATTCCTTTTTATAATTGATCTGCCATTATATATTGAATGGAATCTTAAAGGTATGACCTAGCCTATATGTCATTTTGGACATGGCCATGATGATAAAACCTATTTAACTGATTAAAATCCTTGTTAACATCTGGAAACATGTTAACACTCCTGGCAAATGTGATTCGATAAACTCACATAAGTCATCCTTATATTGGATTCTCCCAATTTCTTATCTAGCCTAACGATTTAGAAATCATGGCTCAAATCATCAGATAAGATGATCATATCATAAACATCCCTTAGTGATGAAGTGCCTACGGGCCATATTTATTGTCATATAAATTTGTTGTAGTTCTTCTTCCCCTTTTCATCATCGATACATTCAAGAAAACCCCCCATCTTATTGGCAATCTAAATTTGCTCGATCTTGTCCCCAAATCACTTTACTTTATCTTTGAGATTTTCAATTTTGTTTCCTTATAAAACCCCTCTAATATCTTCTGCCCATACCTCCACAATACTCTGAACAAACCCAATCTATAAGTTCGTTTTCTTCATTCATTTTTTTTTCAATTTTTTGGGATGATTTTCAAGATTCCAGATTATGGGTGTTGATTTATTTGCCTACCCTTTTGTTGATTTATTTGCCTTCCAGACGTTGTATCTTCATATGAAGAAGAAGAAGATGCAACAGGAATAACTATGCAGGAAGAAGAAGGTGGAGGTGTAGCGGCGAAAGAGTTGAACGGAATTTGGTTAATGGTGGAAGTCGCCGGAGGCGAAAATTAGGGATGATTGACGCCTTTGAGCTCACCGGAGAAAGGGACTTTTGATTTAGGTTATGTTCAAGAGAAAGGGGTTTGGGAAAAGAGAAAGGGAAAAAAGGTTTGCAGATGTAGGGTAAAGAGATGAGATAATCAAACACTTTTTTTATTACACACCGCAGACATTTGGTCCACCTCTTCTAGTGCAAACGTTTGCGGATGTGGTCCGCAGACTGCAGACCTTTTGCATCTGAAAAAACAAACACCACCTAAGTCGGCATGGCTTACTTAGACAGTGATCTAAGGACGCACGTGAGTTAAAGATCTAACTCCGTGACAATGGGCCTTGATAACCATTACTAAATAGGCGAGTGATGTTCAAAAAGGCCTTGGACCAATTTCAAAAGACCTGTCTTAAAAAAAATGTACGTACGTACCTTGATAATCATTACTAAATAGGCGAGTGATGTACCCGTGCAGCAACGCGTGCGGATCTAATTACTAGTTAAGTTTTAAAAATGTACGTACGTAGGTACATGATGGGATTTAAGGTCTTGACCTTTCAATAAGTATTAAATAATTAAGTAAATGATACACGTAGTGCATCATAACAACGATTCATGACATTTATTTATCTTGATAAAATTCGTATCTAGGTTGTTATAATTTTGAGATAGATACCGGAGCTTCTTGTCAAGTTTGCATGCTGCGATTAAAAGGTGGTGGTGTGGTGTGTTTTTATTTTTCTAATAAAAAACACTCGAAGGAGGTCAATGATTTATACCAAAACACTTGTCGTAATTCTTCTCACATGGGAATAGTTCACTCCAAATGGTCTATCAAAGAGCATTTGTATACCTTTGGATCTAATCCCCGAGCGGAGGCCGCCGCCGCCGGACTGTTGGTGGTGGTGGTGGCGATCTGGAAAAGAAAGTAGATCAAAGAGTGGTTTGGTAGCTGTATGTAACGTAGGTTTTGTTATTATTTTCATTTCTTGGAAATTTTTAATAAATTTTTGCTTGTTGCTCAAAAACAGGTGCAAGATGATCATGGAGAGGATGGATATGCTGATTTCATTATGCGGTTATCCTTTAATACTTTGACTATGTTTAGAAATGAAATGGATATGGTGTTTTTTAGGATGTTGTTTTGACTGGTGGTGTTGATTTGAATTTTTTTTTTTTAAGAAATGGGTTTTACGCTTATGTCAGAAATAGATAGATTGAAATGCGCTTGTAGTACATTTCACAGGCTGCCGGATTATGGTTCTTTCATCGGAGAAGATGGAGCTGTCGGACGAGATCGTAGTTTGAAAAACCACCATGTGGCCCGATTAAAGGTGTTACGATAATATCCGGCAACTCAAGCGTATCGGAGAAATGTGTGAAAGAGCGATAATGTCCGGTAACTCCATCTTATCCGGTCATGCTCCGACATTCTGTGAAATGAATATTCGTGGGATGCATATATATCTGACATTAATATCCCTTTATTAAGTTATATATATATATATATATATATATAACTTAATTCTTTATATAACTTTGTATATAAAATTTCAACTCTTTAGTAGTTCGATCTACTCCCAATATATTCCTTTATTCCATTACTCGTTATATTCTAGTCAATCCGATTGGTTAAATTGTTGTTCATATTGAAATGAATCGAGATTGATAAGGAGTTGGTTAATGATGCTCGAGCATGTACTTGTTTTGAGTGCCTATTTATTTTCTGTCGGTCTATATGGATTGATTACAAGTCGAAATATGGTTAGGGCTCTTATGTGTCTTGAACTTATATTAAATGCAGTTAATCTCAATTTTGTAACATTTTCTGATTTTTTTGATAGTCGTCAATTAAAAGGAGCCATTTTTTCTATTTTTGTTATAGCTATTGCAGCTGCTGAAGCCGCTATTGGACTCGCTATTGTTTCATCAATTTATCGTAACAGAGTGTGTGTGTGGGTGTGTGTGTGTGTTGTGTGAGAGAATTACTAATCTTCACACTGTTATAATCTGAAACGGGGATATGGCGCCCCTTGGGGCGGTGTTTGTCGGCGCTAAAAGGCGGGGGTGGCGCCATACCACCTGCGACTACGGAAGGTCTAATGAAGAAAGTCGCTAGGACCTTGGCATATAAGAAGAATTATATATGGATCGATGTAATCTTTGATTTATACAGTAGAGTAAGTGGTGTTTGGTGTTGCGTTTTCAAAATAGATTATGTGTTTTTAAAAATGCGTTTTGAAAAAGCATGTAGGTACATGCTTCTCCAAAACTGCGTTTTGGAGGCAGATAATCACTTTTTCATCCAAACACTTTTTTAGATTATTTATGTTTTACAAACGAAATAATCAAATAATCACTTCAAAACGTAATCCCAAACACCCTCTAAATAATAGTGTTTAGATATGTCTATGACCTAACTGAATGATTATAACTATTAGAGACAGTCCAAAACTGTCTCTGCAAAAAAGAACCTGGATTTGTCTCTACATATACTTTCTCACTGAATTCCACTTTTTGTCAAAAGCATTAATTCCTTTGTACCCGTTTTCATTCATACATTAGTATACCTTTTCATCTCAACTAGAATAAATTACCTCGATACTTGTCTTTCATTTTAAGTAAACCAAATCATAATAACCACTTAAAAAGTTAAAACTAACTTGTGTTTACCTTTTTATGAAAGTAGTATAGTCCACTTGTACATATTAGTGTTTATATGCCTTTCATTGTCGAGTGCAACTCCATATCATTGTAGAGTAGAGCTCCAAACTAAAATCACTTAGAACAACGAAATTTAGGTTATACAACAACTTTAAGCATTCAACTAATATTGTGAAGCAACAACTATAAGTCTATTAAATTCATATAATCGATAAAATTTGTCGTTCTCACCTGCTGAACAAAACTCCGTCGCCGATGCAACTGACGGTGGATAGAAAGTGGAAAGCGGAATCTGTGGGGCGTCGACTGTGAAATGAGAGAGAGCGATTTAGGGTTTTGTTTTGATAAAAATTCTAAACGGGTACTCAGGCATTTAACTTGTTTATAAATAAAAAATAACCTAAGAAATTGGGGGGGGGGGGGGAAACTATAGAGAAGGAGAGTTTTAGGTTGGATTGATGTGGCAAGTTGGGAAGTGTTAAATATAATTTATGAAGGAGCAAAATGTGACAACCCAAGATTTCAAGTCTTTTCATTTACGTATCACTTGTTTAGTAATTATGTTTTGATAAATTGTTTGATGTTATGAAACGTGTAACAGTTTGAAAATTTATCCTAATGTATGTTGAATTGTGCAATGTGAATGTAATGTATTGGTTGAATTGTGCTATGTGAATGAAATGTATGGGTTATTGTTTAATGAAAACATTATGTGACATTTGGGCTCGACGAAGAACAGAGTTTCGCCAACAGTGTTTCGTCGCCGATAATCCTGGCGAAAGTTGGTATTTCGCCAACCGTGTTTCGTCGCCCACTATCTTGGCGAAAGTTGGTATTTCGCCAACAGAGACTCTCGGCCCAGCTTAATCCCTAGGCCCAACCCACTTTCCTTAGATTATAAGCGTGTACCGTGCATACTTTACATTCATATTACAACCCTAACTAATCCTTAAGAGGCGACGGCAGTGGAGCCTAGGCATAGATCTAGGAGAATTATCGTTCACTCATTCTACAAAACAACTTATTCATTCATCGGTTAGTAAGTTATATTTGTTATCAACCCTTGTTGATTATATGATTGTAGTTTCTTGATTACAGCTTGTATCTCTATCGTAACATATAATAATTGTAACAATGATGAATGTATGATTATAGTTTCTTGTTAATTATTCTTGATCATGTGTAGATTGTTATGATTTGCTATGCCGATCTCGGTTTATTATGATTCGGAATTGTCATGTGCTGTAATGAATGATGTGATGGTGTATGATTGATGATTAGATGATTTTTGTATTTAGGATCCTTGATCTTGATCATAGTGTTGTTTAGTTCGAGGATCGCATGAATTGTGTACGAATAGATTATGGGAATTGATGATCTTGTGGTGGCTGTACTAGGGTTGAAAAGTGGCAGTGATTAGGGTTGCATAATTCTGGATTGTAACTGTTCCTCGACGAAACCTAGTAGTGTTTCGTCGTAAGTAGCCTCGACGAAACTTAGTGGTGTTTCGTCATGGGTAACTTCGACGAAAGATAGGTATTTCGTCATATGCAATCTTGATGAAAGTTAGGTAATTCGTCAATGGGGTATTTCATCGTGGAGGCCTTTTTCCTGAAGAGTGAACAGTTGGACGGACTGTGAGATGTTGTTACTGTGATATTGTATGCTTGTGATTGTGAAATATTAGCATAAGACTCTCACATGAGATGTGAGCATGGGTAGAACTGAGTAATTGATGTATGATAAACTGTGACCCTGTGATAGATGCAAACTGTGTGAGATAAGTAACCATTGTTGGAAACATGAACATGAACTTGTGTTATAAACGTGCATGAGATCTGATTGCTTGTTATGTATTACGTGACAATGGCTGTTACAAGTGACTTGTTGAATACGTGAATTGGATATGTGTTTACAAAACTGACTATTCTTGGTAACCACGGTAGGTTATGGTTGACCAACTTGGAACGGGTAATGTAATGTAACATACCGAGCAATCTAAGGTGAGTTCATTCCTCTTGAGCATGCGTCCCGGTGGTTGGGACAGTCATTGGGTATCCCTGAGAGGGATAGGTTTTGGGTAAATCAATTGGGTATTCCGGAGAGGAATACGTCTCATGGTTAAAATCTGGTATGTTGGATAATACACTCGTCCTATCACTTTTAAGTCCCATCTTTTTGTTACCGGAGAGGTAACGGGGTATTAGTTGGTAGCGCTACTTAGGTTTGGCACCCTCACCCCGTACCGGAGAGGACGGGTGTGAACTAATGACCCAATCATGCCCAGTGCTTTGATAGGAGCACTGGGGAACGGGCAAAACATAAATCAGGAGCCGTCTTGTATCCAAGGTATTATCAACATTGTAATCAATGAACGTAACAACACACTTGGTAACTAACATTTTCGTAAAACTATGAACTCACCAGCGTTGTCTGATACACGTGTGTGCATGCTCGTAGGTTATAGATACGTGTGGATGTGGAACTTGCTGTCTGGGATGCTGGAGTGGTCATGGGTCGCGATACATGGAATCCCGAGACGAGTCTAATGATTATAATACATATGGTTTATGAAACACTTAACAAATGATTTATGCTTCCGCTGAATACGAAGATTTGTAATTACTGTTATGTAACACTTTACATTAATGAATGAAAGTTTTATTTAAAATCTTGTATGAGTTCAGTGTGATTGGTGGCTAGATCCTGGTATGTCACACTGTAACACCCGTTCTTATAAATTAAGGTTTAACGTATCATTTACGAAAAACAATCATGTAATTAAGATTATATATGCGTTGGAAATTGCGGGTTTATTAAAACTTTTTACCCTTTAAAAGTATATAACATATCATGTGTACGTTCGTCGTCTAACATAATAATGATACATAGTGCGGAAGCTTATTTCTTGATCGTGTTCGGTTCTTGCTCGTCGCTTGATCGTCCTCCGGTGCTAAAATTCACCTGAAACTCATAAAACATGAGTTGGATTAGTCCTACGTAGCTTAAAACGTATTAAAACGGGTTCGCAACGCAAAATAATTTAAAATAAACATTTTTCGCAAAACTGGCTCGTGCTCGCGTAGCGCCACTGCCAGTCGCGCTACGCCACGGCCTTAATCCACCAGATTGTTGCAGCTGGTTGCTGCATATTCCCAGCACGATCTGATTTCACGGAAACGGCCATAACTTCTTCGTTATTGGTCCGTTTTACCCGATTCTTTTTCCTACGTGTCCGTAATTTAATCCTCCATCTTATGGAGTTAAAATCCTACATCCAACATAAGAAATTTGAGACTTCTAAGCCCTCGACTCGTTACCTTTTTACCGAATTTTAACCCGTTTGTGCATTTTATCAAACAAACGTATTTATTTGATTCCTATATCTCATACACTTCTTTAAATTAATGTTACCTACTATATTAGGTTCTAATCATAGGTTTATTACACCATTTAAACCCGTTTTCGCTCATATGCTTATTTTGACCCGTTAAGGGTATTTAAGCGCTTTCGAGCCTAAAATCGCTTTCGATTACTTCTAGCACTTCATCACCACATTTCTTATCCTATAGTCTCCCACCACAACTGAGTTTATGGCGGGTTTAATGTGGTGATCAATATAAACCAAATTTTACCTCTCGAACCATTATTTTACGGCAAAAACTCAAATAGTGCCATTTGGCTATTATAATACCTCTTTCAGTTTCTATACTTATTCTAAGTATTTACCTAGTCATAAAACTCGTTTCCAAACAACCTTTATGGGTCGTTTGTTCCATTTAGCCTACAAGGGCGTTTTGGTCGATTTTAGTCCTTTTATGACGAAGGACTCTCCCTCAAATTATTCGACCAAAATAGGACTTTAACTACAACATAATTATGCGTACCTGGCCCAGATCAACAAGTAGACCCAGTTTATACCTCGTTTTCATTATCACACCAGCAATGATGATGCAACTATCCGATTTGCTAATCGGTTCTGTTAACATAAGACTTGACAACCACATTAGTCGATATTGTCAAATGGTGTTGTCGCCACCATTCGACCCGTTGGACTATATGCCCAACATTATCTATTTAAATCAAAAACACCGTTTTTGATTTCCAATTCATACATCATCCCATCCCGGATTTTATAACCATACCCTTTTTCTTTTATACTCTTTTCTTACAGTTTCAACCCATTTCGGCTTACGCCATGGGTATCCTTTTAACTTTGATTTACATAAGTCGACACTTGACAAATTTCCAGATTTCTATTATTATCGTTTTCACGTTTACAACGTATCGAATAAACGAGTATTCTACATAAGTGTGTAAATTACACTTACCTCGCATCCACGCCACGCTTCTCTTTCCGTACTTGCTTCGTTTGACCCGCTTCCTCCTCCAAGCTTTCATCTAGCTTGTCACGCGTCAAACTATTGTCAATCATTTACAAGGCGGTTAAATTAGTCATTAACAATCACGACTATTCCACCTCACTTATTTTCTATGTCGAAACTACTGTTCGACTTCGTGCTTAGTTAACTTAGTTTATCAAAGTTAACTACCTTCAATCACGTGGTTTACACAATTAAGTCTAAATCATCATAGTATTTAGAACTCTTATCACTTCATATCACGCGTAATTGCCATATAATTCAAATGTGCGTTTCACTCGAAATTTCAATATTTAGCTTTCATTTAGGCATTTTAACAAACACCTTATGGGCAGAAATTTACATGATTCATTATCAAGTTCATAACTTGTCATATAGCCAAATTTAACATCAATAAAGCTTTCATATAACATTTAAACATCATCATTTCAGAAATCACTTTCTATGACCCGTATTACACTAGAATAATCATTCTAAACCCTAGTGTTTACTAGTTTCCCACAAAACCCATGAATCACCTTCAATGTGTTCATGAGATTTTCAGGAATTAGTCATGATTTCGCATGTTATTGTCTAGGTTTTACTCCTAGACACCATATCAACCCTATTCTACCCAAATAGCAAACATGCAACATCAATATTCAGATTTCCCAATTTCATGAGAATTTCAAACAGAGAATTAACACCAAATTTTACATACCTTGTAACCCCCTTGTGATGAGGATCACTAATCTATGCTCAATTTTCGATTTTGGGCTGAATTGAACCTTCAATTGATCAATTTTTGTGAGAGTTAGGGTTTGGTGAAGAACCCTTGTCGCCCTCCTGCTTCTTGTACGACCAGAGCCTCATTTGAGGTGTTTGGTTTTATTTTTTTGTTTAAAACTAATAATAATAGTTTCAAGTTTAACAACATTGGTCCCTCCCTTTTTGTTTAACATTAAATTTTGGTTATTCTAACCTTATTTCAAGACTTGTAGTTAACTAGGTTATAATTTTCCTAGTTATTCATCTTGCTCAAAAACCCGTTTTATTTTAAGTCCCGTTAAATCTCGGGCCTTTTTATATACTTTGCTTTCTCAAAGTATTTCCCCTCCTTTTAATAAATATTAGACTTATTTATTTAAATCCTAATATTCACCGGGTAAATTTTACTACTAGTGGTATTTTACCCGTCTTTTAGTATTAACGGGGTTTGATTACCAAACTTGTTTTCGGGGTGTTACACACACGCCTCGCGGGGGTTTACGCTTGGGGTATTTTTGGGGCTGTGACACAGAAAATCTGGGATATCCATGGATTGTCATTATCGTTGTACCATGTACCAGGGCTAAAGAGGACAGGGATCACAGGTAAAATAAGGTGGACTCGGTCAACAAAGGAAGATTGGTCAAAGCTAAAACTCAACCAACCAATCAGAAATCATTTCTTTTTGTTTTCCTTTTCTCTTTTAACATCTTTTATTCTTTTATTTCTTTGGCATTATTTTGATTATCTCCTTCACAAACTTATGAGCAATTTCACAAAAAATCAAGAGAAGCGTTGACTGTTTGTGAGTCAAACCTAGCATCTCAGCATACAAAAATGGGTATGAATTTTTAGAGTAAACTGCCATTTTGGTCACTATGGTTTGGGCACTTTTGCCATTTTAGTCCAAATCTCAAACTTTTTACATCTGGGTCCCTGTGGTTTGCATTTTGTTGCCATTTTAGTCCAAAATTTAAAAACCCTATGTTTTTACTGTTGCAACCTCCTATTTTGTCTTTTAGTTCAGGGGCATTTTGGTCATTTTGCTTTTCATTTAACATTTTCTTAATTCAAAAATTAATATATATATATATATATATATATATATTAATATACACACATACATATACAATCTGCAGTTCATCTTCATCATCGACAACTTCAGCTCTCTCTCTCTCTTCTCTGAACTACCACCACCACACCACCACCATCCCACTGCCGCCAACACCACCATCCCCGTGAACTCTCTCTCTAAAACCTGCACACACACTCTCTCTTTCTCTCTCCAAACACCCATCTCTCTCTTCTCTCTCTCTCCTCTCTGTCGAACACCACCACCACCACCACCGTGATGAGAACCGACATCGGAAAACGACACCGATGAAAACCGACATCGGAAAACGGCAGCGTTGATTGATGCTGATGAAGGAGGTTCGAAGTTTCCCCAAATAAATCATCATCATCCCCAAATAAAACCCTAACTAGAAAGAAACTCAGGCGACTGATTCTGCTCTTCCGGTTGTTCCGGTAATGTTTGTGATTAATATGATGTGGTTTGATGGAATTTTTGTTGGATAAAATAGGAATTAGACTCCATACTTGTTGAATTTAGTGTATACAAGTCAATTTAGGGATGTAAACGATGGTGGTTGTTGGTGTTCGACAGAGAGGAGAGAGAGAGAAGAGAGAGATGGGTGTTTGGAGAGAGAGAGAAAGAGAGAGTGTGTGTGTGTGTGTGCAGGTTTTAGAGAGAGAGAGAGAGTTGAGGGTGGTGGCGGTGTAGGTTTGATGGTGGTTGTTGGTTTGGTGGTCATCGGCCGTGGTGGCCGCCGCCCCCTCCTTCTCTTCATTAGATCTGGGGCGGTGGCAGGTGATGCGGTAGGTGTGGTTGGGAGTGGTGCCGTCGCAGGTGGTGTTGTGTGTGGTGGTTGGGAGTGGTGCGGCGGGTGGTGCAATGGCAAATGGGGCGGTGGAGAACAATGATGGTATTGAGAGTGGTGGTGGTGGTGGTGGATGGTAGTTGTTGGTGGTGGAATAATGTAGAGAGTGGGGTAGAGAGAGGGGATGCAGGTTCTATATAATTTTAGAGAGAGAGAGAGAGCAGAGTTGTATGTTGAGAGAGAGAGAGAGATGTCTGTATGTTGAGAGAGAGAGAGATTTATTATAATTGAGTTATAATAAAAAGATAATAAATCTAAAATGACCAAAATGCCCTTGAGGGTAAAGACAAAATAGCAGGTCATTAATGGGAAATCTGGTCAAATTTGAAATTTGGACCAAAATGGCAACAAAATGCAAACCACAGGGACCCAGATGTAAAAAAGTTTGAGATTTGGACTAAAATGGCAAAAGTGCCCAAACCACAGGGACCAAAATGGCAGTTTACTCGAATTTTTAATAATAAGGGCATGTTTGGCTAAGCTGTTTGAAACAATTTATTAACTTATTGGCTTTTTGAAAAGTCATAAGCTCCAAATGATGGTTGGCTATGAAGGTGTATGTGAGGGAAAAAAAGCCAATAAGTCAATAAGTCACTCCATACCGACTTTTCCAAAAAGCCAATAAGTCAATAAGTTGTTTCAAAAAGCTTAGCCAAACATGCCCTAAATTAATGCTGAAGCCATAGGCTTTTGAAGGTAGTGGCACAGTTTTCGTCTATGAAAGCACACGAGTCAGTGATGCCAACAACTTGTATGAGAAACAAATTTTCACATAAAATAAAATCATATACAACTCAATCATTTCGAATCTCAGGTTACTAATTACTAACTGAAACTAAGTAATCAATATCCAATAATAGCATTTTGAATTTCAGATTATTAACCGAAGAACTTTATCAGTAAACTAACCAAAAATGGGGGAAGAACTGGAGCAAGAATCAAGGGGTTCTTGTGTTAACCGATGCAGGACCCAGCCGAAATCCGGTCAAAATTGACTGATGTGAAGTGATATACACCAGCGTTTTGTGCGCTCTCTCTTTGAATTTAATTGTAGCAAACAGGGCCGTCTCCAAAAATCACAAAAAAAAAAAAAAAAAAAAAATTGGCCCTGTTCGAATCAAAATTTGGCCCTATTCGTAAATCTTCATATAATATAAACTCATCAATCATTCAATCAAATATATAAATACTAAAAACCCATAATAATACTACGAAATTTGTTATGAAATAGATAAAACAAATTAACAAAAATAGTGTAGCAAAAATGATCAAATTATCGAACCTACTTGCTAAGCGAACAATGTGGTTCTTCTAGCGTTTTTTGATGGTCGGATAGTTGTTTGTATTTAGGAACGGGAGGCATAATTTCCAAATATTAACCAAAAACATTCATTCAATCACACAAAGTTTTATACTATATGAAATCAGAATCACATATTAATATATTATGAAATAAAAAACGTATGAAATCAAAAACATATGGAGGCCCTTATTTAAAAAACTTTGGGTCTTTTAAGCAGGCCCTTATTTATACAAACATCCAGATTTTTTTTAAATATATATATATATATATATATATATATATATAGAGAGAGAGAGAGAGAGAGAGAGAGAAACGGGATCAGGAGAAAACGCTCAAAAGTGTGAGAACGGTGAGAACGCATCCTGGCCTAACACGTGGCGTGGGACATGATCAGGGTCCGATGAGTTTTTTTGTCTTTTCAATCTTCTTTTATTTTCCCAACGCGGAATAATATTTTCTGGCGTTTAAGCTTTTTTGGCGTTAATTGTATTTATTAAACTTTTTGGCGTTGAATTCATTGTTTTTGTGTCACATAGATAATTTTCTGGCGTTATAGCGTTTTCTGGTCAATTTTTTTGGCGTTTTGTATAATAATTCACTACGATTCATTAATATTTGCATTAGATTACAGTAAGACCAAATTTTTTTTTTTTTGGCGTTGCGAAGAACAAAGCGGGCTTCTCTACCAAACCCAAACGAACCTACTTTTTTAGCCATCTCAGTGTTTTGTTATGGAATGCAATGGAAGGGTTTTGAGGAGTGAGGAGTAAAGTGAAAGTGGTGGTGCACAGTGCACACTATATATAGACTCTCTTTCTTTCTCCTTGATGTTCAAGTTCTCTCTCCTGTGACGCGTGTCGGTTGTGAATTGATTAATAATTTTGGATTTCATATGATTAATTAAATATATTGTAAAACAAATCATATCGGAAGTTATGAACCCCACACTCGCTGCTTGATAGAATGGGGGTTTAAATCGAGTCAAAAGTAGTGTAGTATTAACTTTTATTAGGAAAAAAATAGAACTAAAAACAAAAAATATATTAATACAAAGTTTGGTTTTCGTGATAAATAATCTGGTTTATTTAACATATATAACAATTTAAATTTAAAGATAATATTTTATTAGAAGATAAGTATGAAAGAATGACGGAAAAACCTAAAAATAGATGTATTCAATGAATGACACATGTCACACATTGGTTTACTTTAGGGTGCTACTTTCTACACCCCCTAATTACTTTTTACACCCCTCTCCTCTCACATACTTACAGGTTGGGCCCGCGTGGGACCGGCAGTTTTCCTCTCACAAAGGGGGTATAATCAGGAGAGGGTGTGTTTAGAACCAGCCTTACTTTATTATATAGTATAGGATATATTTATTACTTTAATTGTGTGTATAGTGTTAAATGCCATCAATGTGTTGTATTCAACATATCGTTTCAAAATATTCGACTCGAAAACATGGGCGTTGAAATAACATGATCTCATTAATTCGACTCAATGGGTTAAATTATTATGCAAATAACATTAGATATGATTAAGATTAAACCTGAATCTGATTTATTGGAGTGTGTGTTTTCTTTTCGGTTCAAGAAAAGTTCATACCATCTCTTTGGTTCATTCATGTGGTCCGTGGCTATTTCACTAGACCAAACCGCAAACCATTCGTATGGATCAACATTTTAATCGATTAATCTTGTATAGTGGTGGAAAGTTAAGCAGGCTGGGTGGGTTTGGAAACACGTCAAAATGGGTTCATCAGGTAGAACGAGATGGCATCACGATTCATGTTTGTTGTTGGTGAACCTCAAGTCCTCGTTCTTTTCTTCACGTGTCGGGCCCTTCGAGAATACAAGTATGGGCCTTTCAGAGAGCTCAGTTAAGTAGCCCAGGACGGGGAGCCCGACCAGGGGCCCTCGTGACTTGTTAAGAAGAAGTATGGTTAAAAAGAAGCATATATGGGTAAATAAGAAGTGACACTAAGTACCTTAATTAGCACCTCGTGACTTGTTAGTTCTTCAACGGACTTGTTAGTTCTTCAACGGAACACTTGTAATTAATTTAGTTTAATTAGTAAATCTTTTGGGTGCTATGTAATGTTCTTACCATTATGGAGTATAATATGTTGTCTGTTAATTTAGTTTAATTAGTAAATCTTTCAGGTGCTATATAATTTTCTTATTAGGGAGCCTGTTGATTATTTTCACGTGTAACAAGTACCCATTATTTGTGAAATTTTTTTAAACATAATATAATTTAATACAAGAGTAAATATAAAGTATGGTGAACAATACGAAAACAATATTAATTTGATAAATACGTCATATTTTCGAAAGTGCATCCAAAAGGGGAAAGAATGAGTGTTAAGTATTTATGTTTCTTGGCTTTCTCCAAAAAAGCAACTTTGAAAATGCAAAGAAACGTAAATACTACACGTTCCTTCTTTCCCCATTTGGATGCACTTTTGGATATATTTGATGATTCATAGTCTTGACCTAAACATTTGGAGTCCTTATCGGTTATAAGAGATTGTTTACAAATCACACACTAAGCATACAGTATACCAAATCAAAAACCAAGGAAATAAGCTTTCAAAGAATAGAAAAGACGCGATACCACATGTTGTAGGAGAGATCCTTTATGAAAACGCACACGCCATCAATTCAACCCATACAAACTAATTAAGCCCTTTTATTACTTAGACCATGTGTAGTGGTACACATGAATAATGCCCCACCCATGGGCATTGTGTGACACGTGTCTTCCCAGTCAGCAAATGGGCATTATGGACGTTTTTCACAAATGATCGTAGTGGGATAATGCCCAATAATGCCCCATCAATGATTACCCAATTATTATTTTCTTGTTTTTTTTAATTTAAAATTAATTGTATTGACATGGAATAATCTCATTGGCCAAACAATCTGAAGCCATTTGAGCGTGTTTCAAATCACGTTGGAGGGGGGTTTTTGCGAAATAACGCCGGAAAACGCCACTACTACGGGTGGTCTTAATGAATAATCAATATTATTTTCTATCTTTCCTACCTAAAAGAAAATTATTATATATATCAATTTATAACGTACATATGCGCCAGTGTAGTTTTCTCTTTTTAGTTTTGACCCCAAGAGTTGCTTACTTTCCTTTTGTTTATATTATAATAGAAGAAGGGAATGAACAGTGTTAATATTTATATTATATCCTAACCCTCAGAGTATTTATATGAAAAAAACGGCTAGTGCCACATGTTGTTTACAAAACCCAAAAAATAATCACCTAGGCACCTAATGATTAATATATTATTATTATTTGTAGCTTGGTTCAAACGATGCGAAACTGCCGTTAAAAAATATCAATAATTATAAGTAAATAAAAAATGTTGCCAGACTGAATATTTTAGTGGCGGTTGAGTGTGTTGGATTTGAAAATGGTTATATTTATTCATTAGAAACACATTGAATGATCGAACTAATTAAAGAAAAATTAGCCATTCAAAAGAAAACTTAGTCAAAAGTTCCCTATGGAAATGTGAAATCTAGTCGGATCAGATAGAAAGAAGAGTAAACTGCCATTTTGGTCCCTGTGGTTTGGCCAGTTTTGCCACTTTAGTCCAAATCTCAAACTTATTACATCCAGGGCCCTGTGGTTTGTATTTTGTTGTCATTTTGGTCCAAATTTTAAATTTGACCAGATTTCCCATTAATGACATGCTATTTTGTCTTTACTCTCAGGGGTATTTTGGTCATTTTATATTTATTATCTCTTTATTATATAATAAAACCCTATTATCATCATCTTCAACATATCATCATCTTCAACAGACATCTCTCTCTCTCTCTCTCTCTCCACTGTTCTCTCTTTCTTCAACATATATTCATCATCATCTTCAACATATCTCATCTTCATCATCAACATCGTCTCCACCCCAACAACCACCCCCACCGTCCCCGCCAACACCACCGTCCCCGCCATCTTCATCACCATCATCTCATCTTCATCACCATCACCCCCACCACTGTATCATCACCATCATCTCATCTTCATCACCATCTTCGCCAACACCACCGTCGCCTCCATCTTCATCACCATCAACTCATCTTCATCACCATCACCCCCACCACTGTATCATCACCACCGCCACCACCGCCGCCACCACTGTATCATCACCACCTTCAGTAATTTGATTTGTAGTCCTGTTGTTGATTTTGAAAATTAGGGGTTTTAGGTTTTCTAGGGTTTCGTTTGTTCAAAGCTTCAAATTAAGTGACAATCGGAGAGATTTTTGTTATGCCGTTGACGATGAAGATACAACCGGCAGTGACATTGTTGTTGCTGTTGTTGTTGTTCTGGCAGTGGCATTATATTTATTATCTTCAACAACCCTCCGTTATATATGTATATGTATTGTGTGTTGTTACTTGTTCTGTTATGCTTGTTCACCATGAGGCTGTGATGATTTTTATGCTTGTTCTTGATTTGGTGGATTTTCTGGGTTTTCTGGGTTTGGTGGATTTTCTGGGTTTTGATGTTCTTGATTTGGTGGATTTTCTGGGTTTTGATTTTTAGGCTGTGATGATGTTCTTGATTTTTAGGCTGTGATGATGTTCTTGATTTTTAGGCTGTGATGATGTTCTTGATTTGGTGGATTTTCTGGGTTTTGATGATGATGTTTGATGATGTTCTTGAAGATACAGATCTGAGCCTCGTTTTTTCTTGAAGATGTTCTTGATTTTCTGGGTTTTGATGATGAACTTTGAAGATGTTCTTGATTTTCTGGGTTTTGTTGTTGTTGTTGTTGAATTACTTTAAATAAAACATAAATGACCAAAATACCCCTGCACTAAAGGACAAAATAGGCAGCTCTCAAGAGTCAAAAAGGGGGTTTTTTGGATTTTGGACTAAAATGGCAACAAAATGCAAATCACTGGGCCCTGGATGTAATAAGTTTGAGATTTGGACTAAAGTGGCAAAACTGGCCAAACCACAGGGACCAAAATGACAGTTTACTCTAGAAAGAATAAACCATCCCCCGGTTACTATGGTGGCCACGGGTATTTAAGTTCCACCTATGGTGGGCCCGGGTGAGTTTTCCCCTCCAAGTCTCAAGTTCGTGTCTGGGTGATAGGGGTTTCTCATTGAGAGGTTTAAATTGTGGATCTATTGTGCGAGGGGTCTCTCTAGCTCGGACCCGGTTAAGACAACGTATGCTAGACCTCCCGACATTCGCGAATAATTCACACCTTTCAAAAAAAAGTTACTCGAAATCAACTGGCTAAAAGTTTGAATTAATTGAACTCGAACTCAAACTAAAGTTAAAGCCTATAAAATAAATGAGCCTCGAGGCTAATCAAACATGTTACTTATACAAGTACAAAGCCAAACTCATATTATTTTACATACAAGTATAATAAAAACAACGAAATTATAATATATATTATTATCTACATATAGATTTATAATAATAACCAAATATAAATACTAGTATATGTACGTAAAATACATACTTATATATGTACGTAAAATAAATAGTGTTAAAGGTGTCGTTTCTTGTAGTGTATAGCTTTACACAAAATATTGACCACACGGAGGTCGATGGACGAAGGATATTCAAGTGGTGAACACAACTTCTTGAATGGGTCCGCCGAAGGTTAGAAGATCATTTCTGTTTTATTGGGGATATACCATTAGGCCACAATGTGATATGTAGTTTATAAGTAGTAAACATAATTTGCATGCAAAATCTGTTTTATCAATTTTATATGATCTTTGAATTGATAAAGGGAATTAAAACATATTAGTTAAAATATTTAAGCTAAGAATTGTATCAATTTGACCCGTTTTATTTTAGAGTTAAATGTTTATAAAAATAAAGATGGAAAAGAAGAATTTGTGAGATAGAGGTGGGTTGTAGACTAATGGGTTTTTAAGATTTACTTTGTAGCGAAATCAAGTTACAATGTATTTATTTGAACCTTTTAAAGACTCGTTTGTTTGTATCGTTTAGCAAGTGGGACATTGTTGAACGGTATGATTCTTTCCATATATAAAAGTGATAATGGGTTGCGACTAAGAGAACATACATATTTTGTTCTCGACCTCCATATTTGCTCCCAACACTAGTTGTCTTTTAGCAACAATGTGCGTAGATTCTTGTCTCATTCACAGTTCTCTTTTGTTATGTGGTTGAGTTTTTATCTCTTTTGTTCATTTGTTGTATAGTGTATCTCTTTTCATCTTCATAACCTGTGAATGATGGGATGTATTAAGTATTAACATGTTATTGACAACATACCAAGTTTTGAGTGTGACGGAAACACGCTATAATAATGTTAAAACAACCTATATTCATTGTTGTTTAACGGGAAGTGAATATTAATGACCAAATGGGTGGGACAGTAGACCCTTATATGGGTAACCGAGGGCTCGATTGGGCGCGCACCCATCATGGCCCTCACTTGTGGCTAGCCAGTAGCCATGTGTATCACATTCTACGCTCACCAATACGACAAGTATGTGTATACTTTAGTTATTATTATAGTGCATGTTCACTCATAGTCACAACTAGAAATGATATATTAACTTATGAAAAAAGTTAGAATAATGAACACCATATCTAATTAAAAACTCAAAAAGTTATACTAGAGAATTAAATTTAATCGCTTGGGTTAGTTTGGATATTTAATATAAAGCTCTGGCTTAAATTACGTAAAAAAACAATGTATAACTAAAGAAGTGTTATAAATAAATGGAAGCGTACAAATTTTTAATCGCCACCTAAAGATCAATGTTAGCATCACCACCACAACCATTGCCACTGCCATCGACGTGTCACCGCCACCAGCTATTATTGTCCGACGTCGACATGGTCACAACCTCCTCCACCACTGCTGTTATCATCGGGGCCTTTTTCACCACATCCAATAGGTGGCATATATATAAAGCCTTTCACAAAAGCAATTACAATGTATAATGCTTATGGTACAATACATACTTAGCTTAGTAAATGGGTAAAATTGTTTTTAGACTGTGGGGTATGGGACTTGGGTTGGGGCGTGGGTTGGCTGAAAACGCCCAAGCCATCACCGCGGGTGGGCTTGGGTTTAGTGGCGGAACTAGACCTTCAACTCAGGGGTATCCCAAAATTTTTTATGGGTGTCCTCGTACTTGTTCAGGGGTGTCCTGTGTATAAAAATCAGATTTTTTTTTTTTTACACTACTCGTAAAAACTTGAGCCGTAGCCCGGGCTACGCCCGTTTACACTACAGGTCCGCCCCTGCTTGGGTTGGGGCGTGGCCCAAGGGGCGGGAGTTTGAAGCCGGGCGTGGGGCGGGTCTAGCAAGGTGACATGGCGGGCTCTCAATGGTCAAACCAAACTAGCCGTTAGGCTAGCCGTTGGACAACTGCTATGTTAAAAAAATATATTTTTCACTATAAAAACTCACACTTTTATTCCTTTTTTACCACATTCAACCAAACTTGCCCCGAAACAAAGACGAGATGATATGAAATTTCTAGCCCAGCCCATTGATAACCGAGAGGGTGAAGAGTTGGAACTAATGTTGGAGACGAGAGAAGAGATAAAGAAAAAATATAAGCGTTAGGAATTTTTTTATGTAATTTTCTTTATTTATGTAATTTTCTTTATTTAAAAAATTTTAATTTTTTGTTTTAAAAATTTAAAATAACCCTTTGGGCTGGCCACGCCCCAAACCCTCGCCCCACCATACCCTCTTCAATGTGGGTCAGCCCAACGAAGCCCCCCAAGCCACGTGTCAACCCATGCCCAAACCCCCGCCCCACCATACCCCACGGTCTTAGGAGCTATTTAATTCAAAATAAACAAGGTTTAAAATAGATTTATATAAAAATAAATAGCAATAATTCGTTTAATGCTTTCATTTTATCTTCCTAACCTCCTCGATGGCCACTTCATAATAATAATAATAATAATAATAATAATAATAATAATAATAATAATAATAATAATAATAATAATAATAATAATAATAATAATAATAATAATAATAATAATAATAATAATAATAAAATATTTATAATTAACAATAAATTGAGTTAACCTTAAATTGATAATTTAATTTAATTTAATTTAATACTAGGTTAGAACCTCGTGTATTACACGGGTTGAATAAATGTAATTTTATATATTTTAAATAATAAAAAATTACATCTTTATGAGGCTCATGTATTGTACGGGTTAAATAAATGTAATTTTATATATCAAATAATAAGAAATAGTTATATCTTTAAAAACCATGTGTATTACACAAATTAAATATAAGTAATTTTGTATACTGAATACTAAAAACGTCGTATCTTTAAAAAACCTCGTGTATAATCGGGTTGAATAAATCTACCAAATAATAAAAATATTACATCATTAAAAACCCCGTATGTTACACGTGATGAATAGATCTAAAAAAGAGTTATATTTTAAAAAAACCATGTGTATTACACATATTAAATAAATGTATTTTTGTATATTAAATACTAAAAACGTCGTATATTTAAAAAACCCATGTATAGTCGGGTTGAAAAATCTACCAACTAATAAAAAAAATTGTCTCCTTAAAAACTTCGTGTATTACACGTGTTGAATAAATCTAATTTTACATAGCAAATGATAAAATTTTATATCTTTAAAAACTTCGTGTATTACACGTGTTATATAAATGTAACTTTGTATAGTAAATAATAAAAAAATATATTTTTAAAAATCACATGTTTTACACGAGTTGAATAAATATAATTTTGTATACCAATTAATAAAAAAAAGTTATATGTATAATAAATTAGGATAACATTTAATATCAATGTATTATTTATATATTTAATATAAGATAAGTAGGAAAGAGATGTATTTGTTTTAAAAATATATTAAATTAGCAATTTAGATTTGAGGATAATATTTTATTAAAGTATGATAAGATTTAATATTAATTTATTATTTATTTATTTAGCTAATATAAGACAAATATAGATTTGAGGATACATTCTATGAACTCACTGTTTTGCGTTCAAGTAAATGTCATGCTAGCAAACTCGGGGTCCGCGTATGTATCGCAACCTACAGGTGTGCTAATTTTATTAGATACTGAGGTCTCACTGGACCTTGTACAAGTTGCTCATCTTGAATACTCGTTAAGTACTGTATTTGTTTTGTTTGGATACCCTTGTTTGTGTTAATATGTTGGTAGCTTATTTATTCCTTTGTTGTTAATGTTTATTTCATATATATATATATCTCGTCATGTATATTTGTTATGTTTGAACGGGCCTCGCCCTTCATATGTTTTCGTGTCTCGCGCGATTGTGAACGTGCCTAGCCCTTGATAGTATTATGTCTTTGTTTGCATTAAAAATCTGTCAAGAATACTCTAGAAACTTAGTAAAATATCATGATATTTGAATTATCAAGATATCAAGGCTAGATATTTTGTAAAGAGTGTCCTAGATATAGAACATTCTAGAAAGCCAACCAACTAGTATAAATATGTATGAGGGGGTCTCATTTGAGACAACCCCAAGCACTTGTAAACATACATCCCTCATGTAAACTTTCTTTGTGAAATACAAAGCTTTTCTCTTGCATACTTGTGTTCAAGTATTAAAAGCAACACTTTTGCGATCAAATGTTCCCTTCAAAGACTTTCATAACCAAAACTCAACGACACTAAGGGGATGTTTGTTTTTTCAGAAAAACCTCTTCTGACCTCTTATGTCTGCGCCGCGCAGACCACGCACAGATGTTGTGTCACGGCCCCCGACCCGGTTTGACCCGTTTCAGGAGCCGCGGGACAGAAATCCCGTGGTATTTATTTAACAGCGGAAGTTTATCATCAGGATCTTTTAAAACTGAAATATTTCCCGATTATTTTATTTCACAACTAGGGATAAAACCCGTTAATTTACAATCTTGAGATTTCTCGGAGAAATCTTTTATTTTACAAAACATGTTTCTTTATTTTTATACTGAGCCACTTCCTAAAGCTTGTAGTGCTTCTCGGCACTTTTCTTGGATCACAACAGATCACCTGAAACATGTTTGAAAAAGGTTTTGTCAGCGGGAAATACTGAGTGAATCATTCATTTTACTAAAATGACCTGTTTGTTATAATTTACAGTATTAAGAGCGATTACAATGTCTCTATCTTTTGAATTAACTAACCCAGTTGTCACTTGACCGGACTTGTGACTGTGGACATATCACTTGCTGGGTCCTTTCACCCACAAGTGATAAATAATTAGTAGCTATGTGCACATCCCCCCACATACTGGCAGTAATTTCAGATTACATAGACTTAATCCCTGTAATTATAACCTTTGAAAATAAACCTGATTTTGAAAGTAATTAGATAAAAAGAGAATGACTCACATTGCAGATTTAATTTGAGCAGAGCCTAGCCTACTGATTAGCCTTTTAACCTAAATTTATAATAAGCACACAATTCGGTTAGTAACTTAATACAGCATTTACGATAACTCACGAGATTAAAACCTTCACAACGAATGACAAAGTGCGATACTTAAACATCCATCGAATTAACGACGAACGACAAAGCATAAACCCTAATGTGGGCAGCACTTAAACATCCATTGGATAGTTTAATCGATCGGACATTGAATCGTATCAGCGATCGAGTTATTACCCTGATTGCGGCGTCGATTAGTGAACCGTGTGTGTTTTTAGAAGTGTTTCTGCTATAACTCAGTCTACGTAACGAGAATTTACGTCGTTCAAGCTCCAAACTTCGAATGCCAATGTCTGCTATTTATACACAAAAATTGGCCATGCTTGCGCACCGTAAGCATGAACCCTTGCGGTGCGCAAGGGACACGTTTTCACCCTAGGTCAGCCACGTCTGGGACTAGCCTTGCTGACTTAACTGTTTTGTAAATTCGATTTTAGACAACGAGATTTTAAGATAATCATTACTAGGGTTTATCCCCCCTGAGTTTTAGGGGCCCTGATCCTGATTCTGATTGTTCTGAAAATTTTAGGGTTTGTACAGAATCACTTGGGTGTCTCAATTAGGGTTTCCTATTGGACAAATTAATTTAATAAATATGACTTTTGATGAGAGTTGTTACATTCTCCCCATCTTAAAAAAAATCTCGTCTTCGAGATTTACTAGAATAATTGAGGATACTTTTTCTTCATCTCAGATTCCAGCTCCCAAGTGTATTCAGCTCCTCTATTTGAATCCCATTTTACTTTAACTAGCACTAGTCGTTTTTCAAAGCGCGCCTCGGGCTACCTTATGTACATGAGGCGCGCTTTAATCGGGCAACACGTTGGTTTTTCAAACTACGATCTCGTCCGGCAACTCCATCTTCTCCGATGAAAGAACCATAATCCGGCAGCCTGTGAAATGTACTACAAGCGCATTTCAATCTATCCATTTCTGACACAAGCGTAAAACTCATTTCTTAAAAGAAATTCAAATCAACACCACCAGTCAAAACAACATCCGAAAAACACCATATCCATTTCATTTCTAAACATAGTCAAAGTATTACAGGATAACCGCATGTCCATCCTCTCCATGATCATCTTGCACATGTTTTTGAGCAACAAACAAAAAATTTAATAAAAATTACCAATAAATGAAAATAATAACAAAACCTACCTTACATCCAGCTACCAAACCACTCTTTGATCTCCTTTCTTTTCCAGATCGCCACCACCACCACCAACAGTCTGGCGGCGGCAGCCTCCGCTCGGGGATTGGATCCAAAGGTATACACATGCTCATTGATGGACTGTTTGGATGTTGCAAAGAACAAAGCGGGCTTCTCTCCCAAACCCAAACGGACCTACTTTTTCAGCCATCTCAGGGTTTTGTTAGGGTTTTGTTATGGAATGCAATGGAAGGGTTTTGAGGAGTGAGGAGTAGAGTGAAAGTGGTGGTGCACAGTGCACACTATATATACACTCTCTTTCTTTCTCCTTGATGTTCAAGTTATCTCTCCTATGACGTGTTGGTTGTGAATTGATTAATTATTTTGGATTTCATATGATTAATTAAATATATTGTAAAATAAACCATATCGAAAGTTATGAACCCCACACCCGCTACTTGATAGAATGGGGGTTTAAATCGAGTCAAAAGTAGTGTAATATTAACTTTTATTAGAAAAAAATAGAACTAAAAAAATATATATTAATACAAAGTTTGGTTTTCGTGATAAATAATCTGGTTTATTTAAACATATCTTAAATTAACAATTTAAATTTAAAGATAATATTTTATTAGAAGATAAGTATGAAAGAATGACGAAAAAACATAAAAATAGATGTATTCAATGAGTGACACGTGTCACACATTGGTTTACTTTATTATATAGTATACAATAGATTTATTACTTTAATTGTGTGTATAGTGTTAAATGCCATCGATGTGTTGTATTCAACATATCGTTTCAAAATGTTCGACTCGAAAACATGGGCGTTGAAATAACATGATCTCATTAATTCGACTCAGTGGGTTAAATATGCAATTGAGATCAGATTATAAGGGAAAATATGCAATTATCGCTATTAAAATAAAAATAAAAATGTGATGTTTCTACTATTTTGTAATTACCGGTCATTTATGGCCACTCTCTTCCAATGGATCTATACAATTAACCAAGCTAGACCATCTTTTCCAAAGAGTCAATCATATGACAAATTAAGGTGAATGTTTGTTTTACTTTAATCATCTGGGAAAAGTGTAAGGTAGGTATTATGTTTACAAGTCAATGTATTTGCTTTTATTTAACTAATCGACTTGTTTATATCAAAAAGAATATGTTCGTCGTTTTCATTATCTAAATTAATTAAGTTTATTCGACTGTTTTTCATCCTTGAAATGTTTGGGAGACTAGATTTGTGCCCAAACATTGAAATGTTTAGAGTTAACTTCCAGTCAGTTTTGCTACCTCTTGAAAGAATGCATATCAGCGACTGGCTCCTTTCGATCTTCGGCAACAGACAAACATTCAATTCAACCCATTTGATTTAGGACCAATTAGCATAACACTACGTACCACTAAGAAGAGGATGAAGTTTTGATTGTGGTTGAACATGTACATTAAGTTTTAAAAATGTACGTACATGATGGAATTTAAGGTCTTGACCTTTCAATAAGTATTAATTAAGTAAATGATAGTTCAGATACACGCAGTGCATCATAAAAACGATCCTTGACATTTATTTATCTTGATAAAATTCGTATCAAGATTGTTATAATTTTGAGATAGATACCGGAGCTTCTTGTCAAGTTTGCATGCATCTATATGCGATTAAAAGATGGTGGTGTGGTGTGTTTTTATACTTAGAATCAAAAACACTCGAAGGAGGTTAATGATTTACACCAAAACACTTGTAGTAATCCTTCTCACATGGGAATATTTCACTTATTGTGATGAAAAGGTATAATAATGTTTAAATGAAAACGTACAAAGGAATGCTTTTGACAAAAAGAGTGGAATTTAGTGAGAAAGTGGATGATGTGTAGAGACAGAGGTTCTTTTTTGCAGAGACAGTTTTGGACAGTCTCTAAACCATAAACATTTGGTCTCCACCCATAGTTATAATCATTCAAATTTGTTGGGATTGATTAGTTTTTGCAGTTTCTTGAAATATGTTGGAATTGATTAGTTTTTTTATTTGGGTATGTGGTTTTTTGTGTTATGAATTAAGTTCTTGATGATGAAATTAGGTTATTTCACTACTAAAAAACTGACCATTTCCGACCAAGGTTTTAGTCGGAAAATGGTCGGAAAACGGCGTTTCCGACAAAAATACGTTTGTAGGAAAAAGCCTTGTAGGAAAATTTTTCCGACCAGTTTCCGACTAAATTTCCGACTGCCGGTTTCCGACAAAGTTCCGACTACAATTTTCCGACAAACTTCCGACCACAGTTTTCCGATCAATTTCCGACTGCCGGTTTCCGACAAAGTTCCGACTACAGTTTTCCGACCAATTTCCGACTGCCGGTTTCCTACTATTTTCCGACCAAAATGTTCCGACAGCTTTCCGACCACATTTTTCCGACCAATTTCCGACTACAATTTTCCTACTATTTTCCGACCAAAATGTTCCGACAGCTTTTCGACCACAGTTTTCCGACCAATTTCCGACTAAAATACTTTTTAATAAAAAAAAATTATAAAAAAACTAAAAAATCCAGAATTTTCTACTAAAAATGCAGAAAAAAAACCAATAAAAATCCTAAATTTATAGAACTGAAAGTTCATCCACAAAATACAAAACGGTTGTCAAATTGTAGGTTCAACAACAAAATATCCCACGGTTTTTAAATTACAAGTTCAACCGCAAAAGACAACAAACAAAACTAAACTATGGTGGAGGATTGCTAGGATTACCAAACTGCTTCAATATCGAATCATGGGATATGCTTCCGAGAAACTTTCTATCATGAGAGAAAGCTGAAACAAGAACAGAACACAGATTAGAAGCAAGATTGTACCAAGCTACCGGAGTTTAGGCGTTAATTTAAAAAAAAAACAATTATATATATATATGGAACCCATTAAGTCTAACCACCTCCCAAATCCATCTCCACCGTTAGATCTTGCTGAGATTAAATCTCAGCCGTGTAAACTCAAAAAATAACCGAAAATACAGCAGTTAGCAGCAGTTCCACAATATCTCTCCCACTTAGATGCAGTTACCAAAATTATTTGTGTAGTGAGCGCAATAATCGCAGATTAACTGCCCCATCAGTGCTGATAAATTGCAGTTTACAAAAAACGTGTAGCTAAAAACATGTTGTTAGTTATTTGCAGTTTATTTGTTTCCCTATATAACGAGGATCATGGGTGAAGTTCATTTTAGATTTCCTTTATGATCGTATGGAGCAAGAGCATCCGATCCACTGACAAGGTGCATACAAATTATCACATCAATTATGTGTTGTTTTACAGTTATCTTCTTTCTGTAGTTACCTGTTATGATTGATCAAAAAACTGATGGAAAAAATACCTGCAAGTGAAGGTTGAACTTTATATCAGAGTTTCCTTAGTATTGGCATTTAGTTAACATGAATTATGAATTGTATGTACAGATACCTGCTGACAGTGTTAAGATCATCGACCACAGTCAATTCGAATCCGACAAGGTACATTCTAACAATATGAATGTGCAATTAACATTCTCTAATCAATTTTTATCTTCATGTAGTCAGCAGTTGTGATGAAATAGCAACAAACCTGATGAAACAAATGGACTGCAAGTGAAGATTTAACCGTTTATTGTACTTTTCTTTAGTAGTGGTAGTGTTTTGTTACCATTAACTACGATTTGGAATTTGTAGGTACAAATACCTGATGATTAAGAGCATTGATCACAGTCCACACAAATCCAACAAGGTACACACTAATCAATAAAATATGTATCTAACAAATATCAGTAATGTGTTGTTTTGATTTGTTAATTTTTGAAACAATGGAATGCTGCTGATAGTGTCAAAATCATTGGATAGAGTGGAGTTCCAAGGTAAGTTTTGTAATACAACTTTCTCATGGGCTTATGAATTGTTTCATTTTAAACTCTAAATCGGTGTTAGCAATTTTTTTTTCTATTTAAAATAGAACCAACTTACTTATTTTCAAATTTGCTTAACATATTTTTTTGGTGTAATCAGTTGCTATTTAAATTATCAAGTATTTAATGGAAAGTACAATTGTTAAACCTATAACTTGAACTGTATTATGTGTTTTAGTAATGATAAAAAAACAATAAAAGTAACATCAAATAACATATAATAATGAGTATATAATGTAAAGACAAGTATAAGTTTATATACTACCTAGAAAAAAACATCATCATATAATAAAAACAAATGTCAAAAGCATAACAGATTGTTTATAATGTTTAAGTTGTAATACCAACAATTTTATTGGAAAGCTTTAAATATAAAAAAGATATGGGTCAGCTACAAAATTTGTTTAAAGTTAACAGCTAGATTATAAACATGCTTTACTTTCTTGCATCAATATTACTTAAGCTCTACATGTTAAAAGCAGTGTCCTATTGTTAATCAAAGTCAGTCCTATTTGTAAGTATTTAAGTTTCCATATTTTATTTATAAAGTTTATAAGATTAGATTTCATTAATCATAGATTTAGTTTAGACACCCAAGACATGTCATTTAAATGCTATAATCAATCAAATATTCTTTAAAGTAGAACCGTAATAAAAATACACAAAACATGCAATGCATTATAATATAATGTTATTTAAAGTAGAACAAACATAAAAAAAACATCCAACATGCAATGCATTATGCAAGAACAGTAAATTATAAACAACTCAAGGATATATCTTGGCCCATAAATGCCTATCAAAGATATAACTGTGGAGTATGGAAAGCAAAGCATAGAGATAAAAAAAAACTTAAATAGTACTCCAGCGGCCATTTAGGTGTAAAAGGACTTACAGTGCTACTAGAGTTTAAAAATCAAGGCTGCATTAACAATGTTACAACACTATCCTTTAGAGCAGAAAATGCATTAACTTCCCAAGCTCCAACTTCCAATTTAACTAGCTAGGGATTTCAAATACAAAAAAAAGAATAAATTAAACTAAATTTACACGTAGAAGGTGTGTTTTCAAAATATTTTTTGCAAAGTAAAAAGATAATTTAGTTAAAGTTTTGAAATTGTTAGTGTTAAACTATAACTCTTTATTTTTCATTTCATTCCATTCCATTATGGAATGATCGTATGCCTATAGAAAGCCAGTCATGCGAAGAAGAGATTAAATTATACCTTATTTACTTGCAATAAGATTTTTAGTTGGATTAACTTTGTTATCCCAAATTAGACTGAAGAAGATCTAAGACTGCTTCTCTACAAGGCATGCTTAGAATGGCCTCTCTTCACTTGGACACAGAGAACTGTTGAAATAAGTCACATTAACCACAAAATTAATATATTAAAAAAAGCAACAAAAAAAACTCACATATACTCACCTGCAAATCTCAAGCTTTCCTCCAACAAAAGCAACAGGATAAGCAGAAATAAATGTATCCCCTGCACCAGTTGTATCAACCACTTTTTCAGCCTCCATGATACTTTGTTTAATCAGTTCTTTTCTATGGGTGAATAAAACCAATCCTTGGGTGAACTAAATTTAATCAGTTCTTTTTCTTTACCTTTGGTGGGTATTGAAGTACTCCCTTGGTCAATTTGCAGAATGCAAGATTTTTAAAAAATAGATATATCTACGTAGTATAACCTACTTTTAACAAAAACTACAAAATCATAGGTTCAAATACAAAACAACTCTTCAAAAACACTGCTTATTTACAAAATCCAACCATGTAAACAGATCGGAAGCGTCAGCAATAACATTCGAAGGTGGAGGGTCGTTTCAATGGCGATTAATAATTTTGAAAAACTCGATTTAACACTTTTAATCGGAAGCGTCAGCAATAACATTCAGACTTCAAAAAGTAAATAAAATTCAAAACCAAATGTTCTTCAACTTTAAAAATCATTAGATTCGGAGTCTTCATCCACAGCAATTGCCTTGTCTTTTCCAGCAGCATTAGCAGCATACACATAGTATTTTTTGCCGGCAAAGAACTGTGAATGCTGTGGATACGTCTTATTTGTTATATACAGAACATGAATGAATATTATATAAAGATAATATATATCTCTTAACTTTTTGAAATTCAAAATATCTTTAAAAATATATAGATTTGATGAGATATGATTCTAAAAGATTTAAAATTAGCTGTAAATATAATCTGGGTTGTTTTTAAAAGATAGGGTTTTTAAAAAAAAATAACGTTGCTTTTTTTATCTAGGAGGCAAAAGAAGTGTTTGGTCGCCTTGGTCGCCCAGGTCGCCTAGGCGGACCAGGCGATCGCCTTTAACAACAGAGCCTGTAACGTATTTAATCCTAAACTTTAGGAAGTGAGTGAGTGGGATTATAACTACAAATATAACTACTAATTAGGACATGGTGATAGTGGGTAGAGTTAACCGCTCTTGTAAGTAAAAATAACTGCTCTGATTGAAGACTTTAAATATAGCTTCTATGTCATACTTCTCAAATCATTAATCAACGGTTAGTAAAGCTTCTCATTTTTATTGTTTATGTGTTTTAGATACATTGATATTTCTAATGCTGACTTTAATTCAGGATTACACGTATATAAAGATTCCTACATTCTTCCTACGTTCTCTTTAAACACAGGTAAAGCTTCTCTTTTTTACGCTGTGTTCCCGAGTTAAAAATCCCTCCCTTTCCCTCCCCTCCCCTCCCATCCATGTCTTTCCAAATTGGAAAGACTATTTTCAGGCAAAAAAAACCCCATTTTCCCTCCCCTCCCCCTGTTAAGTGGATCTCTGGAACACCATTTTCTCTCCCCTCCCCTCCCCCTGTTAAGTAGATCTCTGGAACACAGTGTTAATGTTTATTTATGTAGGGATTGTGTAGATAAAGTTTCTTCAAACTTTCAACATCTTCACTGCAAAGGTTACATGACCAGCAAATGTGCCCTAGGATATGAACAGCATACGGCCACTCGTCATGAAACGTAACACCTTGCGAAGCAATCTACATAACAAAATCAGTAAAATAAGATTGAAATCAAGTCGGCGGTGACAAAATAAGGGTTCCGAATCTGAAAAAAAAAACACAAATCAGTCGACGACGATCGTAACTATATCGAATCTAGGTTACCTGAAGCATGAGCTGATCACAGATATCAGCGATTTTGTCGTACGATCTTGAGGCAACAGCGTCTGTGAGTTGAGAGAAATCCAATGGAAACTCTCTGTAGATGCTGGCTCTTGCTGCTGTTGTTGAAACTTGTCGATTTGATTTCCAGCGAGATTTTGGAGTTCTGATTAGGCAGCGGCTTATGAGGTTTTGTTGGAGGTGTGCGCATATATCTTGAATTAAGGGCAAAATTTTGATAGAAAAAGAGGGGGGTTAAAAATTTATGCACCGTCCAACAGTATAGCAGCCCAACTTATTTGTTTATAAAACAATTATGAGCCCAGTTATTATTATTTCTATTTCCTTTTTTTTATGCCACATGATAATTTTCTTTAAAAGCTAAATGATAGTATGTTACGTCTCATTCTCAAACTTAATTGTTGGAATTAAAACAAAATCTGATTTCTTTCAAATCATGCTTTATTGGTGAACAAGAAAAGGTGAAATTTATTTATTTAAAAAAGGATATGGAAAAGAAGAAAAGGAGAAGCGTTCCCGAACACCCTCAATATACATTATCTTTGTTTGTTACGTTGTTAGCGTAAGCCGTCCAACGGACGGGTATTAAACTAGTTCCATTGATGAAGAACATTCACTGCAGAAACCTAGCTATAATAATCATTTATATAGAAACTATTTTCATATTGTCTCATTGAATAGCAATGCTGGCAAGTTGGATAATGGGTCAAAAAAGATCAAAACAGGTGAGGTTTTTCTTTTTTTAATTTCATAAATAATTGAGGTTTTAAATATAATACAGAAACTATTATCAAAGTAATGACACTTTAAAAAAGAAAAGCATTTTATATGAACATGCATATCCATACTACAAATGAAACTTACCAAGACGCTCAACAGGATACTCCGAGTGCTCTGCAATTGGCAGAGAATTACTCTGTTGGGTAATATACCTACCAAACTAAACACATTGCAAAAAAAAAAGGTTTAAAACTCATGAAAAACCTGAATTAAACAAGATAATTACAAAATCCTTCTCACCTGATGAGACCATTTTCAGTTCCAGCAATAACCCTCTCTTCGTCAAGCTAAAGCATATGGCAAACAGCAAATCATTATTATGAACTAAAACCCAAATGAAGATAACGTGTGCCACTTATCAATTTTGATAGGCTGGTCTCAACTTTTAACCCAAAATAACTGACCTATAGCAGGGCGTTCACAGGGTTTGGAGTGAGAGCCGTAAAGCGATCACTGAAAATATAAATAGATTAAGCAACATTTGCCACAAAACCAATTATATGTTGCACTGACGAGAAACCTCAAATTTCCAGAAAAAAATATCCATTAGCATTAAGCATTACCTGCAATCCTTGAAAAATCCCCAAGAGTATAATAACATAGTTCCACTTTCAGTCCCACAAATAACTTTTCGCCCGTTCTGAGTATTTAAATCAAAGAACACAAATTACTTTCAAATTCAGAAAGCAATATGATGTCAAACATGCACTTAACAGATAACAATTAACCTCGCTCTATTATACTCTTCTATTAACACCCTATTCCAAGATATAGACCACATGGAGAAACATTTCCAAGATTTAGAGATCATTTGCCCTTTTCTAAAGAGAGGCAAAGTCGTAAATATATCTTTGATGAACTTATTTACAGTGATGCTTATTCAAAATTAAATTTATTTCTAACTGTTGGTGTGAGTATTGCAAATTTTACATCATATACATACCTTCATTATCACTATTGACAACGGCTCATCTTCAGAAAATTCTGATTGTGTTTGGACCTGTGAAAATAAGTAAAGATTAAATGTATGAACATACAAGTGTAGAAAAGAAAAGTTATTGTATCATAAATCATGTTAAGCACATACCTTGTTACTTCGCAGATTACTAACAGATAGAGTGCCGTCTCCACTTGATAAGATTAAAAAAACGATATCATAATTTAGTATGTCTACCAATAGAAGCTTAACCAAAAACCAAGAATAAAGAGCGAAACGTACCTTGTTCCTAAAAGTTTCATGGAATCGGGTTCAAAGGTCATATCAGTAATGTAATCTTCATGAATTTGAAATGAATTGCAGCAGGACTGTTGTCTGGTATCCCATACCTACAAAGAGAAATGTAGCAGCTATATCAATCTCCAGTATGGATCTATGGCCAAACATCAACATCTGGTAGATTATTTCAAATCTAGACCTCTAAATGCATCGGTTAAAAGAATAGATCTATACAAGATATAGAAGTCGACTAAAACTGATATGAGCAAAGTCATGAACAGAGATTTGATTGAGACAAAGATAACAAGTAAGAAACCTTTATGCACCCTTCGTCACCTCCAGAAGCAATCATTGTTTCTGTGAGATTAACCAGGCGGTTGACAGCTTTCCTGCAACACACGTGATCATTGTACGCTAAAGATCAAAGCTTAATAATAACCAAAACATCCTCAAATCTATTGTAGAAAACAAGGACACCTACTCATGGGAGTTTTCAAGACGCGCAACTGGAGATCATGTTTCGATATCAGTGGCCAGAAAGGAACAGTCTGGAGAACCCGTGAGGATCACTGATAATAAGAATAAACAAACAATAAACAACATTAAGCTCTTCATTGGAATGAAAGAAGTCAGTATTCAATCAGTTTTGCATAGTATATAAACAATGATGTTCATTACCACGTCCTTCGTTGATGAATCTAACAGCTCTACAAGATTCACTGTGAGCACGAACCTTCAAGACCCTAAAATAACCCAGATTTAACATAATAAGAAGATGAATATAAGAGTTAGTTATGATTTATCATAAACAAAAGAGAAAAATTGGTCAACGAAAACGTTGGGGTCGGGTATCGAACCCGCGACCATGTGATTAACAACAACAACAGTAAGCACTAGACTAATGTCCAGCTTTGTGTTTTAATTGGATTAGTGATTCATTTATGTACTACTCAACATAAACCTTTCAAAGGTCAAAAATTAGGATATTGCTTGTTCTTGTTATTCTCCTGTTATAGTTCTAACTTGTGATGTTATAGTTGGTTTCATTTTTATTTATACAAACAAAATTATTCATCTTTTCTAAAAAAAAAAAAGCATTTCGTAACTGTTAGTTGTGAACTCCCATATTTTGTGGTTTGAACATTAATAAAGTGTTGGAATACAGTATGTATCGACAAAATCAGAAGGACAAGAAAATTTATACCGCAACAGTGGCGACTCGAGTACAACGCAACTCCGGCGAAACGAGAACCGACGCCCGAAACCTGACCGAGTTAACCCGAACAATTATAACCCGAGACTGAACCGAGAGCAAAACTGAATCGGAGCTAAGCTGAGCCAAGATCCGAACCAAACTGATGTCGAAACACGAACCAGACTCGACCCGACCCCCACCCGGAGCTCGCCTGACTTCACCCGAGTGAACGGAAACCCGGAACCATGTACCGGAATCCGCGTCTGAGCTGATACGAGAGCCGAACCACCAAATCAAAACTGAGATTAAGTTTGAAGCTAGAATATAACCTGAACCGCAACGGAAATACCCGCCGCCGCTCTTCTTCCTTCTCTATTCTCTCTCTTCGTTTCATCTCTCTCTCTCCGTTTCATCTCTCTCTCTCTCTTCGTTTCTGTCTCTCCAAGGATCCTTACCGGACCACCGAGGTGTGGTGGCTGGCCCAACGCATGCCGCCAGCTCTGTCGGCCGGAGCTCCTCTGTGTTCGCCGGAGTCCGGCTCCCGTCTGTTGGCCACGAACTAGAGGAAGAGGAAAGGGGGTACAAGGTGAGTGCAGGGGTCTGGTGTCGGCTGAATTATAATGTGAGGGTAGGGTTTTTTTTATTAAAGGAGAAGGGGATTAAGGTTTAAGCCAAATGACAGCTTTAGTCCCTGGGGTTTAATTTAGTTAGGTTAACTTATGTTATTTTTCTTAAAAAGAACACTAACTCTACAATTAACTAACTAAGTTAGTTTGCATTTACTAACTTTAAAAGTTAACGAGACTAACTAGTTTATTATAAAAAAAATAAACTTTTAAATAGTAAATTCAATTAATTTAATTAAACAAACCATGAATAAATAACCATTTTTATAACGGATTAGATTAAAGATGAAGATTTTTCGACGATTATAACGAAACGACTAATACAAGGATCCAAAGTTTCCAAAAATAGGAATATGAATAATGGTTTCTAAATGTGGAAAGTTGTGAAAACGCGGAGCGTTACCCTATCGGGACCTATTAATTAAAACAGGCTAAGTATGTGTATATATATGTATGTGTGTATGTATGCGTGTGTGTACACTTGGACAAACACATACTCATACATACATATATATATATATATATACATACACACATACATATACATATAGAGACAAGAAATACGTTTATATATATAGATATACACCTCGGTATAATTAAATATGAAAAGAATAATTGTTTTTTAGTCGGTACATACACGTATAAACATGTACAATGCGTATAAGTTGGTAAAGTAAAAGTATTTCATGTATAATTAATGTGTACAAAAGATGGAATGGAAAAACGATGTTTAAAGGTTGAAAAAATGAAAAAAACAAAAATTTTAGTCGGAAATTTGTCGGAAATTTCCGACCATTTTCCGACCAATAAAGGTTTTAGTCGGAAAATGGGCGGAAATTTCCGACAACTTTCCGACCAATAAAGGTTTTAGTCGGAAAATGGTCGGAAATTTCCGACCATTTTCCGACTAAAATTTTCGTTTTTTTCATTTTTTCAACATTTAAACATCGTTTTTTCGTTCCATCTTTTGTACACATTAATTATACATGAAATACTTTTACTTTACCAACTTATACGCGTTGTACATGTTTATACGTGTATGTACCCTATCGGGATCTATTAATTAAAACAGGCTAAGTATGTGTATATATATGTATGTGTGTATGTATGCGTGTGTGTACACTTGGACAAACACATGCTCATACATATATATATATATATATATATATATATATATATAGATACACATACACACATACATATACATATAGAGACAAGAAATACGTTTATATATATAGATATACACCTCGGTATAATTAAATATGAAAAGAATAATTGTTTTTTAGTTGGTACATACACGTATAAACATGTACAATGCGTATAAGTTGGTAAAGTAAAAGTATTTCATGTATAATTAATGTGTACAAAAGATGGAATGGAAAAACGATGTTTAAAGGTTGAAAAAATGAAAAAAACAAAAATTTTAGTCGGAAATTTGTCGGAAATTTCCGACCATTTTCCGACCAATAAAGGTTTTAGTCGGAAAATGGTCGGAAATTTCCGACAACTTTCCGACCAATAAAGGTTTTAGTCGGAAAATGGTCGGAAATTTCCGACCATTTTCCGACTAAAATTTTCGTTTTTTTCATTTTTTCAACATTTAAACATCGTTTTTTCGTTCCATCTTTTGTACACATTAATTATACATGAAATACTTTTACTTTACCAACTTATACGCGTTGTACATGTTTATACGTGTATGTACCCTATCGGGACCTATTAATTAAAACAGGCTAAGTATGTGTATATATATGTATGTGTGTATGTATGCGTGTGTGTACACTTGGACAAACACATACTCATACATATATATATATATATATATATATATACATACACACATACATATACATATAGAGACAAGAAATACGTTTATATATATAGATATACACCTCGGTATAATTAAATATGAAAAGAATAATTGTTTTTTAGTCGGTACATACACGTATAAACATGTACAATGCGTATAAGTTGGTAAAGTAAAAGTATTTCATGTATAATTAATGTGTACAAAAGATGGAATGGAAAAACGATGTTTAAAGGTTGAAAAAATGAAAAAAACAAAAATTTTAGTCGGAAATTTGTCGGAAATTTCCGACCATTTTCCGACCAATTTTTTTATCTTTTTTTTTGTCGGTAAATTGTAAGAAAATAGTCGGTAAAACCAGATTAGTTTTTTAGTCGGAACTTAGTCGGAAATTTTCCGACCATTTTCCGACCAATTTTTTTCTCTTTTTTTTTGGTCGGTAAATTGTAGGAAAATAGTCGGTAAAACCAGATTATTTTTTTAGTTGGTATTTTGTCGGAAAATGGTCGGAATTTTCCGAGGAAATTGGTTTTGTCGGAAATTTTGGTAGGAAACCCCCCTATTTTCTAGTAGTGTTGTGTTATATTCATTTTTTATGATTTAGTGTTGATATGTTTTTGGGAATAATCTGATATGATATAGAATTGTTGTAGTTTGTATATGAGTTTATTTAAAGTTAGGATTCTTGTTCTTGAAGAAACAAAAGCCTTCTTTAATGAAAGCTTAGAATAATTATGGTTTATGAATCAATGTTAGTTGGCGCATCATTAAGAACTATCATGGTTTTAAAAAGCGGTTGAGGCGTGCGCCTCAAGGCGAAACGCCTCAAAAACCGATTCTGAGGCGCCCCTCAGGGGTTTCTATTGTGCGTGCGCCTCAAAAGTGCTGAGGTGCTAAAAAGGCTGCGCCTCATGGTTTTTGATATTTGTTTTTAGTGTTTTTGACTTTTTGTTGCAATTTCAAGCAACTTATGTCTTTTTTATGTGTGTTTTGATGATTTTGTTGAATTTGATGATGAATTTAGTTAGTATTATTATTTTTATAAGATATATAATTTTTATATTTATGTTTTAATTCCGCCCCGGGCTTACGCCTCGTGAGGCGAAGGGAAAACGCCTCGAAACTCGTTTCCGTTTTTTTAAACCTGGAGAACTATAATAGAGTTGTGACATTAGATTGCATGTATATATGTTATTAATATTGATTAAATACAGGTATCATCCTGACAAAAATGCTAATAATCCTTAAGCCTCAGAGCGATTCAGGGTTTGAGGTAGTCTTTTTAGAAAAAAAAATATAAATATTATGTGAATGTATCTATTTCTATGATCTATATTTCATTTCATTGGATTTAAATATTTAATGAACTAGTTGATTTCCCGTCCGCGCGTTGCGTTGAGGACCCAGTGACTGACTGCAAAACGCGTGTTAACAACGGCAAGCAAATACCGAATATCAAAACATACATAAAAATGACGTGATAAGGATAGTCACTTCGTCCTAAAAGAAGCAATTTTAAATAACCTAATATATAATAATAGGACCCACATGTCTTACACGTTGGAAATTCGGCTATTTTCAGTTCAGTTATTACGGTGCTAACACGTTAAAATATGGATGAGCTCGGTACCGGTAACGGCACCGAAAGTACCGATCCGGAAAATCTTGAAATTAGGTACCGGCACCGAAAATACTCGGTATAATACGATACGGTATTTGAAGGTAAAGATCAATAAATACGGGTATGGTGCTACACCGGTGTCGAACCGAAAGTAACGATTCTGAAAACGCCAAAAGGTGGATACCAAATTAGTACCGAAAATGATTTGGTATAGTAAATTTGGTACCGATACGATACCGGTTTGATTACAGGATTTGATACGATTTGCTCATCAATAATCTAAATATCCAAAAAAATATACATGCTACAATTCATTCATTACAAAAAAGACAAAAAAGAAAGAAAAATAAGTTGTTGTTTATATAAAACCTCATTCAAACGAAATATAGTTTATTTACTGTGTGTATGAAAAGTAATCTAAACGGTGCAATTACCTGCATTGCTACAGGATTTGATGAGCTTGTTACCAACCGGTACCGAAAATACCGTAACCGAAATCCCCAAAAGTGGGTACAGGTACCGAATATACCTGGTACGTTACGGTTCGGTACCGGTCAGTACTGTTACGACACCGATATTTGAGGGTAAAAACCGGGGAATACCGGTGCCGAACCGGTACCAAAAGTACACCCGGTTTGATAAATTTAATACCGGTACCGGTATCCGATACCATTTACTCATTAGTTAGTAATGTTACTATTCAATTATATTTTTAATATGTTATTATATGTTACTGTTCATTCTATTCAATTTTTAATATATAGGGAAATCGATTTATCAAACCTTGGAACCGTGAATACAATGTTTGCAGCATTATTCAGGTATTCTTTAGAAAAAAAATACTAGTTTGAGCTTTGAATTCCCTTTTACTCAAATATTCATTCATTTGCTATTTTATTTATATTTTTTTTTGTTATTAAGTAAGCTTGGAGTTCCTATTAAGACAACCATTTCAGCCAATGTTCTTGAAGAAGCGTTAAGCGGAACCGTCACTGTCAGACCCCTTCCGTTAGGAACTTCAGTTAATGGAAAGGTGTGTATATATATGTGTTATAAAAACATATTTCTGCAAATGTGTTATCTTCATTAAGTTAAATATCAGGTGGAGAAACAATGTGCACATTTTTTTAGTGTTACAATAAGTGAAGAACAAGCTCAATCAGGAATTGTTGTTAGAGTTACTTCAGCTGCACAAAGCAAATTTAAGGTACCTCAAATTTTCAGAATATATGTATACATATATTTTTTTTGTTTTATCATATTATCTTAGTTAAATACTAGTGTTTATGTTAATTTAAAATTGCAGCTACTTTACTTTGAGCAAGATTACGGTGGGGGGTATAGTCTGGCGCTGCAGGTAATTCCATTTTTATTACCGTTAACCTTTTTCTTGTTTCTATCTTTTGTTTTCCAAAACTAACATCATGATAATGTTTTATTATCATTTATGACATCATCTCGTGCAGGAAGACTGTGAGAAGGCGGGTAAGGTGACATCAGCTGGGATGTATTTCTTGCATTTTCAAGTTTACAGAATGGATTCAGTTAATTCTGTAAGCATCCATCAACATTTTAAAAACATCTTATAATAAAAAGTCATTTTTATATTGCAATTGATAAAACTACAAAATTCATTTTGCAGTTAGCAATGGCTAAGGATCCTGAAGCTGCTTTTTTTAAAAAGTTGGAAGGTCTTCAACCGTGTGAGGTCTCGGAACTAAAATCCGGCACTCACATATTTGCTGTTTACGGTTATTATCTCTATTTATTTATTTTAATTGATTTTATCTTTGTGCAGAATATTAATATCTGTTATTATGCAGGAGACAATTTTTTTAAAACAGCATCATATACAATAGAAGCGATCTGTGCCAATACATATGAGGATACGACTCATAAACTCAAGGATATCGAGCAGCAGATTTTGAGAAAAAGAACTGAGCTACGTCAGTTTGAGACAGAATACAGACAGGTATAGTTTTGAGTTTTGACCCGTTTACTTATGAATGGGTTGGGTTGGGTTGAAAAAAATGGCTTAGAAGAGGAATGGGTTGGAAGTTGTCAAAAGTTTAATATAATGCATCTCTTAAATCTTTTATTCAAGTATTTGTATTATGACAATCGTAGCAATATTGTATTTGTAAACATAATCATCAGGATTAAAAACATATTAGTAAACGACAAGAAAGTGTCAGCAGGTCAACCACGCCTGTTTTCGACTTTTGACCAGTACTAGAAAAAGATATAGACTAGATTCAATCTGAGACTGTTTTTAACCCGCGATCGATAGGGGCGGCAATTTCTGACACGACCCACCAACCCGACACGAAAAAAAAGGTTTGGGTCAACTAACACTACCCGTTTTTAAACGGGTCGGGTTGACCCGTCAACCGTTTAACTATTTAGAAAAAATAAGTATTTTCTTTTTGTATTTATTTTTTGTATTTCTTTTTTACATGGTTAGTCATAATAATGTTAGTTTTGACACACTATATTATTCACTTGTCATAGTTACTCAACATTAAACATGTTATCGATAACCCGCTGAAAACCCAACAACTCGCTTATACATTATCAACTTGTATGACTCATTTAAAAATATGGGTTAAATGGGTTGGGTTCGGGTTGACTCACATTTATGTGTGCGGGTTAGGGTTGAAATCTTTGAACCTAATAATATTATGGGTCCGGTTCGGGCTGAACATTTCAACCCACCAACCTGCTAACCCGACATGATTGACACCGCTAGTTATCGATCTATAGTCTATATATGGATGTAGCTCAATAAAAATTTTCAACTAGTAATTTAGATGACTAAACTAGAATGTTATATTTATGTTCCGAGTGTTTTTTGTTTGATATTTATGCAGGCTTTGGCCCGATTTCAAGAAGTGACCAACAGATACACTCAGGAAAAACAGAATGTATGTGCTTATATTACACACATGATTACCCCCCCCCCCCCCCCAAAAAAGAGAATACGTTTTTATAGTTCTAAAAGTTTTTCTATTTTTTTTACGGTGACAATGTTACAGGTGGACGAGCTTCTAAAACAACGAGAAAGTATTCAATCATCGTTTACAGTAGGTAGATCTTTGGTTGTTGGTAGTGGGAGCAATACGCAAGCTAGTAGTAATAACGGTGGAAATGACAGTAAAAATCCAGGTGGTGATGGTGAAAACAGCCACAGTCCGAGCGAAGAAGGAACCTCGGATCCCAAAAGTAAGAAAAAATGGTTCAATCTTAACCTCAAAGGCGATAGAAAAACTGGTTGATGACATGCGTCATGGGTTTATTCGGCGTGAATCTTTTTGTATTTTGTTCATATTCGTAATGGCTTGTTAGTAATCAAAATCAAGAATTGTTTCAAAAGATTGTTGGGATATTTTAGTACGTGTATGTGTTTGATTAATTAATTTGATTATTTTAAATGAAGGATGGACTATTATTTCTGAATCTATATTTATGTTATTTGATGGTTTGTGTTCAACCATAGATATGTGGCTCCAATCCACTCATGGTTTTATAGTGCTCTAGTTAACACTTATATATATCATATATATATATATATATATATATGATATACGTGTCACACCCCGACTTTCCACGTGTCACCGGTGGGCCCGGTGGGGGAGTATCGTGACGTGGTTGGCAACATAATAGTCAAACAACACAATATATATGAATGCACAGCGGAAGCAAAGGATATTTATTATTACATTCCGAATATAACGTAATATCAAAGTATTACAACGGAAAGTAAAGGATCCACAGGCGGATCTTAAAACATATCATTTGTTCAACAGACTTTAGACGCCTAGAACTTGCAAGATTCCTTATTAGCGCCCTGAGCTTCCAGCCAATTACGTTCAGTACCTGTCACTTAACCCTTTTGGAAAATACGTCAGTTTTCACTGGTAAATACACTCAACCGACTCATTTTGAAAAGAGTTTAAGAAAATTGATTTAGATGCACTAGGCACAAAACCTTTTGACACTTCGATTAAAATGCACAGAGGCAAAATTAACCTTTTATAACTTGGGAAAATTATTTGTATATAATCTTGTATACAGTTTTACTTATTTGTCGTCCGTTAGGGCCGGTTTGTAGGGCTTGACTAGATTAACTGACACGCCACAGGTATAATGCCCACGGGCTATCATCCTCTAAGTGGATTACCAGTTCCGGTATAATGCCCACAAGGATGATACCTCGGAGTGGATTACCAGTTTTTACATAATGCAGCTGTCAGGTGTATGCCTACACCTCGTGCTTAGGTCGTGGCCATTTCGTAAAATGATGCCAAGGATATCCGGGACATGGTCATTAACCCCCAAAGGCCATACACCAAATAATAATAAAATAATACATATTAAACAGGTTATGTAAGTACATCAATCACAATCCGATTTAAATGACTACATACACCCGACCAAGCGGTACTTTTATAGTACCGTATCCCAAGCCCGTATAGGGAAAATAAGTTAAGAGTATTTACCTGAGCTAGCTCCTGTCTTAAATAGCAAGAATCTAATAACTCAGCCGTAGTCACTTAAGTAAGCGTAGGTACAATTTACCGGAAAGCTCTAGTCTGGAATGATGGTATAAATAATAATTAATTAGAATGCTAACGGGTCTTTAATTAAGCCTAAGCTTAGACCGGTTAGTCTTAAGGGAATATACGGTTCTTACGCACGTTTAAGCGAAGACCGGAATAGAATGTGATTTAGACCCGACAAGTTTGGAGACTTGTATAATATGGGTAAACTCAACACCTTCTGGATTTTGAGATAAACCCGATAAGGTTTGACCCGTTTCGGCTAATTTATGTAAACTTGTTACATAAACTTAACCGATCGCGTAATAAGCGTAACGGGTAACCGAATGGATCACGAACAGGTTTCCTAAGTTAATATGCCTTAAATATGTTGTGGTATCAGTAGGATACCTTCCATTATGCCCAAAACGAGTTTAATCTCAATTTAAGCCCCGTAGGGGTATTTTGGTCATTTACCTAAGGCATATATACTACCTGTCATACCACTATTCAAACGAAGCGACCATAGGGTATAACCTCGGAAGGTTATTCCCTACATACTATGGTCACCTAATGTATTTGGTCGGATCCTAATGATCGACCAAACTGGGTCGGGTTCGAAGGTATAGGCGATTTATTAGATCGCCTACCCTACGACCCTAGACAACGTGGTAATCAGTGGGCATAGTCCCAAGGGACTATGACCAACGTGATTACACTCACGTTGCGAAGTTCAAACGAACTTCGCATTGACCATTACTGGTCAACGCTGAAAGTCAAACAAAGTTTGACTTTCTGACTCGAAAAGCAATAAAATAAGGAAAAGAACGAAAGAATACTTACGAAGGGTCCCCGAATGCTAATCCCGATCCAAGAACTCAGGTATGAAACAATGGTTTCAACTTAGAGCTCTCAAATCAGAATTCTAGTGCTTTAAAACAATGAAAGGCATGGGGTATTTATAGGAATACCCGAACCGTTAAGATCGTTTCATGGAAAACGTGCCTTAATCCCATCCGTACATGTGTTGCAAAGTTATGGTGTTTAGGTGTTTAAATTCCATCCATACATGTGTTGCAAAGTCATGGTGCCTAAATTCCATCCTTATCCGCTGACTAAGCATGTTAGAATGTGTGGTTGTGAATTAAACAACGGCTAATACATCGAATCTGGTCCCGAAAGTGCAAAACTGATCCAAATGACGTGACGAATGGATTTTTCTTAAGGCGAACACTAAAATATAATGTAGTCATGCTTACATAAATTTTTGGATGTCCGGATGTATTCAGAACGTAAGTTATGCGCGAAAATGCAAACTTGTGCACTTTTTGACGCTTTTAGTCCCTGCTCCTTCTACACTTGATCTTAACATGCTTTCTAGCACTTCGAGCCCTCTAACTTGACTTTTATGGGCCTTAAGACATAACCATACTTTGTTAAGTCCTTGGGTAACTTTATGGTTACCCGAAAAGTCATAAATTTCAACGTTGACGCTTTTAACCCCTCGCACACGAATTTGATCATAACTTTCTCATACGATAACGAAACTTTATGAAATTTTAATCGTGCATTCTAGTGAGCATAATTTACATTTACCAAGCTTCGGGTTTGTCAAAAGGTCACTCAGAGGTATATCTTTAACATGTTGACACATTTAACCCCTGTAGTTTGTAATCTCTCACTTTTAGCTTCGTATGATCCATGATCCATTATTTTGAAGGTATGAGCATCATGTAGGGTTAATGTACAACATATTTATTCACTGTTGACATTTAGAACTCGTATTTTCATATACTTTTCAAGTTTGTCAACTTTAGTCCCTCTAGGGTATTCTTTCACACATTCAAGCTTATGACACGTGTTAATACGTTATAGGACGTGAATTTTTCGAGGTGTTACATCCTCACCCCCTTAAAATAAATCTCGGCCCGAGATTTACCGAAATAAGGAAGTATTCTCTGCCTAATAATGGCAACTCACAATCGAGTACGGATTTATATGATCTTATTTGTTGTTTCCTGGGCAACGTTCAGATCCTTATAATTGGACTTACCAATCTATTGTCCTAACAATAAACGTTTAACATGCCATTTATACAAGGTCTCCAAGGAGCCACCTTGATACTTATATGGCAGTTATTATAGGAAAGCTTATCTTAAGGTGAGGTGATTATTCCAACCATTGCTCCAAATTAATCTTACGGAATAGCTAATCTTTACAGTTAGTCGAACAATTCGACGATTTTGGGCAGCTGATGGCGATTCTTAATCGTCGCCTAATTAGGGTTGCGGTAAACAATGCCTTAGCAAAATGAACCGTCTTTCAAAATTTCCTATACCGAATTCTCAAGATATTGAGTTAGGCTATGAATCTTCTATCTTAAAATTTACTTAATCAGGTTTTCGGTTATTCCATAATCAACATGGAGTTCTTACAACACTCTAACCCAAAGTGGGATGTTACTCTTAACTCCACCTGTCTCCAGGGGGCAAACAGGGTAAACTTAGAAGAAGATGGCCAACATACAAGGAGGTTACAGAGATTTTCCATATCTCAAGCTCCAGTTCATCCATCATTGCTTGTGAAAAATGACATATTTATGTTACTAGTCCACGAATTCCTTAATCGGGAATATTTACTTGGACAATTATATTATGGATATCTTCTTTGAATGCCATTAGTTGACTTTAGTACCATATGATCATTGGGATATCTTTGTGGTTCCATGCATTAAACCTCCATACTGATCAGGCATGGAAGCAATCTATGGAATTTATTAAGATACACCAATCCTCATATAGCGCTTTTGTCATACCATTTGGTATTCGAAATCGATAGAGATTAAAGAGATATCAACTATATGTGCTTATATTTAATTAGAATGGAAATATTCACAAACTAGGCACCTAGCTCGGTTGGCTGGGCGCGCGAAAGGGTGCGGCCGGCCTAGACCCGGGTTCGATTCCGGGGACGGTCAGTTCCACCATTTTTTTTTATGTTTAATTTTAATTAATCGTACGGACACGTGTAATTACGAGGGTTGTCTCATAAGGAGTCTTGATAATTAATTGCTTCTTATCACTCACAATATGGACTTGATTTTTAAGGCAACCACTCGATTTTTATATTGAGTCCTTAAGTATGCAACCAAAAGTTTGCTATGAGGATATTAGAAAAAGTGATTTCTAATAGATATTAATATCAATATAGGATTTGTTGGAGCATTTTCGACGTAACATCGTCACTTTCTACCGGGCATTAAACGACCGGAGTCTTAATCAGGTGGAGACAACAGTTCTCAACCTTTATCATTCATAATATATTTATATGTGCCAAAATCAAATAAGTTTCTGCATAAACTGCTTGATAAGGAAAGGTACATATTATACTATTATTATTCTGCATCATCTCTTGGGCGTTCATCCTGACAACTCGTGCGTTTGTTCCCTCGGCTTACTCGGGCTTCCTCGCGTACTTAGGGCAGTTGGTCTTTATGTGCCCTTTCTCGTTGCAGTTGTAGCATGTAGCATCTTTGATCTTCCCGCAATCAACAGCCTTGTGCTCCCTAGACTTGCATATCCCACATGCAGGTGGTCCTGATTTAGAATTGGACTCCATTCTGCATTTTCCAAAGTGGCGTTTTTGGCAAGTCGAGCACCTTGGCTTATCCTCTGTCCGCTGACCATTCTTTCCAGACCCAGACCTCTCAGAGTCAGTGTTTCCCTTGTGTTTCTTCTCAGATCCTCGTGAGTTATCATCCTCACGCTTCTTCTTACTTTCTTCAGATTTCTTTAGCGACCTTAGCCTGACCGCATCTAAAGTAAGGGACAGAGAGAGGTCAGTTACTGACCTAAATGTAGTAGGTCTTGAAGCCTTAACACTGGCTTTGATTTCTGGGGGTAAACCCCCAATGAAGCGTGCAATTCGCTTGGGCTCTGGTGTTACAAGGTAAGGGACCAGTCTGGACAGGGTATTAAAACTGGTGAGGTAAGCTTGACAATCTAAGTTTGTCATCACCAAAGATAAGAAATCTGACTCAATCCCCTCAACCTCGTGTTGAGGGCAGTAATTCTCCTTAATGAGAATAACAAACTGTTCCCATGACATGCTGTAGAGCGGAATCTTCCCAGCAGCTTGAATGAGAGACTTCCACCATGCCAGTGCCTCTCCTTTGAACGATTGGGATACGTACTTCACGACATCCCTTTCAGCGCAACCGCTGATATCAACAACTGTGTCCATTTCATCCAACCAAATCATACAATCAACTGCCCCTTTTTCCCCAGTAAAATCTTGGGGCTTGCAGGAAACAAAGTACTTATAGTTACAGGATTTGGTATGCGGTTCATTATCGAACACTATTCTCTTGGATGGAACACTGTGTTCATTAGATGAATGTCGATCGTCATCTTTCTTTGAGGGCGGCTTGTTATCAGGCTCTGGAGGAGTTTTAGGGATGGATTTAGGGTGGGGTACATAAGAGGCTTTACTATATGTCTCACTATACTCCTGGAATTGCTCCTTCACAGCTTTAGATACAGCCGAGTCAATCAATGTACGAAGTTCTCCTCTGGTTATATTAATCCTTTCATCATCGCGATTTTCCAGAGGGTGATTATTCCCTTCTTCCGACCCCGCCATGTAGTTTTAATTGCTACATAAAAATTAAACGAGGACAAGGTTTTTACGGAAGTTTAAACAGTTTTATCTTTTTGAACGATTTATTAACCATGTTTTTAATACACATATTGGTTAATTTGATAAATATATAATTATTCAGGATATTTATTATACTCCTAAATTATAAGTTAATAATAGCACAAAAGGCCTAGTCACTTAGACAAGTTTAATTTGTAGGCCTTGATTTTATAGAATCGAGGCTTCAAGGTTTGAATCAAAGTTCATTACCTTTTTCTTGACAGGGAGTTGTAGGCTACCACTGTCTTTAGTCCCAGAGGACGTTAGTTATAGCCCGTGGGCACTTCATCCATAAGGGATGATTATATAAATAAGGAATTTTAGTATATCCCAAAATGACTTATGTGATTTTATCATATCACATTTTGTCGAGCATGTTAATATGCTTTCATATGTTTAATAAGGATTTGAATCTCTTGAATAGGTTCTACCATCTTGGCCTTGTATGCCGTGACATTTAGGCCAGGTTTTTCCTTTAAGATTCTTTTAATAATTAACGCAGAGCAATCCTAAATTGAATTGTTAACAAGGATCTGAATCTAATTATGGAACTACCATCTTGGCCCTGTCTTAATGTGACACATGGCTAGGTTTTGTCCTTTTTAAATTTTTGCCATTTTATTATAATGGTAGATCTTATAATATAGGAATGATACTTTAAATATAATCGTTCCTTTAAAATTTAACAAGTATATGGTTGCCCTAAACGGGACTTCTATAGCAATTGACTTGCCCATGCAAGGGCTAATCAGAAAAATAACAAGGGAACCAAATAAGGTAAAATGAAACAAATTTGGATTTTTCCTATGTTCTTGTCTAGACTCAAGAATGTGCAATTGTGTAACTGAGATTAAACACAAAAGACTAGTGTTTAATTCACTCAGTGTTGGCTCTGATACCAACCTGTCACACCCCGACTTTCCACGTGTCACCGGTGGGCCCGGTGGGGGAGTATCGTGACGTGGTTGGCAACATAATAGTCAAACAACACAATATATATGAATGCACAGCGGAAGCAAAGGATATTTATTATTACATTCCGAATATAACGTAATATCAAAGTATTACAACGGAAAGTAAAGGATCCACAGGCGGATCTTAAAACATATCATTTGTTCAACAGACTTTAGACGCCTAGAACTTGCAAGATTCCTTATTAGCGCCCTGAGCTTCCAGCCAATTACGTTCAGTACCTGTCACTTAACCCTTTTGGAAAATACGTCAGTTTTCACTGGTAAATACACTCAACCGACTCATTTTGAAAAGAGTTTAAGAAAATTGATTTAGATGCACTAGGCACAAAACCTTTTGACACTTCGATTAAAATGCACAGAGGCAAAATTAACCTTTTATAACTTGGGAAAATTATTTGTATATAATCTTGTATACAGTTTTACTTATTTGTCGTCCGTTAGGGCCGGTTTGTAGGGCCGGACTAGATTAACTGACACGCCACAGGTATAATGCCCACGGGCTATCATCCTCTAAGTGGATTACCAGTTCCGGTATAATGCCCACAAGGATGATACCTCGGAGTGGATTACCAGTTTTTACATAATGCAGCTGTCAGGTGTATGCCTACACCTCGTGCTTAGGTCGTGGCCATTTCGTAAAATGATGCCAAGGATATCCGGGACATGGTCATTAACCCCCAAAGGCCATACACCAAATAATAATAAAATAATACATATTAAACAGGTTATGTAAGTACATCAATCACAATCCGATTTAAATGACTACATACACCCGACCAAGCGGTACTTTTATAGTACCGTATCCCAAGCCCGTATAGGGAAAATAAGTTAAGAGTATTTACCTGAGCTAGCTCCTGTCTTAAATAGCAAGAATCTAATAACTCAGCCGTAGTCACTTAAGTAAGCGTAGGTACAATTTACCGGAAAGCTCTAGTCTGGAATGATGGTATAAATAATAATTAATTAGAATGCTAACGGGTCTTTAATTAAGCCTAAGCTTAGACCGGTTAGTCTTAAGGGAATATACGGTTCTTACGCACGTTTAAGCGAAGACCGGAATAGAATGTGATTTAGACCCGACAAGTTTGGAGACTTGTATAATATGGGTAAACTCAACACCTTCTGGATTTTGAGATAAAACCGATAAGGTTTGACCCGTTTCGGCTAATTTATGTAAACTTGTTACATAAACTTAACCGATCGCGTAATAAGCGTAACGGGTAACCGAATGGATCACGAACAGGTTTCCTAAGTTAATATGCCTTAAATATGTTGTGGTATCAGTAGGATACCTTCCATTATGCCCAAAACGAGTTTAATCTCAATTTAAGCCCCGTAGGGGTATTTTGGTCATTTACCTAAGGCATATATACTACCTGTCATACCACTATTCAAACGAAGCGACCATAGGGTATAACCTCGGAAGGTTATTCCCTACATACTATGGTCACCTAATGTATTTGGTCGGATCCTAATGATCGACCAAACTGGGTCGGGTTCGAAGGTATAGGCGATTTATTAGATCGCCTACCCTACGACCCTAGACAACGTGGTAATCAGTGGGCATAGTCCCAAGGGACTATGACCAACGTGATTACACTCACGTTGCGAAGTTCAAACGAACTTCGCATTGACCATTACTGGTCAACGCTGAAAGTCAAACAAAGTTTGACTTTCTGACTCGAAAAGCAATAAAATAAGGAAAAGAACGAAAGAATACTTACGAAGGGTCCCCGAATGCTAATCCCGATCCAAGAACTCAGGTATGAAACAATGGTTTCAACTTAGAGCTCTCAAATCAGAATTCTAGTGCTTTAAAACAATGAAAGGCATGGGGTATTTATAGGAATACCCGAACCGTTAAGATCGTTTCATGGAAAACGTGCCTTAATCCCATCCGTACATGTGTTGCAAAGTTATGGTGTTTAGGTGTTTAAATTCCATCCATACATGTGTTGCAAAGTCATGGTGCCTAAATTCCATCCTTATCCGCTGACTAAGCATGTTAGAATGTGTGGTTGTGAATTAAACAACGGCTAATACATAGAATCTGGTCCCGAAAGTGCAAAACTGATCCAAATGACGTGACGAATGGATTTTTCTTAAGGCGAACACTAAAATATAATGTAGTCATGCTTACATAAATTTTTGGATGTCCGGATGTATTCAGAACGTAAGTTATGCGCGAAAATGCAAACTTGTGCACTTTTTGACGCTTTTAGTCCCTGCTCCTTCTACACTTGATCTTAACATGCTTTCTAGCACTTCGAGCCCTCTAACTTGACTTTTATGGGCCTTAAGACATAACCATACTTTGTTAAGTCCTTGGGTAACTTTATGGTTACCCGAAAAGTCATAAATTTCAACGTTGACGCTTTTAACCCCTCGCACACGAATTTGATCATAACTTTCTCATACGATAACGAAACTTTATGAAATTTTAATCGTGCATTCTAGTGAGCATAATTTACATTTACCAAGCTTCGGGTTTGTCAAAAGGTCACTCAGAGGTATATCTTTAACATGTTGACACATTTAACCCCTGTAGTTTGTAATCTCTCACTTTTAGCTTCGTATGATCCATGATCCATTATTTTGAAGGTATGAGCATCATGTAGGGTTAATGTACAACATATTTATTCACTGTTGACATTTAGAACTCGTATTTTCATATACTTTTCAAGTTTGTCAACTTTAGTCCCTCTAGGGTATTCTTTCACACATTCAAGCTTATGACACGTGTTAATACGTTATAGGACGTGAATTTTTCGAGGTGTTACATCCTCACCCCCTTAAAATAAATCTCGGCCCGAGATTTACCGAAATAAGGAAGTATTCTCTGCCTAATAATGGCAACTCACAATCGAGTACGGATTTATATGATCTTATTTGTTGTTTCCTGGGCAACGTTCAGATCCTTATAATTGGACTTACCAATCTATTGTCCTAACAATAAACGTTTAACATGCCATTTATACAAGGTCTCCAAGGAGCCACCTTGATACTTATATGGCAGTTATTATAGGAAAGCTTATCTTAAGGTGAGGTGATTATTCCAACCATTGCTCCAAATTAATCTTACGGAATAGCTAATCTTTACAGTTAGTCGAACAATTCGACGATTTTGGGCAGCTGATGGCGATTCTTAATCGTCGCCTAATTAGGGTTGCGGTAAACAATGCCTTAGCAAAATGAACCGTCTTTCAAAATTTCCTATACCGAATTCTCAAGATATTGAGTTAGGCTATGAATCTTCTATCTTAAAATTTACTTAATCAGGTTTTCGGTTATTCCATAATCAACATGGAGTTCTTACAACACTCTAACCCAAAGTGGGATGTTACTCTTAACTCCACCTGTCTCCAGGGGGCAAACAGGGTAAACTTAGAAGAAGATGACCAACATACAAGGAGGTTACAGAGATTTTCCATATCTCAAGCTCCAGTTCATCCATCATTGCTTGTGAAAAATGACATATTTATGTTACTAGTCCACGAATTCCTTAATCGGGAATATTTACTTGGACAATTATATTATGGATATCTTCTTTGAATGCCATTAGTTGACTTTAGTACCATATGATCATTGGGATATCTTTGTGGTTCCATGCATTAAACCTCCATACTGATCAGGCATGGAAGCAATCTATGGAATTTATTAAGATACACCAATCCTCATATAGCGCTTTTGTCATACCATTTGGTATTCGAAATCGATAGAGATTAAAGAGATATCAACTATATGTGCTTATATTTAATTAGAATGGAAATATTCACAAACTAGGCACCTAGCTCGGTTGGCTGGGCGCGCGAAAGGGTGCGGCCGGCCTAGACCCGGGTTCGATTCCGGGGACGGTCAGTTCCACCATTTTTTTTTTTATGTTTAATTTTAATTAATCGTACGGACACGTGTAATTACGAGGGTTGTCTCATAAGGAGTCTTGATAATTAATTGCTTCTTATCACTCACAATATGGACTTGATTTTTAAGGCAACCACTCGATTTTTATATTGAGTCCTTAAGTATGCAACCAAAAGTTTGCTATGAGGATATTAGAAAAAGTGATTTCTAATAGATATTAATATCAATATAGGATTTGTTGGAGCATTTTCGACGTAACATCGTCACTTTCTACCGGGCATTAAACGACCGGAGTCTTAATCAGGTGGAGACAACAGTTCTCAACCTTTATCATTCATAATATATTTATATGTGCCAAAATCAAATAAGTTTCTGCATAAACTGCTTGATAAGGAAAGGTACATATTATACTATTATTATTCTGCATCATCTCTTGGGCGTTCATCCTGACAACTCGTGCGTTTGTTCCCTCGGCTTACTCGGGCTTCCTCGCGTACTTAGGGCAGTTGGTCTTTATGTGCCCTTTCTCGTTGCAGTTGTAGCATGTAGCATCTTTGATCTTCCCGCAATCAACAGCCTTGTGCTCCCTAGACTTGCATATCCCACATGCAGGTGGTCCTGATTTAGAATTGGACTCCATTCTGCATTTTCCAAAGTGGCGTTTTTGGCAAGTCGAGCACCTTGGCTTATCCTCTGTCCGCTGACCATTCTTTCCAGACCCAGACCTCTCAGAGTCAGTGTTTCCCTTGTGTTTCTTCTCAGATCCTCGTGAGTTATCATCCTCACGCTTCTTCTTACTTTCTTCAGATTTCTTTAGCGACCTTAGCCTGACCGCATCTAAAGTAAGGGACAGAGAGAGGTCAGTTACTGACCTAAATGTAGTAGGTCTTGAAGCCTTAACACTGGCTTTGATTTCTGGGGGTAAACCCCCAATGAAGCGTGCAATTCGCTTGGGCTCTGGTGTTACAAGGTAAGGGACCAGTCTGGACAGGGTATTAAAACTGGTGAGGTAAGCTTGACAATCTAAGTTTGTCATCACCAAAGATAAGAAATCTGACTCAATCCCCTCAACCTCGTGTTGAGGGCAGTAATTCTCCTTAATGAGAATAACAAACTGTTCCCATGACATGCTGTAGAGCGGAATCTTCCCAGCAGCTTGAATGAGAGACTTCCACCATGCCAGTGCCTCTCCTTTGAACGATTGGGATACGTACTTCACGACATCCCTTTCAGCGCAACCGCTGATATCAACAACTGTGTCCATTTCATCCAACCAAATCATACAATCAACTGCCCCTTTTTCCCCAGTAAAATCTTGGGGCTTGCAGGAAACAAAGTACTTATAGTTACAGGATTTGGTATGCGGTTCATTATCGAACACTATTCTCTTGGATGGAACACTGTGTTCATTAGATGAATGTCGATCGTCATCTTTCTTTGAGGGCGGCTTGTTATCAGGCTCTGGAGGAGTTTTAGGGATGGATTTAGGGTGGGGTACATAAGAGGCTTTACTATATGTCTCACTATACTCCTGGAATTGCTCCTTCACAGCTTTAGATACAGCCGAGTCAATCAATGTACGAAGTTCTCCTCTGGTTATATTAATCCTTTCATCATCGCGATTTTCCAGAGGGTGATTATTCCCTTCTTCCGACCCCGCCATGTAGTTTTAATTGCTACATAAAAATTAAACGAGGACAAGGTTTTTACGGAAGTTTAAACAGTTTTATCTTTTTGAACGATTTATTAACCATGTTTTTAATACACATATTGGTTAATTTGATAAATATATAATTATTCAGGATATTTATTATACTCCTAAATTATAAGTTAATAATAGCACAAAAGGCCTAGTCACTTAGACAAGTTTAATTTGTAGGCCTTGATTTTATAGAATCGAGGCTTCAAGGTTTGAATCAAAGTTCATTACCTTTTTCTTGACAGGGAGTTGTAGGCTACCACTGTCTTTAGTCCCAGAGGACGTTAGTTATAGCCCGTGGGCACTTCATCCATAAGGGATGATTATATAAATAAGGAATTTTAGTATATCCCAAAATGACTTATGTGATTTTATCATATCACATTTTGTCGAGCATGTTAATATGCTTTCATATGTTTAATAAGGATTTGAATCTCTTGAATAGGTTCTACCATCTTGGCCTTGTATGCCGTGACATTTAGGCCAGGTTTTTCCTTTAAGATTCTTTTAATAATTAACGCAGAGCAATCCTAAATTGAATTGTTAACAAGGATCTGAATCTAATTATGGAACTACCATCTTGGCCCTGTCTTAATGTGACACATGGCTAGGTTTTGTCCTTTTTAAATTTTTGCCATTTTATTATAATGGTAGATCTTATAATATAGGAATGATACTTTAAATATAATCGTTCCTTTAAAATTTAACAAGTATATGGTTGCCCTAAACGGGACTTCTATAGCAATTGACTTGCCCATGCAAGGGCTAATCAGAAAAATAACAAGGGAACCAAATAAGGTAAAATGAAACAAATTTGGATTTTTCCTATGTTCTTGTCTAGACTCAAGAATGTGCAATTGTGTAACTGAGATTAAACACAAAAGACTAGTGTTTAATTCACTCAGTGTTGGCTCTGATACCAACCTGTCACACCCCGACTTTCCACGTGTCACCGGTGGGCCCGGTGGGGGAGTATCGTGACGTGGTTGGCAACATAATAGTCAAACAACACAATATATATGAATGCACAGCGGAAGCAAAGGATATTTATTATTACATTCCGAATATAACGTAATATCAAAGTATTACAACGGAAAGTAAAGGATCCACAGGCGGATCTTAAAACATATCATTTGTTCAACAGACTTTAGACGCCTAGAACTTGCAAGATTCCTTATTAGCGCCCTGAGCTTCCAGCCAATTACGTTCAGTACCTGTCACTTAACCCTTTTGGAAAATACGTCAGTTTTCACTGGTAAATACACTCAACCGACTCATTTTGAAAAGAGTTTAAGAAAATTGATTTAGATGCACTAGGCACAAAACCTTTTGACACTTCGATTAAAATGCACAGAGGCAAAATTAACCTTTTATAACTTGGGAAAATTATTTGTATATAATCTTGTATACAGTTTTACTTATTTGTCGTCCGTTAGGGCCGGTTTGTAGGGCCGGACTAGATTAACTGACACGCCACAGGTATAATGCCCACGGGCTATCATCCTCTAAGTGGATTACCAGTTCCGGTATAATGCCCACAAGGATGATACCTCGGAGTGGATTACCAGTTTTTACATAATGCAGCTGTCAGGTGTATGCCTACACCTCGTGCTTAGGTCGTGGCCATTTCGTAAAATGATGCCAAGGATATCCGGGACATGGTCATTAACCCCCAAAGGCCATACACCAAATAATAATAAAATAATACATATTAAACAGGTTATGTAAGTACATCAATCACAATCCGATTTAAATGACTACATACACCCGACCAAGCGGTACTTTTATAGTACCGTATCCCAAGCCCGTATAGGGAAAATAAGTTAAGAGTATTTACCTGAGCTAGCTCCTGTCTTAAATAGCAAGAATCTAATAACTCAGCCGTAGTCACTTAAGTAAGCGTAGGTACAATTTACCGGAAAGCTCTAGTCTGGAATGATGGTATAAATAATAATTAATTAGAATGCTAACGGGTCTTTAATTAAGCCTAAGCTTAGACCGGTTAGTCTTAAGGGAATATACGGTTCTTACGCACGTTTAAGCGAAGACCGGAATAGAATGTGATTTAGACCCGACAAGTTTGGAGACTTGTATAATATGGGTAAACTCAACACCTTCTGGATTTTGAGATAAAACCGATAAGGTTTGACCCGTTTCGGCTAATTTATGTAAACTTGTTACATAAACTTAACCGATCGCGTAATAAGCGTAACGGGTAACCGAATGGATCACGAACAGGTTTCCTAAGTTAATATGCCTTAAATATGTTGTGGTATCAGTAGGATACCTTCCATTATGCCCAAAACGAGTTTAATCTCAATTTAAGCCCCGTAGGGGTATTTTGGTCATTTACCTAAGGCATATATACTACCTGTCATACCACTATTCAAACGAAGCGACCATAGGGTATAACCTCGGAAGGTTATTCCCTACATACTATGGTCACCTAATGTATTTGGTCGGATCCTAATGATCGACCAAACTGGGTCGGGTTCGAAGGTATAGGCGATTTATTAGATCGCCTACCCTACGACCCTAGACAACGTGGTAATCAGTGGGCATAGTCCCAAGGGACTATGACCAACGTGATTACACTCACGTTGCGAAGTTCAAACGAACTTCGCATTGACCATTACTGGTCAACGCTGAAAGTCAAACAAAGTTTGACTTTCTGACTCGAAAAGCAATAAAATAAGGAAAAGAACGAAAGAATACTTACGAAGGGTCCCCGAATGCTAATCCCGATCCAAGAACTCAGGTATGAAACAATGGTTTCAACTTAGAGCTCTCAAATCAGAATTCTAGTGCTTTAAAACAATGAAAGGCATGGGGTATTTATAGGAATACCCGAACCGTTAAGATCGTTTCATGGAAAACGTGCCTTAATCCCATCCGTACATGTGTTGCAAAGTTATGGTGTTTAGGTGTTTAAATTCCATCCATACATGTGTTGCAAAGTCATGGTGCCTAAATTCCATCCTTATCCGCTGACTAAGCATGTTAGAATGTGTGGTTGTGAATTAAACAACGGCTAATACATAGAATCTGGTCCCGAAAGTGCAAAACTGATCCAAATGACGTGACGAATGGATTTTTCTTAAGGCGAACACTAAAATATAATGTAGTCATGCTTACATAAATTTTTGGATGTCCGGATGTATTCAGAACGTAAGTTATGCGCGAAAATGCAAACTTGTGCACTTTTTGACGCTTTTAGTCCCTGCTCCTTCTACACTTGATCTTAACATGCTTTCTAGCACTTCGAGCCCTCTAACTTGACTTTTATGGGCCTTAAGACATAACCATACTTTGTTAAGTCCTTGGGTAACTTTATGGTTACCCGAAAAGTCATAAATTTCAACGTTGACGCTTTTAACCCCTCGCACACGAATTTGATCATAACTTTCTCATACGATAACGAAACTTTATGAAATTTTAATCGTGCATTCTAGTGAGCATAATTTACATTTACCAAGCTTCGGGTTTGTCAAAAGGTCACTCAGAGGTATATCTTTAACATGTTGACACATTTAACCCCTGTAGTTTGTAATCTCTCACTTTTAGCTTCGTATGATCCATGATCCATTATTTTGAAGGTATGAGCATCATGTAGGGTTAATGTACAACATATTTATTCACTGTTGACATTTAGAACTCGTATTTTCATATACTTTTCAAGTTTGTCAACTTTAGTCCCTCTAGGGTATTCTTTCACACATTCAAGCTTATGACACGTGTTAATACGTTATAGGACGTGAATTTTTCGAGGTGTTACAATACGCGATCCAAATCTATACATAATTAATAAGGAACTGATGACGCTACGCTCGTTGCTCTAGTTATTTGATGGTACTCAGGACCCATCTTTTTGGTCCTATAACACCCGTTGGGCCTTACTTGTACCGTTTTGTTTACATTACTTCTCCCGTTGGGTCTTTTTCCACCGTTGCAACTCCTCCTGGGGTTGGTAATTTCATGAACTAACGGGCCGTTGAAACTATGGCATCTAGTTTTCCCAAGGCATATCGCCCAATGATAACGTTATGATGAGAATCTGCCCTAACCACCAGGAAAGCGACTACTATAGTTCTTTCACACCCTTGAGCTTCTAGTGTCTAATAAGATTCTCCCCATGTTATAATTGCTGACAACGACGGTAATAATGAGAGGATCGGTTGTGAGATTCATATCCTCCTGGTTAGGTCTTGTGTGCATATTGACCATCATCCAGGGTTCTAACACCTCTACCCCACGCTTTCTTCCTCTTCCATCATCATAACACACCATGTTCATCTCCCACTGCCTCTTGCCTGTTTTTACGTCTTCTTCTTTTTCAGGCGGGGGACCCTGTTTACTATCTTTTACTAGAGGGCGAGTTTTCTAGCTTTTACGTAATACTCAATTTGTTTCTTAATCTGGAAGTAGTCGTTAGTATCGTGCCCTCGCCCTTGTGATACTCACAATATTTAGTTGTATCCTTCCCCGGTGAATCGTTTAGGCGCCATGGCGGGCTTAGCTTAAGATTTTCAGAAGCCCAGATTTCCGCCGGCGTTTTACTTAATGCTGGGAGATCTGACTTGAGTCGGTTCGAGGAAAAGTCACTTCTTGCAGCCGAGCTTCGCATTCTATCGTACCGATTTTGGGAATCAGAGTACTCATTTCTTTGAAATATGTTTACTTTGCTTCTAATTTTACCACCTCGGCGATCGTTATCTTCGCCCGTCCTAAACGGCTCCTTCTTTTTGTTGGCGGCATGGCTTGCCTCGATCGACTTTTCCTGGTGTACATAGACCTTAGCTATTCGCATGATCTCTTCTATAGTAGAAGGAACACCGTTCTTGTCGTAGAGTTCTCTATGTAACTCATCATCGTTCACGCCCTGCAGGTTGGCTCCACACGCCAACTCTTGTGTAAGACCTGGGATGGCTATGCTTTCCCGGTTACACCTTGTCAGAAAGTTTTCAACTGTTTTGTTGTCCCGACGTCGTATGTGTAACACTTCATTTCGATCTTTAGTGTGTCGCCACTTCTGGCTAAACTGGAAGGCGATGGCTAAACTGGAGGGCAAATTTCTCTACTAACTCATCAAAGCTATCAATCCCGCCTACATGCAGACTGTCCTACCATACTTGGGCAGCTCCCACTAAAGTTTGAACAAACATTTTACACCACAAAGGCATGGGCCAAAGGGTCACTTCTCCTTCACTTCAAAAAGGTTAATTTGATCGTCCGGGTCGCTAGTGTCGTCGTATTTGCCCACGGTTGGGGCCATTTTCGGCTTATCCTTGATAGGGGTTTCTACTATCCGCCTGCTAAACTTTGATCTAAACGTTGCATCCGCCAGTTTATAAGGTTTCGTCAGATCTTCTTCTTCCAGATCAATGGGTTCCTCGTATTGATGTCGATGGCTAGCGGGAGTAGTTAAACCCTAAATTATCGGTGTCTGCCCTGATTGATTGTAAACATGGCGTTGTCTCAAGCCTGCGGCATTTCCCTGGGACTATCCCGCAAGGGCGCTGCTAGTGTTCATAGCGTAGGGTATAGGAGATCCAAACCAAGGCATCATGGGAGACGCCTATGCATACGGAAAAAATGGAAACGTCGATTGGTTCCCCTCAGGTTGAGTCGAGAAACCATACGCTTGGGGTTGAACTGGGGCATGAATCCGTACGGCGGCATATAATAATAGGGCGGAATATATGCATGATTACCCGGTGTGGCATTTTGTATTATCTGTGGCATAACCACCGGCTGATGGGGTGGAGTAGACAGAGACGCAGTAAGAGCGACGGGGTATAATGGCGGGAACTGGAAAGCATCAACAGGTTGGTAGTATTGTGTCGTTGTTCCCATCGTAGACGTATAAATTGGCGGGGGAATCCCCGGCTGGAAAGCATCACCGGACGTTCCTTGCTGCCTCTCATACTCGTTGGCGCTTCTGCCTCAAGTTCTAAATCCAAGGATCTTGTTACTAAAAAAGATATGGCGCTTGTAGCGGGCACCGTTGCCCCTCCTTGAGTGATTGGAGTTAAAGCTGAACTGGTTGTCACGGGATTCGTGTTTTGGCCACTCATCGTGGTGATATGTGTCACACCCTGCTGGTGGCGGAAGCGCATGCGTGTGACTATGAGGTAATCATTGCATTCGACTAAGTAAACAATTATAAAAATACCAACGATGCCATTGATATATAGTTTGCAGCACAAGTACAAAAGTTTTAGAATAAGTTCACGACAATTCCCAAAATGTATTTCAAGTTACAAAATAACTTTAACAAAATATAGTTTCTTCATAAATGTAAAATGAGGCCTTAACTTCTATATGTCCGCACGAAGACGGGATATATAAGGCAAACCCTCCAAAATGGCCATCGTTGCAAGCTTTTCCATAATCCTTGTCTTCCATCAAGTTATCCTTTCTTTTCTGAAATACATGTAAGTTTTGAAAAGCCAACATAAATTTGGTGAATTCATGTAGTTGTTTGTTTTATATCAAATGAATCTAAAAAACATTTGAAAGTATTGTATTTGTAAACCGGTATGTGAAATCGTAGTATGTAAAGCGTCTATGAAATTCGAGGATCAATCAACGTGTAGCTAATACATTAATGTATGTGCCATAAGTAAGTAACCAAACCTAGACAGTGATCTAAAATGGACCTCGTCAAAATTCAATAGATCTACACCTTTGCACCTCGGTCATTATGTGTGATTAATAGTCACTATTGTCTTTTTCTACTTATGTGCACAGTGATCTAAAGTGATTTCATTGCATAGCTAACATACCATTTATTGTAACATGTATTCCTGGGGCTGTAAGTGAACCGAACGAACACGAACAAGGCCACGTTCGTGTTCGTTCGTTAAGGAAATTAATATGTTCGCGAACTGTTCATGAACGCAAACTGAACATAAGTTTATGTTCGTGTTTGTTCGTTAAGGAAATTCAAATGTTCACGAACAGTTCGTGAACACTGGTCTCGACACAAACGAACACAAACAAATAAAAACGAACGCATACGAACATTTAACTTGAAAACAAAAAATAAAAACATTGTCATCCTTAAACATTGAATATAAGTAGTTAAATATAACCATCAAATGATAAATTAAAACACAAGAAGTCTATTTCACCTCGCGTTTAACTAACTTAGACATAATTATCCCCAAAAATGTCTTAAAATGTCCAAATTTTAGCTAACTTAGAAAAAATAGGATTTTAATAATCCCAACTATTCGCCGTTGGCCGCCAACAATCCCAACTTTAAAAATAACCATTGACAGTCCTAACTTTTAACATATTGACCTCCAATGGACCCTGACTAACAGAATCCTAACGCCGTTAGTCTCCGGTCACCGGAAAAACGTTTTTTGGCCGGAAAACTCATTTTTGGCCAGAAAACTCAACATTTTTGTCCCGAACCGCTTTGTAACCTTATTATGGACCTTTGGGAACCTTTTTCTAGTAAAAGCCCCATATATTAAAGTCGCCGAAAAACTTCTTTTTGCCATAAAACTTCTTTTTTGCCGGAAAACTCAACTTTTTGGCCGGAAAACTCAACATTTTTGTCTCAAACCTCTTTGTAACCTTAGATCGGACCTTTAGAGACCTTTTTCTGGACAAAAACGGTTTTCCGACGACTGGAGACTAACGGCATCAGAGTTCTGTTAGTCAGGGTCCATTGGTGGCCAATATGTCAATATTTGGGACTACCAGTGGCTATTTTTGAAGTTGGGACAGTTGACGGCCAACGGCGAATAGTTGGGATTATTATATTCCAATATTCCTTATTTTTTAATATAATCAAACGAACGCGAACGAACGTAAAAGAACATATTACCGAACGTTCACGAACGCAGTCGAACAAACGAGACCTGTGTTTGTGTTCGTTCGCTAAGCTAACCGAACGAAATTTTTTGTTCGTGTTCGTTCGTTAAGCTAATCAAACGAACATAAACGAACTTACCGCCGAACGGTTTATGAACTGTTCGCTGAACGTTCGGTTTATTTACACCCCTATGTATTCCCCTTTGGCTGTTTGATAATAAAACATTGAAAAGATTTGAAAAGAGGGACATGAACAGACTGTTTTGCGTTCAAGTAAATGTCGTGCTAGAAAACTCAGGGTCCGTGTATGTATCGCAACCTACAAGTGTGCTAATTTTATTAGATACTGAGGTCTCACTGGACCTTGTACAAGTTGCTCATCTTGAATACTCGTTAAATACTGTATTTGTTTTGTTTGGATACCCTTGTTTGTGTTAATATGTTGGTAGCTTATTTATTCCTTTGTTGTCAATGTTTATTTCATATATATATATATATATATATATATATATATATATATATATATATATATATCTCGTCATATATATTTGTTATGTTCGAACGAGCCTCACCCTTCATATGTTTTCGTGTCTCGCGCGATTGTGAACGGGCCTAGCCCTTGATAGTATTATGTCTTTGTTTGCATTAAAAATCTGTCAAGAATACTCTAGATACTTAGTAAAATATCATGATATTTGAATTATCTAGATATCAAGGCTAGATATTTTTTAAAGAGTGTCCTAGACATAGAACATTCTAGATAGCCAACCAACTAGTATAAATAGGTATGAGGGGGTCTCATTTGAGACAACCCCAAGCACTTGTAAACATACATCCCTCATGTAAAATTTCTTTGTGAAATACAAAGCTTTTCTCTTGTATACTTGTGTTCAAGTATTACAAGCAACACTTTTGCGATCAAATGTTCCCTTCAAAGACTTTCATAACCAAAACTCAACGAGACTAAGGGGATGTTTGTTTTTTCAGAAAAACCTCTTCTGACGTCTTATGTCCGCGCCGCGCAGACCACCCACAGATGTTGAGCTCTGCAGACCGTTTGTTTTTTAGAAGACATTTCATTAAAAAATGTCTTCAAACCTCTGCCCGTCCTCTTACCCACGCAGACATGGTTCAATGTCTTCCCACCTCTTCCAACCCTCTCTCCACCCATCTTTTCAACCGATTACCAATTCAACTTTGCTATAGTTCTTCTTCCCCTTTTCATCATCGATACATTCAAGAAAACCCCCCATCTTATTGGCAATCTAAATTTGCTCGATCTTGTCCCCAAATCACTTTACTTTTTCTTTGAGATTTTCAATTTTTTTTTCCTTTTAAAACTCTTCTAATTTCTTCTGCCCATACCTCCACAATACTCTGAACAAACCCAATCTATAAGTTCGTTTTCTTCATTCATTTTTTTCAATTTTTTGGGATGATTTTCAAGATTCCAGATTATGGGTGTTGATTTATTTGCCTACCCTTTGTTGATTTATTTACCTACCAGATGTTGAATCTAAAAAAGTGTTTGGATGAAAAAGTGATTATCTGCCTCCAAAACGCAGTTTTGGGGAAGCATGTACCTACATGTTTTTTCAAAACACAGTTTTGAAAACGCAAAATCTATTTTAAAAACGCATAATCTATTTTGAAAACGCAACACCAAACACCCCTTACTCTACTATATAAATCAAAGATTACATCGATCCATATATAATTCTTCTTATATGCCAAGGTGCTATCGACTTTCTTCATTAGACCTTCCGTAGTCGCAGGTGGTATGGCGCCACCCCCGCCTTTTAGCGCCGACAAACACCGCCCCAAGGGGAGCCATATCCCCGTTTCAGATTATAACCGTGTGAAGATTAGTAATTCTCTCACACAACACACACACATACACACACATATATATATATATATATATATATAAACTTAATAAAGGGGCATTAATATCAGAAATATATGCATCCCACGAATATTCATTTCACAGAATGTCGGAGCATGACCGAATAAGATGGAGTTGCCGGACATTATCGTTCTTTCACACATTTCTCCGATACGCTTGAGTTACCGGACATTATCGTAACACCTTTAATCGGGCCACACGTTGGTTTTTCAAACTACGATCTCGTCTGGTAAGTTATGAACCAACACTGTGCACCACCACTTTCACTCTACTCCTCACTCCTCAAAACCCTTCCATTGCATTCCATAACAAAACCCTAACAAAACCCTGAGATGGCTGAAAAAGTAGGTCCGTTTGGGTTTGGGGGAGAAGCCCGCTTTATTCTTCGCAACATCCAAACGGTCCATCAATGAGCATGTGTATACCTTTGGATCCAATCCTCGAGCGGAGGCCGCCGCCGCCGGACTGTTGGTGGTGGTGGTGGCGATCTGGAAAAGAAAGGAGATCAAAGAGTGGTTTGGTAGCTGGATGTAAGGTAGGTTTTGTTATTATCTTCATTTCTTGGAAATTTTTAATAAAGTTTTGCTTGTTGCTCAAAAACAGGTGCAAGATGATCATGGAGAGGATGGACATGCTGATTTCATTATGCGGTTATCCTTTATTACTTTGACTATGTTTAGATATGAAATGGATATGGTGTTTTTCGGATGTTGTTTTGACTGGTGGTGTTGATTTGATATTACTTTGACTATGTTTAGATATGAAATGGATATGGTGTTTTTCGGATGTTGTTTTGACTGGTGGTGTTGATTTGAATTTCTTTTAAGAAATGAGTTTTACGCTTGTGTCAGAAATGGATAGATTGAAATGCGCTTGTAGTACATTTCACAGGCTGCCGATTATGGTTCTTTCATCGGAGTTGCCGGACATTCGAGATAACCTGAACATTCAAAAGTAGTGTAATATTAACTTTTATTAGGAAAAAAATAGAACTAAAAAAATATATATTAATACAAAGTTTGGTTTTCGTGATAAATAATCTGGTTTATTTAAACATATCTTAAATTAATAATTTAAATTTAAAGATAATATTTTATTAGAAGATAAGTATGAAAAAATGACGAAAAAACATAAAAATAGATGTATTCAATGAATGACACGTGTTACACATTGGTTTACTTTATTATATAGTATAGAATAGATTTATTACTTTAATTGTGTGTATAGTGTTAAATGCCATCGAGTAGGGTTCCTGCGAAAAGTGTGTTATTCCTAGAAAGTCTAGGAAGCAATAAGAACGCGACATGTGGCATTGAAGGATTTTAACTAAAAGGGCAATTGTGTAATTTGAATATTATTTTAATTATGGATTATTTTATTAGGATAACTAACTAACCAGAAAATTATGGAAACTAAATATTCCATTTAAAACAAATTGACAGTTTCAATTTAAATCATACAAGACGATGTGTTTCTTGACAATGTGTTTTAACAGCAAGCAGGTTTCTTGACGCTGTGTTTTAACAGCAAGCAGATTTATTGACGCTGTGTTTTAACAGCAAGCAGATTGCTAGAGGATTCTTGACACTGTGTTTTAACAGCAAGCAGATTGCTCGAGGATCCTTGACACTGTGTTTTAACAGCAAGCAGATTTCTTGACGTTGTGTTTTAACAGCAAGCAGATTTCCTTGACACTGTGTTTTAACAGCAAGCAGATTTCTTGACGCTGTGTTTTAACAGCAAGTAGATTGCTGGAGGATTCTTGACACTGTGTTTTAACAGCAAGCAGAATGCTAGAGGATTCTTGACACTGTGTTTTAACAACAATCATATTTCTTGACATTGTGTTTTAACAGCAAGCAGATTGCTGGACACACTGTCAGTGTCTTCGTCTTCAACACAACCCAGTGTCTTCGTCTTCAACACACTGTCATCATCAACATTAAAATGGCAAAACACATAACCCTTAAAACACACTGCCATCATCAACATATTCAGATGTCATTTTAAAACACAGTATGTCAAAATAAGATAATCAAGAACAAAACTTTGAATCAGAATGTTTATAATACAAAATTGAAAGTTACAACTCGCTCTCAATGAACCAACAATAATATTCTCAACCTAAGCAGATCACCAACACGATAATCTGCAACTCTTCTAACACAATCTACCGAGTTACAAACTCACAAATTTTATGAATCAACTAAAACCCTAGATCAAGAAGAGGAACCTAAAACAAAGGTTCACCAAGACTCAGATCGAACCTTCAAACCCTAGAAATGGGGTTTTCTGCTTCTTGAACGGAACCAATATTTTGAACGGCACAATCTGTCTAGCAACGATCGACGCTCTTTGAACGGCACCAGGCTTCTTTGAAGAACTCTCAAACAACCACAGTTCTGACCAGATCTGATAATCACAGCGGAATGAAAATCGTGGACTTGCGGTTAGGGAGAGAGAGAGAGAGAGAAAGAGGGGAAATCCCATGATTTTAGGGATTGGTTATTAATATACACTTTCAATTACTAAAATACCCTCAATATATTAAAAGTCTCTAATTATATAACTCAGATATTACGAAAATGCCATCCATTTGATCTAAGCCATTAAAAACACCAATCGGAGGGCCCAGATCGCTTCCTAGACTTTCTAGGAAAAACACACTTTCCGCAGAACTCCTACTCATGCCATCGATATGTTGTATTCAACATATACAACATATCGTTTCAAAATATTCGACTCGAAAACATGGGCGTTGAAATAACATGATCTCATTAATTCGACTCAGTGGGTTAAATTATTATGCAAATAACATTAGATATGATATATTAATATTAAACCTGAATCTGATTTATTGGAGTGTGAGTTTTCTTTTCGGTTCAAGAAAAGGTCATACCATCTCTTTGGTTCATTGATGTGGTCCGTGGCTATTTCACTAGACCAAACCGCAAACCATTCGTATGGATCAACATTTTAATCGATTAATCTTGTATAGTGGTGGAAAGTTAAGCAGGTTGGGTGGGTTTGGAAACGCGTCAAAATGGGTTCATCAGGTAGAACGAAATGGCATCACGATTCATGTTTATTGTTGGTGAACCTCAAGTCCTCGTTCTTTTCTTCACGTGTTGGGCCCTTCGAGAATACAAGTATGGGCCTTTCAGAGAGCTCAGTTAAGTAGCCCAAGACGGGGAGCCCGACTAGGGGCCCTCATGACTTGTTAAAAAGAAGTATAGTTAAAAAGAAGCATATATGGGTAAATAAGAAGTGATACTAAGTACCTTAATTAGCACCTCGTGACTTGTTAGTTCTTCAACGGAACACTTGTAATTAATTTAGTTTAATTAGTAAATCTTTTGGGTGCTATGTAATGTTCTTATTATTATGGAGTATAATATGTTGTCTGTTAATTTTGTTTAATTAGTAAATCTTTCGGGTGCTATGTAATTTTCTTATTATGGAGTCTGTTGATTATTTTCATGTGTAACAAGTACCCATTATTTGTGAAAATTATTTTTATACATAATATAATTTAATACAAGAGTAAATATAAAGTACGGTGAACAATACGAAAACAATATTAATTTGATAAATACGTCATATTTCCGAAAGTGCATCCAAAAGGTGAAAGAATGAGTGTGAAGTATGTATGTTTCTTGGCTTTCTCCAAAAAAGCAACTTTGAAAATGCAAAGAAACGTAAATACTACACGTTCCTTCTTTCCCCATTTGGATGCACTTTTGGATATATTTGATGATCCGCAGTATTTTGAGGTCTCTTGACCTAAACATTTGGAGTCCTGATCGGTTATAAGAGATTGTTTACAAATCACACACTAAGCATACAGTATACCTCAAAAACCAAGGAAATAAGCTTTCATAGAATAGAAAAGGCGGATACCACATGTTGTAGGAGAGATCCTTAATGAAAACCCACACGCCATCAATTCAACCCCTATAAACTAAGCCCTTTATTACTTAGACCATGTGTAGGGGTACATTATGCATAATGCCCCACCCATGGTCATTGTGCGACACGTGTCATCCCAGTCAGCAAAGGGGCATTATGGGCGTTTTTCACAAATGGGCGTAGTGGGATAATGCCCAATAATGTCCCATCAATGATTACCCAATTATTATTTTCTTGTTTTTTTTAATTTAAAACTAATTGTATTTGACATGGAATAATCTCATTGGCCAAACAATATGAAGAGAAACACATTTGAGCGTGTTTCAAATCACGCTGAAGGGGGTTTTTTGCAAAATAACGCCGGAAAACGTCACCACTACGGATGGTCTTATTGAATGATTAAGATTATTTTCTATCTTTCCTACCTAAAGGATAATTTCTGTTATATCCTAACCCTCAAAGTATTTATATGAAAAAAACGGCTAGTACCACATGTTGTTTACAAAACACAAAAAAATAATCACCTAGGCACCTAATGATTAATATATTATTATTTGTAGCTTGGTTCAAACGATGCCAAACTGCCGTTAAAAAATAACAATAATTATAAGTAAATAAAAAATGTTGCCAGACTGAATATTTTAGTGGCGGTTGAGTGTGTTGGATTTGAAAATGGTTATATTTATTCATTAGAAACACACTGAATGATCGAACTGATTAAAGAAAAATTAGCCATTCAAAAGAAAACTTAGTCAAAAGTTCCCTATGGAAATGTGAAATCTAGTCGGATCGGATAGAAAGAATAAAACCATCCGCTGGTTACTATGGTGGCCACGGGTATTTAAGTTTCACATATGGTGGGCTCGAGTGGGTTTTTCCCTCCAGGTCTCAAGTTCGAGTCTGGGTGATAAGGGTTTCTCATTGAGAGGTTTAAATTGGGGATCTATTGTGCGAGGGGTCTCTCTAGCGCGGACCCGGTTAAGACAACGTATGTTAGACCTCCCGACATTCGCGAATAATTCACACCTTTAAAAAAAAAAGTTACTCGAAATCAACTGGCTAAAAGTTTGAATTAATTTGAAATTAAACGAGCTTGAACTCGAACTCAAACTAAAGTTAAAGCCTATAAAATAAATGAGCCTCAAGGCTAATCGAACATGTTACTTATACAAGTACAAAGCAAAACTCATATTATTTTACATATAAGTATTATAAAAACAACGAAATTATAATATATATTATTATCTACATGTAGATTTATAAATACTAGTATATGTACGTAAAATACATACTAATTAAAACATATGAGTTAAAATATTTAAAGCTAAGAATTGTATCAATTTGACCCGTTTTATTTTAAAGTTAAATGTTTATAAAAATAAAGATGGAAAAGAAGAATTTGTGAGATAGAGGTGGGTTGTAGACTAATGGGTTTTTCAGATTTACCTTGTAGCGAAATCAAGTTACAATGTATTTATTTGAACCTTTTAAAGACTCGTTTGTTTGTATCGTTTAGCAAGTGGGACATTGTTGAACGGTATGATTATTTCCATATATAAAAGTGATAATGGGTTGCGACTAAGAGAACATACATATTTTGTTCTCGACCTCCATATTTGCTCCCCACACTAGTTGTCTTTTAGCAACAATGTGCGTAGATTCTTGTCTCATTTACCGTTCTCTTTTGTTATATGGTTGAGTTTTTATCTCTTTTGTTCATTTATTGTATAGTGCATCTCTTTTCATCTTCGTAACTTGTGAATGATGGGATGTATCAACATGTTATTGACAACATACCAAGTTTTGAGTGTGACGGAAACACGCTATAATAATATTAAAACAAACTATATTCATTGTTGTTTAACGGGACGCGAATATTAATGACCAAATGGGTGAGACAGTAGACCCTTAAATGGGTAACCGAGGGCTCGATTGGGCCCGCCCGCACCCACCATCCACCATGGCCCACACTTGTGGCTAGCCAGTAGCCATGTGTTATCACATTCTACGCTCACCAATTGACAAGTATGTGTATACTTTAGTTATTATTATAGTGCATGTTCATTCGTAGTCACAACTAGAAATGGTATATTAACTTATGAAAAAAGTTAGAATAATGAACACCATATCTAATTAAAAACTCAAAAAGTTATACTAGAGAATTAAATCTAATCGCTTGGGTTAGTTTGGATATTTAATATAACGCTCTGGCTTAACTTACGTAAAAAAACAATGTATAACTAAAGAAGTGTTAACCAATAGGGTGGTGGTCCATTGGCAAAGGTAACGCCTTTAAACACCTTGAGATGGGAGGTCTAGGGGTTCAAGTCCCACAGATGACAGAAATAAAAGAAATTTGCCGTTCAAAAAAAAAAAAAAAAACTAAAGAAGTGTAATAAATAAATGGAAGCGTACAATTTTTTAATCGCCACCTAAAGATCAATGTTAGCATCACCACCACAACCATCGCCACTGCCATCGACGTGTCATTCGATTCAGTTTTTGAGCGATAACCATAACCACAACCAAACATTTTGGTTAAGGTATTTCAAAACCAATTGGTTTCATTTATTTCAAGTTTGGTTGGGTAAGATCGATGTTTACCGAATAACGGTGTTCTAAAAGGGTCAAGAACAAGAACACCGGTGAAAAATCTCAATTTAAAAGGCCTAGTGTGCCAAAAGGGTCAGGAAGTGATTCATTTGGTTTAAAGGGGTTTTTCTTTTATAGTCACTCCATCCCACATTGTTTCTTAAAGGCATACATGTGGAACCAAGCAAAAAGAGCCAAATGTGAAAAAACAAAGGCATATCATGAAAATACATTGGTAGTTTATTACGTTTTGTAATGACATCAGGTGATATTTTCACATAAATCAAGCTGTAACGACATCGGGTGATATTTTCACATAAATCAAGCTACTAGTAGTTGTGAAGTGATATTGGAGAGTGAAAAGTGATGGTTATTTTACTATAAAGCTAACCGCCACTTGCAGCCTAGTGGTAGAGAGACTTGGGATCTCCAATGGAGACCCAAGTTCAATCCCCGCTTGTGTCATTTTTGTGTATTAAACAATGATGGATAGAATCTAGACTCCTTGCAGAGGTGTCAGGCTCTTTCCTGATCTCACCCGGGTTTTCGTCCCACCGTGTGTTACCGCTGAGAGTTCTACTCTTGTAGTAGCACAATGACTATCAAGTGGTAGCCGATGATAGGATTTCACGGGGGAACACCCAAGCCAAACTCTGAAGCAAGCATGACCCCGGTTAAGACAACATAGTCTAGCCTGAGTAGGGCAATGGGGCTATCCAATTTGGAGAGTGCGGTAGCCTAATACAAGAAAGTCGCTCTCCCAAAAGAAATTTTACTCTAAAGCTAAGAAAAAGAGCTCAACATATATGCTTTATTATGTAACGCCCCCAAACCCGAATGTTTACATTCGTCATATGTGTAACGTCCCAAAATTTAAATGTTTATATTTTCTCTATGTTCCATATGATAAAACATGAAATAAAATGACTAGGCTATTTAACATAGTTAAATTACTTAGTTAAAACAAGTAAGGAATGGGTTTGGTGACAATTGTGAAGGTGTGACAAAGTTGAGGGACTAAATTTGGTAGAAAGGAATCAAGTTTGATAAAAACACCTAAGTGTGTGTGTGTATTCGATCAGAGAGAGGGAGAAGAGAAGAAACCCTCTTCAACTCAAGAATGATACAAATTGATCATATTAGGATGGAAATTGAAGTCAAATCTGATGCATGAGCTTAGATTCTTAATCATCTAGACAAGATGAACATGTGGTAAGTTGAAATTTGTGATTTGTTGATCTTGCATGAAGTGGGTTATTGATTAATCCACGAATTAGTATGATATTAAGCATGATTATGTGTTAGAATCGCTATATAAAACATGTATTATGTATGATTTTGACTAATTTAATGTTTTAAGATGAAACCCATTTGTGATGGTGAAGATGGTGACATGGATATATCATCCATGTCCAATTCTTGATCAATGATGATGTACTATGTTGTGTATGATAGATTCTTTTTAGATGAGTTAAAAGAAATGTGGCGTTTGATATGCTTGATGTTTATGTATGAATGATACTTGTTGATTAGTAAGAAGATTGGATTAATTATGAATAAGCTTGGATGATTATACATAAATTAGTTGTACATTGTGCATTAAAGGGTGTACGCACACCAAGTGTTTGATGAAATGCTTAGTATAAGCTAGCATGTGAAATTATACGCTAAATAATGGATGAACATGTGTAGAGTTTGATAATAACGTGATTGATGATAATTAAACATGAGAAGATATATTGAAGAAGGATTTTGTAAGATGGGGTAGTTGATGGTATGATTTGGGTTGAATTGTGCATTAGGAATTTGCACTCTATGCTTGAATGATGATGTGCATATCATATGTCGGATTAGTGACTAAATGGTAGTTTGGATATAGATGTGCACTAAATGGGTAGTTTGTGGACTTACTAGTAAAGAATGATGTTGAGTTTATGTTAATTACTAGCTTTGAATGTGGATGACAATTGTAGGATCATGAGAGCTTTAGTTTGTATTGATTTGGTTGTATATGTGCATGATGTAACTTGATGAATCATGTGCTTAAAAACATATTGCATAATGAGTATGAAGTGTAGATAGTGTCATTAGTATAGCCTAACATGATGACACAAATATATGAGGTTAAGTCGAAAGTTCATATGATGAACTGTTGACTTTGAAAGTCAACTGCACACAATTGTAAGATCGTAGAACGTCATATGGTATGTGTTAAATCGGTATGTGTTTTATGCGTTGACATGATGAATTATATGAGTATGAAAAGATATGATTTTGGGTATATGCCTTATGCTTTTTAGACTTGACTAATGAAAGTCAAACGTGAGTTATGCATTCGACATGATCATTTATATGTACAATCATGTATACTAACAAGGATGTGATTGCGGTGACATGAAAGCATAGGGATCATGTGAAAATGGACTCAAGCAAGAAAGGCTAACGGGTCAAAAGGAGGCAAGGGAGCGGATGCGAATACGGACGCATAAGGTAAGTGAGTTCCGAACCTCACTTCTTAGTATATAATTAAAGTCTATTTATGAAGGTTAGGAGTCTTGTAGGAATGATTGAGAAGGTAAGTAAATGGAAACGAAAGTCGTAATAAGTTGTTAATAGTTCACAAGGTAACGAAAAGTGCATGGCGAAATCAAACGGGCCAAATGTATATGCATGAATCGTGTAACGGTAATGTAATTCATAATGTTTAAGGACCTCAAGGTATGGATTTTTAGTTAATTAGGTAGGGAAATGTTTTATGAACTGTTAGAAACAAGTTTCAAGTGAAACGAATGCGAAACGAGCAAGTTATGCAAGTTTTGGTATAAAAATGGAAAGCTGGTCTGGGCGCTAGCATAACTTACGGTAGCCAGCATAAGTTACGGTAGGTGCTGAAGCCATTTTTCCACCGTCAGGCAGTAGGTTGTCACCGTAAGGGTTTCATGGCCACCGTAAGCTACGGTAGCTACCGTAGCTTACAGTGGAGGTCAGATACCAAATAAAAAGTTTATGCAATTCTTCGTTTTTCTTCGAATTTGGACCCCGTGAACCCATTCCAAGCCTCGTTAAGTTTTTATAATGTTCCTCAACCCTACCAAATGGCTTGGTAAGTTACGGGTGAGTATGGAACTCATCTTTAAGATCCGAAATGTACCCAAAAGTCACTTAAAAAGCGTTTAGGAAGCGTGAGTAAGAATGGGGTGTGTAAGCGAGTGTGCGGGGAAATGAATTAAGTTTGTGGGCCAGTATGTATAGGTTCAATTTCATTTCCATATGTGAGACTTTTAAGTAATTATAAATAGGAGTAAGTATGTATGTAAGTAGTTCACTCATGTTTTATTACTCGGAGGTTGTATTAGGACACGTCAGTAAGCCATATTGAATTGCGTAAGTGCTACGTATGAGCTTGTATATATGTACGTATGTAAGGGTGTATGTATTAGATGACTATAAGTATACACACGGATGTACGTAGGCACGATGTAGTATTTATGGTACACGAAGGAACGGGGCTTGAATAGATGTATACATAGCTTCAAAACGTTTGAGTATTAAGTTGCTAATCATATGCCTTGAGAATGAAATGAGATTTGCAGGTATGCTAATGAAATCCGTTGTGCAGTTTTGAGGAATTGGAATGCTAGATTGTACGTAGAAGAATGATCGAAAGGACTTGCAAGAATAGAAAGAATGCGGCGTCGTCATTTAATTATGTATGATAGATTATGAAATTGTAGTTATCAAATTCTAATGATGTGCATGTTTGTGGTGAATGTAGGTTTCGCAGATTAACATCGGTATAAAGTATTGGAGGATTGAAGGTCGAGTCAAGAGCAAGAATTGTACGGGAAGAGTAGTCACATAACTGGGGATTTTATATGTAAATGGATGCGATAATTAAGAATGAACGATGTAAATCTTTTAGTCAAGTATTAAATATTATTAGTATTAGACATCAAGTATGTTACATGGCTAATAAAGAAAGAAAATTTTTGGGCTCATATTTCCGCTACGTCGTTTTCAAGCTATTAATTGTTAGGGTGTTACAAGTTGGTATCAGAGCCTAGGTTTGAGCGAAATCAAGTACAAAGGAGTAAGTACTTGAACTCAAACCCGTGTGCTCATGTGACTAGCGACCCGTACAATACGAGACTCGATCAAGACCTAAGGGTAGAAGCAAAGGTAAGTATATACTTAAGTATGTATTTGAAGAAAACTAACAGTATGTTATGTGTAAGGTAAGCATAATTCATTGGAGAGAACGATCCGTGAATGCGGTCTAGGACCGGCACCAAGGCATGTAATGAGACGAATCGACCTAAGGTACGCAAAATTTAACATGTGGGTGCATGTAATGGTAGAATTTATCTAGTGAAGGAAAATTTTAAATGAAAAATAATAATAGGATGGTAATGAAGTTTTGAAAATGTTACACGTGCCGAGACCTAAATCTTCGGACATAAGGTGACGATTACACGAAGACACGAAACTAGTATGTGGATTGTGTACCTGGCTGGTACATAAGAAACATATGACGTTCGTGAGATAGTGATAATTGTTACAGGTATGTCCGTTAGAATTAGGTAGTAGGTGGACGTGAGGGTGAAGGGAAAAGTAAGACTTTCGGGGATTTGAAAGTACCATATACACATGAGAAGTATGAATAATATGTTTGAATCCGCGAGACGGATTCGAAACATGAAAGGAATGAAAGATATGATTGATATGTTAGAATCCACGAGACGGATTCGAAACATGAAAGGAATGAAAGATATGAATGATATGTTAGAAACAGTGAGACGGATTCGGAACATAGAAGGGAATTAATGATAGAATGAAAAAGTTTGAAATTCGAAAATAGGTACGAATCAAATAAGTAAGAATGGTTGAAAGGATAAATGGGTCATACGGGTCGGATGGTAATCGCCCTTTTGAACCCGATATTTAATGTTTTGAATTGTTAAGTTTTATACTTATAGGTAAGCATAATGTATGGGCATGCATTGCCAAAAATTGGAAAGAAATAACCATCACAGGGTATGGATAACGAGTCAAAGGTTTTGACTCGCGCCAGGTATGTATAAAAGGTTATGCTTTCAATTGGAGCTTATGGCTCGACTAGAGAGGGATGTGTCAGAACTGGGTAATTGATAGACATAGGCAAGAATGTATTTACAATTGGACTTCCAAAAAGTCAAACGAAGTAAGATGATACTTATTTAGCAAGTAATAGCAAAATAGCATGAAGTATTTGATTCATTAAGTAAGTAAAAAATCGATGAAAGCTATTGTAGTAGCAAGAAACCTTAGTTGAAAGAAATAAGCTTTGAATAAGTTACATGTGTGGCATGTTAGTAATCGACCCATGAGAGTCAAAATGAATGATGGGCTAGAATTCGGATGAATGGTTTATGTAATTTACAAAGAATGAAAAACTTTCACAAGAAAAGCTAAGGTAATGTCTTGTAAGTATGCTTGATTTGGAAGGAAGAATCAAGGTGTACTTCGATGCACATACGATAAGTATAAGGTGACAGTTGACTTTGAAAAGTAAAACTGCAAAAGTTCATAACATAATTAAATAAATGAAGATGTAATGGAATGTGTGATATGTATAATATGTCTGCAGGAAAATGTGAAAGAGTTGTAGGTGAATAACCATCGAAAGGCATAAATATTTAAGTGAAATATGCTAACCATTACCTTGTAAATAAGAATAGTAGAATGCTTGAAGTAATGCAGCTAGTAGAATTGGTGAAAGGACGCTTAAGAACGGTAACTTATCAGCACAGATGAGCGGAATCAGTCCAGTTATGGATTTGTGAAGATATGGGCCGAACCGTTTTAGCGGCTCAATGCATTGTGCCAAACTACGCGGTTAGTAAATTGCTTAATTACGAATGTATGATAGAAAGTTATAGATTGAATAGCACGTTCATACGAACTAACGGTAGCACAAGTATAACAGGGTATTGAAGGATTAACCTTTGAAGGTCAACAAAGGAATGAAATTTAGGTCCAGACTAATGTCAATAAGCAATGCATATATGTGAATAAAGAGAGAGTAGTACATAAATACAAACGGTGGACAAGTTAAGAGGACATGAATGAAATGAATCGAAATTTAACCTAAGGATGTATGTAGTACCATGTAACAGTGGAAAAAGTAGAAGGATGTTTAACTCTGGGCTTAAGCACGAATATATGAATATGAAATAGTAGTTTTGTTGCAATAACGAAACAAGAATTAAATGTTATATGATATATGTATGAACATATCCTGACTTCTAATGTAATTACGAAAGTAATTAGAGTAAATGTCGATGGTAGATATTGTCTAGTGGGAATGAACCAGGTTTCGAGGACGAAACCTTGTTTAAGGGGGGTAGATTTGTAACGCCCCAAAAACCCGAATGTTTACATTCGTCATATGTGTAACGTCCCAAAATTTAAATGTTTATATTTTCTACATGTTCCATATGATAAAACATGAAATAAAATGACTAGGATATTTAACCTAGTTAAATTACTTAGTCAAAACAAGTAAGGAATGGGTTTGGTGGCAATTGTGAAGGTGTGGCAAAGTTGAGGGACTAAATTTGGTAGAAAGGAATCAAGTTTGATAAAAACACCTAAGTGTGTGTGTATATTAGATCAGAGAGAGGGAGAAGAGAAGAAACCCTCTTCAACTCAAGAATGATACAAATTGATCAAATTAGGATGGAAATTGGAGTCAAATCGGATGCATGAGCTTAGATGCTTAATCATCTAGACAAGATGAACATGTGGTAAGTTGAAATTTGTGATTTGTTGATCTTGCATGAAGTGGGTTATTGATTAATCCATGAATTAGTATGATATTAAGCATGATTATGTGTTAGAATCGCTATATAAAACATGTATTATGTATGATTTCGACTAATTTGATGTTTTAAGATGAAACCCATTTGTGATGGTGAAGATGGTGACATGGATATATCATCCATGTCCAATTCTTGATCAATGATGATGTACTATGTTGTGTATGATAGATTCTTGTTAGATGAATTAAAAGAAATGTGGCGTTTGATATGTTTGATGTTTATGTATGAATGATACTTGTTGATTAGTAAGAAGATTTGATTAATTATGAATAAGCTTGGATGATTATACATAAATTAGTTGTACATTGTGCATTAAAGGGTGTACGCACACCAAGTGTTCGATGAAATGCTTAGTATAAGCTACCATGTGAAATTATTCGCTAAATAATGGATGAACATGTGTAGAGTTTGATAATAACGTGATTGATGATAATTAAACATGAGAATATATATTGAAGAAGGATTTTGTAAGATGGGGTAGTTGATGGTATGATTTGGGTTGAATTGTGCATTAGGAATTTGAACTCTATGCTTGAATGATGATGTGCATATCATATGTCGGATTAGTGACTAAATGGTAGTTTGGATATAGATGTGCACTAAATGGGTAGTTTGTGGACTTACTAGTAAAGAATGATGTTGAGTTTATGTTAATTACTAGCTTTGAATATGGATGACAATTGTAGGATCATGAGAGCTTTAGTTTGTATTGATTTGGTTGTATATGTGCATGATGTAACTTGATGAATCATGTGCTTAAAAACATATTGCATAATGAGTATGAAGTGTAGATAGTGTCATTAGTATAGCCTAACATGATGACACAAATATATGAGGTTAAGTCGAAAGTTCATATGATGAACTGTTGACTTTGAAAGTCAACTGCACATAAGAGGCATGGCTAGAATCTTGTCACAATTGTAAGATCGTAGAACATCATATGGTATGTGTTAAATCGGTATGTGTTTTATGCGTTGACATGATGAATTATATGAGTATGAAAAGATGTGATTTTGGGTATATGCCTTATGCTTTTTAGACTTGACTAATGAAAGTCAAACGTGAGTTATGCATTCGACATGATCATTTATATGTACAATCAAGTATACTAACAAGGATGTGATTGCGGTGACATGAAAGCATAGGGATCATGTGGAAATGGACTCAAGCAAGAAAGGCTAACGGGTCAAAAGGAGGCAAGGGAGCGGATGCGAATACGGACGCATAAGGTAAGTGAGTTCTGAACCTCACTTCTTAGTATATAATTAAAGTCTATTTATGAAGGTTAGGAGTCTTGTAGGAATGATTGAGAAGGTAAGTAAATGGAAACGAAAGTCGTAATAAGTTGTTAATAGTTCACAAGGTAACGAAAAGTGCATGGCGAAATCAAACGGGCGAACGTATATGCATAAATCGTGTAACGGTAATGTAATTCATAATGTTTAAGGACCTCAAGGTATGGATTTTTAGTTAATTAGGTAGGGAAATGTTTTATGAACTGTTAGAAACAAGTTTCAAGGGAAACAGATGCGAAACGAGCAAGTTATGCAAGTTTTGGTATAAAAATGGAAAGCTGATCTGGGCGCTAGCATAACTTACGGTAGCCAGCATAAGTTACGGTAGGTGCTGAAGCCATTTTTTCACCGTAAGGCAGTAGGTTGTCGCCGTAAGGGTTTCATGGCCACCGTAAGCTACGGTAGCTACCGTAGCTTACGGTGGAGGTCAGATACCAAATAAAAAGTTTATGTAATTCTTCGTTTTTCTTTGAATTTGGACCCCGTGAACCCATTCCAAGCCTCGTTAAGTTTTTATAATGTTCCTCAACCCTACCAAATGGCTTGGTAAGTTACGGGTGAGTATGGAACTCATCTTTAAGATCCGAAATGTACCCAAAAGTCACTTAAAAAGCGTTTAGGAAGCGTGAGTAAGAATGGGGTGTGTAAGCGAGTGTACGGGGAAATGAATTAAGTTTGTGGGCCAGTATGTATAGGTTCAATTTCATTTCAATATGTGAGACTTTTAAGTAATTATAAATAGGAGTAAGTATGTATGTAAGTTGTTCACTCATGTTTTATTACTCGGAGGTTGTATTAGGACACGTCAGTAAACCATATTGAATTGTGTAAGTGCTACGTATGAGATTGTATATATATACGTATGTAAGGGTGTATGTATTAGATGACTATAAGTATACACACGGATGTACGTAGGCACGATGTAGTATTTATGGTACACGAAGGAACGGGGCTTGAATAGATGTATACATAGCTTCAAAACGTTTGAGTATTAAGTTGCTAATCATATGCCTTGAGAATGAAATGAGATTTGCAGGTATGCTAATGAAATCCGTTGTGCAGTTTTGAGGAATTGGAATGCTAGATTGTACGTGGAAGAATGATCGAAAGGACTTGCAAGAACAGAAAGAATGCAGCGTCGTCATTTAATTATGTATGATAGATTATGAAATTGTAGTTATCAAATTCTAATGATGTGCATGTTTGTTGTGAATGTAGGTTACGCAGATTAACATCGGTATAAAGTATTGGAGGATTGAAGGTCGAGTCAAGAGCAAGAATTGTACGGGAAGAGTAGTCACATAACTGGGGATTTTATATGTAAATGGATGCGATAATTAAGAATGAACGATGTAAATCTTTTAGTCAAGTATTAAATATTATTAGTATTAGACATCAAGTATGTTACATGGCTAATAAAGAAAGAAAATTTTTGGGCTCATATTTCCGCTACGTCGTTTTCAAGTTATTAATTGTTAGGGTGTTAAATAATATAAAAACAAGATAGTACTATCACTACATACAGCTAAGAAAAAGAGCTCAACATATATGCTTTATTATAAAAACAAGATAGTACTATCACTGCATAAAACGCATGTTTATAAAACAAGATAGTACTAGCACCGCATAAAATGCAGTCTTATAAAAACAAGATAGTACTATCACTACATAAAAAAGAACCTGAAACTAAGTCTGATACTCTGATTGTTCGTTAGTATCGATATATGATGCTACTATTCTACTTTTTAGTCGTTTTTCAATTCCATAGAGATAATGAAGTATTTAGAATAATTGTAGTATTTTAGATTAATGAAGTATTCTCTAATCACTTAAACAACACATTTTAGCTTTCTTAAACCAAAAAAGTTTATATACGTAAATTATGAGTTTTACCAAAGGCAATAGGCTGCTTCACTTGTTTCAAATGTACTTTTTTTCCTATGAAGTTTGATGCTTGGCTTTTTGGTGATTGTATGTCCTTGACACATTTTTGTGGACTAACTAAAAGGTTGTTTAATGTTAAAAGAGTTGGCATGAACCACATACGAGAACTATTTGTAGCATGACATGTGGTTCTCATATGTTCATATTATGTCAAAACATTTCATTCCTTAACTCGTGGAAGTTATCTATTACTTGAGTGAGCTTAATGACTCATTATCATAATTGTATGACTCCTTATCTCCTTAAGTCTTGCTTAACAAATGCAATTTTATATGAAATTTTATCATATTTGTTTGCGACATCCATACTAAAACAAAACAATAAACATATTTACGTTTCAAAATACATCAAACATAAACGAAAAACATAGATTTTAAGCAATGTTTGTGTATTGCAAATCCATAAAAACATAGAAAAAGTAGGTGTCACCGTCCGTTTGGGAGAGAAGCCAGCTTTGTTCCTCACAACAACCAGAAGGTCCATGCATGCTTATACCTTTGGATCCAATCCCGGAGCGGAAAAGGCCGCCGCTGCCGCCGGACTGTTGGTGGTGGTGGTGGCGATCTGGAAAAGAAGGAGATCAAAGAGTGGTTTGGTAGCTGGATGTAAGGTAGGTTTTGTTATTATTTTCATTTATTGGAAAAATAATTAATAAATTTTTTCTTGTTGCTCAAAAACAGGTGCAAGATGATCGAGAGGATGGACATGGTTTGGAAGCTGCTGATTTCATTACGTGGTTACTGACTTTATTTTTTCCTTTGATACTTTGTTATGACTTTGACTATGTTTGAATATTAGTTTAGAAATGAAATGGATTTTTCTTTTATCTCATGCTGAGAGTTTTTTTTTGCAGATATGGTGTTTTTTAGGATGTTGTTTTGACCGGTGGTGTTGATTTGAATTTTTTTAAGATATGGGTTTTACGCTTGTGTCAGAAATAGATAGATTGTAATGCGCTTGTAGTACAAATATTCATTTCACAGGCTGCCGGATTATGGTTCTTTCACCGGAGAAGATGGAGTTGCCGGACGCGATCGTAGTTTGAAAAACCACCACCGTTGAGCATTTCCTAACGTGTGAAAGAACTGTCCCGATCAAAGGTGTTACGATAATGTCCGGCAACTCAAGCGCATCGGATAAATGTATGAAAGAACGATAATGTCCGACAACTCCATCTTATCCGGTGAAAGAACCATGCTCCGACAGTCTGTGAAATGAATATTCATGGGATGCATCTATTTCTGACATTAATACCCTTTTATTAATTATTTTAAATATCTATGTGTGTGAGAGAATGACTAATCTTCACGAGGTTATAATTTTCGCGAGCAAGACCTAAAACCGGGATATGGCGCCCCTCGGGGCGGTGTTTACTGGCGCTAAAAGGCAGGGGTGGCGCCATACCACCTGCGACAACGGAAGGTCTAATGAAGAAAGTCAATAGCTATTCGATAGGACCTTCCCATAAGTGGCATATAAGAATTATAAATGGATCGATTGGACAACTATAAGAGTCACATGTAATCTTTGATATATTAAGTAAATAATAGTTTATATGCCTATGATCTAACTGAAATTTGAATGATTATAGCTATGAGTGGAGGCCAAATGTTTATGGTTTAGAGACTGTCCAAAACTGCCTCTACAAAAAAGAACCTCTTTCTCTACATATCATCCACTTTTTTAATGAATTCCACTTTTTTTTGTCAAAAGTATTCCTTTGTACCTTTTTATTCAAACATTATTATACCTTTTCATCACAATAAGTGAAATATTCCCATGTGAGAAGAATTACTACAAGTGTTTTGGTGTAAATCATTGAGCTTTTAAGTAGTTCAAAGTTTGTGTTTTGGTTTTAGTTAGAGATTTTTTAGTTTCAAAACTTTTAAAGATATACAGAATTACAAGCCTTGTATTGTCAAGAAACTGGTATCATGAACTGATATATTCAAACGCAGTTATTACTAACCCTAAGAAAACAATCCGAACTGGAAATACAAAGAATCACAAGACACTAACTCACAACTCTCCTCACAAGCAGATTATCAACACGATAATCTGCGTAGACAAACACAGGAATCAACTGGAAAGAGAAACAGAGAAATTCTCTTTCAAACAAACCCTAGATCGCCTATACAAGAGAGAGAGAGCACAAAGGAAAAACTGAGATGCAAAGTGAAGTAGGTGCACAAACCCAAAGAACTGTTTTATACTTATCCATATCACATAACAACATCCGGGTTACCCGGAGTCTTCATATCTCTTCTATATCCTGCTCCATGCTTCAGTCCAATAGGTAAGCCCATCTCCTGTGTGACAACCCGAACTTTCAAGGTCTGTATCTCTTCGTCACATGATCCTGTTTCTTGATATTTTTTATTCCATATTCGTTATGATGATAAAAATTAGTAAACACACTTGTAACTGGAATGTAATTGCTAAAGATATAACGTGATTGGATATGCCTGCTGGTGTGTAACTGTTTAACTACAAGAAATCGTTAAAACGTTTCTATGGGTCGAATAGCTAATCTTAGGAACTAACATTGTTAGCACTTTGGGCCGCAAGTCATTGGGCCACATTAGTGAGCTAACACATTGTTAACACTTCACTCTGGCCTGAACTAACACAAACCGAGCCCAACCTATCTCATGTGTGTTTTGATTAAATCTGGCCCAGTTGTGTCTAACAAGATAAGTTATGGGATCGGCCCATTTATTAGGTGTTGGTTTTATTATTAAGTATACGTAAACCCTTATACCTCTAATCATCACAACATAACAAACCAAACCCTACCCTTCTCTATATTCTACGTACGGCAGTGGAAGACCCCCCATAGTCGTGATCACCATCACCACCTCTCGGTTAGTTACCATTCTATTAAATTGAGTTTCTTGTTGTGATATTCAGCATGTATGTGAATTAAGTTATGATATATGTGCTTGTTGATATCGATGTGTGCATGTGATCAATATGGGATTCTCTTGGTTTGATGTGTCACGACCCCCGACCCACCCTGGACGGAATTGGAAGCCGTGAACAGCCCAGTGGTACCGGTGATTTAATTTGAAAATATTGCAGCGGAAATTTCATCAGGACCGTGAGTTAGGAAAAATATCAGAGTTTAGAAACACCGGATTTTATTTATTAAATAGATGGGATAAACCCATGTTTTACAATGGTAGCTTTAATAAAGATAAATTTGATTACATAAAGCAATATTTCTTAATTTGATTTAATTAATAAAATAAGCCACTTCTTGAAGTCTTTCAGTGCCATATCCATCTCTTATTCCAATATACTGTAATTATCTGACACGCGTTTTAAAAAGGTTTTGTAAGCGGAAAATACTGAGTGAATCATTCTATTTACATAAAATGATGCATAGTTATTAATTACAGCATAAGAACGATTACAATGGCTTCTATCTTATTTTTATTTGGCGCTCTGTCACAATGGTGACAAGCCACAATGGTGACAAGCCACAATGGTGACGATGGTCATACCACTATTAGATCAATGAACCTAAATAGTGATGATTATCCCTAGTAGGTCAATGAACCTAACTGGGAGAAAATTAGTAATGTGCACAATACCCCACTAGCCAGTGATTCAAGATATCCACGACTTAGTCCCTGTAATTATAACTTTTGAAATAATTTGAGGTATTGTAAAATAGTTGATAAAAAGAGAAAGACTCACATTATAATCACGCAGATTTATACGGACAGAATTTAGTCTACAGATAAGCCTTGACGTTGCAGATATAGGCAAAGCTTATCCTATTGATTAGCCTTGTAACCTAGTGCACACGAACTAGGTAATTAACTAATACAACATTTACGATAACTCACGAGATTAAAACCCTCACAACGAATGACAAAGTGTAATCACTTAAACATCCATCGGATTCACAACGAATGACAGAGTATTCCCCGATTTCGGGTGGTACTCAAACATCCTGTCGGAATCACGATTAATGACAAAGGATAGCGCTTAAACATCCATCGGATAGTTTCTATCAATTGGACATTGAATCGTAGAAGCGACTGAGTTAATACCCTGCATCGTAGCAGCACCCCGCTATACTATTTAGTGATTCGTGTGTGTTTTTAGAGTATTTGGACGATACCTTTGCGTACAATTTGAATTTGATCGTCGAACGAACAACAGAATGCAAGTGCCAGGCCCTTTTATTTATACCCAAAATTTGCACCTCCCGCTAGTCGCGGAAGAATCCGTGGCAGGTGCCGCGTATCGCCTGGGATGTCAAAATAGGGTAGGCCTGCTTCGTCACCTATCTAGCCCTGATGAGTCGACGTAATCGAGAAATTAAATTTTGACAGCGTTTTGTGAGGATAATCGTCAAGTAAGGAATACCCCCCCCCCCCCCTGAGTTTTAGGGGCCCTGATCCTGATTCTGATTGTTCTGAAATTTGTAGGGTTTGTGCAGAATCACTTGGGTGTTTCAATTAGGGTTTCCTTTTGGATAAAATAATAAAATAAATAGGACTTTTAATGAGGGTTGTTACATTCTCCCCACCTTAATAAAAATCTCGTCCTCGAGATTTGGGTTATGATATTTCTTTTAGACTTATGTCACATTTTAGTTAATAAAAACAATATTACGGTAGATGACACAGAATCAAATTTTGTGAATACTAGTTGTACAATAAATAGGATTCAATGGTTCAATTGAATTAGTTCAAGAAATTGATGACAAACGAATGAGATGAAATGATATAATTTTCAAGGTGACTAGGTTTATGCCAAAAGATATATGATCAATAGATATTTAAAATGAATGTGAAGGATTTTTTTAGAATCAATAAAAACTCTTTGGCAAAAGAAAGCTTACTTTGATTGGTAACTGAGGAAGACTTAGAATTGATAGTTTCCAAATAAAATAAAAGCATGAAAAATGATTTGTCAAATATTAAATTATGATATGAGAAAATTAATGTGCTGAGATGAGTGAATTGTAAAGATACACCAAAAGACAATAGAGTTAGTGTATCATTATTTAAAGTTCCAAGTTGTTTTAATTGTGAAACAATGTGATAGTATATTATTAGTGACTATATTTTTCATACTATATCCTAAAGATCGAAATATAATAAGAACAAGTTGTTTTGGCATGACCAATTTATATTATATTTGTAAAGCAAATGTAATATATATTATTTGTATATTTGTCTGAACCGTATCTTATATATCAAATATAAATACTATGTAATATATATTATTTATTACATATTTTTATTATATGTAAATGGTCACCACTTTTAAATAAATGTTATTTTAGTATTTTACTATACTATGTAAAATAACTTATATTTACTATGTAATATATATTACAAAACACCGTAATGAAGTTATTACATTACAAAATATTTTAGTATTTATTATTTTGTAAAAAGAAATCACTATTATTTACAACGTTAAATGAAAATTAAAGATGTAAAAATATTTATTGTACAAAAATATTTGTAAAATATTTTGTAAATATATAACACTTAATGGGTTGATTCTATGTGATTACTTATTTTTATTTTGAAACCATATAACGTTGTAAATGTATTTACAAATATTGAAAATGGAGACTACTCTTATTTAGTATAATGTTCCCTTAACCCAACTTAGTTGATGACTACCATTTTATTTATATGGTCATTTTCTTACCAAAGCGTTACGATACATAGTTACCACAAAACATGTAATAGACAATTATTTATATAATTTTATTCGTTCCTCTAATTCTTGTATTGTTTTATGAAAATATGACTTCTCTTTACAATATAAAGTATATATAAAATATTTCTACATATAATTAAAATTTACTAATTAAGTATGATAACTTAATTTATATATACTAACTAGTTATTATCATGGTTGGATATTGGTTAGTGCTGCCTTGTTTAAGCATAGGTGGCCAATCCATGCCTAACTAAGGCTAGGCTACCCAATACATGCCCTTGACAATAACCCGAGTATCTGAAAATAATACTAACACTACTAATAATAAAATTAATATTAATTACCAATAATAAATAACTAAACATGAACTTAAATGAGAGTATACCTCAAATAAAAATATAAATTCTTCACCTCAATGATTTAACAAAATTTATTGACTCGATATCAAAGAGTTACCGTTTTGCAATAATACGGTTCACAGTGCAAAAAGCAGAATTATATTGGAGTTTGGATAAAATAACAAATCAGAATGAAGCCCTCCAGTGGTCTTCATAATTTAAACGAACCACATGCGCAACAAACAGTTCATGTGTAACGTGTGGATTTACCAAGAAATGAAATAAATCAATATTTGCTATTATGAAAGAAATCCTCATGGTATGATAACCATTAGGGAAAGTAGAAATATGAAAGTCAACTTATTGTATGCAGAGATCAAAATTTCAACGAAAGAAATATTTTATCTGGAATTTCGTGTGATAATCGTTGTTTAACTGACATTACCAGGGAATGTTGAATAAAATGAAATAGGGAATTTGCAAAGGTATGTGACTCCTTTTGCAGGAATAATAATTATGACTCTGATTAGACTGTGCACCGATGATTGTGAAATCTTGTTACTCAGCAATATTCAAGTCGTTTATAGGATCACCTGGCAAAGTGCTTCTTTTTTATTAATAGTTCTTCTACTGACAGAATTAGCATTGGTGTCATCGTGCCTAATTTTTTATTATTTCAAAGGTCGTGTCTTGGAAGTCGTGTGTGCTATACTTCGACGTCTGTGGATGTATAATTTAAGTTTCATGTGTTTTCTTGTACCTTATCACAACTTTACATGCTTCTTACTTGCGTTAATAGTTTATGGTAACGCTTTAGAAATTCTTTATACTTTTGATGGTATCCCAACTTAATGGGTTTCCATTGTTTACACGAGCTACGAGACAGATGATCAAACGAAATAATGTTTGGAAACGAAATTCCTGATAAAGAAATCTAGACACAGATATTTGTGCTTTATTCCTATTTGACTTTTGGAATTCTTTATAGATATATATATATCTATATAATCATATATTTCACATGCTGAAATAAACGTCCCATCTATCAGGTCAATGTATTTAACAGATTCATATTTCCAAAAACCAGTCAAATATCTGGTCATGATTCTATTTAGGGAAATCTTGTCACTTGTTTGACATATTATCTATCCCGTCTTATCCGATTCGCGCCGGAGCGGTAACCTCAGTATATCTGGACAAACTGGAGAGTCTACTACACTATACCCAGTCTTGCCAGAGAAAATTTTCTATTTCCCATAAATAGTATCTTTTCAAAATTTAAAACTGCCTCTTTTATTAGGGCTTTTATCCAGAATTAGGGGAATTTGTATTCCCGTAACATATCTTATTTTAGACCAAGTAATATCACTAAACAAGAATTAATAGCAATTAAGTGCTATTGCCTGCAATATTCTAATCGTCATTCTTATAGCATACCAGAACCTACCATACTTTATTTTCATAAGTAAATAGCTTATCTTTGAAGCTTATACCAAGGCATCTTTTCTTAAGTTCAAGTCTAGATGCTGTCATGTGTGCTACCAGTTAATAGCAATCTCCTAACTCTTTTAGGTATTATTACAACACCTATAGGCTTAAAGCAGTGGCTCTGATACCACCTTCTGTCACGACCCCCGACCCACCCTGGACGGAATTAGAAGCCGTGAACAGCCCAGTGGTACCGGTGATTTAATTTGAAAATATTGCAGCGGAAATTTCATCAGGACCGTGAGTTAGGAAAAATATCAGAGTTTAGAAACACCGGATTTTATTTATTAAATAGATGGGATAAACCCATGTTTTACAATGGTAGCTTTAATAAAGATAAATTTGATTACATAAAGCAATATTTCTTAATTTGATTTAATTAATAAAATAAGCCACTTCTTGAAGTCTTTCAGTGCCATATCCATCTCTTATTCCAATATACTGTAATTACCTGACACGCGTTTTAAAAAGGTTTTGTCAGCGGGAAATACTGAGTGAATCATTCTATTTACATAAAATGATGCATAGTTATTAATTACAGCATAAGAGCGATTACAATGGCTTCTATCTTATTTTTATCTGGCGCTCTGTCACAATGGTGACAAGCCACAATGGTGACGATGGCCATACCACTATTAGATCAATGAACCTAAATAGTGATGATTATCCCTAGTAGGTCAATGAACCTAACTGGGAGAAAATTAGTAATGTGCACAATACCCCACTAGCCAGTGATTCAAGATATCCACGACTTAGTCCCTGTAATTATAACTTTTGAAATAATTTGAGGTATTGTAAAATAGTTGATAAAAAGAGAAAGACTCACATTGTAATCATGCAGATTTATACGGACAGAATTTAGTCTACAGATAAGCCTTGACGTTGCAGATATAGGCAAAGCTTATCCTATTGATTAGCCTTGTAACCTAGTGTACACGAACTAGGTAATTAACTAATACAGCATTTACGATAACTCACGAGATTAAAACCCTCACAACGAATGACAAAGTGTAATCACTTAAACATCCATCGGATTCACAACGAATGACAGAGTATTCCCCGATTTCGGGTGGTACTCAAACATCTTGTCGGAATCACGATTAATGACAAAGGATAGCGCTTAAACATCCATCAGATAGTTTCTATCAATCGGACATTGAATCGTAGAAGCGACTGAGTTAATACCCTGCATCGTAGCAGCACCCCGCTATACTAATTAGTGATTCGTGTGTGTTTTTAGAGTATTTGGACGATATCTCTGCGTACAATTTGAATTTGATCGTCGAACGAACAACAGAATGCAAGTGCCAGGCCCTTCTATTTATACCCAAAATTTGCACCTCCCGCTAGTCGCGGAAGAATCCGTGGCAGGTGCCGCGTATCGCCTGGGATGTCAAAATAGGGTAGGCCTGCTTCGTCACCTATCTAGCCCTGATGAGTCGACGTAATCGAGAAATTAAATTTTGACAGCGTTTTGTGAGGATAATCGTCAAGTAGGGAATACCCCCCCTGAGTTTTAGGGGCCCTGATCCTGATTCTGATTGTTCTGAAATTTGTAGGGTTTGTGCAGAATCACTTGGGTGTTTCAATTAGGGTTTCCTTTTGGATAAAATAATAAAATAAATAGGTCTTTTAATGAGGGTTGTTACATGATGTATGCCTCTAGAATTGGCCAATGATGACAAACAAGAACTGATCCACTTTGTAATTGTTTGAACCCACTAATTGTGTTTGGTCCTATCAAGGTAAAGGTAGTCCACTGAATTCACCAAAATTTAAATAACCAATGTTGATATATTAGTGGTCTTAGTGGTCCAATGAATGTGAAGTTAAGTGATCTGATAAATTGGATAGCTTTGGATAATAGATGGCGGCCACATGCTTGTAATATTGGTTTAATCGAACAACGTGATAGCAATGATGTTTCTGTAATATTTAATGGTTATTTTGAATATTATGTTGATGATAAAAGTTTTGACTTGATGCGAATGTTGACTGTGATACTGGAATTCAATTTGTAGTTTAAATGGGCCGCATACTTCAATGGACTTAGACGCTTTTGTTTGGGTCGCACGGTTAAAAGTATGTATATATATATATATATATATATATATATATATTTGGGACTGTTGATATTTACTGGAACATGGGTAGGTAGTGTAGACGCTTATGGGGATCGGGTATTAATTATGTGGTTTCATGATAGTAATTGACGGATATGTTACATGGAAAACTGTTATGACTTGTGTAATAGGTGTAGGGACTGTGTGCTACTGGAATGGTATGTGTAGAGAAGGTGTGCTTTATGTGATATGATCTCGTACTTGGCTTAAATGTTATCATATGATACGATTATGGTGTGTGTGATATGGACAAGTGTGTTGTATGACTGACTGTTATTGAGTGCTTGATATTGTGTGAGTGTTGCTTGTGAAGTATGAGAAAGGGGTATGTGCTTAAGTAATACGAAACTGATTGATAATGGTAACTATGCTAGGGTTGGTTTGATCAACTTGAACGCGTAACTAGTCATACCGAGCAAACCAAGGTGAGTTCACACACTTTCTAAGGCATGGGATTCCCGGTGGTTGGGAATGGGTTAAAGAACTAAAACGGAACCTGCATATCCTCCTTGGGTAGGATATGTACCGCCATCCTCCATGGGTAGGATGCCAATATTAATCCTGCGTATTCTCCTTGGGTAGAATACGTACATTCGTCCTCCTTGGGTAGGACAACAACCTTAACTAACTAGACAAAACTCTATCATTAAGTCCCTCATTTTTATATCGACATAATCGTCGGGCCAATGGTGAGCGGGTCATTAGTTAATAGCGCTATTAGGGTTGACAAGCCTCACACCGTGCCGTTCGGACGGGCGTGTACTAATGGATCTGGGCATTCAGTCAATGATGATAGACATTGACTTAGGGCACAACTTACTTTCGTTAGTTGTCGATATGGTAACGGTCTAGTGGTTCACATGGGGAAGCCCCCACTGATTATGGTTTGGAAAACAAGGAACTGAATAACTACTGGTTTTCAAATGAACTTATGGTCTTTGGAACAACTTTAAAATGGACAACCAACTGTGAACTCGCTCAACTTTGTTGTTGATTCGTTGTTACATGCATTCCAGGCCTTTAGGTGCATATTGTTGGAACTTGCTGTCTGGGAGGCTGGAGTGGTCATGGGTCGAGATACATGGAATCACAACACAAGACTAATGGTTTTTACATATGGTTTATAAACACTTAACGAATTAATCAGATCCGTTCCTACGTTATCGGAGGCCCTAAGCAAACTACAAAGTGGAGGCCCAATTTCGTTATTGACTAACATTAGAGGTGCAAAAATCGGGTTTTTCTGATACCCAATTTTGGGAACCAAACCGTGTTTCAGTATGATCGGGTTTTTAGATACCTAGACATTAATACCCTATTTTCTATTTTTTACACAATATAAATCCATTTTATTTTTTTAATTTGCTTTGTATTTGATAAAAATACTTGAAATAATTACAGTATCACAACTTTATTTAATTAATATATCTCAGTCTTTCGTTTAATGTCACTAGAAGGATGCGCCAAAAGGAAAAAAAATATATTGCTTATGAGTCTTTCGTTTAATGTCACCAGAAGGATGCACCAAAAGGAAAAATAAATATTTTGCTTATGAGATTCGAGCTAGGGTCTTTACAAGACTAGGGCAGGACTAATACCACAACACTAGCAAAGTTAATAGATCTATAGAATCAAAACAATTATATATTATATATCATTTTTATTTTAAATGGAGGCCCTAAAAGTTTGGAGGCCCTAGGCCCGAGCCTAGGTTTTGATAAGCATTGGGCCGGCCCTGGAATTAATTATGCTTCCGCTGTATACTGTGAAATATTTGTAACGTTGTAACACTTCATGTTAATAAATGAAAGTTTTATTTAATTATACCTATGAGTTCAATGTGATTGGTGGCTAGATCCTGGTCAGTCACACCTCCTGCGGTGATATCCCGCTTGTGGATTTTGTGGGTGTGACATCCTGGAGTCCATTAGATATGCCCATAAATGCCCAATTGCCTAGTAGAATCCAGCTTTGCAACTCACATGAAACAAAGACGAACAAATAATAAATATATAATAGAATTTCAAGAATAATAAATGTATTACTTTTAACACCCCCCACAATTCTATTAGTTAAACAGATCAAAAAGTTTCAATTTCTTACAAAGAACTTGATGTATTTTGACCAACACTCCTTTAGTAAATATGTCCGCAACTTGATTTGCGGACTCAATATCAATACATTTCAAAACACCTTTCGAAATCAAATCTCTTAAGAAAAATAAATCCAATTCAAAATGTTTGGTCCTATCGTGAAATACTGGATTTGCTGCTATAGACATAGCAGCATTATTATCACAATACAAGTTGATAGGTATATCAATTTTAATTTGTAACTCTCCCAACAAATTTTTCAACCAAATTAACTCACATGCAGCAGCACACATCGACCTGTATTCAGCCTCAGCTGAAGACCTTGACACTGTACTTTGTTTCTTACTTTTCCAAGATACTAAACAATTACCCAAGAAAATACAAAAACCTGTAACTGACTTTCGAGTAACTAGACACTTAGCCCAGTCAGAATCAGCAAAACCAGACAGATTAAACGAACTACTCTTATTAAACAAAAGACCTTTTCCTGGGGCAGATTTAAGATATCTCAATAAGTGAAAAGCAAGTTTCAAATGTCCTTCAGTAGGACTATGCATAAACTGACTAAGAACATGTACTGCATATGAGATATCAGGTCGAGTATGGGACAAAGAAATTAATTTTCCTACCAACTGTTGATAACCAGTAATATTTTTTAAAGGACCAGAATTAATGTTAAGCAAAGTATTAACCAAATGACTTTGATCAATTGGTATATTAACAGGCTTACAACCTAACATACCGTACTCCGACAAAAGATCAGTACAATATTTTCTTTGTGATATACATATACCATCACCACAAGACAACACTTCTATGCCTAAGAAATATTGCAACAAACCAAGATCTTTGATCAAAAATTTCGTTTTTAAACTTTTCTTAATATTTTCTATCTTAGTAAATGAATTACCTGTAACAACAATATCATCTACATATACAAGTAAAACAACAAAGATACCATTTTTATTTTTAACAAACAATGAAGTATCACACTTGCTTTGTATAAAGTCAATGCTAAGTAAAACACTAACCAACTTTTCATTCCACATTCTAGGGGCTTGCTTAAGCCCATACAAAGACTTATTAAGTTTACACACTTTGGACAAATCATTAGGCTGATAACCTTCAGGTAATGACATATAAACTTCCTCATTTAGATCACCATATAAAAAAGCATTATTAACATCTAATTGATACAAGTTCCAATTATTTTGAACAACCAATGTGATAATACATCTAACAGTTACCAGTTTAACCACAGGAGAGAAAGTTTCTTCATAATCAATTCCCTCTTTTTGGCTAAATCCTTTAGCAACAAGCCTTGTCTTAAATCTTTCTACTTCACCATTAGATTTATACTTAATTTTATAAATCCATTTACACCCTACAATACTTCTATTATTAGGTCTGTCAACAACATCTCAAGTGTGATTTCTATGCAAAGCTTGAATTTCATCATTCATTGCAGAAACCCAATTGGGATCTTGAACAGCCTCGTTAAAGTTATTAGGTTCAACAACTTTAGAAAGAACAGAGGCAAAACATTTATTATCACACGAAAGTTTAGAAAAATTAACTACTCTTTCAATCCCATATTTAACCTTACCTTCTAAAACAAAATCATTTAAATTCTTTGGTAAATTAGATGTCCTAGAGGACCTCCTAGGAAGAAGAGATGTCTCAGAACCCACTGTGTCACCCTCAGAAGGAATTCGGACTTCATCTGTAATACTCACCGGTTCTGCCCTATCAGAAGACTCTTGAACCTCATCAGACTGCTGAGTACTAGTCTCAACATTAGAGGTATCAAGACTCGCTGATTGCTGAACTCCTGGTGTTCTCACATCAGTCTCACCTTGACCCCTTCTCTCATCATAGGGATCATCCACAGTTTGAAAGGGTTTGGGCTCTGAGTTTTCATACACGTCAAAAAAATTGAGAGCATTAATGTCTTTAATAGGATTTGAATCATAATTTTAAAAAACAGTTTGTTCCTTAAATGGAAAGATTGTTTCATAAAACTTCACATCCCTTGAAAAAATAATAGACTTTGAATCAAGACTAAAAAGTTTATACCCTTTTTTCTCAAGTGAATATCCTATAAAGACACATTTTTCTGCTCTACTATTCAATTTATCAGTTTCATTTAAAACAGTATAAAAACACAAGCACCCAAACACTTTAAGATGATTCAAGAAGGGTTTAAACTTATAAACTAATTCATATGGTGTCTTCCCAGCAAGCACAGAGGATGGAGTCCTATTAATAAGATAGGCGGCAGTTAAAACACATTCATGCCAAAACCTAACATGTAAATTACTTTGGAATAGTAAAGCTCTAGTAACATTCAGCAAGTGCATATGCTTTCTCTCAACAATTCCATTTTGTTGAGGAGTATAGGCACACGAGGTTTGATGAACTATTCCCAACTGACTACAAAACTGACTCATTTGATTGTTTACAAATTCAAAACCATTATCACTTCTAAAACATTTCACTGTTTGTTTAAATTGAGTTTTGACAATGTTAACAAAATGTCTTATATTAACAAAAACTTCCGTTTTATTTTTCATAAGACAAACCCAAACAGCCCGGGAATAGTCATCAACAATAGTCAAGAAATACTTGTGACCTTCCCTACTAGCAACCCTATAAGGACCCCATACATCTAAGTGAACCAGCTCTCCCAACTGATAACTCTTATGTTCACTCAAAGGAAAGGGCTCCCTATACTGCTTAGCCCTATGACATACATCACAAGGGCCATGATCAACCTCAGTTGAAATGTTTAAAGTATCTTTAAACATTTTAAAAGCTTGATCAGCAGGGTGTCCTAATCTAGAGTGCCACCGTTTATACACAGAAGCATTAAAGACAGACAGATTAGACATAACAGCATTACCACACATATATAAACCTTGAAGTTGATTACCAATCACCAGGATTTTCCCTGTTAACAAGTCCTGTATAAAACACTTATGTTCATCAAAACCAACAAACAACTTATTATCCCTAGCTAACTTATGTACATAAATTAGGTTAACACTATATTCAGGGACAACAAAAACATCATGTAAAACCACACCATCAGCCAATTTAAAAGTTCCAATTTTAGTTACACAAGCATTTGTACCATTAGGATGCTTTACTTGAATTTTAAGATTGGAAACATCAATATAATTAGTTAAATTTGTTTCAGATTTTACCATGTGATTATTGACCCCTGAATCTATTATCCAACCCAAACCTTTACTCACATCACAGCCAAAAGAATAGACAGGACTACTAAACACAGTTGAGCAAAACAACCCACCTGAAACGTTACAGCTCTGTGACGATTCTGGTGTTCTGTCATTAATCAAACTCAGCAATTTAGTCAACTGATCAGAAGTTAAAGCAGTAATAGGAACATTTGACTCATCAATTTTAGAACTATTACTAGAACTATTCTTCTTTCCTTGATTCCCTCTTGGTGGTTTCAACCAAGAGGGATACCCAATAATCTCAAAACACTTCTCTATTGTATGCCCAACCTTATTACAATGAGTACATTTTAGATTTTGATTTAAACCTTTGTTAGTTTTCTTGAACTCAACAGGTGGACTGACTTTAGAAACAAAAGATATGTTTGGATTTTTCTTATTACCACAACTATAGTTTCTATGAGATTCCTCTCTAGACACTACAACAAAAGCCTCTTTAACAGTTGGTAACGTTTCTTTCATCAAAAGATTAGTTCTAACTCCTTGATACGCATTATCCAACCCCATTAAAAACTGCATTAATTTTATCATATGATTAAAATCATTGAATTCCTTAGCAGCATTACATGAACAAGAAGGCAATTGTAAAATCTGATCTAACTGGCCCCACAAAACATTCAACTTATGATAGTAATCAGATACACTAGATCCATTTTGACTAAATGAGTTAATTTTCTGATACAAATCAAACACGACAGATCCATCAACCTTGTTATAAGTTTCCTTCAAATCTAACCAAACATTACTAGCCAATTTAGAAAAGACATTACCCATATATAACTCTTCACTAATTGAATTCAAGATCCAAGTTAAAACTATAGAGTTACACCTATCCCACTGCCTAGCAAGAACCTCATTTGTTTCTGATTTAACAAAACTTTTGTCAATAAATCCCCATTTATTTTTTACTTGTAAAGCAAGTTGCATAGCATTAGACCAAATTGTGTAATTCTCATAACCTTTAAGTTTAATAGAAACAATAGTCAAGTTACTAGAATCGGATGGATGCAAGTATAACGGGTCACTTGCATCAAGCTTACTCACAAGAGTCTCAGGTGGTGGATCACTAAGACCAGAACCACCACTTGTGACAACAGGACCATCAACCATTGTAACACCAAATCAAGTAACAACAAGAACAACAACTAGAGAGTTGCAACAATAACACTAAGAATCACAACAATCACAGATCCTAAAAATGGCGAAACCTTGACAGGGACCAGATCAGAGGGTCATCACTCAAGGTGCCTCTGCAAGCCTTATCAAGGGAGCCGACTAGACTCAATCTAAAGATCAGCAACAACAAGTAGTAAACAAAAATGAAAACAAATAACAACCAGAACAGGAAACAAGTAATAACCAGAACAGGAAACAAATAACAAACAAAGCAAGAATCAAGCCACAAATAGATAACAACTAAAATGCAACAGGATGTACCCTTCCTGTGTCCCAATCAACACCGGCCCGACTAGTCCGGCAAACAAAATGCCTAATGCAAGAACATAAATATTAAAGGAACTAAAATCAAGGAACGATCTCACCAGGGGGTGCGAACAAATCCTGCAAATCAGTCTTGCAGCCTTCACTTAGGGCTACAAGAACCGATTAGAAGACCAACAGCTTCACAGATCCGGTCAGTTTGCTTTGCAACCTTCTAGGGTTACAAAGACCTACGCGAATCACTGCAACAGCACCAAGAACGCCACAAACCCTAGATTAGGGTTTCGAACCTTCAAGATCCCCAAATTTCTTCACTAAGCACGCACCCCAAGAACCAATTCGGTGTCAACAACAGGTGAAACACCACTAAATCGGCGTCAACAAGAAGCGATCCAACTCAGATCCAGTTAGATCTGAACCGATCCAACTCTAGAAAACACAGCGGAACAAAAAACCACACCCAAGAGCTTACGAAAACTCTGATACCATGTCAAGAAACTGGTATCATGAACTGATATATTCGAACGCAGTTATTACTAACCCTAAGAAAACAATCCGAACTGGAAATACAAAGAATCACAAGACTCTTACTCACAAGCAGATTATCAACACGATAATCTGCGTAGACAAACACAGGAATCAACTGGAAAGAGAAACAGAGAAATTCTCTTTCAAACAAACCCTAGATCGCCTATACAAGAGAGAGAGAGAGAGCACAAAGGAAAAACTGAGATGCAAAGTGAAGTAGGTGCACAAACCCAAAGAACTGTTTTATACTTATCCAGATCACATAACAACATCCGGGTTACCCAGAGTCTTCATATCTCTTCTATATCCTGCTCCATGCTTCAGTCCAATAGGTAAGCCCATCTCCTGGAGTCCATTAGATAAGCCCATAAATGCCCAATTGCCCAGTAGAATCCAGCTTTGCAACTCACATGAAACAAAGACAAACAAATAGTAACTATATAATAGAATTGCAAGAATAATAAATGTATTACTTTTAGCATGTATATATATTTTTTCTTAATACCTTACAATGATATCCAAGAAATTCGGGGTTTGTGGATCAGTTAAAGATCTTATCATCTTAATTGACCTTTTTTCCTGTTATGGTAGTTAACTTTTAGTTATAATAATCTTAATAGTTTTTTACTTAGAGCATCTCAACTCCCTATTTGGGGCGGTTTTTAAGCTCACAGGAAGGAGAGAGGGAGGAAGATAAAGGGAGAGGTATTCGAGGGCGTTTTAGGGGCAACTTGGGTCGCATTGACGTGAGCACATTTTTGGATGCTTCCATTGGGATGATTTCTCCTTTTAGTTTTTTGAAAATGTGTTGGCATGATTTTATCTGCCTTTCTCATCTTCCGTCATTTGTACATAATTTATCATACTTTAAAATAAGGGGTAAATGTTATTAAATATTAATAAAAACTAATATTACATTAACGCTCGACGAACCTCGCGAGCTTCACATGCCAAGCTTAAGCTCGGGCTAAATAAATAAACAAGCATTATGTTAGGCTCAAGCTCGGCTCGTTTGCACCCCTACCTTTGGCCTTTGCCTCTTGAGGTTCACCAACACCAAACATGAATCGTGATGCTATCTCGTTCTACCTGATGAACCCATTTTGACGCGTTTCCGAACCCACCCAGCCTGCTTAACTTTCCACCACTATACAAGATTAATCGATTAAAATGTTGATCCATACGAATGGTTTGCCGGTTCGCTTTGGTCTAGTGAAACAGCCACGGACCACATCAATGAACCAAAGAGATGGTATGAACTTTTCTTGAACCGAAAAGAAAACACACAGTCCAGTAAAACCTTAAACAACATAAAGCCACACAACTTGTTCAATTAATTATAATCATAAGACGGGAACATTTCATAAATTCACATATACCGTCACTATGAATAAAAATCACAAACGCTATTACCCGGAGGCGGGAGGTCGTCGCCGCCGGCGGTTAACACCAACGCCTCTATACACCAGAATAATCAACGTCACCTACGGTTTAGACTACATATCTAATCTCGCAATAAATGCAATCACCGATTCCATTACTGAATCTTGAGCATGCACAGTGGTTAGATCGGGATTCCGTTCCTTAATATTAGAAGCCATGATATCATCAAGAATGCCCTGCATAAATGGATAATATTCCATATTAAAATGTGTACTGTTTAATAGAAAGTGTTGTTGACCGAATATTTTATTCACCTTCAATCTTGTTGCTGTTTTTATTGAACCATCGGCACATTGATGGGATCGAATACTTTGCTCCTAGTAAAAGTTAAAACCATCTTTAGGCGCTCGTTGCATAATACGATAATAGTGTTCCAGAAAAGCATTAGCAACTTCCTGTGCAGAGTAGTAGTTTTCCATATCTGAAAGAAATCCAAAACGCACCATAGGTGACCATCAGGGTGTGTAAAAGACTGAAAACAAATGAAAGCTGGATTCAAAACCGAAACCTCTTCCATAGGTCAAGCGCTTACTACATATATTATGATTGAGTATATGTAGTTAGGGTCGTTCAAATCGCTCGCCGCTCGCTTGACGCTCGTTCGAAAATTGCTCGGAAAATGCTCGTTCGATTTAACGCTCGGTTGTAAATGAGCCGCTCTGCTCGGTTCGGTTTGTAAACGAGCCAAGCATGAGCAAAGGTCAGCTCGGCTCGGTTCGGCTCGAATTATTATTTTTAATTAGTATATATATACATATGCATATGCACATACATATATAAACATGTATATACATATATATATATATAGGGTAATGCTACACAAGAAACCCTTTATTTTTAAAAAACTTTGGAAACCCATCTAATGGCCTACATTTGGCCACATGTCCCAGCTTCCATAATATCATTTTTTAATCTTGAGGGCACATTGGTAATTCAACATATTCCTAGCCTACTCAAAAAGTGATTTGACACCCTCATTAATATCTAACATCACATCATTCTCTTCCATCCTCCTCTATTTTCATTTAACCAAATTCAAATTAGAAAGCTTGTTTTTTCATAATTTCTTCATCTTCTTAAACCACTTATTTCAAACTAGATCCACCATTAATGAACTATGGAGCATCCATCAACAATGGTAGATCTATGGAGCACCATTAATGTACTGTGGAGTATTCATCTTCCTAAACAAGATCTTTACTACGATCTGGGCTAGTGGGCTTTGGTTCGCTTTTCTTCTTATTCTTCTCTCACCTTCCAATGTTTGTCCAGATCTTGTGGTGAACAAGGGTGTGAATAAAGTTTCTTCCTTTTTTTTTATTATTTGATTCGATTTGGTTCCGATATTTGTGGTGATATTTGCGATGAGGTAATCTTGATTTAGTTTCTTGATTTGATTATTGCATTGTGGGTTTTTGTTTGTTGTTTGGATATGATGATTTAGGGGGGATCTCGTTAATGTGAAACACGAACAACAAGTCTATTAATGCTCACGTTTTTATCTTGCTTGTTTGCTTCAGTAGTTTTTTTATTTTCAGCCGATTATAGAATATGGGTTTTGAAACACGAACACCAAGTATAATAGTTAATGTTCGTAATTAGACCGTTAATGTGTCTTATAGATTACAAATTACAGTTTGTATAATTCCAACCGTTATTATGAATCACGAACAACCGTTAATGTTCGTATAGATTACAAATTATAGACCGTTAATGTTTCGTATTTTAGATCTTTAATGTTTATGTCATTATCTTCATTTGTGTCCTTATTTGATATTGTTTTCTCATTTTCAGCCGTTACACTTGCTGAATGAAAAAACCATGGTTATGAATGTGTTAATAGTTATGTCTGGTTAACGACTTAAGGGTTATCTTATCTTTTTGTTATTAGGATGGTGATGGATACAAGGGAAACAAGATCCAATTCTCGGGACCATTGGTTTTGTCAAACGTGGATTAGATGCTTAAGGATCATGACCATGTTTATGTTACAGCACAACACAACTAACACGTGTTATAGTTTGAACTTCTGGACATCTGTTTTTAGAAACGAAAAACCAAGTTTGTCTTTCAGCACAACCAACGTAACACGTGTTATAGTCTGAACTCCTGTTTCACAGCTAAGCCAAGTTTGTCTTACAGCACAACCAACGTAACACGTGTTATAGCCTGAACTCCTGTTTCATAGCTAAACCATAGTAACATGTTATAGAGACATGTATTAGGGTATGACGATGTATTAGAGACATGTATTAGGGTATGACGAATTAAATGCAGGTTTTTAGTTCTGTGTACTTTGTTAGTTGTTGTTTCAGTTGTGTAAGATTAATTTGCAGGTTTTTATTTTTGTGTTAAAAAGCTGTGCTTGGTTTGGTTGTTTGTTTGGGCTTTTGATCTGAATAGTAACTGTTTTTTGTTGGTTTGGTTGCTTTGTTTGGGGCTTTTGATCTGAATAGTAACTGTTTTTGTGATGTTATCTGAGAAAAAAGATTTTTTGGCTATGAATGTGTTAATATTTATGTCTGGTTAACGACTTAACGGTTATCTTATCTTTTTGTTATTAGGACGGTGATGGATTCAAGGGAAATAAGATCCAATTCTCGGGACCGTTGGATCATGACCATGTTTATGTTACAGCACAACACAACTAACACGTTTTATAGGTTGAACTTCTCGGACATGCATGTGTTATATGTGACATGAAACCCATGTAAAACGTAACACGTGTAACGTGTGACATGAAAACACATTTTTATAACTTCCCTGGCATACGCACACCCACATGTTTACAAACCGTTTCAAGACCGACCCAAACAATAAAGCAAGGGTAGCCGCTGAAAAGCTAAGGCAGACTTTCAAAGGAAGCTCCACCATTTTCTTAGTGCTATGAATAAATGTCAGGTTACAAAAAGATTATAACAGAGGCTTAACACATGTTATCATTTATGTCTGGTTAACGACTTAACGGTTATCTTATCTTTTTGTTATTAGGACGGTGATGGATTCAAGGGAAATAAGATCCAATTCTCGGGACCGTTGGAAAGCTAAGGTAGCAAAGGTAGCCGCTGAAAAGCTAAGGCAGACTTTCAAAGGAAGCTCCACCATTTTCTTAGTGCTATGTATTTTCGTAAACTAGTAATATGTAATGTGAGACTCTTATTTTGTTTTGTCTAGTACATGATGTTAAAGCGGTATGGACTTAACACATTCTGGAAGTCTTAACACACGTTATAAAAGAGGCTTAACACACGTTATATCAGGTATACTATGTTATTAAGTTACTATTGGAGTTTATGCGTCCATTCTGGAAGTCTTAACACACGTTATAATAGAGGCTTAACACACTTTATACAATATTAACTTGTATGTTTCATATACGGTGTTACAATATTAACTTGTATGTTCCATATTAACTTGTACACATATTAACTTGCAAACCACTTTCATATACATGAATACATGTTATCATATGTATACAAGTGGGGTTACAACAAGATTACGATATTAATTAAGCTCACCATTAAACTCATCGCCCCCGTCGACTGTTTTCACCCTTGTCACATGTTAAGCAATTACATGTTCCGAATAGACAAATTGTAACACATGTTAGATCAGTATATACACATGATGGTGTTTTGTAAACCCCTAGCTTATACATGAATATATGTCAGGTTACAAAAAGATTATAACAGAGGCTTAACACATGTTATACATTCCAAAATGTGCAAAACAAACACATGTTATAAACGAACGAAGAGTTCTTTCCCACGTTATATATCATTATAACAGGGGCTTAACACATGTTATACATGAACACATGTCAGGTTACATCATGGTGTTCTGTTACAGCATGAACCACCAACACATGTTATAAATGAACGAAGACTTCTTTCCCAAAGGATGTGACTTTCATATACATGAATACAAGTCGGGTTACGGTGTTACAATATTAACTTGTATGTTCCAAGATTATACAAGTTAATAGTCTTTTGGAAACCACTAGCTTATACATGACACCATGTTGGGTTAAACCAAGATTATAACAGAGGCTTAACACATGTTATCCCAGGTATACGGTGTTACAATATTAAATTGTATGTTCCATATTAACTTGTACACGTGTTACGATCAGTATATGCACATCATGGTGTTTTGCAAACCACTTTTGATATACATGAATACAAGTCGGGTTATAATGGATGCTTACATGTTATCATATGTATACAAGTGGGGTTACAACAAGATTACGATATTAACTAAGCTCACCATTAAACTCATCGTCCCCGTCGACTGTTAACTAAGCTCACCATTAAACTCACATGTTAATCAATTACATGTTCCGAACAGACACATTGTAACACATGTTAGATCAGTATATACACATCATGGTGTTTTGTAAACCACTAGCTTATACATGAATACATGTCAGGTTACAAAAAGATTATAACAGAGGCTTAACACATGTTATACATTCCAAAATGTGCAAAACATGTTAGAAACGAACGAAAACTTGTTACAGCATGAAAGCTTCTTTATGGATCTGTTACAGCATGAACCACTAACACATGTTATAAACGAACGAAAACTTCTTTCCCAAAAGAGTTGACTTATTCAATGTCCCCTCATTAACGTCGCCTACATCCATCCAGCTTGTCAATTGAATATCTTTATGGATCTGTTTCTATAAATTAACACACGTTATATATCATTCTAACAAGTGCTTAACACCTGTTATGGGTCTGTTTCTGTAAATCAAACAACCCAACAAAAAAAAACACTTACTGTTCAGATTAAAAGCCCAAACCAGCAACCAAACCAACAAAAAAAATCAATTATTGTTACGATCAAAATCCCCAAACAAGCAACCAAACCAACAAAAAATGTCGTTCAAAATCTCATCCTAAAGTTTTCGATTTATTTAAAATACATGAACATTAACCATTACTAGATCTTGATTGAAGACAGAGGAGAGGAGAGAGAGAGAGAACATTAACCATTACTTGATCTTGACTCCGACGACGTTCCGAACTCCGGCGCCACCAACCACCCACCCTCCACCACCTTCTATAACCACCCACTGTCGCCGCTATCAACCACCAACACCCCAGAATGAACCAGTCACCACCTTCCACCAACCACCAGATCTGCAACCACCATCGTCTTCTGCAACTGAATCATGCTTTGATCTGCAACCACCTCTCTTTCTCTTTCAATTTCTCTGGTACTCTCTCTCACGGCTCTCACTCTCTCTCTAGGCTTTGCAGGTTGTAAGTGTTGTGTAGAGAGAAGGGAAAGTCATGAGATCTGTGATTTTAGAGAGAGGGAATTTGAGATATTGTGATTTTGAATTGGATATGAAGAGAGAGAAAGAGAGGTGCATTAAAGAGAGATGATAGGATGGAAAGAGAAGGAATATACTACCTAAAATGCCCTTCCAGTTGACTTTTATGTATTATTACATTTCTTTTAAATCTAATTGTTACCAAAATTATGAGAGCCATTGATCAAGTGTGATGAAACATAATCAATGGATGATATTGGGTTTGCATAGTTTCTTAAAAAAGATGGGGTTTCTTGTATAGCCAAGCCCTATATATATATATACACAAATATAAATTATACATATACATATACATACACACACACCTATATATACACACACATTACACATACAAATATACTTAAATATAAATGAAATTTATAATTTTATATATACCACTCAATTATATTTTGGTCTCCTATATACAAATTTACAACTATTTCTATACGTACTAGCCTAACCATGTCAATAAAAAAATTATATCAAATCTAAAAGTTAAACCCTAAACCGATAAACAACAGGCTGCTCATCGCCTCAATGTTTCATATCGTTACCCTAAGTCGATCGTTTCCCGCTCTCAACATAATTGTTCGTGCAATATGATCATTGCCTCGTCGGCCACAACATTGTTATTCATAAGAAAAATATTATGCGATGAAATGTGCATGTTTTTAAAGACATAAAAACTTGAGACCAAACATTGTCACTATCTCTCTCAGCAAATTTAAATCGGGCGACACGGTTCAAATGGCTCGAACTTCGCTCGACGCTCGCTCGGAATATTTACTGCTCGAACAATGCTCGCTTGATTTGAGGCTCGGTTTTAAATGAGCCGCTCCGCTCGGTTCGGTTTGTAAACGAGCCAAGCACGAGCAAAGGTTCGCTCGGTTCGGCTCGGCTCGTGAACAACCCTATATGTAGTTTACTAGCTTCTGGTCCTTTCACGATCTAAATGAATCAACCAAAGAAATTTCCATCGTTATATACTTCACGTTTATTGCACAAAGTCCAGACAAACCAATACGTAATCTCTAATAACGCGACGATACTAAAACCTAGCATTATTATACGATACGTGATTGCCGGCTGCATTTAAGTTGATGGAAACTTGTAATATTCATTCACATGTATCCATATTATACCCTTATACAATTAGTAACTTGGGTTATGTCTTATTTTATTTAAAAGTTATATCCTTCCGTTCATTTTACTCACACCCTTTCAATTTAATGTTATGACCCCGAGATCTATGAACGTAGTTTTTAAAAGGCTTAGTTTTGCTATTCAAAAAGGGGTAGCGGCGCAACTTGTTGCCCGTTTACCAATTATCTCGATGTAAATTCTTCGATTACATTATAATAAATAATGGAATTATAACAATTAGCAACCCTTTCATTTTATATTTTATATTATAACAATTAGCAACATGGGGCACCTTCAGGGGCGGAACCAGAGGGGGGTCAAGAGGGTCCGTTGACCCTCCGGTCACCGGAACTTTTTAAATTTTTATTTATAAATTATGAGTTTTTGAAGAATAAACTTAGAGATGGACCCCCTAATTTGAACTAGTATAGAATATAAGCTTATGATGACCCCCTAACTAAATCGTTCTGGTTCCGCCACTGGGCACCTTCTACATTCAACCAACGTATTAAAAAATCTCTAGAATTCTAATATCTATTACATGCACCCCCTAACTAAATCGTTCTGGTTCCGCCACTGGGCACCTTCTACATTCAACCAACGTATTAAAAAATCTCTAGAATTCTAATATCTATTACATGCACCCCATCCAAATCGGTACATCTTTTCCCCGAATGGATACAAGTTTCTCCTGAACCGGTACAAGTTTATTCTGTCATAATTTTACCATTTATTTATGGACTTATGGTTTATACAGGTTCGGAGCTTTGCATGATGGCCCAACTTTTGCAAGTTTGTTGGGTTTACATGTTATGGTACCAGCCCATTAAAAGTGAAGGTGTTCATAGTTATTGTTTTCATGGTAAATCGCCACTAATTATTAGTAAAGGTTTTAATTTCAATAAAATAAAATTAAATTGTTTGAAAAGCAAAACTGAATCATGATTTTGGTTTGGTTTCATGACTTGGGCATGTTAGGCTTTCCAAGCACGTATGTTTTGGGCTTCATGATTTGAGCATGTTAAGCTTTCAAATCGTTTAAGTAGGTAATGTTTCAAAAAAAAAAAAGTCAAAGAAAAGACAAACATGAAAATAACTAGCATGGTGACAATCGAAACCAAAACTTTCTTTCATATGTGCAAAATCCAATTTACGACACACTTCTATTTTTACCTATTTTTGAATTGTTTTTTTTAAAGGGTGTAGAAATTCTGCTTTGTTTTTGTATACCATTTTATTATTATATTTTCAAATAGTTTAAAGATATTTCTAAAACTGTTTTAAATCAATTTATGTACAAAAAACATGTTTGTTCACATTAAAAACACAAAGACCAAGATATGTAGTCATTGCCATTGCCAACACCATAATAACAAAAGGTGAGTTCTCACACCTATACTATTTGATAAGCTTTGATTTATATTTAGACAAAATACTTATGTTCCTTTATGCATATATTAGAAAGGAGCAATCGACACTTCACGCTTCATCGTATATATCAAATAATCAGATGCTTTTATAGAAACCTACTTTGATAAGGTTTATGTATAAGGGGGCTGGGGGTGGGCACGTGATGGAACCCCATCACTCGTGGAAGACATTTGCACACTGCCGCCACCTCAAACAATCACGCGTGGAAAGAATAACGCGTGGAAGACATCACGCGTTGAAAATCAAAACTTACCATTGGGACTTGACCGTTTGGGGAGAATTATGACCGTTTGGGGCATTTTTTTAGAAGGTTTTTTATATAAAATCCATCAAACATTCCCCCCACTCAATCCAAAAAATCAAAAAATTCTCCAATTCAATTTAAAAATTCTCCAACTCAATCTAAATAATTTTACAACATAGATGGAAGGTTCAAGCAAGAGAGGTTCGGGTACGAAGAAAAATCCTGTAAGACCCAAGGTTCGAGCGAATCTTGGCGAGCCAACGCGCTTTAGGTTGCAAGACGAACCCAACCAAGTCCCACATTGTCAAACCCAACAATATCCACCCTTTCAAACCCAACAATATCCACCCTTTCAATCTCAAACGTAACAAAACCAACCGTTCGTTCCACCGTTTCAACCTCACCAATTTCAACCCCAGTCGTTTCCACACTTTCAAACCCAATCCCACCAACTCGACTCACTAGAAGATGACACCATCATCCGTCAATTTGCACGTGCGTATCGTGAACCACAACCAAATCTCGACGACGAAAAAGAAGAAGAAGAAGTTGTCCCGACATCCGTTCAGAAAAATTGAACGAGCGAGGAGGAGGTCGCCTTGTTGAAGGCGTACTTGCACATCTCTGAAAACAAGAAACATGCCAACGAGCAAAGAAAGAAAATGTTTTGGAGACGGGTCGTTAAACATTTTAGCTAACTTCCCGGTTCAACGGAACAAAACATGGACTAAATGACGTCGAAGTGGACGGATTTGAATGGGAAAATTAGTAAATTCAACGGTTGTTTCATTCTAAAGGTACGTTTTTTTATAAAGTTTAAAACTGTTTTTTTTTTTTTTTAAAAACAGAATTCTGTTTTTATAAATAAAATTCAGAAAACGGATGTTTAAAAAAACCGTTTTTTTATAAAAACAGAATAGTGGTTCTTTTTTATAAAAACAGAAACTATTTTTTTTAAAACACAGAAAACAGTAATTAAAAAAAACAGAAACTGTTTTTTTTTAAAACAAAAAACAGTAATTAAAAAAAACAGAAACTGTTTTAAAAAAAACAGAAAACAGTAATTTAAAAAAAAGAAACTGTTTTTTTTTAAATACAGAAAACAGTTATTAAAAAAAACAGAAACTGTTTAAAAAAACAGAAAATGGTTATTTAAAAAAAAACAGTTATTTATTTTTTAAATAACTTTTTATATTTTTTGAAGAACCGAAATCCACAAAGTGGAGCGAGCGAGACGACTATTATGCAAACCGCCACCGAAGAGTATTGCCGACTCTACCATAAGAGGAGTTTTCCACACGTGGCGGCATGGGAGGTTGCGAGACGTTACCCGAAATGGGTACCGGTTGATTTGATCGACATGGGTGGGCCTACAGCTCCAAAAAAAAGAGGAGGTCCGAAAAGATCTAAGACCTCCGAGTCGAGGAACTACACGACTTCCGCTTCGGATAACTTGCCCCAAATGAATTTAAACGACGACTCCGTTGACGAATCCGATCAACCCGTTGACGACCCCATTGAAGAAGATACACCTACAAGGCCGCGTCGCAAGAAAAGTGGTGATTCGTCAAGCAAAGGAAAGGAAGCGGTGGCGGAGTCGATCTTTAGAATCGAAGAGGCGAAATTGGCGGAAATAAGCGACTCCAAACAAAGAAGAGAAAAACTTGTGTCCGCAAAACTTGAACGCGAGCACGCGTATATGGGACACTTGAAAACGGTAGAAAGACACAATGATTTAAAAATCTTGTGTGAGACGCACGCCCATCTCGACGAACTATTTAAGTCGGTTGTAATTCAACAAAAGCGCGAGATTTGTGAAATGTGGGGTTGGGACAGTTGACATCCTGACCGAGGAGGGTATCTCAGGGGTATGATTCTGAGAATGGCTTGGGACGATGTTCCCCCGGTTATCCTTAGTGTAAACTGCAGAACTGAAGTTCAAAGCCTTAGGCTGTATAGGAGTGACAGTTTCTTCAGCAGGTCTACTTGGGCCAAATTTCAAGAGTTGTATTTCTCTCATCAGCATCCGATTAGTTTCCTGCTGCTGCCTCATCTGTTCCTGTACACTACCAAACAAATTCAGAATTTCATCATTAGATGCCAAAACAGGACCGGATCCCTGGGTACTGGGAGCGGGGATAACATCCCGAGCTACATGACTTTCAGCTCCGTGAGATGAAGCTTGCATTCTTGGAGGAGGAGGTGGAAGCACCGAACCAATTGTTGCAGAGGTTGTAGCAGACATGGTGGAAGAGCTCATGTTTGATCTCGAGGCCATTGAAAACAATTTAGAAAAAAGTTTTGACAAAATAAAATCGAGTAATGATTTTACTAAAGTTTTTAACAAAAATAGCACCACTGGCCCCACGGTGGGTGCCAAATTATTCTAGTTAAGTGTAAAAACAGTTTCAGGATACGGCTCAGGATATAGAGCTGTATCTATGATCAAACAATGAGAAAAAATGTAAAGGGTGACACGTGATGTACGAGGAAAGCCCTTGATCAATCTAGATCGCCGGCACAAAACCTCGGGAGCTGACAATCGCAGCTGCCTTGTTCTTCTATTACTTCAAATATCAGGATACAGTGCAGGATATGGTGCGGATCAACTAGGTGTTACAATGTAATTCGAATACAAGTGTTTGTGTGTAGTGTTTGCAGTGAGCTAGAGAGCAAAAGTGTTCGAAAGTGTGTGTGAAAATTGCGTGCCTTAATCTGATCCGCCCCCATCTATTTATAGTAAAAGAAATGCAACAAACTATCCTAAATAACCGGGATCCGGCGAATATTCCCCACTCGAACGTTGTAGACCTGGTCTTTCGGGTTCAACGTCTCTCACATAACAGATACGTCCGAGTCTTGAGGAGAAGAAGTCCATCTGACCGTTAGTAACCCACAGCCTCTAACCTGCACGTGGTTAATTCAATTATCCTCAGGATATCGCCCAGGATGTTAGCAATATCCTAATCCAGTATCCTGATCACAGGCAAACAACCAAAAGCAAGATATTAGTCAAGATATGTACACTCAGAAAATGACTCATAACAATAAAGATATGACTTTGCGAAATGGTTATGTGCAATTATGCCTTATCTTATGTTAGGATTTATATGTCTGAGGTAATGAAGTGCATTGTGGTCCGTTGTCTATGACGTAGATAGCAATTGGCACCTAAGTTTCGTGATAGTAGTCCGTTAATCACTATATGCAATTGAATCAAGTTAAAACATGTAGGAACCCTAGGTCTTGCAATTATCGAACCGGGTGTGATCCGTATTCCTAATTCTTGTTTCAACTTTTTAGTTTAGATTACAATTTCAATTAATCACACATTGTTTTAAGAATAACATCAAATTGTCGGTTCACTCCGATTTATTTTCAAAACCAAATAAACAAATAAAATTAGCAATCTTCATAATCACTTTGTACATTATTTGTAAATAGTATAACTAATCGAACGGGTCATGCGATACTGACCACATGCTCTTCGTGGATACGATACCTGACTTACTCTAGCTACCTAGGTTTAATTGGGTTTTTGAATGATCGGGACAACACGGTCACGTCAGAGCTTCTTGTCAAGTTTGCATGCTGCGATTAAAAGGTGGTGGTGTGGTTTTTTTTTATTTTTCTAATAAAAAACACTCGAAGGAGGTCAATGATTTACACCAAAACACTTGTAGTAATTCTTTTCACGTGGGAATAGTTCATTTATTATTATATATATCAAATGATAAAGTTCTTCGGTTAGTAATCTAAAATTCAAAATGCTATTATTGGATATTGATTACTTAGTAATTAGTAATCTGAGATTCGAAATGATTGAGCTGTATATGATTTTATTTTATGTGAAAATTTGTTTCTCATACAAGTTGTTGGCATCACTGACTCATGCGCTTTCATAGACGAAAACTGTGCCACTACCCTCAAAAGCCTATGGCTTCAGCACTAATTTATTATTAAAAATTCATACCCATTGTTGTATGCTGAGATGCTAGGTTTGAATGACAAACAATCAACGCTTCTCTTGATTTTTTGAGAAATTGCTCATAAGTTTGTGAAGGAGATAATCAAAATAATGCCAAAGAAATAAAAGAATAAATAGATGATAAAAGAGAAAAGGAAAACAAAAAGAAATGATTTCTGATTGGTTGGTTGAGTTTTAGCTTTGACCAATCTTCCTTTGTTGACCGAGTCCACCTTATTTTACCTGTGATCCCTGTCGTCTTTAGCCCTGGTACATGGTACAACGATAGTGACAATCCATAGATATCCCAGGTTTTCAGCTACTTCATAAATTATATTTAACACTTCCCAACTTCCCACATCAATCCAACCTAAAACTCTCCTTCTCTATAGTTTTTTCCCCAATTTCTTAGGTTATTTTTCATTTATAAACAAGTTAAATGCCTGAGTACCCGTTTAGAATTTTTATCAAAACAAAACCCTTAATCGCTCTCTCTCATTTCACAGCCGACGCCCCACAGATTCCGCCGTCCAATTTCTATCCACAGTCAGTTGCATCGACGACGGAGTTTTGTTCAACAGGTGCAGGTGAGAACGACCAATTTTATCGATTATATAAATTTAATAGACTTACAGTTGTTTCACAATATTAGTTGAATGCTTAAAGTTGTTGCATAGCCTAAATTTCATTGTTCTTAATGATTTTAGTTTGGAGCTCTACTCTACAATGATATGGAGTTGCACACTACAATGAAAGGCATACAAACACTAATATGTACAAGTGGTATACTACTTTCATAAAAAGGTAAACACAAGTTAGTTTTAACTTTTTAACTGGTTATTATGATTTGGTTTACTTAAAATGAAAGACAAGCATCGAGGTAATTTATTCTAGTTGTGATGAAAAGGTATAATAATGGTTGAATGAAAAGGGTACAAAGGAATTAATGCTTTTGACAAAAAGTGGATTTCAGGGAGAAAGTATATGTAGAGACAGATCCAGGTTCTTTTTTGCAAAGACAGTTTTGGACTGTCTCTAATAGTTATAATCATTGAGTTAGGTCATAGACATATATAAACACTATTATTTACTCTACTATATAAATCAAAGATTACATCGATCCATATATAATTCTTCTTATATGCCAAGGTCCTATCGACTTTCTTCATTAGACCTTCCGTAGTCGCAGGTGGTATGGCGCCACCCCCGCCTTTTAGCGCCGACAAACACCGCACCGAAGGGCGCCATATCCACGTTTCAGATTATAACCGCGTGAAGATTAGTAATTCTCTCACACAACACACATAGATATATATATATATATATATATATATATAAAACTTAATAAAAGGGTATTAATGTTAGAAATATCTGCATCCCACGAATTTTCATTTCACAGAATGCCGGAGCATGACCGGATAAGATGGAGTTGCCGGACATTATCATTCTTTCACACATTTCTTCGATACGCCTGAGTTGCCGGACATTATCCATAATAAGAAAATTATATAGCACCCAAAAGATTTACTAATTAAACTAAATTAATAGACAACATACTCTACTCCATAATAATAAGAACATTACATAGCACCCAAAAGATTTACTAATTAAACAAAATTAATTACAAGTGTTCCGTTGAAGAACTAACAAGTCACGAGGTCCTAATTAAGGTACTTAGTGTCACTTCTTATTTACCCATATATGCTTCTTTTTAACCATACTTCTTTTTAACACTGGTTGCTACAGTGTTGAGGGTTATTTTCGTCATTTGCATAATAATTTAACCCATTGAGTCGAATTAATGAGAACATGTTATTTCAACGCCCATGTTTTCGAGTCAAATATTTTGAAACGATATGTTGAATACAACACATCGATGACATTTAACACTATACACACAATTAAAGTAATAAATCTATTCTATACTATATAATAAAGTAAACCAATATGTGACACGTGTCATTCATTGAATATATCATTTTTTAGGTTTTTCCTCCATTCTTTCATACTTATCTTCTAATAAAATATTATCTTTAAATTTAAATTGTTAGTTTAAGATATATTTAAATAAACCAGATTATTTATCACGAAAACCAAACTTTGTATTAATATACTTTTTGTTTTTAGTTCTATTTTTTCCTAATAAAAGTTAATATTACACTACTTTTGACTCGATTTAAACCCCCATTTTATCAAGCAGCAGGTGTGGGGTTCATAACTTCCGATATGGTTTATTTTACAATATATTTAATTAATCATATGAAATCCAAAATAATTAATCAACGAATCTCTTTATGATAAACAGATCCGTTTTGCAAGTTCGTTATTACGGGTAGTTCCTACAAAGGATCAGACTAATGACGTATATAATACTTGAATTCTCGGTGTAGATGCTACATAGTTGGTTCTCATCCTTCAGAGACTACGAGTGTAATAGGAGCATCCGTCGACAAAAGGATCACCCTAAGATGATCATCTCATGGCTATTGAGAACAAATCAAATCAGATGGTTCTACTTTCTGACTTGCTCCTACGGAACCAAGATCGAAAAGATTGAAAAACCGGTCATTCACAACCACTGATGAAGGATTCCTCGAAAAGTTAAGGATTAGTAATCTTTTTTAGAAATCGAATGGATTCGGTCTTATACATACGTGAGGAAGGTAATCAAAAAAGAAAGAAGAGGCGTTCTTCTTTCTTTTATCACTTAGGAGCCGGGTGAGATGAAAGTCTCATGCACGGTTTTGAATGAGAGAAAGAAGTGAGGAATCCTCTTTTCGACTCTAACTCTCCCACTCTAGTCGTTGCTTTTCTTTCTGTTACTTCGAAAGTAGCTACTTCAGCTTCAGCCACTCGAATTTTTGATATTCCTTTTTATTTCCCATCAAACGAATGGCATCTCATTGCTATTACTCAAACAAGCATGAAACGTATGCTTGCATATTCGTCCATAGGGCAAATCGGATATGTAATTATTAGAATAATTATTGGAGACTCAAATGATGGATATGCAAGCATGATAACTTATATGCTGTTCTATATCTCCATGAATCTAGGAACTTTTGCTTGCATTGTCTTATTTGGTCTACGTACCGGAACTGAGAACATTCGAGATTATGCAGGATTATACACGAAAGATCCTTTTTTGGCTCTCTCTTTAGCCCTATGTCTCTTTTCGCTAGGAGGTCTTCCTCCACTAGGAGGTTTTTTCGGAAAACTCTATTTATTCTGGTGTGGATGGCAGGCAGGCCTATATTTATTGGTTTTAATAGGACTCCTTACAAGCGTTGTTTCTATCTACAATTATCTAAAAATAATCAAGTTATTAATGACTGGACGAAACCAAGAAATAACCCCTCACAACCGACACGTCACAGGAGAGAGAACTTGAACATCAAGGAGAAAGAAAGAGAGTGTATATATAGTGTGCACCACCACTTTCACTCTACTCCTCACTCCTTAAAACCCTTCCATTGCATTCCATAACAAAACCCTAATAAAACCCTGAGATGGCTGAAAAAGTAGGTCCATTTGGGTTTGGGAGAGAAGCCCGCTTTGTTCTTCGCAACATCCAAACGGTCCATCACTAAGCATGTGTATACCTTTGGATCCAATCCCCGAGCGGAGGCTGCCGTCGAACTGTTGGTGGTGGTATTGGTGATCTGGAAAAGAAAGGAGATCAAAGAGTGGTTTGGTAGCCGGTTGTAAGGTAGGTTTTGTTATTATTTTCATTTCTTGGAAATTTTTAATAAATTTTTGCTTGTTGCTCAAAAACAGGTGCAAGATGATCATGGAGAGGATGGACATGCTGATTTCATTATGTGGTTATCCTTTAATACTTTGACTATGTTTAGAAATGAAATGGATACTGTGTTTTTTTAGGATGTTGTTTTGACTGTCGGTGTTATCAATAATTTTAACAACCTAGATACGAATTTTATCAAGATAAATAAATGTCATGGATCGTTGTTATGATGCACTGCGTGTATCATTTACTTAATTATTTAATATCTATTGAAAGGTCAAGACCTTAAATCCCATCATGTACGTACGTACATTTTTAAAACTTAACTAGTAATCAGACTCGCGCTTGTTGCTGCACGGGTACATTGTAAACATCGAACGAATTAGTCCAGGCATTATGTGATGCGTTAACCAAATGAAATGGCACGTTTTGACGTATTCGATTTAACTCAATAGCATCGCGATTGGATAATGTAAAGTAATCGAATTTATATTGCTCAATCATAAAGTATTTACATATTACCTGACTCATACATAGGAAACGTACAAAAAAAGGCATAATCAAGGGTTTTAGAGAGAAGCTTTATTTCTCACAACAACCAAAAGGTCCATGTATGTTTATACCAATGTTTTCAGAACCGGACCGGACGTCGAACCTGTCTTCTTATCGGTTCAATGGTCCGAACGGTCGGACCGGACGTAAGAATCGGAAGGTATCATAAATATTATAAAAATTAAGAGGGTTAAATCTGAAAAAATATATAAAAACCGGTCAAACCCTTCCAAAGAGTGGTTTAGTAACTGGATGTAAGGTAGGTTTTGTTATTATTTTCATTTCTTGTAAATTTTTAACAAATTTTTGCTTGTTGCTCAAAAACAGGTGCAAGCTGATCGAGAGGATGGACATGGTTTGGAAGCTGCTGATTTCATTATGTGGTTATTGATTTTATTTTCTCCTTTAATACTTTGTTATGGATTTGACTATGTTTGAATATTAGTTTAGAAATGAAATGGAATTTTCTTTTATCTCATGCTTAGAGTTTTTTGCAGATATGGTGTTTTTTAGGATGTTGTTTTGACCGGTGGTGTTGATTTGAAATTTTTCTAAGAAATGGGTTTTCCGCTTGTGTCAGAAATAGATAGATTTTACCTGAAAACTGCGAGAAAAGGGAGGATCGCTGGACCACAGCTGGATCGACGGTGGCCGGTGGTGTGGTCGTCGGCCCTGGCTCTGCCGGTGGAGGTGGATGCATCATTGCATTTTGTTCGCTCATTCACTGCTTGTGTGGTGAAGAAGGAGTGGTGAAGAAGACGGAGTGGAGGTCGCCGGTGGGTGATGAAGAACACGGAATGGTGGTCGCCGGTGGGGAGGATCGCTGGAGAAGACGGAAGTGAAGAAGAGGGAATGGATGAGTGGAGGTGAAACTTAGGGGGTAAGGTTGAGATATAATGTTGAGTTAATGGGTTATTATAATATATAAGGTACTATTAACTTGAATTTACATATTTACCCTTTGACCCACCCATGGTTTTGTTGACCGGTCCACAAATTTGAAGCCAGGGGGTAAGGTTGCGACATAACAACAAACGTTGGGGGGTAAAATTGCAATTATTTCGTTAGGGGGGGGGGGGGGGTAAGGGTGCCAATCACCCTAAACCCCAGGGGGTAAAATTGCAGTTTACTCTTTAAGTTATGAACGCGTGACCGGTCAATTTGTGTCTCTTTTATAAAACTTGTTGGCTTAAAATCAAGCTATTTGTGCGAGCACCACCCATGTTGGAAATTATTGGACCTGTATTCGCGTGTATCTGAATATGGGAGGACAGTATTTACGTTTAGGTAAATACGAAGGGTATAAGTTGACATGTTGGTTAACTTGGATTACTCTCCAAATTATGATATAATTAGATATGGCAATGTAGTGGTCACCAAGTTAGTGTTAGGGTTTGACATTGTAATCAAGTTTTTTAGTAGTTTTCTTGATCTAATAATATTATGGGAGTTAACCATAATTTTACGTTCGTTTGAGTATCGATTGGGACTTGACACGCGTCGCTCCCATTTCAATCCCCATAGGCCCACGCCTCTTACTATTAACGCATTTAATCATCATCCTTATTCTGTCCTACTTTATGGTTCATGGTTTTAGTTCCAAGACTTTACTTTTGAAGTTGTCTCCAATTGTTCTCATTCTCAAGAAGTCCCATTGAGATTCCTATCAACCATTGTACCCAATAAAACCAATGCATTAAACGTATGTACCAACACATACAGAGTCAAAACACTCATAGGCAAGAGTTGCCTATCATATGGAGGGGTAATTTGTGGCATAAGAAGAGATTGTTTGTTTCTCAACGCTCATAACTAAGCTCAGCCCGAAGAAGACTATCAATGAGATAAATACCATCATCCCCAGTCCCCACTAAACCGAAGCCACGGGATTCCAAACAAATATTTGTACACTACTCTTTTATGCATACCTCCCTTTGAATTTGCTAACAAACTCTTCAACGGCTTTAACTCTAGTGAAATACAGATAACCCGCAGTGAACCAAAGAAAAAGCCGCCTCCTTTTCCTGCATAGCAAAATAAAATGAAATAAAATAAAACACCATGAAACTCATGTAAAACAGTTGGATCACCCAAGTTAAATGGTTTGGAACAAACCGTGCCCAACGGAAAAAAGCTTGCACACGAGTCTTCTTAGCAGGCCAAACTTGTAAGACCCGTTTAACAAACCTATGGGAATTGTTATCCTTGATTTCATCTGGGCGTAGGACATTATATCTGAAACAAGTTGCTTCCAATACTACATGAGAGGCAAAAGTGCGATCTAACTCATTGCTACGCAGGACTTTCCTAAGCTCTCTAGGTGTCATGTAAGGGAAACGAATAAACTTTGAAAGGAGACTCATGATGATTTCACGGCGGTCCTCTATTTTAGGGTACTGAGCCCGGGCCCATTTGAGGACAAACCAGTAAACTGCATCTTCTGATGTCACCTGGAGATCGTCACTAGCTAAAATTGCCTCTACATCAGCAAGTGGCAAGCTAAGAATCTCATCTTTAAACCTGGCCATTATTAAGAAAATTTTAGATTATTCACTAATAATTAAACATTTGTTTTGAGTAAGCTTAATTACTTGGTTATGTCTTTGTAATGGACAATATAGAACTGCTTTGCGAAAACAGTAAGTGGCTGAAGTGCTTCAGCCATTAAAATAGTGGAAGGAAGATCAAGATAAACAAGCATAAATTCAGGTGTCATAATCAGTTGATTTCTTAATAAACGACTCCAATGTCTCTTGCATATAGCAACATCAAACTTGTCAGCAGTCATTAATACATCAAATACAGCAGGAGCGGTTGTTATTGTTAAATTGCTGTTATACATAAACTTCAATAGTTCCATGAGACTAGCTTCCTCTGTTCAAAACCGGAAGAAAAAGACCATAAATTATACACAAACGTAAGAGATAAATAAAAAATTACTAGAAACCTGAGGCATTGATTCGCAATGTTGCATGGCATTGTGGTGACTCTCTCAAGAGCTGCATGAAGAAACACTGATAAAATGAATAGAATATAAAGAAGTCATTAAGTCAGAGTTCGTGAGAAATCACCTTGTAGAAAAATGGACTTCTTGCAGCTAGAACTGGAGAGCTAATATGTAAGGTTGTAACTCTTACTGCTGTTCATGATCCATATTCTAGACTGAATCAGATATAGTAAAACCAATACTTAAACTTATATCAAATGTAAATCAGAAAATAAAGATAACGGTAGGTGATGAAAGATTCCCTCCAGTTACACATTAAACATGCCAACCCGAACACGGTCTGTTTGATTATATGGAGGGAACCTTTCATCACCTACCGTTATCTCTTGTTTTCTTATTTACATTTGATATAAGTTTAAGTATTGGTTTTACTATATAAAGTGAAAATAAAAAAGTAAACAATTATCAACACCTGATGGGGGCTGTGTAGAATCATCAAAGATATAGATGCGAAGAACACGATCAGAGAAATTGCTATCGTTGAACGCAAAACCAAAGTCACCGTGGTCACAGCCATCTTCAGGAGAATCCATGATCATGTGGTCCTCGATTTTAGGGTACTTTGCCCGGGCCCATTTTGGGACAAAATTGTAAACTGCACCTTTTGAATACACTTTAGGATCATCACTAGCTATAATTGCCTCCACACCAGCACCTTCAAACCTGTCATTATTAAGAAAATTATAGATTATTCACTAACAATTAAAACATTTGTTTTGAGGAAGCTTACTTACTTGGTCATGTCTTTGTAATGTTCAACATAGAACTGATGGGCAGCAATCGTTAGCGACTGAAATGCTTCAGCCGTCAAAATATCGGAAGGAAGATCAAGATAAAGCAGTACAAATCCAGGTGTCATTGGTAGATTTCTTAATAAACGGCTACAATGTCTCATGCATGAAGGAACATCGAATTTGTCAGCGACTATTAGTACATCCAGCAAATCAAGAGCACTTGTAACCGTCAAATGGTTGCTATACATGAATTTCAATAGTTCCATGAGAGCACCTTCCTCTAAAATTTAAAGACAAAGATGATAAAAATTACACATATAGTAAAACAGAAATTAGGAAAAAAAAAACTACAAACCTGAGTCACTGATTCTCAAAGTTGTTGCCTGGTATTGTTCCGATTCCGACTCTCTCATCCCATTTGAAAACAGCTGTATGTAGAAAACAATAAGACAATGAACAAAATAACGAAATTACTAATTGAGAGTCCATGAGAAATCACCTTGTAGAAAAATGGACTTCTTGCAGCTAAAATTGAAGAGCAAATATGTAAAGTTTTAACTCTTACTGCTGCTGTTCAACAAAAACAACCAGAAACAAAATTTGAACTTATATCTTAGAACTTACATCATATCAAATATTAACAAAAATACTAAGAGATATGGTATAATTTTAGATTTTAGTACATAAAAGCTTTTGGTATATTACATTCTTTAACATTCAAGGTTTTTTTTTTTTTTTTGCTATATATATTCCGGATGTTTCTAAAAAACAACTTGAACACCTTGAATCATTGTCATGGATTAAACTTACACAAAAAAAAATTTAAAAAAAGAAAGTGATAATAGTTGGTATATCGGTACCTGATGAGGAGGACTGTGGTGACTCATCAAAGATATAGATGCGTAGAACACGATCCGAAAAATTGCTATCGTTGAAAGCAAATTCAAAGTCACCGTGGTAGCAGCCATCTTCAGGAGAACACATGATCAGCGTTCTATGATCGATCGAACTGTTCAATTTAAAAACCCTAATTCCAGTTCGCAATCCCAGGAAGTAAGGTGACGTGAACAAACAAATAAATATATACGATGGCGATAGTGTAGGGGTGTGCAAATTTCGGGTTGACCCGAAAATAACCGTAACCGGACCTTTTATGTTGCTATTCGGTTAGTCATCGGTTCACGTATTTTACAACTTTCGGGTTAGGGTCGGAACTCGGGTATGGACCAAGAAAAAATAAACTTAACAAAACCGACCCGATCACTAAATATAACCAGTCAAAAATTACAGCCCAACATGGTTTTGACTCTGGGGATAGATAGAGGGATGGTCGGCTGATGACATCTTCAAGTAGAGCCGGGCCGATTTAAGCATAAGCCAAGTGAAGCTAGGGTTTTAGGCCCTAAAATTTTAAAGGCCTCAATTTTATGTGGCTTCTATTATTAGACCATGCGTAGTGGTAAGAGTGAATAATGTCTTAATCCTTAAGCGTTTTCTATTATGTGGCAGTACAATCAGCAAGGGGCATTATTGGGCGTTTTTTTTTTTTTTTCCTAAAATGGGTGTAGTAGGTATGTGGGCATTATGTTAAAAGGATGTAAAGAATTAAATAAAAATAAAAAAACCAACAAAAAAGCTATTGGACTAAAAAGGAAGATTAAATGTTATTGGCCAACTCAACATGTTCAAAGCGTGATTTGAATCACGTGAAAACAAAAAAACAAGCTAAACACGCCCAAGAGGGTGGATCCCCGGCGTGACTTGGCGTTTTCGGGCAGAAAAAACGCCCCAAATGGAGCCACTACGGGTGGTCTTATTATATATATAACTAGGTTATAATCCCGTGTATTACACGGGGTTGAATAAATAAATAAATTTTATATACTAAATAATAAAATAATATATTTTTAAAAACTTCATTTATTGTACGGGTTGAATAAATATAATTTTATATATTAAATTATAAAAAGGTATATCTATAAGAACCATATTGTACTGGTTGAATAAATGTAATTTTATATACGAAATAAAAAAGTTATATCTCTAAAACCACGCATATTACACGGGCTGAATAAATGTAATATTGTTTACCAAATAATAAAATAATACATTTTTAAAAAAACCTCATTTATAACACGGGTTTAATAAATGTAATTTTATATACCAAATAATAAAAAAAATTACATCTTTAAAAATAAGCGCATTACACGGTTTGAATAAATGTAATTTTTTGTACTAAATAATAAGACATATATATCCTTAAAAAACCCCGTGTTAGGTTTTCATGATAAAAATAGATTATTCTGTTGTTGCAAAATTTGTTAACGAAGTTCAATAAATTTAACCCTTTATTTAAAACTCCGTAAATGTATAAATGATAAATAATATTAGTTAATTTTATTTTAAGTTTCGTAAAATCTATTTGATACCAAACTAAACAAAACGTTCAAATATAATTAACTAGGTTAGAACCCCGTGTAATACACGGGTTAAATAAATATAATTTTATATACCAAATAAAAAAAAATATATATCTTTAAAAACCTCGTTTATTACACGGGTTGAAAAAATGTAATTTTATATACCAAATAATAAAACAATATATCTTCAAAAATCTCGTTTATTACATGGGTTGAATAAATGTAATTTTATATATTAAATAATAAAAATGTTATATTTTTAAGAACTTCATGTATTGTACGGGTTGAGTAAATTTAATTTTATATATTGAGTAAATTACGATTTTAGACCATGTGGTTATATCACTTTTACTCTTTTAGTCTAAATTTTTTTTTTTTAACATCTGAGCCCCAACGTCTTTTTTTCTAACTCTTTTGACCCCAAACACTAAGACCATGTGTAGTGGTAATGTGTTATAATGCCCCCACCATGGGGCATTATCCGACACGTGGCGTCCTAGTCAGCGATGGGGCATTATAGCAAAAGTGGTGTAGTGGGCATAATGCCTTATAATGCCCCCTTCCAATTATTAAAAAAAAAAAAAAGGAAAGTAGTTGCTGCAGGTCAAAGTCCTCCTCATTGGCTAGTCAAAGTCCTCCTCACACTCCATTGGCCACATCCATTTTCCTTCCAACCCATTTAGCGTTATAATTAAAACGCTGGCTTGCAAATTTTCAAAAAAAAACGCCTCATAACGCCTAGTGTAGTGGGGGAGGGGGCGTTTTTTTTCAATTTTTTTTAAAAATCACGCCCCACTACGGGTGGTCTAACCCCATCCATTTAATTTTAGGGGCCAAAAGAGTTAGAAAAAAAGACGTTGGGGGCCAAAAGGGTTAGAAAAAAAAGACGTTAGGAGCTCAAATGTTAACAAATTTCTTTTTAGGCTAAAAGGTTAAAAGTGATATAACCACAGGGGCCAAAATCATACCTTACTCTTATATATTAAATAATGAAAAAAGTTACATTTTTAAGAACGTCGTGTATAATAAAACAATATATCTTTAAAAATCTCGTTAGAATGGCAAGTGTCCCAAAACAGGTTTCTTTTATTATATAGTATAGATATAGATATAGATAGATCCTCGCAAGACTCTTGATCCATTATTTTGATCATAAATTCTTGATATATCATGTTTTTATTATATTTTCTGTTAAATTCGAGTAAATATCTAACTACATGATGTGTGTATATAATATTCATGCTCACTAGACACTTGATCCATTATTTTGATTATAAAATTTTTGATATATTAAGGTTTTATATTTTTTTTGTTACATTCGAATAAATCTATTTATATGGTGTCTATATAATATTCATGCTTACATGGACCATTTTCATTAATTAAAAGTTAAAACGGTGGATTAGGCTTCGGAAGAAAAATAACACATTTTAAAAAGCTTGCAATAATAAGAATTTGAATTAATTTAGATTAAATATTATTATTAGTATTATTAATAATTTTATTCAATTAAATGAGAGAATGACAAGTGTCCCAAAATAGGTTTCTTTTATTATATAGTAGAAGATTGATAATAAAAATTTGTATTAGATTAGATTTTAGATTTGATTAAATATTATTAATAATAAAAATTTGTATTAATTTAGATTAAATATTATTATTATTAGTTTTATTAATAATTTTAATCAATTAAATGAGAAAGACAAGTATCCCAAAACAGGTTTCTTTTATTATATAGTATAGAAGATTAATTAATATCTATATATAATGATTATTTTTAAATATAAGAAAATGAATATTTATAATTAGGTGGATTGGTTCGATTCAAGTATCACGGCGTTCTAGTTATCCTATATATTAAAAAACAAAGCTAATGAATAATAGTTGTCACATCACAATGAATAGTAAACTTTCTTTATTGGTTGTCATGAATAGTAACTTCAAGTCATATTTTGTTGACTTTTTTCCCCTCCTTTTTAAGTGTGTATATATATCCATTTTCTTCAAAGTTATGTAGATTATTCATCATGGTGGAGTGGTTTTGTGGTTGTATGTGTTTTAAAGAGACTCAAGTTCAAATCATGGGGTCTTTTTTTTTCCATTTTATGCTTACATAACTTCACGTCATCTTCCTTTTTCTCCTCTTTCACACGTTTTTCTGATTGTATTTACACAATTCTTATTCCTTATTTGTTGGGTTAGTGGATGCTTAGACATCGCAATAGTCGCCATCGCCAGGAGTTACTAACTTGCTTGTTACCAACGGCTCTGTTGTATGAAAACTCCGCTTGTCAACTTAAAAATAAGACACTAAATAGCACAGCTTTAATAACAACCAAGTATTTAGTCGCAATAAATAGTTTTACAATGACTTAATTTTGTCGCGCCGCAACGCGGCGTGCAACATTAAAACCTAGTTCAATTAAAAAATGAACAATCCTACTTGGCTTTTGTTCACAATTGGAAAAAATAAGTTGATTTAGAAAAAAAGAATTATAATGGGTAAATTATCATAAACAAATTCCAAGTTTGGATTTTAAAACCCAATTCGTGTCTATGAATTTCAAAATGATCTGATAATTCGAAACTGAAATATACATCTTCTATTTTTATTAAAAAAATTGATGTATATCTTTATTTATACGGATAGAGTTAAAATATTAGATATTATTAATTATTAATCTAATATATATATAAGAATTACTTATCTAGAAATAAAAAATCATGGGTAATTATTATTATTATTAGTTTTATTAATAATTTTAATCAATTAAATGAGAGAATGACAAGTGTCCTAAAAGAGGTTTCTTTTATTATATAGTATAGAAGTATAGATTCAAGTAAATAATATTATAAATGAGAATGAGATTAAACTAAATAATAATTATCCATAAGATGTTAAACTAATAATATTTAGTTGGAGGATTATCTATAAAATAAGATATTAAACTAAATAATATTTAGTAGGAGTGGACTAAAATGGCAACGTTTGAAACTATTTAGATTAAAATGACAACGTTTCAAACATTTAGACTAAACTGGTAAAATGACCAAACCACATGTAATAAAATCACATTTAACTCTATTATTTAATTACATTGAGCTTTTGAAAATTCGATTCATGGCCCAATTGAAAACTTAATAAAACATTTAATATTTTTTTAAATGCTTATTTTGGGCTTTGAAGACTACTTGCTGAAAGTTGAAAACACTCGACATCAGCTGATCAGCTTAAAAATTATATAAAATTGTCAAATAAGTCTTTTTATTTATTTATTTATTTATTTATTTATTTATCTATTATTTTCTTTGATTAAGCATTATTTTTTTTTAAATTCTTAAGTTTCGGTATTGTTTTATTTTTTTTATTACGAAATTTATATTAGACTTTAGATTTACAATCAAGATAAAATTCAAATATAATATTTAAATCTTTTTAATTTTAAATTTTAAATTTATCTATAAATTATTAATGCCATCATTGAATGACATGTGTCCCAAATTAGTTTTCTTTTATTATATAGTATAGATTGATCAAGTTGTTAGCTACAATGATTGGATTTTTTTTTGTCTTTTTGTGGATATCACCCCTCAACTTTAATTTGATTTTTATTTGTCTTTTTGTGAATTCATCCCTAAACTTTTAATATTGACATTTAAACGTTTTAAAATTTATAAAATCTTTGTAACATTTCATTTTCACACCTCCTCGAGTTTTGCGTGCTTAATTTTATGTACATGTTGGGTGTTAATTGACGTTTTGCGTTTCAATGTAATTTTATGGAAAATGAGTCATGACAAATATAATACATTTTGTGCTTATTTTTGTAGACATTTTCAGTTGATCTTCATTTTAACATAAATTTTGTTCGGAAACAAATCGAGTCAATTAGAGTTACTTTACGTTTTCAGTTGACCTACATTTTGACATACATTTTCTTTTAAACTTTATAAATTAGTTACTTTACGTTTCATGAGTAATGTCAAATATAATACATTTCGTGCTTATTTTTATGGACTTTTTTCGTTGGTCTACCTTTTGATCAATAAGCAATTAAAAAAATCACTACGCTCAAATCACGTTTAAAAAACAGACCCCGCAACGCAGGGAATCGGTTCTAGTTTATTTATATAAGTAAATACATCTTCAATCATGTAATACTACGTTGTTGCCATATGCCATGCGTTGTGGCGGCGACGTCTTAATTGTTTATAGGTGGAGACACGTTAACCATACAAAAACGTGTATTTCGACATATTCGATCTAAAGCATTACAGTTACAGAAGAAATGGAATCGAACCCGAGTTGGTTCGTTTAGTGAGGATTCCACCTAACCACTACACCCCCTTACCTTTGCATCAAGACCTAGCGTCATTAAAACGACCAATAACATGAATTTATACCGTCGAATAAAAACGTATAGTATTTGACCCGACTTGTTTTCGAAGAAATTATGTCAAAACGTGGATTTATATCGTTTACGTTAAAACGCGATTTTATACCGACATGTACATTAAAATGTCAAAACGTAGACCAACAAAAAATGTACATAAAAATAAGCATGAAAACACATTATATATGACCCGACTCGTTTCCGAAAACGTTTACGTTAAAACGTGAATTTATACTGATACGTGCATAAAAGTAACCGCATATGTCACACCCCGATATTTCCACGTATTACCGGTGGGGAGTATCGTGACGTAGTTGATATCATCATAGTCAAACAACACAAATAATAATGCACAGCGGAAGCAAAAGATAGATTTATTTCAACTGAATAAAATCGTAATATTAAGTATCACAAAAGAGTTGAAACAGATCCACAGGCGGATCGAATAAAAAGGGAAAACTTGTTCAACAGACTTTAGGCATCTAGAACTTGCGAGATTCCTTATTAACGCCCTGAGCTCCCTAGCCAATTTCGTACAGTACCTGTCACTTAACCTTTTTGGAAAATACGTCAGTTTACACTGGTAAATACAATTAACTGACTCATTTTGAAAACGTTTTAGAAAATTGATTTGAATGCACTTAGGCAAAAATATCTTTTATAACTTGGGACAATTATATAAAAATAATCTTGTATACAGATTTACAGGTTCGTTATACGTTCAGGGCCCGATGTAGAAACCGAGTCAAGATTAACAGACACGCCACTAGTATAGGCCCACAAGAGAGTGAGATACCGTCTCCCTTATGCAACTGTCAGGTGTACGCCTACACCCCGTGCTTAAGACGTGGCCATTTTATTATAATGATGCCAAGGATATCCGGGACATGGTCATTAACCCCTAAAGGCTTTTATTTCAAACAATACAGATTAAAGCGAGTTACCTCAATAATTTAATCACAATACGATTCAACATTCAATACCCGACCAAGCGGTATTATTATAATACCGTATCCCAAGCCCGTATAGGGAAAATAAGTTAAGAGTATTTACCTGAGTTTAAAATGCAATTTATACTCAGCCGTATATCCTAATCAGCAAGCGCAAGTACCTTTACTGGGGCTCTTAATCTGGAACGAAGGTTTTTAATAACCTATTAAATTCCTAACGGGTCTTAATTAAGCCTATGCTTAGACCGGTTAGTTTTAAAGGAAGGTACGGTTCAAAACGCATAATAAAGCGAAGACCGGTTTAGAATGTGGTTTTGACCTGACAAGCTTGGACACTTGTTTAATATGGGTAAACTAAACACATTCTGGATTTTGAGATGAAAACGATTTGGTTTGACCCGTTTCGGCCAATATATGCAACTAGTTACATAAGCCGATACGAACGCGAAAAGTGCGTAACGGGTAACCAAATGAGTCATGAACATGTTTCCTAAGTTAATATGCCTTAAATATGTTGTGATATAAGTAGGATACCTTCCATTATGCCCAAAACGAATTTAAAACCAATTTATGCCCCGTAGGGGTATTTTGGTCATTTTAAAGGTTATAAAAGGGTTTAAATATAATTCTGAGTTTCAGGTCTGATATAATCAGTAAAAATACTTACTTTAATAAGTTATATCAGTAGGGTATTACCTATATGTGAAATTTATTACTTATAACCAAACTATGCACCGAAGGGGCATTTTGGTAATTTCACATGAGCTTATAAGGTCAAATCGGGAATCTGACTTTACAAAATTTTACTTACTATTAGAACATAAAAATTTTACTTAATATGTCAGTAGGTATTAAGTCTTATGTACCTAATATGGTTTTAATACATACTATGCGTTAAAAACGCTTAAAAGGCGATTATGAGCTATTTCCGGGTTCTAAGAGGAAAGCTGATATTTTTATTATTCCAGAAGGCTCAAAATGTTTTATTTATCATATTAGATCAGTAGGAAAAAGGTTTGGTGTCAAAAGGTTTTGTAAAACTCATTTTATAAGCCAAAAGGGCAAAACCGACAATAACCGAATCAAGCTTAGAACTCTAAGTTATGCTCACCCTAAAAATAAATAAAAATCTTAAAAAATCCCAAAATATTATATTACATCAGTGGGTAGAAATTTTGGTATTAAAAATGGGTTTAGATAGGCTATACGTTAATTACGCCGTTAAATTTAATAAAAGCTTTTTATTTACGCTAATGAGCACAACTCCTATTCTAGACCTCAAACTGATATCAAATTTTAAGGACAAGTTTATAAATCGGTAACTAAGGTTTCTATTCTTTTATATTTTCAAAAATCACGTTTTAAGGTGAAAATGGCATAACGGTCAACATTTAGGCATTTAACGGAAACATGCATGAACTAGGATTTCTATGGAACCAAGTTGTATAACCTCGGAGGGTTATACTAACTTATAATATGATCCTAATGGAATCCTAAGGCATATCTAAACTAAGCTAAATCGGGTCAGAACTGAAAGTCAAAGCAGAAGTTAACTTTTACGACTTTCGGTTCCGAACCGAGCCTATACTTAGAATTGTCGGGTTGAATCATGCTTAGGCATGTTCAACTAATATTTACCAAGTTATTAAAGTGACAAAACTGATTTTATGGCTTCTATATTAATAGTTATGAATTTTATTTAAAACAAACTCGTTTGACTTTTATTTGACCCGACAATTAAACTAAGTAAACGTGGTAATTAGGAGGTGCCCTTTTGAGGGTTTAACACCTACTAATTACGGTCATGTAGCCATCTTCATTACGAACAATGGCTCAACCTCTTAAAAGTCAAAGCGTTCATCAAAACGCTTGACTTTTCGGCTATAACGCTAGAAATTTAAACTAAGCACGAAAGGACACTTACAAAGGGTCCAAGCAAGGAGGTTTTGATCCTAAATTCTCAGGTATGAAGAGCAAGGTCTCCAACTTAGAGAAATTAGAATCAAGTGTGGGTTTTGAAAGAAATGGTGAGGGGTATTTATAGGAAAACAAGAACCGTTAGGATCGTTCCTCGATTCCCGAGCTTAAATCTCATCCCTACACTTGCACCCACTGACTTGCAATACAATGGGCACTCAAAACCAGCCCCTAGATTGCCCAAAAACCATTTGCACATAAGGGGAACAGCTGGATCAAGCTGGAAACCATTTCTGCTGAACTGGGACATGCTTACGGACCGTAAGCATAGGTCCATACGGTCCGTAAGGACCTTGCAGGTCAGCAACTTTAAAAAATGGCAGTTTTAGTCCCTGAAGCCCCAAACTTGGTTTTTGATGCGTTTTTGATACGTTTAAGCCCCGTTAACCCCATTTCAAAGCTCTAAAATGAAGTTAAAGTATAGGGAACTTAAAATATGTTCAAAAACATCTCGTATGTCGGTTTGTTTGGTCGTACGGTTGCGTTGTGCGTCTAATTACGACTAAACACGAACGGACGCTAAAAACGAACCAAACTACGCGACGAAAGGGATTTTATCAATCCAAACACTAAAATAAAATATTTTAGTGCTTACAAAAATTTTTGGGTGTCCGGAGATATGCAGAACGGAAGATATGCGCGAAAATGCAAACTTGTGCACTTTTTGACACTTTTAGTCCCTGGTGGACTTGAAAGTTTATTTTTTTGCGCACCAAACACCTCTAAGCCTATATCTAAGCTATGAAAAGAATAAATAGGGTATGTTTAACTCATGTTCATATTCCGGAAGGTCTGTTACCATACGAATCGGCATACTTTTGCAGTTTGACGCGATTAGTCCTTTAATCGCACAAAGTAGCGCGAAATGTCGTTTACTGACATCCAAGCCTTCCATGGCCCATAATGGGCATTCACAAGCATATAATTAAATATTTCTACACTCTTGTTTGCTTAAATGGTCACCGAAAGGCGTAGATTCAAAAGTTGACGCTTTAGGTCCCTCTATTGCGCAAACTTGCGCATCTCATCATTTAATAGCATTGAAGCCTCATCTAATCCATATTAGGCATTCTTAAAAGTATTATTAAACATCACGATGCTTCGGGTCCGCTAAAAGGTCATTCAGAGGTATAATTAAACATATTGACACTTTTAGTCCCCCTAACTTGCAAAGTTGCGCGTAACTTTACTTATAGGCATAAAAACCTTGGATGGCCATTATTTGGCATTCCCGAGAGTATAATTAAATATTATGAAGCTCCCGGTTTGTTAAAAGGTCACTCAGAGGTAAGAATTAACATGTTGACGCTTTTAAACCTTTATCGCGCAGACTTTCAATTAATTACGCAAACGGCTACACTTAATCATCGAGTGGCACATTTGTGAATATAAACATCGTAAGAGGTTATTTAGAAACTTATTTTAGGTATGCTAACACTTCCAGTCCTTTCATAATCAAAGTTTTCAATTTTTCAAAAAAGTTAGCCCTTAAATTCAATGTTTGACTTCATTAGGGTTTATTACACGTGTCAATACATCATTGGACGTGATTTTTACGAGGTGTTACATCCTCACCCCCTTAAAAGAAATCTCGACCTCGAGATTTGCTAAAGTAATGGAAGTACTTTCTGTCGGACAATGGATTTAACTTCCATAGCCTATTCGGGCCTCTAGAGGCATCCTAAATGACCTTTATAATAGGTTCATGTTTTCTTCCTTAGATTCTAATCCTAACGATCCTTAATTGATATGGTTTCTTACCATATCATAGATACGCATATCATTATGTGACAATGCTTTTCAACTTATTGGTGAAACACATCCTTAAATCATTAGTGTGGGTCACATTGCGAGTTCCACCATGTTACATAAATAGATTTTAGTTTATAAGCTATTGACCTTTGATGTATTCGATTTCCTCGAATGATCCTATATATAGTCAGAGCTTAACTAGCCTGTTGTATAAGAATTTCAACACACCCTTCTTAGAGCGATACTTTCAATTGAACCTTATTCCTTATTAAAGACTTATAGGGTTGCGACTTTTATCAATCCTTGATTTTTCCGCCGACTATTGGCAACTTACAGATGATTATGGATTTGTTTGATCTTATTCGTTGTTTCCAAGGCAACTTTCAGATCCTGATAATTGGACTTACCAATCTTCTGTCTAACAATAGATGTTTAACATTCCATCTATACAAGGTCTCCCAAGGAGCAGCCTTAATACTTATATATCAACTATTATTGAAAAGCTTATCTTAAGGTAGGATGGTTATTCCAACCACTGCTTAAACTAATCTCAAGGAATAGCTAATACTCGCAGCTAGTCGAACAAATCGACGATCCTGGGCAGCTGATGGCGATTCTTAATTGTTGCCTAATTAGGGTTGCGGTAATCAATGCATAAGCAGAATGAACCGTCTTTCTTTATCAATAAATACCGAATTCTGAGAATATTGAGTTAGGCTATATGAATTCTCTATTTTAAAACTCACTTAATCAGGGTTTTGATTCTTCCAAAGATGGCTCCAGCCGTCTTGGAGATTTCATAATAATACAGCCCTAAATGGGATATAAATTTAACTCTACTTGCTTCTCAGAAGGTAAACAAGGTAATCTTAGGAGAAAATAATCAAGATAAGGAGGTTACAGAGATTTTCCATATCTCAGGCTCCAATTCATCCATCATTTCTTGTGTCAAATAAGTGACATATTTATGTTACAAGTCCACGAATTCCTTAATCGGGAACATTTACTTGGAAAATTCTATTTTAGATATCTTCTTTGAATACCATTAGCCGACTTTAATACCGTATGACAATTGAAATATCTTTGTGGTTCCATGCATTAAACCTCCATACTGATCAGGCATGGAAGCAATCTATGGAACATATTAAGATACACCAATCCTCATATGGCGCTTTTGTCGTACCATCTGGTATTCGTAATCGATAGAGATCAAGAGATATCAATTACTTATGATGATGCACTTCATCTGGAGAGAGGGTACACTAGAATTTCATGACTGAAGATTTTTGATAGGAGCAAAAGAAATGGTTCCTGTGATTTTCGCCTGTAAGTTTTACCTTACACTTAATATCTAGGGTTCTCATGGAAGACTTTAAGAATTTGTTATACTTACCATTTATGAAGGATTGATTGGTAGCCGAATCAAAGCAGAACTCTTAGCGTTTATTCTACTTCATATTTTATGCTTAAGGTTCTAACAGGCAGATTTAATAACCTACAAAATTTATTCCACAAACGACTTATCTGCATCTGAATCAAACAATACCCTTGCATATACATCATGGATAAGGACGTACCGGTTATAACATTGTCATCTTGTATAGCCTCTTTTGCATCCATCTGAGAGGCCTTAGCGTCAGTCTTCTTATCTCCTTCAAGCTTCTTAGCATACTTTGGGCAATTGGATTTGATATACCCTTTCTCGTTACAGTTGTAACAAGTCGCATCTCCTGTCTTCTGGCATTCCAATGTTTTATGCTCACTAGATTTGCAGATCCCATAAGCCCTAGGCCGTGATTGGGATTTTAATTCGTACCTGCACTTCCCATAATGGCGCTTCTTGCAGGTCTTGCATACAGGTTTCTCGGTGGGCTTTTGTTTACCCTTTTTCTTAGAACTCTTGGAGTTATCTTCCTTCCGTTTCCTTTTTAGCTCATCCTTTGCATTTGAGGCATGAACAAGATCCTCCTTATGAGTAAGGAAAGGTGGTCCTAGATAAAATTTGGAGCGAGTAGCATGGGGCTCCTTGAACTTTTTCACAGCCTTCTTCACAGCTTTTCCAACAGCTGCGTCTATCATAGTCTGAAGAACATCTTTGGAAATTCAAAGGTTCTCAATTGTAGCATCATTAACATGTGTCGCATCATCCATAATACGATCAACGGCTGTCTTATCCGAGTTTGTCATACTCGATATTTGGTTCCTAACACCAAATAAAACAATTAGTTGCAATCCATCAACCGCTATTCATCATCCTGATGACCTAATATATACTAACTATGGTATCGTTAAACCATTCAGGCTAATATAGTACAACCATTCTCAATGAACGACATTTAGATATGTATATATATCAATTATACTTAGCCTAGGCCATAAAAGACCATTAATGGCAATTAAGGTTTGGGCCTAATCCATCACCTTTTTGACAGGGGATCAATGTCACATCTGTCCTAATCATATTGATGATTTTTGGATAGCTTGAAAGCTAGACATTAGGATATTGGATAAGAGTGTTTCCTAATGGATATAAAGCATCCATCTAGGGTTGCTGAAGCAGTCTCTAAATGTTATCGGCCCATTCTACCTCATGCTATAAGCCTAAGATCCTAATAGGCGGATACAACAGCTTACAATATTTATTGTCCTCAATAGACTTTTCTGCGCCAGAATTAAATAGTTCCCATATAAGCATCATTGATACGGAAAGGTACCTTTTATGATGTCATCTTCCTGTATTGCCTCCTGGTGTTCATCTGGAAGACTCACGCGTTTGCTTTCTTGGCCTCTTCAGACTTCTTCTGATTCCTAGGGCAGTTAGTCTTGATGTGCCCCTTCTCGTTGCAACCATAACAGGTCGCATCTTTCAACTTTTTGCAATCTAAGGTCTTATGCTCCTTGGACTTGCAGATTCCACAAGGTAGGGGCTGAGATTCAAATCTACATTTCCCCAGGTGGTATTTCCTACATGTTTTGCATCTGGTCTTTTCACCCGACTGCTGGTTACCCTTTTTAAACCCGGAACTCTTCCTATGATCAGAGTTCCCCTTTTTCTTCTTATCGGAGTGATGAGAGGCCTCATCCTCCTTCTTACGCTTCCCTTCTTCGGAAGCTTTGGCAGCCTTGTTTCTGACTACGTCGAGTGTGAGAGATAGTGACAGATCTGTCGCTGACCTGAATGTAGTAGGTCTCGATGCTTTCACGCTTGCCTTGATTTCTGGGGCTAGACCTCCAATAAAGCGAGCTATACGCTTTGGTTCCAGTGTGATCAAGTAAGGAACCAATCGAGACATAGTATTGAAATTTGTAAGATATGCCTGGCAATCTAAGTCCTTCATGACTAATGCCAAGAAATCAGTTTCAATTTTCTCAACTTCATGTTGAGGACAGTAATTTTCCTTGATAAGAACAACAAACTGATCCCATGTCAGATTATACAATGTGATTTTCCCAGTAGCTTGGATTAGCGACCTCCACCAAGCTAGAGCTTCTCCTTTAAAAGATTGTGAAACAAACTTCACAATGTCTTGCTCTGCACATCCGCTAATATCAACAACAGTGTCCATCTCATCGAGCCACGTCATGCAGTCGATGGCTCCCTTTTCTCCTGTGAAGTCTCTGGGCTTGCAGGAGACAAAATATTTATACGAACAGGTTTTAACATGTGACCCTTGATTAAGCACAACCTGTCTAGACGGAACACTCCTCTGATTTGACGAGTTATGAACATCGTCCTCCTTTGACTCATGTGATTTAGAAAGGGGGTTACTATGAGCCACAGATAGAGTCTTAGAGTGTGTATCACTTGATTCAATATATTGTCTGTCAAGAGCTCGAGTAACAGCATTATCTATTAATGCCTGCAGTTCCGCACCAGTTATATTAACTCCGGTAACATCATTATTCTCCCTCGGGTGGCTGTTAACCTCATCTGATCCAGCCAGGTAGCTTGTTTGCTACACATTTATTGATAATGATTTATTTAGAGGTTATTATGGAATCATCATTTTTGAACGATTCATTAACCATGATAATATAAACCATATTGGTTAATTGGTTAGTTATATTTAATTAGTATTTTCATTCTAATTTATCCTAGTCATAAAACATTAAGGATATTTAAAGTGGCACAAAAGGCCTAGTCACAAAGACAGTTTTTTTTTTAAATTTTATAAGCCATGATTTCAGAGAATCGAGGCATTAAGGTTTGAACATATTTCATTACCTCTTCTTGACAGAGAGTCAAAGACTACCACTGTCTTTTGTCCCTTAGGACAGTAGGTATGGCCCGTAGGCATTTCATCATTTTAGGAATGATTATATAAATAAGAAGGGAATTGGAATGACCCAATTTGAGGATGACTTATGTGATTTTATCGAATCCCATTTTGCCAAGAATGCTAACACGTTATCGATGTTAACAAGGATTTGAATCTTTTGAATAGGTTCTACCATCTTGGCTATGTCTGAAATGACATCTAGGCTAGGTTTTACTTTTAAGATTCTTTTTAATATTTAACGCAGAAAAATCCTAAACTGAGATGTTAATAAGGATCTGAATCTAATTGAGGAGTTACCATCTTGACCCTGTCTTAAAAATGACACATAGGCTAGGCCTTGTCCCTTTTTAGATTTTGCCATTTTATTATAATGGTAGATCTTTTAGAAGGAATGTTATTTTAATTTATTTCATATACTCCATTCATATACAATGATATAAAAGAGGTACAGAATTGCCCTAAACGGGACTTGAAAGAAATGATGTTGTCCATGAAGGGACTGAAAGATAAGTATGCCCTTATAAGGACTTACTAAGGAAACGAACTTTAGCAAAAGGAGTTTCTTCTTCATTTTATTTCTGAATGTTTTCTCCTTGGTTGCATGTTTATCCTAGTCGCAGTACGAAGCTCGGCCTTCCCTAGGCTTCAAATGGGGAGAATTTCCATTATGGCTTCTTTGCTTGGCGACGTATTAAAACATATAGAATTGAAAGCAATAATTCTCCGAATAGGGATGAGAGTATTCCTATGTTAAGTCTAGACTCAGAAGGTCAAGGAATGTGCTACTGTGTCATTGAGATTAAACACAAAAGGCTAGTGTTTAATTCACTCAATGTTGGCTCTGATACCAACCTGTCACACCCCGATATTTCCACGTATTACCGGTGGGCCCGGTGGGGAATATCGTGACGTAGTTGATATCATCATAGTCAAACAACACAAATAATAATGCACAGCGGAAGCAAAAGATAGATTTATTTCAACTGAATAAAATTGTAATATTAAGTATCACAAAAGAGTTGAAACAAATCCACAGGCGGATCGAATAAAAAGGGAAAACTTGTTTAACAGACTTTAGGCATCTAGAACTTGCGAGATTCCTTATTAACGCCCTGAGCTCCCTAGCCAATTTCGTACAGTACCTGTCACTTAACCTTTTTGGAAAATACGTCAGTTTACACTGGTAAATACAATTAACTGACTCATTTTGAAAACGTTTTAGAAAATTGATTTGAATGCACTTAGGCAAAAATATCTTTTATAACTTGGGACAATTATATAAAAATAATCTTGTATACAGATTTACAGGTTCGTTATACGTTCAGGGCCCGATGTAGAAACCGAGTCAAGATTAACAGACACGCCACTAGTATCGGCCCACAAGAGAGTGAGATACCGTCTCCCTTATGCAACTGTCAGGTGTACGCCTACACCCCGTGCTTAAGACGTGGCCATTTTATTATAATGATGCCAAGGATATCCGGGACATGGTCATTAACCCCTAAAGGCTTTTATTTCAAACAATACAGATTAAAGCGAGTTACCTCAATAATTTAATCACAATACGATTCAACATTCAATACCCGACCAAGCGGTATTATTATAATACCGTATCCCAAGCCCGTATAGGGAAAATAAGTTAAGAGTATTTACCTGAGTTTAAAATGCAATTTATACTCAGCCATATATCCTAATCAGCAAGCGCAAGTACCTTTACTGGGGCTCTTAATCTGGAACGAAGGTTTTTAATAACCTATTAAATTCCTAACGGGTCTTAATTAAGCCTATGCTTAGACCGGTTAGTTTTAAAGGAAGGTACGGTTCAAAACGCATAATAAAGCGAAGACCGGTTTAGAATGTGGTTTTGACCTGACAAGCTTGGACACTTGTTTAATATGGGTAAACTAAACACATTCTGGATTTTGAGATGAAAACGATATGGTTTGACCCGTTTCGGCCAATATATGCAACTAGTTACATAAGCCGATCCGAACGCGAAAAGTGCGTAACGGGTAACCAAATGAGTCATGAACATGTTTCCTAAGTTAATATGCCTTAAATATGTTGTGATATCAGTAGGATACCTTCCATTATGCCCAAAACGAATTTAAAACCAATTTATGCCCCGTAGGGGTATTTTGGTCATTTTAAAGGTTATAAAAGGGTTTAAATATAATTCTGAGTTTCAGGTCTGATATAATCAGTAAAAATACTTACTTTAATAAGTTATATCAGTAGGGTATTACCTATATGTGAAATTTATTACTTATAACCAAACTATGCACCGAAGGGGCATTTTGGTAATTTCACATGAGCTTATAAGGTCAAATCTGGAATCTGACTTTACAAACTTTTACTTACTATTAGAACATAAAAATTTTACTTAATATGTCAGTAGGTATTAAGTCTTATGTACCTAATATGGTTTTAATACATACTATGCGTTAAAAACGCTTAAAAGGCGATTATGAGCTATTTCCGGGTTCTAAGAGGAAAGCTGATATTTTTATTATTCCAGAAGGCTCAAAATATTTTATTTATCATATTAGATCAGTAGGAAAAAGGTTTGGTGTCAAAAGGTTTTGTAAAACTCATTTTATAAGCCAAAAGGGCAAAACCTACAATAACCGAATCAAGCTTAGAACTCTAAGTTATGCTCAGCCTAAAAATAAATAAAAATCTTCAAAAATCCCAAAATATTATATTACATCAGTGGGTAGAAAGTTTGGTATTAAAAATTGGGTTTAGATAGGCTATACGTTAATTACGCCGTTAAATTTAATAAAAGCTTTTTATTTACGCTAATGAGCACAACTCCTATTCTAGACCTCAAACTGATATCAAATTTTAAGGACAAGTTTATAAATCGGTAACTAAGGTTTCTATTCTTTTATATTTTCAAAAATCACATTTTAAAGTGAAAAGGGCATAACGGTCAACATTTAGGCATTTAACGGAAACATGCATGAACTAGGATTTCTATGGAACCAAGTTGTATAAACTCGGAGGGTTATACTAACTTATAAAATGGTCCTAATGGAATCCTAAGGCATATCTAAACTAAGCTAAATCGGGTCAGAACTGAAAGTCAAAGCAGAAGTTAACTTTTACGACTTTCGGTTCCGAACCGAGCCTATACTTAGAATTGTCGGGTTGAATCATGCTTAGGCATGTTCAACTAATATTTACCAAGTTATTAAAGTGACAAAACTGATTTTATGGCTTCTATATTAATAGTTATGAATTTTATTTAAAACAAACCCGTTTGACTTTTATTTGACCCGACAATTAAACTAAGTAAACGTGGTAATTAGGAGGTGCCCTTTTGAGGGTTTAACACCTACTAATTACGGTCACGTAGCCATCTTCATTACGAACAATGGCTCAACCGCTTAAAAGTCAAAGCGTTCATCAAAATGCTTGACTTTTCGGCTATAACGCTAGAAATTTAAACTAAGCACGAAAGGACACTTACAAAGGGTCCAAGCAAGGAGGTTTTGATCCTAAATTCTCAGGTATGAAGAGCAAGGTCTCCAACTTAGAGAAATTAGAATCAAGTGTGGGTTTTGAATGAAAGGGTGAGGGGTATTTATAGGAAAACAAGAACCGTTAGGATCGTTCCTCGATTCCCGAGCTTAAATCTCATCCCTACACTTGCACCCACTGACTTGCAATACAATGGGCACTCAAAAGCAGCCCCTAGATTGCCCAAAAACCATTTGCACATAAGGGGAACAGCTGGATCAAGCTGGAAACCATTTCTGCTGAACTGGGACATGCTTATGGACAGCATAGGTCCATACGGTCCGTAAGGACCTTGCAGGTCAGCAACTTTAAAAAATGGCAGTTTTAGTCCCTGAAGCCCCAAACTTGGTTTTTGATACGTTTTTGACACGTTTAAGCCCCGTTAACCCCATTTCAAAGCTCTAAAATGAAGTTAAAGTATAGGGAACTTAAAATATGTTCAAAAACATCTCGTATGTCGGTCCGTTTGGTCGTACGGTTGCGTTGTGCGTCTAATTACGACTAAACACGAACGGACGCTAAAAACGAACCAAACTACGCGACGAAAGGGATTTTATCAATCCAAACACTAAAATAAAATATTTTAGTGCTTACATAAATTTTTGGGTGTCCGGAGATATGCAGAACGGAAGATATGCGCGAAAATGCAAACTTGTGCACTTTTTGACACTTTTAGTCCCTGGTGGACTTGAAAGTTTATTTTTTTGCGCACCAAACACCTCTAAGCCTATATCTAAGCTATGAAAAGAATAAATAGGGTATGTTTAACTCATGTTCATATTCCGGAAGGTCCGTTACCATACGAATCGGCATACTTTTGCAGTTGGACGCGATTAGTCCTTTAATCGCACAAAGTAGCGCGAAATGTCGTTTACTGACATCCAAGCCTTCCATGGCCCATAATGGGCATTCCCAAGCATATACTTAAATATTTCTACACTCCTGTTTGCTTAAATGGTCACCGAAAGGCGTAGATTCAAAAGTTGACGCTTTAGGTCCCTCTATTGCGCAAACTTGCGCATCTCATCATTTAATAGCATTGAAGCCTCATCTAATACATATTAGGCATTCTTAAAAGTATTATTAAACATCACGATGCTTCGGGTCCGCTAAAAGGTCATTCTGAGGTATAATTAAACATATTGACACTTTTAGTCCCCCTAACTTGCAAAGTTGCGCGTAACTTTACTTATAGGCATAAAAACCTTGTATGGCCATTATTTGGCATTCCCGAGAGTATAATTAAATATTATGAAGCTCCCGGTTTGTTAAAAGGTCACTCAGAGGTAAGAATTAACAAGTTGACGCTTTTAACCCTTTATCGCGCAGACTTTCAATTAATTACGCAAACGGCTACCCTTAATCATCGAGTGGCACATTTGTGAATATAAACATCGTAAGAGGTTATTTTGAAACTTATTTTAGGTATGCTAACACTTACAGTCCTTTCATAATCAAAGTTTTTGATTTTTCAAAAAAGTTAGCCCTTAAATTCAATGTTTGACTTCATTAGGGTTTATTACACGTGTCAATACATCATTGGACGTGATTTTTACGAGGTGTTACATCCTCACCCCCTTAAAAGAAATCTCGACCTTGAGATTTGCTAAAGTAATGGAAGTACTTTCTGTCGGACAATGGATTTAACTTCCATAGCCTATTCGGGCCTCTAGAGGCATCCTAAATGACCTTTATAATAGGTTCATGTTTTCTTCCTTAGATTCTAATCCTAACGATCCTTAATCGATACGGTTTCTTACCATATCATAGATACGCATATCATTATGTGACAATGCTTCTAAACTTATTGGTGAAACACATCCTTAAATCATTAGTGTGGGTCACATTGCGAGTTCCACCATGTTACATAAATAGGTTTTAGTTTATAAGCTATTGACCTTTGATGTATTCGATTTCCTCGAATGATCCTATATATAGTCAGAGCTTAACTAGCCTATTGTATAAGAATTTCAGCACACCCTTCTTAGAGCGATACGTTCAATTGAACCTTATTCCTTATTAAAGACTTATAGGGTTGCGACTTTTATCAATCCTTGATTTTTCCGCCGACTATTGGAAACTTACAGATGATTATGGATTTGTTTGATCTTATTCGTTGTTTCCAAGGCAACTTTCAGATCCTGATAATTGGACTTACCAATCTTCTGTCTAACAATAGATGTTTAACATTCCATCTATACAAGGTCTCCCAAGGAGCAGCCTTAATACTTATATATCAACTATTATTGAAAAACTTATCTTAAGGTAGGATGGTTATTCCAACCACTGCTTAAACTAATCTCAAGGAATAGCTTATACTCGCAGCTAGTCGAACAAATCGACGATCCTGGGCAGCTGATGGCGATTCTTAATTGTTGCCTAATTAGGGTTGCGATAATCAATGCATAAGCAGAATGAACCGTCTTTCTTTATCAATAAATACCGAATTCTCAGAATATTGAGTTAGGCTATATGAATTCTCTATTTTAAAACTCACTTAATCAGGGTTTTGATTCTTCCAAAGATGGCTCCAGCCGTCTTGGAGATTTCATAATAATACAACCCTAAATGGGATATAAATTTAACTCTACTTGCTTCTCAGAAGGTAAACAAGGTAATCTTAGGAGAAAATAATCAACATAAGGATGTTACAGAGATTTTCCATATCTCAGGCTCCAATTCATCCATCATTGCTTGTGTCAAATAAGTGACATATTTATGTTACAAGTCCACGAATTCCTTAATCGGAAACATTTACTTGGACAATTCTATTTTAGATATCTTATTTGAATACCATTAGCTGACTTTAATACCGTATGACAATTGAAATATCTTTGTGGTTCCATGCATTAAACCTCCATACTGATCAGGCATGGAAGCAATCTATGGAACATATTAAGATACACCAATCCTCATATGGCGCTTTTGTCGTACCATCTGGTATTCGTAATCGATAGAGATCAAGAGATATCAATTACTTATGATGATGCACTTCATCTGGAGAGAGGGTACACTAGAATTTCATGACTGAAGATTTTTGATAGGAGCAAAAGAAATGGTTCCTATGATTTTCGCCTGTAAGTTTTACCTTACACTTAATATCTAGGGTTCTCATGGAAGACTTTAAGAATTTGTTATACTTACCATCTATGAAGGATTGATTGGTAGCCGAATCAAAGCAGAACTCTTAGCGTTTATTCTACTTCATATTTTATGCTTAAGGTTCTAACAGGCAGATTTAATAACCTACAAAATTTATTCCACAAACGACTTATCTGCACCTGAATCAAACAATACCCTTGCATATACATCATGGATAAGGACGTACCGGTTATAACATTGTCATCTTGTATAGCCTCTTTTGCATCCATCTGAGAGGCCTTAGCGTCAGTCTTCTTATCTCCTTCAAGCTTCTTAGCATACTTTGGGCAATTGGATTTGATATGCCCTTTCTCGTTACAGTTGTAACAAGTCGCATCTCCTATCTTCTGGCATTACAATGTTTTATGCTCACTAGATTTGCAGATCCCACAAGCCCTAGGCCGTGATTGGGATTTTGATTCGTACCTGCACTTCCCATAATGGCGCTTCTTGCAGGTCTTGCATACAGGTTTCTCGTTGGGCTTTTGTTTACCCTTTTTCTTAGAACTCTTGGAGTTATCTTCCTTCCGTTTCCTTTTTAGCTCATCCTTTGCATTTGAGGCATGAACAAGATCCTCCTTATGAGTAAGGAAAGGTGGTCCTAGATAAAATTTGGAGCGAGTAGCATGGGGCTCCTTGAACTTTTTCACAGCCTTCTTCACAGCTTTTCCAACAGCTGCGTCTATCATAGTCTGAAGAACATCTTTGGAAATTCAAAGGTTCTCAATTGTAGCATCATTAACATGTGTCGCATCATCCATAATACGATCAACGGCTGTCTTATCCGAGTTTGTCATACTCGATATTTGGTTCCTAACACCAAATAAAAGAATTAGTTGCAATCCATCAACCGCTATTCATCATCCTGATGACCTAATATATACTAACTATGGTATCGTTAAACCATTCAGGCTAATATAGTACAACCATTCTCAATGAACGACATTTAGATATGTATATATATCAATTATACTTAGCCTAGGCCATAAAAGACCATTAATGGCAATTAAGGTTTGGGCCTAATCCATCACCTTTTTGACAGGGGATCAATGTCACATCTGTCCTGATCATATTGATGATTTTTGGATAGCTTGAAAGCTAGACATTAGGATATTGGATAAGAGTGTTTCCTAATGGATATAAAGCATCCATCTAGGGTTGCTGAAGCAGTCTCTAAATGTTATCGGCCCATTCTACCTCGTGCTATAAGCCTAAGATCCTAATAGGCGGATACAACAGCTTACAATATTTATTGTCCTCAATAGAGTTTTCTGCGCCAGAATCAAATAGTTCCCATATAAGCATCATTGATAAGGAAAGGTACCTTTTATGATCTCATCTTCCTGTATTGCCTCCTGGTGTTCATCTGGAAGACTCACGCGTTTGCTTTCTTGGCCTCTTCAGACTTCTTCTGATTCCTAGGGCAGTTAGTCTTGATGTGCCCCTTCTCGTTGCAACCATAACATGTCGCATCTTTCAACTTTTTTAAATCTAAGGTCTTATGCTCCTTGGACTTGCAGATTCCACAAGGTAGGGGCTGAGATTCAAATCTACATTTCCCCAGGTGGTATTTCCTACATGTTTTGCATCTGGTCTTTTCACCCGACTGCTGGTTACCCTTTTTAAACCCGGAACTCTTCCTATGATCAGAGTTCCCCTTTTTCTTTTTATCGGAGTGATGAGAGCCCTCATCCTCCTTCTTACGCTTCCCTTCTTCGGAAGCTTTGGCAGCCTTGTTTCTGACTACGTCGAGTGTGAGAGATAGTGACAGATCTGTCGCTGACCTGAATGTAGTAGGTCTCGATGCTTTCACGCTTGCCTTGATTTCTGGGGCTAGACCTCCAATAAAGCGAGCTATACGCTTTGGTTCCAGTGTGATCAAGTAAGGAACCAATCGAGACATAGTATTGAAATTTGTAAGATATGCCTGGCAATCTAAGTCCTTCATGACTAATGCCAAGAAATCAGTTTCAATTTTCTCAACTTCATGTTGAGGACAGTAATTTTCCTTGATAAGAGCAACAAACTGATCCCATGTCAGATTATACAATGTGATTTTCCCAGTAGCTTGGATTAGCGACCTCCACCAAGCTAGAGCTTCTCCTTTAAAAGATTGTGAAACAAACTTCACAATGTCTTGCTCTGCACATCCGCTATTATCAACAACAGTGTCCATCTCATCGAGCCACGTCATGCAGTCGATGGCTTCCTTTTCTCCTGTGAAGTCTCTGGGCTTGCAGGAGACAAAATATTTATACGAACAGGTTTTAACATGTGACCCTTGATTAAGCACAACCTGTCTAGACGGAACACTCCTCTGATTTGACGAGTTATGAACATCGTCCTCCTTTGACTCATGTGATTTAGAAAGGGGGTTACTATGAGCCACAGATAGAGTCTTAGAGTGTGTATCACTTGATTCAATATATTGTCTGTTAAGAGCTCGAGTAACAGCATTATCTATTAATGCCTGCAGTTCCGCACCAGTTATATTAACTCTGGTAACATCATTATTCTCCCTCGGGTGGCTGTTAACCTCATCTGATCCAGCCATGTAGCTTGTTTGCTACACATTTATTGATAATGATTTATTTAGAGGTTATTATGGAATCATCATTTTTGAACGATTCATTAACCATGATAATATAAACCATATTGGTTAATTGGTTAGTTATATTTAATTAGTATTTTCATTCTAATTTATCCTAGTCATAAAACATTAAGGATATTTAAAGTGGCGCAAAAGGCCTAGTCACAAAGACAGTTTTTTTTTAAATTTTATAAGCCATGATTTCAGAGAATCGAGGCATTAAGGTTTGAACATATTTCATTACCTCTTCTTGACAGAGAGTCAAAGACTACCACTGTCTTTTGTCCCTTAGGACAGTAGGTATGGCCCGTAGGCATTTCATCATTTTAGGAATGATTATATAAATAAGAAGGGAATTGGAATGACCCAATTTGAGGATGACTTATGTGATTTTATCGAATCCCATTTTGCCAAGAATGCTAACACGTTACCAATGTTAACAAGGATTTGAATCTTTTGAATAGGTTCTACCATCTTGGCTATGTCTGAAATGACATCTAGGCTAGGTTTTACTTTTAAGATTCTTTTTAATATTTAACGCAGAACAATCCTAAACTGAGATGTTAATAAGGATCTGAATCTAATTGAGGAGTTACCATCTTGACCCTGTCTTAAAAATGACACATGGGCTAGGCCTTGTCCCTTTTTAGATTTTGTCATTTTATTATAATGGTAGATCTTTTAGAAGGAATGTTATTTTAATTTATTTCATATACTCCATTCATATACAATGATATAAAAGTGGTACAGAATTGCCCTAAACGGGACTTGAAAGAAATGATGTTGTCCATGAAGGGACTGAAAGATAAGTATGCCCTTATAAGGACTTACTAAGGAAACGAACTTTAGCAAAAGGAGTTTCTTCTTCATTTTATTTCTGAATGTTTTCTCCTTGGTTGCACGTTTATCCTAGTCGCAGTACGAAGCTCGGCCTTCCCTAGGCTTCAAATGGGGAGAATTTCCATTATGGCTTCTTTGCTTGGCGACGTATTAAAACATATAGAATTGAAAGCAATAATTCTCCGAATAGGGATGAGAGTATTCCTATGTTAAGTCTAGACTCAGAAGGTCAAGGAATGTGCTACTGTGTCATTGAGATTAAACACAAAAGGCTAGTGTTTAATTCACTCAATGTTGGCTCTGATACCAACCTGTCACACCCCGATATTTCCACGTATTACCGGTGGGCCTGGTGGGGAATATCGTGACGTAGTTGATATCATCATAGTCAATCAACACAAATAATAATGCACAGCGGAAGCAAAAGATAGATTTATTTCAACTGAATAAAATTGTAATATTAAGTATCACAAAAGAGTTGAAACAGATCCATAGGCGGATCGAATAAAAAGGGAAAACTTGTTTAACAGACTTTAGGCATCTAGAACTTGCGAGATTCCTTATTAACGCCCTGAGCTCCCTAGCCAATTTCGTACAGTACCTGTCACTTAACCTTTTTGGAAAATATGTCAGTTTACACTGGTAAATACAATTAACTGACTCATTTTGAAAACGTTTTAGAAAATTGATTTGAATGCACTTAGGCAAAAATATCTTTTATAACTTGGGACAATTATATAAAAATAATCTTGTATACAGATTTACAGGTTCGTTATACGTACAGGACCCGATGTAGAAACCGAGTCAAGATTAACTGACACGCCACTAGTATAGGCCCACAAGAGAGTGAGATACCGTTTCCCTTATGCAACTGTCAGGTGTACGCCTACACCCCGTGCTTAAGACGTGACCATTTTATTATAATGATGCCAAGGATATCCGGGACATGGTCATTAACCCCTAAAGGCTTTTATTTCAAACAATACAGATTAAAGCGAGTTACCTCAATAATTTAATCACAATACGATTAAACATTCAATACCCGATCAAGCGGTATTATTATAATACCGTTTCCCAAGCCCGTATAGGGAAAATAAGTTAAGAGTATTTACCTGAGTTTAAAATGCAATTTATACTCAGCCGTATATCCTAATCAGCAAGCGCAAGTACCTTTACTGGGGCTCTTAATCTGGAACGAAGGTTTTTAATAACCTATTAAATTCCTAACGGGTCTTAATTAAGCCTATGCTTAGACCGGTTAGTTTTAAAGGAAGGTACGGTTCAAAACGCATAATAAAGCGAAGACCGGTTTAGAATGTGGTTTTGACCTGACAAGCTTGGACACTTGTTTAATATGGGTAAACTAAACACATTCTGGATTTTGAGATGAAAACGATATGGTTTGACCCGTTTCGGCCAATATATGCAACTAGTTACACAAGCCGATCCGAACGCGAAAAGTGCGTAACGGGTAACCAAATGAGTCATGAACATGTTTTCTAAGTTAATATGCCTTAAATATGTTGTGATATCAGTAGGATACCTTCCATTATGCCCAAAACGAATTTAAAACCAATTTATGCCCCGTAGGGGTATTTTGGTCATTTTAAAGGTTATAAAAGGGTTTAAATATAATTCTGAGTTTCAGGTCTGATATAATCAGTAAAAATACTTACTTTAATAAGTTATATCAGTAGGGTATTACCTATATGTGAAATTTATTACTTATAACCAAACTATGCACCGAAGGGGCATTTTGGTAATTTCACATGAGCTTATAAGGTCAAATCTGGAATCTGACTTTACAAACTTTTACTTACTGTTAGAACATAAAAATTTTACTTAATATGTCAGTAGGTATTAAGTCTTATGTACCTAATATGGTTTTAATACATACTATGCGTTAAAAACGCTTAAAAAGGCGATTATGAGCTATTTCCGGGTTCTAAGAGGAAAGCTGATATTTTTATTATTCCAGAAGGCTCAAAATGTTTTATTTATCATATTAGATCTGTAGGAAAAAGGTTTGGTGTCTAAAGGTTTTGTAAAACTCATTTTATAAGCCAAAAGGGCAAAACCGACAATAACCGAATCAAGCTTAGAACTCTAAGTTATGCTCAGCCTAAAAATAAATAAAAATCTTCAAAAATCCCAAAATATTATATTATATCAGTGGGTAGAAAGTTTGGTATTAAAAATTGGGTTTAGATAGGCTATACGTTAATTACGCCGTTAAATTTAACAAAAACCTTTTTATTTACGCTAATGAGCACAACTCCTATTCTAGACCTCAAACTGATATCAAATTTTAAGGATAAGTTTATAAATTGGTAACTAAGGTTTCTATTCTTTATATTTTCAAAAATCACGTTTTAAGGTGAAAAGGGCATAACGGTCAACATTTAGGCATTTAACGGAAACATGCATGAACTAGGATTTCTATGGAACCAAGTTGTATAACCTCGGAGGGTTATACTAACTTATAATATGGTCCTAATGGAATCCTAAGGCATATCTAAACTAAGCTAAATCGGGTCAGAACTGAAAGTCAAAGCAGAAGTTAACTTTTACGACTTTCGGTTCCGAACCGAGCCTATACTTAGAATTGTCGGGTTGAATCATGCTTAGGCATGTTCAACTAGTATTTACCAAGTTATTAAAGTGACAAAACTGATTTTATGGCTTCTATATTAATAGTTATGAATTTTATTTAAAACAAACCCGTTTGACTTTTATTTGACCCGACAATTAAACTAAGTAAACGTGGTAATTAGGAGGTGCCCTTTTGAGGGTTTAACACCTACTAATTACGGTCACGTAGCCATCTTCATTACGAACAATGGCTCAACCGCTTAAAAGTCAAAGCGTTCATCAAAACGCTTGACTTTTCGGCTATAACGCTAGAAATTTAAACTAAGCACGAAAGGACACTTACAAAGGGTCCAAGCAAGGAGGTTTTGATCCTAAATTCTCAGGTATGAAGAGCAAGGTCTCCAACTTAGAGAAATTAGAATCAAGTGTGGGTTTTGAATGAAAGGGTGAGGGGTATTTATAGGAAAACAAGAACCGTTAGGATCGTTCCTCGATTCCCGAGCTTAAATCTCATCCCTACACTTGCACCCACTGACTTGCAATACAATGGGCACTCAAAAGCAGCCCCTAGATTGCCCAAAAACCATTTGCACATAAGGGGAACAGCTGGATCAAGCTGGAAGCCATTTCTGCTGAAATGGGACATGCTTACGGACCGTAAGCATAGGTCCATATGGTCCGTAAGGACCTTGCAGGTCAGCAACTTTAAAAAATGGCAGTTTTAGTCCCTGAAGCCCCGAACGTGGTTTTTAATGCGTTTTTTACACGTTTAAGCCCCGTTAACCCCATTTCAAAGCTCTAAAATGAAGTTAAAGTATAGGTAACTTAAAATATGTTCAAAAACATCTCGTCTGTCGGTTCGTTTGGTCGTACGGTTGCGTTGTGCGTCTAATTACGACTAAACACGAACGGACGCTAAAAACGAACCAAACTACGCGACGAAAGGGTTTTTATCAATCCAAACACTAAAATAAAATATTTTAGTGCTTACATAAATTTTTGGGTGTCCGGAGATATGCAGAACGGAAGATATGCGCGAAAATGCAAACTTGTGCACTTTTTGACACTTTTAGTCCCTGGTGGACTTGAAAGTTTATTTTTTTGCGCACCAAACACCTATAAGCCTATATCTAAGCTATGAAAAGAATAAATAGGGTATGTTTAACTCATGTTCATATTCCGGAAGGTCCGTTACCATACGAATCGGCATACTTTTGCAGTTTGACGCGATTAGTCCTTTAATCGCACAAAGTAGCGCGAAATGTCGTTTACTGACATCCAAGCCTTCCATGGCCCGTAATGGGCATTCCCAAGCATATACTTAAATATTTCTACACTCCTGTTTGCTTAAATGGTCACCGAAAGACGTAGATTCAAAAGTTGACGCTTTAGGTCCCTCTATTGCGCAAACTTGCGCATCTCATCATTTAATAGCATTGAAGCCTCATCTAATCCATATTAGGCATTCTTAAAAGTATTATTAAACATCACGATGCTTCGGGTCCGCTAAAAGGTCATTCAGAGGTATAATTAAACATATTGACACTTTTAGTCCCCCTAACTTGCAAAGTTGCGCGTAACTTTACTTATAGGCATAAAAACCTTGGATGGCCATTATTTGGCATTCCCGAGAGTATAATTAAATATTATGAAGCTCCCGGTTTGTTAAAAGGTCACTCAGAGGTAAGAATTAACAAGTTGACGCTTTTAACCCTTTATCGCGCAGACTTTCAATTAATTACGCAAACGGCTACACTTAATCATCGAGTGGCACATTTGTGAATATAAACATCGTAAGAGGTTATTTAGAAACTTATTATAGGTATGCTAACACTTCCAGTCCTTTCATAATCAAAGTTTTCGATTTTTCGAAAAAGTTAGCCCTTAAATTCAATGTTTGACTTCATTAGGGTTTATTACACGTGTCAATACATCATTGGACGTGATTTTTACGAGGTGTTACATCCTCACCCCCTTAAAAGAAATCTCGACCTCGAGATTTGCTAAAGTAATGGAAGTACTTTCTGTCGGATAATGGATTTAACTTCCATAGCCTATTCGGGCCTCTAGAGGCATCCTAAATGACCTTTATAATAGGTTCATGTTTTCTTCCTTAGATTCTAATCCTAACGATCCTTAATCGATACGGTTTCTTACCATATCATAGATACGCATATCATTATGTGAAAATGCTTCTAAACTTATTGGTGAAACACATCCTTAAATCATTAGTGTGGGTCACATTGCGAGTTCCACCATGTTATATAAATAGATTTTAGTTTATAAGCTATTGACCTTTGATGTATTTGATTTCCTCGAATGATCCTATATATAGTCAGAGCTTAACTAGCCTGTTGTATAAGAATTTCAGCACACCCTTCTTAGAGCGATACTTTCAATTGAACCTTATTCCTTATTAAAGACTTATAGGGTTGCGACTTTTATCAATCCTTGATTTTTCCGCCGACTATTGGCAACTTACAGATGATTATGGATTTGTTTGATCTTATTCGTTGTTTCCAAGGCAACTTTCAGATCCTGATAATTGGACTTACCAATCTTCTGTCTAACAATAGATGTTTAACATTCCATCTATACAAGGTCTCCCAAGGAGCAGCCTTAATACTTATATATCAACTATTATTGAAAAGCTTATCTTAAGGTAGGATGGTTATTCCAACCACTGCTTAAACTAATCTCAAGGAATAGCTAATACTCGCAGCTAGTCAAACAAATCGACGATCCTGGGCAGCTGATGGCGATTCTTAATTGTTGCCTAATTAGGGTTGCGGTAATCAATGCATAAGCAGAATGAACCGTCTTTCTTTATCAATAAATACCGAATTCTCAGAATATTGAATTAGGCTATATGAATTCTCTATTTTAAAACTCACTTAATCAGGGTTTTGATTCTTCCAAAGATGGCTCCAGCCGTCTTGGAGATTTCATAATAATACAGCCCTAAATGGGATATAAATTTAACTCTACTTGCTTCTCAGAAGGTAAACAAGGTAATCTTAGGAGAAAATAATCAAGATAAGGAGGTTACAGAGATTTTCCATATCTCAGGCTCCAATTCATCCATCATTGCGTGTGTCAAATAAGTGACATATTTATGTTACAAGTCCACGAATTCCTTAATCGGGAACATTTACTTGGACAATTCTATTTTAGATATCTTCTTTGAATACCATTAGCTGACTTTAATACTGTATGACAATTGAAATATCTTTGTGGTTCCATGCATTAAACCTCCATACTGATCAGGCATGGAAGCAATCTATGGAACATATTAAGATACACCAATCCTCATATGGCGCTTTTGTCGTACCATCTGGTATTCGTAATCGATAGAGATCAAGAGATATCAATTACTTATGATGATGCACTTCATCTGGAGAGAGGGTACACTAGAATTTCATGACTGAAGATTTTTGATAGGAGCAAAAGAAATGGTTCCTATGATTTTCGCCTGTAAGTTTTACCTTACACTTAATATCTAGGGTTCTCATGGAAGACTTTAAGAATTTGTTATACTTACCATCTATGAAGGATTGATTGGTAGCCGAATCAAAGCAGAACTCTTAGCGTTTATTCTACTTCATATTTTATGCTTAAGGTTCTAACAGGCAGATTTAATAACCTACAAAATTTATTCCACAAACGACTTATCTGCACCTGAATCAAACAATACCCTTGCATATACATCATGGATAAGGACGTACCGGTTATAACATTGTCATCTTGTATAGCCTCTTTTGCATCCATCTGAGAGGCCTTAGCGTCAGTCTTCTTATCTCCTTCAAGCTTCTTAGCATACTTTGGGCAATTGGATTTGATATGCCCTTTCTCGTTACAGTTGTAACAAGTCGCATCTCCTATCTTCTGGCATTCCAATGTTTTATGCTCACTAGATTTGCAGATCCCACAAGTCCTAGGCCGTGATTGGGATTTTTATTCGTACCTGCACTTCCCATAATGGCGCTTCTTGCAGGTCTTGCATACAGGTTTCTCGTTGGGCTTTTGTTTACCTTTTTCTTAGAACTCTTGGAGTTATCTTCCTTCTGTTTCCTTTTTAGCTCATCCTTTGCATTTGAGGCATGAACAAGATCCTCCTTATGAGTAAGGAAAGGTGGTCCTAGATAAAATTTGGAGCGAGTAGCATGGGGCTCCTTGAACTTTTTCACAGCTTTTCCAACAGCTGCGTCTATCATAGTCTGAAGAACATCTTTGGAAATTCAAAGGTTCTCAATTGTAGCATCATTAACATGTGTCGCATCATCCATAATACGATCAACGGCTGTCTTATCCGAGTTTGTCATACTCGATATTTGGTTCCTAACACCAAATAAAAGAATTAGTTGCAATCCATCAACCGCTATTCATCATCCTGATGACCTAATATATACTAACTATGGTATCGTTAAACCATTCAGGCTAATATAGTACAACCATTCTCAATGAACGACATTTAGATATGTATATATATCAATTATACTTAGCCTAGGCCATAAAAGACCATTAATGGCAATTAAGGTTTGGGCCTAATCCATCACCTTTTTGACAGGGGATCAATGTCACATCTGTCCTGATCATATTGATGATTTTTGGATAGCTTGAAAGCTAGACATTAGGATATTGGATAAGAGTGTTTCCTAATGGATATAAAGCATCCATCTAGGGTTGCTGAAGCAGTCTCTAAATGTTATCGGCCCATTCTACCTCGTGCTATAAGCCTAAGATCCTAATAGGCGGATACAACAGCTTACAATATTTATTGTCCTCAATAGAGTTTTCTGCGCCAGAATCAAATAGTTCCCATATAAGCATCATTGATAAGGAAAGGTACCTTTTATGATCTCATCTTCCTGTATTGCCTCCTGGTGTTCATCTGGAAGACTCACGCGTTTGCTTTCTTGGCCTCTTCAGACTTCTTCTGATTCCTAGGGCAGTTAGTCTTGATGTGCCCCTTCTCGTTGCAACCATAACAGGTCGCATCTTTCAACTTTTTGCAATCTAAGGTCTTATGCTCCTTGGACTTGCAGATTCCACAAGGTAGGGGCTGAGATTCAAATCTACATTTCCCCAGGTGGTATTTCCTACATGTTTTGCATCTGGTCTTTTCACCTGACTGCTGGTTACCCTTTTTAAACCCGGAACTCTTCCTATGATCAGAGTTCCCCTTTTTCTTCTTATCGGAGTGATGAGAGCCCTCATCCTCCTTCTTACGCTTCCCTTCTTCGGAAGCTTTGGCAGCCTTGTTTCTGACTACGACGAGTGTGAGAGATAGTGACAGATCTGTCGCTGACCTGAATGTAGTAGGTCTCGATGCTTTCATGCTTGCCTTGATTTCTGAGGCTAGACCTCCAATAAAGCGAGCTATACGCTTTGGTTCCAGTGTGATCAAGTAAGGAACCAATCGAGACATAGTATTGAAATTTGTAAGATATGGCTGGCAATCTAAGTCCTTCATGACTAATGCCAAGAAATCAGTTTCAATTTTCTCAACTTCATGTTGAGGACAGTAATTTTCCTTGATAAGAGCAACAAACTGATCCCATGTCAGATTATACAATGTGATTTTCCCAGTAGCTTGGATTAGCGACCTCCACCAAGCTAGAGCTTCTCCTTTAAAAGATTGTGAAACAAACTTCACAATGTCTTGCTCTGCACATCCGCTAATATCTACAACAATGTCCATCTCATCGAGCCACGTCATGCAGTCGATGGCTCCCTTTTCTCCTGTGAAGTCTCTGGGCTTGCAGGAGACAAAATATTTATACGAACAGGTTTTAACATGTGATCCTTGATTAAGCACAACCTGTCTAGACGGAACACTCCTATGATTTGACGAGTTATGAACATCGTCCTCCTTTGCCTCATGTGATTTAGAAAGGGGGTTACTATGAGCCACAGATAGAGTCTTAGAGTGTGTATCAATTGATTCAATATATTGTCTGTCAAGAGCTCGAGTAACAGCATTATCTATTAATGCCTGCAGTTCCGCACCAGTTATATTAACTCTGGTAACATCATTATTCTCCCTCGGGTGGCTGTTAACCTCATCTGATCCAGCCATGTAGCTTGTTTGCTACACATTTATTGATAATGATTTATTTAGAGGTTATTATGGAATCATCATTTTTGAACGATTCATTAACCAGGATAATATAAACCATATTGGTTAATTGGTTAGTTATATTTAATTAGTATTTTCATTCTAATTTATCCTAGTCATAAAACATTAAGGATATTTAAAGTGGCGCAAAAGGCCTAGTCACAAAGACAGTTTTTTTTAAATTTTATAAGCCATGATTCCAGAGAATCGAGGCATTAAGGTTTGAACATATTTCATTACCTCTTCTTGACAGAGAGTCAAGGACTACCACTGTCTTTTGTCCCTTAGGACAGTAGGTATGGCCCGTAGGCATTTCATCATTTTAGGAATGATTATATAAATAAGAAGGGAATTGGAATGACCCAATTTGAGGATGACTTATGTGATTTTATCGAATCCCATTTTGCCAAGAATGCTAACACGTTACCGATGTTAACAAGGATTTGAATCTTTTGAATAGGTTCTACCATCTTGGCTATGTCTGAAATGACATCTAGGCTAGGTTTTACTTTTAAGATTCTTTTTAATATTTAACGCAGAACAATCCTAAACTGAGATGTTAATAAGGATCTGAATCTAATTGAGGAGTTACCATCTTGACCCCGTCTAAAAAATGACACATGGGCTAGGCCTTGTCCCTTTTTAGATTTTGTCATTTTATTATAATGGTAGATCTTTTAGAAGGAATGTTATTTTAATTTATTTCATATACTCCATTCATATACAATGATATAAAAGTGGTACAGAATTGCCCTAAACGGGACTTGAAAGAAATGATGTTGTCCATGAAGGGACTGAAAGATAAGTATGCCCTTATAAGGACTTACTAAGGAAACGAACTTTAGCAAAAGGAGTTTCTTCTTCATTTTATTTCTGAATGTTTTCTCCTTGGTTGCACGTTTATCCTAGTCGCAGTACGAAGCTCGGCCTTCCCTAGGCTTCAAATGGGGAGAATTTCCATTATGGCTTCTTTGCTTGGCGACGTATTAAAACATATAGAATTGAAAGCAATAATTCTCCGAATAGGGATGAGAGTATTCCTATGTTAAGTCTAGACTCAGAAGGTTAAGGAATGTGCTACTGTGTCATTGAGATTAAACACAAAAGGCTAGTGTTTAATTCACTCAATGTTGGCTCTGATACCAACCTGTCACACCCCGATATTTCCACGTATTACCGGTGGGCCCGGTGGGGAATATCGTGACGTAGTTGATATCATCATAGTCAAACAACACAAATAATAATGCACAGCGGAAGCAAAAGATAGATTTATTTCAACTGAATAAAATTGTAATATTAAGTATCACAAAAGAGTTGAAACAGATCCACAGGCGGATCGAATAAAAAGGGAAAACTTGTTTAACAGACTTTAGGCATCTAGAACTTGCGAGATTCCTTATTAACGCCCTGAGCTCCCTAGCCAATTTCGTACAGTACCTGTCACTTAACCTTTTTGGAAAATACGTCAGTTTACACTGGTAAATACAATTAACTGACTCATTTTGAAAACGTTTTAGAAAATTGATTTGAATGCACTTAGGCAAAAATATCTTTTATAACTTGGGACAATTATATAAAAATAATCTTGTATACAGATTTACAGGTTCGTTATACGTACAGGGCCCGATGTAGAAACCGAGTCAAGATTAACAGACACGCCACAAGTATAGGCCCACAAGAGAGTGAGATACCGTTTCCCTTATGCAACTGTCAGGTGTACGCCTACACCCCGTGCTTAAGACGTGGCCATTTTATTATAATGATGCTAAGGATATCCGGGACATGGTCATTAACCCCTAAAGGCTTTTTTTTCAAACAATACAGATTAAAGCGAGTTACCTCAATAATTTAATCACAATACGATTAAACATTCAATACCCGACCAACCGGTATTATTATAATACCGTATCCCAAGCCCGTATAGGGAAAATAAGTTAAGAGTATTTACCTGAGTTTAAAATGCAATTTATACTCAGCCGTATATCCTAATCAGCAAGCGCAAGTACCTTTACTGGGGATCTTAATCTGGAACGAAGGTTTTTAATAACCTATTAAATTCCTAACGGGTCTTAATTAAGCCTATGCTTAGACCGGTTAGTTTTAAAGGAAGGTACGGTTCAAAACGCATAATAAAGCGAAGACCGGTTTAGAATGTGGTTTTGACCTGACAAGCTTGGACACTTGTTTAATATGGGTATACTAAACACATTCTGGATTTTGAGATGAAAACGATATGGTTTGACCCGTTTCGGCCAATATATGCAACTAGTTACATAAGCCGATCCGAACGCGAAAAGTTCGTAACGGGTAACCAAATGAGTCATGAACATGTTTCCTAAGTTAATATGTCTTAAATATGTTGTGATATTAGTAGGATACCTTCCATTATGCCCAAAACGAATTTAAAACCAATTTATGCCACGTAGGGGTATTTTGGTCATTTTAAAGGTTATAAGAGGGTTTAAATATAATTCTGAGTTTCAGGTCTGATATAATCAGTAATAATACTTACTTTAATAAGTTATATCATTAGGGTATTACCTATATGTGAAATTTATTACTTATAACCAAACTATGCACCGAAGGGGCATTTTGGTAATTTCACATGAGCTTATAAGGTCAAATCTGGAATCTGACTTTACAAACTTTTACTTACTGTTAGAACATAAAAATTTTACTTAATATGTCAGTAGGTATTAAGTCTTATGTACCTAATATGGTTTTAATACATACTATGCGTTAAAAACGCTTAAAAAGGCGATTATGAGCTATTTCCGGGTTCTAAGAGGAAAGCTGATATTTTTATTATTCCAGAAGGCTCAAAATGTTTTATTTATCATATTAGATCTGTAGGAAAAAGGTTTGGTGTCAAAAGGTTTTGTAAAACTCATTTTATAAGCCAAAAGGGCAAAACCGACAATAACCGAATCAAGCTTAGAACTCTAAGTTATGCTCAGCCTAAAAATAAATAAAAATCTTCAAAAATCCCAAAATATTATATTACATCAGTGGGTAGAAATTTTGGTATTAAAATTGGGTTTAGATAGGCTATACATTAATTACGCCGTTAAATTTAACAAAAACCTTTTTATTTACGCTAATGAGCACAACTCCTATTCTAGACCTCAAACTGATATCAAATTTTAAGGACAAGTTTATAAATCGGTAACTAAGGTTTCTGTTCTTTATATTTTCAAAAATCACGTTTTAAGGTGAAAAGGGCATAACGGTCAACATTTAGGCATTTAACGGAAACATGCATGAACTAGGATTTCTATGGAACCAAGTTGTATAACCTCGGAGGGTTATACTAACTTATAATATGGTCCTAATGGAATCCTAAGGCATATCTAAACTAAGCTAAATCGGGTCAGAACTGAAAGTCAAAGCAGAAGTTAACTTTTACGACTTTAGGTTCCGAACCGAGCCTATACTTAGAATTGTCGGGTTGAATCATGCTTAGGCATGTTCAACTAATATTTACCAAGTTATTAAAGTGACAAAACTGATTTTATGGCTTCTATATTAATAGTTATGAATTTTATTTAAAACAAACCCGTTTGACTTTTATTTGACCCGACAATTAAACTAAGTAAACGTGGTAATTAGGAGGTGCCCTTTTGAGGGTTTAACACCTACTAATTACGGTCACGTAGCCATCTTAATTACGGACAATGGCTCAACCGCTTAAAAGTCAAAGCGTTCATCAAAACGCTTGACTTTTCGGCTATAACGCTAGAAATTTAAACTAAGCACGAAAGGACACTTACAAAGGGTCCAAGCAAGGAGGTTTTGATCCTAAATTCTCAGGTATGAAGAGCAAGGTCTCCAACTTAGAGAAATTAGAATCAAGTGTGGGTTTTGAATGAAAGGGTGAGGGGTATTTATAGGAAAACAAGAACTGTTAGGATCGTTCCTCGATTACCGAGCTTAAATCTCATCCCTACACTTGCACCCACTGACTTGCAATACAATGGGCACTCAAAACCAGCCCCTAGATTGCCCAAAAACCATTTGCACATAAGGGGAACAGCTGTATCAAGCTGGAAACCATTTCTGCTGAACTGGGACATGCTTACGGACCGTAAGCATAGGTCCATACGGTCCGTAAGGACCTTGCAGGCCAGCAACTTTAAAAAAATGGCAGTTTTAGTCCCTAAAGCCCCAAACTTGGTTTTTGATGCGTTTTTGACACGTTTAAGCCCCGTTAACCCCATTTCAAAGCTCTAAAATGAATTTAAAGTATAAGGAACTTAAAATATGTTCAAAAACATCTCGTATGTCGGTTCGTTTGGTCGTACGGTTGCGTTGTGCGTCTAATTACGACTAAACACGAACGGACGCTAAAAACGAACCAAACTACGCGACGAAAGGGATTTTATCAATCCAAACACTAAAATAAAATATTTTTGTGCTTACATAAATTTTTGGGTGTCCGGAGATATGCAGAACGGAAGATATGCGCGAAAATGCAAACTTGTGCACTTTTTGACACTTTTAGTCCCTGGTGGACTTGAAAGTTTATTTTTTTGCGCACCAAACATCTCTAAGCCTATATCTAAGCTATGAAAAGAATAAATAGGGTATGTTTAACTCATGGTCATATTCCGGAAGGTCCGTTACCATACGAATCGGCATACTTTTGCACTTTGACGCGATTAGTCCTTTAATCGCACAAAGTAGCGCGAAATGTCGTTTACTGACATCCAACCCTTCCATGGCCCATAATGGGCATTCCCAAGCATATACTTAAATATTACTACACTCCTGTTTGCTTAAATGGTCACCGAAAGGCGTAGATTCAAAAGTTGACGCTTTAGGTCCCTCTATTGCGCAAACTTGTGCATCTCATTATTTAATAGCATTGAAGCCTCATCTAATCCATATTAGGCATTCTTGAAAGTATTGTTAAACATCACAATGTTTCGGGTCCGCTAAAAGGTCATTCAGAGGTATAATTAAACATATTGACACTTTTAGTCCCTATAACTTGCAAAGTTGTGCGTAACTTATTCCTTATATATAGTCAGAGCTTAACTAGCCTGTTGTATAAGAATTTAAGCACACCCTTCTTAGAGCGATACTTTCAATTGTACCTTATTTCTTATTAAAGACTTAAAGGGTTGCGACTTTTATCAATCCTTGATTTTTCCGCCGACTATTGGCAACTTACAGATGATTATGGATTTGTTTGATCTTATTCGTTGTTTCCAAGGCAACTTTCTGATCCTGATAATTGGACTTACCAATCTTCTTTCTAACAATAGATGTTTAACATTCCATCTATACAAGGTCTCCCAAGGAGCAGCCTTAATACTTATATATCAACTATTATTGAAAAGCTTATCTTAAGGTGGGATGGTTATTCCAACCACCGCTTAAACTAATCTCAAAGAATAGCTAATACTCGCAGCTAGTCGAACAAATCGACGATCCTGGGCAGCTGATGGCGATTCTTAATTGTTGCCTAATTAGGGTTGCGGTAATCAATGCATAAGCAGAATGAACCGTCTTTCTTTATCAATAAATACCGAATTCTCAGAATATTGAGTTAGGCTATATGAATTCTCTATTTTAAAACTCACTTAATCAGGTTTTTGATTCTTCCAAAGATGGCTCCAGCCGTCTTGGAGATTTCATAATAATACAGCCCTAAATGGGATATAAATTTAACTCTACTTGCTTCTCAGAAGGTAAACAAGGTAATCTTAGGAGAAAATAATCAAGATAAGGAGGTTACAGAGATTTTCCATATCTCAGGCTCCAATTCATCCATCATTGCTTGTGTCAAATAAGTGACATATTTATGTTACAAGTCCACGAATTCCTTAATCGGGAACATTTACTTGGACAATTCTATTTTAGATATCTTCTTTGAATACCATTAGCTGACTTTAATACCGTATGACAATTGAAATATCTTTGTGGTTCCATGCATTAAACCTCCATACTGATCAGGCATGGAAGCAATCTATGGAACATATTAAGATACACCAATCCTCATATGGCGCTTTTGTCGTACCATCTGGTATTCGTAATCGATAGAGATCAAGAGATATCAATTACTTATGATGATGCACTTCATCTGGAGAGAGGGTACACTAGAATTTCATGACTGAAGATTTTTGATAGGAGCAAAAGAAATGGTTCCTATGATTTTCGCCTGTAAGTTTTACCTTACACTTAATATCTAGGGTTCTCATGGAAGACTTTAAGAATTTGTTATACATACCATCTATGAAGGATTGATTGGTAGCCGAATCCAAGCAGAACTCTTAGAGTTTATTCTACTTCATATTTTATGCTTAAGGTTCTAACAGGCAGATTTAATAACCTACAAAATTTATTCCACAAACGACTTATCTGCACCTGAATCAAACAATACCCTTGCGTATACATCATGACTAAGGACGTACCGGTTATAACATTGTCATCTTGTATGGCCTCTTTTGCATCCATCTGAGAGGCCTTAGCGTCAGTCTTCTTATCTCCTTCAAGCTTCTTAGCATACTTTGGGCAATTGGATTTGATATGCCCTTTCTCGTTACAGTTGTAACAAGTCGCATCTCCTATCTTCTGGCATTCCAATGTTTTATGCTCACTAGATTTGCAGATCCCACAAGCCCTAGGCCGTGATTGGGATTTTGATTCGTACCTGCACTTCCCATAATGGCGCTTCTTGCAGGTCTTGCATACAGGTTTCTCGTTGGGATTTTGTTTACCCCTTTTCTTAGAACTCTTGGAGTTATCTTCCTTCCGTTTCCTTTTTAGCTCATCCTTTGCATTTGAGGCATGAACAAGATCCTCCTTATGAGTAAGGAAATGTGGACCTAGATAAAATTTGGAGCGAGTAGCATGGGGCTCCTTGAACTTTTTCACAGCCTTCTTCACAGCTTTTCCAACAGCTGCGTCTATCATAGTCTGAAGAACATCTTTGGAAATTCTAAGGTTCTCAATTGTAGCATCATTAACATGTGTCGCATCATCCATAATACGATCAACGGCTGTCTTATCTGAGTTTGTCATACTCGATATTTAGTTCCTAACACCAAATAAAACAATTAGTTGCAATCCATCAACCGCTATTCATCATCCTGATGACCTAATATATACTAACTATGGTATCGTTAAACCATTCAGGCTAATATAGTACAACCATTCTCAATGAACGACATTTAGATATGTATATATATCAATTATACTTAGCCTAGGCCATAAAAGACCATTAATGGCAATTAAGGTTTGGGCCTAGTCCATCACCTTTTTGACAGGGGATCAATGTCACATCTGTCCTGATCATATTGATGATTTTTGGATAGCTTGAAAGCTAGACATTAGGATATTGGATAAGAGTGTTTCCTAATGGATATAAAGCATCCATCTAGGGTTGCTGAAGCAGTCTCTAAATGTTATCGGCCCATTCTACCTCGTGCTATAAGCCTAAGATCCTAATAGGCGGATACAACAACTTACAATATTTATTGTCCTCAATAGACTTTTCTGCGCCAGAATCAAATAGTTCCCATATAAGCATCATTGATAAGGAAAGGTACCTTTTATGATGTCATCTTCTTGTATTGCCTCCTGGTGTTCATCTGGAAGACTCACGCGTTTGCTTTCTTGGCCTCTTCAGACTTCTTCTGATTCCTAGGGCAGTTAGTCTTGATGTGCCCCTTCTCGTTGCAACCATAACAGGTCGCATCTTTCAACTTTTTGCAATCCAAGGCCTTATGCTCCTTGGACTTGCAGATTCCACAAGGTAGGGGCTGAGATTCAAATCTACATTTCCCCAGGTGGTATTTCCTACATGTTTTGCATCTGTTCTTTTCACCCGACTGCTGGTTACCCTTTTAAAACCCGGAACTCTTCCTATGATCAGAGTTCCCCTTTTTCTTCTTATCGGAGCGATGAGATCCCTCATCCTCCTTCTTACGCTTCCCTTCTTCGGAAGCTTTGGCAGCCTTGTTTATGACTACATCGAGTGAGAGAGATAGTGACAGATCTGCCGCTAACTTGAATGTAGTAGGTCTCGATGCTTTCACGCTTGCCTTGATTTCTGGGGCTAGACCTCCAATAAAGCGAGCTATACGCTTTGGTTCCAGTGTGATCAAGTAAGGAACCAATCGAGACATAGTATTGAAATTTGTAAGATATGCCTGGCAATCTAAGTCCTTCATGACTAATGCCAAGAAATCAGTTTCAATTTTCTCAACTTCATGTTAAGGACAGTAATTTTCCTTGATAAGAGCAACAAGCTAGAGCTTGGATTAGCGACCTCCACCAAGCTAGAGCTTCTCCTTTAAAAGATTGTGAAACAAACTTCACAATGTCTTGCTCTGCACATCCGCTAATATCAACAACAGTGTCCATCTCATCTAGCCACGTCATGCAGTCGATGGCTCCCTTTTCTCCTGTGAAGTCTCTGGGCTTGTAGGAGACAAAATATTTATACGAACAGGTTTTAACATGTGACCCTTGATTAAGCATAACCTGTCTAGACGGAACACTCCTCTGATTTGACGAGTTATGAACATCGTCCTCCTTTGACTCATGTGATTTAGAAAGGGGGTTACTATGAGCCACAGATAGAGTCTTAGAGTGTGTATCACTTGATTCAATATATTGTCTGTCAAGAGCTCGAGTAACAGCATTATCTATTAATGCCTGCAGTTCCGCACCAGTTATATTAACTCTGGTAGCATCATTATTCTCTCTCGGGTGGCTGTTAACCTCATCTGATCCAGCCATGTAGCTTGTTTGCTACACATTTATTGACAATGATTTATTTAGAGGTTATTATGGAATCATCATTTTTGAACGATTCATTAACCATGATAATATAAACCATATTGGTTAATTGGTTAGTTATATTTAATTAGTATTTTCATTCTAATTTATCCTAGTCATAAAACATTAGGGATATTTAAAGTGGCGCAAAAGGCCTAGTCACAAAGACAGTTTTTTTTTTAAATTTTATAAGCCATGATTTCAGAGAATTGAGGCATTAAGGATATTTGAAGTGGCGCAAAACGCGTTGTGGGTTTTAGATTTAGGGGTTTGGGTGTTTGGGTGTTGTGGGTTTTAGATAGTGTCCACTGCTTGTGTTATATATTTGTACAGATTGTTTGAAAGAGTTGAATGCTTTATCAATTATAGAAGGAATTAATATTTTTTTCCTCAAAGATAGATCAAATTTCTGTAAACCTTCAATATTGGGTCCTTTTATTTTCATCACAAAATCATTGACAAGGTAGGAGAACATGTTTCGGAGATGATAATGGGCCCAAATTTAGTTTCCATAGTGCAAGTTAAGGTTGACTTTGTGGGACAACACAAAAACCCCATCACCAATGTCGGTGTAGTGTTGAGAGGTAGAGTGGTGGTGGATGGAGGTGTGGGTAGTATAGAGAGACGGAGTAGAGAGAGAAAAAGTGTTTTGTTGTTTAGACTTTTGAAAGAGGAAGATATGAAGTTGATTTATTCGGGTTTTTTAATTAAGAAAATGTTTTAATGAAAAGTAATTGGACAAAACTACCCCTGCACAAAATGACAAAAAAAGCATGTTGGAACAGTAAAAAATGAGACTTTTTGATATTTGGACTAAAATGGCGACAAAATGCAAACCACAGGGACCCAGATTTAAAAAGTTTGAGATTTGGACTAAAATGGCAAAACTGCCCAAGCCACAGGGACCAAAATGGCAGTTTACTCATTTAAATAAAAAACTATTATGATGTGTATATGAAGAAGCCACACGAAGTGCAGCCCAAGAATCCTCCTCTAGGCCATCCTGTCACACCCCAACCGATGGCGGAAACATCGGGGGTGCGGCACTGAGCGAAACAGATTGTCCAGAAGTTTCCATAACATTTATAATTACCAATTATTTAAAGCATCACGTCCCATACCATGACATAAAAAGTAACATAATTATTACAGGAAAAATCTAGTCAAGTTATTCTGTTCCGACCACTCAGATTTACAAAATAGCCCAATTGTTTATCTGCTTCTAGAGCCCCTTTTTCCCTAGCTTTCGATTTCATCACATAGCAAACAAGGTACCCTAGGTCTTTCCTAGCCTCGATTTCATAGCGGCCTAAGCTAGCAAGCAGCTTAAGCACCTGTCACATACGTTAAAGTAAAAGTCAATACACATAGTGTAAAGGTGAGCATACAAGTTTAATAGATATAGTAAGTTTGAAATTCGTTTACGCATAACCAACACGTACGCATAGTGAAATGAAGCACGTTAGTTATCGACATGGGTCTATCGACACCAATGACTGCGGGTTGACTGTCCGGGACAGTTCGTAATACATAATCACCACTGTGATCCATGCAAATAATAGTCCTTAACAACCCCCGTGAACGGGTGCTGAGTCCAAACTATAGTACTATCGTTGCTAAGGCAGGTAGACATCATTCCATGTGTAAACATAACAAACAAGCATCCATTTAGCCACGTAATACATGCAATAACGGTTAGAGTTTAAATGGTATTGAGTAGTGTGATTGATGTGATTTGAATATTCATAACGTATGAAACACCCAAAAGTGCATAAAGCAAAAAGGGTTCGAGTATACTCACAGCGTTGATGGATTGAAGGGAGCGCGTAGAGTAGGATTAGCCTGAACAGTTAACGATATCATAAAAGATAAGCGGCGCGTAAAAATGGGAAAGTTACCAAGTGCAGAATGGTGACCCGGTCGGATGGCAATCCGTCTGATCGACCATTCGTGCGGATGTCTGCCCGTTCGGGTGGTTGTCCGTTCGGACGGCCACTCGGTCGGCTGACATGGTTGGCTAGATGTGTTTGTGTATGATGGCTTGACTTTTGAAGTTTTTGTTGTAGTATTTAGAAAATAGGGATGTATCTCTACCCTTCAGGTCGGCCGGTCGTTCGGTCGGACGGCGACTCGAATGGCGAGGTTTCTCAGTGAGAACAAGTTCACAGCAGGATGGTCACTCGGTCGGATGTCCATCCGATCGGGTGGCAACCCTGTTATTGAACATGTTGAAAATTGTTTAAGTTTTAAATCAAGATACAACCTGATCATATAGTGGGTCGCTCGAGTGGCAACCCGGTCGGACAGCAGCCCGATCGTACGACAATTCGTCCCAATGATCTGACCGTGTTGTTTCCTGATTTTGTTTGAAGTGTTGAACTTGACGAGACGTTGTGATAGCTGGTTTAAAGAATGGGAACCCCATCACATCCCCAATGTCCTATCTGAATAGGGATTACCCTAGTTCGTCAGTGCACGGTTCAAGACGGTTGTTCATGTTCAAACCCGTAATCACTAACTTTCAGGTGGAACTTGGATCTAGCACTGATACACCACTATGAATGAGTAGGCGATCAGTATTAGCTCTGATTCCATCGGGTTTGAGTGCATTGAGTGTAAAAGAGTTGAAAGAAAGTTAGAAAAATCATCTTTCAATCCTTTTCACCGTGAATATGTATAGATCTATGCATGATCTTTGTTTATTTATGTGGAAATCCTTCAGATTCAAGTTGTTCTTGGTGGATTGAGGCCAAAACATGAAGTTCTCAAGAACACATGATGACATCATCCTAGAACACCTCAAATCTAGTGATTTCACGGTTAAAAGTTAAGATTTAAAAGATAGAAAGGTGTAGGAGTGCGTGTAGATCAAGAAAGTACAAGATTTAGGGTGAGATCTTACCGGAATTGCGAGAAAATCAGAGAAAAGATGAGCAAGAAGTGTTGTTCGGACGTCAGTTGCCAAAAGTGGAAAGTGTGAAGGTGACAGGTGGTATTTATAGAGTTTCCCAAAGAGGAAAGGGAAGGTCGGTCGGATGGCAACTCGCCCGGGTGGCAGCCCGGCCGAGTGGCACCTCGGTCGGATGGTTGTCCAGCCGGGTAACAGTTCGGTCGGCTGGCACTTGGTTCGAGTGCTTGGCGCGACTAGTTTTAACGTTTCGATTCGCGGGTAAAGCGTTGCGATGTGATTCGAGCGAGTGATACGAGAGAGTTGCTTATCAAATTACTTTTAATCCCAACTACTATATCTAACATACAATCTCTATATTTAACTTGCGTTCAGCGTATTCGAGTAGACTTCGATTCGATTGAGTTGCGGTTGCGTTTCGATTAATCCTCCATATAACATAAGTAACATGCACAAGTAACACATAATTAGCACACACATGTAAAACAATATCCAGAACGCATATTTCAAGTTGCGATTCGTATTACTATTCGATGTCGATTTGATTAGCATTAGGTTGATTATCGTTTAGTTAACTTTATCGCATTGTTACTTCCTATAGTTCACAGTCATAAGTCGATTAGATGGCGAATAACACACGTCGATTACTGCGATTATTGACAATTACTCCACATAATACAGCTAAAATAAATACATAAAAGGAATCATTACAAGTCAAGTCATGCGATCGGTCTTTGACTTTGACCTTGACTTTGACTTTGACTTCTTGAGAACACGGGGTGTTACAGCCTCCCCTTGTTGAGGGAATTTCGTCCCGAAATTAGGCTGAAGCCGTAACAAACAACTGCGGGTACTTCGCCTTCATGTCGCTTTCGAGTTCCCAAGTGAACTCTACGCCTCGTTTGCCTTCCCAGCGAACTTTCACAATGGGAATGCGTGAGCGCCTGAGTTGCTTGGTTTGTCGATCCATGATTTCGACAGGCTTTTCCACGAAGTGTAATGTTTCGTTCACTTGCAGGTCCTCAAGAGGTACGTGTAAATCATCATCAGCCAGGCACTTTCTGAGGTTCGAAACATAGTTCCTCCGGTAGTTCGAGTCTGTAAGCCACCTTGCCGATCCTTTCCAGAATCTTAAAGGGGCCTACATAACGAGGCGCGAGCTTTCCTTTCTTGCCGAATCGGACCACACCCTTCCAAGGTGATACCTTTAGGAGTACGTGGTCGCCAACGTCAAATTCAAGGGGCTTGCGTCGTTTATCGGCGTAACTTTTCTGACGATTTCGAGCTTTCACCAGGTTGTCTCGAATTTGGAAAATCTTGTCTGTCGTTTCTTGTAATAGCTCGGGATCAGTTAATTGCGAATGCCCGATCTCGTGCCATACAATAGGCGATCGACATCTTCTTCCATACAATGCCTCGAATGGTGCCATTTGAATGCTGGAATGATAGCTGTTATTGTACGAGAATTCGACTAACTGTAGGTATGCGTCCCAATTACCACCGAAGTCTATGACACACGAGCGAAGCATGTCTTCCAGGGTACGAATCGTTCTTTCAGTCTGACCGTCGGTTTGGGGATGGAAAGCGGTACTTAGATTAAGCGTAGTACCGAGAGCAGATTGAAAAGTCTCCCAAAGACGTGAGGTAAACCGAGCATCGTGGTCGAAGATGATGTCACGAGGTGTCCCATGTCGACAGATAACCTCGTCGGTGTAGATTCGGGCTAATCGTTCTACCTTGTAGTCTTCTCATATCGGCAGGAAGTGAGCAGATTTAGTCAAACGGTCAATAATAACCCAAATGCTGTCGTGACTTGATGACGTGCTTGGGAGTTTCGTTACGAAATCCATAGCTATACTCTCCCACTTCCATATCGGGATCTTGGGTTGTTCGAGTAAGCCAGAGGGTCTTTGATGCTCACCCTTGACTTTCGCGCAAGTTAGGCATTTTCCAACATAGAGAGCGATATCCCTCTTCATACCTGGCCACCAGTACTTGTAACGAAGGTCCTGGTACATTTTATCGTCACCGGGATGAATAGAATACCAAGATTTATGGGCTTCATCCATCAGGATCTTTCATAGGTCGGTGCGCTTGGGGATCCAAATTCGATCCAAATAGTGTAAAATCCCATTCGACTTGTTTTCTAGCTGAGCTCCATCGTGGTGAATCCTTTCCTTATCCAAAGTGCGTTCGGTGAAACAGGCATGCTGAGCTTCGCGGATGAGGGTTTCGAGATCAAATTGGGCTTGAATGTTACGAGCGCTGTGCAAATAGCTCCGTCTGCTGAGAGCGTTGGCAACGACATTTGCTTTGCCAGGATGGTAACGAATCTCACAGTCGTAATCGTTGAGAAGTTCCACCCACCGGCGTTGACGCATATTAAGTTCCTTCTGTTTAAAGATATGTTGTAGGCTCCTATGATCTATGAAGATCGTACACTTGGTACCATAAAGGTAGTGTCGCCAAATCTTTAACGCAAAGACAACCGCGCCTAGCTCGAGGTCGTGGGTTGTATAGTTCTTCTCGTGGATCTTGAGCTGCCGAGATGCGTAAGCGATAACCTTGTCTCCTTGCATGAGAACGCAGCCGAGACCAAGGTTCGAGGCATCGCAATAGACTATAAAGTCATTGTTCCCTTCAGGTAGCGTGAGGACAGGAGCATTGCAGAGCATGTTCTTAAGGGTTCGAAAGGCAATCTCTTGCTCAGTTCCCCAAACGAAAGGTTTGTCCTTATGCGTAAGTGCAGTAAGGGGCACGGCGATTTTGGAGAATCCTTCGATGAATCGGCGATAATAGCCCGCTAGTCCGAGGAAAGAGCGGACTTCAGACGGGTTCTTGGGTGTAACCCAACTCTTGACAGCTTCGATCTTTGCGGGTTCGACGTGAATACCGTGACTATTGACAATATGACCGAGGAATTGAACCTCTTCTATCCAGAATTCACACTTGGAGAACTTGGCGTTGAGTCAATTCCCTTGGAGTAGCTCGAGAACCAAACGTAGATGTTGCGCGTGTTCGGTTTTCGACTTGGAATAGATCAGGATATCGTCGATGAACACGATGAAGAAACGGTCGAGAAAAGGTTTACACACGTGATTCAAAAGATCCATGAAAACCGCGGGTGCGTTAGTTAAACCGAAAGGCATAACAACGAATTCATAGTGACCGTAGCGGGTGCGAAAAACAGTCTTGGGTATATCCTCCTCTTGAATGCGTAACTGATGGTAGCCTGAACGTAGATCGATCTTAGAAAAACACGTAGCACCTTGTAGTTGGTCGAACAAATCATCGATGCGAGGCAGTGGGTAGCGATTCTTGATTGTCAGCTTATTCAGCTCCCTATAGTCGATACACATCCGGAACGACCCATCCTTCTTTTTGACGAAAAGGACTGGTGCGCCCCAAGGAGAGGTGTTAGGGCGAATAAAGCCTTTATCAAGCAGTTCCTGGAGCTGACTCGAGAGTTCGCGCATTTCTGACGATGCGAGTCGATAAGGAGCTCTGGCAACAGGATTTGCTCCAGGTACGAGGTCGATACGAAAGTCGATATCACGACGTGGAGGTAGACCTGGAAGATCTTCAGGAAAAACGTTGAGAAAAGCACGAACAACGGGAACGTCTTTCACTTCCTTCTTCTCTTTCTCTTCCCTCTCTGCTACTACAATGTTGGCCAAGAAAGCTCTGTATTCCTTGCGTAGATACTTGCTAGCTTGGATACACGACATGAATTGCAGTTTCTTCGAAGCGGTTTCACCATAAACACATAACTGATCTCCGTTGGCGAGCGAGAATCGAATCATCTTGTCGAAGCACACAACTTCAGCATGGTTTTCACGAAGAAAGTCCATGCCTACTATGACATCAAAACTTCCGAGTTGCATCGGAATAAGGTCGATAGGGAAGATGTGATTGTTGAGCTCGAGGGTACAATCATGGAGAACGGAATTAACTGCGACGGTTCTTCCGGTGGCGATTTCAACATCGAATGTCGAGGAGAGATGGGCGCGCTTACGGTTTAGTAACTTTTCGAACTCAAACGACACAAAGCAGTTATCGGCTCCAGTATCAAACAAACACGAAGCATAAATACCATTCACAAGGAATGTACCATTGACGACGTTGTTGTCGGCTTGGGCTTGGCGCACATTGATGTTGATGGTTCATGCGCGTGCTGCTTGCTGTTGTTGCTGCTGCTTGTGACAACCATCACTTTTCTGTACATTCCGTACACTAATTGAACAGTAATTTGTGCTTAAATAATTGTGCATGATCTAGTTTACAAGACAAATGAATTATTGATTACCGTTAAATACATACAATGGCATTTCATGATACGAGACTTTATTCGTTGCTACATGCAACATTAGATAGTTCTAATGATACACAGAACAGAATTGGCACCGTTACCAGACAAATAAATTTCTGAATTCCATGCAAGTGAATTCATGCACATTTTATACTACAAAATATTGCTTTATGCATAAACGAGAGCGTTGCGTCAGAAATACTAGTAAACTCACCGGTAAGACACATTGTGTCAACAAAACTGCAGAAAGCAGTTAGACAGTAGAATTGGAGCCTAGGTGTAGGTCCGACGACAAGAATACATTAAAACCCAAGAGTACATACAAGGGTTTACATATATACCATCCGGAAGCTAAAATACGCACTAAAAAGCACCCGAAACGCACTTTAAGCGCGTAATTTATTTAAATTCAGCTATAATCAGCAATATGACACTGAAATATTATGCAGAAATTATGATTTATCATCCATAATATTTCCCTAAGTGTCGGGAATTAAAAGGGTTACAAAAGGGTACTTAAAAGACACTAAACGATGCAATTTCGCGCTTTAACGGAACGATATTTAACCGAACAACCGGACGTAACCCGGAACATCAAAAATATTGCTAGAAGCATTGATTATTCATTTCTGAGCTAGTTATGGATCCCGAATACCATAACAACCCTTATAACATGATAACACGTTAAAGTCCCAATACTATACTAGAAAACTAATTAGATTACTTACACTACCATGGGAATTTACACTTTACCCCCCCCCCATTACATGTGGACGGCCCAAGGTAGTGGCCCCCACCAAAATCCTCCACAATCTTCCTAAGATTACTTAATCTTTTCTTGGATTTAGAGGGATCATGATCTAGATTTGATTATGTACTACATGAAACACATGACAACTAATTGGTGCAAAAATTACACATAGACCCCTCCACCATATACAAAGATCGGTCACATGGTGTTGGTGCATTCATCTGTCGACTTCGTCTTGTATCGAGTCTAGGATTAGAATTGTTAGATTAGATCTTGTTATACGAGAGTATAGGAGGTTTTAGGGTGTGTTTAATGTAATTTAGCTTGAAAGTGGTGATTTCCCTTGAAAATGTTACTTGACAGTTTCAAGCTAAATCAAGATTTCCCTTGAAAGTGTCACATGACAGTTTCAAGCTAAATCAACATGTTGATTTCCCTTGAAAGTGTCAAGTGTCATTTCAAGCTAAATCAAGGTTTCCCTTGAAAGTGGCATGTCATTTCAAGCTAAACCTTCACCACTATAAATAGCCTTCAAGCTAAATCATTTGTAACATTTTCTGAAATTCCATACCGAGGTGCTGCTGGTGTGAGGACTGATTGTAAACGATAGTATATCAATATAATCAGTGTTAAAGTGATACGCAAGCTGTTTCGCAATCGGTTTCTTAGTTTCCGCCTCTAAAACTGATAAATCTCTTCTGAACGACTCGTTCGGGTCGCAAACCGATCCTTCAAGTGGTATCAGAGCTCAGGAGGAAGAGATTTCACCAAAACAGCTCATTTTTGTCACTTTTTCTGATTTTCTACACCTTCTTTCAAAATCGAACAAATTTTTACGGTTAAAATCGGTTCATATTCTCACATAATGTGCGTAAACATGTTTTAACAAACCCTTGAGAGTTTCAGATCTAAAATCGGCTTAAATCTTGTTCAATCGGACCAAAATCAGATCGTTATTTGCTGACATCATGTTGGATTTCGCTTGAAAAAAGTGAGAGTTTGAAGCGAAATCGAGGATTTCGCTTGAAAACAGCAGTTTGTTTGAAATACGTGAGGATTTCGCTTGAAAACAGCAGTTTGTTTGAAATACGTGTGGATTTCGCTTGAACTGTCTTTCACGTGATAAATACATCGAGTTGTGTATTTCATTAAACGTGGATGTCAGGTTATCGGTAGTTGGAAAAGAATCAAAGTTTATGTCGCCCACTATCCAGTTAGAGGTCCAATAGGTTGTGTTCACGTGAATTGTTTGGTGCAATCATATTTGGTTGTTTATTGATATTGTCGGCCATTAACTAGCGAAGTGCATTTGATTTTTTTGCGAAAATTGTTAGACATAGGTTTGCATGTGATCTGATCTATATCTTTGGTCAAATCAGAATATTAGAAATACAATTGAAATTGCATGTGTGTTGACTGTTGAAGCCCAATATATGTCACCAGCTCATCAATTGTGATAAATTGAGTCTTGTCGATTAAGTGGATTGTTGTCAGCCCACTACAGACTTTTCGACCCAATTAGAATTTTAAGTAATTGGTATTTTATTTGAAAGGTGATCTATCTTGGACTTGTTTTTTAGCTTAACAGGATTGTCTTGAAAACCGGGATTCCGAATCATGGATATCAATTTCTTTAATATGACAAGAGAAACTATTGATAGAATAAATGTATTAAATAAAGAATTTGATTCATTTTCAGGTTGTCCAGGAGAAAGTACAAAGAGTATCATTGAGAGGTATAGCCATCTTGTTCGCTCAATGTCTGAGAAGGGTATTAAAAAAGAATCAGAAGAATGGGTTGAAAAATTTGTCAGTGCTTTACCTCGAGAAGAATGGGAAAATTATATCTTAAACTTGAAGACTTCTGGAGAATTTTCCCAACTGACAATTAGTCCACTCGTTAAAAAGATTGAAGAAAAGTCAAAGTGTAAAATCATTATTAAAGAAGAGCAAGAGTAAAGGTGTTCAAGTGGGAGAGGAACAGACTGAAGAAATTTCAGTTTTGAAAGACGAGATGAAAGCTGATAAGAAACATATTTTTGATTTAACGGAAAATTGTGAGAAGTTGAAATCAGAAAATGACAAACTGTTAAGAGATTTGAACAGTTTGACATTGAAAAACGAGATTTTGAAAGAAAAGGAAAAAGAATTTGAAAATGAAAAATTAAAATTTGAAAAAGATTTTCAAAGTCAAATGAAGATTTTAGAAGATGAGAAATCTGTCATTTTTAAATATAATCTTGAAAAACAGATTGAAATAAACTCTCATCTTCAGAAAATCATTCGACTTGAAAATGAAGCTGAAAAAGATCGGATTAAAATCCAAGAGCTTGAAGAGAAATTGAAAGGTTTTGAGACTTTGTCATCAACACCAGATTATCCCTGTCCAAAACCGATCAATTCCGTTCCAATAAGTGACGATGTCACAAACTTTGACAAAATCAAAGTTGAAGATTGTGATGAAAAATCTGATGATGAAAAAGGAAAAATTGACAAAAAGAATTTATTTTTGAAGTTAAAAGAAAAATTTCAAGAAACTGTTCCACAATCAACCGAAAAGGGAGAATGCTCTAAGAAAAAACCTTTAAAGAAGAAAGTGGAACAAAAACAAAAAATTAAAAATTTGAAAAATGTTCAAAAAGAGAATAAAAGCTCATCAGATCGATCATCCAATCGCAATCAAAAATTACAAAAATCGAAAAATGAAAACTCTAAAGTTGTTGGTAATAAGTGGTACAGGTCGGACCACAGTGCTCAAAAGTCAAATCCAGCAAATAAGAGGAGCAAGGATTATCACCAAGCCAAAGAGTGTTATGATCTGAATGTTTGGACTGAAAATGGTGATTGGTATGATAACAGAGTGTGTTACAGATCAGGCTATCAAGGACACATTGCTGTTAACTGCCAGAGTTGGAGGTTTGAATCAAGGAGATGCTTTAACTGCAACATCATTGGCCATATTGCTAGAGATTGCTCAATGAGATCAATGAGAAGATCGAGAGCTGAATCTCAGAAGCAGGTGAAGAAACCAGTAAATGTCAAGCCCAAAGAACAGAAGGTTCAAGAACCTAAAGTTCAAGAAAAGAAAGTAAAGCTTTCACAGGGGCAAAAAGACAGACTGAGGAAAAAGAGGAAGAAAGCGAGAGAATATCTCGAAAGGATTTTGTCCTCGGATACAACTGGGAAACCAGATAAAAGTTCTGATAAATCGTCTTGCTCGCCAAAGAATGACAAATCAAGCAAAACGGATTCATCAGATACAAATCTGAGGATGAAAAAGGGAAAGAAGAAAAAGAAAGTTCCTGGTGATGAATTTGTTTCTTTGGAAACAAGGGAGCCAGTTGTTGGCGATGAATCTGACTTTTTAAAGTCAGACAAGCCACGGTCAGGCGATGAATCTGGTGTGGTAAAACCAGAAGAGCCATGTGTTGAGGTAAAAAATGAGAATTCTGGTCTAACAATGGATGATGCAAATTTTCCACCATTGTTGAACAAGAATTCAAAAACACCCAAGGACCGTCAGGCTTGAGTGAAACTTTTTAAATGAAAAAAAACCTGACTTGCCGGAGTTCCTAGGTTGGTAAGCGTGGAACATGAATCGGCATATTTCTTGAGAAATTCACGAAAGTGATATTTCGAACTTACAAGTGGTAAATCAGGGACATTAAGTTGTACTTGATTTTCTACAAGTGATGTTTGTGAATTGATCTTAAAAATGTTAGTTTTTTACAAGTGATTGAAGAAAACAAAGTGATGAAAGATCCCCGAATTTGTGAAAAGACACACAAAACTTATTTTCCGGAAAAACCATTTTGATTAAAACAAACTTAAGTGTTTCGAAATCACTATGGGAAAATGTTTTGTTGACAGGGGGAGTTCTGATTGTTCCAGCCAAGTGAATGGAGAATTGAAGCAATTCTCATCATGTTGTCACATTTCTTGTACAGTTTATTTTCAAATTTTCCCAGAAAATCAAAATTGAGACATATTTTGATTTTAGGGGGAGTAAAAATTTTAAAAAAAATTAGAAAATTTGAAAATGTCAAAAACATTAAAAATTTCAAAATGAGTTTTGTTGTAAAAAGAGGAAATGATAGTAGATCAATTGGACTGTCACAGCATGCTAAAGATATGTAAAGTCTAAATGTGATAAACGATCTCACTAAAGATGTGACGGTAGGCTCAGCTAGACTAGTAGATTTGCGATAACGATACAAACCTAAATGAAAAAGCCTAGTTCCAGTGGGAAACATGATCGAAAGCATAGTACTTAGTTTTGTCCTTCTTGATTGTGTGCCTACTCAGTAATCACTGATTGTCGAAAGACATAAAACTGGTTAAGTTTGTGAACTTTCACAACTTTTCTAAAAAGTCGCTGTGATTGTGCATTTCATTTTGCAAAGATTTAAACTTGTTTTATTTCTTTATTTTGTTTAAGCATCGGACATCCTCTGCGTATACGTGAGTATCGACCTGGATGTTGTTGCCTAAACGTTCTGCTTTATTTTCTTTGGTGTTTCGTTTAAGCTTTGGACCTCCTCTGCGTATACGGAAGTATCGACCTGGCGGTTAAAGCCTAAACAACTTCAACTTGTTTTATTTTTCTTATTTTGTTTAAACATTGGACTTTCTCTGCGTATACGGAAGTATCGACCTGATTGTTAATGTTTAAACATGCTACTTTATTTTCGCACTATTCACAGTTGATAAAGTTTAAAGGCATTACTTGAGTTAGTGTATTGCATGATGAGGGGATATGCTGAGATCGTGGGGTCCATAAGAACTTAGTGCTATCTTAATATACCATAAAGTATCGGTAAGCAGATTGAAAGTTTTTAGATTGAGTTTAAGTGGACAACAATATCGTCAATCAACGTGAATCGTTTAGAGCTTAAAATGTTAAAGCTTAACGGTGCTAGTGATTGGTCACAAAAACTGATATGATCCTCTTACACAAACTCACAAAAATATTGTTTGTAAATATTTCTTTACTGCATTTCATTATATTCAAAAATCCAAAAAGATTTTCGGTGTGTTTTAGCATAAAATTTTGAAAAATCCAAAAAGATTTTCGACAACTGATGTTGAAGAGCTGATTTTCAAAATTTCAAGTGATGAACATGATGAACTGGTTTGGGAGTGTGCATTTAAAAGAAGTTGAGATTAGTTAATCAGGGTCATTAATTTGAACTTGATGTAACTATTACTAGTAAGTTTTGCTTATTGATTTAAGTAAAAACTTATGAGTTTGTGAGAAGATTGTGCAGAAGATGAGCTGATCAGAGATAAAGCCAGGGATTGATCTCTAGGTGATAGCTAATTCCAGACAGCGATCCCATCATGATGAGAGGGGGAGTCTGACGAGGTTAGAGCCAAAGAGAAGATCCTGGTATATGCGAAGAAAGTGAACAGACTGATAAAGACTGAAGATGCGAAGACTCGACACTTAAGACTCGTCAACATCTGAGGGGGAGTCTGTTGGTGCATTCATCTGTCGACTTCGTCTTGTATCGAGTCTAGGATTAGAATTGTTAGATTAGATCTTGTTATACGAGAGTATAGGAGGTTTTAGGGTGTGTTTAATGTAATTTAGCTTGAAAGTGGTGATTTCCCTTGAAAATGTTACTTGACAGTTTCAAGCTAAATCAAGATTTCCCTTGAAAGTGTCACATGACAGTTTCAAGCTAAATCAACATGTTGATTTCCCTTGAAAGTGTCAAGTGTCATTTCAAGCTAAATCAAGGTTTCCCTTGAAAGTGGCATGTCATTTCAAGCTAAACCTTCACCACTATAAATGGCCTTCAAGCTAAATCATTTGTAACATTTTCTGAAATTCCATACCGAGGTGCTGCCGGTGTGAGGACTGATTGTAAACGATAGTATATCAATATAATCAGTGTTAAAGTGATACGCAAGCTGTTTCGCAATCGGTTTCTTAGTTTCCGCCTCTGAAACTGATAAATCTCTTCTGAACGACTCGTTCGGGTCGCAAACCGATCCTTCACATGGCCTAATTAGAAGATTTAAGTAATCTTCTCACAATCTTCACTCAATCTTTTCTTGGAACTTTACTTGATCTTGCATGTACTTTTACAAACATAAGATCTTTTGGACAAAACTCTAAAGTTGGAGTATATGAACACAAGAACTCATCTCATCTTCACACAACACACCACTCTCACTCCCTTGGCCCCCTTGCTCTCGGCCAAAGGTGGCCACACCCACCATCACCATATTTCGATCACCTCCCCACAATCCAAGTGCATTACAAGTTGCTACAATGTGTCTAACGAAGATTAGAGCTTGCGGATCTTGAAGGACCTCTCTCATTTTCTTTTATCCAACACATTTACGCTCTTGAACTTCCCTAGCCTTGTGCTAGTGGTAAGCACTTAGATCCTTGCATTTTACATGATTGTTAAGTGGTTAATGATGTTTAAAGATAAAAAAAGATAGGAACTCTAAAGAATCATAAACAAGGTCTTGAAGTATAAACTAACTAGAGATGAAGTAATGTTAAAATGAAGATGAAATCATGTTGTTCTTGTGTTGTTTGGTGTATGATGATTATGTACTGATATGAAGGACTTATAATCTGCTGTAAGTATCGTTGTTTATCGCTAAACATGTTAACGGAATCAATCGAACGCGCTTTAGAATGTTAAGGACTGAAAACAGAAAGCTGTTTAGTGATTACAGCCAACTTCAGTTGGCTGTAACAGAACCTTAGTAAAACGAAAAATGTATTTTCTAAAGTCTAGATTTATGTATTATGAAATACGGTTCTAATGGCACTGGAATCATAATTTTTGGACTTCGTTTACTATTTTTAAAGTGTCGTTTTGTAACAACAGCTAAAGCTGCATTTTTGCTGCTGAAAATATGCGTTCTGTTTTCAGTCATAACTTGAATTCTGTGTAGAGTTAGATCATGAAATTTTTACTGTATATGACCACCGATGTATTTGTAATTCTCTCACTGGAATTTCGTAAATCGGACTCTCAATGAATTTTAAATAAATTATTTCGTGGACTGCAGTCAGAAAAAGATAAATCTGAGTTCAGTCCGGAAAATGATTTTTTATAAAATATTGGTAATGAATTGGATCCCGAGATTTTTACACAAAAAAATTTGGATCGTTTAAGACATTCTGTAAACATTTGGGAATTTTTGGAATAAGTTAACTATTTTATTAAAATCCCCGAAAACAGCCCAGTTTTGAAGATTAAAGCTGAAACGACGTAAGTAGTAATTTGCGTGTCTAAATGTCGGGTAGGTTATTTGAGAACGATCTAACGTGTTATATGTTAAAGAAAATGATATAAGTAAAACACTTAGTTAAAAATATAAATTATTTTTAACACCAGAATACATATACAAAAGATAGTGACTTGTACTTGTGCGATACAAGTCTAGTGACTAACGTTAAGAAAACACGTATAGGTCACGACGTTAATTAAGCAAATCCGGTGAAGTTTACGACGCAAGGAACGCAAAGTTGTGAGTTCATGCTCCCCCTTTTCTTTAACTGTTTTTGGTTTTATAACTCTCGGGGGTGAAATACATGTCACAAATATTAAAATGTTTACAAATGAAATGATACAAAAACAAGAAGCACTCTTGGTGAGAACGAGTACCAAGTAAGATGCGATTTGAGAATACAAAAATACAAGAAGCACTCTTGGTGAGAACGAGTACCAAGTATGATGCGTTTTAAGAAATGCCTATGAAATGCTAGATCATGTGAGCACAGACATAATACTAAAAATGCCATAAAGTCTTGGTGAAAACTAGTACCAAGCCATTAAAAACATTCACTAATTAGGGACGAGGGTTAGATCTAACGGGTAAGGCCGAGACCCACTCATGGTCACAACTAGTACCTAGTAGTGCTTCGGAGTCCCAGTCAAGGGTAATCGACACAGTCGAGGTTAATCGACACAGTCGAGGTTAATCGACACAGTCGAGGTTAATCGACACAGTCAAGGGAAATTGACACAGGCGAGGTTAATCGACACAGTCGAGGGTAATCGACACAGTAAAGGAGCCAACACTAATGCTCCCTATGTCCTCACATGCCTTAAAGGAGCCAACACTAATGCTCCCTATGTCCTCACATGCCTTAATGTCTTTGTACAAACATTCATTTAGTACGTGGTGTGCACAAGAAAACTTGATTTACACAAGAATACTTTATACAAACAAGACGCATGAACTCGCTCAACTTTATGTTGATGTTTTCCAAAATTACATGTATTTCAGGTAACAGGATGGATCTTGGGCGCAAGTGTTGTAACTAGAAGTAAACTCCAAGTTTGGATGTCATCCATTTTGTTGATTTGTAACCTAGACGAAGGTTGTGTTTTAAAACCTAAATAACAAGTGTTTATAATACTCAAATTTTATGAATGGATGAACATCGTTTTGATCATGTAGTTGTTTATTACGATTGAATGCAATGATATTAAACCAGTCACACATCATATGCTTCCGCAAAAGACAGGGTGTGACACTGCTGCTGTTGCTGAGGCTGCTGCTGTTGAGGCTCCTGCTTCACAACCCGATTGGGGCACATGTTTGCAAAGTGGTTCGGATCGCCACATGCAAAGCAGACTCTGGCGTTGACCGCAGGTGCCTGAGCCGCGTGTTGGCCTTGTGGGGCAGGAAGTAGAGCTTGATGAGCAGCGGCTTGGGCTGGAGCTTGACCTTGTCGACCACGGCAGTTGGTGGTGAAGTGACCATACATATTGCAGTTGGCACAGAAACGGAAAGCAATGGTTGTCGGGTGGTGGTAGGTGCAAGTAGGGCAAAGCAGATGTGGCCCAGTGTATGCACGCTTAGCAAGCGGTGCATTTGCCACAGGTGCCGCTACTTGACGCTGTTGCTGAGCAGGTACGGATAGAACTGGTGCAGCAGTGATCGCACAGTTCTTGTTGCTGGAGTTGCTCTTTCTCTTGTTCTTCCTCTTGTTGCTCGATGTGGTGGTGGTTTCAGCAGTTGGTGCGACGGTGGTAGCTTGATGCAGGCTCTTCGAAGTTTTATCCCAGACACCAGCCTTGACCCGCTTGTCATTGATTTCGGCGGCCAGTAGGTAAGTCTCTTCGATCGTCTTAGTCTTGGCCGCTTGCACAAAATCAGCAACACAGTTGGGCAAAGCTCTGATGTACTTCTTGATTGCGATCTCCGGGGTCTTGACTTGATCAGGACAGATAATACTGAGTTGCTTGAAGCGAGGAGTGAGAGCAGCGTTGTCACCCTCTTTCAGTCTGATGTGCCAGAATTCATCTTCTAAATTTTGGCGTTCGTGAAGAGGGCAGAATTCCTCCAACATGACTTCCTTGAGATCGTCCCATGACAGACCGTAGGCTGCATCGTTCCCCCGTTTGTTCCTCTCGGCCATTCACCAGTCTAGTGCGCGGGACTGTAAGACGCCGGTAGCATTTAGAGTGCGGAGATCATCGAGGCAACTACTCTGTCGTAGTGTGACCTCGATGGAGTCAAACCATTGGAACAACGCTGTAGGGCCTTCCTCGCCAGTGAATTCCTTTGGCCCACATGCCTTGAACTGTTTGAAGCTGAAGGTAGCTTTGGGTGTATCTTTAGGAGCTTCGGTTCTGGACTCTTCAGACGATTTGCTCACGTTCTCGTATATTTCGCCCACGGCTTTTGCTACTTGCTTAGCGATGATAGCAGCAAGACGTTTGTCTCTTTGCTCTTGGCGAGAGAGTCATGGGTGACGGGGTCCAGATGAGGGTCCAGTTGACATTGTCTGCAACAGACATCGTCTTGGGTCTCAGGTATAGCATAATCGAATCTAACCTCACACCTAACACTACTAAAGCTCAAGAACACGTATACCTATCTATCACATAGCCATATAGGCACATAATCACAGATCCATGTAAGCACATAAGCACGTAAGGCACAGAATCACGGAAGCACGGAAACACATAATCACAAGATGCATATAGAGACACTTAGAGCATTCTGACTGCATCCATCATTTAATGTCTACTCACGTTCGAGAGTAGCGATTGCGCATAGCATAGCGAGTAGTATAGCATAAGCGAATAACACAGTAAGCAACATAGCGTATGGTGGTTCCTCATGGAAGTAGCGATTTGTTAGCGTGGTGCGAGTCGTGTGTGTTTAGGTAGAGCGAGAAACGTGTAATAAAACCTTCAGTATCACAGTACTGTTTATCTCAAAGCGCTAACAAATAACATTCAAAAATATTTCATGTAAAAGCAGATAAAATCCATGTAAAGATGACAAATATCAGAGTCAGCAGTTGCGGGCTCAGAATCGAAACACATAAAAATCGAGGAATAGATCGTCTGCGGCTAGATAGACATTGACTACCCAAAGTGATTCGACTATTCACAAGGACCTCAGTACACACATTGGCCTACTGGGCTGTGCTCTTGCCTCGATTCTTGGGCAATTGGCACGCGTCCTTTCAGATGATAGTGTGACTTTGAGTCGATGGAGTCCGTCGAGACTTTGGTGAGAGTCTTGTTAAAACCAAATAGCATGCGGAACAAGCCATTAAGGTCCGGGTTTCACCCCTGACTTAATAACTTTTATTCCTGTTTTTATAAAATAAAGGAAAAAATCACGTCGAAGTATGGAATTTACTCCTAGTTCGGCGCATTTTCTCTGGTTTATAGAATAAAATGCGAGTCGAACAAGCGATGTGGTCGAGAGTTTGCGGCTTTCACACCTAGCCTCGACCCAACCACTCGTTCACCTCTGAAATTTCGATTGCAGTGATAGTGTAGTGTAAGCGAGAACAGCGAGAAATAGCAGTTAAGCTCGTACAAGACCCCTACTGGGTATGCACAAGTCAGTCTGTTGGTACTTAACTATAGACTAGGTCGTTTCTAAGACATCGACCCGGACTAGGTCGAGTCTTGCCAAATTCCCTATAGTTATGGCTCTGATACCAATCTGTCACACCCCAACCGATGGCGGAAACATCGGGGCGCGGAACTGAGCGAAACAGATTGTCCAGAAGTTTCCATAACAATTATAATTACCAATTATTTAAAGCATCACGTCCCATACCATGACATAAAAAGTAACATAATTATTACAGGAAAAATCTAGTCAAGTTATTCTGTTCCGACCACTCAGATTTACAAAATAGCCCAATTGTTTATCTGCTTCTAGAGCCCCTTTTTCCCTAGCTTTCGATTTCATCACATAGCAAACATGGTGCCCTAGGTCTTTCCTAGCCTTGATTTCATAGCGGCCTAAGCTAGCAAGCAGCTTAAGCACCTGTCACATACGTTAAAGTAAAAGTCAATACACATAGTGTAAAGGTGAGCATACAAGTTTAATAGATATAGTAAGTTCGAAATTCGTTTATGCATAACCAGCACGTACGCATAGTGAAATGAAGCACGTTAGTTATCGACATGGGTCTATCGACACCAATGACTGCGGGTTGACTGTCAAGGACAGTTCGTAATACATAATCACCACTGTGATCCATGCAAATAATAGTCCTTAACAACCCCCGCGAACGGGTGCTGAGTCCAAACTATAGTATTATCGTTGCTAAGGCAGGTAGACAGCATTCCATGTGTAAACATAACAAACAAGCATCCATTTAGCCACGTAATACATGCAATAACGGTTAGCGTTTAAATGGTATTGAGTAGTGTGATTGATGTGATTTGAATATTCGTAACGTATGAAACACCCAAAAGTGCGTAAAACAAAAAGGGTTCGAGTATACTCACGGTATTGATGGATTGAAGGGAGCGCGTAGAGTAGGATTAGCCTGAACAGTTAACGATAGCATAAAAGATAAGCGGCGCGTAAAAATGGGAAAGTTACCAAGTGCAGAATGGCGACCTGGTCGGATGGAAATCCGTTCGGTCGACCATTCGTGCGGATATCTGCCCGTTCGGGTGGTTGTTCGTTCAGACGGCCACTCGGTCAGCTGACATGGTTTGTCACACCCCAACCGATGGCGGAATCATCGGGGCACGGCACTAGGCGAATCAGATTGCTCAAGAGAATCCATAACAACTGTATTGCGATAATATTTAATACATTCGTTATCCCATACTAACAAATAATACAATCACATAAGTTATCACAGATTTCTTGTCCTCTCGAACAATACAAATCCAACAACCTAGATTTTAGTTGAGTTTCTAGACCTCCTAGCTTGATTTGATATAGTCTGCGATCTAACCTACAACATACGTTAAAATGTTTTTCAATACAAAAGTATTGGCGAGTATACAGGTTTGATATGTAGCGTAATAGATTAAAAAGTGTAGCGAATTTCCACATGCATAAACGTAACACACGACATACATACTCACAAAGCTGATACTACCAAAATGCGATTAAAAAGGGTTCAAGTATACTCACAGTGCGTATTTAACGGAAATACAACTTGATTGGGTCGGTTGCGAGTATATCTGCGTTAAATCATTGAAGGATATAGTAAACGATGCACGGCCAAGCGAGAATGGCGTCGAAAAGTCAGTTATCCGGTCGGATGGTGCTCATCCGTTCGGATGGGCTCATCCGATCGGATGACAATATGGATCGGATGACCATTCTGGATCAGATGGGCTGGTCCGGTCGGATGACAGTCATCCGGTCGGATGACATGCTATCCGATCGGATGACATGTGGTCCGTTCGGATGACATGTTATCCGGTCGGATGTCATGTCTGTTTTATCGTCCCGATCAGTCGTTTTCGAGTGTTTTAGGTAGGAATACGTGCGGCTTTACTGGAATAGTGTAATTTCTCACTAACGCTTGAAATTTCGTCGGTTCCGACCCGTTCTAACGGCCGGGAATCACCCCGTTCCATCAGATCTGGCCGTTCTTGACGGTTTCTCATGTTTAACTCGAAATCGCACAGTTCCTTGGTTAAATACATCGATTTAGGTGAGATTTGTTATAAAAACATGTGGAAATCACCCAGATCTAAGTCGTTTATGGTGGGATAAGGTCAGAACTTGAAGTTCATAAGAACTCTTGGTGACATCACCTTAAAAACACCTCAAATCCGTAGATTTCACGGTTAGAAATTGAGTTTTGAAAGATAGAATGATGTAGAATTGAGTGTAGATCACAGAAGTACAAGTTTTAGGTTGAAATCTTACCGGAATCATGAGGAATCGAGAGAAAAGGGTCTTGGAGCGTGTTTGGTCGAGTGAGAGTTGTCACATCACTGTTTGAGTGATGTGACATGGTATTTATAGGCAACAGAGGAGAAAGGGGGTTACTGGGTCGGATGGCCCATCCATTCGGATGGCAATCCGTTCGGATGGAAATCCGTTCGGATGGCCCATCCGTTCGGATGGCCGGTCCATCCGGATGGCCACTCCGGCGCGGTGAACTTTTCCGTTTTTCGAGCGTTGCGATAGTTTTTTAAGTACGCGCTTTCCACCGTTAATTATATTATTATTATATAAGTATATTTATATCACCAGGGGTCGTATTTACGTATCCATATTCCAAAGTTTGATAATTAACAATCGGTTTTCGTTTCGTGTGCGCGATTATTAGCGACGTCTCACGGCCATCAAGGAGGGTAGTATAGGTCCTTTCTCGATGTCATCGTGAACGTTATTGTGTGTTGTGCCACAAAGACTGACGGGGTACCATCCACTCGTATTGTCATCATCTTCACGACGACTGGAGCAATAGCACTCACCCGAGAGTCTTTGTTAGCGTTAATTGTTTACGTTCGACACATCACGGCCACTGAGGAGGGTAGAATAGGTCCTCACTCAATGCCTCTGTGAGTGTTAGTGTTTGTGATAATAGTGTAGCTATAATATATTGCGAAAATATGCGATCATCCTTCGAATAACGATGTATGCGATATAGTTACATTATGATCCGAATCTCTGGTGCTAGGCGTAACGAGTATATCGAGTAGTAACAACGCATGAAAGTGCGGGTTGTTACAGTCTCCCCTACTTTAGGAAATTTCATCCCAAAATTAATCCAATAGGTGGACTTCTGAGAGTTGATCTAGTATAAGTAGCGATACAACGAGTGATTTAACCGAGGGTTGACAAGCGAGGGCGTTTCGAATAAGAGAGATCGATTGCGATAGCCAGAAGGCGACGTAAATGGCAAAAGTAGTATCCCACGAGTGGGCGTTCCACAGTACCTCGTGTCGCGAAGAATTTGTTAGTTCGTTGCGATTGTAAATTAAAGAACTTGAAAGGTTTCTCATGACGTAGGGTTAACTGAGTCGATCGTTAACTGACGTTACAAGGAACGTTCGTTTTTAGATACTCAAAGGGAATTTTGGATGGAAATCTTGAAAATTTTTCCTTTTATCGCGAGGTCAACTAAGTCGATGTTAACCAACGTTGCAAGGAAGTTTAAGTTTTTAAACATTTTAAGGAATTCGAAGATGGAGACAGGGGTTACAAAAACTCTCCTATGACATGGGTTCAAGCTGGACTCGATGTCGAACCAATGTCTTAAGAAGGATTTTGTTTTGACGTTGTAAAAGTTTTATGGAAAACTGGACTTATGAAACTTTTCTTGGACATGGAGTTAAGCTGATTCGATGTCATCTCCACGTCATGAGAAAATTTTGCTTGTCCGCCGGTTTTAAATCAAAATTTTTATAAAAAGACGTTTTAATTAGTACAAAAGGTAATGAATCACCGAGCCCTACTTGGCACTTTCCCACGAAAGTTTGTTAATATGTTTAAAACACTTATATATAGGAAGTACCAGCGGCGTATCCACCATGCTTGCCCATATTACTTCTGTTTCGTGAGGCGGTGTCAGGTGTGCCGATATGACACGGATAGAATTTGCGCTTACTCGGCCCAATCGATGGGAAGTCGGACCGAGTATAAGGTAGAATCGAATAGGTTAATCCAGCGAGTTGATTTGCGAACGTAGTTACAACGGCGTGCGCGAGTAGCCTGATGACACAAAACATTTATGTGTCGTGTCTGGGTAGGCGTCGAGTGATAAGCGATACGCGAATAGCGCGTTTTCGATTGGATTCCACATTAAACCCACATGGCACGTTTCCACGAGAGTTTGCTAACATGGCGAAACGCCATGTTTAACCAGGTTAGTTTTTCCTCGTGAAGTGGTGTCATGTGTACTAATACCACACAGACTGCAATGAACACCAAGCGAGAGATAAGCGGTACGCGAATAAGCGGTAGACTGTACACGATAAGCGATAAGCGATTAGGTGAGTAAGCGAATAACACAACACCAACAATGACGGCGATGATAAACGAATCACGATAAGCGGCAGTTGTTGCGTTGCAAGCGATGGAGGTATGCGCGATTTATGATGTTCGATTTTTGATCGATTAGCACCACAGAGTTCAACTAATATCAGCCCCCACATGGCCTTTTTCCACGAAAGCCCACTGATATGACTAAAACACCTTGCTTTAACCATATGAGCTTCATCCCGTGAAGCGAGGTCATGCGTGCTAACTTAACACGAATATCACAGATAACGTTATAACGATAGATTGATTCACAGCAACGATACAGATTCACATAATGAGCGATAGAGATTGCGAGTTACACATGATAAGCGATTGCGATTAGCCGAGTTTTGTTTCGAATAAGCTTAGCGTTACGTTGCGACGCGTCACGGTTATCGGGGAGGGTAGAATTGGTCCTCACTCAACATCGTGAGCGTTACTGTACTTGATGAGATTGATCGCGACAGACTTACGACAAGTCTTGCGATGATGCGATTCAGTTGTTACGCCTTGCGATTGAGTGTAGTGTGTTGAAAATAATCACAATAGTATAATAGGACTAATAACGTTCAACTCCACGTGGCACTTTCTTCACGGAACTTCGGTAGTATGATAAAGCACACCTTGCTTGACCCCTACTACTTAGATCCCGTGGTTTGGTGTCATACTTTGTTGAAACGCTTATGGCACCTTAGAATTTACTACGATCTCCGTGCACTGACCCAAGTAATCCCGTGTGCACCCGTGATTAATCGTTCCTTGCACGTCTATCGTACCTCGTTCTAAGAGTATAGTGAGGGTAAAACTCATTATTTCGTGATATAGTATATAGTATGTGTGTAAATCTAGTCTAAGTGCGACGACTAGAGTGTGATAGAGAAAACGAAAACGAGAGTTAATGTTACGCTTAGTGGCAACTTTGAATAATAGAGTAGGTTCGAAACTTAGAAATTAACGTCGAAAATCGTATCATTACAACTTTATCCTACGCTTGCTAGATGTTTGATGCTGAAGACTTTTGCTGGAGCTGTTGTTGTTGTACTCAAGTTCGTGGTTCGATGCGGCAGTTGCGGGTGTAGTGACCGTAACGGTTGCAGTTACTGCAATAGCGACAGTCAGCCCCAACTGGATGTTGATAAGTGCATGAGTAACACTGAGGTTGAGCTCCCGTGTATGCTCATTTGGGAAATACCGGAACTGCTTGAAGAGGCTTCGGCTGCGGCAGTTCGGTGGTTGATAAGTTCGGGCTTGAAGTCTTTCGCTTGCGGTTGAGTTTGTCGGCGTCTTGCGAAAAGGTGTTGTTGTTGGAGAATTCGTCTGAGGACTCACTTGCAGAATCTTTGGCTGATTTGTCGGAAGATCCGTCGGCAGATTTGTCAGAAGAGTCGGCAGTAGATTCGTCCGAAGAGTCATTAGCAGATTCGTCAGAAGAATCGTCAGCAGATTCATCAGGGGAATCGTTAGCAGATTCATCAGGAGAATCGTCAGCTGATTCATCAGAAGAATCGTCAACATGTTCGCCTGAAGAAATAATGGTGATTGCTTGATGAGCTTGCTTGACAGGATTCTTTGAGAAGAACCCTTCCATGAGTCGTTTGTTGTTGATTTCTGCGGCTAAGCGGTATGTTTCTTCGATAGTAGTAGGTCTTGTCGCTTCGACAAAATCACCCACACATTCAGGCAAGCCGCGAATGTATTTCGAAATGGCTTTTCCTGAAGTGTTGACTTGGCTTGGGCAGATTATGCTAAGTTGTTTGAACCTTGCGGTGTAGCAAGCGTTGTCACCTTTGTTTTGCTTGATTTCCCAAAATTCGTTTTCTAACTTCTGAATTTCGTGAGGAGGACAGTACTCTTTCTTCATGAGCTCCTTCAGCTCATTCCAAGAGAGGGCGTAAGCTGCAGAGATTCCACGTTTGTTACATTCGGCGGTCCACCAGTCGAGTGCTCGTGATTGAAATACTCCGGTAGCGCAAGTAGTACGGAAACTATCGGGACACCCACTTTGACGAAGGGTAACTTCGATAGAGTCGAACCACTGGAGTAGTTGAGAAACACCTCCTTCACCCGTGAAGACCATCGGATCACAGGCTTTGAAGTGTTTGTAGAGAAATGCAGATTGCGGCTCTTTTGTCTTAACGTCTTCCGTAGTTCGAGAGTTAATACGAGAGTGCACTCGTGTGACAATCTGAGGAATGACTTTGACCACTTCCCTGGTCACAAGTGAAGCAATCCTCTTTTCGCCCCTTCGTTTGGCTCGTCTCTTTGCTGACATTCTCGAAGTAGAGTTGTTGGAAGGCATCTAGACAGAAAGAGACTTGGGGTGAGATTCGATCATAATGATTTTTGAGTTTTTGCGATGCGATTGAGCGCGTTCAAAACTTGATGCGATAGTCTAGTAGTACTACGGATCACATAGGAGTCACATAGGAGGCACGAAACTCCTAAGTTCTCACACAATGACTTGTTGTTTATACGTATATATATATATGCATTTATATAATTGTAATTTGTAATCATACAAATACAGGGCGACTTAGAATAGGCGAGGACGCGTTGAGGTGAGAAAACGAGAGCGAAGGCGATAGGTTATGCATTAGTTTTGTTGCGAACATTTGGGTTTCGTTTTAGATTGCGATGGCTATGCGATTTTGTGCATTCATAAAGCAGGGAGTGAAAATCGTTAAAAAGAGAAATCGATAAAGCGTAAAGTTTCAAATCGTAAATAAGTTCCAACCAGGTGTAAAAATTGGCGGGTCATATGATAGAGTGCCTTGGGTGTTTAGGCGTCGACTACCCAAGGTAACCCAACTATATTCAACAAGTTCGTGCACGCGCGTTAACCTAGAAATCTTCATGCTTCCACTGGGATGCAGCTCATGGCATTCGGCTTCCTAGTCATCGCGTGGCTCGAGTTATCGTGATAGTCGAGTCCTTGGTGAGAGCTTTTGAAAACCAGTTTATAGAGAGTGGAACGGCTTATTGAGGTACGGGTTTCACCCCTGACTTAACAGCTTTGTTCCTAATTGTGGTCATGCTCTTCGAGTAAATTCGTGAGTTCCACTAGATTTTGAAATGGAGACTTTCGTCGAGATGTGGATGTCACTCCTAACTCGATGAAAGGTTCTCGTGCTAGAAAAAAAAATGCGCTGGGTGAGCGATCTCGTCGGGAGTTCTTGGTTTTCACACCTGGTCTCGACTGGATCACTCGGTTTTGTTATGCGAGTATTTTCGAAAACATGTGTATTGTGTCAGCCTTAGGAAAGGCTAAGTAGTATTCCGGCCTTAGGAAAGGCTCCTTCGTGTGAAGCTGTAGTATGCGGTGTTCACACAAAGTTGTAGCTTTAAGCAATTTCGATCGAGAGTACCAATCTGTCACACCCCAACCGATGGCGGAATCATCGGGGCGCGGGACTAGGCGAATCAGATTGCTCAAGAGAATCCATAACAACTGTATTGCGATAATATTTAATACATTCATTATCCCATACTAACAAATAATACAATAACATAAGTTATCACAGATTTCTTGTCCTCTCGAACAATACAAATCCGACAACCTAGATTTTAGTTGAGTTTCTAGACCTCCTAGCTTGATTTGATATAGTCTGCGATCTAACCTGCAACATACGTTAAAATGTTTTTCAATACAAAAGTATTGGCGAGTATACAGGTTTGATATGTAGCGTAATAGATTAAAAAGTGTAGCGAATTTCCACATGCATAAACGTAACACACGACATACATACTCACAAAGCTGATACTACCAACTAGGTCCTCGATGCTCGAATATGCGATGGCAAACTAGACCCCGTCGGGCGCAATAGTACTATACTAGTCATGGTGGGACGTCGCGAGTATAAGCCCTAGCACATATGCAACTAGTATCACATATATCTATTGACAACAGTTATTCGCAAGTGATAATTCGATTGATTGAATGATTCGTTTAATAAGTTCGATTTGTTAGAAACGTATATTACACCCAAAATGCGATTAAAAAGGGTTCAAGTTTACTCACAGTGCGTATTCAACGGAAATACAACTTGATTGGGTCGGTTGCGAGTATATCTGCGTTATATCATTGAAGGATATAGTAAACGATGCACGGTCAAGCGAGAATGGCGTCGAAAAGTCAGTTATGCGGTCGGATGGTGCTCATCCGTTCGGATGGGCTCATCCGATCGGATGACAATATGGATCGGATGACCATTCTGGGTCGGATGGGCTGGTCCGGTCGGATGACAGTCATCCGGTCAGATGACATGCTATCCGATCGGATGACATGCTATCCGATCGGATGACATGCTATCCGATCGGATGACATGCTATCCGATCGGATGACATGCTATCCGATCGGATGACATGTTATCCGGTCGGATGTCATGTCTGTTTTATCGTCCCGATCAGCCGTTTTCGAGTATTTTAGATAGGAATACGTGCGGCTTTACTGGAATAGTGTAATTTCTCACTAACGCTTGAAATTTAGTCGGTTCCGACCCGTTCTAACGGCCGGGAATCACCCCGTTCCATCAGATCTGGCCGTTCTTGACGGTTTCTCATGTTTAACTCGAAATCGCACAGTTCCTTGGTTAAATACATCGATTTAGGTGAGATTTGTTATAAAATATGTGGAAATCACCCAGATCTGAGTCGTTTATGGTGGGATGAGGTCACAACTTGAAATTCATAAGAACTCTTGGTGACATCACCTTAAAAACACCTCAAATCCATAGATTTCACGGTTAGAAATTGAGTTTTGAAAGATAGAATGATGTAGAATTGAGTGTAGATCACAGAAGTACAAGTTTTAGGTTGAAATCTTACCAGAATCACGAGGAATCGAGAGAAAAGGGTCTTGGAGCGTGTTTGGTCGAGTGAGAGTTGTCACATCACTGTTTGAGTGATGTGACATGCTATTTATAGGCAACAGAGGAGAAAGGGGGTTACTGGGTCGGATGGCCCATCCGTTCGGATGGCCCATCCGTTCGGATGGCCGGTCCATCCGGATGGCCAATCCGGATGGCCACTCCGGCGCGGTGAACTTTTCCGTTTTTCGATCGTTGCGATAGTTTTTGAAGTACGCGCTTTCCACCGTTAATTATATTATTATTATATAAGTATATTTATATCACCAGGGGTCGTATTTACGTATCCATATTCCAAAGTTCGATAATTAACAATCGGTTTTCGTTTCGAGTGCGCGATTATTAGCGACGTCTCACGGCCATCAAGGAGGGTAGTATAGGTCCTTTCTCGATGTCATCGTGAATGTTATTGTGTGTTGTGCCACAAAGACTGACGGGGTACCATCCACTCGTATTGTCATCATCATCACGACGACTGGAGCAATAGGACTCACCCGAGAGTCTTTGTTAGCGTTAATTGTTTACGTTCGACACATCACTGCCACTGAGAAGGGTAGAATAGGTCCTCACTCAATGCTTCCGTGAGTGTTAGTGTCTGAGATAATAGTGTAGCTATAATATATTGCGAAAATATGCGATCATCCTTTGAATAACAATGTATGCGATATAGTTACATTATGATCCGAATCTCTGGTGCTAGGCGTAACGAGTATATCGAGTAGTAACAACGCATGAAAGTGCGGGTTGTTACATGGTTAGCTAGATGTGTTTGTGTATGATGGCTTAACTTTTGAAGTTTTCGTTGTAGTATTTAGAAAACAGGGATGTATATCTACCCTTCAGGTCGGCCGGTCGAACGGTCGTTCGGTCGGACGGCGACTCGAATGGTGAGGTTTCTCAGTGAGAACAAGTTCACAGCAGGATGGTCACTCAGTCGGATGTGCATCCGATCGGGTGGCAACCCTATTATTGAACATGTTGAAAATTGTTTAAGTTTTAAATCAAGATACAACCTGATCATACAGTGGGTCGCTCGAGTGGCAACCCGGTCGGACAGCAGCCCAATCGGACGGCAATTTGTCCCAATGATCTGACCGTGTTATTTCCTGGTTTTTTTTGAAGTGTTGAACTTGACGAGACGTTGTGATAGCTGGTTTAAACAATGGGAACCCCATCACATCCCCAATGTCCTATCCGAACAGGGATCACCCTAGTTCGTCAGTGCACGGTTCAAGACGGTTGTTCATGTTCAAACCCGTAATCACTAACTTTCAGGTGGAACTTGGATCTAGCACTGATACACCACTATGAATGAGTAGGCGATCAGTATTAGCTCCGATTCCATCGGGTTTGAGTGCATTGAGTGTAAAAGAGTTGAAAGAAAGTTAGAAAAATCATCTTTCAATCCTTTTCACCAAGAATATGTATAGATCTATGCATGATCTTTGTTTATTTATGTGGAAATCCTTCAGATTCAACTTGTTCTTGGTGGATTGAGGCCAAAACATGAAGTTCTCAAGAACACATGATGACATCATCCTAGAACACCTCAAATCTAGTGATTTCACGGTTAAAAGTTAAGATTTAAAAGATAGAAAGGTGTAGGAGTGCGTGTAGATCAAGAAAGTACAAGATTTAGGGTGAGATCTTACCGGAATTGCGAGAAAATCGAAGAAAAGATGAGCAAGAAGTGCTGGTCGGACATCAGTTGCCAAAAGTGGAAGTGTGAAGGTGACAGGTGGTATGTATAGAGTTTCCCAAAGAGGAAAGGGAAGGTCGGTCGGATGCCAACTCGCCCGGGTGGCAGCCCGGCCGAGTGGCACCTCGGTCGGATGGCTGTCCGGCCGGGTGACAGTTCGGTCCGCTGGCACTTGGTTCGAGTGCTCGGCGCGACTAGTTTTGACGTTTCGATTCGCGGGTAAAGCGTTGCAATGTGATTCGAGCGAGCGATGCGAGAGAGTTGCTTATCAAATTACTTTTAATCCCAACTACTATATCTAACATACAATCTCTATATTTAACTTGCGTTCCGCGTATTCGAGTAGACTTCGATTTGATTGAGTTGCAGTTGCGTTTCGATTAATCCTCCATATAACATGAGTAAACACGCACAAGTAACACATAATTAGCACACACACGTAAAACAATATCTTGAACGCATATTTCGAGTTGCGATTCGTATTACCATTCGATGTCGATTTGATTAGCATTAGGTTGATTATCGTTTAGTTAACTTTATCGCATTGTTACTTCCTATAGTTCACAGTCCTAAGTCGATTAGATGGAGAATAACACACGTCGATTACTGCGATTATTGACAATTACTCCACATAATACAGCTAAAATAAATACATAAAATGAATCATTACAAGTCAAGTCGTGCGATCGGTCGTTGACTTTGACCTTGACTTTGACTTTGACTTCTTGCGAACACGGGGTGTTACACATCCGTAGTCATAAAACTCTGGGTGGGCGTTATGCGAAAGTGGCGAAACGCGTAAGAGATGGGCTTTATATAACTTGAGTGTGTAGTGGGGTTATACATGTATAGGGGTTTATATATATGTATGTATGTATATGTGTGTGAGTGGGGAAGGAATCATCACGCCAGGACAAAAAATTTACCCAATAACGCCCCCCCCCCCCCCCCCCCCCGTAATGGTGTTCCGGGCGCTATGGGGCGTTATAGGAGAAAAGGGCGCCACATACAGCTCCATTACACATGCTCTTAGGCTATTTGTTATTGCCTCACACCCATGTTACCTTGTGGTTTTAATCCTTCTTCACATCCCGTACACCGCTCCAAGGGGTGTTATTAAACCTTGGGTGTATGTAGGCATGATGGAGTTCCCACTATAAAGCCGATAAGATGAGGCGTGATGAAGGTGAATTAATTTGGAGGGCAGTAAAAGAATCCAAGTGGCAGTCACTTTTTATTCTCTAAAATAGTCTTTTACACATCACCTCACTTTCTTTTTTAATTTATATAACTTAAATATTATTTTACTGAGTAATGGGTAATGAAAACTGATAAAACTATTACACCCTGTAGTGAAAAACGTAAATGAGAGTATAGTTATAGGAAACTGATATGACAGTTAAAACATGTGAAACCATGTAATCTTAGTTCCAAAACAGTTTTCACATAACCAAAGCTTGCAATAGAAACTTGTTCTCTTAGCTTCACCATTTGTACAAATTATGGAATGTATATTTGCCTTAGATAAAGAGTTTGGTAATTGTTAGTATGTTAATAATAATAGTTACGAATTTTGTAACTGTTAATTTGTACAAAGACCAAATACAAATAGGTCAAAACATATAAAATTCCTTTAACGTGAGAAGTGAACGAAAGATTTTTTTTAATTTTTTTCCCTTCTACTAAATAATGATATTTAATTGCAGAATATAAAAAAACATGATTTTACAGTAGTAGAGTAATTATTATATGATAATTATAATTACTCTAAAAAATTATAATTTTTTATTTTATATTTTTTAATTTTTGAACTAAAATACGTGCTTAATAAGTAGGGAAAAAATTTAAAAAAAATCATCCTATTCACTTTTCACATTAAAGGTATTTTGTATGTTACTCGTTTGTACAATAACTTTAGCCCTAAGGCTATATGGTGTGGTTTGGAGCTTTAAAGTTCCTTCATTTTACTTGCATGCAATGGTTTAAAACCACCATCATCATTACCTAGTTATTTTTTTATTTAAATTTAAACATTATTTAATTTTGATATATTAATTTAAATAAAAAAATACAATGCCATAATTTAAATAAAAAAATACAACGTCATAATTTAAATAAAAAATACTATGTCACTAAGAAAATCACTTGTCGTCTCCTCCTTGTTGACGATAAAACCATAGGTGCTCGGTCAGATCAGCTCGAAGGTTATGGTGTGTTTCCCTGTCATGTATCCTCGCTCGGATAACTTGTTTTTCAGCGTATGTGAGTAGTGGGTTTGTCGGTTGGTTACTTTCATCATAACGTTCTCCACAAAACGCTCTGCCCGAGTCCTCCAATATCATGTTATGCAAGATGATGCACGTATACATGATGTTTCTCATTTTACCTTTTTCAAGTATCATCGACGGCTGGGCAATGATAGACCATATCTTTTTTAACGCACCAAAAGCCCGCTCGATATCTTTTCTTGATGACTCTTGTTTCTTCTTGTAATACATTCTTTTCTTATCATCTTCACACGAAAGAGTTTTCACAAACGTCGCCCACTCCGGATAAATACCGTCTGTGAGATAGTACCCATACTTATACTCCACGTCGTTTGCATAGAATGAAGTATCTGGTGCAACACCATCTATGACATCGTCAAAAAGATTCGAAGATTGTAAAACTGCGATGTCATTGTTCGCACCGGCCATGCCAAAGTACGCATGCCAGATCCGTAAATCTTGAGACGCGAGCGCTTGTAATACATTCTTTTCTTGTCATCTGGACACGAAAGAGTTTTCACAAACATGGCCCACTCCGGATAAATACCGTCTGTGAGATAGTACCCATACTTATACTCCACGTCGCTTGCATAGAATGAAGTATCTGGTGCAACACCATCTATGACATCGTCAAAAAGATTCAAAGATTGTAAAACTGTATTGTAGGACCAGCGTGGTCACCACGATGGTGCTGCCCTTTCCAAGCGGTTGGACATGTCGCCCACTCCCAGTGCATGCTATCAAGACTACCCAACATCCCAGGAAACCCGTGAATCCGCTGATGGGCTTCGTATAAAAGTGGAACGTCGGTAGCGGTTGGCATCCTTAAATATCGCCTCCTGTAAAGAAAGTTAACACCTAATATAATAGTGTTATTATACTATAAATAATAATAATAATACCTTCATAGAAATTTTCAAGACAATCACGACAACTTCTGTCCAACATCCTTAAATATTCATCCCACGCATCACTCGCTGTGTCGTACGCTAGTTGCCTAATTGCGACAGTACACTTTTGTATTCCAGAGAAACCAATTTTGCGACTAGCACTTTCTCTTTGTGTGAAAAAAGTGAATTCAGCCGCAAGATCATTTGAAATTATTAAGAAAATACGATGGCTGATGTACTTCAAAGTACATATGTTTATAGTGTATATTTTGGCTAGTTTTCGGTTATTTTGAGTCTAGTTTAGGTTAGAATTTCGATACTGCTGACGTTAAGATTTGATTTCAAGTCCCGTAGCTTAAAGTGATGAAAACCGAGTCAAAACGAGCAGTTTGGAGGAAAAACGGGATTCGAACGTGAGTTGGAAAGTTGGAAATCAAGAAAATAATAAAATAATCATCTGGGGGGGGAGCCGCGTGACGCCTAGGGCCCTCGCGTCACGTCTAGCCCCTATTTTGAAGGATTGTTGATTTGCAGCTAGGTTTTTGAAGGGAATTCTAAGAAAACTAAGGAAGAACCCTAATTACGAAAATTAGACATCTTTGGGCAATCTTGGAGCATTCTTGGTGCATAATCGGAGATCTCAAGGCTTTGGAATCATTGGTATGAGTCGAGGGCGAAGAATCAAAGGATATATCGGGTTTTCTAATCCCTTATTTTGTCGATTACTTTTCTTGAAACTTGTTATAATGAATTCTTGTTTAGATTTCTTTGGATTGTTTTCACGTTCTAGTATGCTTGGCTAAACATTTAAGCCACCTAGACTTGATGAATGGATTGACATGAAGTTTTTACCGGTTTATTAATTGAATGATTTTTTGGACTAATTGTGATTTGTAAAAGGGTTGATTTAATGATTTGATGTATATGCATGCTTTGATTTGGTTTATTATTATTATTTGCTTCATATGATTCTTAGTGATGGTCTATATCACAACATAGAGTCATATTAGGGTTTAGGATTTCGGTGAGTGTCTATATCATGTTAGAAAACCTTAACTCTTTAGGGAGAATTGCGCAATAACCCCTAGTAGTAATTGATAATAATTTGCTAAGCCTTAGTGTTCTACTAGTCCCAATAACTGGAAAGTGAGGGGCTATTGATAGGTCTTACCCGGCGAGTTGCTTTAGATAGTCCTTGGAAAAGGTCATGTCTTGGTTTACCTGTCGGTTTTATTAGTCTATCAAGCCAAATTGATTACTTCAATCTACCCTAGATCTACGATTGGAAAAGAGTAGGTCAATATTAGGGTACTTACACAATAATTAGACAACTGGAAAGGCGTCTAATAACCGGTAGGATTAACGGCCTAGGTAGTTCCACAGGTTTCTCCTTGAGAAGGGTCGAGGGGCTTAGTTGGTTCTTAATAGGTTTAGTACTTTAAGATCCCGGTTCCATAACTCATGCGTTTAACTTAATCGGTAATTCTTTAAAAACAATCCAGGATTCTTGTCTAGGTGGTCTCGTTCTCATATAAGGAAAGTCCTCAGTCTTAATTCGTATTTAGTCTAGCTCTAGTTACTTTAGTAGTTTAATATAGATTTCCTAGATTTTCCGTAACCCCCCCCCCCAAAAAAAACAAATAAACAAGTTTCAGTCGTGTCTGTCAGTGTCTATTAGAGTCTAGTTTATGTGATACATAGAGTCTTGTGGTTCGATATCCGGACTTCCTAGGTTATACTACATTGATCGGTACACTTGCCGATTGTGTGGTTTTAGGTCGAGTCTAGAATTAAAGCTTTTTAGTGTCTAGCTTAGAGAGTCTAATATAGTTGAATTTTTATAGTCTGTTTAGCACACATCAAGTTTTTAGCGCCGTTGCCGGGGACTCTTGGCAGTTTCGTTCATTAGCTTTGATAGACTTTATTGACATATACGTGCTACGTGTTTTCTTTGTTTTGTTGAGTCTTTGTCTTTTCTTGTCATCTTGAGTCGTAGTAACTAGTGTTTGCTTTTCTTGTGTTCAGGTTTTTGCTTGTAGTGGATGCCACATCTACGCTCGCATGGACCACCGCCACCAGTCAAGCAGTCATCATCTCAACTGGGCGAAGGCCCAGAGGTTAGTCCTTCATCTTCACCTTTTACTGTTTTTCCAGATTTCGACACCAATCCCCTTACCGTCCCACCACCTTCACCAAACCATACACCTAAGAATACCCCACCCGATAGTCCCACTTCTAGTACCTCTAGTGAACCAGAAAACGTAGATCATATGGCCAACGCTAGGCAAACCGTCCATCAGCAGGCTACTCAGAATTTCACCGGCCTTGCTTCACCCATCACCGTTCCACCCATAGTTAATGAAAATTCATGGCAGATTCCATCTTATGCCATGCAGGCTATAACCAATAACATCTAATTCCATGGCCGAGATGATGAGGACGCCCCGGCCCACATTAACCTTTTCTCCCGCATGCTAGCCACCTTTAGCCTTCATGGTGCCCCTAATGATGCCACCTACCTACAGCTTTTCCTGTTTTCACTAGCTGGCCGTGCGGCTACTTGGTTGGACTCTCAACCAGCCGGTACTTTTACCACTTGGGCGGGGCTTCGTCAAGCCTTTTTGAACAAGTATTTCCCACCCGCTAAAGCCTCACGTCTTAGAGACCAAATCCACTCTTTCCGCATGGAACCCGACGAGCCTTACTACCTTGCTTGGGAGCGTTTCCAAAACCTTTGTGCTCGTTGCTCCCAGCATGGTCTTTCCGATTGGGCTTTATGTGAGAAATTCTATAACGGTCTCACCCAAGACACTCGTGATCGTTTCGATACTAACGCGGGGGGGGGGGGGGGGGGCATATGATGGGTATACTTACTGTTGCTGAGTGTTTAGAGCGTTTTGAGGCATTTTCTCAATCTCAATCTCAATCGCGTTCCGATCAGCGGTATCAAAGTGGTAATTCTACTACCACTACTAGTGCACCCACCCGAGGGGTGAACCATGTCGCCATGGATCCTAGTTTAGCCGCTGTTTTGGAAAACATGTCGAGGGAACTTAAGGAAATTAGGGCTAAGGTAGGCAAATGTGAGTATTGCCGAGGGGTCACGATACGAGTGCGTGTCCTTTGCTAGTTGGTGAGGAACAATGTGATTACTTAGGAGGAGGGTTCGGTAGAGGTCAATCTAGCGGGTTTGGTAATAATAATGGTTTCGGGTCGGGTTGGCGAAATAATAATAATAATAATAACTTTAATAATAATAATAATAACACTTTTCGCTCAAATGGACCCCCTGGTTTTCAAATAGCTCAAAATGCAAATAGGGGTCAAAGTTCACTTTTTGGTGGGGGTTCAGGTGGGCAGTTCAATAAAGGGTTCAACAGGCAGATCAAAGATGGGGGGTCAAATAACCAGGGTCAAACAGGTCAAGGTTCAAGCTATGACCTAGGGGTAGTTTAGAAAGAATGGAGTCCATGATGAGTCAACTAATTGTTAGGGACCAAACCACCCAAAAGACCCTAAGTGAACATGACCTCATGCTTAAGAACCACCAAGCCTCGTTCCAAGACCTTCAACGAGTTGTAGGGGATATGTCTAGGAAATTAGAGGAGAGATTACCCGGTCAGTTTGCGGGTAACACTCAAAAGAACCTCGCCCATGCCAAAGCCATTACCACTCGTAGTGGCAAGACCGTAGGTAACCCGAGAGTTGAGGAGAGAGTAGTGGATGAAGATGGAGATGTTATAGATGAAGTGATCGAGATGGAGGCTCCCGGCAAAGTGCAAACGAGGCTAGGCCCAGCAAGTACCGCACAGTCCGGAGAGTCTCAAGTTGATAAGGAAGTTGAGAAGAAAGTTGAGAAAACCCCCGTTGATGTTCGACCTTCCCCTTTAGTAGATCATTCGCGCGTTCCATTTCCCTCACGTCTTAAAAATCAAAAGTACTCTAGGGAATATGGGCAATTTTTAGACATCTTCAAGCAATTGAAGATTAATCTTCCTTTCATAGAGGCACTTCAATCAATGCCCAAATACGCAATATTTTTGAAAGACCTTCTTAGGAACAAAGAGAAGTTAGGGGAGTTGTCTAACGTTCCGTTGAATGGAGGGTGCTCGGCCGTTGTGTTAAATAAGCTTCCCGAAAAGCTTACCGATCCCGGTATTTTTACCATTCCTTGTCTATTCGGTAGCAACACCAACACTAGAGCTTTAGCCGACTTAGGTGCTAGCATCAACTTGATGCCATTTTCTCTTTACGAGAAGCTAGACCTGGGAGAGCTTTCACCTACCCAAATGACATTGTCCTTAGCCGATCGGTCCGTTAAGTACCCTAGGGGTATAGTCGAGAATTTGCTCGTTAAGGTAGATAAGTTCGTGTTTCCTGTTAGGCCCTAAAGTGTGAGACTGACGCATCAAATTAATACAACGGGCTATGGTTATGAACTGGGCCTTACCGGGTTAGTTAGTATTAGGTTTTGGACCTTTATAGCTCACTTGGGCTAAGCTTTAGGCCATGTGGGCCAAGCAGGCCCAAGGGGAGCCCATGTAGGGAATTGGGCTTGAGTTAGTATATAAAAAAGTTTCTAACTTGTTTTTAGGTTTGAACCTCATTTGTTACATAATTTCCTAGAGTCAGAGAGAGGCGGTTTTGAAGGTGTGAGCTTGTACCAGACGATTTTGCTTTCATAGTAATAGAATCGTGTGCAAGTTTAAAGGTTATTTCGGTGTTTTTGTTATTTTCGTTTTGATTCTTGAATCACCCATTGATTGGATTCCGCACAATCAATAGGTTGTTTGATATCATTGAAAGATCCGGTTAACGGGACTTACAATTGGTATCAGAGCCAAGAAACCAAGTCTTGGTTCGGTTTTGATATCATTGGATTCAAGAAGGCTTTAATCGTTACTGATCTTGTTTGCTAAGTGTTTTACAGAATTTCAGTATTAATATTGTGTTCGGATTCAAGCTGTTCTTCGCAAATATTGATTAAAGTTGCTGATTTTGGATTGTGATTCGTTGTTTAAGGTGTTTGCTGAATTAACGGAAGTTTGTTGAGGATAAAAGATTCAAAGATCTCATATCTTTGAATTTTCGGAAGCTGCTGAAAATCAGGAATCACAGTTATTTTTATCTCACAAGTCTGTTTTGCAGGGTCTTGACTCACATCCAGCGTAGTCTCGCCTCAAGATCATCAGTCTCGAGTGCTTAATTCCTCTGTCTCGAGTGGAAATAGCGTTCTTGTCTCGACTTGCAACTGCTGTGGTCTCGAGTTGGCATCTTTAATTCGAAACCATTTGTCTCAACCAGCTTCAAGTTTTAATTGCTCCTGATCTCGACTCGCAACATCGGTCTCGACTCAGGATTCAGTTTACTCGAAACAACTGTCTCGACTCAGGATTGTACACACTTACTGATTCTGTCTCGACTCCTGTATCGAATCGCAACGACACTTGCAACGTCTTTCAGACTTTGGACTCTTGGACTTAAATAATTAATTAATTACTAAATCAATTAATTTGTTGAGTAACCATGACTTCAAGTAATCAAAGTGTTGACCTGGAAGCTATGACTAAGCATCAAGAATTGGATTCCATCATTGGAACCACCACTCGTGTTCCCCGGTTGTTAGATGGAAATGAATTCCCTGAGTGGAAGTGGCATTTCGAAAAACATGTTAAGGTCAAAGATGCAAAAATCTGGCGAAGTATTCTAAGAGGCCCAAGAGAAATTATGATGGATAGTCCTACCGATGATGGTGTGAAAGTGAAAAAGCCTGTTGATCGGTATACTGAAGAAGATTTTAAAATTGTTGAGGAAGATGATATGGCATTTTCTTACCTGACCATGGCATTGGGACCAGACATTGCTATTGGTTTTCGCACTTGCAAATCTGCTAAGGAATTGTGGGAATCATTAATAGATATCTATGAAGGCAATGCAGATATGAAAGAGAGTCGTAGGAATCTGCTGAGTCAAAGTTTCAACAATTTTAATCATATATATGGAGAGACTGTTGATAATCAAATTCAGAGATTCGTTAAGTTAGTTACTCAAATGCAGATGGAGGAAATGCACACTTCAAATGCTTCATCTAATAGACAGCTTCTAAATGCTTTACCAAAAAGTTGGGATCATCACGTCGCAATGATCAAGAAAACCAAGGATCTAGCAAGATGTAGCTTATCTGAAATGATTTCTCACATTAAGGCTTGCGAGCTAGATGATAAACAAAGAGAAACAAATTACAACAATAGCAGGTTGATCGCTGGATAGAAGGTTAGAGGCCACTCGAGATCCATTGTGTGTCTTGTATCAGTCATCGGTTCTAAGGTGAATGCAAGATAGTATTTTGATTTGATTATTGCGCTTATTCTACTTTATTGTTTTCTTGAATCCGCTTGTGTTTGGATTCCGCACTCACACAAGTTAACATTGATATCGTTGAAAGATCCTCTCGGGTTTTACAATTGGTATCACTGCACTCACAGAAGCATGTTGGCTGCTGGATTCACTGCAACACCCTCGACATCAAGCAATAATACTGCTTTTGTGTCTCACGCTGGTTTTCAAATGTTCAGCAACTCTGCTTCTGCTAAAGCTGCTCCTACCTCACCAAATGTTTACTACTCTGGAACTCCAGCACCTGCTGCTGCTGCTGCACCACCTTCTGCTAATGCTACTGCTGTTGCATCGTCAACTCCCACTGCTAAAAACGAGATGATTGCTTTCTTCTCGCAACAGTCAAAGGAAAATCTTGATATAGCTGCTTCTGTCATAAATTGCTTGAATGCTTTTACTGCTGGTAAACTTAATCCTCCTAAGTTTTCTATGGATGACTTAGATCAGATTCATCCCGAAGATGTAGAAGAAATGGATATAACTTGGCAGATGGCTATGGCAGCATTTAGAGCCATTAGAACCTGTTTCTAGGCTCGGTGTGATATCAAGGATTCAAGATTTTTGTTATTTTTGAGTTGGTGTTCTTCGCGTTCTTCGTGTTCTTCGGAGAGTTCATCGAAATTTTATCAAAAAATCACTATATTTTGGTGTTTTGATTTGTTTTGAAAGTTGTTATAAGATAAACCAAAATTTTCGAAATTTTTAGAAATATCTTGTTTCAAAATTTACACAGCTTTCGGAGATTTGTTGACTTGTTATTTTTGGTGAGATTGAGATTTCCATATTTTATTTTTTAGTTACAGCTCATCGTCAATAACCACACCGTTTCGAGTCGCAATCATCTTCTTTAATCATCCTTCACAGGTCTCGAGTCATTCATTCACTGGTCTCGACTCCAATTTTTAAGGAAACAGAGTGCATCGAGGTCTCGACTAAATTGATATTCGGTCTCGAGTCATCTTCTGGTTTTGACAGAGATCTCGAGTCATACATTCACTTGGTCTCGAGTATCTTCATCTCACTGTCTTGACTCATCAATATCTTTTCACGGTCTCGAGTCATCAACTTCATCACCGGTTTCGACTCACAACATACTCTTCAAGGTCTCGAGTCGTCATCATAACTGGTCTCGAGTCAGCAATTTTTGAGGTCTCGACTCACTGGTCTCGAGTTGTCAAGGTTTTCAGTCGCAATCTCCATTTCGACTCCACCGTTCCGACTCGCAACCTCCATCACCTCCACTGGTCTCGAGTTATCTCTTTCACGATTCCGAGTTGCAACCGAGATCTCGAGCTATCAACATCCATTGTCTCGAGTCGCAATCTTCAACCACCTCACTTGTTGAAGTCTCGAGTCAACAGGTCTCGAGTCCCATCTCTCACGTTTTCGAGTTCCGATTTCGACTCCATCATTTATCGTCCATCATCATCATCGTCTTCCATAACTTCCGATCATACCATCGCCATACATCGTCTTCTCTGTTCACCACTTCATCACCACTATCGCACCAACTCCGATCACCGGAAACCTGCAACTCTCCATCTCCAGTCGTCTATCAACTGTCCAGAACCCGGTCGTCTTCCTCACACCACCTCCACTTCAACGTCCGATCACGGTCACCTCCCTCTCCATCATCATTAACTTACACCTCCGGTCATCTTCTCCATCAACCATCGTCGTCGGACCTGCAACTACCACCTGACATCACTTTGGTTTTGGTCTGTTGCCGGGAACGGAAGAGATAAGGGTGTGACGGTTGGACGTTATTTAGGGTTTTGCTGGGTTCGATTGAAGAAGAAGACGACGATCTGTGGTTTCTTTTAATTGATATTAATTAAAATAATAATTATAATAATTATCATTTTAATCATTGGGGTCATCATTACATAATCATTAATTATAATATATTAATATATTAATAAAAATAATAATAATAAGGTTATAATTTTTATTTAAAAAATAAATAAATAAATAAATAAAAGGGGAAAAGGTGTGTTTGTTTTGTGAAAAAGGATTTGAAAGGTTTTGAGGTGCGGTTCAGAAAGCGGGATCATTCGCCTACAAAGGTTTGAGTTAGCAAGGACACGGGTTCTCGTTTGGTTTGTGTTTTGGGGGAAAGAAAGAAAGTAACAACCACCCACTAAAATTATGGCATTTATGTTTCACAAACCCGTGGCTCAAGAAATTACCCGTGAAGAGATACTTTCTGTCTTTTGCACTCCTGAGTGTCGAGAAAGGGTTGAGGCATATAGAATACACAATGCTGAGCTAATACAAGATTATCAGGATATTAAAAATAAAAATTTTACTTTATCAAAAAATGAAAAGCTTTATAAAGAAAAAATTGAGGCTCAGCGAAAAGACATCATCAAACTCAAAGATGATGTAAGTGTAAAAACAGCCCATTTCTTATAAGCTCAGGAGAAAGTATGCATTTTGACTAAAGAACTGGAAGATATCAGAGATAGATATCAAATAAATGAACTCAATATTAAGAAATATGATTCTTCTAGCAAACTAGTTAAAAACTTGTGTGATCAACAGCTCGCATACAAGAAAAAGAAAGGGTGTGGATTAGGTTTCAATCAGGCTCCTCCTCCTTATAATGACAATTATACTTATTTACCTATGACAGAGGAGGAGATGATGAATGAAAGTAAAATGACTTATGGTCCCAAAAACATTAAGTCATCATTTAATGACAGACCAGTTGAGAAACAGAAGTATACTCCAATAAATTTTGTTTCTAAAGGTTCAATTGATCCTAACGCTTCGTCTTCATGTGCAGATGAAGTACCTGAAGTAAAGTGTGGAGATGTACTTGGGGGTGAACCAGTTTTTCATTCTGATTTTTCTGAAACTTATGTTGAACAAACTGAGTCTGAAATTGCTTTTGGAAAAACCTTGTTTGAGTCGTTTTGTGCTTATGTGTCGTCAAGTGAGCCTGATGTTTTGGGCAAAACTGATGATGTTTGTGTTGAATCTGTGAACAATAAGTCTGGTGATGAATTTTACTCAGTTAATGATTGTGAATGTGATGTTTCTAACCAATTGGTTGATGATAGTGTTACAGGTGAGGTCCCTCAGGATACATTCAGTGAAACCACTGAAACTACTCCTCAAGAAAATCAAGAATATCCTGATTCTTCTTCTGAGTCGGTCTCAGTGGGTGTCCCTAATGTTGAATCTAGTGGGACCCCATTGGAAACCATTGATACATGTGTTGCAGAAACATGTGTTAATGAAACTTCTACATCTTCTGAAATTAAAACTGAACCAGATTTTGAAAAAGAAGATGTGGTCACTATAAATGAACAGTCACTAGAAGATGTTTCTGAAAAAGAAGTTAAAGTAGAAACTGAATCGTCTTCTAAAGGTCAAATGGTCCGTGATCTACCAATCAAAGACTTCATGCTGGTAGAAAAGTGTGTTGCTTGCGCAAAAGGAAAGGCTCATCGAAAGATTCATAAGTCCAAGTCTACACCTTCGACAAAAGTCGTGCTTGAATTACTACACATGGATCTTTTTGGTCCTGTAAATGTGGTGAGCATTGACAAGAAGACATATTATCTTGTGATTGTAGATGACTACTCTCGTTACACATGGGTATACTTTCTTAGTCACAAGAACGAGGCTGCGAGTTTGATCAAACAATTTGTCACTCTAGTTGAAAATCAAGTTACTACAAGGGTGAAAGCAATTCGATCAGACAATGGCACAGAATTCAAGAATATCACCTTAGATACATTCTGTGCAGAAAAGGGAATCGAACGACAGTACAGTGCACCACAAACTCCACAACAAAATGGAGTGGCTGAGAGACGAAATCGTACTCTTATAGAGGCGGCACGAACCATGCTGGCCGACTCGAAGCTTCCTAGTTTCTTCTGGGCTGAAGCAGTTAGCATGGCTTGTTACATCCAGAATCATGCTTTAGTAAACAAACGTAATATGAAAACTCCATACGAGATTCTGGGAGGACGTAAACTCTCGGTCTCACACTTCCGTAACTTTGGTTGTCCGTGTGTCTTGTTGCTCATGGACACTAATGGGAAGTTTGAGGTCAAAGGGGATGAATGTTTCTTTATTGGATATGCTAAAGGATCCTCCTATAGAGTGTACAATAAAGTAACCAAGAAAGTCGTTGAGTCGTGCAACATTGAATGGCTCGAAGAAAATACTACGGATGCTAGAGTTGGTCCAGATTGGCTATATGATTATGCTGATTTGTTCAAATCCTTTAACATTTTGTCTAGTGTTTCCCCTGATGCAGGTGTGTCGACTCCGAAACAACCAGTTTCGTCTGGTGATACAGAAGAAGAGAAACATGATGAAGGGAGCTCGCGAAATCATACATCATTGGTACAGAAGAACTCAGAAAAGGCACATGGAACACAAGCAAAGCAATCAAAGCAATCTAAACCCATCAGATTAGCTACTGCTGCTGGATCTCAGAATCTCCATACATTGAAGCGACAGACATGTTTCAACTGTGGAATTCCTGGACACATTGCTAGAAATTATGTTCATCGTCCAAACGTGCAACAAAATGCCAATACTCACTCTTGTGCTGATGTTTGTGAGCCGGTCCACAACACACAAAAGGAGCCAAAACGAGCAGATCAAAGTCGAGAGTATAAGAAGTCTGCTCACCAAGGACAATCACGATCTCATTAGGCTCCTAACAAGGTGATTGAAAGCTCCAATCAGGGAGAAAAGATGAAGAATGGTGCTCAGAGTAACAAGACTTCTGCAAATAGCAAATACAAGCACCCAAATTCGTCTTCGTCTGAAATTAATGTGTAGGCACATCCAACACAAAAAGAACCGGTTTGTCCTTCAGGACATGCGAGAGCAAATCAAGCTGCTAAAAATGTCTTTCCGATGAAAAGACAAACTTGCTACAACTGTGGCATTGCGGGTCATATTGCTAGAAACTGCACACGGCGTCCCTATGTACCCTACTATATGCAAGATCAGAGGGTACACCTAAGGAAAACTACCATTCTAAGCCAATGAAGGTATCTTCACCTAAGGCAATGAAGAATGTGAATCCCAAGGTTAAACATTCTGATGGGGATTGGAACGCTGCCAAAAACAAACACAAAGCTATTCAGGAACAAAAACGTGTTTCTAAAACTAACAAACCTGAAACAGTTAAAGTTGCTCAACCGAAGGCAATAAACACGTTTGTTAAACCGAAACAGATTTGGAAACCCAAATCCAAGGCAGCAACGTTTCCAATCCTTGAAATGAATGGGGACTTGTGTTTGAAAGAAGTGTCTTACTTTGATGCTTCAGGAAATCCCAGGACCACGATGGCCTGGGTACCCATGTCTTACTAATCTCCTTACCTTTCAGGAACAACCAAGGAGGAGCTATTGACAATCTCTGGAATGTTGATAGCGGTTGTTCCAGAGATAAAACGGGTAATATTTCACTGTTGCAAAAAGTTCAAATTTTTTTTACAGATGATATGTTTCCTTTGGAGGAGATAACAGAAGTAAGATAATGATCAGCAAAAGGTAGCGTTTAAATTCAGTACTTTGATTTGAATTTGATTAGTCTTCAATCTAATGACGGAACGGTTAAGCAATTTTTTTTTCTTTCTTAGTTCATTACTTTGTATATAATTTGTCCTTTCTCTAGTAAATGGTAAATTTGCGCAAAAATACAAGATTAATGCACAAATTTAGGGGGGGAGAGGAACATATAGATAGATATAGAGTTTAGGAGAAAAAAAAACTCAGAAAAAAGAAAAATACAAAAAGAGCTTGATGTGTATATGTGTATTGTTTTAGGGGGAGAAAATGAGAAAAATACAAAAACATTAGAAAAATGAAAAAGCCAAAAAGAAAAATTGCATGATATGGGAAATGAAATAAAATTTCACATTATGGTCGAGGGCTGACTCATGTAAGACCAGTATCGAAATAGTTTGACTCTAGTATGATGTGTTGGTAGGCTCTATCCTTAAGACGGGAAACATTGGCTGTTTCTGTTCAGAACTAAAATAGTACATGACCCCAGGAAAGAAAGTCACTTGGAATTAGCTCATTTCTATTTGAATGCCTGTATGTTGTCCCGATACACACAATTTTGGTCCGGTTCTGAAATCTTCTATGAAAAAGTCGTGTATCTCCTCTGTTTTGCGTGAGCAAAGACCTGGAGGTGCTAAGCAACGTCAGCTTCTGCTGCATCCAGATACATGCTGACCTAGCTGTACGTTGTCGCGCTATAGATCAAATATACCCGAAAGAGGCCCTCTAGTGCCCAAAAGAAACCCGAAAAAAAAACCTATATCAAACTGAGAAAATCTCATTTGATCTGTATATTATATCCATCTCTCTGCAAATGATCTATTCTTTTCTTTTCTCAATCTAGTCCCAGTTAAGGTTTCAGAAGTTTGGATCGGACTTGTGAAATATGTGGTAGGGAAACTGCTTGCATGATAGAGTGTGCTGTCTATAATTCCGGGATTTGATTAGTATTTGTTTGGGTGTTCATTGTTAAGACATCAAAACATGATAAAATGAGTTACAGGCAGTTATATGAAAAAGGACTAGGGAGACGAGTTTAAGTGGACAAATATACTGGCAATTGTCTAGATCATTCAGTAGTAGATCAGTGTTGATAAGTGAAGTCAGGCCCAAAACCTCGTGATTTGATCCCATTGCAATTGTAATTTTATATTATGGTAGTTGTTTATATTTTGATTTTTTATTTCTTTCTAGTTCTTAAAATTTAAAAAAAAAATTAAAAAAATTGAAAAATTCAAAAATACAAAAATAGTGTCATGCTTTTCTATAAAACCAAAAATCCAAAAATAGAGTGTTTATTTGTTAAAAATATAACCGTTCTTGAAGATTTGACTGATCATCAAAAGTTGAATGAATTTAAATTGTGAAATCTGAGTACAAGTACTTGGATGTACCTAGTGTTCATATGGTACTCTCCCTGTTACATAAGAAATGTTTGCTTATGAGTTTGTAAGCATGTGCAGAACTTGATTTCAATCAAGAACAGGGGTTGATGAAGAATGAGATGTTGTTAGTTGCTGAAGAAGCCTGAAGCAGCACAACAACAAGATGTACCTGAGTCAGAAGAACCGGATACGAAACGTCGTCTGACAGTGAAAGTACATTTGAATAAGTACCGTGAACCTGCTTGAAAGATAAAGATTGAAGAAGAAAAGAGCTGCTGAGAATCCTCCTCTCACATTCCTTTTGACAAGATTTTCAAGCAAATGCTGATCAAGATCCTGATATGAAGCTAACCACAAGAGCTGAAGAAAGAGATCCAGTGCTGAGAGTTCAGAAGTCAAGAACTTCCACAACATCTGCAACATAGCGATAACCATAGACTATGTTGAAGACGTTGCTGAATTCATGCTATGAAGACAATTTGATGGCATCAGTCTAGGGGGAGATTGTTAGGCCCTAAAGTGTGAGACTGACGCATCAAATTAATACAACGGGCTATGGTTATGAACTGGGCCTTACCGGGTTAGTTAGTATTAGGTTTTGGACCTTTATAGGTCACTTGGGCTAAGCTTTAGGCCATGTGGGCCAAGCAGGCCCAAGGGGAGCCCATGTAGGGAATTGGGCTTGAGTTAGTATATAAACAAGTTTCTAACTTGTTTTTAGGTTTGAACCTCATTTGTTACATAATTTCCTAGAGTCAGAGAGAGGCGGTTTTGAAGGTGTGAGCTTGTACCAGAGGATTTTGCTTTCATAGTAATAGAATCGTGTGCAAGTTTAAAGGTTATTTCGGTGTTCTTGTTATTTTCGTTTTGATTCTTGAATCACCCATTGATTGGATTCCGCACAATCAATAGGTTGTTTGATATCATTGAAAGATCCGGTTAACGGGACTTACATTTCCCACCGATTTCGTAATTCTTGATATGGAAGCGGATGAGTGAGTGCCCATTATCTTAGGCCGTCCTTTCTTGAGAACCGCCAAAACTCTCATAGACGTTTACGATGGTAAGATCACCCTTAGAGTTGGTGAGGAGAGAGTTACTTTCGAGATAGATCGTTCCATGGACCACCCGAGTGGTTCGGATGACTATAGTGGTCCTTGCCATTCCGTCTACTTTTTGAACTCTTTTATCTCATGCGTCGATCATTGCTTAGAGTATATTAGTGGTGCGGATCTAGTGGTAGAAGAAAAGGTAGAGGAAGAGTTGAAGTTGGTTGAAGAAGTAGAGGATGAGGGAATTCCTTTGATTCCCGAAGCGTTAGCGGTTAGTGAAGACACCACCCAACCCCCACCCTTAGAACTTAAGGTACTTCCATCTCATCTAGAGTATGCTTTCTTAGGGGAGGGTTCCGAGCTACCCGTTATTATTTCATCCGAGTTAGAGGAAAGTGAGAAATTGAGGTTGTTGGATGTGTTGAGGGCCAACAAAGAGGCCATTGCTTGGAGATTGTCCGACATCAAGGGCATAAGCCCTTCTTATTGCACCTACCGGATACTTATGGAAGACGATTTCAAACCGGTAGTGCAACCTCAAAGGCGGCTAAACCCCAACATGGCAGATGTTGTGAGAAAGGAGGTTCTTAAACTCCTAGATGCCGAGATGATCTATCCCATTTCCGACTCTCCATGGGTTAGTCCTACTCAGGTTGTCCCCAAGAAGGGGGGATGACCGTTGTCATGAACGAAAAGAACGAGCTTATCCCTTCTCGCACGGTCACGGGATGGCGAGTGTGCATCGACTACCGAAAGTTGAATGATGCCACCCGTAAAGACCACTTCCCATTGCCTTTCATCGATCAAATGTTGGAGCGTTTAGCCGGTCAACAATTCTATTGTTTTCTAGACGGCTTTTCCGGGTACTTCCAGATCCCCATAGCACCGGAAGATCAGGACAAGACCACCTTCACATGCCCCTATGGCACCTATGCGTACCGACGCATGCCATTTGGGTTATGTAACGCTCCAGCTACTTTTCAGCGTTGCATGGTTGCCATATTTCAGGATATGATAGAGACTTCCATGGAGGTTTTCATGGATGATTTTTCAGTGTATGGTAGCTCATTTGAGGATTGTTTGAAGAACTTGGAGAGGATGTTGAAGCGGTGTGTGGAGACGAAGCTTATGCTAAACTAGGAGAAGTGTCACTTCATGGTGACGGAAGGTATAGTGTTAGGACATAAGATCTCGAGAGAGGGTATTGAGGTAGATCGTGCGAAAGTAGATACCATAATTAGGTTACCTCCACCCACGAGTGTTAAGTCGATTAGGAGTTTTCTAGGGCATGCGGGCTTCTATAGAAGCTTTATTAGGGATTTCTCAAAAATCACTCGCCCCATGACCCGTTTGCTAGAGAAGGATGTTCCATTCATCTTTGACGAGGAGTGTCTTAAGGCCTTCAACTTTTTGAAGGAACAGCTGGTTAGTGCACCTATTCTTATCTCGCTCGACTGGAGCTTACCGTTTGAGCTAATGTGCGATGCGAGTGACTATGCCGTGGGAGCGGTATTAGGACAAAGAAAGGATAAGCACTTCCACCCCATTTACTACGCGAGCAAAACGCTCAATGATGCTCAAGAAAACTACACTACCACGGAGAAAGAGCTTTTAGCCGTAGTTTTCGCTTTTGATAAATTTCGCTCGTACCTCGTGTTATCCAAAATCATAGTATTTATCGATCATTCCGCGTTACGCTTTCTTTTTCAAAAGAAAGACGCTAAACCCCGACTCATTCGGTGGATTCTCTTGCTTAGTGAGTTTGATATAGAAATTAGGGACAAGAGAGGGGCTGAGAATCTGGCGGTCGATCATTTATCGCGGTTAGAGGACCCCAAGAGGGAGGAGATTGGAGACACGTTCCCTCACGAGTCTATAGAGTTTGTTGAGGCCGAGAAAGAAGGATTGCCATGGTTTTGCGACTTAGCGAATTATCTCTCTAGTGGCAATGTTGTGAGAGGGATGTCCACACAACAAAGGAAGCGATTCATTAGCGAGGCGAGAAAGTATGTGTGGGATGACCCTTTTCTTTTCCGAATAGGGGGAGATAGGGTCCTTAGACGTTGTGTGTCAAGAGAAGAGGGGTGGAACATCATAAATCATGTGCATGAAGGCCTCACGGGAGGACATCATGGTGCACACACCACCGCCCAAAAGGTATTTGATTGTGGTTTCTATTGGCCTGCCGTTCTTAGAGATGCCGAGGAATTCGTGAAGATGTGTGATGCATGTCAATGAACCGGAAATATTTCCGCCAAAGATGAGATGCCTCAAAACCCCATACAAGTAGTGGAGGTTTTTGACGTTTGGGGCATCGATTTCATGGGACCTTTCCCAAACTCCAAAGGAAACCGTTATATACTCGTGGCGATTGACTATGTGTCTAAATGGGTCGAGGCTCAAGCTCTTCCCACGAACGAAGCCCGAGTAGTTTTGAAATTTCTTAAGAAGCTCTTCTCCCGATTCGGGACTCCTAAAGCCTTAATTAGTGACCGTGGCACTCACTTTTGCAATGCATTGATGGAGAAACTGCTTGCACGCTACGGTGTCACTCATCGTTTGTCTACCGCATATCATCCACAAACAAGTGGACAAGTGGAGAATGCGAATCGCGGTATTAAACGAATCTTAGAGAAAACTGTTGGTAAAAATAGGAAAGATTGGTCCGACAAGCTTGACGATGCATTGTGGGCGTTTAGAACCGCCTACAAGTCACCTTTAGGAACCACACCTTTCATGATCGTCTACGGAAAAGCTTGTCATCTTCCCGTAGAGTTAGAGCATAGAGCGCTTTGGGCACTGAAAACCGTTAATTTAGACATGACCGAAGCCGCTAGGAGACGTTTCTTTCAAATCCATGAGCTTGAGGAGCTTAGGGATACGGCGTATGCTCGATCGTTGGGAATCAAAGAGAAAACGAAGTTGTTACATGATAGAAGGTTGAGGAAAGTGAAGGAGTATAGCAAAGGCGACAAGGTGCTTCTTTACAACTCAAGATTGAAGCTTTTTGCGGGTAAGTTGAAATCAAAGTGGTCGGGACCTTATATGGTTCACTATGTGTTTCCGTATGGAGCGGTGGAAATCATGGATGAGACGGATGGCCGTACTTGGAAGGTGAATGGCCATCGTTTGAAACATTACATTGGAGGAGCGATAAACAAGGATGAGAGGGAGGAAACTCCTCTCGAAATCCCATCTAAAGCCGCCAATTAGTGTTTTGGGTGAAAGCCTAAGTGTATTTTTTGTATTGTTTGTATAAGAGTCGTCGTTTGAGTATTTTTGCGTTCTAACAAGTATTTTCATAGATTTTTGGTCTGTGTTTTGTGTCGTTGAGAATTTCACAGGTTTCATCACCGCTATGGAACGGAAAAGGAATGAGAAAAGAGGTCCCAGGTATGTTTCTTTGACACTTAGAAAAAATTTTAGGAGTTATGGATGGTGGGGAAAGAGTTTGAAAAAATTTCTAAGGCATGAAAGGAACAAATTTTCGAAACATTCTGTAAAAAACAGCCCCTCGCGTCACACTTAGGTCCTTCGCGTCACGTCTAGCCAAAAGGGTCAAAATTAAATGTTTTCGAGGCCGCCGCGTCACGCGTGGACCCCCCTGGACCCTGGACGTCACGCGAGGCCCCCCTTGGCCGGTTTAAAGTGTTTCCCATGAACCTTTTAGCTGCAGATCCTTTCCTCTTCTCCATTATGAAACCCTAGTCGCCCAAACACAAAAATCACCATATCTCACTCATTTCTCCACCAAATCACTCCATTTTTCTTCCTACATCACCACAATCACTTTCCCTACAGTTCTCACCATCAATTTCACCCGAAATCGTGATACATTTCGCGTTTTTCGGCAAGCTCGTGCACCACAAGTTCAAGGCTTCATTTTTCTTGCTAATTCCGACTCCAAGGTATGTTTTCTGTGATTTCTCGTTAGTAGGTAACGTTATTGTTCATTTGTATTGTCGGGTCAGTTATATTTTAGGTCTAAGGCTTGGGTAGTTTGCTAAAGTTGAGATTTTTGATCCGTTAATGATGCTAAGTGGTATGCGGGTGGTTTTGTTTGGGATGTTTACACAGAATGGAGCTTGCGGATGGTTCGGGTTGGTTTACTTGGGGTTGTTTGAGACTTGTTGGGTATGTTTGGACATCTAGGCCACGTGTTTGAGCTTTATGGGGTTTGTTTGACTAACACTAAAAAGTTTTTGCTAAAAGAAATAGGTTTTTGAACTGATTTTTGCAAATCTAATTAGTTTTCTAAACGACTTTTGTTGCCCAAAGCGTCGCTTTATGGTTTAAAAGTTTCAAACTCTCACGTGTTTAGCCTCAAGTGTGGGGATATTTTGGCACTTATGCTTAATTGAGGACAATTAAAGTGCCGGGAGGAGATAGTGTACATTGAGTCTTAGGTCATTTGAGTTATTGAGTCTAGTAGTTTTCTTAGAGTAGTACTTAGAGTCTAGTGTCGGGTTTACTAATATGCACGTACAAGTTTACAACATTTTGCCCGTACTCAATCTCCATTCGGGTAAAATGGTGTTTAACTTACGCTTTTGTAAACGGTAACCCATGTTTTTCTTCAACTTTTTTCTCAGAATTAGCCGCGAATGAAATGCTATACGGCTATTCTAGTTTTTTTTAATAAAAAAAACACCAAAAATAGTTTGTGATTACTAACACTCTGCATTGTTTTTCTTGTCATGGAACTCGTGTTTTGCAGAAACATGTCAGGTGAAGGCTCATCCTTTAACCCAAGGAAAAGGAAGATCCAATATTGTGGAAAAGATAGGAGAGTCTATTCTCGAGTTGAGAGGCTAGTTGATCACCCAGTCTTGGATTTCGAAGAAGACAGTGAAGAAAGGGAAAAACTAGTGAAATTTATATCAACTAATATGTTGGTGCATCGCACGATTGATTGGGAATGGTTGCAAGGAATGGGAGCTAGTGACCGTGTAGCGGAATTGCTGGGGCCAAAACTGAGAGCGGCAATGGATTGCCATTGGCCACAGTATACGGAGCTGACACTTGAGTTTCATTGTACTTTTCATCATAAAGAAGGTACTTTTGCTGAGAAAAATGCGGTTTCATTCTCATTGGGCAGGAATTTGTATGAGATGAGTATTGCTCAGTTAGGAGTGGCTTTGGGTTTCTACACTCAGGAGGAGGTGCAGACGGAGGAGTTTGTTAATGGGTTAAGGGGTGTGTATAATCATGCTCGGCCAAATTGTTTGGGTCCGGAGGATTTGGCTAGATTTTGGGTGACAATTGCGACCCAACCGTTCGCCGGCACGAACCTTATCTCAGCGGTTCGTGATCTGATATATAGGTATATTCTGAAGGTATTGGTGACTACGGTTGTAGCAAGAAAGTCGGGTGAGAATAAGGCTAATTGGTTGGATATTTTTGCTTTGATGTGTATGGTTGAGAAAAGGAATTGGAACTTGGCGAGTTTCTTCGCATGGTCTTGTAATCGACCTCGTAGAGGGGGAAAACGGGCTGCAATGGATCTTGGGCCATACATTACTAGGTTGGCAACAAATTTGCGGGCTTTCACGAAATATAAGGCGGAGCAGATGAGAGAGAGTTTTCCAACGACTTACTGGAGTATTGGGGATCTACAGTTAGCGGGTGTTCTAACATCTTCGGACCCGCCGGAATGGAATTTCGCACACGGCGCTCCTCCGCCACGTCAGCAGATACCTCGGCAGAGGCGTGAGTTCCCAGCTCCACAGCACCCACTTCGACAGCCACGACCTAACCTATTCACTCTTGAAGCTGCTTATGACCTGACCCAGCAGCGTTTCGATCAGTTAGAAGACAGAATGAGAGTTGATCATCAGTGGAGTATGCAGAGCCACCATCGCCAGGATGACATGCTTAGGTACATGATGTCAGGTATGCATCTAGATGTTCCTCCACCTTTTTCCGGGTTACTTCCTCCACCAGTTTATGGAGGTGAGCAGCAGACTCCGTACGTCTATGGACAGTATCCGGGGTACGATCAGTGGGGTGGACAGAGTGGTTATGGTTATGGTGGACAGTATGGATGGCAGCAGGCTGGAGGTTCGGGAGTGCAGCAGATGGAGGATGAGACAGATGAGGAGTGATGGAGATAGACTGAAGCAGCATATATCCTTTTATGATTATTTTACTTGATGCTGTTTTAGTAGTTCGATTGGGTTGTATTAGTAAGACATATGTTATTATTTTTAAATTTGAACTTCGGATGTTGGTACGTTGAACGTTTGGTAGTTGTTTGGTATGGTATGTTTGCTTTAGGTTGATGATTGGAGCCGCTTTCCGTTCGTGTGAGAGAGTTTTGGTATTGTTTGCTGAGCACGTTCGGTATTGGAGGGCTTATGTGGAAACGAGTGGCACTTTGACAGTCTCACATACTCAGCTAAGTCATTTCCCTTTTTGTTGTTGTTGTTGTATATTTTTATTTATTTTGTTTGCAGTTTTTATTTTTAGGTAGTGTTGAGTCGTATTTTCGTTATTGCATTAGGGACAATGCAATCTCTAAGTGTGGGATGGGATACTTGTAAATAATCGAGTCTTAAATATGAGAAAAAAATTAGAAAATTTTGAAAAAAAATTGAAAAAATCAGAAAATGTCTTTCGAATAAAAAAAAAAGAGAAGTTTGCAAATTTACATGGAAAATGATAATAATATGAGATTACAATAAATCGAGCTTGCGTCTAGTTAGGGATATGTGGATAGGCCCGGGTTTGGTTTTAGGTCCCTTTGAGCTAATATACCTTAATTGTCGGTCTGCTAGTGGGTTTTCGCCTAGGAGATATGGGAAATCAAAACTGCCAATAATAGTATAAAGGGCACGGTTATAAGTTAAAGCTGTTTGAGTTTGTGATCATGCAAAATTAGAATAAAATAATGAGCTAGAAACTAAATGAAAGTAATGCATTCCTATGTAGTTTGGGTTGGGGATAGCGACTCTACAACCGAATTACCGCTAGGGTGTGTGAAATCGACTGTGCAAAGAAAAGAAAAAAAGTACCGAAACCTAAGTAATCTGTGGTTGGGGATAGCGACTCTACAGCCGGATTGCCTCTTGGTTAGGGAAAGCATCGTCTACGCTCATTGAAAAAAAAAGAGAAAAGCGAAAAAAAAATGGAAAAAGAAAAGAAAAGTTGATTGTAGACTCTCTTGGTTTTGATATAAGACGGTTAGGAATTGATCCAGTGATCGTTCTTTTAGTCCTATAAGCTTGAGGCGGGAGTAGATGGACCGTTGATTCTAGCGTGAGGCCCTAGGTGGATTGACCGCACTTAAATTAAAATCACATGATAAGGGCTTTGGACCGGACTTGGGTTTAAGGGGACAAGTATATTCGCAATCGCGGCTAACGCAAGCCTTGGTTTTAATTAAATATACCTATGCTTTTGACCCGAGGGATTAGTCATCTATGATTCCGTTGCATAATTCTTTTTCGAGGACGAAAAAAGAGTAAGTGTGGGGATGTTTGATGTACTGCAAAGTACATATGTTTATAGTGTATATTTTGGCTAGTTTTCGGTTATTTTGAGTCTAGTTTAGGTTAGAATTTCGATACTGCTGACGTTAAGCTTTGATTTCAGGTCCCGTAGCTTAAAGTGATGAAAACCGAGTCAAAACGAGCAGTTTGGAGAAAAACGGGATTCGAACGCGAGTTGGAAAGCTGGAAATCAAGAAAATAATAAAATAATCATCTGGGGGGTGCCGCGTGACTCCTAGGGCCCTCGCGTCACGTCTAGCCCCTATTTTGAAGGATTGTTGATTTGCAGCTAGGTTTTTGAAGGGAATTCCAAGAAAACTAAGGAAGAACCCTAATTACGAAAATTAGACATCTTTGGGCAATCTTGGAGCATTCTTGGCGCATAATCGGAGATCTCAAGGCTTTGGAATCATTGGTACGAGTCGAGGGCGAAGAATCGAAGGATATATCGGGTTTTCTAATCCCTTGTTTTGTCGATTACTTTTCTTGAAACTTGTTATAATGAATTCTTGTTTAGATTTCTTTGGATTGTTTTCACGTTCTAGTATGCTTGGCTAAACATTTAAGCCACCTAGACTTGATGAATGGATTGACATGAAGTTTTTACCGGTTTTATTAATTGCATGATTTTTTGGACTAATTGTGATTTGTAAAAGGGTTGATTTAATGATTTGATGTATATGCATGCTTTGATTTGGTTTATTATTATTATTTGCTTCATATGATTCTTAGTGACGGTCTATATCACAACATAGAGTCATATTAGGGTTTAGGATTTCGGTGAGTGTCTATATCACGTTAGAAAACCTTAACTCTTTAGGGAGAATTGCGCAATACCCCCTAGTAGTAATTGATAATAATTTGCTAAGCCTTAGTGTTCTACTAGTCCTAATACCTGGAAAGTGAGGGGCTATTGATAGGTCTTACCCGGCGAATTGCTTTAGATAGTCCTTGGAAAAGGTCATGTCTTGGTTTACCTGTCGGTTTTATTAGTCTATCAAGTCAAATTGATTACTTCAATCTACCCTAGATCTACGATTGGAAAAGAGTAGGTCAATATTAGGGTACTTACACAATAATTAGACAACTGGAAAGGCGTCTAATAACCAGTAGGATTAACGGCCTAGGTAGTTCCACAGGTTTCTCCTTGAGAAGGGTTGAGGGGCTTAGTTGGTTCTTAATAGGTTTAGTACTTTAAGATCCCGGTTCCATAACTCATGCGTTTAACTTAATCGGTAATTCTTTAAAAACAATCCAGGATTCTTGTCTAGGTGGTCTCGTTCTCATATAAGGAAAGTCCTCAGTCTTAATTCGTATTTAGTCTAACTCTAGTTACTTTAGTAGTTTAATATAGATTTCCTAGATTTTCCGTACCCCCCCCCCCCCAAAACAAATAAACAAGTTTCAGTCGTGTCTGTCAGTGTCTATTAGAGTCTAGTTTACGTGATACATAGAGTCTTGTGGTTCGATATCCGGACTTCCTAGGTTATACTACACTGATCGGTACACTTGCCGATTGTGTGGTTTTAGGTCGAGTCTAGAATTAAAGCTTTTTAGTGTCTAGCTTAGAGAGTCTAATATATTTGAATTTTTATAGTCTGTTTAGCACACATCAATGGCTCATACGAAACCGACGCCTAAAATGTGCATCATTGTACAACGGATTTTCACAAAAATAATCGTGCATTAAACGCTCATGAGCACCTAACCGAGTAACGGAAACGCGGACTATAAGTCAAGGGACTCGGGGAATGAGTCTTAAACAAAGAATGGTGAAACTGTGAAAAGAATTCGAAATAAGTAAATTCAACTATTATAACGTTGAACGGGTTGAATAAGTGTGAGTGTGCACCGGACAAAGGATGCGCAAAATACAAGGAAATTAAACTGGATGATGGGAAACATTCATAAAAGTGATGTTTATGTGAAAAAGATATGATTCTATAAGCTTGTTTGCGTAATTATGCAAACGGGTCAAATATTTGATTATTTAAAGTTAGAAGCGATAGCGCAAAACAAAAATTTATAAATAGTAACATTGTACTTTCACGTGCACTTGCACCGACATTGTTCTTTAAGAATATATAAATAGTAATATATATATATATATATATATATATATATATAGGAGAATGATCCGTTAGAAACCACCATTTATTGCGAGAACTGCGATAACCAATGTGAACACAACCAAAAATACTTAAAAATAGCTAAAAAACACACAATTTTTTTTATTGTTTATCAAAAAAATCGCTACTTTTAGTAGGCAAAAAATTTTTTTTTTTTGCTACTAAAAGTAGCGATTTTAATGTAAAAAATATTAAAAAAATTGTGTGTTTTTTTGATTTTTTTAGGTTTTTGGGGTTTAGTTTTTAGCATTTTAGCTTGGGGTGGGGGGGGGGGGGTTTAGGTTTTGGGGGGCGGGGGGTGGGGGTTAGGTTTTTTTTAGGTTTTTGTAGCTATTTTTGGTTTTGTTCACATTGGTTCTCACGGTTCTCGCAATAAAGGTGGTTCTCGCATGAACCTTACCCTATATATATATATATATATATATATATATACAATATGTTTCCAGAAATAAGCTGGTAACAAATAACAACCAGGGATGATAATCAAACCCGAACTCGATGGGTAAACTCGTAACCCGACACATTTGTGACGGGTTTGGGGTCGGTTAATTGGGTTTGGAACAGGTTTGGGAATAGTTTTTATTTTGTCCCTGGTTTGGGATCTGGTGATACACCCGCTTACCTGACCCAATTACCTGATAAAGTGTACCCGTTTACCTGATTGTATACCCAATATAATTTTTTTAATATTATTAAATATGCATATATATGATAAATCCATTTTTTATACATATAGGTATTTTGTTCCATATAAATTGTAGTTATTTGATATATTTTTATAGAAATAATACTAAATGTAACCGATTAGTAATGTTACCTGATAGATACTCGATGGATTTGGGGTCGGGTATACTTAACGGGTAAGCTTCTTAAATTAACGGGTTTCCCGAAACCCACGGGTATACCCGATACAATATAGGTATTCACCCGCTAGAAACCCGACGGGTTTTGGAATGGGTTTGGGATAAGCTTATCTAACCAGGTTTGGGGTTGGGATTACCTAAACCCGTCCCAAACCGGACCCATTGCCATAAACTTTGAGGGTTTAAAGGTGATATGAAAGAACACGGAGGGCCTTTGTGTAATTAACAGAAAACCCTACTACTATATATAGCGCAGACCAGACAACCCAAAAAAAACCCCACCTTCCTCCCTCCCTCCCTCATGACGCAACAGACTAAATTAGCGAAGGAAGAAGGTTCGATTGCTTTCCATCATCATCATCATTGCAGGTAATAATTCGAGCCTCTTGTGAAATCGAGATCATGATGTTATGTGAAATCGAGAGCAGTAAACTTTTTATGTTGTAGTGTTTTGTTTTTTGGGTAGGGATTGTCTCTCTCGTTCAATCGGGATCATATTACAACTTTGTTTTACCGAGTTCGGTATCCTAAGACTAGAGGGTATGGTGATGGTCCTCCAAGGGAGGATGATCCGCCACGTAGGCGCCACGTCATAGTCCTCCCAAGGATGGTCCATCCCACTAAACTAGAGGGTACGGGAGGATGGTGCTAGATGATTCTACCCCACAAAACTATGTACAAGTATTAAAGCCTAATGTACAAATCCCATTCACAAACAAACAAACAAACAAACAAAGGGGGCCCACCTGTTTTGGATCGTCCTGGATGTCGAGAAAAAGACCGAGAGGACGGGGACGGGATGAAGACGGGGGAGGGGGATGGGGTGACGCCGGCGCCGGGATGGAGAACGGGACCATACTGTCTAGCCTAAGACTGAATAGACTTATACCAGGGGAATCCCAATAGAAATACATTAGTAGATTAAAGATGAAATTATGTAAAATAAAAGAGTTAATTGTCAAAACCGTCCTTGAGATTTGGGCACGTTTGCCATTTTCGTCCAAAATAACACTTTTGTACCAAATTGCCCCCAACGTTTGTAACTTTTTGCCATTTTCATCCAAACCACTTACTTAGTTTATTTTTTCTGTTAAGTTGAGGATATTTGGATGAAACTGGCAAATATAAAACCACAGGGACGATTTTGGAATTTTCCTCAAACCCTTTTTAATTTCCTTTATTTAATTATTTTTGTTACATATATAATAAAAAAGAATATACATGGAGATTTTAGAAGAAAAAATATTAATATTTTTGTCACATAATTTTTATAAATTTTCATCCAAATCACTAACTCAGTTTATTTTTCTGTTAAGGTGAAGGATGTTTTAAATTTTATAAATCAAGACATAAATTAATTTACAACTTCTTTATATAAATCAGTTTTATAAAGAGAAAACGTCATTGGTGTGCAACATAACAATCGATTACAACTTTTAGTATTTATCAGTTGTAGAGATAGAAAAAAATTGTAAAACGTTACATACTTTTTAAATGTGTTGAGCACCTAGGAAATATGTTGGAAGAAATAAAATATTTATTTAATTAAGATTATGAGGATAACTAACTAATACTTATTCTGAGTGGCTGGAGTAAAGAAACTTTTGGTTCATAGCATTATAATTACAATTTGGTGGGTAATTTTAACGTTTGGTAACTATATGTTGTTTGATAGAGGGGGGGGGGGGTCACTGGCTTCTGTTTTTCCTTATAAGCGAATTTAAAAGAGTAGAAGATGAATTACAAACTTGGTACATATGATAATATTTTTTTATTTGACCTTTTTCAATAAGGTCACCAGAATTTTAGTTTTATAAAATTTAGAGGTTTAAATAGATTTTATTTTTATAAAATTGATCTATATAAAAAATTAGAAATTAATTTATGTCTTAGTTTATAAACATCATTCGCCTTGATAGAAAAATTAACTTAGTTGTGGTTGGATGAAAATTTATAAAAATTATGTGACAAAACTATTTTTTTTTTTTCTAAAAACTCCATGTATATTCTTTTTTATTATATATGTAACAAAAATAATTAAATAAAAGAAATTAAAAAAGGGTTTGAGTAAATTGCCAAAATCGTCCATGTGGTTTTATATTTGCCAGTTTCATCCAAATATCCTCAACTTAATAGAAAAAATAAACTAAGTTAGCGGTTTGGATGAAAATGGCAAAAAGTTACAAACGTTGGAGGCAATTTGATACAAAAGTGTCATTTTGGACTAAAATGACAAACCTGTCCAAACCTCAGGGACGATTTTGGCAATTAACTCAAAATAAAATTACTAACTAAGTTTTTTATAGCGTGAAGAAACTAAAAGCTCTTCATATCGAACGTTTAAGCTTGAAAACTTGTTGCAACATGATATAACAAAAAAAAAAAAAAAGAGTTTTTGTGTTTCGTAATTTTAAATTATCCTCTAATTTAAAATTATTTATTATATTGGTGTCAATCTTAATTTCGCGGTAAAAAAGTGACTTTAGCATAAAGTTTTACTAATTTAGCGTAATTAGTTTTCTTGTTGGCAAGTGTTAAATCCTAATCTAATCTAAAGTATTATATATTATGTCCTTGGCATTAATAGCTTAGTGGCATCTTAAGGGTGAGATAAGGCTTAAGGCAGTGGCGGATCTAGAAAGTTCGTATAGGGGCAACATTTCAAAGAAAAGGGGTAACGAAATTGAAAAAACGTCAAAATTTCCCAAAATTTATACTAAAGTCTGGGTTCCATTCCCACCAGGGGGTTTTCCCTGATTTATTGGGTTTCTTCTGAATTGGTGTGTATGCATTATTGCCTAGTGGAAATTGATTTGATCGGGTGGTTCCGCTGGTGCCACGATAATACTCCAGTATCCAACATTTACAGCTAAAAAAAGTATTATATATTCTATATATTATAGCACAAAACAATTAAGAGTATCCTGGTTGCAGCCGGTGGGCGTATGTCACATCAAACTAACCACAAAAATCTCACGTCTCACCTTCGTTTCTTTATCTTTTTTCTCACAGTTTGTTCGTGTTTGCAATAGCTGAATCCCTAACAGATAGGGTCCATGTCGGAGGGTGCCAAAGATTTGGCGTTATTTTGTATATGGGTAGCGTGTGAATGTAGAGAGGAAGTGCAACAAGTTTTACGGCATTTCGGACCTATCATTGCAAACATTGGATACTGGGCCAAAGAGTTGGTTGTTGGTGCTAGCATTGAAAGAGATAAGATTGTGTTGGTTCAACCACTGGACTAAACTTGCAAAATGACCCAAACCACAGGGACTAAAATGACGTTTAACGCTTTTTGTTTCTTACTATTTTTTAATTGAATTAGTTAGATCACATATATGATATTAATAATGACATAATAAGTTCTTTTAATATAATTTGTAAAGATTTATTCTTGAATGATTCTTGTTGCAGTTGTATTAAACTATTTTTCAAACCATTGTTTATATCATTTAGTCACTTTCCTTCAAATATAGGTGTAGTTGTATTAAACTACTTTTCCCTAAACATTGGTCATATCAATTTTTTTTTGAACGAGTTAAATTACATTAAATCCGTATTAGACACGACAACCGTTAACCTTAAGGGGAGCAACACCACACAAACACCTAATTCCAATGGCCTTGCCTGTTGAACCCAAACCCCCCACAAAAACACCTTCGCGTTCATATGTTTTCTGGATTGATTTCGAAGTGACATTTTGTTTGATTAGTTTCGTAGTTTTAACTAGCGAGCCCATTGGAATGGATGGTTTGTGTGTGTGTTTAACCGCTAAACCGGCTAATGGGGTGGGTTCGAAATGGGATAAATTATTTTCACATGTCGTCCGGAGTGACACATGTTAAAAGTTGTATTCATTCATTAGAAGAGGGATCATCAATAATAGAAAATACTTATCCTATTTTGACATATGTCGTCTACATACAGGTGCCTTTAATTTTTTTTTTTTGAACGACCAACAAATCAATCTCGAGCACTCTCGGGGCACCCACTGGACAAACGGAGTACTCCGAGAGTAACCCGAGTCGTCCACCACCAATTCTGGGGAAAACCCGGTAACCTACCCGCCCGTAGGCACGAGGGTAAATTACTGGTAAAACCCGTTTGGCTCAAGGATCGAACCCAGGTTTTCTTGGGTCTCCTATCACTGCCCACCAGTGCCTCAGTCCTTTTTTGCTCCAAATGAGAATTGAACTTGAGTTTTCAAAGAAGAACTGAAGTCCTCCTACCACTTGAGGAAGAGGTCATTGGCACATGTGCCTTTAATTTTACTTTTTACCATTTATTTTTGTTTAAAACTGTTCTTTTGCGATGGCATACCATCGGGACAGGTGAAATATTTTTAAACTTTGTAAACTTCTTTTAATCCGTAATAAAAGAAATGAAAAAATAAAATAAAATACATCGACAACATGTCGTCAGATATGATGTCACCGGGAAAAGGTCATCGTATCATACATGATATCTTGTAATGCAGGCTGGTAACAAAGTACAACTTTGAGGGTTTAAAGGTGATATGAAAGAACACGGAGGGTCTTTGTGTAATTTGTTACTAAACAGAAAACCCTACTATATATTGTGGCGCAGACAACCCAACCTTCCTCCCTCACGACGCAGCAGACTAAATTAGCGAAGGAGGGAGGTTCGATTGCTTTCCATCATCATCATCATCATCGCAGGTAATAAATAATTCGAGGCTCTTGTGAAATCGAGATCATGATGTTATGTGAAATCGAGAGCAGTAAACTTTGTATGTTGTATGTTGTAGGGTTTTGTTTTTGGGTAGGGATTGTCTCTCTCGTTCAATCGGGATCATATTACAACTTTGTTTTACCGAGTTCGGTATCCTAAGACTGAATAGACTTATACCAGGGGAATCCCAATAGAAATACATTAGTAGATTAAAGATGAAATTATGTAAAATAAAATTACTAAGAGTTCTTCAAAACTAAGTTTTTATTTCGTGAAGCTGTTCATATGGAGCGTTTAAGCTTGCAAAACTTGTTGCAACTAGGGGTGAGCAAGTTTAGGTCCGGACCGAAAATAACCGAGAACCGAACCGAAAATATACCCAACCCGACCCGAACCCAAGTATCTAGGTGTTTAGATCGGTTCCAATTTTTCATATAAAATCGGGTCGGGTCGGTTCTCGGTTCTTTTCATGGTGCGACTTGGACCTATGGACCGGAACCAACCCTATATTTAGGGTAGGCTCGGGTTTTTCCTTTTTCTCACCCCTAGTTGCAACATGATATAACAAAAAAAAAAAAAGAGTTTTTGTGTTTTGTGATTTTAAATAATCCTCTAATTTAAAATTATTTATTATATATATATATATTTTTTTTAATTGATAAATTAAAAATATAACCAGAAAACTTGTTAAGTTACATCAAAACAGAAGGTAGACGGGCAACAAGCTGCGCCGCCAACCCTTTCTGAATTGCAAACCCCAACCTCCCGAACACAAACCCCTGCCCCCTTGGGGTCGAACAATTGCTGTGGATAACCCGTTGAACCCTCGTCAAGAAGTTGATGGCTTCTGGCGCTAGGGAGCCAAAAGTATCAAAGGCAAAAGGGATAAAGACATGTTGGTTCTCTGCGCAAGCTTTAGCGTGCTTATCCACTTTCTTTGATTCTGCCTTTCTTGCTGCTAGTCCAGCTACAAACCCGTTTTCCCTTAAACCAACCAAAGGGGAAACCCCCGTGAGGTCTACACAAGCATGTTTCCCCCCAGCCCAGCCAAAGACGAGCAGATCCGCTGGTCGCAGAGTAGATCTCCCTTCCATAGGGTCCGTGTGGAAATTCACAGGGGCCTCTTTCTTAGCAGAAATCCCAGCTCTTCTTAAGATGTCCCCCAAAACATCTCGCACCCAGTCATGCCGATATTTAAACCCAGGGAGCTCTTTACAGTGAACTGCGTGCTCCCCATATTTATCCATACAAGCTTTACGACATATCGGGCAGGTTCCATCTTCTGGGTACATAGGGATCATTAGCCGGTATTTGAGAATGGTTCTGTATTCTACTGCCGACATGCAGAAAGTGACTTGAGCAGAAAGTTTTACTAATTTAGCGTAATTAGTTTTCTTGTTGCCAAGTGTTAAATCCTAATCTAATCTAAGTATTATATATTCTGCCCTTGGCATTAATAGCTTAGTGGCATCATAAGGGTGAGATAAGGCTTAAGGCAGTAACGGATCTAGAAAGTTCGTATAGGGGCAACATTTCAAAGAAAAGGGGTAACGAAATCGAAAAAACGTTAAAATTTTCCAAAATTTACACTAAAGTCTGGGTTCCATTCTCACCAGGGGGTTTATTGGGTTTCTTCTGAATTGGTGTGTAGGCATTATTGCCTAGTGGAAATGGATTTGATCGGGTGGCACGATGATACTCCAGTATCCAACATTTACCGTTAAAAAAAGTATTATGTATTCTATATATTAGCACAAAACAATTAAGAGTATCCTGGTTGCAGCCGGTGGGCGTAGGTCACATCAAACTAACCACAAAAATCTCACGTCTCCTCTTCGTTTCTTATTTTTTTCTCACAGTTTGTTCGTGTTTGCAATAGCTGAATCCCTAACAGATAGGGTCCATGTCGGAGGGTGCCAAAGATTTGGCGTTATTTTGTATATGGGTAGCGTATGAATGTAGAGAGGAAGTGAAACAAGTTTTACGGGATTACGGACTTATCATTGCAGACATTGGATACCGGGCCAAAGAGTTGGTTGTTGGTGCTAGGATTGAAATTTATAAAACATGCAGAAATTTAAAAAAAAAAGCTGCAGAATCATTAATCATATACAAAACATGCAGAATTTTATAAAAACATGCAGAATAACATGCAGAAAGTTATAAAACCATGCAGAATTATATTAAAACTGCAGAAATTTAAAAAAAAAAAGCTGCAGAATCATATACAAAACATGCAGAATTTTATAAAAACATGCTGAATCATTTAAAAACATGCAGAAAGTTATAAAAACATGCAGAATTATATTAAAACTGCAGAAACTTAAAAAAATGCTGCAGAATTATATAAAAACATGCAGAATTTTATAAAAACATGCAGAAACTTATAAAAACATGCAGAATTTTTAAAAACATGCAGAATTATATTAAAAACCTGCAGAATTATATAAAAACATGCAAAATTATATTAAAAACATGCAGAATTTTTAAAAACATGCAGAATCATATAAAAACCTGCAGAATTTTATAAAAACATGCAGAAACTTATAAAAACATGCAGAATTTTTAAAAACATGCAGAATCATATAAAAACCTGCAGAATTATATAAAAACGTGCAGAATTATATTAAACACACAAATAAACCAAATAAAATACGTTTTTTTTTATAATTATATTAGTAGATCAAGTAACATTACATTAATAAACATGAAAATATCCAATACAATTTTCTTAACTAGTCTAGAATGAAGTTGTCGTCTTGTAGTTTTGTTTCGTCATTTCTTCGTTTCTTCGTTTAGTCGCTTCGGGGGCTAGTAGAGCATACGGATTCATCGTACATGAGTTCGTCATCGGAAAGTGGTTGCGCCCGTCCTTGAAAAACTTCAACATCATGTAATTGTTCTTCCACCTCAAGCTCGCCCTCAAGACTTGAAATATGTTGTATACGTTCCACGCCATCCAAGTAATCCTTCAAACAAATGCACATTTCCATCGCCTCCGGTGTAAGTCTTGTTCGTCGAATAGATAGTACCATTCCACTAAGAGAAAAAACCGACTCCGAAGCTACCGTAGAAGCTTGCGAGCTTAGTAGATCACGTGCCATGGCGGCTAAAACGGGATAATGCGGTTCTTGTATTTTCCACCAAGCCAAAACATCAAAGTTGTGAAACTCGTCGGGTGACAAGGTTGCTGAAAAATCGGTATATTTATACCTCCCGAGTTCACTATTTGATGCATCACCTCGAGAACGTTTACTATTTTCATTTCTTAACGAATTATAGAAATTTAAGTCCGCATCTTTTCTCGACGCCTTCGAGCTCTCCGCCATTTGTTGGTGTAACGATGACACGTTACCATATCTTTGAAAGTAATGATCAAAAGATTGTTTAAAGAAACGTCAAAACGTTTTAGTGTATTTCTTGTAAAATGCGGGTCGGCATCATTTAACTCCAAATCCGAACAAATATCCGAAATCATCATCTCAACACCCGCAATATTTATAGTCGGGTTCAAGGCGACGGCACATGTAAAAACCGGTGGCATTTCTTGAAAATATTTTTTAAACTTTTCTCTCATTGGAACAATCATATGTTCGTAAATGTCACCTTGGAATTCAAAGTCGTTTACTTTTTGACACATCAAAAATAGTTGTTTAAGCACCAAAGAACTAGTGGGATAATAAACTCCCGATAAAATCTTTGTCGCGGTTCTAAAAACTTCAAGTAATTGTGTTAACGTTTCAATACACTTCCAACCATCGTCATCAAATGGTTCCACCAACCCGGACGTTGCAAGACTATCGTGGAAAGATTTTAAGGTTTCTTTTTGCATTATCGCGCTATCAAACATTTTCCACGTAGAGTTCCAACGGACGACCATGTCAAAATGTGCACTATAGCATTTCTTATTTAAAGCTTTACACCATTTTCTATAATCCGCATATCTTTTTTGACTACCTTGAAAAACGTCACGTAACATATCTTTAAAAGTTTCTTTAACTTCTTTAACGGACTCAACATTTAGCCTGTCTTGCACAACCAAGTTAATGATGTGCGCAACACATCGGCTATGATAAAATTCTCCATCGCAAATCGGATTGTATTTTATTTTTAACATTTGCACCGCGGTTGTGTTGTTCGACGCATTATCAAAAGCAATAGAAACTATTTTATTTTCTAATTTATAAGTTTTGATAACATCGTCTAAGACATGAAATATATTTTCCCCCGTGTGTGGATAACCAAATATATCGAATGCGATTGTACGTTTCATCATGTTCCACGAATTGGGATCGATCCAATGCGCGGTAACACAAATGTAAGAATCCGGTAAACCAAATGGAGCCGACCATACGTCGGTTGTTAAATTAACACCGGTGTTTAATTTTTCAAAACCTAAAATCATTTCTTTTTTAGCTTTTGACCACATCTTTAAACAATCACGTCTAAGAGTTGAACGACTTACGTGAACATAACGTGGTTGAAGCGTCTCTTGAATCAACTTAGTCAAGCGCGGATTGTCAAAGTGATCGAACGGCAACGATTGTTGAATAACAAATTGAGCCATCCTTAAACGAACCGCCTCCGGGTCGAAATTCCAAACACCCATACCCCGTGATATTTGCGCTTGATCTTTGGCGGGATTTTTTTTTAATGGCTTGCAATGCGACGTCAAATGTGCTCTCAAAGTAGAGTTCGATGACGCCGCAAGAAACGCCCCGCAATTTTTGCACCTCGCCTTTTCTTTTCCAATCGACATCTCGCATAAATCAAAATTCACCCATAGTGTCGGGTCCCTATTCGTGGTCAAGATCTTCTTCACAAACAACTCGCTATTTGAACCAACAACGGTCGAAGCATCGCCACTCGAACTCGCCATTTGAAAGTTGAAACGTATTTTGTAAGTGTGTTTTTGAGCTAGAATTGAAGTGGGATTATACATATGCATTGAAATCTTATTTATACACATCCAAACAGGTCCATAACGGTAATATTACCGTTTTTTTCATTTCAAACGGTAACATTTCATGACTGCAATTGTTCTGTGCTGCTGCTGTGCTTCTGTCTGCTGTTGAAGATGAAGCTGAGACCGGTTAACCGGTTATTAACAATCATAAAAAACCGGTTAAAACCGGTTATTGGTATGAATATCTAAAACCGGTTACGAACCGGCGGTTATTAAGAAACCTAAACCGGTTATTTTGGTACCGGTTAAAAACCGGTTTCGGTTACGGTTATTAACCGGTTTCGGTTAAATAACCGGTTTTTTTGCCCATGTCTAATCGGGACAGGTGAAATATTTTTAAACTTTGTAAACTTCTTTTAATCCGTAATAAAAGAAATGAAAAAATAAAATAAAATACATCGACAACATGTCGTCAGATACGACGATATGATGTCACCGGGAAAAGGTCATCGTATCATACATGATATCTTGTAATGTAGGCTGGTAACAAAGTACAACTTTGAGGGTTTAAAGGTGATATGAAAGAACACGGAGGGTCTTTGTGTAATTTGTTACTAAACAGAAAACCCTACTATATATTGTGGCGCAGACAACCCAACCTTCCTCCCTCACGACGCAGCAGACTAAATTAGCGAAGGAGGGAGGTTCGATTGCTTTCCATCATCATCATCATCATCGCAGGTAATAAATAATTCGAGGCTCTTGTGAAATCGAGATCATGATGTTATGTGAAATCGAGAGCAGTAAACTTTGTATGTTGTATGTTGTAGTGTTTTGTTTTTGGGTAGGGATTGTCTCTCTCGTTCAATCGGGATCATATTACAACTTTGTTTTACCGAGTTCGGTATCCTAAGACTGAATAGACTTATACCAGGGGAATCCCAATAGAAATACATTAGTAGATTAAAGATGAAATTATGTAAAATAAAATTACTAAGAGTTCTTCAAAACTAAGTTTTTATTTCGTGAAGCTGTTCATATGGAGCGTTTAAGCTTGCAAAACTTGTTGCAACTAGGGGTGAGCAAGTTTAGGTCCGGACCGAAAATAACCGAGAACCGAACCGAAAATATACCCAACCCGACCCGAACCCAAGTATCTAGGTGTTTAGATCGGTTCCAATTTTTCATATAAAATCGGGTCGGGTCAGGTCGGTTCTCGGTTCTTTTCATGGTGAAACCCGACTTGGACCTATGGACCGGAACCAACCCTATATTTAGGGTAGGCTCGGGTTTTTCCTTTTGCTCACCCCTAGTTGCAACATGATATAACAAAAAAAAAGAGTTTTTGTGTTTTGTGATTTTAAATAATCCTCTAATTTAAAATTTTTTATTATATTGGTGTCAATCTTAATTTCGCGGTAAAAAAGTGACTTGAGCAGAAAGTTTTACTAATTTAGCGTAATTAGTTTTCTTGTTGCCAAGTGTTAAATCCTAATCTAATCTAATCTAATCTAAGTATTATATATTCTGCCTTTGGCATTAATAGCTTAGTGGCATCATAAGGGTGAGATAAGGCTTAAGGCAGTAGCGGATCTAGAAAGTTCGTATAGGGGCAACATTTCAAAGAAAAGGGGTAACGAAATCGAAAAAACGTTAAAATTTTCCAAAATTTACACTAAAGTCTGGGTTCCATTCTCACCAGGGGGTTTATTGGGTTTCTTCTGAATTGGTGTGTAGGCATTATTGCCTAGTGGAAATGGATTTGATCGGGTGGCACGATGATACTCCAGTATCCAACATTTACCGTTAAAAAAGTATTATATATTCTATATATTATAGCACAAAACAATTAAGAGTATCCTGGTTGCAGCCGGTGGGCGTAGGTCACATCAAACTAACCACAAAAAATCTCACGTCTCCTCTTCGTTTCTTATTTTTTTCTCACAGTTTGTTCGTGTTTGCAATAGCTGAATCCCTAACAGATAGGGTCCATGTCGGAGGGTGCCAAAGATTTGGCGTTATTTTGTATATGGGTAGCGTATGAATGTAGAGAGGAACTGAAACAAGTTTTATGGGATTACGGAATTATCATTGCAGACATTGGATACCGGGCCAAAGAGTTGGTTGTTGGTGCTAGGATTGAAAGAGCTGTGTTGGTTGAGCAACTTGCTGAGTTGACTAGACGAACTGATGCGTTGGCTGAGAACGCTACATATTTGATTGATAAAGTTGAAACTTTGAAAAAGAGGAGGTGTGGAGGTCTAAGGTAATTTCTTCTTACTTTAAGTTTATTTTGAAGAAAAGGCAAGTGGGACTTGATTTTGATATTTGGTTACTTTTGTCACTTTAGTTTAAAACTTAAACCTTTTGAATCTGGGTCCATATGGTTTCAATTTTGTTGCAATTTTCATTCAAAATTAAAATTTGGTCAGATTTTTCAGTTAACATTCAACTTTTTTGTCTTTTTCCTCTTTGTTAATAAAGTGCAAAATGGTTAGATTTTGGATGAAAATGACAACAAAATTGAAATCACAGGGGCCCATATTCAAAATGTATAAGTTTTGGACTAAAGTGGAAAAAGTGATCAAACCTTAGGGACCAATATGACAGTTTACTCGATATTTTGAGAGTTTGTCTATTCGCTGATTGATGGATGATATTTTGATTTGGACTTGGTTTTAATTTTATGTTTGTAGTATTATATCTTTCTTTTGAACGGTTAAATTACATTTAGCTATGGTTAACTTTATGATTCTAGTGCAAAAATCGACATTATTGGGACTTGATTTTGATATTTTGGAGTAAACTATCAAAATGGTTCTGAGATTCGGTCACTTTTGCCACTTAAGTTTAAAACTTAAACCTTTGAATCTGGGTTCTTGTGGTTTCAATTTTGTTGTCATTTTCATTCAAAATCAAAATCTGGTCAGATTTTTCACTACAAGAAAATGAAGCTAATGCAACCCCATATAAATGTTGCATTAGGCCATGAAAAGGTTGCGATAGACCTAATGCAACCTTTTAACAAAAGTTGCGTTAGGTGGAGTTGCATTAGGCCTAATGCAACCTTTTTATTAGATAATGCAACCTTTTTTGAATAGCAACCTTTTTAGAATGCAACTTTTTTTATATGCTAATGCAACCTTTGCCACACTAAAATACAACATTTTATATGATTTTAGTTACAACAAATGCAATTTTTTATACCATCAAACGCAACTTCATAACATCTATGTTTGAAGTACTAAAATCTTTATTAATATGCAATAATATCTCAATTACACCAATCCAATAATAACATAAATATAACAGATAATCTTATATTGTAGTTTTAACATATGTTCAAATTTAAAATAACAATGTAATCAAAATACAGTTGGAAATTACTATTATAAAAAGTAACCAGAAGCTTCTACTCATCTCTAAGAGCATTCACATTCAATCCATCAAATTATACATACATTCCACTAAAAAACAACTCCTATATCAATATATTTCCACTAAAAACAAATAATTTTTCTCTTTCCTTTCAATTAAATAATATTATCATTACATTTTTCTCTCACTTCCACTCACAACCACTTTCAAAATATATTAAAAAATTATAACGGGTGAACAGTGTCCCCCCAAATATACAGATGAACAGTAACATTTTCTCTCTCCTTTACTCACAACCACTTTTTATACCCTTTATAATATAAAAACTCTTCCTCACATAATTTGATGGATTGAATGTGAATGCTCTAAGTACTCCAAGAAGTAGCTTTTCCATAATATTTCGCATCGTAGCTTCAAAATTTGCTTGTTAACGTAGATTCTAGCTCGGCATTTCTTTGTTGGTCCTCTTCTAATTCTTTTCGCATTTCATATTGACGGTTATTTTGCAAAACAAATACAAGTAGCTATAACCAAGTCTTGGTGTATACCTTAACATGCATGACCTATGTTTCACCATTGTCACTTTGACCTACAAAGAGATAGCAAATGGTTAAGACATTGAAACAATATTTTTAATATATAATAATGACTATCCACATATAGTATATAGCTTACAAGTGTTGCTAGAAGTAGTAGCTGTACGCTGGTGTAGACATGTGAAGAACATACAATTTATATGAACTTCTACCGCAATCTGGAAAGGTAAAATATAAAAAGGCCCTCAGACCACCATAGCCTAAAGTTTTGTAATAACTTCACCTATAAAAATCAGATTTACACGTGCATTAAAATAACGATGAAAACTTATACCTGAGATTGAATTAAGAGCATACATGGGAAAACGTGATTTAAGTATGCAATTTCTTAGAAGCCGCCCAGTGCCTTAAATCCTTGAAAATAAAAATTGCCCCTGTATTGACCGATTTCTTTTTATTTCTAATAATGTTTAGGTCGAAATAACTGAAAGTGTACGGTACAGATGTGCTATTGAAACAAGTTTAGTTTGATTTCACAACTTTGTTCAGCAATCTCATATAATTGAGAAGTAAGGAGGATTTTTGGCTTCTAGCTCCTGTGTTGGAGGCTCCCTTTACATGTCCTATCACAAAACCAGATCACCAATTAAGGTATTAGAACACAACTAAATTAGCCAGAAGATTGTTAAACTTTACATGATAGGGCTCTAACTAATAGGGAAAGACATTCATGACCATTATGTCTCAAAACATAAAACCCACCATGAGTACTTATATTAGAAGCACTCAAAGTCTTGCAAAAAAAGTACACGTGAAACCTTGTTTAGGGAGGTGGTGCACTGGTGCTAGATGGCTGGTTCCTTCTTAATAGCGTTTTCATCTTCTTGTTGTTTAAAAAACTCATTGTAAAATAAACTATTAATCAAACGCTAACTACACGCATACCACAAGGTCATACAAGAAGTAGACTCACATCAGGTTTAGGCATCAAAGTTATTTCAGCGAATACCTCATCTGACTCTAATTCAGCCTACAAACGCAAAACCATAAATATAATTAACGTTATCAAAAAGCAAGAATTAGCAAACCATAAAATTCAAATTCAATAATAATTTTACCCGCAAATGCAAGTCAAACGAGCTCGAGCCCGAGCCTAAAAAGTCATAACATATTACCCGAACCAAAATAGCTTTTTCTAAATCGACCCATCCTGACCCGAACCCTAAACACCCAAACCCATTCTACCTCGGCATGCCACCCGACCCGCTGATTGTACCACCTCTAATAAGAATGTACTAAATTCCTAGCTGCAACAATAATAAAAGAAATCTTCATTATATATAGAACTTTAGATATAAGATAGCTATTTAGAATTAAAAAAAAACCATTTTTATTTAACTTTAACTTCATATAAATGGGTAACAAATCACCTAAAAAAGCATGTAAATGGTCCATGTTTCTATCTGAGACCTCATACTATTTTTTTAATAGCAACGCTTCCTCTACTATTCAACTAAAAAAGCATGTAAATGGTCCATGTTTCTATCTTGAGTTTCTAAGAAATTATAAATATTAGCTGATGAAATTAATAAATAAATCAAACGTACTTATAAAATCAAAGCGTAGCATGCTGAAATATTAAAGGGTGATACTATTCCCACCCCCCCTAATTCCTGATTACACCCCCCCTACAAAAACATCACATCCATCAATCAATCATTTGCTTTTTGTTTTTAGTGTTTTTTGTCTTTTTGTTGTCCTTTTAATATATTTTAGTGTTTTTTTGTTTTTGTTTTTTTTTTTTACAAACTTTGGGTGTAAAAAACTACCCCCTCGGGCGCGCCGTTTGAATTTTTTTTTTTACGAATGTTGTTAAAATATACGGATCTAGTTGTAAAAAAAAATCGTGGTCAACGCCCCTCCGTGGCACGTGGTTCCCGAGCTGGAAAGTTTTAAACAAGCCTTTGATAATCGATCCAAGCCTGGAAAGAAAAGTTTACTACAAAAGTTAAAAGCATTAACCAATCCAAGTATACCTTTTGTTGAAGAACCTGATGTTAAAAAAAATACTCGTGGACGACCAACTACAAAATCCAAACAACAAACAATGCCGAACCCTGCAATTGCTAAACCGCCCCCTCAACGAAGCTACTCTCAGAAGCCTCCAAGGCACAGTCCGTTTACGAACTATCAAGAGCATGATTACACTCAAGAACCTGCAAGGCATAGTTCATTTACGAACTATCAAGAGCAGGATTACACTCAAGAACCTGGAAGGCATAGTTCATTTACGAACTATCAAGAGCAGGATTACACTCAAGAACCTGCAAGGCATAGTTCATTTGTGAACTCCCAAGATCATGATTACACTCAAGAGCCTTGGAGACATAGTTCATTCGGGTATATAGAGACTGCTGATTATGTTGGTTACATCAGTCCAGACGTGAACTATCAAGTGCCTGGTGAAACAAGTTCGTTCATAAATCAAGATATTTACGGAAAAAAACCATTCAAGGACGATCCTGGTGAACCAAGTCCGTTCATGACACAAGATACAGACGGACAAGGTTTTTTTACCAACCTTTTAAACACACCGGGATATGATTTCATGGGGTTGAACCAAGATATTGTCGGACAAAGTTCTTTCGCCAACTCTACAAGTGCGCCAGGCTATGACTTCATGGGGTTGAACCAAGATCAAGCATCACAGGTGATACACAACTATATTCATCTAATTCCAAAAATCTTCCATGCGTATGTTACACGCATACGTAACGTGTTAGGTGATGGAAATTGTGGGTTTCGGGCGACAGCTTCTGCTCTCGGGTACGGTGAAGATGAATGGTTATTTATCCGGAGATCACTGTTGGAAGAGCTACTCGAGTTTAGAAATAAGTACACTAAGGCTTTCTTAGGCTCATTCAAAGATGTGTTCACGTCCTTAGCTTGGTCAGGATCGGGGTTTGCACCTGAAAAACACTGGATGATTATGCCAGAGGCAGGATTCTTGATTGCGAACAAGTTTAATGTGATCGTTCATTTTTTATCTCAAGAAAAAAGAAACAGTTTTACTTGTTTTCCGCTTTGGAGAGGCCCTCACGAGTTCCCAGAAAAAAAAATAATTTCAATTGCACACGTGAATGGTAACCATTTTATAATGGTAGAATTGCAAGGAGAGTATCCAATTGCCAGCACAAACAACCTATGGAAATTAATGAGAGAAAATGATGCGGCTGGCTGGGAGAATATATTTGAATCACGTCAAAATATGTATAAGTCTTGGATAGCACAACCTGCTACATTTGGGGGGTGTATCGATTAAACCTCTGTATGTAAATTATTAAATGATAATAATTTTGTAAAAAAAGTACTTATTTTTATATAGCTTTTGTTACAGCTATAAATATAATTTGATAAATTATAACAATAAAAACTAATAATAAATACTATATCATTACTACTACTAATAATAATAAATATAATAATAATAAAAATAATAATAATAATAATACTAACTAATTAAATAATAAACAAATACTAATTAATAATAATAATAATACTAACTAATTAAATAAATGAATAAAAAAGACAACAAAAAGACAAAATAGGCTAGAAACAAAAACCAAGTGATTGATGGATGATTGATGGATGTGATGTTTTTAATAGGGGGGTGTAATTAGTAATTAGGGGGGTGGGAATAGAATGACCCATATTAAAAAGTGTAAATTAAGAGCTGGTGACCTTTTACTCGTGATGAGATAGAGAAACCGGGAATTGAGATTTAAGACACGCATATTTAATAGCATGTAAGCCAGCCACTGCAATGGACGGACTAATTGCGTCATACTGAATTAAATTCTCAACCGTGGATTGCCGGATCACCACCAGCACCAACTCTTCTTTCACCGCCTATCGACCTTCTCAACCCTCCCAACATACTCGGTAAGTCCCGCAGATACCGATACTTATCGTATATAAACTCTAAAAATACACACAGACAAAAATCATATTTATCTTTGAATCAAAGAAGCAAAATAGATTACAATTATGTTTTAAAAAATAATGAACTTTTATTAACAACTAGTGGAATTTCTAATCCCTAATACCTTACAAGAACAAAAGGCAGGATACCAAAACAAATCTAGGTTTTTTAATATACAAAAAAAAAACTCACTTCCTCATTCCATACCATCTAAAAAAATCTTTAGGGCTTTTATAGATGAACTAATTTGATTGTGTGAGGCAATTAATACGTCCAAAATATGGAATACCATATCACACCGAAGAGGCAAGTATGATGTGTATCAAAGTCAGAAAGAAGATGATACAGAAAGTATCGAAGAACTACAAGGAGAATAGAGAAGCTTTTTGTAAATTCAATTCTGGATGCCATAATCAAATACTACTGGCTAACACATAGCCTTACAAGAAAGCAAATAACAACTACCCATGACTCCACTATTCAACTTAACACACGTACTAACCCACTAATCATACCACTTATATTACAACAAAAAAATATATATCAAATATGAAAAAACAATAATGGATGTTTTTTATTATTTACACACCAAATATTTTTAGATTTTTTCTCATTTTCATTGAATTACGTAACATTTTTTAAATATGAGTTACATTTAAATTTTAATAATACAACCTTTGAGAAAAAAAGGTTGCATTAGATCTTTTAATATAATTTTGAGAAAAAATGTTGCATTAAATTTTAATAACTTTTAAATAAAAAGGTTACAATTTCAATATAATTTTGCAACCTTTAATGAAGAATGTTGCATTAGATCTTTTAATGCAACTTTTATGTTGAACAAAGTTGCATTAGAGTCAAATGCAACACAATCAATAAAAGTTGCATCTAAAAGGTTGCATTATCCTCATTTTCTAGTAGTGTTTCAGTTAACATTCAACTTTTTTGTCTTTTCCTCCTTTTTAATGAAGGGCAAAATGGTTAGATTTTCTTAAATTTGTTATAATAAAACGTTAAAAGATCATTTTACCCTTCATTAAAAAGGAGAAAAAGGTAAAAAAAAAATATGAATGTTAACTGAAAAATTTGACCAGATTTTGATTTTGGATGAAAATGACAACAAAATTGAAATAACAGGACCCATATTCAAAAGATTTGAGTTTTGGACTAAAGTGGAAAAAATGATCAAACCTCAGGGACCAATATGACAGTTTACTTGATATTTTGAGAGTTTTTCTATTCGCTGATTGATGGATGATATTTTGATTTGGACTTGGTTTTAATTTTATGTTTGTAGTATTATATCTTTCTTTTGAACGGTTAAATTACATTTAGCTATGGTTAACTTTATGATTCTAGTGCAAAAATCGACATTGGTGTGTAAAAGTTGATAGTAAGGGGTATTAAATAAAGAAAATATATCACATAAGTAAAAGATGATAAATACTCTAAAAATTGCTTAAGACCCATTCATTTTCCATTTGAAAAAAATAAATTAATTAATTAACACAATTTAAGATGGTAATATATTATATATTATTATTGCTATTTATCAATATATATATAAGTTAAAACTTACAATTTAGACATGTTTAGTTATGAATAATTTGAAATGGGAAACTACACGTGATAAATCTGGTAGTATGCCTAAATCTTAATATTAACTAGAGCACATATTTCATTATTGGGTTTCACTTTGATATAATGTTTTGTTTTTAGCAAAATTTATTTTTTTTAAGTTATCACAAAATTTTTATTCTAAGGTTTAAGGATTTTTATGCTATACCGAGTGACGGTAACGTAACGAATCTAACTGATACTAATCAAAGCTGAATTCATACCGCAATGTATGAGGGATTCCACTATTTATAACTTTAAATTTTATATCATTGTTAATAAAAAAAAAACTAAACTCATCCAATTAATTTGTCCCACCGATCAAATGTAAACTCAAGAAGTTATGTAAATATATTCTACAATAATGAGAAACAACATATATATATATATATATATATATAGGACAAAGATCCGTTAGTAACCACCTCTTATTGCGAGAACCGCGAGAATCAATGTGAACGCAACCAAAAATGCCTAAAAATAGCTAAAAATCACACAAAAATTTTTTTTTTTTTTAATATTTTTTATAACAAAATCGCTACTTTTCGTAGCCAAAAAAAAAAATTAAAAAAATTTTTTTTTTTTTTAAAAAAAAAAAAAAAATTTTTGGCTTCTAAAAGTAGCGATTTTAACATAAAAAATATTAAAAAAATCAAAAAAAAAATTTTTAGATTTTTTTTAGGTTTTTTTGGGGTTTAGTTTTTAGTTTTTTAGCTGGGGGGGGGGGGGGGGGGGGGGTTAGGTTTTTGGGGGGTGGGGGAGGGGGGTTTAGGTTTTTGGGGTTGGGGGGGGGGGGGGGGGGTTAGGTTTTTTTTGGGGGGGGGGGGGTGGGGGTTAGGTTTTTTTAGCTATTTTAGGTTGTGTTCACATTGGTTCTCGCGGTTCTCGCAATAAAGGTGGTTCTCGCATGAACCTTACCCTATATATATATATATATATATATATATATATATATATATATATATATATATATATATGATTGATCGTAAATTAAATTTACAAAACGGTACTCGTTTTCTGTAGTTTATTGGTTTCTCTCTCTAGTAATATTATGTATAGTGCTTTTGTTAGTTTTCTTATTCGTAGCGTTGGTATGGTCTATCTATGTCACATGTAGTGAGCTCTCACTAACTAAACCATTAGTGATATGTGGTGTTTGACACTTTACGTGTGTATGATACATCTTTGGCGCTCATTAATGGCCTAACACCCATCTCAATGGTGCCCAAGAGTGGCGCCCCCTTTCGGAGTATCACACCCTAAAATGGTGACTTGGCAAGTGGGTAACGCTCATGGTCTAACATACGTTTTGTAAAAATCTAAAGAATGGTTCATAATAATGTCATGTGTCTCGTTCGTATTTGGTGCTGGACGGTGAGTTTAAATGTCTTAACGCTGCTACCATCTAATTTCAACGAAAATAACAAACTTTCATTTTTGAATTAGCAAATGATAGTTGATTAGTTGCAACATTCCTTTTTGAAAACAATCCAAGTTGAAGTTACATGTTTACCAATTTCTCATGGTAAAAAGTAAAAACAAAACGATTGCGTTGAGTGAGTCCAGAAGATTCATTTATTCATTTTTCCAAAAAAAAGAAATACATTTTACATAATTTACATACCGTTTTGTTAAGACGTTTTTCTTTGTCAAATTCAAATAACATTATACACAAATTAGCAAAAGCAATATATGTCATAAATAGTGATGGAGAACATTCTTAACCAGCATTTTATTAACATAATTCCCTAAAAAAATGGAACCTTTTTTTTTTTGTTTTTCAAATTACATCCGCCATACAAGAGGCCCTAGATCATTATAGCAAGTTGTGTTATAAAAAAATCCACCAAGACAAATGCAAACAAAGAAAAGGAATTTACCAAACTCAGGTGTGTGGTATTATGTGTGGTACATGCGTCTCATATGTGTGGTATTAACGGCTTATTCACTCAAACCATATCTTAGTGCATACTTTGACTTATAGCCAATTAAATGATAGAAATAGCTAAAATGATCACTTTTTATCATCCAACTACCAAAGCAAACGATAACTATTCATTCACCACGAAATGAATATAGGCCTTCAAAGCAAAGGGCGAAGAGTGATGAGCTTACAGCACATTAACATTGCCATCAACATAATGAACATAAGACCATGAACAGTCGCGTCGTACTGGCTCACTTTGGTGCGCCACGTGCGTGCCAGTCAGGAGTCCGCGCGCGCTGACCTGGTCATGCGCCACTATCATGTACTCGTCCGCCACCCGTGCCACATCATCTGATGCCACCTGGTTCTAGCAGCCTCTGTGCTGAGCCACGAGCATGTGGTCAAAAATACAAAGGCGGCTCTCAAGCGACTCACGGTGTTACGAGCGTGCGAAGTGCAAAGTGCGCCATCAAAGCGCCACATTGCGCATTTCCTATATTTGTGAAAAATGTTATTTTCACAAATTTCTAACACCTATTAGCTAATTTTATAGATTTGACCCGTTTTTCCGTTTAAGATGGACACGCCCAAAATTGAAAGCATACATTTTTGGGAGAGCTCAAAACATCTGCGTAGCAAGCCAATGCTTTTCGTAGAGTGCATGGAGGAAAGGAGGTGGCAGAGAGGCTCCGGTGCTTAAATGAGTGTAAATTTAATAAAATGAGTACAAGCGTAGCTGCGAGACTGGGTAATTCGTCTTTTAAAACTTAAGCTCTTTTATGTGGTAAAAAGTATAAGAAATTGATCAACCATGCTTTGTCTATTACAATAAGACATATAAATACAAGAAGAGAAAGCTAATTTTAAGGAATACATTTTTTTTTGAATGACACATCACTTTATATATATATATATATATATATATATATATATATATATAGGGGAGGGTTCATTGGGGAACACTAAAAAAGTGGGGAACGGGGGAACACTTTTAAAAATTATACTTAACATGTTAAAAAAAATATTTTTCTAATTTTTTTTCGGCGCTTTTTCTTATAAATACAAGTAGAAACATTTTTGATAAAAAAATCAAAAACTAAAAATATAAAAAAAATGTTTAAAAAACAGTAATATCTTATAGAATTAACTTAACATGTTAAAAATATTTTTTTTAAAATTTTTTTTCAGCGCTTTTCTTTATAAAAAGGAGGAGAAACTAGTCGAGTAAAAAAATAATTTTTCTAAAAAAAACATTTTTTAGCCTTTTTTTAATTGTTTTTTTTTTAATATTTTTAGTTTTTGATTTTTTTTATTAAAAATGTTTCTACAAGTATATATAAGGAGAAGCGTCGAAAAAGATGTTTAAAAAATTAATTTTTAACATGTTAAGTTAAATTTTTAAGAGTGTTCCCCGGTTCCCCACTTTTTTAGTGTTCCCCAATGAACCTCACACTATATATATATATATATATATATATATATATATATATATATAAAGAGCCAGCAAGAAACTGGGAGAATCCAAAACAAACAAAACAACAAAACAGAAAATGAACAATTACATCAAATCAACTACATCGAACACCACCCAATTCTCCCACTTAGGCTTCTTCAACTTAGAATGGTTACAGATCCACTAAGGAATATATTTAATTACAAATATATGCAAGGCTATAATATGGGAGACAATCACTCAAACGGTTTTGACTGATTAATGTGATGGACTTGATTTTCTCTTTGATCATCTTGAGTTAGTCATTTTCCTTAATATGCTCCCACAAGATAGACGACCGTAGGTTAAGTCCAATCTTGGTTAACAGTGGATGAGTGTGGTATTTAAGAAATATAAGAAGTTGATGAAGTTGAAGATGTAAACGGAGATGAAGTAGATGAAACAAAAGAAGATATATTTTGTGGTTTTTTTATAGGGTGAATGCAATAAAAGATAGAAGATAGAATGATGGTTGCGGCAGTGATAGGATTATAGGTTTTTCAAAACCTAACTAATATTGACGGAGAAGTTGTGTTTGAAGATGTAACCATGTGTAATGGTGATGTAGGTCGATGGTTTTTTTTTTTGGAGAAACATATGGATGGAAAATGGATTGTAGGTGACAGAGGGTGGTGGAGTTTGAGGAGAACAGGCAGTTATGGCGACAACGAGAGTGAAGGTAGCGTTAGGTATTCTATTATGATGGTTATCGTCGTGTGTGGTGGAGAGGAGTAATATTGTGATTGTAAGAGATATTACTTGAATATAGAAAGAAGAAAGGAGATTCTGAAATCTACGGAAGAAGAGAAGGGTCGGGATGTTGGAGTGGGAATGGAGGAGAAGTCTTTGCTAATAGTAGAATTGTTTAGGAGTGTTGGCCAAAGAAATGATGGTTGCAGGATCAAGAGCTTCTCGGTGGAGATAAGTGCTCTGATACCATATAAGAAATTGATCAACCATGCTTTGTCTATTACAATAAGACATATAAATACAAGAAGAGAAAGCTAATTCTAAGGAATACATTTAATTACAAATATATGCAAGGCTATAATGTGGGAGACAATCACTCAAACGGTTTTGACTGATTAATGTGATGGACTTGATTTTCTATTTGATCATCTTGAGTTAGTCATTTTCCTTAATAAAAAGACTATGAACACAACTGAGGAATCGGGTCAATTGGGATTTAAAAACTAAGTTTTCTTATGTGCTAAAATGATTAGCAACGCAGTTGTGAACATAGTTGTCAATAGCGATTGTCGCGATCGCTGTAGCGCGCTACGTAGCGTATAGGTCTAGTGTCACTATTAGGGTTGTAGCGATGGATAGCGAGAATAGCGACACGTTATTTTTGTATTTTTTTAATATAAATAGCAATTAAATATAGGTAAACAATAGTTGGATTGTAGGTTTATGTTAAAGATACATGTAAAATAGCATATATACCAGGGGGTATTTTGATATAATATATATATAAAAGTTTTAAAAAAATTCTAGTGTATCGCTATTCGCTATGTAGCATGTATGTACCTTATCGCTATTTGTCACTGTTCGCCATTAACAACTATGGTTGTGAAATCGGGTCAGCTGGGTTAAACAGACAACAATTTTATGTGCTAAAATGAGTATAGGCTAAAGTTAGCATAAACGCAGATGTGTTTAAAAGTCTGACACATTTATAGGCAATAATGAAATCAGGTCATCTGGAATGAAAGATTCATATCTCTTATGTGCTAGAATGAGTGTAAATGCAGCTATGCTACCAGGGGTTACCCGGGCTAAAAGGTCAGCAGTTACATGTGTTAAAATGAGTATACGTGCAGCTGAGAGATTGGGCATTCGTGGTTTATAATGTAAAAGAATAAAAATCAGCAAGTAAAATCAATCAAGTTGCTATTTAATAAAAAATCACAAGCAATTAAAAAAGCATGCATGTAGCAATTTAATTGATCTCGAAAAAGAAATAACCATACATTTCAAAGAAGCAGAAGATAAAACGCATAAACTTGGGGTCTCTTTAATTCTCCTGCAAAATCCAAATTTCTGTCTTAAAGGCAAGTAGAGCAGGTGACCAAGAAAAGAACCATATAAAAAAGAAAATTATATTGTCATGAAAGAACAAGTATCAAAGGAAGAGAAAAAGAGGTTCTCAGATACTTGCACAAAATCATTAACCTTTCACCACAACGAACCTTGCCAAGTTATACACTACCCCATAGATTTCAAACGAGTTTCGAGTTACGGATGTTAAAAGATCGCTTCTAATCAATTGACAAATAATAGGAATTGTTACCTGGATCCGAGATTACGAGTAATAACCGAAAAGCGTTTCAATCGGATGTGGCTTATTCATTTAAACCTGGCAACCATGGCCAAAAACTAAAGTCATCTTATCTAACAAGCTAAGTGATGATTGGGTTTAGATTGTCTTACCAGGCTGTAAGCTTGATCGATTTACTTGAAGCTTCATGTCTCTGATTTCCATAAGAACATAGAGAGGTCAGAGGATGATGGTGCCATTCAATCGTCGTTTAATCCATCACCGGATCTCTTAATTAACCTCCACCAGATTAGCCCACCCAGTGGCGGAACCAGAACTTCTTTGCCAGGGGATCATCATTGTTGGTTCAGTTCTGTTTAATCATAATGGAAAACATGAAAACATACCTGTTACAGCAGACAGTGCAGTAAAGAATCCAGTCTGAGAAGATGACATCGAGTTCGACATATTTGTCAGTGTGATCTGGTTCCTCCTTAGGGTGCTGACTGATGATGGTGATGATGAAGACCGAATAGGGGATTCGGTTATGGAGAAGAGGTTTCAATTATGATGTTATGCTTATGGGGTTTTTGTGTCTTACTGTGTAACCCTTTAACCTCTACATAAGTCTCCTTATATAAGCACCCAGGAGGAAACCTAATTAGTTAATAAGGGTAATATGGTCCATCAACAATTACCAACTAATTATTTAATAGGTTATTATATATTTTGATCTATATAATGTAAATGATTATAATGGCTACTGGATTAAATATTATACCATAATGTATTTAATCTTACATTCTCCCACTTAGCCGAGTAATCATTTACTATGAGTATTAGATAAGCCTGATCAGGAGTTAATACTCATTTTAGCCTTAAACAAGTACTATAGCAGAGAAATACAGCCGTTGAATCATTATGCGACTCAGGACCCCCATTAATCATACTATAGCCTTAATTTAAAACCTAATCGTTATAATCAAAATACGCATAAGCCTTTTGTTTGATTTGTAACTTTATTTTTCTATATGCCATTATGCTAGCTTGACATATTCTTAGAGACATACAAAATCAAACTGATGAGGAAAAATTAACTAATAGTTAGTCATTCATAGTACGATATGCAATTGCGCATAGCCATCAATTAATACCCGTCTCTGAGCTCTCTTAATAAGACTTATGGGTAATAGCCCTTCAGTTATAGGATCCTTAAGCATATCATGAATGTATTCGATACAAACTTAGTTTCCTCAATTCGTTCACAAACGAATAATTAATTGCGTATCGAAACTTAATGCAGCACCTCTTGAACTGTTACTGTTCAAGGAGTCATGGTAGCTGACTTTATCACACTAAGTCTTCAAAACATTAATTATATGGAGTCAATAAACTTATGAGTCCACTGATAAATTTCCAACAACATTTAGTGACTATGTTATGTCATATTATAACTTAGGTTGTTATTATCAGTTTATTATGACTCCTCCATGAGATAGGTTTTGTTTGCTGACATAAGGATATACCCGAAATTACATTTTGTCATCTTTGAATATTTCAAATTTAGAGTAATAAACCGGTTTTAATTCTCACTTCTTCTTCAAATTATAGTTTCTCGTTTCTTTTAAAGATATTGTAATACTCCATTAGATGCTTCACATTAATCTAGACATATCTAGTGTGTTGCAATGTGAGTAATATCTAAACGAGTATAGACTTGAACTTACATAAGGCTTCTGATTAATGAATTATCCTCTGAAGGAGAGCAGTATTGATTGTTACATATGTAAGGACCCATTTAATGTTAAACTTATGGAACTGAACTAATATCCCATTGGGTCTATCTCAGTATGTTATGATATCAATCACGTAAGAGATATCTCTGAGATTTATTATATCAAAGTTTGTGTTAACAATGCTTTGACTTATGTAACATATACTTGTCAAAAGAATATTATCTATATAGACAAGTTTATCTTAGTTGCTCCCACTCATTTTGAGGTAGGTACATTAATCCACTTGATTCTTGATGAAAATAATTACGTTAGTTTTTCATCACATTATGATGTTTGCATTAACCCATACATGGATATTATTGGCATACAAATAAAGTGTTCTTTAACCTTCAGTTTGAAACTTTAGGTTGTTATCTAATGAACATGTAAATGTGTCAGCCATTTGTTATGGAAAATTGTTTATAATGTTCATCTAATGTAGCTTTAAACTATTATAAGCTACTAGAACAGTGATGATCCTCAAAGAAATCTTCTATAAGATATGTAATAAAGATTCTTTAATAATTTATCTCTTCCTAAGTACAACCTTTGACAATCAATCATGCTTTTGAGTGTCTTAACGCTTATATTAGGATTTGGCTTTATTCAGGGCCGGCCCAAGGGTAAGCCAAACGAGGCTTGGGCCTTGGGCCACCAAAACTATAGGGCCTCCACAATTTGATGAAACCACAGTTCATTTATAAAACATTTAGGGTGTGGGTCATTAACAGATTGATGGTTGATAGTGTAGTGGTTTGGTGTATTTATGGATATTAGTGAGACCTTGGTTCGAATCCTTGGTTCACCATTTTTTTTCTTGTTTTTAAATTTTAACACAATCTTCCAAATAATTACACTTGGGCCCTTCAAGTTTAACTTTCAATCACATACATTTTTTTTTTAGGAAAAAAGGCCACAAGATTTTACTTCGCCTTAGGCCACCAAAATGGTTGAGCCGGCCCTGGCTTTATTATGAACACTCTTAGGTAATTCAATCAAATCCCAAACGTTATACGAACACATAAAACCAGTTTTACTAGAAACCTGTTTTATTCCATTTAAAAGAATATTGATTGACACTAATGGCTTAATTTGAAGAGATAGGATCAGTAAACTTTTCCAAAGTCCATTTCAACTTCATTAGGGAGGTTATGTAATCATCAAAGTTAGTAGACTTTCAAACCTAGATGACCTCCTGAGTTGATTATTGGGTTCATTAGAAGTTTCAGTTTTTGGTTAGGTTGCTATCATTTTCAGGATTCTAAGTTTGTAAGAGTTGGTGCAGTATGGTGTACAAGAGGTGTAATCGGAGTTAAATTCGGAGTGAAATTTAATGACATTCTTCCCCCCGCCTCTTGTATTCCTTGCAAATCATGATAAGGACTTTGACTGCTCCCACTGACCTTAGAAAACTTTAGGAACTCAGCATGCTTAGGGTCAATATTTAACGACCAACAAATTCTAATAGAGAAACAAGTTAATGACGTCAGTCGTTGTAGTTTCTCTTGTTGAGGATTATGTTAGTTTAGGTAAGAAATCTAAGTTCGCCCACAATTAGGCAACAATGAAACTTTTGTAAGAGTAGCATTAGATTTAAGGAGATAAGTTATGATAGAACAGTGTCATAATGAAGCGGTGTCTTGTACAAGAGGTGTAGATTGAAGTAATGTAAAATTTTCACTCCCCCACCTCTTGCAACTATTGCAAGTTATTATTAAGACACTTAATGCTCCCACTGATCTTTGATATCTCTAGAAATGCTACAAGAGAAGTTTCAATGAGGTACGTGACGTGGGAACCTATCATATATATGTTAGACTTTAATTGATTTCCTTAACGTCCAAATGTCATAAGAAACTTAAGGACATATTTAATAGAAATCTTAATAAGTAAACATATGAATAGATTTCTTCTAAGACTGTAGGCCATATGCGACAAAAGTTAGATACAAGTTGATAGCCTTTTAAATGATAAATGAATTATGTCTGAATATTCCATTTGGAATATGTTCCACGAATGTCAATGAATGACTTATGATGGACCCATACTTATTCCTTAAGCCAAGTAATATTTAGGGCTGTAACATCATGATTTAAAATCACTTAGAATGAGATTGGATAAAAAATCATCCTCATTAACCATGTTATGATTTCTCATGAATTTTGGTTATAATGGATGAAATTTATAAGTCTCATTTTCCTTTTGTCAAAAATTCTCATTTGCATGATGACAAAAGTTGTAAAAAAGTAAGGTATCATCTAGTTCCATCTTAGTAATGTTTCAATCCAAATATTTAGAACAAAAAAGATGAGAGTTTAAGGTAAGTGTGACTTTATGTTGACTATGCAAACCTAAAAACCTTCATAACATTGCTTAATTAATTATGATACTATATTCTGATTAATTTTCAGAATATATAAGGTATCGAAAAGCGTTGTTAGAAGACTGCTTATTATGGTTCTTATAGTCTTAACATTGAATTTTGTCACTAACTCTCATGTTAGTTATTTGTCGAGTTCTGGTAAGGAAACGTATGGAACTAGAGTCAACTAATCATGTGTTAATTGGAATATAAAAATTATCAGACTTAAATATCATTAGGAAATGACTACCTAATTAACTTATCCAACTGTTCTTTAGAGTAATGGATAGTCTCGTTGCTTATGTCTAGTCTAATGGCATAATTATGCAGTGAGATTTTCACTTGAAGAACCTTAAAGTTGGGATTTTGTACTTGCATTTTGTCTATGGACCTTAGAACAATCCTCTTTTAAAGTTTAGGTGGTTCTAAGGTGAGTAACAACTTATTTTCTAGCTTTAAACATTTATTTCTTTGTACATATGTTGCTTATCAACACACTCATTATACTTTGGTACTTTTGAGTGTTATAGTTGATTTATAAGGCATCAAATTGTACAAGTGAAAATCTTAGTATGTAATGTACTGGAAAAATGTACTTATTTCCATGCGTAAGACCTTAACTTTATGGGTCATGGTATTGTACATTATAATGTATTCACATATACCACTTAACTTTATAGTTTAGAATTTAAATGAAGGCATACATCTTAGGAGCTCTTGTGATTAATCCACACATAATAGATTAGTCTTAGGAAAAACTTAATCTGGAATAACCTTAGTGATAGCATTATGTTAGAGAGTTCTTGATTATCATAAGAGACATCATGTTCGATTTGTCTTGTTCATCATGCTCTAATTATCTTCTGTAGTACCTTTACCAGAAGAGAGCAGTAGGATTATCGTGTCTTAAGAGATAATCAAGTATTTAATTTAAGAGCTAATCTTATAGAAACTTTAAATAAAGCAAACATTTTAGGTTTAGGAATTAGAGTGGATGAGATATAGACTTATAGAAGAAAATTATAGTGAGTAAAAATTATGGGTACTAAGAATAAGGCAGACGAAATGATCATAAAACTTAATTAAGGATCATTAATATAAGGATCATTATGTGAAGAGGTTGTGATATGTCTATTACTAACATCAAAATAATAGACTTATTTAAAGTTCTACTTAAACAAAGACAAATCAGCTTTGGCCAGAAGTGTAATCATTTAAGCATGTGTGCAAAGTGGTTGTAACAAATCAGCTTTGGCCAGAAATTGAGACAATCACTTTAGTTATGCACTTGTTAAGTATGCCGTCTATGAAGGAATTAAATCAGCTTTGGCCAGATATTAAGACATTCATGTTTATGACGCACACTTAACATAGCTTTCGTAATACTTGAAAGATAAGTAGACGCATCAAATCAGCTTTGGCCAGAAGTTTTACATCAGAAGCTCATTCAAGTTAAGCCATTTTGGTTTTGTAAAACATTATTTGATCCTTATTAATTAACTAAATATTTACAAAAACCAGTTATTTAATAGCAAACCACCTGTTAGCGCGGATCGAACTAACACGGGGGGTGCAGGGGGACAGCGTGCCCCCGCACGGGGTTCGGGGTGAAGCCCCGAGCTAAATCTTAGTTCACATTAAACAACCTAAAATAATGAGGTTTCGAGTCAGGCCTCGACTGAGTTATGAGATCTCGAGTCAGTTATGAGGTCTCGAGTCGCAACCTTATTGTCTCGAGTCGGAACCATGGTCTCGACTACTATATCTTATGAGATCTCGACTCATGATGAGGTCTCGAGTCGCAACCACGGTCTCGAGTCGCAACCTTATGGTCTCGAGTTATGACCTTATGGTCTCGAGTCGAGACCTTTGTCTCGAGTTATGACCTTATGATCTCGAGTCGAGACCTTTGTTTCGAGTTGTAAACTTTTGAGCCCTTATGATTTCGAGTCGAGACCTTATGGTCTCGAGTCGAGACCTTATGGTCTCGAGTCGAGATCTGTTGGTCTCGAGTCGTAATCTGATGGTCTCGAGCCCACTGTTGATAGCTGTTTATTGTGATAACATAACTGAAAATTCGAAATCCAAGGGATTATGAGATATGATTTCCTGTTTTAAGATGATCTAATTTTATCAAAATATTTCGAAAAATTATAACTGTATATCTTTTAACAGTTTTCGAATAAACTTAAAAGATAAAATTGGATCAAACATGGAAAAACACTCATCAATCCTAAATACATTCCAAAACATAACAGAATTTTCGAATTTTCGTAAGAACATGATGAACCCTAAAAAATAAAACATAAATTCTGGAACCCGAAACCTGAATTTTTAAGGTTTTTAAAACAGATTTCGGTCATAAACATAATCCAGTTGATTCGAGTGAACATATAATTAATCCTTTTTCCGAAAACAGTGATCTTGAGTCGTTCTCAATGACTCGAAACTGGCTGTTCATAAGATTTTCAAAAAAAAAAAAATTCCGTTTTCCAAGTTTCAATCCCAGAATTATGGATACGAAAACAGAACTGACTAATCAACATATGCTCTGATACCACATGTTGGTTCAGTTCTGTTTAATCATAATGGAAAACATGAAAACATACCTGTTACAGCAGACAGTGCAGTAAAGAATCCAGTCAGAGAAGATGACATCGAGTTCGACATATTTGTCAGTGTGATCTGGTTCCTCCTTAGGGTGCTGACTGATGATGGTGATGATGAAGACCGAATAGGGGATTCGGTTATGGAGAAGAGGTTTCAATTATGATGTTATGCTTATGGGGTTTTTGTGTCTAACTGTGTAACCCTTTAACCTCTACATAAGTCTCCTTATATAAGCACCCAGGAGGAAACCTAATTAGTTAATAAGGGTAATATGGTCCATCAACAATTACCAACTAATTATTTAATAGGTTATTACATATTTTGATCTATATAATGTAAATGATTATAATGGCTACTAGATTAAATATTGTAAGTGCAGTATCCGGTGACTGAAGATATCAATGTCAGATAGAACTGATAGCAACAGTTAAGGGGGAGACTGTAAGTGCAGTTCCTGCAGGGTAACTGTCGCTTATCAGTTCTGGTCAACCAAAGCAGAAGTCCAAGTTAAAGTCAACATAATGAAGAATTCAAGACCACACGAAGACCATGCATTGATCAAGGGGGAGTTTGTTAATGCACTTTAGGTGATAAGTGCATGTCTTCCAATTTGTAGGGTCTTTATTGTACATGTATTGAAACTTAGTCCAAGGTTTATCCTTGGACAAGTTGTCCAAGTTTTAGGCTTAGTATTTTGTCTGAGTTTTGGTCCCTAGTCTATATATATGTGTTGTATAGGATTAGGGCAGGGATTGATCGATCAAGAAGCTTTGTGCACCTCTCCTAACTTCTTGTTCCTCCTGGTGTGCACATCCTAGAGAGAGAGACTATGTGTTAGTGAGAGAAAGCTAGGGTTTAGATCTTTGTGATCTAAACCAGCTTGTAAATGATGTATACTCCTTTGGTATGTAATCTGTGATGACTGATTCAATATAAAGGGTTCATCTTTTACATATTTCTATCTTGTTCATATTTTGTTCTTCATGTCTTGAATCAAATGCAATGTTTGATGTTCGTCATCGATCCGGTGCTCTCACAAATATTATACCATAATGTATTTAATCTTACACATCATAAGACTCTCCTTTCTCCGTCTACAACTAGAGAGTCTAAAACATGTTTTTTCTAGAAAAATCTCAGATTGTACATATAAAAATATTACAAATTTCTATGTCCGGGGGGTCAGTGGACCCTCTTGACCCCCCTCTGGTTCCGTCCCTGAGCCCACCGACCAGTCTTTTCGGCTGATCGACCACCATCCAAGTGCAATAGGATGTTTTGAGGAATGAAAGGTTTTGTAGCCGGATTGAACATTAAACAGTCTGATCAATTTCGATTTTCACGGATACAAGTGGAGGTGGTGGATTACATAGGGTGTTTTAGAGGTTAGGTGTAAAGATGGAAGAAATTTAGAGAGAGAATGAAAATTACACTATGACTCTTCACATATCATCTTAAAAATTAGTGAAAATTACAAATTAGGACACCCAATCTTCTTAATAATATATTATAAATATAGATTATAGATATATTAGAAGATTTAAGTGGGAAGAAATTTTAATTTAAATGAGAAGAATGAGAATAAAATTCTAGCCATTAATGGTCTTAAATGATTGTTGCAAAGATGTATACGAACAAACCATTTTGCATTTTTCTTTAATACAAAAGGGCATTTTGGAGGCTTTGGTGTAAGAGCATTCACATCCTTTTCATTATTTTTTATCATATACTACACTAAAATTTATTTAATTTTTTTTTTCTCCTTTTCAATTTAATAATATTTTTCTATATATTTTCTCTCTACTTCACTCACAACCATTTTCAAAATATATTAAAAAATTACAGGGGGTGAACAATGTCCCCTCCAATATACAGATGAACAGTAACATTTTCTCTCTATTCTATTCACAACCACTTATTATATTATAAAAATTCTACTCACACAATTTGGAAGAATGGATGTGAATGCTCTAACTATTAACCATTCTTGATTAGACCACACCGTGTGGAGGAGCTTGAAACTTGGGCGTTATTCGACATGTGGCGTCAGCAAGCGTCAGAAAATTGGCGTAGTGGAAAAAAGGAGGTGTGGGAAGGGGCATGGAAAGGTGGCGTTATCTGACACATGACATACCCTTTTTATTATTAATTTATATTTAAAACTATATAGAATCAATTAAATTTAAAAAAAACCAATCAATACTAATTGATATATAACTTAACATTAAAGAAATTACATACGTTTTAAAAAACTAGTGGGAATGCCCGCGCGTTGCGGCGGGTATCCCGACTCATATCAGATTCAATTATAATATAATCCCCACGCTACACGACGGGCTTTTGACCGGTATCGTTTCGGTATACACGCATTCGATATAGCAAGGAACAGCGGTTTTACATGGATCAAAACCATAAAAGAAACAAACCTTGGTACCTATGTTCGGACGATATCAATTCGGGTCATCACGGTAGTTAAAGTTGATAGCCAAAGTTACTATTAGTCGTAACATCACCGGTTAATACTAAGAGAATAATTTACAGTGATTATTAGTTCCCGCTTGTCATGGGGGTTAGGCTAAAGTAACATAGTCATACATACATGAAAGTTAAAATAATTGCTTCGCTTACAATTATAGAAAAATAATGATATTTAAAAAGAATTTTACATGTAATGTAGCTGAGGTCCTTTAACTGTATAAAATAAATTAGTATAACTATGTTTTCTTGATACAACATCCTTAACTCTAATTATACTCGATTTTTTTAAGCACGAACATGACTCATCTTTTATGAACAATGAGCATGCCAAAGAAAGCTGAAATTCGGCTAGCTACACCAATCATGAAGAGGACGAATATACAAAGACCCCAATCATGTACATTGTACCCAAATCTTAAAAGTGCACCACAACGTGTGATCAACCACACTCCTGAGTACCTGCAATACGATAGAAGGATGTATTCAACATTTTCTGTAATTAAACTTGCATTTTATTATTATGTTAGATCATCAATAGGATACAAGATGGTTGTACCTGTTTGCATTTGCAATTACAAATGCTTCTAGCGCCAACTTAGGGTAGTTCAACTTGGATACATTCTTCAGGAACTCACTGTCTCCCGTCTGTGTTGAAACGAGAGTCAAAACTACCGGAAGGAGCACTGCAAACTGCATGAAATTTTAATCACGAGTATGAATGCAGAATACCAGAAGCGATAATTTTGACCCATTTACTTTTTGTTATTGCTATTTTGGTTACTCACCAGCTGTGATGGACCGGGATCAAGAAATATGGCTAGCATGTACGCTATTCCCGTTACACAATACACAAGTGAAAGCAAAACGGTATAATTATCTGCAAAAGAAGATCTGGGATAGCTGAAGAAATAGAACATCGACAAATAAACAGATGGCTTTATCGCTGTATTGAAATGGTCAATTGTGTCTTTGGCTAGAAAATGAGCTAAGCTGCTGATGCCAGATGCACATTCTCTCCAATATTGTAATTTGTCCAAAGAAAAGGTTCTTAATTCCGCAATTTTGCATAATAAAGCTGAAAATATAAATGTACATTGCATGTTATTAACTTATTACGCGTGTCATATCTTTAAATTTTTAACGTATGTAAGGATAGCTCAAAAGCAGTTGTTTGGTTACTTACATACTGCAATAATGGAGTAAGTGTAGCCAGGTGCCCCAAATGTCTATTCGTTTGATTTAATAATGGATCCCAAACACGCCCCAGCAAGTAATAAGATGAGATAGTCTACTAATTGTAGCTTAGATTCTCTTAACCTCTGCTTAGCAATCCTGGTAAAGCACCAACATCAGAAAAGGAATCACAAAACTATGTGACCCAATTTAACTGTACCAAAAAAAGGTATACGTTTTGAGTATTTTGACAATGCCCGACACCCGACCCGACCTGTATTGCCACCTCTAAATTACTAATAAGACAGGTACCTTCCAAAGGAAATATCTGTATTGCAAAAGAAGTCCATGAGTCGTACGGTTGGACAAATCTTTTGTTCGTAAGAAATTATGGCGAATGATATCTCTTCTTACTTGAACGTTTGACTTTACATCCTACCAAATTTTACCGGCAAAGGAATATTCCTCTGCTGCACCGTCATCGTGATCAAAACGTTTTTGTGGGCGGCTCTTTGGAGGAAAAAAATGCATTGGGTAGCTTGGGAGAAAGTTTCGCGACATAAGAAACAAGGAGGCCTAGGGATAAAAAGACTTGAAGAGGTCAACACTTCTCTTATTTTGAAATGGGGATGGCGTTTTAAAACGGAGAATGATAATTTATGGAAAAAAGTTATTGAAGCGCTTCATCACAATAGAAACGGTTGGGAGTGTGTGCCTTTCAAAAAATCGCTCAGCGGGACGTGGAACAACATTGCTAAAACAATCATTAACACTAAGGTTGACGGGTTTCCTATATGGAAATATATTAAAGGAGAGGTCGGCAATGGTGTATATATTAGATTTTGGTTGGATGTGTGGCTTGTCAACGAGCCGCTGAAATCTAGATTCCCCGAACTATTCAGGATTGAGTTGGCTAAAAGGTGTATGGTTGCGGACAGAATCAGTAGTCAAGGTTCCGTATTGAATCAAACGTGGAGCTGGAACGTGCAGCAGATGTCTTCGGTTCAGCAGGCTGAGTTCGATCAGCTGTGTTCTCTGTTATCTGATGTGCAGATTTCAGGTAATCCCGATCGGTGGAAGTGGACGCCAGAGTCAAACGGGGAATTCACGGTTAAATCGGTAAAAAATATCTTGGGGGACGAGGAAGTTCAGGCCAATGAACACAGCATGGAGTGGTGCAAATGGTTACCGGCTAAAGTAAATATTCATATGCGGAGATTGGTTATGGATAGGATTCCGAAGGCCGATGCGCTTATTAGAAGGAATGTGCAGATCTCTAACTGTGAGTGCATGTTGTGCAATTCGAGAGAGGAATCAGCAGATCATATATTTACAGCTTGTCATGTCGCGGCTATAATCTGGAACGGAATTAGTAACTGGTGTAATATTCCGAACATTTTTTCGTTCTCGACGAAAGACCTTCTCGGATTGCATAAAGAGATCAGAGGATCGGAGAAGAAAAGGGAAGCGGTTCAAGGCATTATAATGACGGTTTGCTGGAGTTTGTGGAGGGCTAGGAATAGTGTTAAATTTTCGAATGCCACGGTTAGGATTCAATCAATTGTTAGTGAAGTTAAATCGTTGAGTTTTCTTTGGTTTTCCAATAGGTCCAATCACAAAGGGGTTGAATGGGTAGATTGGAGTAGCTTTGTGGATATGTAATAGTTGTTGTTTTTGTCGGCCCGGTTTAGGTCAGCGTTTGTGGTTAATGATAGTTACTTTTCAAAAAAAAAAAAAAAAAACTAGGTTGATAAGTACCTAACAAATCTTTTTCAACTCAATCACTCTATGAAAAACCCTTTATATTTTTTTATTGCATTTTATTCTAAGTATTACATTTTGGCCTATATTGGCAGCCACCACCAGCCACCTTTAACATATTTCTATAAAAAAAACCCTTTATATTTTTTTATTGCATGTTATTCTAAATATTACATTTTGGTCGATATTGGCAACCTTTAACATATTTAATATATTTTTTTAAGGAAAATTGGAAATAAATAATCCCAACTCACTGTTATTGGTCAATAATAATCCCAACTCATTTAATCACCAATAATAATCCGAACTATTCACTTTTGTTTGTAAAATACTCCCACGTTAAAAAAACACTAACTAGGTTAAAATATTGCTGATGTGGCTTAACATGTGTGGACTGACGTGGCTGGTTAACATCTTACGTGTGTATAAAATGATTATCAGCCTCATTTGCACACACAATCGACTGAATTTGCCCAATTTGTAGAATTAGGGTTTTGAAGGAGAGTGCGATTGTGTGTGCAAATGAGGCTAATAATCATTTTATACATAGGTAAGATGTTAACCAGCCACGTTAGTCCACACATGTTAAGCCACATCAGCAATAGTTTAACCTAGTTAGTGTTTTTTTATCGTGTGAGTATTTTACAAACAAAAGTGAATAGTTCATATTATTATTGGTGATTAAATGAGTTGGGATTATTATTGGCCAATAACAGTGAGTTGGGATTATTTATTTCCAATTTGCCTTTTTTTAATCATAATACTTTTATACATTTTACCGGCAAAGTCATGCCCGTTCACGTTATGGAACTCGACGAGAGCGACTTGGATGATATCGACTTCGTGTAGCTCACCATCGTCGTTGTCCATGCCGTTGAGAATTCTTTCAAATCTCGTACAATCAATATGAATCATCCGAAAACGTGAATAAAGTGCATCATTGGATCGATGGCCTTACCCCTACGTATACAAAATTCTTGATAAACTCGTTCCAGAAAACGAAAACGTGCGTAACAGAGGCCCTTGGTTGTTCACCGCCAAGACCACGATTCTCATAACGTGATGTCCTCTTCTAGGATCCATGGAATAACCGGCATTGTAATAAGATGAAAGTTGAGATTTTTTTGTGAGTGACTATTGAGAGCTATATAAAAAGTTGAGATTTTTTGAGAGAGTGTAATGGTGTATTTATATATAGAAAGATTGAAAATTGTTTTTTACTAGCCTTTGGGTAAAACAGCTACTTCCACTTTATAAATCAAATCATACGCTTTTATTATTTGATGAATTAATTATATTTTATTCGTATCGCGTTGAACCGACCTAAACTGTTTGAACCAAGTGCATGTCCCGCTTGTCGATTCGACCCACTCGCGAAATCCGAAACTTATAAGGTCCAGATCATAGTGTGTAGATTATATATTTATATTTTACACATATATTAGTTGTTTAAGTGTTGGTGCACTTGTGTCTGTACTTTGTCTGTATTTCGTCTGTATACAAAACGATGTCTTCGATGTAAGTTTGACCAAGTCAACCATCCTCCGATTTGACTTGGCCAAACAGTAAACAAACGTTTGTAAGGTGTTTGGGTCGAAAGATGTGTGATCGAAGGATTGTTTATATCCTTCGATCATAAGCTCGAAACATAAACCCTCGACAGATGGACCTCGAAGGATATCATCCTTCGAGGTATATGCAGATCTTTCGATGTGTTTCTGGTCGACAGATGATCTTTCGATCAGTCTGTCTGATCCTTCGACCAGACATGCTGTGTCGGGTATAAATACCCGTGTGTTGTGTTCACTTCTTTTTTAGAGAGACATAAAGGAGAAGACAGAGAGAGACAGGAGCACACACACACTTTGAGAGTTTATAGAATACTTCTGTAAACATTGAGCTTGTAACCGTACCCTTCATTCGTATTAATACATGTGGTGTTAATCGGTGAATCTTGCGTGTTGTGTTTTGTCGTCTTCTAACTCGGTTTGCATGCTAGCTTGGATTCCGCACTCGCTAGTGTGTTAAGCATAACAAGGAATAAGGTTTCACCTCAACCTCCGAGGGACCTACAAGTGGTATCAGAGCCGTGGCTCTTTTCCTTGTTAAAAACCGAGTTTTTACATGATTTTGGAGTGTTTTTGGACAAAAACTCACTGGTTTAGCACCCGTTTTTACTGATTTTCTCGCATTTCCAGACGTTAAAACGTGTTCTAAACTTACCGGGTGTGTTTTTGGTCGGGTTGGGTAACTTAAAAATCTGTTTTTTTTTAAGAATTTTGGTGATTTCCGGCCAAAATTCCGGCTTATCCGGTGACCGGTTTCTGGATAAGATCTTTCTGTTTTTGGGCATTATTTTATTGGTTCAAATCTGGTTTTGGCAGAAAGTATGGTCTGAACATACCTTCTGCCGAAAGATTTCACCTACCCATCACCTTTTTCACCAACCCGTCACTCTTTGTCAACTGTGTCAGACAAGATCGAAAGATATCCTTCGAAGTCGAAAGTTCATCTTTCGACCAAAGGAGGTTCGATAGATAGTCATCCTTCGAGCATCCTTCGAAGTCGGAGACTTATCCTTCGTTCCAAGGAATCTTTTCGAAGGTTATATCTGTCGATCTACAGGTCTTATTCGAAAGACAAGGATCCTTCGATTGGAGAGTCTTTCGAAGTCATTGTTCGAAAGACAAGGATCTTTCGATTGGAGAGTCTTTCGAAGTCATTGCTCGAAACTCAATAGTGATCTTTCGAACACTGTTGATCCTTCGAACAAGGTTTGATCCTTCGATCCCAGTCTGTTTAAGGTTAACAAGTTTGTGTTTTTCAGGTCTTTCGATCAAAGATCCTTCGGCTGTTTGTTATCCTTCGAGATTTTGACATAGTTTGTGAAATTTTTTTAAAAATGGGAACTAACGGTCAGTGGGATCCAACCGCGTGGACTCTAACATCTTTGACTCCACAATCATCAGCTACGCAATCGGCGTCAGATTTCAACAAAACTGCATGGATGCAAGCTATTGCCCCACCTCAAGCTGCAATGATCACTGCAAATCAATGGGCATTGGTCACAAATCAAAACAGCAGCATTCAATCTATGATGCAGAACGACAGTGAAACTGGTACAAGCACAAAACCGCCAAAGCTAAATCACATCAATGATTGGGGATGGTGGAAAGAAAGGCTGAGAACTTATGTTCAGGGGCAAGGTCAAGACCTATGGATGTGCTTCTTCACCGCATTTGAACATGATTTGGAAGTTGCAGGATCTAATCCAGAAACTTACAGCACTTTGTCTGAAGATGATAAGAAGAAATTTGAGTTAGAAAAGAAAGCATTCATGATTCTCACACAAGCTCTTCACAGAGACATATACCACCAGTTTGTTTACTGCACGACTACTAAAAGCTTGTGGGATATGCTCACGTTACGATGTGAAGGAAATGCTCAATCTAGAAAGATTAAGCAAGAATTACTGAAGAAAGAGTTTGAAGGATTCACGTGTATGGAGAATGAGACTTTGGCAGATTTATCTACAAGGTTCCATCACTTGTTGAGCGAGATGTTTGCTTTTAAAGTCACTGCCACTCCACAAGAAATGGTGAAGAGATTCGCTGACAGCTTACCAGCAAAGTGGAGCAGTTATCTTGAAATTCTCAAAGAAAATGGTGTTCTAGACACAATCACCGTTTATGAGTTGATTCAAAGATTGGAGAACAAGGATGTAGAAGAAAAGCTTAAGGCAAAAAGAACATTGACTCCTCAAAATCCAGAGATGTACTTTGGGATTGCAGGAGGTATCAGTGGATAAAAACCAGTCTCTCAACATGCAAAGCTTCAAACAGCCTTCATCTCAAACACTGGTCCTTCCACAACAAGTCAGTTTGATCCTTCAGCATACACGATGATGTATTCAAGACCAGATTCTTCTTCTTCTTCAGCTCAGCAGCAACAACCGCAACAGCAAGGGTTTTATGGAAGCTCTTCAAACTTTCAAGCCACTTCCAATCCAAACACAGTCAGATTAGACACTTCCAACTTTTCCAAAGTCAGTGTCGAAATAGCCAAGGAGCATATGGAGATGTTGAATACCTTGGTTAGTGCTTATAGTGGATTGATCGCAGGTCAGATTGGGAATATCAATCTAACCAATGAAGATTATCAGCAAGTGGATAAAGAAGAGTTTGAAATGATGGATATCAAATGGGCTCTTGCTAGTGCAATTCGAAGAGCAAAGGAGTTTATGGAAAGGACGGGGAGAACCAACTTGGAAAACAAGAAAGACACCAAGTATGGGTTCGACAAGCAAGCTGTCAAGTGCTTTAACTGTGGCGAACGGGGTCATTTCAAAAGGGAATGCACAAGACCAGCTCAGCATGGAAATCAAAATCCGTTCAGAAATCAAGGCAACCAGCAGAACCAGAACGGGAACAATGTTCGTACATTGATACCTGTCAACAACCAAGGCCAAGCAGGGTCATCAAATGCCAACCGGGGGCTGATGGTTCAAATAGATGAGGGTTGTGATTGGTCGCTTCAGCTTGGAGAAGGAGGAAATGGTGGAACAGCATGCTTTGCTGAGATTGTAAAGGATTTAAAGCACGCCAGTGGTGGAGAATCTTCCACCAATGGTGATGAATCTTCTGAAGATGAAGACAGTTCTGGTTATAGTGGAAGCTCAGATGAAGAATCCTCCACTTCAGGCAATGAACATGTGGATGAGACATCTTTGGAAGAAGCTGCAGCAGGAACTGAAAGAGGATCTAATTTGGTGGATCAAACTGCTCACTCTTCGTCTTCTCTCCATTCAGCCTTTATGGCTAATGTCGACAGCTCATCAAGCCAGGTAAGTGTCGATGAACCCACTGTAGTTAGCTGTGAAAATTGTGATAGTTTAAATGTTAAATATTCTGAACAGGAAAGTCAGTTTGAAATCATATCCAAACACAATCAAGAATTGATTGTAGATCTTTCTAAAGCAGCTGAAGCTAACTCGTTTTTAACCAGAAATGAAAAAGAATTTAAAGCAACAATTGCGTCATTAAGACATGATGTTTCAGAATTACAAAAGGCTATTTTGCGAAAACAACATGCTAACAATAATCTTATTGACACAATTGAAAAGCAAATGGTAGAGTTGGCAACAGCTCGATGTGAATGTGAGACAATTAAGCAGAAACTGGAAAGCTATTCCAATTCCCGCTATGTATTGGATCACATTATTGATGTTCAAAAGAAAAAGGGGGATAAACAATGTATTGGATTCAAATCATGTCCTCCCCCAATGAATCACAATTACTCCAAATTGCCTGATGACGAGGATATGCCCCGTTTTGAACCTACTGTGCCACTCAATCTAGATGATTTTGCAGCAGGCCTCGGGTTCACAACTGGTACATCATCCTCGGGTCAATCTGAAACTGAATCTGAATCTGAGAATGTGACAGATTCATCATGTGTTAAGGAACAGAGTCCTCCCATTGTTGAGGATGCTGATTCTTCGGATGATGAATCTGAAGTAATTGTGAAACAACAGTCTAACTCGGTTACAACAGATATTCCAATCGAGAATCACATCCTGTGTGATCCACCAGTGAAACCGAGTAAGACTGAAATGTCAAAACCAATGGAGTCCCTTGTATCTAGCAGTGAAGAGAATAACTTGTTGTACACGCTCAAAGGAGATAGCAAAATCTACTCTAACAAAGATTTTCCAATTAAAAATGTAAATCAAGATTTAATTGAGCAAATTTTTGAAGGATGTACTGATAAGTTTTTGGGGAACAAAAGTGGCAAAATTACCGTCACTCAATGTGATCCAATTCCGTGTGAACAAATTCGAAAACAATACGGAAACCAAAAACTACCAATTGAGCGAAAACAACAAGTCAACTCAGGAAAAGGTAAAGTACAGGGAAAGAAGGCTCAGAACAAGAAGGTTCAAGCACCTAAAGTTCAGCAGGCTAAGACTGAACAACCAAAGGTTCAACAACAAAAGGTGCAGAACAAAAGAGCTCCTGTTAAGAAACGAGAACCGAAAATGAACTTTGTTGGATCCACGGGTTCAGATAAAATTGAAACATTTCAAGAAAAATCTAACGTTGATTTTGTAAAACAAGTTAGAATTTTAAAACGAAATGATCAGAATAATTACACCCAACACACCAACGGATGTGATTTAGGTCCAAGCACGTCTAGATCACAAAGTTCATTGTCTGGTTCTCCGTCTGATCATCAACATGTTTCTCCGAGGTTTGTAGAGCGGAGAATGTGTTTTGAGTGTGGCACAATTGGGCATATTGTAAGATACTGCCCATACCTGCAAAAGTTAAAGGCAAAAACAAGTGCTCCCCAAGAAACCAATTACCAAAAACGATCACTTTCCCCGAAACAAGACCCACGTGTCTTGAAAGAAAGGGAAAAGAAGTTAAAACAAAAGAATCAAAAGGTAATTGAAAAGGCCTTAAAATCAGAGGTCAAAGAAGAAAAACCTGTTCAAGCAAAACCTAAAACTGTAAAACCAGTAAATGCTAAAACAATTAATACAAATACTGGTAAAGGACAAACAGCTTGGAAACAAAAACAGGTAATTCAGTCAGGGGGAGTACCACAGGTTCTTTTTCCTAATCATCAAGTGATTGAAATCACTTTTCTTGATGATCAAGGATGACCCAAGTCCACAAAGGCTTGGGTCCCTCTCTCCAACTAATTTTTGAGTGAGTGTGTAGGATATTCCAGGAGGAACTTTCGATAGTCGTAAGATTGTTGATAGTGGAGCATCCTTGCACAAAATAGGCAACAGAAGAGATTGCTGCCTTTGATGGAGAGAAAATGTAAAGGGAATCAGAAATGTCTGTTGAAAAAGATTGAAAAGCTTCGACAAAATGAAAATCATTTCAAAATGTGAATGTTCAAGGCTTTGATCGGGTCCCCGGGATAGATTCAAATCAAAATGTACGCACCTGCAGCACGTCTGAAGTTCAACAATCTACAAGATGAACGTGCAGTGTACATTTCTTCGTGGTGTGATTGAAGAAAATGTGTTTGTTGAACAAACCAACCAGGTGTGCGGATGCCTTGGCATGGATTGAACAACCGCACACTACTTCTGAAAGAGAAAGACAAAGACCTTCGCTGGTGCAATGTGGAAGACCAGCCGGACCCAAAGGTTTATGATCTTGTTGCTGTCAACAGATTTCTCAGTAGCTACAAAAATCGTCTTTGAAATCCACAACGGGTGGATATTCAGTTTGGGAGAGCACTCAGATTCCTTGCAATGCACGATGCAGTTGCAGGATACGGTTTTTAAATTTCTAATCTCTCCTATACTTGTCGATATTTAAGCTGCTTTGTGAATTATTATCTCGTTCAGCACTCTTTGGCCAGACAATGCTGTCATGGTCCGCACCGCTTACCGACATGTCAACTGATTTTTCCAAAATTCGCTAAATCATTTCTGATTATAACTTAATTTTGGTAAACGGCATTGAGGTAAAACATGAGTTAACCAACATCGGAAAATCATTTTTGTAAATATCCTTGTTTCTTTTAAATTTATCTTAATTTGTTGATTTTAGGGGGAGTAAATCCAAAATTTGAAAATCCAAAAACATCGAAAAATTTCAAAAACACAAAAACAATAGAAAAACAAAAATGAGTTTCCTGGCGAGCAAAAGAGAATATGATAGTACATCAGTGGTCTGTCCAAACCTCTTTAAACCTAAACTGAAAAACGATAAACAGCTCTATATAAGATGTATCGGTAGGCTCACAATCATTTTAAAGTGTGCAGGGTGATATAAACTTAAATCGACTGAAGACTGGGTGGGAACCATTCATTGGCATATGGTCTTGGTACCGAAATTTCGTTTGAGAGATTGCCGAGGTTCTGAAATATTCGGTCTTTATGCTGCTTATCATCTGGGTATCATGGTTGTATCTTTTTCCGAAAGATAACGGGAACGCAAGTCTAGATCTTCCATGATACTATACATACGTGTACATACTGCATACGACCTCAATAAGTGATCAACAATCACATGTCCATACAAATAAGTGATAAAAAATCACATTCATCCGGGAGTCAAGTTCGTCTCTCTGCTGTACGAAAGTACTGACCTGTTCACGGACTTGCTCCTGTGCCCTCATGCATCTGAAAATCAAGTTCCTCATCAATAAGTGACTCTATCACATAGGGCTTGTTTTCAAATCAAATAAGTGAGAATCTCACATCATATACGGTCAAACAAATGATAATCGGTATACTCACCGGTAAGATGAATCCTCGTGCATACCTTGATACGGGAATGTGTCGTGATGTGGATGAACACCGGTCGGTAAGTATAAATCATACCTTAACGTATCCCCTCGCCATGATTACATCTGATAAGTTGAGCTTAAGTGGACAACAATACCGATAATTGTTATAGGATGCTTATCTTAATGTTAACTAAAAGAAAAACAAGAGCGTTTTGGCATGACCGTACACTGATATGATTCTCTTACCCTCGAAACTCGCAAAAAGAATGTCTGTAAATATTTATTTAATGCATCTTTGTATATATTTATTTATTGTTTTCCGTCTTTACATTTGAAAAATGAAAATTTCAAAAAGATTTTAGGTGTGTTTTAATTTAAACTTTATAAAATCCAAAAAGATTTTTCTTCTAGTTTATTTTTGATTGACCGATGTTGGAACTCGAGTCTATCCTACCCAAAATCCTGATCGTAAGCTGGAAAACAATTGCATCTTCATAAACAGTCGAAGTTAACGAGCTTTGAAAGTTAAAGGATTAAAATGAATATTTTTCTAAACTTTCAAACTGCTGTCGGTTGGTGTTTGATTGAGATTTGATCTCATATGTGTCGTTAGTTTAAATGTTAACTATATTCCAAGTGGTTGTTCTCATTATGCGTTTAGCTTTCTTGCATGTGCAGATGCTAAAGGCGAGGAGAACATGTTCGATGAAAAGCTTTGGAATGAAGACACGAAGTGGAGGCACTCAAAGGATAAAATGATCGAGTTGCCGCTGTCCCTTCATCAACACCACAAGGATCTGAAGAATTGACAAGTCAAAAGATTCACGAGCATGACTCAATGGAGAGTTCAATCTAAGGGGGAGTTTATTGACACACTACCTAAGTTAAATGGGGAGTTTGTTGATACACTTTCTACTTACGACGCGTGAAGACTTTGAAGATCCTCCGACATGAAAGTCACAGAAGACGAACCATCACGAGTAGCGTCCAAGGGGGAGTTTGTTGATACACTTTGTGTGGACGCGACTCGGCTCGGTTCGACTCGGCCTTGAAGACTTACAAGAACGAAAATCGAGACAAAGCTACAGCCAAGGGGGAGTTTGTTGGTGCACTTGTGTCTGTACTTTGTCTGTATTTCGTCTGTATACAAAACGATGTCTTTGATGTAAGTTTGACCAAGTCAACCATCCTCCGATTTGACTTGGCCAAACAGTAAACAAACGTTTGTAAGGTGTTTGGGTCGAAAGATGTGTGATCGAAGGATTGTTTATATCCTTCGATCATAAGCTCGAAACATAAACCCTCGACAGATGGACCTCGAAGGATATCATCCTTCGAGGTATATGCAGATCTTTCGATGTGTTTCTGGTCGACAGATGATCTTTCGATCAGTCTGTTCGACTCGGCCTTGAAGACTTACAAGAACGAAAATCGAGACAAAGCTACAGCCAAGGGGGAGTTTGTTGGTGCACTTGTGTCTGTACTTTGTCTGTATTTCGTCTGTATACAAAACGATGTCTTTGATGTAAGTTTGACCAAGTCAACCATCCTCCGATTTGACTTGGCCAAACAGTAAACAAACGTTTGTAAGGTGTTTGGGTCGAAAGATGTGTGATCGAAGGATTGTTTATATCCTTCGATCATAAGCTCGAAACATAAACCCTCGACAGATGGACCTCGAAGGATATCATCCTTCGAGGTATATGCAGATCTTTCGATGTGTTTCTGGTCGACAGATGATCTTTCGATCAGTCTGTCTGATCCTTCGACCAGACATGCTGTGTCGGGTATAAATACCCGTGTGTTGTGTTCACTTCTTTTTTAGAGAGACATAAAGGAGAAGACAGAGAGAGACAGGAGCACACACACACTTTGAGAGTTTATAGAATACTTCTGTAAACATTGAGCTTGTAACCGTACCCTTCATTCGTATTAATACATGTGGTGTTAATCGGTGAATCTTGCGTGTTGTGTTTTGTCGTCTTCTAACTCGGTTTGCATGCTAGCTTGGATTCCGCACTCGCTAGTGTGTTAAGCATAACAAGGAATAAGGTTTCACCTCAACCTCCGAGGGACCTACATTAAGTATAAAAAATATATATTTACATATCAATTAAACAAAAATCGCTGCCTTTCGTTCCCTTTTGCGTTTTGATTTGGCAGTCCAAATACCCTCATGTTGGGCTAATAATAGCACAACAACCCACCATGGGCTCCCCATTTCAGTTTCAGCTTACCCAAACCGCCCCACCTCTATATATGTACGTATGTATGCATGTTGGTTAGGCAGAACAAAAAAAGAAAACAAAACCCTAACTCCGCCCCCCCCCCCCCATTGATGCACGACAGCAGACCTCCTCCTCTCTCGCTACTCTCTCTCTCTCACTCTAGCTCTCTCATCCATCTATACAAGGTTAGTTATGTTTTTGGTGGTTGTTTCGGTTTGAAATTCCTGTATACATGGCTGTGTTTTTGTGTGCCTTGATGATCATGTTGATTATGGTGTTAACTTGTAGAGTAGGATGCATGAAAACCTTGTGTGAGTTCGTATTATTGCGTAGATATGCTTAAACACATGTAAGTTGTTTAGGGTTCAATATGGTTAATGACCTTGATGTTTGAGCATGATAAAATTTGATGTACACGACATATAACCTGTTGTGAATAATTGATTTTGGTCATAGGATCGTAAAAAGCATGTGCATGCCATGATTAGATCGACTATGGGTTCGGTTGGTTAATAAGGGTTAGAGAATCTTATGTGTTGATACTTGACATGATGAGTCTGAAGTAAATAACAATAACCTGCTGTTGGTGATGTTAAATGTTGTTATTGTTGGCTATGTATAGGGATGAGCTCGGTCCGGTTCGGTACCGAACCGGTACCGGTACCGAAAATCCTCAAAAGTGGGTACCGGTACCGAATATACCCGGTTCGGTACGGTTCGGTACCGGTATTTGAGGGTAAAAACGAGCAAAATACCGGTACCGAACCGGTACCGTACCGGACCGGTACCGAACCGGTACCGAAAATGTCAAAAGTGGGTACCGAATCGGTACCGAAAAGGTACCCGGTTCGGTAAATTCGGTACCGGTACCGGTTCGGTACCGGTACCGGGTCCATTTTGCTCATCCCTAGCTATGTATGTGTTTAGGATCATAAAACTCGTTTTAAGAAATTGGGTAACGAAAACAGGTTCTGTAGCCGACTTTAATCGGCTGTAACCAGGTCATAACTTAACGAAAATTTGATTTTCTCGAGTCTATAACGTGCTATTTCGAAATACACTTCTAATGGCGCTGGAATCATGATTTTTGGACATCGTTTTCTATTCTAAATAAATTGTTTCGTTTCAGCAACTTAAGCTGCGTTTTTCTGCAGATTTTACGTGTTATGTTTTAAGTCATAACTTTATGAATGCTTAGACCATGAAATTTATACCGTACATGGACTTAAATGTCCGTGCAGACCTCCAACTGGAATTACGTTAATCGGATAACCGAGGATTTTTAAATAAATTTTTCCGTGAGCTGCAGTCAGAAAGTGACGAATCTGATTTGCTATTAGTAAATGATTTTTTATAAATTTCTGGTAAAGAGTTAGACTTAACAATTTAACACTGTTTGGTTAATCTTGTAGGTCACATCAAACTAACCACAAAAATCTCACGTCTCATCTTCGTTTCTTATCTTTTTTCTCACAGTTTGTTCGTGTTTGCAATAGCTGAATCCCTAACAGATAAGGTCCATGTCGGTGGCTGTCAAAGTAGGTTTGGCGTTAGGATGTCTATACGTAGTGTGGAAAAATAAAGAGGGAGTGAAACAAGTTTTGTGGCATTTCGGAACTAGCATTGCAAACATTGGATACCGGGCCAACGAGTTGGTTGCTGATGAAGGTGATGATGATGCTTTGTTGGCTGATCAATTTGCTGAGTTGACTAGACAAGCTGATGCGTTGGCTGTGAACGTTAAATATTTGACTGCTAGTGTTAAAGCATTGAAAAAGAGGATGTGAGGAGGTCTAACTGGTTATTTGGTAATTTTAGTTTTATGTTTGCAGTATTATATCTTTCTTTTGAACGGTTATATTACATTTAGCTATGATTAGTTTTATGATTATTTGCATATTCCTTTTAGTGTAAAAGTTGACATCTGTGTGTAGAAGTTGACAGTGAGAGTGATCTATTTAATATTTAGAATTGTTTGGAACACTTTTAAGTTTTAACTTATTTTCTTTTCTGGAAGTTTTGTACTAACTGTTATTGATTCAACTTGTGTGTATATATATGTATATACATATTAATGGGAATGTCCGCGTGTTGCCGCGGGTACTTATGTTTTTTTTGACGTATGTTGCGTGACGGGTTTCGCGTAGTATAGTATTGGGGCAATAATCATCCTACACGAAGATCAATTGGTGTCATAAGGTTTGCACGCCTTGATGATGACAACTATATTCATCGTCCTAGTCATTTTCGCTAGATTGTGGGTCCACAATGGTGTTTATGGTTGTGGACGCCAAACCAATACATCCATGGTTCTCTTTTTCTTTTGTTATATTGCCTGTGGGCGTGGATGTTGCTGAGAACCAATAATGTTTTTCGTTTGTATTACTTGAGCACGAAGATTGAAAATGAAAAACCAAACATTCCTGTAAATTACAAGAAGTAAACTAATAGTTTACTTCAATTTATTTATCAACGATTAACACTTAATCTCAAATGCATTTTACTTTTAGACCGCGGGGTGTGGGCGGGGCTTTGAGGCGTGGCTAGCCAAGCAACGCCGCTGCAGCCACACCGAACCAGCGTGGCCAATGGCGTTGCCCCGCTAGCGTGGGTTCGCGGCCTGGCGTGGGGCAGGTTGGGCAGGCGAGCTGGCAAAATCTCATTGGTTCAATATAATGGTGTGTTTTTTATAAAATCCCAAAATAATCCACATGGCCAAGCCAACGCCGGCCAGCCCACACCGCTGCCACACACCAACTTTTTTGGGGTGGCCTGGTGGAGCTCACTTCCACCACATGGCTAGCCACCCCCAACCCAAGCCCCACCACACCCCGCGGTCTTATTTTGTTATTTTTTAAAGAAACATGACTAATTCAATTTCATTATATATACACCAAACCATAAACAAGAAGATATTAAGCAAATAAACCAGTCCAGGCATCAACTAAAGTATCAAATCTCTTTTACACTTTAAGAAACCAAACATCATATTTGGAACATAACATCAACCAACCTAAAGTTTCAGTGGGATTTAACCCTAAACTTATGTTCTAACAATCAAGCCCTAATAGGATAAAACTAAAATTCATTACTTGTTAAGTTAAATGGATCATGCTCGAGCTCAGCTCGTTTACACCCACTTATTGGTATTGATATTTCACACTGCCACTATCTATTTATATAAAGCACTGTTTCATTTCAAACTAACATGTACCAAAAGTTACCATTGTGAGAACATTCACAATCAAATCTCTTACTCCATCTCTATAATTACACAAAAAAAAACTAGATTTTCTCTCTCATTTTCAATTAAATAATATTTTTCATACTTTTATCGTTACTTTTTCTCTCACAACCACTTTCAAAAATATTAAAAAATTATAGATGTTAACAGTATCTCCTCCAAATTTACTAAAAAACAGTAACTTTTTCTCTTTCCTCTACTCATAACAATTTACAACCACTGTCACAAATATAGAGGTTACACTCACATAGAAATAGAAGTTCCATTGTGATTATAGGGGTGCAAACGAGCCGAGCCCGAGCTCGACCAGGCTCGAGCTCGAGCTCGTTTAACATGTGAAAGCTCGAGCTCGAACTCGGCTCAATTCGAGCTTTATTTCTGAAGCTCGAGCTCGGATTGAAGGTAATTTTTCAAGCTCAGCTCAGCTCGGTCTCGACTCATTTAGTATTTATTAATTAATTTATATTAATTATAATTATTATTATACATATAATTTAGTTATTTTTTATATTTATATAAATGGTAATTATTATATAAATATATATTTTATATATTAATAAAAAATATATAAACAGAAAGCTCGATTAGGCTCGTGAGCCGGCTCGAGCTCGATAAGCGAAGCTCGGGCTCGGGCTCGTTTACTAAACGAGCTTGTTCTGAGGCTCGAGCTCGTTTAAGCTCGGCTCGTTCGAGCTTTTTTTTTTAGCCGAGCTCAAGTAGCTCGCGAGTAGCTCAGCTCGTTTGCACCCCTAATTGTGAATGCTCTGACCAGTTACATACAACTAACCTCTATGAAACCAATTGTGTACGAAAGGTTAGGGTGTAATCTCAATCATGAACACAACTATATTCCATTTTTTAACTGTTCAAGTGTTAGGGGCAGTTTGTTTTACCTCTTAATGAGGCTCTCTTAATGGTTCAGACCTCTTAATGGTTCAGCACCTAATGGTTCAGACTGTTTGTTTCACGAGCAGATGTCTGAATGGTTCAGACATTTGCCTCGAAATGGTTAAGCTTTATACAGAGTCTGAATAGTTAAGACCTCTAATCTGAATTGGTCAGACATTTGTCTCTGAACGGTTTAGCATTATACAGGCTCTTAATGGTTCAGAGCTCTTACTAATTCAGCACTTAATGGTTCATACATCTTATTGGTTCAGCACTTAATGGTTCAGGTTCTTAATCTTCAGATGTTGCCAAACAGCCACTTATTACCATATAAAAAGCATATAATCTGAAGCTAAAAAAATGAAAAAGGTAAAACTTGTAAGATACTAAGATCATTGGACATAGATGCAGATACCCGCAAACATGGACCTCCTTGAGCTGCATACGTGTGTCATATTAATGTGCTCATCAACAACCATCCTGTACAAGTCACCAAAAATTGAGAAACGTATACATTTTGCATGAAAATATATTCACTTAAACCACGGTTCATATCTTAACATATATGACTTGTTTGAATCAAGAATGGCAAAGGCACAAGGCGCACTCAAGGCGTGAAGTATGAGCCTTCTACCTAGGCGCAAGATGCTTAGAAAGCGAGGGGTTGAGATGAGCAAAGCACATATCATAAAATACCATTTTTAGCGATCTTAAAGTTGATTCAGGCTTATCTAATTAGCGCTATTTTGACGTTTCATACCAGATTGCCCTTCAAAACCTTGCCGGACCATGATGATGGTTCCTGTTTTTAAAACCGGTCCGCCCCACCCCATATAGGTTTGATGGTCTAAAATTAATAAAATGAGTCCGCCAAAAGTCTTTTAAGCCGCAGAACAATTTAAGAAATTAAATAACTTCACACGTACACGGTTGGGCTTTCGAGTCACGACTAAAACAATGGGCTGCACGTTGTGTAGTCTCTTGGGCTCCTTTTATTAAAAAAATCAGAAATAACCTTCTAACCTTGGCCGGACCCATTAAACGAGTTGTGTTCACCATTTAAATATCTTTCGTCCATTGACCCTCGTGTGGTCAATATTTTGTGTAAAGCAAGTAATCAACATTGTAGCGATGCACTACTAGAAACGACACCTTTTTTTTTGGTAAAGGAGGGCGGCACCTCCGGTAAATTTTATTATAACAAAAAAATATTTACACCTAAAAGGGTTTAGGTTCCCGGGACATAAAACCCAAGGAACACACCACCCCAATAGCAAAGGGCCTAACAAAATGGGTCAACCAAACCCGGCCCTCGCCTAAACTATACACCAACCAAAACCAATCTAAACAAAAACGAGTCCAAACAAACATAACCAAAATACCAAAACAAAACCTATACATCAAGACTAAAAACAAAAAACAAAACAAGTCTTCAGTCTTCACTCCACAGCTCCTATCCCAAGCTCTCCAACACGAACTCTATTCCACATCCACAGCAGTCCATAACCAGCAACCAGCAGCCATCCCAAACCTCTATATTTTATACATAACCACTGCAGACCCTTCAGATCCTCGATCTTCATCCACTGTCTATGAGCCCTTTTATCCGCAGCACACACCTTGTCAACAGAGCAGCCTCCCCTTATAACCATAACCGATACCCCACCCGGCTCTATATAAAACCAACTACCAAAATTCCCTAAATACCCTTCCCTCTCCAATTGCTCCCCATCAGTTTTTTTATCATAGAACAACAAAGAATCCCCACCACCAGCATAATAACAGCAGCAGCAATCCCATATATAGCTAATACCCGCCACCATAATAATAACAGCAACAGCACACCCCCATTCACAAAAACAACATCTCCTACCCATTGTCTCCCAGCCCATTATAACTATCCTTAGTATTCACTTCAAACTTCCAAATTTCACCAGCCGATCTCACACTAGGTGAATCCTTAAACTTCAAGCCCAAAATCCTCATCCTAACAGTGTCAAAAATAAGACTACATATTTGCTGTACTGACCTTCTTTCACCATCAAAACATCTTTTATTTCTTTCTTGCCAAATAAAGTAAACAACAGCAGCAAAAACCAATCTCCCAATGATTCCCCAAACTGACTTTGATAACCCATTACCTTCCATAAAACTGATGACATCAGGCCATTGATCAGGAACATCCACCAGCTTCGAAAAAACCTTACATCTCTTCCAAATGGCTAATGAAACTTCACATTCAAAAAATAAATGATGATGACTGTCAGGACACCTGTTACATAAAGCACATTTTAATTCCCCTTCATATCCCCAACTCAGCAATCTGTCCTGAGTAAGTAACCTATACTTAAAAGCCAGCCAAGTTATAAATGCATGTCTTGGTATATTTTGGCTAAACCACACTATATCACTCCACAACTTTTTAGGACCTCCCATACATAGGCCTTTATACACTCTACTAACAGAATACTCTTCAACTTTCCCATCATTCATCCTCCACATAAATTTGTCTTCCCTCAATACATTAAACTGTGGAATTTTTGACTGACACAACCAATCATATTTTCCAATCCACTCTTTTGGCAACTGCCAATTAACCCCATCATAAACCTCAGCCAGTTTTGTATTAGCATCATACCCAGCAGCTTTAATATCCCTTCTATTAATAAGGTTTATTAAAATTCCCTTTTCATGCCATATATCTTGCCAAACTCTAACATTTTTCCCATTACCAATGATAGCCCAAAACTTATCTCTAAAAAACTTTCTATGTTGCAAAACTTGTCTCCAACTCCAAGAATCATAATTTGTAGAAACGACACCTTTAGCGGCGCCATGTTGTCGCCGCTAAAAACTCATCGCTAATGGCCATCTTGTCGCCGCTAAAGCCAAGGTCGCTGCTAATTCGGTGTCACCGAGAATGCCTATATCGCCGCTAATGCCATGTCGTCGCTAAACTAGTAGAATTTAAACATAGGCCATATAATATCCTTAATTACTAAAAGATTATCATCATCATACTCAGTAAATGGTTAACATGTTTGAATCAAGTATAATGGTTAAAACCCTTGAATTGAACCTCATAAGTTTTATACTTTAAATAAAGGAAAAGAGTATACATGACAAGTAAACTAAACCACCAACATGATTGATGAGAACATTTAAACACCAACTATCTTGTGGTGCTTGGAAAAATGAGTAGCATGTCACCACTCAATTACAAATTTATAACACCACAAAATCGTATCTATTATTAATTCTTGATTAGTTGGGAGGCACACCTATCGAAAATCAATATACCATCAGTGAGATTGGATCTACTCAAATTGTGTTGACGGCTCGTAATTTAAGTTATGAACGGGTGACCGGTCAATTTGTGTCCCTTTTATAAAACTTGTTAACTTAAACTCAGGCTATTTGTGCGAGCACCACCCATGTTGTTGGAAATTATTGGACCTGTATTCGCGTGTATGTGAATATGGGAGGACAGTATTTACGTTAAGGTAAATATGAAGGGTATAAGCTGACATGTTGGTTAACTTGGATTACTCTCCAAATCATGATATAATTAGATATGGCAATGTAGTGGTCACCAAGTTAGTGTTAGCATATATAAACCATGTTAGAGTTTGACATTGTAATCTAGTTTTTTAGTAGTTTTCTTGATCTAATAATATTATGGGAGTTAAGCATAATTTTACGTTCGTCTGAGTATCGATTGGGACTTGACACGCATCGCTCCCATTTTTATCCCCATAGGCCCACGCCTCTTACTATTAACGCATTTAATCACATCCTTATTCTGTCCTACTTTGTGGTTCATGGTTTTAGTTCCAAGACTTCACTTTTGAAGTTATAACAACCCTCCCGAATATTATTTTTTTTTCTGACACCCTAATATATGTTAAAATATCCCTATATGTCTTAAAATACACCCCGTATGTGAAAACCGAGCCCAAAATACATTATGCCATTAAAAATAAATAAAAAATAAGAAAATTTGATTTCAGGCGGGCCGCGTAAACATTTGTTAACCCTTACGCGGGCCTCGACAACTTAAAGGTCCAGCACACCCCGGTGTTGACACGTGTCACGCAACGTGTTGACCCTAGTCATGACCCGGATCAGCTACGCCTAGACCCCTAGGCCACGCGGGCCGCGTAAGCCTTCGCTTACATCTACGCGGGCCGCGAGAAACTCGTTTTTAACACTATAAGTAGCAGGCATCGGGTTTCAGTATTCCTCGTTCATTTCTTTTCTTTCTTAACGAAATTCTGAGTAGTATAAGTAATACATGGGTATTATATCCCCCTAAGTAGCGAGGTTCTGCTCCGTTGTAAGTATTATAACCCAGTTTCGTATTAGATACGCTGCCCGATTGATCCAGGGTTCCGTAACAACTGTCATGGTTCTGCCCGACGTAGTTGTTGGAATACCGCCTCGGGGAAGGTATCGTTAATATAATTAAAGGGTTATTATACTAACATATGTACATTTGTGTAAATTATAGATTAAACCCAGAAAAACCTTACACGAAGTCTAAGATAGCAATGTGAGTTTATCCGCTTTTTGTTAACTTTTTTGTAATGTTTTACAAAACCTTAATTATTTTACACTGTGATTAAGCGGTGATTGAGTCTTTGTAGTTCTTCAATTACTGCCGGTATGTTGGGGTTTTTATACAAAATGTGGAACACGTTACCATTGAACGACGAGTTAGCCAATGTGTAATATGACCCACCAGTCAGGATTGACAGTACTAAATGAGTAATTGTGTAGAAATAAACAATGTGATCGCTCTCAATACTGTGTTAATTGATAAAATGTTTCTTGATTAAACTGGGATTCACTCACCAGTATTTCCCACTGACAAATGTTTTTAAAACGCGTTTCAGGTAACACAATGTGACAGCCAATTAGTAAAAATCCAGCTGGAGAGCACTGACGGCTTGGAAAAATGTGGCTATAAAAGTTACCTAAAAGACAATGTTTTAAAGTCAATAAAATAGGGTTTATCCCTATAAACGTATTGTAATAAGAGTAAATTTCAAAGTTCGTCCTTTATGTATGTCTAAAATATCAAAGTATGTCCTTTATCTTTAATAACCTCAGAAAACATCCTTAATGTTTGCAAATCCTTACATGTTACGTCCTTTAGTCCTAATCCAGTTACTTTTCATGGTTAAATTTGACTAAGTCAGCCCCACATAGGGGTATTTTGGTCATTTTATCATAAATATTAAAATAAATAATCATCAAAAACAATAAACAAAACAATTTTAAAATTATATACTTATAAAAATATAGACACCACATACATAACCCAGTTCTCCTTCTCTCTTTCTAACTATCTTACCACCACCATCAATCTGCCACCACCACCACTTCACCTGCCACCGCCACCACCATGGATCTGTCTCTCTCTCTCTTCTCTCTTCACACACACTTTCTCCCTCTAGAACTACCACCACCCCACCACCGCCACCATCCACCCCACTACCATCCACCTCTGATCTAAACAAAACCATCACAACCTCCACCGTCGCGATGGTGGTTCTGAACCACCTGCAACATCCGAAAAACGGATCTAAAATCGAGCCCAAACCAAGAGACGAACAGATCTAGAAGTCTGAGATCTGAAAGTGAAGGTGGTTAGGGTTGTAGACGACGAATGAAGGGGATCTGTTGCGACGGGGATATTCAGAGGTTGACCGAACTGTTGACTTGTTTGACCGCTGAATTTGACCACGGAAAAGCGACTCCTCCGCCGTCCCTGTCTCTCTCTCTCTCTCCTCCTCTCTTTCTCTCTCTCTTTCTTCTGTCGTACCCCTTTCTCTATCTGTTTCTTCATCGCACCACCACCAGACGGCGGTGGTGGTGGTCCGTCTTGTTAATCGAAGTGGGGGGGGGTATCTAAGTTGTCGACTGATGGGTGTGTGGCTGTATTGGGTTTGGTCGACCGGTTAACCGGCGCCACTCCTGATGTTCGCTGGTTTGGAGATCGAGATGGAGAGAAGAGGTTAGGGTGCTGTGGTTTAATTTGAGAGTTTGAAGAGATGAAAGGATCTCCATGAGTGTGTATTGAAGGAGATGAATTCACTGTGTTTTTGTTTAGAGTTTTAGATAAGGTTAGAAAGCATAGGAGGGAAGATATTTGTGGTGGTCAGGCGATTAGAGAGAGAAAGCTGGTGGTGTGTGTTTAGAGAGAGAGAGAGGTGTTTATGTGTGAGAGAGAGAGAGAGCTGTATGTATATATATATAATTTTTTTATTATTTATTTTAATATTTATGATAAAAAGACCAAAATACCCTTATGTGGGGCTGACTTAGTCAAATTTAACCATGAAAAGTAACTGGATTAGGACTAAAGGACGTAACGTGTAAGGATTTGCAAACATTAAGGATGTTTTCTGAGGTTATTAAAGATAAAGGACATACTTTGATATTTTAGACATACATAAAGGACGAACTTTGTAATTTACTCTTGTAATAAAGAAACTTGGGTTTACCCATGTGGTTATTAATATAAATTATGGTGGTTTTACTCTGATAAACAATTTCCTAACTACGGTCCTGATGTAATTTCCGATGCCAAATTAATAATTAACAAACTGATACCACCACAAACGAATGTTCGCGAACGCCCGTTCCCGGGACAGATAAGGGGGCGGGGGTTGCGACAGAAGTTGTCTCAAATTGTTCTCATTTCTCAAATGTCGCATTTTAGTAATGTTAACTAGTATTTTCACCCGTCGCGCGTTGCGGCGGTGTCGAAAGTTAAAGTAACTCAAATTTATCCACTCGTTTCCGAATAAAATTTACGTCACAACACATACCAACTGAAAATGCACATAAAACTAAGCATGAAAATGTATTATATTTGACCTGTTTCAAAAAAATTGCGTCAAGCATAGATCAACTTAGATTTGTACCGAAACGTACTTAAAAATAAGCACGTAAAAATAGTATTTTTAAATTAAAATTAAAATATGGTACCACACGTTGCAACGACGCCAAAACGTAAAGTAACTCAAATTTATACTGCCTGCTTGTATCCCTACAAAATTTATATCAAAACGTAGACCAACCGAAATTGAACATAAAAATAAGCACGTAAAACTCGAGAGGATAAAAATGACATTTTACAAAGTTTTTATAATGTCGATGGGGTGCAAGTGTCGATGCTGAAAGTGGAGGTACATAAAAGGAAAAAAAAACATTGTATATAAAAATAAGCAAATCACTAAGGGACATTTTATGCGACAATAAAAAGACCATAACATGGCGATATATTCAAAAGTTATGGAAAAATTATTGGTTTAGTTCATTACAGCATCGACACTAACCTACTTACAACGGTACATATGGAATTTAGAAAAACATTACGCTGTGTTAAAACAAAAAGAAAAAAATGATAAAAGGGAAAACATTATTTAAGTTGAGATGCTAAATATATCATTACCAAAGTTGATGGACTGTATGATAAAATTATTAAATATCAAGAGGTGTAAATGAAAAATATATCTAAAAAAAAAAGAAGAAAAAGACAACTTAGATGGGACTCTTAAGCTAATGGAAATTTTTAATTATGATTATACAGATAAACGTGATTTTATAAATTTTGAATATAAAAAACAAAACAAAAATATAAAACTTAATCTATAGATAAACGTGATTTTATAAATTTTGAATATAAAAAAACAAAACAAAACAGAACAAAACAAAAATATAAAACTTAATCTCACCAGCATTTTGCCACCTTCTACTTAAAAAAAAAAGCATAGAATCCACTTTCCCAAAAATTTTAAATAACAATTTTAACCTTAGACTATTACTCCACTTTACAATGACTTTAATGTTTCAGCTTTACCTCGGTACCATATATAGTATACGTTTTTGAACTACATACGTGTCTTCAATACTTTTTGTTGACCCCTTGCATTTCTAAAGTTTCGAGTTTAACCCTTTTGTTCCTGTACTTTTATAACAACTAATTATGTATGTGTGTTGTTGTTATGTACGTGTCTGTATAAATTCGAGTTAGTCATTTTTTTTTAAACGAGTCAAATTTTAGTACGTTTCTAGATGGTCTATGTTTCAACGTAAATTGAGTTCTAAACCAAGTGGGGGCAAATATAACACGTTGACATTCGACTATATAAATTTGAGTTACTCTATGTTTCCACCTCGATGCAACACACTCCAGTTAAAATTACCATAATACTAAATCTATATATTTTTATATACTAAAAACAAAAGTCGGTTGTGTTTACATCTCCCGAGTTGCAATACACTTATGTAGTTTTTTTTACAGCTTAAACAATCCCTACAGACTATACGTGTGTTTATGCTTTTTTGTATGTTTCCTACGTATAGTCGAGTCACATATCATACGTTATAACTGGACGGTATAATTCAATTAACTTTACGTTTAGATACGACCACAATGCTTATATAGGTTATATCGAGTTAAATCAAATAGGTAGAAACACGCGTTTTCATTACAGCATATAACGCTTGGATTAATTCATTGGATGTTTGCAATGTACCCGTGCCGCAAAGCGCGCAGGTCCGATTACTAGTTAAATATTATAAAGAAACATGTGGGTTATGTGGTTTAGGTTATATTGAATTAAACTAGGATATATTCCCCCGCGCGTTGCAGCAAAACACGTTAGGTGCATTATACGCCCAGATAATTTTTTTTTTTGACACAAACACAATAAGTTGATAAACAAACATCACCCCGGAGTGGCACCAATTGACATCTCAATCAACCCGTAATCGATACAACATAAGTAGCTCCAATTGAAACAATACAAATACTTGTTTGATGAATTTGAACCTGCCCCACATAATTGAAAGTATTTTAACATAAGTATGAGGAATAACAAATATGAAGAACGGGCCAACTCTTAGCAACTATGGGCTAAGAAGGAAGGATACCTTGACTCCCTTGGTCATGGGCTAAGAGAACCCATAATAGTTCATTTTTAAGGATAACTAGAATTACGACCCGCCGCAACGCGGCGGGGATTCTTTAGTTATAAGTAAGTCGATTTAAGACGCGCACGTTATGTTGAACCTGTCAAACGGGAAAAAATAGACGATGTAAAAACGTTCACCCACACACGCATGTTGCGTCGTGTTAACTCGTAAAATTTAGAACGAAACGTAAAAACGTTAAACCAAAGACGCACGTTCCGATGTGTTAAGTCACAAAATTTAGAACGAAGTATAAAGCGAAAAATTTGCGGAAAACAAAAACTATAAAGGACCAAAGCTGAAAATAAAAAAAAGTTGTGAGGATAGATTGCAAAAGATAAAAAGTTTTGTGTTAAAAGTAAAAAAAAAACAAATAGTTTTTTGTTAAAAGTAATTTATAAAATACTTTTGGGTGAAAAGTAAAAACATTATTTTTTAAAAAAAAAACCCCAAAAGCCAAGGTTTTAAGAACCATATGCATAACCATTTTTTGTTTAAAAAACCCCAAAGCCAAGATTACCACACATAAGTAAAAAAAATCAAAGTGGTTAAATTGCAAAAGATGGAAACTTTTGAATTAGAAGTGAAAAATCAAATTAATCAAAGTGGTTAAATCGTATAAGATAGAAACTTTTGAATTAGAAGTGAAAAATCAAATTAATCAAAAGGGTTAAATTACCAAAGATTAAAACTTTAAACTTAAATTGTCAAATATTAAAACTTTAGGGTTAAAAGGAAACAAAGATTAAACTTTAAACTTAAATTGTTAAAGATAAAAACTTTAGGGTTACAAAGGAAAATTCTATTTTTTTTTAAAAACCTCATAAGCACATGTTACAACACATGTATGCATATTCAAGTTGCTTATTTATATGTTAACTAGAATTAGTACCCGCCGCAATGCGGCGGGGTTCATACATATGCGCCGGAGTGCAGTGCGGCGAGGTTCTTACATATGCGCCGGGAGGACAAATCATTCGCTAACTTCGTATAACTACATCTATAAAAACACTTGCTTGTAGAATAACTGCAATACATGCTAAAAAACAACATGACCCATTTGCTACACATCCCTATTATATAATTCTTGTTCGAAGTAAAACAACTTGTCCTATGATGTTCAAGTACCTCTGAGGCCAATAAAAAGCAAGAAGAGATATAAAATCTCAGCGCAACCAAAAAAAAACGGCTTAACAACATTCAAAAAGGCAATGGTACGTTAATTTACAGCAACAATAAAGCTTAACATAACTAAACAAAGCAAGGGGCATCAAAGAAATAACACAACACAATCAACACCACCCTTTTACATACACACATCCATGATGCCGAATGTTAGTTACATAAAGAAAGTTTTTTTTGTGCTGCATCAAGCAAGGTATAGTAGTACAAAAGATTGGCGTTAATACTTTGCAACAACTTCAAAAGTGCACCATCCCATTTGCATAACTCTCCCACCTAAATCTTCAAAATGCCCTTCGTGAGCCTAGAAAGAAACTGGTTGCTGCTGTTTGAGATATGAACACAAAAATCTTTAATATTTCTTTTGGTTTATTTCATTTGGACCACAAAAAAACTTACATGATTATAAGGCTGCAGACACGTCATCAAAAAAGTTGTGATCATGAAGTTCAGACTCACAATCTTTTTAAATATCTTGCATTGTTATGCCATAAACAAAATGTGGGGTTCCCACTGATGTGAACGGCATTAGTCCAAAGGCCCAGGCTGTCTTTGTCTCTCTAGCAACCTTCCTTTGGCCTTGGGCTTTAGCACAGATAACCTACACAATATAATCAGTTTAGTTTTAAAACCCAAATAAAAAGACAAGACTTTTATACAAAAAAAAAAAACGAAAGATAAAGTTCATAAAAAGAGAACATACAAAATCACCTTCAAGTAAAGGTGCTTTTCGGGGTCAGTTTCTTCTTTAATTACATATGAGCTACTATCAGTTGATGCTTCTCAAATTTTGTCTGATTTGGGACTCTTTGTAGACAGTCACCTATTTGAATAAAATAGGTATTAAAAACAAACTAATTCAGTTCCAAACTAAAGTGAGAATAATAACAAACAGTTAAGGGGGAAACGTATTTCGGACCTTTTCAGCAACCAAAAAAACCGAACAGAACCCAACACCAAATTGACCGATCAAACTGTTATCACTTCCAAGATCCTTGTTATCCTATAACCCATACGAACAAAACCGGCAAAGAGGTCAGTTCTTAGTCCAACTTCTCTTATCAAATGATCTGATCCAGGTTTAACAACACTGGGCATAGTTTTATACATATGATATAAAATATATGTATATAATAAGAAGAAAATAAAGTGTATAATAAACACCCAATTTTAGGAACAAAACAAAGTGTATGATAAAAACCTAGAGACCAGCGAAGTGATATATGGACTATGGTTACCTTGATCGTGGCCGGAACAGAATGCAACGAAGCAAGGTGTACGGGCGATCCACTAACAGAATGGAACCAAGCGGATCCGTCGAAATTTGGCATTTTATTCAAACACATATGGTTCAAAATACGTCAAATTATGTATTTACAATAAAACAATGCCTCTGGCTGAAAGCATAATCCCCTTTATGATTTCTTTATTCTTTTTTAGTATAAGGTGATTACATACTCGCTTCTCTGATTCATTCTAATATACATAAGAATAAGACCACCAAAAGATATAACTTCTACGTATGTATTTCAACCTGCTAAATCAATAACTTATTAATAGGTAAAAAAAAAAAGCTTCTTACCTAACCTTTGAGTATAATAAATTAAACTCATCTTGTGAAACCATCCACTCAGATAAGTACATGTTTAATGTTTGAAGTAAGATGATACAATTATGAAATCTAGCACATATTCAAGATAATTTATATGCAAGAATCTTTGGTTGTTACTGTGATGCTATTTCCAACAAAACACATTATAGCTTAAACTTATTTTAAAGAATCAAAGCAGAGTGATGGCTGAATCAAAAATGTAAAAAAACAATAATAATGTCAGAAGTGGGATTTGAACCCACGCCCCCTCTCGAAGACCATAACTTGAGTATGGCGGACTGTTAGGTAAATAATTAAAAAATGAAACGTCTATAGGGGTATACCTTTAGGATCTGAAGATTTAACTATGACAGCATCATAACTTCCTTTTTGGGCAGCCTTTATAAATGCGACTCCTGATAGATTAAAAATCATACACAAAAACAAAACAACATTTTGTTTCATGTTCATATTATCCCCAACATAGAGAGTGACTCAACCACCTCACCGGAAAACTGAAATATTAAACATAGTCTCAATCATCTCCTAATGAGTTGATCTATTCGAAAAGAAGACATGCAAGTGAAGCTAATCTTAGTTCCTCAAGCCCTCGTCTCTGCTATTACCTAATATCATCTAGGGTCTTTAACTCATACAATCATCTCTCCTCACCTCTACTTTAGCCAACACCAACACCTAAACCTCGATTAAACTAAGCACAATCTTTTAATTACATTCAAACATCAACATATAGAATCACAATAACATAATAAAATCATACTTTAATATTCTTGATTTCATCCTCAAATATTACCACCACTACTTTTCAAGAATCTAATCCACAACTACTTTTCAAGAATCTAATAATACAATCAGCTAAGCTTTGAATTTTACTCAAAATCAAATCCTCCAAACCCAATCACGGTAACAACTGTAAAGTGATGAGTGCCGTCAGTCATACCATGGTTGTTCTGAGTTAGGGTTTGTGTATGAGACACAACTTCTCGGCTGCCATCAATTCAGTCTTGCACTCGATCTGTGTTCTGTGGGTTATTAGGGCTGATCGGCTCATGAAACATCAACTCTCCGGGGATCGATTTCGTGACCGTGGAAAGTGGAAGAATGTGGTCATTGTAGGGTGGTGTTGTGATAGAGGAAAACACTGATGAAGCATAAATGGTGGTTGTGGTCTGGTGGAGAACGTAGCGTACACATCGGCGGAAGTCAGCAATCGTTCTAGGGCCTAGTGGTCGTTGCTGTCGCCGTTTCCGCCTGATATCGTCACCGCTGGAGCGGTGGTGTGAGTGTTGCTGTCGCCTACCTATCTCTCTCTCTCTCTCATGAGCAAAAAACGACGATTTAGGTGGAGTATCTAGACACGTGGCTTGTTTTAGAAGAAGTGGGTAGCCACTTGGCTGGAAGACATATACTTACGACAACTCAAGCCCAAAAAAACAACATTGTTAGGCCATCCGTAGTCATAAAGCCCCTTTGTGGGCGTTATGCGACACGTGTCGTGCCACGTCATACAGGGGCTTTATGGGGCGTTATGTCACTTGAGCCCGTAGTCATAAAGCCCCTACCTCATCATTACTCAATTAATTAATTTTCAATTTTTTTAATTAATTTCTAACCGTTTATAAATAAGAGAAAAATAAGTTTTAGAAACCAATTGTGTATTAAGCAAAAAAACAGGGACCAAATGTGTATTAAGCAAAAACTTTCAAAATCAAATACCTTCAGCCGCCTCCTGTCTTCTTCTCCAATTTTCCGGCGAGTTTGCATTCGATTTTCCGGCCGACTCCTATGTCTTCTTCTATCCTATGTCTTCTTCTATCCTATGTCTTCTTCTCCGATTTGCAGGGACTAAGTTTGTATAAAACCAAAACTATTCAAGAACCATCACGCCGCGATATGGATGGCGCTGCCATCTGATTTTGGCTTGATACCGCCCCCGTCCCAGTGTAGCCGGCGCCATGTGGCGCTATCTTTGGTTTTTTGGGGCATATAGCGCCCCACTACGTTTGATCTTATGCACAACAAAACACTGATGCATCATGTACAACTACTTATTGCCTAGTAATGAGAACCACAAATTTTTTTTTTTTTTTTTTTTTGAAAAACATGCTAAGCTCATGTTACAACCTATAGAAGCATAAAGTAGTTGCTTCTTTATATAGGGTAATAATTTTTTGCCATTTTTCTTCCTCTATCAGTTTTTTATTATTGTGGGTCTCATTTTTACAACTCAATTTTCATTTTAGTTCTCGTGCAAGAACTAGAAAAAACGACATGTAGGTGGTGGGGCCGGGTTAGGGGTTGTGTACTGAATAAAAAAAAAGAATTTTGTTAGATGCTTGTTCGAATTAAATCCTCGGAAATTATCTTGTTATAAATTTACATCGAGATAGATGGTAAACGGACAACAAGCTGCCGCTACCCCTTTTTGAATAGCAAAACTTAGTTTTTTAAAAACTACGTCCATAGATCTCGGAGTCATAACATTACCATGCATGACCCTTTGAACTCGACTAAGAATGTCCACAACCTCTGGCGCCAGGAAACCAAAGGTATCAAAAGCAAATGTGATAAACACGTGTTGGTTGTCAAGACACGTTTTCTCGTGTTTGGTCACTTTACCCGAAGCAGCCTTTAAAACAGTCAGAGACCCATCGTGAAAGCACCACCCCCTAAGTCCACAAGCGGAGAAACCCCTGTTAGATCCACACATGTATGTTTTCCTCCTACTAATCCACACATACATATTTTGTTATATAAAAATAATATATTTCTAATGAATACATATTGTAAAAAAAAATCCGTATTAATTTGTGTAATGGTTCAATTTTCGTAATAGCTAGTTTTGAATTTCAACTTCCTCCATTGAAAATATTTAAATACTTTTTATATATTTAACTAAAATAAATGGATTGATGATTAAAATAATATTAATTTTACAAATCTTACTTTTCCCTCCATCGAAATATTACGAATTTCTTACATATTTTATTAAAGTAAAAAATTGATAATCTATCTATACTATATAATAAAAGAAATCATATTAGTGACACTTGTCATCATATTAGGCTTTCTCTTATAGATAATTTGTCATCATATTAGGCTTTCTCTTATAGATAATTATTATTTTAGTCTAATCTCTTTTAATTAATAATTAGTTATAGATAATCCTTCTATTAAATATTATTTAGTTAATATCTTATGGATAATTTATCTATATATTAAATTACTATTAATTTAATCTCTTCTAATATCATATATCATACAGACACGTGGAATTCGAAACACATAAGAGCACTACCATTACCATGTCTATACTAACTACATGCGACTAATGCTTAAATTTGAGGATTACAAATTATTAGTGATTTTAATATTATAATAATATATAGTTTTTTAATACTTTTATTATTTTAAAATATTATAATTATAATAAAAGTTATTTTCTTTTTTTAATAACATATAAACGGGTCTTGTGGTTCTTTTATTAGAACTGTCAAGTCAGAACCAACCTGACCTGGAACCGTTATTTAATATAAATCTAGAAGCAGAAATTGACTTATATATACAAAAAGGTTCTATTACATGGTATTTAAGGGTCTGGTCTAAGGTTCTCGAGGGTCGGAACCGCGAATTGCTCACCCCTACTATGTGATTATATTCACCACCCTTTATTGCGTGAACCGCGAGAACCAGTGTGAACACCACTAAAAATACTTTAAAAAAATCTAAAAAACACACAAAAAAATTAATATTTTTTTATAAAAATCGCTACTTTTCATTAATAATTTTTTTTGGGAGGGGGGTTAGGTTTTTTTTAGGTTTTTGGTACTGTAGTGGGTTTATTTTTTTGGTTCACATTGGTTCTCGCAATAAAGGTGGTTCTCGCATGAACCCTACCATATATATATATATACACACGCACACACAACCGGTGTTATAAATATTATTTAGTAATAAAACTAATTAAGTTATATCTTCATCAAACAAATATATATATATATATATATATATATATATATATATTTCAAACTTTGTGGTTTTACATTATTTTCAAAAGTTATTTTAATAATTTATTATAAAAAACACAAATTAACCTTATTAGTTATTACTAAGGATGTTCACAATTCGATTTAAAACCGTAAAACCGATCAAAATGGTCATCGGTTTCATTTCACAGTCGGGTTTGTTATTAACTTTCAATTTATGTATTACGTTTACTAATATATTACTTTCGGATTCAAATTTAAAACTTTAATTAAAAAAAACAATAATATCTTATCACAAAAACCGTTTGTAGTTATCAAGTATATTTATTTTATTCAACCCGTGTAGTACACGGGGTTCTAACCTAGTTCAAAATTTAAAAAAAAATCAAGTTTTAAATATAATATAATTTTTCCTCTATCGTACAATATTTAAAGGCTTCTTATATATTTTAATGAAATAAAAAGAGATATAACAAAAAAGTAAATGTAAAAGGTGGTAATGATGTAGCAATCACTACTAGAAAATTGCCAAGTTTGTGACAACCAAATTTGTAGCAAATTTGTCTGAAATTGGTCTTACCTACAAATTTCCTACAAAAAAATTCATAGGAAATAAACTTATGGGTAACCGGATTAGCTACAAAAATATGACAAAATCTGCTACAAAATTTCTACAAAATTTCTCGTCGCAAAATTTGCTACAAAATACTGACAAATAGCTCTTCTTGCAAAATTCCGACAATTCTTCAACGTTTTTGCCTTTTTTATATTATTTTATGATATTTTATTTTTAAAATTAATAACATTATTAAAAAAAATATTCATAATTTTTTATTTTCCCGACAAAATTCCTACAAATTATAAAACGTGCTTGCGACAAAATTCCTACAAATTATAAAACTTTTCTGCGACAACATTCCTACAAATTATAAAACTTTCTTGCGACAAAATTCCTACAAATTATAAAACTTTTCTGCGACAAATTTCCTACAAAAATTCCTACAAATTATAAAACTTTTCTGCGACAAAATTCCTACAAATTTATAAATTTTCTCTAAACAATTTGCTACGAATTATCTACAAAACTAACGGTTTCCAACAAATTTCCTACAAAGTTTTCAAAACAGTTTGCGACAAATTTCCTACAACTAAAAAATAATGTAGCTACAAATTTCCTACAAACAGTTAAAAACATTCTTGCCTTGGTTTAAAAAAGCGGGAAGCGCACAAAAGCGATGAGGTCTAAAAAAGATTTTTTTAAAGCGAAGCGCAAAAGCGGTGAGCTTTTCGTACGCGAAGCGCAAAGTGATTATAAAATTTATTTTTTATATATCCCATAAGTGTGTAGCCTCCAATACCTATGATTTAGCTATAATTAAGCTTTATATATGTTTTAAAATGAAAAAAACATAAATGTACACATAGTTAGTAGCAAAGGACTTATATGTTGGGTGTGTAAATGAAAGTCTCAAAAGGTGGTAAATACTTTGTCCCACATCGGTGTGGGGACAAAGTGAGTGGTTGTTTATAAGGTAAACTCTTTACTACTCCATTGTAGCTTTATGACATGTTTTACCACAAGTCCTACCCGCGCGCAGGGGGGGTGCAAAAAATGAGTTTCTGAATTGAAATTTAATTGAACTCGTGCATGCCCGCACGTCCTGCGGACACGAATGCACGTCCTGCGCCTTAGGTCGATTTTCCCCTAAAAAGCGCGCCTCAGATGCGCTTTTTGTACATAGTGCGCCTTATGTCACACAAGGCTATCCAGCCTGCGCCTAGATGCGCTTCGCGCTTAAGGCGCGCTTTTTAAAACCAAGATTCTTGCGACAAAATTCCTACAAATTATAAAACTCTTCTGCGACAAAATTCCTACAAACTATAAAACTCTTCTGCGACAAAATTCCTACAAACTATAAAACTCTTCTGCGGCAGATTTGTAACAAAATAACAAATCTGAATTTTAAAAAACCATTTTTTGTATAAAAAATGCAGCAAAATATAAAATATTCCAAAAAATGCAGCAAGAAAAATTATAAAACATTCCAAAACATTCGCAACAAGCAAGATTCTAAAAAATTCCAAAAGTTTCAAAACACACAAAAAAAATCCTAATTAAGAGCAAGTTTTTTGATTCAAAACTAATCCAACATTCCAATACTTAACAAAACGAGAGCTTTGTTTACTTCTTTCCGATGTTTTTCACCATTTCTTCCATATTTTTTCGCCATGCGTCTTGGTCGGCCCGCTCTTTTTCACGCTCTTGTTGAAATAGTTCGAAACGGGCTTCTATGTTTTGTCGAGCCTCACGCTCTCTTTCTAGTTCCGCCTGAACTTTTTGAAGCTAAAAATTATAAAACCGTAATCATCACATATCGACCCGAACAGGTCGATCAACACTACAAAAATCTAACTAACAACGTAAAAATCCCGTATAACAAAATACAAACAAACATACATATTAAAAAAATGAAATATCATATTAAAATGTTGTTATTTATTTGTACTTAATTATTTTAATAAATTATTAAAAAGTATTATAAGTACGCAATTCCTTATGTTTCTTGCAATTTTACTTTTATTAAACATATTTATACATGAGTGGTAAAACTCATCTCGACTCGTGCTTATTTTGTAAAAACTCCTAACACAAACCAAATAAACCTTGAAAATGAACCCTTCTGACCCAAATCAAAATTGACGTGAACCCATTCTAACCCGAATCAAATTAACCCTGTTTAAAAATAACCTATTCTGACCCGATCCATTCTGACCCGCACGGCCCACTCTGACCCGTGACCCAAACCCGCCCATAACAAACCTATTCAACCAGCAATGTACTCAATCAATCACAAACAAGCTACCTTCAATAGGACCATATGAAACCCATATCAGCAAACTCATTATTCCCATTTAAAGCCTAAACTATTACCTTCACTAATAGGACTATCTTAAAAATGTTTATGCTATCTAATAACAAGAATAAATAATGATACCTCTTGCGAGTGTCGGGCATCATCGTTAGAACCGCAAATTGAAGATGATTTTTTTTCCGGTCACCAGAAAATCAGGATCAGAAGATCCTATCCCGAACATCTTGCGACCCTTACACTTAGGATGCAAACTTTCCCACAAGTCTAAATCATCGCAATCCACGTCCCCATACAAATCTTTAAGTTGTTGCGAGTATGCGACCTATAATTTTATCAAGTGAAAGTTATCAACCGGTAAAAGTGACACCATAATTCATATATGTTATACTAGGTTAAAACCCATGTGATACACGGGGTTGGGTAACATGAAAAACTGAAATAGAAAGTTATAAAAAATAAATACATATCGTAATTGTAAATTCTTTATTTATAATTACATATCATATTTACTATCACAACTAAGAAATCTATAGATACAAATACAAATTACAAATCTGTAAGTACTCAAGGTAGATAGTGTCAGTTTCAATGTTTGGTAAATTTTTATTCAAAGAACTAATAGATAACATTATCGAGAAGAACATTATTACAAGATAAAAGTAAAAAAAAAAAAAAAAGCTCATGGAATAAAAAAGAAAAGTCTCTCATACAAGATTACAAAAGAGTAAATATGTAATATAATTCTGTTTTTTAAAGCAAGTTATGCTGCAATGGGTATGTTTATGTCAACATTAAGACCTAGTTATTAAGATTTGAAATCCAAGAATCAATTGCATTACTAAAATGTAGTTACCATTTTCTCCAGATATCGGGAGCTTTGCGAAGAGTACCATCTCCACTGCATGGAACATCACACAGGACACGGTCAAATAACAGCTGAGTCATACCCAACTCAGAGACATTCTCATGATTCTTCTTCATGTGACAACTTGGAAAATGTTGGGCTTCATGGTTAGTCACAACCAAGTTGGCAATGCACATTCTTTTTGTTTGATTAATAAGAAGATTGCATCGTTGTACATCAACATCGTTTGCTACAACCTACAAAACAGAATTATTACGTATTACATAAACTACATGTACTAAAGATCAATCATCAGAGAGAAAAATGTAACCATTCCACTTGGAAAAGATCCCACTTATACAAAGTTGTACATTATATCAGTTGGTTCTGCAACTCCCAATATGTGAAGAGTTTGTCCACCAGAAGCTAATATTTCAATAGTGCTCAAACTTCCATCTACAAACAGAATGAAGAAAATAACTTACAATGTCATAACAATTTCCTCTACTTGACATTATATAACATCAGGGGTGCTTCAATTTATACCTGAATCGTATCAAATAAGTAATCGATTGAAGGAAAATCCAACAAAAATAATGGTATCAAGATAAGATTTTTCTTTTCTTCTCTTTTTTTCTTAGAAAAAAGAATTATGTACGTAAAATCATTATAATATTGTTCTAATAATATTACAAAGCCAAGCACACAACAGAACTCACAAGTTTATCAATCAACAGAACCCACATAGTATGATTATCCACATAGTATGATTATATGATTGACCCTATTAGTCTCCCACTTGGCTATAAGAGAAACCTACATGATGAAGTACTAAAAAAATAATAAGAGAAGAAAAGAAGATGGGTGAAACAAACATTAAATCCTGGCATATAACCACCACATGACCCAAATTATTTTATAAATGTTCCCATCATGGTATCCATATTAACACCATCCACACCCAAAAGCTCACACTGCTCTCTTTCTATTTTCTATATGTAATGGTAAATAACATACCAAACAGTCCTGTATCTAATTCGAAAGAAGACGTCTTCACAAATCTTTGCAATTTCTAGAAACAAATATGACTTTAAATGTATAAGTTTAAAGGGATACACAATCTTAAAAGTCAACAACTTTGATAGTATGATGTTTCGGTTAATAAACATTGAATTAAAGAGTATATACATTAATAATTCCAAATGTAACACCACACATCTGATCTTGTTTACCTAAAAAAACAAATAGTTACAATTTTGACAGGCAAGTCTCATTTTAATAACAAATTTGAACAACCTAAAAGATCGTCTAACAAATATAGCTCAAGCATTTGGTCAAAACATTATATATGCAAGATTATAAAACACAAAATACTTATAATCAACGCAAAACGCCGTAGTTCAGATAACTAAAATATGATCAATAATTCAAAACCTAAGAACTAAATGTATCAATAAGAGTGAAAATCAAATAATTAAACTTAAGCGACCCTAATACATTATGAACCAAAAGTTAAATCGGAGTGTAATAAAGACAAACTTAATAAAAAAGAAATGATTTTTGTTTCAAGTTATAATTTAACTAAATCAATCAGTAGAACATTATCTTAATTAAAATCGATTTGTTAACGAAACATCAATACCTTAAACTTTTTAATGTTAATGTCCGGTGGCTGGAGGTCATCTCATCCACCGCCAATCGCCATTGCCGACCCTAAACACCATCGCAATAAGCAATACAGAGTCATGTAGATGAACCTATATTTAATTTGCTAAACAAATCTGAATAGCTAAATGGCAAATATTAAACGAATATGATGGGGTACGGTATTAAACCCGACCCGAACGGTCAGACTTCCCGTTACGTATTGCTTTTATATTATTTATTTATTATTGTTGCTACTAACCCAACCGCGAGGCCCAACGCGATGTAGTTTACACTACTTTGGGCCGGGGCTTGTAGAGATAACCCCTAACTGGGCCTGACCCATTGAGGTTAGGGGAGGCCCATATCCCCCTATATAAAGAGGTCTTCACCTCTTGAATGGGAGGGCATATGGAGCCGCCACACTTTTTGTAGCTGGAAACAGGAGAATCTTCTCCTACCGACAATCTCTACAGCTCCACTTTCTTCTCTTCTCCATTGCAGATCTAGGTTCAAGAGGAAGAACAAAATGTGATTCTTCACCCTCATGTAGAACGCGGTCCAGTCATCCCGGCGGTGAACCCGTGTTTCTTCATTGGCGCCCACCGGTTCAAAATCAAAATCCCAGAATCACAACTGGTCTCCTCCTCCTCAGATCTCAGATCTGTTTTGTTTAAAGTTACACATGGTTCTTGATGAAAAACTCCACCTCGATGGGGTTCTTGGAAGTTTTATGTGGGTTGTTCATGACCCGTTATGCTGGGGCCAAGATACCAGATTTGCTCTCTTTCTGTTGGAGCTGATGTCGGCCTGTTCTGTTGGGGCTCAAGGCTTACATCATCAGTTCTGTTAGGGTCCAAACCTGAGATCCGTGTTCTTTGGGTCGAAATCTCGATTTACGGTTTTATAACCGTCAAATAGTTGCATTCACCAAGACACGATAAAGAGTGTTTCTTCATATCGGTACTCTTCTTACTCTTTCTTTTTGATTACTTGTGATGCAACATGGGAGTCCATCCCTATTTTCGTTTTCCCAATCATCATAATGGCAAGTAAGAAGACTAAATAATTCTTTTAAAAAAGAAAAAGGGAATCTACTCTTATACAGCTTTTTGACAATTATCTTCAATAAGTGAGATTTCCAGCCAACAATTCATGAAGTTTCATTTAAAATGCAATTCACAGTTCGTTTATTATAAAAAAAATAAAAATAAAAAAAAAGACGAGGAATATGCTCCTTTACAGCTGTAAAGGACTAGAAAAGTGTCTGACATTGTACACATTTTTGTCTACATCCAAAGTTACAGCTGTAAACAAGAAAATGTCTGACATGTACACATTTTTGTCTACCCCACAGAGAACATCACCTCTCTCTTCTTCATCATGCATGTTGTATCACCTCTCTAGTCCTTACCCTTAAAAAACCTCTATAACAACCATATTTTCACAAGGGTTTTTTGTTAGTGTCGAATTATGTTACATACAATCCGCAGCCGCGTGAGTACACCGAGCCTGCCGGTCCCACTCCGCTGCTACGCGAGTGCACGGCGTCTGCTGAGCACAACCCACCGCTGCGCGAGTGCATCTCGACTGCTGGTCCCAACCCACCGCCGCGCTAGTACAAACCCGCTTGCGAGATACACTTCGTCGCCGCGCGAATACACCCCGCGCATGGTGAACAAGCTCCAATGACATGCCTTACGCCTCGCGCGCGGTGAGCAACTCCGCCACCTGCGACCCTAACTCATCCTTTACTTACCTCGCGCGAGTAGCTTACCAGACGTTACACCGCGCGAGTGACTTACCAGACGTCACCCCCGCGCGAGTAGCTTACCAGACGTTACACCGCGCGAGTGACTTACCAGACGTTACCCCGCGCGAGTAGCTTGACAGACGTTACATTCTTATTTTATTGGTATGAAGACTTAATTTTAAACCATCTTTATAAATATATACTTCGTAGTCACATTCTTAAAGGCTGTTTTCAATACGCAATTTTTATGAATAGTCTTCGATATGATAGTCAAGCCTATAATTGGCACATACAACTTAAATGCTAGGACATTATTTGAAAATGAATTTCAAATAATTTTGTTATCGAAAACAACTTTAAAAATAGACGAGTCGATGACTAAGCATATGCATGGGCTATGTCAAGAAGACAAACATTGAGTTGTTTTGAGTCACATAACACCGCCATATGATCGATTTCTTTCAATTCTTTCACATTATTCACTGGGTTATTGTCGATCATCCATTGTTGAAATCCCTTTCTAATGGCTTTATCTTCATCACAAATGATATATACTCGTCTCACATAACTATACCCGTCTTCGCGACGTTACCCCCCGCGCGAGTATCTTGCCAGACATTACCCCCGCGCGAATAACTCCGTCACGCGAGTACGATGCTCGCCTTGAATGTATATATTTTTCTGGTTTGATAACTGATTTAAATATGTCAAACGTCCAAACGAATTCATACTTATTTTCAAGTTCAAGTGGGATTAAACCATACAAAGTTCAAAATGACAGTTACTTTATTCCTTCCAAAACTCTAAGACTTTATGTTATGGGGCCCTGTGGCCTGTACTCTTAGGAGACTTGCATGGGCCACCCACTCACATGATTTCTTAGCCCACTAAAGTTCCAACAACGGCCCGTTTACTCTGGCGCGCGAGTAAACCGCTGCCAGACACCCCCGTAAGGGTACACGGCGCGAGTAACTCGCCTCAAGAACACACGGTGCGAGTATTACCCCCGCGCGGGTAACTCCGCCAAACAAGTACGTTGCCTGCCTGACTCACTATGCCGCGCGAGTAACTCTATGGGTGGCTATTTGTTAATATTCTAAACATTTGCTTCTGTATTTAAAGGCATTGATTTAATATAGGGAATAAAGGGACAAAGGGTTTTCTATACTACAGTTTATTGTTTTGTGATTCTCATCATCATGAAATCACTAACTGACAGACTCGAGGGGCACATTTTATACTCCCTAGAGTCCATTTCTTTTAATTATGCAATAACGTGATATACATTATACGAGTGTACTCGTTACTTCTCTATGATCAATTTTAGTACAGTGCAACTAACAGTTGTGACAGCAATAGACAATCACACTAGCATGCAGGGTGTAACACCATTTCGAGGTTCAAAATTGCTTTTAGAATATTGCGAAGTATGGATGCACGGAACAAACACCTCCTGAGGATGAAGCTTCGGTATAACGCTTTCCACATGTCACTCTTTATTACAATTTACCATGTCAACTTATTTGCAGGATAGGCAATACATTCAATTGGTGAAACGCAGCTAGCGATCCTCACGCACACCGATGAAAGCCTAAAAAGCGCCTTCACACATGAGCACGTAAGTCGCCGGCTGGCGCATGCTCTTTTGCATATGAGCACGTAAGTCGCCGGCTGGCGCATGCTCTTTTATATATGAGCACGTAAGTCGCCGGCTGGCGCATGCTCGGTTACATACTAGCACGTAAGTCGCCGACTGGCGCATTCTCTTTTACATACGAGCACGTAAGTCGCCAAGCGCGCATACTCCTTTACTTAAGAGCACGTAAGTCGCCGGCTGGCGCATGCTCATTTACATACGAGCACGTAAGTCACCAGGCGCGCATGCTCCTTTACTTACGAGTGAGCACACATGCGCTAGCAGGCGCATACTCCATTACTTACGAGCACGTAAATCGTCATCTACGCAAGCTCTTTTACATACCAACACGTCGATCTCCATACGAGTCTGTTGTCCTACATACGATCACCTCAGCCTCCATGCGAGCCTTGCTGCTGCACATAAGCACGCTAATCTTCACGCGACCCTGCTGCTTTACATACGAGCGTGCGTGTCGCCCGTGTGCGCATGCTTAGCCATATGGGAAAACGCTTACAAAACGTAAACTGTGCTACAAATGCACGCAGCACTTTGGGTATACGCAAAAACGCATTGGCTGAAATAAAGTTTCGCTTACACCTACAATCTTCAAGACAAGCCACATCTCCTTGCGTCATGCCACATTGTTGTTATGTCACACCAGAGGATTAGCGCAGGCTCGGATCTCTCCAGTTCATTATTCCTGACGCAACTTTATGCCAATTCTCATTCGCGATACCCTTTCAAAGTGGATTAACACGTGCAACTATTGTAGACAGTAGTTTACAAAGATTCAAACACTATAAATACATACGCTTCATGGCTTAAGAGACGCGCGCACCTTGCGCTAACCAACAGAAGTCACACCATAGGGCGAATATTTTACAGTAGCCACACGACTGTGTGCACACTGCTAGAGTTCGGCCTCACTCGCCTGACAAAAGACGAACCGTCAGTGTCAGCATGATGATCGTCGTGTCAGTAGTCAACTCCAGGGTCATCATCAACGACATTTGCACCAACCTGTCAGAATTCAAAATTCCAAGAATTTCCCGCTTAAACTTACAACGAGACTTCATACTGAAGCTAGCAAGGGTTGCGCCGCATGCATCATCAGTCGATGATCACTCGCGCCAACCCTCAGAAGCAACACCTATTAGTAAGCAAGCCTGGTAGCCGCGCCGTAGTAATTGACAAACACTTACACGCGCGCCGGCTACCATGACCTAACAAATGCTTTACAGACCAACACACCTTTCTTTTTTTTTTCTGAGTCCAGAGCTCAAACCATTTACTTCGCGCATGGAAGCAGCACTGGACTGGGGGGACTTGAAGGGTTATGGTCCCAAAAAGCCGCGCTGACCAATCAGGTCGCACGCAGGACCATACTCCTTATACATTAACCTGACTAATCAAGAAACACCCTGAATGAAGGCCCTCAATGCCTATACCTCGCGCAAGCTGCTTGGACACTCACCAAAGACCGCGCGGCATAAGAGTAAGCCAATAAACGTCTAACAGGCTGCCTTCTATCGTGCTTCACGATCACCAATCGTGCAGAGGACAGAAGGTACACAAGGACGCCTACATTGCACCAATCAGGGGGCGGCGACAACTGGCCCATGATCTCCACTCACCGGAAGATGTCAGAGAGGCAACAAGGACGACCATCCAGACACGTGGCTCCAATCAAGGTGCGCCAGCACCGGAGATCTGCTAGAAGACGCTAACAGCTGCCACAGAAGAGACAAGACGGATATTCCTTGTTGTCGCCTTCAGGCCCAAGGCCCATCAGCCCATCTCCGTATACGCCACGCCGGCTACAAATAGGGACCTTCACACACAGGTTAAACCGCTCTGTTCTCTACTCCCTCACTCTAACCACACTCAACCGTCAAAACTCAGCCAGTCCCAAGACTCGTGCACAAGACCTAACCACGTACACGCAACCTTGACAAGTTCGTGGCAATGTGCCAGTACAATTAGCAACTCCCTGCGATCAATCAGCGTGCGCCATGTTTGCCAAACCAATTTCCACGATGAACAACCAGGGGATATTCATTATCCCTTTTTATCTCTACTCACAGTGAAAGACAGACGCAACAAGCATGGACAGCAACTCCCCGCATCTGGGCGACTTGTAAGCCTAAAACTCAATCTTTACTTCCGAGCACTCCGAACATGTCTAGTACTCCTACCACGCTTGCACGCGGAGCAGCACTAGACTGGGGGACTTGATGGGGTACGGTATTAAACCCGACCCGAACGGTCAGACTTCCCGTTACGTATTGCTTTTATATTATTTATTTATTATTGTTGCTACTAACCCAACCGCGAGGCCCAACGCGATGTAGTTTACACTACTTTGGGCCGGGGCTTGTAGAGATAACCCCTAACTGGGCCTGGCCCATTGAGGTTAGGGGAGGCCCATATCCCCCTATATAAAGAGGTCTTCACCTCTTGAATGGGAGGGCATATGGAGCCGCCACACTTTTTGTAGCTGGAAACAGGAGAATCTTCTCCTACCGGCAATCTCTACAGCTCCACTTTCTTCTCTTCTCCATTGCAGATCTAGGTTCAAGAGGAAGAACAAAATGTGATTCTTCACCCTCATGTAGAACGCGGTCCAGTCATCCCGGCGGTGAACCCGTGTTTCTTCAGAATATGAACTAATTAAGCCAAAATATACAAAAACGAAATAACTACAAGTACTACAGTCTATTCCACAAATATGAATGAATGAACACCAACACAAGAAATTATATTAAACTCAAAGAATGGAACAACTGAAGAACAAAAAGATTTACTCACTTACATGCTTAATTGCTTCATTTCTCTGTACCTAGACAAGTAGACTCACGATTGCTCTGCTCCAATCCTAGAATCCACTCTTGCCTTAAAAAAGCTTTGTAAATCGAATCAAACAGAACCAACTGAGGAAGTCAAAAAGTATAAAGCAATCGATGAAACTGGCTAATTGAATGGTTGAACCAAAACCACTCCTCATCAATCAAAAACAGTAATCAACCAAACAACAAACAACTGTACCTGAAGCAGCCAGAGCAACCCCCTCAACAATAATCAACGAACCTTTTTTCCTTTCTGTTTCTTCGCCGGAGATGACGTCGACACGGACCCGAACCCTACCGGATTTGTGGCGGTTTCATTCGTTGAGTCTGTAGGTTGTTGTTCTGGTGGTGTTGATGAGGAGTTTTGTGCTTTAATGCGGTTAGATGATGCTGAGATTTGTGGCTGTAAGTGATGAAGATTGAAGATGAGGGGAACGTTAACGACATGTGGTTGGTTTTGATGGTTTAGGGTTTGGATTTGATTCTGGTAGTGAGCATGAAGACATAACTGGTCCAGTGTGTGTGTGCATTTTCGCCTCTGTGAATCGCCCATTAAAGAAGCCATTGTTGATGTGGGTGTTGTTAGGGTTAATGGATTTGGGGGGAGTGGGAATGTGAAATTCTAAATACTTTGGGGAGGGAAATAGTTTTGAGAGGGAAATTCTAAATTATTTTGGGGAGTGAAATAGTTTTGGGATCTTATGTGAAATCCTAGGTAGTGTTTGGTATGTAAAAATAAGAGTGGAAATAGGATAGACTATTACGAGGGAATGGAAAAAAAATGTGTTTGGTTGGTCAAGGTCATGAAATCACCCATTACATATTGCATTTCATCCACTCAAATTCATTCCATCCACACGCCTTGTTTTTCTTCCATTCCATTCTCTCTCCCACCTTCATCACCGACACCTCCCACCACCTCCACCACTAGTCACCCACAAATGCCACCACCACCCGCCGCCGCCACCTTACGTCGTCGACCACCGGCGCCGCCACCCGTCGTGTCATTGCCGACTACCGCCACCCTCCGCAACTAAACATCGGCGACACCGCCACCACCCGCTGCCGCAACCACCCCCTCCGCCATCAACATCGACACCACCGCCACTATTAACCAACAAACACCACCGACCACCGACCACCGCCACCACAACCCACCACTGTCGCTACCCTCCGCCACCTAACACTGGCACCACCACCGGCCACCACCACTAACATCGCCCACCCGCCGCCACCACCCTTCACCATAACATCAGCACCACTTCCGACCATCGCCACCCTTCGCCACCGAACACCAGCATCACTACCGCCACTGCCACCACCGCCGCCACCCACCACCGCCATCGACTACAACCACCTATCACCAATTTTATTCCTTCTTCTTTTCCTTCCCACCAAACACTACAAAGTAATGATCCATTCCATTCCCACATGGTAACCAAACAAGACCATGGAATGGAATGATCCATTTCATTCCTTTGTCCATTCCATTACCTCGTCCATTCCATTATCTCGTCCATTCCATTACCCCATACCAAACAGATAATGTCTAGAATAAACATTGAATTTTAGTTTAATTATATACTTTAAAAATAATATTAAAACTAGGGTTAAGACCCGCCCGCGTTGCGGCGCGGGTACATCGTAAATATTGAATGGATTAGTCCAAACGTTATATGATGCATTAACCATATGAAAACACGAGTTGAACTCAGTGTAACCTGTATAAGCATTGTAATTGGATCAAACGTAAAGTAAATGGAATTCATATTGAACAATCATAACGTATTATATGTGACCCAACTCATACACAGAAAACGTAACAGGTATGAAGGAAAATATGCACATGTAATCGAAAGGGATTAATTAGAGCTTTCGAAAAAAAGGGTGAAAAAAAACCATAATTTGACTCCACTCGGTTCGAAACAAACTTTACGAAACATACATAAAATAAACACGAAAACTTATTATATTTGACCTAAATCATTTCCCAAAAAAGTTTACCTTAAAACGTAGAACAACTTGTATTTATACCAAAACGTACGTAAAAATATGCACGTAAAAATGGTTTCTTTAAACGAAAACGTATTATATTTGACCTGACTCGTCTATAAAAAAGTTTACGTCGGAATATAGAACAAATCATATTTATACATACCGGTACATAAAATATGCACACAAAAATTAGTTTTTAAGCAAAGGAAGAATAGGGGTAAACCGAAAGAAAATATTAGTAAAAAAATTAATAGGTTAAAAACGTTCGTAAAACCGTGCCAAGTAGTACCAATGCCACAACGACATCGACTCTCAACATCGTAAAAATAAAATAGATAAAATGGTAAAAAATACACAGAACGAAAAGTAGACTAAAATCGTTGAACCATGCACACCCGTTACAGTGTCTTAATGCGAAGAAATTAAGCAGAAACGTAAAATGTAGAAAATAATAACTTAGTTTATCTACGACCCGCCCATTGCGACGAACTTTACAAAAGGGGAAAAATGGACGCGTTGCGACGGGTCTGTCAAATATGAAAAAAATAGAGCAAAAACGTTGAACCTCACATGCACGCTACGACATGTTAACTCGCAAAATTTAGAACGAAACGTAAAACGAAAAACTTGCAAAAGATAAAAAGTATGGGGGACCAAAGTAGTAAATAACAAAGTGTTGTGTTAAATTATAAAAGATGGAAAACTTAGAGTTAAAAGTAAAAAAAAGGGGGGGGGTTAAAATGTAAAAGATAAAACTTTTAGGTTGAAAGTGGAAAATTAAGTTTTTTTTTTTGAAAAACTCATAAAGCACAATGTACAAGTGCTTATGCACAAAAAACTTGCAAACTTATATAGGTTTTAATAGGAAACATTTTTTTAAGAAAAGTATATAAATTGAAAAGTATATCGTAGAGTATATATCATCTTAAGAAAAGTATATAAATTGAAGAATATATCGTATAATATATAGCATCGTAAACACTATTCTAGTATAAGACATTGTATGATATAGCATAATACAATATAACATATATTATACTGTAGTAGATTATAGTATAGTAAAGTAAAGTATAGTATAATATAGTCTAGTCTTGTCTAGTCTAGTACACTACATGGTTTAGTCTATTGCCTGTTGCGATTCATTAATGTCCATCGTGATCCATTAAGGCCTAACATAGTACCTTAAGACATGTATGATATAATATTGTCCATTGTGATCCATTAAGGCTCAACATGGTCAATTAAGACATGTATGATCTATATTGTCCACCGTGATCCATTAAGATTAGGGCTGGCAATAGGTAACCTGCTAAGACACGATAACAGAAAAGTACACCATGTGATTTTTTACGTTTTTCAAAATAATCAAAATTTGAACGTTAGGATCCATTATTTCTCCTTCTAGGTGCATAAAATATACATGTGTCTTATAGACATTAGATATAGAGTAGTTAAACGAGTCGTATTCATGTTTAAAATTTTTGTTGTCGAAGGTGGACAAGAATTCATACACCAGCTCATCATATGATGGCTCTAAGATGTCGAAGAAACGACGCCAGGGTGTGTTGTGTGATAGTAATATTGACAGTGAACCACTGGGGTTAACCATTTCTATTCGATGCCAATCAATACCGCCAATGGTAAAAACTTCAAGGTCCTTGAGTTTCTGATATTTTTCACGAATGGGTAGCTCAGGAAACCGAATGAATGGATGAATTCCTGTTGCGGTTGAGGATTCAGCATGGGTTACTGGGAAATTTGCCATTAGAATTTTTGGGTTTACGTGGCGAGTGTGTGAGTGGTATGGAATGTTGTGGTGATGTGAGAAACGAAATGTGTGAATTGTATATAGTCACATGTTATAGAAGAGGTCCCGAGTTCGAACCCCCCCCCCCCCCCCGTGACCGGTTTTTGAGTTTTTTTGTTTTATTTTCAAATGGTAGCTGCTCGTATGCAACTGGATCCACTACCTGATAGTTTTGAGCCTGAAGTTGATCCATTGGAAGGCCGTTTCGATGGGTTTGACCCATTTTTTTTTAATATTTAAACTTAGATCCCACACAAGGCCGTGTCAATTTCCTACAAATTTCCGACAAACTTATCATTTTATTTTTAAAAATTATCTATTTTTCTAAAATTGATAAATAACAAATAAAATTACTTTTAAAGAGGAAAAAGTATCGAATTTGGTCAAACGAAACGCGGAAATGAGTTTTAAAAGTTCCAATTACCGAAACGCGGAAAAAGTATCGAATTTGGAATCCAAGATTGGTGTTGACAGAACATGTCCGCAGGTTTCTTTTTTTTTCAGTTCGAAATAAATGTGTGTATATATATATTAAGAATCGGAGTAATAACCATCGAAGCTGGTAGTCCAGCCGGTTATGCGTATGTGTTTGGTGTTGGTGTGCGCGGGTTCGAGTCTAGCTTGGGTCGATTCTTTGGGTTCTTTAAAGAACCATTTTTTTTAATTAAAAACTGAATTTAATTTAATATATATATTAAAACTAATAAGTATATAAATGAATTAAAATCCTAATATTCATCAGCTCTGTACAGAGGATAAACTGGTTAAGTCGTTCGTGTTACAACCGAGAGGTCTCAAGTTTGAATCTCACATCTGACTGATCCAAAGGGTTTTCCCCTTTTTATTCGAATTTTTCCATGTTTACACTTTAGTCCCTGAGGTTCCATTATATATATACAAATGGTCCCTGTAACAGTTAGTTAAGTAACTAACTAGGTTAGTTTTCTAAATTGTAATTCCTTATGTAATATTAACCCGGTTAGACTTTTTAGTTAGATAAGTTTCAAAAATGATTTTTTTGGCCCCTGAAGTTCAAGTTTAAGAAAATGACCAATAGGACCCTAGACTTTTAAACTCAAAAATTAAAGGTTTATTTTATTTATAAAAATAAGTTTTAAAAATGACACTAAGGACCCTAAACTTTACGTTTTCAAAAATTACATTTTTTTTAACCTGAAACTTTTAAGGTTTAAAAATGACAATTTAGTCCCCGGGCTTTTGTACTTTCTAAAAATGACGGTTTTAGTCCTCGGACTTAAAATCAAAGTTTTCGAGCAAGTTTCAAGGAATGACAATTAGGTCCCTTTACTTATACTTTCTCATAATGACACATTAGGCCCTTGTACTTATTGTAGCTTTATTTTTTTTAAGCAATAAACTCAATAAATCGTGCAAATATTAACGTGTTTGGGCCAGTAAGTCATATAAATGCATGAAACAAAGCATGTATCAACAAACTGCATCTCAATGTACGGTAATGGTTACAATGCAAGTCAAACCATAACATGTGTGAAAACCAGAATGGTTACATGTAGTGTTGTATAGCATAGGACCGTATCGTATCGCACAATGTAATATAGTATAGTGTCGTGTCATGTTGCGTCGTGTCGTGTCGTGTAGTGTCGTGTAGTGTAGGATTGTATCGTATGGTACTATATAAGATTGTATCGTATGGTACAACATAGTATAGTATCGTATAATATATGGTATAGTATGGTATGAGGTATGCTATAGTATAGTACATAATCGTAGGGTCAATTGCCATAAATTTTCGACAAATTTGTCATTTTATAATTTAAAATTATATGTTTTTTTTCTAAATTGATAAATTAAACAACTGTTTTGTAGAAAATTTGTAGCAATTTGTGTCAATTTGCTACAAATTTCCGACAAATTTTTTTTTAAATTATCTTTTTTTCTAAAATTGATAAATAACAAATAACATAACTTTGTTTTGTAGGAAATTTGTAGCAACTTGTGTTAATTTGCTACAAATTTCTAACAAATTTATCATTTTATTTTTCAAAATTATGTTTTCTTCTTCGATAGCCTTTTGTAGGAAATGTGTAGCAACTGCTGTCAATTTCCTACAAAGTGCCAACAAAATTATTATTTTATTTTTTAAAATTATAATATAACTTTTTTTGTAGCAAATATGTAGCAACTGGTGTCAATTTGCTACAAATTTCTGACAAATCTAGTATTTTGTTTTTTATAATTAGGTTTTCTTCTTAATTTGTTGAATAATAGCCTTTTTGTAGGAAATTTGTAGCAACTGCTGTTAATTTGCTACAAATTTCCGACAAACCTATCATTTTATTTTTAAAAATTATCTATTTTTCTAAAATTGATAAATAACAAATAAAATTACTTTGGTTTGTAGGAAATTTGTAGCAACTGGTGTCAGATTACTACAATTTTCCGACAAATCTAACATTTTATTTTTTAAAATTGTAGGAAATCTGTAGCAACTGATATTCATTTGCTACAAATTTTTGACAAACTTAACATTCTTAGTTTTTTTTCTATAAACAATTGTTTTGTAGAAAATTTGTAGCAATTTGTGACAAATTTCTGACAATTTTTTTTAAATTATCTTTGTTTCTAAAATTGATAAATAACAAATAACATAACTTTTATTTTGTAGCAAATGTGTAGCAACTGTTGTCAATTTGCTACAAATTTCTGACAAATTTAGTATTTTGTTTTTTATAATTATGTTTTCTTCTTAATTTGTTGAATAACAGTCTTTTTGTAGGAAATTTGTAGCAACTGCTATCAATTTCCTACAAAGTGCTGACAAAATTATTATTTTATTTTTTAAAATTATAATATAACTTTTTTTGTAGCAAATGTGTAGCAACTGTTGTCAATTTGCTACAAATTTCTGACAAATCTAGTATTTTGTTTTTTTAATTATGTTTTCTTCTTAATTTGTTGAATAATAGCCTTTTTGTAGGAAATTTGGAGCAACTGTTGTCAATTTGCTACAAATTTCTGACAAATCTAGTATTTTGTTTTTTGTAATTATGTTTTCTTCTTAATTTGTTGAATAATAGCCTTTTTGTAGGAAATTTGTAGCAACTGCTGTTAATTTGCTACAAATTTCCGACAAACTTATCATTTTATTTTAAAAATTATCTATTTTTCTAAAATTGATAAATAACAAATAAAATTACTTTTGTTTGTAGGAAATTTGTAGCAACTGGTGTCAGATTGCTACAATTTTCCGACAAATCTAACATTTTATTTTTTAAAATTGTAGGAAATCTGTAGCAACTGATATTCATTTGCTACAATTTTTTTACAAACTTAACATTCTTAGTTTTTTTTTTCTATAAACAATTGTTTTGTAGAAAATTTGTAGCAATTTGTGACAAATTTCTGACAATTTTTTTTAAATTATCTTTGTTTCTAAAATTGATAAATAACAAATAACATAACTTTTATTTTGTAGCAAATGTGTAGCAACTGTTGTCAATTTGCTACAAATTTCTGACAAATTTAGTATTTTGTTTTTTATAATTATGTTTTCTTCTTAATTTGTTGAATAATAGTCTTTTTGTAGGAAATTTGTAGCAACTGCTATCAATTTCCTACAAAGTGCTGACAAAATTATTATTTTATTTTTTAAAATTATAATATAACTTTTTTTGTAGCAAATGTGTAGCAACTGTTGTCAATTTGCTACAAATTTCTGACAAATCTAGTATTTTGTTTTTTTAATTATGTTTTCTTCTTAATTTGTTGAATAATAGCCTTTTTGTAGCAAATATGTAGCAACTGGTGTCAATTTGCTACAAATTTCTGACAAATCTAGTATTTTGTTTTTTGTAATTATGTTTTCTTCTTAATTTGGTGAATAATAGCCTTTTTGTAGGAAATTTGTAGCAACTGCTGTTAATTTGCTACAAATTTCCGACAAACTTATCATTTTATTTTAAAAATTATCTATTTTTCTAAAATTGATAAATAACAAATAAAATTACTTTTGTTTGTAGGAAATTTGTAGCAACTGGTGTCAGATTGCTACAATTTTCCGACAAATCTAACATTTTATTTTTTAAAATTGTAGGAAATCTGTAGCAACTGATATTCATTTGCTACAATTTTTTTACAAACTTAACATTCTTAGTTTTTTTTTTCTATAAACAATTGTTTTGTAGAAAATTTGTAGCAATTTGTGACAAATTTCTGACAATTTTTTTTAAATTATCTTTGTTTCTAAAATTGATAAATAACAAATAACATAACTTTTATTTTGTAGCAAATGTGTAGCAACTGTTGTCAATTTGCTACAAATTTCTGACAAATCCAGTATTTTGTTTTTTATAATTATGTTTTCTTCTTAATTTGTTGAATAATAGCCTTTTTGTAGGAAATGTGTAGCAACTCCTGTCAATTTCCTACAAAGTGCCGACAAAATTATTATTTTATTTTTTAAAATTATAATATAACTTTTTTTGTAGCAAATGTGTAGCAACTGTTGTCAATTTGCTACAAATTTCTGACAAATCTAGTATTTTGTTTTTTATAATTATGTTTTCTTTTTAATTTGTTGAATAATAGCCCTTTTGTAGGAAATTTGCAGCAACTGCTGTCAATTTCCTACAAATTTCCGACAAACTTATCATTTTATTTTTAAAAATTATCTATTTTTCTAAAATTGATAAATAACAAATAAAATTACTTTTGTTTGTAGGAAACTTGTAGCAACTGGTGTGAGTTTGCTACAATTTTCCGACAAATCTCACATTTTATTTTTTTAAATTATGTTTTCTTCCTAATATGTTGAATAATAGCTTTTTTTTTGTAGGAAATTTGTAGCAACTGGTGTAAATTTGCTACAAATTTCTGACAAATTTAATATTTTATATTTTTTAAATTATTTATTTTGTTGTAGTTACAAATTATATAATATTTTATAATTTTTGTCGGAATTTTGTCGAAAAGGTTATAATTTTTGTGACGAAATTGCTACAAATGCTTATTGTGTGGCAATTTTGTAGGAAATTTGTGGAAAAGTTTTGAGTTTTTTTTGTTTTTCTTTTTTGTCAAAAAATTGTAGGAAAATTGTAAAAAAATTGAGTTGTGGGAAATTTGTAGGAAACTTTTGTAGGAAAATATGTAGTTTTCTAGTAGTGAATATTTTTAGGATTTATTATTGGATGAGTTTTGGATGTTTTTAAGTAATGGTGTTTTTTCTATGATTTGGTAGCTAACTAGACATGTTTTTAGATGTTTTTAGGATTCCTTAATGTGGATGCTTTAACTCGCAAACATTACATGCTATTGTTGGACAAAAGAAAGCTAACAATAAAGTGAGCGGAACCTAAGTGTAGGGGTGTTCAAGATCGGATTATCCGGTTTTCAGATATCTGAAAATCGGATATCCGGAAATTTCAATAGTGAATATTAATATCCGAAATTTCAGATACGGATTTGGATATCCAAACAGATATCCAAATTTATAAAAAAAAATCTGTCTCGTCCATAGATTAAAACTAATCCTATATTCGATTTTCCGAATTTCACTATTAATTGGCGGGTCTGTATTCTTTTACATCATACATGTCAAAGCCGTTTTAGTATCAATTAGAAGGCTGTCCACGCGATGCAGCGTGGAACACAAACACTGCCAGGTTTTCCCCTCGACTAAAGCCGAAACCAAAGTCATGGGCTAGTTGATTTTATGAAGCAATCAATTTTTGGGTTAATCGATTCGGTTTATTCGGTTAGTTGTTGGTTTTTAGTCCGGTTAGTTTCGGTTATTAACTAAAGCCAAACTTGGGCTAAATTTTTTACTTAGCAATACATTAAATGGGGATGTAAATACATGAAATTGAGATATAAAACATGAAATACATGACAGGATTACAGGAATATAAAAGCTATAAATATATGAAAATACGAATTGTTCAGTTTGGTTAATATCTGTTAGCCGGGAGTACAAAAGAAATCGATAACTGATTTTCGGTTAATTCGGTTTTTTGCTGATTTCGGTTCGATTTCGTTTTTTTCAGTTTGGTTCAGTTAACTGCTTTGGTTATTGCTCACCCACAGACACTGTTAATCATAGGGTTGTAAACGAACGCCTGGAAGTTCATTTATGTTCGTTTGTTGATAAATGAGCGAACATGAACAAGAAATTTTGCTCGACTAACTAAATGAATGAACACGAACAAAAGTCCTGTTCGTTTGATTGCGTTCGTGAATGTTCAGTACCGTTCACCACTTACACAGTATTATCAATTGATCATCACCCTTTGCCACTTGACCAGCGTCATTCAACAACCCCAATCCGTTTTTATTTAGGTATTCTTTTATGTTATTTTATATATTTCAGCTGCAAATACAACTTATTTACTAAACATATAAATACAAATAAAAACTCTTAACTTTCAACTCCATCTCAGTTCACAGCTAGTTTTGCCTCATATTCAGATATTCACCACTTCTACGTACCAAGCATAGGAATTACATATTACAAAATATATATTTCACGCCTTTATTAGATATATTGGTGACAAAATGAGTTCTATTTCTTTGAATGATACATTACAACGAGCTCTATATATATAATACATAAACAGTACTCCACTTTAGTAGTATTAGATTTAGTATTATTATAAGAAAAAAAAAATCTTATTAACCAAGTATATTAAATGTTGTCAATCATGAACAGCTTGTAACTAAAGTAATCAAATGAAAAATGCCATAATAGGTTATGTAGTACAAGGGTTAGGTTAGACATGCATAAAATATAAAATAAAATAAACAATTTGATCCATAATTTAAGCATAAAGACGTTTTATATAAAACAAGTACCTAAGGTCTACACACAAAGGCACTAAACTAGCTGGGTTATGATTCTTTTATGGGTAAGAACTACTAACCAATCTTGACTATTGTTGAACCTAAATGAAAAGTCTTCATATCTAAACAATAATCTCCATCTACTTGGATTCTTTGTTGGACACATGCTTTCAAACTTGTAGGATTCTTTTATCATATAAACTAGGTTAAGACATCATGCAAGAACATGCATACATGTATATAGAAATTACTGGAATTTGATATACCAATTTAAATTCCCAAAAAGTATACATTAAATAGATGTGCATTAGGTTTACTTATATTTAAACATGGTTTGTAATGGTTTAGATTATCCTCTTTGATGGTTATTGTTAGTATCTTGAAACTGTGGTCTTATTTTTCGTTTGTTTGATTAAGTTGTTTACGATTTTTGTTCACTTGTGACCAGTGGCAGAACTAGCCCACAAAGTTAGAGGTATCCTATTTTTTTTTTTTTTTAGGATCAGGGGTATACTTTATGTAACGGAAACGGAGTTGAGAGGTATTTTTACTCTACAAAAATGGAGTTAAGGGGTATTTTTACACTACTGAGACGGGGATTGTGACTGTTGTATTTCAAACAAATTAAAGCAATCATTTTTGGGTGTGTAAAAACGTCAAGCTTAGCCGAGCCTTACTTCCCCTAAGCTAGATCTCGACTCATTTAATGTGAGAGAATCTGAGCTTGATTCACCAATAGATAAATAATTAATTAAGGGTGTAAACGAGCCGCCCCGTTCGTGAACTACTAGAAATCACTTGCTACAATACAAAAAGCGATATATTGTAGTGAATCGATATCGAGTAGCTCATGAGCGGCTCGGCTAGTGTACACCTTTAATTATTCATTTATAAAACATTTTCAATTGATCTAACTTTCTCATGATATTTTTCGTATACCTTCTATCGTTGTTTGGTGTTGATTTGTTTATCGTCAGTAGATATGACTTATTTTATGTCTCAATTCCAACAACTTCTTGATCTTGTAAATGATGGATAACTTGAGTATTGGACGACTTGTATTCTCATATAAACAATTTATATCAAAATGCTTTATAACATGTTTATAATTGATATCATTAAAAGAATATCCAATTTCTAATCAGTTTTTCATTAATAATATCGTGTCATGTTTGCACAGCAGAAGTGCAAAGTAATGACTTGTGGTTTACATGTCATATGTTGTTTATATAGCAGTCTATATGTTTACTTTAATAAGGAAAGCCCAACCCAAAACCACTTTCAATGTATCTTATTTGCTTGACTAAGTCTAACCAATCCCAACCCTATTTTCATATATTTTTAATGTCAAGTCTAAATCTAATCTAGCATGCTATACTTCATTAATAAATTATTATATCACCATTCTTTATATTTTATAAAAATAACTTTTCATTTAAATGTATCCTTTTGTGTTTCTTTCTGTCCATGACTCAACACAAATAATTAAACCTATTAAAATTATCTTTGATTGGAACACACCCATATAATTATGTAATAAAAAGACAAAGAGAGAAGAATTTCAAAGTTCACATGACTTTAAGTTAACTCCACATCTTCCTCCATCTTATATATTATTTATTATTAATTTAAAAAAGAAGAGAAGTAGGTAGTGTCACTTGGAATATATGGAAGGACTTATATTGAGTCACACCCACATTGTTTGGAATACTTTGAGAGAGAGAAAAAAATGCTTTAGACATATCCTAAAAAGGGAGATTGCAACTTGAAAACTAAGCCACCTATTTGGATGGTTTATCTTTTTGGACTCTTTCAAAGTAATTGGTTATCAAAAAAGATTGGTTAGAAAGTTAATGGAGTTGTATCATGATGTGGGATATCATTTTGATTTCATAAATATAATATTACAATCAAGGCATGATGCATAATTAGTATCTGATTTTAATTTTTAGTCAAACATAAAGCTTTTTTTTATTATTAGTTTATATCCATAAATGTTCAAGACATCTTTCCATTAATATTTCTATTTTATCCATCAACCATATGACACTTGTTATTGATTTATTTGACAACATTCTTGAATTGATCTTTCCATTATTATTTCTATTTTATCCATCAACCATATGACACTTGTTATTGATTTATTTGACAACATTCTTGAATTGATTTTTCTAAAATTTGTTTTGGCATTTCCTATTTAACTAGCAATCAAAGAAATTTATCAAATCACACGAACGAAACCGAACGAAACGAAGGTATCCTTTACAATGAAAGCGATATAATTTGACATAGCAATCTAAAAATTGTACCGGATCAGTCGGTTGACGGTTCAGTTGCAAGATAATGTAGTGGTCATAATGAAATGATCAACTTTGTGAGATCTATACAAAACTAATGGAACTTTGTTGACTTACTGAATTTTTAGACTAGGTCGACCAGTTGAAATGGTAAACCATTGAAATACTGGTTTCGTTAAAAACATTGATTTAAAGTTTAAGGTGGGTTTAATTATGATTTCGATTGGTTAATATTTGGCTTGACAAAGCAAACCCTGGTGGGGCACATGGAGATTTAGGCAATCTTATGGTGATAATATAGGCATCAATTTCAATCACATCCACAAAGTAAGCATGATTAATGGCCTTTAAAAGTGTTTAATAGTACTTGATTATTTATTTTTTTCAAAAATGGGATGGAAACCATTACAATCCATTTGTTTATAGAAAATTCTTGATGAAATGGAAAACTTTGATTTGACAAAATGCTAATTAATCACCTCCCTAGTCCCTACTTAAAAATTCCAAACTAGATGGTTAGTTCATGTGGGTCCTAATCTCATTTGTGGGTCCCATGTATGACCAATATGCTATATGTAGACCCTAACATGGAAGGATGATGCCACCATTCACATGTTTCCCCCTTCATCAATGGTTCAAACCATGTGCTTCATTTGGCATCTCTCTTAACTCAATTTGTTATGATCAAGATGTTTTATTTATATCATATGTGTGTATATGTATATACATAGATTGATTGATTTGCATAAAAAATCAGTTAATTGCTCACGAAGATACTACTAGATAGAGATAAAGACCATGTGGTGGTATACATGAATAATGCCTACAACCTTTGGCGTTTTGCATCATGTGGTAGTCCAATCAACAATGGAGCATTATGAGACGTTTTTTTTTATAAATGGGTTTAGTGAGAATGTGAGCATTGTGGGACATTATGTTAAAAGGGGTGTAATAAAATTAAATAAAAAAACCATCAAAAAATGTTATTGGAAAAAAAAAAACCATCAAATACCGGTGATTGGCCAACACACAATGAACATGGCGTGGAAAAATGAATGCCAAATTTTTTTTTCTTTTTTGAAAAAAACGCCCATGGAGGTGGTTGGAAGCCGTTTGGGGTGTTTTTTTTTTTTTTTTGAGGGCGTTTCGCCTGGTCGTACGCCCAAAACAGACCTCCGTAACCCAAGTTAGAGCCATTTTAGTGAGACCCCCTTTGTTACACAATCTTGGGCCTCCAAATACAAGATGGTACGCTCCTCCACACTTGGATCCGCATCAAAAACCCCACTACGGGTGATCTAAGAGGATTGAAATAAAAACCTTGTCATTGGGTCATATTTTAATTGATACATGCAACCGTTTATGTCTTTTTCACTTCATAAATCATGTATTTGGGCCTCCAAATACAAGATGGTACGCTCCTCCACACTTGGATTCGCATCAAAAACCCCACTACGGGTGATCTAAGAGGATTGAAATAAAAACCTTGTCATTGGGTCATATTTTAATTGATACATGCAACCGTTTATGTCTTTTTCACTTCATAAATCATGATTTGTCTCTATTTTAATCCGTTCCATAAATAAAGACCAAAAACATTTGTTTTTCTTTCTAAACATCTATGGGTGGATCTAATAGGGGTTTCTTTGCTTGTAGGCTTAGGGGATAGTGCTTTCATGGTGGATCAGACTGCTTTAAAGGTTGTTCGGGTAAAGTGACCAAACACGAAAAAGCGTGCATTAACAAAGCCAGCACGTGTTTATCCCATTTGCTTTTGATACTTTTGGTTTTCTGACGCCAGAGGCTGTGGACCTACTTAGTCGAGTTCAAATGGTCATGCATAGTAATGTTATGGCCCCGATATCTATGAACGAAGTTTTTAAAAGACTTAGTTTTGCTATTCAAAAATGGATAGCGACGCAGATTGTTGCTCGTTTACCAACTATCTCGATCTAAATTTGAATGAGAATTAATTGATTCAATGATTCATTAAAACATCTATTTATTTGGTGATTCCCGTTAAATTAATACTTGCAAAATATTATTCCAACTATATGCAAGTTATTGTTTCAACGAGACACGTTGAATATAAACTATGACTCATAATGGAATTCTCGTTCACAACTAAAATCAACTATGAAGAAGCACGAGACACGTGGAAGTGACAATGTGTGTTTGTTACTTTACGACTTTATGAAAACATTGGTGGAACTTCATTTGTTGGTAAATGCTTTTAATCCCACAATGATTTTTAAATTGTTACATTTGGAATGGAATGAATTTTTAAAAGTTAACTAGGATTTTGCCCGTCGCGTGTTGCGGTGGCGCGCAACTGGTGGAAACATATAGTAAGACAAAACACGATTCGTAAAACGCAGTGCGTAAAAGATAATTACAAAAAAAGTGTAAATCACAAAGGTAGACACAAAGTGTGCAAAACAATGCCAAAGACATTTCGAAAAACACAATGCATTGGCATTTGCAAAAGTAGGAGTTGTAGTCTAGAGGTTACAATTGCAATTTTTTTAAAGTTTGGCGGGTGTAAAAATTGAGTAATAGTGCAAGGGGTAAAAAAGCAAAGTCTAAAAAAGATAAAGTGTAAAAGTATAGGGGGGGTGGTGGCGGAAATGTGTAAAAGATGAGGGGGTGTTGGTGGAAATGTAAAAGAAGAGGGTTGGTGGCGTAACTGTGTAAGAGCTAAGGGGGTGATGGTGGAAAACCAAAGTAGATGGTTGGTGCTGACAAAGTTTGGAAGATGAGGTTGTGGTTTTGGAAATCCAAAGTAGAAGGTTTAGGGACTAAATTATTCATTTTATGAAACTTTGAAGATACCAAAGTCAAGGGGCTAAAATTGCAACATCGTGAAAGTACGGGGGCAGAGAGGCAAAGCCAGTGGGAATCTCGCGCGCGTTGCGGCGCAAATACATTGCAAACATCGAATAGATTAGTCGAAGCGTTATGCAATGCGTTAAACATGTGAAAAGACACATTTTGACGTATCCAATTTAACTCAATAGCATTGTAGCTGGATAAAAATGTAAATTATATCATATTTATATGTGACCCGACTCATATAAAGGAAACGTACAAAAAAGCAAAAAATGTGTATCAAGGGAAAACTAACACGTGTAACTAAAAGTGATATTCATATCAACGGAAATAAATTATACCCTTAACGTGTTGCGGTAGGGTCGAAACGTAGAATTGGAAATGTACATAAAACAATAAAAAAACAAAATATATTTGACCTGACTTGTTCCCCAAAAAAAGTTTACATCGAAAGGTATACCAACTCGAATTTATACCGACACATAAATGTTAATATTCATAATACAACCCGCGGGCGATGTGTCGTAGGCACGTTGCAAACAGATTAGTCCAAGCGCTATGTCATACGCAAACCATCTGAAAGCTCATGTCTTGACGTATTCAGTTCAACTCAATGTATGGTTGAATCCAAACGTTTAGTTTTAAAAAAGAAATTAGCGAACGGAAATAATTAAAGAAAGCAATAGGCTAAAAATGTATAGATATACGGTACAACGATAAAGTTGAAACATTATAAACTTTTGAGATTAAACCTCAATGGTCTAATATTGCAATGTAATTGAAGTTTGACTTGGAAAAGAAATGGACTCAAAACACAACTTAACAAAACTAAAAGCAAAGGGCCAAAATGTATTTTACTCAAAGTTTGGGTGAAAATTAAAGTTTAACTTGGAAATGAAAGAGACTTAAAACGCAATTTAACAAAACTAAAAGCAAGGGGTCAAAATGTATTTTACTCAAAGTATAGGTGAAAAAGAGGAAATGTCGAAATGGACTCAAAAGGCAATTTAACAAAACTAAAAGCAAGGCCTAAATGTATTTTACTTAAAGTAGTGTGTGAAAAAGGGAAATGGTACATGCATGTCGGTTAACAAAACTAAAAGCAAAGGGCCAAAATGTATTTTACTCAAAGTATGGGTGAAAATTGAAGTTTAACTTGGAAAGGAAAGAGACTCAAAACGCAATTTAACAAAACTAAAAGCAAGGGGGTCAAAATGTATTTTACTCAAAGTATGGGTGAAAAGAGGAAATGTCGAAATGGACTCAAAACGCAATTTAACAAAACTAAAATCAAGGGGCCTAAATGTATTTTACTTAAAGTAGTGTGTGAAAAAAGAGAAATGGCACATACATGTCGATGGCCTATGCCACCGACTTTATGCTTTAAGTAAGTTTGTAACATAGGGAAAACTACATGAATAAAAACACATTCTTACATAAATAGTTATTTTAACTATTGATTTAAGGGTTAGATTTCGGTACAAATAAGCCTTTAACATACAAATGAGCTTTAATATGATAAGTGAAGATTTTTATTTTTTCTGTTTTTGAATTTTTTTTCTCAACTTGTTAAGCACGGATTTTTGTCACAAAAAATGTGTAATTACACTAGTAAAGTAATTATAATTACTCTAGGTTATAATTACCCTAGAGTTGGGATGTGCATGGTATCGAACCATTACCAAAAAACAAAAATTATTACATTGAAATACAAATATCACATTAACTGGTCACTGCAATCAAAATAAAATAAACAAACAAAACATATTACAAATAAATACATTAGCCTTACATATGTTGTTTCTGTTGTGTAGGATTTCTAAATAGAGCTACACATTCCTTGCAGTTATTCATATTCCCCCATTTTTGCTCCCTTTCTTCAAATGTTTTCTAAAATAAACTAAGCATTATAACTTTGTAAATCCAATAATTATATTTGTGATGATATAAAAAAAGGGAATCCAAAGGAAAGAGGTTATAGCTTATACATACCTAGACGGACCAAAGGATCCAGCCATAACCTTATCAATAATCGCTTTCCATTCCATCGGTTTCCAGCACCCCAACTTCAACATTCTCCGCGTTTGCTCATCTGAAAGTTTCACTACCTCCTAACCCTTATTTTCTTCTCAAAATCTCCTTCATGGGTATGTATGTTCCCTTTGTTCATGAATCATCAGTTCATATAATTGGGGACCAATAATAACATCTCAATTTCTAAAAACTGACGGAAGCCCTAATTCATGTCATACCAAATGGAGCTTTGTTTGAGTAGTCATCCAAACAACGTAATCATAGGAATCGAGCGATTGACGACGAATTTGTTCTTCAATGGTAGATTACGAAACAGGAGGTGATGGAAAATAGGGCTTGGGAACGGGTTATAAGAGATTGTGTAGGATCCAAGATGTTTGTTCATGGGTCAGGGTTTAGATCCCAAATAAAGGCATCACAAATTCGATTCGATCATAGTCGTTACACACATGATCGAGTTTCAGTTGGGGATTGTTACCTGTTCAATTCCGGAGTAAATGTGACAAGCTGAAATTGGTTTTGTGAAGGAAATATGGAAAGGGGAAGATGAATACGACGTATAGAACATTGGTGGTGGTGGAGAAATTAGGGTTTTGGATAATAGATTTGTTTTGAATGAGATGCGGGTCATGGATCCATACCGTATGACCCGGTTTGATAACCCAGTGCCCATTTAATCAAAGGATCCCTCATTCATTGACACATGTCCCAAAGTTGGTTTCTTTTATTATAGTGGATAGATATGATAAGATTTATAAAGAGGATATGGTGTTGACATGTGACATTTTTGGCAATTCTTTATTTTAAGTTAGATTATTTCAAGAAAAAAAGTCATGGTATGTAATTATTTAAATTAACATTAGACATAATTATCATCGTGTGATCGTTATGTATCCATTTGTGTGGTATTCTTGTGATTAACGTCATTGTTGTATTCCATCCATTCAATCAAATAGCCGTCAGACGGTACATTGAATCCTAACTAAACTTAATCAAATCGAACCGAATTAGAAAAAAGCCCACGATATTAGTCTCCAACGACCCCATGCTTAATAATCAAAGCTTTATGAGTAAGATGAGAATGTCACTTCATGAAGCTTGTTGTATGAGTAAGACCAACTTCATTAAAACCCTAATCATGGATCATGGTGGCCCTACCTCTTTTCAGATTTATATGTTTAGTTGATGAATAAACACAAGCCATTGGATCCACATGTATGTATAATAATAATAATAATGCAAAAGTTGAAGAAAAGTTATAATTAGGTTTAAATAAATGTTATGGAGAATCTTAATGTATGTCTTCAAATCTACAACCATGATTTCAGGTCCCCTAGGAGCCATGTTAGACGACTCAAGTTCTCACCATTAGCTAATTACTTGGCCCCACAAACCATCCCATCTCACACCTACTTATGGGAATTTCAAACAATTTCAAATATTACCCGTTATAATTCTCAACAAAACTGTATATTTTTTAATACATAAACAAGGATATTGAGCATGTTATAAAACTAAAAGTTCGTGAAAAGAAAAACAGCATTATGGTGTTTTACATTCGAAATTAGTGCGAAACATGGTTTTTCTTAAGTTTATAATAGCATACGTGTCATCTCACATGTGAATGGTCTATCGACTAAGATTTGTATGAGATATGGAGGTATATGTGACATGTTGGTGTTACCCATTAATGATGGTGTGGTGGTTCACGTAACGTGCCATGTCACCTATTTTAATGATGTGGCGATAAACATGATAGGATACTTGTCATCTCAACGTGTTTACTGACATTTTTATGACTTTGGAATATTCCAAAGTCTTTTATGCATAAATTTTTTACACTTTAAATTAAAAAAGAAATAAGTGTCTTTGTAATTTGTTAAATTTTTACCAATTTGATTTTGTAAAATAGGGATGATGATTTGGAAAAGAAGTAAGATGACTTTAAGCAGCATCATCATACAACTTAATCGTATAATGCATATGCCACGTTCACATAGAAAACCTCTACTACATCCATATTAGTTTCGTGTTTCATGATACCACCAACTTTGTTCAAACAAAAAGTGTGTTCTACTTTTTACACCTAAGATATTACGTTTGTTAGTTGCATTCAAGTAATCAAGTTGGTAGTGGATATATTGGTATTTGTCATGTATAGCATAAAGATTTCCACTATAAATATTAAATAATCATATGAACTTGTAGGAGAAAGAAAATTTGATTTGGGTTCCTTAAAGATTTCCATGTACATGAATCATTTCCAAATTTTTTCTAGTTTTTCTAAATTAATCTTACAACTTTTTTACTTTCAACTTTGATCCTCATAGTTTTCATATTTCGCAAAATTTTTGTTTTACATTTTGTTCTTACTTTTGCGAGTTAACATGACATAACGTTCGTGTGCGGTTCAACGTTTTTACGTTTTGTTTTACGCTTCGTTCTAAAGTTGCAAGTTAACATAACGCAACCTGCGTGTGTGGCTCAACGTTTTTATATCATCTATTTTTTTCCGTTTGATAGGTTCGTCGTAACGCGAGAGTCATAAATCGACTTAGTTATTATTTTCTATGTTTTACGTTTTTTGTCTAATTTATCCGCATTAACACGCCACAACTTCAGTGTTGGTGATCGCTGGCTGTGTTGTGACATTGATGCTATTTGTCACGGTTTTACACTCCCACTGCAACGCAGAGGGCTTAACACTAGTTGAGGTACAATTAACAATTTATAAAAAAAAAATAATAAGATATATTTATGAATTTGATTCGTAAAAAAGTTTGAAAAGGGAAAGTGGGAGGAGGGAACAAAGGTGGGTCATGTTTGGAGTTACAGTTAAGTCTTTGGAAGTAGTTTTGATTGATGCATAAAAAATAAAATAAAAATGAAAAAAAAAAAGTGTGTGATGTTGGAGTAAGATTTGGGTAGATTTTGGGAAACCTTATTAAATTCTCTCCTACATCTCAACGTCAATCACGCAAACCAAAACTTACAATTTCATTTTATGGTGGGTCCAACACCACCTGAACAAAACCAAACCAAATACTATGTATCTCCTACACCTTTCCATACTCGGGATACCCACACATGCTACGTATGTCTTTTATGGCATAATTTTTATTTTATTAACCATGAAGTATTAAAAAAATATGTATATTTCTTCAAATTGAACAACGACCCGAATAATTAACGATGTTAAACATAACATTAATCTAATTGTAAGATTAAATATATTTTTATGTTGAGTTAACTGCCATTTTCGTCCCTGTGTTTTGGTCACTTTGGCCATTTCAGTCCATTTTTCAAAAATGCGTCATTTTCCTCCCCGACGTTCTGGAAAGGTGTCATTTCAGTCCAAAAATCATAACCCAGTTAAGTCAGTTTGTAAATAAGGACTGATTGTGTAAATTTGTTAACATAAAGGACCATTTAAGTAATTTATTTAAGTAGAAAATTAAAGAATAAAGATTTATTAAAATATACATATACACACATAAATACATACACAAACACTGATACATAAATACATATACAAACACCTGCACCACTGGTCTCCACCACCGCCACCACAGCCACTGCTGCCACCAACCACAGCTACCACCTCCACTACTTCTCCGGTCATCACAATTCACCTCCAACATAGAATCCCTACATAAATACATACACAAACACCTGCACCACTGGTCTCCACCACCGCCACCACAGCCACTGCCGCCACCAACCACAGCTACCACCTCTACCACATCTCCGGTCATCACAATTCACCCCCACAGATTAATCACCACCTGTAACCATATCATTCACAAACTATTGTAGCATTAGCAAATTCAATAACAACCGTTCAAAAACACATGTCAGATTCAAAATCGGCATAGATTATTCAGCTATAAGTCAAACTTAATTCTCAAAAACCTAATTAACAATTACAAATCTTATAACAACCGATAACAAACATAGAATAAATCAACTGATAACTACATGAAACAGAGGCGAACGTTAGGGCTTGTTCAATCATACGGATCTGAGCAGAACGGTGATCGGAGAGTTCAACTACCTGAAACAGAGGCGAACGTTAGGGCTTCTACTGCTGGTCATCATCTGCCGCCGTAACCTTCTCCGTCATCGGCGTTGCCGATTCAGTTGGTGGCGGCGGAGGTCTGGTGTGGCGGCGGTGATGGTGGTGGTGGTGGTGGAGGTGAAGGTGATGGTGGTGGTTTAGAGAGAGAGGGAGAAGAAAGAGAGAGAGTGGCGATGATGACGGCGGTGGTGTTTTTGGGATGGTGGTTGATGATGATGGCGGAGGATGATGACGGCGGTGGTGTTTTAGGATGGTGGTTGATGATGAGGAGAGAAGGATGATAACGGCGGTGGTGTTTTTGGGATGGTGGTTGATGATGACGACGGAGGATGATGACGGCGGTGGTGTTCTGTAGCGGTGGTTGACCGGCGGTGGAGGTGAAGGTGATGGTGGTGGTGGTTTAGAGAGAGAGTAGAGAGAGAGAGCAGTGATTTGTGTGTTTATATATTATAGATTTTATAATTATATAAATATTTATACATTTTACTTAAATGGTCCTTTATGTTAACAAATTTACACAATCAGTCCTTATTTACAAACTGACTTAACTGGGTTATGATTTTTGGACTGAAATGACACTTTTCCAGAACGTCGGGGAGGAAAATGGCGCATTTTTGAAAAATGGACTGAAATGGCCAAAGTGACCAAACCACAGGGACGAAAATGGCAGTTAACTCTTTTATGTTATATTTAATCTAGTAGTCATTATAATCATTTACATTATATGGATCAAAATATATAAAAACCTATTAAATAATTAGTTGGTAATTGTTGATGGGCCTAATTACCCTTATTAACTAATTAGGGTTTCCTCTTTGGTGCATATATAAGGAGACTTATGTAGAGGTTCTAAGGTTAGACACATAACCTGATTAGTCTCATAACATCAATCGACCTCCTCTCCTCAACCGATTACCCTTTATCGGTTTTCTTCATCACCATCATTAGATTGCACCCTAAGGAGGAACTCGACCAATGTGACGAACATGACGTCTATTTCATGCTCTAGTGTGGTTACTGGCTAATCAGGTACACACATCTTATTTTATTGTTCATGATTGAATTTACATAATTAGGGTTTATGTTTTACCCATGTGCTTTTGATATAAATATATAATCCAACATTAATAACTAAATAAAGATCATGAATCATGTTTTAGACCTTTTGGCTAGGAAAGAATAAGAGCGAAAGCATAAAGAAGTAAAGAGAAAACTTGTGAGGTAGTTAATGTTATATTAAATGTTTAGAATCCTACGTTAAGGGGCTGTTTGTTTACCTATTAATGAGTCTCTTAATGGTTCTGGTTTAACACTTAATGATTCAGACTGTTTGTTTCATGAGCAGATGTCTGAATGGTTCAAATATTTGCCTCTGAATGGTTAAAATTTATACAGAGTCTTAATGGTTAAGACCTCTAATTTGAATTGATCAGACATTTTCCTCTGAACGATTAAGGATTATACAGGCTCTTAATGGTTCAGACCTCTTACTGATTCATCACTTAATGGTTCAGGCCTCTTACTGATTCAACACTTAACCATTCAGATGTTGTCAAACAGCCCCTAAGACTTCCTTTTATATGGTAACTCTAAAATTGACAGATCGAGTTAAATTTTAGAAAACAAAAATTGACTATGTAGTTATGATTTTTTCTGATGGCCAACAAATACTATACAAATCGAGCCACCCAAGGAAAATCCATTGGCAAAAAGCCACCCACGTCCTACGTACGCAGACAACACCTACGTAATTATGAAATTAATTTCCTGAATAAACACATAAATTAATTAAATCAAATATTAACAAGTTTTTACATATAATATAAATTAAATCTTATAAAATAGGAGCAAACTATTGAGTATGGGAATTATAGGAAAACCTTTACTATTCCCTTTATATACGTTCGGTTGGTTCAAGTCTTAGTCATCTACCTTGTGAATCAGATTCATACTTGTTTAATACACTCAGTTGTTGAAACACGTGTTAGAGAAACTAAAAAAATGTCAAGGGAGGGAGAGAAAATATCGTGTAAATCTTTAACTCTTTTAAAGTCTACTTCATACTGTATTTTTAAATCTCGAGTCAGTCTAAGGTGGGCCAAGTCATCTATTATAAACGTTTATCTCTTTTAAGGTCTACTTCAAACCGTATTTTCAAATGTTAAATCGATTTGGATCGGTTAGAAATCATCAAGAGAAGTATTAATAATTGCTTGCCTAGAACAATATACAATAACATGAAAAAGATGGCATAGAGGTTGAAGTGGTAAACATGTAGATACGAAGATGGATATGATGGTGAACCATGGGGTCCATGTTAAGACTTATTAAGTTTCGACCGACGCTCTTTCTTAACTCTTTCCTAATTTACATCTCTTGTTTCTTTATTTATTTATTTATTTATTTATTTATTTATTTTAAACATAAATAAACAACTTTCCATAAGATTCTGATCTAAATTAGATAGGAATTGTCTTGTTCAAATTTTATAATCAATGAAGGTGTTTACATTTTATAATCTAATCATATATTAAAGAATGTTTTTGTTACCAAATAACCAATTATTGATAGACAAATGCACAATAACAACCACCAAGGAAGCAATCATAAAAGTTATGTGGATGAGTTGATTTATTTTATTCAGTGGCGGAGCTTGACGAAAAATTTCGAGGGGGCGTAAAGTGATGGGACCCATTTTTTTTTTTCCTATCGTTATGTTTCGGGTCGGGTCGGGTTGGCTATTCGATACAAGTTGGGTCAAATAATAATAGTTTCAAACAAAACAAAGTGTATATCTACCAAACTACCCATCATTTATTTACAAAGTTTATAAATATTTAGAATATACAATTTAGGAAAAATAATCGGGAGGGCGATCCTATATAATTTTAAAATTTTCGGACGAAAAATCGAAACTTATACACTTCTAACCGAAACATTGTGTTGGGCGGGTGCACCCCGGGCACCCACTATCCTTCGCCTCTGATTTTATCAACTTATCGAAACAACATTTTTTTATTATTGTTTGTATTACTGTCATGCATAAAACTTTTGAAATTTTACTTGTGTGTTCTCAAATAGCGAGTTTGATCATAAATCCATTCAAGTCGCTATTTTCCATGTCACACTTTAAACAATTACAATTACAATTAATTTGTTAAATTATCTTCTTTTTTTTATCATATCTCTTTTATTAGCTATTGTATTTAATATATCGTTAGTGTGTAAGTAGGTCGGGAACATGATTGTCGGCAGATGCTTTTCTTAGAGACATATATTTTTTTAACTAAAAATTTGGATCACTAACGGACATTCGAAGTGTCACCAGCGGATCATCCTGGTTATATCCATCTTCACCAGGGTCGTCTCGTTAGGCTTACCAACCTAGGCACGTGCATAGGGCCACCAAAAATCAAGGGCCTCCAATTTTTAGTAAAGTTTTATATATTATATATGTATCAGGCTCAAATAAAAAGCAAAACTAAACCAATTTTTTAATAAAGTTACACAAATAAAAATTAAAAAATGTTTAGAAAGCCCCACCCCTTAGTGGTGTGGTGGTAAGGGTTTGGTTTTCCCCAGCAAAGAGCTGGGTTCGAGCCTCATAAGAGGCAAAAAGGGTTTGATTTTAAGGGGGTAAGATTTAGCCGTTCAAAAAAAAAAATGTTTAGAAAAAAAGGCACACATTCAAGATCCAGTTTCGAAATTAAACCACAGACATAATTGCAGTTTGTAGCAACCATCTACCACTCGACCTCATCCGAATTTCGTGAATCTGTGCCAAAAATCCCTAAAATTGATCCGTAGTCATCGTTCCTACCTCCTATCGCAACCCGCTCTTTCGATTTTCTAGGTTATCGGCTATCACTAACAATAATCACTCATGGCGTCGGGTCTGTTGGGATTGGAGGAGAATTTATGGGCAAAATTAGGGCTAATTACTAAACGTAGGTTAACTTTAGCAGCTAATTTTTCTATTAATCTATATAGGTTTTGCAAAAGGGCCTCCACTTCGTAGTTCGCTTAGGGTCTACAAAAATGTTGGAACGGCTCTGATCTTCACTAGACAATAATGTCTATACATCAATAAGGAGGAAACCCAATAAATATGAAAAAAAACCTCCTTGTACAAATCTAACCCAAAACCTAATGGTTCTCTAAGGGGCTGTTTGTTTACCTCTTAATGAGACTCTTAATGGTTCAGACCTCTTACTGGTTCAGCACTTAATGGTTCAGACTGTTTGTTTCACGAGCAGATGTCTGAATAGTTCAGACATTTGCCTCTGAATGGTTAAGATTTATACAGAGTCTGAATGGTTAAGACCTCTAATCTGAATTGATCAGACATTTGCCTCTAAACGGTTAAGCATTATACAGACTCTTAATGGTAAAGACCTCTAACTGGTTCAACACTTAATGGTTCAGACCTTTTACTAGTTCAGCACTTAACCATTCAGATGTTGCCAAACAGCCCCTAAGACTTATCAGTTATCATACCCCAAGATGCCAATACACCATTAGTTATCACTAACATGCATAAGATTAATCTATGTTCTATTAAATTAATAGTATTTCCATAAAATATTATGTGGTAGTATTGACTAAATATCATACTTATGTGCATAAAAATAACGAGCGTGCATGATAATGATCCATGGTAGACACCTTGTAATTGTTTTATAAACGGTATAGGTGTTAATAGCATTCTTTGGATTAGTGATGAGTTTTTTTCCCAAATACATGTACTCGTATCTGTACCGTACCCTTATCCGTACCCAGTACCGATTTTAGGCATTCGGTACATGTATCGGTACCCAGTTTTATTGATTTTGATATTCGTTACTTTCGGGATTGGTACGTGTAAAAACGGGTACTGGTACCGAATTTTATATAGACCTTTAAAAGTTTTTTTAATATTATGTTTTATTTCGTATTATGGTATTTATAGTATACGTATTGATTTTACCTATTTGGTACTCGTACTATATTGGTACTCATGTCAATTTTACTTATTTAGTACATGTACGAGTGCTCAATAAAAAAAGGTACCGAAGCGGATACCATACTGAAATACACGTACCCGCACTCATACCCGTACCATACCAATATATTTGTTACCCAGTTTTGTTCAAATTCGGTAACGGTATTTCCGGTACCAATACGGGTATGAGTACATGCACTATACAAATCTCATCCCTACTTTGGATATTTTATGTATTTTGTTATAACTTTAATTGATAAATACACACATACATATATATATATACACACACATTACAAAGCAGTATATTATTACAAGAATAAAAAAAATAAATCTAAATTAATTAATTTTTTGATTGATGGTTTATATTTTTAAAATTTTGTACTTCTCACAAACATATGCATATATTTATATAAAATAAAATAAAAATCAAACTAAGTTTTTCATGTGTTTTTTTTTAATTTTCAAGCATTTACCTACACAAGTATATGTTTGTGTAGACAATATAACGACTTACACATTCATAGGATTCATGTACGCGTAGGTTATATACATATATGAAATCTGATCATAAACTTTTTTTTTTGAATTTAATAAAAAAAGAGTAAATTAGAAAGTTCGTCCTTACACATTATGTCCTTTAGCCCTAACTCTGTTATTTTTCATGGTTAAATCAGACCAAGGGTATCCCACATAAGGGTATTTTGGTAATTTTATTAATTTATTAAAAATATATAAAAACACCAACACCGTCAACCCACATGCCACCACACCTGCAACCACCAACACCACCACCCACCTGCCACCACACCTGCACTATCACCACCGCACCTCCACCACCGTCAACCACCGTACTTCCATCATCACCACCGAACCTCCACCACCGCACCTCCACTTCTGCAAAACCCCCCACCAACGGACAGAAAATCAAGCAGCCGACGACTGACTGGCCGGAGATTCATACATTCAAATGAAAACAGAGTGCAGATTGCAAACAAAACACCATAATTAATAATCATCATCAAATGAAAAATGCAATCGAAACTGTAAAAGGCGCATAATTACCCCTTAGATTCATACATTCAAAACACATATGCAGACCATACAGCTTCGATCTCCTCTCTGTCTCGATTACAGCCAGCCGGCGGTGCTGATTTCTCTGGCTACACACCCTCATCTAAACCCCTCCTCCTCCGACAACTCCCACCTGCAAACACCCCCCTTCTCGGCTACCTCGTCCGACCGGACTCCGGTGACATCGGAGAGGATAACGATGACTTATGTCAAAGGTAATGATGATGGCGAGATGACAGGCGTGGCTTACGGCTGACCGTCGGAGCCACGACGGTGGCGACCGGCGACCGGAGATGGTCTCCGATGTCTCTCCGACCTCCGTATATCTGGCGAAGCAACATGAAGCAACATTACCAATCACCACCATTCCAAACCAGATCTGAATAACCGCACAAGCAGATCCGAAACAATCCATTCCATCCATTCCGAAACAATCCATTCCAGATGTTGAGTAGTCTTTTCGGCATGTAATTTAGTGATATTAGGGGGGGTTTTGTGGTTCTTTGCTTATGGATTGCAGGTCTATGGTGCTGGACTGATGATGTTTGATGGTGGTGATGGTGTATAGTGGTGGTTAGTTGGGTTCAACGGATGGGAGAGAATGTGGTGTAGAAATGTGGTTGTGCTAAAATGGTGAGCACAGGATGTTAAAGAGGGAGAGAGAGTTAAGAGAGTGGAGGTTAAAGAGAGAGAGAGAGAGTTATGAGAGAGAGAGGATATAATTTATTTTTTTAATTCTTTTTTGTTTTAGGTATTAGAGATATTTTTAATAAATTAATAAAATTACCAAAATATCCTTATGTGGGATACCTTTGGTCTGATTTAACCATGAAAAATAACAGAGTTAGGGCTAAAGGACATAATGTGTAAGGGTTTGCAAACATCGAGTATGTTTTATGAGCTTATTAAAGATAAAGGACATACTTTGTAATAAATGACATACATAAAGGACGAACTTTGTAATTTACTCATAAAAAAATGAATAAACATTTTATTTTTATCATTTTGTTTTATTTTAAAAACTTTTATGATTGAGAAAAAGATTGATTCATTTTCTTTAACATGTTCTCGTAATACTTAGTATTTACAATTTACATAAATCATTCCGTTATAGTGGTGTCCACGGTTCGTATTTTATGGATTTTAAATCAAATCATTAGTGAAATTATTAATACCGGTTTTAATCTCTCTAAAACAAAACAAGCTTCGTACAAAATAAAAACTAAAATCAAAACATACCTCCAAAAAATTGAAAGCCAAACAAACCAAATGATTAATTTGGTTTTGGGTTTGTTTCATGATCTAGGTTTATTTAGGCTTTCAAGATAGATGACCCAGAGAGTAGCACTCGAACTTGAATCCCTTATTGTGGAACTGAGGTCGATTGTATTCGTGGATGTAAATAATGAGAAATGAAAGGAAAATGATGCATAAACAAGGTGAAAGTGAGTTTCCTAGTTTAATTGTTAGGGAAATAAAATAAATAAAAGTTTGATAATATGAAAAGTACAAATAAAATATAAGAAAGTACAAAGATCTTCAATTAAAACATAAATATACGAACATAAACGAACGCAAATCAACGAATGTTCACGAACACGTTCACGAACACCTTACCGAACGTTCACGAACACAATCGAACGAACGAGACCTCTATTCATGTTCGTTCATTTAACTAATCGAACGAAATTTCTTGTTCATGTTCGTTCGTTTAAACGAACGAACATAAACGAACTTCCCGCCGAACGGTTCACGAACTGTTCGCTGAACGTTCGGTTTGTTTACAGCCCTAAGTACGAGTTAGGTTAACCTAAAACTTTTAAAACTAGGGAACATTGAACATATTAACATATTAATTAATTAATTTACATTAGGAGGATAAAGTAAATTGTTCGATACGATTTGATACTTTACAACTTTCAAACCAATCTACAACTTTTTTTTTTTTAAAAAGAATTTAAACTTTTATATATTCGACAAAATGCACTTTACATCAATATCGCAGGTAAGCGAGCAACAAGCTGCGCCGCTACCCCTTTCTGGATAGCAAACCCTAGCCTATTAAAAACAAACCCCTGCCCCCTGTTGATGAGCCACTGCTGTGGACAACCTGTTGGACCCTGGTCAGCAAACGGATAGCTTCTGGAGCCAGGGATCCAAAGGTGTCGAAGGCGAAGGGGACAAATGCATGTTGGTTATCAGCACATGCTTTAGCGTGTTTGTCCACCTTTTTAGATTCTGCTTTCTTTACCGCTTGTCCTGCTACAAACCCATTTTCCCTTAACCTAGCTAAGGGAGAGACTCCTGTGAGATCTACACAAGCATGTTTCCCTCCCGCCCAGCCAAAGACGAGCAGGTCCGCTGGTCTCAATGTAGATCTCCCTTCCATGGGGTCTGTAAGGAAATTCACAGGGGCCTCCTTCTTGGCAGAAATCTCCGCTCTCCTCAAGATGTCCCCCAAAACATCCCTCACCCAGTCATGCCGGTATTTGAAACCAGGGAGCTCCTTGCAATGAACATCATGCTCCCCGTATTTATCCATGCAGGCTTTACGGCAGATTGGGCAGGTTTCGTCTTCTGGATACATAGGGATCATCAGCCGGTATTTGAGGATAGCCCTGTACTCAACAGCCGACATGCATTGCCCCAGCCCCTCGATCGGGATAACCGTAAAAAAGTCTTGCGCATGGGGGCCTTTCAAGCACTCAATCACCGCCTTCTGGCGGGGAGACAGATCAAGTGTTTCTCCCAGATTTGAAGAAAAATATATAGGGATGAAAATGTCACAAAAAGGAAAAGATAACTTTTGTAAAACATATCAATAAATGAAAACTTTTATAAATCCATATTTTATTATATAACAGGGTGAGAGTTGACTACAAAATCCATTTTTCCTACAAAGTGGAAAATGTCATAAAACACCATAATGTCAACCATAAAACACACTCAAAACCCACAAATAATATAGTGAAGATTACTAAAACACCATATTTGTGGGTTTTGTGTTATGTTTTGGATGATTCGGCTTTGATTATTGAATGACTAACATTAGTGTGTTTTATATTTCATAGTTCTACGATGGTGTGTTTGAAGTTTTTAAGGACTCTTATAATCTGAATATTGTGTTCTAGTGATCTTCATTATGTTATTTGTGAGTTTGAGTGTGTTTTATGGCTGAAATTGTGGTGTTTTATGACTTTGTACACTTTGTAAGAAAAACAGACTTTGTAACCGAACTCCACCCATAATAAGCACAACTTAAAAAAAAAAAAATTTACCCACAATATATAAAGTTAAAATAACTTGCTCGGATGAATTTAATCCGTTGAAAAAATATAAATGGATAACCTTAATAGATGAAACGATATGAATTTTTGGTTTATAGCCTAGTAGCATCTTGGGGGTGGGATAAGAATTTGGGACCAATAGGTCTTGTTTTCGATTCTCACAAGGGGGTTTTTTTCCCATATTTGTTGGGTTTCCTGCTGAATTGGTGTATAGGCATTATGCCTAGTGGAGATGGATATGATCGGGTGGTTCCGCTGGTGACACGATGATACTCCAGTGATCCGCCAGTGATCCAAATTTGCCGTTTAAAAAAATATAAATTTTTGGTTCAAGTTAACATTAATATATACACTCACTAGATTCATGATTCATCAATGAATCTCATCAGTGAGCTTGAAATTTGTAGCTTGCAAGCAGCAGCAGTAGTATTTTGCTCTAAATCTTAACTTACATCATTTGCTCACAATGTGATTTAAACATTCACTATTTAAAAGGAACGTTGCCATTTTAACACCTTAGTATTATTAGGCTACATGTCATTTAGGCTTCGGTACCTTATATTCATTTAACACACCTAAAGTTTCATCAAACAAATCTAAAAAAAATGATTAATCAACTTCAATTCAGGAGGAAACTCATTAAATATGAGAAAATCCTTTTGTGAAAATCGAACTTAGGACCTCATGGTCGTTAAGCCTTATCTCACCCCGAAAATGTCACTAGGCTATAATGTCAAGGGCCAAGTATTAGATAAGATAGCATGCTTAAGCATACTTAACGTCTAAATGTTTATTATTAGGATTCAATTAAGATGAAAAAAAAACTTAAAATATACTACATAGTATGATGCAAAAGACGTATATTTGATTGATTAATATTGCACTCTTTATCAGCTGGATATTGTTTAACTTTTCCTAAACAATAAATACATATAAGTGTAAAACCCTCGTTTTATCTGTTGTGAACTCGTAGATTCGTGATTCATCAACGCAGTAGCCGGATTCATCATACGTATGCATACATACGTAAATACCTACTCCCATGTAAGGCTGTGCGGTATGGAGTACGTCCCCATACCCGTCGAGGACCGGCGCCGCCTCCCCACCCCCCCCCCCCCCGGTCCCCGTCATCACCGGCGAGACCTTGACGTTGGAGACGGGCATTAAACGACAAAAAATGTGGGGACCGATGCATATTTTGTAATGTTTTTTAAAAATAAAAAATATAAAAGTGGTGGGGTAGGATCATCTAAGACCATCCTCCCATTTCTACTAGTTTTGTGAGATGGACCATCCTTGGGAGGACTATGATGTGGCGCCTACGTGACGGATCATCCTCCAAGGAAGGATGAGCACCATACCCTCTAGCTAATCATGCATACATATACAACTGTCATCGTACATATTTACATACATATGCATTGACACATGTCATACATAGTAAGTACATAATTTAATTTTGTTTTAAATTCGTGTTGCTTTTTAATGTTGGAGTTTATATAGGTTGCAAAGTCAGCAGTAAAAGTAATTCAATGATGAATTATAGTGCATATTAACTCATGAAAGTTTATAGTTTTTTTCATATCTGACAACTTTTGAAAAGTAGTAGTAACATGGTTAATTGAATAGCATAAATTTGTACAGTTTTGAAATCAATCAATCATTTGATATATAGTTCAACAACCCTACAACAATCACATGCATCACATTCTTTAACCCTTCCTTAATTTCACTCCATTCAAATTTGGACACTACCGCTCCTATCAACATGGCAAATAGGACTGGTTTGAGACACATTTTGGTAATTTTACTCTTAAACTTGATTGTAAAATGTGTTTTATACTTGACTTAATATCAATCGGGTATGTGTTAGGTATTTACTTGTCGAATACTAGGCATAATTGCGGATATATGCTAGTTTGCTAAAACAAATACCCATTAGGATTTCCGTGTACATTTATTTTCTTACCTTTCTAAATCTTTTATAATTTTATTTTTTAACAACTACAACAAATTAAAATATAATATAAAGAATACGTCCATATCATTATAAGTATCACTATAGAAATTTGAATCATCCAAAACAAAAATTCATTTGACATAATGAATCTATTAGAATGTAAAATTACTAGTTAATGATCGATTTAAAATAAAATTAATTTGCTGGTATAAATTTCAGGTATATTGTTCACGTTAACGGGTATACGGTTTTGGATAACTAAGTCGGGTATCACCTAATCTTATAACAGCGAATTTTTTTACAACTAGTTAACCCCTTACTGGCGTGTATGTCCAGGGGCGAAGCATCTTGGGGGCGGGGGGGGGGGGTCGCCCGACCCCCGGGATTTTTCGCTCAGTAGTGTTATATATGTAGTTTTCGTATAGAAATTTTTGGATATATACGTTTTTACCCCCCCCCCCCCCCCCCCCCCGATTCTATAGAAATTTTTGGGTATATATGTTTTAGCCCCCTCCGTTTTCTCCGGCAAGCTTCGCCACTGTGTATGTCACTTCTAAAAGTTTTGGATTTCGAGTTTCCTCGTTGAATCCGGGTTTGATTATCATCCCTACATCAACATTAACATCATTTCTTTCCCTCAAAATAACACATAAATCCATTATTTATCTATTTAAGCAAATTAAAACCCTATAATATCAATTATAGTCAAAATACTTACTGGTAATACAGTTATATCATCTCACAAATTAGTACGTTTGATTAAACTTATAATAAGTATGTTATCCCTTATTAATATGGTATCCGACTAAGATCACATGTTATATGTCCACTACCTTAATTAAAACTAACTAATTACTTTTCCCTTCCCCCACCAACTCCCACCATATAAATTCTAATCTTTTTACTTTCATGTCAACTCTTTAACATTTGCATGGATTAATTTAATTTGGCGTTTATATAAAAAAAAGTTAATTTCAAATAAAAAAACTATAAAAAAACATATAAATAATATAAATAATTATACATTTCGCTTTAACTCTAATATATAAAACGGTTAGCTAACTTTCACTGTATCTATCAAATGTTGGTTCGGTTCTGTTCAAACATGAAAGAAAACATGAAATCATACCTGTTATTGCATTCAAAGCAGTGGAGAATCCAGTCAGAGAAGATGACATCGAGTTCGACATGATTGTCAGATTGATCTGGTTCCTCCTTAGGGTGCTAACTGATGATGGGACTAAGAAAACCGATAAGGGAATCGGTGTAGGAGAGAAGGTTGATTATGATGTTATGACTAATGGGATGTGCAACTGAGTAACACTTCAACCTCAACATAAGACTCCTTTATATAGGCACCCAGGAGGAAACCTAATTAGTTACTAAGGGTAATATGGTCCATCAACAATTACCAACTAATTTAAATAATAGGTTATTATATATTTTGATCTATATTATGTAAATGATTATGATGGCTATAGATTAAATATTGTTACATAATATATTTAATCTTACATTCTCCCACTTAGCCGAGTAATCATTTACTATGAGTATTAGATAAGCCTGATCAGGAGTTAACACTCATTTTAGCTTTAAACAAGTACTATAGCAGAGAAATACAGCCGTTGAATCATTATGCGACTCAGGACCCCCATTAATCATACTATAGCCTTAATTTAAAACCTAATCGTCATGATCAAAATACGCGTAAGCCCTTTGTTTGATTTGTAACTTTATTTGTCAATATGCCATTATACCGGTTGAACATATTCTAAGAGACACACAAAATCAAACTGAGGAAATTTCATCAACATAAAACATAAGCTAGTACAATATGCTCAAATAAGGTCTTTACTAAATCCCATATTACGAACATGTTCTTCATAAACCTTAGGAGGGAGACCTTTAGTCATCGGATCCGCAAGCATATCCTTAGTACTAATATACTCAATACAAAGATTATTTTCCTCAACTCGTTCTCGTACGAACAGATATTTTGTATCGAGATATAAACCAGCTCCAGTCGAACTGTTACTGTTCGAGAAACTAACGGCAACTGAGTTATCACAATAAAGCTTCAATGGTCTAGAAATGGAATTAACGATTTTGAGCCCAGCGACCAGATTTCTAAGTAACATTCCATGACAGGTTGCGTTATAAACAGCAATGTACTCTGCCATCATTGTGGAAGTTGTGGTCAACTGTTGTTTATGACTCTTCCATGAGATAGGGCCGCCTGCTAACATAAAGATATAGCCCGAAGTGGATTTCTTGTCATCTTTGCACTTTGCAAAGTCAGAATCAGAATAGCCCACCACTTCTAAATGATCACTTCTTCTATAAGTCAGTTTATAGTCTTTCGTCCCTTGCAGATATCGAAGTACCTTCTTAGCTGCTTTCCAGTGATCTAGGCCAGGATTAGTCTGATAACGGCCTAGCATTCCAGCAATATAAGCGATATCTGGGCGAGTACAGACTTGAGCATACATCAAGCTCCCGACTACTGACGCGTAAGGTATCTGGCTCATTTGCTCCTTCTCAACCTCTGTTGTCGGACACTGGAATGAACCGAAAACATCTCCCTTAACTACTGGAGCGACGGAGGGTTTGCACTGTTGCATGTTATATCGTGTAAGGACACGATCTATGTAAGCCTTCTGGGACAATCCTAAGATCCCTTTGTGTCTATCTCGGTGAATTTCGATGCCAATGACGTAAGAAGCATCTCCAAGATCCTTCATGTCGAAGTTATGCGAGAGTAACCGCTTCGACTCATGCAACATGTCTAAACTATTACTTGCCAATAGAATGTCATCAACGTAAAGGACAAGAATAGTAAAGTTGCTCCCATTCATCTTGAGGTAGGTGCATTGATCCACTTGATTCTTCATAAAACCTTGCTTCTTCATGACTTCATCAAACTTGAGGTACCACTGACGTGATGCTTGTTTTAACCCGTAAATGGATTTCTTCAGCTTACAGACTAGATGCTCCTCACCTTCAGGTTTAAAGCCTTCAGGTTGTTTCATGTAAACATCTTCGTCCAAATCTCCGTTAAGGAAAGCGGTTCTAACGTCCATCTGATGCAGCTCTAAATCGAAATGAGCTACTAGGGCCATGACGATCCTTAATGAATCTTTACGAGAGACAGGTGAAAACGTCTCTTGATAATCAATTCCCTCTTTCTGAGTGTAGCCCTTTGCAACCAATCTCGCTTTGTAGCGTTCAACGTTACCATTCGGATCCAGTTTTGTTTTGAATACCCATTTACATCCTACGGGTTTGGCTCCGTTGGGTAATTCTACCAAATCCCAAACGTCATTTTTCTTCATGGATTCAAGCTCATCAATCATTGCTTTATTCCATTCAGAAGACTGATCACTGCTAATGGCTTCATTGTAAGAGATAGGATCATTGAGCTTTCCAGCATCCATTTCAGTCAGGTAGGTAACATAATCATCCCAATTAGTAGGCCTTCTTTGCCTAGATGACCTCCTGAGTGGATTAGCGGGTTCAGCGTTGTCTTGGTTTTGAGCGTTTGATGTGCCTTCGTCATGAGGTATAATGGGTTCTGATTGTAGAGGTAAATTTGGAGTTGGTGCAGTAGCTTCAGGTACAGTAGTTGCATTGGGTACAAGAGGAGTAATCGGAGTAATGGTAAGCGACAAGTCTCTCTCCCCCGCGTCTTGTACTTCTTGCAATTCTTCGTAAGGGTTGGTACTGCTCCCACTGATCTTAAAATCCTCCAGGAACGCGGCACGCTTGGTTTCAACAATACGGGTGACATGGGAAGGACAATAGAAACGATAACCCTTAGAGTTCTCAGGATACCCGATAAAGAAACAGGTAACTGTTTTAGGGTCAAGTTTCCTTAGGAAAGGATTGTAAAGTTTCGCTTCAGCAATGCAGCCCCATACTTTCATATATTTAAGACTCGGTTTCCTACCTGTCCAAAGTTCATAAGGAGTTTTAGGGACAGACTTAGAAGGAACTCTATTGAGTATATGAACAGCTGCTTTTAACGCCTCAGTCCAGAGGAATAATGGTAAATTAGTGTTGGCTAACATACTTCGCACCATGTTCATAAGGGTACGATTTCTTCTTTCAGCGACACCGTTCTGCTGAGGTGTACCAGGCATGGTGTATTGGTTCACAATCCCCTGGCCCTTACAAAACTCATAAAATGGACCAGGAGCTTGACCCACATCAGTATGTCTTCCATAATATTCACCGCCTCTATCTGATCTCACAACTTTAATCTGACGATCTAATTGCTTTTCAACTTCAGCCTTATAATCTTTAAAAGTTGTAAGAGATTCAGATTTCTCCTTAATAAGATACAAGTACATGTAACGAGAATAATCATCAATAAAAGTGATAAATGACGTATGTCCTGTTATGCCAGCGATTTGGTAGGGACCACTAATGTCAGTGTGAATGAGTTCTAATAAATTAGAGCTCCTAGTGGCACCTTTCTTATTCGCTAATGTCATCTTACCTTTAAGACATTTGACACATGTTCCAAAATCAGAGAAATCGAGGGGAGGTAATACTTCATCCTTTACGAGACGATTTAATCGTTCTCTTGAGATGTGGCCTAAACGCTGATGCCACAACATGGATGAAGTTTCTAAGTCTCGTTTCTCTTTCATCTTTGTGAGTGATTCATTAATGTTATATGACAACAAAGATTTGGAAAAGTCATCTTCTAGTTCCAATCTATAGAGACCACCATCCAGAATGCCAGTACCATAAAGAACAGAATCATAGAAGATAGAGAGTTTGCGATGACCATGGGAAACAATAAAACCGTCCATGTCTAACTTTGGTCCTGATACAAGGTTCCGAGTTACCTCAGGAACATATAAGGTATCATAAAGTTTAATACATAAACCAGTTTTCATAACTAATTGTAATGTTCCAATGGCCTTCACTTCTAATTCTCGATCATCCCCAACCTTAAGCGTTCTTTGGTTTCTTTCCAGCTTCCGGATTGAAAGGAATCCCTGAGTAGAATTGGTAACATGAACCATAGAACCAGAATCAAACCACCAAGAATTAGCAGGAACACTTAAATTATAGGACTCAAGTATCATAAAATAATCGTTACCTTTCTTAGCCAGCCACTCCTTGAAGTCAGGGCATTCCTTTTGCATGTGTCCTGTCTTTTTACAGAACTTGCAGCGGATACTGCCTAAGGAGTTCTTAGAGCTGGAAGCTGCACTTGTACTAGGATTAGAATTAGGCCTTTGGACTTTCGAAGCATCCTTCCTCTGATAATTGTTCTTCCTTTTCTTAGAGTTGGAGGTAGTAAAGTTGGCAACATCAGTATGGCGATCCATCCTCATACGCTCTTCCTCCTGTACGCACATGGCGACCAGCTCACTCATCGTCCATTTATCCTTCTGAGTGTTGTAATTGATCTTAAATGCTTCAAAGGACGAAGGAAGCGAAGTAATGATGAAATGAACAAGGAAACCATCACTGATCTCCATTTCCAGCCCTTTCAACTTATTGGCCATGTCGTTCATCATCATGATGTGCTCGCGAATGCCGCTCCTCCCATCATACTTAGTTGTCACCAGCTTGAGAATGAGAGTACTAGCGTGTGCTTTAGACGTCCCCTTGAACTGAGCCTCCACAGAAGCCAAGTAGGTTTTAGCATCTTCAGAATCAGGAATAGCTCCCCTTATAGCATTGCTTATGGACTGCTTCATAAACATGAGAGACATGCGGTTACTCCTAGTCCACTTGTCATGAAGTAACTGCTGAGGAGCAGTACTCTGTGGAGTAAGGTCCGCTGGCTTATCCTCTCTTAGAGCATAATCAAAGTCCAGTATTCCAAGTGTAAGCATGAGAGCATCCTTCCATGCAGCAAAGTTATCACCAGTCAAAGGTGGAATTCCCTGATTGGGTGCTGATAGTGGAAATAAGATGAGCAAGTTATGATACTAATGAAGAAGTCCTAATGTGATTGTAACAACCCTCGGTAAAACCAATACCCTTATAAATTATTCCGACACCCTGTTATATGTTAAAATACCCTTATATATATATCTTATATTACATTCCGTTTGTGAAAACCGAGCCCTAGTTATGTTATAATTATATAAAATAAATAAAATTCTGAAAGTGTAAGCTGAGGCGGGCCGCGAACGACCTCACCTCAAACTAACGCGGGCCGTATTAGGACCAGGGTTGACTTCGCTGACTTCTTTAGTCAAAGCGGGCCGCGTAAGGGTTAAGATAAGTTAAAGCGGGCCGCGAGAGACCTGGACACGCGATTGCACCAGAGGCCGACACGTGTCGACATCGTGGCGGACCTACTCAACGACTCAGCTAAGCTAGTCCGTTGACCAGCTTTGACGCGGGCCGCGTAAGCCCTGCTTGTCTTTCACGCGGGCCGCGACAGAACCTAATTACACAACTATAAATAGCAGGCATCAGTTTACGAATTCCGTCGCTCACATTTCATTCTCAATCTCGAAATCTCTGATATTGGAAGTAATATTTTGGGTATTATACCCCTAATTAGCGAGGTTCTGCTCCATTGTAAGTATTATAACCCCGGTTTCATAATAGTTACGCTGCCCGATTGATTTAGGGTTCCGTAACAACTGTCGTGGTTCTGCCCGACGTAGTTGTTGGAATGCCGTCTCGGGGAGGGTATTATTAATAATTTCAAAGGGTTATGGTACTAATAAATGTACATTTGTATAAATTTTAGATTATAGCCAGGAAACCCTTACGAAAAGCCTAAGACAGCAATGTGAGTTTATCCTCTTTTTGTTAATGTTTTTGGTAATGTTTTACTATGAAATTAAGCGGTGATTGAGTCTTTGTAGTTCTTCAATTACTGCCGGTATTATGGGGTTTTGTATACAAAATTTACTACGAGTAGTAGTAAGTCTGAATGACAGTGCATTACCATTGGACAACGAGTTAGCCAATGGGTAATTTGACCATAGCCATAGATCCGGTCGAGTGGCAAATACTGAATGAGTAATTGTGTAGAAATAAACAATGTGATTGCTCTCAATACTGTTTTAATTGATAAAATGTTTCTTGATTAAACTGGGATTCACTCACCAGTATTTCCGACTGACAAATATTTTTAAAACACGTTACAGGTAACACAATGTGAACAGCCAATTAGTGAAAAGCCAGCTGGAGAGCACTGAAGGCTTGGGAAAATGTGGCTATAAAAGTTACCTAATAAACGATGTTCTAAATTCAATAAAATAGGGTTTGTCCCTATAATGTATTGTAATAAGAAACTTGGATTTTGCCCATGTTATTATTAATATAAAAGAAGGTGGTTTTACTCTGATAAACATTTCCTAACTACGGTCCTGATGTAAATTCCGCTGCGAGACTAAACAAACTGATACCACCAAACTCTGAGCTCACGTCCGCCCGTTCCCGGGAAACAGGGATCGGGGGTTGTGACAGAAGGTGGTATCAGAGCCTAGCCACTGGTCTAAGCCAAAGAAGTGTTCTGCTGACACTTAAATTCTAAATTTTGTGTTAGGAAATAATTATGGAAATAAGTGCATAACTGTAATTATTGGTTATGTGTTATTTGACTATCTGTTAGTTTTCAGTATGAGTGATCAAGGGCCATCAGATGTGAATCGTCAGTTAGCTGATTCACCTAGGAGTGAAGGTATATCATCACAGCCTGCCCTCTCGGGGTATGTTGCTGATCAGGAAGACGGAATATTTGCTTTTAGAGCTCAATCTGAAGAACCATTTCCTACTAAGAAACGAGGATGGTTCAGTAAAGAAGCTTTTGCTCGTAGAAAAAGAATGAGGAAATTGCAACAGCAAAGGGCTTTAGCAGCTATTAAGAAAGAGACAGATGCCCAAACTCAAGAAATACTTAATAGAAGTCTAGCTAATTTCCATATCTTAGCTACGACTGCTGCTGACCCAGGTCTGGAACAATTAGTAGCCCCGCAACCACAAAACCCAGAACAGCCCATGGAAATAGAAAATCAGGAAGAAATGTACAACTTTAACCCAAAAGAAATCCCTAGAGTGCCTGCACCAAACCCCATAGACCCGAATTATGACCCCTGGTGGGACGACAATAGAGACTTTGTGCAACGTTACCCTATCCAGGATTATCCACCTATACAGAACATAGAAGCTTACCCAGGTATGGACCCTTTAGATCCCTATTATCAAAATGACTATATTAAGGAAATATTAGAGGATCCTTACCAATTTCAGGAAATGTCACCCCCATATCAGGAACCCGTACCCCAGATTCCAAACCCAGTCCGAGAACCTGCACCCCCAATGAGTGCAGAAAACGTTCAAGAACTTAGGACTTTCGGGGAGGAGATCTTAGAAAGTAGTGAGAGGATGCGTCAGGTGGGAGAGCGTCTCGTATGGAAATACGATGAGCGCAATATGGATTTTTGGATAAATCCATATCCTTGAATGTTAGAATGGAGGAAGTGGTAGTAATAATAATAATAATAATAATAATAATAATAAAAAAATGTGTGTACGGATGCATATTACTATTTTATTTCTGTTGGTATTGTAATTTTTCTGTACTAGTGTGTAATAGACGCATAAGTATATGAAAAGAGTAAAGTAGCAATGATCTACGCTTTTGGCAAAACTGCGTGTCATGTGATTAATTATATTAAGATATTATTTGTGAGATTAATATTGGATAAATGTTTAAAATTCAGATGGCCGATGAAGGAATTCAAGAAAATCTGAATAACGATAACCAGAGTAACATTAACGTGGTTGATGATAATCTGAATAATGGGAACCCGAACAACAATAACAATGGGAACCAGATGGATAATAGTGCTATCCAACACATTGTAGCCCAAGGAATAATAGATGCAATGCCATTTATACTTCAAACTGTTAAGGATGCGGATAATAAAAGTAGGCATAGCAGTAAACGACCACTTGAACCAGAAAACAGTGTGAATAATGGACCTGTACTTCAAATGCCTATTCCTAAAAGAAGAAGAACCGTGCCTAACGGTTGTTCTTATAAAGAATTCTGGTCTTGTAAACCAATGGAATTCTCGGGCAACGAAGGGGCCATTGCAACCTTACGCTGGATAGAAAAGACTGAGGCACTCTTAAGGATAAGTAAGTGTGCTGAAGAAGATAAGATATTGTTTGCTTCTAATCTGTTTAAGAATGCAGCATTAGAATGGTGGAACACTATCCTCCAGACAAGAGGAAGTGATCAAACCTATAATATGGAATGGGAAGAATTTAAAAACAAGGTAGAAATGAAATTCTGCCCACCCAATGAGAAAGAACATATAGCAAACAAATTCCTAAACCTTAGAATGACTGGTGTAGATAGCAAAGGGTACACAAAGCTATTTTTCGAATATGCTAGGATAGTGCCAACTCTTGCTTCACCAGAACCAGTGTTAATTTCCCGTTATATTTGGGGATTAATTGGAGAGATAAGACATGTAGTCAAGGCAGCTAGACCACAAACCATAGAAGAAGCTGTAGAATTAGCCAATACCTTGACTGATGAGTTAGTCCGTACCCGAGAAGAGGATCAAAAGAGGAACCTAACCCAGAAATTAACTCAAGAATTTCGTTCTGGAAATTCTAATCGTGGGAGAAATGTAGGATCTACCTCTGCACCCTATTGTAGGTATTGCAAAAGAAAGCATTCAGGAAGATGCTCTATATATTGTAACTTTTGCAAAATGTCGGGACACAAGGAAGAAAACTGCAGGAAGAAAGCTAACAGCAGGGTATGTTACAATTGCGGAGAACAAGGTCATATCAAACTGAACTGCCCAAAATTAGCTCCAGCTACAGATAACAAGAATACCAAAAATGCTAGAGCATTTGTTCTAACTGCAGATGAAGCCAGAATGATTCCAGATGTCATAGCTGGTACGTTTTTAGTTAATGATGTTTTTGCTAAAGTATTATTTGACTCTGGTGCAAACCAAAGTTTTATTAATACATCGTTTTGCAAATTTTTAAATCAGTCATTAACTAAACTACCACAAGAATGTGTAGTAGAGACAGCTAATGGAGAAACTATTAGAATTTCTGAAATCTTGCAGGGAGCAAGCATAGAAATTTTAAATCAGAAATTTATAGCAAACCTGTATCCCATGAATCTGGTAGGATTTGATGTTGTTCTAGGAATGGATTGGTTAATAGCCAATAACGCTAGTATTTTATGTGATCAAAAGTTAATCCAAATAAATTCACCAAAAGGTAAAAAGATCACAATTAAAGGAGATAAGTTCTTTAGATCTACTAAATTCATTTCTGCAATGAAAACTGCAAGTTGTATGAGAAAAGGTTCTATAGTGTATTTGATTTCTATAATCACTAACACTAAAGGAAAAGAACTACAAGATATTCCAATAGTATCTCAGTTTTCCGATGTATTTCCAGAAGAATTACCAGGACTACCTCCAGACAGAGAAGTTGAATTCAGAATTCACTTATTACCAGGAATATCATCAATTGCCAAAGCACCTTACCGTTTGGCACCTGCAGAAATGCAAGAATTGAAGAAACAACTAGACGAATTGTTAGAAAAAGGATTTATACAACCAAGTTCATCGCCATGGGGAGCACCAATACTGTTTGTTAAAAAGAAGGACGGATCAATGCGTATGTGCATTGACTACCGTGAATTAAACAAAGTCACGATTAAGAATCGGTATCCATTACCGAGAATCGATGATTTGTTTGATCAGCTACAAGGAGCTCGATTTTTCTCTAAGATCGATTTAAGGTCAGGATATCATCAATTAAAGGTACAGGAAGAAGATATTCCTAAAACCGCATTTAGAACGAGGTATGGCCATTATGAATTTACTGTCATGCCATTTGGTTTAACCAATGCCCCAGCTGCATTTATGGACATGATGAACCGAATATGTAAGCCATATTTAGATAAATTCATAATTGTGTTTATAGATGATATTCTAATTTATTCTAAGAATAAAGAGGATCATGCAAAACATTTGCACATACTTTTAAGTTTGTTAAGAAAAGAAAAGCTTTATGCTAAGTTTTCAAAATGTGAATTTTGGTTAGAACAGGTACAATTCCTTGGACACTTAGTCAATCATGAAGGAATTCATGTAGATCCAGCAAAGATTGAGGCAATTACCAAATGGAAAACCCCTGAATCACCAACTGAGGTTAGAAGTTTCTTAGGATTGGCCGGTTATTATAGAAGATTTATTAAAGATTTTTCTAGAATAGCCATTCCCTTAACTAAGTTAACTTGTAAATCTGTTAAGTTTGAATGGGGAGTAAAACAAGAAGAAGCATTTAGAATTCTTAAGCAAAGATTAACCCATACACCTATATTAGCATTGCCAGAAGGAACTGAAGACTTTGTAGTCTATTGTGATGCTTCTAAATTAGGTTATGGATGTGTGTTGATGCAACGACAGAAGGTTATAGCTTATGCATCTAGACAACTTAAGAATCATGAAGAAAATTATTCAACCCATGATTTAGAATTAGGAGCTATAATTTTTGCTCTTAAGATTTGGAGACATTACCTCTATGGTAGTAAGTTTACCATATTCACTGATCATAAAAGTTTAAGGTATGTTTTCGAGCAGAAAGAGTTGAATATGAGACAAAGACGCTGGATGGAATTTCTTAGTGATTATGACTGTGATATCCAGTATCATGAAGGAAAAGCAAATGTAGTAGCAGATGCTTTAAGCCGCAAGTATCATGAAAAGCCAAAAAGGGTACGTTCTCTTAAATTAAATCTACAAGTAGATTTAAATGATCAAATCAGAGAAGCACAAGAATCAGTAATCAAGGATGATTCTGAAAAATTAAAAGGTACGTTAAAGGAATTAAAACAAGGAACAGATGAAATATGGAGATTTCATGAAAAGAGAATATGGATACCTAAATTAGGAAATCTACGTAATCGTATATTAGAAGAAGCCCATAAATCTAAATATACGATGCATCCAGGAAGTGATAAAATGTACCAGGATTTAAGGAAAAATTTCTGGTGGATAGGAATGAAAAAGGACATAGCAACCTATGTTTCTAAATGTTTAACTTGCTCACAAGTTAAAGCTGAACATCAGAAACCCTCAGGTTTGTTACAGCAATTAGAAATACCAGTTTGGAAATGGGAATTAATAATAATGGATTTTGTTACTAAATTACCCAAAACTAGGAAAGGAAATGATACAATTTGGGTGATTGTAGACAGATTAACTAAGTCAGCTCATTTTCTACCAATGAAAGAAACAATTAGTATGGAACAATTAGCTAAATTGTATGTAAATGAAATTGTTTCTTTACATGGCATTCCTTTATCAATTGTTTCTGATAGAGATAGTAGATTTACCTCTCGTTTTTGGTCAAGTTTCCAAAAGGCAATGGGAACCAAGTTAAAGTTAAGTACAGCTTATCACCCACAAACAGATGGACAAAGTGAAAGAACAATCCAGACAATGGAAGATATGCTTAGAGCTTGTGTAATTGATTTTGGAGGTAATTGGGATGAACACTTACCTTTAATAGAATTTTCTTATAATAATAGTTATCACACAAGTATCAATGCTGCACCATTTGAAGCACTTTATGGAAGAAAGTGTCGAACCCCAGTCTGTTGGGCAGAAATAGGGGAACAGCAATTATCTGGACCTGAGATAGTACAGGAAACAACTGACAAGATTATTCAAGTCAAGGAACGACTGAAAGCTGCACGGGATAGACAAAAGAGTTATGCTGATAACCGATGCAAGCCATTGGAATTTCAAGTAGGAGATAGAGTATTGTTGAAAGTCTCTCCTTGGAAAGGAGTGGTAAGATTCATCAAACGAGGAAAGTTAAATCCCAGGTATGTTGGACCTTTTAAAATTATCAGAAGAATAGGATCTGTAGCCTATCAGCTACAACTACCAGAAGAAATGGCAGGAATACATGATGTGTTTCATGTATCTAATCTTAAAAAGTGTTTAGCTGATGAATCACTGATAGTGCCTCTCAAAGATATAGAGGTAAATGAACAACTCAAATTTGTAGAAAGACCTCTACAAATTGAAGATAGGAAAGTCAAGAATCTCAAACACAAAAGACTAGTTCTAGTCAAAGTGAAGTGGGATTCCAAAAGAGGACCTGAATACACTTGGGAGCTCGAGTCAGAAATGAAAAGAAAATATCCATACTTATTCCAGTAGATCTCGGGGACGAGCTCTAAACAAGGTGGGGAGAATGTAACAACCCTCGGTAAAACCAATACCCTTATAAATTATTCCGACACCCTGTTATATGTTAAAATACCCTTATATATATCTTATATTACATTCCGTATGTGAAAACCGAGCCCTAGTTATGTTATAATTATATAAAATAAATAAAATTCTGAAAGTGTAAGCTGAGGCGGGCCGCGAACGACCTCACCTCAAACTAACGCGGGCCGTATTAGGACCAGGGTTGACTTCGCTGACTTCTTTAGTCAAAGCGGGCCGCGTAAGGGTTAAGATAAGTTAAAGCGGGCCGCGAGAGACCTGGACACGCGATCGCACCAGAGGCCGACACGTGTCGACATCGTGGCGGACCTACTCAACGACTCAGCTAAGCTAGTCCGTTGACCAGCTTTGACGCGGGCCGCGTAAGCCCTGCTTGTCTTTCACGCGGGCCGCGACAGAACCTAATTACACAACTATAAATAGCAGGCATCAGTTTACGAATTCCGTCGCTCACATTTCATTCTCAATCTCGAAATCTCTGATATTGGAAGTAATATTTTGGGTATTATACCCCTAATTAGCGAGGTTCTGCTCCATTGTAAGTATTATAACCCCGGTTTCATAATAGTTACGCTGCCCGATTGATTTAGGGTTCCGTAACAACTGTCGTGGTTCTGCCCGACGTAGTTGTTGGAATGCCGTCTCGGGGAGGGTATTATTAATAATTTCAAAGGGTTATGGTACTAATAAATGTACATTTGTATAAATTTTAGATTATAGCCAGGAAACCCTTACGAAAAGCCTAAGACAGCAATGTGAGTTTATCCTCTTTTTGTTAATGTTTTTGGTAATGTTTTACTATGAAATTAAGCGGTGATTGAGTCTTTGTAGTTCTTCAATTACTGCCGGTATTATGGGGTTTTGTATACAAAATTTACTACGAGTAGTAGTAAGTCTGAATGACAGTGCATTACCATTGGACAACGAGTTAGCCAATGGGTAATTTGACCATAGCCATAGATCCGGTCGAGTGGCAAATACTGAATGAGTAATTGTGTAGAAATAAACAATGTGATTGCTCTCAATACTGTTTTAATTGATAAAATGTTTCTTGATTAAACTGGGATTCACTCACCAGTATTTCCGACTGACAAATATTTTTAAAACACGTTACAGGTAACACAATGTGAACAGCCAATTAGTGAAAAGCCAGCTGGAGAGCACTGAAGGCTTGGGAAAATGTGGCTATAAAAGTTACCTAATAAACGATGTTCTAAATTCAATAAAATAGGGTTTGTCCCTATAATGTATTGTAATAAGAAACTTGGATTTTGCCCATGTTATTATTAATATAAAAGAAGGTGGTTTTACTCTGATAAACATTTCCTAACTACGGTCCTGATGTAAATTCCGCTGCGAGACTAAACAAACTGATACCACCAAACTCTGAGCTCACGTCCGCCCGTTCCCGGGAAACAGGGATCGGGGGTTGTGACAGTGATCTAAGGGCACGTTAAACTAAGGCAGGCATAAATAATAACCATTTTCCATTATGAAGCTGTGATATTGTCTATTACTAACATCAAAATAATAGACTTAGCTAAAAATTCTACTTAAACGAAAACAAAACAGCTTTGGCCAGAAGTGTAATCATTTAAGCATTTGTGCAAAGTGATTGTAACAAATCAGCTTTGGCCAGAAATTGAAACAATCACTTTAGTTATGCACTTGTTGAGTATGCCATCTATGAATGAATTAAATCAGCTTTGGCCAGAAATTAAGACATTCATTCTTATGATGCATACACAACATAGCTTTCATAATACTTGAATGATAAGTAGATGTATCAAGTCAGCTTTGGCCAGAAATGATATATCAAAAGCTCATTCAAGTTAAGCTATTCTGGTTTTGCAAAACATTATCTGATTCTGATTAATTAACTAAGTAAATTACAAAACCATTCATTTAATAGCAAACCACCCGTTAGCGCGGATCGAACTTTATCCGAAATGACGATACTCAGTCCGAAATGAGGCTTAGTCCGAAATTTAGTTCACATTATACACTAATGATTTAGTTCACGTTAGTTCACGTTATACACTCATGATTTAGTTCACGTTAGTTCACATTATATACTCAGTCCGAAATGACGATACTCAGTCCGAAATTTAGTTCACATTATACACTCATGATTTAGTTCACGTTAGTTCACGTTATACACTCATGATTTAGTTCACGTTAGTTCACATTATATATCAAAAGCTCATTCAAGTTAAGCTATTCTGGTTTTGCAAAACATTATACACTCATGATTTAGTTCACGTTAGTTCACATTATATACTCAGTCCGAAATGACGATACTCAGTCCGAAATGAGGCTTAGTCCGAAATTTAGTTCACGTTAAAAAAATTTTAGTTCACATTAAACACTCATGATTTCGGATGAATCCATTTCGGACACATTTCGGATGATTTCGGATGAGGCTTAGTCCGAAATTTATCCGAAATGACGATACTCAGTCCGAAATGATCCGTGATGGATGTTTAGTTCGAAAGGAATCCGTAATGAGTCCGAAATGGTCCGTAATGAGTCCGAAATGGTCCGTAATGAGGAACTTATGATGAACCCTAAATCGAAAATTCAAACATTTGTCTGAAATGCATCAGTAATGATCCGAAATCATCCGTAATGACCAATGATGATCCGTAATGATGGAACTTAGATCCGAAATTGTCCGTAATGATCAGTGATGATCCGTAATGATGAACTTCCAGATCCGAAATCGTCCGTAATGATCACTGATGATCCGTAATGATGAACTTCCAGATCCGAAATCATCCGTAATGGTCAAAATCGATCCGTAATGATCCGTAATGCATCCGAAATGATGAAACTTAGATCCGTGATCATCCGAAATCATCCGAATCGTCCGTAATGAGGATTTCGGATGGCAAAAACGTAATCTGCTATGAATTTTTCAATTCCGTTTTCCAGATTTTCGGATTAAAACAGAACCGACTAATCAACATATGCTCTGATACCACATGTTGGTTCAAACATGAAAGAAAACATGAAATCATACCTGTTATTGCATTCAAAGCAGTGGAGAATCCAGTCAGAGAAGATGACATCGAGTTCGACATGATTGTCAGATTGATCCGGTTCCTCCTTAGGGTGCTAACTGATGATGGGACTAAGAAAACCGATAAGGGAATCGGTGTAGGAGAGAAGGTTGATTATGATGTTATGACTAATGGGATGTGCAACTGAGTAACACTTCAACCTCAACATAAGACTCCTTTATATAGGCACCCAGGAGGAAACCTAATTAGTTATTAAGGGTAATATGGTCCATCAACAATTACCAACTAATTTAAATAATAGGTTATTATATATTTTGATCTATATTATGTAAATGATTATGATGGCTATAGATTAAATATTGTTACATAATATATTTAATCTTACATAAAAACTATGTATTATTTCCTAGACTAATTATTCAAATAACTTTCACTGTATCTGTCTTAAACTATGTATTATTTCTTAAACTATGTATTATTTCTTAGAAAAATTATTCAAAAATTAAAACTGGTTTTATATTTAATAAAAAATCCAGAAAGTGGATTCCCAGTAGACAAGTGCATCCAAAGTGGGACCAATGTTGTGTTTTTGGGTCCTCTTCCTAAATTTACACACACTTTTCCTTCGGTTCTTGACTTCTTGTTATGTCCGCAACCATCTCTCCATCTAAAAAAACCTTATAAATACCACCATCCATGCAAGATCTCTCCTAGTCCTGGTACACACATCTCATGTTCTTTCTCTCCCTAAACATCAACCCTTTTTTTACTCTATATCTATATACACACATATAGTTTCATATATATATTGATCTATACATATATACACACATACACACAAAGGCGTGTATATATATATATATTATATATTATATATATTATATGTATAATATGGCAGATATTGATCACTATCAATCGAAGAATAACCAAAACAACACAACAAGTTTAAAGATTTTTGGTTTCAATGTATACGAGGATGAAGAAGTTGACTCCACCAAAACACCGACAGAATCTCTAGATTCCGTCGGTTGTTTCCCCACCTCGGACGGTCGAAAATACGAGTGTCAGTACTGCTGTCGTGAGTTCGCTAACTCACAAGCTTTAGGTGGACATCAAAACGCTCATAAAAAAGAACGTCAACAGTTAAAACGTGCACAAATGCAAGCAACTCGAAACGCTGCCGTTTCATACATCAGAAACCCTATTATCTCCGCCTTCGCTCCGCCGCCTCACCTCCTTACTAACACCGGTCCGATGGTGATCCCGTCGTCGGCCGTCGCATCTCCGTCGTGGGTTTACGTTCCACGCGCCGCTCCCGGGTTCCATTTGTCGCATGGATGTGTGTTCCCGTCTGGTTCATCTTCACCGTCCGGTGGGAGAGGTCCAGGGTCGTTATCGTATGCCGGCAGTGTAGGGGATTCGTCGTTGACGCATGTTGGGCCTCAGCCCAATAACCGGTTGTCCTATCATGAAGACGTGCCTTCGTTGAGTAGGTTTTCGAGAGGAGATGGTGGGCCCACCTTTGATGATACATTTGGGCTTGATTTGCATCTTAGCCTTTAGAGTTTAGCCTAGCCACGGCTACGGCTTTGGATTTAAGCCCCTTGGCTCAGCTCGGCACCGCTCAGCTTGGTTCAATGGTTAAAGATTTTAATCTTTCAGCTCCGTTTGGTTCGGTTCGGTTCAATTGTTATGGATTTTAATTTTTCGGCTCCGCTCAGTTCGGTTCGGTTCAGATCAGTTGTTAAAGGTTTAATCTTTTAGTTGGCTTCACTGTAAACTCGGCTTGGAGAAGCCGTTCATCCACTTGGATCTTGTAAATTATGATTTATTTATTAATTTACTTATTTACTTTAAATTAGGTTTCTCTCTCTTTTTTTTTTCTTTCTGAAAATTCAATATATATATTTTTAAAGTCTGTTGATAAAGTTCCAACTGTCAATACGTTTAATCGTTAATTTAAAGAATAATTAAATATAATAAGCACATAATATCGTGTGATAAGTGACAACTAATGATCATCCAAGAAAAAAAAATCACAAGGCAAATGTGGAACCAACAAATTGTATCCTAAATACTAACAAATAATATTATTTTCAAATGATAATTTCTTTTGTAACTATAAAAAAATTGATAAACATACCTTTGTGTTGAGTAGCTGATTTCAAAAGTATTCACATAGAAAATTAAATTAACAGAGGCTGTATTCGAATTTGAGACTTCTGTTAGACCATTGGGTACGGGGCTCGTCCCCCCGGCCCGTCCTTGCTCACAGCCCCATCGCCTTACCCCCTGCTCCGTCTCACCCCCTGCTCCGTCTCCTCCGTCCAAATTCCGACGCTGCTGACGACCCACTCTCCCACACACACACACACCTCTACATACATACATATATACATATATATATAGGGAGCCGCTAGAATGAGAACCACCACGAGTTATGAGAACCGCGAGAACCAAGTGCCACGGAGGGGCGTTGACCACAATTTTTTTTTACAACTAGATCCATATATTTTAACAACATTCGTAAAAAAAAAAAATCAAACGGCGCGCCCGAGGGGGTAGTTTTTTACACCCAAAGTTTGTAAAAAAAAAAGAAAAAACAAAAAAATAATAAAAACACCAAACTTTGGGTGTAAAAAACTACCCCCCGGGCGCGCCGTTTGAAATTTTTTTTTTACGAATGTTGTTAAAATATACGGATCTAGTTGTAAAAAAAAATCGTGGTCAACGCCCCTCCGTGGCACTTGGTTCTCGCGGTTCTCATAACTCGTGGTGTTTCTCATTCTAGCGATCCTCTATATATATATATATATATAAAGGGGTTCATCCTCCACCCCCTAGGTCCATCCCCTTTAGGCCTATCCCACTTGGCGGTGACGTGGTGGATAGTCCCTTTGGAACCATACCGGATGGTCTTAGAGAGAATCAAATGCTTATTGTTGTGTTGCTTGAAGATTCAATTGGTCAATGTGGATACATAATATCATGAATATTATATATATTTTTATGTAACTTTAAGATCATTTAATATTGTGGATACATAATTTCATGAATATTATATATTATATATAATTTTATACAACTTTAAGATCATTTAATGTCAATTTTCTCAAAATGTCAATGAAAGTTAATTTTCCCTTTCGGTATTAAAGTAAGGAAAAAAGTATAATCACCAAATTATAAATGCATTTATACTACATAAAATCCGGCAAAAGTCACAAAACCACTATATGTTTTATCAAGCTACCCTTATTGGCTTAGCATTTTCACAAGTGTGATTGGGTGTAAATCCTGAAATTGTACTTTACTCTTTAGTTTTCACAAGTTGTGTTTGATTATTGGATGATACAATTTCAAGACGTATTGCATTCGCCAAACAAAAAGGTTACAAGTGATGTCATGTTCATGAAAATGATTTGAATAGGAAGTTAAGTTAAAGCTATTTGTTCACTTTATCCGTGATGAATGAAACCAGCTTGTTAATATCCTGCGAGGGATACATAACAACGTTGGTCCGTTGACATCAACGGACACCAATGAGGAGAGAGGGTAAGAGAGAGAGAGAGAGAGAGAGAGAGAGAGAGAGGGGAGAGAGGGTGATAAACCTCAAGGTTTCCCTATACCAAAGTTCATATACAAGGATGTTTATGGACGATTTCTGATAAAAGAGGAGGGAGAAAGTGGGCATTGTAGGAAAAGTTGGGTATGTGATATTTTAGCCGAAAAAGTCAAACGTGAAGGTCCTTACGTTCTAGTGTGTCGCCAATGCCTAATAAGTAGCTTGTTACTTAGTATTATTATGGCATATAGAATTTTATTTACATGAGATATTGCTTTAATTAGGATAGAGAACTTTTGATTTATGTTGATGATTACAGTAAATGAGTATTTCTTACCTAATAACCTTTCACAATAAAAATATTATTAATAACATTGTTTTTGTTAGATATTTTAAATAGGGTCAATCTATTCACACACCCTATCTGCCTATTTAGACACCCTTTGCCTCGTATAGGCCTATACGAGGCGTATAGGGTTACATCAAAGTCAGTGTCTGACTCATGTCACTTCTGGTTTGACTGCTTCAATATGCCTCGTATAGGCCTATACTGGGCGTATAGGGCCCCTCGTATAGGTCTCATATATGACCCTTTGCCCCTTATATGCCTCGTATAGGCCTATACTGGGCGTATATAAGGTTTTTTTTTTTAACAAACATTTTATACAATATTAATCGTTTTAGCAAACTTTTATACAAAAACAAGTTTTTTTATTTTAAATAATTAATATTAGGACCCCTCGTATAGGTCTCATATATGACCCTTTGCCCCTTATATGCCTCGTATAGGCCTATACTGGGCGTATATAAGGTTTTTTTTTTATTTTTTTTTTAACAAACATTTTATACAATATTAATCGTTTTAGCAAACTTTTATACAAAAACAAGTTTTTTATTTTAAATAATTAATATTAGGACCCCTCGTTTGTGTTTTTTTTTTGAGTTGAAAAATAGATGTTTTGGTAGGGTAAATCTCGTATAGGTCTCGTATAGGCCTATGGATGTAGTATTGTATCCTATAGTATCGTGTTGTATCGCATCGTATAGTATAGTATAGTGTAGTATAAGTCTCGTATAGGTCTTGTATATGCCTATCTTGTTGTATCGTATCGTATAGTATAGTATAAGTCTCGTATAGGCATCGTATAATTAATATTAGCGTGTGAATTAGACAAAAGAAGGTTTCATTAGACGGGGATTTCTGCCAAGAAGGAGGCCCCTGTGAATTTCCTTACAGATCTCATGGAAGGGAGATCTACATTGAGGCCAGCAGATCTGCTCGTCTTTGGCTGGGCGGGAGGGAAACATGCTTGTGTGGATCTCACAGGAGTCTCCCCCTTAGCTGGTTTAAGGGGAAGCGGGTTTGTAGCAGGACAAGCTATAAGGAAAGCGGAATAAAAAAAGGTGGATAAACACGCTAAAGCCTGTGCTGATAACCAACATGCATTTGTCCCCTTCGCCTTCGACACCTTTGGCTCCTTAGCTCCAGAAGCTATCCGTTTGTTGACTAGGATCCAAAAGGTTGTCCACAGCAGTTGCTCATCAACAGGGGGCAGGGGTTTGTCTTTAATAGGCTAGGGTTTGCTATTCAGAAAGGGGTAGCGGCGCAGCTTGTTGCTCGCTTACCTGCGATATTGATGTAACTCGGCCAGTTCATATATATAATTAATTTTCTAAAAAAAAAAAAAAAAAAATTAGACAAAAGAAGTGTTGGTATTCTCACCTCTTACAAACGTACGGATAAAAATGTCTATCAACTCGACCTCTCATGCCCATGCTTGTTCTAAAATGTATTGCATTTATAAGTTAACTGTCGTGTTTTCTTTCCTTTAATAATATCCATTTAAAGATCGATATATTACCACCCAATAAAACCAAGTAATCAACTATCTGGTCATGACAAAACACTTATGACATGTCTAGTCATGGTAGGTTGTCGTTGGTGTATACGTTATGTCTACGTTACATACCTGAAAAACGCTCTCAATGAAAGTATTGGTTGTTAAACGATTAACAATTAGCGTATAGATGAGTACTTGTCATTCTAAACATAAAAGTCAAATCAAAACTTCTACGCAGATCTTTAAATCAGATAAACAACACCCGTAAACAAATATAAAATGTGAAATGAATAATAATTGAGCTTTATCGTTTTAGAATTAACAATGTGAATGGTTAAACCTAAGATCCAACTATGGCTGCATAAATCAAGTGTTGTCACCCAAAAGATGGATTTCTTTCATCATTTCATATGTATTTTCAAAAATGAACATCTTTCCCTATGCTTTAAACTTTTGACTTTTTTTTATGCATGGTTATACTCCACTACCTTCCTTCCAATTCAAGCAACTTTCAAGAACAAATAAATATCTTACAAAATACAAATCCACCCGTGCATTGTATATAAAACACAAAACAAAACAAAAGTTCAAAATTACAATTGCACCTCAACATATGACAAATATAAAATACAAGTATTTGTAGTTCATAGATCATGATTTTATAGCATCCTGCCAGGGCCGCTCCAATGTTTTTTAAGGCCCTAAGCAAAATTCAAAATTAGGGCCCTGTGAGATTTGAACCTTAAAAAAATATTAGACGACCAATAGCAAATCGCAATAACAAGTCTTAAAATCACGAATATCAAATCACAAAATTGTTTTTTATTGTTAGTAATCAATCGCAAATCCAACCATTGGCAGCAATAGATTACCCATAGTTTATTCCCCATCGGTAGAGAATGCATAATTGCGTTCAAGAAAAGGACCTGGTAACTTATGGATTCAAGAAAAAAGGGATTTGGCCAATAATTCTTCAAGTTTTGGGTGTAGACCATTTATTTGTTTGGGTCATTATGTATTTGTTCATTTGGGCCAAATACACATACACATGTAATATATGAAAAAAAAAATGGAGGCCCCTATGTTTGGGTGGCCCTAGGCTTTCGCCTAGAATGCTAAGCCTATCGGTCCGGCCATGATCCTGCTAACCTGAACAATATCAGCTGTTGACTATCTGATGTATCAGGTGGACCCTGCAGTGGTACACAACTACACATGGCTGCCAAATGGTGTCTCATTGCTAACATCCATGAGACTAATCCCCTTTGAAGTCAAATCACTCCTAATTTGATCACCTAATTTGAATTCTTTGTACGGTCTAGCTAATGCTTTCTTTCAAGCTAAATGCTCGTTCGCTATGCGTTGTAGCATATTTTCTTCAGTTAACCTTGCTCATTTTAGTGCTTTCTCTTTTAGTTGTTTTGAAACATGTACAATATTATAACAAGCACCTTAGCACCAAGTTTCAGAATTTATATCCATTAAAAAATATAAAAGGGAAACTTATGCAGCTAACCACAGTATAGGTTAAACTGGAAAAAACAGACCCAGCGCGTCCAAAACGTCTCTCACTTCTTTCTCTAACTCAACAACAGACTCGATGTTTGATAACTTGAAGCTTCTTCTGAAAGCAAAAAGAATACAATTGATATACACACATGTCATTGTCAGCAGCTGGGACGAGTACAAGCGACATTTCGACTCATTTACTATAAATGACTAATATAGATTATTTTACCTCCAAGTCAAACATGTATAATTGATGGCACATCAGGCATACAGTTTTGGTCATATACATCTATATTTATATGTAGTCTAAAAAATTATATTTTGGAAGTTGGGAAACATATCACCAACGGTCGTGGGTCGAACACGTGACTCAGACATTTTGAAATGCGGAACATATTAACACGGCGGGTCGTGTTGGGTGAATCAAATACATGTCGTACATGTATGCCATGAACGTTGGGTGGACCTTAAATGTGTCTTGATATCACTCAGGGCACGCTTAGGTCGTCACACACACACGTGGACTTTGCTTGTCATTTGTTGTATTTGGAACTTACGCTTGCTGATCACGTGAGTCCCACGACCCCTTTTTACTTGTTTTTAAACACCAAGGGGAGAAAGCATGTCATGTATTTTTATTTGGACACGAGTGGAATTATTATCGCGAACTAAGTCATTGGAATTGTGATCATTAACTTTAATAGGCGTGAGTTGTATGGGTAGATCTATTCGGGTTGACCAACCCACTTGTGGTTAGTGACTCTAACCTCGATCGGAAATCGACCGGGTGATATTGCCCATATTAATTCGGTGTTTAGCGATAGAACGCTAGTAGGGGCTAAATTGGGGACCATGTCGAATGTTGATTATGGTGTCTCATGGTTATGCAAAACTATTTAGTGATTGTTTTGATTAACATCATGACTACTTATTTTAAAAAGTCTCATTTTCCAAATACAAATGTTTGTCAACTCACCAACATTATTTTTGACATTTAGACATTTTTCTCAGGCAACTAAGCATCGGATGCATGCATGGAGTCACACACATATGATAGGGCATTTTGAAAGTTTTTATTATATTGTCAGCATTCATAGGCTATATTTTTAAAACTTCATTGATGTGAAACGTTGTTTTATGTTGGAACGTATCTTTTGAAACAATTGGATCGATGTCAACGACGGGTTGTAAAATATTGTATGAAACATGGATCGAATGACTTTTAGGATTTTAAGTAAATTTCGTTAGAGGTCGTTTGATACTCTACACCTTCGTCGCCCTCTCTTCTGTTCTGATATACCTGATTCCTTAAGAACCAGTTCCATACCCTACCTAATATGGGGTTTTTTATGCCCGAATACCAGGTTTTTATGCCCGGTTCTTGAAGAACCAGTTCTATACCTTACCCGGAACCGGATACACAAGGTATTGGTTTTTTGTCCAAGGACCGGAACCCTACCTGGTTCTTACGACACCCGAGTTTTTTTTTTGTTTTTTTTAATCAATACCTAGAATCGGGTATTGAAAATACCCATTTTGTGCACCTCTACTCGAGTTTGGCCACCTGACCCAACCCTCACAAGTAGCGGTTCACATATTAGGTTTTTTTGATACTTGGTTACGAGTATGGAACCGGTTCCGGGTATGATCGGGTGTTGAAAAATTGAGTATTTAGAGAAACCGAGTAGGGTTTGGGTACGCGTATTGAGGAGAAAAACCATACCTTATATACTCAAGTAGGGTATGATCGGGTTCGGGTCTAATCGGATATTGGAACCGGGTATTGTTCCGGGCATTAATACCTGGTTTTAAAAATAAGTTTTTTTTTATTATTTCTCACAAAAGTTAATTCGTTTAAAAATTAAATTTGGTTTGTAATTTGTAAAAACAATTAAAATAAATTATAATAACATAAATTCACTCCCGTACAAATTATTTGTTTTATAATATGTATTTTTAAAAAACCTGAATATAATAGTTGTAAAATAAACATAAAAAATATAATTTAAAAATTCATATAATATATGTCGGGTATTAAAAAACCAGTATAGGGTATAACCAGGGAACGAGTATAGGGTATGACCGGTTACATGTATTTTTGGGTAAATATCGGGTACGACTTTGGTTACGGGCATTGAGCTTAAAATGTACACCTTATCCATACCCTACATGTAGGGTCGGTTTCGGTTAAGAGTATAAGAGTAACTTACAAAAATCGTCATTTATGTTAACACTAGATTGCAAATTGTGTCCTTTACCTTTAAAAAGTACAAAAAACGTACTCGATGTTTGCAAACCCTTGCACGTTATGTGCTTTAGTCATAATTTAGTTAGTTTTCATTGTTAAATCTGACCAAATTAACCCCAAATAAGGGTATTTTAGTCATTTTACCCTAAACACTCAAATAATAAACATCATCTCAAAACTCACTATCTCTCCCTCAATCTCAAAAGCTCACCAGCTCCATACACCCCATCAGACCACTGCCACCACCTCCATACACCACCACCACCCACCTACCACCACCTCCATACACCCCACCGGACCACCACCACATCCACCTCCACACACGATTTTGTAATTTACTCAATATTATATCCACAATTGCAATCAAGCCTGCTAATAATTTAACCAGTCTCTTTCTTTTTCTTGAAACAATGGGCTAGTTATAAACTTTATACACCCCATATGTAGAAAACCCACAAATAACAATCTGGTATCAAAATAAAAGACGATTTTTGTAATTTACTCTATAAATAAACCCGGGAACAAAAATAATTGGTTCCACGTTTTTTCTTGTCCAGTTCGAGATACGGGTATTTTTGTGCGCAGCTACTCGCAAGCCAATCTGTGATGGGAGAATCGAATTTTGATGTGTTCGATCCTAGATCGGTGGTCGTGGATTCTCCTCCTAAAGATGGCTGCGACCACGGTGACTTCAATTTTGCATTCAACGATAGCAATTTTTGTGATCGTCTTCTTCGCATCTATATCTTTTCTGAGCCCATCCAGTCTACATTGTCCCCATCCGGTATGGCTATTCAAAATATAATAGACTATGTTCAAGTTTTTATTTTTATTTTAGAAACATCCTATATATGCTTAAAAAACAAGCCCTAGAATTTTAAAGAATATGACCATTATTTTTGTTTATATACCAAAAGCCTTTGTTCTGTAAGATTATGGGGCGTGGAGGAGGCAAATCCTTGGAGGATGCCCCTCCACGTCATCGTGTAAATGCATATGTCTGTAGCTAACGTCATGTATCGAGTCTTATCTTGTTTATTATTATATGTAATAGATTAGATTGTATTTCGTATCGGATTGAATGGAAATGAATGTAAATGACCCATTCGTGCGGATGAGTCATCCGTGCGAATGGTCCATAATGTCAATTCGTGCGAACCTGCCCATCCGCTATTGTGGTTTCGTTCGGATCTACATTGCCTATAAATAGGAGTGTTGGGCTCTTAATTTGTAGAACTTTTGGCAAGAGTAGTGAAGCTCTGTCAAATTCTTTTCACGGTTATGTAAAGCAATTTTATAAATGAAAAGAATGTTCAACGGTATCATTGTGTGTATGTTCACTTCCTACTCGGATTCCGAACGAGATACGAAGATCAACTAAGCTGGTCGGAGCATTCGGAGCACCGAAACGGTCCTCACAAGTGGTATCAGAGCTTGTAGACCGGTTTCGAGGACAGAGAGCACAAGATACCAGAGATTTCAGAGAGATTCAAGCCGATTTGAATCTGATTTCTTCATTCTTCTACTTATTCTTCTTCTACACATCTTTTTCAAACTTTAAACGCAAAACTAACGTCGAAGCCATGGACAAAATTGACTGATTTTTGGACATGTTGTGCGAAATCATAACCTAATCAATCCTTAGAAAAATTAGATCAAAATTCGAGTTAATTCACATAAAATTCTTGAAAAAATAGAGTCAAAACACCTAAAATTATGTCGTGTATCGTTATTAGACGCGTATGATCGTTGTTGCGTTAAAATCGCGTCAAATACTTTGGTTATCGTTTATTGTTCGTTTTTCGATCCGAGTTAAATTACAGATATTAAAATTTGAAAACGAAGCTAAATATATCATAATATATTAATATTGAGACATAATTCGAGTCTGGTGCTTCTGTTTCGTCGTTGATTGTCGGTGCGTTATTTTTTCCGCGTTTTTCGTTCTCGTTTGCATTTTGTGCCGTTCGAAAGCATGATATTTTTGCAAAACCACATTCATATGTTTAAATTATACGTATAAACTTCGTATTTGTCAGCGTTGTTAGTATTTTGTACGGTGTCAGTTCGTTATCGCTTAATACTCAGCAGATTTCCCGAAAATCACCATACGCGCACCGTAAAGTCAGATAAGCGTTCATAGGCATTCCTAAAGCCTAATTAAGCTAATTCATGCCTTAAACACTGTTGATTATCTCCTTAAACATTTGTTAATCGCGTAATTAAAGGAGTTAATTATCGGTTATCACATTCTCCCCCTGTTACAGAAATTTCGTCCTCGAAATTTAAACTATGTTATCTCCTCTAGGGCTGTTCAAATCGCTCGCCGCTCGTTCGGAAATTGCTCGGAAAATGCTCGTTCGATTTGACGCTCGGTTGTAAACGAGCCAAGCATGAGCAAAGGTTCGCTCGGCTCGGTTCAAATTATTATTTTTAATTAATAATTAGTATATATATATATATATACAGAAATATAAATTATACATATACACACACACCTAGATATATACACATTACACATACATATATACTTAAATATAAATTAAATTTATAGCTTTATATATATCACTCTATTAAATTTTGGTCCACTATATACAAATTTACAACTATATCTATACGTACTAGCCCAACCACGCCAATAAAAAAAAATAATATCAAAACCTAAAAGTTAAATCCTAAACCGATAAACGACAAGCTTCTCATCGCCTCAATGTTTCATGCCGTTACCCTAAGTCGACCATCTCCTACTCTCAACGTAATTGTTCGTGCACTATGATCATCGCCTCATCGGCCACAACATTGTTATTCATAAGAAAAATATTATGTCATGAAATGTGCATGTTTTTAAAGACATAAAAACTTGAGACCAAACATTGTCACTATCTCTCTCAGCGAATTTCAATCGGACGACACGGATGTCCAAATCGCTCGAACTTTGCTCGATGCTCGCTTGAAATATTTGTTGCTTGAAAAATGCTCGCTTGATTTAAGGCTCGGTTTTAAATGAGCCGCTCCGCTCGGTTCGGTTTGTAAACGAGCCAAGCATGAGCAAAGGTCCGCTCGGTTCGGCTCGGCTCGTGAACAGCCCTAATCTCCTCAGAGTTGTGTCATTCCTAGGTAAGTCCAAATAATACCAAAGGGAATGACCGCGTAATCGAATGAAGACTTATTCAGATTACGTGAATGTAAGGACATTTTGCATCAATAAGAACCCAACGGTTCAACTGAGTGTGTTCTAAAAATCGATGTCAAGTGAACGAAGCTTAGTGATACTATCACCAATGTGACTAAGTTTACGGGGATCCAACAAAAGAGGAATTTCGACCAATAGAATTCCAAATGAACGTCCACAATAATGCAAATGAATTTTTGAAACAATCGAATTCACCACCAACAGAAACTTGCGTTGGTTGTCGTATAAATGAAACACAGAATCAACAAATTCATTTATAACAGAAACATGAAAATGATTCATCAACTATCGAACCAATAAATGAATAAATACAGTGCGTTGACATTATTGACTTGCAAGGATACACTGAAATACAACATAATTTCGTGTATCATTGTCTTAATACATAGTTGCATTAAGACTATTTGGATGATTAGTCAAACAAAAAACATACGTAGTTTTCCATGAAACGATCGATCATGATTAGCCCAATCTACAAGTTTCTGCCGACGCCACAAGGTGTCGTTGTGATTGAAATAATTCAATAATAGTGGTGATTGAACAAGTTCACCGTGTTTTGAAATCAGATGTGAGGTTCAACGAAGCGAATCTGAATATTTGTTCCAAACGAATCTCATAGGATTTTCAATTGATAATGAAACAACAACTAAATAATGTTCTCGATCGAAGATTAGAAACAATGAATATCACAAAATGTTCGATCGATGCTGAAAGAACCGTTAAGAGGTACACCAGAATGCAATCATGAATCTGGGTACCATTATCTTAACACACAATTGTATTAAGACCGATTTAATACGATAAATCGACAAAGCGGATTTAATATAAATAAAGAAATAAATAAATAATTAAATCCGTACATGATGTGTGCAATGAGATTAACAAGCTTCAAATTTGTGAAAAACGTCACTGCAATCGATATCAAAGAAACGATTCAATGAAGACGCAGACCAAACAAGCTTATTATGCTTAGAAACAAATGAAGTGCTTGTTGGGATTATTTCGAATATGATGGCCTCAACCCATCATATGGTACCCTGAATCTAATATATATTACGAGCAAGTTCATCAATTGAACTTGGTTCGGACACATCCCAACAATGATTGCATGTATCAACAAGAAAGTTTCGATATGGTTATCACGAAAAACCATGTATGTGATTCCAAAAAGGAAAGGAGTTTTCCATAAAATCCGTTGACTCGATACCAAGGAGTCAACACTTTGCAATAATATGGGTCGTCTAGATCACAATGCAAAGATTGAGTATAGCGAAAAAATATATGAAATGTTGATAAAACAACCATTCAAAGTGAAACCACATGCGCAACAAACAATGCATGTGCAGCATATGAATTTGTCAAAAAAAAATAAGCAAATGATTATTCGCTACCATGAAAGAAATCCTCGTGACACAATGACCATTAGGAGGAGTAGAACTGTGAGAATCCACTCACTATATGCAAAAAGGCAAAATTTCAACAAAAGAAGTTTAAGGACTTTACATGGAATTTTGTATGATAGCCGGTTGTTAGGTGACATTACCATGGAATGTCGAACATAGCGTAATCACCATTAATGACGTACGGGGAATGCGAAGGCATGGGACTTCTTTTGCAGCGTCAATAATTGTGAGTCTCTTTAGACTAAGTACCGACTGTTGTGAAATCTTGTTCTAACATACCTTAGCGGGATTCGTGTCATTTGCAGGATCACGTGGCAAAGTTCCGCATTACGGTCGGTAGTTCTCCCGCTGCCGAGATTAGCAACGGTGTTATCATGCCCAATTGTGTTTTCCAAAGGCCTTGCCTCGAAAGTCGTATGTGATGTACTTCAACCTCCGTTGGTGTATAGTTTAAGTTTCACATGTATTCGCGCACTAGCGTTTCGTTCCGCGTAGGTTACCTGCTCGGGTAAGCAAAATAACATAGACAACATAATATAATAGTGTGTGCCCAAGTTAATAATCACGACTCCTACGTGAGGACCTTTAACAGATTTCAACATGAGTTTTCCAAAGGTCCTAATTGCGTGTTACCAAAACTCCCGAAGTTTTGCTTTCTGTGTGTAATTGTTTCGTGTACCGTGTATCCAACAAAATACTTGTGTGTGTTTAAAACCAACATGTTTACTCATTTTTTCGGCAACAATTGGAACCCATATTCGAGTCCTAGGCGTTCTGTATGTGTTCAAGTCTTAATAATCTAAGTCCCCAGAGAAAAGTAAGGTTAGAGCCTAGGTATCTCTACAGAAACCTAATTCGCTGAAACCTATACTCCGGCTAAAATGTGCATCATTTCAACGCTGTCTTCGTTGAAAATTTTTGTTGTCTGGGATGTGCCTTCATACGTGTACCCTAGTAACAATGAAAGGCAAATCGATTCTTTCTGTAGTTGAACATGATTACAGATTGAATCGACCAATTCATCATAAGACATTTTGTGTCGCATAATGAATGAGGTTGTTAGCATGGATTGGTCACACTGACCAACCCCATTTACAAATGAAAAAACACCGCCCCAGTATGATCTTACGAGGTATGGCCGAAAAGAATCCATGAACTAACAAAGGGAAATGGTTAGGATAAGTTGTGGTTCTTGAATATTGGTGTGGGTTGACACCCTAATCCTATGGGTATTTATAGTTTTGAGGACCCAGAGATTTGGTGGAGCCCACCATCATGTGGGTTGAAAAATATAAATATTAATTTTCAAAATTCTAAAAACAATAAATATAAATTAATGAGGCACACATACCTACTATTAAAAATATTAAAAACACCTAATTTAACAAAAAATTTCTATCAGTTCAAAATATTACAAACACATAATCTAACAAACATTTCTATTAACAAATTCAACAATTCAAAATGTTACAACACCTAATTTAACAAACTTTTTTATTAAGTAATTCAACAATATTACACAACATTACTATAGGATCTATCAAACGCGCAACATTACTATAGGATCTACCAAACGCTTCGTAATTTTAGGGGTTGTTTGGCAACATCTGAATGGTTAAGTGCTGAACCAGTAAGAGGTCTGAACCATTAAGTGCTGAATCAGTAAGACGTCTGAACCATTAAGAGCTTGTATAATGCTTAACCGTTTAGAGGCAAATGTCTGACCAATTCAGATTAGAGATCTTAACCATTCAGACTCTGTATAAATCTTAACCATTCAGAGGCAAATGTCTGAACCATTAAGTGTTGAACCAGTAAGAGGTCTGAACCATTAAGAGCCTCATTAAGAGGTAAACAAACAACCCCTTACTGAAGCAACGGAGATTGAAGGTGCCAAACAGAAACTATTAATTTCTTCTTATTCCGTTTCTTCGGATATCGAGGTTGTATGGGGTCGAAAGGTCGTCACTGGCTCTTCGACCCGTAAAGTGATATGGAAGGGGTTGTTCGCAGCTTCAGTGACGATTCTGTGGCTCCGATGATGTTTTGTGATTTGCAAAAGGCTGGATACGCGTGAGAGGGGAGGCTGAATAAAAACCCGGCGCATCCAGCAACATTACTATAGGATCAAATCAACACATTTTCATCGCCTAGTCACATGTGGTAAAATGCGACTTCAAATGTGTTTGTGATCCTCATCACCTACCGAAAACGGGGTAGAGAATGACACTTCTCCGCCACGTACCATCACCAAAACCTACACCTTCCTTTAAAGCTTAGAAAAACGTCATGCGAACACCCAACCGCCCAACCAGTTGAGCAGTTGAATCTTCAAGAACACTCCATAGCAGCAGTAGAAGCAACCACAGCAGTAGTGGAATCATTATTATTGTACACCTTACGTGAGAAGGTGGTAGAAGAGAATGATCGTTCTCCTCCACACAGTTTTCTCAGTAGGTATACAAAATTTAAAACTGAGAAAAACGTCATGTTGAAACAAGTCCCGAATAATCTTCCAACATACATTGCTTTAGCTTTGATATCAGAAAACTCCAATCCCGAACAGCTTTTGTAACGAACATAACATTAACAAACACCTAAATTGCAGTTATAAACATGATATATTTTAAGAGAATGAGGAACTTCTTCTTGCAGATCAGCTTATAAACAAGCAAGATAAATGAGCAAACTAGTTTTAAGTTTGCAATATAAAACAGCAAACTTCAATTACTTCACCATATGACCCAGCGAACTTATCATACTTAGCATGATCAAACAACGAAGTATAATTACTTTTCTTTATGAAACAGCGTATTTGCATGAGTTTTCATTATGAAACAGGGAATTTAAATAACTTGGCATCATGAAACAGCAAACTTATATTACTTTTCTGCATGAAACTGCGATCTTTGTTAGTTTTCTGCATGAAATAGCGAACTTAAATTAGTTTCCTGCATGAAACAGCGAAGTTGTATTAGTAAACAACGAACTTATATAAAGTTTGTTGATTGAAACAGCGAACTTATATAAAGTTTGTTGATTGAAACAGCAAACTTTACTATAAATTAGGTTTTTCAGATTTATGTCAGAAGGTGTGCATAAGTTTGCTGTTTCAAACAGTGAATTACCTAGTTTTGAAAACAAATTTCAGAGCCACCTACTTGCACTCTTTTGAAGCTGAGATCCCCTACTTTTGCAAAAAATTCTTAGTTTCGAAAAAAAGTGAACCCACTGGAAAAAAAAATCCTTGATCCGCCCCAGCTTACAAATCCACTTGTGCATTCTACTTTAAAATCAAATCAAAACAAAACAAAAGCTCAAAATTGCAATTGCACGTCAACATATGACAAATATAAAACACAAGTATTATAGATCATGATTTTACAGAATCTGCTGATCTAACGCCTTAGCAGGTTCGACTGGTACACATGGCCGCCAGATGGTGTCATTGCCATCATCCATCAGAGCAATCCCCTTAGGGGTCAAATCACTCCTAATTTGATCGGCCAATTTGAAATCTGACTTCTTTCTAGCTAATGCTCGTTCCTCTATACGTTGCAGTATATTTTCTTCGGTCAACCCTGCTCTTTTTAACGCTTTCTCTTTTAGCTGTGTCAAAACCTGTATAGTATAACAAGCACCAAGTTTCAAAATCTATATCCATTAAAAAAATAATAAAAAAAAACTTATGCAGCTAACCGCAGTATAAGTCGAACTGGAAAGCAGCCCCAGTACGTCCAAAACGTCTCTCACTTCTTTCTCTAACCCAATAAGAGACTCGATGTTTGATAACTTCTGTGGTTTTTGAAGCTTCTTCTTAAGCATTTTAAGAATTTTTTTCATCAATCTTAAAGCTTCTTGAAGAGCAGCATTCAGAATAGTTGTTGTATGTAAATCATCACACATTTTTTCTTCAAAGTGACTTCTCAGATTCTTGATACATTTTTGTGCATCGTCAGTCGTCGAATATTTCTTTCCGCTAGTTTTAATTTCCTCCTGAAATTGAGAGATAGCACCGCCACAATCTTCCAAGGTCTATCAACCAAACAAAAAGTCAACACATCAATAATATCAATATAGTATTTTCGTCCCTGAGGTTTGGCCATTTTTGTGGTTTTCGTCCAAAGGTTTGTTTTTCCGCATCTGGATCCAAAAGGTTAGAAATCTTGCCATTTTAATCCAACTCATTAATTCCATCCATTTTTCTCCGATAAATGAGGAGCATTTTTGTCTTTTTAGACATTTTTTATTAAAATAAAAAACACTATAAGAAATAAAGATCCACCTCTGTTGACTTTCTCCCCACCCAAACCCTTTAATCATCACAAAAAATGTCTAAAAAGACGAAAATACCCCTGACTTAACGTTAAAAATGGATGGAGTCAACGAGTTGGATGAAAATGGCAAAGATTCAAAACCTTTTGGATCCAGATGCGGAAAAACAAACCTTTGGACGAAAGTCGCAATAGTAACCAAACCTCAAGGACGAAAATGGCATTTTACTCAAAATTATTTCTACCTGATATATGTAAAATATAGCCTCTGAGGAAATCTCGATCTGGGCGATTGAGTAATTAACTGGTGATCGGTAATGTGTGCCCATTAAGAAATGTCGCAAGGCAAGTGGGTGGTATAGTTTTGTGACTTCACGAATAGTGAAAAAGTTTCCAATTGATTTCGACATTTTTTCGTCGTTTGCAGTTACGAAACCATTATGCATCCAGTAACTTATATTGCTATTTGGGCATGCAGCACAACTTTGGGCGATTTCATTTTCATGGTGTGGAAATGTTAAATCCATTCCTCCACCGTGAATATCGAATGTTTCGGTTAAATAAGTTGCGCTCATTGCACTGCACTCGATGTGCCATCCAGGCCTTCCTGGGCCCCACGGGCTAGCCCAACTGATCTCTCCTTGCTTCGCAGCCTGAAAAAATTATTCACAAAATATTTAATAATAACTGATTGTCAGTCAACGTCAGCCAAAATTTTCCATCTTTATCCAGATAAATTTAAGAGTAAAATGCCAATTTTGTCCCTGGGGTTTGGCCAGTTTTGTGACTTTCGTCTGAAGGTTTGTTTTTCCGCATCTAGATCCAAAAGATTTGAAATCTTGTCATTTTCATCCAGCTTGTTAACTCCATCCATTTTCTCCGTTAAGTCAGGGGTAGTTCCGTCTTTTTTTGCTAACTTAAAAGGACAATTCGGACTTTTTATCTGCATATAAAAAGACCAAATACCCCTAAAAAGGACAGAATTGGCCTTTAAGTTCAAAAAAAAGATAGAACTACCCCTGACTTAACGGAGAAAAGTGAATGGAGTAAACGAGCCGGATGAAAATGGCAAGATTTCAAACCTTTTGGATCCATGTGCGGAAAAACAAACCTTTGGACAAAAGTCACAAAACTGGTCAAACCTCAAGGACGAAAATGGCATTTTACTCTAAATTTAATAACACACCTTCCATAGGGCAAAATCAGCAGGATTTCGCTTCCGTGAATCGACAGCAATCCGCTCGCCGGCTCTGTTGTCCTCAAGCTTTCTTCCTGATAACCGTCCATAATTGGGAAAATTATCAACGGAAAAATAGACATCCCCATCAACAGTGTAAGCACAATCATTGTTAATAATCTGCATATGGAAAATGTAAAATACGTGTGAACAAGTGAATTATCTAAAATCCATCTTTTTTTAATTCTGGAAAACGTGACACCTTTTGAATCATATCCCTTATTTGATCCATATGATCTGAAACTCGCGGTTGTTCATTAGGAGGCAAGCACTGGAGATCAGCCATATCCGTCAGAAATTCTTCGCAAAACCGACCACTTAGCTTTAACGGGTCTTCCCCAACCTCATTGGCTCTTTTAATAATCTGCAAGCAAATAACTTAAAATCATATTACAAGTAAAGTAAGTCAACCTGGAACTTTCAGAAACACCACGATATAATTTGATTTCCTGTTGGATTACGTATTGAAAGTAGAGAATATCGGACTCTGTATATGGATACGAGATACATACATCTGCTGAAGATAAATACAAATACTTGATATACGATATGTATGTAAGAGATGCAAGGATGTAAGCAAGAGGGTGTGATAAACAGGACAAAAAGAAAAAAATAAATGGTAAAAGATAAATGCAATCATGTCTATGCCAAGCTGCTAACAGTTATATTAGATGTCAGCAACAATTGTGAATACGCTCTAGTTGTCAATTATATAACTAAATCATTCCTTGCTAATTATATCCAACTTGTTCTATATATGATTACTCTTTGTATTAACTTCTAAAATAAATAACCTACTGATCACCAATGAAATTAAAAGTATATCCAATTGACATACCTATACCTATAAAAGCATGCTAACATTCTTGCATTTCAATATTTCATTTCCATCTCAGCATGCTTTTATAGGTAAGGATAAGCTGCTTAGATTTCTCAATCGGATATAATATTTTAAATCCATTGGTGATTAGAGGGGTGAGCCCTAAAGCAATGGTAAAGTTGTTGCTATATAACCTGGAGATCACGCTTTCGAGTCGTGGAAACATCCTCTTGCAGAAATGCAGGGTACGGATGCGTACATAAAGCCCAAGTTGGCCTGATACCCCGTTAGACCCCGCGCAAGCGGGATCCAAGTGCATTAGGTTTGCCCTTTTATATCATTGTATATAGGAACAGAAAAGTGTTGAAAAATATGAACCATAAGCAAAGATCAATAATGGAAACAAAACATAAGGGTGAGGAGAATTCATTCAAAATAATTGAAGAGTATGAGAGCAGTGGCGAAGCTTGCCGGAGAAAACGGAGGGGGCTAAAACATATATACCCAAAAATTTCTATAGAATCGGGGGGGTAAAAACGTATATATCCAAAAATTTCTATACGAAAACTACATATATAACACTACTGAGCGAAAATCCCGGGGGTCGGGCGACCCCCCCCCCCCCCAAGAAGCTTCGCCCCTGTATGAGAGACATCGTAAGCTTTGGTCATCATCTTACCTTGTCATCTACGTCAGTGAAGTTCCGCACATATTTTACTTCATAGCCCAAATGCTTCAAATACCTTAAAAATGTAAATTTTAAATTGGTTAGTTAAAGAATACAAACTAAATAGCAAGAATATAAAACATTTTACACCAACCGAGTGTGGTGAATTCAGTTAATCCAATTAAGAAAGAATCTTTTTACAACTTTAGGTACCAACATTCAGTTGTTACTAATTAAACATGTTATCGGCAAAATGTTATTGACCAGAAAAAAACCTTTTAACCCAAAAATAACAAAAAAACAAAGTAAGTGCATGCTATTTTTAGTTGTTACTAATTAAACATGTAATCGCCGTATGCAACCCATGGTTGTAGAAATTGTTAGTCGGCAGGAGGGGTGTTGACTAGCAATTAATCGGGATTAATCGAGATTAATCGGATTGGGATTTTTATATGTAATTTTCAGTTTCTTTTATATATATACACATATTTATAGGTAAATATTTTAAGTAGATTGGATATACACATATATATATATATATACACATTAATGGATATACACATATTAAATATTTTAAGTAGATTGGATATACACATAAATATTTTATAAGTAGACTGGATATACACATATATATACACATTTTAAGCCGATTTTTAGCCGGCAGACTAGGTCCGATTAGGGCCGACTACCGACTAATTGACCGATTAACGAAAAATTAATCAGTGCCCGGCCGACTAGCGACTAATTGCCGACTAGTCCTGATTTTTACAACACTGATGCAACCTGAGGCGCAGGCTATACAGAAAGCGCAGCCGAGGCATGCTTTTTTGGTTAAAAATCGACTCTGAGGCGTGCGTCACATGTACATGCCATATTTTTGTGCAGCAGATTGTGGTACATCATGCTTTTCAGGTTGTACATGTATGTGATTTCAATATGGAAACATATATAAAGCCTATTTGTGTCTAAATATTGGGTAAATGATCCTAGAAACCTATAGAACATATAGAAAATTTATATAATCATCTTGCGCCTTGCATGCTATAACAAAACATTCAAAAGTACACCTAAAAACCCAAATTCCATGACATTATAATTTCAGTTACAAAAACACAGCAATTTATACTCAGTTGCATAACTCCTACTGCAACATGCAATCAGATCGTTATAATCAAACGCGTAAAACAAGTACTTGATCGTTATTAATGTGTGCGAAATAGAGAAAGGTGTTACCGATAGAGGACATCGAAGGCGACATATGCACGAGCGTGACCGATATGACTGAAGTCGTAAGATGTAACGCCACAGACGTACATGGAGACTTTGCCTGGCATAATTGGCTTGAATTTCTCCTTTTGTTTCGTCATCGTGTTGTATATCTGAAACTCTGATTCACGTACTTCCGCCATTGTTGTGTTTCTCGATCGATTTGGGAGAAAGATAAACCCTAGCGACCACGCTTTTGTGTTGCAGACTGTAGGGAATAATTATTCTCGATGAATTTCATTCCATAATATTGATTATTAATCACATTAAATAATAAATAAGCCGTTATATCTTTTATTTACTTTTCTTGGTGACCCATACGACTTACGCGCCGTATACAACACAATGAAACATCCGGGTTAGGTTTTTCCTCGTAATCGTTAGCACCTTCCTCGTACTCTCTCATGTGTTGTTCTTCCACGTGTAAATGGTAAGTCACGTATGTGTACTGTGGATAGATTTGTGCCACGTAAGATGGTTCGGCTTCTTCTATGAACTCCTGAAATAGCTAAATAGTGAGACTTTGGTAAAAATTACAGCATCACATCTTATAGAGATTTTCTATCTAGCTCAAATTGGGCAGCACTCTCTTGTCATCACAATAAACCACGGACACAACTACCTCTCCTCGTTCAACGTCGGGTCTGAAAACGTATTCTGAGACCCATGCCTCATTTGAATGTTCGGCAAAAACATAACTAACGACCCAAGACGACATCGTGATACGCTTCGATCAATATACGCGACGTATTACGCTACACGTCATATAAGGTTTACTTTTCGCTACATGATTCCTGGGTCAGACACATCAATCAACCCTCTATACGATGCGTATAGCCCTATACACACATATAGTGTTATACGCATCGTATAGAAGGGCTTATTTATTGCAGGTTAAACCATACACAACACGTATAGCCCTATACGCGTCGTATAGGAGACGTCCAAATAATTTTGGAGATGTCCAATTATCATCACCCGTTATTTTGGAGATAACATCTACCTACCAAACACGACACAAATTCCTAATTTATGTTAAAATATTAGTTTAAAAGTAGTTTAAAAAGGTTTCTTATTTATCTCAAACATTGCCCCTTGACCGTTTAATTTTGGACCGCTATAACTGGATTCTATATTAGTTTATCTTTATGATGTTAGTTTTTCTTTACTATTTCTTTTTATTTTTATTATAAAACATATATTTGACAGAATGTTGTTGGTCTTGCTGTAAAAACTTGGGGACAAAGCGAGGAGTGTGTATAAAGTTAAAAGGTCCCCAAACGTAACTCCTTCTTGATGGTTAGATCAACATCAACTGAAGCAAGCAACCGATATCAAACCCATTCACAAATTCCACAATGCCTTCTTCCAAATTCACATCTCAATCAAATCTCTCCAAATGCAACAACCCACCACAACTCCCCGTCGATCCCGCTGCCGACGGTCAACTGAATCGGTGGCCGCCAACGGCAGCAACGGTTGACAGATTAATACTTCAATTAAAAGCAAAAGACCCCGACACAGAAGCCAATTGGGAGAAAATCATTCTCAATTTCAAAAAGGAGCTTGCTGCAGAGGAGGAGAAGGAGAAATTGAAGTCGGCGTTGACTTCTGATGTGGTCAATAGTAGCGGCTGCGGTGGTGGTGGTGGAATTGAGGAGAGAGATGGGGTTAGGGTTAGGGTTAGGGCAAAGTTTTCGGTTCCGCTTTCACGGAGGGAGATGGAGAAGGATTTTGAAGATATGGGAGAACGGAGGTTGCCCAGAAAGCCCAAGAAGCGGCCCAAATCTCTTCAGAATCAGTTGGATGTAAGTGTTTTGATGTTCATTGATTTGATTCATGTTAGTTGATGAGTTTGTTATAGCATGTATGTAGAGATATTATTGTGTAGATGTAAATGAAATAAATATTATATATTGAAAGATTCTGCAGTTGTAATCAAGATTTATTAACATAGATTGTTATTACATTGATACCCGCAGAATTCGACTAAATTAACCGTATGTATTGGCTATTTGGTAACTGAATCATTGTTTCTGCAAAATGTAAACGGGGAAGAAGTTATTATAGAGTAATGTAGACAGTGCCCTCTGGGTATATCCGCTTGATTCATTGAAAGCTATGTTGTCAAAGCGCCTAGGCGCACTCAAGGCGCATAGGCCGAGCCCGGATCCTAGGCTCTAAGCACTTAAAAAATGAGAGCTTTTTTAAATAAGGCGAATGATATAAAATACCTTTTTAGGGGTTTTAGAGATGTTTTAGGCTTGTTTAAGGCTACTTTAGGATGTTTTAGGGCTGTTTAGAACTTGTTTATAGTTCGTTTAGGATCTTTTAGGCGTTTCAGACGACTTTTAGCCTGAATTTGGCTGGAAATTGTGCCTCAGCGCCTAAAAGTGCGCTTCACCAGTCGCACCTCATGCGCTTTAAACAACGTAGATTCAAAGTGTAGTGACTTTTTTTTTTAACTTGCATTTCTTTGAGAACTTTGTTTGTAATGAAAAGCAAATACATATGTTCATTGATAACTAAACTATGTAATACTTGCAACATTCATATGGTTTGAGAACATGGTTGTAAAAATTGCTAGGTGCTAGTCGGCGGCACACAGTTAATCGGATTGGAATTTTGTATGTACTTTTTCGAACTTATATATACACACAAAAATTTTCGAACTTTATATATAATTTTCGAACTTATTTATCGGATTGGATTTATAAGTATGATTTTTCAAATACTTCAAAGATTTTGACTTATTTTGATTGATTTTGACCGATTTTGAATCGACTGCCTTTGACCGATTACAGATTCTAGGTCTGACTTGGTGAAATTTAATCGTTAAACTACCAATTACCAATTAATCCCAATTATTACAACACTATTTGAGAACTTACTGATTTACTGAGCGGATTGTGGGTTTCCGAACATTGTTGATGTGTAATAACCTTAGTTCATTTTAATGTTATGGCAGACTCTATTTCCTGGATTGTGGTTAACTGAGATAAACGCTGATCTTTATAGAGTTTCCGATACAAAAAAGGTATGCTGGTTTATATTTCAGAACATTTTATTACTGGTCCTTGAAATCCAGTTTATTTTTTATTCTAGAGTCTTGATTTTGTTCTCTTGTTTTGTTTCCTTTAAAGCAGAGGTAGTGATGGGAAACCAAGTGATTGAAGTTTAAAGGATTCTTTCTCTCTAATCGTTGACAATTGCCAAAATAAACTGATATATTCAGCAAGTTAGCTCAATTGGGTAACATCATATGTAAGTATCTTTTGACACTAGGTAGTTAAGTTCTATTGTTTAGTATCATACTTCATATACCGACTCTTTTCCGATCTTTGTAGAAACTAGAAAACATCTATTTCAAGATCAAATGTTGTTGATTGCATTTATGTTACCATGTTTTTTTTTTTTTTTTTTTTTTATCTTATATCTTGATCCAATAAAAAGTCAACTTTTTGTTCAACTATTGCCTGTTATTTCATGTTACAATTTCGGGACTGTAGGGTATATTTGTAATAGTTATAATGTTGTATGAAGTACAATCTTATTCTAATATCTTTACGCGGATGCTTTGTGATTATTGATGGAATTTCATGTGCAGAAGTTCTTTCTGGTTTATACGTGCAAGAATTGCCAATATTGGTGGTCCCCGCTACATGTATAGTGGTTTTCGGGAGGGCAAAGGGCAAAATGGTGAAACAAAACTTCGTTTATTTACACTAGGTTTCGAGTCATATATGATTTATAGCAGTTAGTGATGAAGATTCGGTCCTAGAATTTTGTTCATTCATGGTTTAATATATTCTCCAAATCTTTGCTGTTTTCCCGATAGGAATTTACTTATGTTATAATTTGCAGATGTTAGTATTACTATAATGAATCATTCAACTTGTTCAGGCAATCCAAATCGTCAAAATGTTTTGAAGAAGATGCTAGTTAATGCGATTGGATACGTTACAAGGACCTAGACACCTAGTACTATGATATGTATCAATTTAGCGAGTTGTGTTAGTTGGTATGGTGGTTGTATAAGGCGATTTTAAGTCAAATAAGCACATATCTAGTAATTGTTTAGCTATATACAGTGAAATTATATACCTGCTATGATGTGAGTTTTGTGTCTCCTTCCTCCAATCAATCTTTTTTTTTTTCTCAATTATCTTTACTCGTGTGCTTGGTTTATAACCACGAGTGTTCGTTGTTCCCCAAATCTTTTTAAGTTGTAAAGCTTGGTGCTTGGTCATCTAATCTTTGATCCAAACATCTGCTAGTCTAATACTAATATTATGATGAATTCCAAACATGTATGCATTATTGTAGTTTTACTACTTGAGTGATATTGAGATGGTTATGTTTGAAGTATAATAACTAATGCATCTTCTTAGACCACCCCTAACCGGATGTCATGTGGTCGTTTGTTGCAAGGAAGTTACTTTGCACCAGTTTGCATTTGACGACTAATGTCGGGTTTGACCGTCCCCAAGTAGGCTCAGACCATCACAACGTAGGATCCGACGATCTGTTGTCGGATTCGTGGCCTACGTGGAAAATATTCTTTCATAACTCTTTGTGTTTCTACCAAAGGGCCAAATGACCTAACGTTATTAAGGTGTGTAAAATAGTGTCCGTTTCTAAAGACTGAGAGTTTGAATCCCATAGTGGATAATTGTATAGAATTATGAGTAGATTAGATTGTTAAAAATTACGAGGTGTACTTTTTAAAATAAAACTGAATTTTGATGCAAAATATGTTACTAATTACATGTGAAATAAATTATCAATGCATAAAGGAAAGAAAATTATGTTACTATTGTTGAATACAACTTTCTACAAATTAACTAATTAAGATTAAAGATTGAATAAGTATCAAAAAAGTGATAGATTTATGGAGGTGATGCAGTGGGTTACTTTTTTTTTTGTCAGTGATCATTATAAAAAGCAAAACAATGTTTAAAGATGGGTTGAACATGTAACATTTGTGAAACTATCAGTAACATATCTTGCATCAAATCCCTGGTTCGGATATATGAATCTAGATATTGGACCGATACTTGAGTTCGCATTAAGAAAGAATGATCATCATGATTTCAATCTAACCTGGTCTTTATTTGTACAAGCTTATATTCTTAAAGCCCACAACATGATTACAAGATATCAAAAAGAACTTCAATAAAATACATCTGATTCAAAGTTGGGTTGAACATGAAACATAGCAACTCATGTTTTATGCATATCATCTTTTCATAGTCCAAACGGTATCGTACCATCACTAGCATGGTGTCACGCCCCACTAAAATTCAGCATAAAATTTCAGCATTCTAGAACTTTCCGGGGCCATCTAGTTGCTTCAAGAGCCACCCGTAAGACTTCGGAACAGCCCGTTTTTTCCAGCAAATTGGGGACACTAAAATGACCAAGATTCAGCCAAGAAAGACCTAGAAAATACTAGTCAAATCAACCTTAAAAATCTGTCAAGAGTACTGTAGAAACTTAGTAAAATATCATGATATTTGAATTATCTAGATATTAAAGTTAGATCTCTTGTAAAGAGTGTTCTCTAGATAGTCAACCAAGTAGTATAAATAGGTATGATGGGGTCTCATTTGACTATTTGAGACATCCTCAAGCACTTGTAAACATACATCACTCTTGTAAATTTTCTTTGTGTAATACAAAGCTTTTCTCTTATATACCTGTGTTTAAGTATTACAAGTCACACTCTTGCGATCCAATGTTCCCTTCAAAGATTTTCATAACCAAAACCCAATGACACTAAGTCGGCAAGGTTTACTTAGACGATGATTTAAGGCCGCACATAAGTTAAAGATCTAACTCCGTGACAATGGGCCTTGATAACCATTATTAAATAGGCGAGTGATGCTAAAAAGGCCTTGGGCCAATTTCGAAAGACTTGTCTTAGAAAAAAAAAATACGATGTAATTATGTAATACTGATTAGTTTTTTTAACTAACAACTGTGATATACCTACCACATAATATTGATTAGTGATATGATTCAGTAAGACGTTGTACTCTTCACTATATGAAGTGGATTTTGAGGCCCACGAAATTGTCTTTAGCAATCCTTAGGGTGAAGGGAGTGGTTAAACAGGTGAAAGTGGCAAACTTCAAAATGGGTCAATCAGAGTGTGCCATGTCAGCAAGTGTGAAGAGTTTAAACTTTGGTGAAAAATGTTGGCAATGGTTAAACACTTGAAAGTGGTAAACTTTTTTTTTTATAAATTATATGTTAAATAAATAGTTGCACACACAAACACACACATCAATCATTATCATTCTTGTTTCCCGATCGGTAATGCCTCACCGGATGTTCAAGTTTGCCGAGCGGCAAAGGAGGCCGGCGGCGGTGTTGCCGCGCGGCAAACTCCTTTGCCGTCGAGTTCACCGCTCCACTCCCTTCACCCTTACTTTGTTGAAATATATTTTGAGGCTCATGAATTTGCTTCTTCAGTTATAGGTAGTGGTGCACAAATCGGGTTTTTTTAAAAACCGGGTTGGGTCCGGGTTTTCTACCAAAAATGTATACCCTATATACCCGGATTCGGGTCGGGTTTTATAAAACCCGGGTATTATAATACCCTATTTCCGGGTTCGGGTTCGGGTCCGGTTCTGGTATTCATCGGGTATGCATCGGGTTGGGAAAAAACTCGCACCGGGTATTAAAAAAACCCGACCGGAACTATGCTTATAAAATGTATCAAACATAACTCTCTCACATAGACATCAAATCTATTGATAAACAGAGGCACAGTTTATAAACAGAGACACAATTTATAGTTCTTCATGTGGTTATTCTTGAACTTTATAAACAGAGACACAATTTATTAAATACAAAAACTAATAATGATATTAAACAAACAAAGAAAATAGAAGGGCCAACATATATTGGCATATTTGTTTCCACTTGTAATGAAATATACTAAATAATTAAGTAACGGTGGCAAATATCATTAGAAACCTAATAATTAAACAAGATTACATCAAAGTGCATACATAATTTTGTTAAATCATAAGAACTAGAAGTCTTAATGCATACATAATTAAACAAGATTACATCAAAATCGGGTTTTTTTAAAAACCGGTTCTGGGTATTTATAAAACCGGGTTCCGGGTTCGGGTATTTATAAAACCGGGTTTCGGGTATAAACCGGGTATAAAAAAAACCGGTTCCGGGTTCGGGTTTTACATCAAATATGCATACCCGGTCCCTACCCTACGGGTAGGTTCGGATATAAAAAACCCGGGTTTTATAATACCCGATTCCGGGTTTTTTTTTCGGGTTCGGGTCCGGGTTCGGGTTTTTTGTGCACCACTAGTTATAGGATTAGGATCAAATACAAAGGATCCTAATTGTAAGAAGGATTTATAGAGTGACAAGTGTCCAATAACCTAAAAAAACACACTACACAAAAAAACCCCACTACAAAAAAAAAAAAACCCTTAAACTTCCACCACCACCAAAAACATAACCCCCCCACCCCCCACCCACCCACCCACCACATCACCCACCCAAAAAAATTATTATTATTATTTTTTTTTGCCGAGAGGGTGGGGGTTTAGGTTTTTGGGTGGTGGTGGGTGTTTAGTATTTTTTAGATTTTTTTTTAGGTTTTTGGGGGGTGGGGGGTTAGGTTTTTTTAGGTTTTTGGGGGGGGGTGAGGGTTAGGTTTTTAGGGGTTTTTTTGGTGAGGTATAGTTTTTTTTTTTTTTTCCGGGGGGGGGGGGGGGGGGGGGGGGGTGTTTAGGTTTTTGGGTGGTGGTGGGTGGGTGTTTAGGTTTTTGGTGGTGATGTAGTGAGTTTAGTTTTAGGTTATTGGACACTGTCACTCTATAAATCCTTTTTCCACTTTTTACAATTAAAAGCCTTTGTAGAATAATTTGACCCTTCAGTTATAATCTTCTTCCCCTGTTTTTATTAAAAAGATAATATTTGTCTAACACAGTTTTCTAGATCAAATAAATATGGTATGTAATGCAAGGTTACTTGATGCAAGCAGTATAATTCGAGCAGTTGGACATGGGTAGATGAAAAAAGAAAATTTGCTAACTTAAAACGGGCATATTTTTCACTTTGTCTAGATGTACAAAGAACGTAAGTTATGGACATAAACGTTTCAATGAACCTGATAATATGACAAACTGTCATACGCGGTTTGTCATAACTGTTGGACCCGTATTTATCATCTGAAATCTTGATTCAAACACTAACGGTTCCTTAAGTTTAGCAGTTTCTAGTTTATTTTCTCTTGATGGTAAACACACGAATTTGATTTGTGTAAAAGTTAGTTTGGTTATTAGGTAGTGAATTTTAGTTTTTGTTTTTTAAATTTGACTTAACTTGTCAAATTTACTTTTACCAATAGAAGAAGGGTTGATGTAATAGCTTAGATATTAAATGTTATACTACCTCCGTCCCATTAAAAGTGTCATATTTTGAATTTTCAAAGTCTTTATTTATAAACACTGACTTTAGTTATATATTTTTTTATGTTATATAAAACTTGATGAAAATTAACCCGATAAAAACACTTGTAAAACACACTCAAATCATATAACTTTCATCAAGTATTATCTAACACAAACAAAATTATTTCAGTTCAAAGTTTATAAATAAAGACTTTGAAAATTCAAAATAGGACACTTTTAGTGGGACGGAGGGAGTATCAATTTTCTCTGTTAGAGTTTTCCCCTCGGTGTGCCTCAGCGTAAGATTTAAAAAGGGAATATTGGATTTTAATAATCCCAACTATTCGTCGTTGGCCGCCAACAGTTCCAACTTCAAAAATAACCACTGTTAGTTCCAAATATTGACATATCGGCCACCAATAACAGAACTCTAACGTCGCTAGTCTTAGGTTGTTGGAAAACCGTTTTTGGGCAGAAAAAGGTTTCTAAAGGTCCGATCTAAGGTTACAAAAGGTTTGGGACGAAGATGTAAGTTTTCCAGCCAAAAAGTTGAGTTTTCCGACAAAAAAGAAGTTTTCCGGCGACTTCAATAATTGAGGCTTTTACTAGATAAAAGTTCCTAAGACCACCCGTAGTGGGGCGGTATTTTTAAAAAAAATTGAAAAAAAAGCCCCAAAACGCCCCCCACCCCATTACGCTAGGCGTTATCCGGCGTTATTTTTGAAAAAAAAAATGTAGCCGGCGTGTTTATTATAACGCCAAAATGGGATTGTGATGGCTTGACTGGCCAATGAGAGAATAGATTGTTTTTTTTTTCTTTAATGATTGGAAGGGACATTATTCCCACTACGCCACTTTTGCAATAACGCCCCATGCTGACTGGGATGACACGTGTCGAATAATGCCCCATGGTGGGGGCATTATTTTTCTCTACCACTACACCCGGTCTAAAGGTCCGTAATAAGGTTACAAAGAGCTTTGGGACGTAAATGTTGAGTTTTCAGGTCAAAAATGAGTTTTCCGGCCAAAAACGTTTTTACGACGTTAGGGTTCTGTTAGTCACGTTCCATTGGAGGCCAATATGTTAATAGTTGGGACTGCCAGTAGTTATGTTTGAAGTAGGGACTGTTTGTAGTCAACGACGAATAGTTGGGATTATTAAAATCCAATATTCCTTTAAAAAATGGTTTTTGTCAGGTGATATGAAGGTGTTTATTTCCATATAAAGCTAAGCTTTATGATGTAGCGTGTGAAACTGTAACGACGAATTGATCACGTTGATTCTTAGAATACCTGTGATGATTTTTTCCAAACCCCCAAATTCGTCTCAAAGGGCATATAATCTGAAATGATAGGATGTTTATTGAAAAATTGATAGATGACCATCCAAATTACATGACAAAAACTTAAATAAGAACATAAATTCTAAACGAGCCATAAAAAGGCCATGGGCCAAACACAAATCCAAAAACAAAATGCACAAAACATCATGAAGAAAAACATAAAATGCTTGTAACTCACCCTAGAATGCTTTTTGGACTCAATAGAAAGATTGCGATTTTCTATTTAAAAACTTGATACAAAAAGACAAAGAAGAAAGGAAGGCACTTTAATCTTGATATAACAGGACATGCAATAATTAAAGCAAGGAACACATTTTCAAAAGGAAAAGAATGGTAATGAGAATTCACCTTAAAACAAGGTAACCTGTTCTTTTGTTCTCGAAATCTTTGACATGTTATGAAATTATCTCTGCCATTTTCCCACCACTTATATGATCTATAGCTACAACCAAGCTTTTACATAACTATTTATTATTTTCTTTTGAAAATGCTTTATAAAGACATTACACACACATATATGTTCACACGTTTTATAATAATTGTTATGTAGTAACAACATTTATGATCGGGTTGAATCATCAAATTAATAATGGTTGTTTCTTACCGATCTATTAATCAATATAGATAAAAAATTTAGAGTAAACTGCCATTTTGGTCCCTGTGGTTTGGGCACTTTTGCCATTTTAGTCAAAATCTCAAACTTTTTACATCTGGGTCCATGTGGTTTGCATTTTGTTGTCATTTTAGTCCAAAATTCAAAAACCTCATTTTTTGACTGTTGCAACTTCCTATTTTGTCTTTTAGTTCAGGGGCATTTTGGTCATTTTGCTTTTCATTTAACATTTTCTTAATCAACATTTTCTTCTCCAAATAAATCATCACCATCCCCAAATAAAACCCTAACTGACTCTCTCTCTTCTCTCTCTAAATCGATCAGTACTGAGACCTAAATCGATCATCATCATCATCCCCAAATCTATCAGTTGACCCAAATCTCTCTCTCTCTCCTGTTTCTCTTTCTCTCTCTCTCTTTCTAGTGCATAAAAACCCTAAAGATCACAATGGAGCACTTAATCTGTCTGGATCGTTGAACGCTAGCAACAAGGGTGTGCACAAACCCTCCAAGAATGATAAGGGACGTACCCCCCTTGCAAATCTGAATGTGAATGACCTGGTTCAAGCCAATCTCACCATCAATGTAAACCCCCCTCTGATCTCTGTTTTACCTCTAAAGCCGCAGGCAGTGTTGTAGAAGGCGCTAGGCGCTAGTCGGGCGGTGAGGTACCGCCTAGGGATTAATCGGATCGGGATTTTTATATGTATTTTTTTCAAAATTATATATATATACCCAATAATATAAAAATAATACTTCAAAATTCACATAAATACTTCAAGTTTCAGATAGTATGGTTCGATTTTGACTGATTCTGACCAATTTTGACCGCCTAGGACCGCCTGGGACCGCCTGGGACCGATTTTGACCGATTTTAACCGATTAATATAGGCCAATTAATCCGATTTTGACCGCCTAGGACCGATTTTGACCGACTTTGACCGACTCCGATTAATTGGCCGACTAGCTCAAAATTAGTCAGTAAGTAGCCGCCTAGCGCCTAGGCGCCGATTAATCGGCCGCCTAGGCCGATTTTTGCAACACTGGCCGCAGGTGAGTACCCCCCTGGTGAGTACACCTCTGAAGCCGCAGGTACTACAGAAAACCCTATATCCTTTAATGATGCTATTCAAGCAATTAACCAAGGTAAACCCCCCTCTGATCTCTGTTTTACCCCCTTCTAAATCGCCCTGTGTGACCAATTTGGTTCCGTCGGATGTTCCGACTCCCACAAAGGTGCTTAATTTTGATTCGGTAGAAATCATGGATGAGGAGGGTTGGGATACTGAAGATGACGACACCACCACGGCCCATGAATCGCTGATGGTGAACGACAATTCTGCTACAGTGGACTCCCAACCCATTCATCAATCTGCTGTGCAGAACTGTGCCACTGGAACATCTAACAGGCAGCATATGGTTGGAATTAATTCGGATAATCCTCTGGTAGGGGTTGGTGGTGGTGGTGGCGGAGGTTGATGAATGGTGATATTGGGTTTGTAGTGGCCGGATGCGGCGGTGGTGGTGGTGGCTGGGATACGGTGGTGGTGGTGGTGGCGGAGGTTGATTGAAGAGAGAGATGGAAGAGGTGGGGGATAGTTGAAGGAAGAAGATGAGCTGGGCAAATCAACTGGTCATTTATCTTCAAACATTATTTTAATTAATATTTAGTTATAATAATTCTAAAATGACAAAAATACCCCTGAGGGTAAGGACAAAACATGGGGTTTTAATTTGGGGATTCTGGTCAAATTTCACTTTTGGACCAAAATGGCAACAAAATGCAAACCACAGGGACCCAGATGTAAAAATTTTGAGATTTGGACTAAAATGGCAAAACTGCCCAAACCACAGGACCAAAATGGCAGTTTACTCAAAATTTTATTATAAAGGAATAGATTTTTTTTTAAAGTAGAATATCATTCCACACGAAAAAGGACAATTACAAAGCAATGGCAGGTAGTCGGGCAACAAGTTGCGCCGCCACCCCCTTTTGAATAGAAAAACCAATTCTACTAAATACAAAGTTTGAAACCTTTAGCGACGAAGAATTACTATTAACGACTTTTTGAACCCGATTCAAAAGTCGCACAGCGTCAGGAGCGAGGCCACCAAAGGTATCAAACGTAAACGGGACAAACACATGTTGATTCTCCAGGCAGTCTTTCTCATGTTTTGCCACTTTGCTCGCCTCTGCCTTGAGCACCGCTTGTCCTACGACAAAGCCTTGTCCTTGAGCCCGACAAGGGGGGATACTCCAGTTAGATCTACACAAGCGTGTTTCCCCCATTCCTATCCAAACACAAGGATGTCCGCCGGGCGTAAAGTGGACCTCCCCTCTAAGGGGTCAGTCAGGAAATTTACTGGAGCCTCCTTTTTGGCAGAGATCCCGGCCCGCTTAAGAACATCACATAACACATCTCTCTCCCAACGGTGGTCAATGGTTAGGAAATTCAACAAAGTTTCACAAACATATTCGCTGAAATTTTTGCTTCCGTAAAAAGATTACAAAGTTAACATCAATAGAAAGATTTGTATAACACTATTACAAATCTTAATATCTTATCAATATACAAACATAACATATACATATACATTTCCATAAATCTCTGTTAGGAAAGTTTTACATTTAGTTATAGGAATGTATTTTTTATTTATTGGTTTACTTTTTTGTTCTTTTAATTCAAAAATATTCTAGACTTGGGCTTTTTCTTTCAATTATTGTTGCGAGTGAGGGTACCTTAAAGAAGCAAAACGATACCAAATCATACGACCCCTGAACTTCAATAACTTTTTTATTATAAAACCAAAAAATTTATAAGATTTTTAGTAACAATTCTCTTCCTATGAACGGTTTACGTTTCATCCCCAAACTTTAATAGAGTTAACATACGATACTTAAAGTTTAATAAAGTTCATTTTTTAACAAATATTTGTTCTTTTATCTTTTTTATAAGTTTAAATCTTTTTCTATTTTACTTATTATTTATTTATTTAACTTATTATAACTAAAGATAACTTTTAACTCTAAACATGTTATTTAGTTGTGTTGCTTGCATATTTAACATCGTTTAGATTAAAGCCTACATGGTCTAAATTAACCCTTTAATATACCAGGTAACAAATTTAATTATTGTTTTACTTACCTGATTATAGTTAAGGCTAACTTTTAACTCTAGAGATGTTTACTTAACCATACTATTGCTTATTTTTACGCTTGTATAGATTAAAGCATGCATGGTCTACAATAACTCATCGATATATTATGTAACAAATTCATCATAACCAGCACCCTCCTATGGCCCTGCTGCAAAGCGTGGGCTCCGAAACTAGTTATTATTAATGCAAGACCTAGCAAATTTTATTTAGAACACTTACCGAATTAAAAAAAGTTAAAATTGCTTTTGGTCATATTATTTGCATTGCTCAAATATTAGATAAGATTGTTATAAAATCAGATATACTCATATACATAACTCCCAACATAACCGTTTTGTCAGTTACACATGAATGTATAACTCCCACCATAAACGTTTTGTCAGTTACACATGAATGTATATTATTGTATGGAATGATGAAATGAGTATGGCTTCCAAAATTTACAATTCAATTTCCTATTAATTTCTTATCACGTTATCAGCACGATGGCCTCTACACTGGGATTTACAAGCCATCTGCAACGTTTGTTCTTCACCGGAGATGCATACGTACTTGGTTTGCTTTTTCGTATAATTCTCTGTTCATCACACTTTATCCTGGTACGCATCATCACAATCTCTAATATGTGTTGCACATAGTTATATGTTATCTGTTTCGATTTGGATTTTATAATGCATTTTATATTTCATACAAAACTCTCTCTCTCTCTCTCTCTCTCCAACAAATTGGTATGAGAGTGAAGAACCGAAAAGATACCGAGTGAGTGATTCGATATCGATTGTGAAGAAGAGAACCCCTGTTACGATCATTTATCCCATTTTAATTATCCCTGAAACTAAATCGACAATCGGAGGACATATCCGATTGAAGTCTTGCAATCCCTGTTCTTCGAAGTGTTCTTACAGAAATTGAACCGTACGATTCCGAATGAAATCAAAGTAATTAAAGGATTTATTTGATCACTCTTGATTATAAAGAAGGACAGATTTGTACGGGATATACAAACCGTTGCCGGAAAACATTTTATAAAGAATCCCCTGTTTCTTATAAAAGTTGAAAATTTTGGATTTTTGATTGAATCAATCAAGGGTTTACTTGATTGTTGTTGTTCAGACGTTAAGGACGAAAAGAATCAAAGGAGTTATTTGATTCAAATCACCGGTAGGGTTACTCCGGTGAAACTGTAGTTGTTCGCCCATGTTTAAGAATTTTGGCGCCGGAAAATCGTATCTTTAAATCATCGTTCAGAACAACAATTGAAGGTTATTCGATTTTTAGTCAACATCTTTGGACAGAATCAACACAAATCGGTTATCTAAAACCCCTTCACATTATAATTTTTGTGTTGTTTCTTTGATTCGTATTAAACCGTTTTGGCGCGAAAAAACTGTGATCAAATTTCCGATCACTGTTACTCGCAGAATGATTCGAAAGTTTGTGAAAGTTTTCAAACAGAATCTTTATTATAAAAAAAGGAAGATTAAGAATTGATTAAGATTCTAAATTCATTCGAATTTTTTTGAAAAGACTTCAACAGAATCATCGTTGCTAAAGAATTTGACTTTTGTAAAGTCAAAATTGCCTTGCCTTTTGATGGGTAATCAAAACAGAAATATTTTAAAATATAAAAACAAAACAACAATGTTGTTCCTTTGTGACTGACGGTCACAATCGAAAGTTAGAAACATTTTAACAAAGAAAATTGTATTTGTTTTCTTTGATGGCAACACTGAAGGGCCAGAAACGATTTTTAAAGAAAAAGAAAACGAAACGTTTTTTTTAAATTGTGATTTGACCGAGAGTCAAAATAGAAAACCTTAAAACTAGATTTTTTATTAGTGCAAAGTCAAAGGTGACTTTGGGTAAGTTTTGATGTAAAAAAAAAGGAAAAATCCAAACAGAATCATTTAAAACTTACGCTTGAGTTAGCAATCTCAACTTATGAAATATTTGCCACTTAGACTATTACCTACTGGTCAAGAGAAATCATCTTTTATGGGGGAGATCAAGGTTCAATTCTTGTGAGGTGTAAGTATTTAAGGGTAATAAAATTAGCCATTAAAAAATAATAATAATAAATAAAAAAAACTTCAGAAATATTTTATTTGTTATAAATCAGATTTACAAAATACATCTCCTTGTAACTCACCCCAAATAACTGCTTGACAGTTATTCTTTTATCTATACATATACTACTTTATTGTAAACAAATCTTGTTCTTCCAGAATATTCAATACAATCACCATGGTTTGAAACTCTTGTAATGTTTAATTTTACTCATTTGCATTAACTTTTAGTTATTTTTATTTCCCGAAGAAATATGTATGCTAGCTCCAGTAGAGCTATTATTGGTGATGAATGTATGGTAGATAGCAGTAGTACTAATACTATTCTCAAAGATATGAGATTTTTCTCTGAGTTGTCTCCTGCAGAGACACCGATTGGTACTAAATCTGGTGTCAGTGCTCTATCGAAGGCTCCGGTAGAGCACACATAACATTATCTTCGGGTACCCAACTCATTATTGATAATGCATTATATTCTAGTAAATCCAGAAGAAATTTACTTAGCTTTAAAAATATTCGAAAAAACGGTTACCACCTAAAAACAATATCTGAAAATAATAATGAATATCTTCAAATTACTTCAAACAAAAATGGCAAAGAAACAATTGTTGAACAATTAGAAGCCTTATCCTCTGGGTTATATTTTACTAATATCAATCCTATCGAATCATACATGGTGAGTAACCAAAAGCTGTTAGATAAAGAAACATTCAATATATGGCATGACCGTCTAGGTCACCCTGGTAGCATAATGATGAGATGAATAATCAAAAGTGAAACCGGGCACCCTCTCAAAAACCTAAAAGTTTTGCTACCACAAGACTTATTATGTGCAGCATGCTCTCTGGGCAAACTTATAACTCGGCCCTCACAAACTAAATTGATACATGAACCCCCATCATTTTTAGAAAGAATCCAAGGGGATATTGTGGGTCTATTCATCCTCCGTGTGGACCATTCTGCTATTTCTTGGTCTTAATAGACGCATCCTCAAGGTGGTCACATGTGAGCCTTTTAGCTACTCGAAATGTAGCATTTGCCTGACTTTTAGCTCAAATCATACAATTGAGAGCCAATTTCCCCGATAATCAAATTAGAAACATCCGGATGGATAATGCAGGAGAATTCACATCTCAAGCTTTTAATGACTATTGTATGTCAATTGGAATCAATGTTGAACATTCAGTACCTCATGTTCATACACAAAACGGTTTAGCTGAATCTCTTATTAAACAATTACAAATAATCGCTAGACCACTCCTAATGAGATATAAATTACCATCTTCTGCATGGGGTCATGCTATTTTGCATGCCGCTGCACTGATTAGATTGAGACCAACTGCTGATCACAAATGCTCCCCATTGCAACTGGTCTCCGGACGAGAACCATGTTTGTCCCACCTTAGAATTTTTGGTTGTGCGGTATATGTACCAATACCGCCACCACAACGTACTACAATGGGACCCCAAAGAAGACTGGGTATTTATATTGGTTTTAACTCCCCGTCAATTATTAAATACTTATAACCAATGACGGGAGACATGTTTACAGCACGGTATGCTGACTGTCATTTTGATGAAACAATGTTCCCAGTCTTAGGGGGAGATAAGGACAAAGAAAGACTGGTAACACAAGAAATAACGTGGAATGCATCATCACTATTAAATCTCGACCCCCGAAGTGGTCAATGTGAATATGAAGTCCAAAAGATTATACATTTGCAAAGAATAGCGAATGAATTTCCAGATGTATTCACAGACACGAATAGAGTGACAAAGTCACATGTACCAGCATCAAATGCACCTGCTCGAATTGAAGTAATCCCAGAAGCGATTACTATATAACGAAAGTGTGGGAGGCCAATCGGTTCCAAAGACAAAAACCCACGGAAACGAAAAGAGCAAAGTAACACAGTTGGTGAAAACTCACAAAAGATTATAAGTGAAACCCCGGAAGAGGTAAATGTCTCAGAAGAGACAACTATGAATCCAGAGGAAAATGAAGTTTCAGAAGAAACACCGGTACCGAATGAAAATGAGATCTCTATTAATTGTGTACAAGATAGTACAATGTGGAACCGGAATAAAACACGTGTTGATGATGTATTCGCATATGCTATAGCAACGGATGTAATCAATGAAAATGATTACGTACCAAAAACTTTAGAAGAGTGCATGCACAGAAATGATTGGCCAAGATGGCAAGAAGCTATAAATGCCGAATTAAATTCGCTCGAAAAGCGACATATTTTCGGACCTGTAGTCCGAACGCCCATAGACGTCAAACCAGTGTGTTTGTAATAAAGATAAATGAAAAGAATGAGATTGTACGATATAAGGCTCGACTTGTAGCACAAGGGTTTTCCCAAATCCCAGGAGTTGATTATGAGGAAACGTATTCCCCTGTAGTGGATGCGATAACCCTTAGGTTCCTAATCGGCCTCACAATCTCTGAAGGACTTCATATGAGACTAATGGATGTCGTCACCGCATACTTATACGGGACACTTGAAAATGACATCTACATGAAAATCCCTAAAGGATTAAAATTGCCTGAAGCATTAAAATCAACACCTCGAGATATGTGTTCTATAAAGCTCCAGAGATCTTTATATGGTCTCAAACAATCTGGTCGTATGTGATACAATCGACTTAGTGAATATCTCGAAAAAGAAGGATACAAGTCTGATATAATCAGTCCATGTGTTTTTATAAAAAGAACACTTTCAAATTTCACTATAATAGCAGTCTATGTTGATGATAACATCATCGGATCTCCTGAAGAGATAGAGAAAGCTGCTCAGTTGTTAAAGAAGGAATTTGAAATGAAAGATCTTGGTATGACGAAATTATGTATCGGACTACAATTTGAGTATCTGTGCAATGGCACATTTGTCCATCAATCAAACTACATCCAGAAGATGTTAGTACGTTTCAATATGGATAAAGCACATTCGTTTAGCCAGATTATGTATCGGACTACAATTTGAGTATCTGATGCCGGATATCTATCAGATCCTCACAAAGCAAAATCTCAGTCGGGCTATGTATTCACATACGGTGGCACAACAATTTCTTGGAAATCGACTAAGCAAACACTTACAGCAACATCATCAAATCATGTTGAACTGATAGCATTGTACGATGCTGGTCGAGAATGCGTGTGGTTGAGATCAATGATCCATCATATACAAGAAGCATGCAGATTGGAACAAATCAAGAAAGACCCGACGATTATCTATGAAGACAACGCTGCCTGCATAGCTCAAATAAAAGAAGGCTACATCAAAGGCGATAGAACAAAGCACATCTCACCAAAGTTCTTCTCAACGTATAACCTACAAAAAGAAGGAGAAATTGATATTCGTCAGATCAAGTCAAGTGAAAACCTAGCTGACCTTTTCACAAAATCACTACCTAGAAGCAGTTTTGAGTATTTATCGCAAAGGATCGGGCTTCGAAGATTGAAAGACGTTAGTTAAATTGAGGGGGGAGCATTATACACGCCGTACTCTTTTCCTTGACTAAGTTTTGTCCCATTGGGTTTTCTTAGTAAGGTTTTTAACGAGGCAGCATAACTGGTCCAGCAGTATCAGTTTATCTCATAGGTCCTGAAGTACCGATTTAACATCATCCTGACGTATGTTGTTAATTTGTGTATAATGAATAGTAATGTATATCTGAGGGGGAGTGTTATAAAATCAGATATACTCATATACATAACTCCCACCATAACCGTTTTGTCAGTTACACATGAATGTATAACTCCCACCATAAACGTTTTGTCAGTTACACATGAATGTATATTATTGTATGGAATGATGAAATGAGTATGGCTTCCAAAATTTACAATTCAATTTCCTATTAATTTCTTATCAAAGATAACTTAATGTTTAAAGTTTAATTATCAATATATTAAAAATGAGTGTGAAATATATTATGCATGTAGGTTAACAAGAATATACATGTACAAAAAAGAACGTTACAAGAAATAATAACTTATTTGTTTTTGTTTTTGGATTTACCCTTACAAAATAATGAAGTACCATACCCAAACAAGTTCATATTAGCCGGTGGAATGTTCAAAACAGGATTGATTTGAACTCCACCACCGGAATCCTTCCTTGTTAGCGACCGCCGACGTGAATCATTACCATTGCAACCAAAAGATACCGGTGTATCAACATGAATCGAACTAAAACAGCTTGATGACACTAATGACTCTTTTCGTGAATTCAACTTTTTTATAACCTTTATATCCTCATTCCCCCTTGGATTTAGTATTGTCGGATTACTATGTAACAATCGTTTTAACGATAAAGATCTAAACAACCTTTTTGGTCCCGTACCATTACTAGAGTTTAAACTTGTGGTTCGTGTGAACTTCCAAAACAATGATCTAGATGAAGATTTTTCTTGTTCATCGTCGTTTTCAGATAATAGTTCTTTGAGACGTTTTCTATGGACATCCATGACTTCGTTTTCTGACACTGACACTGCGGCTTTGGGCTTCTTGATTTGGGTAGGGAGGAGTACACCATCTAAGAATAGCTCATCCGCGGATGTGATTGGTGGCAACGTAACGTTTGGAGTGATACAAAAATCAAAGGGTGTGGTGATGGTGGCAACGGTGGAACTAATGGCGGTTGTTTCGAACGATTGGTTGTTGAGATCATGGGAGAAAGAGATTCTTGGGCTTATGAAGGGTTCGGAGGAAGAACAAACATCAACTGCCATGGTGGGATAGAAAGTTGGTTTGATAAGTGGTAAAGAGGGAATGTGGGAATTTATAGGTCAAGATTACTTTGTGTGGAGTTGAAGTCAAAATGATTGGGTAAAACTTTATACGAAGCCAACAAGCATGTGGAGAGGAATAATACATTACCTTTTTACACTTTAAACCGTTAATTATAGGGATATATCGTGCAAGTGTGAAAGAAGTATATTAACCATCATGAACATTGACAAAGAGTCATAGAGATATAATTATATATAGATGCTATACACCTATTAAAGGATTACCAACCTAACATGAACATTAGCCCGGTAATTCTTGTATCACCACTAAACACAACATGAACATAATCAACCAACCAGTGGCGAAGCTTGAGATTTTCGACCAGGGGTGAAAACGTATATACCAAAAATTTCTATAAAACCTAGCGGTCAAAAACATATATACCAAAAAATTTCTATACGAAAACTATATACTCTCCACTAACGAGCGAAAAGTTCGTGGGGCCTGCCGCCCTCTCCCGCCCCCACAAAGCTACGCCCTTGCAACCGACTAATATGCCCATTTATTAAATGGTGAAATGAAATAGGTCTCGTTAGTAGATATACATGTTAACCCGAACAGGGACTATTAATAAACGGATTGATATGTTAACCTATTTAAGGGGTCCATAAAAGAGTCTAACTAGATGGATTCAAGAGAAAAATATTTTTTTTTTTAAGTTTTTACATTAAAAGTTTGAAACTTTGTTTAGTTTAAACTTTAATTCCAGTAGTGAACTCAATTTTCAATTTTGAACCCTTTAAAAGTTTTCATTTCCATCAACTTTGTTCATTACTCTCAACTACGTTTTCATTCTTCAATAGGGCTGTAAACGAACCGAACGAACACGAACGAGGCCTTGTTCGTGTTCGTTCGTTAAGGAAATAAATGTGTTCACGAACGGTTCATGAACACTTACCGAACAAGATTTTATGTTCGTGTTCGTTCATTAAGGAAATGAGCGTGTTCACGAACGGTTCACGAACACAAGCGAACACAAATAAATTTGGCAACGCGATGAAGGATAAAAGTGGATGGCCCAGATAGTAGCACTAGAGCTTGAATCCCTTATTGTGGAACGGAGGTAGATCATATTCGTCGATGTAAATAATGAGAAAAGAAAGGGAAATGGTGCATAAACAAGGTGAAAGAGGGTTTCCTAGTTTAATTGTTAGGGTAATGATATAAATAAAAGTTTAATAGTATAAAAAATACAGATAAATTATATGAAAGTATAAAAATCTTTAATTAAAACACGAACATACGAACATAAACGGACGCAAATGAAAGAATGTTCACGAACACCTTACCGAACGTTCACGAACACAATTGAACGAACGAGACCTTTGTTCATGTTCGTTCATTTAACTAATCGAACAGAATTTCTTGTTCATGTTCGTTCATTTATTAAACGAACGAACATAAACGAACTTCCCGCCGAACGGTTCACGAACTGTTCGCTGAACGTTCGGTTCGTTTACAGCCCTATTCTTCAACTCTTTTCATTCGGTTCATCTAATCTGAAGCTAAATATATAAACGAGGAGTTTGAGATAAAACAATTAAAAAGGTAACAACTGTTAGATATTTTAGTGTAATCGGGGATTGACTTGGTGATCAAAGCGAATAATAATACACATCAAGCAAGTTAGGAGGTGCGGGAGTGCACGCTTGTTTGAGTTATTATAATTCGAAGTGTACGGGCGGAACAGGGGTTCCAAGGGGGCAGCGCCCCTGGGAGCAGGGTCCAAGGGGCGGCAGCCCCTGGCGGGGTCCAAGGGGTAGAGCCCCTGGCTGGGGTCGAAAATTTTATTTTCTGGAATTTGTCACATTTTCGAAATGGTAAAAAATTGACAGTTTTGGCAATTTTGTCTGAAAATTGAGATAACTGCCACAAGGCAGTTACACCCCCAAAAATCTCAATTTTCGTAGACAGTTTCTTGGTCACAATCCTCTGGTTCAGACAATTCACGCAAACACATACACTGGTTCATTTTCTCAAAATCAGAGTTGTATCCGATTGAATTATTCGGGTGAACCACCGAAATAATTTGATCTGAGAGTGATTACACGCCTCTCTGATCATCCGGCAAACTGAAATTTCCCCAACAACAACTGTATTTTTTTTAAATGAAGTCAGTTGTTTAAATTGTTACTAAGTCATTAGAGTATTACGAGTATTCACAAATGAACATTAAACGAATTAACTCGAAGCACAACATGGTAATAAGTGTGCCACAACAAAATATATAAGTCATGTTTAGGTTCACCTATTTAATCCATCAACCCGACATGATTTTATTTCCTATTTAACATTTCACTGTCAAAAATTCCAAAATAAACAAAATTAAAAGACCATTAACCTATTCAATTGCCCTTGTATGAAAGGTCAGTTATTATTCGTTTTTTTTAATGGTAGTTAACTTTCATTTGATTTGGTTTTTGTTAATTGTTTTTATTTATTTATTTATTTACCGGCTAAGCTAACTTTTTTTTTTGAAAGGAAAATTGTCAACAACCTTTTGTAGAAAGATATTATCACTTCCAATAATGAAATGTCATCGACATATACTAAGAAGTAGCAAAGCTTGATTGTCCCTTTGGTACATAAATAATGAAGAATCGGCCAAGGACTTGCGAAACCCAAACTCAATAAGAAAATTGGTGAGTTCATTGTACCAAGCCCGTGGTGCTTGTTTAGCTTTTGATCCAGTATATAAACTGCAACGTAAATATACAAAACAAAGGAGACAAATTAACATGATTGGATGTTAAATAAAATTCACATAGATAAGATATGTAGTATGTAGATATTTTGATAGGCCTATCTACAACTAAATGTCTGAACTTGTGCAACTGTATGTAATGTTTTCTCCTATATCAACATTATAAATATATATTTTTTACTTATTCGGTTACCTAAATCTTGTCTTAGTTACTTATTTGATGTTTTTAAGCGTTTTTGGATGGTTCATTCGTGTGATGGGTCGAACAGATTATGTAAGAAGGGAGGAGAAATTAATTAAGAAGAGGGCGTTTTTTCTTGTGTTTTTAGTTGTGAGATAGGCAATCCGAATTGGTGGTGAAAATATGTTATGTCAAAAATATACTTCTTGAAAATTTTAATCAATGATAAAATCGATACATTTTTGTGCAATCAACAAATTATATCTTCATATTTTAGAAAAAAAGGGTTAAAATGTAGGGAAAAAATAAAGCCTAATTTGCATTTTTTTTTATTCATTGGCTTTTGGAAACTTGTGATGAGGTAACACTTAAGTAGATTACTTGATCGAGAGGGGACGTGCGCAATTTATTGGATACCTTACTTTTGATTATTTGAGAGACAAACTTAAGGTAAAAGAGTCGGAAAGACAAAATATTGACTTGAGAATGACATTGCACCTACTTTCAAATGGCATTTTGTAGACAAGGTAGCCAAAAGTGAATAGGAATAACTCCTTTTGTCTCTAATGTTTACTACATTATAAATTGCATCTTTTATAGATTTAGATTGTTTATAAATTGTATTGATTTTTATAACTTAATGAGATGATGTAGAGACAATTTGTGTCCAATTTCTATATACCCTCTACAAAAAGGTTGCATTTCAAATATAAGATTATAACTTTTTTAGAGTAAACTGTCAAAATGGCTCCTGAGGTTTGGTCACTTTTGACACTTTAGTTCAAAACTCAAATCTTTTTAATCTGGGTTCCCTGTGGTTTCAATTTGGTTACCATTTTCATCCAAAACAAAATCTGGTCAGATTTTTAAGTTAACATCCAGTTTTTTTGTTTTTTTCTTCCCTTTTAATTAAGGCAAATTGGAAATAAATAATCCCAACTCACTGTTATTGGCCAATAATAATCCCAACTCATTTAATCACCAATAATAATCCGAACTATTCACTTTTGTTTGTAAAATACTCCCACGTTAAAAAAAACACTAACTAAGTTAAAATATTGCTGATGTGGCTTAACATGTGTTGACCGACGTGGCTGGTTAACATCTTACCTGTGTATAAAATGATTATCAGCCTCATTTGCACACACAATCGACTGAATTTGCCCAATTTGTAGAATTAGGGTTTTGAAGGAGAGTGCGATTGTGTGTGCAAATGAGGCTGATAATCATTTTATACACGGGTTAGATGTTAACCAGCCAAGACAGTCCACACATGTTAAGCCACATCAGCAATATTTTAACCTAGTTAGTGTTTTTTTAACGTGAGAGTATTTTACAAACAAAATTGAATAGTTCGGATTATTATTGGTGATTAAATGAGTTGGGATTATTATTGGCCAATAACAATGAGTTGGGATTATTTATTTCCAATTTGCCTTTAATTAATGGCAAAATGGTCAGATTTTTTTAATTTGTTATAATAAAACATTAAAAGACCATTTTGCCATTCATTAAAAAGGAGGAAAAAGACAAAAAAAGTTAGATGCTAACTGAAAACTCTGACCAGATTTTGATTTTGGATGAAAATGGCAATAAAATTGAAACACATGGACTCAGATTCAAAATGTTTGAGTTTTGAACTAAAGTGGCAAAAACGACTAAACCTTAGGGACTATTTTGGCAATTTACTTCTTTTTTTTTAGGTTAAAAAGTAAACCTATTTATACTATACTAAAAACAATATATTAAACGGCAAAAAAAACTTTTAATCAGTTAATATGCTTTTAGTCAGATTTGATAAGAGAATGAAACTAGATACATACTTAGGTGGTGTTTGTTTTTTGGCCAGAAACACTTCTGGCCACTTATGTCTGCGTCGCGCAGACGTTACAAGTCCGCAGCTTGTTTGTTTTCCGGAAGCACTTCTCACCAAAAAGGTCTTCCCCACCTCTTCCCCACACAGACATGTTCTTATGTCTGCAAACCTTTTCTCAAACTCTTCTCTCTACCCCCACATCTCTGCATCACCTCCACCACATCTCCGCCACCACCTCCACCCCCACATCTCCGCCACCACCACCTTCACCTCCACCACCACATCTCCGACACCCATCACCTCCACCTACGACAATCACCACCTCCATCTTCACAAAGCATCAAATCAAAACAAGAGATGTGCAGTGGTGGTTGAGAAACAAGAACCGGCCGTCGAAACCCCCAAATCGATCTCTCTCTATCTCTTTCTTCAGAAACCCCCAAATCGAAGATGATGAAATTAGGGTTTCGGTGGAGGTGGTTGTTTTTTGGCTGAAGTGGTGGTGCTTGGCTTCGTGGTGGCGGTGATGATTGGTGATTGCGACGGGGTGGGTGGGGGAGGCAGATAGAAGATGGAGGTGGTGGTTGCGACGGGGTGGTGGTGGTTGCGACGGGGTGGGTGGTGGCTGAAGTGGTGGTGGTTGGTTGTGGTGGTGGCAGGTGGACGGTGGTTGTGGTGGTAGAGGAAGGCAGAGAGAGAGAGTCAGAGGTGTCTGTGTGTGTGTTTGTGTGTGTTATGTGTGATAAGAGGTTTTTATAGATATAAAAAAACAAACCCTCTTCTCCTTGCAGACTGCAGACATTTGTTCCACCTCTTCTCCTGCAGATGCCTGCAGATGTGGTCCGCAGACTGCAGACCTTTTCTTGCAGAAAAAACAAACAGCACCTTAGTGAAGAGATATGAGCCCGGACCTTCTAGGAAAAGCCTAAACTGAAATCATAACCCGGTCAACTGGCCAAGACAAATTATCCGTAAGGCCCAACCGCCATGTCAGATGCACCAGCACAAAGGAGACAAAAAGGAAATTGTGAAAGCGATGTGTGGCCAATGATGTCCCGCAAGCCACTGTACCATAGATCTCCACTAGCGATCATTGCAGGGGAGACAAGAAGTACAATGGACAACAATATCCTGCAAATCACGTCCTACGGATTCACACCCCTCTCAACCTCCATTAGCGGTTAATACAAAAGAGACCACATCCTGAAAGCAACGTATGACCAATAGCAGGCCGCGAACATGCTCCCCCCTCTGCCACCACTGACGTTCAGCAGAGAGGGAACCAAATGGATACTCCGATAGCGACGTCTCGCCCAATCATCTCCACCATAAGGTTATAAATACTGCACTCCATCAAGGTGAAAACATCCCATTAACTCCCCTCTTGCTTACAAAATTACTCTCTCAAGAACTATATAGTTTCTTACGCTGGAGGATGATTACGAGAAGAACCCCCAACTTCTCCTTCTTGTAACGAGACTCATAGTGTCATTTAGTTTTGCAGATTAATCCATCTTGAAAACTCTTGAAGATCGGAGTCCATTAATCATGTTGAGCATTGTCTAATCCACTCGGTTAGATTGGTGTTTTTCACTTAGTTATCTTATAATGTAGTTTTGGATGAAACGTGATATATATTTCAAACATTAATTTTACAGCACAAGTGTGCACTAAAAAACTACAACCTTGCGAAAACCTTAAAATGCAACGGAAGAATGTATATAATGTACAAGTCTAATAACTTAGTGAGTTTGTGTTTGTGTACAAAATTACCATACACATTTATGCATAAAAATTACTCGAATAAATATCCAAAACAACACATAGTTTGTGCAGTTCCCAGTTATGTGTTAGGAACCTAACATTTATATTGCTAACCTCACTAGTCTCACTCTTCAAAACCGCTAGTCCAAATTAACAAAATTTGAACTCGTAACTTAATGTGAACAGGTAAATTGATCATTATATTTTAGATTTCACGCATAGTATCACAAACCTTCATTTTTAACCCGCGATTTCTTCATCTTCTTATTTATTTTCCGCATCATGTATAAGGTGATTTTTTAAGAAAGATATGATTCTTATATAGCAGGGATTTTTACATATATAATATACATTTATAGATATAATATTATTTTAATTTATAGGCGTTATAAACCTGTGTATTACATACATAGGTTGAATGTCGATTGTCGAAAAATGTAAAATCATAAGCTTCTATATAATCCTTATCAAACGGTTAAAATGTAATAATGTAATAATATCATAATGGGTTATTGGATTTTAATAATCTAAAGTTTCACCCGTTGGCTGATAATAATCTCAACTTTAAAAATTCTCTCCAACGATCCTAACTTGTTAGAAGTGGTAGTTTATAATATTATAATTTAAAATTCTAATATTATTTGTAATACTATATAATGTCTTTGTTATAATATTTATTTAATGATATTAGAAAGTTGACCAATTTTTAGGGTAAAAATCCCCCTATTTAAAACTCTAATTACAAATTTACCCAACTCAAAAGTAAATTACATATTCCCTTTCTTTAATAAAGTGACAAAATACCCTTTAACCATAAAAAAAAAACCAAAGACTTACAGACGACATATGCACATCAAGGGGTGAAGCTTTATCGATTTTTTGCTCTTAGTGTTAATTATACCGAAAATTTCCGAATTCTTTTTGTAGTATAAAATATTGGATTTTTAAGAGCCGACCCTCACTAAATTTTTGTTCAAGCTCCGCCAGTGCGCACATCCCCTGCCCCCTCAACTTACAACTTCAGGGGCGGACCTACCTTGTAACAAGGGGTAATCCCCGTTACCCCTTGACGCTCTGTCGGTAGTGTAAATTTTTGAAAAAATTGACGTTTTTTCGATTCCGTTACCCTTTTTTGAAACGTTGCCTGCCCCTATAAGGATTTTCTAGATCCGCCACTGTACAACTTCCTCCGACCTTTCATCCTCCCAGTGACGATTCATTTTCCTCGTCCTCCACCGGCCGGCAGCCTCCAATCCTAAATACCAAGTGTTAATTTGAATGCATTTTCACAGTTCTACTGCTTGTATTATAAAAATGGGAAAAGGGCTCGGGTCATTCATCCGCTCATTAACCAATCCCAGTCCACTAGTCCAGTGCTCCTGAACTTCTAACAAAAAAAAAAAAAAAAAAAAGACCAATTCAAGGCCTGGAAAAGCTGGCCCGCTCTTAATTGGGCCTAGTTTTTATTAGATATGTTTTAATCTCATTGTTTATTAATGTCAGCTTTTTTAAATAAATTTTCATACACATATTTAGGGCTGTTCAAACTGCTCGGCGCTCGACGCTCGTTCGATGCTCGCTCGAAAAATGCTCGGAATTTGCTCGTTCGATTCAGCTCGATTGAAAAAATGCTCGGTTCGGATCGGTTCAGTTTGTAAACGAACCGAGCACGAGCAAAGGTCCGCTCAGTTCGGTTCGGCTCGGTTGGCTCGATTTATTTTTTAATATATATATATATATATTTGTGTGTGTATCGTTTTTAATAAAATGACTAGAGACCAACATCAACAATGTTTGGTCCAAGATCCAAATAAAGCTAATTTAAGTAATTAGAATTGAAATCCAATACCAATAGTCCATAGTTCAATACTTAAATGTCCATTTGAGTAACTGAGTCAAAATTTCAAATATTAAAATGTGAAGCGTCGATCAATACTCAAGTCTCAACCCGCCATTCAATTCTGAAGTACAAGACCCTAATGAAACTCCCCATTGGCCATCGTTGTTTGATTTCACCATCGCCACTCGCCAAGACGGCAACTCGCCAGGGTTTTAGCTTCAATCGGTTCATTCAATTTCAAACTTCCGATAAAACAAGGGTATGTTTCGATCGGTCGACAATTTATCTTCTCGCTTAGCTAATCTCCTAGTTGAGTGTTTTTGTATTCCTTGTTATTTGTTAAATTTTTTGCTTGTGTTCTAGTGGACGAAACATAAGGGGCGAAAACTACACTTTATTATAATAACTAGCACTCCCATCGTCACTTTCTTTGTTTGTTCCGCGACGCTCGATACTCGCTCGACGTTCGTTCGGAAAATGATCGGATCGAAAGACGCTCGCTCGACTTTGGCTCGGTTGAAAAAAACGCTCGGTTCGGTTCGGATCGGTTTGTAAATGAACCGAGCACGAGCAAAGGTCTGATCGGTTCGGTTCGGCTCGTGAACAGCCCTACACATATTAATATAACTAGGGAAACTCAACCCGCATGATGCCAAGAGGGTGCGAAGGAAATTCAATCGATATCGTTTTGGTTTGTTATGGTATCAGCACATGCTTCACGCACCATACGACGGAGCGGACTGACTTTAAACAAATCGTAAATGCAAAGGTAGACACAATGCTAAAAATAACATTTCGGTCGGTATCAGTTTCGTTCATTGCATTCCCAAAATAATATATAAACGTGTATTTCACACCAATCGAAAGCAAAAAAAATGAATATCAGTAATGGTTCTGATAGTACTGATGTTCGGGGGGAGTTGAAGCCCTATCGATATTGTTCACAAAATCTGCCCTTACTTAAAATATATCTCCCTTTATAATTTATAATGATAATGTCACTTTTGAATTAAAACATACCAAAAACATATCTATATGAATTTTTATATATTATCATTTATAATGATGATTAAGCTGTGGTATGGGTTAGCGCCCCCTCCATCTCAGCAATAACAACCAATAGCACCCCCAAGGGGGGGGGGGGGGGTGCCATTGTGGGGCTTTAACCCATTTCTTGGTTGTTAAAGAGGAAGGGGGATTGCTTACGTAGTCACTGATGTTGCACAATGGAGTCCCTAAGGGCTCCATTCCATACCATGTAACACTACCAAGATATGACCTTTATTTCAAAGCTTCTAGGATCATTTAAGTTGGAGATGTCATAGGTTCATGTCCCGCAAGAAATAAAATAAAATTTGCCATTAAAAAAAATAATCTGATTATCAACTACATACTCCAAAGAACATTGCGAAAAGGAAACCTGTCCTAGGATTAAAGATGCATGATGTTCGGTACTTAAATGTCCAAAATGACCACTTAAATAATGTAACGCGCCACACATGATCCAATCCCAGAAGCTCCAACTCGGCTAGTGACATGGCCCATCGATTATTTGTTTTTGTCGACATTGTCGTGAATACGAAGTTGCACATGGATAAAAAATATCTAATGTATCCTCTTCGGCATTGTTAACATTATCTACTCTTTTCCATCTCGCTTTTACACATATAGTTATCCTCATGTTGGAGCTCACATGAAGGAATTCATGTTGGATATTATGTCCGGTTCGATAAGTCAACGCTGCCGACCGGGTCTTGACCCGTAAGAGTTACACCTTGGGCAACGAACTAAAAATCCACTTAACCTATTTAACTGGTAATTACGAACAATATACGAGACAAATCATAATTATATTTATGATCATAAGCGGGTATTAACTGAGAGACGGGTACATGGACCGGGTGACACGAGTATTCTCACCCTACGCCACTTGTCATACACCTAACTTGTGGCCAATCAAAACACATGCAATTTTGCATGTTTTGACACTTGGCGAGCATGCAAGATTGTCCAGTTTCTATATATTTGTGGGTCTTGTTTTGAGAGAAGTATGAACATAAGGTTGCAAAAACTCTCTCAACTCACACACCCAAACCGGCCACCACCGCCTGCAGGACAGGCCGTCGCCGCCCCGCCGCCTGCCGCCGCCTACTGCCGCGGCTGCCGCTGTTGACTGCCGCCGCCCCTTCTTCGTGTCTCGTTGGTTCGTTAACTAGCCCTTGTTCGTTGAACCTCGGTGTCTCGACCGGTTAGTCTTTAACCAAAGGTATATCTAAACCCCCTATGGTTGATGTTCTATTTCGTGTTTGCATGTTGGTGACCTTGTTCCATTAAGGGTATTCCTTGGTATAAAAGTGTTCATGTTAATTTTGTTACACACGCTTTCGTTGCTTAAAATGTATATATAGTTTTAACTAGTTAAAGTTTATTTTGAATGACATATATATACATGCATTTTTATTTGTCAAAATTGTTTTGACTAATCATTGTAACGAAATAAACACATAAATAATATGAACCGGGTTCATGTAATAAAAGTAAAATTATACCACGGATCTCCTTCAGTGGTATCAGAGCCGATGCTCACCACATGCAAACCGAAACCGGTCTTATTTTACCGGAATAATAAATCACGAACTTTAAAAGTCTAAAGTTTTTGATTTATTTTATCTTTGGGTTATATATATATATATATATATATATATATATATATATATATATATATATATATTTTGGTCATATTTTAATTGTTAGTATTTTGTTGACCAAAAATTGCCCAAACATGCTTTTGGTTATGTACTTATGTTGAATATGTAAATCGGGCCCGACCTTGTGGTTGTGTTTATATTTGGTTTTGTTCATGGTTTTGGCCCGTTTTGCAGCTCAAAGTTGTAATAGATTAGTTTATGGTTTTGGCCGCTTTGTGGTTCAAAGTTGTAATAGATAAGGTTCTTTGTCTTTGTTATATTTACTTGTTAAATATTGTTGAACCGAAGACCCGAAGCAAAACCGAATGCCAAGAGGAGTCTTGGAGTTAGTGGGAGTCACTCAAGACAAAAAGATGCACTCAAGTCCATCCTTGTGGTTGTTTTGTGTTTTGAGACCGTGACCCTTTTGATCTTGCTACTTGGCTCTAGCAAGATCATAATCATGCCCATATGATTTACATATTCATTTTTGCTATTATGGTTGCCTTTTGATAAATGTTGTCACACTTCAACCTAATACCAAAAACGCATTCTTTAATTTTTTTTTAAATGAAATCGGGAAAAGCAAGTTCTAGCAACTTGCATATTTTTATAACCACTAGAGTTTTATAACATGTTTTTCTCACATCTTTAAAACTCATAAACTTAATAGTTTTCACTATTAACTTTAATTGGTTATTCCAAGTCGCGACAAACTTAGTTTTGTAGGTTATCTAAAACTAATTGTCCCGAGAGGTGAAAGGGGTTATGTCGCAAATTTAATACTTAAATTAAAACCGACTATAACGACCCAATTTGGTAAAATTAAAATCAATGGTCTATGCCATCCTACTACTAGTAACACTTGGGGCATAACGCGAACCATCAGTGTTGGAGCCACAGCACGACACTTGGTGTCTAGTTTATCCTTCCAAGGTGCAAGGGTTCCGTCAACACATCCGGCCCTTCCACATGTGACCGTTTTAGGATGACTATTACTTTTCTTCTCCTGTTGCGTGCCCCAGCCGTCTCGAGAACAAAAGTGGCATAGATGAGGCCAAACGTATCAATGCAAGGACGAAGGTTGTCCTCGCAGCCTCATAAACCCCGGGAGTTGTGCTTTTCTTACAATTGACAATCGTTGTCAGTCCGCTTAAACCTCTCGCTAATGTTGCATGCCCCAGATGCCTTTAGAAAGAGCTTCTAACCGGATTCTCATTCCTTATCGTCTCACCTCACTAAATAAGGAAATACAATAAAAATACTAATTAAATAATTTTTTGCTTAACAGATGTCATCTGAAAACAACTCCTCTTTTGCTCTCAAGTCCATACTTGAGAAAGACAAATTGAATAACACCAATTTTCTTGAGTGGCACCGCAACTTGAGAATCATTCTCAAGATGGCAAAAAGGATTTATGTTTTGGAAACCCCGATCCCAACCGCACCCGAGAACAACACGGTGGTTGCGAAGAAGGCTTTCGACAAACATAAAGAAGATGCCATGGAAGTTGCTTGCCTCATGCAAGCCACCATGTCTCCATATCTTCAGAAGAATATGGAAGACATGAATGCCTTCGACATGATTGAACAACTCAAGGGCATGTTTCAGAAACAAGCTTGTCAGGAAGGTTATGACACCATGAAACAGCTCATAAGCTGTAGAATGCAAGATGGTTCCTCAGTTAGTGCTCATGTCCTCAAGATGAAAGGCTACATCGACCAATTAAACAAACTTGGTTATCCTCTCTAAGATGAGATGGCTGTTGACTTCATTCTCAACTCTCTTTCCAGTCACTATGATCAATTTGTTATGAACTTTAACATGAATGACTGGGTAAAGACAGTGCCAGAGCTACATGGGATGCTCAAAACGGCAGAGATGAACATTTCCAACAAAGTAAGCCAAGTGTTAATGGTTCGATCTGGTGGTGTTAAAAAGCCCAAAACAAAGAAGAAAAGTTACAACAGCAAAAAAAAAAAAAAAAGGAAAGGCTCCTGTTGCTGCCAAACCTGCCACCAACAAGAGCAAGCAAGCTGTGAAAGCCCCTCTTCCAGAAGAGCGGCAATGCTATGAGTGTAACAAGATGGGGCACTGGAAACGTAACTGCCCCGAGTATCTTGCCAAGCTCAAAGTGAAGAAGGCTAATGGAGAAGGCACTTCTTCAGGTATTCTAATATATGTTATCGAACTTTTCACTGTTTCAAGCAACACATGGGTATTTGATACCGGGTGTGGTTATCACATCATTAATGTCTTGCAGGAGCCTGAGAAGTGGAAGAAACTGAAGCCGGGAGACATGGAGCTCATTGTTGGCGATGGGAAAAGAGTCCCAGTTCTGGCAACTGGCACATTTAATCTTTCATGTCCTTCTGGTCTTGTTGTTATTTTGAACAATTGTCTTTATGCACCTGGTTTAACCAGGAACATCATTTCAGTTTCGTTGCTTTTTGAACAAGGATTTAGATATATTTTTAATGGTGTTGCTATTTGTAACACCCTTATTATTATTTAACGATTTTCGTATAATTTACGAAAATAAACGGGTAATTAGAATTTCAAATACATTGAAAATACGGGTTCATTAAACTTTATTTACAGAATTCAAACTATACAACATAACATGTGTGTGTTCGTCATTTAACATAACAACGATACATAGTACGGAAGCTTATTTCTTGATCGTGTTCGGTTCTTCGTTGTGCTTGATCGTCCTCCGGTGCTAAAATTATACCTGAAACTCATAAAACATGAGTTAGATTAGTCATACGTAACTTAGAACGTATCTAAACGAGTCCGGGAAGCGAAACTGATTAAAATAAAATTTTTTCGCTAAAACAGTGCCCTTTCGCGCCACGCGAAGGCACCCAGTTGCTCCCTCGCGCCACACGAGGGAGACCGTTTTCCAGCAGCTCTGGAGCTTGGTCCTGCATTTTTCAGCAATACCAGTTTTTACGGAAACGGCCATAACTTCTTCGTTATTGATCTGTTTTACGCGATTCTTTTTCCTACACGTCCGTAATTTAATTCTCCATCATATGAAGTTAAAATCCAACATCCAACAAAATAAATTTTGAGACTTCTAAGCCTTCGACTCGTTACCTTTTTACCGAATTTTAACCCGTTTATGCATTTTATCAAACAAACGTATTTGTTTGATCCTTATATCACTTACACTTCTTCGAATTAATGTTATCTACCATTTTGGATTCTAATTACAGGTTTATTACACAATTTAAACCCGTTTACGTTCGTATGCTTATTTTGACCCGTTAAGGGTATTTAAGCACTTTAAAGCTTGAAATCGCTTTCATTCATTTCTAGCATCTCATTCCTACATTTCTTATAAAGTAATCCTCCACTACAACTATAAGTGTGTTGGATCTAATGTGGATATCTATATGTTCCGAGTTTTACCCCTCGGATTATTATTTTACGGCAAGACTCAAATAGAGTCATTTGACTAACGTATTACATCTTTCAACTTCTACACTTATTCTAAGTATTTATCTAATCATGAAACTCGTTTCCAAACAACCTTTAAGGGTTGTTGGTTCAATTTAGCCTACAAGGGCGTTTTGGTCAATTTTGGTCCTTCTTTTACGACGAAGGACTTTCAATACTTGTTTGACCCAAAAATCCGGTCTTTTAACTATAACCTTGTTTAGAAACCATTATGTTTCTAAAACACTACTTTTATAACTTGAATTATTGTAACGCCCCAAAATCCAAATGTTATATATTCGAAATATGTCCTTATGCGTTATATTATGAAATAAATAACTAGGCTGTTTAACCTAGTTAAGTGCATGGTAAAAATTATCAAAAGAGAAAAGTAGTGCCAAATATGTGTTAGAAGTAAACTCGAGGGGTTAAAGTGGATAAGATGAAAGTTGATTTACAAATTACAAGAAATCAACACACAAACAAACACACACATCGTGTGTGTTTGATAAAGAGCCAGGAGCTCCATGAGAGCTCCACAAACCCTAATCATGAAGATCATCAAATTGGAAGGCAAGATGAAGCTTAAATCCATAACCGAACATGGATTAATGATCACCAACATGAGGGGATCATAAGGTATGTCTTAAATCTAATATTGGTGATATGTGTGAAGTGGGTTATGTTCAAATCCGTGAGTTAATATGAAATTAATCATGTACAAGGGTTAGAATCATCGTACAGAACATGGGGTACGTATGGTTTGTGTTAATTTGATGATTAGAGGTGAGACCCGTTAGTTAGGGTAAAAATATTGACTAGAATTACCACCTATGTCAAAGTTTGGTTGAAAGATTGATGTATTATGTGGGTATGATGAATTCTTGTTAGATGAATTAGGAGAAATATGATGATGATATGTTTGGATGTTTAATTGGGAATGATACATGATGATTAGTAGTAGGTTTTGATGGGTTATGTATGAGTTTAGAAGATTTATGTATGAATTAGTTGTACGTTATGCTTAAAAGGTGGTACGCACATCAAGTGTATGATAAAATGTATATAGTGTCGTCCGTATAGTCGATTATGATGTTACAAGTATATGATGATAAGTCGATAGTTAAATATGGTTAATAGTTGACTCTTGAAAGTCAACTAAGTATAAGAAACATGATTTGATTCGTTGTTGTAAAGGTAGGATTATAGGAAGTCGTTTGGTACATGTTATGCCAATATGAGTTATTTGTGATTACATGATGAATTACATGAGTTGGAAAGGATATGACATTGATTATATGTTTTAATGCTTGTTAGAAATGACTAAGGAAAGTTAAGTGTGAAATATGCGATTGTTATGATTGTTAACACGTACCAATGAGTATGCTAACAAGAATGTGGTTCCGACGACATGAAAGTGTAGGGACAATGTCGAGACAGATTCGAGCACGGGAGGCTAACGGGCCATGAAGAGGTAAGGAAGCGGATAAGAGCACGGACGCATAAGGTAAGTGATTTCCGTAATCACTTCTTAGTTTGATTAAGTAATATAGTGTTTTAATTAATTAAACATGATGTGTGAGGTCAAATATGTGTTGAAGTCTTTCGTCGTAAATGAAGAGATTAAAGTTGACTAAAATGCCCTTGATGGGTATAGTGGGCGAACGATCTTAGAAGTAGTTTAGAAATAATCTATTTGATTAGTGTAATGTTTTGGTCAAGTATGAAAGTGGGGAGTATGGTTTTGTAAGTCATGGACCCTTTTTATGCGCATTTACCCTTAACGGGTCAAAATGAGTTTTTGAGCGAAAATGGGGGAAATAAGGTGTAAGGTATCCGGAAATGAATCTTTTATGATAGATGACCTTGAAATTATTAAGTTCATATGAATTTAAGGTCAAAAAAACAAGTTATGTTGATAAATGCATGAACGCGTCATAATACGGTAAAAGGGAAACGAGTCGAAGGCTTAACAGTCATAAATTTCGGTAGTCCAAATATGGGATTTTTACTCCATGTGATGGAGAATTAAATTACGATCGCGTAGGAAAAAGAATCGGGTAAAACAGACCAAAAACGAGAGAGTTATGCTCGTTTCCGTAAAGTCGAGTGGTGCTAGGAATACGCAGCAATCAGCTGCAACTTTTCTGGAAAAACAGGGGGGTCGCGTCACGCGACGGGTGCAATGTTTGGCGAAATTGTTTTTGTTGTCTTATTTGGTATCGGGAACTCGTTTTAACGCGTTTTAAGCCACGTACGCCTAATTTAACTTACGTTTATATGATCTTAAGGGTATGCACGTATGTGGATAGGTACGTATGCATGTTTATAAGGATGTGATCAAGTACGTGGAAATATGAAGGTTTGTATGTGAGTAGGTGTGTATGAGTTTGGTATGTTGCAAGTAGGAATGTATGTATATATAATGTCATGAGTATACGTAGTGATGTAGATAAGTGTATGTGTAGATATGTATATAATGATGTAGATATATTTATATGTAGGTATGCATGTAGATTGGTATGCATGTGTGTACAAATGTACCTATGTGGATAATATGTATGAAGTTTAGGGATGTATGTAAATCATTCAGTATGATTAAGCTTTTACGTTGTTATTCGTGTACCGGGAGTTTTAGGTGTAATGCAGGTACAGTATCGAAGATTCACCTAAGGTGAGGTACTCAGAGGGAACGTGTAATGTAAAGGAATAATGGAACGGAAATAGTCCAAGGCTAAGTATCGTTTATATTGATCATATATTAATGACTTGTATGTATTTGGTGAGTGCAGGTGGTTCGAGCCAGATTATTATGTTGAAAAGGACCGATCAAAGATCGAGTCACAAGATAGATTGTACGGGAATGTTGAGTACGTAACTGAGTGAAGCTAGGTTATGATTTCTTATTGTAAATGAGTATAATAAATGTATTTATTGTAAAAGAATTATCCTTAAAAATGAATTTAAGCGCGTCAAGGTGTTTGTAACGAAAGAAATTTTTAATGGTATGAATTTCCGCTGCGACTTTAGTCAATTATGAATTAGGGTGTTACAATTATTCGGTTTATCTTTAAGATAACCAAATATCCAATTTGACCTTGTTTAACTCTTAGAAAACCTCAAATTCTACATGATGAGTTGAATCATTACACAAACCTGGCTCGGATCAATGTATTGACCCGTTACGATACCTTGCCTTAGTGGGGCTAAGTAATAGCGATGTCATCATTCAATCGATATTTATTCATGTAATCATGCAACTCGACAAAACATTAGCCGATATTGTCAAAGGGTGATATTTTCACCTTTTGACCCGTTTGGTCTATATGACCGTTTACTTTTACGAGATGGATTTATTATCATCTCGTCTACATGACTTGTACCGGTTTACACTGTACGGTCAATTTACTTATAAATCTATTTCTTGATTATTTTGACCCCTTTATATCTTACGCCATAAAGTGTCCTTCAAAACTAACAGTTATCGTCACGAGTGACTACATTGCCGTTTTACCCTTATTAATTGTATTGATTTACCTTATAAGGTAATTCATTCAAAACTCGTTATTTATTAGTCATTACATGACTAAATGACCTTTTTAGCTCTTTTAACCATTCAACATGGTTTATCATTATTGTCTTTTGTTCCGAACCTCGCATGTCGGGTCGAAACATCATAAGTCAAATGTGACTTTTGATTATTCAAAATCTATAAAACCAATAGATATCAAATAAAAGGTGTAAGTTTTAACTTACCTCACATCCAAATTACGCTTTTCTTTTCTCACTTGCTTCGATCGACCCGCTTGCTCCCCAAGCTTCACCTAGCTTGTTAAGCGCCAACTATCATTCATCATTCACAAGGTTGTTAGATTAGTCATAATTCTAAATCATGACTTTCACACCTTATGAATCTTTGACTACTTTTCTTACTGAACTAAATCATAAATCATGAGTTTAATTCTTGTGTCAAGACCCACTTCAAATTAAGTATGAACTCTTAACAAATCCCTATTTTGTTCAAGTAGTTCATTCATACAAGTTAGTATGGTGTTTATAAACACCAATACAACATCAATTTCATTAAATCATCCAAAACCCATTTTTCAAGTCATGTATGATCAACACTCAAGCTTGGAAATTGTTTAAGTGTCTTGCATCAACTATCACTTATGATGATTTCTAACACAAACATATCATCATCTTCATTATTAAATCAAAACCCACTTAGCACATATATGGGTAATCATCAAATCCCTAGTTTCTAACACCAATTCATCAAGTTTTCAACTAGGGTTTGTTTCTAAACATGAATTCAACACATATATCACTCATACATTCAACATTCATTCACGAACTTTGATCATGAGTGTTCATCATAAATTCTAAGACATCACCAAATTACAAAATTTTACATACCTTACGATCCCCTTGACTTGGTGATCATTTGTATGTGATCATGCATTTGATTTGAGCTAGTTTTGCACTTCAATTTGGTGAAATTGAGATGAGCTAGGGTTGGAGCTCCTGGCTCCTCTTCTGATCGATTTCACACACACACACACTAGTGTGTGTAGTGTTTTAATTAAATTAAAAATCAAGTTTTAAATCTTCCTCTTTTGGCCCCTCAAGTTTGTAACTTTATAATAAGGGTTATTTCCCAAGTTTCCTCCTTTGTTTTAAGGCACATATTTAACTAGGTTGATATTCCTAGTTACTTGGTGGGTTCGGGGAAGTTATAACCCGTTTTATTTTTATGTCCCGTTAACTCGGGCCTTTTATAAACTTATTTCCTTAAAACCATTTATTCACGTTTTATTAAATATTAGGTTTATTTATTTAAATCCTAATATTTACCGGGTTACTTTTACCACTAACGGTACTTTACCCGCCTTTTAGTATTAACGGGGTTTGATTACCAAACCCGTTTTCGGGGTGTTACAAGTCTACCCCCCTTAAAGAGGTTTCGTCCCCGAAACCTTATTTACGTAGTTCTTTTAAATTTTAGACTAAACAAACTTAGCTTCGTTTTCAAGGCATTCATACATTCTTTTTGGATCTAAAGTTTTCGTTTATATTGACCCGTACGTCTTCCATGTGTAAGGCCTCGCGGGCCGTTACTTTTAGCTTATATCTTTTATCTTTACTAACCGAGTTGTTACTTGACCACTATTTCGCTTTAGTCTGTCAACATGTTTATTTCGCGCTTGTCTTATATTGACAAGTGCTTTGTATTTGTCATGACAATATCTTGACTTCAAATAGTTTTACCGGCTAGACTAATCAGTCGCCGTCACTTTATATCCCGTCACCCGGGTATACTATTTTGCCATCTCCGGCCTTATGTGTGTATAAGATTTTCTAAATCACTTCATACTACTTATATTTTGTTAAAACGTTGTTTTTGACCAAAAACTGAATTTTTAGTTTACGTTTCCTCTTTGTCTCACATCTTTCTCTCATTTCTAGGAATGTTACTCCCGAGGATCTATTTCTTTCCGTAATTATTTAATGCGGGGAATTATAACTAATTCCCCCGCTTAACCCATATGATCCGTTGGTTCTTTCACTTAGCCTCATATGCTATTTCTTTAGATTTCCATTTTTTTTAGGTGAGACCCAACAGTTTGTTTCTTTCTATTTATGACCCAAGGGTCTTCTTGGTCCCGTAGGTTATGATAATCCCGTAGATCATCTTTTTTTCAAGTCTTTATTCAACTGTATATATATATATATATATATATATATGGTGTCAAGGCACCCCTTTTTATGTCTAGAACTATTTACTGTTGCTTTTTGGATTTTGTTTGACCTTGACCGTAGTCTAAGGCTACATTTGTTCTCTTTCGAATTATCTTTCTGACTTTATGACTTCTAACGTCATTTACACGTCGGTTTGTCCTTCACTTACCGTTACCCGGTTCTTACCTATACTTCTTTACGACCCATTACCCGGGTTCTTTATCTTAGGGTTTTTAACATTTTTGTTTCGCTAGTTTGCGTTTTCCCTATATATATATTCCTTTATGACCCATCACGTAGGTTCATTAATGTTTCGCGCTTCCATTATTCGGTTTGCGCTTACTTGCACTACCAAGTTTTTATACCTTATTTATCTCGTTTGACTTGTTCGTGTGAAATTTCACCACATGTGAACATCAAACTCTATTCTTTATTCGACCCGTTCAACTTTAAAATAGTTGAGCGTAGATTAACATTTCTGTTTGCAAATTCTCATTGTCTTTTAGTCATGACTCATATTCCGAGTCTTTTGACTTTCTATTTCGCGTTCCCGTCTCTTGGTTTACGCATTCTTTCCAAATCCTACCCATTCATCGGGTATCTTTACCGTAATCATTTTCAAGTAACCATTCTTATATGGTTTTAGACGTCATTTTAATTTATTTGGTCGTCTTAGCGAGATCCATTGCTTTTATTGAATCAAGTCCTTTATTCTTTATTCAATTCGTTTGACTTGTCCATGTGAATTTCATCACTTGTGACAGTCAAACTTTTATCCCTATGCCTTAGCATTGCTATTGGTCGGTCTGTATTTTCTTTTTACTTGATCTTTGTCCCTTCTCTCGGGCTCGTTATTCTTACGTAATACACTTCCGTCATCCGACTTACGTTTACGTTTACTATCAAACATCTTACTTATTTGATTCATTTGGGTACCATTTAAGTTAGTCCCATTCACCCCACCCTTACTACATCGGACATAAATGTGTCCATCATAAGAAGTTCATGGTACCACGTGTTCACTACTTACTTGGCCGGAGTAAGCGATCAACACCTGGTATACATGACCTTTTTATAATTTTCACATTACACCCCATGTAAGTAATGCCTCTATTTGTTTTTCTTGGAAACCATATCCCGGATAGGTTTTCTATTCAGGTTTTTCCAAGTTTTCAATCTACATATGCAATTTTCAATCTCTACGTATTTGTTGCATATTACTATTTATGCAATAATTTAAAATGTGCACCTGATAATGCTTGCTCTAACAGGCTCTCCTTGCCATTAACTTATTCGCAATCGTTGCGCGATTTAGGTCCTTGGTGAGCGTGCTCTATTTGTCGTACTTTGGACCGTTCCTCTGTCAAATCCATGATTTGTTAAACTCTCGCTATCTTCATATGCAAGTGTCCTTCAATCTAAAATGTTTACAATAGTTAGTAATTTCGACATTAATGGATGCCCGTATTATAATACGAGGCTTTTCTACTATACGCATCAACGCGTGTAATTTCGTTGACTATATCTATTCTATATCGATTTTATTGGTGTAACGTGTATTACACGATAACAATATGTGTTGTTCTCAACACTTTAATCATACTAAACCATTGATATACATGTACTTACCGGATTTGCGATCAAGCCTCAAACCGAACACATTTGTCAACAACCTTGAGCTCTGATTACCAACTTGTAACACCCTTATTATTATTTAACGATTTTCGTATAATTTACGAAAATAAACGAGTAATTAGAATTTCAAATACATTGAAAATACGGGTTCATTAAACTTTATTTACAGAATTCAAACTATACAACATAACATGTGTGTGTTTGTCATTTAACATAACAACGATACATAGTGCGGAAGCTTATTTCTTGATCGTGTTCGGTTCTTCGTTGTGCTTGATCGTCCTCCGGTGCTAAAATTATACCCGAAACTCATAAAACATGAGTTAGAATAGTCATACGTAACTTAGAACGTATCTAAACGAGTCCGGGAAGCGAAACTGATTAAAATAAAAAAATTTCGCTAAAACAGTGCCCTTTCGCACCACGCGAAGGCACCCAGTTGCTCCCTCGCGCCACGCGAGGGAGACCGTTTTCCAGCAGCTCTGGAGCTGGGTCCTGCATTTTTCAGCAATACCAGTTTTTACGGAAACGGCCATAACTTCTTCGTTATTGATCTTTTTTACGCGATTCTTTTTCCTACGCGTCCGTAATTTAATTCTCCATCATATGAAGTTAAAATCCAACATCCAACAAAATAAATTTTGAGACTTCTAAGTGTCGCAACCCCCGATCCCTGATTCCCGGGAACGAGCGGACGCGATCTCAGAGTTTCGGTGGTATCAGGTTATTTATCTTGCAGCGGAATTTACATCAGGACCGTAGTTAGGAAATGTTTATCAGAGTAAAACCACCATAATTCATATTAATAATCACATGGGTAAAACCCAAGTTTCTTATTACAATACATTTATAGGGATAAACCCTATCTTATTGAATTTTAAAACATCGTTTATTAGGTAACTTTTATAGCCACATTTTTCCCAAGCCTTCAGTGCTCTCCAGCTGGCTTTCATTAATTGGCTGTTCACATTGTGTTACCTGTAACACGTTTTAAAAACATTTGTCAGTCGGAAATTCTGGTGAGTGAATCCCATTTTAATCAAGAACATTTTATCAATTAAAACAGTATTGAGAGCGATCACATTGTTTATTTCTACACAATTACTCATTCAGTACTTGCCACTCGACCGGATCTATGGCTATGGTCAAATTACCCATTGGCTAACTCGTTGTCCAATGGTAATGTACTGTCGTTCCCGACTTACTACTACTCGTAGTAATAAATTTTGTATACAAAACCCCATAATACCGGCAGTAATTGAAGAACTACAAAGACTCAATCACCGCTTAATCACATTGTAAAACAATTAAGGTTTTGTAAAGTATTCCAAAAATGTTAACAAAAAGAAGATAAACTCACATTGCTGTCTTAGGCTTTTCGTAAGGGTTTCCTGGATATAATCTATAATTTATACAAATGTACATTGGTTAGTACCATAACCCTTTTAAAATATTAATGATACCCTCCCCGAGACGGCATTCCAACAACTACGTCGGGCAGAACCACGACAGTTGTTACGGAACCCTAAATCAATCGGGCAACGTAACTATTACGAAACTGGGGCTATAATACTTACAACGGAGCAGAACCTCGCTAATTAGGGGTATAATACCCAAATATTACAACTCTTCTACAGAATTTGAGATTTGAGATGAAATGTGAGCGACGGAAATTGTAACCCGATGCCATCTATTTATAGTTCTGTTATCTGACTTCCACGCGACCCGCGTAAGGTAAGGCTAAGCCTTACGCGGCCCGCGTCAACACGCGGTCAACATGTAGCTTATCCGGGTCATCTTCTAGGCTTGACACGATGACGACACGTGTCAGCTCAGGATGTATCCGCGTTTGATGAGCTCTCGCGGCCCGCGTCGACAAACCAAGACTCTTACGCGGCCCGCTTTAACCTATAGTTTCACCGGAATCAAGTTTAAACCTTGATACCGCCCACGTGAACTTGGGGTGAGGTCTTACGCGGCCCGCCTCAGCCCTATATTTCTTGTTTTTGATTTATTTTATAATTATAACATAACTAGGGCTCGGTTTTCACATATGGGGTGTAATATAAGACACATTGGGACATTCTAAACTATATGAGAGTATCGGTTTTACCAGAGGGTTGTTACATTCTCCCCACCTTGTTTTAGAGCTCGTCCTCGAGATCTACTGAAACAAGTGCGGATATTTCTTTTGCATTTCTGACTCGAGTTCCCATGTATACTCAGGTCCTCTTTTGGAGTCCCACTTTACTTTGACCAGAACTAATCTTTTATGCTTGAGATTCTTGACTTTCCTGTCTTCAATTTGTAGAGGTCTTTCTACAAACTTGAGTTGTTCATTTACCTCTATATCTTTAAGAGGTACTATCAATGATTCATCAGCTAAACACTTTTTAAGATTAGATACATGAAACACATCATGTATTCATGCCATTTCCTCTGGCAGTTGTAGCTGATAGGCTACAGGTCCTATTCTTCTAATAATCTTAAAAGGTCCAACATACCTGGGACTTAGCTTTCCCCGTTTGATGAATCTTACCACTCCTTTCCAAGGAGAGACTTTTAACAATACTTTATCTCCTACTTGAAATTCCAATGGCTTGCGTCGGTTATTAGCAGAACTCTTTTGTTGATCACGTGCTGCTTTTAGTCGTTCCTTGACTTGAATAATCTTGTTGGTTGTTTCCTGTACTATCTCAGGTCCAGATAGTTGCTTTTCCCCAATTTCTGCCCAACAGACTGGGGTTCGACACTTTCGTCCATAAAGTGCTTCAAATGGTGCAGCATTGATACTTGTGTGATAGCTATTATTATATGAAAATTCTATTAAAGGTAAGTGATCGTCCCAATTACCTCCAAAATCAATTACACAAGCTCTAAGCATGTCCTCCATTGTCTGAATTGTCCTTTCGATTTGTCCATCCGTTTGTGGGTGATAAGCCGTGCTTAATTTTAACTTGGTTCCCATTGCCTTTTGGAAACTTGACCAAAAATGAGAGGTAAATCGACTATCTCTATCAGAAACAATTGATAAAGGAATGCCATGTAAAGAAACAATTTCATTTACATACAATTTAAATAATTGTTCCATACTAATTGTTTCCTTCATTGGTAGAAAATGAGCTGACTTAGTTAGCCTATCTACAATCACCCGGATTGTATCATTTCCTTTCCTTGTTTTGGGTAATTTAGTAACAAAATCCATTGTTATAAATTCCCATTTCCACATTGGCATTTCTAATTGCTGTAACAAACCTAAGGGTTTCTGGTGTTCAGCTTTGACTTGTAAACATGTTAAACATTTAGAAACATAAGCTGCTATGTCCTTTTTCATTCCTATCCACCAGAAATTTTTCCTTAAATCCTGGTACATTTTATCACTTCCTGGATGCATCGTATACTTAGACTTATGAACTTCTTCTAATATACGATTACGCAGGTCTCCTAATTTAGGTATCCACATTCTCTTTTTATGGAATCTCCAAATTCCATCTATTCCTTGTTACAATTCTTTTAGCATACCTTTTAATTTTTCAGAATCATCCTTGATTACTGATTCTTGTGCTTCTCTTATTTGATCATTTAAATCTACTTGCAGATTTAATTTAAGAGAACGTACCCTTTTTTGGCTTTTCGTGATACTTTCGGCTTAATGCATCTGCCACTATATTCGCTTTTCCTTCATGATACTGGATATCACAATCATAATCACTAAGAAATTCCATCCAACGTCTTTGTCTCATATTCAACTCCTTCTGCCCGAAAACATACCTTAAACTCTTATGATCAGTAAATATGGTAAACTTACTACCGTAAAGGTAATGTCTCCAAATTTTAAGAGCAAAAATTATGGCTCCTAATTATAAGTCATGGGTTGAATAATTCTCTTCATGATTCTTAAGTTGTCTAGATGCGTAAGCTATAACCTTTTGGCGTTGCATCAATACACATCCATAACCTAATCTAGAAGCATCACAATAGACTACGAAGTCTTCAGTTCCTTCTGGTAATGCTAATATGGGTGTATGGGTTAATCTTTGCTTAAGAATTCTAAAGGCTTCTTCTTGTTTTACTCTCCATTCAAACTTAACAGATTTACAGGTTAACTTAGTTAAGGGAATGGCTATTCTAGAGAAATCTTTAATAAATCTTCTATAATAACCGGCCAATCCTAAGAAACTTCTAACCTCAGTTGGTGACTCAGGGGTTTTCCATTTCGTAATCGTCTCGATCTTTGTTGGATCTACAGGAATTCCTTCATGATTAACTAAATGTCCAAGGAATTGTACCTGTTCTAACCAAAATTCGCACTTTGAAAACTTAGCATAAAGCTTCTCCTTTCATAACAAACTTAAAAGTACGTGCAAATGCTTTGCATGATCCTCTTTACTCTTAGAGTAAATTAGAATATCATCTATAAAAACAATTATGAATTTATCCAAATATGGCTTTCATATTCGGTTCATCATGTCCATAAATGCAGCTGAGGCATTGGTTAAACCAAATGACATGACAGTAAATTCATAATGACCATACCTTGTTCTAAATGCGGTCTTAGGAATGTCCTCTTCCTGTACCTTTAATTGATGATATCCTGACCTTAAATCGATTTTAGAGAAAAATCGAGCTCCTTGTAGCTGATCAAACAGATCATCGATTCTCGGTAATGGGTACCGATTCTTAATCGTAACCTTGTTTAATTCACGATAGTCAATGCACATACGCATTGATCCGTCCTTCTTTTTAACGAAGAGTATCGGCGCTCCCCATGGCGACGAACTTGGTTGTATGAATCCTTTCTCTAACAATTCATCTAATTGTTTCTTTAATTCTTGCATTTCTGCAAGTGCCAAACGGTAAGGTGCTTTGGCAATTGGTGAAGTTCCTGGTATTAAATGGATTCTGAATTCAACTTCTCTGTCTGGAGGTTGTCCTGGCAATTCTTCAGGAAATACATCTGAAAATTGAGATACTACTGGAATATCTTTTAAATCCTTTCCTTTAGTGTTAGTGATTATGAAAATCAAATACACTATAGAACCTTTTCTCATACAGCTTGCAGTTTTCATCACAGAAATAATCTTAGTGGACTTAGAGGGTTTATCTCCTTTAATTGCGATCATTTTACCTTTTGGTGAATTTACTTGTATTGACTTTTGATCACACAAAATATTGGCTTTATTGGCTATTAACCAATCCATTCCTAAAACAACATCAAATCCTGCCAGATTCATGGGATACAGGTTTGCAATAAATTTCTGATTTAAAATTTCTATTCTTGCTCCCTACAAGATTTCAGAAATCCTAATGGTTTCCCCATTAGCTGTCTCTACTAAACATTCTTGTGGTAGTTTAGTTAATGATTGATTTAGAATTTTGCAAAATGACGTATTAATAAAACTTTGGTTTGCACCAGAGTCAAATAATACTTTAGCAAAGATATCATTAACTAAAAACGAACCAGCTATGACATCTGGGATTATCTTGGCTTCATCTGCAGTCAGAACGAATACTCTAGCATTTTTAGTATTCTTGTTGTCTGTGACTGGAGCTAATTTCAGACAATTTAGCTTGATATGACCTTGTTCTCCGCAATTGTAACATACCCTGCTGTTAGCTTTCTTCCTGCAGTTTTCTTCCTTGTGTCCCGATATTTTGCAAAAGTTACAATATATGGAGCATCTTCCGGAATGCTTTCTTTTGCAATACCTACAGTAGGGTGCAGAGGTAGAACCTATATTTTTCCCACGGTTGGAATTTCCAGAACGAAATTCTTGGGTCAACTTTTGAGTTAGGTTCCTCTTTTGATCCTCTTCTCGGGTACGGACTAACTCATCAGTCAAGGTATTGGCTAGTTCTACAGCTTCTTCAATGGTTTGAGGTCTAGCTGCCTTGACTACGTGTCTAATCTCCCCAATTAATCCCCAAATATAACGGGAAATTAACACTGGTTCTGGTGAGGCAAGAGTTGGCACTATTCTGGCATATTCAAAGAATATTTTAGTGTATCCCTTACTATCCACACCAGTCATCTTAAGGTTGAGGAATTTGTTTGCTATCTGTTCTTTTTCATTAGGTGGGCAGAATTTCCTTTCTACCTTGTTCTTAAATTCTTCCCATTCCATATTATAGGTTTGATCACTTCCTCTTGTCTGGAGGATAGTGTTCCACCATTCTAGTGCTGCATTCTTAAACAGATTAGAAGCAAACAGTATCTTATCTTCTTCAGCACACTTGCTTATCCTTAAGACTGCCTCAGTCTTTTCTATCCAGCGTAAGGTTGCAATGGCCCCTTCGTTGCCCGAGAATTCCATTGGTTTACATGACCAGAATTCTTTATAAGAACAACCATAAGGCATGGTTCTTCTTCTTTTGGGAATAGGCAATTGAAGTACCGGTCCATTGTTCGCGCTGTTTTCTGGTTCACTTGGTCGCTTACTGCTATGCTTACTTTTATTATCAACATCTTTAACAGTTCGAAGAATAAAAGACATTGCATCAATAATTCCCTGTGCTACTATATGTTGAATAGCACTATTATTCACTTGATTGTTATTGTTATTGATGCTTGGATTCTCATTAACCACGTTAATGTTACTCTGGTTATCATTATTCAGATTTCCTTCGTCAGCCATCTGAGTTTTAAACATTTATCCCATGTTAATATCACAATTAATATCTAATATAGTTAATCACATGACACACAATCTAACCAAAAACGTAGATCATTGCTACTATACTCTTTTCATATACTATGCGTCTATTACACACTAGTACAGAAATAAAGATTACAATACCAACAGAAAGAAAATTATACTAATATGCATCCGTACTCACATATTTTATTTTATTTTTATTATATCTTATTATTATTACTACTACCTTTTCCTCCATTCTCACATTCACGGATATGGATTCATCCAAAAATCCATATTGCGCTCATCGTATTTCCATACGAGACGCTCTCCCACCTGACACATTCTCTCACTGCTTTCTAAAATTTCCTCCCCGGAAGTCCTAAGTTCTTGGACGTTTCCTGCACTCATTGGGGGTGCAGGTTCTAGGACTGGGTTTGGAATCTGGGGTACAGGTTCCTGATATGGGGGTGAAAGTTCCTGAAGTTGGTAAGGATCCTCTAAAATTCCCCTAATATAATCATTGTGGAAATAGGGGTCTAAAGGGTCCATTCCTGGATAGGTTACTATAGGTGTATCTTCAGGGATAGAGTAACGTTGCACATAATCCCTATTATCGTCCCACCAGGGGTCGTAATTTGGGTCTAGAGGGTTTGGTGCAGGTATTCTAGGGATTTCTTCTGGATTAAAGTCATTCATCTCCACTTGGTTTTCCTGGTTTTCTATCTCCATAGGTTGATCTGGGTTTTGTGGTTGTGGGGCTACTAGTTGTTCCAGACTTGGGTCAGCAGCAGTTGTAGCTAGGATATGGAAATTAGCTAATATTCTATTAAGCATATCCTGTGTATGGGTATCTGTTTCTCGCTTAATAGCTGCTAAGGCTCTTTGCTGTTGCAACTTTCGCATTCTCTTCCTACGAGCAAAAGCTTCTTTACTGAACCATCCTCGTTTCTTATTAGGGAATGGCTCTTCTGACTGAGCTCTAAAAGCAAACACTCCTTCTTCCTGATCAGCAGTATACCCTGAAAGGGCAGGCTGTGACGAGATACCTTCACTCTTAGGTGATTCAGACAACTGACGATTTATGTCTGAGGGTCCTTGATCACTCATACTGTAAATTAACAGATAATCAAATAACACATAACAAATAATTACAGTTATGCATATATTTCCATTATTTCCTAACACAAAATTTAGAATTTAAGTGTCAGCAGAACACTTCTTTGGCTCAGACCAGTGGCTAGGCTCTGATACCACCTTCTGTCGCAACCCCCGATCCCTGATTCCTGGGAACGGGCGGACGCGATCTCAGAGTTTTGGTGGAATCAGGTTATTTATCTTGCAGCGGAATTTACATCAGGACCGTAGTTAGGAAATGCTTATCAGAGTAAAACCGCCATAATTCATATTAATAATCACATGGGTAAAACCCAAGTTTCTTATTACAATACATTTATAGGGATAAACCCTATCTTATTGAATTTTAAAACATCGTTTATTAGGTAACTTTTATAGCCACATTTTTCCCAAGCCTTCAGTGCTCTCCAGCTGGCTTTCATTAATTGGCTGTTCACATAGTGTTACCTGAAACACGTTTTAAAAACATTTGTCAGTCGGAAATACTGGTGAGTGAATCCCAGTTTAATCAAGAACATTTTATCAATTAAAACAGTATTGAGAGCGATCACATTGTTTATTTCTACACAATTACTCATTTAGTACTTGCCACTCGACCGGATCTATGGCTATGGTCAAATTACCCATTGTCTAACTCGTTGTCCAATGGTAATGTACTGTCGTTCCCGACTTACTACTACTCGTAGTAATAAATTTTGTATACAAAACCCCATAATACCGGCAGTAATTGAAGAACTACAAAGACTCAATCACTGCTTAATCACATTGTAAAACAATTAAGGTTTTGTAAAGTATTCCAAAAATGTTAACAAAAAGTGGATAAACTCACATTGCTGTCTTAGGCTTTTCGTAAGGGTTTCCTGGATATAATCTATAATTTATACAAATGTACATTGGTTAGTACCATAACCCTTTTAAAATATTAATGATACCCTCCCCGAGACGGCATTCCAACAACTACGTCGGGCAGAACCACGACAGTTGTTACGGAACCCTAAATCAATCGGGCAGCGTAACTATTACGAAACTGGGGCTATAATACTTACAACGGAGCAGAACTGATGCGTGTGAATTGTTATATATATTAGGTGTATATTTTAAGCCCCTTTAACACTTATTTTTAGCCAAGTTTTAAATTTATAAAACACGATATTTTACTAACACTAAACACACATATATGCAAGTGCACCCATCGTGAGCGTAGTATAGTGTTGGCAAGATACCGAGGTTGTCCAAGGACACAAGAGCTTTTAGTACCGGTTTATCCTCAACGTCTAATCAAAATAAAAAGTTTAGAAAAATGTTTTTAACTAAGAAAAATAAAAACTAACTAAATGCTGAAAAATAAAATAAAAAGAAAAACAGATAGACAAGATGAATCACTTGGTTCCGACTCGTATCTAGTGTAACCTTTGATTATTTCCGCACTTTTGCACATAATTAAGAGATTATCTTAGTTATTGTAGTAGGCCCCTCTTTTGAAGGTGACGTTACCCTCACCCCAGTAGTTTGAGTCAGCAAGGATACAATCCTAAAAGGGTGGATTATTGGAAGATAATTAATTAAGTTATTAATGCAAATTATGGTAGGCCCCTCTTTTGGAGGTGACGTTACCCTCGACTAAGTAATCTGAGTCAGCAGGGATACAGTCCTAAATAGCCGGGTTATAGTATTAATAGTAGTTAACTTATGAGGGGATCAAAGAGTTTGGACCCCCGCCATCCAATACCGTTAAGTATTGAAGGAGGTCCTACTAAATTTGACCCAGGTGCATTGCAGGACCTCTAAACGCTGAACAATGGCAAGACCTTTACCAAACCGTTCCCTTAATCCCCGACCAGGTAGCCAACATACCTCCATATAGACCGTGGAGATATGAATGGTGAAAATCTTTTATTTTATATAGACAGTAAAATAATGCCAAGACACCACGGACAAACGCTAAGGAAAGATCACCTTCAACATAAGCAACTAGTTATTAAAGTCATTAATACAAAACCAAGTAAAAAGTGCAAAAGATTAGAAATAAAAGAGTAAATTTCAAAGTTCGTCCTTTATGTATGTCTAATATATCAAAGTATGTCCTTTATCTTTAATATCTTCAAGAAACATACTCGATGTTTGCAAATCCTTACAAGTTACGTCCTTTAGTCCTAATCCAGTTACTTTTCATGGTTAAATCAGACAAAGTGTATCCTACATAAGGGTATTTTGGACATTTTACCATTTATTTATATAAAACAATATACCTCCTCTCCTCCACCAGACACAAACACACACTCTCTCTCTCTCTGCCATCACCTCCACCAGCCACCACCATTACCTCCACCAGACACCCCCACCAGCCACCACCACGACCACCGCCAGACACCCCCACCAGCCACCATTCTAACCAAATCCAGATATCAAAACATTAAAGCCAAAATCCATAATCAGGAATTGAAACCAGACCCGCTTAAACACGAAACCAAACAGATCTGACCAACCAAACAGATCTGACCAACCATCGACATTATCATCACAACATCATCATCAACATGTCGATTATCAGTGGAAACTTCAACCCCGCCTGAAACAAACATCGATCGGAGAAAGAAGCGAGAAGAAAAATGTGGATCTAACAAGATCTTGACGTGATTAAGAGTGTTTAGTGCTTACCGAGGAAAACGACTCGAATCTGAAGCTCGTCGGACCAGAACACCACCATCATCATCAGTCATCACCGCCGCCGTAGGTGGCGGCGCCGTTGTCTTCCGCCGCTGCACGCCATACGCCACCACTCTCTCTTTCTGTTTCTCTCTCTCGTCTCTCTACTTTGTCGTCGCCGCTGGCCATCGTGTCGTCACCATCACGCGCCGCCACAATTGTAGGTGGTCGGCTGGTCATTGTAGAGAGAGGGGGTTTAGGGGTATCGTTGCGGAGGAGGGGGTGCGTCTGGTGAAGTTGATCAGCTGGAAACCGGTGTCGTTTCATGTTTGCTGGACGGATTAGAGAGATGGGAGGGTGATTGTTTGAGTATGATGTACATATCGAGAGAGAGGAGTAGAGTTTGAGGAAGTAAATGTCTGTGTTTTGGAAAGATGAGTTCCTTCTCGAGGAAGTAAATGACCAAAATACCCTTATGTAGGGTCCATTTGGTCATACTTAACTGTAAAAATTAACCTAGTTAGGGCTAAAGGACATAACTTGTAAGGATTTGCAAACATCGAGTATGTTTCTTGAAGATATTAAAGATAAAGGACATACTTTGATATATTAGACATACATAAAGGACGAACTTTGAAATTTACTCGAAATAAAAAGTATTACACTAAACACTTTGTCTTCACCAAGTGATGTAAGAGACTTAGGCAAACATGGCCTTGATTGTCAAGAACTCTTACGATCAATCTTGGATCCCGAGACGACTCACACACTCTACGATGGACAATGGATGATGGTGGTGGATGATGGTGTTATGGTGGTGGTGGGTGAAGTGTGAGAGAGGTGGTGTGCCAAGGGATGGTTTGAGCTTGAGCCAAGCACTTCTATTTATAGGCTGAACAGAAGCTCGGGCACAGCCCCGTGTCCAGTGGGCACGACCCCGTGTCCACATCCTTCTCTTTCTTCATTAAATGCAGCTTTGTCTTATTAGTTGACCACGCCCCCGTGTCCGCTGAGCACGACCCCGTGTGCAGAAGAATCTTTGTACTATGAAGATTTGCTGGATTGTGCGAATCTTATAGTTGACCACGGACCCGTGTCCGCTGAGCACGGCCCCGTGGTGGGCAATAGAAGCTTCTACCACTTTGTCTTTTCTGCTGACACTTGGGCACGCCCCCGTGCTGGCTGAGCACGGGGCGTGTTCAGGCTTCTGATCTCTTGTTTGAGCTTGAGCCAAGCACTTCTATTTCACGTCTTGTTCCTTTTCTTGTATTTATGTTAGATTTTGATGTCTTTTTGCTTCTTTTGTTAATTTGAGCTCATTTAATCCTGAAAATACAAAAGGAAGACAAAAGCACACTTTTTCCAACATTAGTACTAAAAAAGGGTTAGTTTTATACCTCATTTGATGAAATTTATATGTTGCATTTTTAACACATCAAATACCCCCACACTTGAATCTTTGCTTGTCCTCAAGCAAAACTCTTTAATATGTGGCTATTACACTCCCAAATGGAATGGGTAGAGAAGAAGGTTTTTGAGCTTGTCGTAGAGTGTCGGGATTTCCAAGATTCTTTATTTAGCTTTATTTTTATTTATTTACAATCCTATTCGTCATGATTTATTTAAAACTTTTCATAAGATAAATTACTTATTAGGGCATAACATGCCTCTTTAAAATTCTATTTATATACAAGTTCACATACCTCACGGGGATCACTCAACACTCGGTCGAAAATGTATTTTTGTGGATCACTCGAGAGCGGCATACAACTTACTCCTACCATAGGCTTGCCAAGCGATCAATCCTCCTCCTTTTTAACTTATATACCTTTGTAAATATCAAGAGGACTTTGTGGGTTAAGGGTTAGGCTTGGGTTAAAGGTAGGTGGTTGGGTTGGTGGTTAGTGGTTAGTAGAAAAAGGGCGAAAAGCGTAACAAGTGTCGGTTTTCGTATGACTTTCTATTTTTGTAACTTTATTTTTGATGAAGCTATTTATTCAAACAAAGTTATTTTTGATGAACTTGTTTGTTTATTTTCTTTTGCTTCATCGTCAACACAATTTTTTTTTCATACGAAAAATCGAACTTGTTACTAAAACAAAGGGGTAAAAATGAAAAAGATTTTGGTGGGTAAAAAGGGTGTTTGGTTTGGGTTATGAAATGAAAAGGTTTAGGCTCAAAGGGGCTAACTAGGGGGATTTTGGGTAGGTGGTAAAAAAAAAAGAAAAATAATGGTGTAGAAATAAAAAGGGTTAGTCCTAATGCCACCATCATTTACTTACTCGGGTTTTAAGTTGGTAAGGACCGGGAATGTATCGTCATGGCAAGTTCTAGAGTCGTAAGAACCAAGCGGCTATTCACACAAGAAACGAAAAATAAGCATTTAGTTCTAATGATATGTAATTGTTTGCTCAATAAAGGCTCAAAACTCACTTTTGTGGGAATGGGTTTTTATGTGATCAAGTATATATAATTAAATTTTTAACTAAGCTTGTCATGCCTTTTCATAATTTTCTTATGTTGGTTCTTTTTATCACGACGCTATCGGTTGTAAATTTGTAAAAATATAACCTTTTTGAGAACTTGAATTTCCCGAGTTAAACCTAGACAAGTAAAAAAATGAGGGTGATTAGCGGTTCCAATAGAGTTTTGTGTAAGGCTTGTGTTTAGGACTTGCAGGATTCAAGGTTTTAGCATCCCCCCCACACTTAAATTACACATTGTCCTCACTGTGTCCCAAAAATAAGTTTTTAGGTTGATTGAATGTGTAAAAAGGTGTAAAAAGCAAAAATTTTGTGTTACTGGGCGCTGAACACGACCCCGTGTTGTCCGGGCACGGCCCCGTGTTCAAGTGTCAGTAACAAAATTAAAACAAGAGAAACAGAAGTCTGGACACGGGGGCGTGTTGGGTGAACACGGCCCGTGTCCAGTTACCTGAACTGGGTCTTTTTCTGCAGACTGTGCAGCACGGGGCCGTGTTGGGTGGACACGGCCCGTGCCGAGCTTACTGTAAACAAAGAAATTTGTCGGACGGTTCTGTTTTCCTGTATGGAGTGCTGGTTCAAGTTTCCCTTGCATCCTTTGCCATCTCAAGTGTGTTTTATTCATTTCAACACCATCCACAACACCAATTTAACTAAAACCACCATTCATTAATCATAGAGAGAATTACATAATAGTCCTAAAAATGAAAAATAAAGTAGAAAATAAAAGTTAAAAGACCTAATATTAAATAGGTCAAGTGATCCGTAAAATCTTCCTAAGGAGTTCTACTTCTACAATAAGAACCAAAATTCCGGAAATAGATTTCCGGTTTAAAAGCCTTGTAGAGCTCCAAGCCGAACGGTGTTCCTTAGATGTTGCTAGAGCCATTCTTCTATCTCCCTCGGGAGAAGGGAGGCGGCTTCATGTTCCTCGACATCTTGAGGAGGAGGAGGAGGAGCGACACCAACTGGAACCCCTTGTAGTATGTCTCGAGGAGGTTCCGGATGTAGGGCGTACCATTCGGCCGGAATGATGACTTCCGGCACCACATTCCATGCCCTTTGGGTGATAATCGGTACCAAAGGAGGAGAGGCGAGAATGTTCAACCTTTGGTGCAAAAGGTTGACCTCCCGGAGACATCCTTCTAGTCCCACCGTCAAATGATTAATGCGGTCGGCCAAAGCTTCTTCCACACTTGTTACTTCATCAAGGGCTTCTCTTAAGGCGTAAACATAGTTTACAAGAGAATCCTCAACCGTAGATGATCTTCTCCCCTGCCGGTTGTTCCTGGAATGCGACGAAGAGTTTCCGCTTGTTCTGCTTGCCATTCTGAGAAAACATGCCGAAAAGAGTTCAATTCTATGGGTCCAGTACTTCGGACACGGCCCCGTGTTCACTGAACACGGCCCCTTGTTCAGATATCTGAAGGATTTATGGACAAGGAATCTTGGGGTTTCAAATTGTTTTTATGATTTTTGAAGCATCTTTGAACTTAAACAACTTAAAACATTGTTATAAAACTTATTTTTATCAAGATTCCATGAACAAAAATCTAACAAACATCTCAATAAGGCTTGAAACTATAGAAGGTTCAAGCTTTAATGGAAGTATGAAGAAAATTGAAGAAGATGAAAGTGGATAAAAGAGGAAAGGACAAGAAGATAGTTGAGAAACTTCTTTTAGAAAATACCTAGGATGGTATGTGAGAATATTCCTCAAATCTCTGTCCCTGGAATGGTTCAAATGTGCAGGATTCTTGGCTGCATTTATAGAAAACGACAGTACGCTGCGCACGGCCCCGTGTTGGCTGGACACGGCCCCGTGTGCAGATGGAATCCTGACACATTTTTGTCCGCTTTCTGACAAAATCAGAAGGGAATCTTTTGGGTGGACACGGGGGCGTGCTGACCTGGACACGGCCCCGTGTCTAGAAGCTGTCTTAAGGATTTCTTCAAATTTCAAGGAATTTTTCCGGATCGGGTGGTTCCTTACTGGATGGAACAACCCCAAAGTGCCTAAGATACCTTAATTGATCTAGATTAAGACGAGAACACAAGAGGTTGTCGGTGAGGGTGATTCCTATGCTATATGTAGGTGGACAAGTCCAACCCTTTTCCGGGCTCTCGTTAAAGAAGGTGTATGTCGAATCGCTCAGGTCTATGTATGCATCAAATGAAGTCGATGGGGAGTCCTTCACGGCACAATCGACACAGGGACGACTATCGCTCAAGTCCTCACTAGAGTTAGAAGTATCATTGGAAACAATGAAGTTGTTTGAATGCTTTTCCAACCTCTCTTCTTGGTTATTGTCTTGAAAAAGATTATTGAAATCTTCCCTAAGTTCTTTTAACCAATTAAAAATTAGATCTTCTAGTTGAAATAATTCACCGAGAAGCATTTCTCCTAGAATATCCTGTTGGGCGCATTCGAGGGAGCGATAGGGATTATTTTTACTTTCGCCCCTCTTAAGGATACTAGGAAATGATGGGTCTATATAGTGGGGTTTATAATTTAGAAAAAAACATTCTAATTCTTTATGGTTACCACCACATAATTGACACCACATAGTACCATAAGAGTGCCGAAAGTAAAAAGTATCAGTATCACTCATGTTTGTGTCAGAAATTACCAACCGTCGGGATCTTACGGTTCTGTTTTCAGTAACTGAAACTTGGGCACGGGGGCGTGTTGAGTGGGCACGGCCCCGTGTTCAGCTTACTGTCTAACTTAAAACAGGATTGCCAGTTCCAATGATTGGGCACGGGGCGTGTTCAGCGGGCACGGCCCGTGCTGAGTTCTGCAGAAGCTGAAAAAATAAGAAAAATCCTAAAAAAATGAAAAACAATAAAAACGATTAGGCCGTTGATTCCTAACTTTCTTAAAATCCTTGTGTCCCCGGCAACGGCGCCAAAAACTTGATGCGTGTGAAGTGTTATATATATTAGGTGTATATTTTAAGCCCCTTTAACACTTATTTTTAGCCAAGTTTTAAATTTATAAAACACGATATTTTACTAACACTAAACACACATATGGGCAAGTGCACCCATCGTGAGCGTAGTATAGTGTTGGCCAGATACCGAGGTCGTCCAAGGACACAAGAGCTTTTAGTACCGGTTTATCCTCAACGTCTAATCAAAATAAAAAGTTTAGAAAAATGTTTTTAACTAAGAAAAATAAAAACTAACTAAATGCTGAAAAATAAAATAAAAAGAAAAACAGATAGACAAGATGAATCACTTGGTTCCGACTCGTATCTAGTGTAACCTTTGATTATTTCCGCACTTTTGCACATAATTAAGAGATTATCTTAGTTGTTGTAGTAGGCCCTTCTTTTGAAGGTGACGTGATACAATCCTAAAAGGGTGGATTATTGGAAGATAATTAATTAAGTTATTAATGCAAATTATGGTAGGCCCCTCTTTTGGAGGTGACGTTACCCTCGACTAAGTAGTCTGAGTCAGCAGGGATACAGTCCTAAATAGTCGGGTTATAGTATTAATAGTAGTTAACTTATGAGGGGATCAAAGAGTTTGGACCCCCGCCACCCAATACCGTTAAGTATTGAAGGAGGTCCTACTAAATTTGACCCAGGTCCATTGCAGGATCTCTAAACGCTGAACAATGGCAAGACCTTTACCAAATCGTTCCCTTAACCCCCGACCAGGTAGCCAACATACCTCCATATAGACCGTGGAGATATGAATGGTGAAAATCTTTTATTTTATATAGACAGTGAAATAATGCCAAGACACCACGGACAAACGATAAGGAAAGATCACCTTCAACATAAGCAACTAGTTATTAAAGTCATTAATACAAAACCAAGTAAAAAGTGCAAAAGATTAGAAATAAAAAGTATTACACTAAACACTTTGTCTTCACTAAGTGATGTAAGAGACTTAGGCAAACATGGCCTTGATTGTTAAGAACTCTTACGATCAATCTTGGATCCCGAGACGACTCACACACTCTACGATGGACAATGGATGATGGTGGTGGATGATGGTGTTATGGTGGTGGTGGGTGGTGGGTGAAGTGTGAGAGAGGTGGTGTGCCAAGGGATGGTTTGAGCTTGAGCCAAGCACTTCTATTTATAGGCTGAACAGAAGCTCGGGCACGGCCCCGTGTCCAGTGGGCACGGCCCCGTGTCCACATCCTTCTCTTTCTTCATTAAATGCAACTTTGTCTTATTAGTTGACCACGCCCCCGTGTCCGCTGAGCACGACCCCGTGGGCAGAAGAATCTTTGTACTATGAAGATTTGCTTGATTGTGCGAATCTTATAGTTGACCACGGCCCCGTGTCCGCTTAGCACGGCCCCGTGGTGGGCAATAGAAGCTTCTACCACTTTGTCTTTTCTGCTGACACTTGGGCACGCCCCCGTGCTGACTGAGCACGGGGCGTGTTCAGGCTTCTGATCTCTTGTTTTGCTTGGGAAGATGCTGTCGTGGGGTCGGGCATGTCACGTCTTGTTCCTTTTCTTGTATTTATGTTATATTTTGATGTCTTTTTGCTTCTTTTGTTAATTTGAGCTCATTTAATCCTGAAAATACAAAAGGAAGACAGAAGCACACTTTTTCCAACATTAGTACTAAAAAAGGGTTAGTTTTATGCCTCATTTGATGAAATTTATATGTTGCATTTTTAACACATCAAGAACCTCGCTAATTAGGGGTATAATACCCAAATATTATAACCCTTCTACAGAATTTGAGATTTGAGATTGAAATGTGAGCGACGGAAATTGTAACCCGATGCCATCTATTTATAGTTCTGATATCTGACTTCCACGCGGCCCGCGTAAGGTAAGGCTAAGCCTTACGCGGCCCGCGTCAACACGCGGTCAACATATAGCTTATCCGGGTTATCTACTAGTCTTGACACGATGACGACACGTGTCAGCTCAGGATGTATCCGCGTTTGATGAGCTCTCGCGGCCCGCGTCGACTAACCAAGACTCTTACGCGGCCCGCTTTAACTTATAGTTTCACCGGAATCAAGTTTAAACCTTGATACCTCCCGCGTGAACTTGGGGTGAGGTCTTACGCGGCCCGCCTCAGCCCTATATTTCTTGTTTTTGATTTATTTTATAATTATAACATAACTAGGGCTCGGTTTTCACATTCGGGGTGTAATATAAGACACATTGGGACATTCTAGACTATATGAGAGTGTCGGTTTTACCGAGGGTTGTTACACTAAGCCTTCGACTCGTTACCTTTTTACCGAATTTTAACCCGTTTATGCATTTTATCAAACAAACGTATTTGTTTGATCCTTATATCACTTACACTACTTCAAATTAATGTTATCTACCATTTTGGGTTCTAATTACAGATTTATTACACAATTTAAACCCGTTTACGCTCGTATGCTTATTTTGACCCGTTAAGGGTATTTAAGCACTTTAAAGCTTGAAATCGCTTTCATTCATTTCTAGCATCTCATTCCTACATTTCTTATCAAGTAATCCTCCACTACAACTATAAGTGTGTTGGATCTAATGTGGATATCTATATGTTCCGAGTTTTACCCCTCGGATTATTATTTTACGGCAAGACTCAAATAGAGCCATTTACCTAACGTATTACATCTTTCAACTTCTACACTTATTCTAAGTATTTATCTAATCATGAAACTTGTTTCCAAACAACCTTTAAGGGTTGTTGGTTCAATTTAGCCTACAAGGGCGTTTTGGTCAATTTTGGTCCTTCTTTTACGACGAAGGACTTTAGATACTTGTTTGACCCAAAAATCCGGTCTTTTAACTATGACCTTGTTTAGAAACCATTATGTTTCTAAAACACTACTTTTATAACTTGAATTATTCAGTTTATCTTTAAGATAACCAAATATCCAATTTGACCTTGTTTAACTCTTAGAAAACCTCAAATTCTACATGATGAGTTGAATCATTACACAAACCTGGCTCGGATCAATGTATTGACCCGTTACGATACCTTGCCTTAGTGGCGCTAAGTAATAGCGATGTCATCATTCAATCGATATTTATTCATGTAATCATGCAACTCGACAAAACATTAGCCGATATTGTCAAAGGGTGATATTTTCACCTTTTGACCCGTTTGGTCTATATGACCGTTTACTTTTACGAGATGGATTTATTATCATCTCGTCTACATGACTTGTACCGGTTTACACTGTACGGTTAATTTACTTATAAATCTATTTCTTGATTATTTTGACCCCTTTATATCTTACGCCATAAAGTGTCCTTCAAAACTAACAGTTATCATCACGAGTGACTACATTGCCGTTTTACCCTTATTAATTGTATTGATTTACCTTATAAGGTAATTCATTCAAAACTCGTTATTTATTAGTCATTACATGACTAAATGACCTTTTTAGCTCTTTTTAACCATTCAACATGGTTTATCATTATTGTCTTTTGTTCCGAACCTCGCATGTCGGGTCGAAACATCATAAGTCAAATGTGACTTTTGATTATTCAAAATCTATAAAACCAATAGATATCAAATAAAAGGTGTAAGTTTTAACTTACCTCACATCCAAATTACGCTTTTCTTTTCTCACTTGCTTCGATCGACCCGCTTGCTCCCCAAGCTTCACCTAGCTTGTTAAGCGCCAACTATCATTCATCATTCACAAGGTTGTTAGATTAGTCATTCTAAATCATGACTTTAATACCTTATGAATCTTTGACTACTTTTCTTACTGAACTAAATCATAAATCATGAGTTTAATTATTGTGTCAAGACCCACTTCAAATTAAGTATGAACTCTTAACAAATCCCCATTTTGTTCAAGTAGTTCATTCATACAAGTTAGTATGGTGTTTATAAACACCAATACAACATCAATTTCATTAAATCATCCAAAACCCATTTTTCAAGTCATGTATGATCAACACTCAAGCTTGGAAATTGTTCAAGTATCTTGCATCAACTATCACTTATGATGATTTCTAACACAAACATATCATCATCTTCATTATTAAATCAAAACCCACTTAGCACATATATGGGTAATCATCAAATCCCTAGTTTCTAACACCTATTCATCAAGTTTTCAACTAGGGTTTGTTTCTAAACATGAATTCAACACATATATCACTCATACATTCAACATTCATTCATGAATTTTGGTCATGAGTGTTCATCATAAATTCTAAGACATCACCAAATTACAAAATTTTACATACCTTACGATTCCCTTGACTTGGTGATCATTTGTATGTGATCATGCATTTGATTTGAGCTAGTTTTGCCCTTCAATTTGGTGAAATTGAGATGAGCTAGGGTTGGAGCTCCTGGCTCCTCTTCTGATCGATTTCACACACACACACACACTATTGTGTGTAGTGTTTTAATTAAATTAAAAATCAGGTTTTAAATCTTCCTCTTTTGGCCCCTCAAGTTTGTAACTTTATAATAAGGGTTATTTCCCAAGTTTCCTCCTTTGTTTTAAGGCACATATTTAACTAGGTTGATATTCCTAGTTACTTGGTGGGTTCGGGGAAGTTATAACCCGTTTTATTTTTATGTCCCGTTAACTCGGGCCTTTTATAAACTTATTTCCTTAAAAGCATTTATTCACGTTTTATTAAATATTAGGTTTATTTATTTAAATCCTAATATTTACCGGGTTACTTTTACCACTAACGGTACTTTACCCACCTTTTAGTATAAACGAGGTTTGATTACCAAACCCGTTTTCGGGGTGTTACACTATTTCTGCTTATCTAAATGGTATTTACTATTTTGAGGCTAAAACTCGAAACGGTATCTATGAAATTAATGTTCAGTCTAGCAGTAACATATATCACCTTTCTAAATGTGAGAAAAATGGTGCTAGTGATTCATTTCTATGGCATTGTAGACTTGGCCATATAAGCAAGACACGCGTAAAATGGCTCCAATCTGAGGGGATTCTTGAATCCACCGAAACAGGCTCATTTGATGATTGCGAGTCTTGCTTAGCTGGCAAACTCACCAAGGATCCCTTCACCCATGTTGGTGAACGAGCTAGTGATCTACTAGGACTCATACACTCAGATGTATGTGGTCCTTTTAGAACTATGACTAGGAATCACGAGAGATACTTCATTACGTTCATCGACGATTATAGTCGATATGCTTACGTCTATCTCATGAAGCATAAGCATGAAACTTTTGAAAAGTTCAAAGAGTTTCAAATCGAAGTTGAAAACCAACTTAATAGAAAGATTAAAATGCTTCGCTCTGATCAAGGCGGTGAATACCTCAGCTTGGAATTTCTCGATCATCTAAAGGAACGTGGAATAGTTTCACAACCCACTCCACCAGGCACACCCCAACTTAATGGCGTGTGTGAAAGGAGAAATCGAACCCTACTAAATATGATTCGATCGATGATGTGTAGAACAAATTTACCTCACTCCTTTTGGGGTTTTGCTCTTATGACTGCTGCTCGACTCATAAATCTAGCGCCGACCAAAAAGGTAAACAAAACTCCATATGAGATATGGCATGGGCATAAGCCGAATTTGAGTTACCTAAGAGTATGGGGGTGTGATGCTTACATCACAAGTGACTCTGATGATAAGCTCGACCCTCGAGGCGAAATGGTTGTTTTCATCGGATACTATAACCAATGCGGTTATTACATCTACCATCCTGATGCAAATACAATTTCCATCAAAAGGAAGGCTAAAAGGTTCCTTGAAGATGAACTTCTTAATCGAGGAACTGGAAGTAACTTAGTAGATCTTGAAGAAGTTCAAGAACTACAAACTACCGTTGACGAGGTCGGAACGTCTGAACCACAACAAATTGTTGATACCGAATCAGACCTGAACACAAGCCTTCGCATGAGCATCAAGACTCGTAAAGAACCCGATAGATACCTTTGGCATGTTGAGGGTTCTGAAATCCTGACAGTAGCCGAGTCTGATGACGAGCCTACTAGATACAAATCTGCTATTTCTAATCCAGATTCTGCGAAATGGCTAGAAGCCATGAAAGCCGAGATGCAATCCATACGTGACAATCAAGTCTGGGACTTGGTTGAGCTACCCCCCGAATCTCGGGCAGTAGGGAGCAAATGGGTTTTCAAGAGAAAAACTGACATGCATGGAAATATACAAACCTATAAAGAACGGCTAGTAGTGAAAGGTTTCACTCAAACTCAAGGTATTGACTATGATGAAACCTTCTCACCCGTTGCTATGATCAAATCGATCAGGATATTACTTGCCATAGTTGCGTACTATGATTACGAAATTTGGCAAATGGATGTTAAAACCGCCTTTCTTAATGGACATCTTTCCGAAGATGTTTATATAGTTCAACCTGACGGTTTTATCGATCCAAAATATCCTAATAGGGTATGTAAGCTAAACAAGTCCATTTATGGATTCAAGCAAACATCTCGAAGCTGGAATCTTCGTTTTGACCAGAAAGTCAAAGAGTTTGGTTTTGTCAAGAACGAAGATGAACCTTGTGTTTACAGAAAGGCTAGTGGGAGTGCTATATCATTTCTCATCTTGTATGTAGATGATATATTGATCATTGGAAACAACATCCCCATGCTTAAGGAGATTAAACATTGGTTGGGATCTTGCTTCGCAATGAAGGATCTTGGAGAAGCCGCTTACATTCTAGGAATCAAGATCTATAGGAATAGATCTAAGCGACTTCTTGGGCTAACTCAGAGCACATACATAGATCAAGTAATGAGACGCTTCAAGATGGAAAACTCCAAGAAAGGAGGTGTTCCAATGACTAAAGGAACCGTTTTGGACAAATCACAAGCTCCCTCTGAGGAGCCTGAGATAAAGCAAATGGAAGCAGTTCCATATGCCTCAGCGATTGGTTCTATCATGTATGCTATGGTATGTACTCGACCAGACGTCTCGTATGCTTTGAGCATGACCAGCCGTTACCAGCAGAGCCCTGGGATTGCCCACTGGACTGCAGTTAAGAACATCCTTAAGTACTTGAGAAGGACAAAGGACATGTTCTTGATATTTGGAGGAGTCAATGAGGAGCTCACTGTAAAATGTTACACTGATGCTAGTTTTCAAACTGATCGAGATACCTCTCGCTCACAAACGGGTTTCGTGTTCACTCTCAACGGAGGAGCTGTCTCATGGAAAAGCTCCAAGCAGAGTGTTGTAGCTGATTTCACCACGGAATCTGAGTACATTGCCGCATCGGATGCCGCAAAGGAAGCTGCTTGGATGAAGAAGTTCATAACTGATCTCGATGTGGTTCCAAGTATCATGAAACCCATCCAGATATTTTGTGATAACACAGGTGCTATTGCTCAAGCCAAGGAGCCTAGATCATATCACAAAGCCAAGCACATATTGAGAAAGTTCCACTACATACGTGATTTGTGGAACGTGGAGACATCGTTATAAGCAAAATTGACATAGATCAAAACTTAGCTGACCCATTACATGACCGTCACATGGACGCTATTGGGCTTAGATTAGCTAGTGAAATGTTTTGATTTAGTATTTGGATGTACGAACATCAAACAGTTGTATTCCTGTATTCATTTTGATTTACTAGTTAAATGCAATTCTTGAATCCTATAACTGTGTTCGATTTTGATACGTTTAATCCATGAATCTTGTATTCTAAATTATCCGTAGTCGGTCAGACTCGTGGGAACGACTCTGAATTAAGACTATTCTGATTTTGGACTCAAGGAGTTGACTTCCAAATTCACAGGCCTCATTGTGAATGAAGCTGGATGTAACTCGCATCAAATAATCTTCATGGATCATAGTCATAAGATGTTTTTGATCTAAGCATACTCATTTAGTATCCTCTGACCTGAGATACATACTAGAACTTTCGTTTACTAAAGACTATTCTTTGACCAGTGTCAACCGCTGTCGCGTAACTGCCAGTCATAAAGGCATTGGTTGGGAGTGGTTCTGAAGTTCAGTGGGAGTTGTATGTAGTCAAGATGGGATTCTGTACTCTTACATTATAATGTAACAGTTAGACATCTGGGCGCCCTCGTTGATTCAAACTGGTGAAGTGTAAGGCCTTACCCAAACTTACTGTGTGTTTGATTGGACCACTTTGATTCTGTGAACGAGAACGATAATGATTGAACGCCATGTGAGATTGAATCTGATCCATGTCTCATTGTTCAATTGATGTCTTTTACAGAAAGGATAGATGACGAGAATTGCCATTAGTTTACCTTCTTCATGTAGCAAGCCGTTGCTAAAAAGAAGATACCTTGGTTAATGACTTTAAAGTGTCATGACCTGTTGGGGACAGCTATGTGTAGCTAGAACACCGCTGGCTGTCTGCGTTGAGATCTTATCAGAGACCGTCCAAGTGGGAGCTGTTGGATATTATGTCCAGTTTGATAAGTCAACGCTGCCGACCGGGTCTTGACCCGTAAGAGTTACACCTTGGGCAACGAACTAAAAATCCACTTAACCTGTTTAACTGGTAATTACGAACAATATACGAGACAAATCATAATTATATTTATGATCATAAGCGGGTATTAACTGAGATACGGGTACATGGACCGGGTGACACGGGTATTCTCACCCTACGCCACTTGTCATACACCTAACTTGAGGCCAATCAAAATACATGCAATTTTGCATGTTTTGACATTTGGCGAGCATGCAAGATTGTCCAGTTTCTATATATTTGGGGGTCTTGTTTTGAGAGAAGTATGAACATAAGGTTGCAAAAACTCTCTCAACTCACACACCCAAACCGGCCACCACCGCCTGCCTAACAGGCCGTCGCCGCCCCGCCGCCTGCCGCTGTTGACTGCCGCCGCTTGGCGCCGCCCCTTCTTCGTGTCTCGTTGGTTCGTTAACTAGCCCTTGTTCATTGAACATCGATGTCTCGACCGGTTAGTCTTTAACCAAAGGTATATCTAAACCCCCTATGGTTGATGTTCTATTTCGTGTTTGCATGTTGGTGACCTTGTTCCATTAAGGGTATTCCTTGGTATAAAAGTGTTCATGTTAATTTTGTTACACACGCTTTCGTTGCTTAAAATGTATATATAGTTTTAACTAGTTAAAGTTTATTTTGAATGACATATATATACATGCATTTTTATTTGTCAAAAGTGTTTTGACTAATCATTGTAACGAAATAAACACATAAATAATATGAACCGGGTTCATGTAATAAAAGTAAAATTATACCACGGATCTCCTTCAATTCATTCTCACTATACCGCGTCTAACAGTCAGTCTGGTGTTTGTTGAGATCACATCTCATCATTCAAGCAATATGCTACCTCTCCCTAGCCAAATCATTCATCTTGAACCAAATCATTCATCTTGAACCATGTGTGACGGATGTTTGCTTCAATAGTTATCAAAAGAAATAATTGAGAAATTCTTTGGAGTTTCCAAAGTGACAAATATTCTAGTTAGTAAAATGAAAATCTTTCTCTAGGGTAAACAGAATCCACATGCGGAATAATATCAAAGTGAGTCCCAACACAATGAATCTATCAAGTTAATAGTTATCACATTATTCCGCATGTGTTGGGACTCACGTTATTACGCAGGTGTTGAGAGAAAGAACCGAGATAGAGTTGAAGTTTTGAATTAAACACTACGTTATCACTTTAATTTTTTAGTTGTTTATTTAATTAAGAGTTTGGTAGGCATAGTATTATGTTTAGTTTAATTGTAAACCCTTTTGGGTGTCGCGTTTGTTTTATTAATAAGCATGACGCCGCGTCTGTTTTATTAATAAGCATGACGCCGGACGGGTGGGTTGTCTCCAAAACCGAGTGTTCGTTTGTTCTTGATTATATTGATCGCAACATGGGACTTTAAAAAGTAAAATACAACTAGAAAACTATATGGACAAGTAATTTACACGAATTTATCACCAATGTTAAGCAATGTTTTATCTATAGCATTATACACGCTTTAAGATTTATACACATTCTTGAACCAAACACACACTCCACTAGATTATGACTCTTATGATCCCTTACACAATTCACCATAACTATCAAATAATTGAGTACAGAAACACAAAAAAGGATAAAGCTTCAAAATTGCCTCAAATGTGAACTTCTATATTAAGAAAAGTGTGAGTTGTCTCCTACTTATTTGTGTTGCAACACATCGACTCTTTATCTTTCTTTTACCATCTTCTGATTAATCAAATTCATAAACCATTGACTTGTTAGTTAGCATGTTATTGTTTCAGAAAAAAATATGATTGTAACTGGGAAAAGCCGCTTAGTTATTAAGTATATATATATATATATATATATATATATATATATATATATATATACACACACATAACTCTTGAACCTAATCCTATATAAATATATATATATACAGTGGGTTAGAACCCCGTGTATTTTTTTTGGGTAAAGGGTTACCCCGGTGAATATTTTATACCAACATATTAAACAAGTGAGAAGCAAAGGTACTCCTCAGTTCTCCCGTACGACATGCCATACGGAAGTTACAACTCGAAAAAAAAACACGAGAAAACAAAAAACACACACCAAACCACTGTTTGTCCTACTAATAATTACTCAAAGACAAACATTAACCACAATCGTCATCCGCTATTAGCAAACCACGGGGGAGCATCCATTGTTGCAAGAGCTCGTCCGAAAACTTGGTTATCTTGATCCGCATCGTTTGAAGTTTCAGACGAACCGTGTTTAGAATCACCTCCACAAGCTGGTCACGAGTCCTCTTCCTATTCGAAAACAGGCGTTTGTTCCTCTCATCCCAAAAAAACTATATGTATTTAAATAACTTGTGTATTGCACGGGTTGAATAACTCTAATTATAATAATTAAAAAACTATATGTATTTAAATAACATGTGTATTGCACGGATTGAATAAATCTAATTATATATACCAAATGATAAAAAAAGTTATATCTTTAAAAACCTTATATATTACACGTGTTGAATGAATATCTATACTATATAATAAAAGAAACCACTTTGAGGACACTTGTCATCATATTAAGCCATCTCTTATAGATAATTATTATTTTAGTTTAATCTCTTCTAATTAATTATAGATAACCCATTATATTAAATATTATTTAGTTTAATAACTTATGGATAATTATTATTTAGTTTAATCTCCTTCTCATTTATAATATTATTTATCTGAATTAATTAGAGTTAATTACTGTTTTCGTCCCTGTAGTTTGTCAAAAATCACTATTTCAGTCAATTAGTTTAAAAATTGAGATTTCAGTCCCTATGGTTTCACTTTCGTAACTATTTCAGTCCACCTCGTAACTATTTCAGTCCCTGTACTTAACAGAATAATGGATTGAAATTGTTACGAAAGTGAAACCACAAGGACAGAAATGGTTACGAAAGTGAAACCACAGGAACTGAAATCACAATTTTTAAACTAATGAACTGAAATAGTGATTTTTGACAAACTACATGGATGAAAACAGTAATTAACTTAATTAATTATTACTTTTATATTTATTTATTTACTTCAAATTCAAACTTAGCTATCTAATTTGATCTTAACTATATATTTGAACGTTTTGTTTAGTTTGGTATCAAATAGATTTTACGAAACTTGAAATAAAATTAACTAAATTATTTATCATTTATATATTTACGGAGTTTTAAATAAAGGGTTACATTTATTAAGACTTCGTTAACAAATTTTGCAACAACAGAATAATCTATTTTGTATCTCGAAAACCAAACTTTGTATTAATATATTAAATATTTGTATTTTCACTGTATAAAATTTCATTTACTTGACCCATGTAATACATGAGGTTTTTTAAGATATAACTTTTTTATTATTTGATATATAAAATTATATTTATTCAATTCGTATAATATACGAGGTTTTTTAAGGATATATATTTTTTATTATTTAGTGCAGAAAATTACATTTATTCAAACCGTGTAATACGCATATTTTTAAAGATGTAATTTTTTTTATTATTTGGTATATAAAATCACATTTATTCAACCCGTGTAATAAATGAGGTTTTTTAAAGATGTATTATTTTATTATTTAGTAAAAAATATTACATTTATTCAACCCATGTAATACATGTGGTTTTAAAGATATTACTTTTTTATTTGGTATATAAAATTACATTTATTCAACCCGTACAATATGGTTTTATAGATATAACTCTTTATTATTTAATATATAAAATTATATTTATTCAACCCATGCAATAAAAAGGAGGTTTTTAAAAATATATTGTTTTATTATTTAATATATAAAATTTAGAGTAAACTTCCGTTTTGCTCCCTGTGGTTTGGTCACTTTAACGGTTTTGCTCCAAACCTTTAAAAATAGCCATTTTACTCCCTGATGTTTCGTTTTTTTTGCCAGTTTGCTCCCCGCCTCTAACTCCATCCAAATTGTTTGTTTTTCCATTTTGCTCCCCGCAGGGAGCAAATTGGCAACAAAACCAAAACATCAGGGAGTAAAATGGCTATTTTTAAAGGTTTGGGGTAAAACCGTTAAAGTGACCAAACCACAAGGAGCAAAACGGAAGTTTACTCTAAAATTTATTTATTGAACCTGTGTAATACACGGGGTTAAAACCTAGTAATTTTGTATAGTAAATAATAATAAAAATTTATATCTTAAAAAAACATGTGTATTTAATGGGCTGAATAAGTCCAATTTTATATAACAAATAATAAAAAAAAATTATATATTTAAAAATACTAATGGATATATACTCGGTAGATAGCCTAGCTACGTTGTTTAATAATGTCTGTACCACACTTATTATAAAAAAAAAAAAACAACTATGATATAGCTACTTTGGGTAATTCATGACTTAAATAATTTAGTTTATACGTAAAGCTCAAATTAAATATATCATTATGTTGTTAAAAGAAACTAGGTTTATCAACATTCGACGCATCGGTGAACTTCTTTTGTTATTTAGTCTGTGTCTACATGTGTTTTGAAATCACTACGAGCGTGTTGCACACGGAACCACTAACAAGAATAAAAAGAAAATGTAGAAAAAAAAACACTAAAAAACAACCGAAAGAAAATCAACCACAAAATTGTATGGTAATGATGTTGTTCGTATCAAACTCATGGTCAGAGATGAGTAAATAGTACTGGATACCGGTACCAAATTTCTCGAACCGAAAGATCTTAAGTACCAATTCGGTAACGACTTTTGACGTTTCTGTTACCAGTTCGCTACCGATTTTTATCTTCATATACCGATACCGTAACCACAGTGACGGAAATTATACTTACTCTTAATTTTATTAATTAATTTATATAGTTTGTTTATCTTTTTAATATTAGATAAAGTATTAGGTCTAGATAAGTATAAGTAATTAATTAGTTTCTTACTTAGAGGCAGTGGCGGATCCAATAATTTTTTGCTGGGGGTGCATAATATTTTTAAAGATTTTAGACTCCTAGCTATAAAAAAAAATCGATTCATAGCAGGTCGGATCGAGTCGGGTCATGTAACACAAAAGAACATTAAACTAAAATTTATATAATCATCAAAAACACGTCAAACGTCATTACAAACGTATTTAAAATTTTACCCTACAGGTTTTCATTTTTTAAATCTATCCAAAACATTATCTAGAGATACTAAACACTCCATAAGTTCATTACATTCTTACGCATGGTTCCTGTCACATATAAATCGCTCCATAAATTCATAAAAAATACTAAAATCTTAAACAAAATAAACAATCATGTTCAACCGTAGTCCATAATTTTCAATTTTATTTTCAAAGATTCAAGCCCTAGTAGTAAATGTTGATTACTTTACTTATAACTTATCATTTAAACAAATAAAGCTATAAATAAAACAACAAAGTCATTTAGCTACATGTCTAGAACAACCAAAAAACATCAAAAAAAAAGATCAAACCCTTATACGTCTATGTTTTCTCCTAATCATCACATAAAACAAAAAAAAAACAAAAAATCAATAAAGAAACCATACTAGTTCTATATCGAAGTTCTGGCGTACTATGGGTCGGTCTTGCCGGAATTTTGGTTTTTCCGGCAAAAAAAGTCGTCCAATCGTGACCAGTGGCGTCAAGTCGCTAGGAGTTTTTTTGGGGGCGGGAATTGGAATTGGAATGGGTGGATGGTTTTGGGTTATTTTATTTAGTTCTAATTTCTTTGAGTTAGGTTTGGGCTTGGGTTAATAAAAATATTTTTTTAGATTGGGATTTGATTGGGTTAGGTAATTAAGTGAATAAGTGGCTAAAGAATAATTATATAAATTGTGTTATCTACTTGTATATTAAATAATAATCAATGTTTAATTTTTTTTATAAATTCATAGTATTTTTTTTGTAAGTGGGGCGGTTGAAAATTTCCAAGGGGTGCGGGTGAAAATTTCTAAGGGGTGCGGTTGAAATTTCCGGCAAAAAATAATACTAAAAAATATTTTTTCAAGGGGTGCGCCCGCCCACCCACGCCTTAGAGTGGGTACGCCCATGCTTAGAGGACAAGTCATCTGTTTGATATTTGTAGGGCAAGGACTTGCTGTCAGTATATAAACCATGTGTAGGTTTATTGTTTGGTATTGTAATCCTCTGAATTTATTTTGTGTTTTTAATAAATAAAAAGAGTCGTAGAGGAGTTTCTACAAAGTATTGTGCATATTATTTGAAACCAATCAGTGGTTTGTGTTCTCTTGATTCGTAACCAACTTGTATTTAATTCAACAAGTGGTATAAGAGCTTTGCTCAAATAATGTTGCCGAAAAATGGCAGATTTTTAAGTTGTTGGAGGAATCAAGAAACTCAATAACCAAATATACAACATGTGGTCGACATACATGATGTCGTACTTGCATGATGTCGTATTTGCAAGTGACCTTTGGGAGGTCACGACCTTTGGGATGTCACGAATGGAGCAGATACCATGTTGCCAAGGAATGACGTGAATGAATCCATAAACAAGTGGAAGATTAAATCAAGGAAAGCGATGTTCGTGCTCAAAACCACAATTGAAGAGTTGCTTGAACATATACGAAACTTAACAACTTCGAATGAGGCTTGGGACACGTTGGCGGCCTTGTTCTCCGAGAAGAATGATGCCAGACTTCAACTTCTAGAGAATGAGTTACTACCAATGATCCGGAAGGAGTTAACAATCCCTCAATCCTTTCACAAAATAAAATCAGTTTGTCGTGAAATTGGTTACTTGTACCAACAAGCGAGAACTGGTGAAGCAAGAATCAAAAGTATTATAATTCATGGATTAAATCTTGAGTATAGAAGTTATGTTGCTGCGATGCAAGGTTGGCCAACCTAACCTACTCTTGGAGAGTTTGAGAACCTCCTGGTGGCACAAGAATCCCTCACAAAATAGATAAATGATATGTCGATCTCAGCCTCTTCAAAAGCTGCAGACACTGCATTGTATGCAGACCGCAAAAGAGGCAATCATTGATCCAAAAGTAACGGACAACATGGAAGAAACAATAGACAAATCAAAGAAATGAGATAAAAAAAAGCATAAGCAAAAGAACGAGGAGCCGATTGAAGGGACCGACAAAAAAGTTGAGATAATCGTTTTCCATACTCTTGTTATAATTGTAATCGACGAGGTCATATGGCAAAGGATTGTTGGTTACTGCCAAAAGAAGAAAATTATAATCCACCCACAGTACAAGAGGAACAACGATTGGATGTCGAGACCAATACAACAAAGGTGAAACATGTGTACACACTTACAACTATAACGGAAGTAAAACAACAAAGTAGTTTGGACGAGTAGATAGTGGATTGCATGTGAAGCACTACATTCAGGGCTGGCCCAATAGGCTTAAGACCCTAGGCCCAAGCTTAGGGCCACCAAGATTGAAGGGCCACCAATTTCTTATGAGTTTTCTTTATACTAGGCCATTTAAATTCTATTACACAAAACATCCTATGCCAAATCATCCATATACCGCAGTCCGATTACCCAAGCCATAAAGAAATCTCAAAACGTGGCGCCGTTCAAACGTGCGAAGAATCAGAAGTTCCAATGAATCAAGGTCATAAAGAAGCGTGAAAGCAAGGCGTCGATTGAGTAACCCAATATGTAATAATCACAATTAGGGCGGTGGCCGACTTTAGGTCTTTCAGATTTGGGGCTAATCATCACATGGATGGCAATATCAATTGAAGAACACAGTGTCAGGTAACATTGTAACAATAAAAATTTGGGCGAAATCAGTATATATTGCTCAAACCCTCAAAGAGAAACTAAAGCCAGTTTAATCTTGTGGGCGATTTAATCTTGTGGTTTGCTTACTTGGAACTTGGAACATCAGTTTAATCTTGTGGACAATTTAAAGTTAGTTTAATCTTGTGGGCGAAATAATTAACAACAGCTATTTGGGCAAATTTAATCTTGTGGTTGGCTTGAAACTTGGAAGACAGTGGCACTCAGGTTATATATCAGATTATCCTCATTTGTTGTTTAAGGTGTATTTGCTAATTTCATTTTAAATCTCTTGTTTAGAGAATTAGGGCGTATAACTTAAAAAAATAACTTCGCCAGTTATAAACTTTTTAGTTAATGATTTCCGGTCCCAAACCCGGGTAAAGGAGCGGTGTTTTGTTACTAAATATGTCGAAAATTGATAATTTTGCAAAAGGGCCTCCACTTTGTAGTTCGCTTAGGGTCTCAAAAAACATAAGAACGACCCTGACTACATTAAAAAAATTAATTTAAAAAATTGGTTATAGCATGTGATGTATGAGAGGCATATGATTTCTTATGATTTGAGAAGTTGTGGAAGTAAAAGGCAAATGCTCGTGAAGCTGATAGATCGTTGGCGTGAAGGAGAGAGGTGTTGTGGCAAATGTGGCATAGAAGGCAAACACTCCCTTTGCCCGTATGTATTTAATTATTTTGTCCACTAACTAATAATGGTTATAATTAATAACCACAAGAACTTATAGTAAGTTATGATCACTCAGACGCAAGGGCTATGAAGCATATATGGGAGACTCAAAATTTACTATGTTGCATTGGAACTCATGAACCACAAGCTTGTTATTGACTTTAGTTCACACATTCATTTTCTTTGTCATGCATCGTTTATGGCATTGGCCGACAAATTAAAACAATAAGGTATTAAAATAATTATTTTAAAAAATTGGTTATAGCATGTGATGTATGAGAGACATATGATTTCTTATGATTTGAGAAGTTGTGGAAGTAAAAGGCAAATGTTCGAGAAGCTGATAGATCGTTGGCGTGAAGAAGAGAGGTGTTGTGGAAAATGTGGCATAGAAGGCAAACACTCCCTTTGCTCGTATGTATGTTAATTATTTTGTCCACTAACTAATAATGGTTATAATTAATAACCACAAGAACTTATAGTAAGTTATGATCACTCAGACGCAAGGCCTATGAAGCATATATGGGAGACTCAAAATTTACTATGTTGCATTGGAACTCTTGAACCACAAGCTTGTTATTGACTTTAGTTCACACATTCATTTTCTTTGTCATGCATCGTTTATGGCATTGGCCGACAAATTAAAACAATAAGGTATTAAAAAATTATTTTAAAAAATTGGTTATAGCATGTGATGTATGAGAGGCATATGATTTCTTATGATTTGAGAAGTTGTGGAAGTAAAAGGCAAATGCTCGTGAAGCTGATAGATCGTTGGCGTGAAGGAGAGAGGTGTTGTCGTAAATGTGGCATAGAATGCAAACACTCCCTTTGCCCGTATGTATGTTAATTATTTTGTCCACTAACTAATAATGGTTATAACTAATAACCACAAGAACTTATAGTAAGTTATGATCACTCACACGCAAGGCCTATGAAGCATATATGGGAGACTCAAAATTTACTATGTTGCATTGGAACTCATGAACCACAAGCTTGTTATTGAATTTAGTTCACACATTCATTTTCTTTGTCATGCATCGTTTATGTCATTGGCCGACAGATTAAAATAATAAGGTATTAAAAAAATATTTTAAAAAATTAGTTATAGCATGTGATGTATGAGAGGCATATGATTTCTTATGATTTGAGAAGTTGTGGAAGTAAAAGGCAAATGCTCGTGAAGCTGATAGATCGTTGGCATGAAGGAGAGAGGTGTTGTGGCAAATGTGGCATAGAAGGCAAACACTCCCTTTGCCCGTATGTATGTTAATTATTTTGTCCACTAACTAATAATGGTTATAATTAATAACCACAAGAACTTACAGTAAGTTATGATCACTCACACGCAAGGCCTATGAAGCATATATGGGAGACTCAAAATTTACTATGTTGCATTGGAACTCATGAACCACAAGCTTGTTATTGACTTTAGTTCACACATTCATTTTCTTTGTCATGCATCGTTTATGTCATTGGCCGACAGATTAAAACAATAAGTTATTAAAAAAATTATTTTAAAAAATTGGTTATAGCATGTGATGTATGAGAGGCATATGATTTCTTATGATTTGAGAAGTTGTGGAAGTAAAAGGCAAATGCTCGTGAAGCTGATAGATCGTTGGCGTGAAGGAGAGAGGTGTTGTGGCAAATGTGGCATAGAAGGCAAACACTCCCTTTGCCCGTATGTATGTTAATTATTTTGTCCACTAACTAACAATGGTTATAATTAATAACCACAAGAACTTATAGTAAGTTATGATCACTCACACGGAAGGCCTATGAAGCATATATGGGAGACTCAAAATTTACTATGTTGCATTGGAACTCATGAACCACAAGCTTGTTATTGACTTTAGTTCACACATTCATTTTCTTTGTCATGCATCGTTTATGGCATTGGCCGACAAATTAAAACAATAAGGTATTAAAAAAATTATTTAAAAAAATTGGTTATAGCATGTGATGTATGAGAGGCATATGATTTCTTATGATTTAAGAAGTTGTGGAAGTAAAAGGCAAATGCTCGTGAAGCTGATAGATCGTTGGCGTGAAGGAGAGAGGTGTTGTGGCAAATGTGGCATAGAAGGCAAACACTGCCTTTGCCCTTATGTTTGTTAATTATTTTGTCCACTAACTAATAATGGTTATAACTAATAACCACAAGAACTTATAGTAAGTTATGATCACTCACACGCAAGGCCTATGAAGCATATATGGGAGACTCAAAATTTACTATGTTGCATTGGAACTCATGAACCACAAGCTTGTTATTGACTTTAGTTCACACATTCATTTTCTTTGTCATGCATCGTTTATGGCATTGGCCGACAAATTAAAACAATAAGGTATTAAAATAATTATTTTAAAAAATTGGTTATAGCATGTGATGTATGAGAGACATATGATTTCTTATGATTTGAGAAGTTGTGGAAGTAAAAGGCAAATGTTCGAGAAGCTGATAGATCGTTGGCGTGAAGAAGAGAGGTGTTGTGGCAAATGTGGCATAGAAGGCAAACACTCCCTTTGCTCGTATGTATGTTAATTATTTTGTCCACTAACTAATAATGGTTATAATTAATAACCACAAGAACTTATAGTAAGTTATGATCACTCAGACGCAAGGCCTATGAAGCATATATGGGAGACTCAAAATTTACTATGTTGCATTGGAACTCTTGAACCACAAGCTTGTTATTGACTTTAGTTCACACATTCATTTTCTTTGTCATGCATCGTTTATGGCATTGGCCGACAAATTAAAAAAATAAGGTATTAAAAAATTATTTTAAAAAATTGGTTATAGCATGTGATGTATGAGAGGCATATGATTTCTTATGATTTGAGAAGTTGTGGAAGTAAAAGGCAAATGCTCGTGAAGCTGATAGATCGTTGGCGTGAAGGAGAGAGGTGTTGTCGTAAATGTGGCATAGAATGCAAACACTCCCTTTGCCCGTATGTATGTTAATTATTTTGTCCACTAACTAATAATGGTTATAACTAATAACCACAAGAACTTATAGTAAGTTATGATCAATCACACGCAAGGCCTATGAAGCATATATGGGAGACTCAAAATTTACTATGTTGCATTGGAACTCATGAACCACAAGCTTGTTATTGAATTTAGTTCACACATTCATTTTCTTTGTCATGCATCGTTTATGTCATTGGCCGACAGATTAAAATAATAAGGTATTAAAAAAATATTTTAAAAAATTGGTTATAGCATGTGATGTATGAGAGGCATATGATTTCTTATGATTTGAGAAGTTGTGGAAGTAAAAGGCAAATGCTCGTGAAGCTGATAGATCGTTGGCATGAAGGAGAGAGGTGTTGTGGCAAATGTGGCATAGAAGGCAAACACTCCCTTTGCCCGTATGTATGTTAATTATTTTGTCCACTAACTAATAATGGTTATAATTAATAACCACAAGAACTTACAGTAAGTTATGATCACTCACACGCAAGGCCTATGAAGCATATATGGGAGACTCAAAATTTACTATGTTGCATTGGAACTCATGAACCACAAGCTTGTTATTGACTTTAGTTCACACATTCATTTTCTTTGTCATGCATCGTTTATGTCATTGGCCGACAGATTAAAACAATAAGTTATTAAAAAAATTATTTTAAAAAATTGGTTATAGCATGTGATGTATGAGAGGCATATGATTTCTTATGATTTGAGAAGTTGTGGAAGTAAAAGGCAAATGCTCGTGAAGCTGATAGATCGTTGGCGTGAAGGAGAGAGGTGTTGTGGCAAATGTGGCATAGAAGGCAAACACTCCCTTTGCCCATATGTATGTTAATTATTTTGTCCACTAACTAACAATGGTTATAATTAATAACCACAAGAACTTATAGTAAGTTATGATCACTCACACGGAAGGCCTATGAAGCATATATGGGAGACTCAAAATTTACTATGTTGCATTGGAACTCATGAACCACAAGCTTGTTATTGACTTTAGTTCACACATTCATTTTCTTTGTCATGCATCGTTTATGGCATTGGCCGACAAATTAAAACAATAAGGTATTAAAAAAATTATTTAAAAAAATTGGTTATAGCATGTGATGTATGAGAGGCATATGATTTCTTATGATTTAAGAAGTTGTGGAAGTAAAAGGCAAATGCTCGTGAAGCTGATAGATCGTTGGCGTGAAGGAGAGAGGTGTTGTGGCAAATGTGGCATAGAAGGCAAACACTGCCTTTGCCCTTATGTTTGTTAATTATTTTGTCCACTAACTAATAATGGTTATAACTAATAACCACAAGAACTTATAGTAAGTTATGATCACTCACACGCAAGGCCTATGAAGCATATATGGGAGACTCAAAATTTACTATGTTGCATTGGAACTCATGAACCACAAGCTTGTTATTGACTTTAGTTCACACATTCATTTTCTTTGTCATGCATCGTTTATGGCATTGGCCGACAAATTAAAACAATAAGGTATTAAAATAATTATTTTAAAAAATTGGTTATAGCATGTGATGTATGAGAGACATATGATTTCTTATGATTTGAGAAGTTGTGGAAGTAAAAGGCAAATGTTCGAGAAGCTGATAGATCGTTGGCGTGAAGAAGAGAGGTGTTGTGGCAAATGTGGCATAGAAGGCAAACACTCCCTTTGCTCGTATGTATGTTAATTATTTTGTCCACTAACTAATAATGGTTATAATTAATAACCACAAGAACTTATAGTAAGTTATGATCACTCAGACGCAAGGCCTATGAAGCATATATGGGAGACTCAAAATTTACTATGTTGCATTGGAACTCTTGAACCACAAGCTTGTTATTGACTTTAGTTCACACATTCATTTTCTTTGTCATGCATCGTTTATGGCATTGGCCGACAAATTAAAAAAATAAGGTATTAAAAAATTATTTTAAAAAATTGGTTATAGCATGTGATGTATGAGAGGCATATGATTTCTTATGATTTGAGAAGTTGTGGAAGTAAAAGGCAAATGCTCGTGAAGCTGATAGATCGTTGGCGTGAAGGAGAGAGGTGTTGTCGTAAATGTGGCATAGAATGCAAACACTCCCTTTGCCCGTATGTATGTTAATTATTTTGTCCACTAACTAATAATGGTTATAACTAATAACCACAAGAACTTATAGTAAGTTATGATCAATCACACGCAAGGCCTATGAAGCATATATGGGAGACTCAAAATTTACTATGTTGCATTGGAACTCATGAACCACAAGCTTGTTATTGAATTTAGTTCACACATTCATTTTCTTTGTCATGCATCGTTTATGTCATTGGCCGACAGATTAAAATAATAAGGTATTAAAAAAATATTTTAAAAAATTGGTTATAGCATGTGATGTATGAGAGGCATATGATTTCTTATGATTTGAGAAGTTGTGGAAGTAAAAGGCAAATGCTCGTGAAGCTGATAGATCGTTGGCATGAAGGAGAGAGGTGTTGTGGCAAATGTGGCATAGAAGGCAAACACTCCCTTTGCCCGTATGTATGTTAATTATTTTGTCCACTAACTAATAATGGTTATAATTAATAACCACAAGAACTTACAGTAAGTTATGATCACTCACACGCAAGGCCTATGAAGCATATATGGGAGACTCAAAATTTACTATGTTGCATTGGAACTCATGAACCACAAGCTTGTTATTGACTTTAGTTCACACATTCATTTTCTTTGTCATGCATCGTTTATGGCATTGGCCGACAAATTAAAACAATAAGGTATTAAAAAAAATATTTAAAAAAATTGGTTATAGCATGTGATGTATGAGAGGCATATGATTTCTTATGATTTAAGAAGTTGTGGAAGTAAAAGGCAAATGCTCGTGAAGCTGATAGATCGTTGGCGTGAAGGAGAGAGGTGTTGTGGCAAATGTGGCATAGAAGGCAAACACTGCCTTTGCCCTTATGTTTGTTAATTATTTTGTCCACTAACTAATAATGGTTATAATTAATAACCACAAGAACTTATAGTAAGTTATGATCACTCACACGCAAGGCCTATGAAGCATATATGGGAGACTCAAAATTTACTATGTTGCATTGGAACTCATGAACCACAAGCTTGTTATTGACTTTAGTTCACACATTCATTTTCTTTGTCATGCATCGTTTATGGCATTGGCCGACAAATTAAAACAATAAGGTATTAAAATAAATATTTTAAAAAATTGGTTATAGCATGTGATGTATGAGAGGCATATGATTTCTTATGATTTGAGAAGTTGTGGAAGTAAAAGGCAAATGCTCGTGAAGCTGATAGATCGTTGGCATGAAGGAGAGAGGTGTTGTGGCAAATGTGGCATAGAAGGCAAACACTCCCTTTGCCCGTATGTATGTTAATTATTTTGTCCACTAACTAATAATGGTTATAATTAATAACCACAAGAACTTACAGTAAGTTATGATCACTCACACGCAAGGCCTATGAAGCATATATGGGAGACTCAAAATTTACTATGTTGCATTGGAACTCATGAACCACAAGCTTGTTATTGACTTTAGTTCACACATTCATTTTCTTTGTCATGCATCGTTTATGGCATTGGCCGACAAATTAAAACAATAAGGTATTAAAATAAATATTTTAAAAAATTGGTTATAGCATGTGATGTATGAGAGGCATATGATTTCTTATGATTTGAGAAGTTGTGGAAGTAAAAGGCAAATGCTCGTGAAGCTGATAGATCGTTGGCATGAAGGAGAGAGGTGTTGTGGCAAATGTGGCATAGAAGGCAAACACTCCCTTTGCTCGTATGTATGTTAATTATTTTGTCCACTAACTAATAATGGTTATAATTAATAACCACAAGAACTTATAGTAAGTTATGATCACTCAGACGCAAGGCCTATGAAGCATATATGGGAGACTCAAAATTTACTATGTTGCATTGGAACTCTTGAACCACAAGCTTGTTATTGACTTTAGTTCACACATTCATTTTCTTTGTCATGCATCGTTTATGGCATTGGCCGACAAATTAAAACAATAAGGTATTAAAAAATTATTTTAAAAAATTGGTTATAGCATGTGATGTATGAGAGGCATATGATTTCTTATGATTTGAGAAGTTGTGGAAGTAAAAGGCAAATGCTCGTGAAGCTGATAGATCGTTGGCGTGAAGGAGAGAGGTGTTGTCGTAAATGTGGCATAGAATGCAAACACTCCCTTTGCCCGTATGTATGTTAATTATTTTGTCCACTAACTAATAATGGTTATAACTAATAACCACAAGAACTTATAGTAAGTTATGATCACTCACACGCAAGGCCTATGAAGCATATATGGGAGACTCAAAATTTACTATGTTGCATTGGAACTCATGAACCACAAGCTTGTTATTGAATTTAGTTCACACATTCATTTTCTTTGTCATGCATCGTTTATGTCATTGGCCGACAGATTAAAATAATAAGGTATTAAAAAAATATTTTAAAAAATTGGTTATAGCATGTGATGTATGAGAGGCATATGATTTCTTATGATTTGAGAAGTTGTGGAAGTAAAAGGCAAATGCTCGTGAAGCTGATAGATCGTTGGCATGAAGGAGAGAGGTGTTGTGGCAAATGTGGCATAGAAGGCAAACACTCCCTTTGCCCGTATGTATGTTAATTATTTTGTCCACTAACTAATAATGGTTATAATTAATAACCACAAGAACTTACAGTAAGTTATGATCACTCACACGCAAGGCCTATGAAGCATATATGGGAGACTCAAAATTTACTATGTTGCATTGGAACTCATGAACCACAAGCTTGTTATTGACTTTAGTTCACACATTCATTTTCTTTGTCATGCATCGTTTATGTCATTGGCCGACAGATTAAAACAATAAGTTATTAAAAAAATTATTTTAAAAAATTGGTTATAGCATGTGATGTATGAGAGGCATATGATTTCTTATGATTTGAGAAGTTGTGGAAGTAAAAGGCAAATGCTCGTGAAGCTGATAGATCGTTGGCGTGAAGGAGAGAGGTGTTGTGGCAAATGTGGCATAGAAGGCAAACACTCTCTTTGCCCGTATGTATGTTAATTATTTTGTCCACTAACTAATAATGGTTATAATTAATAACCACAAGAACTTATAGTAAGTTATGATCACTCACACGCAAGGCCTATGAAGCATATATGGGAGACTCAAAATTTACTATGTTGCATTGGAACTCATGAACCACAAGCTTGTTATTGACTTTAGTTCACACATTCATTTTCTTTGTCATGCATCGTTTATGGCATTGGCCGACAAATTAAAACAATAAGGTATTAAAAAAATTATTTAAAAAAATTGGTTATAGCATGTGATGTATGAGAGGCATATGATTTCTTATGATTTAAGAAGTTGTGGAAGTAAAAGGCAAATGCTCGTGAAGCTGATAGATCGTTGGCGTGAAGGAGAGAGGTGTTGTGGCAAATGTGGCATAGAAGGCAAACACTCCCTTTGCCCGTATGTATGTTAATTATTTTGTCCACTAACTAATAATGGTTATAATTAATAACCACAAGAACTTATAGTAAGTTATGATCACTCACACGCTAGGCCTATGAAGCATATATGGGAGACTCAAAATTTACTATGTTGCATTGGAACTCATGATCCACAAGCTTGTTATTGACTTTAGTTCACACATTCATTTTCTTTGCCATGCATCGTTTATGGCATTGGCCGACAAATTAAAACAATAAGGTATTAAAAAAATTATTTTAAAAAATTGGTTATAGCATGTGATGTATGAGAGGCATATGATTTCTTATGATTTGAGAAGTTGTGGAAGTAAAAGGCAAATGCTCGTGAAGCTGATAGATCGTTGGCGTGAAGGAGAGAGGTGTTGTGGCAAATGTGGCATAGAAGGCAAACACTCCCTTTGCCCGTATGTATGTTAATTATTTTGTCCACTAACTAATAATGGTTATAATTAATAACCACAAGAACTTATAGTAAGTTATGATTACTCACACGCAAGGCCTATGAAACATATATGGGAGACTCAAAATTTACTATGTTGCTTTGGAACTCATTAACCACAAGCTTGTTATTGACTTTAGTTCACACATTCATTTTCTTTGCCATGCATCGTTTATGGCATTGGCCGACAGATTAAAACAATAAGGTATTTAAAAAATTATTTTAAAAAATTGGTTATAGCATGTGATGTATGAGAGGCATATGATTTCTTATGATTTGAGAAGTTGTAGAAGTAAAAGGCAAATGCTCGTGAAGCTGATAGATCGTTGGCATGAAGGAGAAAGGTGTTGTGGCAAATGTGGCATAGAAGGCAAACACTCCCTTTGCCCGTATGTATGTAAATTATTTTGTCCACTAACTAATAATGGTTATAATTAATAACCACAAGAACTTATAGTAAGTTATGATCACTCACATGCAAGGCCTATGAAGCATATATGGGAGACTCAAAATTTACTATGTTGCATTGGAACTCATGAACCACAAGTTTGTTATTGACTTTAGTTCACACATTCATTTTCTTTGTCATGCATCGTTTATGTCATTGGCCGACAGATTAAAACAATAAGGTATTAAAAAAATTATTTTAAAAAATTGGTTATAGCATGTGATGTATGAGAGGCATATGATTTCTTATGATTTGAGAAGTTGTGGAAGTAAAAGGCAAATGCTCGTGAAGCTGATAGATCGTTGGCATGAAGGAGAGAGGTGTTGTGGAAAATGTGGCATAGAAGGCAAACACTCCCTTTGCCCGTATGTATGTTAATTATTTTGTCCACTAACTAATAATGGTTATAACTAATAACCACAAGAACTTATAGTAACTTATGATCACTCACACGCAAGGCCTATGAAGCATATATGGGAGACTCAAAATTTACTATGTTGCATTGGAACTCATGAACCACAAGCTTGTTATTGACTTTTGTTCACACATTCATTTTCTTGGTCATGCATCGTTTATGGCATTGGCCGACAAATTAAAACAATAAGGTATTAAAAAAATTATTTTAAAAAATTGGTTATAGCATGTGATGTATTAGAGGCATATGATTTCTTATGATTTGAGAAGTTGTGGAAGTAAAAGGTAAATGCTCGTGAAGCTGATAGATCGTTGGGGTGAAGGAGAGAGGTGTTGTGGCAAATGTGGCATAGAAGGCAAACACTCCCTTTGCCCGTATGTATGTTAATTATTTTGTCCACTAACTAATAATGGTTATTATTAATAACCACAAGAACTTATAGTAAGTTATGATCACTCACACGCAAGGCCTATGAAGCATATATGGAAGACTCAAAATTAACTATGTTGCATTGGAACTCATGAACCACAAGCTTGCTATTGACTTTAGTTCACACATTCATTTTCTTTGTCATGCATCGTTTATGGCATTGGCCGACAGATTAAAACAATAAGGTATTAAAAAAAATTATTTTAGAAAATTGTTTATAGCATGTGATGTATGAGAGGCATATGATTTCTTATGATTTGAGAAGTTGTGGAAGTGAAAGGCAAATGCTCGTGAAGCTGATAGATCGTTGGCGTGAAGGAGAGAGGTGTTGTGGCAAATGTGGCATAGAAGGCAAACACTGCCTTTGCCCTTATGTTTGTTAATTATTTTGTCCACTAACTAATAATGGTTATAACTAATAACCACAAGAACTTATAGTAAGTTATGATCACTCACACGCAAGGCCTATGAAGCATATATGGGAGACTCAAAATTAACTATGTTGCATTGGAACTCATGAACCACAAGCTTGTTATTGACTTTAGTTCACACATTCATTTTCTTTGTCATGCATCGTTTATGGCATTGGCCGACAAATTAAAACAATAAGGTATTAAAAAAATATTTTAAAAAATTGGTTATAGCATGTGATGTATGAGAGGCATATGATTTCTTATGATTTGAGAAGTTGTGGAAGTAAAAGGCAAATGCTCGTGATGCTGATAGATCGTTGGTGTGAAGGAGAGAGGTGTTGTGGCAAATGTGGCATCTAAGACAAACACTCCCTTTGCCCGTATGTATGTTAATTATTTTGTCCACTAACTAATAAGGGTTATAATTAATAACCACAAGAACTTATAGTAAGTTATGATCACTCACACGCAAGGCCTATAGAGCATATATGGGAGACTCAAAATTTACTATGTTGCATTGGAACTCATGAACCACAAGCTTGTTATTGACTTTAGTTCACACATTCATTTTCTTTGTCATGTATCGTTTATGGCAATGGCCGACAGATTAAAACAATAAGGTATTAAAAAAATTATTTTAAAAAATTGGTTATAGCATGTGATGTATGAGAGGCATATGATTTCTTATGATTTGAGAAGTTATGGAAGTAAAAGGCAATTGCTCGTGAAGCTGATAGATCGTTGGCGTGAAGGAGAGAGGTGTTGTGGCAAATGTGGCATAGAAGGCAAACACTCCCTTTGCCCGTATGTATGTTAATTATTTTGTCCACTAACTAATAATGGTTATAACTAATAACCACAAGAACTTATAGTAAGTTATGATCACTCACACGCAAGGCCTATTAAGCATATATGGGAGACTCAAAATTTACTATGTTGCATTGGAACTCATGAACCACAAGCTTGTTATTGACTTTAGTTCACACATTCATTTTCTTTGTCATGCATCGTTTATGGCATTGGCCGACAAATTAAAACAATAAGGTATTAAAAAAATTATTTTAAAAAATTGGTTATAGCATGTGATGTATGAGAGGCATATGATTTCTTATGATTTGAGAAGTTGTGGAAGTAAAAGGCAAATGCTCGTGAAGCTGATAGATCGTTGGCGTGAAGGAGACAGGTGTTGTGGCAAATGTGGCATAGAAGGCAAACACTCCCTTTGCCCGTGTGTATGTTAATTATTTTGTCCACTAACTAATAATGGTTATTATTAATAACCACAAGAACTTATAGTAAGTTATGATCACTCACACGCAAGGCCTATGAAGCATATATGGAAGACTCAAAATTAACTATGTTGCATTGGAACTCATGAACCACAAGCTTGTTATTGACTTTAGTTCACACATTCATTTTCTTTTTCATGCATCGTTTATGGCATTGGCCGACAGATTAAAACAATAAGGTATTAAAAAAAATTATTTTAGAAAATTGTTTATAGCATGTGATGTATGAGAGGCATATGATTTCTTATGATTTGAGAAGTTGTGGAAGTGAAAGGCAAATGCTTGTGAAGCTGATAGATCGTTGGCGTGAAGGAGAGAGGTGTTATGGCAAATGTGGCATAGAAGGCAAACAGTGCCTTTGCCCTTATGTTTGTTAATTATTTGGTCCACTAACTAATAATGGTTATAACTAATAACCACAAGAACTTATAGTAAGTTATGATCACTCACACGCAAGGCCTATGAAGCATATATGGGAGACTCAAAATTTACTATGTTGCATTGGAACTCATGAACCACAAGCTTGTTATTGACTTTAGTTCACACATTCATTTTCTTTGTCATGTATCGTTTATGGCAATGGCCGACAAATTAAAACAATAAGGTATTAAAAAAATTATTTTAAAAAATTGGTTATAGCATGTGATGTATGAGAGGCATATGATTTCTTATGATTTGAGAAGTTGTGGAAGTAAAAGGCAAATGCTCGTGAAGCTGATAGATCGTTGGCGTGAAGGAGAGAGGTGTTGTGGCAAATGTGGCATAGAAGGCAAACACTCCCTTTGCCCGTATGTATGTTAATTATTTTGTCCACTAACTAATAATGGTTATAATTAATAACCACAAGAACTTATAGTAAGTTATGATCACTCACACGCAAGGCCTATGAAGCATATATGGGAGACTCAAAATTTACTATGTTGCTTTGGAACTCATTAACCACAAGCTTGTTATTGACTTTAGTTCACACATTCATTTTCTTTGCCATGCATCGTTTATGGCATTGGCCGACAGATTAAAACAATAAGGTATTTAAAAAATTATTTTAAAAAATTGGTTATAGCATGTGATGTATGAGAGGCATATGATTTCTTATGATTTGAGAAGTTGTAGAAGTAAAAGGCAAATGCTCGTGAAGCTGATAGATCGTTGGCATGAAGGAGAAAGGTGTTGTGGCAAATGTGGCATAGAAGGCAAACACTCCCTTTGCCCGTATGTATGTAAATTATTTTGTCCACTAACTAATAATGGTTATAATTAATAACCACAAGAACTTATAGTAAGTTATGATCATTCACACGCAAGGCCTATGAAGCATATATGGGAGACTCAAAATTTACTATGTTGCATTGGAACTCATGAACCACAAGTTTGTTATTGACTTTAGTTCACACATTCATTTTCTTTGTCATGCATCGTTTATGTCATTGGCCGACAGATTAAAACAATAAGGTATTAAAAAAATTATTTTAAAAAATTGGTTATAGCATGTGATGTATGAGAGGCATATGATTTCTTATGATTTGAGAAGTTGTGGAAGTAAAAGGCAAATGCTCGTGAAGCTGATAGATCGTTGGCATGAAGGAGAGAGGTGTTGTGGAAAATGTGGCATAGAAGGCAAACACTCCCTTTGCCCGTATGTATGTTAATTATTTTGTCCACTAACTAATAATGGTTATAACTAATAACCACAAGAACTTATAGTAACTTATGATCACTCACACGCAAGGCCTATGAAGCATATATGGGAGACTCAAAATTTACTATGTTGCATTGGAACTCATGAACCACAAGCTTGTTATTGACTTTAGTTCACACATTCATTTTCTTTGTCATGCATCGTTTATGTCATTGGCCGACAGATTAAAACAATAAGGTATTAAAAAAAATATTTTAAAAAATTGGTTATAGCATGTGATGTATGAGAGGCATATGATTTCTTATGATTTGAGAAGTTGTGGAAGTAAAAGGCAAATGCTCGTGATGCTGATAGATCGTTGGCGTGAAGGAGAGAGGTGTTGTGGCAAATGTGGCATCTAAGACAAACACTCCCTTTGCCCGTATGTATGTTAATTATTTTGTCCACTAACTAATAATGGTTATAATTAATAACCACAAGAACTTATAGTAAGTTATGATCACTCACACGCAAGGCCTATAAAGCATATATGGGAGACTCAAAATTTACTATGTTGCATTGGAACTCATGAACCACAAGCTTGTTATTGACTTTAGTTCACACATTCATTTTCTTTGTCATGTATCGTTTATGGCAATGGCCGACAAATTAAAACAATAAGGTATTAAAAAAATTATTTTAAAAAATTGGTTATAGCATGTGATGTATGAGAGGCATATGATTTCTTATGATTTGAGAAGTTGTGGAAGTAAAAGGCAAATGCTCGTGAAGCTGATAGATCGTTGGCGTGAAGGAGAGAGGTGTTGTGGCAAATGTGGCATAGAAGGCAAACACTCCCTTTGCCCGTATGTATGTTAATTATTTTGTCCACTAACTAATAATGGTTATAACTAATAACCACAAGAACTTATAGTAAGTTATGATCACTCACATGCAAGGCCTATTAAGCATATATGGGAGACTCAAAATTTACTATGTTGCATTGGAACTCATGAACCACAAGCTTGTTATTGACTTTAGTTCACACATTCATTTTCTTTGTCATGCATCGTTTATGGCATTGGCCGACAAATTAAAACAATAAGGTATTAAAAAAATTATTTTAAAAAATTGGTTATTGCATGTGATGTATGAGAGGCATATGATTTCTCATGATTTGAGAAGTTGTGGAAGTAAAAGGCAAATGCTCGTGAAGCTGATAGATCGTTGGCGTGAAGGAGAGAGGTGTTGTGGCAAATGTGGCATAGAAGGCAAACACTCCATTTGCCCGTATGTATGTTAATTATTTTGTCCACTAACTAATAATGGTTATTATTAATAACCACAAGAACTTATAGTAAGTTATGATCACTCACACGCAAGGCCTATGAAGCATATATGGAAGACTCAAAATTAACTATGTTGCATTGGAACTCATGAACCACAAGCTTGTTATTGACTTTAGTTCACACATTCATTTTCTTTGTCATGCATCGTTTATGGCATTGGCCGACAGATTAAAACAATAAGGTATTAAAAAAAATTATTTTAGAAAATTGTTTATAGCATGTGATGTATGAGAGGCATATGATTTCTTATGATTTGAGAAGTTGTGGAAGTGAAAGGCAAATGCTCGTGAAGCTGATAGATCGTTGGCGTGAAGGAGAGAGGTGTTGTGGCAAATGTGGCATAGAAGGCAAACACTGCCTTTGCCCTTATGTTTGTTAATTATTTTGTCCACTAACTAATAATGGTTATAACTAATAACCACAAGAACTTATAGTAAGTTATGATCACTCACACGCAAGGCCTATGAAGCATATATGGGAGACTCAAAATTTACTATGTTGCATTGGAACTCATGAACCACAAGCTTGTTATTGACTTTAGTTCACACATTCATTTTCTTTGTCATGCATCGTTTATGGCATTGGCCGACAAATTAAAACAATAAGGTATTAAAAAAATTATTTTAAAAAATTGGTTATAGCATGTGATGTATGAGAGGCATATGATTTCTTATGATTTGAGAAGTTGTGGAAGTAAAAGGTAAATGCTCGTGAAGCTGATAGATCGTTGGCGTGAAGGAGAAAGGTGTTGTGGCAAATGTGGCATAGAAGGCAAACACTCCCTTTGCCCGTATGTATGTTAATTATTTTGTCCACTAACTAATAATGGTTATAATTAATAACCACAAGAAGTTATAGTAAGTTATGATCACTCACACGCAAGGCCTATGAAGCATATATGGGAGACTCAAAATTTACTAAGTTGCATTGGAACTCATGAACCACAAGCTTGTTATTGACTTTAGTTCACACATTCATTTTCTTTGTTATGTATCGTTTATGGCAATGGCCGACAGATTAAAACAATAAGGTATTAAAAAAATTATTTTAAAAAATTGGTTATAGCATGTGATGTATGAGAGGCATATGATTTCTTATGATTTGAGAAGTTGTGGAAGTAAAAGGCAAATGCTCGTGAAGCTGATAGATCGTTGGCGTGAAGGAGAGAGGTGTTGTGGCAAATGTGGCATAGAAGGCAAACATTCCCTTTGCCCGTATGTATGTTAATTATTTTGTCCACTAACTAATAATGGTTATAACTAATAACCACAAGAACTTATAGTAAGTTATGATCACTCACACGCAAGGCCTATGAAGCATATATGGGAGACTCAAAATTTACTATGTTGCATTGGAACTCCTGAACCTCAAGCTTGTTATTGACTTTAGTTCACACATTCATTTTCTTTGTCATGCATCGTTTATGGCATTGGCCGACAAATTAAAACAATAAGGTATTAAAAAAATTATTTTAAAAAATTGGTTATAGCATGTGATGTATGAGAGGCATATGATTTCTTATGATTTGAGAAGTTGTGGACGTAAAAGGCAAATGCTCGTGAAGCTGATAGATCGTTGGCGAGAAGGAGAGAGGTGTTGTGGCAAATGTGGCATAGAAGGCAAACACTCCCTTTGCCCGTATGTATGTTAATTATTTTGTCCACTAACTAATAATGGTTATTATTAATAACCACAAGAACTTATAGTAAGTTATGATCACTCACACGCAAGGCCTATGAAGCATATATGGAAGACTCAAAATTTACTATGTTGCATTGGAACTCATGAACCACAAGCTTGTTATTGACTTTAGTTCACACATTTATTTTCTCTGTCATGCATCGTTTATGTCATTGGCCAACAAATTAAAACAATAAGGTATTAAAAAAATTATTTTAAAAAATTGGTTATAGCATGTGATGTATGAGAGGCATATGATTTCTTATGATTTGAGAAGTTGTGGAAGTAAAAGGCAAATGCTCGTGAAGCTGATAGATCGTTGGCGAGAAGGAGAGAGGTGTTGTGGCAAATGTGGCATAGAAGGCAAACACTCCCTTTGCCCGTATGTATGTTAATTATTTTGTCCACTAACTAATAATGGTTATTATTAATAACCACAAGAACTTATAGTAAGTTATGATCACTCACACGCAAGGCCTATGAAGCATATATGGAAGACTCAAAATTTACTATGTTGCATTGGAACTCATGAACCACAAGCTTGTTATTGACTTTAGTTCACACATTTATTTTCTCTGTCATGCATCGTTTATGTCATTGGCCGACAGATTAAAACAATAAGGCATTAAAAAAATTATTTTAAAAAATTGTTTAGAGCATGTGATGTATGAGAGGCATATGATTTCTTATGATTTGAGAAGTTGTGGAAGTGAAAGGCAAATGCTCGTGAAGCTGATAGATCGTTGGCGTGAAGGAGAGAGGTGTTGTGGCAAATGTGGCATAGAAGGCAAACACTCCCTTTGCTCGTATGTATGTTAATTATTTTGTCCACTAACTAATAATGGTTATAATTAATAACCACAATAACTTATAGTAGGTTATGATCACTCACACGCAAGGCCTATGAAGCATATATGGGAGACTCAAAATTTACTATGTTGCATTGGAACTCATGAACCACAAGCTTGTTATTGACTTTAGTTCACACATTCATTTTCTTTGTCATGCATCGTTTATGGCATTGGCCGACAATTTAAAACAATAAGGTATTAAAAAAATTATTTTAAAAAATTGGTTATAGCATGTGATGTATGAGAGGCATATGATTTCTTATGATTTGAGAAGTTGTGGAAGTAAAAGGCAAATGCTCGTGAAGCTGATAGATCGTTGGCGTGAAGGAGAGAGGTGTTGTGGCAAATGTGGCATAGAAGGCAAACACTCCCTTTGCCCGTATGTATGTTAATTATTTTGTCCACTAACTAATAATGGTTATAATTAATAACCACAATAACTTATAGTAGGTTATGATCACTCACACGCAAGGCCTATGAAGCATATATGGGAGACTCAAAATTTACTATGTTGCATTGGAACTCATGAACCACAAGCTTGTTATTGACTTTAGTTCACACATTCATTTTCTTTGTCATGCATCGTTTATGGCATTGGCCGACAAATTAAAACAATAAGGTATTAAAAAAATTATTTTAAAAAATTGGTTATAGCATGTGATGTATGAGAGGGATATGATTTCTTATGATTTGAGAAGTTGTGGAAGTAAAAGGCAAATGCTCGTGAAGCTGATAGATCGTTGGCGTGAAGGAGAGAGGTGTTGTGGCAAATGTGGCATAGAAGGCAAACACTCCCTTTGCCCGTATGTATGTTAATTATTTTGTCCACTAACTAATAATGGTTATTATTAATAACCACAAGAACTTATAGTAAGTTATGATCACTCACACGCAAGGCCTATGAAGCATATATGGAAGACTCAAAATTTACTATGTTGCATTGGAACTCATGAACCACAAGCTTGTTATTGACTTTAGTTCACACATTTATTTTCTTTGTCATGCATCGTTTATGTCATTGGCCGACAAATTAAAACAATAAGGTATTAAAAAAATTATTTTAAAAAATTGTTTAGAGCATGTGATGTATGAGAGGCATATGATTTCTTATGATTTGAGAAGTTGTGGATGTGAAAGGCAAATGCTCGTGAAGCTGATAGATCGTTGGCGTGAAGGAGAGAGGTGTTGTGGCAAATGTGGCATAGAAGGCAAACACTCCCTTTGCCCGTATGTATGTTAATTATTTTGTCCACTAACTAATAATGGTTATAATTAATAACCACAATAACTTATAGTAGGTTATGATCACTCACATGCAAGGCCTATGAAGCATATATGGGAGACTCAAAATTTACTATGTTGCATTGGAACTCATGAACCACATGCTTGTTATTGACTTTAGTTCACACATTCATTTTCTTTGTCATGTATCGTTTATGGCAATGGCCGACAGATTAAAACAATAAGGTATTAAAAAAAATATTTTAAAAAATTGGTTATAGCATGTGATGTATGAGAGGCATATGATTTCTTATGATTTGAGAAGTTGTGGAAGTAAAAGGCAAATGCTCGTGAAGCTGATAGATCGTTGGCGTGAAGGAGAGAGGTGTTGTGGCTAATGTGGCATAGAAGGCAAACACTCCCTTTGCCCGTATGTATGTTAATTATTTTGTCCACTAACTAATAATGGTTATTATTAATAACCACAAGAACTTATAGTAAGTTATGATCACTCACACGCAAAGCCTATGAAGCATATATGGAAGACTCAAAATTTACTATGTTGCATTGGAACTCATGAACCACAAGCTTGTTATTGACTTTAGTTCACACATTTATTTTCTTTGTCATGCATCGTTTATGTCATTGGCCGACAGATTAAAACAATAAGGTATTAAAAAATTATTTAAAAAAATTGTTTAGAGCATGTGATGTATGAGAGGCATATGATTTCTTATGATTTGAGAAGTTGTGGAAGTGAAAGGCAAATGCTCGTGAAGCTGATAGATCGTTGGCGTGAAGGAGAGAGGTGTTGTGGCAAATGTGGCATAGAAGGCAAACACTCCCTTTGCCCGTATGTATGTTAATTATTTTGTCCACTAACTAATAATGGTTATAATTAATAACCACAATAACTTATAGTAGGTTATGATCACTCACACGCAAGGCCTATGAAGCATATATGGGAGACTCAAAATTTACTATGTTGCATTGGAACTCATGAACCACAAGCTTGTTATTGACTTTAGTTCACACATTCATTTTCTTTGTCATGCATCGTTTATGGCATTGGCCGACAATTTAAAACAATAAGGTATTAAAAAATTATTTTAAAAAATTGGTTATAGCATGTGATGTATGAGAGGCATATGATTTCTTATGATTTGAGAAGTTGTGGAAGTAAAAGGCCAATGGTCGTGAAGCTGATAGATCGCTGGCGTGAAGGAGAGAGGTGTTGTGGCAAATGTGGCATAGAAGGCAAATACTCCCTTTGCCCGTATGTATGTTAATTATTTTGTCCACTAACTAATAATGGTTATAATTAATAACCACAAGAACTTATAGTAAGTTATGATCACTCACACGCAAGGCCTATGAAGCATATATGGGAGACTCAAAATTTACTATGTTGCATTGGAACTCATGAACCACAAGCTTGTTATTGACTTTAGTTCACACATTCATTTTCTTTGTCATGTATCGTTTATGGCAATGGCCGACAGATTAAAACAATAAGGTATTAAAAAAAATATTTTAAAAAATTGGTTATAGCATGTGATGTATGAGAGGCATATGATTTCTTATGATTTGAGAAGTTGTGGAAGTAAAAGGTAAATGCTCGTGAAGCTGATAGATCGTTGGCGTGAAGGAGAAAGGTGTTGTGGCAAATGTGGCATAGATGGCAAACACTCCCTTTGCCCGTATGTATGTTAATTATTTTGTCCACTAACTAATAATGGTTATAATTAATAACCACAAGAACTTATAGTAAGTTATGATCACTCACACGCAAGGCCTATGAAGCATATATGGGAGACTCAAAATTTACTATGTTGCATTGGAACTCATGAACCACAAGTTTGTTATTGACTTTAGTTCACACATTCATTTTCTTTGTCATGTATCGTTTATGGCAATGGCCGACAGATTAAAACAATAAGGTATTAAAAAAATTATTTTAAAAAATTGGTTATAGCATGTGATGTATGAGAGGCATATGATTTCTTATGATTTGAGAAGTTGTGGAAGTAAAAGGCAAATGCTCGTGAAGCTGATAGATCGTTGGCGTGAAGGAGAGAGGTGTTGTGGCAAATGTGGCATAGAAGGCAAACACTCCCTTTGCCCGTATGTATGTTAATTATTTTGTCCACTAACTAATAATGGTTATTATTAATAGCCACAAGAACTTATAGTAAGTTATGATCACTCACACGCAAGGCCTATGAAGCATATATGGAAGACTCAAAATTTACTATGTTGCATTGGAACTCATGAACCACAAGCTTGTTATTGACTTTAGTTCACACATTTATTTTCTTTGTCATGCATCGTTTATGTCATTGGCCGACAGATTAAAACAATAAGGTATTAAAAAAATTATTTTAAAAAATTGTTTAGAGCATGTGATGTATGAGAGGCATATGATTTCTTATGATTTGAGAAGTTGTGGAAGTGAAAGGCAAATGCTCGTGAAGCTGATAGATCGTTGGCGTGAAGGAGAGAGGTGTTGTGGCAAATGTGGCATAGAAGGCAAACACTCCCTTTGCCCGTATGTATGTTAATTATTTTGTCCACTAACTAATAATGGTTATAATTAATAACCACAATAACTTATAGTAGGTTATGATCACTCACACGCAAGGCCTATGAAGCATATATGGGAGACTCAAAATTTACTATGTTGCATTGGAACTCATGAACCACAAGCTTGTTATTGACTTTAGTTCACACATTCATTTTCTTTGTCATGCATCGTTTATGGCATTGGCCGACAAATTAAAACAATAAGGTATTAAAAAAATTATTTTAAAAAATTGGTTATAGCATGTGATGTATGAGAGGGATATGATTTCTTATGATTTGAGAAGTTGTGGAAGTAAAAGGCAAATGCTCGTGAAGCTGATAGATCGTTGGCGTGAAGGAGAGAGGTGTTGTGGCAAATGTGGCATAGAAGGCAAACACTCCCTTTGCCCGTATGTATGTTAATTATTTTGTCCACTAACTAATAATGGTTATTATTAATAACCACAAGAACTTATAGTAAGTTATGATCACTCACACGCAAGGCCTATGAAGCATATATGGAAGACTCAAAATTTACTATGTTGCATTGGAACTCATGAACCACAAGCTTGTTATTGACTTTAGTTCACACATTTATTTTCTTTGTCATGCATCGTTTATGTCATTGGCCGACAAATTAAAACAATAAGGTATTAAAAAAATTATTTTAAAAAATTGTTTAGAGCATGTGATGTATGAGAGGCATATGATTTCTTATGATTTGAGAAGTTGTGGATGTGAAAGGCAAATGCTCGTGAAGCTGATAGATCGTTGGCGTGAAGGAGAGAGGTGTTGTGGCAAATGTGGCATAGAAGGCAAACACTCCCTTTGCCCGTATGTATGTTAATTATTTTGTCCACTAACTAATAATGGTTATAATTAATAACCACAATAACTTATAGTAGGTTATGATCACTCACACGCAAGGCCTATGAAGCATATATGGGAGACTCAAAATTTACTATGTTGCATTGGAACTCATGAACCACAAGCTTGTTATTGACTTTAGTTCACACATTCATTTTCTTTGTCATGCATCGTTTATGGCATTGGCCAACAAATTAAAACAATAAGTTGCAATGAACATTAAATTTGGCGTGACAACAAACCATGCAATTAATGGATTGATAACTTATTGTTTACATCTTACCAAAGATGCATCCATTAGTTTTTTGATACAAAAATCCATTGTGAAGAAAGCATGCAATAGTTATGGGTATAAAGACTAGTTAGGCCCCCATTCCCTTTCCAAGAAATACAACCCTAGCTAACAATGGTAATACATCCTCAAAATTCCCCATACTTGATCAAAAGCCATCTTGTGGTCCTATTCACTAAATCTATCAGTTTGAACTTGGACCCCAACACTTTTACCACCTTATAGTAAAATGAGAAAGCAAAAACTTTCCAAATATAGAAACCCTAGTAAGTTTGGAACTCAAAAGTAGGAAAACCTAATTATTGTATCAAGGCCAACCAATCAACAGCTTTATGTACCATGCATCTATCTTCTGCTATTTTTCTATGTCCTATTACACAAGTACCGTTTGGCATATCTTTAAATCTTGTGTTTAAAAGAACTCTGATTTTCATGGTTGATGAATTTACAATAGGGATCAATATGAACACTGAAGTAGTTGAAAATTTCAACTCATCTAGTGCTAATCATCATGGGTTTATACCTATGTATGGTGACAATTTCTCCGATCATCATCAAAGGTCTCATCCTCTTTCATTTTTGTCTCTACAAGACGGTACTGATGCCATTCAGGGCTTTAATTTCATCGGTGATCATCAATCTAGTTCGGTCTATGATCCTATGAACCATTTCCCTTCAATGGTAGAGACGTTTGGGCTTCAACGTGATAGCGTGGCACCGCCAGTTGAAAGCTTCATGAATTCAGATCCTCCTTTATTTGATCCTGGTTTTATTGGAGAAATTAAGGTAATATATATAGTTATGTTAACTTTATCTTTCTTGACTTAGTTTGGTCTTAATTTTTTGGAATTAATATTTTATGCGTTTGTGCAACGATTAACTTGGTACGCGATCTAGGGCCATGGTGGTAGAAAGAGAAAGAAAAACGATGCATCCCGAGCTGAGAAACCAAGAGAAGTTGTTCATGTGAGAGCAAAGAGGGGTGAAGCAACTGATAGTCACAGTTTGGCTGAAAGGGTTTGTTTCATATCTTTCAATTATAATTCAAGAAACATAATTAGGTTTTAAGTTCTTGCTTATAATTTTCATGAAAAAATAGTGTTTAGAAAACCTGAAAACATAAAATCTTAGAGCAATTTTAATGATTCGAATTCTTGTTTTCGTCCAATTTTTGTCTCGTTTTTGTATTAGATGAGAAGAGAAAAAATAAATGAAAAGCTACGACGCTTGCAAGATCTGGTTCCCGGATGCTACAAGGTATAAAGATATGAATTAATCTTTTTCTTTCTTCTTGTTCATATGTTCTTCAACAGTCACAAAAAAATAAAATTTATCTTCATGTTATATTAATGTTTTACTCCATTTATTTGTTATAGACAATGGGAATGTCAGTGATGTTGGATGTGATAATCAATTATGTTCGATCGTTGCAGAATCAAATTGAGGTAATTTGCGCTATCACTAATTACAAAAATAAAGAATCAAAATTGATCAAGATTGATAGATCAGAAAATATTGTTCTAGATTAATATTTAGTTGTTTTTTCTCTATTCTTTTGTACATTTTTAGTTTCTATCCATGAAGCTTTCAGCAGCCAGCATGTACTATGATTTCAACTCCACTGAAATGGATGATATGGCCCCTATGAAGGTAACAAATGGCTTTCCTAACTATCCTTGTTAAGATGTTATATATAATGTAAATTCTTTTTGTTTTTTTTTTTTATGCAAGAGATCAGCTCACCAATTAGTAGCAGGTTGTCAGTTTAATAAGCTATTCAATTCGGTTATTCTTGCATCATATAGATTGTTGTAACTTGTAACCAAATAAATAAAACGCAATGATTTATCAAAAATATTATAATTAATATTACTTCCATTTACTTCATGGGATGAAAATTGATGTTTGCAGGGAACAAATGGACATGAAGCACAGATGATGGAGAGGATGGTTGGAGAAGGGTATGGAGACTTTCCTCGATTTCAATCAACATGGTCTCCTTGAACTCTATGAAATTAATAAATATATATTTGCTCAATTTATATAACTTTACACTTAAATTATTTATGTTTGATTTAAGACTTCGAAGGTATTTGTTGATCTATTAAATGTTCTTGTTATTTGACTTTTTAAACGATGTATCAAGTGTGGTTCACTATATTTTGCTTTTGGCAATTGTATATGTTTAAGTTTTAATAAATAAATTAAATTAAGCACTAGCGTAAAGAGAAAATTAACAAAGTTAACTAACTGTTAATTATTTATGTTATTTTTGTTATGAAATCGGCAAACCATAATTATCTATCTTGAATACACCCGGGTTTTCGTCCAATCGTGCGTTATGCCAGAGAGTTATGCTCTTGTGGTAGCACAACGACTATCAAGTGGCAGACGGCGGTATGGTTTCCCGGCGGATCGCCCAAGCCAAACTCTGAAGGTAGGGTGGGCCCGGTTAAGACAACATAGTCTGGCCAGAGTGGGGCAACGAGACTCTCCAATTTAGGGAGTTGTGGCAGCCTAATACAAGAAAGTCACCGTTCAAACAAATAATTCACAATCGCATTAACGAATCAACCCGAATCTTTATGACTAATGTCATATCAGGGTTTACAATTTATAAGTGAGTGTTGAATGAAATATCCAGACCCTCATACTCCTTCAAGCATATACAGTGGACGGATGCATGAAATTGTGCTGAAGGGCTCATACATGTTTTGACTTCACCACCACGTAGTTTTAAAGACTCTAGGGTGGAAGATATCTATGAAGCAAAGCCAATTTGGCAAGTGATTAGTGAAGCAAGTTAAATTTGTCTTAGTTGGTATCTATGTGGTATTTGACATTTGGTAAGTGAAGCAAGGCGGTATAATGTCGTGCTTCACTTGCCGAGAAACAAAAAAAAAAAAAACCAAGTGGGGCATCAAATTTCAAAAGTGAAGCAAAGTAAGCTAAGCAAGCAAAGTAAATATACACCGTCTAATACGGCAGGTGAAACAACTGATGAAGTTGATACGACAAAATGTAGGCTTGCCACAAAGCCTCCGTACCCTTAGTTTAACAATGTAGAGGTGTTGTCACACGATAGTCATGATATCATGAGTGAATTCATACCATACTCGATGTTTTTGGCTCATATAGTTCTAAAACTTTAATTGTTAAATTGGTGGCATATTTGTTTTCAATCCACTTTTGACCACTTTTTTTTAATTAGAAACAACTTTTAAAACTAAATTGTTTACGGCGTTCAAAAACCGTTACGAATCAAATTGATATAGACCAAATCTCGACACTGTAGGTCGGGTAAACAACAGTTTCAATTTCACCCTTAGGGGGGACGGGGCGCCCCGTGGTGAACGAAAGATCACGCGTGGAAACGCGTTATACACCACCGCCAGTCATCACGAGCACGCGTGGAAAATTATAAACGTGATCACGAGCACGCATTGTAAAACAAAACAAAATCAATTACCTAAGCCACATGGTTGGTTTTGCTTCGTCGGAGAGGATGGATTTTTGACCGGAGTGCTAGATTTTTGGTCGGAGATCTGGATTTTTGGCCGGAGGAGATGTTGTCGGCGTTGGTCGGAGATCTGGATTCTTGGGGGAGGAAGAAGACATCAATAAAATTGAAAATATTCATAATCCCCCCCCCCCCCCCCCCCCCTAAAGCTAAAAAATACCCCTTTTATTTAAAAAAAAAATGCCTTTTTTTCTTTGTTTTTTTTTTTATATTTTAATGTTATAAAAATTCGATTATTTTATCAAAATTAAATTATATAATTCATATTTCAATTAAGAGTAAACTGTCATTTTGGTCCCTAAGGTTTGATCACTTTTGCCACTTTAGTTCAAATGTGAAACCTTTTTGCATCTAGGTCCCTGTGGTTTCATTTTTATTGCCATTTTGGTCCAAAAATGAAATCAGGTTATATTTCTCAAATTAAATCATGATATTTTGTCATTTTCCTTAGAAGCAAAATTGTCATTTCTTTTTTATTTTATTTAAATCTTTTATTAAAACAATAATCTAGGTCCCACCACACCCCCACTTCTTCTTCTACATCCTTTCTCTCTGTCTCTCTCCTGTCATAACAACCACCATCCATCACCACCTCCACCACCATCAATCTCCACCACCGCCACCATCTATCTCCACCTCCACCACTGTTCAACATCACAATTCATCAATCCACAGTGTTACATGTTTTTCCCCAAATCCTACACCAAAACTCCGAAGCGCGCATCTATAAAAAACACTCATCAGATGCACAATCCAATAACAAACATTCAAAAACACGAGAAACATCTTCTAATTCCACACAATCGAACATCTATTCTAATCAATTCTAATCAAATTCTATTCAAATCTAATCAAAATCAGTTCAATTATCCAGATCAATCCATAAACACAACAAGCAATCACTCCAGCAACACAAAATCAAACAAAATTATAACTAAATCACTAAATCATAATTAACAAGTTAATCGAAACATCACGTACCTTGGCGTAAGCAGAATCAATCGAATTGGAGAGGCGAAGAAAATAAGGTTCAGATCCAATCAATCCGTATATGCAAAACTGTATAGGAAATGAGCAGTGGTGGAAGTGGAGATAAAAAACAGATTTTCCTGTAACAAACCTTGATGGATCTTCCACCGGATGAGAGATTTGACGGCCGACAAGATTCGTCATACCCATCGCTGCTTGAACCACCATCGTCGTCACTGCTGTCGCCGCTCAAGGAAAGATGTGTGGTGAGACTACAACGGTGTTCTTTCCCGGCGGTGGTTGGAGAAATAGATTTCGATCGGTTTTTCCGATAGCTCCAGCGAGGTGGAAGAATCGTTGGGATTGCAGTCGATCGTCTTTGCCATTATCATCCACCACCGTCTCTACCATTGAACCTGTGATAGAGAGAGAGAAGAGAGAGAGTCAGAGGGGTGTTCCTGTGATAGAGAGAGAGACGAAGGGGGTGATTAGAGAGAGAGAGAGAGAGTGTGTGTGTAGAGTTTATATATTATATAAATTTTCTATATAATGACCATTTTGCCCTGAGGAAAAGGACAAAATAGTAAGATTTCATGTGAGAAATATGAGCTGATTTCATTTTTTGGACCAAAATGGCAATAAAACTGAAATCACAGGGACCCTGTGACAACTCGTATTTCCGAACCTATTTTTGTACTTCGATGTAACGTATGTGTACGATATGTGACATTTCGAACTTATCTTTGTGCAACGTTATGTAATTATGTGACTTTTATTTAATGAATGTTATGTTGTTATGTGCTATGTGTAATATGTGTATGTATGCATACGAACCCAAACGCACAACACACACACACAATCGCACAAGCCCACTTGGGGCCGTATCTCTTGTAGTCGGATCCAAGGGCAGCCCAAGGTTTGGGTTCGGCCCACTTCCTCATACGCCTACACACACACCCTTAGAGAGTTTATTCTCATTTGTTGCAAAAACATTCACATACACAAACCCTAGCTATTCTCCCTCTCTCCCTCACGAACAAGAAGGCAGCCGAACACCCTCTCCATACAAGATCTTTCCTTGTTCGGATCATCCTCACCCATCTCTTATCCGGTTAGTGTTTGGATTTATCGAATACATGTTTAATGATGTGTGTACTATTATAGTTTTGGTATGATGATCTAGGGTTTCGATTAACATGATAGATTATGATGATTGAATGATAAGTGTTCTTGTTAATCGGCTCACATGCATGTTGACTATGATTAATATGAGATTGGAAGATGTATTGTTATGTTAGTATGAATGTATGCAATCGGCTATGTATGAGTTTAGATCCGAAAGGTTGATGTTATGTTCTCGGATGGTTTGCATGATGAGTAGGATAGAAAGTTGTAATCGACTCATGTGTGTTGATGGTGTTAATCAGATAAGAGCCATAATCGAGTATGATGTGCTGTGAGATTTTACTTCTATAATTTAATAGTTAAAAGGTAGGTTGTTGTTATGATTTGAATATGATTAAAGTTCATATGAATTGTTGATGATTTGATTGGTTTGATCGAACATATGTTAGGATAGAAACTGTTGATTGATTTTTGTAAAGTTGGAAACTGTTAAATGGTTGTAACCGATTGCAAGATTTTAGGAATAATCAAACAATCGCACATGACCCTAGTCGCACAAGAGCTGATTACACAAGCTCTCGGGTCGCACAAGATCAGGTCGCACAAGACCTGATCGGGACGCACAAGTCTCAGCCGCACAAGGTGCCATCAATCGCACAAGACTTGTGTGACTAGTTGGGCCGATATATGTTATAACTGTTGTGCTACTTGTTGGGCCGTAGACTTGGGCTGGGTATTGATATGGATCGCACAAGGCTTAGTGTTTAGTTGTCTAGGCCGTGTTATGTTTACGGATCTATTCGGTTGCATGCTTTTGGGCCGGGTAGTGTTGGGCCTCAACAAATGACTCGCACAAGGTCATCAGACTTGTGCGAGCCCAAATCACTTAATGTCAATATGTCTTAATTGTTGAACGTGAAGCTGCATGATGCCATGATCAGTATGTGTTTCTCTTATATGCCGTCTATGTGAAACTTATGTGCGTTATTTGAAACCAAAACCTGACTTGCATGATAATCATGTTAGGACGTGGTTGACCACTAGCTTTTAGACGTGACCTTTCTGTGTAATCTGCCGAGCAAACCAAGGTGAGTTCACACTCTTACCAAGGCATGGGATTCCCCAGTTGGGTTGGGAATGGGATTGAATGATTACCTGTACTTACATTAACACTAGACTATTTACCACGGTCCTCGGATTGGGAAGGATGCCTGTGCTAAATTCTACGCAAAGCCTACGTACTGTCCTCGGATTGGGAAGGACACTAGCACTAAACCTACGTAAAACCTACGTACAACCGTCCTCGGATTGGGAAGGACGCCAGTGCTAAACCTACGTACTACCGTCCTCGGATTGGGAAGGACGCCAGCGCTAAACCTACGTACTCGCTACGTACTGTCCTCGGTTGGGAAGGGCACTTACATAAAACCTGCGTAAACCTATACTTACTACTATCCTCGGATTGGGAAGGATACTTATGATTACGAATAGTCTAGGGGATATATAACATGGGAAGCCCCCACCAATAGAACGTACTATCGGCCCAGTAGAGCCACATGTTACATACGAACTTACTATTACGCATTTACTTTCTGTGAACTCGCTCAACTAGTTGTTGATCCTCTGTTACATGCCTTGCAGGACCTTAGGTACATATGGAGCTTGCACAGGGAGGAGCAGGTCGTTGTGGGATACGGATCGTAGACGATATTTGAACTTATAACTTACTTTGGGTTCTCATTATTATGCTTCCGCTACTTAAACAATGTTTGGTTATGAACATCAGTCATGTCAAGATGAATTACATTTTCCTACTTTTACACTTAAATACTATGTTTGATATGATTGATGGCTTGATCCTGGTCAGTCACGCCTCCAAGCGGTGATACTCCGCGTGTGGATTTTGGGGGTGTGACAGATTGGTATCAGAGCCATTGGTTATAGAGAACTCGGTTTTAATAAAGGGAAAACGATTTTGTTAAAACCAGACTATAACCAGAACAGTGCTCTCAACGATCCACAACGACGCTTCGCTCCACGTGCAAGGCTCAACATCATAGGTATTACTATTCATGTTACTTTACCTACATGCTAGAACTGCATAGAACTTTGCTCGTGGTATGCTCAGATTTCAGAACCTACTATATGTTATTGCTTGGGAATACTTGTGTGCTCACTCTCTTCGCACTATTCGCGAACCTCTCTTACACATGTCCTCCTTGATGTCAAGATCCTGAGTGGACGCGTTAACCTAACTCAAGCCCAGTTGGCGGCTTCGATCACTGAACACGTTACTGCAGCACTCGCAGCTGCCCAGGCAGGAGATGTAACCTGCCATCACCACTTACTCTAGGATTTTTAGATCCTACTCTTGTAACTCAACACTTGTGCTTAATTTTGATTACTCTACGCACACGACAAGTCAACACGCTCAGCCACCTGTGTGCACATACACGACTTTTATGGACTGTCGTCCTACTACTTTCAGCGACACTGAAGGAGCTGTTGGACTCCTCCATTAGTTCGAGGAACTCGAATCGGCCTTCGAAGGTGCGAATGGCCTGAGGCTCGTTAGATGAAATATGCCACTGATGTTCTCGAAGGTACTGCGCAAACTTGGTGGAACGCGCAAGTTACGATGCTGGGGCTGGCGGCTGCTAATGCCACCCCATGGAATGATTTTAAGGAACTGATCAAACGCGGATACAGTAGTTATGATGTCATCCACAAGTTGGAAGTGGAGTCCTTTAACATGAAGATGACGGGGTCAGAAATAGAAGCGTACACGAAACGATCCAACAAACTGGCAATTTTGTGTCCAACTATGGTGGATCCTCCCATCAAGAGCATTGAGCTGTACCTCAAAGGCTTAGTACCAGGAATTCAAAACCATGTGATGACGGCTAAACTTGCTACTATTCAAGATGTTACTCATCTTGCTCATCGTCTCATAGACCAGGCAGTGGAACAGAACAAGCTGCCTCAACGTATCAGCGCTACTGCTTCAACTACTTTTGCTACCCTCAGTGACAACCAATGAAAGTGGGATGGAACCTCTAGCAAGGGTTCGACTACGAATCCGTCCCAGGCACAGCAACGAAAGATCAATGACAACCAAAGTACTGGACAGCAACCATTTAGTATTCAAGGGCAGGGTGGATACAAGGGAAACCACCCTAAGCGCAAACGATGTAACCTGCACCACAGCGGGCAGGGCAAACGCAATCATTGTCAATAATGCAACAAGCTTGGTCATGGAACCAAAGATGGTAGAAACTCACGTCCTGCAAACCAGAACCAACAACAACAGCCACAAGATCTATAGAATCGGCGACAACAGCATGGTAACAAGGGATGTTATCAGATGATGCTGAAGGTCACTTCAAAAGACACTGCCCACGGTCGAACCAGAACCAGAATCAGAACCACAATCAAAGAAACAGGAACAATAATGGAGGCAACAATGGGGGTAATAACGACGACAATGGTACCAGGGGTCGAGTGCTCGTGATTGGGCAGGGTGATACTAGGAATGACCCCAGCGTTGCGATAGTTTCGACATCGGCATGGGTATGGATTGGTTATCCCAACAGCAAGCAGAGATCCTATGCAAGGAGAAGATCATTCGTATTCCTCGTTCTGGCAAAGAACCTCTCGAAGTTCAAGGCGACAAGAGTGGTGTCGTGAGTGGCATCATTTCTTTCCTGAAGGCTCAGAAGTGTTTACGCAAGGCTCAGAAGAAGAAAGACGGTACGATCAGGATGTGTATAGACTACCGTGAACTCAACAAGGTGACGATCAAGAATCGTTATCCTCTTCCGCGCATAGATGATTTATTCGACCAGCTGCAAGGGTCGAGTTATTACTCCAAAATAGACTTAAGGTCAGGATATCACCAGCTGAGAGTCCGGGATGAGGACGTCTCCAAGACAGCGTTTAGAACACGCTACGGCCACTACGAGTTTATGGTCATGCCATTCGGGCTAACGAACGCGCCTGCCGTATTTATGGATCTTATGAACAGGGTGTGCAAACCCTATCTCGACAAGTTCGTCATTGTTTTCATCGACGACATTCTGATTTATTTGAAAAGTCAGGAGGAACACGAGCAGCACCTACGACTTATACTGGAACTTTTACGAACAGAACAGCTATACGCTAAGTTTTCCAAATGTGACTTCTGGCTTCGTGAAGTCCACTTCTTAGGCCACGTGGTAAACAAGGATGGGATTCATGTAGATCCATCCAAGGTGGATTCGATCAAGGACTGGCCTGCACCTTGCACACCGACAGAAATACGCCAATTCTTGGGTTTGGCGGGTTACTACAGAAGGTTCATCAAAGACTTTTCAAAGATCGCTCAGCCGCTTACACTACTGACACAGAAAGGTGTTGTTTACCGTTGGAGTAATGCACAGGAAACAGCATTCCAACACTTAAAGGATAGACTCTGTAGCGCACCTATCCTTTCCCTGCCTGAAGGCACGGACGATTTTGTAGTCTACTGCGACGCATCTATCCAAGGTCTTGGATGTGTATTGATGCAAAGGGATAAAGTTATTGCTTATGCTTCGCGCCAACTAAAGATTCACGAACGGAATTATACGACACACGACCTAGAGCTGGGAGCGGTTGTTTTTGCACTTAAGATATGGCGACACTACTTGTACGGTACCAAATGTGCGATCTACACTGATCACAGAAGCCTTGAACATATATTCAAGCAGAAGGAACTGAATATGCGACAGCGACGATGGGTCGAACTGCTAAACGACTATGAATGCTCAATCAGGTACCACCCAGGCAAAGCCAATGTTGTGGCTGACGCCCTTAGTCGAAAGGATACCGCGCCTAAGCGCGTACGAGCTCTACAACTACTGCTCAGGTGGAAGCATTGAAACCAGAGAACGTCAGGGCAGAAGCCTTACGCGGCTCAAGGCAACGCTTAGAACAGAAGGAAGATGGAGCCTATTACGTAACAGGACGCATTTGGGTCCCACTGTACGGCAACTTACGCGAGCTGGTAATGGATGAAGCTCACAAGTCTCGCTACTCGGTACATCCTGGTTCGGATAAAATGTACCACGATATTAAGACTACATACTGGTGGCCTAGCATGAAGGCCCACATAGCCACATACGTTAGTAAATGCTTGACTTGTGCGAGAGTCAAGGCAGAATATCAGAAACCGTCAGGACCACTCCAGCAACCTGAGATACCACAATGGAAATGGGAGCAAATTTCCATGGATTTTGTTACAGGCTTACCTAGATCTCAGCGCGGAAATGATATTAATTGGGTGATCGTGGATCGACTCACAAAGTCTGCTCACTTCCTGGCCATTAAAGAAACAGACAAGTTCTCTACGCTAGCAGACATCTACTTGAAAGAACTGTGGCAAGCAATGCATAAATCTTTTGGCTCTCGTTTAAACATGAGCACAGCCTATTATCCTAAGACGGATGGGCAGTCTGAGCGCACTATTCAAACTCTAGAAGACATGCTTCGGGCGTGCGTAATTGACTTTGGCAATGGTTGGGAAAAACATCTGCCACTTGTAGAACTTTCTTACAACAACAGCTACCACACCAGCATTAAAGCTGCACCATTCGAGGCATTGTACGGACGTAAATGCCGGTCACCTCTCTGTTGGGCAGAGGTGGGAGATAGTCAAATCACAGGTCCAGAAATGGTAGTTGATACTACAGAAAAGATTTCTCAGATACGACAACGCATGGCGGCAGCTCGTGACCGTCAGAAAGCATACGCAGATAAAGATAGAAAACTACTCGAATTCCAGGTTGGGGATCGAGCGCTACTCAAAGTTCCACCCTGGAAGGGTGTGGTTCGTTTTGACAGACGCGGCAAACTTAATCCACGATACATCGGACCATTCGAAATCATTGAGAAGATAGGCAGAGTGGCCTACAGATTGAACTTACCACCTGAACTCAGTGCAGTTCACAACGTCTTTCACGTGTCGAATCTGAAGAAGTGTACGTCAGATGAGACCCACGTAGTTCCCTTAAAGGAACTCACTATCGACGAGCGGTTGCACTTCGTCGAGGAACCTGTTGAAATCACGGACCGGGATGTTAAGGTCCTCAAGAACACGAGAATCCCTCTTGTACGAGTTCGTTGGAACTCCCGCCGCGGCCCAGAGTTCACCTGGGAGCGTGAAGATCAAATGGAACTCAAATATCCCCAGTTATTCGGAACCAATGCAACCACTACTGAGGCTGAAGCTACTACTGCGGAATTTCGGGACGAAATTCCAGATCAACGGGGGGAGGATGTGACACCCCAGGAAAACCAGTGAACGATACAATTTACCTAGCTTCCTCAGTGAGTGCGTACCAAATTTCGGGACGAAATTTCTTTTTAGTTGGGGATAATATGACAACTCGTATTTCCGAACCTATTTTTGTACTTCGATGTAACGTATGTGTACGATATGTGACATTTCGAACTTATCTTTGTGCAACGTTATGTAATTATGTGACTTTTATTTAATGAATGTTATGTTGTTATGTGCTATGTGTAATATGTGTATGTATGCATACGAACCCAAACGCACAACACACACACACAATCGCACAAGCCCACTTGGGGCCGTATCTCTTGTAGTCGGATCCAAGGGCAGCCCAAGGTTTGGGTTCGGCCCACTTCCTCATACGCCTACACACACACCCTTAGAGAGTTTATTCTCATTTGTTGCAAAAACATTCACATACACAAACCCTAGCTATTCTCCCTCTCTCCCTCACGAACAAGAAGGCAGCCGAACACCCTCTCCATACAAGATCTTTCCTTGTTCGGATCATCCTCACCCATCTCTTATCCGGTTAGTGTTTGGATTTATCGAATACATGTTTAATGATGTGTGTACTATTATAGTTTTGGTATGATGATCTAGGGTTTCGATTAACATGATAGATTATGATGATTGAATGATAAGTGTTCTTGTTAATCGGCTCACATGCATGTTGACTATGATTAATATGAGATTGGAAGATGTATTGTTATGTTAGTATGAATGTATGCAATCGGCTATGTATGAGTTTAGATCCGAAAGGTTGATGTTATGTTCTCGGATGGTTTGCATGATGAGTAGGATAGAAAGTTGTAATCGACTCATGTGTGTTGATGGTGTTAATCAGATAAGAGCCATAATCGAGTATGATGTGCTGTGAGATTTTACTTCTATAATTTAATAGTTAAAAGGTAGGTTGTTGTTATGATTTGAATATGATTAAAGTTCATATGAATTGTTGATGATTTGATTGGTTTGATCGAACATATGTTAGGATAGAAACTGTTGATTGATTTTTGTAAAGTTGGAAACTGTTAAATGGTTGTAACCGATTGCAAGATTTTAGGAATAATCAAACAATCGCACATGACCCTAGTCGCACAAGAGCTGATTACACAAGCTCTCGGGTCGCACAAGATCAGGTCGCACAAGACCTGATCGGGACGCACAAGTCTCAGCCGCACAAGGTGCCATCAATCGCACAAGACTTGTGTGACTAGTTGGGCCGATATATGTTATAACTGTTGTGCTACTTGTTGGGCCGTAGACTTGGGCTGGGTATTGATATGGATCGCACAAGGCTTAGTGTTTAGTTGTCTAGGCCGTGTTATGTTTACGGATCTATTCGGTTGCATGCTTTTGGGCCGGGTAGTGTTGGGCCTCAACGAATGACTCGCACAAGGTCATCAGACTTGTGCGAGCCCAAATCACTTAATGTCAATATGTCTTAATTGTTGAACGTGAAGCTGCATGATGCCATGATCAGTATGTGTTTCTCTTATATCCCGTCTATGTGAAACTTATGTGCGTTATTTGAAACCAAAACCTGACTTGCATGATAATCATGTTAGGACGTGGTTGACCACTAGCTTTTAGACGTGACCTTTCTGTGTAATCTGCCGAGCAAACCAAGGTGAGTTCACACTCTTACCAAGGCATGGGATTCCCCAGTTGGGTTGGGAATGGGATTGAATGATTACCTGTACTTACATTAACACTAGACTATTTACCACGGTCCTCGGATTGGGAAGGATGCCTGTGCTAAATTCTACGCAAAGCCTACGTACTGTCCTCGGATTGGGAAGGACACTAGCACTAAACCTACGTAAAACCTACGTACAACCGTCCTCGGATTGGGAAGGACGCCAGTGCTAAACCTACGTACTACCGTCCTCGGATTGGGAAGGACGCCAGCGCTAAACCTACGTACTCGCTACGTACTGTCCTCGGTTGGGAAGGGCACTTACATAAAACCTGCGTAAACCTATACTTACTACTATCCTCGGATTGGGAAGGATACTTATGATTACGAATAGTCTAGGGGATATATAACATGGGAAGCCCCCACCAATAGAACGTACTATCGGCCCAGTAGAGCCACATGTTACATACGAACTTACTATTACGCATTTACTTTCTGTGAACTCGCTCAACTAGTTGTTGATCCTCTGTTACATGCCTTGCAGGACCTTAGGTACATATGGAGCTTGCACAGGGAGGAGCAGGTCGTTGTGGGATACGGATCGTAGACGATATTTGAACTTATAACTTACTTTGGGTTCTCATTATTATGCTTCCGCTACTTAAACAATGTTTGGTTATGAACATCAGTCATGTCAAGATGAATTACATTTTCCTACTTTTACACTTAAATACTATGTTTGATATGATTGATGGCTTGATCCTGGTCAGTCACGCCTCCAAGCGGTGATACTCCGCGTGTGGATTTTGGGGGTGTGACAGACCCAGATGCAAAAGATTTGAGTTTTGAACTAAAGTGGCAAAAGTAACCAAACCTCAAGGACCAAAATGACAGTTTACTCTTCAATTAATTTCATTTCAATAATTTATTAAGTTTTTTAAACTTTATGATTGTATTTATTTATTTAAATTTTATTGTTATATTTATTTAAATATTTAAGTAAAAAAAAAACCATCACAAGTGATGGTCATTTTCACTAAAATCCATCACTAGTGATGGAATAATGTTCGATACCATGACGAAACTTGATTCGATGTTGTGAGTAATGAATTATATCACTAGTGGAGCGCCCCTACCCCTCTTATACTATAAATGAAATACATCTTTAACACATTTATTATTGAAACGAAGTTGCATTCTAACTTTGGTATCATAAAACTGTACAAGTACCTATTTGGGGTGTTAAACAAGTTGTGTTCGCGGTTTGCCGGGTTCAACCCGACCCAGGCCTGAAAATTTTACACGAACCCAAACCCGAAAATCGTGTCAGATACATGAACCCAAACACAACATAAATATTCACTGGTGACCCAAACACGACTCGTTTGACCCGAATTTTTATTGTTGTTATTTTTTCAAAATATTAATACATTCAAAATAAACATACACAACAAAAGTTACAAATGTATAGAAAAAACTACAATTTAACTATAAAATTTATGTCAATTTCTTTTTTAACCTGAAACTGAGCCGAACCTTTTTAAACTAAAACCAAACCCACGAATTTCGTGTTAGATTCGTGTCGTATTTTCAGGTCATGCCAGGAATCCACATCCTTAGTACCTCCCTATACGAAATGAATTGAACCGATGCCGAACAAAACTGAATTCTCGTCACATCACGCGAAGATCCCACTAGTTGATACTGTCCAAATCTATAGTTCTATACAGACAAGGGGTGATTGGTACATGTTGGAAAAAGATAGGGATGTACTAGTAATTTTTCACACCCAAATGTCCAAAATAATCTATCTTATTCGTAACCAAACTCTTTAGCTAACATAAACTGATCAGATTAAGTTCGATAAAAACGAAGGTGAAGATGTCGAAGGCATTCTTCACCTCCGGGCACGTGATCACTCCGGCTTCACGTGCCAACACGTCGTCCGCCGTCGGCCTCCACCTTCCGTCATCAAACATCCACTTACTTCCGCAAACAAACCACCGGCGACAACTACGGTTACGGCCACTCACAGCCCCTATCAGAAGCAGTACTAATTTCTCATTTGATCTCAAATCCGGCACAGGGTAATTCACTAATTTACTATCAATTCATCCATTTTATTTTGCATTCAATTCCAAGATTTTTATTTAATTTAATTCCAACTTAATTTGTTCAATTGTAAGATAGGTTTCAAGTAAATGATCAGTTGCAAGTTCATAATTGATGATGATTATTATAGGGCTTATAGGGTTAGTGATGTTATTTAATAATATGTGTTCAAGAAGGTAGTGCTTTTGACTTTTGGTAGGTCAATTTCTTGACAATTTACTTCATAATATTGGTATGAAATTTGTTGCAGTTTTAACACTAGAAAGTTTTCAGATTTAGTACTTATTATGAAGATTTGTATGGGGCCATAAGTTTTTATAGATAATAAAAGAAATACATTGTAGATCTTGAGTTTTTCAGTACTCATTTTGACCATCAAAAGTCAAAATTGAAGTCATTTATGAGGTTGAATTAAATACAATTTAATTACGTAGTTAATATCCTGATATATCAGTGGTACATTGGTTATCGGCCCCCTGCCAAGATATCGGTGCAAAATATCGATAATATCGGTGATATTGACCGATATTTGACCGTTATTGGACCGGTATGTCACCAATTTTCCCGATATTAGTACTTTTTTTTTCTTATTTCTACCATTTGTCTTTCTTCTTATTGCTACTATTAGTGTTTTAAGTCTTAATTGTTAGTTGTTATGTTTAAATGTTAGTGTAATTAAGTCTTAGTCAGTCCCAATTGTTAATTTGTTAATGGTAGGAGAGTATACCGAATTGTTAGTGTTAAATTGCTATATATATATAAATTTAGCATGATATTAAAATTACCGATATCCCACCGCGATAACTGATACCTCAGATATTGGTCTATGACCGATATCCGATATTTTACCGTATTAACTACTTAGCGTTTATTTGGTCTCAATTCTTGGCAGAATGAGTGGATTTCATGAGGTTGAATTTAGCGTTCGAGATTATGAATTGGATCAATATGGAGTAGTGAACAATGCAATCTTCGCAAACTACTGTCAACACGGTGAGTCTTTGATGTTACATAATTCACATTTACATGTTCATATTTGGCATGATGTAAATCTTTATTTCAACAGCCCGTCGTCAACTTATGGAAAAGATTGGAATCAATATTGATACGATTGCGCAAACTGGTAATGCAGTCGCGTTATCAGAATTGTCACTCAAATACCTTGCACCTCTAAGGGTACGCTTGTAACTCTTAACAAATACAAAAATATAAAATAAGTAAAAAAAAGGTGGACTATCTTTGTTGGCATTCTTGTAAAAACAGATTGGTGATAAATTTGTTGTGAGAGTGAGGGTATCTGATACATCAGCTGCTCGCCTATACTTTGAACATTTCATCGTCAAGATCCCAAATGAAGAGGTAACTTGCTTTTGCTTACCAAGATGGTAAAACACAGAAAATTCTTTCAAGGGTTTCTGTTAATCTGTTATCTTTTTATGTGTTTTCTGCTAATTCTTGTGAATATGGATTTTTTTTGGTGTAGCCCATTTTGGAGGCGCGTGCAACAGTAGTTTGGCTTGACAAGAATTATCGTCCGGTTCGTATTCCACCAGATGTGAGATCCAAAATTGTGCAATTTATTAGACATGATGCGCCGAATTGATGTATCATATCAAAAAGGTTTGACAAACATTTTTGAGGTATTATACAGGATAAATATTATTTTTGATAAGGTGTAAGATTTTTACTTATATTCAAATCATGTTATTTGTTCTTGAAAGGTTACCTTGTTGATTAGAAATTCTGTTGGAACTTCTGTTAGCATCCTTAGTCTTATGTAGCCTAATGAATTCTTTGGTTCAGTTTATCATGACATTAAACTTAATGAAACTGTTACTTATGAACAGTTGGCATGGCAAACCTAGTGTACGTTGACTAGGTATGTTCACAATATGGGATAAACCTACCAAACTAATCATTGGTTTGGTTTCGCCGGTGATTTTGTAGGTATGTTTGGGCCCTTGCTACAAGCTTGGTTTAAAAAAGCAAGCTTGAAGCATGAAGCGCCGAGGCGTTAGGAAAAGCACTTTTTTTTGCCCTGAAGTGTTATTTTACGTGAAGTGTTTCGGGGCAACGCATTAAACCTAAAGCGCTAGGTGTGTGAAGTTACGCTTCAGACCTAATCAGGTCAGATTTGGGTTTTATTTGGGGTCCAATATTCTAAATCAGCTCCAATAGGATTTCATAAGGGCCCAACAACTTTTAATCACGTTTGGGTTCTTTACCTTAAAAGAACGTTGTGACCTCTTCTTTTATGTCGCCTCCTCACTCTTCTGCATAGATTATTAATTAAAGACTTTTTTTTTGTTTATGTTTTAAGTGTGTTTCGACTTCAATGTATAGTTTAACTATGTTTTTATGTGTTTAGGTATGTTTTATAATCATGTTTTTGTGTTCATTAACAAGTAGAATATGTTATAGTGATGTGTACAAATATTTTTTAGAGTTAATTACTGTTTTCGTCCCTGTGGTTTGTCAAAAATCAGTTCATTAGTTTAAAAATTGCGATTTCAGTCCTTGTAGTTTCACTTTCGTAACCATTTCAGTCCACTCTGTAACCATTTCAGTCTCTGTACTAACATAATTAATGGATTGAAATGGTTACGAAAGTGAAACCACGGGGACTGAAATGGTTACGAAAGTGAAACCACAGGGACTGAAATCGCAATTTTTAAACTAGTAGATTGAAATAGTGATTTTTGACAAATCACATGGACGAAAATAGTAATTAACTCTATTTTTTATATTTAAAGCGTTTGGAACCAAAACGCTTCGGAGTGCTAAAAATGCTAATATCAATACTACGTTATAATGTTTACACGGTTGTAGATGTTATCTTCTTGAGTAAATTTATGTTTCATACTTAAAGTTGTTTTTACTCAAAATATAATACATGTTAGTTGAATTGAAATATGTTTTGGGTCAACCTTATGTCCTTATCCAGTTATCCGTATGAGAAGTTACATTTTCAAGGCCCAATAAGCCCAAATAGTAAAATCCAAATGATAGAAAATTGTGGTTACTGTTTGGAACATTTTGGTTCAGTTCGATTTTAATTTCTAAACATTTTGGATATGGTTTATAGAGATATCAAAAAAGTTATCAACAGTTTAGTTAGCAATTTGACTTGATATCGGTCTAAACTTAACACACTAACTTTTATATTATTTTAAACTTGAACTAGAATGTTAAAAATATCTATTTATTTGTGAAGAACTATAAGTTGGTGATGAAAAAATTATACATCAATCAAAATTTGTGTTGGAAATAGGGACTATTTGGTATGAAAAAATTATAATAATCCAGTAACACTCTATTGCTATAAGAGTTAATTGATTTATTTATTTATTATATAACTAGGTTAGAACCCCGTGTATTACACAGGTTGCATAATTTTATATAATAGATAATAAAAAGATATATCTTTAAAAAAACTCGTATATTGCACGTGTTGAAACAAATATAATGTCATATGTTAACATAAATAGTCATCAAGATTTATCATTTAAAAAATGAACATTGATGTACTATTTAATTATTATAACATTTTACTTTGTTTTTTTTATTTTGCATAAATTTAATTTTATATAATAAATAATAAAAAAGATATATTTTAAAAAACTCGTATATTGCACGTATTGTATAAAATATAATGTCATATGTTAACACATACAGTCGTCAAGATTTATCTTTTAAAATGAACTTTGATGTACAATTTACTTATCATAACACATGTATTACATATTTACATGGGGTTGAATCTCGTTTTTATGATACAATTAAATTTTGAGATACAATTATTTTAGTTAGTTTTTATGCACCTTCATGCTTATTTGTTTATTTCATTCGTAAAACACCCGTCTTAAATTTTTATTCAAGAAAGTTTACGGTACAAAAAAGGTGGAGATCAATCCCCACGTTTTATATATTTCATCATTTTTATGAATTATATCGTAAAATCGAGAAATAAATTCTCCTTGAATGAAGTATAGAGTTGTTATATTTAGAAATGGTGTTCTTTATACATGTTGATGCAATGTGCGACAAATGATGGGTTCAAAGTTTACAATTATAGTGACGTTCTTTATATCTAAAAATGATGGGTTTAAAGTTTACAATTTAGAAGCATATGCCTACCTGAAGGGATATGGTCCCAGATCTCGCGTCAGCATGACCGCGAGCGACCATTACCCTTATCAAAAACCCCCACCAAGAAAGAACTTATCTGTGTCCGTGCGGGCACGCGCGAACACTGCGGTCGAATCCAATCGGTCAAGAGATGGGAATACATACCTTATGTATGAAATTGGGTGTATACATAACGATGCAGCCTGGCACCGCATCTTATGAACATTTTCATCACGACAAGGGATCTGGACAACAGTAACAATTCACTAAGCGGCGATGCGGCATGGCACCGCATCCCGTATACGTTTGGCCAGAACAAAAACACGGGAACAACATCAGCTACCGCAAGCAGCGATGCGGCCCGGCACCGCATCCGGCCTACAAGGCAAGTGGGACTGACACCACAGTGCAAGTAGCAGCCCACATGTAAGCGACAGACTGACACCACAGCAAGACGTGGCGTCACCACTGTAACCGACAGGCCTAACACACCTGCAGGAGGCTGTGCGATGTCAGACTAGCCACTCAACTACCCTCCTCCACTCCTCGGCTATAAATACCTACCCCGAACCAGGTTTGAGGTATCTCTTCACAACTCTCTCACTACTACTACCATCACATTTTGCTTCCCAAGCAAATTACTGATTCTCACGCCGGAGAGTGGTAACAAGGAGCACCCCCCACCCCATCCTCCTTGTTACGAGTCACGGTTTGTTTCCTTGTGCAGGAGATCAACCAGCGGATGATCCAGCCAGCGATCCCCAGAAAAAAGGGATTAACCCTACTTGACGAGACCAGTGAGTTAACCCCCTTGGTTAACCATTGTTTCATCATTGGCGCCCACCGCTACTCTTAGCACTTTTTTCCACATTCCTATTTCTTTCCCAAGATCATGTCTGATCGTCTAAACAACACTGCCGGGGATAGCCTAAACCCAGCAAACCCAGGGCCTGCAGGGACCACCCCTCCAACCCCAAATACTGGCCACATTGGCACATCAACACAAGGGGGTGCATCCCTTACATTTGCACAAGATCTTTCACAGTATGCTTCTATGATACCTCCAGGCATGAACCTCCATGCCTGGTATGACCAACAACAAGCTATGTTGGCCGTAGCATACAACAGAGCTTGCGCAGAAGCACAAATACCTGTCGGGTCTACCCCGGCACCACATACACCTACAGGTCGTATTTTGCAATACGACGGCAGGACCCCTACACACCCAGCCTCCCGAAGTTGGCGTGAAGACCGCGGTTCCTCTTACTGCGAGGTCCGCACAATCAATGAGGATGATTCCTCATACGGGTCACGCAGTAGAGGCCTAATACATGACCGTCTGGGCCCTCGGGGCGAAAACAGGCGGCAATCCACAACCCACCGCGGCTCCGGCATTCATAGTCGGCTAGGACCGCGGTCCCACAACGAATGGTATGGCCGTACCGATCCGGACGACCATACATACTGCGGGGAGTCCCACGCTACTAGCAGCAGACCGGGAGGACGCAATTATGTCCCTCCCACCGAACCCCGCACTACATACCTCCACGCTGCAAAGCGCCACCAAAGCCAACCCAACAGGCCGAAATCTGCGGCCGAAAACTCCAAGTTCGTCCGGGATATTGCCCACACTGATGTCACCACGACTAAATTCCCATTAACGATCGGGAAATACAATGGTTTGTCCGACCCGGACGACCACATGAACATTTTTACCGGCGCCGGATGCAACGGTAGGTGGGACGAGCCCACTTGGTGTCATTTTTTCCCCCCAGACCCTCACTGGTCTGGCGAGGGCTTGGTTCGATTCTTTGCCAGTGGGATCACTGGCCTCATTCGAGGACTTGCAAGCAAAGTTTCTCGCACATTTCAGCCAGCAGCGACGCCACGAACGCGATTCTATGGACGTCATGAACATCTTGCGTGGAGACAACGAATCTCTCGAGTCGTTTGTCATTCGTTATAACAAAGAGTGTCTGGAGATAGGCGGTGTCGCAGACCAAATGGCACGCAACCATTTCATTCGAGCCGTCAAGGATGAAGAAATGGTTATGACCATCTCAGGCAAGGAAGGCTTGCCAAAGAAATGGGATGACGTTATGGACGCAGTCAAAACGTACGCCCAGACTCAGCGGTCTCTCACGCCGCACGTTACAAAGGCACAGCCCCAAGCGGAAGGCCAGTCCTCCCGCCAGGACCCCAGGCGCAACAACAAGCGCAACTGGGACACGTGGAATCGTGGCAGCGATCCCAAACCGTATGTTCCGTGTAGTCACCAGCCCGACGCAAGGGCAACAATCAATGCCCAACGTGACAACCGGGCATCGAAGAAGGAATCTCGGGACCGTAACTGGACCGAGAGCAACCAGTCGCCAAGCGACGTCCTCCTCACGGACGCGCAATTCCTGCGACCGGCCCAACCAATGAAGTACAAAAAGAATCAGGATCTCACACTTTACTGTGAGTATCACAAGGACTCAGGCCACACAACAAACAACTGCACCAGTCTCCGACTAGAGATCGAGCGAGCCCTGAAAGAGGGGAAGCTGCAACATTTGTTGCCAGCCGCGCAAAAACAAAAAAGCGCATCACCCCCCACAACGAGGGCACCTCCACGGGTAAAAGGACCATGTATGTGGCCTCAACCCACATGATCAATGGAGGACGAGGAAAACCGCGCAAGGCGGCAAGAAGGCCGGACAGTGACTGGAAAGACGAGCAAGTTGTCTTTCCAAAAGTCCGAGGCGGACCGCGCGACAGACGCGCCGTCGTAATCACAGGCTACCTTGCTCATTACTGCACGGAGCGGTTATTCATCGACCCGGGCAGTACATCTGACATCATATATGAGCAGTGCTTCAACCAGTTTGATCAAGAAGACAAGGATCCGTTGCAGCCGGTAGACTACCCTTTGGCTAGATTTGCGGGGGAAACCGTATTCCCACTGGGCCAAATCATTTTTCCTGTGCGCCTCACCAACAGAAGGCACACGCAAACAGAGGAGGTAAACTTCATGGTTTTACCCCACACCTCCAAATACGACGTACTGCTCGGGAGGGAGTCACAGGGCGATTTCAACATGATTACATCCGTCCACCACTCTGCCATCGGGTTCCCAAGCGAGACGGGGGTTGATATAATATACGCCCGCAGAGAAGTTATGTCCACGGACGAGCTGTGTCCAACCAAGATAGCAAGGCCTACCCCCAACACCCAACCAGAAAAATGGGTTCTTAACGCAAGATACCCAGAGCAAACGGTCACGTTGGGCCACGCCTTGTCCCACAGCATCAGAGCACGCCTGAAGCAACTCCTCTTCAGAAACCAAGATATTTTCGCATGGACACCCGTAGACATGACAGGGGTGCCACACGAAGTTGCGCAACATTTCTTGAACACCTTGCCAGGTATCAAGCCGGTGATCCAAGGCCAACGCCACCTTGGATCCGCAAAGAACGAGGCGATACATGAACAGGTCAAAGAACTGCTCTCCGCAGGCATCCTGCGGGAAGTCAAGTACCAGACTTAGTTATCCAACCTAGTCATGGTAGAAAAACCAACCGGGGGCTGGCGCATGTGCGTCGATTATAAAGATCTCAACAAAGCTTGCCCCAAGGATTGTTACGCACTTCCAGAGATCGACGAGAAAGTCGATAACCTCGCACCATTTCGATGGAAGTGCTTCCTCGATTGTTACAAAGGCTATCACCAGGTACAGATGGCAATCGAGGACGAAGATAAAACGGCATTCCGCACACCTACCGGGAATTACTGTTATACAAAAATGTCGTTCGGGTTGCGCAACGCGGGCGCAACCTATCAAAAATTGATGAACGACAATTTTGCTGACCAAATCAGCAAAAGTGTCGAGATCTACATGGACGACCTAGTCGTCATGAGCATGGATGAGGATACCATGCTCAATGATATCGAAAGAACATTCCAAACTCTGCGCAGCGTCAATATGAAGCTCAATCCAGGGAAATGCTCGTTTGGAATGGAGGAAGGCAAGTTCCTTGGATTCATCGTCACCAAAGATGGATTCAGGGTGAACCCGGAAAAAGTTCAGGCAATCGAGCGCATGCCATCGCCTTCCACGATGAAAGAAACACAACGACTAGCCGGCAAGCTAGCCGCACTGAATAGATTCTTAGCCAATCATACAGCTAAATCTTATCCTTTCATCAAGACCCTGCGGAACTGCTTAAAAAATGAGCACTTCCAATGGACCGCAGAGGCCGAAAACGCTTTCCGGGAGATGAAAGAGTGTTTGATTCAACTCCGAACTCTAACCGCACCACGCAAGAAAGAGCCACTTATCTTGTACCTATCTGCCGCAGATAACGCGGTAGGCGCGGTACTCATAGTGGAACGAGGGGGAGTTCAAACACCCATCTACTATATCAGCAAAATGCTCAACGACCCAGAGACAAGATACTCCATCATGGAGAAGTTGGTACTGGCACTAGTGCACGCATCGAGACGATTACGACGTTACTTTGCAAATCACGTCATCACGGTGTTAACCAACTACAGGATCGGGTTGATCCTATCAAAACCCAACATCTCTGGGAGATTAGTAAAACGGGCCATTGAACTGGGAGCACACACGCTGGTCTACAAGTCGCGTCCAGCAATCAAAAGCCAAGTTCTAGCTGATTTCGTTGCCGAAGTACCGGCAAATCGCATTCAGGAATGCGAAGAAGAATAAAACCCTACACCACCACCATCCTCCTCAGAAACCTGGGCACTATATACCGATGGTACATCCAATGAGGATGGTGCGGGCGCGGGTCTGCGACTCGTCATCCCCGATGGCCAAGAGCTTACCTATGCAATCCGCCTCAAATTCAAAAGCACAAATAACGAGGCAGAGTATGAGGCTCTACTGGCAGGGCTACGACAGGCAGTCAAACTCGGCGTCCAACATTTAGAAGCACACGTCGAATCACTATTAGTTGCAGGGCAGGTGCGCGATATCATGATCCTCTACCTCGAACAAGCCTTGCAACTGAAATCAAAGTTCACTTCCTTCAATATTCGCCATATCAACAGAAGTGAAAACAAACCCGCGGATGCACTGTCAAAACTCGCATCCACTAGCTTCCAACATCTGGCAAATGAGATACGCATTGAGATTCTGCAGAATCCCTCAGTACCCCTGCACTAAGTCAATGTCATTCAGTACGGGACAACATCCTGGATGACACTGATCATTGCATACCTACAATCAGGTGTTACTCCCGAAAGCAAGGCAGAGGCACGCAAGTTACAATACAAAGCGTGCCATTATCAAATAGGAGACGGTATTTTATACCGTAAATCATAGCTAGGGCCACTCCTACGATGCGTCGACCCCCAAGATGCCACGTACCTTATCAGAGAGATACACGAGGGAATATGTGGCATACACGCAGGCCCACGCATGGTAGTGGCCAAAATTATGAACGTCGGGTACTACTGGCCCGGTATGCATCTGGATGCGGTCAAAGTCTTGCGCAAGTGTTTCAATTGTCAGCGGCATGCTCCCCAAGAACAACCTGATCCTCGTCACCACCGCATGGCCATTCCAAAAATGGTCAATCGATGTGGTGGGACCATTTCCAGACGCACCAAGTGCAGTGAAGTTTATCATAGTGGCTGTTGATGACTTTACAAAATGGGTAGAGGCAAAACCGCTCACCTCAACCACCGCTATGATAACAAGGAAATTCGTCTGGGAACATATCATCTGCCGTTTCGGTCTACCGATGTGCATCGTTACCGACAACGGCACCAACTTCGCTGCCGACGACTTTCAAAAATGGCTAAAGGAACTACACATTGAACACATATTCTCCTCAGTGGCGCATCCGCAAGGGAAAGGCCAAGTCGAGAGCATCAATAAAAGTTTAGTCGAAGGCATCAAAGCACGGTTGGGAACGGCCAGACGTGGCTGGGTCGATGTACTCCCGAGTATCTTATGGGCTCACAGGACAAGCCCAAAAACAAGTCACGGTGAGACACCCTTCAGCCTGGTCTATGGCTCGGAAGCGGTGATCCCTACGGAAGTAGGTCTCCCCTCACCCCGAATGTTGGCTATCAACAGGGTAGACAACAGTGAGGAACACAGGCTTGCTTGGACCTCCTAGAAGAAAGGCGTGAAAACGCTGCCATCAACGAGGCCAAGTACAAAACTAAGCTAAAAAAGTATTACAATTCACGCGTCCGTGTTTGTACTTTTAACCTGGGAGACTACGTCTTTCGCGATAACGAAGCCTCTAACGCTGAGCGCCCAGGGAAACTTGCCCCCAAGTAGGAAGGACCCTACCTCATCCAAGAGGTCCTGTGCAAAGGCGCGTATAAATTACAAACGTTAGAAGACGAGCCTATCGCGCGTACATGGAATGCACAGCAACTTCGACGCTGTTACATGTATGCCATGTCTTAAACATTTCCCATGTAACCTATCAGGCCGCAATCCATTTGCAAATAAATAAATTAACGACTCAATGCAATATTGTTTATTTCTGTAACACCTCAAAATTTCATGTCCAATAATGTATTGACATGTGTCATAAGCTTTAAATGTGTGAAAGAATACTTTAGAGGGACTAAAGTTGACAAACAAGGAAACTATGTGAATATAAGGGTCCAAAGTGTCAACAATGGATAAATATATTTTAAAATAGCCCTACAAGATGTTTATACCTTTAAACGAATAAATCATGGATCATACGAAGCTAAATATGAAAGAAAGTGAGAGATTACAAACTACAGGGGTTAAATGTGTCAACATGTTTAAAGTATACCTCTGACTGACCTTTTAGCAAACCCGAAGCGTTGTAACGATAAATTATACTCACCAGAATATGTGATAAAAATTTCATAAAGTTTCGTTGTCGTATGAGAAAGTTATGATCAAATTCGTATGCGAGGGGTTAAAGGCGTCAACGATGGAAATTATGACTTTTCGGGTAAGCACAAAGTTAACCAAGGACTCAAGAATGTTTGGCTACCTCATGGAGTCCTTAAAATTCAGGTTAAGGGGGTGAAATTGCAAGAAAAGAACTTAAAACCACGTTACAAAGGACCAGGGACTGAAATGTAATTATGTGAAACTTGTTTGGCTGGTTATGAAGGGCCAGGCGGCCCGCGTAAGCATGCCCTTGGGGCTTACGCGGCCCGCGTGGGCAGCACAGCGACAGAAAACGCGAACAGCTGCCAGTTGCAGGTCTGTAACCGACTTTAAAGTGTTGTTTTCTTATACCAGGGGCTCCCCAATGGTATTACATGCATAGAGGGCACTTGTCTTGATCTCATAACATCAGTAGAGTTGCTTGGCATGATCCTAAGTGATCAAAATGCATATATAAGAACACCTAAGTTGCAACATTTGGGCACTTGCATTTGCAAAAATTCACAAGACTCACTTCTGGAGCTCTCTGGTCATCAAGCAAGCTTCCTTAAGATCCCTAGTCGTGCTTAGGACTCTTGTAAGTGTCCTTAACCTTTCCTAATTCAGTTTATCTTAGTTATTTAGCTAAAAGTCAAACCGTCGTAATTAAGGTTTGACTTCGAGATTAATTAGAATTGGCTCAGTCAAATCTCGAATTAAAAGTACCTATAAGTAGGTATTTATGAGGGTAATAAACCCTTAAAAGGGTACTCTCTGATTCCCACTCTAACTAGGTCAATTGTCGAGTCAAACTTGTTATTAAAAAGTCAACAGAATGCTTATTTTCTAATTAATGCATAATTAGCAATGTAGGAGACATGCAACCTGTTTAATCACTAATATAACTTGGTAATTAATGTAAGAACATGTCTAAACATGTTCAACCCGACAATTTTCAGTTTAGACTCGGATCGGAACCGAAAGTCGCATAATTTGACTTTCGCTTTGACTTTCAGTTCTGACCCGTATAAGCATGTTTTAGAATTGCCTTAGAGCTTTATTTGGACCAGGTTTCATATAAGTATAACTCTCTGAGATTATACAACTTGGTTCATTAGTTATCCGATCCATATCCATGTTTCCGTTAAGTGCTTAAATGTTGACTATTATGCCCTTTTGACTATAAAACATGATTTTTGAAAAAGTAAAAGAGTAGAAACCTTATTTACTGATTTATAAACTTGCACCTAAAATTTGACATCAGTTTGAGGTCTAGATTAAGAGTTATGCTCATTAGCGTAATTAAGAAGCTTTTTATTAAATAAACGGCGTAGTTAGCATATAGCCTATCTAAACCCGATTTTTAATACCAAACTTTTTACCCACTGATATAAAATAATATTTTGAGATTTTTAAAGATTTTTATTTAATTTTTGGCTGAGCATAACATAGGTCTCTAAGCTTGATTCGGTAATTGTCGGTTTTGCCCTTTTGGGCTATAAAATGAGTTTTACGAATAATTTTGATACCAAACCTTTTGCTACTGATTTTTTATGATAAATAAAATATTTTAAGCCTTCTGGAATATTAAAATTTTCAGCTTTCCTTTAAAAACCCGGAAATAGCTCAAAATCACCTTTTTAAGCGTTTTTAACGCATAGTATGTATTAAAACTACTTTAAACATATAAGGTTTGATGCCTACTGATATTTTTAGTAAATTTTTATATTTTAACAATAAGCAAAAGTTTTAAACTCAGATTTCCAGTTTTGACCTTTTAAGCCTATGTGAAATTACCAAAATGCCCCTAAGGTGCATAGTTTGGTTTTAAATGATGTATTTCACATATATCTAGTACCCTACTGTTATAACTTATTAAATTAAGTATGTTTACTAAATAAATCAGACCTGTAACTCAGATTACTAATTAAACTCTTTTATAACCTTTTAAATGACCAAAATGCCCTTACGAGGCATAGTTTGAGTTTAAATCCAATTCGGGCATAATAGAAGACATCTTACTGATGTCACAACATATTTAAGGCATATTAACTTAGGAAACTTGCATAGGACTCAATTGGTTACTCGTTACACACTTTTCGCGTTCGGATCGGCTTATGTAACTAGTTTACATATATTAGCCGAAAGGGGTCAAACCTTATCATTTTTGTCTCAAAAATCCAGAATGTGTTTAGTTTACCCATATTATACAAGTCCTCAAACTTTTCGGGTCTAAATCACATTCCATTCCGGTCTTCGCTTAATCAAGCGTTCGAACCGTATCTTCCTTTAAAACTAACCGGTCTAAGCTTAAGCTTAATTAAAGACCCGTTAAAAATCTAATAGGTTATTATAAACTTTTTTTCCAGAATAGGAGACCCAATAAAAGCTACCCGCACTTGCTAATTGTGAATTATACTTGCAAAGGTAAATACTTTTAACTTATTTTCCCTATACGGACTTGGGGTATGGTATATAAAATACCGCTTGGTCGGACATTGAATCTTTAATCGAATAGAGGTTAAATAATTGATATGCTCCATTTTGAAATGTATTGTTTGCTTAAAGCCTTTGGGGGGTTAATGACCATGTCCCGGATATCCTTGGCATCATCTTACGAGATCGCCACGACCTAAGCACGGGGTGTAGGCGTACACCCGTCAGTGCCTAACCAAATAATGTGGTGTGTCTATTGATCTTTAACCCAGTCTACGGATCGGGCTACTGAACGCATAAGAAACATGTAATTCTTTTACAAGATTATATTCAAATAATTATCCCAAGTTATAAAATGTTTTGTACCACGTGCATTCAAATCAATTTTCAAACGTTTTCAAAATGAGTCAGTTAAATTGTATTTACCAGTGTAAACTGACGTATTTTCCCAAAAGGTTAAGTGCAGGTACTACTCGAACTAGGCTGGCTTTCTCCTAGCGTCCGCAATAAGTCTCGCAAGCTTGGATGTCAATAAAACTGTTGAACAATATCTCCTTTTTATTTGATCCGCTTGTGGATCTGTTTCGACTATTTGTGATACTCGATATTACAATTTATTAAAGTTGAAATGAATCTATCTTTTGCTTCCGCTGTTCATTTATATATTGTGTTGTTTGACTATGATGATATCAATTACGTCACGATACTCCCCACCGGGCCCACCGGTAATACATGGAAATATCAGGGTGTGACAGGTTGGTATCAGAGCCAACGCTGAGTGAATTAAACACTAGCCTTTTGTGTTTAATCTCAGTTACACAATTGCGCATTCCTCCAATTTTCGAGTCTAGACAAAGAACATAGAAATAATCCTAATTGTTTTTAAATTCTAACTTTGTCTTTTATATTCCTTTGTTGTATCCTTTTTGTTTTTGACAGGAAATATGCCGCCAAGATTCTTCAGAGGCAGAGGAAAGGCACCGGTAGGAACACACGACCAGGAGGCCGGGCCTTCTCAAAGGCGAACTTCACCCGTTCCTATTAGCACCAATCCTCAGGGAGACTGGAGATCACACCTGCAGCCAGCGAGGCGATCTGTCTCATTAGCTTCGTCACCTTCTTACTTACACTCCTTTGGACCCCATTCCGAGAACGAACCAGATAACCCACAACCTTCGTTTATCCCTCTACAGCGCTCCAACTCGCGCCATTCTTTTGATAACCCGTCCCATCTCTTTCGCAGCCTGTTCAACCCGGCGAACTACCTAGAGGAACCAGTGGGTGTTAACCCGTTGGGGCCTGAAGACCACTTCCCAGGGGATCACGCCATGGACATGGATGAGGATACCGACCCTACAGAACCACCGAGCGGTACCCCCACACACCCTATTGAGATCTCCGGTGGATAGTCTTTTCACGGATCACCTTACCGTGGTCCAGAAAGCTTTCAAGCAAGGATGAACCAGTATGAGTGGTATTTCACACCCTCTTACCATTCAACGCCCCAGCAGCAGCAGCAGCAGCAATCGGATCCTTCCAGGGATTCTCGTTTTGTGGCAGTTACCCCGCCACCACCACCGCCTCAGCAACAACCTCCTGAGCCGCCGAGGCGAAGGAGAACAAACGCACGGATGTCCGTGCAAGGTAGAGGGGTACATATCAGCACGCCCCAACCATCGAGTAGCAGCCACTATCCGCCGCACCGAGGAGACCAGCAGTTTGGGGGACCTTCAAACCCCAACCCGGAAGTGAACTCTAAGCATGCCATGCCACCACCATTGGGCTTTGACAACCCAATTCCCATATACACTGGCCCAGCAACGTATAATCCCTTCGAGCAGCCGGCTCACAACAGTTTCAACTATGCGGAGATCGACCCATACCTAGCGGCATAGAACTACAATGCTGCTAACCCCGATGGGACTTACGGTGCTCCTTGGGGAGTCGGATACCCAGCTTATGGGTACCAACAGCACCCGTCTCTTCGACCTCCATATCAGCCGCAACCGCAAGTACCACAGTTTTCCCCGCCAGAAAGGGAGGAAATTCTCCAAAGACTGGACCAGGTTGAACATCAAGTTCACAGAGATCGAAGGGAACGACATGGTTTCCTCAAGGGATTAGCAAGTTTGATAAAAGGGAAGAGCAAGAAGGACCGTTGAATCCTTCAATTGTTGGTTGTATTTCTTTTTCCGTAGAGCCCCTGCGTGGGCCTGTCTTTCTGTTTTAACCCCTGCGCGAGTATGTTTTGTTAGTTAAGCCCCTGCGTGGGCAAGTCTTTCTGTTTTAACCCCTGCGCGGGTATGTTTTGTTTGGTTAAGCCCCTGCGAGGGCATGTTATTTCATTTGAAGTCCCGTTCAGGGCAGACTCGTATTTTAAATTCATGTGGTGAATGGTTAGATTTAAATTCTTAATTTTAGTTATATGCATGAACAAAAATATAAAATAAATAAATAACAATATTTATACAAGATCTATCATTATATTAAAATGATAAAATCTAAAAGGACCTGACCTAGCCTCGTGTCATTCTAAGACAGGGCCAAGATAGTAGTTCCCCAATTAGATTCAGATCTTTATCAACATCTCAATTTAAAATTGTTCTGCATTGATTATTAAAAAGAATCTTAAAAGGTAAAACCGAGCTTGTATGTCATCATAAGACCTAGCCAATGTGGTAAAACCTGTTTAAAAGATTCAAATCACTGTTAACATCTACAAACATGTTAACATTCTTGGCTAATGTGATCCGCAAAATCACATATGTCACCCTTATGATTGATTTTAACCCAATCCTTATTATTATTTAAACATCCGATTGTGATGTAATGCCTAGGGGCTATAACTAATGTCATATAAGACAAAAGACAGTCGTAGCTTATAGACTCCCTGTCAAGAAAGGTAATGAATTTTAATTCAAACCTTAATAACTAGATCCTATAAGGTCTAAATCTATAATTTAGAATTTGTCCACGTGACCAGGCCTGTTGTGCTAATATTTCATTCTAGAATTAAGGGTTACTAATAAAAAGTCCCGAATGAAATTACTTAACAAATTAACTAGTATGGCTCTTTAATTACCATGGTTAATAAATTTTCAAGATGACAGACCTAATATAATTCCTTAAATGAATCATTGTCATCATCTTATGTAGCAGTTCAACTACATGGTCGAATCTGACGAGGTCAACAGTCGACCAAAGGAGAATCATGACACCACCAGGATTAATATAACTGGTGCAGAACTCCAAGCATTGGTAGACACTGCTGTTACCAAAGCCATAAATAGGCAGTATAGTGAATCGAGTAGTACTCGAAGCAGGACCCAATCAACACCCCATTCTAAGCTAAAAACACATTCTGAGGATCATAATAAGCCACCCTCTAAGCTAGATAAGCCAAAGAGGGATGATGATGAGCATCACTCCTCAAACCAGCAAAGTGTCCCGTCAAGAAAGATCGAGCTTAAGCAGGAACCGTGTGGTAAATCCTGTACTTATAAATACTTTGTCTCATGCAAACCCCGAGACTTTACTGGGGAGAAAGGAGCAGTTGCCTGCATGACATGGTTGGATGAAATAGATACCGTGGTTGATATCAACGGGTGCGCTGATAAGGATGTAGTAAAGTTCGTATCTCAATCGTTCAAAGGTGAGGCCTTAGCCTGGTGGAGATCGTTGATAAGCTACTGGGAAGGTTCCACTGTACAATATGACATGGGAACAATTTGTTACCCTCATCAAGGAGAACTACTGTCCTCAACATGAGGTTGAAAAGATTGAGTCAGATTTTCTATCATTGGTAATGAAAAATCTGGATTGCCAAGCTTACCTTACGAGCTTTAATACACTGTCAAGGTTGGTTCCTTATCTCGTGACCCCGGAACCCAAAAGAATAGCTCGTTTCATTGGCGGCTTAGCCCCAGAAATTAAGGCAAGTGTAAAAGCCTCTCGACCAGCTACATTCAGGTCTGCAGCTGATATATCCTTGTCCCTCACACTGGACGCGGTCAGACAGAGATCGCTGAGGAACACGGATGCCGAGAAGAGGAAGCGTGAAGATGAGAGTTCACGACGGTCACATAAGAAGCACAGGGGAAACAATGATCACCAAAAGGGGTCTGGATTTAAGAAGGACGGACATCAATCTGGAGATAAGCCCAGATGTAAGGTTTATAAGAAGCATCATTTTGGGAGGTGCCGACTTGAGTCGAAATCCCAGTCCCAGCCGAGGCCGTGTGGGATCTGCAAATCTTCGGAACATAAGACCCTAGAGTGCAAGAAGCTGAAGGACGCAACGTGCTACAGTTGCAATGAAAAAGGGCACATTAAGTCCAATTGCCCAAAGATCACCAAGAAGAATGAGGATGGGAAGAAGACCAATGCTAGGGTCTTCAGGATGGATGCAAAGGAAGCTGTTCAGGACGACAACGTGATCACAGGTACCTTTCTCATAAATGATGCTTATGCGAGAGTGCTATTTGATTCAAGAGCTGATAAATCATTTGTAGATAATAAGTTTTGCAAGTTACTGAATTTACCTGTTAAAGCCTTGAGTGTGAAGTATGAGGTGGAACTAGCCGATGGAACCATAGAAACCGCCTAAACTGTATTAGATGGATGTGTTATATCCATTAGGAATCACTCTTTTCCTTTGTCCTTACTTCCCTTTAAGTTAGCCGGTTTTGATATAGTGATAGGTATGGATTGGTTATCGCATAACCAAGCCCAGATAGTGTGCAATAAGAAGCAAGTGGTAATTAAGACTCCGTCTGGTGAGCCACTTACCATTCAGGGAGACACCCAATATGGACTGCCTGAGCAAGTGTCCATGCTCAAGGCATCCAGATGTTTGAAGAAGGGTTGTGTCATCTACATGGCACAAGTGACTATCGATGAGCCGAAGCCTAAGATTGAACATATCCCCGTCATTTCAGAATATCCTGAAGTTTTCCCTGAAGAACTACCTGGTTTACCACCAGATAGGCAAGTGGAATTCCGAATTGACATCATCCCCGGAGCAGCACCTGTTGCTAGAGCACCTTATAGGTTGGCACCAACAGAGATGAAGGAGTTGAGGACGCAGTTAGATGACCTGTTAGCCAAAGGTTTCATTAGACCTAGTTCGTCTCCTTGAGGAGCGCCGATCTTGTTTGTCAAGAAGAAGGATGGATCGATGCGTCTGCGCATCGATTACCGTGAGCTTAATAAGGTCACTATTAAGAATAGGTATCCTTTGCCCAGGATCGACGATCTGTTCGATCAATTGCAAGGGGCAAGCTACTTCTCTAAGATCGATTTGAGGTCAGGCTATCATCAGTTGAAGGTTAAAGAAGAAGATGTACACAAGACTGCATTTAGGACTCGTTATGGTCATTACGAGTTCCTAGTGATGCCTTTTGTACTCACCAATGCTCCTGCCGCATTCATGGACCTCATGAAACGCGTCAGCAAGCCTTACTTGGACAAATTTGTCATCGTCTTCATAGACGACATCCTCATTTACTCAAAGAACCAAGCTGACCATGAGAAACACCTTCGCTGTATTCTTAAACTTCTACATCATGAGAAACTCTACGCCAAATTTTCGAAGTGTGAATTTTGGCTTCGAGAAGTCCAATTCCTTGGACATGTGGTTAGTGAGCGTGGTATCCAAGTGGATCCCGCTAAGGTAGAAGCTGTTATGAATTGGCAAGAGCCAAAGACGCCTACAGAAATTCGTAGCTTTCTAGGGCTAGCAGGATACTACAGGCGATTTATTGAAAACTTCTCAAGGATTGTCGCTCCCCTAACTTCGTTGACACGTAAGAAGGTTAAGTTTGATTGGGGCCCTAAGCAGCAGGAATCCTTTGACATTCTTAATAAAAAGTTTAGCAATGCACCAGTGTTAACATTGCCTGATGGAATAGAAGAATTCGTGGTGTATTGTGATGCATCACACACCGGTGTGGGCTGTGTACTTATGCAGAAAGGCAAGGTTATTGCTTATGCTTCTCGACAGTTAAAGGTGCACGAGAAGAACTACACCACCCATGACTTGGAGCTGGGTGCCGTTGTATTTGCACTAAAACTTTGGAGGCACTACTTGTATGGAACCAAGTGTGTGATCTACTCGGATCACAAAAGCCTTCAACACTTGTTCAATCAGAAGGACTTGAACATGAGGCAGCGACGCTGGATGGAAACCTTAAATGATTATGATTGTGAGATAAGATACCATCCAGGCAAGGCGAATGTAGTTGCTGATGCCCTAAGCAGGAAGGAAAGAGTAAATCCTATAAGAATCAATGCCAAGAGCATTGAGATAAAGAATAGTTTGAACGAAAGGTTGTTAGCTGCACAGAAGGAAGCTGTGTTGGAAGCTAACTATCCTAATGAAAAGCTAGGAGTAACTGAAGAGCAGTTATCCTATGACAAAGATGGAATCCTAAGGTTAAATGGACGAATATGGGTTCCATTTTATGGAGGACTTCGGGATGTTATCCTCCAGGAAGCTCACAGTTCCAAATATTCTGTTCATCCTGGAGCTGATAAGATGTACCAGGATCTAAAGGCAAACTATTGGTGGATAGGCTTCAAAAAGTCTGTAGCCGCCTATGTAGCTAAATGCTTGACGTGTTCGCAAGTCAAAGCTGAGCATCAGAAGCCGTCAGGATTGCTACAACAGCCCGAACTTCCCACATGGAAGTGGGAGATGGAGACAATGGATTTCATCACCAAGTTGCCAAAGACAAGGAAGGGAAATGATACTATATGGGTGATAGTAGATAGACTGACTAAGTCAGCACATTTCCTACCCATTAAGGAGACTTTTAGCTCCGACATGTTAGCCCAATTGTACGTAGATAAGATTGTATCTCTGCATGGTGTGCCAGTGTCAATTATCTCTGACAGAGATACGAGATACACATCACATTTTTGGAAAAGTTTCCAACAATCTTTGGGCACGCGCTTGAATTTTAGTACGGCTTACCACCCTCAAACGGATGGGCAGAGTGAGCGTACCATCCAAACTTTGGAAGACATGCTTCGTGCATGTGTGATTGATTAAGGTGGAAGTTGGGATAACCACCTGCCATTGATCGAATTCTCCTATAACAATAGCTATCATACCAGCATTAAGGCTGCGCCTTTTGAGGCATTATATGGTAGAAAATGCAGAACACCTATTTGTTGGGCGGAAGTAGGAGAAGTCCAATTATCAGGACCTAATTTAGTCTTTGAAACGACGGACAAGATTGTCCAGATTCATGACCGCCAGAAAGCTGCCAGAGATAGGCAGAAAAGCTACGCATATTTAAAGCGTAAACCTCTGAAATATGAGGTTGGTGATAAGGTGTTGCTAAAGGTATCACCCTGGAAGGGAGTGATGCGATTTGGTAAGAAAGGTAAGTTAAGCCCAGGGTATATAGGACCATTCGAGATCATCGAATGTGTCGGGTCAGTGGCTTACAAGTTAAACTGACCTGAAGAGCTCAGTGGTATTCACAACGTGTTCCACGTCTGCAATCTGAAGAAATTCCTAGCTGACGAATCGCTGGTCATACCACATACGGATGTGCATATAGATGAGAGCTTGAAATTTGTGGAGAAACCATTGTCGATTGAGGATCGACAGGTAAAGAAGCTTCGAAGGAAGCATGTGCCTATTGTAAAGGTCAAATGGGATGCCCGCAGAGGTCCCAAATACACATGGGAGGTAGAGTACGCGATGAAAGAAAAGGCGTCAACGATGGAAATTATGACTTTTCGGGTAAGCACAAAGTTAACCAAGGACTCAAGAATGTTTGGCTACCTCATGGAGTCCTTAAAAGTCAGGTTAAGGGGGTGAAATTGCAAGAAAAGAACTTAAAACCACGTTACAAAGGACCAGGGACTGAAATGTAATTATGTGAAACTTGTTTGGCTGGTTATGAAGGGCCAGGCGGCCCGCGTAAGCATGCCCTTGGGGCTTACGCGGCCCGCGTGGGCAGCACAGCGACAGAAAACGCGAACAGCTGCCAGTTGCAGGTCTGTAACCGACTTTAAAGTGTTGTTTTCTTATACCAGCGGCTCCCCAATGGTATTACATGCATAGAGGGCACTTGTCTTGATCTCATAACATCAGTAGAGTTGCTTGGCATGATCCTAAGTGATCAAAATGCATATATAAGAGCACCTAAGTTGCAACATTTGGGCACTTGCATTTGCAAAAATTCACAAGTCTCACTTCTGAAGCTCTCTGGTCATCAAGCAAGCTTCCTTAAGATCCCTAGTCGTGCTTAGGACTCTTGTAAGTGTCCTTAACCTTTCCTAGTTATTTAGCTAAAAGTCAAACCGTCGTAATTAAGGTTTGACTTCGAGATTAATTAGAATTGGCTTAGTCAAATCTCGAATTAAAAGTACCTATAAGTAGGTATTTGTGAGGGTAATAAACCCTTAAAAGCGTACTCTCTGATTCCCACTCTAACTAGGTCAATTGTCGGGTCAAACTTGTTATTAAAAAGTCAACAGAATGCTTATTTTTAAATTAATGCATAATTAGAAATGTAGGAGACATGCAACCTGTTTGATCACTAATATAACTTGGTAATTAATGTAAGAACATGTCTAAACATGTTCAACCCGACAATTTTCAGTTTAGACTCGGATCGGAACCGAAAGTCGCATAATTTGACTTTCGCTTTGACTTTCAGTTCTGACCCGTATAAGCATGTTTTAGAATTGCCTTAGAGCTTTATTTGGACCAGGTTTCATATAAGTATAACTCTCTGAGATTATACAACTTGGTTCATTAGTTATCCGATCCATATGCATGTTTCCGTTAAGTGCTTAAATGTTGACTATTATGCCCTTTTGACTATAAAACGTGATTTTTGAAAACATAAAAGAGTAGAAACCTTAGTTACTGATTTATAAACTTGCACCTAAAATTTGACATCAGTTTGAGGTCTAGATTAAGAGTTATGCTCATTAGCGTAATTAAGAAGCTTTTTATTAAATAAACGGCGTAGTTAGCATATAGCCTGTCTAAACCCGATTTTTAATACCAAAATTTTTACCCACTGATATAAAATAATATTTTGATATTTTTAAAGATTTTTATTTAATTTTTGGCTGAGCATAACATAGGTCTCTAAGCTTGATTCGGTAATTGTCGGTTTTGCCCTTTTGGGCTATAAAATGAGTTTTACGAATAATTTTGATACCAAACCTTTTGCTACTGATTTGTTATGATAAATAAAATATTTTAAGCCTTCTGGAATATTAAAATTTTCAGCTTTCCTTTAAAAACCCGGAAATAGCTCAAAATCACCTTTTTAAGCGTTTTTAACGCATAGTATGTATTAAAACTACTTTAAACATATAAGGTTTGATGCCTACTGATATTTTTAGTAAATTTTTATATTTTAACAATAAGCAAAAGTTTTAAACTCAGATTTCCAGTTTTGACCTTTTAAGCCTATGTGAAATTACCAAAATGCCCCTAAGGTGCATAGTTTGGTTTTAAATGATGTATTTCACATATATCTAGTACCCTACTGTAATAACTTATTAAATTAAGTATGTTTACTAAATAAATCAGACCTGTAACTCAGATTACTAATTAAACTCTTTTATAACCTTTTAAATGACCAAAATGCCCTTACGATGCATAGTTTGAGTTTAAATCCAATTCGGGAATAATGGAAGACATATTACTGATGTCACAACATATTTAAGGCATATTAACTTAGGAAACTTGCATAGGACTCAATTGGTTACTCGTTACGCACTTTTCGCGTTCGGATCGGCTTATGTAACTAGTTTACATATATTAGCCGAAACGGGTCAAACCTTATCATTTTTGTCTCAAAAATCCAGAATGTGTTTAGTTTACCCATATTATACAAGTCCTCAAACTTGTCGGGTCTAAATCACATTCCATTCCAGTCTTCGCTTAATCATCCGTTCGAACCGTATCTTCCTTTAAAACTAACCGGTCTAAGCTTAAGCTTAATTAAAGACCCGTTAAAAATCTAATAGGTTATTATAAACCTTTGTTCCAGAATAGGAGACCCAGTAAAAGCTACCCGCACTTGCTAATTGTGAATTATACTTGCAAAGGTAAATACTTTTAACTTATTTTCCCTATACGGGCTTGGGGTATGGTATATAAAATACCGCTTGGTCGGACATTGAATCTTTAATCGAATAGAGGTTAAATCATTTATATGCTCCGTTTTGAAATGTATTGTTTGCTTAAAGCCTTTGGGGGGTTAATGACCATGTCCCGGATATCCTTGGCATCATCTTACGAGATGGCCACAACCTAAGAACGAGGTGTAGGCGTACACCCGTCAGTGCCTAACCAAATAATGTGGTGTGTCTATTGATCTTTAACCCGGTCTACGGATCGGGCTACTGAACGCATAAGAAACATGTAATTCTTTTACAAGATTATATTCAAATAATTATCCCAAGTTATAAAATGTTTTGTACCACCTGCATTCAAATCAATTTTCAAACGTTTTCAAAATGAGTCAGTTAAAATGTATTTACCAGTGTAAACTGACGTATTTTCCCAAAAGGTTAAGTGCAGGTACTACTCGAACTAGGCTGGCTTTCTCCTAGCGTCAGCAATAAGTCTCGCAAGCTTGGATGTCAATAAAACTGTTGAACAATATCTCATTTTTATTTGATCCGCCTGTGGATCTGTTTCGACTATTTGTGATACTCGATATTACAATTTATTAAAGTTGAAATGAATCTATCTTTTGCTTCCGCTGTGCATTTATATATTGTGTTGTTTGACTATGATGAAATCAATTACGTCACGATACTCCCCACCGGGCCCACCGGTAATACATGGAAATATCGGGGTGTGACAATTTCCTTCTATTACAAATGTGTGTTCACTTTTCGGTATCTGCAAAAACAGATTGGCAAAATCTTTATTCGCGATACCCACACAAAATGGTGACCACACACAAATATTGTAATAGGCCAGCAAAGGCGAAACATTAAGTGTCTGTCTGGCTGGATACACTCTTACGATTTTTGTAAAACCTACACAATTCCTAAACCTTAACGGGATAAAAACAGGAATTGATTAATACTCATATGAAAAAGGTATAGAGTATACTCAACTGCGCTTTACAGCCAACAGAGTCATACGCGCTCGCACAAAGAGTCAAAAAAAAATTTACACACTTTGAGCATCACATACTTGCATATCACCTAGATATGCAAAAGGCAAATTCAGACTTAATGTTATTCACAATAACATTAACTCATACACGTTCAAGCATGCAAGTAGTAAAAAACACTTGTACAAATTGAACAAAATGATTAAACTGTATTCAAAAAATTTCTACACTTACGCGGTGCAAAAGAGATTTACATAAAGTTTTCTAACATTTACATCGAGGAAACCAAAAAGGGCACGCAGGCCAACCTAGTCCTTCTTTGTACCACTGGTACCCGCACCACCCTTGCCACTACCAGCGGTCTCTTCCTCCTCTTCCTCTCCAGGATCACCATACAACAACCGCAAGCGGTTGATGTGCGTGAAGTGTCGTATATATTAGGTGTATATTTTAAGCCCTTTTTAACACTTATTTTAGCCAAGTTTTAAATTTATAAAACACGATATTTCACTAACACTAAACACACATATGGGCAAGTGCACCCATCGTTGAGTGTAGTATAGCGTTGGTAAGATACCGAGGTCGTCCAAGGACACAAGAGCTTTTAGTACCGGTTTATCCTCAACGTCTAACCAAAATAAAAGTTTAGAAAAATGTTTTAAACTAAGAAAAATAAAACTAACTAAAATGCTGAAAATAAAAATAAAAGAAAAACAGATAGACAAGATGAATCACTTGGTTCCGACTCGTATCTAGTATAACCTTTGATTATTTCCGCACTTTTGCACACAATTAAGAGATTATCTTAGTTATTGTAGTAGGCCCCTCTTTTGAAGGTGACGTTACCCTCACCCCAGTAGTTTGAGTCAGCAGGGATACAATCCTAAAGGGGTGGATTATTGGAAGATAATGAATTAAGTTATTAATGCAGTATTGTGGTAGGCCCCGCTTTTGGCGGTGACGTTACCCTCGGCTAAGTAGTCTGAGTCAGCAGGGATACAGTCCTAAATAGCCGGGTTATAGTATTAATAGTAGTTAACTTATGAGGGGATCAAAGAGTTTGGACCCCCGCCATCCAATACCGTGAAGTATTGAAGGAGGTCCTACTAAATTTGACCCAGGTCCATTGCAGGACCTCTAAACGCTGAACAATGGCAAGACCTTTACCAAACCGTTCCCTTAACCCCCTACCAGGTAGCCAACATACCTCCATATAGACCGTGGAGATATGAATGGTGAAAATCCTTTATTTTATATAGACAGTAAAATAATGCCAAGACACCACGGACAAACGATAAGGAAAGATCACCTTCAACATAAGTAACTAGTTATTAAAGTCATTAATACAAAACCAAATAAAAAGTGCAAAAGATTAGAAATAAAAAGTATTATACTAGACACTTTGTCTTCACCAAGTGATGTAAGAGACTTAGGTAAACATGGCCTTGATTGTCAAGAACTCTTACGATCAATCTTGGATCCCGAGATGACTCACACACTCTATGATGGACAATGGATGATGGTGGTGGATGATGGTGTTGTGATGGTGGTGGGTGGTGGATGAAGTGTGAGAGAGGTGGTGTGCCAAGGGATGAGATGAAATGAATCCAAGCACTCCTATTTATAGGCTGAACAGAGAGCTGGACACGGCCCCGTGTCCGCTGGGCACGGCCCCGTGTCCGTCTGACACTCTCTCTCCTCATTAATTGTAATTCGTAATTACAATAAATGCGCCTGCTGTACTTTCGACACGCCCCCGTGTCCGCTGAGCACGGCCCCGTGATGGGCAATAGAAGCTTCTATAGGTTTGTCTTTTCTGCTGCTTCTTGGGCACGGCCCCGTGCTGGCTGAGCACGGGGCGTGTTCAGTCTTCTGTTTTCTCTATTTTGCTTTGGAAGGTGCGGGTTCGGGCAGTCCACTAATGTTCCTTTTCTTGTATTTATGTTGGATTTAGCTGTCTTTTTGCTTCTTTTGCGTTTTTGAGCTCATTTAATCCTGAAAATACAAAAGGAAGACAAAAACACTCTTTTTCCAATATTAGTACTAAAAAAGGGTTAGTTTTATGCCTCATTTGATGTAATTTATATGTTGCATTTTACACACATCAAATACCCCCACACTTGAACTTTTGCTTGTCCTCAAGCAAAACTCTTTAATATGTGGCTTACACTCCCAAATGGAATAGGTAGAAGAGAAGGTTTTGGGCTTGTCGTAGAGTGTCGGGATTTCCAAGATCTTCTTGGGTTTTATTTTTATTTATTTACACTCCTATTCGTAATGATTTATTTAGAACTGTTCATAAAAGAAATTACTTATTTGGGCATAACATGCCTTTTTAAAATTCTATTTATATACAAGTTCACATACCTCGCGGGGAAATCACTCACACTCGGCCGAAGGTGTATTTTTAGTGAATCACTCGAGAGCGGCATGGAACTTATTCCTACCATAGGCTTGCCAAGAAATCAATCCTCCTCCTTTTTAACTTTTATACCTTTGTAGATATCAAGAGGACTTTGTGGGTTAAGGGTTGGCTAGGGTTAAAGGTAGGTGGTTGGGTTAGTGGTTAGTAGAAAAAGGGCTAAAAGCGTAACAAGTGTCGGTTTTCGTATTTTTGCAACTTTTTATTTTGATGAAGCTTTTATTCAAACTAAGTTATTTTTGATTAACTTATTTGTTTATTTTCTTTTTGCTTCATCATTATCACAATTTTTTTTTTTCACGAAGAACCGAACTTGTTACTAAAATAAAGGGTTAAAAATAAAAAAAAAGGTTTTGGTGGATGAAAGGGTTTTTTTGTTTGGGTGATGAAACGAAAAGGTTTAGGCTCAAAGGGGCTAACTAGGGGGATTTTTGGGTAGGTGGTAAAGGAAAAAGAAAAATAATGGTGTAGAAATGAAAAGGGTTAGTCCTAATGCCTCCATCATTTACTTACTCGGGTTTAAGTTGATAAGGACCGGGAATGTATTGTCATGGCAAGTTCTAGAGTCGTAAGAACCAAGCAGCTATTCACACAAGAAACGAAAAATGAGCATTTAGTCAAATGATATGTAATTGTGTGCTCAATAAAGGTTCAAAACTCACTTTTGTGGGAATGGGTTTTTATGTGATCAAGTGTATAATCAAATTTTAAATAAGTTTGCTATGCCTTTTCATAATTTTCTTATGTTGGTTCTTTTTATCACTACGCTATCGGTTGTAAATTTGTAAAAATATAACCTTTTTTGAGAACTTGAATTTCCCGAGTTAAACCTAGACAAGTAAAAAAAATGAAATTTTTGAAAAAAATTTGGGGTGATTAGCGGTTCCAATAGAGTTTTGTGTAAGGCTTGTATTTAGGACTTGCAAAATTCAAGGTTTTAGCATCCCCCCCACACTTAAATTACACATTGTCCTCAATGTGTCCCAAAAATAATTTTTTAGGTTGATTAGATGTGTAAAATAATGTTTAAAAAGCAAAAATTTGTGTTACTGGGCACTGAACACGGCCCCGTGTTGTCCGGGCACGGCCCCGTGTTCAAGTGCCAGTAACAAAATTAAAATAAGTCAAACAGAAGGCTGGACACGGGGGCGTGTTGGGTGAACACGGCCCGTGTCCAGGTACCTGTACTGGGCGTTTTTCTGCAGGTGGTTCGGCACGGGGCTGTGTTGGTTGGGCACGGCCCGTGTTGAACCTTCTGACATGGAGAAAATTGTCGGGTTGCCTCGTTCTTGTGCATGGGATCATTTTTCTCGTTCCCCTTTTCATCCTTTACCAGCATGAGTGTGTTGTACTCATTACAAACCATCCAAACCTTAAAACCATCATTTCATTTCATCATAGAGAGAACTTACATAATCCTAAATTAAACTAGATAAAACAAACAAGCCATGGAGTCCTAGCCTTTACTTTATTTTAATTTAGCAAAATTTCCAAGAAGTAATTAATCTTGGTTAAACAAGGCCTTTATGAACTCCTTCTTCCGAGTGCGGTTCTCCTCAAATGTCGGCGAGCCATTCTTCTACCTCCCTTGGAAGGAGAAAAGAAGGCTCATTGGCATTAGTTTGAGGAGTTTCAACTTCCACCAGGATCTCTTGTTGGTGTTCCATGGGAGGTTCCGCCGGAAAGTCTTCCCACCCGGTAGGGTTGTTGATTCCGAGTGCCAGGTTCCAATCCTGTTGAGGAAGGACTGGTTCCATTGGAGGTGCTACAAGAATATTTAACCTCTGGTGCAAGAGGTTAATTTCTTGGAAGCTGCTTTCAAGTCCCATCGTAAGATCGTTAATACGGTCGATTAGGACCTCCTCTACCGAAGTCATTTCGTCGAGAGCCTCCCTTAATGCTATCACATAGTGCACAAGTGTAGCTTCAATGGAGGGTCTTCTTCCTCTTTGGCTGTTTGACGAATGCACAGAAGATGTATTGCTGTTTTCACTCGGCATCCTACGAAAAATAAACTAAAAATAGTTTATTTAATGAAACAGTGACCGGACACGGCCCCGTGCTCACTGAGCACGGCCCCGTGTTCATCTTTCTGCAGAGTTTTGAAACAATGAAACTTGGATTTTTAAGTTATTTTCTGAACTTGTGGGGCCTTTTTAGCTACTAATAACTTAAAACAATGTTTCATAACATGTTTTTACCAAGATTCCTTGAACAAAACTCATTCATCCCTACCATAGAGTTGGAGGAATTCCAAACTTTCAATGGTAGCTCTTGGAGAAAGATGGAGAAGAAGGAAATGGCTAAAAGAGGAAAGGACAAGATGGGTTGTTGGAACCTTCTTTTAGACTTACCTAGGATAGTTTGAGAGAAGATTCCTGCAATTCTCTGTCCCAAGTTGGTCCAAATGTGCAGGATTCTTGGCTGCATTTATAGAAAATGACAGCATCCTGGACACGGCCCCGTGTTCAGTGGACACGGCCCCGTGTGCAGGTGGAATTCTGACACAGTTTGTCCGTATTCTGACGTACTGATCAGAATGGAATCTTTCGATGGACACGGGGGCGTGCTGGCTGGGCACGGCCCCGTGTCTAGGGACTGTTTTATGAAGTTGTCTAGTTTTTTAAGGCACTTGTTAGTATCGGGTGGCTCCTGACTGGTTGGAACAACCCCAAAGTGCCTAATATACCTTAATTGTCCTAGACTAAGGCGAGAACGCAAGAGGTTGTCGGTGAGGGTAATTCCTATTTTCATTCTAGGTGGACAAGTCCAACCCTTTCCCGGGCTCTTGTTAAAGAAGGTATATGCCGAATCGCTCAGGTCTATGTATGCACCGCACGAAGTCGATGGAGAGTCCTTCACGGCACAATCGACACAGGGACGACTATCGTCCAAGTCTTTGCTAGGTACGAAGGTATTTTTGGGAGCAACGAGGTTGTCGGAATGCGGTTCCAACATTTCTTCATGGGTATCGTCTTGGGGTGGATCAATAAAATCCTTCCCAAGCTCTTCTATCCATTTCAGAATTAGCTCTTCTAGTTGAAATAACTCGCTAAGGAGCATTTCCCCTAGAATATCTGGCTGGGCGCATTCGAGGGAGAAATAGTGCTTATTTTTACTTTCGCCCCTCTTAAGGTGGTGAGAAGATGGTGGGTCCATGTAGTGGGGCCTATAATTTAGGAAGTAGCATTTTACTTCTTCATGTTTGCCACCACATAATTGACACCACGTACCATAAGAGTGCCGAAAGTAAAAATAATTACTATCACTCATGTTTATGTCAGAAATTACCAACCGTCGGGATCTAACGGTTCTGTTTTCAGTAACTGAAACTTGGGCACGGGGGCGTGTTGAGTGGGCACGGCCCCGTGTTCAGCTTACTGTCTGATGTAAAACAGGATTGCCAGTTCCAATGATTGAGCACGGGGGCGTGTTCAGCGGGCACGGCCCGTGCTGAGCTCTGCAGAAGCTGAAAAACTAAGAAAATCCTAAAAAAAAAATAAAAAGAAAAATAAAAGATGATTAGGCCGTTGATTCCTAACTTTCTTAAAATCCTTGTGTCCCCGGCAACGGCGCCAAAAACTTGATGTGCGTGAAGTGTCGTATATATTAGGTGTATATTTTAAGCCTTTTTTAACACTTATTTTAGCCAAGTTTTAAATTTATAAAACACGATATTTCACTAACACTAAACACACATATGGGCAAGTGCACCCATCGTTAAGTGTAGTATAGCGTTGGTAAGATACCGAGGTCGTCCAAGGACACAAGAGCTTTTAGTACCGGTTTATTCTCAACGTCTAACCAAAATAAAAGTTTAGAAAAATGTTTTAAACTAAGAAAAATAAAACTAACTAAAATGCTGAAAATAAAAATAAAAGAAAAACAGATAGACAAGATGAATCACTTGGTTCCGACTCGTATCTAGTATAACCTTTGATTATTTCCGCACTTTTGCACACAATTAAGAGATTATCTTAGTTATTGTAGTAGGCCCCTCTTTTGAAGGTGACGTTACCCTCACCCCAGTAGTTTGAGTCAGCAGGGATACAATCCTAAAGGGGTGGATTATTGGAAGATAATGAATTAAGTTATTAATGCAGTATTGTGGTAGGCCCCGCTTTTGGCGGTGACGTTACCCTCGGCTAAGTAGTCTGAGTCAGCAGGGATACAGTCCTAAATAGCCGGGTTATAGTATTAATAGTAGTTAACTTATGAGGGGATCAAAGAGTTTGGACCCCCGCCATCCAATACCGTGAAGTATTGAAGGAGGTCCTACTAAATTTGACCCAGGTCCATTGCAGGACCTCTAAACGCTGAACAATGGCAAGACCTTTACCAAACCGTTCCCTTAACCCCCTACCAGGTAGCCAACATACCTCCATATAGACCGTGGAGATATGAATGGTGAAAATCCTTTATTTTATATAGACAGTAAAATAATGCCAAGACACCACGGACAAACGATAAGGAAAGATCACCTTCAACATAAGTAACTAGTTATTAAAGTCATTAATACAAAACCAAATAAAAAGTGCAAAAGATTAGAAATAAAAAGTATTATACTAGACACTTTGTCTTCACCAAGTGATGTAAGAGACTTAGGCAAACATGGCCTTGATTGTCAAGAACTCTTACGATCAATCTTGGATCCCGAGATGACTCACACACTCTATGATGGACAATGGATGATGGTGGTGGATGATGGTGTTGTGATGGTGGTGGGTGGTGGATGAAGTGTGAGAGAGGTGGTGTGCCAAGGGATGAGATGAAATGAATCCAAGCACTCCTATTTATAGGCTGAACAGAGAGCTGGACACGGCCCCGTGTCCGCTGGGCACGGCCCCGTGTCCGTCTGACACTCTCTCTCCTCATTAATTGTAATTCGTAATTACAATAAATGCGCCTGCTGTACTTTCGACACGCCCCCGTGTCCGCTGAGCACGGCCCCGTGATGGGCAATAGAAGCTTCTATAGGTTTGTCTTTTCTGCTGCTTCTTGGGCACGGCCCCGTGCTGGCTGAGCACGGGGCGTGTTCAGTCTTCTGTTTTCTCTATTTTGCTTTGGAAGGTGCGGGTTCGGGCAGTCCACTAATGTTCCTTTTCTTGTATTTATGTTGGATTTAGCTGTCTTTTTGCTTCTTTTGCGTTTTTGAGCTCATTTAATCCTGAAAATACAAAAGGAAGACAAAAACACTCTTTTTCCAATATTAGTACTAAAAAAGGGTTAGTTTTATGCCTCATTTGATGTAATTTATATGTTGCATTTTACACACATCAGCGGTCCACATAATTTTCCGCCTCCAAGCATTTATCAATTTCCTCAAGGGCGGAAATGGACTGGTCATTATACGCTGCAACAGGGACATCAAGACGCGCTTCAGTATCTACGCCATGGAACCCAGACCTTTCATCGGTAAATTTGCCTTGGGATAAGAGGTTCATATGGCTGATACATCGGTTATAACCAGCTTTAAAACCAGCCTCCCGCGCGCGCTGCTTAAGCTCCTCTACAGCAGCTGCGTTCTCAGGTGCGTCAAGGATGGCTCCAACAATCTGCAAAACACAAGCAATAAGGTTAGCAAAGGAAAAACTAAATGGTAGCAAAGGCACCGAGTACCTACATGCCCGATACCGTGATCACGCATCCAATCGCGATCTGCCTTAAGCTGATCAAATGAAGAAACCAGGCTATCTCTAGCCTCGGCAGCCTCCCTTGCCCGCGCTTCAGCTTCGGCCGCGCGAGCAGTGACCTCCGCAAGAATGGTCACACGGTTCTGCACTTCAGCCTTTCAATAACAAAGAAAACACAAGTATACAAAGATAATCAATCATACTTGTGAAACAAAGAATTAAATTCAAGAGCAAAAGCAACCATACCTGGAGGCCCTCAACAGTCTTGTTTAAAGTGGTGCGGTCAGCATTTGCCTCTTCAAGAGCCTTGGCAGCGCGGACCTCTGCCTCCTTGGCCTCTTTGGCAACCGCCTCAGCTGCAGCCTTCTCCTTGACCAAAGCAGCATTCGCTGCCTTGACATTGGTCAGCTCCTGACGAACACGAAACAACTTTTCATTCTGTTTGGCCCAAGATTCTTTCCAACTCTTGCGCTCATCAGAAAGCAGTTTGCCAAGAGTACGAACCTGTTTAAGGCCAGCAGTTGCAGCTCACTCCTCAGTCTGCTTATACTTCTCAAAAGCAGCCTTCTCCCTTTTTAGCTTCTCCGCACCCTCCCGAGCAGCTTTCACCAACGCTTCAGCCTCAGCCCGCAAGCGAGCATTTTCCTCCTCTTTGCGTCCCAGCACCTTGTAGTCTTCCATAATGGCATTCGCCATTATAGAACTCCCAACAAGCATAGACGAGAGTTGGTTGATCCGGTGCTCACGAGACAGGCCGCGGGCACGAAAGACCTCAAACGGGGTGCCCAAACCACCCAAAATCTCCTTGCAAGCGGAGGGGTCATTTGAAATATCATCCCCTTGCATAACGCTCCAAGGGGGACGATGGTAGTTCACACTCTGGTCTTCCGTATAAGTGCGGTAGTAGAACTCCAATTCAGACTCACCAGGCTGAATGGAAGGCCCTTCAACACCGGCACCCCCAGAGGCAGAACCGGAATACTTCTCGGCAGCAGGAGACATTTGCTTTTCAGCATCAGCAAACTTAAGTTTCCCAAGATCCCCCGGAAAGATCAGATTATCAGAAGAATCTACCGTATCAAAGATTTGATCCATGGTCTTCTTCCCAGTATCCTCTGCTTGCACAGAAGGCTCAGTAACCACTTTAATAGAAGGGTTTATTGTGAACCCTTTGTCCACCGCCGCATCCGCAGCCGCGTCATGCGTGGGGGAAGGAGGAGAATCAAACAAGGAGAAACCTCCATCTTGCGGTTCTGCGAACAAAGAAAAAATAACTATCAATTACAAATTACAATAGCGAACACTTTTAAAGTTATGATTCACTTACCAGCCTCAGCCGCAGGCTTTGACTGCGAGACAGCAGTTGTCCGTTTCGTTTGCAACCTCGGACGTTTCTTCTCGCTAGCACCAGCAGCCTTCTCCTGTACCTTCCTCTTCCTCTCACCAGCAGGTTTAGAACCCGCAGAGGAACCGCCTGTACCCGCACCACCACCTGGAACACCCAAACCCTCAAGGGTGTCAGACACTACCACGTAATCGGTGTATCTGTGGAAACTAGTACAAGAGATACCTGCCACCTGCGGCACCAAATGAGGAACAACAGCAGGCTCATGCTTTTTCCTCTGGCGAATCCGCACAGGTTTCTCTACCTGTTTTTTGGGAACACCCTTCGCGTCAGAATCTCCAAGGGCCCCAAGATCACCTGCATGTAAACCATCAAACGAACATATCAGCAAGGCCATTTTCTTTACAAAGCAACAATATCTACTATACTTTTGCCTTGCGGTAGTGGTGCCTGCATCGCATAGTGATCAGGAATGCGGAAGTTATTGCGAATGGTCAGGTTAAAACCTTCTTCACCTTCCGCACATGCAAGCACCTCCACCTTGCCCTCAAACTCCGGATCGAATATTCTCCAAAGGGCAGCATCCTCTGATAGTACATTTACAAAGAATTCAATACAAAAGATAAGGAAGTCAGGAACCGCACAAGAATAAAGGTACTTACCACCACTCTTTTCCCGCACAACGGGCCTCGCCTTCCTACTTGCCCTCCCCAGCATCATCCGCAACACCCACAACTGCGTGTTGCTCAGTCTCTGCCACTCAATGGTCCGCAACCTTGGGAACCAGTCCACCGTCTTAACACTGGGGACAACAATAGTCTCCGTTATGATAGTATCAGTCACATTCCGAATGGTTAACCTGGCAGTGACCGCGACAGCCTTGATATAGGAGAACTTTGTCTTCCACTTTGTAATACCCTTGGGAGGGGTCATCAACTTCGGACTACCGTCCCGTTGACGGAAAGAAAAGAACCCCAACGACACCGTCAGTTGGTAAAATTGTCGAAAATCCCCGACGGTGGGCTCTATACCGAGAGCACGAAAGGTATACTCAAAATTCTGAATCCGGATCATGCCAAACGGACTCAGTTGAGAAATATGGAGTTTATACCATTCCAGTACGTCGGCGACAAACACAGTCAACGGCAACCGGAGGTTACAGTCACCGAAGAAATCGGCCCACATGGTGACGTAACCGGCCGGAGCATCAGCACCGGTGTCACCCTCTTGTGGGTAGACAGCCCCATATTCTTGAGGCATCTGAACCTCCATCATCAGATGATTGAAAGAGGATTTCGGCCATTTCAACACCAGCAGACCGCCACCTGGTGCACCACCTTCTTCCTCTTCCGCCGCCGCCAGCGATGAAGGAAAGTAGCTAAGGAACGAATGCGGACGAGTTTCACCCAGATTCCCATGTATCTAAGGTGATCTCCTCGAGAAGCAAGCCAAGCAACAGCGGTAACAAGTCTGCTTATGACTCTGTTTGCCCACCTATGGACCGCATAGAATAAACAATGGTAGGCACTACCATGCCTATGACCATGTTTATTTGCCCATAGTACAGATTCACATTGTTCGACCAAACACGGCCAATAATGACGCAAGTTCCCCACATTGTTCGACCAAACATGGCCAACGATATGCGGCAACGAGGTAACCGCAAAGGACGTGCGGTTACTTGAGAGCTAAACTGGAGAATGCGAATACCCCACAAAACAGGGATCATCGTTGCATGTCCAGTTGATAAACATAGAGCTTGAGCAAAGCACTTACAACATTGCTTCATCTGACACAGAGGTTACAACTAGAGTTGCGATCACGGACATCTTTCGTCACCGTCTCAAAGGTTGGTTTAAACCTTCATAATATCTTCAGACACCGTCTCAAAGGTTGGTTCGAAACACCAACAGGTGGCTGATGACATCAGAGAAAGGTAGACCATATTACCGAATCAAATCAGGCTGAGAATTTCGCATCAAACGGACCTTGCTAACCGGTACGGAAGAGACGTCGCACGACTCTACCGGACCCCCAGCTTGATTCACTTGAAGCAGGAGCCATTCGCATGGCCTAAATTCTTCTACAGCCCATATTCTACCTTCTAGACACCATAGTCAAGTATTCCTCCCACATGCAACTTGCATAAGGAAGGAACACTAGACTGGGGGGGGGGGGGGGACTTGAAGGGATATGGTCCCAGATCTCGCGTCAGCATGACCGCGAGCGACCATTACCCTTATAAAAAACCCCCACCAAGCAAGAACTTATCTGTGTCCGTGCGGGCACGCGCAAACACTGCGGTCGAATCCAATCGGTCAAGAGATGGGAATACATACCTTATGTATGAAATTGGGTGTATACATAACGATGCGGCCTGGCACCGCATCCTATGAACATTTTCATCACGACAAGGGATCTGGACAACAGTAACACTCACTAAGCGGTGATGCGGCATGGCACCGCATCCCGTATACGTTTGACCAGAACAAAAACGCGGGAACAACATCAGCTACCGCAAGCAGCGATGCGGCCCGGCACCGCATCCTACCTACAAGGCAAGTGGGACTGACACCACAGTGCAAGTGGCAGCCAACATGTAAGCGACAGACTGGCACCACAGCAAGACGTGGCGTCACCACTGTAACCGACAGGCCTGACACACCTGCAGGAGGCTGTGCGATGTCAGACTAGCCACTCAACTACCCTCCTCCACTCCTCGGCTATAAATACCTACCCCGAACCAGGTTTGAGGTATCTCTTCACAACTCTCTCACTACTACTACCATCACATTTTGCTTCTCAAGCAAATTACTGATTCTCACGCCGGAGAGTGGTAACAAGGAGCACCCCCACCCCATCCTCCTTGTTACGAGTCACGGTTTGTTTCCTTGTGCAGGAGATCAACCAGCGGACGATCCAGCCAGCGATACTCGGAAAGAAGGGATTAACCCTACTTGACGAGACCAGTGAGTTAACCCCCTTGGTTAACCATTGTTTCATCACTACCATTATAGTGATGCGTTTAAAAACACTTACAATTTGATTGTATTTGACTAGTAGATGCCCCGCCCGCGTTGCGGGGCGATGGCCGAATAATTCTCAACCAATTAAAAAAAGATTACTATAATTTTGCTAGGAAAAAAAACAAAAACGATGATAAGACCGTAATTTCGGGCTCAGGGCAAAACTGTAATTTTTCAGGACTAATGAGCCAGTGTTAGGCAGCTCCTTGACACGGAAAAAAATTAAATCGAGTAAAACAACTAAAAGAAAAAACCTTTATAGTTTTGGTAAAAAAACTAAAACGATGGGAAAAACGTAATTTTTAACTGAGGGCGAAATCATAATTTTAATTCGGGGATAAATTGTAAACTAAATGGACCAACGGGGGAGTGCCAGGAAGCTGCCGCATGAAAGTAACTTTACACTGGGGGCAAAATTGTAATTTCACTAGGGAAACAAACAAAAACGATGAGCAAAATGTAAATTTAAATTGGGGGTAAAATCGTAACTTGGCTGTGAGAAAAAAAAAACTAATGGCAAAAGTATAATTTTATACGGGACAAAGTCGTAATTTTGAACCGAGGACAAAATTGGAATTATTAGCTGGGAGCATAGGCGTAAATTTATTTTTAAGTGGGGGTAAAAACATAACTTTGAACTGATGGCAAAATCGTAATTTTAATGAAAAAAAACTAATGGCAAAACTGTAAATTGAAACGGGTAAAAATCGTAATTTTTAACCGGGGACAAAATTAAAATATTTAGTTGGGAGCATAAGCGTAAATTTATTTTTAAGCGAGGGCGAAAATATAATTTTTAACTGATGGTAAAATCGTAATTTTAAAGAGGGATAAAATCGTAAATTTGTTGGGCAAATATGGGAGTGCCAGACAGCTGCCTGACACTATTATCCCTGCCGCCCATTTAGCCCAATGAAAGAGCACTACTATTACCGTGTCGGCGGCCGACGCTTGATTTTGTAGTAGTTGGGAATACTTTTCTAAATGGGCCTGCAAAGAATCATAAGCATACAGATAAGCTCATATCACAAACAAACAAACATAACACAAAGGATGACATGTCACTCTCAGCAGGTTACAACACATAAAGATGTCACACCCCTTGCAAAAGTGAGATCAGATGGAGGCATAAAATACAAATACAACCGCTTGCCGACGTAAATATAAACAATAACTTTTGGTCTTCACAAGATCTTAAGAAACTGTTGTGTTTGTGAAGATGGCAGAAGAGGAGGTTGAAGTTGTTGCAGCCAGCATGAAGAATAAGGTGATGGTGGCCATTGATGATAGTGAGTACAGTCAGCATGCTCTTAATTGGGCCCTTAACACTCTTAGATCTACCCTGGTAGATTCAGAGGTTGTTATCTATACGGCCCGAACACCGGTTGATATCGGCTATTTGTATGCATCTTCATGGGGAAGTAAATCTCTTTGTTTTATATTTTTCTAATTTTTCTAGTTTCCTGTAAAGTCATGGCGTATCTGAGAATTCACAAGCTCGTGCAAGTAGAAAAAATGGGTTTCTAGAATAAACTTGTATATAAAAAATGTCAATAATACGACGATAAATGTAATATTTTATTTGGTTTAAAACATTAATTGGGTTAACTGACAAATGGGCACAAACTAAATGGAAAGATTAATCATTAATGGATTTAAAGAAAAACATATTAGGTTTTAAATTTAACTAGCTTTTTTCACAATCACCGCGTTACGGCGAACTTAATTTGTTATTTACTCTGTGTTTACATGTGTTTTGAAATCACTACGATGGTGTTGCGCCCGAAACTGCTGACAAGAATAAAAAGAAGATATAGAAAAAAACACTAAAAGATAACCGAAAGAAAATCAACCAAAAAATTTTTATGGTAATGATTTTGTTCGTATGAAACCCGTGGTCAGAGTTAAGCAAATGGTATTGGGTACCGGTACTGAATTTCCCGAACCGAAAGATCTTAAGTACAAATTCGGTACCGACTTTTGGCGCCTATCGGTTTTTACCTTCATATACCGGTATCGTAACCGGTATTTTCGGTATCGATATCGGTTGACACCGAGCTCATCCCTACCCCTGAAACTGAAAAAAAGAAATCATTAAAAGTTGAAGAAAATCAACAAAAAAGTTGCACGATACCGTTGTTGTTCGTACGGTACCCATGATCAAAGATGAGCAAATGGTATCGGGTAGAAGTACCGAATTTCCCGAACTAAAAGATTTTCAAAATCATTTCGGTACTAACTTTTGGGGTTTTCTGTACAAGGCTGGTGCCGGTTTTTACCTTCGTGTATCGATAATTGTACCAGGCTGGTGCCGGTTTTTACCTTCATGTACCGATAACGAACCGGACCATACATGTATTTTCAATACAAGTACCGGTTGACACAAAGCTTATTCAACTTAAAAAGTAAGGAAATAATATATTACTGTAATATTAAAAAAATTTACTGTTAAAAACGTTGGAAATTTAATATAAGGATAATTATAGGCATTTGTTTAAAACTATATATAAGATATATAAAGAAATTAAATATTTTGAGACCTTGGCTAAATGGGTTCTAACCGGTCACCCACCCCGCCCTAGTTACTCATATTGTACTAGTGTATAGGGCAACTAAACGAATCTGGTTGCGCGTATTAAATCGGATAAGAAATATTTTGTCAAGGGTATTATAAAAGGACAAAATCAACCTTGTTTTTTAAGGCCGGAGGGTGTGGGGGCGCCACCCCCGCCAGCTAGGACACTATAGCGCCCCGGGGCGCTATCCACCCACACCCCGCAAGTTAACTGGGGGCGCCATAGATGGCTCGCCATCATGGTAACACCAAGGTTCAAAGGATCAGGTGGGGCCCACATGTGTTTGCACCAATCAAATGTTTTCTTTTTTTTTTAATTTGTTTTTAGTCTAAATGAGTTCGAGCCAGTTTTGCATTGAACTTGTGAACACGGTTAGCTAAACAAGTTGTGTTCAAGTTGACCTAACAGGTTCATGAGTTGACCCTTCTAACCGGTTGATTTTCAAGAAGGTTAAAGAGATGTGTTACTTGTGCCCAAAAAAGAGCATCTACCGTATACTTTAAACGCAATTCACTTGAATTTTTTACTCTAAATTTGTGATTTTAGATTACTAATATGTAAAAAGATAAAATAAAATTTTGGGTTAAACAAGTTGTGTTCGGTTCAACCCAAGAAAACTTATATCGTGTTCAGATTCATGCGTCCAAGACTATTTTTGGGTCCGTGTCATACTTGATCGGTCAATCCATGAACGCGACACATACAAGACCCCTAGCCTAAAGTAATTTTAATATGATGGTTATGTAATGTTTGGTTTAGAGTTCAATGTACGTACATACGAGTATATTGTTAACATGTAATACTCTTTAAGAATGAAATGGTTTTGATTTCTATTGCATTGTTTATGGTAACTGCAGCAGCTGAGCTTATAAAAGAGCTTAAAGAAAGTGAGACTAAGGCAGCTCTTGATTTGCTAAACAAAGCTAAAGCTACCTGCGCCGGTTACGGGGTTACAACTTCCATTCCACTTATAGTTTTTTTGTCAAAATTACTCTTTACAAATACAGTAATTTAGATTTTGTTACTTGCAGATCACAGCAGAAGGAATGACAGAAGTTGGAGACCCAAAAGTGGCTATATGCGATGCAGCAGCCGAACTAAACATCCAGTTGCTTGTGGTCGGCAGTCATGGCCGAGGAGCTGTTACTAGGTTAGTTAGCCTGTGTTTTATAACTAGTATTTTGACCCATCACGGGTTGCGGCGGTGTCAAAACTTATAGCAACTCGAACTTATACCATCAAATATTTGACTTGACTTGTTTTCAAACAAAAATTACGTCAAACGTAGACCAACTGAAAACGCACATAAAAATAAGCACGAAGACGTATTATATATGACCTGACTCACTGCCGAGAAAATTTACGTCACAACGTAAACCAACTTGGATTTATAGCAAAACGTACTTAAAAATAAGCACGTAAGAAAATAGTGTTTTTTACGATAAAGAATGGTACCACGCATTGTAGCAGAGTTGAAACGTAAAGTAACTCGAATTTTTACCGGCTAGTGAAAACGTATTATATTTAACCTGGCTCGTTTCCAAACAATACGTAGACCAACCAAAAACGTGCATAAATATAATCACGGAAACTTATTATATTTGACCAAGGTACATAAAATAAGAACGTAAAAGTCAAGGGTGTCAAAATAACATTTTACAAAGTTTCTAGAAAGTTGAGGGGATGTAAGTGGCAATGCGAAAAGTTGAAGGGTTAAATACACAAAAAGAATAAAAAACATTGGATGCCATTTTTTTGTATATTTAGCAAAGAAAAACAATAAAATAATAGTGATTGTGTCTTAGGAGGTGTTTGGCTTAGCTTTTTAAAACAACTTATTGACTTATTGTTTTTTTTGAAAAAGTCAATAGTCAATAGATGAAAAGGACTTTTTAAAACAACTTTTTGTATAAGCTGGAAAAGTCATTTTTAAAAGCTAGGAAAACTTGACTTTTTTAAACTCCATTTAACTTTTCATTAAATGTTACCATGTCCCACCTCATAAGCTCGTCCAAACATTTTTTTTTTTAAAACTCATTTTGGATAAGTTATAAGTCAGTAAGTCTTTTTGACAAAAAGTCATTTTTAAGTTAAATAAGCAACCCAGTCCTCTCTTTTGTTGTTGTAATAGTAATAGTAATAGTAATTATTATTATTATTATTATAGCTTTTGTGTTTGCATTTAGACCTGGCAAACAGGTCGGGTCGGGTCACGGGTCAATTAAAAAAATGGTTGTTTTGGTTCGGGTCAGAACATGTTTCGGGCCAGAACGGGTTTCGGGTCGGGTCGAATTTTAGATGACTTCAGATGCGATTTCCACGATTTTAGATGCAATCGAGAACAGAGATGATTTTAGGCTTCACTCTTTTGATGCAATTCAAGGACCCGTTCAATTTCTCCTTCAACCCAGTTTCACCCGTTTATTTTTTTCTCTTGACCCGCACTGACCCGTTCTTGCCTTTTTATCGTTTGATTTTAACCCATTTTGACCCATCAAAATTAAACACTAAACCCAAAACAACCCAGGAAGTTATTATGACCCATTAGGACCCAAAATGAGATTAATGGGTTAGTTTTGCCAGGCCTATTTGCATTTATATTAACTTGTAAACAATTTGTTGATTATAATCGGCAGGGCTTTCATGGGGAGTGTCAGCAATTACTGTGTCAATTATGCGAAGTGCCCTGTTCTTGTCGTCAAGAAAGCAGAATAAATCAGTGACTCAGTGTGTGTGTGTTCTGATTCGGTTCCGATATGTTCATAAATAAATAAATAAAAAATATGAAGTTAGTGAAAATAATAATGTTCGTGGATATTTGAAGTCTATATCTATAATAAGCATTATAGTATATGTTATGGTCATGGATTAATCAATGGTTTTGAAAATGTTTCAAGGTCTTTTATTGTAAGTTTTGATCTTTTTTTTTCTTAATTCATACCAACTGGCCGGAAATTGTAGGTGGTCCGAGAGGTAGCCGGACATGAAAACCGGAGTTTGGAAGGGGGTGGCTGGGTAATTAATATCATAATGTTTCATATTAAGACGTGGAATGGGAGCCCCCCCCCCCCCCCCACTGCCTGGTACGTGTCCGCGGGGTATGGTGGGGCGTGGGTTGGGCTTGGGTTGGGTGCACCGCGTGGCAGGGTAGTTTAAAAAAAAATATACAAAATTTAAAAAAATCACACAAACATTTATAAAAAAAACATACAACTTCATTAATATTTATAAAATTACATAAACCTAAAAATTACAAAATAAGAAACCTAAAGCGTTAAATAAATTTCAAAAAGGTCGATCTTGTCGAACGCCTTTTTTTCCTTGCCGCGAAACTCTATGTTCGCCACCGCCACCCGGTCCTCGTGGCTTAACTCGCCCCCGGGAACGGCTTCGTAGTAAGCCTTGAAACGCTCGAGCTTGGGACGTAGCTCGCGCCATTTATGTTGGCACGTGTTCATGTTGTGGCGGTCGTTACCGACGTTTAGTCGGTAGGCCGCGAAAGCTTCCGTCCAATATTTGGTTTTGCCCGGTGGCCGCCCCTTCATAGCGTCAACGACGCTTGTGACTAGGGCAAGTTCTTCGTTGTGGGTCCAGGATGCCATAGCGGGTTCGTGGGATGTTGGGTTTGTGGTGACCGGCTGGGGCAGCGGGTGGGGATATCGAATGTTTGGGACCACGGTGGGGGTTGGGATGGACCACCCGGTTGGGGTTTGGGGGTATTTATAGGGGATGTTGGGGTTTGGGTGACCGCTTGGGGTGACCGCTTGGCCAAGCCAACAGTTTGAATTTAAAAATTCAAAACTTTTGGGATGGCCCGCTATGACGTGGCGGGTGAGCCAATGATATTCAGCCAAACTAGGATGGCCAAACCGCCCCACGCCCGGCTTGAAACCCATGCCCCAAGGGCCACGCCGAAACCCATGCCCACCCGGGGTGGTGGCTTGGGCGTTTTCCCCCTACCCACGCCCAAATTCCCGCCCCATACCCCGCAGTCTAAGAACGATCGCTGAAATTTTGACATGTCACATGACCGATTGACGTAATTTACTCTATATTCGTTGGTTAAAACAATTTATAGTCACCAATGTTACGAGTTTATAGTAAGTGAAAAAAGGGCGCTATATAAATTTAAGACAGAAAAGCAAAGAGGCGACATAACATTTTGTGTTTCCCTTATTGTAGTTTTGTGGACGAGAATTGTTACAAATGTTTCATCGTATCATCAAGGTTGTTCGTATTAGGCTGTATATATTAGACAAGAAGAGTTTTTCAGAAAAAACAAACAGCACCTTCATGTAGTGTATCTTCTCATTTCTCATATAGGCTTCTCATCATTATAAAAAGTTCCTTTTTTCCATAATTTATATAATCAGTGGCGGACACAGGTATTATTTGTTGGGAGTGTGGATGAGATGTTTAACCATATTTCAAAGGGTGCAGGAGTGTTTTTTTGCCTAAAAAATACATGAATTTTTTTTCAAGGAGTGTGTTCGAGCATCCACCAAAATACATAGGTCCGCCCCGTATATATTCAAGTGATCGTGTAAGACTTAGCACCATAGAATCTATGTAACATTCAGAAGATTGTTATTTGTCAACATTGACCTCGGGAAAAGGTGATGCATCCATAGGTGATGAGACTATTGGGTATGGGGGAGGATAGTGTCCAAAGGACTATCCTCCACCTAAGCGCAACGTAGGCAAAGGAGAAGGACCCTCTCATTGGAGACTATCCAAGGGTGTGGGGATGCTCCTCCTTCATTTTTTTATTATTATTATTTATTTGATTTAATTAATAAAAAATAATTAAAAGTTACATTTAAATAAAACCTAAAAAAACAACCTAAATTTACATTTAAATAAAAAAAACACACCTAAAAAAACCTAAAGTTACATTTAAATAAAAAAAAACACACTTAAAAAAAACCTAAATTTACATTTAAAAAAAAACACACTTAAAAAAAACCTAAAGTTACATTTAAAAAAAAACTACACTCTCCCACTCCATTTTTTCCTAATTTTTTCCTTCATCATTTGTAAAATGGGACGGTCTTCCGGTGGATAGGAGCTAAGGTCGGTGGTCATGATTTTCCATTCCTCCAACTCCTGCGCTTCTTGTTGCTTCTTTAGCTTCTCCTCGGCTAGTTTTTTTTTTAATATTTACCTTCTCGGTTTGCCTGTCGTTAAAGATTTCCTTGAATGATTTCAACTCGGCCATAACACCTTCCAACCTCGAACCACATGTTGGGTTGTTGCATTTGCATTGGGTTGAACGGGTATTGGTTGAAAGCGTTTGGCATTTGTTGGTAACCCACAAAAGCGTTGTCCATTACGGGTGTGTAGCCGGATGACGAAAACGGGTGTGAACTTGAGTTGGGATTATTTGGGTTGTAGGGATCCATAATTTTTTTTAGGTTGGGAGAGGTTTTTTATAAAAATGGGAGAAAAGTGGGAGTAGTTTGGTAAAAAAAATGGGGTGAAAAGGGGTTTAATATATAGTGGTGGGGTGAATTTTTTTTTTTTTAAATTGTTGCAGGTTAACGTTAGAGGGGCCCACCCCATTCAACTTTTCAGGCCCGTCTTGCACGTCCGAAATCCGACGGAGAAGCCGAGCCGGGCCCCTTGGGGGCGGTGTTGGACGAGCCCAAAAGAGGAGACGGGCCTTTGACGGTGCCCATACCCAACCGCCTGATAGTAACATACATTATAGATTTAAATGAAATGCAACCGAAAGGTTTTAGTATGTCAAATAAATAACAAAACCCATAAACTAGAATAAGATTAATTATTAAAAATCTTAATGGTATTAATTTTAAAAGTTATGAACTCGTTTTTTTCATATGATATGTATTTACAAAGATTCGTTATGATTCAAGCATTTGGGACGCATGGGCATATGGGTACCAAATGGTTGAACCTACAAGCAAAAATCCGGCATATTATATATTATATATTATAAATTTGTAACACAACTATGCAATAAGTAGTTGTACATGATGCATTAGTGTTTTATTGTGCATAACAATGTTGTTTTTTTTGGCTTGTGGGTACCAAATGGTCCAAATCTGAACATTTTGAAAAAGTTATATACTTATGGTTTTAGTGCATTCCCCACATACACAACCAGCCACACATATGCATCCAACTTTATTTATATGTATATCTCTTCTAATATATGTGGCTATGGTTATTCTTCAATTAAATTATATCATATTCATCCATAATCACCGACCGTTTTCCAGTGATTTTTTAAGCACCGACCACACACAAAAATACATAGAGAGAGACGGGTGTTCATTTGAAAAAAAAAAAAGACAAAATAATAAATTTCGATTATAGAATCTACATTAGATATATGTTCAAGTTATGTGTAGATGATGTGGGTAATATGATTTGATGTAGTAACGTGAAGAGAAACAATCTTTGTGCTAGATGATGTGGAATTCTATCGTCTACATTTATGTTGTTATACTGTTACTTATGAAACATGTTATCCTTTTAATATAGTTTGATTATTAATGATATTCCTAAAGATCTTCTCATACATAAAGGTTATATATGTTTGGCAAAAGTAGGGCTGGAAGCGGGTGGTGAAAGCTGATAGCTGGTAGCTAGTGGCTGTAGTTGTTTAGATTATGTTTGGCAGAATAGTTGGGGCTTCTAATAAAATGTATAAAATGATCATAATGAACATAACTAAAAACTCTATTATCTTTAGAGGTTAAAATAGTTATTTTTTTCCCTAAAAGCTTGTAGCTCCTTCTAAATGCTACAAATAGGAGCGTTTAACAAAAAGCTTCAAGCTGCTAACCTAAAAGCTTCAAGTCCTTCAACCAAACAAGGTAATTTTTATTGAGTATGAGCTTTTTATTAAAAGTTTAAAGCTAGAAGCTCCTAAAAGCTTCATGCCAAACATACTCAAAGGGTATGTTTGGCAAAAGTAGCTGGTGGCTAGTAGCTGGAAGCTGGTAGCTTTTTAGATATATTTGGTGTTTGGTAGAGTAGCTGGAGCTTTTAATAAAATGTATAAAATGACCAAAATGGACGTAACTAAAAATTTAGAAAGTTGGTGCATTAAAAAGTTCCTTATTTTTAGAGGTTAAAATAGTCATTTTTTCCCTAAAAGCTTGTAGCTCCTTCTAAACGCTACTAGTAGTAGCGTTCAACCAAAAGCTTCAAGCTCCTAACCTAAAAGCTTAAAGCTCCTTCAACCAAACAAGACTTTTTATTGAGTAGGAGCTTTTTCTTAAAAGCTTAAAGCTAGAAGCTCCTAAAAGCTCCATGCCAAACATACCAGTGGCGGATCTAGGATTCACGCCAAGCAGGAACGTTTTATAAGAAAAACGGTAACGAAATCGAAAAAACGTCAAATTTTTCCAAAATTTACACTAAAAAGGTCAAATTTTTCCCCGCCAAGCGGTAGCGGGCGCTCCCCCTTTGTCCACATAGGTCCGCCCCTGAAACATACCCAAAGTGTTGCACTCCGACATACATTTGGCTTAGAAATAACTTTTTCCACGAGATTATTTCAACCAAGTATCATGTTCAAAGCTTAGGTTTGCAGACTTATATGCGACAAATATGTGAATTCTTGTTGTCTCCTGAATCTTATTTTGTTACGTCGTATATATACAATATTTGTGCAGAATAACTTATAAAACATTTTAAATATACAATGTTTGTGTAGCTCGTACATACGGTGACAGTCTTTTAATTTTCTAAAATGTATACCAACGTCAACTAGTTTTGTCTTCGATATGAATCTTTTCCAATTGCAGTCCTCGTCGGCTATTCAATCACCATCATTCGGTTATTAATGTTACAAACCTAATTCTACAAGTAGTGAAAGTATACCAATTCAAGTTAAAACATTATTCTTTTTTTTATTTATGCATATTTAAGTAAATTAATGTTAACTATATTTCGTTAACATACAAATTGACTTTCATCCTTTTGGTTTCGTTAAAAAATGCATGATTGCCTTAACGTCGTAACTCGTAACCTAACAATATCAAATATTATCATATTCTACCATTTATTCATTCTATACTTATTTTTGGATTTTGGGTTGTTACAATATTTGGGGTCTATCATCTAGACCATTGGCGTAGTGTTGCGCCGCTTCAGTCAAAAGTGGAGACATTAGCAGTTAGACCTGATATGTTATACGGAACAGATTTTTGGGCCATCAAGAAGACACAAGCGTGCAAGCTGAAGGTAGCAAAGACGAGGATGTTGAGGTGGATTTGTTCAATTGTAAGATAGGTTTCAATTCAAGTAAATGATCAGTTGCAAGTTCATAATTGATGATTGTTATTCTAGGGCTTATAGGGTTAGTGATGTTATTTAATAATATGTGTTCAAGAAGATAGTGCTTTTGACTTTTGGTAGGTCAATTTCTTGACAATTTACTTCATAATTTTGGTATGAAATTTGTTACAGTTTTAACACTAGAAAGTTTTCAGCTTTAGTACTTATTATGAAGATTTGTATGGGGCCATAAGTTTTTATAGATAAAAAGAAATACATTGTAGATCTAGAGTTTTTCAGTACTCATTTTGACCATCAAAAGTCAAAATTGAAGTCATTTATGTGGTTGAATTAGATACAATTTAATTATGTAGTTAATATCCTGATATATCAGTGATACATCGGTTATCGGCCCCCTGCCAAGATATCGGTTCAAAATATCGGTATCGATAATATCGGCGATATTGACTGATATTTGACCGTTATTGGACCGATATATCACCGATTTTCCCGATATCAGTACTTTTTTTCTTATATCTACCATTTGTCTTTCTTCTTATTGCTGCTATTAGTGTTTTAAGTCTTTAACTAGTTCTTTTACCCGCCGTGCGTTGCGGCGGCGCCATACGCAAAATGATTACATATAGACTACAATCAGCCATACTCGTTTCCGAACTAAATTTACGTCAAATCGTATGATAACTCAGATTTATACATTCGAATCAAAACATATTACATTTGACCCGATTTGTTTCCAAATAGAATTTACGTCAAATCGTAGTCCAACTTAAAACATAATTTAAAAAAAAAATTATAATTGACCCGGCTCATTTTCAGACAAAAATTACGCTAAAGCGTAGACGAACTCGAATTTTATACCGACATGTCTGATGTGTGTAAAATGCAACATATAAATTACATCAAATAAGGCATAAAACTAACCCTTTTTTAGTACTAATGTTGGAAAAAGTGTGTTTTTGTCTTCCTTTTGAATTTACAGGGTCAAATGAGCTTAAACGAACGAAAGGAACAAAAATACAGCCAAAACCAACATAAATACAAAGAAAAGGAAGAAACGTGGCATGCCCGACCCCTCGACAACAACTCCCAAAGCAAAAACAAGAAGAAAGCTAAGCATGGGGCTGTGCCCAGCTGAGCATGGGGCTGTGCCCAGCCCGACACGGGGCGTGCCCAGCCCGACACGGGGCGTGTTCAGCCCGACACGGGGCGTGCCCAGCTCAGCACGGGGCCGTGTCCAGAATGGTCAGCCCTGGCACAAAAGACAAACCTCTAGAAGCTTCTATTGCCCACCACGGGGCCGTGTCCAGTGAACACGGGGGCGTGGCGAAAGTACAGCAGACGCATTAATTGTAATTGCGAATTACAATTAATGAAGAGAGAGAATGTCAGACAAGCACGGGGGCGTGCCCAGCGGACACGGGGGCGTGTGGAGCTAATAAAGACAAACTGTATTAATGAAGAAAGAGAAAAGGGTGGACACGGGGGCGTGTCCAGCGGACACGGGGCCGTGTCCAGGCTTCTGTACAGGCTATAAATAGGAGTGCTTGGCTCAAGCTCAAACCATCCCTTGGCACACCACCTCTCTCACACTTCATCCACCACCCACCACCATCACAACACCATCATCCACCACCATCATCCATTGTCCATCGTAGAGTGTGTGAGTCGTCTCGGGATCCAAGATTGATCGTAAGAGTTCTTGACAATCAAGGCCATGTTTGCCTAAGTCTCTTACATCACTTGGTGAAGACAAAGTGTCTAGTATAATACTTTTTATTTCTAATCTTTTGCACTTTTTATTTGGTTTTGTATTAATGACTTTAATAACTAGTTACTTATGTTGAAGGTGATCTTTCCTTATCGTTTGTCCGTGGTGTCTTGGTATTATTTTACTGTCTATATAAAATAAAGGATTTTCACCATTCATATCTCCACGGTCTATATGGAGATATGTTGGCTACCTGGTAGGGGGTTAAGGGAACGGTTTGGTAAAGGTCTTGCCATTGTTCAGCGTTTAGAGGTCCTGCAATGGACCTGGGTCAAATTTAGTAGGACCTCCTTCAATACTTCACGGTATTGGATGGCGGGGGTCCAAACTCTTTGATCCCCTCATAAGTTAACTACTATTAATACTATAACCCGGCTATTTAGGACTGTATCCCTGCTGACTCAGACTACTTAGCCGAGGGTAACGTCACCGCCAAAAGCGGGGCCTACCACAATACTGCATTAATAACTTAATTCATTATCTTCCAATAATCCACCCTTTTAGGATTGTATCCCTGCTGACTCAAACTACTGGGGTGAGGGTAACGTCGCCTTCAAAAGAGGGGCCTACTACAATAACTAAGATAATCTCTTAATTATGTGCAAAAGTGCGGAAATAATCAAAGGTTATACTAGATACGAGTCGGAATCAAGTGATTCATCTTGTTTATCTGTTTTTATTTTTATTTTTATTTTCAGCATTTTAGTTAGTTTTATTTTTCTTAGTTTAAAACATTTTTCTAAACTTTTATTTTGGTTAGACGTTGAGGATAAACCGGTACTAAAAGCTCTTGTGTCCTTGGACGACCTCGGTATCTTACCAACGCTATACTACACTCAACGATGGGTGCACTTGCCCATATGTGTGTTTAGTGTTAGTGAAATATCGTGTTTTATAAATTTAAAACTTGGCTAAAATAAGTGTTAAAAAGGGCTTAAAATATACACCTAATATATACGACACTTCGCACGCATCAAGTTTTTGGCGCCGTTGCCGGGGACACAAGGATTTTAGGAAAGCTTAAAATCGACGGCCTAATCAGTTTTTCAAAACCTTTTCAAAACGGGCCCACATTTTTCTGCATTTTTGTTTAGTTTTGCATTTACAGTAACCTGTACACGGGGCCGTGCTGCAGAAAATTTTTAAAACACCCAGTAACAGAAGCTTGAACACGGGCCGTGCTCACTGAACACGCCCCGTGCTCAACGAAATCAGTAAATTTAATTAAAACGCCTAGATACAGATCCTGAACACAGGGCCGTGCTCACTGAACACGGGGCCGTGTCCAGCCTCTGTTTCCGTTTTTATTTTTGTTTTCTGATCTCGAGACTTGGTTGTGGTCTGCTGAGTGATTCTTATGGATCAATACTCAGGAGATTACAACTACACCTATGAGGAGGATGATTATAGGGGTAATTATTGCACTAATTGTCGTAATGCACGCTCGATTCAAAATAATCACTCGTATCAACCATCCAATTCATACACCTACTATGAGGAGCCCAGGTATGAGCCATCAAGTTCATATACATCCTATGAAGGCCAAAGGTATGAACCTCCTCCCTCATACTCATATTTTGATGAACCAAGGTATGAGCCCTCATACTCATACTTTGAGGAACCAAGATATGAGCCACCACCTTCATATGCTTACTATGAGGAACCTTGGCGTGAACAACCCACCTCATATGAGTATTATGGAGAACAAAATTACGAACCTTATCCATCATATGCTTACAATGAAGAACAATGGTGCGAACCATCAACTTCATATGAGTATTATGAGGAGCAAAGGGTCGAACAACCGGATTCAAGCTTAGAAAATACCGATTCTTTTTCTATAACCGAAGTTACCGATAGGATATTAGAACACATTAGAGTTATCGATCGATGCATAAAAGAAGCTCGCGCAAGGGAAGAGGAGTCCCGCGCAAGAGAAGAATTAAAAAAGGAAGAGATAACCGAAAGTGTAAAAATGGAAGAACAAATAAGTGAAAAACCGACACATGAGTTAAACAACGAAAAAGGTGAGTCCGACAACGTTAAAATTCAAGAAGAGTCTAATTTTGAAGAAATAAATCTCTTGTCACCTTCTTTTGAAAATCATTGTTTAGTACCCACTCATGCTAAGTTTTTAAAAGAGTTAAACACTAACACTAAAATTGACGAAACGGTAAGTGTTAAGTTAACTGATGATCAACCCTCACTAATAAAAGAAGACCCATTTGAAATTAACATTACACCGGTTCCATGTTTCTTTCAAAATTCATTTATTAGTAATGTCACAATTGATAAAGATCTTTGTGTTAACATAATGCCTAACTTCATTTTCGAAAAATTAAGTATTAGTGATTTTTCTCCACTTCAAATACCCATTTTTCTATCCAATCGGAAAGTAATAAAATCAATCGGTGTAGTTGAGGATGTCTTGGTTCAAACAAATCAAATGGTAATCCCAACCGACTTTGTCATCCTCGATGACGCTCCTCTAGTGTTGGGACGACCCTTTGTAAAAACTCACGAAGCTTTGAAAAACCGAAAGTTCAACAATCTACCTCTTCAATTAGGGGCATTTAAAAAGAGTGTCGATCTTGAGCGATCAATGAAATATCCATTCGGCAATGACGACCCCCTAATTGAAGATGAGCCAGAACCACCTGATAAAGTGGGTCTAGCCAAGGACCTTTATAAACGTAGCGCACCACGGAGGCATTCCGCGGAACTATCCGTAGTTTTAGTTTAGATTAACTTTTACGTTTTCTAGTTTAGTTTTTTTTCAGGAATAAAACACACTCGGGATGGTGAAGGATGATAAAGGAAGCTTGAACCAACACCCCATGCACAAAAACAGAGCCTCCCGACAATTTTTCTTCATTACAGCAAGTTCAGCACGGGGCCGTGCTCACCCCAACACGCCCCGTGCCCAAGGTTCTATAGAAAATGCCCAGTTCAGGTACCTGGACACGGGGCCGTGCTCACTGGACACGCCCCCGTGCCCAGCCTTCTGTTTACTTTTGGTACTGGCAGTCTGGACACTGGGCCGTGCTCAGCCAACACCACCCCGTGTTCAGCTACCCAGTACCATAAAATCTTGTTTTTAACCCACTTTTACACATTTTAATCAACCGAAAAACTTATTTTTGGGACACATTGAGGACAATGTGTAATTTAAGTGTGGGGGGGATGCTAAAACCTTGAATCTTGCAAGTCCAAAATACAAGCCTTACACAAAACTCTATTGGAACCGCTAATCACCCTAAATTTTTTCAAAAATTTTTCATTTTTTTTACTTGTCTAGGTTTAATTTGGGAATTTCAAAATTCTAAAAAGGTTATATTTTTACAAATTTACAACCGATAGCGTCGTGATAAAAAGAACCAACATAAGAAAATTATGAAAAGGCATGACAAGCTTAGTTAAAATTTGATTATATATACTTGATCACATAAAAACCCATTCCCACAAAAGTGAGTTTTGAGCCTTTATTGAGCATATAAATACATATCTTTAGATTAAATGCTCATCTTTCGTTTCTTGTGTGAATAGCCGCTTGGTTTCTTACGACTCTAGAACTTGCCATGATGATACATTCCCGGTCCTTACCAACTTAAACCCGAGTAAGTAAATGACGGAGGCATTAGGACTAACCATTTTTATTTCTACACCATTATTTTCTTTTTCTTTTTTACCACCTACCCAAAATCCCCCTAGTTAACCCCTTTGAGCCTAAACCTTTTCATTTCATAACCCAAAACAAAAACCCTTTCACCCACCAAAACCTTTTTATTTTTAACCCTATGTTTTAGTAACAAGCTCGTTTTTCTTATGACTTTCAAAAAAAAAATGATGATGATGATGATGAAGCAAAAGAGAAATAAACAAACAAGTTTATCAAAAATAACTTTGTTTGAATAGTGGCTTCATCAAAAAAAAAAAAAAAAAGGTCTTACGAAAACCGATGCTTTTTACGCCTTTCGCCCTTTTACTAACCACTAACCCAACCACCTACCTTTAGCCCAAGCCAAACCCTTCACCCCAAAAGTCCTCTTGATATTTACAAAGGTGTATAGTTAAAAAGGAGGATGATTGATTGTTTGGCAAGCCTATGGTAGGAGTAGGTTCCATGCCGCTCTCGAGTGATCCACAAAAATACATTTTCAGCCGAGTGTTGAGTGATCCCCGTGAGGTATGTGAACTTGTATATAAATAGAATTTTAAAAAGGCATGTTATGCCCTAATAAGTAATTTATCTTATGAAAAGTTTTAAATAAATCATGACGAATAGGATTGTAAATAAATAAAAATAGAACTTAATAAAGAATCTTGGAAATCCCGACACTCTATGACAAGCCCAAAAACCTTCTCTTCTACCAATTCCATTTGGGAGTGTAAAGCCATATTATAAAGAGTTTTGCTTGAGGACAAGCAAAGATTCAAGTGTGGGGGTATTTGATGTGTGTAAAATGCAACATATAAATTACATCAAATAAGGCATAAAACTAACCCTTTTTAGTACTAATGTTAGAAAAAGTGTGTTTTTGTCTTCCTTTTGAATTTACAGGGTCAAATGAGCTTAAACGAACGAAAGGAACAAAAATACAGCCAAAACCAACATAAATACAAAGAAAAGGAAGAAACGTGGCATGCCCGACCCCTCGACAACAACTCCCAAAGCAAAAACAAGAAGAAAGCTAAGCATGGGGCTGTGCCCAGCTGAGCATGGGGCTGTGCCCAGCCCGACACGGGGCGTGCCGAGCCCGACACGGGGCGTGTTCAGCCCGACATGGGGCGTGCCCAGCTCAGCACGGGGCCGTGTCCAGAATGGTCAGCCCTGGCACAAAAGACAAACCTCTAGAAGCTTCTATTGCCCACCACGGGGCCGTGTCCAGTGAACACGGGGGCGTGGCGAAAGTACAACAGGCGCATTAATTGTAATTGCGAATTATAATTAATGAAGAGAGAGAATGTCAGACAAGCACGGGGGCGTGCCCAGCGGACACGGGGGCGTGCCCAGCGGACACGGGGGCGTGTGGAGCTAATAAAGACAAACTGTATTAATGAAGAAAGAGAAAAGGGTGGACACGGGGCCGTGTCCAGCGGACACGGGGCCGTGTCCAGGCTTCTGTACAGGCTATAAATAGGAGTGCTTGGCTCAAGCTCAAACCATCCCTTGGCACACCACCTCTCTCACACTTCATCCACCACCCACCACCATCACAACACCATCATCCACCACCATCATCCATTGTCCATCGTAGAGTGTGTGAGTCGTCTCGGTCTATATGGAGATATGTCTTGGTATTATTTTACTGTCTATATAAAATAAAGGATTTTCACCATTCATATCTCCACGGTCTATATGGAGATATGTTGGCTACCTGGTAGGGGGTTAAGGGAACGGTTTGGTAAAGGTCTTGCCATTGTTCAGCGTTTAGAGGTCCTGCAATGGACCTGGGTCAAATTTAGTAGGACCTCCTTCAATACTTCACGGTATTGGATGGCGGGGGTCCAAACTCTTTGATCCCCTCATAAGTTAACTACTATTAATACTATAACCCGGCTATTTAGGACTGTATCCCTGCTGACTCAGACTACTTAGCCGAGGGTAACGTCACCGCCAAAAGCGGGGCCTACCACAATACTGCATTAATAACTTAATTCATTATCTTCCAATAATCCACCCTTTTAGGATTGTATCCCTGCTGACTCAAACTACTGGGGTGAGGGTAACGTCGCCTTCAAAAGAGGGGCCTACTACAATAACTAAGATAATCTCTTAATTATGTGCAAAAGTGCGGAAATAATCAAAGGTTATACTAGATACGAGTCGGAATCAAGTGATTCATCTTGTTTATCTGTTTTTATTTTTATTTTTATTTTCAGCATTTTAGTTAGTTTTATTTTTCTTAGTTTAAAACATTTTTCTAAACTTTTATTTTGGTTAGACGTTGAGGATAAACCGGTACTAAAAGCTCTTGTGTCCTTGGACGACCTCGGTATCTTACCAACGCTATACTACACTCAACGATGGGTGCACTTGCCCATATGTGTGTTTAGTGTTAGTGAAATATCGTGTTTTATAAATTTAAAACTTGGCTAAAATAAGTGTTAAAAAGGGCTTAAAATATACACCTAATATATACGACACTTCGCACGCATCAATGTCCATAAAAATAAAAACTTAAGAAATTAGTTTTAGGGTAAGCTTGAAACTTTAGAAACTTCAGGGGGTCAAAATGACATTTTCAAAGTTAAGAGGGTTACCTCTGACATTATAGCAACGTTTGGGGGTAGAATGGGTTACATGTCAAAAGTTTGAGGGTTAAAGAGAAGTTAGAATGTATGAGGGACTTTTTTTGTCAAGTTGGAAAGTAGGAGGGTCATTTTTGTCAAGTTAGAAATTTGAGCAGTGAATTTTGTATATTTGGAAAAGTTAAGGGGTGATTTTTGTCCAATCAGAAAGGTGGTTGGCACCGACCTTTCAATTTAAGATTTATGTAATTGTTAGTTGTTACGTTTAAATGTTAGTGTTTTAAGTCATAGTCAATCTCAATTGTTAATTTGTTAATGGTAGGAGAGTATACTGAATTGTTAGTGTTAAATTGCTATATATATAAATTTAGCATGATATTAAAATTACCGATATCCCACCGCGATAACCGATACCTCAAATACCGGTCCGTGACCGATATCCGACATTTTACCGTATTAACTACTTAGCGTTTATTTGGTCTCAATTCTTGGCAGAATGAGTGGATTTCATGAGGTTGAATTTAGCGTTCGAGATTATGAATTGGATCAATATGGAGTAGTGAACAATGCAATCTTCGCAAACTACTGTCAACACGGTGAGTCTTTGATGTAACACAATTCACATTTACTTGTTCTTATTTGGCATGCTGTAAATCTTTATTTCAACAGCTCGTCGTCAACTTATGGAAAAGATTGGAATCAATATTGATACAATAGCTCAAACTGGTAATGCAGTCGCATTATCAGAATTGTCACTCAAATACCTTGCACCTCTAAGGGTACGCTTTTGAACTCCAACAAATACAAAAAAATACAAAATCTATACTTACTTTAATGGCATTCTTGTGAAAGCAGATTGGAGATAAATTTGTGGTGAGAGTGAGGGTATCTGATACATCAGTTGCTCGCGTATACTTTGAACATTTCATTGTCAAGATCCCAAATGAAGAGGTCACTTACTTTTGCTTACCAAGATAATAAAAGACAGAAAAACCCTTCAAGGGTTTCTTTTTATTTGTTTTCTGCTGATTGTTATATGTTTTTTTGTTTTCTGGTGTAGCCCATTTTGGAGGCGCGTGCAACCGTAGTTTGGCTTGACAAAAGTTATCGCCCGGTTCGTATTCCACCATATGTAAGATCCAAAATTGTGCAATTTATTAGACATGATGCACCTAATTGATGTATCATATCAAAAAGGTTTGACAAACATTTTTGAGGTATTTTACTGGATAGATATATCATTTTTCGATAAGGTGTAAGATTGTTATATTAATATATTATTATAATAACGGTGTCTATAGTCTGGTCCTTGAACTTAGCACTCTAAGCTGAATTTTGTTACAACTGGGAGCTTATTTTTTAGAAATTTTCAAAGGGACGGGTTCTTTTTTCCGTCACACCGGACTTAACGATTGGTCTGAAAACCGTTTAGTAATCTGGTATCAAACAAGACCGAACCAATGAACCATTCACTTGATCCTTATAATATAACAATACCAATACTTCGTTATAATGTTTACACAGTAGTAGATGTTATTTTCTTGAGTAAATTTATTTTTCATACTTACTGAAGGGGTATGGTCCCAAATCTCGCGTCAACACGACCGCGAATGACCATTACCCTCATCAAAAACCTCCAACAGCAGTAAACTCTCTAGTGTCCGCGTGGGCACATGCGAACACTGCGGTCCAATTTGTCCATTGATGAGAAGAATTACCTTAAGGACGGAAACTAATGTAACACATAGCGATGCGGCCCCGCACCGCATCCTATGAACATTTTCGGCACGACAAGGGATCCGGACAACAGGAACAGTCACTCAGCAGGCGATGCGGCATAACACCGCATCCCGCGTGAATCATGGATGGAACAACCAACGCGGGAACTACATCAAGGACCGCAAGCAGCGATGCGGCTTGGCACCGCATCCTGCCTACAAGGCGAGTGGGTCTGACACCACAGTGCAAGTGGCACTGGGAACAGTCGCCTACCGGCCCACGTGTATACAACAGTCTGACACCACAGCAGGACGTGGCATCACCACAGTATCCGACAGGTCTGACACACCTGCAAATAGCTGTGCGATGTCAGGCTAGCTACTCAACTACCCTCCTCCACTCCTCGGCTATAAATACTGACCCCAAACCAGGTTTGAGGTATCACTTCTGAACTCTCTCAATACTACTACTATCACACTTTGCTTCCTAAGCAAACTACTGATTCTCACGCCGGAGAGTGGTAACAAGGAGCACCCCCCACCACATCCTCCTTGTTGCGAGTCACGGTTTGTTTCCTTGTGTAGGGAACCCACCACCAGACGATCCAGCCAGCGATCCTCGAAAAGAAGGGATTAACCCTCTTGACGAGACCAGTGAGTTAACCTACCCGGTTAACCATTGTTTCATCATTGGCGCCCACCGCTACTCTTAGCACTTTTTCCCACCATCCCTTTCTCTTTAAAGATCATGTATGATCGTCAAAACAACACCACCGGGGATAACCTAAACCCCGCAAACCAAGGGCCTGCGGGAACCATTCCCCTAGCCCCAAATGCCGAACACATTGGCCCATCAACGCAAGGGGGCGCATCCCTTACGTTTGGGCACGATTTATCACAATACGCTCCTGTGATACCTGCAGGCATGAACCTTCATGCCTGGTACGACCAACAAGCAGCTATGCTGCCTGCAACATATAACAGAGCTTGCGCAGAAACGCAGGTATCTGTGGGACCCACCCCAGCACCACACACCCCTGCAGGTCGTACTTTACAGTACGAAGGCAGGGCCCCATCACATCCAGCCTCCAGAAGCAGGCACGAAGATCGCGGTTCCTCTTACTGCGATGTCCGCACACTTCATGAGGACGACTCCACATATGGGTCCCGCCACAGGAGCCATATACAGAGTCGCCTAGGGCCACACGGCAAAACTAGGCGACAGTCTACAGCCCACCACGGTCTAGGCATTCACAGCCGATTGGGACCCCAGTCCTACCGTGAAGGGCAAGGCTATACCGACCCGGACGATGGTACATACCGCGCGGAATCCCATGCCACCAGCAGCAAACCAGGAGGACGAAACTACGTTCCTCCCACTTATCCACGCACTACGTACCTCCGCGCTGCAAAGCAGCACCGCGGACAACCCTATAGGCCGAAATCAGCGGCCGAAAACTCCAAGTTCGTCCCAGAAATCGCCCACGCCGATGTCACCACCACAAAATTCCCATTAAATATTGGGAAGTACAACGGTTCGACCGACCCAGATGATCACAACAACATCTTCGTCGGCGCCGGGTGCAACGGTAGGTGGGATGAACCCACCTGGTGCCATTTTTTCCCACAGACCCTAATAGGTCTGGCCAGGGCCTGGTTCGATTCTCTACCACCAGGGTCATTAACCTCATTCGAGGACTTGGAAGAAAAGTTCCTCGCACACTTCAGCCAACAAGGACGCCATGAACGTGATTCCATGGACGTCATGAACATCTGGCGCAGGGATAACGAATCGCTTGACGCGTTCGTTGTCCGTTACAATAAAGAATGCCTAGAGATAGGCGATGTTGCCGATCAAATGGCACGTAACCATTTCATTGTCGCCGTTAAAGACGAGCAGATGGTTATGAATATCTCTGGCAAAGATGGGTTGCCTAAGAAGTGGGAAGATGTCATGGCTGCGGTCAAGACATACGCCCAGACTCAGCGGTCCCTAAAACCGCACATGTCAAAGGCACAACCCCAGGCGGAAGGCCAGTCTTCCCGCCAAGAGCCGAAGCGCAGCAATAAGCCCAACCGGGACACATGGAATCGTGGCAGCGATTCCAGACCATACGTCCCACGAAGCAACCAGCCCGATGCAAGGGCTACAATCAACGCCCAACGTGAAAATCGGGCGTCAAAAAAGGAGTCTCGGGACCGCAGCTGGACCGAGATTAACCAGTCGCCAAGCGACGTTCTTCTCACAGACGCACAATTCCTGCGACCGGCCCAACCGATGAAATCCAAAAAGAACCAGGATCTCGCACTATACTGCGAGTATCACAAGGTCAACGGCCACACAACAAACAGCTGCATCAGTCTCCAACTGGAGATTGAGCGAGCCCTAAAAGAGGGAAAACTGCAACATCTGTTGACAGGCGCACAAAAAGCTACCAAGCGCATCACTCCCCACAACGAGGGCACCTCCACGGGAAAGAGGACCATGTACGTAGCCTCTACCCACATGATCAACGGAGGAAAAGGTAGGCCACGCAAGGCTGGAAGAAGACCAGAGAATGACTGGAAAGACGAGCAAGTCGTCTTTCCAAAAGTCCGAGGCGGCCCGCGCGATAGACGCGCCGTAGTTATCACAGGCCACCTGGCTCACTACTGTACCGAGCGATTGTTCATCGACCCGGGCAGTACATCCGATATTATATACGAGCAATGCTTCAACCAGTTTGATCAAGAAGACAAAGATCGACTGCAACCAGCGGATTACCCGTTGGCCGGGTTTGCAGGGGAAACCGTATTCCCCCTGGGCCAGATTACTTTTCCTGTGCGCCTCACCAACGGGAGGCACACAAGAACGGAGGAGGTAAACTTCATGGTTTTACCGCACACCTCCAAATACGACGTACTTCTCGGGAGAGAATCCCAGGGCGATTTTAACATGATCACATCCGTCCCCCACTCCGCTATCGGTTTCCCAACCGAGACAGGGGTCGCGATACTATACGCCAGAAGGGAAGTTTTGTCTACGGACGACCTACGTCCAGCCAAGGTAGCAAGGCCCACCCCCAAAACGCAACCAGAAAAATGGGTCCTTAATGCAAGGCACCCAGACCAAACGATTACTTTGGGCCATGCCTTGACACCTACCATCAGAGCGCGCCTGAAGCAACTACTCTTCAGGAACCAAGACATTTTTGCGTGGACACCCGCTGACATGACCGGGGTACCGCGCGACATAGCGCAACACTTCTTGAATACCATGCCCGGTATCAAGCCAGTGATCCAAGGCCAACGTCACCTTGGATCAGCAAAAAAAACGGCCATGGAAGAGCAGGTACAGGAGCTGCTCTCCGCAGGGATCCTGCGGGAAGTCAAATACCAGACTTGGTTATCCAACCCAGTCATGGTAGAAAAACCAAGCGGGGGCTGGCGCATGTGTGTAGATTACAAAGACCTCAAGAAGGCCTGCCCCAAGGATTGTTACGCACTTCCGGAGATCGACGAAAAGGTCGATAACCTCGCACCATTTCGATGGAAGTGCTTCCTCGATTGTTACAAAGGCTACCACCAAGTACAGATGGCAATCGAGGATGAAGATAAAACGGCATTCCGCACTCCTACCGGGAACTACTGTTACACCAAAATGCCGTTCGGGTTGCGCAACGCCGGCGCAACCTATCAAAAGTTGATGAACGACACTTTTCGCGGTCAAATCAGCAAAAGTGTCGAAATCTATATGGACGACCTGGTCGTCATGAGCATGGAGGAAGACACCATGCTCAACGATATCGAAAGAACATTCCAGACTCTGCGAAGCGTCAACATGAAGCTTAATCCAGGGAAATGCTCGTTTGGAATGGAAGAAGGCAAATTCCTCGGATTCATCATAACCAAGGATGGATTCAAGGTAAACCCGGAAAAAGTTCAGGCGATCGAACGCATGCCATCGCCCTCAACGATGAAAGAAATGCAACGACTAGCCGGCAGGCTAGCCGCACTTAACAGATTCTTAGCCAACCACGCGGCTAAGTCATACCCTTTCATCAAAACCCTGCGGAGTTGCCTAAAAAAGGAACAATTCCAATGGACCGCAGAGGCCGAAAAAGCTTTCCGGGAGATGAAAGAGTGTTTGATCCAGCTCCCAACTTTGACCGCACCACTAAAAGATGAGCCACTTATTCTATACTTGTCTGCCGCAGACAACGCGGTAGGCGCGGTACTCATAGTGGAGCGGGAAGGAGTTCAAACACCCATCTACTACATCAGCAAAATGCTCAATGACCCAGAGACAAGGTACTCCATCATGGAGAAATTGGTACTAGCACTAGTGCACGCATCGAGACGTTTACGACGTTACTTCGCAAATCACGTCATCACAGAGTTAACTAACTACAGAATCGGCCCGATCCTGTCCAAACCAGACATCTCTGGGAGGTTAGCAAAATGGGCAATTGAGCTGGGCGCACTTTCATTGAACTATAAGCCGCGCCCCGCAATCAAAGGCCAAGTTTTGGCTGATTTCGTTGCTGAAGTACCAGCAAACCGCATTCAAGAATGCGAAGAAGAACAAAATCCTACATCGCCACCACCCTCCGCAGAAACATGGGCACTATATACAGATGGTGCGTCCAACGAAGATGGTGCTGGTGCAGGTCTACGACTTGTCAGCCCCGATGGCCAAGAGCTAACATACGCAATCCGCCTCGATTTCAAAAGCACGAATAACGAAGCAGAATATGAGGCTCTACTGGCAGGGCTGCGTTTGGCGGTCAAACTCGACGTCAAACATTTGGAAGCACATGTCGACTCACTACTGGTTGAAGGGCAGATACGCGGTGACTATGCCGCAAAAGGGGACATCATGATCCTCTACCTCGAACAAGCCTTGCAACTGAAATCACGGTTCACCTCCTTCAATATTCGCCATATCAACAGGAGTGACAACAAACCTGCGGATGCACTATCAAAACTTGCATCCACCAGCTTCCAACACCTGGCAAAAGAGGTACGCATCGAGATTCTGCAAAATCCTTCAGTACCCCTGCGCCAAGTCAACGTCATCCAGTACGGTACAACATCCTGGATGACACCGATAATTGCATACTTACAATCAGGTGTTACTCCCGAAAGCAAGGCAGAAGCACGCAAGCTACAATACAAAGCGTGTCATTACCAAATGGGAGACGGTATCTTATACCGTAAATCATACCTGGGGCCACTCCTACGATGCGTAAACCCCGAAGATGCCATATACCTTATCAAAGAAATTCACGAGGGAATATGTGGCATACACGCAGGCCCACGCATGATTGTGGCCAAAATCATGAACGCCGGGTACTATTGGCCCGGCATGCACCTAAACGCAGTCAAAGTCTTACGCAAGTGTATCAATTGTCAGCGACACGCTCCCAAGACCTTGCGCCCCAAGAACAACCTGATCCCTGTCACCACCGCATGGCCATTCTAAAAATGGGCAATCGATGTGGTGGGACCATTTCTAGACGCACCCGGTGCAGTGAAATTTATCATAGTGGCTGTTGATTACTTTACAAAATGGGCAGAGGCAAAGCCACTTGCATCAACCACCACTATGATAACAAGGAAATTCGTGTGGGAACATATCATCTGCCGTTTCGGTCTACCAATGTGCATCGTCACCGATAACGGTACCAACTTCGCCGCTGACGACTTTCAAAAATGGCTAAAAGAGCTAAACATTGAACACATATTCTCCTCAGTGGCGCATCCGCAAGGGAACGGCTAAGTCGAGAGTATCAATAAAAGCTTAGTGGAAGGCATCAAAGCACGGTTGGGAACAGCCAGACGCCGCTGGGTTGATGAACTCCCAAGTATTCTATGGGCTCACAGGACAAGCCCAAAAACAAGCAACGGTGAGACACCCTTCAGCCTGGTCTATGGCACTGAAGCGATGATCCCCGCGGAAGTAGGTCTCCCATCACCTAGAATGTTGGCTATCAACAAGACAGACAACAATGAGGAACGCAGGGTTGATTTAGACCTCTTGGAAGAAAGGCGTGAAAACGCAGCCATCAATGAGGCCAAATACAAGACAAAACTTGAAAAGTACTACAATGCACGCGTTCGCATTTGTACTTTCAACCCGGGAGACTACGTCCTCCGTGACAATGAAGCATCTAACGCGGAACGCCCAGGGAAACTTGCCCCCAAGTGGGAAGGACCATACCTCATCCAAGAGGTCTTGGGCAAAGGCACGTATAAACTTCAAACATTGGACGGCGAAACTATCGCACGCACATGGAATGCACAACAGCTTCGACGCTGTTATATGTAAGCCATGTTTTGTTTTTACATTTACCATGTAACCTATCAGGCCACGGGCCATTTGCAAATAAATAAATAGACGATTCAATGCAATATTGTTTATTTATTTCTATTATAAATGCGTGTTCCACTCTGAGGTATATACAAAAACAGATTGGCAAAATCTTCATTCGTGATACCCACACAGAGTGGTAAACACACGCAACTATTATAATAGGCCAGCAATGGCAACACTGCTAGATATGCAAAAGGCAATTACAGGTTTAGTGTTACTCATAGTACCATTAAACTCTTACGAATTCAAATATGCAAGTAGTGACAACACTTGTGCAAATTGAACGGAACAATTCTTTATATTCAAAAAATTCCTACACATGCGCGGTGCACAGAGAATTTACATAAAGTTTTAAACAAATATGAAAAAGGCACGCAGGCCAACCTAATCTTTCTTCGTGCCGCTGGAACCTTCACCATCCTTGCTGGCCACAAAAGGTTTTTCCTCATCTTCTTCATCAGCGTATAACACTCGCAAGCGGTCCACATAGTCCTCCGCTTCTAAACACTTTTCAAGATCCTCGAGATCAGAAAGGGTTGTTTCGTTATACATCTCAACCGCAGCATCAAGAAGCGCTTCAGTATCCACGCCGTGAAACCCGGATCGCTCATCAGTATGTCCACCACGAGCTGCAACATTCAAATGACTAATACAGCGGTTATAGCCAGCTTTAAAACCAGCATCCCGGGCACGCTCCTTGATTTCGTTAACACCTGATACGGTCTCAGGTGCGTCAAGGATGGCAGTAACAATCTGCGATGCAAAAATACAAAGGTTATCAAAGGCAAACATAACAAAGACAACAAAAACAACGAACGCTTACATGCCCGATCCCGTGCATACGCATCCATTCATGGTCAGCCTTGAGCAACTTAACTGACGAATCAAGACTATCTCTAGCCTCCTCAGCCTCCCTTGCCCGCGCTTCAACCTCCTCAAGGCGGGCATAAATCTCCTCAATAGTGGCCCCCCGGGTCCGCAATTCAGCCTGGTAAAAAAACAAAAACATGTATACAAAATAAACACTTGTGAAATGTACAAAGTCAAAAGCAAGAAATTTATACCTGGAGGCCCAAGATAGTATTGCTTAAAGTGGTGCGGTCAGCATTCGCCCCTTCAAGAGCTTTTGCAGTGCGGACCTCCGCCTCCTTGGCCTCTTCAAGAGCCTTGGTGAGGCGAGCTTCCGCCTCTTTGGCCTCTTGGGCAGCCGCATCAGCTGCCGTTTTCTCTTTAGCCAACGCAGCATTTGCTGCCTTAGCATTAACAAGCTCCTGGCGAACACGAAAGAGAGTTTCATTCTGTTTGGCCCAAGACTCTTTCCAAGCCTTGCGCTCATTCGAAAGGGTCTCGCGCTCATTAGAAAGAGATTCTTTCCAACTCCGGCGCTCAGTGGAAAGCAGTTTGGCAAGGGTACGAACCTGTTTAAGCTCAGCAGTTGCAGCCCACTCTTCAGTCTGCTTACGCTTTTCAAACGCAGCCCTATCCCTTTCAAGCTGCTCGGCACCCTCACGTGCAGCCTTCATCAACTCCTCAGCCTCTGCACGCAAGCGCACATTCTCCTCCTCTCTGCGCGCCAACACCTTATAGTTTTCCATGATGGTATTGGCCATTACAGAACTCCCAACAAGCAGGGACGAGAGTTGGTTAATCTGGGCTTCAGTTGGTAAGGCACGGGCCCGGCTGACTTCAAATGGGGTGCCCAGACCACCCAAAATCTCCCTACACGCGGAGGGATCAGCGGAAATGTCATCCCCTTGCATCACAGACCACGGAGGGCGGTGGTAAGCCATGGCCCGATTTTCCGTGTAGGAGCGATAATAATACTCCAATTCAGACTCTTCAGGCTGAATAGGAGTCTCTACAAAACCCGCAACCCGGAACCAGAACCAGAAGCCTTCTCAGCAGCAGGAGACTTTGGCTTTTCAGTATAAGCAAATTTCAAGTTCAGATCATCCGCATCCTCTGGGGTAATGCCATTGTCATGCGAATCCACCGTGTTATGGATCTGGGCCGCAGACCCCTTCCCAGTATCCTCCTCCCGCACAGAGGGCTCAGGCGTAACAACCTTATGAACCCCCACATCCGCAGCAGTGTCATGTGGGGGAAGAGGAGGAGGAGCATCAAAGATGGAGAACCCTTCATCTTGGGGTTCTGCAATCAAAGCAAAAACACTTTAAACTACAAGTACAAATACAAAATATTTGACCAAGTAATGCATCACGAACCAGGAACAACCGCAGGTTTCCTTTGTCCCACAAAAGCCCGGCGTCTGGTCTGAATCTTCGGCTTCTTTCCCTCACCAGCATCAACAGCTTTCCCCGCTTTCCTCTTCTTCTCATCAGCAGCCTTTGAACCCGTAGTGGTTCCACCTGTGGCCGCACCAGCACCTGGCACACCCAAGCCCTCAAGGGTGTCAGATACTACCACATAATCGGTATATCTGCGGAAGTGAGATCGAGAGATACCTGCTGCTTGCGGAACCAAAGGCGGAACCGCAGGAGCTTCAGTTTTCTTCTTGCCGCGACCCCGCACGGGTTTATCACCTTGTTTCTTCTCCGCATGCTTTTTGGGGGCACCCTTTGACTCAAACTTACCAAGGGCCCCAAGAGTACCTGCATGAAGAACATCAGCAACATGAAACTTATAAGGCAAGAAAAGAAGGCTACGAATTATACCTTTGCCCTGCGGCAGGGGTGCATTCAGTGCCTCGCGTGTAGGAACGCGGAAGTTATGAAGAATGGTCAAATTAAACCCTGCACCTTCAGCAGTCTGGATAATATCAACCTTTCCAGTAAAGGTTGGATCAAATATCTTCCACAGCTCAACAACTTCTTCTGATATACACGTTCAAATTAACAAGCAAACAAGGGAATAATAAAACCGCGCAAGAGTAAAAACACTTACCACCAGTTTTCTCCCGCACAACGGGCCTTGAATGCTTATCGGCCCTAGTCAATAACATCCGCAGCATCCACAACTCGGTGTTCTTCAACAGCCTATGCTCTATAGTCTTCAACCGCGGGAACCATTCCGCATTCCCCGAATTAGGAATGGCAATGTCCTCCACAGGGATAGGCTCATTGACATTCCGCAAAGGTATGTTGACAACGACCGCGCAAGCTTTAACATAGAAGAACTTGCTCTTCCACTTGGTAATACCCTTGGGAGGGGTCATCAACTTAATACTTCCGTACCGTTCTCGGAAGGAGAAGAAGCCTGTGTTCACCGTCAACTGATAAAATCCCCGGAAATTGTCAACGGTAACGGGCAAACCAAGGGCACGAAAAGTTGATTCAAAGTGCCTAATCCGAATAAACCCAAAAGGACTCATTTGGGAGATATGGACCCTATAATACTCCAACAAATCAGCAACAAAAACGGTCAATGGTAAGCGAAGATTACCATCGATGAAAGAATCGGCCCACAGGGTCACGTAACCGGCTGGAGCACAAGCACCGGTGTCACCGTCTTGGGGATGAACAGCCCCAAACTCGGAGGGCATTTGTATACTGATCATCAGTTGGTCGAAAGACGCTTTCGACCACTTCAACGGTGGCAAACCACCACCAGGAACACTGCCACCATCATCTTCTTCTTCCCCGGCCACCGGAGAAGAGGTTTCAGGGTTTTCACCCTCCACATTGTGTGGGTTGGATGGTTCAGCCATCAGATAAGGAAGAGAGAGGTAGAGTATTACAAGAAAAACTCAGAAGATGACCGGAAATACAGGCGGATTGATCGGAGAAGATGAAGAGTATTCTCTTTCCACCGGAGAAATTTTTTGAATTTTGAACAACGTGAGGAGAAACCAAACGGTTTCCCCTTATATACTCATCGCAATTAATGCGATGGAGTAACCGACTTACAAAGTTCAAAAAGGACCACTTACGTTTCGCCACGTGTTCAGCGACTTTTAAGCTGACGGTTATCACGCGCGCGTGGCCGCCCACGCGCCTGACAGAATTGACCTTTACACTACTTGCTACAGTGCAATTATGACCTCGGTCAATACAAACGTCCTTTCAGAACATCACATGTCAGAAATCTACCAACTTTCAACAACCCACACGTGACATCAGCCACGTAGACAAAGCAAAAGTGACAAACCTTATCCAAACTTAAGCGGCATGCGGTTTCACTGGTTTACTGTACCATAACCCATACCGCATGTCGTTTTTTACATACCCCTCAAAAAAGGCAAAAATATATATATCCAAATTATATAAGGAGGTATAACGATAAACCGCACATACCCACGAGCACACGTGGAATATGCGGAGATAACACACATAACCCCGCCCGGGTGTGTCAGATACTAAGAACCAGCATGGCTCTTTGGACTGCGAAAACCGCTTCTCATGATGCGGTTAACCGCACTCCAGGAAAGCTTCTTCAGGCCTCAAATCCCTCGTATCCGGTTCACAACCACGGAGGGAACGCAAACAGCTTCTCCTTAAGGAAAAGGACAAGTATGCTGAGCAAACCGCACATCAGCAACCCTGTCTCCTGAACCTTCAAGAGCTGCATCCAGGCTACAAGACTTCTAGAAGCGAGTTCTTTGCTGCAAACCGCAATCACTCGTGAGTGGCTGCTACAAACCGCAACTATGCGAACAGTAGCTACGGAAGAGCCACAACTAAACCTCCACACGGTGGAGCAAAGCTGCTTCAAAGAAAACTGCTTTTCAACAAAGCATGAAGGAAAGTGGCTACAAAACGAATGCGGAAGAGTTTCAACCAACTTCCCAAGCATCTAAGTTGGTCTCCTCCGGCAATACTACTTAAAGGAAACCTACTTTCCACCAAAGCGCGAAGGAAAGTAGCTCCAGAACAGTGGTAACAAGTCTGCTTATGACTAGTTACCCACCTATGGACCGCATAGAATAAACAATGGTGGGCACAACCCTGCCTATGACCATGTTTATCTGCCCATAGTCCAGATTCACATTGTTCGACCAAACACGACCAACAATGGCACAACTACCCCACGATCCTCGAACGAGCATGGCCAACAAGGTACGGCAACGAGGTAACCGCAAAGAACATGCGGTTACTAGAGAGCTAAGCCTCAGAGGATGTGCGGTTACTTGAGAGATAAACCGCAGAGGACGTGCGGTTACTAGAAAACTAAACTGGAGAACATGAATACCCCACAAGAGAGGGTTCATCATTACATGTCCAGTTGCTAAACATAGAGCTTGAGCAAAGTACTTACAACTTTGCACTAGCTGACGCAGAGCTTCCAACTAGACTGAAGAAGACACATCTTCAGTCACGATCTCAAAGGTTGGTTCGAACCCTGCTAACACCTTAAGTCACCGTCTCAAAGGTTGGTTCGAAACACCAACAGGTGGCTGATGACATCAACAAAAGGTAGACTAAGAGTCAAGTCCGTGGCTGAGAATTCCGCATCAGACGGAACTTGCTCACCATGCACCCTTCTCAAAGGAAGAAACAATCCACTAGAAAGGCCTACTACTTAAAGGCCCATACTTAACCTTCTAGACAACATAGTCCAGTATCCCTCTCACATGCAACTCGCATACGGAAGGAACACTAGACTGGGGGGACTTGAAGGGGTATGGTCCCAAATCTCGCGTCAACACGACCGCGAATGACCATTACCCTCATCAAAAACCTCCAACAGCAATAAACTCTCCAGTGTCCGCGTGGGCACATGCGGACACTGCGGTCCAATCTGTCCATTGATGAGAAGAATTACCTTAAGGACGGAAACTAATGTAACACATAGCGATGCGGCCCCGCACCGCATCCTATGAACATTTTCGTCACGACAAGGGATCCGGACAACAGGAACAGTCACTCAGCAGGCGATGCGGCATAACACCGCATCCCGCGTGAATCATGGATGGAACAACCAACGCGGGAACTACATCAAGGACCGCAAGCAGCGATGCGGCTTGGCACCGCATCCTGCCTACAAGGCGAGTGGGTCTGACACCACAGTGCAAGTGGCACTGGGAACAATCGCCTACCGGCCCACGTGTATACAACAGTCTGACACCACAGCAGGACGTGGCATCACCACAGTATCCGACAGGTCTGACACACCTGCAAATAGCTGTGCGATGTCAGGCTAGCTACTCAACTACCCTCCTCCACTCCTCGGCTATAAATACTGACCCCAAACCAGGTTTGAGGTATCACTTCTGAACTCTCTCAATACTACTACTATCACACTTTGCTTCCCAAGCAAACTACTGATTCTCACGCCGGAGAGTGGTAACAAGGAGCACCCCCCACCACATCCTCCTTGTTGCGAGTCACGGTTTGTTTCCTTGTGCAGGGAACCCACCACCAGACGATCCAGCCAGCGATCCTCGGAAAGAAGGGATTAACCCTCTTGACGAGACCAGTGAGTTAACCTACCCGGTTAACCATTGTTTCATCACTTACTTAAAGTTGTTTTTACTCAAAAGAGTTAAATGCCATTTTAGTCACTGTGGTTTGGGTCATTTTGCCAGTTTAGTCCAAAGGTTTGAAACGTTGCCATTTTAGTCCAAATAGTTTTCAAACGTTGCCATTTTAGTCCACTGTGTTAACTCCATCCCTTTATTTTGTTTACTAGAAGGGCATTTCGGTCATTTTATATGTAATTTTGTTAACTAGAAAGGCAATTCGACCATATAAAATGATCGAATTACCCTTCAAGCTAACAGAAAAAATGGACGGAGTTAACACGGGGGACTAAAATGGCAACGCTTGAAACTATTTGGACTAAAATGACAACGTTTCAAACTTTTGAAGTAAACTGACAAAATAACCCAAACCACATAGACTAAAATGGCATTTAACTCTGCTCAAAAAGTAATATACATGTTTGTTGAAATAAGTTATGGGTCAACCTTATGTCCTTATCCATTATCCGTATGAGAAGTTACATTTTCAAGGCCCAATAAGCCCAAATAATAAAATCCAAAAGATAGAAAAGTGTGGTTACTGTTTGGAACTTTTGGTTGATTTTAACTTCTAAACATTTTGGTTATGGTTTATAGAGATATCAAAAAAGTTATCAACAGTTTAGTTAGCAATTTGACTTGATATCGGTCTAAACGTAACACCCTAACTTTTACATTATTTTAAACTTCCACTAGAATGTTAAAAATATCTATTTATTTGTGAAGAACTATAAGTTGGTGATGAAAAAATTATACATCAATCAAAATTTGTGTTGGAAATAAGGATCATTTGGTATGAAACAAACAAATTCATGATAAAAACAATGAATTGATAGGCTTCTAAATTTTGTTTGGTCCCTAATAATATAAACATTTTTGGTACACATATTTTTTTTAATAAAAGCTTTTAGTCATTAAGAAGGAATCTTCAGTTGCAACAAATTAGGACAAAGTAGAATGAAAAGGATTTGATATAAGATTATAGGTTAGGTACCAATTATTATCGAACAACAAGGTTGGTATTTGGATTTAACCATAAAAATATCAACAAAAATGTTCAAATTAATCACAATGGATATATTGTAGAAACATTTATAGAAATTAGAAGTATTATTTGTTATCGATGATCGTCTTAATGTGATTGTAAGGTTTCAGATATCTACTATTTTTACTTGTATACAAATCCTTTTTTTTTTTTTTTGTATGATCGTATGGCATATGTGTAGGTGTTGAGTTTGACCGGTTGTGATAAAATCTTTTACAGGTAAAATGAAAATGGTAGACTCATAACAATGATTAGTCACATATAAACCGATACACTCTTAAGTCCTTTTCAGTCCCCAAACACCCACAAACAAGTTCGGTCACATGACACATTAGTAATGCATCCATCCTTTCAAAAACATAAATTTTCCAAGCAATTCCTTTACAAATATTTATTATAATAATCCAGGTACACTCTAATGCTATAAGAGTTGATTTATTTATTATAGAGTAAATTGCCATTTTAGTCCTTGAGATTTGGTCCAAATTGTCATTTTAGTACAAATAGTTTTTTTTTCTCCTCTGGGTCCCTGACTTTTTCATTTTTTGCCATTTTAATCACATTGCCTAACTCAGTCTAAAAATCTGGTTATAACCAGGGGTATTTTTGGTATAACTGTTGTGTAGTGATAACCCGGGGTAGTTTAAAACGTAATTTATAAACCTCATAATAATTTAATGCCAAAAATACCCCTGATTATAACCTGGTTTTTAGACTAAGTTAGGCAATGTGATCAAAATGGCAAGAAAAAAGAAAAATCAGGGACCCAGAGGAGAAAAAAAACTATTTGGACTAAAATGGAAATTTGGACAAAAACTCAGGGACTAAAATGGCAATTTACTCTTTATTATAAGTAGAACATCCTTTAAACTTAGAGTAAACTTCCGTTTTGCTCCCTGTGGTTTGGTCACTTTAACGGTTTTGCCCCAAACCTTTAAAAATAGCCATTTTACTCCCTGATGTTTGGTTTTGTTGCCTGGAAAAACAAACAATTTGGATGGAGTTAGAGGCGGGGAGCAAACTGGCAAAAAACAAGAAACATCAAGGAGTAAAATGGCTATTTTTAAAGGTTTGGAGCAAAACCGTTAAAGTGACCAAACCACAGGGAGCAAAACGGAAGTTTATAGCAAATCATTTGATGATGAAAATATATATAACAGGTGTTAATGATTTGGAGATAAAATGATTTTTGCGTTGGAAAGACGGATTTTTTTATTTTTTTTTAAAGAGGTGAAAATTTAATTTGCAGCTAATGTGATGTGTTTGTGAGTGATTAAAATATCTAGTGTTACGATACCTCTAATTTCTTCTTCTCGCTAATTTTTGCAGCGTCTACTTCTCTCTTCCCTCCCGGTTTATTGAAAAAAAAAAAAATCTTAACGACCCGGCCCTCACCTCTGTGTGACGTCCGCATGGATGCACCCAGCCAACCCATCCGCTAAAAATGCCCCACAGAGATGGTCGCACAATACAACGGTCATGGGTTTTGCCTCCTTCACCGCCAACATAGCCTTTCGTCGCGTTCACGGCTTCTTCGTAGCGGGTGGTCTTCTTCTTTTTTTAACCACACATAGTTACTCGATTTCTACTTCTGAATTACACCAAAATAATTCTAATTTTTCCCGTGCCAGAAATTAAACCGGAATCTTCTCACTAAAAAGCAAAAGCCTCTACTACCTAGCTAAGGATGAAATGGTGGGGTGGTCTTTGGATCACAAGTTTTTATTTAAATGAGTTTCTTTTGATATGATGTTATGTTGTTTCTTTTAAAAGTTTTAATGGGCCCAACACAACCTAATAATTAGGCTCATTACCCATTAGGACATGTCCTTTAGGGTCCATTTTCCATGATTGGATTTGATACTTTTCTAAATGGGCCTACAAAGAATCATAAGCAAACAGATAAGCTCATATCACAAACAAACATAACACAAAGGATGACATGTCACTCTCAGCAGGTTACAACACATAAAGATGTCACACCCCTAGCAAAAGTGAGATCAGATGGAGGCAAAAAATACAAACACAACCGCTTGCCTACGTAAATATAAACCTTAATTTTAAAAACATTAACTTTTGGTCTTCACAAGATCTTAAGAAACTGTTGTGTTTGTGAAGGATGGCAGAAGAGGCGGTTGAAGTTGTTGCAGCCAGCATGAAGAATAAGGTGATGGTGGCCATTGATGATAGTGAGTACAGTCAGCATGCTCTTAATTGGGCCCTTAACACTCTTAGATCTACCCTGGTAGATTCAGAAGTTGTTATCTATACGGCCCGAACACCGGTTGATATCGGCTATTTGTATGCATCTTCATGGGGAAGTAAATCTCTTTGTTTTATATTTTTCTAATTTTTCTAGTTTTCTGTAAAGTCATAGCGTATCTGAGAATTCACGAGCTCGTGCAAGTAGAAAAAAAGGGTTTCTACAATAAACTTGTATATAAAAAATGTCAATAATACAACGATAGATGTAATATTTCATTTGGCTTAAGACCATGGGGTTTGGTGGGGCTTGGGTTGGGCATTTGGTGACACGTGGATCTTAAATATTAAAAACCCAAAGCCAAGTTTTTTAGCGGTATGGTGGGGCTTGGGTTGGGCGTGGCTGGGCGGCGTGGCCTAGCCACATCAACATTTTTTTATATATATTTTTATTTATAACTAAATAAAAAATAAGCATATATATTTTTTTAAATACATAAACATACATAATAATTATCAAAATAAAAAACAGTCATTCTTCGTCGGTTTCGAACCCAGGAATCGTTGAAACATGTTCCACCAAATCAGCTCGAAGGTTCTGATGTATATCCCTTGACTTTATTAAAAATTCATTTGCCGCTTTATCTTCGTCTGTTACGTTACCTTGTTGGGGGGTCATCGTCATCGTAGTAGGTAACCACCGCTCTACCTTCATCCTCCAAAATCATGTTTTATGTTTTGATATTGTGTGAAAAAAATGTTAAATGTGGTAAGTATTTATAAAGGAATTTTTTTTTTAAAAAAGGTAGCCCCCAACGGCTACTTTTAATGGGCCAATCACAATCCACCATGTCACCTTGCTCCCCCGCCCCACGCCCGGCTTGAAAGCCAAGCCCCAAGGGGCTACGCCCCAACCCAAGCCCACCCGGGGTGGTGCCTTGGGCGTTTTACCCCAACCCACGCCCAAACCCCCGCCCCATACCCCACTGCCTAAAACATTATTGAGTTTGGTTGGGTAATTGGGTTAACTGACAAATGGGCCCAAACTAAATGGAAAGATTAATCATTAATGGATTTAAAAAAAAAAACATATTAGGTTTTAAATTTAATTACAGGCATTTGTTTAAAACTATAAATAAGATATATAAAGAAATTAAATATTTTGAGACCTTGGGTAAACGGGTTCTAAGCGGTCACCCACCCCACCCTAGTTACTCATATTGTACTAGTGTATAGTACTATATAGGCCAACTAAACACGAATCTGGTTGCACGTATTATAAAAGTACAAAAAATCAACCTTGTTTTTTTATAACATCCCAAACTTTAAGGGCGTTTTCGCTATCAAGTTTATTGCCTTTGCTTAAACCTGATATGGTAGATACTTGTTTGATGGCCTAAAGTAGTGTTGTGAAGTTTGCTTGTCACAAACCTAACACAAAATTCATGAATTTGTTTTTAGTCTAAATGAGTTCGAGCCGCATTGAACTTGTGAACACGTTTAGCTAAACAAGTTGTGTTCAAGTTGACCTAACAGGTTCATGAGTCGACCCTTCTAACCGGTTGATTTTCAAGAAGGTTAAAAAGATGTGTTACTTGTGCCCAAAAAAAAAATAGCATCTACTGTATACTTTAAACGCAATTCACTTGAATTTTTTGCTCTAAATTTGTGATTTTAGATTACTAATATGTAAAAAGATAAAATAAAATTTTGGGTTAAACAAGTTGTGTTCGGTTCAACCCAAGAAAACTTATATCGTTTTCAGATTCACGCGTCCAAGACTATTTTTGGGTCCGTGTCATACTTGACCGGTCAATCCATGAACGCGACACATACAAGACCCCTAGCCTAAAGCAATTTTAATATTATGGTTATGTAATGTTTGGTTTAGAGTTCAATGTACGTACGTACATACGAGTATATTGTTAACATGTAATACTCTTTAAGAATGAAATGGTTTTGATTTCTATTGCATTGTTTATGGTAACTGCAGCAGCTGAGCTTATAAAAGAGCTTAAAGAAAGTGAGACTAAGGAAGCTCTTGATTTGCTAAACAAAGCTAAAGCTACCTGCGCCGGTTACGGGGTTACAACTTCCATTCCACTTATAGTTTTTGTTAAAATTACTCTTTACAAATACAGTAATTTAGATTTTGTTACTTGCAGATCACAGCAGAAGGAATGACAGAAATTGGAGACCCAAAAGTGGCTATATGCAATGCAGCAGCCGAACTAAACATCCAGTTGCTTGTGGTTGGCAGTCATGGCCGAGGGGCTGTTACTAGGTTAGTTAGCCTGTGTTTTATAACTAACTTGCCGAGAAAATTTACGTCACAATGTAAACTAACTTGGATTTATAACAAAACGTACTTAAAAATAAGCACGTAAGAAAATAGTGTTTTTTACGATAAAGAATGGTACCACGCATTGTAGCAGAGTCGAAACGTAAAGTAACTCGAATTTATACGAGCTTATGAAAATGTATTATATCAAACCTGGCTCGTTTCCAAACAATACGTAGACCAACCAAAAACATGCATAAATATAAGCACGGAAACTTATTATATTTGACCCACGTACATAAAATAAGCACGTAAAAGTCAAGGGGATCAACATAACATTTTACAAAGTTTTTAGAAAGTTGGGGGATGTAAGTTGCAATGCAAAAAGTTGAAGGGTTGAATACACAAAAAGAAAAAAAAACATTGGTTGGCATTTTTGTAAATTTAGCAAAGAAACACAATAAAATAATAGAGATTGTGTCTTACTCACTACTTCTAACTTCTAAGACACCCTCTTTTGTTATAGAGTTAATTATTGTTTTCTCTGTGGTTTGTTAAAAATCACTATTTCAGTCTATTAGTTAAAAATTGCGATTTCAGTCCATGTGGTTTCACTTTCAAAACCATTTCAGTCCACCTCGTAACAATTTCAGTCCATGTACTTAACAAAATAATAGATTTAAATTGTTACGAAAGTTAAACCACAGGAACTGAAATGGTTACGAAGTGAAACCACAGGGACTGAAATCGCAATTTTTAAACTAATTGAGTGAAATAGTAATTTTTAACAAACCATAAGGACGAAAACAGTAAGACCGTGGGGTATGGTGGGTTGGGCGTGGGTTGGGGCCTTTGGTGACACATGGCTGGGGGTGCCAGACATGGGGCGACTCACATTAAACAGGGTATGGTGGGGTGGGGGTTTGGGGCGTGGGTTTGGTGGGCTTCGCTGGGCTGACCGGTGGGCTCTTTGTTAACAGCAAATTTAAATTTTTTTAATATTTTTAATTAAAGAAAATTACATAAAAACCAATTTCTACTGTTTATATTTGTTTTTTTATCTCTTCTCTCATCTCCAACACTATTTGTAACTCGTCACCCTGTAGGTGATCAATCGGCTGGGATAGCAATTTCAAATCATCACGTCTTTGTCTCAGGGCATCTCTAGCTTCTTTGCTCTTTCGTTGTTCGGCCCTTTGTTGTTGGAAGACGTTGAATGTATCTAACTTGGCTGAAATGTCATCCAACTGGTCGCTGTATATTCCCCTACGCAAGCCCGAACTCCCAGCTGAAGGCGATGTCGTATCAGATCTTGATTTTTGAGCACGCCTTTTTGAGGCATCTCTTCCATACTCAGGCCGGTTTGGGCTTGGCGAATCATCCAAAAGGTCCTCAAACTCTTGATCTCGTGCATCAGACTGGGCTTGGGACGAGGCCCTTGACCTTTTGGAAGACGTGTTACTTTCGCTACCACTGGGGATATTCGACCACTTTGGATGGAACTTACAAATCTCCCAACAATGCATGAAACGGAAGTCGGTCCCCACATTTGTCTTGAATTGAACCAATGCATTCATCACAATGTCGGCTACGGTTTCACCACTTTTTGGGTTTTGTTTTGCTTTATTTAAAAACCACTATATTTTCTAAGTTGGCCGCTTATCTCGGTCCACTTCGAGGATAAGCTTTCGTTTTCACGATAAACCTCTCTTCCCAATTCTTTATGGAATACTCTACTAACTCCTTGCCACAAATGGGTTCGATGTTGAGAATTTCCTATTTTTATAAAAACAAAATTTAATATATTACAAAGTTATATAAAAAAAACCATTAATATAATCAAAGTTTAAGAATACCTAAAGTTGCATGTTGAGATTGTGGAAACCAACCCCTCGCCAATGCAAGTTCTTCAGGAACGGTCCATTTTACTTGTTTTTGCTTAGCGGTTTCAAGTGCTTTATCCTTGTCGGTTTTTTTCTTATGGCTTCTCTTTTTGATGGGTTTCGATGCGGAAGGACCATCGTTGGGTGGTTGAGTTTCGGGGACGGTTTCGTTTTGTGAAAGGTCGATGGAGTTTGGTGAAAGGTTGATGGGCGTTTGTGTAAACGGGGTAGGTATCGCATCATCGGCGTGTGGGAAGTTAGTAAACAAACAATTCCCAAGATACGATGCATAACTCGCTTCTTGGGGCATAGAAGAGTGTATCAAAAATGGACGAGGCATTGGACGAATGGGTGGTGGGCTAGGATTATTTTCTTGGAATGCATACGGGTTGGTCGGGTCAAAAGGACGGTTATGAGGATGCATTTTTTCGTTTTGTAGAAGGAGAATTGAAGATGATTATAGAAGATGTGGTTGAATGTGGTAAAAAATGGAAGAAAAATGTTAGTTTAATAGTGGAAAAATAATTTTTTTTTATAAGATAGCCGTTGGCCAACGGCTAGCCCAACGGTTACTTTGGTTTGTCCAGTGAGAGCCCGCCATGTCAGCTTGGCCAGACCGCCCCACGCCCGGCTTGAACCCAAGCCCCAAGGGCCACGCCCAAACCCAAGCCCACCCGGGGTGGTGGCTTGGGCGTTTTCCCCCAACCCACGCCCAAACCCCCGCCCCATACCCCACGGTCTAATTAACTCTTTGTTATATTATTAATAATAATAATTATAGCTTTTGTGTTTGCATTATATTATAAACTTATAAATTAGCAACTTCTTTATGCATAGATGTGTTGTACTTTTAGCTTTGGGAGTGTTTAAAAAAAAATTGGAATTTTCCCTTTTTAATCCTAAAGTATCAATCTTTAACAATTTTAGTTTAAGGTTTTAATCTTTGGTAATTTAACCCCCTTGATTAATTTGATTTTTCACTTCTACTTCAAAAGTTTCCGTCTTATACAATTTAACCCCTTTGATTAATTTGGACTCTCACTTCTAATTCAAAAGTTTCCATCTTTTACGATTTAACCACTTTGATTTTTTTTTACTTTTAACCTAAATCTTTTCAACTTTTGCAACTTTGAACACATATACTTTTCATCTATCGCAAGTTTTGTGTTTAACGTTTCGTTCTAGATTTTCCGATTTAACATGCCACAACGTGCGCGTGGAGTTCAACTTTTTTTTCATCTACTTTATCTTGTTTGACAGGCCCGTCACAACGCGTCTATTTTTCTCCGTTTGATAGGTCTGTTGCAATGCGTGGGTCATAGATCGGCTCAGTTATTATTTTCTATGTTTTACACACAGGCTCGCGGTCATGTAAGAAATATTTGTCTTTCATCTAATATGATATATAACTAACGCATCCCCCGCCGCATTGCGGCGGGTGGTAATTCTAGTTTATATTAACTTGTAAACAATTTGTTGATTATAATCGGCAGGGCTTTCTTAGGGAGTGTCAGCAATTACTGTGTCAATTATGCCAAGTGCCCTGTTCTTGTCGTCAAGAAAGCAGAGTAAATCAGTGACTCAGTGACGTCAGTGTGTGTGTTCTGATTCGGTTCCGATATGTTCATAAATAAATAAATAAAAAATATGAAGTTAGTGAAAATAATAATGTTCGTGGAAATTTGAAGTCTATATCTATAACTAGTTATTTTCCGCCCGCACGTTACGCCGGGAACCAATGACTACAAAATGCGTGTCAGCAACTTCAAACAGATACCGAATATCAAAACATAAATAAAATGACGTGGTAAGGATAATCACTCCGTCATAAAAAAACGATTTTAAATAACCTAATATATAATAATAGGACCCACACGTCCTACACGTTGGAAATTCGGTTGATTTCAGTTCAGTTATTACGGTGCTAACACGTTAAAATATGGATGAGCTCGGTACCAGTAACGGCAGCGAAAGCACGGATCCGGAAATTCATCGAAATTAGGTAGCGGCACCGAAAATGCTCGGTACAATACGGTATGGTATTTGAAGGTAAAAATCAATAAATACATGTATGGTGTTTGACCGGTGTCGAACCGAAAGTAACGATTCTGAAAACGCCAAAAGGTGGGTACCAAATTGGTACCGAAAATGATTTGGTATAGTAAATTTGGTACCGATACGATACCGGTTCGTTTACAGGATTTGATACGATTTGCTCATCAATATTCTGAATATCCAAGTTAATTTTACATGCTACAATTCATTCATTACGGAAAAAGACAAAAAATAAAGCAAAATAAGTTGTTGTGTATATAAAAGCTCATTCAACGAAATACAGTTTACTTACTGTGTGTATGAAAAGTAATCTAAACGGTGCAATTACTTGCATTGTTGCGTTGCTACAGGATTTGATGAGCTCGGTACCAACCGGTACTGAAAATAGCGTTACCGAAATCCCCAAAAGTGGGTACCGGTACCGAATATACCTAGTATGGTACGGTTCGGTACCGGTCGGTACTGGTACACACCGGTATTTGAGGGTAAAAACCGGTGAATACCTGTGCAGAACCGGTACCGAAAATACACCTGTTTGGTAAATTTGAGACCGGTACCTATACCCGATACCATTTGCTCATCTCTTAATGATGTTACTATTCATTCCATTCTAATATTAAATAATTCTTACTTGCATTGTTGCGTTGCTACAGGATTTGATGAGCTCGGTACCAACCGGTACTGAAAATACCGTTACCGAAATCCCCAAAAGTGGGTACCGGTACCGAATATACCTAGTATGGTACGGTTTGGTACCGGTCGGTACTGGTACAACACCGGTATTTGAGGGTAAAAACCGGTGAATACCTGTGCAGAACCGGTACCGAAAATACACCGGTTTGGTAAATTTGAGACCGGTATCTATACCCGATATCATTTGTTCATCTCTTAATGATGTTACTATTCATTCCATTCTAATTTTAAATAATTCTAATTCTAATTCTAATTTTAATTTAATAATAAATTACTGTTCATTCAGTTTGCTTTTTATCATATATAGATTTAATAATAAATTACTGTTCATTCAGTTTGCTTTTTATCATATATAGATGCCCACGCGCGTTGCGTCGTGGATTCATCGCAAACATCGAATGAATTAGTTCAACTGTTATGTGATGTGTTAACCGCATGAAAAAGCGCATTGCGATTGGATTAAAACGTAAAGTAAACCGAATTTATGCCGTACTATTATAATGTAGTATATGTGACCCGACACATACATAGAAAACATCATGGGTATAAAGGAAAAACAAACACGTGTAATCAATATGGATTAATTAGAGTTTTTTAAAAAATGAAGGAAAAGAAGAAATCACAATCTGACTTCACTCGGTTGAGAACAAAATTTACGAAACGTACATAAAATAAGCATAAAAACGTATTATATTTTACCTGACTCGTTTTACAAAAATATTTACGTTGAAATGTAGACCAACTCGAATTTATATTGTCACGTACATAATAATATGCACGTAAAATGTTTTATTTAACGAAAACGTATTATATTTGACCTGACTTGATTCCTGTTAAAATGTTTACGTCGAAACGTAGACCAACTCGAATTTATATTGAAACGTATATAAAAATAGTTGTTTAGCGGGCTGTAAAATGGAGTAATAGCGTAGAGGTTAAAACTACATTTTTCAAAAGTTAAGGATTTGTATGATCGATGGGAAAACAAAAGGGTCCATTTTTGTAAAAGCTTAAAAAGTAGGGACGCGGGTACATCGCAAACGTCGAACGGATTAGTCCAAGCGTTATACGAAGTGTTAATCATATGAAAACACACGTTTCGACGTATCCGATTGAACTCAATGTAACCTATAGTTGGATTACGATTGGATCAAAACGTAAACTAAATCGTGTTTATACAGTACAATCATAATGTATTATATGCAACCTGACTAACCCGAATTTATACTATAAAGTCAAAGCGTATTATATGCTACCCGATTCGTATGTAGGAAACATACAAAATAAAGCACGAAAGCGTATACCAAATTTACGCCGAAACATAAAAAATCAAAGTTTAAAAGTTGAAGGGTCGGTATAAAGCATATGGGCAAAAAAATTAATTATCAAAGTATGGACCAAAAATGTAAGTTACAAAAGTAGAAGGTCAAAAGAAAAATTGAATGTAAATTATAAAAGTATATGTTAAAAATAAAAATCTTCAAAGTCAAAGGGTGAAAGTGGAAAATCATCGAAAATTAAGGGATGATAGTGGAAAAATCCACCGTCATTCTACTTTAAGATGTATAGAAATAAGCATTGAAGTATATGTTATGGTCATGGATTGATCAATGGTTATGAAAATGTTTCAAGGTCTTTTATTGTAAGTTTTGATCTTTTTTTTTCTTAATTCATAACAACTGGTAGGGCCAGCCTGAGAATTCTTGTACCCTGTTCGAGCTCGAAAAAACGTGCCCTCGGGCCTTAACGAAATAAATAATTTAAACGAGTTTTTCATACAACCGTGAACCGTTTACAAAAATATAACATTCGATAAACGATGCAAGACTGAAATCGAAGAACAATCGTAGAACAAAAAAGTGCAGACTCTGTGGCTTCTGTGGGTGCAGAGTCTGTGAGTTCTTCATCGAACTAGGTTTGTCTCCTACTCTCCTGCTATACGACGTTTCAATATCCACAGGGCACTAGTTGCCGCCCAACATGGACTAATTGTTTTTATTAGTCTTTAAAATCATTTGGGTATTGGGCTCACTAACCTAGTCTCAATGGGCTAACAAATCTAAATCATATGATTTTTTTTTGTAAGTGGACCTATGTTATGTTAGTACTTGTTTGGCTATATCCTTTTAAATTTTTTTACATATATAATATTGGAATTTTTAAAAAAATTATGTGCCCTACGAAATCACGGGCTCTGGCCGGTGGTCCTCCCCGCCCACCTCCAGGGCCGGCCCTGCCCACTGGCCGGAAATGGTAGGTGGCCCGAGAGGTAGCTGGACATGATAACCGGAGTTTGGAGGGGGTGGCACGGTAATTAATATCATAATGTTTCATATTAAGAACAATCACTGAAATTTTGACATATCACACGACCGATTGACGTAATTTACTCTGTATTCGTTGGTTAAAACAATTTATAGTCACCAACGTTACGAGTTTATAGTAACTAAGTGAAAAAAGGGCGCTATATATTATAAATGTAAGACAGAAAAGCAAAGAGGTGACATAACATTTTGTGTTTCCCTTATTGTAGTTTTGTGGTCATGAATTGTTAGAAGTGTTTCATCGTATCATCAAGGTTATTCGTATTAGGCTGTATGTATTAGACAAGAAGAGTTTTTCAGAAAAAACAAACAACACCTTCATGTAGTGTATCTTCTCATTTCTCATATAGGCTTCTCATCGTTATAAAAAGGTCCTTTTTTCCGTAATTTATATAATTAGTGGCGGACTCAGGTATTATTTCCTGAGAGTGTAGATGAGGTGTTTAACCATATTTTCAAGGGGTGTAGTCAATTTTTTTGCCTAAAAAATACATGAATTTTTTTCAAGGAGTGCGCTCGAGCACCCCACCAAAATACATAGGTCCGCGGATGTATATAATCGAGTGATCGTGTAAGACTTAGCATCATAGAATCTATGTAACATTCAGAAGATTGTTATTTGTCAACATTGACCTCGAGAAAAGGTGATGTATCCATATGTGATGATAGTAACATACATTATAGATTTAAATGAAATGCAACCGAAAGGTTTTAGTATGTCAAATAACTAACATTTTGTATTTTATTTAAATAAATAACAAAACCGATAAACTAGAATAAGACTAATTATTAAAAATCTTAATGGTCATCATCATCATCATCATACTCAGTATATCCCACCAATAGCAAAGCTAAGGTAGGGTCTGAGGAGGGTGAGATGTAGACAGCCTTACCTCTACCCCATAGGAATAGAGAGGCTGCTTCCAATGAGACCCCGGCTCGATTGTAGTTTTGCATCAAGCCTTGGACATAAGGCACATAACACTCGGCAATTGAGACAAACACCGATTAGTGCATGTACCCCCTTGTCTTTTGGCTATCAACGCCACCACATGATGCATGATTAACCATCCCCTCTTTTAACGTTATTTTCACGAAATTAGTAAAATAACGTTAAAATTAGTGCCCTTTCACTTTTGCCCCCCGAGCGCCCACACATATATACATTATATGAGCATACCACAAACGGGGCGTTATTAAAAATCTTAATGGTATTAGTTTTAAAAGTTATGAACTCGTTTTTTCATATGATATATTCGCTATGATTCAGGCATTTGGGACGCATGGGCATATGGGTACCAAATGGTTGAACCTACAAGCAAAAATCCGGCATATGGGTACCAAATCTGAACATTTTGAAAAAGTTAGGGTATAGGGAGTGGTTAAACACCTTGAATAGGTAAACCCCCAATTCGACCAATCAAACAGTGTCACATCATTTTACCTATTTTGTTTACCTATTGCTCAAAAACGTTGGCGGTGGTTAGACACTTTGGAATAGGTAAACTATTTAAAAAAAATTGTGTGATTGATTGAGAAGGCATGGACCTCACCACACACCCCTCTCTCTCCCCTTCCCTCCGTCTCCTGATTCGGTAATCCTTTACCGAAAACACCCACTAAATCGTTAAACTTGATTGGCAAAAATGATGGGCAGTGGTTAGACATTCAGTAAACACATGTTTACCGCTGCCACACCGTATACCATTATATACTTGTGGTTTTAGTGTATTCCCCACACACACAACCAGCCACACATATGCATCCAACTTTATTTATATACATATCTCTTCTAATATATGTGGCTATGGTTATTCTTGAATTAAATTATATCATATTCAACCATAATCACCGACCGTTTTCCAGTGATTTTTTAAGCACCGACCACACACAAAAATACATAGAGAGAGAGACGGGTGTTCTTTTGAAAAAAAAAAAAACAAACAAAATAATAAATTTCGTTTACATATAGAACCTACATTAGACATGTTCAAGTTATGTGTAGGTTATTTACTGTCATATTAGTATGTTTTGATGTAGTAACGTGAACAGATACAATCTTTGTTATAGGTGGTGTGGAATTCTATCGTATACAATTATGTTGTTGTCCAGTTACATATGATGATAAGAAACATGTTATCCTTTAAATATAGTTTGATTATTAATGATGTTCCTAAGAAGACCTTCTCATACATAAAATGTTGTACTCCGGCATACATTTGGCTTAGAACTAATTTTTTCCACAAAATTATTCAACCAAGTATCATGTTCAAAGCTTAGGTTCACAGACTTATACGCGACACATATGTGAGTTGTTCGTGTCTCCGAGTATATTCTTTACATAATTATGTTTAAACTTAAAAGATATGCATATGTGTGACACACAAATCAGATACAACTATAGCACTCGCTAGAGTAACCAACCTATAACACTACATATGGTTGAAGCCTTGAAGGTCATCGACATTATTCTAACGTTTAGGGTGTGATGTGTGCTCAACGTACAAAATTGACTTCTTATCATAACAAATACGTGATCAATCTTGTTAACCAAAATTTTCTTTCGGTGACCACTTTTAATGCTAGTTAAAATCAATACTAACCGAACATCTAGCTTTGATACTACATGTTTATCATTTTAAAAATGCGTATCATTTTTAGATTTTTTATGTGAACTTGTGGCTGTAGCTACTCCATACTCTTTCCCAAGGATAAGAAAGGCATAAACAAACTCAAATTTTCAACCTCCTCCAGCTTGATGTGGTCCAAGACAACTACTACTCATGATGCATATATAATCTTTTAAACTTCTCTTTTTAAATAGGTCTAACGTTATATTGTGTTTCATTGGTCCTTAAAATCTGTTATTTTGTCTAGTTTAGGTGCCATTTATGTTCCAAAATTGTATTATTGCACAAGCCCATAAAGGGTTTTATAGGAAATATATGGCATTGGCTATAGGAATTGGAATATGGCATATACCCTTTTGTGACTTGTGATAAATCTGTCACTACCACCACAAAATATAGGCAGAGGGGCCCAGTGGAGGCAAGAAGGACCACAACCGCCAACCGGCCAGCAAATGAGTTGAAAACTTGAAATAGTAAAACCCACGTGGCGTATTTGCCACCAAGTTATTCATTTATACGGTAAATGTTAACTTTTTTTTTAACGGCCAACATAAAATTTTATTAACTCTAGCCAGCGGCTAGCACCAAAATTTACAGACACCAATTAGACCGTCTTACACCAATACAAATACTAATTTAGAACACATCAAAACTATGCCATTGCTCCTAGGACAACTCCGAATTTTTGGATCGATTCTTTATCCAAAGAATACTTTTAATCTTGATCTCTTCCACAATGTTACTAATTGTTTTTTCTCTTCCAGAAAACATAAGTTCATTTCTCATGTTCCAAAGACTCCAAATCGTAACTTGGCATATTGCATGAAAAACCTTCTTTTTTTTTTTGATCCACCAAACTGATTATGAGAATCCAGTATATCCTTTAGGCTGAATGCGAAGATCGGTTGAGACTTACACCATTGAAACAAAATCTGCCAAACGACCTGAGGAAATTCGCACAAGACGAGAAGGTGTTCACTCGTTTCCGGGTATTCTCTGCAAAGGATACATTCCGAAGATTGGACCGCAATACCCCGCTTAGCTAGTGCATCCCTGGTTGGAAGCCTTTCCTTTACTGCTCTCCAAGCGACAATACCGACTTTCTTTGGTAACCAATTATTCCATTCAATGACATATTCCTGATTAGAGCTAATGTGACATTGAATAGTCTTTTTAATGCTAGCGACAGAGAACAAATGCAAATGATCCAAATGCCATTTCCATCTATCGCGGCCAACTGTAGCCGAGAAACCTTCGAGCAGCGAGGATGAGCTCTTGTACTTCTTCATTCTCTAACACTTGCCTTCTCCAATCCCAATTCCAATTGTTCCCATTATCCCTGACTTGCAGCCTCTCCGCAACTGTACACCATTTTTCTTTTTCTAATTGAAAAAGTAGTTGAAACCTGGAACGTAAAGGTTCTGACCCAACCCATATATCCACCCAAAATGCGATATCCAAACCTTCATAAACCACTCCTAATAAGCTATTACCAATATCGATTCCTTTATTCAGTAAGATTGGAGCTATGTTATATATTTGTTTCCACGGCCCTTCACTAGAAAATTTTACCGGTATAATATTCCAGGCCCTTGATTACCGTGGATGGCCCAAACAACTTTCCTCCACAAACTTTCCGGCTCAGTCTTGAATTTCCACCACCATTTCGCAAGCATCGATAGGTTTGCGTCCCGTAAGGTCCCGAACCCCAAACCTCCATATTTGATTGGTGCTACCACGTTTTCTCAAGCCATCCAACTCATTTTGGAGTTTTCTTCTGTCCCACCCCAGAAAAAGATACGCCGCAACCTTTCTAACTGTTTCAAAACCTGGATCAGTGCTTTATAAATAGAGAAGAAGTACGTGGGAAGCGAACTTAATACCGATTTCAGCAAAGTAATCCTCCCACCATACGACAACTTTTTTGCTTTCCAGATTGACAACCTATTCCTGAATAGATCAATGACTGGCCTCCAATTCCTTGCTAAATTCATGTTGGCCCCGACATATAACCCGAGGTATTTGAAGGGGAAGGAACCTTCTCTACATCGAAGAATATTTGCCAAACCCGTCAACTCCGCATCCGACACACCGATCCCATATAACCGGCTCTTGGAGAAATTAACTTGAAGGCTAGACGAGAGGTAGAAGCATCTTAAGATACGGCGAAGATTTGTTGCATTGGTCTCTGACCATTCTCCAAGGAATACCACGTCGTCCGCATATAGGAAGTGTGAAAGTACCATACCTGAATTGTTACATCTAACTCCATGGAAAAGTCCATCCTCCGAAGCCCTCTTCATGATCCCGGAGAGTGCTTCCATGGTGATTAAGAAAAGGAATGGGGATAACAGGTCTCCTTGTCTTAGCCCCCGAGAGCACTCAAACTCCATAGTAGGTGATCCGTTTACGAGGACGGAAGCACGGGCTGACTTAAGTGTCGCCATTATCCAATCCCGCCATCTAGAGGGAAATCCCATTTGTTCCATAATCGTGTTTAAGAAATTCCAGCAGAGAGAGTCGTAAGCTTTGTAAATGTCAACCTTAAAAATCATAGCGGTTTTCCTTGAATGTTTCTACCAAGCACAGATTTCGTTCAGGATTAACGGGCCGTCAGTAATATTCCTACCACTCAAAAATGTTGTTTGCTCCACAGAAATCAGTTGTCCAATGACTCGTTTCAGCATGTTAACTAATACTTTTGAAATTACCTTATTAATACAACCGATGAGGCTTATAGGACGGTAGTCAGATGGTTTCATTGGGTCTTTGACTTTGGGAATAAATGCAATGAAAGAGGATGAGGAGCTTCTATTTATATGCGGGTTGACGAAGAATTCCTCAAAAGATTTAGAAAATTACCTTGCAATCCGTTCAAACATCTCTTCAAGAATTTGAAATTAAAGCCATCAGGTCCCGGTGCCTGTAACACCTCGAAAATTTGTGTTCACTAAAATAACGACACGTGTCATGTAAGACAAAAGTGTTATAAACCCGGATCTAGTCAAAGATGTATGGTAGGATTTAAAAGCGTCGACATGTTAATTAAATACCTCTGAACGACCTAGTTACGAATCCCAAGACCCTAATCTATATTAGAAACATCTGATATACATTCAAATCCGGTAATTACTAGTAATATTTGATTCAAAGTGCAAGAGTGGAATCCTATGAGGGTATGCACGATAAACCTTCGTCTATGGTTTTTCTTTAAAGTTCAAGAAAACATTGCAACATGGTAGGGTACATAACTGTTCAAGCATGATGTAGAGGCCCCAAACTGATAATTCGTGTCCCAAAATCGTTATACATTAGTTAACCGTTCGAAACTTGAAAGGTCAAGAGATTTTTGCTTCTGATAAAGGTCTTACGGACCGTTAGGGACCCCCTTACGGTCCGTAAGGAGTGCCCAGCGACCAGATTGTTGACAGCTGCCTGTTTAAACGATTTAACCGACTTAAAATGCCGTTTTTCACTTCCATGGGCGACCCCTACATGCTTTTAGACCTTAGGGACACTTGTGGATGATCCATGATCAGTTGTAGCATGAATTGTCATGATCACAAGCCCTCAAATTCATTATAAAAGGCCCTCATGTTGCAACATTTTGATCACACCTTCCATCTGCATTTGTGGAGCTTCCTGGAGCATAAGATTCGTCCCCAAGCATCTCTAATCGTGCATTAGACATTGGTATGTATCCTTGATCTTCCTTAATTGAGTTTTGCTTAGTTATTAGCTTAAAAGTCAAACCGTCGTAATTAAGGATTGACTTATCGATTAATCACAAACGGTTCAGTGATTAACCAAATTAAAGGTAGTTATAAGTTGGTAATTATGTGGGCATTAAACCCTTAAAAGGGCACCCTCTGATTCCCGTCCTAACTTAGTCATTTGTAAAGTCAAAGTTGTTTAGAAAAAGTCAACAGAATCTTAATTTGCGAATTAACATGTAATTAGCAATGTAGAAGGCATGTAACCTATTTTACCACTCATATAACTTAGTAATAAATGTAGGGCTGGCAATTGGGTATCTGTTAAAACACGATTAGACCTGTTTAACTGAAAAATACACCCTTTGACTTTTTTAACTTTTAAAATAATTAAAATTACAATGTTAGGATCTATCATTTATTCATCTTTGTACATAAAACTGTTTTATAAAAATGAGGTAGAAAGTAGTTAAACAAGTCGTAATCATGTTTGAAACTTATGTTGTGCGCGCCGTCAGAAACCTGTTAAACCTGTTAAGACACGATTTTCCAGCCTTAAATAAATGTAAGAACATGTCTAAGCATGTTCGACCCGACAATTTTCTGTTTAAACCCGGTTCGGAACCGAAAGTCGCAAAACTTTGACTTTTGCTTTGACTTCAGTTCTGACCCGATTTAGTATGATTTGAAAATGCCTTAGAGCTTCCTTAGGACCAGGCTACATGTTGGTACAACCCTCTATGGTTGGTTCATTGATTACCCGATTCGTTTACACGTTTCCGTTAATTGTTTAATGTTGACCATAATGCCCTTTTGACCATAAAACGAGAATTTTGGATATGTGAGAGGAAAATAATCTTTGTTACTAATTTATAAACATGTCCCTAAAGTTTCATATCAGTTCGAGGTCCAGAATAGGAGTTATGCTAAATAGCGCATTTAAGAAGCTTTTTGTTAATTAAACGGCGCAATTAGCATAAAGCCTATCTAAACCCAATTTTGACACCAAACCTTTTACCCAATGATGTAATATAATATTTTGGGATTTTTGAAGATTTTTAATTATTTTTAACCAGCTCATAACCAAAGGTTATGGCGTTGATTCGGTAAATACCGATTATACCCTTTTTGGTTATAAAATGAGTTCTACATAATATTTTGACACCAATCCAATTGCAACTGATTTTAAATAATAAATGAAGTATTTTGAACTTTATAACCTGATCAAAAAACTCAGATTTCCTGTATAACCCGGAAATCGCCTAAAATGGCTTTTTAAGCGTATTAAACACATAGTTTATGTTTAAAACCATTGTTGTCATATAAGACTTATCACAACTGATATGACCTATTAAAATAAGTTATTTTACTGATGTATTCGGACCCGAATCTCAGAATTTCATTTAACCTCTTTTATAACCTTTAAAATGACCAAAATACCCATACGGGGCTTAAATTTAGATTAAACTCGTTTTGGGCATAATGGAAGATATCCTACTGATATCACAACATATTTAAGGCATATTAACTTAGGAAACCTGTATTGACTCTTATGGTTACCCGTTACGCTTATTGCGCGTTCGGTTCGGTTTATGTAACTAGTTTGCATAAATTAGCCGAAACGGGTCAAACCTTATCGTTTTTATCTCAAAATCCAGAATGTGTTTAGATTACCCATATTATACAAGTCTTCAAACTTGTTGGGTCTAAATCACATTCTATTCCGGTCTTCGCTTAATCACGCGTTCGAACCGTATCTTTCCTTAAAACTAACCGGTCTAAGTTTAGGCTTAATTAAAGACCCGTTAGGATTCTAATAGGTTATTATAAACCTTCGTTCTAGAATAGGAGACCCGGTAAAAGCTACACGCACTTGCTATTTGTGATTGATACTTGCAAAGGTAAATACTTTTAACTTATTTTCCCTTTACGGGCTTGGGGTATGGTATATAAAATACCGCTTGGTCGGGCATTGAATCTTTAATCGAATAGAGGTTAAACCATTGATATGCTCCGTTTTGAAATGTTTTGTTTGCTTAAAGACTTTGGGGGGTTAATGACCATGTCCCGGATATCCTTGGCATCATCTTACGAGATGGCCACGACCTGAGCACGGGGTGTAGGCGTACACCCGTCAGTGCATAAATAAATAATGTGGTGTGTCTATTGATCTTTAACCCGGCCTACGGATCGGGCTACTGAACGCATAAGGAACATGTAATTCTTTTACAAGATTATATTCAAATAATTATCCCAAGTTATAAAAAGTTTGTGCCACGTGCATTCAAATCAATTTTATTAAACTTTTAAAAATGAGTCAGTTGATTGTATTTACCAGTGTAAACTGACGTATTTTCCCAAAAAGGTTAAGTGCAGGTACTACGCGAACTAGGCTGGCTTTCTCCTAGCGTCCACAATAAGTCTCGCAAGCTTGGATGTCAAAACTGTTGAACAATGTTTCCATTTTATTTTGATCCACCTGTGGATTATTTTCAACTGTTTGTGATACTTGATATTACAATATTAATTGGTTGAAATATATCTATCTTTTGCTTCCGCTGTGCATATTAAATATTGTGTTGTTTGACTATAACGATATCAACTACGTCACGATACTCCCTACCGGGCCCACCGGTAATATGTGGAAATATCGGGGTGTGACAGGTTGGTATCAGAGCCAACATTGAGTGAATTAAACACTAGCCTTTTGTGTTTAATCTTAATGACACAATTGCACATTCCTAAATTTTCGAGTCTAGACAAAGAACTTAGGAATACTCCAAATTGTTTTTAATTCCAACTTTGTCCTTTATATATTTCTTTGTTGTATCTTTCATTTGTTTGACAGGAAATATGCCATCGAGGTTCAGAAGAGGAGGAAGAGGCAAGGGGCCAATCACCGCCCCCAACGATCACGAGGCCGGGCCTTCACACCAACGAACTCCTTCTACTACTATGAGTGCCGATCCTCAGGGAAACTAGAGGAACCATTTGGAGCCCGCTAGACGGTCTGTCTCGCACAGCTCAACGCCTCCTTACCGTCACTCCTTTGGGCCGCACTCAGAAAACGAGCCCGAAGACTCCCGCCATTCCTTCGTGCCGTTGCAGCGGTCTGTTTCGCACCGTTCCTTTGGCGACCCCACTCCTGTCTTTCAGGTCCGTTTCAACCCGGCAAACTATATCGAAGAACCAGTGGGTTTTAACCCACTAGGACCTAAAGACCACTTCTCAGGAGACAATGCAATGGACATGGACGAGGACACGGATCCCGTCGAGCCTGAAACCGGGACACCCAACCATCCCATCGAGATCTCTGATGGATCATCCTTCCACGGATCACCCTACGGTGGTCCAGACAGTTACCAAGCGAGGTTTAACCAGTATGAGTGGTATTTTACACCCTCTCATAACCCACAGCAGCAGCAGCAGGATCCCTCCGAGGACTCGCGTTTCGTGGCAGTCACGCCGCCGCCTCCACCGCCGCCAGTTCATCAAGCACCTCCAGAACCACCAAGGCGTAGGAGAACAGGCGCACGAATATCCGCGCGAGGAGGGGATTTTCACTTTAGCACTCCCCATCACTCAAGTGGCAGTCACTATCCGCCACTGCATAAAGACCCACAAATGGGTGGGCCCTCAAACCCAATTCCAGAGGTGAATTCTGCACCAGTTGCACCACCGCCGCCACCATTGGGTTTTGATAATCCGATTCCTACATACGCCGGTTCAACGGCGTACAATCCGTTTGAGCAGCCGGCTCACACTCATTATAACTATGCTGAAGCCAACCCGTACCTTGTAGCGGCAAACTACAACGCCCTTCATCCCGAAGGACCATATGGAGCCCCTTGGGGAGTGGGATATCCAGCTCATGCGTATCAAATACCTGCTCGACCTCCGATTCGGCAGCAGTCGCAGCCACCACGATTTTCCCCACCGAAACAGGAGGAAATCCTCCAAAGACTAAGTCGGGTGGAACATGAATTTCAAGAAGAACGTAGGAACAACAGAGGATTCCTCAAGGGCCTAGCAAGCTTGTTAAAAGGAAAGAAGAAGAGGGATCATTGAATTCCCATATGTATTGTTGTATTTACTTAACTCAATCAAGTCCCTGCGTGGACATTTATCTATGTACTTAGTCCCTGCGTGGACTTGTCTTTCCTTAGTCCCTACGAGGACTTGTCTTTTAGTCCCTGCGAGGACATCTAGCTTAGTAATCAGTTCCTGCGAGGACTTTCATTATCGATTTAACCCCTGCGTGGGCAAGTTGTTTCTGTTAAAAGTCCCGTTAGGACAATGTGTAATCCTTTTAATATTTAATGGAATGTTAAGTTTATGATTTCCATTTTTGTCTTTATATGCATAAATATATGAAAAAAAAATCAAAATTATTCCTTTTAAAAATAATCTGCCTATTAAATATTAAATAAGAATCTTAAAGGTATAACCTAGCCTGCATGTCATTATAAGATTTGGCCAAGATAGTAAGACCTGTTTAAAAGATTCAAATCCCTGTTAACATCTGAAAACATGTTAACGCTCCTGGCAGACGTGATTCGTTAAAATCACACACGTCATTCTTATAATAGGATTCTTCAAAGGATTCCTAACCTAACTTGATGATCATATATTAAACATCCATTAGTGATGTAGTGCCTACGGGCCATAACAAATGTCATATAAGACAAAAGACAGTAGTAGTCTACGACTCCCTGTCAGAAAAAGGGTAAAGAACTATATTCAAACCTTAATGCCTCGATTCTCTGAAATCATGGCTTATAATTTAAAATGTCCCTGTGACTAGGCCTTTTGTGCCACTAATAATACTGTTATTGTTTTATAATTAGGATAAATAATAATAAAAATCCTAAATAAATATGATTAACCAATTAACCAAATATGGTCTATGTTTACCATGGTTAATGAATTGCCATAAAAGACAATTCCGTAATAAACCATTGTCAATATCTTATGTAATAGTTCTAACTACATGGCTGACTCGGATGAGATCAACAGTCACCCCAGAGAGGATCATGATAATACCCGAATTAACATAGCGGGTGCAGAACTGCAAGCATTGATAGACAATGTGGTTACGAAAGCCATAGAGCGGCAGTATCAGGAATATAGCGGGACTCGAAGTAGGACCCTATCCGCACCGCATTCCAAGCCTAAGACTCATTCTGAGGCTCACAGCAAGCCACCCTCTAAGAAGGACGAGCCAAAGAAAGATGATGAACGACACTCATCAAACCAAAGAAGTGTTCCATTTCAAAGGACCGTAATGAACCAAGGACCCCGTGAAAAGGGTTGCTCCTATAAGTATTTTGTTTCATGCAAACCCAGGGATTTCACTGGGGAAAAAGGGGCTATAGACTGCATAACTTGGTTGGATGAGATGGACACGATGGTAGATATCAGTGGTTGCGCCAATAAGGATGTGGTGAAATTCGTGTCTCAGTCATTCAAGGGTGAGGCATTAGCTTGGTGGAGGTCTTTGATCCAAGCTACAGGGAAACTTCCACTGTACAATATGACTTGGGAACAGTTTGTGACATTGATCAAGGAGAACTACTGCCCTCAGCATGAGGTTGAGAAGATTGAAGCTGATTTCTTGTCGCTGGTTATGAAAAACCTAGACTGTCAGGCCTACCTTACAAGTTTTAATACCCTATCTAGGTTGGTTCCATACCTGGTTACACCGGAACCTAAGCGAATAGCTCGAGTGTAAAAGCCTCTCGGCCAGCTACATTCAGGTCTGCAGCTGATATATCCTTGTCCCTCACACTGGATGCGGTCAGGCAGAGATCGCTGAGGAACACTGATGCTGAGAAACGGAAGCGTGAGGATGATAGCTCACGGCGATCGGATAATAGACATAGAGGAAACAATGACCACAAAAAGAGTTCTGGATCTAAGAAAGATGGTCATCAGTCGGGTGATAAACCCAAATGTAAGATCTGCAAGAGAAGTCACTTTGGGAAGTGCAGATATGAGTCGAAATCCCAGCAACAGCCAAGAGCATGTGGGATTTGCAAGTCTTCTGAGCACAAGACCTTGGATTGCAAAAAGTTGAAAGATGCTACGTGCTATAGCTGCAATGAAAAAGGGCATATCAAGTCCAACTGCCCAAAACTTGCAAAGAAGACTGAAGATGGGAAAAAGACCAATGCAAGGGTCTTCCGGATGGATGCAAAGGAAGCCGTCCAGGACGACAATGTGATAACAGGCACCTTCCTCATAAATGATGTCTATGCAAGAGTACTTTTTGATTCAGGCGCTGATAAGTCATTCGTAGACAATGAGTTTTGTAAATTGCTAAACTTACTTGTTAAAACCTTAAGTGTGAAATATGAGGTGGAATTAGCCGATGGCACCATAGAAACCGCATCAACCGTGTTAGATGGATGTGTTATATCCATTAGGAACCATTCTTTTCCATTGTCTTTACTTCCTTTGAAATTAGCCGATTTTGATATAGTGATAGGCATGGATTGGTTGTCTCACAACCAAGCCCAGATCATTTGTGCTAAGAAGCAAGTAGTTGTCAGAGCTCCTCATGGCGAGCATTTGACAATCCAAGGAGATACTAAGTACGGAATGCCTGAGCAAGTGTCCATGCTCAAGGCATCAGGGTGTTCGACGAAGGGTTGTGTTATCTACATGGCCCAAGTAACCATTGATGAACCAAAGCCTAAGATCGAAGACATACCTATTATCTCTGAATATCCAGAAGTTTTCCCTGAAGAACTACATGGTTTACCCCCAGATAGGCAAGTGGAGTTCAGGATTGACATTATTCCTGGAGCAGCACCTGTTGCAAGATCACCTTACAGATTGGCACCAACGGAGATGAAAGAGTTGAGAACTCAACTGGATGATCTGTTAAGCAAGGGATTTATTAGACCTAGCTCATCTCCTTGGGGAGCACCAATCCTGTTTGTGAAGAAAAAGGATGGATCGATGCGTCTGTGCATCGATTATCGAGAACTTAACAAAGTTACTGTCAAGAATCGGTATCCATTGCCCAGGATCGACGACTTGTTCGATCAGCTTCAAGGAGCAAGTTATTTTTCCAAGATTGACTTAAGGTCAGGATATCATCAACTGAAGGTCAAAGATGAAGATGTACATAAGACTGCATTTAGGACTCTTTATGGTCACTACGAGTTCTTAGTGATGCCTTTTGGACTCACTAATGCACCAGCAGCATTCATGGATCTCATGAACCGCGTCTGCAAACCTTACATGGATAAATTTTTCATCGTCTTCATCGATGATATTCTTATTTACTCGAAGAATCAAGCTGACCATGAAAAGCACCTCCATTGCATTCTGAAACTGCTTCATCAAGAAAAGTTCTACGCCAAATTCTCTAAGTGTGAATTTTGGCTTCGTGAAGTCCAATTTCTTGGACATGTGGTTACTGAACGCGGAATCCAGGTAGATCCCGCTAAGGTTGAAGTTGTCATGAATTGGCAAGAACCAAAGACGCCCACAGAGATTCGCAGCTTCTTAGGATTGGCAGGATATTACAGGCGTTTTATTGAAAAATTTTCAAGGATTGCTGCACCCCTAACTTCTTTGACTAGGAAGAATATTAAATTCAACTGGGGATCGAAGCAACAAGAATCCGTTGATATCCTTAAGCAGAAGCTAAGAAATGCACCTGTGTTGACATTTCCTGATGGAATAGAAGAGTTTGTGGTATGCAAAAATTTGTGTTCACTAAAATAACGACACGTGTCATGTTAGACAAAAGTGTTATAAACCCGGATCTAGTCAAAGATGTATGGTAGGATTTAAAAGCGTCGACATGTTAATTAAATACCTCTGAACGACCTAGTTACGAATCCCAAGACCCTAATCTATATTAGAAACATCTGATATACATTCAAATCCGGTAATTACTAGTAATATTTGATTCAAAGTGCAAGAGTGGAATCCTATGAGGGTATGCACGATAAACCTTCGTCTATGGTTTTTCTTTAAAGTTCAAGAAAATATTGCAACATAGTAGGGTACATAACTGTTCAAGCATGATGTAGAGGCCCCAAACTGATAATTCATGTCCCAAAATCGTTATACAATAGTTACCCGTTCGAAACTTGAAAGGTCAAGAGATTTTTGCTTCTGATAAAGGTCTTACGGACCGTAAGGGACCCCCTTACGGTCCGTAAGCAGTACCCAGCGACCAGATTGTTGACAGCTGCCTGTTTAAACGATTTAACCGACTTAAAATGCCGTTTTTCACTTCCATGGGCGACCCCTACATGCTTTTAGACCTTAGGGACACTTGTGGATGATCCATGATCAGTTGTAGCATGAATTGTCATGATCACAAGCCCTCAAATTCACTATAAAAGGCCCTCATGTTGCAACATTTTGATCACACCTTCCATCTGCATTTGTGGAGCTTCCTGGAGCATAAGATCAGTCCCCAAGCATCTCTAATCATGCATTAGACCTTGGTAAGTATCCTTGATCTTCCTTAATTGAGTTTTGCTTAGTTATTAGCTTAAAAGTCAAACCGTCGTAATTAAGGATTGACTTATCGATTAATCACAAATGGTTCAGTGATTAACCAAATTAAAGGTAGTTATAAGTTGGTAATTATGTGGGCATTAAACCCTTAAAAGGGCACCCTCTGATTCCCGTCCTAACTTAGTCATTTGTCGGGTCAAAGTTGTTTAGAAAAAGTCAACAGAATCTTAATTTGCGAATTAACATGTAATTAGAAATGTAGAAGGCATGTAACCTATTTTACCACTCATATAACTTAGTAATAAATGTAAGAACATGTCTAAGCATGTTTGATCCGACAATTTTCTGTTTAAACCCGGTTCGGAACCGAAAGTCGCAAAACTTTGACTTCAGTTCTGACCCGATTTAGTATGATTTGAAAATGCCTTAGAGCTTCCTTAGGACCAGGCTACATGTTGGTATAACCCTCTGTGGTTGGTTCATTGATTACCCTATTCGTTTTCACGTTTCCGTTAATTGCTTAATGTTGACCATAATGCCCTTTTGACCATAAAACAAGAATTTTGGATATGTGAGAGGAAAATAATCTTTGTTACTGATTTATAAACATGTCCCTAAAGTTTCATATCAGTTCGAGGTCCAGAATAGGAGTTATGCTAAATAGCGCATTTAAGAAGCTTTTTGTTAATTAAACGGCGCAATTAGCATAAAGCCTATCTAAACCCAATTTTGACACCAAACCTTTTACCCACTGATGTAATATAATATTTTGGGATTTTTGAAGATTTTTAATTATTTTTAACCAGCTCATAACCAAAGGTTATGGCGTTGATTCGGTAAATACCGATTATACCCTTTTTGGTTATAAAATGAGTTCTACATAATATTTTGACACCAATCCAATTGCTACTGATTTTAAATAATAAATGAAGTATTTTGAACTTTATAACCTGATCAGAAAACTCAGATTTCCTGTATAACCCGGAAATCGCCTAAAATGGCTTTTTAAGCGTATTAAACACATAGTTTATGTTTAAAACCATTGTTGTCATATAAGACTTATCACAACTGATATGACCTATTAAAATAAGTTATTTTACTGATGTATTCGGACCCGAATCTCAGAATTTCATTTAACCTCTTTTATAACCTTTAAAATGACCAAAATACCCCTACGGGGCTTAAATTTAGATTAAACTCGTTTTGGGCATAATGGAAGATATCCTACTGATATCACAACATATTTAAGGTATGTTAACTTAGGAAACCTGTATTGACTCTTATGGTTACCCGTTACGCTTATTGCGCGTTCGGTTCGGTTTATGTAACTAGTTTGCATAAATTAGCCGAAACGGGTCAAACCTTATCGTTTTTATCTCAAAATCCAGAATGTGTTTAGATTACCCATATTATACAAGTCTTCAAACTTGTTGGGTCTAAATCACATTCTATTCCGGTCTTCGCTTAATCACGCATTCGAACCGTATCTTTCCTTAAAACTAATCGGTCTAAGTTTAGGCTTAATTAAAGACCCGTTAGGATTCTAATAGGTTATTATAAACCTTAATTATAGAATAGGAGACCCGGTAAAAGCTACACGCACTTGCTATTTGTGATTGATACTTGCAAAGGTAAATATTTTTAACTTATTTTCCCTATACGGGCTTGGGGTATGGTATATAAAATACCGCTTGGTCGGGCATTGAATCTTTAATCGAATAGAGGTTAAACCATTGATATGCTCCGTTTTGAAATGTTTTGTTTGCTTAAAGCCTTTGGGGGGTTAATAACCATGTCCCGGATATCCTTGGCATCATCTTACGAGATGGCCACGACCTGAGCACGGGGTGTAGGCGTACACCCGTCAGTGCATAAATAAATAATGTGGTGTGTCTATTGATCTTTAACCCGGCCTACGGATCGGGCTACTGAACGCATAAGGAACATGTAATTCTTTTACAAGATTATATTCAAATAATTATCCCAAGTTATAAAAAGTTTGTGCCACGTTCATTCAAATCAATTTTATTAAACTTTTAAAAATGAGTCAGTTGATTGTATTTACCAGTGTAAACTGACGTATTTTCCCAAAAAGGTTAAGTGCAGGTACTACGCGAACTAGGCTGGCTTTCTCCTAGCGTCCACAATAAGTCTCGCAAGCTTGGATGACAAAACTGTTGAACAATGTTTCCATTTTATTTTGATCCACCTGTGGATTATTTTCAACTGTTTGTGATACTTGATATTACAATATTAATTGGTTGAAATATATCTATCTTTTGCTTCCGCTGTGCATATTAAATATTGTGTTGTTTGACTATAACGATATCAACTACGTCACGATACTCCCCACCGGGCCCACCGGTAATACGTGGAAATATCGGGGTGTGACAATGCCCTATCTCCATCGCACTCCCACACTGCATCCTTAATCTTCATAAGAGTAAATGGACTGATAAGAGATTCCCTTCTTCCGGAGAGAGAGTAGCCAAGTTCGGACAGATAATAGCTAGCCGAGCCACCAACGGTTCAATTAAGAGATGAGCAAAAAAATCCTGAAATTTCTGTTTTATAACCACCGGGTTCGTAACCCACACATCTCCATCCAATATCCCATTTTTTCGATTAGAACTTAGATTGGAATTCACTAAGCAGTGGAAGAAGCTTGTATTTTCATCACCTTCTATTGCCCACCTGGCCCGGGATTTTTGTCTCGAATCCTCTATTTTTTGTTTCTCCACCTCTGACATTAGTTGATTTAATTCTTGTCTCTAGTCTAATTCCGATTGCTGAAGTGTTCTTTCTTCCGCCAAAAGTTCTAATTCTGCCACCCTTGCTTTCCAATTACCATATAACCCTTCAGTTTTCCTTTTCTCCGCTGCTACCCATTCTTTTATCTTGTTTTTTAACCACCGTAGCTTAGTAGCAAGCCCAAGATCTGCAGGCCTATCGAATGCAAACTGACCACATCTACTGTCACACCCCGATATTTCCACGTATTACCGGTGGGCCAGGTGGGGAGTATCGTGACGTAGTTGATATCATCATGGTCAAACAACACAATTTTAAATGCACAGCGGAAGCAAAAGATATATTTATTTCAACTGAATAAATTGTAATATTAAGTATCACAACGTAGTTGAAACGGATCCACAGGCGGATCAAATAAAAAGGAAACATAGTTCATCACACTTTAAATGCATCCAACCTTGCGAGACTCTTATTGATGCTAAGGAGAGGCCAGCCTATTACGAGTAGTACCTGCACTTAGCCTTTTTGGGAAAATACGTCAGTTTACACTGGTAAATACAATTAACTGACTCATTTTGAAAAGGTTTAGAAAATTGATTTGAATGCACAAGGCACAAAATATTTTATAACTTGGGATAATTATTTGTATATAAACTTGTAAAAGAATTACATGTTCGTTATACGTTCAGTAGCCCAGATTTGACGCCGGGTTAAAGATTAATAGACACACCACATGATATAGTCTCGCGGCGAGTTATTCCCGTAACCGGCGGTTATACCTTATTGTTTATTTATGCACTGTCGGGTGTACGCCTACACCCCGTGCTTAGGTCGTGGCCATTTCGTAAAATGATGCCATGGATATCCGGGACATGGTCATTAACCCCCCAAAGGCTTTAAGCAAACAAAGCAATTTAAACGGGACATTTCAATAATTTAACCTTCATACAATTAAAAATTCAATGCCCGACCAAACGGTATTTTATATACCGTACCCCAAGCCCGTATAGGGAAAATAAGTTAAAAGTATTTACCTAAGCTAAATATAAATTCAATCCCAGCCGTATATCAAATCAGCAAGCACAGATAGCTTTTACTGGGCTCCTAAATCTGGAACGAAGGTTTTTAATAACCTATTAGATTCCTAACGGGTCTTTAATTAAGCCTAAACTTAGACCGGTTAGTTTTAAAAGAAGATACGATTCAAAACGCTTGATTATGCGAAGACCGGATTAGAATGTGGTTTAGACCCGACAAGCTTGTATACTTGTTTAGTATGGGTAAACTAAACACATTCTGGATTTTGAGATAGAAATGATAAGGTTTGACCCGTTTCGGCTAATTTATGCAAACTAGTTACATAAGCCGATCCGAACGCGAAAAGTGCGTAACGGGTAACCACATGAGTCAAAAACAGGTTTCCTAAGTTCATATGCCTTAAACATGTTGTGATATCAGTAGGATACCTTCCATTATGCCCAAAACGAATTAAAACTCAAACTATGCCCTGTAGGCGCATTTTGGTCATTTTAAAGCTTATAAAAGAGATTAATTATAAATCTGAGTTTTAGGTCTGATATAATCAGTAAAAATACTTAATTTAGTAAGTTATATCAGTAGGGTATTACATGTATGTGAAATTTATTAATTATAAACAAACTATGCACCGAAGGGCCATTTTGGTAATTTCACTTAAGCTTTAAAGGTCAAAATTAGAATTCTGAGTTTAAAACTTTTGCCTACTATTTAATTATGAAAATTTACTTAAAACATCAGTAGGTATCAAACCTTATATGTTAAAAATAGTTTTAACTTATACTATGCGTTAAAAACGCGTAAAAAGGCGATTTTAAGCGATTTCCGGGTTTTATAAGAAAATCTGATATTTTCATTATTCCAGAAAGTTCAAAATATTTTATTTATCATATAGGATCAGTAGAAAAAGATTTGGTGTCAAAAGGATTTGTAAAACTCATTTTATAGCCAAAAGGGCAAAACCGGCAATTACCGAATCAAGGCTAGAACCATATGTTATGCTCAGCCTAAAAATAAATAAAAATCTTCAAAAATCCCAAAATATTATTTTACATCAGTAGGTAAAAAGTTTGGTATCAAAAATTGGGTTTAGATAGGCTTTACGCTAATTATGCCGTTTAATTAATAAAAAGCTTTTCATTTACGCTAATGAGCATAACTCCTAATCTAGACCTCAAACTGATGTCAAATTTTAGGGACAAGTTTATAAATCAGTAATGAAGGTTTCTATCCTCTCACATTTTCAAAAATTTCGTTTTAAGGTTAAAAGGGCATAATAGTCAACATTTAGGCATTTAACGGAAACATGCATATGAATCGGATAACTAAGGAACCAAGTCGTATAACCTCAGAGGGTTACACTAACCTATAACCTGGTCCTAAAGGAATCCTAAGGCATATCTAAACTAAGCTAAATCGGGTCAGAACTGAAAGTCAAAGCAAAAGTCAACTTTTGCGACTTTCGGTTCCGAACCGAGCCTATACTTAGAATTGTCGGGTTGAATCATGCTTAGGCATGTTCAACTAATATTTACCAAGTTATTAAAGTGAGAAAACTGATTTTATGGCTTTTATTTTAATAGTTATGAATTTTATTTAAAACTAACACGTTTGACTTTTATTTGACCCGATAATTTAACTAAGTAAACGTGGTAATTAGGAGGTGCCCTTTTGAGGGTTTAACACCTACCTAATTACGGTCACATAGCCATGTTTGTTACGAACAATGGCTCAACCGTTTAAAAGTCAAAGCGTTTATCAAAACGCTTGACTTTTCGGCTATAAACGCTAAACAATTAAACTAAGCACGAAAGGACACTTACCAAGGGTCCAAGCAAGGAGGTTTTGATTCTAAATTCTCAGGTATGAAGAGCAAAGTCTCCAACTTAGAGAATTCAGAAATCAAGTGTGAATGAGAGCAAGACCAAGAGGGGTATTTATAGGTTTTTGAGAACCATTAGGATTGTTTCTCGTAAACCGTGATTCAATCTGGACCGTACAAGTATCACCCATGGTTTTGAAAATCTATGGGTGCCCAAAATAGTCCCTAGAAAGCTTAAAAACCACTTGCAACACCTGGAAACAGCTGGAACAGGCTGTAAACTGATTTTTGGAAACCTGACAGGTTCATACGGGCCACGTAAGGTTCTAGGAGAACTTACGCGGGTCGCCTGAGGTTCCCAGATCAGCAACAAGTTTTCTGAAATTGTAGTTTTGGTCCCTGTGAGCTTTTAAGGTCACGTTTGGCACGTTTAAGGCCCGTTAAGCTATTTACAAGTCTCTATAATGAAGCCTAATCATAGGGAACATAAAACATGCTTGAAAACATGTCGGATGTCGGTTCGTTTGGTCGTACGGTCACGTTGTTCGTCTAGTTACGACGAAACACGAACGGACGCGAAAAACGATCCAAATTGCGCGACGAATGGAATTTTATCAAGCCAAACACTAAAATAAAATATTTTAGTGCTTACATAAATTTTTGGATGTCCGGATATATTCAGAATGCAAGATATGCGCGAAAATGCAAACTTGTGCACTTTTTGACACTTTTAGTCCCTGCATGACGTAAAAGTTTATTTTTGCGCACCAAACACCTCTAAGCCTGTATCTAAGCTATATAAAGAATAAATAAGGTATGTTTAACTCATGGTCATATTCCGGAAGGTCTGTTACCATACGATTCGACATACTTTTGCAGTTTGACGCAAATAGTCATTTAACTACGCAAAGTAGCGCTAAATGTCGTTTAATGATATCCAAGCCTTCCATGGCCCATATCGATCATTCCCAAGCATATACTTAAATATTACTGCGCTCCCGTTCACTTAAATGGTCACCGAAAGGCGTAGATTCAAAAGTTGACGCTTTAGGTCCCTCTATTGCGCAAACTTGCGCATCTCATCGTTTAATAGCATCGAGGCCTTATCTAATCCATGTTCGGAATTCTTGAGAGTATTATTAAACATCATCATGCTTCGGGTTTGCTAAAGGTCATTCAGGGGTATAATTAAACATATTGACACTTTTAGTCCCTCTAACTTGCAAAGTTGCGCGTAACTTTATTTATAGGCATAAAAACTTTAGACGGCCAATGTTTGGCATTCCCAAGAGTATAATCAAATATCATGAAGCTCCCGGTTTGTTAAAAGGTCACTCAGAGGTAAGAATTAACATGTTGACGCTTTTAACCCTTCATTGCGCAAACTTTTAATTAATTACGCGAACGGCTATACTCGATCAACAAGTGGCCCATTTGTGAATATAATTACCGTACGAGGTTATTCAGAAACTTATTTTAGGTATACAAACGCTTCCAGTCCTTTCATAATCAAGGTTTTCGATTTTTTGAAAAATTAGTCCCTTAAATTTACTATTTGACTTCATTAGGGTTTATTACACGTGTCAATACATCATTGGGCGTGATTTTACGAGGTGTTACATCCTCACCCCCTTAATAGAAATATCAACCTCGAGATTTGCTAAGATGCTGGAAGTACTTTTTGTCACAAAATGGACTCAACTTCTATAGCATATCTGGAGCCTCTCCAAGCTCCCAAGTTGACCTCTATAATAGGTACATGTATCCTTTTTGGAGCTTCTTAACCTGTCGATCCTCAATCGATACAGGTTTCTCATCATATCATAAATCTGCATATCATTATGTGATAATGCTTCTCGACTTATTGGTGAAACTCATCTTTAAATCATTAGTTTGTGATGCATTGCGTGCTCCGCCAAACTCCTTAAATAGGTTTTAGCTTATGAGCTATTTGATCCTGATACATTCGATTCTCTTGGATGATTCTATATATTCAGAGTGTAACTAGCCTGATAATTAACAATTTGGCACACCCTTCCAGGGTGATATCTTTTGTTGAACCTTATTCCTTAACAAGAACTTAGGAGGGTTGCTACTTTCATAAATCCTTGATCTTTTGCCGAATACTGGCAACTTATAGATGATTATGGGTTTGTATGATCTTATTCGTTGTTTCCAAGGCAACTTTCAGATCCTGGTAATTGGACTTCCCAAAGTTCCGTTCATCAAACGGACGTTTTGATATTTCATCTATACAAGGTCTCCAAAGGAGCAGCCTTGATACTTATATAACATCTATTTAGAAAAGCTTATTTTAAGATGAGATGGTTATTCTAACCACTGCTTAAAACTAATCTTAAGGAATAGCAAATCCTTGCCGTTAGTCGAACAAATCGACGATCCTGGGCAGCTGATGGCAATTCTTAATTGTTGCCTAATTAGGGTTACGGTAATCAATGCATAAGCAAAATGAACCGTCTTTCATAATTAACTATACCGAATTCTCAAGATATTGAGTTAGGCTATATGAATCCTCTATTTTAAAACTCAGTTAATCAGGGCTTCGATTCTTCCAATGATGGTACTAGCCGTCTTGGAGATTTCATAATAATACAGCCCTAAATGGGATATAAATCTTAACTCTACCTGCCTCTCAGGGGGTAAACAGGGTAATCTTAGGAGAAGATAATCAAGATACAAGGAGGTTACGGAGATTTTCCATATCTCAGGCTCCAGTTCATCCATCATTGTTTGTGTCAAATAAGTGATTTTCATAATAATACAGCCCTAAATGGGATATAAATCTTAACTCTACCTGCCTCTCAGGGGGTAAACAGGGTAATCTTAGGTGAAGATAATCAAGATACAAGGAGGTTACAGAGATTTTCCATATCTCAGGCTCCAGTTCATCCATCATTGCTTGTGTCAAATAAGTGACACATTTATGTTACAAGTCCACGAATTCCTTAATCGAGAACATTTACTTGGACAATTCCATTCTGGATATCTTCTTTGAATACCATTAGTTGACTTTAGTACCATATGACCATCGGGATATCTTTGTGGTCCCATGCATTAAACCTCCATACTGATCAGGCATGGAAGCAATCTATGGAACATATTAAGATACACCAATCCTCCTATGACGCTTTTATCATACCGTCTGGTATTCGCAATCGATAGAGATCAAAGGGATATCAACTATGCATGCTGATGCACTTCCTCTAGAGAGAGAATACTTCTAAAATTCTACGCCTGAAGGCTTCTGACAGGAACAGAAGAAATTGTTCTTATGCTTTTGCCTGTAAGTTTTACCTTACACTTAATATCTGGGGTTCTTACGGGAGAGTTTCTAAAGGTTTGCTAAACTTATGGTCTTATGAGAGACTTAGCAGCACCTGAAACCAAACGCAACTCCTAGTAATATAATTACAATAAGGGGATTTATCTGGTGTCATTACTAATGTGAACTGCCTCTAATCATTCATCAGGAGGGTTAAACGCCTCCATTTCTTTTAAGCTTAGCTGCAAAATCTTTGACAAATTTTAGGGCAGTCTCAGCTTTGACTGGTTATTTCTTAATCTATATAACGTGAGTAGCTGAGGTAGATCCATAATGGATTTATAATGAGCAGGCTTTGAAACTTTAATGTGCCCTCTTATTGCCGTTGCTAACCACCAATAATTATTGCATTAAGCTTAGATTTTGGGTAAACTGAATAGGGCACTATCTCAGCCAATGAATTAAAATTTGTAACATATTGTCGACAGTCTAGAACTTTTATGGTGAGAGTCATAAAATTCTTATTCCATCTTTTTCCATTTCGCGAAGCGGATAATAGGTTTTTCTAATAAGGTCCTTAAAACTTGGACCATCCCATAATGTATATGAGGATCTTTCTTGTGGACTTCATTAATGTCCTCACTTATCAAGGGTATTGCCATCGAATGACTGAGATGTATACCTCACCGTGTCCTTTCCAGCATAACCGCTGATACACCTAATGGTTTCTACTTCATTCAACAATTTCCTGCAATCGATGACCCCTTTTTACTATTGAAGTCTCTTGACTTCCAAGAGACGAGGTACTTTTAAGTACATCCTAAAAAGAAATGGGGCTCCTTACCATATATGCTTTTGTTGGGTTTATTCTTCGCATTTGAAGTAAGAATATAGCGCTTCTCATGAGCAGCGACATGTGTTTTAAAGCGAGCAGCGTTTGGCTTCTTGATCCTTTTTGTTAGGATCGGAGGCTCTCATGATTGTGTTTGTATGTTTTGAATAATTAGTGAATATGAAAAAATGTAAAGTGCAGCGGAAATGAATAACAAACTTTATAAACACAATAAAAAGAGAAAATAGTTTGATAAACATGTGCTTCTCATAGAGTCAAAAGATTACAAATCAAAGCAAAAGATTACAGACCTGCTTACAAACTAAGCTCCCCCTCAGCCTGATACCCCAAGGTTGGATTGCACAAGATGAAAGGATTAGACATGAGGAGAAGAACTCGCTCAGTCAATCGAATGTAACAGTACAGAGTACTGTTACATTTATAGGCAAACCAAACCACTGAGGTATCTCAGCTGACGTCACCATGAAAGCGACGTCTAACAGCCTAACAACCTGTATCTACTGTTCTTACATAAACACTGCTAACCTAACCACTGACTATACATAAAACAGATATTTCACTAAACACCTGCTTTCTCTTTATGTCAGTGCTTTCCTCAAGGTTGATCAGTCCTTGACTGGGCAGTGCTTTATCATCAGTAGATAGGACCAGCAGTGTTGGAAACTTCAGGGTTTACATCGGCAGTTGAAAGGGCAGCAGGAGTTGTATATGGATAGTGGATAGAGACCATCAGTTGTTATAAATCATTTTCAAGGGGAGAGCAAAGTGTAAACTGCTGCTGATTGTGAATCCTCTGTTGTGACCTGGTTTTGGCTTTACATTATCCGTTCCTCTGGTAGGGTTCAATCCCAACAATCTCCCCCTGGAACAGATAATGCCAAAACCTTTCATTGTTCAGGACCTTTATTACTCATCAAGAGTGCCTTAGCTTGTTCTTTGAATTCAGCTTCAAATTCCTGTGCACTCTGGTTATCCTCATCCCTACAAAGTGTAAGTTCAAGGAGATCCTGCAAATCTTGAACACTAAGGCCTAGTGCTTCTTTCCTTGATATGTACTTCACTACGCCATTGGCTCTGACCAAGGTCAATACGTGAGTCTTTTGATCAGACATCCACTTTAGTATTTTTAAGCCAAGTGGGTTTCTTGGGAGAGACTTATTTGCTGATGAGTTGAGGGATAATGGCCTTGAAAACATCTGCAGACTTTCAGACATTCTTTTGAAAGTTTCTTCAATGACTTTGTCTGCTGCAGCTATATCTTCTGCAGTTTCTTGTTCAATAAGTTCTTGTCTTTCAGCTTCTGTCTTGTCTTTAGCAGTGTTTGGAGATGCAGGTTTGTTTAATGCCTTTAAAAGGCTTTGAAGCTTTGTTGAAGTTTCTTCTTTTAGACCCATTTTCGTGATGGTATCTTTGAAGTACTCTGCTTCCTTTTCTATTACCTCTTCTTCAGTCAGCTGTTCTCCCTCTTCTTGATTTGTTACAAAAGTAGACCGGAACAGTGTGTCGAGGTTTCCCATATTCTGTTCAAGCTTCATCATTTGTTCTTTCTTCTTAGAAGTGCCTGAAACAGTTATCTTTCTTTTCTTCAGCCTTTCGTAGGCTTCATCGGTCAGCTGTTTTGACCATTTTGATATGGCTGCAGCAGTATCCATTTTTGCATCCACCAGCTCCCTTTTTTTTCTTTTATATTCAACAGTTAAATCAGCAATGAGCTTTTCATATTTTCTCCAGTTAGGAGCATTCTTCTTCTTCGTAGGATCATTCTTAATCTTTTCAATCCTTTCTGCCTCACGCTTAAGAGCTACTACTGGCCATTCTTTGAACTGTTGTTCTTCAGCAGGATAGAATTTCTCTTTCATGATGTAGGCTAGATATTGTTTTCTTAGCTCTTTCTTTTGATCAGCCTTTTCTTTGTTTAGGTTTTGTGCAAACCCTTCTATCTGCTTTACTTTTGTTAAGTAGAACTCCAGTCTTTTAGCTATGCCATCTTCGCTTAACTTATCTTTTTCACTGTCAACCTTGGCTTTTACTTTAGCCTGCCTTGCCTTGAGTTTGAGATAGTCATCCATATCATCTGGTGGCATGTAGCCTATGAGTGAGGAGAATCTCTTTTTTGAAGGATCTTCTTCTGTATAGAATTGCCTCATCTCATTTTTTATGGCTTCAAGTTCCAGTGGATATTGTGCAGCATTAGGATCATGTATACCCTCATCGGCAGGTATTGGTTTTCTTTTTCTATTGAAGAGCTTTGGCTGTGAAGTAGGAGAAGTGAGAGCAGTGGTGGATGACTGACTAACAGCTGTTGAAACAACTGGTGTCTCAACATCTGCTGTCATTACAACTGCTGATATATCAGCAGTTGTCTTCTGCTTTTGAGCAGGGGATGTAAGTGGTGAGATAGTTTTTGATGGTGGTGATGGTGGTGGTGACTCATCATCTGATATGAGATTCCTTCTCCTTTTTAATGAAGAAGGAGCAGATGTTGTTTTGGATGAATCAGTGGTTTGAATGATGGGGAGTGTCTGACAAACAACTGTTGAAACAACTGGTGCCTCAACCGCTGCTGTCATTACAACAGATGTTATAACATCTGTTGTCTTCTGTTTTATGTCAGGAGGCAGTGGTAATGGTCTGATTGTAGATGATGATGGTGGAGCAGTAGTTGTAGTGGTGTGTGGTAGAGTGGTGCGTGTTGATGACATGGCAGCTGTTTGGCAAGCAGTAGTTTTTGTAACTACTGCTGTATCAGCTGTTTGGCCAACAGGTTTTGAGACCTGTTTTTCTTTTTCTTTCTCTTTTTCAGGCTCAACATGAATGCCATGTTCTATTCCCATCCTATTCATTTTTCCCAACAGCTTGTTATTCTCCCCCTTTTTGGCATTATCTGAAGGGGGTTTACAAGAAATGGTATGGAAGAAGGAACTTTTCCAGATGCATTTTGAATGCTAGCCTTTATAGCCTTGATATCTGCTTGAGTGTCTTTAAATCTTGATTCAACCTTGTTGGTCAGCATTTGTACTTGAATAGCATGCTTTTTGTCAGCCATAAGTTGTTGTGCTTCAAGCATGGGTTGAAAAGTATTCCAAAGCTCATTTTCAGCAAATGCATGTTGTACAGGTGCTTGAGCAGGAACAACAGAGGCTTGTGCTTTCTGAGCTTTTAAAATATCTTGCACCATCTCCTTTATTTCAGCAACTGATTCTTCAAGTTTGTCAACTCTGCCCGTCAATTCCTGATATCTTGAATCATCACCTACTTTAGTAGGATCATCTGAATCCCCACCAGCAGTGGTTATATCAATGTGTGTCTTAGGAACAGAGTCCCAAAAATCACTCATTGATGCCCCTTGTTCTTGGTACTGGGGACTTCTTTCTTCAGCACTTGATAAACCTTTGATGGTGCCAGTGGTTAGATCCAACTCACTGGTGGTTATTGAAGTTGCCATGGAAGAAATTGCCTTCAAGGGAGTCTGATTTATGAAACAACTGGCCAACTGGAGACCTGTTTGTCCACCAGTTGTAGTTGCTGCTCCACTTGAACTACCACCAAGAGTTACTTGTAACTCAGGGGGGTGTAACCTCCTCAATTGTTGCTGGGATAGCAGGAGTAGTAGCATCAGACCCAGTCACTTGTGGATGTATGCTCTCAGTGATAGGTGATAGAGAGGAACTGGTTTGTGTCTGAGCTATAGCAGCTGCATGCAACAAAGGTAGCATGGATTGTGGCATTATGATTGGTGAGGGGATGGGAGTTGAAAGAGACATGTCCTTGGGATCAGGACTGAGGAAGATGGATCCAAGTGGATTCAGAGCTTCATATTGTGGTGTCCATGTGCTTACAACCTGATCCTTTTGTGAGGATGCAGGAGGAGTTTTAGGCATGGGTTGAGATCTTTCTTCCAACTGCTGTGAGGAAGTAGCAGCAGTGGTTTGTGGTGACTTTTGTGTTGTCACGGGCATTTCCTCTGGGATCTCATCTTCCAGATTTGCCTTTGTTTTGGGTTTGGTGGGTTTTCTGGATGTTTTTCTTTTGGTCTTTTTGGTTATGTCAGGTGTGGGTTTCAAAGCAGTGGTTGTGCTGCTATGATCACCTGGAGCAGTGTGCTCAGCAGCTGATACCTGAGGAGCAGTTGTAACCGCTAAAATCTGCTCAGGTACCCCTGCTTTTGTTTTTATTGGTGCCATCATCCTTGAAAATGTTTCTTTTGTTAAGCTTTTTATTTGACAATGAACACCTTGTTTTGGCAAATTTTCATTTTCCTTTACAAATTTTTGTTTAAAGTAATAACTCAAAAATCTTGGAAAAAGTAAAAATGCTTTATTGTCAACATTTTTCACTAAGTCATTGAATATTTCCTGGGAATAGTTGTAATCTTTGTTATTCAAAATGGCATACCCCAGGCATTGAATCTTCAATGGTATTTCGTTAAAAGATGTTGTTTTATTCGAAGCACACATCAGAAGTGTGTGAAATAAAAATCTGGGAGCAGATGGAAAATAACCCTTTTGTAGGGTATCTACCTTTGCCTGTTTTGCATAGCCCCTTTTCAGAAAATCCATTTTTAACTCGTTTTTATCAAAAGAGAGTTTACCTTCCTGATCGTTGAGATTAAAAACTTCGGAGATCGACTGTGGGGTTATTTGAACTGCTTTACCCTGTATTGAGGAGTTAATGGCTATGACTTTTCCGTCTTGTTTTTCAAGCGACGCCTTTTTCCAAAACTCTCTCTGGGTTTGCAGATAGATGGGAGCATTTGCTGTCAACAAAGTTTTGTACTTTGAGGCAGATAATGCATCAATGATGGTGTCAAAGGTGTGATTATCAGTAGGTTTTGTGAGTAAACCCAGATAGTTGTGAGATTGTTTGAATGGTATTTCGATGGGTTCTTCGACCGTTTGAGCGACCTCTTTGGAAGGTGATGGTGATTTAGGTTTTGATTTTGATTTTGTCATTTTTGCGAAGAAGAACGAAAGAGGATTTTGGAGATTTTGAGAAGAAAGATTGAAAACTGCTATGTGAAGAGAATTTTGGAATTCAATTCGACAGTGTAAAACCCTGTTTGGGGGTTTAGGGCAGGGTTTTATTCAAAAAAAAAATGATCGCTGATGTGGCAGCGGTTATTATGATCTGAGGGCTAAAAACTGACCACGTGTCAAACACTGATGAAGTGGATGAAGTATGGAGAACAGTTGTTTTAAAGAGCCACTGACGTATCAAGCATCAGTGGTTACAACGGTAAAAATTATGAGCAGTGGATGATTTTTACTATCAGTGGATAGCATATCAGTGGATAAGACACTGATTTTGAGCATCAGTATTTTTCAAGAAAATGAGGGATCAGTGGTTAACTTTCAGCAGTGGACAGTGTTTAGAGATCAGACGTTGGAACAAAACAGTGGTTAGGGTAAATAGTACAACTCTGAAGGACAGGTGTTTCAGCAATAGTTTTGAAGATGTTTATTCAAGGTTTTGCCACATGTCAATTTTGAAAGACAGTGGTTTAGTACCCCAGATGATGAAAACTTTTTACTAAGGCAACTCATTTTCGTTTAATATTCAATTAACACATGAGTACCTTAGTAATTTAAGCACAGTTTGCAATCAACTTTTGATAAAAAAATTTAGGAGTAAACCTGAGTATAACATGATCATAACATATGTACCATTTCCTTTTGACCCTTTTATGAGGATACTAATACCAAAAAAAATGAGGTATTACATCCTGACAGGAGCTGAAACTATTGCCAACAAAAACAAGCATAAGTTCCAAATATATTATTAAAAAAAATGAATAATATATCCTGGTTATTCGAGAAAATCCTTTGAACAATAAAAATGGTTAAAGAATTTTCTAAGAAAGGTATCAAAAAGGATCTGGTAAATTTTCAGTAGAAAACATAATCATAACATTCTCAAATTTTATGAAAATGGTCAGTGGTTTGACAACAGTGGTAGAAAACTTTTAGGATACATTTTGACCACTGTTTGGTACCATTTTCTTTGTCAGTTGATTGCAAACCTGAGGACACATGGATATATTTTTTAAACATTTGTCTAGTCCTCTTTGGAGTTCATTCACTGGAATCAAAACCTTTTCCTGCACAGATGAATGCGCATAGTTGCTTAATGACCATTATTACCCTAAACTTTGACTCATAAGTGTTTTATGTTTATACTCTTTTCTTTTGATTTCAAAAGTTTTGAGATAGACACACTTCTGAGTTTTTGTGAATATTAGTCCAAAATCATTTTGCAGTAATGTTTTGAGAGACTCGGTCATGTTACCACAACTTTTCAACCAATCTCACACTACGCATGATACGGACTATGTTGACCCCTGATTTTCTTAATGCATTATTAACAAAGTTGATTTGTTCCTTTTGAGAATCTCAACCTGTTTTCAACACATAAGATCTAAATAACTAAAGTTTTAATTTCCCTCTTTTTGTGTTAACAAAACCATAATGCTTTTATGAACATAGGTTTTGTTAATCTGAGGTTTGTACTTTAGTATTTAATGAACACATCACATATTACACATCAACAGTTTAAATCAATTTAGAAAATAAAAAATAATATCATGGTTTAACAAATATTGCTTTCAGATCTAGAAACCATGAGTGTCTTGTGCTTGAATTTACTTGTTGTGTGAAATTTGTGTGTCATATGACATCTTGGTTGATATACAGAGTTTTTGAATAACCATTTTGAACATGATTTACTCGATACTCTGTTTTTCAACTAAATACAACCAACCTTAGTATCAATGAATTTTGAGCTGAACTGTTATGTCAATTTGACTGTTAAATCGAAATTGACTGTCCAGGCTCTAATACCAATTGTTAGGATCGGAGGCTCTCATGATTGTGTTTGTTTGTATGTTTTGAACAATTAGTGAATATGAAAACATGTAAAGTGCAGCGGAAATGAATAACAAACTTTATAAACACTATCAAAGGAGAAAATAGTTTGATAAACATGTGCTTCTCATAGAGTCAAAAGATTACAAATCAAAGCAAAAGATTACAGACCTGCTTACAAACTAAGCTCCCCCTCAGCCTGATACCCCAAGGTTGGATTGCACAAGATGAAAGGATTAGACATGAGGAGAAGAACTCGCTCAGTCAATCGAATGTAACAGTACAGAGTACTGTTACATTTATAGGCAAACCAAACCACTGAGGTATCTCAGCTGACGTCACCATGAAAGCGACGTCTAACAGCCTAACAACCTGTATCTACTGTTCTTACATAAACACTGCTAACCTAACCACTGACTATACATAAAACAGATATTTCACTAAACAGCTGCTTTCTCTTTATGTCAGTGCTTTCCTCAAGGTTGATCAGTCCTTGACTGGGCAGTGCTTTATCATCAGTAGATAGGACCAGCAGTGTTGGAAACTTCAGGGTTTACATCAGCAGTTGAAAGGGCAGCAGCAATTGTATATGGACAGTGGATAGAGACCATCAGTTGTTATAAATCACTTTCAAGGGGAGAGCAAAGTGTAAACTGCTGCTGATTGTGAATCCTCTGTTGTGACCTAGTTTTGGCTTTACATTATCTGTTCCTCTGGTAGGGTTCAATCCCAACACTTTTCATGAATTTTCTTATAGCCTTTCTAACAGTTGTGTTAATTACAGCTTTGGAGATTTTACTCCATTAACATTGAGGTTCTCATTTGATGCACCATTAACATTTGTCGCATCGCTAGCATCGCGACCGTTGTTTGTCTCTCAACTCTTCCTCAAAACCATTCAAACGGATTCCAATACGCTCGCCGATTTTTATTGTAGCCTCGATTTCATCGTAATTCCGATTGAGTTTCGATGGCGTGGTGGCTGGGTCGTTCCTGTTGGCCGACGAATCTAAATGGGGATTCGCACTTCGAGACACCGGGGAAGGTATCTCATGGTTTCCTCCAGACCGATTTAGGTCAATAGATACTTCAGTGACTTCTTCACTTCTTTGTCTGGGCCTCGTGCAGTTTCCTTGGACTGAGCCCACAGAGGGTGGGCTCCTCACATTTCTGTCCGTTTTCCCCAATTGAGTTTTCTTCATGAGCCTAGGAGTGTTGTTAGGCCCAATATTCTCATCTATTCTATCCGAAGTGTTGTACTGCTGGGCCCTAGTGCCAGACGCCACATTGTCTCCCATGTCATCAATATTCCTAGGGATTCAAATAGACTCCATTCCATCCTCATGCACATTCTCATCTCGGGAATCGTTCCTAGGAATACGAGTCGACTTCTCCTCGTCCGTATGCAGAGAATCATAGTCGTCCGTTTGATCACCTTCAGTTGACTGTTGGCCTGTCGGTGACTCACCGGCCTCCTGTTCTTTCCAGCCATTATTCGGTGGTGAGGCAACCCTAATTTCCCCTTCCTCAAAATTAGGGGTGAGCAAGAAAACCGAAATAACCAAACCGTAACCGAATAACCGAACCGAAAAAACCGAACCGTAACAAAAACCGACGGTTCGGTTTTCGGATTTTTAATAACCGAAAATTTCGGTTCGGTTTTCGGATAAACTTTTTCAATAACCGAAAAAAACCGAACCGAACCGATAAGTTACAATCCATATACTTTTATGTTTAAGTTTAAATTGTTTAAGTGTTTAACCCAATGCTAGTAGAAAATGTAATTTTATTCTTGAATGTTAAGTGTTTATAATAAAAACATTATAACTGGAATGATTTATTATTACCTATAAGATATAACAAAATTTAATATAAAAATTAAATTTAATAAAAACTTTGAAGAAACATAAAAATAGATTAGAAGGTTAGGTTTATGTAAACAATATTAATTAAAGAGGTTAACTATAATAACTTAAATATAAACATATAAAAAGATTGTTATAATATAAATTATACTTTTTTATTTTTTGAATCTTACATAATTTTGTTCCAAAAACCGAAATAACCGAAAAAACCGAACCGAACCGACGTAAAAACCGAAAAACCGAAACCGAAAAAAACCGAAACCGAACGGTTTTTAAAACCCGAAAACCGACATTTCGGTTTCGTTTTGATTTTACCCAAAAACAGAACCGAACCGAACCGTGCACACCCCTACTCAAAATCATCCTCCATGTTCACCTCAATACCATTATCGGATTTCCACTCATTATCATCCTTCGATTTACCATCATCCATTTCTGGTTTCCAAGCTCCCACAGCTTCAGCAACCCATATAACAAAACTCCTTTCTTTCCAGTTAATGACCACTGACTCGTCGATTCTTTTGCCGAGAGGAACTAGGACCATGACATAACTGTCCGAGTTGTCAGAGTCTAGCCAGGAAAAGGATGACTCCTGAACAACCTTTCTAAAGAGTCCCCAAATCTGATCAAATAACGTGTTATCTCGTAAGTGGACTGGAACCCCGGTAATCCGGAGAGATATGATCCGTTCCAAGGGCCGATCCTCACCATTCCATACGTGGAAATGACTAAAGACGTTCGACAAACAATCTTAGTGATTACTGATAATATCTTTAACTATACCAGAGTCTCCAAGTGTAAGTAGTACACTTAACCCACCGATATATGATAGACCATAGTTTTCCAAGCCTCTAGTCTCCAAAATTTGATTCAGACTATTAAGAGTACTGAGGTTTTTTGCTATACCATGTATTGAGTGGCCCATGCAGTGTAACGGGTATTTTGAACCTTTGTTGTTGATGGTAATCCTCTTTGTACCCATATTAGTAACCTGTTTGTCATTTTGAAATAAGTCAGCATATGAGAGTCCTTCCTTGACCGTTGCCCCCCCCCCCCCCCTTGAAGGAGCCCCCTGATAACTTTGGTGGTTCATATGCATATGTTCCTTTGGCTTCCAAGCCTTTTCACCAACAACATTCAACGTATAGATGAATTTTTTTGTGGTTTTTGTCGTACTTAGCCAAAGACACGGATACCTTTTGATGTGTGTGAAGTGTGTTATGGTTTTAATGTTTATTTTAAGCCCTTTTACACTTTTTTTAGCCAAGTTTTAAATTTATAAAACACGATATTTACTAACACTAAACACACATATGGGCAAGTGCACCCATCGTGAGCGTAGTATAGTGTTGGTAAGATACCGAGGTGTCCAAGGACACAAGAGCTTTTAATACCGGTTTATCCTCAACGTCTAATCAAATCAAAAAGTTAGAAAAATGTTTTAAACTAGAAAAATAAAAACTAACTAAAATGCTGAAAATAAAATAAAAGTAAAAACAGATAGACAAGATGAATCACTTGGCTCCAACTCGTGTATAGTGTAACCTTTGACTATTTCCGCACTTTTGCACTTTTTAAGAGATTATCTTAGTTATTGTAGTAGGCCCCTCGTTTGAAGGTGACGTTACCCTCAACCCAGTAGTTTGAGTCAGCAAGGATACAATCCTAAAGGGTCGGATTATTGAAAGATAATTAATTAAGTTATTAATGCATATTATGGTAGGCCCCTCTTTTGAAGGTGACGTTACTCTCGGCTAAGTAGTTTGAGTCAGCAGGGATACAGTCCTAAGTAGCCGGGTTAAAGTATTAATAGTAGCTTACATATGAGGGGATCAAAGAGTTTGGACCCCCGCCATCCAATACCGTTAAGTATTGAAGGAGGTCCTACTAAATTTGACCCAGGTCCTTGCAGGATCTATACACTGAACAAGGCAAGACTCTTACCAAACCGTTCCCTTAACCCCCGACCAGGTAGCCAACATACCTCCATATAGACCGTGGAGATATGAATGGTGAAAATCTTTTATTTTATATAGACAGTAAAATAATGCCAAGACACCACGGACAAACGATAAGGAAAAATCACCTTCAACATAAGAAACTAGTTATTAAAGTCATTAATACCTAACCAAGTAAAAAGTGCGAAAAGATTAAAAATAAAAAGTATTACACTAGACACTTTGTCTTCACCAAGTGATGTAAGAGACTTCGGCAAACATGGCCTTGATTGTCAAGAACTCTTACGATCAATCTTGATGGACAATGGATGATGGTGGTGGATGATGGTGTTATGGTGGTGGTGGGTGGTGGGTGAAGTGTGAGAGAGGTGGTGTGCCAAGGGATGGTTTGCACTTGAGCCAAGCACTCCTATTTATAGGCTGAACAGAAGCTCGAGCACGGCCCCGTGTCTATTCTTCATCTCTTTCTTCATTAATTGCAGTTTGTCTGCATTAGTTGACCATGCCCCCGTGTCCACTAAGCACGCCCCCGTGTGCAGAAGCAAATCTGTACTATCGAGATTTCCCAGATTCTGCGAATCTTAGTGTTGACCACTGCCTTGTGACGGCGGAGCACGACCCCGTGGTGGGCGATAGAAGCTTCTACAGCTTTGTATTTCCTGCTGGCACTTGGGCACGCCCCCGTGTTCACTGAGCACGGGGCGTGTTCAGCCTTCTGTTTTCTTATTTTGCTTGGGAAGATGCTGTCGTGGGGTCGGGCATATCACGTTTGTTCATTTTCTTGTATTTACGTTAGATTTAGCTTTCTTTTTGCTTCTTTTGTTGATTTGAGCTCATTTAATCCTGAAAATACAAAAGGAAGACAAAAGCACACTTTTTCCAACATTAGTACTAAAAAGGGTTAGTTTTATGCCACAATTGATGTAATTTATATGTTGCATTTTGCACACATCAAATACCCCCACACTTGAATCTTTGCTTATCCTCAAGCAAAACTCTTTATAATGTGGCTTTACACTCCCAAATGGAATGGGTCGAAGAGAAGGCTTTTGGGCTTGTCATAGAGTGTCGGGATTTCCAAGATTCTTTATTAAGTTTTATTTTTTTATTTATTTACAATCCTATTCGTCATGATTTATTTAAAACTTTTCATAAGATAAATTACTTATTAGGGCATAACATGCCTCTTTAAAATTCCATTTATATACAAGTTCACATACCTCACGGAGATCACTCAACACTCGGCCGAAAATGTATTTTAGTGAATCACTCGAGAGCGGCATGAAACTTACTCCTACCATAGGCTTGCCAAGCAATCAATCCTCCTCCTTTTTAACTATATACCTTTGTAAATATCAAGAGGACTTTTGGGGTGAAGGGTTAGGCTTGGGTTAAAGGTAGGTGGTTGGGTTAGTGGTTAGTGAAAGGGCGAAAAGCGTAACAAGCGTCGGTTTTTTAAAGACTTTTTTATTTTTGCAACTTTTATTTTGATGAAACTTTTATTCAAACAAAGTTATTTTTGATAAACTTGTTTGTTTATTTCTCTTTTGCTTCATCACTATTTTTTTTTTTGAAAAATCATACGAAAAACCGAGCTTGTTACTAAAACAAAAGGTTAAAAATAAAAAGGTTAGGTTAGGCTTGGGTTAAAGGTAGGTGGTTGGGTTAGTGGTTAGTGAAAGGGCGAAAAGCGTAACAAGCGTCGGTTTTTTAAAGACTTTTTTATTTTTGCAACTTTTATTTTGATGAAACTTTTATTCAAACAAAGTTATTTTTGATAAACTTGTTTGTTTATTTCTCTTTTGCTTCATCACTATTTTTTTTTTTGAAAAATCATACGAAAAACCGAGCTTGTTACTAAAACAAAAGGTTAAAAATAAAAAGGGTTTTGGTGGGTGAAAGGGTGTTTGGTTTGGGTTATGAAACGAAAAGGTTTAGGCTCAAAGGGGCTAATTAGGGGATTTTGGGTAGGTGGTAAAAAAAAGAAAAATAATGGTGTAGAAATAAACATGGTTAGTCCTAATGCCTCCATCATTTACTTACTCGGGTTTAAGTTGGTAAGGACCGGGAATGTATCGTCGTGGCAAGTTCTAGAGTCGTAAGAACCAAGCGGCTATTCACACAAGAAATGAAAAATGGGCATTTAGTTTAAAGATATATATTTGTATGCTCAATAAAGGCTCAAGCCTCACTTTTGTGGGAATGGGTTTTTATGTGATTAAGTATATATAATCAAATTTTAACTAAGCTTGTCATGCCGTTTCATAATTTTCTTATGTTGGTTCTTTTTATCACGACGCTATCGGTTGTAAATTTATAAAAACATAACCTTTTTAGAACTTTAAATTCCCAAGTTAAACCTAGACAAGTAAACAAAAATTTTGAAAAAAAATTTGTGGTGATTAGCGGTTCCAATAGAGTTTTGTGTAAGGCTTGTAGTTAGGACTTGCAAGATTCAAGGTTTTAGCATCCCCCCCACACTTAAATTAAATATTGTCCTCAATGTGTCCCAAAAATAAGTTTTTAGGTTGATTGAATGTGTAAAAGGGTGTGAAAAAGCAAAAATTTGTGTTACTGGGCGTCTGGACACGGCCCCGTTGTGTCCGGGCACGGCCCCGTGTTCAGTCTCCAGTAACAAAATTGAAAAAGAGAAACAGAAGCCTGGACACGGGGGCGTGTTGGGTGAACACGGCCCGTGTCCAGTTTACCTGAACTGGGCATTTTCTGCAGACTGTGCAGCACGGGGCCGTGTTGGGCGGACACGGCCCGTGCTAAACTTGCTGTAACGAAGAAAATTTTGTCGGATGGCCCTGTTTTCCTGCATGGGGTGCTGGTTCAAGTTTCCCTTGTTTCCTTTGCCATCCCGAGTGTGTTTTATTCCTGAAAATTAAAACTAACTAGAAAACATAAGAATTAATCTAAACTAAACTAAGGATAGTTTCGCGGAATGCCTCCGTGGTGCGCCACGTTTATAAGGGTCCTTGGCTAGACCCAAAGCCTGGTCATATGCCACCCAAGTGGGATGTTTTGCATCCCAAGCTACACCGTCGGAGAGCGTCATCCAAGCTTGAGTCTATGACCTTCATGTAGTTGACCGGGTCTTCGTCTTCTACTCTCTTTCCAACTCCAAACTTCACTTCCTCGTCCCCAAACTTCAATGTTAGTGTTCCGTCATTCATATCTACCACTGCTTGGGCGGTGGCTAGAAATGGCCTCCCGAGGATGAGAGGGACATCGGCGTCTTCTTCCATGTCTAGTATGACAAAGTCGGCCGGGAAGGCGAAATTGTCGACTTTGACCAACAGATTTTCAGCGACACCTTTTGGAAATTTGACGGATCTATCGGCAAGTTGTATGCTCATATTTGTAGGGCTTGTTTTTCCTAGGCCGGGTCGTTTGAACATTGATGCGGGCATGAGGTTGATGCTAGCCCCAAGATCGGCTAGTGCATTGCGAATGGGGGATTCCCCAATCGAGCAAGGAATCGTGAAGCTTCCAGGATCAATCTTCTTTTGTGGGAGTTTATTGAGTACTAAAGCGGAGCATTCTTCGCCTAAGTTAACTAATTGCAATGATTCAATTTTCCTTTTGTGAGTGAGGAAGTCCCTCATAAATTTTGAATACTTAAGCATTTGGGTTAGGACTTCGATAAAAGGAATATTAACATGCAATTGTTTTAGTAAATTTTTGAACTTTGCGAATTGCTCATCGGTCTTTTGACGAATTCACCGACCAGGGTATGGGACCAGAGGAGTCTTGGTGGGCTCATGAGTTAGTGGAGAAGCCTTTTCTGGTTGTAGCAAGGGTGGAGTCGTGGTTTGGCTGGATTGGCTTCTTTCAGCTGGCGGTAATGGAGCCTCCTCGGGACCCACGGTTCGGTTTCTTAATGTGATGAGATGTACTTGCGCTTTTGGGTTGGTTTCGGTATTGCTCGGTAACGCGCCTTGTGGTCTCTCGGAGAAATTTTGAGCTACTTGATTTAATTGTTTTTCAATGTTTTGAATGCTAGCTTGTTGATTTCTAAAATTAGATTCCAATTGCTGAAATCGATCCGAGTTTTTCTTTTCGGTTTCGGAGATGAGGCGAGATACAGTATCTTCAAGCCTTTCTCGTCCACCTTGTTGTTGAGAAAAGTTTTGTGGTTGTTGAAAGTTAGTTCGTTGGTTTTGTTGGCTACTACTATTGTCGGGATCTCTCCAACCAAGGTTAGGGTGGTTACGCCATCCTTGGTTGTAGGTACCCGTTGGGGGACCCGACGGCCTAGGTCTATTATCAATGTAGTTCACCGTTTCTGTTTGATCATCTACTTCTTTCATACAACCCCAATTTTCATGTGGTCCACCACACCCCTCACAAGCCATAACCGAGACCGTTTTTATCTTTTCTAATTTTTTGATTTTTGAAGAAAGGGCCTCGATTTAGGCTTGTAAAAAAGTGCTTTCATCAACCTTATGGGCGCCCGGGGCAATAGATTTATTGCCTCGGGGAGTGTGCCACTGAAAATTGGTTTGAGCAATTTCCTCAATTTGATTATATATTTCATTTGGGCGACGATTACCTAGAAGTCCCCCGGAGCTAGAATCAAGTGTTTGTCTCGTGTGTGGCAACCACCTATTGTAGAAAGTAGATACTTGTTGCCATACCGCAAGACCGTGATGAGGACACTTTCTTAGTAGCTCCTTGAACCTTTCCTAAGTTTCATATAAGGATTCCCCATCCTCTTGTGAATATGTATTAATTTCAGTCATTAATTTAGTCGTTTTAGCAGGAGGGAAATACTTATATAGAAACTTTTGGGCTAGTTCATCCCAGGTGTTTACCGAACCAACTGGGAGGGTGTTAAGCCACGCCTTAGCTCGGTCTTTTAGTGAAAATGGAAACATTCGAAGGCGGATGGCGTCATTTGATGCTCCATTGATCCGAAAGGTATCACATATTTCTAAGAAATTAGTGATATGTAGATGGGGATCCTCGTCCGCAAGCCCATGAAAGGTTGCGGAGTTTTGAAGCATTTGTATCAAATGCGGTCGAAGTTCGAAGTTATTGGCTTCGACATTTGGTGCATTGATAGCGGCGCCGAGATTGCCTACAGTGGGCCGTAGGTAATCCATGAGGGTACATTGGTCCGCCATTGGAAGTGGGACCCCCGAAACTTTCTCTTGGTTTTAGCTTTAAGTCTTTTTTTGAGAAAGAGTTCGGGTTCTTCTAGAGGTTCTTTTCTGTCTCTACTAGAACTGGAGCTCATGCACTTCATAGGAAGTTCAAATATGGCGCCTGGGTTCCAAGTCCTGCAATAAAAACAGAAAAGAATGTTGGTCAGAAGGTTCACCACGGCCCCGTGCTCAGTGAACACGGCCCGTGGTTGGAAGTACAGCGTTTGTTTTCCGGATCCCTGTTACTGGGGAGTTGGACACGGCCCCGTGTTGCACCGACACGGCCTCGTGCTCAGCTCTCTATAACTCGGAAAATAAAAACTGCCAGTGATAATGCTGGACACGGCCCGTGTCCGACCAGGCACGGCCCGTGCTGAGCTCTGCAGAAACTGAAAAATTAAGAAAAATCCTAAAAAAATAGAAAAATAAGATAAAACGATTAGGCCGTTGATTCCTAACTTTCTTAAAATCCTTGTGTCCCCGGCAACGGCGCCAAAAACTTGATGTGCGTGAAGTGTGTTATGGTTTTAATGTTTATTTTAAGCCCTTTTACACTTTTTTAGCCAAGTTTTAAATTTATAAAACACGATATTTACTAACACTAAACACACATATGGGCAAGTGCACCCATCGTGAGCGTAGTATAGTGTTGGTAAGATACCGAGGTCGTCCAAGGACACAAGAGCTTTTAATACCGGTTTATCCTCAACGTCTAATCAAATCAAAAAGTTAGAAAAATGTTTTAAACTAGAAAAATAAAAACTAACTAAAATGCTGAAAATAAAATAAAAGTAAAAACAGATAGACAAGATGAATCACTTGGCTCCGACTCGTGTATAGTGTAACCTTTGATTATTTCCGCACTTTTGTACTTTTTAAGAGATTATCTTAGTTATTGTAGTAGGCCCCTCGTTTGAAGGTGACGTTACCCTCAACCCAGTAGTTTGAGTCAGCAAGGATACAATCCTAAAGGGTCGGATTATTGAAAGATAATTAATTAAGTTATTAATGCATATTATGGTAGGCCCCTCTTTTGAAGGTGACGTTACCCTCGGCTAAGTAGTCTGAGTCAGCAGGGCTACAGTCCTAAGTAGCCGGGTTAAAGTATTAATAGTAGCTTACATATGAGGGGATCAAAGAGTTTGGACCCCCGCCATCCAATACCGTTAAGTATTGAAGGAGGTCCTACTAAATTTGACCCAGGTCCTTGCAGGATCTATACACTGAACAAGGCAAGACTCTTACCAAACCGTTCCCTTAACCCCTGACCAGGTAGCCAACATACCTCCATATAGACCGTGGAGATATGAATGGTGAAAATCTTTTATTTTATATAGACAGTAAAATTGTTGGTGCATCTAGTGTCTGTTAACTTCGTCTTAATCGAGTCTTATGTCTAGATAGGATAAACGAGTACACAATAGGATAGAAATTAGGGTTTGTACATGTGTTCAACACATGTGATTTCGCTTGAACAAGGCTGTGACATCCTCAAGTGAAATCTCCAAGTATATATATAGGGTTGTGCTGATTTCATTTCAAGCGGAACCTGGTCTTGTGTATTGAGTCGAGGTGCTGCCGGATTTTTGTCAGAAATCTTTGTAAAGACTCAGAAGATCATTAGTAGAAAAGAATTGAAAGGAAACAAGCTGTTTGACATTGTTTGCATTGATTCCGCCTTTGTAAATGATGATGAACTACTCAACTTGACTGTTTAGGGTCACCGGATCGATCCAACAAGTGGTATCAGAGCTCAGGACGAGGAGTTCATACCATTGCAGCTTGAAATCATCGGATTTTCTTACTTCTACTCATTCTTTTCTGATTTGAACGAGATTTTACGGTTGAAATGGCCTGAAACTCACATATATTAAGTGAAACATAGTGTTAACTAATCCTTGAAAGATTTGGACCTAAAATCAGCTTAAAACTTAATCAAATACTTGATTTCGCTTGAAAACTGTTCGTAAAATGATGACATCATACTGATTTCGCTTGAAAGTTTTGAGTGATTTTGCTTGAAGAATACACATATTCGTCATTTCGCTTGAAACGGTTATCAGATTTCGCTTGAATATAGGTTTTGCTTGAAAATTCAAGCGAAATAAGAGATTTCGCTTCAACATCTGATTTCGCTTGAGAAGCTTATCTCATTAAAGCAATTTCGCTTGAACAGATTCCGCTTAAATCTGTATTTTTCAAAATCAAGAAATTTCTAAGTGTTTGTTGATCATTTTCAGGTACGTGAAGATGGATGATTTCAATCCGTTTTGTGATATTTTTGCCTTTGCTGGAAATGGTGGAGATGATACTTCAAACGACACGTCAAAGAACACAAACGAGAAAACTCCGAGGGCGAGAAAGACTCTTTCGGATACTTTAAGTGTTGAGAGTGCGTATGGGACGTATAACAAACCTCCAACGTTGCTGGCAATAGAAGATTATAATAGGTGGTCTACAAGATTTGACGAGTGGCTTCAAGCTTTTGCATATCAAAGCTGGAAAAGTTTAAAGATTGGTTACACTAGAGGAGAACGGTTTGGTGAAAGTTTGACAGATCCTGATGAAGTTGAAAGATATATTGCTGAACAAAAGTGCATCGCGTTGATTCGTCAGTCAGTGAGAGATGATATAATTTCATTGATTGAATATGTAAATTCAAAAGATCTTTGGGAAAAACAGAGGGTAAAATGCATAGGTAGTGCTGAAATAGTCAAAAACAAAAAGAAACTGTTACGAAAAGAGTTTGAATTGTTTGGTTGTTTAAAGAACGAGTCAGTTTCCAAGATGATTGAGAGATTTGGGCATCTGAAGTTAGAGCTTGCTAGACATGAAATTGTTTACACTCAAGAAGAGCTGGTAGAAAAGTTGTTCGACTCACTGCCGAATGAACAAGATTGGTAGTACTTTGCATTAATGCTGAAGAATACAATCAAGTCTGAAGAGTTGACAGTGGATCGGCTCATCGTAAGACTGGAGAGTCACGAGTTGGAGATTAAGAAATCTAGCAAAGTCAACAACACATCTTATCAGCAGAATGTGGAGTTGTACTACAGAGGAAATCCACCAAAGACTGGTTCTCCAAGAACAGCATTTTCTGCAGAGAGTTCAAATTCTGTGAATCAAGAAACTCCTCACAGTGGTTTTCATAGTGGATCTTCTTCAACAACGTCAAGCCAATCTGCATCAAAGAATCTGTTTCAATGCAACATTGCTGTAGATCTGAAGAACGCTCAAAATTTTAGTGAAGAGTCAGCAAAACAACAGATGGTATTCTAAGCGTCTGTGTTAGAATCGTACGAGAACCTCGTGGCGGGCAAGATTGGAAACACCAACCTGACTAAGGAGGACTATGATCAGATAGATCCTGAAGAGATGGAACTGATCGATATCAGGTGGTGTATGGCCAGTGCAGTCCGGAGAGCCCAAAGGTTTATGGAGATTACGGGCAGACATTCAATTGGTGGACCATCCACAAAACTTGGCTTTGACAAATCAAAAGTCACATGTTTCAAGTGTAAACAGAAAGGTCACTTTAAGAGAGAGTGCAGAAATGCTTACACTGATGATACTGCAAATCCGTTTCGAGAGGATTACTACAAAAGAGCGATCTATCATCAGAATAAATCAGAACCGCCCAGAATGAAGCAGCTTGAAGATAACTCCAAAGAAAAATCAAGAGCTCTTGCTGTTATTCATGATGATGAAGGTTTTGATTGGAGTGAACTGCTACCAGAGGAAGATGCAGTAGGGTATGCATTTGTAGCAAAAGAAGACGAAATTCCTGTTCCTAAAGACACCAGAACTGAAGAACAAAAATATCAAGCAAGAAAGCAGAAAGCAGAATACAAGATGATCAGATTATCTAAGGTGCTCAACGAAGCCAAGAGAGCAAAGAGATGGGATGCTGATAGAGAATGTTACCTTGATCCTCAAGGAAACATTGCTGTTGATGCGAAAACTCTTAGTATTGAAGCTTTTATTGAGGAATTCAAAGCAGAAGAAGATGCCAGACAGAGAAAATGGTGGGGAGGAGGAGAATCTGATGAGAAAGAGAAAGAGACAGGAAAAGAACCGCAGTCAAAGAAGATTGATGATGGGATTATCGGTACTTCCAAAGAATTCACTGCTGAAAATTTGGGAAAGATGGCTGACAAAGTGCTTGCTGCAAAGGAACTTGAGGTAGACTCTAAGTCTGATACTGATTCTAAAAGCAAGGTCAGTCCAAATGTTTCAACAAGTGAGACAGGTAAGAAAGTCAAAGGTGATAGTGACTGCAAAAGTTGCATGAAAAACTGCAAGTTTTGTAGTACAATTGCTTACTCTAGTAATGCAAAGGTTGAAGAACTGACAACAAGAGTCAGAAAGGTTGAAGATCAGATTCTAGATCGTGACAAAATGCTCAAAGCTTCAAATGATCGTGCTAACAAGTTAAATGATAAAATTGAAAATGATAAAATTGAACTAGAAAGAATTAAGAAAGAAAATGAAAAATTGGTTCTTGAAAATCGTAAAATTTCAGAAAATTTTGAAAAACTAAAACGAACGGTACAAGATTCTGATGAAAGAAACAGTAAAACCAATAAAGAAAATGAGCATTTAACTGTAGTTCTCAGACACAAAGAAGAGTAAATCAACCAACAACTGGATGAGATTGCTAAATTGAAGCTTCAGTTTGAAGAATCTAAGATTGAGAATGAGCGTATTAATTTGAAACTGAACAGTTACAGCTCTGCAAGCTTTGTTTTGCAACACATTGTTCCCAAACCAATCGAGAAAAACAAAGTAGGCGAAGATGTTTACTCGGATGGAACTGGGGTTGGGGTTTTCATCAGGTTCCACCGCCAGTTTTAAACAATTACTCAAAGAAAAAGTCCGGGTTGGTTAATGATGAAGATGAAATGAATGAAATAAAACTTCCAGAGTCAATTGATGTGACATTTTCTTCATCATCATCTGATGATAGTGTTCAAACTGAGATTGTTAAAGGCATGGCTGAAAGTGTTTTGGATAGTGATTCAGCTGAGGATGAAGAGTGTTTTCTGGACAATTACATTCCGAAACCAAAATCCAAAAAAAACTTAGGTGATCAACCGGGTCTTGTGATGTACAAGATGGCTGGATCTGATAAGTTGTATTCGGATTCTGAGTTTCCACTGGAGAATGTTAAGGTGAACAAATTGAAAAACGTTTTCAAACTAGTAGAAATTGATTTGTCTGAAGTAGAAGGTTTGAATCAGACAAAGAGGCAAATGAATTTTGAAAAAGATTAAGCTTACCACAAGAAACCTGTTGTTCCACCACATTTTTATAACGACAATCGAAACAGATGGTCGGGTGGATATCAGGGTGGTAAGAACTATCAAAGAAGAAATGTTCAAAACAAGAAGTTTGCTGATAAAAAGGTGTTTGTGAACGGTTCAAGTTCACTTTCTGACGAAGAATCTGAGATTTTTTCGAAGTCAAATGAAGAATTTTTTGCAAAGAAGGCTTCACAATCTTAGACTGAAGGCACAAGTCGAGTTGTTGATACTCGTACATGCTTCAGATGCAACAAAGTTGGACATATTGCATGAAAGTGTACCAACTTTAAGTCTAAGTCTGAAATTGTTGAGAGTCAAAAGAAGAAAGTTGATGTGAAGGGAAAAGCTCCATTGGTTGTTGAGAAAAAGATTTTGAAAAATAACAACACCAAGATCAAAACTGAACCTGTTAAAAATGTGGCAAGTTTTACAAACGGGTTGCATCATCTCAACAAACATGGAAGCCAAAAGTGGTTGAAAAGAAATCAAGTGTTTCAAAACCAAAGGTTTCAGTGTCAGAAAAACAATCGTCTTCTACCACACCGGTAAAGATGGATGTTCCTTTGGAGTACTATGAGAAACTTGATCCAAAAGAGGCTATTACTTCTGAGAAGAAAGTTTTTTCGAATAAATACCAACCATCTGGTCAACCTCAAAAAGACGAATTTTCCTTAAATAAAGAGGTTGAGGTTGGGTCTGCAGAGAGCTTAAAGATGAATGATAAAAACTTTCTGCCACTTTACACTACAAAATCTCACATTAAAGTCCAGTTACCTGAGTCGAAAGAGGCTTGGGTAGCATCAAAATCTCACTAAATGTTTTTGATATGTGCAGGAGCTTCCAAGATCCGTTTCACGATGGATTATGGATAGTGGAGCTTCTCGGCACATGACGGGGAAAACAGCCCTGTTGTACGATGTTAGAAATTTCAATGGTGGTTATGTGGGATTCGCAGGAAATCAAGGTGGTAGAATAATTGGAGAAGGAACGTTATCCAATGGGATTGTTACGTTTGAAAGAGTTAATTACATCGCCGAGCTTGAAAACAATCTTCTAAGCATATCTCAGATCTATGATAGGATGTATACAACTCACTTTACAGACAAAGAATGTTTGATCTTGAAACCAGGATTTGTTATCCCTGAAGAATGGATTATCATGAGGGCACCTAGAGTGAATGATCTGTATGTATTGGACATGAGTGTAGCAACTACAACAACGGGTCAGGCACATTGTTTTGTATCAAAAGCAACTGAGAAGGAATCGCAATTGTGGCACCGGAAGATGGGTCATATACATCTTAGAAAAATGAATCACTTGGTGCACAATGATTTGGTTATGGGTGTTCATGTCAAAGGTTATCATCTTGAAGGAGAATGCATTAGCTGCATCAAAGGCAAGCAGAAAAAGAAATCACATTCTAAAAAGAAAGTCAACTCAGACTCAAGACCATTAGAAAGACTCCATATGGATCTATTTGGTCCAGTAAACGTCAAAAGTATTACAGGGGATTTCTACTGTCTAGTGGTAACGGATGATTTTTCAAGGTTTTCATGGGTTTCATTTCTGAAGACGAAAGATGAGACGTTTGAAAGTTTGATGGCGTTGTTCAGGAAAATTGAAAACTTGTACCAAAGGCGTATCAAAAGAATCAGAAGTGATAATGGTACAGAGTTCAAGAACAACAAGATGGAAGAATATTGTGATGAGAAAGGTATATTGCATGAATTTAGTGCTCCTTACACTCCGCAGCAGAATGGAGTAGCTGAAAGAAAGAACAGGACGTTAATTGAAACGGCTAGGACAGTGCTTGCTGATTCAAAGCTACCAGTCAATTTTTGGGCAGAAGCAGTATCCGCCACATGCTATACACTCAATCGGGTACTCACTGTAAAGAAATTCAATAAGACGTGTTTCGAGCTGATCAATAACCGCAAACCGAACCTGAAGTATTTAGAACCGTTTGGGTCTCCGTGTACAGTTCTAGAGCCTTTTGGTAAATTTGGTCTAAAGAGCATTGAAGGAATTTCCGTGGGTTATCAAAGTCCATTGAAAAGAGTCTTTGTTCCAAGCTTGAAGCGGATTATTGAAGCACACAATGTTGAGTGTCAAGGTCACACAATGCCACCGCAGAATCCTAGAGATTCATGGCGTTTTCATTATGACACTTTGTGGGATTCGTTTGACATGGAAGAAGAAAAGGAAGAAGAAGAAGATTTCTTTGACGAGTTGGATATTCTGAGAGAGTATGAAGAATCGCAGGAAAGGTTTCCAGCTGAGTATTCAAGACGACCGCGACAAGCTTTGAATGATGATGAAGCAGGTCCAAGTAATGCGGGAGAACATGATGATATTCAACAAAATGAAGTTGCTCATGATAATCAGATGGCACAGAATGATAATCAAGAATCTGAGAACATGCCAGTATTTGATCGTGGTGATTCAGATTCTGAGGGGGAGCAAATTCAGATTTCAAGTCAAACAAACCCAGTCAGTGAACAAGGTGCAAATCAGAATGTTACTAATTTGGAAGGTGACGTAGATGTTTCAGGCGAGGTGATGCCAATAACTCTTTCATACCATCCAGAGGAGCTGATCATTGGAGAATTGCAAACAGGCGTTCGCACTAGACGTCAAATTGACCAAGGCCTTACTTATTTTTATTCTATAGTAGCACCTTTACAAACTGAGTTTTCACTAAGTTGTTTTATTTCGCAGATCGAACCGCGAACATACAAAAAGGCGCTAACTGACGATTCTTGGGTCAATGCTATGCAAGAAGAGTTGAGTCAGTTTGAAAAGTTGGGAGTGTGGAAGTTAGTAGACTTGCCTGATGGTCAGAGGAAGATAAACACCAAGTGGGTGTTCAAATGCAAGAGTGACGATAGAGGAGTTGTGGTTCGTAACAAAGCTCGACTCGTAGTCCAGGGTTTCACTCAGCAGGAGGGGATAGATTTCACTGAAGTATATGCTCCGGTTGCTCGACTTGAAGCGATCAGAATCTTCTTGGCATTTGCATCTTGGAAAAATTTCAAAGTATATCAGTTAGATGTTAAATTGGCGTTTCTCTATGGGAAGGTAAAAGAGGAGGTATATGTCGGACAGCCACCGGGCTTCACCGATCCAATCCACAAAGACAAGGTCTATTTGCTAGACAAAGCGCTGTATGGTTTACACCAGGCCCCGAGAGCTTCGTACGAGACATTGTCTCAACACCTGCTAGCCAACAGCTTCATTCGAGGAAAAGTGGATGCCACTCTCTTCACCAAAGAGGTCGACGGACATCTTCTGATTGTTCAGATATACGTGGTCGACATCATATTTGGGTCAACAAATGAAAATTTGTGCAAAGATTTTGAACAAGTTATGAAGCAAAAATTCGAAATGTCATCGATGGGTGAGATGAAATTCTTCTTGGGACTTCAGGTTGATCAAATGCCTAAGGGAATTTTCATACATCAAACGAAGTACGTTCATGATATCTTGGAAAAATTTGGGATGTCAGGTTCTACTCCAGCCTCCACCCCATTAGCAACGAATCATGGGATAAACCCTGATCTCACCGGAGAGAAGGTAGATGAAACGATGTATCGTTCCATGATCGGATCACTGATGTATTTGACAGCTTCAAGACCCGATAATATGTATCCAACTTGCCTCGCAGCAAGATTTCAATCTAATCCGAGAGCGTCGCACATGGTAATTGTTAAAAGGATATTACGCTACCTTAAAGGAACTCCATCGTTGGGGTTGTGGTATCCAAAAGATGGCGAATTTATGCTCGAAGGATATTCCGATTCAGATTTCGGAAGCTGCAAAGTTAACGCTAAATCAATAACAGCGGGGTGCCAGTTCTTTGGATCACGATTGGTTACCTGGCAATGCAAAAAGCAGACCTCTGTGGCTTTATCCACATGTGAAGCGGAGTATGTATCTGCTAGCAGTTGCTGCTCTCAGATCTTGTGGATCCAGCAACAGATGCGCGACTACGGTTTGCAATTTCTAAACACCCCTATCTTTCTTGATAATGAGGCAGCGATTAACATTACAAAAAATCCTGTTCATCAAGCTAAAACCAAACACATTGAAATTCCTCATTACTTCATCCGAGATTGTTTCGAGAAGAAGTTTATACGAATTGAGAAAATCCACACTGACGAACAAAAAGCTGATTTATATACCAAAGCATTTGACAAAACTCGTTTTCAATATTTGCTAAAACTGAACGGTATGAAGCTTTTATCGGTGTTGGAAGAGATTCTTGGCGTTGATGAAGGAAACATTGTAGATGATGATGTTGAGAAGCAATCTGCAATGGTTTGTCGTTTTTTTACTTGTTTTGGTATTTAGGGGGAGTAGGGTAATATTTTCATAAAATACAAAAACATGAGATATTTTCAAAATCCAAAAACAATAGAAAATATGAAAAAGAGCTTGTGTAAAAAGGGAAAATGATAGTACATCGGCTTGACAGTTACGGTATGCTAAAGAATTGTAATGTTTAAAAGTAATTAAACAGTCTCGCTGATGATGTGCCGATAGGTTTTTGCACATTTAGTAGGTTTGTTCGGGATATAAACCTAAAAATCCTTACTTGCTTATTTCGTGGGGAACACTACTTGGATATATAGGTAACCCCTGAAATCTTGTTTGAAGGATCCCTCTTTCTGAGATACTAGGTCTTTATACTCAGTGATATCTGGAGTATTATTCCGGGACTTCTGATAATGCGGAAGCAATGGCCTAGTCCCCGAATAATACTTTCTGCATTGCTTGAAACATAGCGCCGCCCTCAGCATAAATGATGAGACAATAAAATTGCTATTCAATGCTGTTGTAAAAAAGATCCTCTAAAGGGGACACACCAAAGTCGAAGCTGTCATCTCTCTGCTGAACGGAAGTTCTGACCTGAGCTCTCACGGTTCTTCGCAATTTAACCCTTTACAGATATCATCTGTGGTATACTCACCTGTAAGACTGAATATTGGGATTTGGATACGGGAGTATATTCAAGAGGTGGGACACATGTATAAGTTTAAATCTTTAAATCACTAAATCCGTATCCTGGACAGATTGAAAATTGTGTGAAAATTTAAGTGGATAAGTATATCGACAATCTAAGCGAATTGTTTAATTCTAAGTATGAAATTAAAGCTTAACGGTACTTGTGACTTGTCGAATAGCTTATATGATTCCCTAACACGCTCACCAAAAATATGTTTGTAAATAGTTTACTTTTACTGCATTTTATTTCCGTTATTCATTTCTAGTTTAGAAACTTTACTAAAAATCCAAAAAGATTTTACATTTCTGCTTTATTTTTTGACAAACCAAAGTGGAGAGTTGATCTTCAGATTCAAATTGAAGCAGATGCAGGAAGTTTCTAGGCTGGATGATGAGTTTGGAGCTAAAACATGATAAGATTGTGAAAGTTGAAAAGTCAAAAGCAAGTTCATTAACTTGAAACTTGTAAATTTTCAGAAAATGTTTGAACAAAATGTCAGTGTGAATTGTTTCTGATCAACCAAGGTCATTAAGTTAGACTTGGTAGATTAATTGAGTAATAAGGGTCATTAATTTGGACCTAAATACTTAAGTGGATTTCTAATTTTGATAAGATCATTTATAGGTGAATGGTAAGTTTGGATTGAAACTGTTATTGTTATATTATCTTATATTTAGGTAGAGATTGTCCAGGTAACAGTAATCCCCATGGCAACATAATGTCAAAGTTTGAACCAGAATTTAAAGCTCTAGCTTATCGAGAGGGGGAGTCTGCGAAAGGGGGAGTCAGAATTCTGGATCAACATTCAAAGGGGAGATTGAAGATTAAAGTTTGAAGATAAAGATTGAAGAAGGCTTTTACAATGTAAAGATAATTTGGATAGAGACTAAGACTAAAGACTTGAAGCTGAAGACTTCGTCAACATCCAAGGGGGAGTCTGTTGGTGCATCTAGTTTCTGTTAACTTCGTCTTAATCGAGTCCAATGTCTAGATAGGATAAACAAGTACACAATAGGATAGAAATTAGGGTTTGTACATGTGTTAGAAGGTAATTTCGCTTGAACAAGGTTGTGACATCCTCAAGCGAAATCTCCAAGTATATTATAGGGTTGTGCTGATTTCATTTCAAGCGGAACCTGGTCTTGTGTATTGAGTCGAGGTGCTGCCGGATTTTTGTCAGAAATCTTTGTAAAGACCCAGGAGATCATTAATAGAAAAGAATTGAAAGGAAACAAGCTGTTTGACATTGTTTGCATTGATTCCGCCTTTGTAAATGATGATGAACTACTCAACTTGACTGTTTAGGGTCACCGGATCGATCCAACAAAAATAATGCCAAGACACCACAGACAAACGATAAGGAAAAATCACCTTCAACATAAGAAACTAGTTATTAAAGTCATTAATACATAACTAAGTAAAAAGTGCGAAAAGATTAAAAATAAAAAGTATTACACTAGACACTTTGTCTTCACCAAGTGATGTAAGAGACTTAGGCAAACATGGCCTTGATTGTCAAGAACTCTTACGATCAATCTTGGATCCCGAGACGACTCACACACTCTATGATGGACAATGGATGATGGTGGTGGATGATGATGTTATGGTGGTGGTGGATGGTGGGTGAAGTGTGAGAGAGGTGGTGTGCCAAGGGATGGTTTGCACTTGAGCCAAGCACTCCTATTTATATGCTGAACAGAAGCTCGGGCACGGCCCCGTGTCCATTGGGCACGGCCCCGTGTCCATCCTTCGTCTCTTTCTTCATTAATTGCAGTTTGTCTGCATTAGTTGACCACGCCCCCGTGTCCACTGAGCACGCCCCCGTGTGCAGAAGCAAATCTGTACTATCGAGATTTCCCAGATTCTGCGAATCTTAGAGTTGACCACGGCCCCGTGTCCGCTGAGCACGACCTCATGGTGGGCGATAGAAGCTTCTACAGCTTTGTCTTTTCTGCTGGCACTTGGGCACGCCCCCGTGTTCACTGAGCACGGGGCGTGTTCAGCCTTCCGTTTTCTTGTTTTGCTTGGGAAGATGCTGTCGTGGGGTCGGGCATGTCACATTTGTTCCTTTTCTTGTAGTTACATTAGATTTAGCTGTCTTTTTCCTTCTTTTGTTGATTTGAGCTCATTTAATCCTGAAAATACAAAAGGAAGACAAAAGCACACTTTTTCCAACATTAGTACTAAAAAAGGGTTAGTTTTATGCCACAATTGATGTAATTTATATGTTGCATTTTGCACACATCAAATACCCCCACACTTGAATCTTTGCTTGTCCTCAAGCAAAACTCTTTATAATGTGGCTTTACACTCCCAAATGGAATGGTAGAAGAGAAGGTTTTTGGGCTTGTCATAGAGTGTCGGGATTTCCAAGATTCTTTATTAAGTTTTATTTTTTTATTTATTTACAAACCTATTCGTCATGATTTATTTAAAACTTTTCATAAGATAAATTACTTATTAGGGCATAACATGCCTCTTTAAAATTCCATTTATATACAAGTTCACATACCTCACGGAGATCACTCAACACTCGGCCGAAAATGTATTTTAGTGAATCACTCGAGAGCGGCCTGAAACTTACTCCTACCATAGGCTTGCCAAGCAATCAATTCTTCTCCTCTTTAACTATATACATTTGTAAATATCAAGAGGACTTTTGGGGTGAAGGGTTAGGCTTGGGTTAAAGGTAGGTTGTTGGGTTAGTGGTTAGTGAAAGGGCGAAAAGCGTAACAAGCGTCGGTTTTTGTAAGACTTTTTATTTTTGCAACTTTTATTTTGATGAAGCTTTTATTCAAACAAAGTTATTTTTGATAAACTTGTTTGTTTATTTCTTTTTTGCTTCATCACTATTTTTTTTTTTAAATCATACGAAAAACCGAGCTTGTTACTAAAACAAAAGGTTAAAAATAAAAAGGGTTTTGGTGGGTGAAAGGGTGTTTGGTTTAGGTTATGAAACGAAAAGGTTTAGTCTCAAAGGGGCTAACTAGGGGGATTTTGGGTAGGTGGTAAAAAAAAAGAAAAATAATGGTGTAGAAATAAAAATGGTTAGTCCTAATGTCTCCATCATTTACTTACTCGGGTTTAAGTTGGTAAGGACCGGGAATGTATCGTCGTGGCAAGTTCTAGAGTCGTAAGAACCAAGCGGCTATTCACTCAAGAAACGAAAAATGAGCATTTAGTTTAAAGATATATATTTGTATGCTCAATAAAGACTCAAAACTCACTTTTGTGGGAATGGGTTTTTATGTGATCAAGTATATATAATCAAATTTTAACTAAGCTTGTCATCCCGTTTCATAATTTTCTTATGTTGGTTCTTTTTATCATGACGCTATCGGTTGTAAATTTATAAAAACATAACCTTTTTTAGAACTTGAAATTCCCAAGTTAAACCTAGACAAGTAAAAAAAATTTTTTTTTTAAATTTGGGGTGATTAGCGGTTCCACTAGAGTTTTGTGTAAGGCTTGTAGTTAGGACTTGCAAGATTCAAGGTTTTAGCATCCCCCCCCCCCCACACTTAAATTACACATTGTCCTCAATGTGTCCCAAAAATAAGTTTTTAGGTTGATTGAATGTGTAAAAGGGTGTAAAAAAGCAAAAAATTATGTTACTGGGCGTCTGGACACGGCCCCGTGGTGTCCGGGCACGGCCCCGTGTTCAGTCGCCAGTAACAAAATTGTAAAAGAGAAACAGAAGCCTGGACACGGGGGCGTGTTGGGTGAACACGGCCCGTATCCAGTTTACCTGAAGTGGGCATTTTCTGCAGACTGTGCAGCACGGGGCCGTGTTGGGCGGACACGGCCCGTGCTGAACTTGCTGTAACGAAGAAAATTTTGTCGGATGGCCCTGTTTTCCTGCATGGGGTGCTGGTTCAAGTTTCCCTTGTTTCCTTTGCCATCCCGAGTGTGTTTTATTCCTGAAAATTAAAACTAACTAGAAAACATAAGAATTAATCTAAACTAAACTAAGGATAGTTCCGCGGAATGCCTCTGTGGTGCGCCACGTTTATAAGGGTCCTTGGCTAGACCCAAAGCCTGGTCATATGCCACCCAAGTGGGATGTTTTGCATCCCAAGCTACACCGTCGGAGAGCGTCATCCAAGCTTGAGTCTATGACCTTCATGTAGTTGACTGGGTCTTCGTCTTCTACTCTCTTTCCAACTCCAAACTTCACTTCCTCATCCCCAAACTTCAATGTTAGTGTTCCGTCATTCATATCTACCACTGCTTGGGCGGTGGCTAGAAATGGCCTCCCGAGGATGAGAGGGACATCGGCGTCTTCTTCCATGTCTAGTATGACAAAGTCGGCCGGGAAGACGAAATTGTCGACTTTCACCAATAGATTTTCAGCGACACCTTGTGGAAATTTGACGGATCTATCGGCAAGTTGTATGCTCATATTTGTAGGGCTTGTTTTTCCTAGGCCGAGTCGTTTGAACATTGATGCGGGCATGAGGTTGATGCTAGCCCCAAGATCGGCTAGTGCATTGCGAATGGGGGATTCCCCAATCGAGCAAGGAATCGTGAAGCTTCCAGGATCAATCTTCTTTTGTGGGAGTTTGTTGAGTACTATAGCGGAGCATTCTTCGCCTAAGTTAACTAATTGCAATGATTCAATTTTCCTTTTGTGAGTGAGGAAGTCCCTCATAAATTTTGAATACTTAGGCATTTGGGTTAGGACTTCGATAAAAGGAATATTAACATGCAATTGTTTTAGTAAATTTTCGAACTTTGCGAATTGCTCATCGGTCTTTTGACGAATTAACCGACCGGGGTATGGGACCGGAGGAGTCTTGGTGGGCTCATGAGTTAGTGGAGAAGCCTTTTCTGGTTGTGGCAAGGGTGGAGTCGTGGTTTGGCTGGATTGGTTTATTTCAGCTGGCGGTAATGGAGCCTCCTCGGGACCCACGGTTTGGTTTCTTAATGTGATGAGATGTACTTGCGCTTTTGGGTTGGTTTCGGTATTGCTCGGTAACGCGCCTTGTGGTCTCTCGGAGAAATTTTGAGCTACTTGATTTAATTTTTTTCAATGTTTTGAATGCTAGCTTGTTGATTTCTAAAATTAGATTCCAATTGCTGATATCGATCCGAGTTTTTCTTTTCGGTTTCGAAGATGAGGCGAGACACAGTATCTTCAAGCCTTTCTCGTCCACCTTGTTGTTGAGAAAAGTTTTGTGGTTGTTGAAAGTTAGTTCATTGGTTTTGTTGGCTACTACTATTGCCGGGATCTCTCCAACCAAGGTTAGGGTGGTTACGCCATCCTTGGTTGTAGGTACCCGTTGGGGGACCCGACGGCCTAGGTCTATTATCAATGTAGTTCACCGTTTCTGTTTGATCATCTACTTCTTTCATACAACTCCAATTTTCATGTGGTCCACCACACCCCTCACAAGCCATAACCGAGGCCGTTTTTATCATTTCTATTTTTTTTTATTTTTGAAGAAAGGGCCTCGTTTTGGGCTTGTAAAGAAGTGCTTTCATCAACCTTATGGGCGCCCGGGGCAATAGATTTATTGCCTCGGGGAGTGTGCCACTGAAAATTGGTTTGAGCAATTTCCTCAATTTGATTATATATTTCATTTGGGCGACGATTACCTAGAAGTCCCCCGGAGCTAGAATCAAGTGTTTGTCTCGTGTGTGGCAACAACCTATTGTAGAAAGTGGATACTTGTTGCCATACCGCAAGACCGTGATGAGGACACTTTCTTAGTAGCTCCTTGAACCTTTCCCAAGTTTCATATAAGGATTCCCCATCCTCTTGTGAATATGTATTAATTTCAGTCATTAATTTAGCCGTTTTAGCAGGAGGGAAATACTTATATAGAAACTTTTGGGCTAGTTCATCCCAGGTGTTTACCGAACCAACTGGGAGGGTGTTAAGCCAGGCCTTAGCTCGGTCTTTTAGTGAAAATGGAAACATTCGAAGGCGGATGGCGTCATTTGATGCTCCATTGATCCGAAAGGTATCACATATTTCTAAGAAATTAGTGATATGTAGATGGGGATCCTCGTCCGCAAGCCCATGAAAGGTTGCGGAGTTTTGAAGCATTTGTATCAAATGCGGTCGAAGTTCGAAGTTATTGGCTTCGACATTTGGTGCATTGATAGCGGCGCCGAGATTGCCTACAGTGGGCCGTAGGTAATCCATGAGGGTACGTTGGTCCGCCATTGGAAGTGGGTCCCCCGAAACTTTCTCTTGGTTTTTAGCTTGAAGTCTTTTTCTGAGAAAGCGTTCGGGTTCTTCTAGAGGTTCTTTTATGTCTCTACTAGAACTGGAGCTCATGCACTTCGTAGGAAGTTCGAATATGGCGCATGGGTTCCAAGTCCTGCAATAAAAACAGAAAAGAATGTTGGTCAGAAGGTTCACCACGGCCCCGTGCTCAGTGAACACGGCCCGTGGTCGGAAGTACAGCGTTTGTTTTCCGGATCCCTGTTACTGGGGAGTTGGACACGGCCCCGTATTGCACCGACACGGCCTCGTGCTCAGCTCTCTATAACTCGGAAAATAAAAACTGCCAGTGATAATGCTGGACACGGCCCGTGTCCGACCAGGCACGGCCCGTGCTAAGCTCTGCAGAAACTGAAAAATTAAGAAAAATCCTAAAAAAAATAGAAAAATAAGATAAAACGATTAGGCCGTTGATTCCTAACTTTCTTAAAATCCTTGTGTCCCCGGCAACGGCGCCAAAAACTTGATGTGCGTGAAGTGTGTTATGGTTTTAATGTTTATTTTAAGCCCTTTTACACTTTTTTAGCCAAGTTTTAAATTTATAAAACACGATGTTTACTAACACTAAACACACATATGGGCAAGTGCACCCATCGTGAGCGTAGTATAGTGTTGGTAAGATACCGAGGTCGTCCAAGGACACAAGAGCTTTTAATACCGGTTTATCCTCAACGTCTAATCAAATCAAAAAGTTAGAAAAATGTTTTAAACTAGAAAAATAAAAACTAACTAAAATGCTGAAAATAAAATAAAAGTAAAAACAGATAGACAAGATGAATCACTTGGCTCCGACTCGTGTATAGTGTAACCTTTGATTATTTCTGCACTTTTGCACTTTTTAAGAGATTATCTTAGTTATTGTAGTAGGCCCCTCGTTTGAAGGTGACGTTACCCTCAACCCAGTAGTTTGAGTCAGCAATGATACAATCCTAAAGGGTCGGATTATTGAAAGATAATTAATTAAGTTATTAATGCATATTATGGTAGGCCTCTCTTTTGAAGGTGACGTTACCCTCGGCTAAGTAGTCTGAGTCAGCAGGGATACAGTCCTAAGTAGCCGGGTTAAAGTATTAATAGTAGCTTACATATGAGGGGATCAAAGAGTTTGGACCCCCGCCATCCAATACCGTTAAGTATTGAAGGAGGTCCTACTAAATTTGACCCAGGTCCTTGCAGGATCTATACACTGAACAAGGCAAGACTCTTACCAAACCATTCCCTTAACCCCCGACCAGGTAGCCAACATACCTCCATATAGACCGTGGAGATATGAATGGTGAAAATCTTTTATTTTATATAGACAGTAAAATAATGACAAGACACCACGGACAAACGATAAGGAAAAATCACCTTCAACATAAGAAACTAGTTATTAAAGTCATTAATACATAACCAAGTAAAAAGTGCGAAAAGTTTAAAAATAAAAAGTATTACACTAGACACTTTGTCTTCACCAAGTGATGTAAGAGACTTAGGCAAACATGGCCTTGATTGTCAAGAACTCTTACGATCAATCTTGGATCCCGAGACGACTCACACACTCTATGATGGACAATGGATGATGGTGGTGGATGATGGTGTTATGGTGGTGGTGGGTGGTGGGTGGTGGGTGAAGTGTGAGAGAGGTGGTGTGCCAAGGGATGGTTTGCACTTGAGCCAAGCACTCCTATTTATAGGCTGAACAGAAGCTCGGGCACGGCCCCGTATCCATCCTTCATCTCTTTCTTCATTAATTGCAGTTTGTCTGCATTAGTTAACCACGCCCCCGTGTCCACTGAGCACGCCCCCGTGTGCAGAAGCAAATCTGTACTATCGAGATTTCCCAGATTCTGCGAATCTTAGAGTTGACCACGGCCCCGTGTCCGCTGAGCACGACCCCGTGGTGGGCGATAGAAGCTTCTACAACTTTGTCTTTTCTGCTTGCACTTGGGCACGCCCCCGTGTTCACTGAGCACGGGGCGTGTTCAGCCTTTTGTTTTCTTGTTTTGCTTGGGAAGATGCTGTCGTGGGGTCGGGCATGTCACGTTTGTTCCTTTTCTTGTATTTATGTTAGATTTAGCTGTCTTTTTGCTTCTTTTGTTGATTTGAGCTCATTTTATCCTGAAAATACAAAAGAAAGACAAAAGCACACTTTTTCCAACATTAGTACTAAAAAAAGGTTAGTTTTATGCCACAATTGATGTAATTTATATGTTGCATTTTGCACACATCACCTTTGCTTCAAGAATTTTTACAGTATTCATATTCACCAAAGTTTCATCAATGTTTTCTACTCCCACATAGCGGATGAAACCGAAGCTATTCCCTCTCTTATCTTTCTTACGAGCAACATACGCGTCTGATACAAAGCCATACAGTTGGAATGCACTCCATAATTTCATTTTTGTCGTTCTCTCAGATAGGTTCTGCACCAGGAAGGTAATCTCCACACCATTACCTTTGCTTTTCCTGTTTTTATGGTACTGAACATCTGATGCGGGAATATCAAGTGTCGACTCAATTATGTAACGAAATAAATCCACATTTAGTGTTCATTAAGTTTTGTTTTAATTTATGTCCATTGAGTTGATCATAAAAACTCTACATAAGTTCTCATGTAATTTGTATTGGGGGATAGTTTTTGGAGTTTTAGAAAATAATTGATTTTTCACTTAAAATTCCGTGCCTTTTGGGTGGAATCTTGGGGGTTGGGGAAGAACACACGGGTATTCTTTGAATCAACGTGTTCGATCTTCGTTTCCGTATCACGCGCTACATCAACATCCGTCCAAGGACTATCTCCTTCCCAAGTATTGCCGTACACCATGACTTCGGAAGAATGTCAACCACCCAAGGTCACCAATCTTTAAAAGGTTAACAGGATTCGTATCAGTCTAGCTGAACTATCAAGATAGCTGCGACCAATAACAGACCTACTAAGCAATCAAGATTAGGACCGATTAGGAGGATGAGCCGAGAACAAGAAAGAAGAAACCGGAACCCCGGAAGCGAATGGAAATACCAAGAAGATTCAAGTTAGGGAGAGAGGCCGAGCCGAAAGAACGGCGTCCTTGCACACTAACCCAATTTTTCCGGCTTCGTCGAGCCCCTGGCGGCTGGAGAAAAGAAAACGAAATGGTTTAAAAAATGTTAACTTTTAAAGGTTGGAAAATTTTTTAAAGGATAAAAGCAAAGCAGGGGTCTTCATTCTTCAATATCAAATAATCCGGTTTTTTTATATACGAAAATTTCTCACATTGAATATATCCGAAATTTTCTGTACGAATTCGGATATTTAAAGAGTATCTGAATTTATAAAAGATAAATCAAAAAATTCATTTTGTGCTTAGATTAAAACTAAACATGTGTTTGATTTTACAAATTTCCAAAATTAAAAACAAAAAAAAAATGTTCATTAGACTAAAACTAAACATGTATTCGATTTTACAAATTTCCGACATTGAAAACAAAAAAGATTCATAAGTCCACATCTTTTGCTAATTTTTAGTATATTTCAAACAAAATATAGTGATTATATAGGAAAATTGGTATTTAATAAACCAACATTTGCTCAGTTGGTAAATAATAATCCAACCTACAGAATTGGTATATAATAATCCTACCTATCAACATGTTGGCACTCAATGGACCTCCGTTAGTTTTTTTTAACTGAAGTTAGTTTTTAAGTTTTATTTATTACACAAACAGTCCCTGTAGTTGTAATTTACTAGTTTTAAGTATGAGTTAATAGCCAAAATGGTCCCTGAGGTTAACAGCACCACCACCACCACCACCGCCGCCGTCGCCACCACCACCACCGCCGCCGCACCGCCACCACCACCACCGCACTGATTCATGTCTGATTAATTATTTGAAATAGAGATGAGTTATGTTATGCCATGTGAATGTTTATTTTATGATAAGATGTATTTGGTAAGATTAATGGGACCCTTGCCACTAGCATGTTGAATTTCTTTATTGAAATCTGATTGATAACATGTGATGTTTGATTGGAATGTAATGTATCCCACCTACTGGATGGATCGAATTAGGAATGGGCCGCACCATATAATACGAATCAACTGAATTAATCGAGTTAGTGTATTAATTGAATTTGTTTATGATGTTGGCCGAGGATATGATTCCTGATTAGTGTTTTATTGTTTGCTATGATTCTTGAATAATCATAGAGGATTAGTGTTATATATTAGCCATTTGTAAATTGATAACTATGAGTATATGCAAAAGTAAGGATGTATCATCCACACAGTTGAATCGATGGCGGTGCGGTGGTGGTGGTGGTGGTGGCGGTGGTGGTGGCGGTGCGGTGGCGGCGGTGGTGGTGGTGGTGGCGGGGCGGTGGTGGTGGTGGTGGCGGTGCGGTGGTGCTGTGGCGGCGGCGGTGGTGGTGGTGGTGGTGGTGGTGCGGTGGTGCTGTGGCGGCGGTGGTGGTGGTGGTGGCGGCAGTGTTGTGGCGGTGGTGGTGGTGGCGGTGCGGTGGTGGTGGTGATGGTGGTGGTGGTGGTGCTATTAACCTCAGGGACCATTTTGGCTATTAACTCATACTTAAAACTAGTAAATTACAACTACAGGGACTGTTTGTGTAATAAATAAAACTTAAAAACTAACTTCAGTTAAAAAAAACTAACGGAGGTCCATTGAGTGCCAACATGTTGATAGGTAGGATTATTATATACCAATTCTGTAGGTTGGATTATTATTTACCAACTGGGCAAAGGTTGGTTTATTAAATACCAATTTTCCTGATTATATAATATATATTTACTATTTTTTAATTTTCGAATAATCAGATTATCCGAAATTTTTAGTAATCCAAATTTAAATCCGAATCCAAAAATTTGGATTATCCGATTTTCGGATATCCGAAATTTCAAATATATCGAATTCTGTTTCGGATCCGGATTCTTTTGAACACCCTAGATAAAAGTGTAAAACCAATATGAGACAAGCATAGTATATTCCTAGGAACCCCTCGGTTCGGAAAAAATGGAAAAAAAATAGTGGAAACCTTGTATGATTTGAAAAAAAAAAGTGAGAATTAATGAAAATCTACCAAAAGGAACCCCATGAAAAAAAATCTTGATCCGCCACTGCATATACCTTATAAATTAAGGTTAACTTTTTTTGGTTAAAGTTCATCCTAAATTGAGAATATATTATCAAAATTAGTGTCACATAACGAAATAATTAAAGATAATCTAATGATCAATAAAAACTGAATGAAAATAACAAAACTGGTTGAAAAAACTATTCAGTTGTAATTAAACGTGATCGATATGGATCTAATTGTTGAAATTTGTTTTCTATTGTTGACAACGATCATTGTAACTATGAAACATTAATTCGGAACATCTAGTTCACAAACTTGGAATCATCTTCATTCTTTGAACGTAAACTCGGAATCATCTTTATTCTTTCAACGTGCGTAACTATGTTTTCAACAGGCGTAATTTCACAGTGTATGCTCATACGTTAAGAAACCGTGTTATTTACAATAATTATAAGTTAAAACTTCATTGAAATATGTAATAGATCAAGTGTTATTTTCAATTGAAAATAATAATAATTGCATTTCAGTAATTTCTTGTATTGTGTGGTAAAATAAATAAATTACAAAAACTAACTAAAATTTTCAATGTATTATTAAATGTCTCAATAATGTTTCTTTAACTGCAAAGATGAGGACGAATATTTCTGTAACGACTAATCTTTTTCTACTTCAATATTCCATATGTCCTACAAAAGTGGGTGCATTAAAAGAAAAGTTAGAATACTTATACTTATATTTATTTAATAAAAACAATCCAACAGTTTAACCATGTATATATGCATTTTTAAGGGCATTCACGTATTATTATTATATTTATATATAATGTTTACGAAGGGTCATGAATAGTAATTTTATTTTTATAGTAACTAGTGTGATTCTCCTTGCGCAATGCGGCAGGTATTCGATCTGTATCAGTTCGCTAGGCGGTGGGAACTTGGTCGGTATTGGTTGGGTTCCTTTAGTATCGACTCAATTCATTGGGTTTTCGGTCAGTATCTATTCAGTGTGTTATGGTACCGACAAACGGTATAGCAACCGAAAGAGATATATATCAACACGTGTATTATATCCATAAAAAAACTATTAGAAATGAATATCGGCACATGTACCAATGTTATATCGTTACACCGTTTGTATCTCCACAACACATGGAGTTTCTTCGTCACCACCACTGTTTACTTAAATGACCGTTGTCGACTCACCACCATTTTACCACCTATAAACTTAACACTTTTAGTTATATTAGATATATATTTGGTTCCAAAATCTAACTAGTTTAATACCGTCCGGTGGACGGGGGTATTTTAATGTCATAGTAACACAAGTATTCTTTTCTTTGCGTTCACCCTAGAGAAAACATTAATTGTTTCAAATAGTGTATTGGTATGAAAGTAATTCATCAATTCAACCATTGACACATAACTAAAAATGATTCGTCTCAAACTAAACTATTTAGCCCATTAATAGACCCACCAAATCAACTATAGTGTTCTACTCTAAACCAATCAAAGATATGAAAGTCAAACCCAAAACTGAGACAATTGGCCTTCTATTGCTACATTAATCTGCAATATACAGTCGTCTTAACAAACTTACACATAAAAAATAAACAATAAACCTGTAATTATAAGAGGAAAATTTCACTAATAAAGCACTATTTACATTATTACCTTTCCTAGAACAAACGCCAACTGTGTAACCAAAACAGCGATGGTAATAAACTTTACAAAAGTGCCTATTCGCATAAGGCAATCTACACCGGAACCTATAACGGTATTTTTCTAGGCAAAGTCCACTATACAGCAAATAAAGAGACTGAAACTTCCAACTCTCTAGGCAAAGTCCACTATACAGCAAATAAAGAGACTGAAACTTCCAACTCTCGGCCATCCTAAACATAAACTAAAGAGACATGCCACTATACAGCAATGTCAGGTCTATGCAACCCTTATGAGGCCCAATCACTTGCTGTGGCCTGTTATGAGGCCCGTCTCCTTGAAACATCTTTCCTTGCATGAAGGAGCTCCCGACATCCAGTACAGCTGTCATAGTAGCCATTTACAAAAAAATAATATTTAAAATAATTATTACAATAGAAATCATGGCATCATATGAACATAGTTTTTTTCTCTTTTGAGTAAGAAAAGATCCTTACGGGCAGTTTTGCTTTCAATCTCCAACCGCGTGCACTTGTGACCCTGTGATAACATTTCAAGGGAACTTAGGAGGTCTCTGATCTTGGTTTATAGCAATACTGATCTTGGTTCTAAAAAGAAAAGGCGTGAAGCGCTCCAAAGCAATTTGGTCCCAAAATCTGAGGCACAAGGTGTGTGCATCGCGTACGTGAGGAGCGCGTCTACGTGCAACCAACTAAGCTTTATTTACAATCAGAAGCTGCATATCTCTCACTTGTTCTACACATAAACCTTTCATATTTTTTCACCCCTTAGCCCTTAGGTTGATTTGATCAAACTTTTACAAACGCTAATTTGACCAGTTTTGATCAATTTGACCCAGAACTACATGAGGGGCACCTTTTTGCCCCTGATGTGTTTTCATCAGCGGCTCGTGCACCTCAAGTGCACCTTTTTAAACCAATCAGATAATGAAGAAGCAAGTTATAAGTTGCTGTAAAAAAAACTGATTACCGAGTATAAAAGCAAAGTAATATACCAATTCCTAACTAATCAAATCTTCAACTGATTATCTAAATCTAATTCACGAAGTCGCAATAATCACGTTTCAAACACACATCCAAACAACCTTTTATATAAAATTCAACGAAGAATGACAGTTATGAATATAACAGATGAGGCAAGTAAAAATATCCAACTTGTAAATTAAATTACCATGAGAATTTTGGCGAGACGAGTAGTTCCCCCTACCACCCCTGCTTCCCCGACCCTGCATCCCAGGTTTCCACCTAGTCTTCGTAGATTCCTTAACAACATTCTGCTGAAAAAGACAATCAGTTAATCACCTAAACGAAAAGCTCAAAACTGTTTACATAACTACACCTACACAGACGCATAAAGCACATCACTTTACCATACCATAACTTCAACCGTTCGCTTATTCCTCTTACCTCTTTCTTGCGGTCACGCTTCCTCCTTACTTCATGAAACGGATCTGCATAAAAACAAAGTAAAAGATTTCTAATTAGTATAACATGTTAACATCCATCTTCACTTTGGAGACAATATTTAATCCCATAAACATTCCTATAACAAATCACAACAAATAAACAAAAAATTAAGCTAAACTAAAACAAAACTTCAAGAAACACACTAACCCTAATGACACAAGCTACAGAGTAAACAAAAACAATAATTTACATCACTAATCACCAAAACCCACAATCAAAAACAGTTGAAAAGAAACAAACAACATGGATCTACTGAACAATCTTGAACAAAAGACCAGAAAGAAAGAAAACCTTGCAATAAAAGCTTCTGGGCAGTCTCGTTTGGATCCATAGAACAATCTTTCATGTAGTAAGATGTTTTTTGTAAAAAAATAAAGCTGAAAAGAAGTAATCAAATTTAAAGCACAAATTTGTATGATTATCTAGGAAAGGGTTAGCCATATTTGAAGTTGGCTCTATGAACCAATGCCACATGAGATGTTTCATATGCAACTGGAAGTGCACCAGCAGCCAACAGATCACACCCATCACTTCAGGAACTCCATACCTACAATTGCAAGTAAAACTCAAAATTAGAGCAAATTTTATCAAATTTCATGCTCATGTAACTGACATAATTACTCACAAATCGTTCTCACCGGCAACGTTGTATTAGGCGAAACCTGTTAAACATACACTTGTTACTGTTTCACACAAGTTTACTCCATTAAAACCACACATGAATGCATAAGTTAGTACTTGTGTGAATTTTTTTTAGAAACGGTGTATTTTGAAGATATTTTTAGGATAACGGGGAAGTCAAACAAAAAAAAAGGTTTTTGGTGTATCCGCTATTAGGAATAGCGGATTAGGAAGAAAATTAAAATGTGTTGCAGCAATGCTCAGGTAGGTGTCAGTGGGTGTCAGATGCTTTTCTAATCCTCTATTCTCAATAGAGGATTAGGAGGAAACACTTAACCATGGTTCAAGCCTCACCCGAGACCAAACATAACCCACTTAAAAACCTAAACCCAGTTACAAAACTTAACCTAGTTAACTTTTTAAGTTATACTTCCAGCTATACCTTGGATTCCTCCTCTATTATTAAAGAGATTCTGGCACATCACATGCAACCTGAGAAGTCTGTCTTCTTTTGACCATGAACATGCACCATTCACATCCATTGCAGAACATCACATGCATATGTTGAATGGGTTTTAAATGAGTGCTTTAACTTTACAGCTTTTGCAGGTTGTTTGATGGTTGCTAGATGATGTTGGTGGGTTTGATGTTGAACATGGTTATGGGGGGTTGAATATGATACAGGGGGTTCTCATGTTGAACATGGTTATGGAGGGTTTAACATAGGAGGGGGTTCTGATCTTGAACATGGTCATGGAGGGTTTAACAGAGGAGGATGAAGATGACGATGTTTTAATTTAAAAAAAAAAATACATATGGCCTAAGCCGTTATTCAGAACAGCGGATTAGGAAATAACACAATATCTCCTAATCCTCTATTACAAATAGCGGATCACCTTATACCCAATTAAAACCCAATTTAAAAATATTGTTAAAAATATATATGGCCTAAGCCGTTAATCAGAATAGCGGATTAGGTAAAAACACAATATCTCCTAATCCTCTATTACAAATAGAGGATCACCTTATAAAAAATTAAAACCCATTTAATAATATTTTGTTAAATAATATTGTTCGAAACCCTAACTCTAATTAATTTATTTTAATGTTTCAACCCCTAACTAATAAGATTAGAATATTATCATTATCATTAACAATAATAAAATAAAATGATAAATAATAATAAGATGAAAAACGTGAACCATGGAACAAGATACAACGAAAATCACTACTAATATTAAAAACATGAAATGAAACAAACAGAAACTCAAATACTGAATTAAAGCGGTACAATCTAACTAATTATTTAATGCCTATGTGGATAGCGGATGAGACAGCCACCGGTGCCACAACCAACTGGTTTTGGATGTCTTTGTGGTTGTACACGTCTTGGTTCTGGTTCTTCCGGTTCATTATCATTTGGTGGACTGGAGCCTTCGGGTTGACTCAGATGTAGGTCCAAGCTTATTGGAACCGGACTTATATGCTGGTAACGCGGATGTTGTACACTAAGACCGGTATATTCGTAATTCTGGAAGGGTCCCGGCTGGTCTGAGTACATCATATCGAACTTTGTACTATTGTAATAATTTAGAGCCATGTGATCTTAATTTAGAGCAGTGAACCTACAAAGAAACTATACAAAGCAGTGAACCTACAAGAAAGTAAAATTCAAAACCATGTGATCTTATTTTATTTTTATTGAATATTACATTGGGATTGTATTATTGGGGTGACATTACACTCTACTTTACTTCCAGTGGCAGTCATCATTTGACCAGTCCGAATCGGATGAATGCTCCCCAGGATACGGGTCATGGTAGTAATTCGATTCAACTTCTTCGCCTTCATTTTCATAAATACTCTTAAGTACATCCGGGTCTTCTAACAATTCAGGGTTCAGTTGGTCAAAAGATAACTCCGGTTCTTTTGTTTCATTCACTTCCACTTGCTTAGGCTGAGGGATATCACATGATGCCTAAACAACCTCAATAAAAGATAAGTAGTTACACAAACAACATATATATTGTATCAACAAAGTAAATATATAAACACTTACGCAATGTAGGATCCACGTCTTGACAATACAACGGTAGTAAGTAGGAGCACGACATAGGTAGCATAACTCCTTCGATATGTTGTTTGTTGGACTGGTAGCATATACAACGGTAGTGTTTTGGCTTGAACCGGGATTCCCCCCACTTTTGCTTGAACTGGGTTTCCCCTTATCTTTCGTCGAACGGGAGGGTGATGAATCCATTATAGTCGGTAGTGATTTTGCAAGTTAGAGAAGATGGGTGTTTTATTTTTCCTTCCCTTGTACATCAGATTTTATAGATAAAAAAAGTAAGGGTTATTCTGGTAATTTTAAAAGGTTTAATATTTTTATTTATTATTATCATAATAAATACACCTAAAAATAAATGTCATCTTCCTTATCATTATAAATACTACCACTTTCATCTTCTGCCACTTTCTCATTCAACATAAAATGTCCACTACTTTCCAATTCAATCCCTTTGTGGTTCAGTTATACTATGGGGGTGAAGTGTCATACGCACAGGGGGTTATTGTAGGTGCTCCGGGAACTCATACAACTACCTTTTTAGTTACTTCTCAAATCAGTTATTCTGAGTTGGTTGACAACATATGTAGATGTCTTGAAATTGACCGTCAATTTTGTTGTCTGGAGTTAACACTCTACTATGACTACAATGGAGGTTCATATACGTCACATATTCACCAAGAAACTGATATGTATTTAATATACCAACTCGCTTCCCTTGTTCCGGGTTACACATGTAAAATTCATGTGGCTTGGACGACGGTAGTTCCAAACTTGCATCGACGTGAACATGGTAGTTCCTCAACCGTTGTAGAAAGCGAAGAAGGTAATTTTCTTCCTTTTTATTTATTTTTATCCTCAATAAAAATTTGTTGTAAATGCTTACACTTTTTTATTTTGTAAGACTATACCGATGAAGAAATTCAAGAGACAACAGAGAGTGAACCTTCTCTTTCTGAATATGAATCAGAGGACGACGAAGTAATTCCTCCTTTACCTCATCAACAAAGTCAGGGACTTACCCATTTCCCTGAAGTTAATGTTGTTGGTAGAGGAATGGATGAAGACTATATTCCGCTGGATAATTTTGGGGAAGATGAAATGGAGTTTTGGGACGAAAAAGATCCCGAAATACGTTTAAATATGTTTTTCACCTCAAAAAAACAAGTTGATTACGCTGTTAGAATGTGGAATGTCAACCAAAACAGAGAGATATTTATGGCAGAAACCCGACCAAAAGTCTTGACAGCGAAGTGTAAAAGTATCAACGAAACGAACTACGACCAAGACGAAACCTCTCAACCATGTCTTTGGACATGCACCGCAAGAAAATTAAAAGATTCCAATTGTTTCAAAATGACAACATGGACACCAGCTCACTCATGTTTCACCACCGTTCCTCGCAACAACAATCGCGCCCTAAGATCAAAAGCTGTAGCAGCCCACATCCAAGAACATGTTCATGAAGATTTATCCTTACCTGTGAAACAAATTCGGTCTCTTATCAAAGAGAAACTGAATGTTGATATCACTTATGGCAAGGCTTGGGCTGCCAGGAAAAAAGCCTTCGAAAACATATACGGTACCTGGGATCAAAACTTTCACGAATTACCTAGCTACATAATGGCACTACAACAAGCAAACCCCGGTACCGTTGTCCAATGGTTACATCATCCCAATAGTCCAAGTCACTGCTCAGTATTCAAGTATGTGTTTTGGGCATTCCGCCCAAGTATTGAAGCGTTTAATTTTTGCATTCCTGTAGTCTCTATAGATGCCACCCATCTAAGGGGAACTTACAAGGGAAAAATATTGATTGCGGTTTCGAAAAACGCAAACAACATGATCTTGCCGATTGCGTACGCATTGGTGGATGAAGAAACAAACGCCAGCTGGGGATGGTTTCTTCAAAAATTTGCTGAGAACGTTGTAGACCCCACAAGGCGAACATTGTGTGTTATTTCTGACAGGCATGCAGGTATAAAAAACGCGATGGATAATTTAGAATCCTGGAAAGAACCCCACGCTTATCATCGCTTTTGTCTAAGGCATGTAACAAGCAACTTCATGGCGAAGTGCAAGAGTGTGAGCTTGAAAAAAATGTGTCGGGATATCGGAAACACAACACAAGAAAGAAAGTATGAACGCTTGATGGCTGAGCTTAAGGCAACAAATAAACAAGCGTGGCAGTACCTGCGAGGAATTGATAAAACAAAATGGACACTCTTGTATGACCGTGGCAATCGGCGATGGGGTAACCTCACCACGAACATATCGGAAAGCATGAACAATGTGTTACGTGGTGCCAGGATGCTCCCAATAAAGGCATTAATTGAATATACCTTTAAGAGAGAAGTTGACCAATACGCCATACACTACAGAACCGCCTATGATTGCTCAACGGACTTTCCTCACCGCATGTGGGAGATCTTCCATGATCGTGAAATTAGGGCTCGACAACACAGGGTATACCCATATTCAGCACACCATCAAAGGTTCATGGTGGAGACACGCCTACAAACATCGGACGAATCTGGCCATAGTCCTTATACGGTAGAATTCCAGAAAAAAAACCTGCTCCTGTGGTAAGTGGCAAATTTACCGGTTCCCGTGTAGCCATGCAATTGCAGTTTGCCACCACTTACGTGAAAGTCCAAGAAAAACTGCAGATGCAAGGTTTTATACAGAAACATACCGTGCACAATACAGCAACCAGTATTTTCCAGTGCCCCATATGGAAGATTGGATGTACGCCGGTTGGCAAATTCAGGGGGACCCATCAAAGATAAGTATTGTAAGGGGAAGACGGCGTGCTAGGAGGATGCATAACGAGATGGACGCCAGCTATGCTGAGGAAAGGACGGGTCGTAGGTGTTCTGGTTGTAAAAGAACGGGTCACAGGATCAACGCTTGTCCAAACCGACAACATTAATTGTTGTGGGTTTATTATTCAGTATTTGAGTTTCTGTTTGTTTCATTTCATGTTTTTAATATTAGTAGTGATTTTCGTTGTATCTTGTTCCATGTTTCACGTTTTTCATCTTATTATTATTTATCATTTTATTTTATTATTGTTAATGATAATGATAATATTCTAATCTTATTAGTTAGGGGTTGAAACATTAAAATAAATTAATTAGAGTTAGGGTTTCGAACAATATTATTTAACAAAATATTATTAAATGGGTTTTAATTTTTTATAAGGTGATCCTCTATTTGTAATAGAGGATTAGGAGATATTGTGTTTTTACCTAATCCGCTATTCTGATTAACGGCTTAGGCCATATATATTTTTAACAATATTTTTAAATTGGGTTTTAATTGGGTATAAGGTGATCCGCTATTTGTAATAGAGGATTAGGAGATATTGTGTTATTTCCTAATCCGCTGTTCTGAATAACGGCTTAGGCCATATGTATTTTTTTTTTTTTAAATTAAAACATCGTCATCTTCATCCTCCTCTGTTAAACCCTCCATGACCATGTTCAAGATCAGAACCCCCTCCTATGTTAAACCCTCCATAACCATGTTCAACATGAGAACCCCCTGTATCATATTCAACCCTCCATAACCATGTTCAACATCAAACCCACCAACATCATCTAGCACCCATCAAACAACCTGCAAAAGCTGTAAAGTTAAAGCACTCAATTAAAAACCATTCAACATTTGCATGTGATGTTCTGCAATGGATGTGCATTGTGCATGTTCATGGTCAGAAGAAGACAGACTTCTCAGGTTGCATGTGATGTGCCAGAAACTCTTTAATAATAGAGGAGGAATCCAAGGTATAGCTGGAAGTATAACTTAAAAAGTTAACTAGGTTAAGTTTTGTAACTGGGTTAAGTTTTTAAGTGGCTTATGTTTGGTCTCGGGTGAGGCTTGAACCATGGTTAAGTGTTTCCTCCTAATCCTCTATTGAGAATAGAGGATTAGAAAAGCATCTGACACCCACTGACACCTACCTGAGCATTGCTGCAACACATTTTAATTTTCTTCCTAATCCGCTATTCCTAATAGCGGATACACCAAAAACCTTTTTTTTTGTTTGACTTCCCCGTTATCCTAAAAATATCTTCAAAATACACCGTTTCTAAAAAAAATTCGTACTTGTGTAGGGCATAAAAGTAAAATAAAATACCACTACTGAAATTTGAAAAAAAAAAAGCAACTTGAAAGAGAAAACAACCTTCCATTGGGGGGTAGACTCCTCTGTGAGTATAGCCTCATTCACAATAGCAATATTCATCTAGACACCAAAGCCTCATATAGAAGACCTGCATATTTGAGTTAATAACAACTTAATAGGTCTTACAAAGATTCATGAATTACAATTATGCAGTATATAGAAACGTAAACTAACTGATTTAGAAACCATATTAGAAACAGAGCACCTGATGTTCGGATTGTCACCCGATGAACTTCGTTGGAAACTGAAGCTTTGAAATCCAAAATTACTCGACGACAAAGCACGATTGCGACAAGGAGATGGAATTGAGAAAATTGAGGTTCTGTGCTTTGATTAGGAGATTTGGATTGTGGATATGGGACGATAGTTTTATGGGTAGGTGACAATAACTGACCTACAATAACGGGGAGAGTGGGAGGTTGGGAACGTGGGCATGGGGTGGGGTAAACATGGAGATCATGGGCAGGAAAAGGCGGTGAAAACCACCTGCTAAAGAAACCAACTAAAACCGCCGTGAACCGCCACTCAAGCGGTTATTTTTAGGAGTTTAAACGGCCCATATTTAATCTCAGCATAATCGAACGGATGATATTGATTTCAAAGGTAACTTCCACTTAATGGGTTCCATATATATATATATATATATATATATATAATTATTTTTGTAGAGTTTAAAAATAATAATTTAAGTATATATAATAAAAAATCGTAGAAATCAATTAAGTAATAAAATAATAAAATAATTAAAAGTATTAATAATATTATAAAAATAATTGAGTACTGTTCATGAGAAGTTTGTTTTAATATGTATATAATATATAGCTTTTTATTATTATTATTTTTAATATTATAATTATATATTATATATATTGTTAACGAAGGGTCATGAATAGTAACTTTATTTTTATAATAATATATAGCTTTTTATTATTATTATTTTTAATATTATAATAGTTTATTATTATATTTACTTTTACTAACGTTTTTTTAACCACATATTTCCTTTACCAATTTTTTTTAATATTTTTTTTCCTTTTTTTAGAACATATACTAATTTATCAATTAATTTGATTTTATTAATAAATTACATTTATTACTTTTTTGCTAAAAACTTAAGTACGTAGTTATATTTAATTTTTTCCCTCGACATTCTGTTATAAGTTTTGTTAAAAACAAAATTTTACTCAAAATAAATTATTTATTTTGTATCATAAAACGGTACGATAATAAATTAAACCGTTCTAATGGCTTAGCTTTCTAAACAACATGTTTTATATTCAAAACACGTACGTGTTACATTATCATTTGCTCAGTTTTAACGCAACGAGCAACGTAAAAAAAACTAGTCTAAATATTTAAATACTAAATAATATTTTGTACTTTAAGACCAGAAAAGAAAAGGTCGATCTACATTTCAAGATAAGAAAATGTTTTTTTTTTTTCTAATACTACAGCTTTTCTTATAGGAAAGTTTTGATTGGTCGAAGTTTTTTATTAAAAAAATAATAAAATAAAAATAAATGATTTAAGTAGCTCTAGAAAATACTTTAAAGCTATTAATAAACTGCTTATTTTATCTTACATTTTCGGCCAGTTATGCGATTAGTTTGTCAAGCATCTTTACGTGTATAAAAGTAAGCAAATTTTAACCCTATATGTTTTAGTTTTTAACTTAAGTTGATAGCCTTCACCCCTAACTTAAATTAGTTTTATCAAACATACACATGAAAAGATTTAACCGGTTACGACTTAAGCACTGGTAATTATTATTCGGATTAGAATCAAATAAAAAGGCTTCTAATTGTAAGAAATGTACAAAAACTTCTTAAAAAAACCCACTACAAAAAAAAAAAAAAAAAAAAAAAAAAAAAACTAAACTAAACACCCACCACCACCCAAAAACTAACCCCCCCCCCCCCCTCTCCCATCACCCACCCCAAGGAGAGGGGGGTTAGGTTTTTTAGTGAGGTATAGTTCTTTTTTTTTTTTTGCAGGTTGGGGGGGGGGGGGGGTTAGGGTGGGGGTGGGTGTCTAGGTTTTTGGTGGTGGTGGTGTAGTGGGTTTAGGTTTTAGCTTATTGAACACTTGTCACTCTATAAATCCTTCTTACACTTCTTACAATTAGAAGAATTTGTATAATAACTTAACCCATCATTATTCATCATAGTATTTTAGAAACCAACTTTCAGTTATGTGTAGTAGTTTCCTTTTCTGAGTTTGTTATAGTTTCCTTCTTACCTCAAAATTTTAGGAAACACAATTTTTAACCACCTAAATTTTTATGAAATTTGTAAATGCCACTTTGACCCCCTCGAGAGTTTTTGGCTTGACGATATAAATTCGAGTTAGTCGGGTCGCGTATAATACGTTATGATGGTACGATATTAATTCGATCTACGTTACGTTTTGATCCAATCGCAATGCAACTATAGGATATATTGAGTTCAATCGGATACGTCAAAACGTGCGTTTTCATATGGTTAACACATCACATAACATCACATAACACTTGAACTAATTTGTTCGATATTTGCGAATTACCCGTCTTATTACTAGTTTTTTCATAAAGCATTCATGATGAAGTAAGTTTGTTAATATATATTATCATTGTGATAGTTGTTTAGATGCAAACGTTCTTTTTAACCGACTATCTGGAACAATATTATTTGTTTATCAAGAAGGCAAATTTTATTATATTATATGTTAAGTCAGGCAAAAAATAATATTATATGTTCAGTCAATTATAATTTCCATTTGCTAAGAAGCCCTTTTAAAATTCAACTTAAAAGGATAAGATAAGTAAAGCAAGCATCACTTTACATGTGTAATCCTTTTGAGTTTCTTAATGAAAAACAATCACCCAGTCCATTTGCCTTTATTACCACAAACTTAGTTTAATCAGCACTATAAGGGTGTTAGGGATTACGTTTTAAAGTGATTATTTGATTATTGCGTTTATAAAACATAAATAATCTAAAATCTAAAAAAGTGTTTGGATGAAAAAGTGATTATCTGCCTCCAAAACGCAGTTTTGGAGAAGCATGTACCTGCATGTTTTTTCAAAACTGCAAGTTTTGAAAACGCAAATTCTATTTTGAAAACACATAATCTATTTTGAAAACGCAACACCAAACACCCCCTACCCATGTAACATGATTATCGGAAAAAAAAAATGTTACCAGGAACATTGGTAAGTCAAGTTACTTTTAAACTACTCGAGCCTATATCAGACTCAATTAAGCTAGTAAATTTGAATAAGTAAATAATTTATACGTACACGCATAGTAAACAATATGACCATGAGCCTCTAAGAAAACAAATAAACGGAGCTTGAGATTTATGAGCTCATATTCATATTCATTTATACCAACATAAATTTAGTTGGTCGCATTACTATATAAAAAATCCTAAAATAATTGTCTACTTCTTAAAAAATAATATGTAAGAGACGATTAATAGGAATTCAGAGAGTAAAAATACGTTGCCAAGTCAAGAATAGATTGCAACAATGCTGATCGATTAAATGGGTTACAAACAAGTTCACAGATTCTAAATAAGTAAGTAATAAAATTTTACAAGTTTTGTCCTTTATGTTTGTCCCAAATTTCAGGCGCTGTCCTTTACCTTTAAAATTGATGAGTTTTGTCCTTAATGTTTCAAAATCTTGCACGTTTTGTCCTTTAGGCCAAACCCAGTTAGATTTTTTAGTTAAATCTAGTCATGTGCAAGGCACATGAGGGTACTGTTGTCATTTCATCTTTTTAGTGATTATTGTGTAAAACAAATTGTGTTTAGGGACTAATTTGCAATAAAATGAAAAATAAAAAAAATATAATATCTCTCCCTCTCTCAAACCTGAAAGTCCCTCTCTCTCTCTCTAAACTTAAGGTCCATATCTCTCTCTTTTCTCTCTCTAAGACAATCTGAAGGGGCGACGACATGTACTCTCTCTCTCTTCTCTCTCTCTAACACAATCTGAACGGATGAAGGCAGTGAAGGGTGGTTGTGGTGGTGGGTTAGGGGCGGCGGTAGGTGATTTGGTGGTGGGTGAAGGTGAGGGGGTGGTTGTGGTGGTGGGTTAGGTGCGGTGGCGGCAGGTGATTTGGTTTCGACGGTAAGTGATTTGGTTGTGGTGGAGGTGAAGGGGTGGATGTGGTGGTGGGTTAGTTCGACGGCGGTGAGTGATTTGGTTGCGGTGGCGTTGCGTGGAGGTGTAGGGGTGATTGTGGTGGTGGGTTAGGTGCGGCGGCAGTGGGTGATTTGATTGCGGTGGCGTTGCATGGAGGTGTAGGGGTGATTGTGGTGGTGGGTTAGGTGCGGCAGCAGTGGGTGATTTGGTTGCGGCGACGTTGGGTGGTGGTGGGTTAGGTGCGGCGACGGTGGGATGTTGTGATCGTACCGACAATTGTGGCAGTCGTGGTTGGGTTGATACATATTTCTGTGGAATGGAGAAAACAAGAACCTCGCAGTCAGACGATAAAGTTAAAGCTTTGCCTGGTTTCTTTTTGGCCACAAAACACCATTGAGATGTATGTTTGAGCTCACTTCAATTATGACCAGCTTCTTTCCCAGCACTTGTTGCTCAATTTGATGGATGTTTTGATTTATTATATGATTTTTGAAATATATTTTGTTTTGTTTTGGGGTTTTGATCTGCACAAGTTTATGGGCTGAATCTGGTACTTGTTTTGGGGTTTTGATCTGCACAAATATTTTATTTTGGGATAAAAAAGTGCAAATTTGGTCTGATTGTATGGTGGTTGTAGATGATGAAGGGTGGTAGTGGTGGCGGTGAAGGGTGGTGGTGGTGGAGGTGGAGGATTGTGGTGATAGGTGGTTCCTAATTTCAGTAATATCTTAAATTATGATTTTGGGTGGTTTGCAGGTTATGGGGGATGGTGTTTGTTGCTGGTTATGGGGGTTGGTGGTGGTGGTTGTGGTGGGAGGTGGCGTTGAGAGAGAGAGGGAGAGCAGAGAGAGAAAGTGGGGATTTAGAGAGAGAAGAGAGAGTTTTGTCCCTATAATGGTGAAATTACAAAAATACCCTCACATGTCTTGCACATGACCAGTTTTAACAAAAAAAAAATAACTGGGTTTGGTCTAAATGACAAAACGTGCAAGATTTTGAAACATTAAGGACAAAACTCATCAATTTTAAAGGTAAAGGACAACGCCTGAAATTTGGGACAAAAATAAAGGACAAAACTTGTAATTTACTCTAATAATTTTTAAAGTGTGAACAAAATCTTATTATTTCTCATAATTCACAAATCATAATGTGAGGAGAAAAAAAGGTATATAATAAAGTGGAAGATGCAAATAATCGATGGCCACAAGTGGGGTGTGTCAGGCATGTAAGGGTGATCTAGCCACAAAAACTAATGGTGCTGACTCAACCCAAGCCTCTGATCGGATGACCGCCTATTGACTCAAGCATTCTGGTGGGTCCCACCTTCCGCTTTTTCCAATGTGTTTTACCTTTTAAATCAGTTTAATCTCATCTTATCCAACCCAACATCGCCACATCAGCTTCTAGTCTCACCTACATTTCTCTTGAATATGTTAATCATTTCATTTTTTAGTATTTTATACTAAAATATTTTCTTATAATAATCGTATGTATTATAACTTCAACCTTTTTTTTAAACGGCAAATAAATTTACGTGTAAATTCATGTTGTTCGGTGCTATATCCAAGTTTAACACCTCGACCACTATGAGACCGTACCCTCCTGATAAGCGAGAATCAGATAGAATCCGTAAACTCTCACCCAGTCAGGTTCAAACCCGGGATTAAAGCCTAGATTCGGCTCGTCACCCAAATGTCCATTGAAAATGGCCCAAACAGGAATCAAACCTGCATCTCCACTAGGGAATGGCAGGCCTATTGACCGTTAAACCAACATCTCAGGACAAAATAATATTATAATAATAGTAGGTATCATAACTTCAATTTTCTTGATGAGGAAATACATGGCATGGTTATGTTTCGTGTAAAAGTCATATTAATATGAGGAAAAGTAATGCTATTGGCAATCTATGTATGTAATCTTTTGACGACTGTTTACTTGTTATTTTCATCATAAACGGCTTACGACCAACAAATATTTATAGTAAAGAATATCACATTCAAAGGAAAAACTAGGAAGGAAAGGCTGCATGTGATATATTTGCTTATGTAATGTTCAAAACCAAATATTTTCTTCATATTCGTATTTTAGAATAAAAAAATAGTTAAAGCTAGAGTTTGAAAGTTGTAAATCTAGATCTTGATATAAAAGTAATAAAGTGTTTAAAAACAGACATGTCGATGTATGTAAAGATGGAACATGACGTTAAAAAGGCACGTACATGTAAATATTTATTATGTGATTAATTTGAAATTGCATGTGGAATTTTGGTCTTAAAATATTCATGCATAAATTTGTATATATTTTTAGGTGTTACATAGTTCAATTCTAGAGCATTTTTTTAATTTAAGGCAGAAACATAATATGATTTTCTTCATACAAGCTTGTTTTTTGGTTATACAAGTTTGAATATTAATAGCTTTTATTATTTATGTAATTTAAGAAATGAAATATTAATAGCTTTTATTAAAAGTTGGTGTGCTATACGTAGACGTAGCATGTAACTATGCATTTAGAATTTATGTATGGCATGTGGCAATTATTGGAGAGTTTTAGGATATAGTTCATAACTATCACTACTAGAAAAATGGGCAATTGTCACTAAAATTTGTCAAAAAAAAATGGTAGCAAATTTAGCCACGAATTTGCCACCATAATGAGAATTAAGTGTATTTGTTATTGCACGGTAGTTAAGTGGTAAAAAGTTTTGTGACCATTTATTTTCGGTTGAAAATTCATGAGAAAAATCTAAAAATACAAAGGCGTGGTTGAATTGCCACCATACTAGTGACCATGAAATTTGAGTGGGATTATTTATATTTAGGGCGCCATATTATTATCCATAATTAACTCAGTAACCGGCCTCTCCACTTTTTTGAACGGCAAATTAGGGTTTAAAACAAGAAACATAATATTATTCACCCTTTATACAACATTCATCAGAGAGTCTGAATCGAAGAACAGAAGGTATGATTCTTGTTCCCATGACTTATTCATATGTCTTATGCATTATCTAACAATTAATTATAATCCTCGTCCTCTCCAACAAGCTAATTTCCAATTGATACCCTAGAACCCTAATTGAATGCAATTTCCTTTTCTCCGTGATTGAATTTTTTTCTTCAAAATATCAATTGATGTGGAATTAATCATCTACATAGTATTGGAATATCAATTATTTTAGAGTGCTGGTTTGTACGATTCTTCAATTGAGTTTATATTTTTCTTTCACTAGATGGTTACAAACGTTTGATTTGTTTTTCAGTTGCTGTTGCGGGTTTAACGTTCTGTTTGTGCTTCTGATTTACAGGTAACTTTTAATTCATGATTTTGAGTGTTTGTTTTATGAATTATGAATGTTCATATGATGATAGGGTTTGTGATTGATCAGGTTTTGATATTGTTAATTAGTTGATGTGTATTCATGTGTCATGTCATTATTGTTTAAATCTATTAAAAAATTCTATTCACTGTAAAATTAGATACCCTATAAATAATGTAATATGTTCAACCTAATGAATATAACTAACAGGCAATTGAGAGGAAATCTAATGAAACAAATCACATTGAAAGAAATGGGAAGTTTACTTCACGTGATCTTTGAAATTCTGCGTATTCTTGTCGTACATTAAAATAAGACAGTGTTAAGACCTGTTATAATAGTACGAAACGAAACACGAAGGTACTGACTTGTGTGGTAGTGTTTGGAGACACATTTGAACTTAAAAACTAATTTGAGAGGCAATCTAGAAAGTATTTCATATAGCAGTGATTTGAGAGGCAATCTAGAATGAACTTGTACAACAGATCTAGTGCATTTAGTTCATGATTTCTTACAACAGACCGTTGACCAATTTCAAGCATAAATTAATTGTCATATTCATAAATCAAATGGTTGGTTTTAATAACAATCGACCTTAATTGTACACGCGTTACAAAATAAATCATATGAAATGATTCGAGGTACCAAAGTTATATTGCTAAAAGAAAAAAAACTGACCCGACCCGAAACCCGTTCTGACCCGGAACCGTTCCGACCCGAACCAAAATAACCCTTTTTTATAGTTGACCCATTTTGACCCGAGCCCGTTTTGACCCATGACCCGACCCGTTTGCCAGGTCTAGTTGTTCCATTAGAAATTTAAAATAGATTATTATTTTCAAGTGCCATAATTACAAAAGATTTGTAGTTTGTATGTAGGCTGCTAGTGCCTTGGTTACAAAAGTATATGTTTTCTACTTCGGCTTGCGCTACTTCCCATGGGCTGGACAATAGTTGTGTAAATAACGATTGGTAAGTATATATTTATTTTGATGTGGCCATATGTTTATTTGACTTACCTGTGGATCTGCATGTTTCTAGGATTTGTGGAATCTTGCTGTGGATCTGCATGTTTCTAGTAGAATAAAAAAGTGTTGAATAAAGAGTATGTATGTACAGTACATAGCAATAATCTGATATATCAACCCAAGTAAGACTATGGGGTATGGGACTTGGGTTGGGGGAAAACGCCCAAGCCACCACTCCGGGTGGGCTTGGGTTGGGGCGCGGCCCTTGGGGCTTGGGTTTGAAGCCGGGCGTGGGGCGGGCTAGCAGGGTGACAAATCATATTTATGACTTTATTTTTTTTATAAAATGTATTATAAAAAAATAGAATCAATTATTTTATTTTAAAACTAAAGTATTTTAAATATAAAATACTATAAAAATAAAAAAAACATTTGTTAAGTTGAATGTTAAGGAATTTCATAATGATTTGAGATGGTTGTTTTTTATTGTTAGGTTTGATGCTCTTAAATTAGTGAGAATGTTAAGGAATTTCATAATGATTTGATTACACCTTCTTTACTGGTTGTTTCATACAAAAAAATGTTTTTAAAATTAGGTATAATTTCCTTCTTAATATGTAAACAAACTGGAACATGCTATTTTGCTTCTAGCACTTGAATTGTAGCTCACAGCTGTATTTTGTTTTCTTTGCAACCAACTTGAGCCACTATTAGTTTTCGGTAATTTTGATTTCTTGATTCTATTCATTGGTTATTTTGTAGATTGAAAAGTTGAACTTAGTTATCAAGGAGCTCGTTAAGGAAAAAGATGAAGAAAAAGAAAGGTGCAATGGAATTATTGTTGGGTTGTTGGCTGACAAAGAAAAAGATAAGGTGAATAAAGATGCGTTGCTTGATAGGATGTCACAAATTGAAGCTATGTTAACAGCTACGGTTCGAAAATAGGCTATAAACACTTGGTTTTGAATGTTTAGAACAACTTGGTTTTGAATATTAGGATAATTTTAGTTAGTTTATATTTTAGTTGGTATTTTTTATACGCTTTTGAAAACAAGATGTTTTATATAATTTTGGGATTTTATTAGACTTTTTTCATATTATTTGTAGTTTTATTGATATGTAATTTTGATGAAAATAGCAGGGAGAAAAGAAATCTGAATTAAAAACCAATATTGTAGTACACTCTGTATGGTAGCAAATAAATGGTAGCAAATGGTTGCAATTGTGTAAAAAATGGTGGCTAAATGGTGGCAATATCAGTGGGCTAAATGGTATCATAACTCGCAAATTGTGTGAAAAATGATGGCTAAATGGTGGCAATATCGGTGCTAAATGGTATCAAAATGTGCAAAACCGATGGCTAAATGGTGGCTAAATGGTAGCAATATTGGTGGCTAAATGGTGGCAATATTGGTGGCTAAATGGTATAAAACGTGAAAAAACTGATGATGGTTATGGTGGCAAATCAGTGGCTAAATGGTATGAAAATGCGTCACAAATCGGTGGCAAACTCGGTGGCAAACAAGGCGGAGCGGAGCGTAGCAAACATGAAGTGGTGGCAAATAATTTTGACCAATTTTGTGGTGGCAAAATAAGGTAGCAAAATATAAAGATGGTGGCAATTTGGTGGCATTAGGGCAATTGACACGGGTGTTTTTGTCACCGTATTTTCGGTGGCAAACTGGTGACAATAAGGAAATTGCTACCATTTTGTAACCAAAAATTACATCACAAAAACCATGTTTTCTAGTAGTGTATTAAAAGGACAAGTGCAAAACAAAAGTAATTAAAAAGGTATTAGATAATTACTAGTTAATTTGTGAAGAAGGAATGTGGGTATTTCATTAGTATTATGCCCTTTCTGTGAAGAATATGAAGAAATGGTGGATCATTTGTTTTCGGCATGCACGGTGTCTATTTGGGTGTCGGCAACTTTCAGTGTTTGGTGCAACATCCCACAGATCTTTGCTTTCAAAGTCAAAGATTTAATGGATATTCATAATGCTATTCAGGGTGGGAAAAAGATGAAAAAGATTGTCCGTGGTCTGATTATTATATCGTGTTGGTGTATTTGGAAAGGCAGGAATGGCTTGGTTTTCAATCAGATTAGGAGAAGTTTGCAAGATATTTTGATAGAGATCAAGTTGAGAGGTTTTTGGTGGATTAAAAGTAGATCGTCTTGTAAAAATATTAGTTGGAATGATTGGTGTAAATGCCCTATATATATGTTGTAATTTAGCCATTTGCCCGTTTGAGTCGGGGGTGTTGTTTTGTTTTGATCTTTTGCCCGTTTGGGTCGGATGTGTGTTTTAATGAACTTTTATTTAAAAAAAAAGATAATTACTGGTGTAAGGTGCTAAATACACCTACAAATATATTCATCACATCCGATTTTTATAAATATATAAAAACTACTTATTTTCACCTCTCCAACCCTATAAACCTTCTTACCGGTACTTGCATCTCTACATCATTACCACATTTTAAAGTTTATTTTAAATCTTCAAATTCTTTTTATAATCAGTCCATTTGCTATTTTTGTATTATTAAAAATACAAAAAAAAGTAATCGAATAAAATTAAAATTAAAAATTAAACTCAAATAATTAAAACCATAAACAAATGATTGTATAAACAAGAAAAAGTGTTCTATATTTTATTTTATTACTTTCTTTCGGTATCGTTTAAGAAAGAAAAAGAAAAAAAAACATTTGTATTTCAGTTTTGACGAGTTTATATATTATCAATTTGTAATATGTTTGTTATGTTGTTTGTTGTATCTTACGCATTATTGGATTAATGTGCATGATATGTTGGTACCTTTAGCTTTTCAAGTTGTTTTCATTTGTGGGTATTTAAGGATTGTTTCTTCTTCTTCTTCTTTTTTTTTTTTTTTTGCTTCACCTTGAAGCTTTTTGCTTCTCTCTCCATGCCATCGACCAAAGACCACCGCCTGGACTTGCATTCGCCTTCTACGATGGCCAGAATTGCTCCTATTGTTTGCCAAGATAGATTATTGCGGTTTTTGTATTGGTTTCTATTTTTTTTGGGTTTCGTCGTCGTTAAAAACAACGCCTTACGCTTTGGCGGTTATGTTTCGACTTTTATGTTGCTATAAAAGATTTTTTGGTGCATGTCTTTTTTTTAAGACGACGGCTTACGCGTCGGTGTTTCTGTTTTGACTTTTTTATTGGGGTTTTGTGTTTGTTTGAAGGATTTGTTGGTACAGGTCTTTTTTTATGTTAATCGGGGTTTCTTTATCGAACATCTGGTGTTGTCATTTATCTTGGATTTTGATTTACATTTCTTTTTGGATGTTTTGACGAGACATTTTGAGGATTTTTGTTTGCGAGTTTGTTTGGTTTTACTTTTACAGTTTGTTTGACTGTTCGTTTTAAGGGTCTGTGAAGGTGTAATGATAATACTCATTAGAGATCTTTTGTAGTTTTACAGTTTTTGTTCGTCTTTGTCATGTTTGTTTGTTGGGTTGGGTTGGGTTGATGAAGATGACTTATGGCTTATCGGAGATGTTGCTTTGGACTTGGCTTGCTAACTTAAATTGTAGCCGTCTATTGCTTATGAGCTTTGTTTTTTGGTTATTTTGATGCTGATTATGGCCATTTGGGTGTGCAATATTATTTACATACTCTATGTTGGTCCTATTATGTTGTTGTTGGCTGATGTACAACTCGGTTAGCATAACTGGTTCAAAACAGTCTTTTTCCAAGAGCCATAACTGGGATGCTGGTTAAGATTTGGCTTGGTGTTATATGTTGTCGCCATCCTACACCTTTGAACTTCGTTGTTTAAATGTTTTTTAGGGTTATGATTGTTGTTGTATACAACCTTAAAGTATTGTGTTGTACATGTGTGATGGTCGTGTCGATTCTCAAAAGTTCGATGTTTATGTATTTATATATTATCAGTTTACACACCTCTGAGCTTCGTTGTTTAAATCTTTTGTTGAGGATTATGGTTGTTTGTGCATACAACCTTAAATTGTTGGGGTGTGCATGTGCGGAAATCGTCTTGATTCTCAACAATTTGGCTTCATGGAATAGTTTGATGTTTTATATTTGTTTGTTTATTTATATATTATCGGTTTGCAAGATACCTAGCCTATGCAATGTGCATGACTGCATGGTGTGTTTAATGTTCCTATTTGTATGATGTTGTAGTGATTTGCTCTCGACGTCATTTGGAAGCTATTATTATGTTGACTGTGTAGACTTTCTAAGTTTCAAGCGTGTTTTCTCTATGGCCGTTTTAGGATTCAAAATGGGCCAGCAAAACGAAAATTTTAAACGGCTCCGTGACGACCTTCGGTTTAGGTTCATATGGCCAAAAGGATGTAACCGTAAGGCTGAACAAAAATCATCCTACCGTGGTGTTTAGAAGAAGAAAGAAGGTTGGGGTCCAAAAAGAGACCGGCCGGCTAGACCAATTGGAGGACCAAACGCTTAACCAAGACGCGATAACTGATAGTGTCATGAAGATACATTAGCATGACTTAAGCGAATTAGGTTTAGTCTTTTAGTTTAGAATTTATTTTTACTTAGTTTAGAAAAAAATACATTTTTTTACGATTGTACTTTTTGTAATTTTTAAAATACTAAGTAGTCTTTAAATGTGTTGTGTTTGATTGTCAGTTTCCCTTTTGTTGTAAAATTGTGGTTTTTGCTATCGAACTCCAGTGCATCGCGGCATGGCGTAATTCTAGTTATTTTTCAAATATCATTTGAGACTCATCCACATACGCGCATGTCCCCACCGGCATAACTCCAAATGTTGCACTCCTTTAATGCTAATTTGTTTGTTGCTCATTCCATGTCATCCAAGGGTATCACCAAGTGCGGTGTATTGGATATCTTCTTATAAAACAAAAAGATATAAAAATTCAAATAGAATTAACTTAATTAGCATGAAGGCGCAAATGAACACTAGAAAATGCTAGTAGTACTATCAATCTATCACCATAGTAAAGTTGCTTCATCTTGAACAATCTACTATAGTTTGCTAGAACTTTCTTACAAATTCTAGTCCGATAACTGTTTTTTCTTGTTAACCATAGCTTTACGAATTAGGGTTCTTGAGGAAACTTAAAACAAATTTTGGAATAGGAGATAGACGTCTCATATTTAGCTTGAAGAGGAGGAGGCATAAAAATAATTTAGCTTTTGCCTTAGGGGAGTGGGGGTGGTCCGTGATGGGCCATCCTTCAATCGTTATTTTTTTGGAACACCGCCGCCTCCTATCCCCCCACGCGTGAAATTATCAACGCGTTGAAACAATCACGCGTTGAACTCTTAAAATTTCGAACGTTCGGCATTTAATTCTTGACCGTTTTACAACGGTAAACTTAAATAATAATAAAAAAACCTTTAAACCTTTTATATATACCTTTTAACATTTCACCCACACCAAAACACAAACACATTTCACACAATCTACATCTTTCTCAAATGGAGTTTTCTATGGATTCGACGTTCCCGATGGATAGCGATAGCGATAGCGAGTAGTCTTCCGACAATGAGACGCTAAAATGTTTTGTGTCGGTGTATAACGAACTTGATACTAGTTCGTCCCGCCCAAAGAAGAAGATGGTAGACCGTGATCGTATACGTGCCAACGAAGTGTTAATGAACGATTATTTTGTGGAGAATCCGCTCTACAATGCCGAAACGTTTAGAGATCGGTTTCGTTTACCAAAAGAATTATTTTTAAAGAGTTTTTTTAGTATTTTTTTTAAATTGTAGGCTAAAATATTTCTAGTATGTTAAATTGAACTAGTATGTTTTAATTTTAATGAAATTTATAATTTTAGTGTTTTATTGTTAATTTCTAATTTAAAAAAAATTAAAAAAATTTGTGAGTGATGGAATTTCATCACTAGTGATGACCACCGCCACTACAAAATGCTTGTGAGTGATTGAATAGTGCTGATGACATGGCATGAGTTAATTGGATGCTTGAGAATGATGAAATTCTATCAATAGTGACCATTTCTCACTCCCCTTATTTCTTTCAAATTTCGGTTCGAACTTTACATGTACATATTTCAATCTTGGTGTCACACTTCTTTCCGTTCTTATCTTTAACTTAATATCTTAATTAATTATTTATCTTATTACTTTAAGAAAAATGATTCTAGCAAACTTTTTTTAGAACACGAATCTTACTCTACGTTAGACTATGTGTAGTGATACATATGAATAGTGCATCTATTCATGGGCATTGTGTGCTATATGATAGTCCAGTCAGCAATGGAGCATTATCAGACGTTTTTTATAAAATGAGTGTAGTGGGGATGTGGGCATTATGAGACATTATGTTTAAAAAAGGAGGTAAATAAAATTAAATAAAAAAACATAAAAAAAACTTTATTAGACAAACCTGTAAACACTACCTGTGATTGGCCAAAAGAAATGAAGAATTACGTGGAAAAAAGAACGCTTTGGGCAATTTTTTTTTGTAAAAAACGCCCAGGGTGAGCGTAGGGGGCGTCTTTTGGGGAATAAAACGCCCAAAAACCCCTATACGGGTGTTCTTATTTGTCTTATACTAAAACCAAGACTTCCTACTTAAGTCTCTTAAGAGACATACATATCTATCATCTGAGCTAGTTTCACAATGGATATTAGTAATATCTAGAAGACATTTCGAAAAGCAATTTCATTCTATCTCCGTTTTCACATATTTAATCGAAACTACTAGAATTCCTATGTACGCTTTGCGACGAAAATTCAGTCAATTTCTTTTCAGTTCTATTGCAACGGTTTTGACCATTTTATTTAATATTTTAAATGTTATGAATTTACATCGAGATAGATGGTAAAGAGGCAATAAGCTGTAACGCTACCCTTTTTGAATAGTAAAACTAAACCTTTTAAAAACTACGTCCATAGATCTAGATATTGAGGTTAAAGGCATACACTTCAGTATATACCAAAGCATAAAATAATCAAAATAGTCTAGTAGTTTATACGGTTATACAAAGGCATCTCTTTTGTACCCATTCTTAAACACCTCACCTACCCTAACCCACCATTATATATCCACAAACCATCCTTCTTCTTCAAACCCTCTCACCTCATTTTAATCTCCCTCTTTCTCTCTCTCTAATCTCTTCCACATTCACAAATCCTCTATCATCATTGACCATCATCATCAAAATGGAAATTGCAGAGCTCAATCTCATCGGCGACTTCGAAGCCGGAATCAAATGCTTACAAAACCCCTCCCTCCTTTCCAATCTTTCTTTACACAAGTACAGTTTCTGGACATGTGGCGCCTTAATCATCGCCGTTTTCGCCACTTTCACTAACCTATTCAACAAAATCAACCTCTTTATACACCAGATCCGTTTCAGATTCTTATCCTCCTTTCAAACCTCATCTCCCCAGCAAATTCAATTCGACGATGATGATTTTGATTTTGACTTTTCCGATGACGACGGTGACGATGATACGCCGTCGTCTGTAGCAGAGTCCGATGATGAAGATTATGATTCTGAGGACACCCGTGTGAACGAAGTTTTCCGTGTTGAAGGAAGTGGTAGTAGTTATTTTGACGATAACGAAGGGCAAGAAGGGAATTTCACTCTCCGGCGGCGTAACCGGTTCTCGTGGTCGGATTTTTCCGCCGGAAAAAGTGTTGTACAGTTATGGGATAGTTTTGGTTTAGGGTTAGATTTTGAAGACGATGATGATGAATCCGGAATTGCGATATGGGATTTGAATCGGGATGTGAAGTTGAGCTCCGGGAGACGGTGTCAGGTTCCGGCGTCAGTGGCGGAGAAGGTTGTTCTGACGGCGGAGATGGATGGGAGTCACGGTGGTGTTGGGTTTGGTACGTATGATTCTCGGATGGGTGTTACGTGTCCGGCTGTTTGTGCCACGTGGCAGCCACGACGGAAGGTGGAGTGAGCGAGCGAGGAGCGCGTGGTTTTGCGGATTATATTATTCGTTTATAACGACGACCATGCTTGAACAGGATCTGTTCTATAGGCTCGTAGCTTTGTATTCGTATGTTAACAGTTGGCATTGCCGATGAAATGAAACGATGTCGTTCCACATATTGTGGGATTCTTAATTTCTTATTGTTAGTTTATGTTTTTGTTGGGAATAATTGGTTTCTCTTCATATCTTGTGGTGTATATTAATTGAACATATTGATTTAAGAAATAATGATGTTAGATGTGTATTAAACAAGTATATATAATATATGATAAATGATAGTTAATTAATCATATGAAGAAGAAATGTTGTGGTTGGAAAGTCCATACAATTGCAATTAGTAGTTTGGTACAAACTTAATGGTGTAGGTCAAGCTTCTAAAAAATGTTAGGTACCACCCTTTGTATTTTCTATTTAATATTATTATATTAACCATGAATGAAGCGTACTATGTTTATTTTAAGCCAAATTCATGTTGTCAAAAATGTTGTGTTACAATCATTATCTCTTTTATGTTTAGTAAGACTAAGCGGTATGGAGGCCGGCTGAGGCCCGGCTTGGCCCGGCGCCGGTCCCCCACACCGCCCCTGGTTCCGGCTCGGCAACTTCGGTTCCCCACAGACGGAGAGGACGGGCCATGATCTCTCACAATAACCTATACATACATATATATACATAAAGGGGCTCATCCTCCACCCCCCTAGGTCTATCCCCTTGAAGCCTTTCCTACGTGACGGTGACGTGGCGACCCATCCCTTGGGGATGGGGCTCTCCATACCCTCTAGTCTAAAAGTAAGAAAAAGTGGTACAAGAATTATGTATCTATGGTATGGTCAATCTCACGATTAGCATGTGATAAATGGCTGCGACTTATGGTCACCACTCCTTTTTAAAGAACCAATTAAATACCGTGAAGGTGAAAAACGAGTCCACTAAATAGTTGTTCCATCTGTCTTTCTCACAACCTTAAACCATCTAAAAAACAATTTATTCACCTATACAAACCCGTTTGAGGTCATCTTTATACAAAAACGACTCGTTCCTCTTTCACATCACACACTTATCTCAAAAGACACTCCTATACGAGGTGTTTTTGAAGGGTATATCAATTCAAGAACATGTTAGATCTGGTTGAGACCAAAAGGAAAAACAATTGAGACAAAAACTTGCATTAGGTAATGCTCGGTCTATTCTAGTTCTAGTTCGGGTCGCTTCAGTTTCGGTCATTTCGACAGAAGCCTGTCTATGACCTTTATTATAATCTAGATGTGTCTAGACATACGAAATGTAAAACTAAAATGTGTAACAGATTCTAAAAAATGTTATTTAAATTTTAAAATTTGTATAGTAGATTTATGTAAAAAGGTTTTTTTTTTTTTCAAAGATGAAGGAAAAGTAAACCCCAATACATTATTGAATAGAAATATTTTAAAAGTGATGGCCCAATTTTCCCCCTTGATAGTGTTGCGGTTGCCTCTTGGCTTTTTCCATTTATTATTATTTCTATTTTTTGCGAATAGGACTCATGATTGGACAGCCAGAAATTTTATTTAAACAAACATATGAAAGTGCAAGTCTTCGCATAAATTTTGTTGTTATTTGAATCTTTATAAAATAAATATAACTTATCTATAAAAAGGGTGTACAAACAAGAAATGCAGCAACTAGAAGAAGGAATAGATTGCATAGAGGAACTTTCGAACATTTGTCAAATGTGTTGACATCAGTGGTGGCTCATTAGTTCGATGAATCATTTCTTCGGAAAAAGAAAATTATGAAAACACTTACTCGAAATCTCACTTATCAGATTCCATTGTGGAAGACATATTTTTTTCTGAAGAATTCGCCATGAAATGATCCATGTATAATATCATGAAAAACGAATACAAATTTTTTGTTGCTACTTAGTATCGACAATAGGTCTGCAAAAGTATCTAAAATAAAAACTTTAAATATATATACCTTGTTGAAGTAAGGAACTATGGCCTTATATGTATGAAATAGATTCCATTTTGAGAAATTTGATTAAGCACTATCTTGTTGAAAAGTCCTTTCTTAATGCATTATTTTAGACAAAGACTTCATTTTTCCTCTTTTTGGGTGGTAAATATTTCTTAGAACATTGAGTGTGAATCAAACCCTTGTTTGAATTAAAATTGAGATACCGACACAAGTTATCCCCATTTGAATAAGATAGATTCATATCTGAAAGTGGTTGACAATGCGTTCTTTCAAAATTGACTATGTAGTCCTCTGTTAGAGGTGTTCCAGAAATGTCTTTGATCGAGTATATAGCGTTATGGAAGAAGATTATGTAAGAAGTGTTGGTTCGGTTCTGTTCAAACATGTGAGAAAACATGAAATCATACCTGTCACAGCAGAAAGTCCGGTGGAGAATCCAGTAATGGAGTTCGACATGCTTGTCATCTTGATCTGGTTCCTCCTTAGGGTGCTGACTGATGATGGGGCTTAGAGAACCGAAAAGGGTATCGGCTAGGAGATGGAGGACGAATTTGATGTTATGCTTATGGGGTTTTGTAACTGAGTAACCCTTTAACCTCCACATAATTCTCCTTATATAAGCACCCAGGAGGAAACCTAATTAGTTACTAAGGGTAATATGGTCCATCAACAATTACCAACTAATTTAAATAATAGGTTATTATATATTTTGATCTTTATTATGTAAATGATTATAATGGCTATAGATTAAATATTAAACATAATATATTTAATCTTACATTCTCCCACTTAGCCGAGTAATCATTTACTATGAGTATTAGATAAGCCTGATCAGGAGTTAACACTCATTTTAGCCTTAAACAAGTACTATAGCAGAAAAATACAGCCGTTGAATCATTATGCGACTCAGGACCCCCATTAATCATACTATAGCCTTAATTTAAAACCTAATCGTCATGATCAAAATACGCATAAGCCCTTTGTTTGATTTGTAACTATATTTGTCTATATGCCATTATGCTAGCTTGACATATTCTTAGAGACATACGAAATCAAACTGATGAGGAAAATTAACTAATAGTTAATCATTCATAGTACGATATGCAGTTGCGCATGGCCATCAATTAATACCCGTCTCTGAGCTCTCTTAATAAGACTTATGGGTAATAGCCCTTCAGTTATAGGATCCTTAAGCATATCATGAATGTATTCGACACAAAACTTAGTTTCCTCAATTCGTTCATAAACGAATAATTAATTGCGTATCGAAACTAAATGCAGCACCTCTTGAACTGTTACTGTTCAAGGAGTTATGGTAGCTGACTTTATCACACTAAGTCTTCAAAAACATTAATTATATGGAGTTAATAAACTTATGAGTCCATTGATAAATTTCCAACAACATTTAATGACTATATTATGTCGTTATAACTTAGGTTGTTATTATCAGTTTATTATGACTCCTCCATAAGATGGATTTGTCTGCTGACATAAGGATATACCCGAAATTACATTTTATCATCTTTGAATATTTCAAAGTTAAAGTAATAAACCTGTTTTAATTCTCACTTCTTCTTCAAATTATAGCCTCTCGTTTCTTTAAAGATATTTTAATACTCCATTAGATGTTTCACATTAATCTAGACATATCTAGTGTGTTGCAATTTGAGTAATATCTAAACGAGTATAGACTTAAACTTACATAAGGCTTCCAATTAATGAAGCGTAAAAAATAATCTCATTTACCATATTATCCTCTGAAGGAGAGCAGTATTGTTTGTTACATACATAAGGACCCATTTAGTGTTAAACTTATGGAACAGAACTAATGTCCCACTGGGTCTATCTCGGTATGTTATGATATTTATCACGTAAGAGATATCTCTGAGATATATTATATCAAAGTTTGTGTTAACAATGCTTTGACTTATGTAACATATACTTGTCAAAAGAATATCATCTATATAGACAAGCTTATCTTAGTTGCTCCCACTCATTTTGAGGTAGGTACATTAATCCACTTGATTCTTGATGAAAATAATTACGTTAAGATTTCATCACATTATGATGCTTGCATTAACCCATACATGGATATTATTGGCTTACAAATAAAGTGTTCTTTAATCTTCAGTTTGAAACTTTAGGTTGTTATCTAATGAACATGTAAATATGCTAGCCATTTGTTAGGGAAAACAATTTTTAATGTTCATCTAATGTAGCTTTAAACTATTATAAGCTACTAGAACAGTGATGATCCTCAAAGAAATCTTTTGTTAGATATGTAATAAAGATTCTTTAATAATTCATCTCTTTCTGAGTGTAACCTCTGTCAATCAATCAAGCTTCTTCGTGTCTTAACGCTTATATTAGGATTTGGTTTAGTTATGAACACTCTTAGGTAATTCAATCAAATCCCAAACGTTATACCAACACATAAAATCAGTTTTACTAGAAAACAATTTTATTCCATTTAGAAGATTGATTGACACTAATGGCTTAATTTGAAGAGATAGGATCAGTAAACTTTTCCAAAATCCATTTCAACTTAAGTTAGGGAGGTTATGTAATCATCAAAGTTAGCAGGTTTTTAAACCTAGATGACCTCCTGAGTTGATTATTGGGTTCATTAGAAGTTTCAGTTTTATGGATTAGCTCTTGGTTAGGTTGCTATCATTTTCAGGATTCTAAGTTTGTAAGAGTTGGTGCAGTATGGTGTACAAGAAGTGTTATCGGAGTTAAATTCGGAGTGAAATTTAATGACACTCTTCCCCCCGCCTCTTGTATTCCTTGCAAATCATTATAAGGACTTTGACCGCTCCCACTAACCTTAGAAATCTTTAGGAACTCAGCATGCTTAGGGTCAATACTTAACGACCAACTAATTCTAATAGAGAAACAAGTTAATGACGTCAGTCGTTGTAGTTTCTCTTGTTGAGGATTATGTTAGTTTATATAAGAAATCTAAGTGTGCCCACAATTAAGCAACAATGAAACTTTTGTAAGAGTAGTATTAGATTTTAAGGAGACAAGTTATGATGGAACAGTGTCGTGATGAAGCGGTGTCTTGTACAAGAGGTGTAAATTGAAGTAATATAAAGTTTTCACTCCCCCACCTCTTGCAACTATTGCAAGTTATTATTAAGACATTTAATGCTCCCACTGATCTTTAATATCTCTAGAATGCTACAAGAGAAGTTTCAATGATCTACATGACGTGGGAACCTATCATATATACGTTAGACTTTATTTGATTTCTTCAATGTCCAAATATCATAAGAAACTATAGGGACATATTTAATAGAAATCTTATTAAGTATATATATGAATAGATTTCTTGTAAGAACGTGTGCCATATACGACAAAATTTAGATACAAGTTGATAGCCTTTTAAATGATAAATGAATTATGTCTGAATATTCCATTTGGAATAAGTTCCACGAATGTCAATGAATGACTTATGATGGACCCATACTTATTCCTTAAGCCAAGTTATATTTTAGGGCTATAACGTCATGATTTAAAATCACTTAGAATGAGATTAGTTGAATAATCATCCTCATTAACCATGTCATGATTTCTCATGAATTTTGGTTATAATGGATGGAATTTATAAGTCTCATTTTCCTTTTGTCAAATTCTCATTTTCATGATGACAAAAGTTGTGAAAGAGTAATGTATCATCTAGTTTCATCATAGTAATGTTTCAATCCAGATATTTAGAACAAATAAGATGAGAGTTTAAGATAAGTGTGACTTTATGTTGACTATGCAAACCTCACAACCTTCATGACATAGCCTAAGTAATGATACTGTATTCTGATTAATTTTCAGAATATATAAGGTATCGAAAAACTTTGTTAGAAGACTGCTTATTATGGTTCTTATAGCCTTAACAATTTATTTTGTCACTAACTCTCATGTTAATTATTTTTTCAAGTTCTGGTAAGGAAACGTATGGAACTAGAGTCAACTAATCATGTGTTAATTGGAATATTGAAATTACCAGACTTAAATATCATTAATAAGTGACTATCTAATTAATTTACCCAACTGTTCTTTAGAATAATGGATAGTCTCGTTGCTTATGTCTAGCCTAATGACATAGTTATGCAGTGAGATTTTCCTTTGAAGAACCTTAAAGTTGGAATTAGCACTTGTAATTTGTCTATGGACCTTAGAACAATCCTCTTTAAACGTTTTAAGTGGTTGTAAGGTGAATAACAACTTATTTTCCAGCTTTAAACATTTATTTCTTTGTACATATGTTGCTTATCAACACACTCGTTATACTTTGGTATTTTTGAGTGTTGTAGTTGATTTATAATGCATCAAATTGTACAAGTGAAAATCTTAGTATGTAATGTACTGGAAAAATGTACTTATTTCCATGCGTAAGCCCTTAACTTTATGGGTCATGGTTTTGTACATTATAATGTATTCACATATACCACTTAACTTTATAGTTTAGAGTTTCAAATTAAGGCATGCATCTTAGGAGTTTTAGTGATTATTCCATAATTATAGATTAGTCTTAGGAAAGACTTAATCTGGAATAACTTTAGTGATAGCATTTACGTTAGAGAGTTCTTGATTATCATAAGAGACATCATGTTCGATATATCCTATTCATCATGCTCTAACTTTCTTCTTTATAATCTTTATCAGAAGAGAGCAATAGGATTATCGTGTCTTAAGAAATAATCAAGGATTTAATTTAAGAGCTAATTCTAATAGAAACTTTAAATAAAGCAAACATTTTAGGTTTAAAAAAAATTAGAGTGGATGAGATATATATAGAAGAAAATTATAGTGAGTAACATTATGGGTACTAAGAATAAGGCAGACGAAATGATCATAAAACTTAATTAAGGATCATTAATCTAAGGATCATTATGTGAAGAGATTGTGATATGTCTATTACTAACATCAAAATAATAGACTTAGCTAAAAAATTCTACTTAAACGAAGACAAAACAGCTTTGGCCCGAAGTGTAATCATTTAAGCATATGTGCAAAGTGGTTGTAACAAATCAGCTTTGGCCAGAATTGAAACAATCACTTTAGTTATGCACTTGTTGAGTATGCCATCTATGAATGAATTAAATCAGCTTTGGCCTGAAATTAAGGCATTCATGCTTATGATGCATACACAACATAGCTTTCGTAATACTTGAATGATAAGCAGATGTATCAAGTCAGCTTTGGCCAGAAATGATATATCAAAAGCTCATTCAAGTTATGTAGGATCGAGAATCGATCTGAACGAGTCTTCAGAAAAGCTCTAAACTGATTCAAAGGCGGAATTCAATGAATCAGAGTTTGTTTCAGCTTGATATTCACTATTAATGTCTCTTATATTGATTCTAGAACGTTTATAGACTTGGAGACACTTCGGCAGAGCTTCGCTACCGGAATCCAAAAGTTACAAATGAAAAACTCAAGTCACATATTTATACTATTTCCACTTCGTTTGAACATGCATTTCCAGTTCGTTTGAACAGTCCACTTCGTTTGAATTGTCCACTTCGTTTGAACAGTCCACTTCGTTTGAGCTGTCCACTTCGTTTGAACTGGCTTGTTCACCTTTGTTTCCTGTTTAACTCGAACTGCGTGACTTGATCTTTCATTACTAATCTAAGACTCGAACGAAGATGAAGTCGACAGACAACTGCACTAACAGACTCCCCCTTGAATGTTGACGGAATCTTCAGTGAGAGTCTTCATCATGACGACTCTTCAATCTTGATCAGTCTTCTTCAGGAACTCTTCCTGGAATCATGAACCCGGATCTTTCTCTGGCTCTAACTCTCGTCAGACTCCCCCTATCATCAAGCTGGGATCGCCGTCTGGAATTTGTTATCACCATTGAAATCAAATCCTGGCTTTTTCAATTTAAGCTCTCTTCAGGTTCTGATGCATCTCCTGGCTTTCCGTAGCAACAGGATCAGAAACCTACATATCTCAAACACACTATTTACAAACCAACAATGTTGTGATTCAACTTAATGAATCAACTAAACATTTGAGAATCACTTTCATTTAAAATTGATCAAGAATTTAAAACATTCAAAATTCTGATTCAAATTAATGAATCATTTTAAACATTTCAAACCAATTAACCAACCCAACTGTTCATCTTGTTTAGCCTTTGAGATTTTGAATATCAGCTTTTCAACATCAGTTGTAAAAAATCTTTTTGTTTTTTTTTTCAAACTATGAAACACAAACGCAATAACAGAAATTAAATGCAGAAATGAAATATGTACAAACATATTTTTGTGAGTTTGCGAAAGAGGATCATATCAGCTTTTAGACAAATCACAAGCACCGTTAAGCTCTTAATCGTTTTAAGCTCTAAACGATTCACGTTGATTGACGATATGTTTGTCCTCTTAAGCTCAATCTAAAAACTTTCGACATGCTTACCGATACGTTTAAGGTATATTAATTTTGCACTAAGCTCTTATGGACCCTACGATCTCAGCATATCCCCTCATCATGCAATACACTAACTCAAGTAATGCCTTTAAACTTTTATCAACTGTGATTTGTGCGAAAACAAAACAGAATGTTTAAACATTAACAATCAGGTCGATACTTCCGTATACGCAGAGAAAGTCCAATGTTTAAACAAAATAAGAAAAATAAAACAAGTTGAAGTTGTTTAGGCTTTAACCACCAGGTCGATACTCCCGTATACGCAGAGGTGATCCAAAGCTTAAACGAAACACCAAAGAAAATAAAGCAGAACGTTTAGGCAACAACATCCAGGTCGATACTCACGTATACGCAGAGGATATCCGATGCTTAAACAAAATAAAGAAATAAAACAAGTTTAAATCTTTGCAAAATAAAATGCACAATCACAGCGACTTTTCAGCAAAGTTGTGAAAGTTCACAAACTTAACCAGTTTTATGTCTTTCAACAATCAGCGATTACTGAGTAGGCACACAGTCAAGAAGGACAAAACCAAGTACTACACTTTCAACCGTGTTTCCCACTAGAACTAGGCTTTTTCATTTAAGTTTGTATCGTTATCGCAAATCTACTAGTCTAGCTGAGCCTATCGTCACATCTTTAGTGAGACCGTTTATCACATTTAGACTTTACATTTCTTTAGCATGCTGTGATAGTCCACTGATTTTCTATCATTTCCTCTTGTTTCAGCAAAACTCATTTTTTAAATTTTTCAATGTTTTTGACATTTTCAAATTTTCTAAATTTTTTTAAAATTTTACTCCCCCTAAAATCAAAATATGTCTCAATTTTGATTTTCTAGGAAAATTTGAAACAAACTGTACAAACTTGACAACTTGATGAGAATCACTTCAATTCTCTATCCACCTGGCATAACGAGTCTTCAGAAAAGCTCTAAACTGATTCAAAGGCGGAATTCAATGAATCAGAGTTTGTTTCAGCTTGATATTCACTAATAACTGTCTCTTGTATTGATTATAACGCGTTTACAAGTCTGGAGACACTTCGGCAGCACCTGTCTTCAGAAAAGCTCTAAACTGATTCAAAGGCGGAATTCAATGAATCAGAGTTTGTTTCAGCTTGATATTCACTATTAATGTCTCTTATATTGATTATAACGCGTTTACAAGTCTGGAGACACTTCGGCAGAGCTTCGCTACCGGAATCCAAAAGTTACAAATGAAAAACTCAAGTCACATATTTATACTATTTCCACTTCGTTTGAACAGGCATTTCCAGTTCGTTTGAACAGTCCACTTCGTTTGAATTGTCCACTTCGTTTGAACAGTCCACTTCGTTTGAGCTGTCCACTTCGTTTGAACTGGCTTGTTCACCTTTGTTTCCTGTTTAACTCGAACTGCGTGACTTGATCTTTCATTACTAATCTAAGACTCGAACGAAGATGAAGTCGACAGACAACTGCACTAACAAGTTAAGCTATTTTGGTTTTTGTAAAACATTATTTGATCCTTATTAATTAGCTAAGTAATTACAAAACCAATTATTTAATAGCAAACCACCCGTTAGTGCGGATCGAACTCTGCGGTGAGTCGAATCATTTCGGATTCATCCGAAATGACTAATTTCGAATCCATTTCGGATAGTCCGTAATGGCTGATTTCGAATCCTTTCGGATGTGTCCAAAACGCGTAAGTCGAATCATTTCGGATACATTTCGGATGATTTCGAATGATGCTTAGTCCGAAATTGATCCGAAATGGTGATGCTTATCCGAAATGATCCGTAATGGTGATGATTTGTCCGAAATCAATAACTTATGATGAAAGATGATCCGTAATGATCAACATCCATCCGAAATGCATCAGTAATGATCCGAAATCATCCGTAATGATCAAAGATGATCCGTAATGATGAAGCTCCAGATCCGAAATCATCCGTAATGACCAGTGATGATCCGTAATGATGAAACTTAGATCCGAAATGGTCCGTAATGATGAAATTTTGATCCGAAATGGTCCGTAATGATGAAATTTTCATCCGTGATCATCCGAAATCATCTGTAATGAGGATTTCGGATGGCAAAAACGTAATCTGATATGAATTTTTTCGATTCTTTTTCCAGATTTTCCGATATAAAACAGAACCGACTAATCAACATATGCTCTGATACCACATGTTGGTTCGGTTCTGTTCAAACATGTGAGAAAACATGAAATCATACCTGTCACAGCAGAAAGTCCGGTGGAGAATCCAGTAATGGAGTTCGACATGCTTGTCATCTTGATCTGGTTCCTCCTTAGGGTGCTGACTGATGATGGGGCTTAGAGAACCGAAAAGGGTATCGGCTAGGAGATGGAGGACGAATTTGATGTTATGCTTATGGGGTTTTGTAACTGAGTAACCCTTTAACCTCCACATAATTCTCCTTATATAAGCACCCAGGAGGAAACCTAATTAGTTACTAAGGGTAATATGGTCCATCAACAATTACCAACTAATTTAAATAATAGGTTATTATATATTTTGATCTTTATTATGTAAATGATTATAATGGCTATAGATTAAATATTAAACATAATATATTTAATCTTACAAGAAGATTCCGTCAAAATGTGGACTTCCACGAGAATAATATTGGATTTGCTTCCTTTTGATATTTTCGCCAAATACCTTGACTCCTTGATACTCAATCAAATTCTAGTCGTTGATGATTGAATTCAGTTCTCTAGTCTTATATTTAGTAAGTCCCAAGCTCTTTCTTATATATTGGGGATTATGGAAGTAAGCAAGAATATTATTTCTATGAAGAGTACAAATTCTGGGGATTTCAATTTAGATACCTGAAGAAGGTATTGGTTGGTTATTGCTTTCTTGATGCGAGTCAAGAGGGAATGGAATGTACGAAGTAATACAATGGACAAAGGAATGAAATGGATTATTACCATTCCTTGGTTTTGTTTGGTTACCATGTGAAGATAGAATGAAACTTTACTTTGTGTTATGTGGTAGGTAGGAAAAAACGAAGGAATAAAATCGGCGGTGTGTGGCGGTAGTGGATGGTACTGGTGGATGTAGTGGGTGGGTGGCGGTGGTCGGTGGTGGCGGCAAGTGGTGGCAGTGGCAATGGTCGGCAATGTCATCGAGTGACGGTGGTCAGCGGGTGGTGACGACGACAGCGAGTGGCAGTGGTCGGCGCCGGTGGCGGGTTGTGGTGATTGCTGGTCGGTGGTTGTGATGAAGGGTGGGAGAGGGAATGGAATGAAAAAAACAAGAGTGGATGAAATGAATTTAAGATTTTTAGAGAGAATGAAATGATTTATATAATGCGCGATTCCATATCTTCACCAACCAAACACATTCTTCTTTATTCTCTTGCAATAGTCTATTTCATTCCGCCTTTTATTACTTATGCCAAACACTACGTTAGAGTTGTTATATTTGCATTGTGTTGTGTTGTGTTGTGACTTGTGACAACAAATCATGGAAGTGGGTCATTGTGGAAAGGAATTATGGGTCGCAACTGGACCGAGAATTGATTCAAGTTTTTAATGTACAATTGGGCCACAGAACTTTTTGTGAGATAAATAATAATGGGCCGATTCACCTGGAACATTCAGACGACACGGTTACAGGGGAATTTTTGGAGGGCATGGTTTACGAAAGCGGCCCCTTGGGCCTTGGCTGCGGCGTGGGAATCAACGGGTGCACAGAAATCAAGGCTGGAAGGGTCACGTTGTACATGGATCAAGGAAAATATTTGAATTTAAAATTTTAATATGCATATAACATTAAATATTTTTTTTTTCAGAATTAAACGGGTGTTTTCATGTCAAGAAGTGAAGACACATGTCGTGTTAGTGTCTACCTGTATGACACGATTTTCGGATCGTGTTTATGGTAGAACTTATTCGCATGTCTGTCACTACCTTTCACTATTATTGTACGATAAGATGGCAAGATTATTAATTTAATAATTTGAGATGCACCGTTTTTTCTTCATGACGGAACCTCATATGCCTTTTTCACATTTTGTGTTTATCTCGATTTTTTTTTTTGATTGTAGGAAACATTTATCTATGTATCTAGAGGTTCTATGAATGATTTGTGTCTAGCACTCATAACATTAAATTAATAAAGATACGCTAGTACGAAAACTTGTTTTTGTACGTCTGGTTATATTATTATGAGATAAAAGACGGAAATGAAAACTAGATAGTATAAACTTATGACGTAACGTAGCGTAAGTATTTTGAGCTCTGGTTGGGTAATTATGATGACAAAAATTATATGCACCCTTGATATAATAATGCAAGATTCATAAAGGTTCCAAAAATAAATTAAACTATAAAACTTACTCTACATAAAGAATCTTGAATCTCACAGTAATTGAAAATGATTTTAGTTCATTTGGTTACAACTATTCCAAAAATATTTTACTACCTACCACGGGTTTAAATATTTTTACAATATATAATTTGGGCCTTATCTTTAACTTCAAGAATTATTAACTACTCATCTATTTGAGAAGATTTGTAATAAGGTATATATAATCTCGTAATAATATAATCTTGCAATAAGGTATTTATAACATAATATATGGTCCAAGGTGTTATAAAGTCGGAGAAATCGTGAAAAATCTAATGGTGCAATAAATCTTAAAGGTTACTCATATATTAAGGCAGGGTATGGTTTAGAGGTGTGATAGGGCCTCTATTACGCCACGCAAATTACATCTTTCTTCCCTTAGTTTAAATATTACACTAATCTTTCTTTACGTTTAATGTTTGTTATGTGTTTCGTCTTAGTTATTGGCATTAGAATTCCAATTTCTTCTTATGATATAACTATTTTGTTCTTATTATTACTCTAATAGAGGAAGATATGTGTAACTTTCACCATTCTTTTATCTTCTTTATTGTTTGTTCTTTTCATACTATGGATGTTTAAAGAATATATTAGATGTTGGGAAGCCAAAGATATAGACACTAAGAGGGTGTGTGTGCTTATTTAACTCCAAAAGTGTTTTTGTTTTAAAGTGTTTATTAACTTACAACTTTTACAGAAGAAAATTTTATAAAATGTTTGGATTAGTTATTGTGGTGCGAAAAGTAAAATGACCAAAAAGAATGGGTGCATTTTCATGTTTGGTTGTTAATTTAAAGGGTGGGGTTAGATTGATAATTTTATGTTCAAAAAGCCAAAAGTTATTTAAAAAGTACGGGTAATAGATAAAAAATGAAATTTGGATAGAAACGAATGGGTAACGGTAGATTGGGACACAGACAAACCACGCAATCAGGCTCATTGGGCAAACTACAAGTGAACCAAGATACGAAATCACCACTAAGTTTAAGTTCAAGCTCCAAAAACACCATTCAAACTAGCCAGGTTTAAGCTAGCATGGCAGAGCCGGCCCTGAGAATTCGTGTACCATGTTCGAGCTCAAAAAAAGTGCCCTTATGCCTTAACGAAATTGAGTATTAGGCTCACTAAAGGTCTAAACCTAATGTCAATGAGCTAATAACTAATATAAACCACAAAAATTGTTTTGTAAGTGGGCCTATGTTGGTGTTTGTATGGGTATACCCTATTAATTTATTTATTTACATATACATATCGGATTTTTTTAGAATACCATGCCCTTGGAAATATCGGGCACTGGCCGGTGGTCATCCCCGCCCACCTCAGGGCCGGCCATGCATGGAAGCATCAATTCAAATCATAATTCAGTGAGTAAAATTAACACATATATTTTCTCATTCGGTGGTATGGTGGCTGATTACGGTGGTCGTCGGCTGCTGGACTGTTGTCGCTGGGTGATGTTGTTCGTTGGCAGTGCATGGACGCAAGAGAGAGAGAGAGAGAGAGAGAGCGGGAGAGAATTTCTAAAGATTTTAGGCTTTAATTATTTTATTATAGTTTGAAATATTGTTGGTTTTGATTAATGAGCTAACACTTAGTGGGCTAGCTAGTTAGGAATTATAAGTGGGTAAATGTATGGGTATTTGGGTTTAGTTAGTTAGGTATTAAAAGTTATATAATTTAGGTAGTTTTTTTTTTAAATAAGAGTTTACTAAAAAAAATTAAAATAAAAATTGATAACACTTTTTACCTAAGGGGTGCGGACGGGATTTTCGACGAAACTTAACACTAATTTTTTTTCCCCGGGGGTGCGCCCGCCCACCTTGGGCTGGGCTTGGGTCCGCCCTTGCCGATTAGACTTATTAGGGTTCACAACCGACCCGGTTAACCCATTTGCAGGTTGAGAATGACTGAATTTTTTTGGTGTAGCTTTAATGAGGCCGATCGAGTCTCTTATCACTAGTGCTCAGAAACTGTAATATCGTTGTATTTCAACATAAGGTAAAAGTACTTAAATCTAAAATAAATGAGAAAAATGCAATTTGGGTCCCTATGGTTTGTGGGAAACATCAACCTGAGCCCTTAAATTCATTTTTTGGTTTTTTGAGCCCCTGAGCTTATGAATTCATAACACTTTGAGTCCCTCCGTCAGTGTTCCGTCTGTTTGACTGTTTGAGTCAGGGGTAAGACTGTCTTTTGGCATATATTAATAACATTTTGCGTCCCTATGGTATGAGTGAAATATCAACCTGAGCCCCTAAATTCTTTTCTTGCTTTTTTGTTAAGAAATCATTGATTTAATAATTCAAATTAACTCTTTTTAAATAAATGCAATCTAATAATTAAATGTATACTATATATAACAAATTATTAAAGCCTAAATTGTATATTAAATGTAAACTTTTAATACATACAATACAGAGACAAAACGTCATACCAACTTCGTAGACTTGACATCATACAAAAGACCGTAACATACAATACAGAGACAAAACATCATACCACCACAAGCAATTGTGGATCTTTACTGACGGGTGCACTTCGGAATGTAGCAGATATTAGGGCTGTTCACGAGCCGAGTCGAACCGAGCGGACCTTTGCTCGTGCTTGGCTCGTTTACAAACCGAACCGAGCGGAGCGGCTCATTTAAAACCGAGCCTCAAATCAATCGAGCATTTTTCGAGCAATAAAAATTCCGAGCGAGCGCCGAGCGAAATTCGAGCGATTTAGACAACTGTGTCGCCCGATTTAAATTTGTTGAGAGAGATAGTGACAATGTTGGGTCTCAAGTTTTCATGTCTTAAAAAATATGCACATTTAATGGCACAGTATTTTTCTTATTAATAACAATGTTGTGGCCGACGAGGCGATGATCATATTGCACAAACAATTACGTTGAGAGTAGGAGACGATCGACTTAGAGTAACGACATGAAACATTGAGGCGATGAACAAACTATCTTTTATCGGTTTAGGGTTCAACTTTTAGCTTTAATATTAATTTCTTTATTGGTGTGGTTGGGCTTGTACATATAGATATTGTTGTAAATTTGTATATCGTTGGCAAAAATCTAATAGAGTGGTACACATAAAACTATAAATTTAATTTATATTTAAGTATATATATGTATGTGTAAGTGTGTATATATATATAGGTGTGTGTATTATGTATAATTTATATTGTGTGTATATACATGTTTATATATGTATGTGTAAGTGTATATATATATAGGTGTGTGTGTATTATGTATAATTTATAATTTATATTTGTGTATATATATATATATGTGTGTGTGTATACATGTTTATATATGTATGTGTATAGGTATATGTATATGTATACTAATTAAAATAATAATTCGAGCCGAACCGAGCCGAGCGGACCTTTGCTCATGCTTGGCTCGTTTACAAACCGAACTGAGCAGAGCAGCTCGTTTATAACCGAGCGTCAAATCGAACGAGCATTTTCCGAGCAGTTTCCGAACGAGCGTTGAGCGAGCGGCGAGCGACGAGCGATTTGAACGGCCCTAGCAGATATGAATGAATATAACCCCAGTGTAGCTAATTACATATCTGCCACTATATGAATGAATATAACCCCAGTGTAGCTCTTCGATTTTCCTTGAAATTCCAGAGCTCGCTAATTACATATCTGCCACTGGGGTTGTATTCATTCATATGCAATTAATCGTTCTGATCAATCACTTCCTTATGTGCACCGCACCATCTTCCAGGAGGTTGTCAAGTGTTCTCGCCTTCGTACTTGGTGTTTTGCGTATCTTTACATCCGCAGCCATTCTGTACAATAAAACACATTCAAATGACCAATATAAACACATTCAAATGACTAATAGGAGGAACCCAAATCATCGAATCAAACCAAAAATCAATATGAGGAACACATCAATCCGAAACTGATCCGATCAGTTCTTTTTAACAGTTCTCAAACAACCAACCAAAACGATTCGAAATTTACCAAAAATAAATTTTCACATTTCAAGTATCAATATTGATGTGTTCAAATAACTATACACTGACGCGCTTTATCAATTTCCATCATTTGTTTCTTCGCATTTGATTCAGAAATTAAAACACACAAGTATCGTAGTTTCAATAAGCAACCTAGATCTGTACTCTAATTGTTTTTAATCAGCCAAATGATCACATGAGATCTGAAACTTTAGAAATCAATGATACATTTTGAACAATATACTCAGTTGATACCCGAGACAAAAACCCACAAGAATCAAAACAAAAACACATTCAAAACCTCTGTTTTGATACCCGAGACAAAAACCCACAAGAATCAAACCATATAATGAATTTAGTACCGTATGCATTCCGTATATGAGTTATCTAACCCGTATGAAGATAACCCTCTATTTTGATACCCGAGACAAAAACCCACAAGAATCAAACAAAACCAAACCTCTATTTTGATATCCGAGACAAAAACCCACAAGAATCAAACAATATTTTCACACAAAACTTGAAACAAACCTTCATAATAACCAAAACCCAAACCTCTGTTTTGATACCCGAGACAAAAACCCACAAGAATCAAACAATATTTTCACACAAAACCTGTTACATTCTAGCATATAAAAAACATAGCGTCGATCATGTTTTAGGTATGTGATTTTACCTTGGATTGTTATCGATGAAGATGAAGATGATGAAGATGAAGATGATGAAGATGATCTGTTCTGAAGATGAAGATGATGATAATCGGTGTTGGGAGTTGGGAGAGATCTTGTTGAGAAGTGTGATGAAACTGATCTGATCATTGATATCTGCTATTAAGTGTAGATATTAAGGGTTAAGGGTATAAAGGACTTTTCACAATTGTCAAACAGTCAAACTGATGGAACACTGACGGAAGGACTCAAACTGTTATGAATTCATAAGCTCAGGGGCTCAAAAAACCAAAAAATGAATTTAGGGGCTCAGGTTGATGTTTCACACAAACCACAGGGACGCAAATTGCATTTTTCTCAAAATAAATCAAAGCATAGGTTTGTAAACTTTTCTGATTGCTGTAAGATTTATAAAAATGATGAAATTTATAAATTAATCTCATTATTATATATATAATTGGTTGACTACTTAGCTACAGTCACTTTGACTTTTTTAAATCTCATTTTCTCAGATTTAAACATTTATGATTTACCCTTACACCCCTTCAACTCTTTTTAAAAACTTTGTTAAATGAAATGCCATTTGACCCCCCTCAAGTTTTACATGTTTTTTTTTATGTCCCTATCAATGTAAATTCAAATTGGTTTATGTATTGACATGAATTTTTTAAGTACATAATACTTTACGTTTCATGAGCCATGTCATAAATAACACGTTTTGGTACTTATTTTTTTAGACATTTGAGTTAGTCTATGTTTTGACATTTATGTATGTGTCGATATAAATTCAAATTTGTTTACGTTTCGGCGTAATAACATTTTGACAACCTCGAGTTTTACGTGCTTAATTTTATGTACGTGGTTAATATAAATTCAAGTTGTTTACATTTTGACTTTTTTTAAATAAGTCATGTCAAATATAATACGTTGTTTTTGTGCTTATTTTTATGGACATTTCCAGTTGGTTTAATTATGATCGATAAGCAATTAGAAAAACAGTAGACTCAAATCACATTAAAAAGAGGCCCCGCAAAGCGGGGCATCTGTTAGTGCATATGTCTGTTGACTTTGTCTTGTATCGAGTTATGTAACTTGATAGGATAGACTGGAGCTCGGTAGTCAAGAAAATAGGAATTTAAGGTTGTCAGTCCAGGTCGCACGAACTGGATAGTCCAGTTCGCACGAGCTGACCAGTTCGCACGGACTGGGTCATAATGGTTCATGCGATCTGGTGAATTCTATAAATAGGTGAGCTCTTGTCTTCATTTGAAACATTCTGATTCCGGAGATGAAGTGCTGCCGAAGTGTCGTACGATCTGTAATCTCTTTCAAATCAATATAAACGACAGTTAAAGTGATTCTTAGTGTCAAACAAGCTGCAATCATGTCCAAATCATTGAATTCTGCGTCTGGTTTGGATTAGAACTCTTCTGATCGACTCATTAGGTCGATTCACCGATCCTACAAGTGGTATCAGAGCTCAGGAGGAGAAGTTCTTACCATTTCAACTTGCTTTTGTGATAAAAACTTATTTCTTCTCATTTCTACTCATTCTTCTACACATATTCTTTGAAATCAGAATGTTTTCATGGATAAAATGACCTGATTTTCACATATATCACGTAAAATACTGTTTTAATCAATCCTTGAAAAAAACGGGACCAAATTCAACCTAAAACTTGATAAAATTGACCAAACCGTGTGAAAAACCATTCAGATCGTTCGAGAATCACACCAGGTCGTGTGAGATTCTGCCAGATCGTACGGTTTGACTATCTCAGCTTGTACGAAGCAGTCCAGGTCGTTTGGAGGTGAACCAGATCACACGAAGTGTATCAGGTCGTGTATAAAGTGTCAGGTCTATTGAAAGGTTCTTCAGTCCGCACGAATTGAACAGTCAGGTCGTTTGAAACCTGACCAGGTCGTTTGAAAAGGTAGTTTGAACCAGTTCGTTTGGACTCAGTTCGTTTGAAACTTCAGTTCGCTTGAACATTGTGCTATTGTGAACTTCTGACACCAAAACATGGATAGCGAGTTTTACAATGCGTTTGCTACTGCCCCGGCTACTCCAGTTACCATTGCTGAAACTGTCGGTATCGAAAATGAAACGGGAACTTTCCAAAATCCTCCAAAGCTTATGTACATTGAGGACTTTAAAGGATGGCAAGATCGTTTTGAAAACTGGGTGCAAGCAAATAAGTTTGATGCATGGGTTTCGTTAGAGAAAGATTATACTTTACCGAAAGATGATCTTGAAAATGAAAAACCATTAAGTCAATTTACACTGGATGAAAAATTAAGATATACCAGTGAAAAGATGATGATTAGCATACTCCAACAAGCGGTAAAAGAAAATATTTTTGTTTTGCTTCAACATAAGGGAACTGCTAGATCAATCTGGAAAGCGTTGATTAAAAAGTTTAAGGGTAGTGCTGATATGATAAAAAATAAACGAGCATTACTAAAGAAATCTTTTGATATGTTTACAGCTTTTGAAGGTGAGACGACTAGGAAGATTATCGAGAGATATTGTCATCTAGTCATGGAGATGAAAAGATTAGACATCAAGAAAGAAGATGATGAATGGGTTGATAAGCTAGCCGATGCGTTACCATAGAATGAATGGGGAACATATTTGTTAATTTTAAAGCATAACCGACAATTTGAAGATATGAATTTGAGTAAGTTTATCCAGAAGTTGGAAGAACATGAGCTAGCAATTCGAAAAACTGCTACAATGAGAAGTCCGTGTGTTCAATAGGATGTTAGTCTGTACTACAGAGAAAACAAGATTGGGACCACTCCGAGTCCAAAGATTCAGACTGCATTCAGTGCTGATGGTACTTCCAGAACAAATGCAAACAACACAAATCAGAGCAGTAGTTATTCAAGTTTGAACCAAATTTCTCAACACCAAGTTCTCAACAACAAAGTTCAACAAACATTAATGGTCAAGTTTTGCAATGCAATGTTACATTGAATATTCAAAATGGTCAAAATTTCTCTCCAGATATTGCGAAGGAACACATGGCATCACTTGCTACCATGTTAGAGTCGTATGAAAGCTTGGTTGCTGGACGAATTGGCAATCCGATGCTCACTAAATAGGATTATGACCAGATTGATTCTGGGGAACTTGAGTTGATGGACATCAAGTGGTGTTTAGCTAGTGTTTTGAGAAGAGCAGAAAAATTCAAACAAATAACCGGTAGAGATGATCTTCGTGAAGTTGCTACATCTCAGCTAGGTTTTGACAAATCAAAGGTTACGTGTTTTCGTTGCCGAGAAAAAAGGGCATTTTAAACGAGAATGTACAAACAGAGAAGCAACCGGAAGACAAGATCCTTTTGGAAACAACGATTATCATCGAAAAGCAATTTATCATCAGGTTGCTCAACAACCATATCAACAACAATCTTCACACTCACGTACTATTGAAGAATCAAAGGGTAAAGCTTGTTATGGTCTGATAGACCAAGAAGATGAAAGGATTCCGAAAGATTTCAACTGGGATGATTATGATCCTTCTAGATCTTCAGTTTCTAAAGCATTTGTTGCTCAAATCTTTGAAGACTCAACCTCAGGAGAAGAATCAGTCAAGTCTAAGAAAAGTACTAGAAGACAACCGATTTTTAAGTCATCAGGAAGTGATGAAGACACTGATAATGAGGAAGAGTATATTAATATAGCTAGAAAACAACTGGATACTTATAGTTTTAATTTGTTTTTTGCAGATAAAATCGAGATGTTGAAAGAGAAAAGGACTGCTAGACTGAAGAGAGAAATGGAAGCAAGAAGGGTTGCTGAAGAAAAGACTGAAGTTAAGATAGAAGCTGATCAGGAAAAAGTGGAAGAAAAACCGACAGAGAAGGTCGAAGTTGAAAAGAATGAAGTGAAGATAGAAGTTGAGAAAGAACAGATTGTGATTGAGAATGTGGTGGAGAAAATAGTTGAAGTTGTAAAAATTGTTGAAGTGGAAAAGATTGTAGAGGTTGAAAAACCTTGTACTAAGTGTTTAAAACCTTGCAACGATTGTGCTGAAAAAGATATAAAGCTTGCCGAATTGGAGAAGCTCAAAGAGAATTGGAGTCACATGATCTCCTAAGCAGCAAAGTGAACTTGTACAAAGGAGCTTGTGATGAGGATATTCAGATGAAAAATCTTCTAAAAGCAACAGTTCTTCAAAAGCAAACTGCAATCAATGGATATATTGACATGAATGCTGAGCTGAAACAAGAATTGGCAGCAATGAAGATTGAAACCGAAAGAGTGAACAATTTACTTCGAAGTTATCAAAGTTCAGAGTATGTCATTGATCGCATCTATCCTGCCGTTGGAGCTCATAAGTTTGCAGATGATGAAGGAAATTCTGGTAAGAAAACTGGTTTGAGTTATAACAGAGTACCAAATCCAATGTGGGATGGCCATACCCCCCGAGACTTTGAAAAGGTGGCTGAAGCACTCAATCTGAATCTGAAATCCGAGTCTATAAATGGATTACCAGATGATATTGATGTCACCTTCACAGCGTCCGATACTGATCATGAGTCCGAGATAATTAAGAAAGTGGTCGATTAGGTGTTGGATAAAAATGAAGAGTCAAAGTCAGAGTCTAAATCTGAAAGCTCGAGTTCATCAGACAAAAGCTCGAGTTCACCGGTCAAAAGGGTTTACAATAAAGATTTTCTGCTATCAAAAAATAATTTGAATGACGAAACTTTCAAAGTAGCATATACTTTGAATGATTCTGAAAAATTATATTCTGATAAAGAATTTCCAATAAGAGGTGTTAAAACTGAAATGATTAACAAGGTTTTCAAATTAACAGAAATTAATATTTCTGAAATAAAAGATGTAAATCTTACTGAAAACCTAAAAAATACACTTCAAGAGTTCAACAAAGATTGAACAAGAAAAAGGGTTACAGTTCTGGTTCGGGTTATCGAAAGAAACCAAACCATAACAGTAATTTCAAAAAGAAAGGATTAGGTTTTATTTCATCCGAAAATCATAAAAATGAGAAAATTTATAAATCAAAAATTGAATTTGTTTCAGGAGCAAGTTCTGAAGAGGAGAAGGAGAAACCTTTCTGGAAACAGTCAAACAAGGAGTTTCTTGCTGAAAAGCAAAAGAATATGTTGAAGGAATTTGAACCGAGAGTTGAAAGAAGAACCTGTTTTAGATGCCAAGAGGTTGGACATATTGCTTGGAATTTCCCAAAGTCCACCAACACAAAACAGGGAGTTTCTTCTAACTCTAAATTGAAAGAGAAATGTGTTGATATAAAGGAACAACCAACAGAAAAATTTAAAGAGTTCAAAAATTCGACTTTCGAAGTTGGTGAAAGTTCGAAACATTTTTACAAAAGAAGAGCAAATCTAAACAAACAAAAATGGATTGTCAAGAACTCAGAGGTTGTTTCTGGCAATGAATCTGATTCGTAAAAGTCAGAGGAGCCACATGTTATGCTAAATGATGAAAATTCCGTTCCAACAATGGATGATGAATATTTTCCACCATTGTCAAATGGAAATTTGAAATCAAAAGTTGGTAAGATTGAGAGTTCAGATCAATTTTTCTCTGATAAAGAAGAATTTGATGCTGAAAAAGCATTTAATGGCAAAGTGTTACATATTTTTGGTAAGATGGCTGATGGGAAGGTGAAGGGAGTGAAAGAATTTTATGAATCGAAGGTTGTTAAACCAAATGAGGATGGTTCACCCATGATTGATCAGGCATGGGTGAGATTCTTTAAAAAATAAAATTCTGACTTGCCGGAGCTCCCAAGTTGGTAATCGTGGAGCATGAATCGGCATATTTCTTGAGAAATTCACAACTGTGATATTTCGACCTACAAGTGGTATTCTTAGAATTGTAAAATGATTGTGTGAAAAGTTTTTACAAATGGTTAAAGAAAAAGAAAAATGTGATGAAACCCCATGTTTGTGAAATGACATACAAAACTAATTTTCCGGAAAAACCATTTTGATTAAAACAAACTTAAGTGTTTTGAAATCATAATGAGAAAATAGTTTGTTGTCAGGGGGAGTTCTGATTGTTTACGCCAAGTGGATGGAGAATTGAAGCAATTCACATCAGTTTATCAGTTTTATTTGTACAGTCTATTGCGTTTATTTTCAAATTTTTCCCGGAAAATAAAAAATTGAAACATATTTTTGATTTTAGGGGGAGTAAAAAATTTAGAATTTTTGAAAATTTGAAAAATCCAAAAACATGATAAAACCAGAAAAAATTCAAAAACATCGAAAAAATCAAAAATGAGTTTTGTTGTGAAAAAAGAGGAAATGATAGTTCATCAGTAGACAATCACATCATGCTAAAGAATTGGAAAGTCAAATGTTATAAACGATCTCACTGATGATATGCCAGTAGGTTTTTACACGCTTAGTAGATTGTTTTCGAGATATAAACCTAAATATCAATACTTACTTATCACGTGGGGAACATCTATCGGATATATAGGTAACCCCTGAAATCTTGTTTGAAGGGCTTTATATTTCCGACATACTAGGTCTTTGTGCATGATGATATCTGGGATATTATACCGGGACTTCTGATTTTGCGAAAGCAATAGCCTAGTCCTCGTATAATATTCTGCACTGCTTTAATCATAAAAGCCCTCAGCATAAAATATGATGAAACACTGAAAAATGCTAATCATGTGATGTTGAAGAAAAGATCCCCAAACGGGACACACCTAAAAACGAGCCATCGTCTCTTTGTCTGAACGGAAGTTCTAACCTGAGCTCTCATGGCCTCGCATTACCCGTTTACAGATATCATTAGTGTACATTCACCTGTAAGACTGAATATAGGAGTCTGGATACGAGAGTATATTCTGAGGTGGGACACGCGAATAAGTTTAAGTCCTTAAAACACTAATCTCGTATCTCGAAACAATTGAACTTTGTGTGAAAAATTAAGTGGATCAGTATACTGACAATCTAAGTGAATCGTTTAGATCTTAAAGTGTTTAAAGCTCAACGGTGCTAGTGATTTGTCATAAACTGATATGATCCTCTTACACAAACTCACAAAAATTTTGTCTGTAAATATTTCTTTACTGTTTTTCATTAAAGAAAAATCCAAAAAGAATGTGTTTTAGCTTAAAATTTTGAAAAATCAAAAAGATTTTATTTCATCTTATTTTTGACAACTGATGTTGAAAAGCTGATTTTCAAAATTCCGAGTGCTAAACATGATAAACAACAGTGGGTTGGGAGAGTGTGTTTGAAATTATAATCCTACAAATAGTTAATCAAGATTATTAATTTGAACTTGATATAACTGTTGTTGATATTGAACGATATCTACAAATGGATTTTATATTTGTTAAAATTTTAAAAATTGTGAAATTTACTTTTGGGTAGAGATTTGTGCAGATCCCCGTGTCTGATCCTGTTGCTACGGAGAGCCAGGAATCGTTCCTGAACCTGTGAAAGCTATGTCAGATTACAATCACGGAACAACTTAAGGGGGAGTCTGTTAACAAAGAGGAGTTTGAAGTTTAAAAGAGCCAGACTCAGATTCTGGAAGAGTAAGAGAGAGATTGAAGAATGCTTACAGAGAAAGACATTTTGGAAAGAGCAAGAAGATCGATCAAGACTGAAGACTCAATACACTGAAGACTCGTCAACATCCAAGGGGTAGTTTGTTAGTGCATATGTCTGTTGACTTTGTCTTGTATCGAGTCATGTAACTTGATAGGATAGACTGGAGCTCGGTAGTCAAGAAAATAGGAATTTAAGGTTGCCAGTCCAGGTCGCACGAACTGGATAGTCCAGTTCGCACGAGCTGACCAGTTCGCACGAACTGGGTCATAATGGTTCATGCGATCTGGTGAATCCTATAAATAGGTGAGCTCTTGTCTTCATTTGAAACATTCTGATTCCGGAGACGAAGTGCTGCCGAAGTGTCGTATGATCTGTAATCTCTTTCAAATCAACATAAACGACAGTTAAAGTGATTCTTAGTGTCAAACAAGCTGCAATCATGTCCAAATCATTGAATTCCGCATCTGGTTTGGATTAGAACTCTTCTGATCGACTCATTAGGTCGATTCGCCGATCCTACAACATCAATTCTAGTTTATAAAGTAATAGTATTCTAAAAAGTTTGTAAAACCAAAAGAGTAAAATGTCAAAATCGACTCTAAGGTTTGGTCATTTTTCCTTCTTCCATCCAAAATGACTTTTTATTGCATCTGAGTCCTTCATATTTGCATTTTATTGTCGTTTTCATCCAAATCACTAGATGTCCATGCAGATATCACTAAGGTTGGACTCAGGAGCAGGAATTTTTAGGTGTCGTTTATCTATCACTGTGTAATAATATTTTCCTGTCCCGTTCGAGTTGGGTCGGGTCGTATAAAATATTAATGGGTATTTTAATGGATTTTGATAAATAATATATTTTTTTAATCAAAGACATTTAGTGAAACATATACTTATATATCAAAGAAGTTATAAATAATAAACATTAGCTATATAAGGAGGAAACACGTAATACAAAAATATAAAACAAAAATGTAAGAGTAAAATACTAAAATCTTCCCTGAAATTTGTTTATATTCGCTTGTTTCATCCAAAAGGACAAAAAAGTCCTTCACCTTAACAGAAAAAATAATCTGAATTAGTGATATAGATGGAAATAACAATAAAGCAAACCTAAAGGACTAAAATGCGAAAAAATATCATTTTGGATGAAAGAAAAAAAAGGTAAACCACATGGACGAATTTTTCATTTTACTCAAACCAAAAATATATCTTTATGGGCTTGTCTGCTAGCACTTCTTGTAGCCCAGCTAGCAGCCCAGTCAACCCTCGTGGAACACTACTAGAAAAGTTGGCATTTTACTACGGAATTTTGCTACGGAAAAAAATGAGTCACAAACTTTGACAAAATTGTGACGCATTTGTGACGACAAAAAAAAACCCTTTTTTTTAACAAATTTGCTACACAATAGTGACAAAAACAAAAACACATCTAATTTTGTCACAATTTCGTTATAAATATGTCTGAATTTAACAACCTTCCATACATTAATTAATTAATTATTCTTATAAAAAAGTTAAAATAAATCAAAAGGCACGTGATCGCTATGCATATATATATGAGTTGCACATGAGTTGGTTTTCCTTATTCATTTTTTACCTGTTTCCCTATCTACAATCAACCCTCAAACACTGGAAGAACGAAACCCTAAATTCCATGCCGAACCGAAAATCCAAAAACGAAATCCTAATTCCAGCAATTCGTCATCGAAATCACCAGCAGCAGAGATGTTATTCGAATAAATCATCAGTCGAAATCCGCATCTATCACTCCACCGGTCAATTCCGTTTCGGCGAATCCTCCGGCTACAGGTACCTTACATTCGGTATCAATTCGTACACTAAAAGAAAGCTTAAACGATTGGAAAACGGTTAATTTTGGATCTAGAATGGATTCGGATCCTCAAGCAATTTGTGTGTTCAACTCCTATACATAAGAATAAGTTGATCTGTACTTACAGATGATTAGGTTTTGTTGTTGTTGATTATTATTCTATTGAGGCTTCGTGAGCTCTACTAGTACTGTTATGTTACTATGTTTGAACAATTTATTAATGAATTTCTTTGCTCAATAAAGACTTGTTTATGATCTGATTGTTGAATGGAGAATTTGAAGAACATGAATAGGTTGTCAATAGGTACGTAGTCTAGTTAGGTTTTGTTGATTGAGTTACCTATTGTTGTTGATTCTTGTTATAATTTAGGCTTTGTGAATTACGCTAGCATTGTTTAAGGCATTTGTTTATGATTATGTTATGGTGTTTGAATAATTGAGTACTTATTATTGTCGTATCGAAGGCTTGTTATTGATCTGGCTGTTGAATTGAGACGTTGAAGAATGATGAGTGAGTATTAGGCTTTTGTTAATGGAGTACTTATCATTTTCTTTGTTATTTGAGTTGAGGCATTGTAAGTTCTATTAGTACTGAATAAGGCATTTGTCTATGATTATGTCATTGTGTTTGAACAATTGATGAATGTAATTGTTTTCCGAATTAAAGGCTTGTTTATGATCTGATTTTTTAATTGTTTGCACACAACATGTTTGATGAAATGCCATATACAGCACCACAATTTAGAAATTTACGAACCTTGCCAAGTGGATTTGGTTTACCGTTTAATTGATGAGAATAGTGTGGTCAAATAGCATAATTTAGGGAAATTAGTTTTGTTGCTCTGTTTACATCGTTTATTGACAAGTTTATTGGATATCTGCTAAGTAAGATGACTTAAAGGAGTAGGAATAGTTCAATAGATGAGATTGATTTTGTGACAATTGTTAGGATAAAGCACACACGAAACTGAACACGAACACAAAATCATCAATTCTGATTAGCAATAATCAATGATGAGTGCATGACAGGGTTAAAACTGAAGAGAGTTTTGATTATAATGGAACTCTGCTTGATAAAACTAATGATGTTAGGATATTATTTGGTTGTATTTATGAAGTGTGTTCCGGCTGACATCCATCCTCAAGGTGGTGTTCCGGGGATGAGCAATCAGTAACTGATTAAGGAGATTAAACAGACGGTTATGATTCTGGTGATGTCAAAGGCTAGGACGGGCATTTCGTTGAGGCGCAGATTCTTGAAACAATTGGCCTTGATTAAGTTAATGGATCATATTAAGCATAATTTCAACACTGTTTTAGTGATTTTATTATATTTGCATTGCTTTTATACATCTAATTACTAACTAACTAGACGTCACTTACTGCAGGTTGTAAACCTTAAGGAAGCGAGGGACTTCTCAAATGACAAGAAGTTTATTTGTGCTCAAGGTAAGTTTAATCTATACCCTAGTTCATTGATCTGAGGTCATCAGGCTAAGGTTGTACACCGCAGTATAGATGATGTGTTTACGCCTCTATAAGGCATGGATACACTCGTATAGAGAAGTATACGCGTGTATAGTGGAATTCGACCGTAAAAAATGGTTATACCCCCCGTATAGCAGCAAACAGGTCTGTACGTTCATGCTTATGACTTTTTTTATCCTATACTTGATGTATAACTCCAAGCCTTTTAATCAGTTACAGTTTTTTATTAGAATCCCTTTTATGCTTTGTTTGATATCGTATCGGTTAGGGGGTGTAGAAACATGTGAAGAAGCATGTTTTCTGGTAGTTTGAAAACAATCAGGAGGTTTAACCCGAAACACTATGTATTTAACTGTATCTGTATGATTAGTATGGCAATTGTGATTACAGGTATTATGATATTACAATAACAATCTAGCTATCTAAATAAAATAATTGAGGGTGTTTAAACAAACATTAATGTACACTTATTGCAGTATTTGACTTCTATAACCTACTTACCCTTTTCATGGGAGGTTGTGGACGTAGACGCCGCCGTGAGCAGGTTAATGCTCTCTTCGAAGCGCGAAAGCAACAATTCATCGCCTAATTTGACTACTGGTTCTTCGTCGGAGATTAATTTGGATTTGTTAGCTTCAGTGAGGTCGTCGTCTGGTGGTGTGTTGGAGGATTTGGTGAATACTGTTGATCAGTTTCTTTGAAGGATCAGTTTCCGCCTAGTGAACTGCGAGAAGAAGGTTTTGCTCTTCGCAAATGGAGGAGGTGAGGTTTACTAAATGAGCTTGTTTTTAGGCTCGGGCTCGAGCTCGGGCTCGAGCTCGAGCTCGTTTAAGCTCGGCTTGTTCGAGCTTGTTCGAGCTTTTTCGAGCCGAGCTCGAGTAGCTCGTGAGTTGCTCGGCTCGTTTGCATCCCTGCATGTTGGTTCCAGTAGCCTATTTTTTGTTGGAGGAAATGCCACGAGGTGCGTCCTTAAAAGATGGTTTCTACTTATTTATGTTTTGTTAAGTTTTAATATTTTTTTTTTGTTACAAGAGGAGAGTAGGTTGAGTACGTTTGATTTGAAGTAGGTAATATTTTTGTAGCATTAAATATACAAAGTGATGTCAAATTTGTTATATGCTTTGCTCAAATAGTTAAATTGACATGTGTGTAGGATGAAACAAACTTAGGATTGGAGAGGTTGATACACAATGATATATCAATGGTAAATCAGGTACATTTTCTAATATTCTTTGATGCGGGTTTCGTGGTGTTACGGATAAATAGGCTGCGTAGATCGAAAGGTTCATTATGCTATTTGAAATCAGCAACACTTTGGAGTAACCATAAAGGTAAAATATATGATACATACTTTGTATATGTGTTGGTTTTTTTTTTTTTTTTTGTTATATGTGATTGATATTAATTAATTGATTTGAAACTTAATACTTGCTGTAGTGTACAAAAAAAAATTGTGGAGAAGCCGTATAAAGCCAAGTCGATTGTGGAGAGGCATAAAGCCAAACCGCTTTTTGATTTAAGACATTTTTTAAACAAGTGACCAGTTTTCTTTAAGTATGAAATTTGAGAGAAACCCCTTGAAAGAGAAACTAGTGTAAAAGAAGACGAGATAAATTGGCGCGATTGAAGGTAAATCTATATCTGATAAACTCGATTTTAGTTGATTGATATTTGGTTATATCTTGACTTTCGTGGGTCTCCTCTTTTGTAGCTACATGGTTTGTAAACAGTTGGTTCATGGCGAAGCGTGGGATACATTTACTTGTCCTGTTCTAATTTAGGCTTGGTTTGGGTTTTGGTGTCTTATGTTCTTATATGGCATGTTCTCTCTGCTGTTGTGTTTATATTGATTTATGTTTTCTTTATCGATTTAGGTACAACCTTAAGAAGCTAACTTGCGAAGAGAGGAAGCAAAAGCATATTGAGAGGTTGAATGCTTTGAATGCTGATGCGGGAGCAAATGATAATGATGATCCAAACAAAGATTGGTGATTTTTGAAGTTTGTTAAATGTTTTTAGTATGTGGTTTAAACATATTTGAAGTATGATGAATTTAAAACAATTTTTGTAATTTTTTGATATTTTTTTGGTAATCTTTTAGATAGAAAACTGGATTTCTTGGTTTTATTTTTATTTTTTTATTTCTTTTAATTATTCCGTCACAAATGCGTTACAATTTATTTTAATTTTACGTTACAATTGCGTTGCAAAACTTTAAATTGGATAATTAGGATGGCGTAGGAAATGCGTCACAAATTTCCAACGCCATATTTTTGTCGGAAATGTGTTATAAATTGTGTAGTAGATGTGTAGCAAATAGTTTCCGACGGGGCTTTTTCCAACATCAAGGTTTTGTTACAAATGCGTAGCAAATTCAGATTTGCTACGCATTTGTGACGGAAAAGCTTGTTAAAAAATGGCAAATTTCTAGTAGTGGAAACAAACAAAAATACATATATACGCTCACTGTACTTGTAGGTGACACAGTTAGCAGTAAAATAATTTTTGCGGGCAAAAAAAGAAATCAGTTTTAGTCACTCTTCAAATGCTCAAGAGTTCCATTTTATTTCAATTTAGTGGTCACAGTAAAGCCTCTTTTATATTTTTTCAAATTACTTTTAACGACAATTTAACTGGTAAAGCGGTTGAGTTGAATACCTCTGTTCATAAAAAAAAAAATTATGTTGGCCGGAGGGTCAACGGACCACCCTCTAAATTCCCTCCAAGTTGCATTAAAAATTGTGTACTTAATTTTGAAAAATATAGTAGTAACATAAACTTAACTCTGACTCTAATATTGAATACTTTTGTAACCAAACGGGTTATCGATTCACCCGCCTTATCGCTTCACTAGTAGTTAGATCGGTTTTGAAAGCTGGGCGACATTTCAAATAATCTAAAAAATAAAAATATACATACGAGTTTTAGATAACATGTGAAACTACTGTATCTTTTAACGTGGATTTGTAATATTAACAAAATGTGAAGTCTAGAATAAACAAAGTACGGAGTATGAAGCAGTAAAAAAATCAGTAAATAAGATTCTGGAAAAACAAAATTGAAATAGACTTTAATCGTTCAGAAAACAAACAATTCACATGAGGCAGTTCAAAAAGGCTTAACATATACAATTATGTAGCCGGTTCCCAATCCGACTGATTCAATTACCAATTATCTCCCCTATATCCTTTGCCTTTAACTTCTTTCAGAAAACAAACAATTCACATGAGGCAATTCTAATATAAGATGTCTAAATGACTAAATTCATCACCCCCAAACATCTCAAGTCCCCAAATTGTCCCCATCCTTTTTTTTTGAACGGCAAATTTGGATCACTGACGGACCACTGGAGTATTATCGTGCCACCAGCAGAACCACCCGATCATATCCATCTCCACTAGGCAATAATGCCCATACACCAATTCAGGAGGAAACCGAATAAATCTGGGAAAAAACCCCTTTGTGGGAATCGAACCCATGACCTAATGATCATGAGCCTTATCCCACCACCAATATACCACTAGGCTATAATGCCATGGGTCTTGAAAGAAGTTAAAGGCAAAGGATATAGGGGAGATAAAATTTGATAAAATAAAATAAAATTAGTGCATCTACAAGTGACAAAAATACAAGTTGTAAAAGCAAATGATTAGTTTGTGGCTAAGTTGGAAAACCCAAGAGAGTGGGGGGCTGAAAGTAAACAAAATACCTTGGGCATGCAATTGACACATCCAATAGCAATAGCTACCACCTTTTCTAAGTTACACAAAATAAATAAAAATGAATTCCTTGAACACGTGCAGTGTTAAAATAAGGTGGCGTTGCCGAGAATACAAGTGTAACCATAATTTTTTAACCATAGTTTATCATTACAAGTGTAAATGAACGAGCTGGTTTCTTCGATGACTGCTTGAGAAACTCGTTAAAAGCTTGAATAGAGCTGAGTTAAAACGGGTTCAAACCTAAATATGACTTCAAACGGTTAGTAAGCTCATTTCCGAATTACTTTTATGATTTTACATCGCAACGACCGAGACATACTCTTTTGTTAATATGTCTAATGACGTCAGCGAACGTAATAAAGTAAAAAACGTGTAATGTCACGTGCGAGCACCACATTTTAATGTGATCATTGCACGCTATAACCGCAATGCTTATAGAAGTTACACTAAGTTTGATCGGATACGTCAAAACATGTGTTTTTGTATGGTTAACGCATAACATAATGTGCTGTCAGCTATAAACAATTAAGGCCGTCGAACACGCAGCATATGGTTACAATCTAGTTTATTAAATAAATCAAGACCAAACCCATCATTTATAACTACTACAGAATTTCATCTTTCTAAGTGACTTAAACCAGTATATTAATAATAATAATAATAATAATAAAGAAGTTATAAACTTAATATAAGTAAAAATAAACTAAAATCAGTATCATCAATTTTAGAAATCCGATATGCAACCATAAATTAATAGCTCTTTAGGATAAAATAGTATATGAAGGTAATGTATCATGAGGTATGGGAAATTTTATATGTTTATATGGTGTCATGTGTTGTGTGTATACATGGTGTGGGGTGCACTAATGTTAAGAAAATGATAAGAAAAGACACGTCAACACTTTAGAATATCAGTAACAAATTTATAACTATTTACAGTTTTTACTAATTCAGCCTTTACAATAAACAAATACAAAAACTTGGATTAAAATATATTAGATAACTGTATTGCTAGTGGAAGATAGTATAATGATTTAAATTTATATTACAAGAACTCAATAATCTAAACATATATTAAACCTCTCATAATGATTCATTCACAAGAAATCAAAACAAGTACTATAGAGTATTTAAAACTTACAATATATGTGTAACGTGCTTTGAGCGAGATGCGTGGAACAATATGAATATTGTAACAAAAATAAAGATATGAATATTGTAACAACAAAAATAAAGTAATTGTCTCTTTCAACAGATACATTGAAATTTTGTATGATAGTTATTATCCACATACAATACCATATGATATTCAAGTATATATCTTATATATTTAAATCCAAGATTTTGTATATTCCTTATATAAATCACAAGAATCAAATAGTTGATATCTTACATATCACTTAAAAAATACTTATGTTAATTAATTTATTTATTTAACTAGTGACGATTGCCACAACATACCTTCATCATTAAATTTATAAAAACTGGCACTACAATATTTTTTATATAAAGGTATTATAAGTACTTCCTTTAGTAGTTGAGGGAACCCTCAACCTTTTGAGTGCCCTCGTTTTCTTCAAGCCACTTAGAAAATGCAGTGTTGATAGATTTCCTTTTATTTTTTATGAATCATATTATACAACTTAATAACTTATTATGATTTACATTTGTCTGAAATTCTCAATACCGTGTGAGAAAGGTTTAAAATTAAAAAAAAAATATATAGAATTTATTATAACATTATATTAAACTGGAAATCAGTGATTAACATCAAACATTTTATAGATTTTTAGAACCCTAAATGATTATATATACACCAACCAACTAACTTAACCATATTGATAAACAAAATCCAATAGAACAATAAAATATGGTTGTTGGATCCTCAATGATCTTATTCGAAACAAGCTTTTATATCTCTCATCAATTATTAGGTAGTTTTGCAAAAAAAAAAAAAAAAAAAAACCAACGATATATAAAAAAATAAAAAAAAAACCAACGATATAAAATTTGTTTTTCTGGCAATAGGGAATGGATCCGGTAAGCTAGGGCCCAAGCCATCACTCGTAGTGGGCTAGGGTCCAAGCCATAGTTTAACCCCCTGTTTCACCTTCCATTAAATTTCCAAAATTAATCAAAATACTAAACCTCACCCATTTTTGGCTTAATTTTTTAATTAATTTAAACATTATTTTAATAAAGTGATTAGTTAGACCGCTATACGCTTTTAGTTAGGGCTGTAAACGAACCGAACGTACAGGAACAAGGCTTTGTTCGTGTTCGTTTGTTAAGGAAATATATGTGTTTACAAACAGTTCTACAACACTTACCAAACGAGATTTTATGTTCGTGTTCGCCCACTAAGGAAATAAACATGTTCACAAACACAAATAAAATCGGCGAAAGCGATAAAGGTTAGAGGTGAATGACAAAGAGAGCAGCGTTGGAACTTGAAGCCATGGAATGGAGATCGATGTGAATATTGAGGAAGGAATGCAAAATGATGCATAAACACAGTGGGACTAGGGTTTCCTGTTTTAATTGTTAGGGTAATAAAATAAATAAAAATTAAAAAGTATGAAATGTTTAGATAAAATAAAAGTATAAAAATCTTTCATGCAACATAAACAAGCAAACATGAATGAACATTCACAAGCACGTTATCGAATGTTCACTAAAACAATCGAACGAATGAGACATCTGTTTGTGTTTGTTCATATAACTAATCGAATGAAATTTCCTGTCATGTTCGCTCATTTATTAAAAGAACGAACATAAACGAACTTCCCGCCGAACGGTTCACGAACTGTTCGCTGAATGTTCAGCTCGTTTACAGACCTACCTTTTAGTTAAGACCCTACGTGACACTGACATAACATTAACTTTTTAATTTTTAATTAAACCACTATACATAATCTAATTAATATAACGGGCCCAACTTTATTATTTTAGCATAAGTCTAGTAATTTTTGTAGGCTCATTCTTGAACTTAATATCGATATCATACAATTATTACAAAGATCATAAATTGAGAATATATATTTGAATAATTTTTATCAAGTCCGTTTTAATTTGTAACCTAATCAGTGGCGGTTTTGATGGTGTGCGGAGAGGACCTCCGCACAAGGCCCGTGATTTCGAAGGACACACGATTCTTTTAAAAAATTCGATAGATACACGTTATTTTAAAAAAAAAAAAAATACATACCAATTCCAATATAGACCCATTTACAAATCATGTTTTATGGTTTAGTATTTAGCACACTTAGCATTAGGTTTATTGAGCCTAATACTAATTTGATTTTCTTTAAATAATAATAACATTACGAAGGGTCACATTTTTTTTTCGAGCTCGAATAGGGTATGTGAATAGAGACGCCTCTGAACCTAATCGTTAAAAAACTTATGAAAATGTATCCACAATCAATGAATTATATATGTTTAAAACTTTTTCCACTAACCTAATCGTTAAAAAACTTGTGAAAATGTATCCACAATCGATGAGTTATATATGTATACAACTTTTTCTCCACAGTTGAATGTTGGTTTCTTGTCTCGCATCTTCGAATAACTAACTAACTAACCACAATTATTTCGAGTTGAGGCTTGTTTCATGATATTAGTTGACAACTAACCCAGCTTCCAACTGACATTCTTGTCTTGTTGGAGAATTATTTAAAACAAGATCATTAAGATTCCATCACTAAATATTATTTTTTTAAATTGTTTTCTACTTGTACCGTACTAATTTTTATCGTATTATAGATTAAAAAAAAACAATGTTTCTGTTCTTTTTCTCTTGCTTTCATGGAGAAACAATCCGGTAGATGGGAATAACCGATTTTGACCTTTAAGAAAGATTTTTGTTTTATTATATTTAACACTAGTATATTAAGTCCTGCGTTGCAGCGATTGTTATAAAACTGTGTTAAGTAGTAGCAATACTATACATTGTTAGCGACCACCAACACCGGAAAAGTTCGTAAAAACAAAATAAATAAAAACGGGAAAAAATAGCGTCGAGCGAAAAGCAGATGTAAAATCTTTGAATCACGCAAGCTCGTTGCTGAGAAAGTAAACCGAAACGTAAAAAATAGAAAAAAATAACTAAGTCCATCCAGGACCCGCGTGTTGGATGAACTTGTCAAACGTAGAAAAATAGATGTGACGCGACGGGCCAATCAAACAGGAAAAAAAATATACGAAAAGATGTTGAATCGCACACGCACGTTGCGGTGCGTTAACTTGTAAATTTAGAACAAAATGAAAAACTTGGGAAAGATGAAAAGTATGGTGGACCAAAATTGAAAATAAAAAAGAGTTGGGATTAAATTGCAAAAGATGAAAAACTTTGGGTAAAAATAAAAAAACAAATGGTCTAAATTGCAAAATTGAAGTTATTTATTAATTTTAGATAAAGATAAAGATAAAAATAAGTGATATCTATATATTAGTTATCAATTAATATTAATGTTAAAAGAAATTTATTAAACAAATATAAATAAAAATTTTAAGGTTGAAGGAGAGAATGTCATGTGGCATTATTTGGAGTCTTTTATTATAAGTTAGATTTAATAACTTTGGGTTTGGCCAATGACGTGGTGTTGGAGTGATAAGGGAGAGACTTGGTGTTCTAAGGGACCCAAGTTCGATTCCTGAACTCTCCATTATTTTCTGCGGCACCTAGTGAGGACGGGAGACTAGGCGAAAATGTGATGATCGCTAATTCGATCCTTGAACTGAGCAAGTTTGTGAAAGCACCGGATCGATGACGAACATCAAACATTGCACTTGATTCAAGACATGAAGAACAAACATAAGATGAACAAAATAGAAATATGTAGAAGATGAATCCTTTATTATGAATCAGTCATCACAGATTACACAAACCAAAGGAGTATACATCATCTACAAGCTGGATTTAGATCACAAAGATCTAAACCCTAGCTTTCTCTCACTAACACATAGTCTCTCTGGAGAGGTGCACAAAGCTTCAAGGGTTTTTGATCGATCCCTCATCCATGGATGTATGCCCTAATCCTATACAACACATATATATAGACTAGGACTAAACTCGGACAAACAATCTCCACCAAAACCCTGACTTTTGTCCCTAACATAAACCTCTGACCTTTTTCCTAGACATAAAACTTGGACAAAATGTCCCTAGGTTAAAGTTGGGACTATCTTTCAAGACTTGTACAATAAAGACCCTAACAATTGGAAAGCATGCACTTATCACCCAAAGTGCACTAACAAACTCCCCTTGGTCTTCATGTGGTCTTGAATTCTTCATTATCGTTGACTTTAACTTGGACTTCTGCTTTGGTTGACCAGAACTGATAAGCGACAGTTACCCGGCAGGAACTGCACTTACAGTCTCCCCCTTAACTGTTGCATCAGTTCTGTGTGGCATCGATAATCTTCAGTCACCGGATACTGCACTTACAGACTCCCCCTTGACTGATGATATCATGGCTGCTATCAACTTTGGCTGAGACTTGATCTTTCTGGCAGAGCACAGCGATCTTCAACCCTTCTAATTAAAGACTTGCTGACGATCACTTAAGGCCGCTTTGAGAAACCCGAAGAATCCAACATCAAACACTGTAGATCCTCCCCCTCAAACTTCTCCCGAATCAAATTAACGCGAACCGTCTTACAACAACATGTGAGAATATCGCTCGATACATTAATCTTCAAACTTAACCGGTAGAAGAACGAAACGTCGGATTTCCAATGCCTAACATCAAAAACTTCAAATTTCGAAAAGACATGAAGCTCAGTTCGATAAGTTAATAACAAACTGAACTTTGTAAAAGTACATCCACCATCTTAATCAAAAGTCTTCAACCCTTCATGTATGATCTCATCTCGTCACGAATCTTCATGAATCAATCTCCTATCTTCACGAATCCCCTGAATCCCCGATGGCTTTCATCTCCGACCTTCCCCTCAAATCAAGAAGCCCCACATTATTTCGAGACCAGAACTAATCTTCTCTACTCTAAATAGCAACTTAATAAGGCTCAATCTTCAACTAGTCATCAACCGAGAATTCAGCTTCATCATGTCAACACTTGATTAATAACATAAACACACGTGACAAAAACTCCATCACATACGAGCTATTTCACGCACAAGCTTTTTATTTACAAAGAAAACAGGAACTTCAAAATTTTTTACTCCCCCTTTTTCTTTGTAAACAATACAAAATTCCAAGCAAGTCGTATTCTCTTCGCACCACAAATCAACGAGCCAAACGACTGTCCGTTATAAAGCTCGTTCAAACACACCGATTTCAACGAATTCGCAGCCGCGCCAACACCAATCGGCTCGGCTGAGCCGTCGTTAACATCTCGTAGCCGCTTAACCGAAAGCTCCTCAAGTGAATAACTGTATTCAAGCAGCGCGTTGATCCATTCCACTCCAAACAAACAAGTCTCCACCGACCGTAAACACTGCTCCCTCGTCTCCTCTCGTTGGCCCCTCGTCGAAGGTCACATGACTCGGAACAAGGAGAAAATCAGAGACACGCACAAAACTCTCAAGACTCGGAGCCTGTTTTAAAAATCGGAGACTGTTTCTAGATCAGAACTCGGAACAACCAAACTTCAGCTGTTTCTAACACCAATCTAATAGTCAGAGTTTTTCACTGTGTCCGTATTTTAACCTCAGAGTCCGAATTTTATATTCGTAGTGAGTCTGATCCTTTATTAGGTGGTCTGAGTTTAAATTCCTAACAGTGTAGTGTCCGAGTTTTTCTGTGTGTTTTATTTCAGGTTTTTGTGATCCGAGTTTCACACTCTGATTAAAGCTCAGACATTTCACTCCGTGTTTTCTCTCCGAGTTTGGACTTAGAAAATCTTTTCAGTAACACAGTTCTTGGAAACCTACTGTTGTTTTCTGAAATGGCAAACAATAATCTGACTGCAATGGTGCAAAACCTCAAGCACAATGCTGAGGTAGGAAGTAACGACAAACCTCCCTTGTTGATAAACGAGCTTGATTTTCCTGAGTGGAAGGAGCGTTTCGAAAGATATGTACGAGGAAAAGACATCAAAATCTGGTTGTGTATCGTTAAAGGATGTGGAGCTACTCCAGTACGTACGTTGACGATTGATACGTATTTGGCACTCACTGACGACCAGAAGAGATTTTTTGACTGTGAAGAGAAAGCTATGTCAATGATAACGATGGCAATGTCACAATCTATACATCATACTTTCCGTAAGAGAAATAGCTCGAAGGAGTTGTGGGATAGCATGATCGAGCGATATGAAGGAAATGCAATTTACAAGAAACGACGACTCGAACGGTTGAAGACTCAATTCGTTGTGTTTAAAGCGTTAAAGAATGAATCATTTGATGACACTGTGAACCGATTTTATCATCTGTTGAGCGAACTTGATAGAAGTCAAGAAGGTATCTACACTGAATTTGAGAAGGTTGAGAAGTTTCTGAATTGTCTTCCCAGAGAATGGAATATGTACACCGCATTGATTAGAGAGGGTGTTCTCTACGAGGAGCTCTCATTGGAAGAAGCTGTTCAAAAGCTGAAGGGTTATGCCTGGAATATGGAAGATCAAGCATCTGATTTCGAGAAGCTCCAAGATCCTCAGTTATATAAGGCTTCGAAACCAATGGAGAAGAGTAACAGTGGAGTCGGTGTTGCTTTGTATTCGGAGAGTGAAGGTTCTGCAAGTGAACACGCCTTTATAAGCAACAATGTTAGTTCAAGTGGAACAACCAATTCCAATCAAGGAATGTACTCTTCTAGTGGAGCTCAGAAATCTCAAGCGACAAGCTTGAACATTCCAAAGGTAGATGTAAGCTGTTTAAAGTTGATTGAAGAAAACATGAGCCTTTTGGCGTCCTTCATGACTGCCTACAAGAACTTTTGTCTTGGAAAGCTCGTTGAACCGTCAAGTCTCGATGAGGACTTTGATCAGATAGATCAAGACGAAATGGAAGAACTTGATCTACAACTCAATATGGCACTGTTAGTCCGTAGAGCGAAGAAGTTTCTGTTGAAGACGGGTAGGAAGTTCATAGGAGGTCATACAAAGACTCGAATGGGAGTCGACATGTCAAAGGTGAAATGTCACAACTGCGGCATCTACGGGCATTTCGCACGTGATTGTCGGAAGCCGAAGATGGATAGATCGAACAGAGAAAACTACTCTCAAGAAAACAACTCAAGACCTCACAACAATTCAGAAACTACTTCCAACTCAAGTGCTCGTCCAAGTGGTTCTGAAAATCTTACACCGTCAACAAACAATGCTATGGTGGCTCAATCTTTACAAAAAGTGACTGAGCCTTACGACTGGGGTTGTGCATTGGAAGACATTTCAGGAGCTATTGTGTCACAAGCCTTTATAGCTGAAATTGTCAACGAAGAAGTGTGTGAAGAGATTGTCGAAGAGACTAGCATTGAGGAACTTGCAGTTGTAGCTGAGGTTCTTGGGGAAGAGTTGGATTCGGGAAATGTTTCTGAGAATGAAGATTACCAGAATGAAGAGTCTGTTGCAAAGGCTAACAAAACAGAAGATGGAGACCAGGGAGAACGTTTTGAGTTCAACATCTCCACAGCTGAAATGCAGCAATTTGCGGATGCAGAAGCTAAAAGGTTGGAAGAAAAATCCGGAGAAAACAAAGCATGTGCATTCATGGCTGGCATTGAGGTAAAATCATCTTCTGTAGATAAGCGTTGTGCTAGATGTGTTGAGTTTGTCACCAAGATCGATAGATATGCACTTCATAACACAAACTTAATTGCAGATTTAGAAAAATCCAGAGAACTCATTGCTGTGTTGTCTAATTCGGATAAAGAACACCGAATTAAGATAAAAGCGCTGAAAAATGATATCTCTGAATTTGAGAGACTTGTGGCTCAGGGAACTGTTAAAAATCAGGAATTAAAATCTGAACTTGAAATGAACCAAAATTGTGTTTTGGAAAAGAACAAAATCATTTTGGAAAAAGATAATCTGATTTTAGACTTGCAACGAAAAATTGAGAAGTTCGCGGATTCATCTGAAGTGATGAATTTCTGTATTAACAGCCAACGTCTCAAAGAATCTGAGGAAGAAATGTTCGGCATCGGTTATAAGAAAGTGCCTCCTCCGGTAAACCATAATTATACATCGATGCCAAGCATTGATCCTGAATTGGCCAGTTTTGTGCCAAAGACCCCTCTGACGGTTGAGCCGCAAAGTGAGTCAGAATCTGAGCCAGATGAAGTTACTGACTCAGATCAGTCGAAGATGAGTGGAGTTTCAAAGAAAAATGAAGTAAATCTTGAAACCATTGAAAATTTGATAAACAATAAGATTTTGGAAATGTTTAATCAAGTTCAAAATGTGAAGTCAAAACCAAAGTCACGTGGGAAATCTAAAAAGTCTTTGAAAAATATCCCTAAAACTGAGTTTGTTAAAGGGGAGGATTTTGTCAAAGAAGAAGTAAAGATCGAAACTGGTTCCAACTCTCAGTTTGTGAACCAAATTTTGAAAAATTCCACCAACGACTCATCATCTTCGACCACTCATGAGGAACGTCCAAAGAATGCTGCAAAAATTCGCAAATGTTATAAGTGTCGTGGGAAAGGACACTTAGCAGCCAATTGTCCAGATGACAAGGGTAAGTCTCTTGTTGATCCTGATCAAAGGAAACCTTTTGTTGAAAAACCACAAAATGAAGTAGTTAATGTTGAAAAGAAAAACGGTAAAAATCAGAAGGTTGAGAAAAACAAAGTGATTAAACAAGAAGTAAAACCAGTTGTCAAACCAAATGTTAAAACACAACAAAATCAGGATCATGGGGAGAAACCAGTTGTTATAAATCGTGGTAAAGGACCGGAAAGTTCATCTCAAAAACATGATACTCCTGAGAAAACCCCTCACAGACGAAAAAATCATGTTACTTTCCAAACACTTGAGAATGGCCAACGTTCTGGAGGTTCGAGCAACAACAATGTTAGACCTCATGCACAGAACAGATTCGTGAATGACCGAAATGCTTCACCCCCTCGATTTCCAAATCAAAGACAGCATTCGGATAATCATCCACGATCATTCTCAAGACACGATGATGTTCCTAGATTTGGTAGGAATTTTGGGCCACCCGGGAATCAAAATTATAGTTACCAAAACTATGGAAGTCGAGGTTATAGAAACTCTGGTTATACCAACAGATCGTCAACTCCGCATAATCCACGATTTGCGGGGAGTCATTCCAACAATTTCCGAAATGGAAATGGAGGACACAATGGCAATGATGGTTATTTCAAAGAGTTTTCTTATGTTGATGAATCGGGACGACCCAAGACCATCATGGCTTGGGTCCCACACTCTAACTAAATTTTCTTGTTGGGGAGTGTAGGAGCAGCTGAAAAGAGCTATCTATATTTGGTATATCGATAGTGGCTGTTCCAGACACATGACAGGAAATAAAGAGTTATTCAACAATTTTAAACAAATTCGTGGTGGTTATGTGAATTTTGCCGGTGAGAAGGGTGGTTACATCACCGGTGAAGGTTCGGTGTCAAATGGAAAAATTACGCTGCATAAAGTGAACTACGTTGAAGAACTGAAGCATAACTTGATGTCGGTTTCTCAAATTTGTGATAACAAGTACACGATGTTGTTCACCGATAAAGCTTGCTTCATTTTGCGTCCGGGATTTGTTGTTCCTGAAGATTAGATCGTTATGAGGGCTCCAAGGGTGAATAACACATATGTCATGGACATGCGCCCGTTGGTTGACTCGTCTGCTCCAGTGACTTGTCTACTTTCAAAGGCGACTGAAGATCAATCGTATCTCTGGCATAGGAGAATGGGCCATGTGCATCTGCGAAAAATGAACCACTTAGTGAAAAACAACTTGGTGTTGGGGGTTCCTTTACGTAGTTTCAATATGCACAACAAATGTGAATCATGTGAAAAAGGAAAAATCAAACGAAAGCCTCATAAACCGAAAACAGTTAACTCAATCCAAAAACCACTTGAATTGCTTCACATGGATCTTTTCGGCCCGATCCATGTTGCTAGCATTGGTGGGATGTCTTATTGCTTAGTTGTCACTGACGATTTCTCACGTTACTCATGGGTATTTTTCTTAAAAACAAAGGATCAAACTGCTGGTATTTTAAGAGACTTATTCAAACAACTTGAGAAAAATTATTCACTTCCTATTAAGAAAATCCGAAGTGACAACGGCACTGAGTTTAAAAATCATTATATGGATGAGTTATGTCGGGAAATGGGAATAGTTCATCAGTTCAGCGCTCCATATGTTCCTCAACAGAACGGAGTTGCAGAACGGAAGAATCGTACCCTAATTGAGGCGGCCCGAACTATGCTTTCTGAATCTAAATTGCCAATTTTCTTCTGGGCCGAGGCGGTAAACACTGCATGTTATGTGTTAAATCATGTGCTTACTGTCAAAAGAGAAGATAAAACGTGTTATGAATTACTTGAAAACAAGAAACCGAACTTATCTGGGTTTCAACCTTTTGGGATCAAGTGCGTTATCAAACGCACCAAAGATACACCTAAAATGGGGGAAGTTGGAGAAATTGGGTTCTTTTTGGGATATGCCAATGGAACTCCAAACAAACGCGTTTATAGCGTCAAGAAGCGTACAGTGGAGATCGTGTTTGATATAACTCCTTTGAGTTACGATCCTCCACCGTCCGAATTCGGTCCTAAAAGCGGTTACGATTATGATAAACTATTTGACTCATTTGATATTCCTGATGTTTCAGAAGAAGATTCGGAGGTTGTATACACACATCTTGTGAACAAAGATGAAGTGGATGCGAGCTGGAGAGCAAGTATTCCTACTAATGTGTCTTCGAATGTTCCAGTCGCTGATTCTTCGACCGTAAATGATGTTGTTGCTGAGCAGATCCCCAATGCAGCTGCTCAAACTACAAGTGGAGATCTGTACATTGACTTTTCAGCATATCCAAATGTTAATGCGTCTTCTGGAAATGATCAAGCTTCTAATAGTAGTGCAAATGCTGAGGGGGAGATTCAATCGAATTTGGGAAACAATCTTCAAGCTCCGGCAATCCCAGTTCCAAGAACAACTATTCATCATCCTGTTGATAATATTATTGGGAATCCAAATGCGGGAGTGCAAACGCGAAGGAGTATTTCTGAGATGCAGTGTCTGTTCTCTGCTATCAAGAAAGAAGAAATCTACAATCTTAGCCTGCATGAATGTTTTATCTCTCAGATAGAGCCGAAGAACTATCAAATGGCTCTGAAGGATAATTCTTGGTGTGAGGCGATGCAAGAAGAGTTAGCTCAGTTCGACAAGTTAAAGGTGTGGAATTTGGTCGATCTTCCAAAGGGCCAACATGCAATCAACACGAAGTGGGTTTTTAAGTGCAAGAAAGACGATAAGGGTGTTGTCGTCAGAAACAAAGCACGGTTGGTTGTTCAAGGCTTCAATCAAGAGGAAGGGATTGATTATACCGAAGTTTATGCACCGGTGGCAAGACTGGAAGCTATTCGTTTGTTTCTAGCCTTTGCTGCACACATGCGTTTCAAAGTCTATCAGTTGGATGTGAAAAGCGCGTTCCTTTACGGGAAATTGCATGAAACTGTGTATGTATCCCAACCACCGGGTTTCGAAGCTCCAGGGTTAGACAACAAAGTCTATTTGTTGGACAAGGCTCTTTATGGTCTCCATCAGGCCCCTCGAGCATGGTACTAGACGTTGTCAAAGCATCTATTGGAGCATGGGTTCTCGCGTGGTGCAATTGACTCCACACTGTTCATTTTGAAGAAAGGGGGAGATTTTCTGATCGTGCAAATTTACGTTGATGACATAATTTTTGGTTCTTCAAATGAAGAATTGTGTCGTGAGTTCGAAGCGGTGATGAAGTCCAAATTTGAAATGAGCGCGATGGGCGAGTTATCTTTCTTTTTAGGTCTTCAAGTGAGTCAAGGGAAAACCGGGACGTACGTGCATCAGACAAAGTATGTCCACGAGATTCTCAAAAGATTTGGATTGGAAGATAGCTTACCCTATGACACGCCTCTCCCGACAAATATCAAGCTTTCATCCGATGATGTGTAAGATCCTGAAGTGGATCCGACTCTATATCGAGCAATGATAGGTTCATTGATGTATCTTACTGCTTCAAGACCAGATATTATGTTCTCTGTTTGTTTGTGTGTTAGGTACCAATCAACTTCGAAGGAGTCTCACTTGAAAGCAGTCAAGCGTATTTTCGGATATCTGAAAGGGACGCCTAAGCTTGGATTGTGGTATCCAGCTGAAGGTGGTCTGGATTTGATGGCGTATGCTGACGCAGATTTCGGAGGGTGCCGGATGAACAGAAAGTCAACTTCTGGCGGCGCACAACTTCTTTGGAACCGTCTTGTCTCTTGGCAATGCAAAAAGCAAGTTGCCGTTTCTCTATCCATGTGTGAGGCAGAGTACATTGCTGCATCAAGCTGTTGTGCTCAGGTTTTGTGGATTCAGCAGCAAATGAGGGACTACGGTTTGAATTTTACTCGAACTCCTATTCTTGTCGATAACAACTCTGCCATTTCCATAACTAACAATCCAGTTAATCACTCACGCATTAAGCACATAGATGTTAGGCATCATTTCATTCGCGACTGTGCTGAGAAGGGTTTAATAGAAGTGGTTAGGGTAGACACCTTGGATAATCTTGCCGACCTGTTTACGAAGACATTCGATCGGGCTAGATTTGAAAATCTGGTTCGAATGATTGGCATGATCAACCCCGAGTAAAATGCTTTTCAAAACTCTCATAGAAACGTTATTTTATGTTTTCTGTACAGTTCTTACCGCTTTCCAAAAATTGAAAAACTCCAAAAATATTTTACTTAGTTGTAGGATAAATTTTAAGAAAAATACAAAAACATTTGAAAAATGTAAAATGAAGTCGTGTTGAGATATAAGGGAAATGATAGTACATCGGTTAGTCGTATCTGGTGCAGGATTATAGTAATATATAAAATTAACCGTTAACTGTAACAACTTCATTATACGTTGCTTCGGTAGGTTTTACGCGTCAATAAGAACCTGTTTTTGGTATATAAACATAATGAACTGCGTAACTTGTGTGGTACATCTCTCGGATATATGGTCTTGGTACCGTAATTTCGTTTGATAGATTGCCGAGGTTCTGAGATACGTGGTCTTTATGCTGTTTATCATCTGGGTATCATGGTTGTTTCTTTTACCGGAAATAACGGGGACGCAAGTCTAGATCTTCCATGATACCATACATACGTGTAAATATCCTTAATACCTGATGCATTCGACCCAAATAAGTGATAAACAATCACATGTCCCACAAAATCATGCGGGAGTCAAGTTCGTCTCTTTGTCTGTACGATGGTACTAACCTGTTCACGGACTTGCTCCTGTGCCCTTTGCATCTGAAATTCAAGTTCCTCCTCAATAAGTGATTCTATCACAAAGGACTTGTTTTCAATCCCAAATAAGTGAGTTTCTCACATTAGCTTATACGTCAAAACAGATGATAAATGGTATACTCACCAGTAAGATGAACTCTCGTGCATACCTTGATACGGGAGTATATTCTGAGGTGGGTAAACATAGTTACAATCAGTTATTAAAACACTTAATCGCATATCTCGAAAACAGTGTTCAAAAGCGTGCTAAAGCTTAAGTGGACCACAATACCGTTGAACATCTTGAACTGTTAATATCATTCTAAGAGCTTAAACTGATAAACTATGTACTTGTGTTCGATATTGACAGAAAAACCGATATGATCCCTTTGCTCCGATTTCACAAAAAAAAAAAAAAAAATTAGTGTAAATACGTTCGTAGGTTTGATTTCTTTATTCAGTCAAAAATTCAAAAAAAAAAAAAAATTCAAAAAACCTCAAAAAGATTTTGCTTTCTTGTTTCTATGTGCGAGTTATCATTTTGAAAATTCTCTAAGGGTTGTGAACATTCTTTAATAAGGTGTTAAACATCAAGTTAGGTAATCTTAAAATAAGTCTTTTTGTATAAAAATCGGTCATGCAAGATCCATCTAAGTGTGTGGGTAATCACGTCATTTTAAGGTGTTTCGGTAAATCTGCTTCCAAGTTGTGATATTTTTCCAAAAGTATAAGTTTTGCAGTAAGTTGTTCTGAATGATCGTGTTTTGAAATACAAATTATTAAATATTGGTTGTTTAATATTTCAATTGTTGATTCCGGGGTATTGGAATTATTTTTGGGATCCAGGTTTGGGCTGAGTATCTCCGGGGTTAAGATTCTTAATCCGGTGTTAAGTGTTTCAGGTCTGGATCGTTCATCTCAAGATGGAAGATTTGAAGAAGCTGTGTGCATCTGGATCGCTCATCTCAAGATGGAAGATTTGAAGAAGCTGTGTGCATCTTGATCATTCATCTCAAGATGGAAGATTTGAAGAAGCTGTGTGCATCTGGATCGTTCATCTCAAGATGGAAGTTTTGAAGAAGCAAAGACGTCTGCCGTTGCATTCCTTTGAAGAAGATCAACCGTTAGCTGATCAATACATCAAAATCGTGCAGTTCTGTGTGAAAAACCAGGCAGCGAGTACTCGAAGAAAGTATGAAGATCTCAAGTCCAATGAAGACCATGCACTGATCAAGGGGGAGTTTGTTAATGCACTTTAGGTGATAAGTGCATGTCTCCCATTTATTAGGGTCTTTATTGTACATATAGTGAAAGTTAGTCCCAACTTTATCCTAGGGACATTTTGTCCAAGTTTTAGGAAAGGCTTTTGTCTGAGGTTTATGTCTAGGACAAAAGTCAGAGTTTTGGTTGTGTAGTTTGTATTGTCCGGGCTTTCTAGTTTGTCTTGAAAGTCCGGGTTTTGCCTTGTATATATACCTTTATGTGGAATAGACAAGGTGGCGATTCTGTGTGAAATTCTGTGCACCTAACCCTAATCATTGTGTGTGTGTTTTGTCTGGAGGCTGCTTTGTGTGAGTGGCGTCATTCATCTTCCTCATCAAGAATACTCAGTGTATTCTTGATTTCTCTCACAAATCTTTGCATACTAGTGTTTCATCTGCAGTGGTTGATCATCAGGTGGATTCCGCACACCTGTTGGTTGCTTTAGCTGAGTGAGATCTTGGATTAGGAGGCCTTACAAGAGTTAAGGGGGGACTCTGAGGTTAAAATACGGACACACTGAAGATATCAGTGTTAGACAGAACTAATTGCAACAGTTAAGGGGGAGACTGTAAGTGCAGTTCCTGCCGGGTAACTGTCGCTTATCAGTTCCGTATTAAACAATACAAAATTCCAAGCAAGTCGTATTCTCTCCGCACCACAAATCAACGAGCCAAACGACTGTCCGTTATAAAGCTCGTTCAAACACACCGATTTCAACGAATTCGCAGCCGCGCCAACACCAATCGGCTCGGCTGAGCCGTCGTTAACATCTCGTAGCCGCTTAACCGAAAGCTCCTCAAGTGAATAACTGTAACACCCTAGTTTCTGATTAACGATTTTGTATGTAATTACCAACAATTAGATGTGTAGTTAAGACTACGCATGCTATAAAAATACGGGTTTATTAAAACTTTTACAAATCATAAGTTATTCTACATAATGTGATCAAATTTGTTGTTTAAAAATCTACAACGTGACAAAGTGCGGAAGCGTGTATCTTTATCGTGTTCGGTTCTTCGTTGAGCTTGATCGTCTTCCGGCATCCCAGAAAGTACCTACATTTCATAAACATGAAATGCTTTAGTCGAACAGGGTTTAAAACATATCTAAACGAGTCCGGAAAACAAAATTAATTAAAATGCATTTTTGGACAAGGTCCACCGTAAATTACGGTGGGTACCGTAATTTACGGTAGCCCATGTTTTTCTATGTTGCCACCGTAAACCAGTAATAAACTGGCGTAACACTTTCAGGCTCCACCGTAAATTACGGTGGCACCGTAATTTACGGTGGTCCCTGCATTCAGCCTTTCCAATTTTGCCGTTTTTGTTACGAAAACATTCGTAACTTTCAATCCGCTTATCCGTTTGACCTACCGTTTCTTCCTACATGTTTGTAATTTGATTCCCCATCATATGGAGTTAAAGTCCGACATCCGGCTTAATAAATTTTAAGACTTTTATGCATTCGGCTTAAACTAGAATTTTACCCATTTTAACCCATTCATGTATTTATCAAACAAACTTATTTGTTCGATTCCAATTTCTCGTGAACCTTCTAATTTCTATATCGTCTATCATATTTGGCTCTAACCACGGGTTTCCTACACATTTTAAACCCGCTTATACTCAAGTGCTTATTTTGACCCGTTAAGGACATTTAAGCACTTTGACGCATAACACACACCCATTTCTTTCTAGCATTTTATTTTCACATTAGTTATCAAATGATCTTTCATCACATCTAGATTTGTGATGGTTTTAATGTGACGATCTATCTAATCTGAGTTTTACCCTTCGTATTATCAATTTACGGCAAAGACTCATATAGAGTCTTTTGACCAAGGATTTACATCTTACACTATTATACTTATTCTAAGTATTAACTTGATTATAAAACTCGTTTTCAAACAACTTCTAAGGGTTGTTTGCTTAATTTTGCTTACAAGGGCGTTTTGGTCATTTTTAACCCTTCTTTTACGACAAAAGGGCTTGCTTAAGCCATGTACGCCCAAAATCTCATTTTTAATCAAATCTTATTTTCAAAACACTCTGTCTATAATTTAAATTCTTTGGTTTACCTTTTTAGGTAACCGAATGTCCTTTTTACTTTGTCTAACTCTCATAGAACTTCAAGTTCTAATTGATGTGTTTATCTATAATACGTACCTGGCTTGGATCAACTTGTTACCCGGTTTTAATACCTTGCCTTATAATTGTTAATTAAGAACGATGCGGGTATCCATTGGATATCTATTCCTGTAAGCATTTAACTCGGCAAAAGAATCATTAGTCGATGTTGTCAAAAGGTGATGTCTACACCTTTTGACCCGTTTGGTCGAATTGATCATTTATCTATGCGAGATGATATTTATTATCGTCTCATCTACTTGACTCGTTCCGTTTAACACCGTACGGTCATTCTACTTAATAACCGTTTATTGCTTTCGACGTAATATGACCAAATTATCGATTTACCTCTTATTAACCATTATTATGGTTTCTTTCATCTTGGATTATCTTGTTCCGTTCGATTACACGACGGAACATCCTATTTCAATTGTTTAGGTATCTCATTCGTAAATTTTTTTTTTGATAAGAAAATATCCCACAATTTAAGACTAGTGTAAGCTATACTTACCTTGCATCCGAATTACGCTTTTCCTTCATACTTGCTTCGTTTGACCCGCTTCCTTTCCAAGCCTCCACCTAGCTTGTCAAGCGTCAAACTATCATCATAATTCGTAAGACGGTTATATTAGTCATCATTAATTATGACTATTCCATCTTACATATTTTCTATCACAATTACCATTCGATCTTATTAATGGTCGGTTTGACTATTTAAAAGTCAAATCACCAATTAACACATATGATTGCACTATCAAGTTCACAAGACTCAATTAGGCACATTATCAACACTTAGTTCTCATTTAGGCATTTTAACAAACACCTAATGTGCATAATTTTACATATTTACTAACTAGTTCCCAACTAGTTATTTTTACCAAGATTAACATTAAAATTCACCACTATCACTTATGATCAATTACTCAAACTTGCAAATTGTTCAAGTATCTTGTTCCTACTAGCAACTATGATGATTTTAAACATGTGTACATCATCATCTTTACTACCTAATCAAAACCCACTTGACACATGAGTGTATGATCATGAATTCACAACCATGAACATCAATTCAACAAGTACATGACTAGGGTTTACTCCTAGACATAGCTTCATCACTAATTTCATCCAAACAACAAACATGCAAGCTCAGATTCGAGTTCTCTAGGTTTGCTCAGAATTTCAACTAGAGATTTCTCAAGAAATTTACATACCTCGTGACTCCTTTTTCAATGGAGATCACTAATTCATACTTGGATTTTGATTTGGACTTGATTTGCCCCTTCAATTTGGTGAAATTGTGTTGATTAGGGTTTGACCCTTCTTGGTCGCCCCTGAGCTCGATCCAGAACACACATTGTGTGTGTGTGTTTGTGTTTGTTTTAATTAAATAACTTTTCTAGTTATCCCGCTTTAACCCCTCGTGTTTGGTTCATTATTAAGTAGGCCACAACCTACTTATTTCTTTTAACAATTTTCCCACTTATTAACTAGGTTAAATATTCCTAGTTAACTTAGCGGGTTCGGGAATATTTATGACTAAGTTTATTTTAGGTCCCGTTAGGTCGGGCCTTCTATAAACTTTATTTCCTCCAAAAGCCTGTATACTACTTTTATTTAATATTAGGTTTATTTATTTAAAATCCTAATATTCACCGGGCTATTTTTACCACTAACAGTACTTTACCCGTCTTTTAGTATTAACGTGGGTTAATTACCAAACCCGTTTTCGGGGTGTTACAATAACTGTATTCTAGCAGCGCGTTGATCCCTTCCGCTCCAAACAAACAAGTCTCCACCGACCGTAAACACTGCTCCCTCGTCTCCTCTCGCTGGCCCCTCGTCGAAGGTCACATGACTCGGAACAAGGAGAAAATCAGAGACACGCACAAAACTCTCAAGACTCGGAGCCTGTTTTAAAAATCAGAGCCAACACTGAAACTCAGAACCTCGGACAGTTTAACAGAACTGAAAGTTGAACCTCTGAATCACTGAACCAGTTTTGAAAACTCGGAATAACCCCAAACTTTCTTTAAAAACTCGGATAACTCGGAGATGAGCTGAGATCAAAACTCGGAACTATAGAAAACTACAAACTCGGACATGTTTTAACCATGGACAGAGAAAGAGTTTAAAACTCGGAGTCAGACACTCGGATCATCTTCACTAAGTTCAAAACTCGGAACAAACACACAGTTTGTTATGTAAAACTCGGAATATGAGGGAACTGTGCAAAACTCGGAATAAGTGGAAACTGTGCAAACTCGGAGATTGATTCACATCTGTGCAAAACTCGGACAGCCAAAACTCTTGTTTAAAAACTCAGAACGGTTTGATAAAACTCGGACAAAATACAAACTTCAAAACTCGGACCAGTTTTGACTGTTTAAACCCAAAAACTCGGACAACCAATCTTCAAAACTCGGAGACATATTGACTCTTCACCTTTATCAATAACTCGGAACAACCAGAATTTTTGTTAAACATCGGAACAAGAGAACTGTAAAAACTCGGAATTTTCTTTTGCCAATCTAAATACTCAGACACATTACTTGGACAAACATGAACTCGGAAAAGTTGACTATGCATAATCATTCATTTCAATACTCGGATAATGAACCAATACTCAAAAACTCGGAACAAGTAGAAAAGGAAACTCGGAATGAAGAACTATATATAAAAGGTCGGACCATTAACTCAAAAGTTGGACCATTAATAAGACTCGGAACAACAAACATGAACTTGTTTCAAAAGTCGGACTATTAACTCAAAACAGTTAATCAACCAAACCACGGACATAGGAAAACTCGGAAACATGTGACAAGTAAAAAACTCGGACCAGTTGAAAAATCGATGATTGAGGGTAACTGTCGGGTAACAAGTGTCACAAGTTAAAGAAACTCGGACCAGTTGTAAAACTCGGACCAGTTGTAAAACTTGGACTCCCAATACATGTGAAACTCGGACAAGTTAAACTCCCAATACATGTGAAACTCCCAATACAAGTGTCACCAGTTAAAAAAACATGTGACAAGTTAAAGAAACTCGGACTCCTTTTCCTTTTGGAGGTTCTAAAACTCTGACCTTTTGGAGTTCCAAAACTCTAACCTTTTGAAGGTTCTAAAACTCGGACAAAGCTCAGAAACAAGTCTCCGGACTTTCTCCCTAGTGTGACTTCACACTAGTTCACCAAATCCCCGGAACCACAAACACAGAGTTTCAAAACTCAGACAAGTTTAACACTAAGAAAAACTCGGACAGAGCAATTTTTGGATCAAACCTCAGATCTGCAACAACTTGGAGAACAAAACAACCACGAACAGCTTCATTTTCTTCAACTTTTCTGCAAAATCTTCAAGATGTTTGGCGGAAACAAACATCAAATCAAGAGCAATGGTGATTCAGAAGGCGGTTAGACCATTCTGAATCGGTAACCATGCTCTGATACCACTGTTAAAGCACCAGATCGATGATGAACATCAAACATTGCACTTGATTCAAGACATGAAGAACAAACATAAGATGAACAAAATTGAAATATGTAGAAGATGAATCCTTTATTATGAATCAGTCATCACAGATTACACAAACCAAAGGAGTATACATCATCTACAAGCTGGATTTAGATCACAAAGATCTAAACCCTAGCTTTCTCTCACTAACACATAGTCTCTCTGGAGAGGTGCACAAAGCTTCAAGGGTTTTTGATCGATCCCTCATCCATGGATGTATGCCCTAATCCTATACAACACATATATATAGACTAGGACTAAACTCGGACAAACAATCTCCACCAAAACCCTGACTTTTGTCCCTAACATAAACCTCTGACCTTTTTTCCTAGACATAAAACTTGGACAAAATGTCCCTAGGTTAAAGTTGGGACTATCTTTCAAGACTTGTACAATAAAGACCCTAACAATTGGAAAGCATGCACTTATCACCCAAAGTGCACTAACAAACTCCCCTTGGTCTTCATGTGGTCTTGAATTCTTCATTATCGTTGACTTTAACTTGGACTTCTGCTTTGGTTGACCAGAACTGATAAGCGACAGTTACCCGGCAGGAACTGCACTTACAAAGTTTTACCTTACCGCACTGGCATGCCTTCGGGCGAGTGTTCACGGGCTTCGGCCCTAGGAGAGGGTTTTCCCCGGTTCGGAGACGAGTGTATCCCGATGTGGTGAATTTCGCCGGTAGCACATTTGGAAAATTCGTTCGACGTTCAAAAAAAATCTTTGGGTTTGTCTTGAATGGTGTTATAGAATGGATGAGTTAATATAATACGATTATTATCATTACATTGTCTTGTTTGATTATCACGTGGGACCTGGTTATGGGTGGTGGCGGGGAGACGGATGGCGGTGGTGATGAAGGGGATGAAATGAATTTAGGGTATTTAAAGGGAATGTTGTTTCTTGTGTAGTGGGTGATTTCATTACATTAACTAACTAAACACCATTTCTTTCTTTCCAACACAATGTGGTCCATTCCGTTCCCCCATACATTTTTGTATATCAAACACTATCTAAGAACTTACCTTTTTTTCATTCTTGTAATTTATTTTTGCAAATTTTTAAGGATGTATCGACATAAACATAACATACGAATATATTTATTGTTGTATATAATTTCAAAGGGACAATTGCGTATTTCCCCTTAAAAAACATTTTAATCGCGTATTTACCCAACTTAAAATTTAAATTGCATATATTCTTTTCCTTAAATAATAAAATTGCAAATTTACCCATTTTGATTTATTTCATTAAAAACGAATTATATAATGACTTTTTACACTTATTTTTACTGGATCTTTAAAAATTGCATATTTACTAGTTTTTGTGGCTTTTTAACAATTCTTTTTGTTTTTATTTTTTTACCTTTTGCTTGTTAGTTTTCTTTTGTTGTGTTTTTTACAATCTAAACACTGAAATAAACTGCTAAAGTAGGGATGATCATTTGGTACTAGGTACCGGTCCGGTACTAGGTACCGGTCCCGTACCAGTACCGAATTTTCCGTACCGAATTTTTTCGGTACCGGTACCCACTTTTTGTCATTTTCGGTATCGGTACCGGTTCGGCACGGTACCGGTAAAATACCGAATTTTACCTTCAAATACCGATACCGTACCGAATATTTCGGTACCGGTACCCAGTTTTGGTGAATTTCAGTTTCGGTATTTTTGGTATCGGTACCGGTTCGGTACGATACCGGTACCACGCTCATCCCTATGCTAAAGTACGTAGAAGCATATTTTTCAATAGAATATAAGCAATTTATGAATAAGTGGGAGCTTAATTAGAGGAATATAGACCAAAGAAAAAAATGCAACTTGTTTTAAACGTATAATTTATAAATTAGTTGAAAATCGTTCTAGTTAGTTTTTTTTTATTAAGTTATTTGTTTTGTGTTTTTTCTTTTAATCATTAAACATATTTTAATGTATATATTTATAAATCAGCTAAAAATCACAAACAACCCTAGATATATCTTAGTAAAACAAATAACTTAGTAAAAAGGCACAAAAAAAGAAAATAAAAACTAACTAGCAAAACGTAAAAAAAAAAACAAAAAAAAAAATTGTGAAAAATACAGAAAAACTAGTAAAAACGAATGAGTATGTAATTTTTAAAAGTTTCAGTAAAAATAAGAGTAAAAATGTCATTATATAATGTTTTTAATGAAATAAATCAAAATGGTTAAATTTGCAATTTTATTAGCTAAATAAGGGGATATATGCAATTTTATTTTTAAGTTGGGTAAATACGCAATTAAGAAGTTTTTTAAGGGAAAATATGCAATTGTCCCAATTTCAAAAGTTTGGTGAATAGGTATATGAGGTTAGGAGTTTAAGTCTATAATGAAAAACAAAACACATAATTTCAATAGTTGACATTTATAAATACTGGAACAAAATAAACTTTGATGTATCAAATATAATTGTTGTTATCTCTTGTATATCATTTGAAATATTGTTCATTTTACCACAATTGTGGTAAGTTTTTTCATTGTAACATGGTATTAACAAAAAAAAACTAGGGTTTGTTTGGTACCTTTTTTCAGGCATCGTTCGTTCTTCCTTGAAATCGTCAGATTGCATATATATTTATTTCGACCACCCAATAATTGGTCTTGAACTCATCCCTGCCATCAAAGTCTTTGATCGACACACACAAAACAAAATCGTTTGTTTGTTTGTGTGATTGTATACGTATGTTGGGTGATACTCGAATTTTTATCCCGGGTGAGATTGTTTGTTTCTTATTTGGTTTTCCTTGTTCGATTCTGCCTTGGTGAACATCTAATTCGGCTTTTAAAACTCTTATACACACCCTAGTTCGATCATTGGAACCTGTTTTTGCTTATTTGTGAAGTCAAGAATTATAATCAAGAGCCCAAACTTCATCTTCTAGCACACCTTTTTTACAAATCATGGCTCAACCACCCTGTCAATTATGCAAAAAGCTCGGTCACTATGCTACTGATTGTCCCACACTATCATCCTATGTTTCAAGGCCAATTTACTCTTAAGGTACGTTTGCAATAACTACTTAGCTTGCTGATTCGAGTGCCACTGCACATATGGCACCTAACACCACCGATGTGCGCCATCCAACTCGTTACTTTGGTACTACACGAGTCGCCTTTGATAATGACCACAATCTTCCCATATCACATAATGGAAATGCAGAGGTTGCTAGTAATGTTAGATTACACGATGTCTTAGCTATTCTGAATCTGAAAAAAAAAATGTCAACTAGCAAACTTACAGCAAATAATTCTGTAGACGTCTTATTTTCATAGCCCTTCGTCTATTTTCAAGACAAAAAAAAAAACAAAAGGGTTCTTACCAGATGTAAATGTGTAAGAAAGGTTGTATGTTCTTAGAGATTGGCCATAAGCTTTATCAGTAGTTTCTAATTACACTAACTGTGCATCATTCGAATTGTGGCATAATAGATTGAGGCATGCGGCCTTTCCTATTATTTCTATGCTAAATAGGCCAGGTTCTATTCTTGTTACTTCATTGTTGTGCAAACCCAATGTTTGCTCTGCTTGTCAGCTTGCAAAGGCTCATCATTTACCATTTGAGGCAAATGAGAAACAATCTTCAAAATCATTGGACTTAACACATTGTGATTTATGGGGTCCTGTATAAGTTATTGTTTTTCTTGTTTATCATTCTTATGTGATCTTTGTGGATGACTCATCTCGCTTCACTTGGTTTCATCTATTGAAAAATATGGATTTTTCATAGTCTTTACTATTTTCTTTAACCTTGCCCAAACATAATTTTCTAAAAATATTAACCTTCAAGAGGGATAATGGCACAAAATTTGTCAATCACAATTTCCGGCAACTTCTTATGACTAGTGGCACACTTCAACGGTTATCGTGGCCATATACACCTCAACAAAATGGACGTGCAGAAAGGAAGCATATGCACATTGTTGATACGGGGTTGTCCATGTTGTTTAATGCACATATTCCAGCTTCCCATTTGGTGGATATTTTTAGTGTTGTTGTCTACACTATAAATCGTTTGCCTATTTTTTGGATGATAAGTCTCCATTTGAGTTACTTTTTAATCGATGGTAGCTTTCGCACATTTGGATGGCGGACGATTTCTTTATTTGAAAGAATATGCTTCACATAAGCGTTCTCCATGCAATATTCCATGTGTATTTCTTATGTAGAGTTAAGAATACAAACATCTTCATTGTATTGATCCAACCACATCTTGTGTTTACGTTACATGTCATGCTCGATTTGTTAAGACGTGCTTTCATTATTCAGGAAATTTATCATCAGTGGACTTGTCCTTTATTAAGTTGACAGATTTTATAAAATACCCCTCTATTCATCGTGTTTTTTCAACAACATATTTTATAAAATACCCCTAGAATACTTATAACATCCCTATACTTCCTAAAATACATCCCGTATACGAAAAACAGGCCCGGAATACCTTTATTTTAACAAAAAATTCAAATAAAAACAATAAAATAAGTCGCTATTAGAATCCTAACGGGTCTTTAATTAAGCCTTGACTTAGACCGGTTAGTTTTCAAAAGGAAGATACGGTTCAAACGCATGATAAAGCGAAGAACGGAATAGAATGTGATTTAGACCCGACAAGTTTGAAGACTTGTATAATATGGGTAATCTAAACACATTCTAGATTTTGAGATAAAAACGATAAGGTTTGACCCGTTTCGGCTAATTTATGCAAACTAGTTACATAAACCGAACCGAACGCGCAAGAAGCGTAACAGGTAACCATAAGAGTCATATACAGGTTTCCTAAGTTAATATGTCTTAAATATGTTGTGATATCAGTAGTATACCTTCCATTATGCCCAAATCGAGTTTAATCTCAATTTAAGCCCCGTAGGGGTATTTTGGTCATTTAAAAGATTATAAAAGAGATTAATTTTAATTCTGAGACTCGGGTCTGAAGTAATCAGTAAAACAACTTAATTTAATAGGTTATATCAGTTGGTAATAAGTCTTATATGCCAAAATGGTTTTAAACCCATACTAGGTGTTTAATACGCGTAAAAAGCCATTTTAAGCGATTTCCGGGTTATACAGAAAATCTGAGTTTTTTGATCAGGTTATAAAGTTCAAAATACTTCATTTATTATATAAAATCAGTAGTAATTGGATTGGTGTCAAAATACTATGTAAAACTCATTTTATACACAAAAAGGGTATAATCGGTATTTACTGAATCAAGGCCATAACCTTAGGTTATGATCAGGTTAAAAATAATTAAAAATCTTCAAAAATCTCAAAATATTATATTACATCAGTGGGTAAAAGGTTTGGTGTCAAAAATTGGGTTTAGATAGGCTTTACGCTAATTATGCCTTTTAATTAACAAAAAGCTTTCAAATTACGCTATTGAGCATAACTCCTAATCTAGACCTCCAACTGATGTGAAATTTTAGGGACATGTTTATAATTCAGTAATAAAGACTATTGTCCTTACACATTTCCAAAACTCTCGTTTTAAGGTCAAATGGGCATATTGGTCAACATTAGGCATTTAACGGAAACATCGGACAATCAACGAGTCAAGTAGTATAACGCAGAGGGTTATACTATCATACTAGTTGGTCCTAACGGAACTCTAAGGAATTTCTAAATCCATCTAAATCGGGTCAGAACTGAAGTCAAAGCAAAAGTCAAAGTTTTGCGACTTTCGGTTCCGAACCGAGCCTAAACAGAAAATTGTCGGATCAAACAAGCTTAGACCAGTTCTTATACTAATTATCAAGTTATATGAGTGACAAAATAGGTTACACGTCTTCTACATTGCTAATTACATGTTAATTCGCAAATTAAGTTTCTGTTGACTTTTTATAACGAACTTTGACCCGACAATTGATCTAGTTAGGACGGGAATCAGAGGGTGCCCTTTTAAGGGTTTAATGCCCACATGATTACCAACTTATAACTACCTTAAGTTTGACTAATCACTGGACCATTGTGATTAATCGATAAGTCAAACCTTAATTACGACGGTTTGACTTTTAAGTTAATAATTAAGCAAAACTCAATTAAGGAAGGTCAAGGATACTTACCAAGGTCTAAGGCACGACCAGAGATGCTTAGGGAAGGTCCTTGTGCTCCAGAAATGATCAGAAGTGAAGGTATGAAGAGATGATCAAAGTTTGCAACAATGTGGGTCTTATATAGTGCCTTTGATCCATCAAGATCATGACAACAAGCGTATGAGGTGATCCCAGATCAATTACAAGTGTCCCTAAACCTAAGAACTAGTTTAGGCAGCTCTTGGTGGTGAAAAAGGGCAATATATGTCGGTTACATGGGCTGAACAACCATCAGTCGAGTTTCTGCATCTGGGAGTAGCTTACGGACCGTAAGGGTCCTAGAATACGGTCCGTAAGGACCAGGCCAGCATGACATAACTTTCAAAAGTTGACAGTTTGGCCCCTGGACTTCCAAACTTGATTTTTAACATGGTTTCTTGCACTTGTAACCCCCAAACTTGACTTTTAAGGACTCCAAGTCATAAACCAATGTTGTTAAGTCCCCGGTTATTCATACGATCACCGAAAAGTCTTAAATTTCAACGTTGACGCTTTTAACCCCTTGTATACGAATTTTATCATAACTTTCTCATACGATAACGAAACTTGGTGAAATTTTTATCATACCTTCTAGTGAGCATAATTAATCGTTACAAAGCTTCGGGTTTGCTAAAAGGACACTCAGAGGTATACTTTAAACAAGTTGACACATTTAACCCTTGTAGTTTGTAATCTCTCACTTTCTTTCACAATTAGCTTCGTATGGTCCACGATTCATTCGTTTAAGGGTATAAACATCATGTAGGGTTATTTTAAAGTATATTTATCCATTGTTGACATTTTGAACCCTTATATTCACATACTTTCCTTGTTTGTCAACTTTAGTCCTTCTAATCAATCCTTTACACGTTTTAAGCTCATGACACGTGTAGATAAATTTTGGACATGAAATTTTCGAGGTGTTACAAGTCACCTCGGCATGGCCCTTTCAACAATGGGGTATCGACCTCGTCGGTCCTTTCCCCGACGTGCCAGGTGCAGTTAAATTCATCGTAGTGGCAGTTGACTACTTCACCAAATGGGTGGAGGCTAAGGCGTTAGCATCGACCACAGCAATGGTAATCCGCAAGTTTATATGGGAACATATTATCTGTCGATTCGGGTTGCCCTTACGCATCATTTCTGATAATGGCACAAACTTTGCTTCGGAAGACCTCCAGAAGTGGTTTAAAGAAATGAAAATCGAGCACAGCTTTGCCTCTGTGGCGCACCCACAAGCAAATGGGCAGGTTGAAAGCGTGAACAAACAAATAGTAGATAGCATCAAGGCAAGATTGGGAACTGCGCGTAAGGGATGGGTAGATGAGCTCCCTAGCATCTTATGGGCCCATCGCACGATGCCAAAAACCAGTACTGGCGAAACTCCATTTAGCCTTATATATGGTTCAGAAGCAGTAATATTACCACAAGTCAGGATTGGCAGTACCGTGGGTGGTAATTAAAGTAGATATAAACAAATGTAATTGCTAGATTACCCTCAATGCTGTAAAATGATAAAACCTATTTTGATTAAATTGGGATTCACTCGTCAGTATTTCTTGCTGATAAAATGTTTTTAAACGCGTTTCAGGTAACAAAATGTGAAAGCCAAATAGAAGCCAGCTGGAGAGCACTAAAGGCTTGAAAAAGTGGATATAAAAGTTACCTAAATAAAGAAGAAGTTTTATTTCAATAAATTAGGGTTTATCCCTAAAAACATGTTTGTAATGGAAACTTGGGTTTTCCTCCAATATATTTATTATTATAAAAATGTGGTGTTTTACTCTGATAAAATATTTCCTAACTACGGTCCTGATGAAATTCCCGCTGCCAAATTAATGATAAGCACCGATACCACCATCTCTGAGTATGCCGCGGCCGCCCGCCTCCCGGGGCAGGGGTCGGGTGTTACGACATTGTGGGTTTCCCGGGATCTTAAAAATCTTCCAGAAGTCAATTTTAGTGATGTAGTACCGAGATACGGGGCGTGCCTTTAGGGCACGTGGCGTGTCTGGGCCTTTCTTGACTAGGCTTCGCACTGTGGTCTTCTGGAGGTTTCTGGCAGCTTCCGAATCCGAGGGGTGGGACGTGTCTGGCGAGACATGAGGCATGTCTAGACAATTACTTCTGTTTTCTTCCGTTTTCCCCCGGTTTTGCTTCCTTTGTTCATCTTGGGTTAGTTTTGTCCTGAAAATAAAATGTAAAGCAAAATAAGAATATGTTGAATATTTATTTAACAAAACATAATAAAAAGTGGGTGTAAATTGATATAAAAATATGTGCATTTTTGTTTATATCACCTATATTTTTCACAATCATTTTACAATAGAGCCATCTTCTATGTTGTTGGTGACTTTGATGTGGTCAAGACTTTTAAGTAATTGGGATTTACTTGTACCAGAGTGTTCTCTCTTCTTATACCAATAAGATTGTTCAAAGGGGTGAAACCCCATAGTGACCAAGGGTTCCAAGAGGGCATCACTCCCTTGGCATGTTTTGTTGATTAGCACGTTAGAAGAAACCAACTATTCGTGAGAGTTGAATTTAAGTGGAAACAGGTCTATCAATAGCAACTATAATTGGCAACGTTATGCTACGAGTAACAATTGCGAGTAACACTAACCGGTGATGTCATTGGTAACCGTTATCGGCAGTAGCGAGTCATTACTAACAACTTAGGCGATCAATAGTAATTGAGTTACTACTAACAAGCCAATCAGTAACAATAATTGAGTTACTTCCTACAAACGTTACTTATAATGGTAACTGAGCAATTGCCAATTCTTTAATCGCTACTTGTTATATTTTTCACGAAGAGTTATGTCGATTCAAATAAATGTTGTGATGGTTCTATAACTATAAAGGTAAGTCTTTGGTCACTTTTTTGTACACATTTTCTTATAGTTGGACGTTATAAAAATAATTAAGCTACGCTTTTTGTTAACATTGTATAAGCAGACCAAAAGATAAAGTAATTTCATATTTTTTATTAAATTAGTTATATATATTATGATTTTAAATTATTTATGGCCTTGTCCAATTTTTGCAATCAGTCTGACCAATGAACGTTAGACGCCCTATTCGATAAACAGGCTGATTAGACTTAATAAACATATAACATTTCAAATAGATTGAGGCAACTGTTAGAAATAGTCAGTGATTTGTTATATTATTTTGTATACTAGATAAACATATATATCCCTTTCTTTCAACTATACGTCGAAGCATTTGGAGAATATGTAAATAACATAACTTTTAACAACCAACCTCCGTCCGTCTTTAAGCCAGTGGAAGAAATCAAGAGGAGCGGATTCTTATGTGTTAAAAATAAAGCTAGTATTACACTCTTAGGGTGGTGTAAGGTGTAACAACCATCGAAAAAGACCTTAACGGCTCGTAACCGAAACTCCAAGCACGCACACCGAGAACCAGCACAAAAAATGAAGGAGTCCTGAGTTTGACCACGTCGCGCTACACGGCGGTATTAACATTACGTGGTCGCTTGACGCGGCCCTTCTTTTGATCACCAGCTGACACATGGCACCACGTGGCAGCCACGTGGCATGCCTACGTGGTGACTCAGAACATCTAAGCCCTAGCTAGACCCTTCGCGCTACGTGAAGGGGTAATGCACATTCAGTCGCGCGACGCGACGAGGTCCAAATTCAGTTATAAAAGGGTTGAGAATCAGATATTCCGAACATCTCAAACTTCTTTTCTTTCTCTCTGAATCATTGCTATTATACCCGAGTTCTAAACCTCTGCCCGTAATCAGCTTACTAACTCGAATCATTGGTACGGTACCCTGTCCGATCGATGGAAACCAAGCCAACGGATGTTTAAGTGCTGCCTAAATAAGGCTATACTTTGTCATCCTGTTGTGGGTTTTGATCTCGTGATTATCGTTAAAGTTGAATTGAGTTAATACACTAATACGAGTTTCATTGTATCTAGAAATTATAACTTATAACAAGGGGCTACTAAACCAGAATACCAAGCGATTAAGTAAGCTTAGTGGTTAAGTAAACTGAACAACTAAGTAAGTTGATTAATCGGCTAAGTAAGTTAATTAATTAATCAGACAACTAAGTAAGTTAATTAATCGGCTAAGTAACTTAATTAATTAATCAGCTAAGTAAGTTACTTAATTAAATGGTTAAAGTAAATTAATTAGTTAAACAGCTAAGTTTAACAACAAGATATACATGTGGTAGATAGCATCTAAATATGTATGTATAAGGAAGGTAATATCTAAGGAAGGTAATATCTAAGGAATGTAATATATAAAGGAAGGTAATATATAAGGAAAGGTTTAACTGAGGAAGATGTATATGGGTAGATAACAACTGAGGAAGGTGAATATGGGTAGATAACAACTGGGAAATGGGTATATGGGTAGATAACAACTGAGGAAGGTGTATATGGGTAGATAACACCTGGGGAAGATCTATATAGGGTAAGACATATTCCTTACCTATAAATAGGAAGCTTAGGATTCATTTTTCCTTGCTCATTCCTTCTCTTCTTCTCTCTATACGTTGGTGTTCTAACCAATAATCACCGATACGATATTCTGTTCCATCGATCAAGGAACCACTAACGAATGCCAAAGTGTTGTCTGAATAAGACTATACTTTGTTGACTTATGTTATGGTTCTGATCTCGTGACCATCATTAGGTTTGAATTGGTTTTACACTAATACGTATTCCACTCCGTTAAACTAAATGTTTAACTATCAGAAAACTCCGAACTATAAACTTACACTCAAAATAGATGCTTAATTACCAGAAGATTCAGAACTATAAAAATAGATGCTTAACCATCAGAAGGCTTAGAATCAGGAGGCCTGTTAAATCAAGAACTATAGACCGACAAGGTGAGTCATTCTCTTTTTATCAAATGCTTTCAAAACCCTAAATGTTTTCCTAGTTATATTACAATGATTAAGTCTTTGTATTTTTACTAGGAAACTACTGGCGGTATGTGGGGTATTTTTATACATTTCTTGTCTAGCGTTACTATTGGATGACGAGATAGCCAATAGTAATATGACCATAGTCACAAAATCCGGTCGAGTGACAAATACCATTAAAGTGGTCTCTTTGCTATTGGACGACGAGATAGCCAATAGTATTATTGTGAGATATAAACAAGTGTAAAAACTCTTAATGTTGTAATTATAACAAATGTGTTTTTTGTATACCTGAATGAACTTACCAATATTTTCTGCTGATCAAATGTTTTTAAAACGCGTTTCAGGTGATTACAGTAGATTGGAATAAGAGTTGTGATACGGCACCGAAAGGCTTAAAAAAGTGGCTTATTTTATCAATTAGATTAAATTAAGAAACATTGTTTATGTATTCGGGTTTACCCCATATTAAAGCTACATTTGTAAAACATGAGTTTATTCCCATCTGTTTAATAAATAAAATCTGGTGTTTTTAAACTCTGATATTTTTCCAAACTCACGGTCCTGATAAAAATTTCCGCTGCAATATTTTCAAAATAACCACCAGTACCACTTGACTGTTCACGGCTCCTGTCCAGTGTGTGGTCGGGGGTTGTGACATAAGGGGTGCTCTCCTCGTGGGGAGTGGTAACCACTCCACCCAAGTCAATCATACTCATCCATGTCAACTACTCTCTCTAACTCAAACGTAAGTGGTGCTCCAACCAAACAATTTTTTTCTTTAAAAAAATAAAAAATAAATGTGTGATTGGTTGGAAGAGAATGGGGCCACCATTAACCCCCCCCCCCCCCCCCTCATCTTCCCTTGCACGATGACTACTCACCGAATGAGTGAGTTTACCACGTGGTAAACTAGGTTGGCGGCGGTGTGCCCGCGAGGGGAACCCACTCACCGAGAACACCCCGTATACCCTTAGTATGCCCAAAATTTGTATATCTCAATTTATGTTAGCGGTTTCAATTATGGGATGTATCTATATTGTATGTTTCTATCTTTTTGCTAGAATCGTTTGAATAATTTTGTTTTTTTAACAACAAATGTTATACATACTCTAGTTTACATCAATAATTCTAAATTATTCTCATTGTCTAGGTTTGAACCTGAAACCTCCCCTCTAAGTGACATTGGATCTTATAAATAGATTAAATAGCTTCTACTTTTTTCTTGAACAACAAAGGTTACGCCTACTTATACACCAAAGGGGCAGTGCTCTAGTGGGGCCCCGACGACTTTGTCGGCAATTGGAGTCTCGTTCGTGACAAAAGTATCATGTGCGAGCCAGTGGTTTTACTATAGTAAGTGTTCTAGCGGTGAGTTTCCTCTAGAATTGGTGACGAGCTGGGAAATAAGCGTCATATGTGATCATAGGCGTGGCTGGCCTTTCGCCAATGAATGTATTAATATATTCAGACTTTGTTGGACATTCAAAAATAAAATTAAAATGGCTTCACTGAGCTTCAAAAAAAGATATGAGTTAAGAGAAAACATTAATTGTCCTGAGATGTTGGTCTGATGGTCAAAAGGCTTGCCCTCCCCAGTGGAGACGCATGTTCAATTCTCGTTTGGGTCATTTTTTAGAGACATCTGGGTGAAGGGACGAATTGGGGGTTTAGTCCCGGGTTCGAACCAGACATGAGGCAAAGGTTTATGGGTTTCATCTGGTTCCCGCGCATCATGAGGTACGGTCCCATGGCGGTCGAGGAGTCTTTCTGGACATAGCTCAAGTAGAGTGGGGTTACACGTGAGATTCTTTATAGGCTAGTGGTATCTTGGGGGTGTGATAAAGCTTTGGGACCAATAGGTCCTAGATTCGATTCCTACATGGGGGTTTTTCCCATATTATTGGGTTTCCTCTTGAATTGATGTATAAACATTATGCCTAGTGGAGATGAATATGATCGGGTGATTCTGCTGATGACACAATAATATACTTCAGTGGTCTGTCAGTGATTCAAATTTGTTAGTTAAAAAAATAGAAAGTAATAAAAAGGACATTAGCCATTCCAGCTATAGCTGGGTGCTTGGGTGGTAGTGGCTCTTGCCTCTTGGAGAAAAGACCAGGGTTCAAATCCTGGCATTGAGTGTAGTTTAGTATTAATTGGTGTAGTTTATAAGTATGAGTAATGTAACCTTTGCCATTAAAAAAAGGACATTAAAGTTTGGACAATATAGTTCCAAGAAAAAGGGCTAGGCCTAACATGTTTAATGAGAGAAATTTGGGGCGAAGGAAGTTGGTTAAAATAGGAAAGATAATTTGATGTGTTCCAAAATACTAGGAGATGGTCCCCACAAAATTTCCAACCGGAACAAAAAGGTGAAAATGGCAGCTCTCTCTTTTTTTGGAGTTTATAATGAGACAATGCCATCTTTAAAAGTGTAGTCTAGTAGCAGGTTGATATAAACTTGTACGTAAAATTATTCTTTTTTAACTCGTCTTTTTAACAAAAACGAAGACTCATGACCAAATATGAGTGTTCCTCATTCTGTTTTGTCATCTTTCACTTTGATTTTGTTTAACTTCATAAAATAAGAGTTCGTGATTTGCATGTTTATATTAAAATAGTTAAAACATAATTAATTTATCAAAATATAAAGAGTAAACTGCCATTTTGGTCCCTTTGGTTTGGGCACTTTTGTCATTTTAGTCTAAATCTCAAACTTTTTACATCTGGGTCCCTGTGGTTTCACTTTTGTTGCCATTTTAGTCCAAAATCCAAAAACCCTATATTTTGGCTGTTGAAACCTGATTGTTTTGTCTTTTTGTGGCATTTTGGTCATTTTGATTTACTCTTCTAATAAATTAAAAGCTATTATTAAACAATAATTTGTGGGTCCCACCACACCCCCACTACTTCTTCTACCTTTTCTTCTACCCCCACTCCTCTGATCTCTCCTGTAAACATCACAAACAAAACCCCAAACAGAAATTCAGTTGCCAAAATCTACGTCATCGATCAACATCCTCCATCTCCGATCTCCAACATCAGCTACGTCATTCGACCTTCACCATCACAGTTAACCTGCAACTGCCGAAATACTTATCCATCTGAAATACCGGCATACACGGTACAACATCATCTCCAATCACCTTCTCCAACATCATCTCCGATCACTACCTCTGATAGCCATTACCGTCAGTACAACCTCCATCAACACACCTTCACCACAACCTTTATTATTCACCATCCATCACCGTAAATCCACAAAAGCAACCGCATTCAACCACATCGTTCACCGCCATAATCGTACACCACCGTTATTCCATCAACACAATCAACAACAAATTACAGATCCACAAACCCACAACAACAAAAAAACCCTTAATTCCGGCGGTGGTGAGAAGGGGCGAGGAGGTGGCGGAATTAACAGATGTGATGATCATCGAGGTTGATTCTGGAACCCTAAATTGGATAAAAACTTGGGGTTTATAAGATGAACTGGAAGCTTATACGGCTGAAATGCGTCGATCTGTTGTGAGATTGAGATGGATCTGTGAATGAAGAATTGAATGGGAAAGAAAATGTGTGATGAATTGTGATCTGAGTTTTAGATAGCAAAGGAATCGAAAAACCCTAGAACTTTAATTTGCAGCAATGACCGTGGACAAATTAAGTATGAGAGAAAACTGAGAGAGAGAGAGAGAACTGAGAGAGAGACAATGATTTTTAGTGAGAGAGAGAGGGGGTTATATATATATATATATATAATTAATTTTGTTTTAATTTATTAGAAGAGTAAATCAAAATGACTAAAATGCCCCTGCACAAAAAGACAAAACAATCAGGTTTCAACAGTCAAAATAGGGGGTTTTGGATTTTGGACTAAAATGGCAACAAAAGTGAAACCACAGGGACCCGGATTTAAAAAGTTTGAGATTTGGACTAAAATGACCAAAATGCCCAAACCACAGGGACCAAAATGGCAGTTTACTCAAATATAAAATATGCTTTAACACTTGTTCTAATATATATCTTTCTATACTAATAAACAAAAATCCTTTTTGGACACGTGTCATTCTCTGGTAATTTCTCACCCTTATTTTTTTATTTGGACACATGTCATTCTCTGGTAATTTCTCACCCTTATTTTTTTATTATCTCTTTTATTAATAATAATATTATTAAACATCAATTTACCTAAATCTATTTATCTCTTTTGTTTAATTGAATTCTTTTTTAACTCCAAAGTTTTAATCTTTGACAATTTAAGTCTAAAGTTTGGATCTTTAGTATTCTAACCACTTTGATTAATTTGATTTTCACTTCTAATTCAAAAGTTTTCATCTTTTCCAGTTTAACCCCTTTAAATATTTTTTACTTTCAATCCAAAGTTTTTCATCTTTTCAATTTAATCTCAACATTTTTTTTTTCTTTCAACTTTAGTCTCTTATATACTTTTCATCATGTTTGACATGTCTGTCGCAACGCGTCTATTTTTCCCCGTTTGATAGGTTTATCGCAACGTGCGAGTCAGAGATCGACTTAGTTATTTTTTTCTCGGTTTTACACACAGACTCGTGGTCACGTGAGAAACATTTGCCTTTCATCTAACATGATATATAACTATTGAATCCCCGCCGCATTGCGGCTGGTGGTAAATCTAGTTAACATTATAACAACACACACTATGCATAACCGTTTTGATATTACTCTTAAGCTAGTTGTACATTAAAGGAAAATAAATTGTTTAAAATTACTTATATAAGTTGACAAACTTGCAAATTATATATCTCTACACTTTAATATCGTTTTGCATAACTGTATTATATATTTATGAATGTATCAACTTTCATACTTTTATTTTTTTATAAATATTTCAATAGATGTAGAATCTTTGTCAATATTTATAGGCATGGAATTTAAAATTCTAATTTTTCTGTTCATAAAAATATTGAGTTCATGTTTGATTTTATGCTATTTAATTTTAGCTTGATCAAATTTTACAAATATTTCAATAGATGTAAAATCTTTGTTGATTTATAGGTATGGAATTTAAAATTCTAAATTTTCTGTTCATAAAAATATTGAGTTAACGTTTGATTTTATGCTATTTAATTAAGACTAGGGTGGCACTCAACTTGGCTGACGCCCCCCACTGAAGCCTCCACAACGGACTGTCTAAGGTGAAGTAAGTTGGTCATATTTGATGATGACGAGAAAGGTGTTGAAAATATTATCATACTAATGTTTGAGACATGAGAGTGGGGTTCGACTACAAAGTCTGTTTTTCCTACAAAGTGTACAAAGTCATAAAACACCACAATTTCAGCTATAAAACACATTCAAAACACACAAATAACAGAGTGAAGATCATTAAAACACAATATTCAAACCCGAACAATCCATAAAAACTTCAAACACATCATCGTAGAACTATGAATGTAAAACACAACATGATAATCAACATAAAACACACTAATGTTAGTCATTCGATAATTAAAGACTTTATAATCTAAAACACAACACAACCCCACAAATATGGCGATTTAGTAATCTTCACTTTGTTATTGGTGGGTTTTGAGTATGTTTTATGGTTGATATTATGGTGTTTTATGACTTTTTATAAGAAAAATAGACTTTGTAGCCAAGTCCCACCCTAAGACATGATATTATATGTATTGAGCTCAAACAAATATCTATCTCTTTTACATTTTCATATCCATGATAAATTGAATTTTTGTATGAATTTTGTACCCACATTGTTCAATGGTCACAAATTTAATGAGAATGGAAAGCAATTGGTGATGAAGGAGTTGTCATAGGCTCACTTAATACCATGAAAGGATCTATAGCTAGCTATGCTTATAATAGGGGTAGCTTTCGTCTCTGAGAACATAGGTGCAATAAAGTATTGTACGGTTAGAATGTATGGTTGGGTTTTAAACCAATAGAATTGAAAATAAAATAGCATGTAAGAAATACTGTTTTTTAATAAAAAAATGTGTCGGATCTCCCAAGCCTAGTTGCTTATATTTTTGCTTCTTGGTTACTAAATGAGCCAAACAGTAACCACTTGTCATATAATTAATTAGACATTTTGTTTTAATGGTTTCATAATGTTTCCAAGTCATATTGATTCAATCATGCCCATCCTTTATTATAAAGTATATACATGATTCATGTGATTTGTTTAAAATTACAAAGATAATCATCAGGATCACCACCAAATAGTTGTAGTTGCACACTACACCGCCATCGATTCAACTACATCCTATCAAAGATTACATTTGCTCTATAATTAGGGTTAATACTGTTGGGAATCATTGTATCAGAATAATAGCGGAAGCGGTTTATATAATTTACCAAAAGCCGATTATATAAATTATTTGATTTATTAATCCGATTAATAAATATTCCCAATCAGGATCAAGGTTATATGCGTATAAACAAATAAACGGAATAAACAACCATAGAGGGTTTTAGTAATCAACCTTTGATGACTACACCGGAATTGTAACACGCGGGTTACAACGAATCCTCGCTAGTAGGAAGTTCACAACCAAGCACAAGATCCCCCAGAGTAGAACCAGCCAAGAAGAAGGTGGATATTATCAAAGTCTTATGGGTTTCCACCTTAAACATCCTTTTATTCTAAAAGGTGTCTCTTGGGTTTCCACATTAAACATCCTTTTATTAGAAAAAGGTGTCTCTTGGGTTTCCACTATTATTATTTCACAAATAATAATCTACCTACTCGTGAACATATACGATTCGTGTACCAACGTGTAACTCTTAGGATCGTACCGAGTTAGTTACGTTGACTTTAATTAAGGTCGGACATACATATATCCAACAATCTCCCACTTGGACGATTTTAATTAAATGAGTCAACGTGTGCAGAGTTGGACGCCTAGCTGCATCGCACTGCTCCTAACACGGCATGACACTTTACAGTCGTCAACTAGTTCTTTGCGTTCAAGTAACACTTTACTTAACCAAATACTATAGCCCTGATAATTCTATCAATAAGTCCCTTCTGTATAGAACATTCGTTGATCATAAGACATGGATCATTCATTCTTATATAGTGATCAACCATTCTCTATTCTCGTCTTTAATTCAAAGTGGTCTAACGAACTACTCTTAGTCCGAGCGTGGCCACGCGTTTATTCCAGTTTGAGTTAACGAGGGCGCCAGAATTTCTAAACTTCTAATCCCATAGAAGTACAGAATTCCATCAGCACTATACAACTCCCACTTAACCTTGGATTCCTCCCAACGCTGCCCGGATTACTATCCATGTTTCAGGACAGTGTTAGATAACATCAAAGATTGTCCTTGATCAATGTAGTTTAATATGTGCCTAAAGAAAAAGGACAGATTGAACATATCAATATCAAAACATCTCATGACTTAGATCCATGGAGATCGTTTTGAAGCGCGTCACATCCAATATCATTCCCTAGTGATATCTGTGAATTTTGATTCTCAAACTCTTGAGTTATTCATCTCATGAATACAATCATCTCAATTCACAATAGTCTTACATTCAAGTTCATTCCCATGTAATTTGATCGACTACGGATATTTTAGAATACGCTTATTCAAGGATATAAACATACAAATAACGAACACAGTTACAAAATAATTAAACTTGCATTTAACCAATAAATCAAATAACTATTTCAATGTAACTGTTGTAGTTCAAAATTAAAACACCAATACTAACTACAGATCATGCCCACTGTCTAGCAAATCTAAGCCCTATTTTTCCAGCATGCTCCTCATGTTTAGCTTGAGGTAGAGGCTTAGTAAAGGGGTCAGCCAGATTTAGATCTGTATGAACTTTGCTTATTACAATGTCTCTACGCTCTGATACCACTGTTGGGAATCATTGTATCAGAATAATAGCGGAAGCGGTTTATATAATTTACCAAAAGCCGATTATATAAATTATTTGATTTATTAATCCGATTAATAAATATTCCCAATCAGGATCAAGGTTATATGCGTATAAACAAATAAACGGAATAAACAACCATAGAGGGTTTTAGTAATCAACCTTTGACGACTACACCGGAATTGTAACACGCGGGTTACAACGAATCCTCGCTAGTAGGAAGTTCACAACCAAGCACAAGATCCCCCAGAGTAGAACCAGCCAAGAAGAAGGTGGTTATTATCCAAAGTCTTATGGGTTTCCACCTTAAACATCCTTTTATTCTAAAAGGTGTCTCTTGGGTTTCCACATTAAACATCCTTTTATTAGAAAAAGGTGTCTCTTGGGTTTCCACTATTATTATTTCACAAATAATAATCTACCTACTCGTGAACATATACGATTCGTGTACCAACGTGTAACTCTTCGGATCGTACCGAGTTAGTTACGTTGACTTTAATTAAGGTCGGACATACATATATCCAACAAATACATGTTGATTTTATTTTGAAATTTTGAATCGCTACCCTTGTATGCATGGAACCAAGGTTTCTTCGGTTTATTTTCCCACTATTCGATCCATCTATAATGATCGTCTTGATTAGATTCATTATTAGGATACGGAAAGTAACAATTTGAAATGTGAAGAATCTAAACAAGTGTTTAGTTTTATCCCATGTTTAGCGGAATCAAGTGGATTATCCACCTTTGTTTTGATAATTAAGGTGGTGGCGATGGTGTCAGGTCGTGGTTGTTCTTTGTCCATAAATTGGTTGAAGAGTGGACGCTATATATTGAGACAATACACATACATGCTCAGGTTGATTCCTAAAAGAAGTGAAATTTACATGCAAATTGGGGGAATAGTTATGCGCAACGTGTTGGTAATTACACAATATATAAATCACTAGAATGATTTGCGTAATTTACTCATCCTTATCAGTAGTTATAAAGATCGAACTTAGGTGACCAACAATAACTCACATTATCTTATTATCCTCATCAATAAAATATTTAGGAGAAAAATCCCATCTAATTGTTTTGTATAACCTAGGCCATCTAACTTATGTCATCCATGACAAATATTAGAATAGTACATTTTATGATGTAAACTAATACAATATAAAATAATGGTAAGTTACTATTGATCATGTGACTATACGAAAATATGAACCAAAAGTTCACATGGACAACAATAATACCTCACCAAACACTATTAATCAATCACATCTTTGTTATGGTTTAGACAGAATCATACGAGTTAATCTACTTGATTAATATTTAAGAGTATATACCTTTTTAAATCTTTTCAAGAATTGGAAGAAAAAGAATTTGAAGACTTTAAGCACAATATCTAAAAGGAATATGTGGATGGCCACTATTCTAAGTATCCAAGGATCCTACTACATGGGATTAGATTTGATGTGTATATAATAAGTATTTTAGTATTTTGTTTTAGATATAGAATCCTATCTTATATTTGAGAATTTTTAAAACTAATTCCAAGATCGACAATGTGTATTGACTCTCATATAGTAAGACATGTTTAATCTAAAGACTTAACTTTTTTTATACACTTCTTGTATTTGATACCTGAAGAGGCAACCATCCTATCGACCAAATGGAACTACTACGTTTGGATCAGATCCTCTGGACCTATACATCTTGACTATCACCTCCGAACCATGAAGCGAAAGCTAGTGGTATGGACTCTATCATAACACACTAATAATCTTTTGAATGAAATTATATATGAACAGTAGCGGCGGACCCAATGATTATTTTAAAGGGGTGCGAACGAGAGGTTTAACATCGAATGGATTAGTCTAAACGTTATGTGATGCGTTAATCATATAAAAACACGCATTTCGACGTATCTTATTAAACTCAATGCAACCTATATAAGGGTATCCGGGGCACACTCGGGGAGTGGGTTCGGTGACCACCTTCCCCGATCGGGAACACCGCCGCCATCACCGCGGGGACCCGATTCGGGGAGTGGGTTCGGCACTTGTTCACCGCATTGAATTGGCACGCTGTTTGAGGAACGGTCGAATTAAACGGTCGAATTTAAAAAAAAAATTCACTTTTTAAACAAATATAAATAACCACACCCACTTCACTATTTTTTATACTCTCAAACCACACCCACTTCTTATTTTTTATACTCTCAAACCACACCCACTTCACTAATTTTTTATATACTCTCAAACCACACCCACTTCAAACCGAGCAATGGAGAACCAACCCCGCGAAGCCAAGAAAAAAACTAAGGGATGGGGCAAGCAACCGTCTCGTGGTGGTTCGAGCGGTGCAAGTGCACAATCACAACCCCCTTTCGGATATACTTCACAACCCCCGTTTTTTTTCCAACAACCTTCACACCCCTCCTTTTACAACACCCAAGCAACCAACCTTCAACCTAATTTCGGCTATTTTCAAAATTTGTTATCAATGGATCCACCTCAATCCCCCGCCTTCGACCCATATGCTTTTCGTTCCCCACAAGTTCCATCTACACGAGGAAATGTTGAACGTCCTCTACCTATTCACGACGACGAGGACGAGGAGGTAGTGCCCGAAACTCAAAATTTGGGCGACGAGTACGAGGACGAGGACGACGAATATAATGTGGATGAAGACGCCTTCGCCAACGCCTCTTTTTGGACCTTTGTCCATTTTTCGCTCGCCACTCTACCAACAAAAAGAAGGGCAATCAACAAAACCGCGATAGTTTTTGGCGTAAGATTTTAAATCATTTTAACGCCACCCTCGGTGGAAGTAACCGGACCGTGCATCAAGTACGGTCTAAATGGGGCCCGATGCACACGAAAATAAACTTTTTCAACGGCCTATACCAACAAGCGGTAAAAATTATATTTTTTAACATTGTATATTTTTTAATTTTCTTTACTAAGTTCATATTTTTTTAACACTTATTATTTTATAATATGTAGGATCGCACACGAGGAAGCGGAGTCAAGGATCTCGACGTGATGAAAGTCGCTTTAACAGAATTTAAAGAGAGATTTCCGAACGGTTTTCAACATGTCGAGGCATGGGAGGTCCTTCGAAAACACGACAAATGGGCCCAAGTCCCATTGTTGGGTGAGGAAGGGGAAGGGGAAGGGGAAGGTTCGGGACAAAAAAGAAAGCCCGTTGAGGTGGACCCTTCCATACCCGATATGAACGAAGACCCCTCGCCACAAAGAACACAACGGCGAGACAAGCGTCAAGCGACATCGTCCGAGGGAAGCTCGGCCGAGTTGGCGGAACAATTCAAAGAGTACTCCGCCATGAAAGAAAAGAAGCACGCGATTGAATTGGAGGCGATTGAATTGAGGAAGAAAAGAGAGTCGCAGGCTCTCGAGCTCATATCGGAACAACGCGAGACGATGAAAAACTACAATTACGATCGAGATATGGAAACATTCATCAAGCCGCACGACGATGCTCCGCCAAATATGTTGCCGTTCATCCTCGCCCGAAAGCGCGACATCGCTAACAAGTACGGGTGGCCGTGCGATTTCTAAAATTTTTATTTTCTAGTTTTAATGTAATTTTTATTTTCTAGTTTGAATGTAATTTTAATTTTCTAGTTTGAATTTAATTTTTATTTTTATTTTCTACTTTGAAATGTCTTTTGTTAAATTTTATTTAATTTTTATTAATATTTTTTTATAAACATGCATAATTACAATAAATAAATAAAAAAAACCAACTCCCCTAAGAGGGGAGTGCCGCCATCAATTTAGGGTGTTAGGGGAGTTTAAGAGGGGAGTTGACGTGGCACACGAGGATTGGTTATGCGTAAGAGAGGGGACTCCCCTCTTAGGGGAGTGCCTCTCTCACCCTAAGCATTGCGATTGGATCAAAACATAAAGAAATCAGATTTATACCGTACAATTATAACGTATTATAAGTGGTCCGAGTCATACACAGAAAATATAACGGTAATTATAACGGAAATGCTGACACGTATAATCAAAATATATTAATTAGAGCTTAAAAAAAGGAAAAAAAAGAAACCGCAATTTGACTCCACTCAGATCGAAACAAAATTTACAAAACATTCAGAAAAATCACGAAAACATATTATATTTGACCTGACTCGTTTCCAAAAAGTTTACGTCGAAAGTCGAAACACACCAACTCAAATTTATACCGAAACGTACATTATATGTACGGAAAATTTGTTTTTTTTAAACGAAAATTTATTATATTTAACCAGACTCTTTTCCATAAAAAGTTTACGTCGAAACGTAGAGCAAATCGAATTTATATCGACACGTACGTAAAAATATGCAAATAAAAAATTAGTTTTTCTTAAGTAAAGGAGATATAGCTGTAAGCTTGAAACAAATTATTAGTAAAAAACTTAATAGGTTAAATACGTTCGTAAAATCGTGCCAAATAGCACTAATGCCATACCGCTGCCAGCGACCACCAACAATCATAAGAGCTCGTAAAAATAAAATAAATAAAAAAGTAAAAAGTAACACCGAACAAAAAACAGACGGAAAATCGTTGAACCGCGCACGACCATTGCAGCGTGTTAATACGGAATATTAGACATAAATGTAAAACATAGAAAATAATAACTAAGTCGATCTAGGACCAACGTGTTGCGACGAACTTGTCAAACGAAGAAAAATAGCGTGTTGTGACTTGCGACTGCCTGTCAACCGGGAAAAAATAGAAGAAAAAAAGTTGAACCTACACGCACGTTATGGCGTGTTGACTCGAAAAAATTATAACGAAACTTAAAACGAAAAACTTGCGAAAGATAAAAAGTATGGGAGACCAAAGTTGAACATAAAAAAGTGTTGGGGTTAAATTGCAAAAGATGAAAAGCTTTTTGTTAAAAGTAAAAAAGTCAAAGGGAAAGTAAAAAGTAACACGGAACAAAAAAAGGCGGAAAATCGTTGAACCGCGCACGACCGTTGCAGCGTGTTAATACGGAATATTAGACATAAATGTAAAACGTAGAAAAGAATAATTAAGTCGATCCAGGACCATCGTGTTGCGACGAACTTGTCAAACGAAGAAAAATAGACGTGTTGCGACTGGCGACTGCCTGTCAACTGAGAAAAAACAGACGAAAAAATGTTGAACCCCACACGCATGTTATGACGTGTTGACTCGAAAAAATTATAACGAAACTTAAAACAAAAAACTTGCGAAAGATAAAAAGTATGAGAGACCAAAGTTGAAAATAAAAAAGTGTTAGGGTTAAATTGTAAAAGATGAAAAGCTTTTTGTTAAAAGTAAAAAAGTCAAAGGGGTTGTTAAAATGCAAAAGATTAAAAATTTTGGATTAAAAATGAAAATTGCAAATTTTTTTTGAAAAACTCCCGATGCCCATGTTACAACAACATAAAACATAAATTTGTTACTAATTTATAGTTTGAATTTGTTACTATAGTTTGAAAATGTTATGTAAAAATACAAATTAAACGAATATGTTCATCTGTTTTTCTTTTTTCATTTTTAAACATTTACCTACGTTTAGATTCTATAAATAGAAGGATTTTTATGTATATATTTGTAAGAATGTTAAAAGAGATGTGCCTTAACATTGTATTTCGATTATTTCTTATATTTTAAAATATTTAAAATGAAAAAAAGTGAATTATTATTTTGTTTCTTCTTCTTACAAAAAGTACTCTATTCTACATAAATCACTTATAATATCCTTCAAGATCACTTTTGATAAACAAATCGTGTTTAAATTAATACGTCGAATCTCTATAATACAGGGACTAGACGCTCATGACTCATGGTTGATCACGCTATAATTAAACGTATATAACGGCCCATTTTAAACATCTTGGTTTAACATGTTAACTCATTTACGACATATTTATCATGTAAACAACTTTATTACATGTTTAAAACTCGTCAACTTGTTTAAACCGATCAACCGCATTTTGATGTGTTTAAATAATGGCTCAAGTTCAAATTACATCGTTTCATTTTTATTTTTTTGTTTTCATCAATATATTAATGTTTTGGTAAACATTAAAGTTCATACATTTCAATCCAGCCCGTCATCAACATGCTAACCTCTCAATCCCGTCAACACAAAACCTAACAACCCGCTAACCTCTCAACCCGACAATATTGACACCTCTACTTAAAACATCAAAATTCACATCTTAACGGCACTTGCAAGTTTGTCTAGGCATACAATAGAATGCGTCCAAAGATAACCTTTTGGGCAGCAAAAAGGTCAACTTATGTTTTTATGTATTCCGATTCCAAAATATATAAATCAAACTCAAAACTCCAATTTTAAATTCATATTCCAACATTTAGCAAATTGCTGATGAATATATAAAAATTGTGGAATTGAAGTTTGCTATAAGTTTATCATCAAAAAGGCGTGTACTGATCACTAATGCTTCAAAACTGGTCGAGCCATCCGGTCAGATGGGTTCGACCCACGTCCTAACCTACCTAACCGGCTAAACCCATGTCGAACCCCCCAAATTATGAAGAAACTTTTACATTGAGTGGAAAAAAATAAATCAAAAATTATAAAAAAAAATAATAAGAAAAAAAAAATTAAAAATTTGTAGAGTGAATGAAGGCTGGGCTGGAAATAGCTGGAAAACCTACTCATCCAAGAAATGCTTCACGATCTTCATGCTTGGTTCCACCACCTGTTTTTCCCATATTTCCGCCACCCTTCCACCACCGGAATCTGACGTCATCAACGCCCTAAACGCCTCCGTTGCATCTACTCTTCTCAAATCCCATCCAGCGTCTCTCAGCCGTAGGATCTTACTCACTTGTTTCTTCGCCAGCTGTATCGTATTATCCTTAATCCTCCTCACTGCTTCATCGTACGCCTCAGATCGTCCCACGTCATCCTCACTCTCATCCCCACCGTCCGATCTCCCAAACCCCGGAAACTTTTCAAAATACGTCTCAAACTCCGGTACCCCAATCGCCTGACCCAAACCCGACTTGTTTATAACATTATTCTCACCCGACCCGAAAAACTCCACCAGCTCTTCAAACATACCCGAATCCAACATCTCATCAACCCGTTTTGATAAATATTTGTTTAAAACGGGTAAACATACGTCAACCCAGATAAAACAACAATCGTAACGAAGCTCTGTACTAACCGGGTCCGGGTCGGGTCCGTTGAAGACGTCTGATTTCGGGTCGAACCGTTTTGTAACTAGTGAATAGATTAAGGAATTTGACCCGCCGACGATTAGAGGTAATCCTCGTCGGAGTTTAATGTCGGAGATGTATTCCGATGCGAGTTTTCGGAAATCTGAAGGTGTGAAGACGGGTTTTGTCGGGTCAATTGTTCCGAGAAGGTGGTGGGGGACATTTAGTTCTTCAATGGTGATTTTGTTTGTTGTGATGTTGAGACCACTGTAAACTTGCATTTTATCGGAGTTTATGATCTCTGCGTTGTGGAAGAAGCGAGTAGCTAGATCGATTGAGAGGCGTGATTTTCCGGCGCCGGTGGGGCCCATGATGATGACGATTTTACGTTTACGGCGACGTGTGGTGGTGGTGATGGTGGTGGTTGTTGTCGTGGTGGCTGTGGTGGCGAGTGTTGACGGTTCCATGTGAATGTTATTACTGTGATTGAGCCTCCACGTGGAGGAGTAAGAAGAAGAAAAGGTGGGTTGAAAGAAGGTGAGAAATGAAGAGAATAATCTGAAACGATGATGATGGGAAGTTGTTGGAAATGGTAGTCTCATAAGGAATTAGCGTTTGATGATGATGATGATACACCATTAGCAGCAGGAGGTACATACAAAACACATGAGAGACAGAGAGAAAGAGAAAGAGAGAGAGAGAGGGGGGGGGGGGGGGGGGGGGTGTTTGTTTAAATTTGGGGTTTTGAGTGAAAGTTTTAGGAACATTTGGGTTTGTTACATACACTATTTATAAATATAAATATAAATATTATTATTATTATTGTTATCTGTAACCTTCTCTCTCTCTTCTTTCTCTCTCTATCTCTCTCTCTGTGTGTGTGTGCATATATTTTATAGTGGTTTGGGATTGTTGTCGTTTTCGTGTTGGATGTTGGTGGCAGAGATACGTGCAAGGTGATGATAGGAAAAAAAAAGCTGCTATAAATTCATTCATTCACTCAGTTTTTAATAATAATCAAGTAATGAAGCAGAGGAAAACCCATCATCATCATCGCCATTGTTAGGATCTGTAAAATGTTAATCGTGTTGCAGAGGGAGGGTGTGTTGGTTGGGTCGGAGAAGAAAGAAAGGGGGAATTGTGAATGATCGTAGTATTGGGGTGTGGCTTATGGTGGGCCGTGGGTAGTGTGGGCTTGTCATGCGCCAAAACCCAAATTGAGTAATTAAGTATCCTTTATTTTAAAGTTTTTTATTTTCTTTTATATTTTATGATGATATGCTAGGGCAGTAGTAATTTTTTTTAAACTAGTCTTTGCGGGGTGGGGGCTGCAAAACCGTGCAACCAACGTTGCAGAGCAGGGAAGTAAAACCGTGTTAAGTAGCAAACGAACGACGACAAAAACCGGAGAACGAAGAAAAGCACGAGTTTTTAACACAAGTGACTTACGTGATGTAAAATATAGACAAAGTCAATTTATATTGACACGTATTAGAAAGTTTAGGGGGTAAAAAGAACGGTGGAGCCAAATGTAATCATCAAATACGGTGATAAGTAACAACTAAACAATGACAAAATCCAGAAAAAACGTAAGAAAAAATTTAATAACAAAAACCAACTCTTTAAAGTTTATCATGCCAAAAAATATATATATATATAAAAAAAAATCACTAAAAACAGAAGAAGGTACTATATATATAGAATATGATAAAAATATACCTAACTCTGTTAGATTTTGCGAGCTTCGGGATTAATATGTGCTTTAAATATGTTAAAAATATAACGAACCTTGTTAGATTTCCTGTCAAATTTTGCGAGGTTTGGGTTTTATAAGTGCACATGGTTGAGAGTTGATTTGAATAAGGATTTGGATGAAACATAACATCACATATTTGAGAAATTTTTTATTTAAAAGTGAACTTCAATAGAAACGGCACCGACCCATAAAACGGGGAGGCCACACAACGAAACTACATGATAACAAATTTACACCAATTATCCTACCTTAAGGACTCCACTTTAGATCTACTTCTAGCCCAATGGAAACCAATCTATTTAACTTCTGAAATAATATCTTCTATCCGCGGCTCCTTGTTGGAAAATTTACGCTCGTTTCTAGCTCTCCAAATACTCTAGCTAGCAATAATAACAATCCATTGAAAAATACCTTTGGCCGGCTCTTTTAACCCCACATGATTGTGCATCTCAAGTAAGTCCCTGAAAAAAAGGCGAAAAAAATCGCAACACGACACTAGGCGCTAATATGCTGCCAAACGACTGAAGCAAACATGTATGCTGTAGATAAATGATCTACCGACTCGTCTTCGCAACCTCAAAAGAGACAACGCCACCTTAATTCCTTAAAACAAGAATTGCAACTAGGTATTCATATTCTAACATAATTCTAGGGATTTTTTCAATTTCTTTAATTAGGTATCTCTTGATAGTATTAACACACCTTCAACTAAATAACCACATAAGTTACCCTATATAATAACATTACATCAAAATTGGGTTTTGTCAACTTTTATTCCATAATTTTACTTTAGTTGACCGTTTGGTCATTCGGCATTCAGCAAACAACAAATTTAACATTTGCCCAACAAAATAATATAAATAAAGTTCATTCATGCTCAAATAATGTCCTAATATTAAATTACATGTCAAATTTGAATTCTTTTCTACTAATTTAGGATTTCATCCATGATATCCATAATTAAAAATCTGAAACAAAAAAGGATAAAAGCTCATTCAAGGAATCAAGTAGAAGATAATTTGAATCTAAGCTAAAGTTCGAACCCTGGCTGCTAAAGTTTGAACGTTAGCGTTTATTTTTAAAACGCAATTTTTCCCCTAAAGGGAAACCTTACCCTTCGACAACGCAAAAACATTAAGATTAGTTCTTGAAGCAATGTGTGAACTAGCTTTTAAGGCCTAATGTTGAATTGAAATGTAGATCCGATAATACAATTTAAGAAAATCTAATGGTGTAAGAGGTTTGTCACAAGGTAAAAGTTTAATTGAATCTTGATCACCATGTTATCTTTTTTGTGTATATGATTATTGAAGATAAATAAAATTCTAATATGCTGAAAAAGATATATAATTATGAACGACTACCAGGTTACTATTACCCCATTACTATTACCATTATAACATGACATGTTAAATGTGATACGAATATGAAAACTAAAGTTAACTTAAATAATATACGCATTTAACCTATTTTATTTTCATTTACCTTGTTTTTCGTCTGATAACTTACGTTCGTTAACTTTTAAACAAAAGTTGAATACATAACTTTGTTTAACTTTTTGTCTCGACATTCTGGTATAAACTTTTTTTTGACAATAGAATTGCAAACAAAGCAGAGTTTTTTTTAGTAATCTACATGAGTGCCGGTACCCTGATGAACCAAACTGATTCCAACCGAACATCTGTTCCTGTACCGACATTCGTTTTTGTGGTTTTCGATTGGTGCAAAACGTACGTTGATATATTTTTGGGCATATCACGATTTGTTTATCTTTCAATTGCTATAGAGAGTGTCAGTGGCGTAACGAACTAATGTTGATACTGACCGAATTTTCGCCGTGTAGCGCGAAGAAATACCGCTAGTATAAATTAGTTAAATTAATTTTACAATAACCATATGTTGAATATTAAATTAGGTTCTCCTAAATCAATGATTAAGAAATAATAAAATAGAATTTGAGTTCAGAGCATGCTGTCGTGAATCGATGTGGCGCCACCAAGGGTGGGAGTGGGTTGAGCCATCACCGACCTGATTCACAATTGGCTGGTATTTGTGGAGCACCGGTCCGGCACTGTGTGGCAGTGAGCGTGGGTTGCTATTGCTTCCCACTGTCCCCACACAATCATATGGTCCCATGCAGTGCTGCTGCATTTCGCTTCCTTAACAAACAATTCTCCCCTACTGTTATTTTTAAATTAACTGTTTTATTTACTAAAATAAAAATATGAAAACTATACCATTACATTACATGTTGAGTAAATCAAATAAGTTTTGAACGGAGTTGTATCCTTATTGTGAGCTATAGCGAATGTACCGCGTAGGCGCGTACCAGTATCATGACGAACCGGACATAATACAATCCCAACAATTTAAGCACCAAATACATTCTGATCGAACATCAATACCGGTAGCAGTACTATCAGAAGTCTTTATATTTTCCTGTCGATGTAAAATACGTGTCGTAATCCTTTTAGGTATATCAGTACCTTATCTTTATGGATTTTTTTTTTATTTCGGTTGCCATAACGAGTAGGGGTGTGCAAAGTCGGTTAACGGTGGGTTCGTTTAACTGATGGCCGGTTAACCGAGGGTTCAGTTAATTGAAAAGTATTAACCATAACCATAACCGATGATTAGTTTAACGTTGTTCGGTATGGATCGGTTTCGGTTAAAAATCCGACAAATAAAAAACTAAACAGTTATGGTGAATAAAAACACCAATCTTTGGGTTAGCTTCCTTATTCTTGAAGTTGGTGTTTGCTAAGTTAAATCTTGAGGACTTATTTTTTCTTGTTGACGATAAAATACATAACAAATTAGCTATAAAAGAATGTTAAAATGTAAATGGCTATGAGGATATAATATTTACAAACAAACCCTATATTAGATTAACTATAGAGAAATATGAACTCTTCATGTGTAAATGGCTATGAGGATATAATATTTACAAACAAACCCTATATTAGATTAACTATAGAGAAATATGAACTCTTCATGTTAAAAATATCCAAACGGTAACTTGAAGATATATATGAAATAAACATAACTATACTTTCCCATCAACGACACCATATCAACAATGACTGTTGTTTAACTTAGTTTATCCAAAACCAGATGTTACGTGGTAAGACTAATTAATCTTTTAAGTGTTTTCTTTACTATCTCATTGGCTATAAAGCTATATAAGTATTATGAGAGATAATCATGTCACGTAAGCTAAATAATTTTAGATAATTATGTCACACGTAAGCTAAGTACTAATCAAGCCCGGTTTATTTACTTCTTCTCAATCTTAACTTCTTGTCATTTTCATCACATGAAAACTAGTTCTCACATTTAATTATAAACTATATGTTTTCGACTTAGTTAATTACTATTTCATAGACGTTTAGTGGACAAGAATAAATTTAGTAAGCAATCACAACGTACTTAACAATAGAAAAATTAAAGTCAAATGATGTTTTATCAACCAAGTTGTTATTTTGTTAATAAAAATCATTACAAGACAAATAACTCCAACCATTCATATATATATATATATATATATATATAAATATAAATATACATTATAAGATATAATTAATACTAATTTTAATATATAAGGTCAAACAAATTACACCAAGATAGCCGGTAAGCGGGCAAGATATAATAGAAAAATGAGTTTCTAACAAAAAGGTATAATTAGAGCATTGATACAAAAATCGTTCTAAGCGAATATACATCACGTCATACATCCACACACTTCTACATATATGGGATCATGCGAGAACAAATTATTAGCATGAGAACATTATCTATACAAGTTTTTTTTCTTTTAATAATATTGCAATCGTCGTCTTTTATAACTGCAAGCCTTTTCAAAAGAAATTCCAAACAAACGACATTTGTACAAAATAAATGTAACTATGAAGATAACAAAGTTATTGGTGCGAAGGTTTTGTGTATGGGTAGCAATTTTATACACGACCTGAAATACTAAACGAAGCAATTTGATTTTGTGTTGTCATATTTAACTCATTAAAAAAATAGGTGTGTTCGGGTTGATCGAATTAATTAAACAGGTTACGTTTGGGCTAATTAGCATATGCCTTATTAAACAGGTCGACGACCATTAACTATTTAACTAGATATGTTATCCCACTAACCCGTTTAACCTATTTTTTACCGATGACTAATCATCAACCTATTTGACACACACATTCACATGTATTAACGGGCATGGGCGTAGGATACTAGGGGCGGGAGGGGGCGGCCGACCCCCGAACTTTTCGCTCAGTAGTGGAGAGTATGTAGTTTTCGTATAGAAATTTTTTAGTATATACGTTTTTGACCCCCCGGTTTTATAGAAATATTTTCGCACATACGTTTTCGACCCCTCGGTCGGAAATCTCAAGCTTCGCCACTGTTAAAGGGGGTGTGTTTGAGTTAAACGAAGTTAAATTGTGTGTAGGTTAAGGTGTGGGTCGTGTTTGGGCTAACAATTCAGTTCATCAACCCACCTACCTGATACATTTAAGTGGTTTACACCCATAGTATTTGTTAAAAGAAATTTTGTATGTTACTCTTTTTGAAAACGGAAGATGTATAATGAGACTTTAAGATTTATTCTCAATTTTTTTTTTTCAAAAGAGGGTATTCGATCTCACTTCAAATCTAGCCCTCTATATAAACCCCAATAACTACGTACATTGAAATAAAGGACTTCACGGTTAAATACATAGAAACACAACGTTACATACGTACGTATTATGTGTATGTTATACATACAATTCGTTGTTTGTATTAAGTTTGTTCATCCGGTGTTCTTTTCATTTATGTTTTGGCTAACAAATGCATGCATGTATGTATGTACGTATGTATGTATGTACGTACGTACACACACATTACACACATATATAGTATTTTATATACATGCACTCAGTAAAGAAAGAACATGAAACCTTAAAAGATATGCATGCATGAAATATTTTTCTTGTTTAATGAATTTTTTGATGCAAATATAAGTTATATCTATGTATATTTGCTATAAAGTAAAGGATTAGGTTTAGAAAACGATTAGTTATTCGTGCACTTGGCTTCATTACAACTCAGTATAGCAATTAATTGTTTCATTAAGAGAACATTTATTAATCAAATTTTAAGATAAAGGTATTATTATTGATCATTTGTCAACTCGATAAACAATGATTTAGTTAATTAGTTTAGCAACTTCTTTTTTTAATTTCTTAACAAAGTTGACATGCTAGGCTTATGTGGCAAGGTTTTTCATAACAACATTTCATAAATCTTATAGAATAAATACATAGCGTCTGTACTTTACGAAATTTGAGCTTCTCATTTTTTGGTTGTGAAGTACATTACTATCACCAAAATGTATTATTGAAAACTTATGTGGCAAGCTAATGGACACATTGGAAGGTTTAAAATACTGTTGCTCGTCTACATGCCATTAGTCTATAATCGTCTTTGTTTTAACATCCTTGAAAGTGTTTTGGAATATTAAAAACAAGATGTTTTTCAACAAAAAAAATAAAAAAAAAATACTAAGATAACACAAATGTAACATCAATGTAGAATATAATTATACGGTGTAAATGTTGAAAAGTTATGCTTTTATAACTGTCTTTAAGGGATTAGATAAATTGTTATAATAAGATTATAATGGAAGTTTAGATATAGGTTCTAGTTGTTACGTGATATCAATATTTAGTTTCAGGAAACTAGATATAACAAAATACGTTATAGAACTTGTCATATCTTTTTACTATTGTGTATTTATTTAGTTACTTTATAATAGTATGATTATGTCACCTGTAAATATGAAGAGTCAAGAGAAGGGAGTGGATAACATCACATAAAAAAATGTAGTTACAAATCTATACATATAATAAAAGAAACCACCTTGAGGACATTTGTTATCATATTAGGCCATGTCTTTTGGATAATTATAATTTTAGTTTAATCTCTTCTAATTAATTATAGATAATCCTCCTACTAAATATTTATTTAGTTTAATTATTACTTTTATATTTATCTATTTACTTCAAATTCAAACTTAGTTAACTAATTTGATATTAGAGTAAATTACGATTTTGGTCCCTGTGGTTATATCACTTTTACCCTTTTAGTCCAAAAATGAATTTTTTAACATCTGAGCGCTCAACGTCTTTTTTTCTAACCCTTTTGGACACCAACGTCTTTTTACTATACAAAATTACATATATTCGACCCGTGTAATAGATGAGGTTTTTTAAGATATAACTTTTTATTATTTGATATATAAAATTAGATTTATTCAATTCGTACACTTCACGGCATCTTTTTCAGGATATATATTTTTTATTATTTAGTAAAGGAAATTACATTTATTCAACCCGTGTAATACACATATTTTTAAAGATGTAATTTTTTTATTATTTTGTATATAAAATTACATTTATTCAACCCGTGTAATAAATGAGGTTCTTAAAGATGTATTATTTTATTATTTGGTAAACAGTATTACATTTATAACTTTTTTATTTGGTATATAATTTTATATTTATTCAACCCGTACAATATGGTTTTTATAGATATAACTTTTTATTATTTAATATATAAAATTATATTTATTCAACCCGTGCAATAAAAGAGGTTTTTAAAGATATATTGTTTTATTATTTAGTATATAAAATTTATTTATTCGACCCGTTTAATACACGGGGTTATAACCTAGTATAATATAAACGTATAACAAGATTATTAAAAACTAAGCCCTTTCTATTAAATCATTAAAGTTTGATAATTATTTAAAAATAATCAATAATAATTAACTTAAAACACAAATCCCAACATGGCAACATCCTTCTAAATATTTGAGTTTTTTGTCATCAATTGTTATGCTTCATCGTTAATATAAAGTTAGCCTTGACCACAGTCGGTATCATATTATTTGATAACAAGATTTATTGAAAATGATGACTCGAATTTTCTATTAACACAAAAATAATGATAAAGTAGTATTGAATGGGCTAGGCCGGTAGCTGGGCTTTTCAAAACCTGGTCAGTTTAATTGGGTTTACCACAAAAGGTTGGGCTTTTAAACATTGGGCCTTCATCTATTGCTGAAATATAGTGTGTTTTTGTGTTTTAATACAACGACACAAGGTTATGCGGGTCGAACACAAACCTACGAGCCACTGGATTACAATAACGGGCCCTCATTCGTTGCTAGGCTCGGCCTCTTTCTGGACGTGACGACTGACGTAGTGATGTCTTAGCCTTTTGTACAGATCTAGGTTTGTTTTGAAGATCACACTATCATTTGTACAATATCCTTACCTTTAGGGTCAAGGTTATGTATTTCAAAAACTAAATGCAAGAGTTAATCACTCGGATTGGTACCTACGGTTTGCACGGGTTTCACGTTTGCCCCAAAATTACATCGATGCCGCATGTGGTATATATTTTCTAACATTTGTGGTGGTCCGTGCACTGGATGACATTAAAGTTTTGAAGTAAGTGCATCTGAAATTACTTTTTCTTTGAACGTCAAATTTCTTTTATTCGTGTCATCTGCGAGACTTGAACTCAAGACCTCCCCCTCTCAAGTGTTTAAAGGTTTTGCCTTTGCCAATGGACCACCACCTGTTGATGCATGTGAAATTACTTATTTATCAAAATCTCTTATTTTTTTTGAACGGCCAACGAATCCTCCAAATGGGCTACTGGCGAAATTCACCACATCGGGATACACTCGCCTTCCGAACCGGGGAAAACCCTCACCTAGGGCCGAAGCCCGTGAACACTCGCCCGAAGGCACGACAGTGCGGTGAGGTAAAACCCGCTCAGTTCAAGGATCGAACTAGCGATCGCCGCCTACTCGCCTAGTCTCCCATCATCACCAGGTGCCGCAGAAACTAAATGCTAGGGGCAAGAATTGAACTTGGGTCACTTGGTACACAAGGTCTCTTCCTTACCACTCCACCACTAGCTCATTGGCATCAAAATCTCTTATTGATAAGTTGAAATTCCATCATTGAAGAATTCATACATTCAGATGAAAGATAAAATATATTATCATTCCAGTTTCGATTCTAACCTCTTATTAAACAAACTAGGGGTGTTCAAGATCAGATTATCCAGTTTTCGGATATCCGAAAATTTCGGATAATGAATATTAAAATCCGAATCTGTATCTGAAATTTCGGATATCTGAAAATCGGATATCCAAAATTTCAGATACGGATTCGAACATCCAAAACGGATATCCGAACTTATAAAAAATCCGTTTCGTGCAAAGATTAAAACTAAACATACATTCGATTTTCTAAATTTCCAACATAGAAAACCAAAAACATTCATAAAAAATATCCGAATCCGATTACTTACTATTTCTTTTTTACTATATTGAAACTAAATATAATGCTCATGTATTATATATATTTATTAAAAACAATAGTTTTCGGATATCGGATAACCGGATTATGCGAAATTTTTGAAATTCATATCCGAATCCGAAAAGTCGGATTATCCGGTTTTAGGGTATCCAAAATTTCGGATACGGATTTCTGGATATTTAGGATTCGGTTTCGGATCCGGATTTTTTTGAACACCCCTATTTCTTTGTATCCTTCAAAACATCTCTATATTTCGGATTTGGTTTCGGATCCATATTTTTTTTGGACACCCCTACTTATCTGTATCCTTCAAAACATCCCTATTTGAAGGGGTATGGTCCTAGATCTCGCGTCAACATGACCGCGAATGACCATTACCCTCATCAAAAACCCCCAACAGCAATAAACTCACCTGTGTCCGCGTGGGCACACGCGAACACAGCGGTCCAATCTGTCCAGTGATGAGAAGACTTACCTTAAGGACGGAAACTAATGTTACGCATAGCGATGCGGCCCTGCACCGCATACTATGGACATTTTCGTCACGACAAGGGATCTGGACAACAGTAACAGTCACTCAGCAGGCAATGCGGCATAACACCGCATCCCGCGTAAATCATGGATGGAACAACCAACGCGGGAACAACATCAATGGCCGCAAGCAGCGATGCGGCTTGGCACCGCATCCTGCCTACAAGGCAAGTGGGTCTGGCACCACAGTGCAAGTGGCACTGGGAACAGTCGCCTACCGTCCCACGTGTATACAACAGTCTGACACCACAGCAGGACGTGGCATCACCACAGTAACCGACAGGTCTGATACACCTGCAAATAGCTGTGCGATGTCAGGCTAGCTACTCAATACCCTCCTCCACTCTTCGGTTATAAATACTGACCCCAAACCAGGTTTGAGGTATCACTTCTCAACTCTCTCAATACTACTACTATCACACTTTGCTTCCCAAGCAAACTACTGATTCTCACACCGGAGAGTGGTAACAAGGAGCACCCCCCACCCCATCCTCCTTGTTGCGAGTCACGGTTTGTTTCCGTGTGCAGGAAACCCACCACTAGACGATCCAGCCGGCGATCCTCGGAAAGAAGGGATTAACCCTCTTGACGAGACCAGTGAGTTAACCCGCCCGGTTAACCATTGTTTCATCATTGGCGCCCACTGTGCTCTCTTAGCACTTTTTTCCGACCATCCCTTTCTCTCCAAAGATCATGTCTGATCGTCAAAACAACACTACCGGGGATAACCTAAACCCCGGAAACCAAGGGCCTGCGGGAACCATTCCCCTAGCCCCAAATGCCGAACACATTGGCACATCAACGCAAGGGGGCGCATCCCTTACGTTTGGACACGATTTATCACAGTACGCTCCTGTGATACCTGCAGGCATGAACCTTCATGCCTGGTACGACCAACAAGCAGCTATGCTGGCTGCAACATACAACAGAGCTTGCGCAGAAGCGCAAGTATCTGTGGGACCCACCCCAGCACCACACACCCCTGCAGGTCGTACTTTACAGTACGAAGGCAGGGCCCCAATACATCCGGCCTCCAGAAGCAGGCACGAAGATCACGGTTCCTCTTACTGCGATGTCCGCACACTTGATGAGAACGACTCCACATATGGGTCCCGCCACAGGAGCCATATACAGAGTCGCCTAGGCCCATACGGCGAAACTAGGCGACAGTCTACAGCCCACCACGGCCTAGGAATTCACAGCCGACTGGGACCCCAGTCCCACCGTGAAGGGCAAGGCTATACTGATCCGGATGATGGTACATACCGTGCGGAGTCCCATGCCACCAGCAGCAGACCGGGAGGACGCAACTACGTTCCTCCCACTCACCCCCGCACTGCAAAGAATCACCGCGGCCAACCCTACAGGCCGAAATCTGCGGCCGAAAACTCCAAGTTCGTCCCAGAAATCGCCCACGCCGATGTCACCACCACAAAATTCCCATTAAACATTGGGAAATACAACGATTCGACCAACCCAGATGATCACAACAACATCTTCGTCGGCGCCGGGTGCAACGGTAGATGGGACGAACCCACCTGGTGCCATTTTTCCCACAGACCCTAACAGGTCTGGCCAGGGCATGGTTCGATTCTCTACCACCAGGGTCACTGACCTCATTCGAGGACTTACAAGAAAAATTCCTCGCACACTTTAGCCAGCAACGACGCCATGAACGTGATTCCATGGACGTCATGAACATCTGGCGCAGGGATAACGAATCGCTTGAAGCGTTCGTTGTCCGTTACAATAAAGAATGCCTAGAGATAGGCGATGTCGCTGATGTGTTCAAATATTAACATATAAATTTCATCAAATGAGGCATAAAACTAACCCTTTTTAGTACTAATGTTGGAAAAAGTGTGCTTTCGTCTTCCTTTTGTATTTTCAGGATTAAATGAGCTCAAATTAACAAAAGAAGCAAAAAGACACCAAAATCTAACATAAATACAAGAAAAGGAGCAAGACATGGCGTGCCCGACCCCACAACAGCATCTTCCCAAGCAAAACAAGAGATCAGAGGCCTGAACACGCCCCGTGCTCAGCCAGCACGGGGGCGTGCCCAAGTGTCAGCAGAAAAGACAAAGTGGTAGAAGCTTCTATTGCCCACCACGGGGCCGTGCTCAGCGGACACGGGGCCGTGGTCAACTATAAGATTCGCACAATCCAGGCAAATCTTCATAGTACAAAGATTCTTCTGCACACGGGGTCGTGCTCAGCGGACACGGGGGCGTGGTCAACTAATAAGACAAAGCTGCATTTAATGAAGAAAGAGAGGATGTGGACACGGGGCCGTGCCCACTGGACACGGGGCCGTGCCCGAGCTTCTGTTCAGCCTATAAATAGGAGTGCTTGGCTCAAGCTCAAACCATCCCTTGGCACACCACCTCTCTCACACTTCACCCACCACCCACCACCACCATAACACCATCATCCACCACCATCATCCATTGTCCATCGTAGAGTGTGTGAGTCGTCTCGGGATCCAAGATTGATCGTAAGAGTTCTTGACAATCAAGGCCATGTTTGCCTAAGTCTCTTACATCACTTGGTGAAGACAAAGTGTCTAGTGTAATACTTTTTATTTCTAATCTTTTGCACTTTTTATTTGGTTTTGTATTAATGACTTTAATAACTAGTTACTTATGTTGAAGGTGATCTTTCTTTATCGTTTGTCCGTGGTGTCTTGGCATTATTTTACTGTCTATATAAAATAAAAGATTTTCACCATTCATATCTCCACGATCTATATGGAGGTATGTTGGCTACCTGGTCGGGGGTTAAGGGAACGGTTTGGTAAAGGTCTTGCCATTGTTCAGCGTTTAGAGGTCCTGCAATGGACCTGGGTCAAATTTAGTAGGACCTCCTTCAATACTTCACGGTATTGGATGGCGGGGGTCCAAACTCTTTGATCCCCTCATAAGTTAACTACTATTAATACTATAACCCGGCTATTTAGGACTGTATCCCTGCTGACTCAGACTACTTAGTCGAGGGTAACGTCACCTCCAAAAGAGGGGCCTACCATAATTTGCATTAATAACTTAATTAATTATCTTCCAATAATCCACCCTTTTAGGATTGTATCCTTGCTGACTCAAACTACTAGGGTGAGGGTAACGTCACCTTCAAAAGAGGGGCCTACTACAATAACTAAGATAATCTCTTAATTATGTGCAAAATTGCGGAAATAATCAAAGGTTACACTAGATACGAGTCGGAACCAAGTGATTCATCTTGTCTATCTGTTTTTCTTTTTACTTTTATTTTCAGCATTTTAGTTAGTTTTTATTTTTCTTAGTTTAAAAACCTTTTTCTAAACTTTTTATTTTGATTAGACGTTGAGGATAAACCGGTATTAAAAGCTCTTGTGTCATTGGACGACCTCGGTATCTTACCAACACTATACTACGCTCACGATGGGTGCACTTGCCCACATGTGTGTTTAGTGTTAGTAAAATATCGTGTTTTATAAATTTAAAACTTGGCTAAAATAAGTGTTAAAGGGGCTTAAAATATACACCTAATATATATAACACTTCACACGCATCAAGTTTTTGGCGCCGTTGCCGGGGACACAAGGATTTTAAGAAAGCTTAAAATCGACGGCCTAATCAGTTTTTTTCAAAACCTTTTTTTTAACCGCGCGTACATTTTTCTGCATTTTAGTTTTGCATTTACAGTAGCCTGTACACGGGGCCGTGTTCGCTGAACACGGGGCCGTGCTGCAGATTTTTTTATAAACACCCAGCAACAGTAGCTTGAACACGGGCCGTGCTCACTGAACACGCCCCGTGCTCAACGAAATCAGTAAATTTAATTAAAACGCCCAGATACAGATCCTGAACACGGGGCCGTGTCCACTAAACACGGGGCCGTGTCCAGCCTCTGTTTCCGTTTTTATTTTTGTTTTCTGATCTCGAGACTTGGTTGTGGTCTGCTAAGTGATTCTTATGGATCAATACTCAGGAGGTTACAACTACACCTATGATGAGGATGATTATAGGGGTAATTATTGCACTAATTGTCGTAACTCACGCTCGGTTCAATACAATCACTCATATCAACCATCCAATTCATACACCTACTATGAGGAGCCCAGGTACGAGCCATCAACTTCATACACATCCTATGAAGACCAAAGGTATGAACCTCCTCCCTCATACTCATATTTTTATGAACCAAGGTATGAGCCTTCATACTCATACTTTGAGGAACCAAGATATGAGCCACCACCTTCGTATGCTTATTATGAGGAACCATGGCGTGAACAACCCACCTCATATGAGTATTATGAAGAACAAAATTACGAACCTTATCCATCATATGCTTACAATGAAGAACAATGGTGCGAACCATCGACTTCATATGGGTATTATGAGGAACAAAGGGTCGAACAACCGGATTCAAGCTTAGAAAATACCGATTCTTTTTCTATAACCGAAGTCACCGATAGGATATTAGAACACATAAGAGTTATCGATCGATGTATAAAAGAAGCTCGCGCAAGGGAAGAGGAGTCCCGTGCAAGAGAAGAATTAAAAAATGAAGAGATAACTGAAATTTTAAAAATGGAAGAACAAATAAGTGAAAAACCGACACATGAGTTAAACAACGAAATAGGTGAGTCCGACAACGTTAAATTACAAGAAGAGTCTAATTTTGAAGAAATTAATCTCTTGTCACCTTCTTTTGAAAATCATTGTTTAGTACCCACTCATGCTAAGTTTTTAAAAGAGTTAAATACTAACACTAAAATTGACGAAATGGTAAGTGTTAAGTTAACTAATGATCAAACCTCGCTAATAAAAGAAGACCCATTTGAAATTAACATTACAACGGTTCCATGTTTCTTTCAAAATTCATTTATTAGTAACGTCACAATCGATAAAGATCTTTGTGTTAACATAATGCCTAACTACATTTTCGAAAAATTAAGTATTAGTGATTTTTCTCCACTTCAAATACCCATTTTTCTATCCAATCGGAAAGTAATAAAATCAATCGGTATAGTTGAGGATGTTTTGGTTCAAACAAATCAAATGGTAATACCAACCGACTTTGTCATCCTCGATGACGCTCCTCTAATGTTGGGACGACCATTTGTAAAAACTCACGAAGCTTTGAAAAACCGGAAGTATAACAATCTAAACTTTTTACTTTTATTTTCAGCATTTTAGTTAGTTTTTATTTTTACTTTTATTTTCAGCATTTTAGTTAGTTTTTATTTTTCTTAGTTTAAAAACCTTTTTCTAAACTTTTTATTTTGATTAGACGTTGAGGATAAACCGGTATTAAAAACTCTTGTGTCCTTGGACGACCTCGGTATCTTACCAACACTATACTACGCTCACGATGGGTGCACTTGCCCATATGTGTGTTTAGTGTTAGTAAAATATCGTGTTTTATAAATTTAAAACTTGGCTAAAATAAGTGTTAAAGGGGCTTAAAATATACACCTAATATATATAACACTTCACACGCATCAGCGCCGACCAAATGGCACGTAACCATTTCATTGGTGCCGTTAAAGACGAGCAAATGGTTATGAATATCTCTGGCAAAGATGGTTTGCCTAAAAAGTGGGAGGATGTCATGGTTGCGGTCAAGACATACGCCCAGACTCAGCGGTCCCTAAGACCGCACATGTCAAAGGCACAACCCCAGGCGGAAGGCCAGTCTTCCCGCCAAGAGCCCAAGCGCAGCAATAAGCGCAACCGGGACACATGGAATCGTGGCAGCGATTCCAGACCATATGTCCCACGAAGCAACCAGCCCGACGCAAGGGCTACAATCAACGCCCAGCGTGAAAATCGGGCGTCAAAAAAGGAATCGCGGGACCGCAGTTGGACCGAGATTAACCAGTCGCCAAGCGACGTCCTTCTCACGGACGCACAATTCCTGCGACTGGCCCAACCAATGAAGTCCAAAAAGAACCAGGATCTCGCACTCTACTGCGAGTATCACAAGGACAATGGCCACACAACAAACAGCTGCATCAGTCTCCGACTGGAGATTGAGCGAGCCCTAAAAGAGGGGAAACTGCAACATCTGTTGACAGGCGCACCAAAATCCACCAAGCGCATCACTCCCCACAACGAGGGTACCTCTACGGGTAAGAGGACCATGTACGTGGCCTCTACCCACATGATCAATGGAGGAAGAGGAAGGCCGCGCAAGGCGGCAAGAAGACCGGACAATGACTGGAAAGACGAGCAAGTCGTCTTTCCAAAAGTCCGAGGTGGCCCGCGCGATAGACGCACCGTGGTTATCACAGGCCACCTGGCTCACTACTGCACTGAGCGATTGTTCATCGACCCGGGTAGTACATCCGATATTATATACGAGCAATGCTTCAACCAGTTCGATCAAGAAGACAAAGATCGACTGCAACCAGCGGACTACCCGTTGGCCGGGTTTGCAGGGGAAACCGTATTCCCCCTGGGCCAGATTACTTTTCCTGTGCGCCTCACCAACGGGAGGCACTCAAGAACAGAGGAGGTAAACTTCATGGTTTTACCGCACACCTCCAAATATGACGTACTTCTCGGTAGAGAATCCCAGGGCGATTTCAACATGATCACATCCGTCCCTCACTCTGCTATCGGTTTCCCAACCGAGACGGGGGTCGCGATAATATATGCCAGAAGGGAAGTTTTGTCTACGGACGACCTGCGTGCAGCCAAGGTTGAAAGGCCCACCCCAACACGCAACCAGAAAAATGGGTGCTTAATGCAAGGCACCCAGAGCAAACGGTCACGTTGGGCCATGCCTTGACACCTACCATCAGAGCGCGCCTGAAGCAACTCCTCTTCAGGAACCAAGACATTTTTGCGTGGACACCAGCAGACATGACAGGGGTACCACGCGACATAGCGCAACACTTCTTGAATACCATGCCAGGTATCAAGCCAGTGATCCAAGGCCAACGCCACCTTGGATCAGCAAAAAACGCGGCGATAGAGGAGCAGGTGCAGGAGCTGCTCTCCGCAGGTATCTTGCGGGAAGTCAAATACCAGACTTAGTTATCCAACCCAGTCATGGTAGAAAAACCAAGCGGGGGCTGGCGCATGTGTGTCGATTACAAAGACCTCAACAAAGCCTGCCCAAAGGATTGTTACGCACTTCCAGAGATCGACGAAAAAGTCGATAACCTTGCACCATTTCGATGGAAGTGCTTCCTCGATTGTTACAAAGGCTACCACCAGGTACAGATGGCAATCGAAGATGAAGACAAAATGGCATTCCGCACTCCTACCGGGAACTACTGCTACACCAAAATGCCGTTCGGGTTGCGCAACGCCGGCGCAACCTATCAAAAGTTGATGAACGACACTTTTCGCGGTCAAATCAGCAAAAGTGTCGAAATCTATATGGACGACCTGGTCGTCATGAGCATGGAGGAGGACACCATGCTCAACGATATCGAAAGAACATTCCAAACTCTGCGAAGCGTCAACATGAAGCTTAATCCAGGGAAATGCTCGTTTGGAATGGAAGAAGGCAAATTCCTCGGATTCATCGTAACCAAAGATGGATTCAAGGTAAACCCAGAAAAAGTTCAGGCGATCGAACGCATGCCATCGCCCTCTACGATGAAAGAAATGCAACGACTAGCCGGCAGGCTAGCCGCACTAAACAGATTCTTAGCCAACCACGCAGCTAAGTCATACCCTTTTATCAAGACCCTGCGGAGCTGCCTAAAAAAGGAACAATTCCAATGGACCGCAGAGGCCGAAAAATCTTTCCGGGAGATGAAAGAGTGTTTGATCCAGCTCCCAACTTTAACCGCACCACAAAAAGATGAGCCACTTATTCTATACCTATCTGCCGCGGACAACGCGGTAGGCGCGGTACTCATAGTGGAGCGGGAAGGAGTCCAAACACCCATCTACTACATCAGCAAAATGCTCAACGACCCAGAGACAAGGTATTCCATTATGGAGAAATTGGTACTGGCACTAGTGCACGCATCGAGACGTTTACGACGTTACTTCGCAAACCACGTCATCACAGTGTTAACTAACTACAGGATCGGCCCGATCCTATCCAAACCCGACATCTCCGGGAGGTTAGCAAAATGGGCAATTGAGCTGGGCGCACTTTCACTGAACTATAAGTCGCGCCCCGCAATCAAAGGCCAGGTCTTGGCTGATTTCGTTGCTGAAGTACCAGCAAACCGCATTCAAGAATGTGAAGAAGAACAAAACCCCGCATCACTACCATCCTCCGCAGAAACCTGGGCACTATATACAGATGGTGCATCCAATGAAGATGGTGCTGGCGCAGGTTTGCGACTTGTCAGCCCCGATGGCCAAGAGCTAACCTACGCAATCCGCCTCGATTTCAAAAGCACGAATAGCGAGGCGGAGTATGAGGCTCTACTGGCAGGGCTGCGGTTGGCAGTCAAACTCGACGTCAAACATTTGGAAGCACATGTCGACTCACTACTGGTTGCAGGGCAGATACGCGGTGACTATGCCGCAAAAGGGGATATCATGATCCTCTACCTCGAACAAGCCTTGCAACTGAAATCAAGGTTCACCTCCTTCAATATTCGCCATATCAACAGGAGTGATAACAAACCTGCGGATGCACTATCAAAACTTGCATCCACCAGCTTCTAACACCTGGCAAAAGAGGTACGCATCGAGATTCTGCAAAATCCTTCAGTACCCCTGCGCCAAGTCAATGTCATCCAGTACGGTACAACATCCTGGATGACACCGATAATTGCATACTTACAATCAGGTGTTACTCCCGAAAGCAAGGCAGAAGCACGCAAGCTGCAATACAAAGCGTGTCATTACCAAATGGGAGACGGTATCTTATACCGTAAATCATACCTGTGGCCACTCCTACGATGCGTCAACCAACAAGATGCCATATACCTTATCAAAGAAATTCACGAGTGAATATGTGGCATACACGCAGGCCCACGCATGGTCGTGGCCAAAATCATGAACGCCGGGTACTATTGGCCCGGCATGCACCTGGACGCAGTCAAAATCTTACGCAAGTGTTTCAATTGTCAGCGACATGCTCCCAAGACCTTGCGTCCCAAGAACAACCTGATCCCCGTCACCACCGCATGGCCATTCCAAAAATGGGCAATCGATGTGGTGGGACCATTTCCAGACGCACCTGGTGCAGTGAAATTTATCATAGTGGCTGTTGATTATTTTACAAAATGGGTAGAGGCAAAGCCGCTTGCATCAACCAACGCTATGATAACAAGGAAATTTGTGTGGGAACATATCATCTGCCGTTTCGGTCTACCAATGTGTATCGTCACCGATAACGGCACCAACTTCGCCGCCGATGACTTTCAAAAATGGCTAAAAGAGCTAAACATTGAACACATATTCTCCTCAGTGGCGCATCCGCAAGGGAACGGCCAAGTCGAGAGTATCAATAAAAGCTTAGTGGAAGGCATCAAAGCACGGTTGGGAACAGCCAGACGCGGCTGGGTTGATGAACTCCCAAGTATTTTATGGGCTCACAGGAAAAGCCCAAAAACAAGCAACGGTGAGACACCCTTCAGCCTGGTCTATGGCACTGAAGCGATGATCCCCGCGGAAGTAGGCCTCCCCTCACCTAGAATGTTGGCTATCGACAAGATAGACAACAATGAGGAACACAGGGTTGACTTGGACCTCTTGGAAGAAAGGTGCGAAAACGCTGCCATCAACGAGGCCAAATACAAAACCAAACTTGAAAAGTACTACAATGCACGCGTTCGCATTTGTACTTTCAACCCGGGAGACTACGTCCTTCGCGACAATGAAGCATCTAACGCGGAACGCCCAGGGAAACTTGCCCCCAAGTGGGAAGGACCCTACCTCATCCAAGAGGTCCTGGGCAAAGGCGCGTATAAACTTCAAACACTTGAAGGCGAAACTATCGCACACACATGGAATACACAACAGCTTCGACGCTGTTATATGTAAGCCATGTTTTTCCTTTACATTCACCATGTAACCTATCAGGCCACAGGCCATTTGCAAATAAATAAATAGACGATTCAATGCAATATTGTTTATTTATTTCTATTACAAATGCGTGTTCCACTCTGAGGTATACACAAAAACAGATTAGCAAAATCTTCATTCGTGATACCCACACAGAGTGATAACCACACGCAACTATTATAATAGGCCAGAAATGGCAACACTGTTTGTCCGACCAGAGACAATTCTTCATACTTGCATATCACCTAGATATGCAAAAGGCAATTACAGATTTAGTGTTACAATAACATTAAACTCATACAAATTCAAACATGCAAGTAGTAAAAACACTTGTACAAATTGAACAGAACAATTCTTTATGTTCAAAAAATTCCTACACCTGCGCGGTGCACAGGGAATTTACATAAAGTTTTTTTTTAACATTTACATAAGGAAATAAAAAAAAGGGCACGTAGGCCAAGCCTAGTCTTTCTTTATGCCGCTGGAACCTTCACCATCCTTGCCCACCACAGTAGGTTTTTCCTCATCTTCTTCATCAGCGTATAATACTCGCAAGCGGTCCACATAGTCCTCCGCTTCTAGACACTTTTCAAGATCCTCAAGACCGGAAAGGGTTGTTTCGTTATACGCCTCAACCGCAGCATCAAGAAGCGCTTCAGTATCCACACCGTGGAACCCGGATCACTCATCAGTATATCCGCCCTGGGCTACAGCATTCAAATGACCAATACAACGGTTATAGCCAGCTTTAAAACCAGCGTCCCGGGCACGCTCCTTAATCTCATTAACACCTGATACATTCTCAGGTGCATCAAGGATGGCAGTAACAATCTGCGAAACAAGAATACAAAGGTTATCAAAGGCAAACCTATAACAAAAATAACAAAGGCAACGGATGCTTACATGCCCGATCCCGCGCATACGCATCCATTCACGGTCAGCCTTGAGCAGCTCAAGTGACGAAGCAAGGCTATCTGTAGCCTCTTCAGCCTCTCTGGCCCGCGCTTCAACCTCATCAATACGGGCAGAGACCTCCTCAATAGTGGCCCCCCGGGTCCGCACTTCAGCCTGTTAACTAAACAAAAACAAGTGTACAAAAATAAACATACTTGTGAGATGTACAGATTCAAAAGCAAGAAACTTATACCTGGAGGCCCAAGATAGTTTTCGTTAAATTGGTGCGGTCAACATTCGCCCCTTCAAGAGCCTTTGCAGTGCGGGCCTCCGCCTCCTTGGCCTCTTGGGCAGCCGCAACAGCTGCTGCTTTCTCTTTAAGCAGCGCAACATTTGCTGCCTTAGCATTGACAAGCTCCTGGCGAACACGAAAGAGAGTTTCATTCTGTTTGGCCCAAGAGTCTTTCCAAGCCTTGCGCTCATTAGAAAACGTCTCTCGCTCATTAGAAAGAGATTCTTTCCAACTCTGGCGCTCAGTGGAAAGCAGTTTTGCAAGGGTACAAACCTGTTTAAGCTCAGCAGTTGCAGCCCACTCTTCAGTCTGCTTACGCTTTTCAAACGCAGCCCTATCCCTTTCAAGCTGCTCGGCACCCTCACGTGCAGCCTTCACCAACTCCTCAGCCTCTGCACGCAAGCGCACATTCTCCTCCTCCCTGCGCCCCAACACCTTATAGTTTTCCATAATGGCATTGTCCATTATGGAACTCCCAACAAGCATGGAGGAGAGTTGGTTAATCTGGGCCTCACCGGACAAAGAACGGGCCCGGTTGACTTCAAAAGGGGTGCCCAAACCACCCAAAATCTCCCTACTTGCGGACGGATCAGCAGTAATATCATCCCCTTGCAGTACGGTCCAGGGGGGCGGTGGTAAGCCATGGCCCGATCTTCCGTATATGCGCGGTAATAATACTCCAATTCAGACTCTTCAGGCTGAATGGGAGTCTCTACGAAACCCGCACCTCCGGAACCGGAACCAGAAGCCTTCTCAGCAGCAGGAGACTTTGGCTTTTCAGTATAAGCAAATTTCAAGTTCAGATCATCCGCATCCTCTGGGGTAATGACATTGTCATGGGAATCTACCGTGTCATGGATCTGGGCCGCAGACCCCTTCCCAGTATCCTCCTCCCGCATAGAGGGCTCAGGCGTAACAACCTTATGAACCCCCACATCCGCAGCAGTGTCATGTGGGGGAGGAGGAGGAGGAGCATCAAAGATGGAGAACCCTTCATCTTGGGGTTCTGCAATCAAAGCAAAAACACTTTAAACTACAAGTACAAATACAAAATATTTGACCAAGTAATGCATCACGTACCAGGAACAACCGCAGGCTTCCTTTGTCCCACAAAATCCCTGCGTCTGGTCTGAATCTTCGGCTTCTTTCCCTCACCAGCATCAACAGCTTTCCCCGCTTTCCTCTTCTTCTCATCAGCAGCCTTTGAACCCGCAGTGGTTCCACCTGTGGCCGCACCACCACCTGGAACACCCAAGCCCTCAAGGGTGTCAGATACTACCACGTAATCGGTATATCTGCGGAAATGAGATCGAGAGATACCTGCTGCATGCGGAACCAAAGGCGGAACAACAGGAGCTTCAGTTTTCTTCTTGCCACGACCCCGCGCAGGTTTATCCACTTGTTTCTTTTCTGCATGCTTTTTGGGGGCACCCTTTGACTCAAACTTACCAAGGGCCCCAAGAGTACCTGCATGTAGAATATCAGCAACATGAAACTTACAAAGGCAAGAAAAGAAGGCTATGAATTATACCTTTGCCCTGCGGCAGGGGTGCATTCAACGCCTCGCGTGTAGGAACGCGGAAGTTATGGAGAATGGTCAAATTAAAACCTGCACCTTCGGCAGTCTTGACAATATCAACCTTGCCAGTAAAGGTTGGATCAAATATCTTCCGCAGCTCAACAACAACTTCTGATTTTACACATTCAAATTAATGACAAACAAGAGAATAATGAAACCGCAGAAGAGTAAGAACACTTACCACCAGTTTTCTCCCGCACAATGGGCTTTGCATGCTTATCGGCCCTAGTTAATAACATCCGCAGCATCCATAATTCAGTGTTCTTCAGCAGCCTATGCTCAATAGTCCTCAACCGTGGGAACCACTCCGCATTCTCCGCAGTAGGAATGGCAATATCCTCCGCAGGGATAGGCTCATTAACATTCCGCAAAGTCATGTTGAGAACAACTGAGGCAGCTTTAACATAGAAAAACTTGCACTTCCACTTTGTAATACCCTTGGGAGGGGTCATCAACTTGGTACTTCCGTACCGTTCTCGGAAGGAGAAGAACCCAGTGTTCACCGTCAACTGATAAAACCCCCGAAAATTATCAACGGTAACCGGCAAACCAAGGGCACGAAAAGTCGATTCGAAGTGTCTAATACGAATAAACCCAAAAGGACTGATCTGGGAGATATGGACCTTGCAATGCTCCAACAAATCAGCAACAAAAACGGTCAATGGTAAATGAAGGTTACCATCAACGAAAGAATCGACCCACATGGTCACGTGACCGGCTGGAGCACAAGCACCGGTGTCACCATCTTCGGGATAAACAGCCCCAAACTCGGAGGGCATCTGTGTACTGATCATCAGTTGGTCGAACGATGCTTTCAACCACTTCAAGGGTGGCAAGCCACCACCAGGGGCACTTCCACCATCATATTCTTCGTCCCCGGCCACCGGAGAAGAGGTTTCAGGGTTTTCACCCTCCACATTGTGTGGGTTAGATGGTTCAGCCATCAGAAATAAGGACAAGAAAGAAATATGAGTTTACAAGAAAAACTCAGAAGATCACCGGAAATACAGGCGGATTGATCGGAGAAGATGAAGAATATGGTCTCTTTCTCACCAGAGAAATTTTTAAAATTTGAACAAAGTAAGAAGAAACCAAACGGTTTCCCCTTATATACTCATCGCAATTAATGCGATGGAGTAACCGACTTACAAAGTTCAAAAAGGGCCACTTACGCTTCGCCACGTGTTCAGCGACTTTTCAGGTGACGGTTATCACGCGTGCGTGGCCGCCCACGCGCCTGACAGAAATGACCTTTACACTACTTGCTACAGTGCAGTTATGACCTCGGTCAATACAAACGTCCTTTCAGAACTTCACATGTCAGAATTCTACCTACTTTCAACAACCCACACGTGCCATCAGCCACGTAGACAACACAAAAGCGACAAACATTATCCAAACTTAAGCGGCATGCGGTTTCTCTGGTTTACCGCACCATAACCCATACTGCATGTCGTTTTTTACATACCCCTCAAAAAAGGCAAAAATATATATCTTTAAATCATATAATGGGGTATAAGCAATAACCGCACATACCCACGCGCACACGTGGAATATGCGGAGAGGACACACACCAACCCGCACAGGTGCGTCAGATACTCAGAACCAGCATGGTTCTTTGGACTGCGAAAACCGCTTCTCAGGATGCGGTAAACCGCACTCCATATAAGCTTCTTCAAGCTTCAAAACCCTCATTTCCGGTTCACAACCACGGAGGGAACGCAAACAGCTTCTCCTTAAGGAAAAGGATAAGTATGCTGAGCAACCGCACATCAGCAACCCTGTTTCCTGAACCTTCAAGAGCTACGTCCAGGCTACAAGACTTCTAGAAGCGAGTTCTTTGCTGCAACCCGCAAACCACTCGTGAGTAGTTACTACAAACCGCAACTATGCGAACGGTAGCTACGGAAGAGCCACAACTAAAGCACCATGCGGAGGTGCAAAGATACTTCAAGGAAAACTGCTTTCCAACGAAGCATTAAGGAAAGTGGCTACAAAACGAACGCGGGAGAGTTTCAACCAACTTCCCAAGTATCCAAGGTGATCTCCTCCGGCGACACTACTTAAAGGAAAACTACTTCCTACCAAAGCGTGAAGGAAAGTAGCTCCAGAACAGTGGTAACAAGTTTGCTTATGACTAGTTACCCACCTATGGACCGCATAGAATAAACAATGGTGGGCACAACCCTGCCTATGACCATGTTTATCTGCCCATAGTCCAGATTCACATTGTTCGACCAAACACGGCCAACAATGGCGCAACTATCCCACGTTTCTCAAACAAACATGGCCAACAAGGTTCGGCAACGAGGTAACCGCAAAGGATGTGCGGTTACTAGAGACCTAGACCTCAGAGGACGTGCGGTTACTTGAGAGATAAACCGCAGAGAACGTGCGGTTACTAGGAAGCTTAACTGGAGAACACGAATACCCCACAAAACAGGGATCATCATTGCATGTCCAGTTGCTGAACATAGAGCTTGAGCAAAGTACTTACAACTTTGCACTAGCTGACGCAGAGGTTACAACTAGACTGGCGAAGACGTACATCTTCAGTCACGATCTCAGAGGTTGGTTCGAACCCTGCTAACACCTTCAGTCACCGTCTCAAAGGTTGGTTCGAAACACCAACAGGTGGCTGATGACATCAAGAAAAGGTAGACTAAGAGTCAAGTCCTTGGCTGAGAATTCCGCATCAGACGGAAATTGCTCACCAGACACCCTTCTCGAAGGAAGGAACAATCCACTCGAAAGGCCTACTACCTACTGAAAGAAGGAGCCATCTGCATGGCCCATATTTAACCTTCTAGACAACATAGTCCAGTATCCCTCCCACATGCAACTTACATACGGAAGGAACACTAGACTGGGGGGACTTGAAGGGGTATGGTCCTAGATCTCGCGTCAACATGACCGCGAATGACCATTACCCTCATCAAAAACCCCCAACAGCAATAAACTCACCTGTGTCCGCGTGGGCACATGCGAACACAGCGGTCCAATCTGTCCAGTGATGAGAAGACTTACCTTAAGGACGGAAACTAATGTGACGCATAGCGATGCGGCCCTGCACCGCATCCTATGAACATTTTCATCACGACAAGGGATCTGGACAACAGTAACAGTCACTCAGCAGGCAATGCGGCATAACACCGCATCCCGCGTAAATCATGGATAGAACAACCAATGCGGGAACAACATCAATGACCGCAAGCAGCGATGCGGCTTGGCACCGCATCCTGCCTACAAGGCAAGTGGGTCTGGCACCACAGTGCAAGTGGCACTAGGAACAGTCGCCTACCGGCCCACGTGTATACAACAGTCTGACACCACAGCAGGACGTGACATCACCACAGTAACCGACAGGTCTGATACACCTGCAAATAGCTGTGCGATGTCAGGCTAGCTACTCAACTACCCTCCTCCACTCCTCGGTTATAAATACTGACCCCAAACCAGGTTTGAGGTATCACTTCTCAACTCTCTCAATACTACTACTATCACACTTTGCTTCCCAAGCAAACTACTGATTCTCACACCGGAGAGTGGTAACAAGGAGCACCCCCCACCCCATCCTCCTTGTTGCGAGTCATGGTTTGTTTCCGTGTGCAGGAAACCCACCACCAGACGATCCAGCCGGCGATCCTCGGAAAGAAGGGATTAACCCTCTTGACGAGACCAGTGAGTTAACCCGCCCGGTTAACCATTGTTTCATCACTATTTCTTAGTCTTCTCTTTATCCTTCGAAATCCTAACCTCTTCTTCTAAAAAAGATGGCTACTTTCGAACTAGTAACTCGACGGCCTCCACCTCCTTCCCGATGGTGAACCTTACCACTGACGGTGATAATACTGCCACTTTGGGAGCCGAGCTTTACTACTCAACAGTTTTGAAGAAAACGGGTTTAGTACACTCGGTTCCCGAAATGGTGAGCTTCAACCTCACCATACGTGATGTTGATGGGTACCGTGTTTCTTCATTTGCCAAGTGTCAACTTCTATGTTGTGTTTAAAAACAACCTAATCCATTTTCGATCACTAAACAGGGTGACGTCACGTGTTTTGTCATTTGCCCAGTAGTGATCGTTTTGCGCGTTGTTGGTTTCGGGTGACGTCACGTGTTCGAATCCCGGCCTCATCTTCCCTTTTCCTTATTTCTTTCTTTTTTTTTCTCCAATTTCCTCCTTTAACACACAAGTTTCACTAAATGTACAATGAGTCCCTAGACCTTATAAATTAATTTATTTATCCACTTAACTTAGTTAAATGTTCTTTTTTTTAATCGAAATCCAATTTCATTTAAGTTTTATCTAACTTAGTCAGATGACTTTCTTATATAATCTAATTGGTTTAACATATCAAACCTACTTAGTTAAATGATTTCTCTTATAAATTTTAACGGAGTTAACTTATATTAACGTTTCTAAATTTGATTTTATCTATACGAAGGCGTAACTTTAATAAAACAAAATATAACAATAAAAATAATAAAAATTCTCTTTTCATTAACTTTCACAAGAATCCGGTTTATAACACGAGTTGGGTTTTGGGGATCCGTTTTTGGCGGATGTTACAGTGTCACTGTCTAGTAATATCCATTTGATCCTCTCTGTTCTGGCAGTTAGTGCCCGCAGAGGTGGGAGTACGACTACGCGCCATAATTCGTTACACGTCGCTTCCTAGATGTACATTTTGTCTCGTCTGTCATCAACCATTAGTGGAGGTTGAGAGAAGGTAAAATAGCCTATCCTGATTGGTCACACGTCGCTGTCGCATGTACCCTTTGTCCCCTGCACAACAGCACAACGAGGGCTGGAGGGGGGGGGGGGGATCTTCTGGTACAGTAGCCGACGAACGCTGATTGGCTGCATGTCTCTTTCACCTTGTAATGCGTGTTTCCTCCATGTTGGCATAGTGTCACTCCCGCAAGATTAGCCCACGGCGTCGGGACCAGCTGAGTGTTTTTGGAATACGCATGGGTATGGTTATGTGCCCGGAGACTACGGCGCGTGAAGCATTTGGGAGCATACTCCTTCAGTCGTAGAAGAAACCACTTTGGCCCTTGATATTTGAATGTTTTTTTATCATCTTTTGTTATGTTTAATCGTTAATATCGAGTAAGCCTTGATTCTAGTCGGTATTATGTTAATTGTCAGATAATAATATATGATCGTGTATGATGACTCGAATTTTTCAACTAATACAAAAATAAAGGTAAAGTAGTATAGGATGGGCTGGGCTTGGTTTTGCAAAACTGAACTAGTTTTAATTGGGTTTCATGGTTATCACAAAAGTGGGTTTTTAAGCACTCATTCATCTGAGTATTTGGGCTTTATTCATTGCTGAAATTATTATAAAAAACAATTCTCAAACCTTTTTTGTATGTATTCTGTTTTTTTTTAATCCTTAATCCCTCAACATTCTTTATTGTCACTTGCACCCTTTTAGTTTAATAAAAAAAATTATAAAATATCATTTTAACTCATCTCAAGTTTTACGTGCTAATTTTTATGTACGTATGTCGAATATAATATGTCAGGTCAAATATAATACGTTTCCAACTGGCGGTAAAAGTTTAAGTTACTTTACGTTCAACGCCACCGCAACACACGGTACCATTCTTTAACTTAAAAAAAAAAACTTTTTTCTTGCTTTTTTAATTACGTTTTAGGATAAAACTAAGTTGGTTTACGTTTTGACGTTATTTTCTCGTTAATGAGTCATGTCAAATATAATACGTTTTCACACTTATTCTTATGTTCGTTTTTGGTTCGTCTATATTTTGGCATAAGTTTTGTTCGGAAACGAGTCGAGTTAAATATTTGACGTCTCAAATTCGGGTTATTTTAAGTTTCAACGTCGTCGCAAGACGACGGGTCAAAATACTAGTATGTAGTATAGCTTGTTTTGTTTTATAGACTTTAGTCATTATAATAATAAGTAATTATTTACTATTATATATGCATCATGTTTGCATATAAAGTGTAAATAATAAGATTACTATCTCATAGTAATTTTAAATGCAATTGAGCTTTTAACAAGGTTTTGTGGATCAAAATCTTGAATACTATGGGCCTATGGGTTACGCCTTTTTTTTTTCTTTTTTCTGTTGCGAGGGGCCTCTTATTGGTCGTGACAACTAATGCCTAGAGGTGCAGATATCGATTTTTCCAAATAAGAAACCCGTTCAGTTTTCAACCAAACCGGTTAAAGTTGAAGTGGTCAAAACCGGTTTGGGAAATAACGTGTTCGAGGATGTCAAAAGGCCTATCCGTCAAAACCGGTTTGGTTACTAACCGAACTGGATAACCAAAATAAAAATGTAGAAACCGTTTAATTTTATTACACGGGTTGAATAAATCTATCTACTATAATAAAAGAAAGCAATTTTTGGACACGTGTCATTCATTGAAGGCATCCTCAATATATACTTATCTTATATTAACTAACTAAATAAATAATAAATTAATATTAAATCTTATCATACTTAAATAAAATATTATCCTCAAATCGAAATTGTTAATTTAATATATTTTTTAAACAAATACCTCTATTTCCTACTTATTTTATATTAAATATATAAATAATAAATTAATATTAAATGTTATCCTAATTTATTAAAAATATATTTTTTTATTATTTGGTATACAAAATTATATTTATTCAACTCGTGTAAAACGCGAGGTTTTTAAAAAGTTTAACGTTTATTATTTACTATACAAAGTTACATTTATATAACCCGTGTAATACACGAAGTTTTTAAAGATATAACTTTTTTTTTATCATTTGCTATGTAAATTTAGATTTATTCAACACGTGTAATACACATAGTTTTTAAGGATATAATTTTTTTTTATTATTTGGTAGATTTTTCAAATCGGCTATACACGGGTTTTTTAAAGATACGACGTTTTTAGTATTTAATATACAAAATTACATTTATTTAATTTGTGTAATACACATGGTTTTTAAAGATATAACTCTTTTTAGATCTATTCAACACGTGTAATATACAGGGTTTTTAACGATGTATTTTTTTTTATCATTTGGTAGATTTATTCAACCCGATTATACACGGGTTTTTTAAAGTTACGACGTTTTTAGTATTTAGCAAAATTACATTTATTTAATCTGTGTACTACACATGGTTTTTAAAAATATAACTTTTTTAATTATTTGATGTATAAAACTACATTTATTTAACCCATACAATATGCGAGTTTTATAAAGATATAACTTTTTATTATTTAATATATAAAATTACATTTATTCAACCCGTATAATACACGGGGTTCTAACCTAGTGAATTTTATATACTAAATAATAAAACACTATATCTTTAAAAATCTTCTTTATTGCACGGGTTGAATAAATGTAATTTTATATATTACATAATAAAAACATCTAATTTTATATATAAAGTAACATTGAAAGTTATATACAATTTGTTTAAAATGATGTAATAAAAGCGATATAATAATTTTTTTAATAATGAAAATAAAAATAAAATAAATAATATATTAATACAAAGTTTGGGTTTGGAGATAAATAATTTGGTTATTTAAAAATATCTTAAATTAACAATTTAAATTTAAAGATAATATTTTGTTAGAAAATTAGAAGTATTATTTTCGACATTTAAAGTAGGAAAAAATTTAATATTAATTTTTATTTATTTAGTAATATTAGATAGGAAAAAAAATATGATTGAATAGTTGGGAGGTTGTATGATGATAAATGAGTTAATGTATTATAATGCCATATGTTTATAGTTATATATTTTTTGAAATATTTTAAAAAAATTAAGACTTTGTTATTATTAATAAAATCAATGATTTTATATTTGTAATTTTGTTTGGTATTATTTTTATTAAAAGGTGCATATTATGCATATAATTATATTATGTCTTAGTTACATTAAATTTAAACTAAATAATAATTATCTATAGTTAAGTAGAAGAAATTAAACTAAATAATATTTAGTAGGAGAGTTATCTATAATTAATTAGAAGAGATTAAAATAAATAATAATTATCCATAAGATATTAAACTAAATAATATTTAGTAAAATGGTTATCTATAATTAATTAGAAGAGATTAAACTAAAATAATAATTATCAATAAAATATGGTCTAATATGATGACAAGTGTCCCTTAAATGATTTCTTTTATTATATAGTATAGATAATATATTTTATAAAAGCAATCAGTTGAATACTAAATATATAAAACAAAATCGATAATTTTATTTATGTGTTTGTTTTAGGAACTTTAGAATTAACACCACATAGTTTTGTTACAAAAAAAACACATATAAAATCGCGAATACATGTTACTTTTTGATATATATACTCATCGTCTTCTTTTAGTTTTTATTCTTGAGCTTTAGAAGGTATAGATTCATCGTAAACGAGTTCTTCATGGAGAGTAGAAGCACCTCTTCTTTTGCTACATCTTCCTCGTCTAATTCTTCTTCCACAGTGAGTTTGCCTTAGAGACTTGTTATATGTTGTACACTTCCATCAACGTTGGAATGAGCCTTGTTTTTTCGGATAGGCATAACCTTACTACTAAGAGAAAAACATAAGCTACTATAGAAGTTTGGACACTTAGTAGATCACAATCATAGCGGCTAGAATGAGACATTGTGATTCTCTTTATTTCCACCAAAATTTTAACTCTTCGTCCCACAAAATGAATAAAAATCGGTTCCACTATACCTGCCGAGCTCGATACTTGGTGTGCTACTTTGCCAGTTTACTATTTCGTTTCTCAAGGTATTATATAAATTTAGCATTAGGTACCTACTTGAGCTACTACTTGACGTTGAAATTGTTAAATCGTGTATGTTTTGTTAATCAGATCTTTTAATATCTAATGGAAAACACTTTAGGGATCTTGATATACCTAACAATACAGTAGTAGTTAGAGATGAAGAAGAAGCCATCTTGATCGGTTCCCGTTTAGGGTGAGCAGTTAGGATGGAGATGAATGATGATAGCAGTTAGATCACCAGTTGAATACGAATTCGGTTATTATAGTGAGGGGGCAAAATTTAGAGTGTGTATCTTTAGGATTCCCCAATAACCTATATTTATATACTTCACCCAAGGAAAAACCATAATTAACTAGTACGGGCCTTTACGTCCATCAAATAAAGCCCAGTTAATTTTATAGGGATATTAAGGTAAATTGATATGGTTATTAGATAAATGGTCAATAAGGGCACCATAAATTATTTAAAACCTAATCAAAGCGAAACGTAGTCAGAGACAAACAAATCAAATGAGGAAATTTTTGTCATTAAAACGTAAGTAAGTACAATATGCATTTAAATAAGGTCTTTACAAAAGCCCATCTTCAAAACATGTTCTTCGAATACTTTAGGTGGGAGACCTTTAGTCATCGGATCCGCAAGCATATTTTTCGTACTTATATACTCAATACAAAGCTTATTTTCCTCAACACGTTCACGTACGAACAAATACTTTGTATCAAGATATAATCTAGCTCCGGTCGAACTGTTACTGTTTGAGAAGTTAACGACAACTAAGTTATCATAGTACAGCTTCAATGGTCTAGATATGGAATTAACAACTCTGAGTCCAGTAATCAGATTCTTCAGCAACATTCCATGACAGATAACGTTAAATACAACAATGTATTCTACCATCATAGTGGATGTTGAAGTTAGCTGTTGTTTATGACTCCTCCATGAAATAGGTCCGTCTGCTAACATAAAGATATACCCTGAAGTGGATTTCTTGCCATCTTTGCATTTAGCAAAGTCGGAATTAGAATAAGAATAACCAACCACTTCCAAAACATCACTTCTTCTATAAGTCAGTTTATAGTCTTCTGTCACACCTGGACCACGTGGAACAACCAAACGTGGCGGAAACGTCGGGGAGTGTTGTAACAGAATTAATTGTTTCAAATCCATGGCAATCGAAGTTTTGTTTTATTAATCAAACATGAAAGTTTACATTGTTTTAAACAAGAACCAAAGAGTACATAACATAAATTAACTAGTTCTTGTCTCGTTTTAAGTCACTAAGGCACATGTCCGCCTAAGTATGTCTTGATAAGTCCTATGCATCTTCTCCTGAAAACACATGTGAAAATAGGTACGTCAGCATAAAAATGCCTGTGAGATACATAGGTTTTGTGAAAATAGAATTCATGACTTATGTTTGAGAAAATGTTTAGTCATGAACCTTGTAATTTGCTTTGTCTTGTAAATCATTTGAAAAAAAATGATAAGATCAGATGATATGTATAAATGAATGTAAGGTTAAATGAATAACCATGTAAGATGAGTTTGTATAAGATAAGTTGTTTGTAAAACAATGTCTTGTGAAAAGTATGTTATTTGTATAAAATGTTATATGTCTCAAATTGAAATGATTCAAATAACGCTACAATATGTGATACCATACAAACACTTATATATAGGAAGTACCAGCGGCGTATCCACCATGCTTGTATCATATTACACACGCCTCGTTACTTAGATCACTTACTCAAACCAAACCACCAAGATGTAATGTTTAACAATTGTAGAAATGTTTATGTATAGTCAAATGTCTATAGTCAAATGTAAATCATGTCAACAGATACAAATGGTTCACACGGTTCAATAGTTACAAACGGTTCATATAATCAAAGGGTTATGACGGTTCACATAGTCAAATGGTTACAACGGTTCAAAATGTAATATAATGTGTTCATATGCTGGATGAGCATATGCAACAAATTGTAATGTAAAACAATGTACTAAGTATGCACACAATGGACATACATAGCATGTAATGCAATGTAAAATAATGTACTAAGTACGCACACAATGGGCATACATAGCATGAAATGTAATGTAAAATAATGTACTAAGTACGCACACACAATGGGCATACATAGCATGAAATGTAGTGTAAACAATGTACTAAGTACGCACACAATGGGCATACATAGCATGAAATGTAATGTAAACAATGTACTATAATGTACTAACGAACATAACAGGTATATGATGTGAAAACATGGGAAGCATGAAAGTAACAAGTAGGCACATGTGTTCCACCCCAAAACAGTTTGAAAACAGTAAAAGAGGGGTCTATGTACTCACTTGAGATTGCTCAGTAGTCCTTGAGTGACAACCAAACAATGCTAGAGATCACGGATATCAAACGACACCTAATATAGGTAACTATGTTAATAAACCGGACCTAAATCGGAGGATCGGATAGAATGAGGGTTCGTAAACCAAACGAGTATGGAGACTCGTGTAATATGGTTTAACAAAGCCTACACACTAAATGAAACCTAACATAAGTGCTTACGACCCATTACGACCCGTTTAGGTAGCTTATGCTACTTTAACGCGTCGTTCGCGTGAAACGCGTTCGGACCGCTTAACTAGCCCCATGACAAGTGTTATATGCCTAAACATGTTACATAATCAGTTATGTGACAAAAGTTTAGGTTACATATGCTTAATTACCAATTATACATGAAAAGGGTATTCTGGTAATTTACCTAAGGCATATATACTACCTATCATACAACTACTTAACGAAGCGACCATAAGGTATAACCTCGGAAGGTTATTCCCTATATACTATGGTCACCTAATGTATTTGGTCGGATCCTAATGATCGACCAAATGGGTCGGGTTCGAAGGTATAAGCGATTTATTAGATCGCTTACCCTTACGACCCTAGACAACGTGGTAATCAGTAGGCATAGTCACAAAGGACTATAACCATCGTGATTACAATCACGTTGCGAAGTTCAAACGAACTTCGCATTGACCATAAACTGGTCAACGCAGAAAGTCAAACAAAGTTTGACTTTCGGACTCGAAAAGCAATAAAAGAACGAAGGAATACTTACAAAGGGTCCCCGAATGCTAATCTTGATTCAAGTAGCTCATGTATGAAACAAAGGTTTCAACTTAGAGCTTCTCAAATCAGATTCTAGTGGGTTTTGGGGTTGAAATGGGTTGGGTATTTATAGGATTCTTCGAACCGTTAAGATCGTTTATCGAATATCGTGCCTTGATCTCACCCGTACACTTTTCGGAAGGTTGTGGTAGCTCATTTTGCCCCCACCACAAGAGTTTGACAAGTGTCCTTGGCCTTTGGGGGTGTGAAAGGCTGTTAACAGCTGTTAAAAACACTGAATCTGGTCTGGTACACTGACGCGGGCCGCGTAAGATATCACACAAGGTTTACGTGGGCCGCCTGACCATCTATTACAGAATTGCAGTTTTGGTCCCTGAACTTGAGAAACATGCATTTTGAGGTGTTTTTGACACGTTTAAGCCCCGTTAACCTAATTTCAAGGCTCTAAAATGATGTTAAAGTATTGGGAACTCAAAACATGCTCAAAAATATCTCGGATGTCGGTTCGTTTGGCCGTACGATCGCGATGTTCGCTTAATTACGACGGAATGCGCATAAGCGCGAAAAACGATCCAAATGACGCGACGAATGGATTTTTCTCAAGCCAAACACTAAAATAAAATATTTTAGTGCTTACATAAATTTTTGGATGTCCGGATGTATTCAGAACGTAAGTTATGCGCGAAAATGCAAACTTGTGCACTTTTTGACGCTTTTAGTCCCTGAATGGCCCAAAAGTTTATTTTAGCACACCGGACCCCTCAAAGCCTATTTCTAAGCTATGTAAAGGATATTTATGGTATGTTTAACTTATGGCGATGTTCCCGAATGTCTGTTACAGTTCAAATTGGCATACTTTCGCAGTTTGTCAACTTTAGTCCCTGTAAGCGATTTAACTTGATTTTGCCATACCAAAGCCTTCAAAACTTATTTCTAAGTTATGTAAAGTTTATTTAAGGTATGTTAAGCCTATTTCACTATTCCGGAGTGTTTGTTGCATTAAACTGGTTATATTTACGCATCAGTGCGCGTATAACCTTCCAGAAAGCGATTTAGAGCTTGAAATCGAACAATAATTGATATGTGCAAAAGATACACATATTTCTACAGATCCCAAGTATGAAATACAATGTTTCATTGGTTTGGTATTTGTTTGATGGTCGCAGTGACACAGGTGTCACAGTCTCCCCTACTTAAGGAAATTTCGTCCCGAAATTTATTCGTAGAAGTCTGTCTGTGACTTTGTGTTAAATAGCCATCAAAGATATGTAAAGCATAATTTTGTTATTTTCCTCAACGGATATTTTTTTCAGAAGCGAAAATGAACAGACGGAGTCATTTTCCTCAACGGTTATTTTTTTTCAGAAGCGAAAATGAACAGACGGAGTCATTTTCCTCAACGGTTATTCTTCAGAATTTGAAATGAAGGAATAATCAACGGATATTCATTTCTCTCAACGGATATTCTTCAGAACGAAAATGAACAAACGGGGTCATTTTCCTCAACGGTTATTCTTCAGAATTTGAAATGAAGGAATAATCAACGGATATTCATTTCCTCAACGGATAATCTTCAGAAACGAAAATGAACAGACGGAGTCATTTTCCTCAATGGTTATTCTTCAGAATTTGAAATGAAGGAATAATCAACGGATATTCATTTCTCTCAACGGATATTCTTCAGAACGAAAATGAACAAACGGGGTCATTTTCCTCAACGGTTATTCTTCAGAATTTGAAATGAAGGAATAATCAACGGATATTCATTTCCTCAACGGATAATCTTCAGAAACGAAAATAAACAGACGGAGTCATTTTCCTCAAGGTTATTCTTCAGAATTTGAAATGAGGGAATAATCAACGGATATTCATTTCTCTCAACGAATATTCTTCAGAACGAAAATGAACAAACGGGGTCATTTTCAACGGTTGCTTCCTCAGGTACGGAAATGAAAGATTTAACAACGGATATTCATTTCCTCAACGGATAATCTTCAGAAACGAAAATGAACTAACAGAGTCATTTTCAACGGTTGCTTCCTCAGAGTTGGAAATGAAAGATTTAACAACGGATATTCATTTCCTCAACGGATATTTCTCAGAAGTGAAAAATGAATAGCTAGTTCATTTTTCCTCAACGGATGCTTCATCAGAATTGGAAATGGATTGGGTTAACTTAGATACATGATAGAACTTGCTGTGATTTCTGTGCACTAAATTCCATAATTATGTATGCATCCATAATTACGAAATTCCTTGCACAGTCCGCACAGTTCGTTTTGTAATGTTGTGGGGAAGGATATCAAACTTGTGATGAGGGTGACTAGATTACCATAGGGTCCTTTTAATTAGATCGACAGAGGATCTTCTTAATTAGGCCACCAAGGAGTCCTTTCATCTATATCATCACATAATATTCCTAACCAGATTTTTGGATCGATCAGTTTAACTAGACCACTAAAGGGGTCTAATTATGAAGTAGTACTTTATAATCCAAGGGACTTAACTACAGCGTAAAAGTCCATTAAGGATTTTAGGTAGTACCTTTGGGTATCCTACTATGAATCTCTTGTACAAGGATATGTAAGATTCTATGAGGATTTGGATAACATAATTTGGATCACATGACACATAAAAGGGAACACATAAGCACATAATCACATAATTGTTTAATTGTTATTATCTTGTTATTGATTGCTATTAACTTGGCACCTCGTACTTTGTTTCTCTTGGAAGAAACGGGTACTTAGGATTTTCGTGGAAAACGCAAGAGATCATACAATGGAAGAAATTTGGGGGTAGTCTGTTCTTCAAGGTTTATGGTTCCTTGATTGTTGGTATTGTAGAGGATATGTTTATACATGCAACCACATAAACATATTAAAATGTAAATGAAAGATTTATTTATAACAACGATAACAACAACTATTTCATAGATCGTGATAACAAAAGAAAATAATACACAAGGCTCGATTATTTTCTAAACAACGTTATCTTCTGTTGGTCAGATACTCATCCCTGCGCTGGATTTGCATTAGCAAGCTTTGGGCAATTCCTACGAAAATGGCCCATCTCGCCACAGTTGTAGCAAGACCCCGGTGGAAAACGAGCTTGAGCAGGATTGTTGTTAACTTGATTTGGTGCAGCTGCTGTTGGGCAAACCCTCGCTGTATGACCTATAAGTCCGCAAACTTGGCATGTGCGGCACTTCACACCAGCATGATGATGTAGGCCACATTGGTTGCACAAGGGTGCAGTTCCGTTGTAGGGTTTCCTGGCAGGGGGTTGAGCTGGTTGGTTGGGGACGGCTCGATCATTTTGAGCGACCACGGCGAAGTTCTGAGAAGCCTTTCGCTTCTTTGACTTCTTAGAGGATCCAGTCTGTTCATCCATGGTCTTTGATTCCTCGATTGGGTTCGATTCTTCGACCGGTTTCTTGTCACCTTTTCGGAAAAGTTTACCTTTCCTGATCTTTGATTCAGTCAAGGTTGCAGATAGCTCAATGGCCTGCCTAACTGTAGTAGGGTTGCTACCAGTCACAATGTCTTGTATTGAGTCAGGGAGGCCATCAATGTACTTTTCGATTGCCTTATCCAAAGGCGTGACCATGTTTGGGCATAACAGACTTAACTCCTCATAACGGTCTGTGTAGGCTCGATGCTCACCGCTATCTTGCTTCAAATTGTCGAATTCCCTTTCCAAGGCCCTGATCTCGTGACGAGGACAAAACTCCTTCATCATGAGAGCCCTAAGTTCGGCCCAAGTCTGGGCTAAGGCAACCTCAGCACCACGGTCTCTCATAACCCCGTTCCACCACGTAAGAGCCCTCTTCTGAAACACACTTGAAGAAAACTCGACCTTGCGATTATCAGGACACTGAACATGACAGAAAGTATTCTCAATGCTCTCGAACCATTGAAGAAGCCCAGTCGCTCCCTCAGAACCACTAAACTTGAGTGGTTTAGCCGAGTTAAAACTCTTGAAATTGCATGGACCATTGTTGTTGTTGTTGGCTTGGTTCCATTGAGCAAAGAGGTTTGGGAATTGAGCAGCCATTTGCTGCGCAATGATTTCTGCCAGTTCGGCAGTCGCTATCTGGTTTTCGCGTCGAGGAGGCATTCTAAAAGAGAAACAAGAAAGAAAACAAATGAAATGGCATTGGGTAAGAACAGGATGTTACAATTACCGACCATAATCATGGTTGATGGTCATTTTTTTGAACCATGAAGCAAACAAACAACACAAAGGCTGAATCAAAGCAAATAGATCCTCATAGTGTATCGCGAAGACATGCTCGCCTATAAGTGGACACTCACCCCAAGAGTTCCCAGGTAAGAGTGACTGGTCCGATTATGTGGATTTGTACGAACACTCTAGCCTTAGACAGAAAACTCAGGGTACAGGCATTCACTCTTCCAGTTTGCACGTGTTCACACTATTTAGAACCCAAAACTTTGACGAGAGTTTTGAAAATTCAAAGGGGTTCAAAACCTTATAACAGAGGGTTCAAAACCTTACAATAGAGGGTTCAAAACCTAGTAATCAATCATCCTAGAACAGATGATTAGTTTTCAAAGCGGTTTTGAAATTTATGTTCTTGTTGTGGTCGTCGCCTAAGGATAGGTGACGGTATTGTTTTATGACTAAACGCAAGTAAACTCGCGTTAGGGTCCTAGAAAGGTTATAGACTAGGTCAAAGTATTACTAATAACCTAATTCCCTATAACCATTGGCTCTGATACCAACTTTTCTGTCACACCCCGACCACGTGGAACAACCAAACGTGGCGGAAACGTCGAGGAGTGTTGTAACAGAATTAATTGTTTCAAATCCATGGCAATCAAAGTTTCGTTTTATTAATCAAACATGAAAGTTTACATTGTTTTAAACAAGAACCAAAGAGTACATAACATAAATTAACTAGTTCTTGTCTCGTTTTAAGTCACTAAGGCACAAGTCCGCCTAAGTATGTCTTGATAAGTCCTATGCATCATCTCCTGAAAACACATGTGAAAATAGGTACGTCAGCATAAAAATGCCTGTGAGATACATAGGTTTTGTGAAAATAGAATTCATGACTTATGTTTGAGAAAATGTTTAGTCATGAACCTTGTAATTTGCTTTGTCTTGTAAATCATTTGAAAAAAAATGATAAGATCAGATGATATGTATAAATGAATGTAAGGTTAAATGAATAACCATGTAAGATGAGTTTGTATAAGATAAGTTGTTTGTAAAACAATGTCTTGTGAAAAGTATGTTATTTGTATAAAATGTTATATGTCTCAAATTGAAATGATTCAAATAACGCTACAATATGTGATACCATACAAACACTTATATATAGGAAGTACCAGCGGCGTATCCACCATGCTTGTATCATATTACACACGCCTCGTTACTTAGATCACTTACTCAAACCAAACCACCAAGATGTAATGTTTAACAATTGTAGAAATGTTTATGTATAGTCAAATGTCTATAGTCAAATGTAAATCATGTCAACAGATACAAATGGTTCACACGGTTCAATAGTTACAAACGGTTCATATAATCAAAGGGTTATGACGGTTCACATAGTCAAATGGTTACAACGGTTCAAAATGTAATATAATGTGTTCATATGCTGGATGAGCATATGCAACAAATTGTAATGTAAAACAATGTACTAAGTATGCACACAATGGACATACATAGCATGTAATGCAATGTAAAATAATGTACTAAGTACGCACACAATGGGCATACATAGCATGAAATGTAATGTAAAATAATGTACTAAGTACGCACACACAATGGGCATACATAGCATGAAATGTAGTGTAAACAATGTACTAAGTACGCACACAATGGGCATACATAGCATGAAATGTAATGTAAACAATGTACTATAATGTACTAACGAACATAGCAGGTATATGATGTGAAAACATGGGAAGCATGAAAGTAACAAGTAGGCACATGTGTTCCACCCCAAAACAGTTTGAAAACAGTAAAAGAGGGGTCTATGTACTCACTTGAGATTGCTCAGTAGTCCTTGAGTGACAACCAAACAATGCTAGAGATCACGGATATCAAACGACACCTAATATAGGTAACTATGTTAATAAACCGGACCTAAATCGGAGGATCGGATAGAATGAGGGTTCGTAAACCAAACGAGTATGGAGACTCGTGTAATATGGTTTAACAAAGCCTACACACTAAATGAAACCTAACATAAGTGCTTACGACCCATTACGACCCGTTTAGGTAGCTTATGCTACTTTAACGCGTCGTTCGCGTGAAACGCGTTCGGACCGCTTAACTAGCCCCATGACAAGTGTTATATGCCTAAACATGTTACATAATCAGTTATGTGACAAAAGTTTAGGTTACATATGCTTAATTACCAATTATACATGAAAAGGGTATTCTGGTAATTTACCTAAGGCATATATACTACCTATCATACAACTACTTAACGAAGCGACCATAAGGTATAACCTCGGAAGGTTATTCCCTATATACTATGGTCACCTAATGTATTTGGTCGGATCCTAATGATCGACCAAATGGGTCGGGTTCGAAGGTATAAGCGATTTATTAGATCGCTTACCCTTACGACCCTAGACAACGTGGTAATCAGTAGGCATAGTCACAAAGGACTATAACCATCGTGATTACAATCACGTTGCGAAGTTCAAACGAACTTCGCATTGACCATAAACTGGTCAACGCAGAAAGTCAAACAAAGTTTGACTTTCGGACTCGAAAAGCAATAAAAGAACGAAGGAATACTTACAAAGGGTCCCCGAATGCTAATCTTGATTCAAGTAGCTCAGGTATGAAACAAAGGTTTCAACTTAGAGCTTCTCAAATCAGATTCTAGTGGGTTTTGGGGTTGAAATGGGTTGGGTATTTATAGGATTCTTCAAACCGTTAAGATCGTTTATCGAATATCGTGCCTTGATCTCACCCGTACACTTTTCGGAAGGTTGTGGTAGCTCATTTTGCCCCCACCACAAGAGTTTGACAAGTGTCCTTGGCCTTTGGGGGTGTGAAAGGCTGTTAACAGCTGTTAAAAACACTGAATCTGGTCTGGTACACTGACGCGGGCCGCGTAAGATATCACACAAGGTTTACGTGGGCCGCCTGACCATCTATTACAGAATTGCAGTTTTGGTCCCTGAACTTGAGAAACATGCATTTTGAGGTGTTTTTGACACGTTTAAGCCCCGTTAACCTAATTTCAAGGCTCTAAAATGATGTTAAAGTATTGGGAACTCAAAACATGCTCAAAAATATCTCGGATGTCGGTTCGTTTGGCCGTACGATCGCGATGTTCGCTTAATTACGACGGAATGCGCATAAGCGCGAAAAACGATCCAAATGACGCGACGAATGGATTTTTCTCAAGCCAAACACTTAAATAAAATATTTTAGTGCTTACATAAATTTTTGGATGTCCGGATGTATTCAGAACGTAAGTTATGCGCGAAAATGCAAACTTGTGCACTTTTTGACGCTTTTAGTCCCTGAATGGCCCAAAAGTTTATTTTAGCACACCGGACCCCTCAAAGCCTATTTCTAAGCTATGTAAAGGATATTTATGGTATGTTTAACTTATGGCGATGTTCCCGAATGTCTGTTACAGTTCAAATTGGCAAACTTTCGCAGTTTGTCAACTTTAGTCCCTGTAAGCGATTTAACTTGATTTTGCCATACCAAAGCCTTCAAAACTTATTTCTAAGTTATGTAAAGTTTATTTAAGGTATGTTAAGCCTATTTCACTATTCCGGAGTGTTTGTTGCATTAAACTGGTTATATTTACGCATCAGTGCGCGTATAACCTTCCAGAAAGCGATTTAGAGCTTGAAATCGAACAATAATTGATATGTGCAAAAGATACACATATTTCTACAGATCCCAAGTATGAAATACAATGTTTCATTGGTTTGGTATTTGTTTGATGGTCGCAGTGACACAGGTGTCACAGTCTCCCCTACTTAAGGAAATTTCGTCCCGAAATTTATTCGTAGAAGTCTGTCTGTGACTTTGTGTTAAATAGCCATCAAAGATATGTAAAGCATAATTTTGTTATTTTCCTCAACGGATATTTTTTTCAGAAGCGAAAATGAACAGACGGAGTCATTTTCCTCAACGGTTATTTTTTTTCAGAAGCGAAAATGAACAGACGGAGTCATTTTCCTCAACGGTTATTCTTCAGAATTTGAAATGAAGGAATAATCAACGGATATTCATTTCTCTCAACGGATATTCTTCAGAACGAAAATGAACAAACGGGGTCATTTTCCTCAACGGTTATTCTTCAGAATTTGAAATGAAGGAATAATCAACGGATATTCATTTCCTCAACGGATAATCTTCAGAAACGAAAATGAACAGACGGAGTCATTTTCCTCAATGGTTATTCTTCAGAATTTGAAATGAAGGAATAATCAACGGATATTCATTTCTCTCAACGGATATTCTTCAGAACGAAAATGAACAAACGGGGTCATTTTCCTCAACGGTTATTCTTCAGAATTTGAAATGAAGGAATAATCAACGGATATTCATTTCCTCAACGGATAATCTTCAGAAACGAAAATGAACAGACGGAGTCATTTTCCTCAACGGTTATTCTTCAGAATTTGAAATGAGGGAATAATCAACGGATATTCATTTCTCTCAACGAATATTCTTCAGAACGAAAATGAACAAACGGGGTCATTTTCAACGGTTGCTTCCTCAGGTACGGAAATGAAAGATTTAACAACGGATATTCATTTCCTCAACGGATAATCTTCAGAAACGAAAATGAACTAACAGAGTCATTTTCAACGGTTGCTTCCTCAGAGTTGGAAATGAAAGATTTAACAACGGATATTCATTTCCTCAACGGATATTCCTCAGAAGTGAAAAATGAATAGCTAGTTCATTTTTCCTCAACGGATGCTTCATCAGAATTGGAAATGGATTGGGTTAACTTAGATACATGATAGAACTTGCTGTGATTTCTGTGCACTAAATTCCATAATTATGTATGCATCCATAATTACGAAATTCCTTGCACAGTCCGCACAGTTCGTTTTGTAATGTTGTGGGGAAGGATATCAAACTTGTGATGAGGGTGACTAGATTACCATAGGGTCCTTTTAATTAGATCGACAGAGGATCTTCTTAATTAGGCCACCAAGGAGTCCTTTCATCTATATCATCACATAATATTCCTAACCAGATTTTTGGATCGATCAGTTTAACTAGACCACTAAAGGGGTCTAATTATGAAGTAGTACTTTATAATCCAAGGGACTTAACTACAGCGTAAAAGTCCATTAAGGATTTTAGGTAGTACCTTTGGGTATCCTACTATGAATCTCTTGTACAAGGATATGTAAGATTCTATGAGGATTTGGATAACATAATTTGGATCACATGACACATAAAAGGGAACACATAAGCACATAATCACATAATTGTTTAATTGTTATTATCTTGTTATTGATTGCTATTAACTTGGCACCTCGTACTTCGTTTCTCTTGGAAGAAACGGGTACTTAGGATTTTCGTGGAAAACGCAAGAGATCATACAATGGAAGAAATTTGGGGGTAGTCTGTTCTTCAAGGTTTATGGTTCCTTGATTGTTGGTATTGTAGAGGATATGTTTATACATGCAACCACATAAACATATTAAAATGTAAATGAAAGATTTATTTATAACAACGATAACAACAACTATTTCATAGATCGTGATAACAAAAGAAAATAATACACAAGGCTCGATTATTTTCTAAACAACGTTATCTTCTGTTGGTCAGATACTCATCCCTGCGCTGGATTTGCATTAGCAAGCTTTGGGCAATTCCTACGAAAATGGCCCATCTCGCCACAGTTGTAGCAAGACCCCGGTGGAAAACGAGCTTGAGCAGGATTGTTGTTAACTTGATTTGGTGCAGCTGCTGTTGGGCAAACCCTCGCTGTATGACCTATAAGTCCGCAAACTTGGCATGTGCGGCACTTCACACCAGCATGATGATGTAGGCCACATTGGTTGCACAAGGGCGCAGTTCCGTTGTAGGGTTTCCTGGCAGGGGGTTGAGCTGGTTGGTTGGGGACGGCTCGATCATTTTGAGCGACCACGGCGAAGTTCTGAGAAGCCTTTCGCTTCTTTGACTTCTTAGAGGATCCATTCTGTTCATCCATGGTCTTTGATTCCTCGATTGGGTTCGATTCTTCGACCGGTTTCTTGTCACCTTTTCGGAAAAGTTTACCTTTCCTGATCTTTGATTCAGTCAAGGTTGCAGATAGCTCAATGGCCTGCCTAACTGTAGTAGGGTTGCTACCAGTCACAATGTCTTGTATTGAGTCAGGGAGGCCATCAATGTACTTTTCGATTGCCTTATCCAAAGGCGTGACCATGTTTGGGCATAACAGACTTAACTCCTCATAACGGTCTGTGTAGGCTCGATGCTCACCGCTATCTTGCTTCAAATTGTCGAATTCCCTTTCCAAGGCCCTGATCTCGTGACGAGGACAAAACTCCTTCATCATGAGAGCCCTAAGTTCGGCCCAAGTCTGGGCTAAGGCAACCTCAGCACCACGGTCTCTCATAACCCCGTTCCACCACGTAAGAGCCCTCTTCTGAAACACACTTGAAGAAAACTCGACCTTGCGATTATCAGGACACTGAACATGACGGAAAGTATTCTCAATGCTCTCGAACCATTGAAGAAGCCCAGTCGCTCCCTCAGAACCACTAAACTTGAGTGGTTTAGCCGAGTTAAAACTCTTGAAATTGCATGGACCATTGTTGTTGTTGTTGGCTTGGTTCCATTGAGCAAAGAGGTTTGGGAATTGAGCAGCCATTTGCTGCGCAATGATTTCTGCCAGTTCGGCAGTCGCTATCTGGTTTTCGCGTCGAGGAGGCATTCTAAAAGAGAAACAAGAAAGAAAACAAATGAAATGGCATTGGGTAAGAACAGGATGTTACAATTACCGACCATAATCATGGTTGATGGTCATTTTTTTGAACCATGAAGCAAACAAACAACACAAAGGCTGAATCAAAGCAAATAGATCCTCATAGTGTATCGCGAAGACATGCTCGCCTATAAGTGGACACTCACCCCAAGAGTTCCCAGGTAAGAGTGACTGGTCCGATTATGTGGATTTGTACGAACACTCTAGCCTTAGACAGAAAACTCAGGGTACAGGCATTCACTCTTCCAGTTTGCACGTGTTCACACTATTTAGAACCCAAAACTTTGACGAGAGTTTTGAAAATTCAAAGGGGTTCAAAACCTTATAACAGAGGGTTCAAAACCTTACAATAGAGGGTTCAAAACCTAGTAATCAATCATCCTAGAACAGATGATTAGTTTTCAAAGCGGTTTTGAAATTTATGTTCTTGTTGTGGTCGTCGCCTAAGGATAGGTGACGGTATTGTTTTATGACTAAACGCAAGTAAACTCGCGTTAGGGTCCTAGAAAGGTTATAGACTAGGTCAAAGTATTACTAATAACCTAATTCCCTATAACCATTGGCTCTGATACCAACTTTTCTGTCACACCCCGACCACGTGGAACAACCAAACGTGGCGGAAACGTCGAGGAGTGTTGTAACAGAATTAATTGTTTCAAATCCATGGCAATCAAAGTTTCGTTTTATTAATCAAACATGAAAGTTTACATTGTTTTAAACAAGAACCAAAGAGTACATAACATAAATTAACTAGTTCTTGTCTCGTTTTAAGTCACTAAGGCACAAGTCCGCCTAAGTATGTCTTGATAAGTCCTATGCATCATCTCCTGAAAACACATGTGAAAATAGGTACGTCAGCATAAAAATGCCTGTGAGATACATAGGTTTTGTGAAAATAGAATTCATGACTTATGTTTGAGAAAATGTTTAGTCATGAACCTTGTAATTTTCTTTGTCTTGTAAATCATTTGAAAAAAAATGATAAGATCAGATGATATGTATAAATGAATGTAAGGTTAAATGAATAACCATGTAAGATGAGTTTGTATAAGATAAGTTGTTTGTAAAACAATGTCTTGTGAAAAGTATGTTATTTGTATAAAATGTTATATGTCTCAAATTGAAATGATTCAAATAACGCTACAATATGTGATACCATACAAACACTTATATATAGGAAGTACCAACGGCGTATCCACCATGCTTGTATCATATTACACACGCCTCGTTACTTAGATCACTTACTCAAACCAAACCACCAAGATGTAATGTTTAACAATTGTAGAAATGTTTATGTATAGTCAAATGTCTATAGTCAAATGTAAATCATGTCAACAGATACAAATGGTTCACACGGTTCAATAGTTACAAACGGTTCATATAATCAAAGGGTTATGACGGTTCACATAGTCAAATGGTTACAACGGTTCAAAATGTAATATAATGTGTTCATATGCTGGATGAGCATATGCAACAAATTGTAATGTAAAACAATGTACTAAGTATGCACACAATGGACATACATAGCATGTAATGCAATGTAAAATAATGTACTAAGTACGCACACAATGGGCATACATAGCATGAAATGTAATGTAAAATAATGTACTAAGTACGCACACACAATGGGCATACATAGCATGAAATGTAGTGTAAACAATGTACTAAGTACGCACACAATGGGCATACATAGCATGAAATGTAATGTAAACAATGTACTATAATGTACTAACGAACATAGCAGGTATATGATGTGAAAACATGGGAAGCATGAAAGTAACAAGTAGGCACATGTGTTCCACCCCAAAACAGTTTGAAAACAGTAAAAGAGGGGTCTATGTACTCACTTGAGATTGCTCAGTAGTCCTTGAGTGACAACCAAACAATGCTAGAGATCACGGATATCAAACGACACCTAATATAGGTAACTATGTTAATAAACCGGACCTAAATCGGAGGATCGGATAGAATGAGGGTTCGTAAACCAAACGAGTATGGAGACTCGTGTAATATGGTTTAACAAAGCCTACACACTAAATGAAACCTAACATAAGTGCTTACGACCCATTACGACCCGTTTAGGTAGCTTATGCTACTTTAACGCGTCGTTCGCGTGAAACGCGTTCGGACCGCTTAACTAGCCCCATGACAAGTGTTATATGCCTAAACATGTTACATAATCAGTTATGTGACAAAAGTTTAGGTTACATATGCTTAATTACCAATTATACATGAAAAGGGTATTCTGGTAATTTACCTAAGGCATATATACTACCTATCATACAACTACTTAACGAAGCGACCATAAGGTATAACCTCGGAAGGTTATTCCCTATATACTATGGTCACCTAATGTATTTGGTCGGATCCTAATGATCGACCAAATGGGTCGGGTTCGAAGGTATAAGCGATTTATTAGATCGCTTACCCTTACGACCCTAGACAACGTGGTAATCAGTAGGCATAGTCACAAAGGACTATAACCATCGTGATTACAATCACGTTGCGAAGTTCAAACGAACTTCGCATTGACCATAAACTGGTCAACGCAGAAAGTCAAACAAAGTTTGACTTTCGGACTCGAAAAGAAATAAAAGAATGAAGGAATACTTACGAAGGGTCCCCGAATGCTAATCTTGATTTAAGTAGCTCAGGTATGAAACAAAGGTTTAAACTTAGAGCTTCTCAAATCAGATTCTAGTGGGTTTTGGGGTTGAAATGGGTTGGGTATTTATAGGATTCTTCGAACCGTTAAGATCGTTTATCGAATATCGTGCCTTGATCTCACCCGTACACTTGTCAGAAGGTTGTGGTAGCTCATTTTGCCCCCACCACAAGAGTTTGACAAGTGTCCTTGGCCTTTGGGGGTGTGAAAGGCTGTTAACAGCTGTTAAAAACACTGAATCTGGTCTGGTACACTGACGCGGGCCGCGTAAGATATCACACAAGGTTTACGCGGGCCGCCTGGCCATCTATTACAGAATTGCAGTTTTGGTCCCTGAACTTGAGAAGCATGCATTTTGAGGTGTTTTTGACACGTTTAAGCCTCGTTAACCTCATTTCAAGGCTCTAAAATGATGTTAAAGTATTGGGAACTCAAAACATGCTCAAAAATATCTCGGATGTCGGTTCGTTTGGCCGTACGATCGCGATGTTCTCTTAATTACGACGGAATGCGCATAAGCGCGAAAAACGATCCAAATGACGCGACGAATGGATTTTTCTCAAGCCAAACACTAAAATAAAATATTTTAGTGCTTACATAAATTTTTGGATGTCCGGATGTATTCAGAACGTTAGTTATGCGCGAAAATGCAAACTTGTGCACTTTTTGACGCTTTTAGTCCCTGAATGGCCCAAAAGTTTATTTTAGCACACCGGACCCCTCAAAGCCTATTTCTAAGCTATGTAAAGGATATTTATGGTATGTTTAACTTATGGCCATGTTCCCGAATGTCTGTTACAGTTCAAATTGGCATACTTTCGCAGTTTGTCAACTTTAGTCCCTATAAGCGATTTAACTTGATTTTGCCATACCAAAGCCTTCAAAACTTATTTCTAAGTTATGTAAAGGTTATTTAAGGTATGTTAAGACTATTTCACTATTCCGGAGTGTTTGTTGCATTAAACTGGTTATATTTACGCATCAGTGCGCGTATAACCTTCCAGAAAGCGATTTAGAGCTTGAAATCGAACAAGAATTGATATGTGCAAAAGATACACATATTTCTACAGATCCCAAGTATGAAATACAATGTTTCATTGGTTTGGTATTTGTTTGATGGTCGCAGTGACACAGGTGTCACATCTTCCGTCCCCTGAAATATCGTAGTACTTTCTTCGCTGCTTTCCAGTGATCAAGGCAAGGATTAGACAGATAACGGCCTAGCATCCTTGTAACATAAGCGATATCTAGACGAGTGCAGACTTGAGCATACATGAGGCTCCCAACTACCGAGGCATATGGTATCATTCTCATTTACGCCTTTTCATCCTTAGTTTTCGGACATTGAAAAGAACCAAAACATCTCCTTTAACTACTGGACCTACAAAGGGAGAGCTGTGTTGCATGTTCTATCGACTAAGGACACGATCAATGTAATCATTTTATGATAAGCCCAAAATTCCATTGCTTCTATCTCTGTGTATTTCGACACCAATAACATAAGAAGCGTCTTCGAGATCTTTCATGTCAAAGTTATGCGAAGTAAGCGCTTCGATTCATGCAACATATCTAAGTTATTACTTGCCAATAGAATATCATCTACGTAAAGGACAAGTATAGTAAAATTGCTCCCACTCATCTTGAGGTAGGTGCATTGATCCAATTGGTTCTTCATAAAGCCTTGCGTCTTCATGACTTCATCAAACTTAAGGTACCATTGACGTGATGCTTGCTTCAAACCATATATGGATTTCTTCAACTTGCAGACAAGATGTTCTTGACATTCACGTTTGAACCCTTCAGGTTGCTTCATGAACACGTCTTCATACAAGTCTCCATTGAGGAAAGCAGTCTGGACATCCATCTGATGCAGCTCTAAATCAAAATGAGCTATTAGGACCAATACGATCCTTAAGGACTCTTTTCGAGAGACAGGTGAAAAGGTCTCTTGATAATCGATTCCCTCTGTAACACCCCAACCTGAACAGGCTGACGTGTCACTCATACAGATATCAAAACTAAAACCAATCTATAACGTTGAAAACAAAAGATCCTAATTACATTTTCATTACATTACCGAAATAAAAATAAATCTTTATCTTCACGACACTCTTCACTTTTTCCCCACGTTTCCCAAATTACCTGTCAAACAAATAAGACAAACACAAGAAAGAAACTACGGCTGAGCCAAAAAGTTGCTCAGTAACGGAGAAATCAACAGTAAAAGTAAGGCAGGCATACGGAAGCAAAACAGATCGGTACTGACACTAACAAATCCAAAAGATGGCACTGAAACAAATGCTTTTATAACTTGAATCCCAAAACTTATACTGAACAAATAACATATACTGAACATAATCAGATGCATATAATCATATCAAACATATCATAACAGAGACAAGACATACGTGACAACATATAACGATAAAACAAGTCACGTAATATAGAAGCACCTACGAGCCTAAACAGGGGCATACATGGCTATAGTCCATGCGCCGAGATGGTGCGTGTAGGTGTACATACATTATTCCATCTCAACAGGAGTCAGGAGTTAGGAGTCAGAGCTAAGATCGATCTATACGCCTCTAGGGGCCATGTGCTACACAAGCACAAACTAGAAACGCCGTGAACTTTAGTTACGCACCGTCACGATGAGTGCCATGTCGTTGACGCCCCAACGACAAGTCTAACATATAATTGCTCGGGTGATAGAGTACAAAGTCGTATCTGAAATAAACGTATCTTGACATAAGTCTAAAGGGAACATGCAACAACGAGCACAAAGTATAAGGTCTATTGCATGCTACAATATAAACTAGTCATATAACGATATGAAACAGAAAATCTAACGAAAACATCCATACTACAAAGCAACGGACTTGAGTAAAAATACTATGATATCAAGAAAAGGAATCCATACCAAGAAGTGACGAAAAAACTAAAATTATACTATGATGTAAAAGAAACAGAATCCGTACCAAACAAGTGACGAAAATAAAATTATACTATGATGTAAAAGAAACAGAATCCGTACCTTAAATTTAGCAAGGCAAAAGCAAAAGAAAATCAACTCGTCCACAATTAGTACACGGACCTATATTTAAATTATTACGGGATTACTCTTATGAAACACCCAGTTGGTTATCTAACTAATTGGCTTATCGATTTCCGACGACAAAGACTATACGGATTTTTGTCCAATTATTACGCTTCCGAATTTTGTTTTCATCATTTTTGTCTTAATATAAATGCTCAAGAAAATCGAGGTGTTACAATTCTACCCCCCTAAAAAAAAATTGTCCTCAAAATTGATAAGCATGAAAGACACACATATATCAACATAACGGATACATAACAAACATAATAGATTCAGATACAAAATATGGTACTTTATTAATACTAAACTTTTAAGGTGACAAGTAAACGAGTACTAAATCAGATCGAAATTCATATGAGATCCAACAAAGATATCAAACATATGAAATATAAGAGTACTAAGACTTAAGTAGATTCAGATAGACATCAATCTACATAACAGGAATCTAAAAGCGCACATATGTACCTATAATTCACCATTACTTTCATGACCGTAATTGTCAATTATCTTACAACCGTGCCCTAATTGTCCTCCCGCCATGCATCTCAATGACCTATTCAAATTGTAAGGAAAGGAATACTAACGATAAAGGAAGCATGGTCAATTGTTATAATTTTAAGACATAACAAAAAGATAACAAACGTAGATGTGTTTATCTTGATAAAACGTAAAACTGATGTGGAACAGGAGACAAAACAAAACAAAACAAAACAAATACTGATACAGACACTTAAAACATGTGTTGACAAATATAAAGCTAAACACACAATCTACAATCTAAATCTAAAACAAACCTAGCACTAAGACAAATAACAACCCAAAACCAATGCGGATACCGTATCAAATAGTTACACCCGATACGAAAACAAAATCAGATAGTGAACATGATCATAAGAAGATCTAGTAGTGATTGACAAAAGAAACGCCTTAATCAGATAGACCCAAAGACGAGAAACTAATGAGTAAGAAGATTGATTGAAAGTCGAAATCCTAACCCAACGTCTGCCCATTAACTCACATGTTGTTTTTAAGGTTTAACTTTTCTACAGGAAAGAGCCTTCGCTCTGATACCATAAATGTAACACCCCAACCTGAACAGGCTGACGTGTCACTCATACAGATATCAAAACTAAAACCAATCCATAACGTTGAAAACAAAAGATCCTAATTACATTTTCATTACATTATCGAAATAAAAATAAATAATTATCTTCACGACACTCTTCACTTATTCCCCACATTTCCCAAATTACCTGTTGTTATGGGCGATTTTCTACTCATATATCCTGGCTAATATTCTTACTATGTTTCTTTTGTTGTGATCAGGATACCGGATCAGGATATTGGTAACATCCTGATGCGATATCCTGGTAGTAACTAATTAACTCACGTGCAGATTGTTGTAACCAGTCTCTAACGGTCAGGTGGACTTCTTCTCCTCAAGACTCGGGCAAATCAGTTATATTATGGACGTTGAAGCCGGAAGACGTGGACTGCAACGTTCACGTATGGAATATTCGCTGAATCCTGGAATAATAGGATAGTTAGTTTCTTTTACTATAAAAGGGATTGATCGGATCAGATTAAGGCACACAATCTTTCGCACACTCTTTCTCGCTAGTTGCAAACAATCACTACACACTAACACTTGTATTCAAATTACATTGTAACACTTAGTTGATCCGCATCATATCCTGCACTGTATCCTGATATTTGAAGCAATAAGAAGAACAAGGCAGCTGCGATTGTCAGCTCCCGAGGTTTTATGCCGGCGATCTAGATTGATCAAGGGCTTTCCTCGTACATCCCGTGTCATCCTTTACATTTTTGATCATTGTTTGATCATAGATACAACTCAATATCCTGAGCCGTATCCTGAAAACTGTTTTCGCAAACAACTTAATTAGCATATCTTCGACACACATTTTTAGCACACTACCTCACTTAACTAATTTGATCACTTAATTGCTTCGGTAATTTTTGACCAAAACAATTTGGCGCCCACCTTGGGGCAAGTGGTGCTATTTCTACTAAAAGCTTTTGTAAAATCGTTACTTGGTTTTCTATTTTCAAACTTTTTGCCGCACTATTTTCAATGGCCTCGAGATCAAAGATGAGCTCTTCCACTGTGTCTGCTACAACCTCTGCAACAATTGGTTCGGTGCTTCCACCACCTCCTCCGAGAACGCAAGCCTCTTCGCAAGGAACTGAAATTCATGTGGCTCGGGATGTTATCCCCGCTCGCAATATCTAGGGATCTTGTAACACCCCGAAAATATAAAACTTTATATTAGAATTATAAAGTATAAATAAACTAGAATTTACTAACTAGGAATTTTTTTTTAACCTAGTTAACTACAAGTCTAGAAGTAACTTATAATAAGGTTAAAACAACCAAACTTTAAGTTAAACAAAAGTGGAGGGACCTATGTTGTAGAACTTGAAACTTAAATTGATTAAAACAAAATAAATAAAAACCAAACAGACAATCAGTGTGTCTGGTCGATCAAGAACGCAGGGGAGCGACCAGAACTCCTCACCAAACCCTAGTTTCCACAAAATTGATCAATTGAAGGCCAATTTCAGTCCCAAATCAAAATCCGAACATAGATTGGTGATCACCTCAGTGAAAGGGATCATAAGGTATGTGAATTTTGTAGAGAATTCTCATCTAAATTTCTGAATGAACTTAGAAAATTCGGATTTATGATTGCATGTTAGTTGTTTGGGATGAAATAATGTCTAGGGACAAACCCTAGTCCATTTACTTGATGAAATTATGCCTATTTTGGGTGAAATTCATAATCACCATTAATGGTGATAAGTGGGTTTTGTGGAACTTGATAAACACTAGGATTATAGTGGTTGTTCTAGTAATATTTGACATATGTGAAGTGATTTCAGAATTTTAGAAGCTAAAGTTCATGTAAGGTAGTTGATTGATATAAAATTTAGGGCTATATGACAAGTTATGAACTTGATAATATATTGATGTGTGTAAAATGCAACATATAAATTACATCAAATGAGGCATAAAACTAACCCTTTTTAAGTACTAATGTTGGAAAAAGAGTGTTTTTGTCTTCCTTTTGTATTTTCAGGATTAAATGAGCTCAAATTCACAAAAGAAGCAAAAAGACAGCTAAATCTAACATAAATACAAGAAAAGGAACATAAGTGGACTGCCCGACCCCTCAACGGCATCTTCCCAAGCAAAATAGAGAAGACTGAACACGCCCCGTGCTCAGCCAGCACGGGGCCGTGCCCAAGAAGCAGCAGAAAAGACAAACCTATAGAAGCTTCTATTGCCCACCACGGGCCGTGTCCAGCGAACACGGGGGCGTGGCGAAAGTACAGCAGGCGCATTAATTGTAATTGCGAATTACAATTAATGAAGAGAGAGAGTGTCAGACAGGCACGGGGCCGTGCCCAGCCTTCTGTTCAGCCTATAAATAGGAGTGCTTGGTTTCATTTCAACTCATCCCTTGGCACACCACCTCTCTCACACTTCACCCACCACCCACCACCACCATAACACCATCATCCACCACCATCATCCATTGTCCATCGTAGAGTGTGTGAGTCGTCTCGGGATCCAAGATTGATCGTAAGAGTTCTTGACAATCAAGGCCATGTTTGCCTAAGTCTCTTACATCACTTGGTGAAGACAAAGTGTCTAGTATAATACTTTTTATTTCTAATCTTTTGCACTTTTTATTTGGTTTTGTATTAATGACTTTAATAACTAGTTGCTTATGTTGAAGGTGATCTTTCCTTATCGTTTGTCCGTGGTGTCTTGGCATTATTTTACTGTCTATATAAAATAAAAGATTTTCACCATTCATATCTCCACGGTCTATATGGAGGTATGTTGGCTACCTGGTCGGGGGTTAAGGGAACGGTTTGGTAAAGGTCTTGCCATTGTTCAGCGTTTAGAGGTCCTGCAATGGACCTGGGTCAAATTTAGTAGGACCTCCTTCAATGCTTCACGGTATTGGATGGCGGGGGTCCAAACTCTTTGACCCCCTCATAAGTTAACTACTATTAATACTATAACCCGGCTATTTAGGACTGTATCCCTGCTGACTCAGACTACTTAGCCGAGGGTAACGTCACCGCCAAAAGCGGGGCCTACCATAATATTGCATTAATAACTTAATTCATTATCTTCCAATAATCCACCCTTTTAGGATTGTATCCTTGCTGACTCAAACTACTGGGGTGAGGGTAACGTCACCTTCAAAAGAGGGGCCTACTACAATAACTAAGATAATCTCTTAATTATGTGCAAAAGTGCGGAAATAATCAAAGGTTATACTAGATACGAGTCGGAACCAAGTGATTCATCTTGTCTATCTGTTTTTCTTTTATTTTTATTTTCAGCATTTTAGTTATATTTTATTTTTCTTAGTTTAAAAACCTTTTTCTAAACGTTTTATTTTAATTAGACGTTGAGGATAAACCGGTACTAAAAGCTCTTGTGTCCTTGGACGACCTCGGTATCTTACCAACACTATACTACGCTCACGATGGGTGCACTTGCCCATATGTGTGTTTAGTGTTAGTGAAATATCGTGTTTTATAAATTTAAAACTTGGCTAAAATAAGTGTTAAAGGGGCTTAAAATATACACCTAATATATATAACACTTTCACGCACATCAAGTTTTTGGCACCGCTGCCGGGGACACAAGGATTTTAGGAAAGCTTAAAATCGACGGCCTAATAAATTTTTCAAAACCTTTTCAAAACGGGCCCACATTTTTCTGCATTTTAGTTTAGTTTTGCATTTACAGTAGGTTGAACACGGGCCGTGCTCGCTGAACACGGGGCCGTGCTGCATATTTTTCATAAAACACCCAGTAACAGAAGCTTGAACACGGGCCGTGCTCACTGAACACGCCCCGTGCTCAACGAAATCAGTAAATTTAATTAAAACGCCCAGATACAGATTCTGAACACGGGGCCGTGTCCATTGAACACGGGGCCGTGTCCAGCCTCTGTTTCCGTTTTTATTTTTGTTTTCTGATCTCGAGACTCGGTTGTGGTCTGCTGAGTGATTCTTATGGATCAATACTCAGGAGGTTACAACTACACCTATGAGGAGGATGATTATAGGGGTAATTATTGCACTAATTGTCGTAACTCACGCTCGGTTCAAAATAATCACTCATATCAACCATCCAATTCATACACCTACTATGAGGAGCCCAGGTACGAGCCATCAACTTCATACACATCCTATGAAGACCAAAGGTATGAACCTCCTCCTTCATACTCATATTTTGATGAACCAAGGTATGAGCCTTCCTACTCATACTTTGAGGAACCAAGATATGAGCCACCACCTTCATATGCTTATTATGAGGAACCATGGCGTGAACAACCCACCTCATATGAGTATTATGAAGAACAAAAATACGAACCTTATCCATCATATGCTTACAATGAAGAACAATGGTGTGAACCATCTACTTCATATGGGTATTATGAGGAACAAAGGATCGAACAACCGGATTCAAGCTTAGAAGATCCCGATTCTTTTTCTATAACCGAAGTAACCGAGAGGATATTAGAACACATTAGAGTTATCGATCGATGTATAAAAGAATCTCGCGCAAGGGAAGAGGAGTCCCGCGCAAGAGAAGAATTAAAAAAGGAAGAGATAACTGAAAGTGTAAAAATGGAAGAACAAGTAAGTGAAAAACCGACACATGAGTTAAACAACGAAAAAGGTGAGTCCGACAACGTTAAAATTCAAGAAGAGTCTAATTTTGAAGAAATTAATCTCTTGTCACCTTCTTTTGAAAATCATTGTTTAGTACCCACTCATGCTAAGTTTTTAAAAGAGTTAAACACTAACACTAAAATTGACGAAACGGTAAGTGTTAAGTTAACTGATGATCAAACCTCACTAATAAAAGAAGACCCATTTGAAATTAACATTACACCGGTTCCATGTTTCTTTCAAAATTCGTTTATTAGTAATGTCACAATCGATAAAGATCTTTGTGTTAACATAATGCCTAACTACATTTTCGAAAAATTAAGTATTAGTGATTTTTCTCCACTTCAAATACCCATTTTTCTATCCAATCGGAAAGTAATAAAATCAATCGGTATAGTCGAGGATGTATTGGTTCAAACAAATCAAATGGTAATCCCGACCGATTTTGTCATCCTCGATGACGCTCCTCTAGTGTTGGGACGACCATTTGTAAAAACTCACGAAGCTTTGAAAAACCGGAAGTTCAACAATCTACCTCTTCAATTAGGGGCATTTAAAAAAGTATCGATCTTGAGCGATCAATGAAATATCCATTCGGCAATGACGACCCCCTAATTGAAGATGAGCCAGAACCACCCGATAAGGTGGGTCTAGCCAAGGACCCTTATAAACGTGGCGCACCACGGAGGCATTCCGCGGAACTATCCGTAGTTTTAGTTTAGATTAACTTTTACGTTTTCTAGTTTAGTTTTTTTTTCTCAGGAATAAAACACACTCGGGATGGTGAAGGATGATAAGGGAAGCTTGAACCAACACCCCATGCACAAAAACAGAGCCTCCCGACAATTTTTCTTCATTACAGCAAGTTCAGCACGGGGCCGTGCTCACCCCAACACGCCCTGTGCCCAAGGTTCTGTAGAAAATGCCCAGTTCAGGTACCTGGACACGGGGCCGTGCTCACTGGACACGCCCCCGTGCCCAGCCTTCTGTTTACTTTTGGTACTGGCAGTCTGGACACTGGGCCGTGCTCAACCAACACCACCCCGTGTTCAGCTACCCTGTACCATAAAATCTTGTTTTTAACCCACTTTTACACATTCAATCAACCTAAAAACTTATTTTTGGGACACATTGAGGGCAATGTGTAATTTAAGTGTGGGGGGGATGCTAAAACCTTGAATCTTGCAAGTCCTAAATACAAGCCTTACACAAAACTCTATTGGAACCGCTAATCACCCCAATTTTTTTCAAAAATTTTCATTTTTTTTACTTGTCTAGGTTTAACTTGGGAATTTCAAAGTTCTAAAAAGGTTATATTTTTACAAATTTACAACCGATAGCGTCGTGATAAAAAGAACCAACATAAGAAAATTATGAAAAGGCATGGCAAACTTAATTAAAATTTGATTATATATATTTGATCACATAAAAACCCATTCCCACAAAAGTGAGTTTTGAGCCTTTATTGAGCATATAATTACATATCATTAGACTAAATGCTCATTTTTCGTTTCTTGTGTGAATAGCCGCTTGGTTCTTACAACTCTAGAACTTGCCACGACGATACATTCCCGGTCCTTACCAACTTAAACCCGAGTAAGTAAATGATGGAGGCATTAGGACTAACCCCTTTTTATTTCTACACCATTATTTTTCTTTTTTCTTACCACCTACCCAAAATCCCCCTAGTTAACCCCTTTGAGCCTAAACCTTTTCATTTCTTAACCCAAACCAAACACCTTTTCACCCACCTAAACCCTTTTTATTTTTCACCATTTGTTTTAGTAACAAGCTCGGTTTTTCGTATGACTTTTAAAAAAAAAAAAATTGTTGATGATGAAGCAAAATAAATAAACAAGCAAGTTCATCAAAAATAACTTTGTTTGAATACTGGCTTCATCAAGATTAAAAAAAAAAATTTCAAAAATAAAAAGTCTTTCGAAAACCGACGCTTGTTATGCTTTTTCGCCCTTTCTACTAACCTCTAACCACTAACCACTAACCCAACCACCTACCTTTAACCCAAGCCTAACCCTTCACCCAAAAAGTCCTCTTGATGTTTACAAAGGTATATAGTTAAAAAGGAGGAGGATTGATTGCTTGGCAAGCCTATGGTAGGAGTAAGTTCCATGCCGCTCTCGAAGTGATTCACTAAAATACATCTTCGGCCGAGTGTTGAGTGATCCCCGTGAGGTATGTGAACTCGTATATAAATAGAATTTTAAAGAGTCATGTTATGCCCTAATAAGTAATTTATCTTATGAAAAGTTTTAAATAAATCATGACGAATAGGATTGTAAATAAATAAAAATAAAACTACATAAAAAATCTTGGAAATCCCGACACTCTACGACAAGCCCAACACCTTCTCTTCTACCCATTCCATTTGAGAGTGTAAGCCACATATTAAAGAGTTTTGCTTGAGGACAAGCAAAAGTTCAAGTGTGGGGGTATTTGATGTGTGTAAAATGCAACATATAAATTACATCAAATGAGGCATAAAACTAACCCCTTTTAAGTACTAATGTTGGAAAAAGAGTGTTTTTGTCTTCCTTTTGTATTTTCAGGATTAAATGAGCTCAAATTCACAAAAGAAGCAAAAAGACAGCTAAATCTAACATAAATACAAGAAAAGGAACATAAGTGGACTGCCCGACCCCTCAACGGCATCTTCCCAAGCAAAATAGAGAAGACTGAACACGCCCCGTGCTCAGCCAGCACGGGGCCGTGCCCAAGAAGCAGCAGAAAAGACAAACCTATAAAAGCTTCTATTGCCCACCACGGGCCGTGTCCAGCGAACACGGGGGCGTGGCGAAAGTACAGCAGGCGCATTAATTGTAATTGCGAATTACAATTAATGAAGAGAGAGAGTGTCAGACAGGCACGGGGCCGTGTCCAGCGGACACGGGGCCGTGCCCAGCCTTCTGTTCAGCCTATAAATAGGAGTGCTTGGTTTCATTTCAACTCATCCCTTGGCACACCACCTCCCTCACACTTCACCCACCACCCACCACCACCATAACACCATCATCCACCACCATCATCCATTGTCCATCGTAGAGTGTGTGAGTCATCTCGGGATCCAAGATTGATCGTAAGAGTTCTTGACAATCAAGGCCATGTTTGCCTAAGTCTCTTACATCACTTGGTGAAGACAAAGTGTCTAGTATAATACTTTTTATTTCTAATCTTTTGCACTTTTTATTTGGTTTTGTATTAATGACTTTAATAACTAGTTGCTTATGTTGAAGGTGATATTTCCTTATCGTTTGTCCGTGGTGTCTTGGCATTATTTTACTGTCTATATAAAATAAAAGATTTTCACCATTCATATCTCCACGGTCTATATGGAGGTATGTTGGCTACCTGGTCGGGGGTTAAGGGAACGGTTTGGTAAAGGTCTTGCCATTGTTCAGCGTTTAGAGGTCCTGCAATGGACCTGGGTCAAATTTAGTAGGACCTCCTTCAATGCTTCACGGTATTGGATGGCGGGGGTCCAAACTCTTTGACCCCCTCATAAGTTAAAAACTATTAATACTATAACCCGACTATTTAGGACTGTATCCCTGCTGACTCAGACTACTTAGCCGAGGGTAACGTCACCGCCAAAAGCGGGGCCTACCATAATATTGCATTAATAACTTAATTCATTATCTTCCAATAATCCACCCTTTTAGGATTGTATCCTTGCTGACTCAAACTACTGGGGTGAGGGTAACGTCACCTTCAAAAGAGGGGCCTACTACAATAACTAAGATAATCTCTTAATTATGTGCAAAAGTGCGGAAATAATCAAAGGTTATACTAGATACGAGTCGGAACCAAGTGATTCATCTTGTCTATCTGTTTTTCTTTTATTTTTATTTTCAGCATTTTAGTTAGCTTTTATTTTTCTTAGTTTAAAAACCTTTTTCTAAACTTTTTATTTTGATTAGACGTTGAGGATAAACCGGTACTAAAAGCTCTTGTGTCCTTGGACGACCTCGGTATCTTACCAACACTATACTACGCTCACGATGGGTGCACTTGCCCATATGTGTGTTTAGTGTTAGTGAAATATCGTGTTTTATAAATTTAAAACTTGGCTAAAATAAGTGTTAAAGGGGCTTAAAATATACACCTAATATATATAACACTTTACCGCACATCATATATAGTATAAATTTCTGCCCTTAAAGTGTTTGCATAAATGCCTCAAAGAAGGCTTAAATCTGAAAATTTGAGTTAAACCGCATGATTTTGATGTTTCGGCAAAATATGCGAACTATGAATTGAAAAGAGTTCTAAACATGTCTTGGTTGAACTCTATAGGAAAGGAAACCGGAGCTCCAAGCGGACAAGCCGGTGGCGACTTGCGTTTAAAGGGCGTGCACTAAAGGTATGTAACTCGATTCGTTACATTGGGTAAACTTGATAATTTGCATATGTGTAGTGAATTGTAGAATAAAGGTTGTCTTAATTTAAAGCGATATTGTTCGCTATATTAATTGATAAGACCAGGATTGGTTAGAACTTGTTGGTAGTCATCATAATGGAGGATTCCGTAGATGAGCCAAACGGGTCGAATAATCGATTAATGCGTGGCAAACGCTTCGTAATATAATAAATTGGTCTTTTGTTATTGTTGGTAAGCGACATGTTAGAAATACGAGAATTTAACATGTTGGTTGGTAAGAATGAGAAATCCGAGAGTTGGGTTTGGGCTAAATAATCAAATCAATCAAAATATGAACATACAGGGACTACCGTAAGTTACGGTATATACCGTAACTTACGGTAGAGATAAAATGGTTACGGCAGTTTCTTACTGCCTTACGGCAGACCTGAGTTTTCCAGCAACTACCGTAACTTACGGTAGATACCATAAGTTACGGTAGAGTCTGGACATTTTTGTTAAGTCTTGCATAGCCTAGCTAATCGAATCCGGTTTTTGATCGTAGCATCGATTAAGCAATATTTTTGAGAACTCTAACACTAATTAAGATTTTAAATCTCCAGTTTTCAGGTTTTACAAGTATGTGACGATGATCAAGCATCTTTTGAAGAACCGAACACGAACTTTTGAAGCTTCCGCTTAAATTAACTTTGTTTGGACAATGTTTATGATGTAAACGATCTACTAATCATGTTTTGAATGTTTAAATTAGTTAGTAGTTAATTAGTATGTGATCCTTTTGAAACTTCGATTTTGTACCTAAATTTGAAGTAAGGTACATTTTTATATATAATATCGCATATTTACATTAAATTCTTATAAAATTAAGACGGGTGTTACAGATCTGGTCCTATTTTGGCTTCTAATGAAGAAATTCTGAATTTGTTTGGTAGTGTACAGGAACAGATGAGGCAGCAGCAGGAAACTAATCAGATGCTGATGAGAGAGATACAACTCTTGAAATCCAGCTCAAGCAGGCATGCTGAAGATACTGTCACTCCCTTGCAACCCAGGGCTTTGAACTTCAGTTCTGCGGTTTATACTGAGGATAACTGGGGGAATATTGTACCTAGCTATTCCTAGAATCATACTCCTGAGATACCCTCTTCAGTAAGAGTGTCAACTGTGAGAAGCTCAGGATATGCTTCAGGATATGGCCAGAATCCTCAGACTGGTAATGTATCTAATAATAATAATGCTCTTGCTGCTAATGGTGTTGGATCTTTGCAGGATGCAGGTATGACATCAGTATTTTCCAAGGAGCTTCAACAGCTGAAAGACATGATATCCAGTGTACCTGGGGTGGTCCAGCCAATTCCAGAAGTGTCCTAGGACAGCCACAGGATATCACAGTTCACGTATCCCATCTGTGATGCTGAAATCCCAAAAAGATTTCAGACCCCCAACATGAAACTCTATGACGGAACTACGGATCCTAAGGAGCATATTGCCCAATATAGGGAAAGGATGGAAATCAACCCTATTCCTCCAGATCTCAAAGAAGCATGCCTATGCAAGGGCTTTGGTTCTACCTTAACAGGATCAGCCTTAAAATGGCTCTTAAACGTTCCTTCTCACTCAATTACTTCATTTGCTCATTTAGTTAATTTATTTAATATTCAGTTTTCTTGCAGTCGGAGTTTTGAAAAACTAACCAGTGATCTCTACATGATAACTCAAGGACCTCAGGAATCCTTGAGAGATTATGTGAACAAGTTTAGCCGGGAATCCTTAGATATCCCGCATCTTGATGTTGCAACAGCTGTGTAAGCATTCAAGATGAGGTTGTAAAAGGATTCTCAATTTTACCAGGATCTTGTAATGAATCCCTACAGGAATCTGGATGAAGCTCGTAACAGGGCTTTAAGATATATTCGATTGGAAGATGACAAAAAGATGCAAGAAAGGAAGAATTCATCAACAACCTATGAGTCGACCAACAGGAAATCAGAATCCTCGTATAAACAGTATCTGTAACAACCCGCACTTTTGTGCGTTGTTACTACTCGATAAACTCGTTACGCCTAGCACCAGAGATTCGGATCATAATGTAACTATATCGCATACATCACTACTCGAAGGATAATCGCATATTTTCGAAATACATTATCACAATACTACACCAATCACAAACACTAACACTCACGATGGCACTGAGTGAGGACCTATTCTACCCTCCTCGGTGGCCGTGATGTGTCGAAATGCAGACAACTAACGCTAACGAAGACTCTCGGGTGAGTGCTATAGCTCCAGTCGTCGTGACGATGATGACAATACGAGTAAGTGGTACCCTGTCAGTCTTTGTGGCACAAAACACAATAACGTTCATGATGACATCAAGAAAGGACCTATACTACCCTCCTTGATGGCCGTGAAACGTCGCTAATAATCGCATACTCAAAATGAAAACCGGCTGTAATTATCGAAACTGTGGATTATGGATACGTAAATACGACCCCTAGTGATATCTATAGGTATATATAATAATAATATAAAAGCACGCACTTCAAAGTCGATCGCAACGCTCAAAAACGGAGAATTCCATCGCGTCGGAGTGGCCATCCGGACGGATAGCCATCCGGACGGATGGGCCATCCGGACGGATAGCCATCCGGACAGATGGGCCATCCGACCCAAAATCCACTTCAGCTCTCTATTGCCTATAAATAGCCTGTCACACCACTGTTTAAGTGACGTGACAGCTCCCACTCGACCAGACACGCTTCAAGACCCTTTTCTCTCGATTCCTCGCGATTCCGGTAAGATTTCAAGCTGGAAACTTGTACTTCTATGATCTACACTCCATTCTACATCATTCTATCTTTTAAAACTCAATTTCTAACCGTGAAATCTGCTGATTTGAGGCGTTTTGAGGTGATGTCACCAAGAGTTCTTATGAACTTCAAGTTGTGACCTCATCCCACCAAAAACGACTCAGATCTGGGTGATTTCCACATGTTTTGATAACAAATCTCACCTAAATCTGTGTATCTAGCCAAGGAACTGTGCGATTTCGAGTTAACCACGAGAAACCGTCAAGAACGGCCAGTTTTGATGGAGCGGGGTGATTCCCGGCCGTTAGAGCGGGTCGGAACTGAAGGAATTTCAAGTGTTAGTGCGAAATTACACTGTCCCGGTAACTCCGCACGTATTCCTTCCGATAAACACTCAAAAACAGTGTTCAGAATACGAAACAGACGTGTCTTCCGCACGGATCACGTGTCTTCCGCACGGATCACATGCCATCCGCACGGATCACATGCCATCCGGACGGATCACATGTCATCCGGACGGATAACATGTCATCCGGACGGATAACATGTCATCCGGACGGATAACTTGTCATCCGGAACATGTCATCCGGACGGATAACTTGTCACACGGACGAATAACAAGTCATCCGGACGGATAACTTGTCATCCGTACGGATATCATGTCATCCGGACGGATGAGCACCATCCGACCAAATAACTGACTTTTCAATGCTATTCTCACTTAACCGTGCATCGTTTACTATATCCTTCAATGATTAACACAGACGTACTCGCAACCGACTCAATCAAGTTGTATTCTCGCTAAATACGCACTGTGAGTATACTTGAACCCCCTTTTTTTTTTTTCGTATTTTGGGTGTAACATACGTTTCTAGCAAATCGAGCTTATCAAACGAATTATTCAATCAATCGAATTATCACTTGCGAATATCTGTTATGCATAAATATACGTGATGCTAGTTGCATATGTGCTAGGGCTTATACTCGCGACGTCCCACCATGACTAGTATAGTACTATTGCGCCCGACGGGGTCTAGTTTGCCATCGCATATTCGAGCATCGAGGACTTAGTTGGTAGTATCAGCTTTGTGAGTATATATGTCGTGTGTTACGTTCTTGCATATGGAAATTCGCTACACTTTTTATCTATTACGCTATACATATCAAACCTGTATACTCGCCAATACTTTTGTATTGACAAATATTTTAACGTATGTTGCAGGTTAGATCGCAGGCTATATCGAGTCAAGCTAGGAAGTCTAGAAACTCAACTAAAATCTAGGTTGTCGGATTTGTATTGTTCGAGAGGACAAGAAATCTGTGATAACTTATGTGATTGTATTATTTGTTAGTATGGGATAACGAATGTATTAAATATTATCGCAACATAGTTGTTATGGATTCTCTTGAGCAATCTGATTCGCCTAGTGCCGCGCCCCGATGATTCCGCCATCGGTTGGGGTGTGACAGATTGGTATCAGAGCCATAACTATAGGGAATTAGGCCAGACTCGACCTAGTCCGGGTCGATGTCTTAGAAGTTGACCTAGTCTATAGTCTAAGTACCAACAGGCCGACTCGTACGAGCCCAGTGGGGTTTGTATCGGGCTTACTTGATACTCTCGATCGAAATTGCTAAAAGCTACAACTTTGTGTGAACACCGCGTACTACAACTTCACACAAAGAAGCCTTTCCTAAGGCTGAAATACTACTTAGCCTTTCCTAAGGCCGACACAATACACATGTTTTTGAAAATACTCGCATAACGAAACCGAGCGATCCAGTCGAGATCAGGTGTGAAAACCAAGAAATCTCGATCGGATTGCTCACTCAGCGCATTTTTCTAGCACGAGAACCTTTCATCGAGTTAGGAGTGACATCCACATCTCGACAAAAGTCTCCATTTCGAAATCCAGTGGAACCCACGAATTTATTCAAAGAGCATAACCACAATTGGGAACGAAGCTGTTAAGTCAGGGGTGAAACCCGTACCTTAATAAGCCGTTCCACTCTCTAAATTGGTTTTCAAAAGCTCTCACCAAGGACTCGACTATCATGATAACTCGAACCAAATGATGACTAGGAAGACGAATGCCATGAGTTGCATCCCAGTGGAAGCATGGAGTCTTCTAGGTCAACGCGCGCGCACGAACTTGTTAAATATAGTTGGGTTACCTTGGCTAGTCGACGCCTAAACACCTAAGGCACTCTATCATACGAACCGCCGATCTTACCAATGGTTAGAACTTATTTACGTTTTGAAACCTTACGCTTTATCGATTTCTCAATTTAACGATTTTCACTCCCTGTTTTAAAAACGCACAAGTCGCACAACCATCGCAATCTAAAACGAAACCAGAATGTTCGCAACATAACTAATGCATAATCTATCGCCTTCGCTATCGTTTTCTCACCTCAACGCGCCCTCGCATATTCTAAATCGACCTGTATGTGCATGATTACAAGTTACATCTATATAAACATATATATATATATATATATATATATATATATATATATATATATATATACGTATAAACAACAAGTCATTGTGTGAGAACTTAGGAACTTGTGTCTCCTATGTGGCTCCTATGTGATTCATATTACTACTATACTATCGCACCAAGTTTTGGAACGCGCTCAATCGCATCGCGAAACTCAAAAATCACTATGATCGAATCTCATTCCTAGTCTCTTCCTGTCTAGATGCCTTCCAACGATTCTAGCTCGAGACGAACAGCTAGGAGGAGAGCCAAACGAAGCGCCAATAAGAGGATTGCATCACTTGTGACCAAAGAAGTGGTAAAGCTTATTCCTCAAATTGCCGCTCGAGTGCACTCTCTGAGCAACTCTCGAGCCTCGGAAGACTCCAAGTCGGAAGCGCCGCAATCTACTTTTCTTTACAAGCACTTCAAAGCCTGTGACCCGATGGAATTCACGGGTGAAGGAGGTGTGACTCAACTACTCCAGTGGTTCGATTCTATCGAAGTTACCCTTCGTCAAAGTGGGTGTCTCGATAGTTTCCGTACTACTTGCGCTACCGGAGTATTTCAATCACGAGCACTCGACTGGTGGACCGCCGAACGTAACAAACGTGTGATCTCCGCAGCTTACGCACTCTCTTGGGATGAGCTGAAAGAGCTCATGAAGAAGGAATATTGTCCTCCCCACGAGATCCGGAAGCTAGAAAACGAATTTTGGGAAATCAAGCAAACAAAAGCTGACAATGCTGGCTACACCGCAAGGTTCAAACAGCTTAGCATAATCTGCCCAGGTCAGGTCAACACTTCAGAAAAGGCCATCGCGAAGTACATTCGTGGCTTGCTTGAGTGCGTGGGTGATTTTGTCGAAGCTGCAAGGCCAGCCACCATCGAAGAAACCTACCGCTTAGCCGCAGAAATCAACAACAAACGACTCATGGAAGGGTTATTCTCAAGGAATCCCGTCAAGCAAGCTCATCAAGCAATCTCCATTAATCCTTCAGGCGAACATGTTGACGATTCTCCTGATGAATCTGCTGACGATTCATCTGACGAATCTGCTAACGATTCTCCTGATGAATCAGCTGACGATTCATCTGACGAATCTACTAACGATTCTCCTGATGAATCCGCTGACGATTCATCTAACGAATCTACTGCCGATTCCCCTGGAAAATCTGCCGACGGTTCCTCCAACAACGAATCGGCCAAAGACTCTACAAGTGAGTCCTCAGACGAATCCTCCAACGACGACACCTCTTCGCAAGACACCGACAAACCCAGCCGCAAACGAAAGACTTCAAGCCCGAACTCATCAACAACCGAACTGCTGCAACCGAAACCTCTTCAAGCAGTTCCGATGTTTCCAAAACGAGCTTACACTGGAACTCATCCCCAATGTTACTCATGCACCTACCATCATCCAGTTGGGGCTGACTGTCGCTATTGCAGTAACTGCAACCGTTACGGCCACTTCACCCGCAAATGCCGCATCGAACCGCGAACCTGAGTACAACATCAACAGCTCCAGCAAAAGCCTTTAGCAGCAAACGTCTAGCAAGCGTAGGATAGAGTTGTAATGATACGATTTTCGACGTTACTTGTTAAGTTTTGAATCTACTCTATTACTCGATGTTGCCACTATGCGTAACAATAACTCTCATTTTCGTATTCTCTTTCACACTCTAGTCATGACGCTTAGACTAGAATCACACGCGTACTATATACTATATCACGAAGTAATGTGTTTTACCCTCACTACACTCTTAGAACGAGGTACGATACACGTGCAAGGAACGACTAATCACGGGTGCACACGGGATTATTTGGGTCAGTGCACGGAGATCGTAGTAAATTCTAAGGTGCCAAGAGCGTTACGACGAAGTGTGACACCAAACCACGGGATCTAAGTAGTAGGGGTCAAGCAAGGTGTGCTTTATCATACTACCGAAGTTCCGTGAAGAAAGTGCCATGTGGAGTTGAACGTTATTAGACCTATTATACTATTGTGATTATTTTCAACACACTACACTCAATCATCGCAAGACTTGTCGTAAGTCTGCAAACGCAATGCAATCGCCTCATCGATGGACTCTGGAGAGTCTGCCTCGCAGGACAATTGCATCGACGCAAGACTGGTAGTAAGTCTATAGCAATCAATCTCATCAAGCACACTAACGCTCACAATGTTGTCGGGTGAGGACCTATTCTACCCTCCTCGATAACCGTGACGCGTCGCAACGTAACGTTAAGCTTATTCGAAACAAAACTCGACTAATCACAATCGTTTATCATGTGTATCTCGCAATCTCTGTCGCTTATTATGTGAAACTATATCGCTTGCTGTGTATCAATCTATCGCTATCACCTACCGTTATCTGTGATATTCGTGTGAAGTTAGCACACATGACCTCGCTTCACGAGACAAAGCTCATATGGTTAAAGCAAGGCGTTTTAGTCATATCAGCGGCCTTTCGTGGAAAAAGGCCATGTGGGGTCTGATGATGGTTAAACTCTGTGGTGTTAATCAATCAAATCGAACCGCATAAATCGTGTATACCTCCATCGATTGCAACGCAACAACTGTCGATTGTCGTAATTCGTTATCGCCGCTGTCATTACTGGTGTTATAATGTCTTGATCGCTTAATCACCTAATCGCTTATCGCTTATCGTGTATAGTCTACCGCTTATCGCTCACTTGGTGTTCATTGCAGTCTGTGTGGTATTAATACACATGACATCGCTTCACGAGGCAAAAACTAACCTGGTCAAACATGGTGTTTCACCATGTTAGGAAACCCTCGTGGAAACATGCCATGTGGGTTTAATATGGAATCTAATCGAAAACGCACTATTCGCTTATCACTTATCGCTCGACGCCTACCCAGACACGACACATAAATGTTTTGTGTCATCAGGCTACTCGCGCACGCTGTTGTAGCTATGTTCGCAATTTAACTCGCCGGCTTAACCTATTCGATTCTATCTTATACTCGGTCTGACCTTCTATCGATTGGACCGAGTGAGCGCAATTCTATCCATATCGTATCGACGCACATGACACCGTCTCACGAAACGGAAATAATATGGGAGAGACATGGTGGATACGCCGCTGGTACTTCCTATATATAAATGTTTTAATCATATTAACGAACTTCCGTGGGAAGGTGCCAAGTGGGGCTCGATGCTAAATTGTCTTTCTCAAAACGGTTAAAACTGATTTTTATAAAAACTTTTATTAAAACCAAGGGACAAGTGAAATTCCTCACATTGTGGAGGTAACATCGAACCATCTTAGCTCCATGTCCAATGGGGGGGTTTCATGAGTCCAATTTTTCCTTAAAACCTTTTTCCATATAAAAAACAAGACCTTCTTGAGACGTTGGTTCAACATCGAGTTCAGTTGAACCTATGTCGTAAGAGAGTTCTCGTAACCCTAGTTCTCATTTTCGAACTCCTTAAAATGTGTGTAAAACCTAAACTTCCTTGCAACGTTGGGTGACATCGACTCAGTTGACCTTACGTTAAAAAGGAAAATTTTCAAGAATTTCATCCAAAATTCCTTTTGGAATATCTAAAACTGAACGTCTTTTGTAACGATTGGTTAACGATCGACTCAGTTAACCCTACATCATGAGAAACCTTTCAAGTTCTTTAAAATTTCTATCGCATTGAACCAACGGATTCTTCACGACTACAGGTACTGTGGAACGCCAACTTGTGGGATATTACTTTTGTCTCTTACGTCGCCTTCTCACTATCGTAATCGATCTCTCTTATTCGAAACGCTCTCGTTTGTCATACAAGATCAACTCACAAAGGTCTACCTAATGGATTAATTTCGGGACGAAATTTCCTAAAGTAGGGGAGACTGTAACAACCCGCACTTTTGTGCGTTGTTACTACTCGATAAACTCGTTACGCCTAGCACCAGAGATTCGGATCATAATGTAACTATATCGCATACATCGCTACTCGAAGGATAATCGCATATTTTCGAAATACATTATCACTATACTACACCAATCACAAACACTAACACTCACGATGGCACTGAGTGAGGACCTATTCTACCCTCCTCGGTGGCCGTGATGTGTCGAAATGCAGACAACTAACGCTAACGAAGACTCTCGGGTGAGTGCTATAGCTCCAGTCGTCGTGACGATGATGACAATACTAGTAAGTGGTACCCTGTCAGTATTTGTGGCACAAAACACAATAACGTTCATGATGACATCAAGAAAGGACCTATACTACCCTCCTTGATGGCCGTGAAACGTCGCTAATAATCGCATACTCGAAACGAAAACCGGCTGTAATTATCGAAACTGTGGATTATGGATACGTAAATACGACCCTAGTGATATCTATAGGTATATATAATAATAATATAAAAGCACGCACTTCAAAGTCGATCGCAACGCTCAAAAACGGAGAATTCCATCGCGTCGGAGTGGCCATCCGGACGGATGGGCCATCCGACCCAAAATCCACTTCAGCTCTCTATTGCCTATAAATAGCCTGTCACACCACTGTTTAAGTGATGTGACAGCTCCCACTCGACCATACACGCTTCAAGACCCCTTTCTCTCGATTCCTCGCGATTCCGGTAAGATTTCAACCTGGAAACTTGTACTTCTATGATCTACACTCCATTCTACATCATTCTATCTTTTAAAACTCAATTTCTAACCATGAAATCTGCTGATTTGAGGCGTTTTGAGGTGATGTCACCAAGAGTTCTTATGAAATTCAAGTTGTGACCTCATCCCACCAAAAACGACTCAGATCTGGGTGATTTCCACATGTTTTGATAACAAATCTCACCTAAATATGTGTATCTAGCCAAGGAACTGTGCGATTTCGAGTTAACCACGAGAAACCATCAAGAACGGCCAGTTCTGATGGAGCGGGGTGATTCCCGGCCGTTAGAGTGGGTCGGAACTGAAGGAATTTCAAGTGTTAGTGCGAAATTACACTGACCCGGTAACTCCGCACGTATTCCTTCCGATAAACACTAAAAAACAGTGTTCAGAATGCGAAACAGACGTGTCATCCGCACGGATCACATGCCATCCGCACGGATCACATGCCATCCGCACGGATCACATGCCATCCGGACGGATCACATGTCATCCGGACGGATCACATGTCATCCGGACGGATAACATGTCATCCGGACGGATGAGCACCATCCGACCAAATAACTGACTTTTCAATGCTATTCTCGCTTAACCGTGCACCGTTTACTATATCCTTCAATGATTAACACAGACGTACTCGCAACCGACTCAATCAAGTTGTATTCTCGCTAAATACGCACTGTGAGTATACTTGAACCCCTTTTTTTCGTATTTTGGGTGTAACATACGTTTCTAGCAAATCGAACTTATCAAACGAATTATTCAATCAATCGAATTATCACTTGCGAATATCTGTTATGCATAAATATACGTGATGCTAGTTGCATATGTGCTAGGGCTTATACTCGCGACGTCCCACCATGACTACTATAGTACTATTGCGCCCGACGGGGTCTAGTTTGCCATCGCATATTCGAGCATCGAGGACTTAGTTGGTGTTTTGGTCAAAAAATCTGATGAGGATATTGCAACCAAACTCTCTGTTACGGGGTATGATGCTTGAAATGTAGAACAATGACAAGGATCACTTCAATGTAAATTGCACAAACGACACAAGGATTTATACGGGGAAAAAGCCCTTGATCAAGAGTTGATCTCCGGCACAAAAAACCCCGGGTGATGGAAACTACCGATCACCAAGCTCAAATTAATGAATAAATGTTTACAACTTCGGATAGTAACGAGCTAGGTACAAGGATCACTATTGTGAAATGTGTAAAAGTGAGTGAAAACTAATGAATGATCGTCGAGAGCTTCGAGTGTGCGAGTATATGAGAGTGTGTAGCTGAAAATGGCTAAGTGTTCTAATTCTAGCTCGTTACCCCTTTTTAAAATAGAAGTTAACTACAATAACTAACTATCCGACTTTTGTGCCAAGCTCCCACGTTCTCCACAACGTCCATTTTTGGTCAATCGTGTGCGAAATACCCGTGGAATATTCCTTAGTACCGTTGCCAAGACCAAGTCAAGCTTGTTACTCCTGCGAAGTAATACAAAACACAAATAAACAATCGTCAGTATGAGGATCCTTAAAGTGATCCATGATCCTGATCCTGAAGCTCTTCTGAGGATCACTATCTGTCACAGAAATAAGGATCATTAATTAGGATAACGAATAAGGATCACTAATTGTTAGAAAATCCTCCCCTAACAATTGCCCCCAAAATATAAGGAGTGATATGTAAAATGAGCGAGTTATGTTTTCTTGATCTTATCCACAACTAACTATCGTAAATATAGCCGTTATTGTTGAACTATCCGTTGCAATCGTGACGTCACAGAGGTGACAACCCTGCACGATCATGATTATAAATAGGAGATAGAGATAGGATCAAATGCATTTAACTTTTCAGAGAGACTCCCTTTATAACTGCATTCCGAAGACAATCAGGTACTCTCTCTCTTCATCTTCTTCCCTCTCTTGCTCTGTTTTCATCTCTTTCCCTCATTCCATCAAAAATGTTGCTCCGAAATTCCCCGGCCAAGGATCACCCGAAGAACAGCCCTCCGAAAAGCCAGGGGATCATAGAAGACTCCATTAAAGAACGCTGCTGTTTCAATGATGCTCAGATCGATAGGATCCGCCATTGCTTCCCGGCGAACACCGAGTTTAGGCCTTTTGACCCTAATGCCCTGAGCGATCATATCTCCGACAAGTGGGTTGCTTTCCCCGTCACTCCGTTCACCATAGGCTATACATATCCTTTTCCAGCCTTCACCCAATCTTTCTTTTCCCTAACCGGCATCTCTTATATTCAAGCCATGCCGATGATTTGGAGGGTTTTGTACACCCTTGAAAGGATCATTGAGCAGGAAGGTATAGACCTAGGAATGTCAGAGCTGGGAGAGCTGTACGATCTTACTACCTTTGGTTCCCATCGCTATTTGTTTAAACGTAAACCCGGTGAGGAACATCCGATCTTCAAAGCCACCAAGAACGATGCTAATTGTAAGCGGCGTTTCTTTTTTATCAAGAGAGATTCTATTGAGGATGGAAAGGATCTACCCAAAAAATGGGCTACCCATGGTAGGGTGGTGGATCCTGAGAAGGATCACCAAAACTTTCTTTTGATGTAAGGATCACTTATATTTTTGCTTTCTTGTTATGCAGCTATCACCGTCTCACACCTCAGATTGTCCCCTGCTGCTAAGGAGAGGCTCCTTGCTTTCAAGAAACTTGATCCTGAGATAAGATCTTTCAAGACAACAACCCAAGATTCACAGGAGGTATCCTCAGGCTCTGTCACGATGTCAAGTAAGTATCCTTGTTTAGAATTTAAATAAATAGTAAAATATAAATTAAGAGAAGATACTTATCTTGTTTTGGTTGTGTAGGTGCTGGAAAATCCACCAAGTCTGCTTCTAAGTTCAATGTCGCTGATCTCACTACTGTCAGATCCTCCAAGAGAAAAGCTCCTACCAGTCCGACAGCTTCGGTCCCCAAGGCACCCCTCAAAGGGAAGGCAATCAAGAAGAGAAAAGCCTCTGAAGCTGAGGGTCTGCAGGGTCTGCCTCTGATCCGCCACCAATTCCTCGAGTACTTCAATGAGGTAAGGATCACTGTCTCTGCTCGTATATCCTGTTGACATATCCTGCTGATTTGAGGATCACTTAGTCCTGACCTTATCTTTTATCCTTCTTGCAGAAATTCTCTAAGATTGAGGATTATGTTGGCCACGTCGAGGATCAGGATAGGAAGATTGCCGACCTCCAGCAAGTTGCAGTGCTTAAGGACCTTGCAATTGCTGATCTTCAGAAGGAAGTCCGGGATGCCAAACAGGAGACGGCCAAGGTGTTGATCAATGTTGACTATGAGAAGAGTGAGATCACTGAAGACGCCAAAATCTCTGCCGCCATAACAATGTACAAGACCAAGCTGCAAATAGCCTTGGAAGCTCAGGATCCTGCTTTTGACAAGAGCACCTGGGATGTTGAAGGCTGGAAGGCAAGGCTAGCCGAACTGGACGATGAAGAGGCTGAGGAGGTTGAAGAGATCCTGACGATTGAAATTGGAGGCAAGAATGCAGGTGGTGAAACAAGTGGAGCTGGAGGTGGTAATGCAGCGAAGGTTTAGGCTGCACGATTGGGCGATGATGGACATTCTTAGACGCAGCCGGAGCCCAATTTTTAAGTTTGGTAGTAGGTCTTTTGTCGAACAATTTGGTGGTTTGTACTTTAACAACAGTTTTTAGGATTAAGGATCATGTATGATCCTTTGGACAATAGGCAGGATTGCAATTGGTGGAGGGATCCTCTGTTTGGGGGATGAAGCCATTGTGATCCTGCCGCCTTTATATTCCTGCACTACTTTTGAACTTATTATCATGGACACCCTTTACCTACCCCAGCGGACGGGCCACGTTTTGCTGGTAGATGCTCGGGTAGGTAATTTTGACAACCTTTTAAGGGTTAGTCTTTTGTTAATAAATAAAATCTCAACTTTTTGTCGCTTATCTTGTATTGTTATCCTTTTGTCTCTTTAACTCTCCTTTGTTTCGTTGCGCATTTATTGAATAAACAATTTTGAACAAGTCAGATTGAAAATGTTTAGAGCATGATCCACAATCAAATATCCTATAGTTAGGGAATCCCAAAAAGCAAGATATTTTAAGGATCACAAGTCTAGTTGTCAAACTTTAAGGGTTATTCAAATAAATAATGAATAGAATTAAAAATAGTTAAGAATCATACCTGAGGATCCAAGTTAAGATCCTACCCATAATAAGGATAATTGTAAGATAAACCTTAGAGAGAAGTAAGGATCAAGGATCCCTAATTGTTTATCTTCAATGACCTGAAATAGATCATAACTTGGGACTAAGCCAATATAAGATAAGAGTTAGCAACTGGGGACAAGCCCAAGGATAACTGGGGACAAGCCCAAGGATAACTGGGGACAAGCCCAAGGATCGTATGTAAACTGGAGTATGGCCCTAACTGGCGACTATCCAAACTTAGTGACCTGAAAATGCCAAAACCTTAGCTAACGTGAAAACGTTAGAAACCTTAGCTAACGTGAAAACGTTAGAAACCTTAGGAACGGATGTATGGTACGTCTACCATTATACGTAGGATCCTAGGCATAGCCAGTACAATGGAATTATCAGCCCCTAAAACGAGTACTGGTCCCACTGCCTTGAACTATACCAGGATCATCATGCGCTACAGGCGGAACTGGGGTCAAGCCCAAATAACTGGGGTTAAACCCAAGGAACGGATTGCTTCTGCGGATAACCAATGTTATGCTAAGGATACCTGAACTTTCAAAACTTAAACTCACGTGAGAGATGGATAAAGGACACATGATCCTTATCCTTATATGAGAAAATAAAGAAATGAAATAGTTCAAGTTTAGGATATTACCTAAGTAAGGATCACCGATACTTTGAGGATCCTTTGAGGATCATCTGTGCCATGAGGATCCTGCTCACATGAAATATTTCTTCAAGTGGACAGCATTCCAAGCTCTTGGTAGCAAATCACCTTCCATGGTTAGCAATCTATATGCCCCCTTTCCTGCTTCAGCTTCAATCAAATAAGGGCCTTCCCATTTTGGAGCCAATTTCCCATCAGCAGGATTGGTGGTATTCTGGAATGCTTTCCTTAATACCATATCTCCAACTTGAAACCTCCTGATCCTGACATTTTTGTTGTAAGCACCAGCCATTCTTTGTTGATAACTGGCCATCCTTATCCTAGCGAGATCCCTGATTTCTTCAATAGTATCCAGGTCTTGAGCTAAGTTCTCATCATTCTCCTCAGGATCACGGGTACTTGTTCTAGCAGTTGGAACCACCATTTCTGTTGGGATCACTGACTCTGCCCCAAATACCAAAGAGAATGGCGTTTGACCAGTAGCATTTTTAGGGGTTGTCCTATCAGCCCAAAGCACATAGGGTAGTTCTTCTGCCCATTTCCCTTTCTTGGATCCAAGCTTCTTCTTCAAATTGTTGATGATGATCTTGTTGGATGATTCTGCCTGACCATTAGCTTGTGGGTGGACTGGTGTTGATGTTATCATCTTAATCCCCCAACTGTCACAAAAGTTAGTGGTTCTGCCCCCAATAAATTGGGAACCATTATCACATATAATCTCAGAAGGAATTCCAAATCTAGTTATAATATTTCTTTTAATGAAGGATATAATTTCCTTTTCTCTGACTTGGGCAAAAGCTTCAGCCTCTATCAACTTGGAGAAGTAATCAGTCATAGCAAGCATGAATACTTTTCCACCAGGTGCCTTAGGGAGCTTACCAACTATATCCATACCCCATCTCATAAATGGCCAAGAGGAGGATATAGGATGCAATAATTCAGCTGGTTGATGAAGGATATTGCTGTGTCTCTGACAAGGATCACATCTTTTAGCATACTCCACAACATCTCTCTTCATGGTTGGCCAGTAGTATCCTGTCCTCAGGATCCTTGAGAATAATGCCCTGCCCCCAGTGTGGTTTCCACAATCTCCTTCATGGAAGTCTTTTAAAACTTCTTGGATTTCAGGATCCTCAATGCATCTCAAGTATGGTCCTGCAAGAGATCGTCTATACAACATATTATTTAAAATTGTGAATTGAGATACCTTAGATTTGAAAGCCCTAGGGTTTTCCCCTGTAGGAATTTCTCCATGTTGTAAGTATCTCATGATTGGTGAGATCCATGATCCTGAATGAGATTGAGTATCCTCACTAGGGATAACTGCAGAATTATTTCCTATCTCCATAGCCACGTGATCCTCGATAGCCGGCATCAGGATATGGATAATTGGGATCTTGATATCCTCCGGGATCTTCAAGGATGATCCTAAGTTAGCCAATGCATCAGCTTCTGTATTCTCTTCCCTTGGTACCTGTGTCAAACTAAAGGAAACAAAAGAGAGTGCCAAACTTTTGACTATCTCTAAATATTTGGTTAGCTTTTCACCTTTAACATCATAGGATCCATTAAAGTGGTTTGTAATTAACAATGAATCTACATGTACCTCAAGATACCTGATCCCCATATGCTTTGCAATTTGCAAACCAGCAATTAAGGCTTCATATTCAGCCTCATTGTTAGTGGTTTGGAACTCACAAGCTATAGAGTGGGGTATTATGTCCCCCTGTGGCGATTTTAGTAGTATTCCAAGCCCTGTGCCTTTGACATTTGAGGATCCATCAGTATAGAGTATCCAAGGATCCTTGGTCTCTTCTAGCTGCTGGACTTCTAACTCAGCTTCTTTTTGTAAATCACTACTGAAATCAGCCACAAAGTCAGCTAATGCTTGGGATTTGATGGCTGTCCTAGGCTCATATCTTATATCATATGCACTTAGCTTCACTGCCCACTTAGCCATCCTTCCTAACATCTCTGGTTTCCTGAGGACATTCTTAGTTGGGAAATTAGTTTTAACAATGATAACATGAGTTTCAAAATAATGTCTTAACTTAGTAGATGCCATAATTAATGCAAGAATAAGCTTTTCAAGGTGTGAATACCTGGATTCGGCATCAAGTAAACTTTTACTTACATAGTAGACAGGATGTTGTGTACCTTCATGATCCTTAACAAGGACCGCACTTACTGCTTTTGAGGATACTGCAAGATACAAGGATAGCACATCGCCTTTTTCTGGTTTCATCAAAGCCGGGGCTGAGGATAGGTAATCTTTGAGGGCTCTTAAAGCATTTTCATGCTTCTCAGTCCACTCAAATTTCTTGTTCTTCCTTAGGATATCATAGAATTCTTTGCACTTCTCTGAGGATTTGGATATAAATCTGTTCAAAGCTGCTATCCTGCCTGTTAGCCTTTGAACATCCTTAGCATTGGCCGGAGATTTGATGTTCACTATTGCTTTGATTTGTTCCGGGCTAGCTTCAATGCCTCTCTTCGTCACCATATATCCTAAGAATTTACCTGCTTTAACACCAAAGTGACATTTTGAAGGATTAAGTTTCATGTTATATTTGTCAAGGATATCGAATGCTTCCTCCAGGTCCCTTAGGTGATCCTCAGCTTTTATGGATTTTACCACCATATCATCTATGTAAACCTCCATAGTTTGTCCAATTTGATCCTTAAACATCATATTCACCAGCCTTTGATATGTTGCACCTGCATTTCTTAGTCCGAACGGCATAGCAATATAGCAGTATATACCAGTTGGAGTCATGAAGGCTGTATCTTCTTGGTCGGATGGTTCCATTTGGATTTGTTGGAATCCAGATGAAGCATCCATAAAAGTTAACAGTTCATGACCCGCAGTTGCATCCACCATGGAGTCAATGTGGGGTAATGGGAAAGGATCCTTGGGACTTGCCTTATTTAAATCGGTAAAATCGACACATACCCTCCACTTTCCGTTTTTCTTTTGAACAATAACCACATTGGCCAACCATCTTGGATACTTGACCTCCCTAATCATACCTGCCCGGAGCAATTTCTCTACCTCTTCCTGGATAATGGCATTCCTTTCCGGTGCAAACTTTCTTCTCCTTTGATGGATTGGTTTGAAGGATCTATCAATCCCGAGTTTGTGAGTGATTACATCTTTGGATATACCAGTCATGTCTTCGTGTTTCCATGCAAAGGTAGTCTTTCTCCTTTTGAGGAAGGATACGAGGTCTTCTTTTATTTCGCCAAGGATCCCTGATCCGATATAGATTTTGGATTCAGGATCATCAGGGTCCATGAGGATTTCTACCACATCCTGCTCTCTTGCCTCCAAGACATCCCTTGGAGGATACCTTGATTGCTATTGCTCCCTTGACTTCGAGGCTGGTTTCATCGATGAAGTGTAGCAATTCTTAGCCTCCTGCTGATCACTATCAATCTTCACTATTCCCCAAGGACTAGGGAGCTTCACACATTGATGGTAGGTAGATGGGACTGCTTTCATATCGTGTATCCAAGGCCTGCCAAGGATAACATTACAACAAGATAAACAGTCAATAACACAAAATTTTTGATAAGAGTGTAGGCCTTCGATATATATTGGGAGTTTAATGTCCCCCAGGGTATTCTTAGTTTCGCCACTAAATCCCACAAGTACGGAGGATCTTGGTATGATATCTGACTCAGGAATTCCCATCTTCTTTAGAACATCAAGCTGGATAATGTTCACTGAGCTTCCTCCGTCTATAAGGATCCTGCGGACAAAATGGTTAGAAATGAAAAGAGTAATAACTAAACCATCGTGATGAGGATCCTGGATATCAACACGATCATCCTCATCAAAGGTTATGACTTTTCCTTCGGAGACACTTGATGTTCGAACAGGTCTTTCTCCATTATCCATTTTAGTTTCCTTTGCATGCCTTTTAGCTGCTGAGAAGGATGTGCCGCAAATGTCTGATCCTCCAGAAATAAAGTTTATTACTTGTGCATCTCCTGGAGGGGCTGGAGCCTTCTCAAGGATCCTTTCAGGATCCTGAGTCCTTGACTTTTTTCTTCCCAACAATTCTTTTAGATGCCCCTTGCTCAATAAGTATCCAATTTCCTTTCTTAGTGCAATGCATTCTTCTGTGAGATGCCCAAAATCTTCATGGTATGCACACCACTTTGATTTATCCTTAGTTGCAGCTGGCCTATCATTTTTTCTCGGCCATCTAGCTTTATCACCTAGGTTCTGCATCGCAAGGATTAGTTCGTTGTTATCAACACAAAAACAATATTCAGAAATCGGAGGATAATCCTCATCATCCTCTTCTTGATCAACAGAATGCACGTTCTGGTTATCAGATCTGTTGTAGGATCTGAACTTGTTGTTCCTGAATGAGGATCCCTGCTTATCCTGCTTTGAGGACCCTGCTAACCTCTCCTGGATCCTCTTGTCGTCCTCTAGTCGAATGAACCTAAGTGCTCGTGTTCTTACCTCATCTAAGTTCCTGCATGGTGTCATAACAAGATCATCATAAAACGACGAATCCCTAAGCAATCCCATTTTAAAGGCCTCAACAACCGTAGCTATATCTAAGTTGGGAATGTCTAAGGATTCTTTACTGAATTTGGTAATGTAATCCCTTAATGATTCATTATGACCCTGGGTTATCCTATATAGATCACTAGTTAATCGTTCAAATTTTCTACTACAAGAAAATTGGTTATTAAACAAGTTAACTAGATTAGCAAATGAGGTAATAGAATAGGGAGGAAGACTTAGCAGCCATTTGAGAGCTGATCCAGTAAGAGTGGATCCGAATCCCTTGCACAGGCATGCTTCCTTTAACCTTTCTGGAATTGGATTGATCTCCATCCTCTCCTTGTATTGTGCTATGTGTTCTTCAGGATCCGTTGAACCATCATACAGTTTCATTGTTGGCACATGGAACCTCTTGGGTATCTCAGCATCACAGATTGGTGGTGCAAAATGAGATATCTTGTGGCTCCCATCTGCAATCTCTGGGATAGGTTTGACCACTCCTGGGACACTTGATATCATATCCTTTAGCTTTTGCAATTCTCTGGCCATGGCATGATTGATACCTGGATCCTGCATAAGACCATGGTTAGTAGTATAAGAATTATTGAAAGTGTTACCTCCCATTGGATTTAGATTAGGAAGATTGGATGTTAATCCATATTGTTGAGGCTCTGGAATGATCGAGGGACCAGTAGAAGCATTGGTCTGCATTGGAATAAAATCTCCCTGATGGACATCTGAACTTCCTGTTTGCCAACTCCTCAAGGATCCTGGTATCTGGAAGGATCCCTGAAACTGGGGTGATCCTGGAACAAAGGAGGATCCTTGAACCTGGGATGATCCTGGAACAAAGGAGGATCCTTGAACCTGGGATGATCCTGGAACAAAAGAGGATCCTTGAACCTGGGATGATCCTGGAACAAAGGAGGATCCTTGAACTTGGGATGATCCTGGAACAAAGGAGGATCCTTGAACCTAGGATGATCCTGGAACAAAGGAAGATCCTTGAACCTGCTGCGCTCCTGAATATCCTCCTGAATTTGTGAGGGATCCCATATGCTGAGGATAGGATCCCGCTGGCTGGAAATATGAACCTGATGCCTAGGTCACTGTTGTTGTTCCGTAGTGCACTCCTTTTGGTCCACCCATATATTGAACATCTGGAACCATTGACGGCTGGGAAGTAATCACCGGAGTATCAAAATTCAAAGATTTTGGCACCAGTGGGGAATGATCCTCTGCCGTTTTCTTTTGTTTCTTGAGATCTCCGATTTCTTTGAGAATCCTTTCATTGGTCTTATCCTGTTGCCGTATCTGATCCTTCATCTGCAAAATCAAAGTAAACATGTCACTAGTAGTGGGAGTGTAAGAAGCAGAAGAAGTTGGAGGTTTTGAGAAAATGGGAGTTGGTTTCTTCGCAGCATTCTCAGCATTCTTCTGGGATCCAGAAGGTGGTGGAGGCAAAGGGGGAACACCTTGTGAAGAAGTGAATGAGGGCATCAAATTTGAAGCATTCTTTGCTGAGGAAGCCATTTGCTTGGTTGTAGTGAACTGAAATAAGCACAGGAATGCGAATTTTTCTAAGGATGAAGCACCAATTGCCCCACGGTGGGCGCCAAACTGTTTTGGTCAAAAATCTGATGAGGATATTGCAACCAAACTCTCTGTTACGGGGTATGATGCTTGAAATGTAGAACAATGACAAGGATCACTTCAATGTAAATTGCACAAACGACACAAGGATTTATACGGGGAAAAAGCCCTTGATCAAGAGTTGATCTCCAGCACAAAAAACCCCGGGTGATGGAAACTACCGATCACCAAGCTCAAATTAATGAATAAATGTTTACAACTTCGGATAGTAATGAGCTAGGTACAAGGATCACTATTGTGAAATGTGTAAAAGTGAGTGAAAACTAATGAATGTTCGTCGAGAGCTTCGAGTGTGCGAGTATATGAGAGTGTGTAGCTGAAAATGGCTAAGTGTTCTAATTCTAGCTCGTTACCCCTTTTTAAAATAGAAGTTAACTCCAATAACTAACTATCCGACTTTTGTGCCAAGCTCCCACGTTCTCCACAACGTCCATTTTTGGTCAATCGTGTGCGAAATACCCATAGAATATTCCTTAGTACCGTTGCCAAGACCAAGTCAAGCTTGTTACTCCTGCGAAGTAATACAAAACACAAATAAACAATCGTCAGTATGAGGATCCTTAAAGTGATCCATGATCCTGATCCTGAAGCTCTTCTGAGGATCACTATCTGTCACAGAAATAAGGATCATTAATTAGGATAACGAATAAGGATCACTAATTGTTAGAAAATCCTCCCCTAACAGTTGGTAGTATCAGCTTTGTGAGTATATATGTCGTGTGTTACGTTCTTGCATATGGAAACGCTACACTTTTTATCTATTACGCTATACATATCAAACCTGTATACTCGCCAATACTTTTGTATTGACAAATATTTTAACGTATGTTGCAGGTTAGATCGCAGGCTATATCGAGTCAAGCTAGGAAGTCTAGAAACTCAACTAAAATCTAGGTTGTCGGATTTGTATTGTTCGAGAGGACAAGAAATATGTGATAACTTATGTGATTGCATTATTTGTTAGTATGGGATAACGAATGTGTTAAATATTATCGCAACATAGTTGTTATGGATTCTCTTGAGCAATCTGATTCGCCTAGTGCTGCGCCCCGATGATTCCGCCATCGGTTGGGGTGTGACAGTATCGCTCTAAGCCGTATAGCAGAAATGACGGCAAAAAAGTCAATGCTGTTGAAGACGAGGATCCTGAGGAGTATCCTGAGTTGTCTGAATATTGTTTCACCGTTAATATACCCGAACTGATGTATGCTATGCAGGGTTTAGGAGATAAAGCAAGATGGCCCCGAAAGAATCAACAAAAGGCTGATTGGAAGGATAAGTCCAAATGGTGTGCCTTCCACGAGGATTTCAGACATGTTACTGAGGATTGCATTGCTCTAAGGAAAGAAATAAGCTATCTTTTAAGCAAAGGATATCTGAAGGATCTCCTGGGAAGAAAGAATAATAAAGGTCAGGATCCTGAGAAGGATCCTGAATGAGCGGCATCACCTCCCGCGGATGCCAAAATAATTAACTTTATTTCAGGAGGATCTGACATCTGCGGCATATCATATTCCGCGGCGAAAAGGCATGCGAAGGAAGCCAAAGCAGAAAGGGGAGATAAACTAACCAGGATGTCAACCCTCACAACTGACAAAGTGATCACGTTCGATAACGATGACAGGGATGCTGTCCAGGATCCTCATCATGATGCTTTAGTAATAACATTATATGTTGCTAACCATTTTGTGCGCAGGATATTAGTGGATAATGGCAGCTCCGTCAACATAATTCAGCTGGAAACGTTGAAGAGGATGAATGTATCCCCGGTGGATATTACTTCGAAGTCCATTGTGCTCGTTGGTTTCAGTGGAGAAGCCAGGAATACCGTAGGAGAGATAAAGTTGCCCGTGTATGTTGAAGGGGTCAACTCGATGCAGCGCTTTTGTGTCATGGACTCTTTATCCTGCTATAATATTATATTAGGTAGGCCTTGGATCCATGATATAAGAGTTGTTCCATTAACCTACCATCAATGCATCAAGATCCCTACCCCTTGGGGAGTTGTCAAGGTGGAAAGTGATCAACATGAAGCAAAGGAGTGTTATTCTTCTTCGATGAAATCCTCAACAAAGCCTAGTGCAGCATAGCAATTAAAGATGCGAGGCCAGGATATCATGGAGGCTTCAGAACAGGATGTAAAGAAAGTTATCCTGGATCAGGATAATCCGGATATCTCGGTGCTCGTAGGAACCAATGTCCCTCAGGATATTGAAAACCAATTGACTAACTTTTTGAAATGCAGGATGTCAACATTCGCGTGGAAACACGAGGATATGACAGGAATTTCCAAAGATATTATAACTCATAAGCTCAGAATTGATAGGTCTTTCAAGCCTGTCCAGCAGAAACGAAGAAAATTTGCTCCAGAACGGCACTATCATTCAGGAGGAAGTTGAAAGATTATTAAAGATCAAAATGATCCGGGAAGTGAAGTTTCCTAAATGGCTGGCAAATGTAGTTGTGGTGCAAAAGAAAAACCGGAAATGGAGAGTCTGTGTAGATTACACAGACTTGAACAAAGCTTGTCCCAAAGACCCGTTTCCTCTACCTCATATCGATTCAATGGTGGATGCTACTGCCGGTTACGAGATGCTAACCTTCATGGATGCCTCCTCAGGATTCCAACAGATCCAGATGGAACCCTCGGATCAGGAGGATACTGCCTTCATGACACCAACAGGTATTTATTGTTATACTGCTGTTTTGGTCAAAAATTACCGAAGCAATTTAGTGATCAAATTAGTAATGTGAGGTAGTGTGCTAGAAAGTGTATAGAAAATATGCTTGTTGAGTTATTTAGAAAATCAGTATTCAGGATACGGCTCAGGATATTGAGCTGTATCTGCGATCAAACAATGAGCAAACAATGAGCAAAAAGTAAAGGAAATGACACGAGATGTACGAGGAAAGCCCTTGATCAATCTAGATCGCCGGCATAAAACCTTGGGAGCTGACAATCGCAGCTGCCTTGTTCTTCTTACTGCTTTAAACTTCAGGATACAGTGCAGGATATAGACCAGATCGCTAAGTGTTACAATGCCTTTGTATGAAAGTAAGAATTGCTTGAGAGCAAGTGTTAGAGTGTAGCGAGTGTGATTGTGATGTCCTATTTGATCTGGTATACCCACCTATTTATAGTAATGAATTACAAACAATAATCCCTACAAATATGGGGTACTTTGAATATTCCATTATGAACGTTATTGACCGAGTAATACGGCTTCAACGTCTTCATTTGAACGACTTGGACCGAGTCTTTCGCGGAATGAGTCTCATGAACGTTGCCAGCTTCCAACCCACGTACCTGCACATAATCCATTAGTAATCCTGAGGATACCATTCAGGATATTACCAATATCCTGAACCAGCATCCCGGATGTAAACAGATACTACATAACCAAGAACCGGAGAACGAAACATGCACCTTTGACAGTGCTCATTTGTCGGCTTTGAAATCCTCCGGTATCTTTCCGGAAGGAACTATATTCCGACCATTTGATAAAGAAATCCGGTCAGATATGGTTTCCAACGAGTGGATTTGTTTCAATGCTTTCCCCTTTACCTTAGGGTTACGATTCCCCTTTCCGGACTTCATCACCGAGTTTTTTAATATCACCAAAATTTCTTTCAGCCAAACCATGCCAATGCTCTGGCGTGTTTTGTCTGTTCTTGACCAAATCAAGAGAAACCACATACCTGACCTTTCTGTCCATGATCTCCCTTTAGCCTACAAGCTTAGATGCCATGGCTCATCTAGATTCCTATTTTATTCTACTTCCGGTGATCCATTGATACTTCGTGCCACCAGGAACGAGGATGGTTGGCAATCCAAGTTTTTCTTCGTAAAAAGGGATTCAATCCCTGGTGGAACGGATTATCCGATGAGATGGTTAAGAAAGGGTAGGACTTAGGGTTTAAGAATGATCCTGTCTCTTATCCTGTCTCATATCCTCAGCTAATGAATTTTATTTCTTCTGTTTTTGTATGCAGCTGATTTCAGAAAGATCGCACCTCCCCTTGCTGATTCTCAAAAAAGGATAGACGCCATCAGACTGCTTTCAGAAACAGAGAGAAGTTTTAATCCGTCTCCACCAACTCCAAGCCCTTTTTCAAGCGTAAACATGTCTGGTAAGAATCCTGCAAGATATCCTGCACACATATGTTTTTTATTTGCTATTCTTAGGAGAGATTTAGAAATTTACTCCCTGTGTGCAGATTCCAGCAAAGTCCCAGTCTATCTAGACCTTGATGAACTTGACAGCTATCCAACTCCAGCCACTGTCAAGAAGGAGACTCCTGCTGCTACTAGCTCCAAACCACTCCCGGCTCCCAAGGCCAATCCAAGAACCCGTGCTTCCACAGCGAAAAAGAGGAAGGGTCTTGAAGTCAGTGCTCCAGGCTCAGAAGGGTTCTCCTATGACGAACTCAGCTTCTCCGATTCCTTAGAGCCAATGACATCCTTCCTTAACAAGGTAATATCCTGACGCATATCCTTCATGTATATCCTGCACATATATCCTGCACGTATATCCTAACAGGATATCCTGGTAGGATATCTTGGTCAACATATATTCTAATTTTATACCTGTAATTGACGTGCAGGGCCTCCAGCATTTGCTCCACTTGTACAATGACGCTTGCAGTACCGTGGCACTCCATGAAGCCAGGATCAAACAGCTCGAAAGCACCGTTGCTGACCAAGGTGCCATTGCTGAAGCAAAGACTCGGCACTACGAAAGCCTGCTGAAGAAGGTCACCCAAGACGCTGAGGTCAAGCTTGCCACCATTCAAATGGATCATGATCAGGCCTTGATCAATTTCCGGGAGGGAATCAAGGCTTCTGCTATCGTCTCCCTGTTACAAGCACGCATCAAGATGGCCTACGAGGCCAAGGAGACGGGCCTTGTTTGTCCATCTTGGCCAGTTGAATCCTGGGTGGCCAAGTTAAAGGAGTTCGGAGGCAAAGCTGTGCCGTTTCCTGCTGAAGCCGGTGAGTCTTCTAAGTCAGCAGAGGTGGTGGTCCAGGCCGGAGACAAGAAGGATGCTGGAGCTGATGCTGGGATGGACATAGGTCAGGATGCTGCGCAGGATGCTGGTCAGGATGCTGGTGCGGAGAAGTCTGAGAAGGTTGGAGGAGATGCCGCTGTGTGAGGGCATTTAGGTGGGCGATGACGGATATACGTGCCAAGGCCAGAGCCCACCTTTTTGAATTTGAATGTTGGTTTGTAGTCCCATAAACAATTTACTTTTCTGCACTTTATTTTCCCGCATCTGAATAATTTACATTTCCTGCATGCTTTTTGAACAATACAACAGTTGAAGGTGGATGGGTCTCGGTTTGAGACGAAGCCTTCAACGGTTGGGTAAATATGGTAATGAACTATTAGTGCTCTTAGTGGATGGGCCTTGTTTTGAGGTAAAACTAAGAGCACATCTTTTGGTATGTTAATAATATAACTTCTCTTTTGACCTTATTACTGTTGTCATTGCTATGAAAATCGTAGTTGTAAAAATTGTTTGGTTTGTACACTTTTAGGAATATATATTATAGATGTATCCTGAAAGGTATCCTGAAAGATATCTTGATAAGGATATTAAAATATCTCCTATAAATTGTCCAAATAAAAAGGAGAGATCATACCAGAGATTCTTACAGAACCAATTTTAATCCTCCATTATAAGTTTTGTCCCCAGTGCATACTTGTGAACTTGGATCCATTCTTTGAACAGTATAATGTATGTCCCCTGTGTTTGACACAGAAACGCAAATGCATTTATATCTTGCCTTAAGTAAATTCCGCATACCCTGGGGCAAAACCCCTGATATCCTGAAATGAATCTTTAGCATACTTGGGATAGACCCTTAATACCCTGGGGATAAACCCTAAATTTCATGCGCTACAGGCGAGAGTGTACAAACTCCAATTCTTAGAAAGGTGAAAACCTTTAAACCTTTGAGAGTATGAAAATACTCTTTCGTGAGAGAGGGTGATCAATCCTCATATACCTTTAGGATGCAGGATATAGCCAACAGTAACGAAATTGTCAGCCACTTTTACATGAACTGGTCCCGCTACCTTGAACTATACCTAGATAACTTGCACTCCAGGTGAGGTGTTTAAACCCAATTCGAAAGAAAGGTGAATACCTTTAAACCTTTGAAGGGACCAGGATCCCTTAAACGTGAGAGAGGGGGCTAATCCTCTAATCTTTCGACTTATCCTGAGCATATATCCTGGAGCTATATCCTGAAACATATCCTGCAAAACAATTGTAAACTAAGGTGGGTGTTAGCTTGGCTAACACCCCTCCGATGCTTAAGTCAGTATTGGGTTCAATAAACAAATATATTTAAAGACAGAATACATACCATTCCGAGAAAGAAAATAAATTCTACTCTTACTTGAAATAGAGCTTCAAATGTATTGCATTCCAGGATCTTGGTAGCATATCCCCTTCCAGATTCCTGAGTCGATATGCTCCTTTCCCTGCTTCTGACTCGACTTCATAAGGTCCTTCCTATTTCGGAGCTAGCTTGCCATCGGCAGGATTAGTGGTATTTTGAAAAGCCTTTCTTAGCACCCAATCACCAACTCGAAATCTTCTAGTCCTTATGTTCTTATTATAGGCTCTGGATATTCTTTGCTGATATGCTGCTATCCTTAGCCTTGCTGCATCTCTTTTTTCGTCTATAGTATCCAAATCCTGACATAAGACTTCAGGATCCTGTTCAGGATCCTGCAGCATAGATCTTGCAGTAGGTATCGTCATTTCTGTTGGAATCATCGCCTCCGCTCCAAATACCAAGGAAAATGGGGTTTGGCCGGTTGCATTCTTTACCGTTGTCCTATCGGCCAACAAAACAAAGGGTAACTCTTCCGCCCATCTTCCTTTTTTAGCCCCAAGTCTCTTCTTTAAGTTATTGACTATTATGTTGTTTGAAGATTCAGCCTGTCCATTCGCTTGAGGATGTACTGGAGTAGATGTGATCATTTTAATTCCCCAACTTTTGCAAAAGTCAGTAGTCCTTTTGCTTATAAACTGGGACCCATTATCACAAATGATCTCAGCTGGTACTCCAAACCTAGTCAGGATATTCCTCTTTATGAAGGATACTACTTCTTGGTCTCTAACTTGGACAAATGCTTCAGCCTCAACCCACTTGGAGAAATAATCTGTCATAGCTAACATAAAGACTTTTCCTCCCGGAGCTTTTGGTAACTTCCCTACTATATCCATCTCCCACTTCATGAATGGCCAAGGGGAAACTACAGGATATAATGGTTCAGCTGGTTGATGTAGTATGTTACTATGTCTTTGACATGCATCACATCTTCGAGCATATTCTGCAGCATCTTTCCTCATCGTCGGCCAATAATATCCTGTCCTTAATACTTTCGAGAACAATGATCTGCCCCCGGTGTGATTACCACAATCCCCTTCATGTATATCCTGAAGTACTTCCTTGGCTTCAGGATCCTCCAAGCATCTTAAATACGGTCCTGCAAGAGATTTCTTGTATAAAACGTTATTTATAATAGTGAATCGTGATACCTTCATCCTAAACGCCTTAGGATTTTCACTTCCGGGGATGTGTCCTTCTTTGAGATATTTCACAATTGGAGCCGTCCAGGATTTAGGATCCTCTTTAGGATATTCCGCCCCAGGATCCTGAATACCCGCTACTTCGTTATCCTGAGGATTAGTTGCAGGATATAAGACATGTAATACTGGTATTTGGGTCCCTTCCGGTATCCTGATTGATGATCCCATATTTGCTAAGGCATCCGCTTCAGCATTATCCTCTCTGGGTACCTGTTCAAGTGTAAAAACATCGAAATATCCTGCTAATTTTTTGAGAATATCAAGATATTCTATTAATTTCTCAACCTTAACTGCATAGGATCCATTAAAATGGTTAGTAATTAACAAAGAATCAACATATACTTGTAAATTTTTGATACCCATGCTCTTAGCCAACTCTAATCCTGCGATTAAAGCCTCATATTCTGCTTCATTATTGGTAGCAGGAAATTCACACCTAATAGCCTGGGGTAATATGTCCCCCTGTGGCGATTTTAGTAGTATTCCTAATCCTACTCCTCTTATATTAGATGCACCATCAGTATATAATGTCCAGGATCCTGAGGATTCTCCTAACTGTTGAACTTCTAGGTCTACCTCATCCTGAATGTCACTACTAAAATTAGCCACAAAGTCAGCTAAAGCCTGAGACTTTATGGCATTCCTAGGTTCATATACTAAATCATAGGCACTTAACTTTACTGACCACTTAGCCATTCTACCCGACATTTCCGGTTTACTAAGTACATTTTTGACAGGATAATTTGTTTTAACATGTATCCTATGTGTCTCAAAGTAGTGTCTAAGTTTTGTTGATGCCATAACTAATGCTAGTATTAATTTTTCTAAATGAGAGTACCTAGTTTCAGCATCTAAAAAACTTTTACTAACATAATAAACAGGATATTGCTGACCTTCATGGTCTTTTATGAGAACGGCACTTACAGCATTCCCTGATACAGCAAGGTACAGGGATAGTGGTTCACCATTTTCAGGTTTCATCAACAGAGGTGCGGTTGAGAGATATCGTTTCAAATCCTGTAGGGCTGCTTCATGCTTCTCACCCCACTCGAATTTTTTGTTCTTCTTCAGGATATCATAAAAATCTTTGCATTTTTCTGAAGATCTTGAGATAAATCTATTCAATGCTGCCACTCGCCCTGTTAATCGTTGAACATCCTTCATATTTGAGGGTGATTTAATATCCAAGATGGCTTTAATCTGCTCCGGGCTTGCTTCTATTCCTCTTTTGGTCACCATATATCCTAGGAATTTTCCTGCTCCTACTCCAAAATGGCACTTAGCAGGATTCAGCTTCATGTTATACTGATCCAGGATATCAAACGCTCCTTTAATATCCTGGAGGTGATCCTGAGCTTTCTTTGACTTTACCACCATATCGTCGATGTACACCTCCATGGTGTCCCCCAGTTTGTCTTTGAACATCATGTTTACCAATCTTTGGTATGTTGCACCTGCATTTTTCAAACCAAAAGGCATAGCTGTATAACAATAAATACCTGTTGGTGTCATGAAGGCAGTATCCTCCTGGTCAGAAGGCTCCATTTGGATCTGTTGAAATCCTGAGGATGCGTCCATGAAAGTCAGTATTTCATGCCCGGTAGTGGCATCTACCATTGCATCAATGTGGGGAAGAGGAAATGGGTCTTTAGGACAAGCTTTGTTCAAGTCTGTGTAATCTACACACACTCTCCATTTCCCGTTTTTCTTCTGTACCACAACCACGCTTGCTAGCCACCTTGGGAACTTAACCTCTCTGATCATCCTGGACTTCAATAATCTCTCAACTTCCTCTTGAATAATCATATTCCGCTCAGGAGCAAACTTCCTTCTTTTTTGTTGCACAAGCTTGAATGATTTATCAATTCCAAGCTTGTGAGTGATAATATCTTTGGATATGCCGGTCATATCCTCATGCTTCCATGCAAACGTTGACATCCTGCATTTTAAAAAGTTAATTAATTGCTCTTCAATATCCTGCGGGATATTGGTTCCCACGAGCACCGAAATATCGGGATTATCCTGGTCTAGGATAATTTTCTTCACATCCTGTTCCGAATCTTCCACGATATCCTGGGCCCGCGTCTTTAATTGCTATGCTGCACTAGGTTTGGTTGAGGATTTCATCGAGGATGAGTAGCATTCTTTCGCCTCCTGCTGATCACTATCAACTTTGACAACTCCCCAAGGGGTAGGTATCTTGATGCATTGGTGATATGTTGATGGCACAGCCTTCATATCGTGAATCCACGGTTTTCCCATTATGATGTTATAGCAGGATAGAGAATCCATCACACAGAAACGTTGTATCGAGTTGACTCCTTCAACGTACACTGGCAACTTTATCTCTCCCACTGTGTTTCTAGCCTCTCCGCTGAACCCAACAAGCACGGTAGACTTTGAAGTGATATCCATTGGAGATACATTCATTCTTTTCAGCGTCTCTAGTTGGATTATGTTGACGGAGCTGCCATTATCAACCAATATCCTGCGTACAAAATGGTTAGCCACATATAACGTTATTACCAGAGCATCATGGTGAGGATCCTGGACAGTATCCCTGTCATCAGCATCAAATGTGATCACTTTGTCAGTTGTGAGTGTAGTCATCCTGACAGGTTTATCTCCCCTTTCGGCCTTAGCTTCTTTTGCATGCCTCTTTGCTGCCGAATAAGAAGTCCCACAAATGTCGGATCCTCCCGAAATGAAGTTGATTATCTTGGCATCCACGGGAGGTGATGCTGCTCGCTCAGGATCCTTCTCAGTATCCTGACCCTTATTCTTCTTTCTTCCTAAGAGATCTTTCAAATATCCCTTGCTTAGAAGATAGCTTATTTCTTTCCTTATAGCGATGCAATCCTCAGTCATATGTCCGAAATCTTCGTGGAAAGCACACCATTTTGATTTGTCTTTCCAATCAGCTTTTTGTTGATTCTTTCGAGGCCATCTAGCCTTGTCCCCTAGACCCTGCATGGCATACATCAATTCAGGAATGTTAACAGAAAAGCAATATTCAGATAATTCAGGATACTCTTCAGGATCCTCATCTTCGACAGCATTCACTCTCTTGTTTTCATTTCTACCATATGGCTTAGGCCGATATGACTTGAATGAGGATTCTGACTTCCTGTTAGTTGACTCATAAGTGTTAGATGAGTTCATCCTTTCTTGCATCTTTCTGTCATCCTCCAACCGAATATATCTTAGGGCCCTGTTCCGAGCTTCATCCAAGTTCCTGCATGGGTTCATTACAAGGTCTTGATAAAATTGAGAATCTTTTTGCAGCCCCATCTTGAAAGCTTGTACAGCTGTTGCAACATCAAGATGAGGAATATCTAGTGATTCCCGACTGAACTTGTTCACATAATCCCTAAGGGATTCCTGAGGCCCCTGTGTTATCCTGTAGAGATCACTTGTTAATTTTTCAAAGCTTCTACTACAAGAAAACTGACTATTAAATAAATTTACTAAGTGAGCAAAAGATGTAATCGAATGTGGAGGAACATTCAAGAGCCATTTCAGGGCTGATCCTGTCAAGGTTGAACCAAAACCCTTGCACAAGCATGCTTCCTTGAGATCCGGAGGGATAGGGTTAATCTCCATCCTTTCCCTATACTGAGCAATATGCTCCTCAGGATCCGTTGTTCCGTCGTAAAGCTTCATGTTGGGGGTTTGGAACCTCTTTGGGATCTCAGCATCACAGATAGGATATGCAAAACGAGATATCTTGTGGCTGTCTTGAGACACTTCCGGGATCGGCTAGACCACCCCAGGTACACTTGATATCATGTCCTTCAACTTCTGAAGTTCCCTAGTAAGTGCTGATGTCACACCTGTATCCTGCAAAGATCCACTATTGTTAGTAGTATGAGTATTATTATTATTTGACACGTTACCCGTTGGAGGATTTTGCCCATATCCTGAAGCATATCCTGAGCTCCTTATGGTCGACATCCTGACCGAGGAGGGTATTTCAGGAGTATGATTCTGAGAAAGGCTGGGCACAATATTCCCCCTGTTATCCTCAGTATACACAGCTGAACTGAAATTCAACGTTCTGGGGTGTAATGGAGTGACAATATCCTCAGCAGATCTGCTCGAGCCGGACTTCAGGAGTTGTATTTCCCTTAAAAGCATTTGGTTTGTTTCCTGTTGCTGCCTCATTTGTTCCTGCACACTTCCAAATAAGGTTAAAATTTCATCGTTAGAAGCTAAAACAGGAGCAGATTCCTGAACACTGCGGGTAGGGATAATATCCTGAGGTCGTGTAGAGGCTGGCATCCTTGGAGGAGGTGGTGGAAGCACCGGACCGGTAGTAGCAGAAGTCATAGCACACACAGTAGAGGAACTCATGTTTGATCTTGAGGCCATTATGGACAATGTGGCAAAAAGTTTTGAAAATAGAAAACCGATTAGCGATTTGACAAAAAAATTTAGTAAAGAGAGCACCACTTGCCCCACGGTGGGCGCCAAATTGTTTTGGTCAAAAATTACCGAAGCAATTTAGTGATCAAATTAGTAATGTGAGGTAGTGTGCTAGAAAGTGTATAGAAAATATGCTTGTTGAGTTATTTAGAAAATCAGTATTCAGGATACGACTCAGGATATTGAGCTGTATCTGCGATCAAACAATGAGCAAACAATGAGCAAAAAGTAAAGGAAATGACACGAGATGTACGAGGAAAGCCCTTGATCAATCTAGATCGCCAGCATAAAACCTCGGGAGCTGACAATCGCAGCTGCCTTGTTCTTCTTATTGCTTTAAACTTCAGGATACAGTGCAGGATATAGACCAGATCGCTAAGTGTTACAATGCCTTTGTATGAAAGTAAGAATTGCTTGAGAGCAAGTGTTAGAGTGTTGCGAGTGTGATTGTGATGTCCTATTTGATCTGGTATACCCACCTATTTATAGTAATGAATTACAAACAATAATCCCTACAAATATGGGGTACTTCGAATATTCCATTATGAACGTTATTGACCGAGTAATACGGCTTCAACGTCTTCATTTGAACGACTTGGACCGAGTCTTCCGCGGAATGAGTCTCATGAACGTTGCCAGCTTCCAACCCACGTACCTGCACATAATCCATTAGTAATCCTGAGGATACCATTCAGGATATTACCAATATCCTGAACCAGCATCCCGGATGTAAACAGATACTACATAACCAAGATATAAACCAAGATATTTTCCAGGATATAGGGGTTCAGAATTTCACCCATAACAACTGCTATGCCTTTTGGTTTGAAAAATGCAGGTGCAACATACCAGAGATTGGTAAACATGATATTTAAAGACAAACTAGGGGACACCATGGAGGTGTACATCGATGAAATGGTAGTAAAATCCAAGAAGGCTGAGGATCACCTCCATGATATTAAGGGAGCATTTGATATCCTGGATCAGTACAACATGAAATTAAATCTTGCTAAATGCCATTTTGGAGTGGCAGCAGGAAAGTTTCTAGGATACATGGTGACGAAAAGGGGGATAGAGGCAAGCCCGGAGCAGATTAAAGCTATCCTGGATATCAAGTCACCTTCAAATATGAAAGATGTCCAACGATTAACAAGGCGAGTTGCAGCTTTGAACAGATTTATCTCAAGATCCTCAGAAAAATACAAGGAATTTTATGATATCCTGAAGAAGAATAAGAAATTTGAATGGGGAGAGAAGCATGAAGCGGCCTTACAGGATTTAAAGCAGTATCTTTCAACTGCACCTCTATTGATGAAGCCTGAGGATATTGAACCATTATCCCTCTATCTTGCAGTATCAGGGAATGCAGTAAGCGCTGTCCTTGTAAAGGATCATGAAGGTCAGCAGTATCCTGTTTATTATGTTAGTAAAAGTTTATTAGATGCTGAAACTAGATATTCTCATTTAGAGAAATTAATATTAGCCCTAGTTATGGCATCAACGAAACTTAGACATTATTTTGAAACACATAGGATTCATGTTAAAACCAACTACCCTGTTAAAAATGTGCTTAGGAAACCCGAGATGTCAGGCAGGATGGCTAAGTGGTCAGTAAAGTTAAGTGCCTATGATTTAATATATGAGCCTAGAAATGCCATAAATTCTCAGGCCTTAGCTGACTTTGTGGCTGATTTCAGTAGTGACATTCAAAATGAAGTAGATCTAGAAGTACAACAACTAGGAGAAACCTTAGAATCCTGGACATTATATACTGATGGTTCATCCAATGTAAGAGGTGTAGGTTACTACTAAAATCGCCACAGGGGGACATATTACCCCAGGCTATTAGATGTGAGTTTCCTGCCACTAATAATGAAGCAGAATATGAAGCTTTAATTGCAGGATTAGAATTAGCTAAGAGCATGAATATCAAGGGTTTACAAGTATTTTTTGATTCCTTGTTAATTACTAATCATTTTAATGGGACCTATGCAGTTAAAGGTGAGAAGTTGATCGAGTATCTCGAAATTCTAAAAAAATTAGCGGGATATTTCGATATTTTTACACTTGAACAGGTACCAAGAGAGGATAATGCTGAAGCTGATGCCTTGGCAAATCTAGGATCATCAGTCAGGATACTGGAGGGGACCCAAATACCAATATTACATATCCTGTATCCTGCGACAGATCCTCAGGATAAGGAGGTAGTAAGTGTTCAGGATCCTGATGATGAGTATCCCGAGAAGGATCCTAAGTCTTGGACGGCTTCAATCATGAGATATCTCGAGGAAGGATACATCCCAAAGGATGAAAATCCTAAGGCCTTTAGAATGAAGGTATCACTATTCAATATTATAAATAATGTTTTGTATAAGAAATCTCTTGCAGGACCATATCTGAGGTGCTTGGAGGATCCCGAAACTAAAGAAGTGCTTCAGGATATACACGAAGGGGATTGTGGTAACCATACTAGGGGCAGATCATTATTCTCAAAGGTATTAAGAACATGATACTATTGGCCGACTATGAGAAAAGATGCTGCAGAATATGCTCGAAGATGTGATGCGTGTCAAAGACACAATAATATATTACATCAACCTGCTGAGCCACTTTATCCTATCGCTTCCCCTTGGCCATTCATGAAGTGGGGAATAGATATAGTAGGAAAATTGCCAAATGCTCCAGGAGGAAAGGTCTTCATGCTGGCAATGGCTGATTATTTCTCTAAGTGGGTTGAAGCTGAAGCATTTGTTCAAGTTAGAGATCAAGAAGTAGTATCCTTCATAAAAAGGAATATACTGACTAGGTTTGGAGTACCAGCTGAGATAATTTGTGACAATGGTTCTCAGTTTATAAGTAAGAGGACTACTGACTTTTGCAAGAGTTGGGGAATCAAAATGATCACATCCACACTGGTACATCCTCAAGCAAATGGACAAGCAGAATCCTCAAACAAGATAATTGTCAACAATTTGAAGAAAAGGCTTGGAGCTAAGAAGGGAAGATGGGCAGAAGAATTACCCTTTGTTTAATGGGCTGATAGAACAATGGTGAAAAGTGCAACTGGCCAAACCCCGTTTTCCTTGGTATTTGGAGCAGAAGCGGTGATCCCGACAGAAATGGTGATACCTACAGCAAGATCCAATCTTCGAGATCCTGAGCAGAATCCTGAAGTCCTTTGCCAGGAATTGGATACTATTGATGAAACAAGAGATGCGACAAAGCTAAGAATGGCAGCATATCAACAGAGGATATCCAAAGCATATAACAAGAATATAAGGACTAGAAGGTTCCAGGTTGGAGATTGGGTATTGAGAAAGGATTTTCAGAATACTACTAATCCTGCTGATGGAAAGTTGGCTCCGAAGTGGGAAGGACCCTATGAGATTGAATCAGAATCAGGAAAAGGAGCATACCGACTCAAGAATATGGAGGGGGATATGCTACCAATATCCTGGAATGCTATACACTTAAAGTTTTATTTCAAGTGAGTTTAGAATTTAATTTCTAACTCAGGATGGTATGAATCCTATCTCTTTTAATATGTTTGATATTATTTGTTCTTTTGAACCCATTACTGACTTAAGCATAGGAGGAGTGTTAGCCAGGCTAACACCCACCTTAGTTTACGATTGTTTTGCAGTATATGCTTTGGGATATAGCTCCAGGATACACACTCAGAATACTTCGAAAGATTAGAGGATTGGCCCCCTCTCTCACGTTTAAGGGATCCTGATCCCTTCACAGGTTTAAAGGTATTCACCTTTCTCTCGAATTGGGTTTAAACACCCCGCCTGGAGCGCAAGTTATCCAGGGATAGTTCAAGATAGCGGGACCAGTCCATGTAAAACTGGCTGACAATTTCGTTATTGTTGGCTATATCCTGGATCCTAAAGGTATATGAGGATTGATCACCCTCTCTCACAGAAGGGTATTTTCATACTCTCTAAAGTTTAAAGGTTTTCACCTTTCTAAGTCTTGGAGTTTATACACTCCCACCTGTAGCGCATGAAAATTTGGGATTTTCCCCAGGATACTTATGTGTTTATCCCCAGGATACTAAGGATTTATCTCCAGTACATTTTAGGGTTTACCCCCTGTAACACAAGAACTGTTCAAACAATTGGAACTGATGTTCAGAAAATTTCTAAGTGTTCAAAGACTTTATGCACAGGGGACATTCCTTCTGGGGCGATTGTGTAAAGCTCAAAGGATCAAATTTGGACCTAGTGTACTAAGTATCTCGGACTGGGGACATCTTAGTAAAAAAAATTGCAAAAGGATTGAAGCTCGAAAATAGGGCTACACTCTATTCCTGGTATGATCTTTCCTTTGTAAACCTTATATAAGTCATTTGAACTTTTGAAACTATGTTTGAAAAAGGCTTAAATATCCTGACTAGGATATATTTTCAGGATATATTCTCAGAATGTGTTTTCGGAATATGTTTGGAATATTTGGGATATGATACTTGGATTAGAAATTAAAACTATATTCTAGTCAAACAAGTATTATCAAAACGAACTTTGTAAAATAAATTGTCCTTTTTCTTTAAAAACTTTATCTGAATTGTTTGAATTTTGAAAAACCCTATTAGACGAAATTCTTTGTAGGATATCACCGAATATACTGATCAGGATATTTTCAAAAAATAATTGTACTAATTTTGGAAAGTTGAAATCTAAACTAAGTAATGCATAACAAAAATTAAAAGACAACAGCGAATAAGTCAAAAGGAGGTGGTATTGTCCAAAATAAGCGATACTAGTTGAAGACCAAAGGCTTCATCCTGAAACCCAGGACCCATCCACCTTTGGTCATCAAATTGTTTTAATGCAGGAAAAGAAAATTGTTCAAAGGACAAGAAATAAAATTGTTCAAACAAACACAACTATTAAATTTGAAAAATAGGCTCAGGCATGAACGTCCATCACTGCCCGTTTCGCTTCTTTTAAGAGGCAGCACCTTCTTCGTTCATCATATCTTCATCAGCATCCGCTTCAGGATTAGCTTGAACATCCTTCTCAGCCTCACCACCAGCATCAATTAGTTTCTCAATCGCTTTTGAAGATTCCTCAGCTGCAGGTTTAACTGGACGCTCCACAGGATTGCCTCCAAGATTCCTTAGCTTCGTCTCCCAGGCGTCGACGTTCCAAGAAGGGCATTCGAAGCCCAGGGCCTTGGCTTCGTAAGCCATTTTTAGCCGAGCCTGCAAAAGGGAGATGACAACGGAGCTTTTGAGGCCTTCCCGGTAAGTGGCCATATCCTGCTCATGTCCAGCGTCGAAATGGGCTTGAGCTTCGTGAGTGGTTTTTTTGAGGGCAGCCTGATGCTCCTGGGTCATGGCCTTGAACTTGTCCTCGTAATGTCGAGATTTAGTAGCAGTGATCATACCTTGGTCGGAAATGGTAACCTCGGCTTTCTTCAACTTGGATTCGAGCATTTTGTTGAGCCTATAGGATTCTTCGTACAGATGAACCAGACGTTCAAGGCCCTACACCGAAAAATGCAGGTATTCTTGTATAATGATCAAGATATTGATTTGACATATATGCGCAGGATATGGGATAAGGATCTGTACCTGGTTAAGAAAAGAGGTCATGAACCCGCTTGCCTCGATAAACCCGTGATTCTCATAGGGGAACGTCTCGGGAGCCGCAGGTTAATCAGTCTCTTTCCTTTTGCGAGAACGAGCTCCAGGGCTTAGTAGCTGGCGAAGGCTTGGGAATGATGATGGCTTTGGAGCTGCTGGGCTTGGATGAGGCAGTAGGCTTGGGACTGGGCTCCTTCTTGACCTGGACGTGATCGGAGTAACTGTCCAATTCATCGAGATCAAAAACCTCTGGGATTTTTGTCACACCCCCAAAATCCACCCGCGGAGTACCACCGCTTGGAGGCGTGACATGACCAGGATCAAGCCACCAATCATATCAAACATAGTATTTAAGTGTAAAAGTAGGAAAAGGTAATTCATCTTGACATGACTGATGTTCATAACCAAACATTGTTTAAGTAGCGGAAGCATAATAATGAAAACCCAAAATAAGTTATAAGTTCAAATATCGTCTACGATCCGTATCCCACAACGACCTGCTCCTTCCTGTGCAAGCTCCATATGTACCTAAGGTCCTGCAAGGCATGTAACAGAGAATCAACAACTAGTTGAGCGAGTTCACAGTAAATAAGTTCGTAATTGTAAGTTTGTTTCGTAACATGTGGCGCTACTAGGCCGATCGTATGTTCTATTAGTGGGGGCTTCCCATGTTGCATATACACTAGACTATTTGTAACCATAAGTGTTCTTCACAACCGAGAACAGTAGTACGTACATAGTTTACGTAGGCTTTACGTAAGTGTCCTTCACAACCGAGGACAGTATTGAGTATAAGTTCACGTAGGTTTTACGTGAGTATCCTTCACAACCGAGGATAGTATTGAGTATAAGTTCACGTAGGTTTTACGTGAGTATCCTTCACAACCGAGGATAGTATTGAGTATAAGTTCACGTAGGTTTTACGTGAGTATCCTTCACAACCGAGGATAGCGAGTAGCATAAGTATACGTAGGTTTTACGTATGTGTCCTTCACAACCGAGGACAATGGTATGGTAGTCTAGTATCAGTGTATGTACGAATCTATTCAACCTTATTCCTTCCATCCCATTCCCCAAACCCTGGGAATCCCATGCCTTAGTAAGGGTGTGAACTCACCTTGGTTTGCTCGGTATGCTAAGTGTATGCTCACAAGTAATCAATCGCGTCCTAAAGTAGGCACGTATGTGAAATCAGTTTGTGTTCAATTTGTTCACGTATAAACATGTAGCACGTAATCACAATCATATACAAGATGGTTACACTTAACAGCAGTTAAATATTCCAGTTAATGCTCAACATAATTAACCCAAGTTCCTGCACAGATCAGCTATTCGGCGAAACACACATGTTGGCGAAACAAGTTCTGTTTCGTCGTGGTCTTAGTTGGCGAAACAGAATTCAATTTCGTCGATTACTCTTGGCGAAACACTTTCTGTTTCGCCGAGAGTTCTGTTTCGTCGGATGTCAGTTTCGCAGACATCAGATGCAGCAGTTCTGAAATATACATAAACCCTAGTCATTCTAACAGCCGCCATCAATAATCAGAAATCATATGAAGATCGATGTGCACCCAGAATCATCATAACTCAATCATCCAAGAATCCTTGTCTAGTATGAACCCTAGTTTATGTGTACAACATATAGATTAACATGCAACATCATATCATCGATTCCTATCAAGATACTAATGTATATTCAGAATCAGGCCATATAAACAATATCCAGAACCGAGCACTCGATTGTATTAAGTTTCGCATAGCATTGAATATCCTACTACATCATACATAATCGAAATCTATATCACCGTCATACTAGAATCGCAGCAACAACACGCATCAATCATTTACACAAACATGAATCGAGATGGTACAGAATCAAGAAACCGATTGACGAACACACAACTCACCGAGATATGAGAAATACGAGTCGATCGCTAAGATATCTTCGGGAACCTCCAACTGCCGTCACACAGGAGAGAAAGGGGCTCTAGGGTTTCGGTTGTTTTGTAGCAGATGTAAAACTGATGTTGTTTCACGTTTTAAAACTCAAAATAACGTGTTGGGCCCGAACTGGGCTTTGGTGAAACTGGGCTCGGCGAAACAGACTTCTGTTTCGTCGAGATGCTTTTGGCGAAACAGTCTGTTTCGTCGGGTCCAGTCTGTTTCGTCGGGATGCTTTTCATGTGTTAACAGTTCAAGTGTTTTTCCTAAAATGTCAAGTCTCATGTTTTAATTTTAATCACATACATGCCAAAAATTCACAATACCATACATTTCATGTTATAATCTAAATCACATAAACATGTAACAATCATAGTGCCTTTCATTATAACATAACGTGTATAGCTACAAGTCAAACAACTAACAGTCAAAGTCAACGTGTAATAAATACGAAAGTAAAAGTCAAAGTGAAAGTCGGAAACTCGAGTTGTCACAATTTTGGCCGGTGCTGCATAAAGGGGAAGTTCTAAATCCTTATTACTCTTTCATTATGTTACGCTAATCAATTATTTACAAGATGACTCTTACCAGACATATCAGATGATGAATATTGACTGGAACTTGGGAGGTGTGTGGAAAAGCTCCTATCACCTTCCGGTATCTGGTAAATTGCTTTGATTCTTTTTTCAGATTCTGCAGTAGGAGGGGCTACTTCTTTAAAGTTCACTGCATAAAGGCCAAATAAGAAAATATTAGTATAGGATACAGGCCTGAAAGTATTTAGAGATATTCTCGAAACCCTAAACCCTACCGGTGGTTAACCACTCCACCGGGAGGCTAGCACCCTCATAGATGGAATCTTGCTTAACAAAGAAGAATTTCCGTTGCCATCCATTCTCGTTCTTAGTGGCTTTGAGAATGAGAGGTTTACTGGAAGTCAAAAAGAGTAAAAACCGACTGGAACCGTGTGATCGGAGACGGTAGGCGATCGGAATATCCTTGATGTAGAGGTCATGACAGTGAAGGTTTTTGATTTGGTTAAGTACGATCAGTACCCTCCAAACCATGGGCATTGTTTGGGCAAAGGAAATACCAGCGGTTCGGAAAAACTGCATCATGAATTCAGGAAAAGGATACCGAAGACCTAGCGAGAAAGGATATGCCGGAAAACAGACCCAATCGGCAGAAGAAACATCCGATCGAATTGACCGGTCAAATGGTCTAATTATCGCGCTATTTGGGAAAGCGCCGGAGGCTCTCAACGCTGCGATGTCTGCGTTGTCAAAGGCACAGATCTCCTTCTCGGGGTTCTTAAGAAGGTTTTGCTGGACGAAGGACTCCGTTGACTCGCCGGTTTAAGAGCAGGTTCTAAGAGCCATTAGAAGAAAGATGAAGGAATTAGCAGGGAAGTAAAGAAGAATGGATAATTACCTGGTGATTCCGTTGATGATATTTGCTTTTCAAACAGAAAGAGAGAAGATATAGGGGCGTAATAGATATCCATCGAGTGAAAACCATGTTGAAAGTTGCATAATGCTATCTTGACCGTCGTTTCAATTTAATAACCTCGATTTGAGGGATAAGATTAAAAATATATCCGTTGGAATTGGTATACCAACAGATATATTTTTGGGGACAATTGTTATGGGCGATTTTCTACTCATATATCCTGGCTAATATTCTAACTATGTTTCTTTTGTTGTGACCAGGATACCGGATCAGGATATTGGTAACATCCTGATGCGATATCCTGGTAGTAACTAATTAACTCACGTGCAGATTGTTGTAACCAGTCTCTAACGGTCAGGTGGACTTCTTCTCCTCAAGACTCGGGCAAATCAGTTATATTATGGACGTTGAAGCCGGAAGACGTGGACTGCAACGTTCACGTATGGAATATTCGCTGAATCCCGGAATAATAGGATAGTTAGTTAGTTTCTTTTACTATAAAAGGGATTGATCGGATCAGATTAAGGCACACAATCTTTCGCACACTCTTTCTCGCTAGTTGCAAACAATCACTACACACTAACACTTGTATTCAAATTACATTGTAACACTTAGTTGATCCGTATCATATCCTGCACTGTATCCTGATATTTGAAGCAATAAGAAGAACAAGGCAACTGCGATTGTCAGCTCCCGAGGTTTTATGCCGGCATTCTAGATTGATCAAGGGCTTTCCTCGTACATCCCGTGTCATCCTTTACATTTTTGCTCATTGTTTGATCATAGATACATCTCAATATCCTGAGTCGTATCCTGAAAACTGTTTTCGCAAACAACTTAATTAGCATATTTTCGACACACATTTTTAGCACACTACCTCACTTAACTAATTTGATCAATTAATTGCTTCGGTAATTTTTGACCAAAACACCTGTCAAACAAATAAGACAAACACAAGAAAGAAACTACGGCTGAGCCAAAAAGTTGCTCAGTAACGGAGAAATCAACAGTAAAAGTAAGGCAGGCATACGGAAGCAAAACAGATCGGTACTGACACTAACAAATCCAAAAGATGGCACTGAAACAAATACTTTTATAACTTGAATCCCAAAACTTATACTGAACAAATAACAGATACTGAACATAATCAGATGCATATAATCATATCAAACATATCATAATAGACACAAGACATAGGTGACAACATATAACAATAAAACAAGTCACGTAATATAGAAGCACCCACGAGCCTAAACATGGGCATACATGGCTATAGTCCATGCGCCGAAATGGTGCGTGTAGGCGTACATACATTATTCCATCTCAACAGGAGTCAGGAGTCAGAGCTAAGATCGATCTATATGCCTCTAGGGGCCATGTGCTACACAAGCACAAACTAGAAACGCCGTGAACTTTAGTTACGCACCGTCACGATGAGTGCCATGTCGTTGACGCCCCAACGACAAGTCTAACATATAATTGCTCGGGTGACAGAGTACAAAGTCGTATCAGAAATAAACGTATCTTGACATAAGTCTAAAGGGAACATGCAACAACGAGCACAAAGTATAAGGTCTATTGCATGCTACAATATAAACTAGTCATCTAACGATATGAAACAAAAAATCTAACGAAAACATCCGTACTACAAAGTAACGGACTTGAGTAAAAATACTATGATATCAAGAAAAGAAATCCGTACCAAGAAGTGACGAAAAAAATAAAATTATACTATGATGTAAAAGAAACAGAATCCGTACCAAACAAGTGACGAAAATAAAATTATACTATGATGTAAAAGAAACAGAATCCGTACCTTAAATTTAGCAAAGCAAAAGCAAATCAAGTCGTCCACAATTAGTACACGGACCTATATTTAAATTATTACGGGATTACTCTTATGAAACACCCAGTTGGTTATCTAACTAATTGGCTTATCGATTTCCGACGACAAAGACTATACGGATTTTTGTCCAATTATTACGCTTCCGAAAGTTCATAGTCCCACCAGAATTTTACATTTAGGGGCTGTTTGGCTAAGCTTATTTTTTTGACTTATTTACTTATTTGCTTTTTGAAAAGTTAAAAGGTGTTTGGATTAGCTTATTATGTGAGAGGAATAAGTAAATAAGTCATTCCATTATGACTTATTTGCTTTTCAAATAAGCAAATAAGTAAATAAGTCAAAACAATAAGCTTAGCCAAACAGCCCCTTAGAATATCTTTAAACACAATGAAAATTCTTTTTTTTTACTGTATCACAATCGATAGGTTACTGATTATATAACAACATACATAATTCTAATTTCTATATAAGAGTCAGCTCTTAATTTAAAACAATCAAATATACAACAACTTAAGTTGCATTTGATATTTATAAGTGCACAAAAAAATATATATTATATATTATATAAAATATAATTGGAAACATGTGGGTGAAAGTTTGTAGAATTAAAAACATTTAATTTAATATTTAACATAGCATGGCTTTTCTGTCTCATCTTCCTCGTCAGAAACATCCAAACAAGACCAAGATTGCATGAATATTTTCAAATAGTATGATGGTTCGATGTGATACCTCAGATGATCATACAGATCCGAATCGAGATGAGCAACAGGGGTGATTCACGGTTTACTCACGGCTGATCTTGAATCAAACTGACTTGAACGGAATGCGAGTGGGATCCATGGTGGCAACTCTGGTTCGTGGTGGCAGACGGTGGCACCGCGGCGGTCACAAATGGAATGCGAATCACACGAGATGATCACGGTAGTACGGTACCGACGCTGGTTCGGTGGCAGGTACGGAACTATGATGGTGTGCAGCGCGACCAGAAGCTCCTGGCGAACAAGGTCTACAGAGGATTGCGGCGCGACGGAACGGAACGGAGTGTTACGGTGGTGTCGCGGCTCTTGGCGGTAAGGTTGTGCGGCGAGGCGGTCATGGCGGAATGTGACGGATATGGCTACGGTGTGATGGTAGATGAGTTTGCAAAACAAGCGAAGCTGAGGTTGCAAGGTTTAAGAACAGTTATGATCGAGGCTACGGTTTTCGTATTCCCAAATATTCGGCAGTTTGGTTTGATACGGGTAAGGGTTTGAATGGTTGATGAATTATTATAACTAGTATTTAAACCATGCGCGCTTCGCGGCGCAGCGCACTAAACAGTAAACATTGTCGACTTGGATAAGGTTGAATCATAACACATGCTTCGCGGCAGATCAAACCTCTTAATAATGTTCTAAGCTGTCAGGTTTGATTCTAATATAAACAACCACACATTTCCCTTTTTTTTGTTGATATCAAAACTACAAAATGCAAGCTGTAGCATGACTTGTTACCAAAAAAATACAATCTGCAATGTCAAATCTAAGTGAAACTGTTTGATTGTATATCATGTTATAATACTAATTCATGACAACTTCATGTTATAATACCCATTTGCTGACTTTTTTTGAGAACAACATAGCATTAAAAACAAAAAAGCCAAAAGGCCTCCAGCGAGCTGGATACATGAAGAGAAAAAAAGATGCATAACAAAACTACATGATACACAAGGGATCCCAGAGTGAACCACCAAGTCCAACCCCTAACCATATTTTTAGACCTGTGATTAATCCAATTGAACAAGGAGGAGATGATGTCTTCGTGCGCTCTATCAGCCGATCTCTTCACATATCTAAAAACCAAACCATTCTGTTCGTTCCACAGCGTCCAGAGAGTCATGTACATAATACACAGCAGGATGCTTTTAGATTTCCTAACGTCCACCCGTTTGCTGAATAATTTGAGAAAAAAAAACATATTAGCAACAACCCAACACTGTATAATATTTTGCTAAGCAAACTTATATATATTTCACATAAACCCTAATCGAAAGCAATCAGCGACATTCGGTGTATTTCATATAGGAAATCGATTCAGATTAGAGATGCAGGTTGCTGGTTTTCAATGATATAAGCGAAAACATATAAGAATGATATAATCTATTTGCAAGGGGAACCGCCCAACTAAGCCAATCACCTAACAGAGCCGTCCATCCAAGATAAAAGCAGGTGACCGGATAACGGACGGAACCCTAATCTGGCCGGAACCTGAACAAACATCTCCATTAAAAGCATATTCAGCCGAAAAGGCTGTCGCATGACATGGATCTGCTGATTACATAATCAAATCGGAGGTGATAAACTTACCGGCATTCTTTGCTCGATGTGGGACCACCGTATGTGCTTCTGTTCTTCTTGTACGACCATCACGGCCGCTTCTGTGACCGTGCACTCGACGTAAATCGGTATTGCCGCCTTTGCTCCGCCACAGCCGGGCCGTGCGCTTCCGGGGCTCTCTCCTTCTACGATATTTCTTCTCTTTGAAGCGGTGGGTTTAGGCCATGTGTAGTCATAACCCCTTTTGTGGGCGTTATCCACGTGTGCGGGTGGGGGTTATGGGGCGTTATGCATTTAAGCCCGTAGTCATAAAGCCTCCGCCTAATCATTACTCAATTATTAATTTCTAATTTTTTATAATTATTTTCTAACTTTATAAAATTAAAATTCATTTCATTAAATTAAAAAAACATTACACTTAAAAAAAAACATTACAGTAACAAAAAAAAAAAAAAAAAAACGGTTCCACTAAAAAAAAAGTTGAACTAAAAAAATAAAAAAAACAACACTTCAAAAAACCTTACACTAATAAGCCCAAAGCCCATAAATTAAAAAACCAGCCCAAAGCCCATAAATTAAAAACCCTAAAATTCTTTTCTTCCTTGTCTTCTTTCTTCTTCTTCTTCGATATATACTTGCAACAAAAAAACAGAGCATTAAATATATGAGGGGGAAAACCAGAAAAAAAAAAAATTCAAACAAACCACACATCACGCCGCTATAATTATCGCGCCACACCCCCTTTTTCGTTTGATAGCGCTCGGAGTTTTGGTGTTCTGGGGGTTATGCCGGCGCCATGCAAGGGCATACCGCCCCACTACGTTCAGTCTTATAACAATTTTTGAGAAGTGGCAGAATGTTTAACTTACATAAAACACGTGGGCTGTAAATTTACGGCCCAATGAATAGGTGCCACAATTTTTGACACTATTCATTTCAACTCTAATGTAAATTTAAAAAAAACATCCATCATTAATTAATCAATTTCCATTTGAATGTCTACAATTCACGTTTTCATTTTTTTAACTTATACTTAATAATTATAACAAAACATTTGTTTCACATATGTATACTTATCCTTTATATATGAAAGCAAATCCGATTGTTTTGTAACAAAATCTTAAATTTGAAAACAAAATATGATATTTGTTAAAGGGTTATTGGATTTTAATAATCCTAAGTTTCACCAGTTGGCCGATAATAATCCCAACTTTAAAAATTCCCTACAATAATCTCAACTTGTAAAAGTTTGGCCGCCATTGATCCTTTTCAAACATATAAGAATTTGGTCTCCTCAATAGATTCAATTACACCTATAGACTCCATAATTGATTTAAGTTCACCTATGTTAGAAAAAGATCAATGGCGGCCAAATTTTTACAAGTTGGGATTATTGGAGGGAATTTTTAAAGTTAAGATTATTATCAGCCAACTGGTGAAACTTAGGATTATTAAGATCCAATATCCCTTTGTTAAATCTAATATTATTATTATCATCATTTTTGTCTTAATATAAAGGCTCAAGAAAATCGAGGTGTTACACCCTCTTTCTAAGTGTAGCCCTTTGCAACCAATATTGCTTTATATCATTCAACGCTTCCATACGGATTTTGTTTTGTTTTGAAGACCCATTTACATCCTATGGGTTTAACACCATCGGGTAATTCAACCAAATCCCAAACGTCATTTTTCTTCACAGAGTCAGGCTCATCAATTATAGCTTTGTTCCATTCAGAAGACTGATCACTACTAATAGCTTCATTGTAATAGGTAGGATCAGTAAACTTTCCATCATCTGATACGGCTTCAGCTAGGTAGGTTTCATAATCATCAAAATTAGTGGCCCTTCTCGCTCTAGATGACCTCCTAGGTTGATTCTCAACTTTGACATTTGAGGGTCCTTCATTCTCAGGTACATGCAGAGCAACATTTAATTCTGAATGAGTTGGAGGTGGTGCAGTGACATGCGGTGTAGTATCGAGTACAAGAGGAGTAGTAACATGAGGCAATGAAATGGACGAGTGTCTCTCCCCCCCCGTCTTGTACTTCTTGTAAATCATTGTAAGGATTTTCACTGCTCCCACTGACCTTAAAGTCCTCAAGAAACGCGACACGCTTGGTTTCTACAATACGAGTAACATGGGAGGTACAATAGAATCTATAACCCTTTGAGTGATCCGGATATCCAATAAAGAAACAACTTGTTGTTTTCATATCCAGTTTCTTTAAGAAAGAGTTATAAAGTTTAGCTTCGACAAGGCATTCCCATACTTTCATATATCTAACACTCAGTTTCCTTCCTGTCCAAAGTTCATAAGGAGTTTTAGAGACAGACTTCGAAGGAACTCTATTGAGTATATGAACAACTGCTTTTAAGGCGTCGGTCCAGAGGAATAAGGGCAAACCTGAGTTGGCTAACATACTGCGTACCATGTCCATTAGGGTTCTATTTCTTCTCTTAGCAACACCGTTCTGCTGAGGAGTACCGGGCATAGTATATTGGTTCACGATCCCCTGGCCCTTACAAAACTTATAAAATGGACCAGGGGCCTAACCCACGTCAGTATGTCGACCATAATATTCGTCTCCTCTATCTGATCTAACAACTTTTATTTGATGATCTAATTGTTTTTCAACTTCAACTTTATAGTCTTTAAAAGTTGTGAGAGATATAGATTTTTCTTTAATGAGATACAGGTGAATAAAACGTGAATAATCATCAATAAACGTGATAAATGAAGTGTGTCCAGTTATGCCAACAATGTTGTAAGGGATGCTAATATCAGTATGAATGAGTTCTAATAAATTAGAGCTCCTAGTGGCACCTTTCTTATTTGCTAATGTCATTTTACCTTTAAGGCATTTGACACATGTTCCAAAATCATTGACATCGAGAGGCGGTAACACCTCATTCTTCACGAGTCGAGTTAAGCGTTCTCGTGAAATGTGGCCTAAACGTTGATGCCACAACATGGACGAAGTTTCTAAGTCTCATTTGTGTTTTCTCTTTGTTAAGTTCTCATTAATATTATATGATAACAAAGACTTGGAAAAATCATCATCTAATTCTAATCAATGGAGACCACCATCCAAGAAGCCATAACCAAATATTTGAGAATTAAAACCGATAGTAAGTTTGCCATGACCATGAGAAACAAGAAAACCGTCTATGTCTAACTTTGGTCCTGATACAAGATTTCGAGTAATCTCAGGAATATATAAGGTATCATAAAGTTTCATAATTAAACCAGTTTTCATAACTAAATCTAATGCTCCCATAGCCTCGACTACAAGCGGCTTTCCATTTCCCAGCTTAAGTGTTCTTTGGTTTCTTTCCAGCTTCCGGATTGTATGGAATCCCTGTAAGGAAATGGTTACATGAACCATAGAACCAGAATCAAACCACCAAGTATTAGATGGAACATTTAAATTAAAGGACTCAAGTATCATGAAAAGATTATCACCTTTCTTGGCTAGCCACTCCTTAAAGTCCGGGCAGTCCTTCTGCTTGTGTCCCACCTTACGACAGAACTTGCAGTGAATCTTCCCTTTGGAGTCATTAGAGCCAGAAGCACTTGCACCTACATCCCACTTTTGGACCTTTGCATTAGGCTTCTTATTGTAGTTCCCTTTCCTTCTCTTCGAGTCAGTAGTCATCAGGTAAGCAACATCGGCTTTCTCCAGTTTCAGACGTTCTTCTTCTTGCACGCACATGGCAATCAACTCGTTCATCTTCCATTGGTTCTTTTGAAGGTTATAGTTGACTTTGAATGCTTCATAAGATATGGGCAGAGACGTCATGATAAAATGCACCAGAAAGCCATCACTAATCTCCATGCTTAATCCCTTGAGCTTTTGGGCCATGTCATTCATTTTCAGGATGTGCTCACGAATAACGCTGACCCATCATACTTTGTAGTCACCAATTTCAGAATAAGGATGCTGGTTTGCGCCTTAGACGTCCCTTGGAATTGAGCCTCCACATTAGTCATATATTCCTAGCTGTAGCAGCGTCAAGAATGGCTCCTCTGATAGCAGGACTTATCAAGTTTTTCATGAAGATAAGAGACAAGTGATTAGCTCTCTCCCACTTTTGATGGAGTAGTTTTTCAGCTTCAATACTCTTATCAGTAAGAGCAGGGGGAGCATTTTCAGTTAGCGCACAGTCAAAATCCATGAGTGCGAGAGTAAGGTTAAGAGAATCCTTCCACGGAGCATAGTTCGCACCAGTCAAAGTATCAATAGCCATAACATGAGCTGATAGTTGATTAAAATGAGAAGAATAAGATACATTGCAAAATAAGAAGTTAGAGTGACTTATGGGTAACCTAAAACTAAGGCAGGCGGAAATCAAGACCATTATACTAAGGAAGCTGGGATAAGGTTATTTATACACACCAATTTTAAATAAGGTTCTGCTTGAATGACAGTTTTTGCTTTGGCTATGGCCAATCATACAAATATTATGAACAGTCAGACTGTACAGATTAGATGTAACACATCACCTTTGGGCAGAAGTTGAAATACCACAATTTTTGGCACAAGTCAAAGTTTGCGAGACATGAGTGTAACATATCACCTTTGGGCAGAAAAAGAAACACTCATGCATCTTAGGCAGAAGTCATGTGTATATCATATAAACAAATGTAATAAGGCAAGTGTTACACTATGCTTGTTCATATAATAAGGATATACACCTAAGTGACTATGCTTAAGTTCACTAAATAACGCCACAAGTAAACACATCACATTTGGGCAGAAGTGAGAACGTGAAAAAATGTTATTTTAGTTAAGCAAATTTTAAATCAATAAAAAAGAATTAGTTGAATGATTATTTAAAATTTAGGTTTATAAAACATAAAAGAGTAAGATTTTATAAAACAAAAGTATTTAATAATAAACTCAGCTGATTTCGAGTTGTTCTGTTAGGATCTGAGTTTGTATTGATTGTGTTTGTTTAACAGTTGATTAATGAAAGAAGTAATTCAGAGATGGATTGCAGCGGAAATGAAAGTAAACTTTATAACACAATCAAAGAGAGAGAGTTTTCAACAAACATGATTTCCATTAGTCAAATGATTGTATGAATTACAAGGATTCAACTATGCATGCATGTATTACTAAACTCCCCCTCAGCCCGAACTCACAGTTAGTTCGTACAAGATGAATATAACAACCCTCCTTAATTTTTCCGACACCATAAAAATAATTAGAATATCCCTACATTTCCTAAAATACACCCCGTATACGAAAACGGGCCCCGAATACTTTTATTTTTATTAAATTTAATTAAAAACAAGGATTTTAGGGCTGTCGCGGGCCGCGTAGGACCCCTCTTTGGTCTACGCGGGCCGCGAGCGAAGGGACATGAGGCGCAGCCCGGTGCTGCCACGTGTCGTGCAAGTGTCGAGTCTAGTCCGATGACCGGTCAAGGCTAAAGCCTACTCCCCCTATGTCGCGGGCTGCGAAGGATTAACCTCGGGCTACACAGGTCGCGACGAAGTGTCGATCAGACACTATAAATAGAAGGCAAGGGCCTTCCGTCCTAAATCGCTCACGATCTATCCCTCTCTCGAATTTTTGCATAGTTGAAGTAATATTTGGGTAGTATACCCACCTAATTAACGAAGTTCTGCCCCGTTGTAAGTATTATAACCCCGGTTACGTATTAGATACGCTGCCCGATTGATCCAGGGTTCCGTAATGGCTGTCGTGGTTCTGCCCGACGTAGTCATTGGAATGTCGTCTCGGGGAGGGTATTACTAATGTAAATATTGGGTTATTATACTAACGCGTGTGCATTTGCGTATTTAATAGATAATCACCAGGAAATCCCTAAAGAAAATCTAAGATAGCAATGTGAGTAATCTCCTTTTTGTAAATTGTTTTCACAAAACCTTAATTATTTTACAATGTGATTAGCAGTGATTTAGTCTTTGTAGTTCTTCAATTACTGCCGGTATGTTGGGGTTTTGTATACAAAATGTGGAACACGTTACCATTGGACAAAGAGTTAGCCAATGTGTAATATGACCCACCAGTCAGGATTGACAGTACTGAATGAGTAATTGTGTAGAAATAAACATTGTAATAGCTCTCAATCCTGTTAAAAGATAAAACTCTTCTTGATTAAACTGGGATTCACTCACCAGTATTTCCCACTGACAAAATGTTTTTAAACGCGTTTCAGGTAACAAAATGTGAAAGCCAAATAGAAGCCAGCTGGACAGCACTGAAGGCTTGGAAAAAGTGGCTATAAAAGTTACCTGAATACAAAGATGTTTTTATTAAATAAAATAGGGTTTATCCCTATGAAAAATACGTGTACTTGAAACTTGAGAGTTTCCCATGTATTTAATATTATAAAAGCATGGTATTTTACTCTGATAAAATATTTCCTAACTACGGTTCTGATGTAATTTCCACTGCCAAAATAATAAACACCGATACCACCAAAACTGGTCTCGCGGCCTCCCGTTCCCGGGACAGACAGGGGGCGGGGGTTGCGACAGAAGGTGGTATCAGAGCTAAGCCACTGATTCAACTACAGAAGTGTTCTGCTGACACCAAAATATTAAGTGTTAGGAAATTAATTACGGAAATTCGTGCATATCTATATTTTATTGTTATGTGTTATTTGACTATTTGTTAGTTTACAGTATGAGCGATCAAGGACCCTCCGACGCCTGTCGTCACTTGTCCGGATCACCTAGAAGCGAAGGCAACTCTTCACAGGCTGCCCTCTTAGGGTATTCAGCTGACAATGAAGATGGGATATTCATGTTTAAGGCTCATTCTGAAGATCCATTCCCTCCTAGAAAGAGAGGATGGTTCAGTAGGGGAGCACATGAGCGTAGGAAGAGAATGAAAAAGTTACAACAGCAGCGAGTTCTAGCAGCCGCTAAAAGAGAAACAAATGCCCACACCCAAGACATGCTTAATAGGAGTTTAGCCAACTTCCACATTTTAGCAACCACAACTGCCGACCCAAACCTGGAGCAAATCATAGCCCCTCAACCATTACCCTTGTTTCCCACCCAGCCAATGGAGATTGAAAACAACCCAGAAAACCAAATCCAAATGCATGATTTTAACCCAGAAGAGATACCTAGAGTACCAGCACCCAATCCCTCAGACCCAGACTACGACCCATGGTTTGATAATCATAGGGATTATGTACAACGCTACCACCTAACCGACGAACCCATGCCAAACCTAGCAGCTTACCCAGGCCTGGACCCTCTAGATCCCTATTATGATAATGATGAATACATTAGGGAAATCCTAGAGAATCCATACCCTCAGGAAGAACCCATGCCACAGTACCCAGAACCAGTACCAGCACCTGCACCCCCAATGAGTGCAGAAAATGTGCAAGATGTCACACCCTGACTTTTGCGGAAGTGTGGTTATTGGTGTGACCTCTTAATACCATAGCATTCAATCATAACAATGCTATATGATAAAACCAAAAGATATTTATCCATTATTTAAGTTTAGAAAATACCATAACAAACTTGTCTTGAATACATCGATACCAAATTGAGTTACAAACCATGACTTGTTCAACGGAGTTCAATAAGACTCCACAAAAGACTTTAAATAAAATTGGTTTTAGAGGCATGCATCCCGTCCAGGAATAGAATACACCCCCTAAACTCGACAACCATGGATAACATCTTTTATTTAAACGCAGCTTGAAGACACATGCATACCCTTGCCAGATCCACTAGTTCCCTGAAATACATGTAGTTTAAAAATATCAACAAAAAGTTGAGCGAGTTCATGTGTTCGTGAGTATGTATAAAACCTTTGTATTCATGTATGTATGAAAGTCCCTGGTGTGCAGCAATAAGGAAAAAGAGATCACCAATGGGTTGCAAAGCCAATGGTATGTGTGAAATGGTGCAGGAAAACTCAAACCTAGCAAATTTGTACCGGGCCTCCGGCTGGAAGACATAGTCACCACTATGGGCCACCCTGGCCTCATGGGTGTGGGCTCGCTACACCCAAATAGATCTATCACTCATGTCCCTCGGTCCTACGACGAGGATTAATGGCCTTAAGTGTTGTACCCACCCTTCACATGATTTACTAGTAAACCCTCCTTAAGCTAATCATACCATGTATAAAACATTTGTAATAATCGTAACATGTATTTTACCCCGAGGTATAAAACTGAAAACAGTAAAAGAAAGGGGGACATGAACTCACAGTATTGCGTCCTCAGCTCATAACTCAAACTCTGTCAGCAAACACAACTACCTACAGTGTACTAACGTCTATTAGACGAACGGGTCGTGCCTTTGCTTAGTATTAATGTTTTGGAGTTACGTTTCTCATATTATTCCAAGTTATAATTACTCGTCAAAATAATATTCCAACTTAAATTATATTTGATTTTGGAATAATTGTTTAAACAATATTTCTGTAACAATACTTCTCAAGTATTTAACTTCGTATTTCCTTCCCAAGGATGGGGTATTTTATACATGTATTTTCGTATTATCATATTTGTAATTCCGTATTAATATTTTCTCAAGCCTCACTTTGGAAAATATATTTAAACTCATTTATCCCAAAAATAATGTATTGTCCAGAAAATATATATTTTTCCCAAAAATCATATATCTTCTAAATATACTAAGAAAATATATTTTAACTTTCCCAAAAATAATATTTTCCCTTTTGTCAAAGTATGATATAACTTGTAATAATAAATAAAATCATACTTTCATTCCGTTTGTATCCAATAATATTTACCAAAAGTACATATGTAACGGTATTGTTTTGGATAGTATATTTCACCAAGTATACAAATAATCACACAAGTGTCTTAACATATATATATATATATATATATTCTAAATATATATATTTGCCCATTTTTATTTATAAAAACCAACCTCCGATATTTGTATTTTTGTTACAAAAATTATGGCAAAGTTTATATCGAAAACTTATGATCAAAATATACTTGTAAATACTTGTTAGAAAAATATTTTTCTAAGTGTTTATATTTTTAGAAAATTTTTCCATAGTTTCCCCTAAAAACGGAGGTGTCCATGCTATTAAATGTAACATCCCTAAAATATAAATTCTTTATTTTAATCCGACGTTGCAGTTAAACGGGATAAACTAACTAGTTATAAGATCTAACCCAGTTAGATAAGAGCCAATAAATACCAAGTTAGAGTGTTAAAACAATTAAACTATAAACCTCATGAAAGTAGGAGGGTTAGTTGTGCACATTGTGAAACAAGATTCATTAAAACAAAAAAAAAAAAAAAAAAAAAAAATCCAACACATACTAGTGTATGTGTGGATCGACTAGAACACAGGGAACGCGACCAGGGTTCTCCCACAAACCCTAACTTGCACAAAATTCACAAATTGAAGGCTCAAATCCATTCCAAAACGAAATCTGAGCTTAGATTGGTGATCCCCATTGCAAGGAGATCATAAGGTATGCAAATTTTGTAGAAAATTTCCATCTAAATTTCTGGATGAACTTAGAGAATTCGAATTAGATGGTTTGCATGTTCGTTATATGATGGAATATGAACATTGTAGTGTCTAGGAGTAAACCCTAGACAAGCATATGATGAAATTAGGTCTAAATATTATGAATTCATGATCACCATTCAAGGTGATAAGTGTGATGATGCTAAATTCGAGTAATGTGATGTTTTTAGGGTTTTTGATGGCTAAAAATAGTGCTATAATGTCATAAACATGTTTTGATTGAAAGCTGAATTCAAACAGCTTCTGATCAGAATTTACAGCCGACTTGTATTGGCTGTAACGTGGACAAAACGTGACAAAAACTTATGTTTCTTGAGTCTAAAATGTAATTCCAGGAAATATCTTTAAAAACCCACTAGAATCGCATTTTTTCGACGAAAATTGAGCGTTTTATGAATTTTTCCGTATCAAAGGTTCAAGCTGCGTTTTCTGGCAGAATTTGCAGCCCATTACAAATGTCATAACTCAATTTAGGAATTGAGTTATGATCTCAAATTCTTACTGTAGAAAGTTTTAAGTGATTAAAAGAATCGCCAATTGGAATTTCGTCAATCGGATAAACGAGAAATTTTTAATGAATTTTTCCGTAAGCTGCAGTTAGAAGTGACGAATCTGATTGCAGCTTAGTGGATGAATTTTTATGAATTTTTTGTAAAAATTAGATCTTAAAATTTTAACACAAGGCCTAACCCTCCGAGAGGTACGCCACATAAAAAAATCATAATTTTTGAAGACTTGTAAACAGGTTAAACAGGTCACCAAAAACAGCCTATTTTCAGTGATACGAAACTTGATTGTTGATGTTATAAATTATGCACACAATGTTCATATGTTGAAATTATGAATCAAACGCGTAATTTCCTAGTTCGACTAATTACGTGTGATGTGGGGTAATACAAATTTTAATTATGAAGTCGATTTAGCTTATATGCACATATCATATAATTAAGGGTAGTTACCTTTTGAAAAGTTAAACTAACCATGGACGGAGTCGAATAGTAGTTTTGACATAGAAAATACGTAAGGTGAAATAGTCGTGGTTATAATGACTAATCTAACCACCTTGTGAATTATGATGATAGTTTGACTCTTGACAAGCTAGATGGAGGCTTGGGGACGAAGCGGGTCAAATGGAGCAAGTACGAAAAGGAAAGCGTAATTTGGATGCGAGGTAAGTAAAAGCTTACACCCCTTTTAGTATACATTAGTTGTGTGTATTGAAAATGAATAAGGAAAAGTTAGTAATAAAGTTATAATGTTCCGACGCAAATAATATGAGTTGGAACTAGTGCAATGGTGAGAAATCATAAACAATGGCAAAAAGGGTAAATTGGTAAATTAGTCATGTGACGATGAACTAATAAGAAATTTTGAAACACTACGTTATGGTGTAAACCGGAATGGGTAAAAGGGCGAGATGGTAACTAGATATCATCTCATAATGGAAAATGGTCGTTCGGACTAAACGGGTCAAATGACATTGGCAAGATCATTTGACAATATTAATTGATGATCGCTTGTTGAGTTTTGTGATTACAGGAAATATCATACGGTTCGCGTTGGTATTAATTAGAAATTAATAGTGAAAGATATTTAAACGGGTCAATCCTATGACTCGAGCCAGGTACGCATATTTAGAATTATTGTTAAAAGCGATATTCTTGGTCTAATATTAGCGAAAGTCCTTCGTCGTAAAATGAAGGGCTAAAATTGACCAAAAAGCCCTTGATGGGAAAACCAGGCAAACGACCCTTAGAGGTTGTTTAGGAATTAGTATTAAGATTACGAAGTAAAAGTAGATACTTTAATGTAGTAAAATGATGGGTGAAAGGAGAGTGAAATTTAAAGTAAATGGTAAATCCCTCTAACGGGTCAAAATGAAGTTTTAAGCATAACTCAACCTTTGGTGGTATAATGTATCAAAGTTTTAGACTCACGAGTTAATGGTTTTGAGATAATAAATATCTCCAGAATTTATAATGATTAGACGAAAGTGGTTTAAGGAATCATGAAACGGGTCAAAAGTGTTAAAAAGGGATTTCAAGCCGAGAGCTTGAAATTTGAATTTTTGAACTAGTGGAATGTCAGGTTTTAACTCCATAAGATGGAGAATTAAATTTCGAACACACAGGAAAAAGAATCACCTAAAACGGACTAGTAGATAAAAAGTTATGGCCGTTTAAAGTTCGATTTTTGTTGAATAATTGAGCTGGGCAGAAAATGCAGGTTTAGAAACGGACCTGCTAGAAATTAGTCTCCCTCGCGACACGCGACAGGGTCCCTTAATTGGGGCGCGGCACGTGACAGGTGTCGCGACTCGCGACAGATTAAAGGTTGCCTTCCGCGACACGCGGGAGGCATGATTTTGGAAATTTTATTTTGATTATCATTATTTGATATTGGAACTTATTTATACATGTTTATAAGCTGTCAAAACTAACTTTTAAGTTGGTTTTGATCATAGGTGAGTATAGCAAGCATCCGGAAGACGATCAAGTGAACCGAACACATGTCAAATGAAGCTTCCGCAATGACTTTATGTTGTTTTTGTTTTAAATGAACTATGTAAACACTTGGAACTATATTTTGTTTACTTTAAACACGTATGAACTTTGACTTGACAAAGTTTTTAGAAAGTCACATTTTTCATATAAAATGCGTAATTAAGGTTATAAACATGTTAAATTGAGAATGATGTTACATTAAAGCATATCGTTTTCTTTTCAAAAATCATTACAACAATCAACAATCAAACTTTAAACAACTTACACTTCCCAAGTGCAAAAACTATGCAATTTATATAACAACATGAACTTGATCTTTCACAAAAACTCGTAGTAATTTGGTAGGGTGTTTAGTAGGTTTAGTTACCCCTTAAAGTATGTTTACTTCTTTAAAAATCTCATTCTGAAAGGAACTAGGTGTTTACAACTTGTAAACATATTCTACAAAAATTATTCTTTTGAACTCTTCTTGTAAATAAAGTGTTCTTACACTTATTTTATCACAAAAAATAGTGTACATTTACGTAAGAATCAAGTTCTACTAAAAATCATATTTTGGACTTGGTTTTCTTGGAAAATTATTCATGAATCTTAGATTCATAAAATTACTAGCTCATTTTATTTACTATTTTTCAAGAGATAATTTTATTTTGAAGTTCATGTTTATAAGTGAGGATGATCTTCTTATGTCACCACATAATCATCCTTTAACTTGCTAGATCATGTGTTTAATCACAATCTAGCAAGCCCCTTATGATGATCAACATCATAATCTCAAATAATTAACAAACAAGTGTCATGCATGTACTTAAACAACCTTATTTCATCCATAAATCATCATATGCAGGCTTATGTTTATGATTCTTGTTTAAATCTTTTAGTGTTCTTGTGATTTATAACAATGTACATCTTTTTAACCAACAAAATGAGAAGCAAAAACTAGTAACAAGAAGCTTACAACTAGCTCAAAGGCTAGAGAAGATCACTAGAGAAAAAGATGATGAAAATGGATGATAAAAGAAATGGATGAAGGTTCTTCAAGTTCTTCAAGCACCAAGCTCCATGTAACACCTTCTAGCACTTGAAATGAGCTTGAAATTGGATGGATGGTGGTTGTAAGGTGGTGGTGGTGGCGGCACTATGTAGAGCCGAGAGGGAGAGAGAGAGTATGAGGGAGTTGGAGTGGTGAAGTTTGTGAAGTGAGAAGTGAAATGATTTTGCAAGATCACAAGCCATACTTATAAAGATCTCTTCTCTATATTTTGTTCAAACAATCAAGCAATATCTCAATATAATAAGAATTAAAATCTATGAGTGGGGTGTGGGTCCTAGTGATCGTAAATTGTATTGGGGGGGGGGGTTAATTGTAATTTTGAATGGTAAGTAGGTAAATAGTTGGAAGTTAAGTGTAAAAATCTAGTGTTATATGTGTATGGCACATTATATAATGTGTTAGGGTGTTCGGGGATCACAACTAGTCAAGAAATAATTAAACAATATATCTGGCAAAATTTTGGTGTTCCGGGTAATGTCCGGTTAGATACTGGTTCGTTAAAGTGCTAAGCTATTCCGTTTAATGATCTTTATGTTACTTTTTGTGACACTTTTAGTTCCCAACACTTAGGAAAGCATTCAGGACCATTTAGTCAATTTTCTGCATAATACTAGTATGTTAAAAAGCAGAATTTTGCTGAAAAATGCAGAATTCTGCACTATAAGTGGGTTTTTGGCACTTCCCGGCGCTTAAACTATCACCTAGTGACGCAGTTTTATGGTCCTTACTTCCCTACACACCATACTAGTGTAGTACCTTGTCCCTGGCCCATACTGGGCTTCAAAACACTGCATGTCTATGTACTGAACCCTGTCAGCATATTCCCGTTCTATCCGTTAACTGTGCTAACTGTGCTTTGTGCATCATGTATGTACGTGATAATGATGTGACATTATGTAATATGTGATGCACATGTAAGTATGATGCAGTAATCAGAAAGCAGTTAAGTAATTCAGCACAGTCATTAAGCACTTAATTAATATTAATTAATTGTACGGGTACCTGGTTTTGTGAGGGTTGTCACACAAGAGCTCCGAACTTTCGGAGAAGAGATTTTAGAAAGTAGCGAGAGGATGAGGCAGGTTGGAGAACGACTCGTCTGGAAGTTCGACGAGCGTAATATGGAGTTCTGGATGAACCCATATCAGTGACGGTGATAATATATATATATATATATATATATATATATATATAATATGTGTGTATGATTTTTTTTTTTACAATAATAATATATCAATCGTAGTATAGACCACTTTGTGGTTAGTGATGCATAATAGTATTGTAATTTTAAATTCCAGTTTTAGTTTGTATTAGATATATAATATATAAGAAAGAGTAAGTCGTAATGCTCGACGCTTTTGACCAATTTGTGTGTTGTGTGATTGTTTGCCTTAAATATTATTTTGTGATATTAATAATTGGCAAATGTTTAAAATTCAGATGGACAACGAAGTGAACCAGGAAAACCAGAATAATGATAACCAGAGTAACAATAACCCGGTTAACGATAACCCGAACAACAACAATAATAGTGAAATTCGACACCTTGTAACTCAAGGAATTAGAGTTGCCATGCCAGCTATTATCCAAAATGTTAGGGATGCGGAAAATAATGATAAAAGTGGTAATGGAAGTAAACGACCCACTGAACCTGAAAACAGCGTAAACCATGGACCCATACTTCACGTGCCCATTCCCAAAAGAAGAAGAACCATGTCTTATGGTTGTTCTTATAAAGAATTATGGTCTTGTAAACCAATGGAATTCTCGGGCAATGAAGGGGCTATTGCATCTCTACGCTGGATAGAAAAGACTGAGGTAGTCTTAAAAATAAGCAAATGTGCAGAAGAGGATAAGATAATGTTTGCTTCCAATCTGTTTAAGAATTCAGCACTAGAATGGTGGAACACTATCCTCCAGTCTAGGGGAAGTGACATGGTTTACAATATGGAATGGGAGGAATTTATGTCACACCCCGATATTTCCACGTATTTCTGGTGGGCCCGGTGGAGAGTATCGTGACGTAGTTGATATCATCATAGTCAAACAACACAATTTAAATGCACAGCGGAAGTCTTGAAATATAAAATATTATTACAAACACAAATGTCTGATAATATAAAAGTATTCCGTACAGACTAGCTTGTAATAATCCACAGGCGGATCAAATCAACTAAAGAAGTTATCAGACTAATGGCTTATGTGAAGGAGTTGCAAAGTCTTCAACTAACAAGTCCTGAGCAGCTTCCAGCCTATTACGTACTTGTACCTGTCACTTAGCCTTTGGAAAATACGTAAGTTTTCACTGGTAAATACACTCAACCGACTCATTTGAAAATATTTATGAAAATTGGTTTAGGTGCACAAGGCACGAAAATATTTTGACACTTTGATTAAAATGCACAAGGCAAAATTTAATCTTTTATACTTGGGACAAACTATATCTCATGTTATCGGTTTTACATAACTTGCTCTACATACGGGGCCCGGTTCTATGCCGGTTCAAGATTAACCGACACACCACTATTCCCTTATTGGGAATCCCATATTGGGAAAAATTAATTAATAAGCATATTGCATCTGTCAGGTGTATTGGCACACCCTGTGCTTAGGTCGTGGCCATTGCAATTAATGAGTCAAGGATATCCGGGACACGGTCGCATTAATCCCCAATGTTTCAGTCAAGCAATACGAATTAAAGCAGGTTATTTGGATTTCCCGGCTTATTGGTGTTTGAATCCCATACCTGACCATGCGGTATTTATATTACCGTATCCCAAACCCGTAATAGGGAAAATAAGTTAAGAGTATTTACCTGAGCTAGCTCCTGTCTTAAATAACAAGAATTATAATAACTCAGCCGTATTCACTTAAGTAAGCGTAGGTACAATTTACCGGAAGGCTCTAGTCTGGAATGATGGTATAAATAACCAATTAGAATCCTAACGGGTCTTTAATTAAGCCTAAACTTAGACCGGTTAGTTTTAAGGAAAGATATGGTTCAAACGCACGATTAAGCGAAGACCGGAATAGAATGTGATTTAGACCTGACAAGTTTGAAGACTTGTATAATATGGGTAATCTAACCACATTCTGTATTTTGAGATAAAAACGATAAGGTTTGACCCGTTTCGGCTAATTTATGCAAACTAGTTACATAAACCGAACCGAACGCGCAAGAAGCGTAACGGGTAACCATAAGACTCATATACAGGTTTCCTAAGTTAATATGCCTTAAATATGTTGTGATATCAGTAGGATACCTTCCATTATGCCCAAAACGAGTTTAATCTCAATTTAAGCCCCGTAGGGGTATTTTGGTCATTTTAAAGATTATAAAAGAGGTTAATTAAAATTCTGAGATTCGGGTCTGAAATAATCAGTAAAACAACTTAATTTAATAGGTCATATCAGTTGGTGATAAGTCTTATATGACAAAATGGTTTTAAACCCATACTAGGTGTTTAATACGCGTAAAAAGCCGTTTTAAGCGATTTCCGGGTTATACAGGAAATCTGAGTTTTCTGATCAGTTTATAAAGTCTCACATACTTCATTTATTATATAAATCAGTAGCAATTGGATTAGTGTCAAAATACTATGTAGAACTCATTTTATAAACAAAAAGGGTATAATCGGTATTTACCGAATCAAGGCCATAACCTTAGGTTATGAGCAGGTTAAAAATAATTAAAAATCTTCAAAAATCCCAAAATATTATATTACATCAGTGGGTAAAAGGTTTGATGTCAAAAATTCGGTTTAGATAGGCTTTATGCTAATTACGCCTTTTAATTCATAAGAAGCGTTCTCATTACGCTTTTAAGCATAACTCCTAATCTAGGCCTCCAACTGATGTGAAAATTTAGGGACATGTTTATAAATAAGTAAAAAAGATTATTGTCCTCTTACATTTCCAAAATTCTCGTTTTATGGTCAAAATGGCATATTGGTCAACATTAGGCATTTAACGGAAACGTGTAAACGAATTGGACAATCAACGATCCAACCACAGAGGGTTATACTATCATGTAACCTGGTCCTAAGGAAGCTCTAAGGCATTTCCAAACCCATCTAAATCGGGTCAGAACTGAAGTCAAAGCAAAAGTCAAAGTTTTGCGACTTTCGGTTCCGAACCGAGCCTAAACAGAAAATTGTCGGATCAAACAAGCTTAGACCAGTTCTTATACTTATTACCAAGTTATATGAGTGATAAGTTCTTATACTTATTACCAAGTTATATGAGTGATAAAATAGGTTACACGTCTTCTACATTGCTAATTACGTGTTAATTTGCAAATTAAGTTTCTGTTGACTTTTTAATACAAACTTTGACCCGACAAATGATCTAGTTAGAGCGGGAATCAGAGGGTGCCCTTTTAAGGGTTTATTTCCCACATAATTACCAACTTATAACTACTTTAAGTTTGACTAATCACTGGACCATTTGTGATTAATCAATAAGTCAATCCTTAATTACGACAGTTTGACTTTTAAGCTAATAACTAAGCAAAACCCAATTAAGGAAGGTCAAGGGTACTTACCAAGGTCTAATGCACGACTATAGATGCTTAGAGAAGGCTCTTGAGCTCCAGAGATGATCAGAAGATGAGTTGTAGGTGAATGATCAAAGTTGTAACCAATGGGGCTTTATATAGTGCCTTTGATTGCTTGTGATCATGACAAACAATGCTACAACTGATCATGGATCATTCACAAGTGTCCCTAAGGTCTAAAAGCATGTAGGGGTCGCTCATGGAAGTGAAAAATATCTTTTTAAGTCGGTTAAATCATTATAACTGGCAGTTGTCCGAGTTTCTGCATCTGGGCATGCCTTACGGACCGTAAGGCAGACCTTTACGGTCCGTAAGTCCTTACCAGCAGGCAAAATTTTTGCCCTTTCAAGCTTTGAACAGGCACTTAGGTATTTCGAATTTGGCCTCTATTATCAGTAGGGCCTCTTGATCATGTCTTGAATAGTTATAACCACCTTACTATGTTGTATGATTGTCTTGGGCTTTATCGAAAGGGTCACGAATGAAGGTTTGTCGTATACAATCTCATAGGATCCTATTCTTTCAATTTGGATATATCATTGTTAGCATTAACCAGATTTGGATGCTTATCAGACGTTTATAACACAGGTTAAGGGTTGGAATTTATACATAGGTCGCTCAGAGGTAGTTATTAACATGCCGACGCGTTTAGCCCCTCGTATACGAATTTTATCATAACTTTCTCATATGATAACGAAACTTGGTGAAATTTTTATCATGCATTCTAGTGAGCATAATTAATCGATACAAAGCTTCGGGTTTGCTAAAAGGTCACTCAGAGGTATATCTTAAACATGTTGACACATTTACCCCCCGTAGTTTGTAATCTCTCACTTACTTTCACAATTAGCTTCGTATGATCCATGATTCATTCGTTTAAGGGTATAGACATCATGTAGGGTTATTGTAAAGTATATTTATACATTGTTGACATTTTGAACCCTTATATTCACATACTTTCCTTGCTTGTCAACTTTAGTCCTTCTAAGGTAATCCTTTACACGTTTAAAGTTTATGACACATGTCGATATATTATTGGACATGAAATTTAGAGGTGTTACATCCTCACCCCCTTAAAAGAAATCTCGACCTCGAGTTTTGCTAAAATGCTGGAAGTGCTTTTTGTCGCATAATGGACTTAACTTCTATAACATATCTGGAGTCTTTCCAAGCTCCCAAAGTGACCTCTATATTAGGTACATGTATCCTTTTGGAGCTTCTTAACCTGTCGATCCTCAATCGATACAGGATGCTCATCACATCATAATTCTGCATATCATTATGTGATAGTGCTTCTTGACTTATTGGCGAAACACATCCTTCAGTCACTAGCGTGCAATGTATTGCGAGCTCCACCAAGCTCCTTAAATAGGTCTTAGCTTATAAGCTACTTGATCTTGATACATTCGATTTCCTTCGAATGATTCTATATATTCAGAGCTTAACTAGCCTGATAGTTTAACAAATTTGGCACACCCTTGCTGGGTGATATCTTTTGTTGAACCTTATTTCTTAACAAGAATTTAGGAGGGTTGCTACTTTCATAAGTTCTTGATTTTCTGCCGAATACTGGCATCTTACAGATGATTATGAATTTGCGTGATCTTATTTGTTGTTTCCAATACAACTTTCAGATCCTGATAATTGGACTTACCAATCTATTGTCCTAACAATAGATGTTTAACATGCTATCTATACAAGGTCTCCAAAGGAGCAGTCTTGATGCTTATATATCAACTATTATAGAAAAGCTTATCTTAAGGTGAGATGGTTATTCCAACCACTGCTTAACTAATTTTTTTTAAAGAATAGCTAATCCTTGTCGTTAGTCGAACAAATCGACGATCCTGGGCAGCTGATGGAAATTCTTAATCGTTGCCTAATTAGGGTTGCGGTAACAATGCATAAGCAAAATGCACCATCTTTCATAATTAACTATACCGAATTCTCAGGATATTGAGTTAGGCTATATGAACCCTCTATTTTAAAAACTTAGTTAATCAGGGTTTCGATTCTTCCAATGATGGTACTAGCCGTGTTGGATATTTCATAATAATACAGCCCTCAATGGGATATAAACCTTAACTCTACCTGCCTCTCAGGGGTAAACAGGGAAATCTTAGGAGAAGATAATCAAGATACAAGGAGGTTACAGAGATTTTCCATATCTCAGGCTCCAGTTTATCCATTATTGCTTGTGTCAAATAAGTGACACATTTACGTTACAAGTCCACGAATTCTTTAATCGGGAGCATTTACTTGGAAAATTCCATTCTGGATATCTTCTTTGAATACCATTAGTTGACTTTAGTACCATATGACCATCGGGATATCTTTGTGGTCCCATGCATTAAACCTCCATACTGATCAGGCATGGAAGCAATCTATGGAACATATTAAGATACACCAATCCTCCTATGGCGCTTTTATCATACCGTCTGGTATTCGTAATCGATAGAGATCAAAGAGGTATCAACTATATGCTGACGCACTTCTTCTAGAGAGAGGATACTTCTAGAATTCTACGATTAGAGATTTCTTGACAGGAACAGAAGAAACAATTCTTATGGTTCTGCTTGTAAGTTTTTTTTTACTTTACACTTAATATCTGGGGTTCTTACGGGAAAATTTTTCCTAAAAGTTTGCTAAGTTTATAGTCTTATAAGAGACTTAGCAGCACCTGAACCCAACATAACTCTTAGAAATCACAATAAGGGATTTATCTAGTGTCATTATAAATGTGAGATGCCTCTTAATCATTCATTAGGAGGATTAAATGCCTCCATTCTTAATCCTTCTAAACTTAGCAAAAAATCTTTGACATATTTTAGGGCTGTCTCAGCTTTAACTGGTTGTTTCTTAGTCTATACAACGTGAGTAGCTGAGGTAGATCCATAATGGGTTTATAATGAGCAGGCTTTGAAACCTTAATGTGCCCTCTTATTTCCGATAATAACCATCAACAATTATTTGTATTAAGCTTAGATTTTGGGTAAATTGAATGGGCACTATCTTAGCCAATGAATTAAAATTTGCCACATACTGTCGACAGTCTAGGACTTTCATGTGAGAGTCGGAAAAATTATTATTCCATCTTTTTCCATTTCGTGAAGCGGCTAATAGGTCCTTCTAATAGGGGCCCTTAAAACTTGGACCATCCCATATTGCATAAGGGGATCCTTCTTGTGGACTTCATTAATGTTCTCACTAATTAAGGGTATTGCCATCGAATGACTGTGATGCATACATCACCGTGTCCTTTCCAGCACAACCGCTGATACACCTCATGGTTCCTACTTCTTTCAACAATTCCCTGCAATCGATGGCCCCCTTTTTACTATTAAAGTCTCTTGACTTCTAAGAGGCGAAGTACTTTTAAGTACATCCTAAAATGGGGCTCCTTGCCATATATGATTTGTTTAGTTTATTCTTCGCACTTGAAGTATGAATAAAGCTCTTCTCATGAGCAGCGACATGTGTTTTAAAGCAAACATCATTCGGCTTCTTGAACCTTTTCATGACTTTTCTCATAGCCTTCCTAACAGCCGCGCAAATTACAGTTTTGGGAGATTAACTCCAATAACATTAAGGTTCACATTGGATGCACCATTAACATTTGTCGCATCTCCAGCATCGCGACTGTTGTTTGTCTCTTCTGAGTTTTCCATACTCGAATCTTTGGTATTAAACACCAAATCTAACAAGTTCTTGGGCAATCCATACCCAGTATCTCCTTGAATGGTCAAAGGCTCACCATAAGGAGTCTAAATAACTACTTGCTTCTCAGCACACATGATATGGGCTTGGTTACAAGACGACCAATCCATTCCTATCACTATATCGAGTCCCTCCTATTTTAATGGAGACAAGGTCAGCGGAAAAGAATGATTCCTAATGGATATAAAACATCCATCTAACATTGCTGAAGCAGTCTCTGAGGTACTATCAGTCAATTTTACTTTATACTTAACGCTTAGAGTTTTAACAGGCAGATTTAATGATTTTTTTTTAAAATCTATTGTCTACGAAAGACTTATCTGAACCTGAATCAATTAATACTCTAGCATGAGCGTTATTGGTAAAGAGAGTACCTGTTGTGACGTTTTCATCCTGAATAGCCTCTTGAGCATCCATTTGAGAGCTTCCATTTTTGGTCTTCTTAGCCTCCCCAGGCTTCTTGGTTTTGTTTGGGCAATTAGTTTTGATGTGCCCTATTTCATTGCAACCATAGCAGGTTGCGTCCTTTATGTCTTGGCACTCCAAAGTCTTGTGCCCTTCCTTATTACAAATTCCACAAGGCTTAGCTTGTGCTTTTAAAGTGCCTTTTCCTTTAGTCGACTTCTTTGGGCAGCTGGTCTTTATGTGCCCTTTTTCGCCACAACCATGGCAGGTCGCATCTTCCATCTTTTCGCAATCCAAGGCCTTATGCTCCTTGGATTTGCAGATTCCACAAGGTGAAGGCTGAGATTCAAATCTGCATTTCCCGAGGTGGTATTTCCTACAGGTTTTGCATCTGGTCTTTTCACCGGTCTGCTGTTTGTCCTTTAAATCCTTGCATTCATGGGTCTTATGATCCGTCTCCTTACAGATGACACATCCCCTGGTCTGATCATAGAGACATTTTCCGAGGTGCTTCTTCCCACAGGTTTTACATTCGGGTTTTGCCTCCCGTGGCTTGGACTGGTTATAGTTTGAACCGGTTTTACCCTTCTTGTAACCCTTATTTGGGGTATTATCACACTTTAGCTTATGATCCTTTAATACACGATCCACAATGTTGTTTACGGCTGTATCTATCATAGCCTGTAACTCGGTGCTTGTTAAGTTCAGTCTTGTATCATTATTCTGATCAATTGGATGATTGTGAGCTTCAGAGGAGTCAGCCATGGTGAAGCTTTGAGGGCTACAAACCAAGTAGTAAAATTTTTTTAATCATATAGCGAATTGTCGAATTTGATGATTAAATAGCCATGGTGCAAATAAACCATATAGGCGAATAGATAGTATTAAATTTATTTGATCATGTTTTGCCTAAGTTTTTAAATAAACCATCCTTGGCGTTTTAACGGAATATAATTCTTCATATCTATTAGACAGGGGACATAAGTCACGACTGTCAATGTCGTACCGACATTTTATATATAGCACAAGGGCTTGTTCCAAAGGACTTTTTAATGGCACTGATGCCTTGTCACTAGGGAAATTTTAAAAAATAATCGATGATTCCTTTGGATCGGAAAATTTCATAGTTCTTTGTCTTGACAAAAGTTATGAAATAGTACTGTCTTTTCTATGTACATATCCTTGCCCGTAGGCATACATTCCAAATGAATGTTTTGATGTATACATCATGTTTGACGTTTATTAGCCATGATTCCTCTTGATCATTTACGCTACATAAGGGGTTTGGAAAATTCCTAATATGAAGATGACAAGTGTGATTTTATCGCATCACTGTTGTCGGGAGTGTTAACATGTTTTCAGATGTTAACAAGGATCTGAATCTCTTTTTAAACAGGTTTTACCATCTTTGCTAGTTCTTTAATGACATTCAAGCTAGGTTATACCTTTTAAGATTCTTTTATATACTGGCAGGAAAGGAATGATATTTATCTCATTCAGGATTTTTATTATAATTATCCTGGATTTAATTAAAATATAACTATAGCACAAAAAGGTCAAGTCACAAGGGCAACTTTAAATTATAAACCATGATTTTGTAGAATCAAGGTATTTAGGCTTGAACGTGTCCACGCCTTTTCTTGACAGGGAGTTGTAGGCTACGACTGTCTTTTGTCTTATATGACAATGAATATGGCCCGTCTGCATTTTTTCCCTGATGGATGCTTAATTCACAAAATAAGAAAAGATTTCGGGAGAATCCAGTATAAGGATGATTTATGTGACTTTATCGAACCACGTCTGCCAGGAAAGTTAATATGTTACAGATGTTAACAAGGATTTGAATCTTTTGAATAGGTTCTACCATCTTGGCCTTGTCATATCGGCTAAGTTTACCTTTAAGATTCTTTTTGATAACTAACGCAGAACAATCTTAATTTGAGGTATTAATAAGGATCTGAATCTAATTGAGGAACTGCCATCTTGGCCCTGTTCTTAAAATTATACATGGGCTAGGTCTTGTTCTTTTTAGATTTTGCCACTTTATTATAATGGTAGATCTTATGAAAGGAAGGGTACTTTTCATTTATTTCTTATATTATATTCATATATATTGATAAAATGAAATTTTGATAAAGCATTCCAATGATTTTAAAAGAGGTACAGAATTGTCCTGAACGGGACTTGAAAGGAATAATGTTGTCCTCAAAGGGACTAAAAGATAGATATGTCCTTATAAGGACTACTAAGGAAACGATCTTCAGCAAAAGGAGTTTTCTTCTTTACTTTATTTCTGAATGTTTTCTCCTTGGTTGCACGTTAATCCTAGTCACAGTACGAGGCTCGGCCTTTCCTAGGCTTCGAATGGGGAGAATTTCCATTATGGCTTCTTTGCTTGGCGACGTATTTAAAATATATGGAATTGATAGCAATAATCCTCCGAATAGAGTTGAGAGTACTCCTATGTTAAGTCTAGACTCGGAATTTTTAAGGAATGTGCTACTGTGTCATTGAGATTAAACACAAAAGGCTTGTGTTTAATTCACTCAATGTTGGCTCTGATACCAACCTGTCACACCCCGATATTTCCACGTATTTCCGGTGGGGAGTATCGTGACGTAGTTGATATCATCATAGTCAAACAACACAATTTAAATGCACAGCGGAAGTCTTGAAATATAAAATATTATTACAAACACAAATGTCTGATAATATAAAAGTATTCCGTACAGACTATCTTGTAATAATCCACAGGCGGATCAAATCAACAAAAGAAGTTATCAGACTAATGGCTTATGTGAAGGAGTTGCAAAGTCCTCAACTAACAAGTCCTGAGCAGCTTCCAGCCTATTACGTACTTGTACCTGTCACTTAGACTTTGGAAAATACGTCAGTTTCACTGGTAAATACACTCAACCGACTCATTTGAAAATATTTATGAAAATTGGTTTAGGTGCACAAGGCACGAAAATATTTTGACACTTTGATTAAAATGCACAAGGCAAAATTTAATCTTTTATACTTGGGACAAACTATATCTCATGTTATCAGTTTTACCTAACTTGCTCTACATACGGGGCCCGGTTCTATGCCGGTTCAAGATTAACCGACTCACCACTATTCCCTTATTGGGAATCCCATATTGGGTAAAATTAATTAATAAGCAAATTACATATGTCAGGTGTATGCCTACACCCCGTGCTTAGGTCGTGGCCATTGCAATTAATGAGTCAAGGATATCCGGGACACGGTCGCATTAATCCCCAATGTTTCAGTCAAGCAATACGAATTAAAGCAGGTTATTTGGATTTCCCGACTTATTGGTCTTTGAATCCCATACCTGACCATGCGGTATTTGTATTACCGTATCCAAAGCCCGTAATAGGGAAAATAAGTTAAGAGTATTTACCTGAGCTAGCTCCTGTCTTAAATAGCAAGAATTATAATAACTCAGCCGTATTCACTTAAGTAAGCGTAGGTACAATTTACCGGAAAGCTCTAGTCTGGAATGATGGTATAAATAACCAATTAGAATCCTAACGGGTCTTTAATTAAGCCTAAACTTAGACCGGTTAGTTTTAAGGAAAGATTCGGTTCAAACGCACGATTAAGCGAAGACCGGAATAGATTGTGATTTAGACCCGAAAAGTTTGAAGACGTGTATAATATGGGTAATCTAACCACATTCTGGATTTTGAGATAAAAACGATAAGGTTTGACCCGTTTCGGCTAATTTATGCAAACTAGTTACATAAAACGAACCGAACGCGCAAGAAGCGTAACGGGTAACCATAAGACTCATATACAGGTTTCCTAAGTTAATATGCCTTAAATATGTTGTGATATCAGTAGGATACCTTCCATTATGCCCAAAACGAGTTTAATCTCAATTTAAGCCACGTAGGGGTATTTTGGTCATTTTAAAGATTATAAAAGAGGTTAATTAAAATTCTGAGATTCGGGTCTAAAATAATCAGTAAAACAACTTAATTTAATAGGTCATATCAGTTGGTGATAAGTCTTATATGAAAAAATGGTTTTAAACCATACTAGGTGTTTAATACACGTAAAAAGCCGTTTTAAGCGATTTCCGGGTTATATAGGAAATATGAGTTTTCTGATTAGTTTATAAAGTCCCACATACTTCATTTATTATATAAAATCAGTAGCAATTGGATTGGTGTCAAAATACTATGTACTCATTTTATAAACAAAAAGGGTATAATCGGTATTTACCGAATCAAGGCCATAACCTTAGGTTATGAGCTGGTTAAAAATAATTAAAAATCTTCAAAAATCCCAAAATATTATATTACATCAGTGGGTAAAAGGTTTGATGTCAAAAATTGGGTTTAAATAGGCTTTATGCTAATTACGCCTTTTAATTCATAAGAAGCGTTCTCATTACGCTTTTAAGCTTAACTCCTAATCTAGGCCTCCAAATGATGTGAAAATTTAGGGACATGTTTATAAATTAGTAACAAAGATTATTGTCCTCTTACATTTCCAAAATTCTCGTTTTATGGTCAAAAGGGCATATTGGTCAACATTAGGCATTTAACGGAAACGTGTAAACGAATCGGACAATCAACGATCCAACCACAGAGGGTTATACTATCATGTAACCTGGTCCTAAGGAAGCTCTAAGGCATTTCTAAACCCATCTAAATCGGGTCAGGACTGAAGTCAAAGCAAAAGTCAAAGTTTTGCGACTTTCGGTTCTAAACCGAGCCTAAACAGAAAATTGTCGGATCAAACAAGCTTAGACCAGTTCTTATACTTATTACCAAGTTATATGAGTGATAAAATAGGTTACATGTCTTCTACATTGCTAATTACGTGTTAATTTGCAAATTAAGTTTCTGTTGACTTTTTAATACAAACTTTGACCCGACAAATGATCTAGTTAGAGCGGGAATCAGAGGGTGCCCTTTTAAGGGTTTATTGCCCACATAATTACCAACTTATAACTACTTTAAGTTTGACTAATCACTGGACCATTTGTGATTAATCAATAAGTCAATCCTTAATTACGACGGTTTGACTTTTAAGCTAATAACTAAGCAAAACCCAATTAAGGAAGGTCAAGGGTACTTACCAAGGTCTAATGCACAACTAGAGATGCTTAGAGAAGGCTCTTGAGCTCCAGAGATGATCAGAAGATGAGTTGTGGGTAAATGATCAAAGTTGTAACCAATGGGGCTTTATATAGTGCCTTTGATTGCTTGTGATCATGACAAACAATGCTACAACTGATCATGGATCATTCACAAGTGTCCATATGGTCTAAAAGCATGTAGGGGTCGCTCGTGGAAGTGAAAAATATCTTTTTAAGTCTGTTAAATCGTTATAACAGGCAGCTGTCTGAGTTTCTGCATCTGGGCATGCCTTACGGACCGTAAGGCAGACCTTTACGGTCCGTAAGCCCTTACCAGCAGCCAAAATTTTGCCCTTTCAAGCTTTGAACAGGCACTTAGGTATTTCGAATTTGGCCTCTATTATCAGTAGGGCCTCTTGATCATGTCTTGAATAGTTATAACCACCTTACTATGTTGTATGATTGTCTTGGGCTTTATCGAAAGGGTCACGAATGAAGGTTTGTCGTATACAATCTCATAGGATCCCATTCTTTCAATTTGGATCTATCATTGTTAGCATTAACCAGATTTGGATGCTTATCAGACGTTTATAACACAGGTTAAGGGTTGGAATTTATACATAGGTTGCTCAGAGGTAGTTATTAACATGTCGACGCGTTTAGCCCCTCGTATACGAATTTTATCATAACTTTCTCATATGATAACGAAACTTGGTGAAATTTTTATCATGCATTCTAGTGAGCATAATTAATCGATACAAAGCTTCGGGTTTGCTAAAAGGTCACTCAGAGGTATATCTTAAACATGTTGACACATTTACCCCCCGTAGTTTGTAATCTCTCACTTACTTTCACAATTAGCTTCGTATGATCCATGATTCATTCTTTTAAGGGTATAGACATCATGTAGGGTTATTGTAAAGTATATTTATCTATTGTTGACATTTTGAACCCTTATATTCACATACTTTCCTTGCTTGTCAACTTTAGTCCTTCTAAGGTAATCCTTTACACGTTTAAAGTTTATGACACATGTCGATATATTATTGGACATGAAATTTCAAGGTGTTACAATTTAAGAGCATGGTGGAAAGAAAATTCTGCCCTCCCAATGAAAAGGAACAGATAGCAAATAAGTTTCTAAACCTTAGAATGAGTGGGGTGGATAGTAAGGGGTACACTACGTTATTCTTTGAATATGCTAGAATAGTGCCAACCCTTGCATCACCTGAACCAGTATTAATCTCCCGTTATATCTTGGGATTAATCAGTGAGATTAGACATGTAGTCAAGGCAGCTAGACCTCAAACCATAGAAGAAGCTATAGAACTAGCAAACACCTTGACCGATGAATTAATTCGTACACGAGAAGAGGATCAGAGAAGGAACCTAGCCCAGAAGCTTACCCAAGAATTCCGTTCTGGAAATTCTAACCATGGGAAAAATGTAGGTTCTACATCTGCACCCTACTTCAAGTATTGCAAAAGGAAGCATTCTGGAAGATGCTCTATATACTGTAACTTCTGCAAAATATCTGGATACAAGGAGGAAGACTGCAGGAAGAAGCCTAATAACAGGATATGCTATAACTGTGGAGAACAAGGTCATATCAAGCCAAATTGTCCAAAACTAGCTCCAGCCACAAACACCAAGAATACTTAAAATGCAGAGCATTTGTTCTGACTGCAGAAGAAGCAAAGATGATCCCGGACATGATTGCCGGTACGTTTTTAGTTAATGATATTTTTGCTAAAGTATTATTTGACTCTGGTGCGAACCAAAGTTTTATTAATACTTCATTTTGCAAACTTCTCAATCAACCATTAACTAAACTTCCACAAGAATGTCTAGTAGAGACATCAAATGGGGAAACCATTAAGATTTCTGAAATCTTGCAGGGAGCAAGAATATTATTTGAATGTTTAAAGGTTTTAAATAAAACTTATTAGGTTATAATAAACAAGGAAGTTTAGAATGTTAGTAAAATTGTACTAGAATTATAACATGATTAATCCCAAGGGACTGAATGTGTAAAATTAGCAAATAAATAAGAAATTAAAGGATTTTATATGGGTGGAGTGTGGGGGCGGCGCAGGGGGAACGACCAGGAAGGGGAAAAACCCTTCTTCTTGCCCTAGCTCCTCAAATCACAAGCAATTGAATGAGTTTCTGGCCCTAATTCGAATGCATGTGAGCGAATTCTCAACTATCTAAGAGTTTCCTACATAGGGTAAGTCAGATTTTGTGAATTGATGCTATTTAGTGATTATGAGTTTTGATCAATCTGTTAATTAGTATGAAATTAAGCTTGTATATGCTTTAGAATTATCATTTGGAAGATGTTCTATGCCTGAATTCATTTATATTGAAAGTTTGAAGTAGAACCCATTTAACCTAGTGATGTGGTGATCTTGCAATTCTATAAATTGAGTAGTTGTGATAGATGAAAGTTTGAGTGTGAAGATAATTGATGAATTACCATGTTATAGGATGATTTTATGATGTGATTTTGATTGATAAAAAGAGTTGTGAAGGCTACTAAGGAAAATATGAATAAAACACTTGTACCTTATGCTTTATTAATGATACGCACACCAAGTGTTTGATGAAATGCTTAGGAGAAAATGATAGGTGAGACTGTATGCTAATAATAAATAAATGTATGTAGAATGTGATGATGATGTATTAGATAATAGATTTGTGTAAGGAATGTGTTTTGAATGGATTACAAGTGGGAAATTAGTTTGATAAGATGATGTGGCAAGAAACCTTCATTAAAGGGTATGTATGCTCATGTATGCTAATCATGTTATGATGAATGTGATGACATGTACGGATAGGAGTCATATTAACATGGACACAAGCATGGAAGGGCAACGGGCCAAGGACAAACATGGAAGCTATGCTTGGACTCGGACGCACGAGGTAAGTGAATCCTGGACTTACACTTTAGATGTAAAATGTATTGTAGTATAATGATTATTGTGAATCATGTGAGAAAGTATAAAACAATGGAAGTAATAAGGTAAGTTTACGGTAAATGAGTCGAAAGTGGTTAAGAAATAGTTTCTATTAAGTATAGGTAAGAAAGAAGCTTACATGATGGTATTATGCATAAAGATGAAATAAGTAGTTATACGCGTAGGTATGGGTTAGTTTGTAAGTAAGTAATTGGGACTCATAGGAGAGTATGACTATAAACTCGTAAGTATGGAGAATTATGTGTATAAGAATTACATGTATAGACGTGTGTGTTTAGGACTTGTAAGTAATATTGTGTAGAATGTAAGTTGTAGGTACATGTACAAATAGAAAGGGTATGTATGCATGAATTAGAATTTAGTTATATGTACAAATGAATGAGACTTGTTATGCGTATACATGGATATGTTCGTATGAATGAAATCTAATGATGCTAACCGTTTTCCTATTGAGAATGAAATGGGAATGCAGGTATACTAGTGATGGAAGTTGAAGGTAGACACCGAAATCTAATGCGGGTGGTTTAAATGGATGGATGAATGGACTAACATAAGCGAAAGCATGATATGTTGACGCCTAATTATGCATGTTTAAATTTTATATATGATGACACCGGTTGCTAATGATGTGATTGTACGTGGTGTCTGCAGGTTGTACAGAACTGTGGATTCTCATTATGGAGTGTAAAAAGTTGAAGATCGAGTCAAGACATGGATTGTATGTGTGGGTGCATGGTCACGCAATCTAATAGAAGTATGTCAGATTTTATAAATTTATAGAAAGCATTAATGTATTTAATGTAAAAGAGTGATTTAATGTATTTCTAAGTATGTTAGAATGAATATAATGAAAGAAAATTTTTAAGTTCGTATATCCGCTGTGACTTTTGGTTAAAACATTTTAGGGCGTTACAAGTTGGTATCAGAGCCAGGTTTGAGCAAAATCAAGTACAAATGAGTGAGTACTTGAACTCAAACCTGTGTGCTCTTGTGATTAATGACCCATACAATCCAAGACTCGATCAAGACCGAAAGGTAAGATTTAATATAAGTAAGTATGCGAGAGGTTACTAATAATGATGAATATTGAAAGGTGAGCTTGATGGATAATGAGGATGTTCCGCAGTTGCGGGCTAGTACGAAAGCTAAGGTGTGTGATATGTCAGGAAAATGGACCCCAGGTTCACAAATTTTAAATTTGGCAAGCATTAGTATGTAGCATATCCTTATACACGAGGGTGAAATCCTTGAAGGATTCAAATGGGTGTGGCACGAACTTAAGACCGGTTCCCTAGACATAAAGTGATAATTCTTATGAGGACACGAGACTAGTATGTGGATTGCACGCCTGGCCAGTGTGCAAGAAGCATAGGACGCTCGTGGGATCATGAGAATCATCACATGTATGTCCGGACGAACTGGGAATAGGGGTCGTGTGGGATGAAAAGGGGTCCAACGATTCTTTAAGAATCGGGTCAAACATAAGAATGAAATGAAAAGTATAAATGGTTTGAATTCGTGAATGAATTCAAACAGGAATGGAATGAAAGGAATGAAAGGTTTGGATTCTTGAATGAATTCAACCCGGAATGGAATGAAAAGAATGGAAAAATATGAATAAAGGTTTGAATCCGTAGGTGAATACGGATCAAACTTATGAAGAATGGAAAGAAGGAATGAAAGTTAAATCCGTGGATGAAGACGGATTAAATACGTAAGAAAGAAAAGAAGAATGAAAAGTTTGAGCCCGTAAGCAAAAACGAATCAAATACGCGGAAAAGCATAGTCAGATGCAAGGTAAGTAAAGTTTACGGTTTTTAAAGTAGTATAACTACTTATGTATTTGACAAGAAATAAGAGATGTTAGTATTCGAAAAGAGAATCTGAAATAAGACGTTCCGACACGAATCGATACGGGTCGGAACAAGTTAAAACTGGTAATAAACCATATTTGATGGTAAAAAGGGTAAAACGGTAATTTAGTCGTGGAATGAGGAAAGTACAATGAGTTTTGAAAGATTACGTTATGATGTATGCCATAATAAATAATAAGGGTAAAAAGGTAATTTAGTTATGTGTTGACGGAAGAAAGTAAAGTTTAAAAGACACCCTATGGCGTAAGCGATGATGGGTTAAATGCGTTGGAGAAGAGTTTAAAGATTATGACCATACGGTGAAAATCCGTAATGAGTCAAATGAGAGAATTGGTAAGTAAATACCACTTTATTTTCAATGCAAAAGGTTTGGGTCGTTTAGACCAAATGGGTCAATTAATGATGATATAATCATTTGACGATGATGACTAATGAACGTTCGTTGAGTTTTGTGCTCACATGATGGATAGCGTATGGAAATTTCGTTGCTATAATTTAGTAATTAAAAATGCAAGGTACTTAAACGGGTCCATGCTTTGACTCGAGCCAGGTATGTGTAAGTAAAATTTTAGCAAAGATGTGCGATTTTGGTCAATTATGGAGTTGAAAGTCCCTCGTCGTAAAAGAAGGGCTAAAATTGACCAAAACGCCCTTGAAAGGAAAAATGGGCAAACAACCCTTAAGGGTAGTTTGGAAATAAGTTTTATAAATGAATAAACCTTTTTGGTCGCGAAAAAGTGAAAGGTATAAGCCCTTTAGCTTAATGCCTTGTAATGAGCATTTTTCTTAAATTGTCGAACCGAAGGGTAACATGTGGAATATTTGATTTTAGCAAGGTAGATCCACCATGAATATAGTCGTGGTAGAAGATAAAAGAAGCCTTAGTGTGAAAATTGGAGGCACGAAAAGTGTAAGCGAGATTCGAGTTGCGAGCTTGAATCTCATTAAATGGGTCGAATAACTTTAATGCATACCGGGTAGCGGATGCCTAAATCCCATGAATGAAGCTCCTGATAATGAGAAACTTTTATAATTATGATGTTCATGTGAGTTTTGAGTATAAACAAATGAGTTTGTTTGATAAAAAGATGAACGGGTCGAATAATTCTTAAATGAATATTGAGCCGAAAGCTTGTAAGTTAAGAATTTTCTTAATCCGGACATGGGATTTTGAATCCATATGAAGGAGGACCAAATTTTGGTCATGTTGGAAGAAACGGGAGGTTAAATGGGTAAACGGTTCAAAAGTTATGCACGTTTAAGTATGCAAGAACGACGGAAAAATATGCTGCTGTGCAGGCTCCACCGTAAATTACGGTGGGTACCGTAATTTACGGTGGGTACTGGGGACAAATGTTGCACCGTAATACAGTAGGTTTCCACCGTAACAAGTTGCCACCGTAATTTACGGTGGAGGTCAAATTTGAGCCAAAATATATATGACATTGTGTAATCACTTTGGAATGCACTTTTTGGCCGAAATTAAGTTTCTGATGCATTTTTGACAAAGGACTTTTGTCCAAAATAAAAATTTTCCAAGCTGACCTGGCAGCTCGACCTCAGCCAGGGGCTGCCGCCCCTTGGACCCCGCTTCTCTCAGGGGCGCTGCTCCCGAACCCCCGTTAGAATTGAAAGTTATGCACGTATGAAGTTACATAGGAATATATGCAAGTATGAAGTAATGTATGAAGGATATGTACGTATAAAGATGCGTATGTAAGTAAGTACGAATGTATGTATGAGTGTATGTGTATATGTAGAGATGTAGTAATGTATACACGTATGTAGATATGTATGTGAGTAGGCATGAATGTATGTACGTACGTATGCAGGATTTAGAACATTATATCATTAACGTTATTAATAGTATGCCTTGAGAATGAAATGTAATACATGTACATTATTGAAATCGCACCGGGGAATGAATACACAGAGGAAATGCTTACATTTAAAAGTGATAACGGAAAGTAAAGTATACGTGGATGAACCTTTTAAGGGTTGTATGAGTATGAATATTTTATTATTTTTAAAGTGTTGAAGTGTTATTAACATTGTAGGAAAGTTCATGGGCATTATTTATATAAAATGCGAAGGTCTTTATAAATTTCAATTATGTAAGCTTAGGTCTTACAAATTATATTATTTGACCCATGTACAGTATAATGCTAATGCAAATCGGGAAATTGTGAAGGAACAATGGGTAAATGAACACCAAGTTGAACGCAAGTATGAAAGGAAATGTGATAACCGTTAATGTTATGAATGAGAATGATGGAACTCTTGGCTGATGATAGTAGTAGATGTGTTGAAAGGATGCTCACGATGAGAACTCATTTTACATACAAATGAAGTCAATCTGGTTAGAGGTCAATAAAGGAATGAAATCTTAGTTCAGTCTTAAAGTATTTAGTAACGCCCATATGTGTGAATAGTAGGTAATGCATGAGAAATCACGAAGGAAATGATTCGTAATGTAATATATGAATATACATGTAAATGTACGTATGCATGAAAAGGAATTATCGTCCATGAAGGTATCTATGAATGTATGCATGTATGAAGAGATAGGAATGTATGTATGTACACAAGTAGGAATGTATGAAGTTATGAAGATACGTATGAACGTACGTATGTATGTATGTAGAGAGATAGGGATGGTATGAATGTATGTAATAAATATATGAAGGTACGTATGACTGTGTGCATTATATAACGATAAGTAAGCATGTAAACATGTACGTATAGATGTGTTATTGTTGCAAGTATGTTTTCAGGTGTATGTAAATAGATGTATGAGTGTACATATATGAACGTATGTACGTATGTGTTAAAGGGGATTAAATGTGCACAAAGGAATAAAGCTTGTATGTATTTATGTATGTATGTATGCATGCATGTGTGAATGTATACATGAAGGTATGTATGTATGTACGTATGAACATATGTGTAAATGTAAGTATATGAGTATTATACTTGATTTAAGAAAGTAAAGATAGGACGTATAGTTATATTTGTTCATGAATGGGACCTTTTTATAAGGTATGAGTAAATTTTTGCCATGATGTGTATTATACTTGAAATGCATGTGAGCGAATTCTCAACTATCTAAGAGTTCCCTACATAGGGTAAGTCAGATTTTGTGAATTGATGCTATTTAGTGATTATGGGTTTTGATCAATATTTGAATTAGTATGAAATTAAGCTTATATATGCTTTAGAATTATCATTTGGAAGATGTTCTATGCCTGAATTCGTTTATATTGAAAGTTTGAAGTAGAACCCATTTAACCTAGTGATGTGGTGATCTTGCAATTCTATAAATTGAGTAGTTGTGATAGATGAAAGTTTGAGTGTGAAGATAATTGATGAATTACCATGTTATAGGATGATTTTATGATGTGATTTTGATTGATAAAAAGAGTTGTGAAGGCTACTAAGGAAAATATGAATAAAACACTTGTACCTTATGCTTTGTTAATGATACGCACACCAAGTGTTTGATGAAATGCTTAGGAGAAAATGATAGGTGAGACTGTATGCTAATAATAAATAAATGTATGTAGAATGTGATGATGATGTATTAGATAATAGATTTGTGTAAGGAATGTGTTTTGAATGGATTACAAGTGGGAAATTAGTTTGATAAGATGATGTGGCAAGAAACCTTCATTAAAGGGTATGTATGCTCATGTATGCTAATCATGTTATGATGAATGTGATGACATGTACGGATAGGAGTCATATTAACATGGACACAAGCATGGAAGGGCAACGGGCCAAGGACAAACATGGAAGCTATGCTTGGACTCGGACGCACGAGGTAAGTGAATCCTGGACTTACACTTTAGATGTAAAATGTATTGTAGTATAATGATTATTGTGAATCATGTGAGAAAGTATAAAACAATGGAAGTAATAAGGTAAGTTTACGGTAAATGAGTCGAAAGTGGTTAAGAAATAGTTTCTATTAAGTATAGGTAAGAAAGAAGCTTACATGATGGTATTATGCATAAAGATGAAATAAGTAGTTATACGCGTAGGTATGGGTTAGTTTGTAAGTAAGTAAGTAATTGGGACTCATAGGAGAGTATGACTATAAACTCGTAAGTATGGAGAATTATGTGTATAAGAATTACATGTATTGACGTGTGTGTTTAGGACTTGTAAGTAATATTGTGTAGAATGTAAGTTGTAGGTACATGTACAAATAGAAAGGGTATGTATGCAAGAATTGGAATTTAGTTATATGTACAAATGAATGAGACTTGTTATGCGTATACATGGATATGTTCGTATGAATGAAATCTAATGATGCTAACCGTTTTCCTATTGAGAATGAAATGGGAATGCAGGTATACTAGTGATGGAAGTTGAAGGTAGACACCGAAATCTAATGCGGGTGGTTTAAATGGATGGATGAATGGACTAACATAAGCGAAAGCATGATATGTTGACGCCTAATTATGCATGTTTAAATTTTATATATGATGACACCGGTTGCTAATGATGTGATTGTACGTGGTGTCTGCAGGTTGTACAGAACTGTGGATTCTCATTATGGAGTGTAAAAAGTTGAAGATCGAGTCAAGACATGGATTGTATGTGTGGGTGCATGGTCACGTAATCTAATATAAGTATGTCAGATTTTATAAACTTATAGAAAGCATTAATGTATTTAATGTAAAAGAGTGATTTAATGTATTTCTAAGTATGTTAGAATGAATATAATGAAAGAAAATTTTTAAGTTCGTATTTCTGCTGCGACTTTTGGTTAAAACATGTTAGGGCGTTACAATTTCTAAATCAAAAATTTATTGCAAACCTTTACCCAATGAATCTGGAAGGATTTGATGTTGTGTTAGGAATAGATTGGTTAATAGCTAATAAAGCTAGTATTTTATGTGATCAAAAGTCAGTCCAAGTAAATTCACCAAAGGGTGAAAAGATCACAATTAAAGGAAATAAACCCTCTAGATCCACAAAATTCATCTCTGTAATGAAAACAACAAGTTATATAAGAAAATGGTCATTAGTGTATTTGATTTCCATAATCATTAACACTAAAGGAAAAAAATTAAAGGATATTCCAGTAGTATCCCAATTTTCAGATGTATTTCCAGAAGAGTTACCAGGGCAACCTCCAGACAGAGAAGTTGAATTCAGAATCCACTTGCTACCAGGAACAGCACCAATTGCTAAAGCACCTTACCGTTTGGCACCCGCAGTAATGCAAGAACTGAAGAAACAGTTAGATGAATTGTTGGAAAAAGGATTCATTCAACCAAGCTCATCTTCATGGGGAGCACCGATCTTATTCGTTAAAAAGAAGGACGGATCAATGCGTATGCGCATTGACTACCGTGAATTGAACAAGGTCACAATTAAGAATCAGTATCCATTACTAAGAATCGATGATCTGTTCGATCAATTACAAGGATCACGATTTTTCTCTAAAATCGATTTACGATCAGGATATCATCAGTTAATGGTACAGGAAGTGGATATTCCGAAGACCGCTTTTAGAACCAAGTATGGCCATTATGAATTTACTGTCATGCCATTTGGTCTAACCAATGCCCCAGCTGCATTTATGGATATGATGAACCGAATATGTAAGCCATATTTGGATAAATTCATAATTGTCTTCATAGACGATATTCTTATTTATTCTAAGAGCAAAGAGGAACATGCAAAGCATTTGCACGCACTTCTAAGTTTATTAAGAAAAGAAAAGCTTTATGCTAAATTTTTGAAGTGTGAATTTTTTGTTAGAACAAGTACAGTTTCTTGGACATTTAATCAATCATGAAGGAATTCATGTGGATCCCACAAAGATCGAGGCGATTACCAAGTGGAAAACCCCTGAGTCACCAACTGAGGTTAGAGGTTTCTTAGGATAGGTCAGTTATTATAGAAGGTTTATTCGAGATTTTTCTAGAATAGCCATTCCCTTAACTAAGCTAACCTGTAAATCTATTAAGTTTGAATGGGGACCAAAACAAGAAGAAGCCTTTAGAATTCTTAAGCAAAAATTAACCCATGCACCCATACTAGCGTTACCAGAAGGAACTGAAGACTTTGTAGTCTAATGTGACGCTTCTAAGTTAGGTTATGGATGTGTGTTAATGCAACGTCAAAAGGTTATAGCATACACCTCTAGACAACTTAAGAATCATGAAGAGAATTGTTCAACCCATGATCTAGAATTAGGAGCCATAATTTTTGCCCTTAAAATTTGGAGACATTACCTTTACGGTAGTAAGTTTACCATTTTCACCGACCATAAGAGTTTAAGGTATGTCTTCGGACAAAAGGAATTGAATATGAGACAAAGACGCTGGATGGAAATTCTTAGTGATTATGATTATAATATCCAGTACCATGCAGGAAAGGCCAATGTAGTGGCTGATGCTTTAAGTCGAAAGTATCATGAAAAACCAAAAAGAGTACGTTCACTTAACCTAAACCTACAAGTAGATTTAAATGAACAAATTAGGAAGGCACAAGAATCAGTAATCAAGGATGATACTGAAAAATTGAAAGGAATGATTAAAGAACTAGAACCAGGAACCGATGGAATTTGGAGATTCCATAAGAAAAGAATGTGGATACCTAAATTAGGAAACCTACGCCACCATATAATAGAAGAAGCCCATAAGTCTAAATATACGATGCATCCTGGAAGTGATAAGATGTATCGGGACTTAAGAAAGAATTTTTGATGGATAGGAATGAGAAAGGACATAGCAGCATATGTTGCAAAATATTTAACATGTTCACAAGTCAAAGCTGAACATCAGAAACCCTTAGGATTGTTACAACAGCTAGAAATGCCTGTATGGAAATGGGAATTTATAACAATGGATTTTGTTACTAAATTACCCAAAACAAGAAAATGTGATGATACAATCTGGGTGATTGTAGACAAGCTAACCAAGTCATCTCATTTCCTACCCATGAAGGAAACTTTCAGTATGGAACAATTAGCTAAATTATATGTAAATGAAATAGTTTCATTACATGGAATTCCTCTATCAATTGTTTCTGACAGAGACAGTCGTTTTACCCCTCATTTTTGGACAAGTTTCCAAAAAGCAATGGGAACCAAGTTGAATCTAAGCAACGCTTATCATCCTCAAACGGACAGACAAAGTGAAAGGACAATTCAGACAATGGAGGACATGCTTAGAGCTTGTGTAATTGATTTAGGAGGTATACCATTGATAGAATTTTCTTATAATAACAGTTATCACATAAGTATCAATACTGCACCATTCGAAGCACTTTATGGACGAAAGTGCCGAACTCCAGTCCGTTGGGCAGAAATTGGAGAAAAGCAACTATCTGGACCTGATATAGTACAAGAAACAACAGATAAAATCGTTCAAGTCAAGGAACGATTGAAAGCAACACTTGATCGACAAAAGAGTTATGCTGATAACAGACGAAAGCCATTGGAATTTCAGGTAGGAGATAAAGTGTTATTAAAAGTCTCTCCTTGGAAAGGAGTGGTAAGATTCATCAAAAGGGGAAAGCTAAGTCCCAGGTACGTTGGACCTTTTGAGATTATTAAAAGAATAGGACCTGTAGCCTATCAGCTACAACTGCCAGAGGAAATGTCAGGAATACATGATGTATTTCATGTATGAAATCTCAAGAAGTGCTTAGCTGATGAATCACTGGTAGTACCTCTTAAGGATATAGAGGTAAATGAACAACTTAAGTTTGTAGAGAAGCCTCTACAAATTGAAGACATGAAAGTTAAGAACCTCAAGCACAAGAGATTAGTTCTGGTCAAAGTGAAATGGGACTCCAAAAGAGGACCAGAGTACACATGGGAGCTTGAATCAGAGATGCAAAGGAAATATCCGCACCTGTTCCAGTAGATCTCAAGGACGAGCTCTAAAATAATTAGAATATCCGTACATGTTCTAAAATACACCCCGTATACGAAAACGGGCCCCGAATACTTTTATTTTTATTAAATTAAAAACAAGGATTTTAGAGCTGTCGCGGGCCGCGTAGGACCCCTCCTTGGTCTACGCGGGGCGCGAGCGAAGGGACATGAGGCGCAGCCCGGTGCTGCCACGTGTCGTGCAAGTGTCGAGTCTAGTCCGATGACCGGTCAAGGCTAAAGCCTACTCCCCCTATGTCGCGGGCCACGAAGGATTAACCTCGGGCTACGCGTGTCGCGAGGAAGTGTCGATCAGACACTATAAATAGAAGGGAAGGGCCTTCAGTCCTAAATCGCTCACGATCTATCCCTCTCTCAAATTTCTGCATAGTTGAAGTAATATTTGGGTAGTATATACCCCTAATTAACGAAGTTCTGCCCCGTTGTAAGTATTATAACCCCGGTTACGTATTAGATACGCTGCTCGATTGATCCAGGGTTCCGTAATGGCTGTCGTGGTTCTGCCCGACGTAGTCATTGGAATGCCGTCTCGGGGAGGGTATTACTAATGTAAATATTGGGTTATTATACTAACGCGTGTGCATTTGTGTATTTAATAGATAATCACCAGGAAATCCCTAAAGAAAATCTAAGATAGCAATGTGAATAATCTCCTTTTTTGTAAATTGTTTTCACAAAACCTTAATTATTTTACAATGTGATTAGCAGTGATTGAGTCTTTGTAGTTCTTCAATTACTGCTGGTATGTTGGGGTTTTGTATACAAAATGTGGAACACATTACCATTGGAGAAAGAGTTAGCCAATGTGTAATATGACCCACCAGTCAGGATTGACAGTACTGAATGAGTAATTGTGTAGAAATAAACATTGTAATAGCTCTCAATCCTGTTAAAAGATAAAACTCTTCTTGATTAAACTGGGATTCACTCACCAGTATTTCCCACTGACATAATGTTTTTAAACGCGTTTCAGGTAACAAAATGTGAAAGCCAAATAGAAGCCAGCTGGACAGCACTGAAGGCTTGGAAAAGTGGTAATAAAGTTACCTAAAATAAATAGATGTTTTTATTAAATAAAAATAGGATTTATTCCTATGAAAATGTGTGTACTTAAAACTTGGGTTTTATCCCATGAGTTTAATATTATGAAAGTGTGGTATTTTACTATGATAAAATATTTCCTAACTACGGTCCTGATGTAATTTCCGCTGCCAAAATAATAAACACCGATACCACCAAAACTGGGCTCGCGGCCGCCCGTTCCCAGGACAGATAAGGGGCGGGGGTTGCGACAATGAATGGTGAAAGAGATCTAATAGAACATGACATGTATTGTTCTATTTATAGTACAATCCTAACCACTGAGCATCTAATGCTGACGTCACCTAGACAGTGACATCTAACAAACTAATAACCTCTTAACACTGATCTAGACAACAACTGTTACATTGAAACAAATGAGATACTAAACACTGATTACTATCCACTGTTGTTGCCTAAACACTGATGTAGCAATCAGTGCTTTCTTCATATCAGTGCTTTCTTCATTGGTTGATCAGTCCTTTGAATCAGCAGTGCTTTGGTCTTCAACAGGCTTTGACAAACATTATTTGTTAGGTCTTCAGTCTTTGTATCAGCAGTACTTGTATGAACAGATGTTGAGAAGATCTGTCCTTAGGACTGGCAGTTGATAGAAGCACTACCATTGGAGGGAACTTAGAACATGCAAGCTTATTGTGGATAAACTTTTGAGAACCAGTTTTGGCTTTCAGTATCATCTGTTCTTTTGGGTTTGACTACATGGGCCAACATGTTCTAATATTGATCTCGAGTATCAGATTGTTTTATATATCCAAGATTCTTTTATTTTGAAAGTATATCCAAAATTAATTTATATATCAGATTTCAAATTTCTTGGAGATATATTTACCCAAAGTTAGGAAGGACATATTAGAATCCTTATTCAAAACCAAATTATGTAAGTTTTCATCAAATTTTAGGAAGAAAAAATATGATCAATTCTACGAAAATAGAAGAACTAATCATGTAAATTTTCAATTACTAAATTAATTCACCACTAAATATATAATGATATGAATACAAAGTAAAAGTGGTGAATTAATTTGAAGTTGGTTATGAAACCATACAAGGGAAAGCGTACATTTATATAGATATAGACGACAACTCAACTTTCAGTTTCTAGATTCTTTCTGGAAGGATGACGCAATTGCAAGTCGGCATTTGTTCTTACTTTTATTTTACATGTTCCAACATTAATGACTTTTTGACAATCTTCGTCAATGCTAAGACCATGTTTTAATCAAGAAAATCCTTTTAATATAACATGTTTAGCCATTAATCCAGAAACCGTAACCATACAAAACCGGATTTAGTCAGGTTTGGCTTTCAGTATCATCTGTTCTTTTGGGTTTGATTACATGGGCCAACATGTTCTAATATTGATCTCGAGTATCGGATTGTTTTATATATCCAAGATTTCTTTTATTTTGAAAGTATATCCAAAATTAATTTCTATATCAGATTTCAAATTTATTGGAGATATATTTACCCAAAGTTAGGAACGACATATTAGAATCCTTATTCAAAACCAAATTATGTAAGTTTTCATCAAATTTTAGGAAGAAAAAATATGATCAATTCTACGAAAATACAAGAACTAATCATGTAAATTTTCAATTACTAAATTAATTCACCACTAAATATATAATGATATGAATACAAAGTCAAAGTGGTGAATTAATTTGAAGTTGGTTATTGTCACACCCCGACCGCGTAAAACAACAAATCGCGGCGGAAACATCGGGGCGTGTTGCAACAGAATTAATGTTTCACAACCATGGATATTAAAGTTTCGTTTTATAGATTAAAAGTGTTACAATGTCTGAACAAACAAAGAAATACAACATGATTAACTAATCTTGCATCTTTTATTGTCACTAAAGCCCAAGTCTGTCTATGTATATCTTGACCATCTTATGCAACAGTTCCTGAAAAACACATGTGAAAATAGGTACGTCAGCATAAAAATGCCTGTGAGATACATAGGTTTTGTGAAAATAAGATTCATGACTTATGTTTGAGAAAATGTTTAGTCATGAACCTTGTTATTTGCTTTGTCTTTTAAATCATTTGAAAAACGATAAGATCAGATGATAAGTATAAATAAATGTAAGGTTAAATGAATAACCAAGTAAAATGTGTTTGCATAAGATAAGTTGTTTATAAATCAATGTCTTGTGAAAAGTATGTTATTTGTATGAAATGTTCTATGTCTCAATACTGAAATGATTCAAATAACGTTACGACATGTAATACCATACAAACACTTATATATAGGAAGTACCAGCGGCGTATCCACCATGCTTGTATCATATTACACACGCATCGTTACTTAATCACTTAATCAAACCAAAGCAAACCAAACAATGTAAAATGTTCATGTCAAGATGTAAATCATGTCAAAATGTCTATGTCAAATATCCATGTCAAATGTCTATAGTCCAAAAGTAGTCAAGTAATGTATAACCAAAATGATATGTATGGTAAGTAAAATTTAGACTACTTAAACCATAAGTAAAAATGTACAAAACAAAGTATTGAAGTAAAACTTGGTTTAAATCAAAGTTATGTTTTGTAAGATATATGCATGCTATACTGAATATGAACATTTATGCGGTGTTGTGAAAATTCATACATCCAAGCCTTGAGACAGACGGATAACTATGTAAAAGTGAGTTATCAAGAGAATATGTATTCGGATTCGGTCATTCCTTTCATCCCCTTTCCCTGGGATGTCCGGAACGGGATTTGTCAAGTCCTATGGTACCACTACCTACTAACGAACGGCATGATCGGTGTTAATGAATGTATAGTATAGTTTAAACAAACCAAATGTCATACCAAAATGTAAGCATGTGATGAAGATAATGTACCTAGTATGCTAGAGTAAACATACAAGGTAGAGCTGTAAAACAATGTGTCCATATGTTACTGGAACATATGCAACAGAGATGCAATGTAAAATAATGTGTCCATATGCTGAGTAAACATATGCAACAGAAATGCAATGTAAAACAATGTGTCCATATGCTGAGTAAACATATGCAACAGAAATGCAATGTAAAACAATGTGTCCATATGCTGAGTAAACATATGCAACAGAAATGCAATGTAAAACAATGTGTCCATATGCTGAGTAAACATATGCAACAGAAATGCAATGTAAAACAATGTGTCCATATGCTGAGTAAACATATGCAACAGAAATGCAATGTAAAACAATGTGTCCATATGCTGAGTAAACATATGCAACAGAAATGTACTAAATATGCTAAGTTAACATACAAAGTAGAAAAGTCATGTAAATCAATGTACTAATAGTGTACTAATGAACATAACCAGTATATGATGTGAAAACAGGAAAACATGAAAGTAACAAGTAGGCACATGTGTTCCACCCCAAAACAGTTTGGAAAACAGTAAAAGAGGGGTCTATGTACTCACTTGAGATTGCTCAGAAGTCCTTGAGTAACAACCAAACAATGCTAGAGATCGCGGAATATCAAACGGCACCTAATATAGGTAACTACATTAATAAACCGGACCTAAATCGGAAGACTGGGTAGCATTAGGGTTTGTAAACCAAACGAGTGTGGAGACTCGTGTGATATGGTTTAACAAAGCCTACATACTAAATGAAACCTATCATAACTGTCTACGACCCATTACGACCCGTTTAGGTAGCTTATGCTACTTTAACGTGTCGTTCGCGTGAAACGCGTTCGGACCGCCTAACTAGTCCTATGACAAGTATTATATGCCTAAACATGTTACATAATCAGTTACGTGACAAAAGTTTAGGTTACATATGCTAAATTACCAATTATGCATGAAAAGGGTATTCTGGTAATTTACCTAAGGCATATAAACTACCTATCATACAACTACTTAACGATGTGACCATAGGGTATAACCTCAGAAGGTTATTCCCTACACTATGGTCACCTAATGTATTTGGTCGGATCCTAATGATCGACCAAACTGGGTCGGGTTCGAAGGTATAGGCGATTTATTAGATCGCCTACCCAACGACCCTAGACAACGTGGTAATCAGTGGGCATAGTCCCAAGGGACTATGACCAACGTGATTACAATCACGTTGCGAAGTTCAAACAAACTTCGCATTGACCATTACTGGTCAACGCAGAAAGTCAAACAAAGTTTGACTTTCAGACTCGATAAAACAATAAAATAAGGAAAAGAACGAAAGAATACTTACGAAGGGTCCAAGATTCAAAGGTTCAAAGGTGTGGGTTTTGTGTTGAGGATGGATGGGTATTTATAGTAAAAGCACTACCGTTAGGATCGTTTCTTGGAAAAGGGGAAAAGATCTAGTCCGTACACTTGTTGAAAGGTTATGGAAGCTAAATTCCATCCTTATCTCATGACTAGATAATTAGGAACATGTGGTTGTGGATTAAACATGTGCAAACAGCCTGTTTAAAAACTCTGCATCTGGTCAGAAGACCCCATACGCATCGTATGGTATAAACACCATACGCATCGTATGGTATAAGTTTGGCAGAATTACAGTTTTGGTCCCTGAACTGTATTTAGGTCATTTTTGACACGTTTAAGGCCCGTTAACCCCATTTCAAAGCTCTAAAATGAAGTTAAAGTATAGGGAACTTAAAACATGCTCAAAAATATCTCGGATGTCGGTTCGTTTAGCCGTACGAACGCGATGTTCGCTTAATTACGACGGAATGCGCATAAGCGCGAAAAACGATCCAAATGACGCGACGAATGGATTTTTCTCAAGGCGAACACTAAAATATAATGTAGTCATGCTTACATAAATTTTTAGATGTCCGGATGTATTCAGAACGTAAGTTATGCGCGAAAATGCAAACTTGTGCACTTTTTGACACTTTTAGTCCCTGAATGACACAAAAGTTTATTTTAGCATACCGAACACCTCAAAGCCTATTTCTAAGCTATGTGAAGGATATTTATGGCATGTTTAACTTATGTTCATGTCCCAGAAGGTCTGTTACAGTTCAATTTGGCATACTTTCGCAGTTTGTCAACTTTAGTCCCTGTAAGCGATTTAACTTTGATTTCACCACACCAAACCTTCCAAAACTTATATCTAAGTTATGTATAGGTTATTTAAGGTATGTTAAGCCTATTTCACTATTCCGGAGTGTTCGTTGCATTAAACTGGTTATATTTACGCATCAGTGCGCGTATAACCTTCCAGAAAGCGATTTAGGGTTTGAAATTGAACAAGAGTTGATATGTGTAAACGATACACATATTTTTACAAATCCCAAGTATGAAATATAATATTTCATTGGTTTGGCATTTGTTTGATGGCCGTGAAGGCACAGGTGTTACAGTCTCCCCTACTTTAGGAAATTTCGTCCCGAAATTTAGAGGAAACTTGTGAGAGTTTAAAACATGAAGTTGAAAAGATCAAACAACATTGGTTAGGGTTCTGAACTTCTAGTAACTTTAATAACATCATGTTTGCAATGTAAGAGGGATACTTATATACAAGTATATGAAGCGTCATTGGTGCGTCCACCGTACCTCCATTACATCGTTCACATTCCGTTATTGTTGTCGCTATCGGTTCTTACACATAATAAATCTTACTGGGTTTCTGTGCATTGAATTCCATAATTATGTAGGCCTCCATAATTACGTAGTTCCTTGTACAGTCCGCACAGTCTATTTTATAATGTGTAGTGTAAAACCAAATGAACAATCTTGTGATGAGCGTGACTTAGACCGCCATAGAGTCCTTTAGACTAAATCAATAAATGATTTAAATAGACTATCAAGGAGTCTGTCCAGCTACATCACTAGATGTCATTCTTTAACCAGATTGCGAATCAATCTTTTGACTAGACCACTAAAAAGGGTCTGGAGTGGTACTATAAAATCCAAGGGTCTTAACTATTTCATAGAAGCCCATTAAGGATTTAGGGTAGTACCTTTGAATATCCTTCTACGAATCCCTCATATGAAGATATGAAAGATTCTACGAGGATTTTGATAACGAATATCCAGAGTATACCAAAAACACAAAAATGCATAAAAGAAAACATAAGATGAATAAACACATAGTCACATAACCACAAAATTGTTTAACTAGAAGTTTGTTCTGCTAACAGAGTACATGTATTTAAAGCACACTAGGAATCCATCTCGTGGATTTCATTTGGTACTTTAAACATTAACAAGAATCTAACTATAAAGATAGAAAGATTCAAAAAGAAAATTCGACTTCGATTATCTGGAACCGAAGTGTTCGAATTAAGGTACATAAGGAATTTAATTAAGGACCCTGATTTGAATAATAATCATCCACAAGGATCTAATTGTGAGGATAAAAAGATCCCATATGGATTTAAAAGTTGGAGATGTTTTGAAACCTTGCACTGGACGTGCTTAGGTCAAAACATGATGTAAAATGCTTAGGAAGTTGAGATGCTTGATATGTCATGGCGACATATGAAGCAGAATTTTGAAGGTTAAGTCAATGTATGAGGAAAATATTTTTGAAAACTATGCATGGGGTTCTTTTAAGAAAAAGGTGTTTAACGTTTTTGAAACCTTATATATAATACTTTTTGAAATCATAAAGTAGGTGTATTAGGTAGATATATTTACAAAAATGTTTTAAAATCATGCGAGATGAATTTTGAAATTATGTATAAGGTTTTTGAAAGACATGAATGATGCTTTTCGAAATCATGCACTTGATCAGAAAATGTATTGTGTTAATATTGTCTTCAGACTATATGAAATATTTTGAAATTAGAAAGGTTGGTTTTGATAACATGGCCAATGTTTTTGAAATAACATAGACAATGCATCTAGAAAAATTGTTTTCAAACTATATGAAATGTTTTGAGATCATGAAGATTGTTTTGAAATACTGGTACTGTGTATGTTGAAAAATCAAAACGTAATGGGTAAGAGATTTGAAAATACCCTTAGTTATCTAACCAAGGATTTAATGGCACTGATGTGCAGAAGCATGATCACTCATAATGTCACTTTATTTTGTGTACTTTGTTTCTTAGAATGAAACGAGTACTTAAAAATTTTTTTTTTTTTTTTTTTTTGAAGGAATCACGAGTGATCATTTGAAAGAGAGAATCACAAGAGTAGTTTGTAAGGAACATAGTTCCTTGATGTAGGTATCATAGGAAAATCATACACACATGTAATTATACTTGTATAACAGCATTTGTGAACAACGATTTATTTATAAACAAAAACAGATTGTTTCACATTACAAGGAAACAAAAGAACAAAAGCGTAAGACAGCAACATCCTTTGTTCAGCTGAATGCTCATCCGTGGGTCGGATTCGCATTAGCAAGTTTTGGGCATCGGTTTCTGTAGTGGGTTAGATCCCCACAATTGTAACAGGCACCAGGTGGATAGTGTGGTCGTGCAGCTTGACCCTGTTGCTGAGCAAGAGGCTGAGCAACTTGTTGAGCCGGGTTCTGAACTGGGCGATTCGGATTAGCAGGGATGCGACAGGTGTTAGCAAGATGACCGGATCTTCCGCAGTTGGTGCACTGACGACACTGGAGGTGTGGTTGATGATGGCCGTTACACCTATTGCACAAAGGTGCATTGCCAAAATAAGGCTTCTTGGCTAGTGGTTGCGCAGGCTGATTTGATGCAGCTTGGGCCTGAGCAGTAATGGCATTGTTTTGGGAAACCTTACGCTTCCTTGCCCTCTTGGATGAACTAGAATCCTTTGCATTCTTGTTTTGACCTTTCTTGCTATCCTCCTTGTCAGACGACTGTTTCTCGCCCTTGTCACCCTTCCTGTGTAACTTATTCTTCCTAATCTGCGACTCAGTCAATGTTGCTGATAACTCGATCGCTTGACGGAGTGTGGCAGGGTTACTACCAGTAAGGATGTCTTGTACCGAATCAGGTAGGCCGTCGATGTACCTTTCGATAGCTATGTCAAGTGGGGTAACCATTGTCGGGCAAAGCAGACTCAACTCCTCAAACCTATCAGTATACGCCCTGTGCTCACCACTATCTTGCTTCAACTCATCAAATTCCTTCTCCAAAGCTCGCTGCTCATGACGGGGACAGAATTCCCTCATCATAAGAGCCCTAAGTTCAGCCCAGGTTTGCGCAAGGGCAATTTCTGCACCTCGGTCCCTCATAACCCCGTTCCACCATGTGAGAGCCCTCTTCTGGAACACACTTGAAGAAAACTCGACCTTGCGATTTTCCGGACACTGAACGTGGCGGAAAGTATTCTCAATGCTCTCGAACCACTGAAGAAGCCCAGTTGCTCCCTCAGAGCCACTAAACTTGAGTGGTTTAGCCTGATTAAAGTCCTTGTATTTGCATAGGGCATTGTTGTTGTTGTTGGCTTGTTGCCATTGAGCAAAGAGATTTGGAAATTGGGCAGCCATCTGCTGCGCAATAATTTCTGCCAGTTCGGCAGTCTCTATCTGGTTCTCGCGTCGAGGAGGCATTCTAAAAGAGGAAACATGAAAGGGAACGAGTGAGAGAATTAGACGAAAAGAATGAGATGAACAAATCTGATGAAAGCAAGGATAGTGGTCATTTGTTTGTTACTACAAAGCAACAAACGACACACAGTGACAAATCAAAGTAAATGGGTCGAAAATAATGTATCGCGAAGACATGCTCGCCTATAAGTGAACACTCATCCCAAGAATTCCCAGGTAAGCACAACTGGTCTCGCGTCTGATGAGATGTATACGAAGTGCTTGCCTAGCCAGAAAACCCAGAATACAGGCATTCACCCTTCCAGTTTGCACGTGTTCACAATATTAAAAACCCAAAACCTTGACGAAAGTTTTGAAAACTCAAAGGGGTTCAAAACCATATAATAGAGAGTTCAAAACCTTACAATAGAGGGTTCAAAACCTAGTAATCAATCATCCTAGAACAGATGATTAGTTTTCAAAGCGGTTTTGAAATTTATGTTCTTGTTGTGGTTGTCACCTAAGGATAGGTGACAGTATTGTTTTATGACTAAACGCAAGTAAACTCGCGTTAAGGTCCTAAGAAGGTTATAGACTAGGTCAAAGCATTACTAATAACCTAATTTCCTATAACCATTGGCTCTGATACCATCTTTCTGTCACACCCCGACCGCGTAAAACAACAAATCGCGGCGGAAACATCGGGGCGTGTTGCAACAGAATTAATGTTTCACAACCATGGATATTAAAGTTTCGTTTTATAGATTAAAAGTGTTACAATGTCTGAACAAACAAAGAAATACAACATGATTAACTAATCTTGCATCTTTTATTGTCACTAAAGCCCAAGTCTGTCTATGTATATCTTGACCATCTTATGCAACAGTTCCTGAAAAACACATGTGAAAATAGGTACGTCAGCATAAAAATGCCTGTGAGATACATAGGTTTTGTGAAAATAAGATTCATGACTTATGTTTGAGAAAATGTTTAGTCATGAACCTTGTTATTTGCTTTGTCTTTTAAATCATTTGAAAAACGATAAGATCAGATGATAAGTATAAATAAATGTAAGGTTAAATGAATAACCAAGTAAAATGTGTTTGCATAAGATAAGTTGTTTATAAATCAATGTCTTGTGAAAAGTATGTTATTTGTATGAAATGTTCTATGTCTCAATACTGAAATGATTCAAATAACGTTACGACATGTAATACCATACAAACACTTATATATAGGAAGTACCAGCGGCGTATCCACCATGCTTGTATCATATTACACACGCATCGTTACTTAATCACTTAATCAAACCAAAGCAAACCAAACAATGTAAAATGTTCATGTCAAGATGTAAATCATGTCAAAATGTCTATGTCAAATATCCATGTCAAATGTCTATAGTCCAAAAGTAGTCAAGTAATGTATAACCAAAATGATATGTATGGTAAGTAAAATTTAGACTACTTAAACCATAAGTAAAAATGTACAAAACAAAGTATTGAAGTAAAACTTGGTTTAAATCAAAGTTATGTTTTGTAAGATATATGCATGCTATACTGAATATGAACATTTATGCGGTGTTGTGAAAATTCATACATCCAAGCCTTGAGACAGACGGATAACTATGTAAAAGTGAGTTATCAAGAGAATATGTATTCGGATTCGGTCATTCCTTTCATCCCCTTTCCCTGGGATGTCCGGAACGGGATTTGTCAAGTCCTATGGTACCACTACCTACTAACGAACGGCATGATCGGTGTTAATGAATGTATAGTATAGTTTAAACAAACCAAATGTCATACCAAAATGTAAGCATGTGATGAAGATAATGTACCTAGTATGCTAGAGTAAACATACAAGGTAGAGCTGTAAAACAATGTGTCCATATGTTACTGGAACATATGCAACAGAGATGCAATGTAAAATAATGTGTCCATATGCTGAGTAAACATATGCAACAGAAATGCAATGTAAAACAATGTGTCCATATGCTGAGTAAACATATGCAACAGAAATGCAATGTAAAACAATGTGTCCATATGCTGAGTAAACATATGCAACAGAAATGCAATGTAAAACAATGTGTCCATATGCTGAGTAAACATATGCAACAGAAATGCAATGTAAAACAATGTGTCCATATGCTGAGTAAACATATGCAACAGAAATGCAATGTAAAACAATGTGTCCATATGCTGAGTAAACATATGCAACAGAAATGTACTAAATATGCTAAGTTAACATACAAAGTAGAAAAGTCATGTAAATCAATGTACTAATAGTGTACTAATGAACATAACCAGTATATGATGTGAAAACAGGAAAACATGAAAGTAACAAGTAGGCACATGTGTTCCACCCCAAAACAGTTTGGAAAACAGTAAAAGAGGGGTCTATGTACTCACTTGAGATTGCTCAGAAGTCCTTGAGTAACAACCAAACAATGCTAGAGATCGCGGAATATCAAACGGCACCTAATATAGGTAACTACATTAATAAACCGGACCTAAATCGGAAGACTGGGTAGCATTAGGGTTTGTAAACCAAACGAGTGTGGAGACTCGTGTGATATGGTTTAACAAAGCCTACATACTAAATGAAACCTATCATAACTGTCTACGACCCATTACGACCCGTTTAGGTAGCTTATGCTACTTTAACGTGTCGTTCGCGTGAAACGCGTTCGGACCGCCTAACTAGTCCTATGACAAGTATTATATGCCTAAACATGTTACATAATCAGTTACGTGACAAAAGTTTAGGTTACATATGCTAAATTACCAATTATGCATGAAAAGGGTATTCTGGTAATTTACCTAAGGCATATAAACTACCTATCATACAACTACTTAACGATGTGACCATAGGGTATAACCTCAGAAGGTTATTCCCTACACTATGGTCACCTAATGTATTTGGTCGGATCCTAATGATCGACCAAACTGGGTCGGGTTCGAAGGTATAGGCGATTTATTAGATCGCCTACCCTACGACCCTAGACAACGTGGTAATCAGTGGGCATAGTCCCAAGGGACTATGACCAACGTGATTACAATCACGTTGCGAAGTTCAAACGAACTTCGCATTGACCATTACTGGTCAACGCAGAAAGTCAAACAAAGTTTGACTTTCAGACTCGATAAAACAATAAAATAAGGAAAAGAACGAAAGAATACTTACGAAGGGTCCAAGATTCAAAGGTTCAAAGGTGTGGGTTTTGTGTTGAGGATGGATGGGTATTTATAGTAAAAGCACTACCGTTAGGATCGTTTCTTGGAAAAGGGGAAAAGATCTAGTCCGTACACTTGTTGAAAGGTTATGGAAGCTAAATTCCATCCTTATCTCATGACTAGATAATTAGGAACATGTGGTTGTGGATTAAACATGTGCAAACAGCCTGTTTAAAAACTCTGCATCTGGTCAGAAGACCCCATACGCATCGTATGGTATAAACACCATACGCATCGTATGGTATAAGTTTGGCAGAATTACAGTTTTGGTCCCTGAACTGTATTTAGGTCATTTTTGACACGTTTAAGGCCCGTTAACCCCATTTCAAAGCTCTAAAATGAAGTTAAAGTATAGGGAACTTAAAACATGCTCAAAAATATCTCGGATGTCGGTTCGTTTAGCCGTACGAACGCGATGTTCGCTTAATTACGACGGAATGCGCATAAGCGCGAAAAACGATCCAAATGACGCGACGAATGGATTTTTCTCAAGGCGAACACTAAAATATAATGTAGTCATGCTTACATAAATTTTTAGATGTCCGGATGTATTCAGAACGTAAGTTATGCGCGAAAATGCAAACTTGTGCACTTTTTGACACTTTTAGTCCCTGAATGACACAAAAGTTTATTTTAGCATACCGAACACCTCAAAGCCTATTTCTAAGCTATGTGAAGGATATTTATGGCATGTTTAACTTATGTTCATGTCCCAGAAGGTCTGTTACAGTTCAATTTGGCATACTTTCGCAGTTTGTCAACTTTAGTCCCTGTAAGCGATTTAACTTTGATTTCACCACACCAAACCTTCCAAAACTTATATCTAAGTTATGTATAGGTTATTTAAGGTATGTTAAGCCTATTTCACTATTCCGGAGTGTTCGTTGCATTAAACTGGTTATATTTACGCATCAGTGCGCGTATAACCTTCCAGAAAGCGATTTAGGGTTTGAAATTGAACAAGAGTTGATATGTGTAAACGATACACATATTTTTACAAATCCCAAGTATGAAATATAATATTTCATTGGTTTGGCATTTGTTTGATGGCCGTGAAGGCACAGGTGTTACAGTTATGAAACCATACAAGGGAAAGCGTACATTTATATAGATATAGACGACAACTCAACTTTCAGTTTCTAGATTCTTTCTGGAAGGATGACGCAATTGCAAGTCGGCATTTGTTCTTACTTTTATTTTACATGTTCCAACATTAATGACTTTTTGACAATCTTCGTCAATGCAAAGACCATGTTTTAATCAAGAAAATCCTTTTAATATAACATGTTTAGCCATTAATCCAGAAACCGTAACCATACAAAACCGGATTTAGTAAGGTTTGGCTTTCAGTATCATCTGTTCTTATGGGTTTGATTACATGGGCCAACATGTTCTAATACTGATCTCGAGTATCCGATTGTTTTATATATCCAAGATTTCTTTTATTTTGAAAGTATATCCAAAATTAATTTATATATCAGATTTCAAATTTCTTGGAGATATATTTACCCAAAGTTAGGAACGACATATTAGAATCCTTATTCAAAACCAAATTATGTAAGTTTTCATCAAATTTTAGGAAGAAAAAATATGATCAATTCTACGAAAATACAAGAACTAATCATGTAAATTTTCAATTACTAAATTAATTCACCACTAAATATATAATGATATGAATACAAAGTCAAAGTGGTGAATTAATTTGAAGTTGGTTATGAAACCATACATGGGAAAGCGTACATTTATATAGATATAGACGACAACTCAACTTTCAGTTTCTAGATTCTTTCTGGAAGGATGACGCAATTGCAAGTCTGCATTTGTTCTTACTTTTATTTTACATGTTCCAACATTAATGACTTTTTGACAATCTTCGTCAATGCTAAGACCATGTTTTAATCAAGAAAATGCTTTTAATATAACATGTTTAGCCATTAATCCAGAAACCGTAACCATACAAAACCGGATTTAGTCAGGTTTGGCTTTCAGTATCATCTGTTCTTTTGGGTTTGATTACATGGGCCAACATGTTCTAATATTGATCTCGAGTATCAGATTGTTTTATATATCCAAGATTTCTTTTATTTTGAAAGTATATCCAAAATTCATTTATATATCAGATTTCAAATTTCTTGGAGGTATATTTACCTAAAGTTAGGAACGACATATTAGAATCCTTATTCAAAACCAAATTATGTAAGTTTTCATCAAATTTTAGGAAGAAAAAATATGATCAATTCTACGAAAATACAAGAACTAATCATGTAAATTTTCAATTACTAAATTAATTCACCACTAAATATATAATGATATGAATACAAAGTAAAAGTGGTGAATTAATTTGAAGTTGATTATGAAACCATACAAGGGAAAGCGTACATGTATATAGATATAGACGACAACTCAACTTTCAGTTTCTAGATTCATTCTGGAAGGATGACGCAATTGCAAGTCGGCATTTGTTCTTACTTTTATTTTACATGTTCCAACATTAATGACTTTTTGACAATCTTCGTCAATGCTAAGACCATGTTTTAATCAAGAAAATCCTTTTAATATAACATGTTTAGCCATTAATCCAGAAACCGTAACCATACAAAACCGGATTTAGTCAGGTTTGGCTTTCAGTATCATCTGTTCTTTTGGGTTTGTTCTTTTATTTTGAAAGTATATCCAACATTAATTTATATATCAGATTTCAAATTTCTTGGAGATATATTTACCCAAAGTTAGGAACGACATATTAGAATCCTTATTCAAAACCAAATTATGTAAGTTTTCATCAAATTTTAGGAAGAAAAAATATGATCAATTCTACGAAAATACAAGAACTAATCATGTAAATTTTCAATTACTAAATTAATTCACCACTAAATATATAATGATATGAATACAAAGTCAAAGTGGTGAATTAATTTAAAGTTGGTTATGAAACCATACATGGGAAAGCGTACATTTATATAGATATAGACGACAACTCAACTTTCAGTTTCTAGATTCTTTCTGGAAGGATGTCGCAATTGCAAGTCTGCATTTGTTCTTACTTTTATTTTACATGTTCCAACATTAATGACTTTTTGACAATCTTTGTCAATGCTAAGACCATGTTTTAATCAAGAAAATCCTTTTAATATAACATGTTTAGCCATCAATCCAGAAACCGTAACCATACAAAACCGGATTTAGTCAGGTTTGGCTTTCAGTATCATCTGTTGTTTTGGGTTTGATTACATGGGCCAAGATGTTCTAATATTGATCTCGAGTATCAGATTGTTTTATATATCCAAGATTTCTTTTATTTTGAAAGTATATCTAAAATTAATTTATATATCAGATTTCAAATTTCTTGGAGATATATTTACCCAAAGTTAGGAACTACATATTAGAATCCTTATTCAAAACCAAATTATGTAAGTTTTCATCAAATTTTAGTAAGAAAAAATATGATCAATTCTACGAAAATACAAGAACTAATCATGTAAATTTTCAATTACTAAATTAATTCACAACTAAATATACAATGATATGAATACAAAGTCAAAGTGGTGAATTAATTTGAAGTTGGTTATAAAACCATACAAGGGAAAGCGTACATTTATATAGATATAGACGACAACTCAACTTTCAAGTTCTAGATTCTTTCTGGAAGGATGACGCAATTGCAAGTCTGCATTTGTTCTTACTTTTATTTTACATGTTCCAACATTAATGACTTTTTGACAATCTTCGTCAATGCTAAGACCATGTTTTAATCAAGAAAATGCTTTTAATATAACATGTTTAGCCATTAATCCAGAAACCGTAACCATACAAAACCGGATTTAGTCAGGTTTGGCTTTCAGTATCATCTGTTCTTTTGGGTTTGATTACATGGGCCAACATGTTCTAATATTGATCTCGAGTATCAGATTGTTTTATATATCCAAGATTTCTTTTATTTTGAAAGTATATCCAAAATTCATTTATATAACAGATTTTAAATTTCTTGGAGATATATTTACCTAAAGTTAGGAACGACATATTAGAATCCTTATTCAAAACCAAATTATGTAAGTTTTCATCAAATTTTAGGAAGAAAAAATATGATCAATTCTACGAAAATACAAGAACTAATCATATAAATTTTCAATTACTAAATTAATTCACCACTAAATATATAATGATATGAATACAAAGTAAAAGTGGTGAATTAATTTGAAGTTGATTATGAAACCATACAAGGGAAAGCGTACATTTATATAGATATAGACGACAACTCAACTTTCAGTTTCTAGATTCTTTCTGGAAGGATGACGCAATTGCAATTCGGCATTTGTTCTTACTTTTGTTTTACATGTTCCAACATTAATGAATTTTTGACAATCTTCGTCAATGCTAAGACCATGTTTTAATCAAGAAAATCCTTTTAATATAAAATGTTTAGCCATTAATCCTGAAACCGTAACCATACAAAACCGGATTTAGTCAGGTTTGGCTTTCAGTATCATCTGTTCTTTTGGGTTTGTTCTTTTATTTTGAAAGTATATCCAAAATTAATTTATATATCAGATTTCAAATTTCTTGGAGATATATTTACCCAAAGTTAGGAACGACATATTAGAATCCTTATTCAAAACCAAATTATGTAAGTTTTCATCAAACTTTAGGAAGAAAAAATATGATCAATTCTATGAAAATACAAGAACTAATCATGTAAATTTTCAATTACCAAATTAATTCTCCACTAAATATATAATGATATGAATACAAAGTCAAAGTGGTGAATTAATTTGAAGTTGGTTATGAAACCATACATGGGAAAGCGTACATTTATATAGATATAGACGACAACTCAACTTTCAGTTTCTAGATTCTTTCTGGAAGGATGACGCAATTGCAAGTCGGCATTTGTTCTTACTTTTATTTTACATGTTCCAACATTAGTGACTTTTTGACAATCTTCCTCAATGCTAAGACCATGTTTTAATCAAGAAAATCCTTTTAATATAACATGTTCAGCCATTAATCCAGAAACCGTAACCATACAAAACCGGATTTAGTCAGGTTTGGCTTTCAGTATCATCTGTTCTTTTGGGTTTGATTACATGGGCCAACATGTTCTAATATTGATCTCGAGTATCAGATTGTTTTATATATCCAAGATATCTTTTATTTTGAAAGTATATCCAAAATTAATTTATATATCAGATTTCAAATTTCTTGGAGATATATTTACCCAAAGTTAGGAACGACATATTAGAATCCTTATTCAAAACCAAATTATGTAAGTTTTCATCAAATTTTAGTAAGAAAAAATATGATCAATTCTACAAAAATACAAGAACTAATCATGTAAATTTTCAATTACTAAATTAATTCACCACTAAATATATAATGATATGAATACAAAGTCAAAGTGGTGAATTAATTTGAAGTTGGTTATAAAACCATACAAGGGAAACGTACATTTATATAGATATAGACGACAACTCAACTTTCAGTTTCTAGATTCTTTCTGGAAGGATGACGCAATTGCAAGTCTGCATTTGTTCTTACTTTTATTTTACATGTTCCAACATTAATGACTTTTTGACAATCTTCGTCAATGCTAAGACCATGTTTTAATCAAGAAAATCCTTTTAATATAACATGTTTTGCCATTAATCCAGAAACCGTAACCATACAAAACCGGATTTAGTCAGGTTTGGCTTTCAGTATCATCTGTTCTTTTGGGTTTTATTACATGGGCCAACATGTTCTAATATTGATCTCGAGTATCAGATTGTTTTATATATCCAAGATTTCTTTTATTTTGAAAGTATATCCAAAATTAATTTATATATCAGATTTCAAATTTCTTGGAGATATATTTACCCAAAGTTAGGAAGGACATATTAGAATCCTTATTCAAAACCAAATTATGTAAGTTTTCATCAAATTTTAGGAAGAAAAAATATGATCAATTCTACGAAAATACAAGAACTAATCATGTAAATTTTCAATTACTAAATTAATTCACCACTAAATATATAATTCACCACCAAATTGATATATCTTAAGTCAAATTGATACTTAGGTGACCTCTAAATAGAATGGGCATATCGGGGTTTTTTTTTGTACCAGGAACCGGTTCCTAACCGGACCCAGATCTTGTTAGAGTGTAGGGGAACCGGTTCTTGTAGGAACCAGGTTCAGTTCCTAACCGGATATAGTGCTTTAATACTGGAACCGATAGTAACCCATCCCGGATTGGGTTGGAACCGGGTACTCTGAAGAATCGATTCCACCGAGTAAGTCCTTACAATCACTGAAATGTTACGGTGGAATCGGTTCTTAAAAAAAATCCTTATATTGGATAAAATACTGCAATTTAAAAAAAACATACAAACATATTAAAGAAAATAAAAACATATTGTATTGTAGCCGGTTTATTTCTTTGACCGTTTACTTTTCGTGGATGCGTCCATTTGACTTGCAGCTCGCTTTGGTGGTGCCACTTCGATTCCAACGGTAATAAGCATTAAATGGGCATTTTGCAACGGCTAGGAATCGATTCCGACGGCTAGGAATCGATTCCAACGGTAATCAAACTCCATGAGTGCGAGAGTATGGTTAAAAGAATCCTTCCACGGAGCATAGTTCGCACAATTCAAAGTATCAATAGCCATAGCATGAGCTGATAGTGGATTAAAATGAGAAGAATAAGATACATTGCAAAAGAAGAAGTTAGAGTGACTTATGGGTAACCTAAAACTAAGGCTGGTGAAAATCAAGACCATTATACTAAGGAAGCTCTGATAACGTTATTTATACACACCAATTTTAAATAAGGTTCTGCTTGAATGACGGTTTTCGCTCTGGCTATGGCCAATCATACAAATATTATGAACTGTCAGACTGTGCAGATTAGATGTAACACATCACCTTTGGGCAGAAGTTGAAATACCACAATTTTAGGCACAAGTCAAAGTTTGCGAGACATGAGTGTAACATATCACCTTTGGGTAGAAAAAGAAACACTCATGCATCTAAGGCAGAAGTCATGTGTATATCATATGAATAAATGTAATAAGGTAAGTGTTACACTATGCTTGTTCATATAATAAGGATATACACCTAATTGACTATGCTTAAGTTCCCAAAATAACACCACAAGTAAACACATCACATTTGGGCAGAAGTGAGAACTTGAAAAAATGTTATTTTAGTTTAACAAATTTTAAATCAATAAAAAAAGAATTAGTTGAATGATTATTTAAAAGTTATGTTTATAAAACATAAAAGAGTAAGGTTTTATAAAACAAAATTATTTAATAATAAACTCAGCTAATTCATAGATGGATTGCAACGGAAATGAAAGTAAACTTTATAACACAATCAAAGAGAGATAGTTTTCAACAAACATGATTTTCATTAGTCAAATGATTGTATGCATTACAAGGATTCAACTATGCATGCATGTATTACTAAACTCACCCTTAGCCTGAGCTCACAGTTAGTTCGTACAAGATGAATGGTGAAAGAGAGCTAAGAGAACAGTACAGGCACTGTTCTATTTATAGTACAATCCTAACCACTGAGCATCTAATGCTGACGTCACCTAGACAGTGACATCAGCAACTGTTACATTGAAACAACTGAGATACTAAACACTGATTACTATCCACTGTTGTTGCCTAAACACTGATGTAGCAATCAATGCTTTCTTCATTGGTTGATCAGTCCTTTGAATCAGCAATGCTTTGGTTTTCAACAGGCTTTGACAAACATCAGTTGTTAGGTCTTCAGTCTTTGTATCGGCAGTACTTGTATGAACAGATGTTGAGAAGATCAATCCTTAGGACTGTCTGTTGATAGAAGCACTGCCATTGGAGGGAACTTAGAACATTCAAGCTTATTGTGGATCAACAGTTGAGAACCAGTTTTGGCTTTCAGTATCATTTGTTCTTCTGGGTTTGATTACATGGGCCAACAATCTCCCCTAGAACAGATGATGCCAAAATACGTCCTTATTCTTGATCTTTATTCTCTCATCAGTTTTTCCCCGATTTGCCCTTTGAATTGCAATTCAAAGTTCAGGGAATCTTCATCATCCCCATCCCTGTAAAGTTGAAGTTCCAAAAGATCTAGGAGATCAGCCGCATCCAGACCTAATGCATCCTCCCTTGATATGTGTTCAACTGTACCATTGGACTTGAGCAAGTCAATACATGGGTCTTTCTATCAGACCCCCACTTTAGTATTTTTTAGTTTAATGGGTTTTTTCGGAGATACACTTATTTGTGATGAGTTGGAGATGGAGGTCTGCTTGTCAGCCTTTGAACTGTTTCAGCAAGGTGAGCTTGAAGCTTTAATGAGGCATCATCCAAGCCATACATGATCTGATTCTTGATAGGCTGTTTCATGATCTCAGCTTCTCTCTTTGCATCTTCCTCATCCATCTGCTTCTGTCTTTTTCTTTAATCTAAGACATGGGTGGATAAGTCAGAGGATGTGAATAATGTTTTCAGAGAAAGAGAGGGTCTGCTGCTCAGGCTTATCAGTGGTTTGGTCTTTATACACTAGCTTCTTTGGAGCTGTTGGATCTGTTTCTCTTAGTTTTTCCAACTTTTCATATACTTGATCAATATACTGCCTGGACCATCTTGAAATGGCCCTTGCAGATCTATACTTGGCTGCAACCAACTCAGCCCTCTTCCTCTTGTATTCTAAGGTAAGTTATGCACTAGATTTCTTGAACTTGTTCCAGTTTGGTGCAGACTTCTTCATTTGAGGATCATTCTTCATCCTTTCAATTCTGTTTGCTTCTGCTTTGAGAGCTGTGAGAGGCCAGTCTTTGAACTGATGTTCTTTGGCAGGATATGGTTTGTCTCTCATGATAAGCTCTAAGAGATCTTTCATTAGCTTCTTTTGAAGAATAACATTGGGTGGCAGATTTGACATCTACTTGCTCAAGTCTCTTGCAAAGTCTTCTAGTTTCCTGACTTTACTTAACCCATGCTGCATTCGACTTGAGAGGTTGGTGTCACCTTTCCCTTTACTCTCTTGCTTGGCAATATATTCAGCTTGTTTGACTTTTAGTTTCAGATATTCATCCATGTTTCTTGGATCTCTGAAGCCATAAAGAGATGGGAAGGTTCTTTTGGATGGATCATCCTCTGTATAGAATTGCCTCATTTCATTTTTCACTGTATGCAATTCCATAGGATAACTTACTGCCAATGGAATGTCTCTTGAAGGGTCTTGACCCGTGATGGTTATGGTTGAACAAGTGGATTTGTTGTACGTAATGGTGGAGGAATAAATGGTTCAGGGTTTGTTTGAATGAAAGGTTCAGATGACAGAGGAACAGGTGCTGGTATGCCATCTTCATTCATAGTGAATTTCCATTTTCTGGTATAAACAAATTTAGGAGAAGGAGTTTTTGTAGGAGAATTGGAAATAGTAATGAAAATTGTTTGAGAAGGAAATTGGAAGGTTGTGGAAGTGGTTGGTTGACTAACAACTATTGAAACAACTAGTGTCTCAACCGTTGTTGTCTTAAGAACTGTTGAAGTGTCAACATTTGTTGCAGTGGTGGATGGTAGTGGTGATGATGGTTTTGTTTTCTGTTTTTTGACAGGTTGTTTTTGTGGTGGTGGTGTTGGTTTATATGTGGCAGTGGATGACTTTTTGATACCAGCAGTGGTTTTGAGACCAGCAGTGGTTTGCTTTTCAGGTTTTTCAGTGGTTTCTTTTGGTGGTGAAGGTGATTTTGGGTATGTGGCAAGAGGTGGTTTGTTGTGTTTATGGGATTTTCTTCTATCAGAAGTGCCAAGATCTTTTGTCTTAATCTCACAATTTTTCCGTTCCTTTTGTTCCTTCTTCCAAATCCTTTCCTTTGTTTCATTTTGATTTTGAATAGTCTTTTTGTTTGCAGCCTCTTCGTCTGCTTGAATGTTTTGGGTTTCATCAATTCCCTTTCTTTTACTTTGACAGATGTTTCAACAGAGGTTGCAGAAGACTTCTTTCTAGGCTCTGGCTTTTGTGTTGGCTTTTGTCTTGGAGTAGGACTGCCAAACTTCTTCATATCATGTTTCTCCCCCTTTTTGGCATCATCTTGATCATCATTATCTTCAAAGATGGATGCAGGGGTAGTGCCGGTCATCTTTGTTAGGGATTCTTTGATACCCTTGATGTTAGCCTGAGTATCTTTATACCTTGCTTCAACCATATTTCTGATAAGCGCAATGTGTGTATTATGTTGAATTTCAACAAGTTCCCTTTGAGCAGTCGGAATGGGCTGGACGGATTTCCAGAGCTCTTGGGATAATTGTTGATGTGTTGGTTGACTTTTGGAAGCTTCTACCAGTGTTTGTATTAACTGATTCATTGAAAGAACAGTGGTTTCAATGGAAGATAACCTCTCCGTCAAATCTTGGTATTTTAAACCATCACCCAAATGAATGGGATCATCTGATTTCCCACCAGTGGTGGTTGTATCTGTTGTTGAAACAAGAGGAGTCTCTAAGTTATCATCACCAGATGCCCCTTTTTCTTGGTACTGGGACTTCTTTCTTTAGCAGTGGTTTCCTTAGAAATCTCACCAGTGGTTAGCTTGAACACACCAGTGGATACCTTGGTTCCCACAGAAGAAATTTCCTTAAAGGGAGTCTTACTTATGAAACTACTGTCCAGGTGTAGATAAGTGGATCCATCACCTGTAGTAGCTGTTCCACTTGAACTACTAGTAAGAATTTCATGAAATTCTAGTGGTGTAGCCTCCTCAACTGTTTGTGGGATAACCGATTGAGTTGGTTTAGACATAGCCATTGTAGAAGTTGTACTCTCAGTAATGTGTTGGTGAGAGGGGCTGCTTTGGGTCTGAATCTCAATGGCATCAAACAGAGGTTTTATTGATGGTGGAATTGGAGATGTGGAGAGAGGTGTGGAAAGAGAATTTACCCCGGGAGCAGGACTTGTAAGCATACTCTCAAGTGAGGGTGATGCTTCATATGAGGGTGTCCCTATGCATACAACATGTTCCTTTTGTGTGTAAGCATGAGGAGTTGAGGCTTTAGGTGGAGATCTTACCAGCTGTTGTGAGGAAGTAGCAACAGTGGTTTCAGGTGACTTTTGTGATGTCACTGGGTTAACTTCTGGGATCTCATCTTCCAGAAAGCCCGTTTTAATGGGTTTGGTGGATTTCTTTTTGGTCTTTTTGGTAGGTTTTGGTGGGGGTTGTACAGCAGTGGTTGTGCTGCTGTGGTTACCATGAGCAGTGAGCTTAACAGCTGAAGTCTGAGGAGCAGATGTGGACTCATCCAAAATTTGCTCAGACTCCCCTGCTTGTGTTTTTGAACTTTTTGACTCTTTAGCCATTAGGCGAGTAAAAGTTTCAACAGGCAAGCTGTTTATTTGAAAAGGTGTTCCCTGTTCCAAAGATTTTACATTTTCTTTTGGATTTTTTGTTGTAAATAATAGCTAAGGAATCTAGGGAACAACAAGAAAACTTGTGGCTTCTTGTCTTTGACATTTTTTAAATTATTAACCAAATCAGTAAAAATTGCTTGGGGGTAATTGAAATCAGTTTTAGACATAATAGCATACCCCAAGTATTGGATTTCTCAAAGGAAATTCGTTAAAAACAGTTGTTTTATTTGAAACACAAGTGAGCAGAGTATGAAACAGGAATTTCATAGGAGGTGGAAATTCTCCTTTTTGCATTGTTGCTTTTGTTAACTGTCCTGCATACCCTCATTCGATCAAATCAATTTGATACTCACTTTTAGGGAAGGAAATTTTACCTGCCAAGTCGTTCATTTGAAAAACCTCTGAGATGGTTTGTGGTGTGATTGGGACCAAAATACCTCCTACTTTTGATGTAATAGCCCAGGGCTTTTTATCTTGAAGTTCAAGATTAGCATTGGCCCAGAAATCTCGTAGGGTATCTTGATAATTGGTGCATTACAAGTGAGCAAAGTTTAGTCCTTTGAGGATGATAGGGTGTCGATAATGGTATGAAAGTCAGTATTTTTGGTTGTTTTTTCGAAAGTACAAATATAATTGTGTGGATGTTTGATGATAAGAGTCATGATCGGAATGAAAAAACACGAATGATTGAGAGAGAATGAAGAAGAAGAGTGTAACCGCTTTTGAGAATTTTTGAATTCACGGTGATGAAAACTCTGTTTGGGGGTTTTATCAGGGTTTTATTGGGATGAAAAAGTGAATGCTGACGTGGCAGCGATTTCAAAGAGCTGACGGCTAACATCTGCCCACGTGACAACCTCTGATGGAGTAGTGGAAGATAGTTGTTTGGAAACCACTGATGGACAATATCAGTGGTTGAGAACAGTGAATGGTGAAAACAGTGGCTAATTTTAACTATCAGTGGATAGATATCAATGATTGAAACACTGATGTTTGGTCAACAGTGGTCAACAAGGAATATGAAGAAACATAGGTTGTCTTTCTGCATTGGGTGGAATTTCAACAATCAGTGGTTGAAACAATCAGTGGATATGGTCAGACTTGTAAGGATTTATGAAAAATTTTCATTTTAACTATTTTTAAGGATGGATATTTGATTTTCTGAAAACATTTTAATGCTCTTTATTCATAGAAAACCAAGTTTTGCTTGTTAGTCCATGTTAAGCATGCCAATTCTAAAGATCAAGCTTTCAAAGGTGGATGTGTCTAATGCTTTTGTTAGCACATCTGCCAGCTGATCTTTAGTTGGAACATGATGCAGATAAATCAAACCTTTTTCATAGCAATCCCTCACAAAGTGATGTCTGATGTCAATGTGCTTGGTGGTTGAATGAGAGACTGGATTTTTGATGATATTTTCAGCTGCTTGACTGTCCAACATGAGTGGTGTCTCTAAAGCATTTATACCAAAATCCAGCAATTGATTTTGAAGCCACAAAAGTTAGGCTATACAGCTTGCAGCAGTAATGTATTCAGCTTCAGCAGTGGATGTTGAAACAGCTACTTGCTTTTTGCTTTGCCAAGACACCAAGTAATCGCCTAGGAATTGACACTGTCGCAACCCCCGTTCCCCTATACAAATACAGGAATGGACGGTAGCGACCAGTTTCGGTGGTATCTGGTATTGTCTAATTTTGGCAGCGGAAATTACATCAGGATCGTAGTTAGGAAATATTTTATCAGAGTAAAATACCACACTTTCATAATATTAAACTCATGGGATAAAACCCAAGTTTTAAGTACACATATTTTCATAGGAATAAATCCTATTTTTATTTAGTAAAAACATCTATTTATTTTAGGTAACTTTATTACCACTTTTCCAAGCCTTCAGTGCTGTCCAGCTGGCTTCTATTTGGCTTTCACATTTTGTTACTTGAAACGCGTTTAAAAACATTTTGTCAGTGGGAAATACTGGTGAGTGAATCCCAGTTTAATCAAGTTTAAATAAAAACCATTGTACAGTATTGAGGGCGATCTCACAATTACATTTGCTTACAAGTCATATCAATTACCACCCACGATACTGTCAAAACCGACTTGTGGAAAAGTTACTTCTCGCAAGGCAGTAACTAATTTTGTATACAAAACCCCAACATACCGACGATAATTGTATCCTTACAAATACTCAATAACAGCTTAATATATAATTACTTGTGTGAGGTTTTGTAAGAACAGTTAACAAAAAGGAGATTACTAACATTGCTGTCTTAGGTTTTCAGTAAAAATTTCCTGGGAATAATCTATAATTTACACAAATGCACGCGTGTTAGTATAATAACCCATTTTAACATTAGTAATACCCTCCCCGAGACGGCATTCCAACGACTACGTCGGGCAGAACCACGACAGCCGTTACGGAACCCTAGATCAATCGGGCAGAGTATCTAATACGTATCCAGGGGTTATGATACTTACAACGGAGCAGAACTTCGTTATTTAGGGGGGGTATTAGACTCGAGTATAGAGTATACTACGTGAAATTTAGAGAAAGAAAGAAAAATTTGAGCGAATTCGACTGAAGGCCCGAGCTCCAGCTTTATAGGGGCTTGCCCGCGTAAGAGTAGGCTAAGGCCTACGCGGCCCGTGTACTAGGTCGGGTAGGGTTTAGCTCATCCGGGTCATCGACTAGCTTCGCCACGATGATGACACGTGTCATGACCGGGTGTCGCCGCGTTTTCAATTGCTCGCGGCCCGCGTAAGATCCCTAAGGGGACTACGCGCCCCGCGTCAAACCCAAAAATTTCATTTTTAATTAATTTTAATAATATAAAAGGTATTCGGGGTCTGTTTTCATGTATGGGGTGTTTTTAGGGACATATTGGGATATTTTAAATATTTTTAGGGTGTCAGAAAATTTATGAGGATGTTGGTTTTCTTTAGGGTTGTTATATCCTCCCCACCTTGTTTTAGAGCTCGTCCTCGAGGTATACTGGAACAGGTGTGGATATTTCCTTTGCATTTCCGTTTCAAGCTCCTATGTGTACTCTGGTCCTCTTTTGGAGTCCCATTTTACTTTGACCAGAACTAATCTCTTGTGCTTAACGTTCTTGACTTTCCTGTCTTCGATTTGTAGAGGCCTTTTTACAAACTTGAGTTGTTCATTTACCTCTATGTCCTTTAGAGGCACTATGAGTGATTCATCAGCTAGGCATTTCTTGAGATTAGATACATGAAATACATCATGTATTCCTGCCATTTCCTCTGGCAGTTGTAGCTGATAGGCTACAGGTCCTATTTTTCTAATAATCTCAAAAGGTTCAATATACCTAGGACTTAGCTTTCCTCTTTTGATGAATCTTACTACTCCTTTCCAAGGAGAGACTTTTAACAATACTTGGTCCCCTACTTGAAATTCCAATGGTTTCCGTCTGTTGTCCGCATAGCTTTTCTGTCGATCACATGCTGCTTTTAGTCGTTCCTTGACTTGAATAATCTTGTCGGTTGTTTCTTGTACAATCTCTGGTCCAGATAGTTGATTTTCCCCAATTTCTGCCCAACAGACTGGGGTTCGGCACTTTCATCCATAAAGTGCTTCGAATGGTGCAGCATTGATACTTGTGTGATAACTGTTATTATAAGAAAATTATATTAAAGGTAAGTGATCGTCCCAATTACCTCCGAAATCAATTACACAAGCTCTAAGCATGTCCTCCATTGTCTGAATTGTCCTTTCGCTTTGTACGTCCGTTTGAGGATGATATGCTGTGCTTAGATTTAGTTTGGTTCCCATTGCTTTTTGGAAACTGGCCCAAAAATGAGAGGTAAAACGGCTATCTCTATCAGAAACAATTGATAAAGGAATTCCATGTAAAGAAACAATTTCATTTACATACAATTTAGCTAGCTGTTCCATACTGAAAGTTTCCTTCATTGGTAGGAAGTGAGCTGACTTAGTTAGCCTATCTACAATCACCTAGATTGTATCATTACCTTTCTTTGTTTTGGGTAATTTGGTAACAAAATCCATTGTTATCAATTCCTATTTCCATACTGGCATTTCTAATTGTTGCAGCAATCCTGAGGGTTTCTGGTGTTCAGCTTTAACTTGTGAACAGGTTAAGCATTTGGAAACATAGGCTGCTATATCCTTTTTCATTCCTATCCACCAAAAATTCTTTCTTAAATCCTGATACATTTTATCACTTCCTGGGTGTATCCTATACTTGGAGTTATGGGCTTCTTCTAATATACGATGACGTAGGTTTCCTAATTTAGGTATCCACATTTTCTTTTCATGGAATCTCCAAATTCCATCTGTTCCTTGTTCTAATTCCTTGATCATTCCTTTTAATTTTTCAGTATCATCCTTGATTACTGATTCTTGTGCTTTTCTAATTTGATCATTTAAATCTACTTGTAGATTTAATTTAAGAGAACGTACCCTTTTTGGCTTCTCATGATACTTTTGACTTAAAGCATCAGCCACTACATTTTCCTTTCCTGCATGATACTGGATATTACAATCATAATCGCTAAGAATCTCCATCCAGCGTCTTTGTCTCATATTCAACTCTTTTTGCCCAAAAACATACCTTAAACTCTTATGATCAGTGAATATAGTAAACTTGCTACCATAAAGGTAATGTCTCCAAATCTTAAGGGCAAAAATTATAGCTCCTAATTCTAAATCATGGGTTGAATAATTCTCTTCAAGATTCTTAAGCTGTCTAGATGCGTAAGCTATAACTTTTTGGCGTTGCATCAACACACATCCATAACCTAACTTAGAAGCGTCACAATATACTACAAAATCTTCAGTTCCTTCTGGTAACGTTAGTATGGGTGTATTAGTTAATCTTTGCTTAAGAATTCTAAATGCTTCTTCCTGTTTTGGTCCCCATTCAAACTTAATGGATTTACAGGTTAACTTAGTTAAGGGAATGGCTATTCTAGAAAAATATTGAATAAATTTTCTATAATAACCAGCCAATCCTAAGAAACTTCTAACCTCGGTTAGTGACTCAGGGGTTTTCCATTTGGTAATCGCTTCGATCTTGGTTGGATCTACATGAATTCCTTCATGGTTGACTAAATGTCCATGAACTGTACCTGTTCTAACCAAAACTCGCACTTTGAAAACTTAGCATATAGCTTTTCCTTTCTTAGTAAGCTTAGAAGTGCGTGCAAATGCTTTGCATGTTCCTCTTTACCTTTAGAGTAAATTAGAATATCATCTATGAAGACAATTATGAATTTATCCAAATATGGCTTACATATTCGGTTCATCATATCCATAAATGCGGCTGGGGCATTGGTTAAACCAAATGGCATGACAGTAAATTCATAATGGCCGTACCTTGTTTTGAATGCGGTTTTAGGAATGTCCTCTTCATGTACCTTTAATTGATGATATCCTGATCTTAAATCGATTTTAGAGAAGAATCGAGCTCATTGCAATTGATCGAACAGATCATCGATTCTTGGTAATCGGTACCGGTTCTTAATCGTGACCTTGTTTAATTCACGGTAGTCAATGCACATAAGTATTGATCCATCCTTCTTTTTGACGAATAAAATAGGTGCTCCCCATGGCGATGAGCTTGGCTGTATAAACCTTTTCTTCAACAACTCGTCTAACTGCTTCTTCAGTTCTTGCATTTCTGCGGGTGCCAAACGGTAGGGTGCTTTGGCAATTGGTGCTGTTCCTGGCAGTAGGTGAATTCTAAATTCAACTTCCCTGTCTGGCGGTAGTCCTGGCAATTCTTCTGGGAAGATATCTGAAAACTGAGACACTACTGGAATATCTTTTAGTTCTTTTCCTTTAGTGTTAGTGATTATAGAAATCAAATACACTATAGATCATTTTCTTATACAACTTGCAGTTTTCATCACAGAGATGAATTTCGTGGATCTAGATGGTTTATCTCCTTTAATTGTGATCTTTTCACCCCTTGGTGAATTTACTTGGATTGACTTTTGATCACATAAAATACTGGCTTTATTGGCTATTAACCAATCCATTCCTAATACAATATCAAATCTTGCCAGATTCATTGGGTAAAGATTTGCAATAAACTTTTGATTTAAAAATTCTATTCTTGCTCCCTGCAAGATTTCAGAAATCCTAACCGTTTCTCCATTGGTTGTTTCTACTAAACATTCTCGGGAGAATTTAGTTAATGGTTGATTTAGAAGTTTGCAAAATGAAGTATTAATAAAACTTTGGTTCGAACCAGAGTCAAATAATACTTTAGCAAAAACATCATTAACTAAAAACGTACCGGCTATGACGTCCGGAATCATTTTGGCTTCATCTACAGTCAGAACAAATGCTCTAGCATTTTTAGTATTCTTGTTGTTCGCAGCTGGAGCCAATTTCGGACAGTTCGGCTTGATGTGACCTTTTTCTCCACAGTTGAAGCACAGTCCATTACTGGATTTTCTCCTGCAATCTTCTTCCTTGTGTCCTGGTGCCTTGCAGAAATTGCAGTGAGTGGAGCATTTTCCCGAATGCTTCTTTTTGCGGGCCTTGTAGTATGGTGCAGAGGTAGAACGTATATTTCTACGGTTGGAATTCCCAAAACGGAATTCTTGGGTAAGCCTTTGAGCTAGGTTTCTCCTCTGGTCTTCTTCTCTAGTACGGATTAATTCATCTATCAAGGTATTTGCTAGTTCTACAGCTTCTTCTATAGTTTGGGGTCTAGCTGCCTTGACTACATGTCTAATCTCTCCAATTAATCCCCATATATAACGGGAGATTAATACCGGTTCAGGTGATGCAAGGGTTGGTACTATTCTAGCATATTCAAAGAATGTGGTAGTATAACCCTTACTATCTACCCCGGTCATACTAAGGTTCAGAAACTTATTCGCTATTTGTTCCTTTTCATTGGGAGGGCAGAATTTCCTTTCTACCATATTTTAAATTCCTCCCATTCCATATTGTATACCCTATCACTTCCTCTTGACTGGAGGATAGTGTTCCACCATTCTAAGGCTGAGTTTTTGAATAGATTAGAAACAAACATTATCTTGTCTTCTTCAGCACACTTGCTTATATTTAAAACAACCTCAGTCTTTTCTATCCAGCGTAGAGCTGCAATGGGTCCTTCATTTCCCTAGAATTCTATTGGTTTGCAGGACCATAAATCTTTATAAGAACAACCATAAGGCATGGTTCTTCTTTTGGGAATGGGCACTTGAAGTATGGGTCCATTGTTTACGTTGTGTTCTGGTTCAGTTGGTCGCTTACTGCTATGCTTACTTTTATTATCCGCTTCCTTAACAGTTTGGAGAATATATGGCATTGCATCTATGATTCCTTGTGCCACTATGTGTTGAATGGCACTACTATCCACTTGGTTTCCATTGTTATTGTTGTTCGGATTCTCATTATTCAAATTATCGTTATTCGGGTGGTTATCACTCTGGTTTTCATTGTTCAGGTTTTCCTGGTTCACTTCGTTGTCCATCTGAATTTTAAACATTTACCACGCATTAATAATCACAAAATAATATTTAATATAACCAATCACATGACAAGCATTTTGGTCAAAAGCGTCGATCATTGCGACTTTACTCTATTTATATAATATGCATCTATTACACACCAGTACAGAAATTAAAATTACAATACCGACTGAAATTTAAAGTTACTGTACTAGTTTTCTTTTTTTTTTTTCATACACATACACACATATTTTATTATTATATTATATTATTATTATTATAACCTTCTCCACCATCACTTCTATAGATATGGATTCATCCAGAAATCCATATTGCGCTCGTCGTACTTCCAGACGAGTCGCTCTCCCACCTATCTCATCCTTTCACTATTCTCTAAAATTTCCTCACCAAATGTCCTAAGTTCTTGTACGTTTTCTGCACTCATTGGGGGTGCAGGTTCTAGGACTAGGTTCGGAAACTGGGGTGCGGGTTCCTGGTACGGGGGTGTAGGGGCCTGGTATGGGTAAGGATTCTCTAAAATCTCCCTAATGAATACATCGTTATCGTAATAGGGATCTAGAGGGTCCAACCCTGGGTAGGCTCCTAGGTTTTGCATGGGCATGTCTTCGTGTATCGGGTAACGTTGCACATAGTCCCTATTGTCATCCCACCATGGGTCGTAATTTGGGTCTAAGGGATTTGGTGCGGGTACCCTAGGTATCTCCTCCGGATTAAAATCATGCATTTCTACTTGATTTTCAGGGTTTTCTATTTCCATCGGTTGGTCAGGAAATGGTGGTTGTGGTTGGAGTTCTAATATTTGCTCTAGGTTAGGGTCAGCTGCAGTGGTTGCTAGGATGTGGATGTTGGCTATACCCCTATTAAGCATATCCTGGGCATAGGCATCGGTTTCACTTTTGGCTGCTGCTAGTGCTCTCTGGTCTTGTAACTTTTTCATACGCTTTCTATGCTCATGTGCTCCCCTACTGAACCATCCCCTCTTTTTCTGAGGAAATGGCTCTTCAGATTAAGCCTTAAATACGAATATTCCTTCTTCCGTATCAGCAGAGTACCCCGAGAGGGCAGGCTGAGAAGAGGCACCTTCGCTTCTAGGCGAACCAGACAATTGACGGTACGCGTCAGATGGTCCTTGGTCGCTCATACTGTAAACTAACAAATAGTAAAATAACACATAACAAGAAAATACAATTATGCACGTATTTCCGTAATTTATTTCCTAACAGATTGAATTTTGGTGTCAGCAGAACACTTCTGTGGCTGAATCAGTGGCTTAGCTCTGATACCACCTTCTGTCGCAACCCCCGTTCCCCTATACAAATACAAGAACGGACGGTCGCGACCAGTTTCGGTGGTATCTGGTATTATCTAATTTTGGCAGCGGAAATTACATCAGGATCGTAGTTAGGAAATATTTTATCAGAGTAAAATACCACACTTTCATAATATTAAACTCATGGGATAAAACCCAACTATTAAGTACACACATTTTCATAGGAATAAATCATATTTTTATTTAATAAAAACATCTATTTATTTTAGGTAACTTTATTGCCACTTTTCTAAGCCTTCAGTGCTGTCCAGCTGGCTTCTATTTGGCTTTCACATTTTGTTACCTGAAACGCGTTTAAAAACATTTTGTTAGTGGGAAATAATGGTGAGTGAATCCCAGTTTAATCAAGTTTAAATAAAAACCATTGTACAGTATTGAGGGCGATCTCGCAATTACATTTGTTTCCAAGTCATATCAATTACCACCCACGGTACTGTCAAACCCGACTTGTGGAAAAGTTACTCCTCGCAAGGCAGTAACTAATTTTGTATACAAAACCCCAACATACCGACGATAATTGTATCCTTACAAATACTCAATAACTGGTTAATATATAATTAATTGTGTGAGGTTTTTTAAGAACAGTTAACAAAAAGGAGATTACTCACATTGCTGTCTTAGGTTTTCAGTAAGGATTTCCTGGGAATAATCTATAATTTACACAAATGCAAGCGTGTTAGTATAATAACCCATTTTAACATTAGTAATACCCTCCCCGAGACGGCATTCCAACGACTACGTCGGGCAAAACCACGACAGCCGTTACGGAACTCTAGATCAATCGGGCAGAGTATCTAATACGTATCCAGGGGTTATGATACTTACAACGGAGCAGAACTTCGTTATTTAGGGGGGGGGGTATTAGACTCGAGTATAGAGTATACTACGTGAAATTTAGAGAAAGAAAGAAAAATTTGAGCGAATTCGACTGAAGGCCCGAGCTCCAGCTTTATAGGGGCTGATTTTGAGTTTTACGCGGCCCACGTAAGAGTAGGCTAAGGCCTACGCGGCCCGTGTACTAGGTCGGGTAGGGTTTAGCTCATCCGGGTCATCGACTAGCTTCGCCACGATGATGACACGTGTCATGACCGGGTGTCGCCGCGTTTTCAATCGCTCGCGGCCCGCGTAAGATCTCTAAGGGGTCTACGCGCCCCGCGTCAAACCCAAAAATTTCATTTTTAATTAATTTTAATAATGTAAAAGGTATTCGGGGTCTGTTTTCACGTATGGGGTGTTTTTACGGACATATTGGGATATTTTAAATATTTTTAGGGTGTAAGAAAATTTATGAGGATGTTGGTTTTCTTTAGGGTTGTTATAGACACCCTCCTGATGTGGACTTCCTGGTGGTGTTTCATCCATCTAAGTCACTATCTGAATAACCTGCAAGCTTAATATTCCCATTAGCAGGATACCAGATACCAAGTATGGGAGCAACTTTTATGTATCTAAATATTCTTTTTACAGCAATGAGATTAGATAGCTTAGGTGCTGATTGGGATCTAGCACAGACACATGTTGCAAACATGATGTCTGGCCTTGATGCAGTTAGGTACAAAAGAGACCCAATCATGCTTCTATAAAATGTTTGATCAACCAGTTCATCTTTTGCATCAGACTTGACAAGCTTTGTGGTTGCCATGGGTGTACTACATGGTTTACAATCATTCATATCAAATTTTGTTAAAAGATCTTTTACATATTTGCTTTGATGAATGAAAGTTCCATTTTGCAATTGCTTAACTTGGAGACCAAGAAAGCATTGGAGTTCACCCATTGCACTCATTTCAAACTCTGCTGTCATGAGTTGTCGAAACTCTTCACACATTGAGTTACATGTGCTTCCAAGGATGATGTCATCCATATAAATTTGGACAATCATCAAATCTTTTCCTCTCCATTTTAGAAACAGGGTTTTATCAATTTTACCTCTTGTGAACCCAATAGAGATGAGAAAAGTGGAAAGAGTTTCATACCAGGCCCTTGGTGCTTGTTTCAAGCCATACAAAGCTTTGTTTAGCTTGTAGACATGATCTAGATAAAAAGGATCCTCAAAACCAGGAGGTTAACAAACATATACCTCTTCTTGAATTTTGCCATAGAGGAATGCACACTTGATATCCATTTGATACACCTTTATGTTGTGGTTGACAGCAAAGGCTAATAACAATCTGATGGCTTCAAGCCTTGCCACAGGAGCAAAGGTTTCATCATAATGAATGCCTTCTTCTTGTCTAAAGCCTTGAACCACAAGCCTGGCTTTGTTCTTGACAACAATGCCCCTTTCATCAGTTTTATTTTTGAAGACCCACTTTGTGCCAATTGGACTTACATCCTCTGGCATTGGTACAAGTTCCCATACTTGTTGTCTTTTGAACTGTTGGAGCTCTTCTTGCATAGCTTTTACCAAACTATTGTCTTTCACTGCCTCTTGGTACTTGACTGGTTGATGGAGAGACAGAAAACCTGCAAAAAGACAAATGTTTTGGGATTGACTTCTGGTGAGAACCCCTTCATTGATGTTGCCAATCACTTGATCTGGTGGATGAGATTTCAGGAAGACTAGATCTCCTTTGTATGGAACAATGCCATTTAAAGGTGAAGGCTGCAGATGTGAATCATCTGAGCTAACATTTGTTGGTGACTTTGATGATCCAACATCTGTTTGAAATAGAGGTGGAGGAATTGGAGGTATGGGTGTAGCACAAAGTTGATTTTTATCCACTGATGGTGGATTTTTATCAACAGTGGTTGGAGATGAGATGGCAGAGGTTACAGGGCTACTTTGGTCAACAACTGTTGATGCAGCAGTGGATGAGCTTTGATAGTTGTTTTGAACATCTGCTGCTCTGGTGGTGGATGTGATTTTATATTGTGGAATCACAACATCATATCCATAGTCTTGTTGTGGAGATTTTGGTGTACCTGCAGGGTTAGTCTTGACAGACACATCTTCAAAAGTAAATTTATCAAGATCAAACAATTCAGCAGGGTTTGCTGGAATTTTCAGTGATGAAAGTTCATTGAACTTTACATTCAAAGTCTCTTCCACACACCTAGTCCTTGTGTTAAACACTTTATAGGCCTTGGCAGTGGTTGAGTATCCCAAATGATAACCACAATCTACTTTGGCTGCAAATTTTGAAATTGAATCTTTTAGGTTTAAGATAAAACATGGGCAGCCAAAGATTTTGAAATATGAGATTAGTGGTTTGATATTGAACAGAGTTTCATAGGCAGTCTTTTGATGCCTGGGGTTGATCAAAACTCTGTTTTGCACATAACATGCAGTGTTTACAGCCTCTGCCCAAAAAGTTAGGTGTAAACCTGAGTCTGCAAGCATTGTCCTGGCAGCTTCAATCAAAGTTCTGTTTTTCCTTTCAACCACCCGATTTTGTTCTAGTGTTCTTGGGATGTTGTACTGCCTTACAATCCCTTTTGACACACAGAAATCATCTAACTGCTTGTTTCTGAACTCTGTTCCATTGTCACTTCTAAAGATTTTTATTGGCAGATCAAATTGCTTTTCAACCTGTTTGACAAATTCTTGCAAAATACCTGGAGTCTCATCTTTTGAATGTAAAAAATAAGTCCATGTAAACCTAGAAAAATCATCTAGAATAACCAGACAATATCTTTTCTTTTTCAAACTCATGATTTTTACTGGGCCAAACAAATCCATGTGAAGCATTTGCAAACACTTGGTTGTTTTGGACTCTTCAATAAACCTGTATGAGCTTTTATGTTCTTTACCTTTTAAACAGGAAACACAATGCTCAGAACAAGTAAACAGTTTGTGGAAGACCTCTTACAAGGCCTTGTTTTGAGAGTGTGGTGATAGTCTTAAGATTTGTGTGCCCAAGTCTTCTGTGCCATAACTCTGTCTCTTTGTTAGAGGCAGCTGAGAATAGACAGGCATCAGTCATTGGACTTTCTTTTGACATGTCAACCACATACACATGGCCACTTCTTTGAGCAACATGCTGTGTTTTATCCTTGGCTATTATTGCTTCAATTTTTCTTACCATTTCTGGTCCAACAATTTTACAATTGTCCTTAGTGAAGAATGACCCATAGCCTTTTTCACTCATTTGTGAAACACTAAGGAGATTGAACTTCAGATTATCAATGAGATTGACATTTTCAAACTTGAGTTTTCCAGCCTGAACTGTCCCTGACCCCAACACCTTTCCCTTAGAATTATTACCAAAAGATATATCACCCCTCCATGGTCTTTGAAATCCTTGAGCAGGGCTCTACATCCTGTCATGTGCCTGGAGCCTCCACTATCAACATACCATAAACTATCTAAGCATGTAGAAGATCACTGCACATCAAGTAAATAATTAGTTCAGGAGGGTCTCTAAAGCCAATAAGGCTTTGGATGGGGTCTCATGTAAGTCAGCCTCAAGTCTAGGAACATGGACAGTGGTTAGGTCAGGGTTTTGAACTTGTTTTTGAATATTTTTCCCTAACCACTGTTGTGAGCCATTTCCTGTCAGATGTTGAAAACCAAAAGGATGCCTGTTCACTTTGGGTTTAGAAGGCTTTTTGTAAGCTTCATAAACATGTGGGGCCCTTTGGTATGGAGTTTGACCTTTTCCTCTTTGGAATTGGTTGGCTGGTGGTGCATTTGTCACTTGCACATCTCTTGAAACAGAGTTTTTGTTCAGCTGTTTTGTAACAGCTGTTTGGACAGACACAAATGGTTGTTTGTTTTTCATGGTTGATTTTGATGAACTCTCAAGTGTTTTTGAAGTGTAATCTTTTCTTTTAACCTCAAAAGTTTTGAGATACACACACTCTTGAGAAAGATGGTTTGTTTTTCCACAAATTGTGCACATAGGTGCAGGCTCAGTGATGCTTGTTTTGTTTATGTCAAATGCTTTTAAGTGAAAACAGTCTTTTGTAGAATGGTTTCTCTTCTCACAGAAGTCACAAAACAAGTTTTTGATCTTTTCTCTTTTCTTCCTCTTTTCTTTTTCTTTCTCAACAGAGTTTTTAACCTCTGTTGGGATGTCTTTTAGAGGGATGATCTTAGCCTTGGGTGCTTTGACACCCTCAATGGTGGAAAACTCCATTGGTTTGAAATTCTCAAGGATGTCACACTCATCTGACCAGGTGGGTTTGAATTGATATTTTTCTATCTATTCAAAGGTTGATGACCCACCTGATTTTTCCAACATGATTTTGTTTCCACTTTTATCAATGATTTTAATTTCTTGACCATCCTTGTTTTTTGGTATGATTTCAACTGAACCAGAATCAATTTTTGCAGTTTTTTCAGTTTGGTCATTTTTCCTGAATCATATGCCGAACTTTACATTGCTTTTGATATGTTTTTCTAACATCAGCTCATAACCTTTGCAGGATTCCACCCATTTTTCACAAGTGATTTGGGTGGATTCCAACTCCTTTTTGCAAACTTGGTATTTTTCTACCATACTTTGAAGTTGGTCCTTGGTTATGCTATGTTCATGCTTTAGACTGCAGATTTCATTATCTTTTCCATACAATTTGTTTTTCAATTCAATGACTGTTTTCTCAAATTGTACTTCATCTTTTAAAATCTTGTCTCTAAGGTTTTCATTTGCCTCTTTATATTAGCAAATGCTACGATGCATTTGTATGAACATAGGGTTTTCAAGACCTGAGGTGATACCTTAGCTGCAGCCATCATGGCACAGTCACATTCATTTTCGCAAGCACTGGTATTCTTCTCCTCTTCATCAACACACCATGGGTCAGCAATAGGTTCCAACAGTGGTTCAGGTTCTTTCAATAACAGCTGTTCACCAACACCAGCAGTAACCACTGCTTCAGCAACTTCATCCACTGTTTCAGCACTGGGTTCCACTTCTTCAGTTTCCTGCCCTTCTGGAATTGACTCTAATGCCGCAAGACATAATTCATCACAAGGAACATCATTCTTAGCAAATAGAGCAAAACTATCATCAGTCAAATCATCAGGCATGCTACTCCAAGCAACAAAGCCTTGGGTAAAGAAACTTTGCTGACTGGTCTCTGCAGAAACAGAAGTTTGTGCAGCATGTTGTGGTGCAGGTTGATCTTATACATTGTGATGACAGCAGAGACTTTAGCATCTTCCAGCAGGTCATGCTTCTCGTGATCAGCATTTATCTGGGCCATGACCACCTGCTGCTTTGCCAGAGCAAGATCCTTCTCAAGGCGAGAGATAGTCTCATCCTTAGCCAGGAAGAATTTTTGATACTCCAGATGCTTTTGCTCCGCCTCCTCAACATAAGCATCAAACGGCATTTCGACCTCAGCAAATTTCTTCAAAAAGTCAAGGTAAAGTTCAGGATCACGTGATCCTCAAGTGGGCAGGATAATCAAGCATAGTCAGTGATCCTTACATCAGCAAAGTATTCTTGGAACTGGTGGCGGATAAGAGGCAAGCCTTCAAGATTATCAGCCTCGGTGGCCTTCCTTTTCTTTCCCCCTTGGAGGTGGTAGGCTTTGGGACCACGACACTCGGGCTAGCAGCAGTCTTCTTCTTCCCAGACCTGGGAGCAACAGCAGTAAGATCGGTAACACTGAAACGGGTGGCAGACCTTGAGGATTTTCCAGCACCAATCCATCCAGAACAATAGATAAGTATTCTTGTTTTATTTACATTTTAACATTTACTTAAATACAGATTTGGATACTTACTTGAGATTGTAACTGAGCCTGAGGATACTTCTTGAGAATCCTTGGTGTTTGCTTGAAATGTTCTTACTGCAGGATCAAGATTCCGGAAGGCGTTGATCCTCTCTTTAGTTGCAGGTGATGTAATGATGTGTGAAACAGAAAAGGCTGCAAAATAGAAACAAAGGGGTTAGTGATCCTCAGCAGAAACAGGTTATCCTATGATCCTTCTATAAGGATCCTCTATCCTACCTTGAGTGGCCCATTTTCTGGGGAGATCCTTCCCATCAGGGATAGAATCCCTCCTGACGAAGAGAAAACGTTTCTTCCACTTGTTATCGTTCTTGGTGGTTTTCAGGATTGGATGAGGTTCACCGGGTTTATGTTTGAATAGAAAGCGGTGTGAACCATGGCTCACAAGGTTGTATAGTTCAGACAACTCCGACATTCCCAACTCAATATCCTCCTGCTCAATGATCCTCTCAAGGGTAAATAGAACCCTCCACATCATTGGCATAGCCTGCATATAGGATATGCCGGTAAGGCAGAAGAAAGATTGGGTAAAAGCAGGAAAAGGATAGGAGTATCCTATCAAGAATGGGGTGACTGGAAATGCAACCCAAGTTTCAGAGATAAAATCACTCCGGATGGTAGGGTCAAAGGGTTTGAAAACAGTGCTCGCCGGAAAGCAATGACGAATCCTGTCGATCTCAGGATAAGTAAAGAAGCAACGTTCCTTCGAAGAGTCTTCGATGATCCCATGGCTTTTTAAGGGACTATCTTTTCGATTATCCTTAGCAGGGGATGATCTTCGCTTCATTGTGATTCGGAGATTTTGAGAAAGAAGAAGAACAGAGCAAGAAAGAGAAAAAACAAAGGGGAGAGAAGTACCTGCTTGATCTTCGAATGAGGATTTAAAGGATGTAACGCACGATATTAAATGCCTCTAGACCCTTATCTCTAACTTGAATTTATAATCATGATTTTGCAGGGATGTCGCTTCAGATGACGGCTATATATCCGTTAGTTTATTGCGGATAAGATCAAGAAAATATAACTCGCCAAAATTACATTTCACTCCTTATATTTTGGGGGCAACTGTTAGGGGAGGATTTTTTACATCCTAAGGATCACGGATCCTCAAATGCTACTAGGATCATGGATCCTCAATTCTGTTTGAATTAAGGATCCTCAGTAGGTGTTGCAGGATCAGGATTCAGGATCCTTATTGTTATCCATATACTAACGATTGTCTACCTTGTGCGTAATCTTGCTTTGCAGGAACAAAGGCATGGACCAAGTTTCACTGAAATTCCTGGAGCATATTCCTTTAATATTCCGCACGTGTTTGACCATTATGGACGTTATGGAGATCGTGGGGAACTTGCACGTATTGCGGATAGTTAGTTAGACTGGTTGTTTCTAATTTAAAATGGGGATAACAAGCTTGAGTATAAGACTTAGCTAATTTTAACAAACACACACACTCTCGTAACAACACTCGAACAGCTCTCGGCAATCTACTTGGCGATTTCATACATTTTTGCACATTGCACACTAGTGGTCCTTGTAACAAGCTTGTTATCATCCCGAGTTGTTAACTTCTTTTGTTTAATCTTAGTTGGTGATTGGTAGTTTCCATCACCCGAGGTTTTTTGTGCCGGAGATCAACTCTTGATCAAGGGCTTTTTCCTCGTATAAATCTCTGTGTCATTTGTTCATTACATTTCTAAGTGATCCTTAATATTGTTCATTGATTCAAGCATCACACCTCACAACAAAAGATTTGGTTGCATTATCTTTGCTTGGTTTTTGACCAAAACAGTTTGGCGCCCACCGTGGGGCAATTGGTGCTTCGTTCTTGAGAAATTCTTGTTTTTGTGATCATTTCGGTTCATTACAACCAAGCAGATGGCTTCTTCAGTAAAGAGCACTTCAAGTTCAATGACGGCAATGAGTTCTTCACAGGGCGTTCCTCCTTTGCCTCCACCACCTTTTGGATCCTAGAAGAATGCTGAAAATGCTGCGAAGAAACAAAGCCCATTTTTTTCCAAAACCACCAACTTCTTCTATTGTCACTAATCCTACTAATAGTGATCTTTTTACTTTGATTTTTCAGATGAAAGATCGCATACAAGAGCAGGACAAAACCAATGAAAGGATCCTCCAGGAGATTGGTGATATCAAGAAATAGAAGAAATCAGTGGAGGATCATTCTCCTCTGATACCAAGGTCATTGGATTTCGATACTCCAGCTGTAACCGCCTTGCAAACTGCAGCTACGGACATCCAGTATCAGAGTGGACCATTGGGAAGGCGTTATGGAACAACAACTATGAGTCAAGCCTTAGGGTCTCACTTCCAGCCGCAAGGATCCTGTTTTCAATCTTCAGGACCCTCCTTCTAGCATCAGGGATCCTTCGTGATGCTGAGATACCCAAAAGGTTCCAGATACCAACTATGAAGCTATATGATGGTTCAACGGATCCAGAGGAGCATGTAGCTCAATACAGGGAGAGGATGGAGATCAATTCAATTCCTGAGAGGCTAAAGGAAGCATGTCTATGCAAGGGTTTTGGATCCACACTCATAGGATCAGCTCTTAAATGGCTGCTAAGTCTTCCCCCTTACTCTATTACTTCATTTGCTAATCTAGTTAACCTGTTTAATAGTCAATTCTCTTGTAGTAGAAAATTTGAACGATTAACTAGTGACTTATATAGGGTAACACAAGGTCAAAATGAATCACTAAGAGATTACATCACTAAGTTTAGTAAAGAATCCTTAGATATCCCTAACCTGGATATAGCTACGGCTGTAGAAGCCTTTAAAATGGGTTTGCTTAGGGATTCATTATTCTATGATGATCTTGTTATGACCCCATGCAGGAATCTTGATGAAGTAAGAACCAGGGCCCTTAGGTTCATCCGTCTAGAGGATGACAAAAGGATACAGGAGAGATTGGCAGGATCCTCAAAGCAGGAAAAGCAAGGATCCTACTTCAAGAATAACAAGTTTAAATCCTACAACAAGTCTGACAACCAGAACGTGCATGCAGTAGAGCAGGAAGAGGATGATGAGGATTATCCTCCCATTTCAGAATACTGTTTTTCTGTTGATAACAATGAACTAATTCTTGCAATGCAGAATCTAGGTGAGAAAGCAAGATGGCCAAAGAAAAGTGATAAACCAGCTGCTACAAAAGACAAATCCAAATGGTGTGCATATCACGAGGATTTCGGGCATCTCACTGAAGAGTTTATTACACTTAGAAAAGAAATTGGTTACTTGTTAAGCAAGGGGCACTTGAAGGAGCTTTTGGGAAGAAAGAAGTTAAGGATCCAGGATCCTGAAAGGATCCCGGAAAAGGCTCCTGCTCCTCCAGCAGATGCACAAGTTATAAACTTTATATCCGGTGGATCAGACATTTGTGGTACTTCCTTTTCAGCAGCCAAAAGACATACCAAGGAAACCAAGATGGATAATGGAGACAGACCCATCCAGACCTCCACTGTCACCAAGGATAAGATTATAACTTTTGATGAGGATGATCGTGTTGATGTTCAGGATCCTCATCATGATGGTCTTGTTATTACTCTGTTTATTTCTAACCATTTTGTTCGCAGGATCCTGATAGATGGAGGAAGCTCGGTAAACATCATTCAGCTTGATGTCCTCAAGAAGATGAACATTCCTGAATCAAACATTGTCCCAAGATCCTCAGTACTTGTGGGATTCAACGGAGAGACCAAGAATACATTGGGGGACATCAAACTCCCTATCTATATTGAAGGACTCCATTCTTATAAAAACTTTTGTGTTATAGATTGCTTATCTTGTTGTAATGTTATCCTTGGCAGGCCATGGATACATGACATGAAGGCAGTCCCATCTACTTATCATCAATGTGTAAAGCTTCCTAGTCCGTGGGGAGTGGTGAAAATTGAGAGTGATCAACAAGAAGCTAAGAATTGTTACACGTCATCAATGAAGCCAGCCTCAAGACCAAGGGAGCAATAGCAACTAAAGTATCCTCCAAGAGATGTCTTGGAGGCAAGAGAACAGGATGTGAAAGAAATCCCTATGGATCCTCATGATCCTGAATCCATCGTCTTCATAGGATCAGGGATCCTCGGCAACATTGAACAGGATCTAGTATTCTTCCTTAAGAGGAGGAAAACCACCTTTGCCTGGAAGCATGAGGATATGACAGGTATATCTAAGGATATAATTACTCATAAGCTTGGCATTGACAGGTCATTCAAGCCAATTCATCAAAAGAGGAGGAAGTTTGCACTTGAAAGGAATGCTATTATCCAGGAAGAGGTAGATAAACTACTTCGGGCAGGTATGATAAGAGAGGTCAAGTATCCAAGATGGTTAGCCAATGTTTCAAAAGAAAAATTGAAAGTGGAGGGTATGTGTCGATTTTACTGATTTAAACAAGGCATGTCCCAAGGATCCTTTCCCATTACCCCACATTGACTCCATGGTGGATGCTACCGCGGGTCATGAGTTGTTGACTTTTATGGATGCTTCATCTGGATTTCAACAAATTCAGATGGAACCATCTGATCAAGAGGATACAGCCTTTATGACCCCAACTGGTATATATTGTTATATTGCTATGCCATTTGGACTAAGGAATGCGGGTGCTACTTATCAAAGACTAGTCAATATGATGTTCAAGGAACAAATTGGACACACTATGGAGGTTTATGTAGATGACATGGTGGTTAAGTCCAAGAAAGCTGAGGATCACCTTAAAGACTTGGAGGAAGCATTCAATATCCTTGATAAATTTAATATGAAACTAAATCCTTCCAAGTGTCACTTTGGTGTTAAAGCAGGTAAATTCCTAGGCTATATGGTGACAAAAAGAGGCATTGAAGCAAGTCCAGAGCAAATAAAGGCTATTGTGAATATCAAATCTCCTGCCAATGCTAAGGATGTGCAAAGATTGATTGGCAGGATCGCAGCCTTGAACAGGTTAATATCCAAATCCTCAGAAAAATGCAAGGAATTCTATGACATTTTGAGGAAGAACAAGAAATTTGAATGGACTGAAAAGCATTAAAATGCTCTCAAAGCTCCTAAGGATTACCTATCCTCAGCCCCTGCCTTGATGAAACCTGAAAAAGGGGATGTATTATCCTTGTATTTGGCGGTATCCTCTAAAGCAGTAAGTGCGGTCCTTGTTAAGGATCATGAAGGTACACAACATCCTGTTTATTATGTAAGTAACAGTTTGCTTGATGCTGAATCCAGGTATTCACATTTAGAAAAACTTATCCTTGCATTAATTATGGCATCTACTAAATTAAGATATTATTTTGAAACTCATGCCATTATTGTTAAGACTAATTTTCCAATTAAGAATGTTCTCAGGAAACCTGAAATGTCAGGAAGGATGGCTAAGTGGGCAGTGAAGCTTAGTGCATATGATATAAGATATGAACCAAGGACTGCCATTAAATCCCAAGCCTTAGCTGACTTTGTGGCAGATTTCAGTAGTGACTTGCAAAGGGAAGCTGAATTAGAAGTCCAACAGCTTTAAGAAACTAAGGATCTTTGGATACTCTTCACTGATGGAGCTTCTAATGTCAAAGGAACAGGACTTAGAATACTACTAAAATAGCCACAGGGGGACATAATACCCCACTCCATAGCTTGTGAGTTTCAAACTACTAATAATGAGGCTGAATATGAAGCCTTGATAGCTGGTTTGCAAATTGCTAAGCATATGAGAATCAGGTATCTTGAGGTACATGTGCATTCATTGTTAATTACTAAACACTTTAATGGATCCTATGCTGTTAAAGGTGAAAAACTAATCAAATATTTAGAGATAGTCAAAGAATTGGCACTCTCTTTTGTTTCCTTTAGTTTGACACATGTACCAAGGGAAGAGAATGTACAGGCTGATGCATTAGCCAATCTAGGATCATCCTTGAAGATTCCAGAGGATATCAAGATCCCTATTATCCACATCCTAACCCCTACTATCGAGGATCATGTAGCCATGGAGATAGAAGAGGATTCTGCAATCATCCATGGTGATGATAATCTCATTCAGGATCATGGATCCTTCCAATCATGAGATACATACGACATGGAGAGATTCCTATAGGAGAAAACCCCAGGGCTTTCAAAATTAAGGTATCTCAATTTACAATATTGAATAACATGTTATATAAACGATCTCTTGCAGGGCCATATCTAAGGTGCATTGAGGATCCTGAAATCCAAGAAGTCCTAAAGGATTTTCACGAAGGAGATTGTGGAAACCACACTGGGGGCAGGGCATTATTCTCAAGGATCCTGAGGACATGATACTATTGGCCTACTATGAAGAAGGATGCTGTGGAATATGCCAAGAAGTGTGATCCTTGTCAGAGACATAGTAATATCCCTCACCAACCAGCAGAGCTTTTGCATCCTATATCCTCTTCTTGGCCATTTATGAGATGGGGAATGGATATAGTCGGTAAGCTTCCTAAGGCACCTAGTGGAAAAGTATTCATGCCTGCTATGACTGATTACTTCTCCAAGTGGATAGAGGCTGAAGCCTTTGCTCAAGTCAGAGAAAAGGAAGTGATATCCTTTATTAAGAGAAACATTATTACTAGATTTGGTATTCCTTCTGAAATTGTTTGTGATAATGGATCCCAATTTATTGGGAGTAGAACTACTAACTTTTGTGACAGCTGGGGGATTAAGATGATAACATCAACACCAGTCCACCCACAAGCTAATGGCCAGGCAGAATCATCCAACAAGATCATCATCAACAATTTGAAGAAGAATCTTGGATCCAAGAAAGGAAAATGGGCAGAAGAACTACCTTATGTACTTTGGGCTGATAGGACAACTCCCAAAAATGCTACTGGCCAAACTCCATTCTCTTTGGTATTTGGAGCAGAATCAGTGATCCTACAGAGATGGTGGTTCCTACTGCTAGAACAAGCATTCGTGATCCTGAAGAAAATGCTGAAAACTTGGTTCAAGACTTGGACACTATAGAAGAACTCAGGGATTTGGCAAGGATAAGGATGGCTAGTTATCAACAAAGGATGGCCGGAGCCTGCAACAAAAATGTCAGGATCAGGAAATTCCAAGTTGGTGATATGGTATTAAGGAAAGCATTTCAGAACACCACCAATCCTGCTGATGGGAAGTTAGCACCAAAGTGGGAAGGCCCTTATTTGATTGAAGTTGAAGCAGGAAAGAGGGCATATCGATTGCTAACAATGGAAGGTGATTTGCTACCAAGAGCTTGGAATGCTGTCCACTTGAAGAAATACTTCATGTAATAAGGATCCATGATCCTTACCTGACAAGTATCCTTGAAGGATCCTTACAGGACAGAGGATCCTCATTTTGGTAATGATCTAATCTAAAACTATTTCTTTCTTTAATCATTCTATATACAAGGATAAGGTTCCTGGATCTTTTATCCTCCTGTCACTTGATTATGAGTTTTGCAGAAGGTTTAGGTATCCTTAACAAAGGATTGAGTATCCACAGAAGTATCCAGTTATTTGAGCTTGACCCCAGTTATTTGGGCTTGGCCCCAGTTATTTGGGCTAGTCCCCAGTTTTTGGGCATGTCCCTAGTATTGCCAGCAGCGCACGATGATCCTGGTACAGTTAATGGCAGTGGGACCAGTACTCGCTTTAGGGGCTGACAATTTCATTGTACTGGCTGTATCCGGGATCCTACGTATAATGGTAGACGTACCATACATCTGTTCCTAAGGTTTCTAACGTTTTCACGTTAGCTAAGGTTTTGGCATTTTCATGTCACTAAGTTTGGATTGTCGCCAGTGAGGGCCATACTCCAGTTTACACAAGATCCTTTGGGCTTGTCCCCAGTTATCCTTTGGGCTTGTCCCCAGAATTGTTGGGCTTGTCCCCAGTTACTAACTTTTCTCTTATATTGGCTTAGTCCCAAGTTATATTCTATTTCAGGTTTTTGAGGTTAAACGACCAAGGATCCTTGATCCTTACCTTCTACTAAGGTTTGTCTTTTGGTTATCCTGATTATAAATATTAAAGGGTTAGGATCCTAACTTGGATTCTCAGGTATGATCCTTGATCATTTTTATTTTATTCATTATTTGTATAAGTGACCCTTATCCTTTGACAACAGAACTAATGATCCTTAAGTTGCATAACTTTTCTGAGTTTATCGACTATAGGATATTTGATCCTTGATCATATCCTAAAATTTTTAAACATGATTTATTAAACTTGATAAATTCAAACAAAGTGGATAACTACAATAGAAGAATAAAGAGTTCACAAGGATAATAACACGGGAAATAGCCAAAAAGTTAAAGTTTTATTTATTCACAGAAGTTAAACCCTTTTAAGGTTGTCAAAATTGCCAACCCAAATTTCTACCAGCAATACGTGGCCTGTCCATTTGGGTTGACAAAGGGTGTCCATTGTTAACGGGTCTTAAGAGTGCAGGAAATAAAAGATGGCAGGATAACAAGTGGTTTCATCCCCCAAACAGAGGATCCCTCCACCACCTATTATCCTACCTATTGTCTAAGGATCCTTGATCCATAATCCTAAAAACTATTGTTCAAATTACAACCCAACATTGTTTCAAAACACCATAACAAAAAAACCACTACCAAATCCTAAAAAATGGGCTCCGGCCACGTCTAGAAATATCCATCATCACCCATTTCAGCAGCTCACACCTTGGCTGCATCACCACCAGCATCATCACCACCAGCCTGATCCTTTCCACTGCCACTTGCCTCGATCACCAAGAGCTCTGTAGCCTCCTCTTCATCCTCTAGCTCTATCAGCTTTGCCTTCCAGCCCTCCTTGTCCCAGGTGGTCCTGTCGAAGTCAGGTTCCTCAGCCTCCTGAGCCATTTGCAGCTTGATCTTATACATTGTGATGGCAGCAGAGACTTTAGCATCTTCCAGCAGGTCGTGCTTCTCGTGATTAGCATTTATCTGGGCCATGACTACCTGCTGCTTTGCTTGAGCAAGATCCTTCTCAAGGCGACAGATAGTCTCATCCTTAGCCAGGAAGAATTTTTGATACTCCATATGCTTTTGCTCCGCCTCCTCAACATAAGCATCAAACAGCATTTCGACCTCAGCAAATTTCTGCAAAAAGTCAAGGTAAAGTTCAGGATCACGTGATCCTCAAGTGGGCAGGATAATCAAGCATAGTCAGTGATCCTTACATCAGCAAAGTATTCTTGGAACTGGTGGCGGATAAGAGGCAAGCCTTCAAGATTGTCAGCCTCGGTGGCCTTCCTTTTCTTTCCCCCTTGGAGGTGGTAGGCTTTGGGACCACGGCACTCGGGCTAGCAGCAGTCTTCTTCTTCCCAGACCTGGGAGCGACAACAGTAAGATCGGTAACACTGAAACGGGTGGCAGACCTTGAGGATTTTCCAGCACCTATCCATCCAGAACAATAGATAAGTATTCTTGTTTTATTTACATTTTAACATTTACTTAAATACAGATTTGGATACTTACTTGACATTGTAACTGAGCCTGAGGATACTTCTTGAGAATCCTTGGTGTTTGCTTGAAATGTTCTTACTGCAGGATCAAGATTCCAGAAGGCGTTGATCCTCTCTTTAGTTGCAGGTGATGTAATGATGTGTGAAACAGAAATAGCTGCAAAATAGAAACAAAGGGGTTAGTGATCCTCAGCAGAAACAGGTTATCCTATGATCCTTCTATAAGGATCCTCTATCCTACCACGAGTGGCCCATTTTCTGGGGAGATCCTTCCCATCAGGGATAGAATCCCTCCTGACGAAGAGAAAACGTTTCTTCCACTTGTTATCGTTCTTGGTGGTTTTCAGGATTCGATGAGTGTTTTGGTCAAAAATCAAGCAATGACAATGCAACCAAACTTTCTGTTGTGAGGTATGATGCTTGAATTAATGAACAATAATAAGGATCACTTTGAAATGTAATGAACAAGTGACACGAAGATTTATACGAGGAAAAAGCCCTTGATCAATGAATGATCTCCGGCATAAAAAACCTCGGGTGATGGAAACTACCGATCACCAACTCAAATTAAACAAGAAATGTATTACAACTTTGGATGATAGCGAGCTAAGTACAAGGATCACTATAGTGTATTGTGTAAAAAAGTGTGTAATCGCCAAGTGAGTTAACGAGAGCTGGTAAGAGCAGTTGTAAGAGTGTGTGTGTAGCCAAAAATAGCCAAGTGTTTTCTAATTAGCTCGCTACCCCTTTAAAAATGGAAAATATCTACACTAACTAACATTCCACAAATGGTGCAAGTCCTCCACGACTCCATAACGTCCACTTTTGGCCAGGCACGTGCGGAATAAACATAGAATATGCTCCAGGAATATCGCCAAGACCAAGTCCAAGCTGGTACTCCTGCAAAACAGTTTCGAATTCAAAGTAGACAACCGTTAGTACAAGGATCCTTATGATGATCCATGATCCTGATCCTGCAATACTTCTGAGGATCACCAATTCAAACAGAAGTAAGGATCACTAAGCCCAACAGCAATTGAGGATCACTGATCATTTAGAAATCCACCCCTAACAATTGCCCCCAAAATATAAGGAGTAATTATGTAAATAAACGAGTTGTATTTTGTTCTTATCCGCAATCAACCAACGGATAACTAGCCGTTGTAATCGGACTAGCCGTTACGAACATGACGTCACTGAGGTGACTATCCTGCAAAATCATCATTATAAATAGGAGTTACGGATAGAGATCATTTCACATTTAAATTCAAGAGAAACTCCCTTAAAATTCACATCCGTAGACCAAGCAGGTATTTCTCTTCCTCTTCCTCATTTATGTTTTCTTTCTCTGCTCCTTCTTTCTTCACCTTCTTCATAATCAAGATGATGCTAAGATCCTCACCAGCCAAGGATCACAAGAAGGACATTCCTCTTAAGAGCCAGGGGATCATCAAAGATTTGGCGAATGAAAGGTGCTGTTTCACTGATCCACAAATAGATAGAATCCGCCATTGTTTTCCGGCAAACACCGATTTCAAGTCATTTGACCCCACCGTTCTAAGTGATTATGTTTCTGAAACTTGGGTAGCCTTCCCGGTCACACCGTTCACAATAGGATACACATATCCTTTCCCTGAATTCACCCAGTCTTTCTTTTCTCTTACCGGCATCTCCTATATTCAAGCTATGCCAATGATCTGGAGGGTCTATATACCCTCGAAAGGATCATTGAGCAAGAAGGAATTGCTCTGGGAATGTCGGAGTTGGCAGAGATGTATGATCTCACAACATTTGGATCCCACCGATATTTATTCAAGCGTAAACCCGGTGAAGAACATCCCATCTTCAAAGCCACTAAGAATGATACTAACTGGAAACGGAGATTCTTCTTTGTCAGAAGGGATTCTCTCTCTGATGGAAAGGATCTGCCAAGGAAGTGGACCACCCATGGTAGGATAGAGGATCCTGAGAAGGATCACCAGATAACCTTGTTTTTGTATAAGGATCACTAACACCCTTTTGTTTCCATTGTACAGCTATCTCTGTTTCGCACCTTATACCATCACCTGCCACCAAGGAAAGGCTCGCTGCTTTCAGAAGACTTGATCCTGCAACAAGGTCATTTAAAACAAACACCCAGGATTCCCAAGAAGTATCCTCAGGTTCTGTCACTATGCCAAGTAAGCATCCTGTTCTTTTTATAATTAAATGTTTAAATAAATAGGTAGATAGAAATAGGATAAGGATACTTATCTGTTCCGGGTGTGTAGGTGCTGGGAAATCTTCAAAGTCTGCCTCCAAATTCAGTGTCACTGATCTAGACACTGTCCGATCCTCCAAGAAAAAGTCTGCTGCTAGCTCTTCCATTGTAATCCCCAAGGCTACCACTTCAAAGGGAAGAGGTGGAAAGAAAAGAAAAACCTCTGAAGCTGACAACCTTCAAGGCTTGCCTCTGATCCGCCATCAATTCCTCGAGTACTTTAATGATGTAAGGATCACTGACTCAGCTTAGTCATCCTATCCACTTGAGGATCATATGATCCTAACTTTGCATTGTCTTGTTTGCAGAAATTTGCTGAAATTGAGGACAACGTTGGAAATGTTGAGGAGCTTGAGGAGAAATACTCTGATCTCCAAAAGGTGGCGGTGCTCAAGGATCACAAGATTGCATCCCTTGAAAAGGACCTCAATGATGCCAAGACTCAGATAGTTGCCACCCAGATCAATGCTGACTACGAGAAGCACGAGATCACACAGGATGCTAAAGTCTCTGCTGCCATTGCCATGTACAAGACCAAGCTGCAGATGGCCCAGGAAGCTCAGGATCCTGCCTTTGATAGGAGCAACTGGGACATGGAAGGCTGGAAGGCCAGGCTGGCTGAGTTGGAGGATGAGGATGAGGCTGACGAGGTTCTGGCAATCGAGGCTAGTGGCAGTGGCAAGGATCATGCGAAGGATACTGGAGCTGGAGGGGACGATGATGCAGCGAAGGTATAGGCTGCATGAATGGGCGATGAAGGACATTTCTAGACGTAGCCAGAGCCCATTCTTCTTTTAGGTTTGGTTATGGTTTTTGTTTTGATGAAGTTTTTGTTGAACAATGATGGGTTGTACTCAAACAATAGTAATTAGGGCTAAGGATCATGGATCCTTCGAACAATAGGTAGGATTACAAATGGTGGAGGGATCCTCTGTTTGGGGGATGAAGCCATTGTGATCCTGCCGTCTTTTGATTCCTGCACTACCAAGACCCTTAGACAATGGACACCCTTTGCCAACCCATGTGGACGGGCCACGTTTTGCTGGTAGAAACGTGGGTTAGCAATTTTGACAACCTTAAAGGGTTTAATCTTTTGTGAATAAAATAACTTTAACTTTTTGGCTTATTCTGTGTTGATATCCTTGTTAATATTTTACTTTCCAACTGTTGTGATGTTTATTTTGTTTAAACTTATCAGGTAAAAGGAAAAAGTTAATAAATATCCTTAAAAATTTTAGGATATGATCAAGGATCACATATCCTATATTCGATAAGCTTCGAAAAGTTATATAGTTTAAAGATCACAAGTTCAATTGTCAAAGGATAAGGGTTACTTAAATAAATAATGACTAAAATCAAAAATATTTAAGGATCATACCTGAGAATCCAAGATAGGACCCTATTCTTTAACATTTATAATCAGGATAACCCAAAAGACAAACCTTAGCAAAAAGTAAGGATCAAGGATCCTTGGTCATTTATCTCCAAAAACCTGAAATAGGATACAACTTGGGACTAAGCCAACATAGGATAAGAGTTAGTAACTGGGGACAAGCCCAACAATTCTGGGGACACGCCCAATATACTGGGGACAAGCCCAAAGGATAACTGGGGACAAGCCCAAAGGATAACTGGGGACAAGCCCAAAGGATCGTATGTAAACTGGAGTATGGCCCTCACTGGCGACTATCCTAACTTAGCGACATGAAAATGCCAAAACCTTAGCTAACGTGAGAACGTTAGAAACCTTAGGAACGGATGTATGGTACGTCTACCATTATACCTAGGATCCAGAATATAGCCAGTACAATGAAATTGTCAGCCCCTAAAGCGAGTACGGTCCCATTGCCATGAACTATATCAGGATCAGCGTGCGGTACTGGCGAAACTAGGGACAGGCCCAAACTGGGGTCAAGCCCAAATAACTAGGGTCAAGCCCAAATAACTGGGGTCAAGCCCAAAGGATAACTGGGGACAAGCCCAAACAACTGGATACTTCTGCGGATACTCAATCCTTAGTTAAGGATACCTGAACCTTCAAAACTCAGAATCAAGTAAAAGGAGGATAAAGGATGCAGGATCCTTATCCTTATATAAGAGAATAAAAGAATGAAATAGTTTGAGATTAGAATGTTACCAAAATGAGGATCGTCTACTCTGTAAGGATCCTTCAAGGATACTTGTCGAGTGAGGATCATGGATCCTTGTCACATAAAATACTTCTTCAAATGGACAGCATTCCAAGCTCTTGGCAGCAAATCACCTTCCATTGTTAGCAATCGATATGCCCCCTTTCCTGCTTCAGCTTCAATCAATTAGGGGCCTTCCCATTTTGGTGCCAACTTTCCATCAGCAGGATTGGTGGTGTTCTGAAATGCTTTCCTTAATACCATATCACCAACTTGGAATTTCCGGATCCTGACTTTTTTGTTGTAGGCTCCAGCCATCCTTTGTTGATAACTAGCCATCCTTATCCTTGCCAAATCCCTGATTTCCTCTATAGTATCCAAGTCTTGAACCAAGTTTTCAGCATTTTCTTCAGGATCACGAATGCTTGTTCTTGCAGTTGGAACCACCATCTCTGTAGGGATCACTGATTCTGTCCCAAATACCAAAGAAAATGGAGTTTGGCCTGTATCATTCTTGGGAGTTGTCCTATCAGCCCAAAGCACATAAGGTAGTTCTTCTGCCCGTTTTCCTTTCTTGGATCCAAGCTTCTTCTTCAAATTGTTGATGATGATCTTGTTGGATGATTCTGCCTGACCATTAGCTTGTGGGTGGACTGGTGTTGATGTTATCATCTTAATCCCCCAACTGTCACAAAAGTTAGTGGTTCTATTCCCAATAAATTGGGATCCATTATCACAAATAATCTCAGAAGGGATACCAAATCTAGTAATAATGTTTCTTTTAATAAAGGATATAACTTCCTTTTCTCTGACTTGAGCAAAGGCTTCAGCCTCTATCCACTTAGAGAAGTAATCAGTCATAGCAAGCATGAATACTTTTCCACCAGGTGCCTTAGGAAGCTTTCCGACTATATCCATTCCCCATCTCATGAATGGCCAAGAAGAGGATATAGGATGCAAGAGCTCTGCTGGTTGGTGAAGGATATTACTATGCCTCTGACAAGGATCACACTTCTTGGCATACTCCACAGTATCCTTCTTCATAGTGGGCCAATAGTATCCTGTCCTCAGGATCCTTGAGAATAATGCCCTGCCCCCAGTGTGGTTTCCACAATCTCCTTCGTGAAAATCCTTTAGGACTTCTTGGATTTCAGGATCCTCAATGCATCTTAGATATGGTCCTGCAAGAGATCGTTTATACAACATATTATTTAATATTGTAAATTGAGATACCTTAGTTTTGAAAGCCCTTGGGTTTTCTCCTATAGGAATTTCTCCATCTTGTATATATCTCATGATTGGGAGGATCCATGATCCTGGATGAAATTGAGTATCATCACTAGGGATGACTGCAGAATCTTCTCCTATCTCCATAGCTACATGATCCTCGATAGCAGGGGTCAGGATATGGATAATAGGGATCTTGATATCCTCAGGGATCTTCAAAGATGATCCTAGATTGGCTAATGCATCAGCTTCGGCATTCTCTTCCCTTGGTACCTGTGTCAAACTAAAGGATACAAAAGAGAGTGCCAACTCTTTGACTATCTCCAAATATTTGATTAGCTTTTCACCTTTAAAAGCATAGGATCCATTAAAGTGGTTAGTGATCAGTAAAGAATCTACATGTACCTCAAGATACCTGATCCTCATATGCTTTGCAATTTGCAAACCAGCTATCAAGGCTTCATACTCAGCCTCATTGTTGGTAGTTTGAAATTCACAAGCTATGGAGTGGGGTATTATGTCCCCCTGTGGCGATTTTAGTAGTATTCCAAGCCCTGTTCCTTTCACATTAGAGGCTCCATCAGTGAAGAGTATCCAAGGATCCTTAGTTTCTTCTAGCTGTTGGACTTCTAACTCAACTTCCTTTTGCAAATCACTACTAAAATCTGCAACAAAGTCAGCTAAGGCTTGGGATTTGATGACAGTCCTTGGTTCATGTTATGGGTGAAATTCTGAGCCCATATCCTGGAAAATATCTTGATTTATATCTTGGTTATATTGTATCTGTTTACATCCGGGATGTTGATTCAGGATATTGGTAACATCCTGAATGGTATCCTCAGGATTACTAACGGATTATGTGCAGGTACGTGGGTTAGAAGCTAGTAACGTTCACGAAGACTCATTCCGCGGAAGACTCGGTCCAAGTTGTTCAGAGAAAGACGTTAAGCCCGCTTTCTTTGGTTCCAAACGGCTACTTATGGAATATTCGGGAGTATCCCATATTTATAGGAATTTTAGTTTCCACTTTGTAACTATAAATAGGTGGGTATACCAGATCGAATAGGACATCACATTCACACTCGCTACACTCTAACACTCGCTCTCAAGCAATTCTCACTTTCATACAAAAGCATTGTAACACTTAGCGATCTGATCTATATCCTGCACTGTATCCTGACGTTTGAAGTAATAAGAAGAACAAGGCAGCTGCGATTGTCAGCTCCCGAGGTTTTATGCCGGTGATCTAGATTGATCAAGGGCTTTCCTCGTACATCTCGTGTCGTTTACTTTACTTTTTTGCTCATAGTTTGATCATAGATACAGCTCAATATCCTGAGCCGTATCCTGGATACTGATTTTCTAAATAACTTAACCGGCATATTTTCAACACATTTTCTAGCACACTACCTCACTTTACTAATTTGATCACTTAATTGCTTCGGTAATTTTTGACCAAAACAATTTGGCGCCCACCGTGGGGCAAGTGGTGCTCTCTTTACTAAAATTTTTTGTGAAATCGCTAATCGGCTTTCTATTTTCAAAACTTTTTGCCACATTGTCCACAATGGCCTCAAGATCAAACATTAGCTCCTCCACTGTGTCTGCTATGACTTCTGCTACTACCGGTTCGGTGCTTCCACCACCTCCTCCAAGGATGCCAGCCTCTTCACGACCTCAAGATATTATCCCTACCCGCAGTGTTCAGGAATCTGCTCCCGTTTTAGCTTCGAACGATGAAATTTTAACCTTATTTGGAAGTGTGCAGGAACAAATGAGGCAGCAACAGGAAACAAACCAAATGCTGTTGAGGGAAATACAACTCTTGAAGTCTGGTTCGAGCAGATCTGCTGAAGATATTGTCACTCCATTACAACCCAGAACTTTGAACTTCAGTTCAGCTGTGTATACTGAGGATAACAGGGGGAATATTGTGCCCAACCTTCCTCAGAATCATACTCCTGAAATACCCTCCTCGGTCAGGATGTCAACCATAAGGAGCTCAGGATATGCTTCAGGATATGGGCAAAATCCTCCAATGGGTAGCGTGTCAAATAATAATAATACTCATGCTACTAACAATAGTGGATCTTTGCAGGATATAGGTGTGACATCAGCGCTTACTAGGGAACTTCAGAAGTTGAAGGACATGATATCTAGTGTACCCGGGGTGGTCCAGTCGATCTCGGAAGTGTCCCAAGACAGCCACAAGATATCTCGTTTTGCATATCCTATCTGTGATGCTGAGATCCCAAAGAGATTCCAAACCCCCAACATGAAGCTTTACGACGGAACTACGGATCCTGAGGAGCATATTGCTCAGTATAGGGAAAGAATGGAGATTAACCCTATCCCTCCGGATCTCAAGGAAGCATGCTTGTGCAAGGGTTTTGGTTCAACCTTAACAGGATCAGCCTTGAAATGGCTCTTGAATGTTCCTCCAAATTCGATTACATCTTTTGCTCACTTAGTAAATTTATTTAATAGTCAGTTTTCTTATAGTAGAAGCTTTGAAAAATTAACAAGTGATCTCTACAGGATAACACAGGGGCCTCAGGAATCTCTTAGGATTATGTGAACAAGTTCAGCCGGGAATCCCTAGACATTCCTCATCTTGATGTTGCAACAGCTGTGCAAGCTTTCAAGATGGGGCTGCAAAAAGATTCTCAATTTTATCAAGATCTTGTAATGAACCCATGCAGGAACTTGGATGAAGCTCGAAACAGGGCCCTAAGATATATTCGATTGGAGGATGACAGAAAGATGCAAGAAAGGATGAACTCATCTAACACTTATGAGTCAACTAACAGGAAGTCAGAATCCTCATTCAAGTCATATCGGCCTAAGCCATATGGTAGAAATGAAAACAAGAGAGTGAATGCTGTCGAAGATGAGGATCCTGAAGAGTATCCTGAGTTGTCTGAATATTGCTTTTCTGTTAACATTCCTGAATTAATGTATGCCATGCAGGGTCTAGGAGACAAGGCTAGGTGGCCTCGAAAGAATCAACAAAAGGCTGATTGGAAAGATAAGTCAAAATGGTGCGCTTTCCACGAAGATTTCGGACATGTGACTGAGGATTGCATTGCTCTAAGGAAAGAAATAAGCTATCTTCTAAGCAAGGGATATCTGAAAGATCTCTTGGGAAGAAAGAAGAATAAGGGTCAGGATACTGAGAAGGATCCTGAGCGAGCAGCATCACCTCCCGCGGATGCCAAGATAATCAACTTCATTTCGGGAGGATCCGACATTTGTGGGACTTCGTATTCGGCAGCAAAGAGACATGCAAAAGAAGCTAAGGCCGAAAGGGGAGATAAACCTGTCAGGATGACTACCCTCACAACTGACAAAGTGATCACATTTGATGCTGATGACAGGGATACTGTCCAGGATCCTCACCATGATGCTCTGATAATAACATTATATGTGGCTAACCATTTTGTACGCAGGATATTGGTTGATAATGGCAGCTCCGTCAACATAATCCAACTAGAGACTCTGAAGAGAATGAATGTATCTCCAATGGATATCACTTCAAAGTCTACCATGCTTGTTGGGTTCAACGGAGAGGCTAGAAACACAGTGGGAGAGATAAAGTTACCAGTATACGTTGAAGGAGTCAACTCGATACAACGTTTCTGTGTAATGGATTCTCTATCCTGCTATAACATCATATTGGGAAGACCATGGATTCACGATATGAAGGCCGTGCCATCAACGTATCACCAATGCATCAAGATCCCTACCCCTTGGGGAGTTGTCAAAGTTGATAGTGATCAGCAGGAGGCGAAAGAATGCTACTCATCCTCGATGAAATCCTCAACCAAGCCTAGTGCAGCATAGCAATTAAAGACGTGGGCCCAGGATATCGTGGAGGATCCGGAGCAGGATGTGAAGAAAATTATCTTGGACCAGGATAATCCCGATATTTCGGTGCTCGTAGGAACCAATATCCCTCAGGATATTGAAGAACAGTTAATTAACTTTTTGAAATGCAGGATGTCAACGTTTGCATGGAAGCATGAGGATATGACATGCATATCCAAAGACGTCATCACTCACAAGCTTGGAATTGATAAATCATTCAAGCCTGTTCAACAAAAAAGAAGGAAGTTTGCTCCTGAGCGGAATACGATTATTCAAGAGGAAGTTGAGAGATTATTGAAGTCCAGGATGATCAGAGAGGTTAAGTTCCCAAGGTGGCTAGCAAACGTGGTTGTTGTTAGGGGAGGATTTTCTAACAATTAGTGATCCTTATTCGTTATCCTAATTAATGATCCTTACTTCTGTGACAGGTGGTGATCCTCAGAAGAGCTTCAAGATCAGGATCATGGATCACTTAAAGGATCCTCATACTGACGATTGTTTATTTGTGTTTTGTATTATTTCGCAGGAGTAATAATCTTGACTTGGTCTTGGCAACGGTACTAAGGAATATTCCACGGGCATTTCGCACACGATTGACCAAAAATGGACGTTGTGGAGAACGTGGGAGCTTGGCACAAAAGTCGGATAGTTAGTTATTGTAGTTAACTTCTATTTTAAAAAGGGGTAACGGGCTAGAATTAGAACACTTAGCCATTTTCAGCTACACACTCTCATATACTCGCACACTTGAAGCTCTCGACGAACATTCATTAGTTTTCACTCACTTTTACACATTTCACGATAGTGATCCTTGTACCTAGCTCGTTACTATCCGAAGTTGTAAACATTTATTCATTTATTTGAGCTTGGTGATCGGTAGTTTCCAACACCCGGGGTTTTTTGTGCCGGAGATCAACTCTTGATCAAGGGCTTTTTCCCCGTATAAATCCTTGTGTCGTTTGTGCAATTTACATTGAAGTGATCCTTGTCATTGTTCTACATTATTAGCATCATACCCCGTAATAGAGAGTTTGGTTGCAATATCCTCATCAGATTTTTTGACCAAAACAGTTTGGCGCCCACCGTGGGGCAATTGGTGCTTCATCCTTAGAAAAATTCGCATTTCTGTGCTCATTTCAGTTCACTACAACCGAGCAAATGGCTTCTTCAGTGAAGAATGCTTCAAATTTGATGCCCTCATTCACTTCTTCACAAGGCGTTCCCCCTTTGCCTCCACCACCTTCTGGATCCCAGAAGAATGCTGAGAATGCTGCGAAGAAACCAACTCCCATTTTCTCAAAACCTCCAACTTCTTCTGCTTCTTACACTCCCACTACTAGTGACATGTTTACTTTGATTTTGCAGATGAAGGATCAGATACGGCAACAAGATAAGACCAATGAAAGGATTCTCAAAGAAATCGGAGATCTCAAGAAACAAAAGAAAACGGCAGAGGATCATTCCCCACTGGTGCCAAAATCTTTGAATTTTGATACTCCGGTGATTACTTCCCAGCCATCAGTGGTTCCAGATGTTCAATATGTGGGTGGACCAAAAGGAATGCACTACGGAACAACAACAGTGACCCAGACATCAGGTTCATATTTCCAGCCAGCGGGATCCTATCCTCAGCATATGGGATCCCTCACGAATTCAGGAGGATATTCAGGAGCGCAGCAGGCTCAAGGATCTTCCTTTGTTCCAGGGTCATCCCAGGTTCAAGGATCCTCCTTTGTTCCAGGATCATCCCAGGTTCAAGGATCCTCCTTTGTTCCAGGATCATCTCAGGTTCAAGGATCCTCCTTTGTTCCAGGATCATCCCAGGTTCAAGGATCCTCCTTTGTTCCAGGATTATCCCAGGTTCAAGGATCCACCTTTGTTCCAGGATCATCCCAGGTTCAAGGATCCTCCTTTGTTCCAGGATCGTCCCAGTTTCAGGGATCCTTCCAGATGCCAGGATCCTTGAGGAGTTTGCAAACAGGAAGTTCAGATGTCCATCAGGGGGATTTTATTCCAATGCAGACCAATGCTTCTACTGGTCCCTCAATCATTCCAGAGCCCCAACAATATGGATTAACATCCAATCTTCCTAATCTGAATCCAATGGGAGGTAACACTTTTAATAATTCTTATACTACTAACCATGGTCTTATGCAGGATCCAGGTATCAATCATGCCATGGCCAGAGAATTGCAAAAGCTAAAGGATATGATATCAAGTGTTCCAGGAGTGGTCAAACCTATCCCAGAGATTGCAGATGGGAGCCACAAGATATCTCGTTTTGCACCACCAATCTGTGATGCTGAGATACCCAAGAGGTTCCATGTGCCAACAATGAAGCTGTATGATGGTTCGACGGATCCTGAAGAACACATGGCACAATACAGGGAGAGGAGGGAGATCAATCCAATTCCAGAAAGGTTAAAGGAAGCATGCCTGTGCAAGGGATTCGGATCCACTCTTACTGGATCAGCTCTCAAATGGCTGCTAAGTCTTCCTCCCTATTCTATTACCTCATTTGCTAATCTAGTTAACTTGTTTAATAATCAGTTTTCTTGTAGTAGAAAATTTGAACGATTAACTAGTGATCTATATAGGATAACCCCGGGTCATAATGAATCATTAAGGGATTACATTACCAAATTCAGTAAAGAATCCTTAGACTATTCCAACTTAGATATAGCTACGGCTGTTGAGGCCTTCAAAATGGGATTGCTTAGGGATTCGTCGTTCTATGATGATCTTGTTATGACACCATGCAGGAACTTAGATGAGGTAAGAACACGGGCACTTAGGTTCATTCGGCTAGAGGACGACAAGAGGATCCAGGAGAGGTTAGCAGGATCCTCAAAGCAGGATAAGCAAGGATCCTCATTCAGGAACAACAAGTTCAGATCCTACAACAGATCTGATAACCAGAACGTGCATTCTGTTGATCAAGAAGAGGATGATGAGGATTATCCTCCAATTTCTGAATATTGTTTTTGTGTTGATAACAATGAGATAATCCTTGCGATGCAGAACCTAGGTGATAAAGCTAGATGGCCGAGAAAAAATGATAGGCCAGCTGCGACTAAGGATAAATCAAAGTGGTGTGCATACCATGAAGATTTTGGGCATCTCACAGAAGAATGCATTGCACTAAGAAAGGAAATTGGATACTTGTTGAGCAAGGGGCATCTAAAAGAATTGTTGGGAAGAAAAAAGTCAAGGACTCAGGATCCTGAAAGGATCCCTGAGAAGGCTCCAGCCCCTCCAGCAGATGCACAAGTAATAAACTTTATTTCTGGAGGATCAGACATTTGCGGCACATCCTTCTCAGCAGCTAAAAGGCATGCAAAGGAAACTAAAATGGATAATGGAGAAAGACCTGTTCGAACATCTAGTGTCTCCGAAGGAAAAGTCATAACCTTTGATGAGGATGATCGTGTTGATATCCAGGATCCTCATCACGATGGTTTAGTTATTACTCTTTTCATTTCTAACCATTTTGTCCGCAGGATCCTTATAGACGGAGGAAGCTCAGTGAACATTATCCAGCTTGATGTTCTAAAGAAGATGGGTATTCCTGAATCGGACATCATACCAAGATCCTCCGTGCTCGTGGGATTTAGTGGCGAAACTAAGAATACACTGGGGGACATTAAACTCCCAATATACATTGAAGGCCTACACTCTTATAAAAAATTTTGTGTTATTGACTGTTTGTCTTGTTGTAATGTTATCCTTGGCAGGCCTTGGATACACGATATGAAAGCAGTCCCATCTACCTACCATCAATGTGTGAAGCTCCCTAGTCCTTGGGGAATAGTGAAGATTGATAGTGATCAGCAGGAGGCTAAGAATTGCTACACTTCATCGATGAAACCAGCCTCGAAGTCAAGGGAGCAATAGCAATCAAGGTATCCTCCAAGGGATGTCTTGGAGGCAAGAGAGCAGGATGTGGTAGAAATCCTCATGGATCCTGATGATCCTGAATCCAAAATCTATATCGGATCAGGGATCCTTGGCGAAATGAAAGAAGACCTCGTATCCTTCCTCAAAAGGAGAAAGTCTACCTTTGCATGGAAACACGAAGACATGACTGGTATATCCAAAGATGTAATCACTCACAAACTCGGGATTGACAGATCCTTCAAACCAATCCATCAAAGGAGAAGAAAGTTTGCACCGGAAAGGAATGCCATTATCCAGGAAGAGGTAGAGAAATTGCTTCGGGCAGGTATGATTAGGGAGGTCAAGTATCCAAGATGGTTGGCCAATGTGGGTGTTGTTCAAAAGAAAAACGGAAAGTGGAGGGTATGTGTCGATTTTACCGATTTAAACAAGGCATGTCCCAAGGATCCTTTCCCATTACCCCACATTGACTCCATGGTGGATGCGACTGCGGGTCATGAACTGTTAACTTTTATGGATGCTTCATCTGGATTCCAACAAATCCAAATGGAACCATCCGACCAAGAGGATACAGCCTTCATGACTCCAACTGGTATATACTGCTATATTGCTATGCCGTTCGGACTAAGAAATGCAGGTGCAACATATCAAAGGCTGGTGAATATGATGTTCAAGGATCAGATTGGACAAACTATGGAGGTTTACATAGATGATATGGTGGTAAAATCCATAAAAGCTGAGGATCACCTAAGGGACTTGGAGGAAGCATTCGATATCCTTGACAAATATAACATGAAACTTAATCCTTCAAAATGTCACTTTGGTGTTAAAGCAGGTAAATTCTTAGGATATATGGTGACAAAGAGAGGCATTGAAGCTAGCCCGGAACAAATCAAAGCAATAGTGAACATCAAATCTCCGGCCAATGCTAAGGATGTTTAAAGGCTAACAGGCAGGATAGCAGCTTTGAACAGATTTATATCCAAATCCTCAGAGAAATGCAAAGAATTCTATGATATCCTAAGGAAGAACAAGAAATTTGAGTGGACTGAGAAGCATGAAAATGCTTTAAGAGCCCTCAAAGATTACCTATCCTCAGCCCCGGCTTTGATGAAACCAGAAAAAGGCGATGTGCTATCCTTGTATCTTGCAGTATCCTCAAAAGCAGTAAGTGCGGTCCTTGTTAAGGATCATGAAGGTACACAACATCCTGTCTACTATGTAAGTAAAAGTTTACTTGATGCCGAATCCAGGTATTCACACCTCGAAAAACTTATTCTCGCATTAATTATGGCATCTACTAAGCTAAGACATTATTTTGAAACTCATGTTATTGTTGTTAAAACTAATTTTCCAATTAAGAATGTCCTCAGGAAACCAGAGATGTCAGGAAGGATGGCTAAGTGGGCAGTGAAGCTAAGTGCATATGATATAAGATATGAGCCTAGGACAGCCATCAAATCCCAAGCATTAGCTGACTTTGTGGCTGATTTCAGTAGTGATTTACAAAAAGAAGCCGAGTTAGAAGTCCAGCAGCTAGAAGAGACCAAGGATCCTTGGATACTCTATACTGATGGATCCTCAAATGTCAAAGGCACAGGGCTTGGAATACTACTAAAATCGCCACAGGGGGACATAATACCCCACTCTATAGCTTGTGAGTTCCAAACCACTAACAATGAGGCTGAATATGAAGCCTTAATTGCTGGTTTGCAAATTGCAAAGCATATGGGGATTAGGTATCTTGAGGTACATGTAGATTCATTGTTAATTACAAACCACTTTAATGGATCCTACGCTGTTAAAGGTGAATAGCTAACCAAATATTTAGAGATAGTCAAAAGTTTGGCACTCTCTTTTGTTTCCTTTAGTTTGACGAAGGTACCAAGGGAAGAAAATACAGAGGCTGATGCATTGGCTAACTTAGGATCATCCTTGAAGATCCCGGAGGATATCAAGATCCCTATTATCCATATCCTGACCCCGGCTATCGAGGATCACGAGGCTATGGGGATAGGAAATGATGCTGCAATTATCCCGTGTGAGGATACTCAATCCCATTCAGGATCAGGATCATGGATCTCACCAATTATGAGATACTTACAACTGCGAGAGATTCCTACAGGAGAAAACCCTAGGGCTTTCAAATCTAAGGTATCTCAATTCACAATTTTAAATAATATGTTGTATAGACGATCTCTTGCAGGACCATACTTGAGATGCATTGAGGATCCTGAAATCCAAGAAGTTTTAAAAGACTTCCATGAAGGAGATTGTGGAAACCACACTGGGGGCAGGGCATTATTCTCAAGGATCCTGAGGACAGGATACTACTGGCCAACCATGAAGAGAGATGCTGTGGAGTATGCTAAAAGATGTGATCCTTGTCAGAGACACAGTAATATCCTTCATCAACCAGCTGAATTATTGCATCCTATTTCCTCCTCTTGGCCATTTATGAGATGGGGTATGGATATAGTTGGTAAGCTCCCTAAGGCACCTGGTGAAAAAGTATTCATGCTAGCTATGACTGATTACTTCTCCAAGTGGATAGAGGCTGAAGCTTTTGCCCAAGTCAGAGAAAAGGAAGTGATATCATTCATTAAAAGAAATATTATAACTAGATTTGGAATTCCTTCTGAGATTATATGTGATAATGGTTCCCAATTTATTGGGGGCAGAACCACTAACTTTTGTGACAGCCGGGGGAATAAGATGATAACATCAACACCAGTCCACCCACAAGCTAATGGTCAAGCAGAATCATCCAACAAGATCATCATCAACAATTTGAAGAAGAAGCTTGGATCCAAGAAAGGGAAATGGGCAGAAGAACTACCCTATGTGCTTTGGGCTGATAGGACAACCCCTAAGAATGCTACTGGTCAAACGCCATTCTCTTTGGTATTTGGGGCAGAATCAGTGATCCCAACAGAAATGGTGGTTCCAACTGCTAGAACAAGTACCCGTGATCCTGAGGAGAATAATAAGAACTTAGCTCAAGACCTGGATACTATTGAAGAAATCAGGGATCTCACTAGGATAAGGATGGCCAGTTATCGACAAAGAATGGCTGGTGCTTACAACAAAAATGTTAGGATCAGGAGGTTTCAAGTTGGAGATATGGTATTAAGGAAAGCATTCCAGAATACCACCAATCCTGCTGATGGAAAATTGGCTCCAAAATGGGAAGGCCCTTATTTGATTGAAGCTGAAGCAGGAAAGGGGGCATATAGATTGCTAACCATGGAAGGCGATTTGCTACCAAGAGCTTGGAATGTTGTCCACTTGAAGAAATATTTCATGTGAGCAGGATCCTCATGGCACAGATGATCCTCAAAGGATCCTCAAAGTATCGGTGATCCTTACTTAGGTAATATCCTAAACCTGAACTATTTCATTTCTTTATTTTCTCATATAAGGATAAGGATCATGTGTCCTTTATCCATCTCTCACGTGATTTTGAGTTTTGAAAGTTCAGGAATCCTTAGCATAACATTGGTTATCCGCTGAAGCAATCCGTTCCTTGGGTTTAACCCCAGTTATTTGGGCTTGACCCCAGTTCCGCCTGTAGCGCATGATGATCCTGGTATAGTTCAAGGCAGTGGGACCAGTACTCGTTTTAGGGGCTGATAATTCCATTGTACTGGCTATGCCTAGGATCCTACATATAATGGTAGACGTACCATACATCCGTTCCTAAGGTTTCTAACGTTTTCACGTTAGCTAAGGTTTCTAACGTTTTCACGTTAGCTAAGGTTTTGGCATTTTCATGTCACTAAGTTTGGATAGTCGCCAGTTAGGGCCATACTCCAGTTTACATACGATCCTTGGGCTTGTCCCCAGTTATCCTTGGGCTTGTCCCCAGTTATCCTTGGGCTTGTCCCCAGTTGCTAACTCTTTTCTTATATTGGCTTAGTCCCAAGTTATGCTCTATTTCAGGTTCTTAAAGATAGGCAACTAGGGATCCTTGATCCTCACTCCACTCTAAGGTTTATCTTATGGTTATCCTTATTATTGTTAGGGTCCTAACTTGGATCCTCAGGTATGATCCTTAACTATTATTAATTATATTCATTATTTATTTGAATAACCCTTAAAATTTGACAACTAAACTTGTGATTCTTAAACTATATCACTTTTTGGAACTTATCAGTTATGGGATATGTGATCCTTGATCATATCCTAAACTTTTTGGATATCTTTTTTAATTTTTCAAGGATTGATAAGTATAAATGGAATGAACATTACAACAATTGGAAAGCAAGATATTAAAAAGGATAACAACACAAGATAAGCGACAAAAGGTTAAGATTTTATTTATTAACAAAGGATTAACCCTTAAAAGGTTGTCAAAATTACCTACCCCGAGCATCTACCAGCAAAACGTGGCCCGTCCGCTGGGGTAGGTAAAGGGTGTCCATGATAATAAGTTCGAAAGTAGTGCAGGAATATAAAGGCGGCAGGATCACAATGGCTTCATCCCCAAAACAGAGGATCCCTCCACCAATTGCAATCCTGCCTATTGTCCAAAGGATCATACATGATCCTTAATCCTAAAGACTATTGTTCAAGTACAAACCATTAAATTGTTAAACATCACAACCACAAAAGACCTACTACCAAATTTAAAAATTGGGCTCCGGCTGCGTCTAGGAATGTCCATCATCGCCCAATTGTACAGCCTACACCTTTGCTGCATCCTCTTCCCCTCCAGCTGCGGTATCCTTCATCAAATCCTTTCCACTGCCACTTGCCTCAATCGCCAAGACCTCAGTAGTCTCCTCCTCATCATCCTCGAGATCAGCCAACCTTGCTTTCCAGCCCTCAACATCCCAACTGCCTTTATCAAAGTTAGGATCTTGAGCTTCCTGGGCCATCTTCAATTTTGTCTGATACATTGTGATGGCAGCGGAGACCTTAGCATTTTCTATGAGATCATGCTTCTCATAGTCAAGGTCTTAGCTGTCTTAGTCTTGGCATCTTGGAGTTCCTTCTGAAGATCAGCAATGGCAAGGTCCTTAAGCACGGCAACCTGTTGGAGGTCAGCAATCTTCTTGTCCTGCTCCTCAACATTCCCCACGTAATCTTCAATCTCAGCAAATTTCTGCAAAGAAAAAGGACAGAACAATTCAAGATCAGGTGATCCTCATATGAGTAGGATACCTAGGCAGAATTAGTGATCCTTACATCATTGAAGTATTCAAGGAACTGGTGGCGGATCAGTGGTAGGCCTTGAAGGTCCTCAGTGTCAGAAGTTTTCCTCTTCTTACCACCCTTTCCTTTAGTGGGTGCTTTGGGAATGGAAATGCTAGGACTGGTAGTGGACCTCTTCTTCCTGGATCGAACAACATAAAGGTCAGCCGTGTTGAACTGGGATACAGGCTTGGCAGATTTTCCAGCACCTACACAACCAAAACAAGATAAGTATCTTCACTTAATTTATATTTCACTATTTATTTAAATTTTAAACAAGGATACTTACTTGACATCGTGACAGAGCCTGAGGATACCTCCTGTGAATCTTGGGTTGTTGTCTTGAAAGATCTTGTCTCAGGATCAAGTTTCTTGAAAGCGAGGAGCCTCTCTTTAGCAGCAGGGGACAATCTAAGGTGAGAGACGGTGATAGCTACATAACAAGAAAGCAAAAATATAAGTGATCTTTACATTAAAAGAAGGTTTCTGGTGATCTTTCTCAGGATCCTCCACCCTACCATGGGTAGCCCATTTCTTGGGAAGATCCTTTCCATCCTCAATAGAATCTCTCTTGATAAAAAAGAATCGCCGTTTCCAATTAGCATCGTTCTTGGTGGCTTTGAAGATCGGGTGTTCCTCACCGGGTTTACGTTTAAACAAATAGCGATGAGAGCCAAAGGTAGTAAGATCATATAGTTCTCCCAGCTCTGACATTCTTAGGTCTATTCCTTCCTGCTCGATGATCCTTTCAAGGGTGTACAAAACCCTCCAAATCATCGGCATGGCTTGAATATAAGAGATGCCGGTTAAGGAAAAGAAAGATTGGGTGAAGGTTGGAAAAGGATATGTATAGCCTATGGTGAACGGAGTGACGGGGAAAGTAACCCACTTGTCAGAGATATGATCACTCAGGGCATTGGGGTCAAAAGGTCTAAACTCGGTGTTCGCCGGGAAGCAGTGGCGGATCCTATCGATCTGTGCATAATTGAAACATCAGCGTTCTTTAATGGAATCTTCGATGATCCCCTGGCTTTTCGGAGGGCTGTTCTTCTTGTGATCCTTGCCCGGTGAGCTTCGGAGCATCATTCTCAAAGTGATGGTGATAAAGAAAGAAAAACAGAGTAAGAGAAGGAAGAAGATGAAGAAAGAGATACCTGATTGATCTTCGACTGAGAATATAAAGGGAGTTTCTTTCGGATTTAAATGCATTTGATCCTATCTCTATCTCCTATTTATAATCATGATCGTGCAGGGTTGTCACTTCTGTGACGTCATGGTTGCAACGGCTAGTTCGATATCAACGGCTATATATCCGTTAGTTAGTTGCGGATAAGATCAAGAAAATATAACTCGCTTATTTTACAAATTACTCCTTATATTTTGGGGGCAATTGTTAGGGGATGCTTTTCTAACAATTAGTGATCCTTATTCGTTATCCTAATTAATGATCCTTACTTCTGTGACAGGTGGTGATCCTCAGAAGAGCTTCAGGATCAGGATCATGGATCACTTAAAGGATCCTCGTACTGACGATTGTTTATTTGTGTTTTGTATTATTTCGCAGGAGTAATAATCTTGACTTGGTCTTGGCAACGGTACTAAGGAATATTCCACGGGCATTTCGCACACGATTGGCCAAAAATGGACGTTGTGGAGAACGTGGGAGCTTGGCACAAAAGTCGGATAGTTAGTTATTGTAGTTAACTTCTATTTTAAAAAGGGGTAACGAGCTAGAATTAGAACACTTAGCCATTTTCAGCTACACACTCTCATATACTCGCACACTTGAAGCTCTCGACGAACATTCATTAGTTTTCACTCACTTTTACACATTTCACGATAGTGATCCTTGTACCTAGCTCGTTACTATCCGAAGTTGTAAACATTTATTCATTTATTTGAGCTTGGTGATCGGTAGTTTCCATCACCCGGGGTTTTTTGTGCCGGAGATCAACTCTTGATCAAGGACTTTTTCCCCGTATAAATCATTGTGTCGTTTGTGCAATTTACATTGAAGTGATCCTTGTCATTGTTCTACATTATTAGCATCATACCCCGTAATAGAGAGTTTGGTTGCAATATCCTCATCAGATTTTTTGACCAAAACAGTTGTGGTACAGAAGAAAAATGGGAAATGGAGAGTTTGTGTAGACTACACAGACTTGAACAAAGCTTGTCCTAAAGACCCATTTCCTCTTCCCCACATTGATGCGATGGTAGATGCCACTGCCGGGCATGAAATGCTGACCTTCATGGACGCATCCTCAGGATTTCAACAAATCCAAATGGAGCCTTCTGACCAGGAGGATACTGCCTTCATGACACCAACAAGTATTTATTGTTATACAGCTATGCCTTTTGGTTTGAAAAATGCAGGTGCAACATACCAAAGATTGGTAAACATGATGTTCAAAGACAAACAGGGGGACACCATGGAGGTGTACATTGACGATATGGTGGTAAAATCAAAGAAAGCTCAGGATCACCTCCAGGATATTAAAGGAGCATTTGATATCCTGGATCAGTATAACATGAAGTTGAATCCTGCTAAGTGCCATTTTGGAGTGGGGGCAGGAAAATTTCTAGGATATATGGTGACCAAAAGAGGAATAGAAGCAAGCCCGGAGCAGATTAAAGCCATCTTGGATATTAAATCGCCCTCAAATATGAAGGATGTTCAACGATTAACAGGGCGAGTGGCAGCATTAAATAGATTTATCTCAAGATCCTCAGAAAAATGCAAAGATTTTTATGATATCCTGAAGAAGAACAAGAAATTTGAATGGGGTGAGAAGCATGAAGCGGCCCTATATGATTTAAAGCAATATCTTTCAACCGCACCTCTACTGATGAAGCCCGAGAATGGTGAACCATTATCCCTATACCTCGCAGTATCAGGGAATGCTGTAAGTGCCGTCCTTGTAAAGGACCATGAAGGTCAGCAATATCCTGTTTATTATGTTAGTAAAAGCTTGTTAAATGCTGAAACTAGATATTCTCATTTAGAAAAATTGATACTAGCATTAGTCATGGCATCAACGAAACTTAGACATTACTTCGAGACACATAGGATTCATGTAAAAACAAATTATCTTGTCAAAAGTGTGCTTAGGAAACCAGAAATGTCAGGCAGGATGGCTAAGTGGTCGGTAAAGTTGAGTGCTTATAATTTAGTATATGAACCTAGGAATGCCATAAAGTCTCAGGCTTTAGCTGACTTTGTGGCTGATTTTAGTAGTGACATTCAGGATGAGGTAGACCTAGAAGTTCAACAGTTAGGAGAATCCTCAGGATCCTGGACATTATATACTGATGGTGCATCTAATATAAGAGGAGTAGGATTAGGAATACTACTAAAATCGCCACAGGGGGACATATTACCCCAGGCTATTAGGTGTGAATTTCCTGCTACTAATAATGAAGCAGAGTATGAGGCTTTAATTGCAGGATTAGAGTTGGCTAAGAGCATGAGTATCAAAAATTTACAAGTATATGTTGACTCTTTGTTAATTACTAACCATTTTAATGGATCTTATGCAGTGAAGGGTGAGAAATTAATCGAATACCTCGATATTCTTAAAAAATTAGCAGGATATTTCGATGTTTTTACACTTGAACAGGTACCAAGGGAGGATAATGCTGAAGCAGATGCCTTAGCAAATTTGGGATCATCGATCAGGATACCTGAAGGGACTCAAATACCAATATTACATGTCTTATATCCTGCCACGAATCCTCAGGATAAAGTAGTAGCGAGTATTCGGGATCCTGGAGCGGAATATCCTGAACAGGATCCTAAATCCTGGACGGCTCCAATTGTGAGATATCTTAAAGAAGGACACATCCCCAGAAATGAAAATCCTAAGGCATTTAGGATGAAGGTATCACTATTCACTATCATAAATAATGTTTTATACAAGAAATCTCTTGCAGGACCATATTTGAGGTGCTTGGAGGATCCTGAAGCCAAAGAAGTACTTCAGGATATACATGAAGGGGATTGTGGTAATCATATTGGGGGCAGATCATTGTTCTCGAAAGTGTTAAGGACAGGATATTATTGGCCAACGATGAGGAAAGATGCTGCAGAATATGCTCGAAGATGTGATGCATGTCAAAGACATAGTAACATACTACATCAACCAGCTGAACCACTATATCCTGTGGTTTCCCCTTGGCCATTCATGAAATGGGGGATGGATATAGTAGGGAAGTTACCAATAGCTCCGGGAGGAAAAGTCTTTATGTTAGCAATGACGGATTATTTCTCCAAGTGGGTTGAGGCTGAAGCATTTGTTCAAGTTAGAGACCAAGAAGTAGTATCCTTCATAAAGAGGAATATCCTGACTAGGTTTGGGATACCAGCTGAGATCATTTGTGATAATGGGTCCCAGTTTATAAGCAAAAGGACTACTGACTTTTGCAAGAGTTGGGGAATCAAAATGATCATGTCTACTCCGGTACATCCTCAAGCGAATGGGCAAGATGAATCCTCAAACAAGATAATAGTCAATAACTTAAAGAAGAGGCTTGGAGCCAAAAAAGGAAGATGGGCGGAAGAGTTACCCTTTGTTTTGTGGGCTGATAGGACAACAGTAAAGAATGCAACTGGCCAAACCCCGTTTTCCTTGGTATTTGGAGTTGAAGCAGTGATTCCAACGGAAATGACGATACCTACTGCAAGATCTATCCTACAGGATCCTGAACAGAATCCTGAAGTCTTATGTCAAGATTTGGATACTATAGATGAAAAAAGAGACGCAGCAAGACTAAGAGTAGCAGCATATCAACAAAGAATATCCAGAGCATATAATAAGAACATAAGGACTAGAAGATTTCAAGTTGGTGATTGGGTGCTAAGAAAGGCTTTTCAAAATACCACTAATCCTGCCGATGGCAAGTTAGCTCCGAAATGGGAAGGACCATATGAAGTCGAGTCAGAAGCAGGGAAAGGAGCATATCGACTCAAAAATATGGAAGGGGATATGCTACCAAGATCCTGGAATGCAATACATTTAAAGCTCTATTTCAAGTAAGAGTAGAATTTGTTTTCTATCTCGGAATGGTATGTATCCTATTTTAATATATTTGTTTATTATCTTGAACCCAATACTGACTTAAGCATCGGAGGGGTGTTAGCCAAGCTAACACCCACCTTAGTTTACAATTGTTTTGCAGGATATGTTTCAGGATATAGCTCCAGGATATGTACTCAGGATAAGTCGAAAGATTAGAGGATTGGCCCCCTCTCTCACCTTTCTTTCGAATTGGGTTTAAACACCTCGCCTGGAGCGCAAGTTATCTAGGTATAGTTCAAGGTAGCGGGACCAGTTCATGTAAAAGTGGCTGACAATTTCGTTACTGCTGGCTATATCCTGGATCCTGAAGGTATATGAGGATTGATCACCCTCTCTCACGAAAGAGTATTTTCATACTCTCTAAGGTTTAAAGGTTTTCACCTTTCTAAGAATTGGAGTTTATACACTCTCGCCTGTAGCGCATGAAATTTAGGGTTTATCCCCAGATATCAGGGTTTATCCCCAGGATATTAAGGGTTTATCCCAAGTATGCTAAGGATTCATTTCAGGATATCATGGGTTTTGCCCCGGGGTATTCGGAATTTATTTGAGTCAAACTATAAATACATTTGCGTTTCTGTGTCAAACACAGGGGACATACATTATACTGTTCAAAGGATGGATCCAAGTTTATAAGTATGCACTGGGGACAAACTTATAATGGAGGATTGAAATTGATTCTCTAAGAATCTCTGGTATGATCTCTCCTTTTTATTTGGACAATTTATAGGTTGTATTTCAATATCCTTATCAAGATATCTTTCAGGATATCTCCCAGGATACATTTATAATATATATTCCTAAAAATGTACAAACCAAACAGTTTTCACAAGTAAAATTTTCATATCAATGACAACAATAATAAAGTCAAAAGAGAAGTTATATTATTAACATACCAAAAGATGTGCTCTTAGTTTCACCTCAAAACAAGGCCCATCCACTAAGAGCACTAATAGTTCCTTACCATATTTACCCAACAGTTGAAGGTTTCATCTCAAACCGAGACCCATCCACCTCCAACTGTTGTATTGTTCAAAAAGCATGCAGGAAATGTAAATTGTTCAGGTGCAGAAAAGTAAAGTGCAGAAAAGTAAATTGTTTAAGGGATTACAGACCAACATTCAAATTTAAAAAGGTGGGCTCTGGCCTTGGCACGTATATCCGTCATCGCCCACCTAAATGCCCTCACACAGCGGCATCTTCTCCAACCTTCTCGGACTTCTCAGCACCAGCATCCTGAGCAACATCCTCACCAGCATCCGCTCCAGCATCCTTCTTGTCTCCAGCCTGAATCACCACCTCTGCTGACTTAGAAGACTCACCGGCTTCAACAGGGAGTGGCACAGCTTTGCCTCCGAGCTCCTTTAGCTTGGCCACCCAGGATTCAACTGGCCAAGATGGACAGACAAGGCCCGTTTCCTTGGCCTCGTAGGCCATCTTGATGCGTGCTTGTAACAGGGAGACGATAGCAGAAGCCTTGATTCCCTCCCGGAAATTGACCAAGGCTTGATCATGATCCATTTGAACGGTGGCAAGTTTGAGCTCAGCGTCTTGGGTGACCTTCTTCAGCAGGCTTTCGTAGTGCCGGCCCTTCGCTTCGGCAATGGCACCTTGATCGGAGACGGTGCTTTCAAGCTGTTTAATCCTAGCTTCATGGAGCGCAACAGTACCACAGGCATCATTATACAAGTGGAGCAAATGCTGGAGGCCCTGCACATTAATTTCAGGTATGAGTTAGAATATATTGACCAGGATATACTGTCAGGATATCCTATTAGGATATACGTGCAGGATATATGTGCAGGATATGTGTCAGGATATTACCTTGTTAAGGAAGGATGTCATTGGCTCTAAGGAATCAGAGAAACTGAGTTCATCATAGGAGAACCCTTCTGAACCTGGAGCACTGACTTCAAGACCTTTCCTCTTTTTTGCTGTGGAAGCACGAGTTCTTGGATTGGCCTTGGGAGCCGGGAGTGGCTTGGAGCTAGTAGCAGCAGGAGTCTCCTTCTTGACTGTGGCTGGAGCTAGTAGCAGCAGGAGTCTCCTTCTAGACTGTAGCTGTCGAGTTCATCAAGGTCTAGATAAACTGGAACTTTGCTGGAATCTGCACACAGGGAGTAAAATTCTAAATCTCTCCTAAGGATATCAAATAAAAACATGTGTGTACAGGATATCTTGCAGGATCCTTACCAGACATGTTTGCGCTTGAAAGAGGGCTTGGAGTTGGTGGAGATGGGTTGAAGCTTCTCTCTGCCTCTGAAAGGAGTCTGATGGCGTCTATTCTTTTTTGAGAATCAGCAAGGGGAGGTGCAATCTTCCTGAAATCAGCTGCATACACAACAAAGAAAATGAAATTGGTCAGTTCAGGATATAAAGCAGGATAAGAGGCAGGATCATCTTTAAACCCTAAATCCTACCCTTCTTCAACCATCTCATCGGATAATCCGTTCCACCAGGGATTGAATCCCTTTTTACAAAGAAAAACTTGGATTGCCAACCATCCTCGTTCCTGGTGGCACAAAGTATCAATGGGTCACCGGAAGTAGAATAAAACAGAAATCTACATGATCCATGGCATCTAAGCTTGTAAGCTAGGGGCAGATCATGGACGGAAAGATCAGGAATGTGGTTTCTCTTGATTTGGTCAAGAACAGACAAAACACGCCAGAGCATTGGCATGGTTTGGCTGAAAGAGATTTTGGTGATATTAAAGAATTCGGTGATGAAGTCCGGAAAGGGGAATTGTAGCCCTAGGGTAAAAGGGAAAGCACTGAAGCATATCCACTCGCTGGAGACCATATCCGACCGGATTTCCCGGTCAAACGGTCTAAACACGGTTCCTTCCGGGAAGATGCCGGAGGATTTCAAGGCTGACAGGTGGGCACTATCGAAGGTACATGTTTCCTTCTCCGGTTCTTGGAGAAGGTTCTGTCGGATGAATGTAGGAGCCGAGTCACCTGAACTGGATCTTGTTTGTCTTGGCATTTGGTTACCTGAATTTTTCGCCGGAGAAAAAGGATAAAGATGAATATGAAGATGAGAGAGAGAATGTTACCTTTTCCTTGTCGATTGTGATTAAAAAAGAGATGAGGATGAGAAGATATAGGGCATGATGAGTAAATATAGGCTGGGTAGTTGAAAACGGTCACATCATTGGTCTTATCTAATTAATTACCTCGGTCTTCGTAAAAATGTAACCGTTAGTGCAGGATAACAAACGGTAACATTTTTGGGGACAATTGTTATGGGTGAAATTTTGAGCCCATATCCTGGAAAATATCTTGATTTATATCTTGGTTATATTGTATCTGTTTACATCCGGGATGCTGATTCAGGATATTGGTAACATCCTGAATGGTATCCTCAGGATTACTAACGGATTATGTGCAGGTACGTGGGTTAGAAGCTAGTAACGTTCACGAAGACTCATTCCGCGGAAGACTCGGTCCAAGTTGTTCAGAGAAAGACGTTAAGCCTGCTTTCTTTGGTTCCAAACGGCTACTTATGGAATATTCGGGAGTATCCCATATTTATAGGAATTTTAGTTTCCACTTTGTAACTATAAATAGGTGGGTATACCAGATCGAATAGGACATCACATTCACACTCGCTACACTCTAACACTCGCTCTCAAGCAATTCTCACTTTCATACAAAAGCATTGTAACACTTAGCGATCTGGTCTATATCCTGCACTGTATCCTGACGTTTGAAGTAATAAGAAGAACAAGGCAGCTGCGATTGTCAGCTCCCGAGTTTTATGCCGGCGATCTAGATTGATCAAGGGCTTTCCTCGTACATCTCGTGTCGTTTACTTTACTTTTTTGCTCATAGTTTGATCATAGATACAGCTCAATATCCTGAGCCGTATCCTGAATACTGATTTTCTAAATAACTTAACCGACATATTTTCAACACATTTTCTAGCACACTACCTCACTTTACTAATTTGATCACTTAATTGCTTCGGTAATTTTTGACCAAAACAGTTCATATCTTATATCGTATGCACTAAGCTTCACTGCCCACTTAGCCATCCTTCCTGACATTTCAGGTTTCCTGAGAACATTCTTAATTGGAAAATTAGTCTTAACAATAATGGCATGAGTCTCAAAATAATGTCTTAATTTAGTAGATGCCATAATTAATGCAAGGATAAGTTTTTCTAAATGTGAATACCTGGATTCAGCATCAAGTAAGCTCTTACTTACATAATAAACAGGATGTTGTGTACCTTGGTGATCCTTAACAAGGACCGCACTTACTGCTTTTGAGGATACTGCTAGGTACAAGGATAATACATCCCCTTTTTATGGTTTCATCAAGGCTGGGGCTGAGGATAGGTAATCTTTAAGAGCTTTGAGGGCACCTTCATGCTTCTCAATCCATTCAAATTTCTTGTTCTTCCTCAGGATATCATAGAATTCCTTACACTTTTCTGAGGATTTGGATATGAATCTGTTCAAGGCTGCGATCCTGCCCGTCAATCTTTGCACATCCTTAGCATTGGCAGGAGATTTGATATTCACAATAGCCTTAATTTGTTCTGGACTTGCTTCAATGCCCCTCTTTGTTACCATATTGTTAGGGGAGGATTTTCTAACAATTAGTGATCCTTATTCGTTATCCTAACTGGTGATCCTTACTTCTGTGACAGGTGGTGATCCTCAGAAGAGCTTCAGGATCAGGATCATGGATCACTTTAAGGATCCTCGTACTGACGATTGTTTACTTATGTATTATACTATCTCGCAGGTATGACGAGCTTGACCAGGTCTTGGCGACATTCCTGGAGAATATTCCTAAACTATTCTGCACGTGCTTGACCAAAAATAGACGTTGTGGAGAACGTGGAGGCTTGGCACGAAAGTCGGATAGTTAGTTTAGGTGGTTATTTCTATTTTAAAAAGGGAGTAACGAGCTAGTAAAAAAGACTGAGTCATTTTTGCAGTTACACACACTCGTACAAACGCTCATACAAGCTCTCGTTCAAACACTTAGCAATTTCATACACTTTCTACACATATCACCGTAGTGATCCCTGTACCTAGCTCGTTACTATCCGAAGTTGTAAACATTAATTCATTTATTTGAGCTTGGTGATCGGTAGTTTCCATCACCCGGGGTTTTTTGTGCCGGAGATCAACTCTTGATCAAGGGCTTTTTCCCCGTATAAACCCTTGTGTTGTTTGTGCAATTTTTCACTAAAGTGATCCTCATCATTGTTACACATTTTAAGCATCATACCCCGTAATCTAGAGTTTGGTTGCAATATCCTCATCTGATTTTTTGACCAAAACAGTTTGGCGCCCACCGTGGGGCTGTTGGTGCTTTGTCCTTAGAAGAATACGCATTTCTGTGCTCATTCCGGTTCATTACAACCAAGCAAATGGCTTCTTCAGCGAAGAGTGCTTCAAACTTGATGCCCTCATTCACTTCTTCACAAGGCGTCCCTCCTTTGCCTCCACCACCTTCTGGATCCCAGAAGAATACTGAGAATGCTGCGAAGAAACCAACTCCCATTTTCTCAAAACCTCCAACTTCTTCTGCTTCTTACACTCCTACTACTAGTGACTTGTTTACTCTGATTTTGCAGATGAAGGACCATATCCAGCAGCAGGACAAGACCAATGAAAAAATCCTTAGAGAAATCGGAGACATCAAGAAACAAAAGAGATCGGCAGACGATCATTCCCCACTGGTGCCGAAATCCTAGAATTTCGATACTCCAGTGATTACTTCTCAGACATCAGCGGCTCCAGACATTCAATATGTGGGTGGACCAAAAGGAGTGCACTACAGAACAACAACAACAACCCAGGCATCAGGTTCATATTTCCAGCCAGCGGGATCCTACCCTCAGCATATGGGATCCCTTACGAATTCAGGAGGATATTCAGGGATGCAGCATTTTCAAGGATCCTCCTTCGTTCCAGGATCATCCCAGGCTCAAGGATCCTCCTTCGTTCCAGGATCATCCCAGATCCAAGGATCCTCCTTCGTTCCAGGATCATCCCAGGTCCAAGGATCCTCCTTCGTTTCAGGATCATCCCAGGTTCAAGGATCCTCCTTCGTTCCAGGATCATCCCAGGTTCAAGGATCCTCCTTCATTCCAGGATCATCCCAGTTCCAGGGACCCTTCCAGATGCCAGGATCCTTAAGGAGTGTGCAAACAGGAAGTTCAGATGTCCATCAGGGAGATTTTATTCCAATGCAGACTAATGCTTCTGCTGGTCCCTCGATCATTCCAGAGCCTCAACAATATGGATTAACATCCATTCTTCCTAACTTGAATCCAATGGGAGGTAACACTTTTAACAATTCTTATACTACTAACCAAAGTCTTATGCAGGATCCAGGTATCAATCATGCCATGGCTAGAGAATTGCAAAAGCTAAAGGATATGATATCAAGTGTCCCGGGAGTAGTCAAACCTATCCCAGAGATTGCAGATGGGAGCCATAAGATATCTCGTTTTGCACCACCAATCTGTGATGCTGAGATACCCAAGAGGTTCCATGTGCCTACAATGAAACTGTATGATGGCTCAACAGATCCTGAAGAACACATAGCACAATCCAGGGAGAGGATGGAGATCAATCCAATCCCAGAAAGGTTAAAGGAAGCATGCCTGTGCAAAGGATTCGGATCCACTCTTACTGGATCAGCTCTCAAATGGCTGCTAAGTCTTCCTCCCTATTCTATTACCTCATTTGCTAACCTAGTTAACTTGTTTAATAATCAGTTTTCCTGTAGTAGAAAATTTGAACGATTAACTAGTGATTTATATAGGATAACCCAGGGTCATAATGAATCATTAAGGGATTACATTACCAAATTCAGTAAAGAATCCTTAGACATTCCCAACTTAGATATAGCCACGGCTGTTGAGGCCTTTAAAATGGGGTTGCTTAGGGATTCGTTATTTTATGATGATCTTGTTATGACACCATGCAGGAACCTAGATGAGGTAAATACCCGGGCCCTTAGGTACATCCGGCTAGAGGACGACAAGAGGATCCAGGAGAGGTTAGCAGGATCCTCAAAGCAGGATAAGCAAGGATCCTCATTCAGGAACAACAAGTTCAGATCCTACAATAGATCTGATAACCAGAACGTGCATTCTATTGATCAAGAGGAGGATGATGAGGATTATCCTCCAATTTCTGAATATTGTTTTAGTGTTGATAATAATGAACTAATCCTTGCGATGCAGAGTCTAGGTGATAAAGCTAGATGGCCCAGGAAAAATGATAGGCCAGCTGCAACTAAGGATAAATCAAAGTGGTGTGCATACCATGAAGATTTTGGGCACCTCACAGAAGAGTGCATTGCACTAAGAAAGGAAATTGGATACTTGTTGAGCAAGGGGCATCTAAAAGAATTGTTGGGAAGAAAAAAGTCAAGAACTCAGGATCCTGAAAGGATCCCTGAAAAGGCTCCAGCCCCTCCAGCGGATGCACAAGTGATAAACTTCATTTCTGGAGGATCAGACATTTGTGGCACATCCTTCTCAGCAGCTAAAAGGCATGCAAAGGAAACTAAAATGGATAACGGAGAAAGACCTGTTCGAACATCAAGTGTCTCGGAAGGGAAAGTCATAACCTTTGATAAAGAGGATCGTGTTGATATCCAGGATCCTCATCACGATGGTTTAGTTATTACTCTTTTCATATCTAACCATTTTGTCCGCATGATCCTTATAGACGGAGGAAGTTCAGTAAATATTATCCAGCTTGATGTCCTAAAGAAGATGGGTATTCCTGAATTAGAGATCATACCAAGATCCTCTGTGCTCGTGGGATTTAGTGGAAAAACTAAGAATACCCTGGGGGACATTAAACTCCCAATATACATTGAAGGCCTACATTCTTATCAAAAATTTTGTGTTATTGACTGTTTATCTTGTTGTAATGTTATCCTTGGCAGGCCCTGGATACACGATATGAAAGCAGTCCCATCCACTTACCATCAATGTGTGAAGCTCCCTAGTCCTTGGGGAATAGTGAAGATTGATAGTGATCAGCAGGAGGCTAAGAATTGCTACACTTCATCAATGAAACCAGCCTCGAAGTCAAGGGAGCAATAGCAATCAAAGTATCCTCCAAGGGATGTCTTGGAGGCAAGAGAGCAGGATGTGGTAGAAATCCTCATGGATCCTGATGATCCTGAATCCAAAATCTATATCGGATCAGGGATCCTTAGCGAAATGAAAGAAGACCTCGTATCCTTCCTCAAAAGGAGAAAGACCACCTTTGCATGGAAACATGAAGACATGACTGGTATATCCAAAGATGTTATCACTCACAAACTCGGCATCGACAGATCCTTCAGACCAATCCATCAAAGGAGAAGAAAGTTTGCACCGGAAAGGAATGCCATTATCCAGGAAGAAGTAGAGAAATTGCTCCGGGCAGGTATGATTAGAGAGGTCAAGTATCCAAGATGGTTGGCCAATGTGGTTGTTGTTCAAAAGAAAAACAGAAAGTGGAGGGTATGTGTCGATTTTACCGATCTAAATAAGGCATGTCCCAAGGATCCTTTCCCTTTACCCCACATTGACTCCATGGTGGATGCAACCGCGGGTCATGAACTGTTAACTTTTATGGATGCTTCATCTGGATTTCAACAAATCCAAATGGAACCATCCGACCAAGAGGATACAGCCTTCATGACTCCAACTGGTATATATTGCTATATTGCTATGCCGTTCGGATTGAGGAATGCAGGTGCAACGTATCAAAGGCTGGTGAATATGATGTTCAAGGAACAGATCGGACAAACTATGGAGGTTTACATAGATGATATGGTGGTAAAATCCATAAGAGCTGAGGATCACCTAAAGGATTTGGAGGAAGCATTTGATATCCTTGACAAATATAATATGAAGCTTAATCCTTCAAAATGTCATTTTGGTGTTAAAGCAGGTAAATTCTTAGGATACATGGTGACTAAAAGAGGCATTGAAGCTACCCGGAACAAATCAAAGCAATAGTGAACATCAAATCTCCGGCCAATGCTAAGGATGTTCAAAGGCTAACAGGCAGGATAGCAGCTTTGAACAGATTTATATCCAAATCCTCAGAGAAGTGCAAAGAATTCTATGATATCCTAAGGAAGAACAAGAAATTTGAGTGGACTGAGAAGCATGAAAATGCTTTAAGAGCCCTCAAAGATTACCTATCCTCAGCCCCAGCCTTGATGAAGCCAGAAAAAGGCGATGTGCTATCCTTGTATCTTGCAGTATCCTCAAAAGCAGTAAGTGCGGTCCTTGTTAAGGATCATGAAGGTACACAACATCCTGTCTATTATGTAAGTAAAAGTTTACTTGATGCCGAATCCAGGTATTCACACCTTGAAAAACTTATTCTTGCATTAATAATGGCATCTACTAAGCTAAGACACTATTTTGAGACTCATATTATTATCGTTAAAACTAATTTTCCAATTAAGAATGTCCTCGGGAAACCAGAGATGTCAGGAAGGATGGCTAAGTGGGCAGTGAAGCTGAGTGCGTATGATATGAGATATGAGCCTAGGACAGCCATCAAATCCCAAGCATTAGCTGACTTTGTGGCTGATTTCAGTAGTGATTTACAAGAAGAAGCTGAGTTAGAAGTCCAGCAGCTAGAGGAGACCAAAGATCCTTGGATACTCCACACTGATGGATCCTCAAATGTCAAAGGCACAGGGCTTGGAATACTACTAAAATCGCCACAGGGGGACATAATACCCCACTCTATAGCTTGTGAGTTCCAAACCACTAATAATGAGGCTGAATATGAAGCCTTAATTGCTGGTTTGCAAATTGCAAAGCATATGGGGATCAGGTATCTTGAGGTACATGTAGATTCATTGTTAATTACAAACCACTTTAATGGATCCTACGCTGTTAAAGGTGAAAAACTAACCAAATATTTAGAGATAGTAAAAAATTTGGCACTCTCCTTTGTTTCCTTCAGTTTGACACAGGTACCAAGGGAAGAAAATACAGAGGCTGATGCATTGGCTAACTTAGGATCTTCCTTGAAGATCCCGGAGGATATCAAGATCCCTATTATACATATCCTGATCCCGGCTATTGAGGATCACGTGGCTATGGAGATAGGAAATGATTCTGCGGTTATCCCTAGTGAGGATACTCAATCTCATTCAGGATCAAGATCATGGATCTCACCAATTATGAGATACTTACAACATGGAGAGATTCCTACAGGAGAAAACCCTAGGACTTTCAAATCTAAGGTATCTCAATTTACAATTATAAATAGTATGTTGTATAGACGATCTCTTGCAGGACCATACTTGAGATGCATTGAGGATCCTGAAGTCCAAGAAGTTTTAAAAGACTTCCATGAAGGAGATTGTGGAAACCACACTGGGGGCAGGGCATTATTCTCAAGGATCCTGAGGACAGGGTACTACTGGCCAACCATGAAAAGAGATGCTGTGGAGTATGCTAAAAGATGTGATCCTTGTCAGAGACACGGCAATATCCTTCATCAACCAGCTGAATTGTTACATCCTATATCCTCCTCTTGGCCATTTATGAGATGGGGTATGGATATAGTTGGTAAGCTCCCTAAGGCACCTGGTGGAAAAGTATTCATGCTTGCTATGACTGATTACTTCTCCAAGTGGATAGAGGCCGAAGCTTTTGCCCAAGTCATAGAAAAGGAAGTTATATCCTTCATTAAAAGAAATATTATAACTAGATTTGGAATTCCTTCTGAGATTATATGTGATAATGGTTCCCAATTTATTGGGGGCAGAACCACTAACTTTTGTGACAGCTGGGGGATTAGGATGATAACATCAACACCAGTCCACCCACAAGCTAATGGTCAGGCAGAATCATCCAACAAGATCATCATCAACAATTTAAAGAAAAAGCTTGGATCCAAGAAAGGGAAATGGGCAGAAGAACTACCCTATGTGCTTTGGGCTGATAGGACAACCCCCAAGAATGCTACTGGTCAAACACCATTCTCTTTGGTATTTGGGGCAGAATCAGTGATCCCAACAGAAATGGTGGTTCCAACTGCAAGAACAAGTACCCGTGATCCTGAGGAAAATGATGAAAACTTGGCTCAAGACCTGGATACTATTGAAGAAATCAGGGATATGGCCAGGATAAGGATGGCCAGTTATCAACAAAGAATGGCTGGTGCTTACAACAAAAATGTCAGGATCAGAAGGTTTCAAGTTGGAGATATGGTATTAAGGAAAGCATTTCAGAATACCACCAATCCTGCGGATGGAAAGTTGGCTCCAAAATGGGAAGGCCCTTATTTGATTCAAGCTGAAGCAGGAAAGGGGGCATATAGATTGCTAACCATGGAAGGTGATTTGCTACCAAGAGCTTGGAATGCTGTCCATTTGAAGAAATATTTCATATGAGTAGGATCCTCATGGCATAGATGATCCTCATAATAGGGATATCCTTAAAGGATCCTCAAAGTATCGGTGATCCTTACTTAGGTAATATCCTAAACTTGAGCTATTTCATTTCATTATTTTCTCTTATAAGGATAAGGATCATGTATCCTTTATCCATCTCTCACGTGAGTTTAAGTTTTGAAAGTTCAGGTATCCTTAGCATAACGTTGGTTATCCATAGAAGCGATCCGTCTTTTGGGTTTAACCCCAGTTATTCGGGCTTGTCCCCAGATTCCGCCTGTAGCGCACGATGATCCTGGTGTAGTTCAAGGCTTTGGGACCAGTACTCATTCTAGGGGCTGATAATCCCATTGTTCTGGCTATGCTTAGGATCCTACGTATAATGGTAGACGTACCATACATCCGTTCATAAGGTTTCTAACGTTTTCACGTTAGCTAAGGTTTCTAACGTTTTCACGTTAGCAAAGGTTTTGGCATCTTCATGTCACTAAGTTTGGATAGTCGCCAGTTAGGGCCATACTCCAGTTTGCATACGATCCTTGGGCTTGTCCCCAGTTATCCTTGGGCTTGTCCCCAGTTATCCTTGGGCTTGTCCCCAGTTGCTAACTCTTTTCTTATATTGGCTTAGTCCCAAGTTATGCTCTATTTCAGGTCCTTGAAGATAGGCAGCTAAGGATCCTTGATCCTTACTTCACTCTAAGGTTTATTTTATAGTTATCCTTATAATGGTTAGGATTCTAACTTGGATCCTCAGGTATGATCCTTAACTCTTTTGATCTTATTTATTATTCTTTTAAATAACCCCCATACTTGACAACTGAACTTATGATTTTTAAATTGTATCACTTTTTAGAACTTATCGGTTATGGGATATGTGATCCTGATCATATCCTAAGCTTTTTGAATAATTTTCAAGGCTTGATAATTATAAACAGAATGAACATTACAACAGTTGGAAAGGAAGATATTAAAAAGTATAACAACACAAGATAAGCGACAAAAGGTTAAGTTTTTATTTATCAACATAAGGCTAACCCTTTAAAGGTTGTCAAAATTACCTACCCGAGCATCTACCAGCAAAACGTGGCCCGTCCGCTGGGGTAGGTAAAGGGTGTCCATGATAATGAGTTCAAAGATAGTGCAGGAATATAAAGGCGGCAGGATCACAATGGCTTCATCCCCCAAACAGAGGATCCCTCCACCAATTGCAATCTTGCCTATTGTCCAAAGGATCATACATGACCCTTAATCCTAAAAACCTATTGTTCAGTACAACCCATCATTGTTCAACAAAAAACACCATCACCAAAACAAACTATCAAACTTAAAAAATTGGGCTCCGGTTACGGCTAGAAATATCCATCATTGCCCAATCAAGCAGCCTAAACCTTCGCTGCATCACCACCTCCGGCTCCACTTGCTTCACCAGCTTCATCCTTGCTACCAGCCTCGATTGTCAAGATCTCTCCAGCCTCCTCTTCATCACCCAATTCAGCCAGCCTTGCCTTCCATTCTTCAATTTCCCAGCTACTTTTGTCAAAGGCAGGATCCTGAGCTTCCAAGGCCATTTGAAGCTTGGTTTTGTACATTGCTATGGCGGCAGAAACTTTAGCATCATCTGTGATCTCCTGCCTTTCATAGTCAAAGTTAACCAGCACCTTAGCCATCTTCTGTTTGGTATCCTGGAGTTCCTTCTGAAGATCAGCAAGTGCAAGATCCTTGAGCACGGCAACCTGCTGGAGGTCGGCAATCTTTTTATCTTGATCCTCAACGTGGCCTACGTAATCCTCAATCTCAGCAAATTTCTGCAAAAGAAAAGGATAAAGCAGTTCAAGACCAAGTGATCCTTAGATCAGCAGGATATGATAGCAGGATATACGAGCAGAGACAGTAATCATTACATCATTAAAGTACTTGAGGAACTGGTGGCGAATTAAGGGCAGACCCTGCAAATCCTCAGCCTCGGAAGTCTTTCTTTTCTTGATTCCCTTTCCTTTGAGGGGTGCCTTGGGGATTGAAGCTGTGGGGCTGGTAGGAACCTTTCTTTTGGTGGATTTGACAGTGGTGAGATCGGTGACACTGAACCTTGAAGCAGCTTTGGCAGATTTTCCAGCACCTACACAACCAAAACAAGATAAGTATCTTTTCTTAATATACATTTAACTATTTATTTAAATTTTAAACAAGGATACTTACTTGACATTGTGACAGAGCCTGAGGATACCTCCTGTGAGTCTTGGGTTATTGTCTTAAAAGTTCTAGTTTCAGGGTCGAGTCCCCAGAAAGCAGCTAGTCTTTCCCTGGTTGCGGGTGTTGTGATGAGATGTGAAACAGAGATGGCTGCATGACACAAGACAAAGAAGGGGTTAGTGATCCTATTACAAAAACATGACCATCTGGTGATCCTTCCCAGGATCCTCCGGCCTACCATGGGTGGACCATGTTCTTGGTAAATGCTCTCCATCTGAAATGCTATCCCTTCTTACAAAGAAGAAGCGACGTTTCCAATCTTTGTCGTTTTTGGTGACTTTGAGAAGAGGATGATCTGCACTGGGTTTTCGTTTGAACAAATAACGGTGGGATCCAAAGGTAGTAATATCATACAGTTCCGCCAGTTCTGACATTCCTAAATCAACGCCTTCCTGCTCGATGATCCTCTCTAGGGTGTATAAAACCCTCCAAATCATCGGCATGGCTTGAATGTAAGATATGCCGGTAAGGGAAAAGAAGGATTGTGTGAATTCCGGGAAAGGATAGGTGTACCCTATAGCAAATGGAGTAACTGGAAAGGCAACCCATGTTTCTGAAACATAGTCGCTCAGGGCAGTTGGATCGAAAGGTTTGAAAAAGACATTCGCTGGAAAACGGTGACGGATGTTATCTATTTGTGCATCGTTAAAGCAACACCTCTCGTTCAATGAGTCCTTGATGATCTTCTGACTCTTCAAAGGGCTATCCTTTTTGTGATCCTTGCCCGGGGAGCTTCGGAGCAACATTCTCGAAGTGACGGAGATAAAGAAGAAAAACAGAGTAAGAGAGGAAGAAAGAGGAGAGAGAAATACCTGATCGATCGTCGACTGAGAATTTAAAGGGAGTTTCTTTCGAATTTGAATGCATAATGATCCTATCTATATCTCTATTTATAATTATGATTCTGCAGGATTGTCACTTCCGTGACATCATCATCGCAACGACTAGTTCTATTTTAACGGCTATATATCCGTTAGTTTGTTACGGATAAGATCAAGAAAACATAACTCGATAATTTTACAATTTCACTCCTTATATTTTGGGGGCAATTGTTAGGGGAGGATTTTCTAACAATTAGTGATCCTTATTCGTTATCCTAACTGGTGATCCTTACTTCTGTGACAGGTGGTGATCCTCAGAAGAGCTTCAGGATCAGGATCAGGATCATGGATCACTTTAAGGATCCTCGTACTGACGATTGTTTACTTATGTATTATACTATCTCGCATGTATGACGAGCTTGACCAGGTCTTGGCGACATTCCTGGAGAATATTCCTAAACTATTCTGCACGTGCTTGACCAAAAATAGACGCTGTGGAGAACGTGGAGGCTTGGCACGAAAGTCGGATAGTTAGTTTAGGTGGTTATTTCTATTTTAAAAAGGGAGTAACGAGCTAGTAAAAAAGACTGAGTCATTTTTGCAGTTACACACACTCGTACAAACGCTCATACAAGCTCTCGTTCAAACACTTAGCAATTTCATACACTTTCTACACATATCACCGTAGTGATCCTTGTACCTAGCTCGTTACTATCCGAAGTTGTAAACATTAATTCATTTATTTGAGCTTGGTGATCGGTAGTTTCCATCACCCGGGGTTTTTTGTGCCGGAGATCAACTCTTGATCAAGGGCTTTTTCCCCGTATAAACCCTTGTGTTGTTTGTGCAATTTTTCACTAAAGTGATCCTCATCATTGTTACACATTTTAAGCATCATACCCCGTAATCTAGAGTTTGGTTGCAATATCCTCATCTGATTTTTTGACCAAAACACATATATCCTAAGAATTTACCTGCCTTAACACCAAAATGACACTTGGAAGGATTTAGTTTCATATTAAATTTATCAAGGATATTGAATGCTTCCTCCAAGTCTTTAAGGTGATCCTCATCTTTCTTGGACTTAACCACCATGTCATCAATATAGACTTCAATAGTGTGTCCAATTTGTTCCTTGAACATCATATTAATTAGCCTTTGATAAGTGACACCTGCATTCCTTAATCCAAACTGCATAGCAATATAACAGTATATACCAGTTGGGGTCATAAAGGCTGTATCCTCTTGATCAGATGGTTCCATCTGAATTTGTTGAAATCCAGATGAAGCATCCATAAAAGTTAACAACTCATGACCCGCGGTAGCATCCACCATGGAGTCAATGTGGGGTAATGGGAAAGGATCCTTGGGACATGCCTTGTTTAAATCAGTAAAATCGACACATACCCTCCACTTTCCATTTTTCTTTTGAACAACAACCACATTGGCTAACCAGCTTGGATACTTAACCTCTCTAATCATACCTGCCCGAAGTAGTTTATCTACCTCTTCCTGGATAATAGCATTCCTTTCAGGTGCAAACTTCCTCCTCTTTTGATGAATTGGCTTGAATGACATGTCAATGCCAAGTTTATGAGTAATTATATCTTTAGATATACCTGTCATATCCTCATGTTTCCAGGAAAAGGTGGTTTTCCTTCTTTTGAGGAAGGATACTAGCTCTTGTTCAATATCGCTAAGGATCCCTGATCTTATGAAGATCTTGGATTCAGGATCATCAGGATCCATGAGGATTTCTTTCAAATCCTGTTCTCTTGCCTCCAAGACATCTCTTGAAGGATACTTTAATTGTTATTGCTCCCTCGGTCTTGAGGCTGGTTTCATTGATGAGGTATAGCAATTCTTAGCCTCTTGTTGATCACTCTCAATTTTCACCACTCCCCAAGGACTTGGAAGCTTTACACATTGATGATAGGTGGATGGGACTGCCTTCATATCATGTATCCCTGGCCTGCCAAGGATAACATTACAACATGATAAGCAATCGATAACACAAAACTTCTGATAAGAATGCAATCCTTCAATATAGATTGGGAGTTTGATGTTCCCCAAAATATTCTTAGTTTCTCCACTGAATCCCACAAGTACTGGGGATCTTGGGATAATATCAGACTCTGGGATATTCATCTTCTTGAGAAAATCAAGCTGAATGATGTTCACAGAGCTTCCTCCATCTATAAGGATCCTGCGAACAAAGTGGTTAGAAATAAACAATGTAATTACAAGACCATCATGATGAGGATCCTGGACATCAAAAGTTATGACTTTATCCTGGGTGACAACGGAGGTCCGGACAGGTCTGTCTCCATTATCCATCTTGGTTTCCTTAGCATGTCTTTTTGCTGCTGGAAAGGAGGTACCATAGATATCTGATCCACCGGATATGAAATTTATGACTTGTGCATCTACGGGAGGAGCAGGAGCCCTTTCTGGGATCCTTTCAGGATCCTGGATCCTTGACTTCTTTCGTCCCAAGAGTTCCTTCAAATACCCCTTGCTCAACAAGTAACCAATTTCCTTTCTCAGTGCAATACACTCTTCAGTGAAATGCCCAAAATCCTCATGATATGCACACCACTTGGACTTATCCTTTGTAGCAGCTGGTTTATCACTCTTCCTTGGCCACCTAGCTTTCTCACCTAAATTCTGCATTGCAAGGATTAGTTCATTGTTATCAACAGAAAAATAGTATTCAGAAATAGGAGGATAATCCTCATCATCCTCTTCTTGTTCCACTGAATGCACGTTCTGATTGTCAGACTTATTGTAGAACTTGGATTTGTTGTTCCTGAAGTAGGATCCTTGTTTCTCCTCTTTTGAGGATCCTGCTAATCTATCCTGGATCCTTTTGTCATCCTCTAGGCGGATGAACCTAAGGGCCATGGTTCTTACTTCATCAAGATTCCTACAAGGTGTCATGACAAGATCATCATAGAATAATGAATCCCTAATTAATCCCATTTTAAAGGCTTCTACAGCCGTAGCAATATCCAAGTTAGGAATATCCAAGGATTCTTTACTAAACTTAGTGATGTAATCTCTAAGTGATTCATTTTGACCTTGTGTTACCCTATTGTTTTGGTCAAAAATCAAGCAATGATAATGCAACCAAACTTTCTGTTGTGAGGTATGATGCTTGAATTGATGAACAACAATAAGGATCACTATGAAATGTATTGAACAAGTGACACGAAGATTTATACGAGGAAAAAGCCCTTGATCAATGAATGATCTCCGGCATAAAAAACCTCGGGTGATGGAAACTACCGATCACCAACTCAAATTAAACAAGAAATGTAATACAACTTCGGATGATAGCGAGCTAAGTACAAGGATCACTATAGTGTATTGTGTAAAAAAGTGTGTAATCGCCAAGTGAGTTAACGAGAGCTGGTGAGAGCAGTTGTAAGAGTGTGTGTGTAGCCAAAAATAGCCAAGTGTTTTCTAATTAGCTCGTTACCCCTTTAAAAATGGAAAATATATACACTAACTAACATTCCGCAAATGGTGCAAGTCCTCCACGACTCCATAACGTCCACTTTTAGCCAGGCACGTGCGGAATAAACATAGAATATACTCCAGGAATATCGCCAAGACCAAGTCCAAGCTGGTACTCCTGCAAAACAGTTTTGAATTCAAAGTAGACAACCGTTAGTACAAGGATCCTTTTGATGATCCATGATCATGATCCTGCAACACTTCTGAGGATCACTACTTCAGACAGAATTGAGGATCACTAAACCCAAAAGCAAATGAGGATCACTGATCATTGAGAAATCCTCCCCTAACAATTGCCCCCAAAATATACGGAGTAATTATGTAAATAAACGAGTTGTATTTTTTTCTTATCCGCAATTAACCAACGGATAACTAGCCGTTGTAATCGGACTAGCCGTTACGAACATGACGTCACTGAGGTGACTATCCTGAAAAATCATCATTATAAATTGGAGTTAGAGATTGGGATAAATCTGTATTTAAATTCAAGAGAAACTCCCTTTAAATTCATATCCGAAGATCAAACAGGTATCTCTCTTTCTCTTCTTCCTTTACGTTTTCTTCCTCTGTCCCTTCTTTCTTCACCTTCTTCACAATCAAGATGATGCTAAGATCCTCACCGGTGAAGGATCACAAGAAGGACAGTCCTCTCAAGAGCCAGGGGATCATCAAAGATCTGGCGAATGAAAGGTGCTGCTTCACTGACCCACAAATAGACAGAATCCGCTGTTGCTTTCCAGCGAACACCGATTTCAAGCCATTTGACCCCACCGTTCTAAGTGACTATATTTCTGAAACTTGGGTAGCTTTCCCGGTCACACCGTTCATAATAGGATACACGTATCCTTTCCCTGAATTCACCCAGTCTTTCTTCTCCCTCACCGGCATCTCCTACATTCAAGCTATGCCAATGATCTGGAGGGTCCTATATACCCTTGAAAGGATCATTGAGCAAGAAGGAATTGCCCTAGGAATGTCGGAGTTGGCAGAGATGTATGATCTCACAACCTTTGGATCCCACCGATACTTATTCAAGCGTAAACCCGGTGAAGAACACCCCATCTTCAAAGCCACTAAGAATGATACTAACTGGAAACGGAGATTCTTCTTTGTCAGAAGGGATTCTCTCTCTGATGGAAAGGATCTGCCAAGGAAGTGGACCACCCATGGTAGGATAGAGGATCCTGAGAAGGATCACCAGATAACCTTGTTTTTGTATAAGGATCACTAACACCCTTTTGTTTCCATTGTACAGCTATCTCTGTTTCGCATCTTATACCATCACCTGCCACCAAGGAAAGGCTCGCTGCTTTCAGAAGACTTGATCCTGCAACAAGGTCATTCAAAACAAACACCCAGGATTCACAAGAAGTATCCTCAGGTTCTGTCACTATGTCAAGTAAGTATCCTGTATTTTGTATAGTCAAATATTTAAATAAATAGTTTAATAGAAATAGGATAAGGATACTTATCTGTTTTGAATGTGTAGGCGCTGGGAAATCCTCGAAATCTGCCTTCAAATTCAGTGTAACTGATCTTGACACTGTCAGATCCTCAAAGAAAAAGTCTGCTGCTAGCCCTTCCATTGTAATCCCCAAGGCTACCACTTCAAAGGGAAGAGGTGGAAAGAAAAGAAAAACCTCTGAAGCTGACAACCTTCAAGGCTTGCCTCTGATCCGCCATCAATTCCTCGAGTACTTTAATGATGTAAGGATCACTAACTTAGCTTAGTTATCCTATCCACTTGAGGATCATATGATCCTAACTTTGCATTGTCTTGTTTGCAGCAATTTGCTGAAATTGAGGACTACGTTGGAAATGTTGAGGATCTTGAGGAGAAATACTCTGATCTCCAAAAGGTGGCGGTGCTCAAGGATCACAAAATTGCCTCCCTTGAAAAGGATCTCAAGGATGCCAAAACTCAGATAGCTTCAATTCTGATCAATTTTGATTATGAGAAGAGCGAGATCACGGAGGATGCTAAGGTCTCCGCTGCCGTTGCCATGTACAAGACCAAGCTACAGATGGCTCAAGAAGCTCAGGATCCCGCCTTTGATAGGAGCAACTGGGACATGGAAGGCTGGAAGGCCAGGCTGGCTGAGTTGGAGGATGAGGATGAGGCTGACGAGGTTCTGGCAATCGAGGCTAGTGGTGGTGGCAAGGATCAGGCGAAGGATACGGGAGCTGGAGGAGATGAAGATGCAGTGAAGGTGTGGGCTGCATGAATGGGCGATGAAGGACATTTCTAGACGTAGCCGGAGCCCATTTTTTAAGTTTGATAGTTTGTTTTGGTTGTGATGTTTTTTGTTGAACAATGATGGGTTGTACTTAAACAATAGTAATTAGGGCTAAGGATCATGGATCCTTTGAACAATAGGTAGGATTACAAATGGTGGAGGGATCCTCTGTTTTGGGGATGAAGCCATTGTGATCCTGCCGTCTTTTGATTCATGCACTACCAAAACCCTTAGACAATGGACACCCTTTGCCAACCCATGTGGACGGGCCACGTTTTGCTGGTAGAAACGTAGGTTGGCAATTTTGACAACCTTAAAGGGTTTAACCTTTTGTGAATAAAATAACTTTAACTTTCTGGCTTATCCTGTGTTGATATCCTTGTTAACGTTTTACTTTCCAACTGTCGTGATGTTCATTTTGTTTAAACTTATCAAGTAAAGAAAAATTTAAGAAATATCCCCATAAAGTTTAGGATATGATCAAGGATCACATATCCCATAGCCGATTAGTTTTGAAAAGTTATACAGTTTAAGGATCACAAGTTCAGTTGTCAAAAGATAAGGGTTACTCAAATAAATAATGAATAGAATCAAAATAGTTAAGGATCATACCTAAGAATCCAAGTTAGGATCCTAACCTTTAACAGTTGTAAACAGGATAATCCAAAAGACAAACCTTAGTAAAAGGTAAGGATCAAGGATCCTTGGTCATTTATCTCCAAAATCCTGAAATAAGGTACAACTTGGGACTAAGCCAACATAGGATAAGAGTTAGTAACTGGGGACAAGCCCAACAATTCTGGGGACAAGCCCAATATACTGGGGACAAGCCCAAAGGATAACTGGGGACAAGCCCAAAGGATAACTGGGGACAAGCCCAAAGGATCGTATGTAAACTGGAGTATGGCCCTCACTGACGACTATCCAAACTTAGTGACATGAAAATGCCAAAACCTTAGCTAACGTGAAAACGTTAGAAACCTTAGGAACGGATGTATGGTACGTCTACCATTATACGTAGGATCCTGAATATAGCCAGTACAATGAAATTTTCAGCCCCTAAAGCGAGTACTGGTCCCATTGCCATGAACTATACCAGGATCATCGTGCGCTACTGGCGAAACTGGGGACAGGCCCAAACTGGGGACTAGCCCAAATAACTGGGGTCAAGCCCGAATAACTGGGGACTAGCCCAAATAACTGGATACTTCTGTGGATACTCAATCCTTAGTTAAGGATACCTGAACCTTCAAAACTCAGAATCAAGTGAAAGGAGGATAAAGGATACAGGATCCTTATCCTTATATAGGATAATAATAAAAATGAAATAGTAAGAGATCAGAATATTACCAGAGTGAGGATCATCTGTCCTGTAAGGATCCTTCAAGGATACTAGTCTGGTGAGGATCATGGATCCTTATCACATGAAGTATTTCTTCAAGTGGACAGCATTCCAAGCTCTTGGTAGCAAATCACCTTACATTGTTAGCAATCTATATGCCCCCTTTCCTGCCTCAGCTTCAATCAAATAAGGGCCTTCCCACTTTGGTGCTAGCTTTCCATCAGCAGGATTAGTGGTATTTTGAAATGCTTTTCTTAATACCATATCACCAACTTGGAATTTCATGATCCTGACATTTTTGTTGTAGGCTCCAGCCATCCTTTGTTGATAACTGGCCATCCTTATCCTTGCCAAATCCCTGATTTCTTCTATAGTATCCAAGTCTTGAACCAAGTTTTCAGCATTTTCTCCAGGATCACGAATGCTTGTTCTTGCAGTTGGAACCACCATCTCTGTAGGGATCACTGATTCTGCCCCAAATACCAAAGAAAATGGAGTTTGGCCTGTAGCATTCTTGGGAGTTGTCCTATCAGCCCAAAGCACATAAGGTAGTTCTTCTGCCCATTTTCCTTTCTTGGATCCAAGCTTCTTCTTCAAATTGTTGATGATGATCTTGTTGGATGATTCTGCCTGACCATTAGCTTGTGGGTGGACTGGTGTTGATGTTATCATCTTAATCCCCCAGTTGTCACAAAAGTTAGTAGTTCTATTCCCAATAAATTGGGATCCATTATCACAAACAATTTCAGAAGGGATACCAAATCTAGTGATAATGTTTCTTTTAATAAAGGATATAACTTCTTTTTCTCTGACTTGAGCAAAGGCTTCAGCCTCTATCCACTTAGAGAAGTAATCAGTCATAGCAAGCATGAATACTTTTCCACCAGGTGCCTTAGGAAGCTTTCCAACTATATCCATTCCCCATCTCATGAATGGCCAGGAAGAGGATATATGATGCAAGAGTTCTACTGGTTGGTGAAGGATATTACTATGCCTCTGACAAGGATCACACTTCTTGGCATACTCCACAGCATCCTTCTTCATAGTGGGCCAGTAGTATCCTGTCCTCAGGATCCTTGAGGATAATGCCATGCCCCCAGTGTGGTTTCCACAATCTCCTTCATGGAAATCCTTTAGGACTTCTTGGATTTCAGGATCCTCAATGCATCTTAGATATGGTCCTGCAAGAGATCGTTTATACAACATATTATTTAATATTGTAAATTGAGATACCTTAATTTTGAAAGCCCTTGGGTTTTCTCCTGTAGGAATCTCTCCATGTTGAATATATCTCATGATTGGGAGGATCCATGATCCTGGATGAAATTGAGTATCATCACTAGGGATGACTGCAGAATCTTCTCATATCTCCATAGCTACATGATCCTCGATAGCAGGGGTCAGGATATGGATAATAGGGATCTTGATATCCTCAGGGATCTTCAAAGATGATCCTAGATTGGCTAATGCATCAGCTTCTGCATTCTCTTCCCTTGGTACCTGTGTCAAACTAAAGGATACAAAAGAGAGTGCCAATTCTTTGACTATCTCCAAATATTTGATTAGCTTTTCACCTTTAACAGCATAGGATCCATTAAAGTGATTAGTGATCAGTAAAGAATCTACATGTACCTCAAGATACCTGATCCTCATATGCTTTTCAATTTGCAAACCAGCTATCAAGGCTTCATACTCAGCCTCATTGTTGGTAGTTTGAAATTCACAAGCTATGGAGTGGGGTATTATGTCCCCCACTGGCGATTTTAGTAGTATTCCAAGCCCTGTTCCTTTCACATTAGAGGCTCCATCAGTGAAGAGTATCCAAGGATCCTTAGTTTCTTCTAGCTGTTGGACTTCTAACTCAGCTTCCTTTTGCAAATCACTACTAAAATCTGCGACAAAGTCAGCTAAGGCTTGGGATTTGATGGCAGTCCTTGGTTCATATCTTATATCATATGCACTTAGCTTCACTGCCCACTTAGCCATCCTTCCTGACATTTCAGGTTTCCTGAGAACATTCTTAATTGGAAAATTAGTCTTAACAATAATGGCATGAGTCTCAAAATAATGTCTTAATTTAGTGGATGCCATAATTAATGCAAGGATACGTTTTTCTAAATGTGAATACCTGGATTCAGCATCAAGTAAGCTCTTACTTACATAATAAACAGGATGTTGTGTACCTTGGTGATCCTTAACAAGGACCGCACTTACTGCTTTTGAGGATACTGCTAGGTACAAGGATAATACATCCCCTTTTTCTGGTTTCATCAAGGCTGGGGCTGAGGATAGGTAATCTTTAAGAGCTTTGAAGGCACCTTCATGTTTCTCAGTCCATTCAAATTTCTTGTTCTTCCTTAGGATATCATAGAATTCCTTACACTTTTCTGTGGATTTGGATATAAATCTGTTCAAGGCTGCGATCCTGCCCGTCAATCTTTGCACATCCTTAGCATTGGCAGGAGATTTGATATTCACAATAGCCTTAATTTGTTCTGGACTTGCTTCAATGCCCCTCTTTGTTACCATATATCCTAAGAATTTACCTGCCTTAACACCAAAATGACACTTAGAAGGATTTAGTTTCATATTAAAATTATCAAGGATATTGAATGCTTCCTCCAAGTCTGTAAGGTGATCCTCAGCTTTCTTGGACTTAACCACCATGTCATCAATATAGACTTCCATAGTGTGTCCAATTTGCTCATTGAACATCATATTGACAAGCCTTTGGTAAGTAGCACCTGCATTCCTTAGTCCAAATGGCATAGCAATATAACAATATATACCAGTTGGGGTCATAAAGGCTGTATCCTCTTGGTCAGATGGTTCCATCTGAATTTGTTGAAATCCAGATGAAGCATCCATAAAAGTCAACAATTCATGACCCGCGGTAGCATCCACCATGGAGTCAATGTGGGGTAATGGGAAATGATCCTTGGGACATGCCTTGTTTAAATCAGTAAAATCGACACATACCCTCCACTTTCCATTTTTCTTTTGAACAACAACCACATTGGCTAACCATCTTGGATACTTAACTTCTCTTATCATACCTGCCCGAAGTAGTTTATCTACTTCCTGGATAATAGCATTCCTTTCAGGTGCAAACTTCCTCCTCTTTTGATGTATAGGCTTGAATGACCTGTCAATGCCAAGTTTATGAGTAATTATATCCTTAGATATACCTGTCATGTCTTCATGTTTCCAGGCAAAGGTGGATTTCCTTTTCCTAAGGAAGGATACTAGCTCCTGTTCGATGTCGCTAAGGATCCCTGATCCTATGAAGATCTTGGATTCAGGATCCTCAGGATCCATGAGGATTTCCTTCAAATCCTGCTCTCTTGCCTCCAAGACATCTCTTGAAGCATACTTTAATTGCTATTGCTCCCTTGGTCTTGAGGCTGGCTTCATTGATGAGGTATAGCAATTCTTAGCTTCTTGTTGATTACTCTCAATTTTGAACACTCCCCAAGGACTTGGAAGATTTACACATTGATGATAGGTGGATGGGACTGCCTTCATATCATGTATCCATGGCCTGCCAAGGATAACATTGCAACACGATAAGTGTTTTGGTCAAAAAATCAGATGAGGATATTGCAACCAAACTCTAGATTACGGGGTATGATGCTTAAAATGTGTAACAATGATGAGAATCACTTTAGTGAAAAATTGCACAAACAACACAAGGGTTTATACGGGGAAAAAGCCCTTGATCAAGAGTTGATCTCCGGCACAAAAAACCCCGGGTGATGGAAACTACCGATCACCAAGCTCAAATAAATGAATTAATGTTTATAACTTCGGATAGTAACGAGCTAGGTACAAGGATCACTACGGTGATATGTGTAGAAAGTGTATGAAATTGCTAAGTGTTTGAACGAGAGCTTGTATGAGCGTTTGTACGAGTGTGTGTAACTGCAAAAATGACTCAGTCTTTTCTACTAGCTCGTTACTCCCTTTTTAAAATAGAAATAACCACCTAAACTAACTATCCGACTTTCGTGCCAAGCCTCCACGTTCTCCACAACGTCTATTTTTGGTCAAGCACGTGCAGAATAGTTTAGGAATATTCTCCAGGAATGTCGCCAAGACCTGGTCAAGCTCGTCATACCTGCGAGATAGTATAATACATAAGTAAACAATCGTCAGTACGAGGATCCTTAAAGTGATCCATGATCCTGATCCTGAAGCTCTTCTGAGGATCACCACCTGTCACAGAAGTAAGGATCACCAGTTAGGATAACGAATAAGGATCACTAATTGTTAGAAAATCCTCCCCTAACAATTGCCCCCAAAATATAAGGAGTGAAATTGTAAAATTATCGAGTTATGTTTTCTTGATCTTATCCGTAACAAACTAACGGATATATAGCCGTTAAAATAGAACTAGCCGTTGCGATGATGATGTCACGGAAGTGACAATCCTGCAGAATCATAATTATAAATAGAGATATAGATAGGATCATTATGCATTCAAATTCGAAAGAAACTCCCTTTAAATTCTCAGTCGACGATCGATCAGGTATTTCTCTCTCCTCTTTCTTCCTCTCTTACTCTGTTTTTCTTCTTTATCTCCGTCACTTCGAGAATGTTGCTCCGAAGCTCCCCGGGCAAGGATCACAAAAAGGATAGCCCTTTGAAGAGTCAGAAGATCATCAAGGACTCAGTGAACGAGAGGTGTTTCTTTAACGATGCACAAATAGATAACATCCGTCACCGTTTTCCGGCGAATGTCTTTTTCAAACCTTTCGATCCAACTGCCCTGAGCGACTATGTTTCAGAAACATGGGTTGCCTTTCCAGTTACTCCATTTGCTATAGGGTACACCTATCCTTTCCCAGAATTCACACAATCCTTCTTTTCCCTTACCGGCATATCTTACATTCAAGCCATGCCGATGATTTGGAGGGTTTTATACACCCTAGAGAGGATCATCGAGCAGGAAGGCGTTGATTTAGGAATGTCAGAACTGGCGGAACTGTATGATCTTACTACCTTTGGATCCCACCGTTATTTGTTCAAACGAAAACCCAGTGCAGATCATCCTCTTCTCAAAGTCACCAAAAACGACAAAGATTGGAAACGTCGCTTCTTCTTTGTAAGAAGGGATAGCATTTCAGATGGAGAGCATTTACCAAGAACATGGTCCACCCATGGTAGGCCGGAGGATCCTGGGAAGGATCACCAGATGGTCATGTTTTTGTAATAGGATCACTAACCCCTTCTTTGTCTTGTGTCATGCAGCCATCTCTGTTTCACATCTCATCACAACACCCGCAACCAGGGAAAGACTAGCTGCTTTCTGGGGACTCGACCCTGAAACTAGAACTTTTAAGACAATAACCCAAGACTCACAGGAGGTATCCTCAGGCTCTGTCACAATGTCAAGTAAGTATCCTTGTTTAAAATTTAAATAAATAGTTAAATGTATATTAAGAAAAGATACTTATCTTGTTTTGGTTGTGTAGGTGCTGGAAAATCTGCCAAAGCTGCTTCAAGGTTCGGTGTCACCGATCTCACCACTGTCAAATCCTCCAAAAGAAAGGTTCCTACCAGCCCCACAGCTTCAATCCCCAAGGCACCCCTCAAAGGAAAGGGAATCAAGAAAAGAAAGACTTCCGAGGCTGAGGATTTGCAGTGTCTGCCCGTAATTCGCCACCAGTTCCTCGAGTACTTTAATGATGTAATGATTACTGTCTCTGCTCGTATATCCTGCTATCATATCCTGCTGATCTAAGGATCACTTGGTCTTGAACTGCTTTATCCTTTTCTTTTGCAGAAATTTGATGAGATTGAGGATTACGTAGGCCACGTTGAGGATCAAGATAAAAAGATTGCCGACCTCCAGCAGGTTGCCGTGCTCAAGGATCTTGCACTTGCTGATCTTCAGAAGGAACTCCAGGATACCAAACAGAAGATGGCTAAGGTGCTGGTTAACTTTGACTATGAAAGGCAGGAGATCACAGATGATGCTAAAGTTTCTGCCGCCATAGCAATGTACAAAACCAAGCTTCAAATGGCCTTGGAAGCTCAGGATCCTGCCTTTGACAAAAGTAGCTGGGAAATTGAAGAATGGAAGGCAAGGCTGGCTGAATTGGGTGATGAAGAGGAGGCTGGAGAGATCTTGACAATCGAGGCTGGTAGCAAGGATGAAGCTGGTGAAGCAAGTGGAGCCGGAGGTGGTGATGCAGCGAAGGTTAAGGCTGCTTGATTGGGCAATGATGGATATTTCTAGACGTAGCCGGAGCCCAATTTTTTAAGTTTGATAGTTTGTTTTGGTGATGGTGTTTTTTGTTGAACAATGATGGGTTGTACTGAACAATAGGTTTTTAGGATTAAGGGTCATGTATGATCCTTTGGACAATAGGCAAGATTGCAATTGGTGGAGGGATCCTCTGTTTGGGGGATGAAGCCATTGTGATCCTGCCGCCTTTATATTCCTGCACTATCTTTGAACTCATTATCATGGACACCCTTTACCTACCCCAGCGGACGGGCCACGTTTTGCTGGTAGATGCTCGGGTAGGTAATTTTGACAACCTTTAAAGGGTTAGCCTTATGTTGATAAATAAAAACTTAACCTTTTGTCGCTTATCTTGTGTTGTTATACTTTTTAATATCTTCCTTTCCAACTGTTGTAATGTTCATTCTGTTTATAATTATCAAGCCTTGAAAATTATTCAAAAAGCTTAGGATATGATCAGGATCACATATCCCATAACCGATAAGTTCTAAAAAGTGATACAATTTAAAAATCATAAGTTCAGTTGTCAAGTATGGGGGTTATTTAAAAGAATAATAAATAAGATCAAAAGAGTTAAGGATCATACCTGAGGATCCAAGTTAGAATCCTAACCATTATAAGGATAACTATAAAATAAACCTTAGAGTGAAGTAAGGATCAAGGATCCTTAGCTGCCTATCTTCAAGGACCTGAAATAGAGCATAACTTGGGACTAAGCCAATATAAGAAAAGAGTTAGCAACTGGGGACAAGCCCAAGGATAACTGGGGACAAGCCCAAGGATAACTGGGGACAAGCCCAAGGATCGTATGCAAACTGGAGTATGGCCCTAACTGGCGACTATCCAAACTTAGTGACATGAAGATGCCAAAACCTTTGCTAACGTGAAAACGTTAGAAACCTTAGCTAACGTGAAAACGTTAGAAACCTTATGAACGGATGTATGGTACGTCTACCATTATACGTAGGATCCTAAGCATAGCCAGAACAATGGGATTATCAGCCCCTAGAACGAGTACTGGTCCCAAAGCCTTGAACTACACCAGGATCATCGTGCGCTACAGGCGGAATCTGGGGACAAGCCCGAATAACTGGGGTTAAACCCAAAAGACGGATCGCTTCTATGGATAACCAACGTTATGCTAAGGATACCTGAACTTTCAAAACTTAAACTCACGTGAGAGATGGATAAAGGATACATGATCCTTATCCTTATAAGAGAAAATAATGAAATGAAATAGCTCAAGTTTAGGATATTACCTAAGTAAGGATCACCGATACTTTGAGGATCCTTTAAGGATATCCCTATTATGAGGATCATCTATGCCATGAGGATCCTACTCATATGAAATATTTCTTCAAATGGACAGCATTCCAAGCTCTTGGTAGCAAATCACCTTCCATGGTTAGCAATCTATATGCCCCCTTTCCTGCTTCAGCTTCAATCAAATAAGGGCCTTCCCATTTTGGAGCCAACTTTCCATCCGCAGGATTGGTGGTATTCTGAAATGCTTTCCTTAATACCATATCTCCAACTTGAAACCTTCTGATCCTGACATTTTTGTTGTAAGCACCAGCCATTCTTTGTTGATAACTGGCCATCCTTATCCTGGCCATATCCCTGATTTCTTCAATAGTATCCAGGTCTTGAGCCAAGTTTTCATCATTTTCCTCAGGATCACGGGTACTTGTTCTTGCAGTTGGAACCACCATTTCTGTTGGGATCAATGATTCTGCCCCAAATACCAAAGAGAATGGTGTTTGACCAGTAGCATTCTTGGGGGTTGTCCTATCAGCCCAAAGCACATAGGGTAGTTCTTCTGCCCATTTCCCTTTCTTGGATCCAAGCTTTTTCTTTAAATTGTTGATGATGATCTTGTTGGATGATTCTGCCTGACCATTAGCTTGTGGGTGGACTGGTGTTGATGTTATCATCCTAATCCCCCAGCTGTCACAAAAGTTAGTGGTTCTGCCCCCAATAAATTGGGAACCATTATCACATATAATCTCAGAAGGAATTCCAAATCTAGTTATAATATTTCTTTTAATGAAGGATATAACTTCCTTTTCTCTGACTTGGGCAAAAGCTTCGGCCTCTATCCACTTGGAGAAGTAATCAGTCATAGCAAGCATGAATACTTTTCCACCAGGTGCCTTAGGGAGCTTACTAACTATATCCATACCCCATCTCATAAATGGCCAAGAGGAGGATATGGGATGTAACAATTCAGCTGGTTGATGAAGGATATTGCTGTGTCTCTGACAAGGATCACATCTTTTAGCATACTCCACAGCATCTCTTTTCATGGTTGGCCAGTAGTACCCTGTCCTCAGGATCCTTGAGAATAATGTCCTGCCCCCAGTGTGGTTTCCACAATCTCCTTCATGGAAGTCTTTTAAAACTTCTTGGACTTCAGGATCCTCAATGCATCTCAAGTATGGTCCTGCAAGAGATCGTCTATACAACATACTATTTATAATTGTAAATTGAGATACCTTAGATTTGAAAGTCCTAGGGTTTTCTCCTGTAGGAATCTCTCCATGTTGTAAGTATCTCATAATTGGTGAGATCCATGATCTTGATCCTGAATGAGATTGAGTATCCTCACTAGGGATAACCGCAGAATCATTTCCTATCTCCATAGCCACGTGATCCTCAATAGCCGGGATCAGGATATGTATAATAGGGATCTTGATATCCTCTGGGATCTTCAAGGAAGATCCTAAGTTAGCCAATGCATCAGCCTCTGTATTTTCTTCCCTTGGTACCTGTGTCAAACTGAAGGAAACAAAGGAGAGTGCCAAATTTTTTACTATCTCTAAATATTTGGTTAGTTTTTCACCTTTAACAGCGTAGGATCCATTAAAGTGGTTTGTAATTAACAATGAATCTACATGTACCTCAAGATACCTGATCCCCATATGCTTTGCAATTTGCAAACCAGCAATTAAGGCTTCATATTCAGCCTCATTATTAGTGGTTTGGAACTCACAAGCTATAGAGTGGGGTATTATGTCCCCCTGTGGCGATTTTAGTAGTATTCCAAGCCCTGTGCCTTTGACATTTGAGGATCCATCAGTGTGGAGTATCCAAGGATCTTTGGTCTCCTCTAGCTGCTGGACTTCTAACTCAGCTTCTTCTTGTAAATCACTACTGAAATCAGCCACAAAGTCAGCTAATGCTTGGGATTTGATGGCTGTCCTAGGCTCATATCTCATATCATACGCACTCAGCTTCACTGCCCACTTAGCCATCCTTCCTGACATCTCTGGTTTCCCGAGGACATTCTTAATTGGAAAATTAGTTTTAACGATAATAATATGAGTCTCAAAATAGTGTCTTAGCTTAGTAGATGCCATTATTAATGCAAGAATAAGTTTTTCAAGGTGTGAATACCTGGATTCGGCATCAAGTAAACTTTTACTTACATAATAGACAGGATGTTGTGTACCTTCATGATCCTTAACAAGGACCGCACTTACTGCTTTTGAGGATACTGCAAGATACAAGGATAGCACATCGCCTTTTTCTGGCTTCATCAAGGCTGGGGCTGAGGATAGGTAATCTTTGAGGGCTCTTAAAGCATTTTCATGCTTCTCAGTCCACTCAAATTTCTTGTTCTTCCTTAGGATATCATAGAATTCTTTGCACTTCTCTGAGGATTTGGATATAAATCTGTTCAAAGCTGCTATCCTGCCTGTTAGCCTTTGAACATCCTTAGCATTGGCCGGAGATTTGATGTTCACTATTGCTTTGATTTGTTCCGGGTAGCTTCAATGCCTCTTTTAGTCACCATGTATCCTAAGAATTTACCTGCTTTAACACCAAAATGACATTTTGAAGGATTAAGCTTCATATTATATTTGTCAAGGATATCAAATGCTTCCTCCAAATCCTTTAGGTGATCCTCAGCTCTTATGGATTTTACCACCATATCATCTATGTAAACCTCCATAGTTTGTCCGATCTGTTCCTTGAACATCATATTCACCAGCCTTTGATACGTTGCACCTGCATTCCTCAATCCGAACGGCATAGCAATATAGCAATATATACCAGTTGGAGTCATGAAGGCTGTATCCTCTTGGTCGGATGGTTCCATTTGGATTTGTTGAAATCCAGATGAAGCATCCATAAAAGTTAACAGTTCATGACCCGCGGTTGCATCCACCATGGAGTCAATGTGGGGTAAAGGGAAAGGATCCTTGGGACATGCCTTATTTAGATCGGTAAAATCGACACATACCCTCCACTTTCCGTTTTTCTTTTGAACAACAACCACATTGGCCAACCATCTTGGATACTTGACCTCTCTAATCATACCTGCCCGGAGCAATTTCTCTACTTCTTCCTGGATAATGGCATTCCTTTCCGGTGCAAACTTTCTTCTCCTTTGATGGATTGGTCTGAAGGATCTGTCGATGCCGAGTTTGTGAGTGATAACATCTTTGGATATACCAGTCATGTCTTCATGTTTCCATGCAAAGGTGGTCTTTCTCCTTTTGAGGAAGGATACGAGGTCTTCTTTCATTTCGCTAAGGATCCCTGATCCGATATAGATTTTGGATTCAGGATCCATGAGGATTTCTACCACATCCTGCTCTCTTGCCTCCAAGACATCCCTTGGAGGATACTTTGATTGCTATTGCTCCCTTGACTTCGAGGCTGGTTTCATTGATGAAGTGTAGCAATTCTTAGCCTCCTGCTGATCACTATCAATCTTCACTATTCCCCAAGGACTAGGGAGCTTCACACATTGATGGTAAGTGGATGGGACTGCTTTCATATCGTGTATCCAGGGCCTGCCAAGGATAACATTACAACAAGATAAACAGTCAATAACACAAAATTTTTGATAAGAATGTAGGCCTTCAATGTATATTGGGAGTTTAATGTCCCCTAGGGTATTCTTAGTTTCTCCACTAAATCCCACGAGCACAGAGGATCTTGGTATGATCTCTGATTCAGGAATACCCATCTTCTTTAGGACATCAAGCTGGATAATATTTACTGAACTTCCTCCGTCTATAAGGATCCTGTGGACAAAATGGTTAGATATGAAAAGAGTAATAACTAAACCATCGTGATGAGGATCCTGGATATCAACACGATCCTCTTCATCAAAGGTTATGACTTTCCCTTCCGAGACACTTGATGTTCGAACAGGCCTTTCTCCGTTATCCATTTTAGTTTCCTTTGCATGCCTTTTAGCTGCTGAGAAGGATGTGCCACAAATGTCTGATCCTCCAGAAATGAAGTTTATCACTTGTGCATCCGCTGGAGGGGCTGGAGCCTTTTCAGGGATCCTTTCAGGATCCTGAGTTCTTGACTTTTTTCTTCCCAAGAATTCTTTTAGATGCCCCTTGCTCAACAAGTATCCAATTTCCTTTCTTAGTGCAATGCACTCTTCTGTGAGGTGCCCAAAATCTTCATGGTATGCACACCACTTTGATTTATCCTTAGTTACAGCTGGCCTATCATTTTTCCTGGGCCATCTAGCTTTATCACCTAGACTCTGCATCACAAGGATTAGTTAATTATTATCAACACTAAAACAATATTCAGAAATTGGAGGATAATCCTCATCATCCTCCTCTTGATCAATAGAATGCACGTTCTGGTTATCAGATCTATTGTAGGATCTGAACTTGTTGTTCCTGAATGAGGATCCTTGCTTATCCTGCTTTGAGGATCCTGCTAACCTCTCCTGGATCCTCTTGTCGTCCTCTAGCCGGATGTACCTAAGGGCCCGGGTTCTTACCTCATCTAGGTTCCTGCATGGTGTCATAACAAGATCATCATAAAATAGCGAATCCCTAAGCAACCCCATTTTAAAGGCCTCAACAGCCGTGGCTATATCTAAGTTGGGAATGTCTAAGGATTCTTTACTGAATTTGGTAATGTAATCCCTTAATGATTCATTATGACCCTGGGTTATCCTATATAAATCACTAGTTAATCGTTCAAATTTTCTACTACAGGAAAACTGATTATTAAACAAGTTAACTAGGTTAGCAAATGAGGTAATAGAATAGGGAGGAAGACTTAGCAGCCATTTGAGAGCTGATCCAGTAAGAGTGGATCCGAATCCTTTGCACAGGCATGCTTCCTTTAACCTTTCTGGGATTGGATTGATCTCCATCCTCTCCCTGTATTGTGCTATGTGTTCTTCAGGATCTGTTGAGCCATCATACAGTTTCATTGTAGGCACATGGAACCTCTTGGGTATCTCAGCATCACAGATTGGTGGTGCAAAACGAGATATCTTATGGCTCCCATCTGCAATCTCTGGGATAGGTTTGACTACTCCCGGGACACTTGATATCATATCCTTTAGCTTTTGCAATTCTCTAGCCATGGCATGATTGATACCTGGATCCTGCATAAGACCTTGGTTAGTAGTATAAGAATTGTTAAAAGTGTTACCTCCCATTGGATTCAAGTTAGGAAGAATGGATGTTAATCCATATTGTTGAGGCTCTGGAATGATCGAGGGACCAGCAGAAGCATTAGTCTGCATTGGAATAAAATCTCCCTGATGGACATCTGAACTTCCTGTTTGCACACTCCTTAAGGATCCTGGCATCTGGAAGGGTCCCTGGAACTGGGATGATCCTGGAATGAAGGAGGATCCTTGAACCTGGGATGATCCTGGAACGAAGGAGGATCCTTGAACCTGGGATGATCTTGGAACGAAGGAGGATCCTTGGACCTGGGATGATCCTGGAACGAAGGAGGATCCTTGGATCTGGGATGATCCTGGAACGAAGGAGGATCCTTGAGCCTGGGATGATCCTGGAACGAAGGAGGATCCTTGAAAATGCTGCATCCCTGAATATCCTCCTGAATTCGTAAGGGATCCCATATGCTGAGGGTAGGATCCCGCTGGCTGGAAATATGAACCTGATGCCTGGGTTATTGTTGTTGTTTTGTAGTGCACTCCTTTTGGTCTACCCACATATTGAATGTCTGGAGCCGCTGATGTCTGAGAAGTAATCACTGGAGTATCGAAATTCAAGGATTTCGGCACCAGTGGGGAATGATCCTCTGCCGATCTCTTTTGTTTCTTGATGTCTCCGATTTCTCTAAGGATTTTTTCATTGGTCTTGTCCTGCTGCTGGATATGGTCCTTCATCTGCAAAATCAGAGTAAACAAGTCACTAGTAGTAGGAGTGTAAGAAGCAGAAGAAGTTGGAGGTTTTGAGAAAATGGGAGTTGGTTTCTTCGCAGCATTCTCAGTATTCTTCTGGGATCCAGAAGGTGGTGGAGGCAAAGGAGGGACGCCTTGTGAAGAAGTGAATGAGGGCATCAAGTTTGAAGCACTCTTCGCTGAAGAAGCCATTTGCTTGGTTGTAATGAACCGGAATGAGCACAGAAATGCGTATTCTTCTAAGGACAAAGCACCAACAGCCCCACGGTGGGCGCCAAACTGTTTTGGTCAAAAAATCAGATGAGGATATTGCAACCAAACTCTAGATTACGGGATATGATGCTTAAAATGTGTAACAATGATGAGAATCACTTTAGTGAAAAATTGCACAAACAACACAAGGGTTTATACGGGGAAAAAGCCCTTGATCAAGAGTTGATCTCCGGCACAAAAAACCCCGGGTGATGGAAACTACCGATCACCAAGCTCAAATAAATGAATTAATGTTTATAACTTCGGATAGTAACGAGCTAGGTACAAGGATCACTACGGTGATATGTGTAGAAAGTGTATGAAATTGCTAAGTGTTTGAACGAGAGCTTGTATGAGCGTTTGTACGAGTGTGTGTAACTGCCAAAATGACTCAGTCTTTTCTACTAGCTCGTTACTCCCTTTTTAAAATAGAAATAACCACCTAAACTAACTATCCGACTTTCGTGCCAAGCCTCCACGTTCTCCACAACGTCTATTTTTGGTCAAGCACGTGCAGAATAGTTTAGGAATATTCTCCAGGAATGTCGCCAAGACCTGGTCAAGCTCGTCATACCTGCGAGATAGTATAATACATAAGTAAACAATCGTCAGTACGAGGATCCTTAAAGTGATCCATGATCCTGATCCTGAAGCTCTTCTGAGGATCACCACCTGTCACAGAAGTAAGGATCACCAGTTAGGATAACGAATAAGGATCACTAATTGTTAGAAAATCCTCCCCTAACAATAAGCAATCTATGACACAAAATTTTTTATAAGAATGCAATCCTTCGATATAGATCGGGAGTTTTATGTACCCCAATGTATTCTTGGTTTCTCCACAGAATCCCACAAGTACTGAGGATCTTAGGATAATATCATACTCCGGGATATTCATCTTCTTGAGGACATCAAGCTGAATGATGTTCACAGAGCTTCCTCCATCTATAAGGATCCTGCGAACAAAGTGGTTAGAAATAAACAACGTAATTACAAGACCATTATGATGAGGATCCTGCACATCAAGACGATCGTCCTCATCAAAAGTTATAACTTTATCCTGGGTGACAACGGAGGTCCGGATGGGTCTGTCTCCATTATCTATCTTGGTTTCCTTAGCATGTCTTTTTGCTGCTGAAAAGGAGGTACCACAGATATCTGATCCACCGGATATGAAATTTATGACTTGTGCATCTACGGGAGGAGCAGGAGCCCTTTCTGGGATCCTTTCAGGATCCTGGATCCTTGACTTCTTCCGTCCCAAGAGTTCCTTCAAATGCCCCTTGCTCAACAAGTAACTAATTTCCTTTCTCAGTGCCATACACTCTTCAGTGAGATGCCCAAAATCCTCATGATATGCACACCACTTGGACTTATCCTTTGTAGCAGCTGGTTTATCACTCTTCCTTGGCCACCTAGCTTTCTCACCTAAATTCTGCATTGCAAGGATTAGTTCATTGTTATCAACAGAAAAATAGTATTCAGAAATAGGAGGATAATCCTCATCATCCTCTTCTTGTTCCACTGAATGCACATTCTGATTGTCAGACTTATTGTAGAACTTAGATTTGTTGTTCCTGAAGTAGGATCCTTGTTTCTCCTGTTTTGAGGATCCTGCTAATCTATCCTGGATCCTTTTGTCATCCTCTAGGCGGATAAACCTAAGGGCCCTGGTTCTTACTTCAACAAGATTCCTGCAAGGTGTCATGACAAGATCATCATTGAATAATGAATCCCTAAGTAATCCCATTTTAAAGGCTTCTACAGCCGTAGCAATATCCAAGTTAGGAATATCCAAGGATTCTTTACTAAACTTAGTGATGTAATCTCTAAGTGATTCATTTTGACCTTGTATTACCCTATATAGATCACTAGTTAATCATTCAAATTTTCTACTACAAGAGAATTGACTATTAAACAAATTAACTAGGTTAGCAAATGAAGTAATAGAGTAAGGGGGAAGACTTAGCAGCCATTTATGAGCAGATCCTGTAAGTGTGGATCCAAATCCCTTGCATAGACATGCTTCTTTTAACCTTTCAGGAATTGGATTGATCTCCATCCTCTCCTTGTATTGAGCTACATGCTCCTCTGGATCCATCTAAACCATCATACAGCTTCATAGATGGTATCTGGAATCTTTTAGGTATCTCAGCATCATATAAGGGTGGTGCAAAACGAGATATCCTATGGCTACCATCTGCAATTTCAGGAATGGGTTTAACCACTCCCGGTACACTGGATATCATATCCTTAAGCTTCTGTAGCTCTCTAGCCATAGCCTGATTAATACGTGTATCATGCATTAAGCCATGGTTAGTGTTATATGAATTATTAAAAGTGTTACCTCCCACAGGATTCGTGTTTGGAATTGCGGATGTGAATCCATATTGACGAGACTCTGGCATGATTGAAGGACCAGAGGGAGCAATGGTCTGCATTGGTATGAAGTCTCCTTGATGAACGTCCGAGCTCTGAGGCTGCATACTTCTCAAGAATCCTTGATCCTGAAGGACATTGGATCCTTGAAGTTGAGATGATCCTTGAATCTGAAAGGATCCTGGAACCAGAGAGGATCCTGGGACAAAGGAGGATCCTTGGACCGGGAAGGATCCTTGGACCTGGGAGGATCCTTGGACCTGGGAGGATCCTTGGACCTGGGAGGATCCTTGTACCTGGGAGGATCCTTGGACCTGGGAGGATCCATGGACCTGGGAGGATCCTAGAACCTGGGAGGATCCTTGAACTACATGCATTCCCAAATATCCTCCTAACGTGTAGTATCCCTGATGCTGAGAAGAGGATCCAAATGGTTGAGAAGAGGATCCTTGAGGCTGGAAGTGAGAGCCAAATGCCTGACTCATAGTTGCTGTTCCATAATGCCTTCCTGGTAATCCACCCAAGTATTGCACGTCCGGAACTGCTAAGTGTTGGGAAGTTATGACTGGAGTGTCGAAGTTCAGCGATCTTGGCATTAGAGGGGAGTGATCCTCCACTGATTTCTTCTGTTTCTTGATCTCATCGATCTCCCGGAGGATCCTTTCGTTGGTTTTGTCCTGCTCTTGTGCATGATTCCTCATCTGCAAAATCAGAGTGTAAAGATCATTAGTAGTAGGATTAGTTGAAACAGAAGAAGTTGGTGGTTTTTGGAAAATGGGGGTTGGTTTCTTCGCAGCATTCTCAGCATTCTTCTGGGATCCAGAAGGTGGTGGAGGCAAAGGAGGAACGCCTTGTGAAGAACTGAATGACGGCATCAAGTTTGAAGTGTTCTTTGCTGAAGAAGCCATCTGCCTGGTTGTTATGAACCAAAATGACCACGAATATACGAATATTCTTAGGAATGAAGCACCAATTGCCCCACGGTGGGCGCCAAACTGTTTTGGTCAAAAATAAAGCAATGATAATGCAACCAAACTTTCTGTTGTGAGGTATGATGCTTGAATTGATGAACAACAATAAGGATCACAATGAAATGTAATGACCAAGTGACACGAAGATTTATACGAGGAAAAAGCCCTTGATCAATGAATGATCTCCGGCATAAAAAACCTCGGGTGATGGAAACTACCGATCACCAATCAAATTAAACAAGAAATGTAATACAACTTCGGATGATAGCGAGCTAAGTACAAGGATCACTATAGTGTATTGTGTAAAAAAGTGTGTAATCGCCAAGTGAGTTAACGAGAGCTGGTGAGAGCAGTTGTAAGAGTGTGTGTGTAGCCAAAAATAGCCAAGTGTTTTCTAATTAGCTCGCTACCCCTTTAAAAATGGAAAATATCTACACTAACTAACATTCCGCAAATGGTGCAGGTCCTCCACGACTCCATAACGTCCACTTTTGGCCAGGCACGTGCGGAATAAACATAGAATATACTCCAGGAATATCGCCAAGACCAAGTCCAAGCTGGTACTCCTGCAAAACAGTTTTGAATTCAAAGTAGACAACCGTTAGTACAAGGATCCTTATGATGATCCATGATCCTGATCCTGCAACACTTCTGAGGATCACTACTTCAGACAGAATTGAGGATCAGTAAACCCAAAAGCAAATGAGGATCACTGATCATTGAGAAATCCTCCCCTAACAATGCCCGGGAATTATTTTAGCTATTAGAGAATTTGAGAGAGAATTTTGATTTTGAACGATTTCTCAACTGAAGCCAATAGCCCCTATTTATAGTGCTGAACCGTCACCCTGTCGCGCCCCACTAAGCCCAAGGCTAAGCCTGTCGCGGGCCGCGAGCGACCTAGGGTAGGTCCTAGCTTTGGCCAGTCACGAGTATAGGCTTGACGAGTGGCAGGACACGTGGCATCACCGGGTGCGGCCTGGTGGCCAGCTGTCGCGCCCCACGAAGCACACAACCATACTGGTCGCGGCCCGCAAGCGCCCATCAGATTTTGTTTTATTTAATTTTTAATGAAATAAAGGTATTTCGGGGCCGTTTTTTGTATACGAGGTGTGTTAGGGGAGGATTTTCCAATGATTAGTGATCCTCAATTATTGTCGGGCTTAGGGATCCTCAATTCTGTTTGAATTAGTGATCCTCAGAGAGTATTGTAGGATCAGGATCCAGGATCATCATAGTGATCCTTACACTAACGATTGTCTGCTTTGAATATGATGTTGTTTTGCAGGAGTACGTGCTTGGACTTGGTCTTGGCGATATTCCTGGAACATATTCTCTTTTTATTCTGCACGTGCTTGACTAATATGGACGTTATGGAGGTTGTGAAAGACTTGCACGAAATGCGGATAGTTAGTTAGCATAGATATTTTCTAAATTTAAAAGGGGATTGTTTTGGTCAAAAAATCTGATGAGGATAATGCAACCAAACTCTCTGTTACGGGGTATGATGCTTGAATTACTTTGTAGCAATATGGATCACTATGAAAAATAAATAACAAGTGACACAAGGTTTATACGGGGAAAAAGCCCTTGATCAAGAGTTGATCTCCGGCACAAAAAACCCCGGGTGATGGAAACTACCGATCACCAAGCTCAAATAAATCAATAAATGTTTACAACTTCGGATAGCAACGAGCTAGGTACAAGGATCACTATGGTGAAATGTGTAAAAGTGAGCGAAAACTGTTAAGTGTTTGCCGAAAGCTTCAAGAGTGCAATTGTACGAGAGTGTGTGTAGCTGAAAATGGCTAAGTGTTCTAATTACTAGCTCATCACCCCTTTAAAAATAGAAGTTAACTACGCTAACAAACTATCCGACTTTTGTGCCATGCTCCCACGTTCTCCACAACGTCCATTTCCAGTCAAACGTGTGCGAAATACCCGTGGAATATTCCATATTAACGTTGCCAAGACCAAGTCAAGCTTGTTACTCCTGCAAAATAATACGAAACACAAACAAACAATCGTTAGTATGAGGATCCTTAAGGTGATCCATGATCCTGATCCTGAAGCTCTTCTGAGGATCACTATCTGTCACAGAAGTAAGGATCATTAATTAGGATAACAAGTAAGGATCACTAATTGTTAGAAAATCCTCCCCTAACAATTGCCCCCAAAATATAAGGAGTGATATGTAAAATGAACGAATTATATTTTCTTGATCTTATCCGCAACTAACTATCGTAAATATAGCCGTTGATTTAGAACTATCCGTTGCAACTATGACGTCACAGAAGTGACAACCCTGCACAATCATGATTATAAATAGGAGATATAGATAGGATCGTTTGCATTTAAATTTCAGAGATACTCCCTTTATAACTGCATCCGAAGATAAACAGGTATTCTCTCTTCATCTTCTTCCTTCTTTTGCTCTGTTTTCCGTCTCTTTCCATCATTCTGTCAAAAATCTTACTCCGGAACTCCCCAGCTAAGGATCACCCGAAAAACAGCCCACTGAAGAGCCAGGGGATCATTGAAGATTCCATAAAAGAACACTGCTGTTTCACCGATCCGCATATTGATAGGATCCGCCACTGTTTCCCGGCGAACACCGTGTTTAAATCTTTTGATCCCAATGCCCTGAGTGATCATATTTCCGACAACTGGGTTGCTTTTCCTGTCACTCCGTTCACCATAGGCTATACATATCCTTTTCCAGCCTTCACCCAATCTTTCTTTTCCCTAACCGGCATCTCTTATATCCAAGCCATGCCGATGATATGGAGGGTTTTGTATACCCTTGAAAGGATCATCGAGCAGGAAGGGATAGACCTAGGAATGTCAGAGCTGGGAGAGCTGTATGATCTTACTACCTTTGGTTCTCATCGTTATTTGTTCACTTATATACTTTTGCTTTCTTGTTATGCAGAGAAGGATCACCAGAGAACTTTCTTTTGATATAAGGATCACTTATATACTTTTGCTTTCTTGTTATGCAACTATCACCGTTTCACACCTCAGACTGTCTCCTGCTGCCAAAGAGAGACTCGCCACTTTCAAAAGACTTGATCCTGAAACAAGAACTTTCAAGACAACCACCCAGGATTCTTAGGAGGTATCCTCAGGCTCTGTCACGATGTCAAGTAAGTATCTTTGTTTAAAAATCTAAATAAATAGTGAAATATAAGTGAAGTAAAGATACTTATCTTGTTTTGGTTGTGTAGGTGCTGGAAAATCCACCAAGTCTGCTTCAAAGTTCAATGTCACCAATCTCACTACCGTCAGATCCTCCAAAAGAAAGGCTCCTACCAGCCCGACAGCTTCAGTCCCTAAGGCACCCTTCGAAGGAAAGGGAGCCAAGAAGAGAAAGGCCTCCAAGGCTGAGGATCTGCAGGGTCTGCCTCTGATCCGCCACCAATTCCTCGAGTACTTCAACGATGTAAGGATCACTGTCTCTGCTCGTATATCCTGCTGACATATCCTGCTGATTTGAGGATCACTTGGTCCTGACCTTATCTTTTATCCCCTTGGCAGAAATTCGCTGAGATTGAGGACTATGTTGGCCACGTTGAGGATCAGGATAGGAAGATTGCCGACCTCCAGCAGGTTGCATTGCTAAAGGACCTCAAAATTGCTGATCTTCAGAAGGAACTCCAGGATGCAAACAGGAGACGGCCAAGGTGCTGGTTAATGCTGACTACGAGAAGCATGAGATCACCGAAGACGCCAAAGTCTCTGCCGCCATCACAATGTATCAGACAAAACTAAAGATGGCCCAGGAAGCTCAAGATCCTAACTTCGACAGAAGCAGCTGGGATGTTGAGGGCTGGAAAGCAAGGTTGGCTGATCTTGAAGATGATGAAGAGGCTGAGGAGGTTTTGGCGATCGAGGCTGGAGGCAAGGGTGAAGGTGGTGAAGCAAGTGGAGCCGGAGGTGGTGATGCAGAGAAGGTTTAGGCTGCATGATTGGGCGATGATGGAAATTTCTAGACATAGCCGGAGCCCAATTTTTTTAGTTTGATGGTTGTTTTGTTGAACAATTTGATGGTTTGTACTGAACAATAGTTTTTAGGATTAAGGATCATGTATGATCCTTTGGACAACAGGTAAGATTGCAAATGGTGGAGGGATCCTCTGTTTGGGGGATGAAGCCATTGTGATCCTGCCGCCTTTATATTCCTGCACTACTTTGAACCTATTATCATGGACACCCTTTACCTACCCCAGCGGACGGGCCACGTATTGCTGGTAGATGCTCGGGGTAGGTAATTTTAACAACCTTTTAAGGGTTAATCTTTTGTTAATAAATAAAACCTTAATCTTTTGTCGCTTATCTTGTATTGTTATCCTTTTTGTCTCTTTAATTCTCAATTGTTTTGATGTACACTTATTGAATAAGCAATTTTGAATAAGTCAGATTGAAAATATTTAGGACATGATCCATGATCAAATATCCTATAGTTAAAGAATCCCAAAAAGTAATATATTTTAAGGATCACAAGTTTAGTTGTCAAATTTTAAGGTTTATTCAAATAAACAATGAATGGAATTAAAAATAGTTAAGGATCATACCTGAGGATCCAAGTTAGGATCCTAACCATAATCAGGATAACTATCAGATAAACCTGAGAGAGAAGTAAGGATCAAGGATCCCTAGTTGCTTATCTTCAAGGGCCTGAAATAGAGCATATCTTGGGACTAAGCCAATATAAGATAAGAGTTAGCAACTGGGGACAAGCCCAAGGATAACTGGGGACAAGCCCGAGGATAACTGGGGACAAGCCCAAGGATAACTGGGGACAAGCCCAAGGATCGTATGTAAACTGGAGTAGGGCCCTAACTGGCGACTATCCAAACTTAGTGACATGAAAATGTCAAAACCTTAGCTAACGTGAAAACGTTAGAAACCTTAAGAACGGATGTATGGTACGTCTACCATTATACGTAGGATCCTAGGTATAGCCAGTACAATGGAATTATCAGCCCCTAAAGCGAGTACTGGTCCCACTGCCTTGAACTATACCAGGATCATCATGCGCTACAGGCGGAACTGGGGTCAAGCCCAAATAACTGGGGTTAAACCCAAGGAACAGATTGCTTCTGCAGATAACCAATATTTTGCTAAGGATACCTGAACTTTCAAAACTTAAAATCACGTGACAGATGGATAAAGGACACATGATCCTTATCCTTATATGAGAAAATAAAGAAATGAAATAGTTCAAGATTAGGATATTACCAAAGTAAGGATCACCGATACTTTAAGGATCCTTCAAGGATACCCCTAACGTAAGGATCATCTGTGCGATGAGGATCCTGCTCACATGAAATATTTCTTCAAGTGGAGAGCATTCCAAGCTCTTGGTAGCAAATCACCTTCCATGGTTAGCAATCTATATGCCCCCTTTCCTGCTTCAGCTTCAATCAAATAAGGGCCTTCCCATTTTGGAGCCAATTTTCCATCAGCAGGATTGGTGGTATTCTGAAATGCTTTCCTTAATACCATATCTCCAACTTGAAACTTCCTGATCCTGACATTTTTGTTGTAAGCACCAGCCATTCTTTGTTGATAACTGGCCATCCTTATCCTAGCCAGATCCCTGATTTCTTCAATAGTATCCAGGTCTTGAGCCAAGTTCTCATCATTTTCCTCAGGATCACGGGTACTTGTTCTAGCAGTTGGAACCACCATTTCTGTTGGGATCACTGATTCTGCCCCAAATACCAAAGAGAATGGCGTTTGACCAGTAGCATTCTTAGGGGTTATCCTATCAGCCCAAAGCACATAAGGTAATTCTTCTGCCCATTTCCCTTTCTTGGATCCCAGCTTCTTCTTCAAATTGTTGATGATGATCTTGTTGGATGATTCTGCTTGACCATTAGCTTGTGGGTGGACTGGTGTTGATGTTATCATCTTAATCCCCCAGCTGTCACAAAAGTTAGTAGTTCTGCCCCCAATAAATTGGGAACCATTATCACATATAATTTCAGAAGGAATACCAAATCTAGTTATAATATTTCTTTTAATGAAGGATATAACTTCCTTTTCTCTGACTTGGGCAAAAGCTTCAGCCTCTATCCACTTGGAGAAGTAATCAGTCATAGCAAGCATGAATACTTTTCCACCAGGTGCCTTAGGGAGCTTACCAACTATATCCATACCCCATCTCATAAATGGCCAAGAGGAGGATATAGGATGCAAAAATTCAGCTGGTTGATGAAGGATATTGTTGTGTCTCTGACAAGGATCACATCTCTTAGCATACTCCACAGCATCTCTCTTCATGGTTGGCCAGTAGTATCCTGTCCTCAGGATCCTTGAGAATAATGCCCTGCCCCAAGTGTGGTTTCCACAATCTCCTTCATGGAAATCTTTTAAAACTTCTTGGGTCTCAGGATCCTCAATGCATCTTAGGTATGGTCCTGCAAGAGATCGTTTATACAACATATTATTTAAAATTGTGAATTGAGATACCTTAATTTTGAAAGCCCTAGGGTTTTCTCCTGTAGGAATCTCTCCATGTTGTAAGTATCTCATGATTGGTGAGATCCATGATCCTGATCCTGAATGGGATTGAGTATCCTCACTAGGGACAATTGCAGAATTTTTTCCTATCTCCATAGCCACATGATCCTCGATAGCCGGGGTCAGGATATGGATATGGATAATAGGGATCTTGATATCCTCCGGGATCTTCAAAGATGATCCTAAGTTAGCCAATGCATCAGCTTCTGTATTTTCTTCCCTTGGTACGTGTGTCAAACTAAAGGAAACAAAGGAGAGTGCCAATTCTTTGACTATCTCTAAATATTTGGTTAGCTTTTCACCTTTAACAGCATAGGATCCATTAAAGTGGTTTGTAATTAACAATGAATCTACATGTACCTCAAGATACCTGATCCCCATATGCTTAGCAATTTGCAAACCAGCAATTAAGGCTTCATATTCAGCCTCATTATTAGTGGTTGGGAACTCACAAGCTATAGAATGGGGTATTATATCCCCCTGTGGCGATTTTAGTAGTATTCCAAGCCCTGTGCCTTTGACATTTGAGGATCCATCAGTATAGAGTATCCAAGGATCCTTGGTCTCCTCTAGCTGCTGGACTTCTAACTCAGCTTCTTTTTGTAAATCACTACAGAAATCAGCCAGAAAGTCAGCTAATGCTTGGGATTTGATGGCTGTCCTAGGCTCAAATCTTATATCGTAGGCACTAAGCTTCACTGCCCACTTAGCCATCCTTCCTGACATCTCTGGTTTCCTGAGGACATTCTTAATTGGAAAATTAGTTTTAACAACAATAACATGAGTTTCAAAATAATGTCTCAACTTAGTAGATGCCATAATTAATGCAAGAATAAGCTTTTCAAGGTGTGAATATCTGGATTCGGCATCAAGTAAACTTTTACTTACATAATAGACAGGATGTTGTGTACCTTCATGATCCTTAACAAGGACCGCACTTACTGCTTTTGAGGATACTGCAAGATACAAGGATAGCACATCGCCTTTTTCTGGTTTCATCAAGGCCGGGGCTGAGGATAAGTCATCTTTGAGAGCTCTTAAGGCATTTTCATGCTTCTCAGTCCACTCAAATTTCTTTTTCTTCCTTAGGATATCATAGAATTCTTTGCACTTCTCTGAGGATTTGGATATAAATCTGTTCAAAGCTGCTATCCTGCCTGTTAGCCTTTGGACATCCTTAGCATTGGCCGAAGATTTGATATTCACTATTGCTTTGATTTGTTCTGGACTGGCTTCAATGCCTCTCTTTGTCACCATATATCCTAAGAATTTACCTGCTTTAACACCAAAGTGACATTTTGAAGGATTAAGCTTCATATTATATTTATCAAGGATATTGAATGCTTCCTCCAAGTCTCTTAGGTGATCCTCAGCCTTTATTGATTTTACCACCATATCGTCTATGTAAACCTCCATAGTTTGTCCAATCTGATCCTTGAACATCATATTCACTAGCCTTTGATAAGTTGCACCTGCATTTCTTAGTCCGAACGGCGTAGCAATATAGCAGTATATACCAGTTGGAGTCATGAAGGCTGTATCCTCTTGATCGGATGGTTCCATTTGGATTTGTTGAAATCCAGATGAAGCATCCATAAAAGTTAACAGTTCATGACCCGCAGTTGCATCCACCATGGAGTCAATGTGGGGTAATGGGAAAGGATCCTTGGGACATGCCTTATTTAAATCTGTGAAATCGACACATACCCTCCACTTTCCATTTTTCTTTTGAACAACAACCACATTGGCCAACCATCTTGGATACTTGACCTCTCTAATCATACCTGCCCGGAGCAATTTCTCTACCTCTTCCTGGATAATGGCATTTCTTTCCGGTGCAAACTTTCTTCTCCTTTGATGGATTGGTTTGAAGGACCTATCAATGCCAAGTTTGTGAGTGATTACATCTTTAGATATACCTGTCATTTCTTCGTGTTTCCATGCAAAGGTAGTCTTTCTCCTTTTGAGGAAGGATACGAGGTCTTCTTTCATTTTGCCAAGGATCCCTGATCCGATATAGATTTTGGATCCAGGATCATGAGGATCCATGAGGATTTCTACCACATCCTGCTCTCTTGCCTCCAAGACATCCCTTGGAGGATACTTTGATTGCTATTGCTCCCTTGACTTCGAGGCTGGTTTCATCGATTAAGTATAGCAATTCTTAGCCTCCTGCTGATCACTATCTATCTTGACTATTCCCCAAGGACTAGGGAGCTTCACACATTGATGGTAAGTAGATGGGACTGCCTTCATATCGTGTATCCAGGGCCTGCCAAGGATAACATTACAACAAGATAAACAGTCAATAACACAAAATTTTTGATAAGAGTGTAGGCCTTCGATGTATATTGGGAGCTTAATGTCCCCCAGGGTATTCTTAGTTTCGCCACTAAATCCCACGAGCACGGAGGATCTTGGTATGATATCTGATTCAGGGATACCCATCTTCTTTAGAACATCAAGCTGGATAATGTTTACTGAGCTCCCTCCGTCTATAAGGATCCTGCGGACAAAATGGTTAGAAATGAAAAGAGTAATAACTAAGCCATCGTGATGAGGATCCTGGATATCAACACGATCATCCTCATCAAAGGTTATGACTTTTCCTTCGGAGACACTTGATGTTCGAACGGGTCTTTCTCCATTATCTATTTTAGTTTCCTTTGCATGCCTTTTAGCTGCTGAGAAGGATGTGCCACAAATGTCTGATCCTCTAGAAATAAAGTTTATTACTTGTGCATCTGCTGGAGGGGCCGGAGCTTTCTCAGGGATCCTTTCAGGATCCTGAGTCCTTGACTTTTTTCTACCCAACAATTCTTTTAGATGCCCCTTGCTCAACAAGTATCCAATTTCTTTTCTTAGTGCAATGCATTCTTCTGTGAGATGCCCAAAATCTTCATGGTATGCACACCACTTTGATTTATCTTTGGTTACAGCTGGTCTGTCATTTTTTATGGGCCATCTGGCTTTATCACCTAGATTCTGCATCGCAAGGATTAGTTCATTGTTATCAACAGAAAAACAATATTCAGAGATTGGAGGATAATCCTTATCATCCTCTTCCTGATCAACAGCATGCACGTTCTGGTTATCAGATCTGTTATAGGATCTGAACTTGTTGTTCTTGAACGAGGATCCTTGCTTCTCTTGTTTTGAGGATCCTGCTAATCTTTCCTGGATCCTCTTATCGTCCTCTAGCCGGATGAACCTGAGTGCCCGGGTTCTTACCTCATCTAGGTTCCTGCATGGTGTCATAACAAGATCACCATAGAACAATGAATCCCTAAGCAATCCCATTTTGAAGGCCTCAACAGCCGTGGCTATATCCAAGTTGGGAATGTCTAAGGATTCTTTACTGAATTTGGTAATGTAATCCCTTAATGATTCATTATGACCCTGGGTTATCCTATATAGATCACTAATTAATCGTTCAAATTTTCTACTACAAGAAAACTGATTATTAAATAGGTTAACTAGATTAGCAAATGAGGTAATAGAGTAGGGGGGAAGACTTAGCAGCCATTTGAGAGCTGATCCAGTAAGAGTGGATCCGAATCCCTTGCACAGGCATGCTTCCTTTAACCTTTCTGGGATTGGATTGATCTCCATCCTCTCCCTGTATTGTGCTATGTGTTCTTCAGGATCCGTCGAACCATCATACAGCTTCATGGTTGGCACATGGAACCACATGGGTATCTCAGCATCACAGATTGGTGGTGCAAAACGAGATATCTTGTGGCTCCCATCTGCAATCTCTGGAATAGGTTTGACCACTCCTGGAACACTTGATATCATATCCTTCAACTTTTGCAACTCTCTGGCCATGGCGTGGTTGATACCTGGATCCTGCATAAGGCCATGGTTAGTAGTATAAGAATTATTAAAAGTGTTACCTCCCATTGGATTCAAATTAGGAAGAATGGATGTTAATCCATATTGTTCGGGCTCTGGAATGATCGAAGGACCAGTAGAAGCAATGGTCTGCATCGGAATAAAATCTCCCTGATGGACATCTGAACTTCCTGTTTGCAAACTCCTCAAGGATCCTGGCATCTGGAAGAATCCCTGAAACTGGGACGATCCTGGAACAAAGGAGGATCCTTGAACCTGGGATGATCCTGGAACAAAGGAGGATCCTTGAACCTGGGATGATCCTGGAACAAAGGAGGATCCTTGAACCTAGGATGATCCTGGAACAAAGGAGGATCCTTGAACCTGGGATGATCCTGGAACAAAGGAGGATCCTTGAACCTGGGATGATCCTGGAACAAAGGAGGATCCTTGAACCTGGGATGATCCTGGAACAAAGGAGGATCCTTGAATCTGCTGTGCTCCTGAGTATCCTCCTGAATTCATGAAGGATCCCATATGCTGAGGATAAGATCCTGCTGGCTGGAAATATGAACCTGATGCATGGGTCACTGTTGTTGCTCCGTAGTGCACTCCTTTTGGTCCACCCACATATTGAACATCTGGAACCACTGATGGCTGAGAAGTAATCACCGGAGTATCAAAATTCAAAGATCTGGGCACCAGTGGGGAATGATCCTCTGCCGTTTTCTTTTGTTTCTTAAGATCTCCGATTTCTTTGAGAATCCTTTCATTGGTCTTATCCTGTTGCTGTATATGATCCTTCATCTGCAAAATCAAAGTAAACATGTCACTAGTAGTGGGAGTGTAAGAAGCAGAAGAAGTTGGAGGTTTGGAGAAAATGGGAGTTGGTTTCTTCTCAGCATTTTTCTGAGATCCAGCAGGTGGTGGAGGCAAAGGTGGAATGCATGAATTGACCGCAGACATTGCAGTAGAGGTATTCTTCAATGATGAAGCCATGTATTTGTATGCAATGAAACGGAATGATCACCAACAGAAAAACTTCTTAGGAATGAAGCACCAATTGCCCCACGGTGGGCGCCAAACTGTTTTGGTCAAAAAATCTGATGAGGATAATGCAACCAAACTCTCTGTTACGAGGTATGATGCTTGAATTACTTTGTAGCAATATGGATCACTATGAAAAATAAATAACAAGTGACACAAGGTTTATACGGGGAAAAAGCCCTTGATCAAGAGTTGATCTCCGGCACAAAAAACCCCGGGTGATGGAAACTACCGATCACCAAGCTCAAATAAATCAATAAATGTTTACAACTTCGGATAGCAACGAGCTAGGTACAAGGATCACTATGGTGAAATGTGTAAAAGTGAGCGAAAACTGTTAAGTGTTTGCCGAAAGCTTCAAGAGTACAATTGTACGAGAGTGTGTGTAGCTAAAAATGGCTAAGTGTTCTAATTACTAGCTCGTCACCCCTTTAAAAATAGAAGTTAACTATGCTAACAAACTATCCGACTTTTGTGCCATGCTTCCACGTTCTCCACAACGTCCATTTCCAGTCAAACGTGTGCGAAATACCCGTGGAATATTCCATAGTAACGTTGCCAAGACCAAGTCAAGCTTGTTACTCCTGCAAAATAATACGAAACACAAACAAACAATCGTTAGTATGAGGATCCTTAAGGTGATCCATGATCCTGATCCTAAAGCTCTTCTGAGGATCACTATCTGTCACAGAAGTAAGGATCATTAATTAGGATAACAAGTAAGGATCACTAATTGTTAGAAAATCCTCCCCTAACAGGGATAGCGAGCTAAATTAGAACACTTGGCTATTTTTGGCTAAACACACACACTCGTAACTGCTCTCATCAGCTCTCAACAGTTTGCTCAGCAATTACACATTTTTTTGCACATTACACTATAGTGATCCTTGCAACAAGCTCGCTATCATCCAAAGTTGTAATACATTTTCTGGTTAATTTGAGTTGGTGATCGGTAGTTTCCATCACCCGAGGTTTTTTATGCCGGAGATCAACTCTTGATCAAGGGCTTTTTCCTCGTATAAATCATTGTGTCACTTGTTCATTACATTTCTGAGTGATCCTTAGTATTGTTCATTGATTCAAGCATCACACCTCACAACAGAAAGTTTGTGTTAGGGGAGGATTTTCTAACAATTAGTGATCCTTACTTGTTATCCTAATTAATGATCCTTACTTCTGTGACAGATAGTGATCCTCAGAAGAACTTCAGGATCAGGATCAGGATCATGGATCACTTTAAGGATCCTCATACTAACGATTGTTTGTTTATATTTCGTATTATTTTGCAGGAGTAACAAGCTTGACTTGGTCTTGGCAACGTTACTATGGAATATTCCACGGGTATTTCGCACACGTTTGACTGGAAATGGACGTTGTGGAGAACGTGGGAGCTTGGCACAAATGTCGGATAGTTTGTTAGTGTAGTTAACTTCTATTTTTAAAGGGGTGATGAGCTAGAATTAAGAACACTTAGTCATTTTTCAGTTACACACACTCTCATACAATCGCACTCTTGAAGCTCTCGGCAAACACTTAACAGTTTTCACTCACTTTTACACATTTCACACTAGTGATCCTTGTACCTGGCTCGTTACTATCCGAAGTTGTAAACATTTATTGATTTATTTAAGCTTGGTGATCGGTAGTTTCCATCACCCGGGGTTTTTTGTGCCGGAGATCAACTCTTGATCAAGGGCTTTTTCCCCGTATAAACCCTTGTGTCGATTGTGCAATTTACATTGAAGTGATCCTTATCATTGTTCCACATTCAAAGCATCATTCCCCGTAACAAAGAGTTTGGTTGCATTATCCTCATCAGATTTTTTTACCAAAACAGTTTGGCGCCCACCGTGGGGCAATTGGTGCTTCATTCCTAAGAAATTTTTCTGTTGGTGGTCATTCCGGTTCATTGCATACAAATACATGGCTTCCTCATTGAAGAATACCTCTACTGCAATGCCTGCGGTCAATTCATCTCAGGGCATTCCACCTTTGCCTCCACCACCTTCTGGACCTCAGAAAAATGCCGAGAAGAAACCAACTCCCATTTTCTCCAAACCTCCAACTTCTTCTGCTTCTTACACTCCCACTACTAGTGACATGTTTACTTTGATTTTGCAGATGAAGGATCATATACAGCAACAGGATAAGACCAATGAAAGGATTCTCAAATAAATCGGAGATCTCAAGAAACAAAAGAAAACGGCAGAGGATCATTCCCCCCTGATGCCCAGATCTTTGAATTTTGATACTCCGGTGATTACTTCTCAGCCATCAGTGGTTCCAGATGTTCAATATGTGGGTGGACCAAAAGGAGTGCACTACGGAACAACGACAGTGACCCAGGCATCGGGTTCATATTTCCAGCCAGCAGGATCCTATCCTCAGCATATGGGATCCCTCACGAATTCAGGAGGATACTCAGGAGCGCAGCAGGTTCAAGGATCCTCCATTATTCCAGGATCATCCCAGGTTCAAGGATCCTCCTTTGTTCCAGGATCATCCCAGGTTCAAGGATCCTCCTTTGTTCCAGGATCATCCCAGGTTCAAGGATCCTCCATTGTTCCAGGATCATTCCAGGTTCAAGGATCCTCCATTGTTCTAGAATATCCCAGGTTCAAGGATCCTCCTTTGTTCCAGGATCATCCCAGGTTCAAGGATCCTCCTTTGTTCCAGGATCATCCCAGGTTCAAGGATCCTCCTTTGTCCCAGGATCGTCCCAGTTTCAGGGATCCTTCCAGATGCCAGGATCCTTGAGGAGTTTGCAAACAGGAAGTTCAGATGTCCATCAGGGACATTTTATTCCAATGCAGACCAATGCTTCTACTGGTCCTTCGATCATTCCAGAGGCCCAACAATATGGATTAACATCCATTTTTCCTAATCTGAATCCAATGGGAGGTAACACTTTTAATAATTCTTATACTACTAACCATGGTCTTATGCAGGATCCAGGTATCAATCATGCCATGGCCAGAGAATTGCAAAAGTTAAAGGATATGATATCAAGTGTTCCAGGAGTGGTCAAACCTATCCCAAAGATTGCAGATGGAAGCCATAAGATATCTCGTTTTGCACCACCAATCTGTGATGCTGAGATACCCAAGAGGTTCTATGTCCCAACTATGAAGCTGTATGATGGTTCGACGGATCCTGAAGAACACATAGCACAATACAGGGAGAGGATGGAGATCAATCCAATCCCAGAAAGGTTAAAGGAAGCATGCCTGTGCAAAGGATTTGGATCCACTCTTACTGGATCAGCTCTCAAATGGCTGCTAAGTCTTCCCCCCTACTCTATTACCTCATTTGCTAATCTAGTTAACCTATTTAATAATCAGTTTTCTTGTAGTAGGAAATTTGAACGATTAACTAGTGATCTATATAGGATAACCCAGGGTCATAATGAATCATTAAGAGATTACATTACCAAATTCAGTAAAGAATCCATCATTAAAAGAAATATTATAACTAGATTTGGAATTCCTTCTGAAATTATATGCGATAATGGTTCCCAATTTATTGGGGGCAGAACCACTAACTTTTGTGACAGCTGGGGGATTAAGATGATAACATCAACACCAGTCCACCCACAAGCTAATGGTCAAGCAGAATCATCCAACAAGATCATCATCAACAATTTGAAGAAGAAGCATGGATCCAAGAAAGGGAAATGGGCAGAAGAACTACCTTATGTGCTCTAGGCTGATAGGACAACCCCTAAGAATGCTACTGGTCAAACGCCATTCTCTTTGGTATTTGGGGCAGAATCAGTGATCCTAACAGAAATGGTGGTTCCAACTGCTAGAACAAGTACCCGTGATCCTGAGGAAAATGATGAGAACTTGGTTCAAGACCTGATACTATTGAAGAAATCAGGGATCTGGCTAGGATAAGGATGGCCAGTTATCAACAAAGAATGGCTGATGCTTACAACAAAAATGTCAGGATCAGGAAGTTTCAAGTTGGAGATATGGTATTTGTTAGGGGTGGATTTCTAAATAACCAGTGATCCTTATTTGCTGTTGGATTTAGTGATCCTCAACTCTGTCTGAAGTAGTGATCCTCAGAAGTGTTGCAGGATCAGGATCATAGATCACTATAAGGATCCCAGTACTAACGGTTGTCTACTTTGAATTCGTGAATGTTTTGCAGGAAGTTCAACTCGGACTTAGTCTTGGCGACATTCCTGGGGAATATTCCCAGACTATCCCGCGCGTGCTTGGCCAAAAATGGACGTTGTGGAGAACGTGGGAGCTTGGCACAAAAGTCGGATAGTTAGTTATTGTAGTTAAGTTTTATTTTAAAAGGGGTAACGAGCTAGTAGAAAAACACTTAGTCATTTTTCAGTCATACACACTCTCATACACTCGCATACTTGAAGCTCTCGACGAACATTCATTCGTTTTCACTCACTTTTACACATTTCACGATAGTGATCCTTGTACCTAGCTCGTTACTATCCGAAGTTGTAAACATTTATTCATTTATTTGAGCTTGGTGATCGGTAGTTTCCATCACCCGGGGTTTTTTGTGCCGGAGATCAACTCTTGATCAAGGGCTTTTTCCCCGTATAAATCCTTGTGTCATTTGTGCAATTTACACTAAAGTGATCCTTGTTATTGTTCTACATTATTAGCATCATACCCCGTAACAAAGAGTTTGGTTGCAATATCCTCAACAGATTTTTTGACCAAAACAGTTTGGCGCCCACCGTGGGGCAATTGGTGCTTCGTCCTTAGAAAAATTCGCATTTCTGTGCTCATTTCAGTTCACTACAACCAAGCAAATGGCTTCCTCATCGAAGAATGCTTCAAATTTGATGCCCTCATTCACTTCTTCACAAGGCGTTCCCCCTTTGCCTCCACCACCTTCTGGATCCCAGAAGAATGCTGAGAATGCTGCGAAGAAACCAACTCCCATTTTCTCAAAACCTCCAACTTCTTCTGATTCTTACACTCCCACTACTAGTGACATGTTTACTTTGATTTTGCAGATGAAGGATCAGATACGGCAACAGGATAAGACCAATGAGAGGATTCTCAAGGAAATCGGAGATCTCAAGAAACAAAAGACAACGGCAGAGGATCATTCCCCACTGGTGCCGAAATCCTTGAATTTTGATACTCCAGTGATTACTTCTCAGCCATCAGTGGTTCCAGACGTTCAATATGTGGGTGGACCGAAAGGAGTGCACTACGGAACAACAACAATGACCCAGGCATCAGGTTCATATTTCCAGCCAGCGGGATCCTATCCTCAGTATATGGGATCCCTCACGAATTCAGGAGGATATTCAGGAATGCAGCAGGTTCAAGGATCCTCCTTTGTTCCGGGATCATCACAGGTTCAAGGATCCTCCTTTGTTCCAGGATCATCCCAGGCTCAAGGATCCTCCTTTGTTCCAGGATCATCCCAGGTTCAAGGATCCTCCTTTGTTCCAGGATCATCCCAGGTTCAAGGATCCTCCTTTGTTCCAGGATCATCCCAGGTTCAAGGATCCTCCTTCATTCCAGGATCGTCCCAGTTTCAGGGATCCTTCCCGATGCCAGGATCCTTGAGGAGTTTGCAAACAGGAAGTTCAGATATCCATCACGGAGATTTTATTCCAATGCAGACCAATGCTTCTACTGGTCCATCGATCATTCCAGAGCCTCAACAATATGGATTAACATCCAATCTTCCTAATCTGAATCCAATGGGAGGTAACACTTTTAATAATTCTTATACTACTAACCATGGTCTTATGCAGGATCCAGGTATTAATCACGCCATGGCCAGAGAATTGCAAAAGCTAAAGGATATGATATCAAGTGTTCCAGGAGTGGTCAAACCTATCCCAGAGATTGCAGATGGGAGCCACAAGATATCTCGTTTTGCACCACCAATCTGTGATGCTGAGATACCCAAGAGGTTCCATGTGCCAACAATGAAGTTGTATGATGGTTCAACGGATCCTGAAGAACACATAGCACAATACAGGGAGAGGATGGAGATCAATCCAATTCCGGAAAGGTTAAAGGAAGCATGCCTGTGCAAGGGATTCGGATCCACTCTTACTGGATCAGCTCTCAAATGGCTGCTAAGTCTTCCTCCCTATTCTATTACCTCATTTGCTAACCTAGTTAACTTATTTAATAATCAGTTTTCTTGTAGTAGAAAATTTGAACGATTAACTAGTGATCTATATAGGATAACCCAGGGTCATAATGAATCATTAAGGGATTACATTACCAAATTCAGTAAAGAATCCTTAGACATTCCCAACTTAGATATAGCTACGGCTGTTGAGGCCTTCAAAATGGGATTGCTTAGGGATTCGTCGTTTTATGATGATCTTGTTATGACACCATGCAGGAACTTAGATGAGGTAAGAACACGAGCACTTAGGTTCATTCGGCTAGAGGACGATAAGAGGATCCAGGAGAGGTTAGCAGGATCCTCAAAGCAGGATAAGCAAGGATCCTCATTCAGGAACAACAAGTTCAGATCCTATAACAGATCTGATAACCAGAACGTGCATTCTATTGATCAAGAAGATGATGATGAGGATTATCCTCCAATTTCTGAATATTGTTTTTGTGTTGATAACAATGAACTAATACTTGCGATGCAGAACCTAGGTGATAAAGCTAGATGGCCGAGAAAAAATGATAGGCCAGCTGCAACTAAGGACAAATCAAAGTGGTGTGCATACCATGAAGATTTTGGGCATCTCATAGAAGAATGCATTGCACTGAGAAAGGAAATTGGATACTTGTTGAGCAAGGGGCATCTAAAAGAATTGTTGGGAAGAAAAAAGTCAAGGACTCAGGATCCTGAAAGGATCCCTGAGAAGGCTCCAGCCCCTCCAGCAGATGCACAAGTAATAAACTTTATTTCTGGAGGATCAGACATTTGCGGCACATCCTTCTCAGCAGCTAAAAGGCATGCAAAGGAAACTAAAATGGATAATGGAGAAAGACCAGTTCGGACATCAAGTGTCTCTGTAGGAAAAGTCATAACCTTTGATGAGGATGATCGTGTTGATATCCAGGATCCTCATCACGATGGTTTAGTTATTACTCTTTTCATTTCTAACCATTTTGTCCGCAGGATCCTTATAGACGGAGGAAGCTCAGTGAACATTATCCAGCTTGATGTTCTAAAGAAGACGGGTATTCCTGAATCGGATATCATACCAAGATCCTCCGTGCTCGTGGGATTTAGTGGCGAAACTAAGAATACCCTGGGGGACATTAAACTCCCAATATACATTGAAGGCCTACACTCTTATCAAAAATTTTGTGTTATTGACTGTTTATCTTGTTGTAATGTTATCCTTGGCAGGCCTTGGATACACGATATGAAAGCAGTCCCATCCACCTACCATCAATGTGTGAAGCTCCCTAGTCCTTGGGGAATAGTGAAGATTGATAGTGATCAGCAGGAGGCTAAGAATTGCTACACTTCTTCGATGAAACCAGCCTCGAAGTCAAGGGAGCAATAGCAATCAAGGTATCCTCCAAGGGATGTCTTGGAGGCAAGAGAGCAGGATGTGGTAGAAATCCTCATGGATCCCGATGATCCTGAATCCAAAATCTATATCGGATCAGGGATCCTTGGCGAAATGAAAGAAGACTTCGTATCCTTCCTCAAAAGGAGAAAGACTACCTTTGCATGGAAACACGAAGACATGACTGATATATCCAAAGATGTAATCACTCACAAACTCGGGATTGACAGATCCTTCAAACCAATCCATCAAAGGAGAAGAAAGTTTGCACCGGAAAGGAATGCCATTATCCAGGAAGAGGTAGAGAAATTGCTCCGGGCAGGTATGATTAGAGAGGTCAAGTATCCAAGATGGTTGGCCAATGTGGTTGTTGTTCAAAAGAAAAACGGAAAGTGGAGGGTATGTGTCGATTTTACCGATTTAAATAAGGCATGTCCCAAGGATCCTTTCCCATTACCCCACATTGACTCCATGGTGGATGCAACTGCGGGTCATGAACTGTTAACTTTTATGGATGCTTCATCTGGATTCCAACAAATCCAAATGGAACCATCCGACCAAGAGGATACAGCCTTCATGACTCCAACCGGTATATACTGCTATATTGCTATGCCGTTCGGACTAAGAAATGCAGGTGCAACATATCAAAGGCTGGTGAATATGATGTTCAAGGATCAGATTGGACAAACTATGGAGGTTTACATAGATGATATGGTGGTAAAATCCATAAAAGCTGAGGATCACCTAAGGGACTTGGAGGAAGCGTTCGATATCCTTGACAAATATAACATGAAACTTAATCCTTCAAAATGTCACTTTGGTGTTAAAGCAGGTAAATTCTTAGGATACATGGTGACAAAGAGAGGCATTGAAGCTAGCCCGGAACAAATCAAAGCAATAGTGAACATCAAATCTCCGGCCAATGCTAAGGATGTTCAAAGGCTAACAGGCAGGATAGCAGCTCTGAACAGATTTATATCCAAATCCTCAGAGAAGTGCAAAGAATTCTATGATATCCTAAGGAAGAACAAGAAATTTGAGTGGACTGAGAAGCATGAAAATGCTTTAAGAGCCCTCAAAGATTACCTATCCTCAGCCCCAGCCTTGATGAAGCCAGAAAAAGGCGATGTGCTATCCTTGTATCTTGCAGTATCCTCAAAAGCAGTAAGTGCGGTCCTTGTTAAGGATCATGAAGGTACACAACATCCTGTCTACTATGTAAGTAAAAGTTTACTTGATGCCGAATCCAGGTATTCACACCTTGAAAAACTTATTCTTGCATTAATTATGGCATCTACTAAGTTAAGACATTATTTTGAAACTCATGTTATCATTGTTAAAACTAATTTTCCAATTAAGAATGTCCTCAGGAAACCAGAGATGTCAGGAAGGATGGCTAAGTGGGCAGTGAAGCTAAGTGCATATGATATAAGATATGAGCCTAGGACAGCCATCAAATCCCAAGCATTAGCTGACTTTGTGGCTGATTTTAGTAGTGATTTACGAGAAGAAGCTGAGTTAGAAGTCCAGCAGCTAGGAGAGACCAAGGATCCTTGGATACTCTATACTGATGGATCCTCAAATGTCAAAGGTACAGGGCTTGGAATACTACTAAAATCGCCACAGGGGGACATAATACCCCACTCTATAGCTTGTGAGTTCCAAACCACTAACAATGACGCTGAATATGAGGCCTTAATTACTGGTTTGCAAATTGCAAAGCATATGGGGATCAGGTATCTTGAGGTACATGTAGATTCATTGTTAATTACAAACCACTTTAATGGATCCTACGCTGTTAAAGGTGAAAAGCTAATCAAATATCTTGAGATAGTCAAAAGTTTGGCACTCTCTTTTGTTTCCTTTAGTTTGACGCAGGTACCAAGGGAAGAAAATACAGAGGCTGATGCATTGGCTAACTTAGGATCATCCTTGAAGATCCCGGAGGATATCAAGATCCCTATTATCCATATCCTGACCCTGGCTATCGAGGATCACGAGGCTATGGAGATAGGAAATGATTCTGCAATTATCCCTTGTGAGGATACTCAATCCCATTCAGGATCAGGATCATGGATCTCACCAATTATGAGATACTTACAACATGGAGAGATTTCTACAGGAAGAAACCCTAGGGCTTTCAAATCTAAGGTATCTCAATTCACAATTTTAAATAATATGTTGTATAGACGATCTCTTGCAGGACCATACTTGAGATGCATTGAGGATCCTGAAATCCAAGAAGTTTTGAAAGACTTCCATGAAGGAGATTGTGGAAACCACACTGGGGGCAGGGCGTTGTTCTCAAGGATCCTGAGGACAGGATACTACTGGCCAACCATGAAGAGAGATGCTGTGGAGTATGCTAAAAGATGTGATCCTTGTCAGAGACACAGCAATATCCTTCATCAACCAGCTGAATTATTGCATCCTATATCCTCCTCTTGGCCATTTATGAGATGGGGTATGGATATAGTTGGTAAGCTCCCTAAGGCACCTGGTGGAAAAGTATTCATGCTAGCTATGACTGATTATTTCTCCAAGTGGATAGAGGCCGAAGCTTTTGCCCAAGTTAGAGAAAAGGAAGTTATATCCTTCATTAAAAGAAATATTATAACTAGATTTGGAATTCCTTCTGAGATTATATGTGATAATGGTTCCCAATTTATTGGGGGCAGAACCACTAACTTTTGTGACAGCTGGGGGATTAAGATGATAACATCAACACCAGTCCACCCACAAGCTAATGGTCAGGCAGAATCATCCAACAAGATCATCATCAACAATTTGAAGAAAAAGCTTGGATCCAAGAAAGGGAAATGGGCAGAAGAACTACCTTATGTACTTTGGGCTGATAAGACAACCCCTAAGAATGCTACTGGTCAAACGCCATTCTCTTTGGTATTTGGGGCAGAATCAGTGATCCCAACAGAAATGGTGGTTCCAACTGCAAGAACAAGTACCCGTGATCCTGAGGAGAATGATGAGAACTTGGCTCAAGACCTGGATACTATTGAAGAAATCAGGGATATGGCTAGGATAAGGATGGCCAGTTATCAGCAAAGAATGGCTGGTGCTTACAACAAAAATGTCAGGATCAGGAGGTTTCAAGTTGGAGATATGGTATTAAGGAAAGCATTTCAGAATACCACCAATCCTGCTAATGGAAAATTGGCTCCAAAATGGGAAGGCCCTTATTTGATTGAAGCTGAAGCAGGAAAGGGGGCATATAGATTGCTAACCATGGAAGGTGATTTGCTACCAAGAGCTTGGAATCCTGTCCACTTGAAGAAATATTTCATGTGAGCAGGATCCTCATGGCACAGATGATCCTCACGATAAGGATATCCTTAAAGGATCCTCAAAGTATCGGTGATCCTTACTTAGGTAATATCCTAAACTTGAACTATTTCATTTCTTTATTTTCTCATATAAGGATAAGGATCATGTATCCTTTATCCATCTCTCACGTGAGTTTAAGTTTTGAAAGTTCAGGTATCCTTAACATAACATTGGTTATCCGCTGAAGCAATCCGTTCCTTGGGTTTAACCCCAGTTATTTGGGCTTGACCCCAGTTCCGCCTGTAGCGCATGATGATCCTGGTATAGTTCAAGGCAGTGGGACCAGTACTCGTTTTAGGGGCTGATAATTCCATTGTACTGGCTATGCCTAGGATCCTACGTATAATGGTAGACGTACCATACATCCGTTCATAAGGTTTCTAACGTTTTCACGTTAGCTAAGGTTTCTAACGTTTTCACGTTAGCTAAGGTTTTGGCATTTTCATGTCACTAAGTTTGGATAGTCGCCAGTTAGGGCCATACTCCAGTTTACATACGATCCTTGGGCTTGTCCCCAGTTATCCTTGGGCTTGTCCCCAGTTATCCTTGGGCTTGTCCCCAGTTATCCTTGGGCTTGTCCCCAGTTATCCTTGGGCTTGTCCCCAGTTGCTAACTCTTTTCTTATGTTGGCTTAGTCCCAAGTTATGCTCTATTTCAGGTTCTTGAAGATAGGCAACTAGGGATCCTTGATCCTTACTTTATTCTAAGGTTTATCTTACAGTTATCCTTATTATGGTTAGGATCCTAACTTGGATCCTCAGGTATGATCCTTAACTATTTCTAATTCTATTCATTATTTATTTGAATAACCCTTAAAGTTTGACAACTAGACTTGTGATCTTTAAAATATATTGCTTTTTGGGATTCCCTAACTATAGGATATTCGATCGTGGATCATGCTCTAAACATTTTCAATCAGACTTGTTCTAAATTGTTTATTTAATAAATGTGCAACAAAACAAAGAAGAGTTAAAGAAATAAAAGGATAACAATACAAGATAAGCGACAAAAGGTTAAGATTTTATTTATTAACAAGGTAATACCCCTTAAAAGGTTGTCAAAATTACCTACCCGAGCATCTACCAGCAAAACATGGCCCGTCCGCTGGGGTAGGTAAAGGGTGTCCATGATAATAAGTTCAAAAGTAGTGCAGGAATATAAAGGCGGCAGGATCACAATGGCTTCATCCCCCAAACAGAGGATCCCTCCACCAATTGCAATCCTGCCTATTGTCCAAAGGATCATACATGATCCTTAATCCTAAAACCTATTGTTCAAGTACAACCCATCATTATTTAACAAAGAACACCATAACCAAAACAAACTATCAAACTTAAAAAATGGGCTCCGGCTACGTCTAGAAATGTCCTTCATCGCCCATTCATGCAGCCTATGCCTTCGCTGCATCATCATCCCCTCCAGCTGCGGTATCCTTCATCAGATCCTTTCCACTGCCACTTGCCTCAATCGCCAAGACCTCAGTAGTCTCCTCCTCATCATCCTCGAGATCAGCCAACCTTGCTTTCCAGCCCTCAACATCCCAACTGCTTTTATCAAAGTTAGGATCTTGAGCTTCCTGGGCCATCTTCAATTTTTTCTGATACATCGTGATGGCAGCAGAGACCTTAGCATTTTCTATGAGATCATGCTTCTCATAGTCAAGGTCAATCAGAAGTTTGGCTGTCTTAGTCTTGGCATCTTGGAGTTCCTTCTGAAGATCAGCAATGGCGAGGTCCTTAAGCACAGCAACCTGTTGGAGGTCAGCAATCTTCTTGTCCTGCTCCTCAACATTCCCCACGTAATCTTCAATCTCAGCAAATTTCTGCAAAGAAAAGGATAAAGCAGTTCAAGATCAGGTGATCCTTATACGAGTATAGGATATCTAGGCAGAGTAGGTGATCCTTACATCGTTGAAGTATTCAAGGAACTGGTGGCGGATCAGTGGTAGGCCTTGAAGATCCTCAGTATCAGAAGTTTTCCTCTTCTTGCCACCCTTTCCTTTAGTGGGTGCCTTTGGGATGGAGATGCTAGGACTGGTAGTGGACCTCTTCTTCCTGGATCGAACAACATCAAGGTCAGCCGTGTTGAACTGGGATACAGGCTTGGCAGATTTTCCGGCACCTACACATTTAGAGCAAGATGAGTATCCTTATCCTATTTCAATTTACGTATTTATTTTAATATTTAAACTATATAAAAGGCAGGATACTTACTTGACATGGTAATGGAACCTGAGGATACTTCCTGTGAATCTTGGGTGTCTATCTTGAATGTCCTTGTTTCAGGATCAAGCTTCCAAAAAGCAGCAAGCCTATCCTTGGTTTCAGGTGATGTGATGATGTGTGAGACAGAAATAGCTGCATAACACAAGACAAAAAGGGATCAGTAATACTTATATAAAAACAAGACTACCTGGTGATCCTTCTCAGGATCCTCTGGCCTACCATGGGTGGACCATGTCCTTGGCAGATCCTTTCCATTTGGAAGGGTATCCCTCCTGACAAAGAAGAAGCGACGTTTCCAATTTGTGTCATTCTTGGTAACTTTAAGAAGGGGGTGTTCTCCGCCGGGTTTTCGTTTGAACAAGTAACGATGGGAACCAAAGGTAGTAAGATCATACAATTGTGTCAGCTCTGACATGCCTAAATCAATGCCCTCCTGCTGGATGATCCTCTCCAGGGTATACAAAACCCTCCAAATCATCGGCATGGCTTGGATGTAAGAGATGCCGGTAAGGGAAAAGAAGGATTATGTAAATTCTGGGAAAGGATAGGTGTATCCTATGGCGAATGGAGTAACTGGAAAGGCAACCCATGTTTCTGAAACGTAGTCGCTCAGAATAGTAGGATCAAAGGGTTTGAAAAAAGCATTCGCCGGAATGCAAAGACGAATCTTGTCTATCTGAGCATCGTTAAAGCAACACCTTTCATTTGTGGAGTCTTTGATGATCTTCTGACTCTTCAAGGGACTATCCTTCTGGTGATCCTTGGCGGGGGAGGACCGGAGCATCATTCTTGAAGAGATAATGGTAAAGTAAGAGAAACAGAGTAAGAGAAGGAAGAAGATGAAGAGAGAATACCTGACTATCTTCGGAATGCAGTTATAAAGGGAGTCTTTCTGAAAATTTTAAATGCATTTGATCCTATCTCTATCTCCTATTTATAATCATGATCGTGCAGGGTTGTCACTTCTGTGACGTCATGATCGCAACGGCTAGTCCGCTTGTAACGGCTAGTTATCCGTTGGTTAAAAATGGATAAGATGGACAAAATATAACTCATTTATTTACATATTTACTCCTTATATTTTGGGGGCAATTGTTAGGGGTGGATTTCTAAATAACCAGTGATCCTTATTTGCTGTTGGATTTAGTGATCCTCAACTCTGTCTGAAGTAGTGATCCTCAGAAGTGTTGCAGGATCAGGATCATGGATCACTATAAGGATCCCAGTACTAACGGTTGTCTACTTTGAATTCGTGAATGTTTTGCAGGAAGTTTAACTCGGACTTAGTCTTGGCGACATTCCTGGGGAATATTCCCAGACTATCCCGCACGTGCTTGGCCAAAAATGGACGTTGTGGAGAACGTGGGAGCTTGGCACAAAAGTCGGATAGTTAGTTATTGTAGTTAAGTTTTATTTTAAAAGGGGTAACGAGCTAGTAGAAAAACACTTAGTCATTTTTCAGTCATACACACTCTCATACAGTCGCATACTTGAAGCTCTCGACGAACATTCATTCGTTTTCACTCACTTTTACACATTTCACGATAGTGATCCTTGTACCTAGCTCGTTACTATCCGAAGTTGTAAACATTTATTCATTTATTTGAGCTTGGTGATCGGTAGTTTCCATCACCCGGGGTTTTTTGTGCCGGAGATCAACTCTTGATCAAGGGCTTTTTCCCCGTATAAATCCTTATGTCATTTGTGCAATTTACACTGAAGTGATCCTTGTTATTATTCTACATTATTAGCATCATACCCCGTAACAAAGAGTTTGGTTGCAATATCCTCAACAGATTTTTTGACCAAAACAGCTCTATGCAGGATACAGGTATCAATCAGGCTATGGCTAGAGAGTTACAAAAGCTTAAGGATATGATATCCAGCGTACCAGGAGTGGTTAAATCCATTCCTGAAATTGCAGATGGTAGCCATAGGATATCTCGCTTTGCACCACCTATTTGTGATGCTGAGATACCCAAGAGGTTCCAAATACCAACCATGAAGCTATATGATGGTTCAACGGATCCAGAGGAACATGTAGCTCAATACAGGGAGAGGATGGAGATCAATCCAATTCCTGAGAGGTTAAAAGAAGCATGTCTATGCAAGGGTTTTGGATCCACACTTACATGATCTGCTCTTAAATGGCTGCTAAGTCTTCCCCCTTACTCTATTACTTCGTTTGCTAATCTAGTTAATCTGTTTAATAGTCAATTTTCATGTAGTAGAAAATTTGAACGATTAACTAGTGATCTATATAGGGTAACACAAGGTCAAAATGAATCACTTAGAGATTACATCACTAAATTTAGTAAAGAATCCTTAGATATCCCTAACTTGGATATAGCTACGGCTGTAGAAGCCTTTACAATGGGTTTGCTTAGGGATTCATTATTCTATGATGATCTTGTTATGACCCCATGCAGGAACCTTGATGAAGTAAGAACCAGGGCCCTTAGGTTCATCCGCCTAGAGGAAGACAAAAGGATCCAGGAGAGATTGACAGGATCCTCAAAACAGGAAAAGCAAGGATCCTACTTTAAGAATAACAAGTTCAAGTCCTACAACAAGTCTGACAACCAGAATGTGCATGCAGTAGTAGAGCAAGAAGAAGATGATGAGGATTATCCTCCAATTTCTGAATAATGTTTTTCTGTTGATAACAATGAGCTAATTCTTGCGATGCAGAATCTAGGTGAGAAAGCTAGGTGGCCAAGAAAAGTGATAAACCAGCTGCTACAAAGGATAAGTCCAAGTGGTGTGCTTATCATGAGGATTTCGGGCATCTCACTGAAGAGTGTATTGCACTTAGAAAAGAAATTGGTTACTTGTTAAGCAAGGGGCACCTGAAGGAGCTTTTAGGACGAAAGAAGTCAAGGATCCAGGAGCCTGAAAGGATCCCGGAAAAGGCTCCTGCTCCTCCAGCAGATGCACAAGTTATAAACTTCATATCCGGTGGATCAGACATTTGTGGTACCACCTTTTCAGCAGCCAAAAGACATGCCAAGGAAACCAAGATGGATAATGGAGACAGACCCATCCGGACCTCCTTTGTCACCAAGGATAAGATCATAACTTTTGATGAGGATGATCGTCTTGATGTTCAGTATCCTCATCATGATGGTCTTGTTATTACCCTGTTTATTTCTAATCATTTTGTTCGCAGGATCCTTATAGATGGAGGAAGCTCAGTGAATATCATTCAGCTTGATGTCCTCAAGAAGATGAACATTCCTGAATCAGACATTGTCCCAAGATCCTCAGTACTTGTGGGATTTAGCGGGGAAACCAAAAACACATTGGGGGACATCAAACTCCCTATCTATATTGAAGGACTCCATTCTTATCAAAAGTTTTGTGTTATAGATTGCTTATCTTGTTGTAATGTTATCCTTGGCAGGCCATGGATACATGACATGAAGGCAGTTCCATCTACTTATCATCAACGTGTAAAGCTTCCTAGTCCGCGGGGAGTGGTGAAAATTGAGAGTGATCAACAAGAAGCTAAGAATTGCTATACCTCATCAATGAAGCCAGCCTCAAGACCAAGGGAGCAATAGCAATTAAAGTATCCTTCAAGAGATGTCTTGGAGGCAAGAGAGCAGGATGTAAAAGAAATCCTCATGGATCCTCATGATCCTGAATCCAAGATCTTCATAGGATCAAGGATCCTTAGCGACATTGAACAGGATCTAGTATCCTTCCTTAAAAGAAGGAAAACTACCTTTGCCAGGAAGCATGAGGATATGACAAGTATATCTAAGGATATAATTACTCACAAGCTTGGCATTGATAGGTCATTCAAGCCTATACATCAGAAGAGGAGGAAGTTTGCACCTGAAAGGAATGCTATTATCCAGGAAGAGGTAGATAAACTACTTCGGGCAGGTATGATAAGAGAGGTCAAGTATCCAAGATGGTTAGCCAATGTGGTTGTTGTTCAAAAGAAAAATGGAAAGTGGAGGGTATGTGTCGATTTTACTTATTTAAACAAGGCATGTCCAAAGGATCCTTTCCCATTACCCCACATTGACTCCATGGTGGATGCTACCGCGAGTCATGAGTTGTTGACTTTTATGGATGCTTCATCTGGATTTCAACAAATTCAGATGGAACCATCTGATCAAGAGGATATAACCTTTATGACCCCAACTGGTATATATTGTTATATTGCTATGCCATTTGGACTAAGGAATGCAGGTGCTACTTATCAAAGGCTAGTCAATATGATGTTCAAGGAACAAATTGGACACACCACGGAAGTCTATATAGATGGCATGGTGGTTAAGTCCAAGAAAGCTGAGGATCACCTTAAAGACTTGGAGGAAGCATTCAATATCCTTGATAAATTTAATATGAAACTAAATCCTTCCAAGTGTCACTTTGGTGTTAAAGCAGGTAAATTCCTAGGCTATATGGTGACAAAAAGAGGCATTGAAGCAAGTCCAGAGCAAATCAAGGCTATTGTGAATATCAAATCTCCTGCCAATGCTAAGGATGTACAAAGATTGACAGGCAGGATCGCAGCCTTGAACAGGTTCATATCCAAATCCTCATAAAAGTGCAAGGAATTCTATGACATAATGAGGAAGAACAAGAAATTTGAATAGACTGAGAAGCATGAAAGTGCCCTCAAAGCTCTTAAGGATTACCTATCCTCAGCCCCCGCCTTGATGAAACCAGAAAAGGGGGATATATTATCCTTATACCTAGCAGTATCCTCAAAAGCAGTAAGTGTGGTCCTTGTTAAGGATCACCAAGTTACACAACATCCTGTTTATTATGTAAGTAAGAGTTTACTTGATGTTGAATCCAGGTATTCACACATAGAGAAACTTATCCTTGCATTAATTATGGCATCTACTAAATTAAGACATTATTTTGAGACTCACGCCATTATTGTTAAGACTAATTTTCCAATTAAGAATGTTCTCAGGAAACCTGAAATGTCTGGAAGGATGGCTAAGTGGGCAGTGAAGCTTAGTGCATATGATATAAGATACGAACCAAGGATTGCCATCAAATCCCAAGCTTTAGCTGACTTTGTGGCAGATTTTAGTAGTGACTTGCAAAAGGAGTAGCAGACTTCGATGATTTTCCAGCACCTACACATCCAAAACAGATAAGTATTCTTGTTTTATTTATGTTTTAACATTTAATTACATACAAACATGGATACTTACTTGACATAGTGACTGAGCCTGAGGATACTTCCTGGGAATCCTTGGTGTTTGCTGTAAATGATCTTATTTCAGGATCAAGACTTCGAAAAGCGTCAAGCCTTTCCTTCGTTGCAGGTGATGTGATGATGTGTGAAACAGTAATAGCTGCAAAATAGAAACAAAAGGATGTCAGTGATCCTCAGCGGAAACAGGGTATCCTATGATCCCTCTATGAGGATCCTCTATCCTACCATGAGTAACCCATTTTCTTGGCAGATCCTTACCATCCGGGATGGAATCTCTTCTGACAAAGAAGAATCGCCTTTTCCAGTTGGTGTCATTCTTAGTGGTTTTGAAGATGGGGTGTTCTTCACCGGGTTTGTGTTTGAATAGATATCGATGAGATCCATGGCTCACAAGGTCGTACATTTCTGCTAACTCCGACATTCCCAGATCATTACCTTCATGCTCAATGATTCTTTCAAGGGTATACAAGACCCTCCACATCATTGGCATCGCTTGGATGTAGGAGATGCCGGTGAGAGAGAAGAAAGATTGGGTGAAGTCAGGAAAAGGAAACGAGTATCCTATCGTAAATGGGGTGACCGGAAAAGCTACCCAGGTTTCAAAAACAAAGTCGCTTAGGACGGTGGGTCAAAAGCTTTAAAAACGGTGTTCGCCAGAAAACAATGGCGAATCCTATCTATCTGCGGATCAGTAAAGCAGCATCGTTCCTTCGCAGAGCCTTCAATGATCCCTTGGCTCTTCAAGGGACTGTAGTTTTTGTGATCCTTAGCCGGTGAGGATCTTAGCATCATCTTGGTCATGATGAGGGTGAAGAAGAAGAAACAGAATGAGAATATGAAGAGAGAAAGGAAAGAGAAGTACCTGATCAGATCTTCGAATGAGGATTTAAAGGATGAATCACACGAATTTAAATGCTTCCTAACCCTTATCTCTAACTTCAATTTATAATCATGATTTTGCAGGATAGTCATTTCAATGACGTCAGATTGGCAACGGCTAGTCAGAATGTAATGGCTATATATCCGTTGTTTGTTATGGATAAGAACGAGAAAATATAACTCGTTTATTTACACTTTACTCCTTATATTTTGGGGGCAATTGTTAGGGGAGGATTTTCCAATGATCAGTGATCCTCAATTACTGTCGGGCTTAGGGATCCTCAATTCGGTTTGAATTAGTGATCCTCAGAGAGTATTGTAGGATCAGGATCCAGGATCATCATAGTGATCCTTACACTAACGATTGTCTGCTTTGAATATGGACGTTATGGAGGTCGTGGAAGACTTGTACGAAATGCGGATAGTTAGTTAGCTTAGATATTTTCTAAATTTAAAAGGGGATAGCGAGCTAAATTAGAACACTTGGCTATTTTTTGGCTAAACACACACACTCGTAACTGCTCTCATCAGCTCTCAACAGTTTGCTCAGCAATTACACACTTTTTTGCACATTACACTATAGTGATCCTTGTAACAAGCTCGCTATCATCCAAAGTTGTAATACATTTTCTGGTTAATTTGAGTTGGTGATCGGTAGTTTCCATCACCCGAGGTTTTTTATGCCGGAGATCAACTCTTGATCAAGGGCTTTTTCCTCGTATAAATCATTGTGTCACTTGTTCATTACATTTCTGAGTGATCCTTAATATTGTTCATTGATTCAAGCATCACACCTCACAACAGAAAGTTTGGTTGCATTATCTTAGCTTGATTTTTGACCAAAACAGGGTGTATTTTAGAACGTATATGACATGTTTAAGGGTTCTGAAATATATTTGGGAGGGTTGTTATAGTAATGACCTTAGAAACCTACTATTTAAAGTGGATTTTGCAAATTCAACATTAACCAGTTTTAGTTCACTAATGAGACAACTAAAGCGTTCAAACTGTTGGGTTAGTGACTCTCCTTTAACATGACCGGATGTTTCATATTGCAGATTTAGAACCTCCCTGTTGTTTTCTATAACCTCTCCTATACCACCAAACTGTTCTTTCAGTGCATCCCAAAGCTCTTTGGCACTTTTACAGTGTAACAGTCCAGCATATATGTCATTTGGAAGAGCTGAAGCCACTATGCTAAAAACCTTTGCATCTAGTTCAATTTCTTGAAAATCCTGATCTGAGTAATTTTCAAGGCTTTTAGGCACTTGGGCCTTGGGATCCTTCCACGGAGCATAGTTCGCACCATTCAAAGTATCAATAGCCGTAGCATGAGTTGATAGTGGATTAAAATAAGAAGAATAAGATACATTGCAAAATAAAAAGTTAGGGTGACTTATGGGTAACCTAAAACTAAGGCAGGCGGAAATCAAGACCATTATACTAAGGTAGAGGTGTACAAAAAAAAACCGGTTTTAGAATCGAAACCGGGAAAAAAACCAAAACCGGTTTTTTATTAACCGGTTTTTTATAACCGAACCGCCGGTTATAGACCAGTTAGGATTCTTGGTAAGAAAAACCGGTTAATAACCTAAACCGGTTTTAAAAAAAAATGGTTTAAAAAAACCGGTTACACCGGTTAAAAACCGATTTTTTGGGCAAAAACCGGTTAAAAACCGATCCCAACCGGTTACACCGGTTATTGTTTTGGACTTGAAAAACCGGTTAGTAACCGAAACCGGTTATTAAAAAACCGGTTTTCATTTTGGATGAAAAAACCAGTTCGGTTAATAACCGAAACCGGTTTTTGAAAAAAAACCGATTTGTACACCTCTATACTAAGGAAGCTATGATAACGTTATTTATACACACCAATTTTAAATAAGGTTCGGCTTGAGTGACGATTTTTTTTTGGCTATGGCCAATCATACAAATATTATGAACAACCAGACTGTGCAGATTAGATGTAACATATCACCTTTGGGCAGAAGTTGAAATACCACAATTTTAGGCACAAGTCGAAGTTTGCGAGACATGAGTGTAACATATCACCTTTGGGCAGAAAAAGAAACACTCATGCATCTTAGGCAGAAGTCATGTGTATATCATATGAACAAATGTAATAAGGAAAGTGTTACACTATGCTTGTTCATATAATAAGGATATACACTTAAGTGACTATGCTTAATTTCACTAAATAACGCCACAAGTAAACACATCACATTTGGGCAGAAGTGAGAACTTGAAAAAATGTTATTTAGTTAAGCAAATTTTAAATCAATCAAAAAGAATTAGTTGAATGATTATTTAAAAGTTAGGTTTATAAAACATAATAGAGTAAGGTTTTATAAAACAAAAGTAATTAATAATAAACTCAGCTGATTTCGAGTTATTCTGTTAGGATCTGAGTTTGTATTGATTGTGTTTGTTTAACAATTGATTAATGAAAGAAGTAATTTAGAGATGGATTGCAGCGGAAATGAAAGTAAACTTTATAACACAATCAAAGAAAGATAGTTTTCAACAAACATGATTTTCATTAGTCAAATGATTGTATGAATTACAAGGATTCAACTATGCATGAATGTATTACTAAACTCATCCTCAGCCTGAGCTCACAGTTAGTTCGTACAAGATGAATGGTGAAAGAGAGCTAATAGAACAGTACAGGTACTGTTCTATTTATAGTACAATCCTAACCACTGAGCATCTAATGCCAACGTCACCTAGACAGTGACATCTAAGAGACTAACAACCTCTAAACACTGATCTAGACAACAACTGTTACATTGAAACAAATGAGATACTAAACACTGATTACTATCCACTATTGTTGCCTAAACACTAATGTAGCAATCAGTGCTTTCTTCATTGGTTGATCAGTCCTTTGAATCAGCAGTGCTTTGGTCTTCAACAGGCTTTGACAAACATCAGTTGTTAGGTCTTCAGTCTTTGTATCAGCAGTACTTGTATGAACAGATGTTGAGAAGATCAGTCCTTAGGACTGTCAGTTGATAGAAGCACTGCCATTGGAGGGAGCTTAGAACGTGCAAGCTTATTATGGATCAACTGTTGAGAACCAGTTTTGGCTTTCAGTATTATGTGTTCTTCTGGGTTTGATTACATGCGCCAACATGTTCTAATATTGATCTCGAGTATCAGATCGTTTTATATATCCGAGATTTCTTTTATTTTGAAAGTATATCTAAAATAAATTTTATTTAATTGTTTAACACCCCTTTTAACATACTGCCCCACTACACCCATTTTAGAAAACGCCCCATAATGCCTCATTGCTGACTGGGCTGCCACATGCCGCAAAACACCCAAGGGTAGGGACATTACCACTACACATGGTCTAAGACCAAATTGATATAACTTAAGCCAAATTGATACTTAGGTGACCTCTAAATAGAGATGGGCATATCGGTTTTTTTTTACCCGGAACCTGTTCATAACCGGACCCGGTTCTTGTTAGAGTGTAGGGGAACCGGTTCTTGTAGGAACCGGGTCCAGTTCCTAACCGGATTTAGAGCTTTAATACTGGAACCGATAGTAACCGATCCCGGGTAGAGTTGGAACCGGGTTCTCTGAAGAACCGATTCCACCGGGTAAGTCCTTAAAATCGATGAAATGTTACTGTGGAATCGGTTCTTAAAAAAAATTCCTTATATTGGATAAAATACTACAATTTTAAAAAAACATACAAACATATTAAAGAAAATACAAACATATTGTATTGTAGCCGGTTTATTTCTTTGACCGTTTACTTGTCGTGGATGCGTCCATTTGACTTGCGGCTCGCTTTGCTGGTGCCACTTCGATTCCAACGGTAATTAGCATTAAATGGGCATTTTGCAACGGCTAGGAATCGATTCCTACGGCTAGGAATCGATTCCAGCGGCTAGGAATCGATTTCATCGGTAATAAATCAATAAAGGTAAGAATTTATTGCACCGGTTTTTTTTTGTTTACGGAGGAACCGGTTCCGGGTAGGAACCGGGTACGACCCTACTTTTTTAAACAATGTGGAATCGGGTAAGAATCTACGGGTTTTTTGAGCCCGAAATCGATTCTTTTATACAGCGGGTAGGAACTGGAACCGGTTCCTGGTCGGTTCTACCGGATCGGGTTTGGAACCAGGTATTATGCCCATCTCTACCTCTAAAGTTGTTCAAATATCTGGATGGCCTTGGTTGAAAACTTCTAATTCTTGGACTTCAAAGCCCAACGAAAGAAATAAGAAAATGAAAAAAAAAAATTAGGCTCCGATAGTAACCAGTATACCTATCCACTACATAACTGAAGCAAATGAAAAGAAATAAGCCACTAAATAACTGAAGCAAATGAAAAGAAATAAGAAAATGAACAAAAAAAATCTGTTATATTAGGTGTTACATGTTTTATTTTTTGGTTACACGGTTGTGAAGTTAACCTAACACAATTGTAAATAAACTTTTTTTTTTCATAATATATTCATAAAGGATAATAACTAACATGCATGGATATATGCATGTGGGTAGCCTTATCTATCTAGTGCTTTGATTTGTTTAGTTAGTTCCTAGTTTTTCTGCTATTTGTTTTACATGGCTTCTATATGTATGCTCATTTTCAATGAATGAATCAAGCCTGGTACCAATTTATTTATCATGGTATCAGACCAGAGAAATGATCCTTTGAAACCCTAGAACCCATCGTCCACCATCATGGCAGGCGAGGAATCACAGAACAAAACCAAAACCGAAGCAGTCGATGTCAACTCTCCCTACTACATCCACGCTACGGATTATCCGAAGCAGATGCAAGTAAACGAGGCCTTGACAGATATCAATTACATCGACTGGGCACAGGAGATGACCAATTTTTTGTTTGCAAAAAATAAGATAGGGTTTGTTGGTGCATGAGAATGTCTGTTGACTTCATCTACATCAAGTCTTGAGTCAAGATATATCAAGATTAGAGCTTAAAAGTCAAGATTAGGATTTATAATGTTATTTCGCTTATGTGAACAATGTTTAGATGGGATTTCGCTTTTAGGGACATGGTGATTTCGCTCATGTGGTCTTGACATAAAAGCGAAATCAGTTACATGTGATTTCGCTTATATGGTATGCCATATGAGCGGAATCAGCTCAACTATATATACCTCACATGTGTCATTAGGTAAGGACATTGGAGCGAAATCAGGTCATGTGATAGGTGCTGAAACTCTGTCAATTTTGTATCAGAAAGCATTAATAAAGAAGAAATTGAAAGGAATAGCTGTTGTTACATTGCTGTTAGGGGTCATTTTCTTAACAATTATATCCTGACCAATATCCTGCCTATGTTTGTTCATTTGTGACCAGGATGCTGGAAGAGGATATTGCTAACATCTTGGGCGATATCCTGAGGCTTATTGAATTAACCACGTGCAGGTTAAGGGCTGAGACTTGCTAACGGTCAAGAGGACTTCTTCTCCTCAAGACTCGGACGAATTTGTTGAGGAAGAGACGTTGAGCCCGAAAGACCAGGTCTACAACGTTCGAAGAAGGAATATTCGGTGGATCCCGCAAGTTTAGGCTAGTTTGTTATTTTATCTTTACTATAAATAGATGGGGGCGGATCAGCTTAGAACACACGATTTTTCACTAACACTCTCATACACTTACACTCTCTAGCTCATCGCAAACACCACACTTGTATTCAAGTTTCATTGTAACACTTAGTCGATCCGTACCACATCTTGCACTGTATCCTGATTTTTGAAGCAATAGAAGAACTAGGCAGCTGCGATTGTCAGCTCCCGAGGTTTTATGCCGGCGATCTAGATTGATCAAGGGCTTTCCTCGTACATCACGTGTCGTTTACTTTACTTTTGCTCATTGTTTGATCATAAATACAGCTCTATATCCTGAGCCGTATCCTTAAACTGTTTTCATATCTAATTTGGTTAACACATTTTTCACACATATTTCTAGCACACTACCTCACTTAACTAATTTGATCACTTAATTACTTCGGTAATTTTTTACCAAAACAATTTGGCGCCCACCGTGGGGCAAGTGGTGCTCTCTTTACTAAAACTTTTTGTCAAATCGCTAATCGGTTTTCTATTTTCAAAACTTTTTGCCACACTGTCCATAATGGCCTCAAGATCAAACATGAGTTCCTCTACTGTGTCTGCTATGACTTCTACTACTACCGGTTCGGTGCTTCCACCACCTCCTCCAAGGATGCCAGCCTCTACACAATCTCAAGATGTTATCCCAACTCGGAGTGTCCAGGGATCTGCTCCCGTTTTAGCTTCTAATGATGAAATTTTAACCTTATTTGGAAGTGTGCAGGAACAAATGAGGCAGCAACAGGAAACAAACCAAATGCTTTTGAGGGAAATACAACTCCTGAAGGCTGGCTCGAGCAGATCTGCTGAGGACAATGTCACTCCGTTACACCCCAGAGCGTTGAACTTTAGTTCAGCTGTATATACCGAGGATAATAGGGGGAATATCGTGCCCAGTCTTCCTCAGAATCATACTCCTGAAATACCCTCCTCGATTAGGATGTCAACCATGAGGAGCTCAGGATATGCTTCAGGATATGGGCAAAATCCTCCAACGGGTAACGTGTCGAATAATAACAATACTCATGCTACTAACAGTGGTGGATCTTTGCAGGATACAGGTGTAACATCAGCACTTACCAGGGAACTTCAGAAGTTGAAGGACATGATATCTAGTGTACCTGGGGTGGTCCAGCCGATCCCGGAAGTATCTCAAGACAGCCACAAGATATCTCATTTTGCATATCCTATCTGTGATGCTGAGATCCCAAAGAGATTCCAAACTCCCAACATGAAGCTTTATGATGGGAGTACGGATCCTAAGGAGCATATTGCTCAGTATAGGGAAAGAATGGAGATTAACCCTATCCCTCCGGAGCTCAAGGAAGCGTGCTTATGCAAGGGATTTGGTTCTACTCTAACAGGATCGGCCTTAAAATGGCTATTAAACGTTCCTCCTCACTCAATTACTTCATTTGCTCATTTGGTTAATTTATTTAACAGTCAATTTTCTTGTAGTCGGAGTTTTGAGAAACTAACCAGTGATCTTTACAGGATAACTCAAGGGCCTCAGGAATCCTTGAGGGATTATGTGAACAAATTCAGTCGAGAATCCATGGATATCCCACATCTTGATGTTGCAACAGCTGTGCAAGCTTTCAAGATGGGATTACAAAAGGATTCTCAGTTTTATCAGGATCTCGTAATGAATCCCTGCAGGAATCTCGACGAAGCTCGTAACAGGGCTTTGAGATATATCCGTCTGGAAGATGACAGAAAGATGCAAGAAAGGATGAACTCATCCAACACTTATGAGTCAACTAATAGGAAGTCAGAATCCTCGTTCAAGTCATATCGGCCTAAGCCGTATAATAGAAATGAAAACAAAAGAGTGAACGCTGTTGAAGATGAGGATCCTGAAGAGTATCCTGAGTTGTCCGGATATTGCTTTTCTGTTAATATTCCTGAATTGATGTATGCTATGCAGGGTCTAGGAGACAAGGCTAGGTGGCCTCGAAAGAATCAACAAAAGGCTGACTGGAAAGATAAGTCAAAATGGTGTGCTTTCCACGAAGATTTCGGACATGTAACTGAGGATTGCATTGCTCTAAGGAAAGAAATAAGCTATCTTCTAAGCAAGGGATATCTGAAAGATCTCTTAGGAAGAAAGAAGAATAAGGGTCAGGATACTGAGAAGGATCCTGAACGAGCAGCATCACCTCCCGCAGATGCCAAGATAATCAACTTCATTTCGGGAGGATCCGACATTTGTGGAACTTCGTATTCGGCAGCAAAGAGACATGCGAAGGAAGCCAAGGCCGAAAGGGGAAACAAACCTGTCAGGATGACTACCCTCACAACTGACAAAGTGATCACTTTTGATGCTGATGGCAGGGATACTGTCCAAGATCCTCACCATGATGCTCTGGTAATAACGTTATATGTGGCTAACCATTTTGTACGCAGGATACTGGTTGATAATGGCAGCTCCGTCAACATAATCCAACTAGAAACTCTGAAGAGAATGAATGTATCTCCAATGGATATCACTTCAAAGTCTACCGTGCTTGTTGGGTTCAGTGGAGAGGCTAGAAACACAGTGGGAGAGATAAAGTTGCCAGTATACGTTGAAGGAGTCAACTCGATACAACGTTTCTGTGTGATGGATTCTCTATCCTGCTATAACATCATACTGGGAAGACCATGGATTCACGATATGAAGGCCGTGCCATCAACATATCACCAATGCATCAAGATACCTACCCCTTGGGGAGTGGTCAAAGTTGATAGTGATCAGCAAGAGGCGAAAGAATGCTACTCATCCTCGATGAAATCCTCAACCAAACCTAGTGCAGCATAGCAATTAAAGACGCGGGCCCAGGATATCGTGGAGGATCCGGAGCAGGATGTGAAGAAAATTATCCTGGACCAGGATAATCCCGATATTTCGGTGCTCGTTGGGACCAATATCCCTCAGGATATTGAAGAACAATTAATTAACTTTTTGAAATGCAGGATGTCTACGTTTGCATGGAAGCATGAGGATATGACAGGCATATCCAAAGATATTATCACTCACAAGCTTGGAATTGATAAATCATTCAAGCCTGTGCAACAAAAAAGAAGGAAGTTTGCTCCAGAGCGGAACGCGATTATCCAGGAGGAAGTTGAAAGATTATTAAAGTCCAGAATGATCAGAGAGGTTAAGTTCCCAAGGTGGCTAGCAAACGTGGTTGTAGTACAGAAGAAGAATGGGAAATGGAGAGTTTGTGTAGACTACACAGACTTGAACAAAGCTTGTCCTAAAGACCCATTTCCTCTTCCACACATTGATGCAATGGTAGATGCCACTGCTGGGCATTAAATGCTGACCTTCATGGACGCATCTTCAGGATTTCAACAGATCCAAATGGAACCTTCTGACCAGGAGGATACCGCCTTCATGACACCAACAGGTATTTATTGTTATACAGCTATGCCTTTTGGTTTGAAAAATGCAGGTGCAACATACCAAAGATTGGTAAACATGATGTTCAAAGACAAACTGGGGGACACCATGGAAGTATATATCGATGATATGGTGGTGAAATCTAAAAAGGCTGAGGATCACCTCCAGGATATCAAGGGAGCATTTGATATCCTGGATCAATACAACATGAAGCTGAATCCTGCTAAATGCCATTTCGGAGTGGGGGCAGGAAAGTTTCTTGGGTATATGGTGACGAAAAGGGGGATAGAGGCAAGCCCGGAGCAGATTAAAGCTATCCTGGATATAAAATCACCCTCGAATATGAAGGACGTACAAAGATTAACAGGCCGAGTAGCAGCTCTAAACAGATTTATCTCAAGATCCTCAGAGAAATGCAAAGACTTCTATGATATCCTAAAGAAGAACAAAAGATTCGAATGGGGGGAAAAGCATGAAGCAGCCCTGCAGGATTTGAAACGGTATCTCTCAACCGCACCTCTATTGATGAAGCCGGAAAATGGTGAACCACTATCCCTGTACCTTGCTGTATCAGGGAATGCTGTAAGTGCCGTTCTTATAAAAGACCATGAAGGTCAGCAGTATCCTGTTTATTATGTTAGTAAAAGTTTGTTAGATGCTGAAACTAGGTATTCTCATTTAGAAAAATTGATACTAGCATTAATTATGGCATTAACGAAACTTAGGCATTATTTCGAGACACATAGGATACATGTTAAAACAAATTATCCTATCAAAAATGTGCTTAGGAAACCAGAAATGTCAGGCAGGATGGCCAAGTGGTCAGTAAAATTGAGTGCTTATGATTTAGTATACGAACCTAGGAATGCCATAAAGTCTCAGGCTTTAGCTGACTTTGTGGCTGATTTTAGTAGTGACATTCAGGACGAGGTAGATCTAGAAGTTCAACAGCTAGGAGAATCCTCAGGATCCTGGACATTATATACTGATGGTGCATCTAATGTAAGAGGAGTAGGATTAGGAATACTACTAAAATCGCCACAGGGGGACATATTACCCCAGGCTATTAGGCGTGAATTTCCTGCTACTAATAATGAAGCAGAGTATGAGGCTTTAATTGTAGGATTAGAGTTGGCTAAGAGCATGAGTATCAAAAATTTGCAAGTATATGTTGACTCTTTGTTAATTACTAACCATTTTAATGGATCCTATGCAGTTAAGGGAGAGAAATTAATCGAATATCTCGATATTCTCAAAAAATTAGCAGGATATTTCGATGTTTTTGTACTTAAACAGGTACCAAGGGAGGATAATGCTGAAGCGGATGCCTTAGCAAATTTGGGATCATCGATCAAGATACCTGAAGGGACGCAAATACCAATACTACATGTCCTATATCCTGTAACGAATCCTCAGGATAAAGAGGTAGCTGGTATTCAGGATCCTGGAGTAGAACATCTTGAAGAGGATCCTAAATCCTGGACTGCTCCAATCATGAAATATCTCAAAGAAGGACACATCCCTGGAAATGAAAATCCTAAGGCATTTAGGATGAAGGTATCACGATTCGCTATTATAGATAATATTTTATACAAAAAATCTCTTGCAGGACCGTATTTGAGGTGCTTGGAGGATCATGAAGCCAAGGAAGTACTTCAAGATATACATGAAGGGGATTGTGGTAACCATGCTGGGGGCAGGTCGTTATTCTCAAAAGTATTAAGAACAGGATATTATTGGCCAACAATGAGAAAAGATGCCGCAGAATATGCTCGAAGATGTGACTCATGTCAAAGACATAGTAACATACTGCATCAACCTGCTGAACCATTGTATCCTATTGTTTCCCCTTGGCCATTTATGAAGTGGGGTATGGATATAGTGGGAAAGCTACCGAAAGCTCCGGGAGGAAAAGTCTTCATGCTAGCAATGACGGATTATTTCTCTAAGTGGGTTGAAGCTGAAGCATTTGTTCAAGTTAGAGACCAAGAAGTAGTATCCTTCATAAAGAGGAATATCCTGACCAGATTCGGAGTACCAGCTGAGATAATCTGTGACAATGGTTCTCAGTTCATAAGTAAGAGGACTACTAACTTTTGCAAGAGTTGGGGAATCAAAATGATCACATCTACTCCAGTACATCCTCAAGCAAATGGACAAGCAGAATCCTCAAACAAGATAATTGTCAATAACTTAAAGAAAAGGCTTGGAGCCAAAAAAGGAAGATGGGCAGAAGAATTACCCTTTGTTTTATGGGCTGATAGGACAACGGTAAAGAATGCAACAGGCCAAACCCCATTTTCCTTGGTGTTTGGAGCAGAAGCAATGATTCCAACGGAAATGACGATACCTACTGCAAGATCTGTCTTAAGTGGTCCTGAGAAGAATCCTGAAGCCTTGAGTCAGGATTTAGACACTATAGATGAAAAGAGAGATGCGGCAAGGCTAAGGATGGCAGCATATCAACAGAGAATATCCAGGGCATATAACAAGAATATTAGAACCAGAAGATTTAAGGTTGGAGATTGGGTGTTAAGAAAGGCTTTTCAAAATACTACTAATCCTGCCGATGGCAAGTTAGCTTCAAAATGGGAAGGACCATATGAAGTTGAATCAGAAGCAGGGAAAGGAGCATACAGACTCAAGAATATGGAGGGGGATATGCTACCGAGATCTTGGAATGCTATACACCTTAAGCTCTATTTCAAGTGAGTTTAGAATTCAATTTCTAACTCAGAATGGTATGAATTCCATCTTTTTTAAATACGTTTTGGTTTAATTTATTTTTTGAAACTCAACACTGACTTAAGCATCGGTGGGGTGTTAGCCAAGCTAACACCCACCTTAGTTTACAGTTGTTTTGCAAGATATGTTCCAGGATATAGCTCCAGGATATGCACTCAGGATAACTCAGAAGATTAGAGGATTGGCCCCCTCTCTTACGTTTAAGGGATACTGATTCCTTCACAGGTTTAAAGGTATTCACCTTTCTTCGGAATTGGGTTTAAACACCCCGCCTGGAGCGCAAGTTATTCAGGGATAGTTCAAGGTGGCGGGACCAGTCCATGTAAAAGTGGCTGACAATTTCGTTACTGTTGGCTATATCCTGAATCCTAAAGGTATATGAGGATTGATCACCCTCTCTCACGAAAGGGTATTTTCATACTCTCTAAGGTTTAAAGGTTTTCACCTTTCTAAGTCTTGGAGTTTATACACTCCCGCCTGTAGCGCATGAAAAATTGGGATTTTCCCCAGGATACAAGGGATTTATCTCCAGTACATCCTTGGGTTTTACCCTTGGGACGTAAAAAATCTCTTATGCAATGGAAACTGACATTAAGTAGATTTCTAAGATACTTGAAGGCATTGTATACAGGGGACATTCCCTCCAAGGTGGTGGTGTAAAGCTAAAAGGATGAAGTTTGCGATTAATGCACTAAGTACCTTGCACAGGGGACATCTTCACTGGAAGAGTTGCAAAGGAATTGAAGTTTGGTAATAGGTTTATGTCCTATTTCTGGTATGATCTTCCCTTTATAACCATCGTTTAGGTTTTTGGTGACATTATGTTAAGTATCCTGATATATATCCTCAAAGTCCTTTTAAGGATATTTGATTAGGATGTTTGAAACTAGTATTGGTTTGGAACTTTGATCATTTAAATATTATCAAAACTTGGTTTTGAAAAGATAAACTATTTTTTACTTTCTAAAAGAAATTTTTACAAAGTTGAAGGAACGTTTGGAAGATCTATCTAATACAAGGCTTTTGCAGTATGTTACTGAGCATACTGATCAGGATATTTTATAAGATACCAATACAAAATCTTTACAAAAATAAGACTAAGTAATGCAAAGTAATGCAAGGTAACAGAAAATAAGTCAAAAGATGAAATTATTCTTAAAGCGATCAATACTGGTTGATAACCGAAGGTTTCATCCTGAAACCCAGGACCCATCCGCCTTCGGTTATCAAATTGTTTAGAGGCAGAAATGAAAATTGTTCATAAAGACATAAAATTGTTCGAATGAAAATAAGCTCTAGGGGGTAGTGCCTTCTTGGTCCATAGCGGTTTCAGCAACATCCATCTTGGGATCCGCCTCAGCATCCTTGTCAGCATCGATTGCCTTTTCAACTGCTTTAGAAGGTTCATCGACAGTTGATTTGGAAGAGGTACCGCCAAGATTCTTCAGCTTGGTCTCCCAAGCACCAACGTCCCAAGAAGGGCATTCGAAGCCTAATGTTTTGGCTTCGTGAGCCATCTTCAACCTAGCCTGGAGAAGAGAAATGACGACGGAACTTTTGAGGCTTTCTCGGTAACTGACCATATCCCGTTCGTACTGCACATGGGCAGCTTCCAGATCGGCCTGGGCTTGAAGAGTAGCTTTGTTGAGAGCAACTTGGTGTTCCTGGGTCATAGCTTTGTATTTCTCCTCGTAATGACGAGACTTGGCGGCCGCGATCATACCTTGGTCAGAGATTGTGATTTCTGCTTCCTTTAGCTTAGATTCAAGTGTTTTGTTAAGCTTGCAGGATTCTTGATATAAGTGAACCAAACGCTCAAGACCCTACAAAGGTAAGAGGACAGGGATTAATATTATTAAATCTTTGAAAATAGTCTAAATTGCAGGATATGATATGAAGATACTAACCTGGTTAAGAAAAGAAGTCATAAAACCACTGGCTTCAATGAACCCGTGCTTTTCATAAGGAAAGGTGTCAGAAATGACAGGGGAATCGGGTTCTTTCCTTTTGCGGGAACTTGAACTCCGGGGCTTGGTAGCCGGTGAAGGTTTAGGAATGATGATGGCTTTGGAGCTGCTGGGTTTGGATGTAGCAGTGGTCTTGGAGCCAGGTTCTTTCTTGACCTGGATCTGGTCAGAATAGCTATCCAGTTCGTCAAGATCAAAGACTTCAGGGATCTTAGCTGGTGCTGCGTAAAGGGAAAAGTTTTACTCTTTATCATTATATTGTTTTGACTAATTATTTTGAAAGGAATTCTTACCAGACATCTCGGATGATGAGTACTGACTTGAACTCGGAACGTGTGTGGTAAAAGTCCTGTCTATTGCAGGTAGCCGGTAAACGGTATTGATTCTCTCTTCTGACTCAGCGGTAGGAGGAGCAACTTCCTTGAAGTTCACTGCATAAAGGTCAAAAAGAAGAATATTAATAGAGGATAACAATCAAATCGTCTATGAGGATATTTATGATCCTACCGGTGGTTAACCACTCCACCGGAAGGTTGGCACCCTCAGCAATGGAATCTCGTTTGACAAAGAAGAATTTGCGTTGCCATCCGTCTTCGTTTTTGGTGGCTTTGAGAATCAGGGGTTTGCTAGAGGTTGAAAAAAGCAAGAACCGGCTAGAGCCGTGGGATCGGAGGCGATAAGCAATAGGTAAATCCTCGATGCAGAGGTCAGAGCAATGGAGGTTTTTGATTTGGTTGAGTACAATCAAAACTCTCCAAACCATGGGCATGGTTTGAGCAAAAGAGATGCCAGTGATACGAAAGAATTGCATCATGAATTCAGGAAAAGGGTATCGAAGACCTAGTGAAAAAGGATATGCTGGAAAACAGATCCATTCGGTAGAAGAAACATCCGATCGGATTGACCGATCGAATGGCCTAAAGACTATGCTGTCAGGGAAAGCGCCGGAGGCTCTTAAAGCTGCAATGTCTGCGTTGTCAAAAGCGCAGATCTCCTTCTCAGGATTTTTAAGAAGATTCTGCTGGGTGAAGATCTCGGCGGCCATTGCTAGAAAGATGAAGTAAATTGACAGGAAGAAAATCAGAAATGGAGAATTACCTGAAGGGTCTGTTGAAGATATCTGCTTTTCAAACAAGAAAAAAGAAGATATAGGGGCATCGTGGATCTCCATTGAGTAAAAAACGTGTTGGAAGTTACGATGTGATCTTGACCGTCGCTTCGTTTTAAATGCCTTGAGTTGTGGGATAAGATTTTTGAAATATATCCGTTGGATTGGTATACCAACCGATATATTTGGGGACAATTGTTAGGGGTCATTTTCTTAACAATTATATCCTGACCAATATCCTGCCTATGTTTGTTCATTTGTGACCAGGATGCTGGAAGAGGATATTGCTAACATCTTGGGCGATATCCTGAGGCTTATTGAATTAACCACGTGCAGGTTAAGGGCTGAGACTTGCTAACGGTCAAGAGGACTTCTTCTCCTCAAGACTCGGACGAATTTGTTGAGGAAGAGACGTTGAGCCCGAAAGACCAGGTCTACAACGTTCGAAGAAGGAATATTCGGTGGATCCCGCAAGTTTAGGCTAGTTTGTTATTTTATCTTTACTATAAATAGATGGGGGCGGATCAGCTTAGAACACACGATTTTTCACAAACACTCTCATACACTTACACTCTCTAGCTCATCGCAAACACCACACTTGTATTCAAGTTTCATTGTAACACTTAGTCGATCCGTACCACATCTTGCACTGTATCCTGATTTTTGAAGCAATAGAAGAACTAGGCAGCTGCGATTGTCAGCTCCCGAGGTTTTATGCCGGCGATCTAGATTGATCAAGGGCTTTCCTCGTACATCACGTGTCGTTTACTTTACTTTTGCTCATTGTTTGATCATAGATACAGCTCTATATCCTGAGCCGTATCCTTAAACTGTTTTCATATCTAAATTGGTTAACACATTTTTCACACATATTTCTAGCACACTACCTCACTTAACTAATTTGATCACTTAATTACTTCGGTAATTTTTGACCAAAACAGTTGCGTATACTGATTCCACCTTTATACGTAATGTTGAACTACCTTGACTGATCGTTTAGGGTCACGACACGGTCCAACAAGTGGTATCAGAGCTTCAGGACGAGGAGTTCATACTACTTCAGCTGATTCGACATTATTCTCTCATTTCTACTCTATTTCTCTTTTATTTTTTCGGATTATACAAGTTCCTACGGACAGAATGATTTGAACTTCAAGTATATTGAGCGAAATTATCTTTTAATCATTCCGTAATAGTATCAGACCTTAAAACAAAGTAAAACTCAATCAATTTTAAGAAAATCTAAATCGGTTCACGAACAGAAATTTCATTCTCAGATCTGGAACGATTTTGCGGTCAAAATTGAACATTAAACATATCATTGTGATCGGAATTAAGTGTAGTACAACCCTTGAAAGTTTCAGATTGAAATTTGGCTTAAAAATGGGTAAAAATGTGATTCCGCTTTTGTGAACATCGAGTGTTAAAAGTGATTTCGCTCATCCGGACATACTGATTTCGCTCATACGGACAAGTGTGATTTCGCTCTTGTGGACTTAGTGATTTCGCTCTTGTGGACTTAGTGATTTCGCTCTTGTGTACATCTTGATTTCGCTTATACGGACATAAGTGATTTCGCTTATAGGGACAATCTGTTATTTCGTTCATAGTGACATTGTTGTGATTTCGCTTATCTGTCACATAACAGATTTCGCTTTTGTGTCACATTGATTGATTTCGTTTATCAGTCAATCTGACTGATTTCGCTTATTTGTCAAGGTTTTCAAAATTTTCGAAAAATTTTACTAAGTGATTTCTGATTTTCAGGTACACTCAAAATGGATGATCTTTTCATGAACCCGTTTAGCGATATGTACGCATTCGCTGGAAATTCTGGAAACGATGATTCTTCGTCAAGCAATGTGAATGATAACAAGTCAAAAGAGAAGAAAAAGGAAGCTTGGGAATCGGAAAGTGCTTTTGGAACATTCAATAAACCCCAAAGCTAATGGCTATTGAGGAATACAGTCGGTGGTCCAGAAAGTTTGAAGATTGGATGATGGCATTTGCATTTCCAAGTTGGAAGAGTTTGAAAAATGGTTATGAACATGGAAAGAAATATGGTGAAGTCTTAACAGCTACTGATGAGGTTGAATCTTTTGTAGCCGAACAAAAGTGTGTGGCATTGTTATTTCAGTCTGTTCGGGAGGATATTATCTCATTGATAGATTATTCAAACGCTAAAGACCTCTGGTCAAAGTTAGAAAAGAAATGTTTAGGAAGTACTGAAATCGTGAAAAACAAAAAGAAACTTCTTAGGAAAGAGTTTGATATGTTTGGTTGTCTTAAGAATGAGCCAGTTTGTAAAATGATAGAAAGGTTCGGTCAAAGAAGAAATGAACATTTAAAAGCAGTGCTTAGAGTCAAAGAAGAATCAATCAACCAACAACTGGATGAAATCGCTAAATTGAAACTTAAAGTTCAAGAGGCTGTAATCGAAAACGAGCGAATCCAGTTGAAGCTTAACAGTTACAACTCCGCAAGCTTTGTATTGCAACATATTATTCCCAAACCCATCGGGAAAGACAAAGCGGGCGAAGATGTGTATTGTGATGGAACTGGGGTGGGGTTTCATCGAGTTCCACCACCTGTTCTTGATAATTACACTAAAAAGCAGTCTGGGTTGGTTGAAATTGAGGAAGAGAGTGAAGTTAAACTTCCGGAGAACATTGATGTTACTTTTTCTACATCATATAATGATAGTGTTCAGACAGAGATTGTTAAGAGCACAGCTGAAAGTGTTTTGTTATCTGATTCAGCTGAAGATGATGAATGTTTCTTGGACAAATACATTCAGAAATCAAAATCCAAAAACAACTTAAATGATGAACTGGGTCTTGTGATGTACAAGATGGCTGGATCTGATAAGTTGTATTCGGATTCTGAGTTTCCCATTGAGAATGTTAATGTAAAAAAGTTGACAAAAGTGTTCAAATTGGTTGAAGTTGAGTTGTCAGAAGTGAACAGTTTGAAACAAACAAAAAGGCAAATGAATTTTGAGAAAGATAAAGCTTATTACAAAAAGCCTGTTGTTCCACCACGTTTTTATAACAACAATCGAAACAATTGGTCGGGTGGTTATCAGGGTGGTAATAGATATCAGAAGAAGAGTTTTCAAAACAAGAGGTTTGCTGAAAAGAAGGTGTTTGTGAATGGTTCAAGTTCACTTGCTGATGAAGAGAATGAAATTTTTTCAAAATCAAATAAAGAGTTCTTTGAGAAAAAGATCTCACAACCTCAGTCTGAAGGCACAAGTCGAGTTGTTGATACTCGTACATGTTTTAGATGTAACAAAGTTGGTCACATTGCAAGAAATTGCACCAATTTCAAGCCTAAGACTGAAGTTGTTGAGAGACAAAAGAAGAAAGTTGATGTGAAGGGTAAAGCAACAATCGTTGTTGAGAAAAAGAATGAGAAAAATGACAACATTCAAGTGAAAAATGTACACATAACGAAAATGGTAACTAAAAATGACAAATTTTACAAACGGGTTGCATTATCTCAACAAGTTTGGAAACCAAAAACAGAAATGAAAATTTCAACTTCTGAAGTGAAAAAGGCTGAAGAATCAATTTCGGTTGATTATGATGCAAATTTTCCACCTTTGAAGGCTGAAAATTTCAAAATTCAAATTGTGAGAGTCAAGGTTACACCTAAGGCTGATGAGGCCTGGGTGGACACCATGTTTGAATAAGCAGTTTGAAGTGCCGGAGCTTCCTTGATCGTGAAGCATGAATCGGCATCTTTATTATAGTTGGTTAAATTGAAGTTTGTTTTGTGCAGGATCATCCACAACTTGTATCCAGATGGATTATGGATAGTGGTGCATCTCGACATATGACAGGAAAAACCGCGTTGCTGTATGATGTGAGAAATATTAATGGTGGTTATGTGGGATTTGCTGGTCATGAAGGTGGTCGAATTGTTGGTGAAGGAACGTTATCCAATGGGATTGTGACGTTTGAGAGAGTTAACTACATCACTGAGCTGGAGAACAATTTGCTTAGTATCTCGCAGATTTCTGACAATATGTATACTACTCACTTCACTGATAAAGAATGTTTGATCTTGAAACCAGGTTTTGTTATCCCTGAAGAATGGATTATCATGAGGGCACCTAGAGTGAATGATTTATATGTGTTAGATATGAGTGTAGCAACTACAACTACTGGTCAAGCACATTGTTTTGTGTCTAGAGCAACTGAGAAAGAATCAAGATTGTGGCACCGAAAGATGGGGCATATTCATCTTAGAAAAATGAATCACTTGGTGCACAATGATTTGGTATTGGGTGTTAATATCAAAGGTTTTCATCTGGAAGGTGAGTGCATTAGTTGCATCAAAGGCAAGCAGAAGAAAAAGTCACACCCTACAAAGCAAGTCAATTCAGTTTCGAGACCGCTGGAAAGACTTCATATGGATTTGTTTGGTCCAGTGAATGTCAAAAGTGTTACAGGAGATTACTATTGTTTGGTCGTTACTGATGATTATTCCAGATTTTCGTGGGTTTCTTTCTTGAAGACAAAAGATGAAACATTTGACAGTTTGATGGGTCTGTTCAGGAAAATTGAGAATTTGTACCAAAGGCGTATCAAGAGAATTCGAAGTGACAATGGTACTGAATTCAAGAACAACAAGATGGAAGAATTTTGTGATGAAAGAGGTATTTTGCATGAGTTTAGTGCTCCGTACACTCCGCAGCAGAATGGAGTCGCAGAACGCAAAAACCGGACGCTAATCGAGACGGCTAGAACTATGCTCGCAGATTCAAAGTTACCGATTAATTTTTGGGCTGAAGCTGTTTCTGCCGCATGCTATACGCTCAACAGGGTTCTCACTGTCAAGAAGTCCAACAAAACATGCTTTGAGCTAATCAATAACCGCAAACCGAATTTGAAGTATCTAGAACCGTTCGGGTCACCCTGTACAGTTATAGAGCCTTTTGGAAAGTTTGGTCCGAAGTGCATTGAGGGAATATTTGTTGGTTATGCAAATCCGTTGCGACGTGTCTTCGTTCCAAGTGAGAAGTGGATTATTGAAGCTGCAAATGTTGAATGTCAAGGTTATACTATGCCGCCGCAGAATCCTGGTGATTCATGGCGTTATCATTATGACAAACTTTGGGATTCGTTTGACATAAGAGAAGAATCAGAGGAAGATGAAGATTTCTTTGATGAGTTGGATATTTTGCGTGAATATGAGTCGCAGCTAAGGTTCCCAGCTGAGTATTCGAGAAGACCACGGGAAACTTCAAATGACGATGAAGCAGGTCCAAGTAATGCTGGTGAACATGATGATGTCCAACAGAATGAAGTTGCTCAGGATAATCAGTCGGTTCAGAATGATAATCTAGAAACTGAACACATGCCAGTCTTTGATCACGGTGATTCAGATTCTGAGGGGGAGCAAATTCAGATTTCAAGTCAAACAAACCAAGTTGGTGAACAAGATGCAGAGCAAAATGTTACTAATCTGGAGGGAAATGTAGATGTTCCAAGCGAAGTGATGCCGCGAACTTTTTCATATCATCCAGAGGAGTTGATCATAGGAGAATTGCAGACAGGCGTTTGCACTCGAAATCAGATTGATAAAGGGCTTACATGTTTTTATACAAAAGTTGCTCCTTTGCAAACTGAATTCTCATTGAGTTGTTTTATCTCGCAGGTTGAGCCAAGAACTTACAAAGAGGCGCTTTCTGAAGACTCTTGGGTCAATGCAATGCAGGAGGAACTTAGTCAATTCGAGAAATTGGGAGTGTGGAAGTTAGTTGATTTGCCAGATGGTCATAGGAAAATTAACACCAAGTGGGTGTTCAAATGCAAGAGGGACGATAGAGGAGTTGTTGTAAGGAACAAAGCTCGACTCGTTGTTCAGGGATTTAGTCAACAGGAGGGAATTGATTTTACCGAAGTCTATGCTCCTGTAGCACGACTAGAGGCAATCAGAATTTTCCTAGCATTTGCGTCTTGGAAGAACTTCAAAGTATATCAGTTAGATGTTAAATCGGCTTTTCTCTACGGGAAGGTTAAAGAGGAGGTTTATGTCGGTCAGCCACCGGGCTTCACCGATCCAATCCACAAAAACAAGGTCTACTTATTGGACAAAGCGCTGTATGGTTTACACCAGGCCCCGAGAGCCTGGTACAAGACTTTGTCTCAACACCTACTAGCCAACAAGTTCATTCGTGGAAAAGTGGATGCCACTCTCTTCACTAAAGAGGTCGACGGTCATCTTCTGATAGTTCAGATTTATGTGGACGATATAATCTTTGGGTCGACAAATGAAAATCTATGCAAAGATTTCGAATCAGTGATGAAGCAAAAGTTTGAAATGTCATCAATGGGGGAGATGAAATTCTTTCTGGGTTTACAAGTTGAACAACTTCCTGAGGGAATTTTCATTCATCAGTCAAAGTATGTTCATGATATTCTAGAGAAATTTGGGATGTCAAGTTCTACTCCAGCTGCTACCCCACTTGCAACAAATCATGGGATTCACCCAGATCTCACCGGAGACAGGGCTGATGAAACATTTTACCGTTCCATGATAGGTTCTTTAATGTACCTAACTGCTTCACGTCCTGGTATCATGTACCCAACGTGCCTCGCAGCAAGATTTCAGTCTAACCCGAGAGCATCGCATATGATCATTGTGAAGAGGATATTGCGCTACCTGAAAGGAACTCCTTCATTGGGGTTGTGGTATCCTAGGAAAGGCGACTTTACGCTTGAAGGGTATTCCGATTCGGATTTCGGATGCTGCAAAGTCAATTCAAAATCAACAACTGCAGGATGCCAGTTCTTTGGTCCTAGATTGGTTACCTGGCAGTGCAAGAAACAATCGTCTGTGGCGTTATCTACATGTGAAGCGGAGTATGTTTCTGCTAGCAGTTCCTGCTCTCAGATCTTGTGGATACAGCAACAGATACGCGACTACGGTTTGCAGTTTCTTAATACACCTCTTTTTGTTGATAATGAGGCCGCTATTAATATAACAAAAAATCCAGTACATCACGCTAAAACTAAACACATCGAAATTCGTCATCACTTTATTCGTGATTACTTTGAGAAAAAGTTGATACGAATTGAGAAAATTCACACTGACGAACAGAAAGCTGATTTACATACCAAAGCTTTTGATAAAAATCGGTTTAAATATTTGTTAAAACTGAATGGTATGAAGCTTTTTTCAGTGTCGGATGGCATAATTGGCGTTGATGAGAGTACTGTTGCGGATGAAGACGAGAAACAATCTGCAATGGTTTGTCGAATTTTTACTTGTTTTGGTATTTAGGGGGAGTAGATGTTTGTATATAGTTTATTTTCAGAAAATACAAAAACAGTAAAAAATGCAAAAATATAAAAACATGATAAAATCTGAAAAAGAGCTTGTGTATATAGGGAAAATGATAGTACATCGGCTAGACTATTACAGTATGCTAAAGATTTGTAAAGTATAAAAGAGTTAAACAATCTCACTGATGATGTGTCGATAGGTTTTCACACATTTAGTAAATTTATTCGGGATATAAACCTAAATTCAAACTGGTGAATTTGTGGGGAACACTACTTGGATATATAGGTAACCCCTGAAATCTCGTTTGAAAGGTCTCTTAATCTGATATACTAGGTCTTTATACTCAATGATGTCTGGGGTATTATTCCGGGACTTCTGCTGAACGGTGGTTCTGACCTAGTCCCTGGATAATGCTTGCTGCAATGCTTGAAACACAGCATTAAACCCTCAGCATGCCGATGAAACAATAAAATTGATAGTCGCTGCTGTTGTATGCAAAAAGATCCTCTAAAGGGGACACACCGAAAAGTCGAAGCTGATATCTCTCTGCGTATACGGAAGTATCGACCTGAGATCCCTCGGCCCTCGCATACCTAATTTATATACAGATATCATTGTAGTATACTCACCTGTAAGACTGATTATTGAGATTCTGGATACGGGAGTATATTCAAGAGGTGGGACACATGAATGAGCTAAGTTCATAATTCATCTAAATCGTATCCTGAGTAAATTGAAATTTGTGTGAGAATTTAAGATGGATCAGTATATCGACAATCGAGGTGAATTGTTTAAGTCTGAGTATGAAATGAAGCTTAACGGTACTTGTAATTTGTCTGAAAAGCTGATATGATTCCCTGACACGCTTAACCAAAAATATGTTTGTAAATAGTTTACTTAGTTTACTTTCTGCAATTTAAGTTTTCTGTATTTCATTTCTTAGTTTAGAACACTTTGATAAAAATCCAAAAAGATTTTATTTCTGCTTTATTTTCCGACAAACCAAAGTGGAGAGTTGATTGTTGGATTCTCAGATGTTTGAAGCAGATGCAGGAGATTCTGGACTGGAGAATGAGGAGAGCTTACTTTGATGAAGTTTGAATTGTTTGAAAAGTTAAAAACAAGTTCATTAATTTGATACTTGTTATTTTCAGAAAATGTTTGAAATTGTTGTTTTAAAATCAGTATTGATTCGTCAAAAGATCAACCAAGGTCATTAATTTGGACTTGGTAGATTAATCAAGTGATCAGGGTCATTAACTTGGACCTGAATACTTGAGTGGATTTCTAAAACTGATTAAGTTTGTGAGTTATGTTTGAAAGATAGAATTGTAATGTTTATTGGTTGAGTAACAGGTTTGGACTTCATTATTCCCAATGGAAGTTAAATGTCAAAGCTTGAACCAGATATCTCAGATTCTAGCATATCGAGAGGGGGATTCTGTGAAAGGGGGAGTCTGGATCAATAGTCAAAGGGAAAATGGAAGTTAGAGACAGGTTGTGTTTCTGAAGCTTGTGAAGATAGAATGCTTATGATGAAAAGACATAGAGTTAGAGAAAAGACTAAGACTGAAGACTCAGGATCTGAAGACTACGTCAACATCCAAGGGGGAGTCTGTTGGTGCATGAGAATGTCTGTTGACTTCATCTACATCAAGCCTTGAGTCAAGATATATCAAGATTAGAGCTTAAAAGTCAAGATTAGGATTTATAATGTTATTTCGCTTATGTGAACAATGTTTAGATGGGATTTCGCTTTTAGGGACATGGTGATTTCGCTCATGTGGTCTTGACATAAAAGCGAAATCAGTTACATGTGATTTCGCTTATATGGTATGCCATATGAGCGGAATCAGCTCAACTATATATACCTCACATGTGTCATTAGGTAAGGACATTGGAGCGAAATCAGGTCATGTGATAGGTGCTGAAACTCTGTCAATTTTGTATCAGAAAGCATTAATAAAGAAGAAATTGAAAGGAATAGCTGTTGTTACGTTGCGTATACTGATTCCGCCTTTATACGTAATGTTGAACTACCTTGACTGATCGTTTAGGGTCACGACACGGTCCAACAGGGTTCATCAATGGAACCATCAACAAACCGGAGAAGAAGATCCCACCTACATGGCATGGATGAGATGCGATGTCACGGCCCCCGACCCGGTTTGACCCGTTTCAGGAGCCGCGGAACAGAAATCCTATGGTATTTAATTAACAGCGGAAGTTTCTTCAGGATCCTTTTAAAACTGAAATATTTCCCGATTATTTTATTTCACAACTCGGGATAAAACCCGGTAATTTACAATATTTATATTTCACGGGAAAATCTTTTATTTTACAAAACATGTTTCTTTATTTTTATACTGAGCCACTTCCTTAAGCTGATAGTGCTTCACGGCACTTTTCCTGGATCATAACAGATCACCTGAAACATGTTTGAAAAAGGTTTTGTCAGCGGGAAATACTGAGTGAATCATTCTATTTATGAAAACGACTCGTTTGTTATAATTTACAGTATTAAGAGAGAATACAATGTTTCCAGATATCAAACCAAATACCCACAGTATTTGTCACTCGAACATCCATCGGTAGCCTCTTTGCCCGATGGTGTCTGTGACTATGGTCATATCACTCATTGGCTAACTCGTTGTCCAATAGTGACGGTTATCAAGTAATGTATACAAAACCCCACATACCGGCTGTAACTTGGGTGATTACATAAACTTAATCACTGTAATTATAACTTTTGAAAATAAACATGATTTCAAAAGTAATTTGATAAAAAGATAATGACTCACATTGTAGATTTAATTTGAGCAGAGCCTAGCCTACTGATTAGCCTTTTTATCCTAAATTTAATAACAAGCACACAATTCTGGGTTAGTAATCAATACAGCATTTACGATAACTCACGAGATCAAATTCTCACAACGAACGACAAAGTGCGATACTTAAACATCCATCGAATTAACGACGAACGACAAAGTACGATACTTAAACATCCATCGAATTAACGACGAACGACAAAGTATAACCCTAATGTGGGCGGCACTTAAACATCCATTGGATATATTGATCGGTCGGAAAATGAATCGTAATAGCGATCGAGTTATTACCCTGATTACGGCGTTGATTAGTGAATCGTGTGTGTTAATTTGTGTAAACAGAACTTATCTCAGTCTACGAAACGAATTTCTTCGTCGTTCAAGCGCCAAACTTCGATTGCCAATGTCTGCTATTTATAGTGAAATTTTGGCAAGGCTTACGGACCGTAACAATTAACCCTTACGGTCCGTAAGGGACACCTAATTTTTATAGAGTAGCCACGTCTGGGACTAGCCTAGCTGAGTCAGTAGTTTCGTAAATTTTAAATTTGACAACGTTTTATGCAGATAATCGTTAACTAGGTTTTACCCCCCCCCCCCCCTGAGTTTTAGGGGCCCTGATCCTGATTCCGATTGTTCTGAAAATTTTAGGGTTTGTGCAGAATCACTTGGGTGTCTCCATTAGGGTTTCCTATTGGTTAAATAATATAATAATTAGGACTTTTGATGAGAGTTGTTACATTCTCCCCACCTTAATAAAAATCTCGTCCTCGAGATTTACTGGAACAATTGAGGATACTTTCGCTTCATTTCTGATTCCAGTTCCTAAGTGTATTCGGGTCCTCGTTTCGAATCCCACTTGACTTTAACTAGCACTAGTCGTTTGTGCTTGAGAAACTTCACTTTTCTGTCTTCTATCTGAAGAGGTTTCTCAACAAATTTTAACTTTTCGTTTACCTCTATATCTTGGAGAGGTACTACCAAAGATTCGTCTGATAGACATTTCTTGAGATTGGATACATGAAATACATCATGTACTCCAGCTAACTCTTCTGGTAGTTGTAAACGATAAGCAACTGGTCCTATACGTTGGATCACTGGAAATGGTCCTACGTATCTTGGACTTAGCTTTCCTTTCTTACCGAATCTAACAACTCCTTTCCAAGGGGAAACTTTCAACATTACTCTGTCTCCAACTTGGAATTCTAATGGCTTGCATCTATTGTCTGCATAACTCTTCTGGCGATCCCGAGCAGTCTTAAGCCTTTCCTTGATTTGAGTAATCTTATCAGTCGTCTCTTGCACTATTTCAGGACCTGACAATTGATTTTCTCCTATTTCTGCCCAACAAACTGGAGTTCTGCACTTTCTTCCATACAGTGCTTCAAATGGGGCAGTTTCGATACTTGAATGATAACTATTGTTATAGGAGAATTCAATTAATGGTAAATGATCATCCCAGTTTCCACCAAAATCTATTACACATGCTCGGAGCATGTCTTCTAGAGTTTGGATCGTCCTTTCACTTTGTCCGTCTGTTTGTGGATGATATGCCGTGCTTAGATTTAGTCGAGTTCCCATTGCTTCTTGGAAACTTTTCCAGAAATGAGAAGTGAAACGACTATCTCTATCTGATATAATGGAGAGTGGAACTCCATGTAGAGATACGACTTCATCTACATACAACTTTGCCAATCTTTCCATGCTAAAGGTTTCTTTCATAGGCAGAAAGTGAGCAGATTTGGTTAATCGATCCACAATTACCCAAATCGCATCATTACCTTTTCTGGTTTTGGGTAACTTAGTAACAAAATCCATTGTTATAAGTTCCCATTTCCATACAGGCATCTCTAATTGTTGTAGTAGACCTGAAGGTTTCTGATGTTCTGCCTTAACTTGTGAACAAGTAAGACACTTAGAAACATATCTAGCTATATCCTTTTTCATACCTATCCACCAGAAATTCTTCCTTAAATCTTGGTACATCTTATTGTTTCCTGGATGAATTGTATACCTTGACTTATGGGCTTCTTCTAAAATCTTATTTCTTAATTCTCCTTGCTTAGGTACCCAAATTCTGCTTTTGTGGAATTTCCAAATTCCATCAGCTCCTTGCTCTAATTCTTTTATTCGTCCTTTCATTCCTTCAGCATTATCTTGGATTGCTGTTTCCTGAACATTCTTTATTTGTTCCATTAAATCTAATTGTAGATTTAATCTGAGAGCACGAACTCTTCTTTGGTTCTCATGATATTTACGACTTAAGGCATCTGCAACTACATTTGCCTTTCCTTCGTGATACTGAATATCACAGTAGTAATCACTTAAGATTTCCATCCATCTCCTTTGCCTCATGTTTAACTCTTTTTGCCCAAATATATATCTTAAACTTTTATGATCTGTATAGATAGTAAACTTACTTCCGTACAGATAATGTCTCCAGATTTTCAGGGCAAAAATTACAGCTCCTAATTCTAAATCATGAGTTGTATAATTTTCTTCTTGCTTTTTCAACTGTCTTGAAGCATACGCAATTACCTTCTTGCGTTGCATAAGCACACATCCAAATCCTAGTTTTGAAGCATCACAATATACTTCAAAATCTTCAGTTCCTTCTGGTAAGGCTAAGATTGGAGCATTGGTTAATTTCTGCTTCAAGATTCTAAAGGCTTCTTCTTGTTTAGGTCCCCAATCAAACTTAACTGCTTTACAGGTTAGCTTAGTTAATGGTACAGCTATTTTGGAAAAATCCTTAATAAACCGTCTATAATAGCCAGCTAAACCTATAAAACTTCTAATTTCCATTGCAGTTTGTGGAACCTTCCAATTGGTAATTGCCTCTATCTTAGCAGGATCTACGTAAATACCTTCGCGATTCATCATGTGTCCTAAGAATTGCACTTCTTGCAACCAAAATTCACACTTTGAGAATTTGGCGTAAAGCTTTTCTTTTCTTAACAAAGTTAAGAGTAAATGCAAGTGCTGACAATGTTCGCCCTGACTTTTTGAATAAATAAGTATATCATCTATGAAGACAATTACAAATTTATCCAAATACGGTTTACAGATCCTATTCATCATGTCCATGAATGCTGCAGGTGCATTCGTTAACCCGAAGGGCATGACTGTAAACTCATAATGACCATACCTAGTTCTGAAAGCAGTTTTAGGTATGTCCTCTTCTTGTACCTTCAATTGATGATATCCGGAGCGTAAATCTATCTTAGAAAAATATCTAGCTCCTTGAAGTTGATCGAAAAGATCATCAATCCTAGATAATGGGTATCGATTCTTAATTGTAACCTTATTCAATTCTCTATAATCGATACACATTCTCATTGAACCATCCTTTTTCTTAACAAACAACACAGGTGCTCCCCACGGGGATGAACTAGGTTGTATGAAACCTTTACTTAGTAATTCATCTAATTGCTTTTTCAGTTCTAACATTTCTGTGGGTGCTAACCGATAAGGTGCCTTAGCTATCGGTATAGTTCCTGGAATTAAATGAATCCTAAATTCTACTTCCCTATCTGGTGGTAACCCTGGTAATTCTTCTGGGAATACCTCTGGGTATTCTGAGACTACAGGAATTTCCTTAAGTTCTTTACCCTTAGTGCTAATGATTACTGAAATCATATACACTATTCCTTGTTTTCGTTCATAATTAGCAACTTTCATTACTGATATGAACTTCATAGGCTTACGTGGTTTATCCACTGTAATCATAATCACTTCTCCAGTGGGTGCCTGAATTTCTATAGAGTTCTTATCACAGAGAATTTGAGCATGGTTGGCTATTAACCAATCCATTCCTAACACAATATCGAATTCAGCTAATTTCATAGGTAACAGGTTTGCAGAAAATTTATGACCTAACAGTCCTATTTCTATATTTTGCAAAACCTTATCTATTTTAACTGAATTCCCATCAGCCGTTTCGACTGTAAAAATCTGCCTAATGTTGGTTAAGGGTATATTAAGAGCTTGGCAGAATGAAGTATTAATAAAACTTTGGTTTGCACCAGAGTCAAATAATACTTTGGCATAAATGTTGTGAACTAAGAACGTACCGGCTAACACATCAGGAATCATTTCGGCTTCCTGAATAGTTAACTGAAATGCTCTGACATTCTTCTTAGTAGCTCCATCGGTTGTCTTGGCTTTGTTGTCTGCTGGTTTGACCAATTTAGGACATTCTGGTCTAAAATGTCCCTTTTTCTCCACAGTTATAGCAGACTCTTGTTTTCTTTCTGCATTCCTCTTCACGATGTCCTACCATTTTACAAAAATTGCAGGTTACATTACATCTTCCAAAATGTTTCTTTCTGCAATTCCTGCAAAACGGCGGATTGGAAGATTGCCCTGTTCCTCTTTTCTTGAAGCTGTTATTATTACCCATACGAAATCCTTGGGTAATTTTCTGAGCCAGTTCCTTCTTCCTGTTTTCATATTGCGTGCGTACCAGTTCGTCGGTTAAGGTATTAGCTAATTCCACCGCATCGTCAATCGTACGAGGTCTCGTAGCTTTAACGATGTTACGGATTTCACTAATCAATCCCCAAATATAGCGAGAAATGAGTACCGGTTCTGGCGAAGCCAGCGTTGGTACCACTCTAGCATATTCGAAGAATGTCGAAGTATAACCGCGACAATCTACACCCATCATTCTATGATTTAAAAACTTATTTGCCATTTGATCTCTTTCATATTCGGGACAGAATTTTCTTTCTACAAGACTCTTAAATTCTTCCCATTTCATGGCATAAGCCCTATTTCTTCCTTTAGCCTGGAGCACCGTGTTCCACCATTCTAGCGCCCCTTCTTTGAAAAGGTTTGACGCGTACATGACCTGATCATCCTGAACACATTTACTTATGGCAATTACTGCCTCGGTTTTCTCTAACCAACGCAGTGCCGCAGTCGCTCCTTCATTGCCTGCAAACTCAGTGGGTTTACAAGCAAGAAATTCTTTATAAGTGCAACCAGGTGTTGCAGCTTTCATTTTCTTAGGGAGCGGAGCTTGCCGTGGTTCATTATCATCATTAACATGATCATTGCCTCCGTTTACACTATTACTGAAGTTATCTTCAGAAATACGTTTACTAGGAACGATTTGTTGAGGTTCTATTGGATTTTTAACAGCAGCAACGAATGCTGGAATAGCATTGGCTATCCCTTGAGCAACGATATTTTCTATATCCTGCCTAGTCATATATTGATCCCCCGGTTGTTGCTCAGATTGATTAACTTCATTTACTGGTTCATTACTAGCATTTTCCATCTGATATGTAATTTTTATTAGTATTGAATAAATAACAATTATAAAGCAATCATATTAAAAATACACATATAGCCAAAACTATCAATTTCTCGATTCCCATTTTATATATCTTATAGTATTCATCAATACACACTATTATCTTACAAAGTTTTATTTGTAGTTATTTTACAGACTGATTTTACTTATTACTATTACACAACCACAGTTCCATAAAACCACTATCTTTTGTCAATTGGTATTTTAGTAACGGCGTTCCCTCTTATCGTAATTCCAGGAGATCTGTCCCAAAATCTCTTGGATCCTATTCCCAGCATCCACTAGTTCTTTGTCAAAATGACATAGTTCATCTATTTTCTCGTTACTCATTGGTGGATTTGGTAAAGGTTCTAGATTGTACTTAGGAAAAAAACTTATAGGGATGGTTTTGTAATAGTATTTCATTATTCAACCATTCGTCTATTTGCGAGTGGATTGAAAGGTTTGGAATAGCTGGTTCTAAGTTCATTGGTAGTTGTGTTTCAAGAGAATGAATAAAATCATTTTCATTAATAGGCTCAATAGTATCATCGTTTGCCATTATAAAATCTAGTTCTTCTTGAGATGGTAACCCCTCAATTTGCCTAGAGCTTTCCCCAATTTCCAATTTCTTAGGCTTGGTTTTCTCGAGAGGTAAAGCGTTGTATTCTATAGGTTCTTCTATGTCTGGTATATACCTATTGAAATCTCTGGAAACCTCTATTCTTACCGGATAAAGATTTAAATTCTGAAGGGCGTCAGACAAATTACTCATGCTGTTTAGCAAAATTCACAAAATTACTAAGTTAAAAATCATAACAAAATTTTATAGAAAACTTTTAAATATTATTTTATACTGGGTAAGGTTTCTAGACTGTAGGTAATCCGGGTACTAAAACTTTGAGTCAAATTATTTTAAAGATTTATATGTACTGCTACAGTGGCTAGCATATAAAGATCTGCCCATACTGTACACAATTAATCAGATAATAAAACACATAATCATAAAATAATAATTAATAAAAATTAAGTATTTTCTCAATACTTAATTGGCTTAAATCAGTGGCTCTGATACCACCTTTTTCTGTCATGGCCCCCGACCCGGTTTGACCCGTTTCAGGAGCCGCGGAACAGAAATCTCGTGGTATTTAATTAACAGCGGAAGTTTCTTCAGGATCCTTTTAAAACTGAAATATTTCCCGATTATTTTATTTCACAACTCGGGATAAAACCCGATAATTTACAATATTTAGATTTCACGGGAAAATCTTTTATTTTACAAAACATGTTTCTTTATTTTTATACTGAGCCACTTCCTTAAGCTGATAGTGCTTCACGGCACTTTTCCTGGATCACAACAGATCACCTGAAACATGTTTGAAAAAGGTTTTGTCAGCGGGAAATACTGAGTGAATCATTCTATTTATGAAAACGACTCGTTTGTTATAATTTACAGTATTAAGAGAGATTACAATGTTTCCAGATATCAAACCAAATACCCACAGTATTTGTCACTCGAACATCCATCGGTAGCCTCTTTGCCCGATGGTGTCTGTGACTATGGTCATATCACTCATTGGCTAACTCGTTGTCCAATAGTGACGGTTATCAAGTAATGTATACAAAACCCCACATACCGGCTGTAACTTGGGTGATTACATAAACTTAATCACTGTAATTATAACTTTTGAAAATAAACATGATTTCAAAAGTAATTTGATAAAAAGAGAATGACTCACATTGTAGATTTAATTTGAGCAGAGCCTAGCCTACTGATTAGCCTTTTTATCCTAAATTTAAAAACAAGTACACAATTATGGGTTAGTAATCAATACAGCATTTATGATAACTCACGAGATCAAATTCTCACAACGAACGACAAAGTGCGATACTTAACCATCGAATTAACGACGAACGACAAAGTACGATACTTAAACATCCATCGAATTAACGACGAACGACAAAGTATAACCCTAATGTGGGCGGCACTTAAACATCCATTGGATATATTGATCGGTTGGAAAATGAATCGTAATAGCGATCGAGTTATTACCCTGATTGCAGCGTTGATTAGTGAATCGTGTGTGTTAATTTGTGTAAACAGAACTTATCTCAGTCTACGAAACGAATTTCTTCGTCGTTCAAGCGCCAAACTTCGATTGCCAATGTCTGCTATTTATAGTGAAATTTTGGCAAGGCTTACGGACCGTAACAATTAACCCTTACGGTCCGTAAGGGACACCTAATTTTTATAGAGTAGCCACGTCTGGGACTAGCCTAGCTGAGTCAGTAGTTTCGTAAATTTTAAATTTGACAACGTTTTATGCAGATAATCGTTAACTAGGTTTTACCCCCCCCCCCCTGAGTTTTAGGGGCCCTGATCCTGATTCCGATTGTTCTGAAAATTTTAGGGTTTGTGCAGAATCACTTGGGTGTCTCCATTAGGGTTTCCTATTGGTTAAATAATATAATAATTAGGACTTTTGATGAGAGTTGTTACATGCGATGCCATGATAAAGAGGTGGCTAACTACGGCCATGGAAAAGGAAATCAGAAGCAGTGTAAAATATGCCAGTACTTCAGCAGAGATATGGAAAGATCTGTCCAAAAGATTCGGGAAAGAGAGTGCCCCTAGGGCATATGAGTTGAAACAACAATTGGGAAACACACGACAGGAGGGAGCATTGGTTTCTGCCTACAACACCAAAATGAGGGGAATATGGGATGAGATCCAGTCCGTCTTGCCTATGCCAAGGTGTTCGTGCAGTGGCTGCAGTTGTGATGTTGGAAAGAAGACAATGGAAAGGCTTGAAAAGGAAAGGCTATATGAGTTCTTAATAGGTCTAGATGCAGAGTTTTCAGTCATCAAGACTCAGATCCTCGCCATGAAGCCGACACCAACATTGGGCACTGCCTATCACCTTGTTGCTGAAGATGAACAGCAGGGGAGTATATCGGTTGGAAAGAAAGGGACAATGGAAGCAGCCGCCTTCCAAGCAGTACAAAAAGGGAACCGAAGCGGTAACTCCTCACAAGGAAAAAAATGGCAGCGATCAGAGAAGGGAACCACAGGTGAAAAGACTGATCATTGCACTGTTTGTGGGAGAGATGGTCACAACAAGGACAGGTGCTTCAAGGTTATAGGGACCCAGATTGGTGGCCGGGTAAGAAAAGTAAAGAAAGGTTCAAACCGAAAGTAGCTTTGGTAGAGACCGGAGGATCTAGCCCCATACCCGGTTTAACCGATGATCAATATCAACTCCTTCTCAAGCAGTTTGGAGCAACCGGTGATACTCCCAATGATCAGATGCCACCCGTTGCGAACATGGCAGGTAAAGTATATGATAAAAATAACTGGGTAGTTGATTCAGGTGCAACGGAGCACATAACACATCAGGTAAGCATGTTTGATGATATGAAACATGGAATCAACGAGCTTCCAGTGACTATTCCAAATGGACGGTCGATTGCAGTCAAGGGTAAAGGGGCTATTACATTGCCTGGTGGGACCATAGTGAATGGAGTGTTGCATGTCCCAGATTTCTTTTGTAACCTATTGTCCGTCAGGCGTCTGACCAAAGATCTTCGATGCTCAATAATGTTTTTTCCTGATTTCTTTGTAATGCAGGACTTGGAGTCGAGGAGCTTGATTGGAACGGGAACATGTGATGATGGACTCTACCGAATGGGGGAACTAAAGAATGGAAGAAGGGCTATGTTGGTTTATGCAAGTTTGTGGCACAAGCTTCTTGGTCATGCATCAAGTCAAAAACTTTGTCATCTTGATTTCTTTAAACATGTATCTGTCAATTCAGTTAATAAAGACTTTTGTGATTCATGCATGAAGGCTAAACACACAAGACTCCCATTTCCTATTAGTTCCATTAAAACCACAGCACCCTTTGACATGATACACTGTGACATATGGGGTGGGTATAAGACCCCATCTTCCAATCAATCTTGATACTTCCTTACCATTGTAGATGACTATAGTAGGGCAGTATGGGTATATCTATTAAGACACCAATCTGATCTGAGTAATCACGTAGTATACTTCCAAAGAATGGTGAAGACCCAGTTTGGGAAAGTCATAAAGCAAATACGATGCGACAATGGAGGGGAGTTCGTATCTAATCGAATGGTTAATTTTTATAAAGAAGAGGGAATGTTGCTAGAGACTACTTGCCCACACACCCCGCAGCAAAATGGGGTGGTTGAAAGAAAACACCGACATTTACTCGAGACAGCTCGGGCCCTCCATTTTGAGGCAAAACTTCCTGCTAAACTGTGGGGAGAATGTATACTTACTGCAGCTTACAATATCAATAGGCTTCCGTCAGAAGTCATCGACAACAAGACCCCATATGAGATCGTCCTTAATCAAGAACCCTGTCACACGCCTTTCTAAGGCGGAAGCACGAGGTGTGATCTTGAAAGGTTCTCATTGCATACGAAAGGTAAACATACTACATGCTCGTAAAATAACTCCAAATTCCATTAACAAAACATAAGTTAAGTGTTTACAACACAAATACAATATTGTCTGACAAGTTTACAACTTTATTTAAAGATGAACATCAAGGATTAGTCATTATATCACCACATGAAGTGGGATATAACAACCAAATCCTGCAAAAGAGGCATCGGAGTCTTGACATAACATAACTAAAACATAAACAACATCCAGGAGCAAGAGTGTGACCACGCGCACATCCACTTTAGTTACATGAAATACATGTGAGTTTTTGGAAAATCGTCAACATAATGTTGGTGTGAATTCATGCAGTTTTTGTATTGAACGTTTGTATACTTGAATGAAAACATGGTATGTAATTTGTATGAAACAGGTATTTCCGTAAATATAAGGAAATCGAGATCGCTAATGGTTTGCAAGCCATTAACATGTGACACGACATAGGAAGCATCCAAACCATAGGCATTTTTAGCTATCAAATCCACGACTGTCGATTCACGACTAGAGACACAAAAGCACTGCTTGGTACTAGAATGACCAAGAGTGTGGCTGCCTGAAACCCGTTAGATCTAACCTTTTGTTCCGCGGTCTTGGTATGTAACTGATTAATGGTGCTTATGGCACCCTATTCGTGACATGATCTAAAGTATCATTCCTTAGTTTTTGTATCCAACATACCATAACACATGTATTTTCCCCAAGTTTAGAAAACAAGTAAAAAGTTTAAAAGTGGGCACATGAACTCACAACTTTGTGTATCATGTGCCGTAAACTTCACCGGTTGGATTTTATAGCGTCGTGACCTATACGTGTTTTATTAACGTTAGTCACTTAGACTTGTATCGCACAAGTACAAGTCACAATCTTTTATGTATGTGTTCTTTGTTGTTAAAAATAATTTATATTTTCAACTATGTATCTTACTTATATTTTTTTCCCAAAAAATACATATAAGTATCTTGTATTTTTCACCCGAGTTATATATTTTTGTCCAAAATACATTTTAAGTTCATAACTTGTCCATGTGCTTCTATGTATTCTCATGTATTTTGTATGTGTTTTTTTTTTTTTTGTATTTTTACTCCTTAGGAGTATTTAGTGTATTTTTCATGTCCTAATACACTATTACATATAATACATATCACATACACTTAGCACAAAATTTGGCGATCAATAAATATATATATTTTCCTCAAAAATATACATACTTAACATCAATTTTTATCTTGAAGAGATCATCATTTCTTAGCCTGAAATTTACACAAAAATTAGGGAAACATTGGTAAATATTTTTTTAGGTGAATTTTTAGAGAATAAGTTTCACCAAAACTTATATTTTTCTAAGTGTCAAAATCTTATAAAAATTTTGACATAGTTTCCCCTAAAAATGGAGGTTTCCCATGTTTTCAAAACATGTGTTTATTTTCTTTTAAAATCATCATCAATCATCAACAACACAATCAATACTTACCATATGCCAAAATCATGTAAATTACACTACATCATGAACTTGAAGTTTTTGTAAAAACTTGTAGTAACTTACCATGTTATTTAGTACGTTTAGTTACCCCTTTAAAACATATTTATTTGTTTGTAAATCACACTATTAAAAGATTTGGTCATTTACAACTTGTAAGATGATTTTTCTAAAAATATTTCTTTTGTATTTTTCTTGTTACACACATGTTTCTAGTCTTGTTTAAACACTAAAAATATGATTAGTTTACTTAGAAACCACGACTTCGTAAATCTTATAACTAATCTTGGTTTCTTGAGAAAATTATTTTTGTAATCATCTATTTACAATATTTGTATTTTGTTTAAATCATCTTTACATATGAAAACGAATTTCATCATTCAAGTTCGTGAAAACATAAAGCATGATGATCTTGGTCTTTCACAAGATCACCACGTTAACTTACAAGATCATGTTTTTAATCACAATCTAGTAGGTTTCTTATGATGTCTAACATTACTAACACAAATCATCAATCATCAAGAAGCAAATAAACACTATTCAACATGTATTCATATGTTAATAAGCTTATGTTAAAGATTCATGTTTATGTTCTTTAGTGTTCTTCATGATTAACAATGTTCATCATCTTTTAATCATCAAAATATGAAGTAAAAACAAGTTACAAGAAGCTTACTACTAGCACAAAGGCAAGGGAAGAACACTAGAAGTTAAAGATGATAAATGTGTTGGATAATGACAAATGGGAGAGGTCCTTCAAGATCCACAAGTTTCAAACTTCCTTAGACACCTTCTAGCACCTTGTGATAACTTGGGATTGGATGATCAAAGTTGAATGAAGGTGGTGGTGTGGATGATGGTTTCGGCCGAGAATGGCAAGGGGGAGAGGAGAAAGTTGATGGTGTGAAGTGGGTTATGATAATGAGAGTTTAGATCTTCTTATAACCATTTATTCCTTTTAACCAATGTGTATTGTGTCCCAATAGTACATAACATGGTCTATAACATATCTAAGGAAGATCAAAGGAAATCAAGAAAGATCAAGTAAAGATCTTGATGGGGGCCACCTTGTGACCGTCCCAACCAAGGGGGGGTAAAGTGTAAGTTTGATGGATAGTTAGGAGATCTAGTTAGGATTTAAGTGTATTGATTAGTGTTCATGCATATGATGTGTTATGTAGTGTGTTAGGGTGTTCGGGGATCATAACTAGCTCAGAAACATTAAAACAATGCTTCTAGTATAATTTTGGTGTTTCGGGTAGTGTCTGGTTGTTCGGTTAGATATCGGTTCGTTAAAGTGTCAAACTATTCCGTTTAGTGAACTTTAAGTACCCTTTTGTGGAACTTTTAATTCCCGACACTTAGGAAAGCATTCAGGACCATTTAGTCATATTTTTACATGTTACTAACTTGTTACAATGCTGAATTTTGCTGAAATATGTAAAATTCAGTATTTAAGGTGTGTTTCGGATGCTTTTTAGTGCATATTCTAGCTTCCGGAAAGTCTATATGTTAACCCATGTATCCATACTTGGGTTTTAATGTATTTCAGACGTTGGACCTACTCCTTGGCCCTAATTCCATTATCTGACTGCTTTCTGCAGAGTAGCTGACACAGTGTGTTTTACCGGTGAGTTTACTAGTCTTTCTGACGCAACGCTAACAGTAATGCATAAAGCAATATTTGAAGTATAAAACGTGTATGAATTCACATATATAGCATCAAATCAGACAATGTTGACATTTAAGCACATAATTGCAGATATTAAATAATTATAAAACTGTACGAAGATTACCGGTTTCGTGCCAGTTGTCACATTCTCCCCCCGTTAAATGAATTTCGTCCCGAAATTCAGACTGAGCTATCTCTCTCAGGAGTTTTCTTGAATAGGTGGTGGTACTTTTCTTTAAACTGGTCTTCACATTTCCACGTGTACTCGGGTCCGTGCTTAGAGTTCCAACGTACTTTAACAAGTTTGACACTACTCCTCCGGGTCTTGTTGACTTTCCAGTCTGTAACCTCAACGGGTTGTTCTGTAAATCGGAGTGTGTCGTCAATATGCACTTCATCCGCAGGGATGATCACTGTTTCTTGGGTTGGACTCTTCTTGAGGTTGGACACATGAAACGTATCATGTACTCCGTTAAGTTCTTCCGGTAATTCCAACTTGTATGCCACGGTACCAATTCTTTCCAATATCCTGAATGGTCCGATGTATCGTGGATTCAACTTCCCACGTTTTCCGAATTTTACTACGCCCTTCCAAGGTGAGACCTTCAGCAAAACTTTGTCTCCCACTTCGAATTCTAAGGGTTTTCGTCTTCGATCAGCGTAGCTCTTTTGTCGATCTCGAGCCGCCTTAATGCGCTCTCGGATCTGCATGATTTTGTCGGTTGTTTCTTGAACAAGTTCGGGACCAACCATACGTTTGTCTCCAGCGTCTGCCCAACATAATGGCGAGCGGCACTTGCGGCCATATAGATCTTTGAACGGTGCAGCTTTTATGCGCGTATGGTAACTGTTATTGTAGAAAAACTCAACTAAGGGTAGGTGAGTATCCCAGCTGCCGCCTAAGTCCATAACACATGCGCGAAGCATATCTTCCAGCGTTTGTATGGTCCGCTCGCTCTGGCCATCTGTTTGCGGATGGAAGGCCGTTCTTAGATCTAGTTGAGATCCAAAGGCCTCCTGGAAGGATTGCCAGATCCTTGAGACAAAACGTCCATCTCTGTCTGAAATAATTGAGACAGGCACTCCATGACGTGCCACGATTTCTTTCAAGTACAGCTCAGCAAGCTTTCCAGTGCTATCCTTTTCTCGGATCGGCAGGAAATGCGCAGACTTCGTTAATCGATCGACTATCACCCATATCATATCGTGCCCCCTAGAGGTCCTGGGTAATTTTGTTATGAAGTCCATCGAGATTTCTCCCACTTCCACATGGGTATCTCTGGTTGTTGCAGTAGTCCGGACGGTTTCTGATATTCAGCCTTAACCTTAGCATAGGTTAGGCACTTTCCAACATAAATAGCAACATCGCTTTTAAGCCTCGGCCACCAATAGTATTCCTTCAAGTCTTGATACATTTTGTCCGATCCTGGATGGATCGAGTATCTCGACTTGTGAGCTTCATTAAGGATGACTTCTCGAATACCGCCATAGAGCGGAACCCAAATACGCCCCTTAAAGTATAAGGTTCCCTCTTTGTTTGGTACCAAATTCTTCAGCATACCTCGGAGGTATTCAGCTCTACGATTTTCTCCCTTAAGGGCTTCTTGTTGCGCATCGTGAATGCGTGTAGTGAGGTTCGTCCGAATAGTCATTTCCAATGCTCGAACTCTTAGGGTCTTAACCCTTTCTTTTCGACTTAACGCGTCTGCTACAACGTTTGCCTTTCCAGGATGGTACTTAATCTCACAGTCATAATCGTTCAGCAACTCAACCCACCGTCGCTGACGCATGTTTAATTCCTTCTGGTCAAATATGTGTTGTAGGCTTTTGTGATCTGTGAAGATTGTACATCGAGTACCATATAAATAATGTCGCCAGATCTTCAAGGCAAACACCTCTGCGCCTAGCTCCAGGTCGTGAGTGGTGTGGTTCTTCTCATGAACTTTCAACTATCTTGATGCGTAAGCGATGACCTTTTGGCGTTGCATGAGCACGCAACCCAAACCATGATGTGAAGCGTCGCAGTATACCATGAAGTCTTCAGTGCCTTCGGGTAAGGATAGTATCGGTGCATCGCATAGCTTACTTTTGAGAAGTTAGAAGGCTTCTTCCTGCTTATTACCCCAGTCGTACTTCTTGTCTTTCTGCGTAAGGGTAGTCAGCGGTTGAGCTATCTTGGAGAAATTTTTGATAAATCTCCAGTAATAGCCCGCTAAGCCCAAAAATTGTCGAACTTCAGTTGGGGTTTTGGGGGCCTCCCAATTCTTTATTGCTTTAATCTTGGCTGGGTCTACATGAATGCCCTTCTCGTTCACAACGTGACCAAGGAACTGTACTTCGCGAATCCAGAATTCGCATTTTGAAAACTTTGCATAAAGTTTCTCTTTCTTCAGTAGTTCCAAAATGGTCCTGAGGTGTTGCTCGTGTTCTTCTCTCGTTCGCGAGTAAATCAGGATATCATCGATAAATACAATCACGAATTTATCGAGATATGGTTTGCAAACGCGGTTCATCAGATCCATAAATACCGCTGGCACGTTTGTCAGTCCGAATGGCATCACAAGGACCTCGTAATGCCCATAACGCGTTCTGAATGCAGTCTTTGGCACGCTCTCCTCTTGGATCCTTAACTGATGGTATCCCGATTGAAGGTCGATCTTGGAATAGTAACTCGATCCTTGCAACTGATCAAATAAGTCATCAATCCTCAGTAGTGGGTACCGATTCTTGATAGTGAGCTTGTTCAACTCTCTATAGTCGATACACATCCGCATAGTTCCATCCTTCTTCTTTACGAACAATACTGGAGCTCCCCAAGGCGAGAATCTTGGCCTTATGAATCCTTTATCCAACAACTCCTGGAGTTGTGTAGATAATTCTTGCATCTCGGATGGTGCAAGCCGATAGGGTGCCTTGGCTACAGGAGCGGCTCCTGGAACCAAGTCTATATGGAATTCGACTTGTCGTTGCGGAGGTAGTCCTGGTAGGTCTTCGGGAAAAACATCAGGGAATTCCTTTACCACGGAATGTCTTTGAGTTTCGGCTCCTCAGCCTTCTTATCTACAACATGCGCTAGGAAAGCAACACATCCTTTCCTTAAGCACTTCTGCGCCTTCATACAACTGATGATTCGCAGAGGCACGTCTCGTTTTTCTCCATGCACGATGAGGGTTTCATCATTCGCAAGAGGGATGCGAATGATTTTCTCGTGACAAACAACTTCAGCCTTGTTCTTGGACAACCAGTCCATTCCGACCACTTTATCGAAGCTACCCAATTAAATAGGTAAGAGGTCGATGCTAAATCTTCGCTCACCTAGCTCTAATGAGCAACCCCTAACAACTTCGCCCGATTCATCAAGTTTACCATTGGCTAGTTCTATGGAATAAGGAATATCTAATCTACTAGATTCTATTCCAAGCATACGTTTAAATTCCACAGACATGAAGCTATAATCGGCACCAGTGTCAAATAGTATGGATGCAAAGTGATTGTTAATGAGAAACGTACCGGTGACCACATTAGGGTCCTCGCGTGCGTTCCTTGCTCCAATCACGAATGCTCGAGCCTGAGCATTGTTCTCCCTTGGGCAGTCTTTCTTGAAATGATCTTTGCTTCCACAACCAAAGCATCCTTGATTCGGCCCAGCTCCATTACCATTCCGGTTACCATTGCCATTACCACCACCGTTTCTATTACCAGCACCGTTGCGGTTTCCATACCCGTTCCTATTACCACTTCCATTTCCTTTTCCCAAACATTTCTCAGTATGGTGACCCAGTTTTCCACACTTGTCGCATTTTGGGATGCGACAAACTCCTTCGTGATGACGCTTGCACTGGTTGCAGATGGGCAGAAACCACAGCAAGTCTTGTCACGTATCAAACGAGATTCCTTCAATACAAGAAAAGGTCAAACGTGAACATCCCCAACCCCTCCCCCAGCCTATTAAATACTCTATTGGAGTAATGTTTTAGGGTATAAAGACAAGTGTGGAAAACTGGGTCACCATACTGTCACACCCCTTTCTAAGGCGGAAGCACGAGGTGTGATCTTGAAAGGTTCTCATTGCATACGAAAGGTAAACATACTACATGCTCGTAAAATAACTCCAAATGCCATTAACAAAACATAAGTTAAGTGTTTACAACACAAATACAATATTGTCTGACAATTTTACAACTTTATTTAAAGATGAACATCAAGGATTAGTCATTATATCACCACATGAAGTGGGATATAACAACCAAATCCTGTAAAAGAGGCATCGGAGTCTTAACATAACATAACTAAAACATAAACAACATCCAGGAGCAAGAGTGTGACCGCGTGCACATCCACTTTAGTTACCTGAAATACATGTGAGTTTTTGGAAAATCGTCAACATAATGTTGGTGTGAATTCATGCAGTTTTTGTATTGAACGTTTGTATACTTGAATGAAAACATGGTATGTATTTTGTATGAAACAGGTATTTCTGTAAATATAAGGAAATCGAGATCGCTAATGGTTTGCAAGGCCATTAACATGTGACACGACATAGGAAGCATCCAAACCATAGCCATTTTTAGTTGTCGAATCCACGACTGTCGATTCACGACTAGAGACACAAAAGCAGTGCTTGGTACTAGAATGACCAAGAGTACGGCTGCCTGAAACCCATTAGATCTAACCTTTGGTTCCGCGGTCTTGGTATAAGTATCTTGTATTATTTTCCCAAAAAATAAATATAAGTATCTTGTATTTTCCCAAAAAATAAATATAAGTATCTTGTATTTTTCAACTATGTATCTTACTTGTATTATTTTCCCAAAAAATAAATATAAGTATCTTGTATTTTTCACCCGATTTATATATTTTTGTCCAAAATACATTTTAAGTTCATAACTTGTCCATGTGCTTCTATGTATTCTCATGTATTTTGTATGTGTACTTTTTTGTATTTTTACTCCTTAGGAGTATTTAGTGTATTTTTCATGTCCTAATACACTATTACATATAATACATATCACATACACTTAGCACAAAATTTGGCGATCAATAAATATATATATTTTCCTCAAAAATATACATACTTAACATCAATTTTTATCTTGAAGAGATCATCATTTCTTAGCTTGAAATTTACACACAAATTAGGGAAACCTTGGTAAATTTTTTTTTTGGTGAATTTTTAGGGAATAAGTTTCATCAAAACTTATATTTTTCTAAGTGTCAAAATCTTATAAAAATTTTGACATAGTTTCCCCTAAAAATGGGGGTTTCCCATGTGTTTATTTTCTTTTAAAATCATCATCAATCATCAACAACACAATCAAGACTTACCATAAGCCAAAATCATGTAAATTACACTACATCATGAACTTGAAGTTTTTGTAAAAACTTGTAGTAACTTACCATGTTATTTAGTAGGTTTAGTTACCCCTTTAAAACATAATTATTTGTTTGTAAATCACACTATTAAAAGATTTGGTCATTTACAACTTGTGAGATGATTTTTCTAAAAATATTTCTTTTGTATTTTTCTTGTTACACACATGTTTCTAGTCTTGTTTAAACACTAAAAATATGATTAGTTTATTAGAAACCACGACTTCGTAAATCTTATAAATAATCTTGGTTTCTGGAGAAAATTATTTTTGTAATCGTCTATTTACAAGATTTGTATTTTGTTTAAATCATCTTTACATATGAAAACAAATTTCATCATTCAAGTTCGTGAAAACATAAAGCATGATGATCTTGGTCTTTCACAAGATCACCACCTTAACTTACTAGATCATGTGTTTAATCACAATCTAGTAGGTTTCTTATGATGTCTAGCATTACTAACACAAATCATCAATTATCAAGAAGCAAAAGCAACACATCCTTTCCTTAAGCACTTCTGCGCCTTCATACAACTGATGATTCGCAGAGGCGCGTCTCATTTTTCTCCATGCACGATGAGGGTTTCATCATTCGCAAGAGGGATGCGAATGATTTTCTCGTGACAAACAACTTCAGCCTTGTTCTTGGACAACCAGTCCATTCCGACCACTATATCGAAGCTACCCAATTGAATAGGTAAGAGGTCGATGCTAAATCGTCGCTCACCAAGCTCTAATGAGCAACCCCTAACAACTTCGCCTGATTCAACAAGTTTACCATTGGCTAGTTCTATGGAATAAGGAATATCTAATCTACTAGATTCTATTCCAAGCATACGTTTAAATTCCACAGACATGAAGCTATAATCGGCACCAGTGTCAAATAGTATGGATGCAAAGTGATTGTTAACGAGAAACGTACCGGTGACCACATTAGGGTCCTCGTGTGCGTTCCTTGCTCCAATCACGAATGCTCGAGCCTGAGCATTGTTCTCCCTTGGGCAGTCTTTCTTGAAATGATCTTTGCTTCCACAACCAAAGCATCCTTGATTCTGCCCAGCTCCATTACCATTCCGGTTACCATTGCCATTACCACCACCGTTTCTATTACCAGCACCGTTGCGGTTTCCATACCCGTTCCTATTACCACTTCCATTTCCTTTTCCCCAACATTTCTCAGTATGGTGACCCAGTTTTCCACACTTGTCGCATTTTGGGACGCGACAAACTCCTTCGTGATGACGCTTGCACTGGTTGCAGATGGGCAGAAACCACAGCAAGTCTTGTCACGTATCAAACGAGATTCCTTCAATACAAGAAAAGGTCAAACGTGAACATCCCCAACCCCTCCCCCAACCTATTAAATACTCTATTGGAGTAATGTTTTAGGGTATAAAGACAAGTGTGGAAAACTAGGTCACCATACTGTCACACCCCTTTCTAAGGCGGAAGCACGAGGTGTGATCTTGAAAGGTTCTCATTGCATACGAAAGGTAAACATACTACATGCTCGTAAAATAACTCCAAATGCCATTAACAAAACATAAGTTAAGTGTTTACAACACAAATATAATATTGTCTGACAAGTTTACAACTTTATTTAAAGATGAACATCAAGGATTAGTCATTATATCACCACATGAAGTGGGATATAACAACCAAATCCCGCAAAAGAGGCATCGGAGTCTTAACATAACATAACTAAAACATAAACAACATCCAGGAGCAAGAGTGTGACCGCGTACACATCCACTTTAGTTACCTGAAATACATGTAAGTTTTTGGAAAATCGTCAACATAATGTTGGTGTGATTCATGCAGTTTTTGTATTGAACGTTTGTATACTTGAATGAAAACATGGTATGTATTTTGTATGAAACAGGTATTTCTGTAAATATAAGGAAATCGAGATTGCTAATGGTTTGCAAGGCCATTAACAGGTGACACGACATAGGAAGCATCCAAACCGTAGGCATTTTTAGTTGTCGAATCCACGACTGTCGATTTACGACTAGAGACACAAAAGCACTGCTTGGTACTAGAATGACCAAGAGTACGGCTGCCTGAAACCCATTAGATCTAACCTTTTGTTCCGTGGTCTTGGTATAAGTATCTTGTATTATTTTCCCAAAAAATAAATATAAGTATCTTGTATTTTCCCAAAAAAATAAATATAAGTATCTTGTATTTTTCAACTATGTATCTTACTTATATTATTTTCCCAAAAAATAAATATAAGTATCTTGTATTTTTCACCCGATTTATATATTTTTGTCCAAAATACATTTTAAGTTCATAACTTGTCCATGTGCTTCTATGTATTCTCATGTATTTTGTATGTGTACTTTTTTGTATTTTTACTCCTTAGGAGTATTTAGTGTATTTTTCATGTCCTAATACACTATTACATATAATACATATCACATACACTTAGCACAAAATTTGGCGATCAATAAATATATATATTTTCCTCAAAAATATTCATACTTAACATCAATTTTTATCTTGAAGAGATCATCATTTCTTAGCTTGAAATTTACACACAAATTAGGGAAGCCTTGGTAAATATTTTTTTTTAGGTGAATTTTTAGGGAATAAGTTTCACCAAAACTTATATTTTTCTAAGTGTCAAAATCTTATAAAAATTTTGACATAGTTTCCCCTAAAAATGGAGGTTTCCCATGTGTTTATTTTCTTTTAAAATCATCATCAATCATCAACAACACAATCAAGACTTACCATAAGCCAAAATCATGTAAATTACACTACATCATGAACTTGAAGTTTTTGTAAAAACTTGTAGTAACTTACCATGTTATTTAGTAGGTTTAGTTACACCTTTAAAACATATTTATTTGTTTGTAAATCACACTATTAAAAGATTTGGTCATTTACAACTTGTAAGATGATTTTTCTAAAAATATTTCTTTTGTATTTTTCTTGTTACACACATGTTTCTAGTCTTGTTTAAACACTAAAAATATGATTAGTTTACTTAGAAACCACGACTTCGTAAATCTTCTAAATAATCTTGGTTTCTGGAATTTGTAATCATCTATTTACAAGATTTGTATTTTGTTTAAATCATCTTTACATATGAAAACAAATTTCATCATTCAAGTTCGTGAAAACATAAAGCATGATGATCTTGGTCTTTCACAAGATCACCACCTTAAATTACTAGATCATATGTTTAATCACAATCTAGTAGGTTTCTTATGATGTCTAGCATTACTAACACAAATCATCAATTATCAAGAAGCAAATAAACACTATTCAACGTGTATTCATATGTTAATAAGCTTATGTTAAAGATTCATGTTTATGTTCTTTAGTGTTCTTCATGATTAACAATGTTCATCATCTTTTAATCATCAAAATATGAAGTAAAAACAAGTTACAAGAAGCTTACTACTAGCACAAGGGCTAGGGAAGAACACTAGAAGTTGAAGATGATAAATGTGTTGGATAATGGCAAATGGGAGAGGTCCTTCAAGATCCACAAGTTCCAAACTTCCTTAGACACCTTCTAGCACCTTGTGATAACTTGGGATTGGATGATCAAAGTTGAATGAAGGTGGTGTTGTGGATGATGGTTTCGGCCGAGAATGGCAAGAGGGAGAGGAGAAAGTTGATGGTGTGAAGTAGGTGATAATAATGAAAGTTTAGATCTTCTTATAACCATTTATTCCTTTTAACCAATGTGTATTGTGTCCCAATAGTACATAACATGATCTATATCATATCTAAGGAAGATCAAAGGAAATCAAGAAAGATCAAGTAAAGATCTTGATGGGGGCCATCTTGTGACTGTCCCAACCAAGGGGGGGGGGGGGGTAAAGTGTAAGTTTGATGGATAGTTAGGAGATCTAGTTACGATTTAAGTGTATTGATTAGTGTTCATGCATATGATGTGTTATGTAGTGTGTTAGGGTGTTCGGGAATCATAACTAGCTCAGAAACATTAAAACAATGCTTCGAGTATAATTTTGGTGTTTCGGGTAGTGTCCGGTTGTTCGGTTAGATATCGGTTCGTTAAAGTGTCAAACTATTCCGTTTAGTGATCTTTAAGTACCCTTTTGTGACACTTTTAATTCCCGGCACTTAGGAAAGCATTCAGGACCATTTAGTCATATTTTTACATGTTACTAACTTGTTACAATGCTGAATTTTGCTGAAATATGTAAAATTCAGTATTTAAGGTGTGTTTCGGATGCTTTTTAGTGCATATTCTAGCTTCCGGAAAGTCTATATGTTAACCCTTGTATCCATACTTGGGTTTTAATGTATTTCAGACGTTGGACCTACTCCTTGGCCCTAATTCCATTATCTGACTGCTTTCTGCAGAGTAGCTGACACAGTGTGTTTTACCGGTGAGTTTACTAGTCTTTCTGACGCAACGCTAACAGTAATGCATAAAGCAATATTTGAAGTATAAAACGTGCATGAATTCACATGTATAGCATGAAATCAGACAATGTTGACATTTAAGCACATAATTGCAGATATTAAATAATGATAAAACTGTACGGAGATTACCGGTTTCGTGCCAGTTGTCACAAACCCGAGTATGGATACATGAGAGTCTTCGGATGCCTCGCATACTACTGGAATACGGATGCAAAGAATGATAAATTTGGTGCTAGAGGAAAGCCAGGAGTTTTTCTAGGTTACCCACAGGGCACAAATGGGTACAAGATCTATGATCTGGGAGAAAGAAAGATGGTGAAGTCAAGAGATGTGCGATTTGTGGAGCATGTGTTCCTTTTTCCAAGATTCCACAATGTGGTAAAGAAGATGAATTTTTTGAATATCCCTTTGATAAAAGCAATAACACGGCTGACACAAAAGAAAAGGAGCAAGAGGGACATGTTGGACAAAAGGAGGGGTTAGAAAGGGATGTGCATGATGTCCTCTGACATCAGACTAATGAGGATGATGTTAACAACACACAACCCTTTGAAACTGATGTTGATAATTCCAACTTTTTGGAAGAAGGTGTCACATTACATCTCCCATGAGCCCACATGAATTCACTGATCAAGAACAAGTACTAAATGATCACACTGTGGATTTAGATGATACTCCTACTCCGGATGATAATCAAGCAGCAGAAATGAGAGCTCAAAGGCATCGGGTTTTGCCCAAGCGCTTCGATGATTATAGTGTTAAGCTTCCCCCTTCGGTTGATCCCACACAATCCTCTTCCAATCTGGCTGCCTCGACGGTACACTCTCTTGCTAATTACATGTCTTATGACAATTTTTCTAATGCTCACAAAGTCTTTCTTACGGCTATCACTAACAATGATGAGCCAAGATCTTTTCTACAAGCATCGCAGAATGAGCCATGGAGAAACGCAATGAGTAAAGAAATCAAGGCACTGGAAGAAAATAACACGTGGACCCTTGAAACTCTACCAAAAGAGAAACGAGCTATTGAATCCAAGTGGGTTTACAAGATCAAGTACAAGCCTAATGGTGAGGTTGAACGGTACAAGGCACGTCTAGTAGCCAAGGGATACACGCAACAAGAAGGTATTGATTTTCATGACACCTTTGCACCCCTGGTGAAGTTAGTCACAGTACGAACACTCTTGGCTGTTGTTGTAAAGAAAGATTGGATCATTGGTCAGTTAGATGTAAATAACGCGTTCTTGCATGGTGATCTTGACGAGGAAGTTTACATGAAGATTCCTCAAGGGTTTTCACGAGAAGGAGAGACACGTGTTTGCCGTTTGCGAAAGTCAATTTATGGTTTAATGCAAGCCTCTCACGCAACTGGTATCAAAAGTTCACTAAGGTACTCATCGGCCTAGGCTTTCGTCAGTCAGTTGCCGATCATTCCCTGTTCATTTTCAAGAAAGAAGGAGTCTTTGTTGCAGCCCTTATATAACTGGACGACGTGATCATTGTGGGCAATAATCAGAGACAAATTAATATCACAAAGTCTGTGCTTGACAAGGAGTTTAGCATAAAGGACCTCGGACCTCTTAAGTACTTCTTGGGGATTGAGGTTACCCGTACGGGGGAGGGACTAGTTCTAACACAACGAAAGTATGTCTTAGACATCCTTAACGAGTGTGGATTGCTGGGTTGTCGGCCTAGTTTGTTCCCAATGGAGCAAAACCTCAAGTTGGATATGTGTGAAGACACAGAGCGGGTTGATGCAAACCAATACCGTAGACTCGTTGGCAAGCTTCTTTACTTGCAAGCAACTAGACCAGACATTACACACTCAGTGAATGTTTTAAGTCAGTTTGTGTCTGATCCATGTGAGCCACATCAGGAAGTTGCACTTTGAGTGCTACGGTATCTAAAGACAACACCAGGACAGGGTATCTTACTTTCGAAAGATGGTGATTTAGAGGTGTCCACTTACTGTGATTCTGGCTGGTTAGGGTGCCCATATACACGACGATCTCGAACTGGTTACTTACTTCTGCTTGGTGGTGCTCCTATTTCATGGAAGTCCAAGAAACAATCAGTTGTGTCCAGGTCATCTGCAGAGGCTGAATATCGGGCAATGGCTACCATAGTAAGTGAAGTTCTTTGGGTTCGTTTTCTTTTGAAGGAACTTGATGAACCGCCCAGCAAACCAACAACCCTTTATTGCGATAATCAAGCTGCTAGACACATTGCTAACAACCCTGTATTTCATGAACGGACCAAGCACGTGAAAATGGATTGCCACTTTGTGAGGGAATGAGTTGAATCGGGGGAAATTTTGCCAATGCACATCGCCACAAAGTCTCAAATAGCCGACTTGTTTACAAAAGCTCTCGGGTCCCAACACTTGAACTCGTTATTGCTCAAGCTGGGCATTCGTAATCTACATGCGCCAGCTTACGGGGGAGTAAAGGATAATAACTAACATGCATGGATATATGCATGTGGATAGCATTATCTATCTAGTGATTTGATTTGTTTAGTTAGTTCCTAGTTTTTCTGCTATTTTGTTTTGCATGGGTTCTATATGTACGCTCATTTTCAATGAATGAATCAAGCTTGGTACCAATTTGTTTTTCAATTAAAGTTTCCTACTACATCATACGAAAAATATACTATTAGTCTATTATATATAATAAATGAAAGTGATTTGGGCCACGTGTCACTTAATTAGGGCATCCTCAGTTCTATTTTCCCGCCTAACAGTACCACACTTCCATCCCTTTTATACTCCCTCCATCTCCTTTTTTCCTTTTCAAAACCCTGAATCTGAATCTTCTTCTCCTTCTCCTTCTCCTGTACTCTTCTCCCTTCTTAATCAAAGATCAAACCAAATCATCTCATCATGAATCATTCAGTCTTTGTAATTTTCATGTCTGATTCTACCATGAAGATGTAATATCTAGCTTTTGTAATTATCATCCCGAGCTATAGTTGGGAAGATTCTTTCATCTTCTTCGTCGGCAAGGTTCTTCCATTTGAGGTTTGATTTGTATGTTTATAGATCTGTGTTGATTTCTTCTTATTTTAATATAAAGTTTTAATTAAACCCTAATTTCTAATCGTAATCTCATCATATGGTTCCATGGTTGTTGTCATCGATGGTCATCAAAGTTGAAATCTGCTTACCTGCGGATAGATTTCTGCCATGAACTGGTATGTTTGAATATGTTCAGAAACTAAGGGTTTTTTTCTTAACGGTGATGATATGAGTACAACATCTGTTGATTATTGATCTTTGAATATGTTCACCGATTATTCTTTTTGAAATTAGGGTTTCATTTGCTTGAGATTTGAATCTTCTGATTGTTGAAGCCTTTGAAGCCGATCATTTTAAATTTCCAGTTCCCGAGGTATTATCTGTTTGTAACAGCAGTGGTTCAGCATCTACAGTGGATTCAACATCAGTTGTTTGCTATTGTTGTTTGATGTTGTTTGCTATTGTTGTTTGATGTTGTTTGCTATTATTGTTTGATGTTGTTTGCTATTGTTGTCAAGTAAGGTAAAAATGGCCATTCTAATTACCTGAATATTGCGTATGATATCCTTTTAATTTTAATCGCCCAACAAGTTTTTTGGTTTGTTTCTTTCATATTTCATTATGATTTGTATGCTTTTAGGGTTTGATTTTATATTGGTCATCACATTAATGGTGAGTACTTAAGAATATTGGATGGTTTACTTAGTTTTATTTTGGGTATTTTTGGATGATTTCATCCATTTCTTTAGATAGTTCATGATTGAAGATGCAGTTGAAGGGATCATTTGAGTGAAATGAATGTTGATTTATTAGAAGATGCAGTTGAATGTATCTTAAATAAGGTAATAATTGCATTACTTCCCTGTTGAAAAATAGAATTGATAAATTTAGGGAAAGTAAGGTTGAAAGATGTTAACCCAACAGTGGAGATCTCATTCTACAGTTTCGATAAATTAAGGGTATTCTCATATAATTCTTCCTAGATGCTTCCAATGAAGCGACACTTTGGACATCTGTTGTCTTCAAACATCTATTATCTATTATCTATTATATCTATTATATATAATAAATGGAAGTTATTTGGGCCACGTGGACCAAATCACTTTCATTTATTATATATAATAAATAGAATAGATAATAGATGTTTGAAGAACAACAGATGTCCAAACTGCGGATTCTTTGGAAGCAGCCAGGAACCATTATATGAGAATACCCTTAATTTATCGAAGCTGTAGAATGAGATCCTCCACTGTTGGGTTATCATCTTTCAACCTCACTTTCCCTAAATTTATCAATTCTATTTTTCAATAGGGATGTAAAGCAATTATTCCTCTCAATCAAATAGACCGACCCTTGCTTCCTCTCAAAGTGTTATGGAATGGTTATAACAGCTGATCATGCTAAGGACTGTTATAACTAACCACTGCTCCTTATAAAGACTGATGGACTTAAATACTGATGAGGCCTATCCACTGTTGAAGACAAATCCCTGTTAAAGTTCCATGTGCTAAGGACTGTTATAACTAACCACTGCTCCTTATATAATCATCGTTCCAGTATCATTGTTCCAACATCGTCGTTTCAATGAAGCTTCCCATCACACATCAACCTTTCAATATCGATGTTGCAATATAATTATTGCAACATCGTGAAAAGTTGCATGTGCTACCTTCTTTGATGGGAGAGTTGTAAGTTGAACGGACGATATGTATCACTTCTTCTCAATACTCGGCATTTGTTCATAAAGGATAAGAGAAAACTGAAGCTCTCTCTAACCCATTTTCAGAAAAAAAAAATTGTTGATATGTGGTTTCCCTTGATAATGGTATGTGTTTTTGTTTTTGATTTTTACTGAAGTTTTGTTATCTGAGTTGTGACTAAATGATGATTGTGAATGATCTGCTGCAGATGATGATGATGATGATTGTTCTACGGTTTCCAGTATCATTGTTCCAACATCGTTTAAAGTATGTGTGTTTTGCTACTCCAATTTTGAATTTTTTATTTTTTTATTTTGAAGTGATATACTCTAATTCTTGCTTTATATTTCAGTCTAATCACAGTTGTTTGAAATTCATACAATCTGCTGCGGGTTATTATAGGTTTGTATTAAAGAAGCATAAAGTTAAATTAAACACAAAGAAATATTTTTAAATCTACATTTATAATAATTTTTGCTGGTAACTAAATGATGATTATATGTGACTCTGGGCAGATGATGATGATGTAGAAGCCGCAGTAGTTCCTACTAAACGCAAGAAAGCATCTGCTATTGCTGTAAGATAAGATTTTATCTTACTAGAGTAATGGTCTTTCCTGCCTTTTTTGTATTAAAAGAAGCATAAAGTTTGGTTTAAATCAGCTCTTTACGAACAAAGTTAAGTATTAAGTATATGAGGACAGGGCTACTCTTCCACAGCTGAAGAAGTGTTTTCAGGTACTGCATCTTGGTATGTTCACGATAGATCAGCTTTCTATAAATCCTGCTGTTGATGCATTGAGTACTTCCGTGGAGTTCTTGGCGATTGTCGAAGATATACTTTGATGGAGTTTAAAGCTAAAAGCACTAAATTTTTGCTGTTAGGTTCGTAAATTTCTTGGTGTTGTTCTTAGATTTTAAATTGTTGCTTTTAGATTCGTAAATTTCTTAGTTTCGTTTTCTTGAATTCTATGTAATTTTGTAAAGTTCAATAACAAACAGTGGTTTGAACATCTGTTTGCATTGAGGTCAATAGATAATGGAAACCCATGTTAGGTTGAACGGTGTTTTTAAGAGGAAAACAGTGTGAGAAGACAGTTAATCATATTAACTTAAACATTTGTTCATGGTTAAACAGATGTTTGGCCTTTAACAGATGTTTGGCCTTTTATATCAGATGTTTGGACTTAAATAGTTGTTTGGCCTTAAACAGATGTTTGGCCATAAACAGATGTTATTTCCATTTTAATTTTTATGCATTACTTGTTCATCTTCTTAATTCTTAAACAAAAACACAATCAAAAAGAAATTCAGATCCTAACAACCTCTAATATGGGTTCATGATCTAATTCGGTGATTTGAATACATTGTTGTTGAATCGAATGAGATGGTTGATGTAATGTGGTCGTATTAATAACAAATAGTAATTAATCTAAATAACTTTCCCGAGCCCGGGAAGCAATCCCGGGTAAAAACCTAGTTTATATTGATAAACCAAAATCACAAAACATACCCAATGTTACAAAACTCTAGCGTACTAAATTGATTATCTTGAAAGATCGAAGCTTTCGAGTCTGCTTTGAAGTTATAGCCTATCGACCAACAAAATTTAAGCTTGCCTACATAAGGAATTTCGTAATTGAACTTACTCCTCCTAATTCATATGTTCATTAACTTCTAACTCTTTATCATATACAAGGGAATAGAATTTCTAAAAATTTAACACATGAATAACTTGTCATTGAAGATTTTGTCTACTAAGATTGCCAATGACTATTCCAAATACATCCCTTTCAACTAAATTCACAGATTGAAGAACCAAATTACAAAGTCCATTGCACCGTTCATCCTATCTATTTATACATTCAATCGGTTCGCATAATTGTAAAAATGAAACGATTTTTTTTAAACTTTGTTGTTGTGAGATTGTTTATTCTTCTTCTTCTTATCATTATTATTGTATTATTTTATTTAAACTTTGTTGTTGTGAGATCGTTTACTCTTCTTCTTGTTATTATTATTGTATTATTATTCTATTTAAGTCTTCGACCAAACTCACTTTTTCTCTCTACTCTTATAGATGTTAGTAGATCTTGCTTAATATTATAATAGAAAAATATGTTATTTCTTCATGGTTTTGCAATTTTGGTTCATATACAAACTGTTATATATTTTTTTTTTAAAGAGAAAGTCGGTGGTTTTACACCATCGACACTTCAACTTTCAAACTTTGTCGTAGCTACTCCTATGCTTTGAATTTCCACAACTACATTCTCATCATTCAAACTTTGCTAAAACCACCCATCTGCTTTGCTTTTCCACCATCGTCCCTTCAGCTTTTACAAACTCACGCCACAATTCCTCCACTTTTACATTTCCATCATCATCCCCTTATCTTTTACGCATTTCCGCCACCACCCCTCTACTTTTATACTTTCCGTTTTTTACACTACTACTATTTTCCCTCCCGTTTTAGACTTTGTGTTTTTACCCATTGCTCTATTACTATTATTACACCCGCTCAACTTTAAAAAGTTGCAATTGTAACTCCTAGACTACTACTCCTACTTTTGTAAATGCCAATGCATTGTGTTTTAGGAGTTGTCTTAGACATTGGATTTTACACTTCATGTTTACCTTTGTGTTTTACACCTTTTTATTGTAATTGTCTTTTACGAATTGTGTTTTACATCTTTTTGTAATTGTCTTTTACACATCGCGTTTTACGAATTGTGTGTTGTCTTACTATATGTTTCCATCCGTCGTGTAGGCGTGTACCGTCGCAACGCATGGCGGACAAAATACTAGTTCGGCTTTAAAGTGTATGGTAAGGACTCTGACGAAGCTCTTCTAGAAGCATTGACGTTTGCTTCTAGTCTTGTACGAATAATACATTTATTAGATATTTGAATTCAAGAAATTTTCTAAAAGTTATTAATATTTACATTTATTAGATATTTGAATTCAAGAAAGAATTCAAGAAATTTTCTAAAAGTTATTAATATTTACATTTATTAGATATTTGAATTCAAGAAATTTTCTAAAAGTTATTAATATTTAACAAAACTGTTTTTTTTATTTGAGTTTTGTTTTAAAGGTTCTAGCTTTTAATATACATAAAATTGAGCACAAACGATTCTTATTGATTTTATTCTTACTTTACCGGTCTTTTAAAAAAATGAGTTAGATAATATTTAACAATTCAATCGCAATTCTATGGGTATATGAGTTCGGATCAAGACATCTATAGCATGGTTAAAAACGTTTCTAAATTGATTGTGTAAGATTAAATATGTTATGATTTAATATTTAATCTAGTAGCTATTATAATAATTTGCATAATATATATCAAAATATATAACAACCTATTAAATAATTAGTTGGTAATTGTTGATAGACCATATCACCCTTATTAACTAATTAGGTTTTCCTCTTGGGTGCATATATAAGGAGACTTATGTAGAGGTTCTAAGGTTAGACACATAACCTAATTCTAATAACATCAAATCGGCCTCCCTCTCCTTAACCGATACCCTTTTTCGGTTTTCATCATCACCATCATTAGTTTGCACCCTAAGGAGGAACCATATCACCTTGACAAAGATGTCAAATTCAATGGCTTCTTCTCTGACTGGATTCTCCACTGCACTGTCTGCTGTAACAGGTATGTTTACATGTTTTCCATTATACTTAAAACAGAACTGATCAACAGATTGAACTTGTATAACTAACTTGTTTTAATAAACGTGTTAAATAACAGGTTAACATGTACTTTATAGATATATTTTACAACCCCAAAAGTTTGACATTAAGTTTTCAGTCTCTCTTCTTGACTCCTAATGTGATAGAATATATAATTCTCTTATTTATGTACTTTTTTCCTTGAATATATGGATTGTTCTCTAATGATTTTATGGATTGTAATTTATGATACCTTTTATATCATCATTCTAATTGTTTTGATCATTTTGAGTCACTCATTAATCATGTTACAAGTACCATGTCGTGTCAATAATTATCTATTGTTAATATATTAAAATAGTAAAAGTTGTTATGTACCACTATTATTTGTCCAACAGTCTAAACAGATTAATATCTTGTTATGTATTTTAAGGTACAAACTAAATTTAGAGAAAAATGACCGGATAGTCCCTGTGGTTTTACCTTTTTTCACCTATAGTCCCTATCTTTCTAAAACTACTTGAATAGTCCCTGTGGTTTTCCGTTTTGTTCTCGGATAGTCTCTGGGTCTAACTTCAGTTACTTTTCTCTGTTAAAATGATGTGAAATGACAAAAATACCCTTTCCTTAAAAGGCCAAACCACAGGGACTATCCGGGCATTTTTCTCTTTTTATTTATAAAACTCCACCACCACACTTCATCTTCAACCTCCACCCACCATCACCCTCCTCCACCCTCCACTATCACCCTCTCTCTCTCCCTCTCCAATTCCGGCGAAAGTCCGGCTACTCATGGTGGAACCAGGGTTTTCCGGCCGTTTTTCACCGTGTCGCGAAATCTGAACCGAATAACTTACAGCAGCCACCTCCATCTTCATTTAATCCATCCACCTTCAAAATCTGAACCGTGTCGCGAAATCTGAACCGAAACAGATCTAACCTGTAGTTGAACCAAGTCACTTGAACTCGAAACTAAACCCGAACCAAACTCAAACTGATAACACCACCCACCACTGCCTTTGTCGCTGTCTTCGGCCGACATCTCCGTCGGCCACGCCGTCGCCGGCCGTCGGACACCTCGCCGGTTCCCTCCTTTCTCTGATTCCCCTCTCTATTTCTTTGTTCTCATCGTCTAGCAGCACCGTACGCCACCACCATCAGGTGGTGGCCGTATAATTTCGTGAAACAGGAGAGTGGTGTGTGGTGTGAGGGTCTCGTCGGAAGAGGAGGGTGGAGGTGGGGGAGGTGATTGGTCGGAGAACGAGGAGACGCCGGTAAAACCGGCCGTAGATCACCTCCGGTGATCGGAGTTCGGAGAGAGAGGGAGCAGGGGGATCTATAGTGTGCGGGTTTTGTGATTAGGGTTTCAAATGAAGGGGGTTTTGTTTTGTGATTAGGGTTTCAAATGCCCGGATAGTCCCTGTGGTTTGGCCTTTAAAAAAAGGGTAAATTGGTCATTTCACACCCTCTTAACACCCACCTAACAGAGAAAAGTAACTGAAGTTAGACCCATGGACTATCCGAGAACAAAACGGAAAACCACAGGGACTATTCAAGTAGTTTTAGAAAGATAGGGACTATAGGTGAAAAAAGGTAAAACCACAGGGACTATCCGGGCATTTTTCTCCTAAATTTAAATGTTACAATGTTTAAAATTAACAACTGCAATTTTACAGTGTTTAAATTAGTGCAGGTGTTTAATTAGAAAGGAAAAGAAAAACACAAGTTAATTTTGTTTTACATATTTACTAGGGAAAAAGCCCGTGCGAAGCACGGCATGCATAATAGCTATTGTTTGTTCGTGGTAAGACGTCTGACACGGCCGGTGCATAACATGTAAGACAATACGCCTACAAAGGGGCGTGCTTAAACTTTATTAAACCATGGACCATAAGTTGTTTCCTTGGCAAAACTTGCCGGTCAAAAAGAAGTGAAAAAAGATGTCTTCCAAGAAAAAAAAACATGAAACAGAAAAAGGAAAAACGCATAAACTCTCGCACGCCTTCCTATCTTATTGGATAACACATAGACCAAACTTTAGCTAACGCATGCAACCGTCATCCCCAATCCCATCACCAGCCAACTGACTGCAGTGAAATAACAAAAAGAAAACTATTAAAAATGGTATACTAAAACAAACATTGCTCTCTGGAAGACAACGGGGTTTTCGCACCCATCACACCACATATCGTTGTCTTCACGCCCCACACCTTTCATGCAATTCCCACCGCCACATGTCAGCCTGAACCACTCATGCAATTCCCACCGCCACATTACTGATAACATGATTAATTGTGGGGATTTCGTACAGAAAATAAAAGCGACCAGAATAATTGTAAATATGGTACCGATGTTGACGGGAGGGCGATCATGCGACCGTAGTCTAGTGTCGTCGGAGTTCCGTATCAGGTTGCAATGGTAGTCCGTCGGTTCCGTCAATGAGGAGGGTTACGGTTTAAACAATCGGCGGCGTAGACAATGGTTTCATTTGAGTAGCGTCGGCAGCGAGTGGCGTTGAAGCGATTACGAATGTCGGTGGCGGAACATAAACGTGGTATGTGGGGTGGTGATTCAAGTTTGTGCGGAATTTTGTGTGTGTGTGAAAACTTGTTTCTCTGTGAATAGTTCATCACATATTGTCAGTTATAGTATAGATAATAGAGATAATAGAAAGGCCTTTGGTTTCCTCAACCGTTACAAATGAAATTAATAATATTAATTTTATTAATTTGAAGAAAGAATGTATTTAAGAGACTCATGTATTTAAGAGTCTCATTAATGACGGTTGTAAAATGGTTCATATAACTAAATTCTAAATTTTTAATTATTATATATTTAAGTCTAATTTGTTACAATTATAATATTAATTTTATTAATTTGGAGAAAGAATGTATTTAAGAGTCTCATTAATGAAGGTTGTAAAATAGTTCATATAACTAAATTTTTAATTATATATAGATTTTTTTCAGTCAAAGAATAGAGGAAGGACAAAAGTATTGAAGCTACTTGAAATGCCAATCCTGCCCTCAAAAATGATGTTTGGCCTTTTAGATAGAGTTAGGGTGGACGGGATGTATTCGAGCACCCTTGTCCGGATAGTGGTACCCGAACAGTAACATCGGTGTTACTCCCATAGGGAAATCGGGTAGTGGATGTGGTGAGTGTTTAGCGAAAAAGGAGTGTGATTTTGTGACTTTACAATTTAAAAAAAAAAAAAAAAACATTATTACACTATAAAGAAGCAAAAAATTTATATATATATGGGTTGTAACTTGTGCTTTGAGACCTTTTCAAAAAAAAAAAAAAAACTTGATTTTTTACTTTTATAACCCAAAGGTTTTTACTTTTTCCAATTTTAACCCTACATAATTTGTTTTTTTAACTTTTACCCAAAAGTTTTCATTATTTGCAATTTAACTTCACAACTTTTGTCACTTATGCTGTCCATCTTTCGCAAAATTTTGTTTTATGTATAGTTCTAATTTTTCGAGTTAATGTGACGCAACGTACGAGTGTGGTTCAACTTTTTTATGTTTTGTTTCAAATTTTGCAAGTTAACACGGGGCAACGTGCATGTGTGGTTCAACGTTTTTACCTCTATTTTTTCATGTTTGACAGGTTTGTCGCAACACACAGATCCTAGGTCGAGTCAGTGTTGGTGGTCGATGACGGTTGTGTGACATTAGTACTATTTGACACCGTTTTATGCGCTGCCGCAACTCAGGGTGTGCTTTGGGGGGTTTTCAAAGAAAAAATGGTTATGCATATGGTTGTTGTAACCTTGGCTTTAGGGGTTTTCCAAAAAAAAAAATTGATTTTTTTTAATTTTTCACCCAAAAGTATTTATAAATTACTTTTAACCCAAAACTATTTGTTTTTTTTTACTTTTAACCCAAAACTTTATATCTTTTGCAATCTATCCTCACAACTTTTTTTACTTTCAATTTTGGTCCTTTATAGTTTTCATTTTCCGCAATTTTTTCGCTTTATGCTTGGTTCTAAATTTTGTGACCTAACACATCGCAACGTGTGACTTTGGTTTAATGTTTTTACATTTCATTCTAAATTTTGCGAGTTAACACGACGCAACGTGCATGTGTGGGTGAACGTTTTTACATCGTCTATATTTTTCCTGTTTGGCGGGTTTAACATAACGTGCAGGTCCTAGATCGACTTAGTTATAACTAAATAATCCCCGCCGCGGCGGGTCGCAATTCTAGTTTTCTTTTAAATTTGAGCCATTATATATACAAAACGTTTTAACAGTTTTACTTCACCCAAATACAAACAATATTCTACACACAAAAACAATATTTCTCTATATTCACAAAATCAAAGGTTAGCGGAAGCAGGAAATCCTCTAAGGGTATGTTTGGCAATAAAGCTTTTACGAGCTTTTAGCTTAAAGCTTTTAAGAAAAAGTTCATACTCAATAAAAAGCTCATACTCAATAAAAAGTCTTGTTTGGTTGAAGGAGCTTGAAACTTTTAAGTTAGGAGCTTGAAGCTTTTGGTTGAACGCTCCTACTGGTAGCGTTTAGAAGGAGCTACAAGCTTTTAGGGAAAAATGACTATTTTAACCTCTAAAGATAATGATGTTTTTAATTATGTCCATTTTGGTCATTTTATACATTTTATTAAAAGATTCAGCTACTTTGCTAAACACCTAAATATAACTAAAAAGTTACAACTATATCTACCAGCTTACAGTTACCAGCTACTATTGCCAAACATACCCTAAATCTCGAGAAGCCTGTTCTAGTTTGAAAGGAGGTGGCTCAAGACTTCAAGCTCAAGTCATCAAGGGTATAAACCACAACTAATCTTAACACAACCACAAGCTTATCCATACCAACCATATGTATTCTAGATTTGTCGACCTTGTGATTTTTGTAATTGTTTTTTTTTTTTTAAAGATTTTCGTATTTATTTTTTATTTGACTTTTCATATTTTGATTTTTTATTTATTTATTTTGAATTGTGTAATGTTTAAATTTTAATGAAAGTTTTGTTTTATTTGTGTGTTTAAATGTATAATGTTATTTTAATTATAAAAAGAAAAATAGTTATTGGGTAATTGAAAGATGTGACGCCAGTTATTAATGTGTTTCAGGGTAGTTGAGGGTAAAAATGAGATGACACTGCATGATTAGTGGAATCTTAACCCTTATAAATGAGGTTACGGTGCATGATTGATTAGGCTGGAGGGTGTGGGATGGAGCCCCTAGGGGCTTTATCAGGACACGTGAGCGACACGTAGGATCCACGTCAGTCATGGGTCTTTATAACGTCTTCCCTTAACTTGCAGGGTGTGAGATAAAGCCCCTATTAAACAAAATTAAAAAAAAATATTGGATTAATTGATGTGGGCCCCACCTAAACATCTTCTTCTTCCTCGTTACCATGGTGGTGATGGAACCATGGCGCCCCCTGTTAAAATGAAGGGTATGGATGGTGGCGGAGAGGTGACGCTACCGGAGGTGAGGTGGCAGGGGTGGCACCCTCCACCCCCTCCGGCCTTAGTGGAATCCTAACCCATATAAAATTTATATTTGTTTTTGAAGTTAGTTTCCTTACATCAATATATTCATTAATCATTAGCATAAAACCCCCTTCCAGCCCAGTTGGTCCTATGTGGTATGGTTGGGCCGGTTCCTCCTTGGAGGTCACCGGTTCGACTCCCGGCTGCGGCATATTGGGGGGGGGGGGTCATCCCAATGATGGATCGTTTCCTACCGAGGCATGGTTCGATCCGGAGGGCAACCCGGTTTTACCCAGTTGTTACCCCATCGAGTCTCTCGTGTGGGGGCAGTATGGTTTCCGGACGAAGGTCAGTCAGAGCGGCAGCCGGGGCCCGATCGAACATCGCGTCTGCGAATGCTGGGCTGACGGGTAACCGTCCTAGACGGGGATCCGGTGACCAATGGTCCATGTAGATATTGAAAGTCACCCTTCAAAAAAAATATATATATATATTCAAAATTCAAAACTGTTGAATATCTCCAGAATCGTACGATGTTAAGAAGTGTCTACGTTTAGTCAAAATCTGTTATTCCCAGTTCACACTCCACTAAGGGTGTATGGTGTGGTGATCGGTAAAGGGTGGCAAACCCCTTTACCGATCGGTAAACACCACCGCCAACAAGTGTTTAGTCACCAAAGTTTGCCAAATCGGTGGTGGCATGCCGAATCGGTGAGGGGAGGAAGAAGAGAGAGAGAGGGGGGGGGGGGGGGTTTGGGGTGGGGTCCAATCCAATCTCAACCAATCACACATTTTTCCTTTTTTTTAAAAATAGTTTACCACTTCACCAAGTGTCTAAACCATTGCCAACACTTTTCACCAAAGTTTAAACACTTTTCACCGATTGACATGGCGCGCTCTGATTGGTCGGTTTTTTGGTTTGCCACTCAAAGTGTTTAACCACTCCCTACACCCTAACGTTCTCTTGGAAAAAATGTGTTTTCCAATCAACTACTATGGCTTGTCGGATTGTTAATTTAGCTTTCATATCTTTATGATTTATAAAATTGGTTTTAAACAAGTGTTTTAATAACTTTATCTTAATGAATGCCTGAGTGGTAAATACGAGGCACGAATTCGGTCGCTATCAGTTCGATTCGTTATGGTATCGACACTCGGTATAGCAATCAGAACAAAAAACCAAAAAAATAAAAACCTGATATACCCAAAAGGGACATCTTCACATGTTTCACATTGATAAAAAAAAATACCAGTACCGACTCTATAACCGATGTCGGTATCGCTTCGGTTCATTACAATACAAGTAAGGTATCAATACTCATTATAGCTTACAGTACGAAATAAATACTCTATTTTTAGTACTACTTCATTTTAAATAAATTTTATATCTGGAGCTCGAGAAAAAAATTAAACACATGTGTAGTCAGTTTTTTAATAAAAGTTAACGAACACAAATTAGTTATGAAAGAAAAATAAAATTAAACTGTTTAGAGACATATATTATTTATAGTATTCATGTGAAATCAAATCTTAAAGAGAAATTGGCCTGTAATAATCTTACCTAGACTTTATTGGTCATTAATAATCTCACCTCAGAATATTCCCCCCACCAGTCCCACCTTTCACCTATTTTTCCTACAATAGTCCCCCGTTAAAAAAAAACTTAACGTAGTTAAGCTTTTTTCTAAATTACAAACAGATTTTTTAGGGCTTTTGATTAGAACGACGATACGAGTCCATTAATGTAAAACTTGCCTCGAAACGGTGCTCCAAACGATGAAAACGGCGCTTCAATTCGGGTGTTTAAATTTCCAATTAACCAAAATCAAGTCACTTGGAGCACCATTTCGAAGTAAGTTTTACATCAATGGACTCGTATCATCGTTCTGATCAAAAACCCTAAAAAATTTGTTTGTAATTTGGAAAAAAGCTTAACTCCGTTAAGTTTTCTAAAACGGGGGACCATTTTGGAAAAATAGATGAAAGGTGGGACTGGTGGGGGAAATATTCTGAGATGAGATTATTAATGACCAATAACGTCTAGGTGGTATTATTACATGTCAATCCCCCAATCTTAAAAAAAACACTAAAATTACTATTTATCGAATTCACTTTGTAATTATATAATATAATATAATTTGGTTTCCAAGGGTGGAGATACAATAGGAAGTTTATTTGGCTAGGAAGGCTAGGAAGTGATCTTGACCATCCATTAAGTTAATCAAGGGCTAAGATTAAATCAGGGAAATTGAAAGGAAGAAAAGAGGCGCGTGAGTTTATTCAAGGGCATTCTAGTCAATCCAAGCCAATAGTTTCTCTCTCCTTCAATTCCCCCTCATTTTTTAAACGTTAATAACTCTTTCATACGACATTATTTTTTTATAAAAATTGCACCAAAAAAACGAGCGTTTTTTTTATCTTTAAAACGAGTATACTATTGCTATATTTAAAAAAAATTAAACCCAGTTGTGTAAAACGCAATAGAAAAACCACCAGTTACGTAAAACGCAATGAAAAAAAAACCTAAAAAATGACATTTTTCTAAAACGCAATGCACCAAAAACACAAAGAAATGTCTTATTTCTAAAACGCAATGGACTGAAAACACATAAAAAAGTGTTTTACCTAAAACGCAATGCACAAAAAACACAAAGAAATGTCTTATTTGTAAAACGCAATGGCCAGAAAACACAAAGAAATGTTTTATTTGTAAAACGCAATGGTCAGAAAACACTTAAAAATGTCTCATTTCTAAAACGCAATGACCTAAAAAAACAAAAGAAAGTGTTCTCTGTAAAGCGCAATGGACTGAAAACACCAAAAAATGTGTTTTACCTAAAACGCAATGACTAAAAACACTTCAAAAATGTGTTTTACCTAAAACGCAATGACTAAAGATACTTAAAAATGTGTTTTTTCTAAAACGCAATAGCCAGAAAACACATAAAACTCTCTTATTTCTAAAACGCAATGGACACATAAAACTGTTTCTGAACCGTTTGTGAATTGTCTGTGAACTGTCTGAATTGTCTACGAATTACTGTCTTCGAAATGAGCCAATTTCTGGAAAATTAATTTTTCTGAATTGTCTACGAATTACTGTCTTCGAAACTGTTTCTCAACCCCAGCCAGGGGCTCTGCCCCTTGGACCCCGCCAGGGGCTGCCGCCCCTGGGACCCCGCTACCAGGGGCTGCTGCCCCCGGACCCCCGCCAAGATCGTAAAACGCAATGACTAAATAAAAACCCAGATCGTGAAAATGAAATTAAAGAATTTCTTACATGGATCGAAGCCGGTTTCTTCATCAATTGACGAAATTTGAAATGATAGAAACACTTATCAGCGATTGAATCGAACAAATCGAGTGATTATCTTCAAAATCACCAGAAAAAACGAAATTTTGAATGAAATTAAACTGGGTTTTCTTCGAAAAAAGCTGAAGAACACGTCCATCGGGTGGTTGAATCATTGATTGATGACGAAAATCACACTATAATGTAGTGATTATTGAGATAGTAAGTGAAGAAAAGGTTGGAGATGATGGGTTTTGAAAATGGTGGGTTTTGAAGTAACTGGGAAGAAGAAATGATGAGATTGACTAAAATACCATTTCTCTTTATTTTAAAATTTGTCACATGTCATAATCCTATGGCTTCCTATCCTTCCTATCCAAAATTAACTTCCTATTTGATCTTTTCCTTGGTTTCCAAATCACATATTGTTTAGAGACATATATTACATGTGAAATCAAATCTTAAAAAAACACTAAAATTACTATTTATCGAATTCAATTTGTAATTGTATAATATAATTTGGTTTCCAAATTACATTTTTCTATTTCATGTTATTATTTACTAGTGTTAATATCTCTGAACTTCACAAGACAAAATAAATAATACATTGTGAAATAAAAAATACGTCAAATATGTTAATATCCGATATATATTTTAATATTGAGCTCTTAGACTCTCCTCTCATCTTCTAAGCTAACTTATACAACTGTTCTCTTACGTATTTATTATTTAAAAAGATTATATGGAATGATTTTACGGATTTCATGCATGTAAAATTGTGATAATTTATTATTCCAAGCATGCATGATGATCGTCTTAATTATGTTATGTTATATATTCATCATGTTGTAAGTGTCATCTCGTGTCAAAAATCATATTACCATCACGCATGTCGCATCACCATTCATATTATTAAATTGTAATTTAGATGTAACCGCTTTAATGGGTTGTGTTATTGTTATTCCGACTATTAAGGTAGCGTTCGTTTCATAGAATGGAATGGAATGGAATGGAATTAGAAAGTTTTTCTTTGTAAAATTGATCTTGGTTGGGGGAGGGAGGAATTTGAAATCCTTCACTAATGAAATTTGTGACTATTTCAACATTCCTTAGAAATCCTTCACTCTAATGAAGGAATGGAATGGAATGTTGAAATAGTCACAAATTTCATTGATTAAAGAAATTCATTGGATTTCAAATTTCTCCCTCCCCCAAACAAGATCAATTTTACAAAGAAAAGCTTCCCAATTCCATCCCATTCCATTCCATGAAACGAACGCTACCTAAGTATATCTGTGTAAATGTTTTAGTAAGTGACACACTCAGCTCATAGGCGGACTTAGAGTGTTACTAAGGGTAGCACGGGCTACCCCTCAACCCTGTCTCCGTAGTGTAAAAATACCTCTTAACTTCATTTCCATAGAGTAAAAATACCCCTCAACTCAGTTTCTATTATATAAAGGATACCCCTAATCCTAAAAAAAAATTTAGGATACCTCAAAATTTTTGGGCTAGTTCCGCCACTGACTCAGCTAACATATTGTTTTAGGACTCAAATTACCTGTTTAAGACAAGAGAATTCATTTTGATAGATCTATACTATGGTGTTGTCATAATTGTTTTATTTTTATTCGATCAATTTTCAACGTTATTAGAGTCTATAATAAAACAATATATAAAAGGTGCTATACGATTGATGTTTAAAAAAACGAAATAGGATTTTGTAAACATTATATTGATGTTCAGCGTGTGGTTCACAGCAACTTTTCGACCCCTTAGGGACGAGTTTTGTTTTTAGTAGATTATGGTTTTCTATTCAAAAGGGGATGACGGCGCAGTTTGTTACTCGTCTACCTGTTATCCTTATGTAATTTGCCATGTTGTGGAATGAAAGTAACTTCTAAAAAAAATTAATGGTAAAATTATGCTGATATTTTTATGATACATGAAAGATTAAGAAACAAAACAAATTACAAATAAGGATGAGAAATAAACATTTTTATTTTAAAATGATGAGGATAAATATAATAATTTTAATACTTTCATTTCTTTCATATATATTTCATGTTAGTAATAAATTTAGTTACTTCCCCTCTGGTAATATGACCATTCATTACTTAAGGATGTACCATATTGCCCCCTTCTTTTTATAATTTTTTGTTTAAACATTTTCTAGCTAATAAATGTATTGTATAAAAGTTTATAAATTTAGGGGCTATTTGACAACTTCTAAATGGTTAATCATTGAACTAGTAAGAGGTCTGAACCATTAAGTGTTAAACTAATAAGAGGTCTAAACCATTAAGAGTCAGTATAATGTTTAACCGTTCAGCGGGAAATATCTGACCAATTCAGATTAGAGGTCTTAACGAGACTAAGTATAATGGTTAATCATTCAGAGGCAAATGTTTGAACCATTCAGACAACTGTTCACGAAACAAACAGTCTAAACCATTAAGCGTTGAAACAGTAAGAAATCTGAATCATTAAAATCCTCGTTAATAGCAAAACAAGCAGCCCCTTATACATATACAAATACATTAACTTTATTAAGTTCTTCCATAAAAAAAGTGATAAGAACGTCCAATCTCTTGTCCATGGTCATCCCTAGACGACATTGAAGGTGCCCTTAAACAACATATAATTTCGATATAATTTCATGGTTATAACTTATAAGATAACTTAAATACCCAAATTTTATCCTCTTACAATTTTTATTCATCTCAAGCATTCATCAAATCATTAAAAGTTACAAACTCATTAATTCTAGACAACATGTAAACATGTAGTACGTTAGGGTATCATCACCTTCATGATTTAACGGCCTTTTTCAAAAGATAAGGGAACGGAGGTTGAGCGAACGAACCGTCGATAAACAACTTAGAAACCGCCCGGTTCAACCCTTCGGTCACATGTAACCCATCCCAACTCATATACCTCGAAGGATCTTTACACGACATCGCCCCCGGGGCACCACACGTGCTCCTCGGATCCGGAACAAAGTTGTAAGGCCCCCCTCCACTCCCGCAGCACGTTTTAAACCGCTCAACGAACCCATATTTCGCAGCATTACCGAAAACCTCACGGTACGCATGCCAATCATCACCATACACAATCACCGCGGACGGGTGCATTTTGCGTAGTTCATGTAGTTTTGCTTGTAGCGCGATGTTATGGTTGTAGCTTTCTTTGTTCTTGAATGCAACACAACCTATCTTGTCGAATTCATGTAGTTTTGCTCGTAGCGCGATTATGAACGACAATGGTACACAGCCAGTCGCGGGTAAGCCTTGTACAACTACGTATTTTGCACCCATTTTCAAAAGCTCATTTATAACTTGTGTTTGGTACTTTATGGCTAGCTTTTGGATAGTCTTGCTAGTGATTTTTGATCCAGTAATGTAGTTATAATCATTGACACCCATCTCGCCGATCCAAACTAACGCACCGTTGAACACGGCCTTGCATTTAGCCGGGGTTGAAACCGTGTCTTTACATCCGGAACCCTTGGTGTATTCTTTGAACCAAGTGAGTTGTGTTGTGAGTGATTGCGGGACGGTATTGGTTGTGAGGTTGTTTTTGGCGAAAAACGAATATGGAATGACGGTGCCGCCAGAGACCGCGAAGTTGACGCCGTGAGTGGTTTTGGCGTGCTTGTTAAGGTAGGGTGGGAAGTAGGGTAAGTTGAGTGATTTGGCTATGAAGTCTATGAATAGACGGCCGTCGGAGTATCGGTTAGTGGGACGGTGGAAGAACGTGCGTCCGTATGGAAGGCTGTCCACGTGGTGAAAGATGGATGGTCGGGTGGTGTCGTTGAGGTTGCCCGTGTCGGTATAAGAGTCTCCGAAGACGTAGACTTTGTCGAACGGGCGGGTTCGCGGGCTAGCATGAGAAAATGGTGAATGGAGAATGATGGGTATGCAAATTGTTAGGACAAAGTATAGAAAAGAAGACATCTTTTAATTGTTTTGAGATGTTGTTCACCTTGGTTTATGGGTGGTATTTATCAACAACTCAACATACTTGCCCAACTTTTGGAACATGTGATGTCTTGAAAATTCTAAAGTTGACCATAAAATGGAAGTTAAAAAATGTTTGATGGATAATAGGCGTCTGATTAAAAATTTTAAAGGGAAATTGATCTATAATAATCCCACCTAGACCTTATTGGTCATTAACAATCCCACCTTAGAATATTTCCCCCACCAGTCCCACCTTTCACCTATTTTTCCTACAATGGTCCCTCATTAAAAAAACTTAACAGAGTTAATCTGTTTTCCAAATTACAAACAGATTTTTTAGGGCTTTGATTAGAACGATGATACGAGTCCATTAATGTAAAACTTGCCTCGAAACGGTGCTCCAAACGATGAGAACGGCGCTTCAATTCGGGTGTTTAAATTTCCAATTAACCAAAATCAAGTCACTTGGAGCACCATTTCGAAGTAAGTTTTACATCAATGGACTCGTATCATCATTCTGATCAAAAGACCTAAAAAATCTGTTTGTAATTTGGAAAAAAGCTTAACTCCGTTAAGTTTTTCTAACGGGGGACCATTGTAGGAAAAACAGGTGAAAGGTGGGACTGGTGGGGTGAATATTCTGAGGTGAGATTTTTAATGGCCAATAAGGTCTACGTGGGATTATTACAGGCCAATTCTCCAATTTTAAAATACCATACTTTATTTAAATCAAAGTTTTTATTGTGTTATATATAAAGTTACTTAGTTTGGCTGGTAATTTTTATTGGGATAATAAAACCGGTTTTAAGGCCATGGGGTATGGGGCTTGGGTTTGGGCGTGGGTTGGGGGAAAACGCCCAAGCCACCATCCCGGGTGGGCTTGGGTTGGGGCGTGGCCCTTGGGGCTTGGGTTTCAACCCGGGCGTGGGGCGGGGGAAGTGAGCTGACATGGCGGGCTGTGTATGGCCAAAAGAAAAGAACCGTTGGGCTAGCCGTTGGCCAACGGCTATATTAATAAAAAAAAATTTCTTCCATTTTTTCACTATAAAACTCACATTTTTCTTTCATTTTTTACCACATTCAACCACATCTTTACTATAAAACTCACATTCTCCTTCTACAAAACGAAAAAATGCATCCTTACAACCGTCCTTTTGACCCGAGCAACCCGTATGGATTCCAAGAAAATAATCCTAGCCCACCACCCGCTCGTCCAATAGCTCGTCCATTTTTCATACACTCTTCTATGCCCGACATGGCGGGTTATGCATCGTATATCGGGAATCGTGTGTTTACTAACTTCCCAAACAACGACGATTCGATACCTACCCCGTTTTCACAATCGCCCATCGACCTTTCACCAACCTCCATCGACCTATCACAATACGAATCCGTTCCCAAAACTCAACCGCCCAATCATGGTCCTTCCGCAACGAAACCCATCAAAAAAAGAAGTCATAAGAAAAAAACCGAGGAGGATAAAGTAGTTGAAACCGCCAGACGAAAACAACAAAAATGGGTCGTTGCTGAAGAAGTTGCATTGGCGAGGGCTTGGTGTGAACAAACTCAACATTCAACTTTAGGTATTCTTAACCTTTGTTTTTATTAATGGTTTTTTTTATATAAGTTTGTAATAATTAATTTTTTTTTATTAAAATAGGAAATTCGCAACATCGAACCGCCCTGTGGGAATCGGTTAGTAGACTATTCCATGAAGAAATGGGTAGGGAGAGTTATCATGAAAACGATAGCTTATCCTCAAAGTGGAGCGAGATAAGCACCCAACTTACAAAATTTAGTGGTTTTTTAAATAAAGCAAAGCAAAACCCTAAAAGTGGTTAAAACGAAGCCGACATTTTGACAAATGCAGTGGTCGCATTAAAATCAAGTATGAAGAGCGACTTCCGTTTCATGCATTGTTGGGAGATTTGTAAGTTCCATCCAAAGTGGGCGACTATCCCCATTGGTAGCGAAACTAACTCGTCTTCCAAAAGGTCAAGGGCCTCGTCCCAAGCCCAATCTGATGCACGAGATCAAGAGTTAGAGGACCTTTTGGATGATTCGCCAAGCCCAAACCGGCCTGAGTATGGAAGAAATGCCTCAAGAAGGCGTGCTCAAAAATCTAGATCTGAAACGGCATCGCCTTCAGCTGGGAGTTCTGGCTCGCGTAGGGGAATATACAGCGAACAGTTGGATGACATTTCATGCAAGATGGATACATTCAACGTATTCCAACAACAAAGGGCCGAAATACGAAGGAACAAAGAAAAACAAGATGATATGAAATTTCTAACCCAGTCCATTTAATCACCTACAGGGTGACGAGTTACAACTAGTCTTGGCGATGAGAGAAGAGATAAAAAACAAATATAAAAGTTAGGAAATTTTAATGTTTTTGTAACTTTCTTTATTTAAAAATATTAAAAAAATTAAATTTGTTGTTTTAAATATTGAAATAGCCCGCTGGGTCAGCCCAGCTCCAGCCCACCAAACCCACGCCCCAAACCCCCGCCCCGCCATACCGTGTTGAATGTGGGTTTTGCCCATGTCTGCCACCCCATTCCATGTGTCAACCAATGTCCAACCCACGCCCCAACCCAAGCCCCACCATACCCCATGGCCTAAACCTGGGCTCAAGGGCGTACCCACCCCAAGCCATGGCTTGGCGGGCGCACGCCCATGAAAAAATAATTTTTAGTGTTAGAAAAAATATTATGAATTTATAAAAAAATAAACACTAATTATTATAATATATATAAGTATATAACACAATTAATATAACTATTCTTTAACCACTTATTCACTTAATTATTTGACCAATCAAAGCCAAATCTACAATATATTTTTATTAACCCAAACCCAACCTAAAGAAATTTGAACTAAATAAAATAACCCAACCACTACTCACGATCGGACGACTTTTTTTGCCAGAAAACCCAAAATTCCGGCAAGACCGACCCATATTACGCCAGAATTCCGATATAGAACTACTATGGTTTCTTTATTGATTTTTTTTTTGTTTTATGTGATGATTAGGAGAAAATATAGACGTATAAGGGTTTGATCTTTTTATATTTTTTTGATGTTTTTTTGGTTGTTCTAAACTTTTAGTTAAATGATTTTGTTGTTTTATTTATTGTTTTGTTTGTTTAAATGATTAGTTACAAGTAATCAACATTTAATACTAGGGCTTGAATGTTTGAAAATTATGGACTATGGTTGAAGATGATTGTTTATTTTGTTTCAGAGTTTAGTGTTAGGGATGAGCACGGTACCTGTTCGGTGACGAACCGGTACCGAAAGTACCGGTACCAAAAAACAAGAAAAGTGGGTACCGGTATCGAAAAACGGGGAAAGTGGGTACCGGTACCGAATTTACACGGTACGGTACAGTTGTACCGGTACCCGGTACCATATGCTCATCCCTATTTAGTGTTGTTTTATGAACTTATGGAGCGATTTACATGTGTTAGGAACCATGAGCAAGAATATAATGAACTTATGGAATGTTTAGTGTCTCTCGATAATGTTTTGGATAGATTTCAAAAAATGAAAACCTGTAGGGCACACTTTTAAATACATTTGTAATGACGTTTGACGTATTTTTTATGATTATAAAAATTTTAGTTTGATGTTCTTTTGTCTTAAATGACCCGATCGGATCCGACCCGCTATGAACCAATTTTTTTTATATAGCTAGGGGTCTAAATTCTTTAAAAATATTTCGCACCCCAAGCAAAAAATTTCTGAGTCCGTCACTGCCTGGGCTATCTTCATTCCAATGTATAACTTGTACGTGTAGCATGTAATGTATATCTTTAAAGTAAATAAGAGAGTAAATTGCCATTTTAGTCCTTGAGTTTTTGTTCGAATTGCCATTTTAGTCCAACTAGTTTTTTTTCTCTTCTGTGTCCCTAACTTTTCCATTTTCTTGCCATTCTGATCATATTGCCTAACTCAGTCTAAAAACCAGGTTACTATCAGGGGTATTTTTGGCATTAAATTATTATGAGGTTTATAAATTATCTTGTAAACTACCCTTGGTTTTCACTACACAACAGTTATGCCAAAAATACCCCTGGTTATAACCAGATTTTTTGACTGAGTTAGGCAATGTGATCAAAATGGCAAGAAAATTGAAAAGTCAAGGACCCAGAAGAGGAAAAAAAACTACTTGGACTAGAATGGCAATTTGCGCCAAACCTCAGAGACTAAAATGACAATTTACTCTAAATAAGAATATAATTCATTCATAAATAAGTATTTAAATTAATGTATCTAAAGTTGCTAGTATCGACCTAATCAGTTGGTACCGAGCTCTTGGGTTGCTACCGCTCAGTTAGTTTCTGCTTCTCAGTTGCGACTCGTGATTGAATAGTTACTGTTGATGAGTTGAAAGAAAATAGGCTAAAAGAGAACAAAGTTCAACTTTCTTTTCTTTGTAAATAGTAAGGTGATTCATAATTGCAAATTACATCAACACTCGCAAATACACAAAAGCATTCTAACTGTTGACGTAGGAAGTCCTACGACCGTAGCGATGGCAAGATACCGAAGGAATGTGATTCAGTCAATGGAGGCCGAAGGCCGAACCAACAAGATAACCCCGAAGAAGGGTGACCCGGAGCAAACCATAGAGCAGAACATAATAAATCAAAACAACAGGAAAGGAATCTCGAATCAAGGGTATGTAATCATTGCCCCGAAGACCTGACAATAAGAAGTACGAGGATGTGATAACCTGACACTAGTGCAGGTTTGTTAAGCATTTAATGTTGTCAGGATTGCGAACTGACAAAAGGAGCAGTGGGTGTTGTCGGGAAGATACCCTTCACACTTAACAAACCATATGCTCCCTACAAAGGAATCAACAAAGTAAATAGCACACCTCCGGCCCGTCCGAAGTCCCGTCAGTACCGACGGCCGAAGATAAAGTCTCCGGGTTTTTACAAGACTGCATGCACCAAAAGTACACACTCATCAATCATCAAAGATGTCTTTCCTTAATGTTGCTCCTAGGTTTGATAAGGTAAGCGCATGCATAAAATGCCTAACTAACCCAATCTTAGTATAAATAGCGCATTTAACACATCAGTTAAGGCAAGTAAACAAACACACCCATTCCAATTAAACTCTTAATAAAAGATGAGAAACTTACTCTCACACCGGAGTCGGGTCACATGAACCTCCCCCTCCCTATGACGAGACTAACGGTGTTGCTTAGTGTGCAGGGTTCAGCTCCGTAAGCGGTATTTGACAAGACAAGAGACGATCCATAAGAAGAGGAGATCAGGTCACAAGAGGAATTAAACTTCCGACTTCAACATTTTGGCGCCATCCTTGGGACCTTTTTTTTTCAAAAAAAAAAGAGGGATGAAGAAGGGAAAACCTCTCCGTTTTGCCTAATGGATCAGCCTCAACAGCTTGAACCACCTCCCCCAGGACCCCCCCCCCCCCCCCAAATTGAGCTCTCACCGAGGGGGTCCAAACAAATTTCCTACAATTAAGGAAATGGATGAACGAATATGTTAGAGTTGAACAAGCCAAGGGACTCAGGTTACAACTTTCCTTCGACGAAGAACCACTTGTAGAATCCTCATCAATAAGTGCTTCCCAGCAACTTTTGTATTCGCCAATCCAGCAGCATGGGTCCAAATCATAATTCACACCACCCCCGAGAGGAGAACCGGAAAGTGTCCAAACACAACACAGACCCTCACTAACGGTCAGCCCTGCCTCTATGTTGGCCAACATGTGTAAGATTTGCAAAATTTCAACCGTTGTACACTTTCGATCGTTTCCGTATTTAATAAAATTTTATATTTTATTTACGAAATACGTGCACCTGCCATGTCTTTTACTTTATTCAATACGCATCGTATAGGCCTATACGATGCGTATTGAATTGGCAAAGTGTGCCAATAGATAGGCCAAAGTGCCAATAGAAAATCCCATATATAATGACTTTAATAACTTGGGTTGTTGGATTTTAATAATCCTAAGTTTCACCTGTTGGCCGATAATAATCCCAACTTTAAAAAATCTCTCCAATGATCCCAACTTGTAAAAGTTTGGCCCCTATTGATCATTTTCAAACATATAAGAATTTTGCATCCTCAATAGATTCAAGTGCCCATTCAGACTCTTTATGTGATTTAAGTGCACCTATGTTAGAAAAAGATCAACATGGGCCAAATTCTTACAAATTGGGATCGTTGGAGGGAATTTTTAAAGTTGGGATTATTATTGGCCAATAGGTGAAACTTAGGATTATTAAAATTCAATAGCCCTAATAACTTTCATTTCTTTCATATATATTTCATGTTAGTCATAAATTTAGTTACTTACCTTCTAGTATTATATGACAATTCAATACTTAGATTGTGAGCGAGGGCATGAAAGAGTGGCATTATTCGGCACGTGGCTGCTACGTTAACACACGTTAGAAAAGTGGCGTGGTGCAAAAAAACGGAGGAGTGGGAGCGGTGTGGTTATTTTATAAAAAAAAATAAACATCAACGAATTAAAATACACCGGAACTCCCCCCACTGATCAAGAGCCTCCATCTCACAACCCAAGTGCCCCCAACGCCGGTGGAAAACTCCTCGCCCTCATCACCGCGCCATGTCCACGCCACCACAATAGGTGGTGTTCCCGGCGTGGAAAGACTACCACGCCACTTTTTCACTCCCACACCGTATCATCTTAAGGATGTACCATATTGCGTTTGATATATCAATGTACTACTTTATCATGATCATCCAATGTTTGTGTTCAATCAATTCATTGTTATATCATCACCACCTTTTACCCTTTAACTTTTATAATTTTTTGTTTAAAACATTTTCTAACTAATAAATGTATTGTATAAAAGTTTATAAATTTATACATATATGAAGTTTATTAAGTTCTTCCATAAAAAAAGGTCATAAGAACAACATATAATTTCGATATTTTTATACCATGGTTATAACTTATAAGATAACTTAAATGCCCAAATTAATTTTATCCTCTTACAATTTTTATTCATCTCAAGCATTCATCAATAAAGTCACAAACTTATTTTTAAGTGCAGTAACCTGCCGGGTAACAAAACATGAAATACGTTAACAGTATCATCACCTTCATGATTCAACGGCTTTTTTCAAAAGATAGGGGAACGGCGGTTGAGCGAACAAACCGTCGATAAACAACTTGGAGACCGCCCGGTTCAACCCTTCGGTCACATGTAACCCATCCCAACTCATATACCGCGATGGATCTTTACACGACATCGCCCCCGGGGCACCACACGTGCTCCTCGGATCTGGAACAAAGTTATAAGCCCCCCCTCCACTCCCGCAGCACGCTTTAAACCGCTCAACGAACCCATATTTCGCAGCATTACCGAAAACCTCACGGTACGCATGCCAATCATCACCATACACAATCACCGCGGACGGGTGCATTTTGCGTAGTTCATGTAGTTTTGCTTGTAGTGCCATGTTATGGTCGTAGCTTTCTTTGTTCTTGAATGCAACACAACCTATCTGGTCGAGTTGGGTTGGGCGTGGCGCGATTATGAACGAGAATGGTAAACAGCCAGTCGCGGGCAAGCCTTGTACAACTACATGCTTTGCACCCATTTTCAAAAGCTCATTTATAACTTGTGTTTGGTACTTTATGGCTAGCTTTTGGACAGTCTTGCTAGTGATTTTTGATCCAGTAATGTAGTTATAATCATTGGCAGCCATCTGGCCGATCCAAACTAACGCACCGTTGAACACGGCCTTGCATTTAGCCGGAGTTGAAACCGCGTCTTTACATCCGGAACCCTTGGTGTATTCTTTGAACCAAGTGAGTTGTGTTGTGAGTGATTGCGGGACGGTATTGGTTGTGAGGTTGTTTTTGGCGAAAAATGAATATGGAATGGCGGTGCAACCGGAGATGGCGAAGTTGACGCCGTGAGTGGTTTTGGTGTGCTTGTTAAGGTAGGGTGGGAAGTAGGGTAAGTTGAGTGATTCGGCTATGAAGTCTATGACTAGACGGCCGTTGGAGTATCGGTTAGTGGGACGGTGGAAGAACGTGCGGCCGTATGGAAGGCTGTCCACGTGGTGAAAGATGGATGGTCGGGTGGCGTCGTTGAGGTTGCCCGTGTCGGTATAAGAGTCTCCGAAGACGTAGACTTTGTCGAACGGTCGAGTTCGCGGGCTAGCATGAGAAAATGGTGAATGGAGAATGATGGGTATGAAACTTGTAAGAAGGGCAAAGTATAGAAAAGAATACATCTTTTAATTGTTTTGAGATGTTGTTCACCTTGGTTGTGGTTGGGGTATTTATCAACAACTCAACATACTTACCCAACATTTGGAATATTAAAGAAGACATCTTTTAAATGTTTTTGAGATGTTGCTCACCTTGGTGGTTGGGGCATTTATCAACTCAACATACTTACCCAACCTTTGGAACGTGTGATGTCTTGAAAATTCTAAAGACCACAAAATGGAAATTAAAACATGTTTGATGGATACAGGCGACTACATAAAAGGCTATGCGGTATCGTGATGGTCCTTTTTTAGAGGATGATCCGCCACGTAGGCGTCACGTAGGATGGGTTTGAGGATAGGGTACAGGGGATGGAGATATGGAAATGGGGGGATGGACCTAAAATGTATATGTATATATTGTATGTATAGGTGTGTGAGAGAGTGGATGGCTGTTTTTTGTCTTGTTGTGGACCGTCGGACACGTCCTCCTGCAGAACGGTGAGGACGCCGCTTGGGGGGGCAACATGGAAAGAGGACCGGCGCCGGTAGGGGACGGTCCAAAGCCAATCCCCATACCGAGCAGCCTAATAGGCGTCCTATTAAAATTTTTAAAAAAAGTGTAAGGTTTTTGAACTTGTCTCTTGAAGTTACATCTAAAGTTGGTTTTGAACTTGTCACTTGAAGTTATTTGATTTTTAAAGAAAGTGTAAGATTTTTCACGATGAGCCTACATAGAGAGGTGAACCGAACCATCGGTTAATTTTCAAAAAAAAAAAAAAAGTTAATGTTTTAACCGGTTTTTTCTCGGTTATTCATTTTAACCAGTTCGGCTGATAACCGTTTTTTTTTTTTGGTTAATTAGTTGGTTTTTCCCTGTTTTTTTTTTTTCGGTTAATCGGTTAAAAACCGGTTCCACCACTCAATATCTATAACCGTAGTTATAATTAACCACTAACCACCGGTTATTAACCGGTTACTGTTAACAAACTGGTTTTTTCCCGCCTCTACCCACATAGATACCAAGTTTTATGTTACTCGATGCAAGGTTGACCATAAGTTTTTTTTTTTTTTTGAATGGCTAACAAACTCAATCCCGAGCACTCTCAGGGCACCCACTGGACAAACGGAGTACTCCGAGAGTAACCCGAGTCCACCACCAATTCCGGGGAAAACCCGGTAACCCACCCGCCCGTAGGCACGACGGTGAAATTACCGGTAAAACTCGTTTGGCTCAATGATCCAACCCAAGGTTTCCCTGAGTCTCCTATCATTGCCCACCAGTACCTTACTCTGCATCAAGTGAGAGTCGAACTTGCATCTCTCAAGAGAAATGCAAGCCCTCCACCACTTGATCTAGATTTTAATGGACCACAATTGATTACGTTGGGTTGACTACAAGCTTATTATGAAGTAAAAATAATTTTCTTTTTTAAAAGTGTTTTAAAATTTCTTCTAATCTCAATTCTCTCGGTCAAACACATGACGTAACGTCAGTAGCGATTAATATCATGTGAAAGATTTAACCATTAGACCACCCATAGTGGGCATCTTCTCTGGCGTGATCCCCAAACACGTCCAAAAACGCCGCCGCCCCACCCCCGCCGGCGTGATCCGGCAAAAAAAAACCGCAGGCGTGTTTTAAGTCACGCTTTGAAAATATTTGTTTGGCCAATAGCATTTAAACTTCATTTTTTTAGTCCAATAGCTTTTTTTGTTGGTCTTTTTTATTTTTATTTAATTACTAGGTTAAAACCCCATGTATTACACGGGTTGCATAAATATAATTTTATATAATAAATAATAAAAAGACATTTATTTTTAAAAAAATTCGTATATTGCACGTGTTGAATAAAATATAGTGTCATATGTTAATACAAACAGTCATCAAGATTTATCTTTTAAAAATGAAAATTGATATACTATTTACTTATTATAATATTTTATTTTGCTTTTTTTTTTTATTTTGCATAAATGTAATTTTATATAATACATAATAAAAAAGATATATCTTTAAGAAAAATCGTATATTGCACGTGTTTAATAAAATATAATGTTATATGTTAACACATACAGTCGTCAAGATTTATCTTTTAAAAATAAACTTTAATGTAATATTTACTTATCATAATATTTTACTTTGTTAAATATGTATTCTTAACTAATTTTTTGTTTAAAATTATTATTATTTAATATGATCATAATAAAAATAAATGTTTATATTCTAATCTAATTTTTTGTTTAAAATTATTATTATTATTATTATTATTATTATTATTATTATTAGTATTAGTATTAATATTAGTATTAAATATGATCAAAATAAAAACAAATGTTTATCCTTATGTAAATATTTATTCTTATCTAATATTTTTGTTTAAAATTATTATTGTTATTTAATATGATAGATAAATAGGAAATAAGGTGAGAAAGCACCAGGAAGTGACACGTGTTCAAAAAAGATTTTTATTTATTAGTATAGGAAGATTTACACCTTTTAACATAATGTCCACATCCCCACTACACCAATTTTAGAAAACGCCCAATAATGCCCCTTGTTGACTGTGCTGTCACATGGCGGAAAACGCCCAAGGGTGAGAGCATTATTCACCCTTACCACTACGCATGGTCTTAAAGAAACAAGCATGAAAAGTGAATCCCATTTAGACAATGCGTAGCGGTTTGAGCAATAATGCCCTCACCTTTGAGCGTTTTTTGGCACGTAGCAGTCCAGTCAGCAAGGGGGCATTATTTGACGTTTTTACAAAATAGGCGTAGTGGGATAATGCCCGAACCAATCATTACACAATTATTGATTTTTTTTAAATTAAAAACCAATAATACTTCATTAAATAAAAAAATTACAATATTAAAAACAAAAAAATAAAAAAGGGTAAAGTTAAAAAAATTACTAAAAAAATAAAATACATTAATTTTCGTCTTCGCTTTCTTCATTCTCGCCAACTTCGTCTTCCTCGTACTCCGTTTCTTCATCACCCTCGGGTGGGATATACCGAACCGACCATGACCAAATCAACCGTTAACTCGGAATGGTACGGTTCGTAGCGCAATTCTCGTGCATTATTCACTCTCTCTTCCATTGACGCTTGCGGATGCTCCTCCTGAACGGCTTCCGATACATAATTCTGGCATATCGCCTTTCCTTCGTCTTCCAAAATCATGTTGTGCATGATTATACAAGCGTACATAGCATCTCTCATTTTTTGCTTGGTCCACGCACGATGTAAGGACCTGCACGAAAATATCCTAAAACACTCCGTAAGTGAAAACCCGGACCCCTAAAACCCTAATCCTTATGAGAAATCAAGAAATTCAATTTTATTGATCTGTCGCGGGCCGCGTAAGACTTAAGGATAGTCTACGCGGGGCGCGACAGCCAGACTAAACTCCGGATAAGCTTTAGGACACGTGTCGTCCACATGTCACGACCACGCCATGACTCAGCAACCCTCAAACCGCCCACCACCCCTCACGGGCCGCGAAGGCCTCTCCTGTTTCTTTCGCGGGCCGCGACGCGCCCCAGTTTCAGCCTATAAATAGAGGACGATGGTTTTATTTCAAATCGTTCAATTCTTTTCTTTCTCTCTAAACATATAATGCTATAATACTCCTGTATTATACCCCTAAAACCCGAAACTCTGCTCGTTATTAGAGTAATAACTCTAATCACTGGTACGATACTTTATCCGATCGATTGAAACCAATCCGATGGATGTTTAAGTGCTGCCTATATTCGGCTATACTTTTTCATTCGTCGTGAGGGTTATGATCTCGTGATTATCGTTAAAGTTGAATTTAGTTAATACGCTAATATGAGTTCCATTTTATCTAAAAATTAGAACTCGTAACCAGGGAGCTGTTAAACTAGAATACTTAGCGATTAAATAAACTTAATAGTTAAGGAAACTTAATAGTTAAGTAAACTTAATAGTTAAGATAACTTAGCAGTTAAGGAAACTTAATAAATAAGTTAAACTTAATCAGCTAAGTAAGATTAATTAATCAGTTAAGCAAGATTAATTAAGCTAAGTAAGATTAATTAATCAGTTAAGCAAGATTAATTAATCAGTTAAGCAAGATTAATTAACCTAAGTAAGATTAATTAATCAGCTAAGTAAGATTAATTAACTAAGTAGATATACATGAAAATAGCTATATATGGGTTAGGTATTATCTAAGGAAAATACTATCTAGGGAAGGTTTTATCTAGGGAAGGTTCAACAAAGAAAGATAACACCTAGGGAAATTCTATATAGGGGTTGACTTATCTCCTTAGCTATAAATAGGAAGCTTAGGATTCATTTTCCTTTGCTCATTTCTTCTATTCTTCTCTCTATACGTTGGTGTTCTAACCAATAATCACCGATGCAATAATCTGTCCGATCGATTCAGGAACCAACTAACGAATGCCAAAGTGTTGTCTAAACAAGACTATACTTTGTGAATTTCGTTAAGATTCTTAAACGGATGCCAAAGTGCTGTCTAAATAAGACTATACTTTGTGAATTTCGTTAAGGTTCTGATCTCGTGACCATCGTTAGGTTTGATGTGGTTTCACAATAATAACGTATTCCACTCTGTTAAACTAAATGTTTAACTGCCAGAAAACTCTGCACTATACACTTACAATCAAAATAAACGCTTAAATCATCAGAAGATTTAGAACTCTAAAGAAAGTAGATGCTTAGTTATCAAAAGGCATAGAATCAGAAGGCTTGTTAATCAAGACTATATGCTAACAAGGTGAGTCATTCTCTTTTTATCAAACTTGTTTTACCATACCCAAATATTTTCCAGTTATATTTTACAGGGATTAAGTCTTGGTTATCTTGAATCACTGGCAAGTGGGGTATTGTGCACATTACTAATTTCTCATGGTTAGGTTAACAAACCTAACAGTGATAATCATCACTACTTGGGTGAAAGGACCCAATAGTGGTATGACCATCGTCACCAGGGTGTGACACGGCGCCAGATAAAAATAAGATAGTAGCCATTGTAATCGCTCTTATGCTGTAATCTATAACAATGTGTCTTTTTGTACAAACTGAATGAACTCACCAGTATTTCCTGCTGATCAAAATCTTTTTAAAACGCGTTTCAAGTAATTACAGTAGATCGGGATAAGAGGTGGATACGGCACCTAAAGGCTTAAAGAAGTGGCTTATTTTATCAAATAAATTAAATCAAACGTTGTATTTGGGTTATCCTATATTAAAGCTACATTTGCAAAACTTGGGTTTATCCCATCTATTTAATAAATAAAATCCGGTGTTTCAAACTCTGATATTTTCCTAACTCACGGTCCTGATGAATATTTCCGTTGCAGTTTTTTTTTAAATAACCACCGGTACCACCTGGCTGGTTCGCGGCTCCCGATTTCGTCCAGAGCGTGGTCGGGGTTCATGACATAAGGTGGTATCAGAGCCACTGGTTTAAGCCAATAGGTGTTGTGATAATAATACTTAAGCTTAAACAAAAGAGTTAGGAAATTGCTATTAACTGATAGCACACTTGATAGTATTTAGACTTGAACCTAAGAAAAATTGTCTTAGTATAAGCTTCGAGATAAGCTAATTACTTGAGTAGATAAAGTGTGATGGGTGTTGGTATGTCGTGAGAATGATGACTAGAACGTTGCAAGTATGGTAAATAAGCGATAACACTTGGCCACTGTTATTTCTTATTTATTGGTACTACTTGGTTCTGGAATATGATCCGTCATGGGAATACCAATTTCCTTGTTCCTTGATGAAAGCACTAATTAAAGGTTCATTTCTAAATCATGATTTAAGAAAGATCTATTTATGGAAAATTCAAATTACCTCTCCGGCAAGACTGGGCATGGTGTAGCAGACTCTCCAGCTTGTCCGGGTAAGATGAGGTTACCACTCCGGCGAGAACCGGGTAAGATGGGGTATATGCTATGTCAAACAAGTGATAAAAATTCCCTAAATAGTATCATACCTGATGTCAGACTTAATTTTTGAAACATGAATCTGTTAAATACATTTACCTTATGAAGGGTATGTATATTACAATATGTGAAATATATAATATAGATATGTATGTCTATAAGGAAATCCAAAAACCATAAGGATTGACAAATTAGGATAAAGCACGAGCATGTGTGTCAATGATAATTCTAGATTTCTTTATCAGGAATCTCTCGCATATATCTATAATTCCGATATCAAACATTATTTCGTTTGATCATCTATCTCGTAACTCGGGCGACAATATAAACGACGGGAACCCTTTAAGTTGGGACATCATCAAAAGTATAAAAATTTCCCTTTGCGCTACCTTAGATTAATAACGCATTAGGAAACCAGTAGCTAAAGTTGTGCTAGGCACAAATCGTCTCAAAACTTACGCTAATAAGAGTAATTCTACTTTCTTTAAGAACTCTTGCGAAAACAAAAGTAACCACGACTAGATGCACTTACAAAGACTCTTCACCTATAATCCTACTAAGATTACCAGTAATAAAGAATCTGTTACGAAATACATGGGCTGCAACGGACTAAAGTTGTCCAAACCATTAGTATATATGTTAAGAAGAATGAAGTAATGTATGCTTCAAAATTTAGACATTAAACCCGATCTTCAAAACACATGATCATGACGTATGCCATGAAATGGAAAGAATTAAAAGAGCTGACAGAAAGGAAATTTTGTCTGCTTCATAAAAAGGAACAAATGGAAACGATAATTCCTGAGGTGATTGCTGACTTAGGTTTAGATTTGCAAACCAACCAGAGAAGTGACCACCAGGAGACAAGACAGACTAGCCAGCAAAATTCATCTCTATAATGAAAGCTGCAAGTCATGTACGAAAGTGAGACATAGCGTATATGGTCTCGGAGCTCCTTTAACACTAGAGGCGGGGAACTGAAAGAAATTCCGACCGACGTTTTCCCAGAGGATCTATTTGGACTATCACCCGATCGTGAAGAGAAACTCAGAATTCATCTGAACAACACTGATTGTTATAACACAAAGTTAAGACTAATATAGTAGTTGATGCTTTAAGTCATAAACAAGTACGTGCTCTTAGGTTAAATTGCGGATAGATTTAATGGAACAATTAAAGAGTACCCAAGAAACAGCAATCAAGGATGATGCTGAAAGATTTGAAAAGGGATAATGAAGGAATCAGAAAAAAGAACTAATGGAAATTGGAAATTCCATAAAGAATTCGGATACCTATTCAAGGAACCCTACAAGAAAGGATTCTCGAAGAAACCCATAGAATTAAGTATTTGATGCATTGTGTAAGTAATATGAGGTATCGAGGTTTGAATAAGAATTTTTGACAGATAGGAATGAATAATGATGTAGCAAGTTACAAGTATTTAGTTTATTAGCAAGTTAAAACTAAACAATAGAGCCCTTTAGGTTTACATCAACGATAAAGATATCAGTATAGAAATGAGATTGATAACAATGGGTATTGTTACCAAATTACCCAAAACAAGAAACGACACAATCTGGGTGATTGTGGATCGACTAACCAAGTTTGCTCAATCCCTACCAATGCAGAAAACCCTTTAGTATAAAATGCTTAGTTATGTAGGGGTGAAATAGTCTCATTACCTAGAATCCCATTATCTATTGTATTAAATCGAGATAGTCATTTCACTTCTCATTTCTAGGAAAATTTTAACCCAAACTCATTTTGAGCAGTGTGAACGAACACTACAAAACATAGAAAGACATGCTAAGTACATATTGATGAAAGTAGGACTATCATAATATTTTGTTTTTCAATTGGCCTATAAATACTAGTGTTACCTGTTTAAAGCATTTTATGGATGATAGTATCATCCAGTATGTTAGACATACATATAAGAAACGCAACTATCAGGCCATAAGATAAGCAAACCATTGAAAATCAAATCAGAGAAAGGATACTACTAAAAGTCTCTCCGGGAATAATCCGATGCGGCAAGAAAGAAAAGTAAGTCTAAAATTTGTTGAACCAATTGGAATCATTAAGCAAATTGGATCGATAGTTTATCAACAAGAGTCACCGGAAGAAACGACAGGAATACATGATATGTTTCATGTATGCCACTTAAGGAATACCTGATTGATAAATCTTTAATTCTACCTCTTCAAGCTATAGAGGTAAATGAAAAAAAAATTAAATTCATTGAAAGACCATACAAGTCAAAGATAAGAATCACAAGGCAAGAAATTAGTTCTGGTAAGGGTGGAGTACGACTTAAAGTGAGGACAAGAATATACTTGGGTATCGAAGCTAAGATGGAAGTAACCACACTTAAATCTCGAGGACAAGATTTTAAACAAGGTGGGGAGGATGTAAGGACCTGCACAAAAATATCCTAAAACACTCCATAAGTGAAAACCCGGACCCCTAAAACCCTAATCCTTATGAGAAATCAAGAAATTCAATTTTATTGATCTGTCGCAGGCCGCGTAAGACTTAAGGATAGTCTACGCGGGGCGCGACAGCCAGACTAAACTCCGGATAAGCTTTAGGACACGTGTCACACCTCAACCGATGGCGGAATCATCGGGGCATGGCACTGAGTGAAACAGATTGTCCAGAAGTTTCCATAACAACTATCATTACCATTCAATTTAAATTAACATGTCCCATACCATGTCTCAAATAGTTAACAAATTATTACAGATAAACATCAAGGCAAATATTCTGTTCCGACAACTCAGATTTAAACATAAATAGTTCGTTTATTGGTTTCTAGGACCTCCTTTCCTAGCTTCGATTTCATCACAGCACAACGAGCATCCTAGACCTTTCCTAGCCTCAATTTCACAGTGAGCTAGGCATACAAACAACCTAAACACCTGTCACATACGTTAAATAAAGTCAATACATAAAATGTAAAGGTGAGCATACAAGTTTGATAATAGCATATAGAGTTCGAATTCGTTTACGCATAACCAGCACGTACACATCGTGAAATGAAGCACGTTAGTTATCGACATAGATCCATCGATACCAATGACTGCGGGTTGACTGCCCGAGGCAGTTCGCAATACATGATTACCCCCGTAATTCATGCAAGTAAAAGATCCTTAACAACCCCCGTGTGAACGGGTGCTGAGTCCAAACTATAGTACTATCGTTGCTAAGGCAGGTAGACAGCATTCCATGTGTAAACATAACAAACAAGCATTCATAAGCCACATATAACATGCATTAATGGTTAGCGTTCAAATAGTTTGAGTAGTGTGATAGTTGTAGTTTGAATATTCGTAACGTATGTAACACCCAAAAGTGCTTAAAGCAAAAAGGGATCGAGTATACTCACAGCGATTATGGATTGAAGGGAGCGCTTAGCGAGTTAGGTTATCCTGAATAGATTCAATAGCATAACGATAAGTTGCGCGTAAAACAATACAGGGTGAGGGTGGGTAGGATGGTTGGTCGTCCGGATGGTCATCCGTGCGGACAGTAATCCGTGCGAGTAGTTAATCCGTTCGGTTGGTCATCCGTGCGGACAGTTTGTCCGTGCGGATGACTATTCGAGTGGATTGTTTCTTCCTATGGGTGAGATGTGTTTGTGTATGATGGCTTGTCCTTTGAAGTTTTTGTTGTAGTATTTAGAAAACATTTAAGTTTCTCTATCCTTCAAGTCGGTCGCGCGGACGACAATCCATCCGGATGGTAATCCGTGCGGACAACGAATTTGATGGTGAGTCACTTGGTGAAATCCGTGCGCATGGTAGTCTGTGCGGATCACGAAAATCCGTCCGGATGGTAGTTCGTGCGGACATCGACAATCCGTCCGGATGGTAGTCTGGTCGGATGAACATGTTGGAAATTGTTTAAGGTCTTAGTATCTCATGATCCGAAGAGTAATCCATTCAGAGGGTCGTCCGTGAGGATTATTCATTCGTCGATACTCAAACCTTGTTTGAATATGGGTCCCAAGTGTAGTCCGTCCGGATGGCAACTCGCCCGGATAGCCTGTTCGTGCGGACATCAGTCCGTCCGGACGGCATCTCGTTCGGGTCATTCCGTTCGTCTACCCTTGGTTGCTTTTGTCGTTCTATCGAGATGTTTTGATTACGTGTCGACCAATCGGAATTGCATTCTTACCCATATGACTAAGCCGGCCAGGAATCACCCCAGCTTGGCCGGTCGGCGACTCAGAACGGTCATTCTGGTCTAACCCGAAATCAGGTGTCTCGTGGGTAGAATCCGGATTTAGGACTAGTGCATCACTAACATTGAGCAGACGACTAGAACTGGTCCGATTCTCACCGTTTTAGAGTGTAAAAGAAGGAGAAAACTTGTGTTTATCTCTTTCAACTCTTTTATCCTTTGAAAAGTTCAAATTTATGCGAAGTTGTTTGTGAAATCTTGTGGAAATCGTTTAGATCCGAGTTATTCTTGGTGGAATGAGGTCATACTTGAAGCTCGTGGGAACTTCATAATGACGTCACCCTAGAATACCTCAAATCTTGATGATTTCACGGTTAAAAGTTAATAATTAAAAGATAGAAAGGTGTAGAAGTGCGTATAGATCAAGAAAGTACAAGATTTAGGGCCAAAACTTACCGGAATCGAGAGAAATCGAAGAAAAGGTGAAGAGAGCGTGCTAGTCGGACGTCACTTGCCAAAAGTGGAAAGTTTGGAGAGTGACCCGTGTATTTATAGGGTGCTAAAAGAGGAAAGTACGATTCGTCCGGATTGCACATCACCCGGATGGTCATCCGTGCGGATGGCCTGTCCGTGCGGATTGGCGCCTGGGTGGTGTGTTTGGTGCGACGAGCTTTGGCGTTTCGGTTCCGATTGCGAGCGACTCGATAGGGTTTCCTAGTCAAATTACTTTTAGTCCCAACTACTTCGTACCTTGCGTAATCTATTCTCCACTATCTATCATGATCATGATTCGAGGTCGAGTTCGACTACATTTCGAGTTAGAGTTCGAGTTTCGATTGAGTTCGCTTGATTACCACAACATAACTAAATAAACATGCACAAGTAACACGTAAGGCACACACACACACGTATAAACAATAAATAAAGTACATAGTTCGAGTTGCGATTCGATGTCGATTTCGATTAGCATAGCTTGATTAGTGATTAGTTAACTTTATCGCATTGTTACTTCCTATAGTTCACAGTCGCAGGTCGATCGAATAACGATTAACACTCTTCGATTATTGTCATTAACGACACTTACTCCACATAATACAATTAAAATAACTAAATTTCTACAAGTCAAGTTGCGCGAAATCGGTCGTTGACTCAGACTTGACTTTGACTTTGACTTGTGAAAACACGGGGTGTTACAACACGTGTCGTCCACGTGTCACGACCACGCCAAGACTCAGCAACCCTCAAACCGCCCTACCACCCCTCACGGGCCGCGAAGGCCTCTCCAGTTTCTTTCGCGGGCCGCGACGCGCCCCAGTTTCAGCCTATAAATAGAGGACGATGGTTTTATTTCAAATCGTTCAATTCTTTTCTTTCTCTCTAAACATATAATGCTATAATACTCATGTATTACACCCCTAAAACCCGAAACTTTGCTCGTTATTAGAGTAATAACTCTAATCACTGGTACGATACTTTATCCGATCGATTGAAACCGATCCGATGGATGTTTAAGTGCTGCCTATATTCGGCTATACTTTGTCATTCGTCGTGAGGGTTGTGATCTCGTGATTATCGTTAAAGTTGAATTGAGTTAATACGCTAATACGAGTTCCATTTTATCTAAAAATTAGAACTCGTAACCAGGGAGCTGCTAAACTAGTATACTTAGCGATTAAGTAAACTTAATAGTTAAGTAAACTTAATAGTTAAGGAAACTAAATAGTTAAGTAAAATTAATAGTTAAGGAAACTTAATAGTTAAGTAAACTTAATAGTTAAGATAACTTAGCAGTTAAGGAAACTTGATAGATAAGTTAAACTTAATCAGCTAAGTAAGATTAATTAATCAGTTAAGCAAGTTTAATTAAGCTAAGTAAGATTAATTAATCAGTTAAGCAAGATTAATTAAGTTAAGCAAGATTAATTAATCAGTTAAGCAAGATTAATTAAGCTAAGTAAGATTAATTAATCAGCTAAGTAAGATTAATTAACTAAGTAGATATACATGAAAATAGCTATATATGGGGTAGGTATTATCTATGGAAAATACTATCTAGGGAAGGTTTTATCTAGGGAATGTTCAACTAAGGAAGATAACACCTAGGGAAATTCTATATAGGGGTAAGACTTATCCCCTTAGCTATAAATAGGAAGCTTAGGATTCATTTTCCTTTGCTCATTTCTTTTATTCTTCTCTCTATACGTTGGTGTTCTAACCAATAATCTCCGACGCGATATTATGTCCGATCGATTCGGAAACCAACTAACGAATGCAAAAGTGCTGTCTAAACAAGACTATACTTTGTGAATTTCGTTAAGATTCTGAAACGGATGCCAAAGTGTTGTCTAAATAAGACCATACTTTGTGAATTTTGTTAAGGTTCTGATCTCGTGACCATCGTTAGGTTTGATGTGGTTTCACACTAATAACGTATTCCACTCTGTAAAACTAAATGTTTAACTACCAGAAAACTCTGCACTATACACTTACAATCAAAATAAACGCTTAAATCATCAGAAGATTCAGAACTCTAAAGAAAGTAGATGCTTAGTTATCAAAAGGCATAGAATCAGAAGGCTTGTTAATCAAGACTATATGCTAACAAGGTGATTCATTCTCTTTTTATCAAACTTGTTTTACCATACCCAAATATTTTCCAGTTATATTTTACAGGGATTAAGTCTTTGGTTATCTTGAATCACTGGCAAGTGGGGTATTGTGCACATTACTAATTTCTCACGGTTAGGTTAACAAACCTAACAGTGATAATCATCACTACTTGGGTGAAAGGACCCAATAGTGGTATGACCATCGTCACCAGGGTGTGACACGGCGCCAGATAAAAATAAGATAGTAGCCATTGTAATCGCTCTTATGTTGTAATCTATAACAATGTGTCTTTTTGTACAAACTGAATGAACTCACCAGTATTTCCAGCTGACCAAAATCTTTTTAAAACGCGTTTCAGGTAATTACAGTAGATCGGGATAAGAGGTGGATACGGCACCGAAAGGCTTAAAGAAGTGGCTTATTTTATCAAATAAATTAAATCAAACGTTGTATTTGGGTTATCCTATATTAAAGCTACCTTTGCAAAAAAACATGGGTTTATCCCATCTGTTTAATAAATAAAATCCGGTGTTTCAAACTCTGATATTTTCCTAACTCACGGTCCTGATGAATATTTCCGCTGCATCGTTTTTTTTTTAAATAACCACCGGTACCACCTGGCTGGTTTGCGGCTCCCGATTTCGTCCAGAGCGGGGTCGGGGGTCGTGACACACGACAAGGATTTCTCAAATAGTGCCATCGTTGTTTAAGAACCACAAAGCATCTGTCAATGTCTTTTCGTGAAGACTCTTAAACCTTTTTAAAGTGTGCTCTTTTTTCATCGATAGTATAACAACCCTTCTAAAAATATTTAGAACACCCCTATATGCTCTAAAATACACCCCGTACATGTAAAATGGCCCTAAATGCCTTTTATTTTATAAAAATAAAATAAAAACAAAAATCAGGTGGTTCTGGCGGGGAGCGACAGACTCCCCCAAGTATGTCGCGGGGAGCGAGGGAACTAGTGGCGCAGCCCGATGCCGCCACGTGTCACATGCGTGTCGAGGCTATACTGGTGACTGGTCCAAGCTATGCCCTACTACCCCTATCTCGCGGGCCACGAAGGACAACCTTTAGTTGGTCGCGGGGCGCGAGAAACCTGCGATCAGGCCCTATAAATTAGGAATATCGGCATTCAGTTTCCGTCGCTCAAAACTCAAAATTCTCTCTCAAATTTTGAATTGTAGAAATAATATCGGGCATAATACCCCCTAATTAGCGAAGCTCTGCCTCGTTGTAAGTATTATAACCCCCGGTTATGTATTAGATATGCTGCCCGATTGATCTAGTGCTCCGTAACGTCTGTCGAGGCTCTGTCCGACGTAGTCGTTGGAGTTCTGTCTCGGGGAGGGTATAACCAATGTAAAATGAGTTATTATACAAACGCATGTGCATTGTTTTAATTAATAGATTATAACCAGGAAGTCACAAGGAAAATACCTAAATTAGCAATGTGAGTACTCCATCTTTTTGTGTAAACTTTTTTTTGTGAGTAATCTCCTTTTTGTGTAAAATTGTTTTTACAAAATCTCAAATGTTTAACTTATATTTCACATTGATTGAGTATTTGTGATTCTACAATTATCGTCGGTATGTTGGGGTTTTGTATACAAAATTTGTTACTACACTGTGAGTAGTAACATGACCACAAGTCGGGTTGACAGTACCGTGGTGGGTAATTAAAGTAAGAATTGGAAACAAATATAATTGCGAGATCGCCCTCAATACTGTAAAATGATAAAACCTGTTTTGATTAAACTGGGATTCACTCGCCAGTATTTATTGCTGATAAAATGTTTTTAAACGCGTTTCAGGTAACAAAATGTGAAAGCCAATTAGAATCCAGCTGGACAACACTGAAGGCTTGGAAAAGTGGCTATAAAAGTTACCTAAATAAAGAAGATGTTTTATTTTCAATAAAATAGGGTTTAACCCTATAATATGATGTACTGAAAACTTGGGTTTTTCCCATGTGTTTAATCCTATAAAAATGTGGTATTTTACTCTGATAAAATATTTTCTAACTATGGTCCTGATTTAATTTCCGCACCAAAATGAATAAACATTGATACCACCATCTTTGAGTAGGCCGCGACCGCACGCCTCCTGAGGCAGGGGTCGGGGGTTGCGACAGAAGGTGGTATCAGAGCTACAGCCACTGATTTCTGCTACAGAAGTGTTGTGCTGACATTGAAAATTGTTAATTTTGTTAGGAAATAATTTATGTGATCAGGTGCATACGTGTATATTATCATTTGTGTTATTATTTGTTAGTTTACAGTATGAGTGATTAAGGACCATCGGACGCTTATCGTCAGTTATCTAGTTCTCCTAAAGATGAAGGAACTTATTCCCAGCCTACTCCTTCGGGGTACTCAGCTGACACAGAAGAGGGGATCTTTGTATTCAAAGCACAATCCGAAGAGCCATTCCCTACCAAAAAGAGAGGATGGTTCAGTCGGGGAGCGCACGAGTGTAGGAAAAGAATGAGGAAGTTAAACCAACAGAGGGCTTTAGCTGCAACAAATAGAGAAATGAATGCCCAGACCCAGGATATACTCAATAGACGATTAGCTAACTTTCACATATTAGCCACTACTGTCGCAGACCCAAATTTAGAACAAATCATAGCACCACAGCCACTACCCTTGTTCCCAACTCAACCCATGGAAATAGAATCAAACCCAGGAGACCAGATTCCCTTACCTGCCTTTGACCCAAATGAAATCCCTAGAGTCTCAGCACCCCATCCTCCAAATTATTACCCATGGCTTGACGATCACAGAGATTACCAAGAACTCTACCCACAAGAGGAACCCATACAAAACCCAGTAGCACCCTACCCAAACCTTAACCCGCTAGATCCTTACTGGGATAATGACCAATATATTCGAGAGATCCTAGAAAACCCATACCCATACGAAGAACCAATGCCACAATATCCTGACCCGATACCAGCACCCGCATCACCCATGAGCACCGAGAACATGCAGGAACTCCACACTTTTGGTGAGGAGTTGTTAGATGAAAGTGAAAAGATAAGGCAAATAGGGGAGAGGCTCGTTTGGAAATACGACGAGCGTAATATGCAATACTGGATGAACCCACTAACAGTAATAATAATAATGATAATATATATATATATGTGTGTGTGTGTGTGTGTAGTTTGAAAAAAAAACTAGACTAAATTAGATAATCCAATAACTACTGATGCATACTAGTATTGTATTTTAAATTCCAGTTACGGTTTGTATTAGATGCATAATATATATAAAATAGAGTAAATGTCGCAATGCACGACGATTTTGATCAATATGTTTGTCTGTGTGATTGTTTACATTAAATCTTATTTTGTAATATTAATACCTGGTAAATGTTTATAATTCAGATGGACAACGAAGTAAATCAAGAAAACCAATTAGATAACAGTGCAGTTCAACATATAGTGGCACAAGGAATCATAGATGCTATGCCTAATATCATTCAAGCTGTTAGAGAAGCTGAAAATAATAAAAGTAACAGTGGAAGTAAACGACCACCTACTGAACCCGATCACAGCGTAAACAATGGACCATTACTTCAATTGCCTATTTCAAAAAGAAGAAGAACCATGTCTTATGGTTGTTCTTACAAAGAATTATGGTCTTGTAAACCAATAGAATTCTCTGGCAATGAAGGAGCCATTGCAGCCCTACGCTGGATAGAAAAGACTGCGGCTGTCTTAAAAATAAGCAAGTGTGTAGAGGAAGATAAAATCATGTTTGCTTCTAATCTTTTTAAGAATGCAGCTCTAGAATGGTGGAACACTATTCTCCAGTCTAGGGGAAGTGACAGAGTCTATAACGTGGAATGGACTGAGTTTAAGAATATGGTTGAAAGGAAATTCTGTCATCCCAATGAAAAGAAACAGATAGCTAATAAGTTTCTAAACCTTAGAATGACTGGAATAGATTGTAAGGGTTACACTACTGTATTCTTCGAATATGCTAGAATTGTGCCAACCCTAGCTTCACCTGAACCAGTATTAATCTCCCATTACATCTGGGGATTAATCAGTGAGATTAGATATGTAGTCAAGGCAGCTAGACCACCAACCATAGAAGAAGTTGTAGAACTAACAAATACCTTGACTGATGAATTGGTATTTACGCAAGAAGAAAACCAGAGGAAGAACCTAGCTCAAAGGCTTACCCAGGAATTTCGCTACGGTAATTCTAACCGTGGGAAAAATGTAGGTTCTACTTCTGCACCTTACTGTAAGGCCTGCAAGAAGAAACATTCAGGAAGATGCTCCACCTACTGCAATTTCTGCAAGAAACCGGGACATAAAGAAGAAGACTGGAGGAAGAAACCTAGCAATGGAGTATGCTTCAATTGTGGAGAAAAGGGACATATCAAGCCGAACTGTCCGAAACTAGCTCTAGCCATGAACAACAAGACTACTAAGAATGCTAGAGCATTTGTTCTGACAGCTGAAGAAGCAAAGATGATTCCGAATGTAATTGCCGGTACGTTGTTAGTTAATGATGCTTTTGCTAAAGTATTATTTGACTCTGGTGCGAACCAAAGTTTTATTAATACTTCATTCTGCAAACTTCTCAATCAACCATTAACTAAACTTCAACAAGAATGTCTAGTAGAGACACCAAATGGAGAATCCATTAGGAGTACAGAAATCTTGCAGGGAGCAAGAATAGAAATTTTAAAACATAATTTTATTACTAACCTTTACCCAATGAATCTGGCTGAATTTGATATTGTATTAGGAATGGATTGGTTAGTAGCCAATAAAGCCAGTATTTTATGTGATCAAAAGTCAATACAAGTAAATTCACCAAGGGGTGAAAAGATCACAATTAAAGGAAATAAGTCATCTCGACCCACGAAATTCATCTCTGTAATAAAAACAGCCGGTTATGCAAGAAAATGATCACTAATGTATATTATTTCCATAATCATTAACACTAAAGGAAAAGAAGTGAAAGATATTCCCGTAGTATCTCAATTCTCAGATGTTTCTCCAGAAGAATTACCAGGACTACCACCAGATAGAGAAGTTGAATTCAGAATCCACCTGCTACCAGGAACAGCTCCAATTGCCAAGGCACCTTACCGTTTGGCACCCGCAGAAATGCAAGAACTAAAGAAACAGTTAGATGAACTTCTGGAAAAATGATTCATACAGCCCAGTTCATCACCGTGGGTAGCACCAATCTTGTTTGTCAAGAAGAAAGACAGGTCAATGCGTATGTGCATTGATTACCGAGAATTGAACAAAGGCACGATTAAAAATCGGTACCCGTTACCGAGAATCGATGACCTGTTTGATCAATTGCAAGGAGCTCGATTTTTTTCAAAGATCGATTTACGCTCAGGATATCATCAATTGAAAGTACAGGAAGAGAACATTCCTAAGATCGCCTTCAGAACAAGGTATGAACATTATGAATTTACAGTCATACCATTTGGTCTAACTAATGCCCCAGCCGCATTTATTGACATGATGAACCGAATATGTAAGCCATATTTGGATAAATTCATAATTGTCTTTATAGATGATATTCTCATTTACTCTAAGAGTAAAGAGGAACATGCAGCGCATCTGCATGCACTCCTAAATTTGCTGAGAAAAGAAAAGTTTTATGCTAAATTTTTGAAATGCGAATTTTGGTTAGAAGAAGTGCAATTTCTTGTACATATAGTTAATCATGAAGGAATTCATGTGGATTCCACAAAGATTGAGGCTATTACTAAATGGAAAGTCCCTGAATCACCAACGGAGGTGAGAAGTTTTCTAGGACTGGCAGGTTATTATAGACGGTTTATCCGAGATTTTTCTAGAATAGCCATTCCCTGAACCAAATTAACCTGTAAATCTGTTAAGTTTGAATGGGGACCACAACAGGAAGAATCATTTAGAATCCTTAAGCAAAGATTAACCAACGCACCCATATTAGCGTTACCAGAAGGAACTGAAGACTTTGTAGTCTATTGTGACGCTTCTAAGTTAGGTTATGGATGTGTGTTGATGCAACGACAAAAGGTTTTAGCCTACGCCTCTAGACAACTTAAGAATCATGAAGAGAATTATACAACCTATGATCTAGAGTTAGGAGCCATAATTTTTGCCCTTAAGATTTGGAGACACTATTTATATGGAAATAAATTTGTTGTCTTCACCGATCATAAGAGTCTAAGGTACATTTTTTGGCAAAAAGAGTTAAATATGAGACAAAGACGCTGGATGGAAATGCTTAGTGATTATGATTGTAGTATCCAGTACCATGAAGGAAAGGCTAATGTAGTAGCCGATGCTTTAAGTCGGAAGTATCATGAAAAGCCAAAAAGAGTACATTCTCTTAAGTTAAATCTACAGATAGATTTAAATGAACAAATTAGAGGAGTACAAGAATCAGTAATCAAGGATGATACTGAAAAATTAAAAAGAATGATTAAAGAATTAGAACAAGGAACATATGGAATTTGGAGATTCCATAAGAAAAGAATTTGGATACCTAAACAAGGAAACCTACGCCACCGAATATTAGAAGAAGCCCATAAGTCTAAGTATACAATACATCCTGGAAGTGATAAAATGTATCAAGACTTAAGAAAGAATTTTTGGTGGATAGGAATGAAAAAGGATATAGCAGCTTATGTTGCCAAGTGTCTAACCTGTTCCCAGGTCAAAACTGAACATCAGAAACCCAAAGATTTATTACAGCAATTAGAAATGCCAATATGGAAATGGAAATTGATAACAATGGACTTTGTTACCAAATTACCCAAGACAAGAAAGGGAAATGATATAATCTGGGTGATTGTAGACAGATTAACCAAGTCTGCTCATTTCTTATCGATGAAGGAAACTTTTAGTATGGAACAATTAGCCAAGTTGTATGTAAATGAAATAGTTTCAGTACATGGAATTCCTTTATCTATTGTTTCTGATAGAGATAGCCGTTTTACTTCTCATTTTTGGACAATTTTCCAAAAAGCAATGGGAACCAAGTTAAATCTAAGCATAGCTTATCATCCTCAAACAGATGGACAGGGCGAAAGGACAATTCAGAAAATGGAAGATATGCTTAGAGCTTGTGTAATTGATTTCGGAGGAAATTGGGACGATCATTTACTATTAATAGAGTTTTCCTACAATAACAGCTATCATACCAGTATCAATCCTGCACCATTCGAAGCACTTTACGGACGAAAGTACCGAACTCCAGTCTGTTGGGCAGAAATTGGAGAAAAGCAACTGTCTGGACCAGAGATAGTACAAGAAACAACAGACAAGATTATCCAAGTCAAGGAAAGACTTAAAGCAGCACGCGATCGACAAAAGAGTTATGCAGATAACAGGCGAAAGCCATTGGAGTTTCAGGTAGGAGACAAGGTATTATTAAAAGTTTCTCCATGGAAAGGAGTATTCAGATTCATCAAAAGGGGAAAGCTAAGCCCCAGGTATGTTGGACCCTTTGAGATTATTAAAAGGATAGGACCAGTAGCTTATCAGCTACGACTACCAGCGGAAATGGCAGGAATACATGATGTATTTCATGTATGTAATCTCAAAAAGTGCTTAGCAGATGAGTCATTAGTAGTACCACTTAAGGACATAAAGGTAAATGAGAAGCTTAAGTTTGTAGAAAGGCCTTTACAGATTGAAGACAGAAAAGTCAAGAATCTCAAACATAAGAGATTAGTTCTAGTCAAAGTGAAATGGGATTCCAAAAGAGGACCTGCATACACTTGGGAGCTTGAATCAGAGATGCAGAGGAAATATCCACACCTGTTCCAGTAGACCTCGAGGACGAGTTCTAAAACAAGGTGGGAAGGATATAACAACCCTCCTAAAAATATTTAGAACACTCCTATATGCTCTAAAATACTCCCTGTACACATAAAATGGCCCTAAATACCTTTTATTTTATATAAATAAAATAAAAACAAAAATCAGGTGGTTCTGGCGGGGTGCGACAGACTCCCCTAAGTCTGTCGCGGGGCGCGAGCGAGGGAACTAGTGGCGCAGCCCGGTGCTGCCACGTGTCACATGCGTGTCGAGGCTATACTGGTGACTGGTCCAAGCTATGCCCTACTACCCCTATCTGGCGGGCCATGAAGGACGACCCTTAGTTGGTCGCGGGGCGCGAGAAACCTGCGATCAGGCCCTATAAATTGGGAACATCGGCATTCAGTTTCCGTCACTCAAAACTCAAAATTCTCTCTCAAATTCTAAATTGTAGAAATAATATGGGGCATAATACCCCCCTAATTAGCGAAGCTCTGCCTCGTTGTAAGTATTAAAACACCCGGTTACATATTAGATACGCTGCCCGATTGATCTAGTGCTCTGTAACGTCTGTCGAGGCTCTGCCCGACGTAGTCGTTGGAGTTCTGTCTCGGGGAGGGTATAACTAATGTAAAATGGGTTATTATACTAATGCGTGTGTATTGTTTTAATTAATATATTATAACCAGGAAGTCACAAGGAAAATACCTAAATTAGCAATGTGAGTAATCCATCTTTTTGTGTAAACTTTTTTTGTGAGTAATCTCCTTTTTGTGTAAAACTGTTTTTACAAAACCTCAAATGTTTAACTTACATTTCACAGTGATTGAGTATTTGTAATTCTACAATTATCGTCGGTATGTTGGGGTTTTGTATACAAAATTTGTTACTACACTGTGAGTTGTAACATGACCACAAGTCGGGTTGACAGTACCGTGGGTGGTAATTAAAGTAAGAATTGGAAACAAATATAATTGCGAGATCGCCCTCAATACTATAAAATGATAAAAACCTGTTTTGATTAAACTGGGATTCACTCGCCAGTATTTCTTGCTGATAAAATGTTTTTAAACGCGTTTCAGGTAACAAAATGTGAAAGCCAATTAGAAGCCAGCTGGACAACACTGAATGCTTGGAAAAATGGCTATAAAAGTTACCTAAATAAAAAAGATGTTTTATTTTCAATAAAATAGGGTTTAACCCTATAATATGATGTACTGAAAACTTGGGTTTTTCCCATGTGTTTAATCCTATAAAAATGTGGTATTTTACTCTGATAAAATATTTTCTAACTACGGTCCTGATGTAATTTCCGCTGCCAAAATGAATAAACATTGATACCACCATCTCTGAGTAGGCCGCGGCCGCCCGCCTCCCGAGGCAGGGGTCGGGGTTGCGACAGATAGGATCACTAAACGTCTTCACGAAAACCGGATACCTAGGATAAATTCCGTCGCACAAATAATATCCATGAGGGTAGTAGTTTCCGTTTGCATAAAAAGATGCTTTTGGAGCTCTGCCAGAAATCCAGTCCTCTAACAACGAAGATTGTTCAAAAACATTTATATCATTGCATGACCCGACCACGCCAAAGTAAGCCGGCCAAACCCAAAGGTCCTGTGAGGCAACCGCCTGAAGAATAACAATAGGGTCCCTTTTGGTCACCCCGTGTGTGTTGACCTCGCCATGCGGTCAGACAGTTATCCAAACGCCAATGAATGCAATCCAAGCTCCCGATCATACCCGGCAAACCATGCTCAGTAGAATGTACTTCGTAAATCTTTTGAAGGCCGTCCCATGTGGGCGTTCTCAGATAACGCGCACCGTACAAATTTATAATACCTTTAACAAACGTATACAACCATAAGCTTAAAAAAATACTTGTAATGTTTATAGTAAGGTATAGGAATGTACCGCGACAAAAATGCTCCAAAATGTCTCGTGTTGTTTTCTCGGCCATTTTTAAATACTCGTCGTTGATGTCGGTCGTGTTTCCGTAAGCAAGGACTCGTAGCGCCGACGTACACTTTTGAATACCGGTGAATCTAAGTGTCCCTTTCGCATCCGCTTTTTGTTTAAAATAATGAAAGTTGTTTTCCAAGTCGTCGACGATGTGTAGAAACAAACGCTTACTCATTCGGAAACGACGCCTAAAAACTTCTGGGTTCGGAAATGTTGGTGCTTCGTCGAAATAATCTTTCATCAACCGATCGTTTGCCGCACGTCGGTCTCGTTCAATATAATCTCTTATTTTAACTTTACGTTCGGGCCGGCTACAATGCTTCGCATATCGCACCACTAGTTGACAAGCACTCGTAACCGCCTCTTGCTCGACCTCCTCATCGGTGGATTCACCATCATCTGCTAAAAACTCTCTATAGTAATAATTTGCGATGGACGAGGAACTAGGGGAACCCGTTATTTTTTATAAAAATGGTTGAACATTTGAGATTGTAGAGGTTTATGTGTGTAAAATGGAAGTATTGTATTGGTTTTTTGTTTGAAAAAAATGTAGAAGTGTGTGTATATATATAGGTGAGAAATGAAAAAAGAAAAAAATAAATTTATAGCCGTTTGATGACCATTGCAACGGTCTCATTGGTCAAAATTTCTCCCCTCCAACGTGATTTTAAACACGCCAAAACAAAAAAAAATCAATTAAACACGCCATGGGGGCGGCTTTGCGGCGTTTTGCGGCGTGATTGGGGCTTAATTTTAAAGAAAGAACGCCCATTACAGACGGTCACATACTAAAATTGACATTTTTATCATCACTAAAAGTGTTTAGGATTTATATTACACAAGTAATTATTTAACTAATTGATAAATTGTGAATCTTTTGGTCTTTTAGAACGAATTGTACCCAAATAAAGTCATAACTAGCATAACACAATGTACCATCCCTCACTAATGAATTTCCAATTTAGGTACATTAAACTCTTAAGTTATTAAAGTGACCTTTTTACCATCACTAAAGGTTTTTTTTTTTTAAACCTTGTTCTTAGTCATTAAGAGGCCTCACTGATTCAGTGGCATCAGTTTCTTAAACTAAGGCTGTTTGGTAGCCTCTTAAGCCATTCAGAGGTTGTCTCTTAATGAAATCATTTGTGGCCCTTATGTCTGAATGAATAAGAGGTAACCTTATGTCTGACTGGATAAGAGGTAACATCTGAATGGTAAACTATCACATGTCACATTCTTCTACATTATCTTTGTTAAACTGTTAAATGATTTCATTAAGAGGTAGCCTCTTAAGGTCATTCAGATGCTACCAAACAGCCCCACCATTAAGAGTTGTCTTGTAAGTGAACCAAATACAATCTAACTCTTACCATTTCAGAGGTAGCATCTTAATGGAATATCGGTAAGAGCTTACCAAACAACCCCTACAACATGTTAGCGTTTATATACACATAAGGTTTTATTTAATTTATGGATTATTATAAGACGACAATTAACTTATAGTCATAGTGAATCTTATGGTTTTAGAGAATAATTTAAATCCAAATAATGTCCTTAGTAGGATAGCGCGATATACTTTCCGTCGATGCAAAAAAGGTACATTCTACCTCTTTGTAGTTAAACGTTTCCCGTTAGGGTCAACAAATCCTCTTAAAGATATGAACTCCGCTTTACAAAAACCTTCACTAGTGCTCGTTTTGTGAATTTAATTAAAATGCAATGCATATTGTGAAAAATAAACGAGATATCATATCAAGTTAAAGGTGTCTGGTAGGTCACTACGCGTATTTACATTTAGTGCTTGGTAAATATTTTTGTACATGTTTCGTAGGTTCCTTTATTGCGACTTTTGAGATAGTTGTTTGAGACGTTTGTTTGGACATTTGATTGTGATATATCACAATGTATCATGATTGTTGTTTTGACTTAAACATATATTTCATTTCACTATAGCAAGTGTCGGTACCGTAACGAACCGAACAGATACCAACCGAATTCCCGCCGCGAAGCGCGAGGAAAAATCACTAGTTATATATATAGTTAACGAAGGGCGATGAATAGTAAGGGTGGACGGTATGGGTTGTTTGAGTGGGTTCGGTTATTGGTTTCACCGATCGGTGAACCACCCCGGCCGAATGTTTGAGTATGATTGATTGAGGGGTTTTGGTGTATACTCACCGAATGTTTGAGTATGATTGATTGAGTTTAACGGTGGGTCATAACCCCTTTCAACCATTCACAATTTTTTTTTAATTTTTTTACCACTCTTTAGGTGTTTGAATCATACCCAGTGATTGAGTGCAAAATGTGGAGTGGAATGAGAACTTGACATGTCATGATATTATTGGCTAGAGAATAACTCAAACACCCTAAAGTGATTGAACCATGCCCTCCACCCTAACTTTTTTTTATAATAATATATAGTTTTTTATTATTTTTTATTTAATATATTATAATACTTTGTTATTATTATATCTACTTTTAATAATATATTTTTAATTTTTTCCCTTTTTTAAAACCATATATTTCCTTTTACCATTTTTTAATAGTTCTTTTTTTCTTTTTAGAACATATTGATCGATGTCGTAAGGTCGGTCAAAAATGATGTTAAAAGTGTCATATTCACCTTTTACTATTAAAGGGCAAGTAGGGTGTCGAATCCACGGGGAATCAGTGGAAAGTATGAAAGTTCGTTGTTTTAATTATCATCTATTACTAAACTAATTGCTTTTTGCAGTTTTGAGAATGATTATGAAAATAAATGTAACTTGTAGTTGTAAACAATAATGAGAAAATGGACCAAACTCCGGGTTTTCAGGTTGTGTAGAAACACGGGTAACCTAATTACTACCAATTGGAAATCACATAGACATGATTTGCTAACTACTTGTTTTGATAAATAATTAACAGATATTATATTTGATTGCAATGATCCACGATCGAAACTGAAAGATTGATTCAACTGAATAGTAACCTAATTAATTACCAATCCTAGATTTCATAAACATAAACAAGTTCAATGGTTAAAGGTTGAAGAACAATGACAACTTAGAATTTAATCCCAATTGTTGATGACAAAACCAAATAACTGATGAACAAGTATGCAAATGATAATCCAACAATGTTTAATCAAAAACAAATAAACAATAAAGATAAACTAACCGAATGATTAATCAAATCTCAATCCAAAAGTTTGTAAAACTAAGTCAACCCGGTTCCTAACACAAACCCTAGTCCCGGAGATGATCACGGGTGGTTTAGCCGCTCATGTTCTTGATTTGATCTTAAATCTTGATGAGGAATTGCATGATTGATAATTGAATTGAGGTTGGGAACTCCATGTTTTGTCCTTGGGAAGAAGAAAACGGCTAGGGTTAATGATAATTTCGTTTTGGGAATGTTTGAGCTTAAATATGGTGGAAAATATGAAATTCGTGAGTCAGGTCTGAGATTCAGCGCCCAGTGTCCTTGGGAAGTGAAAAACGGCTAGGGTTAATGATAATTTCGTTTGGGGAATGTTTGAGCTTAAATATGGTGGAAAATATGAAATTCGCGAGTCAGGTCTGGGATTCAGCGCCCAGTGCGCCAAATAGTACTTTCCTTCTGTGGTGCGCTGAAATCAGTGCCTAGTGGCGCCGATTGCTACCGAACTTCCTGTTTTTCATATTTTGGCCTTCCAACTTGTGTTTATGCTTCCAATACTCCATAATGCTCCCCGAAAACCTTCCGTCAAGCTCCAAAAGCCACCCGTTAAGCTCCGAGTACCTGTAAATCAAAATCAACCCAAAGTAAATCGTTTCCATACACATAATCATGTAAAGCCTCATAATTATACACTTTAAAACACGATTAAGCACCCTCACATCACATCCCCACACTTACCCTTTGCTTGCCCCCAAACAAAGCTCTCTTGTAACCATCATTAACAAATACATTTCACAATTCCCTTACAAATTCTTAGCCATCGTCGAAAGTCATACCCAAACTCACAAGACTGACACATTCAATAGGTTTATAAACTCAGTAAGTAAAATTGATGTTGCCCTTAAAATCAAAGAATATACCAAACCAGATTTAACTATGCTTCAAGTTTACACATGCTCCCACACCCCTCACAATGTTTCACTCCTCTCGGTTTGCAAGCAGACTAGTTACAGATTCACTAGTATATAATACACTCAAAACCATACTACAAAGCTTTGTTATCATAAGCTTGAAAGATAATCTCACTTCCATCGTTCACATAAACAATGCACACATCAAAAGGTCTTACGGGTTTTGGCTTAGGCTAAAGGTAGGAATTTGTGGCTAATTAAGTGGCTAAAAGAAGATAACATCCAAACCGTTAGGCAAATCCTTATTCTCGACTAACTTCAATACTTGGGGTTTTTTTTTTTTTTTTTGAACCTTCTATTTTGGTCATCAGACCCATTTACTCGGCTGAATTTTTGATTGATTTTTTTAGAAACACTCAACTACTGGATTATGCCAACGAATATGTACCACAGTTAAAGATGTAGAATGATTGAATCGGGTTTCACAAACGAGTGGTTAAAATGGCTCAACATGGGCTACTAAGGGTATAATCGGTAACATGTAAACAATCAAACAGGGTGTCAAAATAAAAAGGGGATCCTAAAGTTGCCTTTATCATCTATGTGCAATTGTTCAGTTCATAATCTCAGCATGTATCAAATCAATCAAGTTCTAAAACAAAGCAATATAGTGGCCCACTCTCAAACAAATGAATACTCAAGTTGCCAAAACAACATAAATAATGTCAAGAATTTTAAGGGCTCAAAATCTCTCCAAACGAAAGGACACGGGCTGCCGATGTGAAAACATGTCTACTATCTAGCTTGCTACTCCTAGTATCCAGTATTCGGATATATAAAATATATAAATATATAAATAAATCTATCTATTATAAAAAATTCAAATATAGTTTTGGCTCCATTTTCAAAATTTAAACCTGTCTCTCTCTCTCTCTCTCTCATATAGTGCTGACTTCATTTTCAAAATTCAAGCTGTAATTTCAAACCTGAATCTCTCTCTCTCAAATATAGTCATGAGGAAAAGAAAGGGGCGTCAATCAAGAACCCTAATTCACTCTAACGGAGAACAAGAAGATGAATTCAGAGATCAACGGTCTAATGATTCAGAGATCAACCCTAATTCAACCAATTGAACAAAATTTCAGGCCAACATCCAGATCGTGAAGAAAGGGGCAGTGGAGCAGTTCTCACGGCGATGAACTCCATTTAAGGTTTCAATTGCGAAAGTCCTTTTTTGAATATTCATCAATGGCAGCCATGGCTCATCAAGAAAAACCTAAATCGATTTATACATAGAGCTTCCTTTTGACCCTAATCGTATTCATCAGGTAATAATATGATTTTAATCATTTTTTTGTTAAATCAATCGAATATTCATCAATGGAAGCCATGGCTCGTCAACAAAACCCTAAATCGATTTATACACAGAGCTTCCTTTTGACCCTATTCAATTGTATTCATCAGGTAATAATATGATTTTAATCATTTTTTTGTTAAATCAATCGTGTATTATACTTTTTTCAATGATTTCATTGATTTTATGCAAAATCTTTTATATATTTCATCGATTTTACATCTTAACTTGGTAAATCTTAGATGTGTTTCATCGATTTTGTGTTACATCTTAACTTGGTTTAGAAGACCAAGTTGAGTCTGAAGTAGCGATTATAAAGGCCCAATGCATTTGAGAACAGGGATTATTATGTCTCTGTTCAAGATTCGCTTGACGATGCATTCAAGAATGGAGAATCTGAACCCTAATCTCCACGGTGAGTTTATATTACAGTTATCTTGCTTTGTTTTAACTTTGTTTCATCGATTTGATGTTAAGATTTTGGGTTACATCAATTTGTTCAGATTAGCGTTTTATGTGATTTGTTAAAATTATGGCTTTTTGTCTATGGTAGTTGGTTCATCGAGTAATCATTCATTTATCTCTGTTAATAGGAGAATATATTAGATGGTCAAGAGCGTGCACGTTATGGTTCTGCTGAAGATGATAATGGAAACTTCTCACCTGACAGGTTACTGTAATTATGTGTTTGAGAACAATTGCTTTAATCAATTTATGAACAATGGATTGCTTTTGATTATTTCGGCGAGCGACATCTTTGGGTACATCATGTTTCACATAAGCAAGTAAATATGGAAGGTGAACATCAACTCCATGAAACAGCTGGCATCAACACTTTTCTTTGGGTACATCATGTTTCACATAAGTAAGCAGGTAAATTGTTGAAATATTTTTAGTTTAAGGTTAATGTTCATTCTTTTTCACTAACAATTATACCAATCTTAAAAATAGTTTTGTTTAATCTTAAGAAAAAACAAGAAAGAAAAAGTTACATGACCTGGGGAGTGAGAAACAAAGTAAAGATGGAAGGTGAACCACTTGTATCTAGCTCAAGTCAAAACTCACATCTGGTTTAGAGGGCTACTCATAAAATCCACATGTATCTGGCTTTAAATTTATCCTTTTTGAAAACTTTGGTAAGATTCAACCCAATGATTTTATACTTAAATCATAATTTATGCCATTTCTGGTCTTATATATATATATATATATATTTATTTATTGACCATTTTTTGTTTGTTTTTCTATGTAGAAAATAGCATGTCAATATTCTGGTTACCAAGGTGCTGTACGACAGGGGCGGATGTACATAGATATAAGGGGTAGCCTCCGCTACGGCTTGGCGCTCCGGCGGTAGTGTAAAATTAGTGTAAATTTTGGAAAAATTTGACGTTTTTTCGATTTCGTTACCGCTTATTTATAAAACGTTACCGCTTGGCGCGAATCCTAGATCCGCCACTGCTGTACGATTGTTGAAGAAATGGTCAAGGGTGTTGATAAACGAGGTTGTGCTACAACTCAAACATTGATAGTTGTTTCGATAGTTTCGAGGACATGTTTGATGCTATAAATGAATGGCATGCTCAGACTGTCCTGCTTATGAATGGTGAATTTGACCCGTTTAGAATTTGACCTGCTCATGGGTGTATTTAAGATTGGCCATGTTTTAATGGTATATCCTTCCGCTCAAAAGTTATAAATATAAGAACATAGTTTTTGGTTACTTGTATTGCAGATTAATATGCTTAGGGATGTCAAGATGGATTGGTTAACTCTACATATTTACCGAGTTATTTTTTTATATGTAGTCTGAGGTACCAAAGGACTTATTTACCTCAACGGAGGTGATGATTACATGCTTGCTAAAAGCTCAAGCTGATCCCAATATGGCTAATGAAGCGAGCTTTGAGAAGACTAGACACTCTCATTTTTTGGAACTATTTTTTAGTTTTTTATTATTTATTAGTAGCTCCTTCACTGTCAAATTTAGTAAGCAGGTCAAATTCTAAACGGATGAAATTCACCATTTTTAGTGAACGGATCACCATTTGGAGTGAGGTGGTACTTTTGTAGATTAGAATCTGAAGAAACAATGGCATACACTTGGAGTCTTTGGGTTCCACTGGTTAAAGTAGACTTGATGTGGTTGCTGGTACTGAAAAGAGTCCCCCCTGACTGCAAGACCTGGTGCAAGAGGTCCGTCTGCAGATCTTAGTGACTTTCTGGTGGTCCAATACCAGTGGTAATGGCTGCGGATCTTGAGGTATCTTGTGAATTGTCCATTTTCCATCTCAATTCATCACTACCTCCTTTGACACTCAACAAAAGTCCAATATATTACCTGCTTTTTTAGGTTTTTGTTTCTTCAAACATATAGATAGAGATATTGGATTTCTTTAGTCATTTTCATACATCTGGTTTATTTAGTTACTCGGCATAACAAACTTTTGGCCTATAATTAAAGTTTTGATCTTAGCATTTCTTGATTTGTTTCTTATAGATTTTGTAATGTGGTTTTAATAATTTGGGATTGTTTAGATTTATGACGATTGGAATTGTTAACGATTGGAATTTTGGGTTTTATATAATGTCCAATTGATTGCAAACCTGACACAATTGCTATTTTTTGCGGTTCTGCAGATCTGATACACTGACTACGTGAGTGATTTCAATTTTTATAATTGGCATGTGTGACTTCTTTGACACTGAAGTTCAGATGTTGTATTTGCTATCAACACAGATGTTGTTCAAGATGCCATAAGTGTGAAGGTAAAAAGATCATCAACTTTTGTTGTTTAATTATGCACAAAAGAGTAGGAGTTGGGTAGAAAGTGTATTTTTCCTAGAAAGTCTAGGAAGCAATGAGAATTGGACATGTGGCATTGAGTTATTTTAACTAAAAGGGCAACTATGTAATTTCACATTTTAATTTTATTTTTGGAATTTATTTTTCATTAACTAACATTCCATGATTTTCGGAATTTTTGTTGTTTTCGAATTCAAATCTGGAAGTCAATGTGTTTATCTGGAAAACTATCAGCATGTTCTTGGTGATGTGTTTTACCAGTCAGAGAGGTTGAAGTCAGTGTGTTTTAACACTCTGAAGTCAATATATAATCAGGTTGTGTTTTAACAGTTCTTTTGCAATTTAACTCTCTGAATGTGTTTTATGTTATTGTCTATGTCACATTACATCACATTGTGTTTTTTGATGATTACATTACATCATAATGTTACATCACATTGTGTTTTCGAAATCTAAACCAATCGCATATTCCATTGTTCAGAAGATTACTGGAAATTATCAGCATGTTCTTGGTGCTGTGTTTTAACAGTTTACAGGGCTAAAGTTAATTTTTTTATAGATCCCACAATATAAAGATGGTAAAACACAGGGTATGAATCTGCTTGCTGTTAAAACACAACTGTATGAATCTGAATGCTAAAACACAACTGTATGAATCTGCTTGCTGTTAAAACACAACTGTATGAATCTGAATGCTAAAACACAACTGTATGAATCTGCTTGCTGTTAAAACACAACTGTATGAATCTGAATGCTAAAACACAACTGTATGAATCTGCTTGCTGTTAAAACACAACTGTATGAATCTGAATGCTAAAACACAACTGTATGAATCTGCTTGCTGTTAAAACACAACTGTATGAATTTGAATGCTAAAACACAACTGTAATGAATCTGCTTGCTGTTAAAACACAACTGTATGAATCTGCTTGCTGTTAAAACACAACTGTATGAATCTGAATGCTAAAACATAACTGTATGAATCTGCTTGCTGTTAAAACACAACTGTATGAATCTGAATGCTAAAACACAATTGTATGAATCTGCTTGCTGCTAAAACACAACTGTATTAATTTGCTTGCTGTTAAAACACATCGTCAAGAAAACGGAGATGATAAGAACAGTATTTGAATGGTGATGATGAACTCGGAGATGGTGGAGATGGAGAAGTGTTTTAATTTGATCCGGTGCTCTCCATCCTTTCTAAAGTTATCTTCTTCCATGATTGTAGTTATTTTTGGTAAGGATTGGGGTTTCTAAGATGGGTTTGGAGAGAGAGGGGGAAAATCGCGTGAAATTAGGGACTGGGTTTGACCGACGGTTATCTAATTGATTTAAAACATGATATATTGACAAAATTGCCCCTAGTCTTTTAAAACAATGAATTAAATAAACTAAAAAATTACAAGATTGCCATTGACTTCATCTTAACCATTAAACACACCCATTGGATGGCCCAGGTCGCTTCCTAGACTTTCTAGGAAAAACACACTTTCCGCAGGATCCCTACTCTATATGCACAAAATACATCAAATATTATTCTAATCATGTGTGTGTGGCGGGTAGGGAACTTTATACAATATTAAGCAACACTTGTGTCTGGTTTTTGTGGTGGCATGAATAGTTGTTTGGCGATTAAAACTTGTGGTGCCTTTAATTGCTATTATTGGAGCTATTAATATCACAACATTGTCAAAGTTATCTTCTAAAAGCCAAGAAGCTTTTTATGGAAGTTGTAAATATTATGAGCACATGAGTTTCATCTAATTTTGCTTAAGAAACCCCCCAAATTGTTTCAATAAATTAGCAATTGCCTCCAGGGATGAGCTCTGTACAATACCGGTTCCGAGAATAGGGGTACCGATTTTATAAAGATTGAACTCTGTATAATAATTATATAAACCTGAAGCTTTATAATAATAAAATCATTTCGTATTTGTATGAGTATATAAGCAATAAGAATCACTGAAAAAGAAAGGGGATTAATGCATCCTTTCAGATCATTAAATTGGATTTAGTTTTTAATTTGATGAATTGCAATGATGCTATGACCCCACATTGAATGAAGTTTATCTTTATTGGGTGGAATCATAATTTTTGTAGTTCCGTAGAAGTTTTGAGGCTCTTACAAATAGTTTATATTTTCTTATGAAAATGAGTTTCACTTTCTTTTCTTCTTTTTTGCAGGCCTTAGATGCAAAATTAATTATCTTTACGAAAAAGAGAAGAAAGAATTATTGATGAATAAAAGGTCATAGACAGGTAAAAATAGATGTTTGCTATTTCAACCCATTTACTTATAAATTGGTTGATCTGGGTTAATTTTATTTTTAATGGGTCAAAATGTCATATTGGTATTCAAACGGGTTGAAAGTTGTCAAAATGTCATACATATAAATGGGTTGATCTGGGTTATGTTCTATTTTAATGGGTCAAATTGTTAAAATAATGCTAAAAATATGAATTGAAAACTGCCTACAGATTGTTTTTGCTAATCACTTTCTCCACAACTTAATTATTATAATAACATTATAGTGTGTGTTGTCATGTTTTAAATGTTAATTAGGCTTTAGGATCAAGTTCAAGAGAAGAGTCTGAGATAGTGTATTTTGATCTATTCTATTAAGAAAGACATTGCAGTCATCATGTATACAAGTGGCAGCACAAGCCTACCAAAGGTTTAATAACATGGCGTTGTTTTCTTTTTATTCAATAAAAGGGTTTTGATAATTCACTCTCTTATATTCTGTTTTGTTGACTTTTTCTAGGGGGTGATGATGACTCATGGGAATGTAGTAGCAACTGTTGCTGCTGTTGTGACTGTTATCCCAGGAATTGGGACTACTGATGTCTACCTGGCGTATTTACCATTGGCTCATATATTTGAATTGGTTGCTGAGGTAACAACATCATGCATAAATTCTTTGAACTTATATATACAATGTAAGATGACACTGTCATGCCGGTGGTTTTTGAAAATGCAGCAAAAAATGATTTGTTGCCGTTTGAACGGGTCACTTGGCGTCAAGTGATGATAATATGTAACTTGGTCTATAAGATTGATAATAAAGTGAAAGTTTAGTTTCTAAAATCAGGAAAAACTGGAAGGCAAATATTGTTTTGTGTGTTTTGCTGTATTATGAAAACTACGTTCTTACGACTTTAATGCAATGTGTTGTGTAGACTGTGATGATAACTGCAGGAAGTTCAATTGGTTATGGGTCGGCATTGACTTTAACAGACACTTCTAATAAGATAAAAAAAGGAACCATGGGTGACGCTACGACTTTAAAACCAACTTTAATGGCATCGGTTCCAGCTATTTTAGATCGTGTTTGAGATGGAGTTGTAAAAAAGGTATGTCTTAAACTTGTGAAAACATGTAAATGTAAATTGTATTTCCATTTCCCCACTTTTCTTAGTGTTTTATATCATTCCAATGTATTATTAGGTTGAGGAAAAAGGAGGTTTGACCACTAAACTTTTTAATATTGCCTACCAAAGACGGTTGTTAGCAGTTGATGGAAGTTGGCTAGGGGCATGGGGGTTAGAAAAGCTATTGTGGGATGCCATTGTTTTTAAGAAAATACAGTCTGTGCTCGGGGGAAAAATGTGTTTTATGCTATGTGATGGTGCCCCTTTAGCTACTGATACACAACGATTTATTAATGTCTGCATCGGGTAAACATTTTCTTTATCTAAATTGACAATTTTTAGAATTAGTGTCTAATAGGAATGGAATAAATTTTAATTTTAATTTGAGTTTTTATATTTTAGAGTAAAATGCCAGTTTTGCGATATTCGTCCAAAGGCATGTTTTTCCGCATCTGGATCCAAAAGGTTTAAAATATTGCCATTTTCATCCGGCTCGTGAACTCCATCTATTTTTTCCCGTTAAGTCAGGGGCAATTTTGTCTTTTTTGTTAACTTAAAGGGTAATTCGGTCTTTTTCACTTTATGTACAAGCATTTAGCATAATGTACAAGTATTCAAAAGACCGAATTGCCCTTTAAGTTAACAGCAAAGACGAAAATACCCCTGACTTAAATGGATGGAGTTAACGAGCCGGATGAAAAAGGCAAGATTTCAAACCTTTTGGATCCAGATGAGAAAAAAATAAACCTTTGGACGGAATTCACAAAACTGGCCAAACCTCAGGGACAAAAATGGCATTTTACTCTATATTTTATATGAAGACTATAATTCTATATGTAGTTTATAAATTATCTAATAAAGTGTGTTGGTTCTTCTGTTTGATCATTATGTTTTAAGTTACACATTGACAGACTGTGATGTTAATTCTTGATAGGTGATTGGGATTTTACAAATCATACAAGGGAATACTAGGGTTGTGGTTTGAAGACTCAAGACTACAGAGATTTCGTTTCATTACAAGGTAATGAATCCATATCCCAAGTGAGTAATCATCATATAAAGGTAAAACCTATCTACTTTCCGATTATACAACTCAGAAATCCGCCATATTTGTGATATATAATATTATCGGTGAACACAATCGCGGATTCCAAAACATGAACTTAAATTTGATCGATTGTCGGAATGTGAAAAGGTGAGTTTGAATGTCCTTTGGATTTAATATTGAATAAGAATATCTATTTAGCTTGAGTCTCGAGCTTGGCTTGTAAAAGCTCGAGCCGTCTCGCTTATTGAAAAAAAAATTCTATTATTTTACATATATTGATATTTAAAAAAAACGAAAAATAATTTTTCTAACATACATAAAATACTAATATTATTAACAAAAGAATTTATATGTTCTACATCTTATAACATGTTAATAGACTTAATATATATTTAGAGATTGACGAGTCACTCGAATAGGTACAAGTCCCGAGGGACTGATGGTGGTCAGCTCTCTATAAAGTAGTCGAAGGTATGTAGCCCTTTTTGCGAATTATATATATTATTTTATTTAATTATATAGGATTTAACAAAATCACTATATAATCATATTCTTAAAACGCCACGTGATCGTGTCCAGGTCTATCTGTGATGGTCAAGCTGGGGCGTAACAAGTTCAAGCTATCGAAATATGGTGTCAAAGATGAATTGATTGACTGGGACCATACTCAGATTTAGGATATACTCGTTGTTCAAGTTATCAGAATTTGTGGTAATTTTGGGGCTTACATTAGTAGTTACTGGATATATTTGGTTTAGTGTATCATGTAAGAACATTGGATGTATAGTGTTGGATCTGTTGAAGAAATCCAAGCGAGGATGGTGTGATAGTGTTGGATCTGTTAAAGAAATCCAAGTGAACTTGATAAGGAGACATGAAGCAGTTGCTAAATGCGAAAGAGTCATGGAATATGCTCTTTTGCTCACCAGGTAAATATCATGTTTTTGCAACAAGTTGAAAACGCTTAAATAAAAATAATAATGTTTTTCCATGTTTATAAATAGAAAAGGTTGTGTAGATGGTAGAGAGTACCCCATGCCTATTTCTGTCTGTTCTCTTTTACCTTTTTTTCAAAGAAGGGCAATCAGTTTGATACTTGCAGTAAAAAATGGATTTTAATTCAAGCTTACTGTTTATGCAATATGTGTATTTGAGATCTTCTGTATATTATTATTTTTAGTTTTTTTAACTAAAAGTTTTGATTTTGTTTAATTTAGTAAAGATATGGAAAGATGAAGATCAATCTGTGCAAATGTTCTTGGAATATTAGAAATAACTTTGCATCAAAGGGATCATCAGATGAAATATGCATGTTTATATGTATGCTTATTATAGAAGCATGGAGGTATGTCATATATGGCTCCTTTGACCTTTAAAAGTCAAAACATGCTGATTACATGACTTTCTTAATTTCTTTAAATGGCTTTGGATTGAATGTTAACTGAATTGTAGCTTAAGTTCATTGCTATTATGAAAAAACTGGGAGGTTTTCGTCCTTTTGACTTTTACACAAAAGATCAAATGCTTTGACTTTCTTGCTGCTGAAAAATGCAAGTTATAGTTTGATCAAATTGAATGACTGAATGAGTCTAATTCTGTTTTATTTTTTCAGAGTTGTAGCTTGGGTTTCACCCGAGTATATAAGCCAACAATTTGACATCAATGAAAGTATGCGAGCCATAGCTGTTAACTGACTCATTGAGGTAACTTTTCAGTCAGTTGGATTATAAACTTTTTAATTCTGTAGTTAAAATTTAATTTTTATCAGAATATCAGTCATCGATTCATACAGGTCAACGGTTTTCGGTTTTTGTAACTAATAAACGACGATTCAATAGGTGCATTGTGAACTTAAACTTCAACCCGAGACCCTGTTTTTGGAAGTTAACCTAATAGTGCTCATAGACTGATTTTTGGCAAAACCATCTGCAACTTGAGAGAGTTCGCAGTTAGTTGGTTTGGTTGCGATGTTCTTGTCTTGTAAATGTGAACAATGTTCAATACTCTTAATCAAAGATTTGACTTCATACTCGGTCAACGCTTACTCACGAAGTGACAGTCTTGAAATGGTACACAAAGTCAACTGTTCTTTGTTATTTTGAGTAAAAAGTTTTCTATTGGGTTACAATTCTTTGTATTACCAACTGGTACTAAATAATGCAATCACCTACTTTGTGAAATGGTACAAAATTCATATTTTACATATAAATGTAGGCTTACATTCAATGTTTACGATGTACCCGCGTCCATCGGACGGGTGTCCACCTAGTTGGTTTATTAAAACACAACTTTATGGGCTGACCCAGGTTTGCAACAAAATCCACGCATAGTGGCTCTAATTCTGGTGCACCACAGACCCGAAACTCATTCCTGTGCATAGTGGCGCTGATTTTGGCACATGGTGGCGCTGATTTTTTTTATAACTTAAAATGACTAAGATATTTTTTTGTAGATTTTGATTTTTTTTATTTATAATTATATAAATATACACAAACCATTTTTTTAATACTTAAATATAAATATATACAAATGAGACGCGTGTTTTTTACTCATCTATCCCTCCACTTACCCGCGCATTGTCCTCAATTGCGCTTAAACGTACCTGAGATTTCACTAAACATCCCTACACTTGGGTAATTTCATCCGTGGAGAACGATATCAAGTTATAACCTGCAAAAATCACACGCAAAGCAAAACGAAGCAAAACAAACAAAAATACACTACTCTACAACTTCGGGCTGCCTCCCGAAAGCGCTAAGTTTATGAGTCTTCAGCCAGACTTCATACCTGAACATGGTTATTCCGCATTATGGACCAAAGTGCTCAACATGAAGCACTCTGACTGTTTATCCGGTCCGTTGATATCATTTGCTTCCAAATACGGTTTCAACCTTTGTCCGTTCACAACTTGCCTCAAATGGTCATCAAAATCTTCGATCTCTATGTCTCCATAGTTTCCGATTCGCGTGATCAAATACGGCCCCATCCATTTGCTTTTCAGCTTACCGGGAAATAATTTCAGTCTAGAATTGAATAACCATACCTTTTGTCCTACCTCAAACTTCTGTAGTCGTAGCTTCGCGTCGTGCACCTTCTTTATTTTATCCTTATACGCCATTGCACTCTCATACGCTTCATCCCTCAATTCTTCAATCTCTCCCAACGACAACTTCCTCGCTTTACCTGCACTTTCATAATCCATGTTAACTTCTTTTACAGCCCATAACGCGCGATGAGCAAGCTCAGCAGGTAAATGACATCCTTTTCCATAGACCAACCGATACGGTGTGGTTCCAATAGGCGTTTTATATGCCGTACGATACGCCCACAAAGCATCATCCAACTTCGTGGACCAATCCTTGCGGTCGGGTCGCACGGTTTTTTGTAAAATCCCTTTTATTTGCCTGTTGGAAACCTCGGCCTGCCCACTAGTTTGTGGGTGATATGGTGTAGCAATTCGGTGGTCTATACCATAACGTTTTAGCAATTTTCCAAAATGAAAGTTTTTGAAATGTGACCCCCCATCACTTATGATCACACGAGGGATTCCAAATCGCGAAAATATGTTTGTTTGGACAAATTTGCAAACAACTTTATGGTCATTCGTCTTGGTGGCAATCGCTTCTATCCATTTTGAGACGTAATCTACGGCCACCAAGATATAATAATTCCCTAACGAATTAGGGAATAGGCCCATGAAGTCGATTCCCCAAACGTCGAAGACATCAACCACGAGGATCGGCTGCATGGGCATCTCATTCCGTTTTGAGATACTCCCTAATTGTTGACATCGAACACAATTCTTCGAAAATTCAGTGGCATCCTTGAAAATTGTATGCCAATATAGCCCACACGCAAGCACTTTATGCCCGGTTTTCTGTCCGCTGAAATGTCCACCACACGCCGATGCGTGCAACAACTCCAACACACACTTTATCTCCTCATCCGGAATGCAACGTCGGATTATCTGATCAGCTCCCACCATAAAAAGATCAGGCTCGTCCCAAATGTACGTTTTCGCTTGAGCTATGAACTGTTGCTTCTTCTTTTTGGGCCAAAACTCCGGAATATCACCTGTAACAGCAAAGTTAGCAAAATTAGTAAACCACGGTTTAGTTGAAACAGATAATATATGTTCATCAGGAAATGCTTCATTGATTTCAACATCCGGTGCATCTATTTCATGAACCACCCGTGATAGATGGTCTGCTACGACATTTTGACTACCCTTCTTGTCTCGAATTTCAAGGTCAAATTCCTGCAACAACAAAATCCATCGGATTAACCTTGGTTTAGCGTCCTTCTTCTCCATGAGATACCTGACAGCACTGTGATCAGAGTAAATAACAACTTTGCTACCCCACAAATAGGACCTAAACTTATCCAACGCATAAACAACCGCAAGCAACTCTTTCTCAGTAGTGGTGTAATTTAACTGAGCATCTGAAAGAGTTTTGCTTGCATAATAAATAGCCACGGGTTTCTTATCAACCCGCTGTCCCAACACTGCCCCCACCGCATAGTCGCTCGCATCACACATGATTTCAAAGGGGAGCGACCAATCCGGTGATTGTAAAATGGGGGCTTCAATCAATTGTTGTTTTAAATTGTTAAAAGCTTTTAAGCATTTGTCATCAAACACAAAGGGAACATCTTTTAACAAAAGGTTGCATAGCGGTTTTGTGATAACAGAAAATCCTTTAATGAACCGTCTATAAAACCCGGCGTGTCCTAAAAAGGAACGGACGCCCTTAACATTAGTAGGAGGAGGTAAAGTTGAAATAACCTGAATTTTAGCGTGATCTACCTCAATTCCCCTATTTGAAATCACGTGTCCCAACATGATTCCCTCTGAACCATAAAATGGCTCTTTTGCCAACTTAAAACCAAATTAGACTCGACACATCTTTTTAACACCTTGTTAATTGATCTAAACACAAATCGAAAGACGTACCAAAAATGGAGAAATCATCTATAAAAATCTCTAGATTATCCCCGACCATATCTGAAAAGATACTCATCATGCACCTTTGAAAGGTGGCCGGGGCGTTACATAATCCAAATGGCATTCGCCTAAATGCGAAGGTGCCATAAGGACACGTAAACTTGGTTTTCAGTTGATCCTCTGGAAGTATCGCAACCTGGTAAAAATGATGTTAAAAATGGGTTTTGTTCGTCTCGAAATGATGTTAAAAGTGTCATATTCACCTTTTACGACATCGATCCCCGGCAACGGCGCCATTTTGATCGATGTCGTAAGGTCGGTCAAAAATGATGTTAAAAGTGTCATATTCACCTTTTACTAGTAAAGGGCAAGTAGGGTGTCGAATCCACGGGGAATCAGTGGAAAGTATGAAAGTTCGTTGTTTTAATAATCATCTACTAGGTTATAATCCCGTGTATTACACGGGTTGAATAAATAAATTTTATATACTAAATAATAAAACAATATATCTTTAAAAACCTCCTTTATTGCACGGGTTGAATAAATATAATTTTATATATTAAAAAATAAAAAGTTATATCTATAAGAACCATATTGTACGGGTTGAATAAATGTAATTTTATATACCAAATAAAAAAGTTATGTCTTTAAAACCACGTGTATTACATGGGTTGAATAAATGTAATATTTTTTACTAAATAATAAAATAATGCATCTTTAAAAAAACCTCATTTATTACACGGCTTGAATAAATGTGATTTTATATACTAGATAATAAAAAAATTACATCTTTAAAAATATGCGTATTACACGGTTTGAATAAATGTAATTTTCTGTACTAAATAATAAAAAATATATATCTTTAAAAACCCCGTGTATTGTGCGAATTGAATAAATCTAATTTTATATATCAAATAACTAGGCTATCACCCGGGAACATCCCGGGTTAGGAAAATTTAGTTTTTAATAATAAAAGGTACATAAACAACATTTTGAAACTCATTAGTATCTTCTTTCCCTTCCACAATAATTTATTTATTTCGTTTTATCAGTATCCTAACTTTGTCTCCATGTGTATTCATAGTTTTCGTGTAAAGCTTGTTACCTTTTAATTCTTAATGAGATCTCAGTTAAAAAATGTTTCGTAAACCGATACAAAATATTATATTATTCGTGGGTTTGCTATTCATCATTGGTTGAAACCTTGCAAAAACTCCTCTTTGGTCGACGCTTGGCCCTCCACAACCCTATACGTTTGCTTCCTACTCGCCAAGCCGCCCTGGTAAATTTGACCTGAAAGACCCATGCATCAGTCTTAAACATCTAACATCTAGTTTTTTTTGCTCCAAAATAGGTCAACATAAGAGGTTTTTTTAGGTGTATTTTTATGAACATTTAGTTTGTAAAATGTAAGTATAAAATTTGTTTGTTCCGTAATAACTAAAATTTTTTAATAAAATTTTGGGAGGTTTTATATGGTATCACTTTAGGTGTCTTTTCATATGTTCGACCCAGTTCCTCATTAGCAAGTTTATTTTCAACTTTTTTTTTGTTCAAACACGCTATACGAAAAACCAATTAAGTTAGACGATGAACCTTATGGGGGAGGCCACAAAGGATCGTATTCTTCGTTCTCAAGCACTTCGTCAAGCAAGATATGATCTTAGCGGGTTTTGTTTTGCATCATCTGAAACAATGTTGGCGATATTCTGGATTTCTCTTACAATGATGATGTTCTTCTTTGTAGCTTCTGGTGCTGCTCCACATGCTTCGTTTGGTAAAATCATTTCCAAAAAATAACCTAAAGTCAAATTAACGAAGAATAAATCGAATTCAGTTATCGTGCCTTCAAAAACAACTCAAAAAACGTAAATACAGAAGTTCTAGTATAAGAATCTGAATTGTTTGATGAAATAAGAATCTGAGTCTCATTGTTGTTAAACATTTTGTTTATGTATTTAAATCTCAGAAGTATCCTTTTTCCCTTCTCCACCACAAATTTTTAGTTCGGTTTCATAAGTATCCCAACTTTGCCTCCATATGTATTCAAAGTTTCCATGTAAAGCTAATTTCCTTTTAATTCATAATGAGATCTCTGTATAAGAATGTTTTAGGAAACCCATACGCCTAAGAAGACACGCCATGGTGGATGAATAGCCAAAGGGGCCTATTGCCCATAAATTTTTACTACATAACCAGGGAACCTCCCGGGCAGGAAAAATTAATGCATATTAATCGAATTATGTCGTAAAATAAAATAAAAATACATGTTTTGACCTGACTCATACCTATTCCCAACCTTGCCACACCCAACCGTTTTAACCCATGCCCGACCTGTTTTGACCATTACCCATACAATACCTGCTACTTAATATCAATTCCTCAAAAACCTTCCGGGCAGGAAAAATTACATTAAATTCAAGCAAGATGTGATTTAAAGCCTACGCATAGACCCACATGAAAATTGTAATATTAGTGGTGAAATTAAACATCTATACAGTCGAGTTTTTAGAACGGCAATTTACTAATGAACTGGGCAAAATTAGCCCTCTAGGAAAGGAAGGACTTAATACAACGGAAACAAAGTAAAAAAAGCAAAACAACATAGAGGGAAAAAAACAGCTTAAGCTTTTGGGTCCTGAACGCTTCCAAAATAAATAGAATTTAAAAGATAAAAATAACACGTGACAGTATCTGCGCGTGGTCTGCGCGGCGCAGACAGAAGAACCTACACAGAGTTTTTCAAAAAAAAACAAACGCGAGCTTAGAAATTTGGAATAAAATTAGATTATTATTTTAGATTGTATTTAAACTTGAAGGTAGAATTGAATAGTAAAAAAATAATAATAATAACTTTGTTTCCTTAATACATTTATATATAAGTTTAGCATTTTATTAATGTTTAAACTAATAATTTATATTCATTGCAAACTATTTTTGCATTTTCTAAGTTCTATAGTAAATTATGTTATTACTGGGAATCAAATCCCTTACCCAAACCCAAATCTTAGTTGTAAGTTTTTAATAACTTTAGATTATTATTATTGATGTTGCATGTATTTATGAAATGCTTTTACCATGTAGTATGTGTAGGCCACAATGAAAAGGTCGAATTCGAATAATCTGGTCGATTTGGTTCATAAGTTTTAGATTCGAATTCGATTTGAGAATCGAATTTTCAATTTAGTTTGGATAAAGGTCCCGGTTCGAATATTTGAAATCCGAATTGGAATTAGGTTTGAGTCGATATAACATCATGGGTTTGATTGAGATCTTAAGATAGTTCAAATGATACAAATATATATCTTAGAAAACGAAATCCAATATGATTTTACATTTTTTTTTTTAAAGAATTTATTTTCATCCATCTGCACAACTGTCACCAAACGCTTCTAGCCGCGAGACACCTGACGAAATTGTGCTGCACATCCTCATTACTCCGGCCACGCCTGCTGCAAATTGTGTGTTATTTAAAGCCATCCCAGGTCGCACCAGGTCTACTTTGGTTGCAATACCTCCCGAAAGGGCCCTCTAAATCAGGAAATTAGATTTAGGAATTACCCAGTTGTTCCATTTGAATCCCACTTGCTTGTTATTATGGTCTCAGGCCCCAGCAATCAATCTTTATCGAATGTTTTTTCCTGAGAAATCTGCACCAAACTCATTACTCCAAACCCATCTATCTTCCACACTTGAATTTGGAGCATTAGTCATAAAACTCATTAATCTCCGTAGCTGCTCCCACTCGAACACGGTCCTCAGGTCCCACACAGACTCCCAGCTCCAATGCATCACGGACCCTGTCACTTAATAGCAGCCTTCTACTTGAACCCTCTTATCATTAGCAAGCTTGTACACCTCTGGGAATATGTTTTTAAATGCTTCGCTGCCCAACCACTTATCAGACCAAAACCTCACTTTTTTTTTGCCATTCCCAACTTCAACCTTCAAACCGTCCACTATAGAGACGCCACTTTTTCCTAACACACCACCCATAGTCTTTCCAAACCGCCGATACCTTCCCATCCATCCAACTGATCACAAACCCAATTACCGATTACCAATGACCCGACTACACCAGACCCATATAATCCGAACGCCGATCAACAGAAAGCTACATGAACATTAACACCATAATAATCATCGTTAGGAGTTCAAATCCTAAGCATATTGCAAGCATATTGCAAACGGTTCGGTTCGATACGGTACGGGTCGAAACGGTACGGTTCGAAACGGTTCGCGTCGAAACGGTACGGTTCGATACGGTACGGGTTCGAAACGGTTCGCGTGGAAACGGTTCGGTTCGATACGGTACGGGTCGAAATGGTTCGGTTCGAAACGGTACGGGTCGAAACGGTTCGTGCCGAAACATTTAATGATTTTTGGATTTTTTTAGAAATTTTTTGATTTTTTAGAATTTTTATGATTTTTTAGAATTTTTTTTATTTTTAGATTTTTTTTGAATTTTTATGATTTTTTAGAATTTTTTTGATTTTTAGATTTTTTTGAATTTTTTGGAATTTTTTTGATTTTTTGGAATTTTTTTGATTTTTTGGAATTGGGTCAAAATGGCAACTGAAAACATTTTTTAAGGAAATCCCCAAAATACCCCTGTTACAAACTGGGTTTTTGGATGGAGTTAGACAAAATGATCAAAATGGCAACAAAATGTAAAAGTCAGGGACCCAGAGGCAAAAAAAAACTATTTGGACTAAAATGACAAATTTGGACAAAACTCAGGGACTAAAATGGCAATTTACTCATTATAAAACTAGGCAAATCATTCACTTTGACACGGATATTTATTTTTTATTTGTCTCTTATCCATTTTTTTGGATTCAAGTGGAATTTTCTTATCTGTTTTCAAGATTTTTAATATTTTCTAAAAAGAACTTTTTATATAACTTATTTTATTTTTAACGGCCTAAACTTCTATAAAAATTATAGAATCCGGGTCACTAAGAAACTAAAAACCCAAAACGTACAAAGAAAGGAAAAGGAAAAACATTACATTTTGTTTACTCTGCCAATTATAAATTATTTTCATTTTGTTTTTAAAAATCTTTTATATGGATAGACACACTAACACTAATGTTAATGGTCTCGCACCAATACTTACAGATATGACAAATTACGAAACCTGCTTACAACTGGTCAACATGTCTCATTAAAAAAATGGATAAGACTTGGTTGTGTTCGGGTTAACCTGAATTTATGTGTCTACGAGATAGGATTGAAAGCTTTAATACTTTCGTTTGGATGCCGAATAACTCTGGTTAGGTCGGTTTTAAATGCCCTTCAAACTTACTACTTTTCTTTGTATAGAGCGCCATGCCAAGTGATAAAACAATTGGAAAGGCTTCAGAGAGAGTTCCTTTAGGGTTCGTCGCCGGAGCAACACAATGAATCGGGTTGTTTGGAGGAATTTTATGACACCTAAAGAATATGGGGGTATGGTCCGTATGGAGTTTGGGTCGCTAAACGTGGCCATGTTGGCTAAATGGTGGTGGCTATTCAAAGTGGACCGGGATAGCTTGTGGAGGAAGGTGATTTGGAGTCTACACAACAATACAAGAACATGGAACTTCATTCTGCACCAAGATCTTGGAAACAAGTGGTAAAAATACTAATGATTTTGAGGTCTTGGGGATTGATTTTCTGGGGGGGGGGGGGGGGGGGAGGTGTGAATTTATGAGGAGCCGTTATCCATAAAATGTCCAAGCTTGTTTCGACTAAGAATGTGGGGATCTCGGAAAACGGGATTACAACGCTGGTGGAGCAGGCAGACGGAACTGAATGCTCTGACGTCATCAGTTAGTTCTTTTGCATTTGGGGAGGGGGATCATGGGTGTATCTGGAAACCCGAGTCGTCTGGGCATTTAGTGTCAGACGTTTGATGGAGCAAAAAACTTTTTTTTTCTGGTTTGGGCTTAGGTTTCACTTGGAACGGTTGGGTGCCCATGAAGGTAAACTTTGTGACTTGGTCCAAAACATGTTGCATACGGCTATGGAGCTTGCTCGCAAAAACATACAACTTCCTGATTTGCGCTGCTTTAGACCAAGACGAGACAGCTTTGTGAGATGCAGTCTGGTACTTTTTGGTGGGTTGGTGCAGGATAAAACCGGTTATTATTCTGGAATACGCATCCCAAATGAAAATAGGAGGTCGGCCAAGTGGTGAAAAATAATCTTGTCTGTCATACGGGTTATGGTTTGGGTTTTATGGAAGTCACGAAACGAGGCTGCATTTCAGCATAAACAACCGAATATTCTAAGGATAAAAGAGCATATAAAGGCGTTTAGTTTCCTATGGGTAGAGAATAGAGCAAAGCGTTCAAATATGTCATGGGAAGATTGGTGTAGTTTTTATATCACATCTATGGCCGAGTAACTTGTATGTTGTTTCTTTCTGTTTGGTGGATGTATTCCATGTCGAGTGAACGTTTATGTTGACCGCCAGACCGGCACTCTTATTGCCCTCATCAGCCGTTTCATACTCGAGGAGGGGTGGCCGAGTAAGGCACACTCTCCACCCTTATTGTTATATGCATATATATTTTTATATATTTTTTTTCAGACAAGTAACTTCAAAATACTAGTGGGGAACCCGCGCGTTGCGGCGGGATCATGATACACATCAGACAATCAGGTTGGCAGTGAAGTGAGAATGCCATGGAATGTTACTGCACAACCTAATACAGATATTCGATTGTTGTGATGGCTGCATTATTTTGAGTAAACACAAATTACTATTTGTTTTTAAAAGTAAATTACTATTTTGTTTAATCCGTAGTATTTTATTTGGTTATCTATCAAGTCTTCATTTCATATCTGTGTTTCTTTAATACACGTGCAACACTTACTACTGGCCCGAGCCTACAACCTTGTCTAGAAACTGGTAAGAAATATATAAAAGAAAGATCAAAGGGCACATAGTAATACCCATTATATAATATATGGTTGATATAAACACATTCTGATTGCCCACCTTAAGACCATACAACTCCTACATAAGTAAATCATACCTTCACAAAAAGTCCCCATAACTCCAATTTTAATAACCAAAGATGCATCTGTGCACCATCATGTTCTTCCAACAATGCATGAGCTTGACAATTGCTCTATAATAAATTTGAATTTCTGGTATCTATTTTTCTTTTTTATTTTTTGCTGGTTTTAGGCTGCTTCTCAAAATCATGGGGGTGAATTTGCAGCTGGGTTTATGGATGGTTCTGTTCGATTATTTGATATTTGAACATGTAAAGGGTAGATATTAGTTTAACATGGCAACTTATAAACAAGTTTCAGTCAGTTAGCTAATAACATAAAACATTTGGATTGATAACGTAAACCAGGCTGGGATCATGTCGGTCATGGAAGAGCTGCTCTCAACATCTCCAAGCGACCCGTTACCGCATACTACTTGGTCCAACACTCATAGGGTTGGTGGCTACTTGGTTGAAAGATTGTTCATGGACCGAAATATTCGCCTTCCCATTGCAATCGCCACCGTTTTTGGCAGCTTGATCCAAGAGGCTAACAAGTGGCATAAAAATTTCCATTCTCGTCACATCCCTGTTTGCCTGTTTACGCAATATAATGTCACACATTTATCAAAGTAAACCGTTTTAACATAAGTTAATGATTGATTAGTGTTACCTCTATGGTAAAGTGGGCCCATATCTTGTCGTTACGAGACTCCATCACCCCCTTCAAGATAGTTAATCCTAATCCTTTAATACCATCGGCTATCTCCAGGAACGAACCTCTTTCTTCACATAACATCTGCAACCCGATGACCAGACACATAAGCAATATATGTTGCGTCACTTCTTAATATATTTACATATAAACGGCTGTTGATGGTTAGTACCTGTACAAGCATTTGACGAGGTGAATTGAGATCCTCGACTATTATAGGACAGACCATCGACTTTGAACCAACTTCGTATGCCCATGTTACTCCTCCTTCAAAGTTGTCTTTCAACAATACACCACCATCCTTGCTCACAATCTGCCATTAAATCAAACAACAGAAAGATGAAATAAAATTAGAAAATCAGAAATAATTCAATCCAAATAAAAATTAAAGAATCAATTGACAAACGCTTTTCATCAAACAGGATGCTTGGATGAATATCGATGCTTTAAAGCTCTGGCGTGACACTCCTTGAAGCTTCATGTGGTGAGCATAACATGAAGTTGATGCTTTATTTTTGATGCCCTGACCCGTTTACATCACTTAATTTTTTTTCTTTTATTAATATTTCATAAAACATCGTCGAGGAGGTCGAGATCCCCAATTCACTCTACTTGATTTTACATACTTTTTATCAGGATGTTAAGATAATACATATTCACATTGAACTTACAGGCCACCAACAGAATCATCTTAAGTCATGTAACTATATAAAAGCACAAAACCAACTGGGGTAGCCCAGTTGGCCACCGACACCCACCTCTTCCCAGAGGTACCGGGTTCGAGTCTTGGGAGTGGCATATGTCGCCCAGGGTAAGAACTCGGCATGGGGAAGTCACCGCGGAGCTAGCTTGGTCGGGTAGCAGCTCTCGGAGTGAGATCACTCCGGCGGTTGGGAGGACCGTGCACTATCCCCCCCCCCCCTATATAAAAGCACAATCTGTAACATAACCAATTTTTTGATAAAATTTTCATTTTTAACACTCCTTTCTCTCCTTTATACTGTTGCATAGAAACCATTTCACCCAAAGTGTCCAAAGTATTTGAGTACCAAACATAACATAAATAAGGAAAAAAAAATAGATTTCCAACTTATATTACAGTCATAAATTCAACCTGCAGTATCCTATAACCCAATATGTTTACACCGAAATTTGACCATTAAACAAGTGTCTTGCCAATGTGGAAATAAATAAAAAAAAAAAAGGTTACGATATTTCCTATATTCACATCTATATTCTACAAATTATTAAGAGGCTTTATTTTGTTAGAGGATCCGAATTCGACCCATTTACTTATAGATGGGTTAGACCAGTTTGTGTTTTATCTCAAATGGGTCAAAACAAACTAAAAGTGGGAACAGGGTCAAAAAAAAGTTAAAAGTCACCCACGTTTAACGCAGAAAATTTAATTATAGTTTATTCAAATATGTTATTGTTATAATATAGAGACGACCCAACCTCTTTCAATCTTTAATCCAATCGACCCAACCCGCTTTGACATGCATAAAAACTGACCTGCTTGAGTACTGCCCATTTGACCTGCCCATGTATAAAGTATAAACTCTCGGAAATAATCTGGCATGGTTGACCAACCGATTTTTGTGATTTCCTTATTAACCAGCTTGCCAATTTTAAACCTTTTTCATATAATACAAAAAAGTATTATTTTTTAGCATCAAAGCGCTATCAAGAAACTGAATGGGACAATTTGGGCGCCTTTTCATATCAAGTAATCCATACGAAGTCAAACACCCGTTCTTGTATTCAAAATTAATACATCGGGTATTAAAAAAGTTAGAAAGAAAAATATATTTTCAGACGATTGCGACCAGTATTGATCTGTACACAATAAATGACATGGTTTGCCCCCATTTAACTTGTTACTACTTACTATTTACCAAACCAGCTACTCGTGATCGGCTCGTTAGGTTTTTATGAAGCTCGAGCTCGGCTCGGTTCGAGCCTACTTCTTTGAGCTCGAGCTCGGCTCGCGAGTAAAACCCAAAGCTCGAGCTCGGCTCGACCCGGCTCGAAATATTTTGAGAACAACCTTAAACGAGTTAAAAGCTCGGCTCGAGCTCACTTCAGCATCGCTTAAACAAGCCAAAGCTCGGCTCGAGTTCGGCTCATCAATATTATCATCATTATTAATATATTATATATAAAAAAAAAATTTGTATGGGCTCGTTTAGGCTCGCAAGCCTAAACAAGCTTTGTATTTCAGGTTCGAGCTCGGGCTCGATAACAAAACGAGCTCTATTTCAGGCTCGAGCTCAGGCTCGTTAAGGCTCGGCTCGTTCGAGCTTTTAACCGAGCCGATCACGAGTAGCTCTCGAGCCTCTAGGCTTGTTTACACCCCTATAGATGATAGTGGCTGTCGATTGTAAGGAGAGGAGGATAAAATGGGAAGAAAAATGTAAAAAAATAGGTTTTATTTAAGCAAAGTCTGCCATCTTAAAAATTAGGGGTTAAATTACTTTTGTGTCCATTGGAAATGTATTATATAGTTACTAGTAGGAAACCCGCGCGTTGCAGCGGAGTCGACAATAGATAGTGGGAACATGATTCAAACCTTAATACGTAACGGCTACGTGAGACAATTAAACTATTGTATGTTACATACTACATACATTCCGTCACAACAAAATATTTGGAATACGACTATGCATGGAGGCAACGGGTTTTTGGTATGGTTAAGGCTTCAATGACGGCTTGAAGAGACGTTGCAGTTACCCTAAATACATGTAAATCCTACGAATTTGATCGACTTTAATGATACATTCCAAAAACTTAATTACTTTTGGATAGGAAAACTAATAATCTTAAAAATACATAAAAGTGTACAACTTTTTACAAGTGTAATTTTTTAAATACTTTAAAACCTCTATTGCTTGTATTGCTTGTACATATCAAGTATTCTTATAACTCGAATCAATTATTTTCTATAGAGTAAATTGCCATTTTAGTCCTTGAGGTTTGATCAAAATTGCCACTTTAATCCAAATAGTTTTTTTCTTGCCATTTTAGTCCAAATAATTTTGCTTTCTGCCAGTTTAGTCTCTGACTTTTGTCATTTTTTGTCATTTTCATCCAACCCACTAACTCCATTCAAAAAATTTAGTTAACTTATGTGAATTTTAGTCAAACCATATTTTTTTTCTTTCAGGTGCGATGGTATTGGGATGGTGTTGTGCCGGTTTACAGTGAAGATGATGGCAGTGGTTGTTGGTTTTACGATGATGGCGGCGGTGTTGGTTGATGACGTGGGTGGTGGAAAAGTGGCCGGTGGTGGTGGAAATGGCTGGTGGTGATGGTGGTGGGGTGGGTGGTGACGGTGCAGGCAGGTGGTGGCGATGATAGAAGGTTGTGATGGGGTGGGTGGCGGGAGGTGGTGGTGGTGGTGGTCGATGAAAATAGCAAAAAATGACAAAAGTCAGGGACTAAAATGGCAGAAAACAAAACGATTTGGACTAAAATTGCATGAAAAAAACTATTTGGACTAAAGTGGCAATTTTGGTCAAACCTCAAGGACTAAAATGGCAATTTACTCATTTCTATAATTAAAACAAGATAGGTACAAATAGTGTTTTTTTCTTAATGATCATAAATTTAATATGTAACTATTTCACTGCCAACTTGTTGAAGTTTTACCCATACATATCCACATTAGGCAAGTAAAGAAGGTTAGTGAACAAGGTAAACCACTAACAAATTAAAAATGTTTTGTAAAAAGACATTGCACCTTTGTGAACTTAAAACATCAATTAATAAGTATATTATCCTTTTGTGAACTTAAAAAAATATAACTTTATCCTTAAAATGTTAAAAGAATCTCCAACTGTGTAAATCTAGCACAACCAGTAATGAACATCCCTAAATTAGTAAAGAGTAAATTACGATTTTGACCCCTATGGTTATATCAATTTTACTCTTTTAGCCCAAAATATTTTTTTAACATCTTAGCCCCCAACATTTTTTTAACCCTTTTGGCCCCTAACACTAACCCTATCCATTAAATGTTAGGGGCCAAAAGGGTTAAAAAGACGCTAAGGGCCAAAAAGGTTAGAAAAAAGACGTCGAAGGCTCAGATTTGACTTTATAATTTGCAAACTGCACTAAAAATAACAAAATTAACATTAAAAAAAACTTAAGAAACTTAATTATATCCAGAGAAGAAAAAAAACGAACCAGTAAAAGTCTTTTGTTTAAGCATATTCTCAAGATCCTACATCTTAGTGGCAACTAAAATGCTAGCCAAATTCCCTTCATTGGTGCTTGGTTCAACTACAGCATTAGAATTGTTGTTTGAAGCAGACTCTCAAAATTTAAGTGAACCATAATTGTGATCATGAAAATAACGTATTTGGGAGCAACAAGGCAAACACAAATCTTGTAACTTTTTTTTACATGAATAGTAAAAAAATCTAACAATTGGAACTGCTTCCTGAGTCTCATTTGTTGGTACTTCTTTATTAGGCCCTAGTAAAAAAGGTTTTATTAAGGAACATGGAAAGAATTAGAATAAAATTTACAAAAACAAAACATGTAAAAAAGAGTATACCACAACTTGTTCACATAAAATTGTATTTAAGAAAAGGAACTAACGAGTTATACAACACCTACCAAATCACATACAATTATGATAAAAACTTGGTTGTCCACAATTAACATGTGTTGAATTATAATAAAAATATGCCTAATCATACTGATTGTTACATAGTTTGTGACCCGTATTTGCCTAATCTTTCAAACCTCAGTTGAACCATAGTTGGTAAGTGATAACGGGTACTTGGGACAAGCCTATATTCTGGTTTCGGTCCATTGATCCATCAAGGTTCGGCACATCTTCCCTATATAAAGTAAAAACCCATCCGTGAGTGAACCTTCTAACATGTTTATCAACATGTTATGGCTCGGATCCGAACTTGGAAAATTGCTTCTATTTTTCATAGTTTAAAAGGTCGTAGCAACATATGTCTAAGAACATTGATTCAAAACAAATAGGGAATGATACTAAACAAAAACAAGAATAGAGAAACTATCCTAAACAGTTGGTAAATGATCCATACCTATGCAATGATGTGTGTTCCTATTGAAGCTGCTTTCTAATCTTCCTGTTCCTTGTTAGTAGACATTTGGTTATCTGATTCTGCAACAAAAGTTAAACCAATCGCAGCATAATGAAAAGGGTCCTGAGTTTCACCCTCCAATGGTTCTTTTTCCCATGGTTCCAATAATTTTTTCCCATGGTTCCAATAATAAGCACAACAGCAAGCAAAAACACGAGAACGTAGAACATTCTCATACCAAGAAGTAACATAAGATACCCCAAAAAGGAAGGCCCAAGTGTCTTTTATGTCATTTTTCTCTTTCTAAATCTTTCAAGGAACAATGTGATTTAGGATTCTTGACCTTCATTGTGAATGCTCTCTGCCCCATTAACTTGATCAGCATTAAACACATGGAAGAACTCCGTACTCAGTACCTATTCTGTTTGTTTTAAATGCAAATAATCCGGGTTACCTGTTCTTTCAAATTTCCAACCAACATAAATTTTCCTAAAGGTAAAGAACTGATTAAATAAGTAAACGCTTAATACAAATCTCTATACTTATAAATTTAGGATACACTCATGCTGCTCCCCACAACAATTCATCCTTCATTTTCAGTTAGACATAAAGTTTATCATTCAAGCATTTCAAACTGTCACAATCTAAGTGCAACACTATTAATTGACTACCTCGTATAGAAGCAATAGTATCGACTAATAACTTTTTCAGCCCATTGTTGTAAGAACCTCTATACTTGTCAGCAAAATCAAACACACTCAAACACCTGAGGTGAAAATTGAAATGAACAAAAGTTGAATAATGAAAAAAAATGGAACTTTCCTCATGGGGGATGGCAAAATTGCTCTCTGGGATACAAATCTACAAACTACATAAGAAATAACACTGTCAAATCAATTAAACAAACACACATCAATTAAACTGACCTGGATCTATATCAAATGTTATTAAGAAATTTATTCATTGAAGAATAAGAACCATCCCCGAAGGGAAATCACATCAAAATAGAAGGCAAACAGACACCAAGCGGCACCGCTAACCCTTTTTGGATAGCAAAACCGAGTCTTTTATAATAATCTTGATTTTTTAATAAAATAATTAAGGACTTATGTATGAAAAGTACACCCTTTTGTTTAATATGTTGAAAGAAGCATGTCTAAGGTAATAGAATCAAACATTCAACACCCCAAATCCAAGGTACGATGATATTTCTGGATTCAAATTACAAATTATTCATCAAACCAAAGCCCAATTTCCATGAAAAATTAACAACAACCATTGAATACCATCTATCATCTTAGATTCAAGAAAAAACAATAAAACAAAATGTTTAAAACTTTAATCTAAACACAGCAAGATTCAAGCAGCAAGAAACCCAACAAAGCTAACAAAAAAAAAAAAAAAAAAAAACTCCAAACATTAAAGAAAAATAAAAAAAAAATCAAGAAACCCAACCTCCAAATAGCGAGTTTCTTGTTGAAGAATCAATCATCTTCATTCAGCCCCAGAATTCTATGCCATCGATCTTATTCGGTTTATGTTGATTGGACTCTTTGAGTACCTATAAATCCCATAATTTTGCCCTAATTCAATTTGCGTATTTAATTATATTCAATGTGAAAACTGAATGGTGGGTTGTTCAATCAGGCCATTGACTATATCATCCAGAAAACCGAAGAAATAATTGAAAACTCATTAAATGGGGGCAGATTTGGGACAGGGGATGAAAAAGCAGGGAAACAAGGCAACGTTTGGGAGAAGCGTCTTAAAAAATCATGAGAAAAGTCCATAGGAAATGCTTTAAACAATATACTCAGCATCTTGTAACACTAAAATACAACAAATTTACAGAAACAATACATAGTGGAGGTTAGGGCAATCGATAGTGACAACCGGAAGCGTACCTTGAAGTTCATCAATCTGGAGATGTACCTGGGATGTTTGTAACTGATGAAGATTGAGAAGGTCATGATGGGCGATTGGGAGGCAAACGATGTGATTGCAATTTCAACGTTCAATTTCCGTTGAATATGAAGCGACCCTTCTGAGGATCCAGGTTAGATTATCATGATCAATTACAGATCCAGAAAGAAACAAAGGCCACCGTAAAATCCCTTCCTCTCCTCGCCAGTTCTGGAGATTTATTGAACATGAATTGAAACTTGAACATGAATTGAAACTTGATTGAAGGAGCTGAATAGATTAGAAACGGAAGCATTCAATATGTAGGCTGAAATCCCCTTTTTACCCCTATAGTGTCTTAAAATTTTGGGTGAAACCCCTCTAAAATGGCTTACACATCCTTGTACATGGTGCTTTATAACTTGTAAACATGGTAAAATTACAATATTGATCTTTTCCTTTTTAATATATATTATAGATTGATCAAAGCAGCTTATGTTACTGGCCATTTAAAAAATCAATCCCAAGCACCTTCAAACAACTTAAAGAATTAAGACACAATAAGTAGGTAGATACAATTTTATTAAGCAATCTCAAAACAAATATCTTCTGGAAATGATTACACAGGCGTCAGTAAAACATAATGTAAGTAGACTGAACCAAAAAAATCCCAGTTGACTTTTCATTATAGTCAACCCATGTTCCGATATGAAGAATTTAGAGCTTTGAAAACACAAAAATATGGTGTAATTTAAGGTTTACATGTTCATGTATCGATGACGCCAGTTGACCTTTTGTCAAACTATTAAATTCCTAATCGAATTCTCTTCTAGCATTGGCGTTACTCAGGTTTCAGGTACCCGTTTGTCTTTGAAAAGCGCGTGCATATAGATAATATTTTTTGGTCCCCAAATAACTACAAAAAGAAACATGTCAAGAATGCTTACAGTGTAAATAGACATTAAGAATGTCTTCCAAACCTTAGCAAAATTAAGGCTTCAAATGCACAAAACAATATCAGTTCCATACTCTTCTAACTAACAAAAAACAAAAATAAAAAGTAACAAATTCAAATTTCAGCAGATGTGATTTCATCATTTCAATCAATTCCATCTAACAAACAAAAAACAAAATAAAAAGTAACAAATTCAAATTTCATAAGATGTGATTTCATCATTTCAATCAATTCCATCTAATATTATTAATTTGTTATTTAAATAAATGAAAGATCAAACATGAATAAATTACAGGCTACAATAAAAAGAACTTTTGTACCTTTTATCTGTTTCTGCAATTATGGTCGTCTTTAAAGCAACAACTTTGTAGACTCGCTTGGTTGATACCCTCTACGTAACATCTCCTCGACCCAAATTCCAGAATCGGTGTTCCGACCATTTCTATAAAATCCATGCACCATAGTTTCATACGTCCACTGATTCGGTTCATACCCCTTTTGCCATATCTTTTGAAACAACTTAGAAGCATCATCCACTTGTTTAATACATAGTTTCCTTAAGATCATATTATAAGAGTATACATCAAGTGAAAAACAGTTTCTCACTACTTGTTCCAAGTCATCAGGATCCAAGTCTTCTCTAAAACGCTCGGAAAACAAACCAATAAGCTCCCCAAGTCTCCAAATCGGAGATGACTCAGCCGACTCAGGTGAGTCAAACGGGGGGCTCGAGTCAACCCATGTCTCATATAACTCTGGATCCTTTATTGAACATAAAAGCAAATTGTTACCAATGAATGATGAAAGGGGCCGGCCCACACCAAGCATATCGTTGATTAGAGGCACGATTTTTTCGTACTTTTTATGTTTGCATAAAGCGTAAATAAGTTCTTCGTAACATTCGAGACTCGGTCTTACACTTTTCTCCATCTCTCTAACTTCTGAAAACACTCCCAATGCAAGTCCGGGCTTGTTTGACTTGCAAAGACCGATAACCATCGCGTTGAATACTTTCCTGCTTAGTTTCCTTGTCTTTATGATATCATAATACAAATTTAGCGCCTCGGATACTTTATCACCTGCTAGACAACTTCTCAACAATAAAAGGTCTGACCTCATATTCGGATTAATCCCGCTTCGTTTCATCATCTCGTAAATTTGTCTTGCGAGGTCGGGTTTCTTAGCACGACCGACTCCTTCAATGAAAATATTAAAAACGTCACAATTGAGTTCGCGAAGAGATAACTGCATTTCCAACAACTTTTGGAATTGTTTCTCGGGATTCTCCATCTCACATACGCTTTTTATAACTGATGTGAATAACTTACGGGACGGTGTGTGACCTTTTTCTTGCATTTCAATTAGTAGTTTCGTGGCAATATCTCCCCGATTCGACTTAATAAACCCGTTTATCAAACTACTATAAGCATATCCGGTTGTAACTTTATTAAGCCGATTAAGCTCCCCGTGTATAAAAAACCCATCCTCCACTCTACCGGTCCTACAAAGGGCGTTAATGTAATTTTCATGAACTCTATCACTTAAAATAATATTGTTCTCTAACGCTACAAGAAACAACTCATTCATCATGTCTAGCTTTTCCAGCTTGCATAAAGCATCAGCGAGGATCGAAAACGTCATTTTTCCCGGAAAATACCCTTGCTCGAGCGAATTCTTTAAGACGCGGTACGCATCGACAACACTTCCGTCACCGCAAAGAGTGTTCATTAAATAATTAAGAGTCATACTACTTAACGATAACCCGATATCCCCTCGTGAATCGTATAGTCTAAGTGCAACATCAACCAATCCCGCCTTGCAAAAAAAGCACAAAACGATATTCATGGTTAGCTCATCTGGGGGTACATTGTTTTCCCGCATCTCGATTATTAGATCACACACTTCCTCAAGACGGTTTTCTCTCAAAAGCCGCAATATCAATGTGTTGTAACGGAAAACATCCGGGACGTAGCGAACAGCAAATTCCGGGTTGTTTGTCTTCTGCAAGAATTCCATAGCTCCATCTAACTTTCGGGCCCGCACAAGCTCTCGAATCCATATATCGTAGACGTGAAATTCCCCAAACTCATCCACCAGTTTCCCAGCTTTATCAAAATGATCGTTTTTACATAAACCGTCAACAAGAGCACCAACCATGCGGCCACCGGTTTTTAGCTTAGCCCCACTGTCTATCACCCCACGAAGATACACTTCTGCTTTATCAAACTCCTTTTTCTTGCAAAAACCCTTAACCAATATCGTATGAGTCACGTCTGATTCAAACCCACGCATCTTAATCTGTTTCGCAATCGACTCAACTCCATCGAAACAATTCTCCTCTACCAAACCGTTTAAAAGCACGTGATACGCAAAATCATCTAAATCAACACCCTGGTAACGCATTCGGCCAAACAGATGGAGCGCGATCTCGGGTTTTCCCGCCACAGCATAACCCATCACCAAAATGTTATGATAGCTGGTCTTATGAGTGCCGCGATGCTTAGCGTAGTTATCCAAATAATCCAACATCAACGACATTAACTTCGCTTTCGAAAGAATCTTGAAAATGGCGTTAAACGTAGCGCGGGTGTGGTGAAACCCAGGTTGGCGACCCGCCCAATCGAAGAACTTTAAGCAAGACAAAACATCTTTCCCGTAATATAACACATCAAGAACGAGTGATTCCGTAAGACGAAGATTAAGCCGTGATAATGCCACGTCAGCTGCCTCACGCTGTGAAACAAAATCTTCAGTTTCAGTGACGTTGGTTTGAGATGATAATATTTCAAGTATACGGTCGAGAAAAGGATTGCCTCTAGACTTGAACCATTCTTGGAATGTTACGACCACATCCTTTGCGTGTAATTTCTTGACGGGTAATGAATATGATGATGAATATATTGGATTTAAAAGAACGCCATTGGTTGCTGATGATGCTGCTGCTATCGTTGTATAGTTGAAGAGGGCATCATTGCTACTGATAGGAGATAAAAGAGCCCTGATGGAAGTTTGCTTCAGGTATCTTAGCCTTACCATAATTTGTAATCTTGACTTGTTGAAAGCCACTGTGTCAACATTGCAGCTTCAGGCTATGCATCGCCTAGTAAAAAAACAACAAATTGCAATTGTTAGACACGAATTTGTAAGATAAAATTAACACAGAAAACTACTAAACATTACAAGTGGAGCCAAAAACAGGCCGACACGGGTGAATTTGAAGTTGTATATTTCTAATGCATCAATTTAAAACGTTCAATTATCAAAAGTCAATTCATAAATGAAACCCGTATCGTCTATTTTTCATTATTCTAATTTGAGTTACACTTTCACTATATATATATATATATATATATCAGCAGTTAACATAGATGAAGAACATAATGCAGCAGCAACAAAGGCCTCTTAGAAAGAAAGAGCAACCTGCTCATAATGCCTACTCTACTTGGACGAATAGCAAAACCGAATTCCATTAGGATAGAGTTGTGTGTGAACAGTAAAACACATTTTAAATTACTTACTGTAATCAATCAAGCCAATTGTTGGATCAAACTTCAATTTGTTAAGTTTTTAAAACAAGTAACAATCTAGGAAAATAAGGAATGAAATACACCTGCGATTTAGGGTTCTGCGGCTACTTCGATTGATTGTGCGAGAGTATCAGGGATTCAGAGACAGATTAGGTCTTATCTTTTATTAGCAGTGGAAGCAATAGCTCAAACATGAATCGGCGCTCAGAGAAAAGTGAGGTTTTCCGGCGACAAAAATGATTGGTGATTTCCGGTTACGCGTAGTCTCTGGCAATTATTTTTATTATTTTTAGGGTTAGACTGAGGAAGAAAGAGAGGCTTGCTTCAATTCTTATTATTTTTATTTTTCTAACATATTCTTTTATTTTAGATATGACCGTGGGGTATGGTGGGGCTTGGGTTGGGCATTTGGTGACACGTGTAAAGGGAAGGGAGCCAGCCCACTGCCAGGTTACGTGTCCGCGGGGTATGGTAGGGCTTGGGTTGGGTGCACCGCGTGGCATAAATGTTTAAAAAAAAAATACAAAAAATTTATAAAAAATCGCACAACATTTATAAAAAAACCTACAACTTCATTAAAATTTTAAAAATTACATGATCCAAAAAATTACATAACTTCTAAAAATTACAAAATAAAAAAACCTAAAGCGTTAAAAAAATTTCAAAAAGTTCGATCTTGTCGAACGCCTTCTTTTCCACGCTTCGAAACTCTATGTTTGCCACCGCCACCCGGTCCTCGTGGCTTAACTCGCCACCGGGAACCGCTTCGTAGTAAGCCTTGAAACGCTCGAGCTTGGGCCGTAGGTCGCGCCATTTATGTTGGCACGCGTTGAGGTTGTGGCGGTCGTTACCGACGTTATGTCGGTAGGCCGCGAATGCTTCCGCCCAATATTTTGTTTGGCCCGGTGGCCGCCCTTCATAGCGTCGACGACGCTAGTTACGAGTGTCATTTCTTCTTGACGGGTCCAGGATGCCATAGTGGTGTTGGGTTCGTGGGATGGGGGGACCAGCGGGGTAGCGGGTTCAAGACAGTGGGTGTATTGGGTGGGGTTTTGGTTCGTGGGATGGGTGACCGGTGGGTTGGGGTTCCAATATATAGGACTTTGGGGACCCGGGTGGCGGTTATAGAAGATGGGGGGATGGGGGGACCAGTTTGAATTTCAAAATTTTAAACACCCGCCTGCCCACGTGGCGGGTGACCCAATGAGAACATGCCAGCTCGCTTCGCCATACCGCCCCACGCCCGGCTTGAAAGCCAAGCCCCAAGAGGCCACGCCCAAACCCAAGCCCACCCGGGGTGGTCACTTGGGCGTTTTACCCCAACCCACGCCCAAACCCCCGCCCCATACCCCACGGCCTAAACTGATTCTAAAGCTTTATATTGGCACTAGTGACCAACGTGTAAAAAATCGAATTAACTAATCTATAACCAAATTAACCGTTAAAACTCAACTCAAAAAAACCGAACCAAATCCAAAGCCAGTGGATCGGTTAATATTTTTCTGAAAACCGAAAGTAGTGGGTTGGTTATGCTTATCGATGTTTCCATATCCACCTTAATCAAACTGACGTATAATATAACCTACGTCGGATTTGGACTTTTCAAAACTTTTTTAGTATTTGATGTTTCCGGTTGAACGTTTGTTTGATTATATGGGTTATATCATATCACTTTCGTTGAACGTTTGTTTAAATTTATGAATTATATCATATTGTTTTGTTTATATATTCAATAATAATCGGTAAATCTAGAATAGATTATATGTATTTTTTATGCAATGTAATATATTAATACATAGATTGATAGAAATGTATAATAACAATTTATTCCATGGACGGAGCCCAAACTTTCAAACCCAAATAACATATAATTATATTATTTTGAGTTACTTTTAGCTAGCCTAAATTCATAGTTAACCGACCCACTACAACCATCAAAATCAAATAACTGAAACCATTATAAGCGGTAGGGTATGGTTATGGTTATTTATTAACCGATATTATGATTTTGAGCCATAACCGACTCAAATCATCCCATGCACACCCATTCACTACAACTATGTTGTATGCGGGAACGTTGTCTATAGAATAAAGAATGAGGTGTTATATGAAGTAATATCCAATGCACTTTTTGTTGGGAAAAAACACAGCGGTATGGTCACAAACGGTAAACTAAACAACGCGCGGAAGCAACTTCGTGTGACCAAAATTTTTCCCGCACCCGAATGAACCTGTGAGGATGCAACCTATAGAATTTGATTCCTTAAAGCTTACTATATAAGCTTAATAATCCAATTTTCAATAGCGGGATCAAACAATACTATCGTTTAGTTGTAGGTTCAGCAGACAGCACTAGGTCACTTTCAGCAAAAGATGGTTTAACCATATGGGAATAACAAATGGTTTAACGCTATGGGAATTTGGAAGATCTGGTATTTTGGAGGCACTCTTGGGATACCGACTTCACTAAGAGCAACTAAATGTGCGTATTCAAGAGTAAAAAGCATGGGCAACTTAAAAGTTTTTAAAATCCTTTAAGTAATTTTTTATTTCACAATGTATTATTTATTCTGTCTCGTGATAGTTCACGATATTTGCTACTAAGAAGTAATTTAAAGTTTTTCCAAATATTTTTATTTTATTTCAGAACATATTATTTATTCTGCCCCGCGAAGTTCACGGGTATTAGCACTAGACCAATGGGGTGACATGTGATCCGTGACCCATGTCCTTATCTGAATGGGAGCACGTAAGTTGCTTTATTTATGTTCGTATTATACAGTTTTTTTAGTTTTACAGTTAATTGATGGAATTCTAGGTTTCTGATTGCGAAATTGTGCAAAAAAAGGATTACTTTTGATCAGTTTGAGAATATAACAGTTAATTTGAACCCTAAATTGAGCATTCATGAAAAATATGAGCAAGACGCAACAAAGTAAGAAGTTAAAGAAGTTCAAGTTTATGTAGGTAAGGTGTTTGATTAAATGCTTAGTTGGTTTTTGCAGTTGTGTAAGAGTTGAGGGACTGCTCGAACAGCGAGATGGAATTGAAATTGTTGGATTGGATGAAACAGCAATGCAATTAGGTAATTTATTGTCCTTTTATTATGTAAGAATTGCATTAAGTGTTGGATTGTCTATCAAAGATCTGATTTGAAGGGATCGTTGATGTATTTCATGGATGGATTAATAAACAAATTCAATGGATATAATGTTGAAAACATTAGAATCTGTTAGGTTGATTTGGTTGTTACTTCAAATGACAAGAATCTGAGTTTCAATAAGCTAACGTCATTTGGCAATGATCTAAATGGCTTAATTAGCCTTAAAATTAGGACAAAATTGTCCTAATCATATTATGAGGATGGTTGTAAACCGTTTTGCATTATTTTTATCTTAAGTATCAGTCTCAATACTTTTCCTAATACGAGTAATCTTTCAATTCACAAATACATCCTCGTAAAGGTGGAAAAATGAACAGGTCGGTCAAAAAGAATAATTCTAGATGTGGGTCAAAGAATAATTCTAGATGTGGGTCAAAATGATCAGGTTTGAGTTGGGCCAACATACAAACACTTTGTTAAATTCTTTTCTCTAAAAATTTCGAATATTATTTTTTTATAAAGATTTGAGTGTAATATAGGTTAAATAAGAGTAATTTTAAATGTGGGTCAAAACTATACTCTTTCAACTTGAAATCTGTAAACTTAATCTTTTATATCGTAAATTTTTTTGAATTGATTTTTTAAGAGTTTTGGCTGAGATAGATCTGATGATTTTGTGAAAAATACTGAATGTCTGCGTACTGACTTTTGCATGTTCTCTGACCCAAACCAAGATGTCTTTTTAAAACAACATGTCCTGACCCGTGACCCTGCTTGACTCATTATTTGTTAAATATATCACTATATTAGTATATATCCTTATGAATATGATATTTTTAATTGCAGGTTACGTTACGCACACCATTCAATTTTGCTCTAGAGATCCATGTATTCTAGCTAATGGGAGCTTTTACATGGATATTAAACCTATCGTTAAAGAGTTAAAGTTGATAGAAAAGTGAGTTTTAAGGAACATAATTCAAGATGAAATAACTAACATTTGTAGATCTTAATTATAGGTTTGCATTTTTATGGAACAATTAACTTTCTTCATAAAATGAGCAAGGGGAAGAGTTTTTTTGTCAATAGCAAGGAGATTAGTTGATTTATGCTCTTGTAGGTATGTGTTTCTTTTTTCTTTTTCTATTTAATTCACATACATGCTTTCTTGATAACAAGTACAATTATTTGTTTAAAGGAAATATCATTCTTAATTTTGTTTTTTTTAATCGGTTCCTTTCTTATTGTTTACTTGATTTCAGATCTTGATTTGTTATCCAAATCTAGGGTATTCGATGATGCTCTAATGATTGAATCTATCGGTTTTCTTTGAGTCGCAGTCCCTACAACGTCTTACGGAAACCGCGTTGGTGACTTGTGTTGTCTTTAAATGATGCCAATGTGAATTTTAAGGTAAGCATTTCTGGTTATGTTTTTGTTTTGATACTATAAATGATTTCTTTGATCTCTCTATTTAAGGAATGGAGTAATGGGAGATATTTTATTACATTACATCACTCGCGGGTGCACGGAATGGTGGTACATTGGTTGTAATGTCCAAGGGTAAATTTTGTTTAGTTTATTTCAGTGTAATCTATTATGAATCAAAGTTTAGGTAAGTTTCAAGAAATTGTATTTTTTAGACATACCTTTTATAGTTACAATTTTAATTTTGTTTTTACCTGTTACTAGGGACACCACATACGCAATTATTATACGAAGCAAGTGATGTGTTTCCGTTCAAGTGGATCAACATGTGTAACTAAAACGGCTACTGCAATGTATAAAGGTCTCCCAACATTTCGAATTGGAGCTTATGCTTTGTTTAGGTAAGGTCTCCGAACAACCTTAGTTACAATAATATTTATATGGTGAGCACTTTGAGAGTCTATCCAGTTGAAGTACAATAGAAAGCAACATAAAGTGGAACACGTACGTTTGCTTGAAGAACCACATAAATGCCATGGATTAGATTTAGTGGTTCTATTAGTAGGATCAGAAAGGCAGTTTAGAGCAAAACCTGTTGTGGTACTGATGTACGAAAGATAACCTACAGTACCTCAACCATGGCCTTTGTGATTACACATAATTGGTCTTTATTTTTGTTTAGCGAGTATTTATATTTTATGATTATAGAATTATGTATTAAGTCATTTAGTTTATATAGTAGATTTCTCTTTAACCCATTTGTGGTTGTTATGCTTGATTTAAAATAGGTAACTGTTGTTTATAACAAACTTCGTACCCGTCAAAGTTGAATATGTGTGTGTATGTGCTTATCGAACTGAGGTAAACAAAGCTGACTATTCTCTTGCTAATTTAATTAAGTGTTTTTATATATTTCATTAACTATGAAAACGTACAAACAGTTGTCTACAACATTTGGGTTATGCTTCATCAAGCCATGTCCTCTTTTTAAGTGATGATATTTGCTTACCCAGCTTTCAACATAAAATTGTTTACTCAAATCAATGCAAGTCCTTTCAGGTTCTTAAGCATTTTTTTTATAAATTGTCTAACATTAAGAGATTGTAAATTTTTAAATATATCTTCATTCTTAATTCGGGGTAATTTTGTCTTTTAAGGTATTTTTAGATTCTAATTACTATCCAAAACACTTCACGAACTAAACGCCCATTTAGGGTCTTTGTGAATGCTATTTTCAAGGCAAAATACTACAACAAACATCGTTTGGCGAAAAGGCATGAGAAGTATGTTGAAATGTATGAGAGAGTGAAAAAGGTACAAGAACACTACTTTTGGCATTCAGAGCCTGCTAATTATAATTTATTTCATATGATTTTTCATTTTGTATGGTATGAGAGAGCTTTCACAGCTGGTCTTTAGAGGTATAGAGAAAGCCTTACCAAAAAAAGTTGCATCATAAATACATTCATATCATGTTAGATATGTGACACTGCAAGTTAGTGTGGTGATGATCATAGTATGTAATATTAGAAATATATTTTGTTTGTTAGCGTGGTGATGATCATAGTATGTAAGATTAGAGATATATTTTGTTGATAATCACATGTTTTTATTGAATTTGGTTAAAAAAAATTGAATTTATTGTCTTTTTTAGGTTGATTTTTCTTTTTTAGAGGATTCATGGCGTCAAAACTAGGGTCCCACTTTCAAACAACACTGAAACATGGATTCGAATCAAGTAGAAAATGGATTCAAATAAAAGAAACTACTTGCATTAAATTGTGTAATTCTAATCCTCTCCCCAGCCCAGTTGGTCCCATGTGGTTGGGCTTGTGTCTTCCTTTGGGAGGTCACAGGTTCGAAACCCGACTGCGGCTTTTCGGGGGCAGGACGTCCCAATGATGGATCGTACCTACCGAGGCATGGTGCGGTCTTCAGGGCAACCCGGTTTTACCCAGCTGTTACCCCAGCGAGTCTCTCGTGTGGGGGCAGTATGGTTTTCGGGCAAAGGTCAGCTTGCGCAACGGCCGGGGCCCGATCGAACATCGCGTCCGGAAGAGCGGGGCTGACGGGGGATTGTCATCGACATGAACCCGGTGACCAATAGGTCCTGTACATAGAAAGTCACCCTTCAAAAAAAATTGTGTAATTCTACTGTATGTCAAAGATGAACCACAAAAAAATATATTTTATTTTCTTATCAACACAAAAAAGAGGCAAGAAAGTTTAGATAATTTATTTTCTTATTATATACTTTGTTCACGATAGGTTTAGTGTTATTGGATGATATATGATTCAAGTCAAAGATATTTTATATTTATAGTACGTTGGTTCGTTGTATTTTCATCGTGAACTCCAGATTTCCGTAATAATTTTATGTGTACAATTTCTTTACGATCGGTATAAACGTAATATTTTTTTTTTTTCAAACAGTAAAAAACATATCATTTCTCAACACTGCGAAATTCGCGGGTATTATCACTACCATTTATGTCCTTGTGGTTTCACTTTCGTAACAATTTCAATCCATTATTCTGTTAAGTACATGGATTGAAATGGTTCCAAGGTGGACTGAAATAGTTACGAAAGTGAAACCATAGGGACTGAAATCGCAAATTTTAAACTAATTGACTGAAATAGTGATTTTTGACAAACCACATGGACGAAAACAGTAATTAACTCTAATTAATTCAAATAAATAATATTATAAATGAGAAGGAGATTAACTAAATAATAATTATTCATAAGTTATTAAACTAAATAATATTTAATAGGAGGGTTATCTATAATTAATTAGAAGAGATTAAACTAAAATAATAATTATCTATAAGAGAAGGCCTAATATGATGACAAGTGTCCTTAAAGTGGTTTCTTTTATTTTATAGTATAGATTACTAAACTAATTGCTTTTTGCAGTTTTGAGAATGATTATGAAAATAAATGTAACTTGTAGTTGTAAACAATAATGAGAAAATGGACCAAACTCCGGGTTTTCAGGTTGTGTAGAAACACGGGTAACCTAATTACTACCAATTGGAAATCACATAGACATGATTTGCTAACTACTTGTTTTGATAAATAATTAACAGATAATATATTTGATTGCAATGATCCACGATCGAAACCGAAAGATTGATGCAACTGAATAGGAACCTAATTAATTACCAATCCTAGATTTCATAAACATAAACAAGTTCAATGGTTAAAGGTTGAAGAACAATGACAACTTAGAATTTAATCCCAATTGTTGATGACAAAACCAAATAACTGATGAACAAGTATGCAAATGATAATCCAACAATGTTTAATAAAAAACAAATAAACAATAAAGATAAACTAACCGAATGATTAGTCAAATCTCAATATAAAAGTTTGTAAAACTAAGTCAACTCGGTTCCTAACACAAACCCTAGTCCCGGAGATGATCACGGGTGGTTTAGCCGCTCATGTTCTTGATCTGATCTTCAATCTTGATGAGGAATTGCATGATTGATGATTGAATTGAGGTTGGGAACTCCATGTTTCGTCCTTGGGAAGTGAAAAACGGCTAGGGTTAATGATAATTTCGTTTGAGGAATGTTTGAGCTTAAATATGGTGGAAAAATATGAAATTCGCGAGTCAGGTCTGGGATTCAGCGCCCAGTGCGCCAAATAGTACTTTCCTTCTGTGGTGCGCTGAAATCAGCGCCTAGTGGCGCCGATTGCTACCGAACTTCCTGTTTTTCATATTTTGGCCTTCCAACTTGTGTGTATGCTTCCAATACTCCATAATGCTCCCCGAAAACCTTCCGTCAAGCTCCAAAAGCCATCCGTTATGCTCCGAGTACCTGTAAATCAAAATCAACCCAAAGTAAACCGTTTCTATACACATAATCATGTAAAGCCTCATAATTAAACAATTTAAAACACGATTAAGCACCCTCACATCACATCCCCACACTTACCCTTTGCTTGCCCCCAAGCAAAGCTCTCTTGTAACCATCCAACCATCATTAACAAATACATTTCACAATTCCCTTACAAAATCTTAGCCATGGTCCAAAGTCATACCCAAACTCACAAGTTTGACACATTCAATAGGTTTATAAACTCAGTAAGTAAAATTGATGTTGCCCTTAAAATCAAAGAATATACCTAACCAGATTTAACTATGCTTCAAGTTTACACATGTTCCCACACCCCTCACAATGTTTCACTCCTCTCGGTTTGCAAGCAAACTAGTTACAGATTCACCAGTATATAATACACTCAAAACCATACTACAAAGCTTTGTTATCATAAGCTTGAAAGATAATCACACTTCCATCGTTCACATAAACAATGCACACATCAAAAGGTCTTACAGGTTTTGGCTTAGGCTAAAGATAGGAATTTGTGGCTAATTAAGTGGCTAAAAGAAGATAACATCCAAACCGTTAGGCAAATCCTTATTCTCGACTAACTTCAATACTTGGGTTTTTTTTTTTTTGAACCTTCTATTTTGGTCATCAGACCCATTTACTCGGTAGAATTTTTGATTGATTTTTTTTAGAAACACTCAACTACTGGATTATGCCAACGAATATGTACCACAGTTAAAGATGTAGAATGATTGAATCGGGTTTCACAAACGAGTGGTTAAAATGGCTCAACATGGGCTACTAAGGGTATAAATGAAAAATAAAAAATGTTTTTAAGAAGAAAAAATACATTGGGTTGTTGTGTGAGTAGTCTTGTTAATAAACGAAAAATAAAAAATGTTTTCCTGTTTTGTTTTTCTTACAAAAAGCGTCCAAAATTTATAGATATACTAAAAACCAATTAAACAACTTCTAATTTTATAACGGCTATATAGTTTTTATAGGCGTGTTTTTTTTTAGTAATTTGGATCATTTTGCCTTCATATGTTAGTATACACAGGTATTGAGTGTGTTGATGTGGTCACAACCGTTCTTTACTCTTTAACTCTCAAAAACACATAAACTCATAGCTATATAGTTTTTATAGGCTTGTTTTTTTAGTAATTTGGATCATTTTGCCTTCATATGTTAGTATAAATAGGTATTGAGTGTATTGCTTTGGTCACAACCGTTCTTTACTCTTTAGCTCTAAAAAACACAAAAACTCACACAAATTCTAAAGTTTAAAAAACGGTATCAAACTGTTGAGTGGCATCTGAAAGCAGGCAACCTAAATTTTCGTTGATGCTTGATCTTCATCAAGTGCTGTGCAAGTTCTAACAACAAAACGTAACCCGGAAATTTGGGAAAATTTTGATATATGTGAATTGTTGAACGGGTTAACATTACCTCGATGCAAGAAATGTGGTGGGTTTTATGACCATGCATCAAACAAGGTTTGGTTAAGAAGTCACAGAGGTGGAACTTGCAAGCCGATAGATAAATTTTTTACTAAAAATTAAGAGCAACTTATGTTTATAAAGGGGAAATATTAAAATGAGTAAATGCACGGATAGTCCCTATGGTTTGGTGAAATTTCACCTTTAGTCCCCAACTTTTCAAAATTACACTCTTAGTCCTTGTGGTTTCACAAGTTGTTACTCGGATAGTCCCCAAAGCGGATGGAGGTTAGTTTTTCTGGTTAAGTGGGTGTGAAATGACAAGGACTATCCGAGTAACAACTTGTCAAACCACAGGGACTATCCGAGTAACCTTCATCCGCTTTAGGGGCTATCCGAGTAACAACTTGTCAAACCACAGGGACTAAGAGTGTAATTCTAAAAAGTTGGGGACTGAAGGTGAAATTTCACCAAACCACAGGGACTATCCGTGCATTTTACTCTATTAAAATGTTATAAAACAGGCTATTCTGATTCTTTTTTTGTAACGAATTATGTTGTCTTAGTTCTAAAATTCCAAAAATAAATATAAAAGAATTTTATAGAGTTTAATTTTATATATTTAGTATTTTTTTTTTTTTTTTTCTTACAAAAGTTATTTTAAACAGGTTCTCGGTTTACCGGCTCAGTTTTAAGGTTATGTGGGACCCCCAAACGTTATTGACCAAACCTGTTTTAATAAAAAAAAAAAAGTTGAAAAAATTTGGTTATTTGACCAAAGCTGAAAAATAAAATTATTTTGTTAATAGCCGTTATAAAAAAATCTGGTTAACTGGTATGTGCTCCTCTACTGCTGAATGGTAGCGACTGAGGTGTGAAGCGAGTTCGAGTTTACGCGAACTCAGGCTCGAGTTCTCGTCTTGTGAATAGGTTTTCAAAGTATAGCATGACTCGTTTTTTATTTATTATTTGTTACATTAATTTATATATTATATACAACATAGTGGAGGGTTCAAATGAGAAGAATTTTTTGTAAGAAGAAAAAAGAAGAAGTTTCAACCAATAAGAATTTTTCATTTTACTTCATTTAATATTTGCATTTAATTTTAATATAAGGTTATATTGGTAAACTTACATAAATCAATAATTTGTATTCTTCCCCTTTAATAACTAACTAAATTAAATTTGTAACTTCTTTCAAAATATATATTTTTTCCAAACTAAAAACAACAACTTAATTTAAAGTGTAGAATAAATTACTAGTTGTGTAAGATAAATTACGAGTTGTGTAGGATAAATTTTGACCGTATAGGATAAAATTCTATAACATGTAGTGTATATGTAGGAAAATTTTGATATGTGTAGGTTTTGTAGATTATATTTAGAATAATTAATGATTAGTTGACTAATTAATTAAAGAGAGAAAAATTAATGATATTAGTTATAAATGAAATAGTATTTTACTAATATGTCATTTCTTCTTGTTATTCTCATATTAAATTTCTTCTCAAATGAACATTCCCCATACAACATAAATGTATATAATTAAATTAAATTGTTTGTATCACAATTTTTTATATGATAATAATTGTCATCCCAATTAGGGGTGTAAACGAGCCGAGCCGAACCCGAGCTCGACCAGGCTCGAGCTCGGCTCGTTAGGTTTTTATGGCTCGAGCTCGGCTCGGTTCGAGCCTACTTCTTTGAGCTCGAGCTCGGCTCGCTAGTAAAACCCAAAGCTCGAGCTCGGCTCGAATCGGCTCGAACTATTTTGAGAACAACCTTAAATGAGCTAAAAGCTCGACTCGAGCTCACTTCAACATCGTTTAAACAAGGCAAAGCTTGGCTCGAGCTCGGCTCATCAATGTTATCATCATTATTAATATATTATATATAAAAAAATTAAAATTTTGTATGGGCTCGTTTAGGCTCGCGAGCCTAAACAAGCTTTGTATTTCAGGCTCGAGCTCGGGCTCGATAACAAAACGAGCTCTATTTCAGGCTCGAGCTCGGGCTCGGGCTCGTTAAGGCTCGGCTCGTTCGAGCTTTTAACCGAGCCGATCACGAGTAGCTCTCGAGCCTCTAGGCTTGTTTACACCCCTAATCCCAATATATATATATATAGGGAGCGCTAAAATGAAAACCACTTTTCAACCATTAGATCTTCAAGATCAATGGATGAGATTAAAAGTAATTAAAAAGAATTATTAAATATTTTGTCTTATTATGTCTTTAATATTTTAATCCAAAAGGTTAGTTTAGTAAATTTACTCAATTTTTTCTTTTTGTCTTTATTGTTTTTTATTACTATTTTTGTATTATTATATTAATTGTTATTTTTTAAACAAAATTTTTTTTATTAAAAATCCATTTTAAATTCAAATTTTTTAACAAAACAATTTTTTTTTGCGCGCCGTTTATCCGCCCGGCTTTTTCACTCGTCGTTTTTTTAACGCGTAATTTTTTACGCGCCGTTTTTTACGTTTTACAATTTACATAAAAAAAGTTTTACGTTTTACATTAAAATGTTTACGTTTTACGTTAAAAAGTTTACATTTTACGTTAAAAAAATTTACGTTTTACGTTAAAAACTTTACGTTTTACGTTTTACGTTAAAAACTTTACGTTTTTACATTAAAAAGTTTACGTTCTACGTTAAAAAAATTACGTTTTACGTTTTACGTTAAACTTTTTAACTTTTTACGTTTTACGTTTAAATTTTTATGTTTTACGTTAAACTTTTTACGTTTTACGTTAAACTTTTTACGTTTTACGTTAAACTTTTTACGTTTTACGTTTTATGTTAAACTATTTACGTTTTTCGTTTTTATGGAAAACGAACAGAGTTTCCTCTGTTATTGGAATAAGCCGACAACTCAAGTTGTCGTTATCTTTTCAAAACTCAAAAATTTTCAACAATATAAACACAATATATAAAATTTCTATCAAAATGCCAAACATAACAAGTCACTAAAGTATTGGTTCGAGCTCGGTGTGTGTTAACTAAATAAAATCTAAACTAACGTAATAATAACTCGCTACATTTAAACTTTACCGGTCCTTAGTTGACCATCTTTGACTTGTTTGACTGCTGCTGACCCGAACCGGGTCCGTTGACTGCTTTCGACCCAAACCAAAACCCGAAACTGACCCGAGTTGCACCGCGTCGAGCCGAAACCCAAGCCGCTACTGAACTGTGTCACCGCCCTGTTTTCTTGTCGAACCGAACTTGAACTGAGTGAACCGTAACTGAACTATGTCGAACCGAAAATGAACCCAGATCCGAGCCGAAACTGAACTGGGCAAACCCGAACTCAATCCGAGAATCGCACCAGACCTTGAGTAATCTGACTGAACCGAACAACCTGACCTTGAGTCACCTCAAACCAAACCAAACCCAAAATCTGAAACCGAAACTAGAACGAAACGATCCAAATCTTGAACCACTCATAACCACCACTGTCGGTAACTGCGAACTACCACTATCACCGGGAAAACAAGGAGAAAGGTGAGGGGGATATGTTTTCTGATCAGAAATCAAAGAAGATTAGTTACTTACCGAATGAATTACGGCGACCGGAGCTCGGAGACACCACCGCCGTCGCTGACTCTGGCGACCACTTGCCGCTGTCGGACCATCATCATCCTCGTAACTCTTCATCGTCATCAGAAGCAACCGCCGTCACCACCGCCGTGGCGGCGGCGCCGTCGCCTGAATTCGCCACCGGTCTCTCTCTCTCTTTCTCATCTCTGCCTCTCGGGTCTCTCTCTTTCATCGTTCTCCCCGCCTCTCTTGCTGTCGCCGCCGTACGCCACCTCCAAACGGCGTTGGCCAGCCGTTTTACCCGAGAAATGTAAGGAAGTATCAGATGCTTGGTTTGAATTGTGATTTGGGAGGTGGTGGTTGGTTGAGTTGTGATTTGGGAAGATTTTGCACAGGATGAAGATGAGAGATGATTAAGGAATTCAATAGAGAGAGAGAGAGAGATATGAGAGATAGGGTCTCAAGAGAGAGAAAGTTGCAATCTCTGCAACTATAAAGGCAGAGGAGAGATGAGGGATGAGAGATGAGAGATTGGACATTTAAAGGAAATGACCAAACTACCCCTTTTTCTGATTGGTTGAGAGTGGTTCTCTTCTCGCGATTCTTACAACTGGAGGTGGTTTTCATTTTAGCGCTCCCCTATATATATATATAATGCATCTTAGATGTACACAATTTTAATTTCATATATATGATAAGAAAATTTTAATACTAGACATTAATTAAATTTAACTAGAATTACCACCCGTCGCAATGCGGCGGGGATTCGTTCGTTATATATCATATTAGATGAAAGTCAAATGTTTCTTACATGACCGTGAACCTGTGTAAAACATAGAAAAGAATAATTAAGTTGAATGTTTCTTACACAAGTCAAATAATTTCTCACACATATTTTCATATAATGAATCTCGGAGATAACACTTACGTGAGAGATATCAAAATATACCGAAATAGACCCAACGGGACATTAGTTTCGTCCCATAAGCTTTACTCTAAAGCGGGCTCTTACATGTGTAACAAACAATATAGCTCTCCTTTAGAGGATAAAATGGTAAATGAAATTACTTCCTTATGCTTCATTAATTAGAAGCCTTACGAAGGTTCAAGTCTATACTCATTTAGATATTGCTCACATTGAAGAACATTAGACCACTCTAGATTATCGTGAAGCATCTTACAATATCTTTAAGAAACGAGAAAGACTATAAGAAGAGGTTGATTATTCTTACCTTGATTTTTTAATATTCAAAAGAAACTAAAAGTCAATTTGAGGTAATCCTTATGTCTGCCGACAAATTTGTCTCATGGAGGAGTCATAAGAAACTGATAAAACAAAATAAGTTATATTGACATAATATGTTGTTAATTAACAACGCAATTGCCAATAAGTGTTGTTGAAGATTTATCAGTGGACTCATAAACTTGTTAACTCCATATAAATACTATATTGAAGACTTACAGTGAAAAGTCAGCTACCTTATTTCCTCGAGCAGTAACAGTTCGAGAGGTGCTGCATTAAACTTCGATACAAAATTATTGTTCGTTTATGAACAAGAAGAGGAACCTAAATACTTGTATAGAATACATTTACATTCATGATATGCTTGCGGATCCGATAACTAAGGTCTACACCCAAAGTCTTTTTAAGAGCTCATAATAAAGACGGGTTTTACTAAAGGCCTTACATAATAGCATATCGTACATATGAATGCTTAGTTATTATTTTTCCTCAATTATACAATTTGTTTTTCTATAAATATGTATGTGCACCTAATGACGTATAGACAAGAATTATACAAATTAAATTTAAAGGGCTTACCTCAGTCATTTTGATCTTAAATTTACGTATGTTTTGATTTGGGGTTGTAACATGATTAATGGGGGTCTTGAGTTGAAAATAACTCAATGAGTGTATTTTTCTGTTGCAATTTCAATTTGAAACATTGATTAATGTTTTAACTTGGCCAAACTTACTTATACTTATCACAAATGATCACTCGGCCAAGTGGGAGAATGTTAGAAATAACCCGTTGATGTGGCCTTACGGATCATTTGGTAACATTACCAATATGACATAACTAGTTTGTAACACCCCGAAAATGGGTTTGGTAATCAAACTCCATTAATATTAAAAGACGGGTAAAGTACCGTTAGTAGTAAAAATAACCCGGTAGATATTTGGATTTAAATAAGAAATCCTAATAATTAAATACAAGCGAATCAAAGTTTTAAGGAATTGAGTTTATAAGAGCCCGAGTTAACGGGACTTAAAATAAAACGGGTTATAACTCCTGGGACCCACTAAGTAACTAGGAATATCAACCTAGTTAGTTAAGTGTTTTAAAATAATAAGAAAATTGGTTAAAACATACTATATGCAACTTGGGTAAAGTATAAGGGCCAAAGGTGATAAACTTGAAACAAGTTTTAATAAAATAAAACATAAAACACCAAAACACACACCTTGAGTGTGTGTTATGGTCAAAATTTCTAGAGAAGCCAGGAGCTCCCATATTCAATCCCTAACTTGCTCAAATTGAAAGGCCAAATCAGTTCCAAATCGAAATCCAAGCTCGTATTAGTGATCACCTAAGTGAAGGGGTCACAAGGTATGTTAAATTTCATCTTTTCAATACATCTTGGAATTTTGATGAACATAAGAAATCGAAATCTGAACTTGATTGTGTGATGTTTAGATGAAATTAGTAATGAAAACATGTCTAGGAGGAAACCCTAGTCAATATCTTGTTGAATGAGTGCTTAAACTATGAAATTCATGACCATCCATTTATGTGTTAAATGGGTTTAGTAGAATGATGAAGAATACTAGAAAAGTGATGATAAGTATGTGAAAAATTGTTTTTGCGATATAAGTTCTAGATGTTGTTCATAAACACTAGACCTAGAGGCTTGACGTAACACCCCGTGTTTTCGGAAGTCAAAGTCAAAGACAAGGTCAAAGTCAACGGCCGATTGTACGAATTTGACTTATAGAAACTTCTTTATTTTAATTGTATTATGTGGAGTAAGTGTTGTTAATTGCTAAAATCAATGTGTGCAATCGCTATCTAATCGACTTACGACTGTGAATTATAGGAAGTAACAATGCGATAAAGTTAATTAATCAATAATCAAGCTATGCTACTCGACATCAAATCGTGATACGAACCGCAACTCGATTTAATTTGGCTATTATACGTGTGTGTGTGCCCTATGTGTTACTTGTGCGTGTTATATATATGTAGATATATTGTGGAAATCAATCGAACTCAATCGAAACTCGAAACGCAATCGAACTCGAATCCGAATCTAAATCGAAACTATGATAATTAGTAGTTGAGACTAAAAGTAATTTGACTAGGGAACCCTAACGTGGCAAGCCGCTCCCAATCGAAATCGAAACATCAAAAATCGTCTTGCGAAACACTCGAAACGTGCGACTGATCGATTAGGCTCCCAGCCGATCGAACAGCCAGCCGAACGGACTGCTGCCCGATCGGACAGGCTGTCCGATCAAGCTGCCTGGCCAACCGGCTAGCACTTACCCCTTTTGGCATACTATAAATACCCCTGTCATTGTCATTTTTTCTACTTTTGGAAACCTCTGACCGACCAGCACGCCCAGCTCATCTTTTCGCAGTTTCCTCTCGATCCCGGTAAGTTTTCGTCCTAAATCTTGTACTTTCTTGATCTACGCGTACTCCTACACCTTTCTATCTTTCAAATCTTAACTTTTAACCGTGAAATCATCAAGATTCAAGTGTTCTAGGATGATGTCATCATGAGTTCTTGAAGAACTTCATGTTTTGGCCTCAATCCACCAAGAATAACTTGGATCTAGCCGATTTCAACATAAACAAGCAAAGATATTCATAGATCTGAACTTATACACGGTGAAAAGGATTGATAGATGGATTTTTCCAACTTTCTTTCAACTCTTTTTCACTCAATGCCTTCAAATCGATAGAAACAGAGCCTGTGCCGACTTACAAATCACTCCGGTGGTTGCATGGCTCAAGATCCGGATTCTATCCATGAGATTAACCGATTTTGGGTCTAACGTTAAACTCCATTCTGAACAGCCCACCGGCAGGAATTTGGTGATTCTTGTCTGACCAGGGGAACCAAGTAAGGATGAGGGATCTATGGTTCGACTCGTTGTCAAAATACCTCGATAAAACGACAAACAAACAGAAAAACCAAGTGTTAGGCGAATAGGCTGATCAGGTCAGGGTGCTGACCGATCGGACTGCTGTCCGAACGGACAGCCAACCAATCGGACAGTCAGCCGATCGATTGGCCAGCCGATCGGTTAACACATGGTCCCACACAATCAATTTATTTTGAAGACTAGTATTGAACGAACTGTTGTTCGATCGAACTACTGTCCGATCGGATTACTCTTCGGATCATGAGATACAATACTTCAACACGTAATCGATTTTCAACATGTTCGATGCACTAGGAGTGCCACCCGATCGAACAGCCGTCCGACCTGTCCGATCGAACACCTGTCCGATCCAAAGACTAAACATTGCAATTCATTTGAATGCCTAACCGATCGGGTTGCCGGCCGATCGAACAGCCCTCCGATCACCCGACCTGAAGGGTAAAGGTACTTCAATGTTTTCAAATGCTACAACGAAAACTTCAAAAGTCAAACCATCATACACAAACACATCCTTCTCAAAGGAAGAAACAATCCACTCGAACAGCCATCCGATCGGCTTATCGACCGACCGGACAGCGGTCCGAGCGGACTGTCAACCGAACGGTCAGCCGTCCGATCGAACTACCGTCCGATCGACCAGCCGTCCGACACTTGTTTTCCGTTTTACGCGTCGTTTATTATTATGCTATCAACCATTCAGGCTAACCTTACCCGCTAAGCGCTCCCTTCAATCCATCAACCGCTGTGAGTATACTCGATCCCTTTTTTGCTTTAAGCACTTTTGGGTGTTACATACGTTACAACTATTCAAATCACATCAAACACGCTACTCAATACTATTTGAACGCTAACCGTTAATGCATGTTATACGTGGCTTATGAATGCTTGTTTGTTATGTTTACACATGGAATGCTGTCTACCTGCCTTAACAACGATAGTACTATAGTTTGGACTCAGCACCCGTTCACACGGGGGTTGTTAAGGATCATTTACTTGAATGGATTACGGTGGTAATCATGTATTGCGAACTGCCTCGGGCAGTCAACCCGCAGTCTTTGGTATCGATGGATCTATGTCGATAACTAACGTGCTTCATTTCACTAGGTGTACGTGCTGGTTATGCGTAAACGAATTCGAACTCTATATGCTATTATCAAACTTGTATGCTCACCTTTACATTATATGTATTGACTTGTATTTTAACGTATGTGACAGGTGCTTAGGACGCACTCTTGGTAGGAATTTGAAGCTAGAATAAAGCTTTAGAGCCCAACAAATAGTTGTCTGTAGTGGTCAAACTAAGGGTCTCTAGAAGCAGATAAACAATTGCTCTATTTTGAAATCTATGTTGGACCTTTTAAGATTCTGGAAAGGATCGGAAAAGTCGCCTACAGACTCGAACTACCGGAGGAACTTAGTAACGTCCACTCGACTTTCCACGTGTCAAACCTCTGAAAGTGCCTAGCCGACCACGACTTACATGTCTCTCTCGATGACCTGCAGGTAAACGAAACATTACACTTCGTGGAGAAGCCTGTCGAAATCATGGATCGCCAAACCAAGCAGCTCAGACGCTCTCGCATTCCTATTGTGAAAGTCCGATGGGAAGGCAAACGAGGCGCAGAGTTCACTTGGGAACTCGAAAGCGACATGAAGGCGAAGTACCCACAGTTGTTTAGATAGAGAAGCTAGAGAGAGAAAGTGGCATTGTGATTCAAGTGCTTTGTACGATTTCATATCAATCAAAAAAATCACCGATTATATTACGTTCTCGTGTGTTTGGTCACGTCCATGTACGAATTCCACACGTCACACATTTGGTTCGCAATCGTTTCGGAGTCAAAACCGATCCGAACAGAAAGTTCTTAAATGTGATTCACGGTGTGGCACGACTTACGGCTTAATTTCGGGACGAAATTCCCTAAACAAGGGGAGGCTGTAACACCCCGTGTTTTCGGAAGTCAAAGTCAAAGACAAGGTCAAAGTCAACGGCCGATTGTACGAATTTGACTTATAGAAACTTCTTTATTTTAATTGTATTATGTGGAGTAAGTGTTGTTAATTGCTAAAATCAATGTGTGCAATCGTTATCTAATCGACTTACGACTGTGAATTATAGGAAGTAACAATGCGATAAAGTTAATTAATCAATAATCAAGCTATGCTACTCAACATCAAATCGTGATACGAACCGCAACTCGATTTAATTTGGCTATTATACGTGTGTGTGTGCCCTATGTGTTACTTGTGCGTGTTATATATATGTAGATATATTGTGGAAATCAATCGAACTCAATCGAAACTCGCAACGCAATTGAACTCGAATCCGAATCTAAATCGAAACTATGATAATTAGTAGTTGGGACTAAAAGTAATTTGACTAGGGAACCCTAACGTGGTAAGCCGCTCCCAATCGAAATCGAAACATCAAAAATCATCGCGCGAAACACTCGAAACGTGCGACTGATCGATCAGGCTCCTAGCTGATCGAACAGCCAGCCGAACGGACTGCTGCCCGATCGGACAGGCTGTCCGATCAAGCTGCCTGGCCGATCGGCTGGCACTTACCCCTTTTGGCATCCTATAAATACCCCTGTCATTGTCATTCTTTCTACTTTTGGAAACCTCTGACCGACCAACACGCCCAGCTCATCTTTTCGCAGTTTCCTCTCGATCCCGATAAGTTTTCGTCCTAAATCTTGTACTTTCTTGATCTACACGTACTCCTACACCTTTCTATCTTTCAAATCTTAACTTTTAACCGTGAAATCATCAAGATTCAAGTGTTCTAGGATGATGTCATCTTGAGTTCTTACAAATCACTCCGGTGGTTGCATGGCTCAAGATCGATAGAAACGGAGCCTGTGCCGACTTACAAATCACTCCGGTAGTTGCATGGCTCAAGATCCGGATTCTATCCCCGAGATTAACCGATTTCGGGTCTAACGTTAAACTCCGTTCCGAACAGCCCACCGGCTGGAATTGGGTGATTCTTGTCCGACCAGGGGAACCAAGTAAGGATGAGGGATCTATGGTTCGACTCGTTGTCAAAATACCTCGATAAAACGACAAACAAACAGAAAAACCAAGTGTTAGGCGAATAGGCTGATCAGGTCAGGGTGCTGATCGATCGGACTGCTGTCCGAACGGACAGCCAACCAATCGAATAGTCAGCCGATCGACTGGCCAGCCGATCGGTTAACACATGGTCCCACACAATCAATTTATTTTGAAGACTAGTATTGAACGAACTGTTGTTCGATCAAACTACTGTCCGATCGGATTACTCTTCGGATCATGAGATACTATACTTCAACACGTAATCGATTTTCAACATGTTCGATGCACTAGGAGTGCCACCCGATCGAACAGCCGTCCGACCTGTCCGATCGAACACCTATCCGATCCAAAGACTAAACATTGCAATTCATTTGAATGCCTAACCGATCGGGTTGTCGGCCGATCGAACAGCCGTCCGATCACCCGACCTGAAGGGTAAAGGTACTTCAATGTTTTCAAATGCTACAACGAAAACTTCAAAAGTCAAACCATCATACACAAACACATCCTTCTCAAAGGAAGAAACAATCCACTCGAACAACCATCCGATCGGCTTATCGACCGACCGGACAGCGGTCCGAGCGGACTGTCAACCGAACGGTCAGCCGTCCGATCGAACTACCGTCCGATCGACCAGCCTTCCGACACTTGTTTTCCGTTTTACGCGTCGCTTATTATTATGCTATCAACCATTCAGGCTAACCTTACCCGCTAAGCGCTCCCTTCAATCCATCAACCGCTGCGAGTATACTCGATCCCTTTTTGCTTTAAGCACTTTTGGGTGTTACATACGTTACAACTATTCAAATCACATCAAACACGCTACTCAATACTATTTGAACGCTAACCGTTAATGCATGTTATACGTGGCTTATGAATGCTTGTTTGTTATGTTTACACATGGAATGTTATCTACCTGCCTTAACAACGATAGTACTATACTTTGGACTCAGCACCCGTTCACACGGGGGTTGTTAAGGATCATTTACTTGCATGGATTACGGTGGTAATCATGTATTGCGAACTGCCTCGGGCAGTCAACCCGCAGTCATTGGTATCGATGGATCTATGTCGATAACTAACGTGCTTCATTTCACTATGTGTACGTGCTGGTTATGCGTAAACGAATTCGAACTCTATATGCTATTATCAAACTTGTATGCTCACCTTTACATTATATGTGTTGACTTGTATTTTAACGTATGTGACAGGTGCTTAGGACGCACACTTGGTAGGAATTTGAAGCTAGAATAAAGCTTTAGAGCCCAACAAATAGTTGTCTGTAGTGGTCAAACTAAGGGTCTCTAGAAGCAGATAAACAATTGCTCTATTTTGAAATCTGAGTTGTCGGAACAGAATAATTGCCTGGATTTTATCTGTAATAATTATTTTGCTATTTGAGATACGGTATGGGACGTATTTTTTTAAATTGAATGGTATCGATAGTTGTTATGGAAACTTCTGGACAATCTGTTTCGCTCAGTGCCATGCCTCGATGATTCCGCCATCGGTTGGGGTGTGACACTTGAACTTGATGTTAAAACTTGGTTAAAACAATAACCATGAACTTGATAAATGAAGTATACAAATTCTGCCCAATAGGTGTTTGATAAAATGCCTCAATGAAAGCTAAGATGTTGAAATTTTGAGTGAAAATCACATTTGAATAATAAGGCAAATTAGACGAAATATGAAACAAGAAGAGTTCTAATCATAATGTTGATTTAGGCTTAATGTTGTAAATCATGTGATTGAAAGTAGTTAACTTTAATAAGCTAAGTTAACTAATCTTGAAGTCGAATAGTAGATTCGACATAAGAAGCGTAGGATGGAATAGTCGTAAATGATTATGACTAACCTAACCATCTTACAATTACAATGATAGTTTGACGCTTGGCAAGCTAGGTGAAAGCTTGGGGAAGGAAGTGGGTCAAACGAAGCATGAATGACGAAAAAAAAGCATAAATTGGAAGTAAGGTAAGTAAAGCTTACACTCTTGTTAATTCCTAGAAAATATCTTGTTGTATTGATTTCGGATAAGATAGACAAACATTAGAAAAATGATGTTTCCGATATATAGTTGTATGGAACAATATAAGTGAAAATGATAAGAAACCACATTGATGGTTAAAAATGATTAAATTGATTAATCGTTTATACCATAACGATTAGAAAGATGAAATTTTATGGTTACCTTATAAGGTTAGCCAAAACGAATAATAAGGCAAAACAGTTGTAACAATAAACATTAGTTTTTTTGAAAGACACATATGGCATAAGCCATAATGGGTCAAAGGAGTTGAGAAATGGGTTATTGGTAAACGACCATACGGTGTAAACCATTGTGAGTCAATTTGATGAGACGGTAATAAATATCGTCTTGCATAGATAAACGGATATTTAGACCAACCGAGTCAAAAGGTGAAGATATCACCCTTTGACAATATTGACTAATGATTGCCGTTGAGTTATATGATTTCAGGAGCCTATATAGAATGGATATTTGCTTCACTATTAATTAGCGATTTCTAAATCAAGGTATTAAAACGGGTTAATGCATTGATCCGAGTCAGGTATGTAAAATGGTTCAACTCATCATTTAGAACTTGGGGTTCTCTAAGAGTTAAACAAGGTCAAAATTTGATATTCGGTTATCTTAAAGGTAAACCGAATAATTTAAGTTATAATCGTAGTGTTTTAGAAACATAATGGTTTATAAACAAGATTATAGTTAAAAGATCGGATTTTGGGTCAAACAAGTATTTAAAGGTCCTTTGTAGTAAAAGAAGGATGAAAATTGACCAAATTGCCCTTGTAAGCTAATTCGAACGAACGACCCTTAAAGGTGGTTCGGAAACGAGTTTTATGATTAAATAAATGCTTAGAATAAGTATAGATAGTGAAAGATGTAAATTCTTGGGTCAAATGACTTTATATGAGTCTTTGCCGTAAAATGATAATCCGAAGGGTAAAAATCGGAACACATAGATATCCACATTAATTCCAACACACATATAGTTATGGTGGAAGATTACTTGATAAGAAATGTAGGAATAAGATGCTATAAATGAATGAAAGCGATTTCAAGCTTTAAAGTGCTTAAATACCCTTAACGGGTCAAAATAAGCATACGAGCGAAAACGAGTTTAAATTGTGTAAGAAACCTGTGACTAGAACCTATCATGGTATATAACATTAATTTGAAGAGGTGCATGTGAAATAAGGATCAAACAAAAATGTTTGTTTGATCAAATGCATAAACGGGTCAAAATTCGGTAAAAAGGTAATGAGTCGAAGGCTTAGAAGTCTCAAAATTTATTATGTCGGATGTTGGATTTTAACTCCATTAGATGGAGAATTAAATTACGGACGCGTAGGAAAAAGAATCGGGTAAAACGGATTAAAAACGAGAGAGTTATGCTCGTTTCCATGAAATCGGGTTATGCTGGGAATATGCAGCAACCAGCAAACAAAAATCTGTTGAAAACAAGCCGTGGCGTCGCGCGACGTGGAAGGCCCCAGGTCGTGGCGCGACGCGAGTAAGTGTCAGTTTCGCGAAAATCGTTTATTTTAACCGTTGATGCATTGCGAACCCGTTTAAATACGTTCTAAGCTACGTATGACTAATCCAACTCATATTTTATGAGTTTCAGGTAAAATTTTAGCACAGGAGGACGATCAAGCACAATGAAGAACCGAACACGATCAAGAAATAAGCTTTCGAATGACGCTTCGTTGTTACTTTTAATTGACGGACTTAATTACATTATGTTCTAAACTTTTAAATTGTAAAAGGTTTTTAATAAACCCGTATTCCCATTGTATATGTAATCTTAATTACATGATTATTTACGTAAAAGATACGTTAAACCTTGATTTATAAGAACGGGTGTTACAAGTTGGTATCAGAGCTCAAGGTTAACAGAATAAAGTGTTTGGTTCGAGGCTTGATCGCAAATCCGGTAAGTACATGTATGTTAATAGTTTAGCATGCTAAAGTGTTGTAAACAACACATAGGGCTATCGTGTGATACACGTTACCCCAATTAAAATGATTGATATAGTTGACGAAAATACGCACGTTGACGCGTATAGTAGAAAAAGCCTTGTATTATAATACGGGCGATTATTGAAGTTGACATTACTAACTCTTGTAAATGTTTTAATTGAAGGACACTCGCGTCTGAAGATGACGAGAGTTGAACGAATTGTGGATATGATGATGGAACGATCCGAGGTATGACAAGAAGAGCATACTCATCAAGGACCTAAATTGCGTAACGATCGCAAATAAGTAATGGCAAGGAAAGCCCGTTAGGGCAAGCATTTACCAGGTGCACGTTTAAATTATTGCATGAATAGAAATATGCAACAAATACGTAGAAACTGATAGTTGCATATGTAAATTGAAAACTTGGAAAAACCTGAATAGAATACCTATCGAGGATATTGTTTCCAAGAGAAATAAATAGAGGTGTTACTTACATGGGGTGTGATGTGAAAGTTATAAAAAGGTCATGTATGTCATGTGTTGATCGCCTACTCTGGCCAAGTAGGTAGTGAACACATGATACCATGAAATTTTCATGATGGACATGCTTACACCCGATGTAGTAAGGACGGGGTGAATGGGACAAATTAAAAAGTACCCAACTGAATCAGATAAGCAAAATATTTTATCATAATGTAAACGCACAGCCGAGCGACGGAAGCGTATTATATTAGGATAATGAGCCCGAGAGAAGGGACAAAGAAACATGTAAAATGATTAAGATATGTATCGGGAGGGGGTGTACTTACACTCGAACCTGGAAAATGCAAACATGTAAAATGATGTAGACATGTATTGGGAGGGGGTGTACTTACACTCGAACCCGAAGAATATAAACATGTAAAATGATCAAGATATGCGTTGGGAGGGAGTGTACTTACACTCGAACCCGGAAAATGCGAATATGTCTCTTAACGGGTCGTTTTTGTAAAACGTCAAACTTGAGGACAAAGTCGGAATATAAAAATAAAGCGAGGTCTTAATGCACACCGGGAGGGTTGCAATAATAACGACTTCGGTAAAACACCCGGTTGATGGGTAGGAATTTAAACACATGTGAAAAAAAATCAAGAGACGTGAACGCGGGTCGAAAAAATCAAAAGACTTGGATTACGAGTTATGACTATAAAATCTCGTATATAGAAATTGTGAATAAATATGTTCAACTATTCGAGGTCGAATGGGTTGAATAAAGAATAAAGTTGATTGTTTATAAGTGATGGATTTCACATTAATAGGTCAAACAGGCTGAATACAATATGACGCCGAATGGCACAAATAAGCGCTAGCCAGATAAAGGCAGCGTTAAATGCAAGAGAATAACGAGCCTGGTAATGGGATATAACCAAATAAGAATATATGCAAACCAAATAACGGTAAGCATAAGAAGAACTGACGCATAAATGACGTGAGAAGTCATAAAGTTGGAAAATTGTCTGAAAGAAAACAATTGTAACCACGGAACTACAATCAAGGTTAACGGATCTTAAGCTTGAAACCAAATGATTCTTCAAACAAAAACAGGGTGCCTTGACACCAAACATGTATTTTAAGAACGACATGAGTAAAGAATGATCTATGGGATCAACATAACCTTTGAGGTTATAAACAATGGAAAGGTCCATGAGGCTAGAACGACCCACGGGTCATGACTAGGAAGAAATAGATTATAAAGGCCTCGCCTTAAAGAGGTGAAAGTCTAATAAAACAGCCCATAAGGCTAAGTGATAAAAACCCACGGGTTAATTAGACAAAGCGAGGATATCAGTTGAGAATCCTCGCATAAAACAAAGACTGTAAAAGAATACATTTAGGACTGTCAATATCCCGGTATGGATAATTGACAAAAGTTAAAAAGAAGATGCTAAACTAAAACTTCGGTTTTGGTAAGAAATAACGTTTTTACAAATATGAAATTTTGATAGATGTATAAATAGTAAACATTAAAGATATAAGTCTTGAAACTGATTGGTGCAAGGCGATATATTCGAAAAGTAATATTTTCGAAAATAAAAAGTTGATATGAAATTTGGCATGGTGTGACGTGATCACGGTCGAGAAGTGTAATGTGAAGTATAATCACATTAGAGCCGAGCGATGAATATTGCTAAGTTAATTAAACTAGTGGAAATAACAAGATTACGTTATTTCAAGTTGCATTATGTTGTATAAGATACGTAGATGATTAATAACCAAAAAGATATTACCATACTTTTCGGGTAATACTAACAATTGGTTAAAATATGAGCAATGCTCAATTGATTATCGAGAGCAAATGCATGGAGTTAAACTCGATAAATTATGTAAGAAAAGGTTTCGAGGATGAAACCTCTTTAAGGGGGGTAGACTTGTAACACCCCGAAAACGGGTTTGGTAATCAAACTCCGTTAATATTAAAAGACGGGTAAAGTACCGTTAGTAGTAAAAATAACCCGGTAAATATTTGGATTTAAATAAGAAATCCTAATAATTAAATACAAGCGAATCAAAGTTTTAAGGAATTGAGTTTATAAGAGCCCGAGTTAACGGGATTTAAAATAAAACGGGTTATAACTCCCGGGACCCACTAAGTAACTAGGAATATCAACCTAGTTAGTTAAGTGTTTTAAAATAATAAGAAAATTGGTTAAAACATACTATATGCAACTTGGGTAAAGTATAAGGGCCAAAGGTGATAAACTTGAAACAAGTTTTAATAAAATAAAAATAAAACACCAAAACACACACCTTGAGTGTGTGTTCTGGTCAAAATTTCTAGAGAAGCCAGGAGCTCCCATATTCAATCCCTAACTTGCTCAAATTGAAAGGCCAAATCAGTTCCAAATCGAAATCCAAGCTCGTATTAGTGATCACCTAAGTGAAGGGGTCACAAGGTATGTTAAATTTCATCTTTTCATTACATCTTGGAATTTTGATGAACATAAGAAATCGAAATATGAACTTGATTGTGTGATGTTTATATGAAATTAGTAATGAAAACATGTCTAGGAGTAAACCCTAGTCAATATCTTGTTGAATGAGTGCTTAAACTATGAAATTCATGACCATCCATTTATGTGTTAAATGGGTTTAGTAGAATGATGAAGAATACTAGAAAAGTGATGATAAGTATGTGAAAAATTGTTGTTGCGATATAAGTTCTAGATGTTGTTCATAAACACTAGACCTAGAGGCTTGAACTTGATGTTAAAACTTGGTTAAAACAATAACCATGAACTTGATAAATGAAGTATACAAATTCTGCCCAATAGGTGTTTGATAAAATGCCTCAATGAAAGCTAAGATGTTGAAATTTCGAGTGAAAAGCACATTTGAATAATAAGGCAAATTAGACGAAATATGAAACAAGAAGAGTTCTAATCATAATGTTGATTTAGACTTAATGTTGTAAATCATGTGATTGAAAGTAGTTAACTTTAATAAGCTAAGTTAACTAATCTTGAAGTCGAATAGTAGATTCGACATAAGAAGCGTATGATGGAATAGTCGTAAATGATTATGACTAACCTAACTATCTTACAATTACAATGATAGTTTGACGCTTGGCAAGCTAGGTGAAAGCTTGGGGAAGGAAGTGGGTCAAACTAAGCATGAATGACGAAAAAAAGCATAAATTGGATGTAAGGTAAGTAAAGCTTACACTCTTGTTAATTCCTAGAAAATATCTTGTTGTATTGATTTCGGATAAGATGGACAAACATTAGAAAAGTGATGTTTCCGACATATAGTTGTATGGAACAATATAAGTGAAAATGACAAGAAACCACATTGATGGTTAAAAAGGATTAAATTGATTAATCGTTTATACCATAACGATTAGAAAGATGAAATTTTATGGTTACCTTATAAGGTAAGCCAAAACGAATAATAAGGCAAAACAATAATTTGGTGATGTGTTAACAATAAACATTAGTTTTTTTGAAAGACACATATGGCATAAGCCATAATGGGTCAAAGGAGCTGAGAAATGGGTTATAGGTAAACGACCATACGGTGTAAACCGTAGTGAGTCAATTTGATGAGACGGTAATAAATATCGTCTTGCATAGATAAACGGATATTTAAACCAAACGGGTCAAAAGGTGAAGATATCACCCTTTGACAATATTGACTAATGATTGTCGTTGAGTTATATGATTTCAGGAGCCTATATAGAATGGATATTTGCTTCACTATTAATTAGCGATTTCTAAATCAAGGTATTAAAACGGGTTAATGCATTGATCCGAGTCAGGTATGTAAAATGGTTCAACTCATCATTTAGAACTTGGGGTTCTCTAAGAGTTAAACAAGGTCAAAATTTGATATTCGGTTATCTTAAAGGTAAACCGAATAATTTAAGTTATAATCGTAGTGTTTTAGAAACATAATGGTTTATAAACAAGATTATAGTTAAAAGATCAGATTTTGGGTCAAACAAGTATTTAAAGGTCCTTTGTAGTAAAAGAAGGATGAAAATTGACCAAATTGCCCTTGTAAGCTAATTCGAACGAACAGCCCTTAAAGGTGGTTCGGAAACGAGTTTTATGATTAAATAAATGCTTAGAATAAGTATAGATAGTGAAAGATGTAAATTCTTGGGTCAAATGACTTTATATGAGTCTTTGCCGTAAAATGATAATCCGAAGGGTAAAAATCGGAACACATAGATATCCACATTAATTCCAACACACATATAGTTGTGGTGGAAGATTACTTGATAAGAAATGTAGGAATAAGATGCTAGAAATGAATGAAAGCGATTTCAAGCTTTAAAGTGCTTAAATACCCTTAACGGGTCAAAATAAGCATACGAGCGAAAACGAGTTTAAATTGTGTAAGAAACCTGTGACTAGAACCTATCATGGTAGATAACATTAATTTGAAGAGGTGCATGTGAAATAAGGATCAAACACATATGTTTGTTTGATCAAATGCATAAACGGGTCAAAATTCGGTAAAAAGGTAATGAGTCGAAGGCTTAGAAGTCTCAAAATTTATTATGTTGAATGTTGGATTTTAACTCCATTAGATGGAGAATTAAATTACGGACGCGTAGGAAAAAGAATCGGGTAAAACGGATTAAAAACGAGAGTTATGCTCGTTTCTGTGAAATCGGGTTATGCTGGGAATATGCAGCAACCAGCAAACAAAAATCTGTTGAAAACAAGCCATGGCGTCGCGCGACGAGGAAGACCCCAGGCCGTGGCGCGACGCGAGTGAGTGTCAGTTTCACGAAAATCGTTTATTTTAACCGTTGATGCATTGCGAACCCGTTTAAATACGTTCTAAGCTACGTATGACTAATCCAACTCATGTTTTATGAGTTTCAGGTAAAATTTTAGCACCGGAGGACGATCAAGCACAATGAAGAACCGAACACGATCAAGAAATAAGCTTCCGCATGACGCTTCGTTGTTACTTTTAATTGACGAACTTAATTACATTATGTTCTAAACTTTTAAATTGTAAAAGGTTTTTAATAAACCCGTATTCCCATTGTATATGTAATCTTAATTACATGATTGTTTACGTAAAAGATACGTTAAACCTTGATTTATAAGAACGGGTGTTACATAGTCCCCGACATTTACTTGATGGTAGTAATTGTAAATATTGATTAGTTCAAGGGGCAATTATGATTTCCCTTTAGGTACCATTAATAGAGAATACATAGAGTTTTTATAACGGATCACTATTCATGACCATTATTCATTGATCCATTATATATTGATGATAAGTGGTGATAAAAAAAATCTTGTAGAACACCAATACAAAAATTCTCCCTAGTGTGATCCATCAACACAAGGTACCATAACGGGAATCATGGCTTCATCTTTATTCTCAAAGATAATCATCCCTACAAGTAAGTATCTCTATCTTGGTATCTATATTTACGTTATGATTGAATAAACATGATTAAGGTTCTATGTTTTTAACCCATGTTTAAAGATATAACCAACAGGTGCTAGCTTCGTTTGGGCCAACTCGTGTAGCTACTATCTGGGATCGGATTAGTCCATTAAAAATCAACATTTTTGGATGGCGGACTATTCAAAATCGGATACCTACTATGGGCGCTCGTGAAACACGGGATTCCCTTCGACTCCTTGGCTTGCAGATAGTGTGAGGAAGATGTGGAAATAGTATAGCATATTTTCATTTCTTGCTATGTGTCAACTATTACTTTGGGAAAACATTAGTACTTGGTGCATGATTGATCCAATTTACGTGTTCTCAATTCCATACTTGTTCAATGTTTACCAGGGTTGTGGGGGTTTGGCGGTGAGAAAGAAATGCATACAATTCATTATTATTGTGGTGTGTTGGTGTATAAGGAAGGCGTGAAATAACCGGGTGTTTAACAAGGTCCCTATCAACATTCATCAAATTTGTGGAGATGTTAAAAGTTATAGTTTCCTATGGATCAAGAATCGCTCAAGGGCGAGAGTTTTGAATCAGGCTAGGTAGAAAACTTTGGATGTGTAATGTTTGTTTATGTTTTTTCCTTGTTTTCTTGTACGTTTTATTGTTTCCTTTGTCTAGTTTCTTGCTAGCGTGCAGTTGGTTTTAAAATTTTGCTGTAAAAAATAACTATATGTGAGGTTGAATTTAATGAGGTTGGGAGGTTAAATAATAATAATAACAAAAACCTATCTTGAATTTAATGAATTAATGAACTATCTTGTAAACAATCATAACAAGCTCAAGCCCTAAGCGAACCACAAATCGAACCAAGTGTAAGAAAAATTTAGTTCTTGAATACGATAATATTATAGGTTCCCAACACATATCATTCAAGCTTAATATTGTTGTGGTTATTGCTATTTCCCTATTAATGTTCGGATTTCGTGGCCCTTTACTTGTAACCTAATTGCTATATCATTGCCCTCCTAGTTTTAAATCATTATATTGTATTCATTCGTGACTGTCGCTTGTAGCATCGGTTACGGAAATAGTCTTTCTTCAAATATTTAATAATAAACTTATTAATTAACATACCTTAAGGAGGTACAAGTAGGGCTGTAAACGAATCGAACGTTCAGCGAACGGTTCGTGAACCGTTCGGCGGGAAGTTCGTTTATGTTCGTTCGTTTAATAAACGAACGAACATGAACAAGAAATTTCGTTCGATTAGTTAAATGAACGAACATGAACAGAGGTCTCGTTCGTTCGATTGTGTTCGTGAACGTTCGGTAAGGTGTTCGTGAACATTCGTTGATTTACGTTTGTTTATGCTCGTATGTTTGTGTTTTAATTGAAGATCTTTATACTTTCTTATATTTTATTTGTACTTTTTATATCATTAAACTTTTATTTATTTTATTTCCCTAACAATTAAACTAGAAAACCTACTTTCATCTTGTTTATGCATCATTTCCCTTTCATTTCTCATTATTTACATCCACGAATACAATCGACCTCCGTTCCACAATAAGGGATTCAAGTTCTAGTGCTACTCTCTGGGCCATCTATCTTTATCCTTTGTCGCATTCGCCAAATTTATTTTTGTTCGTTTGTGTTCGTGAACCGTTCGCGAACACGCTCATTTCCTTAATGAACGAACACGAACATAAAATCTCGTTCAGTAAGTGTTCATGAACCGTTTGTGAACACATTTATTCCTTAACGAACGAACACGAACAAGGACTTGTTCGTGTTCGTTCGGTTCGTTTACAGCCCTAGGTACAAGGGTATTGAAAGGTAACCCTTCTCTTGGATTTTTGTTTTGATGCGAACCTACACACGTTTGAAACTAGGATTTGAAAGTTTTTTATGTGAAAAATGAATACAATACGAAGAAGAAGACAAGTCTGTTGTTCCCATAAATGGTTTAAGCTTTGTTTTCTTTTCATTTTGGTGAAGCCATTTTTTACGTAAAATTGAGTACAGTATATTAAGGCTATATTATGAAGAAGATAAACCTTATTTAAAAATTATTATTGTAGTGAAATTGACCACTCTACCCATCTACCGTATCACATGGATTCCCTTTAGTATTATTAATGTATTAACAATTTCTTTAAATAGTAAATTCATTTAGGTTCACAAGCATACAGGGGCTAAATAAGTAAAACTTAGGCTTGAACTCTTTTACTTAACGAGCTTTTTAGTCTCAAACTCATTTAATCTCATATAGTAGGTCATAAGAGTCTCGACTTCTTTACACCTCTACTTTTAACACAGATTCTAGATTTAATTACAACGAATTCTATATAGGTAACAAATAGAATTCAAATCATTTAGTCTGTGGGCATGTTAGAGCCAAATCGTACTTGATGCTAATTATAACTATAAAATTTGATGAAAATATTTTAAGAATGGTACAATAGAGAAAAATATTATTTTTGTCCATATTTAATGTTACAAGGTTGATAGTACTGAATCAAAACGGATTCTACATTCTATACAGGTAACAAATAAAATTCCAATTATTGATTTTTTGGATTATGATGAATTTTCAGCGAACCAAACGCTCACTTTAATTTAGGATACTTAAATGAATCATTTAGTCTTTGGGCATGTTAGAGTCAAATCGTACTCAATGCAAACTAAAAACTATAATATGATGGGATTATTTTAAGAATGGTACAACAGAGAAAAAGATAATTTTTGGCATATTTTATGTTACTAGGTTGATAGTACTAAATCAAACCCACATTTTGTGCTACAATTCTACCTCGGCTTGCGTACTTTGTCTGTCATGGTTTCCACAATCACAACTCACACCATTTTTTTTGAACGATGACTTTTTTATGTTTAGCTACGGTACTCTTCAAATTGAAGAGTTTGAAGAGTTTAGAGTTTAGCTTGGGTGTTTCCTCGAGAAAATCATACTGCCGACTGCCACTTGACAAACGTTATGTCACTAAAAGAGCTTAACACTCTCTAGCGTAACACATGGTGGGACGAAAACCCAGGTAGGCTCAGGATAGAACCTGACACTTTTTCAAGAAGGCTAAACTCTATTCATCATTGGCTAATCTATCAAAGTGACACAAGTGGGGATTAAACTTAAGTCTTCATTGAAAAACCCAAGCCTCCTTACCACTAGGGCACAAGTGGTGGATTCACCACCACCCCTTGGTACAACTGCCTTGAAATAACTTGTGCGTATATTTGTTTAATGACAAAAGGTTACATGATTCCTACTCGTAAACTACACTAATAAATACTAAATTGTACATCATACCAGGATTCAACCCTTGGTGTTTTCTCCAAAAGCCAAAAGTCTTTATCACTAAACCATGTGTAGTGGTAGACATGAATAATGCCCCCATCCATGGGCATTGTGCGACACGTGTCATCCCAGTCAGCAAAGGGGCATTATGGGGCGTTTTTCATATATGGGTGTAGTGGGACAATGCCCAATAGTGCCCCATCAATGATTACCAGATTATTATTTAAAAAAAATAAAACAAATAATATTAGTTGGAATATTCTTATTGGACAAATAAAAGTAGAGGAAGCAAGCATGCACCAGAGTTCTTTAAAGCACGCCTCCTCCCCCCCCCCCCCCCCCCTTGAAAACAATGCCCAAGGGAGCGGTCCGACAGCGTTAAGGGGCGTTTTTTAAGGGAAAACGCCCAAAAAAACCCCACTACGGGTGTTCTAAGCAAAGTTGGAAAGGCACTTTTGCATATATAATTGGAGTAAGTGCCAATATGCTTCCACATAAAAACTATTAGGTATATAATGGGGTATGAAATCTTTTATAAGATATGGTTTTACAATGGGGTAAAAAACTGAAGTCATTAAAAACTTATTTTTAAACCCGAATTAAAAACCTATTATCACACCAATGGGATGGTGGTCCATTGGCAAAGACAAATCTTGTAAAACACGTAAGTTAGGAAGAGAAAGATCTTGGTTACAAGTCCACAGACGGGGATTAAAGAAATTAGCCGTTAAAAAAACCTATTACCACGTCTGTATCCATACCGAATTAAATCATGCTCACCCGTATCATAAATGTTAGAAAATGAAACAAAAAAGAAGAAAAATAAACAAAGAAAGAGAGATATAATGATTGCTGGGTAGGTGGGAATTTAGTTAATACAGATTGGATACAGAAGGCATTTTTAGATTCATAGTTATTGGAAAACCGATCCTTGCCTTTGATTTTTTCTTCTACTTTTACTCTTGCCGATTAATAAAACTAACTAGGAATCAACCATAACCACTAATTATAGGATAATTTGATAGGTTATATATGAATCTATGTGTCCATATTAGCATATATAGTTGTTTGTATGAGTAGGCTAAAGCTAGGTAGAAAACCCTCCATTTTGAGAAAACCCTAGAATAAAGCTAGGTAGAAAACCCTCCATTTTGAGAAAACCCTAGAAAACCCAACCTCCCGACATTTTTTTTTTTGAAAAAAATAACACATGTAATATACATGTTTTTAAGAGTTTTGGGCCAAAAAAGACAAAAAAGCGCCGAAGGAATGTTTAAAAAAAAAACAAATTTCAGCAAGTTTCAGCCTTTTGTGCCTAACACATGTTAGTCACCCGAAGTTTGCTGAAATTTGTTTATTTTTTTTAAGAACATCCCTTCGGCGCTTTTTTGTTTTTTTGGCGCAAAACTCTTAAAAACATGTATATTACATGTGTTATTTTTTTCAAAAAAAAAAAAATGTCGGGAGGTTAGGTAAAAATGGGGGGAGATTTGAGTTTCCAGAGTTTTCTAAAAACATAAGGGTTTTCTATATAGCCCTCCCCTGTATGAGTATATGCATGTATATAACTATGCTTTCTAATGGCTAATACACACAGCGGCTGAGCTTGAACAAAAATTCAGTGGGGATCTGACTCTCAAAATCCAACTAGGTGGTGACCGGACTCTTAAAAATCCAATACGTTACACTACAAAAAAATAAAAAAATTTCGATAAAATTAACACTACGAGCAAAAAATCGGTGGGCAATAAAGATTCGTTAGTGAATACACACCTTCAAAAGCTAAAGCTACTCTTAAATCTACACACCAATATTCAGTTATTCATCATGGGACTTGAACCGTCAACAGTTGAAGAGAACCACATTTTTAATACACCTTTGTTCCACTAGGCTATAAGCCCATTGGTGTGTATGTAACTATGTACAATTTAGTGATTTGCAATAAGGATTTTGTATGCAAACGATACTTATACGACGCATTATTATTTTCTATGCCCCTTTACTATGGTTATAGATTTTTATGGTCCTTATACTTTTGTTATGTAACATTTGTTGTATAACCACCTTCTAGACTAACAAATCAAGCTTTTGGGTATTACATTTTTGTTATGAAACATTTGTTGCATTAACTACTTTCTAGAGTAACAAATCAAGCTTTTGGGTATATTTTTTTTACCATCTTTAGTACATATATCTGATGTAAGATTCTAATCTAGTGTGTGATAACGTTCATACAACCCACTCTTTTGTTTGCAATGAGCAACTAAAAGGAATTTAAAGGTTGGATTATGGATGGTAGAAGATTACAAATCGAAGTATCGATTAGGTTTTCCAAATCATATTTTTTCTTCGTCGTTATCAAACCATATTACCTATACGAAAATCAAATATAGAAATACCTATACGAAAATCAAATAGAGAAATAATAATAATACATTCTACAAAATTATGTGTAGTTTCGTTCCATCTCGGTCTTTGCCTATGAAATAAGTCTTGTAATACTTAAAAATTTTATCGTAAATTGTTAACGATGGTATGTTAATGTATGTGATTCCCACGAGATTAGAATTTGAATTTTTTATTTGGTAGAGTTATACTTGATTTTTAGATATTTTAAGTTAGTTTATAGGATAAGTTTTGGGTTGGATTTCGGATGACCGAAACACCAATATATGCATAATATTAATCGTCTTGGAATATCATTAATAGGGTCGAATGTCGATCTTGGTTCTATAGGAAAAACGAAACCCCAACTATTAACGAGTAATCAGGTACCCGATAAACATAGAACTGAAATTGAGATAAAACTAAAAAAATGAGTACGAGATTGAGAATATCATAACGGATATCAACCCGACTCATTTTCTTTCCTATCATATTCGCAACAGAAAGGTAAAAAAAAATTATATGAAAAGTGAAGGGGAAGAAGATTATATATTTAAACGGCACAATGAATTTGTTAAACTACAAAATGGTTATCAACACCGTAGCGGGATTCTCGGTGTCTCCTTCAAACGTTACTATTTTTCGTTGTTACACGTATATATACTTTTATGGTGTAGTTACACGTATATACTTTTAAATGTACGTATGGTCTTAATTGTTTTGCATCTTTTTTTTATATTATATTTCATATATTTCTTTTTCATAAACACTAATACAGTAATACATTATATAAAGGGATTTTATACATAAATTTGCAGAGCCGTCCCCGAAAACTCTTGAAAAAATTTAGGCCTCGGGCGACGAAAAGAATTGGGCCCAAAATTACGGTTAAGGGTAAATGAATTACAAAAATAAAAAATTAGTGATGGAGCAAAGACTCGAACTTGAGTCCTTTACATTATTTTGAGATGATTTTTGCCACTACATCACCAATATTTTTTTGCATAATAAACAGATGAATATACTAAATATATAATTTAATAAATATATACAAGCTTATAAAGACTTTTCGGGCCCTTTGAAATTTTGGGCCTCAGGCGTCGGCACGGGTTTGCCGGGCCCAGAGCCGGCCCTGTAAATTTGTTTAGTATCAATATAAATCATTTAGCCAACTCCTCCATAAATAATGTTTTTCATGTTGGATTTATAAAACTAAATCTCAAGTTATCTTGGTTTATGCTTGATAGTAAATACTTGCCTATTGATAACTTTAGAGGGAAAAAAATGTTCAATGTAGTAATATTAATTTGCTAGGGTTAAACATCAAAATTACACGTTACACAAACTGTATATGATTTTGATAGGGTTTAAAGTATACTTTCAATTTGTCCCTTAGTTCGTGTGACTTCTTTTAGAGTGTAGTTAAGTGGGTTTTTCATTCAAATTACTCAATTTTGTCATATTAATGCTATTTCAGCAATACTTTAAGTGTATCAACACTTATTCGCAGGGCCGTTCCAATCTTTTTGGAGGCCTAAGGTAAAATGAAACTATGTGGCCCTTTTTCTTTTTTGATTATTATAAATGGTACTCCTTTATCCGTGTTTGAAACCTAGCAAAAATCTAACATAACTATAACACGGAGTGGTTTACTTGTATAAGAAATCAAACAAATCTAAACAATAAATTTGCACTAGCATTAATAGTTAATCTATAAATTTCCTTTTAATTGGAGGTCCTATTTTTTGGAGGCCCCCTTGCTTATTCGTTAATAGAGCGCGACATATCACTACTAGAAAATAGACTGTGAGTGACAAAACAATCTTCAAAAGCTTGCATTAGAGTTCCCATAATGACCATATATATATCATGCCAAAAGTAGATAGTCTAGACGGATGTCCTAGATATATTCTCCCTAGTAGCTTATCAAACTATAAGTAGCCAACTCAAGGTGACAAACGGACATTTTGAAAACCTCTAAACACGGTACATATATACCTCTCATTACAATTTTCGTCCTCTCTCGATCTTGTCCAACGGGTCAACCTGCTTGTGCCAACATCCATACACGGATTTGAGCGAAAGAGATCTAGAACTCCACAACTAAATCATGTGATACAATTTAGCATTTTTTTTAAAGCAACAATTCACATACTTATCTAGGGTAAAGTTCTTGTACAAATAATCTTAACATACTAAACATACAAATTGAAGGAAAACTCAAAAAGACAAGGTGGCATTTTTGTAATTATCAATAACTATCAAAGTTACTCTACAAATATACCTAAAAAACCTAAAAAAACCCTCCCCCCCCCCCCCAAGCTAAAATGCTAAAAACTAAACCCCAAAAAACCTAAAAAAATCTAAAAAAAAAAACACACAAATTATATTTTTTTTTTAACTTTTTTTATTAAAAAATCGCTACTTTTAGTAGCAAAAAAAATAAATTTTTTTTTTATTTTTTTTGCTAACAAAATGTAGCGATTTTTTAATAAAAAATGTTAAAAAAAATTATGTTTTTAGGTATTTTTGGTTGATTTCACATTTGTATAGTAACTTTGATAGTTGATGGTAATTACAAAAATGCCACATTGTCTTTTTGAGTTTTCCTTCAATTTGTATGTTTAGTATGTTAAGATTATTTGTATTTGATCTTTTGCCTACTTATCTAATCTGTTTCACATGGGGCTCAAAATCCTCTACCACTAGAAGAGGAGACAATATTTAACACATGAAGATATCATTAGGGCCTTAGGCTAAATGGGCTTTTGTTATTATTTAGCATAGTTGAGTAATAGCAAATAGTTGAATGATTATTACCATGCTAATGAATTTATATTATATTTCGTTGAAATTTTAAACTTATTTTTTGTTGTTGAACTTGATTTTAATTTGTACTGTATTAAATTGAGCCTATTTTAGATATGTTCATTTAAACTATTAAAAAGATTTTAGACTACTGAATTTTGAGAGCTATGTATTACTTTTTCTTCTCAAAGCCGAGCCGAGCCCGAGTTTAGATTTCCAGCTCAGTTTCAAATCCGAACCGATCCAAACCAGCTCGATTATAATCAAACTAAACCCAAGCTTGCCCTGGCTCAGCTCGGTTCGGCTTGTGAATAGCCATAGTTGAGTAAAACAAATCAAATTGAATGAGTAGAATTTGTCTATAAGGCTACACGGTATGAGTCCGTCCCCCCACCCGTCCTGGTCCGGCGACGCGCGCTACACCAAACCCCCCCCCCCGCCCGGTCCCCTTCCTCACCGTCTCTTCTTGGACGTTGGCGACGAACCAAATGTGGGCCCCCTTCCTTCAAAAAGTTACCGTTATTTAAAAAAAAAAAAATTCCATTTTTCAAAAACAAACAAACGGTCAAAAAAATTAAATATATATATATTTCCATTCCATTTTCACCTCCATTCACAAATTTAACCCCAAAATTTCATCTCTCTCACATAATTTTTATAAATCTTCTTCCACTTTTTTAAACCTTATACTCTATCATGGATCCCTTCAACAACCCGAAGAATCCCAACAACCCGACCCAACCGAATGTTTTCTCGGTTCCGTGATATTATCCGACGCTAGAACCGAACCAATTCTTGCAATATTCATCAAATGCGTTTGCATCATTCCAACACTCGCCAAACCAATGTTACTGTAGATGACGCCAAAAAACATCGGAAACGGGTAGTTTTAGCGCCGGTGGATCGTGTCACACCCCAACCGATGGCGGAATCATCGGGGCATGGCACTGAGCGAAACAGATTGTCCAGAAGTTTCCATAACAATTATCAATACCATTCAATTTAAAATAACACGTCCCATACCGTATCTTAAACAGTACAACAATTATTACACCCAAAAACTAGGCAAATATTCTGTTCCGACAACTCAGATTTCAAAATGGAGCAATTGTTTATCTGCTTCTAGAGACCCTTAGTTCGACCACTACAGACAACTATTTGTTGGGCTCTAAAGCGTTATTCTAGCTTCAAATTCCTACCACATATGCGTCCTAAGCACCTGTCACATACGTTAAAATAAAGTCAATACATATAATGTAAAGGTGAGCATACAAGTTTGATAATAGCATATAGAGTTCGAGTTCGTTTACGCATAACCAGCACGTACACATAGTGAAATGAAGCACGTTAGTTACCGACATAGATCCATCGATACCAATGACTGCGGGTTGACTGCCCAAGGCAGTTCGCAATACATGATTACCATCGTAATCCATGCAAGTAAAAGATCCTTAACAACCCCCGTGTGAACGGGTGCTGAGTGCAAACTATAGTACTATCGTTGCTAAGGCAGGTAGACAGCATTCCATGTGTAAACATAACAAACAAGCATTCATAAGCCACGTATAACATGCATTAACGGTTAGCGTTCAAATAGTTTGAGTAGTGTGATAGTTGTAGTTTGAATATTCGTAATGTATGTAACACCCAAAAGTGCTTAAAGCAAAAAGGGATCGAGTATACTCACATTGATTAATGGATTGAAGGGAGCGCTTAGCGAGTAAGATTAACCTGAGTAGATTTGATAGCATAACGATAAGTGAAGCGTAAAACGGTAAACAAGTGTTGGAGGGTCGGACAGCTGGTCGATCGGACGGCTGACCGTTCGGTTGACAGTCCGGTCGGTCCGCTGTCCGGTCGGTCGGTAGGCCGATCGGATGGCTGTTCGAGTGGATTGTTTCTTCCTAGAATAAGTATGTGTTTGTGTATGATGGTTTGACTTTTGAAGTTTTTGTTGTAGCATTTGAAAATATTGAAGTACCTTTACTTTTCAGGTCGGTCGATCAGACGACTATTCGATCGGCCGGCAACCCGATCGGTTAGGCATTCAAATGAATTGCAATGTTTTGTCTTTGGATCGGACAGGTCAACTAGTCAAAGACTTTAAATCAAATGTAAAGTTATGGTGCAATGGATCAGATAGTTGATCGATCGAATAACACAACTGTTGTTCGATCGGACAACAGGGTGTCACCTGATCGGACGGCTGTTCGATCGGGTGGCACTTCTAGTGCATTGAACACGTTGAAAAATCGATTAAGTATTGAAGCATAGTATCTCATGATCCGAAGAGTAATCCGATCGGACAGTAGTTCGATCGAACGACAGTTCGTTCAATACTCGTCTTCAAAATAGGTTAGTTGATTGTGTGGGACCATGTGCTAACCGATCGGCTGGCCGGTCGATCGGCTGACTATCCGATCGGCTGGCTGTCCGTTCGGACATCAGTCCGATCGGTCAGCTTCCTGACCTGATCAGCCCTTTCGTCTAACACTTGGTTATTCTGTTCGTTTGTCGTTTTATTGAGGTATTTTGACAACGAGTAAAACCATAGATCCCTCGTCCTTACTTGGTTCCCCTGGTCGGACAGGAATCACCCAAATCCGGTCGGTGGACTGTTCGGAACGGAGTTTATCGTTCATCCCGAAAATCGGTTAACCTCGTGGATAAAATCCGGATCTTGAGCCATCTAACCACCGGGGTGATTTGTAAGCCGGCTCAGGGTCCGTTTCTACAGGTTTTGAATTTATCGAGTGAATAAGGGTTGAAAGAAAGTTTGAAAATCCATCTTTCAATCCTTTTCACCGCGTATATGTTTAGATCTATGAAAGATCCTTGTTTGTCTATGTGGAAATCGGCTAGATCCAAGTCATTCTTGGTGGATCGAGGCCAAATCATGAAGTTCTTCAAGAACCCATGATGACATCATCCTAGAACACTTGAATCTTGATGATTTCACGGTTAAAAGTTAAGATTTGAAAGATAGAAAGGTGTAGGAGTGTGTATAGATCAAGAAAGTACAAGATTTAGGATGAAATCTTACCGGAATCGAAAGGAATCTGCGAAAATATGAGCTGAGCGTGCTGGTCGGTCAGAGGGGTAAGTGCTGGCCGATCGGCCAGGCAGCTCGATCGGACAGCCTGTCCGATCGGACAGCAGTCCGTTCGGCTGGCTGTTAGATCGGCTGGGAGCCTGATCGATCAGTCGCACTTTTCGAGTGTTTCGCGCGCCGATTTTTGATATTTCGATTTCTATTGCGAACGGTACGACACGATAGGGTTTCCTAATCAAATTACTTTCAGTCCCAAACACTCATATCTCGCATAATCTATTTTCCACCATTTATCATTGTTCGTTCACGATTTGAGTTCGATTGCATTTCGAGTTTCGATTGAGTTTGCTTGATTATCACAACACAACGTAAATAAACATGCACAGGTAACACGTAAGGCACATACACACGTATAATAACAAGTAAAAATACGTAGCTCGAGTTGCAATTTGATGTCGGTTCGATTAGCATAGCTTGATTATTGATTAGTTGACTTTATCGCATTGTTACTTCCTATAATTCACAGTCGTAAGTCGATTGATTAACGATTAACACACATCGATTATTGTTATTAACAACACTTACTCCACATAATAGGAATTAAATAAAGAAATTTCTATGGGTCAAGTTGCGCGAAATCGGTCGTTGACTTGGACCTTGACTTTGACTTTGACTTATGAAAACACGGGGTGTTACAGCCTCCCCTTGTTTAGGGAATTTCGTCCCGAAATTAAGCTGAAAGCTGTTCAACCACCATGATTCACGTTAGAGAACTTTCTCTTTCTAGACTTTCCTTTTAAACAGCTGCGGGTACTTAGCCTTCACGTCGCTTTCTAGTTCCCAAGTGAACTCTGCGCCTCGTTTGCCTTCCCATCGGACTTTCACAATAGGAATGCGTGAGCGTCTGAGTTGCTTGGTTTGACGATCCATGATTTCGACAGGCTTTTCCACGAAGTGTAATGTTTCGTTCACTTGTAGATCGTCTAGAGAAACATGTAAATCGTGGTTGGCGAGGCACTTTCGGAGATTTGACACGTGGAAAGTCAGGTGGACATTGCTAAGTTCCTCCGGTAGTTCGAGTCTGTAGGCGACTTTTCTGATCCTTTCCAGAATCTTAAAAGGTCCAACATATCGAGGCGCGAGTTTCCCTTTCTTGCCGAATCGGACCGCACCCTTCCAAGGTGATACCTTTAGGAGTACGTAGTCACCAACGTCAAATTCACGGGGCTTGCGTTTCTTATCGGTGTAACTTTTCTGTCGATCCCGGGCTTTCACCAGGTTGTCTCAAATTTGGAAAATTTTGTCTGTCGTTTCTTGTAATAGCTCAGGACCGGTTAACTGCGAATGACCGATCTCGTGCCATACAATAGGCGATCGACATCTTCTTCCGTATAATGCCTCGAATGGTGCCATTTGGATACTAGAATGATAGCTGTTGTTATACGAGAATTCGACTAACGGCAGGTATTTATCCCAATTACCGCCGAAGTCTAAAACACACGAACGGAGCATGTCTTCAAGAGTGCGGATCGTTCTTTTAGTATGACCGTCGGTTTGAGGGTAGAAAGCGGTACTTAGATTAAGCGATGTACCGAGTGTCGTTTGAAACGTTTCCCACAGTCGCGAGGTAAACCGAGCATCACGATCAGAGATGATGTCGCGAGGCGTCCCATGATTACAAATGATCTCGTCGGTGTAGATTCGGGCTAATCGTTCTACCTTGTAGTCTTCTCGCATCGGCAAAAAGTGAGCTGATTTAGTCAAACGGTCGACCACAACCCAAATGCTGTCGTGACCTGATGACGTGTGCGGTAGCTTGGTTATAAAGTCCATGGCTATGCTCTCCCACTTCCACATGGGAATTGGTGGTTGTTCGAGTAAGCCAGAGGGTCTTTGATGTTCAGCCTTGACTCTAGCACAAGTTAGGCATTTTCCGACGTAGAGAGCGATATCCCTTTTCATACCCGGCCACCAGTACTTATAACGAAGGTCCTGGTACATTTTATCAGCACCGGGATGAATAGAATACCGGAATTTGTGGGCTTCGTTCATCAAAATTTGTCGCAAATCCGTTCGTTTGGGAACCCAAATTCGGTCCAGAAAGTGGAATATCCCATTCGATTTGCTCACAAGTTGAGCTCCATCGTGGTAGATCCTTTCTTTCTTCAGAGTGCGTTCGTTAAAACATGCATGTTGAGCGTCGCGGATGAGGGTTTCGAGATCGTGTTGGGCTTGAATATTACGAGTGCTAAGCAGATAGCTCCGTCTGCTGAGTGCGTCGGCAACAACATTCGCCTTGCCTGGGTGATAACGGATCTCACAGTCGTAATCGTTGAGAAGTTCTACCCATCGGCGTTGACGCATATTAAGTTCCTTCTGATTAAAGATGTGTTGTAGGCTCCTATGATCGGTGAAGATCGTACACTTGGTACCATACAGGTAGTGTCGCCAAATCTTTAACGCAAAAACAACTGTGCCTAGCTCGAGATCATGGGTTGTATAGTTCTTCTCGTGGATTTTGAGCTGACGAGACGCGTAAGCTATGACCTTGTCCCGTTGCATGAGAACACAACCAAGACCAAGGTTGGAAGCATCACAGTAGACAATGAAATCATTGTTTTCGTCAGGCAACGTGAGAACAGGAGCGTTGCAAAGCATGTGCTTGAGGGTTTGAAAGGCAGTCTCTTGTTTGGTTCCCCAGACAAAAGGCTGATCTTTATGCGTAAGGGAGGTAAGCGGCACAGCAATCTTCGAGAATCCTTCGATAAATCGTCGATAGTAGCCCGCTAGTCCGAGAAAAGGGCGGACTTCAGACGGGTTCTTAGGCGTAACCCAACCCTTGACAGCTTCAATCTTCGCAGGGTCGACGTGAATGCCTTGACTATTTACAATGTGACCCAGAAACTGAACTTCCTCTAACCAAAATTCGCATTTGGAGAACTTGGCATAGAGTTGGTTCCCCTGGAGTAACTCGAGAACCAAACGTAGATGTTGCGCGTGTTCGGTCTTCGATTTGGAATAAATCAAGACATCGTCGATGAATACGATGACGAAACGGTCGAGATATGGTTTACACACGCGATTCATCAGATCCATGAAAACTGCTGGTGCGTTGGTTAGACCGAAAGGCATGACAATGAATTCGTAGTGGCCGTAACGAGTACGAAGCGCGGTTTTGGGTATATCCTCCTCTTGAATACGTAGCTGGTGATATCCTGAACGTAGGTCGATCTTTGAGAAACACGTAGCGCCTTGTAGTTGATCAAACAAATCGTCGATGCGAGGTAGGGGATAGCGGTTCTTGATAGTTAACTTATTCAATTCCCGATAGTCGATGCACATCCTGAACGACCCGTCCTTCTTTTTGACGAAAAGGACTGGCGCGCCCCAAGGAGAGGTGCTCGGGCGAATTAAGCCTTTCTCAAGTAATTCCTGGAGTTGGGTTGAGAGTTCGCACATTTCAGACGGCGCGAGTCGGTAAGGAGCTTTGGCCATAGGATTGGCTCCAGGAATGAGGTCGATACGAAAGTCGATATCACGACTTGGAGGTAGTCCGGGAAGATCCTCTGGAAAAATATTAGGAAATTCTCAAACCACAGGAATGTCTTTCACTTCCTTCTTCTCTTTCTTTTCCTTCTCCGCTACTACAATGTTAGCCAAGAAAGCCCTGTATTCCTTACGGGGATACTTGCTAGCTTGGACACATGACATAAGCTTGAGACCCTTTGAAGTAGTATCACCGTACACACACAATAAGTCACCATTCGCGAGCGAGAATCGAATCATCTTGTCGAAGCATACAACTTCAGCATGGTTTTCTCGAAGAAAGTCCATACCTACTATGACGTCAAAACTTCCGAGTTGCATCGGAATAAGGTCAATTGGGAAGATGTGATTGTTGAGCTCGAGGGTACAATCACGAAGAACAGAATTGACAATGACGGTTCTTCCTGTAGAGACTTCAACATCGAATGTCGAGGAGAGTTTGGTGCGTTTACGACTGAGGAGTTTCTCGAATTCGAATGACACAAAGCAATTATCCGCTCCAGTATCAAACAAACAGGAAGCATAAATACCATTCACAAGAAACGTATCATTGACCACGTTGTTGTCGGCCTGGGCTTGACGCACGTTGAGGTTGAAAGTTCTGGCGCGTGCGGCCTGTTGTTGCTGCTGTTGTTGTTGTTGCTGCTGTGGCTGCTGTTGCTGAGGCTCTTGTTTCACAACCCTGTTTGGGCACATGTTGGCGAAATGGTTAGGATCGCCACATGCGAAGCAGGCTCTGGCTTTGACCGCGAGTGCCGGAGGAGCTTGTTGACCCTGTGGGGCAGTGAGTAGAGCTTGATTGACAGGAGCTTGACGAATACGGCAGTTGGCAGTAAAATGGCCGTATACATTGCAATGAGCACAAAAACAACAAGGAATTGCAGTCGGGTGGTGGTAGGTGCAAGTAGGGCAGAGCGGGTGTGGTCCAGTGTATGCACGCTTTGCAGGCGGTGCATTGGCTGCTACTTGACGCTGTTGGGCAGGTACAACTTGAATCGGTGCAGCAGTGATCGCACAGTTCTTGTTGCTGGAGCTATTCTTTCTCTTGTTCTTCCTCATGTTGCTCGATGAGGTGGGTTCAACAGTCGGTGCGGTGGCGGTAGCTTGATGCAGGTGCTTTGAAGTCTTATCCCAGACACCAGCCTTAACCCTTTTGTCGTTGATTTCAGCGGCTAGCAGATACATTTCCTCGATCGTCGTAGTCTTAGCCGCTTGCACGAAATCAGCAACACAGTCGGGCAGGGCCCGGATGTACTTCTTGATTGTCATGTCGGGAGTCTTGACTTGATCGGGACAGATAATGCTGAGCTGTTTGAAACGAGCAGTAAGACCAGCATTGTCACCATCCTTTTGCTGTATGTGCCAAAATTCATCTTCTAGCTTTTGACGTTCGTGAGGAGGGCAGAATTCCTCTAGCATAACTTCCTTGAGCTCGTCCCACGACAGACTGTAAGCTGCATCGTTCCCTCGCTTGTTCCTCTCGGCCGTCCACCAGTCTAGTGCACGGGACTGGAAAACGCCGGTAGCATTCAGAGTACGGAGGTCATCAGGGCAACCACTCTGTCGCAGAGTAACCTCAATGGAGTCAAACCAGTGAAATAGTGCAGTGGGACCTCCTTCGCCAGTGAATTCTTTTGGCCCACAAGACTTGAATTGCTTGAAGCTGAAAGGCCTTGCGGCAGCTTTGGGAGCGTCGGTTCTTGATTCTTCAGATGATTTGCTGACATTCTCGTAAACATCACTCACGGCCTTTGCCACACTTTTAGCGATAATGGAAGCAAGACGTTTGTCTCTCTTTTCTTGACGAGAAAGTGCGTGACGGGATCCAGACGACATTGTCTACAATAGACATCACCACGGAACTCAACACAATGTATTCGAATCTCACCTCACACGTTTACTACTTACTAAAGCTCAGTAACACGTACATTTACGTATCCACACAACACATAGAGCACAAATCACATAAGCACGTAGAGCACATAATCACATAATACTTAAGCATGTAGAGCGAAGAAGCATTTTCACACAAGAGGTAGCCAGAATACAGAAACCTATCATTCAAAGCTTGCGATCGTTCGACCATAGCGATCGCGTTTTAGTATACCGAATAGCGTACCGTAGCCTAAGGTTGTCCACAATTCAACGATTTGTTAGCGGTTTGAGATAGAAAAGCAATGCGAGTCGTATGTGTCGATCGAAGTAAAAGCAAAATCGAGTAAATCTCCAAAGATTTAAACACATAAACAGGTAAACACATATAAACTCATAAAAATCGACGAATTATCAGAGTCAGCAGTTGCGGCTCAGAACTAAAAACACATAAAATTTCGAGATGTAGATCGTCTGTGGCTAGTAGACTTCGACTAACCAAAGTAATTCAACTATTCATAAGGACCCGCTGTACACGTTCGACTTCCAGGAATATGCCCTTGCCTTGATTCTTGGGCGTTGGCACACATCCCGTTGGTCTTATTGTGACTTCAGGTCGTTGGAGTCCGTCGAACTTTGGTGAGAGTTTTGTAAAATGTGCGGGACAAGTCGTCAAGGTTAGGGTTTCACCCCTGGCTCAACAACTTCGTCCTTGTTTTTAATAAAATTGAGGAGATTATTCATCAAAGTATGGATTTCACTCCTGATTTGGCATAATTCCCCTCGTTTGTAGTTAAAATGCGGGTGGATGAAGCAATTTTTTAGTCGAGAGTTCGCGGTTTTCACACCTATTCTCGACTTTTATTGCCTATTCAAAATTGAAAATTCGAGTGTGGTGATAGTGTAGAATAAGCGAGAGTAGCGAGTGATAGTAGTGAGCTCATGCATATTCCCTACTGGCTATGCACAAATCGGTCTGTTGGTTCCTAACTATAGACTAGGTTTCTAAGACATCGACCCGGACTAGGTCGAGTCTTGCCTAATTCCCTATAGTTATGGCTCTGATACCAATCTGTCACACCCCAACCGATGGCGGAATCATCGGGGCATGGCACTGAGCGAAACAGATTGTCCAGAACTTTCCATAACAATTATCAATACCATTCAATTTAAAATAACACGTCCCATACCATATCTTAAACAGTACAACAATTATTACAGAAAAAAACTAGGCAAATATTCTGTTCCGAAAACTCAGATTTCAAAATGGAGCAATTGTTTATCTGCTTCTAGAGACCCGTAGTTCGACCACTACAGACAACTATTTCTTGGGCTCTAAAGCGTTATTCTAGCTTCAAATTCCTACCACATATGCGTCCTAAGCACCTGTCACATACGTTAAAATAAAGTCAATACATATAATGTAAAGGTGAGCATACAAGTTTGATAATAGCATATAGAGTTCGAGTTCGTTTACGCATAACCAGCACGTACACATAGTGAAATGAAGCACGTTAGTTACCGACATAGATCCATCGATACCAATGACTGCGGGTTGACTGCCCAAGGCAATTCGCAATACATGATTACCACCGTAATCCATGCAAGTAAAAGATCCTTAAAAACCCCCGTGTGAACGGGTGTTGAGTCCAAACTATAGTACTATCGTTGCTAAGGCAGGTAGACAACATTCCATGTGTAAACATAACAAACAAGCATTCATAAGCAACGTATAACATGCATTAACGGTTAGCGTTCAAATAGTTTGAGTAGTGTGATAGTTGTAGTTTGAATATTCGTAATGTATGTAACACCCAAAAGTGCTTAAAGCAAAAAGGGATCGAGTATACTCACAGCGATTAATGGATTGAAGGGAGCGCTTAGCGAGTAAGATTAGCCTGAGTAGATTTGATAGCATAACGATAAGTGAAGCGTAAAACGGTAAACAAGTGTTGGAGGGTCGGACAGCTGGTCGATCGGACGGCTGACCGTTCGGTTGACAGTCCGTTCGGTCCGCTGTCCGGTCGGTCGGTAGGCCGATCGGATGGCTGTTCGAGTGGATTGTTTCTTCCTAGAAGAAGTATGTGTTTGTGTATGATGGTTTGACTTTTGAAATTTTTGTTGTAGCATTTGAAAATATTGAAGTACCTTTACTTTTCAGGTCGGTCGATCGGACGACTGTTCGATCGGCCGGCAACCCGATCGGTTAGGCATTCAAATGAATTGCAATGTTTAGTCTTTGGATCGGACAGGTCAACTAGTCAAAGACTTTAAATGAAATGTAAAGTTATGGTGCAATGGATCGGATAGTTGATCGATCGAATAACACAACTGTTGTTCGATCGGACAACAGGGTGTCACCTGATCGGACGGCTGTTCGATCGGGTGGCACTTCTAGTGCATTGAACACGTTGAAAAATCGATTAAGTATTGAAGCATAGTATCTCATGATCCGAAGAGTAATCCGATCGGACAGTAGTTCGATCGAACGACAGTTCGTTCAATACTAGTCTTCAAAATAGGTTAGTTGATTATGTGGGACCATGTGCTAACCGATCGGCTGGCCGGTCGATCGGCTGACTATCCGATCGGCTGGCTGTCCGTTCGGACAGCAGTCCGATCGGTCAGCTTCCTGACCTGATCAGCCCTTTCGTCTAACACTTGGTTATTCTGTTCGTTTGTCGTTTTATTGAGGTATTTTGACAACGAGTAAAACCATAGATCCCTCGTCCTTACTTGGTTCCCCTGGTCGGACAGGAATCACCCAAATCCGGTCGGTGGACTGTTCGGAACGGAGTTTAACGTTCATCCCGAAAATCGGTTAACCTCGTGGATAGAATCCGGATTTTGAGCCATCTAACCACCGGGGTGATTTGTAAGCCGGCTCAGGGTCCGTTTCTACAGGTTTTGAATTTATCGAGTGAATAAGGGTTGAAAGAAAGTTGGAAAATCCATCTTTCAATCCTTTTCACCGCGTATATGTTTAGATCTATGAAAGATCCTTGTTTGTCTATGTGGAGATCGGCTAGATCCAAGTCATTCTTGGTGGATCGAGGCCAAATCATGAAGTTCTTCAAGAACCCATGATGACATCATCCTAGAACACTTGAATCTTGATGATTTCACGGTTAAAAGTTAAGATTTGAAAGATAGAAAGGTGTAGGAGTGTGTATAGATCAAGAAAGTACAAGATTTAGGATGAAATCTTACCAGAATTGAAAGGAATCTGCGAAAAGATGAGCTGAGCGTGCTGGTCGGTCAGAGGTTTCCAAAAGTGGAAAGAATGACAGGGGTATTTATAGGATGCCAAAAGGGGTAAGTGCTGTCCGATCGGCCAGGCAGCTCGATCGGACAGCCTGTCCGATCGGACAGCAGTCCGTTCGGCTGGCTATTCGATCGGCTGGGAGCCTGATCGATCAGTCGCACTTTTCGAGTGTTTCGCGCGCCGATTTTTTATATTTCGATTTCTATTGCGAACGGTACGACACGATAGGGTTTCCTAATCAAATTACTTTCAGTCCCAAACACTCATATCTCGCATAATCTATTTTCCACCATTTATCATTGTTCGTTCACGATTTGAGTTCGATTGCATTTCGAGTTAGATTTCGAGTTTCGATTGAGTTTGCTTGAATATCACAACACAACGTAAATAAACATGCACAGGTAACACGTAAGGCACACACACACACGTATAATAACAAGTAAAAATACGTAGCTCGAGTTGCGATTTGATGTCGGTTCGATTAGCATAGCTTGATTATTGATTAGTTGACTTTATCGCATTGTTACTTCATATAATTCACAGTCGTAAGTCGATTGATTAACGATTAACACACATCGATTATTGTTATTAACAACACTTACTCCACATAATACGAATTAAATAAAGAAATTTCTATGGGTCAAGTTGCGCGAAATCGGTCGTTGACTTGGACCTTGACTTTGACTTATGAAAACACGGGGTGTTACAGATCGGACGCGAGGTGTCACATAAACTTAAATGATGACGCCGACTTTGACGAAGAGGAGTATGCCGTACATGAAGCGGAGCGTCCACCGGGTTGAGACAAATCAAAGAAGGAGCGGGCCAAGGGGAAAGAAAAGGAAATGGTGGACCCGAAGATGGAAGAGTTTATGGAACACTTAAAAATGTACAACGAAGTCTCGGCCCAAAAGACGAAGGCGAAGGAGCGGGCCGTCGAAGAAAAAACTCGTGTAGCGGAAGAAAAGTTACGCGAGAAGGTCCGATTGTCGAATGAGAAAATCCGAATTTCCGATGAAAAAAATCGGCTCAAGGAATGGGAAATGATAACGATGGATGTCAATCAGTATCCCGAGCCGAAACGTTCGATGTTGAAAAAACTACAAACCGACATCATGAAAAAGCATGATATTATTTAAGTCTATGTTTTTTTTATTAACTTATGTTTTGTTTTAAATTTATGTAATGTGGTTTTAATATTAATGAAAATATTTTGTTAGTTTATTTGTTAAATGTTAAAAAAAAAGTAGAAGATTAAAAAAAATATATATAAAAATGGTGGTGAGAACTATGACTAGGACCATCCTCACATACCCTCTACTTTTGGGGATGGAGCATCCTTGGGAGGACTATGGCGTGGCGTCTACGTGGTGGATCATCCTCCTTTGAAAGACTATCACCATACCCACTAGTCTAAACGATTAAAGTCCCACTTGGGGTCCCATTATTGCATGACTGCATGAGAACTCGTCACACCTCCCCTACATATATTTAACTCTCGGTCTAGATAGAAGTATAGAACCATTGTGTCTTCGTGTATATGTGTGTGTGTGATATAGAGAGAGAGAGAGAGAGAAGAGGATATAAGAAAAACAAGAGTTCCTTTATGTGGTTTATCACCGGTAATGTCATTTTCCGACAGATGGTGGAGATCTAGGATGTACTCAATAGTGGTTCTTATGATCATCTTCTCATTGTTTCAAATATGGGTTTTAAGCAATGATTGTTGTAGAGTAAAAGCAACAAGGATAGCATCATCATTATCATCTTCTAGCAAAGATTCCGACGACGATAAAAGATCGGAGCTATACAAAAAGTTCTTCAATGGTAGATTCACTCGAAAGATCAACACTACAACTGTTTCAAATGGCAAAGGCTTCCAAGAAACAAAAAGAAAAGTACCCAGTAGCCCTGATGCTCTTCATAATTAACAAAACATTTTTAGGGTTTTTCATCATATCTTTTCTTTTTGTTGATTAATGATGGTTGATTAATTATCCAAAATACCCATATTTTTTTTTTCCACTAATATTAGGGGAAAACTGTGGGTATTTTGGAAATTTGAATTATCTTTTGGGGAAATGTTTGGTTTTTTTACTTCGCAGATGAAAAAAATGGTATCATGATGTATAATATTCATGATGTATAAGTAACAAATATAGTATCTTAATCCAATTAATATTCATATTCAGTACATTGCATCTTCAGTGTAATTTTATGTTTTGGTTATTAACTGGTCGGTCCCTTGGAAATTTTGACATGAAACATCCCATCTCACCAAATTCAATTATGGCTGGTTAACTTTGACAAGATTTGTTACCCATTTGACTCTCAGTAGAGAATTAGGTGAAATAGTTTTTGTTGATGATTGATGAACGTCACATTGTTGTTAATTTCATTGTTGTTTAGTATTTAAGTGCCATTTATGTTGGCACGCGTTTAAGTTGTGCTGGTCGTGTCCGACGTTATGTCGGTAGCTTGCAAAGGCTTCCGGCCAATATCGCGTTTGACCGGGTTGTCGCCCCTTCATTGCGTCAACGACGCTCGTGACGAGAGCTAGCTCTTCTTCGTGTGTCCAAGAGGCCATCGATCAAGTGGGTTGGGGTAGCGGGTTCGATCAAGTGGGTTTTGGTTGGGGTAGCAGTGGACAGCCAACAAGAATGTTTGGGTTGGGGTAGCCGGTGGGGTTGGGGTTATATTTATAGTGGATGTTGACTGTTGGGTTGGGGTGACCGCTTGGCTTGGCCAAACGGTTACAATTTAAATTTTAAATTACCCCGCTATGACATGGCCAACAAAGCGAATAGGAGCCCGCCACATAGGATCGCTAGCCCGCCCCACGCCCGGCTTCAAACTCCCGCCCCTTGGGCCACGCCCCAACCCAAGCCCACCCGGGGTGGTGGCTTGGGCGTTTTCAGCCAACCAACGCCCCAACCCAAACCCCATACCCCACAATCTTACGGATGGATTTTTTTCCCAAATATCCGTACTTGTATTCGTATCGTTATCTGTTATCTGTATCGATTTTAGGTATTTGGTATATGTATCGGTACCCAGTTTTATTGATTTTGGTATTTGGTATTTTCGGTATTGGTACGGGTACGGGTAAAAACGGATACTGGTACCAAATTTTATGCAGACCTTTAAAAGTTTTTTTGTATTATGTTCTATTTCGTATTGTGGTATTTATAGTACTCGTATTGATTTTTCATATATGGTACCGGTATCGTATTTGTACTCGTACCAATTTTACCTATTTGGTACTCGTACTATATTGGTACTCATGTCAATTTTATCTGTTTAGTACTCGTACAAGTGCTAAAAAACAAAATAAAAATAAAAAGGTACCAAAGCGGGTACCCTACTGAAAATACTCGTACTCGTACCCGTACCGTACCTATATATTTGCTACGGTATTTGGTACCCAGGTTTGTTCAAATTCCGTACCGGTATCTTCAGTACCGGTACGGGTATAGGTACGGGTAGTGTACCAATCCCATCCCTAGTACCCCTTGCTTTCTTTTTTTTAACGGCAAACGAATCATTCAAATGGGCTGGCGAAATTCACCACATGGGATACACTCGTCTCCGAGTCGGGGAAAACCCTCACCTAGAGCAGAAGCCCGTGAACAATCGCCCGAAGGCACGACAGTGTGGTGAGGTAAAACTCGTTTAGTTCAAGGATCGAACTAGTGATCACCGTCCACTCGCCTAGTCTCTCATCATCACCAGGTGTCGTCGAAAACTAATGAGGGGAAACAGGAATTAAACCTGGGTCTCTTAGAAACCCAAGTCTCTTTCTTACTACTCCACCACAAGCTCATTGAAAAATACCCCTTGCTTTCTAATCTTACATCTTTCCACTTCACGGTTCAATGTATACACAAACAACCGTTTAAAATTCACTGGGCTATGATTTAACATTAAGTATTGTAAACGCCAACCTCAAACAGTCGTTCGTCGATGACGGTGTGGCATTAGATTACAGGGGTGTAGGCATAGCCAATCCCATATTTGATATCGAAAGGTACGATACTATTTGATGTAAACAAATAAAGATGTTAATTTTTATATTTAAGATGGGCAATAATCAGTGGCGGACCTAGAAATTATTCCGTAGGGGTGCATAATATTTTTAAAGATTTTAGGCCCCTAGGTATACAAAAAAAAATCGGTTCATATCGGGTCGGGTCATGTAAAACAAAAGAACATCAAACTAAAATTTATATAACCATCAAAAACACGTCAAACGTCATTACAAACATGTTTAAAATTGTTCCTGACGGATTTTTATTTTTTGAAATTTGTGAAAAACACCATTTAGATTTACTTTTCTAATGGTTCCTCTTGAGAAATCTCGCCAAAACTTCCCTACTCATGGTTCCTATCACATATAAATTGATCCATAAATTCACAAATAAAAAAAAAAAAAAAACACTAAACACTTAAAGAAAATAAACAAGGCAAATTGGAAATAAATAATCCCACCTAACTCAATTTGCCCGATATTAATTCCAAGTCAGTTATTGGCCGATAATAATCCGAACTGGTCATTTTTTTTGGTAAAATAGTCCGCTGTTAAAATAGCTTAACAGCGTTAAGTTTTTTTCCGAATTACAAACCGATGTTTTAGGGCCTTTGATCAGAACGAGGATACGAGTCGATTGATGTAAAACTTACCTCGAAATACTGACCCAATCCACGAAAACGGTGCTTTAATTCGTGTGTTTAAACTTCCAATTAACAAAAATCAAGCCATTTCGAGCACAATTTCGAGGTAAGTTTTACATCAATCGACTCGTATCCTCGTTCTGATTAAAAGCCCTAAAACATTGGTTTGTAATTCGAAAAAAAACTCAACTCCGTTAAGGTTTTTTAACGGCGGAATATTTTAGAAAAAGAAATTGACCAGTTCGGATTATTGTCGGCCAATAACTGACTTGGGATTATTATCGGCCAATAACTGACTTAGGATTATTATCGGCCAAATTGAGTTAGGTGGGATTATTTATTTCCAATTCGCCAATAAACAATCATGTTCAACCATAGTCCATAATTTTCAATTTTAATATTCAAGCCCTAGCGAAGTCTAGAACAACAAAAAATATCAAAACAACAAAATCATGCTACTAAAGTCTAGAATAACAAAAAAAAAATACATCAAAAAACAAAAAAAATTCAAACCCTTTTAACATCTCTTTAACTCTATTTCTCCTAAAAAAACCCACATAAAACATAAAAAAAAAACGAAGGTACCTCGTTAAATTTTGGATTCCAAGTGGTGGTGTGCCCAGAATCAAGCTTTTCAGGTGAGAACGCAGTCGTTGTCGTCGTGCCTGTTGACTGCTTTCGTGCGTTGGTTGATGCGCGATCAGGAGAGGGAGAGAGGGAGAGCGGGATAAAGAATTGGAAGGGGCGATTAAGTAAGGTTATTTTGTTTAATTTCAAATTTAATTGAGTTGGGTTAATTGGGCTTGGATTACAATGGAATGTTATTGGGCTAATGGCTAAATTGTTAAGTGAAAGTTATTGGGTTAAATTGTTAAGTAAAGTGGTTAAAGAATAATTATATAAACTAGGTTATATTATAATAAAATTAGTGTTTACATTTTTTTCTTTCTGGGGGGGGGTTGAAAATTTCTAAAGGGTGCGGTCGAGATTTTGCGTGAAATTTAACCCTAATTTTTTTTTTCAAGGGGTGCGGCCGCCCACCCAACCCAGTGGGTAGGTCTGCCAATGGCAATAATAGGAGATCCAAGAAAATCTGGGTTCGAACACCTTGAGCCAAATGAGTTTTACCGTTAATTTCACCGTCGTGCCTACGAGCGGGTGGGTTACCGGGTTTCCCCGAAATTGGTGGTGGACTCGGGTTACTCTCTGAATACTCCTGTTTCGTCCAGTGGGTGCCCCGAGAGTGCCTTAGATTAATTCTGTTGGCCGTTCAAAAAAATATATTGTTTTCTAAATCTTCCTATACTAATAAACAAAAATCTTTTTTTGGACACGTGTCACTTTCTGGTGCTATCTCATCTTATTTTCTATTTATCTCTTATTATATTAAATAATAATAATAATTTTAACAGAAAATTAGATAAATTGTAAGTTGATATGCAATGTATATATTATACGTTCATGGAATTCAAATTGTTAAAAGAAAAATTCCTTAATTTTAGCAGCTATAAATGGAGAAATATTTAGCAAAATAATAAATTTAGAGTAAAGGATAATATTGGTTAATTTGATCTATACACAAATCTATCTATTTACTATAATAAAAGAAATCAACTTTTAAACACCTATCAAATCTATACTTATCTTATATTAACTAATAAATAAATAATAAATTAATATTAAATCTTATCATGCTTTAATAAAATATTATTCTCAAATCTAAATTGTTAATTTAATATATATTTAAAACAAATACCTCACTTTCCTACTTATCTTATATTAAATATATAAATAATTAATTAATATTAAATGTTATCCTAATTTACTAAAAATATAACTTTTTAATTATTTGGTATACAAAATTATATTTATTCAACTCGTGTAAAACGCGAGATTTTTAAATTTTTTTTTATTATTTACTATTCAAAGTTACATTTATATAACCCATGTAATACACGAAGTTTTTAAAGATATAACTTTTTATCATTTGCTATGTAAAATTAGATTTATTCAACACGTTTAATACACGAGGTTTTTAAGGATGTAATCATTTTTATTATTTGGTATATTTTTCAACCTGACTATACATGTGTATTTTAAAGATACGACGTTTTTAGTATTTAATATACATAATTACATTTATTTAATCTATGTAATACACATGGTTTTTAAAGATATAACTCTTTTTTAGATCTATTCAACATGTGTAATATATGGGGTTTTTAGGGTGTAATTTTTTATTATTTGTTAGATTTATTCAACCCGATTATACACGGGTTTTTTAAAGATACGACGTTTTTAGTATTTAGTATACAAAATTACATTTATTTAATCTGTGTAATACACATGGTTTTTAAAGATATATTTTTTATTATTTGACATATAAAATTACATTTATTTAACCCGTACAATATACGGGGTTCATAAGGATATAACTTTTTATTATTTAATATATAAAATTACATTTATTCAACCCGTGTAATACACGGGGTTCTAACCTAGTTATAAATTAAAGATAAACGTGATGTAAATTAAAGATTTTATTGTTAATTATAAAGATAAACGTGATGTAAATTAAAGATTTTATTGTTAATTATATAGTAACTAGGAAGGGATGTGATTGAAATTTGAAAATACATTATATAGACTTTATATAATGTTGTGTCTACATCCAGAACTTCCTCACACGTCCTTGTTTCTTAGCCATCTTCCTGGGTTTGCAAACAGGAATGAGAGAATCAAATCTTGATGTGTACGATCCTCAAACGGTGGTCAGGGATTCTCCTGAAGATGGCTGCGACCACGGTGACTTCGTTTTTGCGTTCAACAATAGCAATTTTTCGGATCGTGTTCTTCGCATATATATCTTTCCTGAACCGATGGAGTCTACAAAGTCCGCAGGTATCGATCACTTACTACTATCGCCTATTTTCTGATTTTCATTAGTGATTTAAAATAAAATGTGTGTCCGAGAGTGCTCGTGATTGATTCTGTTGACCGTTAAAAAAAATAAAAATAAAATGGACTGTGTTCAAGGTTTTATTTGTTTTTTTAGAAACATCCGGAATATGGTAAAAAAACAACCTAGAATTGGACCAATATTCCAAAAGCTTTTTACCCCCACAGATTAGATAGTGTCGCTTCAGTTTCTATACCGAGTGTACTGAAACCGACCAAGTACCCCACACTAGGTAAACATTTTTTTTTTCTTTTTCCGTTTATATAAGTTTAAATATTGGTTCTTTTTTATCCCATTCAAACTAGAGGTTAACTAAATGGGTTGTGTTTGGGTTTGGGTTGACATGTTTGATCTAACCCATTCATAAATCAACAATCTCCCATTGTCTCTTATTTTCTAATATTTTGTATGATATAAGTTTAATTATGAACAGTAAGAGTTAAAACCTTTCATATTAGCTCTCCAATTTTAGCAGCAAGAAGTCCATTTTTCTACAAGGTGATTTCTCCTTACCTCTAATTACTTCATGATTTCGTTATTTTATTCAAATTCTCATTGTTTCATCATGCAGCTCTTTTCAAACGGGATGCGAGAGTCGGAACAATGTGATGTAACCTTGCGAATCACTGCCTCAGGTTTCTAATGATTTCTTATTTCTTTTTTACATTTGTAATCTTGTATATAATTTATAGACTTTTGCATTCGTTTTTAACAGAGGAAGCTAGTCTCATTGAACTATTGAAGTTTATGTATAGCAACAGTTTGACAGTTACAAGTGCTCCTGAAGTGTTTGATGTACTAATGGCTGCTGACAAATTTGATGTTCCTTCATGCATTAAACATTGCAGCCGTTTATTAAAAAATCTATTTATCGTGACTCCTGAATTTATACTCGTTTATCTTGATCTTCCTTCCAATATTATAATGGCTGAAGCATTTCAGCCGCTAACTATTGTTGCGAAGCAGTTATATGCGGTCCATTACAAAGACATAACCAAGTAATTAAGCTTCCTCACTACAAAATATAAATGTTTAATTATTAGCTAGTGAATAATCTAAATTTTCTTAATAATGACAGGTTTGAAGATGAAATTCTTAGTTTGCCACTTGTTGATGTGGAGGCAATTATAGCTAGTGACGATCTCAAGGTGACATCAGAATATGTTGTTTACTTGTTTGTCATCAAATGGGCCCGGAACCAGTACCATAACATAGAGGACCGTCGTGAAATCATCATGACTCGACTAGCAAAGTTTATCCGTTACCCTTACATGACATATAAAGAGCTTGGGGAAGTTTTGGATAACAATGATTTCGAGCCATATTTTGCCATTTTTGTAATAAGGGAAGCAGTTGCTTTCAAAGACAATGTCCTCGATCCAGATTATATCGCTGATGATGACTCCCATCGCTTTGTGGAACGGGGGGCGTACAAGCATCAGCCTGTTAAGATACGTGTGAAAGTTAGTTTCCATTGGCTATGGTTTATTTTGAACAGTTTAATTTGGGTGATGAAGGTTTTCTTAACTTGGGTGATCAAGAAATAGTGGTAATGTAATGGAAATTGGAACGAAGGGAATGCAAATGGGAAGTTATGGATTTTGTACAGTCACTTTTGACGATACAAGTTGATTTGTGTATTAGGCCATGTGTAGTCATAACCCCCCTTTGTGGGCGTTATGCGACACGTGGCGCGCCACGTGTGCGGGTGGGCGTTATGGGGCGTTATGCATGTAAGCCCGTAGTCATAAAGCCCCTACCCATCAATACCTAATTATTAATTTTCGTTTTTATTAATTAATTATAAAAACAATAACCTTTTTTTTATTGGTCCAAGGATTGAAACTCTCCCCCATGGCGCCGCGATATCCATAGCGCTGCCCAAGTTTTTTTGCCTCATTACCCCGCCCATAGTGGTGTTCGGGGGGTTATGGGGGGGTTATGAGAGGAGATGGCGCCCCACTACGTTCAGTCTTAGTCTAGCAAGTTCTTATACTTTAGTTGCTATAGATGATTATAGATTTAGGTGTTGTTTCTTTTTTTTAGAGGTAAAATGTCTGTAAGTCTGCGTACCAAATCTGCAGACATCAGTAAAAGAAGAAGTGGACCAAACATCTACAGTTTGCAAGAAGAAAGTTGTTTTTTAACATATGTAGACTTCAAAAAAACTGGTGGTTGTGTACGGACGGTGGTGGTGTTGGACGGCGGTGGTGGTGGTGTTTAACCCTCTGTAGACCTTAGAAGATTTTATAAGTGGTTGGGCCAAGTTTGCACCAAGAAGAGCTCGCGCATACGTTTTTTAATATAGACCTATATAAGGTGTATAGTCCAGCTGCCAGATATGATATGACATAATCAGTCTTTTTTTTTTAAATCGACCCTAAATTTATGGTTAAAACATGCTTATATTTTTAAGCTTTATAATGTCCTTTTATTTTATATATTTATTTATATATATTTTTCATCAAAATCTTTTCTACAACTAACTAACCACAACCCTATGACTTAAATCTTTCCCTTAGCGGCTACATATACAACAAAATTTTCCAAACCACCAAGTTATGCTCTTCCTTCGTATAGTCTATAGATTACCGAGAACTTTGACCCTAATACGGTCCTAACATCGATCTGGTAAGAGAGGATCTTCACCTCAACAAGATTCTCTAACCGTTGAATGAGGTTTTTGACCAATTTGGAGCCCAGTGACTCAGTGAGGACACTGGATATGTGTAGACACTCAATCAAGAAAGCCCAAAAAAGACAAATGGGAATGGATATATGGAATGATACATAAAAGAAAGCACTTCAAATAACCAACCATATTGGGCCCAAGAAGCTACAAAACAACAAAACCATTTCCTAAGAAGCAACAAAATCTTGTGGTCAAAGTTCCACCAACAACAAACCATGTTGTCAAAGTTTAACCACCAACAAACCATATGCTCTAGGTTTAAACCAAGTACATTTGAATTTCTTTTAACCAGAGGCCAGAACATTAATAATCCTTTCTTTAATAGTAAAAAAAAAAAACTATATAAATAAGGCCGAATTTCTTTTAACCAGAGGCCAGAACATTAATAATCCTTTCTTTAATAGTAAAAAAAATATATATATTTAAATAAGGCCATATTTGATATTTCTTTAGTGACTAACTGGCTGCATGATCATATTTATGTTGTATAAATATTATCCTAAACCATTTTTTGTTCAATTACTAGCCAAAGAAGTCTTCTTCAAAGGTCAAAACCTTTGATTCGCCACAAACTATGGAAGGTATAGTCCAATAAGTATGGCTCCGAAATCGAGCCATCTTGTCGCTAAAACCTTAAACATGTCATCATTAAAACACTTGGATGGCTACATAAGACAACAAAACATCAATAAAAACAACCATAATCACCTTCAAATCTTTCACTTGTATGATCAAATAACAATCGTTTACCTATTTAACCCCTTGAATATCTATCTGAACAAGGCAATTAGCCATTAACGAAATATGCTCTTATTTATGTGGGCATGTGTAGCAATATATAAGATTAAATTTTGAATCAACATGAAAATGATATATACAAAGCCAATATTCAGTTTCTTAAACAAAGTCTCAAGATAAGTTGGGTTGGTTTTGAAGCGGCATGCCCAAGAAAAAAAAAAGCCATAGAAAATGGGTCTGAACATTAAAAAAAATCTGAAAAAAAAAGAAGTTATATTGATTCAATCGCATTCAAACTAAATGCTATTGAACACTCTAACCATATATTATCTTTTGCTTTAGTCATGCAAGTTTAGGTAAGGGTCGTTTTTGAAAACGTACCATGTCACTCATTTTTAGTATAATATATTACATGAAAAATCAAGTAACTACATACCTAACTCCATCTTGTCACGAATTAATGTTTCATTTAAGGCATTCGTTTTCTATGAGGTTAAAGTCTCACCTAAGACATAGATGTTCAATTGACACCTTAAACTCTTACAGAAGGTATTTTAAATAGCCAACCAAATTGGGCCCAAGAAGGCTAAGAAAACTACAAACCATGTGGTCAAAGTTCCAGCCAACTACAAGTCTACAAACCATGTGACCAAAGTTCAAACCAACAACAAACCATATGCTAAAGGGTAAGCCATGTGCATTTAAATTTCTTTTAGCCCAGAACATTAATAATCTTTTCATTAATTGTAATAAAAAAAAACTATAAGTTAAATAAAATAAATAATTAAATATATAATAGGCCCATTTCTTTAATGGCTACATGATTATATTTATAAATTATATAAATATTATCCTAAACCATATCTTGTGTTCAATTAGTAGCCAAAGAAGTCTTCTTCAAAACCTTTGAAAGGCCTCGGACGGTTGAAGGCGTAGTCCGACAACACCCACCGATAAGTTTAGCTCCTGAATCGCGCCATCTTGTCGCTAACACCTTAAACTTATCGTCGTTAAAACACTTGGATGGCTACATAAGACAACAAAACATCATCAAAAAGACAAAAAAAAACAAAAAAAAAAGACATAACTAGCTTCAAACTTCTCAAATTTAATAAAAATAACTCACCATCCATTTTTTCGCAATACCATCCCAAATTTCACCGCTATTCGGATAAACAACAATCACTTTTTCAGTTAACTCCTTGAATTTTTGAACAAGGCTATGAACAAACTGCGGCGGTGCACAGTTTATCCCGACAGCTGCAATTCTGCGGCTGGTGTTAATAACTTCAAGGCAATCCGCGAAACTCTCTCCTGAAGGAGCATTTACACCGTCTACCGAACTGTAACAAATCCAAGATGGGATTTGAACGTTTTCTTCTTCGAGTAATTCCACTATAGCCTGTTAGATTATCAACTTTAGGATCATGAATTTTCACAAATATTTCAAGAAATTGTAAGGGAAATGTGACAAATGATTACTTGTGTCTCAAGCTTATTTGGAATGGTTTCGAAAGCTAGCAGATCAGGACCGGCCGCAACAAGAACTTGCAGTCTTCGTCTATGAAAGTCTTTGAGTTTGTTCATATCCACATTTTCTCCATAATTCCCACTGAAACAAAAAACATATTAGAAATATTTTTAAAAATATAAATGAGTATGAGACTTTGGTTATTATCTTGTTTACCTGTATTCTGAGCCATCAGCAAGATATGCACCATAGCTTCCAATGGAGGCTGCAACTAGAGCCCGATTGTACGTATGATCATCGATTTTGTTTACACTTTCCCAGAATACATCGCGAGCGTCCGTCGCTAGTTTCACGCTCTTTTCTAGTAGTTTTTCCGCTTGTTCAAGGGACAATCCTCTGGATATGAAACCAGGAAGAGTAGCCTGGAATTGACATAAGATAATTAATACACAGGAAATAATTACAATAAATCGTCACTAATATCTTATATTACAAATCTGATTTCATTTGAATACATAATTTTTTTTAACCAAACCAAATATTCAGAAATTTAATTGATGTGTAAATGCACACACACCTGATAAGAAGAAGTTACAATTATATCAGCACCAGCTTCCAAATACTCCAAATGAACCTACATTTTCAAATCCATACATTCAAATTAATATTGTCAATTACACGCATGCAGTGGCGGATCAAGGGGTGTTTTGGGGTTCCCGGAACCCCCTCGGTTTGGAAAAAAATGAAAAAAATAGTGGAAATTTTATATGATTTAAAAAAAATAGTGAGAATTAGTGAAAATCTAACAAAAAGAACCCGGTAGAAAAAATTGATGGATCCACCACTGTACGAATAAATAAATAAATAAATAAATATAACGCACAAATGTACGTTACCTTAGAGATAAGGTGTGGGTTATTAATCAAGCAAAGCGCGCTCCACAGCGGGTCCTTAATGGACGCGCCGTGGAGCTCAAGCTGTGTGGCAAAGCCGCCGTCAATGACAGCGCAGCCACCGGCTTTTTCTATGAAATCTTCCAACAAACCGGGGTTGTTGTCATTGTTTGTAGGCTCAAATATGACACCCATTGTTGTGAAAGTTTATGAGTTCGAGTTGAAATGGTGTAAGTGGTTGATTATATATAGGATTTAGGGGTAGGAAACTAGGAATAGGAATGTGGTGTGTTAAAGAAGCAAGAAACAGGGTGTCATTCCTTAAAGGAATGAATGAGGTGTATTTAAAGGCGTTGATAGCGGAGGTGGCACCGCCGCACCGGCTGTATGAAGACGCGTATTTTAGGTAGATTCTTACTTGACTTCCACTTTGCCCTGTTTTTATATTCTATACTTATATTTCCTGTTTTTTTCTAAGTTACGACTACGAGCCGGCTTAAAACATTCAAACAAACAAAGGTTATTTGTTAAAGACTGAATATTTATTTTACCTTTTTTTTAAGATTTAACATGTTATTTTTTAATGGAGAATTTCTTTTAATTCATGTCGTGGACTTGAACCCATATTCACCTCTTCCAATCCCAAATGTTTAAAGGTTTTGCATTTACACAAGTAATTAATGCAGTAAAATATTGGATGTCGGTCAAGGACTGATATTTGAGAAATCGGTTGTCGCGGTGGGATATCGGTAATTTTAATATCATGCTAAATTTATATATATGGCAATTTAACACTAACAATTCAGTATACTCTACTACCACTAACAAATTAACATTTTGTAGAAAAGAATGAACTGATTAAGACTTAAAATGCTAACATTTAACACTAACACTTAATATTAAGACTTAAAAGACTAATAACAACAATAAGAAGAAAGACAAATTATAGAACTAAGAAGAAATGTACTTATATCGGGAAAATCGGTGATATATCGGTTAAATACGGGTACAACATCGGTCAAATATCAGTCAATATCGCCGATATTATCCGTACCGATATTCTAACCGATATTTGGCACGATATCTCACTAGGGGATCGATAACCAATATAACACTGATATATCGGGATATTAACTACATAGATATTTGCTAATGAACCACCATCCCATTGCTACAAATATGTAACATGTAACACCTAAAATTGTTTTAGGCTTATGCCAAAATGTTAATTGAGGTTTCTTTTAAGTTGGCATATATATTCATTATATCATAAAGTTTCAACTTGTATTCCATTATCTTACGTGTGATTAGTGGCTAACCAATAATATTCTTAAGTGATATAATATTTCAAATTCCGCTTCATGTATGGTGTGATCCATCACATGATTTTTGTAAGGTTTAATTCTTCACTCGGATGGGACTTTAATAATGGGAGTATCTAAGGGTGAGAGGGGTACTCCTCTCTTAGGGGAGTCCCCTCTCTTACGTACGGCCAATCAGCACGCGTCACGTCAACTTCCCTCTTAACTCCCCTCACACCCTCAATTTGATGGCGGCACTCATCTCTTGGAGGACTTGTTTTTTTTTATTTTTTTAATTAAGAAAATATAAAAAGTAAAACATAATTTCATAAAATAAAAAACTACATTTCATTTAGTAAAATAAAAATTACATCGCAATACTACATAAAAAATTTAGAAATTGCACGGCCACCCGTATTTGTTAGCGATCTCGCGCTTTCGGGCGAGGATGAACGGCAACATTTCCGGCGGAACATCGCCGTGCAGCTTGAGTAATGTTTTCATATCTCGATCGTGCGTGTAGTTTCTCATCGTCTCGCGTTGTTCCGTTATGAGCTCGCGAGCCTCCGACTCTCATTTCTTCCTCAATTCAATCGCCTCCAATTCAATCGCGTGCTTCGCTTCTTTCATGGCGGTGTACTCTTTGAATTGTGCCGCCAACTCGGCCGAGCCCTCGGACGATGTCGCTTGACGCTTGTCTCGCCGTTGTGTTCTTTGTGGCGAGGGGTCTTCGTTCATATCGGGTATGGAAGGGTCCACCTCAACGGACTTTCTTTTTTGTGCCGAACCTTCCCCTTCCTCACCCAACAATGGGACTTGGGCCCATTTGTCGTGTTTTCGAACGACCTCTCATGCCTCGACATGTTGAAAACCGCTCGGATATCTATCTTTAAATTCCTTTAAAGCGACTTTCATCACGTTGAGATCGCTACACCCGCTTCCTCGTATGCGATCCTACATATTATAAAATAACAAGTGTTAAAAACATATGAACTTAGTAAACAAAATTAAAAAATATACAACGTTAAAAAATATATTTTTTACTGCTTGTTGGTATAGGCCGTTGAAAAAGTTTATTTTCGTCATCATCGGGGTCCATTTAGACCATACTTGATGCACGGTCCGGTTTTGTTGATTGCCCTTCTTTTTGTTGGTAGAGCAATGTACCCACGCCTTCGCCAACGCCTCTTCTTGGACCTTTGTCCAATTTTGGCGCTCCATTTTTCCCTTTTTATCCCGAGCGTCATCTTCTTCGTTGCCGGCGTCTTCATCCACATTATATTCATCGTCGCCGGTGTCATCTTCATAGTCGCCCAAATTTTGAGTTTCGGGCACTACTTCCTCGTCCTCGTGAATAGGTAGAGGACGTTCAACATTTTCTCGTGTAGATGGAACTTGTGGGGAACGAAAACCATATGGGTCGAAGGCGGGGGATTGAGGAGGATCCATTGATAACAGATTTTGAAAATAGCCGAAAGTGGGTTGTGGTTGGGTGTTGTAATAGGAGGGGTTTGTTGGTAAAAAAACGGGGGTTGTGAAGTATATCCGAAAGGGGGTTGTGGTTGTGCACTTGCACCGCTCGAACCACCACGAGACGGTTGCGAGCCGCGTCCCTTAGATTTTTTCTTGGCTTCGCGGGGTTGGTTCTCCATTGCTCGGTTTGGCTTTGTGTTGTATTTGATAGATTTTTAGAGTGAGTTTGAGAATGGGTGTGGTAAAAAATTAGATTAAGTTGGTTATTTATATTGTTAAAATTGAATTTTTTTTTTTTTTGAATATTTGACCGTTGCCCAACGTATACATCCTCGATCCTTGTGCAATTCTTGTGCGGTGAACCCTCCCCGATCCCCCTCCCCGAAGCGATGGCGGTGGTGTTCCCGCTCGGGGACTTGGGTCACCGCACCATTCTTCGCATGATGGCCCGTTCACCCTAAGTGTTATCGTAATCAGGGTGGTTGAGTCATTTGGCATGAGCATATGGGTGGGCGGACCTGAAGGCTTAAGGGGCGGAGCCCGGGCTACGGCTCAACTTTTTACTAGAAGTGTAAAATTTTTTTTTTCGATTTTTATACATAGGACACCCCTGAACAAGTACGAGGACACCCCTCAAATTTTTTTTTACAAAATAATAAGCCTAGTTCAAGTGTTATTCAGCAACCTAATTAGCCCAATTAAGTAATAATAGCCCACTTGGCTCATGAGCACAATTAAGTAATAATAGCCCAAGTCCAACTGATTATTTTTTGGGCGGCATAATGAAGTAACAAATCAGACTTTCAGCATACGAACAGTCGACTCCAGAATAATCAGACTTTCAGCATACGAACAGAGAGGAACACGCAACAGAACAGCAACAGATCATACGATTATACAGGGGCGGACACAGAACAATCGACTGCAGGCTTGTTTCGATTTCGATTTTCGAATAACAACAGGTTTGTTTCGATTTCTATTTTCGAACATATTGTTTGACTGATAATTGTTGCTTGTTAGTTTGATGAAATAATGAATGATGATTGATAATGTTTCGATAATCGGCACTTTGGCAGCCCATTCGCACAGTAGCGAATCGAAGCTCGAACAACAGCGACAGAAACAGTTATTCACTTATTTGATTGATAATTCAGGTTTGTTTCATTGTTATTCATTTATTTGATTGATAATTGTTTGAACTTTGATTGTTATTTGATTGATAATTGTTTGAACTTTGAAGTGATGACGAAACCAAAATCCAAAAAACAAGCTTTAATTGGGAACTTTTTCAAAAGAAAATTCGAAGAAATTAATGATAATGAGTCAAGTCCGAATGTTGGTAATGATATCCAAGCAAATGATGACGTTGATGGCGATGCAAGTCCGAATGTTGATAATGAGAATATCCAAGCAAATGTTGATTTGAATGTTGATAATGATAATCCTACAACTTCAATTCCAACAACACGAGGTATTATTGATTTGAATGATCTTCCTTCGGATCCACATGATAGGCCACCTATTACTAGTTATCACCCAAATCAAATAGATGACATAAGAAGGTCATATCTTGTTAAAGGGGCTTTTCAACCTCGTAGTCATAAGTTTCCCGTTAAAGACTGTTATGAAAAAAAAAAGACGTTTTGTTGTTAGTTGGTTTAATGATTGTAGTTGGTTAGAGTATAGCATCAAAGCAGACAAAGTATATTGTTTATATTGTTACTTGTTTAAAGAAGATGTTGGTAATCAAGGCGGAAGAGATACATGGTCTTCTAGTTCTAAAGGCTTTTGTGATTGGAGTAAAAAGGGGTCATTAAAGGAACATGTTGGGAATGTTGATAGTCATCATTTAAAGGCGGCACAAAAATGTCATAATCTTATGAATCAAAAGAAACATATGGATGAGAATATGAAGAAGTTGACTAAAGAAGAAATGATTGCAAACTATTATCGATTACTTAGTTCCGTTATGAGTGCTAGATTTTGTTTAGAAAACTCTTTACCCTTTCGTGGCCATGATGAGTCGGAAGAATCTAATTCTCAAGGTATGTTTCTTTCGGTGTTAAACTTGATTAGTACTAACCACCCGGAAATTAGAAAGTACACATTAGGGAACGCAAAAAAGAACAATAAACTGACATCGCCAAAGATTCAAAAGGAGATTATTGAATGCTTTTCAAAGGAAGTAACAAAAAGCATTTGTGCACAAATTAAAGATGATGTGTTTGGGTTATTGGTAGATGAATCTAGTGATGTTTCTTTAAAGGAGCAAATGGCTGTAGTTGTTAGATTTGTTGATAAACTTGGGGCTGTTAGAGAGAGTTTAATCGGAATTGTTCATGTGAAAGACACGACTTCTATAACTCTTAAAGAAGCCATTGATGATTTATTAGCAAGCAACCAGTTAAGCATAAAGCAAGTAAGTAATAAAATTCATAGATTCTTTACATTATTGTAATAATCATTATTTTTTATGTTATAATTCTTTTTTGTTTTAGGTGAGAGGGCAAGGTTATGATGGTGCAAGCAACATGCGGGGAGAATTTAATGGGTTAAAAGCGTTGATTTTGAAAGATAACCCGTCAGCACATTACATCCATTGTTTTGCTCATCAACTTCAGTTGGTTATTGTGGCTGTTGCAAAAAAACATAGCGGTGTCAAAACTTTCTATGAGTTCCTTTCCATGGTTGTCACTACGGTTTCAGCTTCTTGCAAACGAAAAGATATGTTAAGGGAGGAAAAAAAGGCTAGAGTGGAAAAATAATTACTTGAAGGTGAAATTAAAACGGGTAAAGGATTAAACCAAGAGGTTTCCCTAGCACGACCCGGTGATACGCGATGGGGTTCACATCATAGAACCATCATCAGTTTGCTTAGATTGTTTCCGGAAGTTGTGACCGTACTCCAATATGTTAAGGAAGATGGAGATTGCAATCAACAACGAACAAATGCAAAAGGTATTCTGTCGTATTTTAAAAAACTCGAGTTTGTTTTTTATATGCATTTGATGGGAGATATATTAAGTTACACAAATGCTCTTTCAAAACACCTTCAACAAAAAGGTAAAGATTTATTAGAAGCGGCAAACTTGATAAATGGTACAAAACGAGCATTAAATGCTTTAAGACAAAATGGGTTTGAGCTGATGTTGGAAAAAGTGACTTCCTTTTGTAAAAAATACAACATTACAATGTTGGACATGTCGGAAAGTTATGGTAACCCAAGAAACCGAAAGAATGTCATTACAAATCGACATCATTTTGAGGTTGACATTTTTAATGAGGTTTTAGACATGCAAATTCAAGAATTAGGAAGTCGATTTAGTGAGGTAACAACTACTTTGATAAAAAATATGTCGGGTTTAAATCCTTCTAACGGTTTTTCTAAGTTTGACCCATCGAAGATATTGGCGTTTGCTAAGATGTACCCGGATGATTTTACTACACAAGAAATAGGGACTCTTTTGGGTGATATTGAGTCATTTCGTCACACAATAAGCGATGATGATAACTTTGACAACTTGAATGGAATAAGTGATCTTGCGCGTCTTATGGTTGAAACGGGAACGCATATTTCTTGTCCTTTAGTTTATCGGGTAGTTAAGTTAGCTTTGCTTGTACCGGTTGCAACGGCAACTGTTGAAAGATGTTTTTCGAAATTGAAGTTTGTCAAGACGGATTTACGCAATCGAATGGGCCAAGAATATTTGAACAATGCTATGGTTTGTGCGGTCGAAAAGGATTTTTTTTGTGAAGTAAAGGACGACGATGTGATGGAACGATTTCAAGCTATGAAAAAAAGAAGAGGACAAATCTATTAGGTAATTTTTTACTTTATTTATTTATTGTCGTTTTTTTTTAATATTGTATGATTGCACTGTAATTTTTTTTTTTTGGGATACCCCTGAATTTATGTTCTAGTTCCGCCACTGATGCTTGTAACTAAGCGACAAGCAATTGGTTTGACGACGTTTTCACCATGTAGATTGAACGAGCTTACGATTTACCGTCTCATCTAATGAGTTCTATTGTTTCTTTTGTATCTTACAACGAGTTATGAATTAAATGATGTACTCTTTACCGCATACTATAATCAGTTGAAAGAAAATGTGGCACGACTTCCATCTTTAACTTTTGTTTTCGCTGGTGTAAGGCTCAATCTTTGCATCCTCCAATCATCGGTAATATTTTTTTGTTGTTCAATCATCGATTACATTCTTTTGTTGTGTTTATTTAGAGTTAATAGTTTTTATATGAATAAATATATGTTAGTTGTGTTTTGAATTCTATCAATTTTAACTCACTAGTGTGTAAACTTGACATGATTTTCTATGCAAGAAAATGAATTTATTTGTTGTAGTCTGAATTTAATAATATGGTCTAACGCCAATGCCATACATGACTTTGAGTGTGGAAATTCGGCGCGTTTGCCTTTTCACGCCGTGCACACCAGCTCGTCAATGGCGTGGAGGGCGGCGTGGACACTTTTGATTGCGTTGAAGGCGCTGGTTCTTTCATCGGTGTGGTGAAGAAGATGGTGATGTGTTGGGTTGTTTTGATTGGGTGGTGGGTTTTTTATTTTTGAGTAAAATGCACGGATAGTCCCTGTGGTTTGGTGAAATTTCACCTTCAGTCCCCAACTTTTCAGAATTACACTCTTAGTCCCTGTGGTTTGACAAGTTGTTACTCGGATAGCCCCTAAAGCGGATGAAGGTTACTCGGATAGTCCCTGTGGTTTGACAAGTTGTTACTCGGATAGTCCTTGTCATTTCACACCCACTTAACCAGAAAAAACAAACCTCCATCCGCTTTGGGGACTATCCGAGTAGCAACTTGTGAAACCACAGGGACTAAGAGTGTAATTTTGAAAAGTTGGGGACTAAAGGTGAAATTTCACCAAACCATACATTTTACTCTTTATTTTTTTTAAATATAAAATAAATATAAAAAGTGTATGCCACGTGTCACACAACGTCACTCTTTCACGCATCGTCTCACACCGCCCTTTTCTGCTCCCTGCCATTTTTCTGACAAGTGCTGACGTGTCGTCCACGTCACATAACGTCATATTTTCATGCCTCCCCACTCTGTGTAAACTGGATAACAATTATAATAAATGGAAATTTGGAAAGTAAATGTTGAATAGAGCGTAATTCAACTGTCTCACCCACTTTTTTTTTGCTCGGTCCCAACTACCATAATCGTGAGTCTACATTTGTAGTCATAGACTCATAGTATGTTTTGACATTAAGCATTTGACATGGTGTATTGGTTGGTAGTATATACCATCTCTTAAACAGTCATACTTAAATATTCTACTTTTAAATATCTCATTTTCTACAATTAATTAAGTAGACTGGATGTCAATTTCCATTAATACAACCTTAACTTTATTTTTCTTAAATAAATCAAAGCGTAATATGTTCTATTAAAAAATATTTTAAAATTATAACTTGTAATCTTTTATATTACATAACTATTTATTATAGTAAAACAACAAAAAAGGAAAATTGAATAATAATAATCCAAACTATAATTTACTGGTCAATAATGATTCATACTAGCAATATAATCAATACAATCTCAGCTTTCACTTTCTACAACAAAGGCATTATATTTTAACATGAAAATAAGTCTGTATACCTCGGGATGTTTTTGAGGATCGAGATAGCAATAAATTACGTACATTTTGACTTACACGTCATATGCCACGTCATTAGGGGCATACGATGTTTCATATCCATTAGAAATTAGATTACCTTTAACAAAACGAAAAGTTACAAGTGTCATTACAAACAGGGGCGGACCCACCTACAAGCCAGGGTGGGCGGGCGCACCCCCGAGAAAAAAAAAAATTAGTGTAAATTTCCGACGAAAATCCCGTCCGCACCCCTTGGATTTTTTCGTCCGCACCCCTTGGAATTTTTCGGGCGCACCCCTTGGAATTTTTCGTCCGCACACCATAGGTAAAAAATATTATGGATTTATATTATACATTTTTTTTAGTAAAGTTTGATTTTTTTATAAAAATACTACCTATTTTAATACATTATATACACTTACCCAAACCAAATTCTGCCCTCTTGCCCTCTTGCCCATTATCCAGAAGCCCACTAACATAATTCGTACTTGTAGCCTATATCCATTACCCAATTAACTTAAATACAAATACTAAACTAAAGCCCATTTATCAATTATCAATCCCACCGGCCTTCAATTCCCATCATCCCGCCCAGCTATCACACCGCCCCTGCCTCCTGCCCAGCGAAGCGACATCATCAGCAGCAACAACACAGGTCGATCACAGCCGGAAAGCGACCGGAATCCGTCCCAAAACTGACCGGCGATCTTCAAAGGTAAGTTTTATTGTTTTTTTTTTAATGAATTTACTTGATATTAAGGTAGAAAGGGGTAGTAAAATTCTTAAATAGGTTTGAAAAATCTTGTGTTTAGTCGTTGCTTTACTGCTTTAGACGATTATTATGTTATTTAGATGGTTTTTAGGGGTGATTACACTCACAATTCTAGGGGACTAGGGTTTGATTGCTTGAATGGTTGAAAGTTAAAATTAAACAAAAAGACTATGGAATGATGAACTTATGGTCATGGATCAATTTTATTGTGATAGGATTATAGGAACCATGAGTAGAGACTTTATGGCGCGATTTCTCAAGCGGAAAGTGGATACATCTTCCGAACTAATTGATTTGGATTTACTGCCTTAGATGATTTTTATGATGGTTTTTTTGATTATTTTACGTGATGATTTACTGCCTTAGATGATTTTTTGATGATTATGTTATTTAGATGATTTTTAGGGGTGATTAAACAATTCTAGGGCTTGATGATTATGTTATTTAGATGATTTTTAGGGGTGATTTTTAGATGATTTTTGGAACGATGAATTTATGGTCATGGATGATGGATCAATATGATTGTGATAGGAACCATGAGTAGAGACGTTATGGCGCGAACTAATTGATTTGGATACTCTTCCTTCGGAATCCGACCCGACCCGATACAACCGATTTTTTTACAAAGTTTGACGTGTTTGCCATATATATAAATTTAGTTTGATGTTCTTTTGACTTACATGACCCGACCCGACCCGATACAACCGATTTTTTTACTTATGTACCTAGGGGCCTAAAATTTTTAAAAATTTTCCGCACCCCCATGGAAAAAATCCTGGGTCCGCCACTGATTACAAAAGTTATTGGTGTAGATTATCATCGACCAATGGATAATATAGCTTGAATTGTCAAAATCTAACTTGTAACATGTCTTTTTTTAACTCAACAGGTAACATATTTTTATTACATAAGTTATTGACCCCCTTATACAAGATCAAACCATGACCATTCAAATATTCCTTCTACCAAGGACTTAAGTAAACCATAAACATGAAAATCTTACCAAACACCATGAAGATGGAATGAAAATTGCGAAATGAAGCATCCATGAAAGCAACATGGGGGTTGGTGAGTTGTGGACTTTTCAGTAGCTTTGACTTTGAAATTGTCCAATACTCCGTACATGCTAAATCAAATTTTGACTATATTATTATGAGTTACATTTCTTCAGATATACAGTTTAAAAATATATAATGCAACAACTTTTGAATCTCCTTTTTCCCGATAAAATAAAAAGAAAAAGATGAACAGGGCTGATAGCCAATAAGGCAATACATGTTACTTCCTTGGCCCATATAGCAGCTTTGGTTAGACTATGGGATGTTAGGAGGCGGAGGAGCTTGAGTAGGGGCATTGCTTGACACGTGACAGATATGGGCTCCACCAGTCCACACCCAAAAAAGTGTGGTGTAGAAGCGGCGTGGGGTGCCATTTGGTTTTTTTTTTTTAAGTTGACAATTATATAAAAAAACACAATTTATATTAATTTAAAAAAAATACATAAAAGACAATCCTAAAAAATAAAAAAAAAACCCTACATATTAAATCCTAAAAAATAAAAAAAAAACCTACTTATTAAATCCTAAAAAATAAAAATAAAAACCTACTTATTAAATCCTAAAAAATAAAAAAAATTACAAAGTACGATAAATATTAAAGTGGGGAACCCACTTAAAATCCGTATTCGCATCGTGCTTGTACTCGATCTTCGCGATTTCGACTTGATCGTTGTGGGTCAAGTCGCCCGCAGGGACACCGTCGAAGTAAACTTTAAACCGATCCAACTTCGGTTTGAGCTCACGCCATTTGTGTTGACACGCGTTTAAGTTGTGATGCGTGTTGCCGACGTGTTGTTGGTATTGTTGAAACTCTCGACCCCAATACGCGGTTTGACTGCGTTGAAGAGTACGTTGTGCGTCAACAATCGATGTACTAGTGCTATTTCCTCCTCTTCAGTCCAATGCACCATCTTCGGTTTTTTTTCTTTTTTTTTTTTTTTGGGTGTGGATTTGGTTGAAGAAGAATGGGAAAATATGTAATTTGGGTTGGTTATTTATAGGTAAAGAATGTATTTTTTTTTTTAAATTTGATTTACCATACCCGCTACCCCCAACGGCTATATCGAACAAGCCAACCAAAGCCCGCCATGTCACCCAGCCCCCCGCCCTACGCCAGGCACAATCTCCACGCCAAAGGGGCGACGCCATGCCCAACACTTAGCCGGTTTGGTGTAGCCAGCGTTAAATACAATCCGCCACCCTAACCCACGCCCCACACCCCATATTCATATATATGTATTAATTCACGACATAACTGATGAATAGTGTCTACAGTGAATTAACGTTAACTGCCGTTAGTATAGTGATCCAGAAAAAGTGAGTCAAGGAAAAGAGGAGTACCTGCGTACTCTCTCATTAGAGAGAGAAAATGGAGTTGTCTTTGTTTCTCTCTCTAAAATCCCCAACGCCTCCTCCCTCTCTCTAGAACCAACGTCGTTTCCGATGGTGTCTACCGGCTGACTGATTTTGGTTTGGTTGTTTACCAAAGAGACGGGGCAGGTCCGGCGTCTACTTCGCCGTTGATGCCGGTTCTTCTCGACTGCTTCGCTGTTGACGCCGGTTCTTCCCGATGGTTCAAACGTCGTAGTTGGCGGTTGTTTGAGATGATGTTCATTATCTTTATTTCTGGTTTGACCCTTAGAACAGTACTTTGGGTATTTTCGGTATTATTCGTTGGCTCTGTAGGTATTTTGGGTGTGTGATGTTTTGCCGTTTGTTCTCGGCAGTTCAAACGCCGATGGCGACGGTCGTTTGAGATGGTGTGCACTATTTGTTTCTGGTTTGATTTGATTTTTTTAACCCTTTAGGGTTTAGTTGATTGGTGGTGGCGTTAGTTGTTGGTGGCCTCTGACTACCTTCACCTTTACTTTGTTCATGCCGTTTAACTGTAGGTTGTTACGGTTACTTCTAAATCTACTCGGTTTTCTTGGCTGGCTGTGATGAGTTCAAATTTTTTTCGAAAAAATGATGAAGATGGCGTGGCAAGGACGGTGGATGGTGGGTTTTGGACCTGCAACCCGCCTTGCAGCCATGTTTTGTCGGGAAGTTTGAGCCACAGAGTGACCACAACCTTGAGTTTTACAGATATGAGGTTCTTTTAATATTTGTTTAGAAAAATAAAATTGTTGATTACAAAATATGTTTGAATATATTCATTTCGGACACAAGTTTATTCTGTAGAATTCAAGCCTTGGTTTGTTTTGTGTTTCTTTCCTAATTTTGGTTGTTGTCTTGCTGATTGTTATGTTGGGTCCTCTGGTTCATCTAAGGCTTCTTCAACCTGTAAGTGCTAACATTGAATAAAGGTTATATATTTGTTCGTTTGGCATGGCAAACACGATTTCAATGTGAGTTCGGTTTCCCATAAAACTGATTATATTTGGATCCAAAATATATAAAGTTGTGAAAATATTTGGATCCAAAATATATAAAGTTGCGAAAAGAAGGAGAAAAAGATATCTGATAAATGAATTGCAAAATTAATTTTCAGGTTAATGAAAGCACAAATTGGAATTGATGATAGGTAGAAGAATACGGTTCTTACATATCATTCATTCCAAGGTAAGCAACAATTCCACCAATCCAGCGCAAAGTAGTGGTAGCACATCTGCTCTTCTTTTAGATGGTTTGGTCACGACATCTCATTCTCGATTGCACAGTTGTGATATTAGGACATGTTTTAGGTGTAGTTAGTTCTCAACATTTTTGTATGTGATAAAGCTGCATGAATATCTCCTTTAAAAGAGGTCCCAATATCACAACTGAGACTACGGCTATGTTTTACAGTTTACCAAATCATATATTGTAAAATGGCTTTGATTTGTGTCACAAAATACCTCAGATTCATGATGTAACTGCTACTGGGTTTCTATGGATAGATGTATGCATGAGGCAGTCATCTTTGTGTGGCATAAACAAAATTGGGAAATGTAATATCGAACCAACTGGATTTTGACCTTTGTATGAATTTTTGGATAACTTGCTTTCATTGAGGAAGTGTTGTACGCATCTCTCATTGGATGGATTCTACACAACTTATTTCTTAATACATGATAAAAGTAATTAATTAATATTGTACACAATTTATTTGCCATTTAAATACATTTGAAAAGTGAAGTTTACTCACGGAAAATGGAGTTGATTAAAAATAGAGTTTTTCTTTCGTAAAGTACACTATATATGTATAGTTACTTTGATGAGGATCGCTACCGGTATCGGTACCGATTTTCATTTCTTTTTTCGAGTTTCATCGATGTCAAGTGTAAACCACATGTAGACATCATTTTGAACGATCACGGGTTTCTTAATTAGTTTTCTTTCTTTTGTTTTTTCTTTCGGTTGCGATAGTGAATGTTGGTATTGTTGCGAACCGAAGCTCTACCAATTGGATTCCCGCCGCGTAGCGGCGGGGAATCTCACTAGTTCTTATAAAGTTCTCATAAAATATATGGTCCGTTCAAACAATGTTCCAATTTGGACCGGGTAAAAATGTTAAGCCTTTCTTTATGTTCCAATATGGACCACTCAAAGTTCAAACCAGTGACCTCTATAAAATTCAAAAATACATATAGTTTTTTACCGAATAAATGAACTGGGCTGATAGCCAACATAAAGTACTTAAGCTTGGTCCATTATATTAGTCCAATACTCCAATCCACTACTATTTTTGTTTAAGTTCGAGTCCAGAGATGTTATTCTTTGCTCAATGAAATCCAATAAGATAAAATAATCAAATATGTTGGGATCTGTTACCAATAGGTTGGTTCCGGTACAAACTATATTTATCCTACAAACCGTAAGAAGATCCTAGCAGTTAAAGAAAGTTAAATTAGCACATACCAAAACAATACATACCTAAAAGTAGCATTTTTGAATTATATTAGCACATGAAAATTATTCAAGATAATTGATTTTAGCACATATTTGAATGATATCAGCACTTTTCTTAAACAGCACATTGAAAACAAAAAGAAGATCCAAATAAAGAATTAATTGCTTGTTAGCATATTTATAGGAAATTCAATATAATTGTTATTATTTAGGATATTATTTTATCATTTCTCTATAATTAGTTGGATGGCACGTGACACTTTTTAAATTGTTCTTACAGTTTGTATGCAAAATGTGGTTTGTATTTGATCATACTTTACCAATTCTCATATAAACTAATCAATACAAAATAAACATATAAACTTAGTCAAACTTTAAGATTTTGTAATTTTTACCAAATGTCGCATTTCATCAAGGTTTTGCTTAATCACGTGGGTTCCTGGCTACTCACACAAATCTTAGAGTGTTTCTTTCGATTAATTAAGAGTGCCCCCCCCCCCCCCCCCCCCCCCCCCCCAAAAGTGCTTGCACTTCTCGAGTCCACTGGTTAGGAGTTGCAACCACTGTCTTGATGAGTTCATGACAAGACGAAACTAATGACCCATGGTCATAAGTGGGATGGAAGGCTCCTCAAGTTTCCGAGGACGCCACACACACGGCCTCACTAGCGGCTCCATAGCAAGTGGTATCAGAAGCGGATTTGAACCTTCCGACACCCAAAAATCACACGAATATTCATATTGCTAATATCGGTTTGTAAGTTCTCTCTTTTGGTTACGCTATCTTGCCTTCCGCAATTGTAGTCGGATCATTATCAAAATCAAGTAAAAAGATTAATACACAACTATGATGCAAAATGAGACATTTTGTGCAAAATGAACCGTAAAAAGTAGTATGACCCCATATTTTTTAGACATATTTTATCATGTATGCATCAACTTACATTTATTACACGGCTGCCAATTGATTAGACACATACCCAACTCTTTATTAGGTTTGACGGTGTGGGAGTCGTCCAGCCACGTCGAACAGCGGCGACGCCCCCATACACTGCCCCGACAGGCCTGGCGTCGTCCAAAACGTCTAGGGTAGGACGTTTGAGACGGGCACAAGAAGACAAACTTCTCCTCATACACACATATACATACAACTCTCTCTTACACACACACATATATAAATATATATAGCAGAAGGATCCGTTAGGAACCACCCTTTATTGCAGGAACCGCGAGAACTAACGTGAACACAACCAAAAAATACCTAAAAAAATCTAAAAAACACCCAAAAAAATTTTTTTACTACTTTTTTTTTGGAAAAATCGCTATATTTCGTCAATAATAAAAAAAATCGAGTTACAGTTATGGATGCACATGTGCATTTTTATCGTTTTTTTTGACAAATTTCATAATTCATTAAAAATATCAGACAATTACACTTTCATTTACACTACCATTCATAATACACTACTTTTTACATTAACAATAATAAAAATGCACATGTGCATCTATATGTATGAACTTTTTATAACATTAACAACACTAGAAATGCACATGTGTATCTATATATATGAACATATTATAACGTCTTTTTGTATACCACTTTGAATACACATTCTCTTTCATTTATCATACCATCCATACTACACTAACATTACCTCCTACCATCCGTAATACAGTACCATTGCTTTTTACCATCCATAATACAATATTATTACCAATATTTCACTTTATTATATGTACGTCAACACCCTTTATACCATCCAAACAACATATTACATCATAAAGTGACAAATATAATCAAACCATCAATCACTAGATATAACTAACCAAAACACATATATATATGGGCCTATTTCATCATTTAAAATCACAAACTATTAAAACGCCATAAAACACTCAAAAAATCTATTGTTATGCACGCTAAAAAAAACTATTTTTTAGCTATAATTTACAAAAGCTTAAAAAAAACATTTTTTAGCCATATAGCTTAAAAAACCATTTTTTGAGCCATATAGCTAAAAAAATGTGCGTGTAAGTTTATTCGTGCTGATTTTTGGACGATTTATGTGTCTAACCGCCTAAATTAATATTTTTTGAGCTAGTGTAAAAACGCCATAAAACACCAACCCAATTCAGAAAAATGCCATGAAAAACTCAGTTGAAAATGCTATAAAACACTCAGTTCAGAAAAACGCCATGATAATACCTAGTTAAAACGCCATAAAAACACCTAGTTCAGAAAAACGCCATGAAAATACCTAGTCTAAAACGCCGTAAACAACCAGTTCAGAAAAACGCCATCAAACCCAGTTAATTTTTTTTTTCGAAAAGTATATCAATAGTATACTTGTTAGAAAGATAAAAAAACGCTGAGTTTTATGGTTTAATTTTTTTTCGAAAAATAATCACGTATAAAAAAATTATTGTCGTTTAAATATGATTAGGGAAAATGACATGTGATTAGCATGTGCACATTTGTTTAGATCTTTCTATTTTACCCCTCCTGATAGTTCCAAGGCCTCTATTATTTACAAAAATGTAACTGCATCAATCTCAGCCACAAAACCACTAAGATCTTGTGACTGAGAATCGTTCTAACCGTTCTCACACTTTAAAGCGTTCTCTACTGATCATGTTCCTATATATATATATATATAGGGGAAGGTTCTATGCAGAACACTAAGTATTGCGAGAACACGCAGAAAAAAATGAATCATTCATTTTTTCAATCCTAAAAACCCAAAAAGTAAATGAAAATGTTATAAATGTAAGATTTATTGTTTCTCACACTAGAATTTAAAACAAAATATGAAAAATCTTCAGTTTTTAAATAACCTACACACATGTAGGTTATATGTAGGCTAAATTACCTACATGTATGTAGACTATATGTAAGAAAAAATATATGATTTTTTATGTATATATAGTACATATATGAATGTAAGAAACATAAAATTTAAGAAATATGAACCTTAACTTCCAAAATTTAGTGATTTGGAGTTGTTCTTTTTGTTCTCGCAAGAATTAGTGTTCTGTAATGATCCTTATCATATCTATACTATATAATAAAAGAAACCACTTTAGGGACACTTGTCATCATATTAGGCCATCTCTTATAGATAATTATTATTTTAGTTTAATATATTCTAATTAATTATAGATAATCTTTTACTAAATATTATTTAAGTTAATATCTTATATTTTGAAGTCTATTTTTTGGATATCGGTTCCTAAAGCCGTATGTTTAGTTAGAATCAATTTTTGGATCTGCATTTTTCTTTATTGAGTGGATTAGAATCTTAATATATGGTTGTTTATGTGATTTGAATTTAGTTATAAATGACTTGATATATAATAAAAGAAAGAGTAAATTACATTTTTTGCCCCTATGGTTATATCAATTTTACTTTATTAGCTCAAAATAAGAATTTTTAACATATCTACCCAATGGTCTCTATAACTAACCATTTTAGCCCCTAAGTCTAGAGATCATGGGGGCCAAAATGGTTAGTTATAGAGACCATGGTGGTCAAAATGGTTTGACTTAGGGGCCAAAATTGTTAGTTATAGAGACCATGTGACTGATATGTTAAAAATATTTATTTTGGCTAATATAGTAAAAGTGATATAACCACAAGGGCAAAAAACGAAATTTACTCTAAAAGAAACCACCTTAGGGACACTTGTCATTATATTAGACCATCTCTTATAGATAATTATTATTTTAGTTTAATCTATTCTAATTAATTATAGATAACCCTTTTACTAAATATTATTTAATTTAATATCTTATATTATAGATAACCCTCCTATTAAATATTATTAGTTTAATATCTTATGTGTAATTATTCTTTAGTTTAATCTCCGTCTAATTTATAATATTGTTTATTTGAATTAATTATATTTGAACGTTTTTTTTAGTTTGGTATCAAATAGATTTTACGGCCAATATGGTATAGCCCAATTGGTCAGGGGGTTTTCCACTAAGTGGTTTCCTCCTGGGGAGGTCTCAGGTTCAATCCCTACTAAGTGCAAAATTATTTAAATATGGGAGAACACCTCTGGGAGGGATTCGAACTTGGGGTGAGGGGTTTAAACAGCATATGCTGGCCCTTTGGAGTAAGTTGGAAATCCAGTTGATCTACCGTTCAAAAAAATCAAATAGATTTTACGAAACTTCAAATAAAATTAACTAATATTATTTATCATTTAATAAAAGGGTTAAATTTATTGAGACTTTGTTAACAAAATTTTGCAAGAACAGAATAATCTATTTTTATCACGAAAACCAAACTTTATATTAATATATTAAGTATTTTTATTTTCACTATACATAATTACATTTACTCGACCCATGTAATAGATGAGGTTTTTTAAAATATAACTTTTTTTTATTATTTGATATATAAAATTAGATTTATTCAATTCGTACAATACACGAAGTTTTTTTTTAAGGATATATATTTTTTATTATTTAGTACAGAAAATTACATTTATTCAAACTGTGTAATGCGCATATTTTTAAAGATGTAATTTTTTTATTATTTGGTATATAAAATTACATTTACTCAACCCATGTAATAAATGAGGTTTTTTAAAAATGTATTATTTTATTATTTGGTAAACAATCTTACATTTATTCAACTCGTGTAATATACGTGTTTTTAAAGATATAACTTTTTTATTTGGTATATAAAATAACATTTATTCAACCCGTACAATATGGTTCTTATAGATATAAATTTTTATTATTTAATATATAAAATTATATTTATTCAACCCGTACAATAAATGAGGTTTTTAAAGATATATTGTTTTATTATTTAATATATAATTTTTTTTATTTAACCCCGTGTAATACACGGGGTTATAACCTAGTATATATATATTAAGCTCATCCCCCATTTCCTTAGTTTCATCCCCTTTGCCACATTCTCGCATCCATCCTACGTGGCGCTTATGTGGAGGGTCATCCTCCAAGGATGAGCCTCTCCCATACTGTATTGGCTTGCTTTTACGAGTTGCGATCACATGGTTTTGTCTACCAACTCGTCTTTTTTTTTTTCTAACAAAGTCCCTCATATATGCACTAATAACATCTTACTATAATTTATAAGAGTGTAATGGTATAATGAACTATTGTTGTTGGGTAAAAAAGATCTTAAATTATGATTTAGATTTAATTTGGGTTGAACCTCTTAAAACGGGGGTCCACATAATAAATCATATTCGTACTACCATAATAAGTTTTCAAGTGAGCATCTTAGAGTGTTTGGTTTTCTTTGCTTTCTAAATGTCTTTTCCGGCCCTTCTCGTAGACTTTCTCCTCGCTTCACACATGTGCCGGTCTTGATCCGTTATTAAATCATAGGCATGTTTGTCTTGACCCCAATAGTACACATCGTGTTACAATATGTCATGTCATAATTTCACGTTATCATGTTATGTTGTTTTTCATGATGGCCATTTTCGTTACGTCTTCCCTTGCCGACTTCCAAGTACACTATTTTGTCTGCCAATAGTTCTTAACAAAGTTAGATCTCAATTAGAAAAAAGTTTGTTGAATGAAAATAAGTTAAAAGTTTGGAGTGTCATAATACATTTCGGTAGTTGATACTGTTGTCGTCCAATAGATAATAGTTGTGATTATTTAAATCTAATTTTCCTAGGGCTGGCATAACGGGTCAACCCGATCTGTTAAGACACGAACACGATAAGACACGAACCCGAAACACGTAAACACGAACACGACAAGAAATCTTATTGTGTCAGATTTTCGAAACACGAACACGAATCTGTTAATAAACAGGTTACACGAAATGACCTGTTAAGACACAAAAAAGTTACCAACGTATCATACGACCTGTTTAAGACACGAACACGATCTGTTAAGACACGAACACATGTTTAGACACAAACACGACCTGTTAAGACACGAACACGATCTGTTTAATACATAAACACGATCCAATTGGGGAAGATGTGAACTGAATTGGAAATGGTGGTGTTTGTGAGAGAGATTTAAAAATTAGGGTTTGGATTGTGGAAAAAGAACCGCGTGCGTTTGTGTATAATTAATCCCAGGTCCCACGAATAATGACCCATGTCTAAACCCACATATAGTATTTTTAAATTTTTAATTATTAACATGTACTTAACGGGTCTTAACAGGTTATCGAGTTTTAACCTGTTTAGACACGAAACATGTTAAGGTCTTGTCGTGTCGACCTGTTTTAGACACGAAACCTGTTAAGGTTAAACACGAAACATGATAACTTCGTGTAGGTTCGTGTCGTGTTATCGTGTTCGTGTCAGAATTGCCAGCCCTAAATTTTCCTTTCATAAAAACAACAATTTAATGCATAATGACATATATGAGAGTTCATGATTTTCTACTAACGATTTTTCTTTTTTAAACATATCTTGAAAGAGTTGAGTCAACTTTTGTATGTGAGCACTCAAAACATGTTTATACTTGATTCACAACAATTTTGTACTTTCGCACTTAACATCTTTGTACCTGATCCACAACAACGTATGACAACTTTATACTTTTTTTCATGAAAGTTTCACGTAAGAATCTCAAAATATATAAAAATACCAAAATTATTTATATAAAAGGAATTAAACATAAGAACACCCGTTGTGGTTTAACATGGAAAAGGGCTAAAGTGTCACATCACTGCCACGTATGTAAACAGCAGGGTTTTAACTAACTCATTGTCTAACTAAACAGTTGTAGTGTAACTAGAAATTGAAAAAAAAAATTGATTGGTTGCTTTGAGGTGACCCCCAAAACAAACCATCCTTAAAGCTCGTTAGCAGGTTGGCGAGGAGGTCGTTGGCACCCTCCAATTGCGCCAAGAGTTCAGTGTTCGAAATGATACCATGCCCAGGAGGTGGAGGTGGTGGTGGTGGTGGTGGTGGTGGGGGGGGGGGGGGGGGGGGTAGCGGTGCCAAAGTGCAACGGGTGCTTCACGGACATATGTGATACGCCACTTGATGTAAAAAAAGTGATTCTCAAATCTAAGGGTGTCCGGGGCGCTTTGCGGGGAGGGGTGCGGTGAGCCAAGTCCCCGAGCGGGAACACCGCCGCCGACCCCTCGGGGAGGCTAAGCGGGGAGCGGTGGGTGTTCACCGATGAGAGATGCCATTTTTTTGAGTTTTTTTTTTTCCTTGTGAGAGATGTAGGAGGATAAAGAACAAAGTGCAGGTAATGAAGAAGAAGAAGAAGGGGAGGAGGAAGAAAGAAGAAGAAGAAATGTATATTTTTGAGTTTTTGTTTTTTTTTTTTTTTTCCTTCTTTTTTTTTGTTTTTTCCTTGTGATTTTTTTTATTACTTTTAAAAATACCCCTCAAACTTGTTTTTAATTAAATGAAATGTTCTATTTTTTATTTTTATTTAGTTTAATTTATTTAAATTATGTTTTACTTTTATAAAAATATTTATATAAAAAAAATAAAACCAAGTCCCCCAAGAGAGGAGTGCCGCCATCAAATTGAGGGTGTGGGGGGAGTTAAGGGGGGAGTTGACGTGGAGCGTGCTGATTGGGTGTGTGTAAGAGAGGTCACTCCCCTCTTAGAGAAGTGCCCCTCTCATAAGGTTCAAATTTCAAAATCAAAGGTCTAAGAGAACTTAATTAGTAATTGAAATTCCCATAAGGTTCAAATTTCAAAATGTAGGTCCCTTAACCCGTGCGGATCGTAACAGAATCGTCGATCTAACATAGAGTGCGGAATCCCCTAGATCAGATTTCACAGAAAATGTGTAGAAATAGAAATCACTATAAACCCAATCTTTATTGATTATCTTTAAACGATTACAATCAATCAAGATCTCCAAATTCGTCCAAGCCTTTCTCTTTTACGAATTCTCTCCAAAAGCTAATTAAGTGATTAGATGATTAACCTAAACCCTAATGCTAAGCTTTGTTTATATAGGACAAAGCTTTGCATATGGGCGAGTCCATGGGCAAGGCCCATTTCGCAAACCATCCCCCATATGTGGGTTTGGTTTTGCCCAATCACTCTTAATTAACTATTACAAAGCTAAACCCGCTAACTGTTTTTCGTTTTACTAATTACAAGATATCCAAAGACCAAATCTAAGCTGTTGTCACAAATATGCACCAACAAACTCCCCTTTGACAATAGCTCGCAAAGGTAACTTCAGTCTTCAGAATCTCACAGTCTTTTGGTCTTTGGATAGCTTCAGCTTTAACAGCTTCTGTCAGCAACAGACTCCCCCTAAGCTGATGCATCCAATCACCAAATCTTCAAAAACTTTAGCACTTTGAGTAAATTCCAGTTCAGCATTTGTATAGCACTCTTCAACTCTTCAACTTTGTCTGCAATGTAGAAAGGAGGGTCTACCATGCATCCAATCAAACTCTCATCTCCACAGCAACTTCTCAGCAACACACTGCTTCAATCTGTTTACTATAAAACAAACATCTCGAGAAACCATAAGAATTTTTCAACATAAGTTAAACAAATTATTATTATTCAAGAGATTTGTTAAACTGTATAACAGATTAAGCACTTTCCAATTCAACACCAACACACACAAATTTTAAACAAACACCTTATAACCTGCATGATTTTAAAAATTTTGAACCCACGTACTAACACTTTTTCCCCCTATCGGTAACAACTCCTCCAAGAATAACAGTTTTCCGTACATTAAGAATTTTAACAGAAAAAGACACTATTTTTGTATTTTTGTATTTTCTGAAAGCAAATAAAAACAAAAAAGCAATAAACACTCTATTTTTGTGAGAATCACCGGTAAGAAGATCATATCAGCTCAATCAAACTGTTTCACATCATTAGTTAATTCTTTATGTAATTTATCGTGAAAAGCAGTTCAAGACGATTACCAGTATGTTTGTCCACCTAAACAAAATGCATGAACATTTCAAGTTCCATTACCGTATGATACGTTAAGGTAATATTAATTCTGATATATTAGTGTGTCCCACTTCAGGATATACCCCCGCGATCAAGGTATGCACAAAGATTCATCGTAGTAGGTGAGTATACTGAATTCATCCGTTTTGTTTTTCAACATTTAGATAATTGGTGAACAGGTCAGTACTTCCGTACAGCAGAGAGACCAAAATATCTAACGAGGGCTAAGACAAATACCATTTTTGGTATGATTTATGCATTTTGCATTTTTTAATGACTCTCTATGAGTGCTTCTTCATTTTCAGGGTTTTGGCATTTTTAGCTCTTTTAAGATATCCTGGTTGTGTCTAGGTCAGCATGTATCTGGATGCAGCAGAAGGACAACCATGATATCCCCAGATGAAATAACAGTATAAAGACCCAAAACTTCAGATTTTGGCAATCAATCAACGCAAGATTTAAGGTCATTAAACCATACACCACTGATTTGTTCCCCACTCATACTCAGTGCATTTATGTTTATATCACATTGGTAAGTTGATTATTTCATGCTTTGCCTACTGGTACATCATATGATGAAACTGCTATCACACTTAAGCATTTTAGTTTAGTTTGAGTGTGACAGTCTAACTTGATGATGTACTATTATTTCTTCTTTTTCACACAGTGAAAACTCATTTTGATTTTCTATTTTTTTATGATTTTGATTTTTCAATGTTTTTGTATTTTTGATTTTTAAGAAAGCAGTAAACTATTTACAAAATTCTTATGAAAAACCAGTTATTCAAGATTCCTCATCCCGTTGAGTTCGACTAAGTGTTCAAAGCGAGCTCGATCAAAAGCTTTAGTGTAAAGATCAGCAAGGTTATCTAGTGTGTCGACTCGGTGTAATTCAATGAGTCGTTTTTCAGCACAATCCCGTATAAAGTGATGACGTATGTCAATATGTTTAGTTCTACTGTGCTTTACGGGATTGTTTGTGATTGAAATTGTGGCATTATTATCTATCATAATAGGAGTACGAGTGAAATCCAAACCGTAATCGCGCATCTGCTGTTGAATCCTGAGAACCTGAGAGCAACAACTACCCGCAACAATATATTCAGCTTCACACGTAGATGTAGACACACAGGATTGCTTCTTGCATTGCCAAGACACGATCCTGCCTCCTAAGAACTGACAACCACCTGTTGTAGACTTTCTGTTTGATTTGCATCCTCCAAAGTCTGAATCAGTGTAAGCAACGAACCTCAAATCACTATCAGCTGGATACCACAACCCAAGTTTAGGTTTCCCCTTCAAGTAACGAAGAATACGCTTCACTGCTTTCATGTGTGACTCTTTAGGATTTGCCTGATATCTGGCACACAAGCATACGGCAAACATGATGTCAGGTCTTGATGCAGTCAAGTACATTAGAGAACCAATCATCGCCCTGTATTGAGTAGGATCAACATCTTCAGTACTTTCATGATCTGGGCCGAGATTGTGATTTTCACAAATAGGTGTGTTGAAAGTAGAGCAATCATTCATTTTGAATCGATCCAAAATGTCATACACATACTTCGTTTGATGAATAAACATCCCATCCTCCTTCTGTTCAACTTGCAATCCCAGAAAGTAAGACAGCTCACCCATAGCGCTCATTTCAAACTTGCTTTTCATCACCTGTTCAAACTCCTTACACATGTTTTCATCTGATGACCCAAAGATGATGTCATCCACGTACACCTGTACCAGCAGAAAATCTTCCTTCTTCCTCTTTATGAACAGTGTACTGTCAATCTGACCTCTTTCAAAACCATTCTTGATCAGATGTGTAGACAGTGTCTCGTACCACGCCCTGGGAGCTTGATGTAACCCATACAAAGCCTTATCAAGTTTGTAAACTCGATCTGGATAGTCTGGATCAACGAACCCATCTGGTTGTGAGACATACACCACTTCTTGGACTTTCCCGTAAAGAAATGCACTCTTCACGTCTAGTTGAAAAACTTTAAAGCCCTTGAAAGAAGCAAAAGCCAGAAACAAACGAATTGCCTCCAACCTTGCCACTGGTGCAAACACCTCATTGTAATCTATTCCTTCTTGTTGATTGAACCCTTTTACCACTAACCGAGCCTTGTTGCGCGTGAGAATACCTCTTTCATCCTTCTTGCACCTAAATACCCATTTAGTGCCAATCTCTCTTTCACCTTTTGGAAGGGCCACTAACTCCCAAACCTTCAACTTTGCAAACTGGGCCAATTCTTCTTGCATAGCTTCAACCCATGAATTGTCTTTAAGATCCATATGAATGTTCTTCGGCTCCTCTTGGGAAATGAAGCAACTATATAAGCACTCATTCACTATCCCAGTCTTCTCAATCGAAACAAATAACCCAGAATTCGCTGCTATGCTTCTTCTAGTCTGAACACCTGCAGTAGGATCTCCAAGTATCATGTCAACTGGATGATCTCTATTTGCTCGTGTAGTAGCAATGACATCGACTTCTAGATTATCACCCAGGTTTGATCCAACCTCCCCTGAATATTCTGATTTGCAAACGGATTAATGAAATCCTCCCCCTGATTGGGTTCAGGTTCACTATCGCTTGAATCAGGATCAGCAGCACCTTGGGAAGTCTCCGGAGTATCTGACATATCAACATTCGATCTAGGCATGAATTCGCCTTCATCGTCTTCACATACCACTGTTTGAATCAGCTGAGAATCATCTGTATCAGAAACCTCAGGAATATTAAATGATTGAAAAACACTTTCATAATCATATAATATAGCAGAACCACTCGTTGATTGTTGAGGTTTGTAGGAAGTAATTTCCACATTAAAAACGACCTCAATTTTACCAGTTTTTATATTGAAAACCCTTTTATTCGGTGTGCCAGGCACGCAACCTAGAAAGTAGCCTTCGTCGGCCACCTCACCGAATTTTTGTTTATCTTTGTTTCGCACAATGGTGCAGGGTAATCCAAATGGTTCAAAGCCTGTTAAGTTCGGTTTTTCGTTAAACATAAGTTCATGACATGTTTTGTTAAAACGTTTAACAGTTAAAACTTTGTTTAGGACGTAGCAAGCTGTATTCACAGCTTCTCCCCAGAAAAGAACTGGTAGCTTTGAATCTGAAAGCATAGTCCTAGCGGCTTCAATCAACGTCATGTTTTTCCTCTCAGCGACTCCATTCTGTTGAGGAGTATAAGGAGCAGAATATTGATGTTCTATTCCCTTTCGTAGACAGTAGAGATCCAGCATCCGATTCTTGAACTCCGTGCCATTATCACTCCTTATTCTCTTGATCCTTGCATCATGGACGTTTTCCAATTTTGTAAAAAGATCTATCAGCATCTCTGCCGTCTCATCTTTTGTACCTAAAAAGAAAACCCATGAATATCGTGAGTAATCATCAGTGACAACCAGACAGTAGTACTTTCCACCTATGCTCCTCACGTTCACTGGACCGAATAAATCCATGTGAAGTAATTCATAAGGGGCATTAATGGAATTTACTGTTTTAGACTTATGAGGTTTCTTGTTTTGTTTTCCCTTTTGACATGGAAGACATTTATCTTCCACGTGAAACCTCTGCAATGGAACCCCTTTCACTAGCTCATTTTTAATAATATAATTCATTTTGCGGTAGTGAATATGGGCCATGCGTCTATGCCACAACATAGATTCAGCTTCAGATGCTTTTGACAGTAAACACGCCACCGCAGCAGTTGGATCCTTGGCACCCATGTCCATGACATAAGTATCATTTTTCTTTGGTGCACGCATTACTATCCAATCTTCCGGAATGACCAAACCCGGTTTCAACACCAATGCCTCCGACTTAGTAAAATGGACCGAGTGACCCTTGTCGCATACTTGTGACACGCTCATCAGATTGTGTTTAAGCTGCTCAACATAGTTCACTTTGTCCAAAGTGATCTTCCCATTTGTCACTTTTCCTCGTCTAGTAATCCTACCACCTTTAGCACCAGCAAAATTTACATGTCCACCATCATAATCTTCAAATTCAGAAAACAACCTCGCATCCCCCGTCATGTGCCTGGAGCAGCCACTATCAACATACCATAAGTTGATAATCCTCCTTAGCAGCTCCTGCACACACCAACCAAAAGATTAGTTAGATTGGGGGACCCAAGCCTTAATGGTCTTGGGCCGTCCAAATTCACCAACTACAGGAACATCCATCCAATATCCATCACTCCTAACAGGAGTCTTGGATCTTGGACCTGTTGATGGAAATGGGGCATGATTTCCATAAGGTCTCTGGTCCTGAGGGTACCTATTTGTGTTTGGGCTATGTGACATTTGAAAATTTTGATTTTGATTCCAAGAACCTTGATTGTTGTAATTTCTAAAGACATTGTTATAAAAAGTTCGACCACCATTATTTTGGTATCGATTTTGATATTGACATTGACTTCTGAAATTATTTGAATTTTGGTTGTTCATTCTTGGTGAACTACTTCTAGGTCTCTCATATTTGCCTGATGTAGATTCAGGCTGAAATCTTGGTTGATTTCTTTGAAAACGAGGAACTTGTGGAGTTCCTTTTTCAGCCTTGTCTACACCACCAGCAACACCCTGTTGTTGCTTTGGAGCATATTTCTTTGGAGAATTTGCAACTTTCTCCTTATTATCACCTTTCTTCTCAGGTGATTTTCCTCTTTGTTTCTCACTAACTTGTGCTTCAACCTTTTTGTTAGGACAGCAGCTAGCTACATGTCCCTTTGTGTGACATTTAAAGCACGATCTCTTTTTCGAAGACTTCTCAGCTGAAGCCTTTGAACTAGATTCTGGTTTTGATGATGATGCCTTAGAAGGATTTGGTTCAGTTTGCTTAGTTTCAAGATTTTCTATGTTTTTGTTTTTAGCAAACTGTACATTTGATTCATTTTCAATAACAACTGTTTCGTTATTCATATCACTTCCTTGAACAAAATTAACCTTTTTAACAAAAGTTTGATTTTTGTTTTTAGAAGGTGTATTATTCTTTTTCAAAACAGGTTTACTGTTACTTTCCTTCTTAGCATCATTATTTTCAAACACATCACCTTGACTGGTTGTGAAACTACTTGGTGATGTTGACAGAAAGTCTGTGAACTCATCTTCATCAGGTAAGAAAGAGTAGTCATGACTAAGAGGAGGTGGGACTTCATTAAAACCCTTGAATCCCACACTGGTCTTGTCATTACTCTTCATTAACCCACCCATCATGTGTTTCATAACAAAAGTAGAGTCCCTGAATTGACCTAATTTCTTTTCAAGTTCAACAATTTTGAGTTGTGCATCTGACAACTCTTTGCATTTTTCAGAAATTTCTTTTGTTTTCTCAGCCATCATGTTTTTCAAATATGATGACTCATTTCTTTTAGCAGGTTAAAACTTCAATTTCAGCTTCATGTCCTTTTATCTTTTTCAAATATGATGACTCATTTCTTTTAGCAAAAAAAATTGATTCTTTTACGTTAGATATTTCGCACACCAGACTTTTGTTTTGAGTTGACAACCTGTCAACTTCACCCTGTAATTCACGACACTTTAAACAAACATAAGTAGCAGAGTTACTTACCTCTCCTGTCGATTTGTCTGAGTTGGCCATAAGAGCAGCAAGTTGAGCTTCCATTCTTTTGATGATTTCATCTTTCGCTTCATCTTCCCTTTCATACTCAGACTTTGGCTTTTCTTTTTCAGCATCTGTTGTCTGATCAGCCTTATCTACCTCAGCTTCACTTTTCTTCTCAACCTTAGCATCATCTACTGTAGCTTCACCATCATCAACTGGCACAATTTCTGCCATGAATGCTTGAGTGGCATTCTCATCATTTTCCAAGTGAATACTCCAGTCATATGAACCTTCTCTTGCAGTAGAGATCAACACCCTTGATTTAGAGTTGTTTGATGAATTTCTATTGTTTGAACTCTGACTCGAAGTCTCATGCTTTTGTTTCTGACATTCCCTAGCGAAATGACCATAACTCTGACAGTTAAAGCACCTGACTTTTGCCTTGTCAAAACCAACATTCTTCCCCACAAACTTCCTTCCAGTTCTGTTCATAAACCTCTTCACAAGTCTTGATATCATGGCCATCTGCCATTGTAAATCCATCTCTTCTAGATCATCAGGGTCAATCTGATCATAATCTTCATCTAAAGTAGCAGGATCAGATATCTTCCCCTGAATGTAGTTCTCATACGAAGCAACAAACGACGCAAGTAGGGCAAGATGTTCTTCAGCAGACTTCACACTCATAGGCATCGACTTTGCACTACTACTTTGTTTTGAAGCTGATGTTCTCTTAGCTCCTGTTGATCCTCCAGAAGCAGCTACAAAACACACATCACCATCCTCATTTACTGTGACCTGATCATTATCACACGAAAGAAACGCAGTAGCAGAGTCGCTAGAAGCATCATGAGATGAAGAAGATGTAAGCCCATTGTAAATCCCTGGATCTTGAACCTGATCATATCCAGTGTCCTTCTTCTTTATACTGAGCTCATAAGCTCTTATCTTTCCAACTACTTCTTCTAGCTCCTTTGTGTCATAATATGCTTCTCCCTTGATCATGAGAGTGTAGATATCCCATTTAGCAGGTAGAGCATCAAGCAGCTTGTCATTTTTCTCTATGTCAGTACAGCAATCTACATCATAATTGTCCAATTCTGACATCAGATGGTAGTATCGAGTAATAATGTCCTCAAGTGACTCATTTTTCATATATTTGAACACAGCAAACTGCTTCTTCAGTAGATCAACTTTGTTCTTCTTTACATCAGGATTTCCCTCATATCTCTTCTCTAGTGCATCCCACATTTCCTTTGAAGTAGTGTACTTCTTAAAGGTATGTTTGATGCTATCAGGTAGGGACATCTTGATAGCAGCCAAGGCTCTCTTTTCAGCCTCATACATCTTCTTATCATTTTCTTGCATGTTCACATAGGCTGTGACACGAGGTCTGCCTTCAAAGTCATGTGTAGGGTTTGTGTACCCATCAACAATACAGATCCACATGCGAGTGTCCTGATATTCAATGAAGGATTGAAATCTATCCTTCCATGTCAAGTAGTTCTCCACCTTCATCATCTTAGGTGGTTTGTTGGTTGTGCCAACTTCGTGTTCCATCCTTAACAGTTCGTTCAATTTAGACATGTTCGACATTTTAACTTAAGCAGACTGGTGAAACCGTACAATTTTAGTCTGAAACCTGTTGTTACCAAGTTATACCGTTAGATTCGTCTCGAGATTACGATTCCAATTATATATAATGTCGAAAACCTGTTTTTTTTTTTTTTTGTCATAAAAATCCAAGGATTCCAACGGTGCAAACGGTTTCCTGTGATGAGTTACGGATGGTTTTCTAAACGCGAAACTGTGAAATTTTTCTTACACAAGCCAAGAAAAAATTCACCACTTTTCCAAAATGGTTCCAAGTTCAAAATGATTATCCGGAATGGTTCTTTATCCGAAATGAACACTAGCTGATCCGAAATGGACTAATCTTATCCGAAATCAACACCCTTCAATCCGAAATGATCCGAAATGCAACTAATCTGGTCCGAAATTCAACAGTCTAATCCGAAATGGTTAAATTCAGGTCCAAAATGCAACCTGTTTATCCGAGATAATCCGAAATCAAATGTTCCTAGTCCGAAATGCTTGATTTTAATCCGAAATGCAATTCTGATGATTCGAAATGCAGTCCAGATGATCCGAAATGCAAGCAGAAGATCCGAAATGCTTGTTTCTGGTCCGAAATTGATGCTGTGTATCCGAAATTGATAGCAGAAACCCTAAAACAGCCGTCAAAACACGTCCAAAACTTCGATTTTCTGCAGAAAACGATTCTGAACCGAGCAAATCAAGAGCCTATTGCTCTGATACCAATTGTAGGTCCCTTAACCCGTGCGGATCGTAACAGAATCGTCGATCTAACCTAGAGTGTGGAATCCCCTAGATCAGATTTCACATAAAATGTGTAGAAACAGAAATCAATATAAACCCGATCTTTATTGATTATCTTCAAACGATTACAATCAATCAAGATCTCCAAATTCGTCCAAGCCTTTCTCTTTTACGAATTCTCTCCAAAAGCTAATTAAGTGATTAGATGATTAACCTAAACCCTAATGCTAAGCTTTGTTTATATAGGACAAAGCTTTGCAGATGGGCTAGTCCATGGGCAAGGCCCATTTCGCAAACCATCCCCCATATGTGGGTTTGGTTTGGCCCAATCACTCTTAATTAACTATTACAAAGCTAAACCCGCTAACTTTTTATCGTTTTACTAATTACAAGATATCCAAAGACCAAATCTAAGCTGTTGTCACAAATATGCACCAACACAAAATCAAAGGCCTTAAAATATGGGTGATAATTAATGGATTGTTACCTACAGTTTTATAGGCAATCACATAAATAAACATGCAAAAAGGGTTAAACACGTGAGTTGTCTTGCATTTTTTTAAAAGGTCAAAAGTTTTTATACTAATAGCATTCGTAATACATGCTACGGCTGCAATGGTAGCAGTAGACAATGTGATTCTATGCTTCTCTAACATATCATTAATACCTGAACATTATTCCAAAAAAATGGTTTTTGTTCGAAATATTCCGGTCTTTATTAAATATTAAGTATCTTCACCTTATTAGTAAATAATATCTTTTTTGTTAACTCATGCACATTAGACCATATGTAGTGGGAGGGAAAGATAATGTCCCCACTCTTGGACGTTTTACGTCATGTGACAGTCTAGTCAGCAATGGGGCATTATGAGCCGTTATGTTAAAAGGGGTGTAACGAGGATGTGGGCATTATGTTAAAAGGGGTGTAATAGAATTAAATAAAAAAACCACCAAAAATGTTATTGGTCAAACACAAAGAAGATGACGTTTTATAAAGCATGCTTCGGAGGTTTTTTGGAAAAAAAAAAAAACGCCCAGGGGGCGGTTTACAGACACCCCCACTACGGGTGATGTTACTCGTCACTATATTTTGATTGGGCTAGCATCCCCATAATTGGCATTTAAGTTACCAATTGAATATTGAGTTAGAGCATTATCCACCGGGACCGAATTCATCTCCATTATTAACCCCCCATGTGCGTCCTTTACAGTCGGTTTGTCACCATCACTCTACTCATGTTAGTGTCCTTCAAACTAATAACTATGTTCACTCATATCTTTATCATATATTATATAAAATATGTTGGACCATAACGTATTATGATATTACCATCTAGATGAGTCATAGAGCTATCAGTTATGTTAGATGGTTCTTGGTTAATTTGTTCTCTATTATATCTTGTCACCCTCTTTGTTACACTAAACCATGTATAGTGGTAATGCCTTTACCCTTAAGCGTTTTGCGCTATGTAGCAGCCCAGTCAGCAATGAGGCATTATGAGACGTGTTTCTAAAATGCGTGTAGTGGGGATGTGGGGCATTATGCTAATAGAGGTGTAATAAAATTAAATAAAAAAACCATCAAAAACTCTTTTTGGACAAACAAAAGAAAGATGAAGGATGATTGGCCAAACCTAATGAACAAAGGCTTGGAATAAAGCACGCTCCAACTGTATTTGGGTACAAAAACGCCCATGGGGGCGTGGTGGGGCGTTTGGCTACAAAAAAACCCCATAAAGTAACGACTACGGATGGTCTTAGGCCATAATAGCGTCCTATGGCGCCCCGGAACACCGCCCCGCCCGGCGTTATGAGAGGGGTTATGTGGTAAGCCGTGAAATCTATAACGGGAAGAAGGGGGTTATTGTTTTTGTTTCTCTCTCTCTCTCTCACACACACACATATATATATATACATATATATCTATAACTAGGATTACGACCCGCCGCAATGCGGCGGGGATTCTTTATTTATAACTAAGTCGATCTATGACCCACAAGTTATGTTAAACCTGTCAAACGGGGTAAAAATAGACGATGTAAAAACGTTCACCCACACACGCACGTTGCGTCGTGTTAACTCGCAAAATTTAGAACGAAACGTAAAAACGTTAAGCCAAAGACACAGCTGTGATGTGTTAAGTCACAAAATTTTAAACCAAGCATAGAGCGAAAAATTTGCGAAAAATGGAAACTATAAATGACCAAAGTTGAAAGTAAAAAAAGTTATGAGGATAGATTGCAAAAGATAAAAAGTTTTGGGTTAAAAGTAAAAAAACAAATAGTTTTGGGTTAAAAGTAATTTATGAAATACTTTTGGGTGAAAAGTAAAAAAAAAACATTTTTTTAAACCCCCCAAAGCCAACGTTACGACAACAATATGCATAACAATTTTTTCTTTGAAAACCCCCAAAGCACACCCCGCGTTGCGGCGGGGCGTAAAACTGTGTCAAATAGTACTAATGTCACACAACCGTCATCGACAACCAACACAGACTTGACCTATAATATGCGTATTGCGACGAACCTGTCAAACATGGAAAATAGAGGTAAAAACGTTGAACCACACATGCACGTTGCGTCGTATTAACTCGGAAAATTTAGAACTATACGTAAAACAAAAATTTGCGAAAGATGAAAAGTATAAGTGACAAAAGTTGTGAAGTTAAATTGCAAATAATGAAAAGTTTTGGGTTAAAGTTAAAAAAACAAATTATGTAGGGTTAAAATTGGAAAAGGTACAAACCTTTGGGTTAAAACTAAAAAATCAAGTTTTTTTTTTGAAAAACTCATAAAGCACAAGTTACAACTAATAATGCACAAAAAATTTGCAAACTTATATAGGTTTTAATTTCTCTCACACATATATATACATACATGTTATATAACCCCCTTTACCACTGCACACTCAAATTATATAACCCTCTCTCTTACATATTTTGCCACTTGTCGCATAATCCCCTTACGGGGGTTGACCACTAACTTTTGTACCATAATTATAATACATTGTGGAGTTGTGTGCATGCTGTAAATTACACGGATGGTACTTAATTTGTTATATCCATGTTGTACTTTTTTTTGAACGGCTAATTTCATATTATTCCATCACCAATAAATTTTTGTACAATGATTAAGACAAGCAAGATACTAGAACAAAAACATTATACAAAAATTACGCATCATCCCGGTCATACACCTGCCTAGAGTTTACTCCATTATGTTGAAAGACATCCAATTCCTCCACTCCAAGTTATGCCTTTTTGCCCGGTTCTTTATCCATGTAAAATATACCAATTGTAGGTCGCCAAATATTTTCTCGATCCTCACCCTTTCACATGAAAAAATTAATGCAATACTGCAGTCAATCTGAACAACGCACAGAGTTTTAGTGCAGAAACTGCAAAGCAACATGTGGTTTTTTCTAGCGTCTATCCTCGAATCCTATGAGAGTCTAATTGCGGGCAAAATAGGCAACCCGAACATGACGAAGGAGGATTACGACTAGATCGACCCAGAAGAAATGGAGTTGATTGACATAAGGTGGTGTATATCGAGTGTGATACGTAGAGCCCAACGTTTTATGGAAATCACCGGACGACAGTGCATTGGTGGTTCGTCGACGAAGCTTGGTTTTGATAAGTCAAAAGTGACATGTTTTAAATACAAGTAGAAGGGCAATTTTAAGCGAGAGTGTCAGAATCAAAGTGCTGATGAAACTGTCAAGCCGTTCCACGACGCCTATTTCCGAAGGCAGTTTACCACCGCAACAAGGAGCAGCCGCCCAAAATGAAGCAGATTTGTGACAACCCGACTTTCCAAGGTCTTTCCTCGACACGTTACTTGTTTCACAGCTGTGTCTTCATAATTTGTTACGTTGTAATAGGTGCATCTTTGCTATATGATTAATAAATTGTTATATTGTTTGGTTAATTGTGGAAAACTTATGAATTGTTTGAAGTTATAAACACAACACATGTATCCTCATGCTGACTTGACGAAACACTTGGTATTTCGTCATATCCATAACCAACGAAACACTGGATTTGTGTCATCATCCATACCCGACGAAATACTTGGTGATTCGTCATCATCGTCACGACGAAAACCGGTCTTTCGTCGATATCCTCTTTCGCCGTGTGGGCCTTCGGCCCAAGTGAGGCCCAGCATTGTGTTGGTTATATTTATCTCGCATCCGCACAATTACACGAACCCTAACTCTCTCTACAACCGTCGGCAGCATCTATCATTCTCCCCGAAGTTCTCTTGCACCTTCGTGATTATTCTATCGATCGGTTAGCATTCTATCTATATTAGATTCGAGTTCTTGTTATACCCGATTGTAATCTTGTTGTACTATTGTTAATTGCTATCGAAACCTGTTCGGTATGATCTGAAATTGTGAACAAGGGTTAGTATTTTGTGTTGATTTATGTTAAGGGTTTGATTGATGGGAACCTGATGATTGTGATCCTGTGTTAACTAGGGTTTTATTAGTTATTGATTAATCAGTAGACGAGAACATGCAGGATGATAATGTGATGTCTCGTATTCATTCATCATTCACTATATGGATCTGATAATTCTGTTTGCAGTATGTATGTTATGTCATCTATTATGCATGATTATCGGGTAGATTAGATGGTGTTATGAGAGTGCATAATCTTAGTTGGATCTGGATAGAAATTGTCAAATTGTTAATGGTGGCAATCGGATTGGTTATGGCTCTTGACAACATGATTAGGGTTTTCTGTGTGTGCATAGTTTAAACTGCTAAGCATGTGACGAAACTCCTTTCCCGACGTAACACACACATGTCGACGAAACACACATGTCGATGAAACATGGGTGTTTCGTCAATAAGGAGCAGCCGCCCAAAATGAAGCAGATTTGTGACAACCCGACTTTCCAAGGTCTTTCCTCGATACGTTACTTGTCTTCATAATTTGTTACGTTGTAATAGGTGCATCTTTTCTATATGATTAATAAATTGTTATATTGTTTGGTTAATCGTGGAAAACTTATGAATTGTTTGAAGTTATAAACACAACACATGCATCCTCATGCTGACTTGACGAAACACTTGGTGTTTCGTCATATCCATAACCGACGAAACACTGGATTTGTGTTATCATCCATACCCGACGAAATACTTGGTGATTCGTCATCATCGTCACGACGAAAATCGGTCTTTCGTCGATATCCTCTTTCGTCGTGTGGGCCTTCGGCCCAAGTGAGGCCCAGCAGTGTGTTGGTTATATTTATCTCGCATCCGCACAATTACACGAACCCTAACTCTCTTTACAACCGTCGGCAGCATCTATCATTCTCCCCGAAGTTTACTTGCACCTTCGTGATATTCTATCGATCGGTTAACATTCTATCTATATTAGATTCAAGTTCTTGTTATACCCGATTGTAATCTTGTTGTACTATTGTTAATTGCTATCGAAACCTGTTTGGTATGATCTGAAATTGTGAACAAGGGTTAGTGTTTTGTGTCGATTTATGTTAAGGGTTTGATTGATGGGAACCTGATGATTTTGATCCTGTGTTAACTAGGGTTTTATTAGTTATTGATTAATCAGTAGACAAGAACATGCAGGATGAGAATGTGATGTCTCGTATTCATTCATGATTCACTATATGGATATGATAATTCTGTTTGCAGTATGTATGTTATGTCATCTATTATGCATGATTATCGGGTAGATTAGATGGTTTTATGAGAGTGCATAATCTTAGTTGGATCTGGATAGAAACTGTCAAATTGTTAATGGTGGCAATCGGATTGGTTATGGCTTTTGACAACATGATTAGGGTTTTCTGTGTGTGCATAGTTTAAACAGCTAAGCATGTGACGAAACTCCTTTCCCGACGTAACACACACATGTCGACGAAACACACATGTCGACGAAACATGGGTGTTTCGTCAATGGGGGATCACGACGAAACAGGGGTGTTTCGTCAAGAGGGTAAACAAACACAGTGAACTAAGTTGATTCTGTTGATGGATGATTATGTTAATAAAACCATGGTATCTACTGTTAATGATGTTTAATTATGATCAAGTGACATGATTTGGTTCTTACACCTAGTACACTTAACTGTCAAGCATTATTACGGAACATGCACGTGAACTGTAGAATTGAATGAGTTATGTAACTGCTATGTGCCATTCGGGAATCGCTGTTTGAAATGCATACTGTCATTTATATGTGAACCTTGTGAATGTAATCTGACATCGCAAACGTGAATACCATAGGCTGTGACTGTTTAAGTGTGAACCAGTAACAAAACATACCGAGCAAACCAAGGTGAGTTCACTGCCCTTTTTCCAAGCATGTGTTCCGGGGAGGAATGTCGGGTAATGGGTTTGACTGGAATGTTAAACCTGGGTTGTTGGTTAATACACGTATATCTATCAATTAATTCCCTCCTACCGATCGTTACTTGTAGGGCAACGGGGTATTAGTTAGTAGCGCTACTTAGGTTTGGCACCCTCACACCGCACCGAGGAGGTCGGGAGTGAACTAATGACTCCATCTTGACCAATGCTTTGATAGAGGCATTGGGGTTTAGGGAAAATAATATGGAGCAATCGGCGGGTTAAGCGTGTGATTAACAACAATGAATCTGTGAAACGTTTTAATCTGGTAACTGGTAACTAAACACGTTAACAAACTTTGAACTCACCAGCGTTGTCTGACACACTTGTCTGCATGCTTGCAGGTCATTAGATTCTTGGACATGGGACTTGCTATCTGGGAGTGCTGGAGTGGTCATGGGTCACAACTCTTGGATATTTATTCTTGGTTTAGTACATTTGTTCTGAAATACTTGAACGACGAATAATCTTATGCTTCCGCTGAATGTTTACTTTGGTTTAACGTATGACTTGGATTTATATTATGAAATGAATCGAGTGTTTTATTTAAATATTTAATATTGGTTCAATGTGATTGGTGGCTTGGATCCTGGTACGTCACACGTCCCGCGGTGTTTCCGCATGAGGTATTTTAGGGGTGTGACAGTTTGGTATCAGAGCCACTGGTTATAGTGAACTAGGTTTTAAAACGTTTTATAAAACCAGACTATAACCAAATAACTTCGAAAATCGACCATGACACTCAGCTCCAGATTGCAAGGTTCGTCTTCTGTTTACGTTATGCATTACTTGCTTAGTAGTTACACACATATGACTTTCATGAAACAACATATTCGATACCTCGATGTGATTACTTGTGCTGCATGTTTTAGTGGAGCTAGATAGTGTGGCACTACTCTTCGACCTTTGTGATTATTGATCCTGTAATGCTTTTCACTTTATTACTTGAATGTGGGGGAAACTTTTAGCGCAAGTTAAGAGGCACTGAGATGAGCATGCAAATTTCCTTATTATTATGGGTGCACACATAATAAAAACGTGGGGTGCATGTGAGTCCCATTGAGGCTTAACGAGTGTGAGAAGGGTTCTGCCCTATTTTTTGGTGTAAACTATGTAGTTTGTAGATGTCAACGTGATATTTGACTCCTGCCTTATCTTGATTCTTAAACTTATTCCCTCTCCTTATATAGAATCATGAGTGGACGAGGCCATGGACGTGGACACATTGCTATGACTCAGGCTGAGTTGACAAACCTGATCAACACCCGTGTGGCTGAGGCATTAGCAGCCTACCAAGCTGGTACGATATGTGCCAAATCTTATTTATTCTTGTGTCGCGTACACAACTCTTACCCTTGTGTTGTATTTCCTTTCGTCCATTAGGTCAGCCAGCGAATCAGAATCAGAACAATCCGTCTGCTTGCACGTTTAAGACATTTATGGATTGTAAGCCACAGACCTTCAGTGGGACTGAAGGGCTGTGGGGCTACTTCGATGGTTCGAGAAAGCTGAGTCAGTGTTCGCTATGTGTAATTGTCCCATGGGGGACCGTGTGAAGTATGCTACAGGCACTTTGGAGGATGGTGCCTTAACTTGGTGGAATGCCCAGGTGCAAATGTTGGGCATCGAAATGGCTAATGCAACGACTTGGGATGATTTTAAGGAGTTGATGTGGGAAGAGTATTGTCCTCGTGACGAGATTCAGAAGCTCGAGAACGAGTACTACGATTTGAAGATGGAAGGATCCGAGATCGAGGCTTACACGAAACGATCTCATGAACTAGCAATTTTGTGCCCTAACCTGTCTCGACCTCCACATCGACGAATTGAGTTGTATCTCAAGGGCCTAGCACCAGCTGTAAAGGGTTATGTCACTGCTGCAAACCTTAACAATCTGCCCTAGATCATACGTTTGGCACATAATATTACTGACCAAGAGGTCGAATGTGGCTCATTACCGCCACGTGTTTCTGCTACTACCTCTGCTGCTACAGCTACCACACCTGCTAGTGATAACAAACGAAAATGGAATGATGCTGACAAAGCAACCAGTGCCAGTCAATCTCAGAAAAGGCCTGACAACCGTAATACCCGTAGTTTCAGTCAGTTGTCCTCAGTTAACCAAGGCCAGGGCAGCAATCAGAGTCAAGGATCCTATGCTGGTAGGAAGCCAAAGTGCAACAAGTATGGGTATCATCCCCATGGATCATGTGTTCGGGCTTGCCATAGGTGTGACAAGGTGGGCCATATGGCAAAGGATTGTAGAGCTCCGTACCCAAGGCAACAGCAATAGCAAAACCAGCAACAGAATCGGCAGTATCAGCAACAGCAAAGGCAACAGCCCCATCAGAACCAAGGCCTTAAAAAGGGGTGTTACCAATGTGGGGATGAGGGTCATATTAAACGGGATTGCCCTCAGCTAAACCAAATTGCCAACGATAACAACAATCGTCAGAACAACAATAACAATGCTGGGAATAACAATAATGGCAACAACGGGGGCAATGGAGCTCGTGGAAGGGTATTTACAATTGGTGCTGGAGATGCTAGGAACGATGCCAATGTCGTGACTGGTACGTTTTCTGTGAACAATCTCTTTGCTTCTGTGTTACTTGATTCCGGTGCCGATTGGAGTTATGTGTCCCTAGAGTTCAGTCAGTGCTTAGGGTTAACTTCAACACCTTTAGAGGTTAAGCATGTAGTGGAATTAGCCGATGGCAAAATGATTGAAGCTTCGCATGTCCTTTTTGGGTGTAAATTAGATCTTGTGGGTCAAGTGTTTGATATTGACCTCCTTCCTGTTACCCTCGGTAGTTTTGATGTAGTGGTTGGTATGGATTGGTTGTCGAAGCATTAGGCTGAGATTCTATGTAACGAGAAGATCGTACGTATTCCTCTCCCCAGTGGAGAATCTTTATCAGTTTAAGGGCATCACAGTGGTGCGATGGTTGGTATCATCTCAGCTATGCAAGCACAGAAGTGTCTACGAAAGGGTTATCCTGCTATCCTAGCACTTGTGACTGATCCTCAGCCTAAAGAGAGAAAGATCGAGGATATGCCAGTTGTACATGAGTTTGCCGATGTATTTCTTGAGGAACTACCTGGTTTACCTCCTCACCGCCAAGCGGAATTTCAGATTGACCTTGCGCCAGGAGCGACTCCAATTGCTCGTGCTCCTTATCGCTTAGCACCTGGAGAGTTGCAGGAGCTGTCTAATCAACTGCAAGAGTTATTGGATATAGGCTTTATTCGACCCAGTTCTTCGCCTTGGGGAGCCCCAGTTTTGTTTGTGAAGAAGGACGGGTCCTTTTGTATGTGTATTGATTATCGAGAGCTCAACAAGGTGACTATCAAGAACCGCTATCCGTTGCCACGCATCGACGACTTCTTTGACCAGTTGCAGGGGTCAAGTTTTTACTCGAAGATCGACTTAAGATCGGGCTATCATCAGATGAGGCTCCGAGAGGAGGATGTTCCTAAAACGGCTTTTTGAACGCAGAATGGGCATTATGAGTTTTTAGTTATGCCGCTTGGGTTGACGAACGCGCCAACGGTTTTCATGGATCTCATGAACCGTGTATGCAAACCGTATCTCGACGACTTCGTTATCGTGTTTATCGACGACATTCTGATCTATTCGAAGAGCAAGGAAGATCACGAGCGGCACCTACGTCATATTTTGGAACTTCTGAGGAAGGAGCAGCTCTACGCGAAATTCTCTAAGTGTGACTTCTGGATTCGAGAGGTACACTTCCTTGGACACATAGTGAATGAATCAGGAATACACGTGGATCCTGCTAAGATTGATGCTATCAGAAATTGGGCGGCACCGAAGACTCCTTCAGAGGTGCGACAATTTCTTGGTCTCGCTGGGTACTATCGCAGATTTATTAAAGACTTCTTGAAGATTGCTCAACCTCTTACCTCGTTAACAAAAAAGGGCATTGTATACTCGTGGGGAACGAAACAAGAGAATGCTTTCCAGTTGCTGAAACAGAAACTCTGCAGTGTGCCGATTTTGTCTCTACCTGAAGGAATAGAAGATTTTGTGGTATATTGTGATGCTTCCATTCAGGGTCTCGGTTGCGTGTTGATGCAACGCGAGAAGGTGATAGCCTACGCCTCGCGACAGTTGAAGGTTCACAAGAGGAATTATACGACACACGACTTAGAGTTGGGAGCGGTAGTGTTTGCGCTCAAAATCTGGAGGCATTACCTGTACGGTACTAAATGCACTATTTATACCGACCACAGGAGCCTTCAACATATTTTTTACCAGAAGGATTTTAATATGCGACAACGTCGCTGGGTAAAACTCTTAAATGACTACGACTGTGCAATCAAGTATCATACGGGTAAGGCTAACGTTGTAGCTAATGCTCTCAGTCGAAAGGAATCGAAACCCAAACCTGTTCGCGCCTTGCAGCTTACCATTCATTCTAACCTACCTGACCAGATCCGTTCAGCTCAGACCGAAGCATTGAAGGAAGAAAACTATGAAGCTGAGTATTTACGGGGCATGGAGAAACGATTCGAGAAGAGATCAGATGGCATTTACTATTTTATGGAGCGGATATGGATTCCGTTGTTTGGTAACCTTAGAGATCTTGTGATGGACGAAGCGCACAAGTCTCGATAATCTGTTCACCCAGGTTCGGATAAGATGTATCAGGATCTCAAAGTCATGTATTGGTGGCCGAAGATGAAAGCTCACATCGCAATTTATGTGAGTAAATGTTTGACCTGCTTGAAAGTTAAAGTGGAATATCAGAAACCGTCTGGATTGCTACAACAACCAGAAATACCCATGTGGAAATGGGAGGAAATTGCAATGGACTTTGTCACTGGGCTACCTAGAACACAAAATGGGAGCGACACAATTTGGGTGATCGTTGACCGTCTCACTAAGTCAACGCACTTTCTAGCAATCAAGGAAACGGATAAGTTCTCACAATTTGCTGCTATTTACCTCAAGGAGGTGGTTTCTAGGAACGAGGTGCCAACTTCTATTATCTCTAACCGTGACCCGCGTTTCATTTCGTATTTTTGGTAGTCGATGCACAAATCGTTCGGCTCGCGTCTCGACATGAGTACTGCTTATCATCCCCAGACGGATGGTCAAAGTGAGCGAACCATCCAGACACTTGAAGACATGCTGCGAGCATGTGTGATTGATTTTGGTAAGGGTTGGGAGAAACATTTGCCGTTGATCGAGTTCTCCTACAACAACAGTTACCACACTAGCATCTAGGCAGCTCCGTTTGAAGCGTTGTACGGCCAGAAATGTCGTTCCCCTCTCTGTTGGGCTGAGGTGGGTGACAGCCATGTCATAGGCCCAGAACTTGTTCTTGAAACTTCTAAAAAGATTGTACAGATCAGGAACCATATGGCAGCAGCGCGTGACCGACAGAAAAGCTACGCTGACAAGCGTAGGAAGCCTTTGGAATTCTCAGTTTGTGATCGTGTTATGTTGAAAGTCTCACCCTGGAAGGGTGTGGTGCGTTTTGGAAAACGCGGCAAGCTTAACCCTCGTCATGTTGGGCCATTTAAAATTCTGGAGCGAATTGGTAAAGTGGCCTACAAGTTGGAGTTACCTGCTGAGTTAGGTAACGTCCATGATGTGTTCATGTGTCGCAATTAAAGAAGTGTTTGTCCGATGAAACACTTGTGGTGTTTCAAGAGTTAAATATTGATGACAAGTTGCAGTTTGTCGAAGAACCAATAGAAATTATGGATCGGGAAGTCAAGGTCCGTAAACACACTCGAATTCTTATCGTGAGAGTCCGTTGGAACTCAAGACGTGGACCAGAGTTCACGTGGGAACGCGAGGACCAGATGATGCTCAAGTACCAACATTTATTCACAGATGACAAGTCCAAGTCTAGCAAATCTAAGTCTGGCACAACTAGTGAATTTCAGGACGAAATTCCCCTTCAAGTTGGGGATGATGTGGCACCTGGGGAAAATCCACAGTCATCCTGATTTGACACTTTGCTGCTTTCGGAGTACTTATCAAATTTCAAGACGAAATTTCCTTCAAGTTGGGGATGATGTGACAACCCAACTTTCCAAGGTCTTTCCTCGACACGTTACTTGTTTCACAGCTGTGTCTTCATAATTTGTTACGTTGTAATAGGTGCATCTTTGCTATATGATTAATAAATTGTTATATTGTTTGGTTAATCGTGGAAAACTTATGAATTGCTTGAAGTTATAAACACAACACATGTATCCTCATGCTGACTTGACGAAACACTTGGTGTTTCGTCATATCCATAACCGACGAAACACTGATTTGTGTCATCATCCATACCCGACGAAATACTTGGTGATTCGTCATCATCGTCACGACAAAAATCGGTCTTTCGTCGATATCCTCTTTCGCTGTGTGGGCCTTCGACCCAAGTGAGGCCCAGCCGTGTGTTGGTTATATTTATCTCACATCCGCACAATTACACGAACCCTAACTCTCTCTACAACCGTCGGCAACATCTATCATTCTCCCTGAAGTTCTCTTGCACCTTCGTGATTATTCTATCGATCGGTTAGCATTCCATCTATACCCGATTGTAATCTTGTTGTACTATTGTTAATTGCTATCGAAACCTGTTTGGTATGATCTGAAATTGTGAACAAGGGTTAGTGTTTTGTGTCGATTTGTGTTAAGGGTTTGATTGATGGGAACCTGATGATTGTGATCCTGTGTTAACTAGGGTTTTATTAGTTATTGATTAATCAGTAGACGAGAACATGCAGGATGAGAAGTGATGTCTCGTATTCATTCATGATTCACTATATGGATCTGATAATTCTGTTTGCAGTATGTTTTTTATGTCATCTATTATGCATGATTATCGGGTAGATTAGATGGTGTTATGAGAGTGCATAATCTTAGTTGGATCTGGATAGAAACTGTCAAATTGTTAATGGTGGCAATCGGATTGGTTTTGGCTCTTGACAACATGGTTAGGGTTTTCTGTGTGTGCATAGTTTAAACTGCTAAGCATGTGACGAAACTCCTTTCCCGACGTAACACACACATGTCGACGAAACACACATGTCAACGAAACATGGGTGTTTCGTCAATGGGGTATCATGACGAAACAGGGGTGGTTCGTCAAGAGGGTAAACAAACACAGTGAACTAAGTTGATTCTGTTGATGGATGATTATGTTAATAAAACCATGGTATCTAATGTTAATGATGTTTAATTATGATCAAGTGACATGATTTGGTTCTTACACCTAGTACACATAACTGTCAAGCATTATTACGGAACATACACATGAACTGTAGAATTGAATGAGTTATGTAACTGCTATGTGCCATTCGGGAATCACTGTTTGAAATGCATACTGTCATTTATATGTGAACCTTGTGAATGTAAACTGACATCGCATACGTGAATACCATAGGCTGTGACTGTTTAAGTGTGAACCAGTAACAAAACATACCGAGCAAACCAAGGTGAGTTCACTGCTCTTTTTCCAAGCATGCGTTCCGGGGAGGAATATCGGGTAATGGGTTTGACTGGAATGTTAAACCTGGGTTGTTGGTTAATACACGTATATCTACCAATCAAGTCCCTCCTACCGATCGTTGCTTGTAGGGCAACGGGGTATTAGTTTGTTGCGCTACTTAGGTTTGGCACCCTCACACTGCACCGAGGAGGTCGAGAGTGAACTAATGACCCCCCATCTTGACCAATGCTTTGATAGAGGCATTGGGGTTTAGGGCAAATAATCTGGAGCCATCGACGGTAAGCGTGTGATTAACAACAATGAATCTGTGAAACGTTTTAATCTGGTAACTGGTAACTAAACACGTTAACAAACTTTGAACTCACCAGCGTCGTCTGACACACTTGTCTGCATGCTTGCAGGTCGTTAGATTCTTGGACATGGGACTTGCTATCTGGGAGTGCTAGAGTGGTCATGGGTCATAACTCTTGGATATTTATTCTTGGTTTAGTACATTTGTTCTGCAATACTTGAACGACGAATAATCTTATGCTTCCGCTGAATGTTTACTTTGGTTTAACGTATGACTTGGATTTATATTATGAAATGAATCGAATGTTTTATTTAAATTTTTAATATTGGGTCAATGTGATTGGTGGCTTGGATCCTGGTACGTCACACGCCCCGCGGTGTTTCTGCATGTGGTATTTTGGGGGTGTGACAAGATTGAGGAAGGACCAGGAAAGGATAAATCCAGGGCGTTGGCTATTATTCAAGATGACGAGGGCTTCAATTGGAATAAATCTATTCCAAATGAAGGATCTGCATTAGTTGTTGTGGTGACACCGATGACATTCAATCGTGAAAGAGAAATTGCTCTTCGGAAGATGAACAAAATTGAAGAAATCTGGATAGAAGCGAAAAGAGCTGAACGTTGGGATGCTGAGAGACAATGTTATTTGGATCCTACAGGAAATGTTGTTACTGATCCAAATACTATCGATTTCGAGGCATTTGTCAAGACAATTCCAACCGAGCAGGAAGAGTATAAAGAGGTGTTTGCGAGATTGAGAAGAGAAAAAGAGGAAAAGGAGAGAAGAGAAAATCCTGAAAAGTTTGTGAAAGAAATCATCGACGTGACTCAGGAAATGACTGCTGAGAACCTGATGAAGATGGCGGACAATGCCATGATAACAAAGACCATTAAGGTAGATAACAAAACTGAGTCGAGTCTTCAAAACAGGTCAGGTCAGCGAGTCAAAGTGAAGAAAAATGTAAGAATAATGAAACAAAAACTGATAATCGTTGAAATGCATGGAAACATGCAGAGCCTGTAATGCAAAGGGCTTAGCACTGTCAACTAGAACTGATGAGTTTAACAAGAAAATTGATACTTTAAAAGATGATATAATTTTGAAAGATAAAATCATTAAAAGTTCAAAATATAGAATTGTTCTTTTGGAAGAAAAGATAAAAAATGATGAAAAAGAGATTGAAAATTTTCGAAAAAAATGAAACGCTTATTTTCTTGAAGATTAAAAAATAACAGAAGCGTGTGAACACTTAAAAAGGTCTATCATAGATGCCGATGAGCGTGATTTTCAATGTCGTCAGAAAAATTCACAATTAATATCTATTGTTCAAGAAAAGGAAAAACAAATCAGTACTCTTCTGGATGACATGGCCAAATTGAAACTTCAAAATGAATAGTTCAAAATTGAAAATGAACGCATTAACTTGAAATTGAAGAGTTATTATACAGCTAGCTTTATTCTTGACCACATCATTCCGAAACCAATTGGTATGAACAAAGAGGGTGAGGATGTTTACAGCAACGGAGGTGGGGTTGGGTATAACCGCGTTCCACCATCCATTAATGGTGATTTTTCAAAGAAAAACTTAGGGGTGGAGAAGGATTTGAACATCAAACTGGAAACCGAAGCTGACAAATTACCAGAGAATATTGATGTTACATTTGATGAATCTTTTGATGAGGGAAATGTTGAGTCCGAAGTGGTTAAAAATGTGATAAATAATGTTTTGAAGAGTGACAGTAACTCCACAAAGTCCACAATTTCAAATCAAAGTTTTGAAGATGAAGATTGTTATTTGAACAATTATATTCCAAAATCCAAACACAACTTAAAGGATGAACCTACTCTGGTAATGTACCAGATGAGTGGTTCAGATAAGTTGTATTCGGACGAAGAATTCCCAATTCAAAATGTTAATGTGGATAAACTTCAAAAAGTTTTTAAACTTGTGGAAGTTGAGAATTTGTCGAGCTCAAAACGGTTTTTGAACTTTCAAAAGGATAAAGCTTATTACAACAAGCCTAGAAACTCACGTGTTCAGAATAAAAATCATAACAATGGGAGTTACAGACAATGGGGTGGTAAGCAACATCAGAAAAGGGATTTTCAGAAATCAAAGTATGTGAAGAAAACAAAGTTTGTTAAAATTTCAAGTTCACATGTTGATCAAGAATCTGAGATTTTCACGAAATCAAATGAAGAGTTCTTTGCACAACGAGAAACACAAAAATAGATTGAGGGCACAAGTCGGGTTCCTGATAATCGGACTTGTTTCAAATGCAATGAAGTTGGTCACATTGCTAGAAAGTGTACCAACAACAAGCCTAAGTCTGTTGTTGTGGAAAACAAACATAAACCAAATGATGTTAAAGGAAAGGCTTCGATGTTTGTTGAGAAAAAGATTCCAAAGACTGAGAATGATTCTAAAATCAAATCTCAACCAGTAAAACAAGGTTCTAAGAAAACTGGTGAGACTTCAAAACAACATGATAAGAAAGAATCAAGATCTGGAGTTAAGAAACCTGTTTCAAATCAACAAACATGGAAGCTTAGATCTCAAAACAAGAAATCTGTTGAACCAAAACCGAAACAAACTTCTTTGACTCAACAAGTCAAGAAGAATGTTCAAAAGATTTTTATTGCTGAAACTAAAAAGAAACAAACTTCTCCAACCACACCGGTAAAGAAGTTCATTCCTAAAGTTTCAGTTGGTGAAAAGAAGAAATAAACTTCTTCAGCCCCACAGGTCAAGAAGTATGTTTCAAAATATGTCCAACCTTGCGACCCATAACTTGATTCAATCAAGAAGGTTAAAGAAAAGACAGAAAATGTTTTAGAGAATAATGATAAAAACTTTCCAATCCTATCCACAATCCATGTCAAGCTACCCGAGTCGAAGGAGGCTTGGGTTGCTCTATTCAACTAATCACATCTGATCCGTGCAGGAGCTCCCGAGGTCAATATCAAAGTAGATAATGGACAACGGAGCTTCTAGGCATTTGAAAGGGATGCTCGCCCTGTTATACGATGTAAGAGCAATCAAGGGAGGTTATGTTGGATTTGCGGGTAATCAAGGAGGGAGAATTATCGGGGAAGGTACTTTAACGAACGACAATGTGTCATTTGAGAAGGTCAACTATATTCCCAAACTGGAGAACAATTTGCTAAGTATCTCTCAGATTTGCGACAGAAAGTTTACCACACTTTTTAATGACAAAGAATGTCTGATCCTAAATCCAGGATTTGTTATCCCCGAGGAATGGGTTTTGATGCGGGCACCGAGAGAAAACGACCTCTGTGTCCTTGACATGAGTGTCCCAAACACGACGACCAACCAACCTCAGTGTTTCGTGTCTAAAGCTACTGAAAAAGAGTTAATATTATGGCACCGCAAGATGGATCACATTCATCTGAGGAAGATGAACTACTTAGTCCACAGGGACCTGGTGGAAGGCGTCAATTTGAAGAATTTTCACTTGGGCGATGAGTGTATAAGCTGTAAAATGGGAAAAGAAATGAAGAAATCACACCCGAGGAAACTTCAGAACTCAATTACGAAGCCACTTGAAAGGTTACACCTGGATCTCTTCGGCCTAGTCAATGTGAAAAGCTGTCACAACCCCCGACCCCTATCCCGGGAGCGGGCGGCCGTGAGCCAGTTTCAGTGGTATCGGTGTTTATCAATTTGGCAGCGGAAAATTTCATTAGGACCGTAGTTAGGAAATATTTTATTAGAGTTAAACACCAAAATATTTAAAATAAAGAAATGGGATAGAACTCAAGTTTTTCTGATAACACACTTATAAGTGGGACAAAACCCAAATTTTCATTTTGATGCATCTATAGGGAATGACCCCAATTATTGAAAACAATTCTCATTTTTAATCAGGTAACTTTTATTGCCACTTTTCTAAGCCTTCAGTGCTCTCCAACTGGCTTTTATTGGCTTCACACTAAGTTACCTGAAACACGTGTTTAAAACATTTTATCAGCAGGAAATACTGGTGAGTGGATCCCAGTTTAATCAAGTAACATTAATTTAATTTAAACAGTGTTGAGAGTGATTACAATGTTTACATCTATACAATTACTCATTCAGTACTTGCCACTCGACCGGATTTGTGGCTATGGTCATATCACACATTGGCTAACCCATTGTCCAATTTTGAAGATTATCAAGTAATGTATACAAAACCCCATAATACCGGCAGTAATTGAAGAATTACAAAGACTCAATCACTGCTAAACATAATTTAAATAAATAAAGGTTTTGTAAAACAGTTTGCAAAAAGGAGGATTACTCACTTTGCTATTATAGGTCTTTCCTTTGTGACTTCCTGGTGATAATCTAATTAAATAAACAGTGCACACGTGTTAGTATAATAACCCATTTTAACATTAGTAATACCTTCCCCGAGACGGCATTCCAACGACTACGTCGGGCAGAACCACGACAGCCGTTACGGAACCCTAGATCAATCGGGAAACGTATCTAATACGTATCCAGGGGTTATGATACTTACAACGGGGCAGAACTTCGTTATTTAGGGGGGGTATAATGCCCGGGTATAGGGCCTACACTGCAGAAATTGAGAGAGAAAATTGAATTCTGAACGAATTGAATGAACAGCCGATCGCTTCTATTTATAGGGGCTAATTTCAAGTTTTATGCGGCCCGCGTAAGACGTAGCTAAGGGCTACGCGGCCCGCGAGGTCTAGAAAGGCGGTTAGGGTTTGCTGAGTCATCGACACGTGGCGGCTTGTGGTGTCTTCCGGATATTGAGCTGTCGCGGCCCGCGAGCGATGCTAGAATCTTGTTTTTATTTAATTTTTATAATAATAAAGGTATTCGGGATCGGTTTTCGTATACGGGGTGTAATTTAATACATATAGGGGTATTCTAAATATATTAGGGGTGTCAAAAATATTTTAGAAGGGTTAATATATCTTGGTACGACTCCTGGATTATTTATTAAAATATATAGTGCACTCACATTAAGTATAGTAACCCGATTCCACTTTATCCCTACGTCACGAGACAGAAGCCCAACGAATTTAGGCAGAGCCTTGACATACATTACGGGGCCCTACGTCAGTCGGACAGGGTATCAGTGATCAAGGGTTAAAACACTTAAAACGAGGCAGAGCCTTATTATTATTATGGGTGAGATAAAAATATATATAGCGAGAGAGAGTAGAGGGAGACCAACTGATAGAGAGATGGAAAGTTGTGAGAATTAGTTGAAGCATGTCACTCTATTTATACTATCTTTTTAAATTGTGGAGCTCACGGCAAGATGTACACGTATCTGCTTGCATTTAATTTCTTTTCGTCTAATATGTATACACGTGTAAGATGTAGTGGTTATTATTGATTTATTTTATTGTTCTCATTTCGTAGCATACTTACACGTATACGTTCAAAGATGCCAATTCAATTTCAATAAGTTAACTATTATTATTATTATTATTATTATTATTATTATATTATTGTAATTAATTCAGCTGCTTCACTTATTTGGCGCTTATAACTTCTAAAATATGACGTTTTATACAACAATGAATATGTCATTAGAACGAGAATGACCTTATCTACAATTTGAACCAAGTTTCATTAAAAATGGAGTAGGTTCAATTATAATGTATTTTTATTATTATAACTATTAAACTGTTCTTACGTTCGCCAAAACTACCTTATATTTCTATTGGTCAACTTACCCATGATTTACTCGTGTAATAACTTTATTTTAAATTTAAAAATTTTGGGAATGTTACATCCTCCCCACCTTGTTTTAAATCTCGTCCTCGAGATTTGGATTATGATATTTTCTTGGGGTTACGTCACGTCTTTTTAGTTGGTTATCAAGGTGTCTGGGATAGAATCAAAAGATGGATATAAATACATCATAGGATAGTTGGAATTCAATGATCTAAAAACTTAGTTTCAGGAATTGATGTTAACTGAATGAGATGAAATATTAACAAGGTGACTAAGTTTCACAAATCAAAAGAGATATTTGATAGGCATAGAATTCGAAATGACTTGTAGAAACATTAGGATTCAATTGCAGAAAAGAACTTACTTTGATCATCCATTGAGGGAGATTCTGAATTAATAATCTCAATTTATGGATAGAAGTATGAAAAATGATTTGTCAATGATCAACCCAGAAATCAATAACGTTTATTTAAATGGTAAGAATACACTGGATAATCGTATCAAGACTACTTGAATGATGAGTTAAACGAATGATGTATGATTAGGGTTTACTATTAGCACAGGCTACAAATTTGTATAGACACTGCAAGGTGTTGTAGTGATTGAAAGAATTCAATAATTATGGTGACCAACCGAATTCTGCAGTCCAAAGACGAAGTATTTGAGAGTTTGTTGATGTTGTTCAGAAAGATCGAAAATATGTACCAGCTTTCGATTAGAAGAATACGCAGGGACAATGGCACAGAATTCAAGAACAACCGAATGGCCGAATTCTGCGATGACAAAGGTATTCTGCATGAGTTCAGCCCTCCATATACGCCGCAACAAAACGGGGTGGCAGAGAGAAAGAACCGGACGCTGATCGAGGCTGCACTCACAATGTTAGCTGACTCAAAACTCCCAGTGAGTTTTTTGAGTGAAGCTGTGGCCTCAGCATGCTATACCTTGAACAGAGTACTGACCGTGAAACCACACAACAAAGCATGTTTCGAGTTACTCAATAATCAAAAGCCGAACTTGAAGTATCTTGAGCCGTTTGGTTCTCCATGCACGGTGATAGATCCAGATGGTAAATTTGGTGCTAGATCATTGGAAGGGTTCTTTGTTGGGTATGCAAGTCCACTTCGACGAGTGTATCTACCGAGCCTCAATCGAGTGATTCAAGCTCAACATGTGGATTGCCAGGGGTACACAATGCCTACTCAGAAACCTGGTGATTCGTGGTTGTTTGATTATGAGGGATTATGGAATTCGTTTAAGCTTGCAAAGGAACCATCTTTCGAAGAACTAATAGTGCGATTTCAGCAACATCAGTCTTCCTCACATGATGAAGTACCAGTTGAAGATACTGAAGATCAAGAAGGTACTAATGATACGGAAGGGGGCCCCAGTCACACTCAGGCAGAAGAACAAACTCAAACAGCAGAACCAACATAACCCTTTGAGAATGCTCCAGCCATAGTATACGATGAATTTGAAGGTTCGGACTCTGACAGTCCAACATTTGACAGAGGGTACTCTGAGTGATACCAGCAAAACTAGTTTTACTACAAAACTCTTATTCTAAAAACTAGTTTTGTTATATTCTAAGAGTGATAATAAACATGCTATTGCCATAGTTTATATTCAAAACAAACTATTCGTTTATATGGTATCTTAAGTTATAGCAATCGTCGGCACCGTACCAATACCGGTATTCGTTTATATGGTTTCAATCACTGTAAAACATGTGTCAGACCATTTAGGGAATTTGGGTTTTCTTTTTCAATTGCTATAGCAAGTGTAGGTACTGTAACGAAGCGAATTGATACTAACCAAATTCCCACAGCGAATTGCTCAGTTTAAGGGGGAATTCAGTAAAGAGACGTCAGAATTTGCAAAAATGAGGGGGGATCAAAATTTTAATGTCATATATTGAAATTCCGGCATTTTTCTTGATATTCCAGGAAACATCGAGTTTGACGGAGCTTTGGTCCAGATATGATCGGTTCGGTGATTAGAAAGGAGTAGAATTAGAATACAACACCAGGCAATCTCTTATAATCTGGTTTCTATTGATATATGAAAGTTACATAACCGCGAAACCAGTTGGACAACATCTCCCCATAGGGAACCAAAAGCTTGTCCAACTGGTTTCGCGGGTATGTAACTTTCATATATCAATAGAAACCAGATTACAAGTGATTGTTTGGTGTTGTATTCTACTTCTACTCCTTTCTAATCACCGAACCGATCATATCTGGACCAAAGCTCCGTCAAACTCGACGTTTCCTGGACTATCAAGAAAAATGCCGGAATTTCAATATATGACATTGAAATTTTGATTCCCCCTGACGTCCCTTTACTGAATTACCCCTTAAACTAAGCAATTCAGTCTTTTGTCATCTCTGAAAATTGTTTAATTATAAGTAATTCATTTTTATCGCTCACTGGCTTTTCATATCCGACAGTCATCATAATCCAACTCTCGTAAGCATAGGCCTTCACCCAGTTTTCAAATCTAGTGCTCCACCAATGATAATCTTCTATATTCATTAGTTTCGATGGTCATTGATGATTTCCGTACACACTATCATACTTCAAACACTCAGAAATAGCACTTGAAACAGTCTTTGTTATAAATGGGGTTTCCTCATATGTGAACGCGTTATAAAACGTGTTGAAAAATTCTTTAGCCATGATTACCTTCAAAGACACAATCAAACAAACACTTGATCAACGTTGAAGAACAAACAATATTGTCTTGGTTCGTACGAAGCTATCAAATAACCTGGGTTCGTACTAAGCAACTAATTCCCGGATTCGTACGAAGCTGCCAATGTCTGGGTTCGTACGAAACCAAAATTTTCAAAATAACAACTTAAAGATGTGGGTTCGTACGAAGCTGAAGTGTGAGGCTTCGTACGAAACTAAGTTGCGACGAACACAAACACATTTTCATGGTTTTTCACTGATTTGAGTATGATTTTGTTCGAATTTTGACCTGTAACTTTGTAGGATTAATTAAAATTGGTTTTCACACAACATATTTAAAATTTAGCCAATTTTAACCGTGAAATCTTTAAAGATCTGAAATTTAAAGTTCAAAAGAATGTGTAGAAGAAGTGTAGAAGAAGATGTGAGTAGAAGATGATGAATTCAGCTCTGATGATGATGAATCGGCTTCAATCTTCGTGTCTTCAATCCGTGCAAACAATCACCCACTCTGATTACGATCCTAAAAGCTGAGGCTAAGTGGGAGTCTGAAGATGAGCTCAAAGCAAGGGGGAGCTTGCATACAATGAGCTAGGTAACTATTCTGAGGAAGCTTATAGAGAAAGAACCAAGTGTCGATCCTTAAAAGTACAGAAGTTTAAAGAAAGGGGGACCCTGGAGATAGAGTTAATCAAAAGAGGGAGCAGCTGAAGCTGTAAACAGATCCACAGGGAGTATGTTAGAATAAAGGGAGAGTCTATGTTACTGAAAACATCAACATTTCTAGAAGACTCAGAGAGAGACAGAAAGCTACGGGATTGACTGCAGTAATATCCAAGGGGGAGTCTGAGAGTGCATAATGTCCATCACTTCTGTCAATCACGTATCGTAGCTTAATCAGATGATACAAGACTGGTGCTGAACATAGCAGAGCGTAAAGAGCATATATGATTATGTAGCTTCATACGAAGGGAAGCTTAAGCAGCATCGTATGAAGTGAGCAACTTCGTACGATGGGAGTCATTCACAGCTTCGTACGAGGCCACAACTACTATAGATATGTGTGTAGGGTCTTGTTCATTGGTAACTTTTGTGACTAGAGTGGGGAAACTCTGTCCGTTTGATTTCATGGTATTGTACTTGTCATATTATCAATAGAAATCAACAATTAATTACTTCTTCGTGTTCAATTCACACACATACTTGGATTCCGCACAAGATACGTGTTCATACGCATTCATCGGTAAAGGAATCGATCCTGGAATCGCATCCACACCAAAGAGTTGCAAGTTGGTGGGGAAGGTAAAAAAGTATCACTGGTCTTTGAAACCACATGCAAATTATTGTACTATGATTGTTATTTAAGACACATGTAAAATGTTATTTGACTTCTGTTGTTTCTTTCTCATTTGTGGTCTATAATTGTTATTTAAGACACATGTAAAATGTTATCCTTATGTTATTCATCTTTCCTGAATAGTCTACATAAGTACACGATATCATTAAACTTAAGACCTTACATACAATTTAAAGTCTTACCATAATCCTAAAGTCTTTTCTCACACCAAACCTCGTTCCATTATGTCTATCTACAAGTGAACGTTTTACACACTTTAATGTGAAAGTTATAATTACGTTACTATTGAACCAAATACTTATGTGAAAGTTGGTGGGGAAGGTCAAAAAGTATCACTGGTCTTTGAAACTACATGCAAATTATTGTACTATTATTGAGTATATATTTATTGAGAAAATTGAATACATATAGCCATTCAAAGAAACATACAATTAAAGAGAATGAGTAATTCGATTTTGCTCTTCTTTTTCCTTTCCTTATTCTTCATCTTTTCTACCACTTCTTCTATCAACACCACCTGTAAATGCTCTGTTCAACAGACCCTTGCTGTGCTTCTGTTTAAACAAAACCTTTCCTCCATCAATGATACCATGTTTGAGTATGACTCTAAATGTGAAGATTGGCTTAGTTTTAGTTATAATACACTCATGATGAACTGGAACACAAGTACAGAGAGGGGTGTTCAAAAAAATCCGTATCTGAAACCGAATCCAAAATATCCGAAAATCTGTATCCGAAATTTTGGATATCCAAAAATTCGGATATTCGAAAACCGGATAATCCAAATTTTCGGATTCGGATATTAATTTCATAAATTTTGGATAATCCGATTATCTGATATCTGAAAACTATTTTTTTTATAAATATATAGAGTATATGAGCATAATAGTTAGTTTGAAATATAGTAAAAAATAGTAAATAATCGGATTCAGATGTTGATTTATGAACGTTTTTAGTTTTCAGTGTTGGAAATTTGGAAAATCGAATATAAGTTTAGTTTTAATCTATGCACAAAACATTTTTTTATTTTTTTTATAAATTCGAATATCCTTTTAGATATCCGAATTCATGTCCAAAATTTCGGATATCCGAAACCGGATATCCAAAATTTCGGATACGAATTCATATCTCAATATTCACTATCCGAAATTTTCGGATATCCGGTTTTAGGATATCCGGGGATAATCCGATCTTGAACACCCCTAAGTAAAGATTGTTGTGATTGGAATGGAGTCACTTGTGACCACTCCACTGGTGACGTTATCGGTCTTGACCTGAGTGGTGGGATGGTGCAAGGTACTATCCACCCTAACTCCACTCTTTTTCACCTCCCTCATCTCTAGAGACTCAACCTTGCTTACAATAATTTTACTGATTCCCAACATCCACCTGACATAGGCAGGCTTTCTAATAGTCTCACGCATCTCAACATCTCTTATTGTGGGTTTACTAGTCAAGTTCCCACGTATATTTCAAACCTTCATAAATTGGTGTCCCTTGATCTCTCTTTTAATGAGATTAATCTTGAACCTCATGTTTTCATCAATCCGCTTCAAAATTTAACTGTTATATAAGAACTTTCTCTCACATTTGTTAACATTTCTGCAGTTTTACCTAGTAATCTTAAAATATCTTCTTCATCTTTAAATTTTCTAAATCTTGGCTCTACTGGATTGCACGGAAACCCACCTACCAACTTTTTCAGTCTTCAGTCTCTGGAAAATCTTGACTTGTCAGAAAACAGTTTGACAGGGTATATCTCTTCAGAGATCTCACTTCCTAAATTGGTTGAGCTTGATCTCTCTCAATGAAAATTTGCTAATTCAACCTCGTTCTTTCAATATTCTCTTCAAAAATTCTACCTTTTTGAGATATCTTAGGCTTTGGGGGGTTAATAGTGGTTCGACTTTTTTACCCGCTTATATTAACATCTCTTCTTCTCTAAGGTCACTCGATCTTAGAGAAACCAGGCTGCAAGGGAAGTTACCTGATAACATCTTAAGTCTTAAACATTCTTAGGATCTTCTCTTGTCAGGGAACACTAATCTCTCCGGTCCATTTCCCAAGGTTAACACAAGCACTAACATCCCTCTCAGGTTGTTACTTCTGTCATACACAAGCTTATCTGGAGAGATACCAGCATCAATTGGCCATCTCAAATCTTTGACTTACTTGTATCTCTCGTCTTGTGGATTGAATGGTTCCCTTCCCAAATAACTAGGTAACCTTAGATACCTTGAAGTTCTATCTTTATTAAAATAACAAGCTTTCTGGAACACTGCCTTCTTCATTGTTTACCCTTCCTTCTTTAACAATTATCAGGCTCTACGATAACAAGTTCCAAGGAAATATACCACTCTAGTTGTTTTCTCTTAAATCTTTAAAATACTTATCCCTTGGTAACAATCAATTAACTGGCCAGATCGATGTGCTTGATAATGGCCCTGACCTGCAAACATTTCAACGCCTTACCAGCCTCACTCACCTAGACCTTTCATATAATTATTTTAGAGGTGACTGGGAGTTGGATGCATTGTTATCAAGCCTCACATACCTTCAACGACTCACTTTGTCACACAGTGGTATATCTGTTACAACCAGTAATGCTAATCATTATGTTATCTCTAGTTTTCAAATCTTAAATTTGGCCTCTTGCAGTCTAAAGGTGTTTCCAGTGTCCATTAGATCCATGACAAATCTCTACCACTTAGATCTGTCTAATAATGATATACAGGGACACATTCCTGTCTGGATAGGGGAGATTGGTGTACTTCTACTCTTATATGGTGTCAATATTAATTTTTTATAGTCAATGATTTTTTTTTTTTCAGTGGGGTATAGTGGAAAGATCCCATGTTGTTTCCCATAGTCTGGACCTTGCATGATGCAACATGAATGCTTTCTATCAAGTTAATAGATCATGTGCTTAGTTAAGCAGATACTTTCTTGGCTTGAACTCAGCCCCACTTGGTGTATGAGCATATAATGTATATATGTGTGGACGTTCGGGGGGCAAAAGTGAAAGTGCACTAATTCTAACGTTATTTTACTAATTTCATGAAAATAACGTTAAAAGAGGCGGATGGTTAATCATTCATCATGTGGTGGCGTTGATAGCCAAAAGACAAGGGGGTGCATGCGCTAATCGGCATTTGTCTCAAATGCTGAGTGTTATGTGCCTTATGTCTAAGGCTTGATGTAAAACTACAATCGAGCCGAGGGTCTCACTAGAAGCAGCCTCTCTATTCCTACGGGGTAGAGGTAAGGCTGTCTACATCTTACCCTCCTCAGACCCTACATTAGCTTTGCTATTGGTGGGATTTACTGAGTATGATGATTATTTCTTTGCTTCAACATTGCCTAAAGCCTATTTCATAATTAACCATAAATTACTAAACCTGTAAGTGTATATAGGGGTAAATATAATACTTAGTTACTAAAAATACATTAATTTCTTATTCTAATAGTGGCAGATAGTTATTTTGGAGCAAGATGATATGTCATTTGTTCATAATGATTATTTATTTAAACAGTATGCGCATATAATGTATATATGTGTTCACCCCTTTCCATGGAAGGTATATTAACCAAAGTCTTACCGTAATCCCAAAGTCTTTTCTCACACCAAACCTCATTCCATTATGTCTATCTACAACTGAACGTTTTACACACTTTAATGTGAAAGTTATAATTACGTTCCTATTGAACCAAAGACTTATGTGAAAGTTATAATTACGTTACTATTGAACCAAATGTCGGTGCGTATTTTGTATGTCTACCAGTGTGCGAATAGGCTAGATAGAGCGTGTGTTGAATATTGTATAGAATAGGGTGAAATCCAGTACGAACAATAGGTTTTGTGATGTCTAAGCCACTTCGTACGAAGGGACGACATTGTCTGTTCGTACGGATGCGCAAGACTAGCTTCGTACGAAGGCACCCATAGTGGGTTCGTACGAAGCCAGGCAGCCTATATATAGGAGTGCTTGGGTCTTGTGTTGGACAAGCTTTTGGTTCCCTATGGGAGATGCTGTCCAACTTGTTTCGTAGGTATGTAACTTTCATATATCAATAGAAACCAGATTATAAGTGATTGTATGGTGTTGTATTCTACTTCTACTCCTTTCTAATCACTGAACCGATCATATCTAGACCAAAGCTCCGTCAAACTCGACGTTTCCTGGACTATCAAGTGGTATCAGAGCTACGGTATCGATTCAATCGATCTAACAGTTGATTGAATCACCTACGCTCATTAATTTTGGAAGTGTCGTGAGTTTTGACGTAAAATAACAGAAAACATCAAATTAAAGGTCAATTCACGGATGGAATTCAAAATTGAAGACATCATTATGTTCGGAACTGATTTTCTCACAATCCTGTGAAATTTCATCATGAAATTCAAAGTATTAAAGATTCTGGATCAAAAAATGTGTTTGAAAGTGTTCTTGAGGTACCAGCTCAGCTTCGTATGAATGCACGGCTTCGTACGAAGGGTGGTTTTAAACTGTCATACATGCTGGTACAAAGGCGCACTCATGGGTTCATACAAAGGGGGTTTGAAGCTTAATTGTCATATCTTTACAGCTTCGTGCGAAGGGGGTGTTTCTACCTTCGTACGAAGGGGACACTTGGTGTTTCATTGTCAATTCGTCCGAGTCTTTAGCCAACATATTTGATGATGCGTTCACAGATTGAAGAAATTAGTGGGGTAGTTATGATACTAGTGCAACATGTTTATTATCCATAGCATCTGACTATTTGTGGGCCAAAACGTTAAATCCGCATAGATGAAAAACTGACTTTCGGTACAGAGATTGTCATATTCTCAGTATTGTCAAGTTTTTCAGAGATGAAAAAGACTAAATTGCTCAGTTTAAGGGGGAATTCAGTAAAGAGACGTCAGAATTTGCAAAAATGAGGGGGGATCAAAATTTCAATGTCATATATTGAAATTCTGGCATTTTTCTTGATAGTTATAACAACCCTCCTGAATTTTTCAGACACACTAATATATTTTAAAATACCTTTATATGTCTCAAAATACACCTCGTATGCGAAAACGGGTCCCGAATATCTTTAGTAGTATTAAAATTAAATAAAAACAAGAAAATTAAGGCTGTCGCGGGGCGCATAGCCTTTGGCTACCTCCTACGCGGGCCGCGAGCGATCATCAACGAGGTAAGACCCTGGGCTGCCACATGGCAGCCATACGTCGGAGCTAGGATGCTGACCCGGATCAGCTAGGGCCTACCCTAGGGAGCCTCGCGGGCAGCGAAGGCCCTGGCCGTGTTCTACGCGGGGCGCGAAGGAGCCAAAATCAGGCCCTATATAAAGAGGGCATCGGCCTTCAGTTCCGATCGCTCATTTCCTTTCTTTATCTCGAATTTCTTAAGTGTAGAAGTAATTCTCGGGCATAATACCCCCCTAATTCACGAAGTTCTGCCCCGTTGTAAGTATTATAACCCCGGTTATGTATTAGATACGCTGCCCGATTGATCCAGGGTTCCGTAACGGCTGTCGAGGTTCTGCCCGATGTAGTCGTTGGAATGCCGTCTCGGGGAGGGTATTACTAATGTAAATATTGGGTTATTATACTAACACATCTACATCTGTGTAATTAATAGATAACCACCAGGAAACCCTTAAAAGAAGTCTAAGACAGCAATGTGAGTAATCTCCTTTTTGTAAACCTTTTACAAACTGTTTTTACAAATCCTTAAATAATTTACAATGTGATTAGCAGTGATTGAGTCTTTGTAATTCTTCAATTACTGCCGGTATGTTGGGGTTTTGTATACAAAATGTGAAACACGTTACCATTGGACAACGAGATAGCCAATGTGTAATATGACCCACCAGTCATGGATTGACAGTACTGAATGAGTAATTGTGTAGATGTAAACATTGTAATAGCTCTCAATACTGTGAAAATTTATAAAACTCTTCTTGATTAAACCGGGATTCACTCACCAGTATTTCTCACTGACAAAATGTTTTTAAACGCGTTTCAGGTAACAAAATGTGAAAGCCAACTAGAAGACAGCTGGACAGCACTGAAAGCTTGGAAAAAAGTGGCTATAAAAGTTACCTAAATAAAAGAATATGTTTTATTCAATAAAATAGGGATTTTCCCTATGAAAATGTTTGTAATGAAAACTTGGGTTTTATCCCAATATGTTTAATATTATAAAAGTGTGGTATTTACTCTAATAAATATTTCCTAACTACGGTCCTGATGAAATTTCTGCTGCCAAAATAATAAACACCAATACCACCAAAATTGGTCTCGCGGCCGCCCGTTCCCGGGACAGATAGGGACGGGGGTTGCGACAGAAGGTGGTATCAGAGCTAAGCCACTGATTCAGCCACAGAAGTGTTCTGCTGACACCAAGATATTATTCAAATTGTTAGGAAATTAATTATGAAAATACGTGCATATCTGTAATTTATTGTTGTGTGTTATTTGACTATTTGTTAGTTTATAGTATGAGTGACCAAGGACCCTCAGACGTTTATCGTCAGCTGTCCGATTCACCTAGGAGTGAAGGTACCTCTTCACAGCCTGCTCTCTCTGGGTATTCAGCTGACCAGGAAGAAGGGATGTTTGTGTTTAAGGCTCAGTCTGAAGAGCCATTCCCTCAAAAAAAAGAGAGGATGGTTCAGTAAGGGAGCACACGAGCGTAGGAAGAGAATGCGAAAGTTGCAACAGCAGAGAGTCCTAGCAGCCGCTAAGCGAGAGACAGATGCCCATACACAGGATATGCTTAATAGGAGCTTAGGAATTTTTCATATCCTAGCAACCACAGCTGCTGACCCAAACCTGGAACAACTAGTAGCCCCACAACCCTTACCTTTGTTTCCCACGCAGACAATGGAGATAGAAAACAACCCAGAAAACCAAGTCCAAAAGCATGATTTTAACCCCGAGGAGATACCTAGGATACCAGCCCCTAATCCCTTAGACCCAGACTACGATTCGTGGTCTGATGATCATAGGGATTATGTGCAACGCATCCACCTAACCGACGAACCCATGCCGAACTTAGCAGCCTATCCAGGTCCGGACCCTCTAGATACCTACTACGTTAACGATGAATACATTAGGGAGATCTTAGAGAATCCGTACCCTCGGGAGGAACACATGCCCTAGTACCCAGACCCAGTACTAGCACCTGCACCCCCAATGAGTGCAGAAAATGTGCAAGAGCTCCGAACATTCGGAGAAGAGATTTTAGAAAGTAGCGAGAGAATGAGGCAGGTCGGAGAGCGACTCGTCTGGAAGTACGACGAGCGCCGTATGGATTTTTGGATGAATCCATATCTATAAAGATGATGGTGGAGATAGTAACAATAATATATATATATATGTGTGTGTGTGTGTGTGTGTATGAAAAAAAAAATAATAATAATATATATGTGTAATAATAATATATGTTGTAGTATAGACCACCTCATGGTTAGTGATGCATATTAGTATTGTAATTTTAAATTCCAGTATCGGTTTGTATTAGAAGCATACTATATAAGAAAGAGTAAGTCGCAATGCTCGACGTTTTTGACCAAAATGTGTTTTGTGTGATTATTGCCTAAATTATTAATTATTTTGTGATATTAATAATTGGCAAATGTTTAAAATTCAGATGGACAACGAAGTGAACCAGAAAACCAGAATAATGATAACCAGAGTAACAATAAGCCGGATAATGAAAATGCGAACAACAACAATAATGGAAACCAAGTGGATAACAGTGCCATGCAACATATAGTGGCACAAGGGATAATAGATGCAATGCCATATATTATCAAAACGGTTAAGGAAGCAGAAAATAAAAGTAAACATGATAGCAAACGACCTTCTGAACCTGAAAACAGCGTAAACAATGGACCCATACTTCAAGTGCCCATTCCCAAAAGAAGAAGAATCGTGTCTTATGGTTGGTCTTATAAAGAATTTTGGTCTTGTAAACCAATGGAATTCTCGGGCAATGAAGGGGCCTACGCTGTATAGAAAAGACCGAGGCAGTCTTAAGAATAAGCAAATGCACGGAAGAGGATAAGATAATGTTTGCTTCCAATCTGTTTAAGAATTCAGCACTAGAATGGTGGAACACTATCCTCCAATCGGGGGGAAGTGATAGAACTTATAATATGGAATGGGAGGAATTTAAAAACATGGTAGAAAGGAAATTTTGTCCTCCTAATGAAAAGGAACAGATAGCAAAAAAATTCCTAAACCTTAGCATGATTGGGGTAGATAGTAAGGGTTATACTACATTATTCTTTGAATATGCTCGAATAGTACCAACCATTGCATCACCAGAACCAGTATTAATCTCCCGTTACATTTGGGGATTAATTGGGGAGATAAGGCATGTAGTCAAGGCACCTAGACCTCAAACCATAGAAGAAGCTATAGAACTAGCAAACACCTTGACAGATGAATTAGTCCGTACACAAGAAGAGGATCAGAGGAGGAACCTAACCCAGAAGCTTACCCAGGAATTCCGTTCTAGAAATTCTAACCGTGGAAAAAATGTAGGCTCTACCTCTGCACCCTATTGTAGGTATTGCAAAAGGAAGCATTCAGGAAGATGATCCATATACTGTAACGTCTGCAAAATATCGGGACACAAGGAGGAAGATTGCAGGAAGAAGCCTAACAACAGGATATGCTTAAACTGTGGAGAACAAGGTCATATCAAGCCTAACTGTCTAAAGCTAGCTCCAGCCACGAACACCAAGAATACTAAAAATGCTAGAGCATTTTTTCTGGCTGTAGAAGAAGCAAAGATGATCCCAGATGTGATCACCGGTACGTTTTTAGTTAATGATGTTTTTGCTAAAGTATTATTTGACTCTGGTTCAAACCAAAGTTTTATTAATACTTCTTTTTGCAAACTTCTCAATCAACCATTAACTAAACTCCCACAAGAATGTCTAGTAGAGACAGCAAATGGGGAAACCATTAAGATTTCTGAAATCTTGCAGGGAGCAAGAATAGAAATTTTAAATCAGAATTTTATTGCAAATCTTTACCCAATGAATCTGGCAGGATTTGATGTTGTGTTAGGAATGGATTGGTTAATAGCCAATAAAGCCAGTATTTTATGTGATCAAAAGTCAATCCAAGTAAATTCACCAAGGGGTGAAAAGATCACAATTAAAGGAAATAAAACCTCTAGATCCACAAAGTTCATCTCTGTGATGAAAACAACAAGTTATATAAGAAAAGGGTCATTAGTGTATTTGGTTTCCATAATCACTAACACTAAAGGAAAATAATTAAAGGATATTCCAGTAGTATCCCAGTTTTCTGATGTATTTCCAGAAAAGCTACCAGGGCAACCTCCAAACAGAGAAGTGGAATTCAGAATCCATTTGATACCGGGAACCGCACCAATTGCCAAAGCACCTTACCGTTTGGCACCAGCAGAAATGCATGAACTGAAGAAACAATTAGATGAATTGTTGGAAAAGAGATTCATACAGCCAAGCTCATCGCCATGGGGAGCACCAATTTTATTCGTTAAAAAGAAGGATGGATCAATGCGTATGTGCATTGATTACCGCGAATTGAACAAAGTCACGATTAAGAATCGGCATCCATTACCAAGAATCGATGGTCTGTTCGATCAATTGCAAGGAGCATGATTTTTCTCTAAAATCGATCTAAGGTCAGGATATCATCAATTAAAGGTACAGGAAGAGGACCTTCCTAAGACCGCTTTAGAACAAGGTGTGGCCATTATGAATTTACTGTCATGCCATTTGGTTTAACCAATGCCCCATCTGCATTTATGGACACGATGAACCGAATATGTAAGCCATATTTGGATAAATTCATAATTGTCTTTATAGATGATATTCTTATTTACCCTAGGAGTAAAGAAGAACATGCAAAGCATCTGCGTGCACTTCTAAGTTTATTGAGAAAAGAAAAACTTTATGCTAAGTTTTTGAAGTGTGAGTTTTGGTTAGAACAGGTACAATTTATTGGACATCTAGTTAATCATGAAGAATTCATGTAGATCCCACCAAGATCGAGGCAATTACCAAGTGGAAAACCCCTGAGTCACCAACCGAGGTTAGAAATTTCTTAGGATTGGCCGGTTATTATAGAAGTTTTATTCAAGATTTTTCTAGAATAGTCATTCCCTTAACTAAGTTAACCTGCAAATCTGTTAAATTTGAATGGGGACCAAAACAAGAAGAAGCCTTTAGAATTCTTAAGCAAAGACTAACCCATGCACCCATACTAGCGTTACCAGAAGGAACTGAAGATTTTGTAATCTATTGTGACGCTTCTAAATTAGGTTATGGATGTGTGTTGATGCAACGTCAAAAGGTTATAGTTTACGCCTCTAGACAACTTAAGAATCATGAAGAGAATTATTCAACCCATGATATAGAATTAGGAGCTATAATTTTTGCCCTTAAAATTTGGAGACATTAACTTTATGGTAGTAAATTTACCATTTTCACCGACCATAAGAGTTTAAGGTATGTTTTTGTGCAAAAGGAATTAAATATGAGACAAAGACACTGGATGGAGATACTTTGTGATTATGATTGTAATATCCAGTATTATGCAGGAAAAGCAAATGTAGTAGCTGATGCTTTAAGTCGAAAATATATCATGAAAAGCCAAAAAGAGTACGTTCTCTTAAGTTAAATCTGCAAATAGATTTAAATGAACAGATTAGAAAAGCACAAGAATCAGTAATCAAGGATGATACTGAAAAATTAAAAAGAATGATTAAGGAATTAGAACAAGGAACAAATAGGATTTGGAGATTCCATAAGGAAAGAATGTGGATACCTAAATTAGGAAACCTACGTCACCGTATATTAGAAGAAGCCCACAAGTCTAAGTATACGATGCATCCTGGAAGTGATAAGATGTATCAGGACTTAAGGAAGAATTTTTGGTGGATAGGAATGAAAAAAGATATAGCAGCATATGTTGCAAAAATGTTTAACTTGTTCACAAGTCAAAGCTGAACATCAGAAACCCTCAGGTTTATTGCAACAGTTAGAAATGCCTGTTTGGAAATGGGAATTAATAACAATGGATTTTGTTACCAAATTACCCAAAACAAGAAAAAGTAATGATACAATCTGGGTGATTCTAGACAGGCTAACTAAGTCAGCTCATTTCTACCAATGAAAGAAACTTTCAGTATGGAACAACTAGCTAAATTATATGTAAATGAAATAGTTTCATTACATGGAATTCCTCTATCAATTGTTTCTGACAGAGATAGTCGTTTTACCTCTCATTTTTGGACAAGTTTCCAAAAAGCAATGGGAACCAAGTTGAATCTAAGCACCGCTTATCATCCACAAACGGACGGACAAAGCAAAAGGATAATTCAGACACTGGAGGACATGCTTAGAGCTTGTGTAATTGATTTCGGAGGTAATTGGGACGATCACTTCCCATTGATAGAATTTTCTTATAATAACAGTTATCATACAAGTATCAATGTTGCACCATTCGAAGCACTCTATGGACAAAAGTGCCGAACGCCAGTCTGTTGGGCAGAAATTGGAGAAAAGCAACCATCTGGACCTGAGATAGTACAAGAAACCACAGACAAAATCATTCAAGTCAAGGAACAGCTGAAAGCAGCACGTGATCGACAAAAGCGTTATGCTGATAACAGACGAAAGCCATTGGAATTTCAAGTAGGAGATAAAGTGTTATTGAAAGTCTCTCCTTGAAAAGGAGTGGTAAGATTCATAAAAAGGGGAAAGCTATGCCCCAGGTATGTTGGACTTGGACCTTTTGAAATTATTAGAAAAATAGGACCTGTAGCCTATCAGCTACAACTGCCAGAGGAAATGATAGGAATACATGATGTATTTCATGTATCTAACCTCAAGAAATGTTTAACTAATGAATCACTGATGGTGCCTCTTAAGGATATAGAGGTAAATGAACAGTTAAAGTTTGTAGAAAAGCCTCTACAGATTGAAGACATGAAGAACCTCAAGCACAAGAGATTAGTTCTGGTCAAAGTGAAATGGGACTCCAAAAGAGGACCAGAGTACATATGGGAGCTTGAATCAGAAATGCAAAGGAAATACCCGCATTTGTTCCAGTAGATCTCGAGGACGAGCTCTAAAACAAGGTGGGGAGGATATAACAACCCTCCAGAATTTTTCTAACACCCTAAAATATTTTAAAATACCTTTATATGTCTCAAAATGCACCCCGTATGCGAAAACGGGCCCCAAATATCTTTAATATTATTAAAATTAAATAAAAACAAGAAAATTAAGGTTGTCGCAGGGCGCGTAACCTTTGGCTACCTCCTACGCGGGCCACGTGCGATCATCAACGGGGCAAGACCCTGGGCTGGCACGTGGCAGCCACACGTCGGAGCTAGGATGCTGACCCGGATCAGTTAGGGCCTACCCTAGGGAGCCTCGTGGGCCGCGAAGGCCCTGGCCGTGTTCTACGCGGGGCGCGAAGGAACCAAAATCAGGCCCTATATAAAGAGGGCATCGACCTTCAGTTCCGATCGCTCATTTCCTTTCTTTATCTCGAATTTCTTAAGTGTAGAAGTAATTCTCGGGCATAATACCTCCCTAATTCACGAAGTTCTACCCCGTTGTAAGTATTATAACCCCGGTTACGTATTAGATACGCTGCCCGATTGATCCAGGGTTCCGTAACGGCTGTCGAGGTTCTGCCCGACGTAGTCGAGGTTCTGCCCGACGTAGTCGAGGTTCTGCCCGACGTAGTCGTTGGAATGCCGTCTCGGGGAGGGTATTACTAATGTAAATATTGGGTTATTATACTAACACATGTACATTTTTGTAAGTAATAGATAAACACCAGGAAACCCTTATAAGAAGTCTAAGACAACAATGTGAGTAATCTCCTTTTTGTAAACCTTTTACAAACTGTTTTTACAAAACCTTAAATAATTTATAATGTGATTAGCAGTGATTGAGTCTTTGTAATTCTTCAATTACTGCCGGTATGTTGGGGTTTTGTATACAAAATGTGAAACACGTTACCATTGGACAACGAGATAGCCAATGTGTAATATGACCCACCAGTCATGGATTGACAGTACTGAATGAGTAATTGTGTAGATGTAAACATTGTAATAGCTCTCAATACTGTGAAAATTGATAAAACTCTTCTTGATTAAACTGGGATTCACTCACCAGTATTTCCCACTAACAAAATGTTTTTAAACGCGTTTCAGGTAACAAAATGTGAAAGCCAACTAGAAGCCAGCTGGACAGCACTGAAGGCTTGGAAAAAGTGGCTGTAAAAGTTACCTAAATAAAAGAATATGTTTTATTCAATAAAATAGGGATTTTCCCTACGAAAATGTTTGTAATGAAAACTTGGGTTTTATCCCAATATGTTTAATATTATAAAAGTGTGGTATTTACTCTGATAAGTATTTCCTAACTACGGTCCTGATGAAATTTCTGCTGCCAAAATAATAAACACCGATACCACCAAAATTGGTCTCGTGGCCTCCCATTCCCGGGACAGATAGGGGGCGGGGGTTGCGACAATAGTCCAGGAAACGTCGAGTTTGACGGAGCTTTGGTCTAGATATGATCGGTTCGGTGATTATAAAGGAGTAGAATTAGAATACAACACCAAGCAATCACTTATAATCTAGTTTCTATTGATATGTGAAAGTTACATAACCACAAAACCAGTTGGACAGCATCTCCCCATACGGAACCAAAAGCTTGTCCAACTGGTTTCGCGGGTATGTAACTTTCATATATCAATAGAAACCAGATTATAAGTGCTTGTTTGGTGTTCTATTCTACTTCTACTCCTTTCTAATCACCGAACCGGTCATATCTGGACCAAAGCTCCGTCAAACTCGACGTTTCCTGGACTATCAAGAAAAATGCCGGAATTTCAATATATGACATTGAAATTTTGATTCCCCCTCATTTTTGCAAATTTTGACGTCCTTTACTGAATTACCCCTTAAACTGAGCAATTCAGTCTTTTGTCATCTCTGAAAATTGTTTAATTATAAGTAATTCAAATTTATCGCTCACTGCTTTTCATATCCGAAAGTAATCCAACTCTCGTAAGCATAGGCCTTCACCCAGTTTTCAAATCTAGTGATCCACCAATGATAATCTTCTATATTCATTAGTTTCGGTGGTCGTTGATGATTTCCGTACACACTATCATACTTCAAACACTCAGAAATAGCACTTGAAACAGTCTTTGTTATAAATGGGTTTCCTCAGATGTGAACACGTTATAAAACGTGTTGTAAAATTCTTCAACCATGATTACCTGTAAAGACACAATCAAACAAACACTTGATCAACCTTGAAAAACAAACAATACTGTCTTGGTTCATACGAAGCTATCAAATAACCTGGGTTCGTACTAAGCAACTTATTCCCAGATTCGTACGAAGCTGCCAATGTCTAGGTTCGTACGAAGCCAAAATTTTCAAAATAACAACTTAAAGATGTGGGTTCGTACGAAGCTGCAGTGTGAGGCTTCGTGCAAAACTAAGCTGCTGTCGCAACCCCCGATCCCTGATCCCCGGAAACGGGTGGACGCGATCACAGAGTTTCAGTGGTATCAGGGTTATTTAGTCTTGCAGCGGAATTTACATCAGGACCGTAGTTAGGAAATGTTTATCAGAGTAAAACCACCTCATTTAATATTAATAATCACATGGGTAAAACCCAAGTTTCTTATTACAATACATTTATAGGGACACACCCTATTTTATTGAATTTAAAACATCGTTTATTTGGTAACTTTTATAGCCACATTTTTCCCAAGCCTTTAGTGCTCTCCAGCTGGCTTTTTACTAATTGGCTTTCACATTGGGTTACCTGAAACATGTTTTAAAAATATTTGTCAGCGGGAAATACTGGTGAGTGAATCCCAGTTTAATCAAGTTTAAAGTCACAGTGAACAGTATTGAGAGCGATCACATTGTTTATGTCTACACAATTACTCCATTTGGTACTATCAATCCTGACTTGTGGGTCATATTACCCATTGGCTAACTCATTGTCCAATGGTAACGTATTGTCATCCCGACTTACTACTCGTAAGTAGTACAAATTTTGTATACAAAACCCCAACATACCGACAGTAATTGAAGAACTACAAAGACTCAATCACTGCTAAATTTCATTGTAAAACATTTAAGGTTTGGTAAAACATTACCAAAAAGATTATCAAAAAGAGGATAAACTCACATTGCTGTCTTAGGCTTTTCGTAAGGGTTTCCTGGATATAATCTATAATTTATACAAATGTACATTGATTAGTACCATAACCCTTTGAAATTATTAATGATACCCTCCCCGAGACGGCATTCCAACAACTACGTCGGGCAGAACCACGACAGTTGTTACGGAACCCTAAATCAATCGGGCAGCGTAACTATTATGAAACTAGGGTTATAATACTTACAACGGAGCAGAACCTCGCTAATTAGGGGGTATAATACTTGCAAAATATGCCTAATATCAGAGAATTCAAGATTGAGAATTGAGAATGAGCGACGGAAATGGAAACCCGAGGCCTCATTTATATAGTTGCTGATATTGACTCTCAGGCGGCCCGCGTAAGGTAAGGCTAAGCCTTACGCGGCCCGCGTAAGGTAAGGCTAAGCCTTACGCGGCCCGCGTCAACATATGGTCAAACTATAGCTTAGCTGATTCGATGTGTAGGTCCGCCACGATGTCGACACGTGTCAGCACCGGATGTCTCCGCATTTCATGATCTCTAGCGGCCCGCGTAAGTGTAAGCTTAAGCTTACGCGGCCCGCCTTGACTAAAGGATTCAACGATATCAGGTTTAACCCTGATACGGCCCGCGTGAGATATTGGGGTGGGTCTACGCGGCCCGCCTCAACTAAACATTTCATGTTTTTAATTTATTTTATAACTATAACATAATTTGGGCTCGGTTTTCACATACGGGGTGTAATTAAAGACATAATGAGACATTCTATAATATACTGGAGTGTCGGAATTATTATAAGGGTGTTGGTTTTACCGAGGGTTGTTACAGCTGCGACGAACAAAGTCACGTTTTTCATGGTTTTTCACTGATTTGAGTATGATTTTGTTCGAATTTTGATCTGAAACTTTGTAGGATTGATTAAAACTGGTTTTAACACAACATATTCAAAATTTAGCCAATTTTAACCGTGAAATCTCTATAGATCTGAAATTTAAAGTTCAAAAGAATGTGTAGAAGAAGTGTAGAAGAAGATGTGAGTAGAAGATGATGAATTCAGCTCTGATGATGATGAATCAACTTCAATCTTCATGTCTTCAATCCGTGCAAATAATCACCCGCTCTGATTTCGATCCTGAAAGCTGAGGCTAAGGGGGGGGGGGGTCTGAAGACGAGCTCAAAGCAAGGGGAGCTTGCATACAATGAGCCAGGTAACTATCCTGAGGGAGCTTGTAGAGAAAGAACCAAGTGTCGATCCTTAAATGTACAGAAGTTTAAAGAAAGGGGGACCCTGGAGATAGAGTTAATCGAAAGAGGGAGCAGCTGAAGTTGTAAACAGATCCACAGGGAGTCTGTAAGAATAAAGGGAGAGTCTATGTTGCTGAAAACATCAACATTTCTAGAAGACTCAGAGAGAGACAGAAAGCTATGAGATTGACTATAGTAATATCCAAGGGGGAGTCTGTGAGTGCATAATGTCTATCACTTCTCTCAATCACATATCGTAGCTTAATCAGATGATACAAGACTGGTGCTGAACAGAGCAGAGCATAAAGAGCATATAAGATTATGTAGCTTCGTACGAAGTAGGGGTGAGCATGGTGCGGTTCGGTTATTACCTATAACCGAAACCATAACCGCACACTGCGGTTATCAAAAAATCATAACCGTTCGGTTTCGGTTAATGCGGTTTCGGTTAATCGGTTATTGCGGTTAATGCGGTTTCGGTTCGGTTATAGGTCGGTTATTATTAGTGTAAACTATAATGGGCCAATAAGGTTGGGTCATGGTTAGTGTAAAATGTAATGGGCCAATAAGGTTGGGTCATGGTTAAAAGTTAAAACATTCAAATACTTTACCAAAGATACATATAGATTAGGCCATGGTTAAGCATTTAAATACAAACTTAAAGACTTATGGTGCTACGGATTTGGCGATGTTTAAAATATTCGGTTCGGTTCGGTTATTTGCGGTTATGAAAATAAGAATAACCATAACCGAACCGCAAAAATCGGTTATTAAAAATATAAATAACCAACCCTTCGGTTATTTCGGTTATCGGTTATTTCGGTTCGGTTTTTTCGGTTATTTTGGTTACGGTTCGGTTACTTCGGTTATATGCTCACCCCTAGTACGAAGGGAAGCTTAAGCAGCATCGTAAGAAGTGAGCAGCTTCGTACGAAGGGAGTCATTCACAGCTTCGTACGAAGCCACAACTACTATATATATATGTGTGTGTGTGTAGGGTCGTGTTCATTGGTAACTTTTGTGACTAGAGGGGGGGAAACTCTGTCCGTTTGATTTCGTGGTATTGTTCTTGTCATATTATCAATATAAATCAACAGTTAATTACTTCTTCATGTTCAATTCACACACGTACTTGGATTCCGCACAAGATACGTGTTCATACGCATTCATTGGTAAAGGAATCGATCCAGGAATCGCATCCACACCAAAGACTTGCAAGTTGGTGGGGAAGGTCAAAAAGTATCACTGGTCTTTAAAACTACATGCAAATTATTGTACTATGATTGTTATTTAAGACACATGTAAAATGTTATTTGACTTCTGTTGTTTCTTTCTCATTTGTGGTCTATGATTGTTATTTAAGACACATGTAAAATGTTATCCTTAGGTTATTCATCTTTGCTGAATAGTCTACACAAGTACACGATATCATTAAACTTAAGACCTTACATACAATTTAAAGTCTTACCGTAATCCTAAAGTCTTTTCACACACCAAACCTCGTTCCATTATGTCTATCTACAAGTGAACGTTTTACAACTTTAATGTGAAAGTTATAATTACGTTACTATTGAACCAAAGACTTATGTGAAAGTTGGTGGGGAAGGTCAAAAAGTATCACTGGTCTTTGAAACTACATCCAAATTATTGTACTATTATTGAGTATATATTGATTGAGCAAACTGAATATATATATAGCCATTCGAAGAAACATACAATTAAAGAGAACGAGTAATTCGATTTTGCTTTTCTTTTTCCTTTCCTTATTCTTCATCTCTTCTACCACTTCTTCTACCAACACCACCCATAAATGCTCTGTTCAACAGACCCTTGCTTTGCTTTTGTTTAAACAAATCCTTTCCTCCATCAATATACCCTGTTTGAGTATGACTCTGAATGTGAAGATTGGCTTGGTTCTAGTTATAATCCACTCATGATGAACTGGAACACAAGTACAGAGAGGGGTGTTAAAAAAATCAGTATCTGAAACCGAATCCGAAATATCCGAAAATTTGTATCTGAAATTTTGGATATCCGAAATCCGAATAATCCGAATTTTCAGATTCGGATTCGGATATTAATTTCAAAATTTTCGGATAATCCAATTATCCTATATCCGAAAGCCAATTTTTTTTATAAATATATATAGTATATGAGCATTATATTTAGTTTGAAATATAGTAAAAAATAGTAAATAATCGGATTCAGATGTGGATTTATGAATGCTTTTAGTTTTCAATGTTGGAAATTTGGAAAATCGAATATAAGTTTAGTTTTAGTCTATGCACAAAATATTTTTTTTTATTTTTTTATAAATTCGGATATCCGTTTGGATATCCGAATCCGTATCCGAAATTTCGGACATACGAAACCAGATATCCAAAATTTCGGATACGGATTCGGATATCAATATGCACTATCCGAAATTTTTGGATATCCGGTTTTCGGATATCCGGGGATAATTCGATCTTGAACACCCCTAAGTACAGATTGCTGTGATTGGAATGGAGTCACTTCTGACCACTCCACTGGTGAGGTTATCGGTCTTGACCTGAGCTGTGGGATGGTGCAAAGTACTATCCACCCTAACTTCATTCTTTTTCACCTCCCTCTTGTTCAGAGACTCAACCTTGCTTACTATAATTTTAATGATTCCCAACTTCCACCTGACATAGGCAGGCTTTGTAATAGTCTCACACATCTCAACATCTCTTATTGTGGGTTTACTGGTCAAGTTCCCACATATATTTCACACCTTCATAAATTGGTGTCCCTTGGTCTCTCTTTTAACTGTTATGAAAGAACTTTCTGTCACATTTATTAACATCTTTGCAGTTTTACCTAGTAATCTTAATATATCTTCTTCATCTTTAAATTTGCTAAATCTTAGCCCAACTTTTTCAGTCTTCAGTCTCTGGAAAACCTTGACTTGTCAGAAAAAAGTTTGACAGGGCATATCCTTTCAGGGATCTCACTTCCTAAATTGGTTGAGCTTGATCTCTCTCTCAATGAAAATTTGCTAATTCGACCTCGTTTTTTCAATATTCTCTTCAAAAATTCTACCTTTTGAGATATCTTAGGCTTTGGGGGGTTAATAGTGGTTCGACTTCTTTACCCACTTATATTAACATCTCTTCTTCTTTAAGGTCACTCGATCTTAGAAAAACCAGGCTGCAAGGGAAGTTACCTGATAGCATCTTAAGTTTTAAACATTTGGAGGATCTTCTCTTGTTCAGGAACACTAATCTCTCTGGTCCATTTCCCAAGGTTAACACAAGCAATAACATCCTTCTCAGGTTGTTACTTCTGTCATATTACTTCTGTCATACACAAACTTATCTGGAGAGATACCAGCATCAATTGGCAATCCAAATCTTTAACTTACTTGTATCTCTCGTCTTGTGGATTGAATGGGTCCCTTCCCAAATCCCTAGGTAACCTTAGATACCTTGAAGTTCTATCTTTATCAAATAACAAGCTTTCCGGAACACTGCCTTCTTCATAGTTTACCCTTCATTCTTTAATAATTATCATGCTCCACAATAATAAGTTCCAAGGAAAAATGCCACTCCAATTGTTTTCTCTTAAATCTTTAAAATACTTATCCCTTCGTAGCAATCAATTAACTGGCCAGATCGATGTGCTTGATAATGGCCCTGACCTGCAAAATTTCAACGCCTTTTCAACCTCACTCACCTAGACATTTCATGTAATTATTTTAGAGGTGACTGGGAGTTGGATGCATTGTTATCAAGCCTCACAAACCTTCAACGTCTCACTTTGTCACACAGTGGTATATCTGTTTCAACCAGTAATGCTAATCATTATGTCAACCCTAGTTTTCAAATCTTAAGTGTGGCCTCTTACAGTCTAAAGGTGTTTCCAGTGTCCATTAGATCCATGACAAATCTCTACCACTTAGATCTGTCTAACAAGGATATACAGGGACACATTCCTGACTGGATAGGGGAGATTGGAAAAAATCAGTTGTCAATTTTGGATCTTTCAAATAACTCGATAACTGGCACCATTCCAAATGTGTTCGGGGATTGGAGTGGGTTAGAGTGGTTTATTTTGAATAGAAATCAGTTAAAAGGAAAGGTGCCTACTTCTTTGTACAAATGTCAAAAGTTAAGAATAATTGATTTGGGAAACAACCAGTTAAGTGACACATTCCCTAGCTGGTTAGGAGATCTTCCCGATTTACAGGTTCTTATCCTAAGATCAAACAATTTTCATGGTGGCATTAATGTAACCTCTTCAAACCCATTTCCAAGTCTGCAAGTTATTGACTTATCTCATAATGGGTTTGTAGGTCAACTCCTTACAAAATATTTGGAAAATTTCAATGCCATGAAGAATGTGGTAAAAAAGAACACCAAACCAGTGTTACGGAGAAAGGAGTTGATCAATACTTTCCACAACTTTCGGTTTAGTACACTATTGTTGATCTATCGGGCAATAAATTTAAAGGGGAGATTCCAAACATCATTGGAAATCTGAAATCTTTGATAGTACTCAACTTGTCACAAAATAGCTTAAAGGGTCAAATCCCACATTCTATTGGGAATATATCTGAAATTGAATCGTTAGACCTGTCTTGGAACCAACTCACAGGAAAGATTCCACAAAGCCTTGCTGATTTGACGTTTATCACAAAATCATCTCATGGGCCACATTCCACAAGGAAAGCAGTTCGACACATTTGATAATTATTCATTTGGTGGGAACCCAAAACTCTGTGGGCTTCCGTTGACCAAAAAGTGCGGTGAGCATCCTCATGAACTATAACTTGAAGGTGATGGAGATGAAGAGGATAGTGGATTCACATGGAAAGTGGTGGTGATGGGATATGGATGTGGAGTCTTACTTGGAATCGTGTTGGGATATATCATGTTATCAACTAGAAGACCAAAATGGTTCAATGCAATTGCTGAGGTAGCAGATCATATGAGCTTAAACAGGCAAAACAAGATAAGATAATGAATTTAGTTCAAGAATGGTACATGTTTCACATGTTTTTCTATTACACTAAATTGTGCAAAATGCCTTACTCTGTTTTCTTTTATATATATATATATATATATATATATATATATAAATGATGCAGGGAAAGAACTTTACGCTGCAGCTGGACCCTTTTGAATCACGCAGTTGTTGAGAAGCCTCTGAATTATGTTGTATGTTGAGTTTTGTTATTGTGTTGTATTTTTAGCAGTTGTTGAGAAACTTCTGAATCGGTATTCAAATAGCTCTTTCTACTTTGGTGTACAAGTAGAAAGTAAAAAGTAGATCCACATGGTTAAAATAGTCTGTGAAGCCAAGAACAATTATAGGACCACTTTATTAAATCATATACAACTTTAGAGCAACTTGAAGCAAAAAAATTCTTAAAGGACGCCAACAGTAGCATAAAATGTATCAGAGGTCATCTTCTTATATTGCAGAATATGTTTATGCACCTGCTGTGTTTGTTGAAGGCCCACAAGTGAATGATTTAGAGCAGTCAAAAACTTGAATCAACCTATGTGACATTGCAGTAGTTCAAGTAGTTATTTGATTTCCTAATAGCAGCAAGAAATACAACCCGTTATGACTGAACCCATTCAGACCCGCTACCCCGCCTGACCCCACCTGCCCGTTTTTCCAAGTTTATTTGAGATGCTTATCTGATATGGAGGTAAATCAATGAGTATGTGTTGATTTGTCCCTCTGATGCTTGTGACTTGTGAGATTTATTGCTAATTGTTTGAGATGGCTGGAAACTTGCATAATGGTTTACGATTATTAAACATTTAGGCTTTAGTCTGAATAAATATCTGTGGAGCTGATGCGTGTGAAGTGTTATATATATTAGGTGTATATTTTAAGCCCCTTTAACACCTATTTTTAGCCAAGTTTTAAATTTATAAAACACGATATTTTACTAACACTAAACACACATATGGGCAAGTGCACCCATCGTGAGCGTAGTATAGTGTTGGCAAGATACCGAGGTCGTCCAAGGACACAAGAGCTTTTAGTACCGGTTTATCCTCAACGTCTAATCAAAATAAAAAGTTTAGAAAAAAAATGTTTTAAACTAAGAAAAATAAAAACTAACTAAAATGCTGAAAATAAAAATAAAAATAAAAACAGATAGACAAGATGAATCACTTGGTTCCGACTCGTATCTAGTGTAACCTTTGATTATTTCCGCACTTTTGCACATAATTAAGAGATTATCTTAGTTATTGTAGTAGGCCCCTCTTTTGAAGGTGACGTTACCCTCACCCCAGTAGTTTGAGTCAGCAAGGATACAATCCTAAAAGGGTGGATTATTGGAAGATAATGAATTAAGTTATTAATGCAATATTATGGTAGGCCCCTCTTTTGGAGGTGACGTTACCCTCGACTAAGTAGTCTGAGTCAGCAGGGATACAGTCCTAAATAGCCGGGTTATAGTATTAATAGTAGTTAACTTATGAGGGGATCAAAGATTTTGGACCCCCGCCATCCAATACCGTGAAGTATTGAAGGAGGTCCTACTAAATTTGACCCAGGTCCATTGCAGGACCTCTAAACGCTGAACAATGGCAAGACCTTTACCAAACCGTTCCCTTAACCCCCGACCAGGTAGCCAACATACCTCCATATAGACCGTGGAGATATGAATGGAGAAAATCTTTTATTTTATATAGACAGTAAAATAATTTCAAGACACCACGGACAAACGATAAAGAAAGATCACCTTCAACATAAGCAACTAGTTATTAAAGTCATTAATACGAAACCAAATAAAAAGTGCAAAAGATTAGAAATAAAAAGTATTACACTAGACACTTTGTCTTCACCAAGTGATGTAAGAGACTTAGGCAAACATGGCCTTGATTGTCAAGAACTCTTACGATCAATCTTGGATCCCGAGACGACTCACACACTCTACGATGGACAATGGATGATGGTGGTGGATGATGGTGTTATGGTGGTGGTGGGTGGTGGGTGAAGTGTGAGAGAGGTGGTGTGCCAAGGGATGGTTTGAGCTTGAGCCAAGCACATCTATTTATAGGCTGAACAGAAGCTCGGGCACGGCCCCGTGTCCACGTCCTTCTCTTTCTTCATTAAATTCAGCTTTGTCTTATTAGTTGACCACGCCCCCGTGTCCGCTGAGCACGACCCAGTGGTGCAGAAAAATCTTTGTACTATGCAGATTTGCTGGATTGTGCGAATCTTATAGTTGACCACTGCCCCGTGTCCGCTGAGCACGGCCCCGTGGTGGGCAATAGAAGCTTCTACCACTTTGTCTTTTCTGCTGACACTTGGGCACGCCCCCGTGCTGGCTGAGCACGGGGCGTGTTCAGTCTTCTGTCTTCTTGTTTTGCTTGGGAAGATGCTGTCGTGGGGTCGGGCATGTCACGTCTTGTTCCTTTTCTTGTATTTATGTTAGATTTTGATGTCTTTTTGCTTCTTTTGTTAATTTGAGCTCATTTAATCCTGAAAATACAAAAGGAGGACAAAAGCACACTTTTTCCAACATTAGTACTAAAAAGGGGTTAGTTTTATGCCTCATTTGATAAAATTTATATGTTAATATTTGAACACATCAAATACCCCCACACTTGAATCTTTGCTTGTCCTCAAGCAAAACTCTTTAATTTGTGGCTATTACACACCCAAATGGAATGGGTAGAGAAGAAGGTGTTTGGGCTTGTCGTAGAGTGTCGGGATTTCCAAGATTCTTTATTTAATTTTATTTTTATTTATTTACAATCCTATTCGTCATGATTTATTTAAAACTTTTCATAAGATAAATTACTTATTAGGGCATAACATGCCTTTGTAAAATTCTATTTATATACAAGTTCACATACCTCACGGGGATCACTCAACACTCGGCCGAAAATGTTTTTTTGTGGATCACTCGAGAGCGGCATGGAACTTACTCCTACCATAGGCTTGCCAAGCAATCAATCCTCCTCCTTTTTAACTTATATACCTTTGTAAATATCAAGAGGACTTTGTGGGTTAAGGGTTAGGCTTGGGTTAAAGGTAGGTGGTTGGGTTGGTGGTTAGTAGAAAAAGGGCGAAAAGCGTAACAAGTGTCGGTTTTCGTATGACTTTCTATTTTTGTAACTTTTATTTTTGATGAAGCTATTTATTCAAACAAAGTTATTTTTGATGAACTTGTTTGTTTATTTTCTTTTGCTTCATCATCAACAACAATTTTTTTTTTTCAAAAGTCATATAAAGAACCGAACTTGTTACTAAAACAAAGGGATAAAAATGAAAAAGGTTTTGGTGGGTAAAAAGGGTGTTTGGTTTGGGTTATGAAATGAAAAGGTTTAGGCTCAAAGGGGCTAACTAGGGTGATTTTGGGTAGGTGGTAAAAAAAAAAAGAAAAATAATGGTGTAGAAATAAAAAGGGTTAGTCCTAATGCCTCCATCATTTACTTACTCGGGTTTAAGTTGGTAAGGACCGGGAATGTATCGTCATGGCAAGTTCTAGAGTCGTAAGAACCAAGCGGCTATTCACACAAGAAACGAAAATGAGCATTTAGTCAAATGATATGTAAGTGTTTGCTCAATAAAGGCTCAAAACTCACTTTTGTGGGAATGGGTTTTTATGTGATCAAGTATATATAATTAAATTTGAACTAAGCTTGTCATGCCTTTTCATAATTTTCTTATGTTGGTTCTTTTTATCACGACGCTATCGGTTGTAAATTCATAAAAATATAACATTTTTAAGAACTTGAATTTCCCGAATTAAACCTAGACAAGTAAAAAAAATGAAGATTAGCGGTTCCAATAGAGTTTTGTGTAAGGCTTGTATTTAGGACTTGCAAGTTTCAAGGTTTTAGCATCCCCCCCACACTTAAATTACACATTGTCCTCAATGTGTCCCAAAAATAAGTTTTTAGGTTGATTGAATGTGTAAAAAGGTGTGAAAAGCAAAAATTTTGTGTTACTGGGCGCTGAACACGGCCCCGTGTGATCCGGGCACGGCCCCGTGTTCAAGTGCCAGTAACAAAATTAAACAAGAGAAACAGAAGTCTGGACACGGGGGCGTGTTGGGTGAACACGGCCCGTGTCCAGTTACCTGAACTGGGTCTTTTTCTGCAGACTGTGCAGCACGGGGCCGTGTTGGGTGGACACGGCCCGTGCCGAGCTTACTGCAAACGAAGAAATTTGTCGGACGGTTCTGCTTTCCTGTATGGAGTGCTGGTTCAAGTTTCCCTTGCATCCTTTGCCATCTCAAGTGTGTTTTATTCATTTCAACACCATCCAAAACACCAAATTAACTAAAACCATCATTCATAGATCATAGAGAGAATTACATAATAGTCCTAAAAATTAAAATACTAGCTAGTTAGGTCAAAGAAACACAAGAAATCCAAGAAGTTTCTAGCCTACTATTTATTCTACTTAGCAAAATTTCCGAAAAGATAGATTTCTCAGTTAAAAGTGGCTTGAAAACTTCTCCCTACGGGTATGGGTTCCTCATACATCGGCGAGCCACTCTTCGATCTCCCTAGGGAGAAGAAAAGCGGGCTCACGAGCATCGGGTTGAGGAGGTGTAACTTCCACCGGAATTTCTTGAAGTTCTTCGAGAAGAGGTTCCGCCGGAATGTCGTCCCAACCGGTAGGATTTTGAATTCCAAGTGCGAGGTTCCAATCCTCTTGAGGGAGGATTGGTTCCGTAGGAGGTGTTACCAGAATGTTTAACCTCTGGTGCAAGAGGTTTATTTCCCGGAAATTGTTTTCCAACCCCACCGAGAGATAGTTTATACGGTCAATGAGGACCTCCTCCACTGAAGTCATCTCGTCAAGTGCTTCACGTAGCGCCATTACGTTCCTTACGAGAGTTGCTTCAATCGATGGCCTCCTTTCCCGTCGGCTGTTCCTTGGGTGCGCAGAAGAGGTTCCGCTGTTTTGGCTAGACATTCTATGAAAACAAACCAAAAACAGTTCGTTTTAATGAAACAGTACCACGGGCACGGCCCCGTGCTCAATGAACACGGCCCCGTGTTCAACTTTCTGCAGATTTCTAGAACAAGGAATCTTGGGGTTTCAAATTATTTTCTTAATTTATGAAGCATTTTTGAGCAGAAATAACTTAAAACAATGTTGTGTAACTTATTTTTAACAAGATTCCTTGAATAGAAATTCAATAAACATCACAACAAAGCTTGAAATCAAGCTTTAATGGAGTTCTTGGTGCAAGAAAGAAGAAGAAGGCAATAGATAAAAGAGGAAAGGACAAGATGCTTGTAGGAACCTTCTTTTAGAACATACCTAGGATGGTAAGTCAGAAAATCCCTCTAAATCTCTGTCCCTGGATGGTCCAAATGTGCAGGATTCTTGGCTGCATTTATAGAAAACGACAGCGTGCTGGACACGGCCCCGTGTCGTTTGGACACGGCCCCGTGTGCAGGCAAGATCCTGACACATTTTGTCCGTATTCTGACAAAAGTCAGAAGGAATCTTTTGGTGGACACGGGGGCGTGTTGACCTGGGCACGGCCCCGTGTCGGAAGGCTGTTTTATGAAGTTCGTCTATTTTTAAGGAACTTTTCCGGATCGGGCGGTTCCTTACTGGATGGAACAACCCCAAAGTGCCTAAGATACCTTAATTGATTTAGATTAAGACGAGAACGCAAGAGGTTGGCGGTGAGGGTGATTCCTATGCTATATGTAAGTGGACAAGTCCAACCCTTTCTCGGGCTCTCGTTAAAGAAGGTGTATGTCGAATCGCTCAGGTCTATGTATGCATCAAACGAAGTTGATGGGGAGTCCTTCACGGCACAATCGACACAGGGACGACTATCGCTCAAGTCCTCACTAGAGTTAGAAGTATCATTGGAAACAATGAAGTTGTTTGAATGCGGTTCCAACCTCTCTTCTTGGTTATTGTCTTGGAAAAGATTATTGAAATCTTCCCTAAGTTCTTTTAACCAATTAAAAATTAGATCTTCTAGTTGAAATAATTCATCGAGAAGCATTTCTCCTAGAATATCTGGTTGGGCGCATTCGAGGGAGCGATAGGGATTATTTTTACTTTCGCCCCTCTTAAGGATACTAGGAAATGATGGGTCTATATAGTGGGGTTTATAATTTAGAAAAAAACATTCTAATTCTTTATGGTTACCACCACATAATTGACACCACATAGTACCATAAGAGTGCCGAAAGTAAAAAGTATCAGTATCACTCATGGTTGTGTCAGAAATTACCAACCGTCGGGATCTTACGGTTCTGTTTTCAGTAACTGAAACTTGGGCACGGGGGCGTGTTGAGTGGGCACGGCCCCGTGTTCAGCTTACTGTCTGACTTAAAACAGGATTGCCAGTTCCAATGATTGGGCACGGGGCGTGTTCAGCAGGCACGGCCCGTGCTGAGTTCTGCAGAAGCTGAAAAAAAAATCCTAAAAAAAAATGAAAAATAAGAAAAACGATTAGGCCGTTGATTCCTAACTTTCTTAAAATCCTTGTGTCCCCGGCAGCGGCGCCAAAAACTTGATGCGTGTGAAGTGTTATATATATTAGGTGTATATTTTAAGCCCCTTTAACACTTATTTTTAGCCAAGTTTTAAATTTATAAAACACGATATTTTACTAACACTAAACACACATATGGGCAAGCGCACCCATCGTGAGTGTAGTATAGTGTTGGCAAGATACCGAGGTCGTCCAAGGACACAAGAGCTTTTAGTACCGGTTTATCCTCAACGTCTAATTAAAATAAAAAGTTTAGAAAAAAATGTTTTAAACTAAGAAAAATAAAAACTAACTAAAATGCTGAAAATAAAAATAAAAATAAAAACAGATAGACAAGATGAATCACTTGGTTCCGACTCGTATCTAGTGTAACCTTTGATTATTTCCGCACTTTTGCACATAATTAAGAGATTATCTTAGTTATTGTAGTAGGCCCCTCTTTTGAAGGTGACGTTACCCTCACCCCAGTAGTTTGAGTCAGCAAGGATACAATCCTAAAAGGGTGGATTATTGGAAGATAATGAATTAAGTTATTAATGCAATATTATGGTAGGCCCCTCTTTTGGAGGTGACGTTACCCTCGACTAAGTAGTCTGAGTCAGCAGGGATACAGTCCTAAATAGCCGGGTTATAGTATTAATAGTAGTTAACTTATGAGGGGATCAAAGATTTTGGACCCCCGCCATCCAATACCGTGAAGTATTGAAGGAGGTCCTACTAAATTTGACCCAGGTCCATTGCAGGACCTCTAAACGCTGAACAATGGCAAGACCTTTACCAAACCGTTCCCTTAACCCCCGACCAGGTAGCCAACATACCTCCATATAGACCGTGGAGATATGAATGGTGAAAATCTTTTATTTTATATAGACAGTAAAATAATTTCAAGACACCACGGACAAACGATAAAGAAAGATCACCTTCAGCATAAGGAACTAGTTATTAAAGTCATTAATACGAAACCAAATAAAAAGTGCAAAAGATTAGAAATAAAAAGTATTACACTAGACACTTTGTCTTCACCAAGTGATGTAAGAGACTTAGGCAAACATGGCCTTGATTGTCAAGAACTCTTACGATCAATCTTGGATCCCGAGACGACTCACACACTCTACGATGGACAATGGATGATGGTGGTGGATGATGGTGTTATGGTGGTGGTGGGTGGTGGGTGAAGTGTGAGAGAGGTGGTGTGCCAAGGGATGGTTTGAGCTTGAGCCAAGCACATCTATTTATAGGCTGAACAGAAGCTCGGGCACGGCCCCGTGTCCAGTGGGCACGGCCCCGTGTCCACATCCTTCTCTTTCTTCATTAAATGCAGCTTTGTCTTATTAGTTGACCACGCCACCGTGTCCGCTGAGCACGACCCCGTGGTGCAGAAGAATCTTTGTACTATGCAGATTTGCTGGATTGTGCGAATCTTATAGTTGACCACGGCCCCGTGTCCGCTGAGCACGGCCCCGTGGTGGGCAATAGAAGCTTCTACCACTTTGTCTTTTCTGCTGACACTTGGGCACGCCCCCGTGCTGGCTGAGCACGGGGCGTGTTCAGTCTTCTGTCTTCTTGTTTTGCTTTGGAAGATGCTGTCGTGGGGTCGGGCATGTCACGTCTTGTTCCTTTTCTTGTATTTATGTTAGATTTTGATGTCTTTTTGCTTCTTTTGTTAATTTGAGCTCATTTAATCCTGAAAATATAAAAGGAAGACAAAAGCACACTTTTTCCAACATTAGTACTAAAAAGGGGTTAGTTTTATGCCTCATTTGATAAAATTTATATGTTAATATTTGAACACATCAGGAGCCTCACCTCACTAGTAATTAGAATTTAGCAATAACGGATGTTTAACAGAAAGTGAATAATCTAAGATAGTGAATGATTTGAGGTCAGATTGAAACTCAATTTCTTTGTACTGAATTACTGGTGGCAAAGAAAAGCTTGATTAACCGTTGAACGGCTTAGAATGTCACACCCCAACCGATGGCGGAAACATCGGGATGAGACGAAAACTAGATTGCAAGAGACTTCATAAGGCTATTTGTGTCAAGTATTTAACAATTACTTTTTACATTGTTTGAGCTAGCATATAACAAATTTGAATAACGACAAGTGTAAAAAACTAAAATTTCATTTCATTAATACAAGGTTTGGAAATAAAATACAACATGTTTGAAAATAAAATACGGTACAACAAGTATTACAGTTTAAATGCATTTCAAGGCAATCCTACTAGATTCCTTGCATCATCAAAATCCTGCAACATGTATTAAAAGCATAGATCAATACAAAAGTACTGGTGAGCACACAAGTTTGAATATAAGTATGAGTATAAAAGTTTTCTCAATCCGACGTGGCAATTTATATTCGAGTTGAATCTTGCATATTAGAACAACCTAAGCATAACAAATAGTATGGATATACAAGTAGAAACTAACATGCATAAATAACCTAACATAGCAAATATCATAAGTATACAAGTTGAAACTAACAGGCATAAATGACCTAAGCATAACAAATAGCACGGGTATACAGTTCGAAACTAATCATTCATAAACGACCTAAGCATAACAAATACATGTTCGATGGATTGAGCATTTGATTATATTCTATTGTGTAAAGTAGATTTTGTAGTTGATACATGTTGCGCCCAAAAAAGTGTTAAAGCGTAAAAAGGGTCAAGTATGCTCACAATGATTGCGTAGGAAGTACACATAATCCGCGAGGAAAATTGGTGGAGTCTCGAGATTTCCAACTTTGCGAACGAAGATTCCTTAAACAAATAATGAGCAAGGAAGGATAAGGAAAGGATTCCGAATGGACAGAGCGGTTACCCGAATCAGTGGTCGTTTTTCGAGTGTTTCTGGCCGCTTTGGGTTTTCCACGAACTTCGAAACAAGGCGAAACCACTTCCGCCAATCCCCGTATATCTCCGGTACGTCGGGGAATCTTTCTAGCGTGGCGTTATCGAACCCGAGACCGGAAACTGAACCGAAGCCCAAATCCAAACTCGATCCCGAGCCACCCGAACCCTGACTTAACCGAGACTTGAAATGTTACCAGAACCGTCCAGACCCGCCGCCACCGCAGACGTCGGCGCCACTGCCATCGTCGTTCTCTCGTCTCCGATTTCTCTCTCTCTGCTTCTCCGCCGATGTATGCCATCCTCTGTTCTTGTCTTCCCCCTCTCTTTGTTTTCTGTTTCGTCGTCGCGCCGCCACTAGTTGGTGGTGGCCAGTTGTTTTGTTTGAGGGAACTGTTGGTGGTGAGGTGAGGGGTGAGAGATGTAAGAAGTACAAATTCTTGGAGGTGGGTGTGGTGTGTCGTCAGAGAAACGTCGTCAGAGTTCCGGTCTGAAACCGGCTCCGGTGACCAGAGTCTTGAGAGAGAGCAGGGGGTGTGGTCTTGGGGGGCTAGGGTTAGAAAATGAGGAGGATGGAGTGTTAGGTTGTTTTTATATGTAGGTTAAAGTGTGAGTTGGGCCTAAAGCCCGTTAGTGTTTTCAGTCTCTTGTGTGGCCCAAATATGTTTCTACGGTCCGTCTTCGCACCCGAACTTCATAAAATGACGTAATATTTTATTTAAATTCAAAAATACGAAAAAGGTATGTTGGAAGTCGATTTGACGCGTACGTTCATCAACTGCGTTAAAAATGCTTTGGTTGTCGTTTCTAGTCAGTTTTCTGATCTGATTTCGACTGTGATTCCAAAAATAGAAAAACGAACACGTATCTTCTAAAAACATGGAAATACGAAAATACGAGGCGTTACATAGAAGTTCCGGCAAGCAGCTGGTTCACTCAAGATCAAGTTGTTACTGTTTTGCTGCTTCATCTTCACGTTAACCTTGCTCGCGGGCTGTAGTGGCCAACAGAGTGTTCCCGTCTTGATCGAACTTCAAGGTCAATTAATTTTCCAATGTGATAAATCATATGTGTTGTTTTTTACCTGTGTTTTTTTTTTTTTGTCTTTTATCGATGCGCTTCGAGCACATTGGTTGGATGAGAGGAGAACTTCACAGTTAAGTGTTATTGAGTATGAGTAATCCATGATGAGCGACATTTGGGGACGTTTTCACTCGGGCAACCAAAACAAATTCATGAGCTCCTTGTAGGCAAAACAGACAATACTAGTCGATATGAGGGGCCAAATGTTACAATAACAAAATAAAATAGTTACCAAATAAAGGGAATGCATTCTGGAAAATGACATAAAAGTTGACCACATTCCAAGATTACTTCTTTTGCTCTTTTCCCTTGTTATGGTCAAGTAATCCCTTTTGGTAATTTTTGACTTGTTTGGATAAAGAGAGATATTGATGGCTTCTCTTTTGTGTTCACAATAAGTGTAATTCAATTATATTTTATCACATTTTGTGTATAATGTAATAATATTCTACTCTAGGCATCTTGTGGTATATGTTCATTTTAATTTTATTGTTTATGCGGGAAAGGGTATACCTTGTTAATAAACACGTGGAAACGATATGATCTATTGAAGCAATCCATTTCTCATCATACATCATGTCCTCGACTAGACTCAGTTCTCATTGTATGGAGTGAGCCTGACCCCCCTTTAGATTCTCTTGTAAAATCTGTAAATCAGGTTGTAAAGTCAAATGCCAAGTATGGTCGATATACTAAGTTGACTATAAACAAGGAAGATAGTCTCAACAACAGACTTAAAGAGATCAAGAATCCAATAGCTCGACCCTTTTGAACCAGATTGTTATCCATTACAAACCTTACGAATCATGTGCAATTTTCATCCATTATTTTTAAAACGCAAATGGGTGAAACGGGTCAAAATGTTTTTGATTTTTCTTTATCCCCTCCCTAAAAAAATCTCCTCCTTAAGCTTTCAATTGTGTCAAGAACACACTTTGGGGCTAGATACAAGAAGAAATAGTAAATAGGTAAACTGCCCAGAACGGACTTCAAAAGTGTGGCTCTACCACCCGATAAGGTTTTTTATTTCCATTTCGACGAACGAATTTTGACGTAGTCTATCACACACTTCCAATGTCGAGCTTGACCCTTATTTGCACCGACCAGAAGACCAAGGTACTTGTACGGAATTCTACCAACATTACAATTTATACTTAAAGCCATATCAGTTACAACCGATTCTTCTACCCCAATACCGAATAAAAAAGATTTTTTGTGGCTCAATTTTAATCCGGATATGAGATAGAAGCATCTAATTAGTCGGATTATATTTTTAATATTATTCTCACCCCACTCCTCCATAAATACACATCGTCTGCGTATATTAAATGAGTTAAAGTCGGCCCATTATTCAGTAAAACTATCCCTTTGGTGTAGCCCGTTGTTATCGCCTTAGTCATGAACCCGGATAATGCTTCCATAGCTATAACAAAAATGAATGGTGACAGAGGATCCCCTTGTCGGACCCCCCTATAGCATTGGAATTCTCAAGTTGGCGAGCCATTAATTAAAATCGATGCCCTCGAGGATGTAAGAATGCCCCATACCCACCTTCTCCACAAGTCCATAAAGCCCATTTGTGATAAAATCGAATCAATAAAACCCCAATTTATTGTATCGTAGGCTTTTTCAATATCAATTTTTAAGATAAAAGAATGTTTTTTAACTTTCTTGATCCAAGCGAGTGTCTCATTCAAGATTAACAGGCCATCAAGTATGTTATTATTTGCTAAGTAGCCAAACTGATTTTCGGACACCACCGAGCCAATCACCTTTTTTATCCTAGTTGCAAGAATCTTAGAAATTACCTTTGAAATGTAACCAATAAGGCTAATTGGGCGGTAATCACTGAAGGAAGTTGGATCCGTGCCTTTAGGTATAAGAGCCAAGAAAGAGGAGTCGCAGCCTTTATTGATCCTTCCACCCGTGTAAAACTTCTCCATCACCTTAAGTAGATCTCCCTTCAATAATTCCCAAAAATTCTTAAGAAAATCAAAGTTAAATCCATCCGGTCCAGATGCTTTATCACTCTCACAATCCCAAATTGCATCCTTAATTTCTTATAAAGTGAACGGAGCCACCAAACCATCTGCCTCCATATCCGTTAGACGCTTCAGGTTCGGGCAAACAAAGGATGGACGATTATTCACCGGTTCACAAAACTTAAAAGCGAAAAACTTGCGTGCTTCATGTTTGATTTTCGTTGTATCAGTGATCCATTCTCCATTCTTTGTAATACCATTGAACCTTTTATACAGATTATTCTGATTAATCATCCCGTGAAAAAAAGTCAAATTTTCATCCCCTTCCACAGCCCATTTCACTCTTGCCCTCTATTTAAGATCACTAGCTTTGGCTTCTTTAATCTCCCAAACTTTTTTCCTACTCTCCGCCCAATCGGATCTTTCCGTATCTGTTAGATCCCTCTCCTCCATAATTAATTCCAACCCGTTAATTTTTGCTTCCAAATTTAGGGTCACTTCATTTTCCTTGTCTCTTTCCACTGCTAACCAGTTTTTAATTGCCGCCTTAGCTACTTTTAACTTGCCAGCCAGCACTAAGTCTGGAGGGCCAGGGGTAGTATAATCACTGAACGCATTTTCAATCAATGAATCGAAACAGGTCTTTGTGATCCAGGAGTAAAAAAACGGAAAGGATGAGGAACCGAATTACTTACCAAAATCGAGAGAACCATCGGGTTATGATCTGACTCACACCTAGGAAGAGTCGTGATGGTTGCATCAAGCCATTTGTCCCAGAAGTTGTATGAAACTAGGAACCGATCAATTTTACTTAGTTTATGACCCGAGTCTGCCACCCTTGTGAACTTCCTACCACCCATCGGTATTCAATAAGCCCATTATCCTCAATAAACTTGTTAAAAGCTTCCGCACAACCCGGAACAAATTCTGTGTTAAGCCTTTCTTTAGGAATTCTAACTGCATTAAAGTCACCCATAAGGACCCATAAACCGTCTAAAGCCTCCAAGACAGTTGATAACTCAGTCCATAGTGCCCGTTTTTGTGACAGTCTGTGAGGTGCATAGACATTTATCAGATGTAAAGCTTCACCACTGTTCAGTTTTCCAGAGATAACCAGAAAATTTTAGTTACTGATTAGATTCGTTTTAATAAAGAAACCTGGATCCCATATACATAAAAGACCCCTAGACATACCGTCCGAATTAACCCAGTCGAACTCAACCGGACTATTACCCCAAATTTTTCTTATAGGAATTCTTTCACCATCCTATACCTTAGTCTCTTGGATCACTACAAACTTCGCCTTTTGTTGTCGAATAATGTCACCAACATTAATGATTTTTTTTATCTTCATTAATCCCCCTGGTATTGTAAGTTAGTAAAATCATTGGTCCACAAACTGGACCCCTTTTCTCTGATGCATGTGTTCACAACGTTTTTGAAGTCACTGGCATCAATACCCAATGCCATCCCCAAATCGATTGTATCTCTTACCTCTGAATCCAGATTTGGCGCTTCCTTCTCAGATCCAGACTCGTTAGCCTCCATCACAGTGGTGTTCTGGTTGTTTCCGGAAGGAAACGATGTGAATACTGGAAATGGGATATCAGATTAGGGTTTATCCGATGTGCTTTTCCTACTTTTTGTCCGTTCCCGTGCCGACTTATTTACTTGTTTAGGGTTAGGTACAGAAGGTGACAAGAAAAGAGAGTAAAAGTTCATCGAAGGATCTAATGGGTGGTGAATTGAGATCCAGGCCGTGAAGTCCATTATCACATCTGGCCTGTTTCCTTTAGACAGGCCCATTTGATTTATCAATGGGCTCCCCTTTGTTTGAATCCACAGGGACATAGGGTCTACCCGGGATTCGTTCACCGACCAATTAAAAAGTTCATTAATGTCCGCACATTCCCTATTGTCCACGCTGTCATTTGAGTTTCTTGAGGCAGATTTTGTGTTGTTCCCATGCAAGCCTTTTGACTTCTCCCTATTGGAACTTTCGCCGGCACTGGTCGAAGACTCTTCATTCTCCGGGCAATTTGCTTCCTTCGGCTCCTCCGTTTGTCTGATCTCCCCTTCCTCCGTTTCATCCTCCACATCCACCACCTGTGTATCCGGCACTTCAAACCTTGACGGTGACTTGCAATTGTTTTCCTTCGGACATTTGTCTCCAATTCCCCGATCATTAATAGGCAAATGGTCATATTTTTTCATCACAAAATCCGGGGACCAAATGTTATCAGTTTCGGTGACCCAGACAGAGAAATTTTACCCTCTCCATTGTATTTTGATCTCCTCCTCAATTATTTTCCATTTTTGATCACCATTCCAACACATTCTTATGCTAGATTGCTATCTCGGATTGATGTTTGCGAACCATGCACCACGGTGCCAAACTTTATGTCTATATTATCAAAGACTTCCTTGTCCCATAATTAAATTGGGACACCGCTAATTTTCTGCTAGGCGACACGTTCAAAGTTAAAGATTTGTCCCTCCCATAGCTCCAATCTTGAAAACCAGCCACACCACACCTCTTGACTCTCTTCTAGAAAACATTTCGCTTCATAAGACCTTGAAAAAATTAGTAGAACCTTTAATCCACCAATGTATTTTATCTCCACTCCATTTATTTTCATCGCCGACAGCAAATCATTAATCCTACAAAGTCTTGTTGCATCCAGAACCGAGCCAACGAGCGAGCATAGACGCCAGGCAATTTGTGAAGTAAAATTTTTATCGGGGATAATGATAGAAGTAATTGAGGCGTTATCCTTCGGTTTCCAGCACATACCTAGATTACCAATTTGGTGGGAGCCACCATTCACTGCTGGGCCATATTGTCTTCTACTATCTTCCTTTTGAATCTCCTTCCCCTACTCCTCTTTTTTCATGAACTTTGCAACATTTACAGTGGCCTTGAGTTCCCCTATGAATACCCGGTTAAGTGCTTTTACCATCATATCCATAATTTTCATGTCCTCAAATCTAATAAACACGAAAAATTTTCCAGCTTTATCTCTCCTTCTGGCCAAATAAGCATCCACCATTTTCCCACATAGCCGGAACTCCCTCCATAATAGTTCGAGAGAACAATTGCTTGGGAGGCTTGTGACATAGAAAGTAGTGGAATTCGCCCAAACCCTCTGGGTAGATCGGTGGTTTTTCTCCTTCCGACAGTCCATAACCATATTCCTTTGTTATTATCACGGATCTTTAAGAGGTTAATAGGATTCGTATCAATCAAGTTAAACTATCAAACTAGCCGCGATCGATTACAGACCTACTAAGCAATCAAGAACCGGATATAACCTAAGAAACTCACAGAAAACTAATTCAATGAAGCCTAAAAAATGATCTGGCCCAAACCCCGCTAACAATGCTCGTATCACACAGCTGGAAGAGAAACCAAGAACCAGAAACAGATCGATTGGTAAGAATGTGACTGGTCATCTTCTTGAGAGAGTGATGTGGTTTCTTGAATCACAGTAGATGGTGATTGTTGATCCATGCCGTACTTTTATTTTACAAATTATCGATGTTGCCAATCTTCACAGGGGGATCTAGTTGTTGGTGAAAGTCTTATTTTAGTGTGTGCACAGTTTAGTGCGCAAGCATACATGTGTCTGCGTGTAAAATCAAAACCCCAAAAGAATTTAGATTATTTGTACGTTTGTGTTTCGATTAAAATTTACACCCACACATATGATGAGATTGGTTAAAAACTATCTAAAAATTACATCAAGGAGACAAAACAAATTTGACCGAACTTCAAATTACAAAACTTAACTTTGTGATCAACTTAAAAAAAAGCGTTGACAAACTTCATTATATAAAAGTTGTGTTCTATAAAAGCAAACACTATGCTATTCATAAGTTGCTATTTTCTTAAAAAAAAAAAAAAAAAAACTTTGTGGCCAAACCTCTATCATCATCATCATCATACTCAGTAAATCCCACCAATAGCAAAGCTAAGGTAGGGTCTGAGGAGGGTAAGATGTAGACAACCTTACCTCTACCCCGTAGGAATAGAGAGACTGCTTCCAGTGAGACCCCAGACTCGAAAGTAGTTTTGCATCAAGCCTTGGACATAAGACACATAACACTCAGCAATTGAGACAAATGTCAATTAGTGCATGTACCCCTTTGTCTTTCGGCTAACAACGCCACCACATGATGCATGATTAATCATCCCCTCTTTTAACGTCATTTTCACGAAATTAGTAAAATAACGTTAAAATTTGTGCCCTTTCACTTTTGCCCCCCGAGCGCCCACACATATATACGTTATATGTGCATACCGCAAGCGGGGCGTGTGGCTAAACCTCTATAAAACTTAAAAACTATATACAAAAGTTTTGTACCCAATTTATGAAACTTGAAAACGTTAACATTCATAATTTGATTTTTGTAGTTATACAAGTTGACGCTAATCCGTACGTTGCGACGCGACGTTTCCAGTGCACAACTGCACATTGATGTAGACTTTTTTTTTCTTTTAAATTATCTCAGTTCCAAACATGTATGCACTCCGTGAGTCACAGCCGTGAGTCACAGTAATAATTTTTTCATAAATGAACAATATATTGGATTAATAAATTTATTCCTTATTAAAAAGGGATAATTCAATTAAAAACGTTATGTTGAGAATAATGTGCAGAGATTCTGTTTTCAAAAACACTTTCTCAGTTAGAAACATGTATATACTAGCTTAGAATCCTGTGTATTACACAGGTTTAATAAATGTGATTTTATATATTAAATAATAAAAAGTTATATCTTTATGAAACTCGTATATTGTACGGGGTAAATAAATGTAATTTTATATATCAAATAATAAAAAAAGTTATATCTTTAAAAACCATGTACATTACACAGATTAAATAAATGTAATTTTGTATACTAAATACTAAAAACGTCGTATCTTTAAAAAACCCATGTATAATCGGGTTGAATAAATCTACCAAATGATATAAAAATTATATCCTTAAAAACCTCATATATTACACGTGTTGAATAGATCTAAAAAAGAGTTTTATCTTTAAAAACCATGTGATACACAAATTAAATAAATGTAGTTTTGTATATTAAATACTAAAAACATCGTATCTTTAAAAAACTCGTGTATAGTTGGGTTGAAAAATCTACCAAATAATAAAAAAAATTATATCCTTAAAAATCCCGTGTATTACACGTATTGAATAAATCTAATTTTACATAGCAGATAATAAAAAGTTATATCTTTAAAAACTTCGTGTATTACACGGGTTATATAAATGTAACTTTGTATAGTAAATAATAAAAAAGAAGTTAAATTTCTAAAAACCTCGCATTTTACACGAGTTGAATAAATATAATTTTGTATACCAAATAAAAAAAGTTATATTTTTAAAAATTTGGATAACATTTAATATTAATTTATTATTTATATATTTAATATAAGATAAGTAGGAAAGAGAGGTATTTGTTTTAAAATATATTAAGTTAACAATTTAGATTTAAGGATAATATTTTATTAAAGTATGATAAGATTTAATATTAATTTATTATTTATTTAGTTAATATAAGATATTATAGATTTGAGGATACCTTCAATGAATGACACGTGTCCAAAAGTTGGTTTCTTTTATTATAGTAGACTAGCGGTAAGACCCATGTGCAAACACGGGTCGTTTTTTAGAAAACCATGCATAACACATATTGACAGAGATTAAAAAAATAATTAGTGCAAACTTACAAAATTGATATAAACTAATGGTCAATAGGTTTATTCAACACCAATTTCATTATGTTGATAGCAAACCACTCTTATCTATTAACTGTTAAAAACCTTTGTTGCTTTCCAACAGACTTTACTAAAAACTGTTATCCATTATCTCCAACAGAGTTTGCCAGATGGATAGATAGTAAGTATCAGATGTTAATCAACCCATGTTAAAAAGGTCAGTCAACAGAAATTACAAAGGTTAGTAAACAGATGTTAAGAGAATAATGTTATTAACAAAGAATTTAGTACTCTCATTAAAAATGAGAGCTGCAAACACGGGTCGTTTCTTAGACAACTATGCATAACACATATTAATAGAATATATAGATTCGTGTATAGATATTGTACCAAAACGTGCTATCTATTATAGCTTAAAGACAACTATAAACATAGATTATTCATTAATATATCAGTTACATACAATTTAACTGTTTACCCAAAAAAACAATATAAACTGTTTATAGACATAGGTACTTAATAGAATTTGAATACAACTTAAAGTTCAACAAACGTTAACTACAAACACACAATCACCTGCCTCAACAACTTTCAGCAAAACTAAATTAAGGAATAAGCAGACTTTAGAAATCAGCAGATCTTTATTCTCTCATCAACATTTCCCGGATTTGCCCTTTGAAATGGAGCTCAAAATCCAAGGAATCAGTATCATCTCCATCCCTATCAAGCTGAAGGTTAAAAAGATCTTGGAGGTCAACTGTATTCAGACGAAGTGCATTCTCCCTTGATATCTTTTCAACACTACCATCAGACTTGATCAAAGTCAATTCATGGGTCTTTTTGTCAGACTTCCACTTTACTATTTTTGGATCTGATGGGTTTCTTGGGAGAAGTTTTATTTGAGAGGAGTTTGGCGATTGAGGTCTGCTTGGCAACTTCTGAAGTGCTTGTGCAACTTGAGCTTGTAATTGCAACGAAGCATCATCCAATCCATATCATAACTGATTTCTGATAGACTCTTTTCTGTACTCAGCATACCTATTTTCATCTTCCTCGTCCATCAGTTGTTGTCTTTTTCTTTGGTTCAAGGCAGCGATGGATACATCTGCTGATGAGAACAGCTTTTTAGATGTAACGGTCTGCCGACGTACAACATTCGTTTCATCTTTGTATACTGGCTTTTTAGGAAGGGATGGATCTGTCTTTCTTCGCTCTTCTAACTTACTGTAAGCTCGATCAATATACTGCCTAGTCTATTTTCCAATTTGTCTAGCAGTCTTAACCTTAGATGCTACAAGTTATGCCTTCATTCTCTTATACTTCAACACTTCATCCACTTCAACCTTTTTGTATTGTTTCTAGTTGGGAGCAGATTTTGGCATTTGAGGATCTTTATTCATCTTTTCAATTCTATTAACTTCCTCATTAAGAGCCTCAAGGGGCCAGTCTTTGAAATCAGACCTGTAGGCTTCGTAGGGCTTGGTTTCCATGATAGTGTTCAAGAAATCATTCCTTAATGTCTTTTCTAGCTCAGCATTTGGTGACAGATTTGACATATTCTTACTCAGGTCTCTAGCAAAATCTTCCAACTTCATGACTTCACCAAGCCAATGTTGCATGCGAGCTGATAACTTAATGTCTCCTAGCCCTTTACACTCTTCATTTGCCTTATCTTCTGCTTGTTTGCCCTTTAGCTTCAGATATTCATAAATATTCTTTGGACTTTCGAATCCCTGAAGAGATGGGAAGGTTCTTTTGGATGGATCATCCTCTGTGTAAAATTGAGTCATTTCATCTGGAACTGCAAGCAGTTCCAGAGGGAAAGTTACTGCCAATGGGTTGATCTTTGTTGATGGAGGTGGGACGAATGGTTGGGTGAAGTTTGAATGAATGGAGTAGCTGATAACGGAATTGGTGCGGGTATGTATTTTTCTTCCTTCTCTTCTTCATGCACCATGAATTTTCTCTTTCTTGTGTAAACAGATTTTGGAGAAGGAGGAGTTAGGGAAGAAAAAAGGTGCTATGAGTGTAAGGGATGATTCTGATGGGAATTAAAATTGGGTAGAATCAGTGGATTAACTAACAACTGTTGAAACAACTGGTGTCTCAACCACTGTTGTCTTAACATATGCTAAAACATTTGTTGCATCAACAATTGTTTCAGTGGAGGTTGGCAGTGGTGATGAGGATTTTGTATTCTGATTTTTGACAGGTGGTTTTTCTGGTGAGAGTTTTGTTTTAGGTGTATCAGAATCTGACTTCTTAGGTTCAGCAGTGGTTTTAAGTTTCGCAGCAGTGGTTGGTTTTTCTGGTGGTGATATTGGTTTAGGAAATATGACAATAGGAGATTCGTTGTGTTTTTGTGATTTTCTTCTATTTGAAGTTCCAATGTTGAGCACTTCATCTTCCTCTTTTGTATGCTTCCTTTTCTGCTTTCGTTCAACCTCCTTATCTGTCTGTTTGTTAACGGTATCATTAATTCCCTTTTTCTTACCAGTATCATATTTTCCAGGAGATTTTGCAGAAGTTTGCTTGGCAGGCTTTGGATTTTGTTTTGGCTGATTCCTTGGTGTTGGTTTGCCAAAGTTTTTCATGGAATCCTTTTCCCTCTTTTCAGCATCATCTTCATCGTCTTTTTCAAACACAGATGCAGGGGTAGTACCAGTTAACTTTGCAATGCATTCTTTTATGCCCTTGATGTCAGCCTGTGTGTCTTTGTATCTTGCTTCAACCATAACTCTAATTAGCTTCATGTGGGAATTAAGTTGAATCTCTGCAAGTTCCCTTTGAGCTGCAATAATGGGTTGTACTGAATTCCAAAGCTCTTGGCATAACTGCTGATGAGAAGGTCGACTTTTGAAAGCATCCACCAACTGCTTCAATTGATCTTTCATATCAGCAACAGTTGTTTCCAAGTTAGATATCCTCTCCGTCAAATCCTGGTATTTTAATCCATCACCTAACTTAATAGGATCATCTGAATTCCCACCAGAAGTGGTTGTATCTGCTTTTGAAAGAGGAGGTATCTCCAAATTTTCATTAGCAGATGCCCCTTGTTCTTGGTTCTGGGGACTTCCCTCTGCATCAGTGGTTACCTTAGTGATCTCACCCGTGGTTAACTTGAACTCACCAGTGGATACCTTGATAGACACAATAGTGGTTGCCTTCAAGGGAGTGTGACTGATAAAACTACTGTCCAAATGTAAATCAGTGGGTTTGACATTTGTAGTAGCTGCTCCACTTGAAATACCATCAAGAATTTGCCGAAATTCAAGAGGTGTGGTCTCCTCAACTATTTCTTGGTTACGTAATTGAAAAGGTTCAGACATAGCTGTTGTTGAAGTTAAACTCTCAGTAAAGTGTTCGTGGGAGGGATTGCTATCAGTCTGAATGTCAATAGCTTGAAATAGTGTTACAAACTTTGGTGAAATAGAAGATGAAGGGATTGTTGTCGAAAGAGACATTGCCCCGGGAGAAGGGCTTTTAAGTATACTCTCATATGAGGGTATGACATTATATTGTGGTGTTCCTGTGAATACAACATGTTCCTTTTGTGAGGAATCATGAGGAGTTTGGTTTATGGGTTGAGATCTTTCCACATGAGGAGTTTGGTTTCAGGAGCAGTTGTGGACTCATCTAAAATTTGCTCATTCCCCTCTGCCTCAGTTCTGGAAACATCTGACTCTTTAGCCATAAGGCGAGTAAAAGTTTCAGATGTTAGACTATTCATTTTAATAGCTTTACCTTTTTCAAAAGCTTTTTGAGAAACATGTTTTTGCAGGTAATAGCTTAATAGTCTAGGAAACATAAGAAAACTAGCAATTTTCCCCTTTTTAATAGTAGCAGTTTTCTCCTTTTTAATAGCAGCAATTTTGCTCTTTTTAATGTTTTTTAAATTTGCAACTAAATCAACAAACAGTGCTTGGGAGTAGTTAAAATCAGTATTTGTCAAATTTGCATACCTCAATGACTGAATTTTCAAAGGTATTTCATTAAAAGAAGTAGTTTTATTTGAGAGATAGATTAAGAGAGTATGGACAGGAATTTCATTGGTGTTGGAAAATTACGTTTAAACATAGTTGCCGGATTCAACTGTCCATCATATCCCCTCCCAATCAAGTATGTTTGAATCTCATTTTTCGGGAAAGAGCTCTTACCTGCCAAGTCGTTTACCTCAAATGTTGTTGATATGGTATTGTGGGTAATAGCAACCGATTCACCTCCGACTTTTGAAGTTATACTTACGGCCACATTGTTATGTTCTTCAATATTCGCATTAGCCCAAAAATCGCGAAGCGTCTCTTGGAAAATGGGTGCGTCGGCGGTAAGAATGACCTTATATTTTGATGATGTAAAAACATCAATCATTGAATGATAGAGAGTATTGTTCTCGGTTTTCTCAAAAATACCCAGGTAGTTATGCGAATTTTTCATCATCAAAGTCATGATCGGAATTGAAAGTTGCGAGAGGTTGACGAAGAAGTGTTGAAGAAGAAGGTGGAAACCGCTCTGCTGAATTTTAAACTCAAGACAAAAGTAAAACCTCTGTTTGGGGATGAAACAGGGGTTTATAAAGTTAAAAGGTGAATGCTGACGTGTCAGCAGTTACAAAGATCTGATGGCTAACATCTGTGCACGTCACAACCTCAGCTTTGATAATGGATGACAGTTGTTTGAAAACCATTGTTGGCCAACAACAGATGTTAGGCAACATTAGTAACTCATCAGTCCTCAGATTAAACAGAACCTATGAAAACAGACAATACCCTTCAGCAGTGTTTGGAAACCACTGTTGGGCAACAACAGATCTTATACAATAATAGTAAGTCAGCAATCCTTAGTCAAACACAGGTTTGGAAAACAGTTGTTTTCGACAGAGTTTTAATATAAACGAATAAATTGATATTAAATATCAGCAGCCATTTAATGCAAAACATTTAAAAATTAATTTCATAGGAAAACTATAAAATTAAATATCAAGAAACTGAAAGGACAAATTTTAAACCTCTGCCATAAAAAAATTAAAAAAAAACCTCTTCATTTAAAGACCAACAATAATCTACATGGCAAACAAAGGCTACTACCACTTCATCGGAGACAAATGTTGTAAACAGTGATAAATCAACAGTTGAGCAATAACAGATGTTCAGAACTATTGAGCAGTGGTAAATCAACAGTGGTAAAAAAACCTCTTCATTTAAAGACGTTTTACAAACATCTGTTGAGCAATAACAAATGTTCAGAACTTCTGTTGTGTTAACCCTTGACAATTCTTTTGAAACTGCTGTTGGAAATAACAGATGTTCGCAACAATAGCAACTCAACAGTCGTTACAAAAAACAGAAATTATGAGAACAGACAATACATTTAAACAGTGGATGAATCTTTTTCCAAACAGATGTTTTAAAACAGTTGTTTTCAACAGACTTTTAAAGATTTTTGTCAATTTTTTTCAAAATACCTATTTTTTAACAATGTTCAGAACTTCTATTGTGTTAATGGTTGATAATTCTTTGGAAACTGCTGTTGGGAATAACAAATGTTGGCAACAGTAGCAACTCAACAGTCGTTACAAAAAAAACGGGAATTATGAGAACAGACAATACCTTTAAACAGTGGATGAATCTTTTGCCAAACAGATGTTTTAAAAACAACTGTTTTCAACAGACTTTTAAAAATTTTTGTCTATTTTTTAAGAATGTTTAGAACTTCTATACTGTTAATGGTTGAATCTTCTTTGGAAATTGCTGTTGGGAATAATAGATGTTGGCAACAGTTGCAACTCAACATTTACAATAGCAGGTATCAACACTAACATCTATTGACGCTCAAATTAGTAAAAATAAAATGCTCTACAAAGATTACTAGAATTAAAATTTACATATCACATATGACGATAGATCAACAATTACATTGAGAACTGAACAATGAAATTTAATAATCTTCAGCTCTTAAACAGTAGCCCTATCCTCATATACTTGATCCTCAACTTGCTTGATAAAGCGATACTTTAAATCATAAGAACCTACAGAAGGATATGATGACATTTTTAACTTGTATATTTCTTCAACTCTGATGTAAAAGAATAATATAATGGTAGTAAGACGTGATGAAAAGCTTATGCACTGTTTTTGAAGTCTGAAGTGCAGAAATACATCACCATCAGGTTTCTGGACACTTGGTCTCTCGTAAACAGACCAAGATGCAGTCTATCAAAACACCTCTTCAGCTCTTCAACAGTAGCCCTATCCTCATATACTTGATCCTCAACTTGCTTGATAAAGCGATACTTTAAATCATAAGAACCTACAGAAGGGTATGATGACATTTTTAACTCTTGAATGTGGAGCCAAATTCATATATGTTATTTAACTTGTATATTTCTTCAAGTGTCATGTAAAAGAAGGATATAATAATCGTAGTAAAAAGTTAAATATCAAGAAACCGAAAGAACAAAAAAAAAAAAAAAAAAACAGGTTCTCATAATTACAATTAACTTCTTCATTTATCATAAAGAAGTACTCCACTTTCTGCACTTCAAACTTCAATAACAGTGCAGAAGAACTCCCCACTGCTTGCTCGAAAAAAAAGTTGAAATATATTAACACCTTAAAATAAATATTATCAACATATATCAACAGTTTAAAAGAATCCACAAACCTAAAATAACCAGCAACTGGTTGTTTGAATTTTAAACAACTCTGATTAGGCTGAAATATAAACAGAGAATTGGAACAGTTCAGTTCAAATTTTAAGAGTCAAAATCAGAGAGAAAAACATACCCTCAACGATGTTGCAACAATGATGTTGGAAAAATTTCGTGAAGTACAAAAAGCTGTAATCGCAGATGAACATACTGAATATGCAAAGCCGAGGTCAAAGGCGAATGTGTGAACAGAGCTTCAATGAAACAACGATGTTGGAACAATGATTTTGTTACAAAAAACTGTAATCGAAGATTAACCGGCTCAATCATGAGAGTTATGCATTTGAGTAAGAGAGATATGATCGCAAATATAAAGGAGAGAGATAAATTAAAATTTGAATGTGGAGCCAAATTCATATTCATATATGTTATTTATAGGGAGGCAGATTCATATATAGTTTGAATTTTGAATTTGGAGCCAGGATTTTGATTTTAAATTTTGAATATGGGCAGAGGTTTGAATTGGTTTTATAAACAGATGCCCATTTGTAGATGTGAGAAGATGTTTAAATTGATTTTAAAGTGATTTTCTAGATGTGGGCCAGACCTTTGAAAATTAAAGTGATTTTATATATTAAGGATTATGATGCGATAATGACATAAGAAAAGTATTGTTCGACAACCTCTCCTGCTGACACATCAGCTTTTCTTATGTCATTGAGATTTCTCCTTTTATAGAAAGTATAGATAGATTGGTTTAATAATCCTTTTAATACCTGGTGCAATATATAAAAAGGATAATTTAATTCAAAAATTTTATGTTGAAAATAATTTGCAGAGCAAAACTTTTGTATTCTTTAGCCGCTTGACACCACGATCACGACAATAAATATAACAATATTCTAATTTTGATATAAAAAAATAATTAGAAAATCACAGTTTACAAATAATAACAAAATATGGTATGAATTCTTATATACAAAAAACATTAAAAAAAGTTTACAAATAACAGCAAAATATGGTATGAATTCCTAAAAATGGACGAAGGCATGTTCAATAATCTTTACTGTATAATAAAAGAAACCACTTTGAGACACTTGTCATCATATTAGGGCATCTTTTATAGATAATCTATACTATATAATAAAAGAAACCTGATTTGGGACACATGTCATTAATTGGAGTCCTCTGTTTTTTTAATTAAAAAATAATTATATAATTGAATTTAATATAAATTTAAACAATTCATACAAAAGATAGAGTTAATTACTGTTTTCGTCCCTGTGCTTTGTTAAAAATCACTATTTCAGTCCATTAGTTTAAAAATTGCGATTTCAGTCCTTGTGGTTTGACTTTCGTAACCATTTCAGTCCAACTCGTAACCATTTCAGTCCCTGTACTTAACAGAATAATGGATTGAAATGGTTACGAAAGTGAAACCACATGGACTTAAATGGTTATGAAAGTGAAACCACAGGGGCTGAAATCGCAATTTTTAAACTAATGGATTTAAATAGTGATTTTTGACAAAACACATGGACGAAAACAATAATTAACTCCAAAAGATAAAACAGTATTTTGAAATCATCATCAGATTTCAAATAGTTTATCCAAACATATGAATTGAATATATAATCATATTCATATAACTGAATATAACGAAAACTTTATATACACAGTAATGTAACTGTTTAATATGTTATTGTTCTTTCAAAAACCAATTATAATACTCTTAATTTAATTTAACATATCTTAAAACTATATTTATACGACAATAAAAATTAATTTTTATTTAATATTGATGTAAATATTTTAATATATTCTTAAAATTATTATTACTAATCTATCTACTATAATAAAAGAAACCATCTTTTGGACACGTGTATCATTCATTGAAGTTATCCTTAAATCTATACTTATCTTATATTAATTAAATAAATAATAAATCAATATTAAATCTTATCATACTTTAATAAAATATTCTCTTTAAATCTAAATTGTTAATTTAATATATTTTTAAAACAAATACCTCTCCTTCCTACTTATCTTATATTAAATATATAAATAATAAATTAATATTAAATGTTATCCTAATTTATTAAAAATATAATTTTTTATTATTATTTGGTATACAAAATTATATTTATTCAACTCGTGTAAAACGCGGGGTTTTTAAAAATATAATTTTTTTATTATTTACTATACAAAGTTAACCCGTGTAACACACGAAGTTTTTAAAGATATAACTTCTTTTATTATTTGCTATGTAAAATTAGATTTAAGGATATAATTTTTTTATTATTTGGTAGATTTTTCAACCCGATTACACACGGGTTTTTTAAAGATATGACATTTTTAGTATTTAATATACAAAATTACATTTATTTAATCTGTGTAATACACAAGGTTTTTAAAGATATATAACTCTTTTTTAGATCTATTCAATCGTGTAATATACGGGGTTTTAAGGATGTAATTTTTTATTATTTGGTAGATTTATTCAACCCGATTATACACAGGTTTTTTAAAGATACGATGTTTTTAGTATTCAGTATACAAAATTACATTTATTTAATATGTGTAATACACATGGTTTTTAAAGATATAACTTCTTTATTATTTAATATATAAAATTACATTTACTTAACCAGTACAATATACGGGGTTCATAAAAATATAAGTTTTTATTATTTAAAATATAAAATTACATTTAATCAACCCGTGTAATACACGGGGTTCTAACCTAGTTATTATTTTAGTTTAATCTCTTTGAATTCATCATAGATAATCCTTCTACTAAATATTATTTAGTTTAATATTTTATGGATAATTATTATTTAGTTTAATCTGGTATCAAATAAATTTTACAAAACTTAAAATAAAATTAACTAATATTATTTATCATTTATACATTTACGGAGTTTTAAATAAAGGGTTAAATTTATTGAGACTTCGTTAACAAATTTTGCAACAACAGAATAGTCTACTTTTATTAGGAAAACCAAACTTTGTGTTAATATATTAAATATGTTTATTTTCGCTATACAAAATTACTCGACCCATGTAACACATGAGGTTTTTTAAGATATACTTTTTTTATTATTTAATGTATAAAAATAGATTTATTTAATTTATACAATACACGGTGTTTTTTTAAGGATATATATAACCCCGTGTAATACACGGGGTTATAACCTAGTAAATAATATAAAACAAAACATATTACAAATTATGTTATATATTCTTGAGGATGTAGGAGTGTATGTTCAAGAAATACTATCGATGTCATGGAGATTGCAAAGGAAATCAAATAATCAAAACTAGCTTGAAGGGTTGTAACTTTTTAAAAGGTTGTGATTAGGGGTGTTCAAAAAACTCGTGGCTCGCAGCTCGCTCGAAACTCGCTCGAAAAAAGCTCGAAGAAAGCTCGGCTCGAAATTGGCTCGGTTGTAAACGAGCCAGCTCGGCTCGGCTCGATTTGTAAACGAGCCGAGCTCGAGCTTGGCCTGGCTCGGCTCGTGAGCTGGCTCGAAAAGGTTTACATCCTTCATTTTTTTTGTCCCACATCGCTTAGAAAACAAAAACTAAGGGAGTACCTCCCCTATAAAAGAAGGTAAAAACAATGTATAAAGTAAATTAACTATTTATACTTACATATTTAACTATATGGTTAAATTAAATGGCAATTATAGCCCTCAGTCTATGAAGAAATTCATTTTTAAGGGCTTTTCAAGTAGTAAATTTTGCGGTTTTTTGTTAGTTCGAGCTAGATCGAGCCGAGCCGAGCTAGCTCGAATTCTAATCGAGCTGAGCTCGAGCCTCAAATCTCAGCTCGATTTGAAATTCGAGCTCGAGCCGAGCCAGCTCGAATCGAGTTCGAGCCGAGCTCGAGCTAGGTCTAGCTCGGCCCGACTCGGCTCGTTTACAGCCCTAGTTGTGATGTATTTAAAATTTTTGACTTTTTTGTAAGGGATGTAACATATTTAAAAGTAGTGTGGTAACCATTAATCCAAATCATTGTGTATTAAGTTACTTTTTGTATGTATACGAGTTGACGTCGACCCGCACGTTGCGGCGGGACGTTAATTATGCATGTATTTAATAGGGGTGTTCATGATCCGGTTTTGACGGTTTTAGTTAGAACCGTGATTAGCCAAACCGTTGATAACAACTTTAAATAGGACGTGTATCAAGGATTCAATACAAAACCTCAATTAAATCATTCAAGGTCTGGTTATAATTTCGTGTTGGTGTATATGGAAAGGGAGGAACAAGTTGGTTTTCAAGCAAATCAGTCGAAGTTCGCAGGAGAATGTTAGGGAGATGAAATCGAGAGGGTATGCTTGGTTTTAAAATAGAACGTCATGTAATTATATTAGTGGGGTGTATATGTTGTAATTTTCTGCTCTTTGCCCGTTCGGATCGGGGGTGTGTGTGTTGTTTGGCCTTTTGACCGTTTGGATCGGATGTGTGTTTTAATTGAAGTTTTCAAAAAATAGGACGTGAATCATGGATTCAATACAAAACCTCAAATGATGCAAGAATCACAAGAAACAATCAAAATTATTCATTTTTAATTAAAACTAGTGTTTAACACCCGCGTTGCGGGCACGTTAGTCGTAAAACTATGCTAAATAGTAAGCAAACGACGTCAAAAATTGTAAAAGAAAACATTAATCTATACCGCCACGTGACGTAAAACGTAGGGTATAAATTGTAAAACAAAAATGTGAATTTATACTAGGGATGAGCATATGCCACCGAATACCGATCCCGTACCGATCCCGATCCCGATCGGTATCCACTTTTTGGCGTTTTCGGTATCGGTACGGTATCGGTATTATACCGATACCGACCCTCAAAATACGGTATAATACCGATACCGTACCGATACCTAACCGACATGTTTCGGTATCGGTATCGGTATCGGTACCTAGTTTGGGTGAAATTCGGGATCGGTATTTGGCGGTATCGGTATCGGTTCGGTATCGGATACCGATATGCTCATCCCTAATTTATACCGTCATGTGACGTAAAACGTAGACAAATATAAACACAAAGTTATACTCTGAGTTTGCATAAAATATAGATAAACTCGAATTTGTACCGAAAAAGCTTTAACATAACGAAAAAGAAAAGACAAAACTTGAAGAACATATAAACCATTCTAACTAAAAAACAATAAAAGAAAAAAAAATTACTACAATAAAAAAACCATAAAAAAACCCAAAGAGGTAATACATCAACTCTTATTCTTATTATACATAATAAACCAAAAGCTACAACCTTCTAAACTAAGGGTACAACTAATTAAAGCATGAAACACTAACTAAGCTAAATGTACAAAACTATATACCTAGAAATGTTAAAAGTATATTATATAAATAACAATTATTTGAATTTCTTTAAAAGATGGTTGTAAAATATGATCTTTGTTAATTAACTACAAGTTAAAAAGCCAAATGTACAAACATTTCATACATATTAAACCACTAATGCATAAGATACAACAAACAATAGCACAAACATATTACAATTTGATAATATATAAATTTAATCAAGGCGTTAGTTACAAAAGATTAAAGGGTTTCTCTATTCAAAATTATTCCCCAACATAGTTTCTTTCATCTCTCTTTCTCCTAACACATTTCACACAAACATATAGATTAGAGAATTCTAGTAAAACAACTATTGTTTATGACTTTGTAACATTTGAATACACAAAGAATTACACACATATACATATATCAATTCATGTATATTCGTATTACCATAATATTATCTTATGTCAAATTTATTTATTATTTATTTAATCTTATTTCTTGGATGTTCAGAATGAACAAATCTAGGGCTGGCAAATCGTGTCTTAATAGGTTTAACAGGTTTCTGACGACGCGCACAATATAAGTTTCAAATATGATTACGACTCGTTTAACTACTTTCTACCTCATGTTTATAAAACAGTTTTATGTTTTATGTACAAAGATGAATAAATGATAGATCCTAACATTGTAATTTTAATTATTTTAAAAATTAAAAAAGTCAAAGGGTGTATTTTTCAGTCAAACAGGTCTAATCGTGTCTTAACAGGTACCCAATTGCCAGCCCTTTACAAATCCATATACCTTTCTCAAATATGTTATCTATACAACAAAAACTTAAAATTACTCTTCGATGGCGAGACAACGGTATGATGCACGACTAGATGGAACAACCTGATTTTAGGCCTAACTTGGCTTTGACTCTCTCTTAGGCCACCCGGGGCGGTTGGTTTTTTGTACGTGATCGGAAAGTTCAACGCGTGGAAGAAGGGAACAAACCACCGCCACCCTAATATTTTAACGCGTGGACTTGAAATCCCGTTAAAAATTTGGCGCGTTATGTTTTAATAGGTGTGAGGGAAATTGTTGGGTGTAGTGGTGAGTGATGGACATTTCCACTAAAAAATGTTGTGAGTGATGGAATAAAGCTCGATGACGTAGCGGAACTTGATTGTAAGTTGTGAGTGATAAATTGTTGGCTAGTGATAACCACCCCTACCCTCCTTAGAGCATCCACAATAAGGGATTTTTTTCTCATTTTTAGAAGCCATGTATGAGAGAGAGTGGTGAGGTGGAGGAGAGAAGATGTTGATTAGTTTGTGGTGAAATATAAGAAAAAATAAGTTTGTGAGAGGGGGAACGAAGAGAGAGGAGAGAGAGGAACTATATTTTTATGGGTTGTGAGAGCGATAAGAGAGAGAAACTTTGTTAATGGTTGGACAATACCAACATAGCAACCCAAAAACATTAAAAAATGGATGGTTATTGTGGATGCTGTTGTTAGCAACAAAACTCGACAACCTAAAGGGGTTTACAAGATCTCCTATTATAAGTTAAAACTAAACATAATCCTAAACCAATTATAACTCGAACTTAATTAAATAAACATAGTCAAACTGATAAAACTAAGACTATGTGTAGTGGGGCGTGGTTTTGTAAAAAAAATTCAAAAATAACGCTTGAAAACGCCCCTCCCCCATTACACTAGGCGTTTTGGGGCTTTTTTTCGAAAAAAAATCAGGTTGGCGTGGTTTAAACAACGTTGGAACTTCATTTCTTTGTCCAATGACACCTTGCCATGTGTATATAATATTTGTGTGTGTTTATAATTAGTTTTTTTTTTCTAAAAAACAAAAGAAGAGGAAGAAGAGAATGATGTTTCTGGGTTTTTTTTGAAGTTGCAGGTGGGAGGTGGGAGGTGGGGAAGAAGAAAGGAAGAAGAAGGGATAAAGGAGTGGTGGGACCTTTGGTGGGAAAAAAACAAAAGGTAATTTTTAACTTTATTTTTTTTTAGGTTTTTTAATTTTCTGTTTTTTATTTCGGTTTCTTTTTTTTTTTTCAAGTAGTGTAATTTTTATTTTAAATTAATGAAGTTTTTTATGTTTTAAATTAAAAAAATAATTGGGAAATGATTGCATGGGCGTTATTAGAATAATGTCCCACTACACCACTTTATGCTATAATGTCCCAAGCTGACTGGGATGACACGTGTCGCAAAACACCCCATGGTGGGGGCATTATATTGATTTACCACTACACATGGTCTAAGGGGCTGTTTGGCTAAGCTTATTTTTTTGACTTATTTACTTATTTGCTTATTTGAAAAGCAAATAAGTCATAATGGAATGACTTATTTACTTATTCCTCTCACATAATAAGCTAACTCAAACACCTTTTAACTTTCCAAAAAGTAAATAAGTTATTAAAATAAGCTTAGCCAAACAGCCCCAAAGTAAGCTCCAATATAACATATATTTTTATAAAGATAAGATAAAATATAACCTCATTTAATCTTCTCATCTACCTCATCCCCACTATATTTATAAAAATATTAAATCCTCACCTTCCCTCCCCTTCATATACCCTTCATATTCACTTCTTCCGACATCCCAAACTCACCCCCACACACATCTAACAGTTTCTTCACAATGTTGAAATCTGCAAAACAATATTATGACTTTCTCATCAACCATGTCCCTAAACTTTTCATCATAACCCTAATCTTTGCAATCTCTATTCCAACATTTCAACAATTCCCATACCATCTTCTTAACCATCTTTCTTTACTCCACACACTCATTTTCACCTTGCTAATCATCTCCATTCTCACATTCTACTTCTTGAACAAGCCTCGAACCGTTTACCTCGTCGATTTCGCTTGTTTCAAGCCGCCTAACATCCTCCGAGTGCCGTTTGCTACCGCGGCTGAACACGGTAGCATCATCTTAGCCTCACAGCCCAAGAGCGTTGCTTTCCAACTCAAGATCTTTGAAAGATCTGGTTTGGGTGAAGAAACATGTTTACCACATGCATTGCATTATCTTCCACCAAACCCTAATATGGCTGATGCTAGAGATGAATCCCAGTTGGTCATTTTCTCAGCCATGGATTCGTTGTTTCAAAACACGGGTATTAGCCCGAAAGATATCGATATCTTGATCATAAACTGCAGTCTCTTTGCACCAACTCCTTCTCTTTCGGCCTTGGTGGTTAGCAAGTACAAGATGAGAAGCAATGTTAAAAGTTTTAACTTGTCGGGTATGGGTTGTAGCGCGTGTTTAATATCGATAGATTTCGCAAAACACCTACTCCAAGTCCACCCAGAGTCGTACGCGGTGGTGATTAGTACTGAAATAATCACCCCCAACTCTTACTTGGGGAAAGAACGGTCAATGCTCCTCCCAAACTGTCTGTTCAGAATGGGAGGAGCAGCTGTTCTTTTGACCAACAAAAGGTCACAACGCAAGCATGCAAAGTACAGTCTTGTCCATGTGGTTCGGACCCACAAAGGGTCCGAAGACAAATCTTATCGTTGTGTAACACAAGAAGAAGACAAAGAAGGTCATGTCGGGATAGCCTTAAACCTAGATCTAATGGTCATCGCGGCCAACTCGTTAAAAGCAAACATAAGCACCATAGGACCCTTGGTTCTTCCAATATCCGAACAACTCTTGTTTCTTTTCAATCTTTTAGGAAGAAAGTTCCTTAAACTTGATCTAAAACCCTACATTCCCGACTTCAAAAAGGCTTTTGATCATTTTTGCATACACGCGGGTGGACGTGCGGTTATCGACGATCTTCAGAAGCATCTGAGGCTGTCAGCGGAGCACGTTGAAGCGTCGAGAATGACGTTGCACCGGTTTGGGAACACATCATCATCTTCATTGTGGTATGAGATGGGTTATATGGAAGCAAAAGGGAAGATGAAGAAAGGAGATAGGGTATGGCAAATAGGGTTTGGAAGTGGGTTTAAATGCAACAGTGCGGTTTGGGAATGTAACAGGGATATTGAAAGCCCGAAGAATAGTGCATGGGCTGATTGCATTCATAGGTACCCAGTGAACGAGCCAGAAGTTATTAAGCTTTAAGCTAGGGGCAAATGTGTCCTTTCGTTTACGTGTGATTTCAACATAACCTTAAATAAAAATATTTCAGGTGTTTTATATTGTTTTAGCATGCAAACACAATATTTGTGGGCTCGTGAAGTGAAAATTAGCAATTGTTTGTTGGTTAATCTCAAACGACATATATGAATCGACAAGAAGCAAGTCGTTTTATAAAATGTTGGTGAGAGAACTTGTTTATGGGAGTTTATATTAAAGCCATATTGCAAACATCTCATTCAATTCAATTATTTATGTTTGTGAACGTTCATTAATGTATTAATTTACACAGGTTCATGTATTGATATATGATTGTGTGTATGGATGGGAGATAAGTATTGTATAAAGTGATTTTCGTGTTCATGTTGGTTCAGTTCTGTTTAATCATAATAGAAAACATGAAAACATACCTGTTACAGCAGACAGTGCAGTGGAGAATCCAGTGATAGATGATGCCATCGAGTTCGACATAGTTGTCAGTCTGATCTGGTTCCTCCTTAGGGTGCTGACTAATGATGGTGATGATGAAAACCGAATAGGGGATTCGGTTATGGAGAAGAGGCCGATTGATGTTATGCTAATTAGGTTATGTCTAAGTGTGTAACTGTGTAATCCTTTAACCTCTACATTAGTCTCCTTATATAAGCACCCAAGAGGAAACCCAATTAGTTAATAAGGGTAATATGGTCCATCAACAATTACCAACTAATTATTTAATAGGTTGTTATATATTTTGATCTATATTATGTAAATGATTATAATGGCTACTAGATTAAATATTAAACATAATATATTTAATCTTACACATCACGATCCAACACGTGACAAGAATAAGGGTAAGGGTAAAGGCATATATGTTCATCAGGTTAAATGAAATTACAGATCGCAGTTTTAGATCGATGTGAATTACCCGTTTTAAATCATCATACAGTTCGTTCACTCATCGCTTTCACAACTTGCACCCATTGTTGCAAAGTTAGACACTATGTTGTAGGTAATTACTTTTGATGCACATTTTTAACTAGTTTAAATGAATCGTTACTTTTAATAACATGATGCCAATATGTTTTGAAGAAATGTCATCGATTACATGTTTGTTAGTGAGGTGAAAACAATTGTTTAATCATAGGAGATTGCCCTATAATGTTCATTATTATTATTAATTTAGGTCGGGTAACAAGGAGCTCTCACCAAAATGAGATTGCCCTGAAATTGGTCATTTTATAAAAAAATTAAAAAAAAAATAAAAGCTTTCAGAAATGGGTTCACATGCTAAATTTCATCAACCTCCAATTCTACAGACTAGAATCACTAGTACAAAACCAATTTTTTGGTGGTGTAAATTTCATGTTTTTGGTGCTATCTTATAATAGAAAGCACCAAATAAGAAAACAACCCACTTAAAAATAGATTACACACCACTATTAAATGCTTACAAGTTATACACCACCAAAAAATTAATTATTTGAGGCTTACAAGTTATACACCACCAAAAAATTAATTATTTAATGCTAAGGTTGCTAATAGCACCAAAATACACAATCAAATTGATTTTTTAGGCGTAAATACAAAATAAAGTTGATCTTTTGAGGCTTAAACTTTTAAATAGCACCAAAACACCAAAATATACAAAATAAAGTTGTATATGTGGATATTTGTATGTATGATATCTCATGAGTATACGCATACTTGGAGAGTTAAGGGGAAATGCTACCCATTTTTTCTTATATAGTTAACCCGTTAAGATGTATACACATGAGATAGAATATTCAAAAAGTGGGTTAGGATCCACCATCTTAAAGCGTTGGTTTACATAAGTTTATATCATTTGTTTGTTTATTTTAATTTTTAGATGGTGCGTGCTTATTGGATGTACGAAATTTCGCATGATTCATCAATATATATGGAGGGTGTTAAAAGTTTTCTTAAGGCTGCCGAAGCTAATCGGGTGAATAAAGGAAGCGGGATGATTTATTGTCCTTGTCAAGTTTGTAATAATTTTATGAGCTTTAATGATATCACAGTCACAGAGTTTCATTTGGTGAAAAATGGTTTTATGCGAAAATACACTTGTTCAATGCATGGAGAGTCACTACTTGATAATAGCACGTCGTCGATTAACTCACGCATTAATGATAACAGAGAGAACAACGATACGTACCTTGATGCCGATAATGACCATTCAAATTCAAATGAACCCGATGGCAATTTAAATGATAACTAATGTAGATATCATTTTTTTATATTACGAATTTATTTATCTATTGTTAAGGTGTGCGATATAAGGATGAGCATTTGGTACTGGGTACGGGTACCGAATTATTTTCGACCCCTATTCGGTACCCACTTTTTGACGTTTTCTGTAACAATACTTTCGGATCGGTCCCTGTTCGGTACAGTACCGAGTATTTTCGATTCTGGTACCCATATTTGACAGTATTAAATACCGGTACCTAGCTCATCCCTATTGCGATACATCCCGACGTAACGTATGGGTTTACCACTCCCCTAGTTATAATATTAATATAATATTTTGATACAAATAAAAATAAAATAATTAATATTAACAATTAATATAGTTCTTAAAGCATTCACATCCCTTCCCCTATCTTCATCTCTATAATTACACTAAAAATCACTGCATTTTTCTTTCTCCTTCAACTAGATAAGATTTTTTTATACATTTATCATTACATTTTTTCCCTCTCCACTCACAACTACTTTTAAAAAATATTAAAAAAATTATAGGGGTGAGAAGTGTCCCACCAAATTTACAGATGAACAGTAACATCTTCTCTCTCATTCACTCACAGCCCCTCATAACAACTTTTCATAATATTCACATAAAAACAGGGGAAGGGATGTAAGACCACCCGTAGTCGTTCGTATTTGGGCACTACTAGAAAATACACTTCTCTTGACACGCGAACAATGACACGCACATATTTTATGACATTCAAAAGTGTATGTCAAGAAAAAAATGTCATAGTTTAAAAAATTTAATAAATCTATGACATTCTTTTTTGTGTGTCATGTTTTTAGCGTCATATAAAAAACAAGATTCATTTTGACACGCAGACAATGACACACGCTCATTTTATGACATTCGAAAGTGCCTGTTAAGAAAAAAATGTTATGGTTTTTCAAAATTCAATATATTTATGACTGTAACGCCCCAAAATCTGAATGTTAATAATTGTCGTGTGTTCTTATGTGACACGTCATGAAATAAATAACTAGGCTATTTAACCTAGTTAAGGGTATGGTCAAAAGTATTAAATGATGAAGGTAGTGTCAGTTATGTTTTTAAAGGTAAACCCGAGGGGCTAAAGTGGAACAAATGAAAATTGATTTACTAATTAAAAGAAATCAACACACAAATAAACACACACATCGTGTGTGTTCGAGAAAGAGCCAGGAGCTCCATGAGAGCTCCACACACCCTAATCATGAAGATCATCAAATCGGAAGGCAAGATGAAGCTTAAATCCATAACCGAGCATGGATTAATGATCACCAACGCGAGGGGATCATAAGGTATGTCTTAAATCTAAGATTGGTGATCATGTGTGAAGTGGGTTATGTTCAAATCCGTGAGTTAATATGAAATTAATCATGTACAAGGGTTAGAATCATCGTATAGAACATGGGGTACGTATGGTTTGTGTTAATTTGATGATTAGAGGTGAAACCCGTTAGTTAGGGTAAAGATAATGACTAGAATTACCACCTATGTCAAAGTCTTGTTGAAAGATTGATGTATTATGTGGGTATGATGAATTCTTGTTAGATAAATTAGGAGAAATATGATGATGATGATATGTTTGATGTTTATTTGGGAATGATACGTGATGATTAGTAGTAGGTTTTGATGGGTTATGTATGAGTTTAGAAGATTTATGTATGAATTAGTTGTACGTTATGCTTAAAAGGTGGTACGCACATCAAGTGTATGACAAAATGTATATAGTGTCGTCCGTATAGTCGATTATGATGTTACAAGTATATGGTGATAAGTCGATAGTTAAATATGGCTAATAGTTGACTCTGGAAAGTCAACTAAGTATAAGAAACATGATTTGATTCGTTGTTGTAAAGGTAGGATTATAGGAAGTCGTTTGGGCATGTTATGTTAATATGCGTTAATTGTGATTACATGATGAAGTACATGTGTTGGAAAGGATATGAAGTTGATTATATGTTTTATGCTTGTTAGAAATGACTAAGGAAAGTTAAGTGTGAAATATGCGACTGATATGATTGTTAACGTGTACAAATGAGTATGCTAATAAGAGCGTGATTTCGATGAAATGAAAGTATAGGAATCACGTCGAGACGGGCTCAAGCATGAGGTGTTAACGGGTCAAGAAGAGACAAGGAATCGGATACGAGCACGAATGCATAAGGTAAGTGCTTTCTGTAATCACTTCTTAGTTCGATTAAGTAATATGGTGTTTTAATTAACTAAACATGATGGTTGAGATCAAATATGTGTCGTAGGCTTTCGTCGTTCATGATGGGATTAAAGTTGACCAAAATGCCCTTGATGGGTATTTTGGGGCAAACGATCTTAAAAGTAGTTTAGAAACAAGTTATTAGACTAGAGTAATGTTTTGGGTCAAGTATGTAAGTGGGGGAGTATGGTTTTGTAAGTCATAAACGTTTTAATGCGCAATTACCCTTAACGGGTCAAAATACGCTTTTGAGCGAAAACGGGTGGAATAAGATGTAAGGTATCCGGGAATGAATCTTTTATGACAAATGACCTTGATATTATTAATTCATATGAAGTTAAGGTCAAACCAACAAGTTATGTTGCTAAATGCATAAACGGGTCAAAATTTGGTAAAAAGGGTAATAAGCCGTAGGCTAAAAGTCCCAAATTTTGGTAGTCCAAATATTGGATTTTCACTCCATGTGATGGAGAATTAAATTATGATCACGTAGGAAAAAGAATCGGGTAAAACGGATAAAAAACGAGAGAGTTATGCTCGTTTCCGTAAAACCGGATCGTGCTGGGAATCTGCAGCAAACAGCTGCATATGTTTTGCGAAAAAGGGGGCGTCGCGCGACGCGACGGGGGGTCGCGCGACACGACGGGTACTTCAGTTGGCAAATTTGTTTTTTTGTCTTGTTCGATATCGGGAACTCGTTTAAATGCATTTTAAGCTACGTACGACTAATTTAACTTACGTTTTTATAAGCTTAAGCATATGAACATATGTAGATAGGTATGTATGTATGTTTATAAGTATGTGAGCAAGTACGTGGATATATGACGGTATGTATGAGAGTAGACATGTATGATTTAGTTATGTGCAAGTGGGGATGTATGTATGTATATATGTATAATGTCAAGAGTGTACGTAATGGTGTAGGTATGTATATATGTAGTTACGTATATATCGATGTAGATGTATTCATATGAAGGTATGCATGTAGGTTGGCATGTATGTATATAAGCCATTCAGTATGATTAAGTTTTTACAACGTTATTCGTGTACCTGGAGTTTTAGGTGTAATGCAGGTACAGTATCGAAGACTCACCAGAGATAAGGTACTCAGAGGGAACGTATAATGTGAAGGAATAATGGAACGGAAGTAATCCAAGGCTAAGTATCGTTTATATTGATAACATATTAATGTCTTGTATGTGTTTGGTTAATGCAGGTTGTTCGAGCCAGCTGATCGTGTAGAAGAGGAGCGATCAAAGATCGAGTCACGAGATAGATTGTACGGGAGTGTTGAGTACGTAACTGAGTGAAGCTAGGTTATGCTTTCTTATTGTAAAGGAGTATAATAAATGTATTTATTGTAAAAGAATTAACCTTAAGAACAAATTTCAGTGCATCAAGGTGTTTGTAACGAAAGAAATTTTTATGGTATGATTTTCCGCTGCGACTTTAGTCAAATACGAATTAGGGTCTAACAAGTTGGTATCAGAGCCCTGGTTTGAGGGAATCAAGTACGAGAAGGTAAGTACTTGAACTCAAACTTGTGTGCTCTTGAGATAAGAAATCCGTACAATCTAAGACTCGATCAAGATCCAAAGGTAAAGGCTAATGTAAGTATGTACTTATGTATACGTATAAAGAAACTGACGGTTTTGTATGTGCAAGGTAAGCATAAGTGTTGGAAGAGGATGACCTGTGAATGCAGTCTAGGATGAATACTAAGGCAGGCAAAGAGGTAATAAGACAATTAGGCAAATGAGCCCAGGTACGTAAATTTAATATGTGGGTGTAAGTAATGGTAAAACTCATTAAGGGAAGGAAAATTCTAAATGAAGGATAAGGATAGTATAGTAATGAAGTACTGCAAGGGATACACGCGCCGAAACCTAAGTCTACGGACATAAGGTGACAATTACATGAAGGCACGAAACTACTATGTGGATTGTGTACCAGGCCAGTACACGAGAAACGTATGACGTTCGTGAGATCATGATAATTGTTACAGGTATGTCCGGTAGAGTTGGGTAGCAGGCGGGCGTGTGGGTGAAATGGGAAGTAAGACTCTCGGGAAATTGAGAGTACTATGTAAGAATGAAAAACATGTCTGATAAGAATGAAGAATGTTGAATCTGTAATTAAGTACGGATCCACAAGATATGAATAATATGACTGAATCCGGGAGACGGATTCAGGGAATGAAAGGTATGAATGCAATGTTTGAATCCGTATGACGGATTCAAGGATGAAAGGCATGGATGATATGTTTGAATCCGTAAGACGGATTCAAGGATGAGAGGCATGGATAATGTGTTTGAATCCGCGAGAAGGATTCAAAACGCAGAAGTAATGAAAGGCATGAATGTAATGTTTGAATCTGTAAGGCGGATTCAATAAAGGAAAAAGCATGAATGATGCGTCTGAATCCGTGAGACAGGTTTAAAAATATTAAAAAAAATGAAATTTATAAGAAGATGTCGACAGTTTGACCATGATTGAGTCGAACGGGTTATAGAAATAAGTATAAAGTAAAAGGTGATAGTATAATGGATGAAGTTTTGTATAAGTTACGTGTTAGATGTGTTAGTAATTGACTCTTAGAAGTCAGAATGATGACGGGCTGTGACCCGAACAATAACTTAAGTAGGGGCGGGAAGGGTAAGTTTGGTAAGAAATACTGAAACGATGTAATAAGGTTTTTGCAAGTAAGCATGAATGGAAGGAAGTACGAGAGTGTACTTCAGTTGGTGAAATGATTAGTAGAATGAAAGGATTGCATGTAAGAAATAGAATGTGTGGTATGTTATAGCATGTACGTAGGAAATGGTAGAAGAGTTATAAGTGGGTAATCACATAGTATAATGAATGTTTGAATGAAATGTGCTAACCGCCGACGTTGTTGATGATAATGTTAGAACTATTGATGTTATGAAACCAATCGTATTGATGAAAGGATGTGCACGAGCGGAAGCTCATTACATGGATGAATGAAACTTGGCCTGTTACGGCTAGTACTCGAGGAGAAGACGATCGATCTGGGTTGCGGGTCGTTGGTTTAGGAAATGAAAAAGAGGTTAGTAAAATGTTTAACCCATGTTGAATAGATATGAACTAGTACGACACATGAATATTATAAATTAAGTAATGCATGAAATGGAAGCAATAGTAATGTGAAATGAACGACATGATTTGAAGGTAACGTAAGGGTACGCAAGGTACAAGTAACTGTAGAAAACGTAGAATAAGATTAACGTTAGAGTTAAGCACGTAGGTGTGAATAAGAAATGGTAGTTTTGTTATGATATCAAAACAAGAGTTAAATATTATACAGTGCTTGTAGAGAATGTAATCTTAAGAGATGAGATGAAGGTATTAGATTCGTTATGAATGGATCATAAGGATGTATGTATGATTATAGATTAAAGAAGTGGGTATATTGACCCGTTATTAACCGGTCAAGGAAATAAGAATGATGTGTGAAAGTTATAGTATGGAAGGCATGAACTTATTAGTAAGAAGCCAACTATATGAATAGTTTATGAATCGAGAATGTATAGTTACCCATTATTGTGATGTACCAGTTAGAGTTAAACATATAGGTGTATGTATAAATTACGAAGTAAGATTGTATAGTTGACGAAAAATTATATGAATGTTGAAATAAACATGAGGAAATGTTATTAATGGAATGTTGGAATTGTTTCAAGTAAATAAAAAGATATATAATGCATATGATATACGAGTATTAGAATGATGAATGAACCATTAGCTATGAAGGCTGTTAGGAATTAGCGTTATTAGTGAAAGCGACACTAATAAGAACTCCGGAGCGGGTTCTTTAAGAAAGAAGATAGCCGTTGTGATGGGCTAGCGGTAGTGTTGATGGGACGTAGAGAAGAATTAATTAGTGTTAAATAGAGGTGAGAAAGGTTTCGGGGACGAAACCTCATTTAAGGGTGGTAGACGTGTAACGCCCCAAAATCTGAATGTTAATAATTGTCGTGTGTTCTTATGTGACACGTCATGAAATAAATAACTAGGCTATTTAACCTAGTTAAGGGTATGGTCAAAAGTATTAAATGATGAAGGTAGTGTCAGTTATGTTTTTAAAGGTAAACCCGAGGGGCTAAAGTGGAACAAATGAAAGTTGATTTACTAATTAAAAGAAATCAACACACAAATAAACACACACATCGTGTGTGTTCGAGAAAGAGCCAGGAGCTCCATGAGAGCTCCACAAACCCTAATCATGAAGATCATCAAATCGGAAGGCAAGATGAAGCTTAAATCCATAACCGAGCATGGATTAATGATCACCAACGCGAGGGGATCATAAGGTATGTCTTAAATCTAAGATTGGTGATCATGTGTGAAGTGGGTTATGTTCAAATCCGTGAGTTAATATGAAATTAATCATGTACAAGGGTTAGAATCATCGTATAGAACATGGGGTACGTATGGTTTGTGTTAATTTGATGATTAGAGGTGAAACCCGTTAGTTAGGGTAAAGATAATGACTAGAATTACCACCTATGTCAAAGTCTTGTTGAAAGATTGATGTATTATGTGGGTATGATGAATTCTTGTTAGATAAATTGGGAGAAATATGATGATGATATGTTTGATGTTTATTTGGGAATGATACGTGATGATTAGTAGTAGGTTTTGATGGGTTATGTATGAGTTTAGAAGATTTATGTATGAATTAGTTGTACGTTATGCTTAAAAGGTGGTACGCACATCAAGTGTATGACAAAATGTATATAGTGTCGTCTGTATAGTCGATTATGATGTTACAAGTATATGGTGATAAGTCGATAGTTAAATATGGCTAATAGTTGACTCTGTAAAGTCAACTAAGTATAAGAAACATGATTTGATTCGTTGTTGTAAAGGTAGGATTATAGGAAGTCGTTTGGGCATGTTATGTTAATGTGCGTTAATTGTGATTACATGATGAAGTACATGTGTTGGAAAGGATATGAAGTTGATTATATGTTTTATGCTTGTTAGAAATGACTAAGGAAAGTTAAGTGTGAAATATGCGATTGATATGATTGTTAACGTGTACAAATGAGTATGCTAATAAGAGCGTGATTTCGATGAAATGAAAGTATAGGAATCACGTTGAGACGGGCTCAAGCATGAGGTGTTAACGGGTCAAGAAGAGACAAGGAATCGGATACGAGCACGGATGCATAAGGTAAGTGATTTCTGTAATCACTTCTTAGTTCGATTAAGTAATATGGTGTTTTAATTAACTAAACATGATGGTTAAGATCAAATATGTGTCGTAGCCTTTCGTCGTTAATGATGGGATTAAAGTTGACCAAAATGCCCTTGATGGCTATTTTGGGGCAAACGATCTTAAAAGTGGTTTAGAAACAAGTTATTCGACTAGAGTAATGTTTTGGGTCAAGTATGTAAGTGGGGGAGTATGGTTTTGTAAGTCATAAACGTTTTAATGCGCAATTACCCTTAACGGGTCAAAATAAGCTTTTGAGCGAAAACGGGTGGAATAAGATGTAAGGTATCCGGGAATGAATCTTTTATGACAAATGACCTTGAGATTATTAATTCATATGAAGTTAAGGTCAAACCAACAAGTTATGTTGCTATAACCGGATATGACCCTTTAAGACATAATATGACATAATAAATCTCAACATGGCCCATTAAGAGTTATGAACGCCCAATATTGTCCATTAAGAAGCATGCGATCTCTTATTGCCAATTATGGTCTAACATGATCAGCTACAACCCAATATAACCCATTAAAACCCAATATGACATAATAATGCCGGTCATGGTCTACTAGTAGCCATCATGCCTATTAAGGCCTAATACGACCCATTAAGACGTGTGTGATCTATTATTGTCTATTATGATCTAAGATGACCAACTACAACATGATGCAACTCTTTATAGCCTAATATATACATAATAAAGCATATCATGATCCATTAAAACATGTATGATGTATTATTGTCTATAATTGTGTAACAGCATCCAATATAACATAGGCAACCCTTTAAGGCAAAAAATGACATAATTAAGCTCATTAATGGTTCACTAAGAGTTATCATGAATATCAAACCCAAATTTGGTGTATTAAAACATGTGTAATATATTATTATCGTCGTATAATATGACTCATTACAATCCGATGTAATCCATTAAGGCCTAGTATGATTATGGGTGTGAACGAGCCAAGGTGATTGTGAGCTACTTGAAATCTTCTCATTAAAATCTCGAATCGATTCGAGCTTGAGACTAGAAAAGAAAGTTGTTTAATTAACGAGCCCGATCCCAAGCCGGCTCGCAAGTCTAATCAAGCCTTATATTTATATAACTTTTATTTCATTAATGAAATGTATATCTAAATAGAACGATTATTATATATATACACAAAAAAAAACATTAAATAGTATATATCATGGTATATATTTAAATTATAATATAAAACATATAAAAAGTATTAGTAGTTTATATAAATTAATTATTAAATAATAGACTAGTCGAGCCCAACCCGAGCTCGAGCTTTAGGTGTTGAGTTCAAATCAAACCAAGCTTTAGCTTGAACTCTCGTAAGTTAAAAGGGCTCGGGTTCTGCTTGACTCGACTCGTATTTGTTTTAAAATCCGATTAGGATCAATAAATCTAACTACTTATATTTAAAGTTACAAAGCAATGTTTTAAAATCCGGTTTACCGTACCAGAATTGGCTCAAAAACGGTTTAACCGGATGTACTGGACGGTTTAACCGGTTCTACCGGTACAACCGACCGGCTTGAACCGGTTTTTAAAACATTGTTTCAAAGTATTTGTTTTTAAATTAAATTTCATAACTATTTAAAATTTTCATTCAGTTTCGTTTCTCCCCAAAAAAATAAAATAATTCCCTCCCCTGGTTTCCCCCAAAGGAATTAATTCTTTTACTCCCTAAACCTAACTTTACATCCCCAATTCATTGATGTCAACCTCCGTTCCCCTCTTAACCCTAAATCAGCCACCTCTCCATTATCAATTCATCAATCTCCTGCTATCATATGCGCGCTATGGATGAGGGCGAGCACAAATAAATGTAATGGTGATGATTGTCTATGGTGGTTCCGTACGATGATACTCGAATCATTTAAATGTCGTTTTTCTAGAAGGTGAGGGTTTTCTAGTTATTAATATATTCATTCAATTCAAACAGCAGTTTTGTATATCTATTTACTGGATTGTATTTTGATTTATGTTTGTTAATTTGCTTTTGAGCTATGTATAGGAATTCCTTAACTTCTTGTTTATACAAACCACAAAGCCCCTGTTTAAGCAATTTGTGATATGTGAAGAGTATTTGAGCTTATGTGCCGGTATTAGCGATGACTGAATCAGGGATTTTGTATGTTCCATAGAATATGAGATCTGTTTGCTTTTTTCCCTGTCACGAACACCTCTCTCGCAGGCGTTGATAAATAGAACAATATTCGTTTGTTTCTAGTATAGTTAGCTTGTTTTCGTGATTAATATTGAATTAGATATTTAAATGTTTACGTTTAATCTATTATTGATGATGGTATTGATAGTTTCTTTTCTCATTCATGTCTGCAGAAGTGAAGTTTAAAGAAGGAAAACCTAACAAAAATGAGGTATGTCTTTAGATTCAGCCATGTTATCATTCTTGTCTACAGATATGTTATCAACATTTTGTTTCTGATTTTAAGCAGTTTTGTTTGAGCTTTTAATGGTCATTTTTTGTTGTGAACAAGAGTTTGTACAATTCCATACTTGAAGACCTTTGTAAGTGTGTACAATTGAGCAAATCAACACTTCCACCAGTTTGTTTCTACACTTTGTTTACACCCATAATAATTATTTATGTGCCCTCTTGCAAAATTTCATTTTGCACTAATATTTTAGGTTTGCTTTGAGCTCATAAGTGTTTGATCTTTGTCTGCTTGCTTTAGATTAGACGGTTCATCAATATCCCATCATGGATCGCTGGTTGCTGGTGGATTCTCTTATTCATCACTCAAGGTCTTTTTTAGCTAATATTTATTGATTATGCAAATGCAGTTTATTTATTTATTTATTTATTTATTTTTCCTGATTTCTTAAGTTAACTATTTGACTCCAGAATTGGGATATTGCAAAACTTGGGTGTATGGCAGTTGTAAGTTGTTTTGAACCGGTTCGGGGCTGCTATGATATGAAGGTTGCAAGCTTTTGATTTTGGTTGTTTTGGTGGAGGAATCACCCCTCATCGATGGTAAACGATTTGTTTTCGTTATGTTTAATGTTTACCAAGATTGTAAGTGATTTTGGTATCTATTATTGAAGGTAAATAAGTTAAGGGGCTGCTGCGTTTGGTTCCTGTTTACAGCAAGATAAAGGGTTTAAACTACTTGTTTTGGTGGAAAATTGGACCTACAATCTTCGGTAAGAAGTTCTGGTTTGTTAAGTTTCATGTTAATTTAAGTTTTAAAGGTTCTAATGATGTTTTTGGGGGCTGTATGTCATGTTTGGTTTTAATGAGTTTATTAACTCATTAAAATAAACATTAATTATATTTAATATATTGGTATATTCCTTTTTTTTAATGGCTAACGTTGCACATCATGGTGATTGAACCCCTGACCTCTCCTATCCTAAGCTCTATCTAAACTCACTAACACCACTGGGCTATTCCCAAGTGGATATATTGGTATATTCCTATATTAATTCTTATTTGTTTAATGTTTTAGCTTTCAAGTTTGATTATATCCCCAAATTACTTTTGGTAACATGGAGTTCACTTCTTTACAACTGAACCTGTATAGCTTCTGTGGAGTACAACTCTGGCTGTCAAGAAACCTTCATTAAAAAAACACCACATTCATAGATCATCACGACTGGTAAGGAATCACTATCATACACAATACAATACAGAACCGTGGAACTTCATGTAAATTGGTTTGATGAGCTATGGTTGGAAGCAAAGGTATTATATATTTTTTTGTAGATTATCAAAAATATGAGATACTTGCTAATTAATTATTTTGTTTAACTTATTGTTTTGTACACTCTAGTTACAATGGAATATTACTGATGAATTGAATTTACTTACTTTGTCACATTTTTAGGCATTTCTTGTATGTAACAATCTTGTATTCTGAATTGTTAAACATGCTCTTGGAGGGTCGGCTTGATGTCACAATATTACATTGGTTTGCCATGCAAGTTGCTATTATTGTTATTATATGGTACCAAAACATGTTTAGATATAATTGAATTTACTAACTTTGTCACATTTTTTAGGCATTTCTTTGAGTCGCCCAATTCTAGGTGTGCTTTTTGAGATTAATTTTAAGTGGCACATGGCACAGGTATGTGAATACTTTATTTGTTTAAAATAGTACAGTCAAAGTAATTCATTGTGAATATGATGCAGCGCAAACAACAGAAAGGCAGTTGGGAATGTGGGTATATGGTAATCAAACATATGAAAGAGTTTATCGATTCTATACAACATGATTTGGTTAACTGAGTGAGTTTTCGTAAATATTCATAAACTTGGTTTATTGCATTAAATTATATATATTTGAAATCTAACTTTTGTATTTATTTGTTTTTAGCTTTGGAATGAAGAAGGGTATTTTGAAGAATCTCAAATTGAGAATTTAGTGGTAGATTTAATGTCGGGATTTATTAAAAAAAATGTTTTGATTTTGTAAGCATTAGTTTGTGTTTCATACTTTTGTAATTCCGTATACGTGAACCGGTTGTTGGGTTGTTTAATACTAGTTAACTTTTGTCGTGAGCATGTGCATTTGTGTGTAATTGGAATTATATTGGGAAATATTACCAAAAATTATGGAATTTTGCAAAAAATATTAAAAATTTATATTTTTTTTCTTGTCTTATTTTTTGGTGCTATGGAGATTTGTTTTTTGGTGATATGTAGATTTGTTATTATTTGACACGTGTTAGTTCTATATTTAATTTTTTGGTGGTGTGTTTAAAGATTTAATGGTGTTTTATCATTGATTTTTTGGTGGTGTGTTTGAAGATTTAATGGTGGTCTGACTTGTGTTTCATCATTGATTTTTTAGTGGTGTGTTTGGAGATTTAATGGTCCTGTTATTGAACAGCACCAACAAATCCCATTATTTGGTGGTATATTTGTTGGTGCTCTATGGTACAACATAATATAAAACATAAAATACAGCACCAAAAAAGTTATTTTGTACTAGTGAATATTCTTATTATGAATTTATTCACCTTTAAAGTTACGAACTCAATAAACCTGCGGTTTATAATCTAAGGGTTCTCGTGCTATATATTTATTTATTGATCAAATGACAAATTAACATACTCTGAAATGCTTTGATACTTAATTTGTAGGATTTGAACCTTACACATCATGGATAGAAAGAAGACACGCTACTACCATATATTATGTAGTGTTTTTTTGTTGTGTTTGGACCCCTTGATTTGAGGTTGGTCGTGTTTTAATAAAAATTTTCCTTTAATGTCACACCCCGATATTTCCACGTATTACCGGTGGGGAGTATCATGACGTAGTTGATATCATCATAGTCAAATAATCACAGTTCAATGCACAGCGGAAGTCTAAAGTAAATATATTACAAACCGATTCGAAAGTAACATCAAATATTACAAACCGATTGTAAGATGGATCCACAGGCGGATCTTAAAACAGAAACATAAATATAGTTCAACAGATTTAGACGTTTAGAACTTGCAAGATTCCCTATTAACGCCCTGAGCTCCCAGCCAATTTATGTACAGTACCTGTCACTTAACCTTTTTGGAAAATACGTCAGTTTACACTGCTAAATACCAGTGTTGTAAAAGTCGCTAGGCGGTCTCTAGTCGGCCGACTGGGGAGTTGGGAGTAATCGGAGTACTCGGAGAGTACTCGTGGAGTACGCGGACATGGTAACTATAAAGAAAATTAATTGTTATATATTATACATATGTTAAAATAAGCATAATTCATGTCAACTGAGTATAATTTAAAATGAAACATGTTTAAAGTTCAAATATTCTGAATACAAGTCCGAGTAGTCCGAGTACAAGGCCGAGTAGGCCGATTTTGACTAATTAAAAGTCAACAAACCAGGTTGACCGCCTAGACCGACCAGGCCGACTCTTTCCGACTACGTCCGACTAGGCGCCGAGTTTGACCGAGGCCGACTAATTGAGTCCGCCTAGGAGGAAGTCGCCTCGGAGGGGTTCCGAGGACCGAGTACTCGGCCTTGGAATCCGACTTTTACAACACTGGTAAATACAATTAACTGACTCTTTTGAAAATGTTTAAGAAAATTGATTTGAATGCACAAGGCACAAAAAATTCTTTTATAACTTGGGATAATTATTTTAAAAAAATAAACTTGTTAAAGAATTACAGGTTTATTATACGTTCAGTAGCCCGGGCTAAATATCGAGTTAAAGATTAATAGATACACCACATGATATAATCCCACGGCGAGTTATTCTCGAACAGGCGGTTATATCTTTTTATATTCGCACCGACATGTGTATGCCTACACCCCGTGCATTAAGTCATGGCCATTTCAATGAATGAGCCGAGGATATCCAGGACATGGTCATTAACCCCCCAAAGGCTTAGAATAAACAAAACAGATTAAATGGGTTATCTCAATAATTTAACCTTCATACGATTAAAAATTTAATACCCGACCAAGCGGTATTTTATATACCGTACCCCAAGCCCGTATAAGGGAAAATAAGTTAAAAGTATTTACCTGAGCTTAAAAATGCAATTTATACTCAGCCGTATATTCTAATCAGCAGCACAAGTACCTCTACTGGGGCTCTCAATCTGGAACGAAGGTTTTATTAACCTATTAGATTTCTAACGGGTCTTATTTAAGTTGTAACTTAGACCGGTTAGTTTTAAGGAAAGGTTTACGGTTCAAAACAAAAGATTAAGCGAATGCCGGATTAGAATGTGATTTAGACCCGACAAGTATGGAGACTTGTATAATATGGGTAAACTAAACACATTCTGAATTTTGAAGTGAAGAAGATAAGGTTTGACCCGTTTCGGTTAATTCACGTAAACTAGTTACATAAACCGTACCGAACGTGTAAGGTGCATAACGGGTAACCAAATGAGTCATGAACATGTTTCACAAGTTAATATGCCTTAAATATGTTGTGATATCAGTAGGATACCTTCCATTATGCCCAAAACGAATTTAAAACCAATTTATGCCCCGTAGGGGTATTTTGGTCATTTTAATGTTTATAAAAGAGGTTAAATAATAATCCGAGTTTCTGGTCTACATAATCAGTAAAAATACTTATTTTATCAAGTTATATCAGTAAGATATCTCGCATATGTGAAATTTATCATTCATGGCCAAACTATGCCCCGTAGGGGCATTTTGGCCATTTCACATATGCTTTAAGGGTTAATTTTGGAAATCTGAGTTCAAAACTTTTATTTACTGTTAAATTATAAAAACTTATTCATAACATCAGTAGGTATCAAGCTTTAGGTGCCTAATATGGTTTTAAACCATACTATGCGCCTAAATCGCATAAAAGTCGGTATTTGACGATATTCGGTTTAAATAAGGAAATCTGAGATTTTGAATAGCCTTTACGGTTTAAAATAACTTATTTATTATATAAAATCAGTAGAAAAAGGTTTTACATGTAAAGGATGTATAAAACTCATTTTATTAGCAAAAAGGGCGTTATCGTCAATTACCGAGCCTATGCGAGAACTCTATGTTATGATCATCTTAAAATTTAATAAAAATTTCCAAAAATCCCAAAATATTATATTACATCAGTAGATAAAAGGTTTGATGTCAAAATTTGAGTTTAAATAGGATTTATATCAAATATGCCGTTTAATTAATAAAAAGCTTTCAATTTACGATATCGAGCATAACTCTTAATTTAGACCTCAAACTGATGTCAAAATTTTTAGGACATGTTTATAATTCAGTAATAAAGGTTTTTGACCTCTCACATTTTCAAAAATCTCGTTTTAATATCAAAAGGGCATAACGGTCAACTTTTAAGCATATAACGGAAACATGCATATGAACTCTAATTCTAAAGGATCAAGTAGTATAACTTCAAGGGGTTATACTAACATTTAATATGGTCACAAAGGAACCCTAAGGCATAATTAAACTAAGCTAATTCGGGTCAGAACTGAAAGTCAAAGCGAAAGTCAACTTTTCCGACTTTCGGTTGCGAACCGATTCTAAACTTATAATTGTCCGGTTGAACATGTTTAGGCATGTTCAATTAATATTTACCAAGTTATTAAAGTGACAAAACTGATTTTATAGCATCTATATTATTAGTTATGAATTTTATTTAAAAATTGACCCGTTTGACTTTTATTTTAATTACTTTGACCCGACAATTAACTAAGTAATCGTGGTAATTAGGAGGTGCCCTTTTGAGGGTTTAACACCTACCTAATTACGATCACATAGCCATGTTCGTTGCGAACAATGGCTTGACCATACAAGGTCTAACTAAAAGTCAAAGCGTTTATCGAAAACGCTTGACTTTTCGGCTTTAAGAGCCAAACAAAATAACTAAGCATGAAAGGAACACTTACAAGTGATCCTTAGGATTGAGATAAACTCAGAAGGAGGTTCCAATTGATTAGGATCCTCAGATTTGAGAGAGAGAGCATGAACTCAAGAATCGTGCAAGTTTTCAACAAAAACCCACCTCTATTTATAGTGATTTAGGATTGCTAGGATGATGACAAGTGTTAGGGAGGTTTAACAAGATTATAACAGGTGTAATACCAGCTTTCAAAACCATCAAAGGCCCCTAGAATCAAATATGTGAGATAATGAAGCAAAACCAAGGCTGCACACCATTTTTTTGTTACTAGCACCTGCATACGGACTGTATGGGTCCAGGTATACGGTCCGTAAGGACCAGACCAACTCACCACATCTTTCATCTGTTGACAAGTTTGGCCCCTGCACTTCCGAATTCTTCCGAAACGATGTTTTTAGCTCACAAGGCCTCATATTTCCAATATTAGGCACATCCAAGAGTATAACCAAGCATCATAAACTTCTTGATATGTTAAAAGGGTCAGTCAGAGGCCTAGTTTGGCATATTGACGCTTTTAACCCTTTAATGTGTGAACTTGCGCGTTTTATCTCGAAATGGCGTAAAAGCCTTACAAGGTTAACAACAAGCATTCCTAAGATTATAATGGAGTATTACGACACTCCAGTTCACACCAGTTCGCTTAAATGGTCGCTCAAAGGTGTAGTTTTAAATAGTGACGCTTTTGGTCTTTTTAACGCGCAAACTTGCGCGTATGATCGCTTTATTGCGTCAAAGCCCTATGTTATCCATATTGGGCATTCCCGAGAGTATTATCGAATATTACGATGCTTCGGGTTTGTTAAAAGGTCACTCAGAGGTAAGAAATAACATGTTGACACTTTCAACCCTTTTTAACGCACAAACTTGTGCGTATTGATACTTATTGACATTAAAGCCTTAATTGGCCAATGTTTTGCATTCTCAAGAGTATGATTAGATATAATAATGTTTTGGGTTCATTAAAAGGTCATTCAGAGGTATTATTAAACATGTTGACGCTTTTAACCCTTTTACCGTGCAAACTTTCGATTTATGCAACCGGTTTTGATTATCCAACAAGTGGCTTAATATGAGAATACGAATATCGTGTGAGGTTATTCCGAGACTTATTTTAAGCATGATATCACTTCCAGTCCTTCCATAATCAAAGTTTTTGATCTTTTCGCAAAAAAAAAAAATTTGTCCCTCATAGTCAACGTTTGACTTTATTAGGGTTTAATACACATGTCAACACATCGTTAGACGTGATTTTACGAGGTGTTACATTTAAAGAAAACCACATCATGTTTCTTAGAGAAATATCATCCAGACCTATATTTAAAATAGCATTTATACTATTAATTAGTTGTTGAGTAACTTTACTGAATTGAATGTTTAACCGGTCGACTTTGAACATGATGTAATTTCTTAGTTATTTATTTAATAATGTCACATGTATTTAATATTAATTCAACCACTCTCCATCCATGAATGATTTCAATATAAATATTCAAGACCTATATTTAATATAGAGTAAATTATTGTTTTGGTCCCTGTAGTTTAGCCATTTTAACTCTTTTAGCCCAAAAAGAAATATTCTAACATATCAGACCTTGAGGTTATATTTATAACAGTTTTGACCACTGCCACTAACTTGGTTACTTTTTTGTAGTTAAGTGTAAGAGTAATTGGGTCATTATATACCTTAGAGGTTGTTTTTTATAATTACAAAGTTCTTTTAATATTTAAGATATTATTAATGCAATTAATCAAGATTTTTTATTATTTCGTTATTTTCACAATTATAATTTAATAAAATATGTTTTACATATACGAATAAATATGTATTTTCATTAAGCTTTTTTTTAAACGTTGTTTTTAAAATCATTTGTTTTTTTTACCCTTTTTTAAACCGTATATCGTTTTTAAAATTATTCCTTTTTAAACCGTTTGTTTTTTAATAAAAGTGTTCTTTTTAAAGTTGTTCTTTCTTTTAAAGTTTTTTAAACAATCCATTTTACACCGTTCTTTTTAAAATCATTTTTTAAACTTTTTTAAACAATTCATTTTTTTAAGTTATTGATTTTTAAATGCGTTTCTTTTTCAACCGTTCCTTTTAGAACCGTTTTTTAAACCGTTCATTTTTTAAACTTTGTATTCGGTTTACATAAAGCCGTTAGGAAAAATGAACTTCAGAAAATGGACGATTTCAAAAATTGAAGGAATTTAAAAATGATCGATTTTAAACAAACGAGTGGTTTAAAAAACGGAGATTAAAAAGGACGTTTATAAAAAAAGCAAAACCTTAAAAAAATAAGTTAACAAGTGTAAGGTTTTAAAAACACACACGAGTTTAATAAACAAAAGGTTAAAAATAATGAATTTTGAATAAACAAACGGTACAAAGAAATGGAATATTTGAAAAAAAATAAACCACTCTAAAAATTTTTGAAAAATGAACGATCTTTTGCAAACTTTTTATTAGAATGTTTCATCTTTTTTCAAATATTACATTTATTTTTTTATACACGTCGTTTTGTAAAAAAACGAACAACTTAAAAAGTAAGCTGTTCAAAATGTTTAAAAAACAAATGATTTTAAAAAGAATGGCATGAAATGAAGTATTTAAAAAAACTTTAAAAGACAAACGACTATAAAAAGAACTATTTTAAGAAAACCAAACGGTTTAAAAATGAACAATTTTAAAACGATAGACGGTTTAAATAAAATGTTAAAAACAAGTTATTTTTTAAAACGATATTTATAAAAACAAACGGTTAATGAAAATACATATTTATTTGTTTATTTAAAACATATTTTGTTAAATAATAATCGTGAAAATAACAAAATAATAATAAAAAAGCTTGAGTAATTGCATTAATAATCTCTTAAATATCAAAAGAACTTTATAATTATCAAAAACAGCTTCTAATGTATATAATTACCAAATTACTCTTACACTTAAATGCAAAAAAGTAACAAAGTTAGTGTTAGGGCATAACCTTTATAAAATGCAACCTTAAGGTTTAGGTCTGATATGTTAAAATATTTCTTTATGGCTGAAAGGGTTAAAATCCTTAAACCACAAAAGCCAAAACAGTAATTAAATCTTTAATATATTTAAAATACCATTTATACTATTAACTAGTTGTTGAGTAATTTTACTAAACTAGTTGGATGCCCCGCCCGCGTTGCGGGGCGCTAAGCCGAATATTTCTTAGTTTAATAACATGTACGCATGTATTTTAGTTACTTGTGCATACTACTCATAACACGATCTAAACAAAATTATATCGACTCAACCAATTAAACCAAAACACTATCATAGTTTTACTAAAAAAAGATGGCAAGCCTGAGCTGGGGGCAAAATAGTAAATTGTCATAAACAATGAGCGAGTGTCAGACACCTGCTTGACAAAAAAGTTAGATTGAGTAAACCAAGTAAAATAAAAACTACTATAGTTTTGAGAAAAAACATTTAAAACGATAGCAAGACTTCAGATTTTAACTGATGGCAAAATCATAAGTTTTTAAAAGAGGATAAACTCATGATTTTAAACTGAGGGCAAATTCGTAATTTTTAGCTAGGGGCAAAACCAAAAATTTGTTTTGAACGGGGAAAAAATCATAGTTTTGAACTAAGGGCGAAATCGTAATTTTTAGCTGTGCACAAAAGCACAAATTTATTTTGAACTAAGGGCAAAAACGTAATTTTGAACTGAGAACGAAATCGTAATTTTTGAAAGGGGCAATTATAATTATATTATATTATACTAACATTAATTAAATTAAACTAAAAAAAGGAATTGGGCAGCCGCCCATTTAACCCAATGGACGGCAACAACTGTTACCCCTCATGGGGTTTGTAGATGTAGAATTGAATGAATGTTTCTAGAATACATTTGGAGTGTTGTTGTCTAGTCTAGTACCAAATCATTTATCCACGACCACGTGGACGGACAATATTGTTTACGAGAGAAAAATGTAGGTGAATCTAACTAAAGATAAAGATAGAGAAAGTAATGCAACTAAATCAGAGAAAAAGCCAATTCATGCTTTATAATCATCATCATCATCATCATCATCATCATCATCATCATCATCATCGTACTCAGTATATCCCACCTATAGCAAAGCTAAGGTAGGGTCTGAGGAGGGTGGGATGTAGACAGCCTTACCTCTACCCCGTAGGAATAGAGAGGCTGCTTCCAATGAGACCCCCGGCTCGATTGTGGTTTTGCATCAAGCCTTGGACATAAGGCACATAACACTCAGCAATTGAGACAAACGCCAATTGGTGCATGTACCCCCTTGTCTTTCGGCTATCAACGCCACCACATGATGCCTGATTAACGATCCCCTCTTTTTAACGTTATTTTCACGAAATTAGTAAAATAACGTTAAAAATTAGTGCACTTTTGCTTTTGCCCCCCCGAGCGCCCACACATATATTACATTATATGAGCAGACCGCAAGCGGGGAACCAATTCATGCTTTATAAAAAAAAGTTAAATCTCATTTTTTTTCGGATGGTTTGTTCAATTATGTTAATCCAGACTAAATTTATTTGTACCATTATTGTACTTGACATTCTTGAAACATAACAATTCCGTCCAATAAACTAAGATTGAATTGAATAATTGGACAAACCACAAGGAAAGAAGTGACAGATAACTCATGTTTTTAACAGAAATGACATGTTTCAAGAATGTGAGAGGGAAATAATAAAAATTTAAAATTTGACATGAGCTGACATAATTGTACAAACTACACTAAAAAAAAGAAGGTAACTTCTAAGATTTTTCACTCATCTTAAATGAGCATAACAAAGTACCATTAAAATCATTTTACGATGGCTTGTACGATGAATGTATACTAAAAGAGAAAAATAAAAAAGCTAACTCACAAGTCACAACTCTACTCATCATGCTTTAAATCTACACTCTTTGTGACTTTGTCTCCTATAGTATTAAAACTCTCAACGTCATGAAAGATAAACGGTTTAAACCCATGAGAAAGTGAAACCAGTAAAAAAATCTTACATATGAGTGATATATTCAAACTAACATGTCCAATAGTTTTAAGCATGGTTATAAAGATCCTGACTAGCCTTCGATGAATCGCTAGTCACAAATTCACTTAGTTATTTTTATCTAATCGGCCAATTAATTAGTAGGTGGTCAACAATGGTTAAATCCAGTACTAATTAGCCAAAAATCAGAGGCAATCTAGTGATTCTGGCTAGATTTTTGACCAAAACCTGTGAATTCGAGTTAATCTTATCTACTTCAAAATATGAGCCGAAGAAGGTGTTAAAACATGTCTACTTACCAAAATACATATAAGAATGTGTGTGGGGTAGGGTTCCAGCGTGAACAACCTCCCAAGAGTGAACTGCGTGAACAGATATGTACCCTTGATTTCCTTTTTAGTTGTTAAGGGTAGGATTGTAATTATATAAAAAATTAGATTTAAATCATTATTTTAATAATTGAATTAAGTTACATCTTTCTTAATTTAAATTCATTATCCACATTATGTTTATTTATTAATAAGATAATTATCAAAACAAACAACAAATCACCAGATTTCAATTTTAATTTTTATTTCAGATTTCATCACCAGAATTCAAATTTTGATTTTTAAGATCCACGTAACCTTTATATTTCAACGGTATACACATGTGTACTTAGATATAAATAGAATAGTACACATGTGTACTCAGCATCGTACATATGTGTACAGTAATTCATAGGTGTACATCAACATTCAATACAAAAAAAAATCTGAGATATCACAAAAACAGACGATATACACATGCGTACATCGCATTAAAAATAGGGCAAAATCAGAATACACATGTGTACATCGCATTTAAACAAATAATTATTTTAATAATTGAATTAAGTTACATCTTTCCTAATCCTTGATTTGATTTGTGAGAGATTTATGCAATCAATTTAAGAGGATAATTGATTACTTGATTTGTGAGAGATTTATGCAATCAATTTAAGATTGAAATTACACATATACCCTTTTTGTATTTAATTAAATGAAAAGAATTAACCAAATAATTACCATCATACCACTCACTTTAATCTCAAGATCATAAAAATCAAGGGCCCAGATCAGTTCACGCAGTTCACTCTTGGGATTTTGTTCACGTTTGAACCTAATCCTGTGTGTATATACATATAAAGCTGAAAATTACATACAAAATCCAAATCCGATAAATCTTTATTAATCCCGATTAATCGCCAGTCAGCACTCCGACAACCGACTAGTGCCTAGCGAATTTTACAACCCTGGTTTTAAGAACTAATATGGAAGGAGGGTTGTACGTCACAGGTTTTGCTTCGACTTTTTGGTTCTATGAAAATCAGCAAGTTTGCCCGTGTCCGGTTCATTAACACGTAAGTTACGTAACAACAGCTGGTTGGACATGTCGGTTTTAAATACATGACATATGAGTTGTCCTTGTAGTATTGTACTACACACTAAAAGGACATGAAAAATATTGTTTGTTTTTTCAACGTTAGGATGAATCCATAAGAGTAAGCTACCGTGTTTATTACTGTGTAACACCGTAAAAAAGATGCATTGGTCATGAATATAAAATGACAATGTATAGGAAGGATAAATCTAGCTTTGTGATGACACACAGTGAAGCCATTAAAAGTGTAGTACGTAGGACCTTACAGGAGTAATGGTATAGTACCAACCCACTATCTAATATGTTTCTGCCCCAATTTAATATCCTCAACTACAATGTATTCATTTTTTATCATGTATATATATATATTATATGCACACATTTTTTATCCGAACCCCTAGCCCACTTGGTCCCATGTGGTGGGGTTGGGCCGGTTCCTCCTTGGAGGTCACCGGTTCGATCCTCGGCTGCGGCGTTATGGGGGGAGGACGTCCCAATGATGGATCGTTCCTACCGAGGTATGGTGCGGTCTTGAGGGCAACCCGGTTTTACCCAGCTGTTACCCCAGCGAGTCTCTCGTGTAGGGGCAGCATGGTTTCCGGGCGAAGGTCAACTTGCGCAACGGCCGGGGCCCGATCGAACATCGCGTCCGGAAGAGCGGGGCTGATGGGGGATTGTCTTCGACATGAACCCAGTGACCAATAGGTCCTGTACATAGAAAGTCACCCTTCAAAAAAAAATATGCACACATTTTTTTATTATTGAGACCCGTGTAGAATAGTTGAAACACTTACTGTAGATGGAAGGAGGAGTAGAGGTAGGCCGAAAATGACTTAGGATGAGCGGATTAGGCAAGATTTGCTAGATTTGCACCTCCCTGAGAACATGGTCGAGGACGGAACTTCGTGGAGACGTAGGATTAAGGTTAATGACTTTTAGGAGTGTGGCCTGGTTTTTGGTTTACGTTCTCGTCTTATTAGTTTAATTTTTCATTTTGTATGAGGTGTGATATAGCTTTTATAAGTCCCCACCTAGTCTCGGTGTCGTAGTTTTACTAACACGTACTTATTCATTTATGTGTTTATTTTGATTATTTTTATTCCCCCTTCTTTTAGTAGTGTGTGCTTATATGTTGTCCCAGAAGATTATGTCTTGGTTCCCCCCCCCCCCCCCCCCCTCTCTCTTTTAGTAGTGTGTGCTTATATATTTACCTAGAAGCTTATATCTTGGTTATGGATTTTAGAGCCGGGGGTCTCACTGGAAGCAGCCTCTCTATCCCTGGGATAGAGTAAGGCTTGCCTACATCCTACCCTCCCCAAACCTTGTCAATAGCTTCGCTATAGGTGGGATTATACTGGGTATGGTTGTTGTTGTTGTTTTTTTTTATTATTGAGGATTTTATGAATATGGCTCGTAACGTATTACAGTAGAAACTCGATAAATTAATACTCGATTATTTAATAAACTCTCTAAGATAATATTTTTTGCCGGTCCCAACTCGGGGATGGGGTGCTAAATTAATAATTCGCTAAAATTATAAGATAATACATTTTTTATAATTTCTTTAGACCCCATATAAAATATAAATTAATAATTCCTTATATATAGCATATTACATGAATGATTTATGAAGGTTTCTTGAAAAAATGACTCAATTGTCTTTTGTTTTTTGTTGAAATCAATTTCCCCTTGTATCCAGTGGATCCTCCATTTCAACAGATCCACTCTCTCCAAAACGCCGGAAATTTTTAATTCCATATCTTGCTTTGAACTTTCCAAACCAACCAATAGAAAAAGTAAAGTCTGGAGTATCCACTGGATACATATCTTTCATGAACTTTTTCGCCTTCTCGATGATTAGTTCACCTGTCATATTCACATGTTCTTGATATTGAAGAATCCATTCATAGAGAGATTTTTCTAGGTCAGGAAATTTTGCCGGTTTGTGTCGCTTAACATCGCCTCTTTCGGGAGCAAGTGAGAGATACTCTAAAGACCGCTTAACTGTATTCGATATTGTCGCTTGACTCACCTGCAAACCATAGTTACTATGAACCCATTCTTGCAATTGCTTTTGAGTGAGACTTGGATTATCCTTGTTGTGCTTGCATAATACTCTTCGAATCTCGTCTGTCATTGTTGTTTTTTTCACACCTTTAAGATGGGAAGCCATGTTGTGTGTATGATTTGTTTGTGTTAACCTATTTTGATCTTGTATTTATATAGAAAATATTTTTAATGTCCATAAAGTGATACATTGAACACAAGAAGCATAATAAGGTGGGAGATTGAAGGTTTCTTTCAAATTGGGGCGTTCATTTGATATACATGCATTGTATACAATAATTAAGTGGAAGCTTGAAAGGTGTTTGTAAACTAAGTATTCTACTATAAATTAATAAAATATTAATTAATATATAAATTAATAATTATTAATTTATCGATTAATTAATAACTCTTTTAATTAATAAATTTTGTTGGTCCCAAGTGTATTATTTTATAGAGTTTCTACTGTAGTTTTCATGTGTCGGTCTTGTTATAGTTTTTTTATCTACGGCCCCATGTAAACTTGCATATCCAGCCTTTTTTTTATTTTTTGCAATGAGGCCCACTCCGACCCCCATAGCCAAAGAGTTGTACCTACAAATAAGAAATGTACAAAGATATAATGGATCGCAAAATATAACACAATGTGGAAGGCTCCTAAAAATAAGAAATGTACAAAGACATAATGGATCGTAAAATATAACACAATGAGTCACAAAAAAAGACACAATGATAAATAAAAAAAGACACGATGATGTAAAAAAAAGTCTAAAATCTATAAGCTAAACATCTAAAAACAAAAACCTAAAATTTCACATTGTAGGGTTCGATGAGATGGTTTCAGTGTCGCTTGAATGAGGTCAATCAGAGTCCGTTTGATACGCTTTTTACGACTTCTTATTCATAGGAGACTTTGTGTTTGATCATAACTTCATCTTCTGTATTGAACAATTATTTGGACGAGCATAGGTTGGTCCAGTTATAGGCTAAAACTGTACTATAGCTGATATTTTGATTTTAGATAGATTTTCATAATAAGTTTGTTTTGTTACAAGTAATTCACTCAATTTGGTTATTCGGTTAATCGTCGATTTTGGATGCTAGCAGATTCGGATTATTTTCATTTAAGAAATTCAATTTATACCTAGGTCAAAAGACAAGGGAGTACATGCACTAATCGGCCTCTGTCTTACTTGCTGAGTGTTATGTGTCTTATGTCCAAGGCTTGATGCAAAACTACTATCGAGTCGGGGGTCACATCGGAAGCAGCCTCTCTATTCCTACGGAGTCGAGGTAAGGTTGTCTACATTTTACCCTCCTCAGATCCTACCTTAACTTTACTATTGATGGAATTTATTGAGTATGATGATGAATTTATACCTAGGGTCAAATATATTAGCAATCCTATTAAAGCATAAAAGAAAATAAGATGCATGTTTTCTTAATAAAAAGTTAAAACAAAACTTATCCAGAATAAAATTTATTGTTTATGAAATTTGATTATTTACACACATTTTTAACCATAACCAAACCATAAAGTTTGGTTATAAAAAAAATATAATCAACCACTAGTCTTTTAGTTATTTTGATTTTTTTCAAGTTTATTTGGTTATGATTCGGTATTTATGCTTGCCCTTATATAACAATGTAGGCATCATTCAACTTTCAACAAACTAATTTACCTATATATTAAATTTTGAACTGAATTAACAGTAACAAAAATATAATTAAAATAGAATTGAATGAATATATAGTAATAAAAAAAGAATTGAATGAATAGTAACATTACTAAGGGATGAGCAAATGGTATCGGGTACCGGTACCGGTATCAAATTTACCAAACTGGGTGTATTTTCGGTACCGGTTCGACACGGTATTCACCGGTTTTTACCCTAATAAAAATAGAATTGAATGAATAGTAATAAAAATAGAATTGAATGAATAGTAACATCACTAAGGGATGAGCAAATGGTATCGAGTACCGGTACCAGTATCAAATTTACCAAACCGGGTGTATTTTCGGTACCAGTTCGGCACGGTATTCACCGGTTTTTTCCCTCAAATACCGGTGCCGTATCAGTACCGACCGGTACCGAACCGTACCGTACCAGGTATATTCGGTAACGGTATTTTCGGTACCGGTTGGTACCGAGCTCATCAAATCCTGTAGCAACGTAGCAATGCAAGTAATTGCACCGTTTAAATTACTTTTCATACACACAGTAAGTAAACTGTATTTCGCTTGAATGAGGTTTTATATACATAACAACTTATTTTGCTTTATTTTTTGTCTTTTTCTGTAATGAATAAATTGTAGCATGTAAAATTAACTTAGATATTTAGATTATTGATGAGCAAATCGTATCAAATCCTGTAATCAAACCGGTATCGTATCGATACCAAATTTACTATACCAAATCATTTTCGGTACCAATTTGGTATCCACCTTTTGGCGTTTTCAGAATCATTACTTCCGGTTCGACAACGGTCTAGCACCATACCTGTATTTATTAATTTTTACCTTCAAATACCATATCGTATTGTACCGAGCATTTTCGATGCAGGTACCTAATTTTGATGATTTTCCGGATCGGTGGTACTTTCGATGCCGTTACCGGTACCGAGCTCATCCATATTTTAACGTGTTAGTACCGTAATAACTGAACTGAAAAAAAACCGAATTTCCAATGTGTAGGACGTGTGGGTCCTATAATTTTGATATTCGGTATCTGCTTGCCTTACTGACACGCATTTTGCAGTCATTGGGTCCCCGCCGCAACGCGTGGACGGAAAATCAACTAGTTATCATAATATGTAGCATTAACACTGAACTCTAGTGGATTAGGAAGTCAATTCACAATAATAAAATGTGGCCTTATGGCGTTGGTTTTGTGGTCTAGTGGCATTGGTGATTGTCCCCACAAATATGGTGTACGTTCGAATATATGCAAGCGCAAATTGATTATGTGGTATTTAGAATAAAATATTGTTGTTCAAATTGTTTTTAACAATAACTAGGGTTAAGACCCACCCGCGTTGCGGCGCGGGTACATCGTAAACATTGAATGGATTAGTCCAAACGTTATATGATGCATTAACCATATGATAACACACATTTCGACGTATCCAGTTGAACTCAGTGTAACCTGTATAAGCATTGTGATTAGATCAAACGTAAGTAAATGGAATTCATATCGAACAATCATAACGTATTATATGCGACCCAACTCATACATAGAAAACGTAACGGGTATGAAGGAAAAATATGCACATGTAATCGAAAGGGATTAATTAGAGCTTACGGAAAAAGGGAGAAAAAGAAACCATAATTTAACTCCACTCGGTTCCAAAAAAATAAACACGAAAACATATTATATTTGACCTGAATCATTTCCAAAAAAAGTTTACGTAGAAACGTAGAACAGCTTGAATTTATACCAAAACGTACATAAAAATATGCACGTAAAAATGGTTTCTTTAAACGACAACGTATTTTATTTGACCTGACTCGTCTATAAAAAAAAGTTTACGTCAGAATGTAGAACAAATCATATTTATACATACTCGTACATAAAATATGCACGTAAAAAATAGTTTTTAAGTAACGGAAGTATAGGAGTAAACCGAAACAAACTATTAGTAAAAAAATTAATATGTTAAAAACGTTCGTAAAACCGTGCCAAGTAGCACCAATGCCACAACGACATCGACTCTCAACATCGTAAAAATAAAATAGATAAAATGGTAAAAATTACACTGAACGAAAAATAGACTAAAATCGTTGAACCACGCACACTCATTACAGTGTCTTAATGCGAAGAAATTAACCAGAAACGTAAAACGTACAAAATAATAACTTAGTCGATATAGGACCTGCCCGTTGCGGGGAAGTTTTCAAAAGGGAAAAAATGGACGCGTTGCGACGGGTCAGTCAAATATGAAAAAATAGAGCAAAAACGTTGAACCTCACATGCACGCTACGACATGTTAACTGTCGCAGCCCCCGACCCCTGCCCCGGGAGCGGGCACCGCGAGATCAGTCAGATGGTATCGGTGTTTATTAATTTGCAGCGGAAAACTTTCATCAGGACCGTAGTTATGAAATATTTTATCAGAGTTAAAACACCAAACTTTGTATAATCAACAAACGGGATAAAACCCAAGTTTTCATTACAATATCTTTATAGGGATAAACCCTAGTTTATCAAAAGACAAAACTCCTTTTTATTTAGGTAACTTTTATAGCCACTTTTCCAAGCCTTTAGTACTCTCCAGCTGGCTTATATTGGTTTTCACATTTTGTTACCTGAAACGCGTTTTAAAAAGTTTTATCAGCAAGAAATACTGGCGAGTGCATCCCAGTTTAATCAAAACAGTTTTATCACTTTACAGTATAGAGGGCATCCGCAATTACTGCAGGACCAGTTTTGACTCCTGAACGATTGTGAAACGACACGTACGACGTGCGGAATCCGTTCACGTGTGTGGACCGAACACAAGAACGTAATTAACTATGATTCTATTGAAAGATTTGACAATGTCTACACCTTGAATCTTCTCCTTTGCTACTTTCTCTCGCTCTAGAATCTCTCTCTAACCTTCAAAGCTCCAAAGTAACAAATGGCAAAAGTCCCTAAAATGAAAGCTAAGTCTACTATATATATGGCATTCATAAGGAGAGTTTCCTTATTTACAATAATGCCATTGCCATATATTTAATCATCTAAAAACCTTGTTTCATTCAGATTTCTGCTATGTTTCGGATTGACGGAGGCGATAGAGATTCGTGCACTCACTGACTCCCCCTTGGATATTGCCGCAGTCAATCTCGTAGCGTCTTGCCTTTTCTCTATCTCTCTGAGTCTTTATGAAGATTTAACATCTTCAGCTACCACAGACTCTCTCTTGCTCGAACAGACTCCTCGTGGATCTGTCTTCAACTTCAGTTACTCTCCCTTTCGTTTAACTCTTCCTTCAGGCTCCCCTTTCGTAAAGCTTCCGTGCTTTTAGGATCAACACCTGGTTTTCCGGTTACAAGCTCCCCCTTGCGATGAGCTCGTCTTCAGACTCCTCTTAAGACTCGGCTATCGGGATCGTAATTTGGCATAACATCTGCAAATCTCAAACATTTATAAGAAATTTGACAATTTAAGAATGAAAACCTAACTCTTAGCATAAGTTGGAGCATTTCAAATATGTGACAGTGAAAGTTTTTTAGGTTTTTCCAGGAATGATGACCTGGCTTTTTAAAAATTTTTGAATCAAGAACCTGGCTCTATTGCACAAATATAACAATATGAATATATCCAGGATTGACTTGGCTCTCTCCCCCTATCAAATGACTTTATGAATTTGACAGTTTTAAGAATCCAAAACCTCGCAAATAATCTTCCAAGTCCAAATTAATGACCTTGGAGATTTCACAAACTGTTTTTGATTTTCATTTTAAACCTTCAAGTTTCAACTCAATGAACTTGCTTATTTTCATAAACACGTTCAGCATACTTAGATTTTGAAACTCAGCTCTCAGACATCGGTTGTCGAAAATAAAATAGAAACAAAATCTTTTTTTGTATTTTTCTGAAACATAAAGCAGTAAACAAATATTTACAGACAATATTTTTGTTTGAGTTCGTGTTCAGAGGATCATATCAGTTTTTGACAAATCACTAGCACCATTGAGCTTTAAACACTTTAAGTTCTAAACGACTCACTTAGATTGTCAGTATACTGATCCACTTAAATTTTCACACAAAGTTCAACTGATTCAAGATACGATTTAGTGTTTTAGCAATTAAACTTATTCGCGTATCCCACCTCAGAATATACTCTCGTATCAAAATTCCCTAGATTCAGTCTTACAGGTCAATATACCATAATGATATCTCTACTCTGGGTTAGTGCGAGATCTTGAGAGCTCAGGTATGAACTACCGTTTAGTCAAAGAGGTGAAGGCTCGACTTTGGGTGTGTCCCACTTAGGGATCTTCTTTACAACAGCACTTCATTTGTATCTTTCGATATTTTATCAATTTTTATACTGAGGGAAAGCTTTATTAAAGCGTGAAAAGTATTATACGAGGTCTAGGCCATTGTTTCCGCAATATCAGAAGACCAGGTATAATACCCCAGATATCAAAAAGTATAAAGACCTAGTATCTCAGAATCAGGCAATCTCTCAAACAAGATTTCGGGGGTTACCCATATATCCGAGAGATGTTCCCCATGAGATAAGTAAGTTATTGATATTTAGGTTTATATCTCGAAAACAATCTACTAAGCGTGTAAAAACTTAATGGCATATCATCAGTGAGACCGTTTATCACATTTAACTTTCCATTTCTTTAGCGTACTGTGATTGTCTACAGATGTACTATCATTTCCTCTTTTTACACAAAACTCTTTTTGAATTTTCTATTGTTTTTGGCTTTTTCAAATTTTCAAATGTTTTTGGATTTTCTGACAAAATTTACTCCCCCTAAATTTCAAAACATTTAAAAATTTGACAACCTGATACTGATAGCTTTGTCTCGCCATCCGTTTTCTGCTTCACATGAACTGATTTGCAGAAAATACCCCCATGATTTACAACACATTGATTTTTAACAATGTTAAAACCATTTTCAATTATGAAATAATCATGTTTGTTCAGCCGTGAGGGTTTCGGCATATTCAATCAACCTATTTTTGGAAATTTTTGATTTTTGACAAAATTTAAAAATAAAAATATATTTTTTTTTCATTTTTCAAAATTTTCAAAGTAAAAAACATATTTTGAATTTTAAAATTTTCAATTTTTAGGGTTTTGAATTATGGTTTATTTATGTACATAAATGAACAAACTCCTTGTATTCAGACGCAGGGAGCAGCAGCCTCCTCTCGTGCAAGGCTGATCCTCTGTTTCTTCTGAGATTCTATCATCATTGGGAGCACCTACACATACAAATACCTCAATCATTTGAACAATGCAACCCAGGCCAGTTTGAACTTGGGTATTGTCACACAAGAAAAATCATTCAACTTCGAAAATCTTTATCATTTATCACAAATGTATTTTCATTCCAATTATCACTCGCAGAAACCTTTTGTTTCTTTTCCACCGAAGCTTGTCCTTTTGAAACATTTCTTTTATAAAATCATGATTCATTTTGATTATTTTGATTTTGAACAACAACTTTTGGTTTCCAAAACTGGTTTGGTTTTGTTGCATCAACTGTTGTTTTCCAACTTTGTTTTGTTCTAAATCTGGGTGTCACTGGTTACCAAGTTTGTTGTGATTCAGCCTTTGACATTTTCGGCTTCCAAGTTTGTTTAGTTTCAAACTTGTTTGACTTCTGATTCACAACCTTAGATTTCTTTTTCTCAACACCAACAGGCTTCGGATTTGGACACTTACGAGCAAGATGTCCAGTTTGATCACATTTAAAACATATTCTTTTTTAAACATCTTTCACTTGTTGTTGTTGTTTCTTTTGAGCATAGAGCTCTTCATTAGACTGTCATCTAAATTGGAGTTCTTTCTTTTCCTCAGAACTTGTTCCGTGAACAAAGTTCATCTTTTTCTGATAATTTGGCGTTTCATTTCTTTTCCAATTATGTTTCTTCTTATAACCCAACCCAGCCTTCATGTTTTCTTCTTGTAACTAGGTTTGTTATAAAAAAAATTCTTGCTTTTTCCAGTAAAGTTCGAAATTTCAGACTTCTCAATCTCTACCATTTTGAAAACTTTGTTGATTTTATCTGAAATCACATTTTAAATTAGGAATTCATCATCTGAGAATAGTTTGTCCGATCCAATCATGGTATAAACCAATCCTTCTGAATCATCATTCACAACTTTCTCAGATTTTGAATGTTTAAGATAACTATCATGAAAACTTCCCTCATCTTCATCCTGTGATTCAGACTTATCTGTTTTGGTAGACTCATCTGTTAGAACACTTTCAACTACCTTACCTACCACCTCTGAATCATCAAGATCATCAGATTTGGTGTAAGTCACATCGATGTTGTCGGGTAATTGGTCAACTATGTTCATTGCTTTTTCCACCTTCTCGCCATCATAGAATATATAATTATTCTCCAACGGTGGTGGAACCTGATGGTATTCAGACCCAATTCCCTTTTTGTTCTTTTCTGACTCTTTCCCATCGGGTGTAATGTTGAAAATACGTTCCAGAATGTATGAAGACGCATGATAACTTTGAAGTTTATTGACCAATTTTTATTTATCTGCCGGTTCTTGTTTAAGTTTTACAACATCATCAATATATTGATTTAAAACCATTTGTTTTCCTTCATATCTGGCTTCAAGAAATTTAGTTGTTTTCTGACATGCAGACAATCTATCATCTAAACTTTTGACTCTACTTTTCAAAGTTTAATAGGCTTCTTTTACAGTATGATATAACAATTTCATTCCATCATATTCTTTTTGCAGCTCTTGAATAGTTTTATCTTTTGGAACACATTCTTGCAAACAGCTGAACACTTTTCTTTCAAAATTTTGTTTTCTTTTTCAAATTCATCACATTTTTGTGTCAGCTTTTCATTTTCTTGTTTCAAAAATTTTTCATTTTCAATCATTTCATGACATTTTTCTTTGAAATTTTTTTCTATTTTTGTAATTTCAATGTCTTTGGATCTTATATTATCATCTTTTTCAGTACAAGCTTTGCACGTTTCCATGCACTTCTTGCACTGTTGTTAAGATTTAATATCAATTTTAATTGATGGATCAGAAGAATCAGTTTGAGTTGTTACCTCAGTGTTTGGCACGTGGCTTCTATCGCTTGTTGAGTCTTATCTTCTTCAAACATATGTTGTTTCTCTGCCATTATTGGACCACACTATTGAACATATATTATAACAACTCTCCCAAAGCCCTTAAAATACTCATATACATCTTAAAATATACCACGTATACGAAAAGCAGACCTAATATACCTTTATATTAATAAAAATCAAATAAAACAAAAATATGGGTTCCTCGCGGGGCGCGACCCATATCTCTAGGCCTGTCGGGGGCCGCGACCCGGTGACACCAGGCCGCACCCGGTGCCGCCACGTGTCCAACGCGTGTTGAAGCTAGGTCATGACTCGCCCAGGCTAGAGCCTAGCCTACGGTTCTCGCGGGCCGCGAAGCCTTGTCTTAAATCTCTCGCGGGACGCGAGCCGCCCCTGATCAGACCCTATAAATGGAGAGTTCGACTTCAGTTTCTATCGTTCAAACGTTTCTTTCTCTCTCAATATATATAAGCTAAAACTCTCGTGTATTATACCCCTAAAAAGCGAAGCTCTGCCTCGTTGTAAGTATGGTTACGTATTAGTTACTCTGCCCAATTGATCTAGAGCTCCGTAACGCATGTCGAGGCTCTGCCTGACTCAGTCGTTGGAGTTCTGTCTCGGGGATATAGCTAATGTAAATTGGATTATCTTACTAACACATGTGCATTGTTTAATTTAATAGATTATAACCAGGAAGTCACCAGAAAGCAGCATTATCTAAAATAGCAAAGTGAGTCATTCTCTTTTTATAACAAACTGTTTTAACAAAACCTCAATTGTTTTAAATTAAGATAAACAGTGATTGAGTCTATGTATTCTACAATTACTGTCGGTGTGTTGGGGTTTTGTATACATTACTTGTTACTATACTGTGAATAGTAACATGACCACAAGGCAGAATTGACAGTACCGTGGGTGGTAATTGGGTAGATATAAACATTGTAATCGCTCTCAATATTGTAAAGATATAAAATCTTGTTTTGATTAAATTGGGATGCACTCGCCAGTATTTCTTGCTGATAAAACTTTTTAAACCGCGTTTCAGGTAGCAACATGTGAAAACCAAATAGAAGCCAGCTGGAGAGCACTGAAAGCTTGGAAAAGTGGCTATAAAAGTTACCTAAATAAAGAAAGAAGTTTTATTTCAATAAATTAGGGTTTATCCCTATAAACGTATTATAAATAGAAACTTGGGTTTTTCCCATGTATTTATTATTTATAAAAGTGTGGTGTTTTACTCTGATAACTATTTCCTAACTACGATCCTGATGTAAATTTCTGCTGCCAAATTAATAAACACTGATACCACCCATCTGGATGCCCGCGGCCGCCCGCTCCTGGGGCAGGGGTCGGGGGATGCGACAAAGAGTGGTATCAGAGCTACAGCCACTGATTTAAGCCACAGAAGTGTTCTGCTGACACCAATATTTTATCAATTATGTTAGGAAATAATCTATGTGACTATATGTATATATGTATATTATTGTTTTGTGTTATTTGACAATTTTTAGTTTACAGTATGAGTGAGTGATGTGTGTAAAATGCAACATATAAATTACATCAAATGAGGCATAAAACTAACCCTTTTTTAGTACTAATGTTGGAAAAAGTGTGCTTTTGTCTTCCTTTTGTATTTTCAGGACCAAATGAGCTTAAATGAACAAAAGGAACAAATATGCAGCAAAATCTAACATAAATACAAAGAAAAGGAATAAACGTGGCATGCCCGACCCCTCGACAACATCTTCCCAAGCAAAAACTAGAGATCAGAAGGCTGACCACGGCCCCGTGCCCAGCGGACACGGGGGCGTGGCCAGATGTCTGCAGAAAAGACAAACTGAAAGAACCTTCTATTCCCAGCACGGGGGCGTGCCCAGCTCAACACGGGTCGTGGTCAACGCTAAGATTCGCAGAATCTTGCAAATCTTGATAGTACAGATACGCTTCTGCACACGGGGCCGTGCCCAGGGAACATGGGGGCGTGTGGAGCCTAATACAGACAATTGCAATTAATGAAGAAAGAGAAAGTTGATGGCCACGGGGCCATGTCACACGGGGCCGTGCCTAGCGAACATGAGGGCGTGTGGAGCCTAATACAGACAATTGCAATTAATGAAGAAAGAGAAAGTTGATGGCCACGGGGCCATGTCCGGGCTTCTGTACATGCAATAAATAGGGGTACTTGGCTCACTTCAAAGGCATCCCTTGGCAAACCACCTCTCTCCCACTTCACCACCACTCCACCACCACTACATCACCCACATCCACCACCATCATCCATCATCCACCTTAGAGTGTGTGTAGTAGTCTCGGGATCCAAGATTGATAGTAAGAGTTCTTGACAATCAAAGGCCATGTTTGCCTAAGTCTCTTACATCACTTGGTGAAAACAAGCATTTAATGTAATACTTTTTATTTTTAATCTTTTCGCACTTTTTATTTGGTTTTGTATTAATGACTTTAATAACTAGTTTCTTATGTTGAAGGTGAAACTTCCTTATCATTTGTCCGTGGTGTCTTGGCGTTATTTTACTGTCTATATAAAATAAAAGATTTTCACCATTCATATCTCTACGGTCTATATAGAGATATGTTGGCTACCTGGTCGGGGGTTAAGGGAATGGTTTGGTAAGGTTCTTGCCTTGTTCAGTGTATAGATCCTGCAAGGACCTGGGTCAAGCTTACTAGGACCTCCTTCAATACCAACTGGTATTGGATGGCAGGGGTGCGAATGGCTTGATCCCCTCATATGTAAACTACTATTAATACATTAACCCGGCTACTTGGGATTGTATCCCTGCTGACTCAAACCACTTAGCCGAGGGTAACGTCACCTTCAAAAGAGGGGCCTACCACATTACGCATTAATAACTTAATTAATTATCTTTCAATATTCCGACCCTTTGGGATTGTATCCTTGCTGACTCAAACCACTGGGTTGAGGGTAACGTCACCTTCAAAAGAAGGGACTACTACTATAACTAAGATAATCTCTTAAAAAGTGAAAAGTGCGGAAATCATCAAAGGTTACATTAAAGGCGAGTCGGATCCAAGTGATTCATCTTGTCTATCTGTTTTTATTTTATTTTTATTTTTCAGCATTTCTAGTTTTTATTTTTCATGTTTAAAAACCTTTTCTAAAACTTTTGATTTGATTAGACGTTGAGGATAAACCGGTACTAAAAGCTCTTGTGTCCTTGGACGACCTCGGTATCTTACCAACGCTATACTACGCTCACGATGGGTGCACTTGCCCATATGTATGTTTAGTGTTAGTAGAATATCGTATTTTATAAATTTAAAACTTGACTAATGTGTTAAAAAGAGCTTAAAATATTAACAAAAACATATCACACCTAACGCACATCAGTGAGCAAGGTACGTCTGACGCTTATTGTCACCTAGCTAGTTCTCCCAAGAATGAAAGAACTTCATCACAGCCTACTCCTTCGGGGTATTCTGTTGACACTGAAGAAGGAATCTTCATATTTAAGGCGCAATCCGAGGAACCATTCCCTTAAAAAAAAAGAGGATGGTTTAGTAGGGGAGCACACGAGAGGAGAAAGCGAATGAGAAAGTTACAACAACAAAGAGCATTAGCACCAGCCAATAGGGAAGTAAATGCCCAAACACAAGAAGCAGTTAATAGTAGGGGTGTTCATGAGCCGATCCGATCCGATCGAGGGTCTGCTCATGCTTGGATTGAATTACAACCGATCCGATCGGATCGAATTTACAAAACCGAGCACAAAACTGATGCTCATGGTCGGATTGAATTTGAATCGATCGGATCGTTTTCGATCGGTTTTTATCAAATCCTAAAAAAATCGAGTGGATCGTTTTCGCTCGATTGAATTATAAGGCTTCGTTCAACAAAAACAAATCCTAACTTAATTAAAACATGTCAAACACTTTACTAACAAAAGCAATACATAACTAAAATCTTGATTCTAAAAATGTTCTTAACAATATCAAGAAGCACAAAATAAAGTGCGAAATATTTTTTGGGCTTTTATTTTTTTTGGGCTGAAAATTAAGTTGGGCTGAATATTTTTTGGGCTTTTAGGAATAGGATTTAGGGTTAGATTTTCATATTAAATATTAAGTTGGGCTGAATATTTTTTCGGCTTTTAATTTTTTTGGGCTAGTATATTTTTTGGGTTTTTAATCTTTAAAATCTATAATATATATATATTATTAGTAAAAATAATTCGAGCGAAACCGAGCGATCGACGAGCGAGCGGAGCTTTTCTCATGCTTGGATTGAATTTGAATCGAACCAATCCAAGCAGCTCGTTTACAAACTGAGCGAGAATCAAACGAGCATTTTTCGAGCGATCGTCGAGCAGTTTGGACAGCCCTAGTTAATAGACGTTTGGCAAACTTCCATATACTAGCCACCACTGCAGCAGATCCAAACCTTGACCAGATAATTGCACCACAACCATTGCCACTATTTGCAACCTAACCAATGGAGATAGAACCTAACCCACGAAACCAATTTCCCATACCAGTCTTTGACCCTGACGAGATACCTAGAATCCCAGCACCTAACCCTCTAGCGTATGATCTATGGGAAGATGACCATAGGGATTATAGGGAACTTTATCCATAGGAAGAACCAATACCAAATCCCATAGCACAGTATACCAACCTTAATCCCTTAGATCCATATTGGAATGCCGATCAGTATGTTTAGGAGATATTAAACAACCCGTACCCATATGAAGAACCAATACCTCAGTACCCTGACCCGGTACCCGCACCACGACCACCCATGAGTGACGAGAATGTGCAGGAACTCCGCAGATATGGTGAGGAATTGATAGAACGAGGAGAGAGGATGAGACAAATAGGAGAGAAGCTCGTGTGGGAATACGATGAGCGAGAAATGCATATTTGGAGGAATAACCAATAATAATAATAATAATAATAATGATAATAATAATAATAGAATATATATATATATATATATATATATATATATATATACGTGTAGTTTGAAAAAAGAAATCAAATAAACTAAAATAGGTAACCTAATATCTATAGACGCATAACTATTGGTGTGTTTAAATTCCAGTTGTAGGTTGTAATATATATATATATATATAGGATAAGGATCATGTGAGAAGTAGTAGGCTAATTGAGAAACTTGAGAAGCATTCTGGACCACACATTTTCCCTAAGCAAAAAAATGAAAAAAAAAGGTAAAAAAAAATGCAATTTTTTTTTTTGGAAAAATCGCAGCTTTTTCTTTAAGGATTTAATTTTTTATTTTATTTAAATTTTTTTTTTTATTTATACACATGTGTATATTGTTAATCTTTTAACTATACATATATGTATATTGTCAATTATACATATATGTATATACATGTTTAAAATTGAAAAATAAGTGTTATTTAGGGTTTAGCATTAGTATTTAGGGTTTAGCATTAGGGTTTAGGGTTTAGCTTTATGGTTTAGGGTTTAGCATTAGGGTTTAGCAATAGTATTTAGGGTTTAGCATTAGAGTTTAGCTTTTGGGTTTAGCATTAGGGTTTAGCTTTAACTTTTGGGTTTAGCTTTATCTTTAGGGTTTGCATTAGGGTTTAGCATTAAGGGTTTAGCTTTAGGGTTTAGTTTTAGCTTTAGGGTTTAGCATTAGGATTTAGCTTTAGGGTTTAGCTTTAGGGTTTAGCATTAGGGTTTAACATTAGGGTTTAGCTTTAGGGTTTAGCATTAAGGTTTAGCTTTAGTGTTTATGGTTTAGGATTTATAACATATATTTTTTCAATTTTAAACATGTATATACATATATGTATAATTGACAATATACATATATGTATAGTTAAAAGATTAACAATATACACATGTGTATAAATCCAAAAAAAAAAAATTTTAAATAAAAAATTTAATTCTTAAAGAAAAAGCTGCGATTTTTCCAAAAAAAAAATTGCATTTTTTTTACCTTTTTTTTTTGCATTTTTTGCTTAGGGAAAATGTGTGGTCCAGATTGCTTCTCAAGTTTCTCAAATAGGGTGGACTTCTCTTAGGATCCCTACCCTATGTATGTATATGAAAAGAGTAAAAGTCGCAATGTTTGATGTTTTTGATCAATCTGTTTGTGTGATTGTTTGCATTAAATCTTATTCTATGATATTAGTACCTGATAAATGTTTATAATCCAGATAGACAACGAAGTAAATCAGGAAAACCAAAATAATGATAATAATGGAAACCAAATAGATAACAGTGTCATCCAACATATAGTAGCACAAGGAATTATAGATGCTATGCCATATATTATCAAGTCTATTAAAGAAGCAGAAAATAATAAAAGTGGAAGTAAACGACCACTTAGTGAACCAAGTCACAGCGTGAATAATGGACCACTACTCCAATTTCCAATTCCAAAAAGAAGAATGGACCATGTCATATGGTTGTTCTTTCAAAGAATTCCGGTCTTGCAAACCAATATAATTCTCTGGCAATGAAGGAGCCATTGCAGCTTTACGTTGGATAGAAAAGACAGAGGCAATCTTAAAAATAAGCAAATGTGCAGATGAAGATAAGATTATGTTTGCTTCTAATCTTTTTAAGAATGCAGCCTTAGAATGGTGGAATACTATTCTCTAGTCTAGAGGAAGTGATAAAATTTATAATATGGAATAGACTGATTTTAAGGACATAGTTGAAAGGAAATTTTGCCCTACTCATGAAAAAGAACAAATTGCTAATAAGTTCTTAAATCATAAAATGACTGGAATAGACTACAAGGGTTACACTACCATATTCTTCGAATATGCTAGAATAGTGCCAACCTTAGCCTCACCAGAACTAGTATTAATCTCCCGTTACATATGGGATTAATTACCGAAATCAGACACGTAGTCAAGGCAGCTAGACCACAAACCATAGAAGAAGTAGTAGAATTAGCCAATACCTTGACTGATGAATTGGTACATACTCAAGAAGAAAACCAGAGAAAGAACCTAGCCCAAAAACTTACCCAAGAATTTTGTTATGGAAATAACTACCGTGGGAAAAATACAGGTTCTACTTCTGCACCTTATTGTAAGTACTGCAAGAAGAAGCATTCAGGAAAATGCTCAATATACTGCAACTTCTGCAGATTGTTTGGACACAAGGAAGAAGACTGCATGAGGAAACCCAGCAACAAGCTATGCTTCAACTGCGGAGAGACGGGGCATATCAAGCCGAACTATCCGAAACTAGCTCCAGCAAAACTACCAAGAATGCCCGAGCATTTGTTTTGACAGCAGAAGAAGCCAAGATGATTCCGGATGTGATTGCCGGTACGTTTTTAGTTAATGATATTTTTGCTAAAGTATTATTTGACTCTGGTGCAAACCAAAGTTTTATTAATACTTCGTTCTGCAAACCTCTCAATCAACCATTAACTAAACTTCAATAAGAATGTCTGGTAGGAACAGCGAATGGAGAATCCATTAAGATTACTGAATCTTGCAGGGAACAAGAATAGAAATTTTAAACCATAAATTTATTGCTAACCTTTATCCAATGAATCTGGTTGGATTTGATATTGTATTAGGAATGGACTGGTTAATAGCTAATCGCGCTAGTATTCTATGTGATCAAAAGTCAGTACAAGTAATTCACCAAAAGGAGAAAAGATTACAATTAAAGGAGATAAGCCAACTAGGTCCACAAAATTCATTTATGTGATGAAAACAGCAAGTTATGCAAGGAAAGGATCCCTAGTGTATATGATTTCCATAATCATTAACACTAAAGGAAAATAATTAAAAGATATTCCCGTAGTATCTAAATTCTCAGATGTTTTCCCAGAAGAATTACCTGGATTACCGCCAGATAGAGAGGTTGAATTCAAAATTCACCTAATACCAGGGACAACACCGATTGCTAAGGCACCTTACCTTTTAGCACCAGCAGAGATGCAAGAACTGAAGAAAAAGTTGATGAACTTCTGGAGAAAGGTTTCATACAACCTAGTTCATCGCCATGGGGAGCACCAATCTTGTTTGTCAAGAAGAAGGATGGATCAATGCGTATGTGCATTGATTACCGCGAATTGAACAAGGTTACGATTAAAAATCGGTACCCACTACCGAGAATCGATGATCTGTTTGATCAACTGCAAGGAGCTCGATTCTTTTCTAAGATCGATTTACACTCAGGATATCATCAATTGAAAGTACAGGAAGAGGACATTCCTAAAACTGCTTTCAGAACAAGGTATGGTCATTATGAATTTACAGTCATGCCATTTGGTTTAACCAATGCCCCAGCCGCATTTATGGACATGATGAACAAAATATGTAAACCATATCTGGATAAATTCATAATTGTCTTTATAGATGATATTCTTATTTACTCCAAGAGTAAAGAGGATCATGTAGAGCATTTGTTTATACTTTAAATTTGCTGAGAAAAGAAAAACTTTATGCTAAATTTTCAAAATGTGAATTTTGGTTACAAGAAGTACAATTCCTTGGACATCTGGTTAATCATGAAGGAATTCATGTAGATCCCACAAAAATCGAGGCGATTACTAAGTGGAAAGTCCCTGAATCACCAACAAAGGTGAGAAGTTTTCTTGGATTAGCAGGATATTATAGACGTTTTATTCAAGATTTTTTCTAGAATAGCTATTCCCTTAACAAAATTAACCTGCAACTCAATTAAGTTTGAATGGGGACCAAAACAGGAGGAAGCTTTTAGGATTCTGAAACAAAAGTTAACCCATGCACCCATACTAGCATTACCAGAAGGAACTGAAGACCTTATAGTCTATTGTGATGCGTCTAAGTTAGGTTATGGATGTGTGTTGATGCAGCATCAAAAGGTTATAGCCTATGCCTCTAGACAACTTAAGAATCATGAAGAAAATTATACAACCCATGATGTAGAGTTAGGAGCTATAATTTTTGCCCTTAAAATTTGGAGACACTATCTTTATGGTAGTAAGTTTACTATTTTCACCAATCATAAGAGTTTAAGATATATGTTTTTGGGAAAAAGGAGTTAAATATGAGACAGAGACGCTGGATGGAGATTCTTAGTGATTATGATTGTAATATCCAGTATCATGTAGGAAAGGCTAATGTAGTAGCCGATGCTTTAAGTCGAAAGTATCATGAAAAGCCAAGACGAGTACGTTCTCTCAAATTAAATCTGCAGATAGATTTAAACGAGCAAATTAGAGAAATACAAGAAACAGTAATCAAGGACGATACTGAAAAATTAAAAGGAATGATTAACGAATTAGAACAAGGAACAAATGGAATTTGGAGATTCCATAAGAAAAGAATTTGGATACCCAAACAAGGAAACCTACGCCACCGAATTTTAGAAGAAGCCTATAAGTCAAAGTATACGATACATCCTAGTAATGATAAAATGTATCAAGACTTAAGAAAGAAATTCTGGTGGATAGGAATGAAGAAGGATATGCCACCTATGTTGCTAAGTGTCTAACCTGTTCACAGGTTAAAGCTGAACATCAAAAACTCTCTGGTTTATTGCAACAATTAGAAATGCCAATATGGAAATGGGAATTGATAACAATGGACTTTGTTACTAAATTACCCAAGACACGAAAAGGTAATGATGCAATCTGGGTGATTGTGGACAGATTAACCAAGTCTGCTCATTTCTTACCTATGAAGGAAACTTTCAGTATGGAATAATTAGCTAATCTATATGTAAATGAAATAGTTTCATTACATGGAATTCCTTTATCTATTGTTTCTGATAGAGATAGCCATTTTACTTCTCATTTTTGGACTAGTTTCCAGAAAGCAATGGGAACCAAGCTAAAACTAAGCACAACCTATCATCCTCTAACGGACGGACAAAGCGAAAGGACAATTCAAACAATGGAAGATATGCTTAGAGCTTGTGTAATTGATTTCGGAGGAAATTGGGATGATCATTTACCATTAATAGAATTTTCCTACAATAACAGCTATCATACCAGTATCAATGCTGCACCATTTGAATCACTCTATGGACGAAAGTTCTGAACTCCAGTCTGTTGGGCAGAAATTGGAGAAAAACAACTGTCTGGACCAGAGATAGTACAAGAAACAACGGACAACATTATTCAAGTCAAGGAAAGACTAAAAGCAGCACGAGATCTTCAAAAGAGTTATGCTGATAACAAACGAATACCGTTGGAATTTCAGGTAGGAGACAAGGAATTATGAAAAGTTTCTCCATGGAAAGGAGTAGTTAGATACGTCAAAAGGGGAAAGCTAAGCCCCAGGTATGTCGGACCTTTTAAGATTATTAAAAGAATAGGACGAGTAGCTTACCAGCTACAACTGCCAGAGGAAATGGCAGGAATACATGATGTATTTCATGTATGTAATCTCAAGAAGTGTTTGGCAAATGAAACGTTAAAAGTACCTCTTAAGGACATAAAGGTAAATGAGAAACTTAAGTTTGTAGAAAAACCGCTACAGATTGAAGACAGTAAGATTAATAATCTCAAACACAAGAGATTAGTTCTAGTCAAAGTAAAATGAGATTCCAAGAGAGAACCAGAATACACATGGGAGCTCGAGTCGGAGATGCAAAGGAAATATCAACACCTGTTCCAATAGACCTCGAGGACGAGATCTAAAACAAGGTGGGGAGTATATAACATCTCTCCCAAAGCCCTTAAAATACTCCTATACGTCTTAAAATATACCCCGTATACGAAAAACGAACCTAATATACCTTTATATTAATAAAAATCAAATAAAAACATAAATATGGGTTCCTCGCGGGGCGCGACCCATATCTCTGGGCCTGTCGCGGGCCGCAACTCAGTGACACCAGGCCGCACCTGGTGCCGCCACGTGTCCAACGCGTGTTGAAGGTAGGTCATGACTCACCCAGGCTAGAGCCTAGCCTACGGCTCTCGCGGGCCGCGAAGCCTTGTCTTAAATCTCTCGCGGGGCGCGAGCCGCCCCTAATCAGACCCTATAAATGGAGAGTTCGACTTCAGTTTCTGTCGTTCAAACTTTTCTTTCTCTCTCAATATATATAAGCTAAAACTCTCGGGTATTATACCCCTAAAAAGCGAAGCTCTGCCTCGTTGTAAGTATTATAACCCCCGGTTACGTATTAGTTACTCTGACCGATTGATCTAGAGATCCATAACGCATGTCGAGGCTCTGAGTGAGTCAGTCGTTGGAGTTCTGTCTCGGGGATATAACTAATGTAAATTGGGTTATCTTACTAACACGTGTGCATTGTTTAATTTTAATAGATTATAACCAGGAAGTCACCAGAAATCAGTATTATCTAAAATAGCAAAGTGAGTCATTCTCTTTCTATAACAAATTGTTTTAACAAACCCTCAGTTGTTTTAAATTAAGATAAACAGTGATTGAGTCTATGTATTCTACAATTACTGTCGGTATGTTGGGGTTTTGTATACATTACTTGTTACTATACTGTGAATAGTAACATGACCACAAGTCAGGATTGACAGTACCGTGGGTGGTAATTGGGTAGATATAAACATTGTAATCACTCTCAATACTGTAAAGATATAAAATCTTGTTTTGATTAAATTGGGATGCACTCGCCAGTATTTTCTTGCTGATAAAACTTTTTAAAACGCGTTTCAGGTAACAAAATGTGAAAGCTAAATAGAAGCCAGCTAGAGAGCATTGAAGGCTTGGAAAAGTGGCTATAAAAGTTACCTAAATAAAGAAAGAAGTTTTATTTCAATAAATTAGGGTTTATTATAAACGTATTATAAACAGAAACTTGGGGTTTTCCCATGTATTTATTATTTATAAAAGCGTGGTGTTTTACTCTGATAACTATTTCCTAACTACGGTCCGGATGTAAATTTCTGCTACCAAATTAATAAACACCGATACCACCCATCTAGATGCCCGCGGCCGCCCGCTCCCGGGGCAGGGGTTGGGGGCTGCGACATATAGGGCCGACAGCTTCACATGCAATAGTTATTATCGAACCAAATGTTTTGTTGGACTAATCAATTCAATTAATAAACTGATATATCATGGACTGCTGAAACAAATTCACGTGAAGATCTTTGTTATGCAATCAATTATATTGAAATATTAAATGCAATATTGGCCGACAGCATTCAATTAATTGGACCGCAAGAGATAATTGTTCAAACAATATAATAGAATTCCTGAAATGCTATTGGGCCGCAGATCAATAAATGTTAATTGTCTATTCTTGGGACAACATCATTAATTGATGAAGTTTACTCAACCCAAAGTCACGTGAATTAGGCTTGTTCTATATGATGAATCTTATCGGGCCGATAGTTTTAATCAATCAGAATCATTGTCGTTCGGATGAGTTTATAGGTCATTCGATCAGATGAGTTTATTGCCATTCGATCGGATGGCTTAATATCTTCGAATGACCATTCGACCCAAAATAATATATCAACTATCGAATGGATTTTATGTTCGGATGGTCATCTGAATGAACAACATGAACATCGAGAAACATCATTTTCGGATGGAAAAATCACTGATTTCTCTCAAAATACTTGGAGTTTTGATCTGAAAATTTGTAGGGTTGTAAAGTAGTGATTTTCGCACAATATATCAAAAAATCAGCAAATTTTAACCGTGAAAACCTCGTTAATTTTGCGTTTTTGTGACAAAAAGCGAAGAAAATGGGTAGAAGAACTTTGATGAATCTGATGCGAAATCGACTCTGAAACTGATGAAATCTTGTATCACTGATCCGTGCAATCGATCTCTCGCTCTGATACCACTTGTAGGACCGGTTTTGACTCCCGAACGATTGTGAAACGACACGTACGACGTGCGGAATCCGTGCATGTGTGTGGACCAAACACAAGAACGTAATTAACTATGATTCTATTGAAAGATTTGACAATGTTTACACCTTGAATCTTCTCATTTGCTACTTTCTCTCTCTAACCTTCAAAGCTCCAAAGTAACAAATGGCAAAAGTCCCTAAAATGAAACCTAAGTCTACTATATATAGGGCTGATGTGTGTAAAATGCAACATGTAATTACATCAAATGAGGCATAAAACTAACCCTTTTTTAGTACTAATGTTGGAAAAAGTGTGTTTTTGTCTTCCTTTTGTATTTTCAGGGTTAAATGAGCGTAAATGAACAAAAGAAGCAAAAATACAGCCAAATCTAACAATAATACAAGAAAATGGACAAACGTAGCATGCCCAACCCCTCGATAGCATCTTCCCAAGCAAAAACAAGACACCAGAAGGCTGAACACGCCCCGTGCTCATTGAACACAGGGGCGTGCCCAAGTGTCTGCAGAAAAGACAAAGTTGTAGAAGCTTCTATTTCCCAACATGGGGGCGTGCCCAGCGGACACGGGGCCGTGGTCAACGCTAAGATTCACAGAATCCAATCAAATCTTGATAGTACAGATACGCTTCTGCACACGGGGCCGTGCCCAGCGGACATGGGGGCGTGGTCAACTAATGCAGACAAACTGCAATTAATGAAGAAAGAGAAGATGGGTGGACACGGGGACGTGCCCAGCGGGCACGGGGTCGTGTCCGGGCTTCTGTGTAGGCTATAAATAGGGGTGCTTGGTTCATTTCAAAGGCATCCCTTGAAAACCACCTCTCTCCCACTTCACCCACACTCCACCACCATCACAACACCCACATCCACCACCATCATCCATCATAGAGTGTGTGTAGTAGTCTCGGGATCCAAGATTGATAGTAAGAGTTCTTGACAATCAAAGGCCATGTTTGCCTAAGTCTCTTACATCACTTAGTGAAGACAGGCATTTAGTGTAATACTTTTGTTTTTTAATCTTTTCGCACTTTTTATTTGGTTTTGTATTAATGACTTTAATAACTAGCTTCTTATGTTGAAGGTGAAACTTCCTTATCATTTCTCCGTGGTGTCTTTGCGTTATTTTACTGTCTATATAAAATAAAAGATTTACACCATTCATATCTCCACGGTATATATGGAGATATGTTGGCTACCTGGTCGGGGGTTAAGGGAATGGTTTGGTAAGGTTCTTGCCTTGTTCAGCATATAGATCCTGCAAGGACCTGGGTCAAGCTTACTAGGACCTCCTTCAATACCCACTGGTATTGGATGGCGGGGGTGGGAATGGCTTGATCCCCTCATATGTAAACTACTATTAATACATTAACCCGACTACTTGGGATTGTATCCCTGCTGACTCAAACCACTTAGCCGAGGGTAACGTCACCTTCAAAAGAGGGGCCTACCACATTACGCATTAATAACTTAATTAATTATCTTCCAATATTCCAACCCTTTAGGATTGTATCCTTGCTGACTCAAACTACTGGGTTGAGGGTAACGTCACCTTCAAAAGAGGGGCCTACTACTATAACTAAGATAATCTCTTAAAAAGTGCAAAAGTGCGGAAAGAATCAAAGGTTACACTAAAGGCGAGTCGGATCCAAGTGATTCATCTTGACTATCTGTTTTATTTTTATTTTATTTTTATTTTCAGCATTTTTAGTTATATTTCATTTTCTTGTTTAAAACATTTTTCTAAATTTTTGAATTGATTAGACGTTGAGGATAAACCGGTACTAAAAGCTCTTGTGTCCTTTGACGACCTCGGTATCTTACCAACGTTATACTACGCTCACGATGGGTGCACTTGCCCATATGTGTGTTTAGTGTTAGTAAAATATCGTGTTTTATAAATTTAAAACTTCACTAAAGTGTTAAAAAGGGCTAAAAATATACTTAAAAACCTATCACACCTAACGCACATCAAGTTTTTGGCGTCGTTGCCGGGGACACAAGGATTTTAAGAAAGTTAGAAATCAACGGCCTAATCGTTTTTCTTATTTTTCGGTTCTTTTTAGTTTTTTTTCTTAGATTTTCAGCTTCTGCAGAGCTCAGCACGGGCCGTGCCCGCTGAACACGACCCCGTGCCCAATCTTTGGTACTGGCAATCCTGTTTTAAGTCAGACAGTAGCTGAACACGGGGCCGTGCCCAACCAACACGCCCCGTGCCCAAGTATCAGATACTGTAAACAGAACCGTAAGATCCCGACGGTTGGTAATTTCTGACACAAACATGAGCGATACTGATTTTTTTTACTATCGTTCCTCTTATGGTACGTGGTGTCAAATATGTGGTGGAAATCATGAAGAATTAAAATGTTATTTTTTAAATTATACTCCCCACTATATAGACCCATTGTTTTCCTGTAGCCTTAAGAGGGGCGAAAGTAAAAATAATCCTTATCTCTCCCTCGAATGCTCTCAATCGTCCCTTCTAGATGAAATGCTTCTTGGAGAATTCTTTCAGCTAGAAGAACTATTTCTGCGATGGATAAAAGAACTTTAGATGGACATAACTAATTCATCTCAAGACGACATCCAAGAAGAATTATTGAGATTGCATTCGGATAAAAACAACATCGTCGTTCCCGAAATCACCTCTAACTCTCGCGAAGACTTGAGCGATAGTCGTCCCTGTGTTGATTGTGCCGTGAAGGACTCCCCATCGACTTCCGTCGATGCATACATAGACCTGAGCGATTTGACATACACCTTCTTTAACGAGAGCCCGGAAAAGGGTTGGACTTGTCCACTAACATTTAGCATAGGAATCACCCTTACCGATAACCTCTTGCGTTCTCGTCTAAGTCTAGGGCAACTTAGGTATCTCAGGCACTTCGGTGTTGTTCCGTCCAGTAAGGAACCACCCGATCTGAAAAATTCCTTGAAAATAGACGAATCTTCATAAATAGCCTCTAGACACGGGGCCGTATCCAGGTCAGCACGCCCCCGTGTCCACCAAAAGATTCCCGTCTGACTTTCGGTCAGAATACAGACAAAATGTGTCAGGGTTTTGTCTGCACACGGGGCGTGTCCAGCCGACACAGGGCCGTGTCCAGCATGCTGTCGTTTTCTATAAATGCAGCCAAGATTCCTGCACATTTGGACCACTCCAAAGACGGAGATTTTGTGGGATCTTCACACATACCATCCTAGGTATATTCTAAAGAAGGTTCCCAACAACCATCTTGTCTTTTCTACTTTTGTCTATTGCCTTCTTCTTCATTTTTACCTCAAACACCTCCATTAAAGCTTAAAATCACCATGGTTTCAAGCTTTATTGAGATGTTTTGTTAGATTTTTATTCAAGGAATCTTGTTAAAAATAAGTTTTACAACACAGTTTTAAGTTATTTCTACTTAAAAATGCTTCAAAAGCCAGAAAAATGATTTAAAGCTCCAAGATTCATTGTTTCAAAAATCTGCAGAAAGATGAACACGGGGCCGTCCTCAGTAAGAACGGGGCCGTGTTCAAGGTATTGTTTCGCTAAGATGAACTCTTTTCAGTTTATTTTCGTAGAATGTCAAGCCAAAACAGTGGAACTTCTTCAGCACATTCCAGAAACAGTCGTAGGGAACGAAGGCCTTCAATCGAAGCCACTCTTGTACGCTATGTAATGGCACTACGAGAAGCTCTCGACGAAATGACATCCGTAGAAGAGGTCCTGATTGACCGTATAAATTATCTTACGGTGGGGCTGGAGAATAGTTTCCAAGAAATCAACCTCTTGCACCAGAGGTTGAACATTCTTGTGACACCTCCCATGGACCCAATCCTTCCCCAAGAGGATTGGAACTTAGCACTAGGAGTCAACAACCCCACCGGGTGGGACGACATCCCCGCGGAGCCCCCTCTTGACAATTTGCAAGAAGTTCCGGAGGAGGTTACACCCCCTCAAAATGATGATGCCAATGAGCCTGCCTTTCTTCTCCCTAGGGAGATAGAAGAATGGCTCACCGACGTGTGAGGGACCATATCCGGAGGAGAAGTTCTTCAAGCCGCATCCAACCGAGAAAATTATCTTTTCGAAAATTTTGCTATTAAAATAAACTATAGGCTAGAGCTTATTTCCGGTTTTAGACTTCTTGTGTTTTCTGACCTACTTATCTAAGTTTTAGTTTATTAGGACCTTATTGTAATTTTCTCTATTTAATGAATGATGGTTTTTAAAATTTTTGGTGTTTGGATGATGTTGTAATGGGTAAAACACACTTGGATGGTAAAGGATACTAAGGGAGACTTGAACCAACGCCCCATGCACAAAAACAAAGCCTCCCGAACATTTTTCTTCATTACAGCAAGTTCAGCAAGGGTTGTGCCCAGCCAACACGGCCCCGTGCTCAAGGGTCTGCAGAAAAACGCCCAGTTCAGGTAACTGGACACGGGGCGTGTTCGTTGAACACGCCCCCGTGCCCAGCCTTCTGTTACTTTTTGATGATTTCTGTTACTGGCAATCTAAACACGGGGCCTTGCCCGGACACCACGGTCCGTGTCCAGGTGCCCAATAACAGAAAAATTTTGTTTAACACGCCTTTTTACACATTCAATCAACCTAAAAACTTATTTTTGGGACACATTGAGGACAGTGTGTAATTTAAGTGTGTGTGGGGGGGTGCTAAAACCTTGAATTTTGCAAGTCCTAATCACAAGCCTTACACAAAACTCTATTGGAACCGCTAAACACCCCAAATTTTTTAAAAAAAAACTTTTCATTTTTTTAACTTGTCTTGGTTTAAATTGGGAATAACAAGTTCTAAAAACACTATATTTTTATAAATTTACAACCGATAGCGTCGTGATAAAAAGAACCAACATAAGAAAATTATGAAACGGCATGACAAACCTAGTTAAAATTTGATTATATATACTTGATCACATTAAAAACCCATTCCCACAAAAAGTGAGTTTTGAGCCTTTATTGAGCATACAAATACACATCTTTAAACTAAATGCTCATTTTTCGTTTCTTGTATGAATAGCCGCTTGGTTTCTTACGACTCTAGAACTTGCCATGACGATACATTCCCGGTCCTTACCAACTTAAACCCGAGTAAGTAAATGACAGAGGCATTAGGACTCACCCCTTTTTATTTCAACACCATTATTTTCTTTTTTTTACCACCTACCCAAAATCCCCCTAGTTAACCTCTTTGAGCCTAAACCTTTTCATTTCTAAACCCAAAACAAACACCCTTTACCCACCAAAACCCTTTTTCATTTTAAACCCTTTATTTTAGTAAAAAGTTCGGTTTTCTTGTGACATCCTTATAAAAAAAATGATGAAGTTTAGCAATAAACAAGCAAGTTCATCAAAAAGAACTTTGTTTGAAAAATACTTCATTAAAATAAAAAGTCACAAAAACAAAATGTTTTACGAAAACCGATGCTTTTTACCCCTTTCGCCCTTTTCTACTAACCACTAACCCAAAACCACCTACCTTTAACCCAAGCCTAACCCTTCCCCAAAGTACTCTTGATATTTACAAAGGTTTATAGTTAAAAAGGAGGAGGATTGATTGTTTGACAAACATATGGTAGAAGTAAGTTTCATGCCGCTCTCGAGCGTTTCACAAAAATACATCTTCGGCCGAGTGTTGAGTGATCACCCGTGAGGTATGTGAACTTGTATATAAATGGAATTTTATAAAGGCATGTTATGCCCAAATAAGTAATTTCTCTTATGAAAGTTCTAAATAAATCATAACGAATAGGATTGTAAATAACATAAAAGTAAAACCTAATAAAGATCTTGGAATCCCGACACTGTAGACAAGCCCAAAACCTTCTCTTCTACCCATTCCATTTGGGTGTGTAAGCCACAAAATAAGGAGTTTTGCTTGAGGATAAGCAAAGATTCAAGTGTGTGGGTATTTGATGAGTGTAAAATGCAACATGTAAATTACATCAAATGAGGCATAAAACTAACCCTTTTTAGTACTAATGTTGGAAAAAGTGTGGTTTTGTCTTCCTTTTGTATTTTCAGGGTTAAATGAGCGTAAATGAACAAAAGAAGCAAAAATACAGCCAAATCTAACAATAATACAAGAAAAGGGATAAACGTGGCATGCCCAACCCCTCGACAGCATCTTCCCAAGCAAAAACAAGACATCAGAAGGCTGAACACGCCTCGTCCTCATTGAACACAGGGGCGTGCCCAAGTGTCTGCAGAAAAGACAAAGTTGTAGAAGCTTCTATTTCCCAACACTGGGGGGGTGCCCAGCGGACACGGGGCCATGGTCAACGCTAAGATTCGCATAATCCAAGCAAATCTTGATAGTACAGATACGCTTCTGCACACGGGGCCGTGCCCAGCGGACACGGGGGCTGGTCAACTAATGCAGACAAACTGCAATTAATGAAGAAAGAGAAGATGGGTGGACACGGGGCCGTGCCCAGCGGGCACGGGGCCGTGTCTGGGCTTCTGTGCAGGCTATAAATAGGGTGCTTGGTTCATTTCAAATGCATCCCTTGACAAACCACCTCTCTCCCACTTCACCCACACTCCACCACCATCATAACACCCACATCCACCACCATCATCCATCATCCATCATAGAGTGTGTGTAGTAGTCTCGGGATCCAAGATTGATAGTAAGAGTTCTTGACAATCAAAGGCCATGTTTGCCTAAGTCTCTTACATCACTTGGTGAAGACAAGCATTTAGTGTAATACTTTTGTTTTTTAATCTTTTCGTACTTTTTATTTGGTTTTGTATTAATGACTTTAATAACTAGTTTCTTATGTTGAAGGTGAAACTTCCTTACCATTTGTCTGTGTGTCTTGGCGTTATTTTACTGTCTATATAAAATAAAAGATTTACACCATTCATATCTCCACGGTCTATATGGAGATATGTTGGCTACCTGGTCAGGGGTTAAGGGAATGGTTTGGTAAGGTTCTTGCCTTGTTCAGTGTATAGATCCTGCAAGGACCTGGGTCAAGCTTACTAGGACCTCCTTCAATACCCACTGGTATTGGATGGCGGGGGTGCGAATGGCTTGATCCCCTCATATGTAAACTACTATTAATACATTAACCCGGCTACTTGGGATTGTATCCCTGTTGACTCAAACCACTTAGCCGAGGGTAACGTCACCTTCAAAAGAGGGGCCTACCACATTACGCATTAATAACTTAATTAATTATCTTCCAATATTCCAACCCTTTAGGATTGTATCATTGCTGACTCAAACTACTGGGTTGAGGGTAACGTCACCTTCAAAAGAGGGGCCTACTACTATAACTAAGATAATCTCTTAAAAAGTGCAAAAGTGCGGAAATCATCAAAGGTTACACTAAATGCGAGTCGGATCCAAGTGATTCATCTTGTCTATCTGTTTTATTTTTATTTTATTTTATTTTTATTTTCAACATTTTTAGTTAGACTTCATTTTCTTGTTTAAAACCTTTTTTCTAAATTTTTGAATTGATTAGACGTTGAAGATAAACCGGTACTAAAAGTTCTTGTGTCCTTGTGTCCTTGTGTCCTTGGACGACCTCGGTATCTTACCAACGCTATACTACGCTCATGATGGGTGCACTTGCCCATATGTGTGTTTAGTGTTAGTAAAATATCGTGTTTTATAAATTTAAAACTTGACTAAAGTGTTAAAAAGGGCTAAAAATATACTTAAAAACCTATCACACCTAACGCACATCAAGGGCATTCATATGGAGAGTTTCCTTATTTACAATAATGCCATTGCCCTATATTTAATCATCTAAAAACCTTGTTTCATTCAGATTTCTGCTACGTTTCGGATTGACGGAGGCAATAGATATTCGTGCACTCACAATTACGTTTGTTTATATCTACTCAATTACTCATTCAGTACTGTCAACACCTGACTTGTGGGTCATATTACTCATCGGCTATCTCATTGTCCAATGGTAACGTCTTTCACATTTTGTATACAAAACCCCAACATACCGGCAGCAATTGTAGAATCATAAATACTTAATTACTGTTAAGTTTAATTTAAAACATTTGAGGTTTTCGTAAAGTATTTTGTCTCACGAAAGTAATTTGTAAAAGGTGACAAAAAGAGAATGTAATCACATTGTTTACTTAGGTAATACTAAGGCTTCCTGTTGTATCTCCTGGTTATTATCTATTAACCGTACAACTCGAGACAGAACTCCAATGACTGAGTCAAGCAGAGCCTTGACATGCATTACGGAGACCTAGATCAATCGGGTATAACACGAGACAGAACTCCAATGACTGAGTCAGGCAGAGCCTTGACATGCGTTATAGAGCCCTAGATCAACCGTGTAGGGTAACAAGCAGGGTTATAATACTTACAACTAGGCAGAGCTTCACTTTTTAGGGGTATAATACCCGAGTATTATAATTGCTAACAGAAAGTTTGAGAGAGAATTCAGAAAATGAACGTTGAACAAATGAGCCTCGACCTCCTATTTAAAGTCCTGACGAAGGTCGGCTCGCGGCCCGCGAGGGCCTCCTCTTGTTCTTTCGTGGCCCGCGAGAGACTGCGTGTCATTTATAGTCTTGCCGAGTCAAGGTGTAGGGTTGCCAAGTCACTGGACACGTGGCACAATGCCTTGTCCAGCAAACAAAGCCAGTCACGGCCCGCGACTCATGAGGCTAAGGGGGTCGCGCCCCGCGAGCGACACCTGAATTTTGTTTTCTTTGTTTTTTTTTTGTAAATATAAGGGTATTTTGGGTCCGTTTCTCGTATACGGGGTATATAAGGAACGTTTTAGGGCCACGTGAAGGATTCTAGGGGGTTGTTATATCCTCCCCACCTTGTTTTAGATCTCGTCCTTAAGGTCTACTGGAACAGGTGTGGGTATTTCTTCTGCATCTCTGACTCGAGCTCCCAAGTGTATTATAGTCCTCTCTTGGAATCCCATTTCACTTTGACCAGAACTAGTCTCTTGTGTTTGGGATTCTTGATCTTTCTATCTTCAATCTGAACGGGTTTCTCTACAAACTTAAGTTTCTCATTTACCTCAATGTCCTTAAGAGGTATCACTAAAGATTCGTCTGCTAAGCACTTCTTGAGATTACATACATGAAACACATCATGTATTCCTGCTATTTCCTCTGGCAGTTGTAGCTGATAAGCTACAGGTCCTATTCTTTGAATAATCTCAAAAGGTCCAACATACCTGGGGTTAGCTTTCCTCTTTTAATGAATCTGACTATTCCTTTCCATGGAGAAACTCTTAACAATACCCTATTTCCTACTTGAAATTCTAAAGGTTTTCGTCTGTTACCTGCATAACTCTTTTGACGATCTCATGCTGCTTTTAGTCTTTCCTTTACTTGAATTATCTTGTCTGTTGTTCTTGCACTATCTCTGGTCCAGATAGTTGCTTTTCTCCAATTTCTGCCCAACAGACGGGAGTTTGGCACTTTCGTCCATAAAGTGCTTCAAACAGTGCAGCATTTATGCTTGTATGATAGCTGTTATTGTAGGAAAATTCTATTAATGGTAAATGGTCGTCCCAATTTCCTCCAAAATCATTACACAGGCTCTAAGCATATCTTCCATAGTCTGAATTGTCCTTTCACTCTGTCCATCCGTCTGTGGATGATAAGCTGTGCTTAGAGTTAACCTGGTTCCCATTGCTTTTTGAAAACTTGTCCAAAAATGAGAAGTAAAACGGCTATCTATATCAGATACAATAGATAAAGGAATTCCATGTAATAAAACTATTTCATTCACTTATAACTTAGCTAACTGTTCTATACTGAAAGTTTCCTTCATTGGTAAGAAATGGGCAGATTTAGTCAATCTGTCAACAATCACCCAGATTGTATTATTTCCTTTTCGAGTCTTAGGTAATTTGGTAACAAAGTCCATTGTTATCAATTCCCATTTCCATATTGTCATTTCTAGTTGCTGTAATAACCCTGAAGGTTTCTGATGTTCAGCTTTAACTTGTGAACAAGTTAGACATTTAGCAACATAATTTGCTATATCCTTTTTCATTCCTATCCACCAGAAATTCTTTCTTAGGTCTTGATACATCTTATCACTTCAGGGATGTATCGCATACTCAGACTTATGAGCTTCTTCTAGAATTTTGTGGCGTAGGTTTCTTTGTTTAGGTATCCACATTCTTTTCTTATGGAACTTCCAAATTCCATCGAATCCTTTTTCTAATTCTTTAATCATTCCTTTTAAACCTTCAGCATCGTCCTTGAATGTTGTTTCCTGTACCTCTCTAATTTGCTCATTTAAATCTATCTGTGGATTTATTTTAAGAGAGCGTACTCGTTTCGGCTTTTCATGATACTTTCGACTTAAAGCATTAGCTACTACGTTAGCTCTTCCAGCATGATACTGGATATCACAATCATAATATCTAAGAATTTCCATCCAGCGTCTCTGTCCCATATTTAATTCTTTTTGCCCAAAAATATACCTTAAACTCTTATGATCCGTGAAGACAACAAATTTATATAAATAGTGTCTCCAAATCTTAAGGGCAAAAACTATGACTCCTAACTTTAGATCATGGGTTGTGTAATCCTCTTCATGTTTCTTAAGTTGTCTAGAGGCATAAGCTATAACCTTTTGACGTTGCATCAACACACATCCATATCCTAACTTAGACGCATCACAATAGACTATAAAGTCTTTAGTTCCTTCTGGTAATGCGAGTATGGGTGCGTTGGTTAACCTTTGCTTAAGAATCTTAAAGGCTTCTTCATGTTTTGGTCCCCATTCAAACTTAACTGATTTGCAGGTCAGTTTGGTTAATGGAATGGTTATCCTAGAGAAATCTTGGATAAACCGTCTATAATATCCTGCCAGTCCAAGAAAACTTCTCACCTCAGTTGGTGATTCAGGGACTTTCCATTTGGTAATCGCCTCGATCTTTGTGGTATCCACATGAATTCCTTCATGATTTACCGAATGTCCAAGGAATTGCACTTCTTGTAACCAGAATTCACATTTTGAGAATTTAGCATAAGGCTTCTCTTTTCTCAATAATGTCAGAAGTGTATGCAGATGCGTTGCATGTTCCTCTTTACTCTTAGAGTAAATTAGAATATCATCTATAAAGATAATTATGAATTTGTCCAGGTATGGTTTACATATCCTGTTCATCATGTCCATAAATGCGGCTGGGGCATTGGTTAAACCAAATGGCATGACGGTAAAATCATAATGAACGTACCTTGTTTTGAAATCAGTTTTAGGAATGTCCTCTTCCTGTACTTTCAATTGATGATATCCTGAGCGTAAATCGATCTTAGAAAAGAATCGAGCTCCTTGAAGTTGATCGAACAGATCATCGACTCTCGGTAGTGGGTACCGATTATTAATCGTGACTTTGTTCAATTCTCGGTAATCAATGCACATACGCATTGATCCGTCTTTCTTCTTAACAAACAAAACCGGCGCTCCCCATGGCGATGAACTAGGTTGTATAAAACCTTTGTCAAGAAGTTCATCCAATTGTTTCTTCAGTTCCTGCATCTCTGTTGGTGCTAATCGATATGGTGCTTTGGCAAACGGTGTCGTCCCTGGTATTAGGTGAATTCTAAATTCAATCTCTATATCAGGCGGTAATCCAGGTAACTCTTCTAGAAAAACGTCTGATAATTTAGATATTATGGGAATATCTTTTAATTCTTTTCCTTTAGTATTAATGATTACAGAAATCATATATACTATTCCTCCTTTCCTTTCATAACTTGCAACTTTCATCACAGAGATGAATTTTGTCTACCTGGTTGGCTTATCTCCTTTGACTATGATCTTTTCACCACTTGGTGTACTTACTTGCACTGACTTTTGAGCACATAAAATAATGGCACGATTGGCTACCAACCAACCCATTCCTAATACAACATCGAATCCGGCTAGATTCATTGGGTAAAGGTTAGCAAAGAAATGCTAGTTCAGGATTTCTATTCTTACTCCCTGCAAGATTTCACTAATCTTAATGGATTCTCCATTTGTCGTTTCTACCAGACAATCTTGTGGAAGTTTGGTTAAGGTTTGGTCGAGAAGTTTGTAGAAGGAAGTATTAATAAAACTTTGGTTTGCACCAGAGTCAAATAATACTTTGGCAAAAATATCGTTAAATAAAAACGTACCGGCAATCACATCTGGAATCATCTTGGCTTCTTCAGCTGTCAGAACGAATGCTCTGGCATTCTTCTTGGGTTCTTCAGCTGTCAGAACGAATTCTCTGGCATTCTTCTTGGGTCCTTCGGCTATCTTAGCTTTGTTGGTTGCTGCTAGAGCTAGTTTCGGACAGTTCGGTCTGATGTGCCCAATTTCTCCACAATTGTAGCATATCCTATTGCTAGGTTTCTTCCTACAGTTTTCTTCCTTGTGTCCAGACATTTTGCAAAAGTTACAATATAGGGAGCATCTTCCAAAGTGCTTCCTTTTGCAATACTTACAGTAGGGTGTAGAGGAAGAACTTGTACCTTTTCCATGGTACTGAAATTCTTGGGTAAGTTTCTGAGCTAGGTTATTTCTCTGGTTTTCTTCTTGTGTGCGTACCAATTCATCAGTCAGGGTATTGGCTAGTTATGCTGCTTCTTCTATGGTTTGCGGCCTAGCTGCCTTGACTACGTGTCTAATCTCGCTAATTAATCATCAAACGTAACGGGAGATTAATATTGGCTCAGGTGAGGCTAAGGTTGGCACTATTTTAGCATATTCGAAGAATATGGTAGTGTAACCTTTGCAGTCTATTCCAGTCATTTTATGATTTAGGAACTTATTGGCGATTTGTTCCTTTTCATGAGGAGGACAGAATTTTCTTTCGACTATTTCTTTAAATTAGTCCAGTCCATTCTATAAACTCTCTCACTTCCACTAGACTGGAGAATAGTATTCCTCCATTCTAAGGCTGCATTTTTTAAAAGATTAGAAGCAAACATAATCTTATCGTCATCTGCACATTTACTTATTTTATGACTGCTTCTGTCTTTTCTACCCAGCGCAAGGCTGAAAGGGCTCATTCATTGCCTGAGAATTCTATTGGTTTGTAGGCCAAGAATTCTTTATAAGAACAACCGTAAGAGACTGTTCTTCTTTTAGGAAATGGAGCTTGGATTAAAGGTCTGTTATTCTCGTTCACACTGTGACTTGGCTCAGTCTGTTAACGTTTACTTCCATTTGCAGATTTATTATTTTCTGCTTCTTTAATAGTCTTGATAATATAAGGCATAACATCTATAATTCCTTGTGCTACTATGTGTTGGATGGCACTGTTATCTATTTGGTTTTCGATATTCTCATTATTCTAGTTTTCGTTGTCCATCTGAATTGTGGACATTTATCAGGTATTAATTATCACAGAATAAAATTTAGTATAAATATTTATACACATCATACAAACAGATTGATAAAAAACGTCGAACATTGCGACTTTTACTCTTTTCATATATATGCGTTGATCACAAACTACAACCGGAAAATTAAACATACTAGTAGTTATGCATCGGTATCTATTTTAGTCTATCTAGTTTAGTTTAGTTTTTTTTTAATCAAAATACAAAATTACACATATATCTAGGCATTATTCTAGGTATCATTCATCCAGTACTTCATTTCGTTCTCATCATACTTCCAAACTAGCTTTTCTTCTATCTGTCGGATTCTATTCCCTTCGTCTACTAAGTTTTCATCATACTGACGGAGTTTTTGCACACATTTTCGACTCATGGGTGGGTCTAACGATGGTTCTAGCACTAGTTCTTCGGGAGTGTATAGTGCCGAATATGACCTATTGTCGTCTAACCATGGATCATATTCTGAAGAGATTGGGGTTGGGATTCTAGGAAATTCATTAGGATCGAATCCAGGTATTGGAAACTGGTTTTCCTGGTTGTGTTCTAGCATTTGCTGATCTGGGAATAAGGGTAACAGTGGCGGTTCAGCTATTTGGTTTAGGTTAGAGTCTACTGTTGTAGTGGCTAGTATATGGAAATCTGCCAATTGTCTATCTAGTTCCTCTTCCCATGGTGGCCTATTGACTGCTTCCTGAGTTTGTGCATTCACTTCCCTGTTGGCTTTTACTATCGCTCTCTGTTGTTGTAATTTCTTCATCCTCTTTCTTCTCTCATGTGCTCCCCTATTAAACCATCTTCTCTTCTTAGTAGTAAAAGGTTCCTCAGACTGTGCCTTAAATATAAATATCCCTTCCTCAGTATATGCTGAATATCCTGAGGGATTTGGTTGAGATGATGTTCCTTCATCTTTTGGTGAACTAGCTATATGACGATAAGCGTCCGACGTACCTTGCTCACTCATATTGTAAACTAACAAATAGTCAAATAACACAAAACACATAATATGCATATTTACATAGAATTATTTCCTAACACAGAATTTAAGTGTCAGCAGAACACTTCATTGGCTTAAACCAGTGGTTGTAGCTCTGATACCACCTTCTGTCGCAGCCCCCGACCCCTGCCCCGAAAGCGAGCGCCGCGAGATCAGTCAGATGGTATCGATTTTTATTAATTTGCAACGGAAAACTTTCATCAGGACCGTAGTTAGAAAATATTTTATCAGAGTTAAAACACCAAACTTTGTATAATCAACAAACGGGATAAAACCCAAGTTTTCATTACAATATCTTTATAGGGATAAACCCTAGTTTATCAAAAGACAAAACTCCTTTTTATTTAGGTAACTTTTATAGCCACTTTTCCAAGCCTTCAGTGCTCTCCAGCTAGCTTCTATTGGCTTCACATTTTGTTACCTGAAACGTGTTTTAAAAAGTTTTATCAGCAAGAAATACTGGCGAGTGCATCCCATTTTAATCAAAATAGTTTTATCACTTTACAGTATTGAGGGCATCCGCAATTACATTTGTTTATATCTACTCAATTACTCATTCAATACTGTCAACACCTGACTTGTGGGTCATATTACTCATTGGCTATCTCATTGTCCAATGGTAACGTCTTTTACATTTTGTATACAAAACCCCAACATACCGGCAACAATTGTAGAATCACAAATACTCAATTACTGTTAAGTGTAATTTAAACATTTGAGGTTTTGGTAAAGTATTTTGACTCACGCAAGTAATTTACAAAAGGTGACAAAAAAAGAATGTACTCACATTGTTTACTTAGGTAATACTAAGGCTTCCTGTTGTATCTCCTGGTTATTATCTATTAAAATTAAACAATACACACGTGTTAGTAGAATAACCCAATTCACATTAACCGTACAACTCGAGACAGAACTCCAATGACTGAGTCAAGCAGAGCCTTGACATGCATTACGGAGTCCTAGATCAATCGGGTGTAACACGAGACAGAACTCCAGCGACTGAGTCAGGCAGAGCCTTGACATGCGTTACGGAGCCCTAGATCAATCGTGTAGGGTAATAAGCAGGGTTATAATACTTACAACGAGGCAGAGCTTCGCTTTATAGAGGTTTAATTCCCGAGTATTATAATTGCTAACAAAAAGTTTGAGAGAGAATTCAGAAAATGAACGTTGAACAAATGAGCCTCGACCTCCTATTTATAGGCCTGTCGGAGGTCTGCTCGCGGCCCGCGAGGGCCTCCTCTTGTTCTTTCGCTGCCCGCGAGAAACTGCGTGTCGTTTATAGCATTGCCGAGTCAAGGTGTAGGGTTGCCAAGTCACTAGACACGTGGCTCAATGCCTTGTCCAGCAAACAAAGCCAGTCGCAGGCCGCGACTCATGAGGCTAAGAGGGTCGCGACCCGCGAGCGACTCCCGAATTTTGTTTTCTTTGTTTTTTTTAATATAAGGGTATTCTGGGTCCGTTTCTCGTATACGAGGTGTATAAGGAACGTTTTAGGGGGTCACATAAAGGGTTCTAGGGGGGTTGTTATATTAACTCGCAAAATTTAAAACGAAACGTAAAATGAAAAACTTGCGAAAGACAAAAAGTATGGGGGACCAAAGTTGTAAATAATAAAGTGTTGGTTAAATTACAAAAGATGGAAAAGTTTGAGTTAAAAGTAAAAAATTCAAATGGGTTAAAATGTAAAAGAAAAAACTTTAAGGTTGAAAGTGAAAAATCAAGTTTTTTTTTTCTTTTTTTTGAAAAAGTACCTAAGCATGAGGTACAAGTCATGATGCACAAGAAACTTACTAATTTATATATGAAATAATAAATGTTAGTATTAATAATGTTACAACATTCAACAAGAATAATAAATGTTAATATAATAGTGTTAGAAAGGGCACATAAGGGACTGATCCTAGTATCCTACACCTATATACTTATGTTACATGCCAATGACCAACGATGCGAAATGGAACTTTAATCGTGGTCTTATGACACTCATGACCTGATGGTCTAGTTGAGTAGTGGTATGGTGTCTCCTCTTACACATGTGAGGTTGTGCGTTTAAATATGTAAATGCAAGCTAATGGTGGAATTAAGGAGTTAAAAAATTGTTATTAAAAAGAACTAGGTATTTTTCGGCGCGCGCGTTGCGCCGCGCTTCATGAATATGATTACTAACACGATTCACCAATAGTAGTTAAATAGAGCTATTTGCCAGGAACATGATTACCGATAAAGATTTCAGTAAGATCACTACCGACAAAGATTGACTACAATGACAACGCTAAACTAATACAGAAATTAGCACGTGTGTACCTTCTGCCATCAAGAAATCATGACTTGTACCGTCAGAACCTCCTCAACAACCATCTTAAATAAGCTCTTATGTAGTAGAAAACAGTCCTTATAAACGTCAAAGTGAACCTATAACAAATAAACAAATAATGAGGTGATCATCATAACTGGGAAAAAAATTACCAAGTAAAAACAAACCTGAAGAGTAAATCCCCCACCAAAAAACCTTATCATCTGAAGTAAAAGACATATCTCAAACAAATCTAAAGTAAAATTGAAGTTAAAAAAATGGAAGAAATTGAACACGGACTCATACGGTTCTTAGCGAGTTCCGAGCAGATGTGAATATGCAATAAAGACGGCTTGAAGTGGCCACCATATATCCTGCGGCCACTACAAAAACATACAGATTCTAAGCTAAAAGCAAATGTAATGACAATCTTATTTGAAACAACTGAAGCTCAGACCAGTTTTACCATGAGAGGAAGGGGGTTAGACTGCCATGGCTGCAAAGGAGGTTGCAAGTGGAGAACTTAAGATACATCTCAGATCTCACACCTGCCATCCATCAATTCTGCCATGCCAATTTGCGGAAATCCCACTTTCTAACTCGAATTTACCTCAAACCAAATTCGGTCGTTATAGCTCTACAGTACTGGTAATAAACAAAGTAGAGACACACAACACATTCCACCCATCAAAGTCGGTTAGAGTCTCAGCATAGGAAACCCTAGCCATCATCGACCCCTAACAACAGAAACCGAAAAATAGACACAGTCAACAATTGCCGCCACCATATGAGCCCATGAACGGACGTCGTTAATAACCAACGTCTCAGGCTTGAAACCCTAACAATTATTGAGTGGCCACAGAGAAAACCCCAAAAACCAGAAGGCATGTGATGATCTAGGGTTCAGACGCACGATGTGCCCCAAAATGGGGATGCTATGCCATAATCGGGGGTTCCGACTAACACCAACGCGGGTTCCAGCAAGATTACGGTTTTTTTTACACTGTAAGTTTGGTTTAAAGTCAAAGTCAAACCTAAAGAACCTCAACTTCTGAATAGATTAGAATGAGATATGCAAATACCAAAACATAAATTTGAAACCCACAAACAGTTGGATCTGAATCAACCCATCCAATACAAGAAGCTTAATCAAACCCTAATAAAATCTTCAATAACCAAAACCCTAAATACCAAATCTAATCATCTTTTTTTCAATTTGTAGCAAATACCCACAACAGATAATCACTCAATAAGCAAAACCCATGTGAAAAGATGCATCAAAAACAATATCACACCAACATATGATGAAAAAGAAGCTTCAAAGAACCTGCAAAGAAACTTTGGTGCAAGAAAGTGGGAAGGTTCTTGGTAGCAAAAATTCCAAGACAGCCGGCTTCTCCCTGTTCCGACTAACGCCAAAGTGGTCGTCGCCGGCTGTCTGTAGAATGGATGAAAAGAGAGTAGGAAGGTTTACCGGTGACTTTCGTCAGAATAAAATGGCACCACCGCCGTCTCCTCCACTACCGCCGCCGTGAGCGGCGGCGCCGCTCCAAATCTCCGTCGCTCTCTCTCTCCTTCTCTCCAGTCTCTCTCTCTATCTCGCCTCTTCTGATCTTCGTCGCCACATCACCACCGGACAGTGGTGGACTGGTGGTGGTGGTTCGTTTTGTCGATCGAGGGGGTGGAGGGGTCTGATTGTGGGTTTTGGGTGTGTATGTTTTGTAGATGAGGGGTTGTAGAGTATGATAAAGCGAGGACGGTGATGGAAGAACTATACAATGAAATTACCAAACTGCCCTAATACTATTCACAAGCTTGGTTTATTAATAGAGTTAATTGCCCGGATGGTCCCTGTGGTTTCACGTTTTTTCACGTTTAGTCCCCACCTTTTGAAAATAGCATCTATGCTCCCTATGGTTTGTCATTTTGTTACTCGGATAGTCCCCCAACATTTACTCTGGGGACTATCCGAGTAACAAAATGACAAACCATAGGGAGCATACATGCAATTTCCAAACTAACTAACATCTACTCAGGGACTATCCGAGTAACAAAATGACAAACTATAGGGAGCATACCTGCTATTTTCAAAAGGTGGGGACTAAACGTGAAAAAACATGAAACCACAGGGACCATCCGGGCAATTAACTCTTATTAATATATAGAATAATAATTGTGGTCTTATGACTCTTAAACTACCATCCTTTGAGCTTGAGAAAAAGAATTATTGTTATATTATAGATTTATAGGATTTAGAAGACTTGTGATACCATGTTGCTTTATGGCAACTGCACCAATAAAACCCTATAGATCTAAAACTAAGAAGAATCATCCTGAAAAGAGAATCTAGAATAAACATAAATGTTGTGGGTGGTGGATGGTAGTAGTAGTGTGTGGTCTTGATTACAAGTGGATGATGCAAGAGAGAAAACCGAATAAGGAAAGAGAGACGGATGGCAACACCATAATTGTGCACGCACCCGAGAGTTTTTGGGTTAAGATTGTGGGGTGTGGGGTGTGGGTTGGGGCGGCAGTTTGGGTTCAACATCGGCTGCTTCACCCCGGGAAAGCGTTGGGCATGACATTGACCCTTTGGCGTGGGGAGGGGTGATATGGCTGGTTTTAGTTGGCTGGTTCAATGTAGGTTTTTTTAATTTTCTTTGTAGTTTTTTTAAAAATTCCACATGGCTGGCTACGCCCAGCTAAACGACACCCACCACACCTCTAGTTTTTGAGTATTAGCTTGTGGATCCACCCACCCTCCCCGCGTATTGAGCAATGCCCCAACCCAATCTCCTCTATACCCATAGTCTAAAGAGTGGATATGTGACATGGTAGTTTCTAAAAATATAATTACCCATATAATTATATTAGCAAAAACAAGTTAAATATTATATATTGCAAGAATACGGTGGACAAAATTAAACATTCATTTATGTTAGAGTTAAATGCCATTTTAGTCCCTGTGGTTTGGGCCATTTTGCCAGTTTAGTCCAAATGTTTCATTTTTAACCTATGGGTCCAAAAAGGTTTCACCGTTGCCATTTTAGTCTACTGGGTTAACTCCACCCATTTTTTCTGTTAACGAGAAGATCAATTCAGTCATTTTATATGGCTGAATTGCTCTTTTAGTTAACAGAATTACATACAAAATTACCGAATTGGCCTTCTGGTTAACATAAAAAAATTGATGAAGTTAACCCAGTGGACTAAAATGGCAACTGGGAAACCTTTTTGGACCCACATGTTAAAAATGAAACATTTTGACTAAACTGGCAAAATGGCCCAAACCACAGGGACTAAAATGGCATTTAACTCTTTATGTTATCTTAAAACAATTGAACATAAAAAGAAAATCATCTATCTACTATAATAAAAGAAACCAACTTTTGAACACGTATCATTCATTGAAGGTATCCTCAAATCTATACTTATCTTATATTAACTAAATAAATAATAAATTAATATTAAATCTTATTATATTTTAATAAAATGTTATCCTCAAATCTAAATTCTTAATTTATTATATTTTTAAAACAAATACCTCTTTTTCGTATTTATCTTATATTAAATATATAAATAATAAATTAATATTAAATGTTATCCTGATTTATTAAAAATATAATTTTTTAATATTATTTGGTATACAAAATTATATTTATAACTCTTGTAAAACACGGGGTTTTTAAAAGTATAATTTTTTTTATTATTTGCTATACAAAGTTATATTTATATAACCCGTGTAATACACGAAGGTTTTAAAGATATAACTTTTTATCATTTGCTATGTAAAATTAGATTTATTCAACACGTGTAATACACGGGGTTTTTTTAGGGATATAATTTTTTTTATTATTTGTTAGATTTTTCAACCGACTATCCACGGGTTTTTTAAAGATACGACATTTTTAGTATTTAATATACAAAATTACATTTATTTAATCTGTGTAATACACATGGTTTTTAAAGATGTAACTCTTTTTTAGATCTATTCAACACGTGTAATATACAAGATTTTTAAGGATGCAATTTTTATTATTTGGTAGATTTATTTAACCTGATTATACACAGGTTTTTTAAAGATACGACGTTTTTAGTATTTTTAGTATACAAAATTACATTTATTTAATCTGTGTAATACACATGGTTTTTAAAAAAATATATTTTTTTTATTATTTGATATATAAAATTACATTTATTTAACCCGCACAATATTGGGGTTCATAAAGATATAAGTTTTTTTTATTATTTAATATATAAAATTACATTTATTTAACCAGTGTTGTACACGGGGTTCTAACCTAGTAAATATAATATTCTCACACATCTCTATTGAAATTCAAAACAAAAAAGAAACAAACTATTTTGATTAATGTATTTTATATGTAGAGGCTGGTTATTGTATAATAGGTTAACGTATGCTGCGTACGAGATTGTTTTTCAATGTGCGAAATATAACATGCGAAATTGTTAAGACATTTTGTAACATGCGATTTTGTTAATGCATTTTCAACATGCGATTTGCTAAAAACATTTTCAACATGTGAGTTTGTAAGGAATACAACATGCGAAATTGTTAAGCCATTTTCAACATGCGAAATTGTTAAGCCATTTTCAACATATGAGTTTTTTGTAACATAACGTGCGGTTTGTCATCACGTACGCAGCGTACGTTAAGGCATTTTTGTACGACACACTTTTTCATTATAACATATACATGTATAGTCGTGTAGGTAAAAAGGTACAAAACTAAAAAATATATATATAAAATAGTTTGATGGTTTTTTATTCATATTACCTATTATGCATGTGTATGCAAAAAGCTTTTAATTTTAATAAAATGAACAACTGAAAAAAAAAAACAATTAGATGTGTCTCAAGTAAGTTAATGAAGTATGATAGAAGGAGAATGAGATAAGGTATTTGAAAGCAATTGCTAGCTATCAAGCAAAGATAAAGATTGGCAGTTATACTTGGATTCATTTAGCCTTGAACCAATTATGATGTATTTCCATGTAAGACGCTACTCGTCACTTTTGACTTCCGTGGGAATGGTAAAGACTAAACTTTAACCAAGTAGTGTCGTGTTACTCGTCAGCTTTGACTTCTGTGCAAATAGTAAAGACTAAACTTTAATCAAGTGTCGTGTAAATCCAACTTTCGTCTAGCCGGGATTTTGGGGTGTGATAAGTTAGTATCATAGGCATGCTTTAAGAGAATTAGGTGTGAATGGGTATAGTCCTAAATCCTGCGCCGACCATACGAGTCAACCTCATGTTGCGTGCGAGACCACATCCAAATTAAACTAAATTGCTAAATTCCCCGACCTCGCGTCGGCTAAACAGATGTGTTCCAAGTCGCGTGCGAGGTCAAGACCAAGACGAAATCAGTTTTGACACTTAGCTCCTGTGGCAAAGGACCTGTCTTCCTTTACCCTTGCACCGACTGCTCAGACTATGCCTGGAGTCCGCAAAGGTAAGAAGCGCAAGTAAACATCGGACAAGTACAAAAAGTATAAATGGCAGAGCAGTGGGCCAATAAACGCCCAACAGATTGTACCTGGTCGTGCTGCACGATGGGCAATCGTACAGGAGACAAAAAGGTACACAAGGACGTATACATGGCACCAATCAGCATGCGCCGACCACTGCTCCACGATCTCCACTTAGCTGCTGATGACAGACCAGACAACAAGGACAGTCATCAGGACACGTGGATCCATTCAGCATGCACCAGCTACCCTGTCGCCGAGAATCACTAACGGTCGTGATAGAGGGGACATAATGGATATTCCTGGTTGTCGTCTACAGGCCTAGGCCCATCAGCCCATCTCCTTCACAAACCACCTCAGCTATAAATAGTGAACTTTATCTCCAGGTTTAAGGATCACTCTCTTGCTCTCTCACTTTATACACACACACTATTATCCTCAAAACATATACTTATTCACATGCCGAATGGTGGTTACAAGGAGAAACCCCCCCCCCCCCCCCCCCCTATTCTCCTCCTTGTAACGAGCTTACAGTGTGTTGATTGTTTTGCAGGATCTTCACAGCTGTTTGGATGGGACGAAAGAAGATTAAGCTTTATTTGTCGAGGCACAAACCACAGACTAATCTCTAGATTAGTTTGGTGTTTCTTCAATGTGCTAATTCTTTAGTTCCTAGACGCACGATATGTTATACCTCTTCTGGGCAGCGTCATAAGTTATAGGGGATCTTCGGGTGGCCTCGTTCGCAAAGGAAACTCCTTAACGATAAATAGTTTTTGTTGTGTTGATGTGTTTAGGCTAAAGTTGTGACCAGATAACAAGCAGGAAAACCTACGACATGATGACAAAAGAAAAAATCTACATCATAGATCTACTTGCCATCCATTATTAATTCACATTGAATTTTAATAAATATTATGTGTGAACTAAAAGCATGTCACATCTTTGTCAACAGTTATCCTCTTCAAACAACTAAGACCATGTGTAGTGGTGAAGGTAGACTTAGTCATTATTCGTTATGTGGCGGTCCAGTCAGCAATAAGGCATTATGGGGCGTTTTTCTAAAATGGGTGTAGTGGTATAATGCCCAATAATACCCATCCAATGATTACCCGATTATTATTATTATTTTTTAATTAAAAGTAATGATATTTAACCGTGGAAGGGTCTTATTGGCCCAAGATTTCTCCACCTGGCGTTTAATTTGGAACGCCCAACCCAATTTCGCAACAAAAACGCCCCTGGAGGTGGTGGAAGGGCGTGGTTAGGCGTTTTTTTGAGGAAAAACGCCAAAAAACCCACTACGGGTGGTCTAATGATCTGGATCAATATAACACTTGGGTAATATAACCAATCAAATTCGAATAGAAATAAAAAATGGTAAAAATGGGAGTTGAAAATATGAAAAACATACATGACAATATTGAATGTAATTCACCAACTCAATCTACCACTCCGACACCCATTCCCTACATATGTAACTCCTTTTTAGTAAACATTTTTCCAATACAAAATATTTATGCTGTTTTATTATTTTCAGTTAATTTAGAAATTATATTTCTTTTACAGATGGCAATAGGCCAATAGCTGGTGTATGAGACAGGTATCGGATAGTTCCGAAACAACAAGTTAATCAATCGGGTACCTTTTTTAGTGACTAGGGTCGAATTTGTTAAAAATCGGGTACGTCCTAATTTCCTGATCTGGATCGCGAACCCATGGCGTTCGGTTCGCTTTTGTACACGATTCCAGTACGTGCGATCTACTTCACGGAACGCGGGTTGTGCAGCGAATCCTATGACTATGCTCTGATATTCAGGATTGGTTGTCAAAATGTTTTAGTACACAAACAGAAAGGAATTTTGGAACCTGCTTGTTACCATAAGTTGTCTTTAATAAGCAATATGGCCCATCATGTTAGCCTGCATTTAAAAATAGGGCTAATTTTAGCATCAAGAATGTACAAAACAAAAGGAAAATTTTATCCAGATGTACAAAACTATAGGGCTATTTTTATTGACTCAGAAAGTATTTTTGGCAAAATTGAGAATTCACACTGAAACAAAATTCAAAGCAAACAATGCACAAGAATAAACCATAAAATACAGAAATTCTATTTGGCAAAATTCACACAGGACTTTTAACAAACATTTAGTGTGCTTGTATATAAGATTTTGAACAGTGCACTTCATGAAGATAGAAGAATATTTGCTGAACTATACTTACGATTTAGAAAATGCCGCTAAACTAGTGTTTTCCACCCAGTTTTGCACCTCAAATCATGTTTCGCTGGTTGAATTGAAGCCGACAGCAACAAAAAAATCAATATGAAGATTTATGATTTAAAATTCTCTCAGAAATAAACGTGGACTGTAGAGTTTAGTTCCAGCACCTACCACCGAGGGTTATTACAGCCGGTATCGAGAATTACTGCAAAGCCAGAACCACATATTTCTTTAAAAACCTTTCACAAAGAACAATAATTTGTTAAAATTTATAACATACCTTCACGAAGCCCTAAGCAGATGCTTATTTTCACATAACATTGAGCCGGCACTGGTTGCAAATGCAATGCCTGTTACGAGATCCTAAACCTACCTCAAAATCCGACTTGGAATATCAAATACTCAACTGCATTCTAATAACTCTAATTTCAATGAAGTTTTCAACTTTAGCATGCTATTTATTATTTTCTTAAGTTATATAATACATATGAGTATGTTCGAAGGTTTGGTACTAAACGGGTTCAGGTAATAGTGGTAGTATAACCTAATAACATACACATCCCAAACCTCAGTTTTTTAAATCTAACCACATACCTGGATACCTATCGGCTATCGCAAATGTTTTCGGCTTCACATTTTTCAATCGGGTCAGGTTCTTTTAGCAGTTTAGCACCCTTAATTTCTTTTTCGTAAATGCAACGCTGTTCAAAGTTCTAACAAATACAACTAGGTTTTACTTTAGTTTGTACTGCGAATCACTGAATCAGGATTACCAAAATGGTTAAAAATATTGTAGCTGCTTACAATGTAGGTCCACAAACAAACTGATACATATCCAACTGACCTAACAGGTCAAATTAACCCATTTCCTGTTGATGATCCTAGACCCCTGACCCAGTCAAATGACCCAACTAATTGCAGTCAAAAGGCTCAATTAATTGCAGTTCTGACCCAGTCAAAAGACCCAATTAACTGCAACTTTAATCAAGGGGGAAACTGATGTAATGTGGGGACATGTTAATGGGCAGTTACTTAGCATCTTGTGTCTTTAAATAAGTTGTTTAAGGTGAGAATAAGGTGTCTTGGATATTTTGTTTGTATTGTGATCTCTGATCAGAATTTAGGAGACTAGCCCCTCTCGAATCGGGCCAACTATCGTGTTTGTTCTTGTTTCAATTTAATAAAATTTTCAGTATCTATCACAAACGCACCAACATTCGGCTCAAACAAACCAATGTTTTTTTTTTCAACAGCTTTATAAACCTCACATTACTGATGTAAGCAACATACAGGTTAGAAAACAGTGAATTGTCATTGGTGTCAAACAGCTAAACAACACTGAAATTGGTAGAATATGTGATGAAATTCATTTTAAACAAGAAATTTGAGAAGATAAATTATTTTCAAACGGTTTCAGTTTTAAAATTAAACGATTTCAGTTTTAAAAAAACTGAAAAGGAAACACACAGACAATATGAAATCTGGTTATCTAAAAAGATAACAGAAGGTGACTACCAGAACCGACCCAACAAGAGCATCGCCTGCACATCAAGCAGTTTAGCTTAATGAGCAGATCATGCTGTTTAGCTTATAAAAATTATAATAAACATCTATGACATCCTATTATTAGATAACCAAACCTTTACCGTTTCTTCTAGGGGAAAAGTAGAACCCATGTATAGGACCAAGAACATATAGAAACACATGTTATGCAAAATAGCTTTCAAGAACATATATACAAACAAAATAAACATCTATAACATCCTTCATAGGTATTTGAAACAATACACTGATAGGAGTAAGAACCCGAATCACCGGTTCAAATCAAACGATAAATAAAGGATAGATCTACGACTCGTTTGGATACAGATTCACCACCAAACGAAACCCTAGGGCTGCGATTTCTAACCGAAGATACAGATTCACCACTTCTGTTTGGAAAATCGTGTCTAAGAATACCACCCAACGTGCCACGGTTGAGCTAGCATAGAGCATTAATTTTAACCCATAATCCAATGAGATAAAATCAACAAAATAATTTTCTTCATTCTAAAATTCTCTGCTCATTCTCATTTCCATCGTAGTCTAAATAGAATAATTACAAGCAGTTAAGCTCCAGAAACTACCCATGATCTCCACTAAATTGGCTAAAGTTAAACATGCAAAAACATTAAACTAAACACTAAACTAAGAACAAAAAAAGCAGAATTATTAAATGAAGAAAAATAGACTTTGCAAACTCTGGTGGAGTTAAGCTGCAAGTGTCGATGTGTTTGCAACCAAATTTACTAATTTGCCCCTCTAGAGACTTTGTGAACAAATCCATGTGCCATCAAAACAATTGTTGACCCAGGATATATATCATATTATCATTCTCTCCTTGAAGAAAGTTTGACCTCAAACTTGAAAGAAGTTATGAATTTACTCAAACTAAAGTCACACCATTTGAATAACTTCATAGAGAAACTCCATAACCAAACCAAAATACAGATACACCACTTGATTTAATTCGGGTAGCTCGTGCATTCTCTGTCGGATTGAGGTTGCGGGTAACGGGGTTTTTTTGTGGATTTGATAAAGGAAATGATACGTGAAGGTAGGGGAGTTCGAGTCGAAACAGATCAATTCGGTTCTGATACCAAATGATAACTGAAATTCAAACAAAATGGTAAACGTGAATCGGGTACAGATTCAATAGGTTCACCACCGACACAAACCCCCGTAGGGCGATCTAAACGAGAATCAGGATACAGAAATCACCACCCGTTTCAAGTTTAGCTTCCAAAGAACACCACACAAATATGCCAAATTTGTGCTAGCAATGGAACAATTAATTCAACTCAAAATCCATTGAGAAAAATTAACCAAGACAGAAAATTCTCATTCATTTATTAACACACACTGTCTCGTTCATGAACTTGGTTGATTACATAAAGGAAATGAAAGAAACTACCATTACACGTACACTAATTTTTGGAACTAAGGTACTAGCTAATATGTACAAAAGTACAAGTAAGAAATGCATAAGAAATAACTAAATTAAAGCGATGGGTTCACCTAAAAAAGCATGGGAATGGGGGCATTGTTAACCAGTGTGTTTGCATGAGAATTGGAATGCTTCTTGCCCCCGGAAATCAAATTCACCCGCAGATCGACCCGACCCAACTTAACCGAATTAGTGCTGACCCGCTAGATGCTTCTGACCCGTCTTTAACAGCTAGATTTCTTACGGGTTGCCGGGTTGGTGGCCCGATATACAACATCGGTGGTGAATTTGTATCCGAAAACGAGCCGTTGATCTATCTTAATTTACCGTTTCATTTGAATTTCAATTATCTTACCCGTTCCTTATTTTATTCCTATCATACACTATTGGCCATTCACCTACAAATGACACCTTTTACTCATTTCATGAAATTCACCACTACATACTTGAAAAAAAATGACGATAAAAAAAACTAGTAGCTATAGATTGCAAGTTCAATGAAAGCTTAGTGTCATGTCTAACCTAAAGTATAGAATATAGATAGTAAAACTCAAAAGATTCCGGAAGGTTCCATATTTGTGGAGAATTCTTGTATACTCCATGAATGTTTCCATAGAACTTCCTAGTTCCTAGAAACATATACTAATATATTGTATAGACTTACTTTTTTTTACCAGCAAGAAATGAACTACATTAACCAACATAAAGAACAAAAACAACCAAGCAAGGTATTGGGAGAAGCATACTTTATACCTACACGGTTGACAAGAAAGGTTAGAAAGCATGCAAAACAATGGCCAAATAACTAAGCTTAAGATATAGATAAAAATGCTTCCGAAGAGACTGAATGTATGAAGACGCATCGTCACTCAAACGCTAAGTAGTTAATGCGGTAAAATATCGGATATCGGTCAAGGACCGATATTTGAGATATCGGTTATCGCGGTCGGATATCGGTAATTTAATATCATGCTAAATTTATATATATAGCAATTTAACACTAACAATTGTAACAAGTAAGAACTTACTAAGACTTAAAACACTAACATTTAACGATAACAACTAACAACTAAGACTTAAAACACTAATAGCAGCAATAAGAAGAAAAATGAACGGTAGAAATAAGAAGAATGGTACTGATATCGGGAAAATCGGTGATTTTTCAATCAAATATCGGTCCTATATCGGTCAAATATGGGACAATATCACTGATATTATCGGTACCGATATTCTGACCAATATTTTTTACCGCTATCTCGGCAGGGGACCGATAACCGATATATCACTGATATATCGGTTGATATATTGGGATATTAACTACATAGCTCAAACGATGATATTTCGCCTAGATAACGATCTTCGGCCATGATAATTTCAATCCCATTGAGCCTTTGAACCTTGGTTCCAACCAGCCTCAGTGATTAGCATACAAAACATTGGCCAAACAAACACCCTACCTTGAGGCACTCTTTCGATAAATAAAATGCTTCCATAGTGACGGAATGAATGAAGACGGAGCACCACAAGAACGATTATATTATTCCAAGATAACACACCTCGACCTTGAAAATTTTGATTGGTTCCATCCAGCCCTTGCGTCTCACAGTCGGAGCGATCTCTTATTATTTCCAATAGCCTTTGGACATACATTCCAACATAGAGAGTTCAACCTTCCCTAAATTATCTAATATAAAACATTCTAGATAAGAAGTAACTAATACACCTTGTAAAGTGTTCTCAAGCAACACTAATCATTCTAATGTTCACATAATCTTGCATTCCCTACAAGTCGTTTTTAATCGCTAGAAATATCATGGATAAAGCTAAACTTAGTAAAGGCTATAAGATATCTTCAACAACATAAACGTAAGTGAATACTCAAGCCCAAATCTTCAACATTTCAACCCTACAAACAATCAAATCACCAAAACCAGCCCTAATTTCACAACAAACAACAAAATCCCATTTCAAAAACTGTGTGACAAAATTGTACAAAAAAACGAACCAAAAGAACCGAAAGACACGATAAATTCAAAATTTGTACAATCGAGCTGGAATTGTTCGAATTAGATTGTCAAGTGACAATCAAAAACCTTCAAAAATTACAAATTTTCCCTCCAAAAACAGAGAAGAAAAACTAAAAGGATGAATGAAATTTGTGTATAGGAAAGACTCTTATGTGACACGCTCAGCTGATCAGTGACTGGTTTCTACTCGCATGAGAGACGCCTGTGTTACAAACGTAAAAGACCCGTTCTCTTTCTCAGGGACCCACCCATCCTGACCTGCTGGACTTTTCTTTCCTACCCATCCTAAGTTCCTAACCCGTTTGCTCTGTTTTTGACTTTTGAATCAGTCCATCATAACCCCTGTGAGAAGTATAGCTACCCAAAATAGCCCATAAGTTTGTATTTCATGTCCAAAACAACCCAAACTTATGTAGTTGGGTTAGGATTTCCAGATCTACTCACAACAGTATCCATCAGCATTCAGCATAGAAAGCTTCGTGCTTCACTAAAAACTGCCTATGCTTCCAGAAGGGTAAATCACTGATCAGGGCAGATTCATATGAAGAAATGCAACCAATCACCAAAGTATTTAGCAGTCCTAATGGGTGGCAGATGTTAGCATATTACTAATGTTAGGGAAAACCAGAGTCTTTACTTTGAGGAAGACGAAAACGAACTTAGGGTCTAGTTGAGAGCTTTATTCAATATACAACACTTTCTCCCTCTCTAACAAAACTCTTCGTCTTCTTACTAATCTTTGCATTACCTCGTTGCAAATTAAGGTTTCCTCGTATATTGATAAATTGTCGCAGTTTTGCTTAGATCTTGATGATCTTGTTATGTTAGTGAGTCCATGATCAATTTTATCATCTTAAATTCTTAATCACCATTTCATCATTTGATTGTTTGTTGTAATGTTTTTATAGAATGTGGTAAAAGAGTGTGAAAACTCGCCCAAGGATCCGAGCAGTAATTAATAATATTAGTTCGATGCGGAACGGAATTAATGTATCAAGCGTAATCAACCACCAGGTAATATGATAGGCAAGAAAATAAAATAAAAGAGACACAGGGATTTACGTGGAAAACCCAAATCGGGAAAAACCACGGGTGGCGGAAGCCGAGAAACAATTCACTATAACTTGCAGTGTTTAGTGTTTACAGAGTTTGGAGAAAGAAAAAATACAAAGATGATGTATGGAACTTTGTATCTATATTTTGTGGTGGTGGTAATTTGAGTTGTGATGGATGCCTATTGCAATGAAGGTTTCATGCCTATTTATACTAAAATGGTTACCATCCATATTAGACTTTCATGCAACCCTCCATCTTTGATTCTTGAATAACCATCCATTTTTTTTATTCTTTGAACAACCAACCATAATTGAAAAACATAAGCCAACCAATGTTGAATTTGGAAGGCAATATTCTTCATAGAAGTTTACAGTTTTCAACCAATAACTTTTTAACAAATAAACCTTCAATATTTCATCTTCTTATTAACAACAAAGGCAAAAATTTCATTAAAATGGGCACTAACACTAACTACATTCATGAATATGATCAACAATCAAACTGCTAACAACAATGAAAACAATTACAACCGCCTCTAAACATCACATTTACCCTAAATTATAATTATATACGCACAAATTCCACAAACCCTAATTCATAAACAACATACCTGCTTCAGCAAAATCATTCACCAAATCGATGGATTCCTTGTTAGCAGATCTTGAGATCATCATCCAACCGACTAAAATCCCCCAACAAAAACCCATTCCTATCAATCATCGCCGAATTAAAACCATTCGAAACCCTAATTTGCGACTCAAATTCACTCTTCTTCGTAAAATAAGCAGCGAGTGCCGCTTCACTGGTGCCAAATTTGCCCAAAAAGACGCGCGAATTGGTAGCAGGATCTCGGATTCTTGCAATCCATCTGCCGTTCTTCCTCCAAACACATTTGTAGCGTTTGGTTGTGGATTTTGTTTGGTTTGTTGATAGAATCGTTTCGGTTTCTTCTGGGTCGTTCGTATTGTCGTTGTAGCCGTACACGATTGTGTGTTGTTCATCCATGGATTTGTGGTCTTCTTCCCGCTCATTGTTGTTGTTTGAATCCATATGAATCTTCTCAATTGTGTTTGATGAAAACCATTATGTAGATTTCTTTTTTCAAACTCTATATATAAACCACATGACTAACACATGACTAATAATAAATTAGTTAACATCTAATAATAACTTGGCTTGCACACCAAGTTTTGTGTCCTCAGCCGTCTCACAGTTAGAAAAACAAGGTTCAACTTCTTGTATAGCGTAACTTAGGATTAATTTGGTGTTATTTACGAGTAAGGCTATTGTAACGTTTGTCATTTAAAATAAAAATAACAAGGAATTCGCCAACATTTAATAAATACTTTTTACTTATAATCTTAATGGAATGTGTGCACACGGTTGATTGTAATTGCACAAATGCGTGTAGCTTGCAGGTACTTCACGTAATCTTGGTTTGGACTTTGGGGTGTAAATGTGCTTCACCATATATGGCTTTTGATCGTATGCATCCAAACCCGACATATGGATTTTGGTTGTTTGGATTCATACTCTTGGTATGTGCATGACTTCACTAATCAGGCGGACTGTTTTTCATATTTTGATTTTTTTTATTCTAACAATGTTACATATAACTAGTAGAATATCTCGCACGTTGCATCGATAAAGTGCAACGACTAGGTTTAGCACATTGAAACATAGATAAAAAAAGCATTGTAACACTATACTCAGAAACATAAAAAAAGTCACGTCGTAATTTAAGAAAGTCATAACTTAAAACATGTAAATAAATAGTAGAATATCTCGCACGTTGCATCGATAAAGTGCAACGACTAGGTTTAGCACATTGAAACATAGATAAAAAAGCATTGTAACACTATACTTAGAAACATAAAAAAAGTCACGTCATAATTTAAGAAAGTCATAACTTAAAACGTGTAAAATAGCGTTGTATCCAAATTTGTTATAACTAGTTAAAAATCTTTCAAAATATACTTTTATATAAGAATTTAAAAAACTGTAACATAAAATCGTGGGTAAAATCATGATCATCCAAATTTTATCATATAGTTCACTAAAATATTTAGTTAAGAAAAAGAGAACGAACAAAAAAGAAGTAAAAGCAATGTTTTAAATACCGGTATGAACTGGCCGGTTGTACCAGTTAAACTGGATTTCAGACAAGGGTCCGGTACGATAAAGGCCGGTAAAACCCAAATACGGTATGTTTTATGTACCAACGGTAAATCCGGTTCTACTGGTTCAAACCATTGAACCGGTTTGCATTATCTTAAAATTTGATTTTTTTTATTTTAGTAAAATACGATTTAAGGTAATATTGACATTCCATGTGTCAGGTAATTAGCATAGTGTCTTACATTCCAATATTTCATCATTGTTGAAACTGCTACCCACCTCGTCCAAAGTAATATTGTTTATAAGTAATAAAATTGCTCTTAAAATGTTTAATATTTTACGAGAAAATAGTTATTTTTTTAGATAAAGTCATGATCAGTTACATAAATCGTTATTGAGAAGAAAATAGTTATTTTTTTAGATAAAGTCATGATCAGTTACATAAATCGTTATTGAGATTAGATTATTTTTTGAGATTAATTTGCATTTTATGGAATTGTAGGGTTAACTAGTAACCCGGTTGAACCAGCTGGTACAATTCGATTCAATCGGTTGAACCATTTTAGAGCTCAATCCGGTATGATCTACTACTTCTAATAAAACAAAACAAACGTATGCCACATGGTATTCACCTAAACCACTCATTGCCACGTGTATTCCTCTTAATCCACGCGTTTTGTGTTTAGGCGCTAAAACAAAAGCCTCTAAACCCTAATTCAGTTTCTTCTTTCCTACGCCATCATCTCATATCGATTATCTTTAATTCACCCATCATTGAATTCAATCAATGGCGTAGTTACCTTTTTTTATTCTTCCATTGATTGAGGGTTGTTACAATCAAAAACCCTAAATCCAGTGTTTCCTTTCATCCTTTATCCTCCCAATTGAAATGAAAGAACCCTAGATCTCATCTCTCTACCACCACATTAATGCCACCACCATGGTGATGAAGATGATGAACACGATTTTGAGTGTTGCAATTATGGTGATGAAGATGATAGTGACGAATAGGTTAACCGGTACGTTTTATCTTTCCACAATAATCTCCATTGAGGTCAGATCTTTCTCTTTTATCTTCCCACAATTCTCAGTCACAAACCCTAGCTCTAGCTCAGGCGATTTCATCTTTTTCCCATTTATATCTTTCGCCATTTCTTCTTTTGAATTCATTTCCGTTGATTTCACATGTATTACGGTTTGTTTACTCGCAATAGATATCGGTGGTCAAACAATGACTTCCACCGCGGCAGCGCCGCCGCCTCTTGGTTTTTCCTGTGGTTGTTCACGGTGGTGTTTGGCGTGACATCTCTTTTTTGTGCCACGTTTCTGATATTTTGGTGTTCCCACGCAATCTGAGAATGACTGAAGGTATGTGTTTGGTTTATGTTATTTGCAAGATGTATTCTACATACTTTTGTTTCTATCCATCTCCTATAAATATGCTTCCAATTTCAGTTACCAGTTCATCACATTTGCTCTACATACTGTTGATTCAGTTACCAGGCTGTTGATTCTATCTTAATTAGGGTTTCATTTGAATGTGTCTTCTTAATCTTAAGTAGATTAAAACTAATTCGTTTTATAGTGAATATGGGATTCTTCCATCATTTTCTTGATTTGATTTTATCCTTAACTTGATTTGCTTTAGGTTGATTTCGTGATTTATATGTTACAATATTTATGAACTAAACCCTAGATCTGATTATTGAAAGTGAAATATAATTTTAATCTATATTTTTTGAAGCTGAATGTTTGATTTTGTTTTTGTGAACAGTAAGTTATTATCATTTAGATGAAATTCATGGTTGATATACAAGTTTGGATCCCATATGCTTTCGATCCATCTGCTGTTGTTGAGGAAGATCCAGGCGCTCGTGCTGGAGTCAAGAGTATGTTCATATCCATATACAGCAAAGAAATGGTAGGAAAAGCTTGACAGCAGTTCAGGGTATGAAAAAGGAAAATCTTGGGAAAAGGGAGGTTCTTAAATGCTTTAGGGTTGCCAATAGCCTGGTAATTGTGCTTCTATTTAATCCCATTTCAGTTTTATCAGCATTGTTAATGGCTGATCTTTACTTCTGAAAACTCTAATTGAAATGTTACAGGTGAAGAGTACCATGTCTTAAGTCTCAAGCATTAAACCCGATGCATTTCGTGGATTTTCTGGATGTAGCAGATTATTGGTCTATGCTCAGTTTACATAGGCAACCTTTAATTGATACATCTGATTAAGGAAAAAGGAATTTATTCAGTATATTTATCATTTTCGTTCCACATTATTATTTAAAATTGTGTTGACTTGGCCTGTTATCGATCTTGGATCTCTTTAGTTATAGATAATAAAATGCTATTAGGGCGTGTTAGGACTGACACTGCAACATGTTGTTGGAAAAAGGTTAATAGAATGTCAATTTTTACTTCTAAGCTTGAAGTTTGTACAACTTTTGTTGACTTACTATGTAATCCATCATCATATCCAATTTTTGTTTATCTTTGTATTGGGAGGCTTTCTTATTCAGATTCCTTTTTGCAGTGGTTTGGTTAAATTAACAACATTTCAGCCATCTGGTATCACCAGATGGCTGAAATGTTGTTAATTTAACCAAACCACAGCAAAAAGGCGGCGGCTTTATGCTCATGGTATTATTTTTAAATGTATAAAACTCTTTGATGATAAGATTAGTCTGTGTATTTGAAAATTACTGTTATGAACAATCCATGATCATGCTAACTAAGGAGCTTAGTTTACCTTTTTTCCAAATTTTGGCTTTTTAGGTCAAAGGTCAAAGTCTGGTGCTGCCTTTTACCATCAGCCATGTATCACACAAGTATTGATTATCATTTGTTCATGTACCAGTTCATTCTAGAATGCCAATGATCAACATTTTCCTGGTATTTATAACCTTTATCTGTTCTACAAACCACTTTTATGACTTGAATTTCAATTTTGTTGAATGATTTAGAGCTGCAGTGATGTTGAAATCTACTTATTTATGAGTCATGATTAGAAACAAGCAATGGATCCTTATGAGCACTCTAATTTCATTATGTTTTATTTTAAATTCAAATTAGTACAATGAAGTTAAGATGCCATTAAGCTGATGAGAAAGTTGTCGGAAAAAATACGATGTAGTTTGATAAATACTTTCTAGACTACACTTTTTTTTATCAATGTTTGATTCATCTTCTGTAAATTGGAACCGAAAGCCAGCTGGTGACTTTAATAATAAACTCTCTTTTGGCTTCAAACTTTGGTTCAAGTTTCAGTTAAGGCAGCCTTAGAGTGTGTTGCTTCATGTTTTGATTTTGTTATATAGGTACAGCAATAGGTTTTATGTCAATTGAGATCAAATGAGGCATTAATTTTGTCATGTTTGGTAATATTTGTTCTATCTTTCAGTGTCATTAGTTTTTTATTAAAAATATAAAGCTTTCATATTGATTATGTGTTTGAACTCCTTTTTTTGTAATTTGAGGCTAATTCGATACATAAAATACAAGCCACTCACTAATTTGTTACAAATTTGATTATGGAAGTAGTATATGTACATACTCTTTTAGTAATATGTAAACTTTTAATGTAACAAGGAGCATCTGGTTGAAATCACTTTATAGGAAGACAAGGCTTTTGAAGTTAAAAAAGATCCTGCACTGGATCTTCTCACCAACAGCAAGAACAGGAGCAACCTGAGCTCCAATCAGAATCCAATGTAAACTTTAATCTTTTTGCTAATTTGACGTAGTATTTTGCTAATTTGACGTAATTTTTTTGCTAATTTGTCGTTGATTTAGACTCCATGCCACGGATATTGCCTAAGGTAACAATATGCTCTTCTATGTTCTTCTGATTTGGTTACATTTTTCGTATGGTTGGTCTTCTTTTGGGTCTCCAGTTCTTAAAATGATCAAAAAAAATGAAGAAAAGGATAAAATAAAATGCATGAATAAGCTAGATGTGTTGGACTAAAGCTATGAGCCTATGATCATGGTGTAGAAGCATGTTAGAGACATTTTTTTTATATTATTCTTAAATGTACAGACAGAGCGGTTTTTTGGTAATCTTGGATCAATTGTTCGATAAGAATCAAAATGGCATCTGGGATTTGTAACAAAAAGTTAACGAAAATCATGCTTCAAAATTTGCCATTTTGACAACTCACAAAAAAAATATTGTAACTTCATGTTTCTAGCCACCATGAAGATGTTGGATCCTGTTTTTACTTCTTTTTCGGGCCTGCTGCTTCGTTTTTTACATACTCATTGAAGTAGAGCCAGTAACTTAAGGGAAAAATTGTCTGATGCACTGGTTATGGGTGACAGGCAGCAGGTCGTAGAGTCAAATATATAGTCGGGTCACGGGTTTAAAAGGGTCAAAGTAGCTTGTGATTTTCAGCCATTAGGTTTGTATTGTTTTTAACTTTTCTTAATCAATCATAGAAATGTACATTGTTGGGGTGTCCTTGAGTTTGTTTGTGTGTGCAGCCAAGGCCTGAACACTGTTGAGAAAAATCATATTAACACCATAGTACATTTTCGCGTGATGATGTTTAGTTTTTCTGGTACAGTTTTGTTAGTTTCCAGTTGGCGCTGCTAATTTGTTTTGTTCCCTTTTGCAGGACTTATCTTTTAGCTTTCAAAATTGTTATCAGCTGGCGTTAGTTGCTGTTACTCTATTCAGGTATGTATAGGTGTTTTTTTCCAAATTCTAGAGGTATCATCCCCATTTAAACGTGTTTGCATCTTATTTCTTATCCTTAGTGTTTTGTTTCATGTTGACTATTTGCAGTTCCTATATGAAGTTTTTCGGCTCATGACAAGATGCAAGGGTTAGCTTTGTGTGTTTCACGGTGTGACAAATTTTGTGGTCTTGCTTATTCAATTCGGGTTTGCATTTGTCATTAGTTATTTTTCATGTTGACTATTTGTAGTTCCTATGTGAAGTTTTAATTTGATTAGATTAGTGATTATCGATTCTTGATAAAAAACACTTATTAATTAAAAGATAAAATGGCTGATTATATTGTATCTTGCAGTTGCTTGCGTGGGCATATGTATATAATAAACACAATGCATGGTAGCAGTTCTATGTTTACTACAAATCTGGTGTTGAAGATAATGATTATATGGTATTTGAAGTTGTTGATGTTAAAACTTTTGAGGTTACTCATTTTAAACTTGACCGTGAAGCCGAGGTGAAAAACAAGTTTTACCATATCCTCATACATCCAAAATTAAAAAGATATGGTAACATTTTAACTATTTTATTATTTTTTGTGTCAACTTTCTTTTTCATGGTTTATAAACTTTTAATAACTAATTCATAGTCATGATATGTTATACTTTATCTTGGAAATGTTATATAGGGAAGCGCAAATGATACCGGGTACCGATTCGGAACCGGTACCGAATTTCCCAAATCGACTAGATTTTCAGTAACGATTCGGTACCGAAATTTGTGGTTTTGGTACCGGTACCCATTTTTTGAGATTTTCGATGCCGCTATTTTCGGTACCGGTTGGTACCGCGCTCATCCCTGCCATCCACTATACTTAAGTGGTTGAACGATTGCCTTTTTCACTGTTTTAGGGTAATTGCTATAAGACCATGCGTAGTGGTAAGGGTGAATAATGCCCCCACCCTTCGGCGTTTTCCGCCATGTGACAGTACATTCAGCAAGGGGCATTATTGGGCGTTTTTCTAAAATGGGTGTAGTGGGGATTTGGGTATTATATTAAAAGAGTGTAAACAATTAAATAAAATAAAAAAACTAACCAAAAAAAGGTATTGGTCAAACCCTAAAGAAGATAGCTCTGATTGGCCCAAACATTGCCCCCATAGCATTATTTAAACAACGCCAAAACAACAAATTCATCCAAACACGCCCTGTGGGGTGGTGAGGCGGCGTGTTGTGGCGTTTTCCGACGAAAAAAGCTCCATTGGGCACAACTACGGGTGGCCTAAATGGCTTTTTTTCTCAAGTTCCTTTTTTTTCTAAACACAAGGTTTTGGTTTTATTTGTCTTCACTACCACCCCCCACAACAACACCAGCAATTACCTTTCCTCTTACAACACCAGCTCTGCCATGGCAAACCCAGCTAAAGGCCAAGGTAAATTTTCGTTTTATAGGATAACATAAATTGAATAGCACTAAAATTACAGTAGTAAAAAAAAACAGTTATACATGAATGGGTCAATTTTGATAATCTGTTATCAATCGCCAAACTTGATTTCTAAGCAATTTTTACCTTCTGACTGCAGATAAGGAGGCGTGAAAAGTGGGATAACAGGATGATCTATTTGTGGGCTACTCTTTTGTAATCATCTACACGAACACCAAATGACCACTTCTCTTTTGTAATTATAGAAGTGCTAGAAACTCAAATGGTACTTTAAGGACATGTACATATATTTTCTAACTATGTCATATAACAATTTTTGTAACAAAATGTCACATCCCAACCGATGACGGAAATATCGGGGCGGGACGAACAAATCGCTCAAAGCATCATAACACTAAACGTGAAAATATATTTATTCTCAATAAGATCATTTTTTTGATTGCATGATGAACTCCCCTGAAAAACTTCGGAAAATTTCATAAACGCTAATGTCTATATCGTAACGAGGTTGCGTGCGTTCGGGTATCTCAATGCCAGTAGATATTATATGTTTAATCATGAATTTGACATTTTTTTTATTTTTTTTTGAGCAAAAGCTGTTTTTGATGCAAAGAAAGCAGTCGAGTTAGACCGCTCGAATCCAAAGGCATATATGTGCAAAAGGTGAGTAACTTTTGAAATAACTCAAATTAATTTGTTAGTATGTTAAAAAACATCTCATCTTCTACAAGTAGATGTCATATACTTATTTAATTAATTTGTTTTGTAAATGAGTATGGAAAATCATTTGAATGCTCGATAGCATGGTAATGTTTTAAAAGCTTATAGAAAAAGTAATTTGGGCAGTCCATGGTTAAGGTTTCTAATATGGATTTCAAATATGATATGTTATTTTATAATAATGATAATTATTTATAATATTATTTATCATTTATCTCTTTTAATGGCATTTATTAATCATGTATCCGATTGTTATTTTATTGGACTCTATTCCTACAATGTAATATACAATTCAATTTGTAGATTTATATTTGATTATGTTTGTTGTTTCTAACGTTTGGTTTATTTTTTTTTCATTTGATCATTATTGTTGGGCTGAATGAAACTGGACTTAACGTGTTGATGGTCTAAATGAAGTTGGGCTCAAGTGTATCTGTGCTGAGTGAAGTTGCAGATAACGTTTTTTTTCGTTACTTTTTAAGTTTATTACTATAACTTTTATATTTTGTTTTAAGTTTACTTTTTTATTTAAGGCATTTCAGTATAAATATAAGTTTTAGTGTTTTTTTGTTTTTACATTATGAAAACATATAGATACAACGTGGCTTTAAAAACTGTTTATGTAAGACTATTTATGCTTTAAAGGCATTAAACATTCTTAAGAATGTGATTTTTTTTACTTATAAATTGTTACATTTTACATTTTATTTTTCACATATAGGATGTATACACTCACATAGTATAAAACCTTTTAGGCATACCCAATAAATATTTGAAACATCCATAAATAATAAAGCAATTGCCCAATCAAACAAATGTAAAGTAACTACCACATAGTTTAGATTTAGACGTTTATGATAATTGTGTTGTTTTCTTTGTTTTGTATTATTGTAGGATAAAGCTAACCAAGTACTATTATATTAACACGAGGTGGAGAAGGTGCCACTCATCGATATAGTCAACATGGAACTTTAGAGCAGATTACTTCAAAATATGGTTTTGAAACTTTAGAGCAGCTTACTTCAAAATAATTAAATGTTTGTCGTTACGAGAACAACACCATGATATATATTCAATCACGTAAATACTATTTTCATACATTTATGTTATTTAACTGTATATTGTTTGTCGTTACTAGAACAACACCATGATATATAGTTTTGACATCTATTTTTTTTCCTTGAGTTTAACTGTTTTCAAGGATATCATCACTGGGTATATTAATATGAATTTAAATAAGAATTTAGATATTGATGTTTATATAAACTTGATGTCAATCAAAAGATGAAAACAGTGACCTTTGGTTGATCTATTAAAGGTTCACTCGTATGTAATAGGTTTTTGGAGAGGGAAGTGATCACTCTATTCGGTTTTGGGTTTGTACCAGTTAGGGCCGTGTATTGTCTGTTTGGGACCTGTTTTAACCCTTAGACGTGAAGCCTAAGTATGAAAAGGCCAAGAAAAAAATGATGATCTACATGGGCTTCAATGCCGGTAGATATTATATGTTTGTGTTAAGCCACCTGCGAAACTCGCGGGATCTTAGGCTAGTTATATAAGGGTGCTACTTTCTACACCTCTAATTACTTTTTACACCCCTTCCTCTCACATACTTACAGGTGGAGCCTGCGTGGAACCGGCAATTTTCCTCTCACAAAGGGGTATAAACAGGGGGGTTGCGTTTAGAATCAGCCTTTGTATAATCATTGAGTAAAAGAGTGAAAGGATACCCGAAGAAAGAGAGAATAGTGAAGAACCTCCGACGGATACTCCATCTTCTTCTTGGATCAAATTCTTGTATGCAAATCGAGTTGTAATCCTTATCAAGGTATTAGGTTTTCTCTGTAAAACTTTTACTTGCATTCACTGTTGATACTCGGTGGCCTGTTCATATCATTTGATGTCCGTGTATGATGTCATGTTCCAAGTCAACAAATTGGATAGAGGGATTCTGTCATAATGATAATTGAAAAATAAGATAAATGAAATAGGTTTTTATATTTGCTCATAGACATTTATCTCTCACTCAACTTCCACTACTTGATTGATAGTTTGATTGATACATAGAAGACGTTCCTGCAATACAACATATGTGTTTACTTGTAGTTTGAGTTTCTTTTCAGTGTAAATCGAACCATTGTTATGTTGAGAACCGCATGTAACCTAATACATTGATGATTTACCGGAATAATTGTGTGTTACACGGTTGGTTGGTGTACCATTTGTTTGGTTTGGTATTTTATCAGTACATGAAGAATCAGAACCAAATAAGGTGACCATTAAGAGATAGGCAGTTTAACAATTGGTTCAAGTTAGTTCTCTTACAACAATTTCTTGCCTGCTTCTCCAAATCGGATTAATTTAACACTAAATAATTAGTAGAAACCTTCCAGGGGTGGCATAGCGGAGGCAGAGGTCTTAGTTTTAACGGTTTTTTCCGCCTTTAACCCTCTTGAAGGCCACATGCCACACCAGTTGCTTTTTACCTCATCTCATTGGTTAGCAGGGTATTGGTGGGGTTCTGTTAGTTACCATTAAAACAGGTTCTTTCAATCACAAAAAAATTGTCAGTAAGCGAATGATTAGTAGCTCGATCATTTTTATTTTTAGCAAAGCACTCAAAACTAAAGATTTTGAGTCTGTTTACAATATTTATATGGACATCCAAACACCCCCATAGTTGCACAAATAATTTGTATAATCAGGGCTGCATAATTTTGTATAATGAGCTAATACTTGATTAGTCAAACTCAAATGAGAAAGTTTGATGTTTTGGTCTGTCAATGGGATTTCTTTGTTGCTCATACTTTCATGTTCAAGCTCAGGGTCTTCATTGTTTACCTTCCTTCCCGAAATTCCATTGATTCACTTGATTATTTTTAATTATTATCGGGATCTTGGTTTAAAAAAACGCGAAGCGCACAAAAGTGACAAGGTCTAAAATCAAATCGCAAAAGCGGAGGGCTTTTCGTACGCGAGGCGCAAGGTGCTTATATATATATTTTTATATATTTTATAGGTTTTTAGCATCCTTGTCTCAAAATATTGTTATAATAAAGGTTTATATATCATTTAATGTATAAATCACTTAAATGTACAACCATTTTAGCTACATGTATAACGGTTTAATGCACAAAAACACCTTCTGTACAAGAAGTGCACTCCTCAGTGGGATTTTTTTTCCAAAAAGCTTGCTTTTTGTGCGCTTTTTGTATAGAACTCGCCTTATGTCACACAAGACGCATCTCTTTGCGCCTAGGGTCGCTTTGCGCTTCAGCGCGCTTAAGGCACGTTTTTTTAAACCAAGATTGGGATAGAACATAGCTTCCCAGTGATGCGCTTCATCAACACTTTTGCATGTATTACTAGAAGAAAAAAATTACAATTTTCATTATTACCTCTGAGGCAAACCATTGTCTGAAATTAAACATTTGTCTCATGACTGAGCGGCTCATCTTGAATATGTAATTATAATTGTTGATATCAATATGATAAGTTGTAGATTTGCTCATCCTTAGTGCCACCTACTTATTTGCTTTACCATGCAGGTTTACATAGATTAGGCATTTTATTTGTATAGTCAAATAAATTTTCTTTTGATACAATGCTATCATATTTTTTATCACTAAGTAATAGTTTATAATGCTTTTAATGCATTGGTCATTTATGAGGCTAAAAAAATTTCGTTGGGACAAAGTGTTTGTGGGTCAAGCCATCCAATCGAACCAAAACCGACTTTGACTCACTGTTAAGCACCTGCCCATTTTGACCCATCCATTTGAAAATCATAACAATTCTAGTAATTTCTAGGGATATCATGTTTTGTTTATTGTCTTTCAGATTATCAAAGCTGTTTAAAAGCATTTTCCGTTTGCATATAGATGGAGGAACAATCGTTCTTTGACAAAATGATGATTAATCTCCGTTCCACCTGCAAGTATGTGTTACATCATTATTCTTAAGTTGTTTAGTCTCTTGTATTTTTCTATTTACATTACATTGCAATTGTTATCTTAAAGGTATTATACTGGATATCCTAAGGCTCTTGGGCCATCAAAGGTTATCCATTTCACTTCAGAGCGTGAATTTATTCATCTGTTACATCAAGGTCACCCCGTGATTGTCGCATTCACCATCAAGTATACTTTATGTGCTATTACTAGTTTGTTTTTCCATAGATTCTCCGTAATGAATACTTAGTTTGATGGGCTTGCTTTTGTTGCAGGAGTAACTATACCAAACATCTTGATAAAGTATTGGAGGAAGCCGCTGCTGAATTTTATCCTCAAATTAAATTTATGCGCGTAAGCTAGGTTTTGTGTTATAACATTATAAATTCATATATTGCAAGTGAATTATATACTACAAACTAGAGGTGACAGTTTCGGACATATTTACTTATTATTAGTGGGTCGTTGTGCTTTATCTCAAACATGTCAATTTTAAAGAATAAAGATATAGCTAAAATGGGGAACACGTCTAATCATGGGTCAACGGGGTTAAAAGTCACCCAAAGCCTATCTTTGATGCATATAACCTCCTAAATTGGTTTACTTAAATATTTAAATTGTAAATTTGATGAATATATATATATTTTTTTTGTAATCATGATTAAAACAATAACTATTTTACATGGCTCTTTATTATGAATGTAATCAGTTATTTTACTTTTAATAATTTTCTGGTTTTTTTGATGATGTGTTTCAGGTTGAGTGCCCAAAATATATTGGATTCTGTATGACACGACAAAAAAAGGATTATCCATTTATAGAAATGTTTCACAGCCCTGAACAAGTAAGTTTTTATCCATTCATAAATGTCATCAATATTTATACATACAAGTTTCATTAAAATTTTGAAACAAATTCTTAATACATTACGAAAGTCGTATAGGAAGTGGTGGGTTAATATCGTATTCTAGTTTTTTTTTTTTTTTTACCAAAGCTAGAACAGACAATTCTATAGTAATGTACAACTTTCACTGCACGGGCTACATTCTGTCAGCCGTGATTTGGTTTTGTGTAAGTTGTAACAGTTGTACATTCTTAATGAAGTTTGTTGATTTGGTACAGACAAATAATCAAGGAAGGGCTGGTGATCCAAATGTGACAAAATACGCTGTGAAAGTTTTACCTGTGAGTTATTTAAACCTCTTTATCTTAACTCTTCTTTTTTTTTTTTTTGAACGGCTAATTTCTTTAATCCCCTGTCGTCTGTGGGACTTGAACCCAAGACCTTCCTCTTCCCAACGACCCAACCTAGGTGTTTTAAAGGCATTGCCTTTGCCAATGGACCACCACTCCATTGGTCTTTATCTTAACTCCTAGCACATGTTTTTCTCCATATGAAGTCGAAAGTTTTTCTAATAACAAACCCACTGATTTGCTGGTTCTCGCATAGTCGCATTTGTAAAAAAGATGACATGAAATATGTCTAAAAGCAACTAAAAGCAAAAGTCTAGTTACCTGTTTTATAATTCAGAACACTTAAAAAACACACACAATTGAGACCCTGCATCCAAATACCAATTAAAAAAAGTTTCGAAAAACTAAATTATATCAAATCAACCTATGATAAAATGGCTCCTTTGATGACTTATGTTTGCTTGAATCTGTTCTGTTAGTATTATAATGCTTTTCATGATTTCTTCATTCGCACAAATATTTAACAAAATTTTCTAAATCAGCAAAGAAAATGCCACACTAACACTAAGCCGATGTATCTGTTTTTAAACACCATGACCATCCGTTGATGTTCCACGTAGACTACCCTTCTGGAAAGTCCACTGTTGTCTCACGAAAAGATCAACTTACATGAGGTCAACACTTGGAGATTTGACTTTCATTTGTTGTCTACTATATTGACCATCCAAAGCTTACTAATATAAAGAACCCCAATGCTGACGGCGATTGAGTTGGATGGCTCCTAAGCAAACCGGCTCCCGAGCTAGTTGGCATTGAGCTGACCAGTTTTAAAATGAGCAACGTAGTGTCAGTGTGTCACCTTTCACCAAAAGCTAACACTTCATTATTATCATGGCTGTAAAACGGGACGAACTCGGAACAACAGTGTTAACGCGGCTGTTCAATCAGCGGTGACAGCAGCTGCTTGTCGGCTGATGTAAACTTTTATGATAGAGATCTTCAATCTGCATCTTTCGAAACCCAAAATCATGCCCATCAAACTTCGCAATCTTTGTTTTACCCTCTTCTGCCATGATAACCGAAAAGACAAACGAGCCTGAACCTTGGCTCTAATACCACTTGGTAGGTATCACGGCTATAAAACGGGACAAAAATTAGACTAACAGCGTTCTGCGGTTGCTCAATCAGCGGCGACAGCACTTTTCTGATAAAGAAGATCTTCAATCTGCAACTTCCAAAACCCAAAATTAACAACAACAACCACCACCTTACCCATCAAACTTCTCGATCTTTGTCTTTCCCTCTTCTGCTATGACACCAGAACCCTAACAAGGGTTGGACTGTGATTGAGCCCAGATTTGTTGGGCTAGTGGAAACATCACAGCCGCCACTGTACCAGAACCGCAGCCGCAAGAAATGTTGTGCGCCAGTTTTCTGTTCTGTTTGGACAGAATTGGCTCAGTGCTGGTCACCAAAAGTCAACATCAGCAGCTGCTGCGTTTGTGATATCATTTTCTGTTCCGTCTTAAGCCGTGATACGCAAAGTAACATATCTGTAGGATTTTTTGTTCCAATGATCGCTCTTAATGACAATCTACCAACACTCACCAATTCTCTGTTAAAGTGATATCTCATCTGAATGTGTTTTGTCCTGCTGGTGAAAGACTGATTCTTTTCAAGATGACACTTTTGGTGTTACCAAAATAGTACCATCAAATTATTAATCCTCACTTTGCTGTCTCCTGCCTTTGCTTCCAAACCCAAAGGCTCTAATATTAGTTTGTAGAGAAGCATGTGATGTAAGCAAACTTTCAACAAACAAAATAAAGTGCATGAACAATAAAAACGCAAGAATATAACGCACGTGGTTTCATTCAATCAATGTGACTGGGCTACATCCACAATCATCCGACTCGTCCAAATGCCATAGCCCACGAAAAACGTGTAACCGGGAGACACGAGTGGCGCCCCACGAAGACCGCCCCGTATGTGGTTGCCCGACTCGAGTGGCGACCACCGTGACAAACTCATTACGTTCTTGAGTTCTCTATAAATATTCTTCTGGTTTCTTTCTATTTGCTTTTGGCCAATGATTAAATTGTTGAAACCACATCACATCTCCCTTACTGTGCCGGACTAACAGCACTGTATGAGTCCATGACATCTTAACTTTTAGTTTTGTTTTGATTTATACAAAGAAAGTCTACCATTGCTGATGACTTATTCATAACAATAAGTCTACTTATATGAGTGCGGAGTGCCCCTTTTCATTCTGTTTGGCCTAAATAATCTAAGTTTATGAAATTGATATTTTGTTGTTATATTTAGGAAAAACATTTTCTGCTTTGCTAAACTATTAACCAAAGTATTATTATTAATTTATTTTATCATATTGGGTTATTGGATTTTAATAATCCTAAGTTTCACCTGTTGGCCGATAATAATCCCAACTTTAAAAATTCCCTCTAACGATCCCAACTTGTAAGAATTTGACCCCCATTGATCCTTTTCTAGCATATAAGAATTTGATCTCCTCAATAGATTCAAGTGCACCTGCAACCTCCTTAATAGATTCAAGTGCACTGCAGTAAGAAAAGGATCGATGAGGGACAAATTCTTACAAGTTGGAATCGTTGGAGGGAATTTTTAAAGTTGAGATTATTATCGGCCAATAGGTAAAACTTAGGATTATTAAAATCCAATAAGCCTATCATATTTGGTTAGGTATATACTTTTATAACAAATATTAGTATGGATATTAAACAGTTGGGAGCGGGGGGATTATATTTAGTAATGACGAAAATACCCCTGATTTATTGTTAGTTTTTAATGAAGGTTTGCTTTAGTACCCAACATTGTTACAAAAGTGAACCATAGAATCAATGTTGCAACAGAAAAAAAGTTAGTACCTAATGTTGTTATTTTGACAGAACCAAAGGGATTAACGGTGTAATTAACTCTTATTGTTATTATGATAATTACTATTATTATTATTAATTATCTATTTCGGAACAAATTACATTTACTTGGAGTTAAATATGTATAATGGTATAACTTTGTCTCCAAGTTTGCACGGCTGATCTTGGCAAGATAGCCTAAAATGCAATACAGGCCTAAAATACCAAAGTAACCCCTTTCAGAAAAGGTATTATTACCCACCCGTTCAGGCGTTATTGAGTATAATTACCAAACAAGACCAACAATGCTAAGTGTGTTGCTATTCAGTGATACTTGCCCCGAAAAAGAAAGCCATGCCTGGGTTAGGACTTAGGATATCTGTTTATTTGCTTTTGTGGTGGTCCCTCATTGATTTACAGAGATCAAAGCTTAGGTGATACACTTAAATGACTTTGGTTTGATCTGTCTGGAGAATTAGAGAATTTTTTAGGGCTTTAGAATTGTAATATAGCTTTTTTGTGGCCAGGGTGGGCCTACATTTTTGGCTTTTTAATTAAAACATGTCATTTTCTGTGTCATTTAAAAAAAGGTAAGAGGGTGTTTGGGATTACGTTTTGAAGTGATTATTTGATTATTGCGTTTGTAAAACATAAATAATCTAAAAAAGTGTTTGGATGAAAAAGTGATTATCTGCCTCCAAAACGCAGTTTTGGAGAAGCATGTACCTACATGCTTTTTCAAAACGCAGTTTTGAAAACACAAAATCTATTTTGAAAACGCATAATCTATTTTGAAAACGCAACACCAAACACCCCCTAAGTAGGGTGTAGGGTTTTTTGTAAATTCTTTATGGATTATTATTATTTCTAAGGTCGATTACGGTTTTCGTCCTTGTGGTTTGGCGGGAATTTTGGTTTCAGTCCCTATACCTTTTTAACTATGTTCCTTTGCTCTTAACTTTTTGTGAATAAACCAAAGTACCCATGTTATAAAAAACAAAAAGAACAAAAACGAATATGTACGCAGAAGGTTTGATAATATCTTAAAACTACTAAATACCTTTTCAGTGTTTAGTTTCCCTCGAATAATTTTAGTATGCTGTATGCATACTATATACACATCACACATGCCTATACTGTATGGCCATATGCATGTATACACATACGTGTGCATACATCATGTTCACATATATGCGTGTGTAGAATGCACAAATGTATGCGCACACACATTCACATACTGTCCATGATCATTTGAAATGTAAACTATGTAAGAAATCATTTGTTTCGATATCTTTAGTGTAGGCCTGTACTAATGCCTGACGGTTGTTATGATTTCTTACTTTCTTTCATGTGATTTTCCAGTATAACTATGATGTCAGCGCGTACGGGTTTAGAGAGTTCTTTAAACGCCACAACATACAATCGTCCAGTAACAAGTAAAAATTGACAGGCGCTCGAGTTGGTATTCTGGGATCTTTACCATATGCATAAGTTGACTTACCCAGATTAGAAATACTTCACTAGCTCCATAATTTGACTTTTGGATTGGTCAAAAGGAGTCCAGTAAAAGTCTTGTTTCGGGTCAATAGCCAATTGGTGCAGGTCGGGTTTTAGATTCGTGTTTGCTCAGTATGTCGGATGGTTCAGAAAGTTTGTATTTTGGACCCATACATTATTTCTCTCTATGTTTCATTCACAACGCTTGTTGATGGTCGTCTCTCCCACTTTCTCACCGTCGTTCTTCAGTGCAATGTCACATTGAAGAAGAAGAATACATGTTAGTTCCACAATATAACTTTTTGTGATGTGCATATGTTTGAAAATCAGATATCCTTGAGTTTTAATTAGACCTTGGGTTGTGGCATGGCGAGGGGGTGCCACCTCAGCCGTTAACAAGCTGAACACCACCCCCTCCGTTAATGGTGGTCGTTAATGGAGCCATAGCCATTCCATTAACGTCGCCAATGAAAGAATGTGGGGACGATGGTGTGGCCCACCCCAATCTAAACCAATCACAACACCTTGTTAATGGGTATTTAGTTATTGCTCAAGTTCTTATGTGGCAGTGACGTGACGGTGATAATCGTGTGTGTTCCTTACCAATTGGGGCCACTCCCCATATTGCACTCTTCTCTTCAAAAGTGGGGCCACTCCCTTATTAGTCTATGAGAAGACGGAACCAGTGTCTCATGATCATTTGCAGAAAGGATAGGTTAACCCTCACGACGCCCATGAAGGTGCATGAGGCTTTGCAGGATGGCTCTTGACATTTGTCCATCTTAAATAAATTTAGCACAAAGCTCCGATATTTTTGTTAAAAAAATGTTTTAAAACTTAATTCATAACATATTTTGTATTAATAGGAATTTCACACTTGTCAATACTATAATTCTATAAAACAATAATCATTGTATTATACATGGAATAGGGGTAGTGTTATTAGGGTATGTGTAGTGGGCGGCATGTGAGGGGCGGTATGCCCTCATAGCGCCGGCATAGCGCCGGAACACCGCCACGGAGGGCGCCATCGAGCGGAAAAAGGATGTTGGCGCGATATGTATAGCGCTTTGATGAAATGGTTATTTAATAATTTGACCGTTACAAAACGGTCATATCCATTAAAAAAAAAAAAATTCAATTTTTTAATTCTCACACTATAAATAACTCCCACTCTTCTATTTTTTTTTACAAATCATACTCAAATACCCTCCTCTTCTCTATATATTTTTTTAAAAGTTTTGAAGCTACTCCCATCCAATTAAAAAAAAATGGGTTCCCCGTCGGAAGACTCGTTCACCGATATTTACCGAAGATTTTTTTCACCGGAAGAAGATGCGGAGGAGGAAGAAGCGGTTACGAGTGTGTGTACTTTTATGATACAAGCACTTGAGCACGTTCGGCCTACTCCCCCTCCACGACCCATCTTGCGGCGCACCTATATCTTGCGAGATCGTGAAGCCGCGAACACGCGTTTGATGAGAGACTATTTTGATGCGACACCGGTTCACGGACCCAATGTTTTTAGACGGCGTTTTCGTATGAGCCAAAGGTTATTTTTGCGCATTTCTAATGATTTGGAAAATAAGTATGATTTCTTTAAGCAAAGAATGGACGCGCGAGGATATTTAGGCTTCACCTCAATTCAAAAGGTCACATCCGCGTTACGTATATTAGCATACGGAAACACGTACGACATCAACGACGAGTACTTGAAGATGGCGGAGAAAACAACCCGAGATTGCGTGGAACATTTTTGCTATGGTATTTTTTATTGACTTTTATTTATTTATTTACTTACTTTTATATATTGATTTTTTAGTACCTTACTAGTAAAACTTTTATATATTAAATTATATTTTAGGTATATGCCAGTTATATGGAAAACGTTATTTGAGAAATCCCACTTGGAACGACCTTCAACAAATATATGAGGTGCATCTAGAAAAGCATGGAATACCCGGCATGATTGGTAGCTTGGATTGTCGTCAATGGCGTTGGTATAATTGTCCAACCGCATGGCGAGGTCAACATACACGGGGTGATCAAAAAGGGCCAACTTTGGTATTACAAGCTGTTGCGTCATACGACCTTTGGGTTTGGTCGGCCTTCTTTGGTGTAGTCGGGTGTTTTAACGATATTAATACGTTAGAGGCTTCACCATTAGTAGAGAGCTACATTTCGGGAACTATACCAAAGGCCGGTTTTCATGCGAACGGGAACGACTACGAGCATGGCTACTATTTGGGCGATGGTATATACCCGGAGTATTCGATTATTGTTAAAACGTTTTCTGAAACGTTCGATGAGAAAAGAAATTATTTTAAAAAATTACAAGAGTCTTCAAGAAAGGATATCGAGAGGTGTTTTGGGATTCTACAACAACGATGGCATTTTATCAGAAATCCTTGTCGCATGTGGCATAAGGATAAAATACGAATGACCATGTATGCTTGCATCATTTTGCATAATATGATCATTGAGGATGATGGAAAAGCGATATGCCAAAACTACATTCCGGAAGATTTAGTCGAAGGAACCCAAGCAACAATGGAAGAGAGACTCGCAAATGCTCAACTATTGCGATCTAGGGACATACATAACACGTTGAAGGCAGATTTGGTTGAGCATGCTTGGGCGATTCGCCCAATTCGATACAACAATGAACACGAAGAAGATTCCGAGGAAGAAGAGGTTGAGGAATTCGAAGACGGGAACTTTGAAGACGTAGGTTTGGATGCTGGAGAAAACGAAGAGGAAGAAGGAGAGAACGAAGACGAAGAAGATTAATCTTTGAAGTGTTGTTTTTTTTATTTTTTTAGTCCAACTTTTTTTTTTTTTTCGAACCGTTTTTTTTTTTTTTTTTTAGGTTACTGTATTTTTTTTTATGTGTAATGTTTTTTATTTTTTATTTTAGTGTAATGTTTTTTAATTTAATGAAATGAATTTTAATTTTATAAAGTTAGAAAATAATTATAAAAAATTGGAAATTAATAATTGAGTAATGATTAGACGGGGGCTTTATGACTACGGGCTTAAAATGCATAAGGCCCCATAACGCCCCACGCTGACGTGGCGCGCCACGTGTCGCATAACGCCCCTTTGTGGGCGTTATGGGGCCTTATGACTACACATGACCTTATTAGTTTTCTTTTTTGGTTTATCTTTTGTTTTTGTTTAACGTGGGTCCCACCATTACTTTAATATTCGTGGAATATTTAGTTTATTAATTAGTTTTTTTTAATGAAGGATATTTTGGTAATTTACTGAAAAGTTTATACTCGGGAGCATCAGTACGGTTAAATGAATAGTACAGGTGTAGCTTTAGCAAAGTGAGAAGCAAACGTACAATATATATCGACATACTACCACATGAAGGATCCAACTAATCAGGGGCGGATCCAGGGGTGTTTTGGGGGTTCCCAGGAATGGAAAAATGGAAAAATTAGTGGAAACCTTGTATGATTTGGAAAAAATTAGTGAGAATCTACCAAAAGGAACCCGGTGAAAAAAAATTACTGGATCCGCCACTGCAACTAATTAACTCTTTGAATTATCAAAAAGAGAAAAATAGAATGTAGTTGAAGTTTTTATGTTTTAAGTTTGTGTTTGAAATTATTTTAAGATCAAGTTTCAAGTAAACCTGATACCAGGGGATGTCCTTGAACCCAATGTGTAATGATTGACGTGTGCCTGGCATGCATTTCGTCATGTATAAGCCACAAATATATTCAACCTTATTAAAGAAAATGTTACCGAAATTATTAATGTCAGTTTCATATCTGTCTCATTGTTTATCACTAGTTGCAAAAAAAAAAAAAATAATAATTAATTAAAGAAAATGTTTATCACAATTATATTTGACAAAGTGTCCCTAGTCCAATCAACGACTTGGTATTTGTTCTTGTTTCTGACCATTTCATACGTTTCCAACAAAAAAATATTATAATTATTCATGCGTTACAGTTATCATATGTAAGTGATGGTAGATGTAAGGCTGCAGGGTATGGGGACGTCCCCATGCCCGTCTTCATCCGGCGCCGGAGTCACCCCCATCTCGCCCCCCGTCTTCAAACCGTCCCCGTCTTCAACGTCGAAGATCGGACGTTCACGACGGACCAAAACAGTGGGCCCCCTTTCTTTCTTCTCCGTCACCCCATCCCGCCCCTGTCTTCATCCCGTCACCGTCTTCTTCTCCGTCACCATACCCACAGTAGCCTAATATGTGGTTGATCTATCAATCTTTTTGACATGGTGGTGAAATAGTTTATTTTTTGTGACAATGTGTATGTATAATTATTACATAATTAATTTTAAAGATAACTTACTGGGGTATTATTTAATATTTTAGTATAACTTTCTTTTTGGTGGGTTTAACGCGTAACCAAAATCTAGTAAAAAGTCTCTGTGTAGAAAACGTAGGAAGGCTTCTATAGATGACAAATATATGCATACATCTTAATTGAGGTTATTGGTACATACACTTTTTTTTATCATACACTTTACTTGTAGCCTGTTACAATGCTCAAACTTTTTTTAGGTCATTTAGGAACTTAACCAAATTGATCCTATATTAATGTACAAAATTCTCTCTTCATAAAAATACTATTCCTTTTTTTCTTTTAGCCCTTTTACTTTTATCTTTTACACTTTTAACCCTTTTCATCTTTTACATAATCCTCATAGTTTTTTCCACCTTCAACTTTGTTCCCATGTACATTACATCTTTTACAAATTTGACGTTTTACGATTCGTTCTAGACTACACGCTGCAACGCGCATGTGTGGTTTAATGTTTTTACTTCTATTTTTATGGTTTTAACGGCTCCCTCGAAACTCGCGAGTCCTAAGCGATTTAGTTATTCTTTTCTATGTTTTACTTTTGGTCAAATTTTCGCTAGTTAACTCGCGAGTCCTAAGCGATTTAGTTATTCTTTTCGAAACTCGCATGATTCATCTTTATTACGTTTACTTTTTGTTCGGCTTAACAGGCACACCCACTACGGACGATCTTAAACATGTTTGAGAATTTTGAGATATATAGCCAATAGTTTTTCACTTTTTTTGTTAAAAATATACCAACTTATTTCATAATATATTTCTACATTAAAAAATATACCAAATTAATTCATAAAATATTTCATAATATACTTTCAATTCATATATATATTTTTTTTAAATTGAAGATACAACTTACAAACCAAAATCATGAATCAATATTCACTTTACCGTTATGTTAACGTAAAGCTCTTCATCCAATCGTTTAAATTCACCAAGAAGAAACCCATTCTCATCAACAATCATCCCACCGTATTTCTCAAACCAATCTTCATCCACCGATCCAAATTCACCACAACCATTCTCAACGACCACCTGCGACTCACGTGTCGTTTGCGATTTTTCGGCTGATGTATCGGTCTTGGAACATGGAGATTCAACTTCATCATCATCATCATCGGATAGGTTTATTACTTCAAGAATTGGATCATATGACCCAACTGAACTGGTGCACTCTTGTTCGGGAATATGGATCTTGTTTGACCCGTTGACTGGACCCGAAACTGGTGTTGTTAGAAGTCTTTTGTATTCTCTGTAGTCAGTAGAAGAAACCTCTGATAATGCTCTCTTCGACATTGTTTTGTTTTGTTGTTGATTGTAGAAACGCATCGAATGGGAAGAATATACTGAGACTTCGGGTCAACCAAAGTATCGTTTCTTTAATGATAACGAATTTTGTATCCTTTCGATTATGAAATATGTGCAAATTTGACCCCTGAACTTTGCTATTTGCACTTTCAAGTTGAAAGCATTAAATATATAATAGGATTATCTATGTGGGTGAGTTTAACAGTACTAATTAATAAGATATATTGTATTAATTATTGTTGAATGTAAAGTATCATGTTTTGAACGTTTTGATTCCTCAAAAGGGTAGTGATTGTGTTTAGAATGGAATGCAAAATAACTTGCAATTAAATGAGGATTTTTAGGAGTTTGCCTCAGATCTGGTTATACAGGAAGGGTGTGTTCTGGCGAAGAGCTGTGGGTGGGTGCCTTCGAAATGTAATTTTTTTTTTGGAGAGCAGCGTTAGACCGGATTCCTACTAGACAAGCTTTGGTTAGGAGGAATGTTTGGGTTGAAGCGGAGGATTGTGCCATGTGCGGTGAAGAGATTGAGTCTGTGGATCACTTGTTCTCGGCCTGCAACACGTCGATTAGAGTTTGGAACCGGCTAACTGATTGGGCAAAACTTCCTCCCATTTTTGCCTTTTCATTCAAGGACCTTGTGGAGTATCATAAAAGCGTCGGGGGTGACAAGAGGAAGAAGGAGGGTGTCCATGGTCTCATTATGGTGGCGTGTTGGTGTATTTGGAAAACTAGGAACTCGAATATATTCTCAAATGGGAGAGGTGAAAGCGACGACGTTTTCGGGGAGATTAGGTCTATTGGATTTTTTTGGTTAAAATGTAGATCTAAGCATAGAGATATTGTTTGGAGATATTGGTGTAAATATCCCTTGTATATGTTGTAGTTGGGGTTGGTGCGGTTCTGCGTTTTTTTTGTCAGGCCGGCCGGTTTTAATAAAGTTTACCGTTCAAAAATAAATGAAGATGACATCTTTTTGTCTCGAATTAACTCGGCAGTTGTATAAGTCGGCATTTGTTTTTATTGAGTTTGGGATGAGGATGGAGACACCAAAAACAACCGGTTAGATTGGGTTTCGAGGTTAAAGCTACAGATGACGCACCGACAATCAAATCAACAAAGATCCATCATCCTAAAGCATGTTTGTATTATACGTGTGTGTGTGTGTCTGTCTGTAAGCCGGTTTTGTTGTGGGGTGTGGAGAAGCCACGTCAGCTGCCGGCGTTCGGGAGGGATGCGAGAAGGGCGTGGGGTCACAAGCGTGAAGGAGGCAGCAGGGGTTGTGGTAGAGGTGAATGTTAGGGTTGCGTGGGGTGGGGGATGGGGGTGCCAAGAGATGCAACCTTTCATTTCAGATTGTTGGTCCAGTCACATTCACAAACCTGACACACATGTTTAATTTATATATCTCCCATAACCACAACACATGTTATTATGTTAATGTGTGTGAAAGATGACACCACCTTCCCACTGCCTACGTGACACAACTTTTTTTCTTTACATTCTTACATTCACCACAAACACATAGTTTAAGAAGAGATGAATCCCATATGAACGATGAAGGTAGGATGGAACCATTTGCAAAGAGACGGGTTGAATTTCTTTATATAGGGATAAATTAAGGATAACCCCGTTACGTTAAGTTTAGTTATGGCCGAATCTTATACGGGATACGTCTTTAGTGGATGCAACTACCTATGAACAATATATAAACATTTAAAGAGAGCGATATAGTTATTATGATTATAATAATTACAATTAGAGATATATAAAATATGTAAATGTCCAACAAAAATAAAACAAGCTTCATATTAAGGTATTTAAAAAAATGCAAAGTATGTTGTAACACATAATAAAATAACTAATAAATTCGTAAAGACTAAATTTATTTGATGATAAAACTAATTCGCATTTAGTTGTACAAAATTAAAAACAATATTAATTAATGAATCATACATACCAAGGAGAATACGATAGGTGTTTATATCCTTTTCTCTTTATATATTTTCGTGTAATTTTATAATTTCTTAGTCTTTTTTGTTATTCACAAGCCTAACCAAATTTAGTATTCAGCAACTTGTTGCAACCAGATGTCCTAAAACGTGTACCAGAATCAGGAATATATGTTGTTCATCTATGTATTTTTCTAATTACATAAGGGTAGGTTTTGCAATTGATCAGAATTTACGGGGTTGTACCAAAAAATCATCCATCTTTTCTTTGTTAGAGGAGGGGGGCCGGTCAGTGATACATCACGAAAACCAAGTTCAACACGTGGAAAACAAAGAAATCCCACCGCCACCTAAACGACAACGCGTGATAAAGTCCACGGATTCAATTTTCGTTATTTTCTTCACGGCGTGTAATGATTTTTTTTGTGAGGGGATTGTTGGTTGGGAGAAATTGTTGGGTGTGGTGGTGAGTGGTGACCATTGCCACCAAAAAAAGTTGTGAGTGATGGAAAAATGGTTGATGACATGGCATGAGTTGATTGGATAATGTGAGTGATAGAATTCTATAACTAGTGACCACACCCACCTCTTATATCCTTTTTCACTATATCCGTGTTATTTGATTATTAGCACTACTATATTTATACACGTCTTTTTTAAGTATAGAATTTATTTTATTAGATCATAAAATAAAATAAGCCAATAAGGGGCCAGTAAGGAACTGGAAGTCCAAAAAAAGAAAACGACAACATTACATAACAATATCTCGAATATTAAAGTCGCACCATCTCTCCCAAACTAAGTCACCAAAAGCCGCTATGTTCTTAAGCCATAGGAACGTATCTTCTTTTATCACATCCACCACTCGCAGAGCCGAAAATTGGATGCCTTCAAAGACTCTATCGTTACGAGCCTTCCAAATTCTTCACAGCTATGGGCCCAGCTCCTCTTCAGTTTAGGAACCCACAGTTTGATCCAGAAGTGTTGCACGCCAATTTTCTATTCTGTTTTGACAGAATTGTTGGTCAACAGCATTAGCTGTTGCATTTGTGATCTGTATGATTTTTTGTGCCAATGACCGTTCTTAGTGAGAATCTATCTACCAACACTTACCAATTCTCTATTAGGGGTATGGGCGCTCACTAGTGATGGAATTCCATCACTCACAACATCCAATCAAGTTCCGCCATGTCATCGAGCATTATTCCATCACTAGTGATGGATTTTAGTGGAAATGCCCATCACTCACCACACACTCATCTTCATCATCAAAATCATTCACAAAACAACAAAACAACTGAATTCCAACGCGTGATGGTGAGGACACGTTATGTATTCAATGCGTGAAGATTCCCACCGGCGGCGGTGTTTCACTCCATTCCACGCGTGAACAAATGTTCACCACGGGGCGCCCCGGGTAGCTTAAAGTGATATCTCATCTGTATGTCTTTTGTCCTGTTGGTAGAAGACCGGATTATTTGCAAGATGACACTTTTGTTAGTTACAATGTGATAGCTTGAATTTTTAGTGAGAGAGAGAAAAGACCAAAACCAAGCTGAGACTTTATAACCAACTTTCAAACTAAACACAACAGTTTACACAATCAGTCCTCACACTATTACATCTTTACAATTAGGTCCCTAGACTTCTAAACAAACAATACAATGTAGAACACTCTCATTCTGTGTTTGGTTGTTCAGCTCTAATAACAAGTTTTTCATAATATCCCTACTTCTTCGAAGATATATCCTTAACACCCACCTTTAGGATTCACCAAAAACTACGTATTGGTCTTCAAGAATGGCATACACTTTATTTGTAGTCTTTTTATTAATAGTTAGATGACGGGTTTTGGGCCCAGTCTACCTAGCTGGGATTTTTAATAAACTAACGGGTATACCCGTATATGAAACCTCACAGGTATTTTTTGGCCTGGACAAGCTTTTATAATTAGATATGAGGTTGGGATTAACTAAACTCGTCCCAAAAATTGTTACCCAAATGATTAACCAGTCTAAGGCACAATTATATCAACCTTACTACAAAAATTGTTACCCAAATTATTAACGCCAGTTTCATATATCTGTCTCATAGTCTATCACTAATCAAAAACTATTTGACATAGTGTCCCTAGTCCAATCAAAGACCTGGTCTTTGTTTTTGTTTCTGACCATTTCATACGTTTCCGACTATTTTTTTTATTTATTCATGCGTTACGGTTCCATAAGTAAGTTTGTAGTAGATGTAACATGTAGTTGATCTATCAATCTTTTTGACTTGTTGGTGAAATATTTTTTTTTTTGTGACAATGTGTATGTATAATTACACTCTTATACAAAAAGTAACTTGGGTTGTCTTAACTCAACCATTGCATCCCTTCGTCTAAACGCACATATTCTCTCAAACTAGGCACCGAACCATGTAACGAAAATATATATACACATCCCTTGTTACATATAAAATCTAACATGATTAATTATAAAGATAATCTTACCGGGTACTATTTAATATTTTAGTAATAGTTTTTTTTTTTTGGTGGGTTTAACGCGTAACCAAAGTCTCTTTGTGTAGAAAACGTAGGAAGGATTCTATAGTGACAAATATATGCATACATCTTAATTAAGGTTATTGGTACTTACATTTTTTTTATTATACAATTTACTTGTAATGAGTGACGGACTCAAGATTTTTTTTAAGATATTAAGAGAGCTTAACCAAAATTTTAGTGGGGATTAGGGGTAATATAGGGGCTTAACCACAAATTCTTTTCCTTTTTTGCTTAAAAGTTAGAGTAGATTTTTTTTTCTTCAAAGAGTAAAGTATTTGATTTTCTACAATTACGTAAATTAGTTAAGAAAAAAATTGATTCTCTACGATTACATTCATTTAATTCTCTACGATTACATTCATTTAATTTAAATTTTAAGAGTTTAAAAACTAAAGTATCATACAATATTTCTCGTTTATTTGAACACTCGCTATTGGATCACTACATGTAAGGAAACAATTTTCTTCTTTGGTGTTCTCCAAATCCACGTTATATTTCAATTATAGTGTTACAATTCAATAAGATGACGTGCTCCCATATTCTTTCAAGTTGTGTCCTTCACTTATTGCCACTCAATAAATTTCCAAAAATATGATTTATTGAAAATTCAGAATTATTTCAGATAAAATTGTCTATCAATTATTTTTACAAATCACATCCCTCTTCTTTTAAAATATACTTAAAAAACTACACTTTCATACATCATCACTCTTTATGTCATTGACAACGCTTACCATTGTCGATCATCCTTTTATATCAACATTGTCTATCCCATTTCCTCTACATATGTTCTTAATAACAACAATGTGACATTCAAGGAGACTATGTGGCTTTCTAGGATGTCTCAAATACTTTAAAAATTGCTCAACTATATGAGTTCCTTGACAGGCAAGTATTTATAGATTATCAATTAATTAAGAGTGCATCCATAAGCTTTTGCACTTTTTGGAACCCACTAGTCAAGAATTTGGGATACTTTTCTTATTGCACTTCCTGGGTCCCACAAATCAGGGCGGTACCGTAACATTTTTCCATCTTAAATAAATCCCGTACACACGCTACATATTTATTTAGAGTTAACTGTTATTTTCGTACATATGGTTTGGTTTGGTGGAAATGCAACTTCAGTACAAAAAAAAAAAAAAAAAATTGCACCAGTTACGTCCTCAACATTTTTGACACACGTCACTTCAGTCCAAAAAGATAACGCCTTGCGCCAGTTCCATCCTCAACGTTTTTAACTGCGCGTTATCTTTTTGGACTGAAATGACACTTTTCAAAAATGTTGAGGACGGAACTGACGCAAATTTTTTTAGACTGAACTGGCATTTTCCATCAAACCAAAAGGACGGAACTGCAGTTAACTCATTTATCTTATTCACACACATTATATTTCTACTTAAAAAAAGATTACAGATTACCTATTCAACATCTACCGCTCAATTGTATAAAAAACAATATTCAAATGATTCCATGTACAACCGGATATGAAACATAAACGTAGACAAATGCGATACCGACAACTTATCATTAAAACTTTCAATTCATATTTTTTCCAAAAAAAAAAAAAAATTGAAGATACAACTTACAAACCAAAATCATGATCAATATTCAGTCTACCGTTATGTTAACGTAAAGCTCTTCATCCAATCGTTTAAATTCACCAAGAAGAAACCCATTCTCATCAACAATCATCCAACCGTATTTCTCAAACCAATCTTCATCCACCGATCCAAATTCACCACAACCATTCTCAACGACCACCTGCGACTCATGTGTAGTCTGCGATTTATCGGCCGATGTATCGGTCTTGGAACATGGAGATTCAACTTCATCATCATCATCGGATAGATTTATTACTTCAAGAATTGGATCATATGACCCAACTGAACTCGTGCACTCTTGTTCGGGAATATGGATCTTGTTTGACCCGTTGACTGGACCCGAAACCGGTGTTGTTAGAACTCTTTTGTATTCTCTGTAGTCGGTAGAAGAAACCTCTGATAATGTTCTCTTCGACATTGTTTTGTTTTGTTGTTGATTGTAGAAAGGCATCTAATGGGAAGAATATATTGAGACTTCGGGTCAACCAAAGTATCGCTTCTTTAATGATAACGATTTTTTAGCCTTTTGATTATGAAATATGTGCAAATTTGACCCCTGAACTTTGCAGTTTGCACTTTCAAGTTGAAAGCATTAAATATTTAAAAGGATTATTTATATGGGTTAGACCCCCCGTAGTGGGGCGTTTTTTTTAAAAAAAAATTCAAAAAAAACGCCGGATAACGCCGAGATCCCCACTACATAGGGCGTTTCCGGGCGTTTTTTTTTGAAAAAAAATGGGTTTGGCGTGATTTAAAAAACGCCGGAGCTTCATTTCTTTGTCCAATGATACCTTGCCATGTGTATATAATATTTGTGTGTGTGTATGATTAGTTTTTTTTTTCTGAAAAACAAAAAAAGAGGAAGAAGAGAATGAAGTTGCAGGTGGGAGGTGGGGAAGAAGAAAGGAAGAAGAAGAAGAAGGGAGTGGTGGGACCTTTGGTGGGGAAAAAAACAAAAAGTAATTTTTAACTTTATTTTTTTTTAAGTTTTTTAATTCTGTTTTTTATTTCGGTTTTTTTTTTTTCAAGTAGTGTAATTTTTATTTTAAATTAATGAAGTTTATTATGTTTTAAATTAAAAAAATAATTGTCAAATGATTGCATGGGCGTTATTGGAATAATGCCCCACTACACCACTTTTTGCTATAATGCCCCATGCTGACTGGGATGACACGTGTCGGATAATGCCCCATGGTGGGGGCATTATAAGTTGTTACCACTACGGGTGGTCTTAGTGGGTGAGTTTAACAGTAATAATTAATAAGATATATTGTATTAATTATTGTTGAATGTAGTATCATGTTTTGAACGTTTTGATTCCTCAAAAGGGTTAGTGATTGTGTTTAGAATGGAATGATGCAATATTTAAAAGGATTATGTGTGTGTGTGAATGTTAGGGTTGCGTGGGGTTGGGGGGGGGGGGGGGGGGGGGGGGCGGGTGCCAAGAGATGCAGCCTTCCATTTCAGATTGATGGTCCAATCACATTCACAAACCCGACACGCATGTTTAATTTATATATCTCCCATGACCACAACACATGTTATTATGTTAATGTGTGTGAGAGATGACACCCCCTTCCCACGGCCTACGTGACACAACTTTTTTTCTTTACATTCTCACATTCACCACAAACACGTAGTCTAAGAAGAGATGAATCCCGTTACGCTAAATTTAGTTATGGCCGAATCTTATACGAGATACGTCTTTAGTGGATGCAACTACCTATGAACAATATATAAACATTTAAAGAGAGAGATAGTTATTATTAGGGCTGTAAACGAACCAAACGTTCGGCGAACAGTTCGTGAACCGTTCGGCGAAAAGTTGGTTTGTGTTCGTTCGTTTATTAAGCAAACGAACACGAACAAGAAATTTCGTTCGTTTAGTTAAATGAACAAACATGAACAGAGGTCGCGTTCCTTCGTTTATGTTCGTGAACGTTCGATAACGTGTTCGCTTGTGTTTGATAGTTCATTAATATTTTTAGCTTTTATATTTATTTAAATATATCAAAATTCTGACAAAGTAAATATTTAATATGTGTCAGTGTATTATATATTCTGTTCATGAACGATTGTTTGTGTTCGTTTATTTCCATTTGTGTTCATGAACATTAGTTTGTGCTCATTTGTGTTCGCCAACGTTCGTTGCCTAAAATTAACAAACAAACACAAACGAACACGAACAAGTTCATTTCCTTAACAAACGGACGCAAACATAAAATCCCGTTCGATAAGTGTTCGTGAACGGTTCGCGAACACATATATTTTTTAACAAACGAACACGAACAAGGTCTCGTTCGTGTTCGTTCGGTTCGTTTACAGCCCTAGTTATTATGATTATAATAATTACAATTAGAGATATATAAAATATGTAAATGTCCAACAAAAATAAAACAAGCTTCGTATTAAGGTATTTAAAAAAATTGCAAAGCAAGTTGTAACATATAATAAAATAACTAATAAATTTGTAAAGACTAAATTTATTTGATGATAAAACTACTTTGCATTTAGTTGTACAAATTCATTGGGAATAGCCCAATGGTGTTGGTGAGTTAGATAAGGTGTAGAATAGTAGGAAGTCATGGGTTCAATCCCCATGATGTGCAAGTTTAGCCATTCAAAAAAAAATATTTAGTTGTACAAAATTAAAAACAGTATTAATTAATAAATCATACATACCGAGAAGAATACGATAGGTGTTTATATCTTTTTCTCTTTATATATTTTCGTGTAATTTTGTAATTACTTAGTCTTTTTTGTTATTCACAAGCCTAACCAAATTTAGCATTCAGCAATTTGTTGCAACCAGAAGTCCTAAAACGTGTACCAAAATCAGCAGTTTGTGAAAGGGAGGAAGAAACACCGGACCATGTCCTAGTTAAGTGTGGTATGGCGGAAGAAGTATGGAATCAGGTGGGTTCATGGGTCAAAACACCAGCAGCGAGGAATCGGGAAACTCTTGGCGAGATATTCAGTTCGTTAAACAATTACAATTGGCCGAAGGCAAGGTTGAAAGCTGTGCACGCAATTTTTTTATTAACAACGTGGATCATTTGGAAGAATCGGAATGAGAAGATATTTAGAGCAAAAAATGGTGAGGTATTCAAGTTGATAGAAGAGATTAAAGAAGAATCCTTTCAGTGGATGAAACATAAAACAAAGGTACCATCGATTTCGTGGGAGAATTGGTTATATTTTGCATGGTGAAATTTAGCTTAGTTTGTTCATGTACTGTTTTTCAATTTGTTATGAGTTGTATTGTTGATGTACTGTAGGTTTCATAGCACCTTGCTATGAACCTGTTGACTATGTGGTTTATAAAATGTTCCGTTTTGCTTTTAAAAAAAAAAAATGTATTTTTCTAATGACATAAGGGTAGGTTTTGCAATTGATCAGAATTTACGGGGTTGTACTAAAAAATCCATCCATCTTTTCTTTGTTATTTCCTTTTTCACTATATCCGTGTGATTTGATTATTAACACTACTATATTTATAGACGTCTTTTTTTAAGTATAGAAAAAAAAAAAATTTGAACAGCGACTATTCTATTGGATCATAAAATAGAACAAAGGGACCAATAAGGAACTGGAAGTCCAAAAAATTAAAACGACAACATTACATAACAATATCTCGAATATTAAAGTCGTACCATCTCTCCCAAACTAAGTCACCAAAAGCCGCTATGTTCTTAATCCATAGGAACGTATCTTCTTTTATCACATCCATGCACCACTCGCAAAACCGAAAACTAGATGTGGTTTAGTGTTCAGTTTCCTTCCAAAATGTTAGTATGTTTTTTTTTATATGAAACCCCATGTTCTTTCATTCCACACGAAAAAAGGGCAATTACAAAGCAATGGCAGGTAGTCGGGCAACAAGTTGCGCCGCCACCCCCTTTTGAATAGAAAAGTCGGGCAACAAGGGCAATTAGTATGTTGTATGCATATTATATACTCATCCCCATACATGTTACATGCGTATGGCTGTATGTATGTGTTCACTTATGTGCATATACAGTTTAGAGGGTTCTTTAAACGCCACAACATACAAGCATCCAATAACAAGTAAAGTGACAAGCGCTCCAGTTGGTAGTATTCTGGGATCTTTACCATGCATAGCTACACATATTAGAAATACTTCAAATAAATTGATTTTTGGATTGGTCAAATGGTTTGTTCAAGTCGAGTAAAAGTCTTGTTTCGGGTCAGGTTTAGATTCAGTGCCAATAAAAGGAAAAAGAAACAAGGGAACTAAGGTGCTGTTTGTTTTTTCTGCGGGAGACGGGGGCCGGGGGCCGGGGGTGGTCGTTTAGGGGCTGGGGTGCGACGACGAGCGGTGGAGAGGGTGGAGAGGGCTCTTGTCGGACGTGGTGGAGGCGGAGAGGGTGGAGAGAGGCTGATGTCGGACGTGGTGGGGGCGGCGCCGGAGGTTGAGACGGTGGCAGAGGCGATGGCGAACGTGGAGAAGGAGGAGATGAGGGGTTGCGGCTGCTCTTGTTCTATTTAGGGTTTGGAGAAGACTTTTGAAGTGGCCAGAAGACTTCAGTCCATATCTGCGCGAAACAGAGGTGAGGCAGAGGTTTTATTATGAAAAGTCTTCTAAAAAACAAACAAGCTGCAAGGCCCTACATCTGCGCGTGGTCTGCGTGGGGAAGACAAAAGTGGTTCAGAAGTACTTTTAAAAAAAAAACAAACAGCACCTTTTTTTTTTTAACCAACCAACTTCTATAAAGAGAACTATGTAATTTAAGGATTTATCCCATACAAGACATAATTAAAATAATTAAAAAGCGGAATTATTTCAGGTGTATAATCGGTTAAATGGATATAAGTTATCGGGTAAATAGGTTAGGTTAATGAGTGTATCACTAATATATATCCTTAAAACCCACTTTTAGGATTCACCAAAAACTACATATTGGTCTTCAAGAATGGCATACACTTTATTTTAATCTTTTGATTAATAGTTAGCTGACGGGTTTTGGGCCAAGTCTACCCAGTTTGAGTTTTTAATAAACTAACGGGTATACCTGTATATGAAACCTCACAGGTATTTTTTGGCCTGGACAAGCTTTTATAATTGAATATGAGGTTGGGGTTAACTAAACTCGTCCCAAACCCGTGAATGCAAAGAGTAATGATTAACCTATCTAAGGCACAATTATATTCAACCCTATTACAAAAATTGTTACCCAACTTATTAACGCCAGTTTCATTATTCATATCTTTCTCATAGTCTATCACTAATCAAATTGTTTATCACTAACTGAAAACATCACATCGTTTATCACTAACTGAAAACAAGAAGAAAAAGGTAATACAGGGAAGAAATTAATGATGAAATCCAGTACAATAAATCAATAATTGTTATATTACACGGAAAAACTATTTGAAATCAGTGGCAGACCCAAGAATTATTTTTTGGGCGTGCGAATGAGGGGCTCAACCAAAGTTTCAAGGGGTGCGGTCGGGATTTTTGCCTATAAAACACACAAAAAAATAAATTTTAAGAGGGACGCCCGCCCACCCAAGGCATGCGTTGGGTCCGCCCTTGTTTGACATAGTGTCCCTAGTCCAATCAACGACCTGGTCTTTGTTTTTGTTTCTGACCATTTCATACGTTTCCGAATAATTTTATTTAGTTATTCATGCGTTACGGTTCCATAAGTTTGTAGTAGATGTAACATGTAGTTGATCTATCAATTTTTTTGTCTTGTAGTGAAATAGTTTATTTTTTGTGACAATGTGTATGTTTATACTTTTATAAAAAAATAACTTGGGTTACCTTAACTCAACCATCACATCCCTTCGCTAAACGCACCTATTCTCTCAAACTAGGCACCGAACCATGTAACGAAAATATATATACACATCCCTTGTTACATATAAAATCTAACATAATTAATTTTAAAGATAATCTTACTGGGGTATTATTTAATATTTTAGTAATACTTTTTTTTTTGTGGGTTTAACACGTAATCAAAGTCTCTTTGTGTAGAAAACATAGGAAGGCTTCTATACTGACAAATATATACATACATCTTAATTAAGGTTATTGGTACTTACATTTTTTTATTATACAATTTACTTGTAACGAGTGACGGACTCAAGATTTTTTTTAAAGATATTAAGAGAGCTTAACCAAAATTTTAGTGGGGATTAGGTGTAATATAGGGGCTTAACCACATATTCTTTTCCTTTTTTTGCTTAAAAGTTAGAGTAGATATTTTTTTTCTTCAAAGAGTAAAGTATTTGATTTTCTACAATTACGTAAATTAGTTAAGAAAAAAAATTGATTCTCTACGATTACATTCATTTAATTCTCTACGATTACATTCATTTAATTTAAATTTTAAGAGTTTAAAAACTAAAGTATCATACAATATTTCTCGTTTATTTGAACACTCGCTATTGGATCACTACAGGTAAGGAAACAATTTTCTTCTTTGGTGTTCTCCAAATCCACGTTATATTTCAATTATAGTGTTCCAATTCGATAAGATGACGTGCTCCCATATTCTTTCAAGTTGTGTCCTTCACTTATTGCCACTCAAGAAATTTCCAAAAATATGATTTATTGAAAATTCAGAATTATTTCAGATAAAATTGTCTATCAATTATTTTTACAAATCGCATCCCTCTTCTTTTAAAATATACTTAAAAAACTACACTTTCATACATCATCACTCTTTATGTCATTGACAACGCTTACCATTGTCGATCATCCTTTTATATCAACATTGTCTCTCCCGTTTGCTCTACATACGTTATTAAGGAGACTATGTGGCTTTCTAGGATGTCTCATATACTTTAAAAACTGCACCCTCTCGGGTTTTGCTTAACCATGTAAGCAGTAAGTTACTGGTTACTCACGCAAGTATTTATCTATTATCAATTAATTAAGAGTGCATCCATTAGCTTTTGCAATTCTTGGGACCCGCTAGTCAAGAATTTGAGATTCTTTTCTTATTGCACTTCCTGGGTCCCACAATTCCGGGCGGTACCGTAACATTCTTCCATCTTAAATAAACCCCGTAAACACACTACATATTTATTTAGAGTTAACTGTCATTTTCGTCTCTGTGGTTTCGTGGAAAATGTCACTTCAGTATAAAAAAAAAAACAATTGCGCCAGTTCCGTCCTCAACATTTTTGAAACGTGCCACTTCAGTCCAAAAAGATAACGCCTTGCGCCAGTTCCGTCCTCAAAGTTTTTAACCGCACGTTATCTTTTTGGACTGAAATGACACGTTTCAAAAAAGTTAAGAACGGAACTGACGCAAAAAAAAATTAAGAGTGAAGTGTCATTTTCCACCAAACCACAAAAGCGAAAATGGCAGTTAACTCATTCATTTATCTAATTCACACACATTATATTTCTACTTAAAAAAAGATTACAGATTACCTATTCAACATCTACCGCTCAATTGTATAAAACAATATTCAAATAACTATACATAAATGATTCCATGTACAACCGGATATGAAACATAAACATAGACAAATGCGATACCGACAACTTATCACTAAAATTTTCAATTCATTTAAAAAAAAAATTGCATATACAACTTACAAACCAAAATCATGAATCAATATTCAGTTTACCGTTATATTAACGTAAAGCTCTTCATCCAATCGTCTAAATTCACCAACAAGAAACCCATTATCATCAACAATCATCCCTCCGTATTTCTCAAACCAATCTTCATCCACCGATCCAAATTCACCACTACCATTCTCAACGACCACCTGCGACTCACGTGTCGTTTGCGATTTATCGGCTGATGTATCGGTCTTGGAACATGGAGATTCAACTTCAACTTCATCATCGGATAGGTTTATTACTTCAAGAATTGGATCATATGACCCAACTGAACTCGTGCACTCTTGTTCGGGAATATGGATCTTGTTTGACCCGTTGACTGGACCCGAAACCGGCGTTGTTAGGACTCTTTTGTATTCTCTGTAATCAGTAGAAGAAACCTCTGATAATGCTCTCTTCGACATTGTTTTGTTTTCTTGTTTGTTTGTTTGTTGTTGATTGTAGAAACGCGTCGAGTGGGAAGAATATATTAAGATTTCGGGTCAACCAAAGTATCGCTTCTTTAATGATAACGAATTTTTTATCCTTTCGATTATGAAATATGTGCAAATTTGACCCCTGAACTTTGCTATTTGCACTTTCAAGTTGAAAGCATTAAATATTTAAAAGGATTATTTATGTGGGTTAGTGGGTGAGTTTAACAGTAATAATTAATAAGATATATTGTATTAATTATTGTTGAATGTAAAGTATCATGTTTTGAACGTTTTGATTCCTCAAAAGGATTAGTGATTGTGTTTAGACCACCCGTAGTGGTAAACAAGAATAATGCCCCCAACATGGGGCATTATACGACACGTGGCGCCTAGTCACACATGGGGCATTATAGCAAAAGAGGCGTAGTGGGGCATTATTCCAATAACGCCCATTCAATCATTTGACAATTATTTTTTTTTAATTTAAAACATAAAGTCTTCATTAATTTAAAATAAAAATTACAATACTTGAAAAAAAAATACCAAATAAAAACAGAAAATTAAAAAAACCGAAAAAAAAAACTGAAAAAAAAAACTGAAAATTAAAAAAACCGAAAAAAAAAACCGAAAAAAAAAATTAAAAAAAAAATAGATGATCTAAAGTCCATATTTTTCTCGTATTTTTTGGCGACGCATTTGAGCCAAGATCAACGCGTCGCCTTGGAGGTGGTCGATCGGTTTGGACAAAAACTCAATGTCCTTTTCCATTTGTCTCGCCTCTTGCAAGTCGTTGAACTTTTTGGTTTCAACCACTCGGTCTTTCATAATCTCCCAACGTTTGTGGCCGAGGTCGCGAATGTCTTGGAGACGACGGTTCATCTCCTCGAAATCATCCTTTAACTCGAGATCGGAAGACGACTCGACCGTTTTTTTCCCGGTTCCCTTTCTTCTACCGGTGGGTCGGACCAACTCTTCTTGAATTCCCTCGTCAACGTCCACCGCTTCATTTAAATCAACATTGCGGGCATCCGATGTCGGAGTTGACGGGTCAGCGGAGGATGATGTTTTTGACCTTTTAGCCCGACGTCTACTACTTGACGTCATTGGATTAACTAGCGCCCACTTTGGACTTTTTCGTAGTAGCTCCCAACACTTATAGTACGTGAAAGGGCATTTCGTCCTATCGAACTCCTCCAAAGTCTTTGTTAAAACCCCGACGTCACATTCACCGCTCGGCCGATTATCGTAGTTACGTTGGTAAACTTCTTGGAACGCGTGACACTTGTTGTTGATGTCGGTCCATTTGCTAGAAATTGAATCTTTGTCCCGATGTTCGCCTTGACCCCATGTGCTATAAAAGAGTGCACGAACCCTATCCCAAAAAACGGGGCCCGTTTGAAAGTTTGCTACAAATTAAAAAAAAAAAAAATATAAGTTGAAATTAAAAAAAATAAAAAAACAGTAAATATAAAAACAGAAAAAAAACAGAATAAAAAAACAGAAAAAAAAAAACAGAATAAAAAATAAAAATATAAGTTACCGGTATCTTCGTCCTCCGAAATGTCGAGCCACGCCCGAGTCAACGTGTATTCCTCGTCCTTCGTCCATTTAATGGTTTTTTTTGTACGTCGAGGTTCGTCCTTTTCCTTCTTCTTATGCGACCTTCTGCCGCGTTTCGATTTGTCTTGCACCGGTTCGGGTTGCGTCTCCGGCACTACATCGACATCGGGTTCGGATTCGGGTTCGGGTTGTGACGGTTGCGACCCGCCGGCTTGACCATAGCCGTAGGTGGTAGGTACAAACGTAATGGCGCCAGTCAAGTAAGCCGCGTACGGTAAAAAGGTTGGGTCCATGTCTTGAAGGTTATACGGGTTTTGCGGTTGCGTTGTGTTCGGGTTCGTGGGTCTTGCGGGGCCACCAAAAGGGGGTCGGTATGGATGCATGCTTGTAAAAAAATAGGAGAAAGTGGGTGTTTTTTATAAAATAATAGAAGAAAGTGGGATAGAAAGTAGGAGGATTTTTATAAAAATATGGAGAAAAAGGGTTGATATATATATAGTGGGTAAAATTTTGAATTAAAAAAAATATATATAACTTTTGACCGTTTGTCAACGGTCGAATCTCGCAACCCAACAACAATTCAGCGTTTTAATAAACACGCCGGAGCCAATTTTTTTCAAAAAAAACGCCCGGAAACGCCCTATGTAGTGGGGGTCTCGGCGTTTTCCGGCGTTTTTTTTGAATTTTTTTTAAAAAAACGCCCCATTACGGGGGGACTTAGAATGGAATGCAAAATAACATGCAATATTAGGATTATGTGTGTGTGTGTGAATGTTAGGGTTGCGTGGGGTTGGGGGGGGGGGGGGGGGGCGCCAAGAGTTGCAGCCTTCCATTTCAGATTGATGGTCCAGTCATATTCACAAACCGGACACACATGTTTAATTTATATATCTCCCATGACCACAACACATGTTATTATGTTAATGTGTATGAAATATGACACCCCCTTCCCGCTGCCTACTACGTGACAACTTTTTTCTTTACATTCTCACATTCACCACAAACACATAGTCTAAGAAGAGATGATTCCATTACGCTATGTTTAGTTATGGCCGAATCTTATACGGGATACGTCTTTAGTGGATGCAACTACCTATGAACAATATATAAACATTTAAAGAGAGACATAGTTATTATGATTATAATAATTACAATTAGAGATATATAAAATATGTAAATGTCCAACAAAAATAAAACAAGCTTCGTATTAAGGTATTTAAAAAAATTGCAAAGTAAGTTGTAACATATAATAAAATAACTAATAAATTCGTAAAGAATAAATTTATTTGATGATAAAACTACTTTGCATTTAGTTGTACAAAATTAAAAACAATATTAATTAATAAATCATACATACCGAGGAGAATACGATAGGTGTTTATATCTTTTTCTCTTTATATATTTTCGTGTAATTTTGTAATTTCTTAGTCTTTTTTGTTATTCACAAGCCTAACCAAATTTAGTATTCAGCAATTTGTTGCAACCAGAAGTCCTAAAACGTGTACCAAAATCAGCAATATATGTTCATCTATGTATTTTTCTAATCACATAAGGGTAGGTTTTGCAATTGTTCAGAATTTAAGGGGGTGTACTAAAATATCCATCCATCTTTTCTTTGTTGTATCCTTTTTCATTATATCCGTGTGAATAACAAAATATAGGTATAGGAAACAATAGAATTAGGACATGTGGTAAAATTTAAAAGAGTAAATTACAAAGTTCGTCCTTTATGTATGTCATTTATTACAAAGTATGTCCTTTATCTTTAATAAGCTCAGAAAACATACTTAATGTTTGCAAACCCTTGCGTGTTATGTCCTTTAGCCCTAACTGAGTTAGTTTTTATAGTTAAATCTGACCAGGTGGATCATACATGAGGGTATTTTAGACATTTTACTCTAAATAAATAATTATGTTTAAAAAAATATATTATATATACATCAATGACCAGAACTCTCCTTCATCCTCTCTCTCTACCTCTCTCACACAAACACACCCAGTACCATCTACACACCATCACCTCCACACCTCCACTGTCACCACCGCACCTCCACCACCGTCAACACCTCCACCACCATACCTCCATCATTAGCACTGAACTTCCACCACCGCACCTCCACTCCTGCTGCACAACCTCCACCACCGCATCTCCACCGCCGTCGTCGGAGATCCAGATGCGCCGTCAAACCACCACTCTCTCTTATCCTCCACCGTTCTTCCAGATCGACCACCTACCTCTCCGACCACCACCCCCTTCAATCATCTCATCTGCAGCCACAGATTCGCTCAACATACCACCTTTTCTCCACCTAATCATGGTCGGTGCTACTTTTGATATGTCACTTAACGATCTAATCAAGAACAACAAGAAGTCCGACGACAGCGGCGGCCGCGACCGTGGTCCAGCATCTGCACCGGGACCTGCATATCGCTTCAACAACCACGATTTTAACAAATCTACTCCTTATGGCACAACTAAGGTTGATTAGTTAGTTTGATCAGGTTGATTTAATGGTTGAATTTGGTGGAATGTTGTAGATGTTTGCAAAGGTTTTGTGCATCTGATTTAGGCATCGGATACTGCTCCTGCTGCTTGGAATCATGATATGTTAGGTGGTGTGGATCTGAGTTTTGGACCTGGTGGCAGGGCTTCTAGAATTGAAACTGGAACGAGGCTTTTATGTGTCCACTTTGGATTGTGGAGTTTTTAATGAGGATATTAAGGTATTTGTTATTTTGTTTAGTTGGGGATGCGGGTGGTGCGGTGGGAGAGATGGGTGGTGGTGGCAAGTGAGTGGTGGTTGGGTGGTTGCAGTGGTGGACAGTTAGAGTGAGAAAGAGTGTAGAGCTACAGAGAGAGATTGTATCTGTGTGTTTGTATATATATATAATATAAATAAAATTCTTTTATATTATTTTTTATAATTGTTTATTTTAGTAATTAGAGTAAAATGTCTAAAATACCCTCATGTAGGATCCACCTGGTCAGATTTAACTATAAAAACTAACTCAGTTAGGCCTAAAGGACATAACACGCAAGGGTTTGCAAACATTAAGTATGTTTTCTGAGCTTATTAAAGATAAAGGACATACTTTGTAATAAATTACATACATAAAGGACGAACTTTGTAATTTACTCAATTTAAAATAAAGAGGAAGGGTATTTTAGTCAATCTTATCCTTTTCTTCTTCCTTCTTCTTCCCAGTAACATCAAAACCCACCATTTTCAAAACCCACCATCTTTAACCATTTCTTCACTTTCTATCTCAATAATCACTACATTATAGTGCGATTTTCGTCACCAATCAATGATTCAAACACCCGATCAACGTGTTCTTCAACTTTTTTGAAGAAAATCCAGTTTAATTTCATACAAAATCTCGTTTTTTCCGTTGATTTTTGAAGATAATCACTCGATCCGTTCGATTCGATCTCTGATAAGTGTTTCAATCATTTAAATTTCGTTAATCGTTGAACAAACCGACTTCGATCCATGTAAGAAATTCTTTAATTTCATTTTTACGATATGGGTTTTTGATTTAGTCATTGAGTTTTACGATCTTGGCAGGGGTCCGGGGGCAGGGCCCCTGGTAGCAGGGTCCCAGGGGCGGCAGCCCCTGGCGGGGTCCAAGGGGCAGAGCCCCTGGCTAGGGTTGAGCTGGAAAAAATGCATCGGACAATTCACAGACAAAATTATTCCTGGTTCATCAGACAATGCATCAGAAAAAATGCATCAGACAATGCATCAGAAAAAATGCATCAGACAATTCCTGGTTCAATGCGTTTTATAGAGAACAATTTCTTTGGTGTTTTTAGGTCATTGCGTTTTAGAACTAAGACATTTTTATGTGTTTTCTGGCCATTGCGTTTTAGAAAAACACATTTCTGAAGTGTTTCTAGTCATTGCGTTTTAGGTAAAAACACATTTTTAGGTGTTTTCAGTCCATTGCGTTTTAGAGAGAACACTTTCTTTTGTTTTTTAGGCCATTGCGTTTTAGAAAGGAGACATTTTTAAGTGTTTTCTGGCCATTGCGTTTTATAAATAAGACATTTCTTTGTGTTTTTGGTGCATTGCGTTTTAGGTAAAACACATTTTTATGTGTTTTCAGTCCATTGCGTTTTAGAAAACAGACATTTTAAGTGTTTTCTGGCCATTGCGTTTTAAAACTAAGACATTTCTTTGTGTTTTTTGTGCATTGCGTTTTAGGTAAAACACATTTTTATGTGTTTTCAGTCCATTGCGTTTTAGAAAATACACTTTCTTTTGTGTTTCTAGGCTACTGCGTTTTAGAAATAAGACATTTTTTTGTGTTTTCTGGCCATTGTGTTTTATAAATAAGACATTTCTTTGTGTTTTTGATGCATTGCGTTTTAGAAAAATGTCATTTTTAGGTTTTTTTTTTTCATTGCGTTTTACACAACTGGGTTTTAATTTTTTTTTTTCGAAAATATAGCAACAGTATACTCGTTTTAAAGATAAAAAAATGCTCGTTTTTTGGTGCAATTTTTATAAAAAAAATAATGTCGTATGAAATAGTTATTAACGTTTAAAAAATGGGGGGAAATTGAAGGAGAGAGAAACTATTGCCTTGGATTGACTAGAATGTCACTAAACAAACTCACACGCCTCTTTTCTTCCCTTTAATTTCCCTCATTTAATCTTAGCCATTGATTAACTAAATGGATGGTCAAGATTACTTCCTAGCCTTCTTATCCAAATAAATTTCCTATTATATACTAACCCTTGATTATTAACACTACTATATTTATAGACGTCTTTTTTAAGTTAGAAATTATTATTTGAGTAAACTTCCGTTTTGCTCCCTATGGTTTGGTCACTTTAATAGTTTTGTCCTAAACCTTTCAAAATAGCCATTTTATTCCCTGATCTTTGAAGGCCTTCATGATTTTGCTCCCCGTCCCTTAACGTTATCCATTTAAGCAGTTAAAGCATGTCACGTGCAAAACACTTGAGGGGCAATTATGTCTTTTCCCAACCCTAATTAATGAGTCACATTTAAAACCCTAACAACCCATTATCTGCTTCCCCATCACATTCAAAACCCTAACTTCCATTAGCTACTTTTTTGAGCAAGATCAAGTTTCCAACTGAATCGATTTGTTTCGGATCAAGATTTGATAACTTGGAACAAATTTACATTGAATACATTCTGATCTGGTTGTGAACTTCGAAAAACAAAGAAGAAGAGAACTAAGCTGGATAATATATGTGATTGTTAATTTCATGTTGCATCGGGTTTCACTTTCCGTCGCTCACATCTTTCTTTCAATCTCGAATTTCTGAAGTTATAAGCTTATAGTCGGGTATTATACCCCTAAATAGCGAAGTTCTGCTCCGTTGTAAGTATTATAGCCCCTGGATACGTATTAGATACTCTGCCCGATTGATCTAGGGTTTCGTAACGGCTGTCGTGGTTCTGCCCGACGTAGTCGTTGGAATGCCGTCTCGGGGAGGGTATTGCTAATGTTAAAATGGGTTATTAATACTAACACGTGTGCTTTTGTGTAATTTATAGATTATTCCCAGGAAATCCTTACTGAAAACCATAAAACAGCAATGTGAGTTGATCCACTTTTTGTAAACCTTTTTGTGAACTGTTTTACAAAACCTTAAATACTTTTCCATGCGAATAACCGTATTGAGTATTTGTAAGAATACAATTATAGTGGGTATGTTGGGGTTTTGTATACAAAATTTGTTACCACCTGGTCAAGGAGTAACATTTCCACAAGTTGAGTATGACAGTACCACTGATGTTAATTGTTATATCTTGGAAACAAATGTAATTGCGGATGTGCCCTCAATACTGTACACTGTGACTTTTTATTTAAACTTGATTAAATTGGGATTCACTCACCAGTATTTCCCACTGACAAACGTTTTTAAAACGCGTTTCAGGTAACAAAATGTGAAAGCCAAATAGAAACCAGCTGGACAGCACTGAAGGCTTGGAAAAGTGGCAATAAAGTTACCTAAAATAAAATAGATGTTTTTATTAAATAAAATAGGATTTATTCCTATAAAAACGTGTGTACTGTGAACTTGGGTTTTATCCCATTTGTTTAATATTATAAATTATGGTGGTTTTACTCTGATAAACATTTCCTAACTACGGTCCTGATGAAAAATTCCACTGCCAAATTAGACTGATACCACGATACCACCGAAACTGGCTCGCGGCCGCCCGTTCCCGGGAATCAGGGATCGGGGGTTGCGACAGAAGGTGGTATCAGAGCTAAGCCACTGATTCAGCCACAGAGATGTTCTGCTGACATCAAATTGCAAAGTGTTAGGAAATAAATTATGGAAATACGTGCATAACTGTAATTATTTGTTATGTGTTATTTGACTATCTGTTAGTTTACAGTATGAGCGACCAAGGACCATCTGACGCGTATCGTCAATTGTCTGGTTCGCCTAGAAGCGAAGGCACCTCCTCTTCTCAGCCTGCCCTCTCTGGGTACTCTGCTGACACGGAAGAAGGAATCTTTGTGTTTATGGCTCAATCCGAGGAACCATTTCCTCAAAAGAAAAGGGGATGGTTCAGTCGAGGGGCGCATGAGCGTAGAAAACATATGAAAAAGTTACAGGAACAGAGGGTATTAGCAGCATCCAAGAGAGAGACAGATGCCTATGCCCAAGATATGATCAATAGGGGTATAGCCAACATCCACATATTAGCAACCACTGCAGCTGACCCTAACCTAGAGCAAATGATAGCACCCCAACCACAATTGCCTGACCAACCCATGGAACTAGAAAACCCTGAAAATCAAGTAGAGATGCATGACTTCAACCCGGAGGAAATACCAAGGGTAGCAGCACCAAACCCCCTAGACCCAAATTATGACCCCTAGTGGGACAATAATAGGGATTATGTGCCACGTTACCAAATGAACGAAGACATGCCTATGCCAACCTTAGGAGACTACCCAGGTATGGATCCTTTAGACCCTTATTACCACGATGAATACATTAGGGAGATTCTAGAAGATCCTTACCATCTCCGAACTCATACACCTCCATATCAGGAACCCGCACCCAGATTCCAAACCCAGTCCTAGAACCTGCACCCCCAATGAGTGCAGAAAACGTCCAAGAACTTAGGACTTTCGGTGAGGAAATTTTAGAAAGCAGTGAGAGAATGCGACAGGTGGGAGAGCGTCTCGTCTGGAAGTATGACGAACGCAATATGGATTTCTGGATGAATCTATATCAGGGAATGTGTAAGAAACGGTGGTAGTAATAATAATATAATAATATCATAAAATAAAAATAAAATATGTGTGTACGGATGCCTACTATTATTAGTGTAATCTTCTTTCAGTTGGTATTGTAATTTTTAATTCAGTACTAGGATGTAATAGACGCATAGTATATGAATAGAGTAAGTCGCAATGATCGACGCTTTTGATTAAATTGCGTGTCATGTGATTGATTATGTTAAACATTATTTTGTGATATTGATACGGGGTAAATGTTTAAAATTCAGATGGCCGACGAAGGACATCAAGATAATCTGAATAATGATAACCAGAGTAACATTAACGTGGTTAATGAAAATCCAAGCGACAATAATCATGGAAACCAAATGGATAATAGTGCCGTTCAACACATAGTGGCACAAGGAATTATAGATGCAATGCCATTTATTATTCAAACGGTTCAAGAAGCGAATAATAAAAGTAAACATAGCAGTAAGCGACCAAGTGAACCAGAACACAGTGTGAACAATGGTCCTGTACTTCAAATGCCCATTCCCAAAAGAAGAAGAACTGTGCCTAACGGTTGTTCTTACAAGGAATTCTGGTCTTGTAAACCAATAGAATTCTTGGGCAATGAAGAACCTATTGCAGCCCTACGCTGGATAGAAAAGACTGAGGCTGTTCTGAAAATAAGTAAATGTGCGGAAGAGGACAAGATAATGTTTGCTTCCAATCTATTCAAGAATTCAGCCTTAGAATGGTGGAATACTATCCTCCAGTCTAGAGGAAGTGATAAGGTTTATAATATGGAATGGGAAGAATTTAGGAATATGGTGGAAAGGAAATTCTGCCCTCCTAATGAAAAAGAGCAAATAGCAAACAAATTCCTAAATCTTAGAATGAATGGAGTGGATAGTAAGGGGTACACTACTACATTCTTTGAATATGCTAGGATAGTGCCAACCCTTGCATCACCTGAACCGATATTAATCTCCCGTTACATCTGGGGATTAATTGGAGAAATTAGACATGTAGTCAAGGCAGCTAGACCCCAAACCATAGAAGAAGCTGTAGAACTAGCCAATACCTTGACTGATGAACTAGTTCGTACTAGAGAAGAAGATCAGAGGAGAAACTTGACTCAAAGGCTTACCCAAGAATTCCGTTCTGGGAATTTCAACCGTAGGAACGTAGGTTCTACCTCTGCACCGTATTGCAGGATCTGCAAAAAGATGCATTCTGGAAAATGTTCCATTTACTGCAATTTCTGCAAAGCACCAGGACATAAGGAAGAGACCTGTAGGAGGAAATCCAGTAATGGATTGTGCTTCAACTGTGGAGAAAAAGGTCATATCAAGCCAAACTGTCCAAAACTGGCTCCAGCTACGAATAACAAGAACACTAAAAATGCTAGAGCATTTGTTCTAACTGCAGAAGAAGCCAAGATGATCCCAGATGTTATAGCTGGTACGTTTTTAGTTAATGATGTATTTGCTAAAGTATTATTTGACTTTGGTGCAAACCAAAGTTTTATTAATACTTCGTTTTGCAAAATTCTAAATCAGCCATTAACTAAACTACCACAAGAATGTCTAGTAGAGACAGCTAATGGAGAAACTATTAGGATTTCTGAAATCTTGCAGCGAGCAAGAATAGAAATTTTAAACCAAACGTTTAAGGCAAACCTTTATCCAATGAACCTGGCAGGATTTGATGTTGTTTTAGGAATGGATTGGTTAATAGCCAATAAAGCCAGTATTTTATGTGATCAAAAGTCAATTCAAGTAAATTCATCTAAAGGTAAAACGATCATAATTAAAGGAAATAAGCCATCTAGATCCACAAAATTCATCTCTGTGATGAAAACTGCAAGTTCTATAAGAAAAGGTTCTATAGTGTATTTGATTTCTATAATCACTAACACAAAAGGAAAAGAACTAAAAGACATTCCAGTAGTGTCTCAGTTTTCAGATGTCTTCCCAGAAGAATTACCAGGACTACATCCAGACAGAGAAGTTGAATTCAGAATTCACCTGCTACCAGGAACAGCACCAATTGCCAAAGCACCTTACCGTTTGGCACCCGCCGAAATGCAGGAACTGAAGAAACAATTAGATGAATTTCTAGAAAAGGGATTCATACAACCAAGCTCATGTGCATTGACTACCGTGAATTAAACCCCTATTATATGTTAAAATATCTTAATATGTCTTTAAATATAACCCGATGTAAAAACCGAGCCCGAAACATGTTATAACATATAAAACAAAATATAAAATCTGAAATATAAGTTGAGGCGGGCCGCGTAGGACTCCACCCCAACTTTACGCGGGCGGTATAAGGGTAGAGACCGGACTCCGTTTGATTTAGTTAGTTAAGGCGGGCCGCGTAAGACCCATGCTAAGTTCACGCAGGCCGCGAGTAACCTAAAATGTGGCGCAGCCCGGTGCTGACACGTGTCAACATCGTGGCGGGTCTATGGGATGAGCCGGATAAGCTATACGTTGACCGAACATTGACGCGGGCCGCGTATGCCCTTACCTATTCTTACGCGGGCCGCGTAAGGACCAGAATCAGGCCCTATATAAGAAGGCCATCGGGTTTCACTTTCCGTCGCTCACATCTTTCTTTCAATCTCGAATTTCTGAAGTTATAAGCTTATAGTCGGGTATTATACCCCTAAATAGCGAAGTTCTGCTCCGTTGTAAGTATTATAACCCCTGGATACGTATTAGATACTCTGCCCGATTGATCTAGGGTTTCGTAACGGCTGTCGTGGTTCTGCCCGACGTAGTCGTTGGAATGCCGTCTCGGGGAGGGTATTGCTAATGTTAAAATGGGTTATTAATACTAACACGTGTGCTTTTGTGTAATTTATAGATTATTCCCAGGAAATCCTTACTGAAAACCATAAAACACCAATGTGAGTTGATCCACTTTTTGTAAACCTTTTTGTGAACTGTTTTACAAAACCTTAAATACTTTTCCATGTGAATAACCGTATTGAGTATTTGTAAGAATACAATTATAGTGGGTATGTTGGGATTTTGTATACAAAATTTGTTACCACCTGGTCAAGGAGTAACATTTCCACAAGTTGAGTATGACAGTACCACTGATGTTAATTGTTATATCTTGGAAACAAATGTAATTGCGGATGTGCCCTCAATACTGTACACTGTGACTTTTTATTTAAACTTGATTAAATTGGGATTCACTCACCAGTATTTCCCACTGACAAACGTTTTTAAAACGCGTTTCAGGTAACAAAATGTGAAAGCCAAATAGAAACCAGCTGGACAGCACTGAAGGCTTGGAAAAGTGGCAATAAAGTTACCTAAAATAAAATAGATGTTTTTATTAAATAAAATAGGATTTATTCCTATAAAAACGTGTGTACTATGAACTTGGGTTTTATCCCATTTGTTTAATATTATAAATTATGGTGGTTTTACTCTGATAAACATTTCCTAACCACGGTCCTGATGAAAAATTCCGCTGCCAAATTAGACTGATACCACGATACCACCGAAACTGGCTCGCGGCCGCCCGTTCCCAGGAATCAGGGATCGGGGGTTGCGACAGAAATCGTATCAGATTTCGATTGATTTCGGACTGTTCCGGTGTATCGTTTTAGATTTTAAATGAGTTTTAGTGTATATCGGACTGAGTTTTGGTTAAAATTTGAACATTACGGTTTGTTTTTCTTTGATGAAATCAATCTGAATATATCAAACATCATCTTCAAGTTTCATATATCAATCAAGATACGGTTTGAATCGAAAGTTGAAACGATTGATTCCTGAGATCTGAGATGATTTGAAAACATAGAATTTTTAACGATTCTGGATCTGATATTGTTGGATTTCGAAATAGATATTTGAGAAGTTTTAACTTGTTTGAAGAGCATTGCAAAATACAAGAAAATTTGATTCGTTTGGATGAATTTTAGATCTGAAATCATATTTTGATCTGAATTGTTATAGTTATATGTTTTTGATCGAATTAAAGTTAGTATTAATGAAGTTGAGATAGCGTTGTTTGGCTGCTGAAAATCTTAGAGTTCGTAGGAAGTTTCTGAGTGGTTGTTGTGATAAAAAATGAAGAAAGAAAACTGCAGATAATGGGGAAGAAGATGAAATGGGGAAGGAGATAATCGGTTTTTAAGGTTTTAAATGTGACTCATTAATTAGGGTTGGGAAAAGACATAATTGCCCCTCAGGTGTTTTGCACATGACATGTTTTAACTGCTTAAATGGATGACGTTAAGGGGCGGGGAGCAAAATCATGAAGGCCTTCAAAGATCAGGGAGTAAAATGGCTATTTTGAAAGGTTTGGGGCAAAACCGTTAAAATGACCAAACCACAGTGTCACGACCCCCGACCCACCCTGGACGGAATCGGGTGCCGTGAACAGTCCAGCGGTACCGGTGATTATTTTGAAAACATTGCAGCGGAAATTTCATCAGAACCGTGAGTTAGGAAAAATATCAGAGTTTAGAAAACACCGGATTTTATTTAATAAATGGGATAAACCCATGTTTTATAATGGTAGCTTTAATAAAGATAAATTTGATTATATAAAACAATATTTCTTATTTTTATTTAATTAATAAAATAAGCCACTTCTTGATGCCTTTCAGTGCCGTATCCATCTCTTACTCCAATCTACTGTAATTACCTGAAAAGTGTTTTAAAAAGGTTTTGTCAGCGGGAAATACTGAGTGAATCATTCTATTTTGCATAATGACGCATAGTTATTAATTACAGCATAAGAGCGATTACAATGGCTTCTATCTTATTTTTATCTGGCGTTCTGTCACAATGGTGACAAGTCACAATGGTGACGATGGTCATACCACTATTAGATCAATGAACCTAAATAGTGACGATTATCCCTGTAGGTTAATGAACCTAACAGTGATTATCCCGAGTAGGTCAATGAACCTGACTGGGAGAAAATTAGTAATGTGCACAATACCCCATTAACCAGTAATTCAAGATATCCATGACTTAGTCCCTATAATTATAACCTTGAAAATAATTTGAGTATTGTAAAACAGTTGATAAAAAGAGAATGACTCACATTATAACCATGCAGATTCATACAGCCAAAGTTTAGTCTACAGATAAGCCTTGATATATTGCAGATTTATACAGGCAGAGCTTAGCTTATTGATTTAGCCTTGTAACCTAGTGCACACGAACTAGGTAAATAACTAATACAGCATTTACGATAACTCACGAGATTAAAACCCTCACAACGAATGACAAAGTGCGATACTTAAACATCCATCAGATTCACAACGAATGACAAAGTGTAATCACTTAAACATCCATCGGAATCACGACTAATGACAAAGCATAAACCCTAATGTGGGCAGCACTTAAACATCCATTGGATAGTTCCAATCGATCGGACATTGAATCGTAGCAGCGATTGAGTTAATACCCGGCATCGTAGCAGCACCCCCTTCTACTAATTAGTGATTTTGTGACTGTTTCGACTATAACTCGACATACAGATCGAATTTGAACGTCGTAATGAAAACAGAAATCAAGTCCCAGACGCTGCTATTTATACACAAAATTGGACATGCTTACGGACCGTAAGACTCCCAATGTTACGGTCCGTAAGGGTGCTTACGGTCCGTAAGACTCTTAATGTTACGGTCCGTAAGAGACACCAAATCACTATAGGGTAGCCACGCGTGGGAGTAGGCCAGCTGAGTCGACGAAATGATTAAATTTGATTTTTATAATAACTTATAAGGATAATCGTTGAGTAGGGAATGCCCCCCCTGAGTTTTAGTGGCCCTGATCCTGATTCTGATAGTTCTGAAATTTGTAGGGTTTGTGCAGAATCACTTGGGTGTCACAATTAGGGTTTCCTATTGGATAAAATAATGAAATAAATAGGACTTTTAATGAGGGTTGTTACATTCTCCCCACCTTAATAAAAATCTCGTCCTCGAGATTTACTGGAATAATTGAGGATACTTTTTCTTCATCTCAGATTCCAGTTCCCAAGTGTATTTGGGTTATGATATTTCTTTTAGACTTATGTCCCATTTTAGTTAATAAAAATAATATTAGGGTAGATGACACAGAATTAAAATATCAAATTTTGTGAATACGAGTTGTACCATAAGTAGGATTTAATGGTTCAACTGAATTGGTTCAAGAAATCGATTATCAAATGAATGAGATGAAATGATATAATTTCCAAAGTATGTATATTTTCATATATAATTAAAAATTTACTAAATAAGTATGATAACTTAACTAGTCATTATCATGGTGGATATTGGTTAGTGCTGCCTTGTTTAAGCAAAGGTGATCAGTCCATGCCTAACTAAGGCTAGGCTATTCAATACCTGCCCCTGATAATAACCCTAGCATTTTAAAATAATACTAACACTTCTGTTATTAATTTATTATTAATAATAAAACTAATATTAATTATCAATAATAAATAACTGAACGTAAACTTAAATGAGAATATACTTCAACATAAATTTTTATATATTTATATATAAAAATATAAATTCTTTACCTCAATGGTTTAACAAGAATATAGTAATACTATTTTATAATTTAGGTAATCACTTATGTAAGTTTCCATATAAAATAAATTTTATATAATGTTTTTCAATTGAAGATGTTAAAGCAATAATTATCATGAAAGGCTTGATTGATGTCGTAATAACTATTAAGAGATATACTGAAATATGAATTTGGGTATCATTATTTGAGCACATGATTATTTTAAGATTCTTTGTATAGAATAAAAACAAAGTGGATTTAATATAAATAATTAAATGATTAAATCCGAGATTAGCGCAATCTTCAGATTTTGTGAAAATGTTACCTCAAAGTGATTGTGATCATAGAAATGATTTAGTGAAGTCGAGGATCACACCAGCATGTTGTAACACCCCGAAAATATAAAACCTTATATTAAAATTTTAGAGTATAATAACGAGAATTAACTAATTAGGAATTTTAACCTAGTTAGTTAGTTAGTTAAAAATTGGTTCATTACATGGTTAAAAGTTAATAAACTATATGTTGAATATAGTAGAGGGGCCATAGTTGTAAAAAGATTTAAACTATAATATTGTTTTAATAAAAACAAAATACAAACCCCATTTTTTTTAGAAGTCTGGTCGCACATCAGAGAGCAGGGGCGACACCCCACCTTCACAAAACCTAAAATCACTAAAACTCTCAAATTGAAGGTTAAAATCCTGCCCCAAATCAAAATCCGAGTACAGATTATTGATCCTCATCACAAGAGGATTCTAAGGTATGTAAAATTCAAGGAAAACTCTGAATTTGAAATTATCATGAATTGGGAAAAATCTGAAATTAAGCTTGCATGTATGTGTTATTATGATTAAGAAACAACTATAGTGTTTAGGGACAAACCCTAGATCAAAATAAGTTGAAATCATAAGAAATTTTGTGAAACCTAAGAACACCATTGTAGGTAAATTGTGAAATATGTGTAATTGAATGAACACTAGGAAAATAGATTGTTGATTTTGTGTAAATTGATGATCTGGAAGTGAATTCAGGAAATCTTGAAACTAACAATCATGTAAAATGTTGATTTAAGTGAAATTAGGGCAAAATGGTAAGTTGAGAACTTGTCATACAATCTTGTGATAAATCTGCCTTTAAGGTGTTTGTAAAAATGCCTCAAAGAAGGTTTAAAGATAGAAATTTAAAAGCTTTAACGCATAATTATGACGTTTAGGTATATTATGCGAAGCGAAGTCTAAAGAGAGTTCTAAACATGTCTTGAATTGAACTCTATAGGAAAAGATACCGGGACGTCGAGTGGACAAGCCGGTGGTGATTCGCGGTTGAAGGGCGTACGATAAGGTATGTAACTTGAATTGTTACATTTAGTAGATTTTGATTGTTGTAAAACGCATAGTAGAAATCTGGAATAAAGGTTGCTATGAATGAAAACGGTAATGTCGCTATGTTAAATGATTGGTCAAAAGTTGTTTAGAATTCGATGGTTGTCGTCATAAGAAAGGAATTTTGTAGACGAGCCAAACGGTTCGAATAATCAAACAAGACAGGGTAATGTTCCGGATTATAACGGTTTGATCCTTGATATAGGTTATTAATAGAATGTTAAAAATACAAGAATTCAATGTATATGTTGTTAGAAAGTGAAATCCGAAGGTTGGGTTTTGGGTTCAACAAACACAACAAAACAAGAGTCGGATTTCCAGGTGCTACCGTAAATTACGGTAGTACCGTAATTTACGGTAGGGATCATATATTTACGGTGAAATTCTCCTGGTTTACGGTGACCAGGAGCCTTCATAATCCACCGTAACTTACGGTCACACCGTAAGTTACGGTGCAACCAGGAAACAAATTATTATTTTATTTTCTTGACTTTGATGTTGGATTTTATTATTATGAACTATATAATGGTGTCAAATCTAATATTTTAAAGATTTGAACTTTAGGTATCAAGGTGTTTCTTACGGATGATGGTCAAGCGGATGATGAAGAACCGAACACTCAAATCTACGCTTCCGCATTTAAACTTTTGTAAACAAATTGTAATGTCTTCTTGAATATGTTTTCGTAGGATCAAATGGTGAATGTTGTGTCTAGTTTTTAAATAAACTTTCAGTTCATGTAAGCTCTTTAAAACTACAAATTTTGGCATGATATGCAAAGTATAATGTCATTAAATCTAGCATTTTAACAAGGGTGTTACAAGTTGGTATCAGAGCTCAAGGTTGTCAGTAAGTGTTCGGTTCAAGCTTGATCGATCGTCCGGTAAGAATTAAATTGTTTTGTTAATAAATTATGTACTATGTATAAAATGAGAAATGAACAAATATGCATGAAAAGAGTGTGTAAGCTCACTCAAAAACAATAAATGCATGAAACAAGAATGATTAAATCAAGTCACGGACTTGATTGAATAGAAACAAGAATGATTAAATCAAGTTACAGACTTGATTAAATAGAAACAAAGATGATTAAATCAAGTCACGGACTTGATTGAATTGAAACAAGAATGATTAAATCAAGTTATGAACTTGATTAAATCAAAACAAGTAAAGCATGTGTTATAAATGGAATGTTTAACAAACTATGTAAACATTTCAGAAATAGAGATGGCTGATGGAGGTAATGAAAATGCGGTGCCAAGAGTCACCGAGCAAATGAAGGAAGTGATTGCCGAAGAGGTCGGAAAGGCGATCGAAAACAGCCTGTCGGGCTTTATTGATAAAATTCAAAACACAGTTTTATCAATAGTAGAAGAAAGAATCAAGAAATTGGAAGATGGTTCCAATTCAGCAAAGGAAAAGCATGGTGGACGAAAGCCTTGTTCATACAAGGAATTCATGGCATGTAAACCACCAATATATAATGGGGAGGTTGATCCAATTGTGTGCCAACGATGGTTAAGTGATATTGAAGGAGTATTCGAGAGAACTCATTGTGATGAAAATGACTACGTAGCTTATGGTACGGGTCAATTAAGAGGTCAAGCGAAGGACTGGTGGGATAACAAAAAGAAGGAGATTGGAAGTGAAGCGGCTAAGGCCATGACATGGGAGGAGTTTAAGACACCGTTTCTTAAACACCATAGTCCCAAAGCGGTCATAAATAGAATCAAGGAAGAGTTCATGCAACTCAGACACAAGGGCGAATCCATAGACAAGATCACGGGAATGTTTATGGACAAGATAAAGTTCTGTGATGATTTGGTGACAAATGAAGAACAAAAGTTCTATTACTATCATAACATGCTAAGCGCAGAGTATAGAGAGTTCATAACCCCTTCAAAATACGAGACCCTTACCGAGATTGTCAACGCTGCTCGGGAAAGGGAGATCGAACTGAAGAAGAGCATAGAACGGGGTGAACGAAGGGCACAAGATGTGAATCCAAGCCCTACTAAGAAGGCACGAACAAACGAAAATGCGAAGAAATCTGAGACGAAAGGCGGGTCGCCAAGTTGTAGAATCTGCGGGAAGGGTCATAAAGGCGAATGTCGTTACAAGGATAAGCCTTGTCCCATATGCAAGAAAACGGGACATATGGCTATATCATGCCCGGAGAAAGTGACGGTTTGTTACAACTGTTATCGAACGGGTCACAAGAAGTCGGAATGCCCGGAACTGGCTGAAAAAAAGAATGAGCAAGAATCAAAAAGTGAAGCCCCGAAAGCAAAAGCAAGATCTTTTCAATTAACTGCCGCAGAAGCAAAGGTTGAACCTGACGTGGTCTCAGGTATATTTGCTGTAAATTCAATTCCTGCACACGTGTTATTTGATATGGGTGCGAATAAATCCTTTGTTTCATATGGACTTATTCGACATCCTTCATTTATTCTAACAAAATTACCTGTGCCTTTAGAAGTAGAGATAGGTAATAACAAAAGCTTTATTGTTTGTGATGTATGTGAAAATTGTAAACTGAGCATTGACGATGAAGAATATTCGATAAATTTAATCCCTATGTCGATGGGAGAATTTCAAGTAGTCGTTGGGATGGATTGGCTATCTCGACACCATGCAAAGGTCGTGTGTTTCCGTAAAGAGATAAAACTAACATCTCCGAGCGGGAAACACGTCACCATTTATGGCGAAAAAGGAGGCAACCCCATAGTATGCTCGATGTTGAAAGCTCACAGGCTAATGAAGCGAGGATGCAAGGCATTCATAATTTATGCAAATGAGACCGAGAAAGAATCACGAAAGATTGGAGATGTACCGGTAGTACGAGATTATGAAGATGTTTTTCCGGAAGATTTACCAGGGATACCGCCTGAACGGGAAGTAGAGTTCGGGATCGAATTGATTCCGGGCGCGAAACCTGTAGCAAAAGCCCCGTACCGACTTGCACCGTCGGAACTACAAGAGTTGATGTCCTAAATCCAAGACCTGCTTGACAAGGGATTCATAAGGCCGAGTGTGTCTCCTTGGGGCGCACCGGTATTGTTCGTGAGGAAGAAAGACGGGAGCATGCGTATGTGTATTGATTACCGGGAGTTAAACAAACTCACGGTAAAGAACCGATACCCGCTCCCGAGGATAGTTGATTTATTCGACCAACTACAAGGTGCGAATTGGTTTTCCAAAATTGACCTTAGATCGGGGTATCACCAACTAAAGGTCAAAGAAGAAGATGTGCCGAAGACGGCTTTCCGCACGAGGTACGGACATTACGAATTCCTCGTGATGTCGTTCGGGCTAACAAACGCACCCGCTACTTTCATGGACCTCATGAACCGGGTTTGCAAGCCAATGTTGGATAGGTCGGTCATCGTGTTTATCGATGACATCTTGGTGTACTCGAAAAATGAAGCTGAACACACACACCACTTACAAGAAGTGTTAGAGACACTTAGGCGAGAGAAGTTATATGCAAAATTCTCTAAATGTGCCTTTTGGTTACGAGAGGTTCAATTTTTAGGCCATGTCATAAATGCCGACGGAGTATTGGTGGATCCGTCAAAGATTGAGGCAGTGTCAAAATGGAATCCCCCGAAGAACCCTTCAGAAATTAGAAGCTTTTTGGGGCTTGCGGGATACTATAGGAGATTCATTCAAGATTTCTCTAGAATTGCGTCACCGCTAACCAAGCTAACTCAAAAGAAAGCAAAGTTTATTTGGGGAATTGATCAAGAAAAAGCGTTTCAAACGCTAAAAGAAAAGCTAACCCAAGCTCTAGTACTGACATTGCCAGACGGAGTCGAAGACATGGTGGTTTATTCGGATGCTTCATTATCGGGGCTTGGTTGCGTGTTGATGCAACGGGGCAAGGTAATAGCCTATGCCTCGAGACAATTGAAGATACACGAAAAGAAATATCCCACGCACGATCTCGAGTTGGCAGCGGTGGTATTTGCATTAAAAATATGGAGGCATTACTTGTATGGGGTAAAGTGCACCATATTCACCGACCACAAGAGCTTGAAATACTTCTTCGAACAGAAGGAGTTAAATATGCGACAAAGACGTTGGCTGGAAACGGTGAAAGACTATGATTGTGAGATACATTATCACCCCGGAAAAGCAAATGTGGTAGCGGACGCTTTGAGCAGAAAAGCGGATTATGTCCCGATACGAGTAAGATCGATGCAACTCATGGTAACCTCGGGTATACTTGAACGTATTCGAGAGGCGCAATTAGAAGCAGTAAAAGAAGAGAATTGGAAGAAGGAAAGAATAATTGGTCAGTTGAAAGACTTGTCGGATGGGAATCACGGGTTAAAGACTCGATCCGGAAGGATATGGGTCCCACATACCTGTGGAGTAAAGGCGCTTCTACTTGATGAAGCTCATAAATCACGTTATTCAATTCATCCGGGTGCGACCAAGATGTACAATGATTTGAAACAAAATTATTGGTTGCCCGGAATGAAGAGGGATGTGGCGAAGTATGTGGAAAAATGCTTGACATGTTTACAAGTCAAGGCGGAGCATCAGAAACCCTATGGCAAACTCCAACCGTTGGAAATTCCGGTTTGGAAATGGGAACATATTACAATGGACCTGTTAACCAAACTGCCTAGGACGAATCGTGGTTTTGATGCCATATGGGTAGTGGTGGATAGATTGACGAAAAGTGCTCACTTCATTCCGATTCGTGAGACTTATACGTCAGAAAAGATGTCGGAAGTTTATACCAATGAAATAATAGCCCGTCATGGGGTGCCGGTGTCCATCGTGTCTGATAGGGATACCCGGTTTACTTCGAATTTTTGGCGGGATTTCCAAGAGCAAATGGGAACCAAATTGTTCATTAGCACCGCGTACCATCCTCAAACGGATGGGCAAAGTGAAAGAACGATACAAACATTGGGAGACATGCTACGGGCGTGTATAATCGACTTTGGAGGCAGTTGGGATGTTCATCTACCGTTAGTAGAGTTTTCGTATAACAACAGTTACCAATCTAGTATTAAGATGGCACCGTACGAAATGCTTTACGGTAGGAAGTGTCGAACTCCGGTATGTTGGGGTGAAGTGGGTCCACGTGAACTCGCCCACCAAGATATAGTACGAGCCACAAATGAAAAGATCGATAAAGTTCGGGCACACTTGAAAGCGGCTCAAGACAGGCAAAAGGTGACAGGGTCATGCTAAAAGTTTCCCCATGGAAAGGTGTTATTAGATTCAGAAAAAGGGGGAAGCTAAGCCCAAGGTTTATTGGACCATTTAAAATTATCGGGAGAGTTGGCAAGGTAGCTTACCGCCTTGAATTACCGGAGGAGCTAAGTGGAATCCATGGCACGTTCCACGTATCACAATTAAGAAAGTGCCTAGCAGACGAAATGACTTATATCCATTACGATGATATCGAAGTGGATAATAGTCTGAATTATGTGGTAAGACCGGTGGAGATTTTAGACAGAAAGGTCAAACATTTACGAAATAAACAAATTGACCAAGTCAAGGTCAAATGGGAGCATAGAAAAGGTTCGGACACTACGTGGGAGTCCGAAGAGGAGATGCGACGTCTTCACCCTACATTATTTGGTATGTACAACGGTTTCGGGGACGAAACCCCTTTTAAGGGGGGTGGACTTGTAGCACCCCGAAAATATAAAACCTTATATTAAAATTTTAGAGTATAATAACGAGAATTAACTAATTAGGAATTTTAACCTAGTTAGTTAGTTAGTTAAAAATTGGTTCATTACATGGTTAAAAGTTAATAAACTATATGTTGAATATAGTAGAGGGGCCATAGTTGTAAAAAGATTTAAACTATAATATTGTTTTAATAAAAACAAAATACAAACCCCATTTTTTTAGAAGTCTGGTCGCACATCAGAGAGCAGGGGCGACACCCCACCTTCACAAAACCTAAAATCACTAAAACTCTCAAATTGAAGGTTAAAATCCTGCCCCAAATCAAAATCCGAGTACAGATTATTGATCCTCATCACAAGAGGATTCTAAGGTATGTAAAATTCAAGGAAAACTCTGAATTTGAAATTATCATGAATTGGGAAAAATCTGAAATTAAGCTTGCATGTATGTGTTATTATGATTAAGAAACAACTATAGTGTTTAGGGACAAACCCTAGATCAAAATAAGTTGAAATCATAAGAAATTTTGTGAAACCTAAGAACACCATTGTAGGTAAATTGTGAAATATGTGTAATTGAATGAACACTAGGAAAATAGATTGTTGATTTTGTGTAAATTGATGATCTGGAAGTGAATTCAGGAAATCTTGAAACTAACAATCATGTAAAATGTTGATTTAAGTGAAATTAGGGCAAAATGGTAAGTTGAGAACTTGTCATACAATCTTGTGATAAATCTGCCTTTAAGGTGTTTGTAAAAATGCCTCAAAGAAGGTTTAAAGATAGAAATTTAAAAGCTTTAACGCATAATTATGACGTTTAGGTATATTATGCGAAGCGAAGTCTAAAGAGAGTTCTAAACATGTCTTGAATTGAACTCTATAGGAAAAGATACCGGGACGTCGAGTGGACAAGCCGGTGGTGATTCGCGGTTGAAGGGCGTACGATAAGGTATGTAACTTGAATTGTTACATTTAGTAGATTTTGATTGTTGTAAAACGCATAGTAGAAATCTGGAATAAAGGTTGCTATGAATGAAAACGGTAATGTCGCTATGTTAAATGATTGGTCAAAAGTTGTTTAGAATTCGATGGTTGTCGTCATAAGAAAGGAATTTTGTAGACGAGCCAAACGGTTCGAATAATCAAACAAGACAGGGTAATGTTCCGGATTATAACGGTTTGATCCTTGATATAGGTTATTAATAGAATGTTAAAAATACAAGAATTCAATGTATATGTTGTTAGAAAGTGAAATCCGAAGGTTGGGTTTTGGGTTCAACAAACACAACAAAACAAGAGTCGGATTTCCAGGTGCTACCGTAAATTACGGTAGTACCGTAATTTACGGTAGGGATCATATATTTACGGTGAAATTCTCCTGGTTTACGGTGACCAGGAGCCTTCATAATCCACCGTAACTTACGGTCACACCGTAAGTTACGGTGCAACCAGGAAACAAATTATTATTTTATTTTCTTGACTTTGATGTTGGATTTTATTATTATGAACTATATAATGGTGTCAAATCTAATATTTTAAAGATTTGAACTTTAGGTATCAAGGTGTTTCTTACGGATGATGGTCAAGCGGATGATGAAGAACCGAACACTCAAATCTACGCTTCCGCACTTAAACTTTTGTTTTAAAACTTTTGTAAACAAATTGTAATGTCTTCTTGAATATGTTTTCGTAGGATCAAATGGTGAATGTTGTGTCTAGTTTTTAAATAAACTTTCAGTTCATGTAAGCTCTTTAAAACTACAAATTTTGGCATGATATGCAAAGTATAATGTCATTAAATCTAGCATTTTAACAAGGGTGTTACACATGTTATAGTTCAAGAGAATTGAAATGCTTGTTAGGATTATTTCGAATATGATGGTTTTTAATTCATCATATGGAACTTTGAATTGAATATGTAATGCGAGCAAATTCAAACAATTGAACTTGGTTTAAACAAAACGAGTTTAAATAAAATAAAAAAAATTCGGACATGGTCATAACAGAAACCATGGATGCCAAAGAAAATTGAGTTTTTCAAAAATTTATTGACTCGATATTAAGAGTCATTGTTTAGCAATAATGCGGTTCACCGTGCCAAAATCAAGTCTAACTAAAGGATATTTAAGTTTGGATAAAACGACAATTTAGAATGAAGCCCTCCAGTGGAATTCAGAAATTAAACGAACCACATGCGCAACAAACAGTGCATGTGTAACATGTGGATTTACCAAGAAATGAAATGAATCAATATTCGCTATTATGAAATAAATCCTCCTGGTATGATGACCGTTAGGAAAAGTAAAAATGCGAAAGTCAACTTATTATATGCAGAAGTCAGAATTTTCAACAAAAGAAATATAAGAACTTCTATCTGGAATTTCGAGTGATAATCGTTATTAAATGACATTACCAGGGAATGTCAAATAAAATGAAATAGGGAATTTGCAAAAGTATATGACTCCTTTTTCAGTGCTAATACTTATGACTCTGATTAGACTGTGCACCGATGTTTTTGTAAAATCTTGTTCTAGCGTACCTCAGCGATATTCTTGTCGCTTGTAGGATCGTGTGGCAAAGTGCTTCTTTTAATAGTTCCTCTACTGACGGAATTAGCATTGGTGTCATAATGCCCAATTATATTTTCCAAAGGTATTGCCTTGGAAGTCGTGTGTGATATACTTCATCTTCTGTGGACTTATAATTAAATTTTCATGTATTTTCTTGTACATTATCACAACTTTACATGCTTCTTACTTGCGTTAATAATTTATGATAACGCGTTAGAAATTCTTTTTGATGGTGTTTTAACTTAAAGGATTTCCATTGTTTATTTTATCACACGAACTACGAGACAGATGATCAAACGAAATAATGTTTGATATCGGAAAAGAGAATCCTAATAAAGAAATCTAGACACAGATACTTATGTTTTATTCCAAATTAACTTTTGGAATTTCTTATAGATATATATATCTATATAATCATATATTTCACATGCTGAAATAAACATACCATCTATCAGGTCAATGTATTTAACATATTCATATTTCAAAAACCAGTCAGATATCTGGTCATGATACTATTTAGGGAAATCTTGTCACTTGCTGACATATTATATACCCTCTTACCCGGTTCTCGCCGGAGAGGTAACCTCAGTATATCCGGACAAACTGGAGAGTCTGCTACACCATACCCAGTCTTGCCGGAAAAATTTTTTCTATTTCCCATAAATAGTATCTTTTAAAAGTGTCTCTTTTATTAGGCTTTTATCCAGAATTAGGGAAATTTGTATTTCCGTAACATATCTTATTATTATATTGACCACTAGACGATTCCTGTGACAGTGTCAATTTACTATTGATCATTCTTTCAACTAGTGACTCAGGTCATATTACTGTTGATCATTCTCTCAACTAGTAATTGTGGTCATATCACTGTTGATCATTCTTTCAACTAGTGATTCTAATTATAACACTGTTGATCATTCTCTCAACTAGTGTCTTTGGACATGTCACTGTTGATCATTCTCTCAACTAGTGACTCTGGACTTAGTTGTCCCGTGACATTACTTCATTAGTTACTTATGGCACACCAAAATCCATCATATTTATTTACACAAATACTTAGCTTATCGTGGAGCTAATACTAAAGCATCTTTTCTTAGGTTCAAGTCTAATTGTTATCCTGTGTGCTACCAGTTAACAGCAATCTCCTAACTCTTTTATATAAACTTAGGTATTATTATTACAACACTTATTGGCTTTAAGCAGTGGCTCTGATACCACCTTATGTCACGACCCCCGACCCACCCTGGACGGAATCGGGTGCCGTGAACAGTCCAGCGGTACCGGTGATTATTTTGAAAACATTGCAGCGGAAATTTCATCAGAACCGTGAGTTAGGAAAAATATCAAAGTTTAGAAAACACCGGATTTTATTTAATACATGGGATAAACCCATGTTTTATAATGGTAGCTTTAATAAAGATAAATTTGATTATATAAAACAATATTTCTTATTTTTATTTAATTAATAAAATAAGCCACTTCTTGATGCCTTTCAGTGCCGTATCCATCTCTTACTCCAATCTACTGTAATTACCTGAAAAGTGTTTTAAAAAGGTTTTGTCAGCGGGAAATACTGAGTGAATCATTCTATTTTGCATAATGATGCATAGTTATTAATTACAGCATAAGAGCGATTACAATGGCTTCTATCTTATTTTTATCTGGCGTTCTGTCACAATGGTGACAAGTCACAATGGTGACGATGGTCATACCACTATTAGATCAATGAACCTAAATAGTGACGATTATCCCTGTAGGTTAATGAACCTAACAGTGATTATCCCGAGTAGGTCAATGAACCTGACTGGGAGAAAATTAGTAATGTGCACAATACTCCATTAACCAGTAATTCAAGATATCCATGACTTAGTCCCTATAATTATAACCTTGAAAATAATTTGAGTATTGTAAAACAGTTGATAAAAAGAGAATGACTCACATTATAACCATGCAGATTCATACAGCCAAAGTTTAGTCTACAGATAAGCCTTGATATATTGCAGATTTATACAGGCAGAGCTTAGCTTATTGATTTAGCCTTGTAACCTAGTGCACACGAACTAGGTAAATAACTAATACAGCATTTACGATAACTCACGAGATTAAAACCCTCACAACGAATGACAAAGTGCGATACTTAAACATCAATCGGATTCACAACGAATGACAAAGTGTAATCACTTAAACATCCATCGGAATCACGACTAATGACAAAGCATAAACCCTAATGTGGGCAGCACTTAAACATCCATTGGATAGTTCTAATCGATCGGACATTGAATCGTAGCAGCGATTGAGTTAATACCCGGCATCGTAGCAGCACCCCCCTCTACTAATTAGTGATTTTGTGACTGTTTCGACTATAACTCGACATACAGATCGAATTTGAACGTCGTAATGAAAACAGAAATCAAGTCCCAGACGCTGCTATTTATACACAAAATTGGACATGCTTACGGACCGTAAGACTCCCAATGTTATGGTCCGTAAGGGTGCTTACGGTCCGTAAGACTCTTAATGTTACGGTCCGTAAGAGACACCAAATCACTATAGGGTAGCCACGCGTGGGAGTAGGCCAGCTGAGTCGACGAAATGATTAAATTTGATTTTTATAATAACTTATAAGGATAATCGTTGAGTAGGGAATGCCCCCCCCCCCCCTGAGTTTTAGTGGCCCTGATCCTGATTCTGATAGTTCTGAAATTTGTAGGGTTTGTGCAGAATCACTTGGGTGTCACAATTAGGGTTTCCTATTGGATAAAATAATGAAATAAATAGGACTTTTAATGAGGGTTGTTACACACAGGGAGCAAAACGGAAGTCTACTCTTATTATTTTTTGAACAGCGGCTAATTTATTAGATCATAAAATATAACAACGGAGTCAGTAAGGAATTGGAAGTCCAAAAAAGAAAACGACAACATTACATAACAATATCTCGAACATTAAAGTCGCACAATCTCTCCTAAACTAAGTCACCAAAAGCCGCTATGTTCTTAAGCCATAGGAACGTATCTTCTTTTATCACATCCACCACTCGCAGAGCCGAAAACTGGATGCCTTCAAAGACTCTATCGTTACGAGCCTTCCAAATTCTCCACAGCTATGGGCCTAGCTCCTCTTCAGTTTAGGAACCCACAGTTTGATCCAGAAGTGTTGCACGCCAATTTTCTATTCTGTTTGGACAGAATTGTTGGTCAACAGCATTAGCTGCTGCATTTGTGTGATCTGTATGATTTTATGTGCCAATGATCGTTCTTAGTGACAATCTACCTACACTTACCAATTCTCTATTAGGAGATATGGGTGCTCCAGTAGTGATGGAATTCTATCACTCACAACATCCAATCAAGTTCCGCCATGTCATCGAGCATTATTCCATCACTAGTGATGGATCTTAGTAGAAATGCCCATCACTCACCACACACTCATCTTCATCATCAAAATCTTCACAAAACAACAAAACAACTGAATTCCAACACGTGATGGTGAGGACGCGTTATGTTCTCAACGCATGAAGATTCCCACCGGCGACGGTGTTTCACTCCATTCCACGCATGAACAAATGTTCACCACGGGGCGCCCCGGGTAGCCTTAAAGTGATATCTCATCTGAATGTGTTTTGTCCTGCTGGTAGAAGACCGGATTATTTGCAAGATGACACTTTTGTTAGTTACAATGTGATAGCTTGAATTTTGAGTGAGAGAGAGAAAAGACCAAAACCAAGCTGAGACTTTATAACCAACTTTCAAACTAAACACAACAGTTTACACAATCAGTCCTCACACTATTACATCTTTACAATTAGGTCCCTAGATTTCTAAACAAACAATACAATGTAGAACACTCTCATTCTATGTTTGGTTGTTCAGCTCTAATAACAAGTTTTTCATATGCATGGACTCTTTGCTTGCTTTTACAATCGCCGTATTATATTCTACTTTTTTGGTTGAAAGAGCAATGCTTGGATGACTAATGTTCCCCAACTCAATTGGGGAACATAACATGTAGTGCTTTTTCCCAAATCTAAACAACCTAGCTTCTTTATGGATCAGAGTTCGTTCTCGTGGTTTGGCACAACTCTTGGTTTCAGAACATTTGATAAGATCTTAAAACCGCTACTAAATACTTTCTCAGTGTTCAGTTTCCTTCCAAAATGATAGTATGTTGTATGCATATTATATACTCATCCCCATACATGTTACATGTGTATGGCTGTATGTATGTGTTCACACATGTGCATATACGGTTTAGAGGGTTCTTTAAACGCCACAACATACAAGCATCCAATAACAAGTAAAGTGACAGGCGCTCCAGTTGGTATTCTGGGATCTTTACCATGCATAACTACACATATTAGAAATACTTCGAATAAATTGACTTTTGGATTGGTCAAATGGTTTGTACAGGTCCAGTAAAAGTCTTGTTTCGGGTCAGGTTTAGATTCAGTGCCAATAAAAGGAAAAAGAAACAAGGGAACTATGTTTTTTTAACCAACTAATTCTATAAAGAGAACTATGTAATTTAAGGATTTATCGCATACAAGACATAATTAAAATAATTAAAAAGCGGAATTATTTCAGGTGTATAATCGATAGAAAGGATATAAGTTATCGAGCAAATGGGTTAGGTTAATGAGTGTATCACTAAGTCCCATGTGACAAAGCTATCGTTACCCTAATATCCCTACTTCTTCAAAGATATATCCATAACACCCACCTTTAGGATTCACCAAAAACTAGATATTGGTCTTCATTCATACACTTTATTTGTAATCTTTTGATTAATGGTTAGCTGACGGGTTTTGGGCCCAGTCTACCCAGCTGGGGTTTTTAGTAAACTAACAGATATACCTGTATATGAAACCTTACAAGTATTTTTGGGCTTGGACAAGCTTTTATAATTGGATAAGAGGTTGGGATTAACTAAACTAGTTCCAAACCCGTGAATGCAATGAGTAATGATTAACCTGTCTAAGGCACAATTATATTCAACCTTATTACAAAAATTGTTACCCAAATTATTAACGCCAGTTTCATATCTGTCCCATAGTCTATCACTAATCATAATGTTTATCACTAACTGAAAACATCACATCATTTATCACCAACGACGTTTCCCACCAAGCTGTCAGAATTCAAAAATCGAGGGTTTTCCCGCTCAGCTAGGGTCGCGCAGGAGTCAAAGCGCAAGGCCACTTTAGAAGGTACTTAGGGTATAAGTGGCAGAAGGGCAAGCCAATTAGCGTCCTCCAGGCTGTACTACATCGTGCTCCACGATCGTCTAGCGTGCAGGAGACAGAAAGTAGACAAGGACGCCTCTGTGGCACCAATCAGGGAGCGGCGACACCTGCCCCATGATCTCCACTTACCTGCTGATGGCAGAGGGACAACAAGGCCGACAACTGAGACACGTGGCTCCAATCAAGGTGCGCCAGCACCGGAGACCTTCTAGAAGACACTAACAGTCGACACCAGTGAGACAGAGCATATCCTCTTAGTTGTCGCCTTCCGGCCCACGGTCCATCAGCCCATCTCCTCTTACACCCCTCCGGCTATAAATAGAGACCTCCATGCACATGTTAAACATTGTATTCCCTCTACTCTCACTCTTAATACTTAATTATCTCCTCAAAGCAGATACTTATTCTCACGCCGGAGTCTGGTTAAGAGGGAAACCCCCATGTTCCCCTCTTAACGAGCTAACGGTGTTCTGTTTTGCAGGATCATCAGGCCAAATCGGAGCTCAGAAAGTTTTAAGAAGATTAACCATTATGAAAGGAACATAAACCAAACTAATTTATCCTAAAATTAGTTCAGTGTTTCTTCATTGGCGCCCACCGATTTTTCCGCGGTCACTTTCATCTTCTTTTTCTGAGTTTTTTCTAAGTTGTTGTTCCTTCGATCATGGTTGGTCAAGGAATCATTCCTGATTTTGGTTTTGGCACGAACTCTAACGCAGCATTGGGGGAGGAAAATCAGAATGTCCAAGTCCAACCTGCCGATGAGATAGGTGAAATCGAGATAACCAACACTGGGGGACCCCGCGCGAGTTTCACTCGCATCACCCAGACGGGAACCCCGGCAAGTCATGTCGCCGGTCCTTCAAACCTAGCTCCAAATCCAAACATCTCGGCGCTACTAGGGCTACCAAATGGCGAAACCTTAGCTTCCTGGTACGCCAAACAAATTGCTACCATCAATACTGCGTATCAGTCATTGAGCGCACAGCAGACGATTTTACAAGCAGAACCCTCATTGGTTACTCCTCCGGGTCCAACCCAGGGGGTGCGCCAGACGCCCCCACAGTAGAACTTCCAAGGCAGAATCAACAGACCACCTCCTCTGAGAAGGCCGAGCATACATGATACGCGCGACACATACGGAGAAATAGATGCGTACAGTGATCATCCATCATATGTGCAGCACAAACGACCAGTTCATAGCCGGCTTGGGCCGCGCAACATGAACAACGAATGGGATGATACTGATCTAAATGATCCCACCTGGCAAGATGACGAAGGTTCGTTAGTTTTCAACAGGTTGCCGAAAAACCACGAGTCTTACAAGCCAAGGCAGCGCATAGCATATAGCGAAGAAGCAGAACGAGATTTCAGCCTCGCCTACAGGCCAGCTGAAGCTGCTGAGCACTCGAAGTTTATCCCAAAGATTGCTTTGGCACCGCTCTCAAGAGAAAAGCTAACCCCCAATAGTGGGAAAGTTCAACGGTCTCACAGACCCTGAGGATCATGTTAGAATATTTACAAGTGTTTGCGTTATGGGAGGATGGAATATGCCGATGTGGTGTCATTTATTTATCCAAACGTTTACAGAGGCTGCTCGCGCCTGGTTCGATAGCCTCCCGCCTGGAAAAATAAGTTCATGGGTCGATTTCAGAACACAATTTGTAAACCGCTTCAGCCAGCAAAGACGCTATCAACGAGATACGTCTGAAGTAACAGATATCTGGCGCAGAGAAAACGAAGGTTTAGAAGACTTCATCACTCGCTTCAACAAGGAGTGTCTAGAAATCGGCGGTGTAAGCGAACAACTCATGCGCGCTCACTTCAAGAAAGCTATTCGGTGTGATAGTCTCATCAGAACTATCACCGAAAAAGACGGTATGCCCAAGGAATGGGACAAGCTGATGGAAGCCGCAAAAATAGTAGCGCAAACTGAAGAGTCGCTAGCTGGAACCAAGAGCTCCTACACCGAAAACCGTTTTTCCAAGAGAAGCTCGTGCGACTATGGCAAGCGCAACAAGAACAAAAATCATGAATGGAAGACTGGACAATCCAGTGGTTATGAGGAAAGATCGCGCTACAAGAACAAAAATCAAGCCAGGTATGTGTCGATGAACCAACTGTCATTAATTGTGATAATTGTGCTAGCTTAAGTGTTAAATGTGCTGATTTGGATGCTAATATGTCTGAGTTGCAAAGCAAACATGATGCTTTAAATGCTAAATTGTTTGACATGCAAAACAAACATGTTTCTTTAGATGCTAAGTGGTGTGATTTGCAAAGCAAACATGAGGCTTTGCAAAACAACTATGATGTTACATTTATCCACAACCAAAAGTTGATCGTGGATCTTTCGAAATGCAAAGAGGCTAACATGTTTTTATGAAAATCATGAAAAGGAATTTAAAACGTTAGTTGCAAATTTAAGAAAAGATAAAACCGAATGGATAAAAATGGTTTCAAGAAAACAAACAGACATAAACTGTTATATTAATCGTCTTGAGATCATGCAAAAAGAGTTAGCCTGTACAAAGTGTGAAAGTGAGGCGATCCGGCTTAAGCTAGACAGTTATTCTAACTCTAGATACGTGCTGGATCACATCATTGGCACACAAAAAGAGAAAAAGGATGTCACGTGCATTGGATATAAGAAATGTCCACCACCTGTTAGACAAAATTATGATGCAATGCCCGATGAGGAGTATAGAACTCATTATGAAGAATCTGTTCCTTTAGACATTGAGGAATTTGCAACGGGACTTGGATACAAACCGGAAGTATCATCAGATTCGGATGTGTCAATAGATACATTTGTAACTGCTGAACAAAATCAGGATCCTCCAATCATTGTTGAGGATACTGATTCTTCAGATGATGAATCTAATGATACTGACTCAGCACAGTCAGATGCGGTAATCAAAGAAGAGGACATACCTCTCGAGAATCATATTCTGTGTGATCCTCCCACAAAACCTGCTACGACTGTTCTGACCGAGTCCACGTCTACTTCCTCACAAGAGTCTGAGAGTGTGAATTTGCTGTACACTCTTGTTGGTGATGATAAAATCTACTCTCACAAATATTTTCCTATTAAGAATGTTAATCAATCTTTAATTAGTAAAATTTTTGAGGATTCAACAAGTAAGTTCTTGGGAAAGACAGGATCACACGTTGTGGTAACACAGTGTCCTCCGATTCCAAGAGCTGAAATTCGCAAACAAAATGGTAATCAAAGATTACCAACAGAGAAAGTTCAGCAAAATCGCACCAAACCTAAAAGTAACTCACTGACTCAAGGTCAAAAGAAACATACCAAGAAAAAGGACAAGAAAGTGAACTTTGTGAAATCGAAGGGAACAGATAAACATGAAACATTTGCAAATAAATCTAACTTAGATCATGTCATTCAAGTTAATTCTTTGAAAAGAAACGAACCAAACAGTTCAAAACCTAGTACCTCGGGATCACAAAGTTCATCGACAAGACAATCACATGATACTTCGGGGTTTGTAGAACGAAGATCATGTTTTTCATGTGGCACAATTGGACATATCATTCGAAATTGTCCATATCTTCATAAACAAAAAGCCAAAGTTGATGATCCCCGTGACCAAATTGACCGCAAGCGATCTGTTTCATCAAAACCAGATCCCCGTTTTGTAAAAGAAAGGGAAAAGAAACAGAAACCCCAACAGGTCAAGAAAATTGAAAAAGCGATTAAAACCGACGTGGTTAACAAAACATCTGTTTCTGTCAAACCAGACAATTCAAAAACTTCAGACAATCATGAAGTTAAGATTTTAAAGAATAACACTGGTAAAACAAAACAGACCTGGAAACCAAAAACGGTTAATGAATCAGGGGGAACATCACAATTTCCACAACATCGAGAAGTTCAAGTAACTTACGTTGATGAAAATGGATGACCCAAGACCACAAAGGCTTGGGTCCCCATCTCCAACTAATCATGTGAGTACATGTGCAGGGTGTTCTAGGAAGAACTTTCAGCTGTCATTGGATTGTTGATAGCGGGGCACCCAGGCACATGACAGGCGACATGAAGCTTCTCTACGACGTTAAATCTATTAGAGGAGGTTATGTTGCTTTTGCTGGAGATAAAGGAGGTTATATTACGGGAGAAGGGATGGTATCCAACGGGGTTGTAAGTTTTGACAAGATCAACTTTGTACAACAACTTGATCACAATCTTCTCAGCGTTTCACAAATCTGTGATAAGCAGTTTTCAGTACACTTTGATGCAAATGGATGTTACGTGCTGAAACCCGGCTTCAAGATTCCAAAAGAATGGATTCTCTTATCTGCTCCAAGGATAAATGATTTGTATGTCCTTGATATGAGCCAAGCAATAACAACGACTACACAAGCAACTTGTTTCATTACAAAAGCCACGGAAAAAGACTATATCTCTTGGCACAGACGTATGGGTCACATTCACTTACGGAAAATGAATCATTTGGTGTCGAATGAATTAGTGAATGGTGTTCTTCTTAAAAATTTCCATCTTCAAGACGTCTATGTTTCATGCCAAAAAGGAAAGCAAACGAAGAAACGACATCCGACAAAGAAGATCAACACGGTGGCAGTTCCTCTTGAACGTTTGCACATGGATTTGTTTGGTCCTGTCAAGCACAAAAGCATCAGGAATGATCAATACTGCCTCGTGATAACAGATGATTATTCAAGATTTTCTTGGGTGGCGTTTATGGCTCACAAGAGTGAAACTTTCGGTATTATCAAAAACTTGATCGTTCAGATTGAGAATTTGTATAAGTTGAAGGTTAGACGGATACGCAGCGACAATGGTACAGAATTTAAAAATCAAGCCATGGCGGAGTTTTGCACATCAAAACGTATTCTTCACGAATTTAGTGCGGCTTATACTCCTCAACAGAACTGCGTCGCTGAACGTAAGAACCGTACATTGATCGAGACTGCTAGGACTATGTTGGTAGAGTCGCAGTTGCCCATTCCATTCTGGATTGAAGCTGTGGCCTCCGCATGTTACACGATGAACCGAGTCCTTACAGTCAAAAGGCACAACAAGACCTGCTTTGAGCTTCTTCACAAACGGAAACCAGATTTGTCATATCTTGAACCGTTTGGAGCTCCTTGCATAATGATTGATCCTAATGGAAAGTTTGGGGCAAAGCTATTGAAGGTCACTTTCTTGGTTATGCCACCCCGAACTTAAGAGTCTGGAATCTAGAGACTAAAAGGGTTGAGGAATGGTCTGAGGTCAGAGTACAAAGGCACACTTTACCAGTCAAAAATCCAGGTCAACCATGGATGTTTGAGTACGATGAATTTTTCAATTCGATCAATGTTGAAGCAGTTGAAGAAAATGCTGCGACAAGGATGTTTTTCGAGAGTGACAATGCAACAGATTCACCGTTGGTTCGTCCAATTGTTATTAATCAAGAGCCATCTTCAGTGAACAATAATGCTCTCGACAATGAGGATTTTCATGATGCAACCGAACTGAATGAATCTTCAGAGGATGAAGAATTTCTTGATGGAGATCAAGAAGCTCCTACATCAGCTATTCATGGTACTTCAGAGGCTACACCTCCAGTGGACGCCCCTATAACAGCCGAAGCTACTGCATCATCCTCTTCGTCAGTTCCGGGTATTGAATTGGTTGTTGATCTAAATCTCAACAATCTGGGTACCAACATTCCAGTTCCGGAAAACCCTGAAACAAGAATTCACAATACCCATCCTCAACAAAACATCATAGGCAATGTACAAAGTGGCATACAAACAAGAAACATGTTGCGAAACAACAACAACGCAGGCTTGTATGTGGTGATTCGAGAATCTGGTCCACAAAACGATTGGTCTTTCGCGTTTTATGTCTCACAGGAAGAGCCAAGAACTTGGAAAGAAGCTTTGAAAGATAACTCTTGGGTTGAAGCAATGCAGGAAGAACTGCAACAATTCCAGAAACTTGGTGTCTGGAAGCTCGTAGAGAAACCTGCTGATTACAAGAAGATTGGTACCCGTTGGGTGTATAAATGCAAAAAGGACGACCGTGGAATCGTTATTCGAAACAAAGCAATATTGGTCGTTCAAGGTTTTCGTCAGATTGAAGGTATAGACTACAACGAAGTGTATGCACCTGTTGCACGTCTGGAAGCAATTCGGATCTTTCTGGCTTATGCGTCATTCAAAGGATTCAATGTTTACCAGATGGACGTCAAAAGTGCATTCTTACATGGTCTAGTGGAAGAAGAGGTGTATGTTGAACAGCCTCCAGGTTTTGAAGATCCTATCCATCCCGATCGGGTTTGGTTGCTGAACAAACCTCTCTATGGTCTACATCAAGCACCGCGAGCTTGGTACGCAACCTTATCTAATTATCTGCTGGAGAATGGATTTCGCAGAGGTCTTATCGATTGCACTCTTTTCATAAAAGAACAAGATGGAGATCTTCTACTGGTACAGGTATATGTGGATGATATTATATTTGGTTCTACTAACAATGTTATGTGTAGGGATTTCGAGCGTGTAATGCAGGATAAATTCGAGATGAGCGCTATGGGGGAGATGACTTTCTTTTTGGGCTTGCAAGTGCAACAAACGAAGTCTGGTATTTTCATCCATCAGACTAAGTATGTCCAAGACATCTTGAGCCGATTCCAGATGTCCGACACATCGCTCATTGGTACCCCACTGCAGCAAAATCACGGAATCAATCCAGACTTGAAGGGTGAAGTTGTTAGCTCTTCATATTACCGCACGATGATTGGATCCCTTATGTACCTCACAGCATCAAGACCAAATATAATGTATCCAACATGCCTTCTAGCCAGATATCAAGTGAAACCGAAGGCCTCACATCTTGCAGCTGTAAAAAGGATTTTTCGTTATTTGAAGGGTTGCCCAGACACCGGTCGATGGTACCCTAAGGATGATAACTTTGACTTATTCGCTTTCAGTGATTCTGATTTTGGCGGATGCAAAATCGACGCCAAATCCACAACGGCTGGATGTCAGTTTTAGGAACTCGCCTCGTAACATGGCAATGCAAGAAGCAGACTTGTGTCGCTACATCAACTTGTGAAGCTGAATACATTGCTGCCTCAAGTTGTTGCTCCCAAGTCCTGTGGATACAACAGCAAATGCGCGATTACGGTTTTGAATTCCTAACTACTCCTATTTTAGTCGATAATTCTGCTGCCTTATCTATCACTAGAAATCCTGTGCAGCATTCAAAGACGAAACACATCGAAATTAAGTATCACTTCATACGTGATTGCTTTGATAAAAGGATAATCGATGTTGTTAAAGTCCATACTGATGACCAACGTGCCGACCTTTTTTCCAAAGCATTTGATAAATCAAGATTTGACTTTTTATTATTGGTAAACGGCATTAAGGTCAAGCAAGAGTAATCCACATCGGAAAATCGTTTTTGTAAATATATTTGTGTTTTTAAAATTATTGTAAGTTTGTTGATTTTAGGGGCAGTAAATCCAAATTTGAAAATTCAAAAACATCGAAAAATTTTAAAACTAAAAAACAATAGAAAAACAAAAATGAGTTTCCTGGCGAGCAAAAGAGAAAATGATAGTACATCAGTGGTATGTCTAAACCTCTTTAAACTGAAATGCAAAATGAAAAATGTTAAGCAGTGATGTACTGAAAAGTACATATGTTTATAGTGTATATTTTGGTCAGTTTTCAGTCGTTTCGAGTCTGTTTTAGGTTAGAATTATGATACTGCTGACGTTAAGCTTTGATTTCAGGTCCCGTAGCTTAAAGTGATGAAAAACGAGCAGTTCGGAAGAAAAACGGGATTCGTACGCGCATCGGAGAAGCTGGAAATTAATTTAATTAAAAAATTCAGAAAAGTCAACCTTGGAGGCGCCGCGCGACGCGACACCCCCTAGGCGTCGCGCGAGGGTCTTGATTTCAGAAAACATGTTGCTGCTAGGGTTTTTGTGAAGATAATTCCCAAGAAACCTGATTAGTAACCCTAATTACGAAACTGTGACTTCTTGGAGCATTCTTGGAGCATACTTGGCGAACAATTGGAGATTTCAAGGCACGGGAATCATTGGTACGAGTCGAGAGCGAAGAATCGAAGAATCAATCGGGTTTTCTAATCCCTTGTTTTGTCGATTACTTTCTTGGAACTTTGTTACAATGAATTTTGTTTTAGACATCTTTGTTTTGTTTTCATTTACTGAGATGCTTGGCTAATTTTATAAACCACCTAGACTATGATGAATGGATTAATATAAAGATTTTACCGTTTTCGTTATTTGCATGATTGTTATGGGTGATTGTGTTTAGTAAGAGGTTTGATTTATTGGTTTGATGTGTATGCGTACTTTGATTTGGTTTGTTATTGTTATTTGCTTCATATGATTCTTAGTGACGGTCTTTATCACAACATAGAGTCATATTAGGGTTTAGGGTTTCGGTGAGTGTCTATATCACGTTAGAAAACCTTCACTCTTTAGGGAGAATTGCGCAATAATCCTTAGAAGTAACCGATAATAATTTACTAAGTCTTAGTGTTCTACTAGTCCTAATAACTGGGAAGTGAGGGGCTATTGGTAGGTCTTACCCGGCGAATTGCTTTAGATAGGCCTTGGGAAAGGTTATGTCTTGGTTTACCTGTCGGTCTTATTAGTCTATCAAGTCAAACTAATTACTTCAAACTACCCTAGATCTTGGATTGGGAAAGAATAGGTCAACATTAGGGTACTTACACAATAATTAGACAACTGGGAAGAAGTCTAATAACCGGTAGAATTAACGGCCTAGGTAGTTCCACAGGTTTCTCTTTGAGAAGGGTCGAGGGGCCTCGTTGGTTCTTAATAGGTTTAGTATTATAAGATCCCGGTTCCATAACTCGTGCACTTAACTTAATCGGTAATCTCTTAAAACAATCCAGGATTCTTGTCTAGGTGGTCTTGATCTCATATAAGAAAAGTTCACAATCTTAATTCGTTTTTAATCTAGTTCTAGTTTAGTTTTAGTAGTTTAATATAGATTTCCTAGTTTTCCGTAACCCCCCCCCCCTCAAAACAAATAAACAAGTTAAGTCGTGTTCGTCATTGTCTATTAGAGTCTAGTTTACGTAATTCATAGAGTCCTATGGTTCGATATCCGGACTTCCTAGGTTATACTACATTGATCGGTACACTTGCCGATTGTGTGGTTTTAGGTCGAGTCTAGAATTAAAGCTTTGTAGTGTCTAGAATAGAGAGTCTAATTTAGTTTGTTTTTAATAGTCTGTTTAGCACACATCAAGTTTTTGGCGCCGTTGCCGGGGACTCTTGGTAATTGCGTTCATTAGCTTTGATAGATTTACTTGACAAATACGTGCTACGTGTTTACTTTGTTTTGTGTCTTTTCTTTTTATCTTGAGTCGTAGTAACTATTGTTTGCTTTTCTTGTGTTCAGGTTTTTGCTCGTAGTGGATGCCACATCTGCGCTCGCACGGACCACCACCACCAGTCAAGCAGTCATCATCTCAATTGGGCGAAGGCCCACAGGTTACTTCTACATCTTCATCTCGTTTCCCCAAGTTCGATTCCACCCCGTTACCCACCCCACCTCCTACACCACCACCTTCTCCAAACCTGTAACACCTCGAAAATTTACGTCCTATAAGGTGTTGACACGTGTCATAGGTTTGAACGTGTGAAAGAATGTTCTTGAAGGACCAAAGTTGACAAACAGTGAAACTGTGTAAATAGAAGGGTTCAAAGTGTCAGCAATGAATAATTATACTTTGCAATAACCCTACATAATGTTTATAACCTAAAACGCATGGATCACGGATCATACGAAGCGAATTGTGAAAGAAAGTGAGAGATTACAAACTTCAGGGGTTAATTGTGTCAACATGTTAAAGATATACCTCTGAGTGACCTTTTGACAAACCCGAAGCTTTGTAACGATTAATTATGCTCACTAGAATGTACCATAAAAATTTCACCAAGTTTCGTTATCGTATGAGCAAGTTGTGATAAAATTCGTGTGTGAGGGTTAGAAACGTCAACATTGAAATTTAGGGCTTTTCGGGTGATCACAAAGTTACCCCGAGGACTTGACAAGGTGGGTATAAGTATTAAAGCCCCTATATATAAATATCAAAGGTCCTTTATGCAAGAAACCAGGTGAAAGCGATGTTTTTAGGACCAAGGACTGAAATGCAAATAACAAAAACTTGCTGAGCTGATCTTCTTCACCCTAGCGTAGCGCTAGCTTGAAAGCTTTGGCAGTAGCGCTACGCTACTGCCTTATCTGGACAGAAAGCCTGCACAGATGTCCTGCATGTTTTTTAACCGACTTAAACACATGTTTGGCATACCTTGGGCTGCCCTAAGATGGTTTTTAGTGTGTAGCATACTTGTGGATGTTATTGCAACATCCTAGGCTTAGTTGTCGATCATCTAAGAGGGTTTGAAGTCATTTATAAAGACCACAATATGCAACATTGTGCATTCATCATTCTTTTCATCTCCTGAGCATTTCAAGACCATTCAAGCAGCCTACAAGCAATCCATATCATCCATAAGACTTGTGTAAGTACCCTTGATCTTCTCTAGTTCATTTATACTTAGTTTAAGGCCTAGAAATCAAACCGTCGTAACTACGGTTTGACTTTTCGATAATAAATAAATGGTCCAGAGATTTGTCGAATCAAAGGTTGTTATAAGTTGGTATTTATATGGTTAATAAACCCCTAAAAGGGCACTCACTAATTCGAATCCTAACTAGGTCGTTTATCGAGTCAAAGGTTATCCGAAAAAGTCAACAGAAACCTTAATCGCATATTTAATGATACGGAAGGCGTGTAACCTGTTTTATTAGTCATATAACTTGAAAATAAGTATAATAACTTGTCTACACTTGTTTGATTCGACAACTTGATGTTTAGAACCGATTCGGAGCCGAGATACGCAAAAGTTTGACTTTTGCTTTGACCTCAGTTCTGACCCGATTCTTATAGGTTTAGACATGCCTTAAGGTTCCATTAGGACCTAGTTACATGTGTGTATAAGCCTCTGCGTTTATACCACTCGAATCCCTAATCGTTCGATGTTTCCGTTAATCGCCTAAATATTGACCGTAATGCCCTTATGACCATAAAACGAGATTTTTGGAAATGTGGAAGTGCCATAATCTTAGTTACTGATTATTATGCATGTCCCGAAAATTTCACGTTAATCGGAGGTCTAGATTAGGAGTTATGCTTAATGACGTAATTAAGAACGCTTTTATTAATTAAACGGCGTCATTAGCATAAAACCTATCTAAACCCAATTTTTGACACCAAACCTTTTACCCACTGATGTAATATAATATTTTGGGATTTTTGAAGATTTTTAATTATTTTTAAACTGATCATAAGCTTGGATTAGCGCCTTAATTCGGTTAATACCGAATATACCCTTTTCGGCCATAAAATGAGTTTTACAAAGCCTTTTAACGCCAATCCAATTGCTACTGATTTTAAATATTAAATAGAGTGTTTTGAACCTGTTTTACTGATCAAGAAACTCAGAATCGTATTTTAAACCGTACGTCGCTTAAAACGGCTTTATACGCGTATTTAACGCATAGTTTGGGTTTAAAACTATTTTGACATATAAGACTTATAACCAAATGTTATAGCCTGTTTAAATAAGCCATTTTACTGATGTAACCAGACCCGGTTCATAGAAACCAAATTAAATCCTTTTATAATCTTTAAAATGACCAAAATACCCCTACGGGGCTTATTAAGAGATTAAACTCGTTTGGGGCATCATGGGTGATATCCTGCTGATATCACAACTTAATTAAGGCGTGTTAACTTAGGAAACCTGTTTAGGACTATTACGGATACCCGTTACGCTTCATGCGCGTTCGGTTCGGTTTATGTAACTAGTTTACATAAATTAGCCGAAACGGGTCAAACCTTATCGGTTTTATCTCAAAATCCAGAATGTGCATCACATACCCATATTAAGCAAGTCTTCAAACTTGTCGGGTCTAAATCACATTCTATCCGGTCTTCGCTTAATCGTGCGTACGAACCGTATCTTTAAAACTAACCGGTCTAAGCGCAAGCTTAACTAAAGACCCGTTAGTATTCTAATAGGTTATTATAAACCTTCGTTCCAGATTAGGAGAACCAGTAAAAGATATTTGCACTCGCTGATTTTGAACTATACTTACTCAGGTAAATACTTTTAACTTATTTTCCCTATACGGGCTTGGGGTACGGTATATAAAATACCGCTTGGTCGGGACGTTGAATCTTTGATTGAATAAATGATAATGAAAGTATTGAGACGTCTCGTTTAATATTGTTTTGTTTGCTTAAAGCCTTTGGGGGGTTAATGACCGTGTCCCGGATATCCCTGGCATCATTTTACGAAATGGCCACGACCTCAGCACTCAGGTGTAGGCGTACACCTGTTAGTGTCTCATAAATAAAGTGGTGTGTTAATTGATCTTTAACCCGGCTCGACCCGGGCTACTGAACGCATAAGGAACATGTAAATCCATACAAGTATTATATATTTAAATAATTATCCCAAGTTATAAAATATTATTTGTGCCTTGTGCCTTAAATGCATTTTCTTAAACTCTTTTCAAAATGAGTCGGTTGATTGTATTTACCAGTGTAAACTGACGTATTTTCTTAAAAGGTTAAGTGCAGGTACTACGCGAAATAGGCTGGCTTGTCTCCTAGCATCCACATTAAGTCTCGCCAGCTTGGATGTCATAACTGTTGAACATTTGTTTCCTTTTTAAACTTGATCTACCTGTGGATTTATATTCGACTATTGTGATACTTAATATTACAATATCGTTGGTTGAATTAAATCTATACTTTGCTTCCGCTGTGCATTTAAATATTGTGTTGTTTGACTATTATGTTGCCAACCACGTCACGATACTCCCCCACCGGGCCCACCGGTGACACGTGGAAATTCGGGGTGTGACAGGTTGGTATCAGAGCCAACACTGAGCGAATTAGACACTAGCCTTTTGTGTTTAATCTCAGTTACACAATTGCACATTCCTAAATCTTCGAGTCTAGACAAAGGACTTAGGAATAATCCAAGTTGTTAAAAATTTTTAATTAAATTCTGCCTTTATTTTTCTTTCCTTGTTATTACCTTGAGTATTTTAACAGGTACAATAATGCCGCCAAGATTTAGACGAGGTGGTCGAGGAAAGGAGCCAGCTAGCGCCCCTAACGACCATGAGGCAGGGCCTTCATTTCGACGAACTTCTTCTACAAGGAATGACGAAACGAGGGAACTATGGAGGACCTATGAAGACGATGCCAGGCGATCTTTTTCGCACTCCTCAACACCTCCATATCAGAACTCTTATGGGCCTCAGTCAGAGAACGAACCCCACAACCCGCAACGTTTCTTTGGCGACCCTACTCCTGTTTTTCAGGGTCAGTTTAACCCGGCAGAGTACCTGCCAGAGCAAGTGGGCTTTAACCCACTTGGACCGGAAGATCACTTTTCTGGTGATCAGGATATGGACGAGGACACAGATCCCGTCGAGGCTTCAACCGGATCCATGAACCATCCTTTCGTGATCTCTGACGGATCGTCATATCACGGGACACCATACCAGGGTCCGGATAGTCACATGGCACGGTTCGAACGGTGTGAGTGGTACAATACACCATCTCACCACCCATCACCTCACCAGCAGCCACCGCAGCAGCCTCATCAAGATTCCTCTGGGGAACACGGGTTTGTGGCAGTCACGCCACCGCCTCTACCGCCACCAGTTCATTTAGAGCCTCCAGCACCACCAAGACGTAGGAGGACTGGCGCACGGATCTCAGCACGAGAAGTTGACTTCCGTCTCAACACCCCTCAACACTCTAGCGGTAGCCATTACCCGCCTACTCATGGAGTCCCACAGATGGAAGGACCTTCTGTCCCAGTTTCGGAGGTAAATTCCGCACCTATTGTACCGCCATCACCGGGTTTTGGCCACCCAATACCTGCTTATACTGCTCCGGCAGCTTACAACCCATATGGACCACCAGCATACCATGGCTATAACTATGCTGATGACCCTTATAACGTAGCAGCAAGCTACCAAGCCCATAATAATCCTGAAGGACCATACGGACCTCCTTGGGGAATGGGATACCCAACTCAGGGGTATCAAGCACCTGTTCAGCCGCCACCACATTACCAGCCACCACGGGCTCCTCCTCCTGAGCAGGAAGAACTCCGTCGAAGACTGGCCAAAATGGAGCGAGACTTCCAGAAGGAACGTAAGAAGAATGAGGGATTTATGAGTGGGTTGGCAAACTTGCTTAAGGGGAAGAAAAAACGGGATCGTTAAATCCCCATATATATATTGTTGTATTTCCTTGTTTAAATCAAGTCCCTACGAGGACATTTATTTATATGTGTATGTAGTCCCTGCGTGGACATCTATCTTTGTACTTAGTCCCTGCGTGGACTTGTCTCTAGTAGTCCCTGCGTGGACATTTACTTTTGTAGACCGTCCCTGTGAGGGCATGTATTATATGTATAGCTCCTGCGCGGGCATCTGTTTCTGTGAAAAGTCCCGTTTAGGGCAAAAATGTACTACTTTTAGTTAATGGAATGTAAGTTTATAAATTTCATCTTTGCTATGTTATGCATAATTAAAAGATATATGAAATAAATAAATCAAAATCACTCCTTTTAAAAGTCTATCTGCCTATGTTATTTATATTAAGGATCTTAAAAGTATAACCTAGCCTGCATGTCATTTTAAGACCGGGCCCAGATGGTAAAACTAGTTAAAAAGATTCAAATCCCTGTTAACATCTGAAAACATGTTAACACTCCTGGCAGACATTATTCGTTAAAAACACTCGTGTTATTTTTATATATGGATCCTTTCAAGGATTCTAAACCCAACTAAATGATCTCTGAATCATGGGTTAAATCATTAATAAATATGATAAGTTCTTTTTACCATCCATTGGTAATGGAATGCCTACGGGCCTTCTCATTTTTCATATGAGACAAAGGACAGTATTAGTCTATGACCCTGTCTGATAAAGGTAATGAACTTTGTTCAAACCTTCATGCTTTGATTATCTGAAATCCTAGCTTATAATCTATATTGTCCCTGTGACTAGGCCTTATGTGCTAATAAATACTGTTATTATTTTATAATTAGGATAAATTATATTAGAAATCCTAAATTATGTGAGTAATAAATTAACCAGATATGGTCTATGTTTACCACGGTTAATAAAATTGCCATAAAAGACAATTCCATAATAAACTCACCAATAAATTATTGCCAATGTGTTACAGTTCAAGATACATGGCAGACTCAAACGAGGTCAACAGTCACCCAGGGATAGTGAATGATAATGCCCATGTAAACGTAGCAGGTGCAGAGTTACAAGCTATGATAGACAATGCAATTAATAGAGCTATGGATAGACAACACCATGGATCAAGTGGTACCCATACGAGGACCCATTCTGCATCACACACTAGAACACCCTCCAGGACCCACACTGCCCACAACAGTAATACTCACCACTCCTCGAATCAAAGGAGTAATCCATCCCAAAGAGTCGTGCAGAACCAAGAACCTCGTAATAGGGGTTGCACATATAAGTACTTTGTCTCGTGCAAACCCAGAGACTTCAATGGGGAAAAAGGAGCTGTTGATTGCATGACGTGGATGGATGAAATGGATACTGTGGTGGATATTAGTGGTTGTCATAATAGGGACATTGTGAAGTTTGTCTCGCAGTCTTTCAAAGGAGAAGCCTTAGCCTGGTGGAGATCTTTGATCCAAGCCACAGGGAAAGTCCCGTTATACAACATGACTTGGGAACAATTCATGGCACTAATCAAAGAAAATTTCTGCCCTCAACACGAGGTTGAGAGAATTGAATCTGATTTCCTGGCACTGGTCATGAAAAACCTGGACTGTCAGGCCTACCTTACTACTTTCAATACTTTGTCAAGGTTGGTCCCTTACTTGGTAACTCCGGAGCCTAAGCGTATAGCTCGTTTTATCGGGGGTCTGGAACCGGAGATCAAAGCAAGTGTAAAAGCTTCCAGACCAACCACTTTTCGGTCAGTAACGGACATATCGTTATCTCTGACCTCAGATGCTGTCAGGCTGAGGTCACAAAGGAAAAATGATACCGAAAAGAGGAAACGTGAGGATGACAACTCACGACGGTCAGACAAGAAGCTGAAGGGAAACAATGACCAAAAGAAGGGGTCAAGTTTTAAGAAGGATGGTCAACAGTCGGGCGAAAAACCCAGATGCAAAACCTGCAAGAGGCAGCACTTTGGGAAGTGCAGGTTTGAATCCAACTCACAAACACAATCGAAGCCTTTTGCATGTGGGTTATGCAAATCCAGGGAACACAAAACCGTGGATTGCAAGAAGATAAAGGATGCGACCTGCTATGGTTGCAATGAAAAGGGGCATATCAAGTCCAACTGCCCAAAATCTGCAAGGAAGAATGAAGAAGGGAAGAAGACCAATGCGAGGGTCTTCAGAATGGATGCTAAGGAAGCCGTCAAGGACGACAACGTGATAACAGGTACCTTTCTCGTAAATGATGTTTATGCGAGAGTGTTATTTGATTCAGGCGCTGATAAGTCGTTTGTAGATAATAAGTTCTGTGAACTGTTGAAACTACCTGTTAGAACTTTAAGTGTGAATTATGAGGTGGAACTAGCAGATGGCACTTTAGAAACCGCTTCAACCTTATTAGATGGATGTTTCATATCCATTAAGAATCACTCTTTTCCTTTGTCCCTACTTCCTTTAAAACTAGCCGGTTTCGACATAGTTTTGGGTATGGACTGGTTATCTCATAACCAGGCCCAGATTATTTGCAATAAGAAGCAAGTGAGGATCAAGACTTCGTCTGGTGAATCACTTACTATCCAGGGAGATACCCAGTATGGGCTGCCCGAGAAGATATCTATACTCAAAGACTCAAAGTGTTTGAAGAAGGGCTGTGTCATCTACATGGCACAGGTGATTATTGATGAACCGAAACCCAAGATTGGAGAGATCCCATTCATTTCTGAATACCCCGAAGTATTTCCTGAAGAACTACCTGGTTTGCCACCAGATAGGCAAGTGGAATTCAGAATTGACATTATTCCTGGATCAGCACCAGTTGCAAGGGCGCCTTATAGGTTGGCACCAACGGAGATGAAGGAATTGAGGACGCAGCTAGATGATTTGCTAGCCAAAGGTTTCATCAAACCTAGTTCGTCTCCTTGGGGAGCACCAGTTTTATTTGTTAAGAAGAAGGATGGATCGATGCGTTTGTGCATCGACTACCGTGAGCTTAATAAGGTTACTATCAAGAATAGGTATCCCTTACCCAGAATCGACGATCTGTTCGATCAACTTCAAGGGGCAAGTTTCTTCTCGAAAATTGACTTGAGGTCAGGCTACCATCAATTGAAGGTTAGAGATGAAGATGTGCACAAAACAGCATTTAGGACTCGTTATGGTCATTACGAGTTCCTAGTGATGCCTTTTGGGCTCACTAATGCACCAGCCGCATTCATGGATCTCATGAATCGCGTTTGCAAGCCGCACTTAGACAAATTCGTCATCGTCTTCATCGACGACATTCTCATCTACTCAAAAAGCCAAGCTGACCATGAGAAGCATCTTCACTGCATACTGGAACTACTTCATAAAGAGAAGCTCTACGCCAAGTTCTCAAAGTGTGAATTCTGGCTTCGAGCAGTCCAATTTCTTGGACATGTTGTTAGTGAGCGTGGTATCCAAGTAGATCCCGCTAAAGTTGAATCTGTCATGAATTGGCATGAGCCAAAGACGCCTACAGAAATTCGTAGTTTCCTAGGTTTGGCAGGATACTATAGACGATTCATAGAAAACTTTTCAAGGATTGCTGCACCCCTGACTTCGCTGACACGTAAGAAGATTAAGTTTGACTGGGGTCCTAAGCAGCAGGAATCCTTTGATATTCTGAAACAAAAGTTGAGCAATGCTCCAGTATTGACATTGCCTGATGGAATAGAGGAGTTTGTAGTTTATTGTGATGCATCACACACCGGGATGGGATGTGTGCTTATGCAGAAAGGCAAAGTCATTGCCTATGCTTCACGACAGTTAAAGGTGCACGAAAAGAATTACACCACCCACGACTTGGAGTTGGGTGCCGTTGTATTCGCACTAAAACTGTGGAGGCACTACTTATATGGAATCAAATGTGTGATCTATTCTGATCACAAGAGCCTTCAACATCTGTTCAACCAGAAGGACTTGAACATGAGGCAACGCCGTTGGATGGAAACTCTTAATGATTACGATTGTGAAATAAGATACCATCCCGGCAAGGCGAATGTAGTCGCCGATGCCTTGAGTCGGAAGGAGAGGGTGAAACCCATCCGAATCAATGCCAAGAGCATGGAAATAAAGAACAGTTTGATGGAAAGGTTGTTAGCTGCACAGAAGGAAGCTGTATTGGAAGCTAACTATCCTAACGAAAAGCTAGGAGTAACTGAGGAGCAGTTATCCCTTAGTAAGGATGGAATTCTTAGATTGAATGGACGAATATGGGTTCCAATTCATGGAGGACTTCGTGATGTTATCCTCCAGGAAGCCCATAGTTCCAAATATTCTGTTCATCCTGGAGCTGATAAAATGTATCATGATCTTAGGACAAATTATTGGTGGATAGGCTTGAAGAAGTCTGTAGCTACCTATGTAGCTAAATGCTTGACGTGTGCGCAAGTCAAGGCAGAACATAAAAAACCGTCAGGTTTGCTACAACAGCCTGAACTTCCTACTTGGAAATGGGAAATGGTAACTATGGATTTTATCACCAAGTTACCCAAGACAAGGAAAGGAAATGACACCATCTGGGTGATAGTCGACCGACTGACTAAGTCAGCACATTTCCTACCCATTAAGGAGACCTACAGCTCCGATATGTTAGCCCAACTGTACGTTGATAAGATTGTAGCCTTACATGGCATACCTGTAGCTATTATCTCTGACCGAGATACTAGGTACACGTCGCATTTTTGGAAAAGCTTCCAACAATCTTTGGGCACACATTTGAACTTTAGTACGGCTTACCATCCACAGACAGACGGTCAGAGTGAGCGTACTATTCAAACGTTGGAAGACATGCTACGTGCATGTGCGATCGATTTGGGAGGTAGCTGGGATAAGAACCTGCCATTGATCGAATTCTCCTACAACAATAGCTACCATACCAGCATCAAGGCTGCGCCTTTTGAGGCATTATATGGTAGGAAGTGTAGATCGCCTGTTTGTTGGGCGGAAGTTGGAGAAGTCCAGTTATCAGGACCAGAGATTGTGTTCGAAACGACGGACAAGATTGTCCAGATTCGTAACAATCTCCAAGCTGCCCGGAATAGGCAGAAGATTTACGCCGATCCAAATCGTAAGGATTTCCACTTCGAAGTAGGAGACAAAGTCCTACTTAAAGTGTCACCCTGGAAAGGAGTGATGCGATTTGGTAAGAAAGGTAAACTAAGCCCGAGATACATAGGACCTTTCGAGGTCATCGAACGTGTCGGGTCAGTTGCCTACAAGTTAAACTTACCTGAAGAGCTCAGTAGTATACACAATGTGTTCCACATCTGCAATCTGAAGAAGTGTTTCGCTGACTCCGCTGACGAATCAGTGATTATACCCTATACAGATGTGCAAATCGATGAGAGCTTGAAATTTGTGGAAAAACCTTTGTCGATCGAAGATCGACAGGTGAGAAAGCTTCGAAGGAAGCATATACCTTTTGTAAAGGTCAAATGGGATGCCCGTAGAGGTCCCGAATTCACGTGGGAGGTTGAATCCACGATGAAAGAAAAATACCCTTACTTATTTCAGTAAATCTCGGGTCGAGATTTATTTTAAGGGGGTGAGGATGTAACACCTCGAAAATTTACGTCCTATAAGGTGTTGACACGTGTCATAGGTTTGAACGTGTGAAAGAATGTTCTTGAAGGACCAAAGTTGACAAACAGTGAAACTGTGTAAATAGAAGGGTTCAAAGTGTCAGCAATGAATAATTATACTTTGCAATAACCCTACATAATGTTTATAACCTAAAACGAATGGATCACGGATCATACGAAGCGAATTGTGAAAGAAAGTGAGAGATTACAAACTTCAGGGGTTAATTGTGTCAACATGTTAAAGATATACCTCTGAGTGACCTTTTGACAAACCCGAAGCTTTGTAACAATTAATTATGCTCACTAGAATGTACCATAAAAATTTCACCAAGTTTCGTTATCGTATGAGCAAGTTGTGATAAAATTCGTGTGTGAGGGTTAGAAACGTCAACATTGAAATTTAGGGTTTTTCGGGTGATCACAAAGTTACCCGAGGACTTGACAAGGTGGGTATAAGTATTAAAGCCCCTATATATAAATATCAAAGGTCCTTTATGCAAGAAACCAGGTGAAAGCGATGTTTTTAGGACCAAGGACTGAAATGCAAATAACAAAAACTTGCTGAGCTGATCTTCTTCACCCTAGCGTAGCGCTAGCTTGAAAGCTTTGGCAGTAGCGCTACGCTACTGCCTTATCTGGACAGAAAGCCTGCACAGATGTCCTGCATGTTTTTTAACCGACTTAAACACATGTTTGGCATACCTTGGGCTGCCCTAAGATGGTTTTTAGTGTGTAGCATACTTGTGGATGTTATTGCAACATCCTAGGCTTAGTTGTCGATCATCTAAGAGGGTTTGAAGTCATTTATAAAGACCACAATATGCAACATTGTGCATTCATCATTCTTTTCATCTCCTGAGCATTTCAAGACCATTCAAGCAGCCTACAAGCAATCCATATCATCCATAAGACTTGTGTAAGTACCCTTGATCTTCTCTAGTTCATTTATACTTAGTTTAAGGCCTAGAAATCAAACCGTCGTAACTACGGTTTGACTTTTCGATAATAAATAAATGGTCCAGAGATTTGTCGAATCAAAGGTTGTTATAAGTTGGTATTTATATGGTTAATAAACCCCTAAAAGGGCACTCACTAATTCGAATCCTAACTAGGTCGTTTATCGAGTCAAAGGTTATCCGAAAAAGTCAACAGAAACCTTAATCGCATATTTAATGATACGGAAGGCGTGTAACCTGTTTTATTAGTCATATAACTTGAAAATAAGTATAATAACTTGTCTACACTTGTTTGATTCGACAACTTGATGTTTAGAACCGATTCGGAGCCGAGATACGCAAAAGTTTGACTTTTGCTTTGACCTCAGTTCTGACCCGATTCTTATAGGTTTAGACATGCCTTAAGGTTCCATTAGGACCTAGTTACATGTGTGTATAAGCCTCTGCGTTTATACCACTCGAATCCCTAATCGTTCGATGTTTCCGTTAATCGCCTAAATATTGACCGTAATGCCCTTATGACCATAAAACGAGATTTTTGGAAATGTGGAAGTGCCATAATCTTAGTTACTGATTATTATGCATGTCCCGAAAATTTCACGTTAATCGGAGGTCTAGATTAGGAGTTATGCTTAATGACGTAATTAAGAACGCTTTTATTAATTAAACGGCGTCATTAGCATAAAACCTATCTAAACCCAATTTTTGACACCAAACCTTTTACCCACTGATGTAATATAATATTTTGGGATTTTTTAAGATTTTTAATTATTTTTAAACTGATCATAAGCTTGGATTAGCGCCTTAATTCGGTTAATACCGAATATACCCTTTTCGGCCATAAAATGAGTTTTACAAAGCCTTTTAACGCCAATCCAATTGCTACTGATTTTAAATATTAAATAGAGTGTTTTGAAACTGTTTTACTGATCAAGAAACTCAGAATCGTATTTTAAACCGTACGTCGCTTAAAACGGCTTTATACGCGTATTTAACGCATAGTTTGGGTTTAAAATTATTTTGACATATAAGACTTATAACCAAATGTTATAGCCTGTTTAAATAAGCCATTTTACTGATGTAACCAGACCCGGTTCACAGAAACCAAATTAAATCCTTTTATAATCTTTAAAATGACCAAAATACCCCTACGGGGCTTATTAAGAGATTAAACTCGTTTGGGGCATCATGGGTGATATCCTGCTGATATCACAACTTAATTAAGGCGTGTTAACTTAGGAAACCTGTTTAGGACTATTACGGATACCCGTTACGCTTCATGCGCGTTCGGTTCGGTTTATGTAACTAGTTTACATAAATTAGCCGAAACGGGTCAAACCTTATCGGTTTTATCTCAAAATCCAGAATGTGCATCACATACCCATATTAAGCAAGTCTTCAAACTTTTCGGGTCTAAATCACATTCTATCCGGTCTTCGCTTAATCGTGCGTACGAACCGTATCTTTAAAACTAACCGGTCTAAGCGCAAGCTTAACTAAAGACCCGTTAGTATTCTAATAGGTTATTATAAACCTTCGTTCCAGATTAGGAGAACCAGTAAAAGATATTTGCACTCGCTGATTTTGAACTATACTTACTCAGGTAAATACTTTTAACTTATTTTCCCTATACGGGCTTGGGGTACGGTATATAAAATACCGCTTGGTCGGGACGTTGAATCTTTGATTGAATAAATGATAATGAAAGTATTGAGACGTCTCGTTTAATATTGTTTTGTTTGCTTAAAGCCTTTGGGGGGTTAATGACCGTGTCCCGGATATCCCTGGCATCATTTTACGAAATGGCCACGACCTCAGCACTCAGGTGTAGGCGTACACCTGTTAGTGTCTCATAAATAAAGTGGTGTGTTAATTGATCTTTAACCCGGCTCGACCCGGGCTACTGAACGCATAAGGAACATGTAAATCCATACAAGTATTATATATTTAAATAATTATCCCAAGTTATAAAATATTATTTGTGCCTTGTGCCTTAAATGCATTTTCTTAAACTCTTTTCAAAATGAGTCGGTTGATTGTATTTACCAGTGTAAACTGACGTATTTTCTTAAAAGGTTAAGTGCAGGTACTACGCGAAATAGGCTGGCTTGTCTCCTAGCATCCACATTAAGTCTCGCCAGCTTGGATGTCATAACTGTTGAACATTTGTTTCCTTTTTAAACTTGATCTACCTGTGGATTTATATTCGACTATTGTGATACTTAATATTACAATATCGTTGGTTGAATTAAATCTATACTTTGCTTCCGCTGTGCATTTAAATATTGTGTTGTTTGACTATTATGTTGCCAACCACGTCACGATACTCCCCCACCGGGCCCACCGGTGACACGTGGAAATTCGGGGTGTGACAAAACCATTCACCTAAGGATTCCCCACCCAATAGCCCTACTTTTAGTACCTCTAGCAATCCAGAAAACGTAGAACAAATGGCCAACCCTAGGCAAACCGTCCATCAGCAAGCCACTCAGGATTTCACCGGCCTTGCTTCACCCATCACCGTTCCACCCATCGTTAGTGAAAATTCATGGCAGATTCCGTCTTATGCCATGCAGGCTATAACCAATACCATCCAATTCCATGGCCGAGATGATGAGGACGCCCCGGCCCACATCAACCGTTTCTCCCGCATCCTAGCTACCTTTAACCTTCACGGTGCACCCAGCGATGCCACTTACCTACAGCTTTTCCCATTCTCCTTAGCCGGCCGTGCGGCCACTTGGTTGGACTCTCAACCAACCGGTACCTTCACCACTTGGGCGGGGCTTCGTCAAGCCTTTTTGAACAAGTACTTCCCGCCCGCTAAAGCCTCACGTCTTAGAGACCAAATCCACTCCTTTCGCATGGAGCCCGACGAGCCTTATTACCTTGCTTGGGAGCGTTTCCAAAACCTAACTGCTCGTTGCTCCCAGCATGGTCTTTCTGATTGGGCTTTATGTGAGAAATTTTATAACGGTCTTACCCAAGAGACTAGTGATAGGTTCGATACCAATGCGGGGGGCATATGATGGGTATACTTACAGTGGCTGAGTGTTTAGAACGTTTTGAGGCATTTGCTCAGTCTCAATCCCAATCACGATCCGATCAGAGGTCTCAAAGTGGTAATTCAAATACCACTACTAGTGCACCCGCTCGAGGGGTGAACCATGTCACCATGGACCCTAGTTTAGCCTCTGTTTTGGAAAACATAACTCGAGAACTTAAGGAGATTAGAGCTAAGGTTGATAAGTGTGAGTTTTGTCGAGGTGGTCATGATACGAGTGCGTGTCCTTTGCTAGTTGGTGAGGAGCAAGTTGATTTCGTAGGAGGAGGTTTCGGTAGAGGTCAAACTGGTGGGTTTGGTAACAATAATCTTGGCTCGGGTTGGCGAAATAATAATAATAACTTTAATAATAATAACAATTTTCGCTCAAATGGACCTCCTGGTTTTCAAATAGCTCAAAATCCAAATAGAGGTCTAGGTTCGCTCTTCGGTGGGGGTTTAAATGGGCAGATTAAGGATGGAGGGTCAAGTAGTCAGGTTCAAACAGGTCAAGGTTCAAGTTTCGATTTAGGGGGTAGCATGGAAAGAATGGAGTCCATGATGAGTCAACTAATTGTTAGGGATCAAAATACCCAAAAGAAACTTAGTGAACATGACCTCATGCTTAAGAATCACCAAGCTGCGGTCCAAGACCTTTCTAGGGTTGTAGGTGATATGTCTAGGAAGTTAGATGAAAGATTACCCGGTCAGTTTGCAGCTAACACCCAACCTAACCCGAATGCTCATGTAAAAGCCATTACCACTCGTAGTGGCAGAACCGTAGGGAATCCCAGTGTTGAAGAGAGAGAGTTTGATGAGGATGGAGATATAATAGATGAAGTGATTGAGATGGAGGCTCCCGGCAAAGTGCAAAAGAGGCTAGTCCCAGCAAGTACCGCACAGCCCGGCGAGTCTCAAAGTGAGAAGAAAGTTGAGAAAAAACCCATAGACGTTAGACCTTCACCCTATGTGAATCATGCGTATGTTCCGTTTCCCTCGCGTCTTAAGAATCAAAAATACTCACGAGAATACGGGCAGTTCTTAGATATCTTCAAGCAATTGAAGATTAATCTTCCGTTTATCGAGGCTCTCCAATCGATGCCTAAATACGCAAAATTCTTGAAGGACCTTCTTAGGAATAAGGAAAAATTAGGTGAGTTGTCGAATGTCCCGTTGCATGGAGGGTGTTCAGCCATTGTCTCAAATAAGCTTCCCGAAAAGCTTACCGATCCCGGTGTGTTCACTATTCCTTGTCTATTCGGTAGTAACACAAACACTAGAGCCTTAGCCGACCTAGGTGCTAGCATCAATTTAATGCCCTTTTCGCTTTACGAGAAGCTAGACTTAGGCGAGCTTTCACCTACTCGAATGACATTGTCCTTAGCTGATAGGTCCGTGAAACACCCGAGGGGAATAGTTGAGAATTTGCTTGTTAAGGTTGACAAGTTCGTCTTTCCGGATGATTTCGTCATTCTAGACATGGAAGCCGATGAAAACATACCGTTAATTTTAGGACGCCCATTCTTAAACACCGCTAGAGCTCTAATAGATGTCTCTTTAGGCACCATCACACTTAGAGCGGGCGAGGAATCAGTAGTTTTTGAGGTCATGAGTTCGAAAGGGCCTAGTGATAGAGTGCAGTCGGTTTCGTTAGTGGGGGAATGTGAGAAGGATAAAACAAATGAGGAGAAGGTGATCAGTGGTCTGAGTCTAGAAAAAGTGACAGGATTCAAGTGTGGGGACCCACCGGATAGAAAATTAGAGGAATTGGAGGAGAGAGTGGTGCGTATAGAATCTAGGATAGAGACACTGAGCAAACCTCAGTGTGGGGATAGATCTCGATATGGAGAATTTAGATTCAAAGCGCTAGATGAGGAGTTGAGAGGTTTTGAGAGAGATAAGGGTGTTCGGGTTGATTCGGGCGATACATATTGTGGTGCTACAGCCCGTGAGAGTATGTTTGGAGATGAGCTGCATCTCCATGATCCTCCATAAGTATGTGAAAAGTTGGAAACCTGAGTGTAGAGTTTTGTACCGTTTGTATTTTCATTATTTTTTCATATTTTTAGTAGCTAACGGTCATGTTTGTCAGTTTTTTTCGGGTCGTTGTTTGTGTTTTGAGTCGTGTGCAGGAGTGCATCGCCGAGGATTTTTAGGAATTTGCAAGAAAAATAAGGTTCCGGGTGAGTTTCATACTTAGGAAAATTTTGGTTGGTTCTTAGATGGTTTGAAAAATTTCAGAAAAATTCTAAGGCATGAACAATAATGTTCCTCGCAACTTCCTGTTGAAAACGACCCCTGGCGTGACGCCAAGGGCCGTCGCGTCGCGCTAGGGGTAAAGGTCCAAAATCAATAAAAAAAACGAAGGCGACGCGTAGCGCGAGGCCCTCACCTAGATCCGTCGCGTCGCGCGAGGCCTCCTTGAACCGGCTCAGACTTGTTTTTGACCCTTAGTTATATTTTGAGTCTTTTATTTCGTATTGTGAGTCTAAATTAGTAGTTTTTGTGTCGTTTTTAGAGTCGGTGCTGCGTTGGGTTCTGTTTTGCTTTGATTGTGCAGGTTTTGGATTGTACACCCCGTACTCAATTTCCATTCGGGTGATTTCGGAACTGCCATATTGATAAACTCAAGCAAGCTAGGCAACGATCGCGAATGAAATGCTATACGATCGTTCGTTGGATTCAAGACTCGTACGGCTGGCACTGACTTTTGTCCTAACCAGCTAAGTCGTTTCCCTTTCGTTTGCAGTTTTTAATTTTAGGTAGTATTGAGTCGTATTTTCGTTCTTGCATTAGGGACAATGCAATCTCTAAGTGTGGGGATGGGATACCTGTAAATATTTGAGTCATAAAAAAAAACAAAATTAATTAATTAAAAAATTCAAAAAAAATTGAAAAAAATCAGAAAATGTCTTTCGAATAAAAAAAGAAGTTTGCAATTAAAGCGGAAAATGATAGAAAAAATGAATTTTTGCTCGGGTTCGAATAATAATAATATGAGATTATAATAAATCGAGTTTGCGTCTAGTTAGGGATGTGTGGATAGGCCCGAGTTTGGTTTTAAGTCCCTTTGAGTTAATATACCTTAAATTGTCGGTCTGCTAGTGGGTTTTCGCCTGGGAAATATGGGAAACTAAAACTGCCAATAAGAGTATAAGGGGCACCGTTATAAGTTAAAACTGTTAGAGTTTGTGGTCATGCGAAAAAAAAGAAAAAAAAAATAGAATAAAAAGTGAGCTAGAAACTAAATGAAAGTAACACAGGACTATGTAATCCGAGTTGGGGATAGCGACTCTACAGCCGGAATGCCTCTGGATGTGTGAAATCGACTTGCCGAATAAAAGTACCGAAACCTAAGTAATCTGTGGTTGGGGATCGCGACTCTACAGCCGGAATACCGCTTAGTTAGGGAAAGCATCGTCTAGACTCACGAAAGAAAAAAAAAATAGAAATAGAAAAAAAATGGAAAAAAGGAAAAAATTTGATTGTAAACTCTTTTGGTTTTGATATAAAACGGTTAGGAATTGGTCCAGTGATCGTTCTTTTAGTCCTATAAGCTTGAGGTGGGAGTAGGTGAACCGTAGATTCTAGTGTGAGACCCTAGGTAGACTGACCGCACTTAAATTAAATTCACATGATAAGGGCTTAGGATTGGATTCGGGTTTAAAGGGATAAGTATATTCGCAATCGCGGCTAACGCAAGTCTTGGTTTTAATTAATTATACCTATACTTTTGACCCGAGTGATTATTTGTTTCTGATTCCGTTGCATAATTCTTTTTCGAGGACGAAAAAAGAGTAAGTGTGGGGATGTTTGATGTACTGAAAAGTACATATGTTTATAGTGTATATTTTGGTCAGTTTTCAATCGTTTCGAGTCTGTTTTAGGTTAGAATTATGATACTGCTGACGTTAAGCTTTGATTTCAGGTCCCGTAGCTTAAAGTGATGAAAAACGAGCAGTTCGGAAGAAAAACAGGATTCGTACGCGCGTCGGAGAAGCTGGAAATTAATTTAATTAAAAAATTCAGAAAAGTCAACCTTGGAGGCGCCGCGCGACGCGACACCCCCTAGGCGTCGCGCGAGGGTCTTGATTTCGGAAAACATGTTGCTGCTAGGGTTTTTGTGAAGATAATTCCCAAGAAACCTGATTAGTAACCCTAATTACGAAACTGTGACTTCTTGGAGCATTCTTGGAGCATACTTGGCGAACAATTGGAGATTTCAAGGCACGGGAATCATTGGTACGAGTCGAGAGCGAAGAATCGAAGAATCAATCGGGTTTTCTAATCCCTTGTTTTGTCGATTACTTTCTTGGAACTTTGTTACAATGAATTCTGTTTTAGACATCTTTGTTTTGTTTTCATTTACTGAGATGCTTGGCTAATTTTATAAACCACCTAGACTATGATGAATGGATTAATATAAAGATTTTACCGTTTTCGTTATTTGCATGATTGTTATGGGTGATTGTGTTTAGTAAGAGGTTTGATTTAATGGTTTGATGTGTATGCGTACTTTGATTTGGTTTGTTATTGTTATTTGCTTCATATGATTCTTAGTGACGGTCTTTATCACAACATAGAGTCATATTAGGGTTTAGGGTTTCGGTGAGTGTCTATATCACGTTAGAAAACCTTCACTCTTTAGGGAGAATTGCGCAATAATCCTTAGAAGTAACCGATAATAATTTACTAAGTCTTAGTGTTCTACTAGTCCTAATAACTGGGAAGTGAGGGGCTATTGGTAGGTCTTACCCGGCGAATTGCTTTAGATAGGCCTTGGGAAAGGTTATGTCTTGGTTTACCTGTCGGTCTTATTAGTCTATCAAGTCAAACTAATTACTTCAAACTACCCTAGATCTAGGATTGGGTAAGAATAGGTCAACATTAGGGTACTTACACAATAATTAGACAACTGGGAAGAAGTCTAATAACCGGTAGAATTAACGGCCTAGGTAGTTCCACAGGTTTCTCCTTGAGAAGGGTCGAGGGGCCTCGTTGGTTCTTAATAGGTTTAGTATTATAAGATCTCAGTTCCATAACTCGTGCACTTAACTTGATCGGTAATCTCTTAAAACAATCCAGGATTCTTGTCTAGGTGGTCTTGATCTCATATAAGAAAAGTTCACAATCTTAATTCGTTTTTAATCTAGTTCTAGTTTAGTTTTAGTAGTTTAATATAGATTTCCTAGTTTTCCGTAACCCCCCCCCCCCTCAAAACAAATAAACAAGTTAAGTCGTGTCCGTCATTGTCTATTAGAGTCTAGTTTACGTAATTCATAGAGTCCTGTGGTTCGATATCCGGACTTCCTAGGTTATACTACATTGATCGGTACACTTGCCGATTGTGTGGTTTTAGGTCGAGTCTAGAATTAAAGCTTTGTAGTGTCTAGAATAGAGAGTCTAATTTAGTTTGTTTTTAATAGTCTGTTTAGCACACATCAAGCAGCTCTATATAAGATGTATCGGTAGGCTCACAATCATCTTAAAGTGTGCAGGGTGATATAAACTTAAATTGACTGAAGACCAGGTAGGAACCACTCAGTGGCATATGGTCTTAGTACCGAAATTTCATTTGAGAGATTGCCGAGGTTCTGAGATATGTGGTCTTTATGCTGTTTATCATCTGGGTATCACGGTTGTTTCTTTTATCGAAACAAACGGAGACGAAGTCTAGATCTTCCATGATATCATACATACGTTTACATACTGCATACGACCTCAATAAGTGATCAACAATCACATGTCCACAAAACAAGTGATAATATATCACATTCCTCCAGGAGTCAAGTTCGTCTCTTTGCTGTACAAAAGTACTGACCTGTTCACGGACTTGCTCCTGTGCCCTCATGCATCTGAAAATCAAGTTCCTCATCAATAAGTGATTCCATCACATAGGGCTTGTTTTCAATTCAAAATAAGTGAGTTACTCACATCTTTTTATACAGAAAAACAGATGATAAATGGTATACTCACCAGTAAGATGAAATCCTCGTGTATACCTTGATACGGGAATGTGTCGTGATGTGGATGAACACCGGTCGGTAAGTATAAATCATATCTTAACGTATCCCCTTTCCATGATTACATATGATAAGTTGAGCTTATGTGGATAACAATACCGATAATCGTTATTGGATGTTTATCAAATTGTTAACAAAAAGAACAACAAGAGTGTTTTGGCATGACCGTACACTGATATGATTCTCTTACCCTCGAAATCGCAAAAAGAATGTTTGTATATATTTACCTTTCTTAGTTTCTGCAACTCTGTATATATTTATTTACTGCTTTCAATCTTTACATTTGAAATATTCAAAATACCAAAAAGATTTTAGGTGTGTTTTAATTTTAAACTTTATAAAAGTCAAAAAGATTTTATTTCTACTTTAGTTTTGATTAACCGATGTTGGAACTCAAGTCTTCGTTGCCTGAAATCTGATTGAAAACCAAAACGTCTGAATCTTCATAAACGGTCAGAGTTTGCAAGTTTTTGAAAGTTAATAATCAAAATTGAAAAATATGTTAACTTTTCAAACTAAACTGTCGGACGGTAGTTGAATAAGAATTGGTCACATGTGTGTCATTTGTTTAATGTTAACTATATTCCAAGCAGTTGTTCTCATTACGCGTTTAGATTTCTTGCATGCGCAGATGCTAAAGGCAAAGATAACATGTTCGATGGCAAGCTTCGGAATGAAGACATGACATGGAGGCACTCAAAAGACAAAGATGATCGAGTTGTCGCTGACCTATCATCAACACCACACGGATCTAAAAGAATTAAAGAACAAGTTTATTCACGAGCATAACTCAAGGGCGAGCTTATGTCAAGGGGGAGTTTGTTAACACACTTCCTAAATGAACAAGGGGAGTTTGTTGATACACTTTCTGTTTACGTCGCGTGAAGACTTTGAAGATCCTCCGACATGGAAGACATCGAAGATGAACCTCACGAGTAGCGTCCAAGGGGGAGTTTGTTGATACATATTATGTGGTCGCGACTCGGTTCGGTTCAACTCGGTTAGGTTCGGCTCAAGCCCGACGTCACGACATTCCTCCGTCGTGCGCCCCATAGTTCGACACGCGAAGCACGGAGAACCGAGAACGATTCCCGATGACACATCATCGTGACATCATCATGATGATGTCATGATGATGTCACATGTTTGACTAAACTTAACAAATCTGAAACAAATTCAGTCGTGTACGTGCATGCGTGATTGGGCCATTACACTATGGGCCACTCTTTGTGAGCTGAAACAACTAATGTGGGCCGAAACCTATGATTGGACCAATCACAATTCACATGGGCTGAAACATACCTTGGGGCCGAAACCTTTTGATTTGCACATGCTGTCGACGAAACTCAACATCTGTTTCGTTGACTTTGAAGACTTTGAAGTATTTCGTCGACAACAATTTATGTTTCGTCGACCTGTTTAGTTTCGTCGTGTCTGTGACTATATATATTCAGATAGAATTCAGTAAGAACACAGAACACACACACGAGAGAACCAGAGAGAGTTTACAGAGATTATTTTGTAAACATTGTATTGTAACAATTTCAAGTATTAATGCAATGGAATGTTAATCGTTGAATCTTTGTGTTTGTGTTCGTAACTTGGTTTAACTTACCCGTTTGGATTCTGCACTTTCGGGTTTGTCGGAAAACAGGGAATAGAGGTTACTCGATCCTCCGGGTGGACCTACATGAGGGCAGATGTACTAATGTCTCGCGCCTCCTCAGCCTACTGTTTGGCCTCCTCGGAAGTAGCAGCTTTCACTTTCTCAGCTTCAAGGTTAATTTCCAAGGATTCGCTCTTATCGGTTTGCTCTTGTAGTCGACGCTTTAGCTAGGCAATTTCCACGTCTTTGGCATGCAAGTCTTTGTCCTTGCTGGCCACTTGCGCCTTTAACTCAGCCTGTGAAGAATGAGTTATGAACTTTAGATTTTAACAAATGAAAAGCAACATAAAAAAGAAAGGGTTGAAATTGTTGAACCTCAAAGCGCTCCTTGTCAGCTTCAAAATCCTCAACCTTCCTTATTAATGTGGCATTTTGAGCCTCGAGGTCGGTAATCTTGGCGCGAGCTGCATACATATTGTCACGGCCCTTGTCCCCCAGTTTGACCCGGTCCAGAGCCGCGGGGCAGGAAATCCGATGGTATCTAATTAAGTGACAGCGGAAGCCTTTTTAAACAGGATCGATTAATATTAAAACTGCTCGTTTATATATATAATATAGGGAAAAATCCCATAATTTACAATAAAGTGATTTCACTGGGAAATATTTATTTCTCAAAACATGTTTCTTTATTTATTTACATTGAGCCACTTTTCTAAGCTTGTAGTGCTCCACGACACTTTTCCTGTGCTCACAACAGATCACCTGAAACATGTTTGAAAAAGGTTTTGTCAGCAGGGAAATACTGAGTGAATCATTCATTTTACTAAAACGACTCGTTTGTTATAATTCACAATATTAAGAGATATTACAATGTTTCTGATATCAAACCAACTACCCACAGTATTTGTCACTCGACTCATTTCGGTGACTGTGGTCATATCACCATTGGCTGCCCCAATGAATGACGAATATCACTAATTAGGTTCGCCCACCTAAAGTGATAACAATAATAGTAATGTGCACAATACCCCACATACCGGCTGTAATTTGGTGATTACATAAACTTAATCACTGTAATTATAACCTTTGAAAATAAACATGATTTTGAAAGTAATTTGATAAAAAGAGAATGACTCACATTGTAGATTTAACGAGCAGAGTATAAGCCTACTGATTAGCCTTGATTAACCTAATTTAAATAACAATGCACACACAAACAGGTTAGTAACTAATACAGCAGTTACGACAATTCACGAGATTAAACCCTCACAACGATTTACAAGTGCAATACTTAATAATTCAGCAGATTCACAACGAATGACAGAGTATAGTCCGAGTTCGAACAGCACTCAAACATTCAAGTCGAAATCACGATGAATAACAAAGTATAATCTCAATTTGAGCGGCACTTAAACAATCGTTGGATAGTTATAATCGATCGGACGTTGAATCGTAATAGCGATCGAGTTATTACCCTGATTGCGGCAGCAATTAGTGATTGTGTGTGTTTTGATATTGTTTCTGCTATAACTCAGTGTATACTTTGAATTTTTACGTCGTTTCAGTACCATAATTCAAGTCCCAAACCAACCTATTTATACTGAAAATTTGACCCAGTCGCGTAGCGCGACTGCCTACCCCCTTAGTCGTCGCGCTACGCGACTGCCAACCTATTTTCATAGGGTAGCCAGGTGTATGAGTAGGCTTGCTGAGTTGACTATTTCGTGAAATTCGATTTCTACAGATAGTTATTTAGATAATCGTAACGAGGGTTTTACCCCCCCCCCCCCCGAGTTTTAGGGGCCCTAATCCTGATTCTGAAAATTCTGAAAATTTTAGGGTTTGTGCAAAATTACTTGGGTTTCTCAATTAGGGTTTCCTATTGGCCAAATTAAAATAATAATTAGGACTTTTGATGAGAGTTGTTCCACAGCATCGTCAATAGTGCGAGGTCTCGCAGATTTAACGATGTTACGAATTTCACTAATTAGTCCCCAAATGTAACGGGAAATGAGTACCGGTTCTGGCGAAGCCAGTGTTGGTACTACTCTAGCATATTCAAAGAATGTCGAAGTATAACCGCGACACTCTACGCCTACCATACGATGGTTTAGGAATTTATTTGCCATTTGTTCCTTTTCATATTTAGGACAATATTTTCTTTCTACAAGAATTTTAAATTCTTCCCAGTTCATAGCATAAGCCCTATTTCTTCCTTTAGCCTGTAGCACCGTGTTCCACCATTCGAGCGCCCCTTCTTTGAACAAATTTGACGCATACATAACCTGATCTTCTTCGGAACACTTACTTATTGCAATTACTGCTTCGGTTTTCTCTAACCAACGCAGTACTGCAGTTGCTCCTTCGTTGCCTGCAAATTCAGCAGGTTTGCAAGCAAGAAATTCTTTGAAAGTGCAACCAGGTGTTGCGGCTTTCATTTTCTTAGGAGGTGGAGCCTGTCGTGGATTATTATCGTCATGATTGGCGCCTCCATTTACACTATGACTAAAATTATCTTCCTGAGTACGTTTACTAGGAATGATTTGTTGTGGTTCAACAGGTTTCTGAGCAGCAGCCATGATTGCTGGAATAGCATTAGCTATCCCTTGAGTGATAATGTTTTCAATATCTTGTCTAGTCATATACTGGTTTTCCTGATTTTGTTCAGATTGATTCCCTTCATTAACTGGTTCATTACTAGCATTTTCCATATGATAATTATTATAAATATAACTATTAGTATCAAATGATTGTAAATAAAACAATTACACAGAAGCACATAAAATCTTACAACACAGATATATGTATCCAAAATTGTCGATGTTTCGACTTCTATTTTGCTTTATATATTATATAGGCATCCATACACACTGTTTATCTTACAATGTTTTATTTCCCATTTTACAGAGTTATATTTAGCTATTATTATTATTATACAGACATTTTTCCCAACACCACTATTCTTTGATCAACTGGCAGTTTAGTAGCGACGCTCCCTTTCGTCGTATTTCCAGGAAATTTGTTCCCCCATTTCCCGGATTCTATTCCCTGTACCTATCAGCTCTTCACCGAACTGACGGAGTTCGGCTAAGTTTTCGTTGCTCATTGGAGGATTGGGGATAGGTTCTGGATCAAACTGTGGAAGGAAAGAATAAGGACTGTTGATGATATTTTCGAATTGCCAGTCATTTGTCCACCATTCTTCCATTTGGCCTAAAGGTCGAGTGTGGATTAGTGGGTCTGGAATAGCTGGTTCCAGATTTACAGGAAGTTGGGTTTCTATGTAAGGATATAGATTATTATGGATAGGGCTAATGACATCACAATTTGCCAGTAGACGGTCTATTTCGTCTTGAAATGTGATTTCTTCAGATTGTCTAGAACTCTCTCCAATTTCTATTCCTTTTTGTTTAAAATCTTTCCGGATTTCTATCTCTGCTGGATTAGAATTTTCTCTGATTTCGATTCCTTTTCCTTTGTCTATAGGGTTTTCTATTTTGGGGAGTTTCCTAGTGGCTGGCTTTCTCCGGCGCACTTTCCTCCATCCTACATATCTTCTTTTCTTTTTAAGTTTGGCTTTTTCCAGCGGTGGAGCTTGGAATTCCAGAGGTTCCTCTATGTCAGCAATATAACTAGTAAAGTCGTGGGAGACTTCAATTGGTACTGGGTAGAGGTTGAGATTCTGAAATGCTTCTGATATCTCACTCATGCTGGATAGCATATATGCAAAATGCACAAAAATGCTAAGTTAAAATTTTGGAACAAAGTTTTACAAATAAACATTAAAGTTTTATTGCATACTGATTTGTACAAAAGACTACAGGAAAGTGAACACACTATATTTTATTTATTTACTGGAGATTAATTTTCTACTAGACCAGACTTATTGATATTTTAGAGGTTTGCATTCTCTGCTACGGTAGTTAGCATATAAAGGTTTGCCCATTTTTCATCTAATGTGTCTTCCCAAGGTGACCTATTGCCTAATTCCTGGATTTCTGAATTAAACCTCACTTTCTTGACTTGGGGTTTCTTTATTTTCTCCTGTCCCTTTCTAAGAATCGAATTTCTTTTATCTTGGGTGAGAGGATTTTCATAATTTGCTTTACGGACAAAAATCCCTTCTTCCAGATCTGCTGGGTGTTTGGAGGAAGAGGTTCCTTTTTCTGTGGGTGCAGTATCTAATTTGTGGTAGATAGCAGAAATCTTTTGTTTACCCATACTGTAACTCAACAATTAATCAGTTAATAAAACATGTTTTCACAGAATAGCAATTAAATTTCCTAAGTATCTCTCAATTATTTTAATAGGCTAAAATCAATAGTAAGCTTAAATCAGTGGCTCTGATACCACCTTTTCCTGTCACGGCCCTTGTCCCCCAGTTTGACCCGGTCCAGAGCCGCGAGGCAGGAAATCCGATGGTATCTAATTAAGTGACAGCGGAAGTCTTTTTAAACAGGATCGATTAATATTAAAACTGCTCGTTTATATATATAATATAGGGATAAATCCCATAATTTACAATAAAGTGATTTCACTGGGAAATCTTTATTTCTCAAAACATGTTTCTTTATTTATTTACATTGAGCCACTTTTCTAAGCTTGTAGTGCTCCACGGCACTTTTCCTGTGCTCACAACAGATCACCTGAAACATGTTTGAAAAAGGTTTTGTCAGCAGGGAAATACTGAGTGAATCATTCATTTTGCTAAAACGACTCGTTTGTTATAATTCACAGTATTAAGAGATATTACAATGTTTCTGATATCAAACCAACTACCCACAATATTTGTCACTCGACTCATTTCGGTGACTGTGGTCATATCACCATTGGCTGCCCCAATGAATGATGAATATCACTAATTAGGTTCGCCCACCTAAAGTGATAACAACAATAGTAATGTGCACAATACCCCACATACCGGCTGTAATTTGGTGATTACATAAACTTAATCACTGTAATTATAACCTTTGAAAATAAACATGATTTTGAAAGTAATTTGATAAAAAGGGAATGACTCACATTGTAGATTTAACGAGCAGAGTATAAGCCTACTGATTAGCCTTGATTAACCTAATTTAAATAACAATGCACACACAAACAGGTTAGTAACTAATACAGCAGTTACGACAATTCACGAGATTAAACCCTCACAACGATTTACAAGTGCAATACTTAACAATTCAGCGGATTCACAACGAATGACAGAGTATAGTCCGAGTTCGAACAGCACTCAAACATTCAAGTCAAAAGCACGATGAATAACAAAGTATAATCTCAATTTGAGCGGCACTTAAACAATCGTTGGATAGTTATAATCGATCGGACGTTGAATCGTAATAGCGATCGAGTTATTACCCTGATTGCGGCAGCAATTAGTGATTGTGTGTGTTTTGATATTGTTTCTGCTATAACTCAGCGTATACTTCGAATTTTTACGTCGTTTCAGTACCAGAATTCAAGTCCTAAACCAACCTATTTATACTGAAAATTTGACCCAGTCGCGTAGCGCGACTGCCTACTCCCTTAGTTGTCGCGCTACGCGACTGCCAACCTATTTTCATAGGGTAGCCAGGTGTATGAGTAGGCTTGCTGAGTTGACTGTTTCGTGAAATTCGATTTCTACAGATAGTTATTTAGATAATCGTAACGAGGGTTTTACCCCCCCCCCCCTGAGTTTTAGGGGCCCTAATCATGATTCTGAAAATTCTGAAAATTTTAGGGTTTGTGCAAAATTACTTGGGTTTCTCAATTAGGGTTTCCTATTGGCCAAATTAAAATAATAATTAGGACTTTTGATGAGAGTTGTTACACATATGCTGATTATCCTTTTCACATATTATCTTCCAATTATCACGCTCTTTCGCCAAGAGATCTTCAGCAGCACGAAGCTTGCCCCTAAGGCCATCACGGCCCCACTCCTCCGATTTCTTGTCGGACTCGAACTTAGCTTTCTCTTCGGCAAACGCAACCTTAGATTTCTCAAATTCCTTAACCTGTGTCACCAGGCGCTCACGGTACTTTTCCCATTCAGCCCGCTCTTTAACCATCGTACGCCACTCACGCACGATTTGGTGGTTAGCGACGCGGGTATTGGCTTCCCCAACAACATAAGCTTGGTATAGCCCATCGTGAGTTCGCGCCCTTTGGCGGTTAACCTCACTGGGAGGGGACGAATTCAGGAACCAATCGCGACACGCCCCAAACTCCAAGAAGGTGTCCTTCTGTTTTAAACCCTACGTAGCTTGGTGTGGAGCATCACCACGAGCCTCCTCGGTATAGGTCTTGTAATAAATATCGCCCACAGTATCCTTCGGACCGATAGGAGTCTGTGGTATGGACCCTCCTGCACCACCAGCCGCACCCGCGCCACCTGCAGCGGTCCTAGTCTCCTTCTGCGCCACAGCAGCTGACCCCCTAGTACTAGAAGTCACTTGAGCAGTCTGGGTGGGGGAATCAACCTGCGTGGGCTTGGTCGGCTTCACAACCTCGGGCCCTTTCCCTCGGTTAGTTTCCTTATTTCTCTCATGAAGTGGATGGTCAAGCCCCGTGATATGGACGACCTCCGAACCCTGCGCTTTCTCATGTGCATTAGTAGCAGCAGCCCCGGTCTCCTTAAGATTATCATCAACAGGCTTTTCAGACGCCTTCTTTTTCTCTCTCCCCTTCTCTTTCTCAACAACCTTTTCAATAAGCTTTTCAGCAGCCTTCTTTTTCTCTTTCTCAACCTCCAACCCAGCAGACTTAAAGGGTTTGATCACAACCCTGGTCCTCTTCTGCGCCGGCTCTTGGGGGTCTTTAAATTCAACGCCCTTCTTTTCAGGGGTCTTCTTCTTGGCCTCTGCAGAAATCAAGCGTTAAAAAGAGGTGTCAACAAAGAAAACAAGAAGGTAGTCACGAAACTAACATGGAGAGAATTTATAGAGAGAGCGCAGACTGCTCTGTTTCCCTATTACTGGGGCTTCCCCAGTCTTCTGCCCGTCACCGATGCGCCCACTGTAGTCTCCTCTATACTTCTCTTCCTGCTTATCAACTTCTCAGCAGGCTCTTCTTCTTCTTCTTCCTCCTCTTCGTCATCAACCGCGATGGAAGAGGGAGTAGCACCAGCATCTGGGTTCCGGGAACCCGCGCTACCCGAACTCCTTGAACCAGCGGCGCTGGATTTCTTCTCGCCTATACGAGACAAGCCTTCAAGTGAGTCACTTGTAATTACGTAATCCTCTAAGTTACTCTGCCGAAATCGAAGAGTACCTTTCTCTGAAGCACCAGCAGTCGCGCGGCTACTCCCGCCCTTCTTGCTGGTGGGTTCAGGATCAATAGTGATCACCTTCTTCTTCTTCTTGGCTGGTTTCTTCTTATTTTCCTCAGGATCAATCCCAAGGTCACGCAAACACCTGCAAAGATGTTAGACCAGGAACTTAGCTCCCCATTTGAAGACCCTACAGACTCCTCGCTGGAAAGATAAAGAATCTCTTTCGCAGCGGAAGTCACAGCACGCAAGGGTCTGGGATTGGGAAGATGCGCACCTTCAGTTGCAGTAGGAGGATTGGCGAAAGCTCCAGCTAGGGGATACAGAAAATGACCTTTGATGCGATCATACCAATATTGCTCCCCTGGCCCCAGCGGGCGCACCCCCATGGATCCACTGAATGTGGGGAAAACAGCTTGAAAGAGGTGTGCCTCTGCATTCAAACTGAACAATTAAGCGCAACTGAATTACAAAAGAAATAGTTAAAGAGATAACGAACCTCTATCTTGAAACTTCAAAACTGGAACTTCATTGCTCTCTGCTAGCCACTGGTCGCTCATCTGCGCCGCAACAAGAACATTCTCACCAAAGATCCGATTTGGCGTCGCAGTCAGCTTTAAGTACCAGGCTTCTCCCCTCGGAATCGGTAGCTCCTCCTTCTCAAATACATCCGGTGCACGGAAGATCATCGCAATAGGGACAACCTCTTCCCTGATGAAGAAGAATTTCTGTTTGCAGTTCTGGAAACTCTTAGGAGGATTGAGAAGGATCTTCTTGGCAGACCCCCGGTTGCCAAAAGAATAAAAACCCATGTTCCTAATAAGTTGGTAAAACGCCCTAAACCTTTCCACTGTAGGCTCTATTTCGTGGGATCGGCATAAAAATTCAAAGTGTCTCACCCTCACCATGCCGGGTGGACTCATCTGCGAGATGTGAAACCCATAATATTGAAGGATATGGGCCATGAAGTCCGTCGCCGGCAACCGGAAGTTACCCTGCAAGAAGAAATCTTCAAAGAGGGTGATATACCCCAGCGGTGCATCGGCAGCCGTCTGGTTCTGACCGAGATATCTGGCATCCCACTCTGGTGGAAACCAGAATCCTCTCGTAATTTGCTCAAATAATCCAAGGTCCCATTTGAAGACACGAAGGGGACCTTCATCACTTGGGTTTTCTTCTTCAGTCATAATGATTCAGATAGGAAATTTGAATATTTTCTGGAAAAACTTGAATGTTCAAGGTAGAAAATTGAAGATCTGCTACTGCTTCGTTGAAGATTTGAAGATTCAGAGAAGAAATAGAGAGAGAAGAGAAACAGTAGAAGGGATTATGATCTTCATCTCTCCTCTCAATTGACTATATATACTCATCGCATTTAATGCCATGAGTAGACGTGCCGGATTCACTGCGCGCGTATCTAATCAGCAGATGCCACGTACGTCGTAATTCTCGGAGTGACGGTTACCACGCGCGCGTTGGCCTCATTCGACTGACGGAAAGCAGAACCGTCAGGGACAACTTGATGATGACCGTGTCAGCAGTCAACTCAAACGTCTCCATCAACGACGTTTCCCACAAACCTGTCAGAATTCAAAAATCAAGGGTTTTCCCGCTCAAATCTACTACAAACTTCATGCAGAAGTTACTCAGGTCGCGCAGCTTTCATAGGTATCAAATGCACCCGCGCGCTTACATTCAAAAGCAGAGAATTTCCAACAAGACAAATCAGGTAGTCGCGCCGTAGTGACTGACAGACAGTTACACGCGCGCGACTCACCAGGATTTAGCAAGCATTTTCATAAGTGAGCACTTCCTTTTTTCTAAGTCCAAAGCTCCAACCACTCACTTCGCGCGTGATGCAGCACTGGACAGGGGGGACTTGAAGGGGTATGGTCCCAAAAATGCTGCGCAGACCATTCTGGTCGCGCTTTGGACCATACTCCTTAATCACTTTGGTGATCAACCATCGACCCCGCGCGAGATGAACAAGCAGAGAATGGTCTCGCGCGAGGTCCAAGCAAGAGATAACAACAGTTCACATACTTAGCGTTCTGAATAAGAGCCTTCACCTCCTGTAACCCCCGCGCGGGCTACTAACGTGCTCAGCTAGGGTCGCGCAGGAGTCAAAGCGCAAGGCCACTTTAGAAGGTACTTAGGGTACAAGTGGCAGAAGGGCAAGCCAATCAGCGTCCTCCAGGCTGTACTACATCGTGCTCCACGATCGTCTGGCGTGCAGGAGACAGAAAGTACACAAGGACGCCTATGTGGCACCAATCAGGGGGCGGCGACACCTGCCCCATGATCTCCACTTACATGCTGATGGCAGAGGGACAACAAGGCCGACAACTGAGACACGTGGCTCCAATCAAGGTGCGCCATCACCGGAGACCTTCTAGAAGACACTAACGGTCGACACAAGTGAGACAGAGCATATCCTCTAAGTTGTCGCCTTCCGGCCCACGGCCCATCAGCCCATCTCCTCTTACACCCCTCCGGCTATAAATAGAGACCTCCATACACAGGTTAAACATTGTATTCCCTCTACTCTCACTCTTAATACTCAATTATCTCCTCAAAGCAGATACTTATTCTCACGCCGGAGTCTGGTTAAGAGGGAACCCCCATATTCCCCTCTTAATGAGCTAACGGTGTTCTGTTTTGCATGATCATCATGCCAAATCAGAGCTCAGAAAGTTTTAAGAAGATTAACCATTATGAAAGGAACATAAACCAAACTAATTTATCCTAAAATTAGTTCAGTGTTTCTTCAGTAATACAGGGAAGAAATTAATGATGAAATCCAGTACAACAATTGTTATATTACACGGAAAAACTATTTGACATCAGTGGCAGAGCCAAGAATTATTTTTTGGGCGTGCGAATGAGAGGTTCAACCAAAGTTTCAAGGGGTGCGGTCGGGATTTTTGCCTATAAAACACACAAAAAAATAAATTTTAAGAGGGGCGCCCGCCCACCCAAGGGCATGCCTTGGGTCCGCCCTTGTTTGACATACTGTTCCTAGTCCAATCAACGACCTGGTCTTTGTTTTTGTTTCTGGCCATTTCATTCGTTTCCGACTATTTTTTTTACTTATTCATGAGTTACGGTTACATAAGTAAGTTTGTAGTAGATGTAACATGTAGTTGATCTATCAATCTTTTTGACTTGTTAGTTTTTTTTTTTGTTAGTGAAATAGTTTTTTTTTTTTTTTTTACGATGTGTATGTATAATTATACTCTTATACAAAAAGTATCTTGGGTTGCGTTAACTCAACTATCGCATCCCTTCGTCTAAACGGACATATTCTCTCAAACTAGGCACCGAACCATGTAACGAAAATATATATACACATCCCTTGTTACATATAAAATCTAACATAATTAATTGTAAAGATAATCTTACTGGGGTATTATTTAATATTTTAGTATTACGTTTTTTTTTTTGTTGGTTTAACGCGTAACCAAAGTCTTTTTGTGTAGAAAACGTAGGAAGGCTTATATAGTGACAAATATATGCATGCATCTTAATTAAGATTATTGGTACTTACACTTTTTTTTATTATACAATTTATATCGAGAGTGACGGACTCAAGATTTTTTAAAGGTCTTAAGGGAGCTTAACCACACTTTTAGTGGGATGTTTCCTTTTTTGCTTAAAAATTCTAGTAGATTTTTTTCTTCAAAGAGTAAAGTATTTGATTTCCTACAATTATGTAAGAAAAAAATTGATTCTCTACGATTACATTCATTTAATTTATATTTTAAGAGTTTAAAAACTAAAGTATCATACAATATTTCTCGTTTATTTTAACACTCGCTATTGGGTCACTACACGTAAGGAAACAATTTTCTTCTTTGGTGTTCTCCAAATCCACGTTATCTTTCTTTTTTTTAACAGCAAATTTCTTTTATTCATGTCGTTTATGGAACTTGAACCCAAAACCTCCCCCTCACAAAGTGTTAAAAAGTTGTCTTTACAAATGGACCATCACCACATTGTCTTTTAATTATAGTGTTCCAACTTCCAATTCGATAAGATGACGTGCTCCCATATTCTTTCAAGTTGTGTCCTTCACTTATTGCCACTCAATAAATTTCCAAAAATATGATTTATTGAAAATTCAGAATTATTTCAGATAAAATTGTCTATCAATTATTTTTACAAATCACATCCTAATTCTTTTAAAATATACTTAAAAAACTACACTTTCATACATCATCACTCTTTATGTCATTGACAACGCTTACCATTGTCGATACATTGTCTCTCCCATTTCCTCTACATATGTTATTATTGATAACAACTAGTTATTTTCAGCCCGCGCGTTGCGGCAGGGACCCAATGACTGCAAAACGCGTGTCCGTAACGGTAAGCAGATACCGAATATCAAAACATAAATAAAAATGTCGTGAAAATGATAGTTACTCCGTCCTAAAAAAAACGATTTTAAATAACCTAATATATAATAATAGGACCCACATGTCCTACACGTTGGAAATTCGATTGTTTTCAGTTCAGTTATTACGGTGCTAACACGTTAAAATATGGATGAGCTCGGTACGGGTAACGGCACCGAAGGTACCGATCCGGAAAATCATCGAAATTAGGTACCGGCACCGAAAATGCTCGGTACAATACAGTATGGTATTTGAAGGTAAAAAAACTAAAAATCAATAAATACAGGTATGGCGCTAGACCGGTGTCGATTCGAAAGTAACGATTCTGAAAACGCCAAAAGGTGGGTACCAAATTGGTACCGAAAATGATTTGGTATAGTAAATTTGGTACCGATACGATACTGGTTTGATTATAGGATTTGATACGATTTGTTCATCAATAATCTAAATATCCAAGTTAATTTTACATGTTACAATTCATGCATTACAGAAAAAGACAAAAAATAAAGCAAAATAACTTGTTGTGTATATAAAACCTCATTCAAACAAAATACAGTTTACTTACTGTGTGTATGAAAAATAATCTAAACGGTGCAATTACTTGCATTGCTACGTTGCTACAAGATTTGATTAGCTAGGTACCAACTAGTACCGAAAATATCGTTACTGAAATCCCCAAAAGTGGGTACCGGTAACGAATATACATGGTACGGTACGGCTCGATACGGTCGGTACTGGTACGACACCGGTATTTGAGGGTAAAAACCGATAAATACCGGTGCCGAACCGGTACCGAAAATACATCCGGTTTGTAAATTTGATACCGGTACCGACACCTGATACCATTTACTCATTCCTTTTTTTTATAAACATAGCCGTTGGCCAACGGCTAGCCCAAACGGCTAGAAATCTTGGCCAATGCGATCCCGCCATGTCATGCTCGTAGCCCCCCCAAGAGGCCACGCCGAAACCCAAGCTCACTCGAGATGGTGACTTGGGTATCTGTACCCAACCCACGCCCTAACCCTCACCCCATACCCCATAGCGTTAATATACTTATTATATTATTATTACTGTTCAAATGCTTCACTTTTTAATATATAGAAGAATAACATGACATTCAAGGAGAACTATGTGGCTTTCTAGGATGTCTCAAATACTTTAAAAACTGCATCTACTCGAGTTTTGCTTAACTATATGAGTTCCTAGTTACTCACGCAAGTATTTATAGATTATAATAGAGCCCGTATTTTTATATGCTTGATTCTGTCAATATTGTATTTCATATTGTGATTATTATCTCCAAAATTAGGAGATCTGATTGTATCTTTATATACATTGTTTTGTAATTGAAAGAGGCAACTTGGAATTTCAATATTCTACATGGTATCAAGCCTCAAACCCTAACCCTCCTCCCCCTTCTGCCGTCGCTGCTTCCCTTTCTGTTCTTTCTGCCGACAGCCGCTAGCGCCGTCGCCCCCACCCCATGGCTGATTCAAAGCTTCATCCGGCAGTTACCGTTAACAACATCAAGGTTGCCATTCCCATCATCCTGGATAACGAAGCAGCCGACTACAATACGTGGTCCGAGCTGTTTCGCATTCACTGCACCGCCTTCCTAGTCTCGGATCATCTCTCCAAACGACCCGAAACCACTGAAAAATCCTCTACCTCTGACAAACAGCCCGCTGCTCCTCCCGCTACCGACTCATGGGAGCGCCTGGACACCATCGTCCTCCAATGGATATATGGCACTATCTCTCCCGGCCTCCTCAAAACTGTCATAAAAAACAAAACCACTGCGTATGATGCCTGGAAGGCCATTGAAGCCTTATTCCACGATAACAAAGCTACCCGTGCTCTCTACCTCAAACAGAAATTTTCTAATACTCGGTTAGAAAATTTTTCGTCTATGCATGAATACTGTCAAGAACTCAAAGTGCTCGCGGATCAACTTGAAAGTGTAGACGCTCCGGTCGATGAATCGGACCTCGTTCTTCAAACTTTGGCTGGACTTACTGAGCAATACGAGACCGTACAAACAGTCATCCAAAACACCAAGCCTCTCCCTTCGTTTCTGGAAGTTAGTTCTCAACTGTGCATGAGTGAAACCACCAAGGCCAACCAAGCTTTGCATTCGTCCACCCACGCTGCCACGGCTCTTCATACACAAAGCCGCACTGCTACTTCTTCAGCCACTCATCCCTCGCCACCTCCTGACTCTCGGTCAGAATACTCTCGAGGTCGTGGCCGGTCACGCGGCCGTGGCCGTGGGCGTGGCTCGACCAACCAGAACACCAGCCGAAGCCGGAACACCAACTACTCATACCCGCCTGCCCCTCAACACCCCTACATCATTTTTCCTCAGAATTGGACGACAGCCCAATGGGCCTCTCTTCTGAATCAGGCCCAGCAACATAGCCCGCAAATCACATCTCCTCCACCATGTCCCTATCCTTCTACACCGCGTCCTACAAACGGTCAGGGGATACTTGGGCCTCGACCTGATCAGGCCCACATGGCATCTTACAGCCCAACACCCACTGACATCGCGCAGGCACTCTACACTCTCTCGCTGAATCAGCAAACTGAACCGGTTGGGTTTATGGACACGGGAGCTTCCGGACATATGCAATTACCAGGTAATCATTCCCCGTCTATTTTTAATCCTTTCACTAACAAACAAATTATAGTTGGTAATGGTATGACCATCCCGGTAATTGGACAAGGCAATCAAACCCTACCGCCACCTTTCCCACCGTTCAAATTAAATAATATCCTCTATGCTCCCAACCTTCTTAAAAATCTCATATCGGTTCGTCGCTTAACAACCGATAATTTACTTTCTATTGAATTTGACCCTTTTAGTTTTGTTGTGAAGGATCTCAAGACCAAAGCTCCTATCCTACGATGCAATAGCTCGGGCGACCTCTATCCGCTGACTACCAACTTCATCAAGCCTTCTACCTCACCTACTGCTCTTGCTTCTATCACTCAAGAACGTTGGCATCAGCGTCTTGGGCACCCGGGCACCAATATATTGCATTCGTTGAAGTCGTCTTCTTTTATTTCTTTTAGTAATCAAAATCAAAAACTTTGTCAGTCTTGTGTTTTTGGCAAAAGCGTCAAGCTTCCATTTTCTGATTCTATTAATAAAACTTCTTTCGCGTTTGATATAATTCATAGTGACTTGTGGACTTCACCGGTATTAAGCACCGGTGGTCATCGTTATTATATATTATTTTTAGACGACTTAACTGACTTTCTTTGGACATATCCTCTCTCAAATAAATCTACAGTTTTCTCTACCTTTACTCAATTCTACAACCTCATTAACACTCAGTTTGAAAGGAAAATAAAACAATTCCAATGTGACAACGGCACCGAATACACTAATAATAACTTCAAACATTTTTGTCAACTTAATGGCATGCAATTTCGTTTTTCGTGTCCTCATACCTCCTCTCAAAATGGTAAAGCGGAACGTAAAATCCGCACCATTAATAACATGATTCGCACCCTATTATCTCAAGCCTCCCTACCCCCTCATTTTGGCACTACGCTCTCGAAACTGCCACATACTTTCTCAACATTCTACCAAAGAAATCTCACAAACTTCTCTCCCCCACCACCCTTCTTTATAACGTTATACCCACCTACGAGCACCTTCGTGTGTTCGGGTGTCTATGCTACCCCATTCTACCCTCTACCACCATCCATAAACTCGCTAATCGCTCCCAACCTTGTGTTTTCTTAGGCTACCCATCCCACCATCGTGGCTACACTTGTTTCGATATTAATACCAAACAAGTTTTTACCTCACGTCATGTCCTCTTCGAGGAATCTATCTACCCTTTTTCCATCCAACATCCCTCCTCAACTCAAAACTATGACTTCCTACAACCTCCACTTAATCCACTGATATGGGATTCTTTACACCAACCCAGCCCACACGTTCACCCTTCCCTTCATTCTCCTGTCCCAAACGGCCCACTAGACACCGGCCCACCTTCTACCTCTAATTCCAACCCTTTACACTCACCATCCTTCACGTCCCCCACCATCACCGGCCCAACCGCCTCTTCTGGCCCAGCCGACATCACCGGCCCAAACCTCCCTCCTGGCCCAAACGCCACTACCAGCCATATCACACCTGGTTCCCCACCCTCTTCTCATACAACTTCCGACCAACACCCTCATCAACCCATCCCCACTGTTTCCACTGACCTACCACCTCAATACGTTCCACAGGCCCAACCGACCCCCCCACTCACTCCTACTACTACCATCTCCCAGCCCACACCTCCCGTCTCCACGATTCCACCTCGCACCATGCGCACTCGTGCCATGGATGGCATCGTCAAACCAAAACAATTCCTCAATCTTCACACCACTACCATTGTTCCCATTTCTAAATCCCCTAAGATTGCCTTGTCCACACCGGAATGGTTTAACGCCATGACCACTGAGTTTAGTGCATTGATTAAAAATGAGACTTGGGAGTTGGTTCCTCGTCGTCCTGACATGAATATTATCCGTTGTATGTGGTTATACAAGCACAAGTTTCGGTCTGATGGCACCTTGGAACGGTATAAAGCTCGGTTGGTATGTGATGGTCGAAGTCAACAGGTTGGTGTTGATTGTGGTGAGACTTTTAGTCCAGTGGTTAAGCCCACTACTATACGGACTGTTCTCACTTTGGCAGTTTCTCATTCGTGGCCCATTCACCAGTTGGATGTGACTAATGCTTTTCTACACGGTCAGTTACATGAGACAGTTTTTATGCATCAACCACTGGGTTTTCGACATCGTGATTATCCGGATCATGTTTGTCGCTTGAAGAAGTCCCTCTACGGTCTCAAACAGGCTCCTCGCGCTTGGTATCAACGGTTCACTGACTTTGTTGTTCAACAAGGTTTTTCTCAGTGCAAGACAGACAATTCCTTATTTATTTATCATCATGGCCGTGACATCGCTTATCTTCTTATTTATGTCGATGATATCATCCTTACTAGATCGACTGACTCTCTACGACAACGGCTCATGTCTGTCCTCGCCGGCGAATTCGCCATGAAAGATTTGGGCCCGCTTATGTATTTTCTGGGTATCTTTGTTTCTCGCACTGGCAATTCTCTTTTCTTATCTCACCAGGCATACGCCAAGGATATTCTTCATCGTGCGGGCATGGATTCTTGCAAACCCGCTGTCACCCCTGTTGACACGCAAACCAAGCTGAGTAGTGAACCTGGCCCAGTGTTCGACGACCCCTCTACATATCGCAGTTTGGCTGGTGCCTTGCAGTATCTTACTTTCACCAGGCCTGACATCACATATGCAGTACAACAGGTTTGTATGCACATGCACGCTCCATGCCTGGCTCACTGGAACGCTCTCAAGCGCATTCTTCGTTATATTCAAGGCACTTCCGAGTATGGTCTTCACCTCAGCTCCTCTTCTTCTTTATCCATCCGTGCATATACGGATGCTGATTGGGCCGGTTGCCCTGACACCCGGCGCTCTACATCTGGCTACTGTGTCTATCTCGGTGGCAACTTGGTCTCCTGGTCTTCTAAACGTCAGTCCACCATTGCTCGATCCAGTGCTGAAGCCGAGTATCGCGGGGTTGCTAATGTTGTTGCTGAGATCTGTTGGCTATGTAATCTTTTACTTGAACTACACCGCCCGTTGTCTACAGCATCCATAGTGTACTGTGATAATGTCAGTGCCATATACCTTTCAGGTAACCCGGTCCAACATCAACGTACCAAGCACATTGAGTTAGACATCCATTTTGTTCGGGAACATGTTCAGAAAGGTCTGGTTCGGGTTCTTCATGTCCCATCTCGATTTCAAGTTGCGGATATCTTCACTAAAGGCCTACCTCGGGTTCTTTTCGATGATTTTCGATCCAGTCTAAGCATCCGTTCGCCTCCCGCTTCGACTGCGGGGGTGTAATAGAGCCCGTATTTTTATATGCTTGCTTCTGTCAATATTGTATTTCATATTGTGATTATTATCTCCAAAATTAGGAGATCTGATTGTATCTTTATATACATTGTTTTGTAATTGAAAGAGGCAACTTGGAATTTCAATATTCTACAGATTATCAATTAATTAAGAGTGCATCCATAAGCTTTTGCACTTCTTGGAACCCAATAGTCAAGAATTTGGGATACTTTTCTTATTGCACTTCCCGGGTCCCACAAATCAGGGCGGTACCATGATATTCTTCCATCTTAAATAAACCTCGTACACACGATACATATTTATTTAGAGTTAACTGTCATTTTCGTCTTTGTGGTTTGTTGGAAAATATCACTTCAGTCCAAAAAAAATTGCGTCAGTTCCGTCCTCAACATTTTTGAAACGTGTCACTTCAGTCCAAAAGATAACGACTTGCGCCTGTTCCGTCCTCAACGTTTTTAACTGCGCGTTATCTTTTTGGCTGGAATGACACTTTTCAAAAATGTTGAGGACGGAACTGACGCGAATTTTTTTAGACTGAAGTGGCATTTTCCATCAAACCACAGAGACGAAAATGACAATTAACTCATTTATTTTTTTATCTTATTCACACACATGATATTTCTACTTAGAAAAAGATTACAGATTACCTATTTAACATCTACCGCTCAATTTTATAAAACAATACTCGATTCAAATAACTATACATAAATGATTCCATGTACAACCGGATATGAAACATAAACATAGACAAATGCAATACCGACAACTTATCATTTAAACTTTCAATTCATATTTTTTTTAAATTGCAGATACAGCTTACAAACACAAAATCATGAATCAATATTCAATCTACCGTTATGTTAATGTAAAGCTCTTCATCCAATCGTCTAAATTCACCAAGAAGAAACCCATTCTCATCAACAATCATCCCTCCGTATTTCTCAAACCAATCTTCATCCACCGATCCAAATTCACCACAACCATTCTCAACGACCACCTGCGACTCACGTGTCGTTTGCGATTTATCGGCCGCTGTATCTGTCTTGGAACATGGAGATTCAACTTCATCATCATCATCATCATCGGATAGGTTTATCACTTCAAGAATTGGATCATATGACCCAACTGAACTCGTGCACTCTTGTTCGGGAATATGGATCTTGTTTGACCCGTTGACTGGACCCGAAACCGGTGTTGTTAGAAGTCTTTTGTATTCTCTGTAGTCGGTAGAAGAAACCTCTGATAATGCTCTCTTCGACATTGTTTTGTTTTGTTGTTGATTGTAGAAACGCATCGAATGGGAAGAATATATTGAGACTTGGGGTCAACCAAAGTATCGTTTCTTTAATGATAACGAATTTTTTATCCTTTCGATTATGAAATATGTGCAAGTTTTACCCCTGATTCCCTGAACTTTGCAGTTTGCACTTTCAAGTTGAAGCTTGAATCTCGATTAATTCTTATTTGTTAAGGTATTAAATGGATTATTTATGTGGGTGAGTTTAATAGTACTAATTAATAAGATATATTGTATTAATTATTGTTGAATGTAAAGTATCATGTTTTGAACGTTTTGATTCTTTAAAAGGGTTAGTGATTGGGTTTAGAATGGAGTGTGAAATAACATGCAATTAAATGTGGTATGATGTAAGATATAGATATTTAATAACGTGGTATATTTTGAGGACATTACTAAAAACCCGCGAAGCGAGTTTCTACTATATAGAGAAGGAGGAAAGTAATTCATGCAATAGTTCTGGTGGCTTTTTGGAGTATATGGAAGCTAAGGAACGAAGTCGTATTCAGGCAGGTGACCCCAAACTTTACGAGAGCTTTAGATGAGATTAAGTCAATGGCATTCTTATGGATCAAAAATCGGTCAAAAGTGGCTACATTATCTTGGGAGGATTGGAGTCGCTTTAATATAGGTGCCATGTTATGATGTAGTTATGTAATAATTTGGTGTACTTGTGTTTCTGTTTGGTGTAAACGTTGTATATTTTGGGGTGTAGCACCTTGCTACTATGAATAAAAAAGTTTTTGTCGGCCGTTCAAAAAAAAAAAAAAAGATCAATGCAATAATGAAGAAGATGACATCTGTTTGTCTCGAATTAACTGGGTAGATGTCTAAGTCGGCGTTTGTTTTTGTTAAGTTTGGGATGAGGCTAGAGACGCCGAAAACAACCGGTTAGATTGTGTTCTGAGGTTAAAGCTACAAATGACGCACTGGCAATCAAATCAACTCAGATCTATCATTCACAAGCGTGTTTGTATGATACGTGGAGGAATGTATGTATGTATGCAGGGCCGGCTCAAAATTTTCTAAAATTTTATAGGCCTAAAGCGGATAGTAAAATTAGGGCCCTTTTGTAAAAGATTTTTTTTTCTAAGGATCCTATTATTCATATATCATCTTTGTACATGCATAATTATAGATCGTAAACCTCAATGTTAACAATCTCAAAACTAAAATTACCAACATATAATATATTTTGTTAGAATTTGAGGCCCTAGGAAAATGGGGGCCTAAATCTCTTGTTTTATTTCACTCCCCCTTGAGCCGGCCGTGTATGTATGTATGTAAGCATGTGTGTTGTGGGGTGTGGAGCCATGCCAGCTGGCGGTGTTCGAGAGGGATGCGAGAAGGGTGTGGGGCACATGCGTGAAGGAGGCAACGGGCGCTATGGCGGAGGTGAATGTTAGGGTTGCTGTGGGGTGAGGATGCCAAGAGCTGTAGCCTTCCATTTCAGACTGATGGTCCAGTTACATTCAAAAACCTGAGACACATGTTTAATTTACACATCTCCCATGACCACAACACATGTTATTATGTTAATGTGTGTGAAAGATGATACCCCAACCCACTGTCTACTTGGCACACTTTTTTTCTTCACATTCTCACGTTCACCACAAACACATAGTCTAAAAAGAGATGAATCCCATATGAACGATGAAGGTAGGATGGAACCCTCTGCAAAGAGACAGGTTGAATTCCTTTATATAGGGATAAATTAAGGATAACCCCTTTACGCTAAGTTTAGTTATGGCCAAATCTTATACGCGATATGTCTTTAGTGGATGCAACTACCCATGCACAAAATATAAACATTTAAAGAGAGATTATATTTAATGATAATAATAATTACAATTAGAGATATATAACATATGTAAAAAGTTCAACAAAAATAAAACAAGCTTCGTTTTAAGGTGTTTAAAAAATACAAAGTGAGTTGTAACACATAATCTTTCTATACGAATAAATGAAAATCTTTTTTTTGACAAGTGTCAATCTATCTGGTGCCTCCTTATCTTAATTTTTAATTTCTTTTTCCTATTAAACAATAATTTAACTAAATATAATTTAGATAAAGATAATAATTTTTTTATTAAATTTGAACTAATAATCTCTTTATCTTATTTTTCAATTTCTTTTTCCTATTAGACAATAGTTTAACTAAATATAATTTACATTAGGATAATAACTTGTTTATCAAACTTTGAATTAATAATAATATATAATTTTCTCCATTTCTGTATGAGATAGAAGAAGTTTCCCTTTTTTTTTAGAACCAGGCAAATATATAAATCTTTATTCTCATTTAAATTAGATTAAGGTAAATTATATTTTTTAATACTATTATTATTTAATATTTAATAGGATACATAAATAAGAAATTTGTATTAAATCACAAACTTCATGAATCTCTCTTATTTATTTACTATTTATTTTATTTTTCCGCTTAATATTAATCATTTAATATTTCATTGGTTCTACCACATGTAATACATACGTTTCTAACCTAATAATAAATAATAAAAAAAAACAAATTACAATTTTAGTAAGTAAATAGTACATTGAATTTATCATTTAAATACATATCTTGATGCCCGTATGTGTTAATCAATTACATTATATTTATTTAACTAGTGCAATATACAGTGTGTTTTAAATATATAACTATATTGCTTGTTATATAAAATTAAATTTATGCAACCCGTGTATAACACGAGGTTCTAAGCTAGTAAAATAACTAATAAATTTGTAAAGTCTTAATTTATTTGATGCTAAAACTACTTTATATTAGTTGTACAAAATTAAAAACAGTATTAATTCATGAATCATACATACTAAGGAGAATATAATAGGACCAATAGGTGTTGATATCTTTTTCTCTTTGTATCTTGTAATTTTGTAAATTTTATGTCTTTTTTGTTATTCACAAGCCTAACCAAATTTAGTCTTCAGCAATTTGTTGTAACTAGAAGTCCTAAAACGTGTACCAAAATCAGGAACATATGGTCATCTATGTATTTTTCTAATTAGATAATGATAGGTTTTGTAATTGATCAGAATTTACGGGGTTGTACTAAAAATTCCATCCATCTTTTCTTTGTTATTTCCTTTTTCACTGTATCCGTGTGCCATCTTTTCTTTGTTATTTCCTTGTATCAGTGTGATTGGATTATTAACACTATAGCTATCTGTAGTGGGGGGTTTTATAAATGAGGGGTTATACGATACGTGATAATTGTATAAGAAAAAGGAGTTATTTAAATTGAGTGAGTAATGGAGGGTTATGTAGATGTGGGTTATATATGTATGTATATATATATATATGTGTGTGTGAGTGTTTTCTTGTTTGGCGCTGTGATAATCTTCGCGAGAATCTATAACGCCTAGGGGGCGGTGTGGGGTGGCGTTATAGGGCGTCGTGTTATCCTCCACGACTACGGAAGGTCTTATAGCCTAGTGTAATTTTGTGGGTGGAATAAGACTTACGTACCATTAGGTTATGAGTTCGATTCCCATAGGGTTATTTTTCCCAAATTATTAAATTTCCTCCTGAATTGGTGTATAGGTATCATTGCCTACTGAAGATGGATATGATCGAATGATTCTACTGGTCACACAATGCAACTCCAGTGGCTAGTCAGTGATCCAAATTTGCCGCTCATTTAAAAAACACTATTTATAGACGGGTTTTTTAAGTATGAAAATAAATTTACGTGGAAGATCTTTTTAATGCGTTTTTTAGGTTCTGAGTTCGATTTTTACAAGGGATTTCTTTCATATTTTTTTGGGTTTCTTTCTAAATTGGTGTATATGCATTATTGTCTAATGAAAACATGATAATACTTTAGTGGTCTGTTACTCTGTTGTAAATTTACAATTAAAAAACAAGTTTTTATATTTTAATTTCATATCACAGGCAACAATCCCTTTTCTAGATGTTTGGTTGAGGTGGTGCTAAGCATATCGCATTCCTTTTATTTTTGTTGAACACAGATAATCCTTGTAGGTTTCGTATTAAATTATTAATACATTTTAAAACCCTTTTGTTTGTCATTTTGTTATCTTTTATTGTTATTTTTATAACCTTTTTTTTATTCTTTAAAGGACTTTTTTTAAAGTAATTTTTTTTAAACTTTATTTTGGTTTATCTAAATAACGATTCAGGGACCTTTCCGAAAGTTCAAATTGAAGGTAGTAACAAATACAATGAAAACACTTCTTATTCCACATATATGATCATTAAAGATAAAAGTGGCGATAGTGAGTATCTAAACTTGAGTATGATTAACTTCGCATATCTATATAATAAAAGGAATCATAGGAAGGTACGAGAGAAACAGATAAATTTATACATTTAATGTTGCATAGATATCCAACACAAGCACCAACAAATCCCAATCGTTGTTTGTTATCGTCGTCTTGAAATTGGAAAAAGATTTAATTTTTTATTAATGGCCGAATTGGTTAGTGTTTCTTATAAGACCATGTGTAGTGGTATTGTGTTATAATGCCCCCACCATGGGGCATTATCCGACACGTGGCGTCCTAGTCAGCGATGAGACATTATAGCAAAAGTGGCGTAGTGGAAATAATGCCCAAATAATGCCCCTTTCAATCCTTAAACAAAAAAAAAAAAAACAAAGTGATTTCTCATTGGTGGGTCAACATAAGTCAAAGCTCCAACAATTGCAAAATGGCGTTTTAATAATCACGCCAGATTCATTTTTTTTGAAAAATAACGCCCGGTAACGCCGGGTGTAGTGATTACCGGGGCGTTATAGGGCGTTTTTTTTGAAAAAAATTTATAAATCACGCCCCACTACACACGGTCTAAGGGAGGGAGAGAGAATTTCAGAAGACTACATGGGAAAGAGAGCAATCTGTCACGGAGTTATTCTTGAACTCTCGTGCGGCACTTAGGGGCTGTTTGGTAGCATCTGAATGACATTAAGAGACTACCTCTTAATGAAATCATTTAAGAGTTTAACAAAGATAATGTAGAAGAATGTGACATGTGATGGTTTACCATTCAGATGTTACCTCTTATCCAGTCAGACATAAGGTTACCTCTTATTCATTCAGACATAAGGGCCACAAATGATTTCATTAAGAGACAGCCTCTGAATGGATTAAGAGGCTACCAAACAGCCCCTTAGAATACCTCTAAGTTCAGCCTTTTGGATGGGTTGGGTTGGGTTATGTATAGCAGCGGAAGTTTTTGTTTGTGAGGATCACAAGTATGATTTTGTAGTACAATACTACACCAAAGATGGTATGTATTACTTGAACAAAGTTTACAAGTATGGAGCTTACAAGAAGTTGGGTTATGAATGAGTTAGGAGGGGTTATGTGGGGTGATCTCAAAATGAGACCTTCATCACCTATTTATACTAGTTCTAGAGAATTCTGTACAAATATCTAGGATATTTATGAGCTGAATTCTAGAGAGTTCCTTCAAATTATCTATGACTTCTAAGTGTTTTCATGGTCATTCTAGAGTGTTCTTGGCTGATCTAGAGTCTTCCGACGGTGCCAAGATGTTCCAACAACTTGTAGGCTGTTTCGAAAACTTTCAGGCAACCCTAGACGCATCCTTAGTGTTCCGGAACCTTCCAAAACTCGCGAAGAAAGTTGTGTATTTAGGCGGATCGTGACATTCTCCCCCACCTAAACTCGCAACGTCCTCGTTGCGATTTCGGGTTATGCCTCGTTGTGATGAATGACTGGTTGATCTTGTCTTAGAACCAACCTCCAGTTGTATTGATGTTATTGACATACCTTGACGGCCAGTGTCCATCTCTGTCTTCATTTTGTGAACTTGGTTTCCGTCTATGATGCAAAATTTGTTTGCAAACGGAATGAGAAAGGCATGATCCTTTTCGAAGAAATCCTGGCCAAGCACGAAGTCGTGTTCTTTCATTGGCACCACAGAAAGGTCAATCTTACCTTTCCATTTGCCGATTGTGGTTTTGACGCCGTAGGCCATCCCTAGTGTTGGTTGGATGGGTCCGTTTGTGGTCTTCATCGTTGTGTTTTGTTTTGTTACTCGAACACCGAGTCTTATTGCTTCATCTATTGAGACGAAGTTATGGCTTGCTCCTGTGTCAACTAGTGCCTTAACGGGTCTCTCGTTTACTACCATGTTGACGAGTTGAAGTCCTTCTTCCGACTTCTTTTCTAGTTTTGTGGTTGTGGATCTTTTCTTTCCTTGCATGGACCCCAGACATGCTTCTAGTTGTGCCTTGTTGGTACCGATCAATTTTGCTTCTAACTCAGCAAAGTTTTTGTGAAAGTTTTGGATCTTGGCGTCTACCTCACTCCGCAGCCTTGCGATTTCCTCCTGGATCATGGCTTGCATCTCGAGGTGTAAGACGTCGATAACGGTTTTGAAGCCTTCTTTGAGTCCTCTTAACTCATCTCGCAATGTTCCCAAAGCGTCTAGCTTTTTCAAGGAACGATTGACAAGAATTCCAAGCTGTGTGACCGAAGCTTCGACATTAGTCTTCATTTTGTCTAAGGATCTGACCAAATCCATAGACATGCCTTCAACTTCTTGCTGATTCTGGTTATGATTGTGTGTCTCTTCTTTTCTAGAGACGATTTTGTTGCTCGTAGCTCCTTTCTTGCTTTTCTTGTTTGCCATCCCAGTGAACCGACGCGGCTCTAATACCACTTGTCACGGAGTTACTTCTGACTCATGTGTAGCGACTTAGACTCAATCTAAGTTAAGCTTTTGTGCCCAACGATGATAAGGTTTTGTAGGGATCAAGTGATGATTACAAGTGTTGCTTTCAAATAAACAACTTAGTATTGATTACAAGAGAGTTTAAAAGAGTGGGTTACGAGTACAAGTATGTAAACTTGCTATGATGTTGGGTTATGAATGAGTTATGAGGGGTTATGTGGGGTGATCTCAAAATGAGACCTTCATCACCTATTTATACTAGTTCTAGAGAATTCCATACAAATATCTAGGATATTTATGAGCTGAATTCTAGAGAGTTCCTTCAAAATATCCATGACTTCTAAGTGTTTTCATGGTCATTCTAGAGTGTACTTGGCTGATCTAGAGTCTTCCGATGGTGCCAAGATGTTCCAGCAACTTGTAGGCTATTCCGGAAACTTTCGGGCAGCCCTAGACGCATTCTTAGTGTTCCGGAACCTTCCAAAACTCGCGAAGAAAGTTGTGTATTTAGGCGGATCATGACAAATCGTTGTGAAATAGGGACGTGTGGTGTGGATGTATAGTAAGCCTCTAAATATGGGGAAGTCATGTACCTTACATAAAATCCATATTATACGGAATCACATGGAGTGAAAGTTTACATGAAATTCCTAAATCTCTCAAAATTACATGGATGGGAAATGTGTAACAACCCTCATTAAAAGTCCTATTTAATTATTTATTTTATCCAATAGGAAACCCTAATTAAGAGACCTAAGTAATTCTGCACAAACCCTACAAATTTCAGAACAATCAGAATCAGGATCAGGGCCCCTAAAACTCAGGGGGGGCATTCCCTACTCAACGATTATCTTTATATTTCGTTGTCTAAATTAAATTTTACGAAAGTGTCGACTCAGCAGGCCTATTCCCAAACGTGGCAAACCTATAGTGCTTAGGTGCTCCTTACGCACCGTAAGGAAATAATTGTTACGGTGCGCAAGTATGGTTACGGACCGTAAGGAAAGAATTGTTACGATGCGCAAGGGATGTCAATTTCTGGCTATAAATAGAAGGCTTCGGGACTTGCTTTCTGGTGTTCAAACGACGATCAAACTCGAAAGATACGCTGAGATATCGTCCAAATACTCTCAATTAACACACACAAATCACTAATTAGTATAGCGGGGTGCTGCTACAAACAGGGTATTAACTCGATCGCTGCTACGATTCAATGTCCGATCGATTAAACTATCCAATGGATGTTTAAGTGCCGCTCAAATTGAGTTTATACTTTGTTATTCATCGTGATTTCGACTTGAATGTTTGAGTGCTGTTCGAACTCGGACTATACTCTGTCATTCGTTGTGAATCCGCTGAATTGTTAAGTATTGCACTTTGTCATTCGTTGTGAGGGTTTTATCTCGTGAGTTATCGTAAATGCTGTATTAGTTATTACCTAGTTTGTATGCACTAGGTTACAAGGCTAATCAGTAGGCTAGGCTCTGCTCAAATTAAATCTGCAATATATCAAGGATTATCTGTAGACTAAGCTTTGCCCGTAGAAATATGCAATGTGAGTTCATTTCTCTTTTCTCACAGTTTGTGAGTCCACTCTATTTTCTCACAGTTTTATCACCTTTTTGTGATATAATTATATTTACAAAGGCTTTACAGAATCCTAAACAGTTACCAGTTATACTTACAGTGATTAAGTTTTTATATTAACTGTCGGTATGAAATGTTTTATACATTATTTGATTCTCATTATTAATTGCCAGAAAGTTAGTCAATATTAGCATGACTACAATAACAGTGGAAATTATGCATTCTACTAAAGATTATATTTTAGTCTTAGTCACGTTAATATATTAAATAATGATATTACAATTATTTAATTGACATATTATATTTGATAAAGTTATTATAGTTTGACATAAAATGATATATGTCATTTTCTGGATTAAATGGTTTTATGCCATAAGTAATATATTTGACAAAGAAATGTCACGGGACACAATTAAGTCCGGAGTCACTAGTTGAGAGAATGATCAACAGTGACATGTCCAAAGACACTAGTTGAGAGAATGATCAACAATGTTATGAATAGAAATTACTAGTTGAGAGAATGATCAACAGTAATATGATCTGAGTCACTAGTTGAAAGAATGATCAACAGTGACATGACCAAAAGCACTAGTTGAGAGAATGATCAACAGTGTTATAGAATCACTAGTTGAAAGAATGATCAACAGTGATATGACCAGAAACATTAGTTGAAAGAATAATCAACAATGATATGATTATAGTCACAGGAATCGCCTAGTGACAGATAAATTGAATAATAGTAAAATATAATTACTTGATAAATTCACTATTGGACAAACGTGAGCCAATGGGTGATATGATTAATGTCATATTGGAACTGCCGCTATGTGACAAATACTGATTGAGTTAGAAAAATATAAATAGATATAAAAACCTTAATACTGTAAGGTATAACAATATATTTTATAAAAATGGAATGAATTCACTCAGTATTTTCGCTGACAAAACCTTTTTCAAACATTTTTCAGGTAATTACAGTAGATTGGAATAAGAGCTGGATACGACACTGAAAGGCTTCAAGAAGTGGCTTATTTTATAAATTAAATCAAATTAAGAAATATTGTTTTATGTAAACAAATTTATCTTATTAAAGCTACCTTTATAAAACATGGGTTTATCCCATCTATTTAATAAATAAAATCCGGTGTTTCTAAACTCTGATATTTTTCCTAACTCACGGTCCTGATGAAATTTCCGCTGCAACGTTTTTAAAATAATCACCGGTACCGCTGGACTGTTCACGGCTTCCGATTCCGTCCAGGGTGGGTCTGGGGTCGTGACAGAAGGTGGTATCAGAGCCACTTGTTTAAGCTATTTAGGTGTTCTTTTAATACCTAAACAATAAAGTTAGGAAACTGATATAAATTAACATATGTGTTATATATGAATATATATATGTTAATATGCACAGATAATATCCTGGAAGTATTGTTTTGTTTTAATTATTCTGTGATATTAATAAGTGAAAATGTTTGCAATTCAGATGTCGAATGAAGTACCACATAATCCAGAAGTTCATGCTAATAATGAAAATCCTTTGGATAAAAATGCTATAGAAAATCTAATAGCTCAAGGAATAGCTAATGCTTTACCTTTAATAATTAAAGCTGTTAAAAATCCCGTAGAACCTACCAAAGTTGTGAGTAGCAAGCATACTCGTGACGATGGTTTTAGCCATAGTGTCAATGGAGGTAATGATGATATTATCAAAACCCCATTTCCCAAGAAAAAGAAGGCGATGACTCTCGGGTGTACCTACAAAGAATTTCTAGCCTGTAAACCAACTGAGTTCGCAGGCAGTGAAGGTGCCACGGCTGCTCTGCGATGGTTGGAAAAGACGGAAGCTGTTCTTACAATCAGCAAATGTGCCGAAGAAGATAAGGTGATGTATGCATCTAACCTCTTTAAGGAAGAAGCCTTAGAATGGTGGAATACAATTCTTCAGGCAAAAGGAAGTGGCATGGCTTATGCCATAAACTGGGAAAAATTCAAGGAAATGACAGAAAGGAAATTTTGTCCTCCTTATGAAAAGGAACGAATGACTAACAAGTTCCTAAATCATAAAATGATAGATGTAAATTGTCGTGAATATATGACAACGTTCTTCGAATATGCAAGAATGGTACCAACTCTGGCTTCGCCAGAACCTGTACTAATTTCTCATTATATTTGGGGATTAGTTAGCGAAATCCGAGACATAGTTAAGGCCACTAGACCACAGACTATTGAAGAAGCAGTTGAAATAGCTAACATGCTGACAGATGGACTAATCCGCACAAGAGAAGAAAACAAGAAGAAAGAGTTAGCCCAGAAAATTTCCCAAGAATTCTACAAGAAGACAGGAACTGAATCGTCACTGGAGCAACCTATCTGCAGAAGTTGTAACAAAAAGCATTCAGGAAGATGCCGTTTTAGGAAAACATCCTACTGTGACTTCTGTAAGATGACTGGACATATAGAGGAAGAGTGTAGAAGGAAAACTAATGTTTGTTTCAATTGCGGAGAAACAGGACACATCAAACCATATTGCCCAAAACTGACCAAAGCACTCGACAACAAGGCCAGAACAACAGACGGAGCTAAGAAGAACGCGCGAGCATTCGTACTTACTACGCAAGAAGCAGAAATGATTCCAGACGTAATCGCTGATATATAATATCTAAGTTAAGTTATTATTTGACCCTAGTACAAATAAAAGTTTATAAATAAATACATTATGTCAAATATTTCATCTATTCAGAACCATAACAGATTTGTTTGGTCTTCACTTTCATCGAATCATTTATTTGGTCACGATCACCTTGTGGTGACGTTTTCACAAATTTGAAGCTTGTGCTAATCTCGTTGCATACGGGTTTAATTATTTATTGAATCCGCTTTGTTGGTTTATTCTATAAAATCAATCTTAACACAATCATGTGCTAAGATAATGATACACAAATTCATTTCATATTTCAGTGTATCTCTTAATGATTTTTATATCAGCAATCGAGCGTTTCGTAATCTTTATTACTTTATCATCTTTGATCGAAAAACATTATTATTTTAATTTCGATCAAAAAATCCTACTAGAATTATTTGAAACATTCGGACTTACTTCATTTGATTTAAAGCATGGTGAAACTCATTTCATTCTCCACTACTATTTCCAATTACTACAACACCTTGTGGTGGTGTTTCTTTAATTTGAAGCTTGAGCTATTCTCATTTTCACTCCTAATGAACGAATTTTAATTTTTGTTGGTTCATTATCTTAAAAAGTCTTAATACAATTATGTGTTAAGATAAGAGTACACAAATTCATATCATATTCCGGTGTACCTCTTAAACGTTTCTTTCATCATTTATCGAAAATTCTATAATATTCATTTGGTCTTTTCAATTGAAAATCTTATTCGAAATGAATCTCCAAATTTACTTCATTAAAGCTTTCAGTTGATTACACGGTGAAATTGTTCGGTCACCGTAATTATTGAATTATTTCAATCATTCCGACACCTTGCGGCGTCGTTATAAACTTGTAGCTTGGGCTAATCATAAACATACGAATCATTCAAAACCACGTATGTATTTCGTTTGACTCATCATTGAAAAGTAGTCTTGATGCAATTATGTATTAAGACAATGATACACTAAATTCTATTATATTTCGGTGTATCCTTGCAATTTAATAAATGTCAACACATTGATTTTTCTCTTGTTATGATTCAATAGTTGATAATCATTTTCATGCTTCTATTTCATTTTGAGCCTATTGATTCTGAGTCTTCTTCAGTTGCCAATCAAAGTAAGCTTTCTTTTGACAAAGAATTTTTTTTAATTCTAAAAGTTCTTCACATTCATTGATCATATATCTTTTGGCTTGAAAATAGTCACATTGGAAATTATATCATTTCATCTCATCCGTTTGACATCGATTTCTTGAACTAATTCAGTTGAACCTTTGAATTCTACTTATGATACAACTAGTATTCACAAAATTTGATATTTCAATTCTGTGTCATCTACCTTAAAATTGTTTTTATTGACTAGAATATGACATAAGTTTAAAAGAAATATCGTAACCCAAATCTCGAGGACGAGATTTTTATTAAGGTGGGTAGAATGTAACAACCCTCATTAAAAGTCCTATTTAATTATTTATTTTATCCAATAGGAAACCCTAATTAAGAGACCCAAGTAATTCTGCACAAACCCTACAAATTTCAGAACAATCAGAATCAGGATCAGGGCCCCTAAAACTCAGGGGGGGCATTCCCTACTCAACGATTATCTTTATATTTCGTTGTCTAAATTAAATTTTACGAAAGTGTCGACTCAGCAGGCCTATTCCCAAACGTGGCAAACCTATAGTGCTTAGGTGCTCCTTACACACCGTAAGGAAATAATTGTTACGGTGCGCAAGTATGGTTACGGACCGTAAGGAAAGAATTGTTACGGTGCGCAAGGGATGTCAATTTCTGGCTATAAATAGAAGGCTTCGGGACTTGCTTTCTGGTGTTCAAACGACGATCAAACTCGAAAGATACGCTGAGATATCGTCCAAATACTCTCAATTAACACACACAAATCACTAATTAGTATAGCGGGGTGCTGCTACAAACAGGGTATTAACTCGATCGCTGCTACGATTCAATGTCCGATCGATTAAACTATCCAATGGATGTTTAAGTGCCGCTCAAATTGAGTTTATACTTTGTTATTCATCGTGATTTCGACTTGAATGTTTGAGTGCTGTTCGAACTCGGACTATACTCTGTCATTCGTTGTGAATCCGCTGAATTGTTAAGTATTGCACTTTGTCATTCGTTGTGAGGGTTTTATCTCGTGAGTTATCGTAAATGCTGTATTAGTTATTACCTAGTTTGTATGCACTAGGTTACAAGGCTAATCAGTAGGCTAGGCTCTGCTCAAATTAAATCTGCAATATATCAAGGATTATCTGTAGACTAAGCTTTGCCTGTAGAAATCTGCAATATGAGTTCATTTCTCTTTTCTCACAGTTTGTGAGTCCACTCTATTTTCTCACAGTTTTATCACCTTTTTGTGATATAATTATATTTACAAAGGCTTTACAGAATCCTAAACAGTTACCAGTTATACTTACAGTGATTAAGTTTTTATATTAACTGCCGGTATGAAATGTTTTATACATTATTTGATTCTCATTATTAATTGCCAGAAAGTTAGTCAATATTAGCATGACTACAATAACAGTGGAAATTATGCATTCTACTAAAGATTATATTTTAGTCTTAGTCACGTTAATATATTAAATAATGATATTACAATTATTTAATTGACATATTATATTTGATAAAGTTATTATAGTTTGACATAAAATGATATATGTCATTTTCTGGATTAAATGGTTTTATGCCATAAGTAATATATTTGACAAAGAAATGTCACGGGACACAATTAAGTCCGGAGTCACTAGTTGAGAGAATGATCAACAGTGACATGTCCAAAGACACTAGTTGAGAGAATGATCAACAATGTTATGAATAGAAATTACTAGTTGAGAGAATGATCAACAGTAATATGATCTGAGTCACTAGTTGAAAGAATGATCAATAGTGACATGACCAAAAGCACTAGTTGAGAGAATGATCAACAGTGTTATAGAATCACTAGTTGAAAGAATGATCAACAGTGATATGACCAGAAACATTAGTTGAAAGAATAATCAACAATGATATGATTATAGTCACAGGAATCGCCTAGTGACAGATAAATTGAATAATAGTAAAATATAATTACTTGATAAATTCACTATTGGACAAACGTGAGCCAATGGGTGATATGATTAATGTCATATTGGAACTGCCGCTATGTGACAAATACTGATTGAGTTAGAAAAATATAAATAGATATAAAAACCTTAATACTGTAAGGTATAACAATATATTTTATAAAAATGGAATGAATTCACTCAGTATTTTCGCTGACAAAACCTTTTTCAAACATTTTTCAGGTAATTACAGTAGATTGGAATAAGAGCTGGATACGACACTGAAAGGCTTCAAGAAGTGGCTTATTTTATAAATTAAATCAAATTAAGAAATATTGTTTTATGTAAACAAATTTATCTTATTAAAGCTACCTTTATAAAACATGGGTTTATCCAATCTATTTAATAAATAAAATCCGGTGTTTCTAAACTCTGATATTTTTCCTAACTCACGGTCCTGATGAAATTTCCGCTGCAACGTTTTTAAAATAATCACCGGTACCGCTGGACTGTTCACGGCTTCCGATTCCGTCCAGGGTGGGTCGGGGGTCGTGACAAAATGTGTTAGGAGTTATTTGTTTTTTTGAACGGCATAAGATTCTATGATTATAGAACAGGGACAACAAATCTGTAAAACCCAGAAAAAAGAGTACAAAACGAGAAGAAAATAATAAACATAAAATTAAATTAAATTATATTATGACATCTCTACATTGAAATCACACCATCTTCCCCAATCCAAGTTCTTCAACTTTGATCTTCCTTTTAGCCACAAAAACGAACAAGACTTTATTTCTTCTACCGTTTTATGAGGAGACTGAATATAATTTTCAAATTCGGTAACGTTCCTTGCCTTCCAAATGGGCCACATCGTTGTCAAGACTACCGGGCCAATTACTTTCTTCCAGTCTTTAGAACCTAGAAGGGCTTTATTTTCTCCATCACGTCCCTACACGAGCTTGCATACATGTTTAAAGGTAATTTCAGCCAAAGCATTACATCCCACCACACTTCCTGCGATACCCTGCAAGTAATTAGATGTCACACCCCGATATTTCCACGTATTACCGGTGGGCCCGGTGGGGAGTATCGTGACGTAGTTGATATCATCATAGTCAAATTATCACAGTTTAATGCACAGCGGAAGCTAAAGATAATAACATTACAAACTGAATGAAAGTAATATCAATTATTACAAAAACGGTTGTAAGGGATCCACAGGTGGATCAAAAGTTAAAAGGAACACTGTTCAACAGATTTATAAACATCTAAGCTTACAAGACTCTTTATTGATTCTAGGAGTAGCCAGCCTATTCCGTCTAGTACCTACATTTAGCCTTTTTGAAAAAATACGTCAGTTTACACTGGTAAATACAATTAACTGACTCATTTTGAAAATGTTTAAGAAAATTAATTTAGATGCACAAGGCATAAATATATTTTATAACTTGGCACGATTATTTAAAAATAATCTTGTATACAGATTTATATGTTTGTCGTCCGTCAGGGCCGGTTAGAAGAGCCGGACAAGATTAACTGACACGCCACAGGTTTAATGCCCACAAGGAGAACTCCTTATTGTGGATTACCATTTATACATACGCAACTATCAGGTGTATGCCTACACCCCGTGCTTAAGTCGTGGCCATTTCAATGAATGAGCCGAGGATATCCAGGACATGGTCATTAACCCCCCAAATGCCATATACCAAACAAAACAGATTAAAACGAGTTATGTAAATATATCAATCACAATCCGATTTAAATAACTACACACCCGACCAATCGGTATTATTATAATACCGTATCCCAAGCCCGTATAACGGAAAATAAGTTAAAAGTATTTACCTGAGCAAATTGTACAAATTTATCCCAGACGTACAAATTAGCAAATGCAGTTATCTTTTACTGGGCTCCTAAATCTGGAATGAAGGTTTTAATAACCTATTAGATTCCTAACGGGTCTTACTTAAGTTTAAACTTAGACCTGTTAGTTTTAAAGAAAGGTATACGGTTCAAAACGCATGATTAAGCGAAGACCGGATTAAAATGTGGTTTAGACCCAGAAAGTATGAAGACTTGTATAATATGGGTAAACTGAACACATTCTGGATTTTGAAGTGAAAATGATAAGGTTTGACCCGTTTCGGTTAATTTATGCAAACTAGTTACATAAACCGAACCGAACGTGATAAATGCATAACGGGTAACCAAATGAGTCATGAGCATGTTTCCTAAGTTAATATGCCTTAAATATGTTGTGATATCAGTAGGATACCTTCCATTATGCCCAAAATGATTTTAAACTCAAACTAAGCCCCGTAGGGGTATTTTTGTCATTTTAAAGGTTATAAAAGAGATTAAATATCAATCTGAGGTTCAGGTCTGAAATGATCAGTAAAAATATTTAATTTAATAAGTTATATCAGTAGGGTATTGCATATATGTGAAATTTATCATTTATAACCAAACTATGCACCGTAGGGGCATTTTGGTAATTTTACATAAGCTTTAAAGGTCAAATTTGGAAATCTGAGTTCAAAACTTTTGCTTACTTTTAAAGTATAAAAATTTACTTAAAACATCAGTATGTATTAAGTCTTATATGTTAAAAATAGTATTAATCCATACTATGCGTTTAAAACGCGTAAAAATCGGTTTTAAGCGATTTTCGGGTTATAATAGGAAATCTGAGTTTTTGATCAGTTTATAAAGTTCAAAATATTTTATTTATCATATAAAATCAGTAGCAAAAAGTTTGGTATCAAAATGTTATGTAAAATTCATTTTATTAGCAAAAAGGGGTAATACCGACAATTACCGAATTATAACAAGAACCCTATGCCATGATCAGTTTAAAAATAAATAAAAATCTTCAAAAATCCCAAAATATTATATTACATCAGTGGGTAAAATTTTTGGTGTAAAAATTTGGGTTTAGATAGGCTTTATGCTAATTATGCCGTTAAATTAATAAAAAGCTTTCAAATTACGCTATTGAGCATAACTCCTTATTTAGACCTCAAACTGATGTCAAATTTTTAGGACATGTTTATAAATCAGTAATAAAGGTTTTCGTCCTCTCACATTTTTAATAATCTCGTTTTAAGGTCAAAAGGGCATAATGGTCAACATTTAAGCAATTAACGGAAACATGCAAATGAATCGGATTAATTATGAACCAAGTTGTATAATCTCAGAGGGTTATACTAACCTATAACCTGGTCCTAATGGAACTCTAAGGCATATCTAAACCAAGCTAAATTGGGTCCGAACTGAAAGTCAAAGCAAAAGTCTACTTTTACGACTTTCGGTTCCGAACCGAGCCTAAACTCAAAATTGTCGGGTTGAACATGCTTAGACATGTTCTTACATTAATTACCCAGTTATATAAGTGTTAAAACAGGTTTCATAGCTTCTACATTGCTAATTATTTTGCAAAATAGCTTTCTATTGACTTTTTATAATTAAGTTTGACCCGACAATTGACCTAGTTAGAGTGGAAATCAGAGGGTGCCCTTTTAAGGGTTTATTACCCACATAATTACCAACTCATAGCCACTTTCAATTTGAGAAATGACTGGACCATTAGTGATTAATCACTAAGTCAAGGCTTAATTACGATAAGTTTGACTTTTGGTCATTAGACTAATAAAACATGAACTAGAGAGGCTAAGAACACTCACAATGGTCCTTAGCACGAATTAAGAGCTGATGGAAGCTCGCTTGAAGTCCAGAGAGGGGTTTGAAATGATTTTGAATGAGCAAGTTTAATGTTGCAACTCAAGTTCTATATATAGTGATTTCAATTGCACAAGATCATTCCAAAAAGGTCTACACATGTTTCCTGATCATCCCAGGTGTCCCCTATGCATGTAATACTGTTGACTCAGTCCCTGAAATCGAAAACCACCATGCAATGGCGGTGGAACCGGCTGAACAGGCAGATGTCCAAGTTTCTGCCCAGTTACAGATCTTACGGACCGTAAGCCTTAGGCTTTGCGGTCCGTATCCGTAATTTAAATTTTTATCGCCCAGATATGCTGCCTTACGGTCCGTAAGGCATACCCCTTGCGGTCTGTAAGCCTTGTCAGAAGACAAAAATCTTGTGAACTTCTAACATTTGACCATGCAACCTTTTATAACTCGAATCATTAGTCCTTATCAACACAATGGGTCCACTTGATCAGGTCTGATCAATCTTGAAAGTGTTGCCATGCAATGGAGGTCTTGGAATCTTTGAAGAAGGCTTTTAAATGAAGTTTGTCGTAAATGCACATAGGATTCCACTCTTTGCAAATTTGAATTATTTATCACATTAGTTAACCGGATTTGAATCTATATCAGATGTTTATAAACATATTAAGGTTTGGAATTAATAAAAAGGTCACTCAGAGGTAATGATTTTAACATGTTGACACCTTTAATTCCTTCGGATATCTTTCAACTCGATCCGGGTTTATAACACGTTTACCTTCCATGACACGTGTCTTTATAATATTGGTCGTGATTTTACGAGGTGTTACATTAGGATATGGTCAACTGTTTCTTCTACTAACCCACATCTGGTACGTATCACACTTTGACATACAACTCCTCTTTTCCTTAGTTCCACTTTAGCCGATATCTTATGCAGAGATGCCCGCCAAACGAAAAGGTTGATCTTCATAGGAACCCAAGGATTCCAGCCATCCCACACCTCAATGTTGCCTTCCATAGATGCATTTGCAATTAAATCCTTTACTGCTGCAACTGTAAATTCTGGACCAGAATGCCCTTTCCATTTAAAAATATCATTGGCACTTTTAAAGTTGAAACCATTGAGCTCCTTTGTAAGATCTGAAAGTTGCATCCATTCCAAAGTAGAGCGAGGCCCACGTATCCACTCTCACGCCCACTGATTTCGCTCTACAAATATGCCAACACACCCCTTAACCGTTTGTCGTTTGTGTATTGCTAGTGCATAAATGGCTGGAAATCTATCTCTAAGCAGGCCGTCTCCTAGCCTGCAATCTATCCAGAATCCAGTTTCACTTCCGTGTCCCACCTCAGACATAATGTGCGATTTCAGTGGCAGTTGAAGTCTAGAAATTTTTTTTGTCAACGGCCACAATATTTTTCCAGACTCCACATACTTTATTTTTCGTTGGAATGAACTGAATTGCTCTCGTACTTAAGTGAAATGCCTTGATGACTTTCGCCCAAAGCGATGATGGGTTTTCTTTGCAAGACCACCACCACTTAGCCAAAAGAGCCAAATTTGTATTTCTTATGTCTCCCACCCTAAATCCTCCCAAGCTTTTAGGTGTTATCATTTTTCGCCATGTTATCCATCACCTCTTGCATTTGCCTCCTTTACTACCCCACACGAAATCCCTCCTAATTGCTTCTAATTTTTGAACAACCTTTTTAGGAGCCAAAAATAAGGATAAATAATAATTGAGTAGAGCTCCCAACACCGCTTTTGCGAGTACCATCCTCCCCGCAAAGGATAAACACTTAGCTTTCCAAGAGGAGAGTTTGACATTAAAACGATCTAATATAGGCTTCCAATTCTTTATTTTATTCATATTTGCACCCCCCGGCATCCCAAGGAAAGAGAAAGGTAGGCTTCCCACATTGCAATTAATACTTTCCGACATATTCTCTTTTATTCCTTCATCCACCCCTACTCCAAAAAGATTTGACTTTGTCAAATTAACCTTTAATCCCGAGCAAAGGTAAAAATAACGAAGAATACGGTTCAAGTTTTTAATGTTCTTTTCCGACCATATCCCCATGAAAATCACGTCATCTGCATAGCATAAGCGGGACACCATCGGCCTATTGTTTGGTAAAGTGACTCCTGTAAACGCACCCGCCTTTATTGCCTTTTGAATGACAACATCAAGAGCTTCAAGTGCAAGGACAAATAGGAATGGGGATAGAGGATCCCCTTGCCTAAGCCCTCGAGTTGGTTGAAACTCTGATGTTGGCGACCCATTTACCAAAACCGACGCCCTACTTGATTTTAGGCACGCCCCCACCCATTTTCTCCATAACAACGGAAAATCCATCGCTTTCAAGGTTGAAAGGATAAACTTCCAATTCACCGAATCGTAAGCCTTTTCAAAATCCACTTTGAACAAGAATATTTCTTTTTTATTCGCTTTTGCCCAAGAAACCACTTCACTAACAATAAGCGGGCCATCCAATATAGATCTACCATCGACGAAGGCCGATTGCACCGAAGCCACAACGTGGGGGACAACTAGTTTGACCCGGTTAGCTAATATTTTTGCAATAATTTTATATAGGACACCAATTAAAGAAATAGGTCGAAAATCATTAACTGATGTCGGATCCCGCACCTTGGGTATAAGAGCGATAAAGGATGCATTACACCCTCTACCAATGCGTGGCTTAGAATGAAACTGTTTCAGCATATTTACAACGTACGATTCCAGTTCTCCCCAAAATCCTTTGATGAACTTAAATGTAAAGCCGTCCGGACCAGGGGCCCGGTCTCCACCACATGCCCAAACTGCCGACTTAATTTCTTCTCTAGTAAAAACATTCACCAAGTTTTCACTTGAGTATCGATCAACTTTTTGAAACCTCTACTATCCAAAATCAGTCTCTTACCTATCATTTCTCTAAATGGACTAGAGAATTTAATAAAACTCTCATTTGATTTCGCTTGGGTCAGCTACTGGTACCCCATTAACCAATATCACATTGATCCTGTTCCGAGCTTTACGAAAATTAATGTATTTATGGAAAAAAACTAGAATTTTCATCTTCTACTTTTACCCACTTGAATTTCGCTCTCTGTTTTAGATCTTCCATGTGTATCTTCTCGAACTTTTTAATTTCCAGGGGCCTTTTGACTCTTTTTTCCTGCTCAACTTTGCTTAAACGTCTGATTGCAGCCTCCTCCAAATTATCGACTAGCTTTTGTACTAGCATTATCTCTTTGTCAACTTCGTATATTGCCTTTTGTCTCCAGACTCTATTTTTTCCTTTAAGAGTTTTCTGCAATTCTGCCACATCTCTAATCTTATCATCACTACTTTCAAAACATTATGTGATCCCTTTAACAACTAAATGATGAAGAAACCAACCATATAGGATTTGTTAAAATGTATATCAAAATGATGAAGAAACCAACCATATAGGATTATATTATAATGGAGATGAAAGTCCAAATGATTGTAGACTTGGCTACGAGATAGGTCTCATCATAGTCAATGTCAGGCTGCTATTAAAATCCCGTGGCATGGGCTCGTGCCTTTGACTTTGTACTTCTTTTAACATGATAAACTCATCTGTTACTCAAAACATTTATATATGGTTAGCGTAGAGCCAAATACCATGTACCACACGAGCAACATACACTTTTGTCACATGACTTACATCTCACATCATTTGCCTCTTGGTAGATTTGTTAGAAGTTGTAAAACATGTCGACTTATAATTTAAATATTTGTTTAAATTTCAGCATTTGAACTTTTTTTATTATTTTTCGCTCACTAAAGCCCAAACTGTAAAACCAAACCAGAACCAAACTATTAGTAATGGTTCAGTTTATTTAAAACATCTTGTATTGACTTATTGCTAATTTGTAATCTAAGTTAACACATTAGTTAGGAATATGGTTCAATTTGAGAAGTTATGGGGCTAAACATGTCGTTATTAAAGTTGAGGGGCTAAACATGTTGTTATCAAAGTTAAGGGTCTAAAGTTGTTTTAGTTAGGTGGTTAAACATGTAATTGTTAAAGTTGAGGGGCTAAACATGTCTTTATTAAAGTTGAGGGGCTAAAATTGTTTGCTTTTAAAGTTTAGGGGCTAAACATGTTGTTATTAAAGTTGAGGGGCTAAACATGCTGTTAATAAAGTTAAGGGTTTAAAGTTGTTTTAGTTAGGTGGTTAAACATGTAATTGTTAAAGTTGAGGGGCTAAACATGCCGTTATTAAAGTCGAGGGGCTAAAATTATTTGGTACTAAAGTTTAGGGGATAAACATGTCGTTATTAAAGTAGAGGGGCTAAACATGTTGTTAATAAAGTTAAGGGTCTAAAGTTGTTTTAGTTAGGGGGTTATACATGTAATTGTTAAAGTTAAGGGGCTAAACATGTCGTTATTAAAGTTGAGGGGCTAAAACTGTTTGTTATTAAAGTTTAGGGGCTGAAGTTGTTATTAAATTTGTACATTGTGTTGTTTTTCATGCAGATCTTATAAGTTCAGGGTGTTTTGAGTTACCTTATTCTATTTCCATGTCGTTATTAAAGTTGAGGGGCTAAACATGTTGTTGATAAAGTTAAGGGTCTAAAGTTGTTTTAATTAGGGGTTATACATGTAATTGTTAAAGTTGAGGGGGTTAAACATGTCGTTATTAAAGTTGAGGGGCTAAAACTGTTTGTTATTAAAGTTTAGGGGCTGAAGTTGTTATTAAATTTGTACATTATGTTGTTTTTTCATGCAGGTCTTATAAGTTCAGGGTGTTTAGAGTTACCTTATTCTATTTCCATGTCGTTATTAAAGTTGAGGGGCTAAAATTGTTTGTTATTAAGGTTTAGGGGCTAAACATGCGTTATTAAAGTTGAGGGGCTAAACATGCTGTTAATAAAGTTAAGGGTCTAAAGTTGTTTTGGTTAGGGGGTAAAAATGTAATTGTTAAAGTTGAGGGGCTAAACATGTCGTTATTAAAGTTGAGGGACTAAAATTGTTTGTTATTAAAGTTTAGGGGCTGAAGTTGTTATTAAATTTGTACATTATGCTGTTTTTTCATGCAGATCTTATAAGTTCAGGGTGTTTAGAGTTACCTTGTTCTATTCCCATGTCGTTATTAAAGTTGAGGGGCTAAAATTGTTTGTTATTAAAGTTTAGGGGCTAAACATGTCATTATTAAAGTTGACGGGCTAAACATGCTGTTAATAAAGTTAAGGGTCTAAAGTTGTTTTAGTTAGGGGGTTATACATGTAATTGTTAAAGTTGAGGGGCTAAACATGTCGTTATTAAAGTTGAGGGGCTAAAACTATTTGTTATTAAAGTTTAGGGGCTGAAGTTGTTATTAAATTTGTACATTATGTTGTTTTTTCATGCAGATCTTATAAGTTCAGGTTGTTTAGAGTTACCTTATTCTATTTCCATGTCGTTATTAAAGTTGAGGGGCTAAAATTGTTTGTTATTAAAGTTTAGGGGCTAAGCATGTCGTTATTAAAGTTGAGGGGCTAAACATGCTGTTAATAAAGTTAAGGGTCTAAAGTTGTTTTAGTTTGGGGTTAGAGTTAATTACATAGTTAGTCCCTGTGGTTTGCACAAAATAACATACTTAGGTACTAATAGTTTAAAATCACCTTCTAGGGTATTAACTTTTCATTTTGTAACGTCTGGAGGTATTAAGTTGGGGGGCTAAAAGTATTTGTTATTAAAGTTTAGGGGCTGAAGTTGTTACTAAATTTGTACATTATGCTTTTTTCTCATGCAGATCTTATAAGTTCAGGGTGTTTAGAGTTACCTTATTCTATTTCCTCAAGCTTGTTGGAAGAAGATGATAGTAGAGACTACAATACAATGTTGTTGCTATTTCCTTAACGTATTATTTCTTCTTTTTACTTTTTTTTACGTACAGTGAACCTTTCAAGTTACAAAACCATGATGTATAGATTGAAGTTTTTGTGATAAATGGATAATTCCCAAAATGATTGATCATTTGGGTTAAAAATGGTCTACATAGGGTGTGATCAAGTTATGATACGAAAATCCATCAGCTGCTTCAATCCCCAAGTCTTTTTAACTCTCGTCCATACCCCATTTAAACAAATGAGCACTTATTAATAAAAATATAACATAACATTATGAAAAATATAGCAAATTACGGTAAAATACGTTACAAAGATTATTGAATTATATGATGAGTGGTAAATTTTATTGTACTTTTTCTTTGTATATGTTAGTTGTATAATGTAACTATGTTGTTTATTTCATTGTTGCTTAAAACAATATAGTGGCAACAAACTTTGTGTTACGTTATGGGGCAAAGCTGCACTCAGGTTTACTGACAAGGCCATCCGCAGTTATGGAAATAATCAAATTTTGGTAATTTTGACTGGTTGCAAGGTCCGATTGTTCGACGGTATGTTTTTTTCTAAAACTATTATGTATTTACATCAATTAATATCTCAAACTATATATAATTGTGTCAAATTATACCAAGGGATCCGTGTTTAGTGTCAACGGTTGTGACTGAACGTTATCTCAATCTGGCTTTCCCTGTTGTCACTGAGGCCTTCAAAAACATGTACAACAATACTTTCCTAATTTTCCTTTCATTATAACAAACGATCTGCCTACTTGTATATAATGACTTTATTTATTTATTTATTTATGTTAACAGTGTAGTGTCGCCTGTTACTTTCACAGTGGATGAACAAAGCAACGAGGACATGTGTGTTGTTAGTCTCCTTGACATCTGTAATTATATTAAAGAAGGTCTTGCTAAGGTATCGTTTCTGAATTTTAGTCTACAACCAGCAGCTTTTACCATGGTCATGCCTAAATTTTTTTTATCTTATTAAAGGGAAAAATGTACAATGTTGAAGGCACAATAATTGGTGTTGATTTGAAGAAGGATTGGAAGTACGTACGGTGTACCATATGTCGTAAGAAGATGACTTTTTCTGATGCACGCTACCTTTGTTTGAAATGCAATAGATATGTCGTCAATCCACGTCATGCGTAAGTTTCTATAAGATATTAAAATTAGGGATGAGCTCGGTACCAACCGGTACCGAAAAGCCCCAAAAGTGGGTAGCCGTACCGATACCTAATGTACCCGGTATGGTACGTTTCAGTACCCGTACGGTACTAATATTTGTGGGTAGAAATCGGTAAACACCGGTACCAAAGAATAACCTAACCGGCACCGGAAAATGTCGTCAGTTGGTATCGGTTTGGTACCGAGAAAATACCCGTTCGGTAGATTCGGTATCGGTTTCGGTTGCTATATTAATACTGTGCTCTTACTCACAAGCTGTTTTGACTATTATTTCTGGATCTGACTTTTTGCCAAAAATCAATAAGAGAATAGCACATTATCATAACAAAAATTTTAAAACTGAAAGTAAAAGCTACTGTGAAATGTCTATTCATAAAATTTCTAGATCAACGTAGTATTTTTATAATTTACAATAATTTAAAACCAAATACTGATATGAACAGATCTACAACTTTAACTTTCAGTCGGAAAATACATGAATATATAGTAAAACCGCTCAGTTAAAAGAATTACTAAATCCAGGTGTTGTATTAACAATTTATAAAACTTGAAACCAAATACAAATATATGCACAGATCTGCAGCCTTGAATTTCAGTGACAGAATACAACATGAACCTATATCAAAATCATGAAACTCAAAAGGAACCTTAAGAATAAAATCATCAGATCTGAACCAAAAAATCAGTGGTATCATCAACAACATATCCGATTTCATAAACTACAGTTTATAACGAAAATGCCAAAAATACCCTTGGTTAAAACTGAGTTTTTTGACTGAGTTAGGCAACATGATGAAAATGGCAGGTTGAGAAGTTTATAACGAAAATGCCAAAAATACCCCTGTTTAAGACTGAGTTTCTTGACTGAGTTTCTTGACTGAGTTAGGCAATGTGATCATTTGCTCATCCCTTATTAAAACACATATATTATATATTCTTATCGCTTGTGTTTATTCAGTTATAAACTGGCTGTCCAATTATGGAACCAAGGAAAAGAGATTACATGTGTTCTCTTTGACGATGCTGCAAATCTTCTTCTCGGTCTTACGGCTGAACAATTGATTATAAAGACCTTATCAGAGGTATACTTTTATATATTATCATGTACTAATCACGACATATATGTCCTCGGATCTTTATACTTAAATATGCCCATGTCTATATACCCATTCATGTTTTTTTTTTCCTTTTTTCATGCTTATGTTTTCCTTTTTGGCTAATTTATAATATTGTTTCTTGGTGTTTTTATAGGGTCCTGATGATCCGTATTGGATATATGAATTTCTGACGGATGCTTTATGTGCTCGGCATGTGATCTTTAGGATAAAAGTTGATGATTACAACTTGGCACCTACTTACAGTCCACGCTTCACCGTATCAAAATACTTGGGTGACGAAATTAATAATCTTGCTACCACTTCATTTCCTTCAACATGTCCTTCTGCTGATGTTCTTCATGACGAAACTAGCGAGTATTTAGCTCGGATCAATGATGACGAATGGGACATGGTACACGAGTCATTATGGGGACCACGTATTTCACCGACAGAATCTAAAACGTCGACATCATCGGTAATTATTTTCACGTGTAGACAAACTTTCTATATATACTTTTTTTCTTTACGCTTAATGCGCGTGTAATAACTTTAGGCGATTGTTGATATGGAACATGAGGTTGATTATGACATTTCTCAGTCCCCCCCAACAAATGATCCAAAAAATACACCAAATTTGTCAGATGCGGACCAGACGACAACTCAGCAAGAAGAAAATACGTCATCGGTAATCGTTTTTACATCTAAACAACCTTTGTGTATATACTTTATATTCCTTACACTCAAATTTGTGTAACAACTTTAGGTGGTTGATAATGTGGAACATGAGGTCGACACTGACATTTCTAAATGTTCCCGGGTAGATGATGCTAGATGTACACCAAATTCATCAGATGTCCACAATGCAACAAGTCAGCAAGAATTGGTAGTTGTTTTTACATGTAAACAAACTTTATATCTATACTTTGTATTCCTTACTCTCATACTTAACTTTCAGGTGGTTGTTGATGTGAACCATCAGGTTGCCTTAGTAGACGATGCCAAAAAAACACCAAGTTTGACAAATGGGCACCATGCATCAACTCAACAAGTCGAAAAGAGGCTATCTTTGAGGTTAAAGAGGACGATCCAAAAGCCGAAAAAATTGAGGCAGTAAACCACGTTTGATTGTTATAACACTTTCCTCAAGTGCTGCCTACCATTTACTTTTGTATTAAAATGACAGTATTTCATGTTTTATCTCTCTATCAGTTTTATTTTATACTGTTTGTGGTTGTACACCGTTCACGTAAGTTTTCCTTTTATAAATTAAAAATGGTGCTTTTGTTTATAATGTTGTTTAGACTTGTGTTCACCTAACGTGGGTGTTTGGGATTGTTTATTTTGAGCTGCTTCAGTGGTTTGAAAAGAAGAAAAAGAAAAGTTAGATGGTTGTAATTTTTTCAAATAGGAGATGGAAAAGAGGAAAAGGAGAAGCAAACCGAAACACCATCAATATACATTATATTTGTTTGTTACCTTAGCGTAACCCGTCCAATGGACATGTATTAAACTAGTTAGTAATGGTTCAGTTTATTTAGAACATCTTGTATTGTCTTATTGCTAATTTGTAATCTAAGTTAACACATTAGTTAGGAATATGGTTCAGTTTGGTTTTAATTTTCAATGGTTCAATTTTGGCTTTCGATAATAAAAAACCATCACTGACCTTTTGACCCACGATTTGATACCCCTGATATTTGGATTGAGAAACTATAAACTTTATAATAATTGACTGAAATATGTACCTGAAGTTCTTATGATTAGGATTTTCTAAAGTGTTTCACTTGTTTGAAAAATTGGTTCTTGCAAGTTATATATTCACATTGAAGTAATATTATTCCAAATTAGCAAATTACAAACAAGTGGCAGGTAAACGGGCAACAAGCTGCGCCGCAACCCCCTTTTGAATTGCAAAACCAATCCTACTAAAGACGAAACGACCCTTAAAGGTTGAGAGATTACTATTCACAACCTGTTGGACCCTGTTTAGAAATTCCACAGCCTCTGGGGCTAGGGAACCAAATGTATCAAAAGCGAAAGGGATAAACACATGTTGATTCTCTAAACAAGCCTTCTCGTGTTTAGCGACTTTGCTTGATTCCGCTTTCAACGCAGCTTGGCCAGCAGCAAACCCATTATCCCTGAGCCCAACAAGAGGGGACACTCCTGTAAGGTCCACACAAGCGTGTTTTCCCCTGGCCCACCCAAACACAAGAATATCAGCTGGTCGAAGAGTAGACCTCTCATCAAGCGGATCCGTCAGAAAGTTCACCGGAGCCTCCTTTTTCGACGAAATCCCCGCCCGCTTTAAAACATCAAACAGAATATCCCTTACCAAATCATGTCTATATTCACATAAAAGACACATTTTCTCTCAAGGGGTATTATATTCTCTAGCTTTGCTAAAAATCAGCTATAATAACATATTAAGAAAATAGTACTTGAAGACATTGTTATACTTCCGTTTTCTATTGTGATGTATCATAAAATAGTTGTAGCACTCATTCGTCAATTGTTACACAAAAGGATTTATTTTCATATCATACTTTGAAATTACAAAATTCAGTTATACGCTTGTCCATTGCCGTGTGAGCGTGTCTAGGAATATACGTTTTCGACCCCCAGTTTTATAATTTTTTTTAGGTATATACGTTTTCGACCCTCCGGTTGGAATCTCAAGCTTCGCCACTGCCCACTCCACTGGTGTTGGACCAATGTTTTAGGCTTTTGACTTCATTCAAACCCCAAAATCATAACAGCTTTAATCCACTTTTAAGTGTCGGACCATACCTTTTGAGTTTTGATAATTGTTTATCTGCTTTAAACATACCAAAGCCCAAATCACTACCGCTAAAGCCCAAATCATCAAAATCTGGCCCAAGCAATCTGTCATGGAAATGACAGCTGAATATTTGCATGTTGTTTAGTACTTTAGTTAATATTTGAGTGTGTTTTAAACCAACTAATTTTGAGGGTTTAGTTTCAAATGAGCATTAAACAACCAGTCAAGAGTCATTTATGTTTTATCATCAATAAATGCAAATAATATTATATATTGAGAAAGATGTGTTTTTTTTTATTAAAAGGGTAACACATCCCAATTCCCAGGCTCCAAGCAAATTTTTGAGAAGGATGTGCTAGTAAGGGCACCATTCGGAGGCAAATCTTCATAGGGGCTAGGGGCGCCCCACCCTCTCGGCTTTCAATTCATAGTGTTAATTTTACAGAAAATTTTCAAAAGAAAAACTCTTTTTTTAGTGTAAGATACTAATTTTTTTAAATGTCCGGTCCCTCCCGATTTAGATTATGAGAACCCCCCCCCCCCCCCCCCCCCCCCATCGCTTGATTTTTCGTTCAAGTCCCGCCACTGGCACCATTGTAGATAATTTTTATATTATGAAAAAAGCGTTGGAAAAAACTATAAGAACTTTAATAGTATTTTTAACATGCTTATGATCTTTCTTCATAACCCAACCCGACTTGTTACTAACCCTTCTTTTCCATTCATTTTGCAACCTCAACTAACTTGACAAAAATAATTTTTAACCTTGGATTCTCTCGCATCGAGTTCTTACCTCATTGGTTGTATCTTCTTATTCTTTCGTGTTTGGATGAAAATTTTTAAGGTGAGTAAGTAAACAACAATCAAAGACATATGAGATATTAGTGTAAGAAATAGTGTGAAGGTAGCACAAGGGATTACAAGACATACATGGCAATGGCAACCTATCACGGAGTCCACTTAGGGCTGTCCAAAAAGCTCGTGGCTCGGAGATCGCTCGAAGCTCGCTCGGATTTAGCTCGGAAAAAGCTCGCTCGATGTGGCTCGGTTTGAAAGTGAGCCGAGCTGGCTCGGCTTGGTTAGAAAGTGAGCCTAGCTCGGCTCAGCTCGTGATGAGCCAAATTGGCTCGGTTTGGCTCGCTTGGCAGCTCGGCTCTACTTAGCTCGAATTATTTTACTTATAATATATTTTATTTTTATATAAGTATAATATATTACAAAAAAGTGATTATTATTTACATGTATTTAGGCTTGTAGTTTGATATCTATGACATATTTAAAGATTGATTGCCGTGCTAACGAACAAATATTGTATTTACCTGAAATATAAAACTTTTTTTGCGTTGTTGAACGTGATTTTGTCTTGTAATGTATTAGGTTGAACTTATTATGAATATGTTTTTTTGAAGTATTGAATAATATCTTAGAATACTGAATTTTGAGAGCTATATATTAATTTTTATTTTTAAAATCCAGACAAACCAAGCCGAGCCGAGCCATCTCGGTTAAAAATTAAGCCGAGCCCGAGCTTAGATTTTCAGCTCGGTTTCAAATCCGAGCCGAGCCGAGCCAGCTCGGTTTACAATCGAGCCGAGCCCGAGCTTGTCCTAGCTCGGCTCATGAACAGCCCTAAGTCCACTGAAATCAATAGGAAGGATTAGGCCGGCCAAATTTTGGCAACACATGAGCATGAAATTAAGTAGAGATGTCGAACATGGGCGAAGTATACAAGGGGCGGCGAGGGGCGCCCGACCGCCCGAATTTTTCGCTCAGTAGTGTTATATATGTAGTTTTCGTAAAGAAATTTTTGAGTATATATGTTTTCGACCGCCTGGTTTTATAGAATTTTTTGGGTATATACGTTTTCGACCCCCCCGTCATTCAGGGAAGCTTCGCCACTGATGTCGAAATTATACATATTCCAACTTCAGTTAATTTGACATGTTTTAAGCTAGTTTCAATTAACGTTATAGCTTTATGTGACAAATCATAGTCTCAAGGTTCGGATGTAAAGTGTCCTCACATTTAAAGTGTAGTAAGTATCAAATAATGTATACTCATCTCCACATAACATTGTTCATAACCTGAGGCCTTGACAAGACCAAACGAGAACAAAACTAGTAACAATATACGACTTGTCCTTATCGATTTCTAGAATATCGTACTATGCTCAAAAACCAAAAAGTCAATGACATGTTGCCAACATCACATGGATTTAATTAAAAAAAATCCAACTTCAAACTAATTTGACATGTTTTAAGCTAGTTTCAATTTTAGGGTTGTTTATTTCAGCTTTTAATAGATTTTTAATGATTCACACCTCTTACTGGTTTAGGATTTAATGGTTTAGACTATTTGTTTCGCGAGCAGATTTTTGAATGGTTTAGACATTTGACTCTTAATGGTTAAGTTTTATACTGAGTCTGAATGGTTAAGACTTTTATCTAAATTGGTTAGACATGTGCATCTGAATGGTTAAATTATGCGGGCTCTTAATTGTTCAAACTTCTTAATGGTTCAAACTTTTTACTGTTTAGCACTTAATGATTCAAATCTTTTACTGATTCAGTATTTACCTATTCAGAAGTTGTCAAATAACATGTTTTAATCTTTAAGCTAGTTTCAAATAATATCATTGCACTGATGCTCATAATAATCAATAATCTAATGCATATTTTTATACAAAATTTCAAATAATAAAATATATTATTGTAGCATGGTCTTTATTATATACTTTCTTTATGACACTTGAGCTGTTTTCCAATAAAAAAATTTGTAGCATTCATGTCTTGTTGACCATTCAGTCACTACATTTAATAGTACTAGAATAAATAATAGACTTTATAACACACTCAATCGCTTACTATGAAATAGACAGTTAGGATTCCTACCAAATTCTCTTCTGGCCAGTTTTTTAAATACCAAACAGTAACAATAATAATAATAATAATAATAATAATAATAATAATAATAATAATAATAATAATAATAATAATAATATAACGCACATAAAAAAAAACCAAACGATTCATTATTCTCTTTGCTTCCGGTTCGTTACAATGACCACAAAATCAAATCAAACTCACTCTCCAAAAACTATCAGCTACTAAACTGATTAAAATTGAATTAACTAAAAAATAATATTTGATTAACCACTAGCTGCAAAAATACTATTAGCCCATTAACGGCTCATCAAATCTCAATGTGTTGATCCAAGCAAGTTCTTCATTGTTCAACTCTCCAAAATCCCAATCAGGCAATTCAGTAGATTCTTCATCAAGCCCATAAAGTTCCAAATCATCGATATCGCCAAACTCACCATGTAACGGCGCCACAAAATCGTCGAGAAACGGTGCACCAAGTTCCAACCCGAGGTCCAAATCGTTCCCTATTTCCGCCAATGTCAACGCTTCATCAACCGGTTCAACAAAGCCCATTTCAGGCAACACATCTAAATGAACATCTAAATGATCTAATGACAACACTTCATTAAACTGCTCCATCTTTTTATCCTCGTTGATAAAGATTTTCGCACCCGAACCAGAACCCGAAGACAATTCCATCTCGAGAACCGAAGACGGTGACCCGTGCGCGAGCACGTCCACCGATTCTTCCGAAACCGCGGGCTTTTCCCGGGCCGGACCCCGGTTTTTGTTTTTATTAACAGGAAGTTTTAAAGATTGGGCCATTTCTTCAAACTCGAGTTTCTTGTTTTCGTAAGCTTGTGAAGCATCTTCAGCTGTTTCGAATGTACCGAGCCAGATCCGTCTACCCATAAACGGGTCACGGATCTCGGCAGCCCATTTGCCCCATTTCCGTTGCCGGACCCCCCGGTATTTCAACCCGGTTGTCACACCCGGTGGTTGACTAACATTTTTAGTCAAACCCGTTTTTGTTTTTGCTAAAATTTTGTCAGCATTTTTTAACCCAGCTTGAAAAGATCCGGTTGCCGGAATCTTGATTTCCTTAACAAGTGTTTTACTTTTGGGCTCATCGTCATCATCTGAGTCCGTCATATCCGGGTCATGACAAAAGATCCGAACCGTTCTCATCAGGTTAACCGGGTCGGTTGTTACAACCTTTCCTCTCTTTCTGGGTCTCTTGTTGCAACCGGTTTCTTGATTTTCCGGCGATTGTTTAGAAAAAACCGACATTTTTAACCCGAAAACCACCGGAAAAAGTTTAAAACGTAAAAAAGTTCAAAACTTGATGTGGGTTTTAACCAGATCTTATCAAAAACACTCTCTTGTGATTGTGATTATGATTTTGAACACAATATTTTAAAATCTTGGAAAAACTTTGTATGTGAAAACAACCAAAACACTCGAATCCAGAACAAGTCCTGCAATTTAAAAAAAAAAAAAAACACAAATATCAATAATCTGTCACAACAAAACATGTTTGAAACAACAATTGAAGAATTAAGGTTTACCTTTTTGGCCTCAAACGCATCGAAACTGATGACAAACAGAAACAAGAACTCTGCTGAGTGAAACAGCAGAGATAAATCACAGCAAATGAAATCCAGACCTTCAACTGGGGCCCAATAATATTCAAGAAACTTGCAGACATAAACCTTTTCTAAAACCCTTCACTGGATACAGAAAAATAAAGATTCAGAGGTTGTAAAAATTGGTAAATTAATATTCTTTATGCAAAATAATAAAAATCCAAATTGGGATTGAAAGAAATAAAAGGGAAAATGTGAAATGGGTTACCTTTTTGGTGAATTTTGATATTGGTGTGATGATGTTTTTATTTATCAGTGTAGAATTGTTCTTGTTGATTCACTGTTGTTGTTGATGACTCATGACTCCGTTTTTCAAGCGGTGAAAACGCAAATATGGGGTGGGTATATATAATGATGAATGACTTTTTATTTATTTGTTTCATGTTTATTCGGAAAGTAAATAATGTTTCCAAAAATTAAATATCTTTTCAAGATTAAAATGCAAGAATGATCCCTGAATTTATACCATTTTTCCACTTTAATTCAAAATTAATTTTTTTGTATCTTGTCCCTTAAGGTTTCATATTTGTTGTCATTTTTATCCGATTAACAAACTAGGTTAGAATTTTCTTTTAACTTCTCTCTTTTTTGTCATTATTTTCATTTAATTAAAATATATTATGACATAAAATGACGATTATACCCTTCATTTAAATGAGGAAAACGACATAAAGAGAGAGAAGTTAACATAAAATTTTAACCAAGTTTGCCAATTGGATAAAAATAACGACAAAAATAAAACCCCAGATACGTAGATAAAAAAAGGCTCAAACTATCTACACACTTGGTGTGTAGATAGCCACCCCAAAAAATATTTTTTGTCCTATATGCACACCCTACAATGTCGAGTTGTGGCCAAAGCGCGACATTTTGGTCCGGTCAACCAAACAAAGACTGACGGGTGTCTGACGGGTCAGTCTTTTGTCTGGTTGACCGGACCAAAACGCCGAGCTTTGGCCACAACTCGACACTGCAGGGTGTGCATATACGACAAAAAAAAACATTTTTTGGTGTGCATATAGGCACATTGGTGTGCCAATAAATACACCCTAAAAAAATTCATTTTGAGTTAAATTGACAAAAGTTGTAAAACTCAGGGACCATTTTGTTATTTTCTTTATTTTTATTATATTTGTGAAATGTGAATGTGAAAATACGATGAGTTGTCATGGATGAACATGATGCATGAGGCATGCATATCATGCCACATGTTGGCCGCCATTCGTCAGATATTATTTAACACACGCGCGTATAATGGGTAGTAGATTACACGCGCACCATTGTCTCCACTGAAGCGACAATCTCGAGGAAAGTGAAGGCTGAGATTGTACCGTAGGATGCACGCGCGGAGAGTGAAAGTGCGTAAATGTGATGCGTCTTAGAGGTAACGCTGCAAACCGTAGACGTTGATGACAGCTAATAGTTTTTAGGTACGGTTTTGGGTTTGATATTTGCATCATATTACGAGAATGCCACGGTGATATATTGGTTATTAATTACTCCTGTTAAAAAGGAAATCATTCTCTTTTGGAGAATTTTGCTTTTAAATATATTTTCCCAATTTCATTGATTTTTGGTGAATTTTATTTAATTATTAACTAAGATCTGGTCATATCTTAGTTGTATGTTTATTTTTATACCATTAATGAATGATTTTGGTTTTCTCTCAAGATTTTCATGAAGTAAATTTCATGATGATTTAATGCCTACTTTCTAAGTATACATGTCTACAATATTAACTTAAATATTAAATTGAATTAAATCTTTAATCATATATGGTTAAGCATTTTCTCTTATTTTTTTATTATTATGTCACATATCTTCACACATTTATTATTATTATTATTATTATATTTTTGTAAAAATGTTTTTCCTTACAAGTTGGAGTCATAAAGATATTTTTAATAGTTCAAGTAAATTTAATTTTACTTAAAAAAAAAATAATTAAAATAAACCCTTACACCATGGACCTGCAATATACAATTTATGAGTGTCTACTTATTGATTACATACTTCAAAAAAATGACTTTAACTATCAACCAATACTAACACACCATCAACTTTTAATTATAAACGTTTGTCACGAGTTTTTAAAGGTAAGGTTGGGTGGTCTTTTTGGACCATCAACTCTTAGATGGGGTGCTTTAGATTATCAGGGATAACTTGGATCATTAACTTGGAAAGTCATTTTTAAAGCATTAGGCCTCATTTCATACCAATGTTGTTAGTTCAAGACAACATTTGCATGGGAAAATTTTTATTTGTGGTTTGAGACTCTAGAAGCGATGACATTAAATGTGTCTTGACACGATAGAGATGATAATGTGTCTATGGAAGAAAAAAATGAACATGACCTCACATCATCTCCTGAATCATATCATGATTCGAAACAACCGCATGACCTACAAGCAATATAACAAGACGCTTCTTACGCTATAGTGATTAAGTTAAGTGATGAACACAGACTAAGACAATACTTATACATTTTTTTCTTATCATTCTAATTTTATGCTTTTAACAAACACAAAAATTATAATATGATTATTTACATACATATAATAATCACTATAAAAGTTTGAAATATCTATAACTATGTAAAATTAGTTGTGATGTACATCTCAAAAGATAAGTTACTATTTCATGCTATAAAAATAATATTAATAATACTTTTAGATACATATTTTAAAGAAAAAAGTCGCATTAAAATATTAGAATGACCGTTACTATACTAGAATCAATGAAAATAAGAATTAAAATTAAAAAACTTCGGGTATATGTATTGGGATTGGAATATAATTCGGGTAAATGGGCATTTGTTTCCAGGTAATCGAGTCGGGTATCACTTAATCGCGTACCTATAAATATTCTTAAGATTAATCTCATACCCAATCCCATAACTGAATACCCGTCCTATATGCTTCGGGTTTACCGGTTGGGTTCAGGTTCGATCGCCATCTCTACGCCTACTTAAAAAAAATATGAAATACAAATGGAGCATTTTAAGCAACAAACATGTAACATTGGTTCTCTACTGAACGGCCCTCCTCTATGTGTAATGTGTTTGTGTGTGTAAATCATTTTAATCTACAAGGAATATTTGTACTTGGGAGTGAAAGAATTATAACACTTTGTGTTTTTAGGTGGAGGAATATTTGAATTGGTTAAACACAGAACATTTTTCCAACGTTATTTTTTTATTTTGCCACACATCTTCACACCTTTATGAGACATAGTTTGGGATGATAAATGATCTTTGCGCTTTTATAAATAACCTCAATTTTCACTAATTGGTCGATAACACTCACAACTTTTGATTTGTCCTAAATCATTTTCAACTTTCAATTTATTTTCCTCTAGCAGACTTTAGAAGATAAGACATATAATGTGTAATGTGTTCTGATACAACTAAGACGGTAATTCCGTAGGAGAAAAAAGGTGTTCTACTTAGTCGCATGACCTTAAATACCATGTGACAAAACGCTCCTTACATTATAATGATCAGATAAATAAAATGATGAAAACGAACTAAGACAATGCCTAGAAACACCATTTCTAAATGGGATGGAATAATTTATTCACTTCAAACCAATGTTTTAAAAACCGGTTCAAATCGGCCGGTTGAACCATCTGGTAAAACCGGTTAAACCGCACGATACACCGGGTTGAACAGCCCGATACACCCGGTTAAATCGTTTTTGAGCCAAATTTGGTACGGTATAAAAACCGGATTTTAAAACATTGCTTCAAACCACCAAAAATAAAATAAGCATTATGAAGAAAACAAAATACATATTACAAAGAATCATGCATTTTAATCTACAAAGAATATTAATCCTTTAGTGAAAGAATCATTTAACACTTAGTTTTATGTGGGAGTGGGAGAATATTTTTCATTATGTTGTGAATCATGCAACAAAGGCATAATGTGTTGAGAAAATACTTGTTCAACGAACCTGAGATCATAGTTGACAATGCTCTTTCCTCCGTACATTTCCGTTCTTAACTAATGCGCCTTCATGTTGACTTTTTATTAATTTGTTCTAAGTTTGTCGGGATTTATAAGAATAAGCTAATTGGATAATTTGTTTTTTGTTAGGTCATCCTTGTTATTTTATTATGAGACTTTTGACTCTTTGATTTAGTTTAGTGGATGCTCCTTTGAGCACAACCAATTTATTAATTAGATAATACGTGTTTCTTGTCTCAACTCTTAGATGGTGAACAAATTGACATCCACGATGAATTTAAATGCTGCTAATTTATCTATTTATGGAATGAATATCCGTAGTGAATTTTAAAGCTTCAGATTATATACTATTGTTCCCCGTTACTTTTGGAGAATGTAACCGATTTTGGGATGATCCAGACTGTCGAAATCTGGCGATTAATTGTGAGGTTAAATCCTGACCGGAATAACCCGACTTCAACACCCAAAACGACATCTATTTCCTAAACAACACCATGTTCCTAAAGGACCTAAACGACACCCCTTACCATCCCAACTACAACTTCAAACGACATCACTATCTTCACTCCAAATGATATCACCACTTTTCTAAACAACACCATCACTTCCAAACTACAACCCCTCTCAAACTTACATCTCACAGTTTCCAAACTACAACCTCCCTTTTCAAACAACACCTTTAATTCCAAACAACACCTCCAATTTCCAAACAACACCTTCATTTTTCAAACAACACCACTACCCCAAATGACACCATCACCCACCATCAAACGACAACTCAAAAGACACCTTCCCATTCCTAATGACACTACACCAAACCCCCAAACGACATGTATCTGATTCGTCCTCTTCACCCAAAATGCGAACCCACCAACCGAAACGTCTATAACTCATTCAATTCTTGCCCGTTTGACTTCATTCTTGTCCCAAAAGTTTCGGTCTCGGTGGAGAAACTTATTCCCATCATAAATCACTCATTAATACCCCATAATTTACCTATTAAGATTCTAATCAAATCTCCATTAACTTTTTAAAATCATCAAAACATAAATTGTGAAATTCTACCATTATGATCTCCCAAACCTATTTCAAACAACATCTCCATTCATTACATACAATACCCCATTCCCAAACTATAATAACCCACGAAACCGTCCTAAAATACCCCGTATATGCGTAACCGGATCCGAATAACATTTATTTAATAAAAAAAAATCTTATTTTGAACCCTATCGCGCGGCGCGCAAGGATTAGGTGAGCCAGTCGCGTGGCGCGACGGCCTTGTTTCTTGTCGGACACCCATAGTGACACGTGTCCCGTAACGTGTTAGACCTACGCGATGATTGGTCAAACCTCGCCGTAGCTAGGTTACCGTCGCGTGGTGTGACGGACTCCAAAATTTTGTATAAATAGAGCAGGCCAACAGCATTCACAAATCGTTCACATTTTCTTTCTCTCTGCCTCTTTAATCCGAAATTTTAGTAAAAAATCTCAAACATAAGAGATTAGTTCTAGTCAAAGTGAAATGGGATTCAAAGAGAGGACCAGAGTACGCACGGGAATTAGAATCTGAAATGCAAAGGAAATATCCACACCTATTCCAGTGAATCTCGAGGTAGAGATTTAAAACAAGGTAGGGAGGATATAACAACCTACGAAACCGCCCTAAAATACCCCGTATAGGCGTAACCGGACCAAAATAACATTTATTTAATAAAAAAATAAAAAAAACTTTGATTTTGATCCTTGTCGCGCGGCGCGCCAGGATTAGGTGAGCCGGTCGCGTGGCACGACGACCTTGTTTCTTGCCGGACACCCATAGTGACACGTCTCTCGTAACGTGTTAGACCTACGTGATGATTGGTCAAACCTAGCCGTAGCTAGGTTACCCTCGCGTGGCGCGACAGACTCCAAAATTTTGTATAAATAGAGCAGGGCAGCAACATTCACAACTCGTTCACACTTTCTTTCTCTCTGCCTCTCTAATCCGAAATTTTAGCCAAATACCCCCCTAAAACAAAAAGCTCTGCCCCGTTGTAAGTATTTTAACCCCCGATCGCTAATTCGATACCCTGTCCGATTGATTTAGGACCCACCAACGCATGTCAAGGCTCTGCTTGACTAAGTACGTTGGGGTTCTGTCTCAGGTCGTATTGATAAGTTGAAATTGGGTTATTTTACTAACACGCGTGCATTGTATGTTTTTAATAGAAACTCAAGAAAATAATCAAGAAATATTACCAGGAAGCCCGTAGAAAAACATAAGTTTGCAAAGTGAGTCATTCTCTTTTTCTACCAAACTGTGTTACAAAATATCAAATGTTTTCAGTTATACTTACAGTGATTAAGTCTTTGTATTCTACAATTGCTGCCAGTATTATGGGGTTTGTACACAGTACTTGATAACCTTCACAGTTGGGCACGGGTATCCAATTTGTGATATGACTATAGTCAAAGATCCGTCGAGTGACAAGTACTGAACGAGTAATTGGGTAGATATAAACATTGTAATCGCTCTTAATACCGTTGAAGGGGTATGGTCCCAAATCTCGCACCACACTTGGACGAGAGACCATCCCCATCACCCCTAATGGCAAGGAGTCACATGCGATCACGCGGCTGCGTGCACAAACCGCAACCACGACAGTGGAGTGTGCTATGATTACCGCATAGCACGATGCGGTACAAAACTGCATCCTATTGTTATACAAGTGGAACTGCCACTTTGACTTTAACAACCAACCAGCAAGTGGATTATCCACGTGCAAAGAGTTGGTAGACAGACTGACAGCCACAGTAAGGCATGGCGACATTTTTTGACATAAATGTCCAATGCCCTCGGGATTTGCATCCCTAACACGACTGCTGACACTGTGCAAATGTCAGTCAGGCCCACCCAGCGGCCCTTCAGGCCCTGAGCCCATCTAGAGGCCCGTCAGGCCCAGCTCCTTCACTCCTTGGCTATAAATACTCATCTCCAACCAAGTTTGAGGTAACTCAAACACAACTACCTAATCTGCTCTCTTGCTCATACTACTTTAAACACACACACTTTGCTCTAAGCAAGTACTTATCCTCACGCTGGAGAGTGGTAACAAGGAGCACCACCCACCCCATCCTCCTTGTTACGAGTTCACGGTGTGTTTACTTGTGCAGGAGGCAGGTTAGCGAAATCCAGACGTCGATCGAGGAAAAGAAGGGATTAACCTTATTTGACGAGATAAGTGAGTTAGCCTACCTGGTTAAACCACTGTTTCATCATTGGCGCCCACCGCTACTCTTAGCACTTTTTTCACATCTGTTTCTTTCTCGAGATCATGTCTGATCGTCAAAACAATGCTACCGGAGAAAATCTAAACCCCACAAACCCAGGGCCTGCGGGGACTGCTCCCCCGGCCCACATCACTGGCCACGTCGGCACATCCGTATAAGGGGGTACTCCCCCCCACATTTGCACCAGATTTTTCACAGTATGCTTCTGTGATACCTCCAGGCATGGACCTTCATGCCTGGTATTACCAACAACAAACTCTGCTGGCTGCAGCATATAATAAAGCTTGCGCGGAAGCGCAAATTCCGGTCGGTCCCACCCCCGCACCACATACACCTGCGGGTCGTATCTTGCAATACGACAGCAGGGTCCCCACACAGCCAGCCTCTCGCAGTAGGCACGAAGACCGCGGTTCCTCTTACTGCGACGTCCGCACACTCGATGAGGACGATTCCACATACGGGTCCCGCCACAAGGGCCCAACACATAGCCGCCTAGGCCCTCATAGCGAAACTAGGCGACACCCTACGGTCCACCGAGGCTCCGACATCCATAGCCGTCTGGGACCGCAGTCCCACAACGAAGGGTATGGTCGTACCAACCCGGACGACCATACATATTGCGGGGAATCCCACGCAACTGAAAGCCGACCGGGAGGACGCAATTACGTTCCTCCCACTGAACCCCGTACTACATACCTTCCCGCTGCTAAGCGCAACCAAACCCAGCCCTACAGGCCAAAATCCGCGGCCAAAAACTCTAAGTTTAAACCGGAGATCGCCCAAGCCGATGTCACAACGACTAAACTCCCACTAACGATTGGGAAGTACAACGGTTCGTCCGACCCGGACGACCACATGAACATTTTTACCGGCGCGGGGTGCAATGGTAAGTGGGACGAGGCCACTTGGTGTCATTTTTTCCCCCAGACCCTTACTGGCCTGGCGAGGGCTTGGTTCGATTCTTTGCCAGTAAGATAACTGGCCTCATTTGAAGACTTGCAAGAAAGATTCCTTGCACACTTCAGCCAGCAGCGACGTCACAAACGAGATTCAATGGATGTCATGAACATCTACCGCAGAGACAACGAATCCCTAGAGTCGTTTGTCGTCCGCAACAATAAAGAATGCCTCGAGATCGGCGGAGTTGCGGATCAAATGGCACACAACCATTTCATCCATGACGTCAAGGACGAGGATATGGTTATGACCATCTCAGGCAAGGATGGCTTGCCAGAAAAGTGGGACGACGTCATGGCCGCGGTCAAGACGTACGCCCAAACCCAGCGGTCTCTCAAACCGCAAACTGTGAAGGCACAGCCCCAAGCGGAAGGTCAATCCTCCCGCCAAGACTCCAAGCGCAGTAACAAGCGCAACCGGGACACGTGGAATCGTGGCAACGATTCCAAACAATATGTCCCACGCAGCCACCAGCCCGACGCAAGGGCAACAATCAATGCCCAGCGCGACAACCGGGCAACCAAAAAGGAATCTCGGGACCGTCACTGGACCGAGATAAATTAGTCGCCAAGTGAAGTCCTCCTCACGGACGCACAATTTCTGCGACCGGCCCAACCAATGAAGTCCAAAAAGAACCAGGATCTCACGCTTTACTGTGAGTATCACAAGGACTCGGGCCACACAACCAACAACTGCATCAGTCTCCGGCTGGAGATCGAGAGAGCCCTGAAGGAGGGGAAGCTGCAACACCTGTTGCAAGCTGTGCAAAAGCAAACCAAGCGCATCACCCCCCACAACGAGGGCACCTCCACAGGTAAGAAAACCATGTATGTGGCCTCGACCCACATGATTAATGGAGGACGTGGAAAGCCGCTCAAGGCGGCAAGAAGATCGGACAATGACTGGAAAGACGAACAAGTCATCTTTCCAAAAGTCCGAGGCGGCCCGCGCGACAGGCACGCCGTCGTCATTACAGGTTACCTGGCTCACTACTGCACAGAGCAATTATTCATTGACCCAGGCAGTACTTCTGACATAGTATATGAGCAGTGCTTCAACCAGTTTAATCAAGAAGACAAAGATCGGTTGCAGTCGGTAGATTACCCTTTGGCCGGGTTCGCAGGGGAAACCGTGTTTCCCCTAGGCCAAATCACTTTCCCTGTACGTCTCACGAATGGCACGCACACGCGGACAGAGGAAGTGAATTTCATGGTTTTACCCCATACCTCCCGATATGACGTGCTTCTCGACAGAGAATCACAGGCTGACTTCAACATGATCACGTCCGTCCCCCATTCCGCAATTGGGTTCCCAACCAGAACGGGGATCGCGATCATCTTCGCAGCACGTGGAGAAGTCATGTCAACGGACGAGCATCGTCCAAGCAAAACGGCATAGCTAACCCCCAGCACAGAGCCAGAAAAGTGGGTACTTAACGCGAAGTACCCCGAGCAAACAATAACACTGGGGAACGCCTTGTCAAACACCACCAAAACGCGCCTGAAGCAGCTGCTCTTCAGGAATAAAGACATCTTCGCGTGGACCCCTTCAGACATGACCGGGGTACCACGCGACATCGCGTAACATTGCTTGAATACCCTACTGGGAATCAAGCCCGTGGTCCAAGCAGGACGCAACCTAGGATCAGCAAAAAATAACGCAATGAATGAGCAGGTCAAATAACTGCTCGCCGCAGGGATCCTGCGCAGCGTTCAATACCAAACCTGGTTATGGTAGAAAAGGCAAGCGGGGGCTGGCGCATGTGCGTCGATTACAAAGATCTCAACAAAGCCTGCCCCAAAGATTGTTGCCCACTTCCTGAGATCGACGAAAAAGTCGACAATCTCACACCATTCAGATGGAAATGCTTCCTCGCCTGCTACAAAGGCTACCATCAGGTACAAATGGCAGAAGAGGATGAGGATAAAACGGCTTTCCGCACACCAATGGGAAATTTTTGTTACACCAAAATGCCGTTTGGGTTACACAACGCGGGAGCAACCTATCAGAAACTGATGAATGACACGTTTGGTGATGAAATCAGCAAAAGTGTCGAGGTTTATATGGACGACCTCGTCGTCATGGGCATGGATGAAGATACCATGCTCCAAAACATCGAGAAGACATTCCAAACTCTGCGCAGCATGAACATGAAACTCAACCCTAATAAATGCTCGTTTGGAATGGAAGAGGGAAAATTCCTTGGGTTCATCATAACAAAAGATGGATTCAAGGTGAACCCAGAGAAGGTGGAAGCGATCGAGTGCATGTCATCGCCGTCCACAATGAAAGAAATGCAAACTTTAGCAGGCCGGCTGGCTGCGCTCAACAGATTCTTGGCCAACCATGCAGCCAAATCCTACCCTTTTATCAGCACCTTGCGCAACTGCCTGAAGAAAGATCAGTTCAAATGGACTGCAGAAGCAGAACGCGCATTCAGAGAAATGAAAGAGTGTTTGATCCAGCTACCTACTCTCACCGCACCACACGAAAAAGAACCACTCACAATGTACCTATCCGCCACTGACAAGGCAATAGGTGCGGTACTCATCGTGGACCGAGAAAGGATCCAAACACCGATCTATTATGTGAGCAAGATGCTCAACGACCCGGAGACAAGATACTCTATCATGGAGAAGTTGGTCCTGGCACTGGTGCACGCCTCCCGCAGGCTGCGCCGCTACTTCGTAGGCCACGTCATAACCGTGTTGACCAACTACAGAATCGGTTAAATCCTCTCCAAGCCAGAAATCTCCGGGCGACTTGCCAAATGGGCTATTGAGCTGGGTGGACACAACCTAGTTTATAAGCCAAGACCAGCAATCAAAGGGCAAGTTTTAGCGGATTTCTCCACTGAGGTACCGGCGAACCGCATCACAGAATGCGAGGAAGCGCAAAAACCAATACCTACACCATCCCCTACGACATCTGGGCACTATATACAGATGGTGAGTCCAACGATGAAGGTGCGGGCGCGGGGCTGCGATTAGTAAGCCCTGACAATCAAGAGCTTACATATGCCATCCGCCTCGACTTCAAAAGTACAAACAACGAGGTGAATACGAAGCATTTCTTGCGGGGTTGCGACTTGCAATCAAGCTCGACGTGAAACACCTCGAAGCACACGTCGACTCTTTATTAGTTGCAGGGCAAGTCAGATGAGACTATGCCGCAAAAGGAGATATCATGATCCTATACCACGAACAAGCAAAGCAGCTAATTTCACAGTTCACTACCTTCAACATATTTCATATCAACAGAAGTGAAAACAAACTAGCGGATGCACTTTCTAAACTCGCATCAAACAGCTTCCAACACCTGGCCAAAGATATACGCATCGAAGTACTCAAAAATCCTTCAGTACCTCTGCGCCAGGTCAATGTCATCCAATACGGAACCTCCTCTTAGATGACACCAATCATAAGATACCTACAATCTGGCATCTCCCCAGAAAATAAAGCAGAAGCACGCAAACTGCAGCACAAGGCGTGTCATTATCAAATGGGAGATGATATCTTATACTTCAGGTCCTACTTGGGACCGCTGCTGCGATGCGTCTATCCCCAAGATGCAACGTATCTTGTCCGCGAGATACATGAAGGCATTTGTGGCATCCACGCAGGCCCACACATGGTAGTAGCCAAAATCATGAACGTCGGATACTACTGGCCCGGCATGCACCTAGATGCAGTAAAAATATTGCGCTAATGTCTCAACTGTCAGCGACACGCACCAAAAACCTTGCGCCCCAAGAACAACTTGGTCCCAGTCACAACCGCATGGCCTTTTCAGAAATGGGCCATCGACGTGGTCGGACCTTTCCCAGACGCACCAGGGGCAGTCAAATTCATCATAGTTGCGGTCGATTACTTCACCAAATGGACAGAAGCAAAACCACTGGCTTCTACCACCGCAATGATAACAAGAAAGTTTGTCTGGGAACATATCATTTGTCGTTTCGGCCTACCAATGTGCATCGTAACAGACAATGGCACCAACTTTGCCTCCGACGATTTCCAAAATTGGCTGAAAGAACTAAACATCGAACACATCTTCTCCTCTGTCGCGCATCCCCATGGGAACGGGCAAGTAGAAAGTGTCAACAAAAGTATAGTTGAAGGCATCAAGGCAAGGTTGGGAACAGCCAGGCGAGGCTGGGTCGACGAATTACCAAGCATCCTATGGGCGCATAGAACGATGCCAAAAACAAGCAATGCCGAGACACCTTTCAGCCTAGTCAATGGCTCAGAAGCGGTGATCCCAGCCGAAATAGGGCTTCCTTCACCAAGAATGCTGGCTATTAACAAAATAGACACCAGCAAAGAACGCAGACTAGACTTGGATCTTTTAGAAGAAAGGCTCGAAAACGCAGCCATCAACGAAGCGAAATATAAGACCAAGCTAGAAAAGTATTACAACGCGCATGTACGAATCTGCACATTCAACCCAGGAGACTATGTCCTACGCGACAACGAGCTCTAACGCAGAGCGCGGGGGCAAACTTGGTCCGAAATGGGAAGGCCCCTATCTCATACATGAAGTCTTGGGCAAGGGTGCGTACAAATTACAAACATTAGAAGGCGACCTTATCCCACGAACTTGGAACGCACAGCAACTTAGGCGTTGCTATATGTAAGCATGTACTGTACTCCTTTTCAATGTATCTTATGGCCCACGCGCCACCCTTGCATTTATAAACAAAAGTTCCTATAACTTCTTTGTTTATACGATTATCCTATTACAAATACATGTTGCACTTTGCGGTATTCGCAAAAACAGATCAACTAATCTTCATTCGCAATACCCAACACAAAGTGGCTGTTACATGCAAAAATTGTAATAGCCTAAGTCTGAAGCTGCACACATCCGACCAAGACGCATGCAACAAAGAATTTCTGAATTAGAATCCAACGCACGTTCAGACAATATTATTGAAATGCATCATGCAAAAAGAAGTATTATATTCATCACACTTATGCTAAATGCACAAGGGGCAGTTAAATACCTACAAAAAGTATTTCAAAAAGCTATACAAAGCAAAGGAAAAAGGCACGCAGGCTACAAACTATCTTATGATGCTGCACCTTCGTCTTCTTTTCCCTTCGACGCAAACATTATGCGCAAACGGTCGACGTAATCATCCGCCTCTAAACATTCTTCTATTTGACCAAGAGCCGGGATGATAAGACTGTCATACGCATCCAGCGCGGTCTTCAGAGCTGCTTCGGTATCAACAGCTTTCAGGGCACACTGGTCATCACTAAACTTTTTTGTTGACAAGGCGTTCACATGAGCAAGACACTCCGTGTAACCAGCCTTGTATCCGGCCTCCCTCGATCGTGTAGTAACCTCAGCTACCGCATCTGCATTCTCTGGCGCGTCCAATATTGCACTAACAACCTGCAGAAAACATTTGCATCAGAAATTGTTAGCAGGCAAAATACAAAAACAAAAAGAGACTTACATTGGCAACACCAAAGTCTTTCATATATGCGTGGTCAGCAACAAGGGTGGCATTCGACGAAGCCAAACTGTCGCGCTCTTCCTCAGCCTTGGCTGCCCGCGCCTCGGCCTCCATCAAGCGCCGGTTTACATCCGCAAGGATAACCTCATGAGCTTCTTGATCCTTGCGAGAGGTTTCCTGCACAACGAGTAAATTTTCACAGATGAGCAAGCATCTTTGGCAAGTACAAAACGCTAAAAAAAGATGACGCATACTTTGAGTGCCGCAAGATCTTTCAAGGCCTCATTTCTCTTCACTTCCGCAGCCTTCATTACTGCGTCAGAAGTGGTTTTCCCTTTAACCAAGGCAGCATTCGCAGCTTTCAAGTTTGTAATTTCCTGCCGAATACGGAACACTTTTTGGTTATCTCGAGCACAAGCTTCCTTCCAGAGCTTGCGCTCTTCAGATAACAAACGGTTTAAAGAGCGAACCTGTTGATTGCCTATGGCTGCAGCCCACTCATCAGTCTTCTTATAGGCTTCAAAATCAGCCTTCTCCTTCGCTAACCGCTCTTCCGCGGCGCGAACCCTCTCCACAGCTACCCTGGCATCAGCCGTTAAACGCGTGCACTATTCTTTCCTTTGGGCAAGAGAGTGCAAGTCTTGGAGAAGCAAGTTCCCAGCAACGGAACCCCCGATCAAATTAAGGGCAAGTTGTTGAATCCACGATTCACGCCCACCTTCTTTCAACCTTTGAATTTCAGCAGGGGTCCCCAAGCCTCGCAGCAACTCCCTGCAAACGGAAGGGTCTGTCATCGTATCCCCCTGCATAACACTCCATGGGGGGGGGGAATGGACATCCAGACCACACGCTCCAGAGTAGGCGCGGTAGTAGTACTCCAACTCGGTTTCATTTGGCTGAATAGGAGGCTGTTTTTCACCACCTTTGCCCACACCACCAGAGCTGGACACGTACTCACGAACGGGGGACTTAGGTTTCTTGCCCCAAAAAACTTCAGCAGAACCCCGCGGCTGGTTGGAATCAATTAAGTTGTCCGACGAGTCCACAGTATCGTCAACAACATGCCCAGCCGCGATGTCAACAAAAGGACCCTCCGTAGTCTGTTGGGGAGGGGTCCCTTCACTACTGAGGACTTCAACCTCAGGACCACCCCCCCCCCCCCATTTTCTTCTCTTCCCCACCCGCAGACTTCGATGGAGAAGGCGGTGGAGTAGGCGTCGGGGTCGGCACCTTTGCAGCAACTACGATAGATGCAAAGACAAAATTAATTTCAAAGATTGAAAACATCAAAAGAAAGCAAGTTTTATAAAACTTACCAACTTGTGCCCGCGACACCCGAGCACTGACCGACACGGCTCTTCGCCGACTCAAGGAAGGTTTTTTCGGTGCACCACCTTGTGCGGTTTCACCCTTCCTCTTTTGGGGTAAAACTGACCCCGTACTGGCTCCCGCGCCAGCTGAAGAACCTGACGCACCCAAGCCCTCAAGCGTATCAGATACAAGGATGTAATCTTCAGATTTTTGAGTTCGGGAGCGGAATGTACCTGTATCAACTTGCTTCAAAACAACTACAGTCTTTGCATCCTTTTTCGACCTTCCACCAGGGAAGAAGGGCTGTGCAGTCCTACCAGACCTCACCATCACCGCAGGCCCCGTGGAAACACCTAGGTTATCGAGAGTACCTGCGGCAACCAGAATATTACAAGTTATAAAAAGAAACAAAAAGGGTAAGACAACTCGAACGCAATACCTGGCCCTTGCGGTAAAGGGGCATTCAATGTGACCGGGTCCGGAACCCGGAAACATGCAACGGTACGTTCGTACCACGCCAGTTCACCCTCTGCACATTTCACAACTGAAATCTTCCCTTCAAAGTCGGAAGCAAAAGATCTTCAAAACCTCACCTCTAAAAAAATAAGCGCGAAATGGAATGTTAGTAACAGACAAGGACTTCATATAAAACAACAGAGGGGGTTACCTTTTCCTCGTTCTGTGCAAACCAGCTTCGAATCACCGCCTGGTTTACCCCGCAACATCATGCGGAGGAAGCACAACTCACGGTTTTTCAAAGTCACGAGAGGAAGCACCTGCAGGGTGTTCGACCACTCAACCTCACCCTCAGAAGGAAGGGGGATACTCTCTTTGATTATTGGTTGGGATGGATCCCTAAAATGCAACTTGCACCCAACCGCAACTTCTTTAATATAAAAGAACTTGGATTTCCATGCGGTGAAGCCTTTGGGTGGTTCCATGAGCTTGGGGGCATTATCCCTAAGCCGAAAGGAATAGAAGCCTTTCTGCATTTGCATCTGATAGAAACGCCGGAAATCAGCAACCTCCGACTCAAGGGCAAAAGACCTGAAACTGTACTCGAAGTAACGAGCACGAACGAGTCCCAACGGACTTAGTTGAGAAAGGTGGATCCTGTAAAAATCTAACAGGTCCACCATGAAGGTGGTAAGCGGCAATCAAAGATTGCAAATACCAAAAAAGTCAAAAAATAAGGTGATCATTCCGGCAGGAGCATCGGCCGCCGTATCACCATTGTTGGGATAAATCGCTCCATATGCCGCCGGCATTTGGACATCCCTCAACAACGTCTGGAACGCCGCTTCGTTCCATTTCAAAACCGGCAAAGCCTTGCCTGCTTCAACATGCTCAGCCTCTTCCTCCAGCGACGACGGCGGAGAAGGTGGGCGATCTTCAACAGATGGTTGAGAAGAAGCCATCTAAGAAGAATAGCCAAAATAAAACAAAAAACTAGGAAGAAGATGATGATCAAAACTTCAAAACTCACCGGAATAGAGAGTTTTTAATCGGAGAAGAGAGAGAGAACACAGATCTTCGCTGGAAAAAAGTTTTCGAAATTTCGACAAAGTGAGGGGAAAACCTAATGGCTTTCCCCTTTTATACCCATCGCATTTAATGCAAGGGACGTGACAGCTGCAACGTGCATTTTTTGAGCCAATAAAAAAGCGACAGCTGGCAATCGCAAAGATATCTGACGGTTATCACTCGCGCGTATCGAGACACGCGCCTGACACAGAAACAACCGTTATGGTGCTGCTACAGTTCAATTAATGCCTCGGGCAGTGCAACAGTCAGGGTCAAATCACCTTTTCGGCGGAAATCCCAACAACTTCCACCCACCTTCGCCGTGCGGATTGACCACGCAGCCACTAAACGGCAAAACATCTTGTACTTTACACATCATATGCGGTTTGCGATTTTCTATGGTAACTCTTACCGCAATCATACCGCATATCGACTATGGTACAAGAAAGGTGCAGAGACGATTTTTACACAGTGGATGGGAAAAACCACAACATAATGCGGTGAACAATTCTCAATTACGGAAACGGTGGCTATGCGGATAACAACCATTACCACCGTAGATCTCAATTACACCACACAAGATGGTAGACCACAACACCGTAAAACCAGTTAACGTGTCGATCGATGCGTCGCGGGCTGCTACCACAAGAACAACTGCTTTCAATGTCCTTTTTACTTCTAAATAAATCCGATTTATTTACAAGAAGAGTTCCTGTACATACATACAGTTTGAAAGCAGAATTCCCCAACTGTTGAAAGCAACCTTGATGATCATTGTGGAATCCAGTACATGCACCAATAACGGTGAGCACAAGTCTGCTTATGATCATGTTCACTTGCCCATGATCTGAAAAAAGTGTCTCAACGCAAACAGGTAGAACGCATCAACTGATGCGTCACGAACTGTTGCTTCAAGAACAACTACTTAGAGTATTCTTTTTATTTACAAGAAGAGTTCCCGCACACCCACCAGTTTGAAAGCAGGATTCCGCAGTTGTTAATGCAAACTCTTGACAATCATTGTGGAATCCAACACATGCACCAATGATGGTGGTCATAAGTCTCCTTATGATCATGTTCACTTGCCCATGGTCTGCAAAAAGCGTCTGCCGTCATCGCAACGGCTTGTAAAGGGTTAACCGCGACACGCGGTTCAAAACCTTCAATAAGCAGGTTCATTAATTCATGACCAATCCATGAATATACGATCGACCGACCAGTAACGACGGCAATCGGTTTTGCCTCTGTCACCATCTCAAAGGTTGGATTGAAACCACCAAGATATGACGATCGATTGTTGATAGAAACAGAAAAGGTAGACCACAATACCACCAACCCAAAAGCTGATAAAACAATGTCTCTCGAAGCCACAACCAGAGTCTGTTTTGGTGCCCGAGTGATCAGCATCTATATCTATCATGTTTACAAGCATACCCCTGCTGTTGCAGATCCGTTAGGAAGCGTAGGGTCAGGAAACAACAGTCTTCCCTCGATCAAACCGCATACAAAATACAACGATTTTTCAGCATCAGCCTGAACTTGCTCACCGGTTCGGCAGAATCAACATCTCTGCTCACACCGCAACATATATCATAAACAAAAAAGGGCAAAGGCCTCGACCTAGCCTCTCTACAAACCGAGCGCAGATCCTTCCAATCAATAAATCCAGTATCCCACCCACTTACAACTTTCGCGTGGAAGCAACACTGGACTGGGGGGACATGAAGGGGTATGGTCCCAAATCTCGCACCACACTTGGACGAGAGACCATCCCCATCACCCCTAATGGCAAGGATTTACATGCGATCACGCGGCTGCGTGCACAAACCGCAACCACGACAGTGGGGTGTGCTATGATTACCGCATAGCATGATGCGGTACAAAACCGCATCCTATTGTCATACAAGTGGAACTGCCACTTTGACTTTAATAACCAACCAGCAAGTGGATTATCCACGTGCAAAGAGTTGGTAGACAGACTGACAGCTACAGTAAGGCATGGCGACACTTTTTGACATAAAAGTCCAACGCCCTCGGGATTTGCATCCCTGACACGACTGCTGACACTGTGCAAATGTCAGTCAGGCCCACCCAGCGGCCCTTCAGGCCCTGAGCCCATCTAGAGGCCCGTCAGGCCCAGCTCCTTCACTCCTTGGCTATAAATACTCCTCTCCAACCAAGTTTGAGGTAACTCAAACACAACTACCTAATCTGCTCTCTTGCTCATACTACTTTAAACACACACACACACTTTGCTCTAAGCAAGTACTTATCCTCACGCCGGAGAGTGGTAACAAGGAGCACCACCCACCCCATCCTCCTTGTTACGAGTTCACGGTGTGTTTACTTGTGCAGGAGGCAGGTTAGCGAAATCCAGACGTCGATCGAGGAAAAGAAGGGATTAACCTTATTTGACGAGATAAGTGAGTTAGCCTACCTGGTTAAACCACTGTTTCATCAACCGTAAAGTTATAAAAGCTTATTTTTGTAAACTGGAATGTACTCGCCAGTATTTCTTGCTGATAAAATATTTTTAAAACGCGTTTCAGGTAACTTGATGTGAAAGCTATTAGAAGCCAGCTATGGATCACTGAAGGCTTAAAGAAAGTGGCTATAAAGTTACCTAAATAAAATTTTATGTTTTCAGCAACTAGGGTTTATCCCTATAAAGATATTATGAATGAAACATGGGTTTATCCCATTTGTTATTACAAAAGTTTGGTGTTTTGAAACTCTGAAATTTATTTCCTAACTACGATCCTGATGTCTCATTTCCGCTGCCAAATTAATAAACACCGATACCACCGGCTCTGGCTTCGCGACTCCCGCTCCCGGGGTAGGGGTCGGGGTTTGCGACACAAACTCTGCAAAACCTCTCTCTAATTCCCGAATTCGAGCAAGAACACATCTAGGACTTAGAACTTCATCTTGCGATTTCTCTTTCGTTTCTCAACCAAATCAGGTAGTTGTTGAGCCTAAGTTGATTTATTTTTTGTGCTCTATAAAACCACTCTACCCTTTTCTGTGATAAATGTAACGCCCTAAAAAGGGGTTTGGTAATCAAACCACGTTAATATTAAAAAGCGGGTAAAATACCGTTAGTGGTAAAAACTAACCCGGTAAACATTAAGATTTAATTAAACAAACCTAGTAAATTAGATTATCATGTTTATTGATAATTGACGGGAAGTATGCAACTAGGAATAATTAACCTAGTTGATTATCCGTATTGTTAAGTGATAGATATTGAATTATATCCATTTATAATTGAAATCTCAAACTTGAGGGACCAAAGTTATCAAAATAGAAACTAAAAAAAAATTAGACATAACACACATATAGTGTGTGTATGTCGATCATCAGTAAGTGGGTGGAGACAAGGGAAACCCTTGCTCAATCATAATTCATCAAATTGGAGGTCAAATTCGGATCTTCAAATCGTGCATGAACTCAAGTATCGATCACCTAGACTAGAGGATTATAAGGTATGTCAAAAATCTCAATTTGGTGATATTATGATTGAAGGTAGAATTCATGGATTTCAATCTATGTATGAATATGAAAAATTGAGGTAAGATAGAGATGTATACTTGCTTAGGAACAAACCCTAAGTGAAAATTTTGAGTAAATTGCTATGATTTAGGTGTTTGGATGAATTACCACACCTAGTTAAATGGGTTTTGATAATATGATGAAGTTAATGATAAAGGTGTGTTTAGAATCATCATACATGGTGGTAATATGAGGATACTTGAACAATTTATGTGTTTGAATATATGATCATACTTACCATGAAATGGGTTTTTGTATGATGTGATGAAATTGATGTTATATGTATGTTCATAGATTGCTTGAAATCATGAATGTGTATATGAATACTGAAAGCTTTTGGCTAAGTTTGATAATCGGGTAAATTTCATGCATGTGATGCAATGAGTTGTTTCATGGAGATGAAACGATCCCTAGTTTTTATATGATATTGATAGATTAGCATACGATGATTTAGACTATGTTAATTTAATGATTTACGGTTTCATGAACTTGGTTGAGAAAAGTAGTTAAAGCGGTATCCTAAGAATAATGCCTACCGGGTATTTGATAAATTGCCTAAATGTGTTGTTGAACTTAATTGTGCAATTGTATATGTTAATAAGCAGTTTGACTTTTAAAAGTTAAACTGACCTATCATAGGATCAAATGGTAATTTTGATATAAAGTCTGTAAGGTAAGATAGTCTTGATAAATGATGACTAATCTAACCATTTTGCGAATGATAAAAAGGTAGTTTGACGCTTTACAAGCTAGGTGGAAGCATGGGAAGAAGCGGGTCAAACGGATCTGATACGCGTGGAAAACATAATCGGATTTCAAGGTAAGTGAAGCTTACATCTTTAAAATAGCACAACTATTTATATATATATTTGACTAAGATAAGCGATTTGGTATTCAGAATGATATTTAGAAATATGACGTTCCGACACGATTCGATATAGGTCGGAACAAGTGAAAATGGTAATAAACCATATTTGATGGTAAAAAGGGTAAAATGGTAATTTAGTCATGTAATGACGAATAAACAAGGAGTTTTGAAAAGTTGCCTTATGGTGTAACCTGAAACGGACTAAATGGTGAGATGGTAAATAAATACCATCTCATAATGGTAAAATGGTCATTTAGCCCAAACAGGTCAAATGGTGATGTTATCACCATTTGACAATAATGATTAATGGTCGATTGTCGAGTTTTGTGCTCACAAGGAAATATCGTATGGATTTTGCGTTGCTATTAATTAGCAATTAAAAATGCAAGATATTTAAACGAGTCAATGCTTTGACCCGAGCCAGGTATGTGAAAGGGGTCAAACTCTCATTGAGGACATAAGGTTCGACGAGAGTTGATCGAGTTATGGGTGGGCCTTGGATTACCTAAAGTGAGGTATATCAAGTGAATTGGAATTCAGATATTATGTTCTTAAGGACATAATGAAATTAAAACGGAATACGAGTGAAAAGAATATCCTTGGTCAAAACAGGCTTTCAAAATGTCTGTAGTGATTAAAAGACTAAAGTTGACCAAAATGCCATCGGATGATAAACCGGGCAAACGACCTATAAGGGTAGTTTGAATATGAGTTTTATAAGTTGGTCGATTCTTCAAGCAGTATAAAATGGAAGCATTAAACCATTTTTTGGCTTAAAGATACATAAAGGGTCATTTTCGTAAAAGGGACAAAACTTGATGGTAGGATAGTAATATAATAATATTCTATCACGATTCATCACAATTGAAGTTGAGATGATAGACTAGTAAAGTTAATAAAGTGAGAACGTAAGGTGATGAATGGTGAAACTAAGATATGGGTCAAATAAGTCTATGTTTGATCTAAGTTAAGCAAACGGGTCAAAATGAATGCGAAGACGCTTACTAGGAAACGGGAGCGTAAACGCGAGTTTAATAAACCCAGATGAGGGTTAAATGCTGTAGGGATTTGATCTTTACCATAAAAGTATAGTTAGTATAACTAAATTTGATAACGGGTCGAATAATCGCATGAATTAAATGTGAATTGATGGCTTAGAGTGTAAAAGTCATTCATCCGGGTTGCGGATTTGAGTCTAAAACGTGGGCGATTAATTTACGATCGCGTAGAAACAAGTTTCGTGTAAAACGGATAAGTGTACGAAAAGATATGCGAGTTTTTGTATAAAAAGGCTAAACATGAAAACAAATCTGCAGGTCAGACCGTAACCTACGGCTGGAGGCCGTAGGCTGCGGTGCAGCTAATCTGTTCCAGGTGACTTATAAGCACCGTAGCTTATGGCGGGGTTTACAAAAATTATTTTCTTGTTCTTTTGAGTTATGTTTGTTATCAAACAAACTTTTAAACACCTTATATCTAACATTTAATGTTGTTAAATGTTATTTAGGTCATGCTATGGCTAAAATGGATGGGATCAAGCTGGTACAAGAACCGAACACGAATAAAGTCGAAGCTTCCGCATTATGATTAGTCGTTTACAAAACTAATCAACGACAATATATTGAATGTTTTAATATTTATGAAATTTCGAAAGTACCTACGAATGTGTATTAGCATTTATACATATAAATGAACAATTTTTATAAAGCTTAAATTATTTAAGTAAGGGTCTTACAATAAAGGGCTTATAAATTCGAATTTAATTTCTTGTATTTTTAAGGTTCTTAGAGTGTAGAATTTGGGGCTTTTGATCTAGAACTTGTGTATTGAGGAAATTGAAAGTGGCTTTATTGTTTAATGTGATGCTAGTATAGTTCGTTTAATTGTTGAGAATTTTTTAATAATATTTGGATTTAATGTAATTTTAATATTTATATTTCATATAGAAATTTAACAAAAATATAAAAAAAAAATTAATAATTTTTTTTAAATAATATTCTGATTTTCCAGAAAATATACAAGATATGGAATTTTTCACAATAAATTTCATGTCTCACAATTAATGATAGTTTTAAAGAAAAGGATTTAATAAATTAATTTAATCTTTTGTAGATTATTAAAAATAGTGATAAATTCTTATTTATAAAGTTATTAAATTAATTTTTACTAACTTATCTAAATATATCATTTACAACATATAATAACCAAATAAATGGTTATTATTAAAATCAATCACATTATTTCGATAATTTAATAATTGCTAACTTACTTTTCATATGTGATATTATTAAACGTTTAGGCTATACAAAAGTCCCCAAATAATAGGAATTAGTTTTATAGTTTCGTTTATATTGTTGGTTGTTTAGAATTCTGATATTTTATATTTTCAGGGTAATTGTTACATTTGGATTTATTCGTTTTCATAGTTGGATTTATTTTCGTAGATCAATCTTTGCAAACAGTGGGTAGATTTATCCCTTTCCCTTTTTTACAATTTACATGTTTGGAGTGTATCATGTGTCAATATCTCATGTTTCATTTAACTTAGTGGGTGGGGTTCGGCTACAAAGTCCATTTTTCCTACAAAGTGTATAAAGTCATAAAACACCACAATCTCAGCCCCAAAACACACTCAAAACCCACAAATAACATAGTGAAGATTACTAGAACACAATATCAAAACCCTAACAATCCTTAAAAACTTCAAACACATCATCATAGAACTATAAAATATAAAACACAAAATGATAATCAACATAAAACATACTAATGTTAGTCATTCAATAATCAAAGCCTTATCATCCAAAACACAACACAAAATCCACAAATATGGTGTTTTATTAATCTTCACTATGTTATTTGTAGATTTTGAGTGTGTTTTATGGTTGACATTTGTCGCTACCCCCGATCCCTATTTCCCGGGAACGGGCGGCCGCGAACCAGTTTTGGTGGTTACCGTATTTTTAATCGTTTTGGCAGCGAAAATTTCATCAGGACCGTAGTTAGGAAATATTTTATCAGAGTAAATACCACACTTTTATAATATTAAACATATTGGGATAAAACCCAAGTTTTCATTACAAACTGATTTGTAGAGATAATCTCTATTTTATTGAATAAAACATCTTCTTTTATTTAGGTAACTTTTATAGCCACTTTTCCAAGCCTTCAGTGCTGTTTAACTGGCTTCTAGTTGGCTCTCACATTTTGTTACCTGAAATGCGTTTTTAAAAACATTTGTCAGTGGAAAATACTGGTGAGTGAATCCCAGTTTAATCAAGAAGAGTTTTATCAATTAACACAGTATTGAGAGCAATTACAATGTTTATATCTACACAATTACTCATTCAGTACTTACCACTCGACCGTATCTGTGGCTATGGTCATATCACACATTGGCTAACCCGTTGTCCAATTGTGAAGGTTATCAAGTAATGTGTACAAAACCCCATAATACCGGCAGTAATTGAAGAATTACAAAGACTCAATCACTGCTTAATCACATTGTAAAATATTTAAGGATTTGTAAAAACAGTTTATAAAAAGGAGATTACTCACATTGTTGTCTTAGGTTTCTTTTAAGGATTTCCTGGTGATTATCTATAATTTACACAAATGCACACGCGTTAGTATAATAACCCAATATTTACATTAGTAATACTCTCCCCGAGACGGCATTCCAACGACTACGTCGGGCAGAACCACGACAGCCGTTACGGAACCCTAGATCAATCGGGCAGCGTATCTAATACGTAACCGGGGTTATAATACTTACAACGGGGCAGAACTTCGTTATTTAGGGGGGTATTCTACCCAAGAATTATGCCTATTATAAAGAAATTCGAGAGAGAAAGTTGATTGTGAGCGAGTTTGAATGAACTGCCGATGTTCTCTTTATATAGGGCCTGAATTCAAGTCCCTCGCGGCCCGCGTAAGATGAGACCATGGGCTACGCGGCCCGCGTAGTAGGGGTGTAGACCCTAGCTCTGATTGGTCATCACAACTAGCTTCGACACGATCGTGACACGTATCGGCTCAGGGCTGCGTCTCGTTGCAGGGCTGTCGCGCCCCGCGTAAGTAGTAGCCAAAGGCTACGCGCCCCGCGATCACCACAATTTTCTTGATTTTATTTAAATTTTATAAAAATAAAGGTATTCGGGGTCCGATTTCGAGTATGTGGTGTATTTTAAGACATATTGAGACATTTAAAATATATTAGGGTGTCAAAAATATTTTGGAGGGTTGTTATATCCTCGCCACCTTGTTTTAGAACTCATCCTCGAGATCTACTGGAACAGGTGCGGATATTTCATTTGCATTTCCGATTCAAGTTCCCACGTGTATTCTGGTCCTCTTTTAGAGTTCCATTTCACTTTGACCAGAACTAATCTCTTGTGCTTGAGGTTCTTAACTTTCCGGTCTTCAATCTGTAGAGGCTTTACTACAAATTTTAGCTGCTCATTTACTTCTATATCCTTAAGAGGTACTATCAGTGATTCATCAGCTAAGCATTTCTTGAGATTAGATACATGGAACACATCATGTATTCCTGCCATTTCCTCTGGCAGTTGTAGCTGATAGGCTACAGGTCCAATTCTTCTAATAATCTCAAAAGGTCCAACGTACCTGGGGCTTAGCTTTCCCCTTTTTTATGAATCTGACTACTCCTTTCCAAGGAGAGACTTTTAATAACACTTTATCTCCTACCTGAAATTCCAACGGCTTTCGTCTATTATCTGCATAACTCTTTTGTCAATCACGTGCTGCTTTCAGTCGTTCCTTGACTTGAATAATCTTGTCTATTGTTTCTTGTGCTATCTCAGGTCCAGATAGTTGCTTTTCTCCAATTTCTGCCCAACAGACTGGCGTTCGGCACTTTCGTCCATAAAGTGCTTTGAATGGTGCGGCATTGATACTTGTGTGATAACTGTTATTGTAAGAAAATTCTATCAATGGTAAATGATCGTTCCAATTACCTCTGAAATCAATTACACAAGCTCTAAGCATGTCTTACATTGTCTGAATTGTCCTTTCGCTTTGTCCGTCCGTTTGAGGATGATAAGCTGTGCTTAGATTCAACTTGGTTCCCATTGCTTTTTGGAAACTTGTCCAAAAATGAGAGGTAAAACGACTATCTCTGTCAGAAACAATTGATAAAGGAATTCCATGTAAAGAAACTACTCCATTTACATATAATTTAGCTAATTGTTCCATACTAAGAGTTTCCTTCATTGGTAGGAAATGAGTTAACTTGGTTAGTCTGTCTACAATTACCCAGATTGTATCATTACCTTTTCTTGTTTTGGGTAATTTAGTAACAAAATCCATTGTTATCAATTCCCACTTCCAAACTGGCATTTCTAACTGTTGTAACAATCCTGAGGGTTTCTGATGTTCAGCTTTAACTTGTGAAGAGGTTAAACACTTTGCAACATAAGCTGCTATATCCTTTTTCATTCCTATCCACCAGAAATTCTTTCTTAAGTCCTGATACATCTTATCACTTCCAGGATGCATCGTATACTTAGACTTATGGGCTTCTTCTAATATACGGTGGCGTAGGTTTCCTAATTTAGGTATCCACATTCTTTTTCTTATGGAATCTCCATATTCCATCTGTTCCTTGTTCTAGTTCCTTAATCATTCCTTTTAATTTCTCAGTATCATCCTTGATTGCTGATTCTTGTGCTTTCCTAATATGTTTATTTAAATCTATCTGTAGATTTAATTTAAGAGAACGTACTCTTCTTGGCTTTTCATGATACTTTCGACTTAAAGCATCAGCTACTACATTAGCCTTTCCTGCATGATACTGGATACTACAATCATAATCACTAAGAATTTCCATCCAGCGTCTTTGTTTCATATTCAATTCCTTTTGCCCGAAAACATACCTTAAACTCTTATGATCTGTGAAAATAGTAAACTTACTACCATAAAGGTAATGTCTCCAAATTTTCAGAGCAAAAATTATAGCTCCTAGTTCTAGATCATGGGTTGAATAATTCTCTTCATGCTTCTTAAGTTTTCTAGAGGCATAGGCTATAACATTTTGACGTTGCATCAACACACATCCATAATCTAACTTAGAAGCGTCACAATAGATTACAAAATCTTCAGATCCTTTTGGTAACGCTAGTATGGGTGCATTGGTTAATCTTTGCTTAAGAATTCTAAAGGCTTCTTCTTGTTTTGGTCCCCATTCAAACTTAATGGATTTACAGGTTAACTTAGTTAAGTGAATGGCTATTCTAGAAAAATCTTGAATAAATCTTCTATAATAACCGGCCAGTCCTAAGAAACTTCTAATCTCAGTTGGTGATTCAGGGGTTTTCCATTTGGTAATTGCTTCAATCTTGGTGGGATCTACATGAATTCCTTCATGATTATAACTAGATGTCCAAGAAATTGTACCTGTTCTAACCAAAATTCACATTATGAAAATTTAGCATAAAGCTTTTCTTATCTCAGTAAATTTAAAAGTGCATGCAGATGCTTTGCATGTTCCTCTTTACTCTTAGAGTAAATGAGAATATCATCTATAAAGACAATTATGAATTTATCCAAATATGGCTTACATATTCGGTTCATCATGTTCATAAATGCGGCTGGGGTATTGGTTAAACCAAATGGCATGACAGTAAATTCATAATGGCCATACCTTATTCTGAAAGCCGTCTTAGGAATGTCCTCTTCCTGTACCTTTAATTGATGATATCCTGAGCGTAAATCGATCTTAGAGAAAAATCAAGCTCCTTGCAACTGGTCGAACAGATCATCGATTCTTGGTAATGGATACCGATTCTTAATCGTGACCTTGTTCAATTCACGGTAATCAATACACATACGCATTGATCCATCCTTCTTTTTAACGAATAGGATTGGCGCTCCCCATGGTGATGAACTTGGTTGTACAAATCCTTTTTCCAAAAGTTCGTCTAGCTGCTTCTTTAACTCTTGCATTTCTGTTGGTGCCAACCGGTAGGGTGATTTGGAAATTGGTGTTGTTCCTGGTAGTAAATGAATTCTGAATTCAACTTCTCTGTCTGGTGGTATTCCTGGTAATTCTTCTGGAAATACATCTGAAAATTGAGATACTACTGGAATATCTTTTAGTTCCTTTCCTTTAGTGTTAATGATTATGGAAATCAAATACACTAAAGATCCTTTTCTAGCACAACCTGCTGTTTTCATCACAGAGATGAATTTCGTGGATCTACATGGTTTATTTCCTTTAGTTGTGATCTTTTCACCCTTTGGTGAATTTACTTGGATTGACTTTTGATCACATAAAATACTGGCTTTATTGGCTATTAACCAATCCATCCCTAATACGACATCAAATCCTGCCAGATTCATTGGATATAAATTTGCAATAAACCTTTGATTTAAAATTTCTATTCTTGCTCCCTGCAAGATTTCAGAAATCTTAATGGTTTCTCCATTTGCTGTTTCTACCAGATATTCTTGTTGGAGTTTAGTTAATGGTTGATTGAGAATTTTGCAAAATGAAGTATTAATAAAACTTTGGTTTGCACCAGAGTCAAATAATACTTTAGCAAAAACATCATTAACTAAAAATGTACAGGCTATCACGTCCAGGATCATCTTTGCTTCTTCTGCAGTCAGAACAAATGCTCTAGCATTTTTAGTGTTCTTGTTGTTCATGGCTGGAGCTAGTTTCGGACAGTTTGGCTTGATGTGGCCTTGTTTTCCGCAGTTGTAGCATATCCTGTTGTTTTTCTTCCTGAAGTCTTCTTCCTTATGTCCAGATATTTTGCAGAAGTTGCAGTAGATAGAGCATCTTCCAGAATGCTTTCCTTTGCAGTACTTGCAATAGGGTGCATAGGTAGAACCTATATTTTTCCCACGATTAAAATTTTCAGAACGAAATTCCTGAGTAAGCTTCTGAGCTAGGTTCTTTTTCTGGTTTTCTTCTTGTGTACGCACTAACTAATCAGTCAAGGTGTTTGCTAGTTCTACAGCTTCTTCTACAGTTTGAGGTCTAGCTGCCTCGACTACATGTCTTATCTCACTTATTAATCCCCATATGTAACGGGAGATTAATACTGGTTCAGGTGATGCAAGGGTTGGTACTATTCGAGCATATTCAAAGAATAATGTAGTATAACCCTTACTATCCACTCAAGTCATCCTTAGGTTTAAGAACTTATTTGCTATCTGTTCTTTTTCATTGGGAGGGCAGAATTTCCTTTCCACCATGTTTCTAAACTCCTCTCATTGCATATTATAGATTCTATCACTTCCCCTTGATTGGAGGATAGTGTTCCACCATTCTAAGGCTGAGTTTTTAAATAGATTGGAGGCAAATAGTATCTTATCTTCTTCAGCACATTTGCTTATTTTTAAAACTGCCTCAGTTTTTTCTATCCAGCGTAGAGCTGCAATGACTCCTTCATTGCCCGAGAATTCTATTGGTTTACAGGACCAGAATTTTTTATAATAACAACCATAAGACATGGTTCTTCTTCTTTTTGGAATGGGCACTTGAAGTATGGGTCCATTGTTTATGATGTGACTGAGTTCATTAGTTGCTCGTTTACTTCCATTACTACTTTTATTTTCAGCTTCTCTAACGGCTAGAATGATATTAGGCATAGCATCTATGATTCCTTGAGCCACTAGGTTTTGAACAACACTGTTATTGGGTTGGTTTCCATTATTATTGTTATCTGGATCGTTATTCGGATTTTCTTGATTTACTTGGTCAGCCATCTGAATTATAAACATTTACCAAGTATTAATATCATCAAATAATATTTAATGTAAACAATCACATAACACGCATTTTGATAAAAAAACGTTGATCATTGCGACTTACTCTTTCTTATATATTATGCATCTAATACAAACTTAATACAAACTGAAACTGGAAATTAAAATTACAATACTATTATGCATCACTAACCACGAAGTGGTTTATACTACGATAGATTTATTATTATTATTATTTATAAATATTTTATATATTTTTTTTCATACTCACATTATATATATATATATATTATATTATTATTATTATTATTATTATTATTATTTCCACCATCACCTTCACGGATATGGATTCATCCAGAAATCCATATGACGCTCGTCGTACTTCCAAACGAGTCGTTCTTCTACCTGCCTCATTCTTTCACTACTTTCTAAAATTTCTTCTTCGAAAGTTCGGAGCTCTTGCACATTTTCTACACTCATTGGGGGTGCAGGTGCTGGTACTGGATCTGGGTACTGAGGTATGGGTTCTGGGTAAGGATTTTCTAGAATTTCCCTAATGTACTGATCGCTATCATAGTAGGGATCTAGAGGGTCCAGACCTGGGTAAGCTGCTAGGTTTGGCATGGGTAGGTCTGTTAAGTGCTAGCGTTGCACATAATCCCTATGATCATCAATCCATGGATCGTAGTCTGGGTCTAAGGGATTGGGTGATGGTATCCTAGGTATCTCTCTGGATTAACATCATGCATTTCGACTTGATTTTCTGGGTTGTTTTCTATTTCCATTGGCTGCGTGGGAAACAAGGGTAATGGTTGAGGGGCTACTAGTTGTTCCAGGTTTGAGTCGGCAGCTGTGGTTGCTAAAATATGGAAGTTTGCTAAACTCCTATTAAGCATGTCTTGGGTATGGGCATCAATTTCTCTTTTAGCGGCTGCTAGCACTCGTTGCTGTTGTAACTTTTTCATTCTTTTCCTACGCTCATGTGCTCCTTTACTGAACCATCATCTCTTTTTCTGAGGGAATGGCTCTTCAGACTGAGCCTTAAACATGAATATCCCATCTTCATTGTCAGCAGAGTACCCTGAGAGGGCAGGCTGTGAAGAGGTGCCTTCGCTCCTAGGTGAGCCGGACAACTGACGATAGACGTCGGATGGTCCTTGATCACTCATACTGTAAACTAACAAATAGTAAAATAACACATAACAATAAAATACAGATATGAACATATTTCCGTAATTTATTTCCTAACAATTTAAATAATATATTGATGTCAGCAGAACACTTCTGTGGCTGAATCAGTGGCTTAGCTCTGATACCACCTTCTGTCGCATCCCCCGATCCCTATTTCCCGGGAATGGGCGGCCGCGAACCAGTTTTGGTGGTATCCGTATTTTTAATCGTTTTGGCAGCGGAAATTTCATCAGGACCGTAGTTAGGAAATATTTTATCAGAGTAAATACCGCACTTTTATAATATTAAACATATTGGGATAAAACCCAAGTTTTCATTACAAACTGATTTATAGAGATAATCTCTATTTTATTGAATAAAACATCTTCTTTTATTTAGGTAACTTTTATAGCCACTTTTCCAAGCCTTCAGTGCTGTCCAACTGGCTTCTAGTTGGCTCTCATATTTTGTTACCTGAAACGCGTTTTTAAAAACATTTGTCAGTGGAAAATACTGGTGAGTGAATCCCAGTTTAATCAAGAAGATTTTTATCAATTAACACAGTATTGAGAGCAATTACAATGTTTATATCTACACAATTACTCATTCAGTACTTGCCACTCGACCGTATCTGTGGCTATGGTCATATCACACATTGGCTAACCCGTTGTCCAATTGTGAAGGTTATCAAGTAATGTATACAAAACCCCATAATACCGGCAGTAATTGAAGAATTACAAAGACTCAATCACTGCTTAATCACATTGTAAAATATTTAGGGTTTTGTAAAAACAGTTTATAAAAAGGAGATTACTCACATTGCTGTCTTAGGTTTCCTTTAAGGATTTCCTGGTGATTATCTATAATTTACACAAATGCACACGCGTCAGTATAATAACCCAATATTTACATTAGTAATACTCTCCCCGAGACGGCATTCCAACGACTACGTCGGGCAGAACCACGACAGCCGTAACGGAACCCTGGATCAATCAGACAGCCTATCTAATACGTAACCGGGGTTATAATACTTACAACGGGGCAGAACTTCGTTATTTAGGGGGTATTAAACCCGAGAATTATGCCTATTATAAAGAAATTCAAGAGAGAAAGTTGATTGTGAGCGAGTTTGAATGAACTGCCGATGTTCTCTTTATATAGGGCCTGAATTCAAGTCCCTCGCGGCCCGCGTAAGATGAGACCATGGGCTACGCGGCCCGTGTAGTAGGGGTGTAGACCCTAGCTCTGATTGGTCATCACAACTAGCTTTGACACGATCGTGACACGTGTCGGCTCAGGGCTGCGTCTCGTTGCAGGGCTGTCGCGCCCCGCATAAGCAGTAGCCAAAGGCTATGCGCCCCGCGAGCGCCACAATTTTCTTGATTTTATTTAATTTTTATAAAAATAAAGGTATTCGGGGTCCGTTTTCGCGTATGGGGTGTATTTTAAGAGATATTGGGACATTTAAAATATATTAGGGTGTCAAAAATATTTTGGAGGGTTGTTATAACATTACAGTATTTTTATGACTTTTTACACTTTGTAGGAAAAATGGACTTTGTAGGCAACTCCCAACCTAACTTAGTTATCAACATGCAAATAAATGTGTAGATTATGTGTTATATATTTGTCACTTGTTTGTTTACTCGCTTTGTGTCTCAATATCACATTGTTTGTTTACTCGCTTTTTGTCGCAGTTTTACATGTGGATCCACTGGCTGACTAGGTTCCCCTTAGCCATAGGTTGTAGGCTAGTATTGCCACCATCATTTAGATTCGCTCTTCGGGGGGTAAGTCTCGCAGTATCGCATTTGGTTGGTGTTTTATTTACTGTTGTGGTATTTGTTGTGATTGAATTTGTTGTGATTATCGGTGACGATTGTCTCATTAACACATCATTTGCATGTTAATCTTTTCAAATAATAAAATACATTATTTTATTTAAATATAGATTTACTCACCAACTTATGTTGGCCCAAAAACTATTTTTACGCATGATATAGGAAATCAGGTTTGACGAGACAAGGATGAAGACATGTAGGAAATGCCTTAGTCGAATAAATGAAATTTTGTTTAATTTTTTATGTTGTGATGGAAGTATGGATTATTTGTAGTTTAACTGATTATGTGACATATTTAATTTGGACATGAATAAATATTTAAACTTTAATAGTTGTCACGAGCTTTGGATAATTATCTCGCTCCGACCGATAATCCGCCACAGGTCGGGGTGTGACAGTTTTTGGGTTGCTCCTCCTCCATCTCAGGCCAATGTTAATCTATGTTAATACTCATTTGTTGCGATTATTGTTTAGTCTAAGGATTTAGGGTTTAGGTATCTACAGATTTTACAAGAGACTTGAGTTCTGGGTGGATATACATGGCACTACTGTAGTACTGTCACACCTCAACCGATGGCGGAAACATCGGAGTGAGACGAACACGAGATTGCAAGACACTTTATAACACTTTTTGTGACAATAATTAAATAATGGATTTCATTTCATTTCTAAAAGTCGATTACAAGGATTAAACTCAAATACAACAACTTGATATACAATATGTTCAATACAAGAATACAACAAACAAGTACATTAACTTAAGACGTCTAGGTGTGTATCTAAGAATCATCACTACTTCAAGTTCAATGCGTCGTCATCCTCAACCTGTACCATGTTTTAAAATAAAGTTCAATGCAAAAGAAAAGACGAGTATACATGTTTTTTCATACGTAGCATAAAAAAATGATAAGTTTCAAACAATTCCATGTGGCAAGCTCTTGATGCAAGATAAACAATAAATTCGGCATGTGTCTAACATATCAAACCAATGATGAAACGCAATATGCTAATGACATAACCACAAGTCTACGGGCGGTGCGTTCATCCTATAGCGCTATATATGTCACGAATAGGCTCGTACGGAGTTAATGATAAGTCTAACACAAGATGTCATCAACCCAAGTTTAAAGTATCAAGTAATCAAATAAGCATGCGTGTAATAGGAATGTTTATGTATTATGATTAAAGTGTAAGTTTCATAAGAAAACATGTTACACCCCAAAAAGTGGTAAACGAAAAAGGGATTCAAGTATACTCACAGTTTTGCAAAGTTTCCTTTGGTGATTCCGTGAAGAGTTGGAGGTTGGAGCTTCAAAGTTTCCTTTAAAACACTTAGTGTTTTCTTTTAGAACTCTTAGAGTTCTCTTCCTTGCTTTGAAGATTTGAGAGAAGTAGAGAGGTTGAGAGAAGAATGGTTGGAACACTTAGTGTCCTTTTAGAAGTCTTGATTTAGAGAGATGGAGAGAAGAATGGTGTGAAGAAAATGGTAGAAGGAGGTTGGTATTTATAGGTAGAGAATGTGGAAAAGGGTGAAGTATGATTGGTTAAAAAAGGTGGAAGCGGATTGAAAAGATGACTGGTGGAGAAAGAAAGTGGAAAAGGGTGAAATATGATTGACTAAAGAAGATGGAAGAGGATTGATGAGGTGGAAAAATAATTGGTATATTTTTTTGGTATTTCTTGAGTATATATTATGTAATTGAGTATATAAAAAGTATAAAAACATAATTCAAGTATTGAGTATGTACGTATAAGTATTTATACGTATAATTATGTCGGTTTGCATATAAATACGTATTTAAATGATCGGTTGTGTGAATAAAAAATATGTATAAAATATGAATTTTATTATGATTAACGCCTTGAATTGTGAGATTGAAATTAAAATACGAATGTAAGTTTTCTAAAATACGAATACGAACATTTTTAAAATAGAAATACGAAGATACGAGGCGTTACAACTACCATCGGTACCAACTTGAATACTCTGCCCTAATTTGGATTCAATTGTAGTTTGCAAGAATTGAATTCAAAGGCACTTCAATAGGTTCCATAGCTCCGGGTTTTGAGGTTCATATCTCTTATTTCTATTCAATTGTGCAACTTTACGTTAGCGTTTTGGGATTGTTTATTTAACTCCAAAAGCGTTTTTTTGGTAAAAGTGCTTATTGACTTATTAGTTTTTCAAAAGAAAATTTAAAAAAAAAAGTGTTTGGATTAGCTTTTGTGGTGGGAAAAGCTAGTAAGTCAGTAAGTTGATTTCTAAAAAGTGATTGACTTAACCTATTCATGTAAAATTACAAAAAATGACATTCTTATATATTTAAAACCGTTTACTACTTTTACGTATAATATTATATACTTACCAATGTTTTTCGTGATGGTACACTAGACGGAATAGGTAGTGGTCGTGTGTGCGGGTGAAGGTGGTGGGGGTGGCGGGTGATGGTGGATAGTGGTCGGGTGAAGGTGGCAGGGGTGGTCGTGGGTACGACGGTTATGGTGGATGGTGATGGAGAGTGTGAAACACGAGCTTTAAAGTGTTTATCTTGCATATTTTGTTCGGTCTTAAGTAATTATTTGTGTCGAATAAGATAACTACGAGAAATTGTGATTTTGAAGGTTAATTGCTTAATTCGGGGAAGTTAACTGGTTTAGAGACGGAGTGGAACGTCCAAAGTTGATAAACAAAGTGAACAGCCTGGGGTGGTTTTTATATTCATTAATTTAACATAAAATGACAGCCATCGTATTTTCTTTTCATCAGAAGGTTCTGTTGGGGATTGCTTACATGACTATGTGGACGTTATGGCAAGCGAGAAATGACAGAATTTTTAGGGGGGTTAATTGTACGGTGGAGGCGATTACGGAAGGCGTCGTGTCAACCAGTGGCGGACCCAGGATTTTTTTCCTGGGGGTGCGAAATTTTTTTAAAGATTTTAGACCCCTAGCTATATAAAAAAAATCGGTTCATAGCGGGTCGGATCGGGTCATGTAAAACAAGTAAACACAAACAAACAAACAAAGTTTCATAGCGGGTCGAATCAGATCGGGTCGGGTCCATTTCAATTTTCAAACAATTAAACCTTAATTCCTAACTTCTTATCATATTAACAATCAGACCGGGTCGGGTCCATTTGAATTTCAAGCCCTAGTAATTGTTATTTACCAACCAACAATCATATAATCAACAAAACCACCCAACTAAAGACTAGAACAACTCAAAAATACATAAAAACATATAAAATTTTAAACCTTTTTAACAAATATATATATATATATATATATATATATATATATCTATTGAAAAAACCCAATAAAACATCAAAACAAATCGAATTACCTATTTAAGTTCAATTTTTGAATTTCATTTTTTCAAACCCTATACTAGAATCATATAATCAATAAGAAATTAAGAAACAACAAACCCATACTATAAAGACTAGAACAACCCCAAATAACCTCAAAACACATAAAAGTTTAAACTTTTTTAACCTATCCTAAAATCCTATTATCTCATCACTCTTGAACAAAATCGCATAACATCAAAATAAAAAAAATAAAAAAACAAAACTTGTACCTGTCAGGGGCGGCCTGAATTAACTAGTTTGCAGCCGGAATTTTGTAGTCGCCGGCCGGAATTATGCTGGTGAGGCAGAGGGAGGGCGGGAGTCGCTGGCAAGTGGCAGCGATTTGTTTTTTTTTTAATTATGTGGACTGATTTTGTTTAACAAAACTAGTAGTTGGGTTGGGCTTGAATGGGTTTTAAGTTTTGGGATTGATGGATTGAATTTAAGTTTTATTAAAGAGGTTATTGGGCTAACTTGTTTACATAATTTGATCGGGTTACAATCCGTGTTCACAATTTTTTTATATAAATTCCTAACATTTTTTTGTAACACCTCGAAAATTCACGTCTTATAAGGTGTTGACACGTGTCATAATCTTGAACGTGAGAAAGTATACTTTAGAGGGACTAAAGTTGACAAACATAGAAAGTACGTGAAAATAAGGGTTCAAAATGTCAACAATGGATAAATATACTTTATAATAACCCTACATGATGTTTATACCCTTAGACGGATAAATTATGGATCATACGAAGCTAAAAGTGAGAGATTTCAAACCACAAGGGTTAAATGTGTCAACATGTTAAAGTTATACCTCTGGGTGACCTTTTAGCAAACCCGAAGCTTTGTAGCGGTTAAGTATGCTCACTAGAATGCACGATATAAATTTCATAAAGTTTCGTTATCGTATGAGCAAGTTGTGATCAAATTCGTTTAAAAGGGTTAAAAGCGTTAACGTTGAAAGTTATGACTTTTCGGGTTAACTGAAAGTGCCCAGGGACTTGGCAAAGTGGGTATAAGTCCTAAAGCCCTTATGGGTAAATAATAAGGGGTCAAATTGCAAAATATAAGCTTACTTGACCTTTCGGAAGGGCCAAGAGTCACTTATGCAACAAATGGAAAAGATAGTGGCTGATCAGAAGCCCTGCGCATCGTAGCCAAGAAGGCCCTACGATGTGCAAGCAGTCCCCCAGCACCAGAAAACTGACAGCAGCCTGTCATGCGCGATTTTAACCAATCTTGCCGGTTTTCCTCACTTGTGGGTGACCCCTAAACTTCTCTAGAACACTAGGTACATGTGTTTATCATTTGTGGTGGATCATAGACATACTTGTCAACAAGTTATGGTGATTGAAGGCACTATATAAGACCCACTAACTTGCAAACATTCACCATTCATCTTCTGAGCATTTGTGAAGCACAAGAGCTGATCCCAAGTCTTTCTAATCATCTCTAGTCGACCATTAATCACCTTGTAAGTTGCCTAACCCTTCTAAATTCAGTTTTGCTTTAAAATTAGCTTAAAAGTCAATATATCGTACTTAACGATTGACTTCGTGATTAAGTAACGATAGCTCAGTCGTATCTCGAATTAATAGTACCGTTAGATAGGTAATTATGTGGGTATTAAAACCTTATAATGGCAAGTTCTGATTCCAGACCTATCTAGGTCGTTTGTCGAGTCAAATGTTGACCGAAAAAGTCAACAGAAACGTCAAATATGATTTAATGCACTATTAGCAATCCGAGAGGCGTGTAACCTGTTTTAACTTTAATATAACATGGTAATAAGTATAAAAACTTGTCTACGCTTGTCCGACTCGACAAATTTCCGTTTAAACCCGGTTCGGAACCGAAAGGCGCAAAACCTTGACTTTTGCTTTGACTTCGGTTCTGACCCGTTTTAAATTGATTCGGTATTGCCTTAGTGTTTCATTAGGGTTGGGTTACATGATAGTATAGGTCTCTGAACCTGTTTCGTTGATTATCCGATTCGTTCGCGCATTTCCGTTAAGTGCTTAAATAATGACCATAATGCCCTTATGACCATACAACGAGAATTTTGAAAATGTGGAAGTACAATAATCTTAGTTACTGATTATTAAACATGTACGTAAATTTTCACGTCAATCGGAGGTCTAGATTAGGAGATATGCGCATTAGCGTAAACGGTAGACTTTTTATTAATTAAACGGCGCGATTAGCGCATAGCCTATCTAAACCCGATTTTCGGCACCAAACCTTTTCCCCACTGATGTTAAATAATATTCTGGGATTTTTAAAGGTTTTTAATTATTTTTAAACTGGTCTTAAGCTATGCTTATCGCCTTAATTCGGTTAATACCGAATTTACCCTTTTCGGTCATAAAATGATTTCTACAAGGAATTTTGACGCGAATCCAATTGCTACTGATTTTAAATAATAAATGTAATGTTTTGAGCCTGTTTAACTAATCAGAAAACCCAGAATCGTACTTTTAATCGTACGTCGCTTAAAACGGGTTTATACGCGTATTATACGCGTAGTTTAGGCTTAAAACCATTTTGACACATAAGGATTATTACCAACTAATATAATCTGTTAAAAATAAGTTGTTTACTGATTACTTCAGTCCCGAACATCGGGGTTACGTTAAATCCCTTTTATAATCTCTAAAATGACCAAAATACCCCTACGGGGCATAATTAATGATTTAACTCGTTTTGGGCATTATGGAAGATATCATAATGATATCACAACATATTTAAAGCATATTAACTTAGGAAACCTGTTCGCGACTCGTATGGTTACCCGTTATGCCTCCGGCGCGTTCGGTTCGGTTTATGTAACTAGTTTGCATAAATTAGCCGAAACGGGTCAAACCTTATCCTTTTTATCTCAAAATCCAGAATGTGTTTAGTTTACCCATATTATACAAGTCTTCGAACTTGTCGGGTCTAAATCACATTCTATTCCGGTCTTCGCTTAATCATGCGTTTGAACCGTAAACCTTTCTTAAAACTAACCGGTCTAAGTTACGACTTAAATAAGACCCGTTAGGAATCTAATAGGTTAATAAAACCTTCGTTCCAGATTAAGAGCCCCAGTAGAAGTACTTGTGCTTGCTGATTAAGATATACGGCTGAGTGTAAATTGCATTGCTAGCTCAGGTAAATACTTTTAACTTATTTTCCCTTATACGGGCTTGGGATACGGTATTACAAAAATACCGCTTGGTCGGGTGTAGAAACCTTTTAATCGGAGATGATTAAATTGCATAATCCCGTTTTAATCTGTATTGATTGATAACAAATAACATTGGGGGTTAATGACCGTGTCCTGGATATCCTTGGCTCATTTTAAAAAGTGAATGGCCACGACGTAAGCACAAGGTGTAGACATAACACCTCCTGTTGCATATGTATAACGTATACTCACTCGTAAGGGTGTCTTCTTGTGAGATTATATTTGTGGTGTGTCGATTAATCTTGTCCGGCTTGTATTGTATAATCACCGGCCCTAAATGTTGGACAACCATGTAAATCGGATACAAGATTTTTATTAATAAAATTGTCCCAAGTATAAAAGATTAATTTTGCCTCTGTGCATTTTAATCAATGTGTCAAGATATTTTGTGCCGTTTGCACTCGAATCACTTTTCAAACTCTTTTTCCAAAAGGAGTCGGTTAATTGTATTTACCAGTGTAAACTGACGTATTTTTCCAAAAGGTTAAGTGACAGGTACTACGCATAATTGGCTGGGAGCTCAGGGTGTCATTAGGGAATCTTGAAAGTTCTAGATGCCTAAAGTCTGTTGAACAGTTTTAGTATCTTTTATTTGATCCGCCTGTGGATCCTTTACCTTCCGTTGTAATACTTTGACATTTCTTATATTCGGAATGTAATATATATATCTTTTGCTTCCGCTGTGCATTATTATATTGTGTTGTTTGACCATGATGTTGCCAACCACGTCACGATACTCCCCCACCGGGCCCACCGGTGACACGTGGAAAATTTGGGGTGTGACAGGTTGGTATCAGAGCCAACTCTGAGTGAATTAAACACTAGCCTTTTGTGTTTAATCTCAGTTACACAATTGCACATTCCTAAAATCTTCTGAGTCTAGACTGAACATAGGAATACTTTCAATCCTAATCTATAAATTTTTACTTCCAAATTTTTATTGGATACGTCGCCAAGCGAAGAAGCCGTAATAGGAGTTCTCCACACCCGGAGCCCTGAGATGCTGAGCTTCGTACCACGACTAGAATGAAACGAGCATCCAAGGAGAAAGCATTCAAAAATAAATGAAGAAGAAACTCCTTTTACTGAAGATCGTTTCCTTATTAGTCCTTATAAGGACATAATTATCTTTCAGTCCCTTCGAGGACACATTATTCCGTTCAAAGACCCGCTTAGGGCAACTCTGTACTTTTATTTTCATATAATGGATTGATTAAATTAAGTTTTCAATCTAAACATGAAATATGAAATGTATGGAAAATAACTTCCCTTAGAAGGGAAGTGCCTACGGGCTATAATTAATGTCCTCTGAGACTAAAGACAGTGGTAGCCTACAACTCCCTGTCGAGAAAAAATAATGAATTTTGATTCACACCTAAATGCCTCGATCCCAGACGATCATGGCTTATAAATTAAACTTGTCCACGTGACTAGGCCTTTTGTGCCATTACAAATTCATAAATTGCCCTGATTCTCTGAAATCTTGGCTTATAAATTAAACTTGTCTACGCGACTAGGCCATTTGTGCTATTATTAACTTATAAATTAGGAATTATGATAAAAATCCTGAATAAAATAAATAGCCTTTCTTCCCTGCCAGTAGGCATTTAAAAAAAAAAAAGAATCTTAAAGGTGAAATCTAGCCTACGCGGCCAAGATGGTGAAACCTACCCAAGGGATTCAGATCCTTGTTAACACCTAAGAACGTGTTAGCACTCCTGACAAATGTGATTCGATAAAATCACAACAGTCATCCTTATATTGGATTCTTCCAATTTTCTTATCTAGCCTAGTGTTTTAGAAATCATGGTTTGTGTCATCCTATAAGATGATCACATTATAAACATCCGATAGTGATGAAGTGCCTACGGGCTAAACTTGTTGTCCGATAAGACAACGACAGTGGTGGTTTTGACCTCTTGTCTAAAAGTGTTGGACCAGGTCCAAGCATAATAGTCGGTAGGATCCATATGATCTCAACTAATAGCATCTGAGAAGATGATCATATTATAACCATCCCTCAGAAGGGAAATGCCCACGGGCTATATCTATTGTCCTAAAAGACAAAAGACAGTTGAAGTCTACAACTCCCTGTCAAGAGAAGGTAATGAACGTGATTCAAACCTTAATGCCTCGATTCTCTGAAATCATGGCTTACAAAATTTAGAACTGTCCTTGTGACTAGGCCTTATGCGCCACTTTAATATCCTTAATGTTTTATAACTAGGATAAATTATAATGAAAAATACAAATTAAATATAACTAACAAATTAACCAATATGGTTTATATTACCATGGTTGTTGAATCGTCAAAAATTAATGATTCCATAATAACCTTAGAATAAATCATTGTCAATCTTTATGTAGACATCAAGCTACATGGCTGGATTAGATGAAGTTAACACTCACTTGAAAGAGAGCAATGATACTACCAGAATTAATGTAACTGGAGCAGAATTACAGGCAATAATAGATTATGCTGTTACTCGAGCACTTGATCGGCAGTATGATGAGTCAAGCGATAACCACTCCAAGACTCTATCTGCGGCTAGTTGTAAGCCCCCTCTTAAAACACATGAGTCAAAGGAGGACGATGTTCATGACTTGTCAAATCAAAGGAGTATTCCGTCTAGACAAGTTGTGTTTCATCAGGAGGCACCAGTTAAGACCTGTTCATATAAATATTTTGTCTCCTGCAAGCCCAGAGACTTTACAGGAGAAGAAGGGGCCATCGATTGCATGACATGGCTCGATGAGATGGACGCTGTCGTTGACATCAGCGGTTGTGCGGAGCAAGATGTTGTGAAATTTGTTTCACAATCATTTAAAGGAGAAGCGTTGGCATGGTGGAGATCATTGCTCCGAGCCACGGGAAAGGTTCTACTCTACAACTTGTCTTGGGAGCAATTTGATGCATTAGTCAAGGAAAACTATTGCCCCCAGCATGAGGTGGAAAAGATAGAATCAGACTTCTTGACTTTGGTCATGGAAAATTTGAATTGTCAGGCATATGTGACAAGATTCAACACTATGTCCCGCCTAGTTCCTTATCTAGTCACCCCTGAACCTAAACGCATAGCGCGTTTCATTGGAGGCCTAGCACCAGAGATAAAAGGGAATGTTAAAGCATCTAGGCCAACCACATATAGGTCCGCGGTGGACTTATCCTTATCTCTCACCTTAGATGCAATCAGAATTAAGTCTGTTAAGGCTTCTGGCGAGGGAAGAAGAGAAAGAGAGGAGGAAAACTCTCATCAATATAACAAGAAGAGGAAAGGAAACTTGGAGCGCGGGAAGGATTCCGAGTTTAGGCAGAACTCGAGTCAGTCTGATAACAGACCCAAATGCAATAACTGCAAAAAGCAGCATTTTGGAAAATGTACAATAGACCCACGCGCTAAATTGTGTGGAATTTGCAAGACCAAGGGTCACAAAACCTTAGATTGCAAGGGGATAAAGAACGCCACATGCTACAATTGTAACGAGGAAGGGCACATCAAGACCAACTGCCCAAAGCTTATAAAGAAGCCTGGAGAGGCCAGGAAAACAAACGCATGAGTCTTCCGGATGAACGCCAGGAGATGGTGCAGAAGGATAACTATATAGCAGGTACTCTTCCTTATCAAGCAGTTTATGCAGAAATTTATTTGATGCTGACACATGTGATTCAATAATGAACGATCACTGTTGAGAACTGTTGTCTCCGTCTTAGTAGGGCTTCGGTCATTTTATACGAAGTAGAAATTGGCCGATGATACTTTAGAAAATGCTCCAACAAGCCTTAGATGGATATTTTATATCTAAATAGGAATCACTCTTTTCTGGTATTCCTATGGCAAGCTTTCAAGCTACCTAAATTCTTTAATATAATAAAGACAGATGTGACGTTTTGATCCTCTGTCAGAAAAGTGATGGACTAGGTCCAAATCTTAAATGCCATTGATGGTCTTTTACAACCTAGGCTAAGTAATATTAATATATTTAAATAACGTTCATTAAGAATGTTAGTGCTAAAATAGCCTGTATAGGTTATTGACACCATGGTTAGTATATATTAAGGCCATCAGAATGAAAAATAGCAGTTGTTGGATTCCAACTAAGAAATTGTTTTATTGGTGTTAGGAACCGATAGAAAGTATGGCAAACTCGGATAAGACAACAGTCGATCGCGCCATTGATGGCACGACACATGTTAATGATGCTGAAATTGTGAACCTTAGAATTTCCAAGGATGTTCTTCAAACTATGATAGACGCAGCTGTTGGAAAAGCTGTGAAGAAGGCTGTGAAAAAGTTCAAGGAGTCTCAGGCTGCTCGGTCCAACTTTTATCTAGGACCACACTTCCTTACTCTGAAGGAGGACCCAGTTCATGCCTCTGATGCAAAGGATGAACTAAAAAGGAAAAGGGAGGTAGATAACTCGCAGAGCTCTAAGAAGAAGAACAAACAAAAGTCCAACGAGAAACCTGTATGCAAGACATGCAAGAAGCGCCATTATGGGAAGTGCAGGTTCGAATCAACATCCTAGTCGCAGCCTAGGGCTTGTGGGATCTGCAAGGCTAAGGGACATAAAACGATGGACTGCAAGGACATGATGAATGCAGTCTGCTTTGGCTGTAATGAGAAGGGCCACATCAAGACTACGTGCCCTAAATTCGTCAAAGGAAATGCGGCTGAGGAAGTAAAGCCAAAAATTGAAAGCGCCTAAAATGCCCAAGCTAGTCCACAAATAATGTCAACAGGTATATTCCTTGATACGTTATCAGTGATTTAGACACTCAGAGTTTTTATTTTGGTTCGGATACCAGTAAATCCTTCGTAAACTATAAATATAACAAGTTTTTAAAACTTTTCATAAGGACCCTATATATATTAAGTGTAAGGTAAAACTTACAAGTAGAAAATTTACCAGAACTAGTTTCTGTTCCCTTAAGAAATCGATAAGTCGCAAAAGAAAAAAAAAATGGTGATATTGGCCGTCCCCGGAATCGAACCCGGGTCTAGGCCGCACCCTTTCGCGCGCCTAGCCAACTGAGCTAGGTGCCTAGTTTGTGAAAATCTCCATTCTAATTAATTATAAGCACTTGTACAATAAACTTCCTTATCACTTATCAAAAAAAAAAAAAAAAAAAATTTCTGCTAAGTATCCTGTTTTTAATACAGGCAATAATAAATCTTCATGAACCATAAACTTAGCAAAATTTTTATTATCACCCACAAGGTATAACTACCAAGGAGACCATAGTAATCGATTCTTATAAATCGGCAAGGAATCCTTCCGAAAATCTAAAAGCACTCTTTCTTTGCATAGAGTACGACAACGTATATTATTTTAATTATTTTTCTCATTGTTTTCTATCGCCTGCGAATGCCAAACTATGTTTGATAAAAGTGTCATATGAGGATTGGCGTATCCTAGTGTGTCCCATAGATTATCTTCATGTCTGATCAACATGGAAGTTTAATGCATGGAACCCCTGAGATATCCCAATGGTCATATTGTACTAATGTCGACTAGTAATATTCAAAGGAGATATCCGGAATAGAGCTATCCAAGTAAATATTCCTCGGTGAAGGAATATGTGGAATCATAACATGAACGTGTCACTTATTAGACACAAGCGTTGATGAGTGAACTGGAGCTTGAGATATGGAAGATCTCTGTAACCTCGTTGTATCTTGATTATCTTCTTCTAAGTTTACCATGTTTACCTCTCTAGAGGCAGGTAGAGATAAGACTAACATCCCGCTTTGGGTTAGAATGTTGTAAGAACTCCATGTTGATTATGGAATAACCGAAAACCTGATTAAGTAAATTTTAAGATATAGATGCATATATCCTAACTCGATATTTTCAGAGTGTTATATTATTAAATAAGGAAGACGGTTCATATTGCTTATGCATGCATGCCGCAACCCTAAATAGGCAACGATTAAGAATTTGCCATCAGCTACCCAGGATCGTCGAATTGTTCGACTAACGACAAGGATTAGCTATTCCTTAATATTAGTTAAGAAATGGTTGGAATAACCACCTTAAGATGAGCTTTTCTTTAATAATTGATATGTAAGTATTAAGGCTACTCCTTTGGAGATCTTGTATAGACGAAATGTTAAACATCTGTTGTTAGGACAATAGATTGGTAAGCCCAATATTGAGGATCTGAAAGTTGCACTGGAAACAACAAATAAGATCATACAAATTTCTATCATTTGTAAGCTACCATTATTAGGCAGAGGATACTTCCTTTTATTTCGTAAATCTCGGGTCGAGATTTCTTTTAAGGGGGTGAGGATGTAACACCTCGAAAATTCACGTCTTATAAGGTGTTGACACGTGTCATAATCTTGAACGTGAGAAAGTATACTTTAGAGGGACTAAAGTTGACAAACATAGAAAGTACGTGAAAATAAGGGTTCAAAATGTCAACAATGGATAAATATACTTTATAATAACCCTACATGATGTTTATACCCTTAGACGGATAAATTATGGATCATACGAAGCTAAAAGTGAGAGATTTCAAACCACAAGGGTTAAATGTGTCAACATGTTAAAGTTATACCTCTGGGTGACCTTTTAGCAAACCCGAAGCTTTGTAGCGGTTAAGTATGCTCACTAGAATGCACGATATAAATTTCATAAAGTTTCGTTATCGTATGAGCAAGTTGTGATCAAATTCGTTTAAAAGGGTTAAAAGCGTTAACGTTGAAAGTTATGACTTTTCGGGTTAACCGAAAGTGCCCAGGGACTTGGCAAAGTGGGTATAAGTCCTAAAGCCCTTATGGGTAAATAATAAGGGGTCAAATTGCAAAATATAAGCTTACTTGACCTTTCGGAAGGGCCAAGAGTCACTTATGCAACAAATGGAAAAGATAGTGGCTGATCAGAAGCCCTGCGCATCGTAGCCAAGAAGGCCCTACGATGTGCAAGCAGTCCCCCAGCACCAGAAAACTGACAGCAGCCTGTCATGCGCGATTTTAACCAATCTTGCCGGTTTTCCTCACTTGTGGGTGACCCCTAAACTTCTCTAGAACACTAGGTACATGTGTTTATCATTTGTGGTGGATCATAGACATACTTGTCAACAAGTTATGGTGATTGAAGGCACTATATAAGACCCACTAACTTGCAAACATTCACCATTCATCTTCTGAGCATTTGTGAAGCACAAGAGCTGATCCCAAGTCTTTCTAATCATCTCTAGTCGACCATTAATCACCTTGTAAGTTGCCTAACCCTTCTAAATTCAGTTTTGCTTTAAAATTAGCTTAAAAGTCAATATATCGTACTTAACGATTGACTTCGTGATTAAGTAACGATAGCTCAGTCGTATCTCGAATTAATAGTACCGTTAGATAGGTAATTATGTGGGTATTAAAACCTTATAATGGCAAGTTCTGATTCCAGACCTATCTAGGTCGTTTGTCGAGTCAAATGTTGACCGAAAAAGTCAACAGAAACGTCAAATATGATTTAATGCACTATTAGCAATCCGAGAGGCGTGTAACCTGTTTTAACTTTAATATAACATGGTAATAAGTATAAAAACTTGTCTACGCTTGTCCGACTCGACAAATTTCCGTTTAAACCCGGTTCGGAACCGAAAGGCGCAAAACCTTGACTTTTGCTTTGACTTCGGTTCTGACCCGTTTTAAATTGATTCGGTATTGCCTTAGTGTTTCATTAGGGTTGGGTTACATGATAGTATAGGTCTCTGAACCTGTTTCGTTGATTATCCGATTCGTTCGCGCATTTCCGTTAAGTGCTTAAATAATGACCATAATGCCCTTATGACCATACAACGAGAATTTTGAAAATGTGGAAGTACAATAATCTTAGTTACTGATTATTAAACATGTACGTAAATTTTCACGTCAATCGGAGGTCTAGATTAGGAGATATGCGCATTAGCGTAAACGGTAGACTTTTTATTAATTAAACGGCGCGATTAGCGCATAGCCTATCTAAACCCGATTTTCGGCACCAAACCTTTTCCCCACTGATGTTAAATAATATTCTGGGATTTTTAAAGGTTTTTAATTATTTTTAAACTGGTCTTAAGCTATGCTTATCGCCTTAATTCGGTTAATACCGAATTTACCCTTTTCGGTCATAAAATGATTTCTACAAGGAATTTTGACGCGAATCCAATTGCTACTGATTTTAAATAATAAATGTAATGTTTTGAGCCTGTTTAACTAATCAGAAAACCCAGAATCGTACTTTTAATCGTACGTCGCTTAAAACGGGTTTATACGCGTATTATACGCGTAGTTTAGGCTTAAAACCATTTTGACACATAAGGATTATTACCAACTAATATAATCTGTTAAAAATAAGTTGTTTACTGATTACTTCAGTCCCGAACATCGGGGTTACGTTAAATCCCTTTTATAATCTCTAAAATGACCAAAATACCCCTACGGGGCATAATTAATGATTTAACTCGTTTTGGGCATTATGGAAGATATCATAATGATATCACAACATATTTAAAGCATATTAACTTAGGAAACCTGTTCGCGACTCGTATGGTTACCCGTTATGCCTCCGGCGCGTTCGGTTCGGTTTATGTAACTAGTTTGCATAAATTAGCCGAAACGGGTCAAACCTTATCCTTTTTATCTCAAAATCCAGAATGTGTTTAGTTTACCCATATTATACAAGTCTTCGAACTTGTCGGGTCTAAATCACATTCTATTCCGGTCTTCGCTTAATCATGCGTTTGAACCGTAAACCTTTCTTAAAACTAACCGGTCTAAGTTACGACTTAAATAAGACCCGTTAGGAATCTAATAGGTTAATAAAACCTTCGTTCCAGATTAAGAGCCCCAGTAGAAGTACTTGTGCTTGCTGATTAAGATATACGGCTGAGTGTAAATTGCATTGCTAGCTCAGGTAAATACTTTTAACTTATTTTCCCTTATACGGGCTTGGGATACGGTATTACAAAAATACCGCTTGGTCGGGTGTAGAAACCTTTTAATCGGAGATGATTAAATTGCATAATCCCGTTTTAATCTGTATTGATTGATAACAAATAACATTGGGGGTTAATGACCGTGTCCTGGATATCCTTGGCTCATTTTAAAAAGTGAATGGCCACGACGTAAGCACAAGGTGTAGACATAACACCTCCTGTTGCATATGTATAACGTATACTCACTCGTAAGGGTGTCTTCTTGTGAGATTATATTTGTGGTGTGTCGATTAATCTTGTCCGGCTTGTATTGTATAATCACCGGCCCTAAATGTTGGACAACCATGTAAATCGGATACAAGATTTTTATTAATAAAATTGTCCCAAGTATAAAAGATTAATTTTGCCTCTGTGCATTTTAATCAATGTGTCAAGATATTTTGTGCCGTTTGCACTCGAATCACTTTTCAAACTCTTTTTCCAAAAGGAGTCGGTTAATTGTATTTACTAGTGTAAACTGACGTATTTTTCCAAAAGGTTAAGTGACAGGTACTACGCATAATTGGCTGGGAGCTCAGGGTGTCATTAGGGAATCTTGAAAGTTCTAGATGCCTAAAGTCTGTTGAACAGTTTTAGTATCTTTTATTTGATCCGCCTGTGGATCCTTTACCTTCCGTTGTAATACTTTGACATTTCTTATATTCGGAATGTAATATATATATCTTTTGCTTCCGCTGTGCATTATTATATTGTGTTGTTTGACCATGATGTTGCCAACCACGTCACGATACTCCCCCACCGGGCCCACCGGTGACACGTGGAAAATTTGGGGTGTGACAGGTTGGTATCAGAGCCAACTCTGAGTGAATTAAACACTAGCCTTTTGTGTTTAATCTCAGTTACACAATTGCACATTCCTAAAATCTTCTGAGTCTAGACTGAACATAGGAATACTTTCAATCCTAATCTATAAATTTTTACTTCCAAATTTTTATTGGATACGTCGCCAAGCGAAGAAGCCGTAATAGGAGTTCTCCACACCCGGAGCCCTGAGATGCTGAGCTTCGTACCACGACTAGAATGAAACGAGCATCCAAGGAGAAAGCATTCAAAAATAAATGAAGAAGAAACTCCTTTTACTGAAGATCGTTTCCTTATTAGTCCTTATAAGGACATAATTATCTTTCAGTCCCTTCGAGGACACATTATTCCGTTCAAAGACCCGCTTAGGGCAACTCTGTACTTTTATTTTCATATAATGGATTGATTAAATTAAGTTTTCAATCTAAACATGAAATATGAAATGTATGGAAAATAACTTCCCTTAGAAGGGAAGTGCCTACGGGCTATAATTAATGTCCTCTGAGACTAAAGACAGTGGTAGCCTACAACTCCCTGTCGAGAAAAAATAATGAATTTTGATTCACACCTAAATGCCTCGATCCCAGACGATCATGGCTTATAAATTAAACTTGTCCACGTGACTAGGCCTTTTGTGCCATTACAAATTCATAAATTGCCCTGATTCTCTGAAATCTTGGCTTATAAATTAAACTTGTCTACGCGACCGGTCCAGAAATATCGGGTGCAGCTGGGATGTTTGGACTGTGAATCCTTGTTCTAGTTGCATGTAATGTAGTTTCGCTTTTTTTCTTTTTGGCTTTCTGCGGCTTTTCTGTCGTTTCTTTTGCCAGCTATCGCTGGTTGTTTTGTTGCCTCTGTTCTGTTTCTGTTTAATATATATGCTGCTGTTCAAAAAAAAAAAAAAAAAACTCTGTTGGAGAGAAGTGGCGGCAGACATCAACATGCATGCTTTTTTTTGTAGTACTCTGTTGGAGAGAAGTGGCGGCAGACATCAACATGCATGCTTTTTGAACAAACATTGATCATCATCACACACATGCAGACATATGCACATGGGGGGGCTTTTGTTTAAAGGAGACCTCACATCATCCATCCTCATACATATACATCCACACGCATACATAGTTGGGAGGATTGGGATTCTCACATCTTGGTCTTTGTGAGGGAATTTCATATATATATCATGGCAGACTTTTGAGGGAGCCGCCATATTCACAAGGACCATTATTTTAATATAAAACCAATCCGCTATCATCTTTTATTTTATTTGGAGGCTGAGTGGAATATTGTGGGTAACAAAAAATAACAGAATGTTGAACATGCCCACTTACGGCCAATGACCGTGACTTACGGTTGGTGCCTAAAGTCCACACAAATGAACAGCAACATCTCGAGTTTAGGCAGCCATATATTATAATTTTTGGGCTCTGGAATCAAGGCCCAACACCATCATAACTATCATCAAATATTGGCAGCCATCATCACTTTTGGGCTGGGAGTATTACGAAGTGGGCTGCAACTAATAGACAACTTTTGGGGCTTGGATAACAACGGAAAAAAGGAATTCATCGGATCATTCCGATCGAGTTAGGGGGCAGCCGTATACCACACCTGGAGTTAGTGGTGCACAAATCGGGTTTTTTTAAAAACCGGGTTTCCGGTAGGATCGGGTTCGGGTAGGATCGGGTTTTACAAAATCGGGTTTTTTTAAAAATCGGGTCGGGTCCGGGTCCAGGTTCTCTACCAAAAATGTATACCCTATATACTCGGGTTCAGGTAGGGTTTTATAAAACCCGGGTATTATAATACCCTATTTCCGGGTTCGGGTCCGGTTCGGGTATTCATCGGGTAGGGTTCGGGTATGCATCGGGTTGGGAAAAAACCCGCACCGGGTATTAAAAAAACCCGACCGGAACTATGCTTATAAAATGTATCAAACATAACTCTCACACATAGACATCAAATCTATTGATAAACAGAGGCACAATTTATAAACAGAGGCACAATTTATAGTTCTTCATGTGGTTATTCTTGAACTTTATAAACAGAAGCACAATTTATTAAATACAAAAACTAATAATGATATTAAACAAACAAAGAAAATAGAAGGGCCAACATATATTGGCATATTTGTTTCCACTTGTAATGAAATATACTAAATAATTAAGTAGCGGTGGCAAATATCATTAGAAACATAATAATTAAACAAGATTACATCAAAGTGCATACATAATTTTGTTAAATCATAAGAACTAGAAGTCTTAATGCATACATAATTAAACAAGATTACATCAAAATCGGGTTTTTTTAAAAACCGGTTCCGGGTATTTATAAAACCCGGTTCCGGGTTCGGGTATTTATAAAACCGGGTTTCGGGTATAAACCGGGTATAAAAAAAACCGGTTCCGGGTTCGGGTTTTAGATCAAATATGCATACCCGGTCCCTACCCTACGGGTAGGGTCAGGTTCGGGTATAAAAAACCCGGGTTTTATAATACCCGGTTCCGGGTTTTTTTTTTGGGTCCGGGTTTTTTGTGCACCACTACCTGGAGTTCCGAAAAATCATCTTATCATCATCATCATCATCATTCCAACATCACTTCCACCAATCATCTAATCATTCATGCCTTCAACCTTGTATCAAGATTTTGAAGATTTGTCACACATCATGAGCGGCTAAATCTCTCGTGGACACTTCGGGTGAATGATTCTTGTGAGACACTTTTAATTCTAGTTTCTGTTTTGTATTGAGATTTAGATTTGTAGTTGGGTGACAGCCGACTATTTGAGTGATTATATAATTTGTGTGACAGACAAATCCTGAGTGACAGTCAGAGTTATAATTATGTTTTGAATCCAGTTACGCTTTTGTTGATTGAATGATTCCTATCTATGTTTGTTTTAATATTTATCTGATCAATTAATATTAAGATTTTGAACTGCATAGGTAATTGGTAGATGTGACAGATTTACTATTCAATCAATAGCATCCAATAAAATCAGAACTAGGTTATTAGTAATTACAGAATCTGAATCCCGGAGTGATCACCTTTTTCTCATCATTGTTTATTACAACTCAATCTTCTTCTTAATTGCAACTTGTTTCATGTGTTTTTAATTCCATATCAGTTTTATAATCATCAGTTAGTTTAGTAAAATTTACAAACAAAACGTGTAACACTAACCACATGCTCCTCGTGGATTCGACACCCGACTTACCCTATCTATACTATAGGTAAAGTAAGGTTATTTTATTTTTGAGTGGCCCACGACAGCCTCATCAGATGGTGGTCGGGTCAATTTGGTAGGGAGAAGATTGGATAAAATTGACTAAAATATCCTTCCCATTTATTTTTAAATTTTGACACATTCACAATTCTATTGTTTTCTATCATTTCTAGCCAAACTAAACTTTCTATTTGATCCTCTCTATATACGTCAAAGTTCATTTTTTTTTCAATAACATATATTGATGAGTGTGTGTTAATTGATTACATTATTAATATTCAAGCTGTCGTGTTTATTCAATCTTGCAATGTTCGAGTTTTTAATATGTAACTTTTTTATTACTTTGTATATAAAATTGTATTTATCCAGCCCGTATAATACAAGGGTCCAAACCTAGTTTAAATATATAAAATAGGAATCATGTTAGATCAATTTTTAAGTTAGTTTAGTGTCCAAACAACGTTTCGAATTCAAATTTCAGATAGAATGTGAGTTTACTATTTCAAACTAATCAGATTTTTTTTTTTTTTTTGGATTCCTTTCAAATTACATCCTTTTTAACAGTTTTTTGTTTCTTCTTTTTCAAAATACATCCTTTTTAACAGTTTTCAAACTACAATACTACATCGACTTACATAACCACCAATGTTGGGTTAGAGCCCAAATTGAAAGACTTAAAGGCCCATTGACATTCAAGACTTTTGTAGGCTTTTATGTTTTTTTTTTGAACGAGTAACTGCTTTCCACATGTAAACCCACCCTTTCGAAGCTATGTCCAAAGCCCGACTACTCGACCACCACTAGAAAGCGTAGCACACCCCTGATACGCGGGAACCCTGTGGAATAGGTAAACCCTCGCCCCTGGTTGGACTCGAACCCGGGTTTGAATCCCGAGCCAAGCCTTCACCCGGATGTCAACAACATCAATAGATTCTTTTCATAGTTAATTTTAATCCTTCATACCATAAAAAGCAAAAACTACATTACATTCAATGGTTTATTGACTTAATAGCCAATAAACGTTTGACTCAACTTCAACAACATAGAAAATTTAACACATAATTAATCCAACTTTCAAATTGTTGGTCCAAAATAAACCACTAAACAATCGCCATTTTCCACGTCATCATAAACTTTTTACCGACCGGTATTTCCAGCCCGTTAACTTCAACCATCTTACTCTTCTTACTACCTTTACCAACTTTCATCTCATCAAAAAACAAATGATCCGTTTCAACCAACTCCACCGTCGACACATCACCGCCGGCACCACCCTCCACCTCCACCGCAACCCCACCGCGAACGCCGGTCAACCCAAGAACCGTAACTCTCTCAATAACCAACCCTTTCTCACTAGCAAACTTACCCTCCTCAACATTTGACCACACCTTCACAAGCCCATTTTCCGCCTTTGCGCTAAACTCAACATACGTCGATTGCCCGTTTCCTAGTTGCATCTCCGGAAGCTCGTCGTTATCGATATAAAGTTTCCCCTTCGCTTTGCCTTCCGTGGCCCCCGCTGGAAATGTTACAATTAAAGTAAACGGTGTCGTTTTTGCTTCTTTTGATATCAATCCTCCCCTTTGCATGGGGAGAATAGTGTTTTGGTACAAATGCACATTGATAACGTGTAATGGGGCATCCATTGAGAAAGATTCGGTTTCTTTTGCAACGACTGCTCGGCTTAAATCAAACAAATTGTACCATGTTCCGGGAGGGAACGTTACGCTGATTTTGGTTTGGTGTTTGTCGAGAACGGGTGACACCATTAGACTACTTCCGAGGAGAAATTGTGTGCTCAATTCATATAGTTTGGCGATGTTTGGGAACGAAAAGAAGACGGGTCGGGCTATTGGTGCACCGGTGGTGTGCGCCTCGTAGGTTAACGTGTACAAGTAGGGAAGTAGCTTGTACCGCATACCTAACGCGTTTTTAGCCGATTTTGCGACCGATTTCCATTGGTAAAGTTCTTGTCTTGGTGAATAGTAGTTCGCGTGGTCACGCGAAAACGGGTAAAACGCACCCAATTCGATCCAACGGTTGCATAGCTCTTCGGTTGGAGCGGGGTAAAACCCGCATATGTCCGACCCGACCATTGGGATACCGAAAATTCCAAAGTTTAACATGGTGGAGATTGAGTATTTAAGATCATCCCATGTCCCCTTGTTGTCTCCGGTCCAATGGGCTGCGTAATGGCCCGATCCAACAAACGTGGATCGGGTCAAGATAAACGGGCGTTTGCCTTGAAGTCCTTGAAGGCCTTTGTGTGTAGCAATCGTTTGAGAAAACCCGTATATGCTATGGGCATCGTACTCCCGAACCCCGTTATAGTGAACCGCGCTAGTCGCGATAGTTTTATACCCAATGGGGACTTGCGTCCCCGACGCATTAATCTTGTAAGGCGGTTCGTCCCATCTTGTTTTTGTTATGTTTTTGCAATCCAAACAACAAATCCAACCGGGCCCGGTACCACTCGGGCACTGCTTCCCTTTAGGAATCGAGCACAAGCCCGAACAAAAATTCGAAGCCTCGTTCATGTCAATCCATAGCCCATCCACTGGCACGAGCTCATGAAACCTCCGGATTTCATCAACCCACCACGTGACAGTCTTCGGGTTGAGGAAATCCGGGAAGTTAACGGGCCCGGGCCAGACTTGGGCTAGATACGGCTTACCTTCGTATTTGATGAAGACGTCGTTAGCGAGCCCGCGTTGGTAAGTACCATAACTGGAATTTACTCCAATTCCAGGGTCAATAATGACAATGTACTTCATGCCACGAGAATGTATCTTGTTTAAAAAGTTGATCAATTTTGGATGAGGGTAATTTTTGGAATTAAGAGTGAAATCTTTGTGACCGTCCATGTGATCATCATCGTTCCAAATGACATCAAGTGGAATTTCTGCTTTTTTATAATTTTCGACAACATCTTCGACTACTGAAAGATTATGGTATCCCCATCTGCATTGGTGGAAACCTACAATGTATAAATAAATTGTTGTTAAAATATTTGCATAAGTTATTAATAGAGTTAAATGTCATTTTAGTCCATGTGTTTTGGGTCATTTTGTCAGTTTAGTCCAAATGTTTCATTTTTCCCCTGTGGGTCCAAAAAGGTTTCACCGTTGTCATTTTAGTCCACTGGGTAGCTTCATCAATTTTTTCTGTTAACGAAAAGGGCAATTCGACCATTTTGGTCATTTTATATTGCCGAATTGCCCTTCTAGTTAACAAAATTACATGAAAAATGACTGAATTACCCTTCTCGTTAACAGAAAAAATGGATGAAGTTAACCCAGTGGCAGCGGTGATTAGAAAACAAGAAAAAATGGATAAGTTATTATTATTATTATTTTTATTTATGATCAATTATTGGTTTGAAATAGATATTTTTGACCATTAATTTGTGAACATGTTTTTAAAAATGGTGACCTACAGACATGTGTCCCTTGTATGGGCAATGTGTGATTAGAAAACAAGAAAATCTTTAAAGATTTTTGTTTGCTGGGGAACCAATCTTTTAATTGTCTTTAATAGAACATTGATTGGATAGATATGAAATCATAGAAATGCAAAAGAAAAAAAATGGTTAAACTATATTTAGTGTTTTAGAATACAAAAACTGGTATGTATGATGATTGATGAATATTTTTCTAATCTATGGAATGAAAAATCATATAACTTATATCAGAATGAATACTCAATACAATATTGATTAAAGCCATATTTAATTAATATGACAATAGTATATATATCTTTTTAAAAGAAATATAATAGTATTTTTGTTTTTACTTTATAAGTCAATATGATAATGCTATGTCAAGAAACAAAAATATCAACCACGTACTTGAGATTTTTACATGTGAATGTATGATATTGTAATTATATTCAAAAGTTGGCTTTTAAATGATGTTATTATGTATTTGAGGTTCAATTCGTAGCTTTGAGCTATTCAGGAAACGGGTAAGGCCACATGAAGAAAAGGAATGACGTTATTAGATTCGTTTAGTGATACTTTAAAAACATTCAATGCAAAATAGTATTTTTTTTGTTTTTACTTCATAAGTCAATATGATAATGCTATGTTAAGAAACGACCATATCAAGTTATCAACCACGTACTTGAGATTTTTAAATTTGAATGTATGATATTGAAATTATATTCTAAAGTTGGCTATTAAATGATGTTATTCTGCATTAAATGTTTTTAAAGTATCACTATCCGAATCTAATAACACGTCAATCCTTTTCTTCATGTGGCCTTACCCGTTTCCTGAATAGCTCAAAGCTACGAATTGAACCTCAAATAGATAATAACATCATTTAAAAAAAAGCCAACTTTAGAATATAATTTCAATATCATACATTAATATTGTAAAAATTTCAAGTACGTGATTGATATGGTCGTTTCTTAACATAGCATTATCATATTGACTTACGAAGTAAAAACAAAAATACTATTATATTTCTTTCTAAAGAGATATACTTTAATCAAAAGATACAGCCCATCACCCCCTCGTATAAGATGGGGTGGTGATCCTTAGCGGTTTCCATACCACTTAATCCATACCGTTTTCATAACGCAAACACACCTACCAACCCCTCTTATAAAAATCAAAACTTTATTTTACGTAAACAATAAAATATTAATATTCATGTTTGTGAATTCTTAAACTAAAGTATATAATCTATATAAACAATAATGCCTAAACATCCTTAATCTTCCCTACAGAACTTGTCACTTTCCTACACTAATCACGCATCTATTTTCTTGTCGGCAGGACATTATCATATCTATTCAAACAAAATGCTCACACCAAAACAAACACAACATCTAACTTTCAACGTACAAGTCACAAATGCATAGAGTGCTAATAGCATCTCCAACGCTTGGGCGATGGACCCATCCATCTCATCCAGAGTCCAGACGGGTGGCTGAAGCTGGTAGCTAGTAGCTTTTTAGATATATTTGGTGTTTGGTAGCTGAAACTTTTAATAAAATGTATAAAATGACCAAAATGGACATAACTAAAAATTTTAGAAGTTTGTGCATTAAAAAGTTCATTATCTTTAGAGGTTAAAATAGTCATTTTTTCCCTAAAAGTTTGTAGCTCCTTCTAAACGCTACTAGTAGGAGCGTTCAACCAAAAGCTTCAAGCTTCCTAAATCCTAACCTAGAGTTTCAAGTTCTTTCAACCACACAAGGCTTTTTATTGAGTAGAAGTTTTTTCTTAAAAGCTTAAAGCTAGAAGCTCCTAAAAGCTCCATACCAAACATACCCTTGGTCTAAAACTGGTGGGCAGCGTTGGGGGAGGTTTGGTTTGCCTGGGCCCGCTCCACATGTTCTTTTTCTAATAAATTTACCAATAAAAAAGTGGAGTGTCAGGCGTAGGTCTGGATTGTTTTAACGTTAGAGAAAAGTATACGTTTTTAATAAAGATTTGAAATGATGTGTCGTGCCGATGCTGTAATAAACAATAAGTACAATACTCACCGAGTGACCAGTACGGCATAGGAGCAGGTCGTCCAACAAGCTGAGTATACTGATCAACAACAGCAAGAGGAGAAGGCCCAGCAAAGAAGTAAAAATCAAAAACACCCCCAATCACCTTATACGTTAAAGACGTCCCTCTATACACAACATCCATCCCATTACTATTCAACAACAACACCCCATGAACACTCGCCTCACCACCGACGTTCCTCACATCCATATACACCGGATGCGACCCATACAAATCCATATTCAAGTTAATCGCCGACTGATCCGTCGTCCACAACGTGTACGGATCATTCGGGTACAGTTTTATTCCATGTGGCTGTGTGTTCTCACCCAGCCCATACAACGACGCCGTTTTAGGCAATTGTGTTGAGATCTCCAGGTACTGATCTTTGAAGACTAGTGATGTGTATGTATTGGATCCGTCTTGGGTGGAGTTGAAGAGGGTTTCACCGTTGGATTTACGGGTTATGGAGAATGAAAATGGGTTTGGAATGTATGTGAATATTAATTCGTTTCCGGCGAATTCTGTTGATGTGATTAAGGTTTGAGTTGTTTGTTTTGATGGTGTCGGAGGTTGTTGTCTTGGTAAAAGGTTGTATGGTACTTCCCATCTTTGGTGTTGTGCGTCGGTGATGTGGACTCTTAAACGGTCGTTTGTTTCGTGCCTGAAAAATGAAAATCCGATAACCGGCGAGAATTTAGTCGAATGTTTTACCGACAGGAAAATCTTATGGTTAGTTGCATTTTAACATATTGACCCCTAAACTAACAATAAACCTATAAAACCCCTTGGAAAATGTTGAACATAGACAAAATAAATTTAAACTGGAATAGGCTTTAACAAATTGAGTTAAAAATTGGGAAAAGCACTAAACTAAACTAGACTTTTTATAAAGCTCGCAGCTCGGCTCGTAGATCACTCGAAAGAAGCTCGAGAAAAACTAGCTAAAAAAACTCAATTTGAGATGATGTGAACCAAGATGGCTCATTTTGTAACTGAGCCCAGCTCGAGCTAAGCTCGGCTCGGCCAATAGCTCGGCTCGTTGGCTCGTTCTTAGGCTTGTTTAACTCCGACGTAAAACTCAAGCCGAGTTTAGCTTCCTGAATTAATTTCAAGCTTGAGCTCGACACCACCTTGGCTCGACTCGTTTACAGCCGGCATCGACTAAAACATCTACAAATTTGCATGGCCTAGAAATTTTCGTAAAGTACATCATGGATCACAAGCGAATCAATTAAAGGGAAACAAATCTAAAAAGGGAGTTAAGTGGGTGTTTAGGTTAGTTTGTTTTGGAGCTACTTTTAGGTGCTGTTTGTTTTTTCAGATGTAAAATGTCTGTAGTCTGCGAACCACATCTGCAGGCATCTGCAAGAGAAGATGTGGCCCAAATGTCTGCAGTCTGCAAGGAGAAGAGGGTTTGTTTTTTTTCTTCAAAAACAACTTCAACCACACAACACACACACAAGCTCTCTCTCTGCTCTCTCTCTCTCTAAAAACTCTCTCTCTACAACCACAACCACAACCACCACCGCACCACCTTTGCCACCACCTCCGCCATCACACCACCGCCTCTCTCTCTCTCTCTACACTCTCTCTCTCTCTACAACCACCACCACCACCGCACCACCTCCGCCACCGCCACCGCCACCACCACCACCACCGCACCACCTCCGCCATCACACAGGTCTCTCTCTCTCTACGGTCTCTCTCTCTCTCTCACAGGTCTCTCTCTCTCACCGATCTCTCTCTCTCACAGATCTCTCTCTTTCTCTACGGTCTCCCTAAATTGATGGGTTTGGTGGTGGTGGGTTTTGACGATGGTGGTGGTGGAGGTGGTGGCGGAGGTGGTGGTGGCAGGGGAGAAGAGGAAGAAGAAGAAGGGTGTGTGTGAAGATCTGAGCTGTTTAGTGAAGCTATTATCCATAGCTTTTTTTTTAAGCTATTAAAAGCCATTTTAAGATCTTTTTTTTTTTTAAACAAACAGTCTTCAAGGGCTTATGTCTGCCCGCCCGCAGACATAAGCTCTTTACAAACAATATAAGCAAAAACAAACAGAACCTTAATTTATTTACTTATAAAAAGTTAATAAGCCATTTTAATAGTGTTTAGATAAGGGTTGAAAATGAGTTTTATGACTTGAAAAAGGAGAAAATGAGAAGTTAGATTATGACTTATAAAAAGTTAATAAGTTATAAGTTAAAAGGAATGACAAATATCCCCTAACTAAGCCTTAGCCACACGTGCTTATTTGGTGTTGACAGATTGGTTGGGTTTAAATGCTTGTTTTTAAATTTTAACACTTTTAAAATGTTTATAATTTTTAATTATCCATGATTCACATATAAATTTGGTCTCAATCCGAAAGGGAAATTACATCAAAACAGAAGTTAAACGGGTAACACTCTTTTAATAACAAAACTAAATCTTTTAAAAAATAAATTTATAGATCTTGAGATTATGACATTATTTTAAAATGTAAGTAATTTTATTTTTCGTTATTTTCTCTAAACACAATATCACTTTTGAGGGGTATAATGTGGCAAGTTTTAAACTAAAAGGGGCATATAAAGCAAACAAATAGTGTTTGGGGTGAAGTGGAAAACAGAAAACAGAGATGTTGGAGTTGAATGTGGATACTTACTTGACGTATAACTGCAAGAGAGGGATATCAGGGCCGTAGATGTTGTTTTTCCGGTTGACTTGGAGGTGGGCGATGAGTGCACCGTCGGAGGTTTTATCGACGGAGATGAGGCGGTAGCCATTGCCGATCTGGGTGGGTGCCGCCGCCGCTTCGATACATGCTAATATGAGAAGAAGGACGGCAAGATATAGAAGAGATCTCAAAGAAGAGATCATGGTGGTGTTTGAGGGGATTATTAGGGGTAGAGGGTACAGAGAATAGGTACAGTATATATAGGAAACTGGAGGGAAATGTGGGTAGAAATTACTGTTTTAAGTCAACAATTCCTGAACCTGAGTAGAAATATTTTCATACTTTTTATTTTTTTTCTAGTAAACATGAGTAGAAATTATACGTACATAAAATTCCTGAAGCTGCTAATTAATTTGGTCATGTTCAAGTCAATCAATATTGGGTTGTGTTCAATTCAACCATCGATGCACAAGCAAACTTAATTTTTATTAGTTTATTATTATAGGATATATTAGGCTGCACGGTATGGTCCGTCCCCCACCCCCGTCTTCATTCGGCGCCGGCATCACCCCATCCCGCCCCCCCCCCCCCCCCCCCCCCGCCGTCTTCATCCCGTCCCCGTCTTCAACGTCGAGTTTCAGACGTTCAGGACGATCCAAATGGTGGGCCCCCTTTTTATCAAGTTGCAACTCTTATGCTTTTAGTGATTTGTACATTAGGCTGGTGGTACTTGTACATAGTGGTGGGGTAGGATCATCCTCCCATACCCTCTATTTTGTGGGATGGACCATCTTGGGAGGACTATGACGTGACGCCTACGTGGCAGATCATGCTCTCTTGGAGGACCATCACCATACCCTCTAGCCTTATGACAACTGTGGAGGAATGACCCGGCCCGGTCATTCCAGGCCAAATATCCACCATTAAATGAGCGGTAATAAATAAATATGAAGGATATCTTCATGCAAATATATGTATGAAATAATCTCCAACAAAGTATGAGATGTCGCCTAACCGACTTCCCAACTTAAGGGGGAACCCTAAATTCATCCATAAGTGTAAATAGAGATGCCGTCATGAAGGTAAGACACATTGTTCTCTCTCATTACATTCTCTTTTACTCCCACAAACGACACACCCCTAGATGTGACGGTGAATGAAGGTTGAAGCCAACGACAACATTATTTTTTAGACAAAAAGTTCATGGTTACGGATTACCATGAACAATTCTATGAGACCATGTGTAGTAACATTTCCAAACCTTGTAAACTTGATAAAGAAAAATGCAATACCGCTATTGCCTAACGGAAAAGTTAAACATCTAAGGGGAAACACTTATATTAATGACTAAAGACTCATTACCGCTATTGCCTAACGAAAAAGCTAAACATCTAAGTGGAAACACTTATATTAATGACTAAAGACTCATTACATGCCCCTCAAAGAGTGGTTTGAAGCTTAAGTGGAGTGTATATGTGGATTGTGTTTTGGATGAGAGCTTGTTATCTTTGTTATGGTTCTTTGTTTCTTTTGTTTTTCTTTTTCTTTGTAGTTTGGAATGCTCCTTCTAATCACTTTTATTATTTATAAAAAGAAATAGAAGAAAATTGGGAAAAAAATATCTTTGGTTCCAACCCAACTTGAATGTATAAAGAATTAATTATTTTTATTTGAAACCAATGAGATGATGATCTATTGGCAAAAACAAAACTTTAAACAACTGGGTTTGAAAGAATGAGGTGTTGGTTTCAAGTCCCAGAGACGATAAGAGTAAAAAAAATAGCCGTTCAAAAAAAATATTTTAACTTGAACATGTTTGATTCGTTACACAATAAGGTCAAACCTGGAAACAATAAATTCAAACATGATTACTTTGTGATGGTGGAAACTGGAATGGGCCTGATATTACTAGGGCTGGTAATTGGTTACATGTATAAGATATAGTTAGACTTGTTTACTGAAAAAGATACTACTTGATTTTTTACATTTTTGAAAATAAATAGAATTAAGAGGCTAGGATCCATCATTTTTTTTTCTTGGTACATAAGACATACGGCTATGTTATAAAATAAGATTTAAAGTAGTTAAATGACTTGTATTCATGTATTCGCGTCGTAAGAGGCGTATTAAATACGATAAGTACACGATTTCACCCATGATCATGTCAAACAATCAAATATGTCCTAATCTAATCATGACACATTTATTAAAGTTAGGACCATCCTTTTCAAACTATATAAAAATACAGTGTTTGACTTGATAGGGATGTAGGCATCTCTAGTCATGTTTAATATGATGCGACAAACTATGGATGTAGAAGATTCGATTAGCACAGCACAACCTTGCATAAGCTTGAGTTGAACTCGTTTTACTTGACTATAAGCATCTTTAGACTCGATTCAAGCTCTACTTATAAAACTGTAGATCCGTTCATTAACTTGTAGAGATAAATAGATAACGCCTCCAAAAAATAAGCTGAACTGCTGAAGAAAGATACTTAGGGGATCCGGAGTGGAGTCGGCAAAATGGTCTCCACCGAGCGGCAACCAATGCCAACCCCTTTGCCGCACAAGTGTTACCGATGCGGGGAGAGGGAGGGGAGGAGAGAGAGAGAGTGTGTGTGGGGTGGGGTCCATACCATCTCAACCAATCACATATTTTTTTTTAATAGTTTACCAATTCATAAAGTGTCTAACCAATGCCAACACTTTTGAGTATAGTTTACCACTTTGACATGGCACACTCTCATTGGTTGATTTTGAAGTTTACCACTTTCAAGTGTCTAACCACTCCCTACATCCTTAAAAAAAACATTTTGAAAATACATATATACAAGATATATCAACCAACTAATTAATGCACCAACGTTTAGAAAATGTTGTAGAAAACTGGTCATGTCTAGACGGTTGAACAGCTCGGCCAGTAATGAAACCGTCATATCAATGTTTGGAATCCAAACAGTGGCGCAACTCAATGGGAACTGGGGGTGCACCCGCAAACCCCCCCCCCCCCCCCCCTACACACACAAAGACAATTATTTTGTCTAAATATTTATACAATATATAAATTTGGTCCTATGCAGGGGCGAATGTTTGTTGGTGCCCGGGGGTGCACCCGCCCACCTCAATATTTCGGTTAGAAGTGTATAGGTTCCGATTTTTCGTCCGGAAATTTTAAAAATTATATAGGATCGCCTCCCCCCAATTATTTTACCTAAATATTTATACAATATATAAATTAAAGTAAAGTTTACCACTTTGTATATAAGTGATAGGTAGTTTTGTAAATATATTTTAACTCTTATTTGTTTAACCCTAGGTTACCCATCACACAATAAACTTAATCACAAATTTTTATGTCTAAGAACGGGTCCTTTGAATGAATGAAATTTTTTAGTTTTATTTGGAACTATTATTATTTGATTTGACCCGAATCGATAGCCGACCCGACCTGAAACATAACGATAGGAAAAAAAATTGGGTCCCTTCACTTTACGCCCACTCGAAACTTTTGGTCAAGCTCCGCCACTGGTCCTATGACTTTCCGTCCCCGCGAAACTTTTGGTCATACCATCTCAACCAATCACATATTTTTTTTTAATAGTTTACCAATTCATAAAGTGTCTAACCAATGCCAACACTTTTGAGTATAGTTTACCACTTTGACATGGCACACTCTCATTGGTTGATTTTAAAGTTTACCACTTTCAAGTGTCTAACCACTCCCTACATCCTTAAAAAAACATTTTGAAAATACATATATACAAGATATATCAACCAACTAATTAATGCACCAACGTTTAGAAAATGTTGTAGAAAACTGGTCATGTCTAGACGGTTGAACAGCTCGGCCAGTAATGAAACCGTCATATCAATGTTTGGAATCCAAACAGTGGCGCAACTCAATGGGAACTGGGGGTGCACCCGCAAACCCCCCCCCCCCCCCCCCCTACACACACAAAGACAATTATTTTGTCTAAATATTTATACAATATATAAATTGGGTCCTATGCAGGGGCGAATGTTTGTTGGTGCCCGGGGGTGCACCCGCCCACCTCAATATTTCGGTTAGAAGTGTATAGGTTCCGATTTTTCGTCCGGAAATTTTAAAAATTATATAGGATCGCCTCCCCCCAATTATTTTACCTAAATATTTATACAATATATAAATTAAAGTAAAGTTTACCACTTTGTATATAAGTGATAGGTAGTTTTGTAAATATATTTTAACTCTTATTTGTTTAACCCTAGGTTACCCATCACACAATAAACTTAATCACAAATTTTTATGTCTAAGAACGGGTCCTTTGAATGAATGAAATTTTTTAGTTTTATTTGGAACTATTATTATTTGATTTGACCCGAATCGATAGCCGACCCGACCTGAAACATAACGATAGGAAAAAAAATTGGGTCCCTTCACTTTACGCCCACTCGAAACTTTTGGTCAAGCTCCGCCACTGGTCCTATGACTTTCCGTCCCCGCGAAACTTTTGGTCAAACTCCGCCACTGAATCCAAATATCCTACATTGACTTTCCGACCCCGATCTCTGATTCCTTCAAACTTGCCACGGGGTGTGGCAAGTTTATCTTCTGAGCTTCTTTGGTGATTGAAGAAACACGGAACTAATTACGGGACTAATCAGTTTGGTTTATGTTTCTACCATGATGGTTAATCTTCTTTATGGTTTCCTGAGCTCCTTAATGACTGGGGTTATCTGCAAAACAGAACACCGTTACTCGTTAAGAGGGGAATGTGGGGGTTTCCCTCTTAACCGGGCTCCGGCGTGAGAATAAGCGACTGCTTTAGGGAGATAATTTAAGTATTAAGTGAGAGTAGAGGGAATGGAATGTTTAACCTGTGGAGTGGAGGTCCCTATTTATAGCCGGAGAGGTGTAAGAGGATGTGGGCTGATGGGCCTTGGGCCGGAAGGCGACAACATGGAGGATATGCTCCGTGTCTCACTGGTGTCGACCGTTAGTGGCTTCTAGGAGCTTTCTAGAGCTGGCGTAATGTGATTGGAGCCACGTGTCACTGTTGTCGGCCTGACCGCCCTTCTGCCATCAGCAGGTAAGTGGAGATCGTGGGGCAGTTGTCTCTGCCTTATGATTGGTGCCATGTAGGCGTCCTTAAGTACTTTTTGTCTCCTGCATGTCAGATGATCGTGGAGCACGATTGAGTAGAGCCAGAGGGACGTTGATTGGCTCTTTTCTTCTGCCACTTGTACCTTGTGTACTATTTGGAGCAGCCTTGCGCTGCTTCCCTGCACGAGCCTTGATGGGCACATTAACTAACTCGCGCGGGGTTTAGGTGACTGAGTATTCTTTCGGTATGCTAAGTGTTGTTATTGGAGCTTCTTATTGTCTAGGTCTCGCGCGACGTAAAATAGAATATGGTGTATCTCGCGCGAGGTTAAGGATAGGAAGCTTTTTGAATGAGGAGTATGGTCCCGCGCGCAACCTTTATGGAGGTTTGCGCGGCTTTTTTGGGACCATACCCCTTCAAGTCCCCCCAGTCCAGTGCTGCACCATGCGCAAGGCAAGTGGTTGGAGCTCTGAACTTAAAATAAAAGTTGTGGAAAATGTTTCCTTGGCTTTGGTAGACGGGGCGCGAGTAAGTTCTTATTGATTACTACGGCGCGACTACCATGTTTGATTACTAACTCATTGTTAATACTGCGCGGTCTTGGTAGCTTCTGCATGACGGTTGCGGTAATTTGGGCGGGAAAATCCTCGAAATTTGAATTCTGACGGTTTGGTGAGAATGTCGTGGTTGGTGACGTTTGAGTTGACCGCTGACACGATTGTCATCAAGTTGTTGCTGACGGTTCGGCTTTTCGTCAGGAGAGTGAGGCCCACGCGCGCGTGGTAACCGTCCCTCCGGGAAACACGTCTTACGTGGCGTTTTCCGATTGGCTATGCTCGCGGCGATTTCGGCACGGTTACCCATCGCATTAAATGCGATGGGTATATATATCTGATTAGGGTTGAGAAGGAAACACTTCTCTTCTTCTGTATCCTCTTCTTTCCTAGATTGTTCTTCAATTCCTTTGAATCTTCAAAGCTCTGAAGAGAAGTAGCAGCAGATCTCCAAGTTTTTCTTCATATCTTCAAGTTTTTCCTTGAATATTCAAGATGGCTGAAGAACGTCAAGAAGATAATCCCGGAGAGGAAGGTCCTGTGCCCGTTCTCCGGTGGGACTTAGGGCTTTTTGAACAGATCACACGTGGTTTCCGGTTTCCACCGGAATGGGATGCCCGGTACCCCGGCCAGAATCAAACGGCTGCCGACGCAACGCCGAGGTACATCACCTTGTTTGAAGACTTCTTTCATCAAGGTAATTTCCGACTGCCGGCGACGAACTTTCTGGCTCATATTCTTCAGTTCTATGGGTTTCATATATCTCAGATGAGTCCACCAGGGATGGTGAGAGTTCGACTCTTCGAGTTTTTTTGTCGATCTCATGATATCGAGCCGACTGTTGAGAAATTCCGGGCTTTTTACCAGCTTCAAAGAAATATGGGTTTCTATTCTTTCGCCAGTCGTGGCGCCGCAAAGAAGATATTGCTGAACCCCCCCAAGAGTTTCCATGACTGGAAACCAAAGTTTTTCTATATCCGGGAGGAGGTAATCCCGATCGCCATGACCTTCCGCGCCTGGTCGGAACCGATTGTGAAAGAGGATCTGGCGATTCCAAAAAATGAGGCTTGGTATAAGCAGCTTTCTTCAACTCCAAACCGAGTGTTTGGTGAAAATGTCCTTGTCGCGGCGCGGATGAATGATCAGTGGCCGCCTGAGAGCGAAGACGTCCCTGTCTTAAAGTTCCAGGATAAAGGTTAGCTATTTCGTTTGTTTTGCTGATTTCTGTTTCGCAACTGTGTTTATTTATACAATTTGTCTTGTAGAGGCGCGCCTGTACCAAGCTGCGTTCTCCACCTTTGGTGGATCTATGAGCGTGCGCCCGCTCCGGGCTGGGGAGGAGTACTGGTATGAACAAATTAAGAGTAATTTCATGTACCCGGTTGCTGATGCATTTGCCGCGCCGCCGACCGCAACCGAAGGTGCGCATATACCTAACCCTCGTCCCTTGCGCTCTGTCACTTCTGCTGGGAAAGAGGTTGTCTATCTTTCCAGCGAAGAGTCTGTGGGATCCTCAACCGGGGAGTTAAGTTCCTGGTCTACCATCTTTGCAGGTGTGTTGTGTAACAACTGTGCTTGTAATCACTATGAACAGTTCTATTATCAATAAAACAATGTAATTTGATCACAATGTTTGTTTTGTTATGTTTTACATTTTTCATGTTTTGACTTTTGATCAATTTCAAACTCTATATCACTTTCTGGAGAGTTATACGCAAACTGGTGCGTAAACGTACTCAGTTTAACGCGACAAATACTCCGGAACATCAACATATACTCAACATACCTTAAATAACCTTTATATAACTTAGAAATAAGTTTTGAAGGCATTAGTATGGCAAAAACAAGTTAATTCGCTTACAGGGACTAAACTTGACAAACTGCGAAAGTATGTCAATTTGAACTGTAAAGAACATTCCGGAACATGACCATAAGTTAAACACACCTTAAATATCCTTTATATAGCTTAGAAATAGGCTTTGAGGGGTTCGGTGTGCTAAAATAAACTTTTGGGTTATTCAGGGACTAAAAGTGTCAAAAAGTGCACAAGTTTGCATTTTCGCGCATAACTTACGTTCTGAATACATCTGGACATCCAAAAATTTATGTAAGCATGACTATATTATATTTTAATGTTCGCCATAAGAAAAATCCTTTCGTTGCGTCATTTGGATCGTTTTTCGCATTCCGTCGTAATTAAGCGAACATCGCGTTCGTACGGCCAAACGAACTGACATCAGACATATTTTTGAACATGTTTCAAGTCCACAATGTTTAGGCATCATTTTAGGGCCTTAAAGTTGGCTTTATGGGCCTTAGAAGTGCCGGAAATGGGCTGAATACACAACAGGGACCAAAACTGTAATTTCTGATCTGCAACTCTCAAGCGGCCCGCCTGAGTTTCTTCACATCCTGACGCGGGCCGCGTCCGCCTGTCTGATCAGATAACAACGAACAGTCAGCACGATCCAGCTGTTTTAACCACAACCACAAGCTTACAACTTGCTTAATCAGCTGATAAGGACCACTTTAAGCTACCACAACTTTACGACACTTGTACGGATGGGATTAAGGCACGTTTTCCATGAAACGATCTTAACGGTGGACCGAATACTATAAATACCCCACCCCCATGCTTCATAATCACTAGAATTTTGATTTGAGAAACTCTAAGTTGAAACATTTGTTTCATACCTGATATTTTTGAATCGAGATTAGCATTCGGGGACCCTTCGTAAGTATTCTTTCGTTCTTTTCCTTATTTTTACTGCTTTTCGAGTCCGAAAGTCAAACTTTGTTTGACTTTCAGCGTTGACCAGCTTATGGTCAATGCGAAGTTCGTTTGAACTTCGCAACGTGATTGTAATCACGATGGTCATAGTCCTTGGGACTATGCCTATTGATTACCACGTTGTCTAGGGTCGTAGGGTAAGCGATCTGATCAATCGCTTATACCTTCGAACCCGACCCAGTTTGGTCGATCATTAGGATCCGACCAAATACATTAGGTGACCATAGTGTAGGGAATAACCTTCCGAGGTTATACCCTATGGTCACATCGTTTAAGTAGTTGTATGATAGGTAGTTTATATGCCTTAGGTAAATTACCAGAATACCCTTTTCATGTATAATTGGTAATTTAGCATATGTAACCTAAATTTTTGTCACATAACTGATTATGTAACATGTTTAGGCATATAACACTTGTCATAGGACTAGTTAGGCGGTCCGAACGCGTTTCACGCGCACGACGCGTTAAAGTAGCATAAGCTTCCTAAACGGGTCGTAATGGGTCGTAAACAATTATGTTAGGTTTCATTTAGTATGTAGGCTTTGTTAAACCAAATGACACGAGTCTCTACACTCGTTTGGTTTACGAAACCTCATTCTATCCGATCTTCCGATTTAGGTCCGGTTTATTAACATAGTTACCTATATTAGGTGCCGTTTGATTCCGAGATCTCTAGCATTACTTGGTGGTTATCTTTAGACATCTGAGCAATATCAAGTGAGTACATAGACCCCTCTTTTACTGTTTTCCAAACTGTTTTGGGGTGGAACACATGTGCCTACTTGTTACTTTCATGCTTTCCTGTTTTCACATCATATACCGGCTATGTTTGAGAGTACATTATAGTACATGATTTCATTACATTTCATGCTAGGTGTGCCCATTGTGTGCATTACTTAGTACATTGTTTTACATTACATTTCATGCTAGGTGTGCCCATTGTGTGCATTACTTAGCACATTGTTTTACATTACATTTCATGCTAGGTGTGCCCATTGTGTGCATTACTTAGCACATTGTTTTACATTACATTTCATGCTAGGTGTGCCCATTGTGTGCATTACTTGGTACATTGTTTTACATTACATTTCATGCTAGGTGTGCCCATTGTGTGCATTACTTGGTACATTGTTTTACATTACATTTCATGCTAAGTGTGCCCATTGTGTGCATTACTTAGTACATTGTTTTACATTACATTTCATGCTAGGTGTGCCCATTGTGTGCATTACTTAGTACATCGTTTTACATTACATTTCATGCTAGGTGTGCCCATTGTGTGCATTACTTGGTACATTGTTTTACATTACATTTCATGCTAGGTGTGCCCATTGTGTGCATTACTTAGTACATCGTTTTACATTACATTTCATGCTAGGTGTGCCCATTGTGTGCATTACTTAGTACATCGTTTTACATTACATTTTCACGCTATGTATGTTCATTTGATTACATACTTAGTGCATCACATGCTTACATTTTTGGTATGACATTTGGTTTGTTTAACATGGAACAATACATTCATTAACATTGATCATGCCATTCGTTAGTAGGTAGTGGTACCATAGGAATTGACAACTCCCGTTCCGGACATCCCAGGGAAAGGGGATGAAAGGAATGACCGAATTCGATATACATAATTTAGATAAACCTTTAATTTGTTTAAGGGTTTATCGCCACAGTCTCAAGGCTTGGATGTATGCATTTTAACAATACCGCATAAATGTTTGTATCAGTATAGCATGCATTTGTTACACAAAACATGACTTTGATTTAAACTGTGTTTTACTTCAATACCTTGTTGTTGTGCATTTTACATATGGTTTAGTTGATACATTTCAATTACCATACATGACATTTTGGTTACATATTACATGATCTACATTGAACATAAACATTTGACATTGATATACACATTGGTGGTTTACATTGGACATAGACATTTTGATATGGTTTACACAATAACACTTGACAATTGGTTTGTACATGAACAAGTTACGTTGGTGGTTGTTTGGGTAAATGATTTGAGTAACGAGGCGGGTCTAATATGATACAAACATGGTGGATACGCCGCTGGTACTTCCTATATATAAGTGTTTGTATAATATTACATAGCGCAACGTTATTCAAACCATTTCAGTATTGACATATTACATTTTATACACATAACATACTTTTCACAAGACATTGTTTTACAAAACAGTTTATTTTATACAATTCATTTTACATGGTTATTCATTTAACCTTACATTTACTTATACATATCAACTGATCTTATCGTTTTTCAATTGATTTACAATACAAAGCAAATTACAAGGTTCATGACTAAACATTTTCTTAAACACAAGTCATGAATCCTATTTTCATAAAACCTATGTATCTCACAGGCATTTTTATGCTGACGTACCTATTTTCACATGTGTTTTCAGGAGCTTTTCCGTAGGATGTTGATCATGACACTAGGGCGGACCTGTGCCTTAGAGACTAAAAATGGAGATAGACTTGTTTAATTATGTTATAAACTCTGTATTTCCTGTTTAAGACAATGTAACATCCTTGTTTAATAAATAAAATACAACTTTGTATGCCATGGTTATGAAACAATTTATTCTGTTACGACACGCCCTGATGTTTCCGCCGCGATTTGTTGTTTTACGCGGTCGGGGTGTGACAGAAGAGTTGGTATCAGAGCCAATGGTTATAGGGAATTAGGTTATTAGTAATGCTTTGACCTAGACTATAACTTTTCTAGGACCCTAACACAAGTTATCTTGTGTTTAGATCTTAAAACATATACATCACCTATCCTTAGGTGATTATCAAAACAAGAACCAAATTTTTTTTCGAAACGATTTTTGAAAAACAATCATCTGTTTTTGAATAAATTATTACAAGGTTTTGAACCCTCTATTGTAAGGTTTTGAACCCTCTGTTATATGGTTTTGAACCCTTTTAGTTTGGTTTTTGGCCTTGTGCCTTCAAATTTTCAAAATCTCGTCAACGTTTTGGGTTATAAATAATGTGAACACGTGCAAACTGGAAGGGTGAATGCCTGTATTCTGAGTTTTCTGTCTAGGCAAGCACTTCGTATACATCTCAACCAGACGCGAGACCAGTTGTGCTTACCTGGGAATTCTTGGGATGAGTGTTCACTTATAGGCGAGCATGTCTTCATTATACATTATTTTTGATCCATTTACTTTGATTAGTCACTGTGTGTCGTTTGTTTGCTTTGTGATACGGACGAATGACCACCATCTATGCTGTTTGCAATTCTTGTTTTTATCATCTCATTCTTTTCATCCAATCATCTCACTCGTTCCTTTTCATGTTTTCCTCTTTTAGAATGCCTCCTCGACGCGACAATCTGATAGCAACTGCCGAACTGGCAGAAATTATTGCGCAGCAGATGGCTGCTCAATTCCCAAATCTCTTTGCTCAATGGCAACAAGCCAACAACAACAACAATGCTCCATGCAAATACAAGGATTTTAATCAGGCTAAACCACTCAAGTTTAGTGGTTCTGAAGGAGCGACTGGGCTTCTTCAGTGGTTCGAGAGCAGTGAGAATACTTTCCGCCACGTGCAGTGTCCGGATAATCGCAAAGTCGAGTTTGCTTCGAGCGTATTTCAGAAGAGGGCTTTGAGATGGTGGAACGGGGTTATGAGAGACAGAGGTGCAGAAGTTGCTCTTGCACAGACATGGGCTGAACTTAGAGCCCTTATGATGAGGGAATTCTGTCCTCGTCATGAGCAGCGAGCTTTGGAGAAGGAATTTGATGATTTGAAGCAAGATAGTGGTGAGCACAGGGCTTATACTGATCGGTTTGAAGAGTTGAGTCTTCTTTGCCCGACAATGGTTACCCCACTCGATAAGGCTATCGAAAGATACATCGACGGCCTACCTGACTCGGTACAAGATATCCTTACTGGTAGTAACCCTACCACACTTCGTCAGGAAATCGAGTTATCAGCGACACTGACTGAGTCGCAGATCCGGAAGAACAAATTACACAGGAAGGGTGACAAGGGCAAGAAACAGTCGGCTGACAAGGGTGATAGCAAGAAAGGTCAAAACTTGAATGGAAAGAACTCTGGTTCTTCGAAGAGGTCAAGGAAGCGTAAGGCTTCCCAAAATTTTGCTGTCACTGCTCAAGCTAATCAGGCAGCTCCCAACCAACCCGCACAGCCTCCAGCAAAGAAACCTTATACAGGGAATGCACCTTTGTGCAATAGGTGCAACAGTCACCATCAGCCGCAACATCAGTGCCGTTTCTGTACTAGCTGTGGGAAGTCAGGTCATCTTGCTGATGTTTGTCGGTTTGCTCAGAACCGGGCAGTTCAGTACCTGGCTCAACAAGTTGCTCAGCCTCCTGCTCCGCAACAGGGTCAAGCTGCACGACCACAATACCCAACAGGTGCTTGTTACAATTGTGGGGATCTGACCCACTATAGGAATCGGTGCCCAAGACTGGCGAACCAGAACCAGAACCAGAATCAGGCTCCGGCTCGAGGCCGAGCTTTTAACATGAATGCCCAAGAGGCGCAGGCGGACGATAATGTGGTGAACGGTACGTTCTTTATTAATAATCAGCCTGCATCTGTTCTTTTCGATTCTGGTGCCGATAAGAGTTTCGTGTCATTGTCTTTTGAGCCTATGCTTCACGTGTCTAGAACAAAACTAGGTAAATCTTTGACAGTAGAGGTTGCTAGTGGTGAACCCATTATTCTTGATTCTGTTCTTCGCAACTGCCAGTTGAACCTTAACGACCATCTTTTTCCTATCGATCTCACGCCTATGCAACTTGGAAGCTTCGACGTCATTGTGGGTATGGATTGGTTATCCAAGCATCACGCTGAGGTAGTTTGTTTCGAGAAGATCGTTCGTGTGCCGCTTTCAACAGGCGAGATCCTGCAGGTTCAAGGTGAGAAACCGTCTGGTGGTCTCAAGCTCATGTCTTGTTTTAAAGCTCGGAAATATCTGCGGAAGAACTATGTGGCTTTCTTAGCACATGTTACAGAAGATAAAGGCAAGGGTAAGTCTATTTCAGATATTCCTGTCGTTCGGGATTATTCTGAAGTTTTCCCTGAAGATTTACCTGGTCTACCTCCAGCACGCCAAGTCGAGTTCCGCATTGATCTCGTACCTGGTGCAAATCCAATTGCCAGAGCTCCATATCGTCTTGCACCGTCTGAGATGCAAGAGTTGTCTAAACAGCTTCAGGAGCTCTCTGACAAAGGTTTTATCCGTCCTAGCTTTTCACCTTGGGGTGCACCCGTTCTTTTTGTCAAGAAGAAGGATGGATCCTTTAGGATGTGTATCGATTATCGTGAGCTTAACAAGCTTACCATCAAGAATCGATATCCCCTACCACGCATAGACGACCTCTTTGATCAGCTACAGGGCGCTTCCTATTTCTCGAAGATTGATCTACGTTCCGGATATCATCAACTTCGTGTGCAAGAAGAAGATATTCCCAAGACAACATTCCGCACTCGTTATGGGCATTATGAATTCACAGTCATGCCATTCGGTTTGACTAATGCTCCTGCTGTTTTCATGGACTTAATGAATAGGGTCTGCAAACCTTATTTGGATCAGTTCGTCATTGTTTTCATTGACGACATCTTGATTTACTCTAAGACGCGAGCTGATCATGAGCAGCATCTTCGTCTTACTCTGGAACTCCTGAAGAAAGAGCAACTTTTCGCCAAATTCTCCAAGTGCGAATTTTGGCTTAAAGAAGTTCAGTTTTTGGGGCATATTATCAACGAACGAGGTATTCAGGTAGATCCCTCCAAGATCAGTGCGATTAAGGATTGGGATACACCTACTACTCCTACTGAAGTTCGTTCTTTTCTTGGTCTAGCGGGTTATTACCGCCGCTTCATTGAAAACTTCTCAAAAATTGCAGTTCCTCTAACTGCTCTAACTCAGAAGAACAAACCCTTTGATTGGGGATTCAAACAAGAGAAAGCTTTTCAACATTTGAAGCAGAAGCTTTGCGATGCGCCTATTCTATCATTGCCTGAGGGTGATGATGATTTTGTTGTGTATTGTGATGCATCGAAATTAGGCCTTGGTTGTGTTCTGATGCAAAGGAACAAAGTCATAGCATATGCATCGAGGCAATTGAAGATACATGAGAAAAACTACACCACTCATGATCTTGAGTTGGGTGCAGTTGTTTTCGCTCTCAAGATCTGGAGACATTATTTGTACGGTACAAAATGTGTGGTTTTCATGGACCACAAAAGTCTTCAGCATATCTTCAACCAGAAAGAACTTAACATGAGGCAACGACGTTGGGTTGAGCTTTTAAACGACTATGACTGCGAAATTCGCTACCATCCTGGTAAGGCGAATGTCGTAGCTGATGCATTGAGTCGTAAGGAACGTACTAAGCTTCATTGTGTATGTGTTCAATCTGTTATTCAAGCTCGATCCGATATCCAAGACCGCATTTCTCAGGCTCAACAATCTTGTGTTTCACAAGGTTTGATGGATAAGGAATTTCCTTATCACATAACACCTGCTCTGGAACTGAAGGACAATGGATCGTATTACTTCATGGACCGTTTGTGGGTCCCAAGTCAGGATGATCTTCGTACCTTGCTTATGGATGAAGCCCATAAGTCTCGTTATTCCATTCATCCGGGCTCAGATAAGATGTATAAGGATCTTCGTACTCACTATTGGTGGCCTGGTATGAAGAAAGACATTGCCTTATACGTATCAAAATGCCTTACTTGTCTTAAGGTTAAGGCTGAACATCAACGTCCTTCGGGTTTATTGGTGCAACCAGAGATCCCAGTTTGGAAATGGGAAAACATTACTATGGATCTTGTTACCAAACTTCCACGCACTAAGAAAGGTCATGATGCCATCTGGGTAGTCGTTGATCGTCTTACAAAGTCAGCACATTTCTTGCCAATCCGTGAGGATTTTCCTGCTGACAGACTTGCTCAAATCTATGTTGATGAAATTGTAGCTCGACATGGTGTTCCTTTGAACATCATTTCTGACAGAGATGCTCGTTTCACTTCTCATTTTTGGAGAACCATGCAATCTGCTATGGGGACCCAACTTAATCTGAGCACAGCTTATCATCCGCAAACGGATGGTCAATCTGAGAGAACAATCCAGACTCTGGAGGATATGCTTAGAGCTTGTGTGATCGATTTTAGTGGTAGCTGGGATTCATATCTTAAATTGATTGAATTTTCCTACAACAACAGTTATCACACTAGCATCAAAATGGCTCCTTTCGAGGCTCTCTATGGTCGAAAATGTCGTTCACCAGTCTGCTGGAATGAGATCGGCGAGGCTCAACTTACTGGACCTGCCCTCATTTTAGAGACAACTGACAAGGTCAAGAAAGTTCGCGATAACCTTCAGACAGCTATGAGCCGTCAGAAGAGTTACGCGGATCCAAAACGAAAACCCTTGGAATTTCAAGTCGGTGATCGAGTATTACTTAAGGTCTCACCTTGGAAAGGTGTGATCAGATTTGGAAAGAAAGGAAAACTTGCACCTAGATATGTTGGACCATTCAAGATCGTCGAAAGAATCGGTAAGGTAGCCTACAGACTTGAGTTACCTCCTGAACTTGGAAATGTTCATCCAACTTTTCACGTGTCCAATCTCAAGAGGTGTTTAGCTGATGAGAACCTCCACATACCGCTTGACGAAATTCGTGTTGGCAAAACACTGAAATTTGTTGAGAAGCCTGTGGAAATCATGGAACGTGAAGTTAAGTGGCTTAAACGCAAGCGCATTCCTTTGGTCAAAGTTCGTTGGGAAGCTAAACGTGGACCTGAGTTTACTTGGGAACGCGAAGATCAAATGAAGGCGAAATATCCACATCTTTTTCCACAAGTTTCCTCTAAATAAATTTCGGGACGAAATTTCCACAAGTAAGGGAGACTGTAACAACTGTGCTTGTAATCACTATGAACAGTTCTATTATCAATAAAACAATGTTATTTGATCACAATGTTTGTTTTGTTATGTTTTACATTTTTCATGTTTTGACTTTTGATCAATTTCAAACTCTATATCACTTTCTGGAGAGTTATACGCAAACTGGTGCGTAAACATACTCAGTTTAACGCGAAAAATACTCCGGAACATCAACATATACTCAACATACCTTAAATAACCTTTATATAACTTAGAAATAAGTTTTGAAGGCATTAGTATGGCAAAAACAAGTTAATTCGCTTACAGGGACTAAACTTGACAAACTGCGAAAGTATGTCAATTTGAACTGTAAGGAACATTCCGGAACATGACCATAAGTTAAACACACCTTAAATATCCTTTATATAGCTTAGAAATAGGCTTTGAGGGGTTCGGTGTGCTAAAATAAACTTTTGGGTTATTCAGGGACTAAAAGTGTCAAAAAGTGCACAAGTTTGCATTTTCGCGCATAACTTACGTTCTGAATACATCTGGACATCCAAAAATTTATGTAAGCATGACTATATTATATTTTAATGTTCTCCATAAGAAAAATCCTTTCGTTGCGTCATTTGGATCGTTTTTCGCATTCCGTCGTAATTAAGCGAACATCGCGTTCGTACGGCCAAACGAACTGACATCAGACATATTTTTGAACATGTTTCAAGTCCACAATGTTTAGGCATCATTTTAGGGCCTTAAAGTTGGCTTTATGGGCCTTAGAAGTGCCGGAAATGGGCTGAATACACAACAGGGACCAAAACTGTAATTTCTGATCTGCAACTCTCAAGCGGCCCGCCTGAGTTTCTTCACATCCTGACGCGGGCCGCGTCCGCCTGTCTGATCAGATAACAACGAACAGTCAGCACGATCCAGCTGTTTTAACCACAACCACAAGCTTACAACTTGCTTAATCAGCTGATAAGGACCACTTTAAGCTACCACAACTTTACGACACTTGTACGGATGGGATTAAGGCACGTTTTCCATGAAACGATCTTAACGGTGGACCGAATACTATAAATACCCCACCCCCATGCTTCATAATCACTAGAATTTTGATTTGAGAAACTCTAAGTTGAAACATTTGTTTCATACCTGAGATTTTTGAATCGAGATTAGCATTCGGGGACCCTTCGTAAGTATTCTTTCGTTCTTTTCCTTATTTTTACTGCTTTTCGAGTCCGAAAGTCAAACTTTGTTTGACTTTCAGCGTTGACCAGCTTATGGTCAATGCGAAGTTCGTTTGAACTTCGCAACGTGATTGTAATCACGATGGTCATAGTCCTTGGGACTATGCCTATTGATTACCACGTTGTCTAGGGTCGTAGGGTAAGCGATCTGATCAATCGATTATACCTTCGAACCCGACCCAGTTTGGTCGATCATTAGGATCCGACCAAATACATTAGGTGACCATAGTGTAGGGAATAACCTTCCGAGGTTATACCCTATGGTCACATCGTTTAAGTAGTTGTATGATAGGTAGTTTATATGCCTTAGGTAAATTACCAGAATACCCTTTTCATGTATAATTGGTAATTTAGCATATGTAACCTAAATTTTTGTCACATAACTGATTATGTAACATGTTTAGGCATATAACACTTGTCATAGGACTAGTTAGGCGGTCCGAACGCGTTTCACGCGCACGACGCGTTAAAGTAGCATAAGCTTCCTAAACGGGTCGTAATGGGTCGTAAACAATTATGTTAGGTTTCATTTAGTATGTAGGCTTTGTTAAACCAAATGACACGAGTCTCTACACTCGTTTGGTTTACGAAACCTCATTCTATCCGATCTTCCGATTTAGGTCCGGTTTATTAACATAGTTACCTATATTAGGTGCCGTTTGATTCCGAGATCTCTAGCATTACTTGGTGGTTATCTTTAGACATCTGAGCAATATCAAGTGAGTACATAGACCCCTCTTTTACTGTTTTCCAAACTGTTTTGGGGTGGAACACATGTGCCTACTTGTTACTTTCATGCTTTCCTGTTTTCACATCATATACCGGCTATGTTTGATAGTACATTATAGTACATGATTTCATTACATTTCATGCTAGGTGTGCCCATTGTGTGCATTACTTAGTACATTGTTTTACATTACATTTCATGCTAGGTGTGCCCATTGTGTGCATTACTTAGCACATTGTTTTACATTACATTTCATGCTAGGTGTGCCCATTGTGTGCATTACTTAGCACATTGTTTTACATTACATTTCATGCTAGGTGTGCCCATTGTGTGCATTACTTGGTACATTGTTTTACATTACATTTCATGCTAGGTGTGCCCATTGTGTGCATTACTTGGTACATTGTTTTACATTACATTTCATGCTAGGTGTGCCCATTGTGTGCATTACTTAGTACATTGTTTTACATTACATTTCATGCTAGGTGTGCCCATTGTGTGCATTACTTAGTACATCGTTTTACATTACATTTCATGCTAGGTGTGCCCATTGTGTGCATTACTTGGTACATTGTTTTACATTACATTTCATGCTAGGTGTGCCCATTGTGTGCATTACTTAGTACATCGTTTTACATTACATTTCATGCTAGGTGTGCCCATTGTGTGCATTACTTAGTACATCGTTTTACATTACATTTTCACGCTATGTATGTTCATTTGATTACATACTTAGTGCATCACATGCTTACATTTTTGGTATGACATTTGGTTTGTTTAACATGGAACAATACATTCATTAACATTGATCATGCCATTCGTTAGTAGGTAGTGGTACCATAGGAATTGACAACTCCCGTTCCGGACATCCCAGGGAAAGGGGATGAAAGGAATGACCGAATTCGATATACATAATTTAGATAAACCTTTAATTTGTTTAAGGGTTTATCGCCACAGTCTCAAGGCTTGGATGTATGCATTTTAACAATACCGCATAAATGTTTGTATCAGTATAGCATGCATTTGTTACACAAAACATGACTTTGATTTAAACTGTGTTTTACTTCAATACCTTGTTGTTGTGCATTTTACATATGGTTTAGTTGATACATTTCAATTACCATACATGACATTTTGGTTACATATTACATGATCTACATTGAACATAAACATTTGACATTGATATACACATTGGTGGTTTACATTGGACATAGACATTTTGATATGGTTTACACAATAACACTTGACAATTGGTTTGTACATGAACAAGTTACGTTGGTGGTTGTTTGGGTAAATGATTTGAGTAACGAGGCGGGTCTAATATGATACAAACATGGTGGATACGCCGCTGGTACTTCCTATATATAAGTGTTTGTATAATATTACATAGCGCAACGTTATTCAAACCATTTCAGTATTGACATATTACATTTTATACACATAACATACTTTTCACAAGACATTGTTTTACAAAACAGTTTATTTTATACAATTCATTTTACATGGTTATTCATTTAACCTTACATTTACTTATACATATCAACTGATCTTATCGTTTTTCAATTGATTTACAATACAAAGCAAATTACAAGGTTCATGACTAAACATTTTCTTAAACACAAGTCATGAATCCTATTTTCATAAAACCTATGTATCTCACAGGCATTTTTATGCTGACGTACCTATTTTCACATGTGTTTTCAGGAGCTTTTCCGTGGGATGTTGATCATGACACTAGGGCGGACCTGTGCCTTAGAGACTAAAAATGGAGATAGACTTGTTTAATTATGTTATAAACTCTGTATTTCCTGTTTAAGACAATGTAACATCCTTGTTTAATAAATAAAATACAACTTTGTATGCCATGGTTATGAAACAATTTATTCTGTTACGACACGCCCTGATGTTTCCGCCGCGATTTGTTGTTTTACGCGGTCGGGGTGTGACATGTTGCGCGATTTTGGTATCGACCCTGAAGAGAAGAAAAAACCAACCAGGAAGAGGAAGGTGATCAACCTTGAGTCTGAAGTGGGGAGTAAGAAAGGTGGGAGTAGCCGCGCAGCTGCTGGCGCTGATAATAAAGGTACTCTTCGGCTTCGTCAGAGTGACTTGAAAGATTATGTGATAATTAGTGACTCACTTGAAGGCTTGTCGCGCGCAGGCGAGAAAGCTGGAGCGGGTGGCTCGAAAAGTGGAGGTAGCGCGGGTTCTCGTAACCTGGATGCTGGCGCTACTCCGTCCTCTGTTGCACATGAGGAGAAGGAGAAAGAGGAGGAGGAGGAGCCTGCTGCGCAGTTGATCAGAAAGAGAAGTAGGAGCGAGACCACAGCTGGTGTGTCTGTTGTGCCCAAAGCTGGTGAGGTTCCCTTGGTTGGGAAACGGAGCAACTTGCGCTCGCTTTACAAAGTTTCTCCGGGTTAGTTCTGTAGTTACATTATTCTGTTACCTCCGCTCTTTTTAACACTTGGTTTTTTGCAGAGGTTAAAAAGAAGACCCCTGAGAAGGGTGTGGTGTTTGTAGATCCCCCGGAGCCGGTACACAAGAGGCCTAAGGTTACCATTAAACCTTTTAAAACGGTGGAATCTGAGAAGGCAAAGCATGTTGAGGTCGAGACGGAGGAAACTGCTGCGACGGAGAAACGCGCGTCTGAGGAAGAGAGGAGGAAAACTAATGAAGAGCGTAGGAAGCTTGATGAAGACAAACGGAAGAAGGCCGAGGAAGAGAAGAGAAAGGCGGATGAGGAGAGGTCGAGGCTAGCTCAGCTGGAGGAAGAGAAGAAAGCTGCTGAAAAAGAGAATGAGAAATCCGCTGCTGCAAAAGAGAAAGCTTCTGGTTCGGCGGCTGGTCAGGGTGGTGTAAAACATGGCGCGCCACCGCGCTCTCCGATAGGCCCCCGGGATACTCTGGGGGATATTTATTACAAGTACTACACGGAAGAGAGCCGTGGTGAGGCTCCACACCAACCGCCCTGGGGCTTAAAGCAAAAGGATACCTTCCTCGAATTCACCCCCTGCCGCGACTGGTTGCTGAATTCCATTCCTCCAGGTGAGGTTGATCGCCAAAGAGCGCGCACCCACAGCGGGTTATATCATGCTTATGTTGTTGGCGAGGCCAACACCCGCGCTGCTAACCAGGAGATTGTTCGCGAGTGGCGAACGATGGTTAGGGAGAGGGATGATTGGGAAAAATACCGTGATCGGATATTACGGCGTGCTACTGACTTGGAGAAGTCGAGAGCTGCTTTTGATGAGGAGAAAGCAAAGTTTGAGGCTGACCGGAAATCAGAAGAGTGGGGGCGCGAGGGCCTGAGAAGCAAGCTTCAAGCTGCTGAACAGCAGTTGGCTAAGGAGAAAGCTGAGTTCAAACGCATATGTGAGAAAGACAATGAGCGCGCATTCGCGGCTCGTAACAAGATTGTCGACCTTGAAGCCAAGGTTGTTGAGTTGACAGTGAAGGTGGAGGATGCGCAAACTGCGCAAGCTGCTAAGAAGCAGGCTGAGGTTCGAGAAACTTCTTATTCCGTTTAATGCTTTTGTTTAATATGCTGACTGGGTCTTTTAACCCTTGCAGGCCGAATTGGCTGAAGTTAAGGCACAATTGTCTGGCAAAGACAAGGATTTGACTACTAAGGACGTCGAGATCTCTGAGCTAAAGCTTCGTTTGCGGGAACAAATTGAGAAAAGTGAGTCTTTGGAGATCGATCTCGAAGCTGAGAAGGTTAAGGCTGTCACTGCTGAAGAGGCCAAACAAAAAGCTGAGGAGGCCCGAGACATTAGCACCACTGCTCTTAACGTAGCGCAAAACAACTATTCCGAAGCTCAAGGGATCGTTGATACCTTGGTTTCTGAGGCCGAGTGGTTGCGTGGTCGAGGAATAGTTCTGGTACGCCCTTTCTCGACTTTTGTTTACTTCCTTAAAACCTGTTGTCTTATGTATTTCGTTTGTTGTAGATGGCCGACTCCATCTTAAATGCTGGGGAGCTAGACAAAGCTGTTGCTGCCGTTATAGATGCTTCTCTCGCAGTTGGTCATCGTAAAGGCTACCTTGAATGTGCGCAACCTGCCACAGCTATGCTTGGGCAGGAATTTGACATTAGTCACTGCTCAGTGACTGATCAAGCTGAGGCGGAGCTAGCTCGCGCTGAACACGGTTATGATCATCTGTCGATACCGGTGATGAATTTGGTTACTGATGCGCTGAAGCATGATGACTGGTGTCAACGGCTGAAGACTATCCTTGACCCACCGGAGACCGTTGAGCTCTCGGATGAGGAGGAAGCTGCGGGTGATGATGGCGAGGGTAAAGGTGATGGTGATGGCGGCAAGCATGACGATGATAATGATGATAGCTTTGAATATGCTAGTACTTTTAAGCTCTGTGCCTTGTAATTTTTCCTTGGAAGTTTTGAAATGTAAGTAGACCCTTACGTTTGTTTGTGATCAAATGAATGACACCCTGTCTTAGTGTAACTGTTGCGCGGTCGCGCTTGTTTTAAATATGATGTTTGTTTATTCTTTCCCGTTACAATTATTGCGCTGTTGTTAGAAACTTTGGTTAAGTTAGCACGAATAAATGTAAGTGTGGCTCGTGAGTGTAATTGCCCGGTCTCGCGCTATGTTCGCGGAGGACCTTGGAGGCGTTAGTCGAGAGCTCGTAAGTTACTGGAGTGTTTTCGTGCTAATCAGAAGTTTAAACATGCATTTGTAATGAAAGAAATAAAATAGAAAACATGTCGTATGCTTTCATTGACTTGGAAACAGGCGCTTAGGCCAATCATACATTGCTTGTAACGTAAAGGGCGTGTAGCCAACGTAGGAAAGTAAAGGGTGCATGGCCAACATTAGTGGATAAAGGCGCAGGGCCTAGAATAGTCACATATAGCATTTGCGCAGTTGTTGCGCATTCCACGTGCGCGGGATGATATGTCCATCCAGGGTGCGCAATTTGTAAGCCCCTTTTCCTAGCACTTCGTGAACCAAGTATGGGCCTTCCCATTTGGGTGCTAGTTTTCCTGGGCGTTCAGCATTTGAAGCTTCGTTGTCTCGGAAGACGTATTCTCCTGGAGTGAAGGTACAGATGCGGACTCTTGCATTGTAGTACCTTTCCAGTTGTGTCTTGTACTTGGCTTCTTTAATTCGCGCAATTTCGCGCCTTTCTTCTAGCAAATCCAAGTCGAGACGACGCTCTGCCTCGTTGTCGATTGCGTTGACTGCTGTCAAGCGCGGAGAGGGCAGGCCTACTTCTGCCGGGATAACCGCTTCTGAGCCATAGACTAGGCTAAAAGGGGTTTCGTCGGTACTCGTCTTCGGCATGGTTCGGTGAGCCCACAAGATACCCGGGAGCTCATCCACCCAGCCTCTTCGCTTTGTGCCCAGCTGGGCCTTTATCCCATCTACAATACACTTGTTCACGCTTTCAACCTGCCCGTTGCCTTGAGGATGCGCAACGGAGGAGAAAGTGTGTTCGATTTTCATCTCTTTCATCCACTTCTGGAGGTCCTCAGAAGCAAAATTGGTTCCGTTGTCTGTGACAATCTTGAGTGGGAGACCAAACCTGCAAATGATGTGTTCCCAGATAAACTTGCACACCATCATTGCAGTGGTTGAGGCGAGAGCTTTGGCCTCCACCCACTTAGTAAAATAATCAACGGCTACAATTATGAACTTGACGGCACCAGGAGCGTCTGGGAAGGGTCCCACCATATCAATTCCCCACTGCTGAAAAGGCCAAGCAGTGGATACGGGGATGAGATCGTTCTTAGGGCGCAGGGTTTTTGGAGAATGTCGCTGACAGGAGTCGCACTTGCTCAGCTCCTTCAGGGCATCAACATGCATCCCTGGCCAGTAATATCCAGCGTTCATAATCTTTGCAACAACCATGCGTGGCCCTGCATGGATGCCGCAGATTCCTTCATGAATCTCCCTTATCAGATAATTCGCATCTTGGGGGTCCACGCAGCGCAGTAGTGGCCCCAAGAAGGACTTGCGATATAAGATACCACCATTCATTTCGTATTGCTGGGCCTTGTTTTGAATCTTCCTTGCCTCTGCTTTGCTCTCCGGGAGTATTCCTTCCTGCAAATATTGAATTATAGGGGTCATCCAGGATGGCTGCCCTATCTCGATCACGTTGACTTGTCGTAGCAGAACTGATGGATTCTTGAGTACTTCAATCCTTACATCTTTGGCGAGATGTTAAAAGGAGGTTGAAGCAAGCTTGCTCAAGGCGTCAGCCGGTTTGTTTTCGGAGCGATTGATGTGGACTACCTTGTAAGACTTGAATTGTTGAAGCAACTCTTTCGCCTGTTCTAAATATAGGGCCATAACTTCGCCCCTTGCATCATAGATTCCGTTGATTTGACTGGCGATTAGAAGTGAATCAACATGCGCTTGAAGATCTTTAGCTCCCATTTTTATGGCGAGGCGCAAGCCTGCCAGAAATGCCTCGTACTCCGCCTCGTTGTTGGTGTTTTTAAAATCCAACTTGATGGCGTAAGTAAATTCATGATTTTCGGGGCTTACAAGGCGCAATCCAGCTCCCGCGCCATCTTCGTTTGAAGCCCCATCGGTGTACAACATCCATAACTCGTTTGTTGATTCTTTCACGGGAGTTTCCACAAGCTCACAATCTTTGATTTTCTCTACTGGGACTTCTGTGATAAAATCGGCGAGCACCTGACCCTTGATGGCTGGGCGTGGCCTGTACAAGATGTTGTGACCCCCCAACTCAATTGCCCATTTTGCGAGCCTCCCAGATGTCTCCGGCTTTTGAAGTATCGTGCCGATATGGAAATTGGTAAGTACGGTGATCACATGCCCTGTAAAGTATATGCGCAGCCTCCTGGAGGCGTGTAGTAGCGCAAGCACCAATTTTTCCATCGTGGAATATCTCATTTCCGGGTCAGTGAGTACCCTGCTGACGTAATAAATTGGAGTTTGGACTCCATTTCTCTCCACCAGTAATACCGACCCTACTGCCTTATCCGAAGAAGATAAGTACAGTATGAGTGGCTCTTTTTCAAACGGTGCAGTCAGGGTAGGGAGTTCGATCAAACATTCTTTCATTTGCTGAAAAGCCTTCTCTGCTTCAGGGGTCCACTTGAATTCTTGTTTCTTGACACAGTTGCGTAGAGTGCTGATAAAAGGGTATGACTTTGCGGCGTGATTTGATAGAAAGCGGTTAAGCGCGGCTAGTCGGCCGGCCAACCGTTGCATCTCTTTGATTGTTCGTGGCGACGGTATTCGTTCTATTGCCTGGACCTTTTCTGGATTCACCTTAAAGCCGCCATTTGTGACTATGAAGCCTAAAAATTTCCCTTCTTCCATACCAAACGAACATTTGGCTGGATTCAGTTTCATGTTCACACTGCGCAACGAATTGAATGTTTTTTCGATGTCTTTCAACATTTGGTCTTCTTCCGGACTGTTGACCACTAGATCATCGATATAAACCTCGATATGCTTTCCAATATCTCCGGAAAATGTCTTATCCATCAGGCGCTGATACGTTGCTCCAGCGTTTTTGAGACCGAACGGCATCTTTGTATAGCAAAAGATCCCGAGATCGGTTCGAAAAGCTGTCTTGTCTTCATCTTCGAGCTTCATTTGAACCTGATGGTACCCCTTGTAGCAATCCAAGAAGCATTTCCATCTGTATGGCGCGAGAGAGTCAATCTTTTTGTCGATCTCGGGCAAAGAGTAACAATCTTTAGGGCATGCCTTGTTGAGATCGGTATAATCAACACACATTCACCATCCTCCACTAGACTTCTCTACCATTACGGGGTTCGCAACCCAACTTTGATAACGTACTTCTCGCAAGATCCCCGCTTTGAGTAGTTCGCATACTTGCTCATTCATAGCTTTGGTTTTGTCTGCCCCTAAGTTGCGCCTTCTTTGGACTTTCGGCTCAACAGAGGGGTAGGTGTTTAAACAGTGCTCGGTAATGTCGCGCGGGACTCCGGTCATGTCAGCCGGGGTCCAGGCGAAAATATCCATGTTCTTGAACAGGAGCTGCTTGAGACGAGTTCTGATGTTTGGTGAGATTGCGTGGCCTATCGTCACCGTTTGCTCCGGGTACTTGCGATTTAAAACCCATTTTTCGGGCTCGGTTGTTGAAACCTTCGCCGCTTTTGTTGGGCGCATTTCTTCTGTTGACATCACTTCTTTCTTTGCATAAATGATTGCCACCCCCGTCTTGGTTGGGAATCCAATTGCTGAGTGGGGGGTGGAAGTTATCATGTTCAGCTCACCTTGCGTCTCTCTCCCGATCAGCACATCATGTCTTGACTTAACAGGCATCACCATGAAGTTAACGTTCGTTGTTCTTGAATGCTTCCCGTCAGAAAGCGTGACGGGAAAGCTGATTTGGCCAAGCGGGAAGACCATTTCGTTGCAAAATCCTGACAGGGGGTAGTCAACTGGCTCGAGTCTCGCTTTGTCTTCATCGTCGAACTGATTAAAACACTGCTCATAGATGATGTCTGCTGTACTCCCCGGGTCAATGAAGACGTATTCAGTTTCGTAATGGCCGATGATACCGGTGATGACGATGGGTCGTGTGGCTCGAGGACCCCCGCGCACCACCGGGAAAATGACCTGCTGCTCTTGCCATGAAGGCTCATACGGTCGTTTGCCTTTTTCTCTTACGCTATACCTTGGTCCGTTGACCATGTGGGTCTCTAAGCGTCGGACTTTCTTGTGATTTCCTTCATCGTGGCGATGGAGCTGTCGAGTTTCTTTGCGCACGTTTTTCACCAAGTGGCTCAGCTTTCCACTCTTCAGCGCTCTCTCGATCTCTTGACGTAAGCTGTAGCAATCATCTGTTAAGTGGCCTGTATCCTTGTGGAAATCACAATACAGGTTGGGGTCTTGCCCCTTTTTGTTCGTCATAGGCCTTGGAGCCTTAAAATCATGGTTCTCCGTCATTAGCACTTCTTTTGGTGTTTTTATGAGCGAAGTCCAGTGCTTTTCTCGATTATCATCTCTGACTGCCTTTCGATAGCCGATGCGGTCAATAGTATCTCGCGCGTCTTCTTTGTAGCGGGATCGTTCTTCATAACGAGGTCGTTCACTATAACCGCTGAAGTGATTGGCCTTCCACCCAGGGTTTTTGCCTTTGTTTCGTCTGTTGTCGTCGCGCGAGTGACCCCCTTTTGAAAATCGATCTTCAGAACGATAACTGTTGTTTCTGGCGAGTGACTCTTCAGTTTGCGCGACTATCTTCGCGGCTTCCATGAGCTTATCCCATTCCTTGGGCATTCTATCTTTCCCGGTGATGGTTCTAATTAGGCTATCGCAGCGGAAAGCGAGTGATGAAATGGCAGCGCATGAGTTGCTCCCTAACGCCGCCGATTTCCAGGCACTCTTTGTTAAAGCGAGTGATGAAATCTTCCAAACCCTCGTTATCTCTGTGCCAGATGTCTTCAACCTCAGCTGTGTCGCGCTGGTACCGTCTTTGTTGACTGAAATGACTCAAAAACTGAGTCCTGAAATCCACCCATGATTTTATCTTTCCAGGAGGAAGGCTGTCGAACCAGGCGCGAGCAGCCCCCGTAAGCGTTTGGATAAACAGATGGCACCACATGGGCATATTCCATCCTCCCATGCAGCCCACGCTTGTGAAAACTCTGACGTGATCATCGGGATCAGTCAATCCGTTAAACTTTCCGACTGTCGGAGGTAACTTTTCTCTCTTGAGTGGCGCAAGAGCGATTTTTGGAATGAAATTGGAATGCTCTACAGCTTCAGCTGGTCGATAGGCGAGGCGGAAGTCTTGCTCTGCCTCTTCGGTGTACCCCACGTGCTGCCTTGGTTTGTTGTATTCGTGATTTCTTTGTAAACGATTGAAGACCGAAGATTCTTCATCGTTTTCCCAAGTTGGATCATTTGGGTCAGTATCTTCCCATTCGTCATTCATGTTGCGCGGCGTGAGCCGGCTATGAACTGGGCCTCTTTGAATGCTTGACGGGTCGTCATAATAGCTTTCTGTTTCTCCCCGTGTATCGCGCGTGGCCTGCACGCTTAGTCTTCGGGTAGGGGGAGGTCTGTTGGCTCTTCCTTGGATATTCTGCGGTGGTGGCATCTGGCGCGGCCCGTGACTGGGGCCGGTTGGTGTAACCAAGGACGGTTCTGCCGTTAAGACTGCTTGTTGCGCGCTCAAGGATTGATATGCCGCGTTAATAGTGGCAAGTTGCTTGGCGTACCATGAGGCTGGGGTTTCGCCCTCTGGTAGCCCTAGTAGCGCCGAGATATTCTGAGGTGGAGCTGGGTTTGAAGGTCCAGCACCGTTGTTTCCTGGGGTTACCGTTTGATAGATGCGGGTGAGGCTCCCGCGCGGTCCCCCCGTATTGTTTACTTCGATTTCGCCAATTTCTTCAACGTTTTGGGGTTGGATGTTTTGATTATCCACCCCCAACGCTGCATTAGGGTTTGCTCCAAGGCCAACAAACTCGGGAATGATTCCTTGATCAGCCATGATCGGAGGAAGGAAAAAACACGAAAAACTCAGGAAAGAAGAAGATGAAAGTGATTTGTAGAAAAACCGGTGGGCGCCAATGAAGAAACACGGAACTAATTACGGGACTAGTCAGTTTGGTTTATGTTTCTACCATGATGGTTAATCTTCTTTATGGTTTCCTGAGCTCCTTAATGACTGGGGTTATCTGCAAAACAGAACACCGTTACTCGTTAAGAGGGGAATGTGGGGGTTTCCCTCTTAACCGGGCTCCGGCGTGAGAATAAGCGACTGCTTTGGGGAGATAATTTAAGTATTAAGTGAGAGTAGAGGGAATGGAATGTTTAACCTGTGGAGTGGAGGTCCCTATTTATAGCCGGAGAGGTGTAAGAGGATGTGGGCTGATGGGCCTTGGGCCAGAAGGCGACAACATGGAGGATATGCTCCGTGTCTCACTGGTGTCGACCGTTAGTGGCTTCTAGGAGCTTTCTAGAGCTGGCGTAATGTGATTGGAGCCACGTGTCACTGTTGTCGGCCTGACCGCCCTTCTGCCATCAGCAGGTAAGTGGAGATCGTGGGGCAGTTGTCTCTGCCTTATGATTGGTGCCATGTAGACGTCCTTAAGTACTTTTTGTCTCCTGCATGTCAGATGATCGTGGAGCACGATTGACTAGAGCCAGAGGGACGTTGATTGGCTCTTTTCTTCTGCCACTTGTACCTTGTGTACTATTTGGAGCAGCCTTGCGCTGCTTCCCTGCACGAGCCTTGATGGGCACATTAACTAACTCGCGCGGGGTTTAGGTGACTGAGTATTCTTTCGGTATGCTAAGTGTTGTTATTGGAGCTTCTTATTGTCTAGGTCTCGCGCTACGTAAAATAGAATATGGTGTATCTCGCGCGAGGTTAAGGATAGGAAGCTTTTTGAATGAGGAGTATGGTCCCGCGCGCAACCTTTATGGAGGTTTGCACGGCTTTTTTGGGACCATACCCCTTCAGTGATCCTTTTTTTTTTGAAAAAAAGAAAAAAAGATGGCATCTTACTAACCATGTTTTAAATATGATTTGAAACTCATGATATAATCTTGTAAAGTAATACATATTGATTTGAAATATGCTGATAATATATCGCCATTAAAACATATAGGAGTGATTAAGGAGACATCAGACATGGCTTCAGTATGGGAGGAGCATGGTGTTGGTGGTTGGTATGGTGGGGCTGTACGAATGAGCTGAGGGAGTTGATTATAGACTAGCTAGCACATCAACATTTTTTTTTTCAATTATTTGTGTCCCAATTTCAATTATATTTGTTAAAAAAGTTATTAACTTGAGTTACATTGTTTAATTTGTACACTTCATAACTTTTATAAGCACCCTTATATATGTTGGAGCTATGCAAGAGGGCTTGAAATGACTCTCTTTCGCTTTAGGCAGTCTTGACGAGGGGCAGACCTATGTGTCTTGTGGGTGGGCGGACGGCGTACGCACCCCTTGAAAAAAAATTAATGTATTTTTAGGCAAAAACCCTACCGCACCGCTTGAAAATATGGTTGAACCCTTCTTCCGCACCCCAAGCAAATAATTCTTGGGTCCGCCACTAGTCTTGACACTCATATTTGAGTTGTTTGTCTTCGTCCCGAGTAGGAAGTTAGCATGTAAACATCATAGAAACACGTTAGGGGGTCTAGAGATCATGGTTTAGGGTACCACCTTGTGACAGTTCAGGGAGCAAAGATCAACCATGAATTAGTGGGTGGGCATGTATATATTTGTGTATCATGTATTCATGTCATGTGAAGAGAGATGGAAAGAAGCGGATGGTATATCTTCTTAAGTCGTATGACTACTATCATGAGAATAAATCACATTATTCACATGGTTTTTTAAACGACAAATGTCATTTCTACTTTACACCAATTAATCAGAACTTTTTTCTTTGTCTAGGTTTGAACCTAAGGGTGTAAGGAGTGGTTAAACACTTTGGAGTGGTAAACTAAAAAACCGACCAATCAGAGCGCGCCATGTCAATCAGGCAAAAGTGTTTAAACTTTGCTGAAAAGTGTTGGCAATGGTTTAAACATTTGGTGAAGTGGTAAACTTTTTAAATAAAAAAAAGGAAAAAGATGTGATTGGTTGAGATTGGAATGGACCCCACCCCACACCCCCCTCTCTCTCTCCTTCCTCCCTTCCCCGCATCGGTGAAGCCTCACCGACTTCACTCCCATTTCGTCAAACACTTCATGCGGCAAGGGGTTGGCATTAGTTTGCCACTTCGGTAATTGGGTTTGCCGAGTGGTTTACCGAGCCACTCCGCACGCCCTAAGATCTCCCCTTTAACTGACATGTACCTCTACCAAGTACCAAGTGAGCTAACCGGCACATTATTCACATGTTAGTTGGGAGTATTAGCGTTGATTTTATTCGATTTCATCTCCTTCATCAAAAGTGACTTTTTGTTGAAGTTATAAATAAATGCTTGTTGATGCTGTTTAATAACATGTTGGGATAAGCTCAAATATCCATTTAATAGCTTACTCCCCTAGTTGGTCCAAACCCAAAGAAAAAGCCCAAAGAGCAAAAAACCCAAATCCATTGAACTGGAAAATGGCTTGATGTTCTAATTGTTGAAAAAAGGCCTGTCGGGAATGTTCCAATTTTGAAATTTTAAACATTGTTGTTGTTGGAAAATGGCTTGATGTTCTAAACAAAAATGTTTCGCATGTACTGTCAAAGGTTAAATTAAAGTGGTGTAACGTCACAGGCAAATTCAACGTCGACCTTGACTACTAATGATTTTTTTTTATTTATAAGACATATCCCGTCTCAAATATCATCAACGCGTTTTGTGTGCATTGTATGTGACTGGCATAGGTAAACTCCTGGAAAGTGTCAACCTATGTTAGAGGTGTACAAATCGTTCTTTTTTTCAATAACCGGTCCGGTTTTTAACCGAACCGGTTTTTTTCATCAAAATCAAAAACCGGTTTTTTTTATAACCGGTTTTGGTTACTAACCGGTTTTTTTTTTTTTACTCAAAACAATAACCGGTCCAACCGGTTAGAGTCGGTTTTTAACCGGTTTATGCAAAAAAAAAAAAAAAAAACCCGGTTTTTTTTTAATAACCGGTTTCGGTTTTAAAACCGGTTTCGAAGATTAAGATCCCTAACCAGTCTACAACCGCCGGTTCGGTTCGGTTCTAAAACCGGTTTTTTTTACACCTCTAAAATCTGTGAATTTCTGATAAGCAACCTAACCTATTAAGGATAAAACGAAAAATATTAGTGTTACGAAAGATCAGATGTTACAAGTGGACTCACCAAATACGTTGCGATTGTATAAAATTAGATTATGCTAAAAACATGGCTTATGTTGTTGGCTCTATGATTAATTCCCATCTTACAGCTGAATAACAGACTAAAAAACTATTGAAAAGTACAAATATTCTATATCCGTAATCAACTCAAATTATTATTAAAAAAACAAAAAGAAAGAAAAAAAAAACATGAGGCGGCACCGTTTTGAACTTTTTTTTCCATAGAAAAAAAAAAAAAGATGCGTTTGTTAGGAATTTTCGTAGGCACGACGCATCGATACTATCCATGACACGTTTAAAATCCAACGTCATAAATTCTCCTCTGCATGACGTCATCGTTTACCTTTTTCCCTTTTAAATAACTTATATAGACGACTATTCACACAAACTCTTCATTGTTCATAATCCATATGAAATCATCCTCTTAATTCAATTCTTTGCCACAGCGACGTCGTATCAGGTCGGGTCAAAACTAAATGGAAAACTTGAAGAAAAAGCGGTTGGAGGTAACAGACGGAAGAATATCCGGCAAGAAAATCAGGTCCAAAAAGGAGCAGTCTAACGGCGGAGTAACGGCTGATGACGCTGAACTGGACGAATTTTTGGCTATTTTAAACCGGTTACAGGCCGGTTTTCATCATTTTCAGGAGAAAGGTGCCGGTAAGGCTGCCGTTAAACCACCGGTGACATTTGAGTTGAGTGACTTTAGTTTCCAAGATGGTGGGAGGAAAATAAGTACAGGAGATACACCACAGAACGATGATGTTGTCGGATTTGATCTTAATGCCGATCCGGTATTTGATCAGAAGTCCGGTTGAACCGGTTAAACCACCGGTACAACTGGTTGAACTACCCGATACACCCAGTTAAACTGTTTCTGAGCTAAATCTGATACGGTATAAAAACCGGATTTTAAAAGATTGGTTAATTATGGTTATTTTGGGTGGGTTGGTTAGCAAATTGACGTATGTTTTTTATTATTGTGGTTTCTTGGTCAGCAAATTGACCTTTGTTTGTTGTTGGTTTAATAATAAATGTATTATGTGCATTAAAGCTTGTGTCATAGTGCAAGCAAAGAATTACGTGTATGTAACTAACATGACCAATTCTTTCAACGTTATATAATTTGTAACTTTATAAAACGAGTTGCTTAAAAGAAACGAGTATTTAGAATTATGATTGATATTGGAAGTACGGGTGCAAACAAGCCCAGAGGCTCGAGAGCTACTCGTGATCGGCTCGGTTAAAAGCTCGAACGAGTCAAGCCTTAACGAGCCCAGCCCGAGCTCGAGCCTGAAATAGAGCTCGTTTAGTTATCGAGCCCGAGCTCGAGCCTGAAATACAAAGCTCGTTTAGGCTCGCGAGCCCAAACGAGCCTAAACAAAATTTTAGTTTTTTATATATATAATATAATAATGATGATGATAACATTGGTGAGCCGAGCTCGAGCCGAGCTTTAGCTCGCTTAATCGCTGTTGAAACGAGCTCGAGCGGAGCTTTTAGCTCATTTGAGGTTGTTCTCAAAATAGCTCGAGCCGAGCTCGAGCTTTGGGTTTTACTCACGAGCCGAGCTCGAGCTCAAAGAAGTAGGCTCGAACCAAGCCGAGCTCGAGCCCGAGCTTCATAAAAACATAACGAGCCGAGCCATAGCCTAGTCGGGCTCGAGCTCGGCTCAGTTCGTTTACACCCCTAATTGGAGGGTTTAACCCTCTCTATCTCAAACCCACCCAAAAAACCATAATTAATCATCGTGTTTGTGTCTTATTAGATCGTGTTTGTGTCTTAAGGATGGACGGTGTGGTTCGGTGAACCCTTCGGGGACTTCACTTCACCGATCGGTGAACCATTTCCGATGATTGTTCGGTGTTCAGTGATAGCTTTCTTCGGTGAGTACTCACCGCTGCGGGGAAGAGGAGGGAAGGAGGAGAGAGGGGGTTTAATGGTGGGTCCCAACCCCTTTCAACCAATCACAATTTTTTTTAATTCTTTACCACTATCAAGGTGTTTGAACCATACCTAGTGATTGAGTGCAAAATGTGGAGTGGAATGGGGACTTGACATGTCATAATATTATTGGCTAGTGAATAACTCAAACACCCTAAAGTGATTGAACCATACCCTCCACCCTAACTTGTCGGGTTTGTGTCTTAACAGGTTGTATGATATGCTTGTAAGTTTTTATTTTTAATTTGATTAACATTACAAAAGTATCCTCACATGCTTCGCACATGACCTTAACTAACGATAAAAATTAATCGGGTTAGGGTTAAAGGAAATAACATGTAACATTTTAAAACGTTATGGACAAATCTCATCAATTTTGAAGTTAAAGGACACCGCCTGCAATTTGATAAATACATAAAAGACAAAACTTGTAATTTACTCATTTTAAAATATATGATGCGCTGTTTTGACATGTTTGACCCTTCCAAAGGCGTTGCCCCTTGACTCATTGCTAAATCACAATACTAATAAAAGTTACTCTAATCTATCTATACTTTCTATAAAAGGAGAAATCCCAATGACATAAGAAAAGTTGATGTGTCAGCAGAAGAGGCTGTCCAACAAGGCTTTTCTTATGTCATTTTGACATCATAAACCTTAATATTAAAAGCCTTTAAATTTCAAAGTTGGCCCACATCCAAATCTCAAAGGTAAAAGTCTGCCCATTAAACCACTGGCCTACATAACCACTGCCCATCAAAACCAGTTCCCAATAAACATCTGTCGAGATTCAAATATCATTTAAAATTTTGTTTAAACATCTTCCCTCAACATTTTATAATCAAACATCAGTTCCCAATAAACATCTGTCGAGATTCAAAATTCGGGCTCCACATTCAAAATTCAAAATTCAAACCATATATTCTAATCCTATAAATAAGATATAATTATCTGGTTTCACATTCAAATCTCGCTCGCTCATATATGTGAGCGTATCTCTCTCTCTCTCTCTCAAATGCATTTTTCTCGTGATTCAGCCGCTAATCTCTGATTACACTTCTTTGTTCGAATGTTTGTTGATTATGTTTACATGTTATCGTTCCAGTATCATTGTTCCAACATCGTCGTTTCAATGAAGCTTCCCGTCACACATCAACCTTTCAATATCGATGTTGCAGTATCATTGTTGCAACATCGAGAAAAGTTGCATGTGCTATCTTCTTTGATGGGAGAGTTGCATTGTTGGATTTTCGGTAAATCGAAAGTCAGGTTTTCTTGCGTCAGTAAGATTTTCTTCTTTTATAGAAAGGATAGATTCGTGAAAGGTCAGATGTGCTACAACAGTTGAGAAGAGACCTTTGCATTTTAGGTCTGTTTCTTATTTTGATTAACTGTTGATGATGTTGAGAGTTTTTATTTACACTGACATTTTAGAATATGTTAAGATGCATGTTTATATTATTAAAATGAACTACTGTCACACCCCGATATTTCCACGTATTACCGGTGGGCCCGGTGGGGAGTATCGTGACGTAGTTGATATCATCATAGACAATTTATCTCAGTTTATATACACAGTGGAATTCGAAAGATAAAATCATTACAAATCGAATGAAAGTAATATCATTTATTACAAAACGGTTGTAAAGGATCCACAGGCGGATCAAAGTCAAAAAGAAACATTGTTCAACAGATTTATAAACATCTAAGCTTGCAAGAATCTTTATTGATGCTAGGAGTAGCCAGCCTATTCCGATTAGTACCTGCACTTAACCTTTTTGGAAAATACGTCAGTTTTCACTGGTAAATACAATTAACCGACTCATTTTGAAAATGTTTAAGAAAATTAATTTGAATGCACAAGGCACAAAATATCTTTTATAACTTGGGATAATTATTTATATATAAACTTGTAAAAGAATTACATGTTCGTTATACGTTCAGTAGCCCGGGCTGAATACCGGGTTAAAGATTAATAGACACACCACATGATATAATCCCGCGGCGAGTTATTCTCGAACCGTCGGTTATACCTTTTTATTTATATGCACTGGCAAGCGTATGCCTACACCCCGTGCTTAGGTCGTGGCCATTTCAATGAATGATGCCAAGGATATCCGGGACATGGTCATTAACCCCCCAAAGGCTTTAAGCAAGCATAACAGTTTAAACGGGTCATCTCAATAAATTAACCTTTATATGACTAAAAATTCAATGCCCGACCAAGCGGTATTTTATATACCGTACCCCAAGCCCGTATAAGGGAAAATAAGTTAAAAGTATTTACCTGAGCAAATTATATAAATTTATCCCATCCGTACAAATCAGCAAGTGCAAGTATCTTTTACTGGGCTCCTATATCTTGAATGAAGGTTTTAATTAACCTATTAGATTCCTAACGGGTCTTACTTAAGTTAAAACTTAGACCGGTTAGTTTTAAAGGAAGATACACGGTTCGAAACGCATGATTAAGCGAAGACCGGAATAGAATGTGGTTTAGACCCGACAAGTTTGTATACTTGTATAATATGGGTAAACTAAACACATTCTGGATTTTGAGATAAAAATGATAAGGTTTGACCCGTTTCGGCTAATTTATGCAAACTAGTTACATAAACCGTACCGAACACGAAAAATGCATAACGGGTAACCATAAGAGTCATATACAGGTTTCCTAAGTTAATATGCCTTAAATATGTTGTGATAACAGTAGGATACCTTCCATTATGCCCAAAATGGATTTAAACTCAAATTATGCCCCGCAGGGGTATTTTCGTCATTTTAAAGCTTATAAAAAAGTTTAAATATTTATCTGAGTTTCAGGTCTGATATAATCAGTAAAATTATTTATTTTTATAAGTCATAACAGTAGGGTATTGCATATATGTGAAATTTATCTTTTATAACCAAACTATGCACCGTAGGGGCATTTTGGTAATTTCACATAAGCTTTAAAGGTCAAAATTAGAATTCTGAGTTCAAAATTTTGCTTACTGTTTAATTATAAAAATTTACTTAAAACATCAGTAGGTATTAAGTCTTATATGTTAAAAATGGTTTTAACTCATACTATACGCTTAAAACGCGTAAAAGTCGGTTTTAAGCGATTTTCAGGTTTAAATAAGAAATCTGAGTTTTTGATCAGTTTATAAAGTTCAAAATATTTTATTTATCATATAAAATCAGTAGCACAAAGTTTGGTATCAAAATATTATGTAAAACTCATTTTATTCAAGAAAATGGTATAACCGACAATTACCGAATTATAGCAAGAACCCTATGTTATGCTCAGCTTAAAAATAAATAAAAATCTTCAAAAATCCCAAAATATTATATTATATCGGTGGGTAAAAATTTTGGTGTCAAAATTTCGGTTTAAATATGCTGTATGCTAATTACGCCTTTTAATTAATAAAAAGCTTCTTAATTACGATATTGAGCATAACTCCTAATCTAGACCTCAAACTGACGTCAAATTTTTAGGACAAGTTTATAAATTAGTAATAAAGGTTTTTGTCCACTAACATTTTCAAAAATCTCGTTTTAAGGTCAAAAGGGCATGATGGTCAACATTTAGGCATATAACGGAAACATGCACATGAATCGGATAACGTAGGAACCAAGTTGTATAACCTCAGAGGGTTACACTATCCTATAACCTGGTCCTAATAGAGCTCTAAGGAATTTCTAAAATATGCTACATTGGGTCAGAACTGAAAGTCAAAGCAAAAGTCTACTTTTGCGACTTTCGGTCCCGAACCGAGCCTAAACTGAAAATTGTCGGGTTGAACATGCTTAGATATGTTCTTATATTAATTACCAAGTTATACAAGTGATAAAACAGGTTTCATGGCTTCTACATTGTTAATTATGTGTTTATTCAAAAATTAGCTTTTTGTTGACTTTTTATAATTAAGTTTGACCCGACAATTGACCTAGTTAGAGTGGGAATCAGAGGGTGCCCTTTTAAGGGTTTATTACCCACATAATTACCAACTCAAAGCTACTTTCAATTCGAAAATTGACTGGACCATTAGTGATTAATCACTAAGCCAAACCTTAATTACGATGAGTTTGACTTTAGGCCATTAAACTAATAAAACACTAATTAAAGGGGTCAAGGAAGTTTACTGAAGTACTAAGCATGACTTAGAAGCTAATGAGATCTTGCTTGAGGTTCAGAAAGCTCCAGAGAAGTCCTTGGAGTGAGTTGAAGTAGCTTTGAAATGAGCAAGAACAATGGTTGCAACCAAGGGTGCTTATATAGTGATTTAAAATGCATGGGATCATTCCACAATAGTCTACAGATGTTCCTTGATCATTTACAAGTGTCCCTATGCATGAAAACCACTGAAACAAACCCCTGAATTCGAATACAAGGCTTCTAAGGCGGTGGAACTGGTTGTACTCGCAGGTGTGCAGAAATTCTGATCAGGTCAGGCCGTCGCATCGCGCGACGGCAGAAGGTGGAGGTGGTGGCGCACCGCCACCATGTGGCTTACCTGATCAGCATCTTTCAAACAATGACATTTCACCCCCTGGACCTTCTAAAACATAATTTCTTTCATTTTAAGCACATTTAACCCATTTAACTTATATTTCTATGATCCATGATATATAACCAAACATCGTTAGGTCCGGTTTCATTAAACGATAATCGAAAACACAATTTTTTCCTTGTTGACGCTTTTAACCCCTTGATTACAAAAGTTAACGTATCTTCCTCATACGATATCGAAACCTTGTGAAAATTTTATCACTAATTCTTTGGAGTATAATTAATCGTTACAAGGCTCCGGGTTTGCTAAAAGGTCACTCAGAGGTATAACTTAAACATGTTGACACTTTTAACCCTCGCGTCTTGTAAACTTTCACTTTCTTCCACAAACGGTTTCATACGCTTCATGATTCATTCGTTTAAGGGTATAAACATCGTGTAGGGTTGTTAAAAGGTATAATTATCAAATATTGACACTTTGAATCCTTATATACATATATTTTCTTCATTTATCAACTTTAGTCCCTCATATTCAATTTGTTACACGTTTAAAGTCCATGACATGTGTCTTCATTATATTGGTCGTGATTTTACGAGGTGTTACATCCTCACCCCCTTAAAAGAAATCTCGACCTCGAGATTTACTGAAATAAATGAGGGTACTTCTCTTTCATTGTGGACTCTACCTCCCACGTGTACTCGGGACCTCGACGGGCATCCCATTTAATTTTTACAATCGGCACGTGCTTTCTTCGAAGCTCCTTAATCTGTCGCTCCTCGATCGACAAAGGTTTTTCTACAAACTTTAATCTCTCATCAATATGCACATCCGTATGTGGTATGACTAGTGATTTATCAGCTAGACATTTCTTCAGATTGCAGATGTGGAATACATTATGAATACCACTGAGCCCTTCAGGCAGGTTTAACTTGTAAGCCACTATTCCGACACATTCGATGATCTCAAATGGTCCTATATATCTTGGGCTTAACTTGCCTTTCTTACCAAATCGCATTACCCCCTTCCAGGGTGATACTTTCAGTAACACTTTGTCACCAACCTCAAACTTTAGAGGTTTACGCCTTTTATCTGCGTAGCTTTTCTGCCTATCTCTGGCAGCTTTGAGACGATCTCTTACCTGCACAATCTTGTATGTCGTCTCCAGGACTATATCAGGTCCTGTTAGTTGGACATCTCCAACTTCTGCCCAACAAACGGGCGTTGACACTTTCTCCCATACAAGGTCTCTAATGGAGCAGCCTTGATGCTTATATGATGCTATTGGTTATAGGAGAACTTAATTAGGGTGAGATAGTCATTCCAACTACTACCCGAATCAATCTTAAGGAATCATCTACCCTCATAGTTAGTCGAACAAATTGACGATCCTGGGCAGCTAATAACGATTCTTAATCGTTTCCTAGTTAGGTTGCAATAATCAATGCACAAGCGTATTGCATCGTGCTTTCCTTTATCAATAATAATAGTCGGAGCTCCTAAGACAATGAGCTAGGCTATACAAGCCTTTCTTTATAAACTCATCTGGTTAGCCCTCAGTTCTTCCATTTCTGTTGATGCTAACCGATATGGAGCTTTTGTAACAGATACAGCTCCTAATAGGATGTCAATCCTAACTTCACTTTGCCCCTCAGGGGTAAAACAGGGTAGTTCTACTGAGAAGAAATCAAGTTATCCAAATATGATAGAGGTTGCTCAATCTTTGACCTTGGTCCACTTACCGTCGCTTGTGCCATGCAAATGACACATCTGTTTTACGAGTGCACGGATGCCTTAAGTAGAGACGCCTACTTAGGCATTTCTATGATGGATATCTTCTTTGAATACCACTAGCTGACTTTAGTACAATATGACCATTGGTATATCTTAGTGGTTCCATGCATTAAACCTCCATACTGATCAGGCATGGAAGCAATCTATGGGACGCACTAGGTTACGCCAATCCTCATATGACGCTTTTATCATACATAGTTGGCACTCGAAGTTGATAAAATCAATGAGGAAAATAGTTAAAATAACATATATTGTCGTACTCTATTCAAAGAAAGAGTACTCTTAGATTTTTCAAAAAGATTCATCGCCGATAATAGAAAATCGGTTACGATGGTTTCCTTGGTATGTTATACCTTGTGAGTAATAAAAAAAATTTGCTAAGCTTATGGTCTATGAAGACTTATTATTGCCTGTATTAAAAACAGGACACTTAGCAGAAATTATCATTGGTAAATGATAAGGATTGTACTTGATGATATCATGCACTGCCTCTTGGCATTCACCAGGTGAATTCAGGCATTTCCTTTCTTAGCCTTTCCAGGCTTAGCTGCACCTTCTTTGGCAGCTTTATGGTATTTAGTTCTGATGTGGCCTTTCTTTCCACAGTCGTAACAGACTGCATTCTTTGTGTCCCTACATTCATGGGATTGATGACCAGTTCCTTTGCAGATATCACACTGCTTTGGTCTTTGATCTATTCGACACTGTCCCCAGTGTCTTTTATAACAGGTCTTACATACAGGCTTCTTACTGAACTTATGTTGGTTCTTATTAAGCCCGTATTTGCTCTTTTCCTTATATTTCTGGGAGTCATCCTCCTCTTTTGGTTCATCCTTCACATTCGAAGTATGAACAAAGCTCTTTTCATGAGCAATTGAATGTGGTTTTGAATGAAATTTAGAGCGAGAAGCATTCGGCTCTTTGAACTATTTCATGACCTTTTCCATGGCCTTTCCAACTACTGCGTCAATCCACAGCTTGGAGATTAACTCCATTAATATTGAGGTTTACGATTGTAGCATTATTAGCTTTTGTCGCATTAATAGTATCGCGACTGTTGTCTACCTCATTCGAGTTTACCATACTCGAAACTTGGTACTAACCACCACATTAAACAATTGTTAGTCATCATCCTGATAACCTGACATAGATTAGCCACGACATCCTTAAACCGTACAGGCTTTTATGTTCCGAACATTTCTAGTGAATGTTATTTGAATGTATGTCCATTACATTTAGCCTAGGTCACAAAAGGACCATCAATGGCAATTAAGGTTTGGAGCGAGTCCATTATCTATTTGACCGGGGGTCATAATGTCACAACTGCCTTTGTCACAAGGACGATTATGAATAACTCGAAGGCTAGCCTTACATGACTTTTATTATATATATATATACATATATGACATAAAAGCCCGTCGCGAGGGACGTGAAAAGATATGGCATAAAGCCTAGTCATGAAGGACATAATTGATTATACGACATGAAGGCCTCATCGCAAAGGACATTTAGATATGGAACTAAGGCCTGTCTCGGAAGACATTTATCAATTCTGGCATAAAAGGCTTGTCACTAGGAATGTTAACATTTAATATGTTAACTTGTGACGAATGACAATTTATAGCACATTGGCTTGTCATAAATGACTTTAAAACATAACTCATTGATTTGTCACCAAGGACATTAGTTTATAAGCCGCAATCTTATTGTATTAGGAGCTTCCAGGTTTGAACATAGTTCTTCACCTTTGGACAGGGAGTCATAGACTACAACTGTCATCGTCTTGAAAGACAATTCATTTGGCACAAAGGTAGCCCAATTGACATCACTAATGGATGTTCATATATATCATCATCGTATTTGGTGATGTTAGTCATGATCACACTGATCATATAGACTGTTAGGGTTGGGTATAACCCACCATTTTGAACAGGGGATCACAAAGACCACCTCTATCTTTGTCTTATCGACAATAGAATAAGGTATAGCCCGTAGGCATTTCATCACTAGGGATGTTAATATTATGATCATCATACTGATGATACTAGTCAGGATCACAATGATCATATAAACTATGGAATTTGAGCATAGCTCACCCCCTTGGGCAAAGAATCACAAAAAATTACAATTGCCTTGTCTTAATTGGACAATATAATATAGCCCTTAGGCAAAACATCGTTAGGGATGTTTAAATTTTAATCATCGTACTGATGATTTTAGTCATGATCGTATTGATCACATAGACTATTAGGCTTGAGCACAGCTCACTACCTTGAACAGTCACAATGTCTTTGTCACAAATGGACAATATAATATGGCCCGTAGGCGAAACATCACTAATGGATGTTTATAATAGGTTCATCATATTAGATGATATAAGTCATGATTGCATTAATCATATTGACTATTTGGCTTGAGCATAGCTCACCACCTTAGACGAGGAATCATAAAGATCACAATGTCAATGTCTCAAATGGACAATTTATTATAGCCCGTAGGCAAAACATCACTAAAGGATGTTAAATAACATGATCATCGTATTAGATGATATTAGTCATGATCACATTGATCATATAGACTATTATGTTTGGACATAGTCCAACATTTTTAGACAGGGAGTCGTAGACTACAACTGTCATTGTCTTTATTAGACAACAAGTATAGCCCGTAGGCACTTCACCACCAATGGATGTTTATGTTATGATCATCACATTGATGATACTTGCCATGATCGACTCTGATCATATAGGCTTTAAGGCTTGGACGTAATCCAATACCTTGACGGCTGGTGTGGTTTCTCACGCCACACTGCCAGGAGTGTTAACAAGTTCTCAGATGTTAACAAAGATTAATTATCTTAAGAGGGTTTTACCATCATAGCCATGTTCATAGACATATAGGCTAGGTTATACCATTAAGAGGATCTTTTGAAATTTCTCGGCTGATCGATAAAGTTCGAGTAAAATTTAGAACTAAAGTTGGATAAAGGATGAAATGAATACCTACATAAAATTTTTGAAACTTTCCTAAGTTATTAGGAATTTACAATAGTGCCTTAATCAGGGCTTTTAGTAATATATTTGTCCACAGAGGACTAAGAGGAAAAATATAAGTCAGTATAAGGACTATAAATATTATAAGTTCATATAGGGGTTATAACGAAATATCATGTCCTCAGAGGGACTATTTCGAAATAACGCATCCTCAAAGGGATTTTTAATGAAATAACATGTCCATAAAAGGACTATATTGGTACAGCGTGCACACAAAAAGGGCTTTGCTGTACAGATGTCCTCACAGGGACTTTAAACAACTCTAGTCCATGCAGAGACTAAAAGGAAATATAAGTCCGTAAAGGGACTATAAGATATGTCCGCATTGGGACTTTTAGTATATAATACGTCCATGAAGGGACGTTAATAAACAATTGTCCTCGTAGGGACTTTAATTTGAAAGATATGTCCTCATTAGGACTTATTAATGAAATAATATGTCCTTGAAGGGACTTTGATGAAATATCCTATCCACAAGGGATTTCAAGGGAATAAATATTTCCATAAAGGGACTTTGATGAATCAGTATGTCTACGAAGGGACTACGGTGAATTTAAATGTCCTTGAAAGGACTATAATGAATTATTATGTCCGCCAGGGGACTTTGATGAAATAATATATCTACAAAAAGATTTTAATAAAATAATATGCCCATGAAAGGACTATGATGGAATATAATGTCCATGAGAGGACTATTTTGAAATAGTGTACCCACAAAAAGGGATTTTAATAAAATCACACGTCCATGAAAGGACTATATTGAAATAGTATGTCCACCGAGGGACTTTATTGGAATAAAATGTCCACAAGGGACTATATAGAAGAGATAGGTCCTTATAAGGACTTAAAAGACAAGGAATATTATGAAAGAAGGATTCTCTAACGCCGTCCTTGCTCCATTTCAACTGTTATCTCTTCTTTGTTTACCGTAAACGGTAGAGATTTTGAAGATTTCAATGAATAAAGTAGGTATTCCAATCAGGATCCGTTATAGAAGTAGAATTCAAGAATTCAATGGTTAAGAAATGATATGGATCACGGATTGGGTTTTGACTGATATAATCCAAGTCTGGGATTCCAAAACTTAGAGGTAAGAAATAAGGATCATTAGAATCTTCTGATATTATTTTCAATACGGGAGCCTCAGGGACCACCTGGTATGGACTCCATTGGTACAAACTTCAAAATTTGAGCCTCAGGGACCTCCGGTATAGACTCTGAAGTCTGATTGAAAGCTTCAATAGGCTTGGTTTTGGGAATGAATCCATAAAGGTCTTCCTCTAAACCGGTCGCACGCTTATCCTATCCATGATACGAAGCTTAACATTCTTGGGCTTCGGATGAAAAGAATCTCCATCAATGGCTTCCACGTTTAGCGACATATTCAAAATACATAAAATCGAAAACGATGTTTACTTAATAGGGATGAGAGCATTCCTAATTCAAGTCTAGACTCGGAAGTCGAGGAATGTGCACTGTGTCATTGAGATTAAACACAATAGGCTAGTGTTTAATTCACTCAATGTTGGCTCTGATACCAACCTGTCACACCCCGATATTTCCACGTATTACCGGTGGGCCCGGTGGGGAGTATCGTGACGTAGTTGATATCATCATAGACAAGTTATCATAGTTTATATACACAGCAGAAGTCGAAAGATAAAATCATTACAAACCGAATGAAAGTAATATCATTTATTACAAAACGGTTGTAAAGGATCCACAGGCGGATCAAAGTTAAAAAGAAACATTGTTCAACAGATTTACAAACATCTAAGCTTGCAAGACTCTTTATTGATGCTAGGAGTAGCCAGCCTATTACGATTAGTACCTGCACTTAACCTTTTTGGAAAATACGTCAGTTTTCACTGGTAAATACAATTAACCGACTCATTTTGAAAATGTTTAAGAAAATTAATTTGAATGCACAAGGCACAAAATATCTTTTATAACTTGGGATAATTATTTATATAAAAATTTGTAAAAGAATTACATGTTCGTTATACGTTCAGTAGCCCGGGCTGAATACCGGGTTAAAGATTAATAGACACACCACATGATATAATCCCGCGGCGAGTTATTATCGAACTGTCGGTTATACCTTTTTATTTATATGCACTGGCAGGTGTATGCCTACACCCCGTGCTTAGGTCGTGGCCATTTCAATGAATGATGCCAAGGATATCCGGGACATGGTCATTAACCCCCCAAAGGCTTTAAGTAAACATAACAGTTTAAACAGGTTATCTCAATAAATTAACCTTTATATGATTAAAAATTCAATGCCCGACCAAGCGGTATTTTATATACCGTACCCCAAGCCCGTATAAGGGAAAATAAGTTAAAAGTATTTACCTGAGCAAATTATATAAATTTATCCCAGCCGTACAAATCAGCAAGTGCAAGTATCTTTTACTGGGCTCCTATATCTGGAACGAAGGTTTTAATTAACCTATTAGATTCCTAACGGGTCTTACTTAAGTTAAAACTTAGACCGGTTAGTTTTAAAGGAAGATACACGGTTCGAAACGCATGATTAAGCGAAGACCGGAATAGAATGTGGTTTAGACCTGACAAGTTTGTATACTTGTATAATATGGTTAAACTAAACACATTCTGGATTTTGAGATAAAAATGATAAGGTTTGACCCGTTTCGGCTAATTTATGCAAACTAGTTACATAAACCGTACCGAACACAAAAAATGCATAACGGGTAACCATAAGAGTCATATACAGGTTTCCTAAGTTAATATGCCTTAAATATGTTGTGATATCAGTAGGACACCTTCCATTATGCCCAAAATGAATTTAAACTCAAATTATGCCCCGGAGGGGGTATTTTGGTCATTTTAAAGCTTATAAAAGAGTTTAAATATTTATCTGAGTTTCAGGTCTGATATAATCAGTAAAAATATTTATTTTTATAATTCATAACAGTAGGGTATTGTATATATGTGAAATTTATCTTTTATAACCAAACTATGCACCGTAGGGCCATTTTGGTAATTTCACATAAGCTTTAAAGGTCAAAATTAGAATTCTGAGTTCAAAAGTTTTGCTTACTGTTTAATTATAAAAATTTACTTAAAACATCAGTAGGTATTAAGTCTTATATGTTAAAAATGGTTTTAACTCATACTATGCGCTTAAAACGTGTAAAAGTCGGTTTTAAGCGATTTTCGGGTTTAAATAAGAAATCCGAGTTTTTGATCAGTTTATAAAGTTCAAAATATTTTATTTATCATATAAAATCAGTATCACAAAGTTTGGTATCAAAATATTATGTAAAACTCATTTTATTCAAGAAAAGGGTATAACTGACAATTACCGAATTATAGCAAGAACCCTATGTTATGCTCAGCTTAAAAATAAATAAAAATCTTCAAAAATCCCAAAATATTATATTATATCAGTGGGTAAAAATTTTGGTGTCAAAATTTGGATTTAAATAGGCTTTATGCTAATTACGCCGTTTAATTAATAAAAAGCTTCTTAATTACGATATTGAGCATAACTCCTAATCTAGACCTCAAACTGATGTCAAATTTTTAGGACAAGTTTATAAATTAGTAATAAAGGTTTTTGTACTCTCACATTTTCAAAAATCTCGTTTTATGGTCAAAAGGGTATGATGGTCAACATTTAGGCATATAACGGAAACATGCACATGAATCGGATAACTAAGGTACCAAGTTGTATAACCTCAGAGGGTTACACTATCCTATAACCTGGTCCTAATATAGCTCTAAGGCATTTCTAAAATATGCTACATTGGGTCAGAACTGAAAGTCAAAGCAAAAGTTTACTTTTGCGACTTTCGGTCCCGAACGAGCCTAAACTGAAAATTGTCGGGTTGAACATGCTTAGATATGTTCTTATATTAATTACCAAGTTATACAAGTGATAAAACAGGTTTCATGGCTTCTACATTGTTAATTATGTGTTTATTCAAAAATTAGCTTTCTGTTGACTTTTTATAATTAAGTTTGACCCGACAATTGACCTAGTTAGAGTGGGAATCAGAGGGTGCCCTTTTAAGGGTTTATTACCCACATAATTACCAACTCAAAGCTACTTTCAATTCGAGAATTGACTGGACCATTAGTGATTAATCACTAAGTCAAACCTTAATTACGACGGGTTTGACTTTAGGCCATTAAACTAATAAAACACGAATTAAAGGGGTCAAGGAAGCTTACTGAAGTACTAAGCACGACTTAGAAGCTAATGGGATCTTGCTTGAGGTTCAGAAAGCTCCAGAGAAGTCCTTGGAGTGAGTTGAAGTAGCTTTGAAATGAGCAAGAACAATGGTTGCAACCAAGGGTGCTTATATAGTGATTTAAAATGCATGGGATCATTCTACAATAGTCTACAGATGTTCCTTGATCATTTACAAGTGTCCCTATGCATGAAAACCACTAAAACAAGCCCCTGAATTCGAATACAAGGCTTCTAAGGCGGTGGAACTGGCTGTACTCGCAGGTGTGCAGAAATTCTGATTAGGTCAGGCCGTCGCGTCGTGCGATGGCAGAAGGTGGAGGTGGTGGCGCAGCGCCACCATGTGGCTTACCTGATCAGCATCTTTCAAACAATGACATTTCACCCCCTGGACCTTCTAAAACGTAATTTCTTTCATTTTAAGCACATTTAACCCATTTAACTTATATTTCTATGATCCATGATATATAACCAAACATCATTAGGTCTGGTTTCGTTAAACGATAACCGAAAACACAAGTTTTGCCTCGTTGACACTTTTAACCCTTGATTACGAAAGTTAACGTATCTTCCTCATACGATATCGAAACCTTGTGAAATTTTTATCACTTATTCTTGGGAGTATAATTAATCATTACAAGGCTCCGGGTTTGCTAAAGGGTCACTCAGAGGTATAAATTAAACATGTTGACACTTTTAACCCTCGCGTCTTGTAAACTTTCACTTTCTTCCACAAACGGTTTCATACGCTTCATGATTCATTCGTTTAAGGGTATAAACATCGTGTAGGGTTGTTAAAAGGCATAATTATGAAATGTTGACACTTTGAATCCTTATATACATATATTTTCTTCGTTTGCCAACTTTAGTCCTTCATATTCAATTCGTTAAACGTTTAAAGTCCATGACACGTGTCTTCATTATATTGGTCGTGATTTTACGAGGTGTTACAACTACTACATAGAAAAACAGAAATTTAATGAAATATTTACAAAGTATTACATGCTAGAGTTAACACTTGCTAGGATTTCGTAGACTCTGGCCTTTCTCCATGTGATTTCATGCTCTCTTTTGAATTTCAGGTCAGTTAGCATGTTGTAGATTTTCTGATCCTGTTTTAGAAGTTGTGTCAGAAACTCTTCGGCATTCTTCTGGAACTCTGATGGAGGAGAGTGGAGGACTTCATCGAGCAATGCTATGCTGTTCCAGGTTTTGTTGTAATTAGTGTCATTGATTATGTCGACTTTCCTGTTTAGTTCTTCGTCTGTTCTTTGTTCTTTGAGTGACCACATCGAGAATTGTGTTTTAACATCGCTGGTGTCTGACCAGTGGTAGAAGCTGAAGTTTTCCATGTAGATTTTTTGTTGGTTTTGTGATTTGGAACAATTTTTGACAGAAAGTGATTTGTAGGACAATTTGATGATGTTTTGAATCAAAAGTAATCCTCGGTCTTTTTTAGAGTTTAAAAACGCGTCTACTTGGTAAATGAAGAGGTTAATTGTAATTGTGATAATCCGCTTTTGTTCTTTGAACTTCGAAATTTTGTCCCTTGGGTTTCTTGGTATTTAATTTTACAGTTTTCCCATAAAAGTTGGGGTTTGAAAAGGTTTTTGCATTAAAAGACTGCTGTTTTGAAATATACATTAATATGTTTATATTAAATCTACACGTTTTCACAATTACAAATTTCAGTATATAAACTCATAGTCACTTCGCCTGTTTTTCATCAAGTTTTCCTACGAAGATATCATACTTTCAGGAAAGTCGAGTAATATAGTTTATTCAAATGGCGTCATTCACAAATGCAAAATCAGATGATTTAAAGCAGCGTTTTGTCAGGAAAATCGAGGAGCAGGTGTATGAAGATAGGGCTACTTTTCAAGAGCTGAAGAGATGTTTTGATGGATTGCAAGTTGGCCTGTTCACTAGAGAGCATGTTTCCAGAGATCTTATGCGGATGCCTTCAACTTCCGTTCGTGAGCTTTGTGTTGTCAATAATATAGAGTGCGGTGATAGAGACGTGCAGTTCATGACGATGCTGAAGGACATACATCGAGAGGTTCAGCAGTCGATGGAGTTGAAACTAAAGTTTCTTAATTCTTGCTGTTATTGTTAGATTTGAACTTTAATGTTGTTCAGTATGTGATGTAATTATTGGACTTTTAGTTTTAAGGTCATGAATAAATGAATAAATTTTAATTTTATGAATCTATGTTGTGTTTTAGTTTTACTTATTTAGTGTTTGAGTAAGATTTAGATTATGTTGATGTTGAATTGTGTCTGAACATCTGTTTGGTAAGTTAACAGAGGTTTAATAGTGTCAAGGATTGGTTTGATGGTGAACATATTATGTTGATGTTGAATTGTGTCTGAACATCTGTTTGGTAAGTCAACAGAGGTTTAATAGTATCAAGGGTTCGTTTGATGGTGAACAGATGAGTGCAAAGATAAAACAAATGTTTAGAATTTGATCATTGGGAGCAGTTTTTTGAAGAATCTGTGCTCCTGGAAATTACAGAGAGTCAATATTTGGAGTTGTAAAAAGGTCTGTTGTAGTTAAAGTTTGGTAAAAGAGAACATCTGCTGATTATGAAACAACTGTGTATTCTAACCACTGTTGACTAAAGTTTGACGAAAGAGAAAATCTGCTGATGAATAAATGTCTGAAGATGCAAAGGTTTGCTATGTGTCAACATATGTTAACGAACAACAGATGATATTCAATCTTAAAATGCTTAACAGAGGATTTGATACTAACAGTGGTTGGGCTAATGATGCATAAGTATTATTATATAACGTCTGCTATAAGTATTATTATATAATTTTGTTTATCAATATCAGTTTTTTGGAAGAATTTACGGTACATTTTGGTGTTATAAAAGGTGTGTTATAGCTAAAGTCTGACAAAAGAGAGCATCTGCTGATGAATAAATGTCTGAAGATGCAAAGGTCTGCTATGGGTCAACAGATGTTAACGAACAACAGATGATATTCAATCTTAAAATGCTTAACAGAGGATTTGATACTAACAGTGGTTGGGCTAATGATGAATAAGTATTATTCCATAACATCTGCTATAAGTATTATTATATAATTTTGTTTATCAATAACAGTTTTTTGGAAGAATTTACGGTATATTTTGGTGTTATAAAAGGTGTGTTGTATCTAAAGTCTGACAAAAGAGAGCATCTGCTGATGAAGAAATGTCTGAAGATGCAAAGGTCTGCTATGGGTCAACAGATGTTAACGAACAACAGATGATATTCAATTTTAAAATGCTTAACAGAGGATTTGATACTAACAGTGGTTGGGCTAATAACAGATGTTAGACTTACGACTGTTGAGTTACACCGATTGAAAAAAACTGTTTTTGAAACTTCTGCTTGCCTAAAAATACATCCACTGTTAAAGGGTACCGTCTGTTGTCATAATTTCTGTTTATCCTAATGACTGTTGATTTACTATACTGCTGACTGTCATCCATTATGACAACAGAGGTCCTGACGTGGACAGATGTTAGCTAAAAATAAAACAACTGCTGAAAGTTATCATCTGTTCTCATAATTTCTGTTTATCTAACGACTGTTTGACTCACACTGTTCCCAACGACCAACAGAGGTTTCCAAACAACTATCATCGGTTGTCGCAAGAGAGGTTCTGACGTGGACAGATCTTAGCCATCAAATATTTGTAACTACTGCCACGTCAGCATTCACTTCTTCTCTCTATATAAAAGCTGTTTCATCCATAAATCGAGGTTCTACCACTGCCGTCTCGAATTCAAAAATCTCAAAAACAGTTTCCAACATATTAAAAACCCTGCAACTTAAACCCTGTTTCATCCCCAAATCACCTTCTTCTCCGATCATGTCTCTGAACATCAAAAAACCTCACAAGTACCTCCCCATTTTCGAGAAAACCAGCAAAAATACCAGCTATCACTCAATAAGTGACCTTTTAACGTCATCAAAATACAAATCAATTCTTACTGCTGATGCTCTGGTTCATACAGAAACACTCCGACAATTTTGGTTTAATGCTGAAATAGAGGCTGAAGATAATAATCCAGTTGCCATCACATCTAAGGTCGGAGAAAGTGTGGTACGAATTTCTCCCTTTACAATTTCCACTACATTTGCATTGGACGACTTGGGAGGTAAGAACAACTTTGAAAAACTTGAACTTCATACAGAGTTCATTGAAAGAGGGTATGATGCACAATTAAAGGAAGTTGCTATCTACAAACCAAACTTCCATCCGCTAATGAAATTTTTGTTTCATACTCTTTTAACTTGTCTCTCAGCCAAGACCACCGCATTTAATGAGATACCTTTGAACATTCAGTATTTGGGTTATGCTATTTTAACAAAATCTGATTCCAATTTATCACAAGTACTGTTTTCTAATTTGTTGAATAATGTGAAAAAAGTGAAAAAATTGAAAAAAGGTGTTCGTAGTAATGCTTTTCTGTTGTATCCAAGACTTCTAAGCTACTACCTACGAAAACAAGTGTCACAAACAGATTTTGAACAAGGTGTAGCTTTTCAAATAAATAGTCTTACAAGTAAAACTTTTACTAAACTTATGGATAAAGTGTCAAAAGTTTCAACAACTGAAACTTCTGTTTTAGATGCGTCCGCATCAGTTGCTCAAACTTCTGTTGTTGAGCAAACTACTCCTGGTGATCATGACACCACAACTGGTGTTGTGAAACACAGACCAGGAAAACGCAAAAAGAAAGTTGTCACAACCAAAAAGCCCACCAAAACCAAACAAAATAAAAAGGTCCATCTGGAAGATAAGATCCCAGAGATTAATGCAGTGACAACACAAATGTCCCTTGAAACCACTGCTGCTACTTCCTTACAGTTGTTGGAAAGATCTCAACCCATCCAAACTCCTCATGTATCCTCACAAAAGGATCATGTTGTAAGTACAGGGACACCACAACATGAAGTAGACCTTTCATATGAAAGTATGTTTAAAAGTCCCTTTCCCAGGATAATCACGCTTTCTACACCACAACCCTCGACTCAAGTTCCATCAACAATATTACCTCTATTTGAAGCAATTGAATTTCAGAAAGAAAACAGTTCCTCTAATGCACACATTACTGAGAGTAGATCGCAACAAATGACTTTGTTTGAACCAATTCACTCTCCTATCCTACAAACAGTTGAGGAGGTTATCCCCGTTGACTATTACGAAACTCTTGGTGTTAGTTCAATTGGAGCAGCCACTACAACTGTTGAACCTATTGGAGATCAGTTGGACAGTGGTTACATCATTAAGACTCCCTTGAAGGCAACTACTGATGAGGTTACACCTGTAATCTCTGCTTCAGTGGGAAGTCCCCAGAACGAAGAAAAAGGGGCATCTGTTTCTGATGATATGGAGACTTCTCTTATTATCAAAACAAATACAACCACTACAAGTGGGAATTCAGATGATCCTATTAAAGTAGGTGATGAATTAACTTATAAGGATTTGACGGTTAGAGTGTCTACCATTGAAACAGATGTTGCTGAAATGAAAGAATTGATTAAGCAGATGATAGAGATTTTTAAAAGTCAACCTACCAAACAGGAAATTGCCAATGAGCTTTGGAATTCTATGCAACCCATCCTTCAAGCTCAGAGGAATTTGGCTGAAAGTAACCGCAATTTCAGTTTGGAATTTATCAGAAATTTGGTTGATGCCAGGTATAAAGACACACAAGCAGACATTATGAACATTTAGGAACATCTGTTGTATAACAACCCTAAATTAAACCGACACTCTCCTGAATATTTTTCCGAGACCCTAATATATTTTAAAATATCCCACTATGACCTAAAATACCCCCCATACGCGAAAACGGACCCCGAATACCTTTAATATTATTAAAAATAATTAAAGATTTAATTTTTGGGTTTGTCGCGGGCCGCGTAGACCCCTTAGGAATCTTACGCGGGCCGCTAAAGATAAAAAACGCGGCGAAACCTTGTGCTGACACGTGTCCGACTCATGTTGAACCTACTAGGTAACCCGGATCACCTACGCCGTTGACCTTCTTTGACGCGGGCCGCGTAGCCCCTTGGCTACACTTTACGCGGGCCGCGTTAAAGTCAAAATCAAGCCCTATAAGTAGAGGGAATCGTATCTTTAGTCTGCTCGTTCATTTTCTTTCTCAATCTCGAAATTTCTGAAGTGTAGGCATAATTTCGGGTATAATACCCCCCCTAATTAATGAAGTTCTGCTCCGTTGTAAGTATTATAACCCCTGGATACGTATTAGATACGCTGCCCGATTGATCTAGGGTTCCGTAACGGCTGTCGTAGTTCTGCCCGACGTAGTCGTTGGAATGCCGTCTCGGGGAGGGTATTACTAATGTTAAAATGGGTTATTATACTAACACGTGTGCATTTGTGTAATTATAGATTGTCACCAGAAAACCCTAAAGGATAATCTAAGACAGCAATGTGAGTAATCTCTTTTTGTTAACTGTTTTTGCAAAACCTCACTTAATTAATTATATATTAAGCAGTTATTGAGTATTTGTAAGAATACAATTATCATGAGTATGTTGGGGTTTTGTATACAAAGTTATGTTACTGCCTTGCAAGGGGTAACATTTCCACAAGTCGGGTCTGACAGTACCATGGATGTTAATTGATATAACTTGGAAACAAATGTAATTGCGAGATCGCCCTCAATACTGTACAATGGTTTTTATTTAAACTTGATTAAACTGGGATTCACTCACCAGTATTTCCCACTGACAAAATATTTTTAAACATATTTCAGGTAACAAAATGTGAAAGCCAAATAGAAGCCAGCTGGACAGCACTGAAGGCTTGGAAAAGTGGCAATAAAGTTACCTAAAAGAAATAGATGTTTTTATTAAATAAAATAGGGTTTTATCCCTATGAAAATTGTGTACTTAAAGTTGGGATTTTTCCCATATGTTTAATATATTAAAAGTGTGGTATTTTACTCTGATAAAATATTTCCTAACTACGGTCCTGATGTAAATTCCGCTGCCAAAATTGACTAAACATGCGATACCACCAAAACTGGCTCGCAGCTGCCCGTTCCCGAGGAAATAGGGATCGGGGGTTGCGACATGTTGGAACTTACTGGATCCACCTCTACATCAATATTTGAGAAAGATGATGATGATGATGATAATGATGCCAAAAAGAGGGAGAAAGATTCACTGAGAAAGTTGCCACCAGATTCAAAAGCTAATCCTACAGAAATTGTATCCCCTGCTCAACCTAAATCCCAACATTCTCCAAAAAACCACCACAAAAGAAGGAGAAAATTCTTTCCACACCATCATCACCCATTTTGTCAATAGATACTGGGAACACAAAAGTAGCAGCAGATGTTTACCAAACAACTGCTGAGACATCAGTTGTTTCAGCAGAAGTTTCTCAAACATCTGCCATGATCATTTTCACTACACCAACTACAATCCAACCATCTCCAACGTCACAAAGATTTCCCATACATTCATTTTCACTACCAAAACATTCTCCTTCACCAGAAATCATCTCCACACGTAAGAGAAAAACTCATATCGATAGAATCACAAAAATGAACAATGATCCTCTGGTAAAGCCAACTCCACCTAATTGGAAGAAAGTCAAAACAGTGGATTCAGATGAGGTATTGAATTTTAAAAGAATGAGAGCAGAGCTTGTGGCTGCTGATTATGGTCCAGTTAGATCCATTGCCAGATGGTCTAAACTGAAGATAGTTGAGACCTACAAAAAGCTGGAAGAAGTTAGAGCTGAACATTCAAATGTTCTTCAAAACCCAGTCTATCCTACAACTGCTGCTCTGTCTCGAAAAATCGGTACTCCGAAAAACCTTCTCTCATCATCTGATTTGTCTGAATCAATTGCAAATTTAGTTAGCAGACCACAATCACCAAACTCATCTTCAATAATTCTTTGTGCAAGAAAAGCAACTGATCCAAAAATAGTAAAGTGGAAGTCATGCTCAAAAACCCAAGTATTGACTTTGATCAGATCAGATGGTAGTGTTGAAGAGATTAAAATGGATAGTGCATATAATCTAAATGCAATGCATACGATTTCCAAGATTTGTTGGACCTTCAACTTGAGAGGGATGATGAAGAAGACATGTTCTCCCTAGACTTTGAACTACAATTCAAAGGACAAATCAGGGAGATGTTGATGAGAAATAAAAATCAGTAATAAAGAAGGGTTTTCGTATCATCTGTTGTATAGGGAGATTGTTGGATCAGCAGCTGTTGCATTGTTTGCAGTAGCGTATTTAACCAGATAACAACATGTAGCGAAGGACATGTTGTTGCGTAACAAATTCTTGAGTGAGGTTTGATGTGTGTTGTTTAGGCAGGTGATCGTATGTTCTTAGTTAATGTTTGTTAAAGTTAAGTTGTATTCGAATTTTATTAAGTTTGTTAGACATCTTTTATATGTACTTATGTTTATAACAATTTATATTGTCAATGGGTGGATACTCTCTTTTTTGAATAAGAGAATGGAAATAATCATATGTAACTGATGAATTTTATTAAGTTTGTTAGACATCTTTTATACATCTTTTATTAAGTTTGTTAAATATCTTTTATATTTACTTATAGTTGTCTTTTAGTTATAATAGATAACACGTTTTGATACAATATCTATACACATATGTATATGTTCTATCAATATGTGTTATGCATGGTTTTCTAAGAAACGACCCATGTTTGCACACGGGTTTTATCGCTAGTACTATATAATAAAAGAAACCACTTTGGGGCACTTGTCATCATATTAGGCCATCTCTTATAGATAATTATTATTTTAGTTTAATCTCTTCTAATTAATTGTAGATAACCCTCCTACTAAATATTATTTAGTTTAATATCTTAGGAATAATTATTATTTAAGAGAAAAATGCTCGGATAGTCCCTGTGGTTTGCTTCATTTTCACCTTTAGTCCCTAACTTTCTAAAATTACACCTATAGTCCACAACTTTTGCAATTTTGTTCCCGGATAGTCCTTGGCGTGGATGAGGGTTAGTTTTTTTTGTTAAGTGGGTGTGAAATGACTATAGTACCCTTACTAATACAAATGTTTTAACTACTTAATATTAAAAGAAATTTTAATGGGGCCCACCATCCTCACAATGAGATCGAGCAATAATGATACGTGAATCTGACAAAACCACTCTCCCAATTTCCGCCGGTGCACCGTTGTTCCTCCGACCACCGGAGACCTCTGTTCGAAAACCCTAGATCTCCGTATTCAAGTATGATTCTTCAATTCACATCTTCTATTGCTTACATCGCTCTGTTAACTGTTAATTACTCGATTCATCTTTGTGTTTTAATTCATCATCACTTGTATACACAATCACCTGTGGTAATTTCACATTCTCGAGTGTTTACGATAATCTGCAGCAGCGAAACCTATTGTAACTTGATCGTAATGTTTTTATGACTAATTTGTTGATAATGCCTAATTTATGTTTGTTGATTTGATAGGCATGAATGTGTGAAACTGTTTCATAGCAGACTATTAATCGAATTCACCGAAAATACGAATTGAACTGCAGGTGTGTTTTGGTAGTCTGTATATTCAACGGATAGAGTTTGTAGAGCACAAAATTATGGAGGTGTAATTCAGGAATATAATGTTGAAACTTGCAATATATAGGCATTTAGGTTATGTGTTTTCATGCACTGGTTTGTTTGTTTGGTCAATCGTTACAAGAATGGGAAGTCGAACACGCGAATGAGTTAATGGATATGCTTTTTGAAAGATGTATTACGTTGATTTCTGCTCGTAATATGAAGGTGTTTTATTAGTAAGAGTAGGTTCCAAGTTAAGAATTTGAAATAGATACCTGATACACCTTACCATTTGTATAGTGACTAATTTGTTGCTAATGCCTAATTTATATTTGTGGATTTGATCGGCATGAAGTTCTAAAACTATTTCTTAGCAGACCATGGATCGAACACGTGTAATATAGAAATCGAACCGGTTTGTTTCGGTAGTCTGCATATATAACGGATGGAGTTTGTAGAGCACAAATTTGGGAGGTATAAATGAGGGATATGCTGTTAAAATTTGCAATATATACTTGGTGGTGGTGGTGGTGGTGGGTTCCACATTAATTTTTAAATAATAATTTATTTTCTTTTTAACCTTTTAGTTATTAATTTAATCAGTAAGGGCATTTAGGTAATTTCACACCCACTTAACATAAAAAACTAACCTCCATTCACGTCAGGGACTATTCGGGAACGAAATTACAAAAGTTAGGGACTATAGGTGTAATTTTAAAAAGTTAGGGACTAAAGGTGAAAATGGAGCAAACTACAGGGACTATCCGGGCATTTTTCTCATTATTAATTTAATCTCCTTCTCATGGTGAATTACATAAAGATGACTAGGTCGAAATATGAAAAAAAATTTATGTCGAAAGATATTTGTAAAAAATATTATTCTTACCACTTTAACGAAATCATTGTAATAACATTTCTAACATTTCTATTTATTTAAAAGAAAACTAAAATAGAGGTATTTTCTAATTAAAAAATATATACAAGTTCTTAAAATTTAAAACCACCTTAACTTTGAGAATAAGTTCTTTAAAATTTTGTATCTAGGTCTCTAAGGTTTCATTTTTGTTGTCACTTTTATTCAAATGGCAAAATGGGTTAGAATTTTCTGTTAACTTTTCTCTTTTTACTGTTTTCCTCATTTAATTAAGAGTTAATTACATAATTAGTCCCTGTGGTTTGCACAAAATAATATAATTAGGTACTAACAGTTTAATATCACATTATAGGGTACTAACTTTTCATTTTGTAACATTTGGAGGTATTAACATTATTTGTAGGTTTAAAATCACATTCTATTAGTACCTGAGTATGTTCTTTTGTGCAAACCACAGGGACTAACTATGTTAATACCCTAGAAGTTAATACCTCCAAACGTTACAAAATGAAAAGTTAATACCCTAAAAGATGATTTTAAACTATTAGTACCTAAGTATGTTATTTTATGCAAACCACAGGGACTAACTATGTAATTAACTCTATTATTTATTTGAATTAATTATTACTTATAAAAAATTACATTTACTCGACCCATGTAATACATGAGGTTTTTTAAGATATAACTTTTTATTATTTAATATATAAAATTAGATTTATTCAATTCGTACAATACACGGGGTTTTTAAGGATATATATTTTTTATTATTTATTACAGAAAATTACATTTATTCAAACCGTGTAATAAGCATATTTTTAAAGATGTAATTTTTTTATTATTTGGTATATAAAATTACATTTATTCAACCCGTGTAATAAATAAAGTTTTTTAAAGATGTATTATTTTATTATTTGGTAAAAAATATTACATTTATTCAACCCTTGTAATACACATGGTTTTAAAGATATAACTTTTTTATTTGGTATATAAAATTACATTTTTTCAACCCGTACAATATGGTTCTTATAGATATAAGTTTTTATTATTTAATATTTAAAATTATATTTATTCAACCCATGCAATAAATGAGGTTTTTAAAGATATATTGTTTTATTATTTAGTATATAAAATTTATTTATTTAACCCGTGTAATATACGGGGTTATAACCTAGTATTATAACAAAAGAAACTTTTTTAGAATAAGCAAAAGTTGCTCTAATGCTAGCACTGTATCTTTTCACTCGTTTTTGTTATTAATTCAGATTATATAATATTGTTATCAATTAGTCCATTTTAATCACAAAAATATATACTATACACCAACCAATTTTTATTTAACATAAGTTTTATAAGAAGGGCCTCAATCAGTTATGCTATTAATGATTGATGCAAATTATATACATATATTGGGCCTAACTACTTATAATGAATACAAGCTAGTATTTATATAGCCCATTTATTGGGAACGTAGGTTGTTTGGTTTCCTTGGCCCATACCAACATCTTGTTACTCAAATGCAGTTACACTCTTTGTTGACTATATGGGTTTTGTCCAAGCTTGGCCTTTGACAAAGCTCGGACTTTTGTAGCGCGAACTGGTATGACCCAACCGGCCGTAGCCTAGACTAAGTCTGGCCCTAAAGCCCACTCTTAAACCATTATTAGGAGTTACTCCTTCAAGCTACAACTTTAAATCAATAAACTTGTAATGATACACGTCTAAAGAGCAAAGTATTAATGAGATATCACATTAGTGTCCGAACAAGGTAGTGGGTATCGGGATCTAGATAGCCATATACCATACGTATTATCACATTAGTGTCCGAACATATGTAGAAACCAAAGTATTAATGCGTAGAAACCCTCACACCTTCATAGACCCTACAACAAGATAACTTATTATCACATTAGCGCCTGAACATACGTAGAAACCTTCACACCTTGTTATAACGAGAGTAACAATTATTACTTGAGTGGGTCTGAAAAGACTTTTTGATCTTAGACGATGTTACATCCACCCAAGCAATATTATCAACACCGATGTCTAGTTACACGATTTTTATAGCAACAAAGATGTTACAAATTTCAGGGTTAGGATTCTAGAAAAGTAGGGTAGCTAAGGTTTTTGAAAGTAGGTGTGAGTAAATGATACCTTTTTTAAAGAACTTGTCTAACGTAAAAACACAAGTGTAATACCTTTTTTTTTTTTTTTTTTTTGAATAGCCAACGAAATTTTATTCCTCATCAAAAACACATTCGGATCTACAGCAAGAGATTATAGAAACCGAAAGTTACAAGTTTCAGATACATTTTTAAAACAAAGATTTTTATTTACACCATGAGAAAAACTTCCATTCCTCCCACGATTGAGATATAATCAATAACAAGCATACTCTACATGATTGAAATTATGTAAATGATTGTCATAAGCTATTCACGTTAAGGTCACCAATTTGTAACATCCTGCTACATCATCCTAGTCATACTTATTAGCACCTTCCGAAACCTATAGCGCATTAGTATAAAGTTAAATAATTTTGAACACTGTAGTCGACTATATAGTACTTTAATTAAACAATTAGGGTAATATAATCACATAATTACAAAAAAATGACAAAAAATATTAAAAAAGAAACCCCCCAAATTCAAAAATAAACCATGATATATGTTATAAAAAGAAAATGATAACATCAATTGTACCTTTAACAACTTTTTATCCCCAATATACAACTTTCCTTTTTGGAACATACCTTCATGATAAACTGATAACATCAATTGTACCTTTAACAACTTTTCTTTCAAAAAATATTATAAAAAGAAAATGCAAATCCAAAAAAAAAAAAAAAAATTTGATTTGGATGAGTGGATAAATTCACTTCTCTTTTTAGCATGCAATGTTAATTGCATGACTACAAGTATGATCATGACCAGTAACATGCAAGTGACGAAATCCATGAGCATATGCTGATAGCGAATTCGGAACCGGTCTCTTAACCAAGGAACAGATGGCTTAAATCCCACCTCATAATCCAAAGGACCACCACCCCACCCAACCATACCTTTTTTCTCTTTTGGACATTTATACAAACAGGTAGTGTGAACCGGGATCTAATTATCTATATAGTCATATGCCTTGTAAACGTCCAAACAAATAGGATACAGACCAGTGGATACAAGACTACGTACCTTATTTACTTTGTGCGTTCTGGGTGCAAATGGTTGTGGGCTAACTAATTATTTTGTCACATCTTGTAATATTAAAGAAAAATGTGGATTGTCTCATTTGATTTGATATGATTTTGGTTGTGATTTGACTTGAGTGGATGAAGAGGGCTGCATAAACACATATTTATCATAATAGGGGGTGGATTATGACATTATGGTCAAAAAGTAGGACCAAAATATGTGGATCTTAGTTAATAATGTTTAGTGGGCCTAATATTGTTTTTGAAAATATTTAGAAGTATATTAGTTTAATGTATAATCCCTAATACTACTAATATTAATATTGTTTCTTATGCTCGAAACAACTTTGTTATTAGACCATCCGTTGCATTCCGTGGTCGTGAAGTGAGGTGTGCCACCTAGGCACAACTCTTCGAGCGTGGTAGGTCACGCCGTGAAGGAGATGTGAAGCATGATTCTTTATATACATATATATATATATATATACACACACTCATAATAATAATAAGTTAATGAAATCACATCACCTAGCATAAATTTTTTTAAGAAAAACCAATTATCTTTCACCTTTCCCTGACCATAACACCCACCAGTGGCGGACCTAGAAATTATTTGCTGGGGGTGCGTAGAAGGTGTTCAACCATATTTTCAAGGGCTGCGGTTGAGTTTTTTTTACCTAAAATATACACTATTTTTTTTTCAAGGGGTGCGGCCGCCCACCCTGGCCAAAGGGTAAGTACGCCCATGACACCCACTAGGTGATACTAGTGTAATCAGGGGCGGATCTAGTATAGAAAGACCGGGTTCCCAGGAACCCAGTCTTTTCGGAAAAAAACGTTTTTTTGTAGTGTAAATCTTGTATGATTTGGAAAAAAACGTTTTTTTATAGTGTAAACCTTGTATGATTTGGAAAAAGGAACCCAGTGATTTCTCCGGCTGGATCCGCCACTGAGTGTAATCACCCCTCCGCCTACGTGGCATGCCTTTCATTATCGCTATCATCAACCATAACGTACACGTGGCCTTAGTTGGTCGAACAACCAGCCTAGAATTACCCTCACATGGATGTATTTAACTATGGATTCTTCTTTAATTCATAACCAATGCGACCAAAACATATTGCTAGGAGATCGACTTTTATCATGTTTCAGTGTCTTTCTTGGATTGTTTCATAAAAAAATGTTTACTTTATTTGTTATGGTTTAAAGCCCATGCCATGTGGCATGGGTTGGTACATGTTTGGGCGTGAAACACCGCCCTAAGGGGCCGTGATGGGGTTGGGTGTTGGAGAGCTTTCACGGCGTGAAGCAGTGGCGAAGCTTGCCGGAGAAAACGGAGGGGGCTAAAACATATATACCCAAAAATTTCTATAGAATCGGGGGGGTAAAAACGTATATATCCAAAAATTTCTATACGAAAACTACATATATAACACTACTGAGCGAAAAATCCCGGGGGTCGGGCGACCCCCCCCCCCCGCCCCCGCCCCCAAGAAGCTTCGCCCCTGGCGTGAAGGAAGAAGGGAACATGTAAGGCCAAGTTTGAACTAATTTCATCATTTCCGTTTTGTGTTTTTTTTTATTGTGTACATGAGAGCGATGTGAAAGTCACTTTTTTAACGTAATTTTTTTTTTTGAATGGCTAACGTTACTCTCCAACTACTATATTTACAAATAACTCACCCTTGTTTGGGATTGAACTCAAGACCTCCCACTAAGAGGCAAGAGTCTCTACCAAGTGAAATGAATAAAATAAAACACTACATATAGTGTTACTTGTTTAATGTGTAGTAATTTTCTAATAAAAATAATAAAAAGTGATATTATTTAGGAATCAGAACACACTCATCCAAACAACATGCAATTGATATTATTAGTCATGTTATCTCTCTGTATTTATGAAAAAATCATGGACCTATCAATCAGTGCATGTACTACCTTTCCCTACAAGAACTTATGGACAAATTTCTTTCAATATTTTTAATCATTTTTAGAAGCACAAAATAAATTATTGATATTTATGCCTTTCATAGGTCGAGCATGCGGACCCCCTCGAAGGCTCGAATTCCTTATTTTGGACATTAGCCTTTTCAATTATAATGCTTGTATAAGACAATATTTATAAGTCTAGTTATTTACTATAGTCATATTATACCTCTATATATATTGATGAATAATACAAAGATCCTATGAAAATCGTAACATTTTTCCAGGGTTTACTTGATTTTATGATTTGTTAATGTTATTTGCTCTTTAAAAATGACTCATTTTTTATACCTTTTTCACGATCTTGAAATAAAGTGGAGTCACAAATATTAAATCTACATAAGCATGATCAAAATCATAAAAAAGAGTAAATCATGTAATAATAGTATGATGTTTTTTAATAAATATATAACTAGTATTAAGCACCCTCCCGCGTTGCGGCGGGGGCGAGCACTAATGTTACACTACTGCCAGCGACCACCGACACTGAAGTTAGGGCGTGTTAATGCGAAGAAATTAAACCGAAACGTAAAACATAGAATAAAATAACTGAGTTGATCTAGGACTCGATCGTTACGATGAACCCGCGTCTATTTTTTCCCGTTTGACAAGTTCATAGTAATCTATATATGATATATATCATTACCACTGTAAAAACTATAATGCATATATTACAACAACCATTGCATCAATATGTTGCAAATTATATTTATATAAGATTTTGGCTAAATTAATTAGATTATTACAAATAATAATAATTTACAAATAAAACAACACAAATTTGAATGGATCAAATCAATTGAACATGGTAAGATAATGAAACCATTATTTGATTAGGGCACAACCACTTACGCACAATTTACAACTTATGCATACAAAACAGATTGAATTTGGTAAGGTAATGAAACCATTATTTGATTAAGGTACAACAACTTAATCACAATTTACAACCAAACATGCATACAAATTATTTGATTAAGGTACAAACATTTAAGCATAATTTACAACAAAAGATGCATACACATGTTACAAATTAATAGTTTATATATAGGGTACTAAAATGGCAAAATTCAATAATTTATCTAGATTGATATGAAATGAAGTGGTGGTTGATAACTTTTTTTTCATGTCAGCTAATTCACATACCCAGTTTATAATTATATTTGGGGATATTGGATTTTAATAATCCTAAATTTCACATGTTGGTCGATAATAATCGCAACTTTAAAAATTCTCTCCAATAATCCCAGCTTGTAAAAGTTTGGCCGTCATTGATCCCTTCCTAACATAGGTGCACTTAAATCAATTAAGGAGTCTCTAGGTGTAATTGAATCTATTGAGGAGACCAAATTCTTATATGTTTGAAAAAGATCAATGGCGGCCAAACTTTTACAAGTTGGGATTATTGGAGGGAATTTTAAAGTTGGGATTATTATCGGCCAATAAGTGAAACTTAGGATTATTAAAATCCAATAGGTCTCGAAGGCCAAGTACTCGTTACAAGGTAGGTTGCTGTAAGGACCTTCACAAAATGTCCCAAATTGACCCGTAAGTGCGAACCCGGACCCCTGAAACCCTAATCCATATCAAAAATCAAGAAAATATTATCTTTGGTCTTCAGGCGGGCCGCGTAAAGGAGAAGCAGACCCTTACGCGGGCCGCGTCAACTTAAGATTTGACCGGATAAGTATCCGGGCCACGTATCATCCACATGGCACACCTACTCGTGACCCAGCAAGCCTACACGTAGACTAGACCCTCTCGCGGGCCGCGTAAATATCAAGTGTAGGCTTACGCGGGCCGCGTGAGAACCATATTTCAGCTATAAATAGCTTGGGTCATGAGCAGTTCACTGACGTCGAAAACATTTCACAAAAACGAAGTTTGGCTGCTTAAATTCAAAATTTACTTTTGTAATAGTGAGGCGCTGCTACGATACCGGGTATTAACTCGATCGCTGCTACGATTCAATGTCCGATCGATTGAAACTATCCGATGGATGTTTAAGTGCTGCCCACATTAGGGCCATACTTTGTCATTAGTCGTGAAATCGACGGATGTTTAAGTATAGCACTTTGTCATTAATCGTGAGGGTTTTAATCTCGTGAGTTATCGTAAATGCTGTATTAGTTACTAACCTAGTTCGTGTGCATTGTTATTTAAATTAGTTTACAAGGCTAATCAGAAGGCTAAACTCTGCCCGTTTAAATCTGCAATGTGAGTCATTCTTTTTTTATCAACAGTATTTTACAATACTCCAAGCATTTTCAAAAGTTATAATTACAGGGATTAAGTCATGGCTATCTTGAATCACTGGCTAATTAGGGTATTGTGCACATTACTAATTTATCACCGTTAGGCTAATAAATCCTAACAGTGATAATCATCACTACTTGGGGAAGGACCCAATAGTGGTATGACCATCGTCACCAGGTGACACGGCGCCAGATAAAAATAAGATAGAAGCCATTGTAATCGCTCTTATGCTGTAATTGATAACTAATGTGTCTTTTTATACACTTGAATGACTCGCCAGTATTTCCCCGCTGATAAAATATTTTTAAAACATGTTTCGGGCGACCTGCTGTAAATCAAGGAAAAACGTGCTACGGAGCACTAACAAGCTTGAAGAGGTGGCTCAATAAAATGAATAAACATGTTTTATAAATCAGGGAATTTACTTGTGAAATTCCTCTATTATAAATTACGGGGTTTATCCCGAATTATGAAATAAAATAATCAGGCATTTTAGAGTTTTAAAAAGATCCTGGTAGAATCTTCTGCTGTCAAACTCAATTAATAAATACCACGGGAATTTCTGTCCCGCGGCTTCGGGACCGGGTAAAACCGGGACGGGGGTCGTGACAGAAATAAGGTGGTGTCAGAGCCACTGATTTAAGCTAATTAAGTATTTAAGAATAATTTTTCTGATTATCATTATATGATTATGTGATTCTATCTTGATTATCTGTTAAATTACAGTATGGGTAAGCAAAGAATTTCGGACATCTATCATTAATTAGATAGTTCACTGAAAGATAAGGGGACTTCATCCCAATCAAATTCCTCAAGATACTCAGCAAATACTGAGGAAGGAATCTTTGTTCGTAAGGCACAGTTTGAGAAACCACTTACCCCTAATAAAAGAAGTTGGATTATTAGAAAAAGTCAAGAGAAAATAAAGAAGTCACAAGAAAAGGGAATAATGGGTGATAAGGAAACCCAGGAAATAGGCAGTAAACCACCATGGGAAGATGAATTAGACGAACAATGGGCAAATCTCTATATGTTAGCTACTACAGCAGTAAATGCTAACTTATAGTTAAATCACCAAACCAGTATCCGCACCTATGCTATCTACCAGCCAGAAACTTTAATCTATTAAATAATCACTAGTATATTTTGAAATTTCAGTTGTAATAAATATCTAAGCTATAGTTCGGTTTAATTAAATAAATTGTATTTAAGTTTTCTAAATTTCTATTTTGTGATTTTGTGAGAAATTAAAATCTCAAAATTTTTAACCTAGAATTTTGTGTTTCTTCATAACTGCTACACAGCATGAATGAATTGTCTGAAGCTCTTGAGAATCTCAATCTCTATTCAGTTAATGTGGAAGTTTCTAGAGATTTTACCGGTTATTGTGTCGATGTTGAAGAACCTATGGAATTTCAAACTCAACCACCGGAGAAACCTAAACCTAAGAAAAGAAGAAGAATTGTGGGCTGGAGGCGCGTGCGCAGGAAGAAACCAGCGACACGGAAAGTTATCAAGAAGGAAGATCCAATGGATAAAGGCAAGGGAATATAAATTGGGGAATGTTCTAGGCAAAACCAGGAAATGCCACCCTGGGAAGAACTGGATCATAAATTAGCACTTAGTGACCTCATCGGACCTATCGGTGAAAACCTTTTTAACTACCCAGCAGAAGCCCAACTTCCAGTTGACCTAGAGCCTGAAATCCCAGATCCTATCATCCACACCCAACCGCTACCAGCAGAGTTAGAAGAATGGTGAACCACCGACTGGCAGTTCCAGAATCTCCTAAATAACCCTGATACCTTTTTCCCTCAGTTCGACCCAGAGCCTCCATTACACCCACCTATGAGCTCTGAAAATCTGGCTGAACTCCGCCACTATGGCGAGGAGCTAATAGATGCAGGAAACAGGATTAGGGATATAGGAGAACGAATCACCTGGAAATACGACGAGAGGGAGCGTCGTTTCTGAAAAGCCAGCTGAAGGGATAATATGTGGTTGTAGGAATATATGTGTAATAATAATAATATAAACCTAAAAATATAAGTATGTATAATATTTAAAAATAAAACTTTTGTAAGATAACCAGTGTGTACGGATGCCTATTATAATATATAAAATATCGAACGTCGAAAGATCGATAATTTTGGCTATACGTGTTGACATCATTATGTGCAATTGTTTTGTTATATTTGGTTATTAATTATTTTATGCTAATCACTTATATAAATTAATTACCAGATGGCAAACGCTGGTAATGAACCTGTTAATGAAGTGAATCAATCTGAACAAAACAATGAATATCAATTTCTGAATAGGCAAGATATCGAGAATATCGTTGCTCAGGGAATAGCCAATGCTATTCCAGCAATACTTGCTGCTGCTCGAAATCCAGTTGAACCTCAAATTATTCCTATTAAACGTACTCATGAGGACAACTTCAGTAATAGTGTAAACGGAGGCGGCAACAACAACAATAACAATAACGATAATGTACTGCAAGCCCCAATTCTCAAAAGAATGAAAGCTGCAACGCCTGGTTGCACTTATAAGGAATTTCTTGCCTGTAAACCAGCTGAATTTGCAGGCAATGAAGGAGCGACTGCGGCACTGCGTTGGTTGGAGATAACCGAAGCAGTAATTATGATAAGTAAATGTGCTGAAGAAGACAAGATCATATACGCGTCGCATCTTTTTAAAGAAGGGGCGCTAGAATGGTGGAATACGGTACTTCATGCCAAAGGAAGAAATATGGCCTATGCCATGAATTGGGAAGAATTTAAAAGTCTGGTGGAAAGAAAATTTTGTCCCGAATACGAAAAGGAATAAATGACAAATAAGTTCCTGAACCACCGGATGGTGGATGTAGACTGTCGAGGGTATACATCGACATTCTTCGAATATGCGAGAGTAGTACCAACCCTGGCTTCGCCAGAACCGGTACTTATTTCCCGTTATATTTGGGGATTGATTGGCGAAATTCGAGATATCGTCAAAGCTGCGAGACCCCGCACTATTGACGATGCTGTGGAATTAGCTAACACCTTAACTGACGGGCTAGTACGCACAAGAGAAGAAACCCGGAAAAAGGAAGTAGCCCAAAAGATTACCCAGGGATTCCGTATGGGTAACAGAAGTAATTTCACGATAAAGGGAAATGGGCAATCTTCCACTGTTCCATTTTGCAATACTTGCAAAAGAAAGCATTTTGGAAGATGCAAAGGATATTGCAATTTCTGCAAAATTCCAGGGCATCAAGAAGAAGATTGTAGGAAGAAGAAAGCAACAGTCTGCTACAACTGTGGAGAAGCTGGACACTTTAGGCCAGACTGCCCAAAATTGGTCAAACCGGCTGATAACAAAGCTAAACCTGCAGAAAGAACTACCAAAAAGAACGCAAGAGCCTTTCAGTTGACTACTCAGGAAGCAGAGCTAATCCCTGATGTGATAGCTGGTACGTTCCTAGTTCACGACGTTTATGCAAAAGTATTATTTGACTCTGGTGCAAACCAAAGTTTTATAAATACTTCATTCTGCTAAGCTCTTAACTTACCTTTAACCAACCTTAGACATATTTTTACAGTCGAAACGGCAGATGGGAATTCTGTTAACATAGATAAGGTTTTGCAAGAAGGAAAAAAAAACATTTAGGTCATAAATTTTCTGAAAACCTATTACCTATGAATTTAGCCGGATTCGATGTTGTATTAGGAATGGATTGGTTAGTAGCCAACCATGCTCGAATTCTTTGTGATAAGAATTCCATAGAAATTTATACACCAACAGGAGAATTAGTGGTGATTACAGGAGATAAACCACGAAAGCCACTGAAATTCATTTCAGTAATGAAGTTGGCCAGTTATTCAAGGAAACAAGAAATGGTGTATATGATTTCAGTAATCATTAACACGAAAGGTAAAGAACTTAAGGAAATTCCAGTAGTATCAGAATACCCAGAGGTATTCCCAGAAGAACTACCTGGATTACCACCCGATAGGGAAGTAGAATTTAGAATTCATCTAATTCCCGAAACTACACCAATAGCCAAGGCACCTTATCGGTTAGCACCCACCGAAATGTTAGAATTGAAAAAGCAATTAGATGAATTATTAAGCAAAGGATTTATACAACCTAGTTCATCCCCGTGGGGAGCGCCAGTGTTGTTCGTAAAGAAGAAAGATGGTTCAATGAGAATGTGTATCGATTATAGGGAATTGAATAAGGTTACAATTAAGAATCGATACCCATTACCTAGGATTGATGATCTTTTTGATCAACTCCAAGGAGCTAGATATTTTTCTAAGATAGATTTACGCTCCGGATATCATCAATTGAAGGTACAAGAAGAAGACATACCTAAAACTGCTTTCAGAACTAGGTATGGTCATTACGAGTTTACAGTCATGCCCTTTGGGTTAACAAATGCTCCAGCAGCATTTATGGACATGATGAATAGAATCTGTAAACCGTACTTGGATAAATTTGTAATTGTCTTCATCGACGATATACTTATTTATTCCAAAAGTCAGGAGGAACATTGTGAGCACCTGCATGTACTCTTAACTTTGTTAAGAAAGGAGAAGCTTTACGCCAAATTCTCGAAGTGTGAATTTTGGCTACAAGAAGTGCAATTCTTAGGAGTTAGGACACATGGTGAATCACGAAGGCATTCATGTTGATCCCTCTAAGATAGAAGCGATCACCAAATGGAAGGTTCCACAATCAGCGATGGAAATTAGAAGCTTTATAGGGTTAGCCGGATATTATAGACGGTTTATTAAGGATTTTCCAAGATAGCTGTACCATTAACTAAGCTAACCTGTAAAGCAGTTAAGTTTGAATGGGGACCTAGACAAGAAGAGGCCTTTAGGATTTTGAAGCAAAAGCTAACAAATGCTCCAATCCTAGCTTTACCAGAAGGAACAGAAGATTTTGAAGTATATTGTGATGCTTCAAAGCTAGGATTAGGATGTGTGCTAATGCAACGCAAGAAGGTAATTGCGTATGCATCAAGACAATTGAAAAAGCACGAGGAAAATTATATAACTCATGATTTAGAATTAGGAGCCATAATTTTTTCCCTTAAGATTTGGAGACATTATCTGTACGGAAGTAACTTTACTGTCTATACAGATCATAAGAGTTTAAGATATATATTTGGGCAAAAAGAATTAAACATGAGGCAAAGGAGATGGATGGAAATCTTAAGTGACTACGACTGTGAGATTCAATATCACGAAGGAAAGGCAAACGTAGTTGCTGATGCCTTAAGTCGTAAGTATCATGAAAAGCCAAAGCGAGTTCGTGCTCTTAGATTAAGTTTACAATTAGACTTAATGGAACAACTGAAGAACATTCAAGAAACAGCAATCAAGGATGATGCTGAAGGAATGAAAGGACGAATAAAAGAATTAGAGCAAGGAAATGAAGGAATTTGGAGATTCCACCAAAGAAGAATTTGGGTACCTAAGCAGGGAGAATTAAGAAATAAGATTTTAAAGGAAGCCCATAAATCTAGGTATACCATGCATCCTGGTAACAATAAAATGTACCAAGATTTAAGGAATAATTTCTGGTGGATAGGAATGAAAAAGGACATAGCTAGATATGTTTCTAAGTGTCTTACTTGTTCACAAGTTAAGACAGAACACCAGAAACCCTCAGGTCTACTACAACAATTAGAAATACCAGTATGGAAATGGGAACTGATAACCATGGATTTTGTTACTAAGTTACCCAAAACCAGAAAAGGTAATGACGCGATTTGGGTAATTGTGGATCGATTAACCAAATCAGCTCATTTCCTACCAATGAAGGAAACCTTTAGCATGGAAAGGTTAGCAAAGTTGTGTGTAGATGAAGTAGTATCCCTACATGGAGTCCCACTCTCCATTGTATCAGATAGGGATAGTCGTTTCACTTCCCATTTCTGGACTAGTTTCCAAGAAGCCATGGGAACTCGACTAAATTTAAGCACTGCATACCATCCTCAAACAGACGGACAAAGTGAAAGAACTATCCAAACCCTGGAGGACATGCTTAGGGCATGTATGTTAGATTTTGGTGGAAACTGGGATGACCACCTACCATTAATTGAATTATCCTATAACAATAGTTATCATTCAAGCATCGAAGCTGCCCCATTCGAAGCACTGTACGGACGTAAGTGTAGAACTCCAGTATGTTGGGCAGAAATAGGAGAAAGTCAATTATCAGGTCCTGAAATAGTGCAAGAAACTACCGACAAGATCACTCAAATCAAGGAAAGATTAAAGACGGCTCGAGATCGCCAGAAGAGTTATGCCGATAATCGACGCAAGCCACTAGAATTCCAAGTCAGAGATAAAGTACTATTAAAGGTCTCTCCTTGGAAAGGAGTAGTGCGATTCGGTAAGAAAGGAAAGCTAAGTCCAAGATACGTAGGACCATTTTCAGTAATCCAACGTATAGGACCCGTTGCTTATCGCTTACAACTACCAGAAGAGCTAGCTGGAGTACATGACGTATTTCATGTATCCAACCTCAAGAAATGTCTATCTGACGAATCATTGGTAGTACATCTTCAAGATGTAGAGGTAAATGAAAAGTTAAAATTTGTAGAGAAGCCACTGCAAATAGAAGACAGAAAGATCAAGTTTCTCAAGCACAAGCGACTAGTGTTAGTCAAAGTCAAATGGGATTCAAAAAGAGGACCCGAATACACCTGGGAGCTGGAATCGGAGATGAAGCGAAAATATCCTCACTAATTTCAGTAAATCTCGAGGACGAGATTTTTAAATAAGGTGGGGAGGATGTAAGGACCTTCACAAATTGTCCCAAATTGACCCGTAAGTGCAAACCCGGACCCCTGAAACCCTAATCCATATCAAAAATCAAGAAAATCTTATCTTTGGTCTTCAGGCGGGCCGCGTAAAGGAGAAGCAGACCCTTACGCGGGCCGCGTCAACTTAAGATTTGACCGGATAAGTATCCGGGCCACGTATCATCCACATGGCACACCTACTCGTGACCCAGCAAGCCTACACGTAGACTAAACCCTCTCGCGGGCCGCGTAAAGATCAAGTGTAGGCTTACGCGGGCCGTGTGAGAACCATATTTCAGCTATAAATAGCTTGGGTCATGAGCAGTTCACTGATGTCGAAAACATTTCACAAAAACGAATTTTGGCTGCTTAAATTCGAAATTTACTTTTGTAATAGTGAGGCACTGCTACGATACCGGGTATTAACTCGATCGCTGCTACGATTCAATGTCCGGTCGATTGAAACTATCCGATGGATGTTTAAGTGCTGCCCACATTAGGGCCATACTTTGTCATTAGTCGTGAAATCGACGGATGTTTAAGTATAGCACTTTGTCATTAATCGTGAGGGTTTTAATGTCGAGAGTTATCGTAAATGCTGTATTATTTACTAACCTAGTTCGTGTGCATTGTTATTTAAATTAGGTTACAATGCTAATCAGTAGGCTAAACTCTGCCCGTTTAAATCTGCAATGTGAGTCATTCTCTTTTTTATCAACAGTATTTTACAATACTCCAAGCATTTTCAAAAGTTATAATTACAGGGATTAAGTCATGGTTATCTTGAATCACTGGCTAATTGGGGTATTGTGCTCATTACTAATTTCTCACGGTTAGGCTAATAAATCCTAACAGTGATAATCATCATTACTTGGGGAAGGACCCAATAGTGGTATGACCATCGTCACCAGGTGACACGGCGCCAGATAAAAATAAGATAGAAGCCATTGTAATCGCTCTTATGCTGTAATTGATAACTAATGTGTCTTTTTATACACTTGAATGACTCGCCAGTATTTCCCCGCTGATAAAATATTTTTAAAACATGTTTCAGGCGACCTGCTGTAAATCAAGGAAAAACGTGCTACGGAGCACTAACAAGCTTGAAGAGGTGGCTCAATAAAATGAATAAACATGTTTTATAAATCAGGGAATTTACTTGTGAAATTCCTCTATTATAAATTACAGGGTTTATCCCGAATTATGAAATAAAATAATCGGGCATTTTCGAGTTTTAAAAAGATCCTAGTAGAAACTTCCGCTGTCAAACTCAATTAATAAATACCACGGGAATTTCTGTCCCGCGGCTTCCGGACCGGGTAAAACCGGGACGGGGCCCGTGACAGTTGCTAAGGTACAAGTACTTCTCATATAGGCCGAATATTCCCAGAGTACTTTCCGAGTACTCTTAAATCCAACTAGGGAGCACCTAACGACTTTTACAGATATGATTCTATCTAGTTGTACACATTTATAGATTATTAGACTAAAACTTTTATCGACTTGATAATGAATATATCTCATGATTAATTCTCAATACTCAAAAGTCACATGTGGGCTCTGTTATGGCCTTTTAACTTATACGTAGAACCAAAACTAGAGAGATACAAAATTATCTCTTGATTTGATTTAATTCGATTTGTTTTATTTCAAAATTCTATTTTATTTTATTATCTAGTGCTAAATAATATCTACAAAATATGTGGATCATAGTCTTATATGCGAATACATTTAGCCGTGTTGGTCTATAACATGATTTTCACTTTCTTGTAAAACGTCTAGGTTTGTATAACGAAATACAAGCCCCCGTAGGGACTGATTACTAAGCTAGATGTCCACGCAGGGACTACAAGACAAGTCCACGCAGGGACTAAAAGAAAAACAAGTCCACGCATGGACTAAGTACATAGATAAATGTCCACGCAAGGACTTGATTGAAATAAGGAAATACTACAATACATATAGGGATTTAATGATCTCTCTTCTTCTTTCCTTTTAACAAACTTGTTAGGCCCTTGAGAAATCCTCGGTTGTTCTTACGTTCTTCTTGAAATTCTCGTTCCACCCTGTTAGTCTTTGGAGGATTTCCTCCAGCTACGGTGGGGAAAACCGTGGTGGCTGTGACTGTTGCTGAAACGGAGGTTGAGCAGGTGTTCGATACCCATGAGCTGGGTATCCCACTCCCCAGGGAGCTCCATATGGTCCTTCAGGATGAAGGGCGTTGTAGTTTGCCGCTACAAGGTATGGGTCGGCTTCAGCATAGTTGTAATTAGTGTGAGCCGGATGCTCAAATGGATTGTACGCCGTTGAACCGACGTATGTAGGAATTGGGTTATCAAATCCCAATGGTGGTGGTGGTGGCGCAACTGGCGCAGAATTCACCTCTGAAACTGGATTTGAAGGCTCACCCATTTGTGGGTCTTCATGCAGTGGCGGATAGTGACTGCCACTTGAGTGTTGGGGGGTGCTAAAGTGAAAACCCCTTTCTAGCACGGACATTCGTGCGCCTGTTTTTCTACGCCTCGGTGGTTCTGGAGGTGCTAGTTGTACTGGCGGCGGTGGTGGCGGTGGTGTGACTGCCACGAAACGCAAATCCTCGGAGGGATCCTGCTGCTGCTGCTCGTGAGGCGATGAATGGTGGGAGGGTGTAAAATACCATTCATACTGGTTGAACCTTGCTTGGTAGCTGTCAGGACCACGGTAAGGTGATCCATGGAAGGATGACCCATCAGAGATCTCGATGGGATGAGTAGTTGTCCCAGAAGGAGGTTCAACAGGATCCGTGTCTTCATCTATATCCATTCCCTGAGCTTCAGGGAAATGGTCTTCGGGGCCCAATGGGTTAAAACCCACTGGTTCTTGAATGTAGTTTGCCGAGTTGAACCGGCCCTGAAAGACAGGAGTGGGGTCGCCAAAGGAATGGTGCGAAAGGGATCGCTGCAACGGCAAGAAGGAGTGGTGTGAGTCTTCGGGCTCGTTCTCGGATTGCGGCCCAAAGGAGTGACGATAAGGAGGCGTTGAGCTAAACGAGGCAGATCGCCTAGCAGGCTCCGAATAGATCCTCCAATCTCCTTGAGGACCGACACTCATGGTAGCAGAAGGAGTTTGCCGGCGTGAAGGCCCGGCTTCGTGATCGTTGGGGGTGCTGATTGGCCCCTTACCTCTTACTCCTCTTCGGAACCTCGGTGGCATATTTCCTGTCAAAACGAAAGAAAGAAACAACAAGAAAAATATAAAGGACAAAATAAAACCAATTAGGATTTGTCCTATGTTCTTTGTCTAGACTCGAAAGTTTAGGTATGTGCAAACTGTGTCATTGAGATTAAACACAAAAGGCTAGTGTTTAATTCACTCAATGTTGGCTCTAATACCAACCTGTCACACCCCGATAATTCCACGTATTACCGGTGGGCCCGGTGGGGAGTATCGTGACGTAGTTGATATCATCATGGTCAAACAACACAATATATAAATGCACAGCGGAAGCAAAAGATATGAATCACATTATAAACCGAATAATTAGTAATATCAAAGTATCACGACGGATTATAAAGGATCCACAGGCGGATCAAATAAACAGGAAACATTGTTCAACAGTTTTATGACATCCAAGCTTGCGAGAGTTATTGTGGATGCTAGGAGAAAGCCAACCTATTTCGAGTAGTACCTGCACTTAACCTTTTTGGGAAAATACGTCAGTTTACACTGGTAAATACAATTAACTGACTCATTTTGAAAAGGTTTAATAAAGTTGATTTGAATGCACGTGGCACAAACGTTTTATAACTTGGGATAATTATTTGTATATAAACTTGTAAAAGAATTACATGTTTGTTATGCGTTCAGTCGCGCGGTTCATGCCGGGTTAAAGATTAATAGACACAACACAGTATAGTCCCGCGGCGAGTCATTCTCACGCCGGCGGTTATACCTTATTGATTATAAATGCACTAACGGGTGTACGCCTACACCCGTGTGTTAAGGTCGTGGCCATCCTATGAATGATGCCAAGGATATCCGGGACATGGTCATTAAACCCCCAAAGGCGTTAAGCAAACAAAACCAAATTTTTAAACGGGTCATCTCGATAATACTTAACCACCAAACGATTAAGGTCGAATGCCCGACCAAGCGGTATTTTATATACCGTACCCCAAGCCCGTGTAAGGTAAATAAGTTAAAAGTATTTACCTGAGCAAAATATAAATCACAAATAGCAAGTGCACGTAGCTTTTACCGGGTCTCCCATTCTGGAACAAAGGTTTATAATAACATATAAGATTCCTAACGGGTCTTTAATTAAGCCAAAACTTAGACCGGTTAGTTTTAAAGGAAGATACGGTTCTAACGCACGATTAAGCGAAGACCGGAATAGAATGTGGTTTAGACCCGACAAGCTTGGAGACTTGTATAATATGGGTAAACTAAACACGTTCTGGATTTTGAGACACGAATGGTAAGGTTTGACCCGTTTTGGCCAATTTATGCAAACTAGTTATATAAACCGAACCGAACGCGAAAAACGCAGAACGGGTAACCGTGTGAGTCATATACCTGTTTCCTAAGTTAATATGCTTTAAATATGTTGTGATATCAGTAGGATACCTTCCATTATGCCCAAAACAAGTTTAATCTCAAATTAAGCCCCGTAAGGGTATTTTGGTCATTTTAAAGATTATAAAAAGGATTAAATGTAACTCTGATGTTCGGGTTTGAATTAATCAGTAAAATTACTTATTTTAATAAGTTGTATCAGTAGGTGATAGGTTTAATATAACAAGAATGGTTTTAACCCATACTACGCGTTTAAAACGCGTAAAAAGTCGTTTTAAGCGATCTCCGGGTTAAAACAGGAAATCTGAATTCCCTGATCAGTTTATAAGGTTTAAAATACTTCATTTTTCATATAAAATCAGTAGCCAAAGACTTGGTGTCTAAATGTGGCGTAAAACTCATTTTATAATCGAAAAGGGTATAATCGGTAATTACCGAATCAAGGTAATAACCCTATGTTATGATCAGTTTAAAAATAATTAAAAATCTTCAAAAATCCCAAAATATTATATTACATCAGTGGGTAAAAGGTTTGGTGTCAAAAATCGGGTTTAGATAGGCTTTACGCTAATTACGCCGTTTAATTAATAAAAAGCGTTCTAATTACGCTATTGAGCATATCTCCTAATCTAGACCTCAAACTGATGCGAAAATTTAGGGACATGTTTATAAATCAGTTATAAAGATTATTGTCCTCTCATATTCCCAAAATTCTCGCTTTAAGGTCAAATGGGCATTATGGTCAACATTAAGCGATTAACGGAAACGTGTGAATGAATCGGACAAACAACGAGCCAATCACAGAGGGTTATATTATCATATAACCCGGTCCTAATGAAGCCCTATGGCGTTTCTAATTCATGCTATAACGGGTCAGAACTGAAAGTTAAAGCATAAGTCAAATTATGCGACTTTCGGTTCCGAACCGGTCCTAACTGAAAATTGTCGGGTCGGACATGCTTAGACATGTTCTTGCATTGATTACCAAGTTATATGAGTGGCAAAATAGGTTACACGTCTTCTTCATTGCTAATTGCGTGTTAATTTGAAAATTAAGGTTTTGTTGACTTTTTCGGATTAAGTTTGACCCGACATTTGACCATGTTAGAGCGGGAATCAGAGGGTGCCCTTTTAAGGGTTTAATGCCCACATAATTACCAACTTATAAAAAATTTCAATTTGGCTAAACATCAGACCATTTGTGATTAATCGATAAGTCAAACCTTAATTACGACGGTTTGACTTTAAGCTAATTAACTAAGTAAAACACGATTAAGGAAGATTAAGGACATTTACCGAAGTCCTAATTATGACTAGAGATGCTTAGGGAAGGCTCTTGTGCTCCAGGAAGTTCCACAATTGAAGTTATGAATGAATGATCAAAGTTTGCAACAATGTGGGTCTTTATATAGTGATCTTGATTGATCAAGATCATGCCAAACAACTCTAGGATGGATCCCTGATCAATTACAAATGTCCCTAAGCCTAAAAACTAGTTTGTGCCACACATGGTATTGAAAACTAGCAATGTAAGTCGGTTAAACTTGTTATAACATGCACCTGTCAAGTTTCTGATGCTGGCGAAGTCTTATGGACCGTAAGCCTTAGGCTTTGCGGTCCGTATCCGTCTTTCAAAAAAAACATCGCCCAGATGACTTCCTTGCGGACCGTAAGGCTAATCCCATACGGTCCGTAACCGATGACCAGAAGACAAAAATTTGTAAATTATTAGACTTTGATCATGCTACCTTTATGTCTTCGAGTCTTATGCCTTTAATATCGGTATGGGACCACTTGATCATGCCTGAACAGTCATGACCACTTTGCCATGTTTTAAATTGTCTTGGATTCTATCAAAAGGGTCATAAATGAAGGTTTGTCGTATACAATCTCATAGGATTCCATCTTTGCAAATTTGAATCAATTATTACTAGTATTGACCGGATTTGAATGTATATCAGATGTTCATAAAACAGGTTAAGGGTTGGGATTTATAAATAGGTCGCTCAGAGGTATAAATTAACATGTCGACACTTTTAAATCCTAGCATACATCTTTCAACTTGATCCGGGTTTATAACATGTTTACCTTCTATGACACGTGTCTTTATTTTATTGGACATAAATTTTCGAGGTGTTACATCCTCACCCCCTTAAAAGAAATCTCGACCTCGAGATTTACTGAAATAAATGAGGGTATTTTTCTTTCATTGTGGACTCTACCTCCCATGTGTATTCGGGACCTCTACGGGCATCCCATTTTACTTTTACGATCGGTACATGCTTCCTTCGAAGCTTCTTAACCTGTCGATCCTCGATCGACACAGGTTTTTCAACAAACTTCAAGCTCTCTTCTATGTGCACATCTGTATGTGGTATGACTAGTGATTCATCAGCTAGACATTTCTTCAGATTGCAGATGTGGAATACATTGTGGATACCACTGAGCTCTTCAGGTAAGTTTAACTTATAAGCAACTGATCCGACACATTCGATGATCTCGAATGGTCCTATGTACCTCGGGCTTAACTTGCCTTTCTTACCAAATCGCATCACTCCCTTCCAGGGTGATTCTTTAAGCAACACTTTGTCACCTACCTCGAATTTCAGAGGTCTACGCTTTAAATCTGCGTAGCTTTTCTGCCTATCTCTGGCAGCTTTCCGGCGGTCATGAATCTGGACAATCTTGTCCGTCGTTTCAAAGACTATTTCAGGTCCTGTCAGTTGGACATCTCCAACTTCCGCCCAACAAACGGGCGTTCTGCACTTTCTACCGTACAAGGCCTCGAAGGGCGCGGCCTTGATGCTCGCATGATAGCTATTGTTATAGGAGAATTCGATCAATGGCAGGTGGTTATCCCAACTACCACCTAAGTCAATCACACATGCACGAAGCATGTCTTCCAAAGTTTGGATGGTACGCTCACTCTGCCAGTCCGTCTGAGGATGGTAAGCCGTACTGAAATTTAAGCGCGTGCCCAAAGATTGTTGGAAAGTTTTCCAAAAATGTGATGCGTATCTGGTATCTCTGTCAGAGATAATAGACACTGGTACGCCATGCAGAGATACAATCTTATCTACGTACAATTGGGCTAACATGTCGGAGCTATAAGTCTCCTTAATGGGTAGGAAATGTGCTGACATAGTCAGTCTATCTACTATTACCCATATAGTATCATTTCCTTTCTTTGTCTTTGGCAGCTTGGTGATGAAATCCATTGTCACCATCTCCCATTTCCATGTGGGAAGTTCAGGCTGTTGTAGTAAACCTGACGGCTTCTGATGTTCAGCTTTGACTTGTGCGCACGTCAAACATTTGGCCACATAAGTGGCTACAGATTTCTTCAAACCTATCCACCAATAGTTTGCCTTCAGATCCTGGTACATCTTATCAGCTCCAGGATGAACGGAGTATTTAGAACTGTGGGCTTCCCGGAGGATAACATCCCGAAGTCCTCCATAAACTGGAACCCATATTCGTCCATTTAATCTCAGAATTCCGTCCTTGCCATAGGATAACTGTTCTTCAGTTACTCCTAGCTTTTCATCAGGATAGTTAGCTTCTAGCACAACTTCCTTCTGCGCAGCTAACAACCTTTCATTTAAACCATTCTTTATCTCAATGCTCTTGGCATTGATTCTTATAGGCTTCACTCTTTCTTTTCGACTTAAGGCATCGGCGACTACATTCACCTTGCCAGGATGGTATCTTATCTCACAATCATAATCATTCCAAGTTTCCATCCAACGTCGCTGCCTCATGTTCAAGTCCTTCTGATTGAACAGATGTTGAAGGCTCTTGTGATCAGAATAGATCACACACTTAGTTCCATACAAATAATGCCTCCATAATTTTAGTGCAAATACAACGGCACCCAACTCCAAGTCATGGGTGGTGTAGTTCTTCTCGTGCACCTTTAGTTGTCGAGAAGCATAGGCAATAACTTTTCCCTTTTGCATAAGCACGCATCCCATGCCAGTGTGCGATGCATCACAGTACACCACAAATTCTTCAATCCCTTCAGGCAATGTCAACACTGATGCATTGCTTAGCTCTTGCTTAAGGATATCAAAGGATTCTTGTTGCTTCGGCCCCCAGTTGAACTTAATATTCTACTTAGTCAAAGAAGTTAGGGGTGCAACAATCCTTGAAAATTTTTCAATAAAACGCCTGTAATATCCTGCCAATCCCAAGAAGCTGCGAATCTCTGTGGGCGTCTTCGGCTCTTGCCAATTCATAACAGCTTCAACCTTAGCGGGATCTACCTGGATTCCGCGTTCACTAACCACATGTCCAAGAAATTGGACTTCGCGAAGCCAAAATTCACACTTAGAGAATTTGGCGTAGAGCTTTTCTCGCAGAAGCAGTTTCAGAATGCAATGGAGGTGCTTCTCATGGTCGGCTTGATTCTTCGAGTAAATAAGAATATCATCGATAAAGACGATGACAAATTTATCCAAATAGGGCTTGCAGACGCGGTTCATGAGATCCATGAATGCGGCTGGTGCTTTAGTGAGTCCAAAAGGCATCACTAAGAACTCGTAATGACCATAACGAGTCCTAAATGCAGTCTTGTGTACATCTTCATCTTTAACCTTCAGTTGATGATATCCTGACCTTAAGTCAATCTTGGAAAAGTAACTTGCTCCTTGAAGCTGATCGAACAAGTCGTCGATCCTGGGTAATGGATACCGATTCTTAATAGTAACTTTGTTAAGCTCTCGGTAATCGATGCACAGACGCATCGAGCCATCCTTTTTCTTCACAAACAGGATTGGTGCTCCCCAAGGAGATGAGCTAGGTCTAACAAATCCCTTTGCCAATAAATCATCCAACTGAGTTCTCAATTCCTTCATCTCAGTCGGTGCCAATCGGTAAGGTGCTCTTGCAACTGGTGCCGCACCAGGAATGATATCGATCTTGAACTCCACCTGTCTATCTGGGGGTAACCCAGGTAGTTCTTCAGGGAATACATCTGGATATTCAGAGATAATAGGTATGTCTTCGATCTTAGGCTTTGGTTCATCAACAGTTACTTGCGCCATGTAGATAACACAACCCTTCTTCAAACACCTTGATGCCTTGAGCATGGACACTTGCTCAGGCATTCCGTACTTAGTATCTCCTTGGATTGTCAAAGGCTCGCCATGAGGAGTTCTGACAATCACTTGCTTCTTAGCACAAACGATCTGGGCTTGGTTGCGAGACAACCAATCCATGCCTATTACTATATCGAAACCGGCTAGTTTCAAAGGAAGTAAGGACAATGGAAAAGAATGGTTCCTAATGGATATGAAACATCCATCTAACACGGTTGAAGCAGATTCTATGGTTCCATCAGCTAACTCCACTTCGTATTTTATGCTTAGGGTTCTAACAGGTAGATTTAACAACTTACAGAATTTATTATCCACAAATGACTTATCCGCCCCTGAATCAAATAATACCCTCGCATAAACGTCATTTATAAGAAAGGTACCTGTTATCACGTTATCATCCTGCACTGCCTCCTTAGCATCCATCCGAAAGACCCTTGCATTGGTATTTTTTCCATCCTCAGTCTTCTTTGTAAATTTTGGGCAGTTGGACTTGATATGTCCTTTTTCATTGCAGCTATAGCACGTAGCATCCTTGATTTTCTTACAGTCTAAGGTCTTGTGCTCAGAAGACTTGCAAATCCCACATGCCCTTGGCTGTGAATGGGATTTCGATTCATATCTGCATTTCCCGAAGTGCTGTTTCTTGCAGATTTTACATTTGGGTTTATCACCCCGACTGATGACTATCTTTCTTGGATCCAGAACCCTTCTTGTGGTCATTGTTTCCCCTATGTCTCTTATCTGATCGCCGTGAGTTATCATCCTCACGCTTCCTTTTCTCAGCATCAGTGTTTCTCAGCGATCTCTGCCTGACCGCGTCCAGAGTAAGAGATAATGCTATATCAGCTGAAGACCGAAATGTAGCTGGTCTAGAGGCTTTCACACTGGCCTTAACCTCTGGGGCTAAACCCCCGATGAATCGAGCTATTCTCTTGGGTTCCGGTGTCATAAGGTAAGGAACCAACCTTGACATTGTATTGAAGCTGGTAAGGTAGGCTTGACAGTCCAGGTTCTTCATGACCAAAGACAAGAAATCAGATTCAATCTTTTCGACCTCGTGCTGAGGGTAGTAGTTCTCCTTGATCAATGGTGCAAACTGTTCCCAAGTCATATTGTACAATGGGATTTTCCCCGTAACTTGGATCAAAGACCTCCACCAAGCTAATGCCACATCTTTGAATGACTGAGACACGAATTTCACCACATCCTTATCAGTGCACCCGCTGATATCAACCACCGTGTCTATTTCCTCTAACCAAGTCATGCAGTCGACAGCTCCTTTTTCCCCAGTAAAGTCTCTCGGTTTGCATGAGACAAAATACTTATATGTGCAGGACTTACCACGCGGTTCCTGCTTAAGCTCGATCTTCTTTGATGGGACACTCAGCTGATTTGAAGAGTGATGATCGTCGTCGTCTTTCTTTGGCTCTTCTTTCTTGGAGGGTGGCTTGCTGTGAGCCTCTGAATGAGTCTTGGGCTTGGAATGGGGTACTGATTGGGTTCTGCTTCTAGTACCGCTTGACTCACTATACTGCCTATCCAAGGCCTTTGTAACAACATTGTCAATTAATGCTTGGAGCTCTGCACCCGCTATGTTAATTCGGGTATTATCATGATTCTCCCTTGGGTGACTGTTGATCTCATCCAAGTCAGCCATGTAGTTCGAACTGTTACATAAGATATTGACAATAATTTATTTGGGAGTTTAATATGGAATTGTCTTTTATGGCAATTCATTAACCATGGTAAACATAGACCATATTTGGCTAATTCGTTAATCATATTTATTTATTTAGGATTTTTATTATAACTTATCCTAATTATAAAACAATAACAGTATTATTAGTGGCACAAAAGGCCTAGTCACAGGGACATTCTAAATCATAAGCCACGATATCAGAGAATCAAGGCATTAAGGTTTGAGCATAGTTCTTTACCTTTTTCCTGACAGGGAGTCGTAGACTGCAACTGTCTTTTGTCTTATATGACAATGAATACGGCCCGTAGGCACTACATCACTAATGGATGTTTAATATAGGATCATCTTAGTTAATGATTTAAACCCAATATTTATAGATCGTCAGGTTAGGTTAGGAATCTTTTGAAGAATCCAATTATAAGAATGACGGGTGTGATCTTAACGAATCACGTCTGCCAGGAGCGTTAACACGTTTTCAAATGTTAACAGGGTTTTGAATCTTTTTAAACAGGCCTTACCATCTTGGCCAAGTCTTATAATGACATGCAGGCTAGGTTATACCCTTAAGATTCTTATTTAATATTTAATAGGCAGATTATTTTTTAAAAGGAATGATTTTTGATTTATTTATTTCATGTATAATATATTTATGTATATAATAACAAAAATGAAAATTTTAAATTTAACATTCCATTAAACATTAAAGGAGTACACATTGCCCTAAACGGGACTTTTAACAGAGATATCTTGCCCACGCAGGGGCTAAACTGAAATACAAGCCCTCGTAGGGACTGATTACTAAGCTAGATGTCCACGCAGGGACTATAAGACAAGTCCACGCAGGGACTAAAAGAAAGACAAGTCCACGCAGGGACTAAGTACATAGATAAATGTCCACGCAGGGACTTGATTGAAATAAGGAAATACTACAATACATATAGGGTTTTAATGATCTCTCTTCTTCTTTCCTTTTAACAAACTTGCTAGGCCCTTGAGAAATCCTCGGTTGTTCTTACGTTCTTCTTGAAATTCTCGTTCCACCCTGTTTAGTCTTTGGAGGATTTCCTCCTGCTCCGGTGGGGAAAACCGTGGTGGCTGTGACTGGTGCTGAAACGGAGGTTGAGCAGGTGTTCGATACCCATGAGCTGGGTATCCCACTCTCCAGGGAGCTCCATATGGTCCTTCAGGATGAAGGGCGTTGTAGTTTGCCGCTACAAGGTATGGGTCGGCTTCAGCATAGTTGTAATTAGTGTGAGCCGGCTGCTCAAATGGATTATACGCCGTTGAACCGACGTATGTAGGAATTGGGTTATCAAATCCCAATGGTGGTGGTGGTGGTGGCGCAACTGGTGCAGAATTCACCTCTGAAACTGGATTTGAAGGCCCACCCATTTGTGGGTCTTCATGCAGTGGCGGATAGTGACTGCCACTTGAGTGTTGGGGGGTGCTAAAGTGAAAACCCCTTTCTCGTACGGACATTTGTGCGCCTGTTCTTCTACGCCTCAGTGGTTCTGGAGGTGCTAGCTGTACTGGCGGCGGTGGTGTGACTGCCACGAAACACGAATCCTCGGAGGGATCCTGCTGCTGCTGCTGCTCGTGAGGCGATGAATGGTGGGAGGGTGTAAAATACCATTCATACTGGTTGAACCTTGCTTGGTAGCTGTCAGGACCACGGTAAGGTGATCCATAGAAGGATGACCCATCAGAGATCTCGATGGGATGAGTAGGTGTCCCAGAAGGAGGTTCAACAGGATCCGTGTCTTCATCTATATCCATTCCCTGAGCTTCGGGGAAATGGTCTTCGGGGCCCAATGGGTTAAAACCCACTGGTTCTTGAATGTAGTTTGCCGGGTTGAACCGGCCCTGGAAGACAGGAGTGGGGTCGCCAAAGGAATGGTGCGAAAGGGATCGCTGCAACGGCAAGAAGGAGTGGTGTGAGTCTTCGGGCTCGTTCTCGGATTGCGGCCCAAAGGAGTGACGATAAGGAGGCGTTGAGCTAAACGAGGCAGATCGCCTAGCGGGATCCGAATAGATCCTCCAATCTCCTTGAGGACCGGCACTCATGGTAGCAGAAGGAGTTTGCCGGCGTGAAGGCCCGGCTTCGTGATCGTTGGGGGTGCTGATTGGCCCCTTACCTCTTCCTCCTCTTCGGAACCTCGGTGGCATATTTCCTGCCAAAACGAAAGAAAGAAACAACAAGAAAAATATAAAGGACAAAATAAAACCAATTAGGATTTGTCCTATGTTCTATGTCTAGACTCGAAAGTTTAGGTATGTGCAAACTGTGTCATTGAGATTAAACACAAAAGGCTAGTATTTAATTCACTCAATGTTGGCTCTGATACCAACCTGTCACACCCCGATAATTCCACGTATTACCGGTGGGCCCGGTGGGGAGTATCGTGACGTAGTTGATATCATCATGGTCAAACAACACAATATATAAATGCACAGCGGAAGCAAAAGATATGAATCACATTATAAACCGAATAATTAGTAATATCAAAGTATCACGACGGATTATAAAGGATCCACAAGCGGATCAAATAAACAGGAAACATTGTTCAACAGTTTTATGACATCCAAGCTTGCGAGACTTATTGTGGATGCTAGGAGAAAGCCAGCCTATTTCGAGTAGTACCTGCACTTAACCTTTTTGGGAAAATACGTCAGTTTACACTGGTAAATACAATTAACTGACTCATTTTGAAAAGGTTTAATAAAGTTGATTTGAATGCACGTGGCACAAACGTTTTATAACTTGGGATAATTATTTGTATATAAACTTGTAAAAGAATTACATGTTTGTTATGCGTTCAATCGCCCGGTTCATGCCGGGTTAAAGATTAATAGACACACCACAGTATAGTCCCGCGGCGAGTCATTCTCGCGCTGGCGGTTATACCTTATTGATTATAAATGCACTAACGGGTGTACGCCTACACCCGTGTGTTAAGGTCGTGGCCATCCTATGAATGATGCCAAGGATATCCGGGACATGGTCATTAAACCCCCAAAGGCGTTAAGCAAACAAAACCAAAATTTTAAACGGGTCATCTCGATAATACTTAACCACCAAACGATTAAGGTCGAATGCCCGACCAAGCGGTATTTTATATACCGTACCCCAAGCCCGTGTAAGGGAAAATAAGTTAAAAGTATTTACCTGAGCAAAGTATAAATCACAAATAGCAAGTGCACGTAGCTTTTACCGGGTCTCCTATTCTGGAACAAAGGTTTATAATAACCTATTAGATTCCTAACGGGTCTTTAATTAAGCCTAAACTTAGACCGGTTAGTTTTAAAGGAAGATACGGTTCTAACGCACGATTAAGCGAAGACCGGAATAGAATGTGGTTTAGACCCGACAAGCTTGGAGACTTGTATAATATGGGTAAACTAAACACGTTCTGGATTTTGAGACACGAATGGTAAGGTTTGACCCGTTTTGGCCACTTTATGCAAACTAGTTACATAAACCGAACCGAACGCGTAAAACGCAGAACGGGTAACCGTGTGAGTCATATACCTGTTTCCTAAGTTAATATGCTTTAAATATGTTGTGATATCTGTAGGATACCTTCCATTATGCCCAAAACAAGTTTAATCTCAAATTAAGCCCCGTAGGGGTATTTTAGTCATTTTAAAGATTATAAAAAGGATTAAATGTAACTCTGATGTTCGGGTCTGAATTAATCAGTAACATTACTTATTTTAATAAGTTGTATCAGTAGGTGATAGGTTTTATATGACAAGAATGATTATAACCCATACTACGCGTTTAAAACGCGTAAAAAGTCGTTTTAAGCGATCTCCGGGTTAAAACAGGAAATCTGAATTCCCTGATCAGTTTATAAGGTTTAAAATACTTCATTTATCATATAAAATCAGTAGCCAAAGACTTGGTGTCTAAATGTGGCGTAAAACTCATTTTATAATCGAAAAGGGTATAATCGGTAATTACCGAATCAAGGTAATAACCCTATGTTATGATCAGTTTAAAAATAATTAAAAATCTTCAAAAATCCCAAAATATTATATTACATCAGTGGGTAAAAGGTTTAGTGTCAAAAATTGGGTTTAGATAGGCTTTACGCTAATTACGCCGTTTAATTAATAAAAAGCGTTCTGATTTCGCTATTGAGCATATCTCCTAATCTAGACCTCAAACTGATGCGAAAATTTAGGGACATGTTTATAAATCAGTTACAAAGATTATTGTCCTCTCACATTCCCAAAATTCTCGCTTTAAGGTCAAATGGGCATTATGGTCAACATTAAGCGATTAACGGAAACGTGTGAATGAATCGGACAAACAACGAGCCAATCACAGAGGGTTATATTATCATATAACCCGGTCCTAATGAAGCCCTATGGCATTTCTAATTCATGCTATAACGGGTCAGAACTGAAAGTCAAAGCATAAGTCAAATTATGCGACTTTCGTTTCCGAACCGGTCCTAACTGAAAATTGTCGGGTCGGACATGCTTAGACATGTTCTTGCATTGATTACCAAGTTATATGAGTGGCAAAATGGGTTACACGTCTTCTACATTGCTAATTGCGTGTTAATTTGAAAATTAAGGTTCTGTTGACTTTTTCGGATTAAGTTTGACCCGACATTTGACCCTGTTAGAGCGGGAATCAGAGGGTGCCCTTTTAAGGGTTTAATGCCCACATAATTACCAACTTATAACAAATTTCAATTTGGCTAAACATCAGACCATTAGTGATTAATCGATAAGTCAAACCTTAATTACGACGGTTTGACTTTAAGCTAATTAACTAAGTAAAACATGATTAAGGAAGATTAAGGACACTTACCGAAGTCCTAATTACGACTAGAGATGCTTAGGGAAGGCTCTTGTGCTCCAGGAAGTTCCACAATTGAAGTTATGAATGAATAATCAAAGTTTGCAACAATGTGGGTCTTTATATAGTGATCTTGATTGATCAAGATCATTGCAAACAACTCTAGGATGGATCCCTGATCAATTACAAGTGTCCCTAAGCCTAAAAACTAGTTTGTGCCGCACATGGTATTGAAAACTAGCAATGTAAGTCGGTTAAACTTGTTATAACAGGCACCTGTCAAGTTTCTGATGCTGGCGAAGTCTTACGGACCGTAAGCCTTAGGCTTTGCGGTCCGTATCCGTCTTTCAAAAAAAACATCCCCCAGATGACTTCCTTGCGGACCGTAAGGCTAAGCCCATACGGTCCGTAACCGATGACCAGAAGACAAAAATTTGTAAATTATTAGACTTTGATCATGCAACCTTTATGTCTTCGAGTCTTATGCCTTTAATATCGGTATGGGACCACTTGATCATGCCTGAACAGTCATGACCACTTTGCCATGTTTTAAATTGTCTTGGATTCTATCAAAAGGGTCATAAATGAAGGTTTGTCGTATACAATCTCATAGGATTCCATCTTTGCAAATTTGAATCAATTATTACTAGTATTAACCGGATTTGAATGTATATCAGATGTTCATAAAACAGGTTAAGGGTTGGGATTTATAAATAGGTCGCTCAGAGGTATAAATTAACATGTCGACACTTTTAAATCCTAGCATACATCTTTCAACTTGATCCGGGTTTATAACATGTTAACCTTCTATGACACGTGTCTTTATTTTATTGGACATAAATTTTCGAGGTGTTACATATTTGTGGCCATAATAATTTGTACCAATAGAAAAAGTTACAAGTAGATATTAGCAAGTCTGGCATACCCTTTAGCCTATATAACAAAACATTATATCACCATTTGAACAACCAAACTAAACAAAATGGTAGAGATGAAGATCAAAACCCATGATCAAAAAAGGGTCAAGGGTGGCCTCATCACTATGCCCTTCATCTTTGGTAACATTCAATCCTAGTATTTCATGAAATTTTGTTTTTGTTCCATGATCTTTGTTTAATAGGTTTGTTTTTTTTTTTTTAGCTAATGAGGTGGGTGAGAAGTTGGCTGTGGTCGGGTTTCAAACGAATATGATTAGCTACTTGACACAACAACTCCATATGCCGATGACTAAAGCCGCCAACACTCTAACCAACTTCGGTGGTACCGCTAGCTTGACCCCGTTGCTAGGCGCATTCGTGGCCGACTCTTTTGCCGGGCGGTTTTGGACCATCACCGTTGCTTCCATCATTTACCAAATAGTAAGCCACTATCTACCAACCATGAAGTAGTCTAATAACTTTAAACATAAAACTATTTGGAAAGTGTTGATTTGAGATCCAAACATATTCGGTTCACGGTTCAGTTTTGACGATTTGACAGTTTAACGGTTTAGTCCAGTTTGAACTTGGGTAACTTTTTTTATTTTATATATTTTGTCAATTTTTAGCAAGTATTTATGTTTATGAATTTTAATACATATAACGAATTTTGAAAAAAAAGTAAAAGTAAAAAATTCCAGTTCAAAGTTCAAACCGTCAAAACTGAACCGTTAAACCAAGTGGTTTCTTTTGCCATTCTTAGAAACTGTAGTTAACGGTTCAACCTAAAAATTTTCTCCAAAACCAGTCAAACCGGACCACGAACACCCCTCGTAACCCGACACTAACATCGATGATGGAATCTAGGGAATGGTATCTTTGACACTATCAGCTGTGCTACCCAATTTAAGACCACCACCATGTAACAACAATGAGATATGCCAACAAGCAAACATGGGTCAACTAGCAATCCTATACATATCCCTTCTATTAACCGCAATCGGGTCGGGTGGGATTCGACCATGTGTGGTGGCATTCGGGGCGGACCAATTCGATGAAACCGACGAGAAACAAAAAACAAGCACATGGAAGTTCTTCAATTGGTATTATTTTTGCATGGGGGCCTCTATGCTTGTGGCTGTGACAGTTATTGTTTACATTCAAGATAATGTTGGGTGGGGTTGGGGTCTTGGTGTACCATCTATAGCCATGGCTGTTTCAATCATTGGGTTTGTTATCGGGTACCCGTTGTATCGGAATATGGATCCCGCGGGTAGCCCGTTTACCCGGTTGATTCAAGTGTGTGTTGCAGCTTATAAGAAGAGAAACTTGCCTATGGTTTCTGATCCTAAATTGCTTTATGAAAATGAAGAGCTTGATGCTTCTATTTCTGTTTCTGGAAAGCTTCTACATACTAAACAAATGAAGTAAGTTACTTTCTTTTATTACTGTTTTTAAAACTTTTAAGATGCGTTAAATACAAAACCAGATTTATTTATTGAACCCTCTAGGATCGTATAATTTATTTGTATAAGTGTTTATACGGTTCTTCTAGTACGTTATATACTTAATTTTGATTCTTTATTTAACGAATCTATTATATCATTTTATTTATATTTATCTTTATAAAATTCTAAATCGCCTAATTTTTTTGAAAAAAAAAAAAAGAAAAGTATATTTTGGAGTTATTAGGTCATCTTAATTAGGGATTTGCCAAAACACATGTGTTAGTTAAGTGATAATTATGGTGCAACTTATGTCATCTTTTTGCTTTTTGAGCAATCTAGGGGTATAATGTGGGTTAAAAATTAAAGCAATTTCTTTAATTAGTTTGTTAATGAGCATGTGTCACGTTTTGGTATCTTTTTGAAATACATATTTTTGAAAGAGGATGTGCCAATGATCTCTAGATCAAGTGGTGGAAGGCTTGTGTTTCTTTTGGGAGATGCAGGTTCTGCTCTCACTTGGTGCAGAGTGAGGCACTGGTGGGCAATGATAGGAGACCCGGGGAAACTTGGGTTCAATCCTTGAGCCAAACGAGTTTTACCAATAATTTCACTGTCGTGTCTATGAGCGGGTGGGTTACTGGGTTTTTCCCAGAATTGGTGGTTGACTCAGATTACTCTCTGAGTACTCCGTTTGGTCCAGTGGGTGCCTCGAGAGTGCTCAGAATTGATTCTGTTGGCCGTTAAAAAAAAAATTAACACCATAGATTGCTCGTTGTAACATACATTATTATGTTTTACATGAGCATAGTATAATTAACATGAGCATACACTTTGACCACAAAAGTCAAAATTAAAAATAAAACATGTTTTGTTCAATCAATTCAGATTTCTGGATAAGGCTGCCATTGTGACAAAAGAAGACTTTTCAAAAGGTCAATCAAACACAGACTTGTGGAGGCTAAACACGGTCCACCGGGTCGAAGAGTTAAAATCAATAATAAGAATGGGCCCAATATGGGCCTCTGGCATTCTTTTGATTCTAGCATATGCCCAACAAAGCACTTTTTCACTCCAACAAGCCAAAACAATGAATAGAAGCCTAACAAAATCTTTCCAAATCCCAGCTGGATCAATGACTGTTTTCACCTTAACCTCAATGCTAATGACAATAGTCTTTTACGATCGTATATTCGTCCCGATCACTCGTAAAATCACAGGGGTAGAACGGGGAATTACCTTTCTTACTAGGATGGGAATTGGCTTTGCCATATCGGTTCTTGCCACATTAGTAGCCGGATTCGTTGAAATAAAACGCAAAAGAGCCGCTTTTGACCATGGTTTGACTTACAAGCCTCACGAAACGATACCCATTTCGGTCTTTTGGTTAGTACCTCAATACACGCTTCATGGGATTGCTGAAGCGTTTATGTCAATCGGGCATCTTGAGTTTTTCTATGATCAAGCTCCGGAAAGCATGAGAAGTACTGCGACCGCATTGTTTTGGATGTCGATTGCCGCTGGGAATTACGGTAGTACCCTTTTGGTGACATTGGTGCATAATTTGAGTGCGGGTCAAGACGGGTCAAACTGGCTCCCTGATGATAATTTGAATAAGGGAAAGTTGGAGTACTTTTATTGGTTGATCACATTGCTTCAAGTTGTTAATTTGGTTTACTACTTGTTTTGTGCCAAATTCTACACCTTAAAGCCTATTCAGGTTGCTAGTAATAATAAAGTGGATGGGGTTGAGCTAGGGCCCAATGTTTAAATAGGCTCAACTGGATTGCATTCACTTTGATTAGAGATGCAAACCATTAGAGTAATTGAAGTCAGAAGGGAATGTATGTATGTAACTTTGACTATGGTTTTAACTTCTTGTTAGTAAGATATTATATTATTAGAAATAAAATCATATACATCTTGTGGGGTGGTTGTATTTATATAGACATAATTAATTAAAACCTTGATTATTGTTATTCTTTGTTTTGCTCTTATTGTTTGACGAATATTTCAACAAGACAAATGCACGGGACTTTTTAATGTAAAGAGAGTTTGCCTAAAAGAAGAGGGAACAAAGTCGGGAGGATTAGGAGCGGGATGCCACGAGAGAGTGAGGCTGAGGTGAAAAAAACTAGGTTACAAAATATACCAAATAATAAAAAATATATCTTTAAAAACCTCGTTTATTACACGGGTTGAATAAATGTAATTTTATATACCAAATAATAAAAAAATATATATTTAAAAACCTCGTTTATTACACGGGTTGAATAAATGTAATTTTATAGACCAAATAATAAAACAAAATATCTTTAAAAATCTCGTTTATTACATGGGTTGAATAAATGTAATTTTATATATTAAATTAAAAAAAATTATATATCTTTAAGAGCCCTGTGTATTGTACGTGTTGAGTAAATTTAATTTTATATATTCAATAATGAAAAAAAATTCAATTTTTAATAACCTCATGTATTGTATGGGTTGAGCACATGTAATTTTATTTATCAATCAATAAAAAGTTATATCTTGTTATATCTTTATAAACCATGTGTATTATACAGATTGAATAAATCTAATTTTATATATCACATAATAAAAAAAAATTATATTTTTAAAAAACCCAATGTATTACATGAGTTGCATAAATGTAATTTTGTATAGTAAATAATAAAAATATTACTAAGTAATAAAAGTAACCTAAAACTTAGAGACCATTTTGGCATTTTACTCTTTATTTATAGCAAACATGCATAACTTATTGCAAATACTTATGTTGAAATTCTATATATACTTAAAAATGTTATTTTGTCAAAATCAACCAACTTTGGGCCATAGATTTTGTCATCAACCAACTTTGGCCCCTCAACTTTTATAATGACATATTTAGCCCCTCAACTTTAATAATAATATGTTTAGCCTCCCAACTTTTGTCAACATCAACGAACTTTGGTCCTTCAACTTTGGTAATGACAAATTTAGCCCCTCAACTTTGGGAATTACACACTTAGCCCCTAAACTTTTGTCAACATCAACCAACTTTGGTCCCTTAACTTTGGAAATGACATACTTAGCCCCTCAACTTAAATAATAAAATGTTTAGCTCCTCAACTTTAGTAAGGTGTCGTTTTTTTTAATATTATTATTTACTCCTACACTTTATTATAGTTACTATTTAGACATTTGTTTATTTTTATCTACGTTTCAAACCCGCTGCAAAGCGTGGATAGTAACCCACTAGTTACGTATATAAATAATAATAGCAGAGTATATGAACAAAAATTGAGAGAGTAAACAAGTTTAGCTTGTCTAAGATCAACCCTGACTTCTAGAAAAAAAAAATTAAGCTAGAGCTCGTCTCGACCTAACTCATTTATCACTTGTTAATCAATAAATAATTAGTTATACACATATAGTTATAAGTGTGTATATATATGCATGTATATGTATATATATTATTTAGCTATTTTTGTCAAAGTTATATATCACAATATTTTTTATATAGTTTATATATTGTATTAAATAAACGTTATTAATATTGCATAAACAATATGTTTTTTTAGGTTCACAAAACTAGTTAAGCTTGTGATATGATGATTGAGTTTTGTGACAACTCGTGTTTTAGAACTCTTTTGTGTGCTTTGATGTAACATGTTTGAACGTTATGTGATTATGTTATGCATTGATGTAATGGAATGTTATGATATTGTGTTATGTGGTTTGTGTAATATAGGTTATATGTTTATGTGATGTGATTCACGAACCCAACCACACAACTCTAACCCGATCGCACAAGCCATCGCACAAGCCTGTGGGCTTTTTGCTTCACACCCTTCTCGGCCTACACTTAGTGTACTCGAAACCCAAAGGGCTACCCATGTGTGGGTTCGGCCCATTCCATTGATGCGCATAACCTCATGAAGAGGGGGTATACTCCTCATTATCTGCTAAACACTCTAAACATAAACCCTACTCTCTCTTCCTTCTCTCTCTAAGCCGACGGCAACAACATCCCCTCTTCCTCGAAGCTTTCTTGCTCGGATCGATCCTATTCTTCTCTCAACAGGTTAGTGTTTGTAATTATCGGTTGTGTGTTAAATGATGTTATGATCTATATGTATTACATGGTGATTCAGGGATGGTATGTGTTTGATTGTAATGAAAATTGATGAGGGGTATGATGTTCATGAAAATCGGTTCTTATGTGTAGTATATTTAGATCATTGTAGAATTGATAATCGTATGATGTTAAAGAACCGAATACATGATAATCGGCTGTGATATGTTATCATTCGGATGAATGTTGTGATGTTATGATAGGGTACATGTTAGTAATCAAGGCCATGAACCTGTTAATGTTTTTGAAGATGTGGTTGATGTTTATGCTATGAATGTAATTAGGGTTCTTATGAATTAGAGGATAAAACCTTAGTTTGATCGATCCATATTCAAGTTGGAAACTGTTTGATTGTTTGACTGATTTGATGCAAAATAGGAAACTATTGAATGATTGAAACCGACTGCATGAAATTAGGGGATTAGAAAACTAATCGCACAAGTCCACCCTTGATCGCACAAGACCTAATCGGATCGCACAAGGGACTGGTCGCACAAGGCAGTCGCACAAGCTTGGTGCAACTGTTTAAAACTCACAGTACAACTTAGAACTGCATGATCGCACAAGACGTGTTGATCGCATATAGCTCGAGTGACCTTTTCGTGTATCTGCCGAGCTAACCTAAGGTGAGTTCACACTTTCTACAAAGCATGGTAATTCCCGGTGGGTTGGGAATGGGTTAAGGAATATGGATTCCTCGTCCTTCTTGGGTAGGACAGTACGGGTTAAGGAATGAAATTTCCTCGTCCTCTTGGACAGTTTAAATTTCACTAGACCAAAACTCTATCACGAAGTCCCTCCTTTATATCGACTTAATCGCCGAGGCCAATGGCGAACGGGTTATTAGTTAAATAGCGCTATTAGGTTTGACAAACCTCACACCGTGCCGCAGAGGACGGGCGTGGACTAATGGACTAGGCACGTCAATGATGATAGACATTGACGCAAGGGCACATAAACATGGCTAACGTCAGTAGTCGATATGGTAACGAGTCTAGTAGTGTAAACACGGGGTAGCCCCCACGGCTGGATTGCCAGAGTTAATGGGATAAAACAAATCATGTTTTCAAATATGGGGTAACCCCCACGGCAAGGATGCCAGTTAAAGGAAAATATGTTTTTGGAATAACTTAAACGAACACCCAACTGTGAACTCGCTCAACTTTGTTGTTGACTCGTTACTACATGCTTTGCAGGTCGTTAGGTACTTAGCAGGAGCTTGCATGGGGAAGAGTCGTTGTGGGACATGGACGGTCGAGTTCCATGTTAAACACTTAAACCTTATGAATTTATTACTTATGTTTTGGGTTATACATTTTATGCTTCCGCTGTTGACTTAAAGTTGGTTATTTTCTTTTGGACACCAATTATATTGTGGTTGGTTTTATTACTTAATTACATTGTTCAATATGATTGGTGGCATGATCCTGGTCAGTCACGCCTCCATGCGGTGATACTCCGCTTGTGGATTTTGGGGGTGTGACAGATTGGTATCAGAGCCATTGGTTATAGTGAACTTGGTTTTAAAAGGGAAAAGCTTTTGGTAAAACCAGACTATAACCTGTACAGTGCTCAATGATCCACAACGACGCTTCGCTCCACGTGAAAGACTCAACATTCTAGGTGATATGGTTTATGTTTATGTTACCTACCTGTTAGTTACATAATACATTATTCATGGTATGCTTTGGTTAACGTAGAAACTATTGTTAGACACTCATTGTGTGCTTACTCTCTTCTGTCACTCCACACTTACGTATTGTCACGACACTTTTCTCACCCATGCTCTCTCTATTGTGAAGATCATGAGTGGACGTATCAACCTAACTCAAGCCCAGCTGACGGCTTTAATCAATGAGCAAGTTGCTGCAGCGCTCGCAGCCGCTCAAGCAGGAGGTCAGTATGCTCTGCCTCCTGTGTGTACTTTCAAAACCTTTATGGACTGCCGACCTACTACTTTCAGTGGCCCTGAAGGAGCTGTAGGCCTCCTCCACTGGTTCGAGAAACTCGAATATGTTTTCGAGATGTGTGAATGCCCTGAGGCTTGTAGGGTGAAGTATGCTACTGGTACTCTTGAAGGTGTAGCGCTCACGTGGTGGAACGCTCAGGTCCAAATGCTGGGGTTGGTTGCTGCTAATGCCACCCCATGGAACGATTTCAAGGAATTAATCAAGGAAGAGTACTGTAACCGTGATGATATCCACAAGCTGGAGGTAGATTTTTTCAACTTAAAGATGACGGGGTCAGAAATTGAAGCGTACACGAAAAGATCGAACGAGCTGGCTATCCTGTGTCCTACTATGGTGGATCCTCCCATCAAACGTATCGAGATGTACCTTAAGGGTTTAGTGCCAGAGATACAAAGTCATGTGACTTCAGCTAACCTCGCCACTATCCAGCAAGTTATTCGTTTGGCTCATCGTCTCACTGATCAGGCAGTCGAGCAGAACAGGCTGCCCAAGCGTATTGGTACTACTACTACTACTACTTCTAATGCCCCTAGCGACAACAAGCGCAAATGGGATGGAGTCTCAAGCAAGGGTTCAACATCAGCTCAGTCTCAGTCTCAGCAGTGAAAGACTGATGACTACAAGAGCCCTAGTCAGCAATCACCGGGTAGCCAAAGTCAAGGTGGGTATAGGGGAATTCACCCCAAATGCAATCGCTGTAACCTACACCACAGCGGGCCATGCACCAGGAGTAACTGTCATCGGTGCAACAAGCCAGGCCACACCGCAAAGGATTGCAGGAGTTTACGCCCCACGAATCAGAATCGTCAGCAACAACAAGCCCCACAGAATCAACGTCAGCAACAACAGCAACAACAAGGCAACAACAAAGGATGCTTTCAGTGTGGAGCTGAAGGCCACTTCAAGAGAGACTGTCCCCAACTGAACCAGAATCAGAACAACAACAATAACAACAACCAGGGGAATGGAAACAACGGGGGTAACAACGGCAATGGTGCCAGGGGTCGTGTTTTTGTGATTGGACAAGGTGATGCAAGGAACGAACCCAACATCGTGACGGGTAAGTTCCTACTGGACGACTTTTATGTCACTGTTTTATTTGATTCGGGTGCCGATACTAGCTACGTGTCCTTAAAAGTTAGTCAGATGCTTAACCGTACCCCAACACTTTTGAGCACCAAGCACACTGTAGAGCTAGCTAATGGTAAGGGTTTAGAGGCCACACACGTAGTTAAGAGTTGTAATCTTGTTCTTGCTGGTCACACCTTCTCTATCGACCTCATTCCTATCGTTCTGGGTAGCTTCGATGTTGTCATCGGTATGGATTGGTTATCTCAACATCGATCAGAGATCCTTTGCAAGGAGAAGATCGTCCGCATTCCTCGTTCTGGTGAAGAACCTTTAGTAATTTATGGCGACAAGAGTGGTGCTGTTGTGGGCATCATCTCTTTTCTTAAGGCCCAGAAGTGTTTGCGAAAGGGCCACACTGCTATTTTGGCCATCGTCACTGACACCTCTAAGAACGAGAAGAAGATAGAAGACATTCCTATTGTACGCGACTTTCCAGAGGTATTTCCTGAGGAATTACCTGGTCTTCCGCCTCATCGTCAAGTTGAATTTCAGATCGAGCTAGCTCCTGGAGCAGCGCCCATAGCTCGAGCACCCTATCATTTAGCTCCATCAGAACTTGAAGAACTGTCCTCGCAACTACAAGAGCTCTTGGACAGGGGTTTTATTCGCCCTAGCTCTTCGCCTTGGGGAGCCCCAGTATTATTTGTGAAGAAGAAGGACGATACCTTCGGAATGTGTATTGACTATCGCGAACTCAACAAGGTGACTGTGAAGAATCGCTATCCTCTCCCACGCATTGATGACTTATTCGACCAGTTGCAAGGGTCGAGTTTCTACTCCAAGATTGACCTGAGGTCAGGCTACCATCAACTGAGAGTCCGAGACGGGGATATCTCTAAAACAGCATTCAGGACTCGTTATGGGCATTACGAGTTTCTGGTTGCCTTTCGGATTGACGAATGCACCCGCGGTCTTCATGGATCTCATGAACCGAGTGTGCAAACCTTACCTGGATAAGTGTGTCATTGTCTTCATCGACGACATCCTGATCTATTCGAAGAGTCAGGAGGAACACGAGCAACATCTGTGTGACAACCCTCACTAAACCAGGTATCCGTACGACTTAATTAATAACTAATTACTGCTTAATTACTGTGCTTACTTGAACTTGCTGATGAACTGCTACTTGATTTCTGATACATGCATATACCTGCATCATACTTTACTTACTGTCACTACATTATTTACATACTGAACCTTAGTGACAAACATGATGCACAAAAAGCACAGTAGCACTATAACGGATAACCTATAGAACATGCTGATAAAGCCAGCATCAGGCAGACACTGCCTCTAAGGCCTGTATGAGCCAGAAATATTTTGCTATTCTAGTGGTGAGTGTAGGGATACAAGGGTTGTAGAACTGCGTGTCTAGGAATAAGTCACAATGACTGGATGTGCCTAAAACGTACTCTAAGTACAAAACTCAGCACTTTACATAATAATTCAGCTTTTAGCTAACTAATAAAGTGCCAAAACATGAGAAAAATATTACTAGACACTTTCCAAAGTGTCAGAAATAAGTTGTGTCACTAAAAAGGGTATTGACGACACTTTAAAGCTTTGTTAAGCATTTTAACGGATTACTATCCAACCGAACAACCGGACTATACCCGGAACATGAAAATATTGTTATTTTCATTATTTATCTTTTTCTGAGCCAGTTAGGGTCCCTGAGTACCCTAACACCCGTCATAACACACTACACACAACTAACCGGGTTAAGCACTTAACTAACTTACTTAACCTAACTATTGTCCTAACTAATGGTTGGATTCGGACTAGGACCCCCCCCCATTGCAAACCGTCCCCATGTAGGGGGACACCTCTTGTACTTGATGATTATTATAATCTTCTTGCTTAGTATCTAGAAGACATAGCATCCAATGGTTAAAAGTCTTGTTAATTGTCTATAAGTATAAGCTTAGACCCATATGATCATTCACTTAACACAACACCACTCCACAACTCTCTCTTCCTCTCTTCTAGCTTACGGCCGAACACACCCACCCCCCATCCATCATTGTTCGATTTTGATCAAGCAATCCCAAGTCCATACAAGTGTTACGGGTCACATACGAGGAGTCTTGGAGCAAACGGAAGGCGAAGGACCTCACTCTCTTGCTTTTATCCACGCGTTTTTCGCTTAGATCCTTCCCTAGCCTCGAGCTAGTGGTATGTTACTTAAATCACCTACTCGAACTATTTTAAAGTGGTTAATATGATATGTAACGGATAAAAGTCATGAACATACAAGTTGGAGCATAAAAGTCTACTTAAAACACATATATTGATGGTTAAAAGCTTATAAGTTGTGTAAATGTTGTAGTAATCAAATTGTGTGGTTATTTGGACCCGATCTATGTTGTGGTAGCTCGGATCATCATTTAACCCGGGTTGGTCATGATCATGGATCATGACATAAGGTTGTTTTGGAAGTAACAAGGGTTAAAGGATGAAACTCTACCACACACGAATCATGAACTTGTGTAAAAGCGATTTTGCTTGTAAAATAGTGTTTAAAACTAGTAGATCTACGTATCTACAAGAGGTATTTTCAAAGGACCACGTATCAAAGAAATCATGCTTTTTAAAGACGGATCTTACACTAACACGAATGGTTTTTAGAACACACAAGTGTGTAAACACTTGTGTAATACAAAGTTTCGACAAAATAATTATTTTTGTAAAAGTTGACAAAAAGTTGTAAAGATGGAATTTCTTAAAAACAAGACTTTTACAAAACCGGATTGATTTATATAAAGATCCACTAAAAGTAATGGGATTTACTTCATATTTTTGGAAAAACTACAAGTTCATGCAATTTTTGCGAATTTCATGTTTATTAACTAGTTTGATACGTTGAACATTGTTTTGATTGAATAAGAAGATTGTTGATGTGATTTATAAAAGAAAATGATACGCTTGAAAGCGTGGCCACCTCCAGTTACAGAGGAAACTCTGGCGAAATTTTTCCAAAAACCTAACACTTAGAATTATTTTCACTAAAAGTGTTAGAAATACATTTTGACTTGTCTTCAAAATATAAGTTTCGCCACGACTATATTTACAAAACATCGGAGGTGGGATTTCACAAAATAAAACGTGATACATATATATATTTAGTATGTATTTTTCACAGCGTCACTTGATATGTGTTTATGATTATTTTGTGAAAATACTAGTATTATTTTTAGAGTAAAAATAATACTATCGAATGTTAACGAATCCAAAATAATACGAACGCCTCTACGATAAATACATAAGTTACATCGGTAATTATTATTACCACTCGATCATTAAAACGTAACTTACGCATTTTGGGAAAATATGACTTAACGCGTATTTTTGTCAAGGTATTATTTTGGAAAATTATGTAATAGAAAATATAATATTTTTGAGAAGAATATTTATATTTTGGGAGTTAGAAATGAAATATATTTAAGTGAGACTTAATACTATATCTCGGAATTATACGAACACACAGGCATTAAATCCCCCGTCCTTGGGAAGGAGAATAACTACCAAGTATACAGAATGTAAACACGAAATAGTTGCCTAACTATTTCCCAAAAACTTAAACCATAAAGCTAAGGCACGGCCATCCGTCTAATAGAGTTAGTACGTGTAGGTCGTCACACAGCTGCTTGATTTGGAGGCATACTTGGTAGAGACGCACCACTGTGAGTTCATGTCCCCCTTTTCTCTTAACTGTTTTCAGTTTTCTAACTACGGGGGTGAAATACATGTTACTTTGATTACAAGTACTTTATACATGGTATGGTTAGCGTAAGGAGGTTTACTACTTAGATCATGTGAGTGGGTAGGCAGAAACTGGAGGCCATTAATCCTCATTGTAGGACCGAGGGACGTAAGCGGTAGATCTATCTGGGTGTAGCGAGCCCAACTCTAGGCCCAACAGAACGGACCTCTGGGAGGCCCAACAGAACGGACCTTGGAGTGACTTTGTACCCAACGCCAAATACGCTAGGTTTGAGTCTTCCTACTTGCACTTCACACATATCATTGGCTTTGCAACCCAATGGTGATCTCTTTTTCCTTATTTGCTACATACCAGGAATTTTCATACGAACAGACATCTTTACAAAGGTTTTACTTACTCACTTACACATGAACTCGCTCAACATTATTGTTGATTTTTCAACTTACATGTATTTCAGGAAATTAACAGATCTGGCGCGGTATGGCACGTTTTCCCGCTGCACTAGTTACGAGGTCATCCGGGTTTAGGGAATGTGGCTCTTTCCTGGACAAGTCACAGCCCTTAAACTATGCTTATGTTATGTTGTTAAACAATGTTTATGTCGTTAGGATGTGTTTCCGTCAAGACAATGTTATTGTATTTGGTTTTCAAAACTTAATCGAATGGATGATCTTGCTTGGTTTTTATTTCATATAGCTTTGTTATGGTTAAGCTATAGTATTAAGAAGTCACACCAAGTTAACCACGCTTCCGCAAAGCCAGGGTGTGACAGCTTGGTATCAGAGCTCTGATCATAGCGAACTAGGATTCTTTCTCGAGTCTAGACTATGATCACTAGGGCTCTCACGAAAACATTTTTCTGCATACCACTTAAGTCCAGATCCAAAACTTTTATAAACACATGTTGAGCACATTTTATCTATTATTTATAGGCTCAGTCGTGGAGGCTGAGGCTCGGTCTTGGAGGCCGAGGCTCAGTCTGAGAGATCGAGGTAGTTGGCTAGTTGGACTAGGAAGAGTAGTGTAACACCTCGAAAAACAATGACATATGAAATTTTCCGATCCAAAGGAATCATTGATTATGATTTAAAATTTCCCTAGTGACAAGGCCTATGAGCCATCAAAAGTCCTTTGGAACAAGCCTTGTGCTATATAAAAGATGTCAGTATGACATTGGCAGCCGTGACTTATGTCCCCTGCCTAATAAATATGAAGGATTATATTCCGTCTAGACGCCAAGGATAGTTTATTTAAAAACTTAGGCAAAACATAATCAAACGAAGTTAATACTATCTATTCGCCTATATGGTTTATTTATACCATGGCTAAACAATCATCAAATTTGACAATTCATCCTATACTTAAACCAATTATTACTACTTGGTTTGTAGCCTTCAAAGCTTCACCATGGCTGACTCCTCTGAAGCTCACAATCATCCAGTTAATCAGGAGGATGATGCAAGACTGAAATTAATAAGCACCGGATTACAGGCTATGATCAAAATAGCCGTAAGCAACGCTGTGGACCGTGTGTTGAAGGATCTTAAGCGAAAGTGCGGTAATACCTCAAATAAAGGTTACAAGAAGGGTAAGACCGGTTCAAGCTATAACCAGTCCAAACCAAGGAAGGCAAAACCCAAATGTAAAACCTGCAAAAGAAGACACTGGGGGCAGTGTCGATCAAACCCAAAGATAAAGAGATGTGGCATCTGTAAAAGAGATGGCCACCAATCCCACGAATGTAGGGACATAAAGAATGCAAACTGTTCCAGTTACGGCGAAAAGGGCCACATCGGTACTAATTGCCCTAAGGCTGCCAAGGAAGGAGCAGCTAAGTCTGGAAAGGATGTGAATGATAAACAGCAGACCGGTGAGAAGACTAGATGCAAAACCTGTAGGAAATACCACCTCGGGAAATGCAGATATGAATCTCAGTCTCTACCCTGTGGAATCTGCAAGTCCAAGGGGCATAAGACCATGGATTGCAAGAGATTGGGAGAAGCAACCTGCTATGGCTGCAATGAAAAGGGGCACATTAAGACCAACTGCCCTGAATACGCTAAAAAGCTTAAGGAAGCTAGGAAGACCGAAGCTGGAAGCTCTCGAATGGGCGCTCAGGAGGCTATTCAGGATGACAATGTCATAACAGGTAATTTTTATCAATGACGCTCATGCTAGAGTATTAATTGATTCAGGTTCAGATAAGTCTTCTGTAGACAATAGATTTTGTAAATCATTTAAATCTGCCTGCTAAAACTCTAAGTGTTAAATGTAAAGTAAAATTTACCGATCGTCCCTCGCGACAGGCTTCGATACCATATATGTATATAAATATATAACCGAAGTCATGTAAGGCTAGCCTTTGAGCTATTTATGATCGTTCGTGTGCCAAGGACAGTTGTGACATTATGGTCCCCTGTCAAGCAAATATTGGACTCGTTCCAAACTTTGAATGCCATTGATGGTCCTTTCGTGACCTAGGCTAAATATAATGGAAATACGTTTAAATAACATTCACTATGAATGTTCGAAATAGAATAGCCCATGCGGTTTATGAATGCCGTGGCTAATCTAAGTCAGGTCATCAGGATGATGACTAATAATTGTTAAATCTTGGTGATTGGTACCAAGTTGCGAGTCTGGAGAACTCGAATGAGGTAGACGACAGTCGCAATACTATTAATGCGACGAATGTTAATAAAAACTACAACCGTAAACCTCAATATTAATGGAGTTCATCTCCAAGCTGTGATTGACGCAACAGTTGGAAGGGAGCATGGGAAAAAGGTCATGAGACAATCCAAAGAGCCGAATGCTTCTCGCTCTAAATCTCATTCGAAACCATGTTTAATTCTTCATGAGGGGAGCTATGTTCACACTTCAAATATGAAGGATGAACCAAGGAAGGAGGATAACTCCCAGAAATCTGAGAAAGAGAGCAAATACGGGCTTAATAAAAAGCAACGAAAGTTCAGTAAATAAACCTGTATACCTCAGAGACTGCTTCAGCATTATAAGATGGATGTTTTAATATCCATTAGGAAATTTTTCCGATGTCCTAGTTCCGTTAAAATATAAGGACTCAATATAGTGATAAAAATTGATTGGTTGCCTCGAAAAATCAAGCCCATATCGTGGGTGATAAGAAGCAATTAATTATCAAGACTCCTTATGAGACAACTCTCATAATTACACGTATCCGTACGATTAATTAAAATTAAACACAAAAAAATGGTGGAATTGGCCGTCCCCGGAGTCGAACCTGGGTCTAGGCCGCACCCTTTCGCGCGCCTAGCCAACTGAGCTAGGTGCCTAGTTTGTGAAACTTCCATTATTAATTAAATATAAGCACTTGTACAATAAACTTCCTTATCATTTATCAATGATAATTTCTGCTAAGTGTCCTATTTTTAATACAGGCAATAATAAATCTTCATGAACCATAAACTTAGCAAGTTTTTTTTTTTTTTTTATCATCCACAAGGTATAGCTACCAAGGAAACCGTAGTAACCGATTCTTCTAGTATCGGCAAGGAATCCTTCCGAAAAATCTAAGAGTACTCTTTCTTCGCATAGAGTACGACAACATATGTTATTTTAATTATTTTCTCATTGTTTTTCTATCGCCTGCGAATGCCAAACTATGTTTGATAAAAGTGTCATATGAGGATTGGCGTATCCTAGTGTGTCCCATAGATTATTTCCATGTCTGATCAGCATGGAGGTTTAATACATGGAACCCCTGAGATATCCCAATGGTCATATTGTACTAAAGTCGACTAGTAGTATTCAAAGAAGATATCCAAAAATGGAAATTTTTTTTTTGTAAATGTTCCCGACTAAGGAATTCGTGGACTTATAACATAAAGGTGTCACTTATTTGACACGAGTAATGGTGGATGAACTGGAGCCTGAGATATGGAAAATCTCTGTAGCCTCCTTGCAATCTTGATTATCTTCTCATAAGGTTTCCCTGCTTACCTCCGGGAAGGCAGGTAGAATTAAGATTATATCCCGCTGTGGGCTGGAGTATTGTGAAAAACTCCATATCGATTATGGAAAAATCGAAACCTTGATTTAGTAGGTTTTAAGACATAGGCATATATAGCCTGACTCAATCTTCTGAGGGTTTTATGTTATTAAATAAGAAAGACGGTTCATACTGCTTATGCATACATGCCGCAACCCTAATTAGGCAACGATTAAGAATTTGCCATCAGCTACCCAGGATCTAAGGGCAAATTATTGGTGGATAGGCTTGAAAAGTCTGTAGCCACCCATGTAGCTAAATGCTTGACATGTGCGCAAGTCAAAGCCGAGCATCAAAAGCCGTCAGGCTTGCTACAACAGCCTGAACTTCCTACGTGGAGGTAGGGAAATGGTAACTATGGATTTTATACCAAGTTACCCCAGAAAAGGAAAGGAAATGATACGTTATGAGTTGTAGTTGACAGACCGACTAAGTCAGCACATTTCCTACCCATCAAGGAGACTTATAGCTCCGATATGTTAGCCCAGTTATACGTTGATAAGATTGTAGCCTTACATGGCATACCTGTAGCTATTATCTCTGATAGAGATACTAGGTACACGTCACATTTTTGGAAGAGCCTCCAGCAATCTTTGGGCACGCGTTTGAACTTTAGTACGGCTTACCATCCTCAGACTGACGGTCAGAGTGAGCGTACTATTCAAACATTGGAAGACATGCTACGCGCATGTGCGATTGATTTGGGAGGTAGCTGGGATAAGAACCTACCATTGATCGAATTCTCCTACAACAATAGCTACCATACCAGCATAAAGGCTGCGCCTTTTGAGGCATTATACGGTAGAAAGTGTAGATCGCCAGTTTGTTGGGCGGAAGTTGGAGAAGTCCAATTATCAGGACCAGAGATCGTGTTCGAGACGACGGACAAGATTGTCCAGATTCGTAACAATCTCCAAGCTGCCCGGAATAGGCAGAAGAGTTACGCTGATCCAAATCGTAAGGATTTTCACTTCAAAGTAGGTGACAAAGTCCTACTTAAAGTGTCACCCTGGAAAGGAGTGATGCGGTTTGGTAAGAAAGGAAAGCTAAGCCCGAGATACATAGAACCTTTCGAGGTTATCGAACGTGTTGGGTCAGTTTCCTATAAGTTAAACTTACCAGAAGAGCTCAGTGGAATTCACAATGTGTTCCACATCTGCAATCTGAAGAAGTGTTTCGCTGATGAATCACTGGTTATACCGCATACAGATGTGCATATAGATAAGAGCTTAAAATTTGTGGAAAAACCTGTGTCGATTGAAGGTCGACAGGTAAGGAAGCTTCGAAGAAAGCATATACCTTTTGTTAAGGTCAAATGGGATGCCCGTAGAGGTCCCGACTTCACGTGGGAGGTTGAATCCACGATGAAAGAAAAGTACCCTTACTTGTTTCAGTAAATCTCGGGTCGATGTAACACCTCGAAAAATTTCGGGTTCAATGATAAAACGACACGTGTCATGTCAGACAAAACGCGTTGAAAACCCGGATTTAATAAATATGTTTCGGTAGGATTTAAAGTGACGTCATGTTAAATTGTTACCTCTGAACGACCTCAAGTATAAATCCCAAGACCCGATTAAATGTTATACACATCTTTTATGCCCTCAATGCAGAGAATTATTGTTAATAATGGGATTGATAATGCATGACTTGATCCCACGAATAAATTGATTGGTAAACCGATGTTTCCGGGTCTTGTAAGTGCATTCAAATGGGACAAGTTCAAATGGTAGGGTATTATACAGGATCATACACTTTGTGAGGGTCCTAAGTTGATAATTGAGGCCCCAAATTCGTGCAAGTCGTTTACCTTTTCGAATCAACAACAAATTGCCTCAGAAGGGGGCTAGCGCACCGCTACATTGTTAGCGTAACGGTGCGCTACCACTCAAGTCAAATGGCCAGAAGTTGCGGGCTAGCGCACCGCTACAATTGTAGCGTAACGGTGCGCTAACTAGTGCCCAGCATCAGGAAACGGGTTGCTGCCTGTTTAACGCGAATCTGACCCGTTTGTCCGGTTTCTTCTCACTTATGAACGATCCTAGGCAACCCCTAAGCACTAGTAACATGTGTATATCAGTTGTGGAGAGTTGTAGACCTTGTTGTCAATAAATCATGGTGCCTTGAACACTATATAAACCTCATAAGTTGCAACTCTTTGATCATGCCAATCACAATTCACTTCTGATCAATTTTGGGAGCTTCTAAGCAGAGCAAGCCTTCCTAATTCATCAATTAAACACTTTGTAAGTTGCCTAACCTTTCTAAATTAATTATAGCTTAGTATTTTAGCTAAAAGTCAAACCGACGTAACTACGGTTTGACTTCATAATTAATTAATGATAGCTCAGTCGTATGTCGAATTAAAAGTACCGTGAAGTAGGTAATCATATGGGTATTAAACCCTTATAAGGGCGCTTACTGATTCCAGACATAACTAAGTCAATTGTCGAGTCAAACGTTGACCGAAAAAGTCAACAGTTATGTAAATTACGATTTAATGCACGATTAGAAATACGTGATGCATGTAACCTGTTTTAGACTAATTATAACTTGGTAATAAGTGTACGGACATGTCTAAACTGGTCAGACTCGACAACTCTCAGTTTAAAACCGGTTCGGAACCGAAAGTCACGAAACTATGACTTTTACGTTGACTTCAGTTCTGGCCCGAGTTAGATGGAATTAGAAATGCCTTAATGCTTCATTAGGGTTGGGTTACATGATAGTATAAGCCTATGTACTTGTTTCGTTGATTACCCAATTAATATACATGTTTCCGTTAATCGCTCATATGTTGACCATTATGCCCTTATTACCTTAAAACGTGTTTTATGAAAATGTAAAAGTGTAGAAACCTTAGTTACTGATATATAGGCTTGTATACAAAGTTTGAAATCAGTTTGACTTGTAGATTAAGAGTTATGCTCAATATCGCAAAATTAATGCTTTATGTTAATAAAATGGCGTAATTAGCGTATAGCCTAGTTAAACATACTTTTTGGTATCAAATCTTTTACCCACTGATGTAATATATTATTTTAGGATTTTTAAAGATTTTTAATTAATTTTAGGCTGAGCATAACTCATAGTCGTAGACTTAATTCGGTAATTGTCGGTTTTGCCCTTACGGGCCATAAAATGAGTTTTACACATCTAAACGACTCCAAACCTTTTGCTACTGAATAGTTATGATAAATAAATTATTTTAAGCCTTCTGGAAATATAAAAATATCAGATTTAAGTATCGAACCCGGTAATGGCCTTTAATCGCCTAAATTAGCGTTTTTAACGCATAGTATGTTTTAAAATCATATTGGACATACCCGGGTTGATACCTACTGATATAAGAGGCAAATTATAATATTTTAACAGTAAGCAAAGGTTGATAAACTCAGACTTCAGTTTTGAGCTTTTCGGCTTATGTGAAATTACCAAAATACCCCTACGGGGCCTAGTTTGGTTAAAAATGATAAGTTTCACATACATGCTTTAACCTACTGATGTAACTTAGCAAATTTGGTATATTTGCTGATTTCATCAGACCTGTAACTCAGGTTGTCACTTAAACGCTTTTATAAACTTTTAAATGACCAAACTACCCCTACGGGGCCTAGTTTGTGTCTAAACACGTTTCGGGCATAACGAAAGACACCTTACTGATGTCACAACATATTTGAGATATAATTAACTTAGGAAACCTGTATATAGCTCTCATGACTACCCGTCACGCTTATTACGCGTACGGTTCGGTTTATGTAACAAGTTTACATAAATTAGCCGAAACGGGTCAAACCTTAACGGTTTTATCTCAAAATCCAGAATGTGAATAATAAACCCATATTAAACAAGTCTTCAAACTTGTCAGGTCTGAATCACATTCTATCCGGTCTTCGCTTAATCGGGCGTACGAACCGTATCTGTGAAACTAGCCGGTCTAAGCTCAAGCTTAATAAAAGACCCTTTAGTATTCTAATAGGTTATATTAAACCTTCGTTCCAGACTAGGAGAACCAGTAAAAGCTACGTGCATTTTGCTTATTGTGATTTATACTTTGCATCAGGTAAATACTTTTAACTTATTTTCCCTATACGGGCTTGGGTTACGGTACATAGCGTACCGCTTGATCGGGCATCAAATCTCCACGCTTAGTGGGTAGTTGAATAATTTGATCGGCTCGTTTTAAACAGTCTTGTTTACTTTACAGCCTTTGGGGGGTTAATGACCATGTCCCGGATATCCCTGGCATCATCTTACGAGATGGCCACGACCTGAGCACGGGGTGTAGGCGTACTCCCGTGTATAACTCATTGAAGTGGTGTGTTTATTGATCTTTAACCCGGACTAGTTCCGGGCGACTGAACGCATAAGTAACATGTAATTCGTTCACAAGATTATAATATTATATGATTCTCCCAAGTTAAAATAAAAATGTTTATGCCATGTGCATCCAAACCAATTTTCAATCATTTTCCAAAATGAGTCAGTTGATTGTATTTACCAGTGTAAACTGACGTATTTTCCCAAAAAGATTAAATGCAGGTACTAAGCGTAATTGGCTGTGATTTCTCCTTAGCATCATTAAAAGTTTCGCAAGCTTAGGATGCCGAAGTCTGTTGAACAATTGTTTCCTATTTATTGCCGATCCATCTGTGGATAAACATCCGAATATTGTGGCATTGAATATTACAATAATAAATTCGGTTGTATTATATTTTCAATTGCTTCCGCTGTGCATATTGAATATTGTGTTGTTTGACTATTACGTTGCCAACCACGTCACGATAATCCCCCACCGGGCCCACCGGTGACACGTGGAAAAACGGGGTGTGACAAGTAGGCTCAGTCTTGGAGGCTGAGGCTCGGTCTTAGAGGCCGAGGCTCGATCTAAGAGGTCGAGGTAGATGATAGAGCAGTCTTAGAGACTGGGAAGAATTTGGCTAGTGAGACTAGGAATGTCAGTCTAGGAGACTGGGAGGCTAGTGGGACTAGGAGAATTATTTGATTGACTAACATGTTTATATGATTATATGATTGATTATTATACGTATATGTGTTTGTGTTACAAACGTCATGCTTTCATCATGTACTAGAAAGATGGGCACTACGAATCCCATGGCCATAGTATCAGACGACATAGTTTCCTCGAAGCAAGAGGTGTACATTTCCGATACTACCGGCACAGACAATGACGACTTTCAGCCCTTTTTGCGCTACCTGAAGTCGTAGCAGAGCCTACTGATGGCCATCTTGTTGGGAGTTTTGCCACTCGCAGTGATCCCTGCTCCTGTGCCCCCTTGCCACTTATCCTATTGTTGATATGCCCCCCCCCCGACGTGGCCTCTGACGACGATAACGATCTACTAGAGGAGGACCCATTCGAGGGCAGGGCCCTATTACTGCTGGTATTAGACTACTGCATGCGGACGCTCCTGTAGGGGAAACTCATGTCCATTCCCCTATCCCAGACTCATTTGAGTTCTGACATCCGCATCTTCGCACATACAGGGAATGCAGCACCACTCACACGACGCCGACCCTGATATGGCATCATCAGCTGCACCGGTCCCCGCCCACAGCTTTGAGTTTGATCACAGTATTGAGGGTGATCTTGTTCTTCCACCTGGTTTTGATCCAGACCATGACCTTGAGTTCATACACTTAGACCAGCCCTTGGAGGATCCTGTAACCCCCTGTGTTTGTTGATCCAGCTGATCTTGAGATGGAGTTTTTGATCCGGATCCAGCCGTTGCCCCTGAGCCAGGCGTTGCTCCTGACCCCGCATTAGAGCATGACCCTGTTCATGCCGATGCACCTGCTGTTGCTCCTTGATTGATCATCTGCTTGGACGAGAGAAAATTTGGGGTAACTGTGCAAGACAATTTATTATTACGGGGGCCCACGTAATAACGACTTGTAGTGCACAGAAATCCTGGTGGACTCTGCGGGTCAGGCTAATGAAAACCAATGTAGCAGGAAATATCTAAAATACGAATGACCAAGGCGATATAGCCTCGAGTTCATTCTATTACAAGCAACAAGCCAAATTGGCAAGCCTACGTGAAGGCTCAGAATTTATTTCCTCACTCATACATTTAGTATATTTACGTGTGAAATTGGGAGATTACATGATGGCTTATGGTGCTATGTATCTCCTAGACAATTGAAACATTGTCTAACCCGCTTCACACCACTTCGACAAAAGGGAATGTCGCCCAGACGTGACACAAACACCAGTACGTTGCCAAGGACAGAAGCCGAGCTGCAAGAACGCATCTCACAGATAAATGCACGACATAAAGCCCTCCGCTCTAAGTACAACGATGGCATTACTGGAGATAACCCTCTAACTGGCTGCACCTATAAACAGTTCCTGAACTGCAAGCCTTTGAACTTTGACGGAACAGGAGGCGCCGTTGCATTTGTTCGTTGGTCCAAAAAGACCAACTCCATACCAAGAATGAGTGACTGTTCATCCCAACAGAGTGTTACCTACATCCCGGGGTTATTTCTAGATAACTCACTCTCATGGTGAAACCTTCGGTCTCAGACCCTTGGCACAGACGCTGCTTATGCACTGAGCTGGGACGAGCTCAAGGAAACGATTGAGAAAAAATGTTGTTTTAGGACTGGAATTTAGAAGCTTGAGGTGGAGTTCTGGAATTGAAAATGGACGGACCAAAGATTCCTGAATACGTCCAGCAATCTCACGACTTGTCTAGGGTCGCCCCCTACTTAGTCAAACCGGAGTTCAAAAGGATTGAACGATTCATTTGGACACTTGCACCCCAGATCAGGGGTATGGTTACTACCTCGAAGCCCTCAACCATTGCAGAGGCTATCAATATGGGTGATTTATTTATAACATGAGATGTTATGTGATTGATAACATGAGATGTTATGTGTTGATATTGTTGTATACTTACGTACACTCTACTTACTATGACCTAACCTACGTGAAACATCTTTTAGAAGATGCCACCAAGACGCGAAATGCGCATGCCCACCTCAGAGGCAGAACTTCAAGAGATAATTGCTGCAGCTATAGCACAGCACGAGGCCCTACGCTCCGAACCTAGCAGAGGCACCTCAGAAAATAACGGTTGTTCCTACTGGCACTTCCTCAACTACAAGCCTCCGAAGTTCGACGGCACTGGAGGTGCCATAGCTTTTGTAAAATGGATCGAAAGTATGGATTCCATCTTTCAAGTGAGCGGTTGTACGCCGGAACAACAAGTCCTATACGTTTCTGAGCTGTTTCTAGATGAAGCCCGATTATGGTGGAATCTTCAGACCCATATAAAGGGTGCTACTGCAGCATATGCATTAACCTGGGGTGAACTGAAGGGAATGATGCATAAGAAGTATTGCCCCCAAACGGAAACCCAGAAGTGGGAAGATGAACTTCGGAGCCTGATAATGGAAGGTCCGAAGGTGTTGGAGTACGTGCAAAGACTTCATGATTTGTCACGAGTTGTTCCGTACCTGGTGAAACCAGAATTAAAGAAATTGGAACAATTCATTTGGGAACTGGCGCCTCAAGTCTTGAGCTTGATGACAACATCAACGCCGCCAACAACTGATGTTGCAAGTAAGATAGGTTTGGCACTCGCTACGGAGGCAATTAGACTAGAAGAACTTGCGAACCCCGACAGGAAGGAGGAGACTCAGGTGGAGACGTCCGGAAAGAACAAAAGGAAGCTTACTGAAGATACCCAAACGAATAAGGATGAACAAAGATCTATTCGAGGTTGTTTTGACTGCGGGGACAAAGGGCATTTCAAGAAAGACTGCCCTAACAACAAACAGGCCAATGATAAGATTTACTTAGAAACTAAACCAAGACGTGCCGGGTGCGAGTATCACCACGAGTGTGGATGTCGAAGGTCTAGGTGCGGGAGGAGAGGACACAACAAGGATGGTTGTGGGATGAAGAGTCCCAGATAAGGAGAAAACAGTAAGAACGTTCAAGGTGGAAATGGGAAAGGAAATGGCCGAGTGTCAGGATGCTTCCATTGTGGGGATGTTGGACATCTTAAGAGGGAATGCCCGAAGTTGAAACAAGACCGTGAAAGGACACCCAACATCGGAGCTTGTGAAGCATGCCAGGATCCAGGCGTGACTACTGGTACGTTCCCTGTAAACCAACGCTATGCATCCGTTTTATTTGGTACTGGTGCCGATTATAGCTTCGTGTCTTTAGAATTTAAGAATATTCTTGGTTTAGCCGCTAATAAGTTAGATATTCCCTACTCAATCGAATTGGCTAATGGGAAGTTAGTAGAAGCAAACGAAGTAATCAGAGGCTGTGTGATAGAATTGGGAGAGCGTGAGTTTGCTCTGGATCTACTACCAGTCCAGTTGGGAAGCTTCGACGTGGTGGTAGGAATGGATTGGTTATCAGGCAACAAGGCTGAGATAGTTTAGCACGAAAAGTTCGTTCGTATCCCGACCGAAGATGGCGAAACAATTGTGGTTCACGGGGAGAAGCGTGATACGCCGTTAAGAATTATCAGCTGCCTGAAAGCGCGAAAGTGTTTACAGAAGGGATGTGTTGCCTTCCTGGCACACATTGTGGATAAGAAGGCTGCTGAGCCGAGGATAGAAGACATCCCTGTCGTGAGGGAATATCCAGAAGTCTTCCCAGAGGACTTACCTGGACTGCCACCTCAGAGACAAGTAGAGTTCCGCATTGACTTAGTTCCAGGCGCCGCGCCTGTGGCTAAGGCACCTTACAGACTTGCTCCGTCTGAGATGCAGGAACTGTCGACACAACTTCAAGAGTTGTTAGACAAGGGTTTTATCCGACCAAGCTTCTCGCCTTGGGGAGCTCCGGTCCTGTTTATCGAGAAGAAGGACGGTAGTTTTCGTATGTGCATCGACTACCGGGAGTTGAACAAGCTGACAATCAAGAATAGGTATCCTCTGCCAAGAATTGATGATCTGTTTGATCAACTACAAGGTTCAAGCTTTTACTCAAAGATCGACTTGCGATCTGGATACCATCAGTTAAGGATACAAGAGGAAGGTATCCCGAAGACAGCCTTCAGAACTCGTTACGGACACTACGAGTTCCTTGTTATGCCGTTTGGTTTGACAAACGCACCTGCAGTCTTTATGGACTTGATGAATAGAGTTTGCAAGCCGTACTTGGACAAGTTCGTGATTGTGTTTATCGACGACATCTTGATTTATTCAAGAACAAAGGCTGAGCACGAACAACATTTAAGAGCTATTTTGGAGCTGCTGAAGAAGGAACAGTTGTATGCCAAGTTCTCTAAGTGCGAGTTTTGGCTACGTGAAGTCCAATTTCTTGGACATGTGGTTAATGGAAATGGAATCCATGTTGATCCCACAAAGATCGAAGCGATCAAGAGTTGGGAAACGCCAAAGACGCCAACCGAGATTCGACAATTCTTGGGTTTGGCTGGCTACTATCGAAGGTTCATTGAGGATTTTTCAAAGATCGCTCAACCATTGACGCTCCTCACGCAGAAAGATAAGAAGTTTGATTGGGGAATCAAATAGGAAGAAGCGTTCCAGATATTGAAGGATAAGCTCTACAATGCGCCAATCTTAGCACTACCATAAGGTACAGATGATTTCGTGGTATACTGTGACGCCTCACGTCAAGGATTGGGTTGTGTGTTGATGCAACGCCAAAAAGTTATTGCTTACGCATCGCGTCAATTGAAAGTGCACGAAAAGAACTATACCACACATGATTTGGAACTTGGCGCAGTGGTATTTGCATTAAAGATCTAGAGACACTACCTTTATGGTACAAAATGTACAGTCTTCACAGATCACAAGGGCCTACAGCACATATTCAACCAGAAGGAGCTGAATATGAGGCTGAGACGATGGGTTGAGTTGCTGAACGATTACGACTGCGAGATAAAGTATCATCCAGGAAAGGCGAATGTGGTCGCCGATGCCCTAAGTCGAAAGGAGAGGATCAAGCCCATAAGGGTTAGGGCTTTAGAAATGATTATCCGAACCGATCTTTCCTTGCGCATTCGTGCCGCGCAGAAAGAAGCTCTCAAGGAAGGAAACCTTGAAGAAGAATATCTCCGTGGGATGGAGAAGCTTTTGGTACCAAACGAGGAAGGAACGTTATGTTTTGAGAAAAGGATTTGGGTTCCTTTGTTTGGAGGTTTAAGGAAGGTTATTTTTGATGAAGCTCACAAGTCGCGGTACTCTATCCACCCTGGAGCGGATAAGATGTACCAGGATCTCAAAGATTATTATTGGTGGCCTAGGTTGAAAGGCGATGTTGCTGTTTACGTGAGCAAATGTTTAACGTGTGCTAAGGTTAAAGCCGAATACCAGAAGCCTTCAGGACTTCTGCAACAACCCGAGATTCCTAAGTGGAAAATGGGAACAAATCTCCATGGATTTTATTACAAAGCTGCCAAGAACGCCGAGAGGCCATGACACTATTTGGGTAATAGTGGATCGATTAACGAAGTCAGCACACTTCTTACCTATCAGAGAGAAGGATAATACTAGCAAGTTGGCCGAAATTTACATGAGAGAGATCGTCGCACGCCATGGAGTACCTCTCTCAATCATCTCTGATAGAGACGGAAGGTTTGTGTCAAGGATATGGCAATCCTTCCAAGAAGCTTTTGGCTCACAATTAAATCTGAGCACTGCGTTGCATCCGCAAACTGACGGTCAAAGCGAGCGAACGATACTGACTTTGGAAGACATGCTGAGAGCGTGTGTTATGGATTTGAGCGGTAGCTGGGATAAGCATTTGCCTTTGGTCGAATTTTCATACAACAACAGCTACCACACCAGTATTGGTGTCGCGCCATTTGAAGCCCTTTACGGACGCAAGTGCCGATCACCCTTATGTTGGGCTGACGCAGGCGATAGACAGCTTGCTGGTCCCGAAATCGTCCAAGAGACGACAGACAAGATTGCGCAGATTCTAAAACGCATCGAAGCAGCTCGCCACAGACAGAAGGCCTATGCGGATCCAAACCGGAAACATGTGGAATTCCAAGATTGGAGAAATGGTGTTATTGAAAGTTTCACCCTGGAAGGGTGTGGCACGCTTCGGAAAGCGTGGGAAGTTAAATCCGCGCTACATTGGTCCTTTCAGAGTTTTGGAAAGAATAGGACTAGTAGCATACAAGTTGGACCTACCTGCTGAACTCCATTCTGTTCACAATACATTTCATGTATCCAACCTGAAGAAAAGTCCAACTCAAGATAACATTGCCATTCCAATCGACGAGATTCATGTTGACGACACGCTCCATTTCGTTGAAGAACCGGTTGAGGGTACGGATTGGAAAGTAAACAAGACCCGCCGGAGCAGTGTCAAGCTCGTCAAAGTTCGTTGGAATGCCAGACATGGTCCTGAATACACCTGGGAGCGCGAGGACCGGATGAAAGAGAAATACCCCCACTTATTTCCTAAGAACCCTGCATCTAGTAGCAGAACCTAAAATTTCGGGACGAAATTTATTTAACGGGGGGAGAATGTGTTTGCGAAAGGGCCACACTGCTATTTTGGCCATCGTCACTGACACCTCTAAGAACGAGAAGAAGATAGAAGACATTCCTATTGTACGCGACTTTCCAGAGGTATTTCCTGAGGAATTACCTGGTCTTCCGCCTCATCGTCAAGTTGAATTTCAGATCGAGCTAGCTCCTGGAGCAGCGCCCATAGCTCGAGCACCCTATCATTTAGCTCCATCAGAACTTGAAGAACTGTCCTCGCAACTACAAGAGCTCTTGGACAGGGGTTTTATTCGCCCTAGCTCTTCGCCTTGGGGAGCCCCAGTATTATTTGTGAAGAAGAAGGACGATACCTTCGGAATGTGTATTGACTATCGCGAACTCAACAAGGTGACTGTGAAGAATCGCTATCCTCTCCCACGCATTGATGACTTATTCGACCAGTTGCAAGGGTCGAGTTTCTACTCCAAGATTGACCTGAGGTCAGGCTACCATCAACTGAGAGTCCGAGACGGGGATATCTCTAAAACAGCATTCAGGACTCGTTATGGGCATTACGAGTTTCTGGTTATGCCTTTCGGATTGACGAATGCACCCGCGGTCTTCATGGATCTCATGAACCGAGTGTGCAAACCTTACCTGGATAAGTGTGTCATTGTCTTCATCGACGACATCCTGATCTATTCGAAGAGTCAGGAGGAACACGAGCAACATCTGTGTGACAACCCTCACTAAACCAGGTATCCGTACGACTTAATTAATAACTAATTACTGCTTAATTACTGTGCTTACTTGAACTTGCTGATGAACTGCTACTTGATTTCTGATACATGCATATACCTGCATCATACTTTACTTACTGTCACTACATTATTTACATACTGAACCTTAGTGACAAACATGATGCACAAAAAGCACAGTAGCACTATAACGGATAACCTATAGAACATGCTGATAAAGCCAGCATCAGGCAGACACTGCCTCTAAGGCCTGTATGAGCCAGAAATATTTTGCTACACTAGTGGTGAGTGTAGGGATACAAGGGTTGTAGAACTGCGTGTCTAGGAATAAGTCACAATGACTGGATGTGCCTAAAACGTACTCTAAGTACAAAACTCAGCACTTTACATAATAATTCAGCTTTTAGCTAACTAATAAAGTGCCAAAACATGAGAAAAATATTACTAGACACTTTCCAAAGTGTCAGAAATAAGTTGTGTCACTAAAAAGGGTATTGACGACACTTTAAAGCTTTGTTAAGCATTTTAACGGATTACTATCCAACCGAACAACCGGACTATACCCGGAACATGAAAATATTGTTATTTTCATTATTTATCTTTTTCTGAGCCAGTTAGGGTCCCTGAGTACCCTAACACCCGTCATAACACACTACACACAACTAACCGGGTTAAGCACTTAACTAACTTACTTAACCTAACTATTGTCCTAACTAATGGTTGGATTCGGACTAGGACCCCCCCCCCCATTGCAAACCGTCCCCATGTAGGGGGACACCTCTTGTACTTGATGATTATTATAATCTTCTTGCTTAGTATCTAGAAGACATAGCATCCAATGGTTAAAAGTCTTGTTAATTGTCTATAAGTATAAGCTTAGACCCATATGATCATTCACTTAACACAACACCACTCCACAACTCTCTCTTCCTCTCTTCTAGCTTACGGCCGAACACACCCACCCCCCATCCATCATTGTTCGATTTTGATCAAGCAATCCCAAGTCCATACAAGTGTTACGGGTCACATACGAGGAGTCTTGGAGCAAACGGAAGGCGAAGGACCTCACTCTCTTGCTTTTATCCACGCGTTTTTCGCTTAGATCCTTCCCTAGCCTCGAGCTAGTGGTATGTTACTTAAATCACCTACTCGAACTATTTTAAAGTGGTTAATATGATATGTAACGGATAAAAGTCATGAACATACAAGTTGGAGCATAAAAGTCTACTTAAAACACATATATTGATGGTTAAAAGCTTATAAGTTGTGTAAATGTTGTAGTAATCAAATTGTGTGGTTATTTGGACCCGATCTATGTTGTGGTAGCTCGGATCATCATTTAACCCGGGTTGGTCATGATCATGGATCATGACATAAGGTTGTTTTGGAAGTAACAAGGGTTAAAGGATGAAACTCTACCACACACGAATCATGAACTTGTGTAAAAGCGATTTTGCTTGTAAAATAGTGTTTAAAACTAGTAGATCTACGTATCTACAAGAGGTATTTTCAAAGGACCACGTATCAAAGAAATCATGCTTTTTAAAGACGGATCTTACACTAACACGAATGGTTTTTAGAACACACAAGTGTGTAAACACTTGTGTAATACAAAGTTTCGACAAAATAATTATTTTTGTAAAAGTTGACAAAAAGTTGTAAAGATGGAATTTCTTTAAAAACAAGACTTTTACAAAACCGGATTGATTTATATAAAGATCCACTAAAAGTAATGGGATTTACTTCATATTTTTGGAAAAACTACAAGTTCATGCAATTTTTGCGAATTTCATGTTTATTAACTAGTTTGATACGTTGAACATTGTTTTGATTGAATAAGAAGATTGTTGATGTGATTTATAAAAGAAAATGATACGCTTGAAAGCGTGGCCACCTCCAGTTACAGAGGAAACTCTGGCGAAATTTTTCCAAAAACCTAACACTTAGAATTATTTTCACTAAAAGTGTTACAAATACATTTTGACTTGTCTTCAAAATATAAGTTTCGCCACGACTATATTTACAAAACATCGGAGGTGGGATTTCACAAAATAAAACGTGATACATATATATATTTAGTATGTATTTTTCACAGCGTCACTTGATATGTGTTTATGATTATTTTGTGAAAATACTAGTATTATTTTTAGAGTAAAAATAATACTATCGAATGTTAACGAATCCAAAATAATACGAACGCCTCTACGATAAATACATAAGTTACATCGGTAATTATTATTACCACTCGATCATTAAAACGTAACTTACGCATTTTGGGAAAATATGACTTAACGCGTATTTTTGTCAAGGTATTATTTTGGAAAATTATGTAATAGAAAATATAATATTTTTGAGAAGAATATTTATATTTTGGGAGTTAGAAATGAAATATATTTAAGTGAGACTTAATACTATATCTCGGAATTATACGAACACACAGGCATTAAATCCCCCATCCTTGGGAAGGAGAATAACTACCAAGTATACAGAATGTAAACACAAAATAGTTGCCTAACTATTTCCCAAAAACTTAAACCATAAAGCTAAGGCACGGCCATCCGTCTAATAGAGTTAGTACGTGTAGGTCGTCACACAGCTGCTTGATTTGGAGGCATACTTGGTAGAGACGCACCACTGTGAGTTCATGTCCCCCTTTTCTCTTAACTGTTTTCAGTTTTCTAACTACGGGGGTGAAATACATGTTACTTTGATTACAAGTACTTTATACATGGTATGGTTAGCGTAAGGAGGTTTACTACTTAGATCATGTGAGTGGGTAGGCAGAAACTGGAGGCCATTAATCCTCATTGTAGGACCGAGGGACGTAAGCGGTAGATCTATCTGGGTGTAGCGAGCCCAACTCTAGGCCCAACAGAACGGACCTCTGGGAGGCCCAACAGAACGGACCTTGGAGTGACTTTGTACCCAACGCCAAATACGCTAGGTTTGAGTCTTCCTACTTGCACTTCACACATATCATTGGCTTTGCAACCCAATGGTGATCTCTTTTTCCTTATTTGCTACATACCAGGAATTTTCATATGAACAGACATCTTTACAAAGGTTTTACTTACTCACTTACACATGAACTCGCTCAACATTATTGTTGATTTTTCAACTTACATGTATTTCAGGAAATTAACAGATCTGGCGCGGTATGGCATGTTTTCCCGCTGCACTAGTTACGAGGTCATCCGGGTTTAGGGAATGTGGCTCTTTCCTGGACAAGTCACAGCCCTTAAACTATGCTTATGTTATGTTGTTAAACAATGTTTATGTCGTTAGGATGTGTTTCCGTCAAGACAATGTTATTGTATTTGGTTTTCAAAACTTAATCGAATGGATGATCTTGCTTGGTTTTTATTTCATATAGCTTTGTTATGGTTAAGCTATGGTATTAAGAAGTCACACCAAATTAACCACGCTTCCGCAAAGCCAGGGTGTGACAATCTGAGGCTTATTTTGGAACTTCTTCGAACGGAACAACTGTACGCTAAATTCACTAAATGTGACTTCTGGCTTCGCGAAGTCCATTTCCTAGGCCACGTGGTAAACAAGGATGGGATGTTGATCCATCCAAGGTGGACTCGATCAAGAACTGGCCTGCACCCCGTACACCAACAGAAATCCGCCAATTCTTAGGTTTGGCGGGATACTACAGAAGGTTTATCAAGGATTTCTCCAAGATTGCGCAACCCCTTACTTCGCTAACTCAGAAAGGTGTCACCTATCGTTGGGGTGATGTACATAAAACTGCGTTTCAACACCTAAAGGATAGACTTTGTAGCGCACCTATCCTCTCATTGCCTGAAGGCACAGATGATTTTGTGGTTTATTGCGACGCATCCATTCAAGGACTTGGTTGCGTGTTGATGCAACGTGACAAGGTCATTGCTTACGCGTCACGTCAACTTAAAGTTCACGAAAGGAACTACACTACGCATGACTTGGAGTTAGGAGCAGTAGTTTTTGCTCTTAAGATATGGAGACATTACCTGTACGGTACCAAGTGCACCATTTACACCGATCACAGGAGTCTCGAGCATATCTTCAAGCAAAAAGAGTTAAACATGCGACAACATCGATGGGTCGAGCTCTTGAATGATTATGAATGTGCGATCAAGTACCATCCGGGCAAAGCCAATGTTGTGGTCGACGCCCTCAGATACGAGATGCTCAGGTTGAAGCATTGAAAGCAGAGAACATCAGGGCGGAGTCCTTACGAGGGTCAAGGAAACGGTTAGAACAAAAGGAAGACGGAGCCTACTACGTAACAGGGCGCATCTGGGTTCCACTTTATGGAAACTTACGCGAGCTTGTGATGGATGAAGCGCACAAGTCTTGTTACTCGGTACATCCTGGTTCGGATAAGATGTACCACGACTTAAAGACTACATACTGGTGGCCTAGCATGAAAGCCAACATAGCAACTTACGTTAGTAAATGTTTGACTTGTGCGAGAGTCAAGATTGAATATCAGAAACCATCAGGCCTACTCCAACAACCAGAGATCCCGACATGGAAATGGGAGCAAATTTCCATGGATTTTGTTACTGGCCTGCCTAGATCTCAACGCGGAAATGACACTATTTGGGCGATAGTGGATAGGTTGACTAAGTCTGCACACTTTTTGGCTATCAAAGAAACAGACAAGTTCTCTACTTTAGCAGACGTTTACGTAAAGGAAGTGGTGTTGAGGCATGGGGTGCCAACCTCTATCATATCTGATCGTGACGCGCGTTTTACCTCTGAACTGTGGCAAGCAATGCACAAGTCCTTTGGATCACGTCTAGACATGAGCACCGCTTATCATCCACAGACGGATGGGCAGTCTGAGCGCACCATCCAAACCCTTGAAGACATGCTTCGAGCATGTGTAATCGATTTTGGCAATGGTTGGGAAAGACACCTCCCTTTGGTGGAGTTTTCGTATAATAACAGCTACCACAGCAGCATCCAGGCCACTCCGTTTGAGGCATTGTACGGACGTAAATGCCGATCACCTCTTTGTTGGGCAGAAGTTAGCGACAGCCAAATCACTGGCCCAGAACTTGTGGTATACACAACTGAGAAGATTGCTCAGATACGACAACGAATGGCAGCAGCTCGAGACCGTCAGAAAAGCTACGCTGATAAGCGCAGGAAACCACTCGAGTTCCAGGTTGGGGATCGAGTGCTGCTCAAAGTCTCACATTGGAAAGGTGTGGTTCGTTTTGGTAAACGAGGCAAGCTAAACCCACGATACATTGGACCTTTCGAAATCATAGAGAAAATAGGCAAAGTGGCCTACAAACTGAACCTACCAGCAGAACTCAGCGGAGTTCACAATGTATTCCATGTGTCGAATCTGAAGAAGTGTCTGTCAGATGAGACCCTCATAGTTCCTCTCAAGGAGCTCACTATCGACGATCAGCTACGATTTGTCGAGGAACCAGTAGAGATTACTGACCGAGAGGTGAAGTGTGACACCCCAGGAAAACCAGGAAACCAACGCAACTTAACTAGCTTCCTCAGTAACCACGAGCTAAATTTCGGGATGAAATTTTCTTAACAGGGGGAGAATGTGACAACCCTCATAATTCCATGCACCCGTACGATTTATTAATGATAATTAAAGTGCTTGATGACTGTGCTGAATCACTTAACTGCTTTCTGATTACTGTGTTATACTTACATGTGCTTATTAACATACTAGTAGTGTACAGAAAAATTACTAAATAGTTCGGTATGTTTTCATGAGTGTTGAGAATTAAAATGTTACAAGAATATATATATAGGACACTTTACGGATTAATTAAGCACTTTAACGGAACAACATCAAACCGAACAACCGGACTTTACCTGGAACACAAAAATATTGTCAAACACATTGTTTTTATTTTTCTGAGCTAGTTAGGGTCCCCGAACACCCTAACACACTATATATTTAATAACACACCATAATGCACTAACTAAGCACTTGATTTCTAACTAGATTAGTAACTAAACAATTGAAACCCAACTAGACCAACCCCCCCCCCCCCCCCAAACCGGTTAGGAGACAAGAAGGACACCCACTTGATTTTATTTAATTGTTTAATTGATTTGCATTGCACTATTGAGACACAAGACCTAATGGTTAAAGAATTGGTGGAGGGTTATAAGTTTAACTTCTAGTTCTTCACTTCTCATTATCCATCAACAACTTCCACACTCAAACTCCTCTTCCCTCCCTTCTTGATCTCAGCTGAACCCAAGAGCACCACCACCACCATCACTTGGTCACTTTCAAGCATTCTAAGAGCATCCATAGGTGTTAGAAGGCATACAACGAAGCTCGGTGTGTTCGGAAGTTGAAGGACCACTCTCATCTTCTTTTATCCACCACATTTCTTCACTTGAACTTCCCTAGTCTTGAACTAGTGGTAAGAACTTAGATCCGTCATTTTTCATGTTATTTAGAGTGGTTAATAGTTATTTTATGATGAGAATCCATGAACACTAAAGGATCATAAACAAAGTTTTGAACATAGAGCTAACCTAATGATAAAATGTTGTTGAAATGTGATGAAGTGATGTTAATATGAAGTTGTTTTGATTCTTGTTGATTACCTGATGATTTGCTTGTTAATATTGATGTTGTATGTCGTTGTGATCACTAAACATGTTAACGGAATCAATCGAACACAAATTAGAAAGCTAAAAAGCTGAAAACAGCTTCTGTCCAAGCTTTTACAGCCAACTTCAGTTGGCTGTAAACAGATCATAACTTAACGAAAAACTGATTTTCTTAATTCTATAACGTGTTATTATGAAATACGGTTCTAATGGCACTGGAATCATAATTTTTGGACTTCGTTTACTATTTTTAAAGGGTCGTTTTGTAACAGCAGCTAAAGCTGCATTTTTACTGCTGAAAATATGTGTTATGTTCTTCATCATAACTTGAAACCTGAGTAGAAATAGGTCATGAAATTTGTACTGTAAATGACCACTGATGTATTTGTAATCCTCCCACTGGAATTTCATCAATCGGACTTACGATGAATTTTTAATAAATTATTCCGTGGACTGCAGTCAGAAAAAGATGAATCTGATTGCAGTCCGGAAAATGATTTTTTATAAAATATTGGTTATGAATTGGACCCCAATATTTTTACACAATAATATTTGGATCTTTTAAGACCTTCTGTAAAAAGTTGGGAATTTTTGGAACAAGTTAACTATTTTATTAAAATCCCCGAAAACAGCCCAATTTTGAATATAAAAACTGAAACGACATAAGTAATAATTTGCATGTCTAAATGTCGGGTAGGTTATCTGAGAATGATCTAACATGTTATATGTCAATAAAAGTGTTATGTGCATTGTCGTATGTTTGCTTATGAACGGGAATAGATGGGAAGTTTATATGGGCATGAACCGTTAAAGTGATGCATGTTATGTGGTAGATGCGTGTAGGAACTTCGTGCTTATTTGAAGTCACTAATAAACTAAGTGGTAATCATACTAGGACGTGATTGACCGACCTTGACTGTTAGCTATTTTTGAGAGTCAAACCGAGCAACCGAGGTGAGTTCACACACTTTCTAAGGCATGGGATTCCCGGTGGTTTGGGAATGGGTTAATGAATTAAAACGAAACCTACATATCCTCCTTGAGTAGGATATGTATGGCCATCCTCCATAGGTAGGATGCCAATATTAATCCTGCGTATTCTCCTTGAGTAGAATACGTACGTTCGTCCTCCTTGGGTAGGACAACACCCTTAAAACTTACTAGACAAAACTCTATCATTAAGTCCCTCATTTTATATCGACTTAATCGCCGAGGCCGATGGCGAGCGGGTCATTAGTTAATAGCGCTATTAGGTTTAACAAACCTCACACCGTGTCGTCCGAACGGGCGTGTACTAATGGACTATGGCAAACTGTCAGTGATGATAGACACTGATGTAGGGCACAACTATTGTTCGTCAGTTGTCGATATCTTAACGTCTAATAGTTTACATGGGGAAGCCCCCACTGATTATGGATATGGTTTGGGTAATAAAAGGAACTGGTTAAACATACTTTCAACTATGGGGTAACCCCCACGGCAAATAAGCCAACGAAAGTCAAACCACGTTTTTCAGAAACAACTTAAAACTAATCAACCAACCGTGAACTCACTCAACTTTGTTGTTGACTCGTTGTTACATGCCTTACAGGTCGCTGGATGCTTATGGAGCTTGCACGAGGAAGAAGTCGTTGTGGTATGCGGACTGTTATGTCCCGTGAATAATAATTAAACTTTATAAACTTATGGAACTTATGTTTTGGTCTTTAAACTTATGAACTACGAACTTATGTTTTGGACTTACGTTTTATGCTTCCGCTGTTAACTTAGAGTTGGTTACTTCCTTTTGGTCACCAATTGTATTGTGGTTGGTTTTATTTACTTAAATACGTTGTTCAATATGATTGGTGGCTCGATCCTGGTCATGTCACGCCTCCAAGCGGTGATACTTCGCGTGGTGGATTTTGGGGGTGTGACATGAAGATTCCCAAGCGCACCAGAATTCCTCTTGTTCGAGTTCGTTGGAACTCCCGTCGTGGCCCAGAGTTTACCTGGGAACGAGAAGACCAGATGAAACACAAGTATCCCCAGTTATTTGAGAAAATTACAACCACTACTGAGGCTGAAGCTACTGCGGAATTTCGGGATGAAATTCCAAATCAACGGGGGAAGGATGTGACACCCCAGGAAAACCAAGAAACCATACAACTTAACTAGCTTCCTCAGTGAGTACGTGCTAAATTTCGGGACGAAATTTCTTTCAACATGGGGATAATGTGACAACTCGTGTTTTAGAACTCTTTTGTGTGCTTTGATGTAACATGTTTGAACGTTATGTGATTATGTGATGCATTGATGTAATGGAATGTTATGATATTGTGTTATGTGGTTTGTGTAATATAGGTTATATGTTTATGTGATGTGATTCACGAACCCAACCACACAAATCTAACCCGATCGCACAAGCCTGTGGGCTTTTTGCTTCACACCCTTCTCGGCCTACACTTAGTGTACTCGAAACCCAAAAGGGCTACCCATGTGTGGGTTCGGCCCATTCCATTGATGTGCATAACCTCATGAGGAGGGGGTATACTCCTCATTATCTGCTAAACACTCTAAACATAAACCCTACTCTCTCTTCCTTCTCTCTCTCTAAGCCGACGGCAACAACATCCCCTCTTCCTCGAAGCTTTCTTGCTCGGATCGATTAGGGATGGCAATCAAACCCGAACCCGTTGGGTAAACCCGAAACCCGACACATTTGGGACGAGTTTGGGGTCGGTTAATCGGGTTTGGGACGGGTTTGGGAATACTTTTTATTTTTTTCGCGGGTTTGGGACGGGTTTGGGATTTAGTGATATACCCGTTTACCCGGCCCAATTACCCGATAAAGTGTACCCGTTTACCCGATTGTATACCCGATATAATTTCTTTTATATTATTAAATATGTATATGTATGATACATCCATTTTTTACACATATAGGTATTCTATTCCGTATACATTGTAGTTATTTGATATATATTTTTATAATGACAATACAAAATGTAACCGGTTAGTAGTTATCCGATAGATACCCAATGGGTTTTGAGATGAGTATACCCAACGAGTAATCTTTTTAAATTAACGGGTTTACCTGAAACCCGCGGGTATACCTGATACCCGATGGGTATTTACCCGCTAGAAACCCGACGGGTTTTGGGACGGGTTTGGGACAAACTTATCTAACCGGGTTTGGGTTTGGGATTACCTAAACCCGTCCCAAACCCGACCCATTGCCATCCCTAGGATCGATCCTATTCTTCTCTCAACTGGTTAGTGTTTGTAATTATCGGTTGTGTGTTAAATGATGTTATGATCTATATGTATTACATGGTGATTTAGGGATGGTATGTGTTTGATTGTAATGAAAATTGATGAGGGGTATGATGTTCATGAAAATCGGTTCTTATGTGTAGTATATTTAGATCATTGTAGAATTGATAATCGTATGATGTTAAAGAACCGAATACATGATAATCGGCTGTGATATGTTGTCATTCGGATGAATGTTGTGATGTTATGAGAGGGTACATGTTAGTAATCAAGGCCATGAACCTGTTAATGTGTTTGAAGATGTGGTTGATGTTTATGCTACGAATGTAATTAGGGTTCTTATGAATTAGAGGATAAAACCTTAGTTTGATCGATCCATATTCAAGTTGGAAACTGTTTGATTGTTTGACTGATTTGATGCAAAATAGGAAACTATTGAATGATTGAAACCGACTGCATGAAATTAGGGGATTAGACAACTAATCGCACAAGGCCACCCTTGATCGCACAAGACCTAATCGGATCGCACAAGGGACTGGTCGCACAAGGCAGTCGCACAAGCTTGGTGCAACTGTTTAAAACTCACAGTACAACTTAAAACTGCATGATCGCACAAGACGTGTTGATCGCACAAGGCAGTGCCGATCGCCCAAGTCTTGGGCCACACACACACTGTTTGAACTTTATTATGTTGTTGGGCCTTAAAGCCCAATACCCAGTCGCACAAGTTATCCGGATCGCACAAGGACTTCTCAGTCGCACAAGTCCATCCGGACCACACAAGATCAACGTTTGTTATTATTTGGGTCGTGTATGTATGTTTGGGCTTTCTAGTTGGTTGGGCCGGGTCTAAGTTGGATCACACAACATGCTGTGGATCGCACAAGGTTGTGCGGATCGCACAACATGTTGGGCCGAGTAATGTCTGGGCTTCATGTGTATGCTAAACAGTTGTCGTTTAACATGTCTTATGTGTATGCCATGTATGCCACGATCGTTACGTGTTCTTGATTTGTTAAATCTGTGTAAACATACGTGCACTACTTGAACCTAGACCTGACTTGTATGGTAACCATGTTAGGACGTGGTTGACCCCATATAGCTCGAGTGAGCTTTTCGTGTATCTGCCGAGCTAACCTAAGGTGAGTTCACACTTTCTACAAAGCATGGTAATTCCCGGTGGGTTGGGAATGGGTTAAGGAATATGGATTCCTCGTCCTTCTTGGGTAGGACAGTACGGGTTAAGGAATGAAATTTCCTCGTCCTCTTGGACAGTTTAAATTTCACTAGACCAAAACTCTATCACGAAGTCCCTCCTTTATATCGACTTAATCGCCGAGGCCAATGGCGAACGGGTCATTAGTTAAATAGCGCTATTAGGTTTGACAAACCTCACACCGTGCCGCAGAGGACGAGCGTGGACTAATGGACTAGGCACGTCAATGATGATAGACATTGACGCAAGGGCACATAAACATGACTAACGTCAGTAGTCGATATGGTAACGAGTCTAGTAGTGTAAACACGGGGTAGCCCCCACGGCTGGATTGCCAGAGTTAATGGGATAAAACAAATCATGTTTTCAAATATGGGGTAACCCCTACGGCAAGGATGCCAGTTAAAGGAAAATATGTTTTTGGAATAACTTAAACGAACACCCAACTGTGAACTCGCTCAACTTTGTTGTTGACTCGTTACTACATGTTTTGCAGGTCGTTAGGTACTTAGCAGGAGCTTGCATGGGGAAGAGTCGTTGTGGGACATGGACGGTCGAGTTCCATGTTAAACACATAAACCTTATGAATTTATTACTTATGTTTTGGGTTATACATTTTATGCTTCCGCTGTTGTCACACCCCGATTTCCATGTGTCACCGGTGGGCCCGGTGGGGGAGTATCGTGACGTGGTTGGCAACGTAATAGTCAAACAACACAATATAATAATGCACAGCGGAAGCAAATTTAAATAAGATACAACCGAATTTATTTATTGTAAACAAGTCACAATTATCCGGTGTTTATCCACAGTAGGATCGAATAATAAAAATATTGTTTATGGTTCAACAGACATCGGCATCTTAAGTTTGCGAGACTTCTAGTGATGCTTAGGAGAATCCCAGCCTATTTCGCCTAGTACCTGCATTTAATCTTTTTGGGAAAAATACGTCAGTTTACACTGGTAAATACATTCAACTGACTCATTTTGAAAATGATTGAAAATTGGTTTGGATGCACATGGCATAAACATTTTATTTAACTTGGGAGAATTATTTAATATGATAATCTTGTGAACGAATTACATGTTACTTATGCGTTCAGTAGCCCGGAACGTATCCGGGTTAAAGATCAATAGACACACCACTTTTCGTGAGTTATACACGGGAGTACGCCTACACCCCGTGCTCAGGTCGTGGCCATCTCGTAAGATAATGCCGAGGATATCCGGGACATGGTCATTAACCCCCCAAAGGCTGTAAAGTAAACACATCTGTTTAAAACGAGCCGATCAAATTATTCAATTACCCACTAAGCGTGGAGATTTGATGCCCGATCAAGCGATACGCTATGTACCGTAACCCAAGCCCGTATAGGGAAAATAAGTTAAAAGTATTTACCTTGATGCAAAGTATAGTCACAATAATCAAATAGCAGGTAGCTTTTACTGTTTCTCCTAATCTGGAACGAAGGTTAAATATAACCTATTAGAATCCTAGCGGGTCTTTAATTATGCTTAAGCTTAGACCGGCTAGTTTCAAAGATACGGTTCGTACGCACGATTAAGCGAAGACCGGATAGAATGTGATTCAGACCCGACAAGTTTGAAGACTTGTTTAATATGGGTTTATTATTCACATTCTGGATTTTGAGATAAAACCGATAAGGTTTGACCCGTTTCGGCTAATTTATGTAAACTAGTTACATAAACCTAACCGAACGCGTATAACGCATGACGGGTAATCGAAAGGGTTGCGAACAGGTTTCCTAAGTTAATACGCTTTAAATATGTTGTGATATCATTATGATATCTTCCATAATGCCCATAACGAGTTTAATCCCTAAATACGCCCCGTAGGGGTATTTCGGTCATTTTAAGGGTTATAAAAGAGATTTATAATACTTCTGAGATACGGGTCTGATTTAATCAGAAAAATTATTAATTTTAACAGACCACCACAGTTGGTGAAGAGTCTCATTTCCCAAAATGGTTTTAAACCCAAATTATGCGTTTAATACGCGTATGAAGCCGTTTTAAGCGACGTACGGTTTAAAATACCATTCTGAGTTTTCTGATCAGCAAAACAGGCTCAAAACACTCTATTTATTATTTTAAATCAGTGGCAATTGGATTGGTATCAAACGGATTCGTAAAACTCGTTTTATGGCCTAAAAGGGCATATTCGGTATTAACCGAATCAATGCGATAAGCCTAGCTTAAGATCAGTTTAAAAATAATCAAAAATCTTCAAAAATCCCAAAATATTATTTAACATCAGTGGGTAAAAGTTTTGGTACCGAAAATCGGGTTTAGATAGGCTATGCGCTAATCGCGCCGTTTAATTAATAAAAAGCTTATTATTTACGCTAATGCGCATATCTCCTAATCTAGACCTCCGATTGACGTGAAAATTTACGTACATGTTTAATAATCAGTAACTAAGATTATTGTACTTCCACATTTTCAAAATTCTCGTTGTATGGTCATAAGGGCATTGCGGTCCAATTTAAGCGATTAACGGAAACGTGTGCATGCATCGGATAATCAACGAAACAAGTACAGAGACTTATACTAACATGCAACCCTACTCTAATGAAGCACTAAGGAATCTTCGAATCAAACTAAAACGGGTCAGAACCGAAGTCAAAGCAAAAGTCAAGGTTTTGCGCCTTTCGGTTCCGAACTGGGTTTTAACAGAAATTTGTCGAGTCGGGCAAGCGTAGACAAGTTTTCATACTTATTAACATGTTATTTTAAGGTTAAAACAGGTTACACACCTCTCGGATCATTAATCGTGCATTAAATCATATTTTGTAATTCTGTTGACTTTTTCGGTCAACGTTTGACCCGACAAACGACCTAGTTAGGTCTGGAATTGGTACGCGCCCTTATAAGGGTTTAATACCCATATAATTACCTATCTAATGGTACTTTTAATTCGTGATACGACTGAGCTATCGACACTTAATCACGAAGTCAACCGTTAAGCACGATATATTGACTTTTAAGCTATTTATAAAGCTAGAATTAATTTAGAAGGGTTAAGCAACTTACTAGATGATTAATGGATGATTAGGAAGGCCTTGAATCAGATTGTAAGCTCCTCCAATGCTCAGATGGCACTTGAATGATGTGTGTAGCAATTGTTGCAACTATGGTCCCTTATATAGTGCTCATGGACACCACAAAAGCTTGACAACCAAGTCTAGGACATCCCACAATCGATTAACATCTGTAACTAGTGTTTAGGGATGTCTAGGGGCCATGCACATGCAAGAGAAACCGGCTAAATGGGTCACAAATGCGCACAACAGCCAACAGCAGGTAATCTGGTCGCTGGGCAACCCTCGCGTAGCGCGAGGGTCCGTCGCGCTACGCGACGCCTCTGCAGATCAGTCTTGTGATTTTGTTTGTTGGTGTTTCGAAAGGGCAAGTGGTATAAACGAATGGTGGGCATTATTTTCTCATTTAGGGGCCTCCAATATGGGTCTTTTACTGTTGGATACCCTACCATTTGTGTTTGTTTGCTTTGCATTCAAAAGCAAGACCCGAAAACAAAGGGTTTCCGTTCCTTTTCATCGTAGGAGTCCTACCATTTAATTTTAAATCATTCCATGTAATAATTCCCTGAACTTGAATATGTACAAGGTGTTTTTAACATAAATTGAGTCTTGGGATTTATAACGAGGTCGTTCAGAGGTGCAAAAGTTAACATAACGACACGGTTAAATCCTGTCAATCATTTTTAATAATTCCGAGTCTACAAAGCGTTTTGTCACACGTGACACGTGTCGTTACTTTATTGAACACGAAATTCTGAGGTGTTACATCCTCACCCCCTTAAAATAAATCTCGACCCGAGATTTACTGAAACAAATAAGGGTATTTTTCTTTCATGGTGGATTCTAATTCCCACGTATATTCGGGACCTCTACGGGCATCCCATTTGACCTTAACAAAAGGTATATGCTTTCTTCGAAGCTTCCTTACCTGTCGATCTTCAATCGACAAAGGTTTTTCTACAAACGTTAAGCTCTTATCTATTTGCACATCTGTATGTGGCATGACATGTGAATCATCAGCGGAACACTTCTTTAGATTGCAAATGTGGAACACATTGTGAATTCCACTGAGCTCTTCTGGTAAGTTCAACTTGTAGGCAACTGACCCGACACGTTCGATAACCTCGAAAGGTCCTATGTATCTCGGGCTTAGTTTGCCTTTCTTACCAAATCGCATCACCCCTTTCCATGGTGACACTTTAAGTAGGACTTTGTCACCTACTTCGAAGTGAAAATCCTTACGACTTGGATCCGCGTAACTCTTCTGCCTATTCCGGGCAGCTTGGAGATTGTTACGAATCTGGACAATCTTGTCCGTCGTTTCGAACACGATCTCTGGTCCTGATAACTGGACTTCTCCAACTTCCGCCCAACAAACTGGCGATCTACACTTTCTACCGTATAATGCCTCAAAAGGCGCAGCCTTTATGCTGGTATGGTAGCTATTGTTGTAGGAGAATTCGATCAATGGCAGGTTCTTATCCCAGCTACCTCCCAAATCGATCGCACATGCACGCAGCATGTCTTCCAACGTTTGAATAGTACGCTCACTCTGACCGTCTGTCTGAGGATGGTAAGCCGTACTAAAGTTCAAACGTGTGCCCAAAGATTGTTGGAAACTCTTCCAAAAATGTGACGTGTACCTAGTATCTCTATCAGAGATAATAGCTACAGGTATGCCGTGTAAGGCTACAATCTTATCAACGTATAACTGGGCTAACATATCGGAGCTATAAGTCTCCTTGATGGGTAAGAAATGAGCTGACTTAGTCAGTCGGTCAACTATAACCCATATCGTATCATTGCCTTTCCTTGTCTTGGGTAACTTGGTAATAAAATCCATAGTTACCATTTCCCACTTCCACGTAGGAAGTTCAGGCTGTTGTAGCAAACCTGACGGTTTCTGATGCTCGGCTTTGACTTGCGCACATGTCAAGCATTTTGCTACATGGGCGGCTACAGACTTTTTCAAGCCTATCCACCAATAATTTGCCTTCAAATCCTGGTACATCTTATCAGCTCCAGGATGAACGGAGTATTTGGAACTATGGGCTTCTTGGAAGATGACATCACGAATTCCTCCAAAAATTGGAACCCATATTCGTCCGTTTAACCGTAAAATTCCGTCCTTGCTAAGAGTTAACTGCTCCTCAGTTACTCCTAACTTTTCATTAGGATAGTTAGCTTCCAACACAGCTTCCTTCTGTGCAGCTAACACCCTTTCTATCAAACTGTTCTTTATCTCCATACGCTTGGCGTTAATTCGAATGGGTTTAACCCTTTCCTTTCTGCTCAAGGCATCAGCGACTACATTCGCTTTGCCGGGATGGTATTTGATTTCACAATCATAATCATTTAAAGTTTCCATCCAACGGCGTTGCCTCATGTTTAATTCTTTCTGATTAAACAGATGCTGGAGGCTCTTGTGATCAGAAAAGATCACAAACTTGATTCCATAAAGATAATGCCTCCACAGTTTTAGTGCGAACACAACGGCACCCAACTCCAAGTCATGGGTGGTGTAATTCTTTTCGTGCACCTTTAACTGTCGTGATGCATAGGCAATAACCTTGCCTTTCTGCATGAGCACACACCCCATGCCAGTGTGTGATGCATCACAATAAACTACAAACTCTTCAGCGCCTTCAGGTAATGTAAGCACAGGAGCGTTGCTCAACTTTTGTCTCAAAACATCAAAGGATTCTTGCTGCTTAGGACCCCAAACAAACTTTACTTTCTTCTTGGTCAGGGAAGTTAAGGGTGCAGCAATCCTTGAAAAATTTTCAATGAAGCGCCTGTAATATCCTGCCAATCCCAGGAAGCTACGAATCTCCGTAGGTGTCTTTGGCTCTTGCCAATTCATAACAGCTTCAACTTTAGCGGGATCCACCTGGATACCACGCTCACTAACCACGTGTCCAAGAAATTGGACTTCTCGTAGCCAAAATTCACACTTAGAGAATTTGGCGTAGAGCTTCTCCTGACGTAGAAGTTTGAGAATACAACGAAGGTGTTTCTCGTGGTCAGCTTGATTCTTAGAATAAATAAGGATGTCATCGATGAAGACGATAACAAATTTATCTAAGTAAGGCTTGCAGACGCGATTCATGAGATCCATGAACGCGGCTGGTGCATTAGTGAGCCCAAAAGGCATCACTAGGAACTCGTAGTGACCGTAACGAGTCCTAAATGCAGTCTTGTGAACGTCCTCGTCCTTAACCTTCAACTGATGGTAGCCTGACCTTAGATCAATCTTTGAGAAGTAACTTGCCCCTTGAAGCTGATCGAACAAATCGTCGATCCTGGGCAATGGATATCTATTCTTGATCGTGACTTTATTAAGCTCGCGATAGTCAATGCATAGACGCATCGATCCATCCTTCTTCTTGACAAACAGGATTGGCGCTCCCCAAGGAGATGAACTAGGTCGAATGAAACCCTTAGCCAGCAATTCATCTAGCTGCGTCCGCAACTCCTTCATTTCGGTGGGTGCCAATCTGTATGGTGCCCTAGCAACTGGTGCCGCTCCGGGGATGATATCTATCCTGAATTCAACTTGTCTATCTGGTGGCAAACCAGGTAGGTCTTCAGGAAACACTTCTGGGTATTCAGAAATGACAGGGATGTCTTCTAACTTCGGTTTGGGCTCATCAATAATCACCTGTGCCATGTAGATGACACACCCTTTCTTCAAACACTTTGAAGCCTTGAGCATAGTCACGTGCTCAGGTAGTCCATACTGGGTATCTCCCCGAATGGTAAGTGACTCACCAGACGGAGTCTTTATCACTACTTGCTTCATGTTACAGACGATTTGGGCCTGGTTATGAGATAACCAGTCCATACCCAGAACTATGTCAAAACCGGCTAACTTAAACGGAAGTAGAGACAGAGGAAAAGAATGGTTCTTAATGGATATAACACATCCATCTAACAAAGTAGAGACGGTTTCTATGGTACCATCTGCTAACTCTACCTCATAGTTTGCGTTTAAGGTTTTGACAGGTAAATTCAACAGTTTACAAAACTTATGATCTACGAAAGACTTATCTGCGCCTGAATCAAAAAGTACTCTTGCAAAGACATCATTTACAAGGAAAGTACCTGTTATGACGTTATCATCTTGCACAGCCTCCTTCGCATCCATCTTGAAGACTCTGGCATTAGTCTTCTTAGCCTCTTCAGGCTTCTTGTTGTTCTTGGGGCAGTTAGTCTTTATGTGGCCCTTCTCATTGCAACGATAGCACGTCGCATCTTTCATCTTCTTGCAATCCAAGGTTTTGTGTTCCTTGGATTTGCACAAACCACAAGCAAAAGACCTTGACTCGTTATTCGAGTTTGATTCGAGTCTGCACTTTCCAAAGTGCTGTTTTTTGCAAGTTTTGCATGTGGGCTTCTCTCCAGAACGATGCCCATCTTTCCTCGACTCTGATCCCTTCTTGCGATCACCGCTCCCACGGTGCTTCTTGTTCGACCTACGCGAACCATCATCTTCCCGCTTCCTCTTCTCAGCATCTTTATTCCTCAGCGATCTCTGTCGGACCGCATCCAGTGTGAGGGATAAAGACAGGTCAGTTACAGACCTGAAGGTAACTGGCCGAGAAGCTTTTACACTGGCCTTGATCTCGGGTTCTAACCCACCAATAAAACGAGCGATCCTCTTTGGCTCAGGGGTTACTAGGTAGGGAACCAACCTGGACAGCGTATTGAAGCTTGTCAGGTAAGCTTGGCAGTCGAGGTTCTTCATCACCAATGACAGAAAGTCATATTCTATCTTTTCCACCTCATGTTGAGGGCAGTAATTATCTTTGATCAGGGCAATGAATTGATCCCACGTCATGCTATACAACGGGATCTTTCCGGAGGCCTCCATCAGAGATCTCCACCAGGCCAATGCTTCACCTTTGAATGACTGTGACACAAACTTTACTATATCCCGTTCAGCGCACCCGCTGATGTCCACCACTGTGTCCATTTCATCCAGCCAAGTCATGCAATCAACGGCCCCCTTTTCCCCTGTAAAATCCCGGGGCTTGCAAGACACGAAGTATTTGTAAGTGCAACCCTTGTTACGGGGTCCTTGATGCAGTACCATATGCTGGGATGGGTCACTTTGATTGTTGGTGGACTGACGGTCAGCACCGTCTTTCTTGGGTCCATTCTTCTTGGGAGGAGGCTTGTTATGAGCCTTAGAATGTGTCCTTGGCTTTGAATGTGATACAGAGTGGGTCCTACTCCGAGTACCACTGTATTCCTCATATTGCCTATCCAAGGCCTGAGTAACAGCGCCATCAATGATCGCTTTTAGTTCGGCGCCCGTTAATGTAATCTGGGCGTTCTCATTTGGCGCCACTGGATGGCTATTGACTTCATTAGAGTTAGCCATTTGTATTGAACTGTTACAGAAAACAAGGACAATATTTTATTTGGAAGTTTATTATGGAATTACCCCTTAGGGTAACCCGTTAACCATGGTAACAGAAACCATATTTGGTTATCTTATTAATCGTATTAATTTAGGATTTCGATTAAAATTTATCCTAAACATAAAACAATAACAATATATATTAGCACATAAGGCTTGGTCACATGGACTATTTCATAAACTATGATTTCAGAGAATCAAGACTTTTAAGGTTTGAACCTAGTTCATTACCTTTATTAGACAGGGAGTCATAGCTACCACTGTCTTTTGGCTCATGTAGAAATGAGCAAGGCCCGTAGGCACTATATTACCACGCATGGTTAAATATGATCATCTTAATTGATGATGTAAATCCAGGATTCAGAGATCATTAAACTGGATTAGGAATCTTCTAAAGAGTCCTTATTCATTTAAGCATGACATGTGATTTTCAACGAATCACTTCTGTCAGGAGTGTTAACATGTTTTAAGATGTTAACAGGGATTTGAATCTTTTAAACCGGTCTTACCATTTTGGCCCGGTCTTATATTTGACACAAGGCTAGGTTTCACACTTAAAGATTCTTAATTAAATAATTACTTAGGCAGATTAAAAGGAATGATTTTTTAATTTATTTATCTCATTTATAATTTATTTATGCACAATTGGCAAACATGAAATTTATAAAAATAACACTCCATTAATTTATCACAATATTACATATCGCCCTAAACGGGTCTTTCACACATGAAATTTTGCCCACGCAGGAGCTAAAATATACCAACATGCCCACGCAGGGGTCTTACAGAAGACATGCCCACGTAGGGGTCTTACAGAAAGACACAAGTCCTCGCAGGGACTAACACACAACAATTGTCCACGTAGGGACTAAACAATCATAAGTCCACGCAGGGACTAAACATACAACATACCCTCGTAGGGGTTTATGAAAAGGTAGACCCACGTAGGGGTCAATACACACAACAAACATACACACCCACGTAGGGGCTTAACAACCAAATATGCCCACGCAGGGGCTCGACAACAGCTGGGAGGGTTTAATAATCCTTCTTGTTCTTTCCCTTGATCAATCCAATTAATCCCTGGAAGAAACTCTCCGTCTTCTGGCGGTCGCGGCGAGACTCCTGCTCAACTTGATTCAATCTATGTAGAATTTCCTCCCGTTCTGGGGGAGAAAATCGTGGTGGCTGCGACTGCGCACGAATGATAGGCCTGGGAGGTATTGGGTATCCCTGATTCGGGTAGCTTACCCCCCCATGGATCTCCGTAGGGTCCTTGGGCATTGAAGGAGTTATAATTTGCTGCTTCCATATAAGGATCTGCCTCAGCGTATCCATAGTTGTTGTAAGCTGGTTGCTCAAACGGGTTGTAATTAGTTGGACCCGTGTACGCTGGTATTGGGTTATCAAAACCCATGGGCGGTGGCTGTTGATAAGCTGGCTGCGAAGGCCCACCCATTTGTGGGTCCTCCCAACGAGGCGGGTAGTGACTTGCACTTGACTGCCGTGGGGAGCTAATATGAAAGTCCCCTGGTCGCACCGACATACGGGCACCGGTTCTTCTACGCCTTGGCGGTTGAGGAGGTGGCGGTTGAACTGGTGGCGGTGGAGGTGGTGGCGTAACTGCCACAAACCGAGGATCCTCTGATGAATCTTGATGATGCTGCTGTGGCTGTGGCTCCTGGTGCTGTTGAGAATGCTGCTGCTGATGCTGCCCATGAGACGACGAGTGGTGTGATGGTGTATAATACCACTGGTGTTGATCGAATAGGGCTTGGAAACTATCTGGACCACCGTAGGGTGATCCGTGGAAGGACGATCCATCAGAAATTTCGATGGGGTGGTTCGGAGTACCACTCGCTGGCATGACGGGGTCCGTGTCCTCGTCCATGTCATCAGCGTTGTCGCCAGAGAAATGGTCTTCTGGTCCTAGTGGGTTAAAACCCACGGGTTCTGGCACGTAGCCTACCGGGTTGAACTGGCCTCGGAAGATAGGTGTGGGGTCACCATATGAATGATGAGATAGTGATCTCTGCAGCGGGACGTATGAGGGCTGCGGATTGTTTGGCTCGTAAGGGTTAAGAGCGGGCGGTGTCGAACTATGCGAAACCGATCGCCTGGCCGGCTCGTACTGGTTTCTTCGGTTTTCCCGAGGGTCGTCACTCTCGGTGTTTGATGGAGCTCGTCTTCGTGAAGATCCAGCTTCATGATCGTTGGGGGCGGCTACTGGCCCCTTTCCTCGTCCTCTTGTTCGGAAAAATCTAGGAGGCATCTTTGTTATTCCTGTCAATAAAGCATGAGATAGCAATAACAAAAATATAAAATTTAAAGGATAAAACAAATACCGAAAAGGTGGAATTTGTCCTAGGTTATAAGTCTAGACTCGAAAGTTTAGAATGTGCAATTGTGTACTGAGATTAAACACAAAAGGCTAGTGTTTAATTCACTCAGAGTTGGCTCTGATACCAACCTGTCACACCCCGATTTCCACGTGTCACCGGTGGGCCCGGTGGGGGAGTATCGTGACGTGGTTGGCAACGTAATAGTCAAACAACACAATATAATAATGCACAGCGGAAGCAAATTTAAATAAGATACAACCGAATTTATTTATTGTAAACAAGTCACAATTATCCGGTGTTTATCCACAGTAGGATCGAATAATAAAAATATTGTTTATGGTTCAACAGACATCGGCATCTTAAGTTTGCGAGACTTCTAGTGATGCTTAGGAGAATCCCAGCCTATTTCGCCTAGTACCTGCATTTAATCTTTTTGGGAAAAATACGTCAGTTTACACTGGTAAATACATTCAACTGACTCATTTTGAAAATGATTGAAAATTGGTTTGGATGCACATGGCATAAACATTTTATTTAACTTGGGAGAATTATTTAATATGATAATCTTGTGAACGAATTACATGTTACTTATGCGTTCAGTAGCCCGGAACGTATCCGGGTTAAAGATCAATAGACACACCACTTTTCGTGAGTTATACACGGGAGTACGCCTACACCCCGTGCTCAGGTCGTGGCCATCTCGTAAGATAATGCCGAGGATATCCGGGACATGGTCATTAACCCCCCAAAGGCTGTAAAGTAAACACATCTGTTTAAAACGAGCCGATCAAATTATTCAATTACCCACTAAGCGTGGAGATTTGATGCCCGATCAAGCGATACGCTATGTACCGTAACCCAAGCCCGTATAGGGAAAATAAGTTAAAAGTATTTACCTTGATGCAAAGTATAGTCACAATAATCAAATAGCAGGTAGCTTTTACTGTTTCTCCTAATCTGGAACGAAGGTTAAATATAACCTATTAGAATCCTAGCGGGTCTTTAATTATGCTTAAGCTTAGACCGGCTAGTTTCAAAGATACGGTTCGTACGCACGATTAAGCGAAGACCGGATAGAATGTGATTCAGACCCGACAAGTTTGAAGACTTGTTTAATATGGGTTTATTATTCACATTCTGGATTTTGAGATAAAACCGATAAGGTTTGACCCGTTTCGGCTAATTTATGTAAACTAGTTACATAAACCTAACCGAACGCGTATAACGCATGACGGGTAATCGAAAGGGTCGCGAACAGGTTTCCTAAGTTAATACGCTTTAAATATGTTGTGATATCATTATGATATCTTCCATAATGCCCATAACGAGTTTAATCCCTAAATACGCCCCGTAGGGGTATTTCGGTCATTTTAAGGGTTATAAAAGAGATTTATAATACTTCTGAGATACGGGTCTGATTTAATCAGCAAAATTATTAATTTTAACAGACAACCACAGTTGGTGAAGAGTCTCATTTCCCAAAATGGTTTTAAACCCAAATTATGCGTTTAATACGCGTATGAAGCCGTTTTAAGCGACGTACGGTTTAAAATACCATTCTGAGTTTTCTGATCAGCAAAACAGGCTCAAAACACTCTATTTATTATTTTAAATCAGTGGCAATTGGATTGGTATCAAACGGATTCGTAAAACTCGTTTTATGGCCTAAAAGGGCATATTCGGTATTAACCGAATCAATGCGATAAGCCTAGCTTAAGATCAGTTTAAAAATAATCAAAAATCTTCAAAAATCCCAAAATATTATTTAACATCAGTGGGTAAAAGTTTTGGTACCGAAAATCGGGTTTAGATAGGCTATGCGCTAATCGCGCCGTTTAATTAATAAAAAGCTTATTATTTACGCTAATGCGCATATCTCCTAATCTAGACCTCCGATTGACGTGAAAATTTACGTACATGTTTAATAATCAGTAACTAAGATTATTGTACTTCCACATTTTCAAAATTCTCGTTGTATGGTCATAAGGGCATTGCGGTCCAATTTAAGCGATTAACGGAAACGTGTGCATGCATCGGATAATCAACGAAACAAGTACAGAGACTTATACTAACATGCAACCCTACTCTAATGAAGCACTAAGGCATCTTCGAATCAAACTAAAACGGGTCAGAACCGAAGTCAAAGCAAAAGTCAAGGTTTTGCGCCTTTCGGTTCCGAACTGGGTTTTAACAGAAATTTGTCGAGTCGGGCAAGCGTAGACAAGTTTTCATACTTATTACCATGTTATTTTAAGGTTAAAACAGGTTACACACCTCTCGGATCATTAATCGTGCATTAAATCATATTTTGTAATTCTGTTGACTTTTTCGGTCAACGTTTGACCCGACAAACGACCTAGTTAGGTCTGGAATTGGTACGCGCCCTTATAAGGGTTTAATACCCATATAATTACCTATCTAATGGTACTTTTAATTCGTGATACGACTAAGCTATCGACACTTAATCACGAAGTCAACCGTTAAGCACGATATATTGACTTTTAAGCTATTTATAAAGCTAGAATTAATTTAGAAGGGTTAAGCAACTTACTAGATGATTAATGGATGATTAGGAAGGCCTTGAATCAGATTGTAAGCTCCTCCAATGCTCAGATGGCACTTGAATGATGTGTGTAGCAATTGTTGCAACTATGGTCCCTTATATAGTGCTCATGGACACCACAAAAGCTTGACAACCAAGTCTAGGACATCCCACAATCGATTAACATCTGTAACTAGTGTTTAGGGATGTCTAGGGGCCATGCACATGCAAGAGAAACCGGCTAAATGGGTCACAAATGCGCACAACAGCCAACAGCAGGTAATCTGGTCGCTGGGCAACCCTCGCGTAGCGCGAGGGTCCGTCGCGCTACGCGACGCCTCTGCAGATCAGTCTTGTGATTTTGTTTGTTGGTGTTTCGAAAGGGCAAGTGGTATAAACGAATGGTGGGCATTATTTTCTCATTTAGGGGCCTCCAATATGGGTCTTTTACTGTTGGATACCCTACCATTTGTGTTTGTTTGCTTTGCATTCAAAAGCAAGACCCGAAAACAAAGGGTTTCCGTTCCTTTTCATCGTAGGAGTCCTACCATTTAATTTTAAATCATTCCATGTAATAATTCCCTGAACTTGAATATGTACAAGGTGTTTTTAACATAAATTGAGTCTTGGGATTTATAACGAGGTCGTTCAGAGGTGCAAAAGTTAACATAACGACACGGTTAAATCCTGTCAATCATTTTTAATAATTCCGAGTCTACAAAGCGTTTTGTCACACGTGACACGTGTCGTTACTTTATTGAACACGAAATTCTGAGGTGTTACAGCTGTTGACTTAAAGTTGGTTATTTTCTTTTGGACACCAATTATATTGTGGTTGGTTTTATTACTTAATTACATTGTTCAATATGATTGGTGGCTTGATCCTGGTCAGTCACGCCTCAATGCGGTGATACTCCGCTTGTGGATTTTGAAGGTGTGACAAGTTTGGGCTCGTTTATAAAGTAAGCTTCACTTTAGGCTCAACCCCCTTTAAATTTTTTTAATGATTACCTTAAAAAGTATAAAAGTATATGGTGGTTGGATATCCAATATTAAGGATATGAATCCTTTTTTGAAATCCATATCATCAAATCAAACTCGTATTTTCACCATCATTTATATTCTTTGATTCACATACCTTTACAATATAACTTACTTTTTATAATAAAATTCTAATAGTAATAGTGATTTCATTAAAAAGTTATTCGTTGATTTTGTTTTAAGGGTATTTTATAAAATTAACCAATGGTCAAATATATCAAACATTGTGTGAAACCTAAGATTAGTCCTGATTACTGCCAAAATGATTAGAAAATGAAGGTCAACATATCTACAATCACAAGTTTGACCAAAAAATATTGTCCAAAAAAAAGCCAATCCTCAACTCCCCAAAATGCAAGACAACAAAGGGAAAAAGGTATAATAAAGGTAATATGTGCCTTAAAAATACAATTAGTGCTTAATTAAGTATTTAATATATGGTTAAAAGCCCATTTAATTTGATGACAAAACAAAGAAAGTAATGCCCTTATTTGGGTAGTATATTACATGATCAAATCCTTTAATGAAACATATAATGCACCACCTATAAAAGAACCTACACAAATTAGCCTTACAAACAATTCAAGAACCTTACAAGTTTTCACTTTTCATGGCATCAGAAACAGAAGAAGTGTGTGATGATGGTGGTAGTACACCAAGCAAGGTGGTTGATGGGCAGCAACCACCACCATTGGCGGTGGTCGAAGCGGCGGATGACAAGAACAAATCACCAAGACACCCGCGTTGGACAAGACAAGAAACACTTACACTAATAGAAGGCAAGAAAGTGGCAGAGAATAGGGGTCGCAGGGGACGGAGGTCAAGTTCGGTTTTTGGGTCGGGCCAGGTTGAACCGAAGTGGGACTCGGTTTCATCGTATTGTAAACAACGGGCCGTGAACCGGGGCCCGGTTCAGTGTAGGAAAAGATGGAGTAATATGGTTGGTGATTTCAAGAAAATAAAAGCATGGGAATCACAAGTGAAACAAGAGTCTGATTCTTATTGGGTAATGAGAAATGATTTAAGAAAAGAGAATAAAATGCCCGGATTTTTCGACAGAGAAGTGTTTGATGTGTTGGATGGGAAAGCGGTTACTAAGGAAGCTTACAAACGGGCTTTGGTGACCGTTAGTGCGGATGCAAAAGATGATAATGACGTGGTAGTGATGGTGGGAGTGGCGGAGGAGGAGGATCGTGGTTATGCTGAGGTGGACGCTGATGTCACTTTTGATAGTGGTCGTCGTGCCACCTCAGATGATGGCCTTTTTCCCGATTATGACAGAATGGAGGAGGTGGAGGTCGGAAATGAGAAAGGTCATGATAATCCAATGCCTGTTTCAGGTAACTTTCCGTATGTCTTGTTTCATTTTTGTGTAGTTTTTTTTTGTGTCAGGAATTCTTCTAGTTGCTATGCAAGCGAGGGGGTGTTTGGATGTACATTCTGGAAATGATTGGTACATAATCTATTCCAGAACACATATCCAAACCCCCCCCCCCCCCCCCCCCCCCCCTCACAATATTTATAATTAAAACTTGTAAAGCTAACATTTGACTTTGACCAACAGAGAAGAGACCATTTCACCAGGATTACACACAAGGTAATCCTCTGTTTCCAAGCATGTGTCAAATTTGACCCATTTACCTAAAAGTGGGTTCATTTGGGCTATTTTCATTTGCAACGGGTTAAACAAGTAAAATTTAGAAACTTAGCTAAAAACGAAATGGGTCCAAGAGGTTGAACGAAGCACAAACTTTTTAACATCATTATGTTAAAAAAGAATCATTTAATAATATGGACAACAAAGTGTTGTCGGGTCAATAAGACCCGAACCATTTTGACCCATTGCCGAGCCCATCCATTTCCCACCTCTATTTCCTATCGCATTAAGGCCAATAAATTTAATTCTCCTAAAACAGCCAAATGAAGATTAGAACTTTTTTATTTTAAATCTGGCAGGTAATATGAAAGAAAGCATGCCTCAAGAGGGATGCAAGAGGAGAAGAGTATCAACAGAAGAATGCCGAGACAACAACTTTAACGATCGATTAATCGACGTTCTTGAGAAGAATGCCAACATGTTAAACGCACGAATGGAAGCGCAAAACACAAACTGTCAGTTGGAGAGAGACCAGAGAAAAGACTACAATGACAGCTTGCTGTCAGCTCTTAACAAGATTTCAGATGCCTTAACTAAAATTGCTGATAAATTATGAATGATTGGAATTAAAAACTTAAGGATTTTAAAATTATATAAGTTATTCGGTTCCGAGTGGGTAAACATATTCAAGTAATTCAACAAGTATCACCTTATGCCATACTTGCCCAAATCATAACCAGTTCCATATCAGAATACCCGTCCTGAATATTTCAATTTTCTGTCAAGTTCGGGTTCTTTTGCGATCCCCTACTCATATAATGGATTAATGGCACCTAAAAAAACTTTGAATATGATATTTGGAACTACCAGTTCTTGAGTTTATTACACATTCTTATTCAGGGATCAATTCAACGTTAATTTTACAACAACTAACAACTGCTCTAAAGATGAACTCAATCAATTTCCGTTTGGCGGTAAAGCATTCGGTTCCAAATGCCAAGAACTCTCCGGAATCCCATGCCCTCCTATTCCAGGAACTCGAAAAGCTGGAATCCGATGGGAAAAACACAACATCTCTCGCTTCGAAAACCCACGAACCATTTCGAACCCGTCTTCCCCTTGCATCCGTTGAAAAAAAGTCAAACAACCTTTGACTTCTACTAATCTAGCCACCATCATCTTCTCCCCATCAGAAAAGTCTGACAAGATTTCAACCACCCAACACTTGCAGTTATCATAGTTGACCCGATTCCATTGCAGCTTCCAGTTTCTATAAACCGCCCAAACCTCACCCTTTGTCGGGAAGATCTTGTAAATGAAATTGCTGGTGCTTTTGAAGCAGTTGACTAAATGCGAGAATTGACTTATGTCAAGGTTGACTTTCACTTCTTTTGCTCTAAACATCCCACATACAATCGGCAAGTTTCGGCTTTTCCAGCTGGCTTCAACGTCAAAAACAGTCTCGGGTTCTAGAACCGTTGCAGAAAATCCACTTGGCGAAATCATGTTGTTAATGAGTACATATTGGCGAGGCATCAAGTCTTTTCCAGAGTACGTAGCCCAAACCTGGCCCGTTGTGAAGTCGTTCGCAGCCCAATTAGGCCCCAAAACTGAGCCCTGTGGGTTCGGGTTCGGGTTTGGTGTAAGAACCAAAAGGTCAGGATCTTTCTCTTCAACCATGGGTTGATTGTTGGGTTCGTCATCCAGGTTTTTTAGAGCCAACTGGTCGAGCTCAAACATGCCATCATTAACCCCGTAAATCTCACCACCAGTGAACCTATATGCCGGGACGTTGTGGGCCAGCATGTACAAATCTCGGGGACCAATATGAAGATTGCTGCCTTCATCGGTTTGTTGCTCATATACACTTTTGAAGCCATTGACTTTGACCAATTGACCACATTCCACACCGTTGTATATAGAATAATCAGTAATAATTTCAACTAGCTTATAAGAACACCCTTTAATGATATCAGGGTTGTAAGACCATTCATCAAGGTCAAAATTGTCATACACCGCCCAAACTTCACCTTTTTTCGGGTAAATCTCGTATAATTCCTCAGTGATTCCGGAATCCCACGAGCACTTGTACGAAAATACCCCTTTCAACCCAACTGTTCCACTTTTTTCTGTATCCAAACAAAACGACCCACAAGCAACAGGCAAACCAGCATCAAACCATCTTCTTTCACCTTCGGTTACAGGAATCGGTTTCAACCATGTAATTTCAGCTTCACCCCCTGATTTATTACAAACTTGACCGTATCTACCCCCAATGCAGGGTTGGGTTAAATTACAATGAACCGCCCAAATATCTCTTAATTCAAAACACTCGGGTGTCCTGTAAGTATCAAAATTATAAAAATCCTGCTTTTGTTCATGTGATCCCGAATTAATATCCGTGTCTTGACCTTTATACCCTTCGGAAATTACATCAGAAGATGAAGAACCTGAACCCGATTCTTGTATGTTAATGTTACTGGTATTGCCATTAACTTTTTCACCATTGCTATCCTTTTCAGGATTGCTTTCAAACGTTTCATAATTCACCCAACTTGTACCTCGTTTAATATCAAACGCCACACGTTTTTTCTTGTCGGAAAGAACAGAATACGCCTCCTGTAAAAGCTTCAGAGCCAATTCGGTAGCAGGGAATTTGTATTTAATCGGTTGTAAAAGAGATACGAGTTTTTGATATTGACAAGTTATATCAGTAAAAGCAGATGAAGGCATAAGTTGAAGAACCCAATAATAATCGGTTTCATAACCCGGGATTATGTTTGTGGAGGCAGATAATATCTCACAAACTGTAAGCATAGGAGTGATGTGATCGAGTGACGGAAAAAGCTGTTGGGCTTTTTTCAGTTTTGTTCTAGCAGCAATGTAATCATTAGAAAGAATTAACTTTTCGGCATCAGATTTTTCTCTAAGAGCTTCTACCTTGTTGTAAGACATGGCTGTCTTGCTTTTATGGTATTTCTATATCAGCTCACACTCGTAGAATCTTCCAAAAGAATTGAAGAGCATAACTCACCAGTAAGCCAAGCATGTTTATATGTTCCTGCAAAAAGGTCCATGTTATTTATGTGGAAAAGAAAAAAATACAGATAAATTGCAGTATAAAAGTATTTCAACATAAAACATGATTTAACAGAGCAACATAAAAGAGTACTCTAATTTTCTTTAAATCCCAACTTATGATGGATTTAGTATGTATGTGGTGCTCTTTCTTATTCTACCACTTGAGATACGAAAACAATATGTATTTGTGTTGTTTCAGTTTGACAATAACAAGCATTAGCAAAGGTATGTCTTCATCTTTATAGATATACAAAGGGCAATAGTGTGTATCAAAATATTACCATGGAAGGACCATAATTCAATTATCAATAAGTGATAATTATATCAATTTACATATAAAGGCTTATTAATTAATTGTTATGACTTGGATAATTAAGTTTACTTATTGAATAACCAATATGGCATTCTGACTATTCAATAAGTGAATTTAATTATCCAAGTTATAATAATTAACTAATAAGCCTTCATATATATGGTGATATAATTATCACTTATTGATAATTGTATCATGGTCCTTCCATGGTAAGTGGTAACATATCGATAAGTTGGTCATGAGTTAGTTTAATTGCTACATCAAAACTTCATGCTAATACCAAGGAAAAGTTATGTTCAAGCATGTTACTTTTAACATGAGACCCTTACCAGTTATACATTTGGCACGCTTATGACCACAGCAATCCAATGCCGTTAATTATGGAGTTACATCTGAAGTTTGTCTATAATTATGTGTGCGCCGTTATTATTACACGTACACAAACATATTTATAGATAAACTATAATTATACTCACAATTACATATTAGGGTACCCATTAAGTGACTATTACAAAACACATCAATAAGCTTTAATATAGCTCTTGTCGCAGACAGTGGCGGATCCAGGATTTTTTTCAGTGGGTTCCATAGTAGTTAATAGTGAATAGCGACAAATAGCGACAAATAGCGACCAGGGACCTATATGCTACATAGCGAATAGCGACCACTATTTTATAAATAGCGATACACTAGAAAAAGAATTTTGAAAATTTTTATATGTATATTATATCAAAATACCTTGGTATATATGCTATTTTACATGTATATTTAACAAAAACCTATAAATCCAGCTATTTTATAGCTATATCTGATTGCTATTTACATAAAAAAAAACCTAACTGTCGCTATTCACGCTATTGGTCGCATGACCCAGATAGCGACACTTGGTCGCCTCGCTACCTAGCGCGCTATAGCCGCTATTGACAACTATGGTGGGTTCATTAGATACTCTAATATCATAGGACCGGATGTAAAATTTCGGGTCGATTCGACAGCTTGGGTCAGGTAAAACTCATCACATTATAAAAATACAAATATGATACAATTAGGGGTGAGCATATTTCCGTCCGACCCGAAATTACCCGAAAACAAGACTGAAAATTAACCGAAACCGGGCCTGATATAATACAAATGGCCAGTCCTCGGTTCCTATTTATTGACAATTTCGGGTCGGTCCTTGGTTCAAGACCAAGGAAAACATGAATTCAACCATCTCATACTTCCAATTTACCCAATTAGGGGTAATTTATCAAAACTCATCAAGAACTTTAACTAAGGAGTTTCAAGAAATGCTATTGATACTTACAAGATGATGAGCATTCTTAAAATCATAGATCATCCATGCAATTTCACCTACTTCTTTCTCCTTCTTGATTTGATTTACTCAAAGAACTGAAGAACTCATACCATGTAGAGAGATATACACCTTCACACACATAAAATGCATAACTTTTATGACATACCATGTAGAGAGATATACACCTTCACACACATAAAATGCATAACGTTTATGAAGTTTGTTCATTTGTCACTTTTGGTCCCTCTACTTGGTTTTTGGTTAATTGTAACCAACACCTCCACTATCATCCATGTTTAACCCTTTAACTCACACCATGAGACAAACAAATTCTCTTAAATATAAACGCTTAGAAACTTAACTATGTTAGGCATAATTACAACTTTAGTCCCCGTAGTTGGGTATTTTCTACTATTAGTCATAACTTTCACTTTTCTTACAACTTTCTAGCGTTGTTAGTTCCCACTAACCGTATTACGAGTTTACCCTCGTGTTCACATAAGCATGTAACCAAGGAGGTTCATTTGTTCGAATGATCATTATTGTTTGGTCTTTGACATTATAGGCCCAAACTACAATTTATGTTTTCCTGTCTATGGTAAATCCCAAAATGGGATGTCACATGTGGTTACAAACCGAACGGATTCCTGGGAACCCCTAAATGGCTCTAGATCCGCCCACTCATGGTAAAATAAAAACCTTGTAAAGTAAACCTGAAAGGTTCTTACTTACAAAATCCAAATAACGTATACACAAAATGCTGAGGAAGACACAAAAGGGGTAAAGTTTAGGGATCAATTTGCTTGAGAGAATGAGAGATGTGGTAGTGAGAGGGTCGAAGAGATGGAATATAGCTGATGTGCGAGTTTCAAAAAATGGAGAATGGGGCGATGGTGTAGTGTTAAAACCATGGTTTTAAAAAACGTTTGAGGCGTGCGCCTCAAGGCGCGCCTCGAGGCGAAACTGCCAAAAAACGAGTCTGAGGCGCGCCTCATGGTGTTTTTAATGTATGTGCGCCTCAGAGGGGCTGAGGCGCTAAGAATGTTGCGCCTCAGGTGCGCCTCATGGGATTTTGATAGCTGTTTTTGACTTTTTGTGTCAATTTCAAGCATTTCATGTCTTTTTAAGTGTGTTTTTGATGATTTTGATGAATCTGATGATGAAATTAGTTAGTATTATTATTTTTATTTTTATAACATATATAATTTTTATATTTATTTATTAATACCGCCTCGGCCTTACGCCTCGAGGCTTACGCCTCGTGAGGCGAAGGGAAAACGCCTCGAAACTCGTTTCCGTTCTTTTAAACCTTGGTTAAAACCCTAGGCCTATTTTAGATTTTAAAACAAAACAGCGACCTCTAGGTCGGAACTGTGCGCCTTAACCAGTCAGCCATCTCTCCGTTTCATTAATGGGTTCATCCCAAATTTCTTTTATGGGTTCATTTAGACTTTTCTATATACACTTCTACTAAAAATTTGAAATCGAGTGGGTTCGTGCAAACCCGTAACTTTCAATGTAGATTCGCCCCTGGTCGCAGACCCCTTTTAATGACTAGTTTCTAAAAGTTATAGTTGTAGCACTTTTGTAAGAGATTCAGCTAACGTACTAACATTTTAGCTTAATTGATATACTCATGTTGAATTTCTTATTGTCTATACACTTTGCAAGTCTGAATCAAAATAGCCAACAATATGTTCTTTTACAAAGTACTTTGAGCATACATAGTACCACCACTCATCTTAAGGTATGTATAATGAATAGCTACTTCCTCATGATATACATGAAAATAAAAGAAATCAAGTTAAAGAAATAACCAATTGGAAGCGGCTAATCTAATAGGTTAGTAATAAGTCTTGTAATATTGACAACTTTGCGTTGGTTCCCGTGATCAACAAGTCTTAACGATAGACATACATATTTATTACACGTTAAGGCAAAATCTAATACGTATGTTAAGGTCAAATATAAGTTTCTTTATTTGAAATGTCGATCAATTTGTCATTGGGTTCCTTGATTGACAAAACAAGACAATAATTATAATACATTGTTTCTATTAGAATATATAAACTTAATTATATTTGTATTTTATATGTATTAGGATATTAAACCTATGCTTATATGTGTGTAACGAGAATATTCAAACGGTTATGTTGGTTTGAGAGACACCGTTTCAATGACGGTTGTTCCCTCCTAAATCAACCACCATGTAACCGTCAAGTATGATGTGTATATATGTCTTGCCGGGAACTTTTACCGGCACCAAGACATTTCCTACTCGAAATTGTCCACTTATCACAATACTACTCATATTCGATCCTGTATATCATAAACATGAATCCGAATACTCATGTTTGTTCCGCTGCAAATCATTATGACAATCAACAAAGTGGTATCAGAGCTACGGTTGAAAGAGATGAAGATCTCAAACCATCATCATCTATGTTGCCTTGCAAACACTGTTCCGATGAGAAAAAGGAACGACGAAAGATAAATTATCTGCAGAGGAGATGCTATTACTGCAACGAACCGGGACATCAGATTGTTTCATGCAAGACGAAAGAGAATGATGAGGCGACTCAATTAATTCGTCTGGCCATCAATACCGGTATACAACAACAAGATGCAGATGAAGATCAAAGACTGGAGTTTATTGTCACCGGTACAGATGGAGGATTATGGTCCGAGATCTGGTATGTTAGCACAAACTTTAAACATCATTACTCAGGCAATTTAGATATCTTTAAAAGAATCAAGAACATGTTTGGTGTGGAAACAAAAACGGGTGAAAACAACTTCCTTTTTATAAGAGGAATAGGGGTTGTGGAAGTAATGTCTGGGAATGAAAAATTCCGTATTCAGAGTGTTTTCTACACTCCTGAATTAGATCGGAATGTACTGAGTCTGGACCAATTAGTGACCCAAGGGTATACGGTGAAGTTCAAAGGAGAAAAGTGCAGAATATTTCCAACGTTTAGTGTTCCAGTCATAAACAAAAGAAACTATGTTTCTGGTTTAACAAGAGAAGATGAGATCGGCATGATGGAAAAGCAATCCATAATCAACAAAGGATCGGATCATGATGAGTATAAAACAGATTATTTGAATGATTATTTCGAAAATCTGAATTTATCCTCAAATGAACCCGATTGGAATGTTATGATACTTCAAACAATGCAGTTCAATGACTTTTAGGACTGTAAAGCATTGCTTGAGATGTTAGATGATGTTGATTATGTCCGAAAATATAGGTTCAATCTAGAATCAAAGTTTGATGAAATGGTGGACTGGTTTTTAACGAAGAAACTGGAAATAATGACGAGACCGATTCCTGCATATGCATCCGACAACCGGAAAATCAACCTACTCGAACTGTATTTGGTAGTGAATAGAGAAGGAGGAAATAGAAGTGTCACTGAAAACAATCTATGGGCTGTGGTCACCAAGGATATGGGGTTCGAGTATTATGATGGAGAATTTATGAGGTTGATGTATGCAATGTATTTAGATGTTTTAGTTTATTACTATAAGCTTAAATCTACTCAGTCAAGAGTGCATGAGAAAGAGATAGTGAAGAGTGTGTTGGATCCGAGAAGAAGCCGAAGTCAAGATGATGAGAAACATGGGACTGTTGCGGATCAAGTGGAGAAAAACACAAGGAGTGACAATGTTGCTGATCATGAAGGAGAACATTATGCATTTTATGCAGGGAATGATTGGCAAGGGATGAAAAAGCTGCAAAAGAGGAGAAGATTCGATTTCAAGCAAGTAAAGAAGGCTGTGGATGATGCCAATCGAAGTGTTTTGATGCACTCTCACAAATATAATTATGTTTAGGGGAGTGTATTAGAATATATAAACTTAATTATATTTGTATTTTATATGTATTAGGATATTAAACCTATGCTTATACGTGTGTAACGAGAATATTCAAACGGTTATGTTGGTTTGAGAGACACTGCTTCAATGACGGTTGTTCCCTCCTAAATCAACCACCATATAACCGTCATGTATGATGTATATATATGTCTTGCCAGGAACTTTTACCGGCACCAAGACATTTCCTACTCGAAATTGTCCATTTATCACAATACTACTCATATTCGATCCTGTTATCATAAACATGAATCCGAATACTCATGTTTGTTCCGCTGTAAATCATTATGACAATCAACAGTTTCATCCATATCGCGTTGGTTAAATCACTTGATACGACAAACATAAATTTAAGTGGTAATCCACATAACGCTACAAGTCGTATTGTGTTGGTGGTAGATCATGGCAATCTTTGAACGACGGTAACGAGTTTATAATGTTTATTATCCACAACCACTTTTTGAGTCGTCATTAATGGTAGAACATGTTTAGTATTCAAGTTAGATGATTAATGGTTTAATAATTATTAACTGATTTTCATAAATAAGTGTTTATGAAATAAATGGAAAATCAAACCAAAACTAACAAATTTGAACATCCATTTGAGGAGATTCACAAGTGTTCCCAATTGATGAAGAACTGCATCTATTAGACAAGAAATATAATAGTTTTATATTATATGGGTCTAAGTGTAAATATGTAGTCTATATATATATATATATCTCCCTTGTGAGACTTGTCTTAAACACAATACAATTACAACTAGGGGTGTTCAAAAGTATTTGAATCCGAAAATGTGATCCGATGTATCCAATATCTAAATCCGAACTATAGAAATTTTAAAAAATCTCGGATATTCGAAATATCCGAAGATATTTGAAAATTTATATTCTGATATCCGAAAATATTCAAAATATCCTTTCTTGTATGTTCTTTCTAAACCTTTGAATTTGTTTTAGCTTCTTAGCCGGCTTTCTACCCGTCTTCCAGCATGATACCCCCAAAAACGACTCTTGGCTCTCATACCACTTGTTTTACGTGGTTCAGTCTAAACTAATCTACATCCACGGGTCGCACTAGCGAGTCAATTTATTTCCGAGATCGTGGTGACCGACAAAAATTACAATTACATAGGGGTGTATTTATGGGCTAAACAATTAGGGTTTCTCTAATTCCAAATCTTAGGCCCAAAAAAACCTCTAAATTGTGTTGTCAAAAGCGAGCACCTTGTGCCTAGGCGCAATTTCTAGGTGATGCACTCATGCACATTAATTGAACTTTAATTCTCCAAGCGATGGTTCAGCCATTAGTCTACCTGCCATTAGTCTGTAATCGTTTCTGTTTCTGTTTTTGAATTTATTAAAATTTGTTTTGAACTATTTTGACTTTTAAATAAAAGATTAAGTAAAAGAAATATGAAAAGTATTAAATATTTAATGCTTTTATTTAATCTAGACCGATATTGTTTGGATTATTCATCAATATCCAGATTGAATTATCGGGTTTAATTCTTCATTTTTAATGCTCTGTTACTTATATAATCTTCCACAATACCGATTAAACCTTTAATATTATTACTTTTTAAACTTTAGGTTTTCAAGTTCGGAACGAATCAGTTTATTTCATTCATGCTTACATCAAAACAGAAGGTAGACGGGCAACAAGCTGCGCCGTTACCCCTTTCTGAATCGCAAACCCTAATCTACCAAAGACAAAACCTTGCCCCCCCCCCCCCCCCCCCCCCCCCCCGAGGCTGAGCAATTGCCAAGTTCGGAACATTTTGGTATTTGAATTTTTGGTACTTTACTTTGAATATTTTGGTATTCAAGTTTTGGAATTACATTTGAATCTTGATGATTTTAGAACTTTTGGTACTAATTAGCTAATATTAAATGTTATATAACAGTTTTTGTTTATTTTATTAAAAGAATAGTATTATTTTTCAATGCATAATATTTTTTTTCATTTAAGTGCGTTATTTTTCTCAGGCTATCGTTTTTTTGTGTCTAATGCCTAAGGCCTAGGCCCCATGTGAGGCTTGTCCGCCTTGAGTACGCATAGCACCTTTGAGAACATAGCTCCCAAAATAAATTTGTGGGTATTTATCAAATATTTTGTGGAAAATAACTTCAGGGTTAGGGTCGGTTGCCCCCTTCTCTATTCCAGCGGCTTGCCGAAAAGAATTAGGGTCGGTTGCCTTTTCTTTCTGATCAGCGGCCACATTACTCATCATAACGGAGTACTCGAATCTTCTTATGATGGATTAAATACGTTGTGATGTCTTTCCTTATTCTCCCACTTAGATAAAAGAACACTATGTATGTTTGTTGTTTCAACTCGACATTAACAAGAATTAGTAAGGTAACAAGAATAAGGTATGGCTGCATATTTATATATTCACAAAGCACAATATTATCTTCCAGGGACCATAATCCATTTATCAGTATATAATAACTATATCAACTTATATGTAAGGGCTTATTGGTTAAGGGGAAGGGTAATTTGAGAAGAAATTTAATGTGAGAAGAAAAAGAAGAAGCGCATAATGGTAAAACAATAAATAATTTATAACTCCTCCCATTAATGGTAAAACAATAGTTGGGCAAAAACACTTTATCCTACACATTTCAAAATTTATCTACACGTACCAAAATGTATCATACATATATCTTACACATATAAAAATTTATCCCACACTTTATACTACACATATCGAAATTTATCTTACACATAAAAAATTGTCCTTCACCATAAATTAGGTTGTCTTGAAAAAACATATTTTAGAAAAAAATTACAAGGTTAATTAGTTAGCTATTCTAGGGGAATACAATAAATAATTTAAGTTATAAATTTTTTTTAATGGCTAAATTTTTATCATTGGAATTTGAACACTCACCACATGGAAAAGCAAAGTCTTGTCCAACACCGTGATACCCATGTTAAGTGGAGGATTTCTATTGGTTTAAGACATATATTTTTTTTGAACGGCCAACGAATCCTCCAAATGGGCTACTGGCGAAATTCACTATATCGGGATACACTCGCCTCCTAACCGAGGAAAACATCACCTAGGGCCGAAGCCCGTAAACACTCGCCCGAAGGCACGACAGTGCGGTGAGGTAAAACCCGCTCAGTTCAAGGATCGAACTAGCGATCTCCACCTATTCGCCTAGCCTCCCATCATCACCAGGTGCCGCAGAAAATAATGCGGAGGGCAGGAATCGAATTTGGGTCCCTTAGAACATATTCTTTCTATTCTTACAAAAAAATTTATTCTTGTTGAACTCTCCACTATTGGTTAATTATAAACTGATTTATAATTAAAAAAAATAATGGCAATCAATATAGGTCAATTCCAATGTCCAGATCAGTTCTAGTTCTGTAATACCCAAATTAAACTATACCTTTTTAGATCTATTAATATTATCAAAATTAGGGCAAATATCAGTTTCCCAATCAACCACACAACAGAAACAGACACCAGAAACCTAACCGTTACCGAAGATAGTAAAATGCACTTTAAAATAATCATAAACACAATTCACTACCACAAAACCTAACCAAAACATGTACAGAATAACAATAAATCGCAACAAATCAACTCTAATTAAGCATCCAAACAATTTCAACAACAATTTTGAGCAATTAACGTCATAGCAGACTAAAATGCATGAAAATTAAAGCGGAAATCGATACAAGTCAATAACTGCGCGAATTGTTACCTTTTTTTCGAAGATAGAGCTTCAATTGTTGACGAATTTCATGAAATTGAAGTGAAAATATGCTTAATATCAGGCGAATTGAACAGGCTTGGCGATTTTAGGTGCAAATAAGCATGCATGAAGAGAGAGAGAGAGAAGAAATTTGGGAAATTTGAGTTGGGGAAGAGGAGGGTGTGGAAAGCGTGCATTTGCAGTGTTTTCCACTTCCTCGAACCCATCGATGGGTCCCATGCTACAACTAGAAATTGGGCCTACTTTTGCTAATGGGCCTAATTAGTAAAGTTAGGTACTTCTAGTACTTATGTACCTACTCCGAATAGGAAATAGGTACTTTTAGTACTTTCTATTTTGTCTACCGGTCTAAACAAACCTGTTATTTATATAAGTTTTAAGAGTTAATTACTGTTTTCGTCTATGTAGTTTGTTAATAATCACTATTTCAGTTCATTAGTTTAAAAATTACGATTTCAGTCCCTATGGTTTCACTTTCGTAACCATTTCAGTTCCTGTGGTTTTACTTTCGTAACCATTTCAATCCATTTATTCTGTTAGTACAGGGACTGAAATGGTTTCGAGATGGACTAAAATGGTTACGAAAGTGAAACCACGGGAACTGAAATCGCAAATTTTAAACTAATGAATTGAAATAGTGATTTTTGACAAACCACAGGGACGAAAACAGTAATTAACTCACGTTTTAGTTATTGTACGAGTTTTTTTGTAAAACTTATGACAAAAATAATTAAATAATAAATTATGTTATATATAAAAATTTGAAACGAAAAACATATAAAAATAACTAAAAATATATATAAGTTAACTATAAAATAATTAGCGTGCTTGAACTTTTGCAAGTTAAAGGAAGTTAGCTGGAGCCTTAGTTGAGCTTCGGGTCGGCTCATGTACTATGTAACTCTTAAGACATGGCTAACTCCTAGTTTATCAAGAATTGTAACGACTAATCTCATTCATTGATTTACTTGTGGCAGAAGCAACCCGAGGACATATTTCATGTGAACGAGATAAAAAATAACAAGTGGTATTTTTTATTTCTAATATTTATCGTGTGAAAAGGTTCTAACTTTTGACATGGTTGATTAACCAACTTGAATTAGATGGACAATGACATAGATTGTGCATCGGATTTGTGATGTAGTGGAAGTTTTTCTTGTATGATAGCTTATATTGAATCAAGATGTTTTGAAGCTTGTTCTGTTTTGTAACTTGGGTGCAATTATCAAGTCAAAATATATCCCTTGTAACTGTTGCTAAAGAAACTTACGGATCTCGTGTCGTGACTTGAGTAAGTAACTAAGTAAGATGTATTTGGAGAGAGGTTTAGTTGTTTTTTTATTAAACGGCCAACAAAATAAAACCCAGGGTAACCTAATGGCAAAAGGCGACCGCATATTTCCGCGACCCCAGACAGCACTCCAGTTCCTAGGAAAATCCACTGCGGTAAAACCGGGTTGGGATCGGATTGAAACTTAAAGACCTCTTGCCTTAAAACCAAACCTTCACTGAGGTTTAATTGTAGGAGGTTATTTTAAGACGAAGAGATTCCGTCAATATGGTGGGTTAACTCTCTTTAAATACGGTAGAGGTGTACAAAACCTGGTTTGGGCCCAAACTTGTTCGGGTTGTAAACCGGCCTGGTTTTTTCACCTTGGGCTCAAACAAACCAGTTCGGGTTTAGAATCTATTTTAGGGTTGAAAACTCAACCCACTCAAACTAATTTAGGACCAAAAACCCAGTTTTTGACAAGTTTTTCAAATCAGGTCGGGTCCAAACCAGTTTCAGAGAACATGACTACAAATTGGTATACGAACTCGCCGGTTTGTCGTGTCCAAAACGGTTTTTCAAGTTATGGAACAATTAATTCCAATGTCCATAAGAAAACATATTTTGTTCAAATGGACTATTGTGTCATTTATTATAGGCAAATTGGAAAATAATAATCCCACCATTGTGAAATTTGCCAATAATAATCCCAAGTCAGGAATTAGCCACCAATAATCTCACCTCGTCCATTTTTGGAAAATAATAATCCACAGTCACTAAACGACAAAAGTGCCACGTCAGCATTTGGAGTATTATGTCGTTTAGTGACTGTGGATTATTATTTTCCAAAAATGGACGAGGTGGGATTATTATTGGCTAATTCCTGACTTGGGATTATTATTGGCCAATTTCACAATGGTGGGATTATTATTTTCCAATTTGCCTTTATTATAAACACATGGGTAAAAACCGTTTTAACTCAACAAACACAAGGTCCAACCAACCAACCAACCGTTGCACATTCCTTAAAAGGCGCCAAAGAAACTAAAAAAAACACAAAATCTCCTGTTTTTTAGGATTTGCCGTAATTAAGATTCAGAAACAAACAAATTTAATGGTTCTCCTTCACATTAATAACCTCTAACAGAAATCCATCGAGAAAAGTATGCATTTCCTTAATTTCACTTTTTCCATATCTTCTTATTTTCATTTTCTTGATATTTTTTTATTTTTTATTTTTTGTGTATTTTAGGTTTTAGATGATCGTGAAAAGTGCATGCTTATTGTTGTTTTTGTTTATATTTCAAGTGTTGGGATCAGAAGGATGAAAAGCCAGGAGGATGGTCAGAAGGTTGATAGAGCACAAACCCCTCTTTCGTCGATTGCGCAGGCGTTTGAGGAGATTTCCGATTTGATTAAAAAGGGCGACGGTAATGAGCCCTTGGTTGATTTGCCGTTGAAGCCGTTTTGTGAGGCCTGTTCTTTGGTTTCCGTGCTTTTTGGTTGTCTTGGCATCGCTTTTAAATTCGCCGAAATGGAATACACAGCCAAGGTTTTTTTTTTTTTTTTTTTTTTTTTTTTGTGTGAAGCTTTTAACATTATCCCTGATTTTATGATACATTCATGCAAATAAATATTTGCGCACAATAACGTGGATAACTGTGAGAACTGCATAAACAACTGTATCTAGTGCTTAATGTGTAATAAATAAGGGTGCGGGATATTACTAGATCTTCACATGATTGCGTGCACGTGTTTATGTGGTTCTTGTGATTTTGTTACTTAAATTTGGTTAGGTATTTCTATAATTGTTAATTAGTTTCTCAACTTTAACTTATTAGTTAGATGTTACGGTTTCAAATGTTATGACTTGACGGTTGATGGTTTTCAGTTGAAAGATCTTCTTGAGGCATCAAAGAGTTTTGACACGTTAAGTAGCGTAGTTGACTATGACTTAAAGAATAAGACGGTAAAATCACCTGGAAGCCACACTCGTAACCTTCGCAGAGTTAGGCAAGGTCTAGATCTCATAAAAGAATTATTTCAGAACTTTTTGTCACCCGAGTAAGTCGCGCGTGTTTTATTTTCATAACCAATCAAGTAATCAGTTAATGGTATTTTTTTATTAATAGTACTTTTGTGATATTTCAGAAACCTTTCGCTTAAAACCGCAGCTACAACAGCATATCAACAAACTTGTGCACCGTATCACACATGGGCAGTAAGGACTGCGGCTTCTGCTGGAATGTGTACTCTTCCAACAAGGGAACAACTTTTGTTGAATCTAAATGAAACCGGTACGCGTGTGAGATTAATTATCGTTCGATTGTTTGGTTACCTCGCGTTATATCTTTGCTTATCTTGTGTTACAGATAAATCAGCGGACAAAGAAATGAGGAGGTACATAAAAGCATCAATTGATGTTATAAAAATCATTGATAATCTATATATTTCTAGAGGTATTAAACTGGATTGGTGATTTTGTATGTATGATCCAACTTTGGTTGGGTTAATGTAAACTTTAAATAATCAAGAATTCATTAAATCATGTCTAATGTGGAAGTATCACTTGTTATAATTCATGTTGTGTGTTTTTTTTTTTTTTTTTTGATACACTTGTATACTTACCTCTAACTTGAGTTACAAATTAGTCATTGTTCATTTCTCTTGTTACATACAAAAATGCACATATTGTTTTAACAGTGATACACAAGGCGGCTACCAACTTGTTGTTTGGCCTTTTGCCCGTTTGGATCGGAGGTTTGTTTTTATTGAAGTTTACTTTTCAAAAAAGAAAAAATCCGCAATACATTTGCTGCCAACATAATGTAACTGATTTGAACTTGCAGTTGACTTTTTGCTGTCTTTAACCTTATATCTGTTATTGACATCACTACTCCACATACATCGTCTTATGATTAAATCATTACAGCTATAGTGAATCCGAGCCTTCTCTTCGACTTTCTAATCTATCAATTGTCATAAATTGCATAATGCTATAACACTTATATTTACACATAGTATTACTATTTCTGATGCTGAACTTCAGTTCATCATCTAACCATCAATAGTTAACTTTTTTATCAAAAAACAACTAAATAACTGCCTCTTCATGTATGTAACATCAGCAGTGTTGAACACCTCAAATTGTTGACTTTTAAATATAAACGTCAAAAGTTTGCGAGCTTTGCTACCAGACCAAATATTATATATAATCTTATAACAACCCCTCCGATTTCACAATTCAACGCGTCATCAACGCCCCTTCATTATCCCAATTTCCCACATGAAATGACTGCTTTAGCCCACTTAGAATGTCCATCTATATCAATCTTTGATGCTTTTTAATTATTATTAACATCCTGTTTTCTTGTCCCATGCATAGGACCTTTTTGAGAATTCCAAATCATGTCTAATGTGGAAGGCTTGCATGATATTATTTGTTACTAATTGCCCTACACATCTAAATTGTACATATTTTTTTTTCTCTCAAAATCTTCTCACATGTTGTATCACTTGTGGTGTTCATGTTGTGTGATTTTTTATATACTTGTATATAGGTGTAAATCATGACCCATTCTTTAAAGAATGGGTTGATTTGGGTAGAAGAAATTTGAATATGGATTCATTTTTGTCAACTCAATATAGACAACGGGCCACAAAGGGTCATTATAAAAAAAACATCATGTTAGCTTAAAACGGGTCTAAATGGGTTAGCATCACCTATGACCATTGTTTGTCTCTACCACCTACTCATTGCCGGCACAAGCACCACCTCCGTCGTCATCGTCTCTGTCACCACTACCGTCGCTTCCATTGCCGCCTCTAAAAAAGCTTAATGAACAAACATGAACAAGGTTCGGTTATATGTTGTGAACCATTCGTTTTTCCAATAAAAGCTTAATGAATGAACATGAACAATGTCATGTTCGATTAGGTTGGTTCGGTACGATACACTTACTACCCTAGCATAGGCATGTGAAGCGTGTAGCCAACTTAGTGTAGTTTTCCAATACATATTTTTTCCTTCTAAGATTTGTATATTTTGTTACTTGCCCTTGAATAAGGAAGTATTTTACTTTTAATGTTGTCATTACTTTTGGTTTTATGACAAGGAATTATTTTACATTTACTTTTGTCATTACTTTTGGTTTTATGACCATTTGTTCTCATTAACTAATCTTAAATATAAAGCTACCTTTTCAATTGTTTGTTATAAAGTTCACGTGCAATTTTTATGTTCAAAGTTCAAGAATAAGATTCCCTTGTTTCTTCATATGTTAATCTTTTCGTATAACCTAATTTTCGGAATACGACACCACGCACAAACTTTTTCGCGTTCTCTTTTAAAGACATTCTCGACTTTCACATTCACTATGGAAAGTTAGATGCGGAAAAGGAGGCTATCCAAGGCATTCTGGCTATATCCTGCTGGCACGTTTGGAAGGCGAGAAACGAGATGAAGTTCAACGGCAAACAAGCTAAGGGTGGAGGGTATAGTCAAACAACTTTGGGTGTTTGAGTGAAATTCTACCCAATATCCTTCAAAAAAAAAAAAACTCCCCATTCTACACTCAATCACTAGGTATAGTCAAACACCCCTCAATTAAAAAAAAACATCATTGGTCCATCCTATCTCTCTCCTCTCCTCTCAATTCATCGGTGAAAGGTTACCGAATTTGGCCTTCTCTCTCCTACTCACCGATTGCCATTTCAAGGAGGGTGTAGTCACCGAATCGGTGACTCAAGTCACCGCACAACTCAATCAGGCTTATACCCTCCACCCTAAAGTGGAAGATGTTTTCAGCGATATTAGAGTTTTGGGTTACCTTTGGTTCAAACATAGGTCCAAGTTCAAATCGACTCTTTGGTCGAATTGGTGTAATTTTGTAATTATGTAGTTGCTTGTTTTTCCCGTCCCGGTCTTCGGGTTCGGTGTGTTTTAATGAAGTTCTCGTTTAAAAAAAACTAATTTTTGGATATTCATAGCTACAAAAGTGGCTGTGATAATGGTTAAAATATAATAAAAAATTAACATACATTTATTAAAGAATTTATTTCACATTGAGAAATTAGAGATTTTAAACTCCATTAAATTACACAACATATTGAAAAAAGGGAAAATTACCAAAATGTTGGTTGACCAAGAGTGTTTTCAAATTTGTCACCCTCCTGCGTCCTTGGAAGGACTACTCAGCCTCGGAAGCGTCCGTCTTTCATGTTGAAGCGTCCGCCTGTCACGTTGAAGCGTCCGTTTTCTTTCAAGCGACACGTGTCCGATGTTGAAGCGTCCGTTCCGTTACGAAATTGCGGCAGTCACCGACGCATCATAACCATAAGTTTTTTAATGCGTCCCTGTGTACGTTTCCGAAGCTTGCCGACGCTTCCGAGGCTTGACCCGACGCTTCCCTAGGCTTGACCGACGCTTCCCGACGCTTACGAAAAAAAATGGAAACTCAAAAGCCGTTTAACTTTTACCGTTGCACACATTTACCCCACTATATAACCCGTTCACTTATCACTTATCAAACACCCGCCGTTTTCAAAAAGTTTGCAAACAAAATCAGCCATTTCACTATAACTCCGACGCCGTCAACGACCCGACAATGGCCAACTCCTGGACTGACGTTGAAGATATTGCTCTGTGCGAAGCATGGGAGCAGGCCATGATCGATCCTCCACGTCGAGGACACGGTGGGCTCTGGGTCCGTATTCAACAGAATTTCGCCCAACTACGTGGTCCGGACCACAACCGGACCGTTGACGCACTATCCTCTAGGTTCCGTGTCCTGCGGTTGGAATGTGAAAGATTTGATCGATATTTCAAGAAAGTGGAGACAAAAATGCCGGACCTTGGTGAGGATGATCAGAAGGACGTGGCCCTCATCAACCACCGTCATGAAGAGGGACATGATTTCAAACATGTCCCGGAGTGGGAGGCTATTAGGATATGGTTTTAGATATAATATTATGTGTTGTTTGGTTTTTTTTTATTTTTATTATGTTATGTTTTGATGTTTAATTAGTGTTTAATATAAAAAAATTCGACTAAAAAATAACATGTTTTATATCGTTTAAAATTTGATAAGTTATAAAAAAAAAATTGGACAAATATACAAAACTGCGTCTTTGGCCGACGCTTCCGAAGCTTCACGGACGCGTTAGCAACTGAGGCGGACGCTTCAACATCGGACACGTGTCGCTTGAAAATACAACGGACGCTTCAACGTGACAGGCGGACGCTTCAACATGAAAGGCGGACGCTTCCGAGGCTGAGTAGTCCTTCCAAGGACGCAGGAGAGTGACAAATTAGAAAACGCTATTGGTCAACCAACATTTTGGTAATTTTCCCTTGAAAAAATCATATTGAGAAATTAGAGATTTTAAACTCCCTATTGATTGGAATACGATGCATTTTATTATTTTATGTAAAATACTTGGTTTTATCCTTTAAAAAAATTACACAACATATTGAAAAAATAACAAATGTAGGTACTAGCGAAATTATCACACGTTCAAAGACTATATAAGTGCCTTTTTGTTGATATTGTCATGTAGACTCTCTTTACTAGAATACTATCTCAAAAAAAAATGATCACTTTTGAATGCAATTCATCCATATCGACATTTTAATTCACTTGGAACATAATTGAATCAAATTACGATCAATTTAAGGTAACAAACTATCTTTTCTAAAAAAGGTTATAGAAGTATGGATTAGCACTAGAAGTATATATGGATTTATAAACAAGTTTGAATATTTAATTTAGGAAACTAGATCAAATGATTTTTTTTTCACACAGAATATAAACAAGTTTGAATATTTAATTTTGGAAACTAGATCAAATGAGTTTTTTTCACACAGAATAAGAAACTATGTTGGAGTTTTATAATATTAAACATGTTAGCCATGATTTGTTAAAAGTTCAAACAATGATGGTGGACACGATAGCACTAGAAGTATATATGTGAAGAAATACCAAGTTAATCCGATGATTAGCTTGTGGTTTGTGTCTCATCTAAATAAGGTTAATCTTCTTCTGAACTTGATGAATAGCTACGTCAATCCTGCAAAACAATCAATGCACCGTGAAACTCGTTACAAGGAGGGGAATAGGGGGTTCTTCTTGTAACCACCCTCTGGCGTGAGAATAAGAACTTGTTTTAAGGATAAGAGTGTGTGTATTAAGTGAGAGAGCAAGAGAGCGATCCTTTAACCTGAAGATGAAGTTCTCTATTTATAGCCGATGTGATTTGTGAAGGAGATGGGCTGATGGGCCTTGGGCCTGAGATCGACAAGGAATATCCATTCTGCCTCCTCTACCATGACCGTTAGTGATTCTAGGCGAGAGGGTAGTTGGCGCATGCTGAATGGATCCACGTGTCCTGACGGTTGTCCTTGTTGTATGATATGTCATTAGTAGCTAAGTGGAGACCATGGGGCAGTTGTCGGCGCAAGCTGATTGGTGCCACATATGTGTCCTTGTGTACTTCTTGTCTCCTGCACGATTGTTCAATGTGCAGCATGATAAGATACAACATGTTAAGCGCCTATTGGCCCATTGTTCTGCCACTCGTACTTTTTGTACTTGTCCAATGTTTCCCTGCGCTTCTTTCCCCGCGCGACTTGGGTACATCCGTGCAGTCGGCGCAAGTTCAAGGAAGCCAGGTCTTTTGTTAAAAGAACTAAGTGTCGGAATTGATTTTATCCTGGTCATGACCTCGCGCGCGACTTGGGACACAACCTTGTAGTCAGCGCAAGGTCGGGAAAGTCACTATTTTGTCTTACTTTGGGTATGGTCTCATGCGTGACCTGTGTTGGATCTGAGTTTGTTTTTTATTGTATTTTCGTTTGAAAATAAGATGGAAATGAAAGAGTTGTGCAGCAGAATTAAGATGAAAACAAACTTTGCATACAATCAAACGAGAGTAATACTTTAATCAAACATCTTTACACAATGAATCGAAAGATTGAATTTGTTTCAACAACGATTACAATGATTGATGAATGAATGCAAACTCCCCCTCAGCCAGAGCTCAGTAGTTTGTTCGTGCAAAGAAGACAATGTTGTGAAAGAGCTAATAGAACAGTACAAAGTACTGAACTATTTATAGGCACTTGCAAACCACTAAGCATCTTTAGCTGACGTCACCATGAAAGTGACATCTAACCTCCTAACAAACTCTAACCTCTGACCAATACAAACACTGATGTACTAACTACTGCTATTACAAATCATTACAAAAGACACTTAAACAGCTGCTGCATCCTTCCACTGCTGTGAACCCAGCAGTGCTTGTCCGGATCAGCAGTACTTGACTCAAGGCAGTAGATTGACTCAGCAGAGCTTTGTTCTTCCATCAGTCTTTGACATTGGGCAGTAGATGTAAGGCAGCAGTTGTAGGTCAGCACTTAGTAAGATCAGCAGATAGGAGGTCAGCAGATATGAAACCACTTTCAAGGGGAGAGATTTGCATGAACCAACTGTAATCGTCTGCTTATTCTGGATCCACTGCTCTGATCCAGTTTTGGCTTTAATTATCTATTCCTCTGATAGGGTTCAATCCCAACAATCTCCCCCTGGAACAGATAATGCCAAAACTCTTCATTATTTGTGGAAGACTTTATTGCCTCATCAACAGTTCCCTTATCTGACCTTTAAATTGTAATTCAAAGTCTAGGGCATCTGTATCTTCATCATCCCTGCTAAGTGGAAGATCAAGGAGATCCTGCAAATCTTCAAGACTCAGGCCAAGAGCTTGTTCCCTTGATATTTTTTCCACTTCTCCACCAGACCTGAGCAAAGTCAATACGCAGGTCTGTTTGTCAGTTTCCCACTTTTGTATTTTTGAGCCTGGTGGGTTTCTTGGGAGATGTTTATTTGCAGAAGTATTTGGAGAGGCTGGCCTGTTCATAGCTGGCTGAGCAACACTTGCAGATTGTTCCAATTCAAGATCTTCTTTTATCATTACTTTCGTGCCTGCTTTTACAATGGCATCTCCAGCTAATAGATCTTGAATTGTTTCCATGCTAAACTGGTTTTTGCTCCTTCTTTTGTAGATGGCAGCACCAGCTGGAGCAGTGGTTCTTTTGATTTGCAGCTTTGGTGGTCTTTTTGAGACCTCTGCTTTGGAATAGTCAGGCTTTTGTGGAACTCTTGGATCTTTCTTTCTAAGTTCCTCTAAGCTTTTATAGGTTGCCCTGACTCTATCTTCTCCCCACTTTGTCACAGAGTTCTTTGACCCATAATCAGCTGCAATCAGCTCCTCTTTCATTCTCCTTAACTCTAACATCTTCTCAGCTTCAAATTGTTTAAACTTTTCAGGAGGAGTCTGCTTGACCTTATTTTTGATCATATCTTGAATCCTGGCTGCTTCTTTTTCAAGCTCAGGAATGGTCCAGCTCTTGTACATGTGTTTCTCCCCCTTGTATTTCTTGTAGGTCATGATGTTCTCAATGTAGTCTTTCCTCAAGGACTCATCTACCCTTTCTGAAATTTGCTGACATACATTTTTAGCAAAACGCTCCATAGCATTGACCTGTGAAAGTAAAAACTGATAGTTTTGTTGAAACTCTCTATCAGATTTCCCTTTTCTGTTTTTTATTGCAGTATCCTCTGCTTGTTTGGCCTTGAGTTTCAAGTATTCTTCAATATTGTTAGGCCTGGGATATTCTGCAATTGATGGCAAACTCCTTTTGGCTGGGTCATCCTCATAATAAAAGGATTTTATTTCTTCTCTAACTGCAATGAGTTCTAGAGGAAATGAGACACCAGCAGGAGGTAATGGCTTTAAAATTTGAGCTGAAGAGAGAGGTATGGGTTTTGGAATAGTGACAAGTGACAGGGATTTTGAAGATGTTGGTGATGGAGATGTGTCATCATCTTTTAAAATTAGCCTTCTCCTTTTTGGTTTAGGAGAGACTGATGATGTCTGAGATGGAACAATGGTAGTAGAGTAAGTGGCAGTGGTTTGTGTCTAACTAACAGTTGTTGAAACAACTGGTGCTAACCACTGTTGTCATTACAACAGATGTTATAACATCTGTTGTCTTCTGCTTTTTGTCAGTAGGTGGAAATGGTGGTGAGATTGTTTTTGGTGGTGACAGTGGTGATGGTAATGTAGTAATTTTGGTGTGTGTTGAAGTAGTGTGTGTTGAAGTGGGAACAGATGTTGAAACCACTGAAGTACCAGCAGTAGTTGATACAGCAGGAGTTACAACAGCTGTTTGAGTGGAGGTTTTATGCTGATGGCTTTTGGATGGTGGCCTTGGAGGCTTTGGAAATCTGGATGGGATGGACTTAGGTTTTCTTTTTGTCTTCAGATTTTTAGAATCTTTAGAACCAGAACAACCCTGCTCATACAGCTCCATGAAAGCTCTTTTCTCCTCATTCCACCTTGAAACATCCTTTGCCATTCTATCTCTTTTTACACTTGCTACTCCTTCATCAAGTGCTTCTTGAGTAGCATCAACCTTCTTACTACCATCTGGCACAGGAATTTTTCTGGTCATAGCATCCTTTTCAGGTTCAATGTATAGACCATCATCTATTCCTTTCTTCTTCCACTCCTGAATTTTCTCCCCCTTTTTGGCATTATCGTCTGGGAGTTGATCAATGAAAAGTACTGTTGGAGGAGCAGTGCCAGTGGTTTGCAGGATCTGAGTTTTGAGAGCCTTCAGATCAGCCTGAGTGTTCTTGAACCTTGACTCCATTGCATTTCTCAGCTGTTGAACATGTTTTTCATGTTGCTGATCTGCTAGTTTTGCTTGTTGATGGAGAAAAGGTTGAAATAAATCCCAGAGCTCATTTGTAGCAGGTGCCCTTTGTGGAGCAGGTGCTTGAGGTGGAATAGCAGTTGATTGTAACTTTTGTACTTGTAACACCTGTTGTAGCATATCTTTGAGTTCTGCAACAGAGTTATCAAGTTTTTCAATGCGATCCGTCAATTTCTGGTACTTTAAATCATCACCCAATTTAATGGGATCATCTGATTTCCCACTAGCAGTGGTTTTATCAGTAGTTGATGTAGGAAGTATACTCCAAACATTAACCACTGATGCCCCTTTGTCTTGGTACTGGGGTCTTCTTCCTTCAACACTTGACAACCTTTTGATGTTGCCAGTAGGATAAATAAATCCACTGGTCGTTGACAGAGGTGCTATCAAAGGAATTGCCTCCAAGGAAGTCTTATTAATGTAACCACTGTCCAAATGTAACCCAGTGGGTGTAACAATTGTAGTGGCTGCTTCACTTGGATTACCACCAAGAGTTACTTGTAACTCAAGGGGTCTAACCTCCTCAGGTTGTGTTGGTGGGTTAGCAAAGATTGATACAGTAGACCCAGTCAGTGGTTGAGGCATATTCTCATTGATAGGTGATTGAGAAGGACTGGTTAATGCCTGGTTCAAATCAATTGCATCCAACAGTAGTTTAGTTGGTGGGGGAATTGTGGATGTGAAGGGTGGTGTAGAAAGTGGAGTTGCCCCGGGTATTGAGCTGTGGATGATAGAAACGAGTGTTTCCAGAGCATCATGATGTGGAGACCCTATTTGTACAACCTGTTCTTTTTGTGAAGAAGCAGGAGGAGTTGTGGTTATGGGTTGAGATATTTGTACCAACTGCTGTGAGGAAGTAGCAGCAGTGGTTTCTTGTGACATTTGTGTTGTCACAGGCAGGAGCTCTGGTATCTCATCCTCCAGAGTTGCCTTTTTGATGGGTTTTGTGGGTTTTTGAGTTTTTCTTTTTGGTTTTTTGAAGATAGTAGGTGTGGGTTTCAAAGCAGTTGTGCTGCTGCTTTGATCACCTTGAGCAGTGGGCTCAGCAGCAGATACCTGAGGAGCAGTTGTAACTGCTAAAATCTGCTCAGGCACCTCTGCTTGTGTTTTGCAAGGTGCTAACATTCTTGAAAAAGTTTCAGTTGTTAAACTGTTTATTTGAGTTGAATCACCTTGGTTTATTATAGCTAAATCATCCTTACTGAATTTCTTTGTAAAATAGTAACTTAAAAACCTTGGAAACAGTAAGAATGATTTTGTTTCAACATTATTAACCAAATCTTTAAAAATTTCCCGAGAATAGTTAAAATTTTCTCCTTGAAGAATTGCATATCCTAGATTTTGAATTTTTAAAGGGATTTCATTGAAAGAAGTGGTTTTGTTTGAAACACATAGTAGGAGGGTATGAAATAAAAATCTGGTTGCAGACGGAAAATAACCTTTTTCTAAGGTAATTTTCTTCATCATTGTGGCTTCATACCCTCTCTCAATGAAGTCAGTTTGTAACTCGTTTTTAGTGAAAGAAATTTTACCTTCCTGATCACCGAGTTGAAAGACCTCTGAAATGGATTGTGGCGTGATTTGGACAGCTTTACCCTTTATAGAAGAGTTTATGGTGGTTGCAGTGTCTCCTTGTTTTTCAAGGATTGCATTTTTCCAGAACTCTCTTTGGGTCACCAAATAGATTTGGGCATCGGCAGTGAACAAAGTTTTGTACTTTGATTTTGCCATGATGTCAATGATGGAATCGAAAACTTTGGTGGTTCCTGGTTTTGTGAGAAGACCCAGGAGATTGTGAGATGGTTTATATGGGATTTCAGTGGAGATTGCCTTTTGAGAGGCTGTTTTCGAAGATGATTTGGAAGAGGGTTTTGTAGATTTCTTTGATTTTGTCATTTTGAGGATGATTGATCGAAGAAATTTGTGAAGAAATGAGATGAAAAACTGCTTTGAGAAGAGAATTTTTAAGAACTCAATTCGACAGTAAAACCCTGTTTTGGTGGTGAATGGGGGATTTTAAAGGGAAGAAAGTGAATGCTGAGGTGGCAGCCGTTACAAAAAGTCTGACCAATATGTACTGCCCACGTGACAACCCCTGGTGAAAGTGAAAGACAGTACTTTTTATGAAAGTGACTAATGAAGGCAGTGGTATGAAAGCAGTGGATGATTTTCACTATCAGTGGATAGCATATCAGTGGATAAGACACTGCTTTTGAACAACAGAGTTTATCAAAGGAATGAGAGAGCAGGGGTTGACTTTCAGCAGTGGACAGACTTTTGAATTAGAGCAGAATTTTGAACAATCAGTGGGTAATGGCAGACTTTTAAGGATTTTAATGAAAAATATCATTTTTAGCTATTTTTAAGGATGGAGTTTTGATTTTCTGAAAACATTTTGTTGCTTTTATTCATAGAAAAACAAGATGTTGCTTGTTATTCCATGTTCAGCATCCCAATCCTAGAGACCAAACTTTCAAAAGTGGCTGTATCAAGTGCTTTTGTGAGCACATCAGCCAGCTGGTCTTTAGTTGGGACATGATGCAGAGAAATCAAACCTTTTTCATAGCAATCCCTCACAAAGTGATGTCTGATGTCGATGTGTTTGGTGGGTGAGTGGGAAACTGGATTTTTGATGATATTTTCTGCTGCCTGGCTGTCCAACATGAGTGGTGTCTTTAAGGCAGTGATACCAAAATCCAGCAACTGATTTTGAAGCCACAGGAGTTGGGCTGTACAGCTTGCAGCAGCAATGTATTCAGCTTCAGCAGTGGATGTTGAAACAGCTGCTTGCTTTTTGCTTTGCCATGAAACTAAGCAATCACCTAGAAACTGGCACCCTCCTGATGTGGACTTCCTTGTGGAGTGACATCCAGCAAAGTCACTGTCTGAAAAACCTGAAAGCTTGATGTTCCCATTAGCTGGATACCAGATACCAAGTGTGGGAGCACCTTTTATGTATCTGAAGATCCTTTTTACAGCAATGAGATTTGATTTTCTGGGAGCTGATTGACTTCTTGCACAGACACATGTTGCAAACATGATGTCTGGTCTCGATGCAGTTAGATACAATAAAGACCCAATCATGCTTCTATAAAGTGTTTGGTCAATCAGCTCATCCTTTTCATCAGACATGACCAGCTTATTTGTTGCCATGGGTGTGCTGCATGGTTTACAATCATTCATATCAAATTTTGTCAAAAGTTCTTTAGCATATTTGCTTTGATGAATGAAAGTTCCATTTTGCATTTGCTGAACTTGGAGACCAAGAAAGCATTGTAGCTCACCCATTGCACTCATTTCAAACTCAGCTGTCATGAGTTCTCTAAACTCTTCACACATTGAGTTACATGTGCTTCCAAAAATAATGTCATCCACATAAATCTGGACAATCATTAAATCCTTCCCTCTCCATTTTAAAAACAATGTTTTATCAATAGTACCTCTTTTGAAACCATTGGAGAGTAGAAAGTTGGAAAGAGTTTCATACCAGGCCCTTGGTGCTTGTTTCAGGCCATACAAAGCTTTGTTTAGCCTGTAGACATGATCTGGATAAAATGGATCCTCAAAACCTGGAGGTTGACAAACATACACCTCTTCTTGAATTGTACCATAGAGGAAAGCACTTTTGATATCCATTTGAAACACCTTCATATTGTGGTTGACAGCAAAGGCCAGGAACAGTCTAATGGCTTCCAATCTTGCCACAGGGGCAAATGTTTCATCATAATCAATCCCCTCTTCCTGTCTGTAACCTTGAACCACAAGCCTGGCTTTATTCTTGACAACAATACCCCTTTCATCAGTTTTGTTCTTGAAGACCCACTTTGTGCCAATGGGACTAACCTCTTCTGGCAGTGGTACAAGCTCCCATACTTGTTGTCTTTTAAACTGTTGGAGCTCTTCTTGCATGGCTTCTACCCAACTGTTGTCTTTCAGTGCCTCTTGGTACTTGACTGGCTGATGGAGTGATAGAAAACCAGCAAAAAGACAAATGTTTTGGGTTTGGCTTCTTGTGAGCACTCCCTCATTTATGTTGCCAATGATTTGATCAGGTGGATGAGATCTCAAGAAGATTAAATCTCCTTGGTATGGTATGATGTCATTTGTTGGTGAAGGCTGCAAATGTGTATCATCTGAGCTAACCACTGCTGGGGACTTTGATGATCCAGCAGTGGCTTCAAAAGGTGGTGGAATAGGAGGTAATGAAGTGGATACCTGCTGACTTTTATCCATTGTTTGAGGACTTTTGTCAGCAGTGTTTGAGAATGTGGAAGCAGTGGTTGATGGGCTACTTTGGTCAACAACTGTTGAGGTAGCAGTGATTGAGCTTTGACAACTGTTTTGAACAGCTGATGCTTTTCCCTTTGTGGCAGACCTTTGAGGGATGATGATTTCATACCCATAGTCTGGTGTTGTATCCTCTGATGAACCTGCACTGTTAGTCTTGACAGCAGTATTTTCAAAAGTAAATTTTTCAAGATCAAACAGATCTGCAGGGTTTGCTGGGATTTTCATTGCTGAAAATTCATTGAACTTAACATTCAAAGTCTCTTCCACTGTCTTGGTCCGTGTGTTGAACACTTTGTAGGCCTTGGCAGTGGTTGAGTATCCCAGATGATAACCACAATCAATTTTGGCTGCAAACTTTGAAATGGAATCTTTTAAGTTCAAAATAAAGCATGGGCAGCCAAACACCTTGAAGTATGAAATCAGTGGTTTAATTTTATACAGAATTTCATAGGCAGTCTTTTTGTGCCTGGGGTTTATTAAAACTCTGTTCTGAACATAGCAAGCAGTGTTTACTGCCTCTGCCCAGAAGGTTAATGGCAAACCTGAATCTGCTAGCATGGTTCTGGCAGCCTCAATCGGAGTTCTGTTCTTCCTTTCCACTACCCCATTCTGCTCTGGTGTTCTAGGGATGCTGTACTGCCTTACAATCCCTTTCTTCACACAGAAGGCATCCAACTCCCTATTTTTGAATTCTGTGCCATTGTCACTCCTGAAGCTTTTCACTGGAAGGTCAAATTGCTTTTCAACCTGTGTTACAAAGTCTTGCAAAATGCCTGCAGTCTCATCTTTTGAGTGTAAAAAGAACGTCCATGTAAACCTAGAAAAGTCATCAACAATAACCAAACAATATCTTTTCTTTTTGAGGCTCATGACTTGAACTGGGCCAAACAAATCCATGTGTAGCATTTGCAAACACTGGGTTGTTTTGGACTCTTCAATGGACTTGTAAGAACTTTTATGTTGTTTTCCTTTTAAACAGGAAATGCAATGTTCAGGACATGAAAACAATTTTTGTGGCAGGCCTCTCACCAAACCATTTTTTGAAATTTCTGTGATTGTCTTAAGATTTGTGTGCCCCAGCCTTCTGTGCCAAAGTTCTGTCTCTTTGTTAGAGGCAGCTGAGAACAGACAGGCATCAGCTCTGGGACACTCTTTTGACATGTCAACAACATAAACATTGCCACTTCTTTGAGCAACAAGTTTAGTTTGTCCAGTTTTGATTATTTCTTCAATCTTTTTGACCATTTCTGGTCCAACAATCCTACAACAATCTTTTGTGAAGAATGACCCAAATCCCTTGTCACTCATTTGGGACACACTCAGAAGGTTGAATTTTAGATTGTCTATTAGATTGACATTTTCAAATTTTACTTTTCCAGACTGCACTGTACCAGACCCCAGAACTTTCCCTTTACTATTATTCCCAAAAGATATATCACCCCCACCATGGATTTTAAAGTCTTTGAGGAGGGCTTTACATCCTGTCATGTGCCTGGAGCCTCCACTATCTACATACCAAAGACTGTCAAAGCATGCAGAAGCTCCCTGCACATGAAGTAAAAGGATTAGTTCATTAGGGTCTCCAAAGCCAGCAGGGCTTTGGATGGGGTCTCAACAGTGTCTGGGATGGATGCAGAATGATGGACAGTGGTTAGGTCAGGGGTTTGAACTGTTTTAGGACAGTGTTTCTCTAACCACTGTTGTGGGTCCTGACCAATCATCTGCTGGTAACCAAAAGGATGCCTGTTCACTTTGGGTTTAGAGGGCCTTTTGTAGGCCTCATAAACGTGTGGAATCCTTTGGTAAGACTGTTTTTCTCTGCCTTTTCTGAACTGATTGGCAGGGGGTGCATCAGTAACCTGAACATCTCTTTTGACAGATGTTTGGTTCAGCTGTTTTGTAACAGTTGTTTGAACTGGCACAAACAGTGGTTGTTTCTTGGTGAATTTGACAGATGATGATGAAGAAGATGGACTCAAGGATGTTTTAGCCATGTACTCATTCTTTTTCACATCAAAGTTTTTGAGATACACACATGCTTGAGTTTTGTGGTTTGTTTTACCACAAACAATGCAACTTTCTGCTGAAACAATGACACTTGTTCTATTTAAATCATAAGCTTTAAGTGGAAACAGTCTTTTGTTAGATGATTCCTTTTCTCACAGAATTCACAAAACAAGTTGTCAATTTTTTCTTTCTTCTTTCTCTTTTCAGGTTCCTTTGCAACAGAGGTTTTAACCACTGCTGGGATATCCTTGAGAGGTATGACTTTGGCTTTTGGAGCTTTAACACCATCAGTTGATGTAAAGTCCATTGGCTTGAAATTTTCAAGAATATCACACTCGTCAGACCAGGTAGGTTTAAACTGATATTTTTCAAGTTCTTCAAAAGTTGAGGAACTCCTTGTTCTGCCAAGTGTGATTTTGTTACCAAGTTTGTCAGTGATTTTCACTTCTTGGCCATTCTTGTTTGTGGGGATGAACTCAGTGGTTACATCAGTGTTTTGAACAGATTTTTCACAAGCAATGTGTTCATCATCATATTTTCTATACCCAACCCCAAATTTCACATTACTTTCAATCTGTTTAGCAAGCATCACCTCATATCCTCTGCAGGATTCCACCCATATTTCACAAGTAATCTGGGTGGATTCCAACTCCTTTTTGCAACTTTGGTATTTTTCTACCATAGTTTGAAGTTGGGTTTTGGTGATGCTTTGCTCTTCTTTTAGACAGCTGATTTCTTTTTCCTTTTCAGTCAATTTGTTTTTAAGTTCTTTTAAAGACTTTTCAAATTTGACCTCATCAGTCAAGATTTTATCCCGAAGGTTTTCATTCACCTCTTTGATGTTAGCAAAAGCAATTATGCAATTATCAGAACACAGTTTTTCAAGAACTTGAGGAGATACCTTGGCAGCTGCCATCATTGCACAATCACATTGATGATCTTCATCATCATCAGCTTTTACCTTCTTTTCACCAGCCTTTTCTTCTATCTCTTCTTCTTTGTCCTCTATGGACCATGGATCTGTCATTGGTTCAATCAGGGTACCTGAACTTTCTCCCAACAGTATTTCACCAGCCACAGCAGTAACCACTGCTTCAGTCACCTCTTCCACTGTTTCAAAACTCTGTTGTTCCTCCTCAGTTTCAACCCCCTCCTGTATTGACTCTAATGCCATTAAACAAAACTCATCATGAGAAGAATCATTAGAAGCAAAGAGTGCAAAATTTTCATCACTAAGATCTTCAGGCATACTGCTCCAGTCAACAAACCCTTGAGTGAAAAAACTTTGTTGATCTGGTTGTGCTGCTACTGGAGCAGTGGTTTGAGGTGCAACAGGTTGCACTTGTACCTGTGGAGCAAGGGTTTGAACATATTGGATTTGTGGAACAGTAGTTTGGACATAGTGTACTGGCACAGGGGCAGCAGCATAGTGAGCAGTGTTCACTTGAGCTGCTGGGGTATACTGGGCATAGTGCACAGTGCTTTGGTTTTGAGGTCTAGGATTTGAGCTAGGATGAGTAATTATGGGACCAGTAGTTTGACTCCTACATTCCCTAGCGAAATGTCCCAACCTATTACACTTGTAGCACTTGATTTTCGATTTATCCAACCCAACCCTTAGATTCCCATGCAAACCTGGGAATTTTCGCCCTGTTCTCTTGTAAAATTTGCTAGTTCTAACACTTAGCAAAGCCAGTTGGTGCAGAATGTCCATTTCCTCTAAGTCAGTGGGATCGAAATGTTGTAAATCATTGAGTTCAAAGCTTAGATTATCTGACATCTGGTTTTCATTTGCAGTGAATGCATAACTAGCAGAGTGAGGATCAGGGTTGTTGAAATTTGCACCAGCAGTTATGTCAATGAAGTGATCATAACCCTGGTCCTTACCACTGCTCCCAGATTCTTCTTGACCCAGAAGAGCAGTATTACCGAAAGTGTAATCATCGGTAACTTTTCCTGACTCTTGTAACCTCCTTTTCTGGTTCAACTCCCTTTCGTAGGTCAGGAGTCGACCGTGGAGTTGGGTCAAGGTCAGATCCTTGAATTCAGGTGAGTTTCGGGTGACAAAAGCAATAGTGTCCCATTTTTCTGGCAGTGACCTGAGGAACCTGCTATTTTGAGTTGAGTTTGTAAAGGTGGTGTTAACAAGCCTCAGTTCACTGATGAGACAACTAAAATGCTCAAATTGTTGTGTTAGTGATTCACCTTTAACGTAGCAAAATGTTTCATACTGTTGGTTCAGGATTTCCCTATTGTTTTCTATGACTTCTTCAGTTCCCCCAAACTGTTCCTTAAGTGTGTCCCATAATTCTTTGGCACTGTTACAGTGTAACAGTCCAGCATATATCTCATTGGGCAGCGCTGATGCTATGATGCTAAAAGCTTTAGCATCTAGTTCGATCTTTTGAAAGTCGGTTTTGGTATAATTTTCAACTGGTTTTGGAACGAACTTTTTAGCATCTTCAGCGCTTAGCATTGAAGGAACATGGGGACCATAAATGACAGACCTCCAACAACCTATGCTTTGTTGAGCAAGGATGTGACCCATCCTTCTCTGCCAGATGTTGTACTCATTTCTTTTTAGCATAGGTGGTTTAAAAAGTGAGCCGATGTTGTTTTTATCATCCTGAGATTGTGACGTCATTCTTGTTGTTTTACAGACACTGAGAAATCAACTTTAATGGTGATTAATCCTTGCTCTGTTTTTCAACGGACGAACAAACGATCAGTATCAACTGTTATGAGCTGAACTATTTACGTCAAAATGATTGTTAAATCAAATTTGACTGTCCAAGCTCTGATACCAATTGTTGGATCTGAGTTTGTTTTTTATTGTATTTTCGTTTGAAAATAAGATGGAAATGAAAGAGTTGTGCAGCGGAATTAAGATGAAAACAAACTTTGCATACAATCAAACGAGAGTAATACTTTAATCAAACATCTTTACACAATGAATCGAAAGTTTGAATTTGTTTCAACAACGATTACAATGATTGATGAATGAATGCAAACTCCCCCTCAGCCAGAGCTCAGTAGTTTGTTCGTGCAAAGAAGACGATGTTGTGAAAGAGCTAATAGAACAGTACAAAGTACTGAACTATTTATAGGCACTTGCAAACCACTGAGCATCTTTAGCTGACGTCACCATGAAAGTGACATCTAACCTCCTAACAAACTCTAACCTCTGATCAATACAAACACTGATGTACTAACTACTGCTATTACAAATCATTACAAAAGACACTTAAACAGCTGCTGCATCCTTCCACTGCTGTGAACCCAGCAGTGCTTGTCCGGATCAGCAGTACTTGACTCAAGGCAGTAGATTGACTCAGCAGAGCTTTGTTCTTCCATCAGTCTTTGACATTGGGCAGTAGATGTAAGGCAGCAGTTGTAGGTCAGCACTTAGTAAGATCAGCAGATAGGAGGTCAGCAGATATGAAACCACTTTCAAGGGGAGAGATTTGCATGAACCAACTGTAATCGTCTGCTTATTCTGGATCCACTGCTCTGATCCAGTTTTGGCTTTAATTATCTGTTCCTCTGATAGGGTTCAATCCCAACAACCTGAGACTAACTCGTGTGGTCGGCGCAAAATTTAGGACCATACCCTTTCAATATGGATTTATGAACAAGTTTGAATATTTAATTTAGGAAACTAGATCAAATGATTTTTTTTCACACAAAATAAGAAACTATGTTGGAGTTTTATAACATTAAACATGTTAGCCATGATTTGTTAAGAGTTCAAACAATGATCTAGGTTAAACATGCAGATTTACCACCTTGGCAATCAATAGCTCCAAGTGGTTGCAATGGAGGTGTGAAGGTTTACCACCTTGTGAGTTCCTGTTCGGGAGTGCTCAGGTTTGAATCCCACTTTAACTGAGCTTTGGTCATGTATAGCCCTGACCGAGATGTTGTTAAAAAAAATAGCTCCAAGTGCTATCATTAATGACACTTAGGTGCTGTTTGTTTTTGCTTAAAACATCTGCAAGGAGTCTATGTCTTCAGGCGGGCAGACATAAGACCTTGAAGACTGTTTGTTTTTTTTTTAAAGAAGATCTGAAAATTGCTTTTATTAGCTTAAAAAAAGCATATGTCTAACATCTTCACAAACAATCAGATCTTCAAAAACCCATCTTCCTCCTCTCTCTCTCTCTCCCTCTTTAAAACCTAGCACCACCACCACCTCCACCTCCCCTCCTTCATCTCCTTGTTTCTCAACCGCACACCCATCCCCTCCTCTGGTCTGACCTCCGGCAACCGGAGATGGATTCCGGCGCCCCTCCCTTTGGTCCGATAAGCACCCCCAAACCCCCCTTATACTTCTGCTAGCAACCACACCCCTCTCCACCCGCTCGGTGGTGGCCGACGGCGGTTGTAGCTGCCGGAAATGACGACATCAGAGATGGCTAAGGGCGGTGGTTCTCCAAGCACCGTAGCAGCAGCAGCTGTGCTGTTTTCTTCCATTCGGATTTCAAATCCAACCGCGCATTCATTGCCGGATCCTCCTCTCTAGGGTTTCATGTATTTTGTCTTATCTTTTTCTTCTTTCTTTTCACAGAGATTGATTTCTTCAATGTGTTAATTTGAGCCTCAATTGTTTTTTTTCTTTTTAATTTCATTTAAACAACTGTAGTGTGTGGATATGAGTGGATATTGAAGTTGTTATCTTTTTTCTGGACAGATTCGTTTTTTTCGACGGGTTTGAGTGGTGGTGCTGGTGGTTTGGGCAGTGTAGTGGTGGTGGTGCTTGTATTATGGTTTTTTTATGTTATACAGACGATATCCAGTTTATAAAACAAACAGTATTATATTTTCAGCTTGTAGACCTTTAGACCACATCTTCAGTTGCAGACATAAAATAAGCTGAAATCAGACTGCAGACAGTTTTTGTCTGCAAAAACAAACAGCACCTTAACTAACTTGTTTTTAAATAAATTCCAATAGATGAAAACAAAAAACTAAAACTAATGATATATAAGAGTTAATAATTTCTAGATCAAGTGGTGGAAGACTTGCATTTCTCTTGCAAGATGCATGTTCAACTCCCTTTTGGTACAGAGTGAGACATTGGTGGGCAATGATAGGAAACACAGGGAAATTTGGGATCGATCCTTGAGGCAAACGGGTTTTACCGGTAATTTCACTGTCGTGTCTAAAGGCAGGTGGGTTACCGGGCTTTCCCCGAAATTGGTGGTGGACTTAGATTACTCTCGAAGTACTCCATTTGGTCCAGTAGGTGCCCCGAGAATACTCAGGTTTGATTATGTTTACCGTTGAAAAAATGATATAAAAGATGCTATTTCATTGTTTCCACGCCGTTAGAAAAATAAAGATTCATTATTTCCACGTGCCCCTATTTTGGTTGGTAACTAAGCCATATATTTTGACCAAATTTTGTCACTTAGGGTGGAGGGTATGGTTAATCACTCTAGGGTGATTGAGTGAAATCCTACCCAATAACATTATGCCATGTCAACTCCTCATTCCACTCCTCATTTTGCACTCAATCAAGGGGTATGGTTAATCACTCTAGGGTGTGTGAGTAGGTTAAAAAATAAAAAAAATTGTGATTGGTTGAAAGGGGTTGCGACCCACCATTAAACCTCCATCCCTCTTCTTCCCGCATCGGTGAATATACACCAAAAGCATTCAAAATTTCGGTGACTCAAACAAGTGGGGGTGGTCACCGATCGGTGACTCCCACTCAATCACCCACTCACCGATTACTATACCCTCCACCCTTAATTTGTCTCGTGAAATTTCTTGGTCTTGTCCAAATCATTCAAGTGTCGTGGTCTTACGTGATGCCGTTATATTCGGGACATATTTTTTCGTGTGTTTTCGAGAGAGTTATGTTCTCATATAAACGGCTAGTAGTTCAAATATTTTAACCAATGTTTATTATGGTAAAAAAAACGCACAGTAGGGCACAGAGGGTGAACACCGGTATACGCACGCTTAGTCGGCGGTGCGTTGGTGATAGGAGCTTGACGGTTCTTGTAACAACTCTCATCAAAAAGTCATATTTATTATTTTAATTGTCCAATAGGAAACCTTAATTAAGACACCCAAGTGATTCTGCGCAAACCCTAAAATTTTTAGAACAATCAGAATCAGGATCAGGGCCCCTAAAACTTAGGGGGGGGGGTATTTCCTAGTTAACGATTATCTAAAATTCTCGTTGTCAAAAATGGAAAAGAAGAATCTGTCAAGTTAGCATAGCTAGTCCCAACACGTGGCTACTCTATAAAAATAGGTGACCCTTACGGACCGTAAGGGTTATTTGTTACGGTCCGTAAGGGATGGCAAAATTCGGGTATAAATAGCCGACTTTGGGACTTGATTCTGGGCGCTTGAACGACGAACAAAGTCGAAAATTTCACGGAGTTATGCTTTGTTTATCACAATTAACACACACGATTCACTAATCGACGCCGCAATCAGGGTAATAACTCGATCGCTATTACGATTCAACGTCCGATTGATTATAACTATCCAACGATTGTTTAAGTGCCGCTCAAATTGAGTTTATACTTTGTTATTCATCATGATTTCGACTTGAATGTTTGAGTGCTGTTCGAACTCGGACTATACTCTGTCATTCGTTGTGAATCCGCTGAATTGTTAAGTATTGCACTTGTAAACCGTTGTGAGGGTTTAATCTCGTGAATTGTCGTAACTGCTGTATTAGTTACTAACCTATTTGTGCGTGCATTATTATTTAAATTAGGTTAATCAAGGCTAATCAGTAGGCTTATACTCTGCTCGTTAAATCTGCAATGTGAGTCATTCTCTTTTTATCAACTATTTTACAATACCTCAAATTATTTTCAAGGTTATAATTACAGGGACTAAGTCATGGATATCTTGAATTACTGGTTAGTGGGGTATTGTGCACATTACTAATTTCTCCCAGTTAGGTTCATTGACCTACTCGGGATAATCACTGTTAGGTTCATTGACCTACAGGGATAATCATCACTATTTAGGTTCATTGATCTAATAGTGGTATGACCATCGTCACCATTGTGACATGTCACCATTGTGACAGAATGCCAGATAAAAATAAGATAGAAGCCATTGTAATCGCTCTTATGCTGTAATTAATGACTATGCATCATTATGCAAAAATAGAATGATTCACTCAGTATTTCCCTGCTGACAAAACCTTTTTCAAACATGTTTCAGGTGATCTGTTATGAGCACAGGAAAAGTGCCATAGAGCACTACAAGCTTAGAAAAGTGGCTCAATGTAAATAAATAAAGAAACATGTTTTGAGAAATAAAGATTTCTCCGTGAAATCACTTTATTGTAAATTATGTGATTTATCCCTATATTATATATATAAACGAGCAGTTTTAATTTTAATCGATCCTGTTTAAAAAGACTTCTGCTGTCATTTAATTAGATACCATTGGATTTCCTGCTTCGCGGCTCTGGACCAGGTCAAACCGGGGCCAAGGGCCGTGACAGGAAAAGGTGGTATCAGAGCCACTGATTTAAGCTTACTATTGATTTTAGCCTATTAAAATAATTAAGAGATACTTAGGAAATTTAATTGTTATTCTGTGAAAACATGTTTTATTAACTGATTATATGTTTTATTATCTAGCTAATTATATACTGTATGGACAGATCTTTATATACTAACCAATGTAGCAATTAATACAAATTCTTAAATAATTTGACCCAAGTTTAGTACCTTTATTATCTACAGTATAGAAACCTCATAAATAAATTTACAAATAAAACCTAGTGTGTTTTCAGTTGTTTTGGTAGTTACCCAGTATGAAATACAATTTTAAAAAGTTTTTCTATAAAATTTTGTTATGATTTCTAATTTAGTAATTATGTATATTTTGCATAAACAGCATGAGTGATCTGTTAGAAGTCCTTCAGAATTTAAATCTTTATCCAGTAAGAATAGAAGTTTCCAGAGATTTCAATAGGTATATTCCAGACATAGAAGAACCTATAGAATTCAACGCTTCACCTCTCGAGAAATCCAAGCCTAAGAAAATGGAAATTGGGGAAAGCTCTAGGCAAACTGAGGGGTTACCATCTCAAGAAGAACTAGATTTTATAATGGCAAACGATGATACTATTGAGCCTATTAATGAAAATGATTTTATTCATTCTCTTGAAACACAATTACCAATGAACTTAGAACCAGCTATTCCAAACCTTTCAATCCACTCGCAAATAGACGAATGGGTGACTAATGAAATACTGTTACAAAACCATCCCTATAGGCTTTTTCCTAAGTTCAATCCAGAACCTTTACCAAATCCACCAATGAGTAACGAGAATATGGCTAAACTCCATCATTTTGACAAAATGGATGCTGGGAATAGGATCCAAGAGATTTTGGGACAGATCTCCTGGAAATACGATGAGAAGGAACGCCGTTACTAGAATATCACCTGACAAAGGATAGGAGATTATGAAACTGTGGTTGTGTAATAGTAATAGTAAAATCAGTATGTGTAAAATAAATAATAAAACGGTTGTATATAGAAGCATGATATAATCTATAAAACAAAAGAAATATTAGAAAATTTACAATTTTGTTATATATTCGTTTATGTGATTAAGTGACATTAATTGTGACATTGGATTATTTCTTTTATACTAATTATTTATCTATAAATTAGTTATCAGATGGAAAACGCTAATAATGAACCAGTTAATGAGGTTAATCGATCTGAACAACAACAGGGGGATCAATTTATGACTAGGCAGGATATAGAAAATATCGTTGCTCAAGGGATAGCCAACGCTATTCCAGAAATAGTTGCTCAAGGTATAGCCAACGCTATTCCAGCAATCATTGCTGCTGTTAAAAATCCAATCGAACCTCAACAAATCGTTCCTAGCAAACGCATTTCTGAAGATAACTTCAGTAATAGCGTAAATGGAGGCGGTAATCATGTTAATCATGATAATGAACCACGGCAAGCTCCGCTCCCTAAGAAAAGAAAAACTGCAATGCCTGGTTGCACTTACAAAGAATTTCTTGCTTGTAAACCCAGAGTTTGCAGGCAATGAAGGAGCGACTGCAGCACTGCGTTGGTTAGAGAAAACCGAGGCAGTAATTGCCATAAGTAAATGTGTTCAGGATGATCAGGTCATGTACGCGTCAAATCTTTTCAAAGAAGTGGCGCGAGAATGGTGGAATACAGTGTTACAAGCAAAAGGAAGAAGGATGGCATATGCTATGAATTGGGAAGAATTTAAGAGCTTTGTAGAAAGAAAATTCTGTCCTGAGTATGAAAAGGAACAAATGACAAATAAGTTTCTAAACCACCGGATGGTGGATGTAGATTGTCGAGGGTATACTACGACATTCTTCGAATATGCTCGAGTGGTACCAACCCTGGCTTCGCCAGAGCCGGTACTTATTTCTCGTTATATTTGGGGATTGATTTGCGAAATCCGTAATATCGTCAAGGCTGCAAAACCTCGCACGATTGATGATGCGGTGGAATTAGCCAATACTCTGACTGACGAACTAGTACGGACAAGAGAAGAAAATAGAAGGAAGGAAGTAGCCCAAAAGATTACCCAAGAATTCCATCCGGGTAACCATAACAATTTCAAGAGAAAAGGAAATGGGCAATCTACCACTAGTCCATTTTGCAATTTTTGCAAAAGGAAGCATTTTGGAAGATGCAAAGGATATTGCAATTTTTGCAAAATTCCGGGGCATCAAGAAGAAGACTGCAGGAGGAAGAAATTTTCAGTCTGCTACAACTGTGGAGAAGCTGGACATCTTAGGCCAGATTGTCCAAAACTGAACAAACCATCTGACAATAAAGCTAAACCTGCAGAAGGAGCAAAAAGGAATGTAAGAGCCTTCCAACTGACTGCTAAGGAAGCAGAACTCATTCCAGATGTGATAGCCGGTACGTTCTTAGTTCACAAAAGTGTTATTTGACTCTGGTGCAAACCAAAGTTTTATCAATACATCATTTTGCCAAACTTTTAACTTACCTTTAACCAGCATTAGGCAAATTTCTACAATAGAAATGGCAGATGGGAATTCAGTTAAAATAAATAAGGTTCTGCAAAACGTAGAAATAGAACTTTTAAGTCATAAATTTTCTGCAACCCTATTATCTATGAAATTAGTTGAAATCAAGGTTATGCTAAGAATGGATTGATTAGTAAACCAATTATGCTCGAATTATCTATGATAAGAATTCCATAGAAATTTGTGCACCACTGGAGAAGTAATAATGATTACAGGAGATAAGTCATGTAAACCCATAAAGTTCATATCAGTAATGAAAATTGCTAATTATGAACGAAAGCAAGGATTAGTATATATGATTTCAGTAATCATCAATACTAAATATAAAGAATTTACGGAAATTTCTGTAGTTTCAGAATACCCAGATGTATTTCCAGAAGATTTACCTGGATTACCACCAGATAGGAAGATAGAATTAGGATTCATCTAATTCCATGAATTTTACCGATAAGCCAAAGAACCTTATCGGTTAGCACCTAATGAACTATTAAGTAAAGGTTTCATACAACCTAATTTATTCCTGTATGGGGGGCATTAGTGTTGTTTATTAAGAAAAGATGGTTCGATGAAAATGTGTATTGATTATAGGGAATTGAATAAAGTTACAATTAAGAATCGATACCCATTACCTAGGATTGACGATCTTTTTGATCAACTTCAAGGCACTAGGTATTTTTCTAAGATAGACTTAAGATCCGGATATCACCAGTTAAAAGTACAAGAAGAAGACATACCTAAAACTGCTTTCAGAACTAGGTATGGCCATTATGAGTTTACAGTCATGCCCTTTGGACTAACAAATGCCCCAGCAACATTTATGGACATGATGAATCGGATCTGTAAACCATACTTGGATAAATTTATAATCGTATTCATCGACGATATACTTATTTATTCCAAAAGTCAGGAGGAACATTGCGAACACTTGCATGCACTCTTAACTTTGTTAAGAAAAGAAAAGCTTTATGCCAAATTCTCGAAGTGTGAATTTTGGTTGCAAGAAGTACAATTCTTAGGACACATGGTGAATCATGAAGGTATTCATGTAGATCCTGCTAAGATGAAAGCAATTACCAAAATGGAAGATTCTACAATCCGCAATGGAAATTAGGAGTTTTGTAGGTTTAGCCGGATACTATAGACGGTTTATTAAGGATTTCTCCAAGATAACTATACCATTAACTAAGCTAACCTATAAAACAGTTAAGTTTGAATGGGGATCTAAACAAGAAAAAGCCTTTAGGATATTAAAACATAAATTAACAAAATCCTAGCCTTACCAGAAGGAACAGAAAATTTTAAAGCATATGGTAATGCTTCAAAACTAGGATTTGGATGTGTGTTAATGCAACGCAAAAAGGTAATTGCGTATGCATCAAGGCAATTGAAAAGGTACGAAGAAAACTATACCACCCATGACTTAGAAATTGGAGTTCTAATTTTTACCCTTAAGATTTGGAGACATTATCTGTATGGAAGTAAGTTTACTGTCTATACGGATCATAAGAATTTAAGATATATTTTTGGGCAAAAAGAATTAAACATGAGGCAAAGGAAATACGACTATGATATTCAATATCACTAAAGAAAGGCTGACGACGGCTAGAGATCGCCAGAAGAATTATACAGATAATAGACAAAAGCCGTTGGAGTTTCAAGTTGGAGACAAAATGCTATTGAAAGTATCTCCTTGGAAAAGAGTTGTTAGATTTAGTAAGAAAGGAAAGCTAAGTCCAAGGTACGTAGGACCAATTTCAGTGATCCAACGTATAGGACCAGTTGCTCATCGTTTACAACTACTAGGAGAGTTAGATGGAGTACATGATGTATTTCATGTATCCAATCTCAAGAAATATTTGTCAGACGAATGTTTGGTAGTACCTCTCCAAGATATAGAGGTAAACGAAAAATTTGAATTTGTAGAGAAATCTCTTCAGATAGAAGACAGAAAAGTGAAGTTTCTCAAAACACAAACAATTAGTGCTAATACACTTGGAAACTGGAATCAGAAAAGAAACGAAAGTATCCTCAATTATTCCAGTAAATCTCGAGGACGAGATTTTTATTAAGGTGGGGAGAATGTAACAACTCTCATCAAAAAGTCATATTTATTATTTTAATTGTCCAATAGGAAACCTTAATTAAGACACCCAAGTGATTCTGCGCAAATCCTAAAATTTTTAGAACAATCAGAATCAGGATCAGGGCCCCTAAAACTTAGGGGGGGTATTTCCTAGTTAACGATTATCTAAAATTCTCGTTGTCAAAAATGGAAAAGAAGAATCTGTCAAGTTAGCATAGCTAGTCCCAACACGTGGCTACTCTATAAAAATAGGTGACCCTTACGGACCGTAAGGGTTATTTGTTACGGTCCGTAAGGGAGGGCAAAATTCGGGTATAAATAGCCGACTTTGGGACTTGATTCTGGGCGCTTGAACGACGAACAAAGTCGAAAATTTCACGGAGTTATGCTCTGTTTATCACAATTAACACACACGATTCACTAATCGACGCCGCAATCAGGGTAATAACTCGATCGCTATTACGATTCAACGTCCGATTGATTATAACTATCCAACGATTGTTTAAGTGCCGCTCAAATTGAGTTTATACTTTGTTATTCATCATGATTTCGACTTGAATGTTTGAGTGCTGTTCGAACTCGGACTATACTCTGTCATTCGTTGTGAATCCGCTGAATTGTTAAGTATTGCACTTGTAAACCGTTGTGAGGGTTTAATCTCGTGAATTGTCGTAACTGCTGTATTAGTTACTAACCTATTTGTGCGTGCATTATTATTTAAATTAGGTTAATCAAGGCTAATCAGTAGGCTTATACTCTGCTCGTTAAATCTGCAATGTGAGTCATTCTCTTTTTATCAACTATTTTACAATACCTCAAATTATTTTCAAGGTTATAATTACAGGGACTAAGTCGTGGATATCTTGAATTACTGGTTAGTGGGGTATTGTGCACATTACTAATTTCTCCCAGATAGGTTCATTGACCTACTCGGGATAATCACTGTTAGGTTCATTGACCTACAGGGATAATCATCACTATTTAGGTTCATTGGTCTAATAGTGGTATGACCATCGTCACCATTGTGACATGTCACCATTGTGACATGTCACCATTGTGACAGAATGCCAGATAAAAATAAGATAGAAGCCATTGTAATCGCTCTTATGCTGTAATTAATGACTATGCATCATTATGCAAAAATAGAGTGATTCACTCAGTATTTCCCTGCTGACAAAACCTTTTTCAAACATGTTTCAGGTGATCTGTTATGAGCACAGGAAAAGTGCCATAGAGCACTACAAGCTTAGAAAAGTGGCTCAATGTAAACAAATAAAGAAACATGTTTTGAGAAATAAAGATTTCTCCGTGAAATCACTTTATTGTAAATTATGGGATTTATCCCTATATTATATATATAAACGAGCAGTTTTAATATTAATTGATCCTGTTTAAAAAGACTTATGCTGTCATTTAATTAGATACCATTGGATTTCCTGCTTCGCGGCTCTGGATGTCACACCCCGAATTTCCACGTGTCACCGGTGGGCCCGGTAGGGGAGTATCGTGACGTGGTTGGCAACATGATAGTCAAACAACACAATATTTAAATGCACAGCGGAAGCAAAGTATAGATTTAATTCAACCAAACGATATTGTAATATTAAGTATCACAAATAGTCGAATATAAATCCACAGGTAGATCAAAAATAAAAGGAAACAAATGTTCAACAGTTTATGACATCCAAGCTGGCGAGACTTAATGTGGATGCTAGGAGACAAGCCAGCCTATTTCGCGTAGTACCTGCACTTAACCTTTTTAAGAAAATACGTCAGTTTACACTGGTAAATACAATCAACCGACTCATTTTGAAAAGAGTTTAAGAAAATGCATTTAAGGCACAAGGCACAAATAATATTTTATAACTTGGGATAATTATGTAAATATATAAACTTGTAAACGAATTACATGTTCCTTATGCGTTCAGTAGCCCGATCCGTAGACCAGGTTAAAGATCAATGGACACACCACTTTATATAATGAGACACTGACAGGTGTACGCCTACACCTGAGTGCTGAGGTCGTGGCCATTTCGTAAAATGATGCCAGGGATATCCGGGACATGGTCATTAACCCCCCAAAGGCTTTAAGCAAACAAAACATTTCAAAACAGAGCATATCAATGATTTAACCTCTATTCGATTAAAGATTCAATGCTGGACCAAGCGGTATTCTATATACCGTACCCCAAGCCCGTATAGGGAAAATAAGTTAAAAGTATTTACCTGAGTAAGTATAGTTCAAAATCAGCGAGTGCAAGTATCTTTTACTGGTTCTCCTAATCTAGAACGAAGGTTTATAATAACCTATTAGAATCCTAACGGGTCTTTAGTTAAGCTTACGCTTAGACCGGTTAGTTTTAAAGATACGGTTCGTACGCACGATTAAGCGAAGACCGGATAGAATGTGATTTAGTCCCGACAAGTTTGAAGACTTGCTTAATATGGGTATATGATACACATTCTGGATTTTGAGATAAAACCGATGAGGTTTGACCCGTTTCGGCTAATTTATGTAAACTAGTTACATAAACCGAACCGAACGCGCATGAAGCGTAACGGGTATCCGTAAGAGTCCTAAACAGTTTTCCTAAGTTAACATGCCTTAAATAAGTTGTGATATCAGTAGGATATCACCCATGATGCCCAAAACGAGTTTAATCTCTTTATAAGCCCCGTAGGGGTATTTTGGTCATTTTAAAGATTATAAAAAGGGTTTAATTAGACACCTGTGATCCGGGTCTGAGTTGATCAGTAAAATAGCTTATTTTAACAGGTTATAACCTTTGGTAATAAGTCTTATATATTAAAATAGTTTTAAACCCAAACTATGCGTTAAATACGCGTATAAAGTCGTTTTAAGCGATGTACGGGTTAAAATACGATTCTGAGTTTTCTGATCAAATAAACAGGCTCAAAATACTCCATTTATTATTTAAAATCAGTAGCAATTGGATTGGCGTTAAAAGGATTTGTAAAACTCATTTTATGGCCGAAAAGGGTATTTTTGGTATTAACCGAATCGAGGCGATAAACCTAGCTTATGATCAGTTTAAAAATAATTAAAAATCTTTAAAAATCCCAAAATATTATATCACATCAGTGGGTAAAAGGTTTGATGTCAAAAATTGGGTGTAGATAGGCTTTACGCTAATGACGCCGTTTAATTACTTAAAAGCGTTCAAATTACGTCATTAAGCATAACTCCTAATCTAGACCTCCAACTGATGTGAAATTTTTGGTACAAGTCTAAAAATCAGTAACTAAGATTATGGCACTTTCACATTTTCAAAAATCTCGTTTTATGGTCATAAGGGCATTACGGTCAATATTTAGGCGTTTAACGGAAACATCGGACGATTAGGGATTCGAGTGGTATAAACGCAGAGGCTTATACACACATGCAACTAGGTCCTAATGGAACTTTAAGGCATGTCTAAATCTATATAAATCGGGTCAGAACTGAGGTCAAAGCAAAAGTCAAACTTTTGCGTCTCTCGGTTCCGAATCGGTTCAAAACATAAAGTTGTCGAATCAAACAAGTTTAGACAAGTTATTATACTTATTTTCAAGTTGTATGACTGATAAAACAGGTTACACGCCTTCCGTATCGTTAAATATGCGATTAATGTTTCTGTTGACTTTTTCGGACAACCTTTGACTCGACAAACGACCTAGTTAGGATTCGAATCAGTTAGTGCCCTTTTAGGGGTTTATTAACCATATAAATACCAACTTATAACAACTTTCGATTCGACAAATCTCTGGACCGATTGTGATTTATCACAAAGTCAAACCGTAGTTACGACGGTTTGATTTCTAGGCTTTTAACTAAGTATAACTCAAACAAGAAGGATCAAAGGCACTTACACACGACTAATGGATGATTTGGAATGCTTGCGGCCTGCTTGTATGCTCTGGAAATGCTCAGAAGTGATGAATGATCAATGTAGTAACATGTGGGTCTTTATATATAACTTCTAACATGCATGGATCATCGACAACTAAGTCTAGGAGTGTTGCATTATCATCCACAAGTACCCTACATGCTAAAAACCATCTTAGGCTGCCCAAAGTTTCGAAAAAATGAGATTGGAGTCGGTTACATGCATCAACAGGCAGCTGTCTGTTTTTTCTGCATCTGCAGGTCGCAGGCGGCCCGCGTGGCCTTCTGTTATGTGTGAGGCGGGCCGCGAGGCCCTTCTGGTCAGGTCACACATGTTTCATTTATTTGCACTTTGGTCCTTGGTCCCCCGAAAGGTCGTTTTCACCATCCAACTTGCATATGAAGCTTTGTTATTTAACATATGGGGTTTTAAGACTTATACCCACTTTGTTAAGTCCTCGGGTAACTTTGTGATCACCCGAAAAGCCCTAAATTTCAATGTTGACGATTCTAACCCTCACACACGAATTTTATCACAACTTGCTCATACGATAACGAAACTTCATGAAATTTTTTGTGGTACATTCTAGTGAGCATAATTAATCGTTACAAAGCTTCGGGTTTGTCAAAAGGTCACTCAGAGGTATAACTTAAACATGTTGGCACATTTAACCCCTGTAGTTTGTAATCTCTCACTTTCTTTCACAATTCGCTTCGTATGATCCATGATCTATTCGTTTAAGGTTATAAACATCATGTAGGGTTATTGCAACGTATATTTATTCATTGTTGACACTTTGAACCCTTATAATTACATACTTTCCCTGTTTGTCAACTTTAGTCCTTCAAGAACATTCTTTCACACGTTCAAACCTATGACACGTGTCAACACATTATAGGACGTAAATTTTCGGGGTGTTACATCCTCACCCCCTTAAAAGAAATCTTGACCCGAGATTTACTGAAATAAGTAAGGGTATTTTTCTTTCATGGTGGACTCAACCTCCCACGTATACTCGGGACCTCTACGGGCATCCCATTTGACCTTTACAAAAGGTATATGCTTCCTTCGAAGCTTCCTCACCTGTCGATCTTCGATCGACAAAGGTTTTTCCACAAATTTCAAGCTCTCATCAATATGCACATCTGTATAGGGTATAACCACTGATTCGTTAGCGAAACACTTCTTCAGATTGCAGATGTGGAACACATTGTGTATACTACTGAGCTCTTCAGGTAAGTTTAACTTGTAGGCAACTGACCCGACACGTTCGATAACCTCGAAAGGTCCTATGTATCTCGGGCTTAGCTTACCTTTCTTACCAAATCGCATCACTCCCTTCCAGGGTGACACTTTAAGTAGGACTTTTTCACCTACTTCGAAGTGAAAATCCTTACGACTTGGATCAGCGTAACTCTTCTGCCTATTCCGGGCAGCTTGGAGATTGTTACGAATCTGGACAATCTTGTCCGTCGTTTCGAACACGATCTCTGGTCCTGATAACTGGACTTCTCCAACTTCCGCCCAACAAACAGGCGATCTACACTTTCTACCGTATAATGCCTCAAAAGGCGCAGCCTTTATGCTGGTATGGTAGCTATTGTTGTAGGAGAATTCGATCAATGGCATGTTCTTATCCCAGCTACCTCCCAAATCGATCGCACATGCACGTAGCATGTCTTCCAACGTTTGAATAGTACGCTCACTCTGACCGTCAGTCTGAGGATGATAAGCCGTACTAAAATTCAAACGTGTGCCCAAAGATTGTTGGAAACTCTTCCAAAAATGTGATGTGTATCTAGTATCTCGGTCAGAGATAATAGCTACAGGTGTGCCATGTAGAGCTACAATCTTATCAACGTACAGTTGGGCTAACATATCGGAGCTGTAGGTCTCCTTAATAGGTAGGAAATGTGCTGACTTAGTCAGTCGGTCAACTATCACCCAGATGGTGTCATTTCCTTTCCTTGTCTTAGGTAACTTGGTGATAAAATCCATAGTTACCATTTCCCACTTCCAAGTAGGAAGTTCAGGTTGTTGTAGTAAACCTGACGGTTTTTTATGTTCTGCCTTGACTTGCGCACATGTCAAGCATTTGGCTACATGAGTGGCTACAGACTTTTTCAAGCCTATCCACCAATAGTTTGCCCTTAGATCTTGGTACATTTTATCAGCTCCAGGATGAACAGAATATTTAGAGCTGTGGGCTTCCTGGAGGATAACATCTCGTAGTCCTCCATAAATTGGAACCCATATTCGTCCATTCAATCTAAGAATTCCATCCTTACTAAGAGATAACTGTTCCTCAGTTACTCCTAGCTTTTCTTTAGGATAGTTAGCTTCCAGCACAGCTTCTTTCTGTGCAGCTAACAACCTTTCTATCAAGTTGTTCTTTATTTCCATGCTCTTGGCATTGATTCGGATGGGTTTCACTCTTTCTTTCCGACTCAAGGCATCGGCGACTACATTCGCCTTGCCGGGATGGTATCTTATTTCACAATCGTAATCATTAAGAGTTTCCATCCAACGGCGTTGCCTCATGTTCAAGTCTTTCTGGTTGAACAGATGTTGAAGGCTCTTGTGATCAGAATAGATCACACATTTGATTCCATATAAGTAGTGCCTCCACAGTTTTAGTGCGAATACAACGACACCCAACTCCAAGTCGTGGGTGGTGTAATTCTTTTCGTGCACCTTTAACTGGCGTGAAGCATAGGCAATGACTTTGCCTTTCTGCATAAGCACACATCCCATCACGGTGTGTGATGCATCACAATAAACTACAAACTCCTCTATTCCATCAGGCAATGTTAGTACCGGAGCATTGCTCAACTTTTGTTTCAGAATATCGAAGGATTCCTGCTGCTTAGGACCCCAGTCAAACTTAATCTTCTTACGTGTCAGCGAAGTCAGGGGTGCAGCAATCCTTGAAAAGTTTTCTATGAATCGCCTATAGTATCCTGCCAAACCTAGGAAGCTACGAATTTCCGTAGGCGTCTTTGGCTCATGCCAATTCATGACAGATTCAACTTTAGCGGGATCTACTTGGATACCACGCTCACTAACAACGTGTCCAAGAAATTGGACTGCTCGAAGCCAGAATTCACACTTTGAGAACTTGGCATAGAGCTTCTCTTTATGAAGTAGTTCCAGTATGCAGTGAAGATGCTTCTCATGGTCAGCTTGGTTCTTTGAGTAGATGAGAATGTCGTCGATGAAGACGATGACGAATTTGTCTAAGTGCGGCATGCAAACGCGATTCATGAGATCCATGAACGCGGCTGGTGCATTAGTGAGCCCAAAAGGCATCACTAGGAACTCGTAATGACCATAACGAGTCCTAAATGCTGTTTTGTGCACATCTTCATCTCTAACCTTCAATTGATGGTAGCCTGACCTCAAGTCAATCTTTGAGAAGAAGCTTGCCCCTTGAAGTTGATCGAACAGATCGTCGATTCTGGGCAAAGGATACCTATTCTTGATAGTAACCTTATTAAGCTCACGGTAGTCGATGCACAGACGCATCGATCCATCCTTCTTCTTAACAAATAAAACTGGTGCTCCCCAAGGAGACGAACTAGGTTTGATGAAACCTTTGGCTAGTAAATCATCTAGCTGCGTCCTCAATTCCTTCATCTCTGTTGGTGCCAACCTATAAGGCGCCCTTGCAACTGGTGCTGATCCAGGAATAATGTCAATCCTGAATTCCACTTGCCTATCTGGTGGCAAACCAGGTAGTTCTTCAGGAAATACTTCGGGGTATTCAGAAATGACTGGGATATCTCCAATCTTGGGTTTCGGCTCATCGATAATCACCTGTGCCATGTAGATGACACAGCCCTTCTTCAAACACTTTGAGTCTTTGAGTATAGACATTTTCTCGGGCAGCCCATACTGGGTATCTCCCTGGATAGTAAGTGATTCACCAGACGAAGTCTTAATCCTCACTTGCTTCTTATTGCAAATAATCTGGGCCTGGTTATGTGATAACCAGTCCATACCCAAAACTATGTCGAAACCGGCTAGTTTTAAAGGAAGTAGGGACAAAGGAAAAGAGTGGTTCCTAATGGATATGAAACATCCATCTAATAAGGTTGAAGCGGTTTCTAAAGTGCCATCTGCTAGTTCCACCTCATACTTCACACTTAAAGTCTTAACAGGTAGTTTCAACAATTCACAAAACTTATTATCTACAAATGACTTATCAGCGCCTGAATCAAATAACACTCTCGCATAAACATCATTTACGAGAAAGGTACCTGTTATCACGTTGTCGTCCTTGACGGCTTCCTTAGCATCCATCCTGAAGACCCTCGCATTGGTCTTCTTCCCCTCTTCATTCTTCCTTGTAAATTTTGGGCAGTTGGATTTGATATGCCCCTTTTCATTGCAACTATAACACGTTGCATCCTTTATTTTCTTGCACTCCAGGGTCTTATGCTCCGTAGACTTGCAAATCCCACAAGGCCTTGGTTGGTATTGGGATTTTGAGTCAAGTCTGCACTTTCCAAAATGGTGCTTTCTGCAAATTTTACATCTGGGTTTTTCACCCGACTGCTGACCATCTTTCTTAAATCCTGACCCCTTCTTAGAGTCATTGTTTCCCTTCTGCTTCTTATCTGAATGTCGTGAGTTGTCGTCCTCACGCTTTCTTTTCTCGGTATCAGTTTTCCTCAGTGACCTCAGCCTGACAGCATCTGAGGTCAGAGACAACGATATGTCCGTTACTGACCGAAAAGTGGTTGGTCTGGAGGCCTTTACACTTGCTTTGATCTCCGGTTCCAAACCCCCGATAAAACGAGCTATACGTTTAGGCTCTGGAGTTACCAAATAAGGGACCAACCTTGACAAAGTATTGAAAGTGGTAAGGTAGGCCTGACAGTCCAGGTTTTTCATGACCAGCGCCAGGAAGTCAGATTCAATTCTCTCAACCTCATGTTGAGGGCATAAATTTTCCTTGATTAGTGCCATGAACTGTTCCCAGGTCATGTTGTATAACGGGACTTTCCCTGTGGCCTGGATCAAAGATCTCCACCAGGCTAAGGCTTCTCCTTTGAAAGACTGCGAGACAAACTTCACAATGTCCCTATTATGGCAACCACTAATATCCACCACAGTATCCATTTCATCCATCCACGTCATGCAATCAACAGCTCCTTTTTCCCCATTGAAGTCTCTGGGTTTGCATGACACGAAGTATTTATAGGTGCAACCCCTATTACGAGGTTCTTGGTTCTGTACGACTCTTTGGGATGGATTACTCCTTTGATTCGAGGAGTGGTGAGAATTACTGTTGTGGGCAGTGTGGGTCCTGGAGGGTGTTCTATTGTGTGATGCAGAATGGGTCCTCGTATGGGTACCACTTGATCCATGGTTTTGTCTATCCATAGCTCTATTAATCGCATTGTCTATCATAGCTTGCAACTCTGCACCCGCTACGTTTACATGGGCATTATCATTCACTATCCCTGGGTGACTGTTGACCTCGTTCGAGTCTGCCATGTAGCTTAAACTGTAACATATCGAAAATAATTTATTGGTGAGTTTATCATATAATTGTCTTTTATGGCAATTTTTTTTTTATTAACCGTGGTAACATAGACCATATATGGTTAATTTATTACTCACATTTATTTAGGATTTCTAATATAATTTATCCTAATTATAAAACAATAACAGTTTTTATTAGCACATAAGGCCTAGTCACAGGGACAATTTAGACTAATAGCTATGATTTCAGAGAATCAAGGCATGAAGGTTTGAACAAAGTTCATTACCTTTATCAGACAGGGTCACAGACTAATACTGTCTTTTGTCTCATATGAAAATGAGAAGGGCCCGTAGGCATTCCATTACCAATGGATGGTAAAAAGAACTGATCATATTTATTAATGATTTAACCCATGATTCAGAGATCATTTATTTGGGTTTAGAATCTTTGAAAAGATCCATATATAATAATAACACGTGTGTTTTTAGCGAATCATGTCTGCCAGGAGTGTTAACATGTTTTCAGATGTTAACAGGGATTTGAATCTTTTTAACTAGTTTTACCATCTGGGCCAGGTCTTAAAATGACATGCAGACTAGGTTATACTTTTAAGATCCTTAATAAAATAACATAGGCAGGTAGACTTTTTAAAAAAAAAAGAATGATTCTGATTTATTTATTTCATATATAATTTAAGTATGCATAACATGGCAAAGATGAAATTTATAAACTTACATTCCATTAAACTAAAAGTAGTACATTTTGCCCTAAACGGGACTTTTCACAGAAACAGATGCCCTCGCAGGAGCTATACATATAATACATGTCCTCACAGGGATGGTCTATAAAAGTAAATTTCCACGCAGGGACTACTAGAGACAAGTCCACGTAGGGACTAAGTACAAAGATAGATGTCCACGCAGGGACTACATACACACATAAATAAATGTCCACGTAGGGACTTGATTTAAACAAGGAAATACAATAATATATATATGGGGATTTAACGATCCCGTTTCTTCTTCCCCTTAAGCAAGTTTGCCAACCCACTCATAAATCCCTCATTCTTCCTACGTTCCTTCTGGAAGTCTCGCTCCACTTTGGCCAGTCTTCGGCGGAGTTCCTCCTGCTCAGGAGGAGGAGCCCGTGGTGGCTGGAACTGTGGTGGCGGCTGAACAGGTGCTTGATACCCCCGAGCTGGGTATCCCATTCCCCAAGGGGGTCCATATGGTCCTTCAGGATTATTATGGGCTAGGTAGCTTGATGCCACGTTGTAAGGATCATCAGCATAGTTATAGCCATGGTATGCTGGTGGTCCATATGGGTTGTAAGCTGCCGGAGCAGTATAAGCAGGGATTGGGTGGCCAAAACCCGGTGATGGCGGTACAATAGGTGCTGAATTCACCTCCGAAACTGGGACAGAAGGTCCACCCATCTGTGGGACTTCATGAGTAGGCGGGTAATGGCTGCCGCTAGAGTGTTGAGGGGTGTTGAGACGAAAATCAACTTCTCGTGCTGAGATCCGTGCACCAGTCCTCCTACGTCTTGGTGGTTCTGGAGGCTCTAGGTGAACTGGCGGCGGTGGAGGCGGTGGCGTGACTGCCTCATAACGTGGATCCCCAGAGGGATCTTGCTGCTGCAGTGGCGGCTGCTGGTGAGGTGATGAGTGTTCCGATGGTGTATAGTACCACTCACACCGTTCGAACCGTGCCATGTGACTATCCGGACCCTGGTATGGTGTTCCGTGGAAAGACGAACCGTCTGAGATCACGAAAGGATGGTTCAAGGATCCGGTTGAAGCCTCGACGGGATCTGTGTCCTCGTCCATATCTTGATCACCCGAAAAGTGATCCTCTGGTCCTAGTGGGTTAAAGCCCACGTGCTCTGGTAGGTACTCTGCTGGGTAAAACTGACCCTGAAAAACAGGAGTAGGGTCGCCAAAGAAATGTTGCGGGTTGTGGGGTTCGTTCTCTGACTGAGGCCCATAAGAGTCATGGTATGGAGGTGTTGAGGCGTGCGAAAAAGATCGTCTGGCAGAGTCTTCATATGTCCTCCATAGCTCCCTCGTTTCGTCATTCCTTGTAGAAGAAGTTCGTCGATATGAAGGCCCTGCCTCATGGTCGTTAGGGGCGCTAGCTGGCTCCTTTCCTCGACCACCTCGTCTAAATCTTGGCGGCATTATTGTACCTGTTAAAATACACAAGGTAATAACAAGGAAAAATAAAGGACAAAATTTAAGTAAAAATAAAAATTTGAACAATTTGGATTATTCCTAAGTTCTTTGTCTAGACTCGAAGATTTAGGAATGTGCAATTGTGTAACTGAGATTAAACACAAAAGGTTAGTGTTTAATTCACTCAGCGTTGGCTCTGATACCAACCTGTCACACCCCGAATTTCCACGTGTCACCGGTGGGCCCGGTAGGGGAGTATCGTGACGTGGTTGGCAACATGATAGTCAAACAACACAATATTTAAATGCACAGCGGAAGCAAAGTATAGATTTAATTCAACCAAACGATATTGTAATATTAAGTATCACAAATAGTCGAATATAAATCCACAGGTAGATCAAAAATAAAAGGAAACAAATGTTCAACAGTTTATGACATCCAAGCTGGCGAGACTTAATGTGGATGCTAGGAGACAAGCCAGCCTATTTCGCGTAGTACCTGCACTTAACCTTTTTAAGAAAATACGTCAGTTTACACTGGTAAATACAATCAACCGACTCATTTTGAAAAGAGTTTAAGAAAATGCATTTAAGGCACAAGGCACAAATAATATTTTATAACTTGGGATAATTATGTAAATATATAAACTTGTAAACGAATTACATGTTCCTTATGCGTTCAGTAGCCCGATCCGTAGACCGGGTTAAAGATCAATGGACACACCACTTTATATAATGAGACACTGACAGGTGTACGCCTACACCTGAGTGCTGAGGTCGTGGCCATTTCGTAAAATGATGCCAGGGATATCCGGGACATGGTCATTAACCCCCCAAAGGCTTTAAGCAAACAAAACATTTCAAAACAGAGCATATCAATGATTTAACCTCTATTCGATTAAAGATTCAATGCTGGACCAAGCGGTATTCTATATACCGTACCCCAAGCCCGTATAGGGAAAATAAGTTAAAAGTATTTACCTGAGTAAGTATAGTTCAAAATCAGCGAGTGCAAGTATCTTTTACTGGTTCTCCTAATCTAGAACGAAGGTTTATAATAACCTATTAGAATCCTAACGGGTCTTTAGTTAAGCTTACGCTTAGACCGGTTAGTTTTAAAGATACGGTTCGTACGCACGATTAAGCGAAGACCGGATAGAATGTGATTTAGTCCCGACAAGTTTGAAGACTTGCTTAATATGGGTATATGATACACATTCTGGATTTTGAGATAAAACCGATGAGGTTTGACCCGTTTCGGCTAATTTATGTAAACTAGTTACATAAACCGAACCGAACGCGCATGAAGCGTAACGGGTATCCGTAAGAGTCCTAAACAGTTTTCCTAAGTTAACATGCCTTAAATAAGTTGTGATATCAGTAGGATATCACCCATGATGCCCAAAACGAGTTTAATCTCTTTATAAGCCCCGTAGGGGTATTTTGGTCATTTTAAAGATTATAAAAAGGGTTTAATTAGACACCTGTGATCCGGGTCTGAGTTGATCAGTAAAATAGCTTATTTTAACAGGTTATAACCTTTGGTAATAAGTCTTATATATTAAAATAGTTTTAAACCCAAACTATGCGTTAAATACGCGTATAAAGTCGTTTTAAGCGATGTACGGGTTAAAATACGATTCTGAGTTTTCTGATCAAATAAACAGGCTCAAAATACTCCATTTATTATTTAAAATCAGTAGCAATTGGATTGGCGTTAAAAGGATTTGTAAAACTCATTTTATGGCCGAAAAGGGTATTTTTGGTATTAACCGAATCGAGGCGATAAACCTAGCTTATGATCAGTTTAAAAATAATTAAAAATCTTTAAAAATCCCAAAATATTATATCACATCAGTGGGTAAAAGGTTTGATGTCAAAAATTGGGTGTAGATAGGCTTTACGCTAATGACGCCGTTTAATTACTTAAAAGCGTTCAAATTACGTCATTAAGCATAACTCCTAATCTAGACCTCCAACTGATGTGAAATTTTTGGTACAAGTCTAAAAATCAGTAACTAAGATTATGGCACTTTCACATTTTCAAAAATCTCGTTTTATGGTCATAAGGGCATTACGGTCAATATTTAGGCGTTTAACGGAAACATCGGACGATTAGGGATTCGAGTGGTATAAACGCAGAGGCTTATACACACATGCAACTAGGTCCTAATGGAACTTTAAGGCATGTCTAAATCTATATAAATCGGGTCAGAACTGAGGTCAAAGCAAAAGTCAAACTTTTGCGTCTCTCGGTTCCGAATCGGTTCAAAACATAAAGTTGTCGAATCAAACAAGTTTAGACAAGTTATTATACTTATTTTCAAGTTGTATGACTGATAAAACAGGTTACACGCCTTCCGTATCGTTAAATATGCGATTAATGTTTCTGTTGACTTTTTCGGACAACCTTTGACTCGACAAACGACCTAGTTAGGATTCGAATCAGTTAGTGCCCTTTTAGGGGTTTATTAACCATATAAATACCAACTTATAACAACTTTCGATTCGACAAATCTCTGGACCGATTGTGATTTATCACAAAGTCAAACCGTAGTTACGACGGTTTGATTTCTAGGCTTTTAACTAAGTATAACTCAAACAAGAAGGATCAAAGGCACTTACACACGACTAATGGATGATTTGGAATGCTTGCGGCCTGCTTGTATGCTCTGGAAATGCTCAGAAGTGATGAATGATCAATGTAGTAACATGTGGGTCTTTATATATAACTTCTAACATGCATGGATCATCGACAACTAAGTCTAGGAGTGTTGCATTATCATCCACAAGTACCCTACATGCTAAAAACCATCTTAGGCTGCCCAAAGTTTCGAAAAAATGAGATTGGAGTCGGTTACATGCATCAACAGGCAGCTGTCTGTTTTTTCTGCATCTGCAGGTCGCAGGCGGCCCGCGTGGCCTTCTGTTATGTGTGAGGCGGGCCGCGAGGCCCTTCTGGTCAGGTCACACATGTTTCATTTATTTGCACTTTGGTCCTTGGTCCCCCGAAAGGTCGTTTTCACCATCCAACTTGCATATGAAGCTTTGTTATTTAACATATGGGGTTTTAAGACTTATACCCACTTTGTTAAGTCCTCGGGTAACTTTGTGATCACCCGAAAAGCCCTAAATTTCAATGTTGACGATTCTAACCCTCACACACGAATTTTATCACAACTTGCTCATACGATAACGAAACTTCATGAAATTTTTTGTGGTACATTCTAGTGAGCATAATTAATCGTTACAAAGCTTCGGGTTTGTCAAAAGGTCACTCAGAGGTATAACTTAAACATGTTGGCACATTTAACCCCTGTAGTTTGTAATCTCTCACTTTCTTTCACAATTCGCTTCGTATGATCCATGATCTATTCGTTTAAGGTTATAAACATCATGTAGGGTTATTGCAACGTATATTTATTCATTGTTGACACTTTGAACCCTTATAATTACATACTTTCCCTGTTTGTCAACTTTAGTCCTTCAAGAACATTCTTTCACACGTTCAAACCTATGACACGTGTCAACACATTATAGGACGTAAATTTTCGGGGTGTTACATCCTCACCCCCTTAAAAGAAATCTTGACCCGAGATTTACTGAAATAAGTAAGGGTATTTTTCTTTCATGGTGGACTCAACCTCCCACGTATACTCGGGACCTCTACGGGCATCCCATTTGACCTTTACAAAAGGTATATGCTTCCTTCGAAGCTTCCTCACCTGTCGATCTTCGATCGACAAAGGTTTTTCCACAAATTTCAAGCTCTCATCAATATGCACATCTGTATAGGGTATAACCACTGATTCGTTAGCGAAACACTTCTTCAGATTGCAGATGTGGAACACATTGTGTATACTACTGAGCTCTTCAGGTAAGTTTAACTTGTAGGCAACTGACCCGACACGTTCGATAACCTCGAAAGGTCCTATGTATCTCGGGCTTAGCTTACCTTTCTTACCAAATCGCATCACTCCCTTCCAGGGTGACACTTTAAGTAGGACTTTTTCACCTACTTCGAAGTGAAAATCCTTACGACTTGGATCAGCGTAACTCTTCTGCCTATTCCGGGCAGCTTGGAGATTGTTACGAATCTGGACAATCTTGTCCGTCGTTTCGAACACGATCTCTGGTCCTGATAACTGGACTTCTCCAACTTCCGCCCAACAAACAGGCGATCTACACTTTCTACCGTATAATGCCTCAAAAGGCGCAGCCTTTATGCTGGTATGGTAGCTATTGTTGTAGGAGAATTCGATCAATGGCATGTTCTTATCCCAGCTACCTCCCAAATCGATCGCACATGCACGTAGCATGTCTTCCAACGTTTGAATAGTACGCTCACTCTGACCGTCAGTCTGAGGATGATAAGCCGTACTAAAATTCAAACGTGTGCCCAAAGATTGTTGGAAACTCTTCCAAAAATGTGATGTGTATCTAGTATCTCGGTCAGAGATAATAGCTACAGGTGTGCCATGTAGAGCTACAATCTTATCAACGTACAGTTGGGCTAACATATCGGAGCTGTAGGTCTCCTTAATAGGTAGGAAATGTGCTGACTTAGTCAGTCGGTCAACTATCACCCAGATGGTGTCATTTCCTTTCCTTGTCTTAGGTAACTTGGTGATAAAATCCATAGTTACCATTTCCCACTTCCAAGTAGGAAGTTCAGGTTGTTGTAGTAAACCTGACGGTTTTTTATGTTCTGCCTTGACTTGCGCACATGTCAAGCATTTGGCTACATGAGTGGCTACAGACTTTTTCAAGCCTATCCACCAATAGTTTGCCCTTAGATCTTGGTACATTTTATCAGCTCCAGGATGAACAGAATATTTAGAGCTGTGGGCTTCCTGGAGGATAACATCTCGTAGTCCTCCATAAATTGGAACCCATATTCGTCCATTCAATCTAAGAATTCCATCCTTACTAAGAGATAACTGTTCCTCAGTTACTCCTAGCTTTTCTTTAGGATAGTTAGCTTCCAGCACAGCTTCTTTCTGTGCAGCTAACAACCTTTCTATCAAGTTGTTCTTTATTTCCATGCTCTTGGCATTGATTCGGATGGGTTTCACTCTTTCTTTCCGACTCAAGGCATCGGCGACTACATTCGCCTTGCCGGGATGGTATCTTATTTCACAATCGTAATCATTAAGAGTTTCCATCCAACGGCGTTGCCTCATGTTCAAGTCTTTCTGGTTGAACAGATGTTGAAGGCTCTTGTGATCAGAATAGATCACACATTTGATTCCATATAAGTAGTGCCTCCACAGTTTTAGTGCGAATACAACGACACCCAACTCCAAGTCGTGGGTGGTGTAATTCTTTTCGTGCACCTTTAACTGGCGTGAAGCATAGGCAATGACTTTGCCTTTCTGCATAAGCACACATCCCATCACGGTGTGTGATGCATCACAATAAACTACAAACTCCTCTATTCCATCAGGCAATGTTAGTACCGGAGCATTGCTCAACTTTTGTTTCAGAATATCGAAGGATTCCTGCTGCTTAGGACCCCAGTCAAACTTAATCTTCTTACGTGTCAGCGAAGTCAGGGGTGCAGCAATCCTTGAAAAGTTTTCTATGAATCGCCTATAGTATCCTGCCAAACCTAGGAAGCTACGAATTTCCGTAGGCGTCTTTGGCTCATGCCAATTCATGACAGATTCAACTTTAGCGGGATCTACTTGGATACCACGCTCACTAACAACGTGTCCAAGAAATTGGACTGCTCGAAGCCAGAATTCACACTTTGAGAACTTGGCATAGAGCTTCTCTTTATGAAGTAGTTCCAGTATGCAGTGAAGATGCTTCTCATGGTCAGCTTGGTTCTTTGAGTAGATGAGAATGTCGTCGATGAAGACGATGACGAATTTGTCTAAGTGCGGCATGCAAACGCGATTCATGAGATCCATGAACGCGGCTGGTGCATTAGTGAGCCCAAAAGGCATCACTAGGAACTCGTAATGACCATAACGAGTCCTAAATGCTGTTTTGTGCACATCTTCATCTCTAACCTTCAATTGATGGTAGCCTGACCTCAAGTCAATCTTTGAGAAGAAGCTTGCCCCTTGAAGTTGATCGAACAGATCGTCGATTCTGGGCAAAGGATACCTATTCTTGATAGTAACCTTATTAAGCTCACGGTAGTCGATGCACAGACGCATCGATCCATCCTTCTTCTTAACAAATAAAACTGGTGCTCCCCAAGGAGACGAACTAGGTTTGATGAAACCTTTGGCTAGTAAATCATCTAGCTGCGTCCTCAATTCCTTCATCTCTGTTGGTGCCAACCTATAAGGCGCCCTTGCAACTGGTGCTGATCCAGGAATAATGTCAATCCTGAATTCCACTTGCCTATCTGGTGGCAAACCAGGTAGTTCTTCAGGAAATACTTCGGGGTATTCAGAAATGACTGGGATATCTCCAATCTTGGGTTTCGGCTCATCGATAATCACCTGTGCCATGTAGATGACACAGCCCTTCTTCAAACACTTTGAGTCTTTGAGTATAGACATTTTCTCGGGCAGCCCATACTGGGTATCTCCCTGGATAGTAAGTGATTCACCAGACGAAGTCTTAATCCTCACTTGCTTCTTATTGCAAATAATCTGGGCCTGGTTATGTGATAACCAGTCCATACCCAAAACTATGTCGAAACCGGCTAGTTTTAAAGGAAGTAGGGACAAAGGAAAAGAGTGGTTCCTAATGGATATGAAACATCCATCTAATAAGGTTGAAGCGGTTTCTAAAGTGCCATCTGCTAGTTCCACCTCATACTTCACACTTAAAGTCTTAACAGGTAGTTTCAACAATTCACAAAACTTATTATCTACAAATGACTTATCAGCGCCTGAATCAAATAACACTCTCGCATAAACATCATTTACGAGAAAGGTACCTGTTATCACGTTGTCGTCCTTGACGGCTTCCTTAGCATCCATCCTGAAGACCCTCGCATTGGTCTTCTTCCCCTCTTCATTCTTCCTTGTAAATTTTGGGCAGTTGGATTTGATATGCCCCTTTTCATTGCAACTATAACACGTTGCATCCTTTATTTTCTTGCACTCCAGGGTCTTATGCTCCGTAGACTTGCAAATCCCACAAGGCCTTGGTTGGTATTGGGATTTTGAGTCAAGTCTGCACTTTCCAAAATGGTGCTTTCTGCAAATTTTACATCTGGGTTTTTCACCCGACTGCTGACCATCTTTCTTAAATCCTGACCCCTTCTTAGAGTCATTGTTTCCCTTCTGCTTCTTATCTGAATGTCGTGAGTTGTCGTCCTCACGCTTTCTTTTCTCGGTATCAGTTTTCCTCAGTGACCTCAGCCTGACAGCATCTGAGGTCAGAGACAACGATATGTCCGTTACTGACCGAAAAGTGGTTGGTCTGGAGGCCTTTACACTTGCTTTGATCTCCGGTTCCAAACCCCCGATAAAACGAGCTATACGTTTAGGCTCTGGAGTTACCAAATAAGGGACCAACCTTGACAAAGTATTGAAAGTGGTAAGGTAGGCCTGACAGTCCAGGTTTTTCATGACCAGCGCCAGGAAGTCAGATTCAATTCTCTCAACCTCATGTTGAGGGCATAAATTTTCCTTGATTAGTGCCATGAACTGTTCCCAGGTCATGTTGTATAACGGGACTTTCCCTGTGGCCTGGATCAAAGATCTCCACCAGGCTAAGGCTTCTCCTTTGAAAGACTGCGAGACAAACTTCACAATGTCCCTATTATGGCAACCACTAATATCCACCACAGTATCCATTTCATCCATCCACGTCATGCAATCAACAGCTCCTTTTTCCCCATTGAAGTCTCTGGGTTTGCATGACACGAAGTATTTATAGGTGCAACCCCTATTACGAGGTTCTTGGTTCTGTACGACTCTTTGGGATGGATTACTCCTTTGATTCGAGGAGTGGTGAGAATTACTGTTGTGGGCAGTGTGGGTCCTGGAGGGTGTTCTATTGTGTGATGCAGAATGGGTCCTCGTATGGGTACCACTTGATCCATGGTTTTGTCTATCCATAGCTCTATTAATCGCATTGTCTATCATAGCTTGCAACTCTGCACCCGCTACGTTTACATGGGCATTATCATTCACTATCCCTGGGTGACTGTTGACCTCGTTCGAGTCTGCCATGTAGCTTAAACTGTAACATATCGAAAATAATTTATTGGTGAGTTTATCATATAATTGTCTTTTATGGCAATTTTTTTTTTATTAACCGTGGTAACATAGACCATATATGGTTAATTTATTACTCACATTTATTTAGGATTTCTAATATAATTTATCCTAATTATAAAACAATAACAGTTTTTATTAGCACATAAGGCCTAGTCACAGGGACAATTTAGACTAATAGCTATGATTTCAGAGAATCAAGGCATGAAGGTTTGAACAAAGTTCATTACCTTTATCAGACAGGGTCACATACTAATACTGTCTTTTGTCTCATATGAAAATGAGAAGGGCCCGTAGGCATTCCATTACCAATGGATGGTAAAAAGAACTGATCATATTTATTAATGATTTAACCCATGATTCAGAGATCATTTATTTGGGTTTAGAATCTTTGAAAAGATCCATATATAATAATAACACGTGTGTTTTTAGCGAATCATGTCTGCCAGGAGTGTTAACATGTTTTCAGATGTTAACAGGGATTTGAATCTTTTTAACTAGTTTTACCATCTGGGCCAGGTCTTAAAATGACATGCAGACTAGGTTATACTTTTAAGATCCTTAATAAAATAACATAGGCAGGTAGACTTTTTAAAAAAAAAAAGAATGATTCTGATTTATTTATTTCATATATAATTTAAGTATGCATAACATGGCAAAGATGAAATTTATAAACTTACATTCCATTAAACTAAAAGTAGTACATTTTGCCCTAAACGGGACTTTTCACAGAAACAGATGCCCTCGCAGGAGCTATACATATAATACATGTCCTCACAGGGATGGTCTATAAAAGTAAATTTCCACGCAGGGACTACTAGAGACAAGTCCACGTAGGGACTAAGTACAAAGATAGATGTCCACGCAGGGACTACATACACACATAAATAAATGTCCACGTAGGGACTTGATTTAAACAAGGAAATACAATAATATATATATGGGGATTTAACGATCCCGTTTCTTCTTCCCCTTAAGCAAGTTTGCCAACCCACTCATAAATCCCTCATTCTTCCTACGTTCCTTCTGGAAGTCTCGCTCCACTTTGGCCAGTCTTCGGCGGAGTTCCTCCTGCTCAGGAGGAGGAGCCCGTGGTGGCTGGAACTGTGGTGGCGGCTGAACAGGTGCTTGATACCCCCGAGCTGGGTATCCCATTCCCCAAGGGGGTCCATATGGTCCTTCAGGATTATTATGGGCTAGGTAGCTTGATGCCACGTTGTAAGGATCATCAGCATAGTTATAGCCATGGTATGCTGGTGGTCCATATGGGTTGTAAGCTGCCGGAGCAGTATAAGCAGGGATTGGGTGGCCAAAACCCGGTGATGGCGGTACAATAGGTGCTGAATTCACCTCCGAAACTGGGACAGAAGGTCCACCCATCTGTGGGACTTCATGAGTAGGCGGGTAATGGCTGCCGCTAGAGTGTTGAGGGGTGTTGAGACGAAAATCAACTTCTCGTGCTGAGATCCGTGCACCAGTCCTCCTACGTCTTGGTGGTTCTGGAGGCTCTAGGTGAACTGGCGGCGGTGGAGGCGGTGGCGTGACTGCCTCATAACGTGGATCCCCAGAGGGATCTTGCTGCTGCAGTGGCGGCTGCTGGTGAGGTGATGAGTGTTCCGATGGTGTATAGTACCACTCACACCGTTCGAACCGTGCCATGTGACTATCCGGACCCTGGTATGGTGTTCCGTGGAAAGACGAACCGTCTGAGATCACGAAAGGATGGTTCAAGGATCCGGTTGAAGCCTCGACGGGATCTGTGTCCTCGTCCATATCTTGATCACCCGAAAAGTGATCCTCTGGTCCTAGTGGGTTAAAGCCCACGTGCTCTGGTAGGTACTCTGCTGGGTAAAACTGACCCTGAAAAACAGGAGTAGGGTCGCCAAAGAAATGTTGCGGGTTGTGGGGTTCGTTCTCTGACTGAGGCCCATAAGAGTCATGGTATGGAGGTGTTGAGGCGTGCGAAAAAGATCGTCTGGCAGAGTCTTCATATGTCCTCCATAGCTCCCTCGTTTCGTCATTCCTTGTAGAAGAAGTTCGTCGATATGAAGGCCCTGCCTCATGGTCGTTAGGGGCGCTAGCTGGCTCCTTTCCTCGACCACCTCGTCTAAATCTTGGCGGCATTATTGTACCTGTTAAAATACACAAGGTAATAACAAGGAAAAATAAAGGACAAAATTTAAGTAAAAATAAAAATTTGAACAATTTGGATTATTCCTAAGTTCTTTGTCTAGACTCGAAGATTTAGGAATGTGCAATTGTGTAACTGAGATTAAACACAAAAGGTTAGTGTTTAATTCACTCAGCGTTGGCTCTGATACCAACCTGTCACACCCCGAATTTCCACGTGTCACCGGTGGGCCCGGTAGGGGAGTATCGTGACGTGGTTGGCAACATGATAGTCAAACAACACAATATTTAAATGCACAGCGGAAGCAAAGTATAGATTTAATTCAACCAAACGATATTGTAATATTAAGTATCACAAATAGTCGAATATAAATCCACAGGTAGATCAAAAATAAAAGGAAACAAATGTTCAACAGTTTATGACATCCAAGCTGGCGAGACTTAATGTGGATGCTAGGAGACAAGCCAGCCTATTTCGCGTAGTACCTGCACTTAACCTTTTTAAGAAAATACGTCAGTTTACACTGGTAAATACAATCAACCGACTCATTTTGAAAAGAGTTTAAGAAAATGCATTTAAGGCACAAGGCACAAATAATATTTTATAACTTGGGATAATTATGTAAATATATAAACTTGTAAACGAATTACATGTTCCTTATGCGTTCAGTAGCCCGATCCGTAGACCGGGTTAAAGATCAATGGACACACCACTTTATATAATGAGACACTGACAGGTGTACGCCTACACCTGAGTGCTGAGGTCGTGGCCATTTCGTAAAATGATGCCAGGGATATCCGGGACATGGTCATTAACCCCCCAAAGGCTTTAAGCAAACAAAACATTTCAAAACAGAGCATATCAATGATTTAACCTCTATTCGATTAAAGATTCAATGCTGGACCAAGCGGTATTCTATATACCGTACCCCAAGCCCGTATAGGGAAAATAAGTTAAAAGTATTTACCTGAGTAAGTATAGTTCAAAATCAGCGAGTGCAAGTATCTTTTACTGGTTCTCCTAATCTGGAACGAAGGTTTATAATAACCTATTAGAATCCTAACGGGTCTTTAGTTAAGCTTACGCTTAGACCGGTTAGTTTTAAAGATACGGTTCGTACGCACGATTAAGCGAAGACCGGATAGAATGTGATTTAGTCCCGACAAGTTTGAAGACTTGCTTAATATGGGTATATGATACACATTCTGGATTTTGAGATAAAACCGATGAGGTTTGACCCGTTTCGGCTAATTTATGTAAACTAGTTACATAAACCGAACCGAACGCGCATGAAGCGTAACGGGTATCCGTAAGAGTCCTAAACAGTTTTCCTAAGTTAACATGCCTTAAATAAGTTGTGATATCAGTAGGATATCACCCATGATGCCCAAAACGAGTTTAATCTCTTTATAAGCCCTGTAGGGGTATTTTGGTCATTTTAAAGATTATAAAAAGGGTTTAATTAGACACCTGTGATCCGGGTCTGAGTTGATCAGTAAAATAGCTTATTTTAACAGGTTATAACCTTTGGTAATAAGTCTTATATATTAAAATAGTTTTAAACCCAAACTATGCGTTAAATACGCGTATAAAGTCGTTTTAAGCGATGTACGGGTTAAAATACGATTCTGAGTTTTCTGATCAAATAAACAGGCTCAAAATACTCCATTTATTATTTAAAATCAGTAGCAATTGGATTGGCGTTAAAAGGATTTGTAAAACTCATTTTATGGCCGAAAAGGGTATTTTTGGTATTAACCGAATCGAGGCGATAAACCTAGCTTATGATCAGTTTAAAAATAATTAAAAATCTTTAAAAATCCCAAAATATTATTTCACATCAGTGGGTAAAAGGTTTGATGTCAAAAATTGGGTGTAGATAGGCTTTACGCTAATGACGCCGTTTAATTACTTAAAAGCGTTCAAATTACGTCATTAAGCATAACTCCTAATCTAGACCTCCAACTGATGTGAAATTTTTGGTACAAGTCTAAAAATCAGTAACTAAGATTATGGCACTTTCACATTTTCAAAAATCTCGTTTTATGGTCATAAGGGCATTACGGTCAATATTTAGGCGTTTAACGGAAACATCGGACGATTAGGGATTCGAGTGGTATAAACGCAGAGGCTTATACACACATGCAACTAGGTCCTAATGGAACTTTAAGGCATGTCTAAATCTATATAAATCGGGTCAGAACTGAGGTCAAAGCAAAAGTCAAACTTTTGCGTCTCTCGGTTCCGAATCGGTTCAAAACATAAAGTTGTCGAATCAAACAAGTTTAGACAAGTTATTATACTTATTTTCAAGTTGTATGACTGATAAAACAGGTTACACGCCTTCCGTATCGTTAAATATGCGATTAATGTTTCTGTTGACTTTTTCGGACAACCTTTGACTCGACAAACGACCTAGTTAGGATTCGAATCAGTTAGTGCCCTTTTAGGGGTTTATTAACCATATAAATACCAACTTATAACAACTTTCGATTCGACAAATCTCTGGACCGATTGTGATTTATCACAAAGTCAAACCGTAGTTACGACGGTTTGATTTCTAGGCTTTTAACTAAGTATAACTCAAACAAGAAGGATCAAAGGCACTTACACACGACTAATGGATGATTTGGAATGCTTGCGGCCTGCTTGTATGCTCTGGAAATGCTCAGAAGTGATGAATGATCAATGTAGTAACATGTGGGTCTTTATATATAACTTCTAACATGCATGGATCATCGACAACTAAGTCTAGGAGTGTTGCATTATCATCCACAAGTACCCTACATGCTAAAAACCATCTTAGGCTGCCCAAAGTTTCGAAAAAATGAGATTGGAGTCGGTTACATGCATCAACAGGCAGCTGTCTGTTTTTTCTGCATCTGCAGGTCGCAGGCGGCCCGCGTGGCCTTCTGTTATGTGTGAGGCGGGCCGCGAGGCCCTTCTGGTCAGGTCACACATGTTTCATTTATTTGCACTTTGGTCCTTGGTCCCCCGAAAGGTCGTTTTCACCATCCAACTTGCATATGAAGCTTTGTTATTTAACATATGGGGTTTTAAGACTTATACCCACTTTGTTAAGTCCTCGGGTAACTTTGTGATCACCCGAAAAGCCCTAAATTTCAATGTTGACGATTCTAACCCTCACACACGAATTTTATCACAACTTGCTCATACGATAACGAAACTTCATGAAATTTTTTGTGGTACATTCTAGTGAGCATAATTAATCGTTACAAAGCTTCGGGTTTGTCAAAAGGTCACTCAGAGGTATAACTTAAACATGTTGGCACATTTAACCCCTGTAGTTTGTAATCTCTCACTTTCTTTCACAATTCGCTTCGTATGATCCATGATCTATTCGTTTAAGGTTATAAACATCATGTAGGGTTATTGCAACGTATATTTATTCATTGTTGACACTTTGAACCCTTATAATTACATACTTTCCCTGTTTGTCAACTTTAGTCCTTCAAGAACATTCTTTCACACGTTCAAACCTATGACACGTGTCAACACATTATAGGACGTAAATTTTCGGGGTGTTACACTGGACCAGGTCAAACCGGGGCCAAGGGCCGTGACAGGAAAAGGTGGTATCAGAGCCACTGATTTAAGCTTACTATTGATTTTAGCCTATTAAAATAATTAAGAGATACTTAGGAAATTTAATTGTTATTCTGTGAAAACATGTTTTATTAACTGATTATATGTTTTATTATCTAGCTAATTATATACTGTATGGACAGATCTTTATATACTTACCAATGCAGCAATTAATACAAATTCTTAAATAATTTGACCCAACTTTAGTACCTTTATTATCCACAGTATAGAAACCTCATAAATAAATTTACAAATAAAACCTAGTGTGTTTTCAGTTGTTTTGGTAGTTACCCAGTATGAAATACAATTTTAAAAAGTTTTTCTTTAAAATTTTGTTATGATTTCTAATTTAGTAATTATGTATATTTTGCATAAACAGCATGAGTGATCTGTTAGAAGTCCTTCAGAATTTAAATCTTTATTCAGTAAGAATAGAAGTTTCCAGAGATTTCAATAGGTATATTCCAGACATAGAAGAACCTAGAGAATTCAACGCTTCACCTCTCGAGAAACCCAAGCCTATGAAAATGGAAATTGGGGAAAGCTCTAGGCAAACTGAGGGGTTACCATCTCAAGAAGAACTAGATTTTATAATGGCAAACGATGATACTATTGAGCCTATTAATGAAAATGATTTTATTCATTCTCTTGAAACACAACTAACAATGAACTTAGAACCAGCTATTCCAAACCTTTCAATCCACTCGCAAATAGACGAATGGGTGACTAATGAAATACTGTTACAAAACCATCCCAATAGGCTTTTTCCTAAGTTCAATCCAGAACCTTTACCAAATCCACCATTGAGTAACGAGAATATGGCTAAACTCCATCATTTTGACAAAATGGATGCTGGGAATAGGATCCAAGAGATTTTGGGACAGATCTCCTGGAAATACGATGAGAAGGAACGCCGTTACTAGAATATCACCTGACAAAGGATAGGAGATTATGAAACTGTGGTTGTGTAATAGTAATAGTAAAATCAGTATGTGTAAAATAAATAATAAAACGGTTGTATATAGAAGCATGGTATAATCTATAAAACAAAAGAAATATTAGAAAATTTACAATTTTGTTATATATTCGTTTATGTGATTAAGTGACATTAATTGTGACATTGGATTATTTCTTTTATACTAATTATTTATCTATAAATTAGTTATCAGATGGAAAACGCTAATAATGAACCAGTTAATGAGGTTAATCGATCTGAACAACAACAGGGGGATCAATTTATGACTAGGCAGGATATAGAAAATATCGTTGCTCAAGGGATAGCCAACGCTATTCCAGAAATAGTTGCTCAAGGTATAGCCAACGCTATTCCAGCAATCATTGCTGCTGTTAAAAATCCAATCGAACCTCAACAAATCGTTCCTAGCAAACGCATTTCTGAAGATAACTTCAGTAATAGCGTAAATGGAGGCGGTAATCATGTTAATCATGATAATGAACCACGGCAAGCTCCGCTCCCTAAGAAAAGAAAAACTGCAATGCCTGGTTGCACTTACAAAGAATTTCTTGCTTGTAAACCCACTGAGTTTGCAGGCAATGAAGGAGCGACTGCAGCACTGCGTTGGTTAGAGAAAACCGAGGCAGTAATTGCCATAAGTAAATGTGTTCAGGATGATCAGGTCATGTACGCGTCAAATCTTTTCAAAGAAGTGGCGCTAGAATGGTGGAATACAGTGTTACAAGCAAAAGGAAGAAGGATGGCATATGCTATGAATTGGGAAGAATTTAAGAGCTTTGTAGAAAGAAAATTCTGTCCTGAGTATGAAAAGGAACAAATGACAAATAAGTTTCTAAACCACCGGATGGTGGATGTAGATTGTCGAGGGTATACTACGACATTCTTCGAATATGCTCGAGTGGTACCAACCCTGGCTTCGCCAGAGCCGGTACTTATTTCTCGTTATATTTGGGGATTGATTTGCGAAATCCGTAATATCGTCAAGGCTGCAAAACCTCGCACGATTGATGATGCGGTGGAATTAGCCAATACTCTGACTGACGAACTAGTACGGACAAGAGAAGAAAATAGAAGGAAGGAAGTAGCCCAAAAGATTACCCAAGAATTCCATCCGGGTAACCATAACAATTTCAAGAGAAAAGGAAATGGGCAATCTACCACTAGTCCATTTTGCAATTTTTGCAAAAGGAAACATTTTGGAAGATGCAAAGGATATTGCAATTTTTGCCAAATTCCGGGGCATCAAGAAGAAGACTGCAGGAGGAAGAAATTTTCAGTCTGCTACAACTGTGGAGAAGCTGGACATCTTAGGCCAGATTGTCCAAAACTGAACAAACCATCTGACAATAAAGCTAAACCTGCAGAAGGAGCAAAAAGGAATGTAAGAGCCTTCCAACTGACTGCTAAGGAAGCAGAACTCATTCCAGATGTGATAGCCGGTACGTTCTTAGTTCACAAAAGTGTTGTTTGACTCTGGTGCAAACCAAAGTTTTATCAATACTTCATTTTGCCAAACTTTTAACTTACCTTTAACCAGCATTAGGCAAATTTCTACAATAGAAATGGCAGATGGGAATTCAGTTAAAATAAATAAGGTTCTGCAAAACGTAGAAATAGAACTTTTAAGTCATAAATTTTCTGCAACCCTATTATCTATGAAATTAGTTGAAATCAAGGTTATGCTAAGAATGGATTGATTAGTAAACCAATTATGCTCGAATTATCAATGATAAGAATTCCATAGAAATTTGTGCACCACTGGCGAAGTAATAATGATTACAGGAGATAAGTCATGTAAACCCATAAAGTTCATATCAGTAATGAAAATTGCTAATTATGAACGAAAGCAAGGATTAGTATATATGATTTCAGTAATCATCAATACTAAATATTGATCAGAGGTTAGAGTTTGTTAGGAGGTTAGATGTCACTTTCATGGTGACGTCAGCTTAGATGCTCAGTAGTTTGTTAGTGCCTATAAATAGAACAGTGCTCTGTACTGTTCTATTAGCTCTTTGCAACATCGTCTTCTCTGCACGAACAAACACTGAGCTCTGGCTGAGGGGGAGTTTGTATTCAATCATTGCAATTGTAATCGTAATTGAAATAAATTCAATCTTTCGGTTCATTGTGAAAAATGTTTGATCAAAGCAATACTCTCGTTTGATTGTATGCAAAGTTTGTTTCCATCTTAATTCCGCTGCACAACTCATTCATTTCCATCTTAATTTCAAACGTAAAATACAATCAAAACCAAACTCAGATCCAACAATTGGTATTAGAGCTTGGACAGTCAAATTTGATTTAACAATCATTTTGACATAAATAGTTCAGCTCAAAATCGTTGATATCGAAAGTTTATTCGGTTTGTTAAAAAACAGAGTAAGGTTTAATCACCATTAAAGTTAATTAATCAGTGCCTGTAAAACAACCAGGATGACGTCACAATCACAAGATTATAAGAAAAACATTGGCTCTCTTTTTAAACCACCTATGCTTAAACGTAATGAATACAACATCTGGGAGAGAAGGATGGGTCATATCCTTGCTCAACAGAACACTGGATGTTGGAGGTCTGTTGTTTTTGGTCCCCATGTTCCTATGGTGCCAAGTGCTGAGGATCTAAAGAAGTTCGTTCCTAAACCAACTGAGAACTATACTGAAATTGATTTTCAAAAGTTCGAACTCGATGCCAAAGCATTTAGCATCATAGCATCTGCATTACCAAATGAGATATATGCTGGACTGTTACATTGTAACAGTGCCAAAGAGCTATGGGATGCATTGAAGGAACAGTTTGGGGGGACTGAAGAAGTCATTGAAAACAATAGAGAAATTCTGAATCAGCAGTATGAAACATTTTGTCACATCAAGGGTGAATCATTGACTCAGCAGTTTGAGCGATTCAGTTGTCTCATTAGTGAACTAAGGCTTGTTAAAGTAACATTTCCAAATTCAACTCAAAATAGCAGGTTCCTTAGATCACTACCAGAAAAATGGGATACCATAGCTTTTGTCACTAGAAACTCTGCAGAGTTCAAAGATCTGACCCTGACCCAACTTCATGGTAGACTCCTTACCTATGAAAGGGAGTTAAACCAAAAAAGGAAGTTGCAAGAGTCTGGCAAAGTTGCTGATGATTATTCATTCGGCAGCACAGCTCTTTTGGGTCAGGAAGAATCGGGTGGCAGTGGTAAGGAACAGGGTTATGATCACTTCATTGATATAACTGCTGGTGGAAATTTTAACAACCCTGATCCTCACTCTGCAAATTATGCTTTTACTGCAAACGGTGAAAACCAGATGTCAGATAATTTGTGCTTTGAACTCAATGATTTGCAACATTTTGATCCCATTGACTTAGAAGAGATGGACATTCTGCATCAGTTGGCTTTGCTTAGTCTAAGAACAAGCAAATTCTACAAAAGAACAGGGAGAAAATTCCCTAGGTTACATGGGAATCTAAGGGTTGGGTTGGATAAATCGAAAAGCAAGTGTTACAAGTGCAATAGGCTAGGACATTTCGCTAGGGAATGCAGGAGTCAAACTACTGGTCCTATAATCACTCATCCTAGCTCAAACCCTAGACCTCAAAATCAAAGCACTGTGCACTATACCCAATATACCCCTGCAGCTCATGTTAACACTGCTCATTATGCTGCTGCCCCTGTGCCTGTGCATTATGTCCAAACTACTGTTCCACAAATTCAGTATGTTCAAACCCCTGTCCCCCAGGCACAAGTGCAACCTGTTGCACCTCAAACAGCTGCTCCAGCAGTGGTATAACCAGATCAGCAAAGCTTTTTCACTCAAGGCTTTGTTGACTGGAGCAGCATGCATGATGAGCTTGGTGATGAAAATTTTGCACTCTATGCCTTTAATGAGCCTTCTAATGATGAATTTTGTTTGATGGCATTAGAGTCAATACCAGAGGGGGTTGAAACTGAAGGTGAACAGCTAAGTGCTGAAACAGTGGATGAGGTGACTGAAGCAGTGGTTACTGTTGTGGCTGGTGAACTACTGCTGGGAGAAAGTTCAGGAATCCTGATTGAACCACTGACTGATCCATGGTCTAAAGAAGACAAAGAAGAAGAGGAAGAGAAAAGAGCAGGTGAGAAAGAAGCAAGAGCTGATGATGAAGATGATCATCAATGTGATTGTGCAATGATGGCTGCTGCCAAGGTATCACCTCAAGTTCTTGAAAAATTGTGTTCAGACAATTGCATTATTGCTTTTGCTAACATCAAAGAGGTAAATGAAAACCTTAGGAACAAAGTCTTGTTTGATGAAGTCAATTTTGAAAAGTTATTAAAAGAACTTAGAAACAAATTGGCTGAAAAAGATAAAGAGATCAGCAGTCTGAAAGAAGAGCAGAGCATAACCAAAACTCAACTCCAAACTATGGTAGAAAAATACCAAGTTTGCAAAAAGGAGTTGGAGTCCACCCAGATTACCTGTGAAAAATGGGTGGAATCATGCAAAGGGTATGAGGTTATGCTTGAAAAACAGATTAAAAGCAATGTGAAATTTGGGGTTGGTTATAGAAAACATGATGATGAAAACATTGATTTTGAAAAATCTGTTCAAACCACTGAAGAAACAACTGAGTACATTCCCACAAACAAGAATGGCCAAGAAGTGAAAATCACTGATAAACTTGGTAACAAAATCACACTTGACAGACCAATGGGATCCTCTACTTTTGAGGAGATTGAGAAATACCAGTTTAAACCCACATGGTCTGATGAGTGTGACATTCTTGAAAATTTTAAGCCCATGTACTTTACAACCACTGACGGTGTTAAAGCTCCAAAAGCAAAAGTCATTCCTCTCAAGGACATCCCAACAGAGATTAAAAACTCTGTTGCAAAGGAGTCCGAAAAAAGAAAGAAGAGAGAAAAGGTCAATAACTTGTTTTGTGAATTTTGTGAGAAAAGGAATCATCTAACAAAAGGCTGTTTCCATTTAAAAGCATATGACTTAAACAAAACAAGTGTCATTGTTCCTGCTGAATGCTGCATTGTCTGTGGTAAATCAAACCACAAAACTCAAGCATGTGTGTATCTCAAAAACTTTGATGTGAAAAAGAATGAAAACACTGCTAAAACATCCTTGAGTTCATCAACATCATCTGTCAAATTCACCAAGAACCAACCACTGTTTGTGCCAGTTCAAACAGCTGAACCAAACATCTGTCAAAAGAGATGTTCAGGTTACTGATGCACCCCCTGCCAATAAGTTCAGAAAAGGCAAGGAAAAACAGTCTTACCAAAGGATTCCACACATTTATGAGGCCTACAAAAGGCCCTCTAAACCTAAAGTGAACAGGCATCCTTTTGGGTACCAACAGGTGATTGGTCAAGACCCCCAACAGTGGTTAGCAAGAAACAGTTCTAAAACTGTCCAAACCCCTGACTTAACCATTGTCCATCAATCTGCATCCATCCCAGACACTGTTGAGACCCCATCCAAAGCCTTATTGGCTTTGGAAACCCTAATGAACTAATCCTTTTACTTCATGTGCAGGGAGCTTCTGCCTGCTTAGATAGCCTTTGGTATGTTGATAGTGGAGGCTCTAGGCACATGACTGGATGTAAAGCCCTACTCAAAGATTTCAAAATTCATGGAGGGGTGATATATCCTTTGGGAATAACAGTAAAGGGAAAGTTCTGGGGTCTGGTACAGTACAGTCTGGCAATGTAAAATTTGAAAATGTCAATCTGATAGACAGTCTAAAATTCAACCTCCTGAGTGTTTCACAAATGAGTGACAAGGGGTATGGGTCATTCTTCACAAAGGAGTGTTGTAGGATTGTTGGACCAGAAATGGTCAAAAAGATTGAAGCAATAATAAAAACTGGTCAAACAAAACTTGTTGCTCAAAGAAGTGGCAATGTTTATGTTGTTGATATGTCAAAAGAGTGTCCCAGAGCTGATGCCTGTCTGTTCTCAGCTGCCTCTAACAAAGACACAGAACTGTGGCACGGAAGACTGGGGCACACAAATCTTAAGACAATCACTGAAATTTCAAAAAATGGTTTGGTAAGAGGCCTACCACAAAAATTGTTTTCTTGTCCTGAACATTGCATTTCCTGTTTAAAAGGAAAACTGCATACAAGTTCTTATAAGTCCATTGAAGAGTCCAAAACAACCCAGTGTTTGCAAATGCTGCACATGGATTTGTTTGGCCCAGTTCAAGTCATGAGTCTCAAAAAGAAGAGATATTGTTTGGTTATTGTTGATGACTTTTCTAGGTTTACATGGACTTTCTTTTTACACTCAAGAGATGAGACTGCAGGCATTTTGCAAGACTTTGTGACACAGGTTGAAAAGCAATTTGACCTTCCAGTAAAAGTCTTCAGGAGTGACAATGGCACAGAATTCAAAAATAAGGAGTTGGATGCCTTCTGTGTGAAGAAAGGGATTATAAGGCAGTACAGTATCCCTAGAACACCATAGCAAAATGGGGTAGTGGAAAGAAAGAACAGAACCTTGATTGAGGCTGCCAGAACCATGCTTGCTGATTCAGGTTTGCCATTAACTTTTTGGGCAGAGGCAGTAAATACTGCTTGCTATGTCCAAAACAGAGTTTTAATAAACCCCAGGCACAAAAAGACTTGTAAGACCCTAATTTCTACATGACAAAAGTCGCAGCGGAAACACTAACCATAAAATTTCTTGTATTAAAAATATCTCAACTTATTAAAACTTTTAACTTTAACTTGGTTCTTAATCAAAATCTGTCATCCTCTTATATGTTAACTAAAAACATAGCTTTCACTTATTACATTTTACATTCAACGTCCCCGTACAATCTCTCTCGTGACTCGGTCTTCGATCCCTAATCCTTGTGATAATCGCTCATCATCCGTACAACCTGCATTCACCACATACATCCGAAACATTAGCACAAGTTATATAAACCAGCTCATTCATATACACTTCCCATTTCATTCTTTAACAAGCTTTAAGCATCTCATCCGCGTATCCATTTTCTGATGAGGCTTCAATAATGTACCTGCATACCTTTCATTCTCAACGTGCACCATTATTAACGTAAACCCTCAACGTGTCTAAATCATGCTTACATACGTACGTACATTAAGCTCACATCTTTACATTCATGCATACACTCATACACATCTTTATACGTACATACATACACTTCCATATTCATACATACCCTTCCTACGTCATCACATACATGCATACTCTTCTTACATCATCACATACATGCATACACTCGTATATACACTTATACATACATACATACACCTCTATGTACAAACATACCTTTCCTACAGCTTTACATACATGCATACGCCCCTACATGCCTTCATACGTACTTACATACGCAACTACATACGTACATACCTTTCCTACATCATCACATACATGCATACACTCGTATATACGCTTATACATACATACATACATACACATCTACGTACAAACATACCTTTCCTACAACTTTACATACGTACCTACATTACTACGCATTCCCATACATGCATACTGTCACGCGTATCTTCATATATACATAAGACAAGGTTAGGGAGCTTTTCGGGAGCTTTACATACTACCGGGTCGTAAACCGAAGCATCAAGACGCGTTACGAGTCAACCGGAAACATAAAACATGAAAAAATAAAAGTTCACAAACAGGAGCCCGTCGCCGACGGGCCCCCAAGCCGTCGGCGACGGGTTGTGAATAAGCCCGTCGCGCCCTTTTACCCGTCGCCAGTAAGTTAACGCGTCGGAAGAAAATGGCCAAACGAGTGCCCGTCGGCGACGGGGTGTATACCCGTCGGCGACGCCCATCCTAAAACCCATTTTTCTGCAGAATCGTTTCGTCGTCCGAACGCACTAAAACGCGCATAACTTTCGAACCGTTTACCCGTTTAACCTCCCGTTTCTTCCTACATGCTTGTAAATTCACATTCTATCATATGAACTTAAAATCCCACATCCGGATTAACGAAATTCTTATCTTACGCCTTATCGACTTATTATCACATTCCAATTATTTGACCCGTTATGGGTATTTGCGCATTAATTGGTTTATGACATACCAAGACCATACTCTTCACTTCCATACTTGCTCAAAACATTATACTCATCAAATAACTTGTTCCTAAACTACTTGTTAAGATCGTTTGCCCAAAATACCCATCAAGGGCATTTTGGTCAACATCTCTCTATCCTTAACAACAAAGGAAATCCCTACATAATTAACCCATCCTTCTACTTAGCTTAAATTCTTAAACTCACATTCCTTACTCGGATCAATCTAAGATCCGTTTAATGCTTCGTTGACATCGCACCATTCATTCCTATTTAATCTCAAATTATCATATTTCATTCAAATGCATATAAATCTACATAAACAACTTGGAAGTGATTACGGAATCACTTACCTCATGCATCCGTGTTCACATCCGTTTCCACGCCTCTTCTTGACCCGTTAGCCTTTCGCGCTTGAGTCCATCTCCGCATGATTCCTATACTTTCATGTCATCGAAATCACGCTACCATTAGCATACTCATTTGTACATGATAACAATCATATCAATCCCATATTTCACACTTAACTTTCATCAATCATTTCTAACAAACATAACTCATATAATCATGTCCGCATACGTTTAACTCATGTAACTCATTATGTCATTACATTTAACACGGATTGTTATTACATGTACCATACGACTTCTCATCAACCTACATTTACGACAACGAGTCAACTCATGTCTCTTATACTCAGTTGACTTTCCAAAGTCAACTATTAACCATACATATCTATCGACTTATCAACATATTCCCGTAACATCATAATCGACTATACGGACGACACTATATACATTTTATCATTCACTTGATGTACGTACTACCTTTTAAGCATAACGTACAACTTATTCATACACAATCTTCTAAATTCATACATAGTTCATCAAATGCTTCTACAATCCAACATGGGGTATTTAGATTAAACATCATACATGAAATCCTCAATTTACACTACATCATCTAAAACCCACTTCATAACTACTTGTTAATCACTTACAAGTGATCTAATCTTAAGTTCTTCATAATTCATCATATTTTCGATATATGTACTACCTTGTAAGCATAGTGTACAACTAGTTCATGCATATCATTCTAATCTCATGCACAATTCATCAATTTCTTCCTCCTAATCAACATGATTCATACATGCATAACATCAAACATACTAGTATCACATTTCTTTCAATTCTTCTAACAAGAATACATCATACAACTCAAAATACATCAATATTAAGCAAGAACTTAAGCATAGATGATTTACCCATGTCATCTTCTTCACCATAACAAATGGGTTTCACCCTTAAACATCAAATTAACCTAATTCATGCATAATCCATGTTCCAAATGATGATTCTAACACATACTCATACTCAATTTCATACATATTTGTGATTCACATCATAACCCACTTCGTGAAAGATCACCAATCTAACTTTTAAGACATACCTTACGATCCCCATGAGAAGGTGATCATTAATTCATGTTCATTCATGAATTTCGACCTTGATTTGCCCTTCAATTTGATGATTCTTCACATTTAGGGTTTCTTGAGCTCTTATGAGAGCTCCTGCTCTTTTCTAAAACACACGAATGTGTGTGTTGATTTTCATAAATAAAACCCATCTTTCCATCCTAACCTTTTTGGTCCCTCAAGTTTTGTCACTAATTAAAATTGACACAACTTTCATTCCTTATTTGTTTCTACCATACTTTTAACTAGGAAAAATAACCTAGTTATTTATTTCTTGATGTACAATATTAGAACATTTAACAATTATAAACCTTCGGGTTTTGGGGTGTTACAAGTCTACCCCCCTTAAATAAGGTTTCGTCCCCGAAACCTTTCTCATTTCCTCTTACACACACACGCATTCATGTTTGACTTCATAGTCACATCATAATCATAGTAATCATCCTATCTCATTTCATAATTATTAATACACTTGACTTCTTCCTCTTAACTAGTCTATACTTTCTATGGCATACTTTCACATAACATTCTCATTTCCTTTGACCCGTTAATAACAGGTCAATATACATGCTTATTTAAACTTATAATAATGCTTGCCTTCATATGATCATTTTATAACAGATTAAATACCTTCATCTCATCCTTTAAGATTTCATTCTCTAGACGCATTACATAACATTTAACCCTTGTTTTGTTATCACAACAAAACTACCATTTCATAGTCACACCTACGTGCTTAACTCCGTAGCTAACATCATTCTACGTTTCTATAATCTTTTGTACCATACATATCCTCACGTTACTTGCACATTCGGATATTTTCATCCTATCATTCTTTTGTTCTTTTGCTTTACATTACTTTTATGACTTGCTTGACGCATACATGGTCAAGCTACTGACTTCTTCTTATGTAGACTATGTTACGTCTTCTATATTTTAAATCCGTTTCGCGGATTCGAACACATTATTCATACCTTTCGTACTTTCTATGTTTTGAATCCGTCTCGCGGATTCAAACATTGCATTTACGCCTTTCATTCTTTGAATTCGTCTCGCGGATTCTAGCATAGCATTTCATGTTTCGAATCCGTCTCGCGGATTCTAGCATAGCATATCATACTTCGAATCCGTCTCACGGATTCTAGCATAGCATATCATGTTTCGAATCCGTCTCGCGGATTCTAGCATAGCATATCATACTTCGAATCCGTCTCGCGGATTCTAGCATAGCATTTCATGTTTCGAATCCGTCTCGCGGATTCTAGCATAGCATATCATACTTCGAATCCGTCTCGCGGATTCTAGCATAGCATATCATACTTCGAATCCGTCTCGCGGATTCAAACATTCCATTCATGCCTTTCATGCCTTGAATCCGTCTCACGGATTCAAACATTCCATTCATGCCTTTCATGCCTTGAATCCGTCTCACGGATTCAAACATTTCTTTCATGCCTTTCATACCTTGAATCCGTCTCGCGGGTTCAAACATTCCATTCATGCCTTTCATGCCTTTGAATCCGTTTCACGGATTCAAACATTGCATTCACACTTTTCATCCCTTGAATCCATCTCGCGGATTCAAGCATTGCATTCATACTTTATTGATCCGTACTTTCTTACGGATTCAACATTCTTTATTCTTATCAGGCATGTTTTCATACTTTCATAGTACTCTCAATTCCCCGAGAGTCTTACTTCCCATTTCACCCACACGCCCGCCTGTTACCTAACTCAACCGGACATACCTGTAACAATTATCACGGTCTCACGAACGTCATATGCTTCACATGTACTGGCCAGGTACACAATCCACATACTAGTTTCGTGTCTTCGTGTAATTGTCACCTTATGTACGAAGAACTAGGTTTCAGCACGTGTATCATTTTCAAAACATATTCATTATACCATCATAGCCCTTCATTTAGCATTTTTCTTCCCTTAATGCATTTTACCATTTTACATATCCACATATTGAATTTACATACCTGGCTCATTTGCCTATTTGTCTTATTACCTCTTTGCCTGCCTTAGTATTCATCCTAGACTGCATTCACGGATCATCCTCTTCCAACACTTATGCTTACCTTGCACATACAAAACCGTCAGTTTCTTTATACGTACACATAAGTACATACTTACATTAGCCTTTACCTTTGGATCTTGATCGAGTCTTAGATTGTACGGGTTCCTTATCGTAAGAGCACACAAGTTTGAGTTCAAGTACTTACTTTCTTGTACTTGAGTCTCTCAAACCAGGGCTCTGATACCAACTTGTAAGACCCTAATTTCTACATGACAAAAGTCGCAGCGGAAACACTAACCATAAAATTTCTTGTATTAAAAATATCTCAACTTATTAAAACTTTTAACTTTAACTTGGTTCTTAATCAAAATCTGTCATCCTCTTATATGTTAACTAAAAACATAGCTTTCACTTATTACATTTTACATTCAACGTCCCCGTACAATCTCTCTCGTGACTCGGTCTTCGATCCCTAATCCTTGTGATAATCGCTCATCATCCGTACAACCTGCATTCGCCACATACATCCGAAACATTAGCACAAGTTATATAAACCAGCTCATTCATATACACTTCCCATTTCATTCTTTAACAAGCTTTAAGCATCTCATCCGCGTATCCATTTTCTGATGAGGCTTCAATAATGTACCTGCATACCTTTCATTCTCAACGTGCACCATTATTAACGTAAACCCTCAACGTGTCTAAATCATGCTTACATACGTACGTACATTAAGCTCACATCTTTACATTCATGCATACACTCATACACATCTTTATACGTACATACATACACTTCCATATTCATACATACCCTTCCTACGTCATCACATACATGCATACTCTTCTTACATCATCACATACATGCATACACTCGTATATACACTTATACATACATACATACACCTCTATGTACAAACATACCTTTCCTACAGCTTTACATACATGCATACGCCCCTACATGCCTTCATACGTACTTACATACGCAACTACATACGTACATACCTTTCCTACATCATCACATACATGCATACACTCGTATATACGCTTATACATACATACATACATACATACATACACATCTACGTACAAACATACCTTTCCTACAACTTTACATACGTACCTACATTACTACGCATTCCCATACATGCATACTGTCACGCGTATCTTCATATATACATAAGACAAGGTTAGGGAGCTTTTCGGGAGCTTTACATACTACCGGGTCGTAAACCGAAGCATCAAGACGCGTTACGAGTCAACCGGAAACATAAAACATGAAAAAATAAAAGTTCACAAACAGGAGCCCGTCGCCGACGGGCCCCCAAGCCGTCGGCGACGGGTTGTGAATAAGCCCGTCGCGCCCTTTTACCCGTCGCCAGTAAGTTAACGCGTCGGAAGAAAATGGCCAAACGAGTGCCCGTCGGCGACGGGGTGTATACCCGTCGGCGACGCCCATCCTAAAACCCATTTTTCTGCAGAATCGTTTCGTCGTCCGAACGCACTAAAACGCGCATAACTTTCGAACCGTTTACCCGTTTAACCTCCCGTTTCTTCCTACATGCTTGTAAATTCACATTCTATCATATGAACTTAAAATCCCACATCCGGATTAACGAAATTCTTATCTTACGCCTTATCGACTTATTATCACATTCCAATTATTTGACCCGTTATGGGTATTTGCGCATTAATTGGTTTATGACATACCAAGACCATACTCTTCACTTCCATACTTGCTCAAAACATTATACTCATCAAATAACTTGTTCCTAAACTACTTGTTAAGATCGTTTGCCCAAAATACCCATCAAGGGCATTTTGGTCAACATCTCTCTATCCTTAACAACAAAGGAAATCCCTACATAATTAACCCATCCTTCTACTTAGCTTAAATTCTTAAACTCACATTCCTTACTCGGATCAATCTAAGATCCGTTTAATGCTTCGTTGACATCGCACCATTCATTCCTATTTAATCTCAAATTATCATATTTCATTCAAATGCATATAAATCTACATAAACAACTTGGAAGTGATTACGGAATCACTTACCTCATGCATCCGTGTTCACATCCGTTTCCACGCCTCTTCTTGACCCGTTAGCCTTTCGCGCTTGAGTCCATCTCCGCATGATTCCTATACTTTCATGTCATCGAAATCACGCTACCATTAGCATACTCATTTGTACATGATAACAATCATATCAATCCCATATTTCACACTTAACTTTCATCAATCATTTCTAACAAACATAACTCATATAATCATGTCCGCATACGTTTAACTCATGTAACTCATTATGTCATTACATTTAACACGGATTGTTATTACATGTACCATACGACTTCTCATCAACCTACATTTACGACAACGAGTCAACTCATGTCTCTTATACTCAGTTGACTTTCCAAAGTCAACTATTAACCATACATATCTATCGACTTATCAACATATTCCCGTAACATCATAATCGACTATACGGACGACACTATATACATTTTATCATTCACTTGATGTACGTACTACCTTTTAAGCATAACGTACAACTTATTCATACACAATCTTCTAAATTCATACATAGTTCATCAAATGCTTCTACAATCCAACATGGGGTATTTAGATTAAACATCATACATGAAATCCTCAATTTACACTACATCATCTAAAACCCACTTCATAACTACTTGTTAATCACTTACAAGTGATCTAATCTTAAGTTCTTCATAATTCATCATATTTTCGATATATGTACTACCTTGTAAGCATAGTGTACAACTAGTTCATGCATATCATTCTAATCTCATGCACAATTCATCAATTTCTTCCTCCTAATCAACATGATTCATACATGCATAACATCAAACATACTAGTATCACATTTCTTTCAATTCTTCTAACAAGAATACATCATACAACTCAAAATACATCAATATTAAGCAAGAACTTAAGCATAGATGATTTACCCATGTCATCTTCTTCACCATAACAAATGGGTTTCACCCTTAAACATCAAATTAACCTAATTCATGCATAATCCATGTTCCAAATGATGATTCTAACACATACTCATACTCAATTTCATACATATTTGTGATTCACATCATAACCCACTTCGTGAAAGATCACCAATCTAACTTTTAAGACATACCTTACGATCCCCATGAGAAGGTGATCATTAATTCATGTTCATTCATGAATTTCGACCTTGATTTGCCCTTCAATTTGATGATTCTTCACATTTAGGGTTTCTTGAGCTCTTATGAGAGCTCCTGCTCTTTTCTAAAACACACGAATGTGTGTGTTGATTTTCATAAATAAAACCCATCTTTCCATCCTAACCTTTTTGGTCCCTCAAGTTTTGTCACTAATTAAAATTGACACAACTTTCATTCCTTATTTGTTTCTACCATACTTTTAACTAGGAAAAATAACCTAGTTATTTATTTCTTGATGTACAATATTAGAACATTTAACAATTATAAACCTTCGGGTTTTGGGGTGTTACAAGACTGCTTATGAAATTCTGTATAAAATCAAACCACTGATCTCATACTTCAAGGTATTTGGCTGCCCATGCTTTATTTTGAACTTAAAAGATTCCATTTCAAAATTTGCAGCTAAAATTGATTGTGGCCATCATCTGGGATACTCAACCACTGCCAAGGCCTACAAAGTGTTTAATACACGGACCAAGGCAGTGGAGGAGACTTTGAATGTAAAGTTCAATGAACTTTCATCAATGAAAATCCCAGCAAATCCTACAGATCTGTTTGATCTTGATAAATTCACTTTTGAAAATACTGCTGTCAAGACTAACAGTGCAGGTCCATCAGAGAATTCAACACCAGACTATGGGTATGAAATCATCATCCCTCAAAGGTCTGCCAAAATGGGAAGAGCATCAGATGTTCAAAACAGCTGTCAAAGCTCAACCACTGCTACCTCAACAGTTGTTGACCAAAGTAGCCCATCAACCACTGCTTCCACATCAACAAACACTGCTGACAAAAGTCCCCAAACAGTGGATAAAAGTCAGCATGTGTCCTCACCATTACCACCAATTCCACCACCTTTTGAAGCCACTGCTGGGTCATCAAAGTCACCAGCAGTGGTTAGCTCAGATGATACACATTTGCAGCCTTCACCAACAAATGCCATCATTCCATACCAAGGAGATTTAATCTACTTGAGATCTCATCCACCTGATCAAATCATTGGCAACATCAATGAAGGGGTGCTCACAAGAAGCCAAACCTAAAACATTTGTCTTTTTGCTGGTTTTCTATCACTCCATCAGCCAGTCAAGTACCAAGAGGCACTGAAAGACAATAGCTGGGTAGAAGCCATGCAAGAGGAGCTCCAACAGTTTAAAAGACAACAAGTATGGGAGCTTGTACCACTGCCAGAAGAGGTTAGCCCCATTGGCACAAAGTGGGTCTTCAAAAACAAAACTGATGAAAGGGGCATTGATGTCAAAAATAAAGCCAGACTTGTGGTTCAAGGTTACAGACAGGAAGAGGGGATTGACTATGATGAAACTTTTGCCCCTGTAGCAAGATTGGAAGCTATAAGACTGTTCCTGGCCTTTGTTGTCAACCACAACATGAAGGTGTTTCAAATGGATATCAAAAGTGCTTTCCTCTATGGTACAATTCAAGAAGAGGTGTATGTGTCTCAACCTCCAGGTTTTGAGGATCCATTTTATCCAAATCATGTCTACAGGCTGAACAAAGCACTGTATGGCCTGAAACAAGCACCAAGGGCCTGGTATGAAACTCTTTCCACCTTTCTACTCTCAAATGGTTTCAAAAGAGGTACCATTGATAAAACACTGTTTCTAAAATGGAGAGGAAAGGATTTAATGATTGTCCAAATTTATGTGGATGACATTATTTTTGGAAGCACATGCAACAAAATGTGTGAAGAGTTTAGGGAACTCATGACAGCTGAGTTTGAAATGAGTGCAATGGGTGAGCTGCAATGCTTTCTTGGTCTCCAAGTTCAGCAAATGCAAAATGGTACTTTCATTCATCAAAGCAAATATGCAAAAGAACTTTTAAACAAATTTGATATGAATGATTGTAAACCATGCAGCACACCCATGGCAACAAATAAGCTTGTCATGTCTGATGAAAAGGATGAGCTGATTGACCAAACTCTATATAGAAGCATGATTGGGTCTTTGTTGTACCTAACTGCATCTAGGCCAGACATCATGTTTGCAACATGTGTTTGTGCAAGAAGTCAATCAGCCGCTAGAAAATCCAATCTTATTGCTGTAAAAAGGATATTCAGATACATAAAAAGTGCTCCCACACTTGGTATCTGGTATCCAGCTAATGGGAATATCAAGCTTTCAGGATTTTCAGACAGTGACTTTGCTGGATGTAACACCACAAGGAAGTCCACATCAGGAGGGTGCCAGTTTCTAGGTGATTGCTTAGTTTCATGGCAAAGCAAAAAGCAAGCAGCTGTTTCAACATCCACTGCTGAAGCTGAATACATTGCTGCTGCAAGCTGTACAGCCCAACTCCTGTGGCTTCAAAATCAGTTGCTGGATTTTGGTATCACTGCCTTAAAGACACCACTCATGTTGGATAGCCAGGCAGCAGAAAATATCATCAAAAATCCAGTTTCCCATTCAACCACCAAACACATCGACATCAGACATCACTTTGTGAGGGATTGCTATGAAAAAGGTTTGATTTCTCTGCATCATGTCCCAACTAAAGACCAGCTGGCAGATGTGCTCACAAAAGCACTTGATACAGCCACCTTTGAAAGCTTGGTCTCTAGAATTGGCATGCTAAACATGGAATAACAAGCAACATCTTGTTTTTCTATGAATAAAAGCATTAAAATGTTTTCAGAAAATCAAAAATCCATCCTTAAAAATAGCTAAAAATAAAATTTTCATTAAAATCCTTAAAAGTCTGCCATAACCACTGCTTGTTCAAAAGTCTGCCCTGCTTCAATGTCTGTCCACTGCTGAAAGACAACCCCTGTTCCCTCATTCCTTTGATAAAAACTGTTGTTCAAAAGCAGTGTCTTATCCACTGATATGTTATCCACTGATAGTGAAAATCATCCATTGCTTCCATAACCACTGCCTTCACCAGTAACTTTCATAAAAGTACTGTCCTTCATTTCATCAGAGGTTGTCACGTGGGCAGTACATTATGGCCAGACCTTTTGTAACTGCTGCCACGTCAGCATTCACTTTTTCCTCTATAAAACCCCCCACTCACCACCAAAACAGGGTTTTACTGTCGAATTGAATTCTCAAAAATTCTCTTCTCAAAGCAGTTTTTCCATCTCATTTCTTCACAAAATTCTTCGATCATCATCCTCAAAATGACAAAATCGAAGCCATCTGCAAAACCCACCTCCAAATCATCGTCGAAAGCGGCCTCTCAAAAGGTCAATACCATTGAAATTCCACACAAACCATCTCACAATCTTCTGGGTCTTCTCACAAAACCCGGCACCACAGATGCTTTCGACTCCATCATCGCCAAAATGGCTAAATCAAAGTACAAAACTTTGTTAACAGCCGATGCACCAATTTACTTAGCAACTCAACGAGAATTTTGGAAAAACGCAACCCTTGACAAACAAGGTGAAACTGTGGTAGCCATTACCTCCTCTTTAAAGGGTAAAGCTGTTCAAATCACGCCACAATCTATATCAGAAGTCTTTAAACTCGAGGATCAGCAAGGTAAAACTTCTTTCCCTAAAAACGAGTTAAAAATTGACTTCATTGAGAGAGGGTATGCAGACACAATGATGAAGAAAGCTACCTTACAAAAAGGTTTCTTTCCTTCTGCAACAAGGTTTTTATTCCATACCCTCCTAATGTGTGTTTCAAACAAAACCACTTCTTTTAATGAAATACCATTAAAGATTCAAAATCTGGGATATGCTATTCTTCAAGAAGAAAATTTTAATTTTTCTCGGGAAATCTTTAATGATTTGGTTAACAATGTTGAAACAAAATCATTCTTACTGTTTCCAAGGTTTTTAAGTTATTATTTTGAAAAGAAATTCAGTAAGGATGATATTGCTGCAATAAACCAAGGTGAATATTTTCAAATGCACAGCTTAACTGCTGAAACTTTTACAAGAATGTTAACACCTTGCAAAACACAAGCAGAGGTGCCTGAGCATAATTTAGCAGCTACCACTGCTCCTCAGGTATCTGCTGCTGAGCCCACTGCTCAAGGTGATCAAAGCAGCAGAACAACTGTTTTGAAACCCACACCTACAATCCACAAAAAGCCACACAAAAAGAAAAGTCAAAAACCCCCCAAACCCATCAAAAAGGCAACTCTGGAGGATGAGATACCAGAGCAACTGCCAGTGACAAAACAAAAGTCACAAGAAACCACTGCTGCTACTTCCTCACAGCAGTTGGTACAAATATCTCAACCCATAACCGAAACTCCTCCTGCTTCTTCACAAAAAGAACAGGTTGTAAATATAGGGACACCACATCATGATGCTCTGGAAGCACTTGTTTCCATCATCCACAGCCCAATTCCCGGGGCAAATCCTCTTTCTACACCAACCATCACATCCACAATTCCCCCACCAACCAAACTTCTGTTGGATGCACTTGATTTGAACCAGGCACTAACCAGTCCTTCTCAATCACCTATCAATGAGAATATACCTCAACACATGACTGGGTCTGATGTATCAATCTTTGCTAACCCACCAACACAACCTGAGGAGGTTACACCCCTCGAGTTACAAGTAACTCTTGGTGGTAATCCAAGTGAAGCAGCCACTACAACTGTTGAACCCATTGGTTTGCAGTTGGACAGTGGTTACATTAATAAGACTTCCTTGGAGGCAATTCCTTCCATAGCACCTCTGACATCTACCAGTGGACTTTTTTTGACCTCTGGCAACATCAAAAGATTGTCAAGTGTTGAAGGGAGAAGACCCCAGTACCAAGAAAAAGGGGCATCAGTGGTTAATGTTTGGAGTAAACTCCCTACCTCAACCACTGATAAAACCATTGCTAGTGGGAAATCATATGATCCCATTAAATTGGGTGATGGTTTAAAGTACCAGAAATTGACGGATCGTGTTGAAAAACTTGATAACTCTGTTGCAGAACTCAAAGATATGCTGCAACAGTTGTTACAAGTACAAAAGGTGCAATCCACTGCTGTTCCACCTCAAGCACCTGCTCCACCACAAGCACCTGCTACAAATGAGCTCTGGAATCTATTTCAACCTTTTCTCCATCAACAAGCATAAATGGCAGATCAGCAACATGAAAAACATGTACTAAAGCTGAGAAATACAATGGAGTCTAGGTTCAAGAACACCCAGGCTGATCTCAAGGCTCTAAAAGTCCAGATCCTGCATACCTCTGGCACTGCTCCTCCAACTGTCCTCTTTATTGATCAACTCCCTTCAGATAATGCCAAAAAGGGGGAGAAAATTCAGGAGTGGAAGAAGAAGGGAATAGATGATGGTCTTTACCTTGAACCAGAAAGAGAAAACATGACCAAAAATATCCCTTTGCCAGATGGTAGCAAGAAAATTGATGAGACCACAAATGCACTGGCAGAAGCAGTTGCAAGTGTCAAAAAGGATAGAGAGGCCAAGAAGAAAGCTAGGGTGGATTATCCAGATCAGGGTACTTCTGGGTCAAAGGATGATGAAAATCCTGTTGATGAAAAGAATAAGCCTGCGAGAAAAGTAAGGCAACCCAAATCCATCCCAACCAGACGTTCAAAGTCTGCTCCAAAACCACCATTCAAAACAGCTGTTGTAACTCCTGTTGTATCAACTACTACTGGTACTTCAGTGGTTTCAACATCTGTTCTCACTTCAACACACACCACTTCAACACACACCACATCCACTGCTTCACCACCATCACCACCAAAAACAACACCATCTCCTGCCAAAAAGCAGAAGACAACGGATGTTACAACATCTGTTGTAATGACAACAGTGGTTGAAACACCAGTTGTTTCAACAGCTGTTAGTCAATCACAAACCACTGCCACCTAATCTACCACCACTGTTCCACCCAAAACATCATCAGTCCCTCCTCAAACAAAAAGGAGAAGGCTAATCCTCAAAGATGATGACTATTCACCACCACCAACATCTTCAAAATCCTTGTCACTTGTAACAATTCCAAAACCCATACCTCTCTCTTCAGCTCAAATTCTAAAGCCATTACCTCCTGCTGGTGTCTCATTTCCTCTGGAACTCATTGCAGTTAGGGAAGAAATCAAATCCTTCTACTGTGAGGACGACCCAGCTAAAAGGAGTTTGCCATCAGTTGAAGGATATCCCAGGCCTAACAATATCGAAGAATATTTGAAACTCAAGGCCAAGCAAGCAGAGGATATCGCAATAAAAACAGACAAGGGAAATCTGATAGAGAATTTCAGCAAAACTATCAGTTTCTACTCACACAGGTCGGTGCTATGGAGCAATTTGCCAAAAATGTATATCGACAACTCTCAGAAAGGGCAGATGAGTCCTTGAGAAAATACTACATTGAGAACATCATGACCTACAAGAAATACAAGGGGGAGAAACATATGTACAAAAACTGAACCATTCCTGAGCTTGAAAAAGAGGCAGCCAGGATTCAAGAAATGATCAAATATAAGGTCAAGCAGACTCCCCCTGAAAAATTCAAACAGATTGAAGCTGATAAGGTTTTAGAGTTGAAGAGAATGAAAGAAGAGCTGATAGCAGCTGATTATGGGTCAAAGAATTCTGTGACAAAGTGGGGAGTAGATAGGGTCAGGGCTACCTACAGAAAGTTAGAGGAACTTAGAAAGAAAGATCCAACGGTTCCAAAAAGGCCTGACTACTCTAAAGCAGAGGTCTCAAAAAGACCACCAAAGCTGCAAGTCAAAAGAACTACTGCTCCAGCTGGTGCTGCCATCTACAAAAGAAGGAGTCAAAACCAGTCAGATGCTGAAACAGTTCAAGATCTAAATGCTGGAAATGCCATTGTAAAAGAGGGCATTAAATTAATTATGAAAGAAGATCCTGAATTGGAACTACCTGCAAGCACTGCTCAGACAGTGTTCAATAGGCCATCATCACCAAACTCCTCATCAAATAAAAATCTCCCAAGAAACCCATCAGGCTCAAAAGTACTAAAGTGGGAAACTGACAAACAGACCCATGTATTGACTCTGTTCAGGTCTGATGGAGAAGTGAAGAAAATATCAAGGGAACAAGCACTTGGCCTAAGTCTTGAAGATTTGCAGGATCTCCTTGATCTTCCACTTAGCAGGGATGATGAAGACACAGATGCCTTAACCTTTGAACTACAACTTAAAGGGCAAATAAGGGAACTGTTGATGAGGCAATAAAGTTCCACAATAATGAAGAGTTTTGGCATTATCTGTTCCAGGGGGAGATTGTTAGGATCGAACCCTACCAGAGGAACAGATAATAAAAGCGAAAACTGGAAAAGAGCAGTGGATCCAGAATAAGCAGATGTTACATACAAGTCTCTCCCCTTGATAGTGATTTCAACATCTGCTGACCTCCTATCTACTGATCATGCAAACTGCTGACCCGCAACTACTGTTCAAGTAAAGACCTGATGAAAGACTAAAGCTTTGCTGTTCAATCTACTGCCTTGAGTCAAGCACTGCTGATCCGGACAAGTACTGTTGGGTTCACAGCAGTGGAGGGATCCAGCGGTTGTTTATTCTGTCTTTATGTAATGTAATGTAATAGCAGTAGTTAGCATAGCAGTGTTTGTATTGATCAGAGGTTAGAGTTTGTTAGGAGGTTAGATGTCACTTTCATGGTGACGTCAGCTTAGATGCTCAGTAGTTTGCTAGTGCCTATAAATAGAACAGTGCTCTGTACTGTTCTATTAGCTCTTTGCAACATCGTCTTCTCTGCACGAACAAACACTGAGCTCTGGCTGAGGGGGAGTTTGTATTCAATCATTGCAATAGTAATCGTAATTGAAATAAATTCAATCTTTCGGTTCATTGTGAAAAATGTTTGATCAAAGCAATACTCTCGTTTGATTGTATGCAAAGTTTGTTTCCATCTTAATTCCGCTGCACAACTCATTCATTTCCATCTTAATTTCAAACGTAAAATACAATCAAAACCAAACTCAGATCCAACATTTAATAATTGGCACGACCGGTAAGACCACACCGAGTCAATGATGATGTGAAATGTATTGAAGAACCACAAGATTCTTCGTGACAATTAAACATGACATGGTTGCTCTTAAGGGAAGTTTACTATTTACCACCCAAAGTAGGGTGTGATCCCTAAATATTCTAGAATGAATAAAGGATATATATATATATATATATAGGGCCAGGATCATTTCAGAACCATAAATATTTACAGAACTCGCAGAACTCCTAACAAACAATCTTTTTATTTATATATTTTTATGTTTAGGATAATTTTATCATTTATTATATGTATTTTTACGATTACATACATGTTAAGAGTAATTTTATCATTTTTTATATGTAATTTTATAATTAAACATATGTAAACTAGTTTTTTACATATATGTAATTAGTTATGACACATATATATAATTTTGGCAATTAAACATATGTAAACTGCTTTTAACATGTATGTAATCAAAGAAATACATATAATAGATGATAAAAATATCCTAAATACAAAAACTTTTATAAAAAATGATTGTTTATTAGGAGTTCTGAAAGTTCTGTAGTTATTTAGAGTTCTGAAATGAACTCAACCCTATATATATATATATATATATATATATATAATATGATACCATTTAGAGTTTTAAATCGATGTATCGTCTAAATGGTTATCAAAACCACAACCTAGAGTTTGTGCGATTATGGCTTAGCCAATGTGGTAGCAAAAATATCATTCCAGATTGGTATATATATTTTGGTGATAATGGCAAATTTAGTTCCCAAGTTATTAATGATTATTTGAATAATTGTTGAACTTCATGTAGCTTTGTTAAGATGATCACTAAATGTTCACAATTTATTGCAAAGCCAATGATTATAAGAGCAACATTTCATATCTGTATTTTTATTGCAAAGCCAATGATTATAAGAGCAACATTTCATATATGTATTTTGGCACATGTGATTTTACATGTACAACATTAATTCACATCAAGTCAACAAGTTATAGTACTTCCTCCCCGCTATCTATAGTTAACACTTTGAGCCATTAAAGATGGATTTATTTACGACTCAGTTAATTGATATCCATTTTAATGAATCAACATTCCCAACATATGGGGGAGACTAAAGGCAGTTGGAAATAGAAATGAGTTAGGGGCTGTTTGTTTACCTCTTAATGAGGCTCTTGATGGTTCAGACCTCTTACTGGTTCAGCAAGCAGATGTTTGAATGGTTCAGACATTTGCCTCTGAATGGTTAAGATTTATATAGAGTCTGAATGATTAAGACCTCTAATCTGAATAGATCAGACATTTGCCTTTGAACGGTTAAGCATTATACAGGCTCTTAATGGTTGAGACCTCTTACTGGTTCAGCACTTAATGGTTCAGACCTTTTACTCGTTCAACACTTAACCATTCAGATGTTACCAAACAGCCCCTTAGAATGAATTATCATTGATCCTCGTATTAAACATTATGGACAAAAAGTTCAAATGATAATTCACTCATAAAAATTAGCTAATCAATTACCAGACGCATTCACTGGCCTAAGAAGAATGACTATCTAAGTCATATATGCCAACTACTAATGCTCAAATTAAGATAATTGTTTCAAAAGGACAACATATATTGGTAATGAGTTTGTGGCACGCCTGGAGCATGGTAAACTAGTCGATTCCAAAAATAAAAATCCTCGAGAAAAGTAGCAAGTAATAAAGATGGTCAAGTAGAGGTATGTAAAAAGGTCTCCCTGAAGAGACATTAGACATGAAGGTTCAAAAAGTACCTCAATACTAAAAGTAAAGAAATCTCATTAAATTGTATCATGTCTGAAAGTACATGGAATCGAAATAAAATCGACGTCGTTATACTTTTGTATATAATATAGCGCTTAAAATAATAAAATGACGAGGATCAAGATATGAGATCTGCCTATGTTGTAAAAAAAAGAACTAATATATATTTTTCTATCTGTCAAAAGAAAAAAAAAATTATATATATTTTGGACACTTTGACTAGTCTTTATTAAAATATTTTATAAAAGGATAATGTTTTTGATAATGTAGAATAAATATAAATTTAGTAATAAAGAGGGGTGTTCAAAAAATCCCGATCCGAAATCGAATCCGAAATATTCGAAAATCCGTATCCAAAATATCCGAAATTTCGGATACCCGATAACCGTATAATCTGAATCTTCGGAGTCGGTTCGGATTCGGATGTGAATTTCAAAATTTTTGGATAATCTGATTATCCAATATCCAAAAACTAATCTTTTCCTTTAAATATATATAATATATGGGCACTATATTTAGTTTGATATTGATTATAGGGTGTGTCTCACTCTTCAAGTTCAAAAAATGTCTATTGAACTACAACCCCGTTCTAGTTCTCAACCAGCACAGCCTCTACCCGCAACATCAGAAGTTGCTCGTATTCGACAAGCTCAAGCCGGTGAGTTTCTTCCTTGAGCTCAGCCCGGTTCTACTGCCGCGGTTTTAACTTGAGCTAAAGCAGCTAGTGCAAAATTTGCGATCTCATTCTTTTGGGTAATTGTACCCATTCTTTTGTTTCTCGGGTACGTATTAGGCGCCTGTGCCTTCATAAACTTTGGTGAAGTGAAGGTGGAGAAAGTCGGCCTGAGGAATCCGGTGGTGAACCTTACCACTGACGGAAATTCTTCCGCGACTTTAGCAGCCGATATGTACTACTCTGATGTTTTAAGAAAAACTAGTTTCGTTCATTCGGTTCCCAAAGTGGTGAGGTTCAGCCTTTCGGCCCAAACACGTACTCGAGCCTTATTGGTCTAATATGAACTCTTGTTTCATTCATGTAGTTGAGTTATATTTAGATGTGATCAATTGGTCTAATGGTATGAATTTTGGGCGCTACAAACGTGTTGAAATCTTTAAATGACGTGTTAGTGTAACAAAACCGTTGTAAAAAATGAACTAATATATATTTTTCTATCTGTCAAGAGAAAAAAAAATTATATATATTTTGGACACTTTGACTAGTCTTTATTAAAATATTTTATAAAAGGATAATGTTTTTGATAATGTAGAATAAATATAAATTTAGTAATAAATAGGGGTATTCAAAAAATCTGGATCCGAAATCGAATCCGAAATATTCGAAAATCCGTATCCGAAATATCCGAAATTTCAGGTATCCGAAAATTCGGATACCCGAAAACCGTATAATTCGAATCTTCGGATTTGGTTCGGATTCGGATGTGAATTTCAAAATTTTTGGATAATCCAATTATCCGATATCCGAAAACTAATATTTTCCTTTAAATATATATAGTATATGGGCACTATATTTAGGTGCTATTTGTTTTTTCAGAGTTAAAACGTCTGCAGTCTGCGGACCACATCTGCAAACCTCTGTAGCAGAAGAGGTGGACCAAACATCTGCAGTCTGCAAGAAAAAGACTGTTTGTTTTTCAGAGGTGTTTCATAACAAACATCAAAAATTCCCATCACCAACACAAAAAATTCACAATATCTCAACAAACAATGGACTGAAATCAAGAACCATTTTTATCATTCAAGATATCTAATTAAGAACTAACATCATAAAAAAACAATCAAGAACAAACATCATAAAAAACAATCAAGAACAAACATCATAAACAAACAATCAAGAAGAAACATAAAAAAAACACAATCAAGAACTAACATCATAAAAAAAACATTCAAGAGCAAACAATACATAATGGATTACATACCTGTGATTGATGAAGAGTTCGGCTGGGCTGAGGTGGTTGACAGCGGCGCCGCTGGGTGGAGGGCGACAGCAGGTCACGGAGGCAACAGGGGTCGGAGGTGTGTCGGAGGAAGCAGGTCACGAGGCAGCAGCTAGCAGGTGTGTCGGAGGTGTGTCGGAGGCAGCAAGTCACGAAGGCAGCAGGTGTGTCGGATGTGTGTAGGCGGCAACAGGTCACAAGGCAGCAGGAGGCGGAGGAAGTGCAGGATGTGGCGGAGGAAGTGGAGGTGGTGGTGGAGGAGGAAGTGGAGGTGGTGGCAGAGGAGTATGCTAGGGTTTGGGAGAACTTTTGTTTTGAAGGAGAAGAAGAGATGAGAAGACCCTTGAAGATGAGAGTCCACATCTGTCCCAAGAAGAGGTCTAGAAGACCTTTTTTAATGAAATCACTTCTAAAAAACAAACACACTGCAGACTAAAAGGTCTGCGCGTGGTCTGCGTGGGACAGACATAAAAGGTTCTGAAGTGCTTTTCACAAAAAATAAACACCCCCTTAGTTTGATATTGATTATAGTATGGGTCTTACTCTTCAAGTTCAAAAAATGTCTATTAAACTACAACTTTGTTCTAGTTCTCAACTACCACAGTCTCTACCCGCAACATCAGAAGTTGCTCGTATTCGGAAAGCTCAAGCCGGTGAGGTTCTTCCTCGAGCTCAATCTGGTTCTGCTGTCGTGGTTCTAACTCGAGTTGAAGCCGCTGGTGCAAAATTTTCGATCTCATTCTTCTGGGTAATTGTACCAATCCTTTTGTTTCTGGGGTACGTATTAGGCGCCTGTTCCTTCATAAACTTTGGTGAAGTGAAGGTGGAGAAAGTCGGCCTGAGGAATCCGGTGGTGAACCTTACCACCGACAAAAATTCGTCCGCGACTTTAGCAGCCGAGATGTACTACTCGGTTGTTTTAAGAAAAACTGGTTTCGTTCATCGGTTCCCGAAATGTTGAGGTTCGGTCTTTCCGGTCTAATATGAACTCTTGTTTTATTCAGGTAATTGAGTTATATTTAGATGTGATCTATTGGTTTAATGGTATGAATTTTGTACGCTACAAACATGTTTAAATCTTTAAATGACATGTTAGTGTAACAAAATAGTAGTTGTAAAAAAAGAAATAATATATCTTTTTCTATTTGTCAAGAGAAAAAAAAATTATATATATTTTGGACACTTTGACTAGTCTTTATTAAAATATTTTTGTAAAAGGATATTGTTTTTGATAATCTATTATATATAATAAATGAAAGTTATTTGGGCCACGTGTCACTTGATTAGGGCATCCTCAGTTCTCTTTTCCCGCCCAACAGTGTCATCCCCTTTTCCTTATATAATCTCTCTTCTCACTTCTAATCTTTGTTTACAAACCTTGGGTTCTTTCTCTCTCTATATTCAGGCGATTCAAATTCAAATTTCACAAACCCTGCAAATTATTGAGATAATTCTTTCCATCCAAACCTTAATCTTCTTCAGACGCCACCATAAAATCTTCTTTTGTTCATCGATTACTTCATCAAAAGGTTTGTTCTTTTTTTTAGTTGAAATACTTTCATGATTTCCTCTTATTTACACTAATCCTAATTTCTACTCGTAATCTAATCATATGGTTCCAGGTTTGTTGTCATCAACGTTGAAATCCGCTTAGCTGCGGATAGATTTCTGCCATAAGCTGGTATGTTTGAATATGTTTTGAAATTAGCATTTTTTTCTAGATGGTGATGATATGAGTATAACATCTGTTGATTATTGATGTTTGAGTATGTTCAGCCATTATTCTTTCTGAAATTAGAGTTTCATTTCCAGTTCTCGAGGTATTATCTGTTTGTAACAGCAGTGGTTCAGCATCTACAGTGGATTCAACATCAGGTGTTTGCTATTATTGTTTGATGTTGTTTGCTATTATTGTCTGATGTTGTTTGCTATTATTGTTTGATGTTGTTTGCTATTGTTGTTTGCAGTTGAAAATATCTTAATTAAGGTAATAATTGTATTACATCCTGTTGAAAATTAGAATTGATAAATTTAGGGAAAGTGAGGTTGAAAGTTAATAACCCAACAGTGGAGCATTTCATTCTACAGGTTCCATAAATTAAGGGTATTCTCATATAATGATGATGATTGTTCCACGGTTGTTTCCAGTATTATTGTTCCAACATCGTTTAAAGTATGTTTTTTTTGCTACTCTGATTTTCAATTTTGAGTTTTTTATTTTGAAGTGATATACTCTAATTCTCGGTTTATATTTCAGTCTAATCACAGTTGTTTGAAATTCATACAATCTGCTGCGGGTTATTATAGGTTTGTATTCAAACAAGCATAAAGTTTAATTAAACACAAAGAAAGATTATTAAATTTATAGTTAAAATAATTTTTGCTTATGTCTAAATGATGATGATGATTATAATTGACTTGTGCAGAAGATGATGATGGAGAACCCACAGTAGTTCCTACTAAACGCAAGAAAGGATCTGTTATTGTTGTAAGATAAGATTTTATGTTACTAGAGAGTCTAGAGTAATGGTGTTTCCTACCTTTTTTGTATTAAAAGAAGCATAAAGTTTGTTTTAAAGGAGTTCTTTATGAACAAAGACTGATGAGGCCTATCCACTGTTGAAGACAAGGTCCTGTTAAAGACAAGCACTTTATGTACCTAGAGTTTGATTAATCAAAGGAAAACGACTGTTTAGTATCAGCAGTGGTTCAGCATCTACAACGGATTCAAATTTAGTATTTAATTATCAGTGGTTCTTATGTAACTTTAGTATTTCATTATGAGTTTGTTTCATGTTGTAAGAATCAGTGAATTCTCAGATAATAGATTGCTTTGCCGGATTAGATTATGTGTTAAATTATAGTTCTTTAAGTGATTGTTTCGTTTTCTTGAATTCTATGTAATTTTGTAAAGAAGTACAATAACAAACAGTGGTTTTAACATCTGTTTGCAATTTGGTCAATAGTTAATGGAAACCCCTGTTAGGTTGAACAGTAGATGTTATTAACTTAAACATCTGTTCAGGAAAACGACTGTTTGCACTTTATGTACCTAGAGTTTGATTAATCAAAGGAAAACGACTGTTTAGTATCAGCAGTGGTTCAGCATCTACAACGGATTCAAATTTAGTATTTAATTATCAGTGGTTCTTATGTAACTTTAGTATTTCATTATGAGTTTGTTTCATGTTGTAAGAATCAGTGAATTCTTAGATAATAGATTGCTTTGCCCGATTAGATTATGTGTTAAATTATAGTTCTTTAAGTGTTTGTTTCGTTTTCTTGAATTCTATGTAATTTTGTAAAGAAGTACAATAACAAACAGTGGTTTTAACATCTGTTTGCAATTTGGTCAATAGTTAATGGAAACCCCTGTTAGGTTGAACAGTAGATGTTATTAACTTAAACATCTGTTCAGGGTTAAACAGATGTTTGGGCTTTAACAGATGTTTGGCTCTAAACCAAACATCTGTTTAAGGTCAACATCTATTTGAGTATTGGTCCTGTTGTGAAATTTGTTTGACCCAACAGTGGTTTTAAACCACCAGATAAACATCTCTTTATGTGCAAACACCAGTTTATGGTCAAACTTCTGTTTATGGGCAAACTTCTGTTTAAGGCGAAACATATGTTTCTTCAAAATCTGTTGACCATTGACTGACCAAACATCAGTGTTTAAAAAACTGTTGGGTATCCACTGATAGGAAAAATAGCCACTGCTCACTTTTTTTATTGTTGGCATCTATTGATATTGACCATCAGTGGTTTTCCTAAAAAACAACCACTGCTCACTTTTTTGTTATTGATGGTGTTAATTAGTGATAGATTGAAATTATCAAATAAAAACTAGAATTACAATGAAATTACCATTTTACCTCATCTTTACATACCAATGAGGTAAGATTTCCTCCAACATTGTTTTGATCATACAATTTAAAAAATTCTTTATAACTATTTGTTGGAAATCAAATCAGTAATTAATGCTAATTTCTTGAGCTTTGGACATTTAAAACATGCAAAATGTGAATTTCAAACTCACGGTTTAAAAATTAGAAAAGTCATCATGACAATGACAGTTGCTTTCAAATCATCACCAGTAATTACAGAAAAGTCAAACTGACGGTTATTATCTCTTAGTAATTTTGAAATTTTGAAATAAAAAATATGTAAAAGGTAATTTAAAATTGACGTTCTCTTTTTTTTCCTACTTTGCATATTTCAGTTCCCAAAAAACATCATAACAATTGCTTTCAAATCAAATCAGTAATTACTAATTAATATTAGTAATTTTGAAATTCAAATTTCAAACCATATATATTTTTATTATTCTATAAATAAGATACAATTATCTGGTTTCACATTCAAATCTCGCTCGCTCATATATGTGACCGTATCTTTCTCTCTCAAATGCATCTTTCTTGTGATTTAGCAGCTAATTTCCCATTACACTTCTTTGTTCGAATGTTTGTTGATAATGTTTACATGTTATCGTTCCTGTATCATTGTTCCAACATCTTTGTTTCAATGTAAATTCGCATCCCACATCAACCTTTCAATATCGATGCTGCAATATCATTGTTGCAACATCGTGAAAAGTTGCATGTGTTACCTTTTTTATGGCAGAGATACAACTTTAAAGTTACATGTGCCATTTTTTTTTATTTCCGTTAAATCCAAAGTCAAGTTTTCTTGCTCCAGGAAGATTTTCTTCTTTTAAAGAAAGTATACATTCGTCCAAAGTTCGTGAAAACTCAGATGTGCAATAAAAATGAAAAAGACACGTTTGAATTTTAGATTAGTTTCTTATTCTTATTTGTGTTGTCAGTAATATGGAGTGTGGTGATAGAGACGTGCAGTTTATGGCGATGCTGAAGGACATACATCAAGAGGTTCAGCAATAGATGTAGTGGAAACTAAAGTTTATTAGTTGTTGCTGTTATTCTTAGATTTGAACTTGAATATTGTTCAGTATGTCATGTAATTATTGGACTTTTAGTTTTAAGGTCCTGAATAAATGATTAAATATAATTTTATGAATCTTTGTCGTGTTTTATTTTTACTTATTATTTATTGTTTCAGTAATATTTAGATTATGTTGATGTTGAATTGTGTCTGAAGATCTGTTTGGTAAGTCAACAGAGGATTAATAGTGTCAAGGATTTGTTTAATGGTCCAACTCTGAAAGGGTGGTGTGGTTATAACAGCTGATCATGCTAAGGACTGTTATAATTAATTCCTGCTCCATATAAAGACTGATGGGCTTATTGTCTCATGAGGGCTATGCACTGTTGAAGGCAAAGTCCTGTTAAAGACTAGCACTTATGGTGTAGTTATAACAGCTTCTACAGCGGATTCAACTTTAGTATTTATGTATCAGTTTTTCTTATGTAACAGTGTTTAGGACAAACATTGGTTCTCTATACTTTATCTCTCGAGACAAACCTATACAAACTCAAAGATTAACCATTGCCCAACAACAAAAGTGGTTCATCATCAACAGTAGATATTCTATCTTTGTTTTTGTTAACAGTATTTATATGTCCAAACTGTTAATATTATATCTCTGTTTATGTTAACAGTATTTATTTAATTTCAAACATCTGTTTATGTTCAAACAGATGTTTCAGGTCGAATATTTATTTAATTTCAAAATTTTGTTTATGTCCAGATTAGATGTTTAACAGTATTTAATTTAAAACATTGTTTTAATGATAAAACGGCAAGTTAAATTACAAAATAAAAAATATTCTTGATGACTATTTGTTGCAAATTAAATCAATATCTATCCACTGTTAGATAAAAAACAACTACTGCTTACATTTTGGAGGTTGACATCCACTGAATAAAAGTGAAGTACATTTGGATGATTATTAAGCTCCTCATTTTGATTGTTTGGGTATAGTATTCTTCAAATTGGTCTTTTCTTGCAAACAGTTTTTAATGTCAAACATTTGTTTAAGCGAAAACATGTGATTGTTAAATGTTATCCACTGCTGAAGGCCAGCCTCAGTTTCTTCATTTTTCATGTTGACCACTGACTGACCAAACATCTGTGTTACATTTTATTGGGTATCCACTGATAGTTAAAAAATAGTCACTGCTCCCCTTTTTATTGTTGACATGCACTGAAATTTACAATCATTGGTTTTTTCATCAGCGGTTCACACGTGGTCAGTTTTTAGCCTTCAGATCTTTGTAACCGCTGCCACATCAGCACTTACTTTTTCCCTAAATAAAAGCCTGATCAAAACCCCCAAACAGGGTTTTACACTGTGGAATTGAATTCTCAAAGCAGTTTCCAGCCTTCCATTTCGAACCATTCTTCGTCTTCTTCATCAAAATGACGAAATCTAAATCAAAATCATCAACATCTTCCAAAGAGGTCGCTCAAACGGCAGGTGAACCCATTGAAATTCCTTACAAATCCTCTCACAATTACTTGGGTCTACTCACAAAACTCACCATCAACCACACCTTTGATTCCATCATCGACACCATATCTGCATCAAAGTACAAAACTTTGCTTACAGCAGATTCTCCCATTTTCCAACAAACTCAAAGAGAGTTCTGGAAAAATGTTACCGTTGAAAAACAAGGAGACATCGTCATAGCCATCAATTCTTCTATACAGGGAAAAGCAATTCAGATTACTCCACAATCAATCTCAGAAGTCTTTAAACTCGATGATCAAAAAGGTAAAACTTCTTTTTCTAAAACCGGCTTGAAAACTGATTTCTTGAAAAGGGGGTATGCAGAACAACCAAAAAGGGATACCTTACAAAAGGGTTTCTTCCCTTCTGCACCTAGGTTTTTATTCCACACACTTTTGATGTGTGTTTCAAATAAAACAACTGGTTTTAACGAAATACCATTGAAGATCCAATGTCTGGGTTATGCTATTTTGAATAATGAAAATTATAACTATTCCCAGGAGATCTTTAATGACTTAGTAAAGAATGTTGATAGCAAATCATTTTTACTCTTTCCAAGGTTTCTAAGCTACTATTTCAAAGAAAAATTTGGAAAAGAAAATGAAAATTTACTCAAACAAGGTGCATCTTTTAAAATAAGTGGTTTGAGAACTGAAACATTTTCTAGAATAATGGCACCTATGAAAACAAAAGCAGAGGTGCCTGAGCAAAATTTAGCAGCTACCACTGCTCCTCAGGCATCTACTGTTGAGCCCACTACTACAGGTGATCATAGCAGCACAACCACTGCTTTGAAACCCACACCTGCCATTACCAAAAGGACCAAAAAGAAAATCTCCAGAAAGCCCTCAAAACCCAAATCAAAGGCAACTCTGGAAGATGAGATCCCAGAGCAACTGCCAGTGACAACACAAATGTCACCAAAAACCACTGCTGCTACTTCCTCACAGCAGATGGTAGAAAGATCTCCACCTTTACCTCAAACTCCTCCTGCATCCTCACAAAAGGATCAGGTTGTAAACACAGGGACTCCACATTATGAAGCTCTGGATTCACTCGGATCCATCTTCCACAGTCCTGATCCCAAGGACATGTCTCTTTCAACACCCTTATCCTCACCCCTCACATTACCACAATGCATGATACCTTTGTTGCATGCAGTTAACATAGCTCAGACACAAACCAGATCCTCTCAATTACCTATCACTGAGAGCATACTCCTACAAGTGACTGGGTCTGATGATTTTACCTCTGCTATCCCAGCAGCAACTGAGGAGGTTACACCCCTTGAGTTACAAGTAACTCTTGGTGGTAGTTCAAGTGGAGCAGCAACTACAAGTGATGGATCAACAGATCTACATTTGGACAGTTGTTTCATTAGTAAGACTCCCTTGAAGGCAATTTCTTCTATAGCACCTCTGGTAACCACCAGTGAGTTTGTTTTAACCACTGGTACCATTGAAAGGTTATCAAGTGCTGAAGAAAGAAATCCCCAGTACCAAGAACAAGGGGCATCAATGGATGATTTCTGGGCTTCATGTCCTAAGTCACACATTGGTACAACCACTGCTGGTGGGGAAACAGATGATTCCATTAAATTGGATTACCATTCAAAATATCAGGAATTGACGGGCAGAGTTGAAAAACTTGAAACATCAGTTGCTGAAATAAAGGATATGGTGCAACAGCTGTTAAAAGCTCAAAAAGCACAATCCACTGTTGTTCCAGCTCAAGCACCTGCACAACCTGCACTTGCTGCAAATGAGCTATGTAGTGTATTCCAACCCCTGCTCCAAAAACAAAAACAAGCGGCTGATCACCAGCATGCAATACATGTACAAATGCTGACAAATATGTTGGAGTCTAGGTTCAAAGATACTCAAGCAGACATCAAGGCTATAAAGGCCAGTATCCAAAACATCACTAGCAAAGCTCCTTCCACTCTAATATTCTTTGATAACCCCCCTGCAGATAATGCCAAAAAGGGGGAGATAATGAAGCAGTTGAAGAAGAAGGGAATAGAACATGGCTTGTGTGTTGAACCTGAGCAAGAAAAACAGACATCTAAACCACCTCCCAAAGGCTCCAAACCTCAAACCACAAAAACTCAAACTTCCATTCAAACTGTTGATATGGCAGTAGTTTCAAAAACTGCTAACCAAACATCTGCCATCTCTTCAACACACACCACTACAACACACACTACAACCACTGCCCTACCAGAACCTAAAAGTACAACACCATCCACCAAATTACCACCTGCTCAAAAGCAGAAGACATCTACTGACACATCAGTAGTTGTAATGACAACAGAGGTTGAAACACCAGTTGTTTCAACAGCTGTTTGTCAGTCATCCACCACTGCTCTCATCAATGTCACATCACCACCATCACCTCCTGCGAAAAAGCAGAAGACATCAGATGTTTCATCATCTGTTGTAATGGCAACAGTAGTTGAAGCACCAGTTGTTTCAACAACTGTTAGTCAGCCACCATTCACCACTACCCTCACTTCACTTCAAACCATCTTCACTCCACTCAACAAATCACCCAAAAGCACTCCTTCACTGAATAAAATTTACTCCAGAAAAAGAAAAATAACTCAGCCAGATGAAGACAAACATGATCCTAATGCTGCAAAATATCCATTGGAATTGGAAGCTGTAAAAAATGAGATGAGACAATTCTACACCAAGGATGATCCTTCAACAAGAAGATTCCCTTCTCTCATAGGCTTCATAGTCCCAGAAGATATGGATGAATATCTCAAGCTTAAAGCAAGGCAGGCTAAAATAAGAGCAAAAGTTGAATGTGAAGGTCAAAGTGACGAAGCCATATCTGAAAAATTGGAATTCTTGCTCAGTAAGGTCAAGCAGATGGAAGACTATGCACAAGATCTAAACAAAGAAAAGACAGATCAACGAAATAAAATGAGAAAAGAATATCTTGCATATATCATGAAAGAAAAATTCTATCCTGCTGAAGAAAAACAATTTGAAGAATGGCCAATAGTTGCTTTAAAACATGAGGCAAACAGAATTCAAAGAATTAAAAACGATCCAAGAAAGAAGAAGACAGCTCCAAATTGGAACAAATACAAAAAGCTCATTGCTGACCTTACATCTGAGTATAAAAGAAAGAAGCAAGAGCTGGTGGATGCTAAGGTGGATACTGCTGAAGCCATAGCAAAATGGACAAAGCAGTATACCGACGAGGCTTATGAAAGGCTTAAGAAAAGAAGCATAACAGTCTCAGACACTTCTAAGAAGCCTGACTACAAAAAGCTAGAACAGCAGATTGATACTCTTAAAACACAGATCACATCAGCAGATAACCCTATCATTGTGGAAAACCAAGAAAAATGAAAACTGCTGACCAGTGAAGAAGAAAAAGAAAAGGGAGCTGAGTACTTCACAGAAGCCATCAAAAAAATGGATCTAAAAGAAGACAAATCAGCAAAGCTTCAAGAGCTTGCCAAAAAGGTATTAACCAGACCTGCATCACCAAATACTTCAGACATGACAGACTTTGAACTAGATCAAAAGAAGAGGCAAGAGCAGATTGAAAGAGAGACTGCAGAAGAGACATCTGCAGCAAATAATGTCATCGAAATAGCCTTCAAACAAATGTCTGAAAGTTTACAACTTTTCACAAGATCAATTTCTCCAAACTCATCAGAAAATAAATCTCTCCCAAGAAACCCATTGGGTTCAAAAGTACTAAAGTGGATGTCTGGTCAAAAGACCCACGTATTGACCTTGGTCAGATCCAATGGCCAAGTGAAGTACATATCAAGGAAAGAAGCACTAGGTCTTGGTGTTGAAGATTTGCAGGATCTCCTTGAACTTTCACTGTGCAGGGATGAGGATGACTCAAGTTCCAAAGACTTTGAAGAAGAATTTAAAAGACAAGCTAGGGAACTTTTGGTGAGAAATAAAAATCCAGAATAATGAAGGGTTTTGGCATTATCTGTTCCAGGGGGAGATTTTTGGGATTGAACCCTACCAGGGGAACAGATAATGAAAGCGAAAACTGGTTCACAACAGTGGATTCATAATAAGCAACTGTTTATACTATACTTCTCCCTTGAAAGTGATCATAACAAGTGATGGCTCTCTATCCACTGTCCGTATACAACTGCTGCTACCCTTTAAACTGCTGACAAAGCCCTGAAGAAGTAAACACTGCTGATTCTATCTACTGTTGACAAAGCACTGCCCACTCAAAGACTGATCAACTTTAAGGGAAGCACTGTTGGAAGAGCATAGCAGTAGTTTAGTATATTACTTGTTTTATGTAGAATCAGTGGTTAAGAATAGCAGTGTTTGTATAGGAATAGTTGTTACAGGTTGTTAGGCTGTTAGACGTCGGTTTCATGGTGACGTCAGCTGAGATGCCTCAGTGGTTTGGATTGTCTATAAATGGAGCAGTATCCTGTACTGTTACATTTGATCGTCTTGAGTGAGTTCTTCTTAATTCAATCATTTCATCTTGTGCAACCAACCATGGAGTAAAAGGCTGAGGGGGAGTTTAGTTTGTAAGCATGCTTGTAATCTTTTGCCTTGATTTGTAATCTTTCAACTTAATGAAAAGCAAATGTTTATCAAAACTATCTTCCTCTTTGATTGTGTTTACAAAGTTTGTTGTTCATTTCCGCTGCACTTAAACTATGTTCATTTCTATTTGATTTGTTCAAATTATACAAACAAACACAATCACGAAAGCCTCCGATCCTAACAAGGTTAGCTAACGGACTATCTAGCGGTGTCTGTGTTAGTGTGTTGCGTGTTCTGCAGCATTGCACGGGTTCCTTACTATAATAATATGGTAACTATTGATTAATAATATGGAGTTACATTTTGTGAATTTATTGTTTGTTGAACGTTTGGATTAATTAATTACCCGGGAAGCAATCCCGGGTAATTAATTACCCGGTGATGTGAAAACATTGATGTTGAATCCAATGAGATGCTTGATGTAATGAGGTCGTATTAATAACAAATAATAATTGATATAACTAAGTTTCCCGAGCCCGGGAAGCAATCCCGGGTAAAAACCTAGTGTAGAATAAATATAAATCTATTATATATAATAAATGAAAGTTATTTGGGCCACGTGTCACTTGATAAGGGCATCCTCAGTTCTCTTTTCCCGCCCAACAGTGCCATCCCCTTTTCCTTATATAATCTCTCTTCTCACTTCTAATCTTTGTTTACAAACCTTGGGTTCTTTCTCTCTCTATATTCAGGCGATTCAAATTCAAATTTCACAAACCCTGCAAATTATTGAGATAATTCTTTCCATCCAAACCTTAATCTTATCTCTCTCTTCTTCCCTCCCTCCTCCGTTGTTGTTGTTGAGAGAGATCTCTCTCCTTTTCCTCCTCCTCCCGTTGTTGTTGTTGAGAGAGACTCTTATTTACACTAATCCTAATTTCTACTCGTAATCTAATCATATGGTTCCAGGGTTGTTGTCATCAAAGTTGAAATCCGCTTAGCTGCGGATAGATTTCTGCCATAAGCTGGTATGTTTGAATATGTTTTGAAATTAGCGTTTTTTTCTAGATGGTGATGATATGAGTATAACATCTGTTGATTATTGATGTTTGAGTATGTTCAGCCATTATTCTTTCTGAAATTAGAGTTTCATTTCCAGTTCTCGAGGTATTATCTGTTTGTAACAGCAGTGGTTCAGCATCTACAGTGGATTCAACATCAGGTGTTTGCTATTATTGTTTGATGTTGTTTGCTATTATTGTCTGATGGTGTTTGCTATTATTGTTTGATGTTGTTTGCTATTGTTGTTTGCAGTTGAAGATATCTTAATTAAGGTAATAATTGTATTACATCCTGTTGAAAATTAGAATTGATAAATTTAGGGAAAGTGAGGTTGAAAGTTAATAACCCAACAGTGGAGCATTTCATTCTACAGGTTCCATAAATTAAGGGTATTCTCATATAATGATGATGATTGTTCCACGGTTGTTTCCAGTATAGGTGCAGACACAAGTTTTACGGTTTTGGGGGTGGAATACAGGCGGGGTTACTACCTTGCAGATGGAATATACCCAACGTATTCGACAATCGTTAAAACTATTCCGCACCCGACAGACGATAAAAGAAAGAAATTTGCGAAGTATCAAGAGGGTGCGAGAAAAGATATTGAACGGTGTTTTTGGATTCTACAAAAAAATGGCATATCATTGAACATCCAACACGTTCTGCTATTCCAAAGAGGTTACGACACATTATGTACGCTTGTATCATCCTTCATAACATGATCATTGATGACGAAGGTAGAGCGATATGTGAGTACGACGAAAACGCGTCTAACGGGAATTCTGTTTCAGTTAGTTTGGAACAACAAGATTTAAACATGTTCTCTCTACGTAACAAGTACACACATCATAATCTAAAAGCGGACTTGGTGGAGTACATTTGGAACAACGCACAAAACGAACTTGACGACCACATACCGGATGAAGACTAGTAGTTTTTTTTAATATTTTTTAAGTTCTTAGGATTTTTTTTAAGTTTATGTTTTTTTAAGTTTATGTAATGCTTTTAATATTAGTGAAATTATTTTCCTATATTATTTGTTAAATGTTAAAAAAAAAGTGGATGATTTAAAAAAAAAAACTAAACTAGTGGGGTAGGATCATCCTCCCATTTCCATTGTTTTTGTGGGATGAACCATCCTCAAAAGGACTATAATGTGGCGCCTAGGTGGCGGATCATCCTTCAAGGGAGGATGAGCACCATACCATGTAGCCTTAGAGAAATTACATATATGGGTCCATCAACTAAACGTTATGAATGTACTTCGCTTCACGACTCTTGCTTAAATAGTTTGAGTTTTGGTAATCATTAGTTACGAGATTTGTATTTCGAATAACTTTAATTAATTGTTTTTCGGTTGAGGTTAAGCATTGTTGTTACAACGATATATTGGCTACTCGGCTTAGTCATGTTTGTCAGGTTTAACTGGTTCCAGTATTTTCTTGAGTTTTTATCTAAGTTACAACATATACCACGACCACCATCCTTGCCATCGTAATAATATCAAGGTTGATCGTATTTACATGAAGGGCCAAGTTATTCTACAAAGGCTTATAATTGTAAGAATGATTTATAGAGTGACAAGTGCCAATAACCTAAAACTAAACCCACTACATCACCACCAAAAACCTAAACACCCACCCCCACCCCACTCCACCCCACCACCACCCAAAAACCTAAACCCCCACCCCCTAGGCAAAAAAAAAAAAAAAAATTTTTTTTTTTTTTTTTTGGGTGGGTGATGTGGGGGGGTGGGGGGTTTAGGTTTTTGGTGGTGGTGGATGTTTAAGGTTTTTTTTTTTTTTTTTAGTGGGGTTTTTTTGTGTAGTGGGTTTTTTTAGGTTATTGGACACTTGTCACTCTATAATTTCTTCTTACACTTCTTACAATTAGGATCCTTTGTGTTTGATCCTAATCCTTTACATCAAATAGAGAATAGAGTTAAATTTTAGAAAAGGTAAACTTTGTGGTATCTTCCTATACTAATAAACAAAAATCTTTTTGTACACGTGTCACTTTCTGGTGTCTCCTCGCTTTTAATAATAGTATTACATATTAATTTTTATACACAAAATATAATATAATATTAATTAATATAGTTAGAGATATAAACGTATAAATTCAAATTTAATTAATAATTATCTATAACAAATATAAATGTATCAAATAATATAATAAGTATAATATTCTTTAATATAGTTAGAGATCAAACGTATAATTTCAAATTTAATTAATAGTAAATTACTTTTTGAGTCCCTATGTTATAGTGGTTTTAACCACTTGAATCCAAAATCAAATAGTTTAATGTCCACGTATACTTTATTTTTAATATGATTTTTTTAATATGTAATATTTTCTATACAATGATAATATCCGTATCTTGTCTCATGATCCATATATTTAAAAATAGTATTTATATCAAAGTAGTTATTATATCATTAATAAACATAGTAGAATTTAATTACAATTCATTTACCATAACCTCATAACTTATAATTATTTTTAAAAATACATACAATTTTATGATCATTATTTTTTTTAGTGTTACTTCTTTTTATGACATAATAAAATGGATTGTAGTATCTCAAAAGAGAAGTGAAAACTTAGAAAATTATTTTGAATAGCGAAAATTGATAGTTCTTTTGTTTTACTATTTTATCTAAATAAGTCATTTCATTAATAAGGATTGGGTGAGGTTCGGCTAGAAAGTCCAAGTTTCCTAAAAAGTGTAAAAAGTCATAAAACACAATAATTTCAGGCATAAAACATACCTAAAACTCACAAATAATAGAATGAATATTACTAAATCACCATATTCAAACTCTAATAGTCCATAAAAACTTCAAACGCATCATCGTATAACTATGAATATAAAACACAAAATGCTAAACAACATAAAACACAATAATATTTGTCATTCCATAATCAGAGCCTTAACATCTAAAACACAACACAAAACCCACATACATGATGTTTTAGTAATCTTCATCATATTATTTGTGGGTTTTTGGTGTGTTTTATGGTTAACATTATGGTGTTTTATGACTTTTTACACTTTTTAGGAAATTTGGACTTTCTCGCCAACTCCTAGCCTAAGGATTATATACAAGTTTATAATTTATATTTTTTCGTCATTTAACCCGTGTAATACATGGGGTTGTAAGTTAGTCTATACTATATAATAAAAGAAACCATTTTGAGGACACTTGTTATCATATTAGGCCATGTCTTACGGATAATTATTATTTTAGTTTAAACTCTTCTAATTAATTATAGATAATCCTCCTACTAAATATTATTTAGGTTAATTATTACTTTTATATTTATCTATTAACTTCAAATTCAAACTTAGTTATCTAATTTGATATTAGAGTAAATTACGATTTTGGCCCCTGTGGTTATATCACTTTTACCCTTTTAGCCCAAAAAATAATTTTTTTTAGCATCTGAGCACTCGGCGTCTTTTTTTCTAACCCTTTTGGCCCCTAAAATTATTATTGGTGTATAAAATTAGATTTATTAAACTCGTGTAATACACGTGTTTTTTTTAAAGATATACCTTTTTTATTATTTACTATACAAAATTACATTTATTCGACCCGTGTAATACATAAGGTTTTTTAAGATATAGCTTTTTTATCATTTGATATATAAAATTAGATTTATTCGATTCGTACAATACACGGCGTTTTTTTAAGGATATATTTTTTGTTATTTAGTATAGAAAATTACATTTATTCAACCCGTGTAATACACATATTTTTAAAGATGTAACTTTTTTATTATTTGGTATATAAAATTACATTTATTTAACCCGTGTAATAAATGAGGTTTTTTAAAGATGTATTATTTTATTATTTGGTAAACAATATTACATTTATTCAAACCGTGTAATACACGTGGTTTTAAAGATATAACTTTTTTATTTGGTATATAAAATTATATTTATTCAACACGTACAATATGGTTCTTATAGATATAACTTTTTATTATTTAATATATAAAATTATATTTATTCAACCCGTGCAATAAAGGAGGTTTTTAAAGATATATTGTTTTATTATTTATATTTAGTATATATATATATTTCATTTATTCGACCCGTGTAATACACGGGGTTATAACCTAGTTTTTCTAATATAACTTTTGACAATTTAAGTGTAAAGTGCTAAATGAATTATTACACATCAACCAAAATAGGGTGACCTTGTCTTAACTCACTAAGCTCATATTTAACAATTATAATTGATATTGAGTATTCGAATGGGACGAAGAGGGACCAACAAGAACAAGTGACGACACAATACGATTATTAATGTTCGTTTCGATGGATCTCTAAATTTCGAGAAGGTGACACCTGTCTCAATGTTCATACGTATGACAATGGCTTGTGTTAGAATCAGATCCAAATAATGACATTAAAATGTTAGTGATGGTGGTGATTAAAAGGATGTAACTTGATGATGGTTATAATGATGCCATTTTGTAGCTGTGGTCCTGTGGTGTGAATACATGATTCATATAACACGAGCCATGTCTCTTAAAACTAAATATATTATTATGTATAACCTATTGTGTTTTACTTCACCTTTATCATGTCTCGTTATCTTATCAAATGTTTATTTAAGATACTATATTATAAAATTGGGTTAGTTTGTCTGTAAACTGATTAGATAACTAGTATGGTTGAGTACTTTTAAACCGTCTTCATTTGGATTGTCCAATTATGAGCAAAAACGGTTGAAAAGTCGTACAAGACCGAAAGTTGGACAAGATTTTCAAGAAAATAAGAGCTACGAAAACACATTTACTACCTCAACATTAGGGGTGTAAACGAGCCGAGCCGAGCCCGAGCTCATATAGACTCGAGCCCAGCTCGTGAAACTTTGACAGAGCTTGTGCTGAAGCTTGGCTTGTGAGTTGTTTACTAAGCTGGAACTCGGCTTAGACTTAACTCGTTTATTATTTATTAATTATATTTATTTATAATTTCTATATAAAAAATAACATATACTATTTAGTTATATTTATCATAATTTTGTATATAATATAAATAAAAAGCTCTTTAGGCGCGCGAGCCGGCTCGAGCTCGATATGTGAAGCTCGGGCTTAGGCTCGTTTATTAAACGAGTCTTAATAAAAGCTTGAGCTCGTTTATGCTCGGCTCAATTAGAGTTTTTAACGAGTCAATCTCGAGTAGCTCACATGCTGGCTTTAGGGGCTGTTTGATAGCCTCTGAATGGTCATTAAGAGGCTACCTCTTAATGGAACCATTAAGAATTTTACCAATGAGAAAGTAGAAGAATGTGACATGTGATGATTTACCATTCAGAGATTACCTCTTAACCATTCAGACTTGAGGTTACCTCTTATTCATTCAGAGGTTTTAAATAAATTAAGAGGTAGCATCTGAATGGTCATTAAGAGGCTACCAAACAGCTCCTTAGTTTGTTTTACCCCCTGCTCAACAGTAATATTTTGTTTATTATATAGCCTTCGTAGTTGTTTGATTGCTGCCTCTATTAAGATTGATTTTAAATAGAGTAAACTGCCATTTTGGTCCCTGTGGTTTGGCCAGTTTTGCCACTTTAGTCCAAATCTCAAACTTATTACATCCAGGGCCCTGTGGTTTGCATTTTGTTGCCATTTTAGTCCAAAACTCCAAAACCCCATTTTTTTTTACTGTTGCAACCTCCTATTTTGTCCTGTAGTGCAGGGGCATTTTGGTCATTTTGTTTTTCATTTAACATTTAACATTTTATTAATTAAAATTTTGGTCATCTCTCTTCTCCCAAATAATCATCATCAGCAGCAGAATATCAAGAACATGTAGAATCAAGAACAGATCAAAACAGCAGCAGATTATTAGAACATCATCATCAAGAACATCATCATCATCAAAACCCAGAAAATCCAGAAAATCAAGAACATCATCATCAAGAACATCATCATCATCAACCCAGAAAATCCAGAAAATCAAGAACATCATCATCATCAACCCAGAAAATCCAGAAAATCAAAACCCAGAAAATCCAGAAAACCCATCATCAAGAACATCTGTATCTTCAAGAACATCATCATCAAAACCCAGAAAATCAAGAACTGATCAAAACAGCATTTGATTAATTCAGCGAGATTTTAATATTAAACGAATTAATTTTCGTGCATCCAAAGGTAATTTTCAGATTTTCAGTTTGTTTACTTGAATCATCATCACCTAAACAAATCCAATCAAAACAGCATTAAATTAAATGAGATTTGAACAAATTAATTGTAGTGCTTTGAACAAAAAAAAAAAAACCCAAATTAAGAACTCAAAGTAAAAACCCAGATCAAGAACTAACACAAGGAATCAACCCCAGATCAACAACCTCCACCTCCACCGCCATGACCCCCACCGTCACTTCCTTCTCCCCTTTCAGCCGACGACCAGAGCCGGCACTCCGGCGCCTCGTTTTGTCGGTGACGATCCCACACAACGATCCCTTAATCCCCTCTTCTCCTTACACTCTCACACCCACACCCACATGCCTCCATTTCTGCACATATGGCCGGCCACCACTGTGGTGGCGGCGACGAGATCAGAAGAGAGAGGAAGAGATCTGAAACTCAAAGCTCAAAACCCTAACTGACTCTCTCTCTTCTCTCTCTCCTCTTTCATGTAGATCTGCCATTGTACAAGTCGATTTCGTCATATTAGAAACCCTAGAACCGAAACCCAACTGCAGATTGTATATGAAGAGGATCTGAGTGCTCGATTGAATGGGTGCTCGATTGAATTGTTTGAGGATCTGAGTGCTCGATTGAATTGTTTTTGCAGAAAGATGGAGTAGTTGAAGATGTCTGTTGATTTCCCAGATTTCCCATTAATGAGACGATGTTGATGATGAAGATGAGACGATGTTGATGATGAAGATGGAGTAGTTCAAGATGAGACGATGTTGATGATGAAGATGAGATGATGGGGTGGAGAGAGAGAGAGAGATGTCTGTTGAAGGTGATGATATGTTGAAGATGATGATAATGAGGGTTTTATTATATAATAAAGAGATAATAAATCTAAAATGACCAAAATGCCCCTGAGAGTAAAGACAAAATAGCATGTCATTAATGGGAAATCTGGTCAAATTTGAAATTTGGACTAAAATGGCAACAAAATGCAAACCACAGGGCCCTGGATGTAATAAGTTTGAGATTTGGACTAAAGTGGCAAAACTGGCCAAACCACAGGGACCAAAATGGCAGTTTACTCTTTTAAATATATCAAAAGTTTTTCATAATAATCATGTATATGTCACTACGCCCATCACACCTAGTATGTATAAGATTAAAAATACTTGAATAAATATAAAAAAAAATCCAACTGTTGAAGTTCGAAGACCGCTACTTGTAGGTTAATTTGGGAGGTGTGGATTGTTGAACTTATCTATCTATCTATACTCTATAATAAAAGAAACCTACTTTGGGACACTTGTTATTATTCTAGACCATCCTTAATTGTAAATAATTATTATTTAATTTAAATTATCAAATACCAATTAAATTAATATAAATCTTATCAACCCTAAATTATTGGCATAAACTTAACTTTAAATCGTAAACCTTATCCTTCACATTGAGTATAAAATATTCAATTCAATATATTAAAGTCGCCTATATACTTTTTTATCAACAAAATCTGTAACGTTTCTTTTTTTTTTTTTTTTGAATATAAAATACTAAATTTAATTAATATTAAAAGATTTCATAAGACACATGACATAATTAATTTTAGATTTTTATTTATTGTTTGTTAGTTTAATTTAAGAAACTGTATACATAATCAGGTTCTTAGTTTTTTTTTTTCCATTTTCTTAAATAATAGGCTATAATCTTGTGTATTGTACGGACGAAATCAGTAATAAAAAACTGTTTATTTACGTTTTTTTTAAAACAACAGATAATCATTTTTAAATTGTAAAGTAATTTAAAGATATAATCATCATTATAAATCTAATATAACACTTTCGTAAAATCTATCTTTGGTAAGGTTTAAATAAAAAATATCATTATAACTTATAAATTAAAATGTTTAAGGTAAAAGTTGATTTTGTAGGAAGGTTTAGGATACCTAATCTAACAAAAAAATATTGGTTAGTTTAACATATATATTTAGAGGTCGAAAATTAAGGTAACTATTCTAAAATAAGAAATGTTGATAGTAACTAAATAAAATTTTATACCTTATTCTATTTTATTTTATTTCGGGTAGCTAAGACTTGAAGTTTAGTTATCGGAAGAAGTTATGTCTCAAGTGAAGTAATCTGGTGGCAATCCTCGTCTCTTAACAAGTAATGTCGACAGTATCTGACGGGTGGTCCGTAGGACAACCCTTAAATGAGCTAAATACGTGCATTTCCCATATTTTACACGGTTATGTATCGTGAATGTGATAACTACGAGTGTTTGTGGTGTTATAGGTTAATCGAGTTAAACCGACAAAGTTAGAGTGTTCGAGGATGAAAGGGAACGAGTAAGAATGATGGTCGAGATACATTACTTCATTCGGTGCATGTTCGGGTCGAGATATAACTTAAAGATGAAAGAAATGTGAAACAATGAGATACAAGGGGTGATTGGCTACGGTTAGATGAACAAGGGACACATATGTACTGTTGAAAAGGGAATTGGAATTAATATACAATACACATTGGGAGTGTCATGTGAGAAGGGGACACATTAGTCAATTCATCTAACATTGAAATAAAAGGGCCATATGCACGTGAATAAAGGAGACAAAGTTTTGAGGTTTGAAAAGATTACACAAAGTCAACAAGCATCCCATCATCACAATATATCATCAATCATCACGACTAGGGAGGATGGTCATGTTCACATGAGTTCTTTTTAGTGGATAATTAAATTAATTATCAATCATCACAACAACAAGAGATATACATCTACATGTGAACTTGGCAGTAGTGGGGTAGGACACAAATGCCAACATTATTTTGGCAGGAAGTCCACAATACACACATAATTTAGCCAACATTTAACTTTGAGGGTATAGTCAACATCACATCACATAAATATTGGTAACTTAAGCATTAATTGGTGAGTTGATGGGTTTTGATGTCTTATGATGGATTTTCGGTTACAACTCTTGACACACTTGGATTGGGAACGATTTTTGGGGAGGACATTCTCGAATTATTTTAGCTTTTCTTAGTTTTTTTTTAATATTCTTTGGGAAAAAGATGGAGACTTTTTGGAGGATGGTTGTTCAAGTCATGAATAGCTAAACTCTTTGTGATCATCTTTGGTGGAAGGTTTTGTAAGACATTTATGTTTAATTCTGTATTTCTAGAATAACAATCATCTCTTTATTGAATTGCTTGTTGTGGTGTGTGATTACTTGCTAGTAAATTGTTGATTCTTGTTCTAAACTAATTAGAAACCATACGTTCTTGGTGCCGTTGGCAATCGAGATATCATGGGTATAGTTAGGCTTGGGTAAGGGTTGATTGATCATCGGGTAACAACCTCACGTTCTAGGAATCTGAGTACTTAGTTCCCTTTCATCACTGTAACTAATCACACATGAACTATGTCTATGTAGTTCTTTTTAGTAGAATGATAGCATAAATGTTAAAGCAAAACCGGAAACTGAAGATGATCATTTGTCTCTAATTGTTTACAACCAAAAACTTGTCTTTTGCATTTGTTTAGTTAAATTTAGTTTTAAAACCAATTCACTCACATAAACTCTTGAATTTTATTTCTTTTGCAATTAGTTTAATTTTAGGTAACTTAGATAAATCATCAAATAACACACATTCCACAAACTCCCTGTGTTCGATACCCTCTTACCACTATCTATAGTTGTTTTTGGGATTAAATTTGATTGTGACCACGACATCACGTCAGTATCCATAGAAGGATATAGATGTTCCAGAAGCAGTCTTAAGGAAAGTTAGGGGTTGTTTGGCAACTTCTGAATGGTTAAGTGCTGAATCAGTAAGAGGTCTGAGCCATTAAGAGTCAGTATAATGTTTAACCGTTCAGAGGCAAATATCAGACCAATTCAAATTAGTGGTCTTAACTATTCAGACTATGTATAATGCTTAACCATTCAGACATCTGTTCACAAAACAAAGAGTCTGAACCATTAAGTTATGAACCAGTAAGAGGTAAGAGGTCTGAACCATTGTAGGATCGTTTTCACGACCAAACGAGTTGTTCAGAAGAGTTTTTGCTCAATACGAAAGGCGGAAACAGACGTATCGAGTTGATTCAGCTTGCTAATCACTTTAAACTGTCTTTAGATTGATATAACAACTTTTTACAGCGAGTAAACACTTCGGCTCTCAAACCGGAATATCTAGAACTCACTGAAACGAAATCACAAGGCACCTATTTATAGGCAGGCTGATTTCGCATGAACAAGCCCAAGCGAAATCACTTCACACGAAATTACAATTTCGTGCGAAATAACCATGAGCTAATTTCGTGCGAAATTACACTCTGTAATTTCGTGCGAAATTACCTTCTAACCTATTTTTGACAATTTCTCGTACTACGTGCCCTGATCTATCTATACACATACAAGACTCGATACAAGACGAAGTCGACAGACGTATGCCCTAACAACCATTAAGAGCCCATTAAGAGCTAAACAAACAACCCTTTAGCCTGTTTATGCCAAGGCAGGGGAGTAACTGGTTGGCAATGAGTAAGAGAACGACTTCCTCGCCGAGTCAGTTGACGAGAAAGTTTCTTGACTATTTATTATTTTTCTTTATAATATTTAATTAATGAATATATCTTTTCTTTAGTATTTCCTTTTCAATGTTTTTATTATTTTTTTGCTTATTTAATAATTTAATATTTTATTGACTTAATCACGTGTAATACACGGGGTTCTAACCTAGTACATATAATAAAAGAAACCATGTTAGGGACACATGGCGTTCTATGAGGCAGTCTTAATCTTAATTATTTTTTAAAATAATTATTATGAAAAGTCATTTATTGATAATATTAAATTTAAAATTTGTAGAAGAGATTTTAATGATAAAGATAAAGATAACTGATAATAATATATTAATTATTAAAATCTAAAAAATATATTTGCGTTTTAAATATTTATAAAGATAAAGATTTTATTTAATTGGTAGTTTTAATTGTTTTTATATTTTTATGATAAAAACAAGGATAACTGATAATCACTAATAAAAATATTTATTTTAATCAATTGTTTCGTTAAAAGGATTTATTCAATACATGTAGAACATATATATTTTTTATATATGGTATATTTAGAATCTTATTTCTAATAGAGGATCTCATTATCCCGTTTTACACTCCAATGAAATAATAATACTAAATCATAATATCCAGCTTAGCTCTTGTATATTTAATATTTTTTACTAAAATGTTTCTTTTCTTTTTTTCTATTGATTATCCAACATCAGGTAATACGTAAGTTTCTAACCTAATAATAAATAAAAAAACAAAGTAAAATGTTATAAACCATGTAATACACAACTCTCTAACCTAATAAAAAATAAAGTGAGATCTTACAATAAGTAAATAGTACCTCAAAGTTCCTTTTGTTAGAAAACACATCCTGATGACTAAATGTTTTAACGAATTACATTATTCGTGTAAGACATGTGTTTATTCAAATCGTGCAATACACGAGTTTTTAAAAGATGTAACTATTTTATTACTTAGTATATAAAATTATATTTATTCAACCCGTGTAATACACGGGGTTCTAACCTAGTTATTTATATACCAACTTGATCTAGGCAAGAATGTATTCCTACCATTAATGACGCTACAAGATAGATGTTTATTTTTAACAAGAATAGATCGAAATTTAATTCTGTTTCTTTGGGATTTTCAGCTCCTTATTAGCATCGTTCTTATCAATGTTTTAAACACCGGTTATACTGGATACCGGGCACGGCCCAAGTACGTTTCGTGCAGATAAAACGAGGAGACGACATAAGATTTAAACTGCCGACAAATCCGGTTATATCAGTTTAAATCGTTAAACCGATTTACAAAATCTTCAAAATTTGATTTTTAAATTTTAAAAAGTCTTATATTTTTCTAAAAGCATAAGCCTATTGTACACTTTTGGGTTAATTTTTTTTTATGGATTAACTTTTTGATTTATGTGCTTTTGGATTATTTTTTGAGTTAAAATTGTATTTTATGAAATTATAGGATTAACTAATTAACCCTATTAAACCGCCCGCTACAACCCGATTTAACCAGTTAAAACCATTTATGCCCAATCTAATATAATTAAAAAACGGGTTTTTAAAACATTGGTTCTTACTATGTACACATATAGTTGGTGAACGCTAAAAAGGATATAAATATAAATATAAATAAAATAAAATACAAACAAAAAACATACAGGTGGCAGCCAATGTTTTTCTCCATCTCTTTCATGAGGGGTTTCCAATACACAGAAAGCATCACAAAGACCTTTTGCCATTGGGTTTCACTTTTCATTTTTAATCAAAGTTTTCATACATCATCATATCCTCATCTTTTTTATATATACATCTCTCTGCCCAAAAAAAAAAACAATATGGCTGCCATTGATCAGAATGAAGAAGACGAAGAAATCGAGTTCCAAAACAACAACTTGGCCATTGTTCCAACCACACTTGCCACCATTGAATCCTTAACCTTCCCTCTTGTAACCAATTCTTCACATTTCTTGTTCATATCTTTGTTTTTGGTACATCATTTTAGCTGATTGGTGTTGTTTACTTTGTAAAAACAGGTTCAAGAAGTTGTTCTTTTAGCCGATTTTCGATGCAAAAGTTGTCAAGATAGAGTAGCTGATATAGTTTCCAAATTAAATGGTATGTAATCCAACCTATTCCTCTCACTTTTCAAGATTTCTTGTTTTTTCGGCTACGTTTTTTTAGTGACCAACAAAAGCCCGATCATTCGAGAAATCCATTGGCAAAAGGTCACCCACGCTCGCAAACGCAGACATAACCCGACCCACCACCCGAAAACTCACTGTGATAGAAAAACCCCAGAGTCAACGTTGAGCATTTTGCTCTAGGTGAGATTCGAACCCATGACCTATACTTTGGAATGTCTAGGGCTGTCAACGCACCAGAAAGTCATCAGCGTTATTTTCCAGCTACCTAAGTTTTTTTTAACGACAAATGTTACTTCTGCTCAATTTTTTTCCCGCTACCTAAGCATTGATCATAATTTCGGGTCGTTTTCAAAATCTATTGATTTTCCGTCACCCTAATTTAACCGGTACCGAACTTGATCGTTTCTATATAGAAGTTTCATATTTGAAAAAATAAGACTCATTCTATTCTAATATCCTTTTCGCTCTCTCTCTATATATATATATATAAATAGAGAAAAAAGGGGTGTGTTACGAAAAAATAAACACAACTTGATCGTGTTTCGGTTTCCGGTGGTCTAAAGTGACTTGTTTATAACCATTGGGTGTCAGCCCAATGGCCACCAGCCCGCATTCTAACCCGGAGGTGGCGGGTTCGAGTCTTGCTCGTTCCCAATGCCCCTACGGTAGCGGATTTACCCCCAGACTCAGGCTTGCTGGGTGGCGGTCTGCGAGGTGGGATCACCTCGGCGGTTGGGAGGACCGTGGAATACCCCCTAAAGTGACTTGTTTATCTTTAGTCTCTATCACTACATATCATCTAGCCGTTGTAAATTGGTATCCAGTTGGGTGTGAATTTAATAATGGGCCTACCAAATTACCTCGAGACCCGAAGTCATAAAAGCCATTATTCTACAAAAAAAAATGTCACACAACTATTAGCATTTTATAATATTATAATATAATATACTTATAATTATTACTATGACAAATTTTCAACATTGGATGCCCTATAGAATGATTTTTGTTGGTCCCATTTGATGCATATATGCAATTTCCTTAACATGCTTATTTTCATAGCATGGCAATCATGTTATATTTTATCTGAATTAGTTAAATTAATTAATAAAATAACCGATGCGTATTCATATTTAGGCAATTAGAATTAAAAAAAAAATTCCAAGTAATTAATTCTTTTGAATAAGATTATAAATATATAGTGTATATGCCATGACATATTTATATTTTCCTAACCATAGGTGAAGCGGAGTCTATGGAGATTAGTTTGATGGAAAAGAAGGTAACGATCACCTTGTCACGTAGGCATACAAAATGGGCCAAATTGTCGGAACATGAACTTCAACCGATAGCGATCTACAAAAACCAAGCAAATAAATACTCTCTAATGAAAAGGATGTTTTGTTCTTCTTCTAGCTGACTTCTTCATTGGATGATTACTTTCTTTTAGACATACCCGGAAAGAGAGTTCGTTTAATGTCGATATGTAAATGTTAAAGTGGTCAATAGGTTAGAGAAATATACATGTAATTGTAATCATTTAGTGATTATAAAAATACTATCAATTTATTTATGATTATAACAACTATATTTATGTAGCGTATATTGCTTTTTTCCAAGAGTTAGTTACATAATAGATTAACGGGTTGTTTGTTTACCTCTTAATGAGGCTCTTAATGGTTCAAAGTTCAGACCTCTTACTGGTTCAGCACTTAATGGTTCAGACTGTTTGTTTCACGAGCAGATGTCTGAATGGTTCAGACATTTGTCTCTGAATGGTTAAGATTTATACAGAATCTGAATGGTTAAGACCTCTAATCTGAATTGGTCAGACATTTGTCTCTGAACGGTTAAGCATTATACAAGCTCTTAATGGTTCAGACCTCTTACTGGTTTAGCACGTAATGGTTCAGACCTCTTACTGGTTCAGCACTTAACCATTCAGATGTTTCCAAACGGCCCCTAATAGTCCACGGGGATCGGCTATGACAATAAATTTAGGGTCTAAATTTTAAAGATTACATGTTTAGCTTATGTAAATTTCATCTTATAACAAGTCTCAAGTATCATTACTTTCCATTAAAATTTCCATTATTGTTCGACTGGGTGTCGTGGGTTTACTAGTAACTCATTAACGATGCCATATAGGATGTTGGCGACGGTTAACCCATGGCGGCTGGTTAACGGCGGTCGTGTATGGGAATAGAATGGGGAAATCGTCAACCCATTAACTATGTTAATGGGAATAATGGCGGGGCCCCTAGATGTGGGAGCCAATCACATGCCACCTTTTTTATATTTTTTTAGTTATTGTCTTATTGGTATCAGGTGTTTAGTTAACCCATAACACATAGTCTTATGAAATTTCCACCCACCCTTTTTTTCTTCGTTAGAGGCTGCCAACAACCTCCCTCTCATATGCCGTTTATGGTGAACCACCTCATGTCTCCTCCCTTAACCGCGGACAACTTACAACCTTACCTGTCTCCTCCCTTAACCACCTTTGTCCCTGTCCGAAAACCTCCTTAAAATAAAAGCACCAACATCACCTCCCTTTTTTTATCAATGATGTCTACATCGCCTCTTGGGGGTGTTCAGTATTCAGAATTGGACTCTAAAAACTTGAAACTCGAATAAAATGGAATTCGAATTTTAAGGTACGAATCCCAACTCAAAAACTCGAATTTGAATCGAAATCGAATTTCAAGGTTTAAATTCAGTTTCTCATATTATACATACTATTATTATTTTTATAATACATACATATGCAATAAGGCTTGTATATATTTTGATCATATTTGGGTCTACTAATTCAATATC